>OZ008367.1:89488752-94488752 GCA_963931995.1 Phaonia tiefii
ATCACGGTAAGGTTCATTAACAAGGGATTTTAAATTCATATGCGTTCCTTTTCCACATCCTATTTTATTGGCAAATAAAACACATATTTTACAAAACTCTCCTTTTGAATGTACCCAATAACCAACCCATGAAATTTTTTCCAGCCAATTTATCTGGAAATATCTTTTTTCCCACTATTCTGAATTTGAGGCTCAGAGTCATATTTGTCTGTTGGGGACCATGTCTGACGCAGTAGCTGTTCCTTTATATCCTCATTAACAAATTTGTTTACTATTGTCCAATATCAAAAAGATTGAAGTGCGTAGATATCATTTGATTCAGAATAAAATTATCTTTTTATCCGTTTTGACGTAGAATACGTCTTATCTTACGGTATGAGGAGTCATGTCAGGTTTTTATTGTTGTAATCTTTATTTCATTGAATTTGAGGAAACGGCTAGATGATTTTTTTTAAAATTTTTTTTGTAGGTAAATGAAGATGTGATCTTTCGTTTGATATACATTTCATATTGGTTGATATATTTCTAGTATTTTAATTTCTCAAATGAAAATTGTGTAAACACATACACTCAAACATATGTGTGGTGTTTGGTTGAGTGTTTTTGGTTGCTCAACATTGCTTAGGAACATGTATCTAGTAAAAAGTGAAACGAACAGCAAGCTAATGTTGCTTGGCAACATGTATCTAGTAAAAAGTGAAACAAACAGTAAGCTAACGTAATAAAGCTTTTTTGCGAAAGCTTCAATAAAGCTGTTGTAACATTAATTTTGAATTGTAAAGCGTAAAGCTTTCAGACAACGCTCGAATGCTAATGCGAAGACTCGATAAGGTAAACCTTTTTTAATATTAGGGCGGCCCTCTCAACATTCGCAGAACTTATTTCAATAAAAATATTAATTAAAATACATAAATTAAATTAAGTTTAAAAAAATTGACCATAATATTTTTTTTTTAAACGGACTTGAATCAAATGCCGTTGGTAAATATAAAAATTACAGCAGACAGTTGTCCGAGGCCTTCGGCCACGGACAACTGTCTGCTGTAATTTTTTTTTATAATTTAGAGGTCGTTTGATTCAAAATAAAATTATATAATAAAAAAAGTTTGATATTTTTAAGAAAATAACCATTAAAAATGTATGAGCGGTTCAACCATTTCCGGGGGGGGGCCCGAGCCCCTAGTGCCCCTCCTCTGACTACGGCCATGGTGTGTGCGATCAGTGTTGTATTTCAGTTTGTATCTTTTTTGTTCTTTGGTCTGGTAGTGACAAACACATGTGTGTATGGTTCTATTCAAATGGAAGAGACTGCTGCCCGATTTTGCTCAACAAGAATCCCAACGACGGTCTAAAATATCATGTCATGGCCTTAGTTCATTGTTTAATTACTAACTTTGTCCCTATCAGGACTGGGAACTACTACTAACTATGCCATCCGAACATCTATGCATAAAGCGTTTCTGTCAAACAGCATAGCAGATGTAATGCAAGTGTACATTCTTGGACGTACTAAATAAAACATTGTAATTCCTCTATTTGTATCGCGTTAATTGCGTGAATTGTAGTGAACGTTTAATTCGAATATCACAACGAAAATAATTAGGCTCGTCTTGCAACCGACAAATATATTATTGGAACAAAATTGCTCGTGCTACACCTTATAAATCCTCAAATTTATTAATTGCACTGATGTCCAATCACCCACAACATTAACCTATATCGATAATTGGTTTCACGCCTCATCGAACAGAAGGGCAATGGAATGAATGTCTCTGGCTGCTACATTTTGTTAATTTAATAACAGATTGTTGAATTCACGATTTATCTTAACACTGTTTTATAATCTGCGTTTTACATTCCAACACAAAAAATAATCATTTATGCCAAATAAATTAAATTGTTTAAAAATCTGCTAAATGCATCTCAACTACAGATAAAATTGTTTAATTGTTTTGTAAATCAATGTTGCTTTTATTTTTTTGTCATGTCAAGACGATATTTAATTATAATAAATATTTTCACATGCAGTATAAATTACAAGACAATTGTACAATTTAATGTCGGACAAAAAACAAAAAAAAAAGGTTAATAATTTTGCATGTTTGAAAAGTTGCAGCAGACACGATTCAATTAACGCTCTAAATAAGATGTTTGGTTGTTGATCCAGAAATATTACATTGACAATTGGGTACAAAGTATATTACATATATAGTACATATATTTAAATGAAGGTTATTTCCCAATTGTACCAAAAATTCAATTAAAAATAAAACATTTACTTTAAACAGATGTTAAATTTTTTATTCGGTTCACAAACGCTATACGCGAACAGTGGAATCAAGGGATTTTCTTATCGAAATACATCACAAGGTTACTGGGTTACTGCAACAGTGTGTAGTTATTAGCGATCAGTTAATATTTTATGAAAGCTTCATTTCATATGCAAATTAAGCAATTTTTTAAACCAGCAGCGTATAAAATAAAATCAGAATGTCACGAAGACACGTGACAGAAGTGAAGCTTCGTGTGTGTCAAAGGGTATCAATAAAGTGGAAGCATTTGCCCAGGTGTTTTCGTTTTTGTTTACAGTTCATCGCACTCAACCAATGTGGAAATTGTTTGTATGAGTTCTGTTTCTTTTGAATTCATCCATATTTGTTCACCATAGACTAATAGTTCTCTCACCAAATTTTTGACATTTGGTCTAGTGTGATATTTAGGTTCGATGTTGAAAAAAATTGCTTTACTAATACCAGATAGAGGCAATGGTTCAAAACAACGGCATTTCGTTTTGTGTGTTAAAATTATTGTGTTAAATACAAGACAAATGTCTGCTAGCAATAACAGTCAATAAAAAACTTTAAAACACATTTAAATTTCACAGTTTTTCATCAAAACGACATGAAAAATTAAAGCAAGAAGTTATTGTAATTCCACCTGGTGTATGTCACTTTTCGTCAAACATCTCTCTATCACACCGACCGCATCAAGAAGAGTGTGAAAGGAAATGTCAGGTGAGCCAAATATTCTCTCTAGTATGATTTACTCTATGTTGTTCACAATTGTACATGTTTGTATAGCCTTTTTAACAGCTGATTTTTACAATATGTGGGTAGGAAATTTACAACATTGCTCATGCTAATCCCAGCAGGCCGCAGCGGCTGTGGTGACATTGTTGTCAAAAACCCCTTTAAGAAATTGTTTGCATTTGCACGACATTATGGGCGACGATATCTTGTACGTTGTCGTCGATACAACTTGTTTGACTAGTTCTCTTGTAGTATTGTCTGTTTTTATCTAAACAAGAAAGAAACAAAATTAAATGTCGCGGGTAGGATTCGAACTCTTATTCACTGGACGATCGTTTCGATGTTTGTGAAGCCTCATGTTCAGCAGCGTCTAGCCCGTTAAGCCACTGCGGTGTGTATTCAGGCTTGTTTTTCATCCAACAAATGTGAGTTCGAATCCCACCCGCATTTTTTTCACTAACCGGAGAGAACATGATATCTTAGCCTTAAAGGAAATTACAACTTTAAAAAATAACTCGGACCTAAGACAACTAAACAAATAAAAACAGAACGAGAAAAACTTCAATTAGAATAGTGCGTTCTATAAATAGGGCTTTCAAAACTTCGGCATCAGTGCGTGTAAGTAGAAAAGCAACGTGTTCGTAGTGGGAAAAAAGCACTCGACTCGATAAAAAACTTGGGTTAAGGACAAGCAGTGATGCCAACTTTGCAGGAACGAAACGCGCCGTCGAACTACTAAAAAAGTGCTAAAACGCGCCAAATAACGAAACCAACCAGAAAAATCCCGAAAGTGCTAAAACGCGCTAAATAAATAAGTGGTTTCCAATAGGGACCGGTAGATTTTGACAGTCCATGGCGGTTACGTTGATTTATCTATTGTCAGTTCTTGTTATTTCTTTTTCGAATAATAAAATTTTATTATCATCACGGGTGTTCCCTTGTGGCGGCGTCACCCATTTTTGAAGCAACCGGTACATAAACTAGCATTGCCGGATTTAGTCATTACAAATTGGCAATGCACACACAGAATGCCATTGTTTGGTCTGGATTGTGGTCCGGAAGCATCATCGCTCAGTACTTCTTCGAAGACGGTGATGGCATTACTATCACCTTGAAATGAGAGCGCTACCGATCACGAAATGTGGTTCCGACAGGTTGTCGCTACTTTATAGACAGCTGTTGCCACAAAGGGCATTCTGCGCGCCCGACTTTAGGGATATCTCCGCAGACACCGTGAATTTTAGCCAGTTAGACTTTTTCTTGTGGGGATCCATAATTCACAGATTCAGCGAAAATTCAGTTATCGAAAATTTTAACTCTCGGTTTCGCGCCAACCGCCCAAACCCCTCCGGTCAATTGAACGACGGCATATTCGTTGATATCTCACACGCAACTTGTTTGTATTAAATTGTAACTATCACTTTTGGAAAATCCTTTCAGATGGTCAAGCGAAGAGAACGATCTACAGGATTAAAAGTGGATTCTGCTTCCCATACCTTGCGATATTTTTTAGTTATAACCAATACAATAATAGAAGCCAATTTAGCATGTCTGGTCAATGAACATGAACATATTTCGGCAGTTATTCACAGTATTGGATGACTATAAATCAGACATTTGCAAACTGACACAAACGCATTTCAAATCAGTTTTACGAATTTTGCGACTGTGTTAAGTTGAACGGAGCAACCAGAACAAAAGCAGAGAAAACAAAAGTAGTACACTGAGTAAAAAATTAAAATTAAAAAAATTAAAAATTAAAACTAAATCTTAAAAAAAAAATCAAATATCAACATCTCCAATGATTATTTCCATTTATGATTTTTGCCATTTACAAACATAAAAATTTCTTTATATTCGTCCATGGCAATTAAAAGTTATTTTTTAAGTGTAGTGTGAATGCAGAACAGCAACTGACTTTGAATCGGTAAACAAGCAGCAAGCGTTCGGACATGTTGGTGTGAAAAAACGATCAAGCTACTATCGGTGTGAAAACACGATGACTCAAAAGAGTACTAGCTGCACATCTATGCTATAAATTAACAGTTGTTCAAGACCATTAGCAACAAAAATGTCATATTACAACGGGAGTGCCCAAAATACAAAAACGAACATTCTTTAGCAAAATCGGTGTTGTATACAAAACGGGCTAATAAGGCTTCTCCACCGGATGATTTCGAGCTAAATGATTTCAAAACCGGTCAACCCGTCCACAGTGACTGATTTCATTTTATTTGACAGATTGTTGTTTACAAACAAAAAAATTTAAACATTAGAATTTTCATTGTATGTAATTCAAGCGAAATGGAAATTGTTGGGAAAAGTATCATTTTAAGAAATGATGCAGTTAAAGCCCTGAGCTTATTTGATTGTAGACAGACGCAAAATAATAATAGGTATATCGGGTTGTCAGGTTGTGCATTTTGTTGCGGATTTCGTCCACGCACCCATAATCCTGCAGCGTCATCCGCATCTCCTGATATATATGGGAATTTTTACGCGCACCTCGCAGCTGCATTATATGCTCTCCCCACAATTGAACGAGCAACTTCTCGTCTCCGGATGACCACACACTTCGAGATTTATATTTTCGTTTATCCATTACTTCTAAATATGAAATAATTATACACAAAATTAATAGTACAAAAAAAAACACTAGCACACGTTTTTTTACCTTTTGCAATGAATAGTTTTGACATTTCAGTTGTATTTTAGAGTATTTTTTTCTCAGAGTTGTATTTTTTAGTATTTTGTAGTAGTTTATCAGAGATGTATTTCACTTTCTTCACCATTTCGATGCTGTTTTCGTTGAAAACAACTGTTTTCAAATCATCCCCTTATCATTCCAAAAAACCGCCATTTAATTTTTTTTTCGCGTTTCGAAATGCCGAAAAGTGCTAAATCTAGCCCCAAAAGAGCTCAATTGCCATCACTGGTAACAAGTGTAAATACACCAGTGACCGACTAACCTATACAACCATATAGTAATACTTAAGAGTTTCCATTACTCTCTTCGATGCCTCTTCATGACGACGAGGTAGTAGACCATTTCAGAGTTTTATTTGCTGCTGTATTTTACTAATTTTACATTTTCGTTGGACATAAAATGGACAGAAATCAAAGGGAATGCATATTTTCGTTCAATGCAAACAACATAAAACATAATTTAGGTGTCATTAGTATCAATAAACACTATTTAAAATTAGTTTCTGTCTCCTTTGCTTCCTCAGTCTCCATCATCGGCCTAGTACCTTTTCGATCAGGTGTGCCATAGCATCCCCCTGATTATATCGTTTGGCAAGTCGAAGTGAAAATACGAAGCACGGTTCATAGGCTTTGCCAGTCACTGGAATACAAACCGCAGTGGCCAAGTTTTATTTATTCAGGTTATAGCAGCAACTGTTGATGAAATTAAAGTGCCTAATATGTCAAAGTCAGCTGACGTAATCACAAGGTGGACATTTCAATTTAATTTCAGTTATGTTAAATTTAGTGCTCATAATGAAGATTCAAGCCGATTTTTGTAAAACACTTTAATATTTAACAAATTGTTTTCGCAAATATATCCATTTACTTTATTATAAATTCTTTGAAACGTTGTGAACAACTAATAGTGTAAACAAACATCGAAACGTAAACAAATTTTTGACATATTAGGCACGAACAAAATGAAAACAATAAAATCAGCTGTGCTACTGATATAACCTGAATGAATAGATCTTGGCAATGGCACTTTAATATTTAACAAATTGTTTTTGCAAATAAATCCATCTACTTTATTATAAATTCTTTGAAACTTTGTGAACAACTAATAGTGTAAACAAACATCGAAACGTAAACAAACTTTTGACATATTAGGCACGAACGAAATGAAAGCAATAAAATCAGCTGTGCTACTGATATAACCTGAATGAATAGATCTTGGCAGTGGCTTAGTGGTCTAGTCGCTGCTGACGATGATGCTTCTCAAACATCGAAACTATCGGCCAGAGAATGTGAGTTCGAATCCCACCCGCGGCATTTACATTTTTTTCACTAACTGGAGAAAACATGATATCTTTGCCTTAAAGGAAATTACAAGTTTATAAAACAAATAATTTTTTGAATTTAATGAATTCAATAAATCTTCTGAATTATTTATTAAAACTGCAGTCAAATCTAAATGCAGTATAGAAATAGACGATATAGCAGAAATTGCCAGTTTATTTATCGTCAACGATATAGTCTTTTACAATGTCGCTTACTTCATCGTGAACGATAAGATCATTCACAGTGTCGCTTACTTCGTCGTCAACCACAAGATCATTCAAAATGTCTCATACTTCGTCGTCAACGGTTTTTGCCACATTTGTATGAACATTTCTTTGACGATTTATTAGGAATGTCCTCAGTATATCTTTCAAGACTTAACATGGTCGTCTACGATTCTTTGATGATGTCTTCAAAACACTGCCTACTGGGATGTTTGCATTTTGCTATTTGTAACCGACAGCTGTGAATATTCGTTTCTACAAAAAAAAAATGGTTTCCCATTAGATCCCATGAAGGGACCGGGGAGAACTTCTCACAATCACTGAGCTGTGCGCTTTCCAGTTTTCACTCACTGATTGGGACCTACAGTTGTACACCGATTCCGAACGGTATTTTGAGAAGCTTTTTCATGGCTATATACTCGATAGTGTCGCCGTCACTATGCGAGGTGACCGCTGCCGAAAGAAATTTGAAGGTGGTCAGAGCAGGCTTTGAACCCAGGATCCCATGTACAAGAGCCGCGCACACTAACCATTGCTCCACCGACGTTTC
Source organism: Phaonia tiefii (assembly GCA_963931995.1). NCBI lineage: Eukaryota > Metazoa > Arthropoda > Insecta > Diptera > Muscidae > Phaonia > Phaonia tiefii. Next base: position 89,496,585 of record OZ008367.1, read on the forward strand.
TATCTCTGTTTAATTAGTTTGGCTTGAGGTCATAAAATGAAAATACCAGCGGGTTCGACTGATTTTTCAAGATTTATTAAATTTTCCCAATATTTCGATTAGCATCGCTAATCACCTTCAGGGTTCTATATACAACAATATTTAACATTAATAACATATTGATCACAAAACGATTTTCGATTTCGTTTCTATGTAAAGTTGTTTAAACAAGTGTGTACGTTTGTTTTGACTTCTTTTTACATGAGGGTTAACTTTTTTTGGTTGTGTCCTGTCTTTCGTTCTGTTCGTTGGCATCGTTACCGTTACATCGTCTTGTACAGTGAGTGATTGAATATACGTGTATGTACTTACTATATTGAAGCGTATGAGTGTATGTATGACGGGTTTTGTGTAATTGTTGTTGGTTTTTTGCCTCAATGTCATGTATAGTGTCTTACTTACTAACAGAATATGTTTTGTATCTATTAAATCTGTAGATTATTGTGAAGGTTATTACCCAAATGTACCAAAAATTCAATTAAAAATGAAACATTTACTTCAAACATATGTTAACTTTTGTTTTAATTAATTTTACAAACGCTACACACGAACAGTGGAATGAAAGCAGTTTCTTTTCGAAATACATCAGTAGGTTACTACTCGTATACATATGTAAAAAATTCGATTGATGTAAAACATCTAAATTGGATTTCAGTTATCAGAATTTGTATTAAGTATTTTTATAAAAATATTACATATCAAATAAATTAGTTAAAGCTCAATTCACAATCCAGTATTTAGCTTTGAAAAAGCTTCTCAAAATTCCGTTCGGAACCGGAGTAAACCGAAGTGAAGTTGGCCCACTAAGGTTGGCCCACTTTTCTGTGCAACGTTAAAATAGACCAAATCGATTGGAATAGTTGTAACGTCAATTCTAGTTACCTTATTCAGGACGTTATGTGTAATCTAAAATTCAGGACATTGATAAGTGAAGAGATCCTTAAAAAGGATGAAATTTAACATTTTAAAATAGATAAAAATAATTTTAATTGCTTTATATGGTTTTACTATTACTAGAAAATTTAGCAATAAAAACTCAAGGACTATGAAACAAGACAATATCCTTAAAATCGGTGAAAGCGAATTGCCACGATATATGTATATGAAACCTTCTCAGAGCATTAAAAAAATTTGGAAAATTTTCACACATAAAATTCACGTATGTTGTTGGAAACACGAAGCAGAAATTTCATAAAAAACGTCAAGAACATTGAAAGAGGTCCAGGTCCTTAAAATCGAAAAAAAACAATATCCGCCATACATATAAAAATTTCGCAGAAAATTAAAAAAAGTTTGGAGAATTTTCACTCTTAATATTCACGTATGTTGTTGGAAACACAAAGCAGAAATTTCATAAAAAAAGTCAAGGACATTGAAAGAGGTCCAGGTCTTTAAAATCGAAAAAAAACAATATCCGCCATACATATGAAAACTTTCAGAAAATTAAAAAAAGTTTGGAAAATTTTCACGCTTTAATATTCTGATATGTTGTTTCAAATACCAAGTAGAAATGTTATAAAAAATTTCAAGGTCATTGAAACAGGTCTAGGTCCTTAAACTCGAAGAAAACCAATATCCGCCATACATATGAAAACTTTCAGAAAATTAAAAACAGTTTGGAAAATTTTCACGCTTTAATATTCTGATATGTTGTTGCAAATACCAAGTAGAAATTTTATAAAAAATTTCAAGGACATTTATGAACATTCTTTTATTAAAAAATATCAAGGACATTTGGAAAACTTTCATACTTTCATTTTCACATATGTTGTTGAAAATTACGAAGCAGAAATTTTTCAAATAATGTCAAGGACATTGACAGAAGACTAGGTCCTTATAAACGATCTAATATGACATATTCTAAATTCTTTAATATTGTAGAAATCTGTAGAAGTTAGGCAACCAACACTGGTTATCATCGCATGTGGGCAAGAAGTTAAGTAACAATTTTCTTGTTTCATGCATTTACCAACACTGGTTATCATCGCATTTGGGCAAGAAGAGTTCAGTTATATATTTTACACCCGGCAAAGGGAGACAAAATATACCTCGGACGTGTTCGTTGCTGTTGGGGCATGATATTTGAAATGTGTAACTGCCAGAAATATAGTGTGCGACGTTTAGTACAATGGTAGTGTTTATGGCTGGGGAAAGTTAAGTTATTAAAGCGTGAAAATTTTCCAAACTTTTTTTAATTTTCTGAAAGTTTTCATATATAGAGGATATTGGTTTTCTTCAATTTTAAGGACCAAGTCCTGTGTCAATGTCCTTGCCATTTTTCATAAAATTTTTCCTTAGTATTTGCACCAATATGTGCGAATATTAAAGTGTGAAAATTTTCCAAAATTTTTTCAATTTTCGGAGAGTTTTCATATATATAGCGGGAATTGGATTTCGTGGATTTTAAGGACCTAGTCCTTTTTCAATGTCCTTGACATTTTTTCCAAAAATGTATTATTATTAACACTAGAGACATGTGAATGGAAATATAGGTGGGGACCTGTTCGATAAAAATATCATACAATTTAATGTATAATGGCATATATAGAGCCATATTGCATTTAAAGGACCTTGTATCGCATTTAAAGGACCTTGTATCGTTTCGGTATCTCCAATGTCTATTTTGAACATTATGACACTATTAATGATCAGTGCAATGAAATTTATATGCTTGGTTTGATTTAAATACAACAAAATTTGAAGGTGGGCCAACTTCACACTACTATATACTACTGTGAAGTTAGCCCACCATCGAAATATGTGGGCTACGATGGTGGGCTAACTTCACGCTAGTGAAAACGCACAGTTCTCTGATTGTGAGAAGCTCCCCCCAATTCATTCATGGAATGTAATGGGAACCGCCATGCCAAAACCTTATCAAGCATTTACTCGTTGTGGTAGCATCGATAAGCTTCATCGGAAAATATGTTTTTTCGGTAAAAATGCGATCTTAAGCCATTCAGCAAAGCGGAAACGCATCGGGGATGGGCCTGAAACGCCCAATTTATCATCTTAGCGAAATACGAAAATTGAAGCTAAAAAATATAAATTAATTTAATTCAAAATGTTAAAATGTAATTACCTTAAATCCAATTAAAAATTAAAAATTTTGTATTAAAATACCTATTACAAAATGTTTATTTACCAATAATTAACATGGAAAATTTCATACAATTAAACAAATAAAATTTCACATATGTATAAACAATATTTATAATAATTGGCAACAAAATCGGAATTTGAACTATTTTTAAAAAATTTCGTCCGGAACATCATAACCTGGTTTTTCAACTTTTTGACGGGCCTTGGCCAATTTGGCATTCAATTCCGAAGAACGGATGGTTTTATACTGAAACAGAAACAAAACAATAATAATAAATATTATTAATATTTTAATTTATTCAAGTAATTTATTAATTTCAACTGTGCCTACTTCGCAAATATTTCTCTGCAACACAATTTGTGATATTAGACGACGACTGTCTTTTTGCCCAAAATATCCTTCGATAACGTGTGGTGAGAGGGCAAATAGCTCCTCGCCCGTAAGGCCACGCAGTTTCTTTACAATCACATCAGAGAATCCCTTTCCTCTCAGCCATTCCTCAACCTCTTTGGATTTGGAACTCTGACTTATGTAAATCTGGGGTGTAACAAGAATTTCCATATCCCTGCGCCGTTCTCGCTGTTGTAAAGTAAATTTCAATTCATCATTAATAGCATCTGGGAGCATAAGGGCTGCCTCCTCTTCGGTATCACAATTGTTGCGGGCCCTCATAGCTAGAAACATTAAGAAGACAGTGTTGGTGTGTAATTTTAGTTGGTCGTATAAGTGCGCATACCCGCCATTCCCCCATTGATGGCCATATTACGTTTTATAGTTCCAGATGGTGTGACGGTTTCAGATGGCGGCATTGGCGGTGGTATCGGCACATTAGGCATACTTATCGAGCGTGGCATTGAATTCCTTGCCGCTTGATGGGCTCTTAGTTCTTGTTCCGTTGGAGGTATAAAAGTAGTTAGGGTCTTGCGCTTGACAATTTGTTGTGCTTGATCTTAAAATTGAAGAACATATGAAATATATCGGAGTAATTTCTATACCCTCCACCACATACGGTGGTGGGTTTGCAGATTGAGTTTATTTATTACTGCTTCTGTGAACCCTTGAAATATTACCCTAAAAAATATATTTCAGATCTCTTTATAAGTTAATCCAGACATGTCCGTCTGTCAAAATATTGAACCGTTTTTCCCCCAAAAAAAAAATCAATGAGAAATCGAACTCACGGGCGATGTGTTAACACCTTTTTTCGATTTCTATGAACACATTACACTGTGTGTAATTTTTTAAGTCATGAAAATATAACCATATACGGACACCACTACGTGATAAGACCCGTGTCTCCCAGTTTTGCCCAAAGTCATGCACTTTTTTTGTGGGCCCCCAAAGATGTGGGGCCTCGGTGTAATTTTTTCCAAAAAAGTGATAATTTTGTGAGTCCCATATCTTGCAAACCGTTCGGAATTTTGATTTACTCTCTGAGGGAAAGTTGTAGCTCTTGTCATAAAGAAAAGAAATTGTGAACATACATATAAAATCAAGTGAATTGTGAACATATAAGGTCAAAATCGCAAAATGCTTTAAAAAATTCGATTTTTTTACCTTTTTCCCCCTGTTCAGGTCCATAGGTAGCAAACCGTTCAAAATTCAAGGAAACAATCATCTACAAAAATTTACCTAAGATCTCAGTAAACAACTTTCTAGGACATATGAACTTTCTAGGAATGATTTTTAACACCGTTTAGGTAGCGCTTAGGTAGCGTTTAGTTAGCCGCAAAAGTCTGGGTTTTTTTGGTATTTGATCACGTAGTGGTGTCCGTATATGGTCATATATTTTCGTGTTGCACTGTGTAGGTAAATGTTACATTGGGAAATAAAAAAAGAATAGCTTTTGTGTTGAAGGCGCTTTTGTTATTGCACTTTCTTTTTTCTTACATCTTTTTTAACATTAGATGTAATATTGTTAAAATAAATAAAGCAATATTTAGCTCACTGAAATAATTGTTTTTGTTTTGTCATAAACAGAGCGACGACAAGAAGTATTGAATAATATAGAGAACCTATTGCACTCTTTTCCCGCTCTCGTGTAGAAAGTCTGAGTAAAAGAGCATAAACGAGTCTTATTCTCTTTATAGAATATTTCAATATAAATTCACCATTTCGACAATGTTATTACATAAAACAATACAAAAAGCATAAATGTTTCAAAAGACATCAATGTTTCTATTCTATACTATACTATTCAATACTCTTTGGCGACGGCGACCTGCTTGTTTGTTCGCTGCCGCTACATCATTACCATCATACTTATTTTCAGACATAGACTATTGTTTTACAACAACCACGTATGTGATGCTAACGCTGTGTGTTGTTTGCATGTATTCACTTTGATAGATTGCTCTACCCCGTGCCTATAGATGTTAACACATCAAAAAAATTTTGCTAAATTTGAGCCCAAAACTTCTCTGAATTTAATTTTAAAAAATTTACTCTATTTTTGTACATTTATACTTAAAGTGCATTTTACAAAACTTCATTTTGAAAACTACACATATGTATCTACATGCTGAAAATCGGTCTAAATGTAGCTTGTCGCAAATACAGTACACTTGTATCCATACACTTTGTGTTTGCTCTTCAATATTACATGTAGGAGAAAAAAATAATAATATTCAATAATATATGTTTTTGTGACCCGAAAATGGCTTTGTTTGCTGGAAACTGCTGACAACGAAAACGTGACAGACAACAAAGAATCAAAAAAGCAGCAGATATTCAATTCATGTCAACAACAACAATGTTTGTTCCAGACATATACACGATCCCTGCATATTGTTACAGGGACCATGTTTTTTAGCGTGTATTAATAATGATATACAATGCTCTTGAACTTGAATAGATAAAATAAAAATTTATCAAATTAGAAAATTTAGTAAAACCTGAGGAAATTGTACTTAATCAGTAATTAATTTTGTCCTGAATAAATTTCCTCCAAATGAGTACAATTGTCCCGAATTCGAGGAAAGTTATACCAAATTCTTTTGTTTGAAGAAAGTATTACTTTACTAATAAAACTTAGTTCACAAAGTCCTGTAAAATAAGTGTATACAATCGGAAAAAAGAGAACCACATATTATTCAAAATTGACAAAAATTTTGAAAATCTGAGGAACTTTGAACTTCGTATGGATCCAAAGATTTTTGAAATCAATTTAAGTTCCTTCTTTCCTTAAATTTGCAAAGTCACATGTACTTAAAACAAGAAAAAAATTTATTTAAATAAAGTAAAATTTTTTTTAAATTTAGTGCTCAAAAGGAGGAACATTTTCTTTCACAAATAGTAATAAGTTTTTCAAACGAGTCAATTACACTATGCAACAAAATTTAGGTTTTTGCTTTGGGGGTGGAAGATTCTTGGGTCAAGTGATCACACTAGTTAAGTATAGTCAAACCCCAAAAATTTAGAACGCTGTTTAGCTACACTACTTTTTAAGGGCGTGGCAAGTTTTCATTTTCTTATCCGATACTGTCCGAAATAAATTTAAAAATCGAGTATAAATATTGAATTGAGAGAATCCTTGTTTTTCAGTAAAATTTGAGAAGGATTATTTTCGTAGAATATTCGAATACTCTATTTCGAAGTTTAAAGGGTCCTTTTCGTCCTTTGTTCAAAAAGTACGAAAAATGTACACTAAAATTACCAGCTACGGATCGAAAGTTTTACTTATTTATTCCTTATTAAATTTCATAATGAGTCATCACAGACCGAAATTCTCTATCTTTATTTTCAGACGCTCTATTTGTCCTTTTTTTGAAACAAGGTCAAGAAAATTTTCAAATGTTCTACCAATTTATTTTGGAATAGATTTCACCAGAGGATTTCACAGACGAGAAAAGATGAAATTTGACAAAAAAACAGCAAAATGAAACAAAAACCATTATTAACCCTTAGAAGCCAGTTAGTTTTTGCTTATTATCTATATCTAGCACTTGGGCTAAGATTTGTGTTATGGAGTGTTCGGACACATATAGTGAAATTTTATGGCGATAATTTTTGTAGAACATTTTGACCACATTTTTTTGAGAGATTTAAGAAAAAAAGTCAAAATTATGGTTATACGTGACAGTTAGAGGGTTAATTTGTTCCACAAAAATGTTTATCTGAATCTTTTCTATAAAGCTTCTGAACATATTTTGTACCTCAGAAGTAAGGAACACACAATTTTGCATGCCGATATGTTGCAGGAAAGTTGCGAGGGGCGGAAACTTTGACCCGCCCTAAAAAAAAATTCTGATCAGATCTGGCTAAACGCCGATACACGTATATTTTTTTAGATCAGTGTACCAGAATCCGTTGACAGAACACCATCATTTTTTTTGGTGTCGCACAATGTAATTGACATCTTGAAATCTTAAAAAAAAATATGAATATATTGCTCAAGAAATTTGTCTTTATTGTTTATGTGTCCTTCAGTCCCTTTTCAAAAATGTAACAAAATTCCACAAATTCCAAATCCCACCAAACGAAAATTTTTTTCATAAATTCTTCAATTCTTCCACATTTTAACAAGGATTTTATGCCAATTTTGTTTTTTACGTGGTGGAATTTTGTGATATTTAAACAATATAGAGAAACTTCTTAAGCAATATAGACATATTTGTTTGACAATATATTTGTAGAATATATTGTGATCAAAATAGACCATTTCGTTTTGAAATTTTAAGATTTAAAAATTTCAGTTTTTAAAAAAGAAATAAAAGGACATATAGATTCTCGTCTACGAAATCCTTTAGTGAAATATATTCCCCTATAAACTGGTACAACATTTGGTTAATTGGCCGGTCATTTTCTTGACCTTCTGTCAAAAAAGTACAAAAAGGGCGTTCGAAAATAAAGATAGAGAATTTTGGTCTTTGATAACCCACAATGGAATTTAATGAGGAGTAAATTCATAAAACATTCTGAATCCCTAGCTGGTAATTTTAGTGTAAATTTTTGATACTTTTTGGAACAAAGGACGAAAAGGACCCTTTAAACTTCGAAATAGCGCATTGAAATATTCTACGAAAATAATCCTTGTCGAATTTAACTGAAGACGTGTTGTCACAAGAATTCGCTCAATTTATTATTTATATTTGATTTTTAAATTTATCTCGGACAGTATCGGCTAAGAAAATTCAAACTTGCCACGCCCATAAAAAAAGTGTAGCTACACAGCGGTCTACATTTATGCGGTTTGACTATACTCAACTAGTGTGATAATTTTGCGTAGGAATCGACCACCCCCAAATTTGGTGTTGCACAGTGTTATTACCTCGAATAAAGTTCGTTTGTTACTTAAATTAAGCACGAAAAAATTGACTTAAAACGAGGAAACTTTTCTTTGAATAAAACAGTAATTTCCGTAAAGATATACCTATTGCTACGTGACGTAAAATATACTTTTTTTCACAAAGAAGAGAAAAAAATTCTTTCTCTCCAGAAAATTACTTCCTCAAGTCAAATACGTTAGTTCCTAAAATTTAGCTTTGGAAATGAAATCCTTCATTACCAAAAACTTTCATTTCCATGAAAATATATTACCAGTCCTCACAAGGACCTCGTTTCGGAGGATGTTAACGACTACTAACCAACTATTTGTACGATAGCCACCATTAGTTAAATGAGAATTTGGAAGGTAATATACAAAATTCTCAACACTGAATGTTCAAATTTTACTGTTTGGTTTTACTCCAGTTGAGTAAAAAAGTTCTTAAATTAAGTACGTATTACACAGTGCAACACGAAAAAATATAACCATATACGGACACCACTACGTGATAAAAGACGAAAAAAAAGACCCGTGTCTCCCAGTTTTGTCCAAAGTCATGCACTTTTTTTATGGGCCCCCAAAGATTTCCTAGGAAGTTCATATGTTCTAGAAAGTTGTTTATTGAGATCTTAGGTAAAATTTTGTTGTTGATTGTTTCCTTGAATTTTCAACGGTTAGCTACCTATGGGCCTGAACACGGGAAAAAATGTAAACAAATTGAATATTTTAAAGTTTTTTGCGATTTTGACCTTGAAGATGAAGTTTTTTTTGATTTTATATGTTCACAATTTTTGTTCTTTATGACAAGAGCTACAACTTTTACTCAGAGAATAAATGAAAATTCCGAACTATTTGCAAGGTATGAGCCTGACAAAATAATGACTTTTTTGCAAGAATTACACCGAGGCCCCAAATCTTTGGAGGGCCATAAGCCAAAGTGCATGACGTTGGCCAAAACTGGGAGACACCGGACTTCTTTTTTCTCCGTATATGGTTATACTGCCATGACCTAAAAATTACACACAGTGTTATTTAACGCTCAACTTTGCTAACATTATGGGCACTTAAGTGTTACACCTGATCATTCTGTTTGTGTGCTTAAATTAAGTACTTCAATTAGCTAAGCTTAGGTACATTAAGTAAAACTATGAACTTTATTTTAATATTTGGAATAATTTTTACTCCGATCCAAACAAATTTAAACTCTGTGCGTCTTTACAATTATTTTTTCAGAACTTTGTGAACTGCTTTTAATCCGTTTTTGCTTGAACAAGTTCAGTGAAATTGTACTCATTTGGAGGAAATTTTTGCTAGACCTCAAATTTCTTTGAAGTTCCTAATTTTAAGTACAAGTACAATTAAGTAAATTTATTGAACTAAATTTAAGAAAGTTTTGAACTCCAATTTAGGAACTATTTTATTTTTTTGATTTTTAAGATTTAGACGAAAAGATTTAAGTTCGTATAGGATTCAAATGTATGCCAAGGAATAACATTGAGTTCATATTTGTATTTGTAGAATGTTCCTAAACAGCTGTATTACTTTTAAATTAAAGTGTTCTTAATATTAGGAATGTTGGGCGTTGGAAAATTAATCTTTTGAATCTTTTCACATTCATAATTAAAATGTTCGAGAGTTTGGTCGTTTTTTTTTAAATACTTTTATTCTCTAATATTCCACTGCCCTTTGGGTAGCATCGTCAGGAAGATAAACACAATTATTAATATTGTTACTTAGTTCAAGTAACAATACACTTAAACTTTCAATATTCAGTGTTGAGAATTGTGTATATTATCTTCCCAATTCTCCTTTAGCTCATAATGCATGTCAAGTTTTGTTGGTTGTCCAGTCACGCCCCCCAGAACGCTCAAACTTTCCAGCCTTATGAGAACTGGTAATATATTTTCAAGTAAATTAATACTTCATTCCAAATTCCAAGTTTCCAAATTTTAAGCTTATGAATTTTTGGAAGTAATGTACTTGACTTAGGGAAGTATTTTAGTTGATAAAAAAACATGTTTTTCTCTTCTAAAGAAAATATTCGTATCATAGAGTAATTCCTATAGCTAGAGTAACGATTTTTCTCATTAAATTTACGAAGTTTGATGTGGTTGCATATGAACGTTGCATGTTAGAAAGAATTGCTTAAATAACACCAGATAGGGGTAATGGCTAAATCTAACCAACAATAAATCAGCAACGGCATTTCGTTTTGTGCGTTAAAATTCTTGTGTAAATACACCACAAATATATACTAACAATAAAATATATCAAAAAATAAGTCCAAAATACGTTCAAATTTTATAGTTTTTCAACAAAAAGACATGACAAATTTAAGTCAACAATTTTGGTAATTCCACCTGGTGTAAGTCAATTTACTTTAAATAACTCTCTAAATGTAACGTCAGATGAGAAGAATAACAGCTCTAGGTGGCATTACTCTATGATTCGTATAAATACAGAAATGTGTGTGTACGCGCTGGAACCAAGTATATGTTTGCAAACATTGCTTTTATGAAATGAAGATCTGCAGCTTTTTTGTTTCTTTGTTGTCTATTTTGTGTTCATCAGTTTTCAACAAACAAATTCACATTTGGGTCACAAAAACCAGAGGAAGTAGAGCAATTCATTTTCGATTCGCTCGAAAAATTCTTTGAAATTCTTTGAAGATTTAAATCTTTTAATCTCCCAAAAGTGCAAAAAGAGAAAACTTGAAAATGCGAGAAAAATATTTTGGAAAAGAAAGGAATGTGCTAAAATTGTGAATGTGTATAAGAAGCGCAAAATGTGTAAAATATCAAAATGCGAGATGAAGCATATGGAAAGGTTAGGAATGTGCAGAAATATTAAATGGGGTTAACAGGGTAAAATTGGAGCGAAAAGGGTAAAACTTTAAAATTCGGCCAAATCTTTTGGAAAATTGTGAATGAAAAAAGTGTATGATGAGGTAAATTTGCAAAATGCCCGAAAGTAGGTTATTTGCCCACGTACACTACATTTAAGATATTCCAAATCATTCCAAATGATTTCGTGGCATTTTGCAGTTGTACCCTTTCATGACCCTTCTACAGCTTTTTCATTTCTAAATCATTTTCTAAAATTTTCTAAATATTTCTAATTATTTCTAAATATTTTTGCCTTTATTGCAAGTTATACAATTTTTACCAATCTATCCCCCATTTTACCCACAGACACAATTTTTAAACATTAAAAAATCTATTTTATTTGCATTTTGAAGTCTAACTCTTTTCCGCCAATGTTTACCCCTTATGTAACCACGTACACTATAATTAATATATCTCCAGTCATTATCCAAAACAATTACACGTACACTATAATTAATATATCTCCAGTCATTATCCAAATCAATTTTTGGTCTGCCTTTAGTTGCTTTATTTAAACTTATATTCCAATTATTAGTCGACCTCTAGACCCAATCATTCCATACTAATTATCTCGTTATTTATAGTTTTTCACCACATATACTATTTACTTAATATAGGTACATTCCCCATTGTTCCCTCCATTGTTCTCTTTGTATAATTCTGCCCTTTCTGATATACGTTTATTATTTGCTGCACCTTCCACAACATTCCAATCGATTTTTGTCGCAGTTGCCTCTTGTGGGTACCGAAATTTAAAAAAATTCCACTCGCGAGTCGAAAAATTCGGCTCCTCTTCACTATAAAGCTCTCACTCCCAGTAAAATAAATATTAAAGTCCGAACCGAATTTTTATTTTGTATACTTGATTCGCTCGGGAGCGATTCCAACAAACAAAATTTTTTCAAATTAAATTTGTTCGAGATTTTAATTTTTTTAAACTCGGAGTGAGAAGTTTATATTGAGGAGGAGCTGAATTTTTTTGGCTCGCGAGCGAAATTTTTGCTTACTCTGACAAAAACATACGATCGGAAATATCACACTCTCATACCAGAAAGGGTTTCCTGGAACAAATGGAGTCCTTGTGAAGTTCTGCGTAAATTTTTAAATGGAAACTAATTCGAAACTGAATGATCACGTAGGGTATAGGATATATATAGGGTATACCTGATCGTTGTTACGTATATCAGACGGAAATTTTGACGATTAGGGAAGCGACTTGTTGACTTAGGGATAATAGTTCACCAGTCTTGGCGGTAATTGATTATTTTGAGATCGCTGTATCTATTTGGTTGCTACCAAATCCAAAACTCAAAATGGCGGCTAGAATATTTTCATTAGATATTCCATTGGAGAAGAATAGGTGTATAGGGCTTGACTTTAACTGGTTCATTCAAAAATGTATGCAGGAAACAAAATTCATACACTGACCTCGAAAAAAATATACCTTTTTATAGTCCAGGGTTGCCAAAAAAAAGAATGACAAACCTAAAAACGTATGGCAACTCTAGGCGAGCTTAAATTAGTTTTTTGGTCTTTGAGCTAGTTCATCTTAAGATATTGGTTACTTCGGCAAAAATTCTTGGTATGATCCAGGCGATATCGCGATGAGCCACGATACAAAAAAAAATGTCCCACCCTAGTGTATAGTAGATGGAAGGAGATCCTTCTGTAAGCTTTCTATCTCTAGGCATTGAATGACACCCGGCGAGACTAAAGTTCATGCTAAATGACTGCTATAGAAGGTGTAACGATAAGTAGAATTCACTGAACATCGTCTCTGTACGTGGCCAGTTCTAGCCGCCATGACGATGTCTACTATGGGATCCAACTTATTTAGGGACATGGGAGAATTATCCTAGATAGGCGGTGATATGATCTTGAGCGTCTTGGAGCAATCTAAATGGTTTTTCGGTGGGGCTAGCGGTTAATGACGTTAGCCCGTGGTATCACAATGGATGAGTCGTCAATCAATCTCACATATAAGTAAGTATACATTCTAGTCTAAACAAATTACATCACAACAAGTCTCATATTTTCAAGGGAGCAACCCTGGACAATTTCAAGTTTATTTTTAGGGCTTATTGTGTGACACTTGCTATTAATTGAAACTCTTTTTTATTCTATTGAACTGGGTATTTAACACAGCCCTGCATTCAGTTCATATGTAATTTTCATTCCCATAAGAAGTACGTGAATGAAAAATAACCTGAATTTGGAGAACTGATAATATCGCTCACTTTTCATTTGGTTAGTACTCAGCACTGCGACAATTTTGTAAGCAAGTTACAGGGTTGTTATGACAAATTTAATTCGTATGAAAACAAGTGTTTTCTAATTGTTTGGAACCGGATTTTTGAAATGTTGATTATTTTAACAAACAAAAGCGTTAAATATAAAATGAATGGCGAAGATGAATTATTCATGAAATATTTGCAAGGTAAATCAGAGATAGGTGGTAACTCTCTGCAAGAAAAAATTCAGTTTAGTGATAAATGACAAAATTTCTTACGAAAATTTCGTAAGAACTGAATGCGGAGATTACTACTCGATGCTTAACGACGCCGTAGACATAACAACCCCGTTTCAAAGAAAAGCAATAAACCTGTGCGGAAGGAGAAAAACAATTTTATAATTTATTTGTATAAGAGCGTATTCTTTTTGTGTTCTTCTTTTTGTATATTTTTTCTCTCAGTTTGTATAGGAAATATAACTTTGAAAAGTATCTATACGGCATTTATGCCGACCAAGATTAGCGCATTTCGAAGGTTAACTCCATTAACCCACGCTAACCCAGAAGATTACTCATACAATTTTCATCTGTAAAAACTGAAGTTTAATAGTTATCCTCATTTGAAAGTGGTGTACAATTTGATGCAACTCTGTTAATTACTAAAAAATGCAACATACACAATAAATCAATACACAATAAATCAATTGTTTGACAGACGGAAGCCGAATGAACATTTTCCGACGCCTCGGCGCCACCAAAAATGTTTGGAGGTCATGCCGTCACTGATTTAATTGGTTCTTATCGGTTTAAAACGTGTACCGATTTGACCGACTGACCCGATTTGATCCATTTGTTTCATAAACAACCCAAATTTGTACAAAACTGGCAAAACCAAACGCCGCCAATTTAATTTTTCTATTGTACCGCCGTCTTCGATAATTGGTCTAAGACAAACAGTCAAAATTTCTCTTCACTCAAACGCCAACAAACAAAACGAGTGAAACCCTAGCACTTCTTTGCTCTCTCTCTTATTCTCTTCATTGAAAATTTGAATACACAAGCAGCTGTTTGATGATGTTATTGCATATAACTAATCAAATTCCAACCGTGTTGAAATAAAATTACATAAACTATGCAAAAAGTACGAAATAATCAAGAAATGACAAGAGAGAGAAATGCGTTTGAGTGAATATCTGTCACTTTTTGGTCCTCTTTTACCAGGGTTGCCAAATTGCACACATCTTCTGATTGTCTATAAGCACAAAGTTGCCGCCATTAAATGTCCATTTACAGCCCTATTCTGGCAGGGTTACAAAAGTCACCACGGTTACTATTTGACAGCAATGTGACAATTGTCACAAATCGGTATTCTGACACATTTTTTTGGTGACAAAAGTAACAAAAAATTGTTACCTGCCAAAGAGTAGGTAACAGCGCATTTCAGCTGTTATATTTGCTGGAAAGTTTATACAAAATCATTTTATAAATTCTGCAAGTAAACAATAAAACTGTATACGGGAAAAAATAATAATATATTTTGTACCAAACCGACAAGAGGGCATAATTAAATCAAGGAAGGACTTTTGTCACTTTATCCTATGGAAATGGAGCAGAAAGAAGAAAGTACTTGATTTTGTGTTAGAAAGATTGAGAAAGCGCGAAAAGTATTACAAAACTTTTAACGTAAATATCTCCGGTCTTTCAAGGGATATTGAGTAATATACCTTTAAAAAACGCTAAGGTCTTGTGTGTGCCAAAAAATAAGTATAATAGGGAATTTTTGTGGAAAAAAAATAAATTTTTAGCAGAATGGTGAGGTTAAAAAAAGGTTTTTTTAATTATCTCCCCTATGGGCTTATAAAAATAAATATGTATATGCACAGATTTATAGAGCTTAGAAAGGCCTTTGTAATGATTCCCATTTCAACCATATCGGATTATAAATCCCGGAGATATGAACGATTATATGCTCAAGCTTTAAAGGCGTATATCTCAAGAAGTTGGACCGATCGCGGGGGGGAAAACAACTTTTTGAACTCAGAGCAGAAGCTTTTGTCGGTGGTGAAATTTTGATGTAGATCAGAGAGTTGGCGCTAAAGTAAATTTTATCTTCTATATGGCGCGGATGTGCAGGAGTATTCTTTCCGCTTAGCATCTCTGGATGCCCCTCGAGGGAGGCAATATAGCATTCCATCTGTGCCTTTGCAGTGCGCACAAATTCCCTAAATAATAATGTATTAATTTTAATTCAATAAAACAAATATATGAAATATGTACCTACTTTTCCTTTTTTACCGCGTTCATTTTGTGCAGAAAACCATATGTTTTTGTCTTTTTGTACCTGCTATTGACAACCTGTTATTGTGAGGTGAATTATTTGTTACGAGGTGAATTTTTCGTAGTCACTGTGTTGCCAGAATACCAGATACAAACAATGGTGACAACTTTGTAACAATTTTGTGGTTACAATTTGATTGTTACCACATTCACCGAATAGGGGTGTTAATCCCAAATTGGGTGTAATAAGATTAGAGAGCAAGCTTATCGCTAACCTGTCCGCGATAAACTGCGGTCTAAATGCGGCAAAATACTCATGGTACAAATGTAAAGGTAAACGCAGTATGACAACAAATATATCAATACATCAGTATCTGCATTGTGTCAAAGTCAGCTGATTGAAAAATAATGAAAATATAAATAAAATTGAAAATGTGGCATTTAGAAAATGAATGTATTTTGTTTGATATTTTAAAAGTGTTTAACTGTCAAAATTAAAAAGTTTCTATGTGATTTTTACACAGAAACCATTTCAAATACAATAATTGTTGGCGAACGGGGGTTGCAGACAAAAAATGTAAACAATCTTTGACATAAAGGCCCGAGTACAGTTCTTGCGAAGTTTTCGGTAGTAATTTTGTCATTTATCTCTAAACGTAAAATGTTGTTGCAAAGAGTTACCACCTATCTTTGATTTACCTTGCAAATACGTACTTCATTTTATTTTTAACGCATGTGGTGTTATTTTGGTTGATAAAATTATCGAAATGTCCAAATTTGGGTCCAAACAATTAAACAATTGTAGCCGAAAAATGTATCAAGGTTCAAGTAAATTGTATCGGTTAGAGGCAAGTCTACTGAGTTGATCCGTGCCCATGAAATATCTATAGAACGTCAAATTTTTGAAAAAATCTATTGTTACCAATTCTCAGAGTTTCCTGGACTTTTTTTTTGAAAAAAAAAATTTTTTTCAGCATAACTTCAACGGACTCAGGGGGTTTCTATGGCACAGCTGATCGAAAAGGTACTAGGGAAATGATGTAGAATGAGAGACTAAAGAAGACAGGAACTAATTTTAAATAAATTATGCTAAATTATGTTTTATGTTGTTTGCATTGAACGAAAATACGCATTCCCTTTGATTTCTGTACGTTTTATGTCCAACGAAAGTGTAAAATTGGTAAAATACAGCAGCAAATAAAACTCTATGAAATGGCCTACTACCTCGTCGCCATGAAGAGGCATCGAAGAGAGTAATGAAAACTCTTAAGTATTACTCTATGACGGACTCCAACTTTTCACTCACAATATTTGCCAAAATTGTAGCCAATATAATCTGAGAATTGGTAAAAATCGATTTTTTTTCAAAAATTTGACTTGATACAGGCATTTTATGGATACCGATCAACTGAGTAGACTTGCCTCTAAGAGACACAATTCACTAGAATATCTTCGTACGAAATAACTTTGGCGTAACAACCCTGTAATTGATTTTGCCTACGAGATTTTCGCAAACAGCTAAGTACCAAGCAAATATAAGTGAGCGAAATTTTCGGTTCAAGAAATTTTCGTTACTTTTTATACACGTACTTCTTACGCCCTAAGACTTATGGCAACGAAAATTTCATAAAAACTGAATACGGGACTTAAGGCGGTCACGGAAGAATCTCTCTCTCTCTCTGACATAGATTTATCTGTGCAGTAGTTTTGTTCACATGTCACATGTATGGAGCTTGATAACTCCTTCTTTTCTACTCGTTAATACTTACCATTTCCATTATCCATTATCGATGAACATATCGAATCTGTGTCTCTTACCGAATAGTTTGAACTCATCTCAAAATTGTAGGGTGTTAAGATAGTGTGCGGTACATAACCAATATTTCCAGAGGCATTACGTGCTTTCCACCAGTTGCGGGAGTCATCAATAATCTGTGTGTTTATCAGAATCAACCAAGAATATTCAAAATCAATCTCCACAACATCACAATCCAACTAACCTCAAGATGTTCACCTTTGGTGGCATTCAGTTCCCTGTCGTTGTTGGCGACTTTATTGAAAAGAACTTCAGCAATTTTAACATTTCGCGATTGCAAACGAGCAAGCCAAGTGGAATTATAGCCCAGAGCAGGTGAGCCATTGGAACTGCCATTTGTTTGTTGTTTCTTCATTATCGATGGTGGTGGTACATAGGGAACTTCTTCATCTACCACCCAATCCGGAGACCACTCATCGTAGAAGATGGGATGATAAGCACTTTTATGATCCAGAAATTGATCTTTTGACTTCATCCAGTTGGGACCTAGAGACAGCCAAAATTGCGAATCCTTTTCGTTAAGGCATGACTTTAAAAATGTCACTGTTTCACGTCGTAACAATGGGTCCACAACATTTTCGGCTACACTAGCCCCAACATACACATCATTGCATACATAGTAAATAGTTTGAAGCGACACAAACGAGTTGTGTATGGGTTCCGCGGAATCTTGGAAGTGTGTTTGCAATTTGGTTACATAGTTGAAGGCCAACTTGTGTTTGGCGAAAATGTCTTGGAATTCACTTTCAGTAGGAGGACGAGAGCGATTTAATAGTAGTCCCTCGCCATGGGAGTTGTGTTCATATTTACGCACTTCCAGTTCACGCAACGCCTCGGCGGCAAATTGCAAACGGCTGACAAAACGTTCGATGTCTTCGAAGCAGTGATTCAAAACTTGTATATCTTTGGCAGTCTGTTCTTGGTCTTGAGCATTTTTCTCTGCGGCAACTTCGGCGGCAGCAACAGCAATGCCATACTGGTCTTTGCCATTTTGCACGGGTCTGTCCGATTTGGGTAGCTTAATGGGCGTTTTATTGCGATCAATTGTTACCTGTTTGCCGGCGGCCAATGTGTTTAAATCCTCTACCATATGAACGGCGGGCACGTCGGTTACCTAAAAGTGTAGAGACAATTGAAATAGAGTAAAAAAATTTGCTGAAAATACGCAAGTATGCTACACGCTGGAAAATCTGTCTTGTTTGTTGTTTCGATGCAAATGTAACGTGCTTGTAGTTTGTCGCAAATATTGAATACTTGTGTTCAAACACATTGTGTTTACTATTCGATATTACACGTTTGAGACACAATGGTTAATATGTTATAATATATGTTTTTATGGCCCAAATATGGCTTTGTTTGTGGAAAACTGCTGAAATAAAAAACGTGACGGACAACAAAGAAACATAAAAGCACAGATCCTTAATTCATGAAAACAGTGCTGGTAAACATAAACATGGTTCTGCAATATGTTGCTGCGGTCGTTTTTTTAGTAGGCATATTTCTTTCATAAATCATAATATATTTTATAATTCACAATATATTTTATTGAAATGATAAAACAATATGACTATTGATGCCTTTTTATAATGCGTTTGGGCATTTAACAAGTACAGATAAAAAACATAGAAATTCTATATTAAATATTACCTGAAATATATGCATTTCCGTCATTCCCAAAGATATGCCCGGCACCGTAAATATCAATATATTATTATAGACTTCCATTGGATCTTCCGATATAAAGGCGGTTGGTTCGGTTATAAGCGATCCGGGAAAGTTTTCAATTTCTTTCATGTCGCTATCCAACATAACCAACCATTGGCCACTGAAGCTCATGTACATTTTCATTGGCCATACTCCACCGGATTTATCCAATTCCATAAGCTTCTTAAGTTTATCCTTTGGCCTTTGTATTTCGGCATCATTTTTCAATTTGAATGTGGCCAAGTGTTCAAGGGCATAGGTAGGTTTGATGTCATCTAATTTATGACCATTTGGGTCATTTGTATAGCCGTTTGTGCCATTACCGTAGCCGTTCTGGACCATAGTGTTTGATTAATGCATTCACTGGAAAAAGGAGAAAAAATTAAAATTTAAATAAAAAATTTTAAAAATTTCAAATTTAAAAACAATTTAGAAAAATATTTTAAATAATAAATATAGGGTGGGTCAAAAACCATCATCTGATTTTCTTTCGCCATAACTTTTGTTTAAAGTGAAAACTCGTTTGGTTTTAAACTGAATATGTTCATTCGCACTTATAAATTGTATTTCAATTAATTGTGGAAAAATATGGCCGACATATGGTCGCCGTCTGCATGAATGCGAATTTGGGCTCCTTTCATTTTGCATAATTGTGTCCATAATTTATGGCGTCACGTTGTCAATTTCGTCTTGAATGTTGTTCTTTAACTTCTCCAAGGTGCGGGACTTGTTTGCGCACACCAACGACTTCAAATATCCCCAAAGAAAGAAGTTCGGGACAGTCAAATCGGGAGTTCTGGCTGGCCAAGCCAAATGACCTAAATGCGAGATTAAACGCCATGGGAAGGCACTCTTCAAATACGCATTGTGTCGCATTCAGTATGACTAGTGGTCCCATCCAGTTTAAACCACATGTCCTGAAAATCCAGATCGTCAACTTCCGCTAAGAAATATACAGTCAGCATGGCTCTATAACAGTCGTCGATCACCGTAATAGCGTTACGTTCGGCTCCTTCGAAAATATAAGTTACAGTCATATTTTCCGATGTACCTGAACACCATACGGGGACTTTGAGAGGGTGTTAATGATGATTCATTAATTATTCGTGGCGTTTCCGTCCCCCAGAATCCAGAATTTAAGTTTTTGGGATATTGTCGCCGAAATTCACGTTGCGTTAACACCACTGATGAATTATTGCATGCAAACATTGTCACAATTATCGCACGTACTTGAAGCGTATAGCGATTCATTGTTATTCACTATAAATTTCGCACGTGTCAAAATCAAACTGACATATGATGGCATTTGCAAATATGGCAGCACTTTCCAATACGGCGATGCTTATTTCCCCATTTTGCAGTTAGTTGGTAATATTAAATGCAAATGTTTGTTCTTGTATTTATTTTTAGATTCAATCATATTTAGTTGGATAAATGAAGCTGCCATGGTCATCCTGATGTATTCAGTCAGCACCTTCACTATAAAATAACAATATTGCTTTTAAGTACAAATATTTGCCTGCCGTAGAGACCGGGTCATGATAAAAATCATAGAATAATTCTTATAGTAGATTTAACAGGTCTTACGACATTTGACCTGGTGTGATATGAACGTTGGATGTTGAAAAGAATTGCTTCAATAATACCAGATAGAGGCAATGGTTCAAAAAAACCAACAAAATAACAACAACGGTATTTCGTTTTGTGTGTTAAAATTATTGTGTCAAATACAACACAAATGTAGTCTAGCAATAACAGTCAATAAAAAAGTGTAAAACACACTTAAATTTCGACATGAAAAATTGAAGTCATAAGGTGTTGTAATTCCACATGGTGTATGTCACTTTTCGTCAAACATCTCTCTATTACACCGACCGCACTACGAAGAGACTAATACTTATAGTAGATCATAGACTAATACTTATAGTAGACCTAATAGTTTTGTAATTCCGCATGGTGTATGTCACTTTTCGTCAAACATCTCTCTATCACACCGACCGCACCACGAAGAGAGTGAAAGGAAACGCCAGATCATAGACTAATACTTATAGGAGACCTAATAGTTCTCTCAGCAAATTTATGGCATTTGGCCTGGTGTGATATTTACGTTCGATGTTGAAAAGAACTGCTTCAATAATACCAGATAGGTGTAATGGTTCAACACAAAGAACAAAATAACAACAACGGCATTTCGTTTTGTGTGTTAAAATTATTGTGTTAAATATAACACAAATGTAGTCTAACAATAACAGTCAATAAAAAAGTGTAAAACACATTTAAATATCACAGTTTTTCACCAAAACGACATAAAAAATTAAAGTCAGAAGTTATTGTAACTCCACCTGGTATATGGGTGATTGTTCGGAAATTGTTATTTTTCAGATACCAATTTTTCCAAACCTCGATATGTCTGCAGTACCATTTTTTTTACGTTTCTGAATGTTATCATGGTCCAAAAGTATGATCTGAAGACCACTATACTACAACACCAAAGCAATCGAAGTTATGGAGCATTGATGGTATTCCGATGCCACGGTAGTGACTGCCATCAATTATCAATTGAATAAAACGCACTATTTTAATGTTTTAACTAATTTATTTAGTTAACTTCGCCAATAGACTAATACCTTTCACGACCTACACACGACTGACGATTGCCACAAGATATGTCAAATACTTCACTCTCGTTTTGCCAGGTCTTCGCAAAAGCCTACTGTGTTGCCAGGTCTTCGCAAAAGCCTACTGTGTTGTCAGGTCTTTGCAACAGCCTACTCCACATTAATCATTCAGTGTCAAGAAACCATTATTTATCAATTTTAGTCAGTATTAGAAACTATATGACACGGTTGTGACAGCCACGGTTGTGACTTTCAGTGTTTAACCTAACCGTGCTCCAGACCGGTTTGGAATTCGACAAGTTCCAAAGACAATGAAGTTCAGGCAATGAAATATTACTTTCATAACCGGGAATCAAGCGTAAATATCGTACGGCATATGTGAATCATAAGAGAACGGTTGTGACGTATTATTTTGTGACTTAGCTTTTCACTTTTTCGAATTGAATTCCCCTTCGTATACATGTGCGTGTGTTGACTTCTGCCGGTGTAAATACTGCCACTACCCCCTCCACTCCAAAATGCCAGCAAGTGGGTCATATTGAAACCCCGGAGATGGCGCCACCACAGTCGAATTCAAATTGTACAAAATTCTGACAAAACTGTTGGACAGACTTCGTGGACCGTTCAATAACCATGGCGTGCATATTCCTCCAATTTTTTTGCGTAGAATTGTAAATCTAAATGTCCCTTAGAACATATATGCAGGTAACTTCTTTCAAGCCACGTCCTTGACGGATATTACTGCTGAAGTCCTGAATTCGATACGGTGGACAGGCCATGGTTGTGACATTTTGAACAGTTTTTTCTCCCTAAAACCGACTTACACGGTTCAGAATGGAATGTGTTTCATGGAAATAATAGAGTACCATCGTAGCTTCGGGAACATGTCGCAATTTAATCACCATTCGACCATTTTAGGGTGGGAAAATTCAAAGGACGAGAAAATGACAATTTCCGAACAATCACCCATATATCACTTTTCGTCAAACATCTCTCTATCACACCGACCGCAACAAGAAGAGTGTGAAAGTAAACGTCAGATGATCCAAATATTCTCTCTAGTATGAGATTACGCTATGCGTCAGATGAGTCAAATATTCTCTCTTGTAAGATTTGCTCTATGATAAATATACTCACGGTAGGCGCAGGAGGTGTTTTTGTACTTTGATAGCAAAAACAACAGCTATTTTTATATTGCTTCCCACTTTCTTTGTAGAGCTTCTATGACTCTCTTCGTGTTCTTTTAATGACGACGAGATAGTAGGCCATTTCATCGAGTTCGAGTTGCTTTTGTAATTTACTCTTTGGTTGGCATAATATCGACAGAAATAATTGGGAATGTGTTTTTTCGTTAGATGCAAACAGCATAAAACATAATTTAGCTATCATTAGTAGCAATCAAACACTTTTAAACTTAGTTCGCTGCATGGTCTATAATCTGTATGTCTTCTTTGGTCTCTCATTCTACATCTTTTCCCTAGTACCTTTTCGACCAGCTCTGCCATAGAACCCCCTGATCAAACTCATCACATATGTATGCCAACGATACAAGTAAACAAACATATACAAAAACAAAATACATGTGAATTTGACATTTCGAAAGTGGTTTCAAATGAAAACAAAGCAATTCAGTTGTGCTTATGCGTTCACCATCTATGAATACATCTTGGACCGGGTAGAATTGAAATCTTTCGAAGTTCTCTGTAACAATATTCCACGGAATATAGATTTTAAAATTCAAAAATTAAACACAAAATTCAGATGTCGTTCGTTGTCATGTTCCCAAATTTCCAAGAATCGTTTTGGTATGGTTAAAGGATTTAACTTCTAAGAGATGTTGTGCAGACAATTGATCATAGACATTGTAGACATTGATCCGGATCATAGAGTAATATAACGACAATGTGCAACAGCTGTTAAAGCTTTGACCGGAAGTCACGTCGCAAATTGGATCTTCATCTACTTGGAGTTGTAGATGACAAAACAAGCGTCAAACATAAAATTAAATGTTATTATTACACCAAACATAAAATTAAATGTTATTATTATTATTACAATTTAAAAGAAAAGTCGTTACACTTGAACCGGATGACATTCGTCTGAAACTATAGGTAAAATGGAGTTAATTGGCGTTTTCAGTTTTTCATTTTCTCATCCTGTTGCCCCATAAAAGGACTACAAATTTTCAAGGGATAATATTTTTCAAAAAAAAACATCAAATATTTATTCGCACCCTACGATACCGATATAGGTGTCTACTTAAAGAAGAAAATTATGGCTATTATTATTTTATTTATACCGTTCCAGGATAAAAAGACTTAAAAAATGTCCTTGAAAAATTAAATCCTTTAAAACCCTTTGAAAATCTCTAACAATTTATTCGAAAAAAATATATGTTAATACCCGTTATATAGTGTAATACTCCCCAAAATTTCAACATTCTAGCTTTATTAGTTAATTTTTAATAAAAGTTTACATAAAACTCTTCCACAAAGAAAGTACTTTATTATATGGAACAGAGTATACAATTTTTCTAAAAAAAGGCTTTACACTTGAATCGGATTGAAATGTCATTTTCAGTTTTTACATTTCGTGATCCTGTTGCCCCTTAAAAGGACTACAAAACTTCAAAGGATAACATTAAAAACAAAAAATTAAAATACTTGTTCTCACTGTCCAATAAATACATTGAATTTTCTGTAGTAGGTCTTGACAAGTTGAAAAATTCAGAGGCTCAAATTATTTCTGCATTTCGATTTTTCGTAAAACAAAAAAGGGAATAAAAGCGAGTAAACGTGATTATGGAGTGCCGACTTGTTCCATCATCTAAAATAATCCTCTCTCCACTTCATATTAAACTGGGTTTAATTTCGTTCGGGCACTTTGTTCTCAAAGTGTAGCTGTGACGCATCTGAAGACAGTTTCTCGAAATCTTAGTGATGCCAAGATTGAGGCTGGTATGTATTGATTTATTGATACTTGATATTGAAAGGTTTATTAATTAGAAATGGAAGCTTGGAATAGGTTGGATGCTGTAATCAATAATTTTTGTTCAACACCAAATCTAAAAACTACAAAAGTATAGTTCAGAACCTTGTCCAATGTTTTGGAAAATTGGGAGTTAATATGTCCCTGAAAACACATTTTCTGGACAGACATCTGGACTTTTTCCCTGAAAATTTAGCAAATTTTAGTGATGAACACAGTGAAAGATTTAATCAGGATTTATCGTGACACTGCTGATATACACAAACGACAAAGCAAAGTATACACTTTTCTTAAGTACCATTCCTTTTTAATATCTATGAATAATGTTACCTTTTGAAGCTTTGAAGTCCTTTTAAGGGGCAACAGGATGACGAAATGAAAAACTGCAAATGCAATTTTAGTCCGATTAGCTTATAGTTTCACTCTTATATAATTTGGTTCAAGTGTAACTCCTTTTAAAACAAAAATGTATACTCTGTTCCATATAATAAAGTAATTTTTTTGCTGGAAGAGTTTTATGTAAACTTTTATTAAAAATTAACGAATAAAGCTAGAAGGTTGACATTTTGGGGAGTATTACACAATATACAGGCTATTAACATGTAGTTTTTTCGAATAAATTTTTTGGAGATTTTCAAAGGATTTTAAAGGATTTAATTTTTCAAGGATATTTTTTAAGTCTTTTTTATCCTGGAACGGTATAAATAAAATAATAATAAAAATAACCATAATTCTCTTCTTTAAGTTCACACATACTTACATCGGTATCGTAGAGAGCGAATCAGTATTTAACTTTTTTTTCTTGAAAAATGTTATCCCTTGAAAACTTGTAGTCCTTTTATGGGCCAACAGGAAGAGAAAATGAAAAACTGAAAACGCCAATTAACCCCATTTTACCTATAGTTTCAGACGTATATCATCCGGTTCAAGTGTAATATGGACTGTCGGACGGTGTTATCAATCAAACGTAATTTAAAAGCCATTAGTATTAATCGAACATAATTTAAAACACATTAGTATCAATCAAACATAATTTAAACATAGTTTGACTATCGCTCAATCCTTCATCCACTTTCTTTTGCATGATTTTCCAACTTCATAGTCGATGAGCGAAATCCTGAACATTCAAGAAATTTTGGTCCGTTTTGTAATG
Organism: Phaonia tiefii; assembly: GCA_963931995.1. NCBI lineage: Eukaryota > Metazoa > Arthropoda > Insecta > Diptera > Muscidae > Phaonia > Phaonia tiefii. The sequence goes on from OZ008367.1 coordinate 89,522,664, forward strand.
AATTGGATAGTGGACACTTGCAGGCTCTTTTGAACTTTAAGAGTCCAATTTTAAGGATGAATTCTTAAGCAAGGTCCGTTTTTGACCTTAGAATTCCTTTAACGCAACAAAGCCGAATCTGTACCCCGTTTCTGTAGTTCTCGAATCGAAAAAGTTTTCACATCAAGCATGAAACAAAAAATTCCACGGTTCTCGATTTGTGAGTAAAAAGTGTTTCTGTATATCAGTGCGAGAAAAGACAACACTGATGACGTTTTTAGTGAAATATTCCAAGAAAGCTGTCAAGTAATAACAAAATATAAACAAACAAAATAAGCTAATGCGAAAAAGCTCAAAAACAGAAGATGTTTTAAGGGATTTCCATTGCTCCTTACAATTTGTGTTGGAATTTAACAGTCCAAGTAGTCTCTTGCAAATTCTAAATTAGTTGACATATATTCAACTATATTTTCTTTTTGCTTTTTCTGTAATATTTAGGGAAAATTAACTGAAATACATAGCAAAAAGATATAATTTGTATCGTCTCCACTTAAAAGATATTTTTTTTTATTTTTTATAAAGCCTTTTTGTAGAAACAATATAAAATATCACACCGTTTTAATTTGTGTATTTTTGCCGTTTTTCGACTCTCTGCTTTTTAGAAACAGCTTTTCTCGCATTTTCCCAATAACCATAAAAAACAGTACGTCCCGGAAAGTGCTCGCAAAATTAAAGTTGTAGAAACCAGTCATATGTGAGAAGTGATTTTTTGTGAATATACAATATTTCATAAAGTATACAATGTTGGTTTATTTACGAAATAGCATAACATACACTCTTATCAAAAATTTGTCACAACAGTTTGTCATAAATGTGGCCGCATTTATGGGTCAATTATCGATAGCAACCGAACCTCAGTTGCGTTGCCAATTGCCGGAAAGTTATTGCATATGGCAACTCGAAACTGACAGCTGGTAGCTTCACTTGCTTGATAGTGGTTATATTGGCAACCACGAATTTTTTGTTGCTGTATAGTTTTCAAAACAAATGAAAACGTAAAGCAGAACGATAAGGAGTCAAAAGCTGTGGTTCTAAAGGAAATCATAATTGTTTGTTGTTAAATTGTAATGTTTATAAAAGTTTGTGATAATATAATATTAAAATAAATAAATGGTTTCCCATTACATTTCATGAAGGAATTGGGGAACCTGTGAGCTCTGCGCTTTCTAGTTTTATACTCACTGATTGGGACCTACAGTTTTTACACCGATTCGGAACGGTATTTTGAGAAGCTTTCTTAAGGCTTAATACTCGATTGTGTGGCCGTCACTATACGAGGTGACCGCCGATCTCATGTACAAGAGGCGTGCACACTACCCATTGCACCACCGACGGCCACAAATATGATATTATTTATATCAAATATAGGTTGATTTTTTAGCATTTTTCTTTTTGGCAACACTGTTTTAGGCAGCTCAGCTGTTTTCGTGTAACATGTTACTGTCAAACATGTTCAGTTTGGTATATAATTTAACCATGAATCGACTTGCAGACGAACAACGCTTGCAGATTATTGAATTTTATTATCAAAATTAATGCTCGGTTAAGAAAGTGCATCGTGCACTTCTTCCATTTTATGGTTAGTTTGGGCGACCTTCTGAGGAGCCTATTTTTTGTAATCTTGTCTCTAAGGTTCATGTCTATGGGAGAAGCCCACAATGGTTGACGCACTGGAAGCCAATATTCAAGAATTTATTCGTGAGATACCGGCCGATTAGTTGGAGAAAGTATGCCAAAATTGGACCCAGCGTATGAACCATTTGAGGCGCAGCAGCGGTCAACATTCACATGAAGTCATCTTTAAACATTGAATTATATAGACCGTTCTATCGATTCAAATAAATATTTCATACATTTCTCTAAGTTGTATGTGTTTTTTTTTAAATCAAATCCGAAAGCTCTTAAAAAATCACCCGTTATAACCTAGTAGTGGCAAAATTGCCGGAGCTCGGGCGCAGCTCAAAACGAAATTTAAAAACAAAACTAAATTGGAGAAAAATTTAAGAACATGAAAAAATTTATTTTTTTTTTTTGTCGGACTTTATGATATTTGACACAGTGTTGTTGAAACCACATGTTGTTAGCATCCATATCTTGTATTTTGTCATAAAAACTGTATTATCATATCGCGATATCAACCACCATTAAGTGTTATTATTTGACCAGCCTAATTATCGAATAAAAATATGACGATAACGCCTCCAGCCAAAAAGTCGCACCAAACAATGACAACTTGGCATGCGTTTGTTTCTCAATAATTTCTGACTCCATATTCGCCATTAACGATTAATATCACAGAGTTGTTTGTATTTTTTTCATACTACCACGAGAACTGACGAGAGTCAGTCGTGGAAATTCGAATTCAACTACATGTAACTGACACTAGTACGGTCTTCAAAAATGCTATACCACGGAAAAATACAAACAACTCTGTGATATAGATTAAAAACTCACCTCAAGGGCACCTTAGACCTGCGGACCAGTCGGCCGACTTTTTGTCAGGCCGACTTTTGTGTCGGGCATTGTTTCACCTTACACTAGCCGACTTTCCGGCCGACTTTCTGAAAATCAAACTAGTTTTGATTTTTGCCCGACTTCACCTTACACTGGGAGATGAGTCGGCCGGACTCGAAAGTCGGCCCGACAAACCGCTAATCTAAGGTGCCCTTCAAAGCACTGCGACAATGCGAGAGCGCATGAGGAAAAGAAGAACATGGTGGATTAATTCTGTCTGTTCTTGTTGTTGGAATTATAGGCCTTTCAGTGATGTTGATATTTAGGAATCTCGATCGATACTAATTCGCACATGTGAATTGCAGAATTGAGTTTGTATTGAGTTTGCAGAATTGAGATTGATGATCAACCGATGGTATCAATTCAGGCACAGTAGGTGGGCATCTGATGATGAACTTGTCACGGAGTTCGAAACTAGTCATGCCAGTGAGTGTGTGTTGAACTGAATTGTCTATTATTTCCAACAAAAACCAACCATTTTTCAATTAGAAAAATGTTCATGACTTGTAAGCTTGTAGTATGAATTTCTCATACATTAACCACAAAAACTAACAAAAATCGGTCATAAAAATTCAAATTCAAATAAATTCAATTTCATATATAACCCCATCTAACAAGTATTATAGTGGGTTTTGTTAACCTATGTAGGTGAATTTTTTTCATTGTTGTACTACGAAATTTAAATTTTTTTTTTTTTTTTATTATTATCGATCATTTCTGTACTTGGTAAAATATTTTTTGTTTCATTTTGAAACGTGACTCATATATTGTTGGCAGAAATTCAAAACAACATAACTACAATTTTAATTAATTTTTTTTATACGGGAAAGGAAAAACATAAATTCTTTCGACCTTATTCACAAAAATTCGTGAGACGTTTGAGAGATGGTTTTTGTTATATTGACAAATTGTCTTTCAAACCTTTCATAACTTTTTATGAATAAAGCCGTTTATGAATACAGTTTTGGCACCCGTATTTTCGAATCTTAATTAAGGTAAAATCTTAGTTAAGTTAAGGTTCATGCATACAGCGATTTCTAGATTTCAACACACCAACCATGTTTTGCCACACAAAAATCAGCTGATTAGGTAAATGAAATCGTAAACTGCGAAATCTCGGTTTATTTGATAGTTTTTTCGTAAATAGTATGTTTTCTTCTGCGTTATAAAATAAATTAAAATTGTAGTTACGCTGTTTTGCATTTCAGCTAAAGCATTTACGTTTTGAATATAAATAATATTCTTGCTATGATATCGGTGACATGTGGCTTAAAAAACTCAAAGCAAAAATAACTTGTCAATTGTATTTTTATTTTAAAAATGAGTATATAGTCTAATCGATTTGACGGTGATTTGTGCTCTCTCAGGTATTTACCCTTTGATAACCGATAAGGTCCCTAGAAATCTAAAGCGCCCCTCAGATTTGCCCGTCATGCGCCTGAGCTATGTCAGTAACTGTCTCCATGGCTCATAGAATTAATCAAATATGTATTACCAAAATTGTTTGCAAGCTAGAACAACAACGACGGTATTATTGTTTCGCTTCGAGAGTGGCATTAATTAAATTACAATAAATGTGACCAATAACCAATTCCCATACTCATCGGTTATCGTTGACATTTATTGTTGTTTTTTCAGCATACCCGATACTAAACAAGAAATCAATCGCTGTTGTTATCATCGCTATCACGTCTACAAAATTTGATTGGAAATTTTCATAAACGTCAAGTCTGTAGTCCGTATTAGACTTTTACTGAAATGTGTAATTTTAACAGGGTTCGACACAACAACAGCAACTTTCGTCACTTCCTTAAATAGGATGTCTAGAAGCGATTTCGGCCAACCATCGGTAATCACAGTCTACATGATACCACCTCCGATAATGGAGTAAGACTGATTGACTTCGCCGCTGCAAAGAACATGGTAGTTAGTAGCACACGATTCCAGCATAAGGACATACATAAGGCGACCTGGATATCTTCTGATCAGCGGACGAAGAACCAGATTGATCACTTGGTAATAGATGGCAGGCACTCTTCTAGAGTAATGGATGTACGTGTGATTCGAGGTGCCAATATCGACTCGGATCATTACCTGGTGGCTGCGAAAGTTCGCACAAGACTGAGCAGGGCGAAAAACGTACTAAGCCGAACACAGGAAAAGCTTAATATTGGCGATCTATAAATACCGGAGATATCAATGTCCTATCGACAGAAGCTCTCTCTCCTGAATACAACCCCCTCCCCCCCCACCATGGTACGACGAAGAATGTCGCATTGCAACTGATGAAAAAGACGCGTGCTGCGAGTGAGCGGTATAAGACGCTAAGAAGGGAGGAAAACCAACTATTTAGCAGAGAGAGAGTGAAAAAACCGAAATGTGCAGGATGAATGGTGAATCCCGAAAGTTTTTCCAGAGAGTAAGAAGATCGAATGACGGGCCTAATAATGGGCTGCCCTTCTGCAAGGACGAGAATGGGAATCTGGTGACTGAGAAGCAGTGTGTGCTCAAATTGTGGAGAGACCACTTTTCAGCACTACTCCACTCAGATTCTTCCATTGAAGATCAAGAGGTAATGATAGTGGAAGATAGTGTAGATTGTAACTATCGCGGTATCAGTCTTTTATCCATCGTGTATAAGGTCTTGTCGTGCGTATTATGTGAAAGACTAAAGCCAATTATTGAAAACCTGATTGGATCTTATCAGTGTGGTTTTAGACCAGGCAAGTCCACGACTGACCAAATATTCACGATACGCCAGATCCTGGAAAAGACCCATGAATAACAAATCGATACATACCACCTTTTTGTCGATTACAGAGCTGCTTTCGATAGCCCCATACGAGAAAACTGTACGAAGCTATGTCTGAACTTGGTATTCCGGCAAAACTGATCCGCCTCTGTAGAATAACGCTGACCAACACAAAATCAGCAGTGAGGGTGCGGAAAGACCTTACTGAACCATTCCGTGCCAAGCGAGGACTGAGACAAGGTGACACACTTTCGTGCAATCTCTTCAACATCTTAATGGAGATAATAATGAGAAAGGCTGCAGTAAATACCAACAAGACCATTACCACGAAAAGTCACATGTTGCTGACGTATGCTGACGATGCTGACGATATAGACATCATTGGGCGAAATTTGCGAGAGGATACTGCAATATTTTTAAGAATCGAAAAGGAATCAGCGAAGGTGGGTTTTGCTATTAATGAGGGCAAGACAAAATTGATGGTGTCAACGACTACTACAACCACAGCAAAGGGAGTTTGTGATTTCGGCGTATAGGTGTAGTACGCCATACCTCCCTCTTTAAATAATTTTTTCACTAATTCAAAATCCTCCAAACTGAAAGTTCTGACGTTCAACATAGAACGCCCCATAATTCGCACAGTAAAATTTTCGTGCTGTAAAACGTCTTTAATTGTTGACGTTACAGCGCATACATTAACACTATATAAATACAGATCAGGTATTTTCTTAAATCTATTGCGGCTTCTTTTAAGGGCTGTTTTAGCCGCATCATAATTCACATCGCCGCACTAGCTCTGCGGTCGTCTCTTCTACCCTGGCCACCGAGGTTGAACTACTCGCCAGATTAGTAGAGTACAGCACCATCGTCTGCCTCCTTCTGCCTTTTTTGCCGGTAACTGGAACAAATCCAGCACCATCAGGCTCAGACATTTCGATTTTGCCTCAAAAAATTCTCAGCAATTCGAGACGGCAATTCGCAAAAACCAAAAGTTTTTCAAAATTATAAATTTTGATCTCCAAAAGCTAAAATTGTTATCTTAAAAAAGACTGAACATCTTTTAACTTTTAATTTTTATTCACTTTTTTGATTTCACTGAACACTTCACGAATGCAGCAGCGCAAGAACTCCTAATCAAGATTCTGAATGATGAAGGAATCATTAAGTTATATGTAAGAAAAAGTCTAAATGCAATGAGAATTCTTTAGTATGCAAATGTTTACAAAAATTTACAAAACCAGGAAAAATTTGAAAAAAAAACTGTGTTAGTGTAAATAAGTTTATGGAAAATTGACGGATTTATGAACTTTTTCATTGAATCGATCATTATATAGTTGTGAACAAAACTATCCATAGGTGGTATGAAATTTGTTCATAAAATTAATGAAAAAAAGTTTATGAACTTTAATCAATTTTAGTTGTTTTAGATCCTCGTTATGTTTAAAGTTGTAATTTCCTTTAAGGCTGTAAGAGATCATGTTTTCTCCAGTTTTAGTTGTTCAGTGTAGTTCAACGGTTTTGAGAATCTTTCCCCAATTCATTCATGGGCGTGTTCATGGCCTTTTTACGATCAATTGAAATGAAAATTTAAGAAAACACAGAAAATGTATGCAAGTGAATGAAATACCCAGTTGGAAATTTCCTAAAGCCATCATCAATGACTATGAAGTGACATGTCACTTCATCACATCACATCTGAGAACTTTGCAGCTGTTTGGAGTTGGTAATTGCAAAAACTGCGGAATAAACAAGCATCTGCATCCAAACATTACGCGTGTGATTATTTATTTATACCAGTATCAATGCTCGAAAAAGTAATTCAAAATTGGACTCCTTGCATGTATCACTTGCAACGTCGTCATTGTCATCATTGACATAAAATAATAGTTAAAAATTTAATGGCAGGTATTAATTTGTCGATACAAATAAATAGTTCTTATCCTATTTTAGTTTAGTTTATATACAACAAAATATACAAATATAAAACAGTGAGTTATTTTTAGCAACGCAGGAGCCAAACGTCAAACAAATCTTGTGTGGCATGTTTCGTTGCAACAACAGCAAGATTGTCGGATGAACGAAAACTTTTATTGCAACAAATTAAACACACTAAAGAGCATGTTGCGTCCCTGGGACAAAAAAGTGTTTATCTTATCAGTAGTAGGGGAATGTTTGTCATTAACTTTTAGAATTGATTTCAAAAATATTTGAAAATGCGAATAATATTTATGCTGAATTCTCATGATGTGAACAACTCTTCTTCCAGATGTTATGTAATTGTCGGTCAGGCGGACCCAATACATACATAAATATACATACATAAACATTGGGTGAGATATTGACCAACTGACCTACTGATGAATAGCTTCTTATGGACGTCTTTTGTACATGTCATATGGTGATCACAACTGTTGATAAACTGTGGCCGATTCCTGCAGACTTTTTATCAAACGAACGAATTTGTCAGGGGTGTCATTAAGTTTGTAATATGGGAGTGGATCGGCAAGTTAGCTGGGAATCTGTCATGGCACCTCTTAGTCACTGGAAATTTTCAGTTGTGCAGCGACGAGATCATTATTTCGAACTGTTTTTCATAGCTTTTGCGGCAATTTTTGTAGCACAAACATAGCAAGATTGTAGCACAAACGTGTCTCCAAATATATTTCCTCTCTTTTTATATTCAATAGAATTTGTCGAAAATAATAAAAGTTGGATTTATATAATATCTCGAAAACTATAACCAATATTAACAAACGTATCGAAGATCCGAATTCAACGCCTCAAATTACACTAAAAACAAATAATACTCAAATCAAACCCGAAATGTCTCAATTATTTTTATATTTGAATTTCAGCTAATGAAGAAAATTGTGAATTCAAGTACACAAATTGTAGGTAGGTAATTGAATATATTTCAATTAAATTTTGCGCCAAAACTTAATCAAACTTTCATAACAATTTCAATTAAATTTGAACTTGTGTTGGGTTCAAAGTTAGTCAAGAATTTATTTATTACAGACGTTAGTTAACATTTAATATTTTTTTCAATTCCGTTCGTAATCAACTTGAGTATGAAATTAATCAATATTTTATATACTTTTTAAATTGCATTCATTATCAATATGATTACGATCTTAACTAAATGTAGTTGTTGAGTAAAACAAAATTTGGCAAGTGATTATTTTGGTGCATGGTTGGGTATTTAATAAATATTAGCATGAATGCAAAAAAAATTGCACTTTCGATTCGGTTCATACAATATTATATTCCAGTAATTCGAGTTCATTGAAGAAATTGTATAGAGGGAGTACATAATTTTACCGTTTTCAAAATTTTTAATTCTTTGTAATTTTCTTAATATAAGTCTTAAACGGTATAATATTTTTTAATAATATTTTATTGCATGAAAGTTTGGTTTATAAAAATTACGTATGAAACATAATAATATCGGCTAAATTGCCGCCTTTGCACGCTGAAAAATTTCGGCCCCATCAACATATTGCAGGAATAATGTACATGATTGCAAGCACTGTTTACATTAATTGAATATCTGCTGCTTTTTTGTTTCTTTACGTATTTGATTTTAGCGGTTTTCAACAAGAAACCCACATTTGGGTCTCAAACATGTTATATTGAATAGTAAACACAATGTGTTTGGGCACAAGTATAGTATATTTGCGACAAGCTACAAACACGTAATATTTTGCATAACATTTTGGCATATTACGGCTGTTATTGCTCCAATTTCTTCAATAACACAGTACAACATTTTTCAGGTCATTGATTAGGGACTCAATTCTGAGAATTGCACGTGAAAGTAGCCCCAAAAATAAGAACTTTTGCATCATTCGTTTTGTCAAGTTGGCTGCATTAATAACACAGTGCAACACGAAAAAAAATAAGACCTTATACAGACACCACTACGTGATAAAAGACCAAAAAAAAGACCCGTGTCTCCCAGTTTTTTTGTTGACCCCCAAAGATTTGGGGCCTCGGTGTAATTTTTGCAAAAAAGTGATCATTTTGTCAGGCTCGCATCTTGCAAACCGTTCGGAATTTTGACTTGAGGGAAAGTTGTAGCTCTTGTCATAAAGAACAAAAATTGTGAACGTATAATATCAAAAAAACTTCATCTTCAAGGTCAAAATCGCAAAAAAGGTTTAAAAAATTCGATTTTGTACCTTTTTTCCCCTGTTCAGGTCCATAGGTAGCAAAGCGTTCAAAATTCAAGGAAACAATCAACGACAAAAATGTACCTAAGATCTCAATAAACAACTTTCTGCTGCGGCCAGTGAGATAGCATAGTATATCAATGTTGAAGTAAACGGTGTTAAGAATGATTCCTAGAAGTTCATATGTTCCAGAAAGTTGTTTATTGAGGTCTTAGGTACATTTTTGTAGTTGAGTGTTTCCTTGAATTTTAAACGGTTTGCTACCTATGGACTTGAACAGGGGATTTTGACCTTGAAGATAATATATGTTTACAATTTTTGTTCTTTATGACAAGAGCTACAACTTTCCCTCAGGGAGTTAATTAAAATTCCGAACGGTTTGCAAGATATGAGCCTGACAAAAAGATCACTTTTTTGCAAAAATGCCAAGTGCATGACTTTGGGCAAAACTGGGAGACACGGGTCTTTTTTTCGGTCTTTTATCACGCACTGGTGTCCGCACTATTTCCATGACTTAAAAAAAACTAATTTTGTGTCTGAAGCAAAGTTGTAGATATTCAATAGGAGAAAAAAATGCGGAACAAACCTACCCGAAAAAAGTGCATCCCGTGCCTTAAAAATCGCAAAATTTCCATTTTTTTTAATTCTTTCACCTTTTTTGCTCAATAACGGGATTACAAATCCACAAATTTGGTTTTTTTTGAAGTGCCTATTTACAATATCCTAGGGACGCCGTCTGGTTCGTACACACCAGCAAGAGTCTACACACCATCAAATGTATACACACCAGCAAGTATATACCCACCAGCAAATGTATACACAATGGCAAGTGTTCAATATTGTAAACACATTGAATAGTAATTCGAATCTAATGATAAGAAATATTTCTCCGTTTACAAGTCCGTGACTTTTCCAACTTCCCTCGTACTTATATGAAATGCAACACTGCTCCCATCAAGTACCACCTGTTAATAGACTACTGTCAAATTTTGAGTAAGTTCCGCCATTTACTTCGCGTTTAACAGCTGTTCAAAACATATAACCTCGTGCATTTTTTAAAAATGGATAAAAGTGAATTTTGAGTGCTTATTCAAACATTATTTTTTGCGAAAAAAAACCCGTCAATCAAACCAAGGAAAAGCTTGATAAATACTATGGGGACTCTGCACCATCGATTTCAATGGTAAAAAAGTGGTTTACTGACTTTCGTTGTGGTCGCAGAAATACAAATGAAGCTGAACGTTCTGGACGGCCAATTGAGGTCAATACACCCGAAAATTTCGGAAAAAAATCCACGATATGGTGTTGGCAGATCGAAGAGTAAAAGTGCGTGAGATTGTTGATGCCATAGGTATTTCATATGGCAGTGTGATTTCGATTTCAAATGACCAGTTGGGTTTAACAAAGCTGTCTGCAAGATGGGTGCCGCGTTTGCTCTCAATTGACCATAAACGTACGAGTGCACATGTGTGTAGCCTCAATGGCAAAATTTCATGAATTGGACTACGAATTGGTAACTCATCCGCCATATTCTCTGGATTTAGTACCCAGTGACTATGTCCTATTTCCAGACCTAAAGAAATGGCTCGGTGAAAAGAGATTTAGCTTCAACGATGAAATTATTGATCAAACAAATGCCTATTTTTTGGACTTCGAAAAATCCTATTTTTTGGAAGGGGTACAAAAATGGACTAAGTGTATTGAGCTAAAAGGAGATTACGTTGAAAAATAATTTTTTTTTTTGCAAAAAAAAACCGTGTTTCATTCAAAAAGTCACGGACTTATTGATCCGCTCTTATGTTTGGAAAACTCGCAATTAGTCTGAAATGATCATAAATATGTTGCTTTATGACCTGTGTTAAATCGCTGGCTATTAATAACGCTGGGTTATTGGTAGTTGTGACACAAGGCGACGAAAGGTCGATACCAGAAGATACTTATGTGTGATCGAGCAGCTGGTACCAAATTGTACTCCTTAAAGATTGTAAAACTGCAAATTGAGTATATAAAGGGGTAAAAGAGTCTAAATAAATGTCATTAAATTGTTAACCGTAGAGTAAACTGTTTGTTTTTTGCTCAAAGTGAATTACATTTTAAAACCAGAAGAACGTTGAATATTTCAATATGGAAAATAACAAGTGCCCAAAATTGGATGATTTTTGTTACGTTTGTGGTCATACCGCCCCAAAAATGGCCAAACAGGAAAAACTTGTTTACTGACGAATTCAAATGAAACAGATTGATGAAACAAATTTAAGTGGTGCAAATTTTACGCCGAACACAGTGTGCAAAACTTGTTATAATATCCTTATAATGTGGATACATGGAAATGGTGTACAGTTTTCTTTTATGAAGCCAGTAATTTGGGTGGAAGACCTAACTGGACATGATGAATCCAGGTGCTACGCATGCATAAATTCTAGTTATGGATTGGACAGAAAAAAAATCGAAAACAAAAGTATACATTCCCCCTTTTACTGCCACACTTCCAGTACAACGCGCTGCTGTTACCGATCCACCTAAACCTCCGAGTCTGGATACTGTGTCCCTGCAAGCCTAAACCGTTTTCACCAATCCGACTAATGGGAATGATGCAGATTGGGCACCCGATATTGAAAATAATGCATCACAACCGCTAACACAAATCGAAATGGATTACATTGTGGCTAAGATGGGACTATCACAACAATATTCCGAAAAGTTGACATCATTTTTGAAGCGTAAAACAGTCACACAGCAAAATGTCAGCGCAAGATCATACCAAAAACGCCAACATAATTTTCAGAATTTTTATTCCGTTGATGAAGTAAATACGTTCACTCACTGCCATGATATCCCAGGTTTAGTGAAAAAATTTGATTATATTATATTATTATTATTCATCGATGGATGGTTCAGTTTCAAGTTTAAAGGCGGTGCTGTTGTACAAAATAAACAAAAACCGTATCCATTGGGATTCAGCACAACTATGAAAGAAACGTATGAAATATTGGGCGAAATTTTGGAGAAAATCAAATACAATGTACACGAATGGAAGATTTGTTGTGACCTAGGGGTTGTCAACATAATACAAGGCATTATATTATAGAGCGGTTTTCCAAAATACTTCTGCTTCCTTTGTAATTGGGATTCGCGATCCACAGGCAATCAATATCAATGTAAAGATTGGAAAGCAAGAATTTCCGAGCTCGAGTAACAATTAAAATTACGTAATCAACCTTTGATAAAGGATTTAGATGAATTTTTGTTGCCATCGCTCCACATGAAATTAAAAATAGCTGGGAAATTCGTCGAATTGATAAAAGTGGTCAAAGATATTGACGCCTATGTCTGTTTGAAATCCAACTTTCCAAAAATCAGTGAAGCTAGAATTAGAAACCGTACGTATCGTTGTCTGTATTTAAATATTGTCATATCTAAATTTGTTCACTTCGATAAATTCGCTTTACCAATAATTTTTTCGCAAATGCTTTTTTTTTTATTTCAAACAGGTACTCTCAATGGACGGGATGATATTATAATGCAATATGTATAACCTACGAAGAAAACAATATCATCAGAACCACAAGCGTCAACTTCAACGAGGATGGATATTGACAATAATTTAAAATGTTCTAAATTTTGTTTCCATGTATCTTTGAAATCACATATTTTCTGTGTAAGAATAGATGTAACATGAATCGGAATTTTTATTTTCATGCAACATAAAGTTTACAAAGAAATGACCGCATATTTGTGGATTTGTAATCCAGTTATTAAGCAAAAAAGGTGAAAAATGGTAAAAAAAATGTGAATTTTTGCGATTTTTAAAGCACTAGATGCACTTTTTTCCCATTCTTTTCTCCTATTCAATATCTACAACTTTGCTTCAGACACAAAAGAGATATTCCATACGATATACCGAGATATTACCGTGTTAAAATATAGAAAAAGTGCTAAAACTTATTAATGCAGCCAACTTAACAAAACGAATGATGCAGAAGTTCCTACTTTTGGGGCTACTTTCACGTGCAATTCTCAGAATTGAGTCCCGAAATCATGTGTTGTACTCAGGGTACTTAAAAGTCGCGAGCCCCAAGCTTGTGAGCCGGCTCGAGGCTGGATCGACAATCTCCTAATTTGCGAGCCGGCTCGTTTTTAAAAATTTTGCGAGCCTCGAGCCGTCTTGCAGCTCATTTTTGATTGCGTGCCGGCTCGTTGTGGCCAATGCGAACCGGCTCGCAAAATTAAAAAATAATTAATATTGATAACAATATAAAAGAACAGGACAAAGCCAACATAATAACATACACGCATACGCAAATCCCTCAATGCCCATACCAGGGTTCGCAGTTGCTCTCGAGCGATCGGCTAACGAGTTTTACGTACCCTGGCCCATACCATAGGAACACACATTTCAACAAACACTATAAGCTTGTTTTTTTATTCTCTGCTAAACTCATTTTTCGACGACTTTGTATGGGGAACTAAGCGATATTAAGCTATTTTAAGCGGCACTCCATACAAAGTCGTCGAAAAATTAGTTTAGCAGGGAATAAAAAAAAACAAGCTTTATATGTAACAACAAAATTGGGGGTGGTAATTTATGCATTTAAAAAACGATTTTCACACATTGATCAGTCCTGTTCTTTTATATTGTTATCAATATCGGGGCTCGCAAAATTTTTAAAAACGAGCCGCGGCTCGCGACCTGGCTCACAAGCTCATATGATGGCTCACGAGCCGGCTCGCAAATTAAGAGAGCCGCAAGCCAGCTCGCAACTCCTTATTTTTGAAATTGTGCGAATTACGGCTCGCGACCCGCTCGCTCGAGAGCCAATGCGAACCCTGGTTGTACTGTAATAATATTTTGTGCTGTACGTACGATACGAGTTCAGCCAGACTTCACTTTATTTCCAGTGTATGTAGTTTCAAAATTCTGTACAATACGCTCAATATTTAACCCAAAAAAATCCCGCAAAATTGTTCGCGTTTTTACAATTGAACGATTATTTAGTTAAAATATTATAATAACTCCAACACGTTGTTGGTGCGTTAGATACGCCTTAATAAACTGATATCGACTGCTCTGCAGAACTGTCAAATACAAACTGACAAATATCAACCAAACAGAAATGACCAAGATGTATTAATAAAGTTGAGCGCATATCACAGCTGATTTGCTTTGTTTACGTTTAACATAAGTTGCCAAAAGTTGTTTACTTATTGTTGTTTGTTTGCATTGTTTGATTCAAAGAAATAAATTGACCCGGTTTAAAGTGAAAATGTTTGTTCTAAAACTGTGGGAATAAGGCAAGAATAAATAAAAAGGAAAATGCGAGCCTGTTGCCTTTACATAAGTATCCACTCCACTTGGTCAACCCGGACACATATGTATACTACATAGCTTTACTGCAGCTTTATTTTCTTCGAATATATAAACTGTTCTTGCATTTGTTCACATACATAAACCACTGTTAAACAAACATTTGCATTATTATTAATATATCTTGCATTAAATATCGAAATAACTCGATTCACAAGTAAAACAATAATACATTACTGATTTGCTTCTGCAGCTGATTAATTTTTCACATTTTGTTTACATGTAAATCAGCTGACATTGACAACTTATGCAAACCAAAGCGAAAACAAAATGGCTACAAAATCTACTGCTGCTTCTACCTTTTGAATATAACTTGGAAATAGGTCCAAAAACATCGGTCTGGAACAAGAAAAACCACCCTGTATATTAATTCATGTTTAAATCACCGTCATATTAACAAGAGTTTGCAACAGCTGTCTTATGTTCTATGTCTTCTTTGGTCTCTCATTTTACATAATTTCCCTAGTATAAGATGGTTTCTATGGCACAGCTGATCGAAAAGGTACTAGGGAAATAATGTAGTATGAGAGATCAAAGAAGACATGCAGATTATAGACCATGTAGCAAACTAAGTTTAAATAGTGTTTGATTGATACTAATGACATCTAAATTATGTTTTATGTTATTTGCATCGAAAGAAAATACGAATTTCCTTTTATTTCTGTCCTTATTATGCCAACAAAAGAGTAAATAACTAAAGCAACTTGAACTCGATGAAATGGCCTACTACCTCGTCGTCATCAAGAGAATGAGAAAAGAGGGATAGCGTCTCTTGTCTATGTCTCTATGCTAGTACCTTTTCGATCAGCTGTTCCATAGAAACCCCCCGGTTATACTTCGTTGTGCTCTCTAATTAATCTCATTGCTAGTGGCTCCATAGAGAAATATACAAGAGCCGCTATCCCTCTCTTCATGTTCACTTGATGACGCCGAGGTAGTACCCCACTTCATCGAGTTCGAGATGCTATTGTAATTTACTCTTTGTTTGGAAATAATACGGACTGAAATAAAAGGGAATGCACCGCCGCTTGATTACGCAGAAATCGGCGCGGCGGCGTATAACTTTTTATTTAATCTGTCATATACTATAAACTACACGCAAACACAATAATGGCCAGTTTTTCAGTCAGTGGTGATCTTCGTTTCTTTGTTAAGTTGTGGTTAAACATCGAATTGTGTTTTTCAGTCATTGTTTAACTATGATTTAACCCACAGTGTTGGTTGGTTAACTTATAGTCATAAACATATTATTTTGACAATCAAATTACTGAGTGTCAAAGAGAGAAATGAAGATTGTATAAAATACATGTTCCAGATTTGCGTATTTGTACACATACCTTGAGTCTAGATCGTTAAATTGTTGCGCCTATATAGTTTTTTACACATTTTTGTTAAAATGACTTCGATTTTATGCATCTATTTCTTATTTTACATAATTCCATTTTGTTTGTTCCCCTTTGTTGTTTTGGTATTTATCCCAAAACACACGTTTTTCGAATAAGAATACAGGGATTGCCATATTACTTGACAATATGGCGGCTTACATGAACTCACCACTGAAAAACAAAACGCAAAGTTAACCTCTAATTAACTTAGAATTAAGATCAAGTAATCCGATAGTTAACTACCCACGTAAAAACTGGCCATAAGAATATTTCCTAAATAACTCAGCATACATTATTGGTTAATGTATGAGAAATTCATACTACAAGCTTACAAGTCATGAACATTTTTCTAATTGAAAAATGGTTGGTTTTTGTTGAAAATAATAGACAATTCAGTTCAACACACACTCACTGGCATGACTAGTTTCGAACTCCGTGACAAGTTCATCATCAGATGCCCAACTACTGTGTCTGAATTGATACCATCGGTTGATCATCAATCGCATATATACAAACTCAATTCTGCAATTTTACATGTGCGAATTAGTATCGATCGAGATCCCTAAATATCAACATCACTGAAAGGCCTAGAATTCCAACAGCAAGAACAGACAGAATTTTTCCACCATGTTCTTCTTTTCCTCGTGCGTTCTCGCATTGTTGCAGTGCTTTGAGGTGAGTTTTAATCTATATCACAGAGTTGTATTTTTCCGTGCTATATCATTTTTGATGACCGTGCAAGTATTAGTTACGTTTATTTGAATTTGAATTTGTATGACCGATTTTTGTTAGTTTTTGGTTAATGTATGAGAAATGCATACTACAAGCTTACAAGTCATGAACATTTTTCTAATTGAAACCGATGTTCCGGAGTTCGAAACTAGTCAAGCCAGTGAGTGGGTGTTGAAATGAATTGTCTATTATTTCTATCTCATCTCATCTATATCTTTCTATCTCATTTTTATATACGTATAACCTCGTCATTATTCTCTTTGCTCTGAGAGTGCTTCGCACCCACACAATACAACTATTCGCTGCCGCTACATCAGTTGTGTTTTTTTCGCAGTCTGACAATCAGTGTTTCGCAGTCGGTGAAATCTGTGTTCTATATAGGGGTGGGTCACCCTTATCATTTAGGGGTAGAAAAATAGATAGATGGCCGCAAACAATGTGTGATCGCTGTCGGACAATCTGTGTGATCGCAGTCGGATAAATTGTGTTTGGATGTATTCACTTTGTGAATTTAGGCCGTACCCGCGCCTATAGATGTTAACACATCAAAAAAAGTTATTTGAATTCTCTTTGTAGCACAATTGGTGCGCCTCCCGTATGTATAACAGAAGGAATCAGTTTCGAATCCGCAATATGAAGTCCGTTGCGAATTCGAGACGCATCCGAAAAAGTAGAAAAAAACGATTCGTTTTTTCGATAGGAATTTCATGCGCAAACGTATTCGTTATGAGTCCGTTACGGATCCGTCGCGAATTCATAACGGATTCATATGGCACACTGGGTTAATGAGAATTCTTTCAAAACATAACACTAGTACAAAAACATGCAAACAATACTTTCCTACTAAATTTGATTTAAAATCTATTGGATCAGGAAATTTGTAATTTCAATTACACAAATAATTGGCTCAAGTAAAATAGTAATTGGTACTTAATTATTTGCATAAATTTGTTCAGTTAAATACTCAATTAATTGATTCAATTAAAAATTTTTTATGTTGATGTTGATATTTGTTGACAATAATTTTTTCTGTGTACGTTAAGAATCTTTCACATCTGCTCGGATCCAAAAGTTGACTGTAATTTGTAAAGGCGTGAAATTATTTTTTATGTTTTTATTGTTATCCCGGAAGTAGTAGCATGTACCCCCATGTTTTAATTTATGTGACTCATTATTTTTCTTTACACCTCCAAAACACATATTCACCACTTTTTTAAGGAACTTAAAGTTTAGTTTTTTAGGAATTTCGTTCATTTTTTTTTTTGTCATTGTTAAAAACCCATTATAGATTAGATAAAATATTTGAGTTGTGATGGGTTTCTGGTAATTTGTTTAAGTTCTTTTTGTACACTTTTTAAGAGTTATTGTTTTTTTTACAGCGAAGACATTGTCTTATTATCTTTGTTATTTCCTTTCCAAAGGTTTTGGTTTTCGAACAATGAGTTTTTTAATTAATATTTTTAATATTCTCTTCTATGTAAATACACAGACTGGTATTTGCAAACTAGTGTATACATATACTTGAATAAATACTTATGTAAATGTATAGGTCTTTATGTACTACTACACTTTTACCAACTAAGGAGTTACATGTGAGATATTTCGAGAATAAATTGATTAAGTTTTAGAATACACACGCTTTTTCGTTTTGAATTGATTGTTGGGCCGTCGCTGTCAAAATTCGAACTGTCGTTGTACATTTTCATAACTTCTCGCTAGAAATAAAAACAGGTGAATTCTTATCGAAAATTGCGAAAATAAAACCAACCAACCACGTTATCAAATATTGTGATAAATGGTAAAAATCTATGGTATTTACCGATTTCCTAGTAACCTACAACATAGGAAAAGAAAAAATCTCTGCAATAGAAATCATTTAATGTACTACAAGTACACAAAATAATAATAATCAGTCAAGTGTTGTGAATTCCTGGTGATTCGAAATTCACTGACTTGAAATTTTGCATATGTCAACATTCACCCACTTTTTTTCTGCGCTGTTTGTTTTGAATGACTTTTTGAATGAAACACAGTAGTGGTCCTCATGCAAACTCGAAAGAGCCTCGTAAACGCGTAAACCTCGCAAACTTACGCGGCAAACGTCAAAACAAAGAAATTTCCATATAAAGCGACTTGCACAAAAGTGGGAAGTCTTCAAGTCAGATTTGCTGCGCAAACGTGGGATGGAGAAACGTGTAAACTTTTGACATTTCGTTGTCAGCTGACTACGATGGATAAATAAGGTGATACCACTACAACAGTAGAAAAAGTACACAGACATAATACATGCAATTGCTACTGCTACCACCTTATGTATCGATCTTGGTCAGCTGATATGGTTTTGGCCACAAATACGCTGAGCAACTTTACTTGGTACCTCATGCAACGATGCGAGGGAAACTTGCGCTGAGCAAAAGTTCTCGGCTTTCACGTTTGCATGAATGCCGCTGGTGTTAATTGGAATCTACACAAATAATTGTACTCTAACAAATCAATACATTTTCAATATCCGATATCACTGAATATCCCCTTTTTTAGTCGATTTAATTGTCTTGACACGCGGCTGCAAAAGTATGAAAATCGCTTAGCGCAACCCCAGTCACCTATCACCGTTTCTTTTTTGAAAGCATTTTCTCAATAAGTTCTCCAAGTACTAACGTGATCAGCTGTCTGATCGGTACCCCTTGAGTTAAACATCGAATTATGTTTTGAACTCATTGGTTTACAATGATTTAACCATCCAATCTTGGTTGGTTAATTCGTAAGCATTGGAACATTTATTGTCGTTTTAACGTTAATCCCGATGCGATACAAGAATGCAATCGCTGTTGTTTACATCACTAATGACCAGTGTTTCAGTCAGTGGTGTCGAATTTTGTCTTTCAGTCAAAGGTTAAAAATGATTTAAGCACCCAATGTTGGTTGGTTAACTTGTGGCAGAACCATATGATTTTGACAATGACATTACTGTAATATTATTGTAATCGGTTTGTTAAAGATTGAATATTTGCAATTTTATAGAGTGTAAAGCTTATAAAACACACCAAAGGACAATTCGTATCCGTTCTAAACATCTGGCGTCACAAACCACGTCTCTTTGAAAATTTTTAGTTTTGATTATTTTGTAGTTAGGTGCGTTATGTACATATTTATATCTGGTAATTCGTTTGTGGCAATGATTGCCTACACCCACAGAAGAAATAACTGAATTTGCCGTAACCGAATTTAGAGGTTGTCACATCCACATTAGAGGTTATCACAAGCTGTAAGATGTTGATTCAGTCACTGCAACCTCAATTCAGTTGTGCCAATTGCAATTCGGTGACAACAGCCGAATTTACGGTTGCTAAAACTACTTTTCAAAGAATTAGTTAAGGTGTGTATGCGAGAATACAACCAAATACAACACTAATCCTAACGTAAACTACGTTTATGCTGAACAAAAAAAAATATATTTGTTTTTTGTGCTGAAAACATTTTAACATAAAGTAAAATTGAATTCGTTGTCAGGGTAGATTTAATTCCTTTGATATGGATTTACTTAGAAACTGCATGGTCCTTTTCCAATTTAAAAATTTAACGATTAGAAGGAACATCTGAATTAATCCCATGGTAAATTCTAGTGTAGTTTTATACACAGTGAAAGAATATCATTAGAAGGCATTAAAACAAATGTAGAGGGCGGATCAAAAAGTCCGTGACTTTTTGAATGGAGCACAGTTTTTTTTTGCAAAAAAAAATTATTTGTCAACATAATCTCCTTTTAGCTCAATAATACACTTAGTCCAACATTTCTCCAATTTTTGTATCCCTTCCAAAAAATAGGATTTTTCGATGTCCATAAAATAGGCATTTGTTTGATCAATAATTTCATCGTTGGAGCTAAATCTCTTTCCACCGAACCATTTCTTTAGGTTTGGAAATAGGAAATAGTCACTGAGGACTAAATCCGGAGACTATGGTGGATGAAGTACCAATTCGTAGGCCAATTCATGGAATTTTGCCATTGAGACTACACACGTGTGGGTACGTTTATGGCCAATTGAAAGCAAACGCGGCACCCTTCTTGCAGACAGCTTTCTTAAACCCAACTGATCATTTAAAATCGAAATTACACTGCCATATGAAATGCCTATGGCATCAACAATCTCTCGCACTTTTACTCTTCCATCGGTCAACACCATATCGTGGATTTTTTCGAAATTTTCGGGTGTATTGACCTCAATTGGCCGTCCAGAACATTCAGCGTCATTTGTACTTGTGCGACCACAACAAAAGTCAGTAAACCACTTTTTTACCATTGAAATCGATGGTGCAGAGTCCCCATAGTATTTATCAAGCTTTTCCTTGGTTTGATTGACGTTTTTTTTGCAAAAAAATAATGTTTGAGTGAGCACTCGAAATTCACTTTTTCCCATTTTTAAAAAAACGCACGAGCATGTATATTTTGAACAGCTGTTAAACGCGAAGGAAATGACGGAACTTGCTCAAAATTTGACAGTAGTCTATTAACAGGTGGTACCATATACCAATACATTCATAGACACTGTTTGCGCTCAATAAATTAAACGTCATAGGTACGGTGGATAGTGGAAAACATGGGTTCAATAATACCAGATAGAGGCAATAGTAAACAACGTTCAACAAAGGAACAACAACCGAATTTCGTGTTTTTGTGGCAAACTAGTTGTGTTAAATACAATACAAATGTATACCAACGATAAAAGTTAACAAAAAAGTGCAAAATACATTTACATTTTTCAGTTCTACACCAAAACGACATGAAAAAGTTAAGTGAACATATTTTGTAACTCCACCTGGTGTAAGTTAATTTTAAATTTAATTGCTCTCAATTTTACATTTATTTGTGAAATGAAACGTCAGATGAGAGAATAAAAGTATCTATGTATGTATTGGTCTATGGGTGGTACTTGATGGGAGCAGTGTAGTATTTCATATAACTACGGGGGAAGTTCGAAATGTCACGGACTTTTGAAGCGCCCTCATACTTTAGGTTAAATACTTGAAAGTCAATTACTGTCGCCATGAAGATTGGGGGTCATTTACAATAAAGTATATACTAAAAGTGAATTTCAGAACACAATTTGGTTGACATAAAATCACTTTCACTTCAATGTGAATATCGGAAATCCCGCGCATCTACACGCTGAAAAATCTGTCTTTTTTTGTTGTTTGGGTGCAAATATAAGGTGTTTATAGCTTGTCGCAAATATACTATACTTGTGAACAAACATATTGTGTTTGCTATTCAATATAACATGTTTGAGACACAATGATTAATAGGTTATAATATATGTCTTTGAAGCCCAAATGTGGAATTTTTGTTGAAAACCGCTAAAACCAAATACGAGACAGATAAGAAAGAAACAAAAAAACAGCAGATCTTCATTTAATGTAAACAGTGCTTGCAAACATGAACATGTTTCCTGCAATATGTTGCTGGGGGCCGATATTTTTCAGCGTGTACTATGTAATGAAATTCCATTTATCTATATAATTTCCATTTATCTATACATTTATTTAGAAAGTTCTAAAATTAATTTCTAACATTAATTTCAATATTATACTAAGTTCCTACAAATACGTAGGGTGTTTTACAATCAATATCGATAGTAAATTCGTTTCACTCTTTAATAAATTATCATCTAATCATTGGCTATGCGCAATATCTTATCGCAAAGAAACGAGAGAAAATACAGCAAACACAGTAACAACAACAAAAACCTAATTTACAGAACACAAAAAAGGTAATAAATATTTGGTAACAAATTCAAGGGCTAAAACGCTGCTCGCGTTGCTTCTTCAGAAATAGCGCATTTTCAATCTAAAACCAGTCTGATACAAAGGGTCAATCAATAAATTCCATGTGTAAATTCATAATTGAAATTAATCAACGATATAGGTAACAAAATTGACCATGACACTTTGGAACACTTTGATTTTCTATTTGTATTATTTTCTTAGTACTATTTGGCGTGACGAGTTTAATCTCTTCAAATCAAATACCTCGTCTTAACGATGTCGTCTACTATATTAAGTCAATTTGCGATTAGATTTACAATCCAATGTTGATGAGTGGCATGAGTGAGAGGTGGCCACGGGATCGTTCGTGAAATAATAATTTGATGACTTGTATTCTGTCATATTTTAAATAAATACAAACTAAAAAAGGTCTTGAATGACTACACTGAAAAACATTTTTGCCAAAAGAGAAATACTAATTAAGACTTTGTTTAAACACAAAAATTCGATCCAATTACTTTTTAATTGAGTCAATTATTCGAGTCGCCATGATGTACGAATTACTATTTCACTTTAGCCAATTATAATTATTTGTACATGCTGAAATATTTGTCTTTTTCTGTTGTTCGGATGCAAATATAACGTGTATGTAGCATGTCGCAAATATAATACTTTATATTTGTGGTCAAACACATTTTGTTTGTTATTCAATATAACACGTTTGACACACAATGTTTAATAGGTTATAATATATGTATTTGTGACCCAAATGTGGTTTTGTTTGTTGAAAACTGCTGAAAACAAAAACGTGATAGACAATAAAGAAACAAAATGCAGCAGATCTTCAATTGACGAGAACAATGTTTGCAAACATGTACTGTGAGCGTCCAAATAAAGTGTACACGCTTGTTAAATATGTATTCATATATATTTGAATGTTAAAAATTAATAAATCTATGTTTATAATTAAACTATTAAATGGTCAAATTGATTCTTTATTTTTGTTAAACAGATTAAATTTAAATATACCATCACGTTTTACCCGTAATTTTCGACCTTTAAAATTGTCCATTACCCGATCAAACTATGATTTTTACAATCCATTTAGAGCACTTTGCTCTCTTTATAATGATCTTTCAGTATATCTTCCATTTCTTGAACCACTGCACAAAGTGAAAGAATACATTATTTATGAATTATCATATGCTATGGTTGCCAGTTGTCGTCATCATCAAAGTACTTAGTTCCCACCATCAATGTACATATTTAACACCCAATTATCGCTGTTGTAAATTTGTCTTCGCCACACTGATACATATCTATATTTTATTGAATGTATACGATGTCCACTGTATTTTCATCCTCCCATCGCTTTGGTCAACAGAATAATTTTACGTGTTGCTCAGTTACCGATCCTGTGTTCCTGTTTCATCTAAGTCTGCATCCTGTATACTTTGAATTTGGTCAACAGAAATATTTTATGTGTTGCTCAGTTACCGATCCTGTGTTCCTGCTTTGTCTAAGTCTGCATCCTGTACACTTCTTCATATCATGCTTCCAGTTTCCTTATTTCATCTATCATATACATATACACCTATCCCTGATTTCGTCATCAATTGTACACCGCCTACTGATTTTTATATGTTATTAATTGTTAATAGATAGTTATAAGATAGTTATAAGATAGATTTTAAGAGAATATTATAATAACTTGCAAATCTCTAGATGTAAGAACACATAGTTTTTTGCTGCACGAACTAGCGTAATGGGAGAAACTTTAACTTTAAGTTTAAAACACCAACGTATGTGATTTTGGAAAATGGTATTATTGTTGCACATATTTAACTGCCGACTGGCTTTATTCACAAATTTCTTGTTTTTAATAACCTAAAAAAAAAAAAAAATACCCATATCTGTACTTGTTATAGATATTTAATGATTCACTGGCTGTTGTTTTCAATAGATTTTAAAACTTTAGAAAATATTTAATATTATTTAAATAATAATTTCATAATTTCGCCTTTTTAATCTATTAAATACCATTCTTAATACAATTCTAAGCAATATTTCCACGTAATATCACAAATCCACTTTTTTTTTTTTTTTTTACAAACGCTAATTTACTGAAAATTTTTATACATTATAAGAGATGTTTTGTAACATAGTACGTAAGTGCAATTTGAAAAATTAATCCTCCAGCTGAAATTAAATTTTTGTAGCGGAGTAATAAATAAATAAATAAATAAATAAATAATTCAACTCTTTATAATTATGTTCTAAACAGGGTCTTGGACCTTTCATCAATTTATGAAAAAAATAAAAACAAAAATCTTACAACAACGAAAAATACATAGCTAAAACAAAAACTGCTTCATATTTGTCGCGTCAAAAGAATGTGTACAATGCAAAAATAATTCAGAAAAAAATGATTTCAGTATTTTGTTTGTTTTCCTTTGGCTTTAATAACAGTTTGTAGTCTCTTCAACATAGACAAATACATACATAGATACAGTTATTCTCTCACTAAAATAAACGTCATAGGTACGGTGGAAAGTAAACATTGGATGGTGGAAAACATGGGTTCAATAATACCAGATAGAGGCAATAGTAAACAACGTCCAACAAAGGAACAAAAACCGAATTTCGTGTGTTTGTGGCAAACTAGTTGTGTTAAATACAATACAACTATATACCAACGATAAAAGTCAACAAAAAACTGCAAAATACATTTAAATTTTTCAGTTCTACACCAAAACGACATGAAAAAGTTAAGCGAACATATTTTGTAACTCTGCCTGGTGTAAGTTAATTTTAAATTAAATTTCTCTCATTTCCACAAACCTACGACGAAGAGTGTGAAATGAAACGTCAGATGAGAGAATAAATGTATCTATGTATGTATTTGTCTACGTTCTTCAGTATCGATTTAACTAAATTATAAGGCTATGTCAGGTAACATTTTTAGCCATTCTTCTATTACAACTGATTTCACAGATTCTCTGTTACTGATTACTCTCTTTCTTATTTCGCGATCAAGATGCTTCCATAAATGTTCGTTCGGATTGAGGTCCGTCGACTGTGGGAGATGATCCAATTGTTTAGGAGTGTCGTAAAGTAGTCATTTCTTAACTAATTTTGATGGGCGCATGGGATCATTATTTTCTTGCCAGATCAAAGTCCTATTCAAGCACAACATTTCGACAGTGGGAGCTAAATTTTCTATCAGAATATTAAGGTATTATGTTCAAGCCATGGTACTTTCAATAAATACCTAATTTACCGACTCCGCTCCCTGCCATGCAAATCCGAACCATCACCGAACTCCCGCAGTGCTTTATTGTAGATAGTATAACATTTTCTTCAGCAAATTCTTTGTTTTTGCTTCTCCAAATTTTGACGGGGTTTCGTTTACCACAAATTTCGAATTTGCTCTGATCGTTTAAAATTATGTTTTTTTCAAAAATAAATGTCTTGATTTTTGTACTTATTAGCAAACTCAAGTCGCTGTTTTTGGTTGAAATCCGTGATTTGAAACATTTGAAAAATTTTATTTTTTCCAGGTTTTTGGAATTATGCCTACTTTTTTACATTAATGCTTAAGTTAATATCATAAAACAATAGAAACAAAAGTGAATTAAAACACTTTTCAAATTATATATGTTTTATTTTGCAAAAAAAAATTTGCAAAATTGAGGAAATTTTCTGAAGGAAATGTTAATTTTAAGCATTTCGAAAATGACATATTTTCGCACTTTAAGGAAAAAGCGGCAGACTTTTTTTATATTAAAGCTAACATATTATTCTAATAGAAATTGTAATAAATTGTAATAAAAAATTAAAAAATTGTGAATTTTTCGAAATAGATTCAAAATTTTTACAATTATAGGGTAAACTTGTAAAACCAATTTCGCCTTATGGGTACATTTTGTGGTAAAAAAAAATCTGGACATTAAAATAGGTATACCTTTCAATTATGGTCTGTAGTTGCTCCATAGAATTGCAACAAATTAATAATTTGAGGGATTGAAAAGCGTCCATTACTTTAAACATCCCTTCTCGCAATGGGTGAGTTGTTGAGGGTCATGTCTAGGCGCCATAAATGAACTACATAGTTCATAAACTACCCAACTCTAGTTGCAAGCGAATATATACCAAATTCGGCTGATGCGACGGAGTTGCTGTCAAATTCGAAGGTTATAAAATTATAAAATATTAGTACGAATTACTTGAAAATTCCATTGTCACAACTAAGGTTTGTGTACCGGGACCTCCCCTCCCGCCCGGGAATTATCTGAAATTTTCTAATCCCGCTTTCCCGTGAAATTTTCTTCGTGATTCCCAGGATTTATTATATTCCACAATACATACACGTTGCACTTTTAACTTCAGATGTTCATTTTTATTTTATCGATCTTTTAAAGTTTAAGTTTTTCAATCATAATCCGGTTCAAGATCATTTTCTCCAATAAAAATAATTTTTAATAGAGAAAGTTTATAAAAGAAGAAGTGAAATTGATTACTTCGGTGGATGGTTGGGAATATAAGCTATTTCCCTTCTCCACAAGTATTTAGGTATATCATCATACATTGTAGGGATAAGCAATTCTCAATTTAACGAGAATTGTTTCAACAACATCTACTAGTGCGAAAACATCCAAAACAATACTCTACCGAAATCATCAATATTCAAAACTTCTCTTCTTCCATCCACCGAAATAATCAATTTCACTTCTTCTTTTGTAAACTTTCTCTATTAAAAATTATTTTTAATGGAGAAAATGATCTTGAACCGGATTATGATTGAAAAACTTGCACATTCATGCTTCATGCCATCTCATTCGAAATCGATGAATTACATAGAACAGCAGTATTTTGTGTAAACGTTGCTCTACATTTACTAGAGCAACAATTTTTGTCCAATCCACAAGACCACAGAGGTAAGAAACTAGAGGGCGCTCTAGCTCTTGATACTTGAAACCATTTAGTTTAAGAACTGTAATTTAATAATATTAGCTGTAGAATATTCTAAATGAATCTCTAAATCGCTTTGTGTTTTAATACATTTGTATAAGTATAAGGAACTTGAGCTAAATTAATAAAACTAAGTATTTACGCTCAGAGAACTAATGGTTTGGTAAGAGATTGTAGCAACCGTAAACCGTCACAACATAATTTAGTTCCCACAACTGATATTCGGTTGATGCAACATCGTTTCACAATTGATTCGGTTGATACAACTGAATCTTCAATATACACGTTCTCTCACCTAAATTTTCAATATTTTCGATTGCAACAACCGAATTTGGTATTAAGTCGGATGCAACAATCGAAATTCGTGCCAAATTCGGTTACATCAACCGAATGTGGGATCTATTCAGGTGCAAAAACCGAATTTGGCATCAATTCGATCGCAATTATCGAATTTGATATGAATTCGGTCGCAATAACGGAATTTGGCCATATGTCGGTTGCAACGACCGAATTTGGAATCAAATCGGTTGCTGTAACCGAATTTCTCCTAAACTCTGCTGTGACAACCGAATTCGCTTTCAATTCGGTTACCACACCATAATTTTGTATATACTTATACTTCAAACCTGACGTATAACATTTTAAAAGAAAATATTATATTAAATATGCTAATAAGTAGTTATATACAATTGCTGCGGTCGCGATGATATCAATATTGTTTTGTAGTTATTGGGAAAGATATTGTAAAATTACAAATATTGTAATTATTGCTTCTGCATCCTATTTTGCATAAAATGTCCACATTTATCAGCGTGCAGGGCAAGCAGATGTCAACTGTTCAGTTTTTCAATGTCGGCCGTTTGACATGTTCTACCATTATATTTTTATAGAAAGGTTTAGGACTGAGATCGCCAGACACAACTCGACAGAATTGGTGGGGTGGCCTTGATGGCCTGGATGTAAAAAAAATTTTTAGATTGCCCCATATATATTATTTATCCCCATTGTAATTATTTTTGAGAAAATAGAAAAATAAATCATAACTAAATGTATAGACAACAATTTCAAAATTCAATTGTGACACTATCTAAATTCGGTTGTGCCAAACTCTAATTCGGCTGTGGCAACCTCTAATTCGGTTATGACAGCCTCTAATTTGGCTGTGACAACCTCTACTTCGATTGTTACAACCTCTAATTCGGTTGAGGCTGTGGTGATCTCTAGTGTGCTTGTGGCAACATCTAAATTCGGTTACGGCTAATTCCGCTATCTCATATGCATTTTTCTGTGCGTGTATTTATTTTATTTGTGTACCGGGTTTTCCAATAGGGACTATGTGTTTTAATAAAATTTTTGTATTTTTAATGATGTGACAATGTCAAAACGTCAGTCAATATTTACATTGTTATCATGGATATTCTGGGACAGTGGTCGCAAATTTAAGAAGCTGAATTTCATCGAAAAATCATCTACAGCAATGAAGTTAAAGTAATGGCTTCGTCAGCATTCGTTATTGCACAGCAACAAACCCACATGCAATTCAAGAGACTCCATTGCATCCCCCAAAAAAATTGTGGTTTGGAATTCATGCTGGAGATGTGATTGGACCGTATTTTTCGTCGATGCATATGATCGCCATGTTACGCTTAATGGTGTTCGCTATCGTTCCAAGTTGGAAGGCTATTTTTGGTCAGAATTTAATGGACTGAACTTCAGTAATATGTGGTAACAACAAGATGGCGCCAAATGCCAAACAGCTGGTTTAACAAATGGTCTATTGAAGGGGAAGTTCGGTAATCGTATAATCCCGAGAAATGTCGTCCTTATATTTATAAATTATTTGCATCTATAAAGGCATAAAGATTTTGAAGTTCTTAATTTAGTTATCGTTCAAAATTTAAAATAAATAGAATAATCAAATGATCAATTCTAAAATAGATCTTGAATTGAATCTGTGTCCTTATGACTAAAAATTTACAAAATGGATGAAATTTAAAAAAAAAATTTTTTCTCTTCCCAGTGTGTCAAACGGATCCGTTTCGCATCCGTAACGGATCCACTTCTTTGTACTTTCTGTCTGTAACGGAGAAATTCCTCTCAAAAAATCGGATCCTAAAGCGGATTTTATGTCCGTGTTTCGGATCCGTTACGGACATCATACTAGTATCCGTTGCGGACCCGTGTGTTGTAATAAACCGCATCCGTAGCGGAATTCGTTACAGATCCGTTTCGGATCCGAAACGGATCAGTCAAATCGCGATTACACTGGTTCGTTTTTCAAATATTTACGAATCCGAAATGGGTCAGTCGCATCGTGATTGCACTGATACCTTTTTTTAACTCTATTACGGATCCGGAACGGGTCCGTAACGGATTCGCATCCGTTTTTGTGCACATTGGGTTGTGTGAGATTTGCAAAATACATCCTCATGATTCTTGGCAATCTGTATTGCTATTTCAGCACTAGCTACAGCTCTTCATCAGCAGTTGTTTGTAATGATGCTATTGAGAAAGTAATCAAAATAAATGCAAACGAAAACTGAATTGCATTGAGAATTCTTTACTATGCAAATGTTGAAAAAAATATCGGATGCACACCTACACAAGAATCATTGGATTCAAATATTTTGTTTTCTTTGTTTCAAATATTTTCTGTATTGAAAATGAAAATGTATTCGAAAATTTGCTTATCAAATGCAATTTATTAAATGTTATTTTCCAACAGTGCAATATTGATCAACTCAATACTATTTGAATCAATTGCGAAGGGTTATTGATTTTAACTTTTGTTTCCAACAAACGGGTTTGTTGAATTTTATTCTCATCTATATTTTTGTACGTATTCACAACCAATTCAATTATGAAACGAGGTTGATTCAACCAAATTTTGGTTCTGATGACTAAATTTATTTAGGACAACCTCAATTCGGCTGTGGCAACTGCAATTCGGTTGCAACAACCGAATTTACGGTTGCTACAAATAAAGGGTTATCCATTTTGCGATTTCAAAAGTAAACGTAAAAAAAGGACATATAATATATTTTTTTTCATGATATTTCTTTTTTATTATAAAGTTTGAACGTTGACATTATGTGTAAATGACCACCACGCGAAGTGTTTTAACTATTGATTTTTTGGCGTAGAATACGTCTTACCTTACGGTATAGGGAGTCATGTCAGATTGTTATTGTTGTAATCTTTATTTCATTGATTATGAGGAAACAGCGAGATAACTTTTTTTAAAAATTTTTTTGTAGGTAAATGAAGATGTTATCTTTCGTTTGATATACATTTCATATTGGTTGATATCTTCCTAATATTTAAATTTCTCAAATAAAAATTGTTTAAACACATAGACTCAAACATATGTGTGGTGTTTGGTTCAGTGTTTGAGTTTGTAGCGTGAACACAAACTATGCTGCTGTTTCAGTGTGGACACAAACCTTCGGCTGTTGTTTTGATTGATCAAATATTGAAATTTCGTATATTTACTTATGTATTTAAGTGAAACAAAATGTTAAATGTGAATTTGAATTTAACATGGATACATAATTATAAAAAATATATGAAAAAATTAAATCATACATTTTTATGTTAAATGAAAGTGCTGCTAAGTAAGCAAAATAACAATGCTGTTTGATGCTGTTTGACAGCAGCTGACAGTTGACGTTTAGTAAATTAAAATAAAAAAAACATATTTATCCTATTTTTCCTACCATAAGCTTATGTATATTATCAAAAGTAACTATCAAATAAATAAATTCATTTGCTTATGTTATTTATCATTTATTGTTATATATGTTTTCTGTCTTTTCGGATGGCGTATTCTACGTTAAGCTTAATGGCCGTGTCTCTGACACAGCCTGCAGGGACAACTCGGACAACTGTCTGCTGTTTTTTTGAGGTAATTTTCGACCACTTTTTGACACTTATTGGGCGGTATCTCAGCCATAACTTGACGAATGTTGGTTCTTATGTGCTCAAGAGTTAAAGGTTTATCTGCATAAACAGGGTCTTTCGCGTAGCCCCACAAAAAGAGTCTAATGGTGACAAATCTCATAATCTTGGTATCCATTTGATATCGCCACGACGAGAAATTACGCGGCCAGGAAATGTCTCTTGCAATAAAGCCATATTCGCTCGAGTTGTGTGGCATGTGGCAGCGTCTTGTTGAAACCGCATATTCTCCAAGTCGTATTCTTCAATAGCAGGCAAAAAAAGTCGGTTATCATATCCTAATTCCTGAGAACGACGAGGAATCGACACATTCGGGTCTTCGGCAACACTTTCACTTACAGCAGCGATATTTTCAGAGGAACGAGCGAAACGATGATGCACAGGCCTTACAATATCTGTAACCGCTCCAGTCTCTTCAAATTTCTTCACAATTTTGCCAATTGCTTGCGTAGTTGGACGGTTATGTAAACCATTATCTCCTCTTAAAGCACGATATGTGGCTGTGCCAGAATCACCATTTTTGTAGTAGGTTTTAATAATTTGTATGCGTTGTGTGATAGTTAAGCGATCCATGTTCGTCAATGTCAGACTTTCAACTGAAAAGAAAAAAAATTGGTTTAACAACTTAGTTTGACAGATGTCGAATCCCTGCCCTATACTTTTGAAACCACGAAATGGATAACCCTTTACTTTTCAATCAACTACTTCTTTGAGAGTACCTATGATATCTTGGTGATTTTTGTCTTCCTTGGCTGCATTCTTCTTGTTGATATATGTACATATGTGTGTTAAATTTTCTAAATTTATACAATACTTAAGTTTTGCAATTTCGATACTCCTACATATATGTAAATGTGTATTCATATGTAAATATAATATGAACATTTTTGTTGGTTGGTCGGACTTACCTTTGCATGATTTCTGATAATACAAATGAATAACCTTTAACGAATTTATATTTGCATGTTTGTGAATTTTCTTTCGAGTTTTCTTACTGCATTTATGAGAAAACAGCATAAAAAGCATACAAGGTATCAACACATGTGACTAAAAATATATAAAAAAAAGTTATATCAGTCGTGTATCTCTTGTTGTTGTACCCCCTGCTCAACAGCAGCGGTTGGGCCGATTTAATATTACGCCATAATAAAATTCTAGCGTTTTTTCTCTTCAATGTAAACAAACCAGTGGAAAAGATATAAACTTTTTTTCATATGGATAATTGGGTATGGGCCCATAGTGGTGGATGAATGAATGTGCGAGTGAATGAACGAACGAACCCCCGGTGTATTTCTCCTTTGAATGTCTGCCTTGTCTGTGAATATGAAACGGCATTCGATGGCATTCAATGCTAAGTTAATAACCCAGTTCTCTACATAATTGAAGTGTGAATATTTGTTTGTTTTGTGTTTCCAATGGTTTAGAATCGGATAGCCAGCTAACTGGTTGGCTGTCTTCTAGTCGTCTTAGAGTTCCACGAAAGGAAAACTTCGACCATTATTTATTATGTGTACACACTCAGTATATAAATATGTATTTATTTAACATAAAGCTGTGTTTTGAACCAAATGTCTATTGATTTATTGATGGTATTTGAATTAGATGAAAAAACAAACGCAAAAATTTAATTTTTTTTTTATTTATTGTCACACAAGGATCACGGCGATGTCAGCTGTGTCTCAGATCTAGTGGTGGCACCGCTGACAATTATTTAATTTAACAAATTGAAACATGTGATGGTGTTGACCATAAGTGTATCGTAGCAAATTACGAAAAGTTCTAATCTTGAAATTGCCCATGGAACTGTGTAGTAATCAATGCATATGTATGGCTATATGGAGCAATTTTTCTCAACTATAAATTAAAACTTTTTTCATTGTAACAAAAACTTAAAATTAAAAGAAGTTATATGAAAAAGGTATTATAAGGTATTTGTCATCCAATATAGTACATAGTATGTCACCAAATAAAATTCGTCTCTTTTGTTTTATAGATTTCGAGTAGATTTACTCACGAGTTCAGCACAGGAAAGCAATGGGTTTCTGAAAGAACAAAAAAGAAGAATGTTGCAATTAAAAAGTGTCAAAAGTCTTGGTTTTTTTCTCTTTCAATTGTATTTCATTTATATTTGGATGTAGAATCATAATTGGTTGTACGTTCATATAATTACGTACACAAAAGAATTGAAATACGAGTATTGAACAACGGAAATACATAGTTATTAAAAACGGATGTGAGTTTTAAAATGTTTGTATAATTCGAACAACCTATCGAATACAGCAATAGTAATTCTTCACATACACCCAAAGTCCCATTGTGTCATGATATGTGCTAATCATTAATTGCATTAAAGTATTGTCATATTAAGTGATTAACTCGAAAAAAATGTTTGACATAACTACTTCATATGTAGTATGCCAGTCAGTCAGTGAGGAAATGTTTGTAAACGTTTTTATTAATTTATTTCGAATTTTGATTTTAAAGACAATAAATAAATATATTTATTGTATCAATTCCTTTATTTCAAAGACCAGGGGGTTTTGATGGTACAGCTGTTCGACCACCTAGCTGCAATTTTGATACAGGAGAGAATGTGAAGGCTAATGAGCGATAGTCGAATTGAAAATCTGACTAAATTTGATTTGATTGGCACTTATAACTTTTAAAATCAATGTATATGCAATAAATGATTTTTCATTTGAACGAACACAACAACTTTCTTTTATTTTTATGTCAAAGACACTAAATTAAAGGGTGCGGCTAAAGTTACTATATGATGTAAAACAATTGT
This sequence comes from Phaonia tiefii, assembly GCA_963931995.1. Taxonomy (NCBI): domain Eukaryota; kingdom Metazoa; phylum Arthropoda; class Insecta; order Diptera; family Muscidae; genus Phaonia; species Phaonia tiefii. The sequence continues at coordinate 89,557,105 of OZ008367.1, forward strand.
AACTTCTTTGCTTGCGAGTATTTAAATTTTTCTTTTTTCCTATTTCAGAAATTAAACTTGGGAGAATATTTAAAAATGGAACGCTATACAATTGCGCAAAGAACTAAGATTGTTTTTCTATTCATTGAAAATCATCGTTCGATAATTAATACTCAACGTGCATACAGAAGATTTTATGGTGTAAGAACTGCTCCAACGGGTCCAACCATTCGTTCGTTGGTGAATAATTTTGCTGAATATGGGACTGCCGGAGATTCAAGACGTACGGGCAGACCTCGAACTGGCAGATCGGCCGAAAATATTGTTGCACTCAACAAAGTTATGGAAAATGCCATAAAAAGAGCACATTTTTGCGTTAGAGAAACGGTTCTCATTTAACTGATATTATTTTTCATAATTAATGTAAAAAAATAACATAAAATAAACTTTCTTTTTATTATAAATTTTTTTGTTTTTTTCATTCCATTCAATAGTTATTTAAAAAACAAATCATATAGTTACTTTAGCCGCACCCTGTACATAGAGTAATGTAATATAGAGCTGTCATCCTTCTCATCTGAAATTTCATTTCACAATCTGCGAGGTGCGGTCGGTGTTATAGAGAGTTTTAATATAACGAAAATTGACTTACACCAGGTGGAATTACAAAAATTGCTGACTTAAATTTTTGATGTCGTTTTGATGAACAGCTGTGAATATTACTTTTTTGTTAGATTTTATTGCTAGTATCTATATGTGGTGTATTTACACAAATATTTTAACGCACAAAAGGAAATACCGTTGCTGTTTCCTTGTTGGTAGGTTTGAGCTATAGCCTCTATCTGGTATTATTAAATCAATACTTTCCAACACGCAACGTCCATATGCAACACACCAAATTTCAAAAATTTACTGAGTCAAATCGCTTCTCTATATGTCAGTGACAGAATATCACTCACAGAATATCAACCGAAGTGAAGTTGGCCCACACATGGACGGCCCACTTTTCTGTACAACGTTAAAATAGACCAAATCGATTGGAATAGTTCTAACGTCAATTCTAGTTAAGTTATTCAGGATGTTATGTGTAACCTAAAATTCAGGACATAGATATGTGAAGAGATGAAATTTAACATTTTTAATGTACGTTGCAGAAAAAGTTCACAAAGGTTAAAAACGATAAAAAAAATTTAATTTCTTTATATTCCTAGAAAATTTGGAAATAAAAACACATGGACTATGAAACAAGACACGATCCTTAAAAAATTCTTTTCAGAAAATTAAAAAAAAGTTTGGAAAATTTCCACACTTAATATTCACATATGTTGTTGGAAATACGAAGTAGAAATTTCATATAAAATGGCAAGGACATTGAAACAGGAGTAGGTCCTTAAAATCGAAGAAAACCAATATCCGCCATACATATGAAAACTGTCAGAAAATTAAACAAAATTTGGAAAATTTTCACACTTCAATATTCACATATGTTATTGTAAATACTAAGTAGAAATTTTATAAAAAAATTTCGAGAACATTGAAATAGGTGTAGGTCCTTAAAATCAAAGAAAACCCAATATCCGACATACATATATAGAAAAACTGTCAGAAAATTAAAAAAAAGTGTGGAAAATTTATACTTTATACTCACACTTTAATATTCAGATATGTTGTTGCAAATACTAAGTAGAAATTTTATAAAAAATGTCAAGGACATTGAAACAGGTCTAGGTCCTTAAACTCGAAGAAAACCTTATATATGAAAACTCTCAGAAAATTAAAAAAAAGTTTGGACAATTTTCACACTTTAATATTCGCAGATATTATTGTAAATACTAAGTAGAAATTTTAGAAAAAATTTCATGGACAACGAAACAGGACTCGGTCCTTAAAATCGAAGAAAACCAATATCCGCCATATATATGAAAACTCTCAGAAAATTAAAAAAAAGTTTGGACAATTTTCACATTTTAATAATCAGATATGTTGTTGCAAATACGAAGTTGAAAGTTTATAAAAAATTTCAAGGACATTGAAACAGGACTAGGTCCTTAAAATCGAAGAAATCCAATATCCGCCATATATATGACAGTTTTCGCTGTCACGCTGCACGCATGGCAATGCTTCAGTCAATTGCAACGCGAGTTGCGACTAAGCGGTATAGGGAGAAAAGAAAGGAGGTAAACCGTCTCTTTAGGCGTAAGAAACCGCAGTGGAGAAAGCGTGAGAGTGAAAAAATTGAGACATACAGAAGGAAGAACGAAGCTCGAAAATTCTACCAAAAAGTCAAAAACGGAACATGGTTCAAGGCCCCCCTTCTGTAAATACAAGGACAGAAATCTCATCGCAGATGTGTAGAGTATGTTGGGAATATGGAGAGATCATTTCTCTGCGCTATTGGTACCTGAGATATGGGATGGGACAATCGATCACAACATGGACGACGACGTCGATTGCCCCCCTCCTAACCAAGTCGAGGTCAGAACAGCTATTGCCCGGCTTAAGAACCACCAAGCCGCAGGAGCAGATGGATTACCGGCGAAGCTGTTTAAGGCTGGCGGCGATGAGCTGATAAGGTGCATGCATCAGCTCATTAGCAAAATTTGGTTAGATGAATGCATGCCCGGTGATTGGAGTCTCAGTGTACTATGTCCCATATTTAAAAAAGGTGACCCGAGTCTCTGTGCCAACTACCGTGGAATATGCGTTTTATCCATAGCATGTAAGGTTCTATCAAGTGTAATGTGCAAAAGACGAAAACCAATTATCGCTGGCCTGATTGGACCATACCAGTGTGGCTTTAGTCCTGGGTAATCGACAACTGACCAGATTTTTACGCTACGCCAAATCCTGGAGAAGACACACGAAACACAAATCGACACCTATCATATATTTATCGATTATAAGGCGGCCTTCGATAGCCCGATACGGGAGAAACTCTACGAAGCAATGTCTGAGCTTGGTATTCCTGCAAAACGCAGACGCCTTTGCAGGATGACCTTGACGAACACCAAATCCGCAGTGAAAGTCGGTAGGGATCTTATCGAACCTTTCGAAACTAAGCGAGGCCTCAGACATGGCGACACCCTATCGTGCGATCTCTTTAACATCTTTATAGAGATTGTTATGAGAAAAGCTGCAGTCAACATGAATAAAACCGTCAGCAGCAAAAGTCACATGCTGCTCGCGTATGCTGATGATAACGATATCATTGGGCGCACAATTAGAGAAGTTACTGCGGATTTTTCGAGAATTGAGAAGGAGTCAGCAAAAGTGGGTCTGACGGTAAATTATGACAAGACAAAATTAATGGTTTCAACTAACAGGGCCTCCAGGCGATTAGACCAAAGCGTGAACGTTGATAACCGTTATAATTTCGAGGTGGTGGACGAATATATATACGTCGGATCTGCCGTAAACAAAAACAACAACGTCAGCCTGGAGATCCAGCGGAGAATTATGCTTGCGAATAGATGTTATTATGGGCTAAGCAAGCATTTTAGAGATAAAGCCCTCTCTTGAGTAACAAAACTGCACCTGTACCAGACTTTTATTCAACTTGCCTTGCTTTATAGCGCTGAATCCTGGGTCCTATCGCAAGCACATGAAACATCTGTGGGAGTCTTCGAGAGAAAAATACTCCGGAAGATTTATGGCCCTATAGTGCACAACGGCGAGTATCGGTGACGCATGAACCATGAGTTGTATGAGCTTTATCCCGGCATCGACATAGTTAGCGTATCAAAATAACGCGATTGCGCTGGCTAGGCCATGTCAGTAGAATGGATGAAGACCAACCAGCACGAAGGGTTTCGAAACCGAACTTGAAGGAAGGCGAAAAATACCAAGCTCAAGACTCCGCTGGAGGGATCAAGTTGACGAATCCCTTGGGAACACTTGGTATTACCAACTGGAGAGATAAAGGAAAAGATCGAACTGGTTCGCGAAATATCTTCGTTTTGTAAGGTCCCTAACCCGCCGGGGTTGTTCGAGACCGGATAAGTATGTAAGTAACAGGTTGGATGACAGGGTTTCTCCAAAGGCACGCGCTTCATTACATTAAAATTAAGAGCGAAATACATAGCTCTTCATAGCGATATAGTCGGCATCTAAAGAATTTAACCCAAAACTGGTTAAAATAATTGAAGATGGTGGCTATACTCCAGATCAGGTATGGAATGCGGATGTAACAGGCCTTTTCTGGAAACGAATGCCAATTCGACCATATGTAGTTAAACCCCAAAAAAACCGGTAGTGGGTTTAAAGTAGCCAAAGATCGTGTGGCCTTTTTATTCTGCTCCAATGCTTCAGGAAGTCGGATGTTAAAACCTTTACTTGTAAATCGAACCCTAAACCCACGATCGATGAAGGGCATAAATATGGACTCATTACCCGTTCACTGGGCAGCTAATAAAAAGGCCTGGGTAACTGAGCTTTTTACCGAATGGTTTTTTAACTATTTTTTTACCGGAAGTTCGGCGTTATATGAACGATCTGTTGACTATAGACAATATGCACCAGGACTTCCACATCCAAATGTCAAATTTTGAGCACCCAAATATCCAAATACAACACCGTTGAATCAAAGAATTATTGCAACTTTTGAGATCTACTATGTGAAGCAAACATTCAGCTACATTTCAGATAAATTAATGAATTATGAGAATTTAAAAGTCACAGTCTATTAATGACTGTATCAAACATGGGGGATTAGCACTATCAGAAGATGATGCTTCACAAACATCGAAACGATCGTCCAGCGAATGTGAGTTCGAATCCCACCCGCAGCATTTAAATTTTTTTCACTAACCGGAGAAAACATAATCTCTCACAGCCTTAAAAGACAATTACAACTTTAAACATAACGAGGATCTAAACAACTAAATTTAAAAGATTTTAGGCTTAAAGCATGTTGGATAGCGGTTTGGCCAGAATGTGTTAAAAATAACAGCCCAGTGCATTCTAATACGGTTGAATATTCCAACATCATAGCCTTAGCTCCTGATGTTGGCGGAGAAGGTTTTGATGATTTGGTAGTGTGTGCGGCTGTTGTGCATGAGAACGTGGGTTCGATCCCTGCTCTGACCACCTTAAATTTCTTTCGACGGCGGTCACCTCGCTTAGTGATGGCGACACTATCGAGTACTTACCCATGAAAAAGCTTCTGAAAATACCGTTCGGAACCGGTGTAAAAATTGTAGGTCCCAATCAGTGAGTGGAAAACTAGAACGCGCAGAGCTCACTGATTTGTAAGACGCTCTCCCTAATCCCTTCATGGGATGTAACGGGAAACCATTTATTTATTTTTATCATCGGCAGATATTGACGAATTATTGTTACAAAAGGCACTATGCGATGATGCAATCATTGGTTTTGCGCTGGAGACACCCGATTCCAAAGATATAAGTGAAAATAACGAAGAGGTTCCTACCCTCACTGCATCCCTAGTTAAAGAAGGACTAAATGGCAATGAGGCAATGAGGAAAGTGCCGCGAAATTTCAACGTGATGTGAAATAATTAATGGTTAATTATCGTGAATTACATAACAGTCCTGTCAAAACTGAAATTCAATGACTGATGGCGGAATTTGTGACTAAAGTCACCGAACCATCTTGGTGGTGATGAATGAATTTGAAAATATTTCTAGCGATGAAAGTGATGTTGAAGTCCATCGTAAACGAATGCGCTGATCAGAAAGTGATACTGATTTAAAATAAATTTTTGTGATATGTTTTTGCCATAGGCATTTCATATGGCAGTCTGGTTTCGATTTTAAATGATCAGTTGGGTTTAAGAAATCTGTCTGCAAGATGGGTGCCGCGTTTGCTTTCAATTGGCCACAAACGCACGGGTGCACACGTGTACAGTCTCAATGGCAAAATTCCATGAATTGGGCTACAAATTAGTACCTCATCCGCCATATTCTCTGGACTTAGCCCCCAGTGACTATTTCCTATTTCCAAACGTAAAGAAATGGCTCGGCGGAAAGAGATTTAACTCCAAAGATGAAATTATTGATCAAACAAATGCCTATTTTATGGACCTCGAAAAATCCTATTTTTTGGAAGGGATACAAAAATTGCAGAATCGTTGGACTAAATGTGTTGACCTAAAAGAAGATTATGTTGACAAACAAATTTTTTTTACAAAAAAATGTGTTTCAATCAAAAAGTCACGGACTTATTGATCCGCCTCGTAGTTTAGCTGAACCAATCCTCTCAATTTATATGGATACTCTTTCTTTTTTTACGATTTTTTTAAGCGAGCGTGCAACGTATATAGCTTAAAAACAGAATTAGATGTGGTGTGGTGTATTTACACAAAAATGTCAACGCACAAAACGAAATGCCATTGCTGTTTTCTTGTTGGTTGGTTTGAGCCATTGCCTCTATCTGGTATTATTAAAGCAATAGTTTCCAACGTGCAACGTCCATATACAACCACACCAAGCTTCTTAAATTTACCGAGACAAATTGCTACTCTAGATGTCATTACTCTATGCACAAATTTGTTAGCTATATGTGGGTTTGTGAAACACTTGAACACATATACAAAGGGTTATAAGGTGAATCGATTTGATCACTGTTTGCGAAGATCGTTAAAGAGATCAAGTATTTGTGGGTGTTGCAACCCATCATCACCAAACCAATATGCATTCCCTGTACCAACGATGGTGTAGTCTCAAAGGCCAAAATCCAACGTATTTATGTTTTTGTTTGTTTAAATAACAGATAATTGTTATCTTTTGCTGCGCTCAAAACCAAATTAGTCACGTGAATTGATTATTTGTTAAAACAGAATAATTTAATCCGTATATGGGAAAAATTTGAATTTGTTTATCCTAAAGAAATCCGGGTGTTGTGATTAATAATATTTCTTAAGCTGTTTTGAGACGGAGACAAATGCAGAATATGCTGATTAAAGAAACTTTAGCCACTATGTGTACTAAGTTTCACACATAAAACTTCATTCACAACGTCGAACGGAGTCACCACTACTGGAAGATCAGCAGGTGGTAGATACTCGTAGCTTGTCATCCGGCAGATAGATAGTTTTGTAGCGAAGAACAATCAGTACCTGACAAAGTGTGTCAGACTCCGAGAGCATACTTTAAAAGGGTGCAGATGAAAGATTATTAAAATTCAGAGACATGGCAATATAATTCCGCCATTCACTAGGTATCTTCCCACATTCTGTGCCGTCAAGAGAGGTGCAATTAGAAGAGTGACGAAGTCGATAGCGTGTGTTCTGGATAGCATGTGTTCCTTATATTATGGTGGTTGGTCCTTATATCATCAATCTAGTTACTATGATTACTCTATTTTCTGGAGCCTAATAGTAGTGCAAAACAAACATTGAACACTGATCTCGGTAACACGCCAAGTTCACGGAAATCCGTTGAAACCCAAAGGAGACATTCGACTCGAACTTCTCCAGTGATCAAACATTTATTATAGGTGGAATCTGAATCCTTAAATGATAATAATAATTATACAGCTACTCAACAGGCCATCGTGAATGATGAACTCAAAAGAATAGTAGATAAGGTGAGCGATAGCATATCTCAGCTCATAACTAAGAAGAAAAGATTGTCTAAGGCACGACGATGTATATTTGTAAAAATGCACCGGAAAACCACCATAGAAAATAAGGGGCAGGATAAGGCAAAAAACAACAGCTGGCCTTTACTCCCACAAGAGAATCGGCTCAACTGAAGAGCAGGTTACTGTCACGTGCTTAAAACCAATGTTGTTGGAAAATGCCCAGAGCTGGGTTAGACACACCCTACCACAAACAGGAAACTCGGTGTGAATCAGGGTTCATAACCATTCTTCGTGCGCTAAAGTCACAAGTTGGCATTATTTGGACGAACAACGATATGTGGTGATCAACGCTGACAGTCTAGATGGAAAATTACGAAATTTTGTGGGAAAAATGGCTGATGAGAGAATCATGAAACCTATTCTTGCTTAGAATTGTGATGAAACGGATATGTTTTGATGTTACAACCAGAGTTTCGAATCATTCATGCACTGAATTAGCAAAATTTTTAATTAATTCTTTTCTCCATAAATCGAATTGAATGAAATTTTAGTCAATCCATATGTATTTGGAAAAAATTAATTGCAATTCATTTCCAATTCAAATGAATTCATTGTATTGAATTCATTTTGAAAAAAGACCAGTGTAAGTAAACCTGGCGTGTGCATTACTCTCGTTTTATTATCCAACAAATTTTTTTATACAAAAAGCAGCAAGCATTACCCTCCTTTCTCATTTCTTTAATATGAATTGCAATTAATTTTTCTAACTCATTTGAATTAATTCAAAATCAATTCAATTCAAATGAATTGGAAATAAATTGCAATTGATTTTGTCAACTTCAATTGAATTGTATATGAATTCCAAGTCATTTTACAAATTCATTTGAATTGGAATTGAATTGCAATTCATTTTGGGCAATTCATTTGTTCATTGATTCAAATTTCATTTAATTCCTTTTTTAGTGAAAATAATTAATCCAAAATTTAGTTAATTCGAAATAAATTGAAATCAAATATGAATGATTCATTTACAGCTCTGGTTTCAACCAACATCAGAGCATTATTGAATCGCTACTACTGGAGAGAATTTCAACTCGGTGGGAAGCCGAAAACTAGCTTAATTGAGTGCAAAATGTATCCAAAGACAGTCCCCAAGATATTGTCCTTAGGGAGGAAGGATATAAGTTACACTTACCTTGTTTTCGTCCTAATCCGCAAAAGCGGATCGAGGGTATTCTTTGTCTGTAGAGGCAAATATATGTATATTAGGGTGGGTCAATTTATTTCCCGACCAAGAGTATAACAGAAACGTAATCTAGGGCAAATTTTGTGAAAATGTTCCGAAGAAACCAAAGTTCTAAAATCTAAATCGAGCCTGCAATTTTTCACTTGAAAATTTTTATATTAGCGTACAAAATCGACCCAAAAGCCATACTTTTGAAACTTGGTACTCTTCGACTTCGATGAAATTTTACACATACAGTGAAGTTCAAAATAACGGGTTTTTCAATAAGAGCGCTACAAAAGTTTTTTAAATAAAACAAACCCGGTTTTAGATACCAATGAAATTCTTTATTCCTGTGAAAGTACGTTCGATGCCATTATGTATGGAACTCGATTTCTTTTGCATGGCCACCACGGGCACGCTTGCAGAAGTCCAGACGCTGAACCCAATTTTCGACGGTTTTCAAACATAAATCTGCCGATACTGCTGCAATTTCAAGTTCGATAATCAATCGTCGCTGGCTTGTTGGCATAGACTATAGACTTGACGTAGCCCCACAGGAAATAATCTAACGGCGTCAAATCGCACGACCGAGGCGGCCAATCGACTGGGCCATTTCGTGAGATAACACATTCACCAAACTTGGTTTCCAATAAATTGATTGTGGCATTCGCTGTGTGGCTTGTGGCGCCGTCCTGTTGGAACCACATGTTATCCAAGTTCATATTATCCAATTGGGGACAAAAATATTCGGTTATCATTGAACGGTAGCAATTCGCATTCACAGTAATGTGCCGGTCTTGATCATCACGGAAGAAGTACGGCCCAATGACGCCGCCGGCCCATAAACCGCACCAAACCGTAATTTTTTCGGGATGCAATGATGACTCATGGATTACGTGTGGATTGCTGTCTGATCAATAACGCATATTTCGCTTATTGACGAAGCCATTCAGCCAGAAATTAGCCTCATTGCTGATTGTTGAGGCCTCTTAAAGTTAGTAAATTTTAATATATAATAATAATTTCGACTCGTTGATGGCTCGTATATCTTTCCATGATGAAATGGCAAACCTTACTGAAGAGAAATGTCAAAAGAGCGGGAAAAAATATGGCGTCATTTGCTGTCCCTATCGATTTACTATGTCCCAATCCACACAGGGAAACTTTTGTCGCCGGCGACTCGAGTTCGTTGGAGAGAGAGGGACGACGTAAGTACCCCTCTTCTTATTTCTCGCCTCCCTCTCCCACGAACTCGTGTCTCCGGCGACAAAAGATTCCGTGTGTGGATTGGGACTATTGTAGCGTCTCTGTTGAAAAACCCTTTAATAGCCCTTTTTATTTATTTAATAATTTTGAAATACAATTAAGCTATTGAAAATTTTAGTATATATTTTAAACATAAATTAAAAATGCTTGTTTTAAATTTAAATATTTCACTCCATTGCGATTTCTTTCAAAAAAAATTAAAAACAATCTTTTGACGTAGAATACGTCTTACCTTACGGTATGAGGAGTCATGTCAGGTTTTTATTGTTGTAATCTTTATTTAATTGAATTTGAGGAAACGGCTAGATGAATTTTTTTTAAATTTTTTTTGTAGGTAAATGAAGATGTTATCTTTCGTTTGATATACATTTCATATTGGTTGATATATTTCTAGTATTTTAATTTCTCAAATGAAAATTGTTTAAACACATACACTCAAACATATGTGTGGTGTTTGGTTGAGTTTTTTGGTTGCCTAACATTGCTTAGGAACATGTATCTAGTAAAAAGTGAAACGAACAGCAAGCTAATGTTGCTTGGCAACATGTATCTAGTAAAAAGTGAAACAAACAGTAAGCTAACGTAATAAAGCTTTTTTGCGAAAGCTTCAATAAAGCTGTTGTAACATTAATTTTGAATTGTAAAGCGTAAAGCTTTCACACAACGCTCGAATGCTAATGCGAAGACTCGATAAGGTAAACCTTTTTTAATATTAGGGCGGCCCTCTCAACATTCGCAGAACTTATTTCAATAAAAATATTAATTAAAATACATAAATTAAATTAAGTTTAAAAAAATTGAACATAATATTTTTTTTTTTTTAACGGACTTGAATCAAATGCCGTTGGTAAATATAAAAATTACAGCAGACAGTTGTCCGAGGCCTTTGGCCACGGACTGTCCCTGCAGGCTGTGTCAGAGACACGGCCATTATGTTTAACGTAGAATACGCCATCCGATAAGACAGAAAACATATATAACAATAAATGATAAATAATATAAGCAAATGAATTTATTGTTATATATGTTTTCTGTCTTATCGGATGGCGTATTCTACGTTAAACTTAATGGCCGTGTCTCTGACACAGCCTGCAGGGACAGTCCGTGGCCGAAGGCCTCGGACAACTGTCTGCTGTAATTTTTTTTTATCCTGTTAAATAAAATTAATAGACTTATTTCAAAAATCTGACAAAAGAAAGAATTATTTTTAAAAAAAACTTTTATTTCCTTAATAAGTATGAACATACTATAATATACTAATATCCTGAATCTGGGCATTGACTCTATTAAATGTTGACATTTTTCAATGGGAATGACTAAGAGAGCACCGACCTATTGGCTTTAGTATATTCCATGGTAGAATGAGAAGGTAAACTCAGTAGACAGCTGATTAAAATTTTTTTCTTGTTGTTTAGTTTGCCGCTTCCGTCAGATTCACAGGTTTTGTTTTTGTACTTTTCTGTTTACATTTATTTGTTGGTATACGCAAGTGCTGACTTTGACATGAGGAGAGCTTAAACAAAAACAAAATGTCTGTTGTTGTTGCTGCTGCGACTACTTGGCAATTTTACAATGGTATATTCCTAGAAATAATGTTTTAATTCCTCTTTCTCAATCTAACCGAATCTAAGGTCATGTCTCCACCGACTGCTCTGTTTTAAATCTGCTTCAACCATAGTGTTGTTTAAGCATTGCACTCAGCTGAAACTGAATTTCAGGTTTACATATCAAGTCTATAGCCCCGTGTTCAGCTCTTGCGAAATTTTCGTAAGAAATTTTGTCATTTATCCCCAAAATGAAAAATGTTGTTACAGAGAGTATCTATGATTTACCTAGCAAATATTTCATTAATTATTCATCTTTATATAATAGAAGTGCCAAAATTCCGATCCCAAACAATTGTTTTCGGACGAAATAAATTTGGAGTAACAACCCTGTAATTGATTTTGCCTACGACATTTTCGCAAAGAGCTGAGTACCAAACAAAAGAGAAGTGAGTGAAATTTTCGATTCATGAAATTTTCGTTATTTTTTATACACGTACTTCTTATGACAACGAAAATTTCATAAAAACTGAATATGGAAGAAAAAACTTCATACAATGGTAACGTGAAATTTAGCCGCATCTGATTACTGGGATTAACACTGCAACTAGTATTTAGTTTTATGGTACATACTTTATTTTTGATGACGACACTATCGAGTACTTAGCCATGGAAAACGCTTCTCAAAATACTGTTCGGAATCGGTGTAAAACTGTAGGTCCCAATCAGTGAGTGTAAAACGAGAAAGCGCACATCTCACTGATTGTGAGAAGCTCTCCCCAATCCCTTCATGGGATGTTAAGGGACACCATTTTTTTTACTTTATTTTTATGCTCATTTCAATGCCAAATTCTGCAAAATGAGGTAATTTAAAATTTCGATTTTGTATGGGAATGTGAACTAATTTCGGCGAAATTTCAAAAATTGGTCTTTATCGTTCAGTAGCGCCGCTTTATAGCCTTATATTGCAAAAATGTACAAAAGTGCAAAAGTGGCAAATAACAAAACTCCTAACATCTCTAAAATTTACAAAAAACAATAACTTCACCCGAAATTTGGAAGTTTGTGTACAGTTCCAAACTGCTATAGCACGAAAGGCGGTTGAGGTTACTTCTTAAGGTACGGGCAAATATTTGATCAAAATATGTTTCACCCTATTTGCTCAAAATGTTGTCAAATCAATACAGGGTTGATTTTGTGTTCACACTATGCACATTTATTTTTGTTTGATCAAACAGGTATCAAATAGCATCAAATGAACAGTAGGGCAAATACATTTGCCCTGTGGTCACACTTGAACAAATACCTGCCAGAAAATACAAATTTGTTTTCTCAAAAATTTTTAGCAAGCTGTCAGAAAACGCAAATTAGTTTTCTGAAAAGTTTTAAAGATATTGGCAGTAAATACAATTTTGTTTTTTCAAAAGTTTTAAACAAACTGCAAGAAAATATTTTAAATAAATATGATGCAGGAGGATGAATGTTTTCTTGTTTTATGCTGTGGAGCAGCGACGGTGTCAATTTTTTTATGAAAAATTTTAAACAAATTCTGAAAAGTTTTAAAGATATTGGCAGTAAATACAATTTTGTTTTTTTCCAAAAGTTCTAAACAAACTGCAAAAAATATTTTAAATAACTATGATGCACGAGGATGAATGTTTTCTTGTTTTATCCCACTGGCATAGCCAAAAAACCTAACTGATGTGAGGTAGAACTCATTGGTTTAAGCAAAAAATTGTAAATGCCAATTTTGGTGACGGCCCCTATTTCCGGAGTTATGGGCCTCCAAAGTTCGGATATACGGGAAGATATTATGCTGAATGAGCCACCTTAAGCGATTTATGTGGCCTCTAATATATTTTTGTTATAAACAAAGTTAAAAAAACCAAAAAAAAATAAAATGAATTTTTTTGATAACTCGCTTAGTTATCGAGATGAGATATCCTATGTTGAAATTTTGAAATATTGTCGAATATTTTTCAAATCCTTTTTTGCGAGTTTGACAAACTTGCTCTAAAATCACCTAGCATAATTGTAAGGTCTGACGGAGGAGATTAGAACACCATTTTCAGCATTTTCAGTAGCTTCAAAATTCTAAATATGGCCAAATTATACTAATTAGTCGCTGCTTAGTCTTTTTAGATCCGAGATTAACAAAGCTAAAACTATGCCCTTTTAACTATGTACATAGTTTTACAGCCGTTGAACCAAATTCCCAAAATATTTTTAAAAATGTTTATAATATTTACCAATCCTCCTTTTTAGTTTAATGTTGGTGATTTTTTTTTTCATTTTATAATTTGAGTCGTAAAAGCTGACAACACTGCTTATACCACCTGTTTATTACCATTGTTTGATCTTACAATTCTTTTGTAAGATCAAATAAATGTTTGCTCAAAAAAGAGAAAACTATTTGCTCTTTAGTGGTCACACTGTGGTCACATTGTGCACATTTTTATTTGATGGCAAATAATTTTGTTTGACCAAATTCAGCTGTTTTGTTGTTTGCCACACAAAAATATTTTGTGGCCAGACTGGCGCCAAGAAATATTTGACGTTTTTCATCAAATATTTGCCCAATCTGACCGTACCTTTAGTCGGTTCCCTCGATAGATTTCTGTACTGGTTGTGTAGTTTCATTGCAATACTATGAGGTAACCATATTCTATTTTATTATTACTATTGTACTCATATATTTACGAGCATATCTTAGTTATCAGTGTATATATTCTTTTTATGATGAGGTCCGTTACTGGGTTTGCTTAAGAACAGATCGTCATCTTGTTTCCCATCGAACCTTATTATATCACCTCATACTTAATAAATATATTATATGAACTGTTATATTAATGGATTTGAACATTAATACGATTACAGAAGAGGTTGCATTTGACCACAAATTACACATGAAATATAAATAAAGTACTTACTTTTCGGACGCAATTTGAAATATATTCGATGGCACATAATTTAGATTCGAATTCAAACAAAGTAAATCTGCAGCCTTTATGGATTTGTACTTTGTGGCGTCCAATGATGTTTCATTATATTCCTTACGTTCTCTCTGATGCCATTGACGGAGTTTGGCAAACTGCTCACCTGCAATTAAAATAATTTATTGTTTAGTACTGTTTAGTATGATAGAAAAATGTATTATCAAAATATCATATAACATCCCAGTTGGAAATTTTGTCTTGAAGACATTGTCAGTAGTAAAGGGGTTTTCAACAGAGACGCTGCAAAAGTAAATCGATAGGGACAGCAAACGACGCCATATTTTTTCCCGCTCTTTTGACATTTATCTTCAGTAAGGTTTGTAAGGTTAAAATTTACTACCGAAATTTGGAGTCAGTGGCCTCAACTTTAAGAGCGCTACGTCCAATTTATGGTCGTCATAATTTCTGGCTGAATGGCTTCGTCAATAAGCAAAATATGCGTTATTGGTCAGAAAGCAATCCACACGTAATCCATGAGTCATCATTGAATCCCGAAAAAATTACGGTTTGGTGCGGTTTATGGGCCGGCGGCGTCATTGGGCCGTACTTCTTCCGTGATGATCAAGACCGGCACATTACTGTGAATGCGAATCGCTACCGTTCAATGATAACCGAATATTTTTGGCCCCAATTGGATAATATGGACTTGGAGGACATGTGGTTCCAACAGCACGGCGCCACAAGCCACACAGCAAATGCAACAATCAATTTATTGGAAACCAAGTTTGGTGAACGTGTTATCTCACGAAATGGCCCAGTCGATTTGCCCCCTCGGTCGTGCGATTTGACGCCGTTAGATTATTTCCTGTGGGGCTACGTCAAGTCTATGGTCTATGCCAACAAGCCAGCGACGATTGATGAATTTCGTACGAATATCGAACGTGAAATTGCAGCAGTATCGGCCTATTTATGCTTGAACACCGTCGAAAATTGGCTTCAGCGTCTGAACTTCTGCAAGCGTGCCCGTGCTGGCCATGCAAAATAAATCGAATTCCATACATAATGGTAGGAATTTCACAGGAATAAAGAATTTCATTTGTATCTAAAACCGGTTTTGTTTTATTTTAAGAAAAACTTTTCTAGCGCTCTTATTGAAAAACCCGTTATTTTCTTAGGACCGTGTCAGTAGGTGATGACAATTTATATAATACAACTTCTTGATATGTCACTAGTTTTGAATTAGTGACATAAATTGTGAAGGGGCTGGCAAACTATGTAAGCCCGCCCTACTGATTTGACAGCACCATGTCATGGCTGACTCTTACTAAGAATAATGCTGAATGTCAATAGAGGAAGTCTTCATCGTTTGTCAACTGCGAGTCATCTGTGATTATTTTCAAATGTTTCAAAAACTTCAAACTGAAAAAGTTACGAAATATATATAGATTTTCAGAATTTATTTCAAACAATTTGAAATTTGTTAAAAGAATATGATAATTTTCAAATCATTACAATTATGTGCATATGCACATATGTATGTACGTACGTCTCACTTTTTGTCATTTTATCTTTCAGAGTTCATTTAATATCTTGCAACATATCAAATACATACATACACATTGATTCCAACAAATATATACCTATAAGACGACCCGAAACACCATATATAAAGACGTCTTGAGCAACTGACCCACTGATGAATGGTTACTCAAGACGTCTTGTGTAAATGTCATAAGGTGATCACCGTTATTGAAGAACTGCGGAACATTCCTGCTGACTTTTGACCAAATGTATGAAAATATCAGGAGGTGTCATGATGGCATGTCACTTCTTTGTCATTGATGATGTCTATAGGAAATTTCCAACTGGGATATGTCAGCAAGAGTATGGTTGCCGAGGCTACTCGATTCGATAATTTGTTTTTTTAATTAATAAGGCGATAAAATTAACTACAATTTTTTAATGAGTCGCTTAGTTGTAAAAATGTCGAGATAACCCAGGGTGCCAAAGGAATCCGTTCCGAACTCAAGACGAACACGCTTCATCGTACATTTTATCCGAAACGGAAATAAATCACGGATCCATAACGAATTTGTTTGCGTATGAAATTTCCCTTGAAAACGCGAATCACTCTCTCAACTTTTTCGGACCCGTCTCGAAACGAACATCATATTCGAATCCGATTTTAATTGTTTCTTTTTACAATAGAATGGAGTCGAGAGGGATTCAATTTGATAAATTTTTGCGGAATCGAAACGGATTCATTCTAAATGTTCTTAATAGGGATTTGTGTTATTTGTGTGAATTTAATACCGTATAATATTTATTGTAGTTGTTTTACTTTGGTACAGGTAATTTACTTATTCGTGTTTATAACTAATTTGAATCACATTCAAATTTGGAATTCGTCTTTATTATAAAACTTTAAAGTTTAAGTCAAATTCACATTAAATTGATTTAAATTCGAAAATCATATTCAAATTTGAAAGAGCTTTTCATTATGAAAATCTTATTTACTTCAAAACATTTATTTATAGAATAATTTACAGTTTGAAATTTGAAAAAAATAATTGTAAAAGCTTAATAGCCTGTTTTTGTAACATAATTGTTGATCATTCGTACGCCAAATGACTAGCGAAGATAACTTTTGGTTTTTGTACGATTTGTTTTGAGTGAATCGAAAAGAGCTTTCGTTTTGCTTAAAAAATTTGGTTCAGCGAAATCAAACACGAACGAAACAAAACGTCAGATTAGACATTCAGAAAATATCAATCGTTTAGTTTGTTTACAAATGTGTTTCTTTACGCATTTACAAGAAAATTAATTAAAATTGTTGTTTAATATGGGTATGGATAAAAAAAGTCGCTACATGTCGCCCCAAATGCCACGGATGCAATCATTTTAAAAACACTTTATTTATCTCACTTCACTAACTTTAATTTTTCTCACTTTTCTTCTTGCATTTTGTTGTTTGTCAATTTTATTTTGTCTGCAATCAGCTGCTTCCAATTAAACAGCTGATAGAGCAGTGTTGCCTGCAGTTTGCTAAATTTTGATATTTTCCAATAGAAAGAGCTTTTAAAATCAACAAGAATGACACATTGGCAACAATGTACTTTGACATAAGGGCAGCTAATAAAATGAGCTTTCACTCCCGGACGAAAATGGAACAAAAACTCAAATATAAACTTGATCGTCTGGGTAGCAATCGCACGTCTGCTTAAACAAAAAAGTTCGCTGAACAGGCTATAGGTCATTTTTCTTCAAATCCATGGCAAAATAAGTAAGGTAGAAGCAGTAGGAATTGAAGGCGTTTAGTTTTTATTTCAGGAGCCGACCTTGTCAAATTCAGTCGATCGAAATTGTCAGGATGTATTTATTTCAGGTTATATCAGGACGAATTGTTGTAATTTTCGGCAACAACCACAAGGACAAAAAAAATTTCGACTGCTATTTTAACGCTGGCACCTGTACTAGATACATCTTGGAATTGGTTTAAACAACATTTGACAAGGTCGGACCACAACGACAAGAAAAAATTGAAATCAGCTGTTCTAACGCTTCCAGCTGTAATAGATACATCTTGTTCAAATCATAGAAACATTTTGAATTTTGAGTAAAAAAAATTATTTGAAAATGTAATTTTGTATTTGTAAAAATGTTCATTTTAATTTGTATTGATGTTTAATTGTTATAATTAATATAAAAACTTTCCTGAAGAAGATTTCCAAAGGAAATCGAAATATTGAAAAAGAGAAAAAAACAGAAAATTTTTAAGAAATCTAAAGGGTCCTTAAGCTGTCAAGAAAATTAATAAAATAAAGGTCGAAAAAAATAGAAACAAATTATGTCCTGTAATGTATGAAAAAGTGCATAGAATGTTGCAAAAAGAACGATGATGTACAGAAGAGTACCAACAAGTACATAGAGTGTACCAACAAATTTACATAAGGTGTACCAAAAAGTACATAAAGTGTGCCACAAATTAATAAAGACGTGTATCACAAATCAACCAAAAAGTGTACCACAAATTTAACAAAACTACATAATGAGTACCAAACATAGTTTATAAAGTGTACTAAATAAGTGTACTAAAGTGTACATAATGTTTACCAAAAACTACATTCATATCAAGTCAATTATTTGACCCGGCTGCTTTGTTGTCACTTTAATTTAGTTAACAGCGCTATCAGTTACATTAACTATAGATCTGAATTTAAATTCACTTTCAAAAGTATCCGTATCTACATAGATATTGTCTAGGTACTAGGAGGATCTAAATTGGATGTATGCAAGTGGAAAAACTTCTTATACATATTAATGAGCATGACTTTGGTATTACGTTAGAAATCGAAGTAAATCACAAACAGATGAAAAGTGTAAATCGAATTCAAAGTGAAATAAATCATAGAACACGTGGTACTCTACGTCTGTTCTTAGCATAATTTCAACTATTAAATCACTGGCGACCCTAAGTGTGTGAATTTAAAATTAACAATTGCAACTCATTATATCCGTAACCAATAAAGCCCTTGTTACACTATTAGATAAGTTATGGGATAATCACAATTTTCATTTGCAGTGGTCGAATGGAATAGTGTAAACTTGAGAAGAACAATTAGCAGAAACATTTTTTGCCAGATCAGTTAAATTTCTCCCTTTCTTTATTTTATATTTCCCTTAAAAAAGTATGTTTCGGGGTTGCATTTGGAATGAAACGTCAATAAAAGCTTATAGTTCATTGCCTTTTTCAATTGCTTAATCTTTTTTCACAACTTTCTTTTTCCCTTTTTCTATTTCATTTTTATTTTATAACTGTGTTTTTTGTTTGTCACTATGCAGACAGATGGTTTTGCTTTCTCCAAAACTGATAGTGTAAATCGACGATCGTACGAGTTGTTTCAAATAGAAGAGAGTTTCATTCTATTTCCCTCTCCTCATATTGTTCTATTCGCACTAATAGTATAACATGGTCGTACGAAGGATATTAATGGCATTCATGTAAACGCGGAAACTCGGAAACCTCGAAAACTTGCACAGCAAACGTCAAAACAAAACAAAAATGTTCTCCTACAAAACGACTTGCACAAATAGCCGACGTTTCATTTTCGATATTTGCTCAGCAAAATTGCCTCGAAACTTTTCTACATTTGAGCAAGTCGTTATAAATGAGTAAAATGTTTGTTTTGACGTTTGCTGTGCAAGCTTTCGAGTTTACGAGGCTCTTGCTCGTTTACATGAATACCACTATTAAAACAACGACTTGTCTTTAACTTGTCGTGGTAAAAGGTAAATCCTTAATTAGTCAAGCGTTAACAAAGGTAGTGTAAAGTAACGGTAGAGCAATAAACAGCCATCCAACGGAAATATATATGTATGTACATATGTTGGTTTTGCCATTTGCCCTGTTCCCTTTAAAAAAAATAAAAACATATTTTCCCATTACATCCCATGAAGGAATAGGGGAGAGCTTCACACAATCACTGAGCTGTGCGCTTTCCAGTTTTCACACACTGACTGGGACCTACAGTTTTACACCGGTTCCGAACGGTTTTTGAGAAGCTATTTCATGGCTTATTACTCGATAGTGTTGCAGTCACTAAGCGAGATAGCTGTCGTCGAAAGAAGTGAAAGGTGTTCAGAGCAGGGATCGAACCCACGCTCTCTCGCACAACAGCCACTCACACTATCCGTTGCACCACCAGCGATGGCGATTTAATGATTAAAACTACATATTTTCAATTGTACCAAATGTACAAGATGGCGTAAAAGTTATCACCTGATATTCTTTAATTGTAGGTTACACGCGATTGGTGGCTCAAAAAGGAACATCTTCAAGTCTTTCATCAAAATTCTCGTTATGCTGCCCATACAAGTTACAACCGTTGGTACCAGTCGATGAGTAATCAGGTTGTGTGTTTTGCACACAAACGAGACAACTTTGTCTACAACCTCTTTGTACAACTTCATTTTGCGAACAATTCATTTTGAGTTAAGATGGTATCGGATACAATTGTGTGCGCTATTATCGATGAAGAAAATAGAATATTGTTATCCGACACTGCGAGCACTGCAAAGTGATGCGTCTCCCTCAACGTCAAAATTAAAAAGAAGAACGAAGTTGCATGAGGTGCCCACACACGTTACAACCGACTAGTACAACTTGCCAAAATATAAAAAAATTATGATTTTTCGTACAACCGAGACACAACTTCATACAACAGGCCCATAAACGTCACAACCTTGTATACAATCGACTCAAGTTGTACCAACGGTTGTATCAACTGTGGCTTGTATTAGAAATCGCCTATGGCTTGGCACGTCGTCTTATCGGTACTCCGAGGTGCTCTACGACATCTTGCGCCACATACGCGATATTATCTGCAGAACGGCTGCTCCGGTGCCACTCAGACCCATAGTCTAATTATTATAACTAGAGAGAATCTTTGACTCATTTGACGTTTCCTTTCACACTCTTCGTGGTGCGGTCGGTGTGAGAGAGAAATGTTTGACGAAAAGTGACTTACACCAGGTGGAATTACAAGAACTTCTGACTTTAAGTTTTCATATCGTTTTGGTGAAAAACTGTGAAATATAAATGTGTTTTACACTTTTTTATTGTTGTTGTATTTAACACAATAATTTTAACACACAAAACAAAAAGTTATTTTGTTCGTTGTTTTGAACCATTTCCTCTATCTGGTATTAGTAAAGCAATTATTTTCACCATCCAACGTTGATATCACACCAGGCCAAATGTCAGAAATTTGCTGAGCAAAAGGAAAGCTCTAGTTATAATAATTACTCTATGGTCAGACCTGCCAGCATCTGTTGTTCTCTCATACTCTTTAAGGCGAGTGGATAAACGCAGTAGCGTTTGTATCGGACGACCGGAAACGTAAACCTCGCAAACTTACGCGGCAAACGTCAAAACAAAGAAATTTTACATACCAAAACTTGCACAAAAGTGGAAACGTGGGATGGAGAAACTTGTAAACTTTTGACATTTCATTGCCAGCTGACTAGGATGGATAAATAAGGTGATAGCACTAGAACAATAGAAAAGGTACACAGATAATACATGCAATTACTACTGCTACCACCTTATGTATCCATCTTCGTCAGCTGATATTGTTTTGAGCACAAATACGCTGAGCAACTTTACTTGGTGATTCATGCAACAGTGCGAGTGAAACTTGCGCTGAGCAAAAGTTCTCGCCTTTCACGTTTGAATGAATGCCGCTACTGTTTCTCAGTTTTCAATGACAGTAAATTCGGTAAATGATTTAATGTAAGCGGCCAATTCGGTGAGGTTTCGTCATAGTTTGCTAAAAAAAGCAAAACATAACAGAATACTCGTATGACCGCACAATTGGTTAACATGTATTTTTATTTGGAGATTTTAGTAAATTACATTGAATTCACAGGATGCGACACTGACTGCGGTTACTTAAAAGTATTATCATTCGCCCTTATTACGATTTTCGTCGTCGACGTCATTGCCGTTTTTATATCAATATCACTTCGTGGCAACATCGTCGTCACATCAACGCTAGTTTGGATTTCTGTAACTGCCTTGAGACGACGTCGATTGTATATCGACAACGTATTAAAAACTTAAACAAAGTTGTCAATCGTAGCGAATGAAAGCAGGAAGAAGAAGAATATTTTACATTTGTACTTTGACTTCATTTAATTTGGTAAAAGTTATTCAAGTTCCTAAAAGTATTTAATCTTCGTAACCATATGGACTCCGATTTTTAAATTATTAGATGGAGTCGCCCTATATCACCAGGTTAGGCGAATGGACGCGGTGAATTGAGACGAGTTCTCCATGGAGGCACATGCAGCCTTTACTGGCCCTCGAGCTGCATGTATTGGACAGAAGTTCAAAATGGGAAGAAATAAATGAACTCATCAAATTCATTCATTCATATCCGACCATTCGGATATCTAAAGTATTTGAACTGTACGTTTCATTAGCGGCCGCTTGTTTGCAAAATATCAGACTAAAATGAAAAGACATCAGTTGCACGACTGAAAGCGCACAGAACAGGTGTATGTGTAACAACAAGGATACAACCTCTGCCAAGGCAACGCATCTACTGGTGGACACTTGACACTGAAGACATCGAAGTCTGCAGTTCTAAGTGATACCGGAAGGAACTCAATTCCAGCAGCTAAATTTGCCGTGTTAACAGCTCAGAAAACAATTACCACAATTGCATTTACCATCGGACAGACAATTGCACTTTCATACTCGCCATTCGTATAAAGTGGATCCGGCTGCGGCAATTGGAGGTTGCGTACTAAAAAATTTAATTTGTTAATCCATAATTCAAAAATAGAACTGGAAATTTCATTAATTAAAAAAAATATTTCGAATTTTCTTCAAGTCGTTATCAAAAACTGTGTCGACAGAAATAGTGTCATCTTCAATTCTAGTTACAAAATACCAAAAATGTGTCGACAGTCGTCGTTATTGATCGATTTTCAACTGTCGTCACAAGGCGACGTCGTTTTGTGTCGACCGACGTCAACCGTAATAAGGGTGATTATAATTGTCTGGACGTCTACGCTACACAAACATTTTTTCATTTCATTCACAACTAATATACATATATGATCACTGCATTGTCTCGTGTAAACGTAGGGTTGCTCACAATTCTCATATCCTAGGTTGAAACAGCTGTTTTTTTGCCACCGTTAACGATTGACTGATTAGGGCTTAATGTTCAACATTGTAGAAGATCCAACTTGACTAAATGGCACACATCACTTGTTATCACCACATTCGGTAGGGTATAATTCATAGCTTCGACTATGAGTCTAAAATTTGTATTCAATATAATTTATGTAAACTTCTATTGAAGTTGAACATGTTAATTATTTCATTTATACACTGAAATGTTCGCTAATAAGATCAACAGTGCAAGTGTCGTTTGGCAGTGGTATTGATACCCAATAGAATTGAATCACGGATATAATGGAAAATACTACATGATCGTATGTGCACAAAAATACAGCCGACAATCCCCCGTTTGGGGGACGCAATTGCGCTAGACTGAACCATGGCAGCCAGCGCAAATGTGTATTAAAACGCTAAAGACCAAATGCAGCTCCCCAATGTGCATACAGTTATTTAGCGTTATGTGTCGTTGCAGTTGGTGCTGTTGTTTTTCAAATTGTCCAATAAACTGAGAATTTGACGCATTGTCGTCAGACTTTCGTGACTTTTGTCTGTCCATATTGTCGATTGGTAAAATACTAAGTTACCTTTATCAACTTGCCACCTGTAGCTCATCGAATATAGTTTTCGATCGATGACCATGTCGTGTCTTAGTCGTCGTCATTTTATTTTTATGCTTGATTTTGCTCTTCACCATTCAGCAGATTTGATAAGGCAACATCAAACGATGTCAACGAAACAATTTATTTCTTACGCTGTGGTAATTGCTACAAGTGTAGAGCATTCGATTCTGTAACTAAAATACAGTGCCAGCTCAATTTGCTCAACAGTCGATCATTATTTCTTAATCTCATATTACACAGTATCTGATATTTGTGGTTGAATGGCAAAGTCAATAAGCATTTGACTTAAAGATAATCCTCAAGCCATTATTGAGACGCTCGAACATCGATAAAAGGTGAATGTTTGTCTTGATTTTGGGGTTGGTGGAATCAGTAGCCCTTACTTCTTGAGAGAACGGCGAGAACGTTACAGTTTAAATTGCACGCTTTAGAGCAGTGATAGGCAAAACAAACATATTACGTGATTGTGTGCGGTCGCAAACAGAAGCGATGTCTCTGTCGAATTGTAGACAACGGACAATCAGAGACTGATGGTTTGAATCAAATATAGTTGTTGTGTACATGCGAATTGCCGATCGTGAGTGTGTGAAAAATACGATTATTGTTACCAATGTTGGTTACCAATGCAATAGAGCAATGATCAATGACTTCTTCGTTCGCGAATTGATACGACATTGATTTCAATAAAATGGTTCAACATGTCACAGCACGTGGCACAATCGATTTATTAAATGAAACGTTTGTTGTGTCCATAATTTGGCGTATGTTCCCATATAGTAATGACGTACTCTCTCAGTAAATTGATGACATTTGGTGTGTAGCAGATGTGCGGTTGGATGTTGGGAAGTATTGTTTTAATAATACCAGATAGAGCCAATGGCTCAAACCATCCAACAATAAATCAGCAACGGCATTTCGTTTTGTGCATTAATATTTTTGTGTAAATACACCACAAAAATACGAGTATACTAACAATAAAATATAACAAAAAAGTCCAAAATACGTTGAAATTTCACAGTTTTCCATCAAAACGACTTGAAAATTTTAAGCCAATAAGATTTGTAATTCCACCTGGTGCAAGTCAATTTACGTCAAATAACTCTATATCGCACTGGCCGCACCACGAATAGTGTGGAAGGGAGAGAACAATTGCAGCTCTATATGTCATTACTCTATGTTTGGACCTGTCACTTGGCCTCCAAGATCATGCGATTTTTCACCCCAGGATTATTTTATGAAGGGTTTGACGATTCAATTGACGACTTGGATACTGCCTCAAATGCTGGGAAACGTGATAAAAAATTCACCTTCCGATTAGACTACTTATGTCCAAGCCAGATGCAGCGGTCATATGCCCGAAATCATTCTAACTAAAAACAATTAAAAATTAAATATCTTTCAAATGAAGTCAAAAGTTTCAATAGAAGAATATTTTTTTAATTTCTTATCTGCTAATAGATCAGAATTTTCTACTATACAATTAGTAAAAAATGTGAACAGTCGGTTGGTTTGTTGGTTGGTTGAAAAGGCTGCAAAACAGCACGCTCTCTAGCACACTTAGGCTAAAGAAGCCCATTGTGATACCTGCAGTTTCTCCATAGCAACTATTGACTAGTCGTCTAGCCAATTTGCCCTTTCAATAAATTTGTCTATAAGACCTACAGGAATATCCTGTAGGGATACGGTGCTAACTAGATTTGTTCCGAATATCCTACTTCTCAGTCCTGCCAGAGCAGGGCAATCCAAGCGAAGGTGTTTCGTCGTTTCCTCGTCCTCTTCCATGCATCATCTACAGAGAGTGGAATTTCTTTGTCTCAATCTTAGGGCGTGTTTTCCTACAAGACAATGTCCCGTAAGTGTTGCTATCATTGTGGATAACCTGCCTCTCGGCAAGTTAAGTAGTTGTCTAGTCCTCTTCCTGTGCACCTGTGGCCAGAGGACCCTGGCTAGTTTGCAAGCCCAGTGACCGTCTTGTTCAAATTTTCACTAATTGCAGTTTTTGGTTTTCACTCCTCTTTCTCTATCTCGTGTGAATGGCTTTCATTGCAATTTGTACAATTGGTCTGTGGTTTAATTCATTTTAAAGTTATATGTACCTCTAAAAAAATCACCCGTTCTAAATGTAGTTCTTGGACGCTGGAAACATTGGCTTCAAATAATTTAAGCTTACAACGTTAGTTCAGAATATATATCCATTTAAATTTAGATGCTGATTTCAAACTCAACAAGTCTTTCTGTTTATGATCTATCTCTACTGCCTTATTTCGGGTCGTTTAGTATTTCCACTTTATTTCCACTAGTTTAACAACATGGATATTAGTTGATTCTATGCACACAGCTTATATTTGTTAATCAGTTGCACAAATTGAGCATGTACTGTGTACAATGAAATATATTCGTCCCATTCAATTGCACTGTAGCATAGCACAGTATTTTGTATCAAATTTTAAAAGTGACATTCTTTTATCATTCACTTCTGCATATGTCAAATTTAACGAAAAATGCTGACTGTTTCTTACTCAATTCTTAACGAAGCGTTTATATGTGGGTGACATTTTCACAGTTTTCAGTTTAAGTTTCTAAAAGATTTCAAACCGAAGCCATTTTTAATATTAACATATTCAATCAACTACATTTTGGCAATGCTGAAAATAACTGGAAACTGAAACACATTAAGTTAAGTGGAAAAAAGTGGAGTGACATGGTGTAAGCAACGATCTTGTAACACTGTGTGACTACAGATTGGTACATCGTTGCACTCTTTAATTATAGAATAATCATAAAAATCTGAAAAACACATAAATACGCATTTCGTCAAAATGGAATGGTCAACATACTGGTTAATTCAAGCAAACCCGTATAAATAAAAACATAAATTGAATTTTGTTTTCAACAACAACAACAAAAAAAACCGAAGTTTTTATTATGCTCTAGCGTTAATTGTATACGATGCAACGACATAAGGTAGGGAATACCACAACGCAGTAGATTCTATACAAGATACGACATAAGACTTGGCAAGCGACGTTCGTCTCTGGTGAAATATCGTTTATACAAAGTTTCAACTAAAAATGAATGAATGTTGTTTTCGATTCTATGCTGTGTCGTTCGTTGTTGCACTTTTATTATTAAGTAACTACATGTATTTGGATCATTAATTTTTCATAATTCAATGTTCAGACATTGTAGATGTCAGACAGACATTTGGCATCACGAGTGCGCAAAGATTCAGACAGTGGCCGATTATTAGATTAGTCTGCTGCTGCGTTGCGTTTTGTTTCGTTTTATTTTTATTGTAAATTTAATATCTTTCACCAAATGCTTGGCATATTATTGGACACTTTTGACACAAAATGTTGCACATATGCACTTAGATTTATTAATTTAGAGTTTAGTTTTTTATTTGGCGAGATATCATAACTTAATTGTTTCATACTCGTATTGACACAAACAATCTTAACATCTGTGTATTTCGGAATTTTGTTAAATTTTTAATATTGCAATATGAGGCAGACAATTTTCCTGTGAGAAACACAATATAAGTAGAATTTATTTTTGTGGAAACACAACTCTGTTGCAATTCATTTTTTAAAAAAGTTTAAATTTATATTGTAAGTTGTACAAATTGTTTTAAATTCATATACATACGTTTAAGAAAGAATGAGAAAGGAAAAGAGATTAAAAATTCTATGTTTTCTACAAACAATCGCTTATCTCTGAAAATCGCATTTTCAGTCGAGTTAAAAAAAGAAATAAAAATTCTGTGGTTTCTACAAACAATCGCGTATCTTTGAAAATCACATTTTCAATAGAACTAAAAAACGGGTTTTTAAATCACGGGCCCGATATGATGAGGCGGAATTTTCAATATTTTAGGAAAACTCTAGACCGCCGGTTCTATCGTGAATAAAATTCCCAGGGGAATATTTTGACCGCACACAGAGAAGAGATTCGTTGTCATAACTATATTTACAGCCAACGAAAATTTGGCGGTTCCTGGGACTATCACATTATTCAGTTGTGATTACCAATAATTGTGTTCTTTATCACCAAATGTTGTGCATATCAATTGATTTGTAATTCAGTTTTGGTTGCAAGAACTGAAATATTTAGTTGAAGCCACAGCAACAATAAATAAATGTGATCTGTCAATCGAGTTTTAGTTCTAGCAATCAAATTATCCTGTAGTGGTGAATACTCTATCAGTTGGATGAACGAAAAATGAAAAAACTAATTCGGTTGTACCAAGTAATATATTCGTATGCTCAACTAAAGAAACTATACTTGAATTTGATGGCTGACACAACCATTTGGTGATGCTTTAACCCCTTATGAATTTTATAGAAAAAAAGTAACAAAATAACTTTTTATTACAATTGTGTATTTTATATTTAAATATAAACAAAATTTCATCATTTCCCTTACGGGAATTTTTATTCGGTCTGTTTTCTAATATTTACAAATTTATTCAAGCTCAGGACCTTTTTAAATAATATAAAGCTTGTTATCTTTATATTATTTTCAAAAAAGTCGTCTGCTGATGAAGATCTTGGCAAGATCCGAAATAGCTATACAGACAGCCTTGGTATCATTGGAACATTTTTGTGCTCGACTTTTTTGAAAATAATATAAAGATAACAAGCTTTATATTATTTAAAAAGGTCCTGAGCTTGAATAAATTTGTAAATATTAGAAAACAGACCGAATAAAAATTCCCGTAAGGGAAATGATGAAAGTTGACGAAGAGCACCGCGAGCTTGAAACAATAATATTGTTGATGGCAACCCTCTGTTTTGTTGTTTTTGTAATGACAAAAACAAATCATGTCTGATTAAAACCAATGGTTTTACGGCATGATAAAAATAGTTGTGCATGAAGGTGTTCCAATGGTAGTGCTTGGTATTCTTCAAACGAGTATATAAAGGAATTCTCATTAATATGATGAGTGTTTCTGGATATATATTTTTGAAGAATTCACCAAAAACATACCAAAAACGTTTGCTGATGAAGATCTTGGCAAGATCCGAAGTAGCTATACAGACAGCCTTGGTATCATTGGAACATTTTTGTGCTCGACTTTTTTGAAAATAATATAAAGATAACAAGCTTTATATTATTTAAAAAGGTCTTGAGCTTGAATAAATTTGTAAATATAAACAAAATTATTATTATTTGTAATCAGGGTTCGTATTTCGTGCCCATTTTTGATCGAAAATATAAAAAAATTTCTATATCTCGAAAACGGAGCGTCCAATCGCAAAAATAACAAATTTATACGGGTTTCAAAGTGCATGAAATAATTTTTTTTTCCAAAAATCGCCAAAATATGAAAATCGCAAAAATAAAAACATAGCTATAACTCGGAAACGGTGCGTCCAATCGGAAAAATAAACATTTTTATTACCTCCATAGGATGCTTTAACCAATGGATGCCTCTCATACGGCAACACTTAAAATCCGTTAAACTAAAATTTTTCAAATAAAAAATAGCTAAAACTCACATATGTATGTATGTGCATATGTCCGAGTTATAGCCATTTTTTATTTCAGCGTTTTTCATATTTTGATGATTTTTTTAACAAAAAAAATGGATCACTTTATGAAAACTCCTTAGAAACTCGTAAAAAATAGTTCTGTTTTCGATTGAAAGCTCCATTTCCGAGATATAGGCATAGGGTCGTTTTAGCGATTTTTGATTCCAGAAATTTTAGTGTTAGCGATTTTTTAAAAATAAAAGTGATGTCATATTGAAGACATCCATAGATAAAAGTCTCCTAAGGAGGCAAAAAAATTTGTTATTTTTACGATGGACGTAGCGTTTCCGAGATATAGCCTTTTTTTATTTTTGCGATTTTCTTATTTTGGCGATTTTTTGAAAAAAAAAATATTTCATGCAAAATTGGAATACTTTGTGAGAAACCCTTAGGTATCCGTAAAAAATTTCTATTTTTTCGATTAGACGCTTCGTTTTCCAGATACAGACAGTTTTTCTAACTTTTTCATATTTTCGACCAAAAATGGGGATGGGTTACTGGGTATCATATGTATGTTTAAGTTAATTTTTGTCATCCAGAATAATAGTTTCTCCAGCCAAGTGTGCACAATTGTTTGCATATGTTTATGAAGGCGTCAATAGCGTCATATTCAACGATTATGTTTAAAAGTCTCACTTCACCTCAATTTATGTTAATATATATTCTTCGCTGGCTGATATTTATACACTTTATTATTTTTTCACAATTTTGTTTATCACTTTCTGTTTAAAATATTACGGCCTTATTCATAAAAAGTTGTCAGAGGTTTGTTAAAGCTTTAAGAAGGTAAAGCCCAAAATTTGTATTCATAATCGAAAAATTCGTCTGTTAAGAGTTCTCTAACGTCGCCATTTTTGTTGAACGTTTAACCCTTCTTTAAGACTATTTTATCCGCCTTAATACACAAAAGAAATAATTTTTTACACTTTACGCGTGCCGTACTTAAATTGGAATTTTTTTGTGTAAATTGTATCGTTCCAATTTTTAACATTTTTAACCAAAATGAACTTTTGTTTACATTGTGATGTATATAAAATCAAAACATTGAAACTACAACCTATTATCCGGGTTTATATTCGCCTACCCAAAACTGAAATCCAATTCAGTATGATTTTTTGACACTTCTTCCAAATTTATGAACATAGAAAATATTAATTGATCTTTTTATTGAATTGTTCTTTCCATTAATGTCTACAATTTTGCAAAAATGCATTGACGCATTTAAATAAAAAAAATTAATTCGGTCTATCGGTTATTGTTTTTACATCACAAGCACTGTGCGAATACATAAAACAGGGTTGTCAGTCAATTATCTACTCCTTAGTTAAAATACTCATTATGAATACGGTTCTACTAAAACCTTCGCCAAATCTTAAAGCTTTTAATAACTAATTTAATGATTTTTTATGAATAAGGCTGTTAGTTTTTCGTATTCGTATTCATAATGATTATTTTAACTAAGGAACAGATAATTGACTGACAACCCTGTTTTGGGTAACCGAATATAAACCCGGATAATAGGTTGTAGTTTCAATGTTTTGATTTTATATACATCACTATGTAAACAAAAGTACATTTTGGATAAAAATTATAAAAATTGGAACGAAACTATTTGGTTGCTTAGCAGGATAATGCGACACTATAAACGCTGCAAATATATATACACAAAATAATTCCAATTGTTTATATCACATAAATATTTAAGTACGGCACGCGTGAAATGTAAAAAAATTATTTGTTTTGTGTATTAATGCAGATAGCCTTAAGAAGCCTTAAAGAAGGTTTAACCGTTCAACAAAAATGGCGACGTTAGAGAACTCTTAACAGAGGAATTTTTCGATTATGAATACAATTTTTCGGCTTTACCTTCCCAAACCCTTAACAAACCCAAGACAACTTTTTATGAATAAGGCCGTTAGTTTCTAACTGAAAATTTTTTAATTTTTTCATATTTTCTTACAAAAATATGGATCGCTCAGATTTTTTACAAACAATTATTTAAAAAAAAACTTATTAGCCCACTCTAATAATACTCGTAAAGAACACACCTACTTATAGATTGACAATTATCGCTCTGTAGGGCAAATATTTTCTCAGGCGTTAACTCTCGCACACATGTTGTATTTCAAAATATCCTCTAGTTTTTCCGCTTAATTTTTATCGCATTTTCAAGCGGATATGAATCAATGTTTCTGCGTCTGGAAATTATCATTTTATATAGATAACAAATTATTTCGGACGAAAATTAAACGAAAATTAATTTTACACGTTATTTGAAATGGATGTAACACCGGGGATTTTAAATGCAGTTACAAGTGTTTTCGTATTCTATTGAAAATATTAGATATATTACAAATAATAGATTAGAACACTGGGGTACAAGTTAATGGTCAGTTTTTCTCTCTGGGAGCAACTTATGTGAATATATGGTCAAACGTTTTTTGCTGGATGTCATATTTTTTGGGAAATTTGTCAATTGAAAGATAGTAAATATTTTTATTTAATCATGTTTTATTTGTTGCACTTTTATAGCGTTTTATATAATTTATTCACACACATTTGTAAACAACAACTTGGAAAGCATATTAAAATTCAGCAAGTGATTTAAATTTTGTTCGCGAGTGTAATCTTAGTTAAATAAGTTAGATTCGGACAGCGAATCGTATAGTAGTGTGTGTATATATAGATGACGATTTGCAGAAAAAATTTTGACAGATCTGCAAAATTTGTCTCATATGTTGATTTTCTCAAAAAAAAAAAAGTATGCGACCAAGTTTGTATTTAGAATGAAACGAACAAAAACAAAGACATATTTATAAAACATTTGCATGTATTCATTCGTACAGTGAATGCACAACCGCAGTCATGAATAGTTATTGTTCCTCAGAGTGCAATAATCATAGATTAATACTTATAGTAGATCTACTAGTTCTCCCACCAAATTTATGATATTTGGCCTGATGTGATATTTACGTTTGATGTTGAAAAGAATTGCTTTACTAATACCAGATAGAGGCAATGGTTCAAAACAACGAACAAAATAACAACAACGGCATTTCGTTTTGTGTGTTAAAATTATTGTGTTAAATACAACGCAAATGTATGCTAACAATAACAGTCAATAAAAAAGTGTAAAACACATTTAAATTTCAGAGTTTTTCACCAAAATGACATGAAAAATTAAAGCAAGAAGTTATTGTAATTCCACCTGGTGTATATCACTTTTCGTCAAACATCTCTCTATCACACCGACCGCATCACGAAGAGTGTGAAAGGAAACGTCAGATGAGCCAAATATTCTCTCTAGTCTGAGATTACTCTATGGCAATAATACTCTTGAATGTATGTGAAAGAGTGTAGCCACTGAAGTTGTGCTGTACCAGGGGGTTTCTATGGCACAGCTGATCGAATAGGTACTAAGGAAATTATGTAGAATGAGAGACCAAAGAAGACATACAGATTATAGACCATGCAGCAAACGAAGTTTAAAAGTGTTTGATTGATACTAATGACAGCTAAATTACGTTTTATATTGTTTGTGTCGAACGAAAAAACGCATTCCCTTTTATTTCTGTCCGTATAGGTCCACCAAAGAGTAAATTACAAAAGCAACTAGACGTCGATGAAATGGCCTACTACCTGGTTGTACCATAGAGAAATATACAAGAGAATCGTTCGTCGTTCTCTCAATGACGACGAGGTATGTAGTACATTTCATCGACGTCTAGTTGGTGTTGTATGTTACTCTTTAGTTGGACATAAAACGGAGGGAAATAAAAGGGAATGCATATTTGCTTTCGATGCAACCAACGTAAAACATAATTTAGTTGTCATTAGTATCAATCAAACAGTATTTAAACTTAGTTTCCTGCATTTTTTGCGTCTGGTTTCTACCCACTCTGTTTTCTATCAATTCCCCAATTCAAAGAAATAGGGGAAAATGTGTCATACACGCTGATGATTGTTTGGATGCAAATATAACGTGTTTGTAGCTTGTCGCAATTATAGTAGACTTATGTCCAAACACATTGTGTTTGCTATTCTATATAAATTGTTTGGGACACAATATTTAATAGGTTATAATATATGTATATATTTGTAACTCAAATGTGGCTTTGTTTATTAAAAACGTGACAATAAAGAAACAAAAAGCAGCAGATCTTCAATTTACGAAAAGAATGCTTGCAATCACGTACCTGCAAAAAGTTGCTGGGGGTGTTATTTTTCAGCGTGTACATCCCCCTTGATCAAACTCGAACTCACAACATACAATAACAGAGAGAACAAACTGGCAAGAGCTACTAGCAATGACACCAGTGGGTGAGGGAGAGTATAACACAACTTCAGTGGCTGCATTCACGAATCCAAGAAACATTCATGAATGCGGCTGTCCATTCATTCTACGAATGCATTCATGTACATGTTTAGTTCAATCATTGTTCCGGTAGAAAAGATAATGTGTTTGCACTTAAATATGAATTAATATTTAAACTGTTTTCGTATTGTTGTTTATATTTAAATAACATCTTTATGAATATAGATAATATTTATTAGGTTTTATGTTGTATCCTTTTTGTTTTATAGCGACATTTCGGTTATAAGAAAATTACAACGAATAAATTATGTTTTTCCCATTATACAATCTCTTCGATTAACTCGGGTAACTTGAATTACTACATAGATTAATATTATATAATTCGAATGCGTCCTTAACACTCAACGAATGAAATGAATGAATGAAATGAAACTCAACTCAAATTAGTACACATACAACACTCATTCATTCTGAAGCAAGCACAGTTTCAATGGCACAGCTGATCGAAAAGGTACTAGGGAAATGATATAGAATGAGAGACCAAAGAAGAAATAGAGATTATAAATCATGCAACAAACTAAGTATAAATAGGGTTTGATTGATACTAATGACAGCTAAATTATGGTTTATGTTGTTTGCATCGAACGAAAATACGCATTCCCTTTTATTTCTGTCCGTTAAATGTTCAACAAAAGAGGAAATTACAAAAGCAATTCGAACTCGGTGAAGTGGTCTACTGTCTCGTCGTCATGAAGAGAACGTGAAGAGAGGGATAGCGGCTCTTGTCAGGGGTATAAAAACTTAATTTGTTGCATGGTTTGCGTCTCTGTTTTCTATCTATTTCCTACTACATAGTCGATCAGCTATGTCGTGGATATCATCTGTTGCTTCACACTGAAAGCGAAGTGAATATGTGTCATTAGTTTTTGTGAGTGTCTCATGGGTAGCATTTTGTGCATTCATGCAGATGTTTAATATTCATTTAGTTGCTTGTTTCAAATGCTTCATCTTTGTTTACAATTTTGCTTAATTTCACTATTCTATTTTTAAATTCTTTATATTAACTTCACCTGTCTGTATGCATGCCGAAAAAACTTTGGATTGTTTTTTAACCCTTTTCCCGTAATCCAAATATGGGCGGGATTGGACAAAGGGGCGTGGTACCTCCCATACAAATCACAAATTAAAAATCCATTGTTTCTGCGCCTGTTAAAAATATTAAAATTGGGTATGTTGGTTAGGTATACATATTCTAAGATCTGCTGCAAATATGGGCGGGATTGGTTGATTGGTTTTTTATTTACTAACTGTTAATATTTTTTCATTCTGCAAAACTGGTAGGGTAAATTAAAAACAGACTGAATATACGATGTCTAAGTTAAAGTGAATTTCATTCTGTGTTTCTACCCGCAAATCGTTTCATTTTATCTGATAGTGTAACATTGGTTTTATATAAAATACAAACATACCCATGATACACTGGAATGTTGGCCCCACAGTTGCATCTGCTGTCGGTATTTCAGATATACCGCCAACAATGAGATCAATATCTTGCCAATTTGAGTAAATGGTTCTCAGTTTGTCAATTGTCTGAAAAAAATGAAATAAATATTAATGACTGATTATTTACAATATGACTGATCAAATATCAATATCTAGCAAAAGAAGATGTCCACTTGAAAGCTGTATAAAATTCCATTTTCCATTTTGTTTATTAAGTAGTAAAATTTTGGTAGTTTTTACAAGAGCACTCTGACAAATAACTGCGTCACCTCGACGAATAGTTTCATCCAAAGAGAGGTAACGAAAACAAAATCATTGCCACAACGTAATTATGCATACCTCTAATGAAATATTTCGTACATCCGATTAAAATTTCTCTGCTGCACTAATATTTTCGTCGTGGCGATCAATATATTCTTAGCTCACTGTGCATGAAACTTTTATTCATCTTTTAACTCACTTTCGATAAAACTATTCGTTAAAGTGACGAAACCTTGTTTTTCTGAACATTTTTAAAATAACGTCTATATTTATGCCAAATGTGTTTTTAATGCAAAAAGTTTTACGTCATATTTATTTTTCAGTTTTTAATTATGTAAAAATTTTCCAGCTTTTTTAATGCATTATGAGAAGTAAAGGTGTAACATTTAAAAAGTATTTGTCGGACACAAGACAATTAAGGTACACTTAAGTTATCTTTCTAGATGGACCATCTTTTCCTTATTATTTAATAATTTGGTCAATAAGTAACGTCTGTACTATCTCCTACATATGCTCTGCATACTCACCTTTGATGCCATAAATTTTTTTAAATTATTCCAATCATTAATCTTAACCGTATTGCAAATTTCCAAATATTTATAATACGGTTGAAGGCCATGATCACGACCACGTTGTATATCGAAAGCCAACATATCCGTATGAGTTGGACGTTTGCTATTCATGAAATCTGAAATCAACTAAAGATAAATTGAATGCAATTAATAAATAAGAAGCCAAAAGCACAATGGATAACTCTCCAATTCCAACTTACACTCTCCACATAGACTGAATCCATCGGCATGGCACGTTGTTGCAGTACAGCATTAAGAATATCATTGACTTTCTGAGGGGTAATGTCAATTTTGTTGTTGTAGAATGCATCCTTTAAAACGAATACATTACTTTCATCATCAATGCTGTTAGTACTACTATCTGTCCTTGATAACTCATAGCGCTGGGATTCTTTGCCAAAGCTTTGCAATGCATCCGGCAGCATTGAAAGATAAAATCTTGCCGCAGCCACCGCATATTCATTGGATATTTGTTTGTGATCTGTGATTGATGTTGCCGCTCTTTGTAATTCAATTTCATTTGCCATTCCAGTACCCAAAACAATTGGCAACCATTCATCAAATACAATGTTCGTATAAGTATCCGTGTTTATCTTTTTGGCACTTTGGAACAATTGTTCATCATTCCAATGAGGGAAGTTCCGTTTCAAATGGACGGCCAAACGATTATGATTTCGCATCAAAATTGTATAAATAACAATAGCAAATGGATTGCTATTAACTCTTGAATCACCGGCCATAAAACATGTGGAATTGCCAATATCACCGGCGGGTGGTAGAACACAAAATAGATGTTGATCTTTCGTAACAACGGGTAGTAGAGCGTCTTCCAGTTTAGCTGCAGTGGTAGATTTCAATAAGCCATCTTTGCCCAAACGCATACGCCGACAAGCTGATACGGTGAAACCATAGAGGGGTGACATATCAAGAGGACCAGTAGCTTGATTAAGCTGAGGAAGAAGTGAATAGAAAATAACAAATAATTAGCAATAAAATGTTAATAAATAACACTGTGCAACAGTGAGTGTCGGGCCTCAACCAAACCAAAAAATTGTGAAAGTACTTGGACTTTTTTATCACAAACCCCCGCTCGGTTTTGCCCCTATACGTAACAATTTTTTTTTACAGGCCGAAGAAAATTTTGGAGGTGGGTCAGGGCCCTATTTCAGATTTTACTTCAATAAATCCTAAACAGCTTGAAATATTGTATTACAACCTTTGACAGTATATTAGCTATTTTCCCAATTCACAATTCTCTCTAATATATTTCTAAGCAAAAGTACACTATTAATCGATTATTTCACGAAATGTGGGCCAGGGCCCTATTTCAGATTTTACTTCAATAAATCGTAAACAGCTTTAAATATTGTGTGACAACCTTTGACAATATATTAGCTATTTTCCCAATTCACAATTCTCTCTAATATATTTCTAACCTAAAGTACACTATTAATCGATTATTTCACCAAACGTCAGGAAAAATTGCAAATATTTTAAGTTTTGACATTTCTTGCCTAACTGTAAATAAATTGCGGTAGCTATTTTCAAAAGAATTGTAGCTTATAAATTTCTTGATAACTTTTCTAAATACACTAATCAACAAAAATTATATTCTTCTTTAAATATTCATCTATATGTATTCAATATTAAACAAATTACAAATTGATATCTTCTATAAAGTTGTAGTGCTTAATATACTTAACAAAATTTCAAATACACTAATGAACAAAAATTGCTGCATTTTAGGTTCCAATTCAGAAATTTATAATTTTTAAAAATTTTCTCTCATAATTTCTATACTATTAACACAGGAATGTAATAATGTTCTCCAAAGTTGCACAACTTAAGGCTTTCGACAAAATGGCCAAATACATCAACGTCCTAAAATGTCATATATGACCTCAAATGGTCGCATAATACAAAAATATGGTTGCGTTTATCGTTTGGTCGCATAATACAAAAATATGGTTGCATTTATCGTTTTTGTTCATAATTGTCATATCTTTAAAAACTTTTTTAAGTAACAAAAACAACAATCGAGTCACCCTATACGATGCTCAAGTAACAGTACTATATACAATGTACTTTAAATAAAGTGAGAATTGACATATATAAATATACATATTTACGTACATCGCATCTTACGCCGTATCATTTTATAAAACGAAAAATGGGTCTGGTGAGTGAACGAGCTTTAAACGCGAACGTAACGTTGGAAAAAATATAATTTCTAAAACTCACTTTTGGGTTAGGTTGAAAAGTATAAATTTATAAGCTACATTTCTTTTGAAGACAGCTACGCAATTTATTTACCGTTAAGCAAGAAATGTCAAAACATATAAAATTGTGCAATTTTTCATGACGTTTCGTGAAATAATCGATTTGCAGTGTACTTTTGCTTAGAAATATATTAGAGGGAATTGTGAAATGAGAAAATAGCTACAATATTGTCAAAGGTTGTAATGCAATATTGCAAGCTGTTTAGGATTTATTGAAGTAAAATCTTAAATAGGGCCTGACCCACCTCCAAAATATTCTTCGGCCTGTAAAAAAGAATTGTTACGTATTGGGGCAAAATCGAGCGGGGTTCTGTGATACCACGTCCAAGTACTTTTAACATTTTTTGGTTTGGTTGAGGCCCGAAACAAATTCCTTTCAATTGTGTCACAGTGTAATCAAATGATAACATATGGTTGGAAAAAAACACAAGCCATCGCACGGTCTGCAGATATCTAAGACCCCTGAGTCTAAGTCCGTTCCTCAAATTTATATAACCCGCACAATTTTTTAGAAATTGACATTGCAAAGAAACACATCTTAGGATCCTTTAAACTAGGGGTGTGGAGTTTTCTTAAAATGTTGAAAACTCCAACGCAGCTGTGTCAAAATTCTGAACTCCGACTCTAACTACACTAAGAAATCACAAGTATTTCAGTGTTTTTTGGAATTATACCAATTACGAATAATAGAGTGAATATACAAAATATTCATTCAAGTAAATATTTGTTCACACTTTTATTTTTTTCTAAGAAACATTAAATGAAGGTTGGTTATTTTCCCTACAAAAAATATATGGCCAATTCATATTCTATTCTAAGTATTCTACTATGGCGCCAAAAAATTGTACATGGTCAAAGATGCATATAGTATGACCATTTCTGAAAAATATATACGTTTCTCTAACCGGTACTTATTAAAAAAGTATCTACTACTAAAATGTCTGTAAAGATTTTCCGAGATATATCTAGAACTAGAACAACACAGTCGAAAACTTGTATTAAAAGTTAGAGTGACTCAAAATAACCAATTTGCTGTTTTCCAAATTTAATTACATTATCTCGAATCTTATGGACTATACGAGTACCACTACTAGAGTTAATTAAAATTAATTTGTCTGAACTGTAACGCCAACCTTTAATTCGGCTATGACAACCTCTAATTCGGCTTTGACAACCTCTAATTCGGTTGTGACAATGTTGTATTCAGCTGTGACAACCTCTAATTCGGCTGAGACAACGTCTGATTCAGTTGTGATAACCTTCTTCTAACCTCTACTGTGGTTGTGACATCCTCTGAATTCGGTTACTGGTTCGGATACTGGATCGACTGCTTCAACCGAATTTTTCCTCAGAAACGCAACTTAAAATCCTTTAAACCACGTTGAAATATAGGCAATCGAAACTGTACATGTTCTAATTATAATTCGTTTTTGGAATATCTAAGGTCTACGAGAAATTATGGAAAAATAAGACAATGTGTTCAGTATCTAAGATACATTTTTCAGTACAACTAAAGGATTTCTCGCAGATGGGTTTCCCAAATGTGTGTAAAAGGTAAGAATATAGAACGTATTGCCTCTAAAGGGTTTTTTCTTTCTCACTACACCGACGGAAAAGTTAGGTAGGAACAACTGAATGCGTCACCGAATTTAGAGGTTTGCACAACCGAATTTAAATGTTGCTATAAACGAATTTAGAGGTTTTCACAAATGAAGTTTTCGGTAGCTGCTACCGAATTATTTTTGAAATAGCGTTTTCTTAATAGAATTTTGGTGTTTTTGTATAAAAGAAAAAACAAAAATTAACTGCTCTCAAAAAACAAACACGTTTGCTAAAATAGCAAACATTAGTTTGTTGTTTAGCAAGTGAGTTTTACTTATGCTGCATCAAATCTGCCAACTGTTTGATGTTATGGCAATACATTTGCTGTAATAGCAAAAAAAATTTCCTGCTGATAAGTAGCAAACAGAGTTTACCCATCCATATGTAAGTAATACACTTCACCGTGGGGAATGGGTATCGGTCGTTTACCACTTACACATGGGGAATGGGTAAGCGGCGTTTACATATTACGCATATCGACGAGGAATGGGTTACCCAGGGTAACATATTCTCATTTATTCGATTGGGCGCTCCGTTTGCGAAGTAAAACAGTTTCTCTAATGGTTTCCATGTGCTTAATCAAATGTGGTCATGTGTTACCCTGGGTAACCTATTCGTCATCGGCGGGGGTAATGTGTAAAGACCGCTTGCCGTATGTGCAATGGGTAATCGTGATGTGTAATTCCCCATTGTCGTAAGTACTAGACATCTGCAAGTACTTGAAAACACAAATACCAAACAGGACCGAATTACTTCAATTCAAGTAGTGTCAAAAACAGCATACAACCTACCTAGATTCGAAATTCATATACGGAGAAAATACAAGTTAAACGAGCCAAGAGCATACCAGTCCAAGCATGAAACGAATCAAATTGCTGCTATGTATACTTTCCTCGGCAGTTCCGATTAATCTCTGTGGTCGAAGAAACGACAATATCAGTGTTGGGATAAGATAAATGGGATGAAAAATTTTTTGCAGTTGCACCACATTTTCCACCAGTGATGAGAACGACAATATCAAAACACGACAACTTTCATTTAGTAGCACATCAGCTATTACTTATAGTAGACCCAATAGTTCTCCCACCAAATTTGTGACATTTGGCCTTGTGATATTTACGTTTGATGTTGAAAAGAATTGCTTTACTAATACCAGATAGAGGCAATGGTTCAAAACAACAACGGCATTTCGTTTTGTGTGTTAAAATTATTGTGTTTAATACAAGATAAAAGTCTGTTAAAAATAACAGTCAATAAAAAAGTTGAAAACACATTTAAATTTCACAGTTTTTCATTAAAACGACATGAAAAATTAAAGCAAGAAGTTATTGTAATTGCACCTGGTGTATGTCACTTATCGTCAAACATCTCTCTATCACACCGACAGCATCAAGAAGAATGTGAAAGGAAACGTCAGATGAGCCAAATATTCTCTCTAGTAATGTGAATGTATTTGTGTGTTTGTCCCATGGTTGAATTAGTCAAGGTTGTGTTGTTAGTACAGCTGATTTGATTTTTTTCTTACCGTGGCACTTGCCAACTGTCAATACATATGCATTTTCATTTTATTCTTTTGTTGTTGGTATACATTTGTGGTGAAGCCAAGGGCGCAACCAAAACAAAATGCCTGTTATTGTTAACCACAATTACTACAACGCCTCCTGCTACTACCTTGTCTTTGCTCCATGGATTACCCTGAAACAACCCAGTGGCGGAAGTAGCAAGGCCTTCCACAAATAGGGCAGTGTAAATATTTTTAAAATTTGCAATTTGAAGTTGGGCGTGGTAAAACTTTCTAAGACAGATACATACATACTTATAACTAAATATGTAGAAGAGGATAATGATTTTGTGATAAAATAAATTATGTATTTACATTTTATTTTTGTTTAACAAAAATAAATTAAAGTAAATGCCTTCTAAGGCCTTCCTCTTTGCATGCCTTCTAAGGCCTTCTTTAGGCAATGTGCAAAGAAGGCATTGCCTCCCAATCTCACGCAATGTTAAGAAGAAAGGAGGAGGTAATGTGAAGGGAAGACCTTCGGTATTTTAAAGAAGGCATGTTTGGTAATGATTTCAGACCTTCCAGGTCATGACTTCCGCCGCTGGGAACTTTTAGTTTTTGTTAATAGTTTGTGTGTCTTCGCTAATAGAACCACACACGAACAATACAAGTATAGAGAAAACTGAATCCGATTATTTGAATTCGATTCGCTTTCGCTTCGGGTGAAATAGATTCGCTTACGTAAAATTGTACGTATTATTGGTTTTTTGTTTCTTTTGCTTTGTTTGCTTTGTTCTTGACGATAAGGCCGTAAGACGTCTTGAAATTGAGTAGCTTGTTGCTACAGTCTCGTAAGCATCTTCAAGCATTACGGGTAAACGATCGTTACCCATTCCCTACGACGATAGATAAAGGGGTTACCACGAGTAACCCAGGGTAACACATTACCCACGAAATCCGAACCCTGGTAGCAAACAGCGTCTTCTGCTAATAACTAACTTCTTTTTTTTAAGTGTGATTGTGAAGAGCTCTGCCCAGAATTTTAAAAATAGCCAATATCTGTTACCTGTTCTGGTGCCGCAAATGTACACTTATTTCCCACAGCTAATGCACTTCGGACATAATTCAAACATGTATCTGGACCGTATTTATTGGAGGTGTCTCTGCTTGTTAAAGGTGCACAGGCCGGATGATAGTGACGCGGTTGTAACTTATAATTTTGTTTATTGCAGCATTCTATCGGAGATCCATTACCTACAAATAATAACATTTGATAAGAGGAATCTTTTTAAACTGTTGCCATTGTATATACTTATATATGGCAGCAATATCAAGATAATCTGTAATTAATTAAAATTTTTTTAATTTTCCAAACTTACTCATGGTTGTCGCCACAGGCTTACTAAGATCATTCCCTATAAATTGAGCCCATTGAACTATCGCCAAATTCCTTTGATTGTCACCTTGGTGTAGGTCCTTGGTGGATCTTAGTAAAGAACAGCTACAAAATTCACGGCTTATGGCGAGAGGTGTTGGTAAATCTGAATATATCTAAGAGATTGTGGGACATCTTAAAGTCACAACAGTAATAGAATCTGCTAATAAAAAAATCTTACCTGATAAAAACCATCCCTATAATATCGTGGCAATAATCGTCTAAATGAACTATGACTATTACGTCCGTTTCCTGTAACATTTTTGCATTCTCTTGCCAATTCACTGTTTTGCGGAAGTGCTATATCACTTAGTATCGCTTCACAACGGTCGCCCTCTAAGCCCTGCGGAGCGCATATACGATTGTAAATGTAACGGCCGGTTTTAAGTATTTTATCTGCCACTGCACTATCCTGTTGAGCTTCAGCATTTGGTAAAGTGTCCAGAAGTTGTAAGTGTGATATGGAACCATTTTGTACAATGACATTAGCGTGGACAAGATTTGTCTCAAGTCTGGAGAAAAACAAACAAATTAAAGATTTCATTAAACAATAAGGAGGCGCAAATAGTATTACAGTTAAACTTGATTGACCTAGTAATTGTCTACATCACCGTATTTACGAATCTAATTATGTGCCTGATTAAATAATATCACAGTGCAACATGAAAAAATATAACCATATACGGACACCACTACGTGATAAAAGACCAAAAAAAAAGACCTGTGTCTCCTAGTTTTGCCCAATTTGAGGCCTCGGTGTCATTCTTGCAAAAAAAGTGATAATTTTGTCAGGCTCATATCTTGCAAATCATTCGGAATTTTGATTTACTCTCTGAGGGAAGGTTGTAGCTCTTGTCATAAAGAACAAAAATTGTGATCATATAAAATCAAAAAACTTCATCTTCAAGGTCAAAATCGGAAAAACTTTAAAAAATTCGACTTGTTTTACCTATTTCTCCTGTTCAGGTCCATAGGTAGCAAACCGTTCAAAATTCAAGGAAGCAATCAACTACAAGAATCTACCTAAGATCTCAGTAAATAACTTTCTAGAACATATGAACTTCCTAAGAATGATTCTTAACACCGTTTAGGTAGTGTTTAGGTAGCCGCAAAAGTGTAGCCTTGCAAAAAAGTGATTATTTTGTCAGGCTCATATCTTGCAAATAGTTCGGAATTTTGATTTACTCTCTGAGGCAAGCTTGTAGCTCTTATCATAGAGAACAAAAATTCTGAGCGTATGAAATCAAAACAACTTCATCTTCAAGGCCAAAATTGCATGAAACTTTAAAAAATTGGATTTTTTTATCATTTTTCCCCTGTTCAGGTCCATAGGTTGCAAACTGTTCAAAACTCAAGGAATATGTTTTAAACCACGTCCTAAAATGTCAAATACAACCAGGGGTGTGAAGTTTTCCTTAAATTTTAAAACGACTCCAACTCCGCAATGTTAAAATTCTTAATTTAGACTCCAACCCCGAACCCGACTCAAACTCCACAAATAAACCCAACGTGTTTAAATGTTTTGTTTTATTTATTAAAATTACTACTATGAAGCAGCTCTTGAATATACAAATAATTCATTCTACTGAATGAATAAATAATTTTACACAAATCAGCGCTATAATTTTCTTCTAAGAAATATCAAAATTTTCATTTTGA
Organism: Phaonia tiefii; assembly: GCA_963931995.1. Lineage (NCBI taxonomy): Eukaryota > Metazoa > Arthropoda > Insecta > Diptera > Muscidae > Phaonia > Phaonia tiefii. Next base: position 89,601,576 of record OZ008367.1, read on the forward strand.
TGCTTCCAAATTGTATTGCATTATACCAAAACTAATGATAATAACACTATATCAGTCTTAGTTAAAAGTAATTTTTTCGAACCGTAACGCCTCGAAATCTAAACACATTTTCCAGTTTAGAGATACCCATAATTGATTTATTAACCCAATCTCATGTCACTGACAAAGAATAGTATAGAGCAGATTCGTCCATTCATGCTTACCAATGTCTATGACAGTGATGTCATTAAAAATTGCAAACAATTGACATCTTCGAGTTAACATTGTATTTCCAAATCTACTTCTAGTTTGCTTCTTCTCAAATTTGTAGTAATTTTGTTAACATTTAGTCGGAGTGAAAAATCGACTCCAACAATTTAAAGATTGCCTCATCTTAATTTGGTTTATAATCTAATAATAAACCTTGACTCATTATTAAAACAAAATGCGTCTAGACTTGGCTCCTTCCAATTTTGTGTAAACCTGCAGACTGATAGTTTACCGTTACATACCTCCCTCCGGAGACAAGTTTGGGGGTATATATCATTTAATACACAAAAAAATGAACGCATAGAAGGAGCCATATTAGACCCTCAATATCTTTGGACGAAATTCGTTTTGGGACTTTTTAAGACGATTGAAATATATCCGTCTGTCTGTCTGGCTTGCTGGTCAACACGATAACTGCCGTAAATCTTTACCGATCACAACGCAATTATGTCTTCCACCTGGTCTTTCCAGCGAAGTCTCGGTCGTCCTATTTTTCGATGTCCTTCGCGTACGTATTCGAAACCTTTCGCACTGGTTCATTCTGATCCATTCTACTGACATGGCCTAGCCAGCGTAAACGCTCAATTTTGATACGCATAACTACGTCGATATCGGGATACAGATTATACAGCTCGTGGTTCATCCGTCGTCGATACTCTGCGTTTTCTATTATAGGACCATGTATTTTCCGGAGCATTTTTCTTTCGAAGACTCCCAGTGGTGTTTCATCAGCATGAGATATGGTCCAGGATTCTGCGCCATAAAGCAGAACAGATTGAATGAGACTGTCAATTTGCAAGCACAATTATTCGTTTGATTTCTAAGCTGACGTTATTTCTTCTGTTAACGACAGATCCGAGGTAAATGAATTCGCCCACTGCCCTGAAATAAAAATTATCAATATTCACCCTTTCCTCCAAACGGGTGAATGTTCTGCTCGTTGAAACCATTAATTTTGACTTGTCCTCGTTTTTGCCAAACACACTTTTGCTGATTCCTTTTCTATTCTCGAAACCACTGCAGTAACTTCTTGCAGATTTCGCACAATGATGCCTAAATCATCAGCATATGCGAGCAGAATGTGACTTTTGCTGCTGATCATTTTAAACGTATTCACTCACGATGATCTCAATTAATATGTCGAAGAGATCGCATGATAGGGTGTCGCCCTGCAAGAGGCCTCGACTCGTACTAAACGGTTCGGTGGAATTTTTACCAATCTTTACTGAGGATTTCGTGTCGGTCGTGTGTCAGTTTAGCAGGAATACCAAACCCCGTCATAGCTTGGTACAGTTTTCCCCGTATCGGGCTACCGAACCCAGTCTTACAATTTTTTTTCGTGGGTTTTCTCCAGGATTTGTCGTAATGTGAATATCTGGTCGATAGTTGATTTTCCAGACCTAAAGCCTCACTGATAAGGACCAATTGGGTCTGCACCAAACGGCTTTAGTCTTTCGCAGATTACGCTCAAGAGGACCTTGTATGCGATGGATAAAAGGCTTATTCCACGATAGTTGGTAGATATACTCGGCTTTTTTTGCAAACAGCACACAGTATGCTGAGGCTCCAATCGTCTGGCATGCATTTGTCTAACCAGATTTTGCATATTATCTGATTCATGCATCTTTCCAACTCATGGCCGCCCGACTCCAACTGCTCAGTCGATAGTCGATCAGCACCAGCGGCTTTGTTGTTCTAAAGCCGGGAAATTGCAGTTCTGACTTCGGTTTGGATTGGAGATCGTTCTGTATTTGGTCAACACTCTCATCTACATTGAATTTTCCTGGGACAAGTAAAGCAGAGAAATGATCTCTCCATATTCCTAACATACTCAGGATATCTGCGACAAGATTCCTGTCCTTATCTCTACAAAAAGGGGTATCCCGATCCACAGCCGTTGGTTTGACTTTGTAGTTTTCGGTAGAATTTACGGACCACATTCTACCTTCTGTAAGTTTCAATTTGCTCAATCTCGCCCTTTTCGTTTTTTGTTCTCAAATAATCAGGCTTCCTCTCTCCTCTTCTCCTTATTAGGCTCCGTCGCGTTGCAACTGACTGAAGCATTGCCATATGTGCAGCGTACTTCTTACCACTTGCCATGCGACACTCTTCATCGTACCATGGTTTGTTTTTAATCGGGTTTTCATAACCAAGCACAGTCTCTGCAGCTGTTTTCATAGAGTGGGAAATGTACTTCCACTGCGCTTCAGGATTCTGCTCGAATCAGATGAAAGTCCATTACACTAGTAGACTGCCTTCCATCAATTACCAGATGATCAATCTGGTTCTTCGTCTATTGATCAGGGGATATCCAAGTAGCCTTATGAATATCTTTATGTTGGAATCTCTTACTGCTGACATTGTTTTTCGCCGCGGCAAAATCTAACAGTCTCATTCCGTTATCGGATACGTCTTTTCTATATTAAGCCATCGATATGTCACAGTTCATCTTCCTTGTACAGCCATGATCTGTCCAACGCATTTCCTGAATATCAATAAGGTCAGCCATATAATTCTCGAGGACATCTGCCAGTTGGATAGTGGCACCGGATGTGTATAGATTTCTAACATTCCAAGTACATATCCGTAAATCGTGGTCCTTATAGCGTTTGCGGGGATCGTCAACAAATAGAGGGTGTTAAGTTTCTCATTCTCATTTTGTATTTTTTTTGCCAATATAACGGTGACGGAAGGCAAAATCCACCGTAGGTTTGCATTTTACCAGGACGATTATGTTTCAGGCGCCCGCCATACGCTTACAAGTATGCAGTGTGTCAAAACTGGATTTTTGTTTCTATACTGTTGATCCGCCGTTGGCTAGTAATGTTAGCTCATCCGCCTTCAAAGGACAAAGAGCTTCAGTGATAGGGGCACCTATTTCTCCTGAAACGTATCAGTGTTCGAATAACCAATCAGGATGCTCATTCGTTTCGGCTTTTCACTCTAGCTAGCTAACGGAGAGTTCCGATAAAGTCACTGCCCGGAACATTCTTAGTCTAAGACCGGAAGTAGTGAGCTGCTTGGACTGCCGAATGAATAATTTATTAATAATCAATAATTTCTGGCCACTCCCAAGTGAGTGGCTATCAGAAACTTTCCACCTACACCGTCAGTCCCATGTCCCCATTCTATATAAAACAAACTTCTAAATGCAATGAGAATTCGCAACACAAGGTCTCAAACACAATAAACATTCAAAGAACTTCTTTATTTTTGATGTATTAACATCTATAGGCCGTCGGTGGTGCAATGGTTAGTGTGCGCGGCTCTTGTACATGAGATCCTGGGTTCGAACCCTGCTCTGACCACCTTCAAAAAAAATTTCTTTCGGGGGCGGTCACCTCGCATAGTGACGGCGACACTATCGAGTATATAGCCATGATAAAGCTTCTCAAAAAACCATTCGGAATCGGTGTAAAGCTGTAGGTCCCAATCAGTGAGTGTAAAACTGGAAAGCGCACAGCTCAGTGATTGTGAGAAGTTCTCCCCGGTCCCTTCATGGGATGTAATGGGAAACCATTTTTTTTTTAACATCTATAGGCACGGGTACTGCAGTCTATCAAAGTGAACACATGCAAACAACACACAGCGCTAGCATCACTTACGTGGTTGTTGTACAACAATGGTCTCTGCCTGAAAATAGGTATGATGGTATTGATGTATCGACAGCGAACAAACAAGCAGGTCGTCGTCGCCAAACAGTATTGTATAGTATAGAGAACGCATGGAACGAATTGTATGACTCAAAAGCACTGGCGAATGATTCAAAACGTATTACTCTCTTTTTGTCAGAACTCGGTACATTCATAATTTTGATGTGAAACATTGATTCCTTTTGAAACATTACTGCTTTTTGTATTGTTTTATGTAATAACATTGTCGAAATGGTGCATTTATATTGAAATATTCTATAAAGACAAATTGACTCGTTTATCCTCTTTTTCTCAGACTCTCTACATGAGAGCGGAAAAAGAGTGCAATAAGTTTTCTATACTATTCAATATTTTGTTGTTTATGACAAAATAAAAACAATTTTGCAGTGAGCTAAATATTGCTTCATATATTTTAACAATATTACATCTAATGTTAAAGTAGATGTAAGAAAAAAGAAAGTGCAATAGCAAAAGAACCTTCAGCACAAACGAAAACGATTTTAAACCACAAAAAAACTATTTTAAACTAAATTTTATATATAATGGAAGTAAGTACATTTCGTGTAATGGCTTTTGGAATTGACTGCATTCTGGGTATCATATCGTCGCTTTGATCACAAACTGACGGAACTGACATTTTTTCCGAAATTGAGTTAAGACCACTAGGGGACTTCTGCAGTCATGGTACAGCTTGTGTGTAAATCTTGTGCTCGAATATATTACCGAAATTCTTTAGTACACGTGTATATCAAAAAGTATAAGAATAGCCTGGTAAGTAAAAATGTTGGAATATTTGAAAAGGAGTCGTAAATAATTATATAGTCTTTCTATAGTTGGCGGTTTGAAAATGCCTGAAGAATCGGAGGAAACTTGCGAAGTTTTTGGATGCAAAATAATTGTTATCAATTCTTGCTTTAAATGCGGTTGTTTGCTTTGTTCAATTCATTTTATAATGGATGCACCATGTACTACACATTATGACCCTCTGCCTGGAATTTCGAACTCCAGAGAAAGTTCTGGCGCTTGTTCAGAAATGTATGAAGTAGAAGGCGGCGAATCCCATAGTGAAAAATGTAAGGCAACTAAATATAATAAATGGAAAGTGGCAAAAGATTTAAAAAATTGTGGAAAAGAATATCAGACCCATATGATAATACAACAGTACCCAAACGGAAATTGGGCCCCACATGCAATGTGGAATATTGTAAAAACGCAAGTCGCAACTGCTTCCGGTTTTCCGAACAAACTCGTCATTTGATCTTAAAAGACTTTTGGGAACTTGGATCACTACAGTCCCAACGAGAGTATATAGTACGATATATTGAAAAAATTCCAACTAAACGTACGACAGCTGGTCCGCTCTCGAGAAGACACCACACTCTGAAATATTGTCTTCCATTAAATGGAGTACATAAACAAGTTTGCCAACTTTTCTTCTTAAATACTTTGGCTGTTGGAGAACGAGTTGTCAGGACCGCGATGGCTAAAGTGTCCTCAACAGGAATTGTGGAAAAGGACAAAAGAGGAGGTCGGTGCAAAAATTATATCGATGGTGATCGACTAAAAACCATGCAAGTAGATACCCATATTGACAGATTTCCCAGAGTGGAATCTCATTACTGTCGGAAAACATCGACCCGAGAGTATCTAAATGGAGAACTGACATTAAGGAAAATGTATGATATGTATGTAAATGAAATTGGAGAAGGAACAGTTGCAAGTTACTGGACTTATCGAAAGATATTTAAAATGAAAAATTTGTCATTCCATCGTCCCAAAAAGGATCAGTGTAGTCTTTGTATGAATTACTACAAAGGCACTGAAGAGACCAAAAAAAAGTTAACTGATCGGTTCAAAATACACGATGCTGAAAAAACAAATTTCGATTAATTCGAAATGGATGTAAAGAAGAGGCCAAAAGAAACTCTACAATTCTGTGCGCAACGTTTGACATGCAGCAAGTGATAAGCCTTCCAATTTCTATGGAAAACGCTATAAGAGGAGTCTTTCGGTATATAATTTAACATTATACAACATTTCGTCAGGGAATTGTTCCTGCTACACATGGCACGAAGATAGTAGCAAACGAGACGCGTCTGAAGTATCTATTGTGCTTTATCGTTTTCTTCAGAAGTATGACGATGATGGCTGCAAAAAAATTTATCTGTTTGCTGACGGATGTAGTGGCCAGAACAAAAACTCTGTGACTGTTGCTACTTTACTGTATATAGTATCAAACTCAAAATGTATTACAAAAATTGAACTGCGAATATGGGTGCCTTGTCATGGACAAAACGAAGGAGATTCAGCCCACAGCGCAATCACGTATGCATTGAAAAAAAGTGGAGACGTTCACGTCCCCAGTCAACTAAATGCAATATTTCGTTTGGCTAGGAAATAGAAGCCTTATGAAGTGGTCCCAATGGAATATACAGATTTTTTAAACTTTAAAAAACTGTCGGTGGACTTAAAACTATTATCCGTGCGAAAGGACGATGCAGGAGAGCCTATAAACTGGACAGAAATGGTAGAATATAGAGTCATAAAGAGTGAACCTGACAAATTATTCTTCAAAAATAAACATAGTGACACAATGTATAGGTCATTGACACTGAAGCGCTCTGTTTTAAATTTGTTGAAGGGAGAAATTTCAAAATTAAACGAGATACCGCCAAAAATACCAATAAATAAATATACGGATTTGATGTCTCTTACTACTGGAGACACCCCAGTAATCAAGCTGCCAGAACATGCATATTTTTACAAATATCTTTCGCATTAGCTACATTTTTCTTAATTTTTGCTTTATTTACCTCATATTGAACTCTTTGCTTTTAATTTTTGTTTATATCTGATTAGTTATATGTATATATATACATGTATGTATATGTATATACACATGTAATAATATGAAATAAATAACTTTATAATTCAAATTATATAATTAAATAACGCAGATACGACTAAAATTGCGGCTACATTTTTTGTTCACAAAGTGTGAATTGAAAAACTGCATTACCATCCAATTTTATTGGCAATTTTATTTAATACTAGTAAAGAATACATTTCAATCTACATAATAAGGAAAGGAGACTAAAGATATCACACACAGTTTAGCGCGGAGAAGAGGGAATATGGTCTCAAAAATATAAAAACTGCTCTCCTGTAAAATTTTAAAAATTTTAGTTCCGTCAGTTTGTGATCAAAGCGACGATATAAACCCTGATCAATACTTGTTAAATGCATTTATGGCATAAAACTATTTTAGCAGCAAAATCAGATCTGCACCAAAATTTCACCAAGTTGAAAAATAAGTTATTTTTTTTGCGCTAGGTCCAACTTCTTGAGATATAGGCCTTTAAAACTTGAGTATATAATCGGTCATATCTCAGGTATTTATCATCGGATCTGCTTGAAATATGTATCATTACAAAGCCCTTGTGAAACTCTATTACTCTGTATATAAATATACTCTATATAATATTACTCTGTATATAATAATATGGAATTCCGTAAACTTTTTTTCGTTTTTTTTAAATCCGCATTTAATGCTCTACCAGGCAAAAAAATAACGAAAAAATCCAATTTTTCTTCTAAAAGAAATTTGCTCCGAAAAATATTTCAAAGAAACGTTTTTTTTCTGCAGTTGTCTAAATGTAATACATTTTTTGAAAGGTTTTCATAATATCAATGAAATTTCCAAATAACTAAATTGGATTAATGAAACATGTTTTATAAATAACACGATGACAAGTTTTCAATGCAAACTGCAAAGTTTGTTTACCATTCAGAAGGGATGATTTCCCCCGCATCCTACCACAATAAAATTGGTGACAGCCAAAACAAAATCCTCTTCAAAACTGCTTCCAATTTCAGAAAATCCATTTTAAATGGGACTACAAAATACATTTTTCAAATTTCAATAAAGCGAGTAAACCCTACCACTGATATATACGAATTGGTGTGACTCTCATTTCCACTAATTCACTTTTGTCCAGTCCAGACTGAGCGATTTGAGCTGCTCACAAACTTTGTTTCACAGATCGTTGGATTGCATCTCAAAGTGGACGTGCAAATCGTTTTGAATTTTTTTCTATAACTGATTATAAACTGATTGTAAACAAGCAATAAACAATTATAATTCCGATGATCTCATATTAGTTTTGCCGCTCATTACCTACCACTTAACCTACATATATCAGCACCGGAATTCTGTAAATTTTTATCGATAAAAGTCGGTAGTTAAATTGATAAAATTTGGAAATTTTGTAATAAAATTTTATAAATTTTGACCAACTTAACTTCTTTTTTTAACTTTTATCGTTAAAAAGTTACAGAATTCCGGTGGGTATTAAATCAGCACTTCAATCATGGAAAATTATTTGTTACCTTTTCTCCTGATTATCTGATTCAGTTCCCCGCAGAGTGAAGTCCAACCATTCACTGGATGTTATTGCTTTTACGGCATCTGATTCTCCTTTAGTTATGATTATTGGATCTAAAAGACACCAAATTGAACAAGAGCTGTAATGGCTTTTTCCCCTAGATGGCTCATTTTTAATTAAATATATAGTATGTCCTTCATTTGTTATATACTTATATAAGTACATATATAAGTCCTTTACCATGTTTGAAACTGACAAGGCATGACACTAAGGCATCTTCGGCAAACATTGATGCCATCACCAACAATGCAAAAACGTTAACGCCGTATGACATTTTTACACTAATTTCACTGTTATATTTAATTTTTATTTTTTTATTCCAACGTTGTAAACTAGCAAGTAGTAACTATATATTTTTTATTTCAACAACAATCAATGAGTTGTAAATGAAATATTTCAAAATTTTCTTAAGCTTCAAGCAACATTTATCTCATTATGAGTTTAATTAGTTGTTATCAATAATTTTCGAAATTCTTTGTTTCCTTATTCCAGACCGGACTGGATTTTCGAGTACAACACAAATTGCCGAAAAATAATTTTGAAAACAAATCTGGGGTTGCTGGCGTTCATTGAAACAATAGCGTTTCCACACACGTCCACTCTGATCACGTTCGATCACTCATTGAACGTTCGATTAAATGTTTCGCTACTATGGCTTATGTGGTGCTGTTGTTGATGATCCAACAATCCAATCCAATGGCCGCTGATAACTTGGTGATGAGAAGAAGAAATGTACATGCGAAATGCATTTTTCACAAACACACATATGTGCCTATATGCATTTTGTTATAGGGTGTACTTTTGTAAATTGATAGAAATTATGGGCAGAGCACTAAGATTTTCCCATTTTTTCTAGTAGAAAAAGTTCAAATAAAAACGAAATATTAAAAACAATCGTTATCATGATAACTCTTAGATGAAATTTAGGCAATCGACTGGATGATGTTAGTGTAAGTGTTGGTGGCAGTCGATGAACGACTCACTTAGACTTAGTAGTCCACTGTGACACCACGAGTTAACGAGATTAATAGTTAGCCCCACCGGAGAACCGTTTAGTTTACTCCAAGAAGACCTTGTCCACGCATATCTGAGATAATTCTCCCAGGTTCCTAAAATATCTTTAAGTATAGTAGACATCCTACTGTCGGCCAGTGCTGGACGCGTGCAGGGAAGAGGTTCAGAGGATTCTTCCTCTTCCTGATTGTTACAGCTTCTGCAGAAGTCATATGCCGTGACCTTTATCTCACATCATCTCTACCAATCAGACACTGTTCTGTCAAAACTGAAACAAGCATTGATACATTGGGCCTGGTTAAATACAAAAGTTTCATGGAACTCCTACTATTCACTATATGCCAGATTTGTCTTGAGCTTACACAATCTGTGCCCCTCTTCCATCTCTGCTGCATCATCATATAGCAGTGCTCAAGTCGCTAGGTGCATGCCAATACGCTCCAATTCCTCTGGAAACTGTAAGCTAGTCCCTAGTAGGGCCAGAGGCCTAATTGTGTATAACGATAATTGTCCAATCGATACTGATTATCCCGCAGTTCATCGGCTCTGCAGTTCCCAAAAATATCCCTGTGCCAAGGCACCCACATGAGGTGAATATCCTACTGCTGGGAATATCTAATTAAGATATCTGCGAAAGTCCTGGGCATTAGAGTGTACTGAAAAAAGCCTGTTTGGAATTTCAAATGTAGGGGGGTCTTAAACGATGCGTACTGAAGAGGCGATTGCGGAAACGTCAAACTTTTTTTATACGAGGGTACTTAGAGTCCCCTAACGGCCATTGAAGTTTCGGTTCCTAGTACATTTTCGAAAAAAATATTTTTTTAGTTGACTATAAAAAATTTAATTTTTTGGACAATATGGGGCTCAAACGATGTGTCATGATGAACATGTGTAGGAAAAAATATGTTCATAATTTTGGCAGAGCATTTTTTTCACGACGTCATTTTGAAATCTTTATCATGCATCTTTTGTCTTCCCCATTTTTCTGCATTTTTACTGCATTTTACATGATTTTGCGAAACAGAAAGAATCAAATGAGGTTTTTTTGAAAAATTAGCCATTTGATGGAATATTTATGTAAAATACAGCAAAATGGGGCAGACAAAATATGCATAATAAAGTTTTCAAAATGACGTGGGGAAAAAAATTCTCTCAAAATTTTGAGAATATTTTTTTCTATATATGTTCATCGTGACACGTCGTTTGAGCCCCGTATTGTCGAAAATGTACTAGGAATCGAAACCCCAACGACCGGTAGGGAACGTACCCTAGTATAAAAAAAGTTTGACGTTTCCGTAATCACCTCTTCAGTACGCGTCGTTTGAGATCCCCTCAAAAAAAGTTTTCAATACACCCTACTGCGCATACGTTGAATTCAGGACTTTATGACCGTCCGAGAGACGTCTAATAGCCAAAATTTCCGCACAATACACGCTACAATAATCAGTTAGTCTACGAGAAAAGGGTAATCCTAGTTACCTAGAGTAGACTCCGTAGCCTATCTGATCATTCATGTTCAACCCATCCGTGTACGAATTCACATATCAATCTATTCCAGGAACTTCTTTGTTCCAGGAATCCCTTTCCTGCAGAAGACTGTGGCATTTCCGATCGAATAGTGGTTCCGCTTTCGATTAGTCGACAAATGGAGGAATATTGCGAGTACCTTCAATCACTGTTCCGTGACCGACAATCCCGCATTGTGAGAGTTGACTTAACCTGATGGCAGACATGGAAGCAATCAGCCTGCCTATAATGTCCACCGGCAACAAATATTGCATTATATTCAGTGCATCATGGGGTTTTCAGGCACCAGCCACCACACGATAACCCCATAGAACATTATCAGTCTCACCACCGCTGTATAGTTCCAGTGAGCAATCCTCGGACAACGTCCCCATTTACAGCATTCTGGCAGGTGTATAGGGCTATTGTCGCCTTTTTTTCATCTTTTCCACTATATTGGGTCTTAAACTAGACTTGCTGTCCAAAATAACAGCCAAATATTTGACACACTCTGCATGCTTAATTGCAGAACCATTCGACGTGAAAGATTCCACGATAGGTATTTTATACCTTCGTATTTTATACCTTCGGGTTTACATCTAGCCCATTTTCAGTTGTCAGCTATCTTGGGGAATGTCCCTTATGGTACTGGGATACGTGTCTCCTATAGTAGAGACATAACACCTCCTTGAGATGTGCCTTTGTTAAAAGACGTCCCAGTGGTCGAAGTGATCAATTCGGCTGTGATACGTTTCTTGGAGACATATGTACATGGCTTTATTATTTCAATTGGATTTTAATTTACATTACTTTATCCAATGCAAATGCAAAAGAACTACCATTGTTCGCAAATTTTGAAAAATTTTGAATTTGCATTTGCTCAGCAATGCAAATTCAGGTTGTGGAATCAGATGCCAATTGTAATGAAATATGGGAATGCTTTAAATTATTTTGAATTTGTTTGACTGCTGGCAATTCTGTTTTTAAAGTATTTTATATGTAGAGGTTTGTTGTTTCGATAGGTATTGCCTCGTAGTACTTTCAAATTCATAAACCTGTACTGTATACAATATTTAAAAACCAAAATTAATATGAAGGAAATGCTTTGAAAATAAGGTCAATTGCCAATGGTATTGACAGAATTTTGAATTTGCATTTGGACAGGAAATTCAAATTAAACAACAAATTATAATTGTCACATAATTAATTTGCCCCATGTATACTTGGAGAGCGTTTAGTATACGAGCCCCATAAGTTTCACGTTCGCCTTAAGGTCCGATATTGGGTCAAGAAATGTGACTTATAGTCCTTAGCCGCCTCAGCGATCGTATAAAAACCTCAAACAAAAATCTTTATAATCCTCGCCAAAAATTTTTAGTAAGCCTGGCAAATATTACTCCCTGTACTCACTGTGTAACTTAAGTATTTACTAGGCCTTAGCAAGAGTACATATTATAAATACGTCAAGACATTCGCAAATAATTTGATCATTTGCTTTATGTTATTGCCCTCAAACAAATATTATAATGCATTCAAGGGTAGGGAAACAAATACTATAAATATTGTATGAGATCGGCATGCAGTAAGCAAACTCGAGTAGATGAGAGAATAAAACAATAGTGGTCTTCATGAAAGCTCGAAAGAACCTCGTAAACTCGAAAACATCGTAAACTTGCACAGCAAACGTCAAAACAAACAAATTTCCCATACAAAGCGACTTGCTCAAAAGTGGAAAGTTTTCGAGGCAAATTTGATGCGCAAACGTGGGATGGAGAAACGTGTAAACTTTTGACATTTCGTTGTCATCTGACTAGGATGGATAAATAAGGTGATAGCACTAGAACAGTAGAAAAAGTATACATACATAATACATGCAATTGCTACTGCTACCACCTTATGTATCCATCTTGGTCAGCTGATATGTTTTGAGCACAACTACGCTGAGCAACTTTACCTGGTGCCTCATGCAACGGTGCGAGGGAAACTTGCGCTGAGCAAAAGTTCCCGGCTTTCACGTTTGCATGAATGCCGCTAATGTAAATACAAATTCTCTCCATTAACTGCAGTTGACATTTGAGTTATTTATTATTTGTTTGAATTGTAGCACACGACAATGCAAGAAAGAGCTTCTTTTATTAGTAGGTAAAGATGAATAAGGAACAAAATTGCATTTTCTACTATTCGTTTTTTATTTTTCTCTAAAGCACCACACAGTGCCTCGTACCCATGCAAAAACAAATTCAAATAAAAAACGAATGCTGCAAATGTTTGATTTTTTGCCTACTCGGCTTACTTTACTTTTTTTGTAGCTTACATTTGTTGTCTTTACTTTGTACAAATATAAGTAAATACAAATATATTTGTTTAATTTGGTTTTGATTTAATTTAAGCCGGAATCACAATGCAAGCAACATTTTCAATAGGCGTTCGCAATGTAAGCAACAGTTTACTTCGAATCGAGATGTTTGTTCTAACAGGTGATACCAGTGTTACGGCCAATATATCAAGGCAACAATAAAATATATTTTGCATTCGTGTCCAGGTTAAGACAAATGTATGTCAAGAATAAAATTAAGCCAGAAATTACAAAAACCAAATACATTTGAATTTGATTCTTCATGTAAAGAACAGAAGAAAAAGCAAATCATTTAAGTTGTTATTATCACACAACCTCTATTAGTTGCATTATGATTCAAATGTAACAAATGTCACATCCAGGGTTGTATTTCGAATATTAAAAAATGTTAATGTATTTAAACATATTTGGTATTAAAAGATTCTACAGATAAAATAAGCCGGAATCACAATGCAAGCAACATTTTCAAAAGGCGTCCACAATGCAAGCAAGAGTTTACTTCGAATCGACATGTTTGTTCTAACAGGTGATACCAGTATTACGGCCAATATATCAAGGCGACAATACAATATATTTTGTTTTCATGTCAAAGTTAACACAAATGTTTGTCAAGAATAAAAGTAAGCCAGAAATTATAAAACCAAATACATTTGAATTTGATTCTTCATATAATGAACAGAAAGAAAAGCAAATCATTTAAGTTGTTCTTATAACACAACCTCTATTAGTTGCATCATGATTCAAGTGTCACAAATGTCACATCCAGGGTTGTATATCGAATATTAAAAAATGTTAATGTATTTAAACATATTTGGTATTAAAAGATTTTACAGATAAAATAACGTTTTATAATGCGCCTTTAACACAAATGGGTTCAATTTTCATTGATGTTTTTAAGTTTGAAAATGAAATTCGAAGTACAGCGCCATCTACCACTTAATAGTATATTATTCATTCGAACAAATATGTTGCTGGAGTAGGAATAGATCAACTTCAGCGACAAATTGGAGTTACATTTTTGTAAAAAAAAACGAAAGGCCATTATGTGAAATTCTGTGTGTGAGAACGAGATAGCATGAAAAACGAAATTGTCGCTTGCATTGTGAATGCGGCTTAAAACAACAGATAGATAGAGTACTTCGAGTATACTCTTCGAGTATATACTTTCACAAACGCAATTGACGTTATTATTTGTTGTTTACGGCAGATCCGGGGTAAAAAAATAACTTCGGTCACTATCTCGAAGTTATAACAGAGCGAGTGGTACCACTGTTCGTTGAAACCATTACCTTTCTCTTGACCTCATGCACTGTTAAACCCTCGAGTCCTTCTCGATTCTCCAAAGCTCGGCAGTAACGTCTCGTAGTGTTCGTCTAATGATAGCTATATCATCAAAATACGTTAGATTCAGTTAAGAATACGTATCAGCTAATTTACTCTGATCAATCAGTTGATACTACATTCGATGATCTGTTAACCCATTACGATTGACCTGAGAAGAGAAGATAGGTAAAGGTAAAGAAAGAAATGTTTGGAAGCCAAAGGGATTTTTGAAATTGGAAGTGGTGTACAATGAGAGATAAATAAACTAATAATACTAAAGAAATATATATATTTTTTTGCTGTTACATCCCATGAAAGGATTAGGAAGAGCTTCTCACAACCAGTGAGCTGTGCGCGATCTAGTTTTACACTCACTGATTGGGACCAAAAGTTTTTACACCGGTTCCGAACGGTATGTTGAGAAGCTTTTTCGTGGCTAAATACTCGATAGTGTCGCCATCACTAAGCGAGGTGACCGCCGTCGAAAGAAATTTAAAAATTTAACCAAGAGAAAGAGGAGTCCAACCACTCAGTCTCTGAGCCATTTTAGAATGGAATAAACACCTTCCACAGCAAACTCACCAAAGCATTTGATCCTTCTGTGTTGCAGATTTAAACACTAACAGAGAAGTTTTTCGATAGTCTCAATTTAGTCTTCATCGTCACAAATAGTTTTGGGTCCCAATCGAATGTTGCCACCGAATTTCAATTGCCAGAACCGAATTGAGATTGTCACGTCTGAATTCAGTCACCACAACTGACATTCGGTTGCATCAACTTCTAATAGGTTGTGACAACCTCTAATTCGGATACTGTGACATCTAATGTCATTGTGACAACCTCCAATCTGGTTACGGCTAATTCGATTAGCTATTGTGTGTGTGTAGAAATCTTGTAGTCAACCCTCGTCAACCAGGCGAAATAGATTTTGTGTCGAGACGCAAAATACAGGTAATAAATCGGTTGTCTAACAGAAACATACGAATGATGGCTATTACGAACACGACCAATTCCGGCATTAGAATCTTCTGCCTCGTTCCCCGCTATATCGCTATGGCCAGGTACCCAGCAATGTCTCAGCTAGTAGGGTGCTAACATATTCATAATTTGATTTGCATGAATCTGACTTAAGTGCAAAAAGTGCCGATTTACTGTCCACAAATTTGATAATATCTCGTAAATCAGATGGGTCCAACTTAAGTAGTTCGTCTACAGTCTTCATGATGGCCAAGATTTATGTTTGGAAGTAACTATAGTTGTATACAAGTTCAGTTAGAGGTCCTTGCTAAAAATCACAGCTACAGTGAAATTTCAATACTGAATTTTCTGTCCAGTGTTATTGTCTCCGTACCCCTCTGGAATTACATCATCGTTATGCTCCAGATGCTCCACTCAAGTGTCAACGCGCATCTGACTTTCCCTTCTCAAGTAGAATTGGAATATGGAATTTCGACAGGCATATCGAATGTTCAGACCCTACTTCATGCGTTCGTCAATATTCCTTTTCCAATTTAATTTCCCTAACACATCATTACCGTAGGTCACAACCCTACCACTCTCCAGTTCATACACTGAAAAATCTGTTCTTTTGTTTGCTATTCAATATTACACGTTGGAGGCACAATGATTAATACATATGTTATAATAGAGCGCGCATCAATAAGTCCGTGACTTTCTGAATGAAACACAGTTTTTTTTTGCAAAAAAAAACTTATTTTTCAACATAATCTCCTTTTAGCTCAATACACTTTGTCCAACGATTCTCCAATTTTTGTATCCCTTCCAAAAAATAGAATTTTTCGAGGTCCATAAAATAGGCATTCGTTTGACCAATAATTTCATCGTTGAAGCTAAATCTCTTTCCACCGAGCCACCGAGACTACACACGTGTGCACCCGTGCGTTTATGATCAATTGAGAGCAAACGCGGCACCCATCTTGCAGACAGCTTTCTTAAACCCAACTGATCATTTAAAATCGAAACAACACTGCCATGTGAAATGCCTATGGCATCGACAATCTCATGCACTTTTACTCTTCGATCGGCCAACACCAGATCGTGGATTTTTTCGACATTTTTGGATTTAATGACCTCAATTGGCCGTCCAGAATGTTCAGCGTCATTTGTACTTGTGCGACCACAACGGAAGTCAGTAAACCAATTTTTTACCATTGAAATCGATGGTGCAGAGTCCCTATAGTATTTATCAAGCTTTTCCCTTGGTTTGATTGACGGTTTTTTTTTGCAAAAAATAATGTTTAATGAGCACTCGAAATTCACTTTTTCCCATTTTTTAAAAAATGCACGAAGTTGTATATTTTGAACAGCTGTTAAACGCAAAGTAAATGACGGAACTTGCTCAAAACTTGACAGTAGACTATTAACAGATGGTACTTGATGGGAGCAGTGTTGTATTTCATATAACTACGAGGGAAGTTCGAAAAGTCACGAAGTTATTGATCCGCCCTCGTATATGTTCATGTGACCCAAAAATGGCTTTGTTTGTTGAAAACCGCTGTAAACAAAAATGTGGCAGACAACAAAGAAACAAAAAGCAGCAGATCTTCAATTCATGAAAACAATGCTTGCAAACATATAAATAGTTCCTGCAATATATTTCTGCGGCCATTTGTTCAGCGTGTATAATTTTACAAGGACCGTTTTTAAGTGTAACCCTCTTTGCATATGGGTTTTGCTGATGCTGGTTTTATTTGTATTAACTTCAGCTAGTCTCATAAATGGTTCGGTGAGATCTTTACCAACATTCAAGGATATGATACCGGACGGTGTCAGACGCGTATCAGTTTAGCAGGGATATCAAGCTAAACAAAAGTGTAGATTCGCTTTTTTCCCCCCCGGCTTTTCCAAGTATATAGGCCTCCTGATCATGTTTGAATACACATGCTTGAATACACTCGGCTCAACTTTCTTAAAGAGGTTAGCATTCGTCAAACAAAATATTCTGTATGAACTGGTGCATGCACCTCAGCTCATCACCCCCAGCCTTAAACAGATCTGGCGGTAATCCATCGGCACCTGCAGCTTTGTTGTTTTGAAGCCGGAAAATTGCTGTTATGATCTCGTCTTAATTAGGAGGCGGCAATCGATACAATCATCTTATTTTTGTTATATTACTGCATTGGATTCTTCTGGGACAAGTAATTCGGATATATTTACCCCTACCCTGTAAGTCGTCGCCCAACACCTCGACGTCTCAAAGTCGTGGTCACCTGTTAACGACGGCGTTGTCACATCAATGTAAAATCGGTACTTGGTAAGACGTCGCGGCCAATGACGCCTGTGTATCGATAATTTACTACCAAACAGTGTAATCCCTAATGTGTAAAGAAAATTTTCTTCAATTTGTTTGCTAGCATGTATTTTATTTTCTTGATCTAGGTTCAAGTTCTAGTGATGATGAACAGAAAAAATGCCATCGTGTACAAAGAAAATGTATAAGGCAAAGGTCAGATATATTTAACCTACCAGATATCAAGTAAGTTTTATGATTTTTATATTCGTAAGGCTTAGAGTTTTCTCCACTTCTTTTATTAAATTTTCGAACTGTGATGCATTTGTAATTTTAAATATTTTTCCATTTTATTTTTATATTTCACTTTTCACCAACTTACAAATCAGTCAAAACACAACTGTTTGCATCAAGGCGTAGGAAGTCGTGTAGAAAAGGCGTAACGACCAAAAATAAATCGAGTCGACTCAACCTGGTGGTAAGAACGCCATTGCGGGTACCAAGTACTCGTCGTCTGTTGTCGACACGACTTCAGAGGTCCCAAAATTAACAAGGTGACACCAGACGTCGGCGTTAGCTGTCGACGACGACTTACAGGGTAGGGGTGATTATCTCTCCATATCCCCTAAAGACAAGATTTCCGTTCTTAGCTTTTAGGGAGGGGCTCTCGAGCTCGGATTCGGGTTTTAACTAAGAGGTTTCAGATATGGCATCCATAAAAAAATACAAAATGGTTTCCCAATTACCTCCTAAGAAGGGATTAGGGAAAGCTTCTCACAATCAGTGAGTATGGCATACATACTCGGAATTAAAATCGTATTGACTGTGATAACCTGAATACTTAAATTTCAAATCGGACACCCTTATACTTCATTCACACTGCAGCAAGATTCTCTCATTTGGAGATTTCGGGTAAATGAACAGCTGATTATTGCATTGAAAACAGATGTTTGGTTAAACGAAGTTTCCAAATACAAGATTTCGATTGCAGTGTCTTCAGGGCGTTATATTTAGAATTTTATAAATCCGGAAAATTTTTGAAGATGTCATTGCATTATTAAAAATGTACAAGCCAAACAATACACCCTATTATACTCGTAAATGCTTTTGTTTTGAATGACTACTCTCTCCCTACATCGATTTTATATGCATTTAAGATTTGTCAGCCGTAGCCATACAGACAATTAATTAATATGACTTGCATTAATTGCTGTAGTATATTTAAAGGGGCAAGTTTATGACATCCTTGTTTTTATTTGTGAAGTACTTTCCAGTAAGCCAAAATAAAAAATATAGATAATCGATTGGTTATCGAGATATCGGAGTTTAAAGTTTGAAATATACTTCAGCACCGGCTTCGTAATTTAAAGTTTGTTGCTTCGCTGGCATATTTATTTATTTAGGAAACAGTTATCGATAGTTATAACTCAATAATACAGTGAGTGATCTGAAAATGTTTTAATTTGTAAATTCTTTATATTAACCTCACCTGTCTGTATACATGCATGCCGAAAAAACTTTAGATTAATTTTTAACCCTTTTCCCGTGATCCAATCGAGCAAAATATTCAGTATCAATAATATTAGTCGATGAATGAACTTTAGGTTATTAATCTAATCGCAATGTGATGCACGGCCAGGCGGGGGGTTTTCACAATCGTTTAATCTACATAATTATCAATAAATAATCAATATTCTTCGAGCTTGAGGTCAGATTTGCTGTTGTTATATTTATTTTCTCGATATTTCGCTACTCCTTTGTGTAGCATCATCAGGAGATTTAAACAATATTTTAACATATACACCCACACGCTGAAAAATAACGGCCTCTCTAACATATTCTCCCAAACATATTCTACAGGAACCATGTATATATTTGGAACACACTTCAAACATTAATATATTTGCAAGTCCCAAACTCACTTGTGTTTAAATGTAAACAGCATCATGTTTACTGGCAAACGTGCCCTTTCCAGTTCCTTTCCTCAAAATCGTTTCTCACGTTGGTAGCACACATTCATATATACGAAACACACACAAAAACCAAAATAACATCACAAACCATTTAAGCGTCCGAGCCTTCGTTTATTCTTTTTTCACTGATCAAGCGCTCCTGATATCCTCTGTCCGATGAAGCATTGACGACTAAATACATGAAACTAAAACGAAATACATTAGCCAAAATACGAAACACTGACTTCCAGTGTTGCCAGTTTAGCACTTTAAGTGCAATTCTAGCTCATTTTTTTTGGCTTCTGCACTTTTTTTTCTGGAAAAACATGCTAAATGCTTTTTAGCACTTTTTTGTGTAATTTTTGATAACTTTTGACGTTTCTTGCTTAATTTTTAGCACTTTTTGTCGATAAATTGCATTTTTTCTATAATGTATGGCTGTTTTTCGGAATTGAACTCTGAAATATAGAATTATCACGGGTGTGGATGTTAAATATGGCAAAAGAATGTTGGTCTAGACTTTTATTAGCAATTTCTTTAAATTTGATCTACTGAGAACATGACTCTAAAAAACAAAAATAAATTTGAATTTGCCTCTAAGTATATTACTGGTCGAAGTCGAATAAACAGTTCAACCGTCTAATTACTTTAATAAGTTTCAAAAAGGAAATAGCTTTCATTAAAGAGGTTAACTTGGTTAATCGCTCAGCTTTTGTATGGAAGGGCGTAGTGACCTCGCCAATTTTCTTTAGCTAAGTAAAAATTTACAATTAATCAATTTCAGTCTACACGCTGACAGGTCCGACAACGGTATGAGACTGATTGACTTTGCCGCGGCAAAAACATTGTCGCTAATGGCACAAGATTCCAGCAAAAAGACATTCACAAGGCTACTTGGGGATCGCATGATTAAAGACCGAAGAACCAAAATGATCCCTTGGTACTTGATGGTAGCCACTCATCCAATTTAATTTACGTACGAGTGATCAGTGGAGCTAACATCGATTCTGATAACTACCTGGTAGCAGCAAAGGTTCGCACAAGATTAAGTAGAGCGAAAATCGTGCGAAACCGGACGCATATAAAGCTAGACATCGGAAAGCTGCAATTACCGGATGTAGCCAGAGCCTACTCAAGGAAACTCTCGCAACTTTTGGCACAGAGCCCATCCCTCCCGATGACGTTCTGAAGCGCAGTGGAAACCCATTTCGGACTCTACCAAAACTACCGCAACAACCGTACTTGGTGTTGAAAAACAGCTACTCAACAAACTTTGGTACGATGAAGACTGTCGCATAGCAAATGATGAAAAGAACTCTGCAACTATGGCAATGCTTCAGTCAATTGTAACGCGAGCTGAGACCGAGCGATATAGGCGAAAAAGAAAGGAGGTAAACCGTTTCTTTAGGCTTAAGAAAAGGCAGTGCAGAAAGAGCGGGAGTGAGAAAATTGAGACATACAGAAGGAAGAACGAAACCCGAAAGTTCTACCAAAAAGTCAAAAGCCCTTTCTGTAAAGACAAGTACGGAAATCTCATTGCAGATGTGCACAGCATATTGGGAATATGGAGATCTCAGTTTGGACAACGACGTGGATTGCCCACTGCTAACCAAGCGCAGACAAAACAAAATGTTGTGTGTGTGGTTTTATGTCAGTTTGGTTGAATAATTTTCGCAGTCAACGTTCAGTATATCCATTTAGCAATGAAAATCAGCCTGCAATTTTAAAC
Source organism: Phaonia tiefii (assembly GCA_963931995.1). Taxonomy (NCBI): domain Eukaryota; kingdom Metazoa; phylum Arthropoda; class Insecta; order Diptera; family Muscidae; genus Phaonia; species Phaonia tiefii. The sequence continues at coordinate 89,623,053 of OZ008367.1, forward strand.
TCTGATTAGAACACCCATTTTCAATCCCAAACTAAGTTTGGTTAAATAATAGGCAATAAAAGTTTACGGCAGTTACCATGTTGACCAGCCAGCCAGCTATAGAGACAGACGGGAATGGCTCAACACTTCTTCTATGCGTTACAATTTTTTCCGTATCAAATGATATATATTTTTATATTTTTTTTCGAATATAGGCCGTAAAGTGCTGCAGTACTACAATTTTTGATTGTTTCAGTTTAGCACATTTTTTTGCAAATTTCACTTTATTTAGCATGTTTTTTATGACAGCTTCTGGCAACACTGCTGACTTCCTCTGCAATTTGCACGCACTTTCAGGAATATTTATGACTCAAGCATGAAACACATAGCCGACGACAGGCTACATGAACACACGACTACAAATGCCGCTGACTGCAAGTGTAGACGTGTGGCAGCTACTGAATTATTTTCAAGACGGCAACTGCAAAGTAAACAGCTGATCTGTAATGTTGACGTTTGTGTTATTGTGTTATTTGTGTTAGAAGCAAATAAAATGTCTGGAGAATATTTAATAAATATTATTACAAACATAACAAAAATTGTGAAAACAGTTGATTATTCTGTCAGTGGTGCCACTTCAGGCATTGACAGCTCTAACCTGTTGATTGTCGCCCACACAAATAGAAATTAGTTTAATTCAACTACAGCTACATAAGTAGCATAGACAACAACCTGCAGTCGTGTCGCCTTGCCGTCGTTAAAATATTCACTTGCATATAAACGCATGTATTTTATTTTTGACAGGTTGTGGTCGGTAGCCTGTCGTCGTCTATGTGTTTCATGCTTCACTGACTGAGAGAATACTGCAAAAATACAGATACACACTTACAAGATAGACTCTCTCGTTGTCCCTCTTTTTTTCTTTTGCTCTTGAAAGAGCATAGACACTGCAACAAACACAGCTGTATTTGTTTCACAAACATAAATATATATTATATTTGCGACAACCCTGCAAACATTTTCTATCGCTTTCTTCACTAAGGCGTCACGCCAAGAAGTGGGAAGTTAACGCGCAAACTATCGCTTTCCTTTCGAAGAAGTGGCCTGAGTCGGGAAGAATTGTGCCACTACGCGATACTTGTAACAAAGTGACTTTCTAGTCACTTCTAGAAGACAAGAAAATGTGTCTTCTTGAGGTCACTATTAAATGACACATTTTCTATCGCTTTCTTCACTAAGGGGTCACGCCAAGAAGTGGTAACTTAACGCGGAAACTATCGCTTTCCTATCGAAGAAGTGGCCTGCGTCGGGAAGAATGGTGCCACTACGCGATATATGTAACAAAGTGACTTTCTAGTGTCTTCTTGAGGTCACTATTAAGTGACGAATAATTATATTCTAGAAGTGTAACATGTAGAAACTATGTATTTATATAAAAAATTCATGAAACATTCTATGTTTTTAAATAAATAAATAAATTTTTAAATAAATTATTATATTAATTTTTCCGCTGCCGTTTGTTGACACGATCCTTCGCGTGCAAAAAATGTTGCTGAGAGTCTTTATTGATGTCGAAAACAGTCGCAGTCTTAAACTTTGAAACGCATATATCTGTTGAAAAAAGACAAAATAATTGTTTGGGTATAACAATTTTGCATACTTGAGTAGAATACTAAACCTTTTATTATGTTAAACGAATTGAATTGCTGAATGCTCGGCTTGTCAGCAGTTCCACGCCAAGTCAAGTCAAATCTATATAATCTCTTATTGCCATTTTAAGAAATGACGCCATATCACGTCCTCCTACTCGCTATATAACATGTTTCTGAAATATTATAATGTAATCAAAGTTAGTGCATCATTTAAATACATAGGATAACATAAAATAATTAATGTACCAGTTCAGCTCGCATGTCGTCCTCTATTAAAATTTTTCCATCGAACTCTTTAAATTCGGAAAGCGAAGTAAATGGCAGCGCTGGTAAAAGTGTGGACTCAACATCAAAATGGTGTGAGTTAAGTTTCCGAACATCATTACGGAGTGCTATGACCTCAGCTGTCAAAGTTGAAATTAGTTTCTGGCTAGCTTCATCCCTCTTCTTAAGCTCCAACTTCAGTGAACGCATTTCATTGAGGAGATCAGTCATAGATTGGGCTTCATTAACTATATTTGTTTCCATCGCTATATGAATAATTAGATTAATAGATTATGAGATGCAGTCGCAAATATATGTTTTAAAACTACCTTGATTTAATGTGGATAAATTCACATATTGAATGTTTTCACTTGTAAGATGTTGGTTTGAACTACACGGAGTATCTATGAAAAAAAGTAAATAAATTACAATATTTAATTAAATAATATTTTAATATCTTACCAGGTTTGTAAGATGTCATTATAAAATAAAAGGAAATATACCGATTAAAGTATTTTCTTTATTTTTTAAAATAATTGCTTTGGTTTTTATATCTGAAATCGCAAACGATACAAATTAAAATTAATTAAAATTAATAAATTAAACAATTATCGGCATTATCTTTCTCTTCCCCACATTTGTATTGCCGGCAGATGAACTTTGAAATATTTTTTCAATCCGTTTGGCTGCCTCTCTTTTATTCCTCATTTTTAATGTTTTTTCTGACACCGCACTCATTTTTGCCTTGTCGGGTTTAATTTCACAAAATGTATAAAAACACAAATCACAAAAAACAAATATTTATTTTTTGTATTATAAAAAACACTATTTTATTTATTTTTCTAATTACAATAAAAAATATTATGCACTCTCAGCCCCAACAGTTCACAACAGAAATTACGAAGTAACTGACCAGCACATTTGTTTTATTCTTTTTGTTTTCACGTTTCTTATATTCACATTTCAAGTAACTGTAAACTCTCTTCCTAACGCACTTCTGGAAGTTATAAAAGCGACTATAATGTAAATTGTTGTTATAAAATTTTATTCTATCTGCACACGAACTTCTAGAAGTGACTAAGAAGTGGCGTCTTAAATGGACACATTTCAAGTAACTGTAAACTCTCTTCCTAACGCACTTCTGGAAGTTAAAAAAGCGACTATAATGTAAATTGTTGTTATAAAATTTGATTCTATCTGCACACGAACTTCTAGAAGTGACTAAGAAGTGACGTCTTAAAATGGACGATAGATATACACTTCCAATTGTTTGCAGGGAAGCTCCAAGCACACTTCAGATTTGCATCCAAACAACAAAAAAAGACAGATTTTTCAGCGTGCAATTTTACCGAGCTGTAGCACCAGACTTTTAATATTTTCAATAAAAATAGTCTGAAAAAATAATAAAAATATGTTTATTCCTAGTATTGTTTAACTACTTATATTCCCTTAGCACTCGCCTGATAGGGTACCATAAAATCGTGGCGTTTTATACTACAGAAATATCGTCAAGTTATATATTTTTATCGTGATATTTTGTAGAGTAAGATTTTGTCGACTTTGCCCTCATAAGCTGTTTAAGTGTTTTCTTTGTCGTCGTGTTTTTTTTTATTTATTATTTTATTTTGTTTTTAAAATTACTTATATATTTACAAATTTACATAGAATTCTGATAATGTAACAACAAGTACGCGTCACTGAGAAAGAAAAAAATCATCGCCTCCAGCAGTTGACTCGAGTAGTGTGATGAAGTGACTCGTTTGGCAAATCAATTTTCTTTTGAATAAACAAACACGTACAACTACGTGTTGGGGTTATCAATGCGATTTATTTAAGAATTGCATCTCAGCTTAATTCTTAATTTGTACAATCTATAATCTAAATATCAAATAATAAATTATAAAGTAAACAAAAATTCTAATTATCAAAAGTATTTTCTCTACTCAGTTTAATGATAATTTTCAAATGAAAATTTTATCAATTTTTTTTTCAAATTTCCAATTAATTGCAGCAAATGTTTACGAATATTTTACGATTCGAAACATTTACTCACAAGGAAAGCGTTACATTTTGAGGCGATATATTAGGGTGTTCCTTATATGGCTTGTTTTGAATTTTCGTTACAAAATGTGTCTGGATCACCTCGATTTCTTACGACAACGGCCACCTCGCTTAGTGATGAAGACACCTTAAAGTACTTAGCCATGAAAAATTTTCTCAAAATACCGTTCGTAACCGATGTAAAACTGTACGTCCAATCATTGAGTGTAAAACTAGAAAGAGCACAGCTCACTGGTTGTGAAAAGCTCACCCCAATCCCTTCATGGCATGTAAGAGGAACCACCGAAGTGAAGTTGGCCCACCATGGCCCACTTTTCTGTACAACGTTAAAATAGCCCAAATCGATTGGAATAGTGCTAAAGTCAATTCTAGTTACCTTTTTCAGGATGTTATGTGTAATCTAAAATTCACGATATTGATATGTGAAGAGATCCTTAAAAAGGATGAAATTTAATATTTTTAATGTACGTTTCAGAAAAACTTCGCAAAGATTAAAAAAGATAAAATTCTTTTAATTTCTTTGTTTGGTTTTACTATTACTAGAAAATTTAGAAATAAAAACTCAAGGACTATGAAACAATACAAGATCCTTAAAATCGGTGAAAACGAATTGCCGCGAAATATGTATAAGAAATCTTCTCAGAAAATTAAAAAAAAATTGGAAAATTTTCACACTTAATATTAACGTATTTGTTGGAAATTCGAAGCAGAAATTTCATAAAACATGTCAAGGACATTGAAACCGACCAGGTCCTTAAAATCGAAGAAAACCAATATCCTCCATACATATGAAAACTTTCAGAAAACTAAAAAAAGTTTGAAAAATTTTCACCCTTCAATATTCTGATATGTTGTTGCAAATACCAAGTAGAAATTTTATAAAAAATTTCTAGAACATTGAAACAGGTCTAGGTCCTTAAAATCGAAGAAAACCAATATCCTCCATACATATGAAAACTTTCAGAAAACTAAAAAAAGTTTGAAAAATTTTCACCCTTCAATATTCTGATATGTTATTGCAAATACCAATTAGAAACTTTATAAAAAATTTCAAGGACATTGAAACAGGTCTATCAGAATACGACATATCAGAATATTAAAGTGTGAAATTTTTCCAAACTTTTTTTAATTTTCTGAGAAATTTTCATATATATGGAGGACATTGGTTTTCTTCGATTTTAAGGACCTAGACCTGTTTCAATGTCCTTGAAATGTTTTATAAAACTTCTACTTGGTATTTGCAATAACATATCATAATATTAAAGTGTGAAAATTTTCCAAAATTTTTTAAATTTTCGGAGAGTTTTCATATATATGGCGGGAATTGGATTTCGTGGATTTTAAGGACCTAGTCCTTTTTCAATGTCCTTGACATTTTTTACAAAAATTTCTTATCATTAACACTAGAGACATGTATAGAAATAAAGGTGGGAACCTGTTCGATAAAAATATCATACAATTTAATGAATAATGGTAATATTGGGCAGGATAAATGCATTTAAAGGACCTTGTGCCCTTTCGATATCTCCAATGTCTATTTTGAACATTATGACACTATTAATGACCAGTGCAATGAAATTTATATGCTTGGTTTGATTTAAATACAATAAAATTTGAAGGTGGGCCAACTTCACACTACTATATACTACTGTGAAGTTAGCCCACCATCGAAATATGTGGGCTACGATGGTGGGCTAACTTCACGCTAGTGAGGAACCCATTTTTGAAACCATTTTCTTTTCAACCCATAAACTCCGACTTCAACTGTACACCTTTGTCGCTTCCTTATCGTTACAGCTTCACATTCAGCTTCGCCACATGCATATCGGCAAGACTGGCACAATCATTGCAACCTTGGTCCTAGATGAGAACGTTCATCACGTTAAGGTCCAATTAGTCTTGAGGGTTGACGGTTGACGGTAAGCGATCAGCTGTTTGAGTTGGGGTTGCATTTTGCATGTGTTAGAGAGAGACAACTAAAATTGACGGTTTACGACGGTAGACTTCTGCAGGTTGCAGAATCACCCGTCAGCCGTCAAGACCGATCAGCTGTTATTGTCATTGCTTTTACTTCGACATTTTGTGCGCGGCATCCTCAATTATCTTTTTATGTGACACAAACACTTTTTAGCACAAAACTCAACAATGCAAATTATATTTTGTACAAATGCTCTTCGATCAGTTTTTTTTTGTTTTGTTTTGTCTTTCTACCGTCTAACCGTCATAACTAACCGCGCAATATTGAGTAGAAAGTCAACCGTCTACCGTCAACCGTCAAGACTAATTTGACATTTAGATAGATAGTACGCCATCACGTTAAGAGGTCTGCGGTATTACCGGCAGATGGCAGATGTAACTGGCTGACTGTCAGAGAAGGCACTGCTGGACTACGAGGCGGATCAATAAGTCCGTGACTTTTCGAACTTCCCTCGTAGTTATATGAAATTCAACACTGCTCCCATTAAGTACCATCTGTTAATAGACTACTGTTTGTGCGAAAAAAAAAACCGTCAATCAAACCACGGAAAAGCTTGATAAATACTATGAGGACTCTGCATCATCGATTTCAATGGTAAAAAAGTGGTTTACTGACTTTCATTGTGGTCGCACAAGTACAGTAAGTCACCCCTGAGGTGAAAATGTGAAAATGTGCATTTGAAAAATGCGCTTCAACACAAAATGACCTCTCCTCACGTGTTCAATGCATGATGGCAACTGAAAGGCAGACGAATACAAATCTCCCGGCAGCCACTATAAGCCACGCACACTCTCTTCGACCAACAGTGCCGCCACAGCTTGCAGTGCAAAAAAGCAAATTACCGCGCTCCGCCCTGTACAAATGATACACCCAACAATGGTGTTGGCCGACCGAAGGGTAAAAGTGCGTGAGATTGGTGATGCCAAAGGCATTTCATATGACAGTGTGGTTTCGATTTTAAATGATCAGTTGGGTTTAAGAAAGCTGTCTGCAAGATTGGTGCCGCGTTTGCCCTCAATTGACCATAAATGTAGGGGTGCACACGTGTGTAGTCTCAATGGCAAAATTCCATGAATTGGGCTACAAATTGGTACCTCATCCGCCATATTCTCCGGATTTAGTCCCCAGTGACTATTTCCAAACATAAAGAAATGGCTCGGTGGAATGACATTTAGCTCCAACGATGAAATTATTGATCAAACAAATGCCTATTTTATGAACCTCTTAAAATCCTATTTTTTGGAAGGGATACAAAAATTGGAGAAACGTTGGACTAAGTGTATTGAGCTAAAATGATATTATGTTGAAAAAAAATTTGATCTTATTGATCTGCCCTCGTATTATCCCCCAGCGAGCCGGTAGCTTTCCTAATCGTCAACGTGAAGGAAACAGCTCTAGTTCCCTAAAATAGATCCCATACCCTACCTCATCATTCAGTTTGCTTCCATCTGTGTATAAATTCACATCTCCTTATACCCCAGGATCGCCTTTGCTCCAGAAGTCCTTTCCGGTATGAGAGTATGATATTTCCGATCGAATAGTGGGTCTGCTTTGCTGTAGTCGACATGAAAATTAATATATGTGTATACTTATGTGGGATTCTGGTTTGGTGACCAAGAATTGTCAATTATTCAAACAAGAACGGGTTTAAAATATAATAATTCACTTTATTTAAATGGTTTATCTGAAAACTATGTATTTATAATGTATGGTGGGTTTAGTTGTCCGTGAACCGTTCTGTCTGTATCGAATGCTGTATAATGACTGACTTCTCTGTTGTTCTGCGTTTGTCACCGTACCGTCGTTCTATTCCATCGTACCTAATAGTCCGATCTCTTTCTGTCCGTCCGTTCTCTCATCCTACACTTATATAACTAGGATCCGATTACGTCGCATGACTAGAGAGAACTTCTCACAAACGGCGAGCTGTGCCTTTTCTTGTCTGATTGGGGTCTATAGTTTAACACCGATTCCGAACGGTTTTTTGAGAAGCTTTTTCATGGCTATGTACTCGACAGTGTCGCCATCACTGAGCGAGGTGATCGTTGTTGAAAGTAATGTAAGGTAGGGTCGAACCCATGTTCTCATGTACAAGAGCCGCGCACACTACCAATGCACCACTGACGACCAACCATTGTCTACATATTCATGAATATTCTGAACAAGTTCCCACACTGTTCAATGACCAACACCGACCATGTGGCAGTTGAAGGGAGTTGTATATTAATATAATCTACCTGCTTTCCCATAACTTTCACCGTTAGCAGATGTAATATTACATTCAGTGCATGGTAAAATTACAAGAAAATCGTTTGAACAGCTGAGTTATTTTTTTTTCATGGCATTAACTGTTTAAAGCCCCGTATTCAGTTCTTGCGAAATTTTCGTAAGAAATTTTGTTATTTATATCTAAACGGAAAGATTTCATAAAAAAAAATTTTCGAAAACACATTTATTTATTTTGCCAACTGACTTCTGTCTTACTTCCTACCGAATAGTTACATATGTTACATTACAAAAACTATACAAACTTCAGTGTGAAACCGTTTCGGGATTTTTCCCTACTAACTAAATTCATTCGTCCAGTACAACTTCAACACCAAATTTCTAATTTAAGCATGGAATTTTATTAAATGTATTATATCATACTAGCTGACCCGGCAGACTTCGCCCTGCCGACAAAAAGTATTCAGTGATGTCATGGCCACAAATGAATTCACACATTTTATAAAGGAAAACACATCATCACAAGAGTGTGCGTAAAACGGAAATGCGTAGATATTTTTCGATATTTTTTTGGAACGAAGTTATGGGTTAAATGAAAAAAATTAAATAACTTTTTTTTATCAACTTTATTACATCGCAGTATTATCAAATATATTGGGTACTTTTGCTTTGGTTTGTGTCTAGACTAACATATATGGATGGAAAATCCTTGTTTAATGGGAAGTTTCTAGGAGGAGCGCCTGTAATCAATATCTATCTATATATCTATACATATATAAGTCTAGCTGGACCCGGCAAACTTCGTTTTGCCTTCAAAGTTTTTGTAATGCCCAAGGGGGAACAAATTATGTTTGCAGTAAATGAATATATCTGCTGGCGTTCCGACACGCGATAATGCCACGTTTAGTTGACAATGGGCAAATAAACCTGTAGAATGTAAAATAACTATTTGTTAGAAGTATTTGTTTAGATTTCGATCGTGTGCTGATTTGTCTAAAAAGCTTCTCATTATACTATAATAGCTGTACCCGTTGCGCTTCGCTACCCCTGAATTGTAATTTTAATGAATCACAATTTTGTTTTTTTTTCTATTTATTCAAGTACTTTAGGATATACAACATGTCTAGTTTTGCCATCTGGTGCAAATGTATATTAGTCGGATATACTTACGTGAACATGCAACGTATATTGTCCGCAAGCGACTGCCCTTGCGCTATATTAATGGTCATCGCAAATGGCAACAGAATCGGAAACTGGAATCTTTTGAAATCGTTGGGCATGGCATGTCTGTAGGTATCATGGGAATGCGTGGAATCAGTACATCAGTTCGTTTATAATTTCCAGTGATTATAGTAGCCTCTATAAGATTATTCTTAATTGTTTTTAAAAAATGCATTATTAGGATAACGATATTTAGGATGCTCTCGAAACTGACCTCAATCATATTCATATTCATTCGTACCTGTGGTCACTTTCTTAGCGTCATAGTCTGACTTTTTTAATAGCCGTATTTTTATTTTTTTTCCCCAAAAAGTAATTTGCATCATATCAGTAGTATATGTACCGAACCTCACATTCCTACACTGTATCAAACAATTGTCCGTACACCTGGCAGTTGTGAACATATTTCAATGTATCTCAAAAGATATATGTATGGCCGATATGATTCAAATATTTTTTTTAAAGTTAGAAGCATTGAACTTTAAGAAAAATTATTTAAATCGAATTGGCCATATATTTTTTGAGATACATTGAAATATGTTGTCAAGTGCCTGGTTTACGGACAATTGTTTGATAGAGACGTGTGGGCAGCACCTCGGCCATTTTTGCCAACTTGCTTCCAAATAGCCTGTTCGTACATGTAGGCCAGCTGTAACATACTGTGAAATTTTCTGGACGATCAAACTCTTATTATGACTGCTGTAACGGTTCATTTTAAAAGGGGCCTGGTACATCCCACTACCACTCTGGCTGTAATTCATACTGTACCAACAACATATATACAAAATCTCATCTTCTTACCTCTGATAGTTCATGAGATACATACAACCATTTTAAATTTCAAATGGTATGGGCGGTGCCACGCTGCTTTACCAATCACTAACAAGTATAACCAAGGACTATCAGTAGATCATCAGTACCACATTGTGAAATTTTCATAATAATCGGTACATTAGAAAACCGTTAGTGCGATTTTTGAAAAGGGTGCGTGGCACCGCCTACTTACAGCCTGGCTGTAATTCATACTGTACCAGCAACATATATACAAAATCTCATCTTATTAGCTCTGATAGTTCATGAGATACAACCATTTTAAATTTCAAGTTGTATGGGCGGTGCCACGCCCCTTTATTCAAACATTTCCAAATATAGCCAAGGATTGTCAGCAGGTCATCAGTGCTGCATTGTGAAATTTTCATAACAATCGGTATATTAGAAAAGCCGTCAGAGCGATTTTTGAAAAGAGGGCGTGGCACGGCCTGGGTCACCCTTATCATGTAGGGGTATGAAAAATAGATGTAGAAATAGAAAACTAGACCTACCAGATATGCACACAAAATTTGATACATATCGGTCCAGGACTAAGGTAACTAACATTGTGACTCGATAATTTTATATATAACTAGTTATACAGATTAAAAAAAAAAAACGTTTAAGGTATAAAGTGTAAATAAATCTCAAAATTACTTTAATTTATTTATATCAACGATTTGTTTTCTTAGTTTTTGATAAAAAAAATGATAAATGAGTACGGGTGAGTTTCACACTCGTCATTTCGAAGCTCAATTTAAAAGCTCACAGAGAATTTTCATATTAAATGACAAACATCGGATATTTCAATTCCGATTGGCCAATTCTCAGTTTCACAGTTAGCCATTCTCTATTTAAATATAAGTAGCATTAAAATGTTCGCTGTTTGTCGTTTAATATGAAAATTTTCTGTGAGCTTTTAAATGATCAGTGCGAAACCCGCCCTAACTGTTGCCTAACTGTTGATGTACACTTAAATGTATTGAACTATTCTTTTTTTTAGTTTTTGGGTAAAAGTGTATTTATAACATAACCTAAAATAATAAATTAATAAGTGGTTCAAAAGCTTTGAGAACATTGACATACATTAGCTTATTTATAAATATAAAGAATAAGAACGAACTTAGCGTTATAACCATGTAATTATTATTTATTTTCTTGGCTACCGTTTCGTACATGAATATTTTTAAATCAATAGTTCAAATGTATTTCCCTCCTTTGAGGGAATCGATAAAACAAAGTCGATTAAAGTCAGCAAAAACAAAGTAACTGCATTTTGTTCTCGTAAACGAATTGTTACTACAGTAAAAAAATGGCGGCAAACTTTTTCGACAGGGAGTTATGTGTATAACGACTTATAACGGTCGTCACGCACCACTCAAACTCGTAACTCAATACTCAAAATCGAAACGGACGACTCTATGACGTCACGTTTTTACTCAATATTAAATAAATACCTTTCCAGCCGTAAACTCACATCGTTCCCATTCAATTTGTACCATTTCTAACCCAATTTGTAAGAAAATTGATAGTGAGCAAGCAACAAAAATAGTTTTCGTCCATGGTTAATATTTTCAAACAAAATTGTTCAAATATATTTCCCTCCTTTGAGTAAGTCGTTAAATTGTAATAGATTGCGTAAAACCAAAGCAACTCTGTATATTGTTCTCGTTGTTGTTGTAGTATAACACTTTGAGGAATAATAACATGCGCTACTCCCACTTTCTACAACTGTGAATTTGTGTCAACAAGCGTTGTCCGACAAATGAAGTAAAATTTTAATAAATTTAGAATTTTTTATTAAATTAAACAATAACAGTGTAATAAAAACCCGAGCATCATGCCGTCTTTGGAAGTCGAGTCGGCTGTTGACAATAATCAGCAGTCAAAGCCAATGTCCGGGCCTATCATAGGCATAATCTATCCTCCACCGGAGGTTAGAAGTATCCTTTTCCAAGCATCTTTGTTTTTTTCCAGCCGAAGCCATATCTTCTTGATTTTCCAAACTCAGTTGTATTTTATATTCTTATTAACACGTAGATATTGTGGATAAAACCGCAAGTTTTGTGGCTCGTAATGGTCCAGAGTTTGAGGCGCGTATTCGGCAAAATGAGCTGGGTAATCCAAAGTTTAATTTTTTAAGTACTGGAGATCCATATCATGCGTACTATAGGCATAAAGTGAATGAGTTTAGAGAAGGAAAGGGTAAGTCAAATAAGTGTCAACAAAAGAATATTAAGCGTATGTTTTACTTTTTGTAGATGCCTCTGCACCAAGTCTTTTGACCGGACTTAAACAGCTATCGGTGACTAGTGCGGCCCAACAAAAACAGCAGGAACTGCTGAAGCAAGTAGCTGAACAACAGTTTGTGCCCAAAGATCCGCCTGCAGACTTTGAGTTTATTGCTGATCCTCCTTCAATTTCGGCATTGGATTTGTAAAAATTTAAAAATACCATATAGTTTTTAGTCTTTTATTATTAATAATGTTGTTTTATTATAATGTTTTCTCTTTTAGGGACATTGTTAAGCTGACAGCTCAATTTGTGGCCCGTAATGGTCGCCAGTTCCTTACCAATCTTATGAATCGAGAGCAGCGTAATTTTCAGTTTGATTTTTTGCGTCCACAACATTCGTTGTTTCAGTATTTCACTAAATTGTTGGAACAGTATACGAAAATTTTGATACCCCCAAAGGATTTACTGGGTAAGCTACGTGCCGAAGGTAGGAATGGTCGTACCAGCATGAATATGGTACTAGACCATGTAAAATATCGTGCCAATTGGCAGCGACATCAAGAGGCCCAAAGGCGTCGTGAAGAGGAGAAGGTTGAGAAGGAGAGAGGTAAGCAAAATGTTTCCGCGTAAAAGGGTCATACTGACATTTAGTTGCCAGCTATTGTTTTCTATAAGATATCTTTATTTTGAGGCGAGTAATCGATCGGTGTATTTGTCCAATGACAAAAATGCTGGATTGTTTCTCGAACGAAAGTCAATCCCTCGAATTGGACTGAAATTAGGTTCATCGTAAGTTTGATCGCAAATAATACAAGATTCAATATAGAGAAATTTTACGCTTTCGTTCGTCTAGAAATAACAAGATTCTTGAACACGACCCAAATTTCTTTCGATTCGAATGCTTACATCAAGAAACACGCACTACATTATTTCCCTTGTCACACTTTCAGTTGCTTACGCCCAAATTGATTGGCATGATTTCGTGGTAGTAGAAACCGTAGACTATCAACCATTTGAAACGGGTAATTTCCCACCACCCACCACACCCGAAGAAGTGGGAGCTCGTGTTCTAATGGAAGAACGTTTGCAGGAGGATGATGGAGACATTGAAATGCAAATTGAATCTGATGATGAAGACAGCGAAGATGCTCCCTCTACTGGCAATATTGTCAAGTTATCTCAAATGGAAAATCGTATTGGTATTCATATGAAGGACAGCACATATCAAAGTCAAGCATCCAAAAAAGACAACACCCAAGTCCAAGATATGGACGAAGCATCTAGCGATGAAGACACACCGTCGGCTAATAAAATGCAACCACCGGTGGCTCCTTTAATGCCGCCCACGCATGACAAAGTTGTGGTCAAAAAATACGATCCCAAAGCTGCCCAAGTTAAACCACCCAAACCGGCGACAACCGATGAATTTCTTATTTCACCCATTACAGGAGAAAAAATACCAGCCTCTAAAGTGGCTGAACATATGCGTATTGGTCTTCTAGATCCACGCTGGGTTGAGCAGCGCGATAAACACACAGTGGAGAAAATCAATCAAGAAAATGTTTATGCTGCAGGTACTGCAATTGAGGCCAGTCTAAAGCAATTGGCTGAACGCCGTACGGATATTTTCGGTGTGGGCGATGAGGAAACAGTCATCGGCAAGAAATTGGGTGAGGAAGAAACAAAGAAGGATGATCGTGTAACCTGGGATGGCCATACATCGAGTGTGGAGGCTGCTACTAGGGCAGCAAGAGCCAATATAACATTAGAGGATCAAATTCATCAGATCCATAAGGTAATTTTTGACATGAGAAAAACAGAATTCACAAGATATTTAACTTTAACTTTAGGTGAAAGGACTTTTGCCCGACGAGGAGAAGGAAAAAATTGGCCCCAAACCTGTGGGTAATAAATCTGGAGGCAATCAAGTTCATCAAAATTCCCAGAAGCCATCGCATGCGTCACAGCAGCACCAACAACACCATCAGTCCCAGCAGCAGCAGCAACATCAGCAGCAGTCACATCCTATGCAATCGCAACCACCAGTAATGATGATGCAAATGCGACCACCACCTATGATGCGTAAGTGTTCATATTTTGAATTATTATCTTACATTCTCGTATTGTATTTGAACTTTTAGCACCTCCATTCTCTGTACCGGGTTACATGGCTCCCATACCAACGGGTGGACCACCACAAATATCTCCAGCTCCTCCGGTTATAGATCAAGGCATCATACCTTTGTCGCAATCCATAAATATAGATGACGAACCGCCAAACAAGAAATTGCGTTCAGAGGATAATTTAGTCCCTGAATCAGAGTTTATAGCTGTTCATAAGGTTAGAAAACTAACTCCTTGTCAAGCTACATCATGGATGTTTGTTAAAATATTTAATTTTATTCCAGAGTCCCATTACTATACAAATACAAATTCCAAATGTTATTGATAAGTCGGAATGGAAGTTAAATGGTCAAACAATTGCTGTATCACTGGCACTAACGGACATTGTGTCCTCATTGAAGGGGAAAATCCAAGAAGAGACTGGAATGCCACCAGCCAAACAGAAGATTTCATACGAGGTATGTAATTTAAAGACGATATAAATAAATGGTTTCCCGTTCCATCCCATGAAGGGATTAGGGAGACGATAAAAAAAGGAAAAAGTGTTCTCGCAAGTTACACATTCTGAGGGGCGTAATGGGCAAAATTTCGATACCATAGTTTTTCCTAAAAAGGAAAAAACACATGTGTATAAAAATAATGCTTTTACCTAGATAAATCATTTATTTCATTTTAATTTAAAATCAAAACTTCCTTTGCTATCGAGACTTGAAATTAGTTTTATGCTTTGAAAACATTAAAATGTGTCCTTTTTTTCAGGGTATGTTCTTCAAGGATAGCAACTCAATGGCTTTCTACAATCTTCTAAGTGGAGCGACAGTGCATTTGCAAATCAAGGAACGTGGTGGTCGTAAAAAGTAAAACTGTCAACAGTCTGATGCCGCCGTTTAATGTAAGAATTCATCAAAGGTCAGTTGTTATTGAAATTGTAATAACAATAACAATAATAATAATAATTGTTATTGTAACACACACATTAATGGAAAGTAAATAAAATAATAATCACACGGCAATTTCTTAAACATGATAAATATTTTACTTTATTCTTAATAAAAAACGATTGCACTTTATCTTATAATTCTATTAAATTTGAACAAAAAAAAATCGCTATAATTTGCGCAGACATAAGTTCATCAAAATACAAGACACACAAACAAGGAATGTGTTATTTCCAAAAGTAGTAGAAGATTCTCTATTCAAGTCTTTTAAGGTAGTTTCCTTTTCTCCTCTCCGTAATTATCATTTGTTTTGTTGCAATACATATGCCATTGCACGATAACGTTCCAACATTGGCGCATATATATCCTCACTGTCTTTACTGGGTTCGCACACACGTTCCAAATGATTTGGTACGTAGGGCATTATAAAATCTTGATAACTCAATAACGTAGACTCTTCCTTCTCTTTGGTTTCTCCTAAGTATTCGGCATATTTTGCACGATACGCTGCCCCTAATAAAGCAGCCTCGCTGCCTTTCTACATAGAAGATACAGAAATATGAATTATGGTGTTTATAATGTATAATAATAATCAGCACTCACTTGTATATAGACTGAGGCGTTAAATACATCTGCTATAACTTGTAATATCGATTTATTAACGGAAGCTCCTCCGGTAGCGATGATGTTGGTGTTTTCGCCAAAATGAAAACCCATATCAGTGGCTATTGCTCGCTTGTGTAGCATTTGACCTTCGATCAACGCTCGTATTTCAGCTTCTGGAGATGTGAATCTTAATAGAAAAATAAAAATTGAAACATTTAAAAAAAAACTCATGTAATGTTAGCAAATACTTTTTATAAAAATATATTCCTAGTGGCATTCTTAGCCTATGTATATATATTCATGGCATGAATAGCGACATGATAACAGTGTAACGGTTACGTTTTATCAATCATATACTCACTTATTAACACCCTTGCCGGCGTCTGGAGATGCTGCCGTATGACTTTTGTTCCACCGCAATATCCCCTTAGCTGTTGGTATAATTTCCATTGTATGGAAATGTAGGGCCATATTGCCATAATTACCCCGAGGCGTCGAATCCAATAATTCGCTAAATGTTTGCCAACTATTTTGAGCCTCTGACCGTTTGATGGCATCTCTTACTAACGAACCATTGCGGAAGCTAAACCCAAATAGATGTGTTTAAAAAAATATTGTAAATATTAAACCATTCTTACCACAAAAGTCCCATAAATCGATCTTCATCGGTGGGATGGCACAAAACATGACCCTCCTCTAATTGCGGTGGTTGTTCTAGGGTCATCATCAACGTATCACTTGTACCCAATGACATAACCAACCAGTCTTTTTTCACCAACATACCGGATAATGCAGATGGATTATCACCCGTAAATGCGGCCACTTTACATGTTTCCGGCATTCCAAAACGTTGTACAAAGAAATCACACACATTACCAATAATGGAGTTGGTTTTCACTGTCGTCCCTAGACGCTCCTCCAAATCAGGAGCACATGCATTTAAACATGCCTTTGACCATGTCTTAGAGGTAATATCAAATAAATTCATTCCTGAGGCGTCGGCATAATCAATCGGTGCAACATCGCCGAGGAACATGGAAGCCAAAAAACTGCTCACCAATGAAATGCGCTGTGAATCTTCGTAGGCATGGGTACGTTGTTGATATACCTTACGTATCTGGGGGCCCGTAAAGCGCGGATAACATTTACTGCCCGTCATACTAACCATTTCACAACGACCACCTATGGCCATTTCCATTTCAAGGCACTGATTTTCCGCCGAACCGTCCATCCAAATGGGTGTACGGGTCAACACAAATGCCGAGTCGTCTACTTGTAAATGCAAAAATTTATCGGGATCGAGATTCTTTAATGTGTGTACGCCGTGTCGTGACCAATAGAGAGAGCCATGCTGTTGCGCTGAGCCTCCAATAGCAACGACCGTACTCAGGTCGGCGCCCTCCATGACCAGCCGATCCATTACGATATCTATGGCCTTGACCCACATGACTGGTTGTACAAAGTATCTGTTGTGTTTGCAAGAAATTTATAGCTTAATTATTATTATATTACTATAAAATTGCAATGGTTTACATACTCATTTTTCCTGGTTCCTGTATTGGCACCGCCTGTAGTTCGAAACTCTGGAAGGTCAGTATCAAATTGAACTTCTGCCGTAACTAAGACTTCTAGTTTGCTATTTAATTGGACGGCTTTTAGCTGCAATTTAAGGAATAAAATTAGTCATTTAAAAGTCAAATATGTTTTGCGTGAAAGTGACAAAATCATTTGTAAATCGCTATTTCGTATTAAAGACGTAAAAGAAATAAAAAAATTTTATTGAGAATAACCAGAATACAGAAAATGAAATATAAAATACCCAGGATCATTTTTTTTCGCGAAGACCAACAGTCAGGGTATGTCCCCAATAAATGCAGTGCATTGCATTGGACTTAGGCAAAGGGGATATTAGTAGGGGGAGAAGTACTTGTTAATGTTTGACTTAAACTTGCTGATGTTGTAAGAAGTGGGGAATACACTTGCCGGAAGCTTATTCCACATACGGACTGTTTGGCCGAAGTACGAATTGTTTCTGTAATGCGCAGTTCGATCCAACGGCCAGGAAACAGAAAAGGGATGAGTTTCACTTGAAAACCGCGTCGTACGGTTAAATACCCTAACTTCTGGAATGAGGCCATGTAACTCGGCGGAACACTTTCCATGAAAATACCTATAAAATACCGAGACACAGCTAACATTTCGTTGATACTCCAAGGATACACTGCTGTCGCCTACCAGCTTCAACGCTCTCTTTTGCACGCGGTCTAGAAGCTCCAAGGTGGACGCTGGAGCCCTAGTCCAAATATGAGACTTGAATTCCATTTTTGGCCGAATATACGTGGTGTATATATTGAGGAGATCGGGTGGGGTGAAAAATCTTTTACACCGCTTTAAAAAGCCCAGACACTTGAATGCTGCTTTCGACACGTTGAAAATGTGCTTATTCCAACGAATGTCACATTGTATCTTCATGGCCAGAACATCAAGAGCTTCCGATTCACCAACATCTAAACCACCCATTGAAATCATTGGCAGGGTCGAGTCACCAGTGTGCTTGTTCGATATTCTGCAACACTGTGTTTTCCGTGCATTAAATTCGACTCGGTTTCTCATCAGATGCAAGTCATGATTAAGCGTTCATCTCTTTCCTTGCACTACGGAAAGATTGGGTCGACGATCGAACGAATATGAGTAACATAAATTACTATCATCAGCGAAGGACTAGATGGGATTTGTATTTCGATCCAGAAGGTCGTTGGTTGGGAGCTAATCGGCAGGAAGGAGTTTTCTCCAAATATTTCGGCAAAAAGGTTAGCTTTATCAACCGGGTTAGTATAAATTATGTCATTTTTAATTAAGGTTGGGATAGATGAAGAACTTTTATTGTTCTTAATTCTCTTGACAAATGGCCAAAAGCTCTTACTACCCCTGGGAGAAGAAAGAACTTTGGCGCGAAGACGCTGTTAATGCAGGAATTCTGCACGTCGTAGCACCTTGGCACAATTTGATCTAGCTAACTTGCGCAGCATATCAGTAGTTGGAAATTTATTCAATTTCCAATTACTGAAAGTTTCTTTGCATGCCTGATTAAACCAACATTTATCAGAAGATTTAATCGAAATTTTCTTTGATGGAATGAATATCTTCATTCCCGTTAAAATAATGTTTTCCACCATTGATGATAAAGGTTAAAATGGTTCCAATTTGTGAAGTCGTAGTACCTTGGCACAATTTGATCTAGCTAACACAATTTGATCTAGCTAAGGTTCATCATCAAAAAAAAATCTCAAATATTAGTATACCCAGAGATAAGCCGCTAAATCGGCTTTCGCAATATGTGCTATCTCACAGACCTTATATACATAGTTCGCACCCAAATGTTTTCGTCTATTCTCAGAACATGACCTAGTCAATATTTTGAGTTATATTTTCTAAATTATTAAAACATGACCTAGTCAATTATTATGAATTTATTTTGTGAATGGTAAATACAAATTCGTCTAGGAAAGAGCTTACAACGGAACGGAACGTAAGGCAAATTTGGTTCATCACTACTGTGTAAAGTATTCAGTTTTTAAAAATGACATACTCATATCCCTTTCTATTGCATTTTAAATTAACTCTCTTGTGAACTCATTAGGAAATCCAACCAAATTAATAAGGTGTGGTTGGTTTAACTTTTTTAACTTCATAATTACATTGCTGCTTTACGTCATTTTGGCGGGTGTGTTGTTTGTTATATGATTTGATAATTTTTATTAATTGAACTACATGAGTGCTAGGAATTTTTTCTTTATTGTGCACTGTTATTATTGTTTTATTATAAATTAATAAATATTTGCTGCGTTTTGCAAAGCAATTATGCAATAAATACGAAATAATGAATATTACACTTGATTATAGGTGATAAGTAAAACTGTCTTATCAGAGCATCAAACTGTGTGTGGCCTGGCCTGTTGGCTTGTTTAATTATGGAAAATTTAAAAAATAAACACAACTAATTCAAAGTTATTTGATGATAGTGCGATAGATAACCTTCAAGTGTTTCTCAAAGCAGTGCCAGTTTATGGCGTCATATAACCACATTTCATAAAGAGGATTAGAGGTTAAATACAATAGAAAGGATTTTAACCAACGTGAAAAATGATGATTCAAATAAATACAATTTTAACAATGCACATACCTCGTATACTTTGTAAATTTAATTTTTATTTAAGAAACAAAGATCTTCCAAATGCTTAGTAGAGAAAAATCCCCGTTCACTTAGGTAATGTAACCCTTCATTTAATATAATCCATTATTTTTCCTTCATTTAAATATAAATCATTTGTACTAGCAGTTGCGGTGAAAGTTTTACACTCCGGTTCACTTATTTAAAGGCACTAAAAATTCCATATTCAGCAGCCTGTATCCTTCGCAATTTGTAACCGATTGCAGAATTTTAAAATGGAAATGGAAGCTAGACATCTTGAGATATAAAAAAAATCATGACAATAGTGGTTTCTTAACTAAAGAACTTTTTTTATTTTATTTATTTATTCACACTTGTAATTTTAAGCCTTTCGGCCAATTCAAATAAATTACAAAAGAACTAATCCATTTATAACACACATTATATGTTTTCATTAAATAATAAATTACATAACAATTATATCTTTTAATTAAATAGCAAGATCAAAAAACTAGTTGATAACAAAGTTAAATTAGAGATTATATAATTCATGACTAATAATAATTCAGAGTTCCCAAAGGTGTTTTCAAATAGAAAACTACACAAGCTCTATTGAAAATAGTTTATACATTATTTAATCAGTTGAATGAATCAACAATTGCCAAAGGCAAAAATAAAATATAAAAAAAAAATATCAAAGGAACATTGTAAAAAAAAAACAAAAAGAAACATTCTCAACTACTGCGTTATTTCTCCAAAGTGTTGAAGAAGCTTTTTGCGATACGTAGCGCTAGTGAAGTTAAATACTCGTAGTATAGAAGGAAGCAAGTTGAACAATCTGGCTATTCTCACCTGAAAGGACCTATTCATATAACCCCTCGCTTTAGGAATTATTAATTGATTCGTACGTGATGAACGGCCAAATTTAAACAAATTCGTGAGAAAGGTAGGAAATTGATTTTTGAACATTTTGTAAAACAACAACAGAGATCGGAAATGTACAAAATTTGAGAAACTACAACGCAAGAATCGGTTAACAGAGGGAGTTACATGGTCAAAAGTCTGAGTATAAATACCACACTACTCTATTAAAAGATAATTGAAGTACCCTCATATTTTGGTTTTTAGATCTACAGTATACTTCTGGACAGTATAATATGTTGGGCATAACGAGAGCATGTACAAGTTTCTCCTTTATGATGTGTGGCAATATTAAATCGGTGTTGTATAATTGCCGAAGCGCAAAATTAGTGTGACGAATGACACCGTCTATGTGCAACTCGAAGGATAACGTATCGTCTAAGATAACACCTAAGCACTTCACGTTACGAACAAAATCAATAGGAACATTATCATATTTCAACTGCAAATCTTCAACAGCAAAAGATGAAAACAACAGTGCCTTGGACTTTGAAGCATTTATACAATTTATAAAAAAAGTCCAAAAATGTGGGTTTTTTTTGGTTCACTTGAATAAAGGCACTTTAACTGATTTTAATGAAAAACAGTTTTCCTTGTTTTTTTTTCTATTTTATTTTACTTTATTTACGAATTATTAGTAATGGGTACAACCCCTTTTGTTTTTAATAACTTCAAATATACGGAGTTTCATTGAGAGATAAAGAGAATTTATGTAATCCAACGAAATTTGATTCCAAGCATCCTTAATGGCCTGAATTAGTGACTGTTTGTCATAAAATTGTCTACGTCCTCCTCTCGGCTGTGATGTCGATTCAAAAAACGCTTTTCTTTGCGCAGATCATGGAAATAATAGATGTAGCCATCAGGTCCATCCAAATTCAACTTCTTCTCATCCGTAAATACTCGATTATTATTAATACCACGATTATTACTCTCCAGTCATTTACGAATTGAAGCCGTTTTCCTTACGAGGAGCATTAAGTGGCGGCTTTTTTTTTGTAATTTCATGTATTTAAGATACCCACAGCTCTTAATTACTCTGCGTCCTGATGGCTTGTTCGCTTCCACTCCAGCTTGAGATCTTATTTTTGACAAGGATAAGGCAGAATTAGAAGCAATTCTGATGATGTTTCTTTTCTCATACGTAGATAAAGACAATGAAACGATTCCTTTAACATTTTTTCCATACCCCTCGGGGTCCTTGATGTAATTGTCGACAACTGTTGGGCTCCGACCAATTTTTTTAGCTATTGCGCGGTTAGAATATCCTTCAGAACGGTAAACATCGATTTTAGTTTTTTCCGATAGATTTAAAATTTTTTGTTTTGCCATTTTGACTCGTAAAATGATTAAGATGTAATAAATTGTAATAAACAAACGCTCCCTACAAAAATCATCGCTTACTTTAAAAATAATAAAAGAATAATAAAGTTGCTTTTTGTTCAAGTGAACCAAAAAAATAGCACATTTTTGCACTTTTTTTTATAAATTGCTGAAAAAAAGTTCTTTAGTTAAGAAACCACTTTTGTCATGATTTTTTTATATATCTCAAGATGTCTAGCTTCCATTTCCAATTTAAAATTCTGCAATCGGTTACAAATTGCAAAAGATACAGGCTGCTGAATATGGCATTTTTAGTGCCTTTAAATAAGTGAACCGGAGTGTATCTTCTTCTCTTCTGATTAAATGGGTATAGATGTTGGCCTATTCCCATAGCATTTCTAAATTAGACTACTGCTACTTCAAATAGTTGTTCTTATTGACCATCGGTGGTGCAATGGTTAGTGTGCGCGGCTTTTTTTTCAGTCAGTGGTGATCTTCGTTTCTTAGTTAAATTGTGGTTAAACATCGATTTGTGTTTTTTAGTCATTGTTTAACTATGATTTAACCACCCAATGTTGGTTGGTTAACTTATAGTCAGAACCATATGATTTTGACAATCAAATTACTAACAGTCAAAATGAGAAATGTTAGATTGTATAAAATACATGTTTCAGATTTGCGTATTTGTACACATACGTTGAGTCTAGATCGTTACATTGTAGCGCCTATATAGTTTTTTACACATTTTTGTTAAAATTACTTCGATTTTATGCATCTATTTCTTATTTTACATAATTCCATTTTGTTTGTTCCCCTTTGTTGTTTTGGTATTTATCCCAAGACACACTTTTTCTCCAATAAGAATACAAGGGTTGCCATATTAGGTGACAATATGGCGACTTACATTAACTCACCACTGAAAAACAGAATGCAAAGTTAACCTCTAATTAGCTTAGAATTAAGATTAAGTAATCCGATAGTTAACTACCCACTTAAAAACTGGCCATTATAGTGACGGCGACACTATCGAGTATTTACACATGAAAAAGCTTCTCAAAATACCCTTCGGAACCGGAGTAAAATTGTAGGTCCCAATCATTGATTCTAAAAAATTAGAAAGCGCACAGCTCACTGCTTGAGAGAAGCTGTTCCCAATTCCTTCGTGAGATGTAATGGGAATCCATTTTAGTTTGAATCTGTGTCAATCCTGCGAGTATACCAATTACTATAACACATTAAGGTGGGTCACAAAAAAAATTGTGGGAGCCAGCTCCTAGTTTTGAAGCTTATGATGCGAGTATCTCAGGAATACAAAACTTTTCTTGTGATGCACCCTACATACCAAGTTTTGTTTGCGATCGTGCGTAGTGACTTCTGTGCATCGTTTATTGTTTCTAACCATTTATTTCTAACCAGTGAAGTTGCAATTTTTTTCATGAATTCTGGCACATATAAATTCTAAGTAGGGCGCTAGAAAGCCGGGTAACTGAAGTCACTAGTTAAAAATTACCTCGCGAGTCAAAATTGATTTATGGGAGAAATGTAGACCTTGTCGATGCAAGTTCAACGATACAATTTTATGTCACGCTCGGATTTCAACCAAAGAAGCATGTATGTAGAGTGCACGAAAACAGAAAAGTTGTATATTTCTGACTGCCATCATCATAAACTTCAAAGCTAGGGGGCAACTCCCACAACTTTTTGTTTACACTGGGATCGACGCCTACTATACATCTATACATATGTACTATACATCAAACTTTACAAAAATAAATCTTGACTACAAAGTGTTTCTTTAGTCAGTTTCTTCTACCCTTCTAGTTTTAATGTAAATAAAGTAACGTATACTCATGCAGACTAGAACCATCATGGAGATTTAATGAATATGAATTCATCATATTACTCAAGTTTATTATTCCCACAAACAAG
Organism: Phaonia tiefii; assembly: GCA_963931995.1. Classification (NCBI taxonomy): domain Eukaryota; kingdom Metazoa; phylum Arthropoda; class Insecta; order Diptera; family Muscidae; genus Phaonia; species Phaonia tiefii. The sequence goes on from OZ008367.1 coordinate 89,647,491, forward strand.
TACTTTATATTGTTTATATGCAATGTTTATGCTGCAAAGAAGATACATACATCCTCCCTATAGATGCAATTCACACTTCCAACAACAACTATAGACCGTTTATACACATATACTCGTACATATGTATCTATGTACCAAAACCATCGTTATGTCTACTATCTGTGGTTACCGCAGAAAGTTAAAAGCAAATGTTTACAATGTTTATACATACTTTCATGAAGATGAATTTTTCCCATAGCTTCTGCTTATGTTTCTTACGGCAACAACTTTAGATTGTTTATATAGGAGTATGGGAACAACATCGGCTGGTTTCCAGCTGTGGTTTCCGTGGAAATGTATGCGGGAAAGAAATAACTCTTTTGGCGAATAAAATAATTTGCATAAGAAAAGTGTTTCGTGTCAAACAACAATATCCTACACATGCAATTAGTATGTACAAATATGTGCGTAGTATCAAAGCTTAACGATGAACAGCAACCGGATGATGCCATTCATTTAATACACTTTCCTTAAAGTGTAAACAAGAGGGGCATGAATTAGGAAAAACCTTACTGACTTACCTTTTGGGTACTCAAGTCAAATCCCAAATACGTTGACTTTTCATCGTCAACTTCTTTGCCAGTGATCTTCATACTTCCAACAAGTGTTTGTTCTTTTATACAAATCAATCTTTAATTACAAAGTGACTAAACATATAAAAATAAGTACAAACAAATGATGTTGTACGGTTGCTGTGATGATTAAAATTCGTCAAAATTCACTCTTCTTCTCTACGCTTAAACCTGTTACAACTTAAATAATAGGGTAGTGGGTGGGAGTATATGACGACACTTGTGATTTCGTTTATTTAGAGATAGATGTTCGCGTTCTTTAAAAACTGCACAAATTCCCTTAGTTATATTTGCACATAACTAACTCTATTGCACGAGCTGGGATTTGAAACCTTTTATTTAAGTTATTGAAAGCGGCGAACTCTTAACACTAATGTTGTGCTAATAAATCCACATTAACCACTAGCAGCAGCAGTTGTTTGCCCATAGTAAAATAAGCAAGACGGATCTAGTCGAGGTTAACGCAATAAGATTTGTTGTAATTGTCGGCACCAACAACAGGAATTTTGTATTTGTTCCATGAATAACTGTCAAATGCAACACAAAAACATACGACCAAACAATGTAAACAAAAAAGTAAAATAACAAAATACACTGAATTTGACAGATAGGGTCCTGATGGAATTATTAGGTGGTAGCAGGAGGAATGTGTATGTATTAGTAATACAGAGATCTGTCAAACTCAGTTGATTTTTCAATTTTTTTCTGTCTTTCTTTAATTGTACAAACAACTTTTCATTTAATTAACAAAATTAGTATGCGGTCAAACTGGATTTATATCGAATTTCTTGAAATCTGTTAAATATTTACTAATTAAACAAACAAATTAGTTAAAATTTGACAGAACTCTGTACAACGACATGAAAAAACTTCGATCAGCTGTTCTTATAACACAACCTCATATTTCAACCATGGATAGGGTCACATGAAAGCAAAATCAGCTGTTCTAATGCGTCAACCTCTTCTAGAGCAGCCTTAAAAATTACCAACAGCTGATTCATAGTACAATAATATGAACATGGCAATAGCAGCACGCATTGTGGTAGTTGTAGGCAGCAACAACAGGCATTTTATTCAAATCCCTTCAGTTGTCAAACTCTACACAAATGCAAACCAACAACACAAGAATGCAAAAGACTACAAAAACAAAATACTTACGAGTTTGACAAGTGACACACGAAAAAAAATAAATCAGCTGTTCAAACAACTTTTCCATGTACATATTATTGGACCATAAAAACATGTTTATATTGCAGTCGAAATCTTTTCTTGTCGTGGTCCGACCATGGTAGAATTATCTATTAGGTAGTTGCATTCTGTGGTTAAATCCCGGTATTCCGTTTTTACGAAATTTTCGTTACTATAAGAAGTACGTGTATACAAAATAACGAAAATTTCATGAACCGAAAATTTTTCATGAGGTTCTTCGCTTCGGCTGTCACAATCACATGTATTTTGTTTTTGTACTCTTTTGCATTCTTGTGTTGTTGGTATTTATTTGTGTAGAGTTTGACAGCTGAAGCGAATAGAACAAAAACAAACTCCCTGTTGTTGCTGCCTACAACAACAACAACGCGCGCTGCTATTACCATGAAGATATTATTGTACCATGGCCAAAGCTATGTCAAAAAATTGTTTGGGAACGGAATTTTGGCATTTCAATAATTTAACAACCAAACGTAACAACACGTGCATTAAAAATACAATGGACTGCATAGATCATTTCTAAATAAAATATTTGCAAGGTAAATCAAAGATATGTGGTAACTCTCCGCAAGAAAACTTTCCGTTTAGAGATAAATGACAAAATTTCTTACGAAAATTTCGATAGAACTGAATTCGGGGCTTTAAACGATTAATGCCATGAAAAATATTAAATCAGCTGTTCAAACGACTTTACCTTCGTAATTATACCTTGCGTTTACTTTAACTTGGTCAGCTGTGATCATGGTAAAATATTACAGGCAGTCGCAGTGGGTGTTGTTGTAATTGTAGGCAACAAACAACAGGAATTTTGATATTTGGGCTCTATGTCAAACTGTTTGCCTATAATAATTGTAATGTATGCCAAGAATAATTGTAAACAAAAAGCTATAAAAGCAAATATTTGAATTTGTCATATGGAACCAATTATCGAAAAGAAAGAACTAAAATCAGCTGTTCTATTACGATTACCTGTATTATTGTACCATGACGGTGATTGTGACGATAAACACAGGGTTGTTACCGTAGAAATATACACTAATAGCGCGTTTTCATTGGACGATGAACTAGTTTTCCTGTTAAGCTCCGTATTCAGTTCTTGCGAAATTTTCATAAGAAATGTTGTCATTTATCTCTAAACGGAAAATTTTCTTGCAGAGAGTTACCACATCTCTTTGATTTACTTTCCAAATATTTCATTTATAATTCCTCTACGCTCTCCATTTTATTTTTAACACAGGTCATGCTGCTTTTGATGGTTAAAATAATCAAAATGTTAATCGCCGCGATTTTAAACCTAATTTGAATGTATTTCACACAGAAAATGGGTATTTTGTGTTTGGAATTTTTTCTGAAATTAAAATTCAAAACAAATTGTAAATATTTATTCACAAATATTTATTGGGTATGTCATGAATAGTAGTAGTAAACTAAAATATATAATATATATAACAATAAGGGGAAAACAACAATATTTCGTTATAAAAATAGTTCAGTTAGAAATTAAAATTTTAAACATATTATATAATGAATTCACAAATGTTTCATAATGGGATAAAAACAATAATTTTTCTTTATCAAAAGAGTTTACACATAAGATGCAATTTATAACATGTTATAAAGCTTTTAGGTACACAGTGAAATATTATGAGATTTACAAGGCAAATGAGTTATTTTATCTAAATCAGTTCGAAATTCAACCACTTTTTTAATTTTCTTAAGACGCTCAACATTTATTTTATTTTTTTTCGGTAATATCGTAAAAATTTGGGGATTTTGTGACAATATCTCTGAAAAAGTGTGGGGATTTTGTGTTTGGGGATTTTGTATTTGGGGATTTTGATTTGGGGATTTTTTTTTCGTCTGGGGATTTTGTGTTTGGGGATTTTGATTTTGGGGATTATGTGGCACTCCCAATGTTGGGTGTACCACATAATCCCCAAAATCAAAATCCCCAAATCAAAATCCCCAAATCAAAATCCCCAAACACAAAATCCCCAAACACAAAATCCCCAAACACAAAATACCCATTTTCTGTGTGAAATACATTCAAATTAGGTTAAAAATCGCCGCGATTTTAAACCTAATTTGAATGTATTTCACACAGAAAATGGGTATTTTGTGTTTGGAATTTTTTCTGAAATTAAAATTCAAAACAAATTGTAAATATTTATTCACAAATATTTATTGGGTATGTCATGAATAGTAGTAGTAAACTAAAATATATAATATATATAACAATAAGGGGAAAACAACAATATTTCGTTATAAAAATAGTTCAGTTAGAAATTAAAATTTTAAACATATTATATAATGAATTCACAAATGTTTCATAATGGGATAAAAACAATAATTTTTCTTTATCAAAAGAGTTTACACATACGATGAAATTTATAACATGTTATAAAGCTTTTAGGTACACAGTGAAATATTATGAGATTTACAAGGCAAATGAGTTATTTTATCTAAATCAGTTCGAAATTCAACCACTTTTTTAATTTTCTTAAGACGCTCAACATTTATTTTATTTTTTTCGGTAATATCGTAAAAATTTGGGGATTTTGTGACAATATCTCTGAAAAAGTGTGGGGATTTTGTGTTTGGGGATTTTGTGTTTGGGGATTTTGTATTTGGGGATTTTGATTTGGGGATTTTTTTTCGTCTGGGGATTTTGTGTTTGGGGATTTTGATTTTGGGGATTATGTGGCACTCCCAATGTTAATATTCCAGTCCCAAACAATTGTTTCGTACGAAATATGTTTGGAATAAATTTTCGCAAAGATCTGAGTACCAAGCAAATAAAAAGTGAACAAAATTTTCGGTTTATGAAATTTTCGTTATTTTTTATACACATGCTTCTTATGGCAACGAAAATTTCATAAAAACTGAATACCGAGCTTGATACTCGCAAACAGTGATGCCAACCAGAGACCTGCAAGCATGGTAAAATTATCTATCTGGTAAACGCGTCAGACCAGCAGGTCAATTCTGTAATTCTCCTAGCTAAATCTCTAACTCTATCGCTAAAATGCTAAAAAAATTTCAAGGCAAACTTCTTAGAGATTTCTCTAAATCCGTATTCTGTAACTGCAATATCTTAGCTAAAATTTCATATTTTCGCCGTAGCTAATTTGCTAAAAGTAGTCTATACTACTCACTCTGCTTTGATACAATGCTGAGAAAAATAGACAAACATATTTCGCATACATTTAACACTTTATATTAGAGCTGCCAAGCTTCATATTTTGTTATCCTCAAAAACATATAGAATTTTCCTTCATAAAATTGTAAAAAGAACTTGTAAATTGCTAATTTTTAAAGGTAAACTTGAAAGTTCTTGTCAAATTGTATTTAGGGTTTGCAACATACGTTTAGTATTTTGCCGAAAAACCACCAATTATTGATATCCCTCTAAAATTTTGCAAAACATGGCAGCTCTATAAAGGCTTAGTTTATTTTATGTAAAAAAGTAAACAAACAGTTTATAAAATTTGTGCTCCTCCATGTATTGAACTAAAATGAATTTCTGCTCCTTTGTTATTCTTTTGGTGGTTTCCTCCATTTTACTGCTGAAATTACAATAATTTTAACAAATTTTTTTTCAATTTACAATTACTTACCTTTTAGCGGCTTCAATTTTTGCTTGCTAAAAATTCTTCATTTATGTCACAGGGTCCACTAGCATGCATCAGTACGTGTCTATGGAGGATATGAATCCCCACAAGAAGGTACCATTATGCCAGTGTGGCAGTGTGGTCTGCAATTTTCTAAAATTAGAATTCACGAGTTTACGTGCTGATCGAGTGACTTGCTCAGTATGCCATGCGTATGCCGGGCTTGGAACTCGCCGGATGGGGGGGATCTTTCACTCATCAACACAACTACAGCCTGCCACTGGACAATAGAAAACATACCGAGTCTTAAAAATTCTTACAAACGGATTATCGACATAAAATTTAAAATAACGGAGCCCAAAGTTAACTTTCGTAATAAGGAAAAACAAAAATAAAAAAAAATTACTTTATGATGAACTGAAATAAAAAATGTTAGTAACAGATAAAAAAAGATGTTTTGTTTTGTTTTGTGATAGAAAAATGTTCGCAACGACAGGGACACTTACTTCATCCATGTACATTCAGCTGATTGGTGACGATATCAGCTGGAACCCGCCCTCTCGAAACCCCTGTGGTTTCGCCATGACTCTGTTACTTCTCCAGAGTCCCAATAATGTTACTATACCTGGCTCTCCCGATAGCTGAACTATTACTTGATCGTTGACCAGGCGCATGTTTCGGATGCCTCGCCGACCGAAGGTGCGTAGACCTAGCTGTTTATGTAGTCGAACTGCAACTGCGCTGTCTCGGGCTTCCAATTGCTGTATGGCAGCTCTGCCGCTCTCTTTTAAGCGAGTGAATCGGCTCAATACATCGAACTTGCCTCCTGGAGTTGCGAAGGACAAGGTAATTTGATGCTGCTCCGGGTAGAGGACCATTGGAGATGTATTGACAATGGTAACCTCTTCAGGCCTGAATTCCAGGAGTAAACGCTCGTAGACCTCCTCAATCGCTCGCCGTGGATCGGCTATGGCTGAAGCTGAGAGATGTCGGATCGTGATCTTGTTGTCGGCGTATCCCAGAATTTTGCGCCGGTTGACATAAATGATGTCAGGGATGGTAAAAATTGAAAAAGATGACATGGTGTAATCATTTGGGTATCGATTACCAAAGTGGTTGTTGTGATCATTGTGCCTTGCCGGCGTTACGGCGCCGCCACAAAGCCTACCATCCTGACGACTCTCCAGTCGAAGGATGGGAGGGAAACCTTGGCTCAATGAAGTTTATGCTAGGGCTCGATTGATCGGGGGCCTTACCTCATAGGTTGTCGACACCGCTCCCTCCATACTCCTGTCGTTCTTCCCAACTGGAGGTTTGTTGCGTATCTCCCAATGCTGCAGACGGTCTCATCTCCTCGCCTGTCCTGGGATCAAAATGTCCTATTGGAGGCGTGGAATCGTATTGAGGCCAAAAACGATCGCTAGGCCCTGATGGCTCAACTTCTTGCTGTCCAAAATCCGCTGAAACTTCGCCATGTCGGCCTGACTGGTCTTGTGGCCTCACATATCCTGAACGGGTGAAATCGTCCGGTAACCCTCTACTATTCTGGGCGGGCATTCTTCCGGGCATCATACTTGGTGGCTGCACTGCAAATTCCGCCATCTCTGGTTGTAGGTAGGATGTCTCCTCCCGAGGTGTTGTTTGATAGGCCACTGGAGCTGCTGTCAACGGTGGCATCATCCTAGCTGCGGGATATATTCTATTATCAATCGCTAATGTCTGCCGGGTCGCTTCCAAGATGGCCGGTAAAATTCTCCTCACTAAAGCGTCCTCGTTGGTAAGGCGCGCCTCTTCAGAACCTTGGCTGTTGGGTCCCTCTGCCCCTAACATAGGTGCAGTCCGAGCGTTGTAAGCGGTCAAAACGCTATAACTCGGTGAGTCGATGGATTGCGTCTGGGCGACTGATCCATCTCCTCTCCTGGATACACTGAAACCTCCAGGATGCATAGTCCCACTAGACACCACCGGTGGTGCTGAAGCGGTTGACGCTAATCCAGAAACTGGAATCGTCGTCTGCGATCTACTCGTTGTGGCTGCATTAGCTGCCTGAGTCACATCTCCCCCGGAAGCATTCATCTGTGCCAAATCGGTCACATCTGTAGCTCCGTCAAGTGGAGAATGATGGATGGGCATCTTGCCTCAAAAGATCAAAACAAATTCAAAAAGAAAAAGAGAAACGAAAGCAATCGAAGATTTGCTAAAAAAAAAAACGCGACAAAACCAAGTTTCCCTCTGGGAACACGAGGTAAAAGATAAATGTCGTTAATTCGGAAACCAATTAATCGTTGATGGTGGTTCGCGCATCGACTGGTGCCGATGTCAGAAAATTCAAGACCTAAAATTAATTAATAGATACTAAATTTACCCTATCACCTGTAAAGAAAAAATATAAATTCAAGGGAAAAATATGATAAAACAATGATAGGCTGAAAACCAAATGGTATAAATTTATAATTGTATCACAAAGATATAATAAAAATCAAAAAAAATTAAAAGTAATAGGCAACCTAAATTGCCAAAAATCCTACTACTAATACTCTACAAAAAAAATCAGACTAGAAAATTACTATAACAAAAATTAATAAAACTCAAAAATAATGCGGGATCAAACACCCAAAATCAAAATCACTACAATGCGGGATCAAACACCCAAAAATCAAAAATAATGCGGGATCAAACACCCAAAATCAAAATCACTACAATGCGGGATCAAACACCCAAAAATCAAAAATAATGCGGGATCAAACACCCAAAATCAAAATCACTACAATGCGGGATCAAACACCCAAAAATCAAAATAATGCGGGATCAAACACCCAAAATCAAACAAACCAAACGTCAAACATAACCAAAAATCAAAATCAAAAATCATAAACCAAATCATAAATTAAAGACCGAAAAATCAAACGCAAAAAAAACATTTTTTAATTAAGACTTCAAAATAAAAAGTCTTCAAAATACTAAATCTTTACGTAAGATTCAAAGCAAGTTGGGGAATAAGCGAGTAAGCTTACCCAGGTAATCATGGTAGAAGTACATCACAAACACTTTCCCAAAACAAAACATAAAATAAAAACAAAACTTGTATAAGGTGGTTCACTGAGCGGTCAAGAGAGGGCAAACGTGTGGGGTCTGGTGCCGTCATACGTGACTCACTCTCTCAGTCGCTCCTGAATACTTCCTTCGTATTCAGCCGAGTTTCAGATAACCCGTAGCTACCTAAAACTATTTGCACTTCAAAAAAAATGTAACTGTCCACTTGCCGTACTGATCCTAAGCAAAACGCCGCAACGCGGTTAGATCCTGAGAATCATGCCGGGACTTGCGATTTACTTCAAGATTCTGACGAACAAATGATCATTAAAGCAATGGATGATTTTACCAATTGAAAACTTAGCAATCTGTCGCAACGCGGTAAGATCCTGAGAATCTCGCCGGGACTTACACATTGTTCAGAAATTCAATTGATAAAACACTTAACACACTGATTTTACTCGACGAATTAAAATATAGATTATCAAACTAGAGTTAGTTACTTCACTTCGAGCAATTGTTCCCGACAATGTGCCAGAACAAGACTTCGCAAGTGAAGAAACTAAACACAAGCATCAAAAGCCATTCGATGTTTCGCGGCCTACCCGTCGCAACGCGTCCGAGATCACAAATATTCCCAAACGGGACTTACGGGAAGCGTAAAAGACACCGAAAAACTTTACACTATACAAAAAAAAAACGGATAACGAAAGTAACTTCGGGCCCCACGTTGGGCGCCATTATGTCACAGGGTCCACTAGCATGCATCAGTACGTGTCTATGGAGGATATGAATCCCCACAAGAAGGTACCATTATGCCAGTGTGGCAGTGTGGTCTGCAATTTTCTAAAATTAGAATTCACGAGTTTACGTGCTGATCGAGTGACTTGCTCAGTATGCCATGCGTATGCCGGGCTTGGAACTCGCCGGATGGGGGGATCTTTCACTCATCAACACAACTACAGCCTGCCACTGGACAATAGAAAACATACCGAGTCTTAAAAATTCTTACAAACGGATTATCGACATAAAATTTAAAATAACGGAGCCCAAAGTTAACTTTTGTAATAAGGAAAAACAAAAATAAAATAAAATGACTTTATGATGAACTGAAATAAAAAATGTTAGTAACAGATAAAAAAAGATGTTTTGTTTTGTTTTGTGATAGAAAAATGTTCGCAACGACAGGGACACTTACTTCATCCATGTACATTCAGCTGATTGGTGACGATATCAGCTGGAACCCGCCCTCTCGAAACCCCTGTGGTTTCGCCATGACTCTGTTACTTCTCCAGAGTCCCAATAATGTTACTATACCTGGCTCTCCCGATAGCTGAACTATTACTTGATCGTTGACCAGGCGCATGTTTCGGATGTATGGCAGCTCTGCCGCTCTCTTTTAAGCGAGTGAATCGGCTCAATACATCGAACTTGCCTCCTGGAGTTGCGAAGGACAAGGTAATTTGATGCTGCTCCGGGTAGAGGACCATTGGAGATGTATTGACAATGGTAACCTCTTCAGGCCTGAATTCCAGGAGTAAACGCTCGTAGACCTCCTCAATCGCTCGCCGTGGATCGGCTATGGCTGAAGCTGAGAGATGTCGGATCGTGATCTTGTTGTCGGCGTATCCCAGAATTTTGCGCCGGTTGACATAAATGATGTCAGGGATGGTAAAAATTGAAAAAGATGACATGGTGTAATCATTTGGGTATCGATTACCAAAGTGGTTGTTGTGATCATTGTGCCTTGCCGGCGTTACGGCGCCGCCACATTTAAGAGACAATTAACAGCTGTTTATTGCGTACAGAATACAAAATAAAAGTATTTTGGAGATGAAGGTTAACACTAAAATTACGGCGAATTCCAATTTTAAGAGATAGCTAAATTTAGATACACGTTACAGAATTGCATTTGATGCTAAAAATCTCTAAATTCATTTTAGAGTTTTTTAGCGATGGAGATTAAGCTTTAGCAACTTACAGAATCTAGCTGCAGCTGATTTGTGGTTTTTTCATTTTCGATTTTGTTTCTTTTTGTTTGTTAATAAAATCCAAATAAATTTCGATCACAATGCAATTTAATAGCATAGACTTTGTATCAAGTAAGACAAGCTTATACAATTTTTCACATTTTGTGTACATAGTGTCTCATTATTCAGCTAATTTTGACAGTTTAACGACGGAATTGCTAATGCGACTACCTAATAGATAATTCTACCATGCCTGCAAGTTGCGGTTCACCGCACATTTGCTTGTATGTATTTGCCACCATCGCCACTTTCCACCACCGCAATTTCCCATCACTGCAACCTGCCACCCCCGCAACAACTACCACCGCAATTTCTGCGGTGCACGGCATTTTTTTTTTTGGTTTATGAAAATAATAACATTTTAATGTCCTTTTATTTATTTCTTCGACCTTTCTTTTGTATTTTAATAAAACCTTTAATTCTAGCCTTAGGTCTTCTTGGATTTTTTAATTCATTATTTTTATAATATATATTTTATATATATAAATTGTTATATTGCTAGTTGCTGCGGTGGAAAAACCAAGTAAATATGCGGTGTACCGCATAAATTGCGGTGGCGGTATATTGCGATTGCGGTGATGGTAAGTTGCGGTGTTGGGAAGTTGAGGTGGTGGGAAGTTGCGGTAGCTGCACATACTTACACCGCATTATTAGCAGGTACGCCTCAAGTCAAAAAAAAACACAAATGCATGCAGATCTTTGATCCCATCTTGGTAGTTTTCCCGCTATTTGTGGTGATTTTTCATCTTCAAAAACCACTATTTTAATAAAGTACTGTTTTTCAAAACACCCGCTACTGTGTCGATTTTAACCATTTTCGCGTAGTACCTGTAGCGATTTTTACTCTAAAGATCTTTTCTTAATTGTAGATAAAACAACCTTGTGTAATATTACCCAAATTCATGGTCTAATATCAGCAAATGCACTGAGCAACATAGGGTCATCTATTTAATTGGGCGACGACGGAAATTTTACGTTGCCAAGCCATAGGGAAATTTGCCATGTATGTAAATCTACACCCACGAAAAAGGCAATTTAGAGAATTTATTGTAGGTGAATTATATTAATTTAAAATGTGCGTTGTTATCAAATAGGTACCTAATTTTTTCCATATTTTTCCATATTCATCACTCCAACAATATTAGAATATCGTGAGGTAACCTTAACCCCAAAAGTAGCATTATTTGTTTTGAATTTAAAGCGATTTCTCTTTTTAGTGAGTTTACATAATAGTGTTTTTTCATATGTTGGCCGTAGCGATTTTTGCTTCGAAACAGATGGCTACACTGCTCGAAAATCACATGCTTTGCTACTTGGCCACTAGAGTATTCCAAAACCTACTGCCGGTTTTCAGAAAATTAGTACTTTCGAACAACCAGTTTTTTATAGGGCGTTTACATGCAATCGATCTTGCAGATCGCCTCGATAATCGACAAATCACTCTATTATCATGTGATTTCTCATATATTTTTGTACCCAAAACTACGGTTAACCTACAAAGATTATCGCTTTTTCGAGATTATAAATGTCAAACTCCATAAGAAAAAAACGTTGATAATCCCGAAAATGCGTTAATCTTGTTTGGTGTAAATGCCGTTCAAGATTGAGAACAATTTACCTCGATAAAAACATGTTTATACTGCATTCGAAATCTAGAGATATCTAGATTTCGTGGCATAAACATCTGTACCTCGTTTCTGTAGTTCTCGAATCGAAAAAGTTTTCACATGCAATTGAATTGAAACAAAAACGCTACGAATCGGTACAAAGACTCGCTTCTCACATGTGACTGTTTCTACAACATTTGTTTTACGAAAACTTTCTGTCACCTACTTTTTTTTTTATACTTATTGGAAAAATGCGAGAAAAAGTGTTTCTAAAAACTAGGGAGTCGAAAAATTTAAAATTTGAAACGTCAAAAATACTCACAAATTAAAACGATGCGAGATTTTAATGTTGTTTCTACAAAAAGGCTTTTAGGAAATTAAGAATTTATATATTAAATAGAGAAGAATACCATTTTGTTATGTATTTAAATTAATTTGTCCTAAATATTACAGAAAAATTAAAACAGAAAAAAGAAAATATAGTTGAATGCATGTCATCTACTTTAGAATTTGCAAGAGACAATTTGGAGGGTGAAATTCCAACACCAATTGTAAGGACCAGTGGGAATCCCTTCAAAAAACTTCTGTTTGTTGTTCTTTTTCACAATAGCTTATTTTGTTTGTTTATATTTTTTGTATTACTTGACAGCTTTCTTGGAATATCCCAATAAAAAGGTCATCAGTGTTGCCTCTTTTCGCATTGATATAAAGAAACACTTTTTACTCACAAATCGAGAAACGATGGAATTTTTTGTTTCATATTTAATGTGACAACTTTTTCGATTCGAGAACTACAGAAACGAGGTACTGATTTTTCATACACAAATCAGCTGTTCGTGTGAATGAAATCTAGACAATCGAGATTTCGGTTGCAGCATAAACGCGGTATAATGTTATCATGTCAAATCATTTCAACCGAAGAGTTGTTTACGCACTTTCAGTATGATACTACACAGAAAAAATAAACATCGGCAACAATACCCAATTTGTGTTTGGTGATTTTTTTATATGAAGACAAGAAAGGAGGCATTATTGCCTAAATCAAAAGTGTAAAACACACTACCGACAAAGTAGAAATTGCACATTGAAACTAATCTAATTCACCTACAATAAATTCTGTATATTGCTTTTTTTGCATTGTGTAAATCTACAAATATGCAATGCAAGTTTTCATATTGTTGGTGAACGGTTTTTCACTAACCGGACAAAACGTGATCTCTTATAGCCTTAAAGGAAATTACAACTTTAAACATAACGAGGATCTAATTGGCTACGTTTACTGGTAATGTTGCCAAATGAAATAGATGACCCTATGTTGCCCAGTGCATTGGCTGATATCAGACCATGAATTTAGGTAATATTACACAAGGTTTTTTTCTATTAGGGAGTTCACATGGTGTACTATTGTATTGTATTTATCGTATATGCTAAAATAATACAACAGTTGTAAATATGTTGTTGGTATTCTTCATGTAAATATATTTTACGACTATACAACCTGAGCTTGTCTGTTTTTCCAGTGTACTATGTTGTATGCTCAGTGTCAGCTGTTTTTTGTTTACTATTTAATCAGATATATTGTTGTGTTTTGAAGAAATTTTGCATTTTTCTACAACATTAACTCAAGAATTCATTTTAATTGAAAAAAAAATAAAAATAAAGGAAATTGGACAAATGGAAGGAGAAGAAACTACTTCGGTAAGTTTTTGTGCACAAACTTTTCACACAAAACCGTAAAATTTTTATCTTTTTCGCTTCTTGTTGGCATTTTTTAATTTTTTTTAATAATTTTCTTTTGTTGCTTGACGTTCATTTGACGTTTTTATGACTTATGATTTAGCACATACAACATGCTGCTCACATGCATAAGTCATATGTACTAATTTGTTAAATATGACTTTACGACTTACGACTTTAGGAGACCATGTGAATTCCCTATATGTAATTGTTCCCAAATGACAGCACATTCGAAATAGAGAAACCAAACTTTGAACTTAAAAGTTTTGTAAAAAATTATTAGCCGGTTTCTCTATCTCGAACGCAAAGCTAAGCGAACGAAAACCAGTCACTCACATTCGACTCAAATTTTTCAAAGTAGAAAACTAAAATAAAATTCAAAAACAATTTGAACTTTTTATTTTTTTATAACACAATTAAATTTAATTTTCAATAAAAAATTAAAAGAAAACAATAATTGTGTGAACAATTTTTACATAATACAGCATTCGCACTGGCATCGATTTTCTTGATTTGGCCACTTTAAAATTTTCTTGATTTCCCATACGTTTTGACATACGACAAATCAGGTATATTTTCTTATTTTTCTAGGAATCATGAAACAAATGCTTGATTTGCTTTATGCAACGCTGGTTTATCTCACACTACTAACGAATAGTACATTTGTTTACAACCATTTCAATCACGGCGCATTGATGTGGTGGTACCACTAGAATATCCGACTTTATATTTTTCTCCTTACTTAGGTATTAATTGTTTCTCAAACATATTTTTTATACCATTTTGTTTACTTTTATTCCTGGAATACATTTGTGCTGAATTTGATTGTGGAAAAATACCAGACAAACCAAATTGCCGTATGTTGTAGGCTTGGTATATTTCTTGTCCTAGTAACACTACATCGGCAATGCGCCTTGACTTTCAATCAAACCAGGAAAAAAACCAATGCGAACACTTCAGATTTTGTTAGGACATTTGATACGAAATCGGGAAAATATTTTGCAGTGTGAATGAGCTATAAAGCTTAAAAATAAATAATTCAATATTTGGAGAAGAAACAGTTTATACACAGTTTGCATTGTTGCGAGTTTTAAATTTTGTTCTCACAAAATGTGAAGAAGAATACGGTTTTTATAAATAAGGGGTTTACTTTGATACCGATACAATTTTAAAGGTTCATTTAATTCAAAAACATCCAAAATTTGTACAAAACTGGAAAAATCAACAGCCGGGAATTAAATTTGTCAATTGTGCCGCCGTCTTCCATAATTTGGTATCGGCACGGAGTTGCTCTGAATTGGTCTAAGGACAAAGTTGCCACCTGCAATGTCAATTTAATTTCAAAATGGGTGGTGTAAACGTAAGAAAAATTAAGTTGGCGGCTATTGGTTGTGCCAGTTTTGTACAATTTTGGGATGTTTTCGAAGTAACAGCCTTTAAAATTGGATGAGTGAGTCTAATTGGGCTAGTCTATAAAATCGGCTCACAGTTTAAAGCAATAAGAGCCATTTATATCGGCAGCGGCGTGAGCTTCGAAAAAGTTTTGGTGGCGGCGATGCGTCGAAAAATTTTCCATCTGTCAAACAGTTGATTTTTTTGTGTATGTTTTTAATATGGTTGCATTTTTTTAATAACTAACAGCGTTGCATCAAAATGTACACCGGTTTAAAATGAGGTTACAATTTAAACCTAAGTTTGTACAGATTAAACTTGTATGAGTGATCTTCTGGGTTAGCGTGGGTTAACGGAGTTAACCTTCGAAATGCGTTACTCTTGGTGGGTGTACATGTCCTATAATGACATAAATGACATAATTCGCATTTAGACCGCAGTTTATCGCGACCAGTACCCAAGTTCTGTAACTTATGTGAAAACTTCTCAAATCGCGAAAGTGTGAAACAAAAAATTCCACCGTTTCTCGACATGTGAGTAACAACTGTCTCTGTAACTGAAAGCGATAAACAGCACCACTGATTTTGTTTGAAATTTGAATACTCCAGGCGGATGTCAAAAATCAAAATAAACAAAGCCTCAAGCTAAGATGTAACTAACACAGGTGGAAGCGTTAGAACAACTTCTTTAATTTTTTCCTTGGCTTTGTGGTCCGATGGAACACATATTTTACGAGTTTAAGCACAAAATGCTAACAGTAGATATTTGAGAAAAATCATATTTTAGGAGTTATGGGAATCCACATTTCAGATATACGTCGGTTACTGTGTTCATATTTAAACCCGTGTAAAGGGACCTGTGCTGCAGCATATTTGTATATGATGCAAACTAAAGAAAACAAATTAAATGAAAATTTCCGATAGCTCGTTTAGTTACCGAAATATCGGCTGTTGAAATTTATAAAAGTTATCGAATATATTTTTTCATTTTGCGCAAATAAATTATTTGTTTCTGATAGTAAATCAGAAGATAAACATAAAATTAATATCTTTTTTCTATAAGTCAAACACCACTTTTTGATCAAATACCGCATTCAGCATAGTCTAATTTTGTTTCGTTCGATAAATGAGCTTTCGAAAAACGTTGTTTAATTTTATACGTACAAGAAATGTTTGCGAAAAATTTAAAAAATATTTTCGATAACCTTTGAATATATCAACGGCCAATAATTCGATAACTAATCAAATTTTCGTATAATTTTTTTGATTTATATGATACAAAATATTATATGATACAAACAAAAATATTTCGGGCTGGTCCTTTTATATATCCGAACTTTGGGAGCCCATAACTCCTAAAATAGGATTTTCGCCCAGTATGGATATTTAAATTTTTGTGCATAAAATCGTAGGTTCTGTCCCTTACCACTAAAACTTATTATTTTCACGAGGAGACATATAATAGGTTAAAGCTAAATAAACTTTATTTTGTACACATAAAGTTAATATTATGAGACGATATTATTCTCTGTTATCATCATTTATGATATATATACATTTATAATTTAAATTTTGGTTTAATACATTTTGTCGTTCTCACAATGTTTTGATTTGGGAGTAAATTTGACAGTTGAAAATATTTGTTTCTCGACCGAGTACATTACAGATACAGATTTTCTCGCATTTTTCCAGTGAGGCGAGAAAAATTGACAGCTGACAGAAAGTTCTCACAAAACAAAGTTAGAGACACAGTTCAATGTGAGAAACGGGGTGCTAATTCTAATTCACCATGTTTCTGTTTCATTTCATATGCTCCTTAGGAGAATTTTCTCGATGAGAGAGTTACAGAACATGGGTACAGGTTAGCGATAAACTTGGTCTCTCATCTTTGCCGTTTACACCACCCAATTTGAGATTAAATTGGCATTTCAGTTGGCAACGCCGTGCTTAGGTCAACACCGCGCCGAGACAAAATTATTGAAGACGGAGGCACAACAAAAAAATTTACTTGGCGGCTATTGATTTTGCCGGTTTTGTACAAGTTTGGGATGTTATTGAAATAACTCAACCTTTAAAATTTGATTAGTCGGTAAAATCGGCACAGTCGATAATATCGGTTCACATTTTAAACCAATAACATCCAATCATGACAGCGGCAACGTGTGCTTTCAAAAAAATTTTGTGGCGGCGACGCGTCGAAAGACTCGAGACGCACGAAAACGACCTAATGAATAGCTTTTATGAAATGGAGAAAGACACAAATTGGTCTGGTTCCGCTTACCTGTCTCCGATTGGTGTTTTAAATTGAAATCTTGGCAAAGATCAAGAACCTTGCATCTTACCACAATTCTTTGTGCAGAAAACTCGTGGTACTCATAGAGGCTAGGAAGAAAATAAATTTTATAGTAATAAACTTACATATGCATATGTATTATTTATATTACATGAAACAAAACCATACATGTATAATTAAAATCATATAGAACAATATTTTACCACAAAACACTAATTAAAATCATGAAAATTTATTAACGCCGAGCTCAATTCGATATAATAACAAAACAAAATGTAAAATAACTATATATGTTAGTTCTTCAATGTACCCGAACATTCAATTTATGCAAAACTATATATATATGAATGTTAACAGTTCATTTTGTTATTTAAGTGCTGTTTATGTAGTTTTAAGTTATATATTCCCATTTACAGCCTCATGCTCGGTTATAAATAGTAAAGTCCGTGAGCAAGCCTTGGAGAACACATATTTTGTATTTTTACAATGTCGCTATCTTATTTTAGTAAAGTAGCTTATTTGCATTGCCCAATATATGTAGTTCTAAGCATAATCTGTTATCATTTCGTTAAGTACGTTACCATGTTATCGAAACAGAAGAAGACTCAATAAAGTATAATTACTTATAGGGTATTTAAACCGACGAAGATTAATGCATTTCGAAGGTTAACTTCGTTAACCCAGAAGACTACCATACAATTTTCGTATGTAACATTGGAAGTTTAATTTTGAACCTCATTTTAAACTGGTGTACATTTTGATGCAACACTGTTAATTACTAACAATGTACCCTAACAAAAACATACACAAAATTAACGGTTTAACAGACGGAAGCCGATCGAAAATTTTCCGACGCGTCGCCGCCACCAAATATGTTTTGAAGTTCACGCCGCCGCCGATATTCCGATATTCACTTGAACGTTGGCTACCGATTTAATTTCGAAGTGGTAGATGAATTTATCTACCTTGGATCCGACGTGAACAAGGACAACAACGTCAGCCTGGAGATAAACAGGAGAATTATGATTTCTAATAGATGCTATTTTGGGCTCAGCAAGCAGTTTAGGTACAAAGCCCTCTCTCGACGGACAAAAGTTCAGCTATATCAGACTCTCATTTTACCGGATGAAAAACACCTGGGAGTATTCGAGAGAAAAATTCTCCGTAAAATATGTAGTTCTGTTAGGGTAACGGAAAACAAGAGCTATATTACTTATATTATGACGTGGGCATAGCTAGACGATTCAAATTAGGCCAGTTACGGTGGCTAGGCCATGTTATCAGAATGGATGCGCGAAAGGTTTTCGATAACGTACCGATGGAAGCAGGAAAAGAGGACGAACAAGACTGCGCTGGAAACACCAGACAGAAGAGTCCCTCCGTATCCTTGGTGTTACCAACTGGCGAAGGATAGAGCCAGTTGGAGGAATATGTTGAAATTTGTTTGTTTAATTAATATGTGTAAGACGTCTGACCTCATGAGGTTGTAAAATAGTCAATAAAAGTAAGCAAAGTACATGTGATTTTCTTTTACGTTTTGATTATAATGTTAAACTCAGTATATACATATGTATAAATACGTAGTGATAATAAACGCTGTCCAAAACATACTTTAAACTAAATTTAAAAGAAAATTTTTTCTTTTAATATCTCGAAAATGCACAGTACATTTTGCACCAACTCACATTTTAAATCGCCAACAGTATATTTTGTTCATTGCCCATTTCCATTGGGTAAATCTACAAATACATATGTAAACCAAATATATCTGTGGTTTATTGCCCACGTTTAAGCATTGCTCAAATAAATAGCTGGCCATATGTTGTCCAGTGCATTGGCTGATATCAGACCATGAATTTGGGTAATATTATACAAAGTTTTTTTCTTTGTACATATCTGCTATCTCTTTTTTTTCATTTTATCATTTCCCCTGTGCTATTTGCTTGGTACTCAACGAATTGTCTTCATATAAAAAGTCACCAAACCCAATCGAGAAGATTTTACTCGATTACGTTTTAAAATGTCACAAATCTTTTCACAAAAAGGATGTACTAGTAGAGAAGAAAAAACCGGCTAAATTTGGCAACCCTAGTAGAAGAGAACCAAAAAAGTCGAAGCGATTCACCCAAACGCATTTCTCTCCCGCGTTATAACTTGATTATTTCATACTTTTTACATACTTTATGTAATTTTATTTAAATATGGTTGGAATTTCTATAGTTAGATACAATAAAATCATCAGAAAAATGCTCGTGTATTGAAATATTCAACGTATAGAGTAAGACAGAGAGAGCAGAGAAACGACGCTCTTCACTTGTTTTCTTTGTTGGCATTCCACTCCATGAGTAAATTTTCTTCTCTATACCATAGTTGCTTTATACATTTCACAAAAAGGATTTACAAGTAGAGAAGAAAAAACCACCGCAATTTGGCAACCCTAGTAGAAGAGAACCAAAAAAGCCGATGCGATTCACTCAAACGCATTTCTTTTCCGCGTCATAACTTGATTATTTCATATTTTTTACATACTTTATGTAATTTTGTTTAAATATGGTTGGAATTTCTATAGTTAGATACAATAACATCATCAGAAAACTGCTCGTGTATTGAAATATTCAACGAAGAGAGTATGAGAGAGAGCAGAGAAACGACGCGCTTCACTCGCTGTCTTTGTTGGCATTCCACTCCATGAGTAAATTTTCTTCTCTATACTATAGTTGCTTTATGCATTTCAACCCCAGAGTTGTATACGCAATTACAGTATTATAGTGTGAACAGGAAATGGAAATGGAAATGTGCTTCACTGAACATGTATATTAAGGGGCCCTCAGACCTGTGGATAAGTTGCTCGACTTCAAGTTGACATCAACTTCGATTATTTCACATCAACTTCGATTTGGCCCTTACACTCTCAAACTAGTTGAGGCAACTTCATTTTCCTGTCAGATGTCGAAATGAAACGTGATTTGAAGAAAAAACACAAGTTGATATCAACTTCAAAAAATCAAAATGGCTTTGATTTTACATCAACTAGTTTGTACAAACCACCAACTTCACCTTACACCATGGATAAGTTGATATCAACTTGAAGTCGCTGCAACTTATCCACAGGTCTAAGGGCCCCTTTGTGGCCGTCGGTGGTGCAATGGTTAGTGTGCGCGGCTCTTGTACATGAGATCCTGGGTTCGAACCCGGCTCTGACCACCTTCAAATTTTCTTTCGGCGGCGGTCACCTCGCATAGTGACGGCGACACTATCGAGTATCTAGCCATGAAAAAGCTTCTCAAAATACCGTTCGGAATCGGTGTAAAACTGTAGGTCCCAATCAGTGAGTGAAAACTGGAAAGCGCACAGCTCAGTGATTGTGAGAAGTTCTCCCCAGTCCCTTTATGGGATGTAATGGGAAACTATTTATTTTATTTATTCTAAGGGCCCCTTTAATGACAACACATACAAACATTATTAATATATAAGCTAGAGTTATAAGAGGTGGAAAGACTCTGATAGCCATTCACTTGGGAGTGGCCAGAAATGATTCCTTCATTGGGCAGTCCAAGCAGCTCACTACTTCCACGCAGTATGTCCTGGGTAATGGCTTATCGGAAACCTCCGTTAGCTAGCTAAAGTGAGAAGGCGAAACGAATGAGCAACCTGAGTGGTAATGCGATCACTGATACGTGTCAGGATTAGTAGGTGACCTTGTCACTGAAGCTCTTCGAAGTAGTGGACATATTCTTCTGTCCTTTGAAGGCGGATGAGCCAACACCCCTGGCCAACGGCGGATCAAAATTGAAGAAACCAAAATAAAGTTTCGACACACTGCATTCTGGTCAGCGTCTGATCCATAATGGGCGGCTGAAACATAATTATCCTGGCAGTAGGTAAAATGCAAACCACGGTGGGCTGGGTTTGCCTCCCGTCACCGTTATATCGGCAATGAAAATACACGGAAAATATAATAAACAAAGAAACCCCCCAACTGTTGACGACCCTCGCAAACGTTATAAGGACCATGATTTAAGGATATGTACCTGGAATGTTCGAACGTTATACAGGACTGGTGCCACTTTCCAACTGGCGGATGTCCTCGGAAAATGTAAAGCTGACATTACAGCGATCCAGGAAATGCGATGGACAGGATATGGTTGCACCGGAAAGAAAAACTTCGATATTTACTACAGCTGCCATGAGCGTAAGCACGAATTTGGGTGCGGATTTATAGTAGGCAAGAGACTGCGACACCTAGTTTCAAGGTTCAACCCAGTGAGTGACCTAATAGCCGCAATTCGCATCAAAGCGAAATATTTCAACATCTCGTTAATTTGTGTACACGCACCGACAGAGGATAAATATGATGAGGTCAAAGAAACATTTTACGAGCGCCTGGAGGAAGTATATGAACGCTGCCCTGACCACGACATTAAGATTATTCTAGGCGATTTTAATGCCAAATTAGGTAAGGAAAGAAAATTTCGACCAACCATATGCAATCACAGTCTACATGATACCACCTCCAATAATGGAATAAGACTGATAGACTTCGCCGCTGCAAAGAACATGGTAGTTAGTAGCACACGATTCCAGCATAAGGACATTCATAAGGCGACCTGGATATCTCCTGATCAACGGACGAAGAACCAGATTGATCACTTGGTAATAGATGGCAGGCACTCTTCTAGTGTAATGGATGTACGTGTGATTCGAGGTGCCAATGTCGACTCGGATCATTACCTGGTGGCTGCGAAAGTTCGCACGAGATTGAGCAGGGCGGAAAACGTACAAAGCCGAACACAGGAAAAGCTGGATATTGGCAAGCTACGAATACCGGAGATATCAATGTCCTATCGACAGAAACTCTCTCTCCTGCTGGAGCAGAATACTCCCCCCCCCCCCCCTCCCGAACACCCAGATGCGCAGTGGAAGCACATCTCCCATTATTTGAAAATCACTGCAATGACTGAACTTGGCTATCAAAAACCGCAGAAGGATAAGCCATGGTACGACGAAGAATGTCGCATTGCAACTGATGAAAAAGACGCTGCCCGTATGGCAACGAAACAGTCAGTTACAACGCGTGCTGCGAGTGAACGGTACAAGAAGCTGAGAAGGGGGGAAAACCAACTATGTAGGCGAAAAAAATGGCAGTGGGAGCAGAGAGAGAGAGTGAAAGAACCGAAATGTGCAGGATGAATGATGAATCCCGTAAATTTTTCCAGAGGGTAAGAAGATCGACCAACGGGCCTAATAATGGGCTACCCTCCTGCAAGGACGAGAATGGGAATCTGGTGACTGAGAAGCAGTGTATGCTCAAAATGTGGAGATACCACTTTTCAGCACTACTCCACTCTTATTCTTCCACTGAAGATCAGGAGGTAATTATAGATAGTATAGATTGTACCCCCCCCCCCCCCCCCCAACCAAGACGAGATTAGAACGGCGATCTCCCGCCTGAAGAATAATAAAGCCGCTGGTGCGGATGGCCTACCCGCTAAACTTTTTTAGGCAGGTGGCGAAGGACTGATAGCCCACATGCATCAACTGATATGCGGTATATGGCTGGGGGAATCTATGCCCGACGACTGGAGTCTCAGTGTATTATGTCCTGTATTCAAAAAGGGTGATCCGTGTGTCTGTTCCAACTATCGCGGTATCAGTCTTTTATCCATCGCGTATAAGGTCTTGTCGAGCGTATTATGTGAAAGACTAAAGCCAATTATTGAAAACCTGTGTGGTTCAGTGTGGTTTTAGACCAGGCAAGTCCACAACTGACCAAATATTCACGCTACGCCAAATCCTGGAAAAGACCCACGAAAAGCAAATCGATACATACCACCTTTTTGTCGATTACAAAGCTGCTTTCGATAGGCCCATACGGGGAAAACTGTACGAAGCTATGTCTGAACTTGGTATTCCGGCAAAACTGATCCGCCTCTGTAGAATGACGCTGACCAATACCAAATCAGCAGTGAAAGTGGGGAAAGACCTCACTGAACCATTCTGTACCAAGCGAGGACTTAGACAAGGCGACACACTTTCGTGCAGTCTCTTCTTAATGGAGATAATAATGAGAAAGGCTGCAGTAAATACGAACAAGACCATTAACACGAAAAGCCATATGTTGCTGGCGTAGACATCATTGGGCGAAATTTGCGAGAGGTTACTGCAGTATTTTCAAGAATCGAAAAGGAATCAGCGAAGGTGGGTCTTGCTGTTAATAAGGGCAAGACAAGATTAATGGTGTCAACGACTAGAGAAACCTCTCGACTTGGTCCGCACTTGAACGTTGGCAACCGATTTAATTTTGAAGTGGTAGATGAATTTGTCTACCTGGGATCCGCCGTGAACAAGGACAACAACGTCAGCCTGGAGATAGATAGGAGAATTGTGCTTGCAAATAGATGATATTTTGCGCTCAGCAAGCAGTTTAGGAACAAAGCCCTCTCTCGGCGGACAAAGGTCCAGCTATATCAGACTCTCATTTTACCTGTCTTGACATATGGCTCCGAAACTTGGGTCATATCGGAAGCGGCTGAAAAACACCTGGGAGTTTTCGGGAGAAAAATTCTCCGTAAAATATATGGTCCTGTTAGGGAAAACGGCGAGTACCGACGGCGCTGGAACGCAGAGCTATATAATCTCTATTCTGACGTGGTCATAGCTAGACGAATCAAAGTGTGCCAATTGCGTAGGCTAGGCCATGTTATCAGAATGGATGAAGATGAGCCAGCGCGTAAGATTTTTGATAACGTACCCGATGGAAGCAGGAAAAGAGGACGACCAAGACTCCGCTGGAAAGACCAGGCGGAAGAATCCCTCCGTATCCTTGGTGTTACCAACTGGCGAGAAAAGGCGAAGGATAGAGCCAGTTGGAAGAATATGTTGAAATTTGTTTAATTTACTTGTTTAATTAATATGTGTAAGACGCCTGACCTCATGAGGTTGTAATATAGTCAATAAAAGTAAAGAGTTATAAGAGCAACTAATTTCACTGTTCTTTCTTTATTTTCTAAATACTTACAAAATTTCAAGAAACTCTAAATAAATTCCGAACACAAATTTCGTTAATTAAAACAAGTTAAAGAAAACAAAAAAGAAATAGAAAACATTAATGAATGACAGAATTGTATGACACAAAAACAAACAAATCGTCCTGATATCACTAAAAATATCAACACGAAGACGAGTAAAAATGCATCAGAACACCTTTTCGCCGTAGAATTATCACGATTAAAGTGTGCAAATAAACACGCTACGATATTATCATTTTCATCGCTATTTAGAAGACAATTTGTTTTATGTTGATCTTAGTACGGCTTTAACGTCGAAAAAGTGGCATTTCAGTGTAAATAATAAGCAAATGCTTGTCTCGTTTTATTAAATGTTAAACACAAATAGTTTCAAAAAAATATATAATTATGATAAAACGTGACCAGAAGGAAAAACAAAGAAACGATAGTCCAAGCGGAAGAAAAGTGTTTTGTGTGACATTTGGGCCACAACAATAAAAAGCCGATTTCAATGTTTCGGTATTAACATTATCGAGATAAATTTACTCGATCTTGGGTAAAAAATGTATGAGAAATCACATGATAATAGAGTGATAACATTATCAAGGTAAATTGACTGGATATTGGGTACAAATCACATGATAATAGAGTGATTTTTCGATATGCAAGATCGAGTGCATGTAAACGCCGTATTAACCGTAGCGGTTTTTTTTTAGCGAACAGTTGGCATCACTGTAAAAATGCATGTGACCACATTTTTCCCGTATAATGGTAATCACGACATTATTATGATTAAACAGTGATGTAGCTGCGCTATTTACCTTAAAAATGAATTCGCAGTTTAAATTATGTTCGACGTTTGATATGTTCGATTGCCTTAGGCCCAATTTTTAACTAGTTATTTAATTTATATTTGATTTGACTTTAAATACGAAAAGAGTTTTTCAGTGCTTTGTCAAATAATCTTACTACGAAAAGTAACCCGTATTCATACATATATCGTCTAATCGGTAAAAGTGAAATGATAAAATACAAAATATTTAATGAAATTGGAAAATATTTGAGCAGAAATAAAGTTCTAACTGCACTACGAGTTAAATGATACGATTTTATTGTTATTTCAACTAGGATGGTGATTATAATTGTTCACATTAACAATTAAAGAAGCTTTGTGTTTGTTCTTGTTGTTTTCTGTCAAAATCATATGGTCACTTGATCATAGTTTAAATGCCCAACTTTGGCTGTTTAAGCAGCAATCAACTATTAACCTAAAAAATGAATTCAGAGTTTTAATTGTTTGATTTGGGGGTTTCTCAAATACGATCTAGAATTAGACAACCAGAAGATGTGCGCAATTTGGCAACCGTGGTAAAAGAGAACCAAAAAGTGCTAGAAATTCACTCCAAGGCATTTATCTCACGCGTTATAACTTGATTATTTCATACTTTTTACATAATTTATGTAATTTTATTTAAATATGGTTGGAATTTCTATAGTTAGGTACAATAACATCATCAGAAAACTGCTCGTGTATTGAAATATTCCACGAAGAGTGTAAGAGAGCGAGCAGAGAAACGACACGCTTCACTCGTTTTCTTTGTTGGCATTCCACTCCGTGAGTAAATTATCTTCTCTCTACAATAGTTGCTTTATGGGTTTCTATGGCACAGCTGATCGAAAAGGTACTATGGAAATGATGTAGAATGAGAGACCAAAGAAGACAGGAACTAAGTTTAAATAGTGTTTAATGATACTAGTGACAGCTAAATTATGTTTTATGTTGTCTGCATTGAACGAAAATATGCATTCTCTTTGATTTCTGTCCGGTTTATGTCCAACCAAGGTGTAAAATTGGCAAATCGAACTCGATGAAATGGCCTACTACTTCGTCGTCATGAAGAGGCAGCCAAGAGTGTAATAGAGGCTCTTAAGGGGCTATTAGATGATCAAGCGCGGCTTGACAGCGCGGCTTGATGAGAAGAAATGTTTTGCTATTACACGAGCAAGCCCATATTTAATTTTCGTTTTAATACATCCACTGTCGCTTCTGGTTCAATTATCTTTAGTTTATCTAAAAGCTGTTCGAAAGCTTTTTGCTTTTTTATCTTACATATATGACATATATCAACTTTTTATGTTCCACAGTTCTGGGAAATTTTCATACAATTGGATGAAATCTTGCAAACATCCGCGTTCTAACCACGCCATCTTTACACTTCGAATGTTAACTTCAAATGAAATTTTGTATTGGGCTTGCAAGCAGAGCTATTACACGAGGCTTGATGGCAAGCCAAAATATTAAAATTTTTTGATGTTCATCAAGCCATGTTGTCAAGCACGCATTTTTGCCTATTAGACGAGCTTGATGACTTGATGACAAGCCGCGCTGGCAAGCCCTGCTTGATCGTCTAAAAGCCGCTTTAAGTATTACCATAGATATAGGAAATAACTAGATATCGCACATGCCTGGGAAATTTCTTGTTCAATGGTATATTTTCAAGATGGAGCTGAAAGCAAGAATTATAAAATTTGATCCCAAATAAAATATAGCTTGCGAGATGTATTTAGAACAGGTGATACAGTAGGTGTTGCAGGCAACATCAACAGGCATTTTGTTTTGTTTACATGGGGGTTACACGGTCAATTTTTGCCTTTCAAGTTTCAATACATTCATAACTTTTTAACAAAAAAACTCACACTCTTAAAAATTGAAAGGAACTTGCTTTCAATTTCTCTTTCAAGTCGAGTGTTTCAAGTTTCTTTCAAGAAAACAGCTGATTACATATGTTATGAACAGTCTCGTTTTGCATCTTACAAATATTCTGCCGTGATCATTTTTTGATTTCTACTTTTACAAATATTAAAATATTATAAAATTAATTAATCAAAATGTTTGTGAGTAGAGGTAATAAATATAATGATGTGTTGCGATTCATAGAGGTATACAGAAGACATGAAGGTTTATGAAAAATGAATATTGCTTTCAAGTTGCGTGCAGCCTACGTCACAGCTATCAATTTACACGAATTTTGACAAGCAGTATGTGTACAAAACTTGAAAGTGTGGCTGCAGCGTTAGTGGGCCGCTGCTGTACAAGTCAACACAAACGAATACCAACAATAACAGTACACCAAAAACGCACCTAACCAAAATGCATTTGAATTAGAAAGTGGGGAACACAGTGACATGAAAAAAACTAAATTAGTTGTTCGAATAGCACAACCTGGAAAATGATTCTATTTTTGTATTGAAAAAATGTCCCACACTGTTGAATAAACCTTAGTGAATGTTATGAAAAACGTCAATGAAAGTTACAAAACGACAACTTGACAACGCCTGTGCGATATCTACTTATTTCCTTTATCTATGGTATTACTCTATAGTTTGATCGTCAAAGTAGACGACCAGAAGATGTGCGCAACTTGGCAACCCTGGTAAAAGAGAACCAAAAAGTGCTAGGAGTTCACTCAAATGCATTTCTCTCTCGCGTCATATCTTGCTTATTTCATACTTTTTGCATAGTTTATGTAATTGTACTTCAACATGGTTGGAATTTGTATAGTTATATACAATAACCCTATCAAAAAGCTGCTCGTGGGTTGAAATATTCAATGAAGAGAGTAAGAGAGAGTAGAGAAGTACTAGGGTTTCACTCGTTTTGTTTGTTGGCATTTGAGTGAAGAGAAATTTTGACTGTCTATTTGTACAACGTTTTTGTGATCGTTGATCAAAGATGATTTTCCACTCAAAAATTAGGCCTTAAATATTTTAACAGCTCTAATTATTCTCAATGCAGTCTGGTAACCCGAATACATAGTGACACTTTTTTAATTGCCTGGCAACGTTTGCAAATACGAATGGGCGATTCATAATTCACAATTGATAATATTTATAATTTTGTTTCAGAACACAGCAGTATATATGTTGAAAAATCTAACATTAAATATCATTTGAAGAACAGCTAGGTATAATTTTGCAATATTGAAAATTAAATTTTTTCATACATTCATTTGTTTTTATAAGAACTACGAACGATATGGCAACTCTATTTTGGAAGCTCGGCACTCGTCGTTTTTAGCGAATGTCTCCAAAGGCGGCCATATGTGATGAATGTGTGTGACAAGTCATGACAATTTCACATAAAATAAACAAATTATTTCGATGGAAGACTCATTTTTTGGATTTGATACCTCTGTGCCGGTAAGAAATGCAATATTAATGTGTCCAAACATCGAATACACTGTCGTAGATAATTATAGTTTGGAATAAATTAGTGTGCAAATGTAAAAGTGGACATAAAATGTAATGGTGCCACTTTTTCTTTTCGTTGTGGCGTCGGTGATTGCGAACTTTTCCGTTGTATGATTTTGTTTGTCGGGCCCATAGCAGGAGCCCCG
Organism: Phaonia tiefii; assembly: GCA_963931995.1. Lineage (NCBI taxonomy): Eukaryota > Metazoa > Arthropoda > Insecta > Diptera > Muscidae > Phaonia > Phaonia tiefii. Next base: position 89,676,414 of record OZ008367.1, read on the forward strand.
TGGCACAATTGATTGATTCATACAGAGGGTGATGTTGTCTTTTTCCTATCTTTTAGTTGGACGAAGATGGCGGAGGAAGAATTGCTGAACCATCTGAGGAGGAGTATGATGCACTAAATGACGAGACCTTCGGGTCAGCAATGAATGGCGATTGGGAGGAAGTTCACGAAAATCTAGTCCGTATGACTGGTGAATCTGACAACGATGGAGATGCCCCGGACAGTGGAAGTGGTGGTCATGAGGCGAGTGGTGGAAATGGTGGCATCCCAATGAACAGCGCTCTAAAAAATGCCCGCTTGCAAAGAATTTGTGACTCAGATTTAGAGCTGAATTTGTCAGGGATGAAGCTGGATGATATGGACATAAATTATAGTGGTGGCGAAAATGAGAGTATGGCTGGCAGTTTCATGGGCGATATGCATCCTAGTGTTTGGTCTTTACAGCCATCGGCGAAAGAACAACCAAGACCGAATGCGGACTTTCAACTTTCGGGTAATAGGATGCCGCCAAATGCTGCCGCGTTTTTGCGTGAGCGCTTTGCAAGTCCCTTTCATAAACAACAACAACCTCATCCGCAATATCGTTTGATTGGCCCGCCACATCCACACCGCCAAACCCCGGTAAACACACACATGCCTCCCGGCATTCCCTTTGGACTATCACATCTCCCCCGGATGCTTCACACAAGTGGTCCACCCAATATATGTACTTTGGAGGACATTGAGCGTAATATTATGATGCAACAGGCCTCGTCGAAACAAGAACAACAAAAGCAAAATCCTGTAAAACAAGAATTTAAACAGCAAATGGACGCAGTTGCTCATCAACAACATTTACTTAACGAGGCATTAAAGCAGACATCTAAAACACCAACACCAATACAACAGCAACAAACCCAGCAGCATTCACAGCAACAACAGTTAATGATGCAGCAACATCTTAATCAAAAAATGATGCAAAAAGGTAGGATTTTTTATAATACATTTTCTAAAACCTGGTACGAAATTATTATTTTGTTAGACTATGGATACTATTTTTTTGATTCATTATTATGGTATTAGCTCGTATATTGCAACACAACATTATGTAGACATACAAAATATTTGTTTTGGCGACAAACTTTATGTTTTTAGTTCGTGCGTTTCGACCATATTTTTGTTCCGTAAATGGGTTTTTATACCCTAAACAATATAGGTGGGGAGAGAAGTGTAACGCATGGAAGGAGTCATATTAGATCACAAGAACCTTTGGACCAAATTCGTTTTGGTGCTTTTTAATTTGAGACTTTTTAAAAATGGCCGTTATGACCATGACATGGTACCCGCCATACTAATGGATAAATAAAAAAGTATTCTTGGTTAATTTGGTGACAAAAACATTCCCCATGAAATAGGTCAACGTTTACGGATTTTTGTGTTTTCAATCAAGTCAGTAAATGGCGAAAGTTTTAAAAAATAGTCTGTTTTTAAGAAAAGTTAAATTTAACATTTTACAGCATTGTTTACAAAAAGTGTATTTAGATGAAATAGACCATCACAACGGTCGTTTAGTGGCACACTTCAATTTTATTTTTAACGCATATAGTTTTCTGGTTTTTAGAATTATTGAAAAGTAACGATTCCGGGCCCAACCAATTCACAAACATTTGTTTTCGTACGAAATAATTTTAGACAACAATCCTGTAATGACCTACAAAATTTTCGTAAAGAGCTGAGTACCAAGCAAATGAAAAGTGAGCGAAATTGTTGGTTCATGAAATTTTCGTTATTTTTATACACGTATATGTTATGGCAAAGAAAATTCCATAAAAACGTATCCTACCTACAAATACCTAGACTCCTACCTACAAATTGAATAGACGAATAATAAGATAAACAAACCTAAGAACCAAAAATAAATGAGGAGAGAAATTAAGGACGTAATACTTAACCCTTCTGCACAAATTGGGTCAAAATGACCCAATTTTGAAGAACAACCGTCGAAAATCATGTCTTAGGATGGCTGCAAGTTTATACAACTTTTTCATATCCTCAGTCAAGGCCTTTTGATGGATTTTAAGTAAAAATAATTTTTTCGCGACTAGCCAATTTTTTTTCATTACATTTTAAATACTTTACCTACGCGTATACAATTTGTGGGTCATTTTGACCACCAATGCTCGCGAATGCCCTATGGGCCTTCTGGGAAAATTTTTTTGGCAAAGATCCAGGAAGCTGTAGTAGCCGACACTCCCAGTTCATCGAAGATCATTCAATTTCAAGATTCTACCTCCTGCTTTTTGGGTAATTGGGAAAAAGACAAAGACGCTTTTGTTTGTCCACATACCAAAAACTCAAACAACCACTCAATCCGTCGCAATACATGCAAAAACAATTTATGCAAACAACATGTTGTGTATAAGTATAAACACCCAGAATTAAACTTCTTGTCTTAAAATAAATATTGAATTTGTATATTTTATGTTCAAATAATAAAAAAAAAATTAATTAACCGTTATACGGATGTGTTTTTCATATTGGGTCAAATTGACCCACAAATTGTTTATGAGGGGTATAATCTGAATTTGTGCAGAAGGGTTAAGAAACCCAGAGGTGTGATGCAAAATATGATATTTAACAACATAGAATATTCGGACAATTTTGAAATAGATGAGAATTTCAATAATTATTTTATAAACAGCATTAGGGAAATTCGAGACTCCATAGGGTACGTGTAATATACAGTGGTGTGCGATGAAATCGAGTCACACACTCGTCAAAACTTTTATTCTCTGCAAATCAGTTGTCCAAGCTGTTTCATGTCAAGAAATGCTGAACCTGATTACATTTTGTAAACCACTACTGTTCTCCAGGTCAGTGTCAGTATTTTAAAGGCTATGTAATGACGTGTGCTATAAAATAGGGTCAATTACATAAAAATATATATTTTTTTGAAATGGTTAATGGTAGTTTGGATTTGAATTTGAAAACAAAGTTTAGCTTTTAAATATGATTATGTAACCACATATGGCCTTATGGGCTCGGTTATTGAAATAATTAAATAAATAAATAATGTTTATTGGTAGCATTAATAAATTGTCATTATTGACGTTCCAAAAGGGGCCGATCTAAGTATTGCAATCATGACCGCCAAGAAAGAATTAAAGAGATGAGAAAAGAATTCAGAAGCCACATACAAATTACTGACATAATGGGATGCTCAAAGAAAATGATGGAGACCGGAATAAAATATAACCCCAATCCAGGAAACAGATGGGAAACCCCGAAAATTACAGAACATTTGGAACCAAAAATATTGCGCCACGTAGAGTTTGAGTTTTGTTACCTTTTTCTTCCGCCCTTAAAAGGCAATACGATCGGGATGTTGACACCCTACATTAAGAAGTAACTAAAAGCAATTTAAAGGCAAAAAGTGTACGAAAAGTTTAATTTCAAAAAATTTTGAATTTTGCCAAGGAGCTGCTGAAACAAAAGTGAGATTGGTTAATTATGATGGGAGTAATCTTCCTGTACGAAAGCCTTCCAACCCCGAATTCAGGCCCCCGAACACAATCCAAACAGTTAAACACGGTAGCGGAAACATAATGGTATGTGGTTGTTATTCTTACATTGGGACAGAACCTTTATTCCAAATTGAACAGACAATTGACGCTGCATATTATACCACTATATTAAAAAACATCATGATGCCTTGTGCTGAATGGGAAATGCCGCTTCGATGGGTGTTTCGAAGCGAGCAAAAGCTTGGTTTGAAAATAATATTGTTATAGTTTTAAGATGGTATATGCAGTCGCCGGGCTTAAATCCTATTCAGAATTTGTGGCGGGACATTAAAGTGTCTATAAAATGAAAATACCAATTTAATAAAGATGAGCTTAGGGCACTGGTGCAATCGGCGTGGGAAACACGACTTGTGGCGACTTGTGGATTCAATGTGAAGGCGTTTCTTAGCTGTGATAAAAAAATAATAGTTATTTCATCAAGTATTGAGATAATATAAAGGATTAATGAAACATACATTTTATTTGACACAGCTATTTATTCTAGTTCAGATGATGAATTGCGATGACTATTTTAATTCCCAGGCAAAACGGGACATTTTGAAATATTTTGATTTATACCTAATGATTTAATTTTAGATTACGATATTAATGTTCTAAAATGTTATATCTAGTTCTTAATTGAACAATAAAAAATAAAAGTTATAACCAAAATTTAATTTTTCTACATTTGTTTTTGCTTTGAAAATGTTGATTAGTGTTGTATATGTAAACCAAGTAAATGTGATTCAGTGACTAAAAAATTAGAAAGCGTACAGCTAGCTCCCTGGTTGTGAGAAGATGGGAAACGGTTTTTTTAAAATGTGTTATACAATATCTTTAATTTCCGTGCAATAACATTGATATAATTAAAAACATATGTAAGAACCGTAAATGCAAACTTGACTGCAATAACGTTTCGACAAAGAGTATTTTAGATAACTGGAACACATGGTTGTATTTTACTAGATACATATAATAAATAAGTCACTTGAGACAGGAACATTTTTTCCGAAAGCTGGAAACATACGGTGATAATACCCATTAAAAAGGTAACTACAACTAATAAATGCGAAGAATACCGAACAATTAGTGCATTAAAAACTTGTGGAAAGCTAATTGAAAAAGTGGTTAAAGAACAACTGGAGCAGAATATAAAACAATCTGGAATTTTATCAGAATATCAATCTGGTTTTCGAAAAAATACTCGTGTGAAACAGCAGTGAACTATGTTATAAACCGGTTGATATATAGACTTTGAAGAACGTTAGAAACAATAGGTCAAAACATACTGTTGTAAAAACTTTATAACTACGGAATTCAAGGGACTGAACTGAATTGGTTCAAGTCATACCTAACTAACCGAGAACAAAACACAAAAGTAATCAATGCAGTATCGAGTATCATAAAAACGAGTTCCGAGCTGCATTGACATGCCAAAAGTATTGGAAAAGTGGGAAGTAGTACTATATGCGGATGACACTGATTTTTACAGACGCGGACACGGAATAAAAATTTCGTGAAAATTTACAACACGATATATGATAAATATGTTAACTTCTGTTCAATAATTTGTGTAGTTCAAGATCAAATTCTATGAAAAAGTACTTTTATAACAAAAAGTAAATTTTCATAGAATATATTATTAAATGAATAATTTAAAATTGATTATTATGGTGGATGGTTGGGAATATGTATTAATTAGTATTTATATAAATTATTAATTCAATTGAGTATAATTTGTATTTCCATTTTATACAACGTGTATTTTGACGTATTTCATTCAGCGCCTGGATGTCACTTTTCGAGACATTAGGGTTATAAAATATCTTAAAATCGTTGTAAAATGACCAAACTTTAAATGTGTAGAATGCGGCATTTACACCAAACAATATTAACGCATTTCGAAGATAAACACCGTTAACCCGCGCTAACCCAGAATATTAATCATACAATTTTAATCTGTAGAAACTTAAGTTTAATTTTTAACCTCATTTTAAACTGGGTTTGATGCAACACTGTTAGTTACTCAAAAATGCAACCATAATAAAAACATACACAAAAATTCAACTGTTTTACTGTTTGAAGCCGCGTCACCGCCACCAAAACTTTTCTGAAACTCGCGCCGCCGCCGATGTAATTGGCTCTTAGTGGTTTAAAATGTGAGCTGATTTTATAGCCTGGACCGATTTGACCCACTGATCCAATTTTAAAGGTTCAGTTATTTCAAAAACATCCCAAAAACTGGAAAACCCAATAGCCGGCAAGTTATTCAAAAACATCCCAAAAACTGGAAAACCCAATAGCCGGCAACTTAATGTTTCTGTTGTGCCGCCGTCTTCGATAACTTTGTCTCGGCGTGGAGTTTGTCTAAGCACAGAGTTGCCACCTGAAATGTTAATTTAATCTCAAATTGGGTGGTGTAAATGGCAAAGATTAGAGAACAAGGCTACGATAAACGGCTGTGTAAATGCGTTATAATGTGCCGTTGATATTGTTAAGTGGCATTAAAAATGCCGCAGATCACACTTTATTTCAATGAAATGGAGATAAAAGTATTAAAAAACCCGACTAAAGTGGACTAGGACTTTCTACTGATTTACACGTAATTGATATCAATCTCCGTTAAAGCCCCGTATTCAGTTCTTGCGGAATTTTCATAAGAAATTTGTCATTTATCACTAAACGGAACATTTTGTTGCGGAGTGTTACCACCTAACTTTGATTTACCTTGCAAATATTTCGTTAATAATTCCTCTTCGCACTCCATTTTATTTTTGACTCACGTGGTATTACTTTTGTTTGTTAAAATAATCGAAATGTCAAAATTCCGGCCACAAACAATTGTTTTCGTACGAAATAACATTGTCGTAACAACCCTGTATTGATTTTGCTTACGAAATTTTCGCACAGAACTGAATACTAGGCAAATGAAAAGTAAACGAAAATCATAAAATTTTTGTTATTTTTTATACACGTACTTATGACAATGAAAATTTTATAAAAACTGAATACCAGGCTTCAGTGTCAAAAGTGCAAAAAACCTGGGATGCAATTATGTTCAAATTTCTGTATTACGAAAAACGGTGTGCAGTTTCTTATTTTTAAATGCGCTCTTGATTATTTGGTATAATATGGAAAAAACTAGATTCATGCGAAATACTGGACCACCATGGTCAACATCGCCAATTTTACACGGGAAAAGTGGATTTTCTGTCAAATTCACGATTCAAAATTAAGATTGTACGAGTGATTTTCCAAGCTCCTATAAAAGTGGCACCAACTTGGTATATGTCAAAATTTTGGTACTGGTTAATGGTACAAACTAACATATTCAGTTTGTATATTGCTCAAGGCACCCGATTTTCCCATCCAAAATACAAAAAGTGTCAACAAATCATCTTACATTTTTGACGGCCCATAAAACTTTACTGGTTAACTATACGCCCTATTGTTATTTTAGAGTTTTGTAGCACTAAGTGTAACAGGACGAACTAGAAAAAACTAGAAATCTTCAAGCAGTTTTTAACATTTTTTTTATTTTTTTATTTTTGCTTTATTGGCTTGTAATTAGAAGTTTAGTGGCCAATTAGAGATAAATTATAATATTCATAAAAAAAATAGTTAAACAAAATTAAATAAGATAGATAAACTACTACAATGAGGATTACTACCCACAAATGTGGCATTCTTAGGTGTGTGTAAGTCTAAACAATTTTCAGTGACAAAGCAGAGAATAATAAATAAGTAAAATATTAATTAAGTGTATATAAAAACGTCGATAGGACCGTCGCATAATGTTTCCAACAAAGGATAGTATAGTCGCATATTGTCCCCAATAATGGAGGATAAACAGGCTAAAATTTAATTAAAATATTGTAATTTATAACGTTAATACACCCAGCGAAATAATTATAAAGGCAGTGTATTTTTTCTCGTTACTCTCAATGCACTGCGGTGTTGGTGTAGAATTTTAATGCAAATATGAGTCATTAGGTATATTATGTCAGAGAATGTAATCATTCGATCTCTTGCACAAGTTAAATGAAAAGTGACGTTGGTTTTTCTATTTTGGGTGCGAAATATATATATAAAGGCAGCATGGAATATAAACCTTATTCGAACAGTAGTAAATAGGAATTCAAACAGAAGGAGAGTTTTCTTTGTTTGTTATTTTATTGTTTTAAAATTAACATAGGTCAAATGAAAAATAAATTGATTTATATAAAATGACTGGTGGAAAGTAGCTAAGTAATGCAGAAAAAGGAAAAATTTAAGATTTTCATGATGAAGAGCTTTAGAAGCGGGAAATTTCGAGGCGATTGAAAAGATCTGGCTGTGTCATTGACAATTTTATAAAACAGGGTTGTTCATATGGAAAGACAATACGACCAGGAAGGTCACCGCTGAGCTGTGACCGCTCCAAAAGAGAGATCAGAAGGGTTGCTGTTAAAGAAATCTTCAGCGATAAGGAAATTATTGCTGAATTGAACTTGGGAGTAGGGTTGCGTCGTGTTCGACAAACAATGAAACGCGACTTGAAACTGTCATATTGGAAAAAGTATGCAAAACTTGGTCTCCTGCTAAGTCACGAATTAGCCAGATTTAAGTTCGATGAAAATACATATTTTTGAATGAGGATTGATATTTTCCGATTAAAATATTTTCAATTGAATGGACCTGATGGCTCGAAGAAATATTGGTGTTCCAAAGATTTTTCTACCGTTATGCGTCAGTGGCGAAATTTTGGCGGTGGCTCCCTTCTGGTTTGGGCAGGGGTGAGTTATAGAGGAACCACTCCTATATGTTTCGTTTCCACAAAAATGGACTCCGAGTATTATATTCGACTGTTGGATGTCGTCTTAGTTAATTCTGGAGAGGACATTTGTGTCCCAGAATTCTTCTTCCAGCAAGGTAACATAACAATACATCGGTGAAAGAAAACTCCAAAGTTTCTGGAGTCCAGAAATAATACCAACTCCCGACTGGCCTGCACTTAATCCTGATCTTAATCAAATCGAGAACCTCTGGTATATTTTACAAATTCCAAGTTTACCAACATGGGCACCGGTTTATGAATGTCAACGATCAAAATGTATCAATTCAAGAAAAGTGGACGATAACTAATGACTAGCATAGTCATTTGCTAATAAACTCAATGCCAAAATGCTCAGAAGCTACAATAAGGATTATTAGCGATAATGGAGATCTTTCGGCGTACTAAAACTGTTAAAATATTGAAAAATAACTTTTGCCTTTATAAATATTTCGCACTAGTAATTAGTTTATTTTTGTGGATTCATCTGGAAGAAGTCTTAGTTAAAGTATTTTAATCTGAAAATTATTTGATTTTTAAAGGACTAATACAATATAAAATAAAAACTTGAAAATTCGTCTCAACAGTTGGAAAAACAAAAAATGGTGTTGCCTTTATATTTATTTCGCGGGGTGTATTAAAGTCAAAAAGAAATATCTCCAAAATCTCTATTCATTCTAACTTCTGTAAGTATATAGGATGAAAGGGCATTAATCACATTATTTCAGATACCACGAGTTATGAAATAACTCAACTTCATGACTTTTAAAAGAAAATTGGATTTTTTTTCTTCATCAAAATCGTCCCAAAATTGGATTTAAACTGCAATAAATATTTACAACACGATTATTAAACATCATTTCCAATATGGGTCTACTACATTAAACACTTGCTGCACAAAACAACAAATTTTCAGACTACAAAAACTTCAAAACAAATCTATGAGATCAATATTAAAATGCAATCGATATACAGTGTCGGGAAAAATAATAGGGACGATATCTTCCTTCTTAATAATATGTTTTTAATTTTTCCCTGCTGAACTTTTATTGATGGAACTGTCAAGTTCTTCCAAATATAACGGGTTTTCATTATCAGATTTTGTTTTTACTCTATTCTTTTTAAATTAGTTGCTTTGTCGAGGAAAGTTAGAAACAAAGTAAATTCATATAAAGGGTGATTCAGGAAGTTCCGGACAAATTTCTCCAGCGTATTTCTTGGCTCTTTTCATGAAGAAAAGTCCACTAGGACCATGTCCGAAAATGCAAGGGTGCGAAATGGCAGAGTGGGAAAATGGGAACCACATTGAAAACTTCCTTTAACATCAAATGTTTTTTTTTCCTTATGTGTTTGATTCTTCAGCCAAAAATGTCAATAAAATAAGAATGGTAATAACTTTGGAACGGTAAGACCTCTGGGCTTCGTTTATGTCATTTTGGAAAGGTAAGAGGTATGGCTATCTTTCAACAGAAAAAAACATAAGTTACCTGCAAATTGAGGTTATGGGATTTTTTTTTTATTTTTTTTCCGAAAGCTCTGTATCTCGGCGATTTGACTTTTTTCTACTTTTTTTTATTGATTCTGAAAGGCCTCTTAAAACCCTTTCCAACAAGCCCACTGGCTCAGAAGTTAGCAACTTTACCCTACTACCCTCCGACCACCAATCCGAAAATTTTGAAACCGCTGCCATTTCACACCCTTGCATTTTCGGACATGGTCCTAGTGGACTTTTCTTCATGAAATGAAGAAATTTGTCCGGAACTTCCTGAATCACCCTGTACAATAAATAATAGGGACGACAAACTCGCAACCGAGTTAAAATGAAACAATTTAATTTGTTTTAAAAAAAATACATTAAAGTGACGAAATATAATCAGTAGTGACTAATCTAAGTTAAATTTATTGCCAAAAAGATGTAATTCTTAAATTAAAATCAGAAGGGTTATCAATGCGACAAATTGTCCAAACAACGGATTGCTCCAAAAACAAAGTGTTTAACGCGATTCACTCCACTAAAACCATCAAAACCAGAGGCAAAAAGCGTAAAACGTCAGCGCGTTTTGACAAACTTTTAATAAGGTACTCCAAAAAGAACCCTTTCGAGTCGGCAAATGACCTTAAAATTAAGTTGTGTGTTCCAGTAACAAATCGTACGATAAGGAATTGACTTCGAGAAGAAAATAGACTTCAAGAAAAGCACCCCTTCTTAGTAAGAAAAATATGCAGACAACATCTTGGCCGCCAAAACTGGAACAAAGTTCTGTGGTCTGACGAAATGAAGATTAATTTGTTTCGATCAGATGGAAAATCGTGTGTACGTCGCCCTCCTAATAGTGAGTTTAAGCCACAGTACACAAAAAAAACCGTCAAACACGGTGGCGGGTGATTTCTGGGTGTTTTTCTGCGTCTGGCGTTGATCCAATTTTCTGAACTGAAGGAAAAATGCCCGCTTTAGATTATTTGCATATACTCCAGAACAAAATGCTTCCATTTGCTAACGAAGAAATGCCGTTAAGGTGGGAAAGGAGGTCAAGTAACCGTTATGGAGTGGCCATCGCAATCTTCGGACTTAAATCCCATAGAGCACCTCTGTGACATTCTAAAAAATAAAATTGCTAAATCTAAAAATAAGTATGAAATGTGGGATAAAGTTCAGGAAACTTGGTACTCCATTTCCTCGGATATCTGCGCCAATCTTGTTAGTTCAATGAAGCGACGATGCCAGGAGGTTATTAAAATGAAAGGAGCTTCTACCAAATATTAAAATAATATTCGGATTAGATAGCAAAACTAAAGTTATTCGGCTGTATATAAAAAGTTCCTATTATTATGTTTTTATTATGTAAGTTATTCGAATACAGCAAGACTGCAATTGTATTTTTTTTTTTTTTTTAATTTTTGAATAGAATCCCTTTAATTTAATGTGAATGCTTATATGTATACGTAAAAATAACTTAAAATTTAAGAAAATATAAAAAATTTCACGTGTTATTATTTTTATTATTACTTTTTCCAACACTGTACATCTACATATATATCTTTATATATATAATTCTACTGCACGTGTGTTTGTGACTGAACTCCTCCTAAACTTCTGGACCGATTTGAATAAATTTTTTTGTATGCTTTTGGGTGGCGCCCTGGGTGGTTTAGACTTACTATTCGGTCCAATTGGACAAAGGGGCGTGGTACCTCCCATACACATCGCTTGAAATATTAGGCAGGACAACGTCTGCCGGGTCAGCTAGTACATATATATATGATTAGTGCTTTAAATTGGCTGAATAGTTATATACATAGAGTAATATACTAAGAGTTTGCAGCAGCTGTTTTTCTTGGACCGGAAACCAAGAAAAGTCACTGGAAAAGTTGGAGCACAGAGTTATATAAATTTGGTAATCCACACAGAATGAGAAAAATCCTTATTTTTATAAATTTGTGTTTCAATTGTAATCTCTATAAAGAGTTTATTCTAACACTTCATTACATTTTGCTTTATTTCACTTGTTATCCCTTTTTTCCTTGATTTAATTAACACAAAAATACTTCCACTTGATGAGCTTTGTACTTTTGGTTCAATGCACAAAGACAAAAGTGAGCAACCCTACATACTTCCAGTCATTTATCGCTGTTTCTCTTTGTTACTTTATCCTGCATGTTTCGCGAACTCTAAGGTTGATCAGCTGTGGCATAGAACCCCCTGCATCAAAGACCCAAAATGAACACTCTAGTCTTGATACAAAAGTTAAAAAAATGGGAATGGTCAAAAACACCTAATAAGGCAACTTCAATATGTTCTTTCTCCTTCTCTTTTTCTTATTTTCATTGACGATCTCCTGGGTCGGACTGTGAACCAAAACTACTCTTTTGCGGATGACAGTAATCTCTGTCATTCATATTCATTCGACCACAGACCAAATCTTCAAGAAATTAGTGATAAACGTCAATTAATGAATGAAATACTCAACCGCGATCTCGAGGCCATTGTTGAGTGGGGTCGATTGAATAGAGTAAGTTTTAATGCGGGGAAGACCCAGTGCTGTCTGCTTTCGCACAAGCGGACAGCTGACCCAGTCGTATCGTCATTATCTATGGATGGTGTGGATATTGAGGAATCAGACTGTTGAGTTCGCGAAAGAAAGAAAACAAATTTTCCTGAGTCGCTTTTATTTGTGTTTATTTAAAAACCCGCTTATTCGCGTAGCGCTTTAAAACAATTTGTCGCTTTCGTATTTAAAATCGAACTGATGTTCCTCTTTCCTTCGTTGCCTGTCTTAGGTTCTTGTTTTGTACAGAAAAGAGTCACTGCCGTTAATTAGCAACGTACCAAAGGACTACGTACTTACATACACACATGACGGATTTGGCAAACACACAAAAGGGCAACGAAGGGATAACAAATAAGCAATGATCATAACAAGAGAGTAATGACTACATAAACGAGTTAGAATTTGGTAAATAGTTAAATTGTAACATACAGTACTGTGCAAGTAAATAGGTACTGAAATTGAAATATAAATTAAGTATTTATGTTGATTAAACTAATTCAAATAAAATAGTGTAGGCGGCAACATTCCCTCCCTCGTAAGCGAATTAGGGTTCTATGAGCTTACTGCCCTCCTTCTTATTGCCGACATTTAATACTGCTATTTTAGCTACGGGCCTCTCATACGTACTGCTACTCTTTCTGACTTTGGCGCTGCGTACTTGACCATCTTTTGCTGGGTACACTTCGGTCACAATACCCTTGGGCCAAATGTTGCGGGGAAGGGTGTCGTCCACTATGACGACTACGTCTCCAACGGATGGTGGTGATACTTTGTCGAACCACTTACTTCGCCGAACCAAAGTTGGACCATATTCTCGTACCCATCGTTGCCAAAAATGATTGGCAAATTTTTGAGTTTGGAGCCATCGTTGCCGCAGGTCGTGATCGAAGTCACACAAAGGCTTTTGTCCAGCTACAGAACCAAGTAGTAAATGATTTGGTGTTAGGGCATCGTCGTCAGCTGAGTCTAGAGCCACGAATGTCAATGGACGAGAATTGATTATGAATTCAATTTCGTATAGGGCACACCTTAAGGTCTCGTCGTTAAACTTGAAGGCTGGACACATTGCGTGGAGTATGGATTTGACTGACCGGATTAAACGTTCCCATGCACCTTCCATATGCGGAGCTGCTGGAGCCTTTTTGTGTAGCGCTCTTAATTTGGGAATGTAAAAAATTGACTTTATTTTGCAGATTGTTGCTTCATGCAGACAATGATGAAAATTCTCGTGGTAGTATCGGACCACTAGAAAGGTTATATAGTTGTCATGAGGTAAAATGATTGCCTTATTACAATTTAGTGTTTCCGCTATGCCGCAAGCGCGTATGACACCATTATCGTCGAGGAAGATATTAAGCTGCTTTAATTTGCTAATTTTGTCAATTGGCTTGTTATTTTTGAGACTCCATATTTCGTCAGAAAACTCGCTCATTTGCGCATATTTAAACACGCAATCAAGGAGCGTTACTTCTTGTATTTTACCGCCGTGGGCCACAGACTTCAATTTTTCTATATACAATAGAAATTTCGACAGGGCTCTATAAAGTCGTCTCCGAAAAATACTCAATATTCATAGTGAAGTTATTTGATTTCGAAATATATAAAAGATGCTTTAGTACCTCTTCTTTATTGGTGTCTCCTAAATCGGAACATTTTGGCCAACCACTTCCATCAGATTTGAGAAATTCTGGACCCTGGAACCACGTGCTGTTGTTGGGGTTACAGATTTTCGTCGCAGTCAGCTGGGTTTGATTTTGATGGGACCCAATTCCACTGAGTCACATTCGTTGCTTCGAGAATTTCACCAACTCTGTACATCACGAAAGGTTTGAAGTTCTTTGGATCCATGGACAACCATTTTAACACCGTTTTCGAATCGGACCAGTAGAAGCTTTCTGCACATCGCAAACGAGTTGAATTTCGTATTTTTGCGGCGAGACGGGAGCCAATTAGGGCTGCTTGCTGTTCCAGTCTTGGAATTGATATTGGCTTCAGCAGGGCGACTTTAGACTTCGCAGCTACAATACTAATGTCGACTTCTTCGTTGTATTGAATACGGAAGTAGCACACAGCGGCGTAAGCGTCTTCACCAGCGTCGACAAAAGTGTGTAGTTGCACGTTGAATGTGAATTTTAATAATTCTGAATAACATCGTTGGATGATGACGGAAGAAATTTTATCCAGATTTGTGAGCCATGTTGACCATTTAATATATAATTCGTCATCTAGTTCGTCGTCCCACTTTATGCCTGATCGCCATATATTTTGAAGTAAAATCTTCAAGCCTATAGTATAGAGGGATACGAACCCCAGTGGATCAAAAATTGACATCAGGACCTGAAGGACTTCTCTCTTGGTTGGGACCACATTGAGTTGGAACACATTTCGTTTGAGCCTCGAGAATCTGGAATTGTACTGAAACACGTCATTATTGGATTCCCAATACATACCGAGAACTTTTTCAACGGCACCAAATGCGTTTTCAGTTATCGCTCTATCACCCAATTGTTGCCTCACTAACTTAGAGTTTGATGCCCAATTTATCATGTGGAAACCACCAGCAGCATGAATTTTTTTGACCTGGGTAGCCAATTCCAGCGCTTCTTCTTCTGTTTGAACACTGTCGATAAAATTGTCCATATAGTGATATGACTCCACCGCCTTGACTGCCCTGGGATATTCTTCACGAAATTCTTCAGCATTTTTATTTCGCACAAAATGTGCAATACAGGGTGCGCAGCTTATAACAAACGTTAGAGCCTTCATCACAAAAACACTAGGCTTACGTACGTCTTCATTTTCGAACCACAAACATCTTTGGGCGTGCATATCCTCATCTCTGACGTTGATACGATGAAACATTTCAGCAATATCACCACATACTGCTACCTGTCCAACTCGAAATTCAAATAAAATCTTCATCAGTGACGTAAGTAAATCAGGTCCACTCGTTAAAAAATCATTTACCGATTTATAGTTTGATTTAGATGCTGCGTCCCACACTAGGTGAACTTTATTCGGTTTGTTAGGGTTTCGAGTACGACCGGTATATGAAAACATCTCTGAGTTCAATACCTTCTTTGCGTATCCTTTAAAAAGTAGTTTATCGATTTCCGCTTGCATTGTCTGCTGAAGTTGGGGATCCTTTTTAAACTTCTTCTGGAGACACTTTAGACGATGACACGCTACGTCATAACTTTCTGGCAACTGCGTGGCATTATCCTTCCAGAGTAAGCTGACTTCGAACTTCTTATCCTTTTTCATAACGTTGCTCTCCAGAATCTGCATGGCCTTTTCGTTCTCGACTGATAAGATATTTATCTCTTGGGACTCTTCCAGGGCGAAATACTCCTTCACTTCATCGTGTAAAGTTTGATATCGATTTTCACACTCACATGTATGAATATTCAACGAAGCAGAAGCTCCCAAATCTGTGCCACTACCTTGAAGGGTCCAACCTAAACGGGTTTTCGTAGCAATCGGTTGATTGCGTGCACCTTCTCTGATTTTTATAGGTACTGCTACCCTCCAATTGTTTAGTCCTATTAAATCGTAGGCTTGGCTTTGAAATACGATTGTATGGGCAACCCTTTAAATATGATTTACCCTTGATGATCTCATCAAAATCGAGCGACTGTGTTGGCAAACCGAGATTATTTACAGTGCGCACATCATGGAGTGTAAAACGTGATTCATTTTGAGCACCTGAGACTTCTAAATTTATTTTGACTGACTGAGGGGTTCTTTTCTACCTTTAAGACCGAGTTTGTCGAATAATTTCTTCTCCATTAGGGTCACTGAAGATCCTTCGTCTAAAAAGGCAAATGTTTTAGTTGAACCACCATTATGAAAAACTCGTATCGGCAAAATTCTGAAACATGGTTTGTCTCTACCACTGTCATTATGTGCATTTACACTTCCATTGCCTTCAGGCATTGCAATATTACTCATACTTGGGCCGACCGTTGTTGTATATTTATGTAATAATGGGTGATGTTTTGCTGTACAACCAGCGACGCCACACACTCTATTGTCGAAACACTTCCGACGATGTAAATTCAAGCACTGACGACACAATTTGTTGTCTTTCACCACTTTCCATTTGGTGTCCAAGTTCATGGATTGAAACTCACCACAGTTCTGGATTTTATGAGTCTCGCCTTTGCATGAAATGCAAGTTGGTTTGCTCGGGCTACTTTGTTGATGAGTGTTCACCGACGCTCCCTTTTTTCCTGTGACCGGGGACACGACTTGACTGGCAGCGGCTGCTATAGCATAGATCCAATCACTAAAACCTTTCACAGTGGGAGCTTTTGGGTCTTTTGGATGCATTGCCCAATTGAGCTTGTGATTGTTTGGTAATTTATCCACTAAACTCTTCACAAGCATGGGATTATTTAAGTGGGCCACCATATCACACGCCTCCATTGTTGAGCAAATATTTTGAATTGTCAATGCATACTCGATAATACTATCGAGTCTGTCCTTTAATGGAGGAATTTTCATTGCTTTCTCTATCATGCTGTCCAAAATATGCTCTGGGCGACCGAAACACATTTCCAAGGTTTGAATGATTTCACCCACCATTGAAGGAATTAACAATTTACTTTTTACAAGTTCTTTTGCATGACCTCGGAGACACGACTCGGAGACACGACCTCGGAGACACATGACCTCGGAGACACGGAGAAACGCATTAAATTTTCACCATCAGTGTATCCTGCTATTTCAGTGCTGTTTCTAAAGTTGCTGATAAAGAGCGGCCAATCTTCTGGGTTACGTCGAAACTGGGCAACTCCTTAGGGATTACCTGTCTAGCCGCAATTTGTGACGCTGTTGGTTGGAACGACGTAAAGGTGTTAGAAAAAGAACTAGATGGCTGGCTTACGTTGCCTTGAGAAAGAATTTCATATTTCTTTTCTAAATATTGCCTTTGTAGTTCTTTTTCCTCCTCCAGCATTTGCAGCTGCAACTGCGTTTGCGAGGAAAGGTTCGCTGCAGGCATATTGGGACCACTGGTGTTCACAAAATGGCGTTGCATATTCTGACCATTATGTGCTGTGGTTGATTGTGTTGTTGTTTTCGGCGGTATTATGGTTGTTCGCGGCATTGTTGCCATTGAAGCAATGTCGATGGAGCCGTGATTATTTAAAATCTGATGATGTGCACCTTCGTCATGACTCGCTGTGCCTTGGCTTGACGCTTGATTACTTACAGCCGGAACTTGGTTGGTAGGTGATGATGAGCCTTGCGGCATATGCTGAGCCGTCGTAGATTTGTCCCTTAGGGCGACGGATTGGTCAAGACCACAAGGGCAACACCAGCTTAAACTAGCTACGTCGCCATTCACCCCAACGCACACAAAATGGAACCACTTATCACAACGATCGCATTGCACCATACGTTCGGTGTCTTTTAAAACACATATTTTGCAATTAAAATCGGTTTCCGACATTATTTTGTCCGAATATTTTTCCTTGAAACACGATTAAAATTTTTATATTATTTTTAATATAGACACGAACAATGCGTAAAATTATTTTACAGAAACTCGCGTAAATCGTTTTTAAGAATCTTTTCGATTCTCACCGAAATTGTTATTGAGAATTTTTTAGATTCTCAGCAAAATTGTTTTAAAGAATGTTGAGTTCGCGAAAGAAAGAAAACAAATTTTCCTGAGTCGCTTTTATTTGTGTTTATTTAAAAACCCGCTTATTCGCGTAGCGCTTTAAATCAATTTGTCGCTTTCGTATTTAAAATCGAACTGATGTTCCTCTTTCCTTCGTTGTCCGTCTTAGGTTCTTGTTTTGTACAGAAAAGAGTCACTGCCGTTAATTAGCAACGTACCGAAGGGCTACGTACTTACATACACACATGTATGTGTGTACACACGTATGTACACATGACGGATTTGGCAAACACACAAAAGGGCAACGAGGAATAACAAATAAGCAATGATCATAACAAGAGAGTAATGACTACATAAACGAGTTAGAATTTGGTAAATAGTTAAATTGTAACATACAGTACTGTGCAAGTAAATAGGTACTGAAATTGAAATATAAATTAAATATTTATGTTGATTAAACTAATTCAAATAAAATAGTGTCGGTCTTGATGTTCTGGGCATGAAAATACAATGTGATGCTCGCTGGGCAAAACATGTTTTTGAAGTGTCGAAAGATGCATCGAAGTGCCTAGGCTTTTTAAAGCGGTGCAAGTAGTACTTCACTCCATCTGATCTCCTTAATATCTACACCACCTACATCAGGCCGCGAATGGAATATAACTCCCATATATGGGCAGGTGCTCCAAAGTCATCTTTGGAGTTGCTGGACCGTGTACAAAGGAGAGCAAAGGTGTTGATAGGGGACAGTAGGGTGTCCAGCTCTATGGCCTCCCTTGAGCATCGGCGTAATGTGGGTTGCGTGACACTGTTCTATCGGTATTTTCACGGTGCGTGTTCCTCGGACATCCGTCAACTTATACCAGATGTGGGGACATTTGGCAGAAGTACGCGGCTTTCAAGGAACTCCCATCCGTTTACTATCTATTGGCCAGTCGATCGCACAACACACTACAGAGAAAATTCGTTCTTCAGTCGTACGGTCCGTATGTGGAATAAACTTCCCGCAAGTGTATTTCCCGCCAATTGTGACATACAGCGATTCAAGGCAAATGTAAATAAGCACTACTCCCTCTTTCCACCCTCCTCTACCTAAATTTCCGTCGCCAGCACAATGCATTGCATTTATAGGGGGCAAAAAAAAAAGTACAGCAGTACAACCTCAGAAATTCGGAGAACTTCGACTGCAAAGGGTGACTACAAATAATATGCAGATAAAGGTCTTCATTTGTCCAATGAGCTGGCTCAGGACATAAAGAAATAACTAAATTTTTAAAAGAGTAAATTGAATTATTATATAAATCAAATAATTTGTAAACTAAAAAGTATACTAACTAATACTACTTAAATAAATAATAATAATGGACTTCATCCGGTTCAGAAGAATTGGGTTTGGCGAATAGATACAATAACCGGTATTAGGATTCGGCTTTAAAACCCGGTTAAAACCTGGTTTCCTGACACGGTTTTAGAAACCAGTTCCAGAAATTTGAAAAAATGTTCAAATAAACAGGTTTAAACCCGGATCGGTTTAATAAAACTGGTTTTATTGATTGAAACTTGTTCTAATTATCGAAATTTGGGAGCGGTTTATAAAACCGTAACTTGAAATTGGAATTTAAATCCAGTTCTTGAAGCCGGTTACTGCATCAATCCTTAAACCTGATTTTTTACCCTGTTGGAGTACGTAAGTTTTGTTTCTCACTCATATTTTGACTTATCAATGATCTAGCACCCATATAAGGCCAATTTAACGCTTTTTCCTCTAATTGGACCCACCACCACACTATTAAATCGTTAAGAAAGTCTGGCATGTCAACTCAACAACAGTTGCAGTTAGAATTGTATTCCCTTTCACCTAAATGTATTTTTTTTAAAAAAGGTAAACTTGAAAAGACCAATAAAAAAAGACCCGTGTCTCCCAGTTTTGCTCAAAGTAATGTACTTTTTTTTATTTTCGCAAAAAAGTAATCATTTTCTCAGGCTCATATCTTGCAAACCGTTGGGAATTTATATTTACTCTAGCTATTGTCATATAAAATCAACAAAACTTCATCTTCAAGGTCAAAATTTAAAAAATTTTGTTTATGTTTTTTCCCTTGTTCAGGTCCATAGGTAGCAAACCGATCGAAATTCAAGGAAACAATCAACTACAAAAATGTACCTAAGATCTCACTAAACAACTTTCTAGAACATATCGTTAGCAGAAATGCAAAACCACGTAACTACGATTTTAATTTATATTTCCAAGAGAAGAAACAATCCTCGTAAATGGCTGAGGAATTAATTTTTCAATTCAAATTTTCAAATCTTTGCAAAAGTAAAGGCTTACCTTTCAGTAAAATTCGAAAATATACTGGCAAACTCCTTTTTTTGTATTTTTTATAAAGTTTTTTTCAACTCTTTTGAACAAAATGAAAATTGTAGTTACGTTCCTTTGCATTTTAGCTGACGATATGAACTTCCTACGAATGAAAAAAATTGATAAAATTCCCGAAAATTTTTTAATGTCATTTGTTTTTTCTTTACTTCAACATTGAGATACTATGCTATCTATTACAAAAATAATAAAAACATATTCGTATTATTTTTATAATAATATAATCTGACTGATTCAGAACTTATGACTGACTGCCCTCTATCATCAGCTTTTTCTTCTTCAAATACTTCATTAACATCATACAGGGTGATCTTGAGACTCCACCAACATACCTGAAATGAATTAGAAATAAATCAAAAAAGGAATGCAATGCTCTGCAAGCAATGCGTCGAGTTTTTTGCCTTTGCACCTTTTGGGCATTGTAGTTTGGTGAAGCCGTTCTCCTTGCTCATCGGATTCGTTAGGGAGTTGTTTGATCCCTAGCAAAATGTTGACGACCTTTAAATCACAGCAAATCTTCCATTTATTTTCGTAGTATTGGATTTTTTTCATTATATCTTTCAATGTTTCATAGTTTTCTTTCATGTTAATACCTGCTTTCAATCTTGAAACAAGGTAGATATTGATTATGACAAGGTAGATATTGTTGTGGGTGTTTTCGCACAAGACGGAGTTGCGGCAATTCTCGCTAAATTGAGATTTGTTTATCTCTATAATGTGTGATGATAAACTTAAATACTTGTGGAGAAGGAAGCTGATGATAGATTAGCAGTTGAAACTGTTACCCATAATTCCATCAATATAATGTTAATTAGTTTTATTTTTATTTTTTCTAATTAATTTATACTAATTTATCTTAAAAGTAGAAACAGTTATTATAATTAGTTTTAAGTTTTTTTTATCTATGTTTATAGAAATTGTGGTAGAAATTTTGTAACAATTTATGGCCTCGAGAATCGGTTATGTAAATGA
Organism: Phaonia tiefii; assembly: GCA_963931995.1. NCBI lineage: Eukaryota > Metazoa > Arthropoda > Insecta > Diptera > Muscidae > Phaonia > Phaonia tiefii. Next base: position 89,697,795 of record OZ008367.1, read on the forward strand.
AGAAATAAATATAAAAATATATTAATATGTAACAGCAGTAGATGTACGAGTACGTTTAAAGGCATATCAGAAGCTATCAACAATACTAAAAGTAAGAGCATAAATGCATAATCTACATGACACTCTACTGTCATTTACTCCTTGAAATGGAAGTGGCAAAAATGATGAGACTTGAATTTTGCAGTGTTACATTTTTAGGACTAGTGAAACTGATACTGTGTTTGTAGATGATGGGCGAACAGATGTTCACTTATATCGAAAAAAGTAAACTTTTCATCGGAATTTTTACTCGCTTCCTTAGAGGGGATGAGAGTGAGTACATCATTTGGTTTGGGAAGAAACTCTGAGTACCTGAAAATCGTTGGGATGTTACAAGACAACCGAGTTTAATGAAATTTTAAATATTTTGAAAGACGCTACTTTGCTATTGAAACTTATTGTAAACTTGACGATCTTGTCACGTCCATTCCGATACCTACAGTACAATATAAAGTTTAAACCCATCTTCTCAAATGAGACTCGGACCGGATTTAGGGCGGTGGTATTTTTAAGACGATGTACCTTTGTAGCGTATATATTATTACTCAGACCAAAAATACAGAGATGAGGTTTATGATGATGCATGACTGTTTGTTAAATACATCTCCCAATCATGACAATATTTTGCTTTCCAAACATTAATATTACTACGTATTTTTGGAATCAGCTACCTTTGCAGCTACTCACCTTTTCCTCTCTCTACTTATGATTTTAGACGTCGGTTCTCAGAACATGCATCAGCTAACAATAGATAGAATAGATAGAATAGAATATGTATGTCAACGTAACATTTTGTATTTGATATCGGTTCACAGTAAGTTGCTTTGTCAAATGTCTTTGATATTTTTTCTTAAACAAGGCCAAGTTCATATTCCTAATAAAGTTTATAACTAATTATGGTTTGAATATCTTCATTTGAAAATATTCACCGATGCATTTTTTTACATTGTTATAGAAGAATTCATGAGGTTTTGACCACTCACGCTCATACCATTTTTAATCTGACAGACACAATTTTCTGTATATTTTGAATATAAAAGGTTATATAGGGTGATTCAGGAAGTTCCGGACAAATTTCTCCAGCGTATTCCTTGGTTCATTTCATGAAGAAAAGTCCACTAGGACCATGTCCGAAAATGCAAGGGTGCGAAATGGCAGCGGGTTCAAAATTTTCGGATTGGCAATCGGAGGGTAGTAGGGTAAAGTTGCTAACTTCTGAGCCAGTCCTAGTGGACTTTTCTTCATGAAATGGGCCAAGGAATACGCTGGAGAAATTTGTCAGGAATTTCCTGAATCACCCTGTATAGATTTGTATTTGTTAATTATATATATTTTTTTAATTTTACTAGAATGCAAATATATGAAATAGTTATAGATCTATATCCTTTGGACAATGGCATTCCGCAAGGTTCCCCACTTTCAGTGATTCTATACAATGCTTATGCTAACTCCATGGCTAGGGTTTTGGAACAGACATCTGGTATTGACTTTATAGGTATATATGCAGACAACATTTTTGCGATAGCGTCCGGGAATCAAGGTGAAGCTTCGTTGGGTGTTAAAGCCCTAAACGATAAGGTTCAGATGTGGGCAATGTCCACAGGAGCTAAGGTGCCAACTGACAAAATTAAAATACTTCACGTCTGTAGGAAAATGAATTGCCTCATCGACTCATTTGACTAAAACAGAGCGGTAATACCTGTGCAATGTGGGATGAGAATTAGAATATTAGTACAATGTAGGATGAGAATATTAATAATCTGATGAAACTCATATGCTCTAAGACCAAGGGACCACATATCGACACTGCTCTAGACATATGTAGATCATTAACAATGGTTATTCTTATGCATGGTATTACAATTTACGGCTGGACCTCGAAGTCAAATGTTGGCACACTAAACACCGCTATTAATAAATGCTTTAGAACTGCTTCAGGTCTTTTACGTGCAACGCCCATTGAGTCATTGAGAGTCGAGGCTAGTTTTCAAGATTACGATACTCTACTTCAAAAATGTTCAATTAAAATGTCATCAAAATCTATAACAAATCCATCAGATGGTCTCTATAACGTTTTTTGGAGTTACATAGATATTCACTCTAGGTCACCTAAGTCCTCTATTAGTCAAATAATAAATCTCTTTAACAAGTTTGGAATATCCTTGTCGAACAAACCATATGCCCATGTCGGTAAATGAGTACCAGTCCCTAGTCCCTATAGACGTTAGCTTGAGTGCGCACAAAAAGGATGGAATAAATCGTTTCTGCTTTAAAACTCTGTTGGCCAACAAGTTGTCCATGTACAAACCGAGCAACATTCTATACACAGATGGTTCTTTTGATAATGGATATAATTCCTACTCGATAATAGGACAAATTTCAGAATCCCAATTTGAGACGGTGTTGAAATCAAGGCTTCTTGATAATACAGGAATTTTTATCACCGAGCTGGCGGCAATACAGACAGCTGTTGATTTTGCCATAAATCAACAGGGGAGAAATATTATATGTATTTACAGCCTCAGTGTCACCAAGGCAATGCAGAAAAATCGTAAAGGAGACTATGATTATTTGTCTTTACCTCCAACTCTTTACGATAAGATTAGAATTATATGGATTCCAGCCCATACGGGTATCACAGGCAACGAACGAGCGGACATAGAAGCTAAAGACGCATGAAGTTTATCCCACATATCGGAGATGCCCTGCCCCCCAAAGGCGCTCTACATACAACCCCTTCAGAACATTGCAACAAATTAGCCGCCAACAAACATGGAACCAGTCTAACGTTTTCCTTAGACAAATTAATTCACTCTATAAAAGACCAAAATATAATAACAATTTAAGTAGATCGGATTGTATTTTGCTTGCTCGCCTGAGAGTTGGCAAGGCTTCATTTAACACAAAGCACTATTATGAGAAAACAGATGCAGTTTTTGCGACGAGGTGATCTCTGTAGGGCATATTATTACTGACTGACGAGTGTCAAAGATTGATGAACCGATAGCTGAGGTACTCTCTTGTACTTTGAAAGATAAATAGCCTAAAATACGTCGTTCTTTTCGTATACATAACATATGTGATATTTAAACCGATGAACCGAAATTTTACTTCCGACAAATTTATTATCCGTATTTTAACTTACAATTGCAGTAATTATCAAAATCATTTTTATAACATTAAAAACAATTTAACATTTGCTGAGCGCACATGTTCTAAGTCACCCAGTGCTTTATTTTAAGTATTTTATAAATTAATTTGTAAAATATGTTCGTAATAAATAAATAAATAAAATAAATATGAAATAGTTCTTAATTATACTTTTACCATCCCGCTATTTTGCAGTTCCTTCGGGAGGCTTTCCAACCACAGCTCAACAGTCTCCACCAAGACCCACAAGCAATTTTGCTAACAATTTAGCACAACATCCATTTGGAAATTTATTACAACAGCAACAACAACACCAACAGCCACAACAACATCAGCAGCAACAACAACAGCAGCCACAATATCCACAACAAGCACAGCATAATACTGCCGGGAATCGTGTAAATCCCGGCTTCTTTTTTCCACAGGCTGGACCACATCCACAGTTGCCACCACATCCATTGCTTAATCAACATGGAATGTCAAATAACTTCCCCAATCAACGTCCACTGCCGAATCCTCACTTACCCGTTGCACTTAATAACTTTGCAATGCATCCGAATTTTAATGCAATGCGAGCAGCAGCTTGCGCAGCTGGCATTCATCCAGCTGCTCTCTTGGCACAACAACAGCAATCGGTAGCCGCAGCCGCAGTAGCAAATCGTATTCCAGGTCATCCTCCTAATCCAATGATGTTGCTAAACAATCAAAGTTCATCAAATGCATCAATCAGTGTGTTTAACATGCGTTTGTTGCAGGAGATACAACAGAATCATCCATTGTTACAGAATACAGCACGATTAGCTCAACAGCTCCATCCAAATATGGTGGGTCAGAATAACGTAAATCCGCAGCAACTGCATCTACGAGGCAACAACAATACGCCTGGTACGAATCCAAAGCAACAGAATCACAGTGGACGACGTGATGGGACAGGCAATGGCAATTTGCCGCACGAGGAATATGATGAGTACGCCAACCTTATGAGTAACCGTGATAAGCATTGGCTAATTAGTATTCAATTGTCTCAATTGAATACGGATACACCGTATATTGATGATTACTATTACACTGTGTATAAGGAGCGCAAAGTTGCACAGAACGGAAGTCTGCGCCATAGTCAAGCTCACAAGGACAACCAGCTTAACCACCCATTAACACAACCTAAAGGTCATGCCCAACTTATTCTAGTTCAGTTGGGTAATAAGAACGGCACGCGCAATGGCCAGCAACGTGAGCGTCACAATTCGGATAACCACAACAACAACCAAGATATGAAACTACCAATGTATGTCTTTACGCCAATGAAATTTGAAAATTCTCTTGGTAAACTACAGTTTTGTAGTGTGACGGCTCCACGTAAAATAATCGACGCTGAGATCATGAATAACGAAACATCAACAACATGCAACAACGGTGTTGGCGACAACAATACAGCCAATGCCAACGGGGGATCTGTAGGTGCAACAGCATCCAATAACGTTGCTGGTGCTCTTGGAGAAGGCGACAATAAATCAGAAACGCCTGTGCTAGCGCAGCCAACACCAAATACTGCAGCAGGGCCTGGTGAAAATCAACGAAAGTCACGTTACATTTTATTACACATTGAGACATTGTATCAGCTCCTCTTGAAATTGGATGATCTTAATAATCCAAATGCCATCGCAACAATCCTAATGAAAAAGAAGAAGGAAAGTGAACGTCTTCTTGCAATGGAGCAACTGGAGAATGCTAATAAAACGCCGGAGGAGCGTGCAATCGACACAGCTAGTAATTCATCGCTTAAATGTAAATTCAACTATGAAATTGAAACCAGGGAAGCATTAATTGAAAAAGTTGTCACTGGTTTACAACATGATAAGGTTGTAGCGATGATGAACGTTCGCAAGGGAAAGGTATGCACCTATTTACATTATATTAATATTACAAAAAACCGTTTCTCTTTACATCCCATGAAGGGATTGGGGAGATTAATATATTGTACAAAAATGCGATTGAAAAAAAGTACTTTACATTGTAATATATTGAAGTATTAAGAAATAATCTGGATTATCAATTTTAACACCCTTATAATCAATTTAATAATAAAAGCACTCGATGTTCTTCTAGGTTTTAATTCGCCGCCTAATGCCGTATATTAAGGAACATGATATGCGTTGGAATGTGTGGATTGGTGTGTTTAGTTCCCTACAAAATGTTTTCAAAAAAGATCGCGACGATACCGAAGGTGTTTTGTACTCTTTGTATCCAGAATTTAAAAAACACATTAAATCAGCCGATTTCGAGACGGTAGTTAAAATTTCATCAGCCATCACCTTGAATGAGAAAAAATCGAATGGTGTTTTCTGTAGCAAAGTAAGTTTAATTGTATTCACGTTATAAATACTTATTTTCCATTGATAGCGTAGAGATTTTATAAACGAAAATAATTATTATTATTATGACAATTGTAATTTTACTGTGTAATCAGGAAAGTGTTAATAAATTGTTGGTTACTTCACAGTTTGGAATATCTTCACTCGTTTTTCTAATACAACAAGCTGAAACTATCTACGACAAAAGTGAGGATACCACACTTAGCGACCATAATAAAGATAGTTGGCGCCAGTTTTTAGATCAAGTGGCCACCGCATTGAATCGTACTATACAAAATCAAACCATTTGTGCCGCCATCGAATCGGACTCCATACAACCTATTATGAATCATTTTGCTCGATTTAAGGATTTAAAATTAGACTCGCTATTGGCGCTCATTACGGAAGCAAAACAACAAATAAACTAAAAGGAACACACATTGTTATCTTGGATAAACATGCAGCAATGATTACAAGTAACACCAATTAACTACAAATTATTCTGCTCCTTCACCACCCCCCTCCATCCCTGTTGTGCTTCAGGCAAGTAGTAGACGATTTATAAAACAAAATTCCTAAAAGCGGAAATGTAGACTTACATTAAGAATTATAAGCACTTTTAATGAATTTAAATTTAATTTAAAACAAAAACAAATCTTCACACATAGTTTGGTTTTTAGTTTTTCTATATGAATTAATTGAGACCTCTATAAAATAACTCTAAAGTTGAAATATACATTTTAAAGAAATATTCTAGTATACATATATTGAGGAAACATTAGTTAACTAAAGTAAATATTTTGTTTCCTAAAATAATATTTTCTTTCTCTCTCTTCTATTGATTGTAGCTTTTACATAAATACATTACATTATATTTTAACATGTCTTTTTCGCTATATGGTATAAGTTTTCCAATTTTTTTTAATTTCACATAGTGGGTAAAAAGTGTCAGTAAACAAATTGATTCAACAATTACAATTCTTAAGTTCTCCAAACCATAGTTTTCTTTTTAATGAGAAAATATAAAATTTTTGTTATTGTTTTGTGTTCACTGTTTTCGTATGAACTATGTTTAAACAAATGGAAAGAATATAAAACTACTTAAAAATTGTGTTTTATTATTTTTATCGTACAATTAAAATTCAACTGTTGAATTATTCTATAATAGATTCATGGTAACATTTTTAAATAAACTAGAATCTTATAAATTAAAAAAAGCTATTTTTTGTTGTTGTTATTTTAATAATTTTTGTTGGCGTGATTTGGAATTAATTTTGTTTAAAGTTTTAAGCGCACCTCATACTGGTTAAATATAGCGCATTATCATCAAATTAAATTGTTTATAATATATTCGCGTTTTAGACTTCACAAACTTGATATGTTACAATTATTTTTAAATTCTAAGCAAAATGTTCTGCAACATAGAAAAGCACATAAAATCCAGTCTTAGTTTACGAGTTATCACAACCAATATTAATTACTTTTTTTTTTCAAATACTCTTAATATCAAGCTTATAAAGTATCTCGAACATTGACAAATCTAGAAAAATATCTTACAAATTTTATTAGTCTTTTTTCGTGTCATGTTTTGCAAACTAGATTTTTTTTGTCACTATTCTATTGTCTTCATTTTGGTGCTACTGCATTGGCATCATTTTTGGCAAAGTGAATAATTAAAAATAAAAAATTAAAGAAAAATATAGAAATGAAAATAGATATAACACAACTATAGTACATACATACATTAAGTTATTTTCAGTTTTTGATAATGTTTTTAATTTTTATCGATTATGAATAAACATACATACATATAGACTATACTTATATTTTTTATACACGAATGTTCTTTTATTTTCCACTCTTTTTTGTGATTTTATTTTGTTACTTTATTTACTGTGCCTATTTTAATCGCATTGATTTTTGTTTTTGGTGTTTTGTAAATACATTGTAAAAGCAAATCTTACGACGTAGGATCTACATTTTATTTAATTAGACAAAAAAAACTTGAGCAAAAACACAAAACCCTTCACAAAATCGAAAGTACTGTGTATCCAACAAAAAAGAAAATATATACAAAAAAAAAATACTCTGTGGAAAACAAAAATATAAATATTTTATCAAATATAACCAGAAAACGGAACGTTTTTTCTTCTTATAAAATTGTATTTTGTACAAGTTTTTACCGATCTTGCAAACCAAATAAAACTTCAAAAGACAGCATTTAAATATGAACGAACATTCGATACAAGCAAGATAGAAAGGTGCGTGTTCTGCGTTACGGATACGTTTCACGATACATTTGTGTGCGCAAAAACCATATGTTTTTCCTGCTGAATTGACCAGAATAACAAAAGTGAGGAAAAAATAAACATTAAAATGCAAACTGAGTATTTGGTTACCGGAATTTTACGAAAATGATAGGGATGCTAGAAAATTGGATGGTTAAAGACGACATTGAAGGGATATTAAAAATTATTTGTGATATTCCAGTCGCAATCAAATAACTTCCAAGAAGCAGCGTTGCCATACAAAAACAGAAGATAACATGTCACACTTTAATATCTAGTAATAATAAAACAAATAGTTAAAAATACATTTATTACACTTAGAAGTTAATGGGTTTTTATTTTTAGGCATAACAATATGTATTTACCAATAATTTATACATTGACACTCCTCTGCTGGCATTCACTTATTAGTGGAAGTGGTGTTCCAACTTCCACTTACGTCATGAATTTTGCGAAAATTTTTCTCTTGCAAATGCTGGATGGAAATAAAAAGTGCATTCACTTTATGTATGAAGGAAATGTTCACTGAGTAAAAATTAAATTAAGAAACAACGTTTGAAGTGTTTTTTTATTGATTGTGCTACACGAACACCCTTTTTAGAAGAATTTACTATAAAAATAAAATGTTTTGAGAAAATTTTATCATTTCGGCTTCTATCTGTAGTATTCAGGCAATCCACACACTATATTCGGAATGGCTATAATTCCGTAGTTACTATTGTGATCGATTTCGTTTTACCTTCTTCAGATTCCGATCTATTTTGTTAATTCCCGAAAGTCTGAATGCCCCTGGTTTTTCGGACTAGGTTGGTATGGCAGCCTTATACATATCAAAACAAAATCCATAAGTGTTTTCACGATCGTTATTGTGCAAATACTTAAGCGGGGTAAACTTTTTAAATGGGAAATATTTTACATTTCGCTTTCGTAATGTAAATTGAGAATTAGAAAGACGCTCACGATGTTGATGGGAAATGGAAAATATTTCCAATCTTAAAAATTAAAAGAAAAAAAGAATAGTTCCATTACATCCCATGAAGGGATTGGGGAGATATTCTCACAAACATTGAACTGTGTGATTTCTAGATTTACACTCACTGATGGGGACCTACAGTAGGGGCATTTTTTTTCCTAACTTATACACGTTAACTCATCCAAAATGAAAACATTGCACGTTAACATGTATAATTTTAGAAGTTGAGAATAATCCTGATAAAAGTGTTACCAAGTTTGACTTTGCTGTATAAAAATATAAAATGTATGTAATTACATAAAAAGCCTGTTTTTTTATTCCCTGCTAAACTAATTTTTCGACGACTTTGTATGGGGAGCCGCTTAAAATCGCTTAATAGCGCTTAGCTCCCCATACAAAGTGGTCGAAAAATTAGTTTAGCAGGGAATATGTCGTCTTCGAGACATTCATAATTACAACAATTATTAAGGCAGGAGTAATTTTTTAGTATTTTTTTAAATTAAAAGTAAACTCTCTGCTGCTCTGCTGTAAAACATATGTTTTTTGTTGACATTTATTGAACACAGTTCGTGACATACTGAACAAAGCTATCATCCCTTGAACTTCGATGAATAGTTTCACTCGGAATGAGAGGCCGAGAGGGCACTGAATTTATCGTACAACTGGGCACAGCCAAGGGGCTTAAATGTGAACTCGGACAAAACAGAAATAAAACTAAAATCTATTCACAAAGAAGACGAAAATCTCAGAGTTTGAAGAGCCACGATTCCTGGAAAAGACGATTAAAATATCCGATAAGGTTAAATACTTAGGGGTAATCTTAGATCGGAAACTGAATTGGAAGCACCTCATAGAGGATAGGGCTAATAAGGCCTACAGATGTTGGTCGCTATGCAGAAGGGCTATAGGATCCAAAGGGGACCTTAACCCGGAAATAACACACTGGCTCTACAGAGGCATAATTATACCCGTACTAACATATGCTTCTGTAGTATGGTGGACGGAAGTTGAGAGGAAATGTAATATCGTAATACTGCAGAGGGTTCAACGAACGTGCTGAATTGTTATTAGCGGTGCAATAAGGACAACCTCGACAAGGGCCATGGAGACTATTTTATGTATCCAGCCAATCAAGATTAGAGTCAAATACGAGGGCGCTCTTGCGGCAAAATGCCTACAGGCAACGGGTGAATGGATCAACAGGGATCTTCAGTAGAAACACCAACGGATAATGGGGGGCTTTAGTCGGTTACACGCAAGATACGAGTGAATTCGACTGAATACCTGAGCCAAGGATTAAGGCGAATTGTGTGACTTTAACGCCAACTACACGCAGAAAAATAACAGCCTCTCTAACCCAAACATATTCTGCAGGAACCATGTATATGTTTGGAACACAATTCAAACATTCATATGTTTGTAAGTATTTAAGTGCAAACAGTATCATGATTACTGACAAACATGTATGATTTTACGTGGAAACATATGCGTTATTCATCCCTAACATCCATATACTTACGTGGAAGCATTCGCGTGTTTCCCCCAAACCTACATATACAAACGTGGAAACATATGCAAATTTCCTCCCAAATATTATAATATTTAGAAACGAATTACTCTTCGATTTCAATATACATATATGTATGTATTATTTATTATTACACCGTGTTACACACATTCTGTCCTATGAACCAAATTTTCTTTTTCGGAAAGGGGATAAAAAATAAAAATACACGTGTATCGGCGATTTTCATGTACACGTCAGATTTTTTTTTTTAAGTTTGAAGTATAAAGCTCGTAGTGGCCTGTGTGAAAGCCTTTGGACCGATTTGTAACCCTTTTTCAGTGATCTAATCGAGCTGATTTTTTGCAGGCAGACTCGTGGAAATGTCTATCACGTCAAATTTTTTAAAAAATAGATTTTTATCAATTCTCAGATTTTCCTAAATTTTTTTTTAAATGCTTATCGTTTTTTTAAAGTTTCAGTTCGTTAAAAAAACAATTTTTTTTTATTACTTTTGTTTTATAAAAATAAAGAATTGTTACATTAAAAATTTTAATGTTTTTAAAGAAACCATTTCTGCTACAATATTTCTATAATTGGCAGCGCGTTTGTTGCCAAGAAACTGCTCAATAACGGCAACTGTACCTTTCCATGCACGTTGTTCGATAGCATTTAATTTTGATGAAAATTCAGAACTTGCAATTATTTTTTTTATCTGCGGACCATTGAAAACACCTTAAATCAAAAAAATCATTAAAAAACATAAAGTTACTGAATGACTTCTTAAAAAAAATACCTGCATGAATCTTTGCGCCGCTCAATTTCGGAAAAATTTTGCGCAAAGTTGCAATGGCCTCGCCATCACGATCCAGTTTTTTAACAAAATTTGATACGAGACCGAGCTTAATGTGTAGTGGAGGAAAAATGATTTGAGACGGCTGCACCAATGGTAGATTCTCTATACTTTCTACGCCTACTTTGTAGCATGTTCGCGGCTTCCACTTAAATTCAGTGTAATGCTCATCTCTTTTTCGACCTTGCCATGTACACAAAAAGCACTGGTGGGTTCGAAATCCACGCTTAACACCCATGAGTAAACCGACCACTTTCAGATCGCAGCATATTTTCCAATTATGCTCTTTGTACTTTATCAGCTGTAATATTAATTCCATGCCTTCCTATGTTTCCTTGAGGTTTTTGGCATATGCGATCGGGACAGATGGATGTATGTTACCGATATGAAGCAGCACGACTTTAAGGCTGTTGACCGATGCATCGATGAAAAGTCGCCACTCCTCTGAAATATGAGGGTAAGCAATTTTTGCAAACATCAAATCAATATCATAACAATAAGCTAGGTTTTTTTTTCCCGATCTTCGTGCAATTTAAAAAATTCGTCATATGGAATAGTGGTACCTCGACCACGAGCGGCTGTTATTTTAAAATCAGCCGCCACTATATTCCACTGCTTAAAGCGTGATGCAAAGAGTTCTGCTGTTCTCCTCGACAAATCTCCGTCTCGTACGAGGTCATTGAAGTCTGCTTGCGTTATTAAATGCGGCATTGCAGTCCCAATTTCACTGGGTGTTGCCACAAATTCCGATACTTGTGGACCCTCGCATCTCGCATTCGATGCAAGAAAAGTTGATAGCAGTGTTGGTACAACTGTTGATTCTGCATCGCTTATTTCGGGAACATTATCAAAAATCTCCACTGAAGCCGCTACACGCTCTTCTGGTGAGTATAGAACTGCTGGAATTACCGATTCTACATTAGCGTAACGAATTTTGTTGCGGTGAATGTATTGGTACCCTTTTGTTTGAGCAAAAGTTACACAAAAGTAGCACAATTCATTGCAGTGCTCCGTGCGTGGTAGCCAAATTGTTGGTACAGCGTACTTTATTGTTGACCTTCCATCAGTAAACTTGCACAAATTTCTATAGCAATAGTCGCACACGACTTCCGGAGTATACCACAAGTAAGGAACATAAGCAGTCTTAAATATTTTCTGAAACGAATTCACCACTGTTTTAGTAATATTTTTCAAATTTTTACTTGGTGCGAATAAGCCACAAACGTAACAAAAGTTATTTCGCGTCGGACACTGCATTTTTTTCAGATGAAATATATACAAATACGTTTTCGCACAACAGAACTTAAAACAATTTTGCAATTCCTTAATTCCCTCTTTCCGAATATGTGCATTTGGTTCATAGGACAGAAAAAAATCTATTTTTTGTAACACCGTGTTATTAGTCGTGTTTTGGTTACAAGCAAGCGATTATCGCTAGCTAAGTTGCAAAGAAAACGGGAATTTAGCTATAAGTCATTTTATTCAAAAATATAAATAAAGGTTGAAAACGGTAAAAGATGTCAAAAAAATTTTTGTCTAAACTTAGCGAAAATAATTCTCGTCGCTAAGTTCTCGCTAAGTCTTCGCTAAGTGCTTCATACGAAACTAGCGAAAATATAAGTAAGCGGTGTAACCAAAACACGCTTATTATTTATTATAGAATATAAGTCCACATTTATAAATAATTAATACAAAAAATTAATAGATTTAAAACGGCCCTTTTTACTTTTATTTGCATTGAATGCATTATTTGTTTTTTTTTACATGAACTGAGAATGTGTTGCTCTTTTGCTTCTCCTTTCTTTGTTGTCTCTCACGTTTTTGTTTACAGAAGGTTTCAGCTATGCGTTGGTTATCAATATGCGTTGGTACACAAACAAGATATTTATACATAAATCAAGTTCATGCATTCTTGTGTTTTCTTTATTACATTTATTTCACAAATGGTCCACCGTTCCAATTTTCTCAGTAAAATGGAATAGGAATATGTATGACTCACTGTCTGAGAGAATAATGCAAAAATACAGATCTACACTTACAAAATAGACTCTCTCGTTGTCTCTCTTTTATGCTCTTGCTCTCGAGAGTGCCACAAATACAGCTGTATCACAAACATAAATATATGTGGGTCGTAAACACATATTTTATAACATATTTATCATTGTGTCTCAATCATGTTATATTGAATAGCAAAGACAATGTGTTTGGACACAAGTATATTATTTTTGCGACAAGCTCCAAACACACTTTATATTTGCATCCAAACAACAACAAAAGACAGATTTTCAGCGTGTATAGACGCCTGGCAGAATGGGAACCTGACACACATGCCAAATGGGACTCGCTGCTACATTGTTGGCTCAAAGCTGGGGGGAAGAACGGGAAAAAGAAAGAAAGAAAATCATAATTTTTCATTGAAAATCCGGCAACCGAAACCCATCAACGCCTCCCGGATCATAATACGAACTTTCAAGGGGAAGTTTCGGCAATTACGGGGTGTACCAAATGGCTCGGCGACAATACAAACCCAGCCGAAGCAAATATCTACGAATAGCCAAATGACAATCAAGGCATTCGCCCTTATTCCCGTTGTCGTCGTCGACGTCAATACCATATCGACACCATTTTTATTGGCGACTTGAAGGCATTTGGACAAAAAAATTTTGCTTGATGTTTTAAGACGGTTGATTTTGGATCATAGACATCAAAAACTTTGTTGTTGTCGACGTGACAATACATTTATAACGTTCTAAAGTTGTCAAAAATCTGATGACGACGTCGACGACGACAACGGGAATAAGGCCGATTATCATTAGAAATTGTCAAATATAGAACGGTCCTTGACTGTAAGAAGGTGATAAACGATTATTCAATGCACGGCAGACACATCATCTGTGTGCCGGGGCACAGTGGAATATTCGGCAACGAACGAGAGAACCTCCTAGCAACGAAAGCCAGGAAACTCCAAACGGTGAGCCTAGAAGGCGCGAAACATTTTGGTGTGACGAAGGCTCAGTTGGGTAACACATAGTCCAGTGGAACCAGGAAACAGTAAGCATTACGACAAAGATACTATGGGGAGACCCAGATGGATCGAGGACAAAAGGTTTGCTGAAACTGGGAAAACCTGAAATGAGCAAGATGATAGGAGTCTTAACGGGACATTCGGGATTACGGACCCACCAGTGCCGTACTGGACTGGTGGCGAGTAGTGAGTGCAGGCCATGCATGGAGGACGATGAGTCGATGGAGCATTTCTTATGTCACTGCCCGGCCTTCACACAAGATTGATCCAGATATCTTTCTGACAGTATAATACCGGACATGACCAAACTTGTGGGAATGGAGTGGAATAACTTAAGGAATTTCGTGAATAGCACCATTCCTATGGGTAAACTGAGAGCGCACAACAGGTAGAATCAGCGGCTTAAGTGTATGTCTACTGACATGGGCAGGATTAGAGTGCTTTCTTTTGAACACTCAACATCGCGCCCCTATTTTCAAACTAACTAACTTCACTCCGTATGCAGGACACCATTTGGAGAAATATGCGAATTTAAAAAACATGGAAATTAAAAAACAGCATATGAACGATTATGTGATGAATTCTAACATGCTTGTGGCTTTTAGAAACATATACAAATATATAATACATATATACATATATATAAAATATATAAAACACTAGCACCTCCCCCCATTACCTTCATGGTTTGTTCTGGGAAACCATTTTTTTCTTAATCACAAAAGAATAAAGAACAGAAGAAGCACTAATTTAACCTGAAAAGAAAAAATCAGCCAAATTTGGTATAAAACAAATAATTATTTCCACTGCATCTTTCATTTTTATATTTTTAAAGCTAATACGAGCACAACTGCCATTTGACACAATTTATTTTTTTAAATAAGTGAATTCGAAAAATTAATTTCACAAGAAAGTTATCACAGGTAACATTCGCGTTTGTGGCACATGGTCGTTAATTTAAATTAAAATAAAATGTCACATAAGATAATATGTTTTTTTTACACACATAAAGGATAAGAGTATTAACGATCCACATGAATATTTATTTGCAATTAAACAAAACAATTGTTTTCTTTAAATAAAGGTTTCATTCGTTATTATGAAGTTAAAATGAAATAAATTGAAATACAATTAGAAGAGTTTAAGCATCTAGTATGACTTTAGTTCTGTTATGAGTACAAATAATTTTTTATTTATATATGTAGTTATATTATACAGTTATATTTCACTTTGTAACGATTTCACAAAAATTGTGTTAAATATAAAAAGAAAAAACTTCTTCGGAGATATTTCTAATTTCGAAGGACTCAATCAATCGTCATGGTTATTGAAAATAAAAACTACAGGATTATAGTTTACGATGTGTTTATCTACACAGTAAAAAGTTTTGGTTTAATTTTAACACCGAGCCGGTGTGTATATATAACAATCCCAAAAAGGTGTTAAATGTATTCCATTATGGTATACTTATAAAGAGACAGTGAGAGAGAGAGTTTTGTTTTTGAGAGCATAAAAATAACACCAATATGTATTACGGTTTATTCTTTTTTGGTGTTAAAATAACACCAAATTGTTTATATTCAATACATAACTCGGAATTAATATAATACCCTATGGAATAGGTTTTACACCTATTAGGTGTTATTTTTAATACCCAACGGAATTAATTGTATTCTAAACGGGCGTTGCTTTTAATCTAGGCAGGGCTAAAATTAACACCCAATAGGTGTAATTTTCAATACCCAATGGAATATATAGTATACTAAACGGGTGTTAAACTAAAACTAACGGGTGTTAGTTTTAGCCTAGGAAGGGCTAAAATTAACACCCAATAGGTGTTATTTTCAATACCCAATGGAATATATGGTATACTAAACGGGTGTTGCTTTTAGCCTAGGAAGGGCTAAAATTAACACCCGTTTTATAAATTTTCACCGAAAATAAATTACAACTTTAATTTTGTGTTTAGTAATTTATATTTTATTTAAATATTTTAATAAAGTTTTTTTTAATATTAAATATTTTTATGTATTTTAATTTATATTTTATTTTAATTAATTTTTTTATAATCTTAAATATTTTTTATATAATAAACAAAAATTATATTGCTACTGCTCTATAACATCGGGTGTTAATAAATATTCTTTTGAATTAATATTATAACATTCATAAGGCCTTAGAAATATTATATTCTTGAAACTAATTAATTTTGAAATATTTTGTGATCTTATTTGATATGCATTTAAGATCCTGTCTAATTTTTTACTAGTGTACATATCTAAATGTAAATAAGGGTGATCATTAATTACATATATTTGCTTAATTTTACCAAACATGAAAAGTTCGCTTTCTTTTTTTATATATAAAAAGAATGAAGGTCTATAATTGTAACCGTACTTAAATTCAAATTTATTAGTTACAAATACTTTTGATACGATAGTTAGTTTCAACGTGTTGTAGAAATAATTTTGAACTTCGAAATCTAAATCTTTGTGGTCAATCAGAAATAATTTATTAAACACAATTTTATTTATAAAGCATACGTTTTCCCAGTTGACACACATTTTTGTTTGGTATCTATTGGAAAGTGTTTTACATAAGTTTTTGTAATTATTTATTACTGGTACATCCTTAATGAATTCACGATGTTTAGCTTCATATCGCATTGCCCACGTATGGATAAGTGGTCCTAACTTTTTCATGACTGACGGGTAATGTGTTATGAAGTGATGCTTTGGCAAAAGTGTTTCTTTAAAATCTTCAACGATGCTTTTTAAATGAGTTTGTATTTCAGTTCTAAGCACTTCTATGTATTCTTTATTAATCGAAGTAGTCATTATTATATTAATGATCCTTATGAGAGACATGATTCCCTTCCACAATGTGGGTAAGTTAGTGTGAATATTATAAAAAATAAAAGGGAAGTGCAAAATTATACATAAATTTTGGGAAGCCGTAAGCCTTATAGAAGTACGACACTTCTTATCAACAGTTATTGTAGGAGGCTTACAAGTGCTTTGTAAATATCCGTAATTAAAATTAGCTATTTTTGCATTAATTTCGTGCATCGATAAGTATCGGTTTTCAATAAGTTTTTTAAAAAACAGTTTTAAGATGAAAGGAACTGCCCCTTCTAAAATATCGTGCATTACATCCACATTAAAGCTTTCAAAGATATTGTAATATGTTAAGTTATTGAACTCGCACGGATGTTTAATGCCTTTCGTAAGCCTGTGATCAAAATCCGTAGTACTCGAAGATAATAATTCGTCGTATTCTACTTGCGTTCTTAAAAGTGTATCGCTCTCCACGAATGAACGTTGAGCTTCATCTCGATGAATTTTGCAAAATCTGCAATAGTGCAAAGATCTGAACGATTCAACAAAACCAAAACAAAGATTTGCTCCTAAATTGTCGTGAGCAACTGAAACTAAAGTACCTTTTAAGAATCTATTGTCTACCCTTACACCAACTGTTTGAAGTGCTTGAATATCATTAATGAGTGGTTGTAATATTTTGTTGAAGCTAACATCTTTGTTCTTTAGGTCCTTACACAAAAAACTTTCGAACTACAATCACACTTTGAATATAATATAATATGTACTTACAATGCCACACAATTGCTGTTTTGAACTTTAAAAGATGGAAACAAACTTACAATTGCTTCAGCTAACGCGACCTTATCTTCTCTATTTGGATAATTGCCACTTCGTTGGCGCAAAAAGTTTGTGGCCTCACGTACTAGACAACGTCGTGAACTATCGGTTAATGTTTTTTTGCTTTCATATTCATTTAGCAATGCACAGAAATCCCCATTTTTTATATAAGACTCTAATTCCTGCAATATTTGTTTGTTAATGAAATACTAATGGAATTAAACGATTTGTACTAACCTTCGTTAAATTGCCCTTGCTTGTTGCTTGAGATGTTTCGTCCAAGCAGACCTCTACAAAAAAACAGGCACAGCATCTGTACTGCGTAATTAGTTCAGGCAAGTCATCAAAATCAATTGGTACACCGTCGCGATCTTTAAATCCCAATGCTCTTCCTTCTATGTTAAGGTTAAGGTCTAGCTTATTTATAACTAAAGTGTAAAAAAAACTTTATTATAAAAGCATTTAATTTATAAAGCATTTAATTTATCAACACTTACTTGAAATTGTTATTGCATTGGCAGTGAACTGATCAATTTCTGGCTCCGCAATCCGTACAATATGAAATTTTCCACCACTTTTTACTTTCAGAAACATTGTGAACTTGTTCATTAAACGACTTTGTTAGTTTTAAACCGCGTGGTTTAAAATACATAACTTTAACACCCTTATCGGTATTAATTATAAGCACGAGAGAGTTTTAATACTTTTTCTGGTGTTGTTTTTAAACCAAAACAAATAAGTTCTTGAGAGCACAACTTTACAGCTGTTTTTAATTCCTTACTAGGTGTTGTTTTTAAACTTGAAGGAATAAATTTAACTCTTTTTTGGCATTAAAATAAAACCGAAAGTATTAAAAGAAAACAACAAAAAAATCCAATGCCTGCTTTGGTGTTAATTTTAAACTAACAGGAATTCTTTTTTTCTCTCTTGAAAAAAAAATTGTTTTAAGAGAGAAATTTTAGTCTTTTTTGGCATTAAAATAAAACCGAAAGTATTAAAAGAAAAAAACAAAAAAAATCAATGCCTGCTTCGGTGTTATTTGTAAACTAATAGGAATTGTTTTTTTTCTCTAGAAAATATTTAATGACAAATTTCGTGTTGTTTCTATTCCAAATAGTCATTAAAAAACTCCTAAACATCTCTTGGTGTTAAAACAATTCCCACAAGTATTACAATTTATACCACTTGGTGTCAGATATAAACTCTTTCGGAATTAATTTCAAATTTAATTCCAAAGTAGTTTAGAATTAACACCGCAAAGTTTTAAAATTAAACCACGACTTTTTACTGTGTAAAAAAAGAATAACAAAATGAAAAAACATTTTAAGATGGTGCCACATTCACATGTAACACAGATCACATTTTCTCATACAATTTACGCATATCGCTTGATTTACAGCCAAAGTCACGATGTCGAACGTTAACGATCGCATTCTTTCTATGCGACAAACAGCTGATTTGGGAGCCACCAACAAGCGAACGAAAACATATCGCACCCGTTCAACAATACTGTATTAACTCAAAAACTTCAAAGTGTTCAGGAGAGACAAAAAACTGTTTTCTTAATGCTTAAGGAATTTTCCATTAACAAAAGTTAGGCAATATTTAGAAACCCCATCAATTATTGTATTGCACCACATAATCTTTTGATGTGTTAACATCTATACGCGCGCCTCTAGGGCAGTAAACTATCAGTTTAATACATACGCAAGTGTTAGGTATGTAAGAGTAAATCATCGTTTGTTTGTTCGTTGCTTGGCAGTCGGTATTGAAAGTGATTATTGGGCGATTTTCATATAATTTTCCCACGCGATTTTCTCCGGAAATTCATAGCTGATTTTATTAATTTTTGGATTAAAAAGTTAGTGCGGGTTTCGACGAAGAGTTTAGGCCAATAATTAAGGCGATCCGATATCGGCGAGCCGAGATTTAAGTGTTTTAATTTGGAGTATTAATTTGGAGTAATATTAAAAAAGTGTTTTATGTTGATCTTCGGTTTTTTTTATTATAGTGAAATGTAAGTCTAATAAAATTTGGGTGCGGAGCACTCTCAGAGCAAAGAGAGTAATGACGTTTATACGTATATAAAAATGAGATAGCAAGAGAGCAACGACAATTTTGTGAACTTTTGTAGCGTATGTACGAATATAACAATGTATGTATGTATATACAAGTGTCTGTTGCTTTGCATTCTTTGACTTTTGTGGGAATAAAACAAAAAGTATTGAGCAAGAAAATAATGACACATGTGCTTGCACTGGGTCTTTAAATAATTTTAAGTATTAATATTATTTAACTGTAACGTCATCATATGATTGAACGCTGTTTTTTATTTTCCAATGTAACATTTGCGAATGTGTTTAAGGAAATCGAACAGGTACCGTGTAGCAAAAAGGTGTTAACACATCGCCCGTGAGTTCGAACACTCATTGGATTTTTTTATTTGTTAATTGCGTGCAGATAGTGTTATGTATTGTTTTTTGCGAACAAGATAAAATAAAAAAATTTTGAGTTAATACAGTATTGTTAAACGGGTGCGATATACAATTCAGTAGAAAATCGGACCCCACTTACACCCTCTCCAACAAAATCCAAGCGACGAAGCCAGTCACTCTCTTTCGTTTCAATCAGCGAGTCACTATCTTTCGACTTGTCTTTCGCATGGTTTTACATGTGTTTGTGTGGTTGTTGTTCAAAGCAATAACATGAAGTTGACGATCGCCATTTAATTTCGGAGCGAGAGAGAAGAGTACTAGGAATCAGTATCTGCAGGTTCTGCAAAGTTGGCGTTTTTCTGCTGAAATGGAAATATGTATATTTTAATAACAAACTTATTATAATGACATTATTTTCTGTCCATTGTGTTTCTTCCATTGAATTCTATTTAAATTGTTTTTGTTTCAAGCTTTTATTTGATTTCCAGCTATGCGACAACCAAAAGACAAGTGACTGGATTTTACATTTTTGTTCGCATAGATGACAGCGAAAATAGTTAGTGGCTTTCGATTTTGTAAACACACAACCACATAATAACATTTGATGCCAGGGATACGAACGAAAGTGAGTGACTGGCTTTCGTTCGCTTAGGGTTTCTTCCGAGATCGTGACTTTGGCTGTTAAAGTTAATGTTCTGTTAATATGTGTTTCTTTGAAGTGATTTGGTTTGTAACAATACATATCAACCGCTCTGTGGGGAATAATTGTAACTCACAAAAATTATATTTTCCCGGAGAAGGGTTTCTTTGCGTTTATACTCATAGTACATCCTTGCAAAATATCGAATTGAATCTCTTAGATCTCTGTTATTTTTACGACTTTTAAATGATGTCAGATTATATTTTTAAATGTGAGTATAGCTTACGTCAATTTTGCATCAAAAATGCAATTTTGTAAGTTTCACCATATATGTATATTATTTTAATTTAAAATGTTATATTCTGTGGCCTAATTACGGCTGTCGTGACCGACAGATTTGTTTACAGGTTTTTGCTAATAAAATTACACTGAAAATGTAATTTGACTATTTTTTTTTAAGAAAACCGCTTTATATGGCATTTCTACCGATCATGATTAGCGCCGTTAACCTACGCTAACCCAGAAGATTTCTCATACAATTTTAATCTCTAAAAACTGAAGTTTAATTTTTAACCTCGTTTTAAACTGGTGTGCAATTTGATGCAACTCTGCTTAGTATCAAAAAATGCAACTAAGAAATAAACAATCAAAAAATCAACTGTCTGAGTGACAAAAGCCGATCGAAAATTTTCCGATGCGTCGCCGCCACCAAAAATGTTTTGGATCTCACAATTTCTCTGCTGTGTACCGATATAATTGGCTCTCATCGGTTTAAAATGTGTGCCAATTTTACCGACTGGCCCGATTTAACCGCCTGATCTAATTTTAAGGGTTCAGTAATTTCAAAAACATCCGAAATTTTTACAAAGCTGTCAAAACCAAGAACCGTCAATTTAATTTTTCTATTGTGCCTGCGACTTACCTGGCGTTTACACGGGACAGTTTTGCTCCGACAGTAGAAATACATTCATACATTTTTACTGCCACACTTACACTTCTCTCACTTGCCTCGCCACTGTCTCTGATTTTTCAATGACAGTAACTTCGGCAAGAGATTTGACATAAGCGGCCAGATCATGGCTGAACTAGTAAAGGTTGGCGCAATAGAACCACTGATTTTGCTTTCTTATGACTCCATCTTTTGAATTCAGTGTATTTTGTTGTTGTACTTTTTTGTTAGAGTTATGAAACAAAAACTAAATGCCTGTTGTTGGTTCACACAATTACAACAAATCATACTGCGTCAACCTCTACTAGTTCAGCCATCGGCCATATCGGTGACGTTTCGTAGTAATTTGAGAAAAAAGCAAAACATCGCAAACGACTTTACAAATTAGGAAATATATTTGTATTTGAAAATTTTGCTAATTTTTATTGTAATATTGTTTGACAATACAAACATATAAACATGAATACATGTCTAATTTTCAGTTCCATTGTAATTTGGGAAGTAAGACAAAACACAATGGCAAAAGAGCGAAGAAACAAAAAATCAGAGAACGAAGTTTAACGAAACGACACTGTCGGCGGTTGCTTAAAACTGTACTGTCTTTATAACTGGCTGGACGCGTACGTCACACAAACAATTTTTGTCTTTGTGACAACTAATACATATTTTCAACTATCTTGTCTCAAACTGTCCCGTGTAAACGCAATAATATGGTCTCGGCACGGAGTTGCTCTAAATTGGTCTAAGTACAAAGTTGCCACCAGAAATGTGAATTTAATCTCAAAATGGGTGGTGTAAACGGCATAGATTAGCCAACACGGTTTAAGCGGCATTTACACCTACCTAGATTATCAATTTTTCGGGATTATCGACGTTTTTTCTTATGGATTTTGACGTTTATAATCCCGAAAAAATCTATAAACTTAGTAGGTGTAACTGCAGTTTTATCGCTAAAGGCCCTGACTCACTATCCTAGATGGTGGTGCGAATTATTCAAAAAATAATCTGACAGAATCTTATCACACTTGAAGAAAATCGCATCACACTTGAAAAATCCGATCCAAGTGTGTTGTGGATGCCAGACCATCACACAAAAACCATGCAAAACCATATGTTTTCACATAATGTAAGGTTGGATGCCAATACATCACGTTGGTTCTTTGGATTGCTTTTGACCATATTTTGATTTCGTTTGTATTTAGAACATACTCACTTTAATATTTTTGGACATATTCATTTATTTATTCTTTTGCACAACTACTATTTATTCTTTTGCACAACTACCTCACGAAAACTGAAATAATTTTAACAGAATAATATCGCGTCTATTTTTGTATCAGCTGGCTTTGTTGTTATTCTTATCAGCTGTCTCCCAAAACACAACCCTGATCGCGGAGAAAATATTAATTTTTTGCAACTTTCAAAACATGAGCAAATCTAACAGACCTGTCAAAATTATTTTCGTTCCTCTTTCATACTTATTCGCATACAATCCAGACTATCCTATTTTTTCAGCACACATACGATTTTTGGCAGATCCAAAGACTAAATCTGATAGTGAGTCATGGCCTTAACCTGGTACCGTTAAACGGCGGTCTAAATGCGGCATTACGTTTTAATTATTTATTTTTAGGTTAAATATAACATACAAAAAACATGGTGTCCCATAACAACCCATGAAGGGCGCATAACATCCCTGAGATGTGCGCTTTCCAATTTTTCACTTACTGATTGGGACCTACAGTTTTACACCGGTTCCAAACGGTATTTTGAGAAGCTTTTTCATGGCTAAATACTCGATTGTGTGGCCATCACTAAGCGAGGTGACTGTCGTTGAAAGAAATATAAGGTGGTCTGAGCAGGGATCGAACCCACGTTCTCATGTACAAGAGCCGCGCACACTAACCATTCTTTAGTATTTTGTTTAATAAGCTTTAACAAAATAATCGTCACGCTAAAATAAATTTTTGACAATTGACAAAAAACTAATATCAGCAGAGGAACGTTTTGATTTCGACGACAATCCATAAAATTAAATACTAGAATTCACATTTTTTAGTTTTTCCTAAATATACGTACACATATGTGCAGTGAAAGTAAAATATAAAATATTTTCACAAAATCCATGTTCTACGAATCAGTTTCACCAAAAAGTGACTAATTTTCACTTTCACAAAAAAGAGACTGATCAAATTCTTTGGTGGAAAAAAGAATATTAAAGTTTTTTATAAGAAAATCAACAATAATTGAATGCAAGTTGGTACACAAGTAAAATAAAGATATGTTTTTTACGAGTATATAAATCATTATTAAAATTTATACTTTTAAGAAAAATTCCATTAACATTTTGAATAATTAAAACCCACCACCGGTTTCTCGTTACTTGAACATTTTCACTGTTCCTTTTCATTTTACTATGTTTGTGGTTGTCCCTTTTTGTCAACTGATTTTGTGTATGTTCGAAAACAGATTGTGACCAGATCTTACAATAATTAAAAGATAACATTTTAATAAGTTTTGCTTTCCTCAATTACTTAAATAAAAAAAGGTTATTAAAATTAAACAAAATTGTATATATTATACGATTTTTAAAACAAACCGATACTAAATATTCGGCCACATGCTGTGTACCGCGAGTTTTTAAATCTCCATGTTTTTTGAGCTCTCATATGTCTCAAAATGGTGTTTTGCATTCCGAGCGAAACTACTCATTCGAAGTTCAAGGACGGATAGCTATGTTCAGTATAACATGAATTGTGTTAAATAAATATCAACAACAACATGTTTTACAGTAGAGCGTCATAAAGACTTGTTTGCTTTTTATTTAAAAATGTTAATATAATATGCCTGCTGACTTTTTAATTGCTGTAATTATGATTTGAAGGCATCAAATGAGTCTGGAACGTGTTAAATGTTGTTTGTTTAATCATGTTCTGTGTTGAGTGAGAGATTAGTCAAGATATCGACGGCTAAAAATGACAAGGTAGTTTATCAAATCGAATTTTTGCCATATTCTGGTAGGGAACTTTCAAATACACCTGTTTAATGTTAAGTAATAAAGAACTTGTACTATTAAAAATCTACGTTTAAACACAAATAATTCGCCAAATCTTCTTAGTTGCCAGAATAATCAACTTGTAATATCATCATTTATGGTTTTAATGTTTCAATGAATATGGAATAAATTTTTAATAGTCAAGAATATAGGAATCGAAATTCGAATGTCATACGTAGCCAGTAACGTATGTTATAGTCTTTTGACACTAGCGTACATTTTGGGGGAACGCATTGAAGATGTTGAAAAAATTAAACAAGCGTTCATACTTGCTTACATCTTCCACCTGTCAGATTCTAATATTAATTTTTTAACATATCGCGACCAGGTATTATAAAAATGGAGAATGTCTGTCTTCATACGTTTATGTGTTTGCATTTCATATTTATTACAATTGCTTTCTTTTCTACATTTGTTTAGTCAAGTTGTATGTGTATGAGGTGTTGTTCTTGCCTCAACAAGACAACTAAAACAACCATTTTAGTTCTGTTTGGTTTCACTCCACTGTAAAATTCAAATGTATACCAACAATACAAGTAAAATACAAAAACGAAATGCATTTCAATTTAACAGTCAATTGTGGCAACAATTTGAAAAAATTTAAATCAGCTGTTCTAACGCTACCACCTAATACAATTATATCTTGTGTGCTTGTTGTTTAAATTTTTGGAATTTTTTCTAATTATGACACTTTTTTCTAGTGATGGACTTAAAATTATCGAATACCGGCCATATCGGTAACATTTCATAGTAATTTGAGAAAAAAGCAAAACATCGCAAACGACTTTACAAATTGGGAAATACATATATTTGTATTTGAAAATTTTGCTAATTTTTATTGAAATATTGTTTGACAATACAAACATATAAACATGAATACATGTCAAATTTTGCAGAGTACATCAGTTCTATTGTATTTTGGAGAAGTAAGACAAAATTCAATGGCAAAGGAGAGAAGAAACAAAAAATCAGAGCACGAAATTTAACGAAACGACACTGTCGGCGGTTGCTTAAAACTGTACTGTCTTTATAACTTGCTGGACGCGTACATCATTTTTCTCTATCGGTGCGTTTACACGGGGCAGTTCAAGACCGGACAGTTGATAATATGTATTAGTTGTCAAAAAGTGAAAAATTTGTAGTGTGACGTATGTGTCCAGCCAGTTATAAAGACAGAACAGTTTTAAGCAACCGTCGATAGTGTCGTTTATTGTAAATTTCGTGCTCTGATTTTGATTTGCTCTTGTTCACATTTGCTTGAAATCTTAATTTACTAAAAGAAGATTGCTAAATACATACATATATAATTTATACATGTTTATATCTAGTATGTGTTGCCAAATAATATTTCAATAAAACTCAAAATTTCCAAATAAAACTAAATTTTCCCAATTTCTACGATCGTTTGCTATGTGTTTTGCCCTATTTCTCCAGATTACAATGAAGCTGATGTACTCTGAAAATTTCAAATGTATACATGCTTATATGTAGGTATGTGATGTTTTGCTTTGGTTTTCACAAATTACCACGAAATGTCACCGATCTGACCAAATACGTCAAATCACTTGCCGAAGATACTGTCGTCGAAAAATCAGAGACAGTGGCGAGGCAAGTGGCAGAAGTGTAGGTGTGGTAGTAAAATAGTGTGAATGTATTGCTACTGTCGGAGCAAAACTGTCCCGTGTAAACGCCAGGTATGTGACAACTAACACATATTCTCAACTATCTTGTCTCAAGCTGTCCCGTGTAAACGCACCGTTAGCTTTTTCACACATTTTGCGGAACGCGTGGAAGATGTTGAAAAAATGAAACATGCGTTCACACTTGCAACATCTTCCATCTGTCATCTTCTAGTATTCATTTATTAATATGCCACATAGCTGTATCAAAATTTTTGCGATCAAAAATAAATAGAATTAAAATGGATTAGGAAATGTTGTCCGTATATTGTATTGTCTATTGGGGCCCAGAAGCCGAAAGAATGGGGAATATCATTCGTCAAGCGTTTATTTTTTAACATTTCTTATTTATTACAATTGTTGTTTTCCTACATTTTTTTGTATTTGTTTGGTGTCATACCACTGCCATTTTCCAAGCAAATTTAGTAACAAATGCAATACAAGTACACAAAAAGTATAAAAAAGAAATACATATGAATTTAACAGTTAGTTGACGCAAAGATTTTAAAAGTTTTAAATCAGCTGTTCTAGCTCTACCACCTGAAATAAATACATCTTTGTTTTGTTTTTTGAATTCTGTTATTTTTTTTAGAAATTCAATTTTGTCTAGTGACGGACTTAAAATTATCGAATGATGTGGGGTGAAACGTAATGGTATAGGAACATTTTTCAAAGATGTTGAGCTGACAAAGTGTCAAATTTGTATGGGGAAAAGTGTGAAAAGGCTATCATGCTTAGCCCTTTGACGACGAAGAATTTTCCGCTGGGAATGTTCAAAATTTTATTGCGGATTCTTACTCTTAAACACAACATTTCAAGTCTAAAGTGTTGTCAAAATTTAAAAATTGTTACTCCTTCTACGAGAAAAATCATGGGACATATGTGTCCCCTTCGTCGTCAAAGGTAAAAATTTGGCAACAAATGCATTGTATATTAAAAAGCATATTGTCGTTACAAAAAGTAAACATGGACACGCATGCACTATAGTGTTGGTATATTTACATTGCAAACAAACAAAAAAGAATTCCAACTGCTGATCGTTTGTTTACATTCAGTTTGCATGATAATGCATGCACAAAACTGGTTCTGTAAAAACTGGTTCGCAAAGCATGCGAAAGCGATTCTAGCTATTAGTTTCTAATCTACTGTTCAACGGTTTGCATGGTGCAATTTGTGCATTAATTCGTGTTATTAGTTGTGTATAAGTTATTTTTTGAAAATGAGCAAATTGCGTCGGTTTTATAAAACAGAGGATGAAATTGTACAGCTTTTGAACGCATCGGATAGTGAAGATGAAGAAAATGTGTTGGAATTAGACATCGAGGATAGATCTGTTTTGGACGATTTTACGGATTTAGCGAACGGAGCCGAAATCGAAATCGAAGATATTCTGCAGAGTGAAAAACCTTCAACGAGCAAATATTCTAAGGCTGATGCGTCAATGGCAAAATGTGTTCCCCGTATATATAATGAAGCAGTATATGAAAGATAAACCCATAAGCTGGGGCTTTAAATTGTGGTGCCGTTGCGATGCTAAGAGTGGTTATCTATATAAAATTGATATATATACAGGCAAGAAGGAAGAGAGAGAGGTTGGTCTTGGCGAATCCGTTGTTATAGATATGGCAGCAGGATTGGAAAATATGGGAATAGAACTTTATTTCGATAACTTCTTCAATAGCCCAATATTATTACATAAACTTATGACCAATGGAATACGAGCCTGTGGAACAATCAGAAAAAATCGTGCACAAATGCCAAAATTTGACCCCGATAAATCTTTTGTTCGTGGAGACTTCCAAAGCTTTGTGTCAAAAGGAGTTTCGATTGTGAAATGGATGGATAATCGTGCAGTGCATATGGGATCCAATTTCATAAATCCAATCGACACCGTGAATGTCAAAAGACGCCAGGCTGGATCTGCAAATAAAATTAATGTGACATGTCCAAAAATGATTTCCCAATATAACGCAGGAATGGGAGGCGTTGATCTTATGGACCAAAAAAAGGTATAGTAAAATGTAAATATCTGCTAAGTATCTTTTTAAGTAAGTACGATTTTTTTATATATTTTCAGTCATACTATGAATATGATCGTAAATCGAAGATCAGATTTTATATTCGTCTGTTTTTTGATTTAGTGGATTTGGGTGTGCAAAACTCACACATAGTGTATGACATGATCTCCAGAAGTAATTCAAAACCGTTTTCTATAAAACATCTGGAGTTTAGGACGCAGTTGGCTACACAGTTAATAAACGGCTATTGTAGTCGAAAAGTTGGTATTGCTTCGACATCACGAGAATCAGTAACACGATCAAGACTGGTTGCAACACCGGATTTAGCTGGACATTATCAAACAAGAACGGAAGGAGGAGTCAGAAAGCGATGTGTTGTTTGCGCAAAACAAGGAATCGAAAATCGAACAAACATAATATGTTTTGCATGTAAAAAACCTATGTGCTTTACTGGGGAGAGAAATTGTTTTAAAAATTATCACAACTAAGTTCGATTTTGATGCAGTTTGTATGAACCATTTACAGGATCTCATAAATTTGAATTCATTTCTAAATTTTTGTTTATGTTTATTTTAAGTTTGTTACTGAATTGTATTTGTTTTCTTTGTTTTTTAATTATAAAATATTAAATACAAAAAAAAAATCTTTAAAAAAATTCTACGCTCTTTTTACCTTTGACGACGAATGGGACACATATGTCCCATAATATTTTAAGCCGCCCCATGAAAAGTATAGAAATAAATTAAAATGCGTTGATCAACAAATTTACATAAGGCATTGGCACATCTAATACTAAAAGTATAACCAACAGTATCATTAAGAGCCCGAGATATTAAAAAACTAGAATTGCCAAAAAAAAATACAAATTTCTGACTTTGAGATGCTCTTAAACCCAATTGAAACATTAAAACCTTAATTTTATTACGAAACCCAAAGGAAGCATTTGTTTTTTTTCGAGCAACACTGATTTCGTCAAAATCCATTAAAAAATGTGCCTGTAATGTTGAAAAAACCAAATGGGACATATGTGTCCCGTTCGTCGTCAAAGGGTTAGAAGAAATGAAAATAATGTGTGAAGAGTTAGGAGACAGTCGAAGCGTTAGAGAGCAATAAGTTGTTGTTATTTGCCAATTTATATTCCTGATGATGCCTTTCGATGAATGGCGAAATATCGAATAAAATTAAGATTGAACATATTAAGTAACTTTTTGGGGGAAACACCTTGGCCTTGAGCTTGATTTGGAAAACTTTGGGAAGATTACAACTGAAGCCGAATATGGAAAATATATCAACACAACATATTTTTAGAATAAACGTCACTTAATTTAATTTTTAATTTCTAAATATGATTCTGCACATCTTCGAAGCAAAGTATAGCCAGTTACATATTTTTTTGAAGATTGAGAGTAAAAAACTTGGTTCATATGACTAATGTCGGCTTCAGAATACTTTTCATTTTACGGTCTACAATATGAATCCACAAAACTTGATTTTTTTTGTGCAACGTGACAAAACAAATTTAAAATTGAAACGCGGCTGGAACTTTTGTTACCGTAATCGTATTCAACACGTTTTGCATAACATGAGAGATTAAACATGATTTTAAAATTTATTTATACGCCACAGATGCCATATAAAAGTATTTCCATACAATTTGTCATTTAATACTATTTTTGTGTGTCTAATAAAACTGTACAATTTTCTGGCCTAATTTTTAGAATCTATTGGATTTGTTTTGTCTGTAAACTGATTCAGTAGTGTACAAGGAAAACAGCTGTTAATAAGGTAACATTTAAAAAACAGATCTCTAATAAAACGAATATATTTTGGTGTTGGAACGACCATTTTCTGTGCGTGTGGCTAGATTATGGAATAATTTGCCACATAGTCTTAAAAACTTTTCGGTGCAGCCATTTAGTTTTAAATGTAATTTGCTTGATTATTTTGCTTATTTGGAACATGGTCAGTAATATTGAATTCTTGTTCACTGACAATTTATCTTCTATGAACTTTTAAACTTTAAAAACATTTTTTTTAAATAAAAGATTGTGCGTTAGGATTTAGTATTAAGTTTTTTGTTTTTGTTTTGAATTTGTTCTACAGATACATTTTTGATTGTTTTGTTTTTACTTTGCCATTTTTTTTAATAATTCTATCAACATGTTGTCCTTAAGGACGTTGGTTGATTAATATAATATATAAATAAAATATTTATAATTTGTTGTAAAATTATTTTTAAAAAATTGATAACGGTTTTGCAGGAAAAGGATAAATGTTTATTTAAAAAATCCAAACTGCTTAATTGAACCAGTAATGTATGTATATTACAAAATATGATTTTAATAAACACTAAATTTCATTATTAATTTGGATTTTAAGGATCCATGACATATGTATGTGTATTCAAACTATTATATAAATGTATACATAATATAGTTCATGATTATGGTCCCCATTTTATAGCTCATTATTATTTTCTTAAATAAATATAATTTTTTAAATGTATGTACGTATGTGTAGTCCTTATTAGCCTCTTTTGTTTCAATATCTAAAAACGTGCGTCTGACAGTATACATTTTTGCAATAATACTGCTGCACACCCTTTAAGCTTAAATCATATTCAAAAAAAAAATTCTAATATGGTCATTAAATTTGTTTAAAATAAATAATACAACAAAATCATACCCATATATAATTTTTCAGATAAGAGTATTGTTTGTTTATTTACGTTTGTTTTTTTTCGAAAATATTATGTTTTAGTAAAACTAAATTATGTGTTAAACAAGTATCAGATATATAGAGTACAATATGTATACAGTGATTTTGTAGCTCTTTAATACATGATAGAATTAAATATATAAAGTTGTCAATAAAATCCTTTGAGTCTTAATAACAGCTTTTGTACTTGCATACTTTTTATGAAATGTTTTAAATGTTATAATCAATTTCGAAAACGATTTAAAATTTTGTTCATTCTTACATACAAATGATTCAACTTCCAATTATCGACGCGTTCTGAATTAGTGTTCCGACTTAAGTTGAAAATTTTCATTGAAATAAAGTACAACCACGAAATTTATAATCTTAGCAACTTGATATTTTAAACACAGTACTAATTCATTTTAAACGCAAACAGAAACCCTATATTGATAGGAAAAAAACTTTTCGTATATAATACAAGTAAAACCGTTTTTACTCCTCCAGAAGATCAATAGTTTTATTTATATTTATATATTCTTTAACAGAACAATAAACATTAAATAATTAATTATCATTCACATTATAATTCAAACCTCCTTAGTAGCAATTTTAAAATGAGAATATGTAAACCGAAAATACATTCAATTAATGGCATTGCAGTTAAGAAAAGAAAAAATATTATTTTTCAAACTTTCAAATAAACATTATTCATTAACACTAAGACCTACAAATTATATGTGTTTTATTTCGGAAAGATTTTAATCATTCAGCAAATGAGAATACAGAAACAATTTCTCTCATCTGACGTTTCCTTTCACACTCTTCGTCATAGGTTTGTGCAAATGAGAGATATGCGACGAAAATTAACTTACACCAGGTGGAGTTACAAAAACTATTGAATTGACCTATTCAAGTCGATTTTTGTATATATCGTACACTCCGGTTCACTTATTTAAAGGCACTAAAAATTCCATATTCAGCAGCCTGTATCTTTTTCAATTTGTTAACAATTGCAGAATTTTAAAATGGAAATGGAAGCTAGACATCTTGAGATATAAAAAAAATCATGACAATAGTGGTTTCTTAACCAAAGAACTTTTTTTGAGCAATTTATAAAAATGCCCAAAAATGTGATATTTTATTTGGTTCACTTGAATATAGGCACTTTATTATTTTTAAAGTAAGCGATGATTTTTTGTAGGGAGCGTTTGTTTATTACAATTTATTACATATTAATCATTTTACGAGTCAAAATGGCGAAACAAAAAATGTTAAATCTATCGGAAAAAACTAAAATCGATGTTTACCGTTCTGAAGGATATTCTAACCGCGCAATAGCTAAAAAAATTGGACAACAGTTGCCGACAATTACATCAAGCACCCCAAGGGGTATGGAAAAAATTTTAAAAGAACGGTTTCATTGTCTTTATCTACGTATGAGAAAAGAAAACTCATCAGAATTGCTCCTAATTCTGCCTTATCCTTGTCAAAAATAAGAGCTCAAGCTGGAGTGGAACCGAGCAAGTCATCAGTACGCAGAGTAATTTAGAGCTGTGAGTATCTTAAATACATGAAATTACAAAAAAAAAACCGCCACTTAATGCTCCTCGTAAGGAAAAGCGGCTTCAATTCGCAAGAGACTACATTGTATGGGATATGCAGCCAAGAGGTCATGTAAATGACTGGAGAACCGTTGTATTTACGGATGAGAAGAAGTTTAATTTGATGACTACAACTATTATTTCCATGATCTACGCAAAGAAAAGCGTTTTTTGAACCGACATGACAGCCGAGAGGGCGGCGTTATGGTGTGGGGTGCTATTACGTACTATGGCACCATCGATCTTGAATTTCAAAGTGCAAAAATGACTGGTGCAAGCTATAAAACGTTATTGGAATCGGCTTTTCCGAAGTTCAGTGAACTATTTGGTCTCATATCTTGGATATTGCAACAGGATAATGACCCTATACACAACGCCAGAGTAGTAAAGGGGTTCATTGCAAACCAAAACGTTAATATTATTGACTGGCCACCATATTCGCCAGATCTAAACATTATCGAAAATGTCTGGGGTGGGTTATATCGTGAGGTCTATAAAGGAGGTAGACAATTTGATGACGAGCAGTCACTAATTCAGGCCATTAAGGATGCTTGGAATCAAATTTGGTTGAATTACATAAATTATCTTTATCTCTCAATGAAAACCCGTATATTTGAAGTTATTAAAAATAAAGGGGGTTGTACCCATTACCAATAGTTCTTAAATAAAGTAAAATAAATTAAAAAATCAAGAAAACTGTTTTTCTTTAAAATTAGTTAACCTTTGTGTCTACAGTCAAAAAAATATACATTAACATACACCCGGCAGAACCCCTTAATTCTACCGTCCAATGTTTACTTTCAACCACACCTATGAAGTTAAAATTATTGAGAGAATAAACTTCTCTATTCTAATTTGCTCAATGATTTTAATTAACAACATCCCCTGCAACCCAACTACCAGAAATCTACCGTGGTATATATCTGGTATTCTACCAGGAAGTCTTATTTGAAAAATACACATGCTCGTGACAATTCTACCCAATTAAAATTGTGTACATGTGAATACATGAATGGGAATGTGAATACAATATGTGGATAGGAAAATTTTGTGCACTAGGAAGAGTTTCGGGTAGATCTTCCAAATATTGTGCCAGAAATGCGGTTAGCATGTGTTAGTAGCGAAGAAAAATTGTTTTAATGTGTTGGTGCTTTCGCATACTTTTTGGTAGACGTGGTTTGCAGGGTCATAGAGTAATATATAAAGAGTGAGCATGACTGGTTCAGTTCCACCAAAATCTCGTCGACAGTCTCTGAGCGAATGACAGATTTTTTACAGATTATATTTATGTCAGAATTTGGACGTTATACAAATAAAAATAAAAGAAAATTGTTGTGTTCGTTCAAATCAAAACTTATTTATTGCATATAAAGTTATATTAAAACTCATACCAGCCAATAAAATCAAATTTAAAGTCAATTTTATCATTTAGCCTGTGGCTCATTCTCCTTCACATTAGTTCCTATATCAAATTTGCAACTAGGAGGTTGATCAGCTGTTTCATCGAAACTCCCTCGTTATAACTTTGGACGCCTCAGCAAAGGCTCAGTCATTGTGATGTTGCAGGGGATATAACATGATCGACTCTAGTTCATGCAAGACAAGCGTGTATTAATTACTTGTGTTTTTTTTTATTATATTTAACAAATGGTCCGCTATTCCGAGTTATCAGTAGAGCCTCGGGCAGAAAATGGGATTCACATATAAATATATCCGAAACACATACTCAAAAACCAAAAGAAAGCTAGACATCGGAAAGCTGCAATTACCAGAGGTAGCAACTTTTGACGTAGAACCCACCCCCTCCCGATGACGATCCTGAAGCGCAGTGGAAACCCATATCCAACTCTATAAAAACTGACGCAACAACCATACTTGGTTCGCAACAAATCGTGGTACGATGAAGAGTGTCGCATAGCAAATGATGAAATGAACGCTGTACGTATGGTAATGCTTTAGCCAATTGCAACGCGAGCTACGACTGAGAGGTATAGGAGCAAAAGAAAGGAGGTAAACTGTCACTTTAGGCGTAAGAAACGGCAGTGGAGGAAGCCCTAGAGTGACAAAATTGAGACATACAGAAGGAAGAACGAAGCCCGAAAATCCTACCAAAAAGTCTAAAACGGAACTAATGGTCATGATACAGGGCCCCCAGTCTGCAAAGACAAGCTCGGAAATTTCATACCATATGTGCAGGGCATGTTGGGAATATAGAGAGATCATTTCTCCGCGCTACTATTACCTGAGATATCCAATGACGAGGAGACAATCGACCACAATTTGGACGACGACGTCGATTGCCCCCTCCTAACAAGCTGAGGTCAGAACAGGTATTGCCCGGCTTAACAAAGCCGCAGGAGAAGATGGATTACCGGCGGAGCTGTTTAAGGTTGGCGGCGATGAGCTGATAAGGTGCATGTATCAGCTCATTAGCAAAGTGTGGTTATATAAATGCATGCTCGGCGATTGGATCCTCAGTGTACTATGCCCCATATTTAACTACCAACTACCGTGGAATAAGCCTTTTATCCATTGCATTTAAAGTTCTAACAAGTATAATGTGCGAAAGACTAAAACCAATTATCGCTGGCCAGATTGGACGCTACTAGTGTGGCTTTATGCCTGTCAAATCGACAACTGACCAGATTTTCACGCTACGCCAAATCATGGAGAATATCATCTATTTGTCGATTATAAGGCGGCCTTCGATAGCCCAATACGGGAGAAACTCTACGAAGCTATGTCTGAGCTTGGTATTCCTGCAAAACGCATACGCCTTTGCAGGATGACCCTGACGAACACCAAGTCAGCAGTGAAAGTTGGTAAGGATCTTACCGAACCTTTTGAAACTAAGCGAGGCCTCAGACAAGGTGACACCCTATCGTATAATCTCTTTAACATCTTAATAGCGATTATTCTGAGAAAAGCTGCAGCCAACATGAATAAAACCATCAGCAGCAAAAGTCACATGATGCTCGCGTATGCTGATGACATCGATATCATTGGGCACACAATGAGAGAAGTTAGTGCGGTGAATTGAAGAGTCAGCAAAATTTGGTCTGAAACTAAATGGAGACGATACAAAATGAATGGTTTCAACGGGTGGAGACCCAACGCGATTATACCAAAGCATGAACGTTGATAACCTTTATAATTTCGAGGTGGTGGATGAATTTATATAAGTCGGATCTGCCGTAAATAAAAACAACAACGTCAGCCTTGAGATCAAGCGAAGAATTGTGCTTGCGAATAGATGTTATTTTGGGTTTATCAAGTACTTTAGAGATAAAGCCCTCTCTTGAGTAACACAAGTTCAGCTATATGACCCTATAGAGCACAACGGCGAGTATCAGCGACGCACGAACCATAAGCTGTATGAGCTATATCTCGACATTGACATAGTTCAGCGGATCAAAAGAACGAGATTACGCTGGCTAGGCTATGTCAGTGGAATGGGTTTTCGAAACCGTCCTCGAAGAAAGACGAAAAATAGGAAGACCAAGACTCCGCTGGAGGGATCAGGTTGACGGATATTTGAGTACATTTGGTATTACCAACTAAAGAGATAAGGCAAAAGATCGAACTGGTTGGCGAAATATGTTATCTTCGTTTTGTAAGGTCCCTGACCCCCCGGGTTATTCGAGACTGGATAAGTAAGTAAGACTGAAACGAAAACGACGACAACTAAAAACCATAGAGTAAGATATAAAGGGTGTGCATGTGTGTTTCAGTTAATAGAAATTTATACCAAACACAGTGGATAGGCGAGAGAGCGATAAATAACCAGAATCAAACCATGCAGCAAACTAAGTTTAAATGATGTTTGATTGATATTAATGACAGCTAAATTATGTTTTATGTTGGTTGCATCGAACGAAATAACGCATTTCTGTCCATTTTATGTCCAACAAAAGAGTAAAGTACAACAGCAAATCCAACTCAATAAAATGGTCTACTACCACGTCGTCATCGAGAGAACGTAAAAAGAGGGATAGAGAGACTCTTAGCTATTGTTCTATAGCTAATGGTAGTTTTGATCATAAAGTAAGATTGTGCATATTTGTTTCAGTTCCACCAAATTCTCGTCGAAAGTTACTGGGCTAACGACAGTTTTCATCATAGACAAAGATATAAAGAGTGTACATATGAGCACTACATATTACACGATGAATTTATCCCCGCAAGAAAATTCAAGAATTTTACGTTTGTTCGGCAAGAGGTGTAGAGAAGTAAGAGAGGAGGAAAAATGCCATAAAATGTCTTGGGATTGTGTTTCGGAAATTTTTTTTTCAATTTCTTTTGTGATTTTTCCGTTTTTGTCTTGATTTTGACAATTCAGTGTTATTACTTTTCGTTTGTGTTTCAATTTGAGTTGGTTTGTGTTGCGATTGAAAATTAAATTAAATCTATTTATTTATTATATCATAATTTATGTATTATTTTATTTATTAACAAAAAATTCGCAGATGTTTAAAAATCAATAACACCGAAATACACAAAACACAATAACATAATAGAGTATCATCAAAAAAACCGCAGACATCGATATTGTGAAAAATTCTACGTGCAATAGCTCGATCAATTACGTAACAACTTTAAAAGGGAAGTAAAAAATATACCCGCAGAAAATCCATCGTGTAATAGAGCAATCAAAGAGTAAAAGACAACAGCAAATCGAACTCGATAAAATGGCCTACTACGTCGTCGTCATCGAGAGAACGTAAAGAGACTCTTATCTATTGCTCTATAGCTAACGAACAGTATTGATCATAGATAAAGGAAATAATAGATATCGCGCGACCATTGTCAACTTTGTTCACTAGGTGCTGTCCTGTACTACTGTCGCTTTCACTGAAGTTTCCCATAAATCTCATTGACGTTTATTCAAAATTGTGGGAAATTTTTATGAAAGTAATTTAAACAATGTGAAATGTGATGTGATTTTACATAATAGCATTTGTTTCTTATTAAAAAACTATTTCAAAGCCATGAGGCCGGTGTTGGGATATCAATAGGAGAAAACCCGTAAGACCGCCCAAAGATGTACATCCCGGAGCGCCTTTTTAATCTGAAAACTTCCCCGGCCAAAAACCGTTAGAGTGTCTGAGGACTCTCAACAAGGAATGGTAGCTGAACCGAAGGAAGAACCAATTTATTAGGACATATACAGTGGTGATATGCCTTTTCAATTCGATGGCCATCAGATATTCTACTTTAAGTATCGTGTTGTATTCTTATATTCTTGATATTTTTGTTGAAAATAATTGTTTCTTTTGATTTGAAATTTTAGATTTTTATTGTAATTTTTTTTGACTTTTTTTTTTGGGAACAAAAAAATCCTTTTATTGCTTTCAACGACATCTAGAAAATTACCCATTACACTAAACAACACTTGTGCTTCATCTATTTGTTTACTTAATCTATGGTATTGATCATAGAGTAAGATATAAAGAGTGTGTTTGTTTCAGTTCCACCAAATTCTCGTCGAAAGTCACTGGGCCAACAACAGTTTTGATACGGGTTTTTATGCCAGTTTGTTTGGACGTAATACAAATAAAAATTATAGGAAATTGTTGTGTTCATATTTGTCATAAGTAGAAAATAAAAATTTAATTTAACGTCAGTTTTTTCACTTCGCCTGTCACCCATTCTCTTTATCAAATTTGCAGCTAGGAGGTCCATCGGTTGGATATCGGAAACCCAGCAAAAACCCACAAGGATCGATCCAATTTATTCCAAGAATTAAGTATATTGGTAACAATTTTATTGTTTAAAGACTTATTTCGTCGATTGTTCAAATACAAATCAAATTTTATTTTCTATTCAATACAAAAATTCAAAAAAATGATAGATATAAGGTTACTATATTACTATAATAAAATGATAAGTATTGTACAAAGTAGATATGATACAAAGTATATATATATATATTAGGTGGGTTCACTAAATATATGTAACTCCCCTACGCTTTGATTACATATTACTCCGGAAATGTGTTAAAATTAAACAAAACAAAAAAAAAAATGGTATGGTAAAAATGGTATGGTAAATGAATTCAAATCTCATCAATAGTCAGATTTATATTATTTGAATAATTTCTTCCCGTTAGTTTTCTTTCGAATTTTACGTTAGGTATATCATTTTGAAATTTAAAATTCCTTTTTACTATCCGCCTATCACGCTTACAATCTTTTTCGTCTATAAAATTTGTACTATTTTTCTTCTTTACTTCTTTTATAATATATTTCGGTTTTTGTTTTAAGTTTTGAAAGCCCAAATTTTTTATAAATTCTCGATCTTTAAATTCATGACAATCTTGCCTGTTTATATTTAGTTTCTCAATATTTTCAATTTTTTTTTATGTACATCATTATGTAACGTCTGCCAAATAGATTTGTCTACTTTGTTATGAAGTAAATCGATTGGTTTGTTTCCAGTTGTACTGTGGATTGTTTCATTATATAATTGAACGGACTTAAATACGAGATCTTTGTCGGTAAAATCTTTGTCTTTCTGATCTAATTTAAAAAGTCGGATATGTTCATTCAGAGTAAGATGAAAGCGTTCTATATCAGAATTTCCCGTATGTGTATTAGGAGATGTGAAATGAAAATCTATTTGTTCCGAATTGAGGAAATCTTTAATGAGAGCTGTGTTAAATTCATTATCTGCTATAATTTTATTAGGTTTTCCCATTGTTGCAAGTCTTTCACGAAGCATTTCAACAATAGTCATGGAATTTTTATCCGATAAGTAGTGAATAGACACATGCTTTGTAAGTTTATCAATACAAGTCAAAAATGTTGTATTTTTGTTTAAAAACCATATGTCAATGTGAATTATCTCATTAGCCGTAACAGGCGTTTCAGTCACACAATACTTAGTTTTGATTGGCCGTCTATCAAACTTGCACATATTACAGACTACACAATTGTTAATAAACTTATGTATTTCTTTTTTTAAATTGGGGAAGTATATCAAATTTTTAATTTCCAAGAATGATTCATCGACACCTCTATGATTTTTATCATTATGAAATTTATTCATTATTTCCATAAGAATTTCCTTATCAAAAATATCTTTTAAAAACTTTGAGCACTTCACAAATTTCATACCTGGTGCATTCGAAAAATAATTCATCAATGTCCATTGCAACTTCTTATAGATTTCAAAATTTTCGCAGAAAATTGCTACTATTCCTTTAATCGGTAAAATTTGTTTTAAAATTTCCAGAATTTTTTCCTCAAAATATTCCTTTAGGGTAATTAAATGCCTTAATTTTTTTTTGTAAATTATTTTTCTTTCATAATTATTCTTATTTCCCAACGTTATTATTATCTGGTTCTTGTAGATATTAACCGGAGATTCCGAAATGTATATATTGTCATTAAGATTTTCCTTTCCACTATGAATTGTAGCCACATCTGATTGTATTTCCTGTCCTTCCTCTCCATCTTCCTGTAAGATGTTGACATCTAAACGGCTAAGAAAGTCAGCTACTTGGTTTGTTTTTCCTTTAATGTACTCGACATCAAAGTCATATTCGTTTAATTTTATCTTCCAACGTTGAAGTTTCATATTCGGCTCTTTTAACGAATTAAGCCATACAAGAGGACGATGGTCTGTTTGAATTTTAAATTTTCTTCGGAATAAATACGGCCTAAAATATTTTACACCCCAAACAATCGCCAATAGCTCTTTCTCAATTGCACTGTAATTAAGTTCATGTTTATTTAAAGTTCGTGAGGAGAAAGCAATAGGATGACCGTTCTGTGATAAAACAGCGCCTAATGCACCATCACTGGCATCTGTTGTCAAGACAAATAGTTTTTGAAAATTAGGATATGCTAAAACTGGATCGGTACATAAAATTTTCTTTAATTTGTTAAAGGAATCAATGTAAGATTGGTTTCCAACGTTGATGACTGTTTGTTTTTTTAAGTACGTTATCATGGGCAATGCTATTCGGCTATAATCCTTTATAAATTTTCTATAAAAGCCAGTTATGCCTAAAAATGAACGAATTTGCTTAATAGTTTTTGGAATTGGAATTTTTTGAATAACACTTATTTTTGCAGGATTCGTTTTCACTCCATCTGGAGTAATGATGTGTCCTAAATATTCAGATTCGCGTTTGAAAAAGTCGCATTTATCGACTTGAACTTTAAGATTATATTTTGACAAACGTTTAAAAATATTTCTTAGTGATGCTATGTGTTCTTGAAGTGATGTGGAAAATATTAAAATGTCGTCTAAGTAGACAATACATATATTATTAATAAAATCGTGAAGAATTTCGTTCATCATCCTCTGGAAAGATGCGGGAGCATTTTTTAATCCAAAAGGCATGCGTGTAAATTCGTAATGACCTTTCGGAGTAGAAAATGCTGTTTTGTGTCTATCTTCAACAAAAATTGGTATTTGGTGGAAGCCTTTTGCTAAATCTAATGTACTGAAGTACTGAGAGTTTCCCAACTTTGTAAAAAGATCATCCATATTGGGTATAGGAAATTTGTCCTCGATTGTTACATCATTTAGTTTCCTATAGTCTATTACGACCCTCCATTTCTGTTTTCCCGAGTTGTCAATTTTTTTAGGAACAACCCAGATAGGAGCGTTATACGGGCTAGACGATTTTGTTATAATGCCGGATTCTAACATTTGTTTGACTTGTTCTTCTACTTCATTCTTATGAATTTCAGGGAATCTATATGTTCTTGAATATATTGGAATGTCGTTTTTTGTTGGTATTTTATGTTGATATGTGCAAACTGAAGATAAATTCTCCCCTTCAATATAAAACACTTTGTTAAAGTCCTTAATTAATTTAGTCAGTTCTCTGATCTCTTCAATATTTAAGTTATTGGTTTTCAATTTGGCAGTTAAATAATCTATTTTTGGTTGATTAAAATTTATATCAATTATTGTAGATTGAAAAAATAATTCATCTTCTTTTGTATATTCCACAGATCTGTTTTGAAATGTGAGTGGAATTTTTGCATTAGGTGTAATTAACAAATTCTCTTTAAAATCAATTTTTGCACCCAAAGGTTTTAATAAATTACAACCCAAAATTCCATCGAAGTCACTACTTATTTCTGTTTCCAACATTTCAATGTAAGAATTTGGTGCATTAAACTCTTTAAAAAGCGGTAAAGTTATTTTACTGTTAGCAATTGCCTTTGAACAAATTGTATTTAAAATAATTGGACGTTCAAGTTTCGTTTTAAAAGAACTATGAAATAAACCCTTTCTTATGAGAGAGGTACCTGAACCAGTATCTATTAGTAATTTTATTGGAGATGTTCTTGTTCTAACCGCTATACAGGGTAAAGTTCGTCGGCCTGTAATTGAAAATTTGAGGTTTGGATACTGTCAACTTCCATTGGGATTGGTTTATTAATACTAGTTTGACGGGAATTTGAATTGTTCAAATTACAATTGCGGTTATTGTCTTCATAATTGGTGTTAGTTTGTCCCGAATTTCTATATTGGGCTGAATTTGGGTAATTATTTTGCTGATTGTTAAAACTTCGAGAATTTATATTATTTTGTTGATTAGAATGATTGAATTGTGGAGAGGATTGGAGTTTATTTAAATGCATGTTCTGATTTCCATTTCTATTATTGTTATATCTTGACGAAGAAGGTTGTGTATTGCGTTTAGGATAATAAAAATATTCAGTTTCAATTAGTATTTCTTTTGCTTTTAATAAAGAGTAGGGATTTCTAGAATGAAGTATTAATTTAGGTTCATTAGGCAATTTACTAATAAAAATTTTCAGAACCATTTTTTCGTTATTACCACAACTATACCATTTTTCATTTTCTTTATCAATGCTAGTTTTTAAATTTAATTTGGTTAGTAATGTTACTGCATATTCATAAAAATCACTTATACTAGTTCTCAATTCTGCTGTCTTAATCTTATTTATAATGCTCTCAACACTTTCAGATACATTAAAATTTATTCTCAATATAACCTTAATTTCTTCCCATTTGATTGGGTTATTATTGTTAATTAAAGTTATATTGGCCCTTGAAACAATTTTATTTCTTACTCTTAAATCGAATAAAGTTAATTGTTCCTGTACAACATGTTTGCGAATCTCATCAACATGTTGTATAAACATCTGCAGCTCTTCAACCGTGCCATCAAATTGCGGAACCCCTGCCAAAAGTTGGAATGCATCAACAGTATTTTGTATCGGTGGCATTGTGATATGTTGTTCTTGTGTTTGGTTCTCGTCCTGAATTTTGAATTCTTGATGATTTCTTTGAAGGTTATTTTCGACGATGATGAGAAGAAAATATGTTTCTGGTTTTTCTTGTCTTGTTGCTTTTTGATCCTTTTTCTTTTTGCGACTTTTCGCGACGAACGTAGACACAAGAAAAAATCTTCCTTTTTGCCTTGTACGTTTCTGTACAAGTTCGGGATATTATTTTGTCTTTATACACACTTTTTTTTAAATTTTTTTCGTTAAAAAATAAAGCTTATTAATGTATTTCATAAAGTTTATATTCGCTTTTCCGTGAATTTTATCTACGGTTTTTTTACGTAGTTTATGCTTGCAAAAATTTTCAACAATTTTTACTCTTCAGTTCGTAAACCGACTGCGCCAATTAAGTATATTGGTAACAATTTTATTGTTTAAAGACTTATTTCGTCGATTGTTCAAATACAAATCAAATTTTATTTTCTATTCAATACAAAAATTCAAAAAAATGATAGATATAAGGTTACTATATTACTATAATAAAATGATAAGTATTGTACAAAGTAGATATGATACAAAGTATATATATATATATTAGGTGGGTTCACTAAATATATGTAACTCAAGGCGGTTGTACTATCTGGTACTTCGGCTCCTAACGGTAAGTACTCCCGTCTTTCAAAGAAGAAGTACAACGAAAGCAGTGCCTGACAATAGACCGAGTGGTCCAACTTTTTCCAAGGAGGTTGGATTACCTGGTACTTTGGTTCCTGATGGTAAGCACTCGCGTTTTTCAAAGAATATGTAGAGCGATCGGCGCCTTTCTCTCAGGATCCTTGAGAGTTTTGGCAAGGCTGACCATTCGGCTCTGAACTATAAGCAAAGGCAATCTTTAAAATGTATTGTAGAGAAATTTTGAAAGTTGAAGTAATGAAAATTTAAAAGTTACTACCTATTAAAATGACTTAGGCCCCACGTTGGGCGCCATTTTATTGTAGAGAAATTTTGAAAGGTGAAGTAATGAAAATTTAAAAGTTACTACCTATTAAAATGACTTATGCCCCAAGTTGGGCGCCATTTTATTGTAGAGAAATTTTGAATTTGTCATGTGATGAAAAATTCAAAAATGAAGAAATTACAAAACATTAAACATTGAAGTTATGTTAAAATGTAAAAATGTAATGTAATTGAAAATTAATGTTAAAATCTAAAGAAATTCTAACATGAAGAAATTTACACAACATTAAACATTCAAAGAAAGTAACGTCTAATGTTATGTAAATGAAAAATAAAAATAAAAATAATAATAATATTAATATTACTTTGGGTTACAGAAACGGGGGTTTTCCTGCTGAAACGGGGTTCGTTCAAAAATAACCGAAGTGACTTTTGAAACCCAGAAATGATTTGAAAATTCATTACAGTCCAAGACTCCAAAAATTTCTTGCCGCAATGCCACTTTATGCCTTTCATCCGTATGCATCATTGGAATTCAATGCGTCTAATCTGCAAGTGCAGAGATTGTCTTTGGCTGGAATTGCCAGCTTATTCAATTTTGACGAAAGTGGAGAAATGAAGGAATTGATTTTCAATGAGATGACGATGGATTCCTTATTTATCTAAGAGAAAACTGTTTCGTTAAAAATTTACTTCCACAGATTTCCTCCTATTCCTTCACCAAGTCTAGGCTGCACTGGCAATATTCATGCTCGACTAGAGCTCATCGGGGCGGAAGTGTATTTTTTT
Organism: Phaonia tiefii; assembly: GCA_963931995.1. Taxonomy (NCBI): domain Eukaryota; kingdom Metazoa; phylum Arthropoda; class Insecta; order Diptera; family Muscidae; genus Phaonia; species Phaonia tiefii. The sequence continues at coordinate 89,742,674 of OZ008367.1, forward strand.
AAAAGTTCTTGCCAGGACTTTGGCTTTTCCTCATTTTGGCGGTACAATAAAGTTTTGAATCCTTGCCAGCTGGGTGATTAACCTTTGGAATCATAAAATAAAGCTCGTAGGGCCTAATTACATCTACTGGGTGAACAAAATTTAAACTGATACAACTTTTTACACACACTGAAACGGATTAGAACCTTCCGGACTACTCTTCGACTGGTCTTATGTCGGCTCCGGGAAATTCTTTACCCACCCTTTAAGAGATCATAGGACCTCACCTTTGACGCCACGTTCCGAATTAATTTTCGGGCGTCCCAATAATAGTTTGGATTGTTCTTACCTTGATTTCACCATGTTTGCATGGAGATATCATACCGCACCACTACCTACCTTATAAATTCTTTAGCCATTCATTTTGAAAACACTCAATTTTATCGTTATAAATTGTTATTGGGATGGCTTTTATTAACTAGGTCTTAAAATTATAACAATTGGTGCTTAGTTTGAGTTTCTATTACTTAACTTGAATAAATTTAACTTTAACTTGAAACCAAAACTTTACTTTACTTTACTTGACTAAACTTCAACTTCATGCAAAAACTTTAACTTGATCTAAACTTTAACTTGACTGAAACTCTAACTCTATTAAAACTTTAACTCGACTCTAAAACTTTAACTTGACTAAAAACTTTAACTCGACTAAAAACTTTAACTTGACTTGAACTTTAACTTGACTGAAACTTTAACTTGACTTGAACTTTAACTTGACTGAAAAATAACTTGACTTGAACTTTAACTTGACTAAAACTTTAACTTGACTTGAACTTTAACTTGACTAAAACTTTAACTTGACTTGAACTTTACTTGACTGAAAAAATAACACATCCGAACGTATATTCGCCAAAAAGACTAAACTCGCAACTTCTAGGACCGCAGTTCGCACAAGCAACTTTGGTCTGAATAAGAATTGTCTAGAGGAACTGAACTCGCAGGGTATAAAAACCCCCAGCTTACGTCTGCTGAAGTTGAAAAATGAACCTTTAGAAAACTCTAACCGGAAGATACGAGACCGCAACTAAACAAATAGTTGGGTCAATATTAGCTTTAACAAAACGAAATGAACTGATGCTAAATGTACTTCGGCTTACGTCTGCCTCAGCACAAGAGATTCGGCACACAGCTTACGTCTGCTGTGCCCGATAAACGGAACGATACTAAACTGGAAATAAATTCGGCGCACAACTTACGTCTGATGTGCCCGATAAACGGAACTAAACTAGAAATTCGGCGCACAGCGTACATCTGCTATGCCCGATAAACTGAACGAGACTAAATTTGATATTTAATTTGATTGGCTTAATGGCCATGAAATTTAAAACTATAATCTAATTCAAAACATCGGTTATTAACCGGAAAATTCTTACTTCTATTAATTTTGTTCCCATTAAGGGTTATTTTCCTTAAACTTAATTGTTTTCTTCTATTTTCAAAATAGGAATTCTTAAAACTAAACAATGGGATGAAACCCAAATAGATTTGTCATGAAATCTCTTTACTTATTTCTGGTAATTTTGCCAAGTTTAACATTCTCCTTTTTTGGCGGTAGTTACCCTAATGTTATTCTATGACTGCACACGGCGAAAACTGTTCTCACTTAATCTTTTAGTTGGAATCAACAATTATTCGTCTTACTTAGATAACAGTCAGATAATTGTCTCCTTATAACTAAATGGCTGTGTTTCCACAGTATAACTTTAGGCGCAAGCGCAAATATATAACTATAATGAAGATAACCAAAAGGTTATCTATTGGCAAGTGAATGAAATTACAAAATGACTAATATTTATGGGTATTAATTACTAAATGTATCAACAACTAATTCACCTATAATTCAATAAGGTTATTTAAGCTTAGAAATTGTTAACAACGATAGATATTATTTTTAATTTAAACTTTATCTGTAAGAAATGTTATTAAATATTTTATAATTTATGTAAATCAATATATTGTGTATGTATGTATGGGGGTAATTTATCAATATTATTATAAAATTTAATGTAAGAAGACCAAAAATAACTATATTTTATGGATTTTTGTTTCTAGACCCACTGTAGGGTATCACAACTCAAATGTTGGTACGGGGTTTCAAGTAAATTTGTATAACTAGTTGTTTTTGGTGCTCTTTACGATTTGAATGATGGTGTATGTTATTCAAATTTTGTATTGCGTTTACAATTTCTCGCACGCATTGACAGGTTTTCCTATTATTAATATTTTCAAGGAAGACATTGGTTTGTATATGGATGTTTTTCTCTTTTGATTCAGAAAAGCAAGGAATCTCTTTATTTTTACTGCCTTTTCTTAATGATTTTTCGTCGTGGCTCGAGCGCTCGTTCCCTTTCGATTGACAGTTTTGTTCGGTGAATTGAAAGTCACTAATGTCACCCTTTACAATGTTTTCAGCACTTAATGGTAGCTTAAATTAACGTCGTCATTTGTTAATATGACGGTGAAGGGATTCGATATGTTGTTCGTATGTTCACACTTTTGCGTAAGCCACAGTTTCCCACTAATAATTTTGAACCCTTATCCCATTCCACATCGGAATCATGGGAGGATTTTTATAGTGGCTTACGACAAGAATGTGCAACTTGCCCTAACCTTATCCTAAGCCTTAATATAACGTTGCCTACAACCGAAACAAGGGGAATGTGGAATAGTGATTGTCCACTGTAAACCCCACTAGACGGACCAGATGGCAGGGGAACTGGTGGTCCGGATACTTTAGCACAAGAGGAATGAAACTGAGGACTTACCTTGTGCTCGCTTGGGACAGGGGTGACTTTTTACTTATCCTCAGCTTACTGGAGTTGTTCCTGTTGTTCTGTACTTTTGCTGCTGATATCTGGACTGAAGGCTGGGCTTAGGTGTTGCTGTTGTACTTGCCCGGTGTTCGGTTCCCTGTTGCTGATTCGCTACGGTGTGGTCTTTCAACGTCGTCTGAAGGTTTTGGGGACGAAATCGTCTGTCTGCTGCCGTTTGCTCAATAATATTTCGGCTGAGTTGTCGCTGATACTGTCGTTACTGCTATACCACCAAGTTATTTTGAATTTTCGCACTTTAAGAATTCTGGTATACACAAAATTGACTGGCGTCGGTTGAAATTCACAAACAATTGAATTTTGCTGCTTCTTCTTTTTATTCTTGCTACGTGACTCTGTGCGCTGGTTTGCTGTTGTCGTTGAACACAATTGAGGCGTCAGGCGTTCGCGGTATTATTCCGAGGTTTTTCTTTTTTAAAACGTGTTCGCTTTTTATTTCTGATTTTTACTTCCGGATTTTGTCTTTATATGTATTTTTCTTCCGTGTAGCTTTATTTAGAAGTACTTTCAGTGTTTCTTTTTTTAAAAATTCATCAAAATTAACCAAGATCAAAATTTGGTGAAATTTAACCACGTTTTAGTGAATTTTTAGTGAAATTCAACGAAATTGAACGAATTAATGGAATTTCACGAATTTTGTGATTAGAAAATTTTATTGATTGATAACTTTTATAATTTAGAAAATTTGGAAAATTTAGAAAATTTAGAAAATTTAGAAAATTTAGAAAATTTAGAAAATTAAGAAAATTTAGAAAATTTAGAAAATTTAGAAAATTTAGGAAATTTAGAAAATTTAGAAAATTAAGTAAATTAGCACGAGGGCCGCGACTTGGTGGTGTTTTCCTTTCCTTTTCATGCGCGCGATTTTTGGCCTGTAGAGAGAAATGTCGAGCATTAATCGCGCTGTCGTTTGGCTGAATTCCGGATTATATTTCGTTTTAATAGTATTATTTTCTTCCACGTTCGGCTGCTCCCATTTTCTTTTTGTTCATACTCACCCTCGTTATTCTGCAAATGCTTTGGGTACTTGTGATGAATGCTTCCTTTAGCCAACAATATAACGCTTCTTTCTTTAGGGATATTGTACACGGCGGGAAAGCTTCACGTGGTCTCAAATTTACAGGTTACAATTTTCTTGTATTCACTTATATTTTCACTTATTTATTACTACTGAAGGTACTAGTGGAGCGGTTTGGTGTTAGTCTCCTTACTGACGCTGATAGAATGAACGAGAAATTCATTGAGGTCGTCCAAGTCAGCCATTTCCCAATTGGTTCCGTTGGTTTATTTCGTCATGCTTGATGACGTGGCACATCGTTGATTTTGAAGGTAATGTATTAAATTACATATTTCTGACATTTAGTCGATGGTCTCTAACAGGGTGTGTGTTGGATGTCAACAAATGACTTGGTCAATGTGGCCGTTGCTATTCGCTTTGGTCTGTGCGCTAGATGGCGCGCTTTGGTGGCTTGTACGTGAACATGACAAACCCCATCATCCTGCTAGCATCGTCGCTAAAGGATGAGAGGGAAAAAGGTTCACCCCGATACTCGCTTACCGTTGGTCTGAATCATGCTGCCCGTGAGACATGCTTAGTGAGGAGAAGTTAATCTTCACTCTTAAAGACATGCTAGTGAAACAGCTCTGACTCGCGCCGCTGGTTTGCTTGTATCTTGGTTAGCTTTTACCTACTCTCTCCTGTCGTGTTGATTGCAGGTATCGGATGACTGACGTTGTAGGGGGCGTCGATTTCTGTCTTCTATGTCTACGAGATAGCGGTGTAATCTGCCTATTCATGGCTTATGATCGTCAATTTAATTTTCTCCAGTGTTGGTGGTAGTGTTTCTTTTGCGTCGTCTATTCCGTCTTTGTTTGGATTTTGAGGGAGCTTGTTGCGCTAGTTGCTGGGCTATTTCTTCGATCTGCTGTTCGGTGGTTATTTCGGCATATGGGTCATTAGATCGTGGTTGGACGTGGATTTGACCGTTGACCATGCGGAGGGATGCTACTCCTGTTTGGCTGAATAAACGGGCGTTGGCTTTCTTGTATAGTTTCCGGGTCTCGACTGGGTCTACTATCTGTAGCTGTTGAATTTCTTGGCTATGGTGCGCTCTCTGCTGGGGCACTCTAGATAGTAATTCGACCTTGATCCGTTTATTGCGAAAGGCCACTGTGATCTGGTATTTCCCTGGGCTGTTTAACAAGGCATCCGTGCCGACTATTTCAATTTCGTCGTGCTCTGCTGGCACGTTTAGGCGGAGTAACAGTGCCGTAATGGTTGTGAGGGGGTCTTGTATTGCCTCGGCGGTGTAGTTCCGAATCAAAATTTTATTGGTTGCCCAGGCTGATCCGCTGGTTTCCTCAAGCACCCCTTGGACTGTTTCACGGAATTGGTTGTGCAGGGTTCTTACTCGCTCGTGTCGTCGCCCTAGCCGCTCGTAACGTCGCGCTAGGTCTGAGTTTTGCCGCTGTTCCTCTTCCATCCGACGTACTTGTGCCCTTAGATCCTGGACTTGGGTCTGCGCTCGATGGAAGTTATTTTCCCATTGATCTCTGTCGAAGATCAGGCCTTGCACGTGTAGTATGTGTTGTTGCTCGACCATGCCCTGGTTTTCCTCACGCGCTTCTCTTTCGCTGTCTAGTTGTTCAGCTCGTCTTTCGGCCATCATTGTGCGGTGTTGTAACGCTACCGCTTCTGCTGCTGACAGACCACAGTCGTTGGTTGCGGGTTCAGGAGAATCAGAGCCTGTTGCGTATAGCTGGTTAGTATGCACGTCGGGCTGGTTGCACACTGGGCACTTATTGTTGTTTTGGAGCCACGTGCTGATACAGTCCCGGTGAAACGCGTGGCCGCAGCTGACATACAGTAGGGGTTGACCATTTCCCAAAGAGGAAAGACAAATGCTGCACTTCATGGTGCTTCAGATGGTTGGGTACGTAGACGGGAGTGGTTGGAGAGATGAAGAATTGAAAAATTGGAGAAAATGTGGGTACTATTGGCGCTATGGAGGTGTGAGAGTTATCTGCGTTATCATCAGAAGTTGCCGAGAGGGATGATCTCTAATTTATTCTGTAACGAGACGAGCAAAATTGATTCCTCTTTAGTATTTACATTTGCATATAAATACTAGTAAGTCTGACCTTCCGATTCTACCAGTGTGCAGTCCCGTTTGTGTGTCTCCTCTCCCGACATCGGCGCGCATTGCAGCAACCTAGTAGTCGCCTGTGCGAGTGCCGTCAGGTAAGGGAGAGGAACAGGCAATTCGGTGGTATCGGGTAACCCTGACAACCCTACTCTAGAACTCTAATTCTTATAACCCTAAACTTCCTTCTCCTAATCACTGTTTCAAATCTTTAGCATGGAAAACACCTAGGGTCTTTCCCTGTAAATCTTCAATTTCGTATAGGCAGTTACCCACCGGTTTCACTATCCGACACTTAAGGAATTTTCCTGCTAATTTGGCATTATAACCACTCTTGAATTCACTTTGTCTGAAATTCCGACGAAATACCTCTTGTCCAGGGATGAACTTAACCTTTCTACATCTTAGATTATAACTTTTCTCATTCTTAAGATAAGCTTGGTGTAACCTGTCACGAAGGTGTTTACGCAATATTTCTCCTTTTACTCCTTTTGGGACAGCATTATGTTCTGCGTCATCCAACAGTTGTAATTTTCTAGCTAATCTATACACACTGCCATGACCAATCATGTTAATGCCGAATAGGGCAAAGTATGGCGTTACTCCTATTGTGGAATGTACGGATGACCTTAGTGCATACTCAATCTCGGATAAATGTATATCCCAGTTGGCATGATCATCGTTCAGGTATGACCTGATGGCGGAGAGTATAGACTGATTTACTCGTTCTGACGAGTTAGCTTGCGGGGAGTAAATGGCCGTTTTCGTATGGATTATCCCGAAATTCTTTGCCATATCAGCGAATTCCTTACTAACAAACTGCTTTCCATTGTCTGATACAATGGTCTCTGGCGTGCCGAACTTATGGAATACTTCTGATATCAAAAATTTTACAACATGCCTTGAGCTGGCCTTATTCATCGCTTTTAGTAGCACAAATTTAGACAATTGGTCTAAGACAATAAAGATGAAAGTGTTGCCTGACTTTGTCCGTGGGTATGGTCCCAAGAAATCCACGAATATCCTCTGGAATGGTCGGTCGACCAGGCGTTCTTGCCCCATTGGAGGTCGCAGCGTTTGATTGGAGGGCTTTGATTCTTTGCATACCTTACATTTCGCTATGAATGCTTTTACTTGAGTACTCTGGTGTGGCCAGAAGAAATATTCACGTATTCGCCTTAATGTTTTCCAAAAGCCGCCATGCGATGCCTGCGGGGGGTCATGTGCCTTTGAGATAATGTCCGGTGTTAATTCTATTGGCACCCAGAGCTTCCATGCAAGTTCGTCCCTATCTGGTTCTCCTACATATGGCCGGGTCCTCTTATAGACATAGCCGTCTACCACCTTTATGTCGGGAAGTTGGGCCTCTTTGTCCTTAATGGTTTTCAGGAGTTCTTGGTATCCCCCAGAAGAGAACGCTGGAGAATCCAGATCTATGAAGTCGCCCATGGGGACCGATATCTCTTCCAAATCGTAACGGGATAGCGTGTCGGGTACCACGTTTTGCGTTCCAGCACGATGTTCTATCTGGAAATCGTATGCTTGGAGATGTAGACTCCATCTAGCCAATCTCCCGCTCAGGTTCCGGTTAATCATTAACCATTTGAGGCTGCTGTGATCAGTAATGACGGTAAATGGTAACAATTCCACGTAGGGCCGAAATTTGCTTATAGCTAAAACCACAGCCAAACATTCGCGTTCCGTGACTGAGTAATTTTTTTGTGCAGGTGTTAGCTTATGGGAGAAAAATGCGATTGGGTGTTCTCCTTCATCGTCATCCTTTTGAAATAGAACGGCTCCTGTGCCCACATCTGAGGCGTCGCATTGTATATAGAAATGACGCTCAAAGTCTGGATGCCGCAATACTGGACTGGTTACTAATGCCTTTTTCAAGAAGTCAAAGGAGTTTTCTGCTTGTTGGTGGAACTGAAATATCCTGCCTTTTTTTAGGGTGTCGAATATTGGGGCTGATATAGAGGCGAAGTCTGGAATGAAGCGTCTATACCAACCGACTGCCCCCATGAAACTGCGAACTTGTTTCACGGACTTTGGGTACTCGTATTTAGTGATGGTCTCCACTTTCCCCGGGTCTGGTTTCAATTGGCCGCCGCCTACTATATATCCAAGATAACGAAGCTCTTTGAAGCAGAAATTAGATTTATTTACGTTGATTGTCAGTCCAGCCTGTTCCAGACATTTAGCCACCTTGGTCAGCAACACCAAATGAGTATCGAAATCAGGGGATACGATCAGCAAGTCGTCCAAATAAACGAAGACTCTTTCTCGCAGAGCACTGGGGATGACCTTGTCCATGAGTCGGCACAGTCGCTGGGCAGCATTGCACAGGCCGAAGGGCATAACCGTATAATGATACAATGGCCTGCCGGGTACTGTGAATGCTGTCTTTTCACGACTTGCTGTGTCCAAGGGGACTTGCCAAAATGCGTCTTTGAGATCAATGCTGGATATATAAAAGGTGTCACCCAAACGGCTGAGCAAGCCCTCTATATGAGGGAGAGGGTAGGCATCTTTCACTGTCAGCGCATTCAATTTTCGCGCGTCCAGGCATAGGCGGTTCTTGTCTCCCTTGCGAACTAGTGTGACCGGATGACTCCAGGGACTTTCGCTTTCTTCAATCACCCCTAAGTCCAGCATCCTATCCAATTCACTGTATAGAAGTTTTTGCACTGCAGGTGAAACTGGATAGTGTCTATCTTTGACAGGTGTGGCGTCTCCGGTATCGATGGTATGAGTTTCCAACCTGGTCTTCCCTAAACCTCTGGTCGTAAAACAAGGGAACTTTTTAATCGCTTGATCTAATTGCGCCCTTTGATCTGGTGTTAACTGGTGCATTCTTTTGTCTCCCTCCACTTCTTCTTCATCGAAGAGCGGAATATCATTTGTGGATAGGCAATCTATATTGGCAAAGCAGCCGAAAGTTTTCATAAAGTCTACCCCTAGAAATAGGTGTCTATTCAATGTGGGTACTAGGTAGAACGTGACCACTTTCTTTTTTCCATTGAAGCTGACCTCGGTACGCACTCTTCCCACTATACTGTGTGCGCTGCCGTCTGCCGTGCGTATCTTCGAATTGAAGTAGTGTATTTGGAGCTTGGCTGTGTCCAGGAACTGCAAGCAGTCTCTGCCGAGGCAGGTTACCGTCGCTCCACTGTCGAGCAATCCTTCGATTGGAATCCCATTGATTTCAATTTTAGCATACAATCTCGAGTCAGGGCCTTCAAACAGGGTTGCAGCTGCGATTTCTTTCCTCTTTTGTCTACGAATTCTGTATCTTGCTCGGGCCTTTTCCACGCGTTTAGATATTACTGATACAGTCGTTGGTGTGGTTACGGTGGTCGTAGTTAGGGTTGTACTAGGCACGCTTTCGATCTCTGCTTGCCTGATCTGATTTTTACGATGAGTAGGCATGATGACGTTCCCTAATATCGGAGTCTCCTTTGGTTTACCAGAATCTTTGATCGGGACTTGATTTCTCATAGGGCTAACCTTTCTGGCGGCTCTCTTTGCCTTTTTGTTCATGTCGGAGTCTTTATTAGTTGGGCGTCCCTTCTTCTTAACCGGCGGTGTTGGGTGAAAGATCTGTTTATGCTGGGAGACTCTCTCTATGACTGGTTTATCGTTGCCTTTGGCCGTTCCTCCCCAGCTGGAGGACGGGGCTTCCATCCGTTTCCCAAACACGTTGGACACTTTGGGGTAATTACATTTCCCCTGCCACAACGATAGCAGAACACATGCTTGGCAGGCTGATAGCATTCTCGATATTCGTGGCCTACTTCTCTGCAGTTCCAACAAGTTGGTGGTATCTTGGCCTGAATCGCTTCTACTGCCTGTTCTTCTTCTTCCACGCACTCCAGCTCGTTGACCTTTTTCGGTTGGTATGTGCTATACTGTTGACGTTGTTGCGTGAGCTGAACATCAGCGGCTTTGACCATATGACAAAACTCATTCAGATTGGCAAATTTAAGGCCGAATATGAGATTGGATAAAGCCGGTTTCAGGTTGCTTTTTATCACCGACACTAGCTTCTTTTCGCTGTAAGGCTCATCTTGAAGATTGTTTAGGTCTACCACAGCGTTATAGAAACTTTCGAAACTCTCATTGGTCATTTGTCGTCTTGCCAGGAGTTGTTTCTGGATCTGCGTGTCGTCCTCAAACGGTTGATATTGCCTCAAAATATCCCGCTGAAGTTGTTCCCAGGACGGTGACTCTTCTATTTTGAGATAATTCCAGTACCAGTCAATTGCCGGCTTCTCCAGCAGCTGATGAAAGTTGGTAAGGAAGTCCAAATCCGAGCATCGATAACTTTGTTTTAGCCGGTTAGCCCTGAAGAGGAACTCTTGCACGTTCAGAGTACGCGCTGTACTGTCGAACTTCAAACCCCATTTTCCCATATTATGCACCATGGCCGGGTCTGGTGTGATTCTCGAGTCGTAGCGAGAAGTGGGTGAAGACCGCCTGCGGGGCGATGTCTCAGGATGACTTTGCCCTCCGCTGTTTATTGATGTCCTATTCCCTGGTGGTGGTAGTACAGCCCTTATGTTGCCAGGTCGTGACGTGTTTGGCGGGGGTTGGGCTTGCTGTTCATGCCTATTCTGAGAGGGTCTATTCGGCGGTCGGCTGTCATTGCTGGTGTTATGCGCTGACCAATCCAAAACGTCCACCTGGTAGGGAAGCTGGTTGTTTGCTCCTATCTGAGATTGCTGCGGAGATGGTGAAGTAGTCAAAGCGTTCAGCCACGGAGTATAACCTCGGTGTGTATCTGTTTCCAATGATCTAGAACCTGCTATGAATGGTTGCTGGGTACCCGGCGGATTATTGTCTCTTGGTAATGTTATTCGGACATTAGGTCTTGTTGTCCCATCTGGTCTCGTGGTCAATATTGGAGCCGTAGTCGCTTGAGGTGGTCTGTATACGTCAGTTTGCTCTAGGGTATCGCATCTTCTTGTGGCGGCAACGATGGACGGAATGAGATCTTGCAGCTCCATCCTTGCTATCCCAACTGCCGCATTTATTAGTGTTAAAGTGTCCGAATTTACATTCTGCGATAGGTTGGACCTCCGAGCATTGTTGCTACCTTGGCTTAGTGGTGGAACGGTAAGTTCACTATACGGCGGGCCTGGCAATGAATCCTCAAAAATATCCTCCGGGGGTACGTTGCTAGTCTGGCCTAGATTACTGTCTTGTGACCGTACCTGATTCCCATCTGCACTGGTCATGATGACCCCCGATGGGTTATCTGATCCTGCCGTTTCCGATGCTGGTATAGATGACGCGGTGTTTGGTCCTGTGGACCCCGATGGAATGTCATCTGTGTCTTGTTCCAAGGTGTTACTCCCCTGGTCAGAACCGGATCTGGTTTGGACAACCATGAAGAATACGGAGAAAAATAACCTTCGGAGCAGACTTACTAATCTTTGGAAAATCATGTTGAATGTGTCTCACTCAAAAGTTTATGCCGTGTAATATGATAAGGTCCACCCGAGGATATTCCGTTGGAATAAAAGACAAGAAATTTCAAAGTGACAAGGCCAAGTGGCGAAAACTATAATTCAAGTTGACAAATCTAGGTGTTGCGTGAAATTCTGCGAGATTAAGAAACTCCTTTATCTCGAACTTCAACTATTATCTTGGATTGGGTCAAGGTTTTTATATACCCAGTTATCCTTTAACTGTTCAACCAATTATCCTACTAACTTGACTTGTCAAAGATTGCAATGCGATACGTTTACGTCAGGTGGTATTGAATTTAGGCGTAATGTATTAAAATTGTATTATCGTTCGAAAGCAACCAAATATATCCACTGAAATTGTCAATGGCTTTTCTAGATTTAAAATTCTCACTTGAATTTCACGTAACGTAACTCTATAAGATAGGTTTCGAATTCTATCCTTAAAACATTTAAATCGTGGTCTTCAAGCAAAAATTTAATTGTTACTAAAAACTTACTATTCAGAATTACTTAATAAATTAGGTGTTTCAAAATTTATTTATTTTGTAAATAGAAACATTAATTAGCCGCTTGCTAAAATATGAAATTTAGTACTTAAATTTACTTTCTCAAAAATTATCGGTTGAAAATTTATATTCAAAATTTTTAAATTATTATTAAACAAAACGGTACTCAAAAACTAAAAACTCAATAAAATTAAAGCGGTAGCGGTTATGGAACGATACTCCATACTCCTATGGTGAAACAATCCAAACAAAAAAATAAAATATACTCAAATGAATATATCTGAAATAGTAATCCTATGTTTCGTGTGTAAAAAGTGGTTTGTGGAAATGCAAATTATGTTGAGTAAAATAAGTTTAACCTTTTACCTAGAAAACTGAAAATGCAGTCGCGAAAACTAACGCCCTATTAAAGGTTTCGTAGCTTGACTTACTGTACATCTTAGTGATGCTAAGCTAAAGTTATCCTTTAGGTCTATTGTCGTTTTATGATATTGTATGGTCGGTTTGCCGTGAATCCATCTCAAATCTTAATTTTCAGGCAACGCGAAGTCTGAATTACTAAGATTCTTATGCTCCGGGACTCTGAAAATTTAGAATTTGATTAAGACCGAAGGCTGAAAACTAATTAAATTATCTATTGTCCTATGGTTGTCATATAGCTCGATCTATTAGTGCAATTGAAAGACAATTATAAAATTCTATCAAGACTACTAATAAACTATACTATGCAACAACTAAAATTTCTCCTCAAGACTAAATTTTCCAATTCTATGTTTTGACGTGTCGCAACGCAATTCTGACTCCTATGGTACTACGAATGGGACTTACACGTCTCACATAGAATATTCGTTCTATTCTATGAGAGAAAACAAAAAGTAAAATTCAAAAACACTGTAGATGTTAATTCTGCACTAGGCTACCATGTTGGGCGCCATTTTATTGTAACGTAACATGGCTACCTCTGGCACCTCATAAGTAGGACCACTTCTGGCCCCACGTTGGGCGCCATTTTATTGTAGAGAAATTTTGAAAGGTGAAGTAATGAAAATTTAAAAGTTACTACCTATTAAAATGACTTATGCCCCACGTTGGGCGCCATTTTATTGTAGAGAAATTTTGAAAGTTGAAGTAATGAAAATTTAAAAGTTACTACCTATTAAAATGACTTATGCCCCACGTTGGGCGCCATTTTATTGTAGAGAAGTTTTGAATTTGTCATGTGATGAAAAATTCAAAAATGAAGAAATTACAAAACATTAAACATTGAAGTTATGTTCAAATGTAAAAATGTAATGTAATTGAAAATTAATGCTAAAATCTAAAGAAATTCTAACATGAAGAAATTTACACAACATTAAACATTCAAAGAAAGTAACGTCTAATGTTATGTAAATGAAAAATAAAATAAATAATATGTGGTTTTAAAATGTTATTTACAGAACCGAACAGATATTCGCCAAAAAGACTAAACTCGCAACTTCTAGGACCGCAGTTCGCACAAGCAACTTTGGTCTGAATAAGAATTGTCTAGAGGAACTGAACTCGCAGGGTATAAAAACCCCCAGCTTACGTCTGCTGAAGTTGAAAAATGAACCTTTAGAAAACTCTAACCGGAAGATACGAGACCGCAACTAAACAAATAGTTGGGTCAATATTAGCTTTAACAAAACGAAATGAACTGATGCTAAATGTACTTCGGCTTACGTCTGCCTCAGCACAAGAGATTCGGCACACAGCTTACGTCTGCTGTGCCCGATAAACGGAACGATACTAAACTGGAAATAAATTCGGCGCACAACTTACGTCTGATGTGCCCGATAAACGGAACTAAACTAGAAATTCGGCGCACAGCTTACATCTGCTATGCCCGATAAACTGAACGAGACTAAATTTGATATTTAATTTGATTGGCTTAATGGCCATGAAATTTAAAACTATAATCTAATTCAAAACATCGGTTATTAACCGGAAAATTCTTACTTCTATTAATTTTGTTCCCATTAAGGGTTATTTTCCTTAAACTTAATTGTTTTCTTCTATTTTCAAAATAGGAATTCTTAAAACTAAACAATGGGATGAAACCCAAATAGATTTGTCATGAAATCTCTTTACTTATTTCTGGTAATTTTGCCAAGTTTAACATTCTCCTTTTTTGGCGGTAGTTACCCTAATGTTATTCTATGACTGCACACGGCGAAAACTGTTCTCACTTAATCTTTTAGTTGGAATCAACAATTATTCGTCTTACTTAGATAACAGTCAGATAATTGTCTCCTTATAACTAAATGGCTGTGTTTCCACAGTATAACTTTAGGCGCAAGCGCAAATATATAACTATAATGAAGATAACCAAAAGGTTATCTATTGGCAAGTGAATGAAATTACAAAATGACTAATATTTATGGGTATTAATTACTAAATGTATCAACAACTAATTCACCTATAATTCAATAAGGTTATTTAAGCTTAGAAATTGTTAACAACGATAGATATTATTTTTAATTTAAACTTTATCTGTAAGAAATGTTATTAAATATTTTATAATTTATGTAAATCAATATATTGTGTATGTATGTATGGGGGTAATTTATCAATATTATTATAAAATTTAATGTAAGAAGACCAAAAATAACTATATTTTATGGATTTTTGTTTCTAGACCCACTGTAGGGTATCACAACTCAAATGTTGGTACGGGGTTTCAAGTAAATTTGTATAACTAGTTGTTTTTGGTGCTCTTTACGATTTGAATGATGGTGTATGTTATTCAAATTTTGTATTGCGTTTACAATTTCTCGCACGCATTGACAGGTTTTCCTATTATTAATATTTTCAAGGAAGACATTGGTTTGTATATGGATGTTTTTCAATTTTGATTCAGAAAAGCAAGGAATCTCTTTATTTTTACTGCCTTTTCTTAATGATTTTTCGTCGTGGCTCGAGCGCTCGTTCCCTTTCGATTGACAGTTTTGTTCGGTGAATTGAAAGTCACTAATGTCACCCTTTACAATGTTTTCAGCACTTAATGGTAGCTTAAATTAACGTCGTCATTTGTTAATATGACGGTGAAGGGATTCGATATGTTGTTCGTATGTTCACACTTTTGCGTAAGCCACAGTTTCCCACTAATAATTTTGAACCCTTATCCCATTCCACATCGGAATCATGGGAGGATTTTTATAGTGGCTTACGACAAGAATGTGCAACTTGCCCTAACCTTATCCTAAGCCTTAATATAACGTTGCCTACAACCGAAACAAGGGGAATGTGGAATAGTGATTGTCCACTGTAAACCCCACTAGACGGACCAGATGGCAGGGGAACTGGTGGTCCGGATACTTTAGCACAAGAGGAATGAAACTGAGGACTTACCTTGTGCTCGCTTGGGACAGGGGTGACTTTTTACTTATCCTCAGCTTACTGGAGTTGTTCCTGTTGTTCTGTACTTTTGCTGCTGATATCTGGACTGAAGGCTGGGCTTAGGTGTTGCTGTTGTACTTGCCCGGTGTTCGGTTCCCGGTTGCTGATTCGCTACGGTGTGGTCTTTCAACGTCGTCTGAAGGTTTTGGGGACGAAATCGTCTGTCTGCTGCCGTTTGCTCAATAATATTTCGGCTGAGTTGTCGCTGATACTGTCGTTACTGCTATACCACCAAGTTATTTTGAATTTTCGCACTTTAAGAATTCTGGTATACACAAAATTGACTGGCGTCGGTTGAAATTCACAAACAATTGAATTTTGCTGCTTCTTCTTTTTATTCTTGCTACGTGACTCTGTGCGCTGGTTTGCTGTTGTCGTTGAACACAATTGAGGCGTCAGGCGTTCGCGGTATTATTCCGAGGTTTTTCTTTTTTAAAACGTGTTCGCTTTTTATTTCTGATTTTTACTTCCGGATTTTGTCTTTATATGTATTTTTCTTCCGTGTAGCTTTATTTAGAAGTACTTTCAGTGTTTCTTTTTTTAAAAATTCATCAAAATTAACCAAGATCAAAATTTGGTGAAATTTAACCACGTTTTAGTGAATTTTTAGTGAAATTCAACGAAATTGAACGAATTAATGGAATTTCACGAATTTTGTGATTAGAAAATTTTATTGATTGATAACTTTTATAATTTAGAAAATTTGGAAAATTTAGAAAATTTAGAAAATTTAGAAAATTTAGAAAATTTAGAAAATTAAGAAAATTTAGAAAATTTAGAAAATTTAGAAAATTTAGAAAATTTAGGAAATTTAGAAAATTTAGAAAATTAAGTAAATTAGCACGAGGGCCGCGACTTGGTGGTGTTTTCCTTTCCTTTTCATGCGCGCGATTTTTGGCCTGTAGAGAGAAATGTCGAGCATTAATCGCGCTGTCGTTTGGCTGAATTCCGGATTATATTTCGTTTTAATAGTATTATTTTCTTCCACGTTCGGCTGCTCCCATTTTCTTTTTGTTCATACTCACCCTCGTTATTCTGCAAATGCTTTGGGTACTTGTGATGAATGCTTCCTTTAGCCAACAATATAACGCTTCTTTCTTTAGGGATATTGTACACGGCGGGAAAGCTTCACGTGGTCTCAAATTTACAGGTTACAATTTTCTTGTATTCACTTATATTTTCACTTATTTATTACTACTGAAGGTACTAGTGGAGCGGTTTGGTGTTAGTCTCCTTACTGACGCTGATAGAATGAACGAGAAATTCATTGAGGTCGTCCAAGTCAGCCATTTCCCAATTGGTTCCGTTGGTTTATTTCGTCATGCTTGATGACGTGGCACATCGTTGATTTTGAAGGTAATGTATTAAATTACATATTTCTGACATTTAGTCGATGGTCTCTAACAGGGTGTGTGTTGGATGTCAACAAATGACTTGGTCAATGTGGCCGTTGCTATTCGCTTTGGTCTGTGCGCTAGATGGCGCGCTTTGGTGGCTTGTACGTGAACATGACAAATGGGCCCGGATTATGGCTGAACAACATGATACTCCGCAATGTACAGCATTCTGGTCAGAGGCTGCGCTCCACTGATGAACAGCTGATTTCCAAAAGCACCAAAGTTATCAGTGCAAACGCTGCTCCAAGGTCCTCTGATGACGTCGCTATGGACAAGCTTGGTACTAGAGGTTATCAACATGGGAAAATAAGACGGTAACATGCCTATGGGCAAATGGAGTGCCGTTGAAAATGGACTGTACGCGTTATACTGTGATGTTCTCAGGCTGGTATCAGGACCACATAAAATTAATGCGCTTCGGCGATGAGTGCTCTGTTGAGTGATATCGCTACGCTCTGAGGAAAATAGATGTCGTAAAAAGAGATAACGTCCCGCCTCGGTCCAGGGATGGATTCCGGCGACACCATCCGATGCGGATTCAATCATAAAGCGTCTACTGGAAGGTCGGTGGATTAGATGTTGTATAAGATGATGGGGATGGTAGGCATGTAGTCGTTAAACTGAATGCCGAGTCTGCCTTACCTCGTCTAGTTAGGAGGCCGGGTCTCATTCTGATTCAGTAGGATCCAACTTAGGGTGTACAAGACCGATAAGGGAGACAACTCGAAAAATTCCCCATCAGACAATCCTGGTGTAGTATCCGTAGAGGAACCTGCCTTATTGCAAGAGTCGTAGATGCATCTGGAGGATACTAGTGTTTCCTCCTTCTCCGATGCAGATTTTTTGAGCAAATTTAACAGCTGTAGGTTTTTTACAGAATATTGGTCTTGTACTTGGTTTACATTTTCTGGGTATAGTGTTAAGAGAAGCTCTCCCCGATTCCTTCTAGGGATGTAATGGGAAATTTATTTATTCATTTAGTGTTAAGATAATGTCCATACGTGTATCTTGTAAACTATGCAAGTACCCAAGACCTGCTTGGCCTATATTTCTCTTCTTTCCTTAGAAGGCGGATGAATCAACACTACTGGACAACGGCAGATGAGTGCAGAAAAGCGAATAAATCCAGGTTCGATGGACTCAATGGAAGTTTCGCCCTGGTCAGTTCTAAAATGGGTATCGAAGCAGAAGTGCAAAACGTATCAACTGAGAGTATTGTTATTGAAATTAAATCGATGAAAAAGAAGAGATAACAAGTTAAAACATCAAAATGTAAGTAATGATTAAAATTCTTGATACTCGTATATATTCCAATTAAAACGCACATTTATTAAATTTAAAGTTTTTTTCTCATTCTGCATGAAACACAAACTTTTCCAGTGACTTTCCAAGGATTCCGGTTTCAGCAGTTGGAAACTCTTATAGTATTACTCTATGCCATTCGCTGTGCCATCGAGACCCCCTGCATTACTGTAACATTTTAAGCTAGCTGCGTTATTTAATTTGTGATTGACAGCCGTTGAAAGGAGAGAATCTTGTGATATTCGACGAAAATGGAAAAAATTTAATTTCGAAACCAAGGAAAGCCTCGCTAAATACTATGGGGTCTTTGCACCATCAATTTCAATGATTAAAGGTGGTTTACTGAAATCCGTTGTGGCGGAACCAGAACAAGTGGCGTCGAAAATGCAGGTCGCCGAAAAGATGTCGATAAAATAAATGGATGGATATCGGATAATGAGAGTTAGTGAGGTTGCTGAGATTGCAGGGGTTTCAACTGAGCGAGTACATCACATTTTACATGAATATTTGGACCGTCGGTGGTGCAATGGTTAGTGTGCGCGGCTCTTGTACATAATAACGTGGGTTCAATCCCTGCTCAGACCACGTCGCAGTGTTTGGCGATGCGCCGTTTTGAAGCAAGCCGTGGAGGAAACTTGGATCCATCATAACTCACCAGAGGCCAAGGAAGAGTGAAAGCAGTGGACTTCTCCGGGTGAACGCGTACCAAAGAGGTACGGTGCCAGTTTTTGGGATGCATGCATTGAAGAGGGTAAAACAATCACCGGCGAATATTATTCACAGCTGTTTCGGATTCGACATTAATTTCAAACAAAAACAACAGCATTTGGGGGAAGAAAAAAGTGTTATTCCACCATGTTAACGGACCGATGCACAGGTGTGTAGTCGCCATAGCAAAAATCTATAAATTGGGCTACGAATTGCTACCTCATTCGCCATATTCTATGGATTTAATCCTCAGTGTCTAATTTATATTATATAGTGAACGGTACAAGAAGCTCAGAAGGGAGGAAAACCAACTATTTAGGCGGAAAAATGGCAGTGGGAGCAGAGAGAGAGAGTGAAAAAACCGAAATATGCAGGATGAATGGTGAATCCCGAAAAGTTTTCCAGAGGGTAAGAAGATTGAATAACGGGCCTAATAATGGGCTGCCCTCCTGCAAGGACGAGAATGGGAATCTGGTGACTGAGAAGCAGTGTGTGCTCAAAATGTGGAGAGGCCACTTTTCAGCACTACTCTACTCAGATTCTTCCACTGAAGATAAGAAGGTAATGATAGTGGAAGATAGTGTAGATTGTACCCCCCCCCCAACCAAGACTAGATTAGAACGGTGATCTCCCGCTTTAAGAATAATAAAGCCGCTGGTGCGGATGGCCTACCCGTTGAACTTTTTAAGGCAGGTGTCGAAGGACAGCTAGCCCACATGCATCGACTTATTTGCGGTACATGGCAGGGGGAATCTATGCCCGACGATTGGAGTCTCAGTGTATTATGTCCTGTATTCAAAAAGGGTGATCCGTGTGTCTGTTCCAACTACACAGAAAAAAATAAAAATCAATTTCAATTAGAAAATTTGTTTATTTGATTAATTTTTTTATTGATTTTGGTGTAATCACGAAAATGATAATATTAATTAAAGGTATTTGTAAATTTGTCAAAAAAAACTTCAATTAAAAAATTTGTAAATTTGATTACAACATTTAGTGAATTTTTACAAAAATATTGATTAAGTATGTAATCAAGTTAATTAAAAAAATTATTAATTTTTTCGCTATTTTTGATTAAATTTTGAATTGAATCAATTAAAACCCTTATTGCTTTTTTCAGCATGAAAACCCCAACCCCTGCGACGACGCTAAAAAAAACTAAAATGTTCTATTTTTAAAGCGATTTTATTCAAGGTTTCGTTGATACACATATACTTACACATATATATATATATATAAAATTTAATTTTTTAGAATTTGAATTCATAATCGGAGCCAATGTCCGGTTATCTTAAACGTGAACGAGAACAGTTATTGAGGGAATGTAATTCAACAATAAATTCCATTGCGTTGTCACAAATTATTTTTATTTTGTTTTTATAACTGAAAGAGTGAAATTGCTCTGGTGGTTCTGGAGAAATATTCAATTTATCTGCTCCTTCCGCAGCAACATATTCACAGTTTTGTTGGAGAAATGTATTGCTTTCATCCAATTTAGGCCACTCTTGTTTTACACGTTCAAAATGGCAGAAGGTGAGTCTCAAAGTGTCTTTTTTTCGTGTAAACATAACAGTGCATAAAAAATGTTTGGGGATAGCCACATTTTCCATTGCAAACAAAACACTCAATGCAAGCACTCATTTCCAATAAAATGTACTCAAAACACTTGCCAATTAAACACAATTACAAAAAACGCAGTTTTAATCACGAAACGAGAGAATTTAACACTATTATTCTTTAAGTTCACAAAATAAAATCTTTCAATCAACAATAAACGAATTACGAAAAGTGACGACGCCGGCTGGTGACTCAGCCGGCACGTATCTTGCCTCCCAACGGCGCTGTAAAATTCAACTTCTGTAAAATACTACATCACAAAAATGTTTGTTTACAAAAATTTTTTATATAGTATTTATAAAAATTGTTTATTATTTATATTAATTTAGAAAGAATCACAGCAAAAATTCGATAATGCCAACTCCAACTCCATATATTTTTTTATATATTTATAAAAATTGTTTATTATTTATATTAATTTAGAAAGATTCACAGCAAAAATTCGATAATGCCAACTTGCCAACTCCAAGTTCTCTTGTAAATTCAAAAAAAAAATTGTGAATATGATTAAAAATTTAATTGATTCAAATAATTTTTAATTGAATTTTTTGAAAAAATTCAATTATATTTTTAATTGAAATTTAAAGGCCAATATTTTTTTCTGTGTATCGCGGCGGTATCAGTCTTTTATCCATCGCGTATAAGGTATTGTCGAGCGTATTATGTGGAAGACTAAAGCCAATTATTGAAAACCTGATTGGACCTTGTCAGTGTGGTTTTAGACCAGGCAAGTCCACGACTGACCAAATATTCACGCTACGCCAAATCCTGGAAAAGACCCACGAAAAGCAAATCGATACGTTCGCATTGATATACAGAAACACTTGTTACTCACAAATCGAGAAACGATGGAATTTTTTGTTTCATGCCTAATGTGAAAACTTTTTCGATTCGAGAACTACAGAAACGAGGTACTGGTGTATGTCACTTTTCCTCAAACACCTCTCTATCACACCGACCGCATCACGAAGAGTGTGAAAGGAAACGTCAGATGAGCCAAATATTCTCTCTAGTCTGAGATTACTCTATGATGTAAACGCTCTATAACAGTATTATTTTCTTATAGAGTTTAGGATATTTAATATTTAAAATTTTATGTTTTCTGTTTTCCGATATATTTTGGTTGTTTTGTGACAAAATATGGCGCCACAGAAAATGACAAGAACCAAATCAATTTTTAGTAATAAATACGAAATTTACATACATACTTATAATTCCCTTCAGATCCCATAACCAAAAAGTGTATCCCCCTTTTTACAACAATATCCTCAAATTGGCGATAAATCACCTAAACTACCAACTTCGTTTGTGATAGAGAGGGACCGAGCGAGGAATTTGTTTTGCCGGTCCCTTATTTAGAGTGTAAGAGCTTATTTCTCCCTTTGCTCGAAAATGGCACATTGTTCAAAAATGGCACAATCTTGTGTTTAACGTCCCAGTTCGAACTGTTTTGTTACACTTTCATAGTTCCCAGAAATGTTAAAAATATAGCAAAAAAAAATAAAGAGAAAGCTATTTGCATTTTATTTCTCTCCTACGTGGCAGCAGTATCAATCAATATAGTTTTTTAAGGGTGCAATATATATTTGGACAATAACATTTATAATATTGGTCCCCAACTTGGAAATTAAATCAGGAAATTATCCAATTCGTGTTATATGTACATTGGTACATTCATTTCACTAAATTAAGTTCAAGTACATACATACGTGTTTTTATTCTCTATGCCCATGTCGTCCCTAAAATATTTGCATCCGATATTTTGCGCCATCGCTCTTCAGTACTTCCTTACGTTGTTTATAAATGTTATAGTGTACTTGAAAAATATTAAACTTTTTTAACAAAATGGAACATTTTTATTTTGTTAGGAACAAATTTGACCCTCCAAATTAAATTCTGGTTAATTGAAATTTTCACCAATAATATTTGAAGTTGGCCCCCCCACACAAAAAAGAAAATATTGCGTACTTTGCAACATATGGTTTTTAGAGTGAGGGTATGTATGTCTGTTTAGTACCTCCCGACTGGTATGAGCAAGATGTATGTATCTATTACATGTGGAAAAGTGTTAGAACAGCTGATATAATTTTTTTCTTGTTATTGTGGTCCGACCTTGTCAAAAGTTGTTTATAGCAATTTCCAAGATGTATCTAGTTCAGGTGGAACTAGAACTAACCGAATGTCGGTTTTCTAAAAATTGCTATTTTCGAAGAACCGGTTTCACCGGTTATATCAAGTCGATTAACCGGGTTTTTCGATTTTTACACAACTGATGTCACGCCGCAGAATTACACATCTAAAGTCTTTTTCATAACTCAGTATGATTACTTACCCCATCAGACGACACAAAAGATTAGTTGTCCAATGGCAATATAAGTCATATCTGACAACTCCGATTTTGATGTAAGTTCCGGAACTAGTGACAACACAGGTGGTATGTTAGCAGAAATGCAAAAAACACAGTATTTACTCATATTTACTCAACGATACTTTTGCCTAATTGGGTAAGTCAAATATTGAATAAAATATAAAATTGAATAAAATAAATAAATAAATAAAGGGTGGGCCATGTAAAATTTGGAATCTGAACCCCCCTTTACTTCGAAGCAGATGACCAATTTGAAATCTACGAAGTGACAGATTACTTGTTAAAGGCTAGAAATTTACTAAATGGGACGCTTTTCGCTCGAAAAAGAATTGGGAAATATTAAAAACATTCTTCCAAAGTACTGTGTATTCAGCTCAAACTTTCAGAAAGCGAATTCGACAATCTGTATCCTTAGTGGAAAGCCGCTAACATCTTCGACAATCTGTATCCTTAGTGGAAAGCCGCTAACATCTACTTGCCACCGTCCGCAGAACTGAACATTTTTCGCACTTCTTTTCCCAGAATTTTGAGCGATTTTACTGAAAAATCATATTTCCCGGTGAAGCTCATTTTGCGGTCACCCATAGGGATGGGGGTATATGTAAAAAAATTTAACACATAGAAGGAGCCATATTAGACCCTTAGTATCTTTGGACGAAATTCGTTTTAGGACTTTTTAAGACGTTTGAGCCATGTCCGTCTGTCGGGCTGGTCAACACGATAACTGCCGTAAATCTTTACAGATCACAATGAAATTTTGTCAGTGACTATTATTTGCCAATATTGAGTTTGGGATTGAAAATGGGCGGTTGGCCACGCCCCTTCTGGTACCTCCCATACAAATCGACACATTTAGCACAAAATCATATTTCTCTCAAACCTTTCTTCTGGTAGATGTTATTAGCTTCAACTCTCACACCGGTTAATAATATGTAAATACCTACTTAACTGGAGAAAATGGGCGAGATTGTCACGCCCATTCTGGTACATCCCATACAAAACATCGCGTGAAACACTTCCGACCTTAATGAAATTAGGTATAAGGCTTCACGTTATCAAACGCCAATCACCGTTTAAAACACGGGTATGGTACCTCCCATACAAAAGTTGTTTGGCCGTCTGGTTTTCCGGCACGAGAAGTCCCGCAAAACGAACCAATCTTTATGAAAGTTTGCACTAGTCAATCACCCCTACCCTGTAAGTCTTCGCCCAAGACGTCGACGTCTCAAAGTCGTGATCACCTGTTAACGACGGCGTTGTCACATCAATGCAAAATACTTGGTAAGACGTCACGGCCAGTGACGCCTGCTTATCGATAATTTACTACCAAAAAGTGTAATCCCTATCGTGTAAAGAAAATTTTCTTCAATTTGTTTGGTAGAATGTATTTTTTCCTTGATCTAAGTTCAAGTTCTAGTGATGAAGAACAGAAAAAATGTCTTCGCATACAAAGAAAAATTATAAGGCAAAGGTCAGATATATTTAACCTATCAGATATCAAGTAAGTTTTATGATTTTTATATTTTTGACCATGATTATTAAATATGTCATTTATCTGCAGGTTCCAAAACCATTTTCGGATCAATAAAGCAGCATTTAAATACTTGCTTGATACTATTGAGCCGAAAATGAAGAAAAAATCAATCAAAACACAACTGTTTGCATCAAGGCGTTGCAAGTCATGTAGAAAAAGCGTAACGACCAAAAACAAGGCGAGTCGACTCAACATGAGTGTAAAAACGCCATTGCGGGTACCAAATACTGGTCGTCTGCTGTCGACACGACGTCTTACTTACTTACTTATCCGGTCTCGGACAACCCCGGGGGGTCAGGGACCTTACAAAACGAAGATAACATATTTCGCCAACCAGTTCGATCTTTTGCTTTATCTCTCCAGTTGGCAATACCAAGTGTACGCAGGGATTCGTCAACCTGATCCCTCCAGCGGAGTCTTGGTCTTCCTATTTGATCAACCTGATCCCTCCAGCGGAGTCTTGGTCTTCCTATTTTTCGTCTTCCTTCGAGTTCGGTTTCGAAAACCCTTCGCGCTGGTTCATCTTCATCCATTCTACTGACATGGCCTAGCCAACGCAATCGCGTTATCTTGATCCGCTTAACTATGTCAATGTTGGGATAAAGCTCATACAGCTCATGATTCATGCGTCGCCGATACTCGCCGTTGTGCACTATAGGGCCATACATTTTTCGGAGTATTTTTCTCTCGAAGACTCCTACAGATGTTTCGTCAGCTTGCGATAGGACCCAGGATTCTGTGCCATAAAGCAAGACAGATTGAATGAGAGTCTGGTACAGCTGGAGTTTTGTTACTCGAGAGAGGGCTTTATCTCTAAAGTGCTTGCTTAGCCCAAAATAACATCTATTCGCAACACGACTTCAGACGTGCCAAAATTAACAAGGCGTCGCAAGACGTCGACTTTAGCTGACGACGACGACTTACAGGGTAGGGCTGAATATTTAGTCAAATAAAGCTCTCCTCTAGAAAATGAGCTGTTTTGCCACATCCATTCTGGTACCTCCCATATAAAAGTTGGGCGGATGGATGACCGGTTGATCGACATGATAATTCTCATAAACTACAACCGATCTTTATAAAATTCGGTACGAGGCAATATTTTGCTAAAAGCTACTATGTAATTAATAACTGACTATTGTGTCACGCCCAGTTTCGTACATCCCATACAAAAGTTGGGCGTATTTGGGGTTTGCCGACTCGATATCTCCAATAACCGATTTTAATAAAATTTGGTACTGATCAAAATTTTGGGAACAACTTGCCCTGCCCATTTTTGTACTTCGTATATAAATATGACCGTCGGTGGTGCAATGGGTAGTGTGCGCGCCTCTTGTACAGGAGATCCTGGGTTCGATCCCTGCTCCAACCACCTTAAAATTTCTTTCGACGACGGTCACCTCGCTTAGTGATGACGACACTATCGAGTATAAAGCCATGAAAAAGCTTCTCAAAATACCGTTCGGAATCGGTGGAAAACTGTAGGTCCAAATCAGTGAGTGAAAACTGGAAAGCGCACAGCTCAGTGATTGTGAGAAGTTCTCCCCGGTCCCTTCATGGGATGTAATGGGAAACCATTTATATTTATTTTATATAAATATTGGGAGGGAAACAAACTAATTTGGGTATTCAATAATATTTAGCGCAATGTCAATCTGCTATTGAATATGGTAACTTTTGAGTATGGTCGTTTTTTTTATTTAACAGAACTCCCACGCAGTGGATGACTTAGGGTGAGGGTATGATTAAGTCGGTTCACCCGACTGAAACTTTTGTACTGGTTTTCACCTCGGGGGTTATGTTTTCAAACAAAATTGTCGCATTTGGGGCTCGCAAAATCCACACGTCCTCGAGGAGAAGCCAATGCAATGCATCCACTACGAGTGACTGTTGGGTGCGGTTTTTGACATGGCGGCATCATAGGCCTATTTTGCTTCGAAAATCAGGAAGGACCGCCGAAACCGTCAATGGCGAGCGTTATCGAGCCATGCTCAGCGATTTTTTGTTCCCAAAAGTTACAGACAGGAAGGCTCACACGCTCTGATTGGGGCCTGCAGTTTTACTCCGGTTCCGAACGGTATTTTGACAAGCATTTTCATGGCAGTGTAGTCGATCTCAAAATTCAAAGGGACAAATTGAAATTAAACGATGTGTATAAAGCGAATAGTTGTCCATTTTGTTTCTGTGTATAAAGCGAATAGTTGTCCATTTTGTTTTTAAAACCGAAACCGGTTATTAACCGGTTTCTACACCTCGGTTTAACCGAAAACCGGTTTCGCCAAAATCGGAATATTCGAAGAAACCGAAAACCGGCATTTTTGATAAACCGGTTTTTTGAATACATTAGGTGGAAGCGTTTGAACAGTCGGTTTAATTTTTCCTTGTCCTTGTGGTTGTTGCCGACAATTACAACAATGCCTCCTGATAACTAAATAGAACTTGGCAATTTCGATAAGCTGATTTTGACAAAGTTGGACCTTGATATAAAAACAAAATGCCAGCAATTCCTACTGCTTCTACCTTACTTATTTTGCCATGGATATGAGTTTATATTTGATTAACCTCAAACATCAGCTAGAATTCATCTGACACAAAAGAGTTGCCTTCTATAACATTATAAATAAAAAAAAGTATTTTAAATTTTGTATTAATTATTTTCATTTAAATTTTCAATTTTATTGTACAAAATTTCTTAAAACTTAACAATAGCATACATTTATTATACATTCGCACATATCTTTTACATAATTTTTTATTCATTATTAATTATTTATTTAAATAAACTTTACAGTTAAAATACAATTTGGAATTTCTTAATCATTGATTTCATAGAAAACTCAAAACGGATTGAAACAGAAAATATAGTACACATTTATGATGGGTTTGTTGTTATCAACGATGAGTGTTTGTGGCAGAATTGTGAAAATATTCCAGAGTTCAATGTTTAAAAAAAAAAATGGTTTGGAATTTATTTGTGATTGAAAAGTGATTCGATACCATTTCATTTATATACGACTCTATTCCGTCATTAGTCTAAACTGAAATATATCATCAAGGTGTGCGGTGGTGTTCGTACTTTGGAAAAGCATTAAGATTTGCTTAAATATTTCGGTTAGGTAAATGTATCGTATATCCTTTTCCTATTTCAGGAAGTACTATCTCGAATCCTTTTGCTTTGTATTGTATTTATTTTTTCCTTTGTATGAAATCGTTCTTAAATTTAACTAGTTTTTAATTATTTATACAATGGGTTTGCTTAGTTTTTGTTTGTTTTGTTGTTGCTGTTTTCAATAAATAAAAATAATACAAATTAAAATAAAGAATTTATTACATACATATATTCATTTATATGTATATACATAGATAGAATAATATCATCAGCAGGATATATGATTTTGCGTTAATATGAAGAATTTTGAATTTAAAAGATTCCTTAACTAGTTTGTATACGATATAATGTAGGACATTGGATGATTGGTGTTCTCAAATATAATAATTCAAAATCGAATAAAGTTGGGTTCTAAGCTAATAAGCTTTTCTGTATTCCTAATTTGACTTGGAAATAGTAAATGATGTTGGAATAATTTTTTGGCGTGACTTGGTTTCAGAATAATTGAGACGACGATTATAATCATCAAGTCTGTGATCGAGTAAATTAAGGTAGTGGTAACGGTCTTATTAGTTTCAAAAACTATAGTTCCAAAGTAGTTTAATTATGATTTGTATTGAAGTAGGAATTGTTAATGTATTTATTCGATCACTGACACCTTCTATGACTTTGCCTATGGTTCTTCGTAATATGTGACAGTATCTCAATTTTGCATTTCACTTCCAACGAAATGCAAGTGAGTCTTCCTTTTTTATATGCGATATCGAATTTTGAAAAGTTATTTAGAAATTACTCAAATAGTAGTGATGACTAGAATTGTTTTGAAAAAAAAAATTAAATGAAATAAATTATTAAAATTATACTTGAACAAATTTTGATATGATTTCATATGCGTACAATCCAATATAATTTGTTAACATTTAAATAATTGTAAATATTTTTTTATTTAATTGTTTGGTTCCGAAGAAATCGAATTGGACATTTTAGTTCGGAGTACAAATAACTATTAGACAACAACAAAAATTTAACATAGAACAGAAAATGATGCATATCAACATAAAATAACAGAATGTTCACATATGATCATTATTACTTGTTTAACGAAAGTGTCAAAGTTTATACAGTAGACCATTTGTATGAAACCAAGCTCTTCAGCACATTTACAAAGATTAATCCGTATTATGTAGTAGTCGTAAACTCCTTAATAATGATTAAAAGGTTTCCAAGGTATAAATTTATTTACTTTCAGTTGTACATTTCAAATATTTGAATTAAAGAACACAGAACATGTGAAATGTCCTTCTAAAGTACGATCGCAACTGTTGTTTTTGATAGCCGGTTGAATTAAATATCGTTTGTTGCATTCAGCGTGGTTCAAACAATAATTGTCATCTTGACTTTTCTTGGTGATTAATTTCTTTCTGTTTTAGTATTGATAATATGGGTGTTTGTTTCGTCAAACAACATGAATCTCTTTGGTATGCCGTTGTAATTAGAAACAAAGGGTCACAATATTGTCAATACTGGAATTTTAGGCTCTTTGCATTCATATATTAGAAAGCGTGACTTCTGTGCAATAGCTCGCAGGTTCAACTCCCACACATATCACCTTTCACTTGCTTCAGTGACGGTCACCTCACATATGTAGTGATGAAATTAGAAAGTGCACAGCTCGCTGATTGTGAGTAGTCCTTCCTAATCCCTCAATGGCATGTAACGGGGAAATAAGTACTAGGAATTCACACATTCAAACTGTGCTAAGTAACAAATATTTTGAAATGCATCAATTGAAAATGTTAGAATATGAATATGTACATATGTACATACAAATGTTAAAGACTGAAATAAAATACATTTACCATAATATTTAGCATTTGTGGCTGCAGATTAAAAAGTAATAAATTAATATGTATTTATAATCTGGGAGTGTATTAGGAGGCTATCTGACCAGCAGATTGCCATCAAATCTTTGAAAACTCAACATTATCAAATTTTGTATAAAGGAGGTATAACGCAAACTCTTTGTTTCTTTCTTTCTAATGGTAATTTTCTATACATAGTTCCATATGTACTCGTAGTATATAAAAAGCTTTTCTTTATTTGAGTGCAGACCAATATAGTAGGCATAATAGAATGATCGAGTTAAACACAATGACAGCACAGCGTAAGGTTTCGAAAACAAATATGTAGATTTTCTCTGAAAATTTAGTTATATTTGACATTTTTGTCTCATTCGTGTTCGTAAGCCGACATGATTGTGTTTAACCTTTTATGTTTTTATACTTAAACTAATTAAGGCTTGTTTTTGTTTATCGTTAATTTTTTGTTAGCATTTTAATAATTCTTTTTTTCTTGGATCACAGGATTTCCATTTACAACAGTTTGACCGTTTTTGCTCTGCAAAAAATATGCAGCTCTCCATACGAATACAACTATTTATATGTAATAGTATAATATTATATTGTATGAATAGTATATGAAAATTATGTTCTATTCGTATCTCTCTTTGCTTATTGTATCGATGTATCTCATTACAAAAAAAAAAAAAAAAAAAAAAATAGTAATTATTATTAATATTATAATATTTATAATTCCAGTCCTTGAGTTATTTTTGTTTCAATTGTTAAGTTCACTAAGGTGTTGTCCATTGTGTGTTTGTGTTTTCTTTCATGGATTACTATTTAGCAAGACCATCTATTTGTTGGACCCACCAGGCTACTACTGTGTTCAAGTAGGCTTCGAATCAGTCTGACTAGGGTTCCTTGAACTGTATGCATGGTAAGCCTACACTTAACCCGGTGGTCGTCGAAATCATTGGGCCATTTCCTTTTGCCGCCAGCAAAACCTGATGTTGCTGCTTCCACTATTGAAGGTGCTGCTTTTAACATTTTATCCAAACTCTTGTGTTCAGGCCTTGTCAGCTGATCCCAATATGGTGGTAGTAATGCCGATTGTATTGGTGTTGGTAATGGTGTCTCTAAACCCCATAACTTCGAACGGTAATGAATAGCATTTCGACCATACATCATCATATCGAATTGTTGTCACCGTTGTGGTCGGAACAACACTTCGAGCCAGCAAGGACAGCGTGTAACATCGGGACGTTTGTACGAACATCCCCAACCTTTGCCAAAACTGATGCGCATGCTAAATTTATCAATGGGACCAGTTTGTACACCGGGAAATTGATCGGAATAAACTAATGACTGAGCCCTGTAATAGAAGTAAACAAATGAGTAAATACAGTTTAGAGTAGTTAAAATTTTATAATCTCACCTGTATATATCGAAGGCTCTAAGACAATCTCCTGGTTCCACGCGACAAACACGAAACCAACTTTCCGTTAAGGTGGGTGAATACACAAATATTGGCACTGTCGATCTGTTATATAGCCAGACACCATCGAGTTCCTGACTTAGAGTAACACCTGAAAACAAAAATCAAAAAAAAAAAATGATGTGTTAGCCAAAAGTTACAATTCAAAATATATGTTACAAGAATATTTAAAAGCTTTGAAATCTACATATGTATGTACAGTTGCGGTCAAAATAATAGCAGTGCTAATGCTCAGTACGAATAAGGTGTTCCTTTTTCTTGTTCTTTTTTATATAATTTTTTATTTATATTAATGTTAACTGATGCGTATAGAGTGATTACTGTTGTTTAATTTGAGCGGTTCTTAAATTCAGCAATTTCCCGTACACCCTGAGAAAAATGGATATTGCAGAACCATGTACATTAGGGTGTCCCAAAAATTTTTTCTTCTGCGATTTTCATGGTTCCTCAAGCTTGATTGGAAAGCTTATAGGGTAAAGTATTTTTGAGATTTTTTCAGAAGAGGTTTAAAGGTCGCACAAGTCGAATTTCCCCCAAAAATCTGGTATTCCGGACGTTTTTTGAATTTTACTTAAAACTCGGCAATAACTACGATTTTCTTAGCTTGTAAGTCAACATTTTTAAAGCAAAACATTCAAGCTTTTAGTGTATATGCATAAACCACCAGTTTTGGCAATGATTTTGCTCAATAAGTTACCACGTATTAACATTTTTCATAAATTTTGTTAGTAACGCTTATAACTTTTAAAATTTCTATGCAAATTTACAAAACTAATGATGCATTCTATTTAAAAGACAGATAAATACCAAGCAATTTTGTGTGAAAAAATTTTGAATTTGCTGTTACCGATCCAGAGTTATGCCATTTTAAGACCCTTTACCCATTGTATGAAACTAATAATATTATAAACTATTTGCCAAGCAATCATATATATGGTTCCTGCAATATGTTGCCGGGGGCCATTTGTTGCTACGTGTAATTCTTTGTCGTTACTTAGCGCATGTAGATTTTTTCAATAATACAATGTTTAAAGCAAATCCGATGAAAAAAGACAAGCAGTTTATAATATTATTAGGTTCATACAATGGGTAAAGAGCTTTAAAGTGACATAACTCTGGAACAATAACTGCAAATTCAAAATTTTTTTTTTACAAAATTGCTTGGTATTTACCCATCTTTTAATGTGCATCATTTGTATTTTAAATTTTCATAGAAATTTAAAGCAAATCCGATGCAAAAATAGGAAACAGATTATAATATTATTAGTTTCATACAATGGGTAAAAGGCTTTAAAATTGTAAAACTCTGGAACAGGAACCGCAAATTCAGAAATTTTACAAAATTGCTTGGAATTGGTACAAAGTGCATCATTTGTTTTTTAAATTTTCATAGGAATTTTAAAAGATATAAAGTGTTATTTACAAAATTTATGAACAAATTGTAATACGTGGTATCTTATTGACGAAAATCATTGCCATAATTGTTGGTTTGTGCATTTAAATTACAAATTTGGCCGTTTAGCTTCAAAAATGTTGACTTACAAACTAAGAAAATCGTGGTTATGGACCGAGTTTTAAGTACAATTCAAAAAACGGCCGGATTACCCGATGTTTGGTCGACCTGCGCGATCTCTAAACTACTTCCGAAAAATCTGAAAAAATTCTCAAAAATACTATACTCTATAAGCTTTCTAATAAAGCTTGAGCAAAAAATAAATTTTATTGATGGGACACCCTAATGTACATATGTACATGTTTTCAATCATCTCTATTTCTTGTTTCTTTGTTGTCTGTCACAATTTCGTTTTCAGCAGTATTCTACAAAGTCACATTTGGGTCAAAAAAACACATATTAAGATATTAATGGTTGTGCCTCCAACATGTAATTTTTTTCGAAGACAGTAAATTCGGCAACTAATATATATTCTCAACTGTATTGTCTAGACGGTTAAGCGATTTTGACGTTGTCGAAATTTCAAACCATTAAACATATGTTTTGCCGTACAAAAATCAGCTGTATATTGAAATGAAATCGCAAAAACTACAAAATCGCGGTATACCAGATGATAGCTTTAAAATCTTAGATTAAATCTAGACATGTGTACAGAGTTGGGGCCAACTCAATCACTACATCGTGAATTCAATTATCGTACATAGTGTCGGACTAATAGGGCGTTTACATACACTCGACACTTCAGATCAACTTGATAATAATGTTATTATCATGTCGGAAATCATTTCAACCGCAGAGTTGTATACGCACTTTCAGTATGTGACTCTGTGAACATGAAACGGAAATGGGAATGTAAAGGAAACGTTCTTCACTGAACATGTACATTAATGCCAACACGTACAAAATGATTGATATAAAAGGTAGTGTTATAAGATCAGCTGATTTTACTTACTTTCCTTACACAAATAAATACTTACAAAATTTCTAGAAATTATAAATAAAGTCCACATAAAAATGCAGTTAATTAAATAAAAAGTTTTTTGTACAAATAAAGAAAGAAAGAATTAAAAGAAATGACTGACTTTGACAGAATTGTATGATGCTAAGTCTGGGGTCACACGCGACAATTTTACTTGCGCAAGGCTTAAGTTGATAGGCGAGAAAGTGGAAGGGAATGGAAGCTCTTCCCTTCTCTCTCCTAAAAACTCAAGACTTGCGCAAGTAACATTGCCGTGTGTGATCCCGGAGTAATAGAAACAAATCCTTCCGCTATCACCTGGTATAATTCCATGATGGCATCATTATTAAATATGTCAAAACTAAATGGAGAAAAATGCATGTGAACATCTTTTTTGGCGTAGAATGGTAATCACGACATTATCATGATAAAAGAGTGCATGTAAACGCGCTATAACACTCATATAAATAATCGACATATCGAAAATTAAGATTATGTTCTTGAGGGTCAAGCTTGGGCAACCTTATTGAATTGAATCGAATCTAACATTACTTCAAACAGTTATACTTTCCCGGTAATTTTAAAGTTATGTCTTTTGACAGAGATAGTTTTTTTTATCTTGTTTCTAAACTTACCCAATCCAATTTTCTGCCGTGTATTCTGCACATCATCTGGCGATGGTGTTGTACGCTTCTCGATTAAATCCTTTAGGCACATGCCTTCCACTGGACCACTAGCACTGTTATATGGTTTATCGGAAAATATATTAATTGTTGGAGTTTCAGCAGGAAAACGTTCACCGACACGTTGTGCCAATTCCCAATAGGCTACCTCACACCAGTTGGGCGAACAACGACTTTCTGAAATGATAAGAACAAAAAAAGTTGTGCGTCACTAAGGATTCTCTAACGATTTAAAATGAAAGTGAGAATATTTTGATTTAAAGATTATAATAACCAACATTTTCATATTTTTTACTAATGATCGGATTTGTTTGCAACCTATACTAAAGTTGCGAGCACATTGTATGGGGAACCAAGGGAAATAAAGTGGCTCTTCATACAAAATTTGTATTAAAAGAAAACATCTCTAAAGGTGGTAACAGACTGTTGGATATAATCGTTAAATGTGTCAAAACTATTATTTCCACAAATACAGATTGTGATAGATACTTCGCAAATCGTTGGATTTGATCGGAAAGTCTGTCAACACCTTACCTGGCGTTTACACGGGACAGTTTTGCTCCGACAGTAGCAATACATTCACACTATTTTACTACAAAACCTACACTTCTGCCACTTGCCTCGCCACTGTCTCTGATTTTTCGACGACAGTAACTTCGGATGCGATTTGACGTATTTGGTCAGATCGGTGACATTTCGTGGTAATTTGTGAAAAACATGTTTACATGCATATAAACATGTATACATTTGAAATTTGCAGAGTACATCGAGTATATCAGCTTCATTGTAATCTGGAGAAATAGGGCAAAACACAATAGCAAACGATCGTAGAAATTGGAAAAATTTAGTTTTATTTGGTAATTTGGAGTTTTATTGAAATATTATTTGGCTACACATACTAGATATAAACATGTATAAATAATATACATATGTAGCATCTTCTTTTAGTAAATTAAGATTTCAAGCAAATGTGAACAAAAGAAAATCAAAATCAGAGCACGAAATTTACCAGAAACGACACTATCGACGGTTGCTTAAAACTGTTCTGTCTTTATAACTGGCTGGACACATACGTCACACAACAAAATTTTCTCTTTTTGACAACTAATACATATTATCAACTGTCTGGTCTTGAACTGTCCCGTGTAAACGCACCGTTAGGTATTGAAATAATTTTATGTATAAACAGCGTTCAGAGTCTTTGAAACTCTTGACTTGTGGCGTCAAGTTTCACTATATAAAGCAATATGGACTATACTTATAATTGAGGAACCCGGAAAGTTATATTTTCGGATTGATTTGGGGTTTTGTTTTTTTGGAAAAAGAAAGAAAAACGAGAAAAAAGGGGGTTTTGGTTTTGGAAGGAAAAATATTTTTTTTGAGAACTACTGAGAGCAAAAAAAATATTGGGATAGGAAAGCTGATTGGAAGATTTTATCTGAGGAAGACTTTTGCTGCGGTGGAAAACACAAGTACGCTTGCGGAACGGAAAGGAAAGAATTTTAATTTCTTGTGTTGTGGTTCAAGCGTTGGTGCTTTGTGCAGGGCGTATTTTTTGACTGTAGGCTTGTCACCTCGCAATTATCTCAATTCCACCTACGACATTCAACTCATTCTGTCTGAAACTTGCGCCATTACGGGAATAAATATTGATCTTGAGAGGCTCAACAACCTATTGTCGTCGGTATTTGTTGGAGAACTGGCCAGTTCCGTTATCTAAGCTGTGGCTCATGTAAACCGCTAATTCACCGTCGGATTATTGATCAAGTGTAAAACGTGAATTTTATCCCCATGAAAGTTCCATAATTATATATAATTATCCATATACAATTGGTCCGTATTGTGAGAAGGTAACTTATGTTTTTTTCTTTTAAAAGATAGCTCTACTGCTTACCTTTCTAAAATGTATGGTCTTATCGTTTCAAAGTTCAGCCAATTCTTCAGCCAAAAATTTCAACAAAATAAAATCTTAAACGTGTTAATTTACCAAAACAAATGAATGTGTCCTGTTATTTCGCTTCCAAAAACAAAAAAAAAACGTTTGCATTTCAGTCAAATGGTCAAAACATAAGTTACCTACCGTCTGGCTGAGCAGCACATTCTTATGTCTTTTTTAAATTTTTGTTAAACCTCTGTATCTCGTCGATTTCACTTTTTTAGAGGTCTCCCAAAAACCTTTCCAACAAGCCCAAAAACAAAAAAATTTGACCACTGGTTCAGAAGTTAGCAATTTTACCCTAGAACCCTCCGACCACCAATCCGAAAATTTTCAAACCGCTGCTATTTCGCCCCCTTGCATTTTCGGTAATGGTCGTAGATGGATATATTTTCATTAAATGAGCCAAGGAATACGCTGGTGAAATTCGTCAAGTCGTGATTGAACCACCCTGTATATATATTTTTTTTCGCGTATTTCACATTTTCCTTAAGTGAACTACAGACTAGAGGTTTACACGCCGATTGTTTCTGCTTCGGCGGCGGCTTGGTCGGATAACCTGGGGGCGGCCTGTCTTAATTAGTAGGAAATTTACCAGGATGCTGCTGTGCAGATTTCAATTCCTAGGACATTTGACCTGCTGCTGTTATAGTAGTAACGTGTGATGTAACCTGCTAGGGAATGGGACTGCCTGTTGGAGTTGTAGCGTGTGGAATATCGTCTGGCTGTTGTTATGCAAAATTCAAATTGTCATTTAACTCCTTATGATAATTCTTGGGAAGTTACTTGACTGTTACTACGAAATATTCTGGTTGTGGTTGTGTGTAGTTTATAGTTTCCCTGCAGTCGACGTAGCTAACGAATCTGTAGTGATTTCCCTAACTACCAAGAATTACCACTAACTACCTGCCAGACTACCAGCAATGCTTTCGACTAACGAATTTAACATGGGGATGAGATTGGCGGTAGCCAATTGCCATCTTGTGCATAACCTTTCACTAATGATTTCACTAACAACATGTGATGTACGAATTCACTAATACTGCTGCCATAACAAAAAGATTAATGAAGATTATCCGATGAAATCACCGGTCAGCAAAAAACAACGATTCCTCTACTCCTAATGTACCAGTTATTTCCATAATGAAAAGACGAGAACATTTTTTGATATTTATTTATTTAACAATGAAAACTTAAAATTATAATAATTCATTTAAAAACTATAATTTAAACTTTAAATAAATTCCAATAAAATATAATGAAATTCCACGCTTCGTAAAAGATAAAAAACTTAAAGATAAAATTAAAAAGAACGTCACATCTATGAGTTTTTTTTTCTTCGCTTTTCATAAGAATATAAATTAAAAAGATGAAAAATATGTTTAATAAAAAGATAAAAAACTGAAAGGTAAAACTAAAGACGACTCTACAGCTATCAGTTGTTTGCTTCTTTATGTTGTTTCTTTGAAACAGAGGTTGCCTTATCTCCCGTTTTTTTTTTTGAAGTTGAGTAGGTCTTCTTAGTTGGTCTTCCGCCGACCCAGGGAATTTCGTGTTTATTGGTATGGATTCTGCAAAAATGATAAAATAATCTGAAAACAATATTTTAATCTGTTATCAATATTTTAAATTTATATTACCTACCAGTACGCAGTAAACATTTTCCAGTTATTTGAGACTTTATTATATTATTATACAATTATTTATTTGCTTCAAATTACACATTTTCTGACCACGAACTTCCAATTGCAACTGACGCCAACACAAGTAACTAATAGTCAAGCCAATATTTTTTTCTTGTTTATCTCCTTTGGAATAACGGTACAGCTTTTTTTGCATTCCATACATATCCATCGTTGCAATACTTTTATCTAATGAAATCGTTAATGAGCACAAAACATTGAAATGCTTTACGGGAATTTGAAAGCAAGAATATTAATCTCTTTCATCAAGAGCAAACAAATGTGTATCGACACAAAGAAGTAAGAACAAAGTTAAGAAGTAAATCAATAGTTTGAGAGCCAAAAGGCGAACCCTTGCATAACTTGTGGCATTTGGATTCACTAGTCAATTTTTCTTTAGCCAAATACCTAACGATTTTGAGTTAATTTCTACTTTTAAAACTGCAGGGTTGTTGCTTGTTGTGGTTACAACACGTTGGAAATCAGGACAATACCATTAATTGATCGATTATATGAAAGATTAAACAACAAGTTATACGCCATCGCTGCGCTGATTTCTGTGTAATCAGGCGGCGGCGGCGTGGCTCAGCGGAGTAAAGGTCTACCACAGATTTGCCATTCATGAGCGTGAGCTTGGTCGATAACTTTTTAACTGGCTGATGAATTTGAACAAATACTACCAAAACATTTTGTAAATATGATAGTGATACGAACAACTTCGATTACTTTCTAAATTGGTGTCAAGAGGGCGGTAAGCCGACAATAAACATCAACGATAGCTGATGTTCATGCACATGAATGACAAGTCTGTGGTTCGCTTTAAGAGAAAAACTGACATCTGCAAAACTAATTCAAATATAGAAAAATGGATTGCAGTAAATTTGTGAAGCGCGATACACCAAAAAATATACCAATATATAAATATGTATGTATTATGTATACAACTTACATATAATGGGTTTTCCAATGGGTACTTGACAACTTTGAATTTAATTTGTGAACGCACTATTTCACTGATCATCTAACTGTTACTTTCCTTTTTTTCAGTAAACTCAGCATTTTCATCATGGTAAAGTACACATGTGCTTCATTAATCAGCACTTCATCCACAAAAACTAACCGGCGGCGTCATAGGGCCATATTTTTCGTCGTTTTATCGTTTTATTTCGCCATGATTACGGATTATTTTTCGCCCGAATTGGAAAACATGGACTTGGATGACATGTGGTTTCAATAGGACGATGCCACAAGCCACACAGCACACGTTACAATCGATTTATTGAAGAGTAAGTTTGGTGAGCATGGAGCAGTCAATTGCCCGCCTCGTTCGTGCTATTTAACGCCCCTACACGTTTTTCTTTAGGGTTACGTCAAATCATTCATCTACGCCAACAAACCGACGATGCTGGAAGAACTCAGAGACAGCACTGAAATAGCGGCCGTTACGGCAGAAATGTGTGACCAAGTCATAGAAAATTGGGTCCAACGAATCGACCGCTGCCGATGTGGTCATATGAACGAAGTCGAGTTCCATTCATAAATGTTTTGATTGTATTTCAAGTCGATCATAAAGTTTGGAAATGTCTCAAATGGTTTGTGTTTTATTTAAAAAAAGTAGTCAAGTCCTTGTTGGAAAACCCTTTGGTTGGTTGAAAAGGCTGAAAGACAGCACGCTGTCTAGCACACTTAGGCTAAAGAAGCCCATTGTGATACCTGCAATTTCCTCCATAGCAACTATTGACTAGTCATCCAGCCAATTTGCCCTTTCAATAAATTTGTCTATAAGACCTACAGGAATATCCTGTAGGGCTACGGTACTAACTAGATGTGTTCCGAATATCCTACTTCTCAGTCCTGCCAGAGCAGGGCAATCCAAGAGAAGGTGTTTCGTCGTTTCCTCGTTCTCTTCCATGCAGCATCTACAGAGAGTGGAGTTTCTATGTCCCAATCTCAGGGCGTATTTTCCTACAAGACAATGTTCCGTAAGTGTTCCTATCATTGTGGATAACCTGTCTCTCGCCAAGTTAAGTAGTTGCCTAGTCCTCTTCCTGTCCACCTGTGGCCAGAGGACCCTGGCTTGTTTGCAAGTTGAAAAGTAAGTCTCCACTTGTCCTTGAACATATTATCGGCCCACTGCCTGATCTGCAAACGGCAGGTAGAGATTGGCATACTAACACCTTCTTTTGCCGGAAGAACCTGTGCCGTAGTGCCCTGTCTAACTAACGCATCCGCTACGCAATTGCCTGGAATGTCGCTGTCCCGGTACCCAGATGAGCCTGATGTCAAAATACTCTGCCATCACCCAAAGTGATGAGTGGCATTCTTTCACCGTCAGGGATGTAGCAAACATGGCTTCCAGGGATTTTATGGAAGCCTGGCTGTCTGTGTAGATACATATTCTCCGGAGGGTTGTGACACTACTTTTCAGTAGTTCAGCAACCTCCAGTATGGCGGTAATTTCCGCCTGAAATACACTACAGTGATCAGGCAGCTTGAAGGAGATATTTATATTTAGGTCCGGTGAATGGACCCCATAGCCTACTTGCTAGTCCAACTTTGATCCATCCGTGAAAAATCTGATACTACTGGTATCCCCTTCCAGTGACTTTTCCCAGGTATTCCTGTTCGGAATAGAAGTCGTTAGATTTGTCGCTGGTAGAAGGTAGGGGATACAGTAGTCCGTTTTTACGGGAATAGAGTTGATCCGGGGTAGTAATTCAGCGTGTCCGGAATGCCCCGATATCAAAACGGCACAATCTCTGATTCTTACCAGGGATGTAGCGGCTGCCGATTCGGCCATGATATCAGGAGTACAGATGTTCAGGATAGCACTAAGTGCAGTACCTGACGTCGTGCCCATTGCCCCAATAACGCTAATCAGTGCTGATCTTTGAATTTTCATCAAGGAATTCAGAATATATTTCTTTTGGAGGGACCTCCACCAAACTGCGATGCCATAGAGAAGTATTGGTCTGACTATTGCCGTATAAATCCACATGGTGATCTTAGGAGACAGTCCCCAGCGCTTTCCTATCGCCACTTTAAAGCAGTAAAGAGCAACATACGCCTTTTCGCCCTCTCCTTCACATTCGGTTTCCAAGACAGTTTCTGTCGAGAATTATTCCCAGATACTTGACCTTTTCCGTCAAATGTAATTGCACCCCATTAACTGACGGCAATTCAAATGCGGGTATTTTATATTTCCGAGAGAATAAGATAAGTTCGGTTTTAAGTGGGTTAAGTGATAGATAGTCCGTTGTTTACGGTCCAGTTCGAAATGAGACTAAGTAGGCTGGTTGTACGAATGCTAAGCAAATTGAGGTTTCTACCCGTACAGGTGATAGCAATATGATCGGCATAGGCAAAGACCTGGCATTCGGCCCTGTCCAATTCAAGAAGCAGTTCATTGACAGAAGTTAACCATAATAGTGGAGACAGAACTCCCCCCTGCGGTGTCCCCCTGTTAACGTTCCTAGCAATTGTAACACCACCCAATTCAGCTTTGACGGATCTATCCACCAGAAGCTTCCAAATTAGGCGTGACACTAACCTGTCGACTCCTAGATTCTGTAACGACCTAAGAATCGCCGAAGGTTGAATGTTGTTGATGGCTCCCTCAATGTCCAGGAAGGTCCCTAGAGCGAAGACCTTATTCTCAAGAGAGTTCTCTATTATGCTGACTATAGAGTGGAGAGCCGTCTCAGTTGACCTGCCCTTGATATAGGCATGCTGACAACTCGATAGTAGATTCTGTGGAAGATTTCTTCGAACATGAATGTCCAGTAACCTTTCAAATGTCTTAAGAACAAAGGATGATAGGAAACCCCTTTACAATTCAACCATTTGGTGCTAAAATTCACACAACAAAAGGCGTCAAATGGTGTAGTCATTTGCAGCGTCAAATTGTCGTTTCGTTCGTGCAAATACTTTATAGTGCTAATTTGCAATATTTCTATTATGATTTTACCCTCATATTTGTCGTAATTTATACATGAGTTCCCTTAAATATTACGTTTTATTAACGATTTACAATCAGACAATACAATAATCGTAATTTATTTCATTCCCAACTATTACGATGACGACTACCAACGACCTTTCTAAATCGAAGTACATCATGCCCTCTACCCAAGCGCCGCCGCCGAAGCCTGACACCAGCGCCAAAATAATAACAGATCTCGTTCGCGCCGACTGTGGTAGTAGCCGGCATAG
This sequence comes from Phaonia tiefii, assembly GCA_963931995.1. Classification (NCBI taxonomy): domain Eukaryota; kingdom Metazoa; phylum Arthropoda; class Insecta; order Diptera; family Muscidae; genus Phaonia; species Phaonia tiefii. The sequence continues at coordinate 89,784,376 of OZ008367.1, forward strand.
TAGGTGTGTGTGGGAAACTAAAGTGATTTGAATAAATTTCAACTTTAAAACAATTAAAACTTAAACGGAGACAGTAATAAAAATACAATTTAAAAAAAAATGTTGAAACTACTCGCAAACACGTAGAGATACTATAAAAAGAAATAGTATAGTATAACTACTACCTATGGTATCGTATCTACATACATACATTCTATGTATGCGAGCGGGTATTCACAAGCGATGATCAACATTATTATCATCATCGCCATCATCGTAGACTACAACGCCGGTCAGTCGTCGCTCGTACTTATTATTGCTTCATAAAATAAACACTCGTTTCAATTTAAAATGGTAATAATTTTGGCGCCACCATCACCACCACCACCACCAACATCATCGCTCACTAGCCAGCCAGCACCGCCAGATTACGTAAATGTATAATCAAATCGAACGAAAAAAACAAGTGCACAAAAATATTATTTAAATTCATATCTCGCTCGGTTATATTGCTAAAATGTGCGGCGAGCCAGCCAGCGATTGACTGAATGTGCATACAAGCATTTGTACTTGTATTTGTATGGGGTCTTGGGGCAACAAAGGAAGCGGCTGTGATGATACCTTAGGTCAAGTATTACTCGAAAATCAAAGCCACAACTATATGTTTTTTGTACATCATCAAGCACATCATGATTTTTCAATGATTTTGGATGATGCTTTAAAATCAGGATCCCTTTATTAATCGCTTAAGCGAACCACCGACATATGTATCCTTAACGAGAGCATGACTATGGTCGATAACATTTGCGTCCTAAAATCTAATCGAGACTACACACATTTTGTACCAGCAAGATAGTGATATTAACCAAAAGTGACTTCAGTCTTATGAAGTACTGCAGTGAAACGATAATAAATGTCAACGGTAACCAATGCACATGACTGACAAATGTGTGATCCGCTTAAGTCCACGATTTGAAATGTCTAATGTGTTGCCAAAAAACTAAAATCAAGTAAACAGAACCACCGATTTATCGTACATGGACATGAGAGCTAGGTCAATTCCATTTTACCTGGCTTATAACCGAGAACCGAGAGTCTAAAAATAGAAAGCGAACAGATCATGCTGATTGCGAGAAGCTCTCCTCTATCAATTCATGGGATGTAATGAAAGAAATAAGTAAATAGTAAGTTTGTTGTTTTAATTCCTGCTAAACTAAGTTTTCGACGACTTAATATCGCTTAGCTCCCCATGCAAAGTGGTCGACAAATTAGTTTAGCAGGGAATAAAAAAACAGGCTCAGTATGTATACAATTGAACCACGCTAATACGGCATCTCCACCGAATGATTACGATCAAGTTTTAGAATTCGCCGAAATTAGATACAATTTCCCATACAAAATCGACATTTTAAATTGGCTGATTTCGCTGAATTAGGTATTAAAATGAGCAAGAAAAATAAATTACTCTGAGTACGTACCAATTCCATTGTTTAAGCCCAGTACACAGCACGGGGGTTCGCTGAAACAGCTGTTCGTTCGATCTACCAGCTTCTAATTTGATAAATAATAAATAAATAGTAAGGGTTTCCCATTACATCCCATGAAGGGATTGGGGAGAGCTTCTCAGAACCAAATGAACTCTGCACTTTCTAGTTTTACACTCATTGATTACAGTTTTACGCCGGTTCCGAATGGTATTTAGAGAAGCTTTTTCATGGCTAAGTACTCGATACTGTCGTCGTCACTAAGCGAGATGACCATCGTCGAAAGAAATGTAAGGTGGTCAGAGGATGGATCGAACCGACGTAGTCATGTACAAGAGCCGCACACACTGAGCCGCACACACACCACAAAGAGTAATGCCATATAGAGCTGCCATTCCTCTCATCTTACATTTCCTTTCACATTATTCGTGGTACGGTCGGTGCGATAGAGAGTTGTTTGACGTAAATTGACTTACACCAGACTACACAAATTGTTGACATACATTTTTCATGTCGTTTTGATGAAAAACTACGAAATTTCAAAGTATTTTGGACTTTTTTGTTATATTTTATTGTTAGTATATATTTGTGGTATATTTTCACAAAATATTATGTGGTGTACCGGCACAAAACGAAATGCCATTGCTGATTTATTGGTGGTTGATTTGAGCCATTGCCTATATAAAAGCAATACCTTCCAACATCCAACCGCCCATCTGCAACACACCAAATGTCATCAATTTACTGAGAGAGTTTTCTACTGTATATGTCATTACTCTATTGACGGCCACAATACAGGATAGAATGTGATGGAGAATGAACGATACGCGAATTGAAAAGACTGCCTCAAAACTTGATTTTACTGGCACTTATGACTTTTAAAATAACTTTATATTCAACAAATTAGTTTGAAACAGCAACGATAGAACTCTACGATGAATTAACATTTGACGATCATTATGGAGGTATTTCACGAAACCAATTCATTTTAAAACATATTAAGGATCTCCAAATTCATACTAATGAGGCCAATGGTAACCACTGACTTACTTTTTGTTAAAGCCCTGTATTCAGCTCATGCGAAATTTTCACAGCTCTACGTAAATTGTTGTTGCAGAGAGTTGCCAACTATCTCTGATTTATGTTGACAATATTTCATGAATATTTCCTCTTCGCACTCCATTTTATTTTTAACAATACTTGGGTCAAATTAGATACATATATGACAAATATTATTTGATATTTAAATAAATTCAAAAAAATTTAAATAACATTGACAATTGTAGTTATTTTCAAAACATTTTCTTTATATCTGTAAGTTTTGGTTGTAAAATATATTATACAGTACAGGTTTATGAATTTGAAACAGAGCTGTAAATGTATCATTCTGTGTTGATTTCAATTCATTAGGAATTAGCAATATTTTGAATTAATTCTTTTCACCAAAAAAAAAAGAATTGAATGAATCAATTCAGATGAATTTGGCAAAAATGAATCACAATTCAATTCAAATGAATTTGCCAAATGAATTGCAATTCATTTCCAGTTCAAATTTTAATTGGCAAAATTAATTGCAATTCAATTCCAATTCATTTGAATTGAATTGCGATTAATTTTTGCCAAATTCATTTGAATTGATTCATTCAATTCTTCAAATTTGAATTGGCAAAATGAAGTGCAATTCATTTGAATTGAGTTGATTTTGAATTAATTCAAATGAATTAGAAAAATGAATTATTTTCCATTCATTTGAATTGATTTTGAATTTATTCAAATGAATTAGATAAATTAGATTTACGAGTACTTACACTAGTCTTTTTTTCAAAATCAATTCAAATCATTTGTAAATGAATTGCATTTCATTTGAATTAATTCAAAATCAATTCAATTCAAATGAATTGGAATTCAAATGAATTGGAATAGAATTGCAATTAATTTTTCTAATTCATTTGCATTAATTCAAAATCAATTCAATTCAAATGAATTGGAAATAAATTGCAATTCATTTTGCCTATTCAAATTTGAATTGGAAATGAATTGCAATTCATTTTGCAAATTCATTGGAATTGGAATTGAATTGCAATCCATTTTTGCCAAATTCATTTGAATTTATTCAAATTCCATTCAATTCGTTTTTTACAGAATTTAAAAACAAACAAATTCAAAGCCTGAGCAAATGCAAATTTAAAATTTTTTAATTGGCATTGCCAACAATGCTAATTCTTTTGCATTTGCAATGGATAAAGTAATCGAAATTAAAATCCAAAGCAAATAAAAAAATTCGTGTATGTTTTTAACGCAGAGCTGTAAATGAATCATTCTTTTTTGATTTCAATTCATTACGAATTAGCAAAATTTTTAATTAATTCTTTTCACAAAAAAAAAGAATTGAATGAATCAATTCAAATGAATTTGGCAAAAATTAATCGCAATTCAATTCAAATGAAGTTGCCAAATGAATTGCAATTCATTTCCAATTCAAATTTGAATTGGCAAATGAATTGCAATTCATGAATTTGGTTTAATTTTAGTTGCATATTTCCGGAAGTTATATCCCAGAAACTTTTGACTTATTTGACGTAATGTCACAAATGAAAGATTGACGTTTCGACTACATATTTAGATAAACAAATGTAACAATTCATTTGAATTGATTTTGAATTAAATCAAATGAAATGCCATTCATTTACAAATCATTTTGAGAAAAGGCTAGTAGTGTAAGTACTCGTAAATCTAATTTATTCTAAATTTGAATTAATTCAAAATCAATTCAATTCAAATGAATTGAAAAAGAATTGCAATTCATTTTTCTAATTCATTTGAATTAATTCAAAATCAATTAAATTCCAATTCAAATTTGAATTGGCAAAATGAATTGCAATTCATTTCTAATTCATTTGAATTTAATTGATTTTGAATTAATTCAAATGAATTAGAAAAATGAATTGCAATTCTTTTTCAATTCATTTGAATTGAATTGATTTTGAATTAATTCAAATTTAGAATAAATTAGATTTACGAGTACTTACACTACTAGCCTTTTCTCAAAATGATTTGTAAATGAATGGCATTTCATTTGATTTAATTCAAAATCAATTCAAATGAATTGTTACATTTGTTTATCTAAATATGTAGTCGAAACGTCAATCTTTCATTTGTGACATTACGTCAAATAAGTCAAAAGTTTCTGGGATATAACTTCCGGAAATATGCAACTAAAATTAAACCAAATTCAACTTCAGTTTTGTAATAACAGCACAAAAGACGTTTTTCCTTGTAGGCACCGATATTATATTTCAGATTATCGCAAATACGAGCACCACCAACTTATAACACCCTGTATGACAGGTGTGTAGCTTATGGAAAAATTAAAAAATTGTCTTTTTCAATTAGTATTTCGATTACCCGTGAAATCTGAAACATCTGTGAGGTTGTCACATCACTCATGTATGATTGTGTGATCAGTTAACGGCCAAATTGGTATGTATTTGTCTTATTTCACTCGCGACCAGTGAAATAAATAATACTACGTGTTAACATTTTCTTGACCAACAAAATTATTATGCCTATTCTACCTGATTTATGATAAGAATTCGAAATATAGAACAGAGATGGAGAAAACGAGGTAAGTCTCGTAGACAGACAGACATCACACTTTGTTTGTGGTCGCCTTAGAATCGTTATGATCACAATTCTCGATGTGAAATATAATCAGAGTGAGTTAGGAAAAAAATATAAACATCTAAACGAATCAAATTTAAAACTCGCACAACCGGTTATAGAATAACTGATTTCTGTTACATACATTCGTACAAATTCATATTGACTTGGATGTTGGTTGTGGCTGAAAGTATGGCGGTGTGTTATGCTTCTTCTTCGTATCATGTTTTGCCATCCTATCTCTAATTCTAATTTAATATTGAATAATTTTATTCATATCGAAATGAAATGATAAAAATTAAAACGAAAAAAAAATATAAAAATATTAACACACCGAACTAAGTAGTTAACGATTTATTGTTCACTTTGAAAATGCCGATTGTTTTTATATTAATGGGATGAATTAGAAATGCGATCGTAAAATACTACACTCACTCACACACAGCACTCGCATCGCATCTTGCAGAGACGTTAATATTGTGTTCTACTCCGATTGATATTTGATCATTTATTAATGAATTTGTGACACCCTGTGTAGTCGTGCGATTGCGGTTAATATCGGGTACATATTTTCATTTACTATTTGAAAATTACATTTTAGTAAAGTGGTCAGCAAAATTAAATTAACATGACTACAACGGGCAGCAGCAGCAGCAACGGCAGCAACAACAAGAAGAACCAACAATTATTAAAAAATACGACAAATACGACTCGAGGAGAGAGAGAGAGACTGAAAGATACCCAAAGATAAAAAATCTAAATTTAAAGATGATGTAGCTCTGTCAGCGTTAACGCCGTCTTTGCGCACTTTGCACCGTGGTACAAATGCTTGAAAACTCGACACAATTGTACAATTTTGAAAAATTTGGCTTTCTGATGGAAAATTTTAATATACTTAATGTGAACCACAGACTTGTCATTCATGAGCATGAACATCAGTTATCGTTGATGTTTATTGTCGGTTTACCGCCCTTCTTGATACCAACTAAGAATGTAATCGAAATTGTTCGCATCACTATCATGTTCACAAAATATTTTGGTAATATTTTTTAAAATTCATCAGTCAGATAGAAAGTTATCGATCAGGCTCATGCTCATGAATGACAAGTCTGGGGTTCGCTTAAGTATAAGCCATATTTTTTTGACAACTAAAAAATTTTGAATTGATAAACTTTTAGTGGAATGTCCAACAATGGCGAAATACAGACTTGTCATTCATGAGCATGAACATCAGCTATCGTTGATGTTTATTGTCGATTCACCGTCCTTCTTGTTACCAAATAAGGATGTAATCGAAGTTGTTCGTATCACTATCACGTTTACAAGATTTTTTGGTAATATTTTTTTAAACTCATAGCCAGATAAAAGGTTATCGACCAATCTCATGAGTCATGAATGACAAGACTGTGGTTTGCTTTAGGCACCAGGATCAAATCGATATCTTAAATTCATCTCTCGATAGCTTTATTTTAATTTGTTTATTGTTTTGATTAATTTCATACCTTTCATAAGAAAACCCCATCTCGCACGTGACAGTAAATATGAAACACTACACTGGCCAATAGGAAGTTTCACACCCTACAAATCACCTGTACGGTTGTACGGTTCCGCATATTTTAAGAACCGCTTCTGTCGAGTCCGGTTCAGAAAAGAATCGGGTATTTGGACCAGTTCCGGTTCTCAGTAAATTGCTGTGCCAAAGAGGCTTATGTGAAATATTTTATAAGAATATAAAATTTGATAACAAGTTAACACTTTTGGTTTCTTTGGAAACGAGTCCTCGTTGTCAGGGACCGTTTTACGATTCTTTTCACCCCGTTTTTCAGTTCCTGTAGAATTGTTTACAAGTTTTTTTTGGAACCGTTTTCGGTTCTTTTGACCCCGTTTTTTAGACCTTAATGAACCGTTGTCGGTTCATTTGGACCCGGCTTTCGGTTCTTGTTAGGCCCGGTCCGGTCGGTTCCTGTAAAGAACCGGTTCCTTCATTCTGTACATCACTACATATCACCATAGCACCTTGAAGGCCTAGCAACCTTTATATAAGCTGCATTAATCTATTCCATATTCCTATTAAGTGGAAGGAATCCAAAGTGAATTCCGAAAACAGAAAAACCATGACATGTTTGTCCAAAGAACATTGGAAAGAATGACTGACTAATGCCTAATACAGCAAGGGCAAATATATGGAAACTACACTACACGTTTTTGTGAAAAATCTATATATGTTTTGTCGCATTTGCCGATAAGACAGGGTGCCTTTAACCCTGGGACCAGGAGATCGTTAATTTGATCTATGACTAATTATACGGCATTTACACCGACCAAGATTAGCGCATTTTGAAGGTTAACTCCGTTAAACCACGCCAGAACCCAGAAGATTACTCATACAATTTTAATCTGTAAAAACTAAAGTTTAGCCTACTTTTAAACTGGTGTACAATTTGATGCAATACTGACTTTTACCCAAAAAATGCAACCATAAAAAATCCATACATAAAAAATCAACTGTTTGACAAGCCGAAGCCGATCGAAAGTTTTCTGGCGCGTCATCGCCATCTGAAATTGTGAGAACCTCACGCCGTCGTCGATGTTATTGTTTCTCATCGGTTTAAAATGTGTGCGGATTTGACCAACTGGCCCGAATTGACTGACTGATCCAATTTTAGAGATTCAATAATTTCAAATACATCCCAAATTTAGTGCCGCCGTCTTCAAAAATTTTGGTATCTGCACGGAGTTGCTCTAAATAGGTTTATGCACAAAGTTGCCACCTGAAATGAGATCCGGGGTTCGATCCCTTCTCTAAATACCGTTCGGAATCGACAGTGAGTATAAAACTAGAAAGCGCACGGCTCACTGGTTGTAAGAAGCTCTCCCCAATTCTTTCATGAGATGTAATGAGAAAGCATTTAATTATTTTCTTACGCGTAGGCCCACAACTTCGGCCCTGGGCCATATGGCCTTAACTAGAAATGCAATTAGAGAACCCCTCAAGAGGAGTCTCCCATCCACTTCTTTGGATTTTAGCGCTCAATAATATTTTGCTTGATATAGAACGATCAGGTTGCAAAGTCGAAGCATACACTGACGTCCTGACAATTGTAGTGCAGTGAAAATAACTCTTCACTGGTACTGGAGAATGGGTTGGTAGGAAATCCGGAAAATACCGAGCTCGTACTTTTTACCAGAAATCAGTAGGTTCCGTATATTGGGCCATTGGCTCTAGGTGGTATGGAATATAATGCTGAAGGATAATGCAAAATATGCATGTATGATTCTCCACAGACAACTTAGTTTCAAACCTAACACTTTCGATAGGAACAGTAACGCTACAGTGACCCTATATTCGTGCAAAAAGGTAATCGGAACTTGATGAGACCTATCCCCTAAAATAGTTTATTGGAAATATACAGCTGTTGTCCGTCCGATATTGTCGTTTTGTGGCCGGTGTTTTAAGAATCCACTTACTGTCTACTGTTGACAAAGGTCCACAGAATGACAATTGTGTGTTTCCCGTACTTCCGTCGCAGAACCCATACCGAGGGTTTGGGGGATATCCTTCACTTGTTTACACCATATTTGATGGTCAGGCAAACGGCGGCAGCGTCGGCAGTCCGATGGATCTAGAGTCTCTATGGGTACGCGACGATTTTAAGCGATCTGCGGAAATCCTTGTTGGAATTGGATTACATGCCCAAAGTTTACCTTTAAGGGACACTTCTCCAAAGTTAAACAAACCAGACAGAACTAGACGGAACGTATGCCAGGTAATATAAGGTATTTTTGGTACTACACTGATGGTTCTAAACTAGATGGCGATGTAGGTTTTCAAGCCTGTTCGAAAAAGATGTTCGAAAGTTCGAAGATCCGTGGATATCAATATACATATACTCCGACAGTTGGGCTGCCATAAAATATCTGCAATCTGTGTTCTTGGCTTCAAACATTACCCATAATGGTTCCGTACCTCTAAGTGAGAAGGCCTAGCAGATTTATAACAGCCTTATATGGATGCTACGAGACAGGAACATTCCAGGAAACCACAGAGCAGATGAACTGGCGCGATTAGGGACTACCTTACTTGTTCCACTGGATTATGCTCCATATGCCCCTTTCTACTTATACATGCAAGCCTGTGCTTAATCCCGAAACTCCAAGACATTCGAATGGCAGATGGTCTGGAGGCGCAAAATGGAGCATCAGAAGTTAAGTATTGGCAAATTATGACCTGCATCTTACGCTAATCTTGATATCCTGTCCTAGACAGGATATCTCTATGGAAGTAGCTGTGATCCACTGGAATCTCAGCAAATGATTACCGCAGTCGCTAAGGGGATGAAGAGGAGGACGAGAACTTCGAACAACTTCTATGCTCCTGCCCATCCTTTGTGTGAGTAGATCACAATATTTAGGATCTTAAGAGTTTCTGGGATCTAACAGGCATTCACGGAGATAAGCTGAGTGAATGTAGGACCTTTTGACAGAGCACTAATTGGTTCGCCAGGGACTAATGTACATACGTGTCTTCTTCAGCCACATCCTGAAATATCGGGTGGGGTATCATATGCTTGAACGCCCCTTAATCATACCATGCCAATTTACAGGTTCGTCGATGGGGACGGAATATGAAGTCCCGTGGTATCTCAACGGTCCTCATTTGACTAAGTGGCAGTCACTACTACCTAACATAACATGTTCCACTTTCAGACTTTTGAATGATAGATGGCCTGGAGCTACATATTGAAAATCATTTGAAAAACTTTGTATTCAATCGTAGGCAGGATATATCTACGCTAGTAGCTGTGAACACTGGACACTATTGGATAGGAGGACACTCGTCTCGATTAGGAATCTCAACTTATAATTACTGCCGAAGCTGGTGGATGAAAAGGGGACAATATTTACCAGCTTATTTATTTTTGGATTTAATAGAACTTCAGGGAGTTAAGCTGAATGACCTTATCTTTTTGCGGAGCACAAATTGGTTCGTCAGGGACCTTTCTTTTTCAACGTCATCTTGGAACTCTGGGATGGAGTATAATTCGTCCAAGCCCCTTAACTTCACTAGCTTAATTTCCAGGTTAAAAGGTGGGGACTTCACGCGACATCCGCTGTGGTATCACAACGGTCTTCATTGGAGTAGTAGTGAGGCACTCCTACCTGGCTGAACATCACCTGCAACCCACTGTGGACATAAGCGTCATCAGTGTACAAGTATGTAGAATTATTTGCTAATGCTAAACATCTCAGCGAAAAAACAAAAAACCAAGTAGTAAATTGTTATTTCCGATACAAACCAATCTCAAACACCCTCCATTTCAAACTGTATGTTAAAAAACAATTGCAACATGATAAAAATCTCACAGAAACTTCAAATAAATGATTTGTGACATTTGTCCCAAAGGATTAAACTAAATTAGACTGGAGCAAAAATGAATCTGTCAAAGTTAATAATAAATAACAACTACATATATCAAAGATTCCGCATTTAAATAAGCCAAACATCGTATTCTTTTTTGTTTCTGTCTAGAGCTTAGGTACTATAGTATCGAAGACGTTGTAAACCATTTTACCAACTTACCATACTGTCCGTCTCTCTACAGAAGGAAATCGGTACAAAATTATTTTGAAAAGGGATTAGGTTTGCATATGATTTGCAGAATTAACCACAAAAGAGATTATTGTTATATAGGGGGCTACAATTTGTTGACTCTTTATTATTATATTTATTTATTTTATACATTTCAATTTTATAATTTATGAGAAATTGTTAAAAATTAGAAAAGAATGAGAAACTACCCCAACGAAACTAAATCAAATTTGCCACATAACAAAATGATCTCTCTGAATTCTAAAATATTTGTTTAGCTAAAATATCTAGAAGAATTATGATATTGAACGTCCGCGCGTAAGTCAGTCCGAGTCATTGGTTTCTTCTTAATATGTACAAAAATATTAGACGATTTTCTCGGTTATTTAAAATTTGATTTTTCATCTTTTTTTTGCTGTTGTATTTGTTGATTTCGCTTCAATTGAGAACAACCTATAAATTAGAATCTTGGCGGCGTCATGGGGATAACGACTGGCACACTAATAATATGTATGTATGTATGAATGGTTGTTGGTAGCGGGTTGGTGGTACCGGCACCATAAAAATATATCTTTAGATACATTCACACTTACTCGTCTCAAGTACGGTTCATTGAAGAGATTAACGCACTGTATTTGGTAATATGTACCTATGTATAAGTAGTGCATATACATCATCTGCAGTCTGTAAACATTGGCTCCAAAACTATATTCATGTATACGAGATTTCAAAAATAAAAATTCTAGAATCACGATTGAAATCTAAGAACCCGATTCATACAGTAAACTAGAAAAGAGAAGCCATATATATCTTTGATCTGACATTTAATTTTACACTCTTCGTCATGGGTTTGTGCAAGTGAGAGATGTTCGACGAAAGTTGAATTTTAACAGGCGGAGTTACATGAATTGTTGAATTAACATTTTTAATGTCATTTTGATATAGAACTGCGAAATTTAAACATATTTGCCGCTTTGTTGTTGTCTTCTATTGTCGGTACACATTTGTGTTGTAACCATAGAGCAATATAAAAGAGTCGCCGTCCCTCTATTTACGTTCTCTCGATCACAACGAGATAGTAGGTCATTTCATCGAGGTCGAGTTCGAGTTGCTGTTGTATATTACTCTTTGTTTGGACATAATATGGACCGAAATAAAAGGAATGCGTATTTTCGTTCGATGCGACCAACATAAAACATAATTTAACTGTCATTAATATCATTTAAAAACTATTTAAACTTAGTATACTGCATGGTTTGCCTCTGGATGCGGAGCAAGTCCAGTTGCTCCCAAAATTCCGACTTTGTTTCTTTTTTTAGGGTAGTAAAACACGTTATTATAAGCTAAAATGTTAAAATAAAGTTTGTCTGAAACCGATATTTTCGGAGTTATGGGCCTCCAAATTTCGGATATATGTATGGGGGTATTACGTTTAGAAAATTGCCCTTAGTGATTGGTTTGGTCGCTGTTTTGTATAATACAGGTCAAAATAATTGAAAAATATTAAATGAAAATTTTCGATAACTTGCTTAGTTATCGAGATATCGGATAAAAAAATCTTTTTTTAAAAACCCAAAATTAAAGAAAAAGTATAGAATGTGAGAAAATGGGACTTACGTTGTATGTTCAAACTTTGGGGGCCCGTAATCCGGGAAATATGGGCCGCCGACAAAAAAAAATTTCAACTTTTCTTTGGATAAAAAGTTGTATCCATTGTAGTAATTTTGTGCTATTACGAGAGGTTGGGCATGTTGTTGGTTTCGGACATGGTTGCTTATCACTCTCTCGCATATCTACTCTGTGTTTCATAATTTTCCTACTACATAGTCGATCAGCTGTGTCATGAATACCCTCTTGTTAATCATTGAAAGTACAGAAAATTATTATTTTTTACTTTTCGAGTGCAACATTGTCACAATCGAAATCTTTTTCACAATCGAACCAGGGGGTTTCTATGGCACAGCTGATCGAAAAGCCACTAGGGAAATGATGTAGAATGAGAGGCCAAAGAAGACATACAGATTACAGACCATGCAGCAAACTAAGTTTAAAAGTGTTTGATTGATACCAATGACAGCTAAATGATGTTTGCATCGAACGAAAATACGCATTCTCTTTCATTCCTGTTCGTATTATGCCAACCAAAGAGTAAATTACCAAAGCAAGTCGAACTCTTTGGGAATGACGGAATCTTCGGATCTTAGTGCTGATCCCGTTCCCGTTCCCGCCCATCCTCAAACTCAACTTTTTACAATAATGGATAAAAATGCCAGCAGAAACATTAATTTCGCGAAGCTGCTGCCGAAGCTTATGTTTGATATACTCTAACCGAAGGGCGTCCACGCAATTCGATACCGAAGCAAATTACAAATTTAAGCTGTAGATATCTCAATAACTAAACGAGTTATCGTTTTACTCAATTTAATTGTATTTCACAGCTTTAAACACTTCTTCAATAAAAATTAAAAGATCACGGCACCATACCACTTGATATTTTATTTGAGATCATCTTCACTTGTTCAGACTCCTCCTATTTATTTTATTACGAGGGTTGCCATTAATATTTCGGGTCCTGGCAATACTAGTGAATACTAGATGAAGCACCATCAAAAACCACTGGAAATCGTTGGTACCATGAGTCCAGTCTCGGAAAAATACAACCGCGGTAACTCAAATGCGGTGTAAAACATCGTCACAAGTGACGAATCATGGATCTATGAATATGAGCCCGAAACAAGACAGCAATCGACCGTATGGGTCTTTCAAGACGAGCTAAATCCAACAAAAGTTGTTGGTGGAAGAATCGCATCGAAGCAAATGATCTCGTTTTTTCGGTATAACTGGTCATGTAACCACAGTGCCTTTAGTGGAGCGTAGGATGGTCAATTCTGAGTGGTATACCACCATCTGTTTGCCAACAGTGTTCGAAGAAATAGGCAAACCAACACGAGAAGACTGATCATTTTGCTTCAGGACAATGCGAGCTCGCACACATCAGCTGAAACAATCGGCTATTTGAGTACTCAACATGTTGAATTGATGGGTAATCCGCCGTACAGCCCTGATTTGGCATCCAGTGACTTCTTTTTACTGCGTGGTCAATGTTTTTCGACGCCCGAAGCAGCTGTTGAAGCGTTCAAAACCAATGTTTTGGAGGTGGAAAAAGTGTTTCGAAAATTGATTTGAGCGCATGCAAAAGTGTATTGATCTTCACGGAGAATATTTTGAAAAACAATAAAACCATTTCCAGTGATAAATGATTGTTTTTTTTTATTGCCGAACCCGAAATATAAATAGCAACCTCGTACTACAAGTACGGTTGCCAGATGCTCTGGATTCGTCGGGATTTTCCCGACATCTCGCTCTTTTCCAGAGACCTGAGTATTGAAGAATTTTATGAAATAATCCTGATTTCTTTAATTTACTCTTCAAAGTTAAAGAAATTACAGTTCAGTAGAGAAAAAAAATATGATAACAGTACTATTCTCGGAGATAATTGCCTAACTTTCTATGGATAATATCATGGCACTTCGTATTAAAAATTTATGTCAGATACATTCTACCGTAATTGAGGAATTCATTGAGCGTGTTTTTTTTTACCCCGCTAAAGTTAATTATAGCTTAATTTGTACGATATTATGTGGCATTTCAATTTCCCACTTAAATTCCGACTTGAGCTGTGACAATGTTGCCACATGTTAAGTTTCAAGAAATGGCAACAAAAATTTATGTTAGATAAATTTTGTTATCATTTTTTGCGAATGAAAATGTTATCCAGGAGAAACTCAAAAGCAGAATTTTGCGAAATAGCTTACACATGGTCAGTTCATTTAAATTATTTTATTTAATGGAAGACTACATATACTTTTATATCTCTAAATTTGGGGGAAAGATTTTATTTCCGATTGAAAACAAAATTGGAATTAAATTATTCACAACAACGAGCGGTAAATGTTATACGAATTGATCATGGTATAATTATCTATCAGGTATAGTCGTTTAAACATGTGATTAAATTTTTTCCATGTCATTATTCGTTTCATTTGTTAAAATCATATGTATTTGGTTTTCATACTTTTTTGTATTCTTGGTATACATATATTTGTGTAGAGTTTGACAACTGAAACAAATGAACGAAATTAAAACGTCTGTTGTTGCTGCTTACAACGACAACAACATTTACAGCTATCATGTATTTGTTGGCACTTGGTACAAACGTGTTGCCGTATCGCATTTTTTTCACCCATTACAACAAATGGTGCGACATTACGTATGTAGTATTAAGTGTGGATCGTTTTATTTGGAAAGCCGTAAGTGGCGATAGCTTAATGGAATAAAAAAACAGCCTTATTATTGGGCAAAACAACTGGTCACCGCGCACAGTCTTTTACTCAGGGGCGGCATAAAGAGACGGCCCGAGAGAAATACGCCCAAAAGAGGGTTCGAGTTAATTTAGGCAAGGCAATATTATGTTCTGAAATACAAGGGAACCCCGATTTAATGCCCACAACTTGGAAGTACACAATTGAAAACAATTTCTTTTGCCACCCTATTTTGTATCCAAGTTTGTTCAACCTACAATTAATACATAAAAAAAACCAAACCCATATGAAATAGTTTTTTTGCTAGTCAAGAGAAATCCCGCTTTTTATTCATGATTATCCCGACTTTTCGCATTTGACATCTGGAAATCCTAAATGCAAGTGCGTTTAGATACTGTATTAACCCTTCGACTGACAACCTTAACGATTTATGTATTTAGATGTTTCTTGCTCTGTTGTTTAGACTTCCCTACGAGTCCGTCGCATGTGTGTAGTAGTAGTACGAGTACGAGTACTTTGTTATTTTAGGAATGTTTCAAAGTTCGTTCCGTTTTCTTTCTAATTCCTAATCCATTTCCAAATAAATAAACTTTGTTTCTGCTGTTCATTCTTTTTATCAAGAATTTGTGTAATTCGAACTAAAATGAAAGAAGAAGAAAAAATGTATTAACACGACCTAATTAAGGCGCGACACTATAACACATTCACACCAAGCAACAAAAATGCAACAAACATTCATACTACCCCACATACATAGTTGTAGAGTGTCGTTTAATGACATTAGGCGCCGCATTAGTTAGCGCCGGAACTGGTGTCGCCATGACTTTTGTAGGCTGCCGGCATTTGTCGGCCATCAGCCGTCGTCAGACGGCTAAACGGCCACGGTTTTGCAAATTCACCAGTTGCCGTTTGTGTCGCCATTGGTATTATTACATTCTCAATCATCTTCATTATGCATAATTGATGGCACAGAAAAAAAAATGCGAAATGCGAAATCGTTATTTGAAGTATTAATTTCATTGCGATTTATACGATGCAGTCACACAATATTTGATTGTGATTGGCCGGCCGGTTCTCAATACGAGTATGCCAATATTTAGGTTATGAACGTTCATATTTTGCCATGGTGCTTGATATCTCTGCCCCGTAGAAGCGTCTTAAATTCTTAACTTTACATGAAACACCAGACACAAGCAGATTTTTAAAAATATTTACATACGATACTAAATATTTAGATGGAATCCGCTTGGACAATTTGTATAAGCAAAAACAATACCGTCGCTGTAGGCCGGTGCCGCCAACACCGCCGACGACGTCCGTCGCTTACTAACTATAAGCGTTCTAAAAATAGCTAAATGCTGTAATAAACAAAACATTTTATACGCCACACATGTTTAGATTTCTTCTGAGCTCTTTTCTTACCCTACAATCATTCGCATCATCACAATGTTACACAAGACGACTGACGACTGTTTGCTATAAGTAGAATTGTTCAAAATGGAAAAGTTTCAAAATGTTATTATGCACCTAAGTCGTCAAATATTATTTGATAAATAATATTTTTGTTTTAAAAATTCCAAAATTTATAATCGTAAACATTTTTGTGAAATGTATGTAGTATATATATCTAAAACTGAAGCGAAATCAAGAAAATATAGTCGATATTTAAGGAAAATGTAGTTATTTATTACATATTTTATTCGAAGTTAAGCATCGAGGGCCTAACCACGGCTCTCGTGATAGGCAGAGTTTGATTGAAATGCCAATCTTTGCAATCGTTATCGAATAAAAAATATTCGAAATGTTGCCGAGAAACCATTTTGATAGTTCTTCACATTATTCTTTGCGGGAGCCGTAGTACTCGGTCTGTTCTTTAAACTTGACAACAGTTAAAAAAAAGTAAATTGGTTATTTATTTTCAGAGAATACACTTTATAGTTTTAATTAACACTTTGTAGCTTTAATACGAGGACGGTTTCAAAACTAGCCGACATGACGTATAGATGGTGCCAGTAGTTTGAAAATATACTTTTGGTGAAAAGTGGCAACCTTATAAAACATATGTTTTAAGTTTCAAGGCGCCACGTTGTTTAGTATTTTTATTTGAGCCATCAAAAGTAAACGATCTCAGGGAATTGGTAAACATGCAAAAATTGGTTATAGTTACGTAATTCAATATTTCCATTTGAAAGGTCTCAGTCCAAACAATATTAAAGCCGAGATAGATTCTACTCTGGGGGAGTCTGCTCCTTCACTTACGACTGTAATATATTAGCTTCTATTACAGAGCTTAAACAAGACCGTGCGAGCTGCCAAGACGAAAACCGTAGTGGTGGTCGACCAATTGAGGTGTCCACGCCAGCCACGGTTAAAAACATCCACCAAATGGTATTGGATAATAGTCGGCTGAAGGTGCGTGACCTAGTGAAATGATTGACATTTCCAAAAGTGTTATACATCGTATCATAGAGTAATATACTAAGAGTTTGCAACAGCTGTTTTTCTTGGACCGGAAACCAAGAAAAGTTACTGGAAAAGTTGGACCACAGAGTTATATAAACTTGGCAAAACATACAGAATGAGAAAAATGTTTATTTTAATACATTTGTGTTTCAATTGTAATCTCTATAAAGAGTTTCACTCTAACACTTCAATACATTTTGCTTTATTTCACTTGCTATCCCTTTTTTCCTCGATTTAATTATCACAAAAATACTCCCAGTTGATGAGCTTTGTACTTTTGGTTCAATGCACACAGACAAATGTGAGAAAAACGTATTGAGCAACCCTACATACTTCCAGTCATCTATCGCTATTTCTCTTTGTTACTTTATCCTGCATGTTTCGCCAACTCTAAGGTTGATCAGCTGTGGGATAGAACGCCCCTGCATCGAATATTGACCGAAGATTTGAAGATGAGAAAGGTGTGCACAAGATGGGTGCCGCGCTTGCTTTCAATAGAGCAAAAACAGCGTCGTGAAGAGGTTTCCGTAGAGTGTTTGGAGATGTTCCGAATTTCTACGTCGATTTATAACCATGGATGAGACATGTGCTCACCACTTCACACCTGAGGCAAAGGCACAGCCAAAACAGTGGACTGGAATGGAATCCAAAGAAGACGAAGACGGTTCCATATGCAGGCAAGGTCATGGCGTCTGTTTTTTTGGGATGCGCCTGGGATAATTTTTATTGATTATCTTCAGAATGGAAAAAATATCAACGGCGAACATTATGCTAATTTCTTGCAGCGTTCAAGTGATGAAATTGTGGGAAAAGGTCGCATTTGGCGAAAAAGAAAGTATTGTTTCATCAAGACAATGCTCTAGCTCAAACATCCACTATTGCGATGGCAAAAAATTAATGAATTAAAATTTGAATTGCTTCATCACGCACCTTATTCGTCAGATTTAGCTCCCTCGGAATATTTTCTATATATACTGCACGTTGTTATTCCAATTTTTTAAAAGGTAAGATATGGACTCAAAACGTACCTGTCGTGTCCCCCACGTGCGCCACTTTTTTCGACCCCTTGCTTCCCTTTGAACTAAGAACACTTTAATGGCTCATAGGAGTAAAATCAGATGATTCAGAGAATCGACACCCTACAACGTTCTTGTTGCCCCTACGTTCTTACAAAAATCATCCATGGATTTATTTGCTCTATCTCCTATCTGACAAATCGTAGGTGTCAAAAATTCTTAGGCAACAATACTTGCCTATGGCCGCCAAAGGGTTAAAAGCGTTTTAAATATTTTTACCACATTTTTTTTTATATTGATCGCATTTTTCACAAAATATCAATAGGAAACACATAGATGGGTTTGTTCAATTTACAACATTTCCATCGAGCTGTGATCCAAACAAGTCTATTATATAAAATTTGAGTCGGTACGAATGTGCACGCGATTACGATTGCCGTGATTAGGCCCCACTTCGACGTTTGGATAAGTTTCGCGATTTAAAGTTGACATCTACATACATACTTTGATTTTACGTTTACATTATTATTTTATCAATTTTAAGCAAAAACTTTATTTTTTTATATTTATAAATAAAACTCGGTTTATTTAGTTTCTAATTTACCGACGATGCATATGATATTAATTTTTTTTTTTTAAATTTATTTATTTATATATATTT
Source organism: Phaonia tiefii (assembly GCA_963931995.1). Lineage (NCBI taxonomy): Eukaryota > Metazoa > Arthropoda > Insecta > Diptera > Muscidae > Phaonia > Phaonia tiefii. Next base: position 89,803,551 of record OZ008367.1, read on the forward strand.
TGCCGACAATATTGCCACATTGACTTTTCTCTTTATAATGACAGAGAAAACGTTGGTTCAACCTCCCCTTAAATGTCATGATATTGCTACCGAAAATTTCGCTCACTTTTCATTTGCTTAGTACTCAGCTCTTTGCGAAAATGTCGTACGCAAAATCTATTACAGGGTTGCTACGTCAAAGTTATTTCGTACGACAACAATTGTTTGATAATTGTTTGGGACCGGAAGTTTGACATTTCGATATAAAACATGCGTTAAAAATAAAATGGAGTACGTAGAGGACTTATAAATGCAATATTTGCAAGGTAAATCAAAGATACCTAGATAATAACATAGAATATAGATACAATTTCGAAATAACTGAATACGGGGCTTTACGAAATAACTATAGCATAACAACTCTGTAATTGGTGTTGTTCCCGAAATTTTCGCAAAGAGCCTAAGCAAATGAAATTTTCGGTTTACAAACATTTCGTTATTTTTTAATCGCAGCAAAAACTACATAGGAGCTGAATACGGGGCTTAAAGATAAATAAAATATTGATGCAGATATCAAACTACGCTGTCAGACAAGCAATTTAGAGAAGGAAAAGGAACGTTAAACCTTAACCACCTGCTACTGACTTCGTAGTCTGGCTGACACCGCAAAGTAAAGCTTTGGGCACCTTCGTAAAATTCGAAGTTATGCCTTGTTGTTCACTCTGCGGCGAAATTGAAGTCTTTTGCTATTGGGGCTGAAATTGCGTTGTACATTTCGCATACATTTTGACAACTACGAAATTGAGATATTTACGAATTTTATAATTATATTTTATGTTTCTCAAACACAAATTTTTTAATACTTTTATGTTTACTCTCTTTCCTGGAATACATTTGAGCTGAATTTGATTGTGGAAAAATACCAGACAAAGCAAAATGTCAATTGTTGTAGGCTTGGTGTGTTTGTTGTCGTAGTAACACTACCTCGTCAATGCGCTTTGACTTTCAATCAACTCAGGAAAAATCCCAATGCGAAAAATTCGGATTTTGTTAGGACATGTGATACGAAATCGGGAAAATATTTTGCAGTGCGAATGAGCTATAATGTTAAAAAAAAAAGTGTTACAAACGCAACTTGTTGCTGTTAATTCATATCATTTACTTGTAATAAAGTTCACTAGATCGAAAAAACTTTGTGACGAAACATAATTTCTGAATTTTAGTTGTCTTTGAATCGAGTTATTTTTTTAGAAAGTTTTAATTCCTTTTAAGCTAATAGATTAATAAAATTTAAACGCCGCGGGTAAGAATTCAGGTAACATTTCAGCGATAAACGATGCTTATGCTCATGATTCACAAACGGCCTTATTCATAAAAAGTTATGAGAGGTTTGAGAGATAATTTACCATACAAAAATCGTCTCACAAACCTCTCATAACAATTTATGAATAAGGCCGAAAGAGTGCAACACAAATCCAAATATAACAAAAAAAAAATAAAATCCATTTGAAAGTGACTTGGCTATGTTTAGAACATACTCGTACCATTTTTAAAATAAAACGTTTGGTTTGTTTTCAAATTAAATTTGTATTCAATTCAAAAAATTCTGAATATGTTGCAAATTCAACACTCTATGTATGTATGTAGTTATATCAAATATGTGATAACAACTTTTTAATAAATTACTGCCAATAGAACAATATCGACAACAACAGAACGCGCTCCATTGTCTTTAAATAGATTTGTATCAACCAAAACGGGTATTATTCGTGGCGCACCCTAAATACAAAATAACTTATCGCTTTTAAGATTCCAAACGTCATTTTCGTCGCCATATCACACACAAACTGGACATTAAGTATATTAATTATAATTATTTTATAGTGATATCTTTTTTTTTTTTTGTTGCAAATTCATCAAAACAGATTAAAATAATATAATAAAATTTGCATTCAATTGATAATAAACAAAATGTTCGATAAGAGGGAAAACATTTAAAATTTAAAGGGGACGACAGATGATAAAATTTAAGGGAACCACTCAGAATTCATCAATTTGCATTTAAGTACCTGATTTGTTAGGTTAGTGAAGAATTTGCATTTATGTACCAGCTACTCGTACCTTAGTTAGGTTAGTTAGTTCACGTCTACTAAAGCTCGGCAAATTATTAGGTCATTTTAGAATGTGAAGTATTTTTAATTAAGAAGCGCTTAATTCATTGTTTGTTAACATCTCCTTAGCTTTATTTAATATTAATATTTTTTATTACTTTTGCTAGTGAGAGCACTAAATTGTGAGATTTTGTTCGGAGCTTATTGTTTATTGTTATTTATCTGTGTTTTGTTTTTTTTATATTCTAGCAAGTAGTAAATTTAGCCACTACATTAGTTATAAATACGTCTGGCGCCAGTTTAATTTAAACAAAAATTTAATATACAATAAGGCGTCGTCAATCAGCGAATCGCAATTAAGTATTTTTACAGTGAAGCACAAATGTGCGAAAAAGTTAAATGTTATACATGTGATTCGGTTAACTTAATTTGACTTAAGTATTTAGTATGCATGTTGGAAGGAACGTGTTCTAAAATTAAAGTCTGTGCTGGTTTTTTCTGAAGGTGTTGGATTTTTTTTGTGTAACTTCATATATTTACTTATAAGTTAAGACCACGATAAACCGACGCTCTTCGATCTGATTAACTTTTTGTTTATTTACAAAGATGCTGAACTAAATTTAATAAAATAACAACGCAGCATTACCGGATAAGACGCAACAGACACACATAAATGGATTGGAGGAAAAACGTATTTTCTCTGGTAGTTTGAATAATTGATTTTCAATGTTGATACTTAGGGATCTTCGATCGATACACGATTGACGACCTACCGATGGTACCAATTCAGGCACAGAAGTTGCTGGGTCACTGAGTCTGAAACTACAATTTGTCACATTTATAAAAAACTTACATGAAGTGTCAGGGGACACCCGGTAGGAAAGAAGTTCCTTTCGCTATATATTCTGTATTAGTTAGTTCCAACACTCCTAATGGCCAGTTTTTAAGTGGGTAGTTAACTATAACATTACTTAATCGTAATTGAAAGATAATTTGAAGTTAACTTTGCATTTTGTTTTTCAGTGGTGAGTTGATGTAAGACCCCTTTCACACTCGGCAAGTTACTTGCGCAAGTCAGTTTTTCAACTTTCCGAGTACAAGCAAGTCTGTACCTCAAATTTATTCCCCTAACCCGACCTTACCTCTGTCTTCAACAAACCAAGACTTGGGCAAGAGATTTGCGCAAGTAACTTGCCGAGTGTGAAAGGGGTCTAAGTCGCCATATTGTTAACGATTATGGCAACCCTTGTATTCTTTTTGGAAAAAACAACTGGTTTGGGATAAATACCAAAACAACAAAGAGGAACATACAAAATGGAATTATGTAAAATAAGAAATAGATGCAATTTTAACATAACTGTGTAAAAAACTATATAGGCGCAATCATTTAACGATGTATTCTCAACGAATGTGTACAAATACGCAAAACAAAAGCATATATTTTATAAAATCTAACTTTTCTCATTTTGACAGTCAGTAATTTGATTGTCAAAATCATATGGTTCTGACTAAAAGTTAACCAACCAACATTGTGGGTTAAATCATAGTTAAACAATGACTGAAAAACACAATTCGATGTTTAACCAGAATTTAACTAAGAAACGAAGAGCACCACTGACCCAAAAACTGGCCATAAGGCGCCCGTTGAAAACTTTTTGTAAAATGATAAACTTTTTTTAAGAAAATTTTGTTTTATAGAATGTATATTTATTTAAAAAGGTATATATTTAGGTACTTTTTGTAAGAATATGTATTATATTTTCCCGAAAAAGTAATTTTTTAAAGAGAGGTACTTCTTTTTTAATAAAATAAAATGTTTTTTAAGAAAAGGTACTATTTTTAAGAAGAAGTACTTTCTGTAAAAAAAAGCCATAAGAGTATGATTTTTTTTACAAAGTAATTTTTTTTAAGAACAGTTACTTTTTAAAGAGAAGAAGAATGTACTTATTTTCAGAAAGGCTATTTATCTCAAGAAAAGAAAAGGTATTATTTCATTTTTAAAAAAAGGATTTTTTTATTTTTTTAGTAAATTTAGTTTTTTAAGAGAAGTTATTTTTTTTGAAGAAAAGGTTTTTTAAGAAATAGGAATTATTTTAGAATTGGTCCTTTTTTTCAAGAATATGTAAATTTTTAAGAGTAGGTACTTATCTCTACAAAAGTTAGTTTGTTTCACAAAAAAGGTACTCCTTAAAGAAGATGTAGTTTTTTAAGAAAAGGCAATTTGCTGTAAGAAAATGTACTTTTTTAAGAAAATTAGTTAGTTTTAAAAAAAATACTTTTTTTTAAGAAAAGGTACTTTTTGTATGAAAATGTACTTTTTTTAAGCAAAAGTACTTCGTTAAGTAAGATAAGGTATTTTTTTAAGAAAAGATACTTCGTTTAAAAATATGAATAGGTTTTTTTTTTGAGAAAATTAAAATTTTTTAAGAAAATGCACTTATTTAAGAAAACTTCTTTCACTTTCGCTTTTCTAAATTTACTTTTTATTGGGTTCAAAACTACAATATATACTAAATATTGGTTACAGGCTCCACCTAGAAAACTTCCCATTAAACAAGAAATTTCCCAACATATGTTAGTCTAGACACAAAACAAAGCAAAAGTACCCAATATAGTTGATAATGCTGGGTTGTAGCATAATAATGTTAAACAAATTTGTTTAGTTTTTTTCATTTGGCCCCATATCGCAACGTGCGATAAGGAAAAGGTTGCAACAGCTGTTTTACTTGCACAACAAATCCGTGGAATTCTTGGAAACATCAAGATATATTGAAAAGGTAGAAGCAGTAGATTTTGTAGCCATTTTGTTTTCGCTTTGGTTTGCATCAGTTGTCAATGTCAGCTGATGTAAATTTAAACAAAATGTGAAAATATAATCAGCTGCAGAAGCAAATCAGTAAAGTATTATTGTTTTATTTGTGAATTGGGTCATTTCAATATTTGGTGCAAAATATTTTCAAATAATAATGTAATTGTATGTTTAATAATGTTATATGTGGGCAAATGCAAGAACAGTTTATACATATATATATTGGGAGAAAAGAAAGCTGCAGTAAAGCTCATTGTGTCCGGGTTCAGTAAAAACAAATACTCGTACAGTGGAGTTAAGACTTACGCAAATGCAACAGGCTCACATTTTTATTTTTTATTTATTCTTGCTTTTTCACTTTAAACCGCGTCGCTTTATTTCTTTGAATCAAAACAATGCAAACAACAATACGTAAACAACTTTTGACAACTTATGTTAACCGTAAAAATGTAAACAAAGCAAATCAGCTGTGAAATGCGCTCACTTTTATTAATACATCTTGGAAATCATATAGTGAATGAGATAAATCTTTAATTTTAACAATTTGTGTGTTAATTGGGATCTACACAAATAATTGTACTCTAACACTTCATCATATTTGATTTTTTTTTTCACTAAATATCCCTTATTTTAATCGATTTAATTGGAAAACTTTACTCGCAGTTGATGTGGTTTGTACTTTTGGCTTGACACGCGCCTGAAAAAGTATGAAAATCGCACAACGCAACCCGAAGTCTTTCAGTCGCCTATCACAGTTTCATCTTTGAAAGCATCTTTTAAAGCCCCGTATTCAGTTCTTGCGACATTTTCGTAAGAAATGTTGTTATTTATGCCTAAACGAAAACTTTCGTTACAGACAGTTGCCTCCTACCTCTGATTTAGCTTGCAAATATTTCATTTATAATTCCTCTACGCACTACATTTAATTTTTAACACACGTGTTGTTACTTTTGATTGCAAAAATTATCGAAATACCATAATTCCGCTTCCAAACAAATATCGCACAATTGTTTTCGTATGAAGTAATTTTGGCGTAACAACCCTGTAATTGAATTTGTCTATGAAACTTTCACAAACACCTGAGTCCCAGGCAAATGCAAAGTGAATGAAATTTGCGGTTCATGAAATTTTCGTAATTTTTTCCAAACGAAATTCTTATGGAAACGAAAATTTCATAAAAACTGAATACCGGGGTAAAGAGAACATCTACTGAACGGACGACCACAGACTAATCATTCATGAGCATGAACATCAGCTATTGTTGTTGTTTATTGTCGGATTACCGGCCTTCCTGATGCCATGGAAGAATGTAATCGAAGTTGTTCGCATCACTATCATGTTCATACAATTTTTTGGTAATATTTTTTCAAATTCATCAGTCAGATACTAAGTTATCGATCAAGCTTATGCTCATGAATGACAAGTCTGTGGTTCGATTTAGATATGAAAACGTAAACACGACGTGATATCAGAGGAGGCGCGAGTAGAAAACCTTTTTTGTAGAAACACGAGAACAAGCAAAATAAAATAAAGTAAATCGATAACTCTCTTAGCTAAAAACATTAGTAAAGTCACTTGCAAGTATTTAAATTTTTATGAAAAAACATTTCTTAAGTGAAGTTCACATTAAGCGTGTTACACCGCTTGCTTATATGTATATTCGCTTATTTTGTATGAAGCACTTAGCGAAGACTTAGCGAGAACTTAGTGACGAGATAGATTTTCGCTAAGTTTACAAATTTTTTTTCACATCTTTTACCGTTTTCAACCCATATTCATGTTTTTGAATAAAATGACTTATCGCTAAATTGCCGTTTTCATTTCAACTTAGCAAGCGACAATCGCTTGCTTGTACCCAAAACACGACTATTATAAGATTTATCGGTTTTTCCCTTCGCTTTCACTTTATGTGAAGTATAAAATAATTGTTGGGAGCGCAACACGCAATTGATTACTTAGTGGCCGGCATAAAGTACACCACAGACTTGTTTGTCATGAGCATGAGCTTTGTCGATAACTTTTCCCTGGCTCGAAAAATTGAATTGAAGATTACCAAAATTGGTTGCGAGCAAGTTAGCGATGTGGACAACAGCGATGGCAATCTTCTTTCGCATTAGCCTTAGAACGACAAATGGGCATGCGCATAATTGACAAATGTGTGGTCCGCTTAACGAAAATCCGATATATTATCGATAATTCCGTCAGATAATACTGATAATGTGAAGTTCAGTTTACAATTTTCTATCAACTATTTTTGGCCTAATGACATAGCTGCACTTTCGTATTGAAATTGCATGCCAAAGCGGTATTGCTATTCGATAAAGATTTTGATGTTTGAAATATTTTTTTTTTCAAATTGAGTGTGAACAATGTTATTCCAATCAATGCTTGGATAACGTAAGTAAATGCACATGATGTATCCATTATTTACATTGTTTTGAGCTGCGTACACACGAACGTCTACATATGTTCACATACTACTTATGTATGCATAAAATTCCATAAGATTTGTCACATCGAAGGTCATTTCCATTAAATGCGCTGACAGTATTCCAGCAGTACGCTCAAAACGCGCCTTAGCAGTGCCACTGCAATTGAAGTAAATCTGTGTTCCACACTGCTGGTGCTGCTATTCTTGCGGTTCGTCCGTCGTACAAGTATGTATGCATATGGATACACTTGGGTATGACCATCTAAAAGTAAATATCGACATATCGGGTCCGTCTCACCACCGTATATGTCTGTCTATCAATAATCAATTACAGCTTTAAGCGCCGCATACAAATTACCTGAATTCTACCGGATGGATGGACAGATAGATGGATATGTACATATGTACATGTGGATGTGAGTGCATGGCTCGATGCGATGCGATGGTGTTGCTGTTAAAGCTTTGTGGTTATTACGCGATGTTTTAAAGAATTTTTCGTATCGCTAATGGTGCTCTCTAAACATGCACGGCTGGCTGTGTGTGTGTGTGTAAACGAGTTGATGTGCACATGTCGTATTTGGTGCCTGCGTAAGATCTCTGTGTGTCAGTTGTACAACATTGACTGTTATGTTATGAGTTTGTTAACAGACTTTGTGGATAGGTGCGAACAGGCGTAGTGCTGTTGAGTGCATTTACCAATGATTGCAAATTGTAGGTGCGTACGGGTAAAAGGTGCCCCTTTTTTATTTATTATTGCTATTAAGAATTTGATAATTGTTGAAGCGAAATTTCTTTGGTGAGTGTATTGCAATCAGGATGAAAATAGAGTGGGGATAACACGTGGCGTTATGCGAAAGTACAAAACGTGTACACAAAAATACAAAAAGTGCATACAAAAGTACACAAAAAGTACATACAAAAAAAAGTACACCATTAAACACATTGAGGCAACCCAATAAGCACAACGGATCCGACTTCTCGGAGATGATTTCAAGAACGGATCCGTTCTCGGTTCGTGATCGGATCAGCGAGCGGGAGAAATTCCTCTTTCGTTCTCGAAACGAGAATTGCGTTCGATCTCGAAACGAGATCGGATCCGATAGCGAAATGAATTCGGACCCGATGTCGCAATGGATTCGGACCCGATAGCGAAATGATTTCGGACCCGATAGCGAAATGAATTTGGATCTGATAGCGAAATGAATTCGGCCCCGATAGCGAAATGTGGTCGGATTTTAAATCATTACGATGGGTTCCGAAATCATTTCGATATTGATTCCGCTCTCATTTCAGAATAAAATAATCAAATTACTTTTAAGCATTTATTTTTATATGCATTTCTGAGACTCATTCTTTGTCATTATATTTAATTTTTTTGGTAACGCGGTCTTTCGCATATTGGAAGTATTTCTTACTTCTTACTTCCAAATAGGATCAGAGAAAACGAAATCCGATGTTCCGGACTCAAACCGGAACCGAATCGGATCAGAGAAAACGAAATCCAATGTTCCGGACTCAAACCGGATCAGAGAAAGCGAAATCCGATGTTCCGGACTCAAACCGGATCCGAATCGGATCAGCGTAAGCGGAATCCGACGCGTCGGACTCAAATCGGATCCGAGTCCGACTTTGTGCTTATTGGGAAACAAACAAACCCACTCACATAAAACTAGCCATACACACACCCTAATATATATGGCAATATAAATCAACTTCGGATTTTTGGTAAATACCAAGCGGATTCTTATGACATTTGGTTTAAAACTAAGGTGCTGAAAATTTAAGCCCAATCGGATAACACTAAGCCGGTCCGATTTGTGGTCAAAGTTTTTGGATGTAAATTTGTATACACTAGACAATTTTCAGTTTTCGGTTCATTTGAATAAAAAATTGCACATGGATTTAGTTTGACCAGAATATAAAGTGTTAAAAATTTGAGTAAAATCCCACCACTCTAGGGGTTCAAACTCTTAGGGTAGTATTCTAAAAGTCCCGAAAGTCAACATAAACGCAAAACGCGAACGCCAAAAAATGGTAGTTCATATATCACTTCGCGCTTGCGTTTGTTCACGAAAGCTGTCACTGACATATGAGGTTTATAGAGTTGCCCAACTAAAATAAACAATTTTAGATTAGAAAAAGTTATCTTGAGTGTAAAGCGCAGAATGAAAAAGTTTAAAAAATTTAGCTCTATTCCAGTAGATCAAGAGATTTTAAGATTTCTATTATTTATAATACTGCAAATTCCAACAATATGCACATAAAATGTGTAAAAAACCTATGTTATTTTGGGGTTCAATGTCCAATAAATTTCCCCATCTATATTAAATTAGTTGTCTTTTCAAAAAACACGTGCCATTTGGCGGTATGTATTGATTGTAACGTATTGGTTTTTCTGTTTATTATTGTCAACATCAACTGATGTCTATAATTTTTAAATATAAGTATAATAGTTTTGCAACGCATTATTTATTTGAACGTTCCATTTCTAATTTAATTATCGTAAATAAGTAAATAAGAATTTCAGTGCGTAAACAGTATAATTTTGAATTATTTAAAAAAAAAAAGTTTGAGCTCTATCCGTCGAATGCATTTCAGCCAAAATTGCCAACTACTTATAAGCAATGAAATGCAAAATACTTCCATCTGCCTATTCTCGATCGACATTTTTCTTTAAATTTGTAATTTCTTCAACTAACGCGAAGAACTGTGGCGTGTTCAATTTGACAGCTGAAGTGATCAAAAGCGTTGCGCTGCTTTTTATAAATTGCCCATTAAATAACGTAACTCAACGCAGGTTTTTACCGAACAGCGGTAACGTTTTATAAACTACAAAAACGACAAAAGTAACGCGAAGTGACTGATACACGACTTATAGAATATCACCCTAAACCTTTTTAAAACAGCGGTCATTTTATATAAAGGTTTGAAAATTAATTTTGTATATTCAACTTTATACAGCATTCGCACTGGCATCGATTTTCTTGATTTTGCCAATTTTATTGATTTCAAGCAAAAATCAAGAAAATTTTCTTGATTTCCCATACGTTTTGACAGACGACAAATCCGGTATTTTTTCTTATTTGTCTAGGAATCAGGAAAAAATGCTTGATTTGCTTTATGCAACGCTGTTTTATCTCACACTACGAACGAATAGTACATTTGTTTACAACCATTTCAACCACGGCGCATCGATGTGGTGGTACCACTAGAATACCCGACTTATTTAATTATTGCATTTCTTAGGTATTTATTGTTTCTCAAATATAAATTTTTTATACTTTTTTTTTTAACTTTTATTCCTGGAATACATTTGTGCTGAATTTGATTGTGGAAAAATACCAGACAAAGCTAAATGCCTATTGTTGTCGGCTTGGTGTGTTTGCTGTCGTAGTAACGCTACCTCGTCAATACTCCTTGACTTTCAGTGAAATCAGGAAAAACCCCAATGCGAACTCTTCAGATTTTGTTAGGACATTTGATACGAAATCAGGAAAATATTTTGTAGTGCGAATGAGCTATTAGAGATTTTTAAATATCGTTGCTTCGTGGGAATACAACACTGGCAACTCTGGCAGCCCCAACTGTATAAAAAGGGTTACAGAGCTACAGAGAACAAGTGTGCAGCAATACACCACACCACACTACACCACAAACACACACTCACCCAGCCAAACAAGAGCCCCACCAAGTGAGTGCGCAAATGTTTCTGTGTGTGCCGCGCTGTCGTCGTCGTATCTCGATACGGACGGCGGCGGCAGCGGCAGCAACGACAGCTTTCGGCTCACTTGTTTGTTTATTTATTCAATGTTGTCGTCGTTTATCTTACGAATTTTTGTCGGCGTCAGCCCCACACAACAGAAACATCGATGGCGGGGTACCAACGGGGGAAACTTGGGGGCTCGGGCTAGTAGTCATGTTTTCTTAGGCGCCAGGTTGCCGCGTCAAGTCGTCACTTTCTACAATATATTGATGATATTTTAACTTTTCAGCGATTGTGAGTGCGCGATTTTTTTTTTGTTTTTTTTTTTTTTTGGTTTTGTGTTGAATTTTTTTTTGATTTTATATTCAGTGAATATTTTTTTTTATTCAATTTCCACCGAATAATAGTACAATAATGAAAAAAAAATTAAATAAATAAATATGAAAACCAAATTATAATGCCTACTATACATTCAGTGGTCGTACAAAATTCATACATTGTTTTTACTAACACCACTGGCTGGCTGGCTGGGCACTGTGTTACTGGCACCATCATGAGCGCCATCACTATCATTCTACTTCCATGTGATGTCAGTTAGTCAGTCAAATCACTATCGAGCAATTAACATCAAAGGCAACACATTCATATGTCTGTCAGTTGCCAACAACCACCAGAATGGAGTCGCCGGTATTGATATAAATGTTACTTTGTAGTATGTTAATGTACGATCTCGATCTCCGTGCTGATGCTGCTGCAGTATCACACTTATCACTATGACGCTTATGTGTAGGATGCAAAACTGAAAACCTCCTTCGTTCATCATGCGCTGCTTCATGAAATGACGCTGATGATATGAAATCACTTTGTTTTCTGTAAATGTGATTTGTTACAGCCATAAACGCACAGTCTGTATAGTACGAGTAGTATAGTACATCATCATGTATTTGGATTTATTTGCAGCAAAGTTCATCTTTTTGTATTTTCTTCCCATTCCGGCATAATCTTGGTTTTTATTTTTTATTTTTACTTTATTTTTATTTTTTAATTTGAATTGTCTTATCACGTACATATGAGATGGGATTTGCATTATTTTGTGGTGTTGTTGTTAAAATTTGCATACACTTTGGCTTCGAATATACTATAGTATAGTATTTTATATATAATATAATACTTTTTTTTTTGTTTTAAATAAATGATGATATCAACCATCGGGGCAAGTTTAGGTGCATTTTGTCATGTATACCGAGAATACGATTCGAAATGCATCAAATTATGCATTTCGGCGATTTTCGAGAAATAAGAAACTTTGTCATCAAGCCAGGCAAATGTTGCTTACTAACTAGTTAGCTAGATGCGATAAATTTGTCCTTCGATCGTCAATTCAAATGGGGAATTTGTACACTGATAGAAAAATCCTTTGTTACAGCGATGTAGCATGTTCTTTAGTTTGTTTAAATTGTTAGGATTGTGAATCGTGAATCCTATGAAACTTGTCATTTTTTGGCCATTCGTTGATGAGTTGCTGCCACAACTCAATTATCGTTGATTCGTTTTGGAAATGAAAAGGAAATGCATTAATATAGACACACATTCTACACATAAATTACGTTTAAAGGTCACAGCGAGTTTCACAGTTGGCTTTTAAATGACTTTTAACTATTAATTAGCTGACCCACCAGCTGTTGATGTGATTTTTGTTGGGGAATTACCCAGCGGCGGAAGTCGCAAGACCTTCCACAAATAAGGCATGCGGAATGGTTCTTGTATAATGCCTTCCTAAAATATGGCCTGCGGAATGCATGAATTTTTCATCAGATATAACCAAGGAGACGATTTTTACAATTTTGAGAAATTTCTTGTCCGATTATTTTTAACCGTAATTTAGTTGGAAAATTTCATACAAATTCTAAAATTATATTGTTTACTTAATATTTTCCAGGGTATTTTTATTTTCAATTCGAAGTTGGGCGTGGATAGGATATTGTCTGACATTTACGAATACGTTGCTGCAACGAATCAGTCATTCATGCTACGAAACTGATATGAAATTACCGTGGGCAACTCTGTTTTTACACTTTCGTTTACTTTTGTTCCAAACATATGGCCATTACACTGACAGAAAACAGAAAAACAAAGAGTATGATCTATCAAATAAAAACTGGAATTTAAACATTTATTTGAATGTGAAAGTAAGTAGAAAATATAAACTTACCGAGGTTTAAGCGGCATTTACACCTACCAAGATTATCGCATTTTCGGGATTATCGACGTTTCTTCTTATGGAGTTTGACATTTATAATCCCGAAAAACGATAATCTTGCTAGGAGTAACTGCAGTTTTAACTCTAGTTTAGGTGAAAGCCTTGGATTTCATTCAAATGTATACACGCCGAAATATTTTGTTATTGTTTAAATGCAAATATAACGTGTTTGTCGCAAAAATAGTATACTTATGTCCAAACACATGCTATTCAATATTACATACATGTTGGAGACACAATGATTAATAGGTTATAATATATGGTTTTGTGATGCAAATGTGGCTTTGTTTGTTGAAAACAAAATCTTCAATTCATGAAAACAATGCTTGCAAACATATACATGGTTCTTGCATGCTATTCCAGCGTTAACCATATACTATATGTATCTATTTATACTCACTCTGTGGCAAAAGAGAAAAACGACTTAAATGCCCTTAGGCCCAATTAGTTTTTTAAATTGTTGATTTTGATTTATGTTTGATCTGACCATAGAATAACACATACATAGATAAACTTATTCTCTCATCTTACGTTTCATTTCACACTCTCCATCGTACGTTTGTGGAAATGAGAGCAATTAAATTTAAAATTAACTTACACCAGGTGGAGTTATAAAATATGTTCACTTAACTTTTTCATGCCGTTTTGGTGTAGAACTGAAAAATTTAAATGTATTTTGCACTTTTTTGTTGACTTTTATCGTTGGTATTCATTTGTATTGTAATTAACACAACTAGTTTGCCACAAAAACACGAAATTCGGTTGTTGTTCCTTTGTTGATCGCTGTATACTATTGCCACTATCTGGTATTATTGAACCCATATTTTCCACCATCCAATGTTTACTTTCCGTCGTACCTATGACGTTTAATTTATTGAGCGAATAAAAGCTTCTATGTGTGTTATTCTATGGATATGACTTTAAATACGAAAAGAGTTTTTCAGTGTTTTCTTAAATAATCTTACTACCATGTGGCAGCATTGGCAAATGCTACGAAAAAAAACCGATATTCATACATTTATCGACTAATCGTTACAATGCATCAAACTGACGCCATTTGCAAAACAAAACATTTGCAAATACAAAGTATTTAATGAAATTTGAGAATATTTGAGCAGAAATAAAGTTCTAACTGCATTACGAGTTAAATGATACGATTTTATTGTTATTTCAACTAGGATGGTGATTATAATTGTTCACATTAACAATTAAAGAAGCTTTGTGTTTGTTCTTCTTCTTGTTTTCTGTCAAAATCATATAGTCACTTGATCATAGTTTAAATGCCCAACTTTGGCTGTTTAAACAGCAGTTAACTATTAACCTAAAAAGTGAATTCAGAGTTTAAATTATGTTTGATCGTTGATCAAAGATGATTTTCCACTCAAAAATTAGGCCTTAGGAAATGCTTTATAAGTGTTTTCAAATTTCACATTCAGCTTTTGTTTAATATGACCTATATTTAAGGAAGTTATGTACCAGATATTTTTGAATTAACAAATTAAATATCAGAACTTCAAATGGGAAAAGTTTCTAAAAATGGTAACCTAAACAATTTACAAATGCTCCTAAGTCTTTTATCCTTTTCGTCACAGCTTTGTCGCTGTAGCTTTATAACGAATAAAGCTTTATAAAACAGCCGGTGTTGGACCAAAAAATACAACAAAAAATTGTTTGTGTGGGCAGAAAATATGGACGACCTTTGTTTTCAACATAAAATGTAGGTCCCAATCAGTGAGTGAACAATTAGAAATTCATGGGATGTAATGGGAAGCGGGTTTTGTTTTGTCGTTAGACGCAAGTATTTAAATCTACATCTCTTTTCAGTACAATTCCAGCAACTGGGTTAGTACGATGGTACACTCAAAATATAGACAACTAAATTTAATTCCAAATGAACTAGAACTGAGGAAAGTTGAACTTCGTATAGATTTAAAGATTTTTGAACTCAACCGAAGTTCAACTATAAAATATTTCTATATTTCTTGGTCCTCAAACGAAGGGAATATTTTCATTCAAAAATAGGAATAAATAAGACTTTCAAAGGAGTAAATTATTTCCTCAAATGAAGTTCATTTGAGGCTTAAATTAACCACGAAAGAACTTAAAATGAGAAAGTTATTTTTTGAATAAATCACTACATTCTTTAAACATTGACTAAATTGTACATGAATTTCTATCAAATCCAACATTTCGTCAGATTCAATCAACTTATAATCAGCCTTATTACGAATGTCGTTTTCGTATTTCGACTACGACAGTTTTGTAAAAGATTAAAGACAAAGTCGGCGTGTTATCTTTAATCTTTTCCAAAAGTGTCGTACGCGAAATACGAGAACGACTTTCGTAATTCGGCTGAATATGAACTTTGCGATTTGAGTTTAAAATTTCAATTTCTTTGAAGCCAAGATCTTAGCAATTTCTGTTTAATATAAAGTACGTTTTTTTTTTTGAAAATGTAAAAATAATTGAAAAAAGACCTACCTTGACCGTCAGTGGTGAGTGATTCTGATATCCGGACGTATAGATCGGAATTGGTTTTTGTTATGCTGGATATGCCATCGGTATCCGAACTTCCGAATGATGTGGAATTGCCGTAGTTTTGAAAACTTACTCCTAAAAAGAAAATTAATTTTAAAATATTTTAGAATAATAAAAAATGTGACAAAATTTATAAATTGCTATTGTTTATCATTTATGATTTTGAAAATAATGTTGTATTGTTGTTCAGAATAAAATAATAATACATACAAAATTGATATCCCTCCCAATTATCGAGATATCGGAAAATTAAGTTTAAAATTCTATTTCTACAGCGGACCACAAATTTGTTAATCATGAGCATGAGCATTGGTTATCGGTGAGATTTATGGTCGTTTTAATGTCAGTCCCGATGCGAAACAAGAATACAATCGCTGTTGTTTACATCACTTATGGCCAGTGTTTCAGGTAGTGGCGATCTTCGTTTCTTAGTTAAATTGTGATTAAACCCTCGAGTATAATTAACAATAGTTTGCAACAGCTGTTTTATGTACTAACAAAGTCCGTGGAAGACTTGGAAAACATGTAGATAATGAGAGAAATCTTTAATTTTAACAATTTGCGTGTTAATTTGAATTTACACAAATGATTGTACTCTAACACTTCATTACGTTTTCAATATCAGAAATCACTGAATATCCCTTTTTTTAAGCGATTTAATTGTCAAAATTTACTGCCAGTTGCTGTGTTTTGTACTTTTGGGTTGACATGCGGCTGCAAAAGTATGAATATCGCTTAACGCAACCCAGTCACCTATCACCGTTTCTTCTTTGCAAGCATTTTCTCTATAAGTTCTTCAAGTACTAACTTGATCTGCTGTCTCATCGGTACCCCTTGGGTTAAATATCGAATTATGTTTTTCAGCCATTGCTTAACAATGATTTAACCACCCACTCTTGGCTGGTTAATTTGTGAGCATTGGTACATTTATGGTCATTTTAACGTTAATCTCGATGCGAAAAAAGAATGTAATCCCTGTTGTTTACATCCCTAATGACCAGTGTTTCAGTCAGTGGTGTCGAATTTTGTTTTTCAGTCAATGGTTAACAATGATTTAACTACCCAATGTTGGTTGGTTAACTTGTGGCCAGAACCATATGATTTTGACAATCACATTATTAAAATATTATTGTAATCGGTTTGTCAAAGATTGTATATTTGCAATTTTATAGAGTGTACAGATTGTAAACCACACCAAAGGATAATACATATCCGTTGTAAAAATCTGGCGTCACAAACCACGTCCCTTTGAAAATTTTAAAATTTTTAGTTATGACTCTTTTATACATACTTAGGTGCGATATATATTTATATCTGGTAATTCGTTTGTTGTACCAATGATTGCCTACACCCACAGAAGAAGTAACTGAATTTGCCGTAACCGAATCTAGAGGTAGTCACAACTACATTATATGTCATCACACCCGAGTTAGGGGTTGTTACAACCGCATTAGATCTACAACATTAGATCAACATTTATAAGATATTGATTCTGTCGTTGTAACCTCAATTCGGTTGTGCCAATTGCAATTTGGTGACAACAGCCGAATTTACGGTTGCTACAATCTCTTTTCTAACGTAAACTACGTTTGTGCTGAACAAAAATAGATTGGTGCTAAACAGTTGTTGTTTTTTGTACTGAAAACATTTTAACCGAAAGTGAAATTGAATTCATTATTACGATAGATTTATGATATGGATGTA
Source organism: Phaonia tiefii (assembly GCA_963931995.1). Taxonomy (NCBI): domain Eukaryota; kingdom Metazoa; phylum Arthropoda; class Insecta; order Diptera; family Muscidae; genus Phaonia; species Phaonia tiefii. Next base: position 89,821,086 of record OZ008367.1, read on the forward strand.
CTCAGAAAGTACATCGACCTTTTCCAATTTACAAGTTTAATGATTGAAAGGAACATTTGACTTAATTCCGTTGTAAATTCTAATGTAGTTTTATATTCCGTGAAAAAAGGAACATCTCCATACAAAATTACGAGTTTGCAGTGAAAGAATATCATTAGAATATCATTTTAGCTCAATACACTAAGTCGAACGTTTCTCCAACTTTTGTATCCTTTCCAAAAAAATAGGATTTTTCGAGGTCCATAAAATAGGCATTTGTTTGATCAATAATTTCATCGTTGGAGCTAAATCTCTTTCCACCGAGCCATTTCTTTAGGTTTGGAAATAGGAAATAGTCACTGGGGGCTAAATCCGGAGAATATGGCGGATGAGGTACCAATTCGTAGCACCCGTGCGTTTATGGCAAATTGAGAGCAAACGCGGCACCCATCTTGCAATCAGCTTTCTTAAACCCAACTGATCATTTAAAATCGAAACCACGCTGCCATATGAAATGCCTATGGTATTTTTAAAAAACTGCATGAGGTTGTATGTTTTAAACAGCTGTTAAACGCCATGCAAATGACGGAACTTGCTCAAAATTTGACAGTAGTCTATCAACAAGTTTTACTTGATGGGAGCAGTGTTGCATTTCATATAACATAGTTCGAAAAGTCACGGACTTATTGATCCGCCCTCGTAGTTTTCAAAGAAACGAGTTTAAAAAAATACACGAGGTGTCAGGAGACACCCGGTTGGAACGAAGTTCTTTTCGCTATATATTATTATACTAGTTAGTTCCAACACGCCTAAGGCGCCCGTTGAAAGATACGATCATTTAAATGGATTTTTCAGAAAATATACCTTTTGTAAAATGATGAACTTTTTTTAAGAGCATTTTTTTATAGAATGTATTTTAAAAAAAAAGAATATTTTTAGGGCCTTCTTGTAAGAATATGTATTATATTTTCCCGAAAAGGTCAGTTTTTAAAGAGAGGTACTTCTTTTATTAAAAGCTAATGTTTTTTAAGAAAAGGTAGTATTTTGAAGAAGAAGAACTTCTTGTAAGAAAAAGACAGAATAGTATGAATTTTTTTTTACAAAGAAGTACTTTTTTTAAGGACAGGTACTTTTTAAAGAAGTGGTACTCTTTGCAGGAAAAGGTTATTTTTTTAAGAAAATGTACTTATTTTCAGAAAGGCTACTTATATCCAGAAAAGAAAAGAAATGGTGTTATTTTATTTTTAAGAAAAGGTACTTTTAAGAAAAGGAATTTTTGTAAGAAAAGTTTTTTTTAAGAGAAGGTATTTTTTTGAAGAACAGTTTTTTTTAAGAAATGCGAATTCGTTTTAGAATTGGCCCTTTTTTCAAGAATAGGTTAATTTTTTAGAGCAGGCACTTATCTTAAGGAAAGTTATTTTGTTTCACAAAAAAACTACTCTTTAAGGAAAAGGTAGTTTTTTAAGAAGAAAATGTAGTTTTTGAAGAAGAAAATGTAGTTTTTAAGAAAAGGCAATCTGTTGTAAGAAAATTTACTTTTATAAGAAAAGGCAATTTGTTGTAAGGAAATGTACTTTTGTAAGAAAAGGCAATTTGTTGTAAGAAAATTTACTTTTTTTAAGCAAAGGTACTTCTTTAAGAAAAGGTACTTTGTATTTATTTTTGAGAAAATTTAATTTTTTTAAGAAAATTCACTTATTTAAGAAAACTTTTTTTTAAACTGCTTTCACTTTGGCTTTTCTAAATTTACTTTCTATTGGATTCAAAACTACAATATATACTAAATATTGGTTAAAGGCTCCACCTAGAAAACTTCCCATTAAACAAGAAATTTCCCAACATATGTTAGTCTAGACATAAACCAAAGTATGAAAGTTGTTAAAAAAGTTGTTTAATTTTTTTTCATTTAGCGTGCGAAAAAGAACTTCGTTCCAATAAATATAAGTATGTATACTTAATATTCTCATTTTACTCAATGGCTTTTTGTTTTTGGGAATAAGAAGGAATGGAGAACAACACATTTTAAGACAAAATATAGTACATATTTTTATTTTACTAAACTCTTTTGTGCTGTATTCAGATATACATATTGAGATTTCGCAGTTCTCGCGATTTCATTTTAAACAACAGAGTTGAATGTTGTACTGAAAAATAGTAGTGGATTGAAATCTTGAAAACTAAGAATTCGCGGTATATCTGAACTCGACCTTAGCTTAATGTAAAACATTCCTATTGTAACCCAAATATTACATATTAATGTGTGCAACCAATTTGGAATGTTGCTCTGATTGATGTTGGTCACTTCAATGTGGAGCTCATTCTGTATCCTCCACCACCCAGTCAGTCAATTCGTACTAATCGCATGTAAATTCCAATTAGTTGGAAAACAAATATCCATAATTCACGTCGTTCCTTTTTTTTAGCCTTTATGATTATCATTTTGTGAAATGTGCACTTTGCGTGCAAATCAAGGAAGTTAGTGAAAAACGTTACTATACGGAACCCCTTGTGACGCGTTTGTGGTTCACTGGCGCCGCCGTGTGAAGGACGTGCAAGTGCAAATACAAAAAATGAAGAAGAAGAACAAGAAGCAAGATATTACACACCAAATCTGTTTCCTTCCTCGTCGCGTATACTCAAGAATTTGATTGTATTTACACAAAATAAAAAAAATAATAATAAGAAAAATAAAAGAAACAAAATAAAAGCGGCGCCAGCAAACCGAATATTTATTTGCTCCATCACACCATTCGCAAACGTGAGGTGGAATGAGGTGAAAACGGTGGGGTTGTATTCAAAAGAATTAGGGCAATGTATAACCAGCAGCGGCGACAGCAGGGTAGGGTAGCAGAGGTGGGTGTAGCCCCCAGTTCATTATTATTTGTTAGCTGTTCAAGCAAACAGAGAAAAAACAAAAAACAGCGGCGGCGCCACAATGTGTTTGCTTATTTTTCACTTTTTTTCACTCTCAAAAGAAACAAAACAAAAAATTTAAATAATAATGATATTTTTTTTGTTTGCAAATATTCCGACATATTATAAAGGAAGGCACCGCACGCTCCGCACCCCACCGCACCGCACCACACCACACCACAAAACATTGCCGTCCTCATCCCAGTGAGAACAGCAAATTTTATTGAGTCTACGGACGGACGGCTATGACTTTTTATTATAATTCACGCGTCACGTAAGAATGTTTAGTCATGCACACATAGATACCAACTTTGTATAATTATTAATTATTTGCAAGATACAAGCAAACAAAAAAAAACTTCAACAGCATATTTATGCATTTCAACAACATTGTCTGATGAATGAGACAGACTTGTTAAGCAATTAACAACAGCAAACAAAGAATCTAATTTATTCAAGTCATTTGCAATGTGTATATTGGCAACACAATTTCAAATCAATTTAACTATCGACATTCATTCGAATGCATTTCGAGTTATGCGACTTACCTTCGTTTCTGTCCATCATTTGGCTTGGATAAGGGGGAGGGGCACTTTCTGCAAAGGATAAAAAGGGGAAAAATAGAAATTAGTATTTTATTAAATTTTAATAATAACAAAGACTGTAATTGAGAGAAATAATGCAAAATTTTGATTGAAAAGAAAAACTTCAGTTTATTGCAATTTCTTCGAATGCATCTGCTGTTGTTCATAACAAAATATCGTAACAAGAGATGCCGACCTAATTAAATGAACTATTTTAGAAGTTAATCAAAACTTAAATTTTTTTAAAAAATCAATTCTTTATTCGTTGGGCCTAGAAAATACGCCGAAGTACTTTACATAACATAAAATCACCTGCCTTTATTGCACGATGCTGTTTTACTTGGCAATTCATGACATTTTAATATTAAGCGTAATTTTTTATTTCCCGCTGAACTAATTTGTGGACGACTTAAAATCACTTAACTAACATTTATGTCAACATAAGACTAGAATGTCAACAAACTGTTTGTGTTGGATATTGCAGTTAAATGCCTAATGGTAATTACACAAAAAGTATGCCGTCTTTTAAGTATACCAATACTTCTCTATGGCATCGTAGTTTGGTGGAGGTCCCTCCAAAAGAAATATATTCTGAATTCGTTGATGAAAATTCAAAGATCAGCTTAGCGTTAGTGGGGCAATGGGCACGACGTCAGGTACTGCACTTAGTGCTATCCTGAACATCTGTACTCCTGATATCATGGCCGAATCGGCAGCCGCTACATCCCTGGTGAGAATCAGAGATTGTGGCGTTTTGATATCGGGGCATTCCGGACACGCTGAATTACTACACCGGATCAACTCTATTCCCGTAAAAACGGACTACTATATCCCCTACCTTCTACCAGCGACAAATCTAAGGACTTCTATTCCGAACAGGAATACCTGGGAAAAGTCACTGGAAGGGGATACCAGTAGTATCAGATTTATCACGGATGGATCAAAGTTGGCCGAGCAAGTAGGCTATGGGGTTCATTCACCGTACCTAAATATAAATATCTCCTTCAAGCTGTCTGATCACTGTAGTGTATTTCAGGCGGAAACTACCGCCATATTGGAGGTTTCTGAAATACTGAAAAGTAGTGTCACAACCCTCTGGAGAATATGTATCTACACAGACAGCCAGGCTGCCATAAAATCCCTGGAAGCCATGTTTACTACGTCCCTGACGGTGAAGGAATGCCACTCATCACTTAGGGTGATGGCAGAGTATTTTGACATCAGGCTCATCTGGGTACCGGGACACAGCGACATTCCAGGCAATTGCGTAGCGGATGCGTTAGCTAGACAGGGCACTACGGCACAGGTTCTTCTGGCAAAAGAAGGTGTTAGTATGCCAATCTCTACCTGCCGTTTGCAGATCAGGCAGTGGGCCGATAATATGTTCATGGACAAGTTGAGACTTACTTCAACTTGCAAACAAGTCAGGGTCCTCTGGCCACAGGTGGACAGGAAGAGAACTAGGCAACTACTTAACTTGCCGAAAGATTTGAAGGCGGCGACGCGTAGGGAAATTTTCGATCGGCTTCCATCTGTCAAACAGTTGATTTTTTGTGTATGTTTTTATTATGGTTGCATCTTTTTAGTAACTAACAGTGTTGCATCCAAATGTACACCAGTTTAAAATGAGGTTAAAAATTAAACTTCAGTTTCTACAGACTAAACTTATATGAGTAATCTTCTGGGTTAGCCCGGGTTAACGCAGTTAACCTACGAAATGCGTTAATCTTGTTGGGTGTAAATGCCGTATTATTATACGATAAACCAGTATTTTGGAATAAATAAACGCCCTGGCTGATATGAAATAAGAATATAATCGAAGTTGTTTTCATCAATATCCTGCTTACAAAATTTGTTAGTGATATTATTTCACCATAAATCCCTGTATTTAGTGTTTATGGAATTTTCGTTGCCATAAGAAGTACGTGTATAAAAAATAACAAAAATTGTAAGAACCGAAAATTTCACTTACTTTTCATTTGCTTGGTACTAGAGTGTTGAAAATGCTGGTTTTTCGGTTTTTATCGAAAATATACATTTCTTATTGCAAAACAATGCATAAATTAATTTCCTTTTTTGATCTATATATTTGATTAATACCGATAAACCGTCACTTGCAATACTCTAGTAGTATTTGAATTAACGTTGACTGTGTTTTTTATGCCAAGTATATTTTCCAAAAAAACCGATAAACTAGTATTTTCGACACTCTACTTGGTACTCAGCTTTTTGAAAATGTTGTATGCAAAATCAAATACACGGTTGTTACGCCAAAGTTTTTTCGTACGACAACAATTGTTTGAGAATTTTTTGGGATCGGAATTTTGACATTTCTAAAATTTTAACCAAACTAAAGTAACATTACATGAGTTAAAAATATAATGGTGTTCGAAAAGGAATTATTATTGAAATATTTGCAAGGTGGTAACTCTCCGCAACAATGTTTTCCGTTTAGAGATAAATGACAAAATTCCTTATGGAAATTTCGCAAGAACTGAATACGGAGCTTCATCGATCGCATAAAAAGTTATCCAGCAAATGAATGCTAATGAGTGACCAGTCTGTGGTCCGCTTTAAATCGAAATCGGAGGATAACAAATAATATTATATAAATATTTGTTAAGCTGGCCATACACTTCACAACCTTTGGCACAACTTTTTGATGGTTCTATTCTAGTTGTAACGAGCCAAACGAGTTAAAGTTGGGAGATAATTTTGTGTCGTTTGTATGAGAATCAGAGAATTGCAATTTTTGCTTAAGTTTATAACGCGTCCAATTTCAAATTTTGATCTTCATTCTTATTTTTATGTTGCGGGAGAAGCAGCGATTGATAGTGCTGGCAGAAATTGAAAAATATTAATACTTATTAGTGGCATCATCGCAATATCTGTTTACACCTAATAGTTAAAATTTTTAAATTCCATACAAACTGACAGCTAATAAAACCTTAAGTTAGCTTGAACTTTAAAATTTACAAAAAACATAAAAACAGATAAAAGTGACCATCCTATTGGAAGATGCTCTTATTTTTGCAAATGGCCGCCAATGTCAAATCTGTTTTGACATTTGTGGACTAGATAGATGTAGAATTCAAGTAAACAAGCCATGGAGCGATACACTCCCCAAGAACGCGGAATAATCGTGTCTATTCTCTTGCGTAACAATTCGTCTGTGGTGTTGGCGCAGCGCGAATACCGTCGCCGATTCCCCGGCCGTCCGACACCGACTGCGCAAACACTGCGCCGTTTGGCCACTAACCTTGAAGAGTATGGGATCACACGAGACGTTGCCAGGAGTGGCCGGCCCCGGAGCGCCCGTTCTGCCGAGAATATCGCCGCTGTTGCCGAGGATGTTGAGCTGTCGCCGGAAACATCGACCAGACGCCGTGCCTCGCAATTAGCCATCAGCTGGTCGTCACAATGCGAATTTTGGTCAAAGACCTGCGCATGTTCCCATACAAAGTCCAGTCCGTGCATCAGCTGCTATCTGTCGACCGCCAAACGCGTGTAACCTACGCCCAAGCCATCCTCAATCTCGTGGACGATTTTTCCACCAAAATCATAATGAGCGATGAGGCTCATTTCCACCTCAGCGGGTACGTGAACAAGCAAAACTATCGCTTCTTTGGCACCGAAAATCCACGAGTGATGCACGAGGAGCCATTACACCCGCTCAAAGTGACTGCATGGTGCGCTGTTCACGCTGGAGGAGTCATCCGGCCATTTGTTTCGAGAACGCAGCCATGTTAACCGAGTTTTTTCTGCCGTAATTCGACGAATTAGGACTGGAGGACATGTGGTTCCAATAGGACGGAGCAACGGCACACACTGCACGAGCCACAACCGATATTCTGAAGGCGGCGTTCACGGGTCGCCTCATCTCTAGTTTTGGCGATTTGCACTGGCCCGCAAGATCGCCCGATTTATCCGTTCCAGACTTTTTTTGTGGGGTTTTTGAAGTCCCGTGTTTACGTGAACAAGCCCGAGACCCTGGAACATTCGACACGAGTGCGAGAATCTGTTGCCCGAAATTCTCGCCGAAGTGATGAAAAATGCCATAAAACGAGCCCGTATGGTAATCAATTGTGACGGCGCCCATTTAACCGATATATCATCTTCTCAACTTAACCAATAAAATTCTAAAGGTTCAAATAAACATAATCAAAAAACAGAATCGAAGTTTTTCATTTAGAAAAAAAATGAGAGCCAAACAATATCGGATGACTTCTTTTGAAACACCTTGTAGATAGATTAAAAATTATTATTTTGGTCTTGATTCTTCTCTAACAGAAACGTGATAATGTCCGAGTCACGTTACAAAATTCTTTCAAAGTGAAATTGTTAAAATAAGTTGCCCGTAAGGTTATAGCGTGGATGGGCAACGACCAACTGTCTCGCAGAGCTCCCCAGCGGCGGAAATCAGGAGCTGGAAGGCCTGAAATCATGACCCAGGAAGGCATTCTATAGAATGCGGCAGTACACATTACCTCCTCCTTTATTTTTAACATTGCGCGAGATTGGGAGGCAAGGCCTTTCCTCCGTTTCAACTAGAAGGCCTTATGAAGGCCTGCCAAATCAGTAGTTTTAGAAGGACTTAAGTAAAAATAAAAAATATATATGCAAATTATTTTCATATTTCCGATTTATACTTTAACCAATTCTAATTGTAATTCTTAGAAATAATTTTTTTTTTAAATTCAGCAGCCACAGACGGTGGCTTTATCTACTGGACTAACGGATCTTATGATTTTGCAACGACGAATTGCGAACATGTGGAAAGACAGGATTTAATGAACAACAGCGTCTTCTGTCATTCTTTTAACAGGCCTGTGGAAGCCTTATAAAATCATGCATTTCGCAGGCTTTATTAAAGTAGGCATTACCAAAGAAGAATTCCGCATGCCTTATTCGTGGAAGCCCTCGCAAATTCCGCAGCTGGGTCAGTTGTGCATTCGGTAGTGACGAGTATGGCCAGCATTAGGGCGGTACAGTGCTGCCAAGTTATTATTTTTTTAAAACGAATGTTTCCTTTCGAACCACAATGATTGCAATTTTGGCACAATATTTTTTGTTACTAACTTATCTCGATATTACCCTTTTTTTAGACTTAATTTTTAGACTTAGCCCACTCTAGCTCATTCTTGGAATTTAGAGTAGTATACAAATATTTGTCTAACATTCATCGTAACATTTTCTTATTTATATGAATAATTAAGTCATAAATTATGGCGTTTTAGATCAACAGATCCAAATAAAGAAACTAACACGGGTTCTTTGTCATTTTTTATACATTTTCATTCATAACTTTGGATTTTTTTAAATTTACTGTTATTGTTATTATTATTTATTATTGTTTTTATAACGATCTCGCTACATATGTATGCATGTTTGTTATTATTCTCATACGTTTAGTACAAGATCAGCCGATATTCAATTCATTGTTTCATCGTCAAAATTCATTCATGAAAATTCGTGTATTGTCTGCGACTGACTGACTACAGACGCATGCAAGAGGAGAGTGAATATTTATTTATTCAAATCGAAATTTGAATTCACGCATGCGCAAAACATTTACAGCTCTATTAGTTTAAACTATTGTGCTGAAATCGTTTGACTTAATGGTCAATTATTATATGTATGTAGGTATTTTGAATATTGAGATGTCATTTTTACCCAAAAACAAAAATCCGAAAATGACAGCAAAAACAGCTATCGAATGATTTCTGTTTATAACACTCGGGCAGAGATTGCTAGACTGAGTAGTGTAATTTTAGATAGAGTGGGTTTCATTCACAAAAATATAGCTAAAAACAGTCAAACGAAATTGTTTGCGATGATATATTTCATAATGCTTATTTGTACATATGTATGTTCGTATGTGTGTATATAAAATATATTAAGAAATTATTGAAATTGTTTTATATACATATGTAGTACATACATATTATTATGGCATATTTTATATTCACAAATATGTACGAACATAGATATGTCTTGTATTATGTATAACGAAATGTTGGCATGAATGTATGTACGATATATCTTTCACATCCATAAGTTCCAGGCAAAGCCATTAACAAACCACAAACAAAAAAATCTATACAAAAATGTTAATCCCTCTATACCAGCCAACCAACTCTTCTCGATAACTTAAGGAGTGGCCCATTCATTCATTCCATCAGTCAGAGTCAGTCGGTTAAAATAAAGCTTTTTTAATTGCGCCAACAACAACCTAGAAAGCGGCAAAGGCAACCACTACAAATAAACAACAAATGTTCAACTAACAACCGAAACAAAACTGAAATCCGAAACATGAGAATGAATTTGATTCAAAATCTACGGTTGTTCATCTATCGCCAGTACACACTATTTCGCTTTTTGGTGAGACTTAATATCTCTAACTGCGGTTGCTGTTTTCTTTTTTAATTTTATGAACTACAAATACCCTTCAACACAATGGGAAGGCTGTTTGAATGATCTGCCACACTTGGAATGACAATCTGCGGGGGGATATAGAGAACCATTAAACATATGATGATATAGATCCACCTCGAAGGACCCTTAGGTTTTTATCACATTTGTAGTTAGTTGTCTTTAGTTGCTATAGAATTTAATCGTCCATTATTCCAAGCACCAAATCAAAGCTACAACGTATTGCGTTCCACGAAGAGATTGAGGGCAGGTTCTTAAAATCAGTGCTGATTTTACATATCTTTAGGGACCAATAGTTTTACAACGATTCCGAATGAAATTTTTATTTAAACAACGTTTTGTTAGTGTCAATTGCTCGATAGTGTTGCTGTCACTTAAGGCCCTGATTCACCATCGTCTTTAGTCCAACGATCTAGTAAATAACGCGAGTGTGGCAGTCCCACTCTCATGGTCTGGGCCGAGAGTAAAATAAATCGCAGAAAATATGACAGACCTGTCATACTAACTCATTTTTTGCAATTTCTCAAAAAATTAAACCAGTGTGTGCGATCAGGGTTAAATTTCTGACAAGAAGAACATCAAGCCGATTGGATGAAATTGTGAACGTTGATAACCGTTATAATTTTCAGGTAATGGGCGAATATATTTACCTCGTATCTGCCCTGAACAGAAGCAATAACGTCAGCCTATAAATCAAACGGAGATTTGTGCTTGCAAACAGGTGTTATTTCGAGCGAAGCAAGATACGACCCTCTCTCGAGAAACGAGTTAAAAATATATCAGACTTTCATACAACTTGTCTTGCTTTATGACGCAGAATCCTGGGAATTCTTTCAACATATCTCTGATTTTCCCTGCAAATATTTCATGAATAATTTCTATTTGTATTCCATTTTTATTTTTACGCATGCACTGTTATTTTTGTTCGTCAAAATAATCGAAATATCAACATTTAGATCTCAAACAATTATCAAACAATTGTTTTCTTGTGAAATATCTTTGGCATAACAGCCCTGTAATTGATATTTTGTTCACGAAATTTTTAGGTAGGAGCTGAGTACCATGCAAAAAAAATAAGTGAAATTTTCGTTATATTTGGAACGAAGTTCCTTATCGCACGTTGCGGGAAGCGGGCTTAATTAAAAAAAATTAAACAACTATTATGCTACAACACAGTATTATCAACTATATTGGGTACTTTTGCTTTGGTTTGTGTCTAGACTAACATATGTATGTTGGGAAATTTCTTGTTTAATGGAAAGTTTTTTAGGTGAAGCCTGTAACCAATATTTAGTATATATTGTAGATTTGAACTCAATAAAAAGTAAATTTAGAAAAGGCAAAGTGAAAGGAGGTTAAAAAAGAATATTTTCTGAAATAAGTGCCTTTTCTTAAAAAAAGTAAATTTTATGAAAAAAAATACCTATCCATATTCTTAAACAAAGTACCTTTTCTTAAAAAAATACTTTATCTGAAAGAAGTACCTTTGCTTAAAAAAAAAGGAAATTTCTTACAAAAAGTACCTTTCCTTAAAAAAAGTATTTTTTTTAATAAGTACCTTTTCTTAAAAAAGTACAGTTTCTTACAACAAATTGTCTTTTCTTAAAAACCTACATTTTCTTTAAAGAGTAATTTTTTTGTGAAAATATATAATTTCTTGAGATAAGTAGCTACTCTTAAAAATGTACCTACTCTTGAAAAAAGGACCAATTCTAAAAAAAATTTTCATTTCTTAAAAAAAACTTTTCTAGAAAAAAATACTTTTCTAGAAAAAAATACTTTCTCTTAACAAAAACTACATTTTCTTACAAAAATTCCTTTTTTTAAAAGCACCTTTTCCTAAAAATAAAATAATATACTTTCTTTTATTTTCTTGAGATAAGTAACCTTTCTGAAAATAAGTAAATTTTCTTAAAAAAATAACCCTTTCCTAAAAAGAGTACCACTTGCTTAAAAAGTAAAAAAAAATGGTTTCCCATTATATCCCATGAAGGAATCGGGGAGAGCTTCTCACAACCAGTGAGCTGTGCGCTTTCTAGTTTTATACTCACTGATTGGGACCGACAGTTTTACACCGGTTCCGAACTGTATTTTTGAGAAGTATTTATTTTCATGGATAATTACTCGATAGTGTCGCCGTCACTATGCGAGCCGACCGCCGTCGAAAAAAATTTTTTTAAGGTGGTCAGAGCAGGGATCGAACCCAGGATCTCAAGTATAAGAGGCGCGCACACTAAAAAAAGTACTCCTTTGTAAAAAACATGCATACTCATGGCTTTTTCTTACAAAAGTACTTTCTTACAAAAAGTACTCATCTTAAAAATAGTACATTTTCTTAAAAAATATTAGCTTTTCATAACAGAAGTAGTTCTCTTTAAAAAAGGAGCTTTTCGGGAAAATATAATACATATTCTTACAAAAACGATCTAAAAATATACTTTAAAAAAAATACATTCTATAACAAAAAAAAAATTCTTAAAAAAGTTTATAATTTTACTTTCTAATTACTTCTTTTCTTAAAGATCCATTTAAATTCTCCTATTTGGAACTAACTAGTACATAAATATATAGCGAAAGGAACTTCGTTCCAACCGGGTGTCCCCTGACACCTTATGGATTTTTTTATATTTGTACTTCGTATGAGACCGTAAATTTCCTAAAAACTAAATACGGGGTTATAGCAATACCATATAGCCAAAAATTAAATGTGTTCCTTCACAGATAATCCAATGTTATATTCATATTCTTCGCAGCAATGAACCAATTTTCGCTACAGGGATGATTCTATAAGTCGGCTCGCGTTTGATGCACATATTCGTCGAGACGACAAATAATTGCACATGTGTGACGAAGCTTTTGCTTTCAGTGTTGTGTTGCTACAGTTTTTCATAAAATGTGTGGTTTTTTAATTTTTCGGAAGCGGTTTGTTGTTGATTTAACAAATCACAAAAAAAACAGTGCAATTTAAAAAGTTAACAACAACTATCTTTACCCCCATTATCACATCAGTGATTGTGAGAAGCTCTCATCAATCCCTTCATGGGATGTTATGGGACAACATTTTCACCTTATTCAGTTACTATATAGTTAAAGCTAACTAAAAGTTGTAATTTTCCTTTTGTATGGAATCTAAAAATTATAACTTTTAGGTAGCTTTAACTAGATATTGTGATAATGACCCTTAATAATTTGATTTGACTTGCTGTTCGACGAAATGGCTGGTCTAAAAGTCAAATGTATAGAAATTATTTTGCACCAAGCATATTCCTGTTTTTTACCCCCTTGTAAATGGAAATTTGTAATAAAATAAAGACAAAGGCGTTCCAAATTGAAATGTTAAAACTGTTCTAAAAAAAACTACTAATTATGTGCAGGGATGTATTTTTAAATTTTGCAATTATTCAACTTGCTGATACAATACTATTTTTGAAATTTTGTATTTTTATAAATTGTTTATATTTATGTACGAGTGCTATAATGTTATTCCATGAAGAATCCCCAAAGAACTATCCCATAGCTTGACTGCACAACAATTTCAAGAATATACACATTTTCAGATTTTCCATCTGCTTGTCTGACGGTTTGTCACTTTATCTAATGACGATTGAGTGAGTGATTTAACGAGTCATATAATATAGTTTACATATGTAAATATGTGTATAACATCAGTATAAATATGTATATGTATGTGCAGGCAAGTATCAGTAAGATCTTCGTCTGTACAAAATGAGATCATACTCCAATAATATGTACGTATATGTACCAAAATAAAAAGTTTCTTTGTAATAAAAGAAACAAAAATAAAGTTCGAAAAATCTATTATATCCAAAAATCATATTTAAAACCATCCAAAAATCAACCACGCCGTAGTTTCAATTAGACCGACTATTGCGTAGTTGATATGGTTTAATGGTTTAAGTATAACTACGTTTATGAAAAATAAACGAAATAGTTGAAATAGTTTGCAAATTAACAATACTAACCACGCTATGGCCAATTTTTCACTGATTGTGAGTAAATATCGCATTTTGTGTTTCACCAAATACCAAATATTGTTTGGTTGACTTGTAGTTATAACCATATGATTTTGACAATCACATTACTGACTGCCAAAATGAGAAATGTAAGATTGTGGGAAATACAAATTTCTGCTTTGAGTATTTATTTGTACACATACTTTGAGCCTTGATCATTAAATTGTTGCGGCTACATAGATTTTTATAAATTTTTATTAAAATGACTTCGATTTTATTCATTTATTTCGTATTTTACAAAATTCCATTTACATAATTTTCATTCCTCTTTGTTGTTTTGGTATTTAGCCCAAAAATTATGTTTTTTCTAATACCAATACAAGGGTTACCATAATTGTTTACAATATGACGGCTTACTTTAACTTGGCACTGAAAAACAAAATCCAAAGTTAACCTCTAACTATTTTTCAATTACGATTAAGTAATCCGATAGTTAACTACACACTTAAAAACTGGTCATATGAGATAAAAAATAAATAACTTGGACATACCTACATACATAGTTAACATGAAATAGACTGGGATTTGGTTGAAATGAATGAAATGAAAATGAAAACTTCAAAAATATAATTTTTTTATAAGGTTTTATTAAAAATATACAATATTTACTAATTCCTAAATTCAAAGAAGATTTTGTATCGAAAATTATTTTGCTGCACATATTAGTCACTTACACTCGAACACGTTGAAAAATATGTATTTTCTTGTTGTTTGGATGCAAATATAAGATGTGTTTGGAGATTGTCGCTAATATAATATACTTATGTCCAAACACATTGTGTTTGCTACTCAATATTACATGTTTGAGATACAACGATTAATATGTTATAATATATGTGTTTGCGACCCACATATATTTATGTTTGTGATACAAATACAGTTGTTTTTGTTGCTCTGTCTATGCTCTCTCGAGAGCAAGAGAATAAATTAGGGACAACCAGAGAGTCTTTCTTGTAAGTGTATATTTGTATTTATGCATTATTCTCTCAGTCAGTGAGTCATAAATATTCCTGAGTGTGAGTGTAAATTGCAGATGAAGTTTTTCTTATTTTTCCTGATGAATTACGTTTAAGTTTCTGTACTCGTATTCAGTCGTCAATGATTCATGGGACAGAGGATATCAAAAGCGCTTGATCAGTGATAAAAGAATAAACGAAGACTCGGACGGTTACATAGTTTGTGATGTTACTTTGGTTTTTGTGTATGTGTTTTGTATATATGTATGTGTGCTGCGAAAGGGAGAAACGATTTTGAGGAAAGAAACTGGAGAGGGCAACACCGTGAAGCCCCTTGTCTGTCCGAGCCTTTACTGAGAAAATTGGAACGGGGTACCATTTGTGAAATAAGTGTAATAAAAAAAACACAAGTAATTAATCCACGCTTGGCTTGCATGAACCTGATTTGTATATAAATATCTTGTTTGTGTACCAACGCATAGAGATAACGAACGCATAGCTGAAACCTTCTGAAAACAAAAACGTGAGAGGCAACAATGAAAGGAGAAATAAACGAGCAGCAGATTCTCATTTCATAAAAAAAAATAAATAATGCATTCAATGCAAATAAATGTAAAACGGGCCTTTTTAAATGTATTAATTTTTTGTATTAATTATTTATAAATGTGGATTTATATTGTTAAAATTAGTGATAATAAATAATACATACATATATATTGAAATCAAAGAATAATTCGTTTCTAAATATGCAGGTTTAGGGGGAAACACGCGAATGCTTCCACGAAAATATATGGATGTTTCGGATGAAGAACGCATATGTTTCCACGTAAAAGCATACATGTTTGTCAGTGTGTATAAAAAAACTAGAAAACGCACAGCTCACTGGTTGTGAGAAGCTCTCCCCGATTCATTCATGGGATGTAATGGGAAACCATTTATTTATTTTTTTGTTTGTCAGTAAACATGATACAGTTTGCCTTTAAATACAAGTAACTTTGGGACTTGTAAACATATGAATGTTTGAAGTGTGTTCCAAACATATACATGGTTCCTGCAGAATATGTTTGGGAAAATATGTTAGAGAGGCCGTTATTTTTCAGCGTGCATGCATTTCTTCTTTGAATACCAGGAATATATTGTAAATTGATATTCTATTTTTTATTGATTGCACTTTTGTCACGATCTCACTTTATTATATTTTTGGTTCATTTTTTAGACTTTTTATGGAAATTGT
The DNA here is from genome assembly GCA_963931995.1 of Phaonia tiefii. Classification (NCBI taxonomy): domain Eukaryota; kingdom Metazoa; phylum Arthropoda; class Insecta; order Diptera; family Muscidae; genus Phaonia; species Phaonia tiefii. Next base: position 89,837,218 of record OZ008367.1, read on the forward strand.
TTTATTTTATTTTGACAATTCAAAATAAATATTTTTTTTGTCATTACCAGTTCTACTAACAATGACTTGCTAGCAACTGAAATAATAGTTACAAATGAATAACGTAGTCCTTTTAATTTTATTCGAAATCAACTACATAGAGGGCGGATCAATAAGTCCGTGACTTTTCGAACTTCCCTCGTAGTTACATGAAATGCAACACTGCTCCCATCAAGTACCACGGCTGTTCAAAACATACAACCTCGTGCATTTTTTTTTTAAATGGAAAAAAGTGAATGTCGAGTGGTAATTAAACATTATTTCTTGCAAAAAAAACCGTCAATCAAACCAAGGAAAAGCTTGATAAATACTATGAGGACCATCGATTTCAATCGTAGAAAATAGTTTACTAACATGCGATGTGGTCGCACAAGTACAAATGACGCTGAACGTTCTGGACGGCCAATTGAGGTCAATACACCCGAAAATGTCGAAAATATCTACGATATGGTGTTGGCCGACCGAAGAGTAAAAGTGCGTGAGATTGTTGATGCCATAGGCATTTCATATGGCAGTGTGGTTTTGATTTTAAATGATTAGTTGGGTTTAAGAAAGCTGTCTGCAAGATGGGTGCCGCGTTTGCTCTCAATTGACCATAAACGCACGGGTGCACACGTGTGTAGACTCAATGGCAAAATTTCATGAATTGGGCTACGAATTGGTACCTCATCCGCCATATTCTCCGGATTTAGCCCCCAGTGACTATTAGCGATATCCAAACCTAAAGAAATGGCTCGGTGGAAAGATATTTAGCTCCAACGATGAAATTATTGATCAAAAAAAATGCCTATTTTATGGACTTCGAAAAATCCTATTTTTTGGTAGGGATACAAAAACTGGAGAAACGTTGGACTAAGTGTATTGAGCTAAAAGCAGATTAAGTTGAAAAATAATTTTTTTTTGCAAAAAAAAACTGTTTCATTCAAAAAATCACGGACTTATTGATCCGCCTTCTATTTGTTCAACTACGTTACTAATGAATTTGTTCGGTATGGGGAAAACAAAATCTATTTGTGTTTGGCGTGAAATGAGAATATCTTCCAAAGAAATAAAGGAAAAAATCAAGGAAAACGATGTGAGCAATAGTTCATCAGCAGAAGCAAAATAATTCAAAATTTGGGATTTTTATTTCAAATTTCATATCAGTGCATTTTTTGCCTACCATGTACAAGAATGAAAAACAGGGGTTCGTCTCTCTGGGTTTTAGGTGAGTATATCTTACAGCAATTTCGTCAAACTGTGTCATATCATGAAATTTTTAAACTTAAAACTAAATGTTCTATTTCCGTTATTAAATCAATGATACGATGGGAACTTCTTAATTTGAAATCTGATATTTTGGATGAATCATATTTCATTTCCAATACCCCGTCTGAATTTACTAATCTAACCATGGATTTGAATGAAACTCTCTCACATGTTGTAAAATTAAAACTGCCAAAAATCCACACAAACAAATATGTACGGGTATTAACTTCTACCTACTTATTGGCCACAATTAATTTGTCGCCGTCTTCCCTGAGTAATACCAGGAACTTGCCTTTAACTCTCGAATTTCATGCGAACGATATAGATACACAATATGAAAGGTCGGTGTTTCTAAAAGGGTTAATTCAATTCAATCATACTAAATGAATATGTAAAATGTTTTTCTTTGAATTTCCAGACATTGGAATTTGTTTTAATGTTCGTTCCTCGTTGCTCTTCTACTGGGCCGTGTCTGTTAATGATCCTGGGCGCACGTTAAAAATGGAATGAGGTAGTACGAGGCAGTATGGCATGGCATGGCATGGCATCTTACAACTAAACCAATTCCCAATATTAGGTAGTAATCATACATAAACAACTTCTGGTCGCCGTATACAAGTTGTTGGATGGATGTTCTGTTCTCTTCTTTGGCTACATGGCGCCGAAGCTTTTAAACCAGTCATCATCAGCATCATTATCATCCGTCGTGGTCGCCTTGTGCCGATTTATCTTGAGGATGGATAATGGGTACATACTTATTTTGATTTTAAAATGCATCAATGGTACATGCTACAATTCTTGGAATTGATCATCTGCTATGCTGGTGTGCTGCGGTGTTTTTTATTCTTCTCTTCTTCCTCTGCATGTTCTCTTTTCCATTTAGCCTTATCAGTGGTTGGTATTGACGGCAATCACAAGGAGAAGAATCAGGCAATGAGGAGGAGGCGAAAAACGTACAAAGGCGAATGTAATACAAGGAAGTAAATAAAAATGGCACAGTGAGTGAATGTTTGAAAATTCCTTTTAAAAATATGTATCCATTTTTGGCGCCACGAAATAACCCCCAATGAAATAACCCCCAAACTCGAAAATTAAATAATCCCCAAAAAAATCAGGTAAAACGAATTTGGGAATAATTTTCGGGAGTTATTTCATTTTTAATTTGGGGATTATTTCATAATGAAATAACCCCCAAATGTAAAAAGCCCCCAATTTTTTTTGGTGGGATAGTCTCATTGTGGTTTTGGTTTTGGGGGTTACTTTATCTTATTTGGGGTTTATTTCATTTCCGCAAGAAATTACCCTTTTTACAATAATGAATTCCTCTAAATTCTTTAATAATAATATTGTAATAATAAAATTGCTTCATTGGGGGATATTTCTTTTCTATTTTGGGGGTTATTTCATTAGGCGGTAGTACCGATATCTTTTGGGGGTTCTTTCATTTCTAATTTGGGGTTATTTTCATCTTGTTTGGGCTTTATTTCATTTTGGGGGTTATTTCATTTGATTTTGGGGGTTATTTCATTGGGGATTATTTCATTTTCGAGTATTGCGGTTATTTCATTGGGGGTTATTTCGTGGCGCCTCCGTTTTTAAATAAATTAATAAATATTTTTCATGAAGGGATATGGGAAAGCTTCTTACAATCCGTGAACTGTACGCTTTCTAAATTTAAACTCACTGATTGGGACACAGCTGATCCACTATGTAGGAGGAAACTTATAGAAAACAGAGTGGATAGACGAGAGAGCGGTGTCCGTCGGTGGTGCGATGGTAGTGTGCCGCGCTCTTGTACATGACTACGTGGGTTCGATCCGTGCTCAGACCAACTAACATGCCTTTCGACGGCGGTAACCTCGCTATCGAGTATTTAGTCCTGAGAGCGATTTCCAAAAATTCCGTTCGGAACCGGTGTAAAACTGTAGGTCCCAATCAGTGAGTGCAAAACTAGAACGCGCACAGCTTACTGGTTGTGAGGAGCTCGCTCCAATACCTTCGTGGAATGTAATGGGAAAGAATTTTTTAGGCGAAAATTTGTTAGGGAGAGGGCGATAAGGTGGTTTAACTAGTGTTTGATTGAAGCTAAATTATGTTTTATGTTGGTTGCATCGAATGAAAATACGCATTCCCTTTTACTTCCGTCCGTTTTATGCCCAACCAAAGATTCACATACAACAGCAAGTCAAACTCGATGAAATGGCGTTCTACCTCGTCGTCATCGAGAGAACGCAAACAGAGAGATAGAGACTCTTGTCTATTGCTCTATGTTGGGACGTACCGTTTTACAGGTGTTCCGCAAGGGTGTTTGAGAAGCCTAGTTAGTCTTTAGCGTCACCGCCATTCAGTGAAGTGACCGTCGTCGATAAAAAAATAAGTGACCATAGCAAGGATCGAATCCGTATTCTCATGTACAGGAGTCGCGCACATTAACAATTGATCCACCGTCGCTCGATTTTAAAAATATCAAATTTGAACGAAATTTGGGGAGAGTTACGAGAACTGACAACTTTTCTGACAAACCATATCGATGCTTAAGCGAACCACAGATTTTTGAGTGGAAAATAATCTGTGATCAACCATCAAACACAATTTAAACACTGAATTCATTTTTTAGGTTAATAGTTGATTGTTGTTTAAACAGCCAAAATTGGGCATTTTAAGTCTCCCAAATCTATTCAGATTGACTAGGTCAATGGCGACGCAGCAATACTTGGCCACCAACACAGTAAAAAAAAGTGTCAGTTCTAACAAAATTCGGACGAACAGGAATTTGGGGATACAGTATTCTTAGATATCCGGCTTTATTACGTTATAAACAGTCGGATCGAGGAATTCAGGAAACAAAAGAGAACAAAGTCCAAATGGGTGTGGAAAAAAGCAGACAATCCATTAAGCCCTGAAATGTAGATTTAGATTTTGAAACCCATTAGTAAACAGTGCACCAAACACAGCTGTATTTGTATCACAAACAAAGCTGTATTTGGATCACTAACGCGTGATATTGAATTGCAAACATAATGTGTTTGGACACAAGTATACTATATTTGCGACACGCTGCATCAAAAAAAAATACGGATTTTTCAGGGTGTAGCACTTAATGAACTACTGATTTCAGCTTTTGTTAATTGTTGTGATTATCAGTGGTGCGATGGTGAGCGTGCGCGAATCTTGTTCATTATAACTGGAGTTCAATCCTTGCACTGACCACTTTGTACTTCTTTCGTCGTCGGTCACATCGCTTAGTGAGTGGAATCGATGTAGGAGTGTGTCTGAAAATATAAACTGCACGGTTCACTGATTGTGAGAAGCTCACGTTAGTCCCTTCATGGGATTTAATGGGAAAATTAGTTGTTTTAACGTTAAAGCGTTTGTCTAATGTTCAATATGTGAAACATTCACCGAGTTTTACGATCAAATCAATCAAACTCCTCTATTGCTATTTGTATCCCATCCACCCACTGTGCAGCAAAGTAGTTAGCAAACAACAAACGTCGTTCGTTGCAACAATAACATTCAACCGTCAAGAACAAGAAATGCCTTTTTAACAAACATACATCCAAGTTATGTATATTTATTGTTTTTTTTTTCAAGTCAAAGTTGTCAGTTGTCAAATCAGGTTTGCAGCGTTTTCTACAGAAAACCCAGAGATAAAAACTCCAGACACTGGCAACACAAGGTCTTGAGAAATTGATGGTAGTGATGTGAAATGATGATTGGTTTTTGACATTTCTCCTATTTTTTGGAAGGATCTGCACTGCAGCAAAATTCGAAAAAATCGACATGGTACAGTTTGTATGTGTGTGTGCTTTGTTGGCCTGATATTGTATTGCGGTTAACTAATTTTGTTGATTTTGGAAAACAAATAAAAAAAATTATGGGATTTTCTTGGAACATCATTTCATCGAAGATGTTTGCACCGCCGTGCCTTGACACACACAGCTCATAATCTGACTAAACAAATCAGAGCAGACAGGCATCTGCAGATCATCACAATTTAAAGAAGGTTCATATTCCAAAGGAAATATATAAAAATGAAGTAGCAAATGGCAAGGGCCAGTTTATCAAAGAGTGTTAACAAAACAAATAGGAACGTTATTTTAAGTTTAAATCCGAACATGTGTAATGTATTTGTGGAACACCCCCCAAATAAGCCGAACCCAAAATAAATAACTCGCTTAAGGCCGTGTCAGACTATTAGATAAAACTTTTGAAATGCCGAAATTGTCATTGGTTGAGAGCGGATGTGATAATGTAAATTTGAGAAGAACGATTTGCCGAGAAAATGTTGTCAGAACTGTTAGATTTCTCTCATTTTTAGATTTTCCTCAAAAAATGATGGGATCAGGGTTTTATTTTGAATGATACGAACAAAAACAAAGAAAATGGGAATAATCACTTTTACTTCGTCGTTTTTTTACTTAAGCTTTGTGCACAATTTTGTTTTTCCTCTATTCTATTTTTATTCTATAACTGTATTTTGTTTGTCACTTTTCATACAGATGTTTCTGCATTCTCCAAACCTGATAGTGAAAATCGAAAGCAGAAGGATCATACGATTTCTTTCAAATTGAAGAGAGCTTCATTCCACTTCTCTCTGCGCGAATCGTTATATTTGGACTGATAATCTAACATGGTCTTTGGTTAACAAATTAAACCCCGTATTCAGTTCTTGCGAAACTTTCGTAAGAAATTTTGTCATTTATCTCTAAACGGAAAAGATTGCGGAAGTCCATATTTTCCGAAATATAGGTCTCCAGAGCTTGAATGTATAATCGCAAATCTGCAATTTATTATCCGATCCTGATGAAAGAAATTTCACAAATCGTTAAATTTATATTCCACAGGGGGTTCAAATTGTCGATGTGTGACAAAATCAGAAAAATCGCTCGAGTTTTTAGAAATAATTTTGTTATTTTGGTGTGTAAAAACTACAACAAAGGACAAAAGAAATAAAAGACAACGACAACAGACAACAACACCGAAAGACAACAATACCAAGAACAACAAGTTGATTAAACCAAAAAAGTGAGGTTAAAAACATTTTTTTAATGAGCCCTCATTGGGTTAATAAAAGGAAATATATTTATATACAGAATTATAGAGTTTCACAAGGGCTTTGTAATGATACATATTTCAAGCAGATCCGATGATAAATACCTGAGATATGACCGATTATATACTCAGGTTTATCAGCCTATATCTCAAGAAGTTCCAACTCAGCGTAAAAGCCTTTACCGTTGAGGAAATTTTGATGCAGATCTGATTGAGCTTCTAAAATAGTTTTATGCCAAAAAAATATTACCAGAAGAAACTCCCTTGTAGTTAAACTCATTTTAGTTATAAACGTTGCCTCAAAAACTGTGCCTTTGTCGGCGAGAGCTAATTTCACAGATATCTTTCCCTGTCTACCTGTTGCCACATGAGCTGATATGCGATTTTCGGCGCATTGATGAAGGAAAAACATCAAAGATTGAATAAACAAACACTAAACGAAAGTACGCGAGCGAGTATCATGCGCCAAGGCTCACCGGCAGTGATTAAACCAACCAACCCACCGTCCGTCCGTCCGTATGCACAGTTAATTTGCCACGATTTGTGGGTATGATCCAATCCCTATTAAAACACACCTATCCCGCATCCCTTTCTCTATCTCCGCTTCCTTGCTTTAAAACCGTCCGTCTAAATGCTGAAAAACTGGAGGAATGACGACGACAACGATGATCCTTAGTCACCAGGGTCGTTTTGCTTGTCTTGATTTTTTTTGTCGTTGTTTTTGGTGGATACAAGAAAGACTCTTTCGATGAGTACCCATCGTACTCTGTACGAGGAGTCAGTGTAAATGCTGTAGCTGGATGTCGATTTCGATGGCGTTGCCTGTGTGTTCTGTGTATCTGGGGCTATGTTTTATTAGCTTCTGGCGAATGCTGACAAATCATGATATTTGAGTACTACATGGCCGGTTGGATTGCTAGCTAGCTGGATTTAGTAGGCCCAGTCTGTGGTTGTCTTGGATGGCATGGCTTGTTAAATAAAATGAATACCATCCTTGAAGCGCACACACGACGTCACGAAGCTGACATAAATTAAAAAGGAGAACAACTTCAATAAAGGCTACAGCAACTAACAACTGACATCAACAATGGCATCAGAAACAACTACATCCATCCCATCACAATGGATGTTTAGCAATACATCAACTACACTACAACAACAACACCAACAGAAACAAGAAACCACAAACAACTACAAACTCATCAGTTAAAACACGATGGCAAGAAAATAAAACCAAACGACCAAGTTTGAAATTACAACAAGTAAAAGTTCACAAGGAGACTGACTACCAGAGTCATCCATCCATGGGGAATCATCTGCGTTGTCATCATGCAACAATGATTGTATTTATGGTGCACACACAAAATGTTATCCAAAACCGTATAAACCGGTTGATCATTAACCCGAAATCAATAATTTCTTTATAGCTTTTCGGTGGCATAAAACTATTTTAACAGCAAAAACTTCACCAACGGTAAAGGCTTTTGCACTGAGTTGAAAAATAAGTTTTGTTTTTTGCGCTAGGTCCAACTTCTTGAGATATAGGGCTTTAAATCTTGAGTATATAATCGGTCATATTTCAGGCATTTATCATCGGATCTGCTTGAAATATGTATCATTACAAAGCACTTGTGAAACTCTCTAACTCTGTATATAAATATATTTCCTTTTATTAACCCATTGAGGGCTAATTTAAAAAATGTTTTTTAATCAACTTGTTGTTTTTGTCTTTTGGTGTTGTTGTCTTTTGTCTAGACGGCCGAGGGACTAGTTGCAATATAAATTTAACGATTTATGAAATTTATTTCATCAGGATCGGATAATAAATGACAGAGTTATGTGCGATTATATATTCAAGCTTTGGAGACCTATACTTCGGAAAATATGGACTTCCGCAAACTTTTTTCTTTTTTTTTTAATCCGCATTTAATGCTCCACCAGGCAAAAAAAAAACGAAAAAATCCAATTTTGCTGCCAAAAGAAATTTGCTCCTTGAAAAAAAATATTTTTTTTTATTATAGCCATTTTTAGTTTTGTTGTTTTTTCCAAAAAAATATAGAAAAATTTATACCATTCTCAAGACATTACTAGTTTATAAGCTATGTCAGAGAGGTGGATGAGGTTATTTTTGTGAATAGACGCCCCGCACCCCCTCCAATTTATGGCGATGGTTTATAGCGTTTTTTTCATTTTGACGATTTTTTGAATAATGTTGACCAACTTTTTTAAAATCCTTGGAAAACTCCAAACGTTGATATATCTTCGATTGGACGCACAAAATATATAAATTTTCCTAATGATGTTAAATAAAAAATGGGGGTGTGTTACCCTGAGTAAACATGGTCATCTACATGGAGAATCTGTAAAGGCCGCTTATACGCTTTACACCGACCAAGATTAGCACATTTCGAATGTTAACTCCGTTAACCCACGCTAACCCATAAAATTATTCAAACAATTTTAATCTGTAAAAACTGAAGCTTAACCTCATTTTAAACTGGCGTACAATTTGATGCAACACTGCTAAGTACCAAAAAATACAACCATAATATAAATATACACAAAAAATCAACTGTTTGAGAGACGGACAAAAACGATGTACAAGTAGACAGTCAAAATTTTTCTTCACTCAAATGCCAACAAACAAAACGAGTGAAACCCTAGTACTTCTCTACTCTCTCTCTCTTACTCTCTTCATTGAATATTTCAAAACACGAGCAGCTTTTTGATAGTGTTATTGTATATAAAAGTAAATTTACATAAACTATGCAAAAAGTATGAAATAAGCAAGATATGACGCGAGAGAGAAATGCGTTTGAGTGAACTCCTAGCACTTTTTGGTTCTCTTTTACCAGGGTTGCCAAGTTGCGCACATCTTCTGGTCGTCTAATTCTAAACGTCATAGGTACGGTAACGTAAACATTGGATAGTGAAAAATATGGGTTCAATAATACCAGATATAGTCAATAGTAAACAACGTCCAACAAAGGAACAACAACAGAATTTCGATAAAAGTCAACAAAAAAAGTTCCAAATACATTTAAATTTTTCAGTTCTACACCAAAACGACATGAAAAAGTTATCACTTAACACATTTTGTAACTTCACCTGGTTTAAGTGAATTTTAAATTTAATTTCTCTCATTTCCACAAACCTACGACGAAGAGTGAGAAGAGAAAAGATGAGAGAATAAATGTATCTATACCTATTCGTCTATGCCGCAGTAGCTTAACGGGCTAGACGCTGCTGACCATGATGCTTCACAAACATCGAACCGATCGTCCGGTTCGAATCCCACCCGCGGCATTTATATTTTATATGATCTCTTAGTCCCAATCCACACACGGAATCTTTTGTCGCCGGGGACAAGAGTTCGTGGGAGAGGGAGGCGAGAAATAAGAAGAGGGGTACTTACGTCGTCCCTCTCTCTCCCACGAACTCGTGTCGCCGGCGACAAAAGATTCCGTGTGTGGATTGGGACTTAGCATTAAAGGAAATTACAACTTTAAAAATAATTCGGATCTAAGACAACTAAACATCTCGACACTTTGCCGCCACCTAAAATTTGTTGATGCTCACGTCGCCGCCGATATAATTGGCTCTCATCGGTTTAAAATAGTATGTGAGCCGATTTGACAGTAGTAGCCGATTTGACTGTCAGGTCCGATTTGAGCGACAGATCCAATTTTAAAATTATTTCAAAAACATCCCAAAATGGTATAAAACTAACAAACACAAGTTCCGCCAATTTAATTTAGAGCCGTCTTCAACAATGTGCTCTCGGCACGGGTGTGCTCTAAGCACAAAGTTGCCACCTGAAATGTCAATTTAATTTCAAATTGCGTTGTGCAAACGTCAAAGATTAGAGAAATATGTTATCACTACACTGGTCGCGATAAAATGCGGTAAAAATACGACCTTAACCATTCCCCATGTGTAATGGGTAATCGAAATGGGCAGTAGCATTACTTCCACTTTCTGCGTGGGTAATGCCCATATCCCACGACGATGGATAGGGGGTTACATAGGGTAACCAGGCCATGAAATACGAACTCATATAATCAAACCGTTCCGTGTGGACGGCTAGTGCGGATTTTAGGTGAGGTTTGGAATACTATTTCCACCATGTTTTAGGGCCAACTGATTTTACATACAAGAGTCAGGTGATTTCGGCGCCTAAACATGCTGGAGGCGTTCCACACTATAAGTGGGCACGGTGGTCAAAATACAAAATATATATTTGTGATCCAACCGTTAAACCGGTTATCGAGAAATGAACCATTTTGATAAGCCTAATTGCATTTATTGTTAAGATTTTTTTTAAAATATTTTGTTGGTGCATTCGGTCAAAAGACATGAGAACCGTTGATGGATTGATAGAGGTACATTTTTGTGATGGATGTCCGCGTATGATACCGGTAGGTATTTATAATGGAAATTTGATATCGACGATTACCAGCAATGGAATGGAGTGGACTGAAAGCGATTAAGAAATACATATGTACAAACTAAAGTAAAGTTTCATTTAGATGGTTAGGCAGGTAGTAACTGTGAAACATAAGTTGTATATACCTACAGACTTAAATTTCTAATGTAGAACAAACAGCATAATGTTTTTTAACAACATATACATAAGTAGAATCGGATGAAGGAATACAATATTAACCCGAAGTTGGCAATTATTTGTCATTATTAGTGACAGCACTGTAGTAGACATTGGTTGGCGTGGAACGTCCGACTTCGCTAAATACTACTTTTCTACAGTGATGTAATACCGTATATATGCAGACCAAGATTAGTGTATTTCGAAGGTTAACTCCGTTAACCCACACTAACCAAGAATATTTCACGTACAAGTTTATTCTGAAAATACTGAAGGTTAATATGTTTAACTTCATTTTAAACTGGTGTACAATTTTATGCAACACTGCTAAGTACCAAAAAAAGGCAACCACAATAAAAGCATACACAAAAACCAATTGTTTTGCAAGCCGTAAACTGAAGCCGACCGAATGTTTTCCGACGCGCCGCCGTCACCAAAAATTGTTTAAAACTTGAGTCGCTGCCGGTGTAAGAGGCTCTCATATGTTTAAAATGTGAGCTGTTTCGACTGTCTGATCCTTTTTTAAATATTCAGTTATTTCAAAAACATCACAATCGTGTACGAAACTGGCAAAATCTGGAGTCATCAATCAAATTTTCGTATTGGGCCACCGTCTTCAATAATTTGGTGCCGGATTCGTTCACTGTACACCATGACGACATTATTGTTTAATATTGAGTTTCGATTTAAAAAGTCTAATTGTTTCTATGAAAAATTGTTAGAAAAACTGATTTTCTTTCTATTTTGTCATACAAAATTGGTTAAATACTTCTAAATAGTCGTTTTATTTGACTTTTTATATTCCTATGTTTGTGTTGTACATAAAACAAAAATTGTCTCTTTTTTCATGACGGTGTGTAAACATAACAAAGCACGGAGTTGCCACCTGAAATTTCAATTTAATCTCAAATTGGGCAGTGTATTACGGCATTTTCACCCACCAAGTTTAGCTCATTTCGAAAGTTAACTCTGATAAACCGCGCTAACCCAGAAGATTACTCACACAATTTTAATCCGTAGAAAGTTTAATTTTTTACTTCATTTTAAACCGGTGTGCATTTTAGTTACTAAAAAATGCAACCATAATAAAACATACACAAAAAATCAACTGTTTGACAGATTGAAGCCAATCGAAAACTTTCCGACGCGTCGCCGCCAACAAAAGTTTTTTGAAGCTCACGACGCCGCCGATATAAATGCTTCTTATTGGTTTGAACTGTGAGCAGATTTTATCGCCTGGCCCGATTTGGCACACTGATCCTATTTTAAAGGTTTAGTTATTTCAAAAACATCCCAAATTTGAACAAAACTGGCAAAACCAAAAGCCGCCAACGTAATTTTTTTGTTGTGCCGCCGTCTTCGATAATTTTGTCACGGCGCGGAGTTACCAACTGATATGTCAATTTAATCTCAAATTGGGTGCTGTAAACGGCAAAGATTAGAGAACAAGGTTATCGCTAACCTGGCCGCGAAAAACTGCGGTGTAAATGCGTTATAAAGCGGCATTTACACCTACCAAGATTATCGCATTTTCAGGAATATCCACATTCTTTGTAGGTGGAACTGCAGTTTAATCAGAAAAGATTAGAAAAGAAGGTAATATCTAACCTAGCCGTGATAAACTTTGGTCTAAATGCGGCATAAGATAGGGTTAATAATTCAGTTCAGTTAACCCGGAAACAGTTTTTCTATGTTTATGTACTTTAATTTTCGAGTCGACAAGATTCGGAATTGTTGCTGTTGTATTCCGAGATAATGCAATGAAATTTGGATAAAAGCAAGATTATCATTTTGAGCCACTGCATTGTTGGCATAAGCTTTTCACTATGTGACCCTATTTCCAGAGATATCTGGGAAAACATTTACAGAAATTTTACTACTGGTAATTTTTTTAATTGGTGCAGGTTGAATGTGAAATATTATGGTGCCATGTTTTGAGACGTAGAATTTTGACTTTTAAATATACAGAAATTAGAACTTCTAATAGTTCAGTTGTGGCCTTCGGTGGTGCAATGGTTAGTATGCGCGGCTATTGTACATGAGAACTTCACTTAGTGACGGCGACGTAATCGAGTACTCAGCCATGAAAAAGCTTCTCACAATACCGTTCGGATCCGGTGTAAAACTCTAGGTCCCAATCAGTGAGATTAAAACTAGAAAACTTGAAGTCGGATTTTAGAACATTTTAGGAAAACTCCACACCCCTTCATATGTCTAAACTAGATACAAATGAGTTATAACACCAAAATTTTCGCCCGGAGCCCCTATAGCGCTCACAAGGTCCAAAAAAGGGTCACAAAATAGGTTAATTAAAATTAAAAATATTTGATTTTTCCAAAGTTTTTTATTATAGAAAGAGTCAAAATAAGGCGAAAACATTAACTATTTGTTTTCGATAACTTTCTTAGTTATCGAGTTATCAACAGATACAATTAACATATTTCAAAACATATCTGTGGTGACAAGGCATAACAGCATAACTCGAGTTATGCTCAAATTACATTTTTCGAGAATCGAGCTGTATATATCGTACTGCACACTATATAATACAAGTATGAATAATCCAATTTGTAGTTCCCAAGATATTGGGAATGATATTTGAACCCTGAAAACGCTCTCTTAAAACGTTAAAATAGACATATGTTGTTATGCTTTGTGACCACAGATATGATTATGTAATTGTTTTTTGTAAAAAGGATCTAAATAAAACAAAAATATTAAATAATATTTTTCGATATTTTTCTCTCTGTGATAGTTTTTGGCAAAAAAATTCCAACACAAGGCCGGAGAGGATGGATTAACCCTAATTCGGCTACAGGGAATCGTTCTGCATCATTAGTTTTGCAGTTACAATTACGGTTTCATACAAATTTTATATTTTGACTAATAGAGTGAATTTTTTTCCGATTTTGACGCACATTTGACAGCCACTAACTTCTATTTTGTTGGTTGTACCGGTAAACTTTATTCAACAAAGTTGTTCCAAACGTTTTGGGCTTCAACTTTTGGGAACAAAACTTACCTCTAAAACTAGGTTTTTTGGGGTCTTTGATTCAAAATATGGGCAGAAAAGTAACATTCCGACTTTCTTTGAGTTTTCCGTTCACAAATGGACTGTAATCAGATTCTTTCGCCAAATAAGAGAAAACCTTTCACTATATAACTATATTTGTTTACTTATCTTAATTTTCAGTTACCATATTCCACTTAATTATCAATTTCACTTAATTTTATTCCTTTTCTACACTGAACAAATTAGGGTAAAACACTTTCTTTAATTGGGGTTTGAACCAAAGAAAACTACAAAACAAAAGGTACAATGATGAAAAAAAGTACATTCGCCTTCTTTTTTATGGGTTATGCAGAAAACAGTACAACGAACAAAAAGAATGCGTACTGTTGAAAATAGTACGTCTGGCAAAACCTACATATACAGGGTGTTCCAAAAACTTTCCGAAAATATTAAATGCGCGAAAGCTTGGATCAATATGAATATTTTGTGTTCTAGCACCACTGTTCTAACCCCTACCGTCAGTTATTGAATCTCAAAGATAAATGCATTTGTGAATGCATTTCTTAAATTTCAAAAACAACTTTAAACTTTTAAATAAATTTTCTTCGAATTAATTGTTAAAAAAAAAATTTTCTTTTCACAATTTTTTTTTAACTCACATAAAAATGTTTAAAAAAAACTAAGTTGTTTTAAAATTAATTAAATGCATTTAGAAATGCATTATTTTTTGAGACGCTATAGCTCGAAAACGGTAGGCGTTAGAACAGTGGTGCTAGAACAAAAAATATTCATATTGATCCAAGCTATCGCGCGTTTAATTTTTTCGGAATATATTTTGTATGAAACAGTTCGATTCCTCTTACCTGTATTAGGTTAAAACCGTCCTCTCCCGCCTTGTCTCTTTTTCGACTTCCACAGTGTTGTCGAGTTATCAAAAACAAAAACGATTTTTTAAAAAAACCTTAATTTTTAAAAGAAGAAACTATTTTTTAGACTTTGTTTCCAACACCGCCTTCGCGGTTTCGGCATAGTATTTTTGTGTTATAAAGCTTTCCGCGTGGCCTCTGGGGTAGGTCCAATACCGTCTACGCGGCTTCGGCATAGTATTTTTGTGGTATAAATCTTAGATTGAAGCGGATCTTTTTTTTAAATTTAATTTTGTCGAACTTGTACGAAATTGATTTCAATGCAATGGCTATATTATTCCCTTTCATATGAATATCCACATTCAGTGTTTTGTAGTTGGGCCCGGATATCTGGTCGCAAGGCCCCCATATTACATAGTAAAGGCCCGTATTCAGTTATTGCGAAATTTTCGTAAGAAAAATTGCAAATATTTTACTAATAATTCACCTTTGCACTCCAGTCTATTTTTAATGCATGTGGTATTACTTTTGTTTACTAAAATAATCGAAATGTCCAAATTCCGGTTCCAAACAATTCTCAAACAATTGTTTTCGTACGAAATAACTTCGGTGTAACAACCCTGTACTTGATTTTGCCTAAGAAATTTTCTCCAAAGAGCTGAGTACCAAGCAAATGAAAAGTAAGCGAAATTTTCGATTGATGAAATTTTCGTTATTTTTTATACACGTACTTCTTATGGCAAACTGAATACAGGGATTAAAAGTGGACTTAAATGGACTCCCAGGCATCGCACGAAAAAAATATTGGCATCGCTGAATTCGTGCGACGAATACTTTTCGTTGAAATACCCTGGGAGTATCAGTTTTTGGGAACCTGTGGGCGTCATAGGTCCATCCAGCAGCTAATTAACTTATATATTTTTATACTTATAGCCTGTTTCTCTATCTCAAACGAAAAGATAAGCGAAATAAAATCATTCACGACTCAAATTGGGTTTATCTAAGTCGAAATTTTCGTTCGCCTGACTCCATGTTTGTTCGTAAGTGACAGTACATTCGAAATAGAGAAACCGAAATTTGTACTGAATAGTTTTATGGTTTCATTCGACTTGCAACGACAAGATTGTGAAACCCAAATCAACTTTCTTTCGTCTAGAACACGAACGAACGAACGCTTTCGTTCGAGATGGAGAAATAGGCTGTTATAATTTTCTGCGCGAACATTTTATAACTCGGGGATCACACACGGCAATTTTACTTGCGCAATTCTTCCGTTCTCTTCCCCCCTCTCTCCCATAAACTCAAGAATTGCGCAAGTAAAATTGCCGTGTGTGATCCCCGAGTAACTTACCAAAACCAGTTGTTTGACTTTACTGCAAATTAGTACATTTAGAGTTATGACTCTTTTGTAGTTAGGGTGCGATCTATCATTTTTCGACGTCTGATATCTCATTTCCTTTTCCTTCTGATACTTTTTTTTTTATATTAAAACAAAAAAAGAAACCAACAACTTGCGTACCCATCATATATGATGTATGTATGTATACCGGCCACAGGCAGGGACGAATACCCTTTCATTAATTGACTCACATTTGACCCATGAGATCATGATGGCCACAGAATAAGTAAGTGAATTCCTATATTTAACAACTTCTTAACAAGAATTTAATGGCCAGTACTCGGTGGTGGTGGTGCTGAATTCAGTTAAAATCAGTTAATTTCAATTTGGAAAATCTTTGTATGAGTGAGCTTTTAAGTGAATAAGTATGATTCGACGGCTACGGCGACGGCGATGACGATGACTCCGGCGACGATGAAGCTATAAAAACTAAACGTCGACAACAATATCGTGTGTTCTTGGTTACTTAGCCAGTTGCTTGAGCAGAGTCAGTAAGTCGTCCAGACAACTTGTTCATTCGCTTCACAATCAAAAAGAAAACAACAAAAGCTTAGCGGGAAACAATGGTTGGCAGCGCCAAATGCGGTAGTAGAGAATAACCTACCAACAACAACAACAACCCAAAAAATACCTACTAAAGATCGAAAAAAAAATAACTCCAACAACAGCAACAACCACAGCCATAGCAATAGCAGCAATATCAACAACAATGACGGCAACAGCAACATTATTTAAAAGTGCGGTCTGTCGGTCGTCGGCGCCTATATGCTTGGCGCCACTTAACGCGGCTACACTGACTGCCATAAATACAAACGAGTATGACCGAATGAATTTAATGTATTTTGTTGTTTTGTAAGCGCCAGAGAGTTGTTTCCATGTGTCAATGTGTGTGTGTGTGTGTGTGTGAGTGCTCTGTGCGAGCAGTCATCAAGTGAGTTTAGAACGCACTCACACGCACGCACTCAATTTAGTCTCGCATGCACGACGCTGTGTACGTGTGACCATTGTGTTTGTATTATATGTTTGCATTGGCATGCATAACATGGCTGAGAGTAAGTGGCTCTGGTTGGTGGTGTAAACCAATAAGGGCCAGTTTTGGAGTTAAAGCTTAGCAACATGATAAATTGATAGAACATGGCGAAGGGACTAATTAACTTTAGTTAGGGTATTCATGCCACTGCAGATCGAAATGTTAGTTGGACGTTTTGAATGGACAGAGTGAATGGAAGAATTAGCCAAAAGCAACTGGAAGTGAACCAGGGGAATTCTATGGCACAGCTGATAGAAAAGGTACTAGGCCGATGATGGAGATTGAGAGAGCAAAGAAGACAGGAACTAATTTTAAATAGTGTTTATTGATGCTAATGGCAGCTAAATTATGTTTTATGTTGTTTGTATTAAAAGAAAATACGCATTTCAATTGATTTCTGTCCGTTTTATGTCCAACGAAAGTGTAGAATTGGTAAAATACCGCAGCAAATAAAGCTCTATGAAATGGCCTACTACCTCGTCGTCATGAAGAGAAAACGAAGAGAGTAATCGAAACTCTTAAGCATTTCTCTATGAGTGAACTAAGTTTAAATAGTGTTATGTTTGATGCCAGTTGCATCCAACGAAAATACATATTCTTTTTTATTACTATTCGTTTTATGTCAAAGTTCCACACAGCTGATCGGATTGGTAATTGGAGATTTAATAGAGGACGGAGTAGATGGATGAATCATCGAGAAGCAACTGGAAGTGAACTAAGTTTAAATAGTGTTTAATTCACACCAATGACAGATAAATTATGTTTGATTTCAGTCGTATCGAATGAAAATATGTATTCTATTTTATTTCTGGTCGTTTTATGTCAAACATTTAACAGTAACTCATACGCCATCAAATTGAATATTTCAATACACGAGCAACTTTTTGATAGTGTTATTGTATATAACTATACAAATTCCAACCATGTTGAAGTAAAATTACATAAACTATGCATAAAGAATGAAATAATCAAGACATAAAGCGAGAGACAAATGCAAGGGGTACCGATGAGACAGCTGTTCAAGTTAGTACTTGGAGAACAAATAGAGAATGTGCTATCAAAGAAGACTCGTTGATAGGGACTGGGTTGCGTGGTGTGATTTTCAAACTTCTGCTGCCGAGTGTCAAGTCAAAAGTACAAAACACATCAAATGGGAGACAATTTTGCCAACTAAATCGATTAAAAAAAGGGATATTCAGTGAAAAAAATCAAAATGTAATGAAGTGTTAGAGTCAAGTTATTTGTGTAGATCCCAATTAACACGAAAATTGTTAAAATTAAAGATTGCTCTCATTCTCTATATGTTTTCCTCGTAGGTCTCGGAACTCGTTAGTACAAAAAGTAACTAGTGCACACTTTTATAGTATTACTCGGTGGACAAATGTGTTTGAGTGAATTTCTAGCACTTTTTTGTTCTCTTTTACCAGGGTTGCCAAATTGAGCACATCTTCTGGTTGTCTAATTCTAGATCGTCTTTGAAACGAAACAAATTTCTCTCTCGCGTCATATGTATCTTGCTCATTTCATACTTTTTGCATAGTTTATGTAATTTTACTTCAACATGGTTGGAATTTGTATAGTTATATACAATAACACTATCAAAAAGCTGCTCGTGTATTGAAATATTCAATGAAGAGAAGAATGAATTTGTATAGTTATATACAATAACACTATCAAAAAGGTGCTCGTGTATTGAAATATTCAATGAAGAGAGTAAGAGAGAGAGAGAGAGAGTAGAGAAGTACTAGGGTTTCACTCGTTTTGTTTGTTGGCATTTGAGTGAAGAGAAATTTTGACATACAAAGAGAATGTACAAGTAGAGAAGAAAAAACCACCGCAATGTGGCAACCCTCGTAGAAGAGCAAAGACGATTTACAATTAGACGACCAGAAGATGTGCGCAATTTGGCAACCCTGGTAAAAGAGAACCAAAAAGTACTAGGAGTTCACTCAAACGCATTTCTCTCTCGCGTCATATCTTGCTTATTTCATACTTTTTGCATAGTTTATGTAATTTTACTTCAACATGGTTGGAATTTGTATAGTTATATACAATAACACTATCAAAAAGCTGCTCGTGTATTGAAATATTCAATGAAGAGAGTAAGAGAGAGAGTAAATAAGTACTAGGGTTTCCCTCGTTTTGTTTGTTGGCATTTGAGTGAAGAGAAATTTTGACTGTCTACTTGTACATCGTTTTTGAGAAGAGAACAAAACACCGAGTGAGGCGCCCAGTATCTCTGCTCTCTCTCTTCGTTGATTATTTCAATACACGGGCAGTTTTCTAATGATGTTACAGTACCTAACTATAGAAATTCCAAACATGTTTGTTTAAAATTACATAAAGTATGTAAAAAGTATGAAATAATCAAGTTTAGACGCGCGAGAGAAATGCGTTTGAGTGAATCGGTCGACTTTTTGGTTCTCTTCTACGAGGGTTGCCACATTGCGGTGGTATCTTTTTCTCTACTTGTACATCCTTTTTGAAATATACACAAAAAATCAGCTGTTTGACAGACGGAAGCCGATCGAAAATTTTCCAACGCATCGACGCCACCAAAAATTGTTTGAAGTTCACGTCGCCACCGGTATAAGTAGCTCGCATCGGTTTAAAATGTAAACCGATTTGACCGACTGACTCGATTTGAATGGCAATTCCAATTTTAAAGGTTCAGTTATTTCAAAATAATCCCAAATTTGTACAAAACTGGCAAAACCAAGAGCCGCTAATTTAATTTTTCTGTTTTGCCGCCAACTCCGATAAGTTGCTCTAAATTGGACTACGCACAAAGTTGCCACCTGAAATGTCAATTTAAACTGCAGTTACACCTACCAAGATTATCGCTTTTTCGGGATTATAAATGTCAAACTCCATAAGAAAAAAACGTCGATAATCCCGAAAATGCGATAGTTTGGTAAGTGTATATGCCGCTTTAATCTTAAATTGGGTTGTGTTAATGGCAAAGATTAGAGAAGAAGGTTATTGTCAACCTGGCCGCGATAAACTGCGATATAAGTTTGAAAGGGAGAAAACTTGATGCTCGTGGCGAACACATTATCTGTTTATCGTCCAATTCAAAAACAAAATTTGTTAAAAATTTTTGAGTTCGTAAATGCAAATAAAATGCGCAACAAAAAATCATCTGCATCAGCTGATCGGCATCAGTGCTGATATGTATGTATATGCTCATCAGATCCAGAGCAGTGATGCTGTTCCGAATAGTACCAGAGGATTTCCCAAAAGGCGCTCCAGTTATTATAGGGTATTCGGGTACTACTTGACAGTTGCCGCATGCTGAAGTAAGAGTCTTTGTCATTCAACACATGAGTTTTTTCTGGGCGAAATAAGAAGTAGTTCAAAGCCTGGGCAACACTAATAGTTTTTCGAAAGCCGACTTCATCAGCTTGCACAATAGCGTCTTCAATTTGTAGTGCTACAAATGAAGGTTCCAATAACGATGGCACATTTAAAGCATAACCCAAATTGTTTAAAGTAACATCTTTTTCCATCAGATCCTTAAAATTTTTTCACTATTTTCTTTGTGGTGGCTTTCTCTAGTTGCACTCCCAAATTATGTATATATTTCAGTGCAAAAGTGTTAAAACGAAGAAGGTACCCCAAACGATCTTCCGACGCTAAAGGCCTTTGCAATTTATTGTATGAAAGGTGAAAATTGTTTACAAGTTGTACAAACAAACAAACTTTTTAACATTTTCGAAAAATTACCACTGCATAAATTTTCCTTACACAATCACTAGAATTAATCGAATAATCGATTTCTCAAGTAAAATGTTTATCAATTTACAATGTTGCTGCATACAAATGCATAAAACTCACATACGACAAGGCAACGGAAGAAGTGAAATGATTTGGTGAAATACTGGTGGTGTGTGTGTGTGCAAGAGTGAAAGAGAATGTGTGGAGAGCGAGAGATAATGATGGCGTCGTCAACTAAATTCTTTACAAGCGATTTGCGTAAATTTAGCAAGTGGCGCCAGGAAAATATCTACGCGTTGCCATTAAGTTCGCGCGGTGTTGCTCGATATTTGTTGTGTTTGTTTTGTTAGTTCTTCAATATTTCTTGGCGTAACGTCGCCAAAAATCTCTTGAAAGTCGACGACGACGCATTTCAAGTATTTGAAATAGTTCGCCTATTCGTACAAGTGTGTATGCGTTTGTGTGTTCCTAATGCATTTTACGAATCGAATTTGATTTAATGTAAATCACTTCGATCGACAGTATGTAAGTGGAGCTATAGAAAAACATATCTTCACCTACATATTCATATATGTGTGTATGTACTTTGGACTTCGTGTAGAAATCATCGATAACTGTAAGACAACTTTAGTGTGTGAATACTCCTTAATTAGTTTATAAACACTGAAAGAGTTTCAATCGAGTTCTTACAACTATTTAAATCCCCCACCATTCAACTTAAGGTAATCGATCAATGCGGATGAGCCGGTGTCTTTTCCTTAGAATTTGTTCGAACTGCAATGGGAATCGAGATTTCAAGTGAAAAAACAGCTGATTTGTGTATGGGAAAGAGGATGTTCGACTGAAAGAAATCTTGAAACAAGAGATTTCGATTGCAGTGCAAACAAGGCATCGTTTATAGTGCAATACAAATCGAAATTTCAAAAGACAAAAGAAAACTTTCGATTAGAAAAATGAATTTAGAATTTGCAAAGACCACACAACCCTTAAGATTCAAATAATGTTTTATACCCGGCTCTAAAAGAGTTACATCCTTATCACAAAAGTCTCATTCACTTGCAATTTTAGACATCACATACTAAACGAACCAAATAATGGCCATAAGATATTCGTCAATATTTATGTAAAATTGAACATAAACAATAAATATTTTGACAAAAATCATTTATCAGGTTCCTAATTTGGCCAAAAAATTGTGCAGGAAAAAGCCGTGACTGTAAAAGTGAAATAGTACATGGTCAGGTCATTAAACACGGTAATGGGTTCCCGCAATTTTTTCCCATTTTTTATAAATATCACAAAAATATTCACGAAATCCCGTAAAACTAAATTGACAATAAAATTACATTGAACAGCTGTTTTTCAGAAATCCTACTTACACGTTACATGCAGTATGTATGTATACAGATTTCTAACATACCTGTTTCCAGAATGCGACACCAGTGCAATGGATTGCAACAGACATACACTGGGTCGCGTTCGTTCGGACATACTGGTAAGCGTTTCAGCTGTGAGGAATTCTTTAGATCTCGCCACAAAAATAGGCGACATACTATCACATATGGCTCTTCGCCGAATATTTCGGCCCGCCGCATTAATATACAATTCGTTTGATATGTGGTGGTGCTGGTCATGGAACTTCGTGCAGCTGACGCCGTCCCCGAGGGCAGCGAGGGCGATCCTGATGCTGCCGCCACTGGGATTTTTTGGACTTGATCGTGACGTGATTTCACCGCTTTCAGCAGGGACGTTATCTGACTGGCCTTGAGTTGTTTCATTAAAGCATTGAAGTACAGTTCGGGTTGAAATGGGCTGACGGCGTCCGATTTTTTCGAGTTTTCGTAATTTTGTTTGGTGCAGGATGTGGTCGTAGTATTGTTGTTGTTCGTCGCGCTTAAGTTGAGGTGACTGGCAACAACGGAATTGGACGAACCAAATCCCCCGCCACAGCAATTCCTTAGAATCTTTGCCGCTGTTGCTGCAAAAGATGTCATGGCTGCCGTTGGGGATGGCGGAGATGGCTGGGCTGGTGCTGTATTGGTTGTGGACTGGGCTTGCGTCGAACTTCTGGATGTCATTCTTCGCTGGGATGTGGCACGTTGTTCTACTCTCCTCTGCAGATGGTCCTTGGTCAGTTGGTAGGTGCTGCTGCACGAACTGCTCTCGTTCAACTTTTCGTAGTCGTCGACGTGCATTATGTCGCCAGCATTTACGTAGCTGTAGCCACCGCTGTTGGGGCCTTGCTTCCGCACATAACCGGTATCGGAGTCGGTCGTTGACAGTGACGTTTCCGTTTCGCCATCCGTGGCATAGGCCTGTTGTTGGCGGAACATCAAACGATAATCCTGAGGTTGAATACAATCCAATTCGGCCACTGGACTGTAGGGCGGGAGTGGTGTACTCACTTGCGGCCTCATAGAGATTGAGGTCGATGTTGAACTCTCGGCATAGGCGTCGCAACAATCTGCAGATGCTACTCTGCGTTCCCGCTCCTGTTCCATTCGCTCCAGACGCTCCCTCTGAGGGAGGCGTTGATGTGGAAGGCGATGCGGCGGTGGTTGCAGTTTGGTCGTCCCACGTACAGGTGGTGTTAGGTTTTTTGACGCATAACGCCATAGTTCTTTCTTCTCGCTTTGAAATTTCATGGAGAGACATTAAATGTAGTGGTAACATCGATCTTAGCCTATTTGCATTATTCGCATTAAATAATTATTGTGGTTAATTGTTGGTCGTCTTCCGTTAGCCGCTTGGGGTTAGGGTTAATCACTTTTCACACCGATATCGCGACTACTCGCGAATTTTGTTCGTAGTGAAATTATTTACACAAACACTATGTGAGATAACAATGAATTGATATCGATTATATTGTTAGATAATGTTAATTTTGGCCCGAATTTAAACGACACTATTAACAATTGCTAGCTAAGTAATCGAAAATGAAAATCACTTTGTCATGAATTTTTTTTTTCAATTTTAAATTGATGTCGCACCATAAATTGTGTTGCCTGCAATTAAAAGAAAGAGATAAACAAATTATTAGACATTCAAATTTGTTTACTAAAAATAGTTAATTGTTGTAAAAAATATCATATTAATTTTCTATTTAGTGAACCATTAAAAAACAAACAATATACATATGGATAATTTCATTTATGTTACGCGTTGAACTTGGATATTTCAAAACTAAAGCTAACTTCACACTGTCAGTTTTATCCGACAGATGTCTGTATCTGAGCTAAGTTATCGATAAATATTGAGCCGCCAAATGGCGCGATAAGTACTTAGTTGATGACGACAGTTTGACTGCAGGACAAGCGTTAGCCAACAGCGTGCCTGTGTAAAATTGGTACTTTGGTTTAATGAAATTAAGGTTTCAGGAGGGATAATGAGAATTAATGTATTTACACGAAAAAGTTAAGAACGGTTGTATTTTTTACGGTCGATAATACCATGATCGTTAGTTTGTCCGGCTGGCCGGTTGATCTACTCGATAACTCCCGTAAATGCCACTCGATCTTCAAAAAATTTGGTTTTGAGGTTTGGTTTCTGAAAATTACGAGTATGCCCCCGCAAGAATATATGAATTTGAAATAACTACTTAATAGCGATTCACTAATTGGCACCTACAGTTTTACACCGTTTCTGAACCGTATTTTTAGAAGCTTTTTCATGGTTAAGTACTCGATAGTGTCGCCATCACTAACGAGGTGACCTTCGTCGAAAGAAATGTAAAGTCAGAGCCGGGATCGAGTCCATTGGTGAGTGTAAAACTAGAAAGCGCACAGCTCACTGGTTGTGAGAAGCTCTCCCCAATCCCCTCATGGGATGTAATGGGAAAATATTTTTTTTGTAACTGCGATTCAGACCCAATATGTTCCAACGATTCAAAAATAAAGTGTGTAGGTACTTTAAATTTGTTGTGGGAAACCAATAAAAACAAATTGTTTCGATAACTCGCTCAGTTATCGAAAGTTGAAATTTAAAAAATAAAGTACATAATATTTTTTTGTTTTCGCGATATATGGGACGTTGAAGTTGAAAAATCAATAAATTTTAAGAATTTAAATATTCAATTTGTTGGCTGCAAAACATATTAATTTAATATTTCGCTAACTCGCGAGTTATGGGCAGTTGAAAATTTGGTTCTATGTATATAACTCTATAATTTTTTTTCAAAAAAAAATTGTTACGTTGCTGAAGCAGGTGTTGGTCATATCTCTGAAGAGAAAACCCTAAGACCGCCCGAAAACTACCCAAGCAAATAGTTTTAAGTGAACCACAGACTTGTCATTCATGAGCATGGCCGATAACTTTGTATGTATGTGGCTGATGAATTAATATTACCAACAATTTTTGTAACCATGATAGTGATGCGAACATCTTCGATTACATTCGTATTTGGTAACAAGAAGGGTGTAAAAGCGACAATAAATTTGAATGATAACCAATGCTCATAATTGACAAATGTATTGTCCGCTTTACTTTACGAAGCCGGCGCCGAAACAAATTTCAACTCTATTCAATTTCTGTAATTGCAATTTACAAACAACCCTTTTGGTTCTTAAAAACAGCTCAACATCTCCGAAAGAAATATATTTGATAGACTGGAAAACATAAAAATCTAAAGACTTCTTTAATTGAAATCTTGAAAAATGTAAACGTGTTTCAAAACCTCAACTCTCTACACAAATTAACGCTTTAGGTTTGCTTGACGATTGTCCATGTTGAGATCGCAAATTGAAAACAAGATACATCCAACGTTGTTGCTTCATTAATTGTTGTTGCTATGGCAGTCTGCGGCGGCGGCGGTGTGCATTACTTGATTGCTTTTTGAGTTGTTGTTCAGATGATGGCGCCAGTGATCTATTTTATCAAATGGAAGCAACAACAACATGAACAATATGTTCCGCGGACTTGATGTCATGGTTGAAGAAATTGTTTCTTGTTACTTTAAGCGACAATAGTAGCGCAGTAGCAGTAGCAACAGCAAAAGCAAACATCAGCCAGTCTTCATCAGAACAAGCCAAGAAGGGTGCCCCACCATTAATACCTTTACTCACCAACTACAACAACGACAAGAGCTACAAAGACATGGAGTCCAAGACGAAGAATCGTAGAGAGGAGAGAAACCTCCAACCATGAACGAACGAGCAAACAAGTCATAATAAGAAAAATATTTGAAATGACTTTAAAGACAAGTTGCTTGTTAAATTGCCTTCATCAGCCGCCATCAAGTTGCCGACGTCGTCATTGTTGTGGTTGATGATAATAATCATGATGAGGATGACGACTGCGCCAACGTCTGTCGAGGACCCACAGTCAGACATACTATATTACATGCAATAAAGTACACAGTAAGGTATTTACAGTGTGGTCCAAATGTAATCGCATTTGAAGGTAGGCGCCGCAAATCTATACAAGAAAATGTAATTTATCATAAGGGGGTTGGGGAAATCTGCTCTATATTTAGGGTAGAGTATGATGTGCTTTCCTACAAAATAAAAAAATTAAATAAAACAAAAAAGAAAGACCTGAACACACTGCAATCGATACCTGGTGTTTGGAGATTTCATTCAACCAAACATGTGTTTTTCAATACAATATTCAGCTGTTTTACTCAAAATGATCGAGTTGATGAGACACCTTGGTGGACAACGAAGTAGTTACATGTATTCCCAACCATCCACCAAAATAATCAATTCTATAAACTTTTTACTTCTTTCTATTCAAAGTAATCAATAAAATGTCATAGAAATAGAAAATGTCATTTCAAACCAGATTATAATTTGAGAAATATGTTTCTCTGGGACGTTTATAACTCCGACCGTACATTTCAAAGCCGATGTCAAATCAATCTTCAAACTTATTGGTCATTTCTACTTGGCGTGTTTAACATGTTTTGACGCCAAACACATCTGATTTTACATGCAAATAACAGCTGATTTCTGTCCCAAACTATGTTCAAGAAAAAAAAGATTTTCGAAGTCGATTTTGAATGGCATGAGCTCAGTTTTTTCCTCCACTGTACGGAATGCATGTCGTCTGTTTATAGGTACATATTGTATAATGTCGATTGTTGTTGGTATGAATGTTGTTTTTTTTATGTTGTCCTCTATATCTGCCATGTTGTGTTCTTTGTATTATCATTAATATTAATGTCTGACAGTCAGTAAACTCGTCAACAAACCATTAAAATTGTCTGCCAAATAGGACAGACAGGCAGACAGACTAAATGGTAGTAAGTTTTTGGTTTACCCTTTGTATTATCCAATGTCTTTATAGTGCTATTTACTTTATAAGTCATCCTTGGAATTGCGTTTTGCGTCCCCCCAACGACCAAACGGGGATTAATTGGACTGTGTAGAATAATAGAGTTGGGCAATGAACTTAAGGAGAGATATACTCGTACTACCACTTTTTATGGTCATTTAATATTGAAGTCATTTAAGTGAAATTAAATTTTAAAAAAATAGCAGTCGATTTTGTTTTTGAAAAACCGATGTTTTACAACACAAAATCTAGAAATACCAGGCTTCGATTGCAGTGTAAATATGGCATTATAATATAAAATTGGCAGAACTTGTCGTATTCTCACGTGGAGCTTCGAGTTTTAGTTTTTTAATTTTTTTTTACTAAAACAATGAAAATTAAACAATGTAATTAAAGAATAGTAGAAAACTCACACAAACTAGGGTGTAAAGTTTTTCAGCTCCATGATATTGTGTTTCATCTACAAGGTGCTGGCGACAAACGACAAGGATGTGTTTTATTGTAAAAGTTAAAGCAATTTGCGTAAACATCCAACGATCCCACTTTCCCTCACATATAAACATCGAAATAATTTACAAAAATTAAATGAAAGTTTTGATTGATATCTCCCCTAGTTTTTGAGATATCTGATGTTTGAAAAACTATACACATTTTTTGATACTAGATTACAATAGACATATAAAAAAGATGTAATTAGCGAAACTAATGGCAAAAACTCCGCCATAATTTGCTAGGTTATACAGTAATCAACAGTTGACATTTGAAAATCAATTTAATTCATTGAATAACTGCCACGGAAAAGGCTTGTACATCCCTAAACCCGTCCGTAGAAAGTTAGCGCAAGAATCTATACATAAGTACTAGTACATGTAGGTTACGACATTGATTTTAAAATTAAACTTTTGGTATTTCGATAATTAAGCGAGTTATCGATTTTTTAATGTAACGGGTCCGCCAAATAGCTTCTTTTTTTTAAACTGCTATAAAAAAAACTACTGAATATTTTCTCAAATTTCTTTTTTTATTTGAAAGTACAATCCTTCCGGTTAATAATGGAAAATAATTTCATTCAAATAGCTGCCTCGGCTGGCCATGCAGTAGCCTACATGATCGGTCCAATTTTTAAGCACATTATCGATTGTGTACAGCTGTATTTCACCAATGGCTTCACGAATATTGTCCTTTAAAGCGTCAATTGTCTCTGGCTTGTCAGCGTAACACTTATCTTTGAGGGCACCCCACAAATAATAGTCCAACGGTGTCAAATCGCAGCTCCGAGGTGGCCAAACGACATCAGCTCTGCGGCTGATAATGCGATCTTCAAAAACAGGGCGCAAAACACCGAGTGTAGCTTCGGCTGTGTGGCACGTAGCGCCACACGTAGCGTTATGTAGCAATATTTCCCAGCGTTGTTCAAGCGTATACACAACCATATTCGTTCAGCGGAAGGATAAAACTAATTATCTGTCAAATCAGACATGAGCTAAGTCAGATGGCGGACCCTTTATTAATTTGACAAATCGCGGGTCCTCTGATATTATACACTTGCTTTAAGTTGAGTATTCAGTTTTTAGGAAATTTTTGTTGCCTTACGATGTACGTGTATAAAGTATAACGAAACTTTCATGAACCAAAAATGTTGTTCACTTTTCATTTGCTTGGTAGATTTTGTAGACAAAATCAATTACAGGGTTGGTACGCTACAGTTATTTCAAATCAAAGCAATTGTTAGAGATTGAAATTTTGACATTTCGATTATTTTAGTAAACAAAAGTAACTCCACATGTGTTAAAAACAAAATGGAGAGCGAAGATGAATTATTTATAAAATATTTTCAGAGATACATACATACATACATATGCGGTAACTCTCTACAAACAAAATTGCCCATTTAAGGTGGCTACTGTGCTGACTTTCCACGGTGAAAATCCATATAAAAAAATGGTCGTGAAATTCATGCTCAATTTTTCCACCAGAGAGTACTATGTTTTTTTCATAAGGAAAAGTTATTGATTTTTACAACACTGGATTGCAAGCAGATTTCGTTTAAAAAAAGCAGCGGCAACTGCATGGTAGAATGAGTGAGGTAAACTCGTTAGAACAGCTGATTTGAACTTTTTCTTGTTTAGGTATTTCTCTTATGTAAAATCCACATGTATCTGTTTTTGTAGTTTTAACTGTAGATACACACATGTAGAAAATTTGACAGATAAGGAATACCAAATTATTACCAATAAATAAACAATTTCAGCGAGAGTACAGTAGACTGTTCAAGATTGTAATTACCTGGAAAGTTGGCCAAACCAACACAGTTGGTATGATAATGGGCACCACAGGTGGAACACATATGTAAGAACCTTGTTGGAGTACGTAAACCAAGGGATACCGATGAGATAGGTGACTGGGTTGCGTTATGCGATTTTCATAGTTTTGCAGCCGCGTGTCAACTCAAAAGTACAAAACACATCAACTGGGAGTAACATTTGCTAAATCGATTGCAAAATTAGATATTCAGTGAAATAAAATCAAAATGTAATGAAGTGTTAGAGTAAAATTATTTGTGTAGATTCCAATTAACACGAAATTTTCTAAAATTAAAGATTTGTCCAATTCTCTACACGTTTCCCAAGTCTTCCACGGACTTTTTAGTACATAAAACAGCTGTTGCAAACTCTTGTTAATATTGTTAATATTAATAATAACAAGCAAATGTCAAAACGTCTAAGAAAAAAATGTTGTTTCGCTTTATTTCTTGAAAAGGGACAAAAATCAGTCAAAAACTAGTAGTACACTAGTAGAGTTTCCACGAGGAAAAAATGGTTGGGCTTATTTTTTCCTCGTAAAAACCTTTGGAGATAAAAGACAAAATTTCTTACTAAAATTTCCCAAGAACTGAATACGGGGCTTAGGCACAGAATTCACTGTTGCTACAGTTATTTGCATTTTTTTATAATAAATTACTAAAAACTTATCCCCATATTCATAGTTAAATGTTAGCCAGGAACTAATTCATAACAATTCTACTAGGCTGTATCCAACGAGAGGCTACGTAGCGCACAACTACATACTGGCTTTCCACAACAGCTGTCGTTTTACTACATTTACTCATAGCTATCAGGGTTGCCTTTGGT
Source organism: Phaonia tiefii (assembly GCA_963931995.1). Classification (NCBI taxonomy): domain Eukaryota; kingdom Metazoa; phylum Arthropoda; class Insecta; order Diptera; family Muscidae; genus Phaonia; species Phaonia tiefii. The sequence goes on from OZ008367.1 coordinate 89,867,589, forward strand.
TAAAGCAGACATGTTCATATATTAGTTAGACAGTAGATAGAAAACTGTTATAAATCAACGCTTGACGAGCGATAAACTAAGCCTAAAATGCATTCTAGTTAGACATTCGTCGGATGAATACGGGGATTAATCTATATTCAACTCTAATCCTAATTTCCTGTTATTTACAATAAGCAGAAATCGCTCAGCACACCTCGTTTCGTTTTTTTTCTTTTTGGGTGGATATTAGAATTTCAAAAGATGTCGTTAGCGGCGTCTGACTGCTGCTATCGAGCGAGCCATCACATACTTAGTTAAGAATTGCTTTGCGTGCAACGACACTGATATACAATTTACACATACACTCCTACTGATGCATACACATGTATGTACATTCATACTGTATTGCTATGTCTACTGTTAGGTCTTTAGTTAGTTAGTCAGTCAGTCAGTCAGTCAGTCAGTCAGTCAGTCAGTCAGTCAAGTCAGTTAGTTACTAAATGGTTGCAAAAACAAAACGACTGACTAACTCTATTAATCGATTCAAGCGACCGACCAAACGACAGACGAATCGAACCGAACTACCGACCATTCTAATACGGGAGGGAGTAAATAAGCGAAGTAACAAATTAAATCAGTTGAAGGTAGCTTAAACATCAGGCGCCAGTGGGCGCCACTGACGTAATAAAAGAAATAATAGTAACGGCGACAGCGGCGTCATGTATGGCGCCACCAATTCATGCACAAAATTCCATATAGCCAGACAGACGTATTGAAATAAAAAAAATTTACACGAACGTGCAAGCAGGCAAACAAGAATTTCTACACACACATCCACACACACACACGCGCGTGGTCTTCTCACAAGCCTCACGAACTCAACACACACCTATACTTGCAGGCACAACCGACGAGAACATGGAGCAGAACTCACAGATACTCTCGCTCTCTGTCTCTTTCTTCACGTACGAAAAATTCCGATGCAGATATACATATACAACGACAATAACAGCCGAAACAAATTTAAAATATCTTTTAAACTCTTTTTACTCTTTGTGTTTTGCCTCTCTTACACAAAGAATTTTAAATAAATCTCTCATAATCTAAATACTCGATCGTATTTTCATAAAACAAGTGATTACTTATCAGTGTTGCCAGATACCGGTTAAAAAATTATGCCAAATGTTTTCTAAAATGGTGTCATATGCATAGAACATATGAGATGAGATTTTGTTCTACAATATAGCGTTTTGGGTTTCATTTTGTGATTCTGAGTCCAAAAGATAGAGTAGGCCTTTTTTTATTCCCTGCTATACTAATTTTCCGACCACTTTGTATGGGGAGCTAAGCGATTTTAAGTGGCTCCTCATACAAAATCGTCGAAAATTAGTTTAGAGGGAAATAAAAAAATATTAGTTCCGCAAAATAATCATGTTTTATTGAAATGTCTAAATATTGCTACGATTTATCCAAATTTGTTTAATAGTACAAATTGATGTGTTCGTCTGTTGCAGTTATTATGTATAGTTTGTACAGAACCAGCCAAAATTATATTAGGCCTGTTTTTTTATACAATGATAAACTAAATTTTCGGCCAAATGAAATCTCTCTTTTTAAGATTCCAATCGGATACTCTACGAAATTTCGAGTACATACGAGTATTCTTGAATTTTGTTGAACCTCAATAAATGTTCAAGATTCCGCTGGAATGAACCGAAATCTATTGATTGTACATACATGGCGGGTTTTCCACGTACTAAGCTCACTGTTTGTGAGAAGCTCTCCCTAATCTCTACATGTGATTTAACGGGAAACCATTTATTTTTTAACATCATTAAAACTTACATTTGCGGAGAGCGAATGGAATAGCAAGCGTGTTTTATTTGTCACTTTGAAGACAAGTTGTTTTGCATTCCCCAAAACTGATAGTGTAAACCGCAAGCGGAAGGATCGTAAGACTTCTTTCAAACAGAAGTCAGTTTCATTCTATTTCTCTGTCCGTTCAATTTGCACTGATATTCTAACATGGCCTTTATTACACTATTTTGTACTCTTTTGTAAAAAGGAAATGTAAACAAAATACGAAGTACATTCTACACAGAGCAATATGCTATATCTATCAACCTATATCTATTGTTTGAATTGTTTTAAAATAAAATAACAGTTGTTACAAAACTTGTTTGATGCGTCTAAAAATAGTTCTCAAAATGTTGTGAAGTCTTGCTAAACATTCAAAACTATATATCTTAACAGAACAGCTAAGATTCCAATTGGGATTATAGAACATTTTTAGGTGAAATATCGTATACATGATCGTGGATTAACTAAAGTAGCTTTTCATTCTTAATTTTAGAAAAAGATTTTGGCTTCCCGAAAAATTAATTCTCTTTCTACCCAGAGTGATATAAAAAGGTAAAATAATACTATAATGTACCTCAAAATAGGCTGTATATACATATAAATGTTTTATATACATAAATTTAAGTGAACAAATTTTATTTGTTCTGCTAAAAATTACATTGAAATTAAAAACAAAACTGGAATTATTTTCGTGAAATTGTGGTAAAGAGCACTTGGGATAAATTTTTATAACCTAACACTTTAAAAATTAGTGCCCAGAGCGAAAGAGTTTTGTCGAAACAACTCAAATTATGCCAACTTGGTAACACTGTTACTTATCGTACTGATCGTTTTCTATCTTTCGTACTCTTCGCACAGTGTGAATTTTTATGGGCATTTATCAGTACAGGGGATTTAAACAACAGATACCCCACCATTGTGTTGGCTCTCGACATTGCCAAGGGATTCGATTGTGTCTGCCAGGGCGGAATCGTTTTTAAGATGACTGGAATGGGATTCGATGTGGACACATGTAGTGCGGTTGGTAGTTTCCTTAAGGGGTCCAAATTTCGGACGAAATCGAAAATGCGCTATCGAGTGTTAGATATGTTGTGGCGGGAGTACCACATGGTTTGCTCTTGAGTCCTGTATTCTACAACATCATTTTCAGTGATTTACCCCAAACGCCTGAGGGCCGGCAGGTGCTGCTGTGCATTGACGACACACTTGTGCCGAGGTTGGGTCCAAGGGCTAAGACCAGAAACTCTATGGTTAATAAGAACATGGAGTTGCTGTCGATTTACTACGTTTGTGATTGTGAAAGGGGATGCGATTGTGAAAGGGGATCAACGGTTGTTGTTCCCTAATGTGGAGACTTATGTACCTCACCTTCGGGTATCCGACAGGACTGTTGGAGTGTAAGTAAATATCTCCAGTCAGCCTCGCGACGCTGAATAGGGAGGGTTTCCTCTATGTCGACGGCAAACTCTTGCTTTACCGTAGGAGATAAGGAGCGTTGAAAATTTGCAACACGGTTTATAATGCCAACCAGTGGTTGCACCTTATCTTTGTATATAATGTAAACATTATAAATAGTGCCCTAGTTCCTGGTCTTCATATAGCGCAGCTGTAACTTTCTATGTTTTTATTGTTAAGGTCTACGCTGAAAAAGAAACGGTCCCAGCAACATATTGGAGGAACCATATATATCTTTGCAAGCATTGTTTTCATGAATTGAAGATCAGATCCTTTTTTTTGTTTCTCTGCTGTCTTTGTTTTCAGCATTTTTCAACAAACAAAGCCACATTTGGGTCACAAAAACGTATATTATAAGCTATTAATCATTGTGTCTCCCACATGTAATATTGAATAGCAAACACAACGTATTTGGACACAAGTATACTGTATTTACGACAAGCTCCAAATACGTCATATTTGCATCCAAACGGCAAAAAATTCCGATTTTTCAAAACTGAGGTAAAAATGCATGTAAACACCTTTTTTTTGCCGTAGAATGATATTCACGACATTATCATGATTAAACAGTGAATACAAACTCACTATTAATTATCCAAGTACATAGTTCTAAAATAGTTTCATATGTTTTCTTAAATACAACATCTGGTAACTCTGTTATCTTACATATATGTACGTAAAGTGAGCGCTTTGGTATTTGCTATGAAATTTTTAAGAGTATTCACACTTGTTCTCTTTGAGTCTTCCTTCCCTTCTCAGCAATCACATAAACCATAAATCATTATCTCCAATATGGATGGTTTTATTAGATCTAGTATTTTTTTTTGTTAAAATCTTCGAAGAATTGTAATGTTCATGCAGATTACACAGTTTTCAAATGAAGTACAAGTGTTGCCATTGTGCAAAAATATATTTTTGAAATTATTATTACTATGTACGTATGTGATTTCAATACCCCTTTTACACTAGGGGATATTCGTTGAGGAATCTAGTGATTATAGTGTACAAATTAAGAACCGTTTGTGGATTTGCGACTATCAAGTTAGTTGTTGGTGTTCTGTATTCCACTTTCACGAAAAGAAGATATGTCTCGTTAGATATGACTTCGAAAGTTGCAACAGATTTTATTCAGATATTCCCACCAATCAATAACCTTGTAAGTGGGAAAATATTGAAGCAATTTATGTCACTAAATCTTGCGAATTGAATCTTACGCGACAATGAATTCAAATTCACTTTAGGTGAAAATGAAATTAGAACAGACTCGATAATCTTCTAAAATTGTTGAAAAATTTTATTATTAGATATTTAAGTAAAATTGTTATTCAAAATTGTTTAAATTATGGGCGCTGTGCAACTGCAAACATTTGGAAGTAAAAAACACTGAATCTATATTTATAGATGCCATATATTTAGTCATATACTATGACACTTCACACAATCCCGAATGTTAAGAAAACATCAAATAAGATGAATGAACTGCTCGAGAAAACAGTTGGCAAAAAATAGGATATTATCGATATAATCTATATGTATCCTCATGGTCAAATATTTCAAAATGCACAACACTCACGCCCCATATTATGAAGAATGTCAGGAATTATTTATATAGTAATTAAGAAAAATAAAAATATGTAGCTACATACGTACATACATACGATATACTAAATCACAACGATATGAATGAATTAAAAAAATTCAGAAAATTTTAGTAAATGTTACTATAAAATTAAGCAAAAAAAAAATCACATTTGTGCCAATTAGTTTTGGGAAAAACACAAAGCGTGGCGACAGCCGGCAACAGAAATCAAAGTTCACATTAAAGCAGGATAAGAACAGCTGTTCTTCGTATCCATTGACCGTTCGAAATGGATAAACTGCTCGTCGAATATATATATAGGAAAAAGACAACGCAATTGCCGACATGTTCCAGATCATAGGTCTTATATATAAATAATACCAATAAAGCATATAAAGTAGATAGTATCAATGTATTTTATTTGAAATTGTCACCTAAAAAATTTATGTCTACAAAACTTTCGCGGAACGCCAATGCCTTCTTATTCAATAGAATATATTAAATATGGTCCAAATTCTAGAAACCTATTTCATATTTTAATTATAATTATTGTCCGTTTGATTTCATATTTTTCGATCTTTCAGTTGTGGTTTTCTTTAATAATTGTTCAAGATCAATAACTATTAAATATTAAATAAGAAACTAAACTATAAACTATTAAATATTAAAGAATACCTAAAATATTAAATAAGAAATGTATGAAATTGATTATTATTTTGGATGGTTGGTAATACAGCTATTTCAATGTCCATCAACGCATATCATAAGATCCCTTCTCCACAAGTATTTAGGTATATCGTCACACATTATAGGTACAAACAAAACTCAACTTAGCTAAAATTTCAACAAATACTTTGCCATAACCCTCAATATTCACAACATTCCTTTACTATGCATGCTTTGATCGAAAGCCATTGCATAGATGTTTTGGGTTATTCTTATATTCCCAACCATCCACCATAATAATCAATTTCATAAAATTCTTATTTAGGGCCTGATCAAGTAAATCACTTTAATATTCACCTCAGTTTTCGACACAATCCCTTCACTAAATTAAGAACCTGACGTATGATTTTTGTTAAAATATGCATTCCTTGTGTTCATTTATACATAAAAATGTACTAAAATCTTAGAGCAAGTACTTAGTTTGTATATTATGTGACGTCAAAAATGCCAAGTGAAGTGAATGTGACTTGTGCCGTTAATATTTTCTATTAAAATTTACTTTTTCATAGAAAAAAGTACTTTTTACAAGTTATTGATCTTGAACCGAACAAATAACGGGTTTTTCAATAAGAGCGCTACCAAAGTTTTTTTAAATAAAACAAAAGCGGTTTTAGATACCAATGAAATTCTTTATTCCTGTGAAAGTACGTTCGATGCCATTATGTATGGAACTCGATTTCTTTTGCATGGCCACCACGGGCACGCTTGCAGAAGTCCAGACGCTGAACCCAATTTTCGACGGTTTTCAAGCATAAATCGGCCGATTCTGCTGCAATTTGACGTTCGATATTCGTACGAAGTTCATCAATCGTCGCTGGCTTGTTGGCATAGACCATAGACTTGACGTAGCCCCACAGGAAATAATCTAACGGCGTCAAATCGCACGACCGAGGCGGCCAATCGACTAGGCCATTTCGTGAGATAACACGTTCACCAAACTTGGTTTCCAATTAATTGATTGTTGCATTCGCTGTGTGGCTTGTGTCGCCGTCCTGTTGGAACCACATGTCCTCCAAGTCCATATTATCCAATTGGGGCCAAAAATATTCGGTTATCATTGAACGGTAGCGATTCGCATTCACAGTAATGTGCCGGTCTTGATCATCACGGGAGAAGTACGGCCCAATGACGCCGCCGGCCCATAAACCGCACCAAACCGTAATTTTTTCGGGATGCAATGATGACTCATGGATTACGTGTGGATTGCAGTCTGACCAATAATGCATATTTTGCTTATTGACGAAGCCATTCAGCCAGAAATGAGCCTCATCATAAATTGGACGTAGCGCTCTTAAAGTTAAGGCAACTGACTCCAAATTTCGGTAGTAAATTTTAATAATTTCGACTCGTTGTTGGCTCATATATCTTTCCATGATGAAATGGCAAACCTTACTGAAGAGAAATGTCAAAAGAGCGGGACAAAATATGGCGTCGTTTGCTGTCCCTATCGATTTACTTTTGTAGCGTCTCTGTTGAAACCCCCTTTATTAGGGAACATTATTATTATTGTTCATAAAAATGTTCCAGCTTCATGAAATTCAAGCAATACTTTGGATTGCTTCTAAAATAGCGGATTCTGGAACAAATGCTTTTTGAACTATTAGAATCGGTGCTTTTGTAATTTATTTGAGAAAACGTCCCAGACTTCATAGTACTGCCACACAATTTTTAAGAAACCTATTTCAACACACATGATATTCACGATTCAGTTAATTTTAAACTTTTATGCCACTAAAAAACACCCTTTATATGCCAATAATATAGTACTGCTGACCAAATCCTTACTAACTCTTACCCTCGAAACAATATCTACTATGTAAAAATGTACACCCAGAGAACTAATTCTTTGGAAACAGGTTGTAGCAATCGCAAATTCGATTGTTACTAACGAATTGCGGTTACCACAACCGAATTGAGGTTGTGATGACAGAATATAGTCCCCGCAACTTAAATTCGGTTGAAGCAATATCGTTTCGAAATTGATTCGGTTGTGACAACTGAATTTTCAATTATATTCGTTTTGTCTACAACATTTTCTAAAATTTCGGTTGGAACAACCGAATTTAAAATTAATTCCGATGCAACAACCGAAATTGATACCAAATTCAGTTGGAGTAACCGAATGTGGGATCAGTTCAGGTGCAACAACCGAATTTAGCATCGATTTGGTTGTAACTATCGAATTTGGTATCTATTCGGTCGCAATAACCTAATTTAGCATTAAGTCGGTTGCAACGTCAATTCAGGTTGCTGTAACCGAATTTCTCAGGAATTCTGTAGGTACAAGCGAACTTTCAAAATTAATTTATGGCAATCTGTAATTCTCGTATTCAATCTCTAATTAGGCTAATTAGGATGAAACAAGCTCTAATGAGGGTGTGACAACCTCTAATTCGGTTGGGACAACCTCTGTGTGTAAAAACACCTCTAGTGTGTATATTCGGAATTAGTTTATGAGTGTATTAGGCCTTGTTCTCATTACAATCGATTCCTCGTAATTTTAGGCTTCTAGTGCAGAAACAGCTGATTCTTTTTTCTAAAGGTTTAAGGTCCAATAAGTCTTGACGGTTGACGTTCTACTCAATATTGCACGGTTAGTTATGACGGTTAGACGGTAGAAAGACAAACCATGAGTTTTGTGCTAAAAAGTGATTGTGTCAAATAAAAAATGAAAAATGAAAATGGTTGCCGTGTAATTGTGTATTGCCGCGCACAAAATGTCGAAGTAAAAGCAATAACAATAACAGCTGATCGGTCTTGACGGCTGACGGTTGATTCTGCAACCTGCAGAAGTCTACCGTCGTAAACCGTCAATTTTAGTTACCTCCCTCTAACACATGCAAAATGCTACCCCAATTCAAACAGCTCATCGCTTACCGTCAACCGTCAAGACTAATTGGACCTTAACACATGTTTGAATGGAAGAAATCATTGCAGCACTACAAGGCCTTATTCTATAGGTACACTATCTGAGTTCCCACTCATTTGAGTCGAAAAATTAATTTAAAAGTTGCCTGAGTGTCAAAAAAAAACTAGGGAACGAGTTATTTTTTGACACTCCGACAAGTTTCAAAGAGATTTCTTCGACTCAGGTAGTGTAATATAGCCTTCTCCCAAAAATCATAACTCTTACACGAAAATATCGGTTAAAGAAGCTACAATTGTCGCTCTACTAAGCCGTCTCTCTGTACTGCCCATCAGTTAATACCGGACCAATTTTGATAATTTTGGAGGGAAAAGAAAGAGTTTTCATTATATCGACACGTTCCCGGCAAATTGTATTAAGCGACATATTTCGATATACAGAGAATGTCCCTTGCATAACCGAAATAAATCAAATGGTAATAATGGAAAAAAATAATACAAATCAGCTACTTGACAAAAAGTTTTTTTCGTTTCCTGAACAATTTCAATTTTGTCGCTTAATACATTCTACCGGGAACGTGTCGATATCAAACTTTTAAAAAATATAAGAATTTGAAAAATGTCAAATAAAGTGTGGCGAGTTTCACAATTCACCACATTTTTATTGGTATTTTTCGTAAAGTTTTAATATTTTTACGTTCGTATTCATAAAAAGTTCTGCGAGGTTTGAGAGACGATTTGTCATACAAACAACGTCTTTCAAACCTCTCACAACTTTTTATGAATATGTTCTTCAAATATTAAATGATTTGTGGTTTGTATATATAAGTTATTTTACCATTACATCCTGTGAAGTGCTTCTTTTAACGTGCTTCTTACAATCAGTAAGCTGTGCGCTATGGTTTTACACAGGTTCCGAACGCGTTTTTAAGAAGCGGTTTCATGGCTATTTACTCAATAGTTTCGGAGTCAGTAAGCGAAGTAACCGCCGACGAAAGAAATGTAAGGTGGTCGGATCGGGGAAAGAACCTATGTTCTCATGTATGTATAAGAGTTCAAATATTGCGGTAACACTGTACTGCTGTCGGATAGTTCGAGCATATTTTTGAACATTGATTTTTTTTATCGTACAGAAAAGAATGTATGTCTGCGCAACGGAAGTGCTAGAGGACATAATTTATAATAAAAAAATTGGGAACACTGTCAAAAGGCAATGTTAGACTATCTGTATAAATGGAACGATTTGCGGCGAGAGCAATATAATGCTACTCTCTTTCATTTAAAAGAAATCGTACGATAATTATACATTCGATTTACACTATCAGTTTTTAAGAATGCAAAACAACAGTATGGAAAGTGACAAAAATAATAGAATATACGAGTAATACTATAAGAGAATAGAATATAGCAGAAAGAAACTTGTGAACAAAGATTAAGCATTTGCAAAAAGCGACGAAATAAAAGGGTTGTGTTGTCACATTTTCTTTGATTTAGTTTGTTCGTTTCATTCCAAATGCAGATTTTGAGACATCCCAAAAATGAGAGAAATCTAACAAATAAGTTAAAATTGCTTCTGCTAATCGTTCTTCTCAACTTAATACCATAGAGCAAATTATAATAGAGTATTTTATTATCTCATCTGACGTTTCATTTCACACTCTTCGTCGTAGGTTTGTACAAATGAGAGAAATTCAACGAAAATTAATTTACCACAGGTGGAGTTACAAGAACTGTTGACTTAACATTTTCATTTCGTTTTGGTATATAACTGTACAATTTGATTGAATTTTGCACTTTTTTTGTTGACTTTTATTGTTGGTATACATTTGTGTTGTATTTAACACAACTATTTTACCATACAAACACAAAATGCCGTTGGTGTTGCCTTGTTGGACGTTTTGCACCAATGCCTCTATCTGGTATTATTGAACCCATGCTTTCCACCATCCAATGTTTACTTGCAACCAATATTAAGAGAATACACTATTCTATTCTAATTTGCTCTATGCTTAATACTATTCCATTCTCTTTCATCAAATGACAATTTCGACATATCCAACGATTTGTGTAATAGTCTAACATGGCCTTAAATATGAACCAAAAGCACAAAGCCTTGCACAAAAATTATCAGATTATTGTGTTCTCACACACTCTTCAAAAAGATGACGAAAAGGAATATTAAAGTTCAAATTATAAGGTTCTTCTCACTCACTAACCAATTCAGTCTAATGATCTGCAAAAAAACCATGTGCGCAGACCTAATCACTTAAGGCCGTGTTAGACTGTTAGTGCAAATGGAACGATTTGCAGAGAGAGAAATGGAATGAAACTCTTTTCCATTTGAAAAAAAAATCAATCTGCTTTCGATTTACACTAGCAGTGTTTAAGAATGCAAAAACAACTGTCTGTATAGTGACGAAAAATACAATAGTTATAAAATCAAAATAGGATACAGAATACAGAGAATTGTGAACAAAGACCAAACATTTGTAAAAAGTGACGAATTAAAAGTTTTAATGCCGTTTTCTTTTGTTTTTCGTTTCATCCAAAATTCAACCCTGATCGCATAATATTTTGAGGAATTCAAAAAATTAGAGAAATCTAACAGCTCTGTCAAAATTGTTTCTGAAAACCGTTCTCCTTAACTGTTCCACTATTCCATTCTCTTTCATCAAATGACCTTTTTTTGCCATATCCAACGATTTGGCTAATAGTCCAACATGGGTTTATATAAGAACGCACAGCCTCTCATAAAAATTTAAAAATCGTTGTGTTTTCACAAGCTCTTCCGAAATATGATGAAAATTAATATTTAAGTTGGAAAAATAAGGCTCTGCTGACTCACTAACCGATTCAATTTAAATATCTGGGAATAAACATGTGTGCAGACCTAATCAGTTAGTCTGAACGGAGAATGATTAATACTTATATAACCACAAAGCAAATTATTTAAAACCTTACTACTTCCCATGGTTGTATTACAGTCCTCTTACACATGTTTTTGTATTATTATTTTTGCCAGTGGAAGGGTATTCAATAAGATTTTTCTCAACAAGAATCCAACGTGTAGAAAAGTGTGCCAGAGTTTCAACAGCAGATAAGATACATAAATCCAATAAGTGTAGCTTTCCATCACAGTGGAACAAATTGAAATTAAGACAATAAAAGAAGGTCAGCTGGTTTTAGAGCATCATTCGCACGCCTGATTTCTTCAAATGACATTTTTATATTTTAAAAATGTAATACGGAAAAATATCCAATCACAAACGATTACAAAAGGTGCGTTTTAAAGCAAAGGGCAATACAAAGTTGAAATATTTTGTTAGAAACGAAATCAGCATTATAAGGGCAGGGTTACAAATATCAATAACCCTACAACATTGCCACCCGTAATCCCAATATTGGGATAAACTCGTATGCAAATGCCATATTAGTTTATAAAATACGTATTACTTGTTTCGGATTCTCACCCTGCTGCGTACATAGAATAATACATACCTAGATAAACTTATTCTCTCATCTGACGTTTCATTTCACACTCTCATCGTAGGTTTGTGGAAATGCGAGCATTTAAATTTAAAATTACCTTACACCAGGTGGAGTTGCAAAATATGTTCACTTAACTTTTTCCTGTCATTTTGGTGTAGAACTGAAAAATTTAAAAGTATTTTGCATTTTTTTGTTGATTTTTGTCGTTGGTATACATTTGTATTGTATTTAACACAACTAGTTTGCCACAAAAACACGAAATTCGGTTGTTGTTCCTTTGTTGATCGCTGTATACTATTGCCACTATCTAGTATTATTGAACCCATATTTTCCACCATCCAATGTTTACTTTCCATCGTACCTATGACGTTTAATTTATTGAGCGAATAAAAGCTTCTTCGGTATGTATTATTCTATGGCTGCGTATTGTATTTGTCAAATAAACGTCAAAGTTAATCATTATAAATTCATTTCATAAGAAAATATATAATCAAATTTTATTGCAAATTATGTTACACTTATGGCCAGTTTTTCGGTCAGTGGTGATCTACGTTTCGTTAAATTCTGGTTAAACATCGAATTGTGTTTTGTTATTGTCGAATTGTTGTGTTGGTTAACTTTTAGTCAGAACCATATGATTTTACAAATCAAATTACTGACTGTCAAAATGAGAAATGTTAGATTGTATAAAATATATGCTTCTGTTTGCGTATTTGTACACATTCGTTGAGAATACATCGTTAAATGATTGCGCCTATATAGTTTTTTACACAGTTGTGTTAAAATTGCATCTATTTCTTATTTTACATAATTCCATTTTGTATGTTCCTCTTTGTTGTTTTGGTATTTATCCCAAACCAGTTGTTTTTTCCAATAAGAATACAAGGGTTGCCATAATCGTTAACAATATGGCGACTTACATTAACTCACCACTCACTGAAAAACAAAATGCAAACTTAACTTCAAATGAACTTTTAATTACGATTAAGTAATCTTATATATCCGACGGTGGCGCAATGGTAGTGTGCGCGGCTCTTGTGCATGAGGACGTGGGTTCGATCCCTACTCTGACCACCTTAAATTTCTTTCGACGACGGTCACCTCGCTGAGTGACGGCGACACTATCGAGTATTTAGCCATGATAAAGCTTCTCAGAATACCGTTCGGAACCGGAGTAAAACTGTAGGTCCCAATCAGTGAGTTTAAAACTTGAGCGCGCACAGCTCACTGGTTGTGAGAGGCTCTCCCTAATCCCTTCGTGGGATGTAACGGGAAACCATTTATTTATTTATTTTAATCTTATAGTTAACTACCCACTTAATAACTGATCATTACGGTCCTTACTAAGGTTGAGTCTTACAGCCAAAGTTGGGTATAACGCGATTTTGCAGTTTTAGGGATTTGATTTCCATAAACAGCTGATTTTTGTACAGCAAAACATATGTTTGATGGGTTGAAATGCTGAAAACTTCGAAATCGCGGTATACATAAAGCTAGGTTTTGAAATCAGTTGGGATTTTGTACAAATTAAAAGACAGATGTTTTGTTCAAAAATATAATAATCGAAATCTTGATTTCGCCCACAGTATGAAACAACTTTAAGTAGAAATGGGCAGAGATATATCATGGCAAGCTCTTAAATTTTTCGAATAATTCATATTTCTCATAAATTCAAATACAAACTTCAACATTGTGTGAAAAATTGTTGACGTTTCGTAAATATACAACTCAAATATACATGTTTTACTGGGTATACGAGGATTTTATAAGTTCGACTGAAAATCTATGCTACATATTTTGCATTTCAGGTGTTAAGTTTATATTTAGGTTGGGTTCACGAGTTTATTATGATCAAGCGAATATATAAATAAATGTTTATATCTATACAAATACATTTACAAATAATTGGATTTTAGACTTACTTGTTTCGAAATTTTGATGATAATTTTATTTTTGCTGCTCTTGTTGTAGTTGTTGTTATTATGTATATCTTTGACGTTTACTAAAAATTTTGATTATTTTGATATGTTTGTTTGTTTTTAAACGTTTGTTCTAAGAACCCGTTGAATATGTTTTTTAATTGATATGTTTAGTTTACGTTTTAAATATTTTCTTCGAAATTACATTGTTGTTGTTCGAATTCTTTGAATCCTGCGATAGTTTAACAGAATTTTATAGAATTTCTCGAAAGTATTAGTTGGTTGGTTGGTGTTGCGGTTGATCGATATGGTTTATTCGGTTAGGCTAGTGGCTATTCTGGGTTGCCGTATACCTGTTTCTCACTTATTATTGGGTTGTCGTGTAGCGTTTGTTGTTTAGAATATTGATGCCAAACAACGTCAAAATATTACGTGTTTTGAATATCTTTGTCGCTCGCCTCCCGTGTGCGCTACGTACAAAACAAACAAAAAACAAAAACGTGTGTGTCAACCTCTATTCAAGAACAATACACATACATACAATTTAAGATATTTATGAATTCTTTGGACATTCGCATGTGTGTTATGTGCGGTGGCGAATACTCATTGATTAGCTTTACCACCTTAACATTTACCAAAACTGCTGTTTGCCAAGTGTGGGGATGGGTGTGCCAAGCTAGGGGGGGTGTGATGACTTTTCACCGGTTTTCGAGTTGTCTCGTCTCAGCTATTGTTGTTGGTCGTTCCTTTGCATGTGGATTTGCAAGGGGCGCGCGAGCGTACGGATAAAGTGTTAAAAACGGTCCTCGAACGCTAGTTGGTTGGTAGGAGGTGGTGGTGCTTGTTGGATAAGTGAATGCGGGGCATTCGATTTGATTCTTAAGAAAATGTGCTTAGAATTCTAATGTGTAGCCAGCCAGCCAGCCGTGTAATCGGTTGAGTTGATATGTTTAACGTTAACTGATATGTTTGCGGCAAAGTTAATATCGGTAGATTTGTTTTTAGCAATAAATGAAAACATAAAATTCTCAATCGGTTTTGCTATTTGTGTGGCCGTTTGCAGGTTTTTATTATCTTTTCTTTTTGTATTCTTCTTGTGTTCAATTCAAATTCGCACTAAGTGCTGGCGAATCTCTTTTGATTTTAAAAGACGATGTTGACGGCGTCAACGATGGCGTTTAAAGAGGCGACGGCGTTTAGGGGATAGGGAGCCAGCCAACAAATACGTTACGGCACGTAGCTTAAATGGCGATAAGAAATAAATAAACACACATCAGAAACAGCAACAAAACATACAAAAAAAAGGCGAGAGCCCCCAGAAGACGGACCGACCGACCGACCGAGCGAGCGAGCGAAACTAGCAAAGTAAACACAAACAGGAAAAGGAAGGTGAAGATGAAGACAATGGTGGCAGCACAAACCCGAACACACAACAAAATCACTAAAGCAACGACAAGTAGAGTACTACTAGTCTCAGTTTGTGAATATGTTCACGCAGACACGCGCGCTTTTCGGTTACGATTTGTTTGTTCGAATTGGTACGGAAGCACGATGTCGTCTCTATGTTATTTTCTCGTATAATTTGTTTCTCTTATTCTTCTTCTTCTAAATAATAAAAGAAGAAGAAGTGTGCTAGCAAGCAAGCAAATCCGGCAGTAAATTATTTCACAAATCGGTATAGAAAAAAAATATATGATTTAAATCCACAAACGAAAACAGGAATATTTCATAAATTTTACTATTATTTAGTCAATATCACTAATGATTTTGTACCAGGCTCATAAGTTTTTCATTGCTTTTCATATAATTTTCACTACATTCACCACGTTCGGTATAAATTCTATTGATTTTTCTATAGATTTTCCAAACAACTTCGATTTGTTTGTTTAATCTGGCATTCCTGGCCTGTTGTACAATTCAGTGCCAATTTTTGTTACACACATTTCGTTTTCATAATTTTTTTTTTTTACTACACTTCACATTGTAATACTCTTCTATTTATTTTTCGTTATAATATACATATGTATTAGTTTTACACTGATTTACCGTTGGTGGGTTCGCTTGTGTGTCAGCAGATTTTTCTTTCTTTATTTTTCGTATTTCGAAGGAAAAAACTAGGAATTGTATGATACATCATACAAATACAATTTGAAACTTTATCATCACTCTCTTCTACACTAATTTTTACTACTACGACGACGACGGCGGCGGATGAGCGAACGACGTAGTACGTTACGCCAACGTGTTGTGCGGACTAGTTTTAAACAGCAACTAAATTGAATGAATTTGGTATAACGAAGAAATTTCCTCATGTCTGTTTCAAAAACAAAAAAAAGTTACACCAACACACATGCAAATAATTATCTCTCTCTGTCTCTCCTGCTCTCTCACCCACACACACATTTGTACGCTTAAGATACACTATCTGTGAGTTGTTTTAATCAATTTCACGAACATGAATGAGCAATGTAATATCTCTTGTGAGAGAATTGTATCTCGTGGTTACATACTTGTGTAGAGGAATGTCATTCAATTGAATGGCAACATTTTTTGCATAAAAGAGTTGCCAATAAGAGTTTCCCGGCTTAAAGAAGCATCGGTTTAATAAATTGGGGATTTAACGAACTGACAAACTTTTAACATCAAAAATGTTGGTATAATTAGCAACTGAAAATTTGCAAACTTTAAATAAAAAAATGAAACATAACTATAAACGGATCACGAAAAAATAAATGGAAATATGTTCAAAATAATTCAATGTTAAAAAAGTGTCCTTCTGGTGAAAATATTAGTGGTGGAAAAATTAGAAATTGTGAACACTATAAGATCGTTATTAAAAGAGAATCGGGGATTCTTTATCGGGGATTTTTTCTCAAGTGCATCAGACAAAAAATCATTCTCATTGACATTACGCAAATTTGCCAAAAATGTTACCTAATATAGTTATTATACGCGAGAAATAGGCGTGGTCAAAGTGAGAAAGAGTAAAATTTACTGTGTTTACTCAATGTAACATTTTTTTGGGGCTCGTGAGTATGTACGACGACTTGATATGGGCACACGTCTAAAAGGGGAGGTCGGCCATAGACAAAAATAAAAAAAAATATATCTTGATAAAATTAAAATTGTTCAATACGTCTAATGAAAATGCAAAAATCTTTTTTCAATTTAGTTTGTTTCAGCGCCACGAGAGAGCGCTAAAGTTAAGTGTTTTTGGCGTATTTGCTTGAATGCAAAAATCGATTTTGATCGGTAATTCACAAAGCAAAATGCTAAGTTTTGCAGTTGTTGTTAAAATGATAGAATAGCAATTTTGAAAAATAAATCCTTAATGATATTACTGAAGACAACTACAAAAAATTTATCACAAAAATCCTAAAATTTGGTTCAAAATATAAAATTTGCAAAAGTTTCATTGAGTGTAGAAAAAAATATGTTGAGGGTAGTATTCTATAAGTCCCGAAAGTGAACATACACGCAAAAGGCAACGCGAACGCCAAAGTCAAAAAATTGTAGTTTATATATCACTTCGCGCTTGCGTTTGTTTACGAAAGCTGTCACTGACATATTCGGTTTATGTAGTTGCCCAACTAAAGTAAATAATTATAGATTAGAAAAAATTATCTTGAGTGAAATGCTCAGAATGAAAAAGATTAAAAAATTTAGCTCTATTTCAGTAGATCAACAGATTTTAAGACTGCTATTATTTATAATACTGCAAATACCAACAATATTCACATAAAATGTGTAAAAACCTATGTTATTTTGGGATTCAATGTCCAATAAATTTCCCCATCTATATTAAATTAGTTGTCTTTTCAAAAAACACGTGCCATTTGGCGGTATGTATTGATTGTAACGTATTGGTTTTTCTGTTTATTATTGTCAACATCAACTGATGTCTATAATTTTCAAATATAATTATAATAGTTTTGCAACGCATTATTTATTTGAACGTTCCATTTCTAATTTTATTATTGTTAATAAGAATTTCAGTGAGTAAACAGTATAATTTTGAATTATTTAAAAAAAAAAATTCAGCCTATCCGCCGATTGCATTTCAACCAAAATTGCCAACTACTTATAAGCAATGAAATGCAAAATACTTCCATCTGCCTATATTCTCGATCGACATTTTTCTTTAAATTTGTAATTTCTTCAACTAACGCGAAGAACTGTGGCGTGTTCAATTTGACAGCTGATGTGATCAAAAACGTTACGCTGCGTTTTATTAATTACCCATTAAATAACGTAACTCAACGCAGGTAGTCACCGAACAGCTGTAACGTTTTATAAACTACAAAAAGGACAAAAGTAACGCGAAGTGACTGATTCATGACTTATAGAATATCCCCTAATTTGAATGGGCTTTTTCTTCAGTATGAGCAAGTTTAACTTGAAGTCTATTCGACTAAAAAATAAAATTCTGCCACTTTTTCGTTTAAAATTAAATAATAAAAAGTTAAAAACTTCTACACTTCTTTTGTGATTTTTTTTATTAAAATGCGGAAATGCTGACTGAAAATTAACATTTACCTGAGTCCTTTATCATTTTTGTAATCGAGGCAGGCATTTAAAATCAAAAAATAAATTTTTACCCCAAAATTTACCCATAAGCCGAAATTGGTTTTACAAGTTAAACCTATATTTGTAAAAATTTTTAATCTATTTCGAAAAATTCACAACTTTTTAATTTTTTTAAAACATATTTTAAAATAAATTAAACTTTTTACAATTTCTATCGGAATAATATGTTATCTTTAATAGGAAAAGGAAAAACTCGGCCGCTTTTTCCTTAAAGTCCGAAAATATGTCATTTTCGAAATGCCTAAAATCACCATTTCCTTCAAAAAATTTCCTCAATTTTGCCACTTTTTTGCACTTTATTCAATTTTTGTTTCTATTGTTTTATGATGTTAACTTAAGCATTAAGGTAAAAAGGTTGACATAATTTTAAAAACACGGAAAAAATAAAAATTTTTCAAATGTTTTTATTCTGTTGTTCGTCCTTTTCTTTATCAATAAATAATCAATATTCTAGGAGCTTGAGGTCAGATTTGCAGTTCTTGTTTTTATTTTCCTCGATATTTCGCTACTCTATTGTGTAGCATCATCAGGAGATATAAACAATATTAATTAAAACAAAATAACAATTGTGAAAATTTCTCAAATGTTTAAAATCACGGATTTCGTAACAAAATTACAAAGAGTCCTTCCTGCCAAGAGTTAATTGGAAAGTGGAAGAGTGTTATAGTCTGATGAATTTTCAAATCCCATTAAACCCTTTGTGTGGGGGGTACCAAAACCCGTAGTCTGATTACTTCCAAATTTTGCTGAAATATGACGGTCACACAAATACTACGTTGTACAGAGTTTGATCAAAATTTAGCAATCTGATAGGGTGTTATGGCGTAATGAGTTATCGAGGCCCGTTGTATCTTTTGTACGGTGGGTACCAAAAATAATGGTCCGATTCCATAGAAATTTGGCACGAACGTGACTACTGTCCAAATATCATTTCGTGAAAGCACCTAATAGGGTGTTATAGCGTGATAAACTTTTGACGCCCAGCAATCATTTGTATGGGAGGTACCAGAACGCGTGGTCCGAATGGATCCATAATTCAAATTTTTCTTGACTAATATCAAACACGATAGCACATCAACTTCTATTTATCTCTGACTACTCCTTCTATTTTTGGCTAGTCGATGTATGGGCACGAAGCACTGAGTGCCGTGCTCTCTTCGCAATCTCGGGAGAACTAATATTTTTTCAAAGGTTTTCGACACACTTAGTCCAATGAGAACCATTGTTATACCACGGGACACCATGTGCAGTCCCCACAGTTAAACCTGTAAATTTGTCTGATATGGCCCTTCCACATGTTTCAAAGTGAGGAAGAAAAATAGAGACATATTGGTTCCTGACAAACCTATTTGTTCTCCTAAAGAAGATTCCAAGATCATTCAGCTTAACCCCATGAATGTCTGTTAGATCCGTAAAGAATTAAGATATTAAATGTTGTATCCTCACACAAAAGGTATATTAATCCCCAGTTTATATAGCACTCATGAGCTGAGATTTTGAGTCTATACACGTGAACATGTAGTCTTCTCAAAAATACCGTTCGGTATATAGGTCCCAATCAGTGAGCGTAAAACTAGAACTCGCACAGCTCACTGGTTGTGAGAAGCTCTCCCGAATTCCTCGGTGGGATGTAATGGGAAACCCTTTTTTACACGTGAAAAAATATCCATACTAAAACTTTAAAAATTCGTTGCTTTTTTGCAGAATATCCCTGAAAGCAGAATATCCCTTTCATTTCATTGATTGTATGCATTGTCTTTAGTTAAAATACAAATTTCTTTTTCTTCACGGGATGTTAATGCTAGACACGAAATATTTTGGAAATCATCAGAAAACAAACTAAGGTACATTTTGAGTGATGGACAAAAAACACTTTTTCCGCACCGTACAATATGAGTCGGTCTAATGACCAGCCATAGTCACTAATCACATCAGCTGTTCTATTCTATTGTTCCGTGGAATGTTCTTGAGCCCCGGCACCCATATAAATTTGGTTGCCCATCTCATTTGTGGCCGTCGGTGGTGCAATAAGTAGTGTGAGCACCTATTGTACATGTGATCCTGCGTTAGATCCCTGCTGTGACCACCTTAAATTTCTTTCTGCTACGGTCACCTCGCATAGTGACGGCGACACTATCGAGTATTTAGCCAAATATTCATTGCTCAAATACCGTTCGGAATCGGTCTAAAATCTGTAGGTCCCAATCAGTGAGTATAAAACTAGAAAGCGTACAGCTAACTGGTTGTGGGAAGCTCCCCCCAGTTGTTTCATGGGATGTAATGGGGAACAGTTTATTTTTTTGTCCATCTTGTTTAGATCTATCAGCATAGACGCCTAAATACCTTCAACTATTACCTGGCATGCATCGCTCCCAGACCTGTCTGTCTTCTTAAGGTAGACATGAATGTCATGCAGTCGACTTTGAATGTCAATTGCCGGAGGTACTTTAAAGTCGCCCGTGGCCACAGGGCCAATAAAGCATTCAGATGTTGGTCGGTATGCAGAAGGGCTATATGATCCAAATGGGGCCTCAGCCCGGAAATGATACATTGGCTCCACTGAAGAGTAATTAGACCAGTACTAACATATGCTTCCGTAATATGACGGACGGCAGTAGAGAAGAAATACAATGGGTAAAAACATATTAAATCAACCGAAAATATTAACATTTCTGACTTCATCACCTCCAAATTTGATAAGATTTTGTACACATGATCTATGGATCGGCACAATAATATTTGCCAACTTTCAGACATATACCCTTCCAACTTTCAGAATTATGGCCATTCCAAGTTGGCAAAAATCAATAAAAATGCACTCAGATGCCTTAACACAATTTTTAATATCTCGAAAAGTATTCATTGCACGTTAATAATCAAGGGCTCATTTTACAGACAAAAACATGCGCCATTCAAAAAAATTTTTTTTTTAAATTTTCGATCAAGGATAATGTAAATAAAAAAAGGACTAAAATTTCCAAAGGATATATCTCGAAAATGAATATTTTTAAAAATTTAAAAAAAATATATGTTAATTCTTATTATGTTTTGTACAAGTCTGCCAAATTTCAATGTGGAGTCTTTATCACAACAAAAGTTATTAAGAAAAAAGCAGGCGAGGGTTTATGTATTTCATGAAATGTACCAAAATACAAAAAGGTGACAAATTACAAAAAGAAGGACAAATCAAATGTAACGGAACTTTTTCGACTTTTCTTTGCTTAAACTCTTTGTCTCCATTGCTAAACCTTTAATAAAAAGTACAACATAATGTATTATCATTATTAAACACTTTATTACAGCATATTTATTTATTTCTGAAGGATTTCAATTAAAAAATCTGCATCTGCCGAGTAACGCTTGACTTTAATTTTTTTTTATCTACAGGTTCAATAGAATGCAGCTTTTGAGTTCCAGGAATAGTACGCAAATCTTTAAAACGAATTTGAAGGAACCGTGCTTCTTCTTCGTGGTCTTTTAGAGTTAAAAACTCGAAATTACAGTTCAAAAGATTTTGCAGGCACCATTCATATAATTGTTTTGGAGTAGTTATTTGACCTTGTAATGGTCACTAGCTCGACGTGCCTCTCTCTTTACGGTACCTCCAAGCCCGTCACTTGTGCCTTTTCCATGGCTTGTTGCAAAAAAATGCCACTCAGCATTACATCCAAAATCTTCCATATGATAACATAAATTGATAAAGTTCTTTTTATTTTTAAACTGGGCAGCACTACCGTCTGAAAAATACGTGATTTTCTTCGGGGTTGTTTTAAACTTTTTTCTCAAAAATACATTCAGGTGGCGATGGAACAGGTGAACAGCTACAGAATCGTGTACAAGATAATCAGATATTATTATGAAGTTTGTATGTTGTGTTTTTCCATCTGATTTAAAATAAATAGCAATTGGGTATAAAGTGGCCTGAGAGTTGTTCCAGTGAAATCCCTGGACTGCATCCTGAATAGTAAAAGAAGCATTTTCTGAAAAATCGCAAACTCATTTCATTTTCTTCCAAATTTGATTTTCTTTCGCTCAGATATGCTGCCTGCTGTTTTGCAATAAGTGAATGAGGTAATAGAATTTCAAGCTTTTCACATAAGGAATCCACAAAAACGTCGGCTTGGCCAATCATGGTCTCCAAATTATACCTATCTACACTTACCCATTGTTTATATGTTATTTCATCAATATCATTTTGCTCTAGTAATTGATTTAGTTTTGCTTTTAAATTTTCAATTCCTGGACACTTGTTACATTTACGTAGGTGACACTTTGAAGAAGATGGAATGCATGTCATTTGTTTCAAACAATCTTTGCAACATTCAAGCTGATAATTCGGAACACCAGCAGTTAATTTTTTAAATTTATAGCATCAATCATCAGCTTCACATTTTGATGCTTTGTACAAACACACACGTTATGAGATCCACTCGCATTTGCTAGAATTATATTCCTCGGGCGAAGTTGGAAATACCTATTTTTATTCCATCATGTCGTTCCTTGAATAAGGCAAGGCGTACATTTCTCTTAAGTTTCCAAGCAAAAGTCTTTTATTTTTCCTGACTTTTGTACCATTTTCAAAAACAGACACGAAATCTTTCTGTCCGGGCAAACACCTGCTGACGTCATCGGATTCATAAAAGAATTTTACTAAACTGCTTGTCACTGGTGAAATTGGACTTCCCAGTTTTGGGTTAGGCGTACTCATCACACCCTTTGTTTCAAATAATGCTTAACTTTTCGCGCGATATAGTTTGTAACCAGGAATTCTTCCTTAATTTTATGTATTGTCCAGCTTTTTGGTAAAATTGTTAGCAGTTGGATTTTCTCACTATTTTTTGTTAATGTTTTAAACTTTTCTTTTAATTGTTCTATTATTTCGGATTGTGGGCACATATGCGAAGTTGATTGTGCTGAACAGTGGAAAATTTTGTCTTGAATCGAATCACTTATTTTCCTCAATTTTGCATCTCTGTACCGTTTTTGATGTAACTTCTTCTTTTTTATCGGAGATTGTTCCAGATACGGTAAAGATTGGTTTAATTTTGAAATAGCAACTTCTTCCGTGCCTGACGCAATGTCATCTTCTTCCGTGCCTGATGCAATGTAATCGAAAGTATCTACATTTTCGTTTATGTCTGGACCTTCTTCCAAATTAGATTTATTAGATTTTTTCAGATGCGAAAATTTTATTCTACATGTCCCACAAATTTTATTTGAGATCGTAATGTTTTTATCCTTAGTATACTGTAGCATCCATTCTTGGACTTGTCTTAAACTTTTATTGCACCCAGTGTGACCGGATTTTTTAAAAGGATTACAGCAAAATGTTGAGTTGAATGGCATATTTTTTATTTAAATACCACAACCGAATAACTGCACGACTTTTTTGTAATGACAATAATTATAATTTATTTAAATATTTAGTCTCTTTTTTTTGCTTTTTCAAACGATCCAGTCACTTTAACACTTTGACGTTTAGCACTTATGAAATCTGGTATTCAACTGAAGTTTGACTTAGAGTCTCTGAACTATTTATACTGTTTTTTTTGGTACAAAATATAGATTTCAGGTAAAAAAATAAACGCCTTGCTTTTCTTGAATTGGAAAATTTGCGTGAACTACGGGTCATAAAATGTTTTTTAAATAGGGACTGAATTTGCTACTGCCAATAAGCCGACCACATGTCATAAAATATTTGTAAATTTTTTGTGTGAACAGGCAATAAATATTTCGCCTAGGTTGTAAAGTCGAAAAAGTTCCGTTACATTTGATTTGTCCTTCTTTTTGTAATTTGTCACCTTTTTGTATTTTGGTATATTTCATGAAATACATAAACCTTCGCCTGGTTTTTTCTTAATAACTCATGTTGTAATAAAGACTCCACATTGAAATTTGGCAGACTTGTACAAAACATAATAATAATTAACATATATTTTTTTGAAATTTTTAAAAATATTGATTTTCGAGATATATCCTTTGGAAGTTTTAGTCCTTTTTTTATTTACATTATCCTTGATCGAAAATTTAAAAAAAAAATTTTTTTGAATGGCGCATGTTTTTGTCTGTAAAATGAGCCCTTGATTATTAACGTACAATGAATACTTTTCGAGATATAAAAAATTCTGTTAAGGCATCTGAGTGCATTTTTATTGATTTTTTCCAACTTGGAATGGCCATAATTCTGAAAGTACGAGAGCTAGGATACTGAAAGTTGGCAAACGCTATTATTATGTTTAACTTTCCCTTCGTACCAAATTTCATCCAATTCGAAATCGGTGCGGTCAACTCATTGGTTGATTTCATATGTTTTTACCCAATACCTCGACACTGCAAAAGGTTCAACGTATGTATGTGCTGCATTGGAACCAGGGGTGCAATAACAACAACCCCGACAAGAGCTATGGAGACCGATTTAAATATCCAGCCAATTGAGATCAGAGTCATATACGAGGCTACCCTTGTGACAAAATGGATACAGGCGACAGTTGAATGGAGCTCCCTATTGACAAGTGGACACACCAACGAATAATGGACGCCTTGACTGGTTAGATGCAAGATGCGAGAGAGTCCGACCGAATATCCCAACTGAGGATTAAAGCGAACTGCGTGGCTATGACGTAATTTTGGGACGCTTGACAGACCTGGCACAAACGCCAATTGGAACCCGCTGTTATACGGATTACTGATAGCTCAAAGCTGGGTAAAGACCAGATCTTGGATTTTCCATTGAAAATATGGCGACCGAAACCTACCTACTCCTCCCGGATCACAATACGAACTTCCAAGCTGAAGTTCGGGAGATTTAGGAATGCATTAAATAGCTCGGCAACACTTGGAGGCCAACGGACGAATTACCGAATTACCAGATGGTAATTAAGCAATATCATCGGAAACTGCCAAATCTAGAACGGTCCGTGACAGCAAAGCAAAAAGACGATAAATGATTATTCCATGCACGGCACACTTAACATCATCTGGGTGCACGGACACAATGGAGTTATTGGTAATGAGCGTGCGATTATTCTGGCAGCAAAAGTCAGAAACTTCGTGCGGTGAGCCTGGAGAGTGCGAAAGATTTCGGGGCGACGAAGGCTAAATTGAACCAATGGTCACAATCGGCCCACAGAACCTTATGGAATCAGGAAACAGTAGGCAGGATGACAACGATCATATGGGGAGACCCCGATGGGTTGAAAACAAAAGGCTTGCTGAAACTGGGAAGTCTGAAATCAACCAGATGATGGGAGTCTTAATGGGCAAATGGTAAATAGTGAGAGCTGGACGTGCAGGGAGTCTATGAGACTATGGAGCATTTCCTGTGCCAATGTCCTGCTTTTACCCAAGCTATATCCAGGTACCTCTTGGATAGAATACCGGACATAACCAATCTTATGGGAATAGACGGGATTGATGAACTTCGTCCATTGCACCGAATTGGAAATTTGCCAAAAAGATAATGCAATATATATAGGTGTGATTCTGGACAGAAACCCCAGTTTCAAACTTAATACTGTGTATAGGATCCCCAAAGCCACTGTGGCCCTTTATTCATGTAAAAATGATATTGGAGGTCAACGGGGTCTATCCGCTAAAATTGTCCAAAGGTCCAACGAATGGCTATGGTGTGCATAACGGATGCACTTCGCACACCACCTACTGAGGATTTGGTGGTTATCCTTCACTTGTTTCCATTAGATTTACTTGGCATGCAAATCGTGACAACATCTGCAATCGCCCTATGACTTTCTTTACTATGGTCCAATATTTCCAATACTTTGGAAGTGGATTACATGACACCAACTTCTACTATTAAAATAAACTTCTCTACTCATCTCCATGACAGACAAGCCTGGGAGGGACATATTCCAGGCAATGGAAGATGTTTATCCTTCTACATTAACAGCTCCAAACTAGCTGGTGTAGTAGGGTTTGAAGTAAACTCTAAAGAGGTTTGTCAATACAATCTTGCAAGAAGGCTACCAATTCAATTCAATTCAATTCAATTCAGTTCAACTCAATTCAATTCAATTCCATTCAATTCAATTCAATTCAATACAATTCAATTCAATTCGTTTCAATTCTATTCAATGTAATTCAATTAAATTGAATTCAGTTCAATTCAGTTCAATTCAATTCCATTCAATTCAATTCAACCCAATTCAATTATATTCAATTCAATTCTATTGAATTCAATTCAATTCAACTCAATTCTATTTAATACAATTCAATTCAATATTCAATGTAGCAACAATTAGAATATTTCTGAGTGCGAGCTGCGAATCTATCGTTGTTCCATCGATAGTTCTATTGGAAAAGGTGTTCTGATATACATGACCTCATTACCTGTACCACCTGGTTGTCCAGAGATTCACATCCGTTTCTATGTCACGTTTTTGTTTTCAGCTGTTTTCAATAAACAATGTCACATTTGGGTCATAAATAAAGTTCATATATTATAACCTGCTAATCATTGTGTCCCGAACATGTCATATTGAATAGCAAACACAATGTGTTTGGTCACAAGTATACTATATTTGCGACAAACCACAACCACGTTATATTTGCATGCAAACAACATCAAAATACAAACTTTTCAGCATGTATTCAATTGATGAGTGGATCGAACGATGCATTAAATGAAGAATTCCTTTTTTCAGCCGATCAGTTCGTCTGTGGAATATGTTGCAGGCGTGTGTTTCACCTAGACTTGTGTCGAACTCGTTCACTAGTTCTCGAACTCGTTCATTTAAGGTGCCCTGACATAAAAATCACGTACCTACTCGCCGTATCGTACATGTGCATTACGTTCGTGAGGGTGATGTCTGGTCACCCTAAATGAACTATATAGTTCATGAACTACCCAACTCTAGTTTCACCTAATACTTATGCTATCAATCATGTATGTATGTATGAATCACGCATCAAACAACCCTTCAACCTGTTTCCTCTTAGGCCATGATAGTGCACTGCATTTCTGAGGGAACATTCTCCAAGTAGTGGTCAATATTAAGGAATAGTCACTGAACTATACATCATAGTAACTGATAGTTATGAGCCTGGACTTAAATATGAAATCAATAATTAACAATTACACATTATTAAAACATTTAAATCAGTACTTAGAAGTCCAAAGCCATTCAAAATAATTCAAATTTACTTTTATCAATCCTCATTTGATCCTGTATTGTTGGATTCTTCAAACGTTTAAGCCGAAAAAAGTACCCGTACATTGATTACGATTAACAACTCAACACAAATAATGTATTGAATGCAAATGAAAGGGAAACGGAAAAGGCGTCTGGCTGCCTGCTGGCCGAGTACGAGGATCATCGACTGATGCTTTGTTGATATCAAACAAACACAAGGAAACAAAATATAAATGGCAAACATCGAACAGTGTTACAAAACCGCAGATTAATCGACATTCGCAATGCAATGGACTTTATGTATTACAGATATTGACCCATTGAATAGCTGATTTTGGTATCATTGCTATCAAATCATAAAAACGAGATAGCTTTTGCAAGGAAAACGTGCCTTCTTTGGTATAAAACATAGTACCTACATTTGATGTTCAGGCCTATCAAAATACTGTGCTAAGGCGCTTCGTAAAAAAGAAAAGAAAATAAAATAAATAAATATCTGCTGGACGAGCGCAATCAACATGTACATTTAGTTATTTTCGTTTCGTTGAAGCCACTATGATGGCGTGGACTGGTTAAGTGATCACCGCCACTCTGTTGTCTGCACGAAGAAGCTATAAAAACGATATTCTGCCATTACGATAATAACAGGCCCATTCACCGATGATACTTGGAAAACGAGAAACAAAAACAACACACAAAAATACAACAAAATTGTTGTTAACAACAATCGTGTTCACCACGGCAACAACATCACAACTGTTGTACGAGTTTGATGATGACATGGGAATAAAAACAAATGGTTAATCAACATGATTCTTTGGCAAAATGATTCTGCTAGTAAGTGGTAATGGTGCACAACTTCTGTTATAGTGTGCCAGAATGTCGACTGTGTGATAGGAGTATTATGGAATCATAGACAGTAATTACATATGTACATAAATATATACACGGTGATCTGTCTCCCAATGGAATGTGTATTGTATAATGTCAATATTATACAATGCTTGAGCAGCTGTTTGGCAGAATGGTTAGCTCATGGGCAACAAATATGGGTTTGAGTTATTATCCCTGAAATCGAAATATCCGAATTTCTGCCTGTTTACCGAAAGTGTCCTTGTACACACAGAGACGAGATTCGTTGTCACAACTATAAGGCTGTTTTTTTATTCCATTCAGCTATAGCCACTTACGACTTTCCAAATAAAACGATCCACAACGATCCAAATGTGGCAACATTTGCTGTAATGGGTGAAAAAATGCGATACGGCGACACGTTTATAGCCAGTGCCAACAAATACATGGTAACAGCAGATGTTGTTGTAGTTGTAAGCAGCAACAACAAATATTTTATTTTTGTTCATTCGATTTATTTGTCAAACTCTACACAAATATATACCAACAATACAAGAATATAAAAAAGTCTAAAAACAAAATACATATGACTTTGGCAAATGAAACGAAAAATGACACGGAAAGAATATCATCACCTGTTTACGTGATAGATATGTAATACGTGATAGATATGTAATCCTACCATGTTCAATATGTATAACATTTACCGCGCGTTGTTGTGACCAATTTATTTCTAACTTTGCTTTCAACCGAATAAAAATCTATTCTTCAAATTTAGAGATATAAAAGTATACGTAGTCTTCCTTTAAATAAAATAATTTTAATGGACTTAAAATGTGTAACCATGTCACTTAATATCGCTTAGCTGTCCCGTACAAATTAAGCTATAATTAACTTTAGCGGGATAAAAAAATACACTTTATATTTACAGCCATCTAAAATTTGGCGGTTCCTTGGACTATCACATTATTAAGTTGTGATTACCAATAATTGTGTTCTTTATCACCAAATTTTGTCATTCAGTTTTGGTTGCAAGAACTGAAATATTTAGTTGAAGACACAGCAACAATAAATAAATGTGATCTGTCAATCGAGTTTTAGTTGCAGCAATCAAATTATCCTGTAGTGGTGAATATTCTAGTAGTTGGATGAACGAAAAATGTAAAAACTAATTCGGCTGCACCAAATAATATATTGGTATGCTCAACTAATTATGTACTTGAATTTAATGGCTGTCACAACCATTTTAACCCATTCTGAATTTTATAGAAAAAAAGTAAAAATATTATTTTTTTTAAAATTGTGTCTTTTATAAGGGTTTTTCAACAGAGACGCTACAAAAGTAAATCGATTGGGACAGCAAACGACGCCATATTTTTTCCCGCTCTTTTGACATTTCTCTTCAGTAAGGTTTGCCATTTCATCATGGAAAGATATACGAGCCAACAACGAGCCGAAATTATTAAAATTTACTACCGAAATTTGGAGTCAGTGGCCTCAACTTTAAGAGCGCTACGTCCAATTTATGGTCGTCATAATTTCTGGCTGAATGGCTTCGTCAATAAGCAAAATATGTGTTATTGGTCAGACAGCAATCCACACGTAATCCATGAGTCATCATTGCATCCCGAAAAAATTACGGTTTGGTGCGGTTTATGGGCCGGCGGCGTCATTGGGCCGTACTTCTCCCGTGATGATCAAGACCGGCACATTACTGTGTATGCGAATCGCTACCGTTCAGTGATAACGAAATATTTTTGCCCCAATTGGATAATATGGACTTGGAGGACATGTGGTTCCAACAGAACGGCGCCACAAGCCACACAGCGAATGCCACAATCAATTTCTTGAAAACCAAGTTTGGTGAACGTGTTATCTCACTAAATGGCCCAGTCGATTGGCCGCCTCGGTCGTGCGATTTGACGCCGTTAGATTATTTCCTGTGGGGCTACGTCAAGTCTATGGTCTATGCCAACAAGCCAGCGACGATTGATGAACTTCGTACGAATATCGAACGTGAAATTGCAGCAGAATCGGCCGATTTATGCTTGAAAACCGTCGAAAATTGGGTTCAGCGTCTGGACTTCTGCAAGCGTGCCCGTGGTGGCCATGCAAAAGAAATCGAGTTCCATACATAATGGCATCGAACGTACTTTCACAGGAATAAAGAATTTCATTGGTATCTAAAACCCGTTTTGTTTTATTTAAAAAAACTTTTGTAGCATTCTTATTGAAAACCCCATTATTTAAATACATATAAACAAAATTATTATTATTTATAACCAGGGTTATAAAAAATTGCTATATCTCGAGAACGGAGCGTCCAATCGCAAAAATAACAACTTTTTACGCGTTTCTAAAGGTTTCTCACAAAGTGTTCCCATTCGCATGAAATTATTTTTTTTCAAAAATCGCCAAAAATAAGTAAATCGCTAAAATCAAAAAATGGCTATAACTCGGAAACGGTGCGTCCAATCGCAAAAATAATAAATTTGTTTCAATGGTTGTGTCTCAGACGGAATCACTTAAAGTCGGTTAAACTAACTTTTTCAAATAAATAAAAAAACATTACTTTTTTTTTTAAACAAATCGCTAAAACTAAATTTTTTCGAATAAAAAATCGCTAAACCGCCATTATGTATAAATTTCGCAAACGGAAGATTCAATCGAAATATAACTAATTTTTTCGGCTTTGTGAGGAGTTTTCATAAAGTGCTCCAATTCGTATGTACTTTCTTTTTTAAAAATCGCTAAAATAAAAAAATAGCTATAACACGGAAACGGCGCGTCCAACCTCAAAAGCAGTAAATGTTTTATCTCCATAGGAGGCATTAACCAATGGATGTGTCTCATACGGCATCACTTAAAATCCGTTAAACTTACATTTTTCAAATAAAAAATCTCTTAAACTCACATATGTATGTATGTCCGAGTTATAGTAATTTTTTATTTCAGCGTTTTTCATATTTTGATGATTTTTTGAACAAAATATCTTCCATACGATAGACCACTTTATGAAAAATCCTTAGAAACTCGTAAAAAATTGTTTTGTTTTGGATTGGACGCTCCGTTTCCGAGATATTGGCATAGGGGCGTTTTAGCAATTTTTGATTCCAGAAATTTTAGTTTTAGCGATTTTTTAAAAATAAAAGTGATGCCATATTGAAGACATCCATAGATAAAAGCCTCTTAAAGAGGTAAAAAAAAGTTATTATTTTTGCGATTGGACACACCGTTTGCGAGATATAGGCATTTTCTCATTTTAGCGACTGTCTTATTTTGGCGATTTTTTGGAAAAAAAAATATTTCCTGCGAATTGGAACACTTTGTGAGAAACCGTTAGGAACCCGTAAAAAATTTTTATTTTTTCGATTGAACGCTTTGTTTTCCAGATACAGACAGTTTTTCTAAATTTTTCATATTTTCGACCAAAAATGGGGATGGGTTACCCTGAGTGTCATATGTAGGTTTAAGTTAATTTGTGTCATCCAGAATAATAGTTCCTCCAGCCAAGTGTCCACAATTGTTTGCATGTGTTTGTGAAGGCGTCAATAGTGGCGTCAAATTGAACGCACTGATATATAGGTTATTTTACCACAATATTCATAATTTCTAAAGTTTTACTTAAAGTACCATTCTTAATAAACACAAATCTTAAAACCGCGACAGCAAAAATCCTACATTCTTTCTATTTTTTTATATAATATTTGTTTTTAGAATTGTAAACGTCTGGTTTGATATAGTACAAAGAATTATGTATATTGTTTT
Source organism: Phaonia tiefii (assembly GCA_963931995.1). Lineage (NCBI taxonomy): Eukaryota > Metazoa > Arthropoda > Insecta > Diptera > Muscidae > Phaonia > Phaonia tiefii. Next base: position 89,899,817 of record OZ008367.1, read on the forward strand.
TAACCGAATTGAAAATTAATTCGGTTGTACCGAAAGAATTCATGAAAAAATCGATTGCAGCAATCTAATTTTTCATAAATACGGTTGCTGCAACCGAATTAACGCCAAATTGGGATTTTGCAACCGGTAGAGTGTCAAATTGGGTTGTTGCCATCGAATTGATGCCACATTCGGTTGATATCAAATTTGGTTGCTGCAACCACGTTGATTTCAAATTTGTTTGTTACAACCGAAATTACACAAAATGTTTGATGGAACGAATACAATTAGAAACTCAGTTGACACAACCCAATGTTATGAACCCAATGTTATGAACCCAATGTTATGAACTACAATTGTAGTTAGTGCTGGTAGTGGATATTTCAATATGTTAGGGGCAACAGCAATTCGGTGGCAACAACCGAATTTACGGTTTCTTCAAACTCTTCAAACAATTGGTACTGTAAGTGCAAATCAAACGTGCATCCAAAGAGTAATATATAGTTTCCATCCTATGTTTTACTTTTCACCTGCCGTCACCAAGGTTATTGGAAGTTTGATAGTGTTCAAGTTGTTGTTAGAAGTTGGAAATAAAATACAATACGAATTTTGGTTTGATGCAAGTAGCATCAAACATAATTTGGCTGCAATTATTATCAATCAAACACAGATGCTAATCGCTCATTCTCCCATACACACTCTGACCGCAACAACTTCACAACTACGCTTTCAATCAGCTGTGGCATGGATACTCCCTGTATTATGGTAAAATAAGGAAGGTAAACTCTTTAGAACAGATGTTTTCAATTTTTTCATTGTGGTTGATCGTTTCAGCTGTCAAACTCATATGTACTTTGTTTTTGTTTCATTTGGTTTCCTGTGTTGTTGGTATACTTACGTGTATAGATTGACAACTTAAGCGATTTAATCAAAAACAAAGTGCATGTTGTTGCTGCCTACAACAACAACAACGTCTACTGCTACTACTTGGTTATTTTATTATGACCTGTATCGTTTCAAGAGTAATCACAGCGAGAGTTCGAAAACGGAACAACACTACTTGCGGTCACTCGACACAAAGAGTTCAACCACATCGTGTGCGTGCAGCCCCTTTTCTTAAAAAAAGTAAACTTTATCAAAAAAAAATACCTATTCATATTCTTAAGCAAAGTACCTTTTCTTAAAAAATTAATTTTTCTTTAAAATAAGTACCGTTTCTTTAAAGAGTACCTTTTTTGTGAAACAAAATAAAAAAAATGAGATAAGTACCTACTCTTAAAAATGTACATATTCTTTAAAAAAGGACCAATTCTAAAAAAATTCCCATTTCTTAAAATTAACTTTTCTAAAAAATTAAATAATACCTTTTCTTTTTTTTTCTTGAGATAAGTAGCTTTTCTGAAAATAGGAACATTTTCTTAAAAATTTTACCTTTAAAGATTACCTTTAAAGATTACCACTTCTTTAAAAAAGTACCTGGTCTTAAAAAAAGTACTTCTTTGTAAAAAAAAATCATACTCTAATGGCTTTTTCTTACAGAAATTACTTCTTCTTAAAAAAGGTAATTTTCTTAAAAAAAAAGTTAGCTTTTAATAAGAGAAGTACCTCTCTTTAAAAAGGGACCTTTTCGGGAAAATAAATATAATACATATTCTTACAAAAAGAACCTATACTATATAATTCTACACCTAATACTGTTTTTTTGAAAAAAATACATTTTATTAAAAAAATCTGAAACAAAGTTGATCAATTTACAAAAAGTATGTTTTCTTAAAGATCCATTTAAATTACACAGTGCAACACAAAAAATATAACCATTTACGGACACCACTACGTGATAAAAGACCAAAAAATAGACCCGTGTCTACCAGTTTTGCCCAAAAGTCACGGACTTATTTCTATGGGCCTCCAAAGATTTGGGGCCTCGGTGTCATTTTATTTATCATTTTGTCAGGCTCATATCGTGCAAACCGTTCGGAATTTTTATTTACTCTCTGAGGAAAAATTGTAGCTCTTGTCATAACTGGGCCATCAACATTATAAACATAATACGAATATTTTTTTTTATTATTTTTGTAATAGATAGCATAAGTATCTCAATGTTGAAGTAAAGAAAAAACAAATGAAATTAAAAAATTTTCTGGAAATTTTTCACTTTTGCGGTTACATAAACGCTATCTAAGCGCTACCTAAAAGTTGTTTAGATCTTAGGTACATTTTTGTAGTTGATTGTTTCGTTGAATTTTGAACGGTTTGCTACCTATGAGCCTGAACAGCGGAAACAGGTTAAAAAATCGAATTTTTTAAAGTTTTTGCGATTTTGACCTTGAAGATGAAGTTTTTTTGATTTTATATGTTCACAATTTTTGTTATATATGACACGAGCTACAATTTTCCCTCGGAGAGTAACTCAAAATTCGGAACGGTTTGCAAGACATGAGCCGGACAAAATTATCACATTTATACAAAAATGACACCAAGGCCCCAAATCTTTGGGGGCCCATAAAAAAATAGTGCGTGACTTTGGGCAAAACTGGGAGATACGGGTCTTTTTTTTTGTTTTATATCACGTATTGGTGTCCGTATATGGTTATATTTCCATGACTTAAAAAATTACAAACAGTGTTATCGTATTTTTCAACGGGCGCCTTAAGCGTGTTGGAACTAACTAGTACATAATATATAGCGAAAGGAAGTTCGTTCCAACCGTGTGCATTGACACCTCATGTGATTTTTTAAAACAAAATTCGTTTTAATTGGCAGATGACTTAGTTAATTTTTTATATTTGCATTAGCGTCGTTAACACTAACTAATGTTTATAATTTACGCAATAGTCAGATGAATTATACCACAACATGATTAAAATTTTGGTTATTTCAACTACTTAATCAAATAAAGGTCGAAAAAATAGAAACAAATTATTTCAACTACGAAATTTTTTGGGTGTAGAAATTTAAAAAAAAAAAACATTTATAGGAATATTGCCACATCGATTGTAAATCCTGTATCTTTGAAGGTGGAAAAATAATGGGTTCTGGAAAAAATATAAATTACAGCTCACGAAGCTTCAGAGTAATTAGTAATATTGTTTTTTAAGAAACTATTTAACTATTTAATATTAAATCGATTGTACTCTAGTGATTAGTTCGGCTTAAGGTCATGTAAATAAAAGCAATTTACACTAAATCTATTAGCCAGTATATTTTCAAAAATCTGACAACTGATTATTATTAAACAATCATATTTTTAAATTAGAAAACTTTTGAATATAACTAATCATATTAAATTTTAAATTATTCAAACTTTAATTTTTTTATTATTTCCGTATTTCACTGCTGCCCGTCCCAAATTCGAATAATTTGTAGCTCCTAAAGAATATGTGGTGTGTCCTGTGAACCTCAAAAGCTTTATTTGAGTCGTACAAAATGTTTCCCATTATGATTTGATTTGAGGCCTTAAACATAAAATAAAAATAAACTAAAAATGATTAATGAATATTTGACAAAGTCACGTTCTGGTGAGATTTTGTTCGTTTTCCCCGTTCCCTATCCTTTCCTTTCCCTCCCTTTCTGCAGGTTTACGTAATGTAGTATAAGTAGTCCCTTTTCTTAAAAATCAACGAAGGCAAACAAATGACAACAGCTACAATCGACCGATATACACTATAATATAGATATGTACATACATATGTATGTAATATGTATATGTTTTTGCAGGTATATCCGTAATACGTTTATTACCTGATTGCTTGTTTAAAAGTCTATATAGGACCAAACCTACCTACAGGACCAAACCTACCTACAGACTTAAAAGGTAAATACAAAAAGGAGATGAGATAATTTGCTTTCATTCTGGTGGCATTAATGACTTCGTTGTTGTGGTTGTTATTATTGTTATCTGTGACCACCGACATTTCCAGCAGACCACGGCACCACTGGGCCCGTCGTCAGCAGCATCATCATTGCCATCCGCATTCATCTCATTGTCGTCGTCGTCGTCTTCGTCGTCGTTCCTTATGCAGCACAGTAAGACGCCGGGTTCCGCATTTTTTCCTTATTTTTTTGTTGTATCCCACTAAGAATTGAAATTGCTGTTGTTGCTTACTACCCGGACAACCTACCTTATACTTTATTGTAAGATCATTGCTAAAAGGCTTTAATGTTCCACAAACAACTGGGTATCTGTGGCAAATAATTGTGTATGGATGAATGTGTTTTCAATGGAAGTTGGTGGGACAATGTCCCACATGTAGTCTTTTGAATTTCCGAAATATCTATAGTTTTTGTATAAGAAAAATAAATGTTTAATCAAATAGAACAAAGGGTCTTCTCGTTTGGATAAATTGATGTATCCCGGCTCTAGTTGTAACAGTGGCTTTCTATACGCTGGCACCAAGTAACTACTGACATAAACACCGAAATTCTGTAACTTTTTAACGACAAAAATCGGAATATAAATTGAATTTGTATTGAATTTTGTAAATTTTGTATAGAAATACTAAAGCGTGATCCATTTCGAGATTCCCTACTTTTTTAAAGAAAAAAACACAGAAAATTCAAATTGAATGGGGAATGTTTATTAGCATTTGAAAGAACATTCTTTGGCATTTATTTTTTGAAGATTATGTCCATTAAATGTTGGCCGCGGCTACGTCTCAGATGGTCCATCCGTTGAGTTCAATTTCCGATAACTCGTTCGAGCATTTCGATTGGTAACTGGCGAATGAGACGCGTGATGTTTTGCTCCAAGGCCTGAATCGAAGCGGGTTTGTCCGCATTAACTTTAGACTTTACATATCCCCACAGGAAAAAGTCTAACGATGTGATATCACACGATCTTGGTGGCCAATCGATCGGCCCAAAACGTGAAATTATCTGCTCACCGAAGTGTTCTCTCAATAAATCCATTGATTGATGCGATGTGTGGGAAGTGGCGCCGTCTTGTTGAAACCAAATGTCGCCGAGATCACGAGCTTCAATTTCAGACGGTTACGTTTTCACCGGCATCATTTTTGAAGAAATATGGACCGATGATTCCACCGGCCCACAAACCACACCAAACCGTTGTTTTTTCTTGATGAAGTGGCAGCTGTCTCTTCAGGTTACTCTTCGTCCCAAATCCGGCAATTTTGCTTGTTTACATACCCATTGAGACAGAAATGGGCCTCATCGCTGAACAAAATTTGGCTCGAAAACGTCGGATCTTCTTGGAACTTTTCAAGAGCCCATAGAGCGAGGCGATGTCGCTTGGGAAGATCGGGTGGCTTCAGTTCTTGCACGAGCTGTATTTTGTACGCTTTCAATTCAAGATCTCGACGTAAAATGGGCCAAGTCGTTCCATACGTCAGTCCGAGTTGCTGCGAACGGCGCCGAATCGACTCTCCACGGTCTTCGTGTACACTCTCAGCTACGGCCGCTATATTTTCATCACTGCGTGCTGGACGTGGTCTATTCGGTCGAATATTATACAATAATGAATGCTGGGTCTCAAGATGGGTGATGGTGTTGCGAATAGTACGCTCAGTAGGCCGATTAGGTGGACCAAACAAAAATAACATGACGGCATGACACGACTCACACGTGATCTGTCAAAAAAGCCTATTGAAAAAAGTATGTCTACTTGGATCACCCGTTATTATGAATTTAGACAATTTAACTACTAATTTTTATCGATAAAAAATTTCCGGATTTCCGGTGCAGATCTTTGACAACCTGAACAAACCGAACAAATACGAATAATTTCGTGGGAAGAAAAACACAGTGCTACAAAAAGAATGGAGTAGATTATACCTGGGACGCAGTGGCGGATCCACGGGGGGGGTTTTCGGGTCCGGACCCCCCCCCATGGGATCATATACTTTCAAATTTTATGCTTTTATTGGGCATGTTGGTGAAGTTGAAACACAACGTTATTAATAAAAATTCGTAATTTATTGAATGTTTTACACAAATTTTAATTTATTTTCGAATAATAAATGCAATAGAAGATAATTACGAAGAAGATAATTACGAAGATAATCAATATGACCGATCAAGAAAAAATATATGATCCACAAACGGTTCTAGTCACTCTTAAATTTTCGAGGCTTTTCAAAAAACTTTCTGAGAATTTCGTCTTCAGTCAAAGTTATGCGATGATGAATGTTCAAAGATGCAAGACCATTGAGACGCTCTTGACACATCGTGTTTCTCAGATAATCTTTCATTCTCCTGAAAGTCGAAAATGATCGTTCTGGAGTTGCTGTGGTCACGGGTATCACCGCCAAAACTCGTAGGATTTTGTTGACGTTTTTGAAAGTTTTGCCATTTATGATCTGCAAAAATTCCTTCTATTTAGATTTTCAATGGATATTATTTATTTTACTTTGTTCCAAATTGCACCAAAAAATCTCTTACTCAATTAATTGTCAATAAGTCGTCTATTAGTGATTTTTCTCTGATTCTTTTAAATTAAAAAATTTTGTTTTGAAATTAAATAGAAAATAAATGATAATCTATTAGTATTATAACACTAGCCAACAGTCGTTTTGTTATTTGGTTGTAGCATATTTTTTCTCATGGATTTTGACCTCCTGAACACGAAACTGAATTTTAAAAATTTTTCTATCGATTGGTTTTCGAGATAAAAATTGTTGTATTTTTTTTTTAAATTTTGGAGGTACACTTATAATTTTGATTATATCTTTCGTCTTCTTTGACCGATTTGATCCTACTACTACTCAAATTAAAGACAATTCAGCCGTCTACAACTCATTCTCAGAAAATTTTCAAATCGGGTTAGTAGTTTTGATGTTGGCGGCTTAAAAAGGCTAAAAAACTGCGTTTTTTTAGTAAAAATGTGGCTGAAAAATTCATATAAAAATTCATATAAAATATAAAAAGCGATGCTAACAGCGATTTTAATTTTTTTACGTATAGCTGGCACTTTTCCAAAGAAAAAAAGCCCTTACTTAACAAAATGTGATAACAAATAGTGGACTTACGGATTTTTTGGTAAAATACCAAAATTCCGCTATTTCACGATTTTTTGATTTTCATTATTTGCACAGCTTACCTACCCAACGCAAACGAATTAATACATTTAAACTTAATTTAAAATAAACAAATTAGTCTTAGTATATAATTTTTTAATTTATTTAGATCACTACAAAAACTGGAAAAAATTAAAGAAGGAGTTTTCGCAGGACCCGAGATAAAAAAAAATTTGAAAGATGAAAAATTCCCAAAGCTTTTATCACCCATCGAAGCCGCAGCATGGAATTCCTTCAGGCTTGATGTGCAAAACTTTTAAGGAAACAACAAAAGCCCGAGTTTTAAGGACATAGTTGAGGATCTGCTAAAGAACTATGATGCCATGGGTACGTTTTTTTTTCAATACAAATATTGTTTTAAATAGCGTTTTAATTCTCAATTTTTTGTTTCATTTTTGGGTAGGAGTGCACATGTCACTTAAAATACACTTTCTGCATTCTCATTTGGATTTTTTCCCTGCGAATTTAGGAGACGTGAGCGACGAACACGGCTTTCATCAGGAATTGAAGGCTACGGAACGACGCTATCAGGGCATCTATGACACGGCTATGATGGGAGACTAATTAAATTAAATAAATTAAAAAATTATATACTAAGACTAATTTGTTTATTTTAAATTAAGTTTAAATGTATTAATTCGTTTGCGTTGGGTAGGTAAGCTGTGCAAATAATGAAAATCAAAAAATCGTGAAATAGCGGAATTTTGGTATTTTACCAAAAAATCCATAAGTCCACTATTTGTTATCACATTTTGTTAGGTAAGGGCTTATTTTCTTTCGAAAAGTGCCGGCTATACGTAAACAAATTAAAATCGCTGTTAGCATCACGTTTTATATTTTATATGAATTTTTCAGCCACATTTTTATTAAAAAAAACGCAGTTTTTTAGCCTTTTTAAGCCGCCAACATCAAAACTACTAACCCGATTTGGAAATTTTCTGAGAATGAGTTGTAGACGGCTCAATTGTCTTTAATTTGAGTAGTAGTATGATCAAATCGGTCAAAGAAGACGAAAGATATGCTCAAAATTGTAAGAGTACCTCCAAAAAGTTAAAAAAAAAATTCAAAAATTTTTATCTCGAAAACCAATCGACAGAAAAAATTTTTAAATTCATTTTCGTGTTCACGAGGTCAAAATCCATGAGAAAAAGTATACTAGAAACAAATAACAGAGAAAAGTTTGTTATTTGTGACCTAGTGTAATCAATCAGATTTTTTGGTACAATATATGAGAAACCTGGCATTATTTTTTAGCCAAAAATGATCTGAATTTGGGAGATACTCACTGCTAATGCATCAAGTGCATTTTCGATGTTTTGATTGCAGATCCGTTGTCTCCACATTTTGACTTCTGAAATGAAATTACTCTCGGAACAATCCAGTATTTCTTTGTAAAATTGGTAGAGGCTTGCACATTTCTTCTCGTCGAATTCTTGTTGGAGGAATAGCTGTCCAAAACTTTGAAAAACTGTTTTGTGTTTTTCGAACCGACTCTGAAGATGAGAAATGTAGGTGTGGAGAAATGGGATGTAAAATGCGATTTTGTAATACTCTTCAACTGTTTTCCCTTCAACGTTGCAACGATTTTTTTGTCGACTGCATCGACGAGGCATTTTCATTTCAATCTCGTACTCCGAGCAAATTTCAGAAACTTTTTGATAAACAATGTGGAAGCATGAATCCACGTTTTCACGCTTTTCCTTGAAGTCGTTCAAAGCATCATCAGCCAATTTCGTGGCCTCTCCCAGATCTTGATTTTTCAATTGCAATTCTCGACTCAATGGCAAAACGATGGAATTAATTGATTCCATAATATGACAGGAAATTTGGAACTCGATTGTGAAAATCGCTGTCAAAAGTTGAGATGCTGCCCCTGAAGTTTCTCGATCCTTCCACGTTTTTATTTCTTCCAACGCTTCAATAACAGCCGGTTGAAGTTCGACGTACATTTTGCAAACGTTTGCGAAATGTTTGATTTGTTTTCGTACTCTGATTAAAATACGCTCAAACACGCTCATAGATGGCGCAAATATCAACGGAAAAACTTAAAGAAAAATCGCACGGCGCTGTCATCGCGACTAGGTTGGCGCGCAGTTTGAATTTGCGAACAAACTATATGCACTGCCATAACGACTGGACAGCACCAATGGCTTTTCTATAACACGGTAGTCCAGCCGTTATGGTGACCTGTATATACGTGGTAATTATGCATATATCTCAAGGAAAAAATGTCTACCCCCCCCCTTAAAAAAATTTTGGACCCCCCCCTTATCAAAATCCTGGATCCGCCACTGCTGGGACGTTATACTATTTTTCTTGTAGGTGTTGACCATAGTGTAATAATATAAGTGGAAGCATAAGCCCAGCTGATCAGGCATTTTGTTATTGGGTTGTTTCTTTTTATCGTTCTTTGTTTACGTAGTACACTCGAAGTGTCAAACTTGTCTCATCATGTGTTTTGATTCTTATTGTTCGTTATTAAACGTTTGAAAAGTGTTGTGCAATTTAAATTGAAATATAAATATAATTGTAAATTGTATAATTTCTGCCTATTACTTTTTTTTTAATACAATTAATTCTATGCATGTAATTATTTACTTTGGCGTTTTTCCTTTGCCTCTTCTTCGTATATAAAATGATTTTGACATATCGAGTGTATTGTCATAACAATAGTACAACAAAATTCTGTCAAAATTGTTTCATATTACAACAACACGCCACGCGTCGACTTATATTATTAGACTATGGTGTTGACGAGCAAAACAAGAATCCGTTTGGATAGACAGTTTCAAAGCGAAAAGAAGTTATTAACAATTCGTAAAAAACACTATATGTGACTTGCTCCACGAAAAGGGACCTCTGCGCCGAAAAGAAGTTATTGAGAAAAACGCGTTTAAAAAAAGCGCTTCGTTTTTCAGTGTTTTGCGCATGGTTATGCAAAAAAAAAATTTTCGGCGCAGAGGTCCCTTTTCGTGGCGCAGGTCACATATTTACATTAAGCTCCCTTTGGAATTCTGTAATTTTACCAAAAATTTAATTTTAACGAAAACTTTAATAACTCAGTCAATTAGCAACGGATTTTTAAAAACCAAGTTGCATTTTACTCCTTAGTAAATTTATTTTCACACATTCAATAGTAGTATGAATAATGCGAAAAAATATTGTCAAATTTGAAAAATTACGAAAAAATTTAAAAAAGTGTTTCATGTACAAATACACTCAGATTTATCAAGTTTTCTTAAATAAGGTCTATATCGTTCGAAACGTTTAAATTTCGTCTTTCTAAATCCATTGAAAAACTTAATATCGGTTGATATTTACCTAAGCTACAGCCCTATATTCGCAAAAGGTACGAAGCAAGGGGTTTTTACCCGGAAATCGAGATTTTTGGTAGTGTTTGCGAAACTATCCCTCTAAGAACATCCATTACTCGACAACATCTACAAGAAAAATGGAATCGCTTCCCAGGTATTTTGGACTGTCGCACAGTGTAATCCATGTCTCGATATTGTTTGGAGCATGTGCGGTATAAGCTGTTTCTATGGTATTCTGTATAAAGCACAATATCTTGTGGCTTCTATCAACTTTTGGCATTATTAATTTCGAACTATACTATTATATTATATTCTATTACATTTATATTAAATTGATCTACAGAAAAATCATTATACATGAAGAATATTTTATACAGAGAAAATACATTCTGTAAGTGATGGCCCACAATGGACGATATTTTCACGTCTCATTTGGAACCTTTAATATAAATAAAATGAGGTTACAATTAGCATTACGCTACAGTCAAATATACTGAATATGCATTCTACACTCGTGGGAAAAATCGTTCGAAATAACCGAATTTAAAGGTTGCGACAACCGAATTAAGACTTTGTCACAACCCAATTCATAGGTCCTCACAATCGAATTTAGAGGTTGTGACAACCGAATTTAGACTTTGACGCAACTCAATTTAGAGGTCGTCACAATCTAATTTAGAGGTTAATACAACCAAATTTAGGGGTTGACATAACCCAATTTGTAGGTCGTGACAACCGAAATGTGCCATTGACATAACCGAATTAAACAGATTAGGAGGTTCTGGCACTATTAAAACTCGGTTGTGACAACATCTATATTCGGTTGGAACAACTAGAATATTTTTTAAAAAAGGTTCTTTTGAATTTTACTGTTTTTCAATTAAAATTGGATCAATTCGATGCAGTAAAAATTAATTTATTATATATTTATATTATTTACTATTAACACATTATGGTTATGGTTTAGGTTTAGGTTAGGACACGAGTGGTCTGGTCAAAAAAACACTCGGCGATCCACAGATCCATTGTGATTGTTCGACGAAAAACGAGAGATCATAGGAAAGGAAAATAAAATAGAAGAATATATTAGATGAAAGAAGAGATGATCAGGGATGAAGCCCCCATAACAGTGCACCTCAGTCATTCATCTTGACCCGGTCAACCAAGGGAGGCACCGCAAGAAACCCAGTAGAATACTCACACCGATTGAGGAGAGATAGGCCCTCTATAAAATCTGATGACGAAGATGGTCCATTCTCTCGGACACCTCCTAGTCCTCGCACAAGCGACAGTAGTCTGACAAGGATTTATCCCATTGGCCCGTCACACCCAGAGAATTAATTGGTTGGAAAGAGGTTATAGCATCCGTAAATTCGGCTGTTACCACCGAATTGGGATTACCCCAACCGAATTGAGGTTGCCACGACCGAATTTAGTCCTGACAACTGAAATTTCGGTTACCACAACTGAATTTGGAAATAATTCAGATACAACAACCGAAATTGCTACCAAATTCGGTTGGAGTAACCGAATGTAGCATCAATTCAGGTGCAACAACCGAATTTGGCATCAATTCGGATGTCACAACCGAATTTGGTATCAATTCGCAACGATCGAATTCGGTGGCTGTAACCGAATTTCTCATGAAGTGTGTAGGTACAACCGAATTTCATTTTCATCTTGACGTTTAAAATTATAAAAACAAATATTATACTTATATTAAAGATTGTATAATTGCTCCTGTCGCCGCAATATCAAGCATTTTTGTGGTTATTAATAAAGGTAAGTAAACATATCGGAATTATGGTTAAACTCGAATGAGGTTGTGACAACCTCTAATGAGGTTCTGGCAACCTCCAATGAAGTTGTGACAACCTCTAAATTCGGTTACGGCTAATTCGGTTGAGACACCTGTGAGTGCAGGTGTCTGATATTGCAGAGGCCAGATAGAATTCCATAGGCCAGTCTCAAATCGCCCCTGCGCAGGCCAACTATGCATCTGCTATATTCACGTCACAGTAATCTAGCAGTTATACAGTCGGGTCTGAAGACCCAACGTCTGCTAACTATTTTCCACATTCATTCCTCAACTAAGCCAAAAGGGTAACAGATGGGCAGCAGAACATCCACTAGAGAGTCGATATCAGGCAACGTACAGCCTCCTCTAGCCAATAAATCCGCTGATTCGTTCCAAGGGGTATTGCAATTTCCCGTAACCCAGCGGAGGCTGATATCCACAGGCTCTATATCAGCGTCTGCATGGCCAGTACCTCAGCCTGAAAGCCCCTGCATTCACTATGTAGCCTAAAATAAAGACTTAGCTGCAAGTGCTCTCTGTATGTACCCGCTCCTGTATTATGTTTCATCTTCGATTCGTCCGTAAAGATAGAAATAGAGCCACCATAGGGGATCCAGTCGAATTTCCATTCCCATCTTTCCGGAATTGGGAGTCCACTTTGCGGAGATCCAAACGTTTCGTCAAGAAATCAATAAGAGGCGGCAGAAGCTGGAGAATATTCGCACGACATTGCGCGGACTGATGTCAATCGCCAACTTCTCTCAATCTGATAGCCTCTCCTTACAATTTCTCACCAACTTTGATCTACACCAAGTAGAATTGATCACCTTTGTCGCAGCCTGGCTATCCACACAGAGGGTTATCTGTATGCTAGTATCGATTCCACATCCCTTAATGGCCTCCGCGGCATTCTCAATGGCCAGTACCTCAGCCTGAAAACCCCTGCATTCACTATGTAGCCTAAAAGAATGGCTTAGCTGCAAGTCCTCGAAGTATATACCCGTTCCTGTACTATGTTCTATCTTCGATGAGTCCGAGCCGCCATAGTGCATGGTCTTTCCATTCCGATTTATCCGGAATTGTGACGTCCACTTTGCGGAAATCCACACCTTTCGTCAAGAGATCAGTAAGAGGCGGCAGACGACAAGAGTCGTCACCAACTCTCTCAATCTCAGGCAGCAGTAACCGTGACGTATAACTCCTGTGGCGGAAAGCATAGGAACACTTCTAAAGCCGCATATAGTGTGCTCCTTCTAAGCCTATAGCAGCCATCATCTGAACCTTGCCGAGCATTTCAGTAGATTACACTTGTCAAGGCCCTCCCACCAAACCAGAAATCATGGACTGGACTGGACTATACAGGCAGTTCGCCACCTTCGGGCTGAGTCCCCAGCTCTTACCTATAGAGTTCCGGCAGGCATATAGGGCATTGACACCCCTATTTATTAGCCTTTCCACAATGTTCCTGGAACAATTCAGCTTGTAATCGAGAACATCACCTAGGTACTTGGTCTCCGTCGAGAGCTTCAGTTACACACCATTCAACCTCGGTGGCCTGTAGTCATGAATCTCATATCTACGAGTGAAGGGAACCAATTCCATTTTTTGGGGGTTCACCTTCAAGCCACAGGTCATGGTGCAGCGTAGCAGCTTTCCAAGAGCAGTTTGTATAAGGTCACACATCGTTGGTGGAAATTCCCCAAATATCATGATAATCACATTGTCCGCATGTGCCAGAATTTTCGAAACATCTTCATGGAAGGAATTGAGTACTCCGTTTATCACAAGGAGCCATAGGAGCCATAGGAGCAGGAACACTGTTCCCCTAGTAGCTATACTCCTCACACAACTTCCACCAAGTTCTGAGTTGACGATGCTGAGAAATCGCATTCAATCCACACAATCCACTAGCGGTTGTGATACATTAATGCTCTCCAGAGATTTCTTTATCGCGTATGCTGTCACGTTGTTAAAAGCTGTATCCAGGAAGGCAGCTAAAGTGTAGTCACCTGATCTCAGATTGCGCTCCGTAAAGCCCACAACCTCATGAAGGGCGCTCTCAACTGATCTCCCAGCGATGTACGTGTATTGAGAAGTGTTTATAGTGTGAGGGTTTAAAGATGTTGTTATAAACAAGTCCATCAATCTCTGCAAAATTGTCAGTAGAAAGGATAAGAGAGTAATTGGTCTGCAATCCTTTGGGGAGGCAAGAACGGGCATAACCGGCTTGGGTATAAAAATAAACGAAACATCCCTACTTTTATTCGGCACAAAACATGGCCGGGCACAAGCCTTAATTATAATTATAATTTTATTAATATATTAATATATTATATTTATAATTATAATTAATAGTATAATAAAGAGAGCTATGACATCGATGGCGTTAATCTCAAACAAAGATTGTGTTACAAAATTAAAAAGTTTTCCCTATTATTATGAATATTAATAGTTGCAATCTCAAATAGAATAATAAAGGTATCACAGTGAAACAAATTTCGGGCAAATCACGCACGACTACAACGGTTCGATAGTATATTCAAAATGATGACGATTGCCTAAAGGATTTTTTCCCTGAGGCAACCGTTTCCGAAATATCGCGCTTGTCATTTTCAAATTTTCAGGTGTTGAGTGGATATTTGTAGAGCCAATATTTCAGAAACGGTTGCAAATTTCATAACACTGTTTTTGGCTGAAATGTAGCTTATGAGTAGTAGAAATATTGTGTTACTATTATAAAGCGAAAAATATATTCTTCGTCGTTTTTTTTTTTGCCAAAATGTTGAAAAAACTATTTTTCGATTTTTTTTCAAATGTTGACACTACCAGCAAGAAGTTTTAATACTTTTTATAGCTGAAATTTTGCCTCAGATACGTAGAATAACGCGGCGTTACAATTTAAACACAAGAGATTAAATTTTCATTGACCTACTTACCTACAAATCTCATTGAAGTGCAATATTTGAAAACAAACGTAACCAAAAAGGTGGCTGCATTTCATTGTTTCAAAGAAATCTTTCCGAGGCTTAAACTTAAGTCGGGTACAAAATACATTTGTTTTGTTGTAATCTTTAAAATTTTATTTGCTATGTATTTATTATTTATTTATTAAAAATTTGTTTAATTTTTCTAGGCATTCTCAGTGGATGCATTTAACGAAATGTTTAACGAAATTGCGTGGGATTCAATAAAAATCAATATTACATGGGTTGTTAAGGAAGCGCTTTGTGACTGGCTATGACGTAAAGTTTTTGATGCCTTCTATAAAATCGGCATTACGATGTCTCTCAAAATTTAGTTTCAACATCGTCAGCTTGATTTCTTCGGTAAACAATTACCTACAGAATCTGAGGAACAGGGTGAGAGATTTCACCAAGTTATTGTGCCGATGGAATCTCGATTCAAAAGGAAAGAAGTTGGATGCCATGATCGGTGAAGTTTTCTGGTTGTCCTGTAATGGCAAGCTTTTCAGTCAGTGGTGATCTTCGTTTCTTAGTTAAATTGTGGTTAAACATCGAATTGTGTTTTTTAGTCATTGTTTAACTATGATTTAACCACACAATGTTGGTTGGTTAAGTATTAGTCACAACCATATGATTTTTACAATCAAATTACTGACAATCAAAATGAGAAATGTTAGATTGTATAAAATATGTACATGTTTCAGATTTGCGTATTTGTACACATACGTTGAGTCTAGATCGTTAAATTGTTGCGCCTATATAGTTTTTTACACATTTTTGTTAAAATGACTTCGATTTTATGCATCTATTTCTAGTTTTAAATAACTCCATTTTGTTTGTTCCCCTTTGTTGTTTTGGTATTTATCCCAAAACACACGTTTTTTCCAATAAGAATACAAGGGTTGCCATATTTGTTGACAATAGGGCGACTTACATTAATTAACTCACCATTGAAAAACAAAACGCAAAGTTAACCTCTAAATAACTTAGAATTAAGATTAAGTAATCCGATAGTTAACTACCTACTTAAAAACTGGCCATAAAATAAACAGATTCAAATCTACAACCAAAGAAGGGGAAGCAGAAGAAGAAAGTGTTGATAACGAAGAGCCTTTAAACACTTTGGGAAATGGTGGTGAATCAAATTCGGATGCCCAAGATGAAGTTTAACAGGCAGACGTTAGTTTTGCAGTAAAACTGTTTTTTACACACAAAACTTATTTTCTTTTCAGCCATTTTTGTATCATATGTCATATGTGTGAAATGTTGAACTTTAATGAGATTTGCAGGTGAGTAGGTCAATGAAAAATTAATCTCTTGATCTTAAATTTTAGAGCCGCATTATTCTACGCATCCGAGGAAAAATTTCATACATAAAAAGTAATAAAAACTTCCTGCTTGTAGAGTCAAAATTTGAAAAAGTGTTGAAAAATAGGTTTTTGAACATTTTGCCAAAAAAGTCGATGAAAAAAATATTTTTTCCCTTGGTTATGTAGCACGATTTTTGTATGATTCATAAACTATATTTCCGCCAAAAACAGTGTTATGAAATTTGCAACCGTTTCTGAAATATTGGCTCTCACAAATATCCACCCAACACCTGAAAATTTTAAAATGACAAGAGCGATATTTCGGAGACGGGTACCTCAGGGAAAAAATCCTTTAGGCAATTGTCATAATTTTGGATTCACTAATGATCCGTCATAGTGGTGCATAATTTGTAGACCCACTGTCGCACTGTGTAATTTTTGTTGTAAAAATTCCCGTAGCAACAGATGTTACATATTTTAAGTTTCACATTAAAGTTTTTGAATAATATTCATGAATACGAAGTTTTTAAAATCAAACTGCGTTATTATAGTAATGTTCTTACCTTTAATATTTATACAGAGTTGCATTTTTCAATTCTTCGTTTAAGCAGATCTCAGAACTATTTGTAGTCTGTAGTCTATTTGTTGTAGTCTCAACATTTATTTGTAGTCTACATTAATGAAGGCATTGAGCGCACAGCTCAGTGATTGTGAGAAACTTTTCCCAATCCCTTCATGGGATGTAATGGGAAAATATTTATTTCTTTATTTAATATCTAAAAAAATAAAGATTTGTAAAAAACGTATTAGCATATAATACATGTATTGTGGCTCTGACGACCTCACATTTCCTTCGACGACAGTCACCTCACTTATTACCTACACGGATTCATGCCACACCAGCATTGGCCCAACAAAATGACCCAACTACGAACCTTGGCCAACATTCCCCCTAAAAACAATCTCGACCTTATGCTGTTTAGTTGGGCGTATTCCGACGTACACACAACCAACCATTCAGTCGAAAACTCGATCGTCTTTGGTTTCAAAATTAATTTCTACGTTTTTCAGCAGATACTTGCCCCCATCGTTGTGCCTGTTAATACTCGTACCACCAAGATGATGTTATCCATTTAGAAAAGGCTTGTGCGTAAAATGTTGTTGTGGTTTGTTTGTCCTACTGGCTCATCGATCGTCCGCCTGCCGGAATGTCCATCCGTCTCAGCGGTCGCTGTATGATTAGTATTGGTTGTGGAATTTGTTTTTTGTTGTGGTCTGAATCCCATTAAGGACTTTATTATTTGTTTTTTCTTGGCGATTCTTAGAAAAAAAAAAGAATCAAATTTTTTCATGTGGCTGCTGTTGCTATCCCTCCCAAAAATAAGATCAATAACAGAGAATCGCGTATGCGCCGCCATCCGTTTATCTCACAAGAAGGAAATGCGTTAAAATGCTAAAACACGAGTACGGATATGATGAAGAGGCGGCGACGGAGGAAGTTAGGACAAAGTTTTATAGAAATCAACACTGGAACAGTTGAAATATATTTTGTGTAAACTGTGAGATTTGGTCTGGTAGTGGTAAGAGAGTTGACGGTCACATTATTATTAATGGACCTAAATTGTTGCCGAATTTTATTAAGTTTAGGTCAAATATCGTGATACGAAGAATGGGACCAGTTTTAGTAACAAAAAACCCAAGTGGTGTGCCTGATTCATTCAGTTGTCTCCTCTGCAAAAATTATTCTAATGGTTGAAAATTATTTATTATACGTGACACTTAAGTTATTTATGCAGCTTCAAATTATTTTCCACTATAAACAAAATTATCAAAACTTACACTTAATTTCCGTTGAAACTGAAACGAAATCAAAAAACTATGGCAAATGGGGAATTTGAAAAATATGAGAAAATACTTGAGATCCATTTTAATTCCAAACCCATTCGATGGTTGACAATAAGCCAGTAATCTCTCATAAAGTTATAATCTGTCATATAGTTTATTACTTATATATTTTCACTGCTGACTTTCTCTTTCACATATCGTTAGCTGAAATGCAAAACAACGTAACTACAATTATCATTTGTAAACAGGAGCAGAAAAGGAACGCTTAAAAATGGTAACGAATGTAGTTTTGGCAGCCACACTTTCGGTTCTTACCTTAAGAAAAGTCTTACCTTGAGCAAAAGTCGAAAATATAGCTGCCAAAACAGTATTATTTGCCATTTTATAATGTTTTTCAATTCTTCTCTAAAAAAAATGGAAATTGTAGTTACGTTGTTTTGCATTTCAGCTGACGATATATCTTAGATAAAATTCCCCTCGAATTACGTTCTCTTTCCCCCTTAATTCTATGGAATAATGCCCTTGTTCTTAAAAAGCATAGAGAACATATCTACATAGTATAGGTACCCTACTATGTAGATATGTACTCTATGCTTTTTAATCGGTTTTTTTATTAATCGTTAATCGTAAATTTCAATCCGACCATTACCCGAACTAAACGCAATCAAATTATTCGATTAATCGATTATTCGAATGAAATAAAACAACAACAACAACAAAACAGTGTTGAAAAATTATACTAGGCACATTTATTAAAACAAAACTAGACGTAACAAAAGCATCTTCATTATAGGCGTGTTTTGGTTACACCGCTTACTTAGATTATCACTTATTTTGTATGGAGAGCTAAGCGATATTAAGCAGCACTTGAAGTTACCGCTTTCATTTCAGGTCTACGCAGGCATAAAGTTAACAGTTTGAAAAAAATCAGAAAAACTGTGTTGAATATAGAAACTGTGTGTTGGATATCGTTAAACTGTGTGTTGGATATCGTGTGTGTTGGATATCGTTAAACTGTGTTGGATATCGTTATTGTTAAGGAGAAGAATATAAACATTTGCAAGAATAACTACAAACCATCCCAGCGGCGGAAGTCATGACCTGGAAGGCCTGAAATCATGACCGAACAGGCCTTCTTTAAAATACGACAGGCCTTCCCTACACCTTACCTCCTCCTTTCTTTTTAACATTGCGTGAGATTGGGAGGCAAGGTCGTCCATCACTCTCTACTAGAAGGCCTTATGAAGGCCTGCAAAAAGAGGAGATTTTGGAGGACTTACGTAAAAATATATATGGAAATTAGCTTCATATTTCAGATTTATACTTTAACCAATTGTAATTCTTATAAATGATTTTTTTTAAATTCTGCAGCCACAGGAATCGAACGAATGACATTAGAACTTACAATCGGACGCTTTATCTACTGGGCTATCGGATGTTATGATTTTGCAACGACGAATTGCGAACATGTGGAAAGACAGGGTTTCATGAACAACAGCGTCTTCTGGCATTCTTTTAACAGGCCTGTGGAAGCCTTATAAAATAATGTATTTCGCAGGCATTATTAAAGTAGGCATTACCAAAGAATGATTCCGCATGCCTTATTCGTGGAAGGCCTCGCAAATTCCGCCGCTAGGATGCGTTAAAGCAAGACGATCATATGTATGTCCGATTCAAAAAGGCAGAAAGATTTCAGTATAAAAAAATCATAAAAACAGTGTTGAATATCGTCATTGTGAGCCAAAGACAAGGAAAAGAATATACACATATTCAAGAATAACTACAAACCATGCATTAGAGCAAGATAATTATACATATTATAATAAATTATCGCTAGTTTGGTGTTTTGGTTACTAGCAATCAAGCAATAACCGCTAGCTTGTAACGAAAACACGCCTTATATAAAATATATATAGAAACAATTCACAAATTGTAGTTGCTCCACCATGAAAATTAGTGACTTTTGGTACCAAGCCAAAATTAAAAAAAAAAACTCAAAGTTTGGACCCAAAAGTGCCACGGTTTCCGGTACCTCCCATACAAAGGGTAGGGTCGCTCTGAAACTATAGGCGTGTTTTGGTTACACCGCTTACTTAGATTATCACTTATTTTGTATGGAGAGCTAAGCGATATTAAGCGGCGCTAGAAGTTACCGCTTCCATTTCAGGTATACGCAGGCATAAAGTTACCAATCTGAAAAAAATCAGAGAAACTGTGTTGGATATCGTTATCGTTAAACAAAAGAATATAAACATTTCCAAGAATTACTACAAACCATGCGTTAGAGCAAGACGATTATATTTATTTCCGGTTGAAAAATGCAGAAAATTGCCAGTATGAAAAAATCAGAAAAACAGTGTTGGATATCGTCGATGTGAGCCAAAGACAAGGAGAAGAATATAGAAATATTCAGGAATAACTACAAACCATGGATTAGAACAAGACGATTATATTGTTACGAATAAGTAAAAGCTTTTGCTTACTGTTAATGACTCTACTAACAGTATGTAAACATCAGGCGGTTAGTGCTGCGCCTGAAAGTATGCATTGTAACAGCGTACCAGCTCGCTAAACCAGTAGCATGAATTCACCTCAGTAAAGATAATTCTCCTGTGTAGGAGAATGTTCTACAAAGATAAACAACAACAACAACATCTATTTTCTAGAAGATTCTTGAATTCGCTAGATATATGTACCTTCATTTGTGTATGGTGAGTTGGTATAAATAGCGGAGGTCTTTGGAATGGAGAGTTCAGTTTGTGATTAAACCCCGTAAAGTAAGCAACGCGAATTGATAGTAAAATACAAGACTTGTTAAAGTGTCATAAATAAAGTAAACTGTTGTACTGTATAAGTAAAATAAAAGGAAGTGATACCGTTGTAATTATCGTAATTTAAAACGAACCTTGTTTTATTATTGGGAATAAAACAACGCAAAAAGGACGAATAAGGAAATTCGTAACATTGGTGTCAGAAGTGAAATTACGAATTAAGGACAACGATGAAGTTTGAAGAACTCAAAGTTGAACAACTGAAAAAGGAGTTGAGTAAATTGGATCAACCGACAGCTGGTAATAAGGTAGAGCTGCAGAGGCGATTAATAGAAGAATTCAAGCGCCGAAACATTGACATTGATACATACCAGTTTGAGTGTAAAGAAGAAATGGAGGTATCTGCAAAGGAAGCAACTGGTAATATGGATATTTCTACGATGTTTGCAGCCATGATGGAAAAGTTTTCAAAATTAGACGAAAACTCTCGAATAATTAACACGCAACTTGGCGAGAATTCTAGAATTATGAACGAGAAACTTGGCGAGAATTCTAGAATTATGAACGAGAAATTTGGTGAAAATTCTAGAATTATGAACGAGAAATTTGGCGAGAGTTCTAGAATTATGCAGGAAACATCAAACGCCACAAATGACAAGCTACATGAAATTTCAGAAGCTATGAATAACATGGAGATACAGGTTAATGATCAATTCGGAAAGGTCGAACAGAAATTCGAGGAATTTCAGCAGAAGATCGAACAGGTCGAACAGGATGTGGAGGAAAGATTCGCCGAACTGGAAAGAAAGATGAATGAAATCCAGTTGCAAGAAGGGCCAGTGCGAGTAATTTCTGAAGGCTCTAGTAGATTGAAAGCTCCCAGTTTCGATGGCTCTACACCTTTCGATGTTTTTAAATTCCAATTCGAAATGGTCGCAATTAAGAACTTGTGGAACAGCAACGACAAAGCCGTTGAGCTAATTTTAGCACTGAAAGGCAACGCAGCAGAAGTCCTTCAGAGCATTCCCGTCAGTGCCAGAAACAACTACGAGGATATACTGGCTGCGTTACAACGCAAGTATGGTGGCGATCACAAGAAGGATTTATATCGCATGGAATTGAGAGGCCGAGTGCAAAAGCATAATGAAACGCTTCAGGACTTCGCAACCGAGGTGGAACGTTTGGTGTTGATGGCATATCCTGGAGAACCCCAAACTTTCCTAGAGCAATTTAAGATAGAGGCATTTGTTAGGGGCATTAACGATCCTGACGTTAGATATTCGGTGTATGCCTCACAAAAAGCTACATTTGTGGAAACAGTTTCATTCGCTTTGGCGAATGAGACGGCGAGGGTTGTTGCCAGTCAACAGACATATCATGTGCGAAGGGTAGAAACGGAAGGCAAATCAAAAGATTTGAAAGGCGCCGTTAGCGAACTGAAGGAAGTGATTCGGATTCTCACGAAAGCGCTATGGCAAGCAACAAAATTGAAAGGTGACAGTCATGGCGAACGTGGCCATATAGGGCGTGACTGTAGAGACCTGAGAAAACGGTCAAGATCTCCGGCGATAGCGGCCGATACCGGACGAGTAAATGACCGTCCACATGTAATCGAGCCTAAACAGGATTTTAAGGCTGAGATCAAAGAGCAAATTATTGACGTCCGATCCCTGAGAATTGAATCCGACGACGAGTGGTTCACGGCACAGAGAAGTGATCCTGTATTGGCAAAAATTATTTTGGCAAAGGAAGAGGATAGACAATTAACGCGGAATGAAATCGCTTCAGAAAGCCCCGTTTTAAAATCATATTGGGCCCAGTGGAATAGCCTGAGATTACTAGATGGCTGTCTATACCGTGTATGGGAAAGTGAAGATGGTAAAGCGGAGAAAAATCTAATTGTGGTACCTGCCTTGAAAGTGAAAGAGATAATTGCAGAATCTCATAATGGTCCGAGTGGTAGGCACCTCGGAAAAGGCAAAACTATGGAGAAACTAAGGGAACGTTTCTATTGGGTTGGTCGTCAAAAAGCTGTATCCGAGTGGATTGCAGGCTGCACCCAGTGCATGACAACTAAAGGACCAACGCGGAGGAGTTGCGAACAGAGACATCAGGAGAGCCCAAGTGCTCCCTTCGAGCGAATATCCATGAGTGTGGCTGGTCCATATCCAACGAGTAGCTCTGGGAACCAATATGCCCTAGTCGTTATGGACTACTTCAGTAAATGGCCCGAGGTGTACGCTATTCCAAATAAAGAAGCGAAAACAATAAGCAAAGCTATGGTGAACAACTGGATAAGTCGTTTTGGTGTCCCTTTAGAACTGCATTCGGAGCAGGGTAGAAATTTTGAATCTGCGATCTTGAAAGAAATATGCGAGAGGAGTGGAATTCGTGGTATAAGAACGACATCAGTGCGTCCTCGGACTGACGGTACGGTAGAGAAATTTAATCATGCTCTTGAAGAATATTTGAGCAAGATCGTCAGTAAGGATAGAAAATTCTGGGACGAACGCATACCAAAATTCCTTCTAGCATACCGGTCGGCCACCCAGGATACCACTGCCCGAACACCAGCTAGTGCAGTCTTTGGGACAGAGTTAAAGCTCCCTAGAAATTTGGAGTTTGTCAACTGCCTAACATCCGACAGTGGGGAGAATGATGGTATCCCAGGGGAGCTTAGCGAACTTCACGAGTTTGTTCGCAGCAGAATGAAGTTGGTCAGTAATAAGATGAAAGCCAGGTACGACCAAGCGGCAAATTCCGAAGGATTCCATGAAGGCCAGCTAGTTTTACTGTTCAACCCACAGCGCAAGAAGGGTTTATCTCCAGAACTTCAGACTCACTGGGAAGGCCCTTACAGGGTTGTAAAACGAATAAACGACGTGATTTATAGAATCCAGAAAAGCCAAAGTCCAAGAGCTAAAATGAAAGTCGTGCATTTGGAAAGACTAGCTCTGTATGGAAAACGGAGGGTTGAGCCTGCTCGGGACGAACAGGCTTAAGTGGGGGGCAGTGTTACGAATAAGTAAAAGCTTTTGCTTACTGTTAATGACTCTACTAACAGTATGTAAACATCAGGCGGTTAGTGCTGCGCCTGAAAGTATGCATTGTAACAGCGTACCAGCTCGCTAAACCAGTAGCATGAATTCACCTCAGTAAAGATAATTCTCCTGTGTAGGAGAATGTTCTACAAAGATAAACAACAACAACAACATCTATTTTCTAGAAGATTCTTGAATTCGCTAGATATATGTACCTTCATTTGTGTATGGTGAGTTGGTATAAATAGCGGAGGTCTTTGGAATGGAGAGTTCAGTTTGTGATTAAACCCCGTAAAGTAAGCAACGCGAATTGATAGTAAAATACAAGACTTGTTAAAGTGTCATAAATAAAGTAAACTGTTGTACTGTATAAGTAAAATAAAAGGAAGTGATACCGTTGTAATTATCGTAATTTAAAACGAACCTTGTTTTATTATTGGGAATAAAACAACGCAAAAAGGACGAATAAGGAAATTCGTAACAATATATATTATAATAAATTATCGCTAGTTTTGGGTACTAGCAAGCAAGCGATAATCGCTAGCTTGTACCAAAAACACGCCTTATATCACACTATAACACCCTATTGGATTGATTAACTTTTTCAAAAATTTTGCAAAACGTAATTTTCTGACTATTATCCTTATTGTATTTAGTTTGAGCAGAATCGTGCCAGGTATTTTGATACCCCCATACAAAGTGACCAGTGGGTCTTGAAATTTCATCAGACTATTTTACACCCAATTTGATGAACCAATTTTGAGACTATTTTTTTTTTAATGTATGTCTATGAGCCAAAGCACTCTGCGACGCTTTCTATCAACAAACTATCAAATCTGTTCGAAATGAGTGTAAAATTATGAAATTTGTTCGCAAATCGTTGTCATACTCGTATGAGTTGCCACATTGTAGGAGTGTTTCAAGACGGACTGGTTGCCATAAACACTTACTTATATTTTATTTATCAATTAATCGCACTGATTTGTTCGAGTTAATCGTTAATCGAAAAACTTAATTATTAAAATATTCGTTTAATTTTATAACACGATTAACAGAATAATGATTAATACTACATAGAGGAAACATCTCTCTCAGGAAATTGATGACATTAGGCTTGGTTTGATATAAATGTTGAATGTTGAAACGTATTGCTTTAATAATACCAGATAGAGGCATTAGTTCAAAACTACCAACAAGAAAAAAAAAAATGGTATTTCGTGTTTATGTATTAAAATTATTGTGTTAAATACCACACAAATGTATACTAACAATAACAGTCAACAAAAAGATGTAAACACACAATTAAATTGCATAGTTGTTTACCAAAACGCAATGAAAAATTCAAGTCTGGAGTTCTACTAACTCCACCTGGTGTATAGTCGAACATCTTTCTATCACACTGACCTCACCACGAAGACTGTGAAATGAAACGTCAGATGAGTGATATTTTCTCTCTAGGTAGATATTTACTCTATGTTAAAAAGTCCCTCTATTGTAAACAACTTTCAACTCGCAATTATTTCTATTTTTAACTTGATTTATTTATTTTATATTACCTGAAGAACAAAACACATGATACTTTCGTTCAAAAATAACTAAATTAATAAACCAAATGAGTAACAAAACTAAAATTCAAATCAAGATGGAATGCAACATATTCATTGCCTGTGACGAGAGTGTTAAACAGTAAAAGGTGAATTAAGTTGACAAGCAGAATGTACTCGTAAGTGTTGATTTGTTTTTAATAATTTCAGAAACTATTTTTTCCCCAGAAGCAAGTCGAAAAATAAAGTGCATTGTAATATCCTATTAAACAATATACACGCAAACAAATCTATTGAATAAGGTTATACTACACTAAAAGGAATAATGTTGTCATTCGAGTGAATTTATTCATCGGTACAACGAAAATGATTTCATTAGCTGAAAAAGTGTGAAGAATATGCTTCATTGCCGCGATTAATATTTTAATTACTACGAAACATATTTTTCTTTGTTGTGATGAATTAGTTAGTTAGTAACTATAAGTTTAATACGTCAAAAGACTGGTTAATTAACACACATAACGGAAGTACGAAATGTCTTGGCAGACGTCATCCAAAGGGCAACATAGTTCGGTCAAATATAATAAATTTTTCCTAACCTCAATTTGAATTTACGAGTATTGAAAACAATTACATTTTGCTACCATATTTTTTCAAAGCTACATTTCTCAATTAATAGAGATAGAGGACGGTCTTAAGTTGGAGTTGAAATTTAGGAAACGGAGTTCTGAATCGGAGTAAGAGGTGGAGTCGATTTCTTCCAGGCCGTCGGAGTCCGTGTTGATAAAATTTGAGAAATAGCAAAATGGAAGCAGTTGGAGGAATACCAGTGCTATGGAGTCGGAGTCTTGGAGTCAGAGTCTGGGATATTTGCCTGGAGTCGGAGTCGAAGTCCAAGATTAAGATAACCTTTATAAGTCAAAATGGTTTGTAACTGTAAAAATATAAAATCGTAAATTTCACATATCACTTTGTCGAATATTTAGATGTTTGGATATTTCTGAACCCTTTTTTCGATGATGATGACACTTTCCTTAACAGAAGTTTTGGTGAACTGCTCAAAGTTGACAATAATTTTTAATATAAATTATGGAATTTGTTCTCTCTTTACAAGGACATGGATTTAATGTTGCATACAAGAAGTAACAATCTCTTACATTGGTCTACAACCAATAGACCTATTTGTGCGGGTATATGTCGCATATGTCCAATTCTTTAGAAGATACACTTTGACACACTGTTACACCAACTGTGTTAACACAGGTAATA
This sequence comes from Phaonia tiefii, assembly GCA_963931995.1. NCBI lineage: Eukaryota > Metazoa > Arthropoda > Insecta > Diptera > Muscidae > Phaonia > Phaonia tiefii. Next base: position 89,926,682 of record OZ008367.1, read on the forward strand.
TTCTGAAATAATATTCTGAAAGCCTGACTCCTCCTCTACAAATGTCTAGTACATTCCAAAATGATCAGAACAATGGTTTAAAAGTTGTGATATTATTACCATGATTTTTCCAATCGGCCCCACTATGCGACGAAGAGTGACGCATTGCTACTGATAAAAAAGACGCTGTCCGTCTGGCAACAAAACAGTCAGTCACAACGCGTGCTGGGAATGAGGAGTACAAAAAATGGAGGGAGGGAGGAAAACCGACTGTTTCGGCAGAAAAAGGGGCAATGGGAGCAAAGAGACAGTGAAAGGCCGAAAAGTGCAGAATGAATAATGAATGCCGACAATTTTCCAGAGGATGAGAAGATCGGGCAATGGACGGAATAATGGGCTGCCCTATTGCAAGGACGAGAATGGGAATCTGGTAACAGATAATACTGTTGTAGTCGAAAAATGTATCAACGTTCTAGTAAATTGTATCGGTTAGAGGCAAGTCTACTGAATTGAGCGGTACCCATGAAAACCCTGTAGAGCATGAAATTTTTTAAAAATCAATTTTTTACCAATTCTTAGATTTTTTTTGACTTTCTTTCAGCATAACTTCACGGGACTACAAATTTTTCACCCACAACATTTGGCAAAATTGTAGCCACGGTAGAGCTGAATAACTTTTGTGAACCTATTAATAAAGCTTGAACGTGTCTAGTCACCCTAAATAGCACACAAATACCACACTGTATCTTAAAAATGGTAATTTGTATGTATGTATATGTCATCATTATTCGAGAACGACGTGTCCAATTTTATCCGAATAAATTTAGAAAAATTTAGAATTACAACACCTTTAATATATTCAAATGCTATTTCTCAATGTAATCAACAGTTTCGCAGTTATAAAAATAGGATGGTGGGAAAAAATATTTTTTTGCTTAAAAAATTCAAATTTTTTATTATTAAAAAAGAAGAACCTTAAGAAACGGCAAAAAAGTGTAAAGGTTTATTAGTTTATCTGAAAGCCACATGATCTATGAACAAAATGAGACATGGATCATAAAAATCGATGAATACGTTTCGCTCTTATACACAATTTAGTGAAGGTGTCTCATTTTGTCAAGAATTGCATTATGTACTCATAATATGCAACCCAAACATAAAATAACAAAATATCTCAGTTTCTTTTTTTATAACTGCTGCTTTTTTAAAACTGTTGATTACAGTGACAAATAGTATAGGCACATATTACAGGTATTATATTTGTAAATGTTTCTAAATTTATTCGGACAAAATCGGACAAGTCGTTCTCGAGTAATGATGACATATACATACACGTTACCATTTCTAAGATAGGTGGTCTTCATGAGCCATTTAGGGTGACTAGACACGTTCAGGTTGTATTGATATGTTCACGAAAGTTGTTCGGCTCTATCATCGGTACAATTTTGGCAAATATTGTGAGTGACAAATGTAGAGTTCCTAGAAGTTATGCTGAAAAAGGGGAAAATCGATTATTCAAGAAAAGTGCAGGAAAATTTGAAAATTGGTAAAAATAGATTTTTTCAAAAAATTGACTTGATACAGATATTTGAGGGGTACCGATCTAATCAGTAGACTTGCCTCTAACCGAAACAATTTACTAGAACGTTGATACAAAAATTTCATGACAGAAACTACAACCACAACTACAAACTACAACTTCTCAGCACTACTCCTTTCAGAATCTTCCAGTGAGGATCAGGAGAAATTGATTGTGGAAGAGAAGTTGTTGAAAACCTGATTAGACCTTATCAGTGTGGTTTTAGACCAGGCAAGTTCACGACTGACCAAATATTCACGACACGGCAAATCCTGCAGAAGACCCACATTAAGCACATCGACACATACCACCTTTCTGTCGATTACAAAGCTGTTTTCGATAGCCCCATACGGATAAAATTGTACGAAGCTCTATCTGAATTTGGGATTCGGGCAAAACTGACCACCCTCTGTAGAATGACGCTGACCGACACCAAATCAACAGTGAAGTGGGGAAAGACCTCACCGAACCATTCTGTACCAAGCGGGGACTAAGACAATGTGACACATTTTTGTGCAATCTCTGCAACATCTTAATAATATTGAGAAAGGCTACAGTAAATACGAACAAGACTTTCAAATCAAAAATCCATATGTTGCTGACGTATGCTGATGACGTAGAGATCATTGGGCGAAATTTACCAGAAGTTACTGCAGTATTTTCAAGAATCGAAAAGGAATCAGTGGAGTTGAGTGTTGCTGTTAATGATACCAGACACAATTGATGGTGTCGATTACTAGACAAACCTCTCAACTGCGTCGGCACTTCAACATCGGCAACCGATTTCTTTGATGTGGTAAATGAATTTATATACCTTGGATCCGCCGTGAGCAATACCAACAACGTCAGCCCGAAGATAAATCGGAGAATTGTGCTTGCAAATAGATGATATTTTGGACTGAGCAAGCAGTTTAACAACAAAGCCCTCTCTGGACAAACAAAAGTCCAGCTATACCAGACTTAATTTTGCCTGTCCAGGCATATGGCTCTGAAACTTGGGTCATACCGCAAGCAGATAAAAAACACCTGGGAGTATACGAGAGAAACATTCTCCGTAAAATATATATAAATATATATATGGTCCCATTAAGGAAAAGGGCGAGTGCCGACGTCGTTGGAAGCACGAGCTGTATAATTTGGTCGCCGCAAGCAGTGGCATATTATGTGCAGTTCAAAATCATGTGTTTTCCTGATGTGGGTCGGAGTTTTGCTTAGAACTGCTCGGATGCTTATGGCAAATACTTTTTGAGACAATACTTTGGCTTTATTTCGTTATAAATTCAAAGAATTCATAAGAAAACGGTTTTATTTAATGTTGGAGTCGGAGTTGCAGTGGAGTTGTGTATTCTCCAAATGGTGGAGTCAGAGCGATGTCGTGGATTTTGCAAAATCAGGATGTGAAGTCGGACTCGGAGTCGTGGATTTTCCAAATGCAGGATGTGGAGTCGGAGTCGTCCAATTTTGATCCGACGAACTGTGGTATCCAATGCAACCTCGAGGATGTCAATTATTTGACATTCTTACTAAACTGCCGACTCCACTCAAAACTATTTTGGTTTTCGATGTTAAGTGTAGTTCGGAAAAAATAATTTTAATTAATTCTTGTGTAGTGATATACTGACAACAACTGATAAACAGCTGATAGTGATGAGCTGACAGTTAAAATTTATAAATTCCATACAATCTGGCAGCTAAAGCTATTTGTTAGCTCTAACGGAAGGATAACTGAAATCGACCGTAAATGTCATTAATTTTGTATTTGAGTCAATCTAACTTTGAAAAGCTTTAGACTGCGTTGTTGTAGTTGTAGAGATAATTCGGAAAATGTTTACAGAAAGTGTATTTTGTTAATTAGTACAGGTTAGTGAAAAAGTTATATTTTCTGGAATGATCTTGTTATATGTACCTTTTACCATATTCAATCTTACGGCGCCATCTTTGGGATGTAGAATATTGACTTGCAAAAATACCCAGAAATTCTGAATTCTTAGAGACGATTATACTCTGTACTAAGTGGCGAAAATTTAATTAAATTTTAAAAATCGTTTTGTATTAGAACACTTAAGTTCATTATGACGTTTACAAAACTGTTTGACTATTATGGCCTGAAAACTAATTTATAAAACTATTGGAAACTTAAGTTTACATTATTCCGTTCAGTTTCCGTAAATGAAAACCTTGGCAGCAGTACAACCATTTCTCTAATGGCCAGTTTTTAAGTGGGTAGTTAACTATCGGATTACTTAATCTAAATTCTAAGTTAATTAGAGGTTAACTTTGCATTTTGTTTTTCAGTGGTGAGTTAATGTAATTCGCCATATTGCCAACTAATACGGCAACCCTTGTATTCTTATTGGAAAAAACGTGTGTTTTGGGATAAATACCAAAACAACAAAGGGGAACAAACAAAATGGAATTATGTAAAATAAGAAATAGATGCATAAAATCGAAGTTATTTTAACAAAAATGTGTAAAAAACTATATAGGCGCAACAATTTAACGTTGTAGACTCAACGTATGTGTACAAATACGCAAATCTGAAACATGTATTTTATATTTTATATATATTTATTTCTCACTTTGACAGTCAGTAATTTGATTGTCAAAATAATATGGTTCTGACTATAAGTAAATCAACCAACATTGGGTGGTTAAATCATAGTTAAACAATGACTAAAAAACACAATTCGATGTTTAACCACAATTTAACTAAGAAATGAAGATCACCACTGACTGAAAAACTGGCCATAATAGTCTAACATGACCTTTAATGTGTAACGATGTCCGATCGGACGAACGGCGGACGAACTGATGCATTCCGATTACCACATCAGTGAGGCCTAATTCTTGAGAGAAAATCATCTTTGATCGACGATCAAACATAATTTAAACTCTGAATTCACTTTTTTAGGTTACTAGTTAATTGCTGTTTAAACAGCCAAAGTGCTGTTTACTGATCATAGTTTAAACAGCACTTTGGCCCATATGATTTTGACAGAAAACAACAAGAGGAACAAACACAAATTTTCTTTAATTGTTAATGTGAACAATTATAACCACCATCCTAGTTGAAATAACAAGAAAAACGTATCATTTAGCCCGTAGTGCAGTTAGAACTTTATTTCTGCTCAAATATTCTCCAATTTCATTAAATATTTTGTATTTTATCACTTCACTTTTGTTTTGCAAATGGCGTCAGTTTGATGCATTGTAACGATTAGCCGATAAATGTATGAATACCGGTTATTTTTCGTAGCATTTGCCAATGTTGCCACATAGTAGTAAGATTATTTGACAAAACACTGGAAAACTCTTTTCCTATTTAAAGTCAGATCAAACATAAATCGAAATCAACTGATTACCAATTTAAATAACTAAACATAAATTGGGCCTGAATGCTTTAAAAACTGCAAGAAAGTTGACGAGATCTCATACTAGACTGTAGCAATAACTGATGCCTCGTTTTGTCTGAAATTGTCGTATGAGGTCTGAAACAATTTTCACTAACGATTTCACTTCAGTGAATGTAATTCTGTAGAGAGGTATTAGCTTGGAAGGAATTCTAAGCTTAGGCAAAGCATCGCATAGCTCTTTTCGCAAAGCGCTGTGAATTGCAAACAGAATGGGAATTTGATACTGCTTAGCTTAAATATATATTTGATTTTTTGCTGGCTTTATTCCTTTAAACACTTCTCTCGGGATACCTTCTGTCCATTTAGTTAGTGAGAAAAAAACTGATAACCACCAAGTCAATACATTTTCGAAGTGTATTATTTAAGTGAGGATACCGGTAGTGTAACCTCCAATCAAACTGTGAAGTGACGGAATTCTATCTGAACACTGTATGTACACTTTTTCAGCCTTTCGTGGTGGTTTCACAACGACGACCGCAGACAGTAAAACAGACAATTATCTAACAGACAATTTAATTCCTAAAAGCAAAGATCTTAATATTTAATGTCGCGCAGGTTGTTGTTGTTTTGTTTTGTGTGACCCAAAATGCATGAGTTGCACCCATGAGGGCGATTTGCAAAATTCAAAGAAAACAAATTGTTTCTCATACACATCACAAATTCATACGAATCCATCATTAAATTGTGCAGGTGTAATTACCATGTCTCCGTCGGAAACTTGGAATTCGTTGTGTGTGTCTTTTTCTTTTGTGCTGTCTACAGAAGTTCCCTCTCCCCCCCGCAACATCAACAGGTTGAATACGCCGAAAAGGTTCAACATATTCCTCAAATTCCGTAACATATTTTCAGAAACAAAAAACAAGTTCTTAAAGTTTACTTTAGTACCTTCCTGGAGCTCTTTTTTTCTTGTTTGCTGGTCTTTGCCTTAACTTTTGTTTTTTGTTGTGATCCCTTTCAACCATGATGGTTGAAATGAATTACTTCCTTTGACCGGTTGAAAGATTCCCAACTATACACTCGAGCAAATCAACGTGTAACGACGCACAATAAGAAAATATCCTTTCCCATAAATAACGTACGGTGCAGTTGAGACAATTTTAAAAACACTAGGCGCCTTTTTTTAAAAGTCAAAACACATATATCAACATTTTGATAAATTTCACTAGTAACAATTTAAGGAATATCAAGAAACACAGATCCAACTATATAAGCCTCTCATGCAACCTGTGTTGTTTTATGGCACAGAATTCTGGGTCATATCGCACGCCACTGGGAGTTTTATACGGTCATATAATAGAGGGCCCTCCTATTGTGTACTACCGAGTTGGGTTCACAGACTGACAACGATGAGCATCACACGCACCCAACCTCTGCACACCATTTCCACTGGTGTATTGAATGTGGACATTATATGCAGGCAAATTGCTTCTACATCTGCTATCAGGTTAAATCAACTCTCATGGTTGGATTCAGTCATGGGACAGTTTTGGAAGGTACACCTAACGTTCCTGCTTTTGTTGAGTACTCAAAAGCGGAACCACTCTTCAATCGAAAGTACCACACTCATGTCGGAAATGGATTCCTGTAACAAATTAGTTCCTGGTATAGAGAGATATGCCAATTTCTTTACGGATGGGTCGGAAACCAATGATCAGATAGGATATGGGGTCTAGTCTAGGGAATAGGGTTGTTTCTTTCTCGTAGACTACCTGATCATTGTATCGTGTATCAGGCGGAAATTTTATATATTAGGGAAGTGACCGGCTGACTGCGGGATAATGGACCAGCAGTCATTGGGGTCAACGTTTTCTCCGATAGTCAGGCGGTAATCAATTACCTGGAATGAGATTAATGAGGTTGCTTAGTACTACGATATTCGCATTATATAAGTGTCGGGATACAGCGATGTTCCGGAGAACTGCGAGGAGGATGAGCTGCCCAGACTAGGGACTACAGGTTACACAGGAATTTCAACGTGTTGGCATGCCTCTAGCGACTTTTCAGAGTGCCCTGCACGCTGAAAAATCTTTCCTTTTTTTTTTGTTGTTTTGGATGCAAATATAACGTGTTTGTAGCTTGTCGCAAATAGAGTATATTTGTATTCAAACACATTGTGTTTGCTATTCAATATAATATGTTTGAGACACAATAATTAATAGGTTATAATATATGTCTTTGTGACCCAAATGTGGCTTTGTTTGTTGAAAAATGCTGAAAACTAAAACGTGGCAGACAACAATGAAACAAAACAGTAGCCGATCTTCAATTCATGAAAACAATGATTGCAAACATATACATGTTGCCTGTAATATGTTGCTGGGACCGTTTTTTTTCAGCGTGTGCAAGAACGCTCCTATATGATGATGCTGGTGAGGTGACCAATGGTACAGATTGTGCTCGCACAAGAAAAATCTGCACTATAGTGGATAGCAAGAGATGATGAACCTTCAGTCTCTCGCTAGGCATAAGGTATCAATAAGCGTGTTTTGGTTACACCGCTTGCTTATATATTCGCTTGTTTTGTAGACTTAGCGAGAACTTAGCGTCAAGAATCATTTTCGCTAAGTTTAAACAAATTTTTTTTGACATCTTTTACCATTTTCAACCCTTATTCATATTTTTGAATAAAATGACATCTCGCTAAATTGCCGTTTTCTTTGCAACTTAGCAAGCGACTAATGTTTTATTCGGTTTTCACTGGGAACTGTCTGGTTGGTATACATGCGGCGAGACTGAAGATCAGGGTAAATGACTGAGATACATATATAGATGAGGAATATTCCAGCAATAGCCGTCAGGAGGATGTCTACTGTGGGATCCTACTTATTAAGGGATCTGGCGTAGACAAGATCTTTAGCTTCTCGGAGCAAGCTAAACAGTTAGCTACCTAGGAGCTACCGCTTAATCTCGTTAGCGCGTGGTATCACAATGGACTAAAATGTCTATGTGAGTCGTTCATCGACAGCCACCAATACCTAATCTAAACTATAATAGAGAACGGTCTGTATCAACGACGTATTAACCACGAGCTGTTTAAATTTTATCACGACTAGAGTGTCCAAAATAGAAAACCCGGGTTTTTGCTATTAACCGTATGCCGGTTTTATAAAAAACTAATTTTCGAATAAACCGAAAACCCATTATTTGACGTCGGATAACCGGTTTTTATCCAATTTGTGTTAAATATCCTTAAAAATTTAATGATAAATAAAATGATTTTCGACTTTTAATGAAATTTTTAAATAAAGAAACATGATTTGTATTATAAAATATGATTGTATGCTTCATAAGTACTAAATGACATTTTCAAATTTAAAAAGGGTTTTATGACTTGAATGTGAAATATTATTTGAATTATTGTATACTTATAAATAGTGTTTTAAACTTAATAGGATTTTCAAAGTTGTAATTTCTTTTTTTTTAAGGCTGTAAGAGATCATGATTTCCCCGGTTAGTGAAAAAAATGTAAATGCCGCGGGTGGGATTTTCAAACATGAATACTTGACTATTTTAAATTTTGTATTAAACACGCATTCCAAATTTGAATGGGATTTAAATTTTAATTTAAAATAAAAAATTGATTTTCAAATTTAAAAAGAGTTGTAAAAGATTGAGTTTTAAACACGAATAAGTATGTATATGAAATGGTCGATAAGTAGAGTATTCAAAAAACCGCCCTTTCCAACAAACCGGGTTTTCGGTTGTAAGTAAAACCCGGTTTAAACCGGTTTCGGTTTATATAACCTAAATTTTTTATTATAAAATGTAATCAAAAAACTTTAATTTCCACAGAAAAATCGATTCCTCATACTATAAATTTAATATTTATTAGAAAAACTCTCATCTGACTTCACTTTTGTATTGGCAACACTTTCTTCAGAGAAATCTTCAATTATAAAATTTTTTGCAAGATTCTTTTGAAAATTTTCCATATATTTGCAAAATAAATACCGTAATTTGTCAGAATTTTAAATTGTTTGCATATTTTCTTTCGAAAATTTCCCATATATTTGTATTTTGAAAAAGAAATTTCTTAATTTATCAGCATTTAAAACTCGTTCCAATTTTCTTTTGAAAATTTCCCATATAACTATTTGCATTTCGCAAAAGAAATATCTTAATTTGTTTGAATTTAAAATTCTTTGCAGTCCAGAATGTCTTTAGTAATAGTTGATAAACTTATGAATGGATTTTATTTAAAACTAATTATTTGAATGAAACACAGTTTTTTTTTTCAAAAAAAAAAATATTTCTCAACATAATCTCCTTTTAGCTCAATACACTTAGTTCAACGTTTCTCCAATTTTTGTATGCCTTCCAAAAAATAGGATTTTTCGAGGTCCGTAAAATAGGCATTTGTTTGATCAATAATTTCACCGTTGGAGCTTTAGGTTTGAAAATAGGAAATAATCACTGGGGGCTAAATCCGGAGAATATGGCGTATGAGGTACCAATTCGTAGCCCAATTCATGGAATTTTGCCATTGAGACTGCACACGTGTGCACCCATGCACACACGTGTGCACCCATGCATCTTGATGAAAACGAATTTTTTCTCGGCCATATGGGACCTTTTTTTTAAATCCTCGTTAAATCGGTTCAATAACTAACATATAATATTCATAATATTCGCCGTTTATTGTTTTTCCTTTTTGAAGGTAATCGATGTCCCAAAATCCCAAAAAAATTGTTGTCATCACCATATTGGCCGACAAACTTACCTTGGCCTCCTGTGGAGCGGGTTCACCCGGAGAACCCCATTGTTTAAATCCATGATCCTCCTTCGAACTGCAGTTAAATAACTCCAAACAATCTTTTGAAGTTGTCACACGATTACGTTTATGGTCAATTGAGAGCAAACGCGGCACCCATCTTGCAGACAGCTTTCTTAAACCCATCTGATCATTTAAAATCGAAACCACACTGTCATATGATATGCCTATGGCGTCGACAATCTCTCGCACTTTTACTCTTCGATCGGCCAACACCATATCGTGGAGTTTTTTTTCGACATTTTCGGGTATATTGACCTCAATTGGCCGTCCAGAACGTTCAACGTCATTTGTACTTGGCGCTTGACATTGTACATTTGTACAACGAAATTTCAGTAAACCCCTTTTTTACCATTGAAATCGATGCTGCAGGGTTCCCATAGTATTTATCAAGCATTTCCTTGGCCCGAAGTTCTAGCCGAAGTGATGAAAAATGCCATAAAACGAGACCGTTTGGTAATCAATTGTGACGGCGCCCATTTAACCGATATCATCTTCTCAACTTAACCAATAAAATTCTAAAGGTTCAAATAAACGTAATCAAAAAACAGAATCGAAGTTTTTCATTTAGAAAAAAAAATGAGAGCCAAACAACATCGGTTGACTCCTTTTGAAACAGCTTGTATGTAGTCTGTCACGTTTATGTCTTCGGCAGTCTTCAACAAACAAATCTACATTTGGGTCACAAAATCAATTATTATAATTATAGCAATTATTATAATTATAGCAATTAAATCAATTATTATAATTATATCATAATATATATATTCAATTATAATATTGACACAATGCATTTGGACACAATTATACTATATTTGCGACAAGCTACAAACACTTAGATTGCAAAACTAAAAACACCGATTTTTCAGCGTGTACGCATGAATGTTAAAATTTTTACAAATATCCACAAATATTAGCAATTAGATAATGTATTCTATTCTAAATATAAAATCGTATGTTTTGAGACAATATTTGAAACACTAAGGGCGGGTTTCACACTCTTCATTTAAATGCTCATTTCAAATACTCACAGAAAATTTTCATATTAAATGAGAAATACCAGGCATTTAAATTCCATTTAAATTGAGAATTTTTAACTGTGAAATTGGGCATAAATTCCTCTTTTAATTCATTAAAATATTGAAATATATGATTTTTGTTTCTTCTTATTCTCTTCTATACACTGACAAGAAATTAAGCCCGCTTACCGAAGAGTATCACCAGCATTTTATTAAATTTACCTCAGACGCACCGCGAACGAAGTGATACTATACACTAGCAAGAGTTTACTATACTCTTACTATAATTTTCTTTGAGTGTCTAACCCCATGTACAGCGCAAAATATGGCAAATGTTTGTAAGACTGCCTGTGTGTTCTAGCTGTTTGTGAAGAAGAGCAAGACGATAGGTACGTCGACTGACACTGACACTGCGTCTGTTAAATGGCCACAGTTGTTAAGCGTTAAGTCACCCATCATGTAAGTTGCTGGCGCCGCTAATTGCCGAGAGTCATCTCCAAAGTATTTGTAAGTACTACTCATAACTTTTGTTCTTGTCTTGCCTGAAAAATAATATTTCATTATGATTGCTTTCAATAGACTATTAAATGGCAATTTTTCAAACAGCAATTATATATGTATATTTGTTTAAAAGCTTAATCCATGTACACCATTGAAATGGGTGTTGCTGCGGAAATATATGTAAAACACAACAATGGTGCTCGGCGGCAACTGACGGTAATTCTCGTTACTAATTCTCTATCTCGATCGCCAAAATGCTAAACAAATTTTAAGGCGAATTTCTTAGCGATGTCGCAAAATCCGTATACTGGTGCTGTAATCGCTTAGCTGAAAGTTACTATTTTCGCCGTAGCTAATTTGCAAAAAGTAGTCTCGACTTCTCCTCTGCTTTGATAAAAAATGCTTTCAGAAAGAGACATTTGACACTTTATATTAGTGTTGACAAGCCTTATAGTTTGTTTTCTTTCAAAGATCTTGTCGAAATATATTTAGATTTTTCAACATCCGCGTAGTATTTTGCCGAAAAACCACTCATTATTGATATCGTTATAAAAGCTTGCAAAAAATGGCAGCTCTATAAAGGCTTTGTTATTTTCGGTAAAAATTTTGTGAATATTATGTTGTGATAAATATTTATATAAAAAATTACATGGGGTGTCAGGAGACACCCGGTTGGAACGAAGTTCCTTTCGCTCTATATTATGTACTAGTTAGTTCCAACACGCCTAAGGAGCCTGTTGACAAATACTGTAATTTAAATGGATCTTTAAGAAAATATACTTTTTGTAAAATGATAAACTTTTTAAAGAAATTTTTTATTTATTGAATGTATTTAAAAAAGTCTATTTTTAGGTCCCTTTTGTAAGAATATCTATTGTATTTTCCCGAAAAGGTCCTTTCTTTGATGAGAGGTACTTTTTTTATTAAAAGCTAATGTTTTTATGTAAGAAAACGCCTGAGAGTATGAATTTTTTTTTACAAAGAAATGTTTTTTTAAGAAAATGTACTTTTTAAAGAAGTGGTACTCTTTTTAGGATAAGGTTGTTTATTAAGAAAATTAACTTATTTTCAGGAAGGATACTTATCTCAAGAAAAGAAAGGGAATTATTTTATTTTTAAGAAAGGGTACTTTTAAGAAAAGGAATTTTTGTAAAAAATGGTATTTTTTGTAAGAGAGTGTATTTTTTTTGAAGAAATCTTTTTTTACGAAAGAACAGGTACAATTTTAAGAGTAGGTACTTATCTCAAGGAAAGTTATTTTGTTTTACAAAAAGGTTCTCTTTAAAGAAAAGGTTGGTTGAAAAGGCTGATAGACCGCACGCTATCTAGCACACTTAGGCTAAAAAAGCCCATTGTGATACCTGTAGAATTCTCTATAGCGACTATTGACTAGTCGTCTAACCAATTTGACCTTTCAATGAATTTGTCTATAAGAGGATATTCCTGTAGGTCTACTGTGCTAACTAAATGTGTTCCGAATATCCTACTTCTCAGTCCTGCCAGAGCAGGGCAATCCAACAGAAGGTGTTTCGTCGTTTCCTCGTCCTTTTCCATGCAGCATCTAGAGAGAGTGAAGTTTCTACGTCCCAATCTTAGGGCGTGTTTTCCTACAAGACAATGTCCCGTAAGTGTTCCTATCATTGTGGATAACCTGCCTCTCGGCAAGTTAAGTAATTGCCTAGTCCTCTTACTGTCCACCTGTGGCTTGTTTGCAAGTTGAAGTAAGTCTCCACTTGTCCATGAACATATTATCGGCCCACTGCATGATCTGCAAACGGCAGGTAGAGATTGGATACTAACACCTTCTTTTGCCGGAAGAACCTGTGCCAGTACCCTGTCTAGCTAACGCATCCGCTACGCAATTGCCTGGAATGCCGCTGTGTCCCGGTACCCAGATGAGCCTGATGTCAAAATACTCTGCCATCACCCTAAGTGATGAGTGGCATTCTTTCACCGTCAGGGACGTAGCAAACAAGGCTTCTAGGGATTTTTTGGCAGCCTGGCTGTGTAGATATGTGTAGATACATATTCTCCGGAGGGTTGTGACACTACTTTTCAGTAGTTCAGCAACCTCCAGTATGGCGGTAATTTCCGCCTGAAATACACTACAGTGATCAGTCAGCTTGAAGGAGATATTTACATTCAGGTCCGGTGAATGGACCCCATAGTCTACTTGCTCCTCCAACTTTGATACATCCGTGAAAAATCTGATACTACTGGTATCCCCTTCCAGCGACTTTTCCCAGGTATTCCTGTTCGGAATAGAAGTCGTTAGATTTGTCGCTGGTAGAAGGTAGGGGTTGATCCGGTGTAGTAATTCAGCGTGTCCGGAATGCCCCGATATCAAAACGCCACAATCTCTGATTCTCACTAGGGATGTAGCGGCTGCCGATTCGGCCATGATATCAGGAGTACTAAGTGCAGTACCTGACGTCGTGCCCATTGCCCCACTAACGCTAATCAGTGCTGAAATTTGAATTTTCATTAAGGAATTCAGAATATACTTTTTTTGGAGGGACCTCTACCAAACTGCGATGCCATAGAGAAGTATTGGTCTGACTTACTTTTACTTTTATTGACTATATTACAACCTCATGAGGTCAGACGTCTTACACATATTAATTAAACAAACAAATTAAACAAATTTCAACATATTCTTCCAACTGGATCTATCCTTCGCCTTTTCTCGCCAGTTGGTAACACCAAGTATACGGAGGGATTCTTCTGCCTGGTCTTTCCAGTGGAGTCTTGGTCGTCCTCTTTTCCTGCTTCCATCGGGTACGTTATTAAAAATCTTTCGCGCTGGCTCATCTTCATCCATTCTGATAACATGGCCTAGCCAACGCAATTGGCACACTTTGATTCGTCTAGCTATGTCCACGTCATAATAGAGAGTATATAGCTCTGCGTTCCAGCGACGTCGGTACTCGCCATTTTTCCTAACAGGCCCATACATTTTGGTGGGCATACAGGCCCAGGTGTTTTTCATCCGCTTGCGATATGACCCAAGTTTCGGAGCCATATATCAAGACAGGTAAAATGAGAGTCTGATATAGCTGGACTTTGTTCCTAAACTGCTTGTTGAGCCCAAAATAACATCTATTTGCAAGCACAATTCTCCTATCTATCTCCAGGCTGACGTTGTTGTCCTTGTTCACGGCGGATCCAAGGTAGACAAATTCATCTACCACTTCAAAATTAAATCGGTTGTCAACGTTCAAGTGCGGACCAAGTCGAGAGGTTTCTGTAGTCGTTGACACCATACATTTTGTCTTGCCCTCATTAACAGCAAGACCCACCTTTGCTGATTCCTTTTCGATTCTTGAAAATACTGCAGTAACCTCTCGCAAATTTCGCCCAATGATGTCTATGTCGTCAGCATACGCCAGCAACATATGGCTTTTCGTGTTAATGATCTTGTTCGTATTTACTGCAGCCTTTCTCATTATTATCTCCATTAAGATGTTGAAGAAGTATGGGTACACACAAGTACTTATAAGTATACAGCAAGTGCTGTGGAAACGGAAAAATGTAGTTGATTTAGTGAGAAACTCAGAAATGTTGAATGGCTTGAATGGACCTTAATACCAAACCCATCGAAAATAATAATTTTTTAATTCAATTTTATTTTGTTTGAGGACCAGAATGAGATTAAATTTTGTTGTCGATTTTTTAATAAGGCCACTAAACTACGTCAAAACAATGCATTGCCAGGTCTTGTTGCATAAGCCCCAATATTCAAATGTTAATTAAAAACCAGTGCGCTAATTTTCAATATTTTCTAGTTCTATTATTCACTTTTCCACACTTTGTAAATGTATATACATACACATACATATTTCCACATAATTTCACCGTACAACAGCGTTCCTTTACACAGCAACCAATTTTTTACTCATACCCAGTGGGTATTAAGTACCTAACAGACACAAGTGTTTTTGTATACTTCCCCTGTAGGAAATGTCTATAGTGAAACAGTACTTACTTACTATTGACTGTGTCACCAGTACTACTGACCAAATATACCCCAGGCAATGTAAAATTATATTGACATTTAACATGTGCTTGTCATTGAAAATGAACTACTGACCCAAGAACTACAGACTAGGTGGTACTTTTGGAACCATATGGAGACATTGGAACCAGTGAATCAGTAGTCCATTGTCGATATTATTGTCAACACTTGTGATTTTTTTTACCAAACAAAAGACGTAAAATTCTAAATTAAAGTCTTATAATCACATTAAAAAAAATGTTATCACTCTTTGTTTGCCAAGGAGTTTTTTGATTTGCCGTATCTGTTAAAGTTGTTTACAAACATGATTTTATTGAAAATACTTACGTATTTAATTTCAATTCACTTTTAAAACTCACTTTTTCTTTTTAAATTATTTTCTAACTAAATGTACGCGACACCACGTGTTTTCACAACCAAACAAAGCGAAATAATGAAAAAGAAGCATTGACGTCAATTTGTCATAAATTTCTCTACACATCAAAGCCAGACAAATATTTGTAGACAAGTTGTAGACAAATTGTCGACAATGTCACCATAATAGTCGACAAAAGTGGTGACATGGAGACACTTGTCCCCAGACTTCCTACAGGGTCTGTATAACCTAACACACACAAGTGATTTTGGATACTTCTGTATAACCTAACACACACAAGTGTTTTCGTTTACTTTCGTTTAACAAGCGCCCAACAACAACCCTAACTCGCAATTGTACTTATGTACTACCCATCGAATGTTAGCACTTGTAGCTACTTAAGTTATCGTTGGCATAAATATGTAGAGTATTGTATGCGTTTCGTCTATTACTTGTATGTATTTGTATTTGTTTTGCGAATAATACTTGTAAGTGTATTCTAAATGGTACTTATCGACATTCTCTGGTCCACATGAAAGCTGCGTAAAATTCCATTTTCCATTTGATTCATTAAGTAGTCAAATTTTGGTAGTTTTTACAAGAGCACACTGAAAAATAACTGCGTCACCTCGACGAATTGTTTAATCCAAGGAGAGGTAACAAAAAATAAAATCATTGTCACAACGTAATTATGCATACCTCTAATGAAATATTTCGAACATCCGATTAAAATTTCTCTGCTGCACTGAATATTTTCGTCGTGGCGATCAATATATTCTTAGCTCACTGTGCATGAAACTTTTATTCATTTTTTAACTCACTTTCGATAAAACTATTCGTATATTGATTAATATTTTCTGTGTTGGCAATTTTTTGAGGATTTCCATATATTATTTTGACGATTATTGCGCCTTTAGCGATTGTTGACCAAGTACTTTTATTAAGAATTTAACAAAAACTAAATGTAGATTTATAAAGAACAAAATTTAAAAATAATCTTAAAAGTATCCCACCATTTTGTAAGTTGTTTTTCATGTTTAGGACTGGAGTGCCCAAAAAATCTGAATTTTTTAGAAACCGGTTTTCGGTTTGTTTTCTGTTTCGTTTTTGTACTTTCACTGCCATTATGAACGGTGGCGGTAGGCAAACCCAGTCCACCGGGTTTTTGCATTTTACCTACTGCCAGGATATTCCATTGCAGCCGCCCATTATGGATCAGACGCTGACCAGGATGCGATATGTTGAACCTGGAACCCCTTTTAGTTTCTATCCGCCGTTGGCCCGTATTTTTGGCTCATCCGCCTTCTAAGGACAAAAGAATATGCCCGATTATGAGGACAAGGCAAAATTAATGGTTTCAACGAACAGGGCCTGGCCTCCACGCGATTAGAACAAAGCGTGAACGTTGATAACCGTTATAACTTCGAGGTAGTGGACGAATTTATATACCTCGGATCTGCCGTGAACAAAAACAACAACGTCAGCCTTGAGATCAAGCGGAGAATTGTGCTTGCGAATAGATGTTACTTTGGGCTAAGCAAGCACTTTAGAGATAAAGCCCTCTCTCGAGTAACAAAAGTCCAGCTGTACCAGACTCTCATTCAACCTGTCTTGCTTTATGGCGCAGAATCCTGGGTCCTATCGCAAGCAGTCGAAACTTCTGTAGGAGTCTTCGAGAGAAAAATACTCCGAAAAATTTATGGCCCTATAGTGCACAACGGCGAGTATCGGCGACGCATGAATCATGAGCTGTATGAGCTTTATCCTGACATTGACATAGTTAAGCGGATCAAGATAACGCGATTGCGCTGGCTTGGCCATGTCAGTAGAATGGATGAAGATGAACCAGCGCGAACGGTTTTCGAAACCGAACTCGAAGGAAGACGAAAAATAGGAAGACCAAGACTCCGCTGGAGGGATCAGGTTGACGAATCCCTGCGTACACTTTCTATTGCCAACTGGAGAAATAAAGCAAAAGATCGAACTGGTTGGCGAAATATGTTATCTTCGTTTTGTAAGGTCCCTGACCCCCCGGGGTTGTCCGAGACCGGATAAGTAAGTAAGTTTTCGGTTTGTTCGAAAAATCAATTTTTCAAGAACCTCGTTTTCGGTTTGCTCGAAAACTCAACTTTTTAAGAATTCGGTTTTCGGTTTTTAATTTTGACAAAAACCGCTAAAACCGTTTTTCTCGGTTTTATTGCTTTAAATTAAATGACACATGTAGAACTTACAATAAATTTGTTTAGCGACCATTTCATATTTCATAACTGTATTTAATTAATTACGTTTTAATTTTAAATAAAAACTATATCTATGTATATGAGTTATGATTTATTCGACCTTTCGTATTATATTCAAAAAATAAATTGTTCGAGCGTTTGGTCGTATCGTCAGGAAGATAAACACAATTAAAACCGAAAAGAAAAAAAAAGAAAATTAATTAAAAATACGACCAAACGCTCGGACAATTTAATTTTTGAATAAAAACTATGTATTTAAAAATTAAAATGTTCGGGCATTAGGTCTATTTTAATCTTTAACATTTCTCTATCTTCCCGACGATGCTATCCAATGGATAGCGAAATATTGAAGACTAAAATAATTAAAATAGACCTAACCCTCTAACATTGTAATTTGAAATATAATACTAAAGGTCGAATAAATCATCACATTATAAAAAATATATGGGCCAAAGTCACAAATTTTTTAATTTCATGAAGTCGACCTTCACCTTCCACTATTTTATAACTGGTAGTATCTGATATAATGTGATTAATGCATTTGCATTCTATACACTTACAGAAGAAGTTAGAACTTATAAAGATTTTGGCGATATATTTTCAGCCACTCAAAGTTAAAAAATGTTAAAAAAGAGATTGAAGATTTCTAGTTTTTTTAAGATCTTCTTCATTTGCATACGTATGGTACGTGCTAGAGACAAGTGGTCTATGGAAAAAATACAGATTACACTTAGTAGTATAACCCTCTCATATAAAAAAAAGGCGTACAGTCAACCAGTAAGGTTTTATTAGCCGTCAAAAATTGAAGATGGTTTTTTGGCACTTTTTGTATTTTGGATGGGAAAATCGTGTGCCATGACCAATGGACAAACTGAAGATGGTAGTTTGTAGTACTAACAATTACCAACATTTTGATATATGTGACCTGGTCTACGAAAAGGAAGCTTACGTGCGAAAACTAGTTTTCTGTGAAAAAGCTGTTAAAAGTAAGCAACTCGTTTCGTCAGTTTCTCATTATCTCGTTAATTGTTCTCCGCGCCGGACGTCCAGTAAGTGTTGTTGTTGGTCCAGTAAGTGTTGTTGTTGGTCGGAATATTATTATAGTTCATCGTGTAAGTTGCTAGTGTGGAACATTTAAAAAAGTAACACCCCTTCAGAAGAAATGAGTAGCGCAGCAGTAGTCTTGCAGTACTCGCAAAGCGATTAGGACTACTCTCACTTCATTTCCCCGTTAATGCTTTCAAGTGACGATTTTAACATTGGGTTGTCATACGAAAACAATCAGTCGCCTTGTGAATAGTCTCGCAGTACAGACATTGCGATGCCTTAGGGATGAGTGTCGCGGTGGTAGAGTGTTCGCCTAGTAAACAGGAGGTCGCGGGTTCGAATCCCGCTGGAGGCAATTTTTTGTTGTTTTTTTTTTAGAAAAAGTAATAAAAAACGTATTTTTTAATTCTTGTTGTTTTTATTTATGTTAAATACATAACATACATATAAAAAAAATAAAAAAAGGTACTTCATTGGGGTTTAAAAAAATTAAGATATATCATAATATCATATCATAATATCATATTATGTCATGTATCATCATATCAAAGTGCGTTTATTCATTTTGATGTATATTGTTTTAACGTACTTGTATATTTATTTTAATGTACCGACACGATTTTTCGCAATCACAACAATTTTTCAGAGCACAACAAGTTTTCACATGAATTTCACAACCAAACAAATAATTATTGTCATTTATTGACAATGTTACCAACTTCTGTATATGTTAACAGAGTTGCCAGCTTAAAAACCAAGTACTGCTTTTGCGTGTAGTCTTGCTGTACTCGCCGCCGCTCTATAAATCGTAGCCGTTGCGACTACTGACTTTGACAATAGTGCAGGACCACTCACCAGGCCGTCAATACCTCTACCATCTTCTGCAGGGACTGAAGAAGTGACGTTTACTGTTTCTGTTGATTATCGTCTTCGCATTTCGCATGAAATGAAACATGAGTGTTGATGAGGAGTTCAGTGCCGTATACGGACAATATTTCCATGAAAAGTATGGTCAAAACGATGATGAAAACTATGAAGAGAGCGATGATGAAGATGTTCTCAAACCAGACGAGGAACCAGGTCCATTTTCCTCAGGATCAACACGTAAAAAGATCTCAAGGAAAACGACAACAAAGAAAAATACATAAACTACTCAGCATTATTATTTTTGGCCCATAATACGTTTTTCTCTTTATAGCTTATAATTCAATGTATTTTGTTCATTACCAATAAATTATATTTTGTCGTATTTTTACTCTTCTTTCTCTACATTTTTAGTACACTTCTAAGCAAGTTAGGATTTTCTGCTTCTCACCACGTGAAAAAGCATCTCATCTTCCATCCGAATCAACCAAAAAGTGAAAATTGATTTTTTGGCACCTAAGCCCCCTTTCCGTAGACCAGGTCACATATATCAAGTTTTATAGGAACTTGGAAAATCAGTCGTAAAGTCCTAATTTTGATTCGTGAATTTTACAGAAAAACCACTTATTCCCGTGTAAAATTCTGTATCTTGGCCATGGTGGTGCACTTTATCGCGTAATCCTAGTTTTTTTTTGACATTTCATCAAAAAATCAACAGCTTGTTAAAAAAAATACACATTGTTTTTCATACTGAAGAAATTTACAAAAAATACATCGCTAAAATTTTGCAATTTTGACATTTACGGATATGAATATCAATGAATATGTAAATCTATGGAAAGTCTACAACAAAAATTATCATCCTAGAAAAATAAGTGTCATCATAGTACACTTCAGGAGGGTAATTTGGTACTTTTATCTCCAGAGAATTTCCAATTTGACATTAAAGGCGCTGATCAGATTGCGTTGAAATAAATTATAATCTATGGTACTTTTATTGCCACATAACAATATCGATGGCACGTTGATCACACTTAAAGTTTGGCCCTTTTACAGCCATTTTAGGATATTTTATACCCCTTATATCTCGCAAAGTGACATCGAAGGCGCTGAATGAAATCCGTCAAAATACACAGCAATCGGTAGTATTTCTTGTCGCCAATCACATTATTTTTGGCACGTTAAAAAAAATCAGAATTGCATACTTTATGGACCTTTTAAATCTTCGTTGCATTAAATCGAAATTAAAATTATAATCAGTTGTATTAAAAATTAATATTGTTACTATTTACTGCATTAATTTTAAGTAATACGCAATATTTTACTAATATCGCAAAGTAAATTATATTTTTTGCATAATTAATCTACCATTATTCCACAAAGTAAAAAAATCCACGAAACCACTTGAAATTTAAAATCAAATTTTTTGAACCAAACTAACCATGAAATATTTTTTTATATCAAGCAGTTGGCCATAATAAACACGTGGTTGTTCAAAATAAATATATGCAAGATATAAGCAAATCTCTCTGCATACTGGAGCTATTTTTTATAAACATTCCGTGTTAAATACTGTAAAGTGCGTATCGTTTTGCTCAATATCAGAATGCCTGCGACACGATGCATCTGCTATTTGGGCCCACATGCAACCTGTTTATGAACTTGTCAATAAATTTGTAGCAAATGTGAGTAGATTGCACATTCAAAGTGATGGACCTACAACGCAGTATAAGAACAAAACCAATTTTTTCCTTTTCTCACAACATTGCAAATCCAGGAGCATTGAATGTGCTTCCTGGAATTTCAGCACAGCTGGATATGGAAAAAGCGTTGCTGATGGAATAGGTGGTACAGTAAAACGTCTATGTGACCAAGCAGTTACATTTGGGCCAGATGTTACTTCGCCCCAATGTATTGTTGACTATTGCAACAAAAAGAAATCAAAAGTAAATGTATTTATTATAAAACATGAGGACATTATACAATTTGATAACACAGTGCAACACGAAAAAAAATAACCATATACGGACACCACTACGTGATAAAAGACTAAAAAAAAAAGACCCGTGTCTCCCAATTTTTCCCAAAGTCATGCACTTTTTTTTTATGGGCCGCCAAAGATTTGGGGCCTCGGTATCATTTTCGTAAAAATGTGATCATTTTCTCAGGCTCGTATCTTGCAAACCGTTCAGAATTTCGATTTACTCTCTGAGGCAAAGTTGTAGCTCTTGTCATAAAGAACAAAAATTGCGAGCATATAAAATCAAAAAAACATCACCTTCCAGATCAAAATCGCAAAAAACTTAAAAAAATTCGATTTTTTTTTACCTTTTTTCCCGTGTTCAGGTCCATAGGTAGCAAACCGTTCAAAATTCAAGGGAACAATCATTTACCTACAAAAATTTACCTAAGATCTCAATAAACAAATTTCTAGAAATTTCAGAGAGTAAATCGAAATTCTGAACGGTTTGCAAGATATGAGCCTGAGAAAATGATCACATTTTTACGAAAATGATACCGAGGCCCCAAATCTTTGGCGGCCCATAAAAAAAAAAAGTTCATGACTTTGGGAAAAATTGGGAAACACGGGTCTTTTTTTTAGTCTTTTATCACGTAGTGGTGTCCGTATATGGTTATTTTGCCATGACTTAAAAAATTACACACAGTGTAACCTACTCCCGGCAAATATACAACCAGCGCCGAATTCTATGAAAATTCATCAACTAATTTGGGAAAAAAAACCAAAACCAAAATCACTATCTATTTCTAAATCACTTATCCTGCCATCAATGCATTGACAAACCTCCGTGCTCACATTTCGGGCTTTACCCATCAAAATATTTGCCTGTAACCATCAAAAAAGAAAAGGGAGCAAGAAAAACAATTCCAAAAAAAAAACAGATAAGCGTTTTCAAACTTTTGAAAAATTCTAAATTTTAATTCGAAAATAAAATATACTGTATTAAAAAAGGGCGTTTTTTTTTTGGTATTGCTTCCTTCTGGTATGAGGTATGTATATGGTTCTTTTTGTGTTTCATTGCTTAAAAACAAAGGATTAAGCTCACTATTTTTTACAAATTTTAAATCCAATATTTAAAGCACACTTTCGAATTTATACGAAAATGGGAAATTTTTTCCACATCTTTTTCAATTTATTTCAGTAAATACTTGAGATGGACCAAATATTTTTTATTTGCTGAAAGGCCCTACGATTCTGTACCATGCTTTTAAAAATCAGCGCTAAACTCAAATTTGTAGAATTTTTTAAGACAAATATAAAGAAACCGCTATATTTTCCGCGTGCCTTGGAGAAAGTTGTTCACGCGAACAGATTTGACATGTATAACAACCCCACAATGCGTGGACAAAACAGCATCGATGTCACTCAAAAAAAAAATTTGACAATTTTTTCAACCCCAAAATTTAAAACATTTTGATTCTGGCCCATATATCATATTCTAATTTGGAATGCGTGTTTAATACAAATTTTAAATTCGCATTAAACTGATTTAAAATCATATTCAAATTAGAAAAAGATTTTCATGTACATTAGACTGACTCACAAAAAAAAAGTGTTTTTGTTCCACCCCCTGAAATGTACCTTGACTTGTTTTTTGATGATTCCCAAAATATTTCTCGTCTAGGATTAAAACCCCGTGAGCTGGACCGTTTTTAAAAAAAAGGCTTTTTTTTGAGTTTTTCAAAGATTTTGGATAGTTAACTAAAGATAATATATGCAATATTAGTATGCATTTTTAAAGACGCATCCAACGGTATGAAAAACATGCCAACAAATGTTCTGCCAAAGCCTTTTTTCAAAGATATTCTGCAAAAAAATCATTTTTTTAAAAACGGTCCAGCTCACGGGGCTTTAATCCTAGACGCGAAATATTTTGCGAATCATAAAAAAACAAGTCAAGGAACATTTCAGGGGGTGGAACAAAAACACTTTTTTTGGCCCCATACAAAATGAGTCGGTTTAATGTACATATGAACATTTTGTTAGGTTGAAAACACTTAGTTATCAAATAATTTTAATTTTGAAATTTGATAAAAAAAAAATAATGTTTAAAAAGCTTAATTAATTTTTAATTAATTCTAATCCAAGCCATAAAATCATTTTGAAAAAAATTTATTGGATACGTCATTTAGAACTTTTTGAAGCATAAGTTCATATTTCACAATAAAAATCATGTTTCTTAATTCCAAAATTTCACTAAAAGATTCTTGTATTTTTTATTTTTAATCTGTTACTTGTTTTAATTAATTTATTTTTCAAAGATGATTTTTTTTTCTTTTTGTAGAAGTTTGTAACCGTATTTGGCCTTAAAGGCTTGGTTATTGAAATTAATAAATAAAATAAAAAAAAATTCGAAAATCATATCATTTATTATTAATTTTTTTAAGCATATTAACTCAAATTACGTAAAATCCGATTAAACGGTTAACCGACGTCCGACCGACCGGTTTCCGGTTTGTTCGAAAATTACGATTTTTAAAAAACCGGAACACCGTTAATAGCAAAAGGTCCGGTTAACCGGTTTACCCGGTTCCGGTATTGGACACTCTGTTTAGGAAGCAGAACCACATCCAAAAATTACACTCACTGTAAATACATGAATAAGGAATCGAATTATACAAACTTTAGTGGAATACAGAATCTTAGCGAATTGTAGGAGATTTATATAAATACTGTAAAAAATAAAAAAATTAATAAGAATAAAATATGTTTGTTGTTGGAAATAAGCAAGGACTTGTTTTGTATCACTTGAATAAGGAATTCTTAAATTTTGATCAAGTAGGCCATGATTTCAATTTGTAGTGTGTACACATTTAGTGGATCTTACACCTGCAAATCTGAATGACCGATAAAAAAAATCCATCCGACTTTTGATATTCTCTTTTTGTCAACGTAGACGGTTGTCAATGAAGAAATGGTTGAATTTTTAACAATTTTTTGTACACTCAGTTCTAATTTTAATTATTTTCCATATTTCGATAAATTTACTCGTTGGATAAATCGGTCCAACAGTTGAAAAATCAATCATGGTGGACCTAATAGATACGATTAACGATATATCATATTTTGCTGTGATTTAAAAAAAGAAGAACTGTATCTACAACGAAGACATAGAAGGGAAGGTGGAGTTATGGTTTGGGGTGCAATATGTTATTATGGTACCATCGATTTAGTATTTGAAACAGAAAAAATTACCAGAGCATCACATAAAAGGATATTGGAAAAAACATTTCGGAAGTTTAGTAATTTATTTAGACCCATTGAATGGACTTACCAACAAGATAATGCTCCAATTCATATTGCCAGGACTGTGAAGCAGTATATTCGTGAACAGAATGCGGATCTATTGAATTGGCCGCCCTATTCCCCAGATCTGAATATAATGGAAAATGTATGGGGGTGAATGTCAAGATAAATATTCACACATAGAAAAGATTAATTGAAAATCAATTCAGGCATTGGAAATTCCATGATAAAGTCTATATTTTAGAATTCATAATTATCATATATCAGAAATATTTGCCGATGTTATTGATAAACTAAAAATCGGTCTTACTAAATAGGAATTGTTGCTACAGACATTAAGTTGTATTAACCAATTTGAGTATTTCTAAAACTTCATTCATCTGAAATGGAAGATACAACTCGTAAAAAGTACAATATTAGAATTTGTTTTCAAATATTAGTCACTGTAATCATCATTTAGCTTCTGTTACAAAAACACTTGTTTCAAAATTATGTTCGATTTTTCAGAAGAGGCTTTGCTGTAAAAGAGACACTATATTTGAATCTTGCACAAGGACTTTTCAGAAAAACTATAATTTTAAACAGAAAGTGAGAAACAAATTTGTGAAAAAATAATAAAGTATATAAATATCATCCATATATATATAAATATATTCATATATTCACATTCATACACATATTCATATATTTCGCAGTATAGGACCCAGAATTTGATATGTATATTTTTCTACACGACATCAAAAGAAGGTCATTACAGTCCAGGTACATTTTATTGTTATCGACAAGACGAATATGCTCAGGTGATATATCTCACTAAACTAGTTTCTGAATCGCATGTATTTTCTTTTATTTTACTAGTATGTATTACCATAAATTGAGGTGAAGTGAAACTTTTAAACACAATCCTAAAATCTGACGCCACTATTGACGCCTTCACAAACAAGCGAAAAATTTTGGACAATTGTCTGGAGGAACTATTATTGTGGATGACACAAAGTTCGTATTTACCGCACCATATGTAACCTATAAACAACACCGTGAAGAATGGTTAATGAACGATTACTCATTTCCCACAGGGTATGGGGAAATAATGGGTAGCTAGCGACGATGATGGGAAATTACCCTACACGATTATCCATTACACATGGGGAATAAGTAAGCGGCTTGATAAAATTTAGAAAAAATGTATATATCTCGGAAACTGAGCATCCAATCGAAAAATAACTAATTTTATATTAGGGTGGTCAAATTTATTTGCGATAAACGTTCATCTCGATTCTTGTTCTATGGGTCAGTTGAAAAAAGTTTGCCGAAGAAACCATAGTACTAAAATAAATTTTGAGCCCCCGGATTTTTCGAAATAGGTTTTTTTTTAAATATTCAATAATCGAGTTAGATATTTAACTAAAAAGGCAAAATAACACTTTATTTTATTATTTATTATTTGGGGTTTTTTTTGGGTCGACGAATCCATTCCATCCACCGTCAGAGGGCGCTTTCCAGCCCATCCACCGCCAGAGGGCGCTTTCGGTTTTTTTTTGTGATTTTATCGCCTTTTTTGGGAAAAATTTACGAAATTGTTGTGAAACTTGTCGAGTATTTGAGTTTCTCATAATGTAATCCCAAATTTTAAATAGCCCATAATGTTCAGCACTATAATTTAGGAGGGGTAAGTACCCAAGTATTCACGACCTATATCGATTTCATTCAATTTAAGACAAAGAATGAAAAAAACATATTTTTTCCTTATCGACCCCAAATAATAAATAATAAAATAAAATTTTATTTTGCCTTTTTAGTCCACTATCTAACTCGATTATTGAATATTTAAAAAAAAACCAATTTCGAAAAATCCGGGGGCTCGAAATTCATTTTAGAACTATGGTTTCTTCGGAAAACTTTCGCGATGAGCCTTTTTACATTTTTTCGGCCCCCTACAATTCGACCCGCCCTAATATATATACACATATATATATGTATTTCGGAAACGAAGCATCCAATCGAAAAAATATCTAATTTTTGACGGTCTCGAAGGGGGTTTCATATACATACTGGTCCAACTCGAATGGAATATTTTTTTTTCAAATAATCGCCAAAATAAGAAAATCGCTTAAATATAACAATGGCTATAACTCGGAAACGGTGCATCCAACCGCAAATTTTTTACCTCAAATGGATGCTTTAACCTATAGATTCTTGAGTAACGGCAGTTTTTTAATCGCTAAAACTAAAATTTCTCGAATCAAAAATCGCTCAAACGCTGCTTTGCTAATATCTCGGAGACGGTCCGTCCAATCGAAAAATATCCAATTTTTAGGGGATTCTAAGGTTTTTTCATAAAGTGGTACAATCTTGTGGAAGAACTTTTTTTGTCGTGTTTGTTGTTGTTTTTGTTAGAATTGTCTTTTTTTCAAAAAATCGTCAAAATAAGAAAATCGCTAAAACCAAAAATGGCTATAACTCGGAAACTGTGCGTCCAATCGCAAAACTAATAACTTTGTTACCTCCGTACGAGGATTTAACCAATGGATGTCTCTAAAACGGCATCACTTATTTTTAAAAAAATCGCTAACACATACATATGTATTTTAGCGATTTTTTATTCAAAAAATCTAAATTTAACGGATTTAAAAAAAGTGATGTCGTATTAAAGCCTAAAGTAATTTATTATTTTTGCGGTTAGACGCACCCTTTCCGAGTTAGAGCTTCTTTTTGCAATTTTCTTAATTTGGCTATTTAAAAAAAACAAAGTGGCCTACACAAATTGGACCACTTTATGAAAAACCCTTAGAAACTGGAAAAATTGGTTATATTTCGATTGGACGCTCCGTTTCCGTGACATTAGCATAAGGACGTTTTAGCGATTTTTGATTTGAGAAATTTTGGATTTAACGATTAAAAAATGCCGTACTCAAGACATCCATAGGTCAAGCTCCAATGGAGGTAAACAATTTATTATTTTTGCAATTGGATGCACCGTTTCTGAGATATAAATAAATAAATAATTTCCCATTACATCCCATGAAGGGACCGGGGAGAACTTCTCACAATCACTGAGCTGTGCGCTTTCAAGTTTTCACTCACTGATTGGGGCCTAGAGTTTTACACCGATTCCGAACGGTATTTTGATAAGCTTTTTCATTGGCTATATACTCGATAGTGTCGCCGTCACTATGCGAGGTGACCGGCGCTGAAAGAAATTTGAAGGTGGTCAGAGCAGGGTTCGAACCCAGGATCTCATGTACAAGAGCCGCGCACACTAACCATTGCACCACCGACGGAGATATAGCCATTGTTATATTTAAACGGTTTTTTAAAAAATAAAATCTATACGATTTGAAAACTAGTTATTTTTTCGATTCGACGCTCCGTTTCCGGGATATAGACATTTTATCTAATTTTTCTATATTTTGGATAAAATAAAGGGATAGGTTATTCAGGGTAATCTATTACCCACGAAATTCGAACCCTTGTTAAAAATAATAATAATTTTGATCATTTCCCTTGCGGGAGTTTTTTAGTCGGTCTGTTTTTTAAACTTACAAATTTTTATATTTATTCAAGATCAAGCAAGACCTTTTAATATAAAGCTTATTTATTAGCTTTATATTATTTTCAAAAAAGTCGGCACAAAAAGCTAATAAATAAGCTGTATATTAAATAGGTCTTGAGCTTAAATAAATATAAAAAATTGTATAATTAAAAATAGACCGACTAAAAAACTCCCGCAAGCGAAATAATGAAAATTGACGTAGAGCACCGCGAGCTTTGAAACAATGATATTGTTGAGGGCAACCCTCTGTTTTGTTGTTTTGTAATGACAAAACAAAAACAAATCATGCCTGTTTAAAACCAATGGTTTTTCGATATGATAAAAAAGAGTTGTGCATGAAAGTGTTCCAATGTTAGTGCTTGGTATTCTTTGAACATATATATAAAGGAATTCTCATTAATATGATGAGTGTTTCTTCACATATGGGCATTTCCAGAGAAAGTGCCACCCTATGTCACATCCCATCACCCTTGTTAATTGGTTATATTTTATGACCATGTGATTCGATTGTTTTCTATTTTTTTCCTAAATACAGAATGTAAGTAACTACATACTTATTAAAAGAAAATAAGACAATCAAACAAACTGGTCCTAAAATATAAGTAAATATCGAGAGTGACGTGATGTAACAAAAGGTTGGCCTGTCTGTGGAAATGCTCATATACATAGTTTTCATGAATTCACCGAAAAGCATACCAAAAACGTCTGCTGATGAAGATCTTTGCAAGATCCGTAATAGCTATATAGACAACCCTGATATCATTGGAAAACTTTTCGTTGTCGACTTTTTTGAAAATAATATAAAGCTAATAAATAAACTTTATAATATTATTATTCAAGCTCGAGGCCATTCTATATCTCTATTAATTATATCTCTATTAATAGAGATATAGAATGGCCGAGCTTGAACAATAATATTAAAAAGTACCAATAAAAAGGCCGAATAAACAGAAATCATCCCTGATGAATTTGAATAACGTGGAACACTAATAAATAAACTTTATATTAAAAAGGTTTTGAGCTTGAATAAATATAAAAAATGTTACAGAATAATTTTGTTTATAGTTAAATATGAAATAAAAATGTTAATAAGTTTTAGTTGTTTTTAAATTCTTTATATTAACTTCACCTGTCTGCATGCATGTATGTATGTATGTATGTATGCCGAAAAAACTTTGGATTGATTTTTAACCCTTTTCCCGTGATCCAATCGAGCTGAAACTTAGCAGCAACCTAATGGCGACGACAAAAATAAACTATCGAAATATGGGCGGGGTTGGATAAAGGGGCGTGGTCATATATAAATAATTTATGGTCAAAAACTATGTTTTTACGGGTTGGTTTTTTTTCTATAAAATTCATAATGGGATATGAGATCACCAAATGGTTGTGACCTCCATCAAATTCAAGTAATTAGTAGAGCATACCAATATATTATTTGGTACAACCTAAATAGTTTTTACATTTGTAGTTGATCCAACTAATTGAATATTCACCACTACAGGATAATTTGATTGCTAGCACTAAAACTTGATTGACAGATCACATTCATTTCTTGTTGCTGTGGCTTCAACTAAATATTTCAAATCTTGCAACCAAAGCTGAATTACGAAACAATTGATATGTACAACATTTGGTGATATGGAAAACAATTATTGGTAATCACAATTGAATAATGTGATAGTCCATGGAACCGACAAATTTTAGTTGGCTGTAAATTTACTTAGTTTTGACAACGTATCTCTTCTCTGTGTGTATGAAGGGAGCAAGCAATGTGAGACAAAAGAGGCCTTGAAAGAAGCTATAAAGGAATCCTAAAGTTCAATAACCTTCAATTATATGGAGTCATTATACCGGTCTATGCCCCACAGCATTTTTGAAGCTTTTTCCAGTAAACGAGTAACCATTATTAAATGCAATTTTCTTGTTAGTTATTAGCTTTTTATTTAATTTTGTTTATCAAATTGAATTGGAAAATATTGTTTTGTTTTCATTTCATTAATGATGCCTTATTCAAGTGATGCATACAAAATGGGTAATTTATGAGGCATTAAATAAAATTAAATAAATTAAATAAATTAAATTAAAATAATATATTTTGTTTTCAGATAGTTTATAAACTATATATTGGTGATTGTTATAGAAAATGTTTGTATTTCTCCTATCATCCTAATAAATGATATACTCACCTACCGTTTAAAATGTTCGATTCCTTATTCATGTGATTCTGTATAATTTTTTTAATCATTTTGCTGTCGCCTTCTCTATAAGTAACTGAATATATTATCACACCTTATGAAATTAAATTAACCTCAACTAAATGAGAATCGATGCAAACCATTCATAAAATTCTCTACCAAACCAGCAATATTTACAAGTCCAGACAAGAATTTATAAGCTACAAGTTTCCAAAAAAAATACAAAAAAACTGAAATTTAAGATTCGCCGAATTTTGAGACACTGTACCTACTAAAAAAGACTATATTTTGAAAGCCCTTTTTCCAGGCACTCATAGATATATTTATTAAGCGATGATTTATCCGACCTTTCGTATTATATTCAAAAATTAAATTGTTCGAGCGTTTGGTCGTTTTTTTAATTAATTTTATTCTTCGATATTTCGCTACCCTTTGGGTAGTGTCGTCAGGAAGATAAACACAATTATATATAATATATATTTATATATAATTTTATTTGATTTTTATAAATTGTGTTTAATATAAATTGCGTTTATCGTCCTGACGATACTACCCAAAGGGTAGCGAAATATCGAAGAATAAAATTATTTAAGAAAACGACCAAATGCTCGAACATAGATATATTTAATATTGAAATGCATTAAAGGGCATTATTCGGTTTTACAGCTAATTTTAATTATTTTTGAAATGACTGTTTTAAAGAGTGGTTTTGAAGGATTCCTTATCCTAAATACTACATATTTCTGAAAGTGAAATTCAGGCAACAGTGTAGAGCAATTGATTTTAAACTTTTTTTTTTAAATTAATGTCGGTCGCACTACAATTTCAGGTATTTACATCGATGGTGTTGTATTTATAGAAAATCACCTGTTTATCTTGCCGTTGACACTTTCACTTACCTTATCTTAATTAGGTACTAACAACCTTAACAAACTTTAACATTAAGTACAAATGAGTTTTAGTTAATTATCACATCACAGTTTGTTATATCCTTGGGATTTGTATTATTATTATTATTTTTATTTATTTGTTTTTGTTGCTGTTGTTGTTGTTGTTGTTTAGTTCCAAATAGCCTTAATGCATTTTGAAGAGGTACATTATTTAGGCACGTGATTCAATCACACAATCAATTACTTGGTTATTTTGATTACGTTTATTTGTATAATTTTCTTGGTTGTTAGAATTAGTTATTAGAAACGAAAAAAGTACGAAGTTATCTTAATCATGTTAGCATGTGTACTAAACAGGAGTCGTTGATGTGATGCTTCTTTTATAGAGAGGATGGCAAACAGCAGAATAGCAATCAACATCAGACACAAATACTAGACCTCGTAGTGTTGTGCTTTATTGAATGCGCGGGAAACTTGTAGTCATACATGTGCGACGACATTGTCGACGATGACGACGACGATGGCGGCGAGGACGAGGACGATTCACAAAAGGATTTCAGTTTTTGTATGTGTACGATATGATATGTTTGGTAAGTACAGCGTCCTTTTGCCGGTCGCCATTCATCCTGACTCCTGAATTTCAAACGACTGACTCGCTGGCGCACACAGTGGCAGGATATTTTTTTTTGTCGCCACCATAGTATAACGCCTGTCTCTTCTGTGGACTGGATGGCATATTGTTTTCATAGAATGTTTGTTGCATTCGATTACATACACACGCGCATTTACACTCCCTGACATAGTGATTGAGGAATAAAAAAAACAAAGTGAAGACAGATTATCAACAATTTGAAATAATAATAATAATCGAATCATTGCTATATGGCCTTTGTTAATGGTCAGGACATTAAGGTCCGAGTTCAAGAATCAGATATTCATCCACGAATTAGCTTCATTATTATTTGAATTTCTTGTACTTATGCATATTATTCCTTGTAGTTTTTTATAGCAGAACAATTGCAAAATCAAAGCAATAATATTGGAAATAGTTCCAGTGGGCATTATAGACTTTGTCAATACCCTATTTTATAAATTGTAGTCATGATGTACTATTGTCTATAAAATGCTTGCAAGTAAATATTAATGTGTCACATGCCTCAAGGAGACACTAGACTGGTCCAAAAAAATATTTGGATCTCGCAAATGTTTACTAGCTTAAAAGGTGCAGCATTTTGGTCAACAAGAATTACATAAATAACGGAATTTTCAATAAGAGCGCTACAAAAGTTTTTTTAAATAAAACAAAACCGGTTTTAGATACCAATGAAATTCTTTATTCCTGTGAAAGTACGTTCGATGCCATTATGTATGGAACTCGATTTCTTTTGCATTGCCACCACGGGCACGCTTGCCCAGACGCTGAGCCCAATTTTCGGCGGTTTCCAAGCATAAATCGGCCGATACTGCTGCAATTTCACGTTCGATATTCGTACGAAGTTCATCAATCGTCGCTGGCTTGTTGGCATTGAACATAGACTTGACGTAGCCCCACAAGAAATAAAATAACGGCGTCAAATCGCACGACCGAGGCGGCCAATCGACTTGGCCATTTCGTGAGATAACAAGTTCACCAAACTTGGTTTCCAATAAATTGATTGTGGCATTCGCTGTGTGGCTTGGGGCGCCGTCATGTTGGAACCACATGTCCTCCAAGTCCGTATTATCCAATTGGGGCTAAAAATATTCGGTTATCATTGAACGGTAGCGATTCGCATTCACAGTAATGTGCCGGTCTTGATCATCACGGAAGAAGTACGGCCCAATGACGCCGCCGGCCCATAAACCGCACCAAACCGTAATTTTTTCGGGATGCAATGATGACTCATGGATTACGACGTGTGGATTGCTGTTTGACCAATAATGCATATTTTGCTTATTGATGAAGCCATTCAGCCAGAAATGAGCCTCATCGCTGAAGATGATTTTCCGATGAAACTCCGAATCATTTTCAAGTTGTTGCTCAGTCCAATTCACGAACATACGACGCTTATGGTGGTCAAGCGGCTTCAGTTCTTGCGTCAATTTGATCTTGTAAGGATGTAGGCCAAGATCTTTTCGCAAAATTCGCCACAACGACGTCACAGAGATGGCCAACGCTTGAGAACGACGTGTGAGAGACACATTTGGGCTTTCTTGAACTGAAGCCTCAGCGGCAGCAATATTCTCGACACTAAGGGCACTTCTTTGTCTCACTGGCACGGGACCATTTTGTACTGTGCCTGTGGATTCAAATTTTTGCACTAGACGCTCAATTGTTGATCTGGTAGGACGATTATGACGACCATAAATTGGACGTAGCGCTCTTAAAGTTGAGGCCACTGACTCCAAATTTCGGTAGTTAATTTTAATAATTTCGACTCGTTGTTGACTCGTATATCTTTCCATGATGAAATGGCAAACCTTACTGAAGAGAAATGTCAAAAGAGCGGGGGAAAATATGGTGTCGAATGCTGTCCCTATCGATTTATTTTTGTAGCGTCTCTGTTGAAAACCCCTTTAATAGGGATGATTTTGTATCACTACCTAGTAGCAGCAAAGGTTCGCACAAGATTAAATGTTTGTAGGTTGTCGAAAATATAGTGCACTTGTGTCCAAACAGATTCTGTGTTTGCTATTCAACATAACATGTTTGGGACACAATGATTAATAGGTTATTATATATATATTTGTGACGAAAATTTTGATTTTTTTTTGATGAAAACTGCAGAATACACTGCTGTCTGTCACAATAAATAAAAAAAGCAGCAGATCCTTAATTCACGGAAACAATGCTTGAAATCGTGTACATGGTTCCTGCAATATGTTGCTGGGACCGTTATTTTTCAGCGTGAAGAAACGAATTAAAAATCAACGATGTTTATCTAACGTATAGTGGTGCATTTTGCAAAAAAAAAACCAACTCTGTTTAACCGAATCCCGGTATCCCAAAAATCGGAATATTAGAAGAAACTGAAATCCGACATTTTTGAAATCCCGGATTTGAATACGCTACGTATATCCAATACCGGTTCATCGACTAGAGATGATAGGGTTGATTTTATATCACTACCTAGTAGCAGCAAAGGTTCGCATAAGATTAAATAGAGCGAAAATAGTGCGAAACCAGAAAGAACGAAAGCTAGACATCGGAAAGCTGCAATTACTAGAGGTAGCCACAGCCTACTCGAGGAGCCTACACCCTCCTGATGACGATCCTGAAGCGCAGTGGAAACCCATTTCCGACCCTGGTAAAACCTGCCGCACCAACCTCTTCGCAACAAACCATGGTGTCGCATAGCAAATATGATGAAAAGAACGCTGCACGTATGGCAATGATTCAGTCAATTGCAAAGCGAGCAGCGTCTGATAGGAAAAAAAGAAAGGAGGTAACCCGTCTCTTTAGGCTTAAGAAACGACAGTGGAGAAATTGCGAGAGTGAGAAAATTGAGATATGCAGAAGGAAGAACGAAAAACGAAGCTCAAAAACGGGACTAATGGACATGGCTCAGGGCCCCCTTCTGTAAAGACAAGGACGGAAATCTTGTCGCAGATGTGCAGAGCATGTTGTGAATATGGACAGATAATTTCTCCGCACTACTAGTACCTGAAATATCCAAAACCGATTGGACAATCGATCACAATTTGGCCGACGTCGATTGCCCCCTCCTAACCAAGACGTGGTCAGAACAGCTATTTCCTGACTTAAGAACAACAAAGCCGCAGGAGCCGATGGATTACCGCATCGGCAGGAGCCGATGGATTACTGCCGGATCTGTTTAAGCCTGGCGGGGATGATCTGATCAGCTCATTAGCAAAATTTGGTTAGATGAATGCATGCCCGGCGAGTGGAGTCTCAATGTTCTATGGCCCACATTTAAAGAAAGTGTCCGCAGTCTCTGTTCCAACTACCGCGGAGTAAGCCTCTTATCCATCTATATATATATATAAATGGATGTATGTATGAATGTGTGTATGTTACGAATGGACTCGAAAACGGCTGGACCGATTTTGATGAAATTTTCAGACAATATTCAGAATCATCTAGCGGGTGATATAGGCTATACAGCCGGGATGAAAGTGGGCGGTGAAACGCCTGTTTTCAAAAATCGCTCTGACGGCTTTTCTAATAGACCGATTGTTATTCACAATTTGGTACTGATGATCTGCTGATACTCCTTGGCTATACTTAGTTGTGATTGGATAAATGGGCGTGACACCGCCCATACAACTTGAAATTTAAAATGGATATATCTCATGAACTGTCAGAGATATGAAGATGAGATTTGGTATATATGTTGTTGGAACAGTATGAATTTCAGCCACGTAATGAAACGTAATGGAACAACAAATTTTGTTCACAAATTTTGTTCCAAAAACCTGGAAGGCAAAACGTAGTTAGCTGGGTCCAGCAAGTAGTACATAAAGTTCCACCTCACTTAGTGATGGCGACACTATCGAGAACTTAGCCATGAAAACGCTTCTCAAAATACCGTTCAGAACCAGTGTCAAACTGTAGGTCCCAATCAGTGAGTGAAAGAATCAGAAAGCGCACAGCTCACTAGTTGTGAGAAGCTCTTCCCAATCCCTTCATGGAATGTAATGGGCAGTGAAAGTAGGTAAGGATCTTACCGAACCTTTCGAAACTAAGCGAGGCCTCAGACAAGGTGACATCCTATCGTGCGATCTCTTAACATCTTAATCGAGATTATTATGAGAAAAGCTGCAGTCAACATGAATAAAACCATCAGCAGGAAAAGGCACATGCTGCTCTCGTATACTGATGATATATGTAGATATCATTGGGCACACAGAGAATTTAATGCGGTTTTTTCTAGAATTGAGAAGGAGTCAGGAAAGTGGGTCTGACGGTAAATGAGGACATGACAAAATTATTGGTTTCAACGAACAGGGCCTCCACGCGATTAGACCATAGCGTGAACGTTGATAACCGTTTTAACTTCCAGGTAGTGGACGAATTTGTATACCTCGGATCTGCCGTAAACTAATACAACAACGTCAGCCTTGAGATCAAGCGGAGAAATGTGCTTGCGAATAGATGTTATTTTGGGCTAAGCAAGCACTTTAGAGATAAAGCCCTATCTCGAATATATAACGTTCAGCTATACCAGACTCTCATACAACCTGTCTTGCTTCATGGCACAGAATCCTGGCTCTTATCGTAAGCAGAGGAAACGTCCATAGAAGTCTTCGAGAGAAAAATACTCCAAAAAATGTATGGCCCTATAGTGCACAACGGCGAGTATCGGCGACGCATGAGCCATGAGCTATATCCTGACATTGACAAAGTTAAGCGGATCAAAATAACGCTATTGCGCTGGCTAGGCCATGTCAGTAGAATGGATGAAGGCGAACCAGCACGAAGGGGTTTCGAAATCGAAGGAAGGCGAAAAATAGGAAGACCAAGATTCCACTGGAGGGATCAGGTTGACGAATCTAGGCGTATTGCTAACTGGAGAAATAAAGCAAAAGATCAAAGTCGGTCAAGGAACAGTGTTGGTTGGTGTTTCAAACAATCCTGCATATGCTGACTACGGGAAAGCAGAACCACAATTTCATCTTAGATATTACTCTCTCATATCAGTCCGGTAAGAAGTTCCTGGAACAAATGCATTCCTGGTATAGAAGGATATATGAATTTCTGCGCGGATGGTTCGTAACTAATATATCAGGGTTACTCTTTTAGGTAGACAAAGCATTGTAGCGTTTATCAGCCGGACAGTTTGGTGATTAGGGTAGTGTCTGTTTGGCTGAGGGATAATAGTTGATAGTCTTCCCTACAACAACAAAAACATGCATACATAATAATGTTACGATTACGTAAAAGATCTTACTTACTCTAACGACCAGACTAACATTATGTAAATAACAGGGCGATTAATGCTGCGCCTGAAAGTTTACCCATACGACAAACCAGTTGACGAGTCGGCTGTAGGTACGTTATTTTTAAAACTGTTATACTACATGTTATGGAATTGGGAGGAACAATCTTGAAGCTAGTAGAGCCCCTTAGGGTGAGAAGCACAAATGTATAAATACATGAGGCTTTTGGCATTTTGAGTTAGTTTGTGATTAGCCGCCTGAAAGTATGCAACGCAATTTGATAGTAAAACATAAGACTTAGTGTAAAGAGGTGTAAATAAAGTAAACTCTTGTACTGTTTAAGTAAAATAAAAGGAAGTTAGTTAAACTGTTGTAATTATCGTAATTTAAAACGAACCTTGTTTTATTATCGGGAATAAAACAGCGCAAAAGGACGAATAAGAAAATTCGTAACATTGTGGTCAGAAGTACGAATTTATGACAACGATGAATTTTGAAGAACTCAATGTTGAACAACTAAAAAAGGAGTTGAGTAAATGGGATCAACCGACAGCTGGTAACAAGGTATAGCTACAGTGGCGTTTAATAGAAGAATTCAAGCGCCGAAACATTGACATTGACACACCAGTTTGAGTGCAAAGAAGAAATGGAAACGTCTGTAAAAGAAGCAACTGGTAATGTTGTAGATGTTTCAACAATGTTTGCTGCCATGATGGAGAAAATGAGCGAAAATTCTCGAATAATTAACGACAAACTAGAACAGAAATTTACCGGAAATTCTAAAATTATGCAGGAGACATCAAACGTCACAAGTGACAAACTTCAAGACATTTCGGAACTTATGAACAACATGGAAATTTATGCTAATAAGAAATTCGAAAAGGTGGAACAGAATTTGGAAGAAGTTGAACAGTATATCGAGCAAGTCGAGCATAATTTTGAGAAAGTCGGAAATGAGGTAAGCGAATTGCAAAGGAAAATGAATGAACCTCAGTTACAAGAGGGGCCAGTGCGAGTAATTTCTAGTAGATTGAAAGCTCCCAGTTTCGATGGCTCTACACCATTCGACATTTTTAAATTCCAACAAAATGGTCGCAATGAAGAACTTGTGGAACAGCATCGACAAAGCATTAGAGCTAATTTTAGCACTGAAAGGCAACGCAGCAGAAGTCCTTCAGAGCATTCCCGTCAGTGCCAGAAACAACTACGAGGATATACTGGCTGCGTTATAACGCAAGTATGGTGGCGATCACAAGAAAGATTTATATCGCATGGAACTAAGAGGCCGAGTACAAAAGCATAATGAAACGCTACAAGATTTCGCAACGGATGTGGAACGCTTAGTGTTAATGGCCTATCCTGGAGAACAACAAACTTTTTTAGAGCAATTTAAGATAGAGGCATTTGTTAGGGGCATTAATGATCCTGATGTTAGATATGCGGTATTTGCCTCACAAAAAGCTACATTTGTGGAAACAGTTTCATTTGCTTTGGCGAATGAGACGGCGAGGGTTGTTTACAGTCAACAGGCACATCATGTGCGAAGGGAAGAAACGCAAGTCAAATCAAAAGATTTGAAAGGCGCCGTTAGCGGACTTAGAGAAGTGATACGCATTTTCACGAAAGCGCTATAACAAGCAACAAAATTGAAAGGTGGCAATCGTGGCAAACGTGGCCATAGAGGACGCGACTGTAGAGACCCACGGAAACGGTCAAGGTCTCCAACGATAACGTCTGATACCGGACAAGTAAATGACCGTCCACATGTAATCGAGCGTAAGCAGGATTCTAAGGCTGAGATAAAAGAGCAAATTATTGACGTCCGATACCTGAGAATTGAATCGGACGACGAGTGGTTCACGGCACAGAGAAGTGATCCTGTATTGGTAAAAATTATTTTGGCAAAAGCCCCGTTTTGAAATTATATTGGGTCCAGTGGAATAGCCTACGATTGCTAGATGACTGTCTATACCATGTATGGGAAAGTGTAGATAGTAAAACGCAGAAAAATCTAATTGTAGTTCCTACCTTGAATGTGAAAGAGATAATTGCAGAATCTCATAATGTTCCGAGTGGTAGACATCTCGGTAAAGGCAAAACTATGGCGAAACTAAGTTAACGTTTCTATTGACTTGGTCGCCAAAAAGCTGCATCCGAGTGGATTGCAGGCTACACGGAGTGCTTGACAACTAAAGGAGAAAAGCGAAGGAGTTGCGGACAGAGACATCAGGAGAGCCCAAGTGCTCCCTTCGAGCGGATAGACATGAGTGTCGCTAGTCCATTCCCAAAAAGTAGCTCTGGGAACCAATATGCCCTAACCGTTATGGACTGCTTCAGTAAATGACCCGAGGTATACGCTATTCCGAGTAAAGAAGCAAAAACAATAAGCAAATCTATCGTGAACAACTGGATAAGTCGTTTTGGTGTCCCTGTAGAACTGCATTCGGAGCAGTGTAGGAATTTTGAATCTGCCATCATGAAGGAAATATGCGAGAGGATTGGAATTCCTGGTATGAGAACAACATCATTGCGTACTTGGACCGATGGCACGGTAGAGAGATTTAATCAGGCTCTTGACGAATATTTGAGAAAAGTCGTCAGTAAGGATGTAAAAGACTAAGACGAGCGCATACTAAAATTTCTTCTCACATACCGGTCGGCCACCCAGGATTCTACTGCCCGAACACCAGCTAGTGTCGTCTTTGGGACAGAGTTAAAGCTCCCTAGAAATTTGGAGTTTGGCAACTGCCTAACATCCGACAGTGGGGAGAATGATGGTATCCCAGCAGAGCTTAGCAAAGTTCACGAGTTTGTTCGCAGCAGAATGAAGGTGGTCAGTAATAAGATGAAAACCAGGTACGACCAAGCGGAAAATACCGAACGATTCCATGAGGGTCAGCTAGTTTTACTGTTCAACCCATAGCGCAAGAAAGGTTTATCTCCAAAACTGCAGAGTCACTCGGAAGGCCCTTACAAGGTTGTCAAACGAATAAATAACGTGGTTTATAGAATCCAGAAAAGCCAAAGCCCAAGGGCTAAAATGAATTTGGAAAGACTATCCCTGTATGGAAAACGCGAGGTTGAGCCTGCAAGGGGCGAACAGGCTTACGATTAAGTAAAAGCTGTTACTTACTTTTAATGACCAAATAACATTATATAAATAATAGTGCGACTAGTGTTTAAATTCCAATTAGAAATGGTCGCAATTAAGAACTTATGGAACAGCAACTTAAAAGCATTAGAGTTAATTTTAGCACTGAAAGGTAGCGCAGCAGAAGTCCTTCAGAGCATTCCCGTCAGTCCCAGAAACAACTAGGAGGATGTATTGGCTGAGTTACAACCAACGCAAGTATGGTGGTGATCACATGAAAGATATATATCGCACGGAATTAAGAGGCCGAGTACGAAAGCATAATAAAACGCTACAAGATTTCGCAACGGAGGTGGAACGCTTGGTGTTGATGGCTTATCCTGGAGAACCCCAAACTTTCTTAGATTCTTAGGAATTTCGTACTTTCGTAATTTGTCGATTTGTCTGGGAGGTACCCGAAGGGGCGTGGTCAAAACGCCCATTTTCAATCCCAAACTAACCTTGGACAAATAATGGTTGGTTGGTTTAAAAGGCTGCAAGACAGCACGCTGTCTAGCACACTTAGGCTAAAGAAGCCCACTGTGATACCTGCAGTTTCCCCTATAGCAACTATTGACGAGTCGTCTGGCCAATTTGCCCTTTCAATGAATTTGTCTATAAGACCTACATGAATATCCTGTAGGGCTACGGTGCTAACTAAATGTGTTCCGAATATCCTACTTCTCAGTCCTGCCAGAGCAGGGCAATCCAAGAGAAGGTGTTTCGTCGTTTCCTTGTCCTCTTCCATGCAGCATCTACAGAGGGTTGGACAAATAATAGTCACTGACAAAATTTCGCTATGGTCGATAAAGATTTACGGCCGTTATCGTGTTGACCAGCCAGCCAGGCAGACAGACGGACATAGCTCAATCGTCTTAAAAAGTCCCAAAACGAATTTCGTCCATACATACTGAGGTCTAATATGGCTCCTTCCATGCGTTACATTTGTTTTCCGTATTAAATGATATATACCCCCATCCCTATGGGTGAGGGTATAAAAATATATATGTCTTAGTTCGTTTCTGCAAAATTTTCGAGGATCTCGCACAGTAATTTTTCCAGAAAAAGCTTTTGTTTTCTCTCATGTAATAACATTTTAAAAATTCAGACGCGAGTTCTGAATTGTGTCGACTTTTGGCAGTAAAATATTTTTGATTTTGCAGGGGCCATCGGTGGAGCAATGGTAGTGTGCGTAGCTCTTGTGCATGAGAACGTGGGTTCGATCCCTGCTCTGACCATCTTAAATTTCTATCGACGGCGGTCACCTCGCTTAGTGACGGCAACACTATCTAGTATTTAGCCATAAACAAGCTTCTCAAAATACCTTTCGGAACCGGTGTAAAACTGTAGGTCCCAACCAGTGAGTGTAAAACTAGAACGCGCACAGCTCACTGGTTGTGAGAAGCTCTCCCTAATCCCTACATGGGATGTTGGGTAAAGATCTTGGTTTCCGCCTATACAAGATCAAGCTGACTCAAGAATTGAAGCCGATGGACCATTTGACGCGACGTACGTTCTCCGATTGGGCTCTGGAGAAGATGCGCCAAGATGATGAATTTCATCGTAAAATCATCTTCAGTGACGAAGCTCATTTTTGGATCAATGGGTTCGTCAATAAGCAAAATATGCGGTATTGGTTTGATGGAAACCCACATGTGCTTCATGAATCACCACTTCATCCACAAAAAATAACCGGCGGCGTCATTGGGCCATATTTTTTCGTCGACGATCGTTATTCCTCACGTTACTGTGAATTGGAAAACATGAACTTGGACAACATGTGGTTTCAACAGGACGGTGCCACAAGCCACACAGCACACGTTATAATCGATTTATTGAAGAGCAAGTTTGGTGAGCGCGTTAACTCAAGAAATGGACGAGTCAATTGGCAGCCTCGTTCGTGCGATTTAACGCCTCTAGACTTTTTTCTTTGGGGCTACGTCAAATCATTGGTCTATAGCAACAAGCCGACGATGTTGGAAGAACTCAGAGCCAACATTGGACGCGAAATAGCGCCCATTACGGCCGAAATGTGTGACCGAGTCATCGAAAATTGGGTCCAACTAATCGACGGCTGCCGACGTGCCCGCAGTAGCCATATGAACGAAGTCGAGTTCCATTCATAAATGTTTTGATTCTATTTCAAGTCGATCATAAAGTTTTGGAAATATCTCAAATGCTTTGCGTTTTATTTTAAAAAAAAGTTGTCAAGTCCTTATTGAAAAACCCTAATGTGCGAAAGACTAGACCAATTATCGCTGACCAATAACGAGAGTATAGTTGACAAAGGCGAGTATCGGCGACGCATGAAGCATGAGCTATATCCCGACATTGA
Organism: Phaonia tiefii; assembly: GCA_963931995.1. Classification (NCBI taxonomy): domain Eukaryota; kingdom Metazoa; phylum Arthropoda; class Insecta; order Diptera; family Muscidae; genus Phaonia; species Phaonia tiefii. The sequence goes on from OZ008367.1 coordinate 89,969,717, forward strand.
CATATTTAAGCGGATCAAAATAACGCGATTGCGCTGGATAGGCCATGTCAGTAGAATGGATGAAGACGAACCAGCACGAAGGGTTTTCGAAACCGAACTCGAAGGAAGACGAAAAATAGGAAGGCCAAGAGTCCGCTGGAGGGATCAGGTTGACGAATCCTTCGGTACACTTGGTATTGGCAACTGGAGAGATAAAGCAAAAGATCGAACTGGTCCGCGAAATATGTTATCTTCGTTTTGTTAGGTACCTGACCCCCCGGTGTGTTTCGAGACCGGATAAGTAAGTAAAAGTTAGTAATTAAATATATTGTAATTAGCATCAAACATAATATGTTTATGAGTAATTACACCGTCAATGACGTTACAGTCGCAATCATTTTTTATGATTGAATTAATAATATCTAGTTATTCTGATATAGTGCATGTCATTTTTAGTTCTAAATCCGATGTTGGAGGAGGTTTGGAAGGTATGAAAATATTTTATTTTCAATTTTTGTGTACATTTTGCAGAGATAATACACTGAGAAAAAATATTAGCTGCGTTACCGAAAAGGGAACTTAGTCACTATGGACCACCCAATGCCTTCGATGTTTAGTTTTCTGTGAAGTGAAGTGGTGTTCAAAATTTATTAGAAAATTGAACAGATAGGTGTTTAATTGGAGTACGTTGCGTCAATGACGTTACATACTTATTTTTATTTTTTTAGTTATTTTTTTTATTAATTCAATCATTAATTTCATCGTGTAATAGAGCACTAAATCACACTATCCCATCTTACTATTATTGTTGTTGTTACAAGAAAACTACCTAAAAAACAAAATTCTAGATTTTTATAACAATGTCACAATTTACGTACCCAATTAATTACCCTTATATTTTAATTCGAGTCAAACTGAATATGTTTGCAATTTGCAAATACTGAAAACCCGACTGAAAATCTTTTTTGTTTTTGGAATATCATACGTGTGGGTCTCAAAAGACGAGTATTTAAGAGCTGATTACGGGAACGTGTAACTTCTTTTTATACGAGGGTACTTCTAGTCCCCTACCGATCGTTGAAGTTTCGATTCCTGTTGTATTGTATTCCCAATGATAGACAATTATACATACGTCTCAATGTGTAACATACATGGATCACAATGTGTAATATGTGTCTGACTGTGTAACATACATGGATCAGCTCATTAATTGTGATTTCATTAGATGTCATCATAAAAAATAAAAATTGCAATATGCTAATATTTACATTTATTCATTGTCGTACTGCACAGTCGTTATGCACCGAATAAAGTTGCTGTTCATAATGGATATTTAATTTGGTCAAACACCCCTCTTTATTTTAAACACATTTGAATGCCTCTGCGGCGGACTCATCATCCTCCATGAGGTGCTTTAATCGTACATTTGGGTTTGGTGTGAGTGCATGACTCTCTTTTTCTTATAAACAAACAATACAAAACAGGGCCAAATTAGTAAAACCCAAAGAGATGGCAAAAACAAATAAAACTTCATCATACGCTACAAAACAAAAGACAGTCGCCAGTCGCTACGAATTCTTGGCGCAATGGAAAAGAACCAAACAGACTCCCCAATCGCTAGAACAATGACAGGACTGCGAGTATAGTGAGCGATAGAAGAAATAACGGGTTTAGAAGACTACGTAGGTATGAGTAACTCTTACATACAGTAGCGTGCGAAACTGCTATACCAGCTAGTAAGATACCAAATAACCTGGTGCTAAAGTATTCAAAAAATTAAACTGGGAACCGTTTCACACGTTGTTTTTTTTCCACAGCCACCGATGTCGGATTTTCTGAAAATTTTGATTTTCGATCAACAGGTGTAACCGAATATTTACTGCCGGTTCCAATGGAGGTTGTTTTAAATTCTTTATATTAACTTCACCTGTCTGTATGCATGCATGCATGCCGAAACAACTTTGGATTGATTTTTGACCCTTTTCCCGTGATCCAATCGAGCTGAAACTTCGCAGGCTAACTAATGGCGACGACATAAATCAAAATATGGACAAAGAGGCGTGGTACCTTCCATACAAATCACAAATTAAAAATCCATTATTTCTGCTCCTGTTAACGGTATTTGTACATATTCTAAGATCTGCTGCAAATATGGGCGGGATTGGACAAAGGGGGTTGATCATATATAAAGAATTTATAGTCAAAAACTATGTTTTGTACGGGTTGGTCTTTTATATTGTTCTTTATAAAAGTTTATAATTTAAAAACATTTATTTGATTGATTTTTTTCTCAGAACATTTATATTTCACTTTCCGTTTATTTACTCGATCTTTTTAAATTAAAATTATACAACAAATTTGCTAAAAAAAAAAATGGAAAGAATCAGAAATTTTCGAATTTTTATCTATAAAATTTTGTCGAAAAACGGTGATCTTTAAATATAAATTATGTATTAATTTATTATTATATAATTTCAATAAAATAAAAAAAAGTGTTACAGGGTTTCTGAATTTAGGACCGGAATTCAATGGTATAAATTTTTTTACAATAAAGTGAATGGAATAATTACTTAGGGGAACAAATTTTTAATATTGCAACTCGTTAATCTTCTTGTTTCCAACTTATAGAATATTGACGTCGCACATTAAGGTGTATCGAAAATCAAAAAAGTTTGAGATATTTATTGACGTTTATGTGGAACTACAATAATGGACAGTAACAAGTAAGAAGATGAGCCTCTATGAAAAATGCCCCAAATGCAAAATACCCCAAAAATAAAACGAAAAATACCCCAAAACCAAAATATGGAGAAAAATATGAAAAATTATCCAAAAACTCTGAAACGAAAGTTTCCCCAACATTTCCGAAAAACCCCCCAAATAATTTACGAAAAATACCCCAATGAAATAGTCCTCAAAAAAAACGAAACAGACCCCAAAAACATGCACATAAGTAATTTGTAAATGAAAAAAAAACCAACAAAAAATTTATTATTCACAAAATAAAAAAAAGTAAACAATTAACTCCATTTTTGGACATGGTGTAATTTTCAAACGTAAAGCATTTCTTTTTATCGCATTTCTTTTTAAAGCAAGTAGCTGCTTAAAACATCCATAAGGCACAATTTTGAATGTACCATCCATTAAATATTTTCTTGAACCCGCGGCAATGTTCACTTTAATAATATCCGCAATAACCTCCGAATAAAATATGAAAAACGAAAAGACCTATTCAGTAATGGCTGCTGTATGAAGAATTTTTGGTAAATGCATAACGCGTCCAAATGTCCTCACTATTAACAGCTTCCACAATTTCCAGAGCAGATTTTGGAGATTTTTTAAATACTTTCTAACTTAAGTATTGTAGTCCTCTTGAAATCTTTTCAAATTTGGTATTGGATTCGATATGACTTTATAAAATACGATATATAGTTGTTTATAATTTGAAGATATTTACAATTATGCTTACCTTATTGCCGAACGCTTGTATGCAGCGCGTACACAACTTAATGCATTTGGACACCCAACTGCTCCTGCTGACTGTACAACATTGGACTTCAGTGACTGCATTACTTTCAAATTTTCGAATGTAATTTCTTGATTTGCGGAATGATTGTGGTTTTGAACTTTTTTTTGGAACAACACAAATGTTTTCACTATAAATGAATTCCATGCGTACAGGACAACCTTTTATGTAGCAAGTATAGTATGTTTTTTATTGCAGTTTGGGTTTTGAATGCATACGTTTGTTTTTCTTCTAAAATGTAAAGTAGCTTGCTACCAAATTATTTCCCTTGCACAAGTCCATAGACATGGTGAATAACTATTTTATAAACAGACGTAAGAATGAAGACGCGCACTGCACTTCTCAATGAACAAACGGACAATGAAATTGTAAAAATAATATGACAAATGTGTTTCAAAATGTACAGTTATTATTGTAATAACTAGTATTTGAAGATTTTTGGTTGCGTGTTACAGAAATAAAATAATGAAAAATGCCCCAAAAAATTGTAAAATTCCCCAAAAAATAGTTGGGGTATTTTTAGTTCCTGGAAAGTTGGGTCATTTTGGATATGAAAAATAGCCCAAACTCGAAAAATGTAATTTTACCAAACAAAAAAACGAAAAATCCCCATATTTTATGGGGAATATTTCATAACGAAAAATTCCCCAAGTTTGTATCAAAAATTGTATCAGAAATAACATGATCTGTTAGCCTAAAAGGAATTACAACTTTAAAAATACATTTGGTTTATGCACTTAATATTATTTCATGCACTTTCATATCGAATAGTTGAGTTTCCGTCCCTAATGCAGGTACCCTAAACAATTTTACCTGGATATTTTAGATGCGCCATATCGGCAATTACATCATATACAAAACTCATTTGTTCTTAGTATTCAAAACTGTGTAACTGCAGTTTTAAAGAGCAAAAAGTATGTTTTCTGCTTTAAAATTTAAACTAAACTGCATTTATTGCATACTTCAAATATTTTTCTTCAAAACTTTTGACGCACATACATACCAACATGGCACATGCTACATTCCACCATCCTTACAATTTTGAAAATGTAGCCAGTTTATATTAAAATTTTCCAAAATGTGAAATTGAATCTCGATTTTGATTCAAGTACATTGCGGGAGGTTAAAGAGTCTATTGGATCTTCTGAAATTTTGTACTTGACCCATAGAAGGTTTTTTTGCTAAGCAGATCCTGTAGATTAAACTAATATACAAGTTTGTGGCGTTGACGTTCGCCATTTAATTTCGGAGTGTGAGAGAAGAGTTCGAGGAACCAGTATCTGCAAGTCGTCGGTTGATTCTTGTTTTGTCGAATACGACATTTATGTTTTTTCGAGTTTATATTGTGTCTACACAATTAGGGAGTTCACATGGTGTACTATTGTGTTGTATTTATCGTATATGCTAAAATAATACAACAGTTGTAAATATGTTGTTGGTATTCTTCATGTAAATATATTTTACGACTATACAACCTGAGCATTAGGGTGTCCCGAATTATGAAAATTTTTCGCGTGGGGTCTCAAACGACGCGTAATTAAAAAATAATGATAGGAAAAAAAATAAAAAAAATGTAGGATGTCATCTTCCATCCCCAACCAGCGTCTGAAGTTTGCGATCGTAGTGTATTTTGTGCAAAAAAAAGTTTTGAATTTTTTCGCAAAATTGGTGTCAAAAGTTGCGCAATGTGAAGTAGATTAAGGAAAGAAAACTACAAAATTTTTTGTAGAGTAATTTTGGTCCACCACAGCATTTCAAAGTTTCAAAATTTTTTTTTTTTTTTTTTTTTTGGTGCAAAAACATGACACGCTGTTAATTACTTCCTTTAATTCAAGAATAAAATTTTAAAAAATTGTTTGCATGGTATCTTTCGTCTGTTACAAGCGTTTAAAGTTGGCTCTTATAGTGTATTTTGTTAACAAATCAAACGTTTTCAGAAAATTGGTACCACCAGTAAGCTACTATCGCCACTACCACCAGCTATCATCTATCTATCAGATTCTGGTGGCAACACCGTAAAATTTGACAAAAACCAGTTGATGTAATACATTTTTTTCAATTTCAGTTATAGCTCCAATGACTATCGAAAAAGGTGCTATTGAGGTTTTTTCGCAATCAAGCAGAGCTTTTCCAATTGGGCCGGAATATCCACGAGGACCAGATGTTGATCCATCTAATGTTGTGAAGAGGTGTCGCAAAGGCAGTTCGTTGAAATGCAGCAAACATATACTCCACTGTAATGGTCGACCTAGCTCTACTTCGAAATTACGGATAACACCTCCATTATGACCAGTATTAGTCACCGTTCCGTCACAACCAATGCAAATAATGTCATCGACTTTGTCATTAACAAATTGATTAATAGATTTACATATTGCTTTTGCTGTGCCAAATCTGGGAGTTACGTGGCCGATATATATGGAATTTGGTTCGCCGATAAGTGAAACATGTTCTTCTGTAATGGTTTGGCGATGATAACGTCCATTTTTTTCATAAATTTTTAGAGTTTTATCTTTCCTACCATCAAAGTATAAACCAAGTAGTTCAATATTATTTATGTCATCATTCAACTTTTGTCTGGAAGAACACAAAGCTCTATGAATTTTATTTTTGTCTATGACTGAAGTTTTATCACATGAATTTACTATTCCCACGTCTTGAAGAACCGCTGATGTAACGGCGGCGGCAGAACGAACAGATAATCCATATCGGTCACATATTTTGGCTACATTCGCCAATGCAAGTCTGTTGCGCTTTTTTTCTTGGCGTGGTGGCGGCGGTGATATTATTTTAGTACAGATACGTTTTAATGGGGGTTGTTCATCTAAATTTGTTTTTATATTACGAAGCTTTAAACGCATTTGAAACAGCTTTTTTTTTCTTTAGTTAGAGGTTCAATACAGAGTAGTCTTTCCTTTCTCTGATCCAGTAAAAAATCTCTTTCAGTAAAGGGCACTTTCTTTTCGTTTAAGCAAGTGCATGAGTTGAAACTACTGCATTTACAACAAGCTAAGTCAAACAGTGTATTTTCACATTCAAATATATATTTACTTAATTTGATGTTGAAGTTTTCTATTTTTTTGGATTTGGAATACTTTTTGAATTGATCGTATCTATCACTTAGAGACTTTAGTTGAGCCATCACTCTTTCTTTTGAAATAATGGGAACTGCTGTTTTTAACCATATCGTTACTATTTTATTATAAACATTAAAAAAAGCTTCCGCGGTAGGTGGATTTTTTCTATTCAATATTTTTTTTAGTTCCGATTTTTGATAAAGGAGCAAAGTTAAAACATCTTTCGTCACCGGCAATCGATCATCACTAATTGCAGAAAACGGTCCAAAGATTGGACAAATTGTGTCACTTCGTCTTGGACCAGAACTGATTTTATATATTTTATGTCCACACGCTTAAAAATATTCCGACAACTGATTATATTTTGTTGAAATATGTATTGAAAAAATTTATCAAATACTTTTCTTTTGTTGACACGTTTTTGTCAAATTTTACGGTGTTGCCACCAGAATCTGATAGATAGATGGTGGTACCAATTAATTAATTTGTTAACAAAATACACTATAAGAGCCAACTTTAAACGCTTGTAACAGATGAAAGATACCACGCAAAAAATTTTTTAAAATTTTATTCTTGAATTAAAGGAAGTAATTAACAGCGTGTCATGTTTTTGCACCAAAAAAAAAAAAATTTTTGAAACTTTGAAATGCTGTGGTGGACCAAAATTACTCTACAAAAAATTTTGTAGTTTTCTTTCCTTAATCTACTTCACATTGCGCAACTTTTGACACCAATTTTGCGAAAAAATTCAAAACTTTTTTTTGCACAAAATACACTACGATCGCAAACTTCAGACGCTGGTTGGGGATGGAAGATGACATCCTAAATTTTTTTTATTTTTTTTCCTATCATTATTTTTTAATTACGCGTCGTTTGAGACCCCACGCGAAGCTAAATTCCAAAAATCGCTGTTTACGGGACATCCTACTGAGCATGTCTGTTTTTCCAGTGTACTATGTTCTATGTTCAGTATCAGCTGTTTTTTGTTTACTATTTAATCAGATATATTGTTGTGTTTTGAAGAAATTTTGCATTTTTCTACAGCATTAACTCAAGAATTAATTTTAATTGGTAAAATAATAAAAAAAAGGAAATTGGACAAATGGACAAATGGAAGGAGAAGAAACTACTTCGGTAAGTTTTTGTGCACAAACTTTTCACACAAAACCGTAAAAATTTTATCTTTTTCGCTTCTTGTTGGCATTTTTTAATTTTTTTTAATATTTTTCTTTTGTTGCTTGACGTTTATTTGACGTTTTTATGACCTATGATTTAGCACATACAACATGCTGCTCACACGCATAAGTCATATGTACTAATTTGTTAAATATGACTTTACGACTTATGACTTTAGGAGACCATGTGAATTCCCTAAATCTGTGGTCAGATTTTTGATATATATTATCATTACTGCGATGTTTACTCTAATTTGTTTGAATATCCCTAAAAATTGCTAGTTGGTAATAGTGGTATAGTTGTGAAGATTGGTGTCTCCGTTTCAAACAATTGGCGTTTACGACAAAACAATAATAAGTCGACGAAGTGCTGCAAACTTGGCGTTTTTGTGCTGAAATGGAAATATACAGGGTGCAAGGGGGCGAAATGGCAGCGGTTTAAAAATTTTGGGATTGGTGGTGGGAGGGTACTATGGTAAAATTGCCAACTTCTGAACCAGTGCACTGTGGTGGCGCCCCTACGACAAAAATAAAAAATTTTAAGATTAAAAAGTGGACAGGTAACGAAAAAGTAGTCGGTAATCACAGCAAATTCTACGGCACTAAACTTTTTTTTTGGATTTCTAACGGGACTTTTGAAATATAAGCAACAGAAGTATAAGTATGCATTCAAGTGGTTAGTGGATTGGAAATAACACAAAAATTAATTCAAATTCCAATTGTACGAAACTAAATAAAAAGACTCAAAATTGAAGATACGAGAACAATGGATGTTAATGTGAATGATATTGGCATATTTTTTAAATAATTATATATGTATATTGAAATTAGTGTGTAGTTTTAATAAAATACGAATTTTAACAAACAATTTTTTTATGTAATTTTTGGAGACTACTCAAATTTTTCTTAGAGTTTTAAATGTGTTCCCCACCGATTCTCAAGCCAATTTTTACTTTTTTATATCGGTACATGCCTCTATATTCCGAAAATTTGCCAAAATTTATTAAACTTGTAATATACACAACCTCATTGTTTTGAAGTTGAGTTTTTTGTGTGTGTTGTTAGTGTTGTTATTGCTACATAGTATAAATGAGAAAAAGTGTTATTGTTATTGTCAAATCTGATTATTCTCTTCTTTATTTATTTTTGGCTATAGGCACATCTTATCAATGCGTTTTTTCCCGATTGTTCGTTTTTGAAATTTGGTGTTCTAAAAAAGGGAAGGATTCTGAGAAGGCTCGACAGGTGTTCGATAGTCACGAAGATTGGAATAGAAAGTGGCAAAGAAATGTTTGTTGAGATATTAAATCGTATCCATTTCATTTGTAAGAAAATTGTAGTGTTTTGGCAAAAGAACAAACGCACTGAGACATTCGTTTTATATAAACATTCCGAATGGTTGACCTTCAGAGAAGGTATTGTCTTAGAAACAGAAGCCACCTCTTTAGAAACTACTCATAGAATGCAAGAATCATCCCCAAGTAAAAAGCGTGGGCGCCCCAAATCTGATTTTTCGAATTCTTCGAAGAGAACTAAACAACGCAGATTAGCAGAACTGGCAGAAACTGATGAGTCTGCTGCCGATGCCTTACGTGGTGCAGATTAACAACCGAAACACTGCTATGTGTAAGTAAATACTACCGAAGCTCTATCTGTCATAATGGAAACTAATCTATCAAAGCATCAAGATTTACTTATTCGGGATTTTATAAACTCAAAACTTTCCTTCAGTATGTTACCCAGTTATGAGAAGGTTTTAAAGGAAAAAAAGAAGAGTTATCCCGATAAAATTTCCCTGAGTGAATCGTATGCTGAAGTTGAGCTACAAAGTTTGCTTGATCACACTGCTTCGCGTATATTAGATCTCCAAAGTAAAGTGCTGGATGATATATCTGATGAATCCGTAAACAATCTAGTGTTGATAGGAAAATGGGGATTCGATGGTAGCAAGGGTCACAGCGAGTATAAGCAGAAGTATAATAACAATAGCATACAAGACAGTAGTTTATTTGTAACATCGTATGTACCCCTTCGACTAATAACTAATTCTACTGAATTACAAGATTCTAAAATAATTTGGAAAAATCCACGCCCATCATCAACTCGTTACTGCAGACCAATACGATTTCAATACACAAAAGAGTCCAACCAAGTTTCTATAGATGAAAGGAATTATTTTAAACAGAAAATAAGTATGTTAAAGTGCACGGAGTATTTTGCTTCCGAAAGGCAAATACACATCGAACACAGCTTGCAATTGACTATGGTTGATGGGTTCGATCCCTGCTCCAACCACCTTAAAATTTCTTTCGACGACGGTCACCTCGCTTAGTGACGGCGACACTATCGAGTATATAGCCATGAAAAAGCTTCTCAAAATACCGTTCGGAATCGGTGTAAAACTGTAGGTCTCAGTCAGTGAGTGAAAACTGAAAAGCGCACAGCTCAGTGATTGTGAGAAGTTCTCCCTGGTCCCTTCATGGGATGTAATGGGAAACCATTTTTTTTTTTTTTTTTTTTTATGGTAAAGTATGTAATGCTTTAAGTCAAACTTCATCTGCTAAATGTTACATATGCGAAGCGAAACCGACAGAAATGAACGACTTAGGAAAATGTTTGAAAAAAACGGTCCATAAAGAAAATTATGAGTTTGGATTATCGCCTTTACACTCATACATTAGATTTTTTGAATATTTGATACATGTTTCGTATAGACTGGACATTAAAAAATGGCAAATTAGGTCGGAAGTTGGAACAAATAGAAATGTTAAAAAGGAAAAAAGAAATGCAATCAAAGTTTAGAGGAAGAATGGGATTGCTGGTAGACAAACCAAAAGCAGGAGGAAGTGGGACATCAAATGATGGGAACACAGCGAGACGATTTTTCAATAATGCGGAATTGGTTGCTGAAATAACGGGGCTTGATAAAGACCTAATTCTCAGATGTGCGACATTACTGCAAGCTATGTCATCAGGATATGCAATAAATGCAGACAAATTTAACGAATATGCACTCGGTACTGCTAAGTTACTGTTAGAAAAATATTCCTGGTACTATCTTCCACCCTCAATACACAAAGTTTTAATACACGGTTCCGATGTTATTGAACATGCATTAGTATCAATTGGTGAGCTTTACTCCTCAGCTCAGATCCATTTGTCACAGGTCAGAGAAAGTTGCCATGCACCAAAAAAAACTACTTTATTAAAATTTGTTTTTGATTTTCTGGAAGATATCTAAAAATTAATAAAATATAAATGTGTGCACAAATGTATGTATTTAACTTTCATTGATTGTCTTTCAAGAGTATTTATAATAATTCTTCATTTGTATTTCATATTTATAAAGTGTTTATTTTTGAATGAGTTACAAATAATTTGGATTTTATTCCGAAAACAGGTAGTGTTTATTTCCTTTTAGTTTTTATATATACGTATTTAATAATAAATAAACCTATGAGCTTTTTGGTCAAACTAATTTATAACAGTTCTCATTATTTTAAGATATTTTAACCATAAATAGGTGTTAGGATACTTACTTCAGGATGTCCCTGAACATATTCTGAAAATGTCAGATCGGTATCTCTATTCTAAGTATTTTTGTCGCAGCCCCCATACAAATGCATCCACTATGCAGTGGTCAGATTTTTGTTGGAAAGGTCCTTGGGAGGCCTTTCAGACTCAATAAAAACAATTTAAAAAAAAGTGAAATCGCCGAAATACAGAGGTTTAAAAAAAATTAAAAAAAGACATAAGAATGTGCACATAACCTCAATTTGCTAAGCCAGATGGCAGGTAACTTATCTTCTCTTAAAAGATAGCCCCACTGCTTACCTTTCCAAAATGCCCTAAACCAAAATACTATTTTGGCTCAAAATAAAAATTTCATCAGGCAATAAGAAAGTAGTGTCAACTAAGTGGGGTCTGTCCTTCTGGAGTTTTAATATACTCTCCTATGGCTTTTACTCCGTAAAGGCATCATTCAGCCCTCAGACAATTAAATTGTTTTAAAGACATCGTATTTTTTATTTTATCGACGTACAAAATACACTCCGGTCCACTTATTTAAAGGCATTAAAAATTCCATATTCAGCAGCTTGTATCTTTTGCAATTTGTAACCGATTGCAGAATTTTAAAATGGAAATGGAAGTTAGACATCTTGAGATATAAAAAAATCATGACAATAGTGGTTTCTTAACTAAAGATCTTTTTTGGAGCAATTTATAAAAAAGTCAAAAAAATTTGCTATTTTTGTTGGTTCACTTGAATAACATGATTATTTTTAAAGTAACCGATGATTTTTTGTAGGGAGCATTTGTTTATTACCATTTATTACATTATAATCATTTTACGAGTCAAAATGGCAAAACAAAAAATTTTAAATCTATCGGAAAAAACTAAAATCGATGTTTACCCTTCTGAAGGATATTCTAAACGTGCAATAGCTAAAAAAATAGGACGGAACCCAACAGTTGTCGACAATTACATCAAGGACCCCGTGGGGTATGGAAACAATTTTAAAGGAAGGGTTTCATTGTCTTTATCTACGTATGAGAAAAGAAAAATCATCAGAATTGCTTCTAATTCTGCCTTGTCCTTGTCAAAAATAAGAGCTCAAGCTGGAGTGGAAGCGAGCAAGTCATCAGTACGCAGAGCAATTAAGAGCTGTGAGTATCTTAAATACCTGAAATTACAAAAAAGCCGCCACTTAATGCTCCTCGTTAGGAAAAGCGGCTTCAATTCGCAAGAGACTAAATGGTATGGGACTTGCAGCCAAGAGGTCATGTAAATGACTTGAGAACCGTTGTATTTACGGATGAGAAGAAGTTTAATTTGGATGGGCCTGATGGCTACAACTATAATTTCCATGATCTGCGCAAAGAAAAGCATTTTTTGAACCGACATCACAGCCGAGAGGGCGGCGTTATGGTGTGGGCTGCTATTACGTACTATGGCACCATCGATCTGGAATTTCAATGTGCAAAAATGACTGGTGCAAGTTATAAAACGTTATTGGATTCGGCTTTTCCGAAGTTCAGTGAACTATTTGGTCCCATATCTTGGATATTGCAACAGGATAATGCCCCTATACACAACGCCAGAGTAGTAAAGGAGTTAATTTCAAGCCACACTGTTAATATTCTTGACTGGCCACCCTATACGCCAGATCTAAACATTATCGAAAATGCCTGCTGTTGGTTATCTCGTAAGGTTTATGAAGGAGGTAGACAATTTGATGACAAACAGTCACTAATTCAGGCCAATAAGGATGCTTGGAATCAAATTTAGTTGAATTACATAAATTCTCTTTATCTCTCAATGAAAACCCGTATATTTAAAGTTATTAAAAACAAAGCGGGTTGTAAAATAAATTTTAAAAAAACAAGAAAAACAGTTTTTCATTAAAATTATTTAATGTGCCTTTACTCAAGTGAACAAAATAATAGCACATTTTTGGACTTTTTTTTATAAATTGCTCAAAAAAGTTCTTTAGTTAAGAAACCACTATTGTCATGATTTTTTTTAATATCTCAAGATGTCTAGCTTCCATTTGCATTTTAAAATTCTGCAATCGGTTACAAATTGCAAAAGATACAGGCTGCTGAATATGGAATTTTTAGTGCCTTTAAATAAGTGAACCGGAGTGTATAAACTTTCTTTCAACCCTTTTCCATATTTTTGAATAACATGACTTATCGCTAAATATTCATTTTCTTTCAGGGGTAGCCATGACACAGCTGATCGACTATGAAGTAGGAAATTGATAGAAAACAGAGTGGATAGATGAGAGAGCGATAAGCAACCAGAAGCAAACCATGCAGCTAACTAAGTTTAAATTCCTTTTTAATTGATACTAATGACAGCTAAGTTATGTTTTGTATTGATTGCATCGAACGAAGATACGCATTCCGTTTCATTTCTCTCCGTTTTATGTCCAACCAACGAGTAAAATACAACAGCAACTAAAACTCGATGAACTGTCCTACTACCGCGTCGTCATCGAAAGAATGTAAAAGAGGGATAGAGAGAGAATCGTATTTATTTCTCTGTGTTTCTTTGCAACTCAGCAAGCGATAATCACTTGCTTGTAACCAAAACACGGCTATTATAAGTAAAGTGGTGTCGATCGAATACAGTTGATTTTAATAAGGGTTCAGTGGTTTCGATCGAGGTGACGAAAAATTGTGAGCGAGTTGCAAATTGCACTCGCTCGAGATTTATGCCGGAGTTATGTCGGAGTTAGCCACGACAAAACATTGCATAATAGAGATCAGCTGATTGAATCTACTACATACATTTTATATGAAAGTAGTTATTCAACACTTAACATAACATAACGTATTTTAAGAAGCTGCAGAAAACAGATTTTTCTTATGATCCCTTACGTTTGGCGGAATCAGATGAGTTATTTCGACATTGGTGTTTTGTACTTTGAAAAGTTTTGGTGGTAATTTGAAATCTATTGAAAAAATTGGAAAATGAAGGAGGAGAAGTTAATTCCAATTGTTTTGTTTATTTTATTTGCGCCTTTTTTTATGTAAAGGGTGTCCCTAAATTTACGTAACATTTAAATTTGCTGCTATCGACGTAGAAAAAAACAGCTGACAGCTGACAGTTCAGGGTTAATAAAAATGGCAAATTACACGATAGAACAGCGTGTCTTCATTATTGAACAATATTTCAGAAGTAATGAAAGTTTTGCGGTCGCAATTCGATATGAATACAGCTTGTTAAACTCTTCAATTACTTCAAGAGACATTTCCAGGTGACCAGAACTGGCCCCCAAGATCGTGTGATCTAACACCATTAGATTTTTTTTCTGGGGTTTTTTAAAATCACAGGTCTATGTTAACAAGCCCACAACCACTCGTGCTTTAAAGGAGGAGATTCATCGTTGCATCAACGAAGTTCAACCAGATTTATGCAGAAAAGTCATGGAAAATTTCGACAAACGAATACGTATGTGTATGGAAAGCCGTGGAGGCCATTTGCCAGATGTTTTATTCCATAAATAAACCTATCCTATGTACTTTACGATTCAATAAAAATATTACCATAAGAAGAATAAAAACTTTGTTTTCTATTCAATTCAAATGTTATATTGCTTGAATTTTGGGACACCCTTTATCAGCTGATTCATTTCCATATGTCTCACTAATCGCAACCATGGGGGTTCTAAGCCACAGCTGATTAACCTTAGAGTTCGGAAAATATGCAGGATAAAGTAAGAAAGAGAATGCATTGTGCATTGAAGCAAAAGTACAAAACTCATCATCTGAGAGTATTTTTGTGATAATTAAATCGCGGAAAAATGGGATAACAAGTGAAATAAAGCAAAATGTAAAGAAGTGTCAGAGTAAAATTATTTACAGAAATTGCAATTAAGACACAAATTTATTAAAATAAAGATGTTTTCTCATGCTGCATGGGTTGCCAAGTCTGTATAACTCTTATTCCAACTTAAAGAGATAGCTACAATTCATTTATTAAAGCATTTATTAAAAGGAATTGTAAGGATTTTTTGGATCCATAGACTGTTAAGCTAGTATTCTCATCTATAGTTAGATTGAAGTTGGAGTCTGCCAGTATTATGTGGAATGCTTTTTGTCATGTTCATATTTGTAGGATTGAACAAATTCAGAGAAAATTGAGTCAATTTGCTTCACATTCAATTCATTTTGAACAGTCTCAACTGGAGTGTTCAAAAGACCGATTTTCGTGTTCTTCCATAATCACTTTTTCGGGAAACCAGTTTTCGCTTGCACAGAATGGGAAAACCGGCTAATTTTCGGTTTTAATTACGGTTGTTTTTCGGTTGTTTCGTTTCGTATGGAAAACAATATGTTTAAATGTTTGTAAAAAAATATATTACATATCAACACAAAATATCATTTTCTTGTCTTGTTCTGTTCTGTTTGCCCGTAAAAACATACATTATTATTCTGAAAATATAGCAGCATTAGTCAGATTCAATTCAATTCAATGCAATGCAAATCAATTTAATTTAATTCCATCAATTTAGTCCAAGTCAATTCAATCCAATCTAATCTAACTTAGTCGAATCTAGTCTATATTTTAGTTTATATTTAGTCTACAATTTACATCAAAAATGTGCATAGAATGTACAAACATTACACAAAATGTACACCAAATACATATTGCGTACCAAAAATGTACCTCAAGTGCACTTTTTGAGACACTTTATGAACTCTGGGACACTTTATGTACTTTTGGGTTCTCTTCATGTACTCTTTTGGTACACATTATGCACTTTCTCTCGTAGCTTGTGTACTTTATGGAACTCGTTAGGTACAGATTTGAACATTTCCCTTGGTAATTTATAATCTTTGTTATACTTTTTGGTACACTTTATGTACTTTTTACTACATTTATTGTACTTGCTTTTTGGCACATTTTATATATTTTTCCAAAATATTACATTGCGTGCGTAGTGCGTTGTTGGACGCCTCAAGACGCGGTCAAAAGCGAATGAATTTTAAAGAAATGAACCCAATAACAAGTTATTTTACAGCTCGTTTGTCGACCAACTAGCATGATACAACTACTATCAGGGAGTACTTGCAATTACAATCACAATCAGCTGATTAATACCATAGAGTAATATCATACCAGAGAGAATATTTGGCTCATCTGACGTTTCCTTTCACACTCTTCTTGATGCGGTCGGTGTGATAGAGAGATGGTGTATGATGAAAAGTGACATACACCAGGTGGAATTACAATAACTTCTGACTTTAATTTTTCATGTCGTTTTTGGTGAAAAACTGTGAAATTTAAATGTGTTTTACACTTTTTATTGACTGTTACTGTTAGCAGAAATTTGTTTTGTATTTAACACAATAATTTTAACACACAAAACGACGAAATGCCGTTGTTGTCATTTTGTTCGTTGTTTTGAAGCATTGCCTCTATCTGGTATTAGTAAAACAATTCTTTTCAACATCGAATGTAAACATCACACCAGGCCAAATGTCATAAATTTGGTGAGAGAACTATTAGGTCTACTAGCAGTATTAGTCTATGATTAATACAAACCATGATTTGCACAAAATGTGGAAAATTGAATCAGCTCGTCCAGCTGACGTTTACCCTTTGAATTGCGTCTTATTTGAAATTCTTAGACATTTTATCAATAAAGCACACGCTAGCATACGAAACAAAACAAAATTCGACAACTTAAAAACGTAACTAACAAAAAACATGCAAACCAGCTGAGCTTGCGCGATTACCTGATAGATATACAGTGGTGTGCGATGAAATAGAGTCAACACTAATCAACATTTTCAAAACAAAAACAAATGTAGAAAAATTAAATTTTGTTTATAACTTTTATTTTTAATTGTTTAACTAAGAACTATATACATATGTGACCTGGTCTACGAAAAGGGAGCTTACGTGCGAAAACTAGTTTTCTGTGAAAAAGCTGTTAAAAGTAAGCCACTCGTTTCGTCAGTTTCTCATTATCTCGTTAATTGTTCTCCGCGCCGGAAGTCCAGTAAGTGTTGTTGTTGGTCCAGTAAGTGTTGTTGTTGGTCGGAATATTATTATAGTTCATCGTGTAAGTTGTTAGAGTGGAACATTTATCGTCTTCGCATTTCGCATGAAATGAAATGTACACTTCTAAGCAAGTTAGGATTTTCCGCTTTTCACCACGTGAAAAAGCATCTCATCTTCCATCCGAATCAACCAAAAAGTGAAAATTGATTTTTTGACACCTAAGCCCCCTTTCCGTAGACCAGGTCACATATAACATTTTAGAACATTAATGTCGTAATTTAAAATTAAATCATTAGGTATAAATCAAAATATTTCAAAATGCCCCGTTTTGCCTGTGAATTAAAATAGAGTCATCGCGATTCATCATCTGAACTAGAATAAATAGCTGTGTCAAATAAAATGTATGTGTCATTAATCCTTTATATTATCTCAGTACTTTATGAAATAACTATTATTTTTTATCACAGCTAAGCAAAGCCTTGACATTGAATCATCAAGTCTCCACAAGTCATGTTTTCCACGCCGATTGTACCAGTGTCATAAGCTCATCTTTATTAAATTGGTTTATTCCTTTGATAGACACTTTAATGTCCCGCCACAAATTCTGAATAGGATTTAAGCCCGGCGACTGCATAGACCATCTTAAAACTATGACACTAATATTTTCAAACGAAGCTTTTGCTCGCTTCGATGTGTGTTTGGGGTCGATATTATGTTGAAACACCCATCGAAGCGGCATTTCCCATTTAGCACAAGGCATCATGATGTTTTTTTAATACTGTGGTATAATATGCAGCGTCCATTGTCTGTTCAATTTGGAATAAAGGTTCTGTCCCAATGTAAGAGTAACAACCCCGTACCATTACGTATCCACATTTAACTGTTTGGATTCTGGGGCCTGAATTCGGTGTTGGAAGGTCTTCGTACAGGAAGATTACTCTTATCATAATTACCCATCTCACTTCAGTTTCAGCTGTCCTCAAAATATTTCGCCATTTGCGTACAGACTATTTCACATGCTCCTTGGCAAAATGCAACATTTTTTGAACGTTCCGTTTGAATAGAAATGGAACTTTTCGGACACTTTTTGCCTTTAAATTGTTTTTAGTTAGCATTTTCCTTAATGTAGAGGTGTCAACATCCCGATCGTATTGCCTTTTAAGGGCGGAAGAGGTAACAAGGTGGCCGTCGGTGGTGCAATTGTTAGTGTGCGCGGCTCTTGTACATGAGATCCTGGGTTCGAACCCTGCTCTGACGGTCACCTCGCATAGTGACGGCGACACTATCGAGTATATAGCCATGAAAAAGCTTCTCAAAATACCGTTCGGAATCGGTGTAAAACTGTAGGTCCCAATCAGTGAGTGAAAACTGGAAAGCGCTCAGCTCAGTAATTGTGAGAAGTTCTCCCCGGTCATTTCTTGGGATGTAATGGGAAACCATTTATTTATTTTATTTAAGACGTAACAAAAGTCGAACTCTACGTGGCTACATATTTTGGGTTCAAAATGTTCTGTAATTTTCAGGGTTTTACCGTCTGTTTCCTGGATTGGGGTTATATTTTATTCCGGTCTCCAACATTTTCTTTGAGCATCCAATTATGTCAGTAATTTGTATGTAGCTTCTGAATTCTTTTATCGTCTCTTTTCTTCTTTCTTGGCGCTCATGATTGCAATATTTACATCGGCCCATTTTGGAACGTCAATAATGACAATTTATTAATGCTACTACTAAACATTAATCATATTTAGAAGCTAAACTTTGTTTTCAAATTCAAATCCAAACTACCATTAACCATTTCAAAAAAAAAATATTTTTTTGTAATTGACTCTATTTTATAGCACACGTCATTACATAGCCTTTAAAATACTGACACTGTCCTGGACAACAGTAGTGTACAAAATTTATTAAAAATGACGGCATTATATTCCTCAGAGGACCGGTCAATCAGGTTCAGAATTTCTTGACATGAAACATCTTGGACCACTGATTTGCAGAGAATAAAAGTTTTGACGAGTCTGTGACTCTATTTCATCGCACACCACTGTATGTACAATGATAAAGAGCCAGATTTGAAAAAAAATGTATACATACAACTTTAATCTCGCGGGATGTAATTCAACCAGTGAGAGGTATGTCGCGTGCATTTGCAATAACTGATTAGTGCATTTCAAGGCTTACAATAGTATATTTCTATAAAAACCTGCCACCTGCAATATTTCGATATTGCGGTAATCTATTCGTAAACGCCGTATAAATATGATTTTATAATTTGTATAATTTTAGGCCTGTTTTTCTATTCCCTGCTATACTAATTTTTCAGCCACTTTTTGTGGAGAGTTAAGCGATTTTAAGCGTCTCCTAAACAAAGTCGTCGAAAAATTAGTTGAGTGGGAAATAGAAAAATAAAATCTAAATAACACATTTTTTTCAAATTTTAAAATTAAAAATTAATATACTTTATGATAGTTTTGAGTTATGACTGTAGTAGTTCTGTAGTTATGTGCGATATGTGCATTATTTTACAGCTCATAATTTTACTCCTCACTGTAGGCGATAAAATGGAAGGTGAAAGCAGCGCGTTTGGGAGCATGAGTCAAATGTGTGACCACAGCTTTGAAACACTAATAATAACAATAACAACAAATTACCAACAGTTGTAGTCAAAATAATTATGGCAACTATTTCTGTCATTTCTCTTCGCGGGGAGCAAGTAGTTCTTGGTTCGTCGGATGGAATCAAGTGCGAATAAAAAACAAGTGATACTGGAAGAAAGAAAATTTACACAAATATAAAAACAAATCCTTCTTCTGCTGCTTCTTGGTGGTTCTTTATTTTCTTATTTTTACGACGAGTGGCAGGCAGGCAGGCAACAACTAAAGTCGAACTATAGCTTTAATTCTATTGCTGCTAATATGGCGACATTTATCGTCTAGTCCCTGTGGTGTCGAATGCGAATGTGAAAGTCGATCTGTGTGGCGTAGTTAGTTTCTTGTTTCAGTTTAAAAGATTCTTGGCTGCCGGTATGTCTCTTAACGAACACATCGAACAAATTTTGTGCTTCAATACAAAACACATCACCATCATCATAACAAAATTATACGAATACGAGTATGAAACGAAAACACATCCCATCCATCGACAATAGGATTGGTCGGTATCACCAGCACCAGCGCCAGCGCCATCTCCATCGGCATTGTCATCTTCATCGCCACCACCACCAGAGACGAAGAGTCAGTCATCATTATTACCGGCGACTAGTGACACCATAAATGAGATTTTAAGATAAAGAGGGGGGATATGTAACAAATCGAAAAATAACGCCATCGTGTCCCGCGTAAAAAGTATCTACTGAACTTAGCATAAGAAACAAAATCACTTTGTCCATACTCGTCCATGTATGATTTAGTCATTACTTTTCACTAAATTCAAATAACAATAATCCTTAGAAGGACAAACATCATAGTCAATTGAGGTTAGTAACCAACATACACATACACACATGCAGTGAACATAACTTATCAAAGAAAATAGATGAATTTGAGGGGCGCAACGAAAGTATAAGCACCCTACACTGTGCAGTTTTACAATATTACATTCTAAGCTCAAGAATCAGAGCTTTGTATTTTTCTATTCAGAATGGCACAATCGTACAGTAATGACGTATAGAGTAGTCAACTCTCTCAGTAAATTGATGGCATTTGGTGGGTTGCAGTTGAGCGTTTGGATGTTGGAAAGTATTGCTTTAATTATACCAGATAGAGGCAATGGCTCAAATCAACCAACAACCAATCAGCAACGTCATTTCGTTTTGTGTGTTAAAATTGTACAATATTGTAATTATTGTAAAATATAACAAACAAGTCAAAAATACGTTTAAATTTCACAGTCTTTCATCAAAACGACATGAACAATTTAAGTCAACACTTTTTGTAACGCCATCTGGTGTAATTCAATTTACGTGAAATATCTCTCTATCGCACCGACCGCACCACGAATAGTGTGAAAAGAAATGTCAGATGAGAAGAATGACAGCTCTATATGACATTACTCTATGATCACAATATGGAACGAAAAGACTGAGATGATGCCCTACATTTATGAAATATCATGTATCTTTTTAAATTGTTACTACACGTCTACAGATAGGCCTCTCATAAAGTGGACATAATTTCCTTAACTTTTTACTAGTTAATTAACTCTGTTTCGTTTCAGGTTTTTTATAAAACTAAGAAATATGACTGATTCAATAATTTATCTGTTAATGAATTGGTTACCCAAAAGTTGTACGCCAACAATACACTTTTTACCGAACCACGATTGTTGCACGGGCTATTTATCGTTAATGACACCAATGAAATGTTCTATAAGCGTCTAGAGGAAACATACAACTGCTGCCCTGGCCATTACATTAAACTTATAGTCGATAATTTTAATGCTAAAGTCGGCAGGAAAATTTTTTTTGAACCAACCAACGGTGAATACAGTCTACAAGCCATTACTTCCGATAACGGAATGAGACTGTTAGACTTTTTTCAACAAAAAGACGTCCACAAATGTACTTGGATATCCCCTGATCAACAGACGAAAATCCAGATTTAAATAAAATAAATAAATGGTTTCCCATTACATCCCATGAAGGGATAGGGGAGAGCTCCTCACAATCACAGAACTGTGCGCTTTCCAGTTTCCACGCACTGATTGAGACCTACAGTTTTACACCGATTCCGAACGGTATTTTGAGAAGCTTTTTCATGGCTATATATTCATGATTGTGAGAAGTTCTCCCCTGTCCCTTTATGGGATGTAATGGGAAACCATTTATTTTTTTTTTATATACTCGATCAAACCGGCTTCCGTACGGGAAAATCCTGCATTGACCATGTGAACAGCCTTACAATTATAGTCGAACTGTCAGTGGAATGGAAGTCATAACAATTCCTAGTAATCATTGACTTTGAAAACACACTTGATACCCTTATCCAGTCAGCGACATGGCATGCTTTAGAAAGCAATGGTATCCCCACGAAACTAATCCAACTCACCAAAGCTCTATACACGCTGAAAAATATCGGCTCTAGCAACATATTGCAGGAACCATGTACATATTTGCAAGCGTTGCTTTCGTGAATTGAAGATCTGCTGCTTGTTGCTTTTTATCGTAACCGACAGCATTGTTTTCAGCAGTTTTCAACAAAGAAATCCACATTTGGGTCACAAATACATATATTATAACCTTTTAATCATTGTGTCCCAAACATATTATATTGAGTAGCAAACACAATGTGTTTGGACACAAGTATACTATATTTGCGACAAGCTACAAACATGTTATATTTGCATCCAAACAACAAACAAAGACAAATTTTTCAGCGTGTACAAACCGTGTCTCACATGAAAATCAGCTGATCAACAGCATTGCAATAGAGAAAGGAGTCTGACAGGGTTGCGAATTATCACCCTTACTGTTCAATTGCGTCCTTGATGTAGCGTTGTCCAAAGCTCTAACACAAAGGATAGGAATCGTGTGGGGAGGACTACGACTGAAGGACTTAGACTACGCAGATGACATTTGCCTATTGAGTCACTCATTCCCCGAAATGCAAGCGAAACTACAGACCGTACAGGAAGCTGCACATTTGGCCGATTTGAAAATAAATATAGCCAAATCAAAATCACTGTCGACCAATTGTAACACTGAGCGTAGATTTGTTGTCCTCGGCCAGTATATAGAGGATTTACCTTCGTTCTGATACCTGCACAGTCAGCTGACATATCCAACAGGCTCCACAGAACGAGAAATACAGCTACGCACCTAAAAAGCATCTGGTCCACATCAAACATATCGGAAAGACTGAACTGCGAATACACAATTCCAGTGTTAAATCCACTCTGCTATCTGGCTTTGAAACATGGAACATGGCACCACGTGACCCTCAGAAACTGCGTGTTTTTACCAATAAATGCCTGCGCATAACCGTAAGCATTTTCTGACCAAGGACAGTGTCAAACACCGATCTAGGGAGAGGAGCAAATCAACAGTCAATGGAAATTGTGATCTTGTTATGGCCATATGCTCCCTGGAGGAGTAAAAGGAACGAATATACTTATACGTATTATAAAAAAACGACTAGTATCGACGACGGATAAACCACGCGTTTACGCTGGCTAGGCCATGTCAGTAGAATGGATCAGAATGAACCAGTGTGAAAGGTATTCGAAGACGTACTCGAACGACATCGAAAAACAGGACGACCAAAACTTCACTGCAAAGACCAGGTGGAATATTGCCTGTGAGAGCTTGGTGTTACCAACTGGAGGAGAAAAACTGAAGATCGAGCCGGTTAGTGAAACATGCTATCCTCATTTTGCAAGGCCCTTGACCCCTCTGGGTTGCATGAGACCACATAAGTAAGAAATTATAGGTTAGGATTTGTTTTCCTAAAGGATTAACAATATAATAGTTTCTTTTAAATCCCGTGATGTTCTATTATATCCTAGAATATCCATTTAAAT
Source organism: Phaonia tiefii (assembly GCA_963931995.1). Classification (NCBI taxonomy): domain Eukaryota; kingdom Metazoa; phylum Arthropoda; class Insecta; order Diptera; family Muscidae; genus Phaonia; species Phaonia tiefii. Next base: position 89,993,507 of record OZ008367.1, read on the forward strand.
ATTCGCCTAAATACCCAGTGTTATTTGTAGTTCATTATATAGTCGTTGTTAGTCTATGATTGTTAATGGTTATCATTGCCTGCAGTGTCTTCACGTCAGTAGTTATGTATGTGCCCTCTTCATATAATTGTGTCATACCGCTCAATATGTTCCATAAATAATGTGCGTGTGATTTCAACATTGGGGTGACTGAAATATTTCGATGTTGACGCGACATGATTTTAGCGACAACAATTGGCGTCTATATTGGCGTCCAAGTTACAGACACAGACAGCACCACCACATCACATCATATCCTCGATGCCATATAACCGAAACGAAAATGGTAAGATTGAAATTAAATACAAGTGCTAACCAAAACAAAAAATTAAACCAATCGGGGGGAAATATAAGACACATCAACATATCACCGGCGATATTCTCATAGTTATTGAAGAGAATGAACGGGGGCACAAAATATGTAAGAGTCAAACAGACCACGATGGACTACTTTACCCCCCAAACTGCTACCACACACTGGGCGCTCGTCGCTCTGCTAGTGTCGCCATTATCGCTGTCGTCATATTAAATACCACAATAACTACCCCTTGAGCGACAAATTACTATATTTCTAATGTGAATTTTTCGTTACGGAGAAAACGTGAAGTAAAATACATATTTCAAAACTAAACGAAAGAAAGGGGGAAACGCCGAAAAGTAGTCGAAGAAAATTAACCCACTCCTGCGTATAGTAGTGATGACTGTAGCACAGTAGGTGACTAACAAAAAAAATCAAAATAATATATATGTAGGTTTCATTCAAAATTTTAGATTCGTGAATTTTACGTTCGTTAGGCAAGAGGTGTAGAGAAGTAAGCGACGAGGAAAAAATGCCATGAAATGCCCTGGCATTGTGTTTCGGGAATTTTTTTTCAATTTCTCTTTGTGTAGTTTCCGTTTTTGACTTGATGTGGACATTTCATGAATATTACTTTTGTGATAATTCAATAATTCGAATTTGGAAAAATTCAACGTGTACTAGCTCGGTGAATTACGTTGCAACTTTAAAAGACAACTGAAAAATATGCCCGCAAGAAATGTCATCGTGTAAAAGAGCTCAAACTCATATATTTCTCGTATCCCTCGTAAAACTTGTACTTATACATACATATATTCACGAAATTTCAAACATTTCTCATACAAATTTGACGTTTGAATTTCAATTTCGGGGAAAACAAGGTATACGAATTATTTAAGAATTTGAATGAAACCCCATAATAATTCTCTTTTTTTATAATTACAGTTTTGGTAAACAAATCTAGCGAATTTTGATAAGGCTGAGGCAGCTGTAAAAGGGATTGAAGGGCGCAATGAAGACATCTTAAATAGATATTTTCGTTTCAAATCGACAATAGAGCTACGTGGCCTGGGAAACCGGAGAAGTAAATTATGTAAGAAGTTTAAGAGAACTGGAAATAGTGTAGACTTCATGCATTACTCTATTGCCATTTATAAATGTGATGTGTAAACCGTCGCAGCAAATGCTAATTATATTGTAAGGATAAAGGCTAAAATAAACACTGATCCGAAAAGTTTTTAAAATTTTGCTAATTCGAAGAGAAATGTGAGAGGATATCCTAACTCACTTACATATCGTCAGCTAAAATGCAAAAGAACGTAACTACAATTTTCATTTTGTTCAAAGGAATTGTAAAAAAAACTATAAAACAATACAAAAAATCAGTTTGCCAGTATATTTTTGAATCTTATTGAAGGTAAGACTTTACTTTAGCAAAGATTTGAAAATTTGAATTGGAAAATCAATTCCTCACCCTTTTACGAGGATTGTTTCTTCTCTTGGAAATAGAAATTAAAATTGTAGTTACGTGGTTTTGCATTTCGACTAACGATATAGAGGTGTGTTGAAATCGGTTGAGAGTGAAATTGCTGACTTTTTTCGATCTACTTACGTTAAAGGTGTTTCCACGTCAACTAACTATTCTTATTGTATTACTCGTTTTAATTTATTATGTGATTTTTCTATTTCTTTCAATGAAGTGTATGTGGGATTTCTATCCCTTAAGTCCAATTATTCCCTGGCCCTGATGGAGTACCGTCTATTGTACTTAAGCATTGTGCTGAGGGCATTGTATATTCACTTGAAGAGAATGTTTAGTCGCTCACTTTCCTCTGGTATATTTTCTTCGCTTTGGAAGCAAATCTTCATTACTCCGTGGCAAAAAAAAGGTACATCCATTGTTACTAATTTTTTAGAATTTATTTCACATGTTTTTTCAGCATTTTCTTCGAAACTTCGGACAGATGTGATCATAGAGTATTTATACATAGATTCTGCAACAGCTGTTTTTCTTGGGCCGGAAACAAGAAAAGTTACAGGAGAAGTTGGACTAACAGTTTTATACAGACATAGCAACCCATGCAGAATGAGAAAAATCTTTATATTAATAAATTGTGTGTTTTAATTGCAATCTCTGTAAATAATTTTACTCTCATTACATTTTGCTTTATTTCACTTCTTATCCCTTTTTTCCTCGATTTAATTATCACAAAAACATAGACGACCAGATGATGTGCGCAACTTGGCAACCCTGGTAAAAGAGAACCAAAAAGTGCTAGGAGTTCACTCAAACGCATTTCTCTCTCGTGTCATATCTTGCTTATTTCATACTTTTTGCATAGTTTATGTAATTTTACTTCAACATGGTTGGAATTTGTATAGTTATATACAATAACACTATCAAAAAGCTGCTCGTGTATTGAAATATTCAATGAAGAGAGTAAGAGAGAGAGTAGAGAAGTACTAGGGTTTCACTCGTTTTGTTTGTTGGCATTTGAGTGAAGAGAAATTTTGACTGTCTGCTTGATGAGTTTTTTACTTTTGGTTCAATGCACAAAGGCACATTTGTGAAAAATGCATTGAGCAACCCTACATACTCTCAGTCACGTATTAAGCTGGCAACAATCTGTCGTCTTTCTTGATGCCAGGGAAATAAAAAGAATTCTAATTTTTGTCTTCTACGCCAGAAGCGACATCAAACGCCAGCTCTTGTTCTTCTTCTATAAGAATACATGTAAAAATGTTCAACGCCTACGCTATCGCTCCGATTGTGTTCATACACTTACACTTCAGTGGTTGAAAAAGGAATGAACTTAAAATTAGAAAATGAAATTTATGAAACGTTTTTGCATACTACTTATTCCATCAACTGTGTTGCCATCTGTCAAAAACGATGTACAAGTAGAGAAGAAAAAACCACCGCAATTTGGAAACCCTAGTAGAAGAGAACCAAAAAAGTCGACGCGATTCACTCAAACGCATTGCTTTCCCGCGTCATAACTTGATTATGTCATACTTTTTACATACTTTACGTAATTTTATTTAAATATGGTTGGAATTTCTATAGTTATATACAATAACATCATCAGAAAACAGCTCGTGTATTGAAATATTCGACGAAGAGAGTAAGAGAGCGAGCAGAGAAACGACACGCTTCACTCGTTTTCTTTGACACAATTTAGATTATGGGTTTCACCCGTGAGTTTTACTCAAGAGGTAGGAAGAAGCAAGAGGGGTAAACAAACATGCACGAGACGAGAATTTGAGAGGACTCTTGATGTTTCTCTTTACTCTCTTTCGTATTTCTGCCAAGTTGTTTCACACTCTTTCTACTTTTGAAGGGAGAACATCGTTTACGTATATTACTTTCTGCTTATTTGTATAATATGAATAGAAATAAATCGAAAAATATTAAATAAAATGCGTAGATACACGAATTCGCGGAGACTTTGGTTAATAAATATCAGCAACATGAAAATCAGACATATTTGTTTGAAAAATTAATTTTTACGAATATAAGTAAGAAGCAGAACAGCTGATTAGATGATAAAGAACCCATGGGTGGACCGCAGAGTGTAAATGGTCGCGATTTACGAAGGGTGTTCAAAAGAGAATTTAACGATTAACGCAGGCTGAAGACGCAAACTCTAAAACATGACTTTGTTGGTATTCCACTCCATGAGTAAAATTTCTTCTCTATACTACCATAGTTGCTTTATGCATCTGTGTTCAACATTATACATAACTCCCATCTGTTTTCAATAAGCATTCGGAACATTTTAAAATATCTAAATATATACATATTCTTAAAGATTCTAATTGCCTCATTTGCGATAAGACCGTCATAACTGAAAAAAACATAGTTTCGAGTAAAACGATTTTGAAAGTTTAAAATATACACTCGAACATAAAAATAATATTGATATGCGAATCAGTTTATCTCATGGAACATGACAAGGAAAACATTTTGTATTATTCAATTTAAAAAAGATACATTGTGAGTCTTGTCGCAAATGAGCGAAAGTATGTTGCATACTTTCAGCCTAAAACCAGACAACTTCAGAATGTTTTCGTAAACTATATGAAATATGTGTGAATTTAGTGCTTAGGAATTATACGGTTATACACGTTTTATACTCTTTAGACCACAAACTATTTGCGACTACAAACTTATAACTTGGTCAAATTGCAAAAAAAAATCTGATTTTTATTTTACGCGAGAATGTAAACAGATATGAAATAATTAAATTTCCTTATAATTTTATCAATGCAATTTCTGACCATTTCTATCATAAACTAACTGGTTTCCATTTTTTGTTTATATTTCGATGGGACCATCCCTTTCCTTAGCGATTATTTACGTTTATCTTGTTTGAATTTTTATATTTATTGTCAATTAAATTACGATTATGACAATTAAAGTCTCTTTATTTACACATTATATTTCGCTTAACAATATGTACACTAATATTTGATATTGAATAACAACGATGAATGCAAAACATGTGTATCAGCTACTACGTCGACAGAGTGTACGGCTCGTGGTTTCAATTAAAGTTCCCTATTTAGTTGATATGAAATTTTCGTTCTCATAACAATAACGTGGAGAAAGGTAATGTAAATTTCCTAGCTCTATGCGAATGAAGAGATAAATGGTAAAATTTCTTAAGAAATTCTCTCAAGACTGGAATCAACGCGGTCGAATCGCCAAGGATCGTTAACCACACTCTGAAAAATCCGTCTTTTGTTGTTGTTTGGATGCAAATATAAAGTGTGTTTGGAGCTTGTCGCGAATATAATACACTTGTGTCCAAACACATTGTGTTTACTATTGATGTTGAAACAAAATGATTAATATGTTATAATACATGTGTTTGCGACCCACATATATTTATGTTCATGATACAAATACAGCTGTGTTTGTCACGCTGTCTATGGTCTCTCGAGAGCAAGAGAATAAAAGAGAGACAACGCGAGTGTCTACCTTGTAAGTGTATCTATATTTTTGCATTATTCCCTCAGTCAGTGAATCATAAATATTCTTGAATTTGCGTGTAAATTGCACATGAAGTATTTCTTATTTTGCCTGATGTATTGCGTTTTAGTTTCATGTATTCAGTCGTCAATGGTTCATCGGATAGAGGACATCAAAAGCGCTTGATCAGTGTAAAAAGAATAAACGGAGGCTCGGACGGTTAAATGGTTTGAGATGTTACTTTGGTTTTTGTGTATGGGTTTCGTATATATATATGTATGTGTGCTACCAAAGTGAGAAACGATTTTGAGGAAAGAAACTGGAAAGGGCAACAACGTGAAGCCCTTTGTCTGTCCGAGTCTTTACTGAGAAAATCGGAACGGCGGATCATTTGTGAAATAAGTGTAATTAAAAAAAACACAAGTAATTAATCCACGCTTGGCTTACATGAACTTGATTTGTATATAAATATCTTGTTTGTGTACCAACGCATATCTGAAATCTTCTGAAAACAAGAACGTGAGAGACAACAAAGAAAGGAGAAGCAAAAGAGCAGCAGATTCTCATTTCATGAAAAAATAACAAATAATGCATTCAATGCAAATAAATGTAAAAAGGACTATGTATATGTTTGCAAGCATTGCTTTCATGAATTGAAGGTCTGCTGCTTTTTTATTTCTTTTTTGTCTGTCACGCTTTTGTTTTCAACAGTTTTCAACAAGCAAAGCCACATATGGATCACAAAAACATATATTATAACCTATTAATAATTGTGTCCCCAAAATGTAATATTGAATAGCAAACACTATATATTTAGACACAAGTATACAATATTTGCAATATGCTACAAACACTTTATATTTGCAACCAGCCAACAAGAATAGACAGATTTTTCAACGTGCAGCGATCGTTTGAGTAGAAAATAATTTCGATAGTATCGTTATGTCACATCGCAGGATTCGACGAGTAACCAATCGGATTTGGGTAGTTGACTTTAGGAATGGTACAGATATTATTTAATGCAGACATTTTTTGTTAAGTAATACATCTCGCACACACAACTAAAGTCAATGGTTCGAGTGTTGCTATTTACATATCTGGCCTAATAATGAAAACTTGTATTTATGGTCGAAATTGGATTTATTGTTTTTCAAAATATTCTCCATGAAGAAGGCTGTCTTTAGAGAGAATTTTGGTGAAAGACTTGAATATGTTCCCTTACAAAGTGTGGGCAGTGCATTAGTTGTTAGATGTTGGCTGTCAAACGCGTGTAACCTATAACCTACAGTCAAAGAACATCGGACGACAAGTTTTGCGCCACCTTGTATAACGCAATTTAAATTTCCTAACCGATGGTTGTATTCGAAACATCACTCGAAATCGACTCTTACGATCCACAAAAAAGATAGCTTTGAACTACAAATGTTCGTTATGGACTCTCGCGATCCAAAAACTTTCATTTTCGCTTATTTTGATTGTTAATAAACAAGAGGTCCTGGCAACTGAACTCGACAGCCACCTAAGCAAATTCTTGAACTCTGAGGCAATTATAGGTAGAAGTGCTGTCACTATTGACACACTTAGTCCAATGAAGACCGTTGTGATACTACTCGTCTAGGCAATTATAGTTTATAATTTAATTTATAATAAATCCAAATTCAAAAAAAATTACATGAGGTGTCAGGGGACACCCGGTTGGAACGAAGTTCCTTTCCCTTTATATTATGTAGTAGTTAGTTCCAGCACGTATAAAGCGCCCGTTGAAAAGTGCGATAATTTAAATGGATCTTTAAGAAAAGGTACTTTTTGTAAAATAAAAAAATTTTTGAAGAAATTTGTATTTTTAAAAAAAAATTATATTTTTAGGTCCTTTTTGTAAGAATATGTATAATATTTTCCGGCATATATGTATTAAATAGGTCCTCTTTTAAAGAGAGGTACTTCTTTTATTAAAAGATAATGTTTTTTTTAAGAAAAGGTACCATTTTTAAGAATAAGTACTTCCTGTAAGAAAAAGCCATAAGAGTATTACTTTTTTTTACAAAGAAGTACTTTTGTAAGAGCAGTACTTTTTAAAGAAGTCACAGTCACGATAACCAAAGTAGATATTCGCGAGATGCTTTAGAGACGTGCGCCATAAAGATACCCCTTGTCTGCGACAACTTTTTAGTTATCTAGTAATTATTACCAAATCCTAAAAGAATAATACTGGGTTATATACTGGGTTATAGCATAATACGGTTAAAAAAAAATTGTTAAATCCCGCAACGTGCGATAAGGAACTTCGTTCCAAAATAAAAGCCTGGCAATTGTATCGGCTTTTTCAATAAGAGCGCTACAAAAGTTTTTTTTAAATAAAATAAAACCGGTTTTAGATATTCCTGTGAAAGTACGTTCGATGCCATTATGTGTGGAACTCGATTTGTTTTGCATGTCCACCACGGGCACGCTTGCAGAAGTCCAGACGCTGAACCCAATTTTCGACGGTTTTCAAGCATAAATCGGCCGATACTGCTGCAATTTTGCGTTCGATATTCGAACGAAGTTCATCAATCGTCGCTGGCTTGTTAGCATAGACCATAGACTTGACGTAGCCGACCGTAGCTGACCGAGGCGGCCAATCGACTGGGCCATTTCGTGAGATAACACGTTCACCAAACTTGGTTTCCAATAAATTGATTGTGGCATTCGCTGTGTGGGTTGTGGCGCCGTCCTGTTGGAACCACATGTCCTCCAAGTCCATATTATCCAATTGGGGCCAAAAATATTCGGTTATCATTGAACGGTAGCGAATCGCATTCACAGTAATGTGCCGGTCTTGATCATCACGGAAGAAGTACGGCCCAATGACGCCGCCGGCCCATAAACCGTAATTTTTCGGGATGCAATGATGATTCATGGATTACGTGTGGATTGCTGTCTGACCAATAACGCATATTTTGCTTATTGACGAAGCCATTCAGCCAGAAATGAGCCGACCATTAATTGGACGTAGCGCTCTTAAAGTTGAGGCCACTGACTCCAAATTTCGGTAGTAAATTTTAATAATTTCGACTCGTTGTTGGCTCGTATATCTTTCCATGATGAAATTGCAAACCTTACTGAAGAGATATGTATGTCAAAAGAGCGGGGAAAAAATATGGCGTCGTTTGCTGTCCCTATCGATTTAATTTTGTAGCGTCTCTGTTAAAAAACCCTATTTATTTTAAAAGCATTTGTATGATAACTGAAATTTTTGATTTGAAAATGTTTTTAAATATTCAACAATGTGGGTCCCTAAACGGTTAAAAATATGCAAAATCAAGTGAACTTTTTCATTGCACCATTTAATTAAATTTAAATTTCCCACACTGTGCAGTGGAGGCAGTCGTTATAGATTCTGTCTTTGGTATTATTTTAAACAACAAACGTGTGTCTCCACGGTGCCGTTATGAGAAGCGACATTGCTGTCGCCTACTCCAGAGAGAGGGAGAGAGAAAAGAGACGCGACACTGCTGCCCTTTCTGCATGGCCGCCGACTGCTTTTATTCTGATCAGACAGACAGTCAGCCAGTCGTGCTGGAATCGAGATTTTCTTTGGTTTCTAGTCGCTGTGTTTACGATTTTGTGTTGTTGTGGTGGAGCGACATGGCAGCCAGCATTAGTGGCAGCAGCAATAGCTGCCGACAAGTTGTCGCAATTTGCAACAATTTCCCAAATAGCCACTTGTTACGCATTTGGCGCCTTCATTGCCTTTGGCACATTATTATCATTGTCTTGTGTTTTGTTCGTTGTCCCTTAACATCAGAATAATACGAGTACAAGAAAAATGGCGCGCAATGAATTGCTGTGGCAGAAGACGACAACAAACCATTCATTCATCCGTCCGTCTAACCATCCGCTGCCAGCCAGCCAGCTCTCCGCCTTGTCGCTGGAGTCTGGGAATCATTATCAAAGGCGAACGAAATAATCTTATAAATAAAATTTGGTGCCACCATGATGTTGTTGTAAATACCAGATATAACTCGCCCCTCGCACGTTACATTAACCACCAGCCAGCCAACCCAGCTATTTGGCATTAGAAGCCAAGATGTCAGGCAACAAACAGATTGCGGGTAGCAAAGAAAGCGCACTTGCTTCCTTCCTCCTTCTCCTTATTTGAATGTTTTGTGTAACTTGTTTGGTCATGGGAAATCCGTTGTTTTAATGTGGCGCTAAAGTGTTAATATGGAGCCACAGAATTTACAATTTGCCACTTCCTAACAGGATATTCGGGTCATGTACTTTTGTATACTCTGTAGATACAATGCGACGATGGATGCCACTCTCGGAACAATAGCGCACGCAGGGAGAGAACAATAAAGGTTGAATGCTATTAAGTATTTGCGTAGTAGTAAATTATTGAAATGATAGTGTTTTAATTATTCAATAATAGACAGGAATAATAAGCGTATTTTCGTTACAACGCTTGCTTAGACTATTCCTTACTTTCTGTTGAGAGCTAAGCGATATTGAAGGTGTTGACGGGCTTTCCAATTATATATATGTATGTGGAAAGCAATAGTTTTCACGAATCTAACTATTCTATCCAATAGTCTGTCACCACCTTACGCAGCACTTAAAATTACCGCCTACATTTCTAACTTAAAGCCACGTATTCAGTTCTTGCGAATTTTTCGTAAGAATTTTTGTCATTTATGTATCTCTAAACGGAAATTTGTTTTGTGGACAGTTACCACCAAGATGGATTCATATTAGGTGAACGCCTAAGCACAGCTGATTTGCTTTGTTTACATTGCAAATCACTTTCGAACTGTCAATATCACTTGTATTTTGTATTTGCATGTGTTTGTTTACATTTATTGCTGGGATACGTATGAGTTGCATTCATGGTAGAAATATACTGGTAGATGCAGTACGACAACAAATACAACAAGCCAAAAACAACAGGCATTTAGTTTTTGCTCAGTGTCTGTGTTGTGTCAAGTCAGCTGATAGAAAAATAATGAAAATGTAAACAAAATTTGCAAAAAGTGCCATTTAAAAAATGATTGAGTGTTATTTGATATATTGAAAGTGTTTAAGTGTGAAAATTAAAACGTTTCTATGTAATTTTTGCAGAGAAATATTTCAAAGACAGCAGTTGCTGGCGAACGGGGTTTGCTGACAAACAAATGTAAACAAACTTTGACATAAGAGAAAAACTTACTCACACTCAGTCCAGAAAAAAGTTGAAATCAGCTGGGCTAGTGCTTCTACCATTTCTTTGTACCATGGTTGGATTTGAAACAACGAAAGTGAGAAGCAAAAACAAAATGTATGTTGTTGTTGCCATCAATTTGCCATCAGCTACAACAACACCCCCTGCGTCTACCATGAGTATTTTTATTATGGTTATCACCTGTCTTTGATTTACCTTGCAAATATTTCATTAATAATTCCTCATCGCACTCCATTTTATATTTAACTCATGTGGTATTACTTTAGTTTGTTAAAATGATCGAAATGACAAAATTCCGTTCCCAAACAATTATCAAACAATTGTTTTCGTACGAAATATATTTAGCGTAACAACCCTGCAATTGATTTTGCTTCCGAAATTTTAGCAAAGAACTGAGTATCATGCAAATGAAAAGTGAGCGAAATTTTCGTTTCGTGAAATTTTCGTTATTTTTATACACGTACTTCTATGGCATCCAAAATGTCATAAAAACTGAATACGGGGCTTACTTTAGATATCGTTACTGTGAATGAAAAGATAATGAGAAGAAAATAACCATTTGCAAGAATGACTAGACGCCATGCGTTCGAGCAAGACGATTATACTTTATATAGATGCAAATTATCGCTAGCTTGGTATTTTCGTTACTGGCAAGCAAGTGGTAATCGCATGATGAAATTAATCAGGTGATAGCAGGGGGATTCTGTTCTGTCAAAGTCAGTTAATTTTTCTGATTTTAATTGTACAAACAACTTTTCATTTAATTAACATAATAAGTATGTGGTCAAACTGGATTTATATCGAATTTCTTGGAATCTGTTAAGTATGTGCTAAATAAACAAACAAATTATATACAATTTGACAGAACTCTGTATAACGACATGAAAAATCTTCGATCAGCTGTTCTTATAACACGACCTGATATTTCAACCATGGGTAATCGCTAGCATAACAATAATCCGTTTAAATTGCCACCAATGAAGCTAATCGAACTATGTCATTGCGCGTAGATTCGAATGTAACGCATTCACTGAAACAGTCATGCCATGCGCACGTGTTCTAAATTAGAAAGCTTAAAAAAATTAGCATTTTGTAATTTGTCGATTACTCCCCCTGATTAAGCCACGTATTCAGTTCTTGCGAAATTTTCTTAAGAAATTTTGTCATTCATCTCTAAACAGAAAATTTTGTTGCGGACACTGAAAGTAAAACGCTTCGTCGCATGGATGAAAAATTTTCGTTAATGCTTTTACGTTGTTATAGTAAAAAGTGTCGTATATCCGACAATTTGGTAGTCGCTGCAACGAAAAATTTCATAGTTGACTTCATTGACAATTTTTCATTTCGTTGCTGCACCAACTTACTTTTCGTTCTTGCAACAATTTTTTTTAATTTGAATTTTGTAGAAAAATGGGTTGAAAATTAAAAAAAAGGTAAGGGTATGAGTTTTAAACTACTGGTATTTGGTTTATCTCTTACTATATGGTTTATCTCTTTATATTTATTATTTATTTATTTTGGAGGTTTGTCAAAAGTTTTAGATAACGAAACTATTTCGTTATTGTAACGAAACTAATTTTTATGATGGTATAGAGAGAGAAGCAGTTGAAAAAATTAAAGAGCGTCAAAAAGTGGCCAGCAAGAGAAAATGGTGAGCGTGAGTGTCGGGTCACGTACACATCTTAAATCAGTTCCAATGCAACAACCGAAAGTGGTAGGCATATTTCTCCGACGGAATAATTTAAATATATTTGTTAAAACAGACCAATTAGTTATAAAATAAATAAATAAATGGTTTCCCGTTACATCCCATGAAGGGATTAGGGAGAGCTTCCCACAGCCAGTGAGCTGGGCGCGTTCTAGTTTTAAACCCACTGATTGGGACCTACAGTTTTACACCGGTTCCGAACGGTTTTCGAGAAGCTTTTTCATGGCTAAATACTCGATAGTGTCGCCGTCACCACTATGCGAGGTGATAGCCGCCGAAAGAAATTTAAGGTGGTCAGAGCAGGGATCGAACCCAGGATCTCATGTACAAGAGGCGCGCACACTAACCATTGCACCACATACGGCCACATCCTAATACTTAGGAATAGCGAGTAGAGTATTCAAAAAAGTGGTTTTTCAAAAATGTCGGCTTTCGGTTTCTTCGAATATTCCAGTTATGGGGAAATCGGTTTTCGGTTAAACCGAGGGGTAAAAACCGGGTTATAACCGATTTCGGTTGTTATGTCGAAATGGAAAACTTTTCGTTTATTTTATAACATTTCGTTTATTTTAATTGAAGTCTTTAAGATATTTGAGATTGATTTTATTGTAAAAATCTATAACAATTTTATAAAAGACTAGCTGACCCGGCAGCCGTTGTCCTGCAAATTTTGTTCAAATACCGTTAGCAGGAGCAGAAATAATGGATTTTTAATTTGTGGTTTGTATGGGAGGTACAACGCCCCTTTGTCCAATTGGACCGAATAGTAAATCTAAACCACCCAGGGCGCCACCCAAACGCATACAAAACAATTTATTCAAATCGGTCTAGAAGTTTAGGAGGAGTTCACTCACAAACATACGTGCAGTAGAATTATATATATAAAGACTATAAAAAGATATTATTTCATTGTTAAACAATTTATGTGTTTTGGTTTTAAACGACTTCTTTGTTAATGTTAATGAAAGCTGAAATGTAAAACACACTCTTGCTGAAACATTGGGCAAGTTGTATAGATGATATTATACAGTTTATTCAACCCTGGTTAGGTTATGCTATAGACACACACCAATGATATATCATCCCGATATTCTAGGATGTGGCTGAAGAAGTGATATACATTAGTCCCTGGCGAACCAAGTATTACTCTGCAAAAAGTTCTTAAGAGGATTCAGCTTAACTCCATGAATGTCTGTTAGATTCAACATGAAGTAAGATCCTAAATATTGTCTCTTACTCATAAATGCCTTCTTCATCCCCCCAACTTCTGCAGTAATCATGTGCTAAGATTCCAAGTCTAGACGCAAGTCGGCCTATTAAACAGTTAGCAGTGATCACAGCTACTAGCATAGAAATATTTTGTCTAGGAATGAATACAAAGTTTAGTGTACGATTCAGGTCATAACGTGGCCATACTTCTCTGGTGATCCTGCAATTTGTGCATCAGGACCATCTATCATTCGCATGTCTGAGAGCTTCGGTTTTAAGCATGAGCTTGCATGCAGAAAGGTGTATACCCACATGCTCCATATCCAGTTGAGCAAGTAAGGTAGTCCCTAATCTCTATAGCTCAACCGCTTTGTAGTTCCCTGGAATTTTTATATGCCCCGGCACCCATATGAGGTGAATATGGAACTGCATGGTGTAGTTGCACGGCTGTTCTTGAGGTCAGGAATATAAATTCTCAGAATAGATGTAGAAACCCCAGGCGGTGCTGACGTTTCGACCTCAGATTGTCATGAATTTAGCCTCAAAGACACTACAATGATCTGATAACCTTTGTGCAAGGTCTAAACCCAGCTCTTTAGCATAGATTCCAAACCTACTTTGCAATCAAGTTTGAAGCCAACTTTATAGAAGCCTAAAAAGCTTATAGAACCTCAAGGATAGATGTGGGTGTCATGATCGACTCCTATTGTGTATTGCCGCAGATTCTTTAGAATCGCCCCATGCCCATATGAGCTGGTGATCCATAGCGAAGAATATCTTAGGCAGATTCCTGACGCTTTAGCTATTTTCCTTTCCAGCAAAATTACGGATTACGTGTGGAGGATAACCCCCAAACCCTCGGAAGGGGTTGTGCAAAGGGCACAGTACGGGCAACCAAACGACAATACCATAAATCAATATCGGACGGATAACAGCTGTATATAACCAGTAGTCTATTTTCGAGGACCGATGGCCCTTTTACACGGTTCTATCCATAGTGTTTGTCTTGAAACTAAGCTTTCTGTTCAGAATCACACCTAGATGTATCTACCACATTAATAAAATTGCTGAATAAACGTTAACTTCTCCTTTCCGGTAAAGAGTACGAGCTCGGTTTTCAATTGTTAAGTCCTGGAAGTCCTAGTCCAGGTCGTCAGTAAAAAACTATCAGACTGTGTAACCTGATCCCGCCAACTGTAGCAAACTACTAAATAAATAAATGGTTTCCCATTACATCCCATGAAGGGACCGGGGAGAACTTCTCACAATCACTGAGCTGTACGCTTTCCAGTTTTAACTCACTGATTGGGACCTACAGTTTTACACCGACTCCGAACGGTATTTTGAGAAGCTTTTTCATGGCTATATACTCGATAGTGTCGCCGTCACTATGCGAGGTAACCGCCGCCGAAAGAAATTTGAAGGTGGCAAACTACTATCCAGTGCTAAATTCCAGAGAAATGGAGGTAGGACTTCCGCTTCGGGTGTCCCTTTATTCACACTTCGAGTTAAAGTCGTGTGACACAGGAACGAGTTTATGCTCCTTCGCGTAGGCAATCCATATATCAAATTAATGATTTCCTGGGCCGATACAGCTGATTCTATCGACCCCGGAAAGACGCTGTGAAAGCCACGTTCTATATCGACAAATGCAGCAATAGTGTATTCCTTCAGGTTAATAGATTAATCTATGAAACTCACTAAAGCGTGCAGAGCTGTTTCCGTACATTATTGTAAAAGTGCTGGCATGTGGACAGCTAAGAAGTACGTACCCCTATATGATCGTTCGCAGATATGAGTCAATCATCCCATCCAATGCATTCAGGAGAAAATATGAGAGACTGATTGGTGTAACGACTTTTTGACTAATATGCTATGATTTCTCCGCTTTCGGAATTGGGATTCTCTCCATATAACGGAAATATATGACAGCTTGATACAGCTCATATAAAGTTTCAGAAGTCAAGAGATTTGTAGGGCTGAAAACTTCATACTGTCTAGTGTAGTGTTTATTTTGTCACGATATTTCCCGCAACCTGCGAGATGTTAAGCATCATTCGATGTCGTCAATCGCCCGGTTTGTTCCTTCAGATGTCCTAGATATGTGAGAGTCGTCGAGAGGGCACATTCCAATCACACTCCGGTACTTCATCAAATTGTGTGGTTAACATTGACGTCGAGATCGAGACCCATTTTGAACTTATCTGTGACGACAGTGGCCCAGTATCTCCATATGGCAAATAGGCTGACGCTATGTTCCATGAACGTTTTGTAATTTTATTTTATGTCGAACCTGGATTTTCTTCTTTTGGTTTCTATCTGCCGTTGGGCTATATGCTGGGCTCATCCGCCTTCTAAGGACAAAAGAATATGGCCGATAGTTTGATGAGCTTCAGTGACATTAGTCACCTACTAAACCTGATTTACTGCTCCTTTGTTTCGCCTTCTCTCTCTAGCTAGCTAACGGAGGTTTCCGAAAAAGCCATTGTCCAGTACATAATGCGTGGAAGTAGTGAGCTGCTTGGACTGCCCAATAAAGGAATCATTTCTGGCCACTCCCAAATGAATGGCTATCAGGAATTTTCCACCTCCACCTCCACTGAGAGTCCAATATCCTTTGTGTAACGTACTTATATTAACTTGTTTCAGTGTATTATATTTTTCCGTGTAACTTAAAAAATTTTCATTTTGACAATTTTTCTTAATTTTTGTTTCCTGATCATCCTAATGGTGTAGCGAAATATCGTAAATAATAATACAATGCTGACCTCAAGCCTCGAATAATTTGGATTATTCTTTGGCAAAACAATGGTCGAATAACAAAATAAAATGTATATATAATTTTCTTCCCTACCGAAAGAGTAATAGCTTCCAAAATCGTTATGGGCAATATCTATATCAAAAAATGGCATAACACTAAAAAACCCGGCATAACACCCAAAGTTTTAGGACTTTATGACATAGCATTTGGGATCTATACACAGTGTAATAAATAAGAGTGGACAATAGCACCACTGATCCATGGAATAATTGTAAAACTTATAGTGAATGAGACAAATCTTTAATTTTAAGAATTTTCATTTTAATTGCAGTCTACTCAAACAATTTTCCTCTACCACTTCATTACATTTTCATATTTTTTCACTTGTTATTCCTTTTTTTCATTAATTCAAAGGCAACAATTTTCAATAACAATAGTCTCAGTTGATGTGTTTTGTACTTTTGGTTCAATACGCGGCTTCAAATATATGAAATCGCACAGCACAACCCGAATTCTTCCACTCACATATCGCTTATTCTCTTTTAAACTTTATTCTGTATTAGAATTCCACCTACTTAGATGATCATCTGTCTCATCTCTTGAAATGACTTCGTATGCTGTTTTAAAAAACTGTTGCTTAAGACGTTTGATGTCACAGTTGAACTGTTGCTTAAGACGTTTGATGTCACAGCTCCAATCATTTGTATTATACTAATAATTTTAATTATAAGTATAATTTTGTAAATAAATAACTAACTTTAAATTTCATAGTAAAACAAATGTTTGAATTTTAGAATTTTGACGTCATTTATTTATATTTACACCCTTTTTTAAGTCAAAAGTATTAAAGACTATTAGTTATGCTTTCGTTTTTGAAAAGGGGGGTCGTTTTCCTATGATTTACAATTTAAGTTACTAAAATGGTTAAAATAAACAAATACGAGCAGAAATTAATACCATATTTAAGGTTGCTATTTTGGTCTCTGAACTGGCCAAATTTTATAAAATTTCACGGAAAACCGTTTACAATTAACTTAAAAAAAGAACCTTACAGAAATTCAACAACCAGAAAGAAGACTGGGTGAAACCCAGTTACAAACTTCAAATTTTCAAATTTCAAATTTTAGCTTTGTGGGAATACTTTTGACTATGGCGTATGTATACTTCTAAATTCATATTGCGCATACGCACTGGGGCACAACGTCTGAACACGATATTCGTTTTTATATGGAAAACGAGCAAAATGCTAGTGCCCAGCGGACCAAAACTTCGTATACGTTATCGCATACGAGAGTTACGCGGAACTTTTGTGGGTAAAAATCTCGAAAACAGATCCGAAAACGATCGGAAAATGAATCGTCAGTCGCTCAGTTTGTGGCAGTAAAAGTTTCGTTTACGATGTCTTGCAAGAGATATCTTTTGCGAGAACAACACGAAAAATAAAACAAAATGCAATTGCCAAAACTTTGTTGTTGTGTCGTGTGCCTGCATGTGTGTGCCTCTGTTTGGCGCACGACACAACGACTACAATGTTTCTCTCTCTTTTGTCGTCCGTTTAGCACCAGTTTTTAAACCAGTTTGCGAACATTTGGGCGAGTTTAATTTCTCTTCCGGTTTTGGTCCGGTAAATACTCGTTTCTGAGCCCGTTTGCGAGCATTTAGCGTAACACTCGCTAAGGCTCGGCTTTTTGCCCGCTGGGTAGTGTTGGTATATCAGTTCAAATGATAATAACATTTATGATTATGAACGAATTTTCTCCATTGATACGTAAACCATGCCATCAGGGTATGGTTGGTTGGTTGGTTCATGTGGTTGCTAAAGATACTATTTAGCATCAATTAGTGTCTTGGGATACCGTTTAGCATACCATATCACTCCGGACAGTCTAATGTACAGTGTCTATATCCAACCTGTTAATCGGAGATACCTCATAAGATCCCCTAAATCTATCTCGTTTATCTCAGTGAGGTTGTATAGGAAGGGACGATCTATAGTCATTAGGCGTATATTCATTAGAGCCGGATAACTGCAGAGGAGATGTTCCACCATCGCCTCCTCTTCTGCGTCTTCGCAAGCACGGCAGGGGTGATTGTATGGAATATTCAGCCGTCTTGAGTGATTACCGATTGGCCGGTGCCCAGTCAGCGCGGCAATTAGCCTTGATAAGTTCCCCGATTTTGGCTAATTAGGGAGTTAGTCCGGTGAATGCTATATTCTGGCCATGTATTTCTGGATATGCGGCACGTTTCCGTTCTATCCCATCTAGCCTTAGCTCGTTCAAGGTAATGTAGGAAAATACCTCTTTTGATCGACCCTATAAGCGTTGCGACTCATACCATATGGAGCTCGGTGGAAGAGAATCCTGCCCTGGCGTTCCCAAGGAGACCCTTGTGGCCTGATAACCAAGTAAGACCCACATTGGCCAGTCGACCTATCTCGACCAGTTTTTCCTCACATTCACTAACGAGTTTAGATCCAGTGTTGTTAGATTTAAGTGATAGGAGAGCCGACTGACTATCAACAAATATTCCAATATGCTCTGTTCTCCGCTGTAGTATAAATTCGGCGCAGGCTTCCTTGATGGCCAGTACCTCCGCTTGGAAAACGTTGCACTTATCTGGTAGTTTGAATGATAAATGCTCTATGTTTTCCATTATTTTGCTCAGTCTAGCTGTATGCTTTGTGTTTTCCATCGATCCACAGAACTTTGACCAGGATCATGTTTTTGCAGTGGCTATTGCTTTCTTATAATCTTTAAGTTTATCCTTATAACGTAACGCTTAGAGCAATAAATATAATTGGCAGAATGCTAATAAATGTTCTCATTATGACAACTGAGATGAAGAATAACAACTGAGATGAAAATAAAAAATTTAAAACTTTAAATATTTTTCTTTAACAATATCAGGAAAAACCGCCTTTTTTATTGACATTTAATTTTTTTTTTTCACGGTGAACCTTTCTGTTCACATGCACATATACAATTTCTTACCTGCTATTCACATATTCGAATTAGTATCGATCGAAGATCCCTAACGGCCAACTCACACTGGCAATCAATTATTCTAGCTCACCACAACTTAATTACTTAGGTGGCCTCAAAGAATCCAGAGGAGTCAAGGGTCACTGATGATAGCATGTTTCTTCAAGCTGCTCGATCTTCAGCTTTTCTGCTCCAGTTGGTAACATCAAGCTCTCGCATTCAATATTCTACCTGGTCTTTCAAGCGAAGTCTTGGTCGTCCTATTTTCGATATCCTTCGAGTACATCTTCGAATATCTTTCGCACTGACTCTTTCAGATCCATTCTACTGATATGGGCTAACCAGCGTAAACATGTTCTTTTGATATGAATAACTATGTCGATGTCGGGATACAGATTATGCAGCTCGTGGTTCATCCGTCGTCGATACTCATCGTTTTCTATTATAGGACCATATATTTTTCGGAGCATTTTTCTCTCGAAAACTCCTAGCGAAATTATACTCCACTACCTTGAAATTATAATGGTTATCAAGGTTCACCCTTTCATCCGATCGGGTGGATCCTTGTGAAACCCATTTTGTCTTTTCCTCGATTACTACCAAACCCACTTTTGCTGATTCCTTCTCAATTCTCGAAAAGACTACAGTAACTTCTGGCAGATTTCGTCCTATAGTGTCTAAAACATCAGCATACGCGGACAGCATGTGACTATTGCTTCTGATAGTTTTATTCATGTGATTCTCACGATGATCTTAATCAATATGTTGAACAGATCGCATGGTAGGGTGTCGTCCTGCTTAAGGCCTAGCCTCATACTATATTGATCGGTGAGATATTAACCAATCTTTACTGAGGATTTCGTGTCGGTCAGTTTCATTATACAAAGCCGTGCCAGCTTAGCAGGAATTCGAAGCTCGGACATAGCTTATAACAGTTTTCACCATATCGGGCTATCGGAGGCAGCCTTATAATCTTCAAAGACGTGGTAGGTGTCGATTTATTTTTCGTGGGGTTTCTTCACGATTTGTCGTCGAAATGTGCGAGAAGTTACTGCAATTTCGAGAATTGAGAATGAATCAGCAAACGTGGGTTTGGTAGTAATCGAGGGCAAGACACAGCTAATGGTTTCGACAAGCAGAACATCCACCCGATTGGATGAAAGAGTGAACGTTGATAACCGTTAACATTTTGAGGTAGTGGACGAAATTATTTACGTCGGATCTGCCGTGAACATGCCCAGAGAACTAATTGATTGAAAAGACGTTGTTACAACCGAATTTAGTCATCACAATTGAAATTCGGTTGAAGCAACATCGTTTCATAATTAATTCGGTTTTGACAACTGAATCTTAAATGCATAGAATAATACATCCATAGATAAACTTTTTCTCTCATCTGACGTTTCATTTCACACTCTTCATCGTAGGTTTGTGGAAATGAGAGCAATTAAATTTAAAATTACCTTACACCAGGTGGAGTTAGAAAATATGTTCACTTAACTTTTTCCTGTCGTTTTGGTGTAGAACTGAAAAATTTAAATATATTTTGCACTTTTTTGTTGACTTTTGTCGTTGGTATACATTTGTATTGTATTTAATACAACTAGTTTGCCACAAAAACACGAAATTCTGTTGTTGTTCCTTTGTTGATCGCTGTATACTATTGCCACTATCTGGTATTATTGAACCCATATTTTCCACCATCCAATGTTTACTTTCCATCGTACCTATGACGTTTAATTTATTGAGCGAATAAAAGCTTCTATGGTATGTATTATTCTATACTTAAATTATATTCGTTTTGTCAACCAGATTTTCTAAAATTTCGATTGCAACAACCGAATTTGTAATAAATTCGGATGCAGCAACCGTAATTGGTACCAAATTCGGTTGGAGTAACCGAATGTGACACCAATTCAGGTGCAACGATCGACTTTGGCATCAATTCGTTTGTCACTACCGAATTTGGCAGATATTTTTTTCCAAGCAGATATCAAGATTTTTTAAGCTTTTCAAGATCGGTCGTTTGAGTTATGGTGCAATCATGTGTGTACGAAATGGTTTAGGACCTAAATCAACAGATACAACACGCCAGAATTGGTGCGGTGACCCATGGTGGCCGGGACTTCAAAATAGGTCTTTAGTGACATTTAAAATAAATGTTCTAATGTTAATAAAAAAAAAATTTTAAAATTCATTTGTGACACTATCTAAATTCGGTTTGTTACAACCTCTAATAAGTTTGTGACAACCTCTTTTGAGGCTGTGTCTACCGCATATAGTTGATGAGGTTGTGTCAACCTCTAATGAGGTTGTAATAACCTCTATATTCGGTTACGTCTAATTCGGCTGTCTCAACCGACTTTGTCTGTGAGTGCAGGATCAATAACGCAAGCAGGGAAATCAAAAGGAGAATTATGCATGCACTCTGAGAAATAACAAATAATTGTTTTCATGAATTGAAGATCTGTTGCTTTTTGTTTCTTTATTGCCTGTCAAGTTTTCGTTTTCGACAATTTTCAACAATATATTGTAACCTATTAATTGTTGTACCCCAAACATGTTATATTGAATAGCAAACACAATGTGTTTGAACACAAGTATAATATATTTGCGACAAGCTACAAACACGTCATAGTTGAACCCAAACAACAACAAAATAAATATTTTTCAACGTGTGCAAACAGGTGATATTCCGGACTACGCAAGAACTTCTCGAGAAACGAAGATCCAACTATATCAGACCCTTACAGGAAGCACGTACATGTTTGGAAGCATTGCTTTCGCGAGTTGAAGATCTGCTGCTTGTTGTTTCTTTATCGTAACAGACAGCGGTGTTTTCAGCAGTTTTTACAAACAAAACCAAACTTTGGCGTACATATATTATAACCTATTAATCATTGTGTCCGAAACATGTCATATTGAATAGCAAACACAATGTGTTTGGGTACAAGTATACTATATTTACGACAAGCTACAAACACATTATATTTGCATCCAAATAACAAAAAAACAAAAATTGTTCAGCGTACATATAACCTGTCTTTCTTTATGGTACAGAATCCTTGGTCATATCGCAAGCTGACGAAACATCACTAGGAGTCTTCGAGATATAGATGCTCCGAAAAATATATATATTCTCCTATAATATAAAACGGCGAGTATCGATGACGATATTCTGAATTCCTTGATGAAAATTCAAAGATCAGCACTGATTAGCGTTAGTGGGGCAATGGGCACGACGTCAGGTACTGTACTTAGTGCTATCCTGAACATCTGTACTCCTGATGTCATGGCCGAATCGGCAGCCGCTACATCCCTGGTGAGAATCAGAGATTGTGGCGTTTTGATATCGGGGCATTCCGGACACGCTGAATTACTACACCGGATCAACTCTATTCCCGTAAAACGGACTACTGTGTCCCCTACCTTCTACCAGCGACAAATCTAAGAACTTCTATTCCGAACAGGAATACCTGGGAAAAGTCACTGGAAGGGGATACCAGTAGTATCAGATTTTTCACAGATGGATCAAAATTGGACGAGCAAGTAGGCTATGGGGTCCATTAACCCGATCTAAATGTAAATATCCCCTTCAATCTACCTGATCACTTTAGTGTATTTCAGGCGGAAATTACCGCCATACTGGAGGTTGCTGAACTATTGAAAAGTAGTGTCACAACCCTCCGGAGAATATGTATCTACACAGACAAGCAGCTCTGGCCACAGGTGGACAGGAAGAGGACTAGGCAACTACTTAACTAGCCGAGAGGCAGTTTATCCACAATGATAGGAACACTTACGGGACATTGTCTTGTATGAAAACACGCCCTAAGATTGGGACATAGAAACTCCACTCTCTGTAGATGCTGCATGGAAGAGGACGAGGAATCGACGAAACAACTTCTCTTGAATTGCCCTGCTCTGGCAGGACTGAGAAGTAGGATATTCGGAACACATCTAGTTAGCACCGTAGCCCTACAGGATATTCCTGTAGGTCTTATAGAAAAATTTATTGAAATGGCAAATTGGCTGGACGACTAGGCAATAGTTGCTAAGGAGGAAACTGCAGGTATCACAATGGGCTTATTTAGCCTAAGTGTGCTAGACAGCGTGCTGTCTTGCAGACTTTTCAACCAACAATCGACGGTGGATGAACCACGAGCTGTATAAAATGTATCCCGACATCGACGTAGTTATTCATATCAAAAGAGCACGTTTGCGCTGGTTGTCCGATATCAGTAGAATGGATCAGAATGAGTCAGTGCGAAAGGTATTCGAAGACGTACTCGATGGACATCGAAAAATAGGACGACCAAGACTTCGCCGGAACGACCAAGTGGACTATTGCCTGCGACAGCTTTGTGGAGGAGAAAAGCTGAAGATCGAAGCGGTTGGAGAAACATGATATCCTCATTTTGTAACAGGAAGGACTATGAACTTACAATATAATGGTTTCAATTGTGGCCGTCGGTGGCGCAATGGCTAGTGTGCGCGCCTCTTATACATGAGATCCTGGATTCAACCCCGGCTCTGACTACCTTGAATTTCTTTCGGCAGCGGTCACCTCGAATAGTGACGGCGACCTTATCGAGTATTTAGCCAAGAAAACGCTTCTCAAAATACCGTTCGGAACCGGTGTACAACTGTAGGTTCCAATCAGTGAGTATAAAACTAGAAAGCGCACAGCTCACTGGTTGTAAAAAGCTCTCCCCAATTCATTCATTGGATGTAATGGGAAACTATTTACTTTTTAATAGCACAACATCTTAGCTATGTTTATGTGAAATTTCATCTTGACCGGACAAGCCGTTTAGAAACGACCGAATTTTTCTTTTTGCGAATTCCCCAACTGTTCGATGATGAAAAGATTAGCGTGCTCGACTCTTGTATATACAAATGTGTATTCACTCTCCGTCTCGAAACATTTTGTAGCTTAGTGGCAAGGACTCTGTCGAATATGGCGGAAGCGGAGTACAATTGTAGGTATTAATCAGTGAGTATAAAACTAGAAAGCCCACCGCCCACTGATTGCGAGAAGCTCTCCCCTATCCATTCGTGGGATATAATGAGAAAAGTAGTTAATTTTTTAACAGGGCACTGATAAGTGCAATAAAAAATGTAACAAAATGAGTTAATTTAGAGGTCCTTATGTGGGTCATCTGTGATTTGGGAAAATGCTCGTTCCGCGGTAGTTGTCAAATACGAAAACTATATAATTACACATTTCCACCTACTCGCATTGAAGATGAGTTTCATTCAATCCATTTTTCAAACACATATTCGCATGTTCAGTAGTGTTTCAGGCTGTAGAGGATGCCTTTTATTTATATGGCTCAATATCGAGATATACAAAGTATAATATCATTATTTAAAGCAAGAGTTTTACACAAATGAAAACTCTTCAAAGAAATCATTAAAGTTTAAAACCATTTCGACCGATACAATATCATTACAAACCAAACATTCATTACCCATATCCAACCAACAATTTTCGCAATACGACACACCACACTGCGGACTGTTGCAGAGTATAAAGTTATCATCTAAAAACGAAACCAAATTTGGTGGATTTCATAAAATTCAACTTAAAAAACAAACACATTCAATCGATTACTTTCGTATTCATCACATATGACACATTTTCGACGGGCCACATTGAAACGCAACAGCCAGTTAAAGTGTTGGGGCCAACGTAATCGTAATTTCTGAAAACAAAAACCACATAATTTAATTATAAATTTAGAACTTGTTGGGACGGATTTACCAGAAATATATTTGCGCTCAAGCGTATTTTGCGATTTGCAAAGTTTAGCTTGGCTTGTTTCAACATCATCTCTCTCATGGAACGCCTTTGCTTCAATAGACAATTGTACAGATAGATTATGCGTTTCTTTTCACGTTTTCGATAAAAATAACCGCATACAAGGCGGCGCATGCGCAAGAAAGTTGCACTTTGATAAATCAAAAAAATTACTAGAACGTATAAGCCAAAAAGTTTGAAGTAAAAACTGAAATGAGTGAAAATAACTTAAAACTGAAATACTTTAATATGTTAATCAATTTTTGTGTCAGCCCCACTCGTGTATTGAGTCCTTGTTAAAAGGACCTAAGTATTTATTTACCTTCTTGGCAGTATTGAAGGCCTTGGCAAACACGGCTCATTTGTCATATAGGTGGAAACTGTTTCATGCATATTGAAATTTCTCATAGTGGTTCTCAAAAGGCGAGCAATCAGGCCGGAACCTTGTATCTATATATGTTAAAATGTGAAGCACTCAACAAACCGAACATTCAAATACCATTATCCTACCGAGAAATGTATTGTGTGTTCACCTTCCTGAACAAATGACATCTCGGAATTTTTCCTTATCACCGATAAGACCATAATAATTACATAGTCAAGGAATAAAAAGAACAATGCGGTAACAGTTTCCAACGACAATTGCAACAGGTGGAACGTAACGGTACGAGACTCTTCCCTAGTACGTTGCCATATATTGTCGACATCGATTAGTTTCGTTTTTTCATACTGGAAAAGAAAACAATTGTGTTTTTTTTAAATTTTAGTATGTATTTTTTTCAAAATTCATTTATTAGTACCTTTTTTAAAGGCAATAATGCGGATTTTCCATGAGACTTCCTCTCTTGATCGATTCGCTTGAAATACTCTGATATATAAATGTTGTCATGATCAATATGTCGGTTGTAGTGTTTGTGATACGATAGACAAGCTGAAATATAATTACAAATATCAAGAGGAAATGTAACCATCGGGGGTGCAATGGGGTTAGTACGCGCGACTTTTGATTGCACCATTTATTGGGTTCGTAGTAGAGGTGGGCATGGGCCGTGCTTTTTGCTGTGCCATGATGTGCCACGCGTGTGCACGATGTGTTCGTGCAGGAAATTTGAATTTCGTGCGTGCGCCGTTTGTGTTTGTGCAGAGTAAAAAAATATCGTGCATGTATAGTGCGTGCAAGTCGAGAGTTCTGTGACACGAAAAAACACGAAAAAGAAACGAAAATTATTCGTTATTGCTTCATCACACACAACTAAAAAAAATGGTGTCCCATAACATAACATTAAGATTATTCTGGGCGATTTTAATGCCAAATTAGGAAAGGAAAGTGTCTTTCGACCAACCATCGGTAATCACACTCTACATGATACCACCTCCGATAATGGAATAAGACTGATAGACTTCGCCGCTGCAAACAACATGATAGTTAGTAGCACACGATTCCAGCATAAGGACATTCATAAGGCGACCTGGATATCTCCTGTTCAGCGGACGAAGAACCAGATTGATCACTTGGTAATAGATGGCAGGCACTCTTCAAGTGCTAATACCGACTCGGAATCATTAACTGGTGGCTGCGAAAGTTCGCACGAGACTGAGCAGGGTGAAAAACGTACGAAGCCGAACACAGGAAAAGCTGGATATCGACAAGCTACAAATACCGGAGATATGAATGTCCTATTGACAGAAACTCTCTCTCTCTCTCCTGCTAGACCCAGATGCGCAGTGGAAACACATCTCCCATTCTTTGGAAACCGCTACAAGGACTGAACTTGGTTATCAAAAACAGCAGAAGGATAAGCCATGGTACGACGAAGAATGTCGCATTGCAACTGATGAAAAAAATGCTGCACGTATGGCAACGAAACAATCAGTTACAATGCGTGCTGCGAGTGTGCGATACAAGAAGCTAAGAAGGGAGGAAAACCAACTATTTAGGCGGAAAAAATGGCAGTGGGAGCAGAAATGCAAAGGTCGTCGGTGTTGCAATGGTTAGTGTGTGCGACTCTTGTATAGGAGATCCTGGGTTCGAACCCTTCTCTGACCACCTTCAAATTTCTTTCGGCGGCGGTCACCTCGTATTGTGACGGCGACACTATCGAGTATACAGCCATGAAAACGCTTCTCAAAATACCGTTCGGAATCGCTGTAAAACTGCAGGTCCCAATCAGTGAGTGACAACTGGAAAGCGCACAGCTCAGTGATTGTGAGAAGTTCTCCCCGGTCCCTTCATGGGATGTAATGGAAACCTTTTTTTTTTGTGAGCAGAGAGAGAGTGAAAGAACCGAAATGTGCAGGATGAATGGTGAATCCCGAAAGTTTTTCCAGAGGGTAAGAAGATCGAATAACGGGCCTAATAATGGGCTGCCCTCCTGCATGGACGAGAATGGGAATCTGGTGACTGAGAAGCAATGTGTGGTCAAAATGTGGAGAGACCACTTTTCAGCACTACTCCACTCAGATTCTTCCACTGAAGATCATGAGGTAATGATAGTGGAAGATAGTGTAGATTGTGCCCCCCAACCAAGACGAGATTATAACGGTTGGGGGCGAGAATAATAAAGCCGCTGTTGCGGATGGCCTCCCCGCTGAACTTTTTAAGGCAGGTGGCGAAGGACTTTTAGCCCACATGCGTCAACTGATATGCGGTATATGGCTGGGGGAATCTATTGCCCGACGATTGGAGTCTCAGTGTATTATATCCTGTATTCAAAAAGGGTGATCCCTGTGTCTGTTCCAACTATCGCGGTATCAGTCTTTTATCTAAAGACTAAAGCCAATTATTGAAAACCTGATTGGACCTTATCAGTGTGGTTTTGGACCAGGCAAGTCCACGACTGACCAAATATTCACGCTACGCCAGATCCTGGAAAGACCCACGAAAAACAAATCGATACATACCACCTGTTTGTCGATTACAAAGCTGCTTTTGATAGCCCACCCCCCCCCCCCCCCCCCCATACGGGGAAAACTGTACGAAGCTATGTCTGATATTCCGGCAAAACTGATCCGCCTCTGTAGAATGACGCTGACCAACACCAAATCAGCAGTGAAAGTGGGAAAAGACCTCACTGAACCATTCTGTACCAAGCGAGGACTTAGACAAGACGACACACTTTCGTGCAATCTCTTCAACATCATAATGGAGATAATAATGAGAAAGGATGCAGTAAATACGAACTAGACCATTAACACGAAAAGCCATATGATGCTGGCGTATGATGACGACATAGACATCATTGGGCGAAATTTGCGAGAGGTAACTGCAGTATTTTCAAGAATCGAAGAGGAAAAAGCACGCGCCCATCTCTAGTTCGTAGCCTGCTTCCATTTAGCAATGGCCGCATAGCTTAGTTCCTGCAACACTAAAAAAGCTTAACCAGGTTTTCAAAATATTAATAATGTTGGGAACTTGTATATACACACAGAGAAAAGCTTAGTTGGAAATTAATACAGTCATTGGAAATTCCATAGTGAAGTCTATATTTTGATTAGAATTCATAATTGTCATTATTCAGAATTATTTTTCGATGTTATTGATAAATTAGAAATAGAAGTTTTTACTACAGAAATTAAGTTGTAGTAATCAATTTGAGTATTTCAAAAACCTCATTCATCTGAAATAGAAGAAACAACTCATAAAAAGTACAATATTAGAATTCCTTTCCAAATATTAGTTACTGCAATCATAATTCAGTTTCTGTTACAAAAACACTTGTCACAAAGTTATGTATTCGATTTTTCATAAAAGGCTTGCTGTCAAAGAGCAACTACATACATATATTTGAATGTTATACGAGGACATTACAGAAAAACTATTATTTTAAACAGAAAGTGAGAAACAAATTTGTGAAAAAACAATAAAGTATATAAATATCATCCACTGAAAACCATGGAAAGTATACATATTCACATTTTACGCCGCATAGACACAGAATTTGATATGCTTTGGACAATAACAACGGTTGACATATATTTTTCTATACGAAATCAAAAGAAGGTCATTAAAGTCCATGTATATTTTATAATTATCGACTAGACAAATATGCCCAGTTGATATATCTCACCAAACTAGTTTCTGAATCACATGTATATTTTTATTTGACTAGTATTATCATAAATTGAGGTGAAGTGAGACTTTTAAACATAATCGTTGAATCTGACGCCACTATTGTCGCCTTCATAAATATACATATGTATGCAAAAAATTGTGGACACTTGTCTGGAGTAACTATTATTGTGGATGACACAAATTATCTTAAACATAGCTACATATGATATTTTTAAATTCTAACTGTTTGTATACGGTTACAAACAGAGTTCGTATTTACCCCCCATGTGTAAGCCATACACATCACCGTGGGGAATGGGTAATGAACGTTTACTCATTACCCAGAGTGTATGGGGAAAATAATGCGTAGCCACCCACGACGATGGGAAATTACCCTGCACGATTTAGAAAAAATGTGTATCAGGCCTGTTCTGATATCACTTCACGTCAATATGGTTTTAAATCACCGGAATGGTGTTCTGCAAGCAACGATTTTGCAAATCACGTGATATAAAATCGCTCAGGAAAACGACGGTGAACACAGATCACTTGCTTGTTTTATGCAAAAATCTTTTGTAAATCTTTTAATAAATTACTAGAAAACATAATTTTAAATGTTTTTTTTTTCTTTTTTAGGATTAAAAAAACTTATTTTAATAGACAATCACATAAATTTCACAATTTGTAAAAAAGATGTTTATTTTGGTTCACATTTGTTCATCATTACTCTTCTGCTTTTCGTAATTTTCTGTTCCTCCTTGCCTGTCCCGTGCTTTGCTTTTCGAGAATGAAAATATTAATAAATATTAATGAAACAATAATTTAAATTAAGAAAACTCAACAATACAGCTGCAGGCATTTCAAATTTTTACAATATCTTTCACAAATTTGTATTAAATATGACCACAAACATATGTTGGGAAGCACAGAAAATAATAAACAAAGCAAACAACAAAATCAGCTGTTCGCTTGGTGATTTCGTAAACATGAAATAACGCCAAAAACATAAAATCACGTGATTTTCAGAACACCTACAAATCACCGGCGCGATCTTAAAATCGTTCGTGGTTTAAAATCGTCGTGATATCAGAACAGTCCTGTATATCTCGGAAACGGAGCGTCCAATCGAAAAACTGACTAATTTTTGGCGGTTTCTAAAGGGTTTTTAATTTCGAGGTCCCAATCGTATAAAAGAATTTTTTTTTTCAAAAATCGCCAAAGTAAGAAATTTCCTAAAATAAAAAAATGGTTGTAACTCGGAAACTGTACGCCCAATCGAAAAAAATAATACATTTGTTAGCTCCATAGAAGGCTTTAACCTATGGATGTAGTAAATACAGCATCACTTATATTTAAAAAAAAATCGCTAAAAATAAAATTTCTCAAATCAAAAATCGCTAAAACACCTTTATGCCAATATCTCGGAAACGGAGCGTCCAATCGAAAAAATAATTATAATTTTTACGGATTTCTGAGGGTGTTTCATAAAGTGGTCCAATCGTATGAAAGAAATTTTTTTCAAAAAATCGACAAAATAAGTAAATCGCTAAAATAAAAACTGGCTATAAGACGGAAACTGTGCGTCCAATCGCAAAAATAATAACTTTGGGCAAAGAATGTCTTTAATACGGCACCACGTATTTAAAAAAATCCCTAACACATATAGTGCCGGCAAAAATAATAGCGCTGTTGTGTATGAAGACCATAGGTTTTTTTCAATAGTTTTTTTTTAACGTAAATACTTATGTATGTACATATATCATATATTACCTCTCCGACAAATGCATTTTAACTCTTTCAATATCTACGGTTATTTTTGTAATAAGTAATGTTGAGAGTAACCAGCAATATCAAGCGGCAGAAATAATAGCACTAAAATGCTGTTGTGGACTAAAACTAGTTTTTTATTACCATTTAGGAAGTACATAATTTCTAAAGTGCATAAAGAATCAAGTGTTTTTAAGAATTCAGTCCGGTCGATCAAGAAAGTTACCTAAAATTGTTATTGCAATGGGTCGCGGAAAACATTGTAGCGCCGAGAAAAGAAAGATCATTAAAAACGTGTTTTAGACGTAAAAACGTAAGCTGAAACTAAGTTTTTTAGGCTGTTCAAACAAAATGATATGCAATGCCATAACTTTTGAAGAAAGACGTGAAAAACGTGGAAGAAAGAGTACGAAGAAACCGTTTAAAACTGCCATGGGCTTAGGAAAAGAATTTCAAATAGCGGCATGCGTTGAAACAGTTGGAGCTCGTTGAAGAGAACATAACTTCCATGCCTGTAGCCCAAGAAATGTTCCGCTTTTAAGAGCAAAGCATGTGTCCAAAAGTGTATGCAGTTTGCAGAAGAGCACTTGAATTTACTAGCACAGAAATTTAGAAACATTTTATGTCCTGATGAATTATGAAATTGTTTCGTTTGGTGGAAAAGGCTCTCACCTTTATGTAAGGCGACTTCCGCATACAGAGTATAATCTCCGATTCATATGGAGGTTCAAGCACAATGGTATGGGGTTGCTTTTCGTATCACGGAGTTGGAGCCATACACTGGATAAGAACAGTAATGGATCAGCACATTTATGTTGATATTCTTAAAACGTGATGCAGAAGAAGAATTGCCTTTGTTGTAGGTCTTCCCACAAGACAACGACCTCAAACATAGAAGCAAAAAAGCTCGTGAAATGGTTTGAAGACAATTCGATTAGTGTCAAAGGGTGGCCCGCGCAGTCTCCAGACATTAATCCGATAAGGAATGCTTCGGGTGACGTCAAAAAAGCTGTGTCTGAGGCGAAGCCAAAGGAAAATTAAGAACTTTGGGCTTTAGATCAGGAGTCATAGTAAATTCAATGCCGAGACGATGTGCTGCCGTTATAAACGACAAGGGTCATGCAACAAAATACTTAATTAATTTCGTATAATTTTAATATCCCAGTAAACAATTTGTTTCGAATTCGGTCAAAAATCTGTCAAACACTCTGCACAAGTT
This sequence comes from Phaonia tiefii, assembly GCA_963931995.1. Lineage (NCBI taxonomy): Eukaryota > Metazoa > Arthropoda > Insecta > Diptera > Muscidae > Phaonia > Phaonia tiefii. The sequence continues at coordinate 90,025,521 of OZ008367.1, forward strand.
GCCAAGTCTGAAAATCGTATGGGTGTTTGACAAGAATTCGGAAAGTTTTGTCGGAGGAAATTCGGAAGAGTCTGAGAGTTATCGGACAGATTTCTGTGAGAATTGTGAGGGAAATTCTGAAGAATTTGTAGACGTAGCTGCATAAAGTCTAATTAAAAATGGGTGTACGAAAAATGGCCCAAAGAAAAATGGCCCACAAAAAAAAAATTAAAAAACACCCAAAATTTTTTCATACATTTTTGGGCCATATTTCATAAGAAATATCGCCCACAAAAATGGGTTATAATATCAACATTTTTGGGCTATTTTTCATTTTTGTTTTTTTGGGCCATTTTCATTATGAAAAATCACCCAAAAACCAAAAATGAAAAATAGCCAAATTTTGCTCCATGAAATATGGCCCCAGTGAAAAATTACCCCAAACCCAAAATGAAAAATGACCCCAATATTTTGTACTACCTACAACAACACAAGTTTGGGCCTTTTACTTTCGTGTTGTTGTGGGTAGTACAAAATATTGGGGTCATTTTTCATTTTGGGTTTGGGGTTATTTTTCACTGGGGCCACATTTCATGGAGCCTATAACAATTTTTGGGCGATTTTTCATTTTTTTTTTGGGTGATTTTTCGATATTTTTTGGGCGAAGTTTCGTTTTTACTTTTGGGTCATTTTTCATTTTTGGCCCATTTATTTTTTTGGGCGATTTTTCATTTATTTTTGTGGGCCATTTTTCTTTGGGCCATTTTTCATGCCGCCCTGAGAGTTATCGGACAGATTTCTGTGAGAATTCTGAGGGAAATTCTAATTAAATCAGATAATGGTCCGACTTATCCGATCATTTTCTGAACCTTTGACTGATTTGTCGTACCAATTTGGGAGAGAAATCTGAGCAACCAACCGATAAGGGTCCGACATTTCCGATCGTTTCCTGACACATAGTACTATTTTTCGTGACAAATTCGGAGACACGTCTGAGCAATCACGCGAGAAAGATCCGACTTTTCTGATCATTTACATACATTTGCATTTACATATGCACGTACAAATTAATTATTAATTTTATTTGGCGACCGCGACGTCTTAAGCACTTACTTGCTCGTTTGCAACTGAAGGCAACAAACAAAATGATGCAGACAAAAAAAAAACAATAATTCAATTCACCGAAACTATACGGTAAACATTTTTCGGGGAATTCCCTTACTGGCTCATTGTTACGGAATGAAAACAAAATCAAATAGAATAAAAAATTTCCTTCAGAGAATGTGCAGCAACGTCGCATGATTTTCTTATGGATTTTCAGAGAATGTGCAGAACCGGTTGACAGAGAATGTACAGAAAACACGTTTAAATGACTGAAGGAATTTCAGATATTTCGGCTAATTATCTGATATAATTCAAGAGAACTTACATACGTACGACACGTCGGAAAGAATTGTTTACTGGGATATTTCAATATATATACTTTATTATTTACAAATGTTATTTTTTTTACTTTTTTTTAGATTTTTGACATTTTGAATGACAATGCTGTTTTTCGACAACTTTGTATGGAGCGTCGCTTAAAGTCGCTTAGTTCCCCATACAAAGGTGTCGACAAATTAGTTTAGCAGGGAATAAAAACACAAAAAAAAAATTAAAAAGTCATATGCTTAATGTTCATTCGTTTTCAATCGCATGATCGTAGTTTCGATACCAACCAAAGTAAATTATAAATACTATTCCACACCACAATATTCAGCCTGTTTTTATTCCCTGCTAAACTAATTTTTCGACGACTTCGTATGAAGGGCCGCTTAAAATCGCTTAATACCGCTTAGTTCCCCATACGAAGTCGTCGAAAAATTAGTTTAGCAGGTAATAAAAAACAGGCTTATTATATAAAAGTGCACTGGCGCGTATGAGTATTATTACTTATACGTCAAGTGCAACATGGTTGTGCAAGTATCAATCGAGTTCGTCCATTAGGTTATATTATGATGAGAAGAAAAATCTGAGCATTGTTACTGCGCTTCATGACCCATTTCAGGAAGTACACCTAAGACAGTAGGAAGACTTAATTTTTGGTTTGAATTTTTGCATTAAACTCAGCCTGTGATTGACTGGGATCGCGGTGACATGCACAAATTCGTGCCCTTTTTGACCATAGTAGAATTATTTATCAGATAGTTGCATTAGAAATGCCGTGGTTAAGGTGTCAAAATTAGCTGAATACAAAAAAAAACCCACCCAAGAATTACAAGGGATGTAATGCTTACAAAAAAAATTAATTAGAAAACTACAAACTCGTCAGTCTTACAATAGGAGTAAGGAGGGTCAATTGTTTTCGTGTCACTCGAAAGATTTAAATCGGTCTGGGAGCTTGCCGACGTTTTATTTAAATTAAATACGGAAAATTATGTACACGTTACATTTACTCGGTGCCATGAAAATGTAATTATTGCAACATATGCTGATGGCAAAGATGTTTAGCCTCAAGCCCTTGTCCAGATAATGCTTCAAACTTCGTTCAAAATCAACTCAATGAAATAGAAAATTGGTTGACCAAGTGGAATGTTAAATTAAATAGGCAAATTAAGAGGCAGTAAAGGCCTTACACACAACAATAGTGCTATTCCACTAAGTCACGTTAAGAAGCTAGAACTACCAACTTTAATTTCAGTGATTTTAAAATCTCAGTGAAATTCAGAACATGTCTGTACCCCACTTACCACTAAATAATGTTACGAAAAATACTTTGCATTAAGGCAGGACCATAGACGAATTTAGTATAGACGAATTAATTATCTCATCTGACGTTTCATTTCACACTCTTCGTCGTAGGTTTGTGCAAATGAGAAAAATTCGACAAAAATTAACTTACAGCAGGTGGAGGTACAAGAACTGTTTACTTAACTTTTTCATTTTGTTTTCGTATATAACTGTGAAATTTAAATGTATTTTGCAATTTTTTGTTGTTTTTTATCTTTGGTATGCATTTGTATTGTATTTAACACAAACATTTTGCCACAAAAACACGAAATGCGGCTGTTGTTCCTTTGTTGGACGTGGTGTACTATTGCCTCTATCTGGTATTATTGAATCCATGCTTTGCACCATCTAATGTTTACTTGCAACCATAACTATGACGTTTAATTTATTGAGAGAATTTTTGTGTCTATACTAAATTCGTCTATGGGTAGGACTAACCACATAGTAATGACGTATAGAGCTGTCATTCTTCTTATCTGACATTTCCTCTCACACTATCCGTGGTGCGGTCGGGTGCGTTAGAGTTATTTGACGTAAATTGATTTACACCAGGTGGAATTACAAAAATTGTTGACTAACATTTTTCATGTTGTTTTGGTGAAAAACTGTGAAATTTAAATGTATTTTGGACTTTTTTGATATCTTTTATTGTTAGTATATATTTGTGGTGTATTTACTCAAACATTTTAACGCACAAATCGAAATGTCGTTGCAGATTTATTGTTGGATGGTTTGAGCCATTGCCTCTATCTGGTATTATTAAAGCAATTCTTTCGAACATCCAACCCATAGACGAATACATACATAGACAGTTACATTTGTATTGTATTTAACACAACTAGTTTGCCACAAAAACACGAAATTCGGTTTTTGTTCCTTTGGTGGACCTTGTTTACTATTATTCCCTCTATCTGGTATTATTGAATCCATGCTTTCCACCATCTAATGTTTACTTGCAACCATACCTATGACGTTTAATTTATTGAGAGAATAAATGTATCTATGTATGTATTCGTCTATGATCCAACCGCCCATCTGCAGCACCCCAAATGTCATCGATTTACTGAGAGAATTGGCGTCTCTATACGTCATTAGTCTATGGGACTAACGTTTGAGTATTAATTAAAAATTTGATATATGTTAAGCCAACATCGGAATGGCAAAGAACAGTTTGCGGCATTTAACCCAATGCTTGAATGTTAACGGGCAATTTGTGATGTGTATTTCAACAGTTAAATCAGATGTATTGAGCACAATTTTGATGCAATGATAACATAGTTGTTGTTAGTTGAACGCTCTCTTGGTACAATCTCACCACAAAGGGTTGGTGAAGTCGCTAAGGAACTTTCTGTGAATAATCGAGAAAACGCTATTACGAGCGCTACGAGTATTATGAGATGGTTCCCGAAGCGGATGATGGTACGTTGTGGAGAGTTGTGAGTGCTGTATATGGATGAAAAGCAATGGATTTCGGGTCAGTCGGTAATGAATCGCGCTAAAGTATAGTGAAATATTGAGTTGTGTTCAGAATAAATAAAGAATAATATAGTCAGTATCTTGATCTATTCGCAGGTGGCAGTGGAAAAATTCAAAAGTTATATTACGTACATACATACCAAATAAAACTTTAAATAGCAGAAATGCTAAAAATTGCTCAAGTAGCACTAGAATAGAATCGAATATTCGCTTTCTTCTACTAAACTCCTTTGCCACAGATTTTGAAGTTTCTTTAGCAGATCTAAAATGATAAATGAAACCAATAATACCACACAATATAAATTGAAAAATATTTACTGATATTCGGGCATAGATTCCGGATTCATTATTGCATAATGCACCTTGACATCAGTATTGTTTTCATACAAACGGTTCTCGGTATCAACCAAATCCACATAAGTTTGACCAAAATCATTTGGTATAGCATCCGAAGGATCACATATCTTATCAGGATCGCCAAGAATGTTAATCTTACATATAAAATCAATTCTAAAGGGCCAACATATGATGGTTTTTAATATGTAGGGCATCTTTTCGCGACATTTTCGTAATGAATTTGAAAAGGCTTTACGACATCTTGCTTTGCCGCTGTCTAATTGTTGAATACAACGTTTTCGAAATTTATTCTTATACCTGTCTTCAATATACTCAGCACTATAAGCAGTATTATGACGTTTCCCCCTGATTTGATAGGATAACTTTTTGGATCGATGTGGGATTGATTGATTGTTGCTGCCTGTCTGATTGCTGGATAGTAGTTCAATTTCGTCATCAGTCAGAGGCGGATCATCTTCCAATATTTCTTTATGCACAGCCTGAGTAACATTTCTCAATTGACTAAATGTCGTTTGCACTTCTTTGATGTCATCTTTCATGTGGACTAATGTCTGTTGAAATGGTTTCGTCATTAGATCAAATCGCGTTCGTGTTAAATTAAATGTCAACATTTTTGAACATGAAAAAACTCGCACTATTTCTCCAGCATTTGTGGCAAGATTTTCGATGGGTCCTGCAGAATATAAACTATGAACTGTAGTGTCTATTCAAATAAACTGTAGGTATGCATATAAAATACATATGTCATCGTGAATTTGCCTGATCAAATCGTTATTCCCGACAAAAGGAATCAAAATTCAAAAAAAAAACTGCATTCCATCAGTAGGTGTGATCATCAGTGAAGACGGACTCGATATTAGTTTTCTCCACACAAATCTTACCTGCTATAACAAAGGCAAAGCATAATGCCCTTAAATAACTTCGTCCCGATTTTCCCATTAAAGCTACAAACATTAAATAAATAACACATTTGACAGAATCACTGAATATGAAGCCACAACCTAAGACATGCAATTGTTTAGTTTTCAGTACCAACATTATAACAACCCCATACTTACTTAAAGCTAATATAGCCAATGATAAAACCCATTTCTCACAACTCCTTGGAAATACAAATGATACGAACAGTAATTTACAAAGGAGATATGCACAAAGGGCTCCAGCCGAAGCACTACTCAAGTAACGAGTTTTCTTCCAAGTTTCTTTTCTTCTGCCATACCAAATGCAATAGAATGGACGGCAGTTTGATTTTAGAAATGATTTTAAATTCGTTCGTAAAAAATAAAACATTTTTGAGTATTTAAAAAATATAATAAATTAATAGTTTACATTAAAGCCAAAGAAGAAAGTCGAATACAGGGTTTGAATAGGGTTGTGGGCAGGAATGGTGTCACTTGTTGAGAGCTTTATTAGAAAACATACAATTCTTCCCAAACAATTTTGGAACTTTATGAATGTCTGGAGATATCTAGCATACTTAGGCTAAAGAAGCCCATTGTGATACCTGCAGTTTCCTCCATAGCAACTGTTGACTAGTCGTCCAGCTAATTTGCCCTTTCAATATCCTGAAGGGCTACGGTGCTAAATAAATGTATTCCGAATATCCTACTTCTCAGTCCTGCCAGAGCAGGGCAATCCAAGACAAGGTGTTTCGTCGTTTCCTCGTCCTCTTCCATGCAGCATCTACAGAGAGTGGAGTTTCTATGTCCCAATCTTAGGGCGTGTTTTCCTACAAGACAATTTCCCGTAAGTGTTCCTATCATTGTGGATAAACTGCCTCTCGGCAAGTTAAGTAGTTGCCTAGTCCTCTTCCTGTCCACCTGTGGCCAGAGGACCCTGGCTTGTTTGCAAGTTGAAGTAAGTCTCCACTTGTCCTTGAACATATTATCGGTCCACTGCCTGATCTGCAGACGGCAGGTAGAGATTGGCATACTAACACCTTCTTTTGCCGGAAGAACCTGTACCGTAGTACCCTGTGTAGCTAACGCGTCCGCTACGCAATTGCCTGGAATGTCGCTGTGTCCCGGTACCCAGATGAGCCTGATGTCAAAATACTCTGCCATCACCCTAGGTGACGATTGGTATTCTTTCACCGTCAGGGACGTATCAAACATGGCTTCCAGGGATTTTATGGTCGGCATAGAAGTCCTTAGATTTGTCGCTGGTAGAAGGTAGGGGATACAGTAGTCCGTTTTTACGGGATTACGGAATTCCCCGATATCATGACGCCACAATCTCTGATTCTCACCAGAGATGTAGCGGCTGCCGATTCGGCCATGATATCAGGAGTACAGATGTTCAGGATAGCACTAAGTGCAGTACTTGACGTCGTGCCCATTGCCCCACTAACGCTAATCAGTGCTGATCTTTGAATTTTCATCAAGGAATTCAGAATATATTTCTTTAGGAGGGACCTCCACCAAACTACGATGCCATAGAGAAGTATTGGTCTCACTATTGCCGTATAAATCCACATGGTGATCTTAGGAGACAGTCCCCAGCGCACTGTCTTTACAGCAGTAAAGAGCAACATACTCCTTATTCACCCTCTCCTCCACATTCGGTTTCCAAGACAGTTTTCTGTCAAAAATTATTCCCAGATAATTGACCTTTTCCGTCAACTATAATTGCACCCCATTAACTGGCGGCAGTTCAAATGCGGGTATTTTAAATTTCCGAGAAAACACGATAAGCTCGGTTCTAAGTGGTTTAGTCCGTTGTTAGCGGTCCAGTTCGAAATCAGACTAAGTAGGCTGGTTGTACGAATGCTAAGTAAATTGAGGTTTCTACCCGTACAGATGATAGCAATATCATCGGCATAGGCAAAGACCTGCCATTCGGCCCTGTCCAATTCAAGAAGCAGTTCATTGAGAGAAGTTAACCATAATAGTGGAGACAGAACTCCCCCCGCGGTGTCCCCCTGTTAACGTTCCCAGCAATTGTAACACCACCCCATTCAGCTTTGACGGAACTATCCACCAGAAGCTTCCCAATTAGGCGTGTCACTAAACTGTCGACCTAAGAATCGCCGAAGGTTGTATGTTATTGAAGGCTCCCTCGATGTGCATGAAGGTCCCCAGAGCGAGACATTATTCTCAAGAGAGTTTTCTATTATGCTGACTATAGGATGGAGAGCCGTCTCAGTTGACCTGCCTTGATATATGCATGCTGAGATCTCGATAGTAGATTCTGTGGAAGATTACTTCGAACGTGAATGTCCAGTAACCTTTCAAATGTCTTAAGAACAAAGGATGATAGACTGATTGGTCTAAAGTCCTTTGGTTTGGCATGAGAGCATTTGCCCGCTTTTGGGACGAAAACCATTTTGGTTTGCTTCCAAATGCTAGGAATGACTCCCAGCATAAGGCAGCCCCTGAAGATTGCCTCCAACCAACTACAATATAGGTATAGTGCCTCCTGTAGTTACGCGGAAATTATCCCGTCAGGACCGGCTGATTTATAGGGCTTAAATTATCTAATGGCCCATATCAGATTCTTTCTGCTCACTATTGAGCGAACTTTTTCTAAGCTATATTAAGAAACAGAAAACTATGCCGAAGCCGGAGATAGACGCACCCCCGAGAAGAAACCCCGTAATCCATTCAGAAAGCTTTACTACACAAAATACAATGCCGAAGACACGAAGCCGATGTTGGATTTGCGCCAGAGGAAACAATACTTTAGCCCGGCCGACGGCATGTCTCACATAAAGCTTTACTAAGCGAACCACAGACTTATCGGTTCCTTCTTGATACCAAATAAGAATGTAATCGAAGTTCTTCGCATCTCTATCATAATTACAAAATTTGTTTGGTAATATTTCTTCAAATTCATCAGCCGGATAAAAAGTTACCGACCAAGCTCATGTTCATGAATGACTTGTCTGTGGTTCGCTTTAAACAAAAAATGCTGTCTTCGAACATTATGTCGAGTAATGTTCTACCGATTTTGAAAGCTCCAAACCCAAATATCTCTATAACTAAGAGAGTCATCGATAATATTTACTGAATTTTTTTGTTTGAAATGTTCTACAAAAAATTTGTTATTGGACTGGGGAGCCTCGGATATCGTACTCTTGCCAGTTATAGACTGTCTACAGAAATTATATGATTTCTGTATTTAGGATCAACAATTTGATTTATTTTTTTTTTCTCTTCACACCTGTCTGCAATCGTAAATTCGATCTTAACAACAGAACTACTTATCTGACCTGGCAAATATAGTTCTGCCCAAAAGTAAATGTTGTCCCGTGATCAGCTCAAATACAACATTCCAGCTTTAAGCCTCAGTTCTCATTTATCTCTAAAGGAGATAAATTGTTGTCAACTGACAACGCCACTGAAATAAAAATTAGTATTATGTATGGCGATTTTGGCCAGTTGCAGTAGTTTTGACACTTCGCCAACTGTAAATAATGTAAACAAACAAAAAAATGTAAAGGGTGTGAGAACTAAAAGTGTCTTTAGGAAGGGTTGTGATCGTCGCTGTGCGTAAGATTTGGATCGTTGGAAATAAAAGCCGGGGTATAGATTTTAGTTTAGTAGGCTTTGCCTTATATTAATAATAAAATCTATATACATACCCGTCTATCAAGTTAGAAAGCAGAAAAACGACAGACATAAAGAAACATAGATTATTGACATTTGGATTTAAAACAATAATAACATTAGACAGAGTTGCCGTATCTAAAACAGTAAACGGTTACTTTAGTTTTGATTGCATTCTTTGGGTATCCCAACATCCCTCCTTCTTTTTGAAAGTACGTAGTCGTCCGTCCATGGAGGAGGTCGTTTCCTGATTGAAAATCTGGATTTATCAGAGGCGATTGATGATTTGTTGTTAAGGATGTTGGTTCTTGGCTGGAATCTATTGTTGATTGTCGATTCAAATTGGTTGATGACGGCTGATCGAAAATAATTTGTGGTGGATGATTTATTTGAGTTGGTATGTTGGTGTTATCTTTTCGGGTATTATAATTTGTGGATTCTGGAGGTGGTGGTTCCATTGCTTGAGTTGGTTTGGAGAATAGGTCAAAATGATCAAATAGAATTTCAAATCTGCTGGTGTCTCATCTGTAAATCTTGGCCTTAATTGACTGGCATGTGATCTGACTTCTCTGAAACTCGGTATGTTGTCAACCTTCACTAAGTAATTAACATTCCCGATGGTTTTGGTTATGACACCGGGGTACCAAAATGTTTTATAAATTTTTACGTATACTTTATCTCCACACTTGTAATTTCGCTCTTTAGCACTATGTCGATTGTTGAACTGCTGTTCCATTTTCTCATTACGATGCATTTCATATTGATCTCTTTTACGAAGTAAATCTAAGTTGGTCCTCAATTTTCTCCCTATGAACAATTCGGATGGCGTTTTGTTCTGTGGTGCGTTCGAATTAGGCGTAAAACGATAGCACTTCAAAAATGTCTGCATATTTTGATTCGAGGTACCAGTTCCTTTCAACTTTTTAAGTGCACGTTTAAGGGTGTCCACAAATCGTTCTGCTAATCCATTTGATTGTGGGCGGTAAGGGGCAGTAAACTTATGGCATATACCATTTTCTGTACAAAATTCAGAAAAATGTTGGCTGGTAAATTGTGTTCCATTATCGCTTACAATTAATTCTGGATTTCCAAATTGCGAAGTAAAATCTTTTAAACAGTCCAAAATGATCGATGAAGAAATGGAATTTAATTTGTATATTTGTGGCCATTTCGAATAAGAGTCACAATTACGAAATAGTACTCATTGTGCACGGGACCTGCAATATCGATGTGTATTCTTTGCATTGGGTACGTAGTTTGAGGCCATGATACTAATGTTGTTTTTGGTAATGTTTTTGCTACTGAGGCACATTTATCGCATGACTGTATGACTTGCTTAATATCCTCATCTAAATGAGGCCAGTAGACATAACTACGAGCTAAAGCTTTGGTTCTTTCTATACCATCGTGACCTTTATGAAGTTCCTTAAGAATGCGTTTTCTAAAACATTTAGGGATGATAAGGCGGTCTGAGTACATTATGCAATCATCCACAATGCTCAATTCATCTTTCCTAGCAAAAAAAAACATTTGACATCATATGATTTCTCATTTGGCCAATTTCCACTTTTAATATAGCTGACGATGTCTTGTAAAAATGGATCATTTTTAGTTGCCACGCAAACCATTTTGAATGTTATTGGCAGTGGGGTTGGGGTCATATGCCCGAATTACAAAATCCCGAACACAAAATCCCGAAAACAAAATCCCGAATTACAAAATCCCGAATAATTGTACAATTATTCGGGATTTTGAAATCTATAAATAAATTCCTCGATCTAAGTTCACATATGGAAAACTGTACAATTATTCACGATTTTGAAATCTATGAATAAATTCCTCGATCTAAGTTCACATGGAAAACTGTACAATTATTCGCGATATTTTAAAATGTATAAATAAATTATTCAGTCTTAGTTCACATATGAAAATATTAACTTCAAAATAAAAAACGTCGCTAATTTTTCACAAAAAAATACAAAATGAGTCTGGAAGTTTTGATATAAAATAAAGGCAAACAAAAACTGAATTTGAATGGCCATTCGTACCATTTGGAAAAATCAACTGAAAAAGTGTATTACTGGTGTTGTGCAAATAGAAAAGAAAAGTTTTGCAAAAGTCGTTTGCACTTAATCATGGCTAACGACGAACATATACCTCGTTTATACGGCACTAAAAACGGCTTCCAATGAAAGCGCTGTGGTTCGATACGCACGTATAAACATATGCCATAACCGTATCTAAAAAATTAAGCGTAGCGTCTAGAATCGAGATTTCAATTCGACTTGACGAATGCCAAACCGTAGTGAGTGTCCGTATAAACGCCTTCTTTGCCAATACGCTGGTTAACAGCTGCTTTTTGTTCATGCTTTCGTAACCATTCTTAATATAAAGATTCGTTGTCTGGTTGATTTAAGGACCACATAAGGCTATCGCGTCGAGCTCGTCGGTGAATGCTGCGATATCTTGGGACATTTACTTTAAATAAAAGTATCGGCAAATTACTCTGCATGGCCAATATTGTTCTATGCGAAGTATTTTCACCGTCGAAGTGCTCCAATTCACGCTGATGGTCATTAAGATACTGCGAAAAGATATATCTTCGCTGTTTTCGCAGTCGCGTGTACCACAAATATTTAATGACTGATAATAAAAATGTCAACAAATAATCAGCTGTTTTCGATTCGTCTTCAAAGTGTGATCACACAGAGTTGTTTTCGTTGTAACTATAAACGGGCGCGTTTTATGTGTATCGAACCACAGCGCTTTCATTGGAAGCCGTTTTTAGTGCCGTATAAACGAGGTAATTTATTAAAAAAGGAGCCTTCTGTCCACAGTCATGAGCCCGTAGCTAATGAAAAACATGTGATGCATTCTAACAACTCGTTAAAAATAAATGCAAAAAAACAGTACTGAAAAGGCTCCTTGTCAAATAATAAGAGATAAAAAAAATTGTATTGGTATGATTTTCAATAATTCGGATTTTGAAATTCGGGATTTTGAAATTCGAGATTTTGACATTTCGGCCTTTGGCATTTCGGGATTTTGAAATTCGGGATTTTGATACTATCCCATTTTTTCTGCAGGTGTAATAGATCTAGCACAGTGATAAATGGCTTTCTCGCTTCCATCAGGGTATACGTGGCAAATATATGCACCAAGACCAACATTCGAAGCATCTGCGGCTGCTTTGATTGGCAGTCTTGGGTCGTAGTGTGTGAGCAACAAATCAGAAGACAATAGTTGTTTAAATTTTTCAACGCTACGTTGACACTGTTCGTTCCATGACCATTTTGAATCTATTTTCAATAGTTTATCTAGCGGATCTCTCAACCATAATAATGTATTGCTCCCAGGAATGCTCTTAATTCACCGACATTTTTAGGTGGTGGTAAGTCTAAAACTTTTTTTATTTTGTTTTTGTCTGGACTCACGCCATTTCTATCCACGTGAAACCCTAGGTAGGTGCATGATGATTTAAAAAATGAACACTTTTCAAAATTTACTGTGATGTTGTGTAAGGCAAATCTCTCCATTACTTGTTCTACGGCAATAACATTTTGTTTTCTGGTAGGGGTTGCAATAATGACGTCATCGAGGTATGGAAATGCTCCCTCTATTCCGGACAGTATGGTCTCAATACCTTGTTGAAATGCTCCTGGTGCAGATTTTACTCCTTGGGCAAGGCGATTAAATGTATATAACCGGCGATGTGTGTTTATGACTAGAAGTTTTTTGGTGTTGTCATCCACTTCGAATTGCATATAAGCGTTGTTGAGATCTACTATAGAAAAAAAACAACATTTATTGAAGTTTATAAAAATATCATCAGGTATCGGTAAAGGAAAAGTGTGTTGCTCAAGCTGATCGTTTAGCCCTGTAGAATAGTCACCACAAATGCGTAATTCACCCGAGGCTTTCTTCACGACTACTATTGGTGCAGCCCACTCTAAAAAACTGACTGGTGAAATTATTCCTTCCTTTTCCAGGCGTTTTAATTCCTTATCCAAAGGTTCTTTTACAGCGTAAGCTACTTGCCTTTTTGGGCGAAAAACTGGAACTGCATCTGATTTCAGTTGTAATTTTACTTTAAATGACGTGCAATGTCCTATTTCTTCCCTGAACACGGTTGGAAACAATTGATGAATTGTAGGTTCAGACGTTACGCTGCTGACCTGTTTACATGTGGTGTAGGAATTTATCGGTATGTCCCATAATCCAAAATCTTCAAATAAATCCGATCCCAGTAAATTCAAATTAGAAATTGTAGACACTGATATGGTGCTTTGTTTGTGTTTTCCGTAAAGTACTACCTTGGCATCAAATTCTCCTGTAATGTCAATTTGATTTTCTGAAGCATCCCGTGGTGTGTGTCGAGAAGTTCGCAAAGTAGGTTTACCAATTTTGACCCAATTGTCGTAAGAAATTATAGTTAAATCAGAACCCGTATCGTATTGCAATTTTAATTGTGTATTATTAATTTGTACTGACACGAAACGTCTATTTTTAGAAATACAACTGGTGGTATATGTATATGCCATTTATATTTGAACGCGTTTTTTTATAGAAATTCTTCTTACTTTGTGAATTTTTATCAGTCAATGCGTTTTTGTCGGAAAAGCATGAACAATAGCCTTCTTTATGACCAAGCTTTCCACATTGTGTAGATTTGTGATTTGCGTATCCACAGTCCCGCACAAAATGGATACTGCCACATTGCCGTTTTGGTATTTCCGAACTTGACTGATAATTTTTCGACTGCAATTGTTTATTACTTTGAACCATCTGAACTTGGATTGAACTTTTCTCACACATAGCTACATCACTCTTTAAACTTTTTACTCGATTAATTTCAGCAACCAAATGATCAATGGTAAGAGGGCTTTGTTCAGTTTCAGCATCTAACATCGTTAAAAGCCTTGCTTTAATTTCATTATGTTCCGATGATTGTAGTCCGTTGACAAACATAAGGCATTTGAAATTATCCTTCGTTCCAAAGCAAATTGTTCGCATCTCTTGTTGACGTTAGCTGCATAAGTGGCAATATCTTCGTTTCCGCCATTTTTGTATTGCATGCACTTTACCCGTAAAGAGAATTTAGATTCTTTCCTTCCGAACAATTTCTTAAGAGTTTCAACAGTGTCATTGAATGAAACTTCTCGTGTATGCTTTGGTAACAAATAATCTTTATATTTATCAAAAGCCTTAGTGCTGACCTTCCTCAACAACAATCTAACTTTTGCGGCCTCATCCAATTTCTCACCTTCCACCAGAAATATGTCCTCGTACCTCTCATACCACAATTCGAAGATTTGATTTTCCTCCGGGTCGAAGTAGAATTCACGAATGTTTTTCGCCAAAATATCCATCAGCACTTCCGAACCAGATGTCCCTGCCTTTGACTCGATTGATGTATTTCCCTCTAGATTTGGTTGTAGTGTTGCTGCCATTAAACGTTCCATCAATTGTTGTTGTCTATCAATGGTTTCTTGTTGTTTTTCAAGAAGCTGTGCAATAACTGAGTTATCTGTCGCCATTTTCTGATGCAGCCAACTTGTAAATGTGAAGAAAAATTTAATTTTAATATGTTTAAAAAAAATTTCCACAAGTTTTATTCTCATCGCCAATTGTTGTGATCGTCGCTGTGCATAAGATTTGGATCGTTGGAAATAAAAGCCGGGGTATAGATTTTAGTTTAGTAGGCTTTGCCTTATATTAATAATAAAATCTATATACATACCGTCTATCAAGTTAGAAAGCAGAAAAACGACAGACATAAAGAAACATAGATTATTGACATTTGGATTTAGAACAATAATAACACTTTGGGTATCCCAACAGGAAGAAAAGAAAAAACGTTTTAATAATAATGGTTAGTTCAGTGGAATTATTATTTTGGCGAGGAAGACAAAGTACAAAACGTGACATCTATTTGAAGACACTGAAGAGACAACTCTAATCCTTTAGAATTGCCGGGTACACTGAGTGAAGGTTATTGCTAAGAATAATTGTTAATAAACAATTCTGTTTTAGGTTCAAGGCATATTTTCGCCTTCCAAAAGAAGGAATTGTTTATTTAGTGGATATTTTAGAAAATGACTTCAAACGAAGTCATCGGGCGACAGCAATACCTCCGCTCTTAAAAGTTTGTGCAGCTTTAAGGTTTTTTGCGGAGGGAAGTTTCCAAAAGTCCCATGATAACGACTGCAACCATGGCATGGCTCAACCTACGTTGTCGGTAATTTTGAAGGTAGTTGTCCATCGAATTGAAAAAAAAATTTGTAAGATATGGTGTCTAAACTAACATTTAGACACACATAATTGTTTTCAAATAAGAATATAAATTGTAATTATTTTATGAATTTTACTTTAAATTGTACTTAAAATGCCATCATTGAATTTATATTAAATTGTTATAAAAATGGATTGTACTTTAAATTGTACTTAAAATGCCATCATTGAATTTATATTAAATTGTTATAAAAATGGATTGTACTTAAAATGCCATCATTGAATTTTTCTAAACTATTATACAAAATGAATTGTACTTAAAAAAAATTGTACTTAAAAATCTATAAGATATTGTACTTACAAATCTATAACTGCTAGAATGAAGTTATATTCGATCATGAATATTGTTAAACTTTTACTTTCTCAGCTGCATTCTTAAGGTGAGCATCAGCCCTTTTCCCCGAAATAAAACACCACTTTGGTTTAACCGCAAAACTCTTTGTTTTTCTCTACTTTTCTAACTCACTACTATCTCATTGGGAGAAATTAGTGAAGGATAACTTATTTACTCGCAGGTTGGATTCCCCTGTATCCCAGCAGCAACCCTTTGGGAGAAATCGCCAATACAGTCCACTCCGCTCAGCCATATTAAAACACAGTGAAGTGTACAATGGATTATTTCAAAAATGACGGAGGAAGGAAAGACCCAAAATAAAATCCGGCTTTACTACACCATTGCCAATTGAAATTTGAAAAAAATCAATTGAAATTTAAAAATTCTATTTGAAATACATCAATTGAAATTTGAAAATACTATTTGAAATTTGAAATACATCAATTGAAATTTGAAAAACATCGATTGAAACTTAAAAGACGTCAATTGAAATTTAAAACACATCAATTGAAATTTGAAATACATCAATTGAAATTTGAAAAACATCAATTGAAATTTAAAATACATCAATTGAAATTTGAAATACATCAATTGAAATTTTAAACACATCAATTGAAATTTAAAAGACATCAATTGAAATTTAAAACACATCAATTTAAATTTAAAATACACCAATTGAAATTTAAATATCTAATATATTAAGTCGGTTATTAATTTTTAAATTTCAAGTGACGAATTTTAAATTTCAATTGATGTCTTTCAAATTTCAATTGATGTCTTTCAAATTTCAATTGATTTTTTTTAAATTTCAATTGATGTATTTCAAATTTCAAATAGAATTTTTAAATTTCAATTGATATTTTTCAAAATTAAATTGATATTTTTCAAATTACAATTGGAAATGGTCTAGAAAACGAAGTTTATTGGTGTTGTCGGATGTATAGATGGGACACACGTACGTATCATTGGAGCGAAGGAAGAAGTTCGCCATTTATAGATAAATAGGAACGGCTAGTTTAGTTTGAATGGTTTGCTGGTAAGTTGTAATATTATAATAACTATTTTCATAACAATGATCTAATTGTAGATGTGCGACTACGAAATGCGAATCAGGTATGTTGACGCCAGACATCCTGGTTCTACTCACGATGCCCTCATTTGGAACAAAAGTCCTCTGAAGCAGTAGGTTTCTGATTTCAGGGCAAACACATGGCTACTAGGGCTAAATTGCCGGAGTTCGGTCGCAGCTCAAAACTTGATAAATAAAGGGCGAAATTAGAGAAAAATATAGAAAACGAAAAATATGTTATTTTTTGTCGGATAGACCTATGTTCCAGATCTTTTATTTAAAGCCTGGAAAATTGTTCTTGAAAGTTTTTAAAATGACCGGCAATGAAGTAGATTCATCATTCCCTTTAATTTGAACACACACACTAACGGTCTTATTCATAAAAAGCTGTGAGGTTTGAGAGACAGGGCGTTTTCGGAAATGCATCACTGCAGAGCATCTGATGCGCATCACCATGGTACAATAATATCTTCATGGTAATAGCAGCGCGTGTTGTCGTTGTTGTAGGCAGCAACAACAGGCGTTTTGTTTTTGTTCTATTCGCTTCAGCTGTCAAACTCTACACAAATACATACAATGCAAAAGAGTACAAAAACAAAATACATGTGAGTGTGACAGCCAAAGCGAAGAATCTCATTAAAAAAATGAAAACAGCTGTTCTTACGACTTTACCATGAACATACAAGGTGGCGCAAAAGTAATCCTCCTATCAGAAAATGCTATAAATTTTGCGATTGGCCCCTAATGTCAGTTCTGTTTTGACATTTGTGTAGTAAACACATGCGAAATACACGTTAATAAACAATGTTACGCTACACTGCTCCAGAACGCGGAATATTGCTGACTATTTATTTGACCAATAATCGACCAGAGGAAGATGATTTTTCATCAAAAATAATCATGAGTGATGCGGCCCATTTCCATCTTAGCGGGTACGTAAATAAGCAAAATTTACGCTTCTGGGGCACTGAAAATCCGCGTGTAACCCACGAAGAGCCATTACACCCGCTCAAAGTCACTGTATGGTGTGCTGTTTTCGCTGGAGGAGTCATCGGACCTTTTTTCTTCGACGACGTCGCGGGCCAAACGGTTACTGTGAATGGTGAGCGCTACAGAGCAATGATCAACGAGTTCTTTTTGCCGCAACTTGATGAATTGGGATTGGAAAAAATGTGGTTCCAACAGGACGGTGCAACGGCACACACTGCACGTGCCACAACCGATATGCTGAAGGATGCATTTCCCGGGCGCCTAATCTCCCGTTTTGGCGATTTGCACTGGGCAGCAAGATCGCCTGATTTGACCGCTCCAGACTTCTTTTTGTGGGGCTTTTTGAAGTCGCGGGTTTATGTCAACAAGCCTCAGACTCTTGCAGCTCTTAAAGACAATATCCGTGAAAAATGTGAGGGCGTATCGCCTTAAGTTTTGGCCAAAGTGATGGAAAATGCCATAAAAAGGGCTCAAATGACAATCAATTGTGGCGGCGGCCTTTTACATGACATCATATTCTCGACTTGATGTAAAAAAAATTAAAAGACCAAATAAAAATAATCCACAAGAAGAATCAAAGTTTTTAATTTTTTTTTAAATTACAGCCAAAAAATATCGGAAGTTTACTTTTGCGCCACCTTGTATTACTGTACCATGCGCATCACGTTCGAAAATGCAACACTGCAACAGTCGCGTGTTCTAAAAGTAATCAACACAGCATATGATGCGCAAACAAGTCGCAAAATGAGCAGTAGCAATATGGCTGATGCAATGAATGAGTAAGTAAAAAAAAAAAACAAAAAGAATGGTTTCCCAATACATCCCATGAAGGGACCGGGGAGAACTTCTCACAATCACTGAGCTGTGCGCTTTCCGGTTTTCACTCACTGATTGGGACCTACAGTTTTACACCGATTCCGAACGGTATTTTGAGAAGCTTTTTTCATGGCTATATACTCGATAGTGTCGCCGTCACTAAGCGAGGTGACCGTCGTCGAAAGAAATTTTTTTAAGGTGGTTGGAGCAGGGATCGAACCCAGGATCTCCTGTACAAGAGGCGCGCACACTACCCATTGCACCACCGACGGAATGAGTAAGTACGGAATTTAATATTAATTTGTTTTTTTATAAAACTTACTATTTTTAAAAATTTTTAGAGTCGAGGTGGGTGCTAGGGACTACTAATTGATAATAAGGACAAGGTTGCGAATGGAGGAGGAATTGACTTGGCTTATCATCCAATTCACAAATTAAATTTATTAAAAAATTTTCCATTGAAATATTTTCGTGTTCGGAATTGCAAATCAAAATAAGCAACAATCAAGCATCTGCATTAGCTGATTGGCATCAGCAGTGCAAACGCATCACAGTTGCGCATCAGATGCTCTGCAGTGATGCATTTCCGAACACGCCCACAGTTTATCATACAAAAAACTTCTCTCAAACCTCTCACAACTTTTTATGAATAAGGGGCTTAATGTCAAGACATACTATAATATGATAAATTGGGGTTATCTGGGTTCACAGACGCCGTTTCACAAAAATAAAGACACCATTAAATTAGGGATAAAAATACCTGTCATTTGAGTGCCCACAGTTGCCGGTTTCTAGCAGTGTCTAACTGGACTCGTTGTTTGGACCCTGGCCCCACAGGTCTGTCCGACAACAAAAATATATTTTTCGTGTTCATATATTTTTCTTTAATTTCGTTTTTTCATTAGTTTTGAGCTGCCCGAGCTCCAACAGTTTTGCCGCTACTAGGTTCTATTTCATATAAATAATATCGTATTTATTATGCACAAATTTTTGTAAATATTACAATTTAACAACAAAA
The DNA here is from genome assembly GCA_963931995.1 of Phaonia tiefii. Classification (NCBI taxonomy): domain Eukaryota; kingdom Metazoa; phylum Arthropoda; class Insecta; order Diptera; family Muscidae; genus Phaonia; species Phaonia tiefii. Next base: position 90,045,167 of record OZ008367.1, read on the forward strand.
AATTAGGAATTTCTTTAGAACCACAGCTTTTGACACCTTATCGTTCACCTGAACGTTTTGTTTTAAAAACTATTCAGCAACCAAAAATTCGTGGTTGCCAATAACCTCTATCAAGCAACTGAATTTGCTAGTTGTCAGTTGCCATATGTATTAACTTTTCGGCAACTGGCAACGCAACTGAGGTTCGATTGCTAGCTATAATCCCAATATGGCCACAATGAAATCCATTTCCATTTGTGTTATTAGTTGTGGTCCATCTCTTCCCTGTTGGGGCTCATAATCGGTATCAAATGGATCTTCATAAGTAACACCACTTGCTGTACTCATTGCTGTAAATTCTGTAGTACGATCTGGAGTTGGCGGCCTTGGTGATACAAAATTTTCACGTGCAAGCACTGGTAGTGTGGCTGTTGCAGTTGCTTTATAAATTTTGTTATTCTCAGAATGTCGATTTAGACGACATGTGTAATTTACGCATGCATAGCAACTGGTTGCATCATGATCACCTGGGCGATTAATCCAGTTTACCGGCTTACAATACTTGATAGTACCTCTGCCTCCACTCAACCATGCCATGAGATTGTTATAACATTGGCGACACACTGTATTAGGTGTGTAATTTTCACCGGTCAAGTCCACTTCGTCGAAAAACAATGTATATGCTCTTTTGAATTCACTAGTTAAAAGATTATTTTCCTTCTGAAATCTTATAGATGTTTTTTTTCTGGTTTGATGACCGCAAACGTAGCAAAATAAATCAATATTTTCACACTGCATATTGAAATTGTCAGTTGCCAATGTTGTGTGCGAATTATACTGTAGCACTTTCACTTTTTTTTACTTTCACTTTCACTTTATAACTTTCACCGCTGAGCTCTCGTTGACGTCGCGCTGTGTAATGCCTCAATGTGAGCGTCGTGTCGCTTTTATATTGTGTGCTGCGTCCCTTGTTGCGTGTGCTGAGCTTACTGCATTGCCTGTGCTGCTGCTGTCGGTGCATGATCGCGTGATACCTAAGCGCTACCTAAACGGTGTTAACCCTTGGACAAACACATGGTTCTGGCCAGGCATATTTCATTTTTTGCTACCTATGGACCTGAACAGGAGAAAAAGGTAAAACAAATGAAATTAAAAAATTTTCGGAAAATTTTTCACTTTTGCGTGCTACCTAAACAGTGTTAAGAATCATCTCTAGGTAGTTTATATGTTCTAGAAATTTGTTTATTGAGATCTTAGGTAAATTTTTGTAGTTGATTGTTTCCTTGAATTTTGAACGGTTTGCTACCTATGGACCTGAACACGGGAAAAAAGGTAAAAAAATCGAATTTTTTTAAGTTTTTTGCGATTTTGATCTGGACGGTGAAGTTTTTTTGATTTTATATGTTATATATGCCTTTTATATGTTTATATGCCTCAGAGAGTAAATCGAAATTCTGAACGGTTTGCAAGATATGTGCCTGAGAAAATGATCACATTTTTACGAAAATGATACCGAGGCCCCAAATCTTTGGCGACCCATAAAAAAAAAAGTGCATGACTTTGGGAAAAATTGGGAGACACGGGTCTTTTTTTTTTAGTCTTTTATCACGTAGTTGTGTCCGTATATGGTTATTTTTTTCGTGTTGCACTGTGTAATCGACCCATAAGAATAATAGGAATTCAAAAAAACCTGGGTATATAAAATATCTTGGAACACAGCACATGGCCGATTATCAATATCCCCTTGAGGAAACGGATCCACGCAAGCGGAGTCCGTTTACCCAAAATTTTATCTAATGGCAGATTAAAACAAAATCACGAAACTTAAAGAAATTGTATTTCTCCTGATATGTAGATTTAACTGTGAGTAATCTGACGGTTGAGCAAATATATATATGATTGATGATCAACCTATGGTATCAATTCAGGCACAGTAGTTACGCATCTGACGATGAACTTGTCACGGAGTTCGAAACTAGTCATGCCGGTGAGTGTGCTTAATTGAATTGTGTATTATTTCCAACAAAACCAACCACTTTACAATTAGAAAAATGTTCCTGACCTTGTAATCTTGCAGTATGAATTTCTCTTACATTAACTTAAAACTAAACACAACGGTCATTATATTCAAAGTTAAAATTGACCAAATATGGTTCCGCAAGTGTAAAATTGCATCCCTGCTCTGGCTTCCAATGTGATTTCAAATCACTCATGATCCATCCATCCCAACCACTTCGATGTGATTTTGTAGCAAAGATCTCACTAAATTCAATGAATTCAATTATATAATTAAAATATGTATATCGTCGCCGGGCTTTAATAAAGCTCTAGGTTTTCTATGAACTTATCAGGAAAGCCAAACAAAATATTTTCTTGAAACATTCTATAATTTAAGAATCTGCTAGTACAGCTACAGAGCTTTTGGAAGTCCTGGCGACGATATGCTTTATTTCTACTAAAAATTCTTTAATATCTTAACATTTGTTTTGTATACATACGTATACATAAATATACTTTGTAAATGAAATTAATAAAATTTATATAGAAATATATAACATAAGCTACAAATTTACCCGAAATTCATTAAACTAATTTATATTATTCAATAACATAATCCTTGTCGAAATCATATTTTTCGTCTTTTGTCGTGCTTATGCTGAAACTGTCCAACACATCTGCAATTTTAGAGATCTTCTTTTCGTTGCGAGCATGAAGTTTCTTCTTTTTCTTCAAGTGTTCCTTGAGGTCCTTGTTAAGAGTTTGATTTCCTGTAAAAAAAAAAAATAATAATAAAAATAACAAGTATTAAATTACTATATACTACACTTACCCACTAATTCCATTGTGGGATCAGATTTTTCCTTTTTACTGCCGCCATCTAGCTTTCGCTTCTTTCCCTTGCTATGCAGTTCGGATTCATCGATTATTGGTCGCTGCGCCGATTGCTCCTCCTCGTCCTCGTCATCCTCTACTGGCGCTTTATATTCCACGGGCCCCGTTGATGTTATTTCCATTACATCATCTTTCTTAACATCAAAGTTATTGAGTAGCTCTGTTTCCATGGCTTCAAAATTATCTACGTCAAATTCACGAGTCTCAGCGTGTACAATCGATGCACTGATATGGACGTCCTTGTTTTCAACAACCTCTGGTGGTTGGGTACAATATTTAATTTTCCCTGTATTCCAATCATTCAAGACACTGCGAGCAGCAGCTACAACGTCTGGAACGCCCTTTTTTAGGAACTTTCCTAAAATTGTAAAGTTTTGACTGATTGCTCAAAACCGTTTGGTATAAAATTCCATATGACTTACCCATTCTTGCTGCTTTCTTGGCAAAGAACTCTTCAAATGTCTCGTATTCAGTTAGATCGTATAGCTTGCAGAAATATTCTTTGCTGGCACGTTTTAACACACTTTCGGCAATGGTGAATGGATCTTTGACATCACCCACTCGCTGGGCGTTCTTTAAAACAGCGGGCATGTTGTCGTTCTTTGCCGAGCTTGTGAAGACAATACCGGGACAATCAATAAGCTTGATTTTTGAATCCAATTCAACTTCTTGCATGGCTCTGAAAAATTGTAGGTCGTGGTAGTATTATGGCAGAACACAGTACTCAATTTGTTTTTATTGAACTACAAAACTAAGTGACACCACATCGTGTTTAATTATTTAAAAAGATGTCACTACATGTAAGCCACAATGCAATACTTCTGGCATGATAAATTTGCACATGCCGAATCTTACACTGTTATATGGCGAAAAAGCGAAACTAAAACGGTTTCATACAATGGTCTAGGTCAAAGGCAAAAGTGTACGACACAACCATAGATTAATTTATACATAGATTTGGTATCCCTCTCATCTGACGTCTCTCTTTGCGCTTCTTCAATGAGGAAACTAACTTGTCAGCAACGTCGAACAAAATCCTCCCTTTTTAGTTTTGCGCTTTCACGATGTTCATATATTCCCATATTTTGAACAGAGTAACAATTTCAGCTGTGTTTGTAAAACCTCACGTTCAAACATAAGTTCACTTCTCTTCAATCATTAAACCGATGAGCAAATTGACAAATCTATGTATAAATTAATCTATGGACACAACTCAGTTGCTTGAGGTAGGAGGTTTTTATTTTAAGACTGAGTTCTTAGCCCATAGATATAAAGGCAAGCCGATAGTCTCGTGATTGTCCACTTTATAAATATTCCCCAAGTTTATAACGAATAAAAATCACTTCTTACCTTGTAACACCGGGTGTACAACCAACAGAACATGATTTTCCACGTGTCAAAGAGTTAATTATTGAACTTTTACCAACATTGGGTATACCAACTACACCCACACGTATAGATGTCTTTATGCCTTTATTGCGACAGTAATTGCCCAACATGGACATCAGAAGTTCTGCACCAACACACATTGAACCCTGCATAGCCTTTTCCGAATTCATCTGATTAAATTTACGCCGGCCCAATTTTGTATTCTGATCTTGTGTCGAGGCCTTAAAAGCAGTTACTGGACCCAACCGTCGGAAGTATTTAAGCCAGGCATTCAAATTCTCCTTAGGCACCAAATCAGATTTGTTCAGAATCAAAACAAGACGTTTGCCACCAGGAGCCGCCTTTACAGCACGTTCAACTTCTGTACAACGGGTGCCCAAAGGATCACGGGCATCAACAACTTCCAAAACGACATCAGCATTTTCCAAAACCTTTTTGAATTCTTTGAAATATTGCTTCAGAGATTGTTCCTTTGTCTCAGCACCTTTATATTGTTTCTAAGAATAATTAATATAAGGAATGAGGCAGAGCGCTAATAGAAACCTTATAATTTACTTACTCCTTCACTGACTGTGTCATTCTCATGCATTATAGAGTGCACATTACCCCGCATATCAGCGTCATCGGCCAAGGCTTCCAAACTTTTAAATTTGTTCTGGTCATTGAGCAATTTAAAAGCCTCACGTCTCTTTTGACGTTCTTCCTCCTGGCGTTTCTTGGCCTCCTCTACTTCCTTGAGGATGTCTTCTTTGAAGGGGCATACATTGGGTATTTGTATCATTTTCTGTTTCTTGCTGCCCTTCTTGGGGTTCTTTTTGGCATCGCGACGCGCTTTCCTGTTGTGTTCACGCACCTTCTTTTCTATTTTGTGCTTTAGTTTGCCAGTAATACGTTTTGATCTCTTAGCTAAATTAATGCATAATTTAGTTAGTAAAATTGTCAATCATTTATACTAATTTACTTACTCTTCAGTCGTTTTAAAGCCATTTTTATGCGCAAATTCCAAAATAATAACCAACACAATTGAAAAACACGTGAAATCGACCCAACTGCGATGCCAAGATATATTCAGATTAGAGATGGGCAGGTGAGTACGTTTTAATCACGCACGTCAACTTATGCTCACGTGGGTATAGTTTGAGCTAACTCGCATTCACGCGTGAATAACGCATAACTCACATGTTTCACGGCAATGACGTTAACTAACAGTTAAAAAAACTGAAAAATTGTTCGCGTAAATTAAACTACGTGAAATAGGATAAATATGTGAAATAGGATCAAATTCACGTATAGGTTTTATTTCATACTATACTGCACTTGAATACAAAAGTGTAAATAAAATTGGGACTATTTTTAATAATTCTACCAAATCATCCAATAGCTCATTCGCACTGCAAAATATTTTCCCGATTTCGTATCAAAGGTCCTAACAAAATCTGAAGTGTTCGCATTGGTTTTTTTTTCCTGATTTGATTGAAAGTCAAGGCGTATTGACGAGTTAGTGTTACTACGACAAGAAACATACCAAGCCTACAACACACGGCATTTTGGTTTGTCTGGTATTTTTCCACAATCAAATTCAGCACAAATGTATTCCAGGAATAAAAGTAAACTAAAAAGCATAAAAAATATATGTTTGAGAAACAATAAATACCTAAGTAAGGAGAGAAATATAAAGTCGGCTATTCTAGTTGTACCACCACATCAATGCGCCGTGATTGAAATGGTTGTAAACAAACGTACTATTCGTTAGTAGTGTGAGATAAAATAGCGTTGCATAAAGCAAATCAAGCATTTTTTTTCCTGATTCCTAGAAAAATAAGAAAAAATACCTGATTTGTCGTCTGTCAAAACGTATGGGAAATCAAGAAAATTTCTTGACTTCTGCTTAAAATCAACAAAAGTGGCAAAATCAAGAAAATCGATGCCAGTGCGAATGCTGTATAAGTATTTTTTATAAAGGAACAACTTTATCTCCAGTAATCTTCCATACGTAGAAAACTCTGGTTCACTTATAGCTGAACTGATAGGAATACTTAAAATTTGGGGTTTGTACGAGGGAAAGTCGTTAGAACCCTTCCAAATATACTTATAGTAATTAAATCGAAATTAATTGCAATGGCCGTAAATAATGATTATTGTTCTTTTTTTAGATCGAAAAATCTTCCATGATTTTGAAATTTTTGATTTCATTTTAGATAGGCCGTCGGTGGTGCAATGGTCAGTGTGCGTGGCTCTTGTACATGAGCTCCTGGGTTCGAACCCTGCTCTGACCACCTTCAAACAAATTTCTTTCGGCGGTGGTCACCTCGCATAGTGAAGGCGACACTATCGAGTATATAGCCATGAAAAAAGCTTCTCAAAATACCGTTCGGAATCGGTGTAAAACTGTAGGTCCCAATCAGTGAGTGAAAACTGGAAAGCGCACAGCTCAGTGATTGTGAGAAGTTCTCCCCGGTCCCTTCATGGGATGTAATGGGAAACCATTTATTTTATTTTTTTATTATAAAAATCAGCCCATAATCATTATTTTTGAGCAAAAATAAAACTTAAAAAATAATAATTATTTACGATTTTTATTTTTTTTTTTTTGCTCAAAAATAATTAATGGCTGACTTTTATATTACTCAAAACTAATCATTACCATTGAAGAAAATCCTTAAAACTCATAATATGATCATTATTATGTAATTTTTATAATAGGACTCATAATGATTACGGTCCCTGATTAATTGAAATCAATCATTCGGAAATATGTCACGCGAAATTAGCATTCAACGACAGTCACTGACCCAAAAACTGAAATCACGCACCCACACATAACTCGCGTCCGTCTCTAATCCAGATGACGGAAAGAGTTTCAATCCGTTATAGCATTATCGGCGACGGCGGTACCGTTGTTATTGCTCGGCGGCGGTGGCACAACCGTCGACTCGGTAAGAAACTACATCAGTATGCACACAAAAAAAATCATACGTAAAACCACCAAAATTCATGGAATGATATCAGCCAATGCACCGGGCAACATAAGGTCAGCTATTTAATTAAGCAATATTACCAATAAACGTAAGCAATTTCACGTTGACAACCCATACAGAAATTGCCTTGCATATTGCTAGATTTATCCAATGTAAAAGGGCAACGAACAAAATTTACTGTGGGTGGTTCAAAATGTGAATTTGTGCAAAACGAACTGTGCACTTCCGAGTATATTAATAAAAACAATAACGGCATTCATGCAAACGTGAAAGCCGAGAACTTTTGCTCAGCGCAAGTTTCCCTCGCACCGTTGCATGAGGCACCAGGTAAAGTTGCTCAGCGTAGTTGTGCTCAAAACCATATCAGCTGACCAAGATGGATACATAAGGTGGTAGCAGTAGCAATTGCATGTATTATGTATGTGTACTTTTACTACTGTTCTAGTGCTATCACCTTATTTATCCATCCTAGTCAGATGATAACGAAATGCCAAAAGTTTACACGTTTCTCCATCCCACGTTTACGCATCAAATTTGCCTCGAAAACTTTCTACTTTTGAGCAAGTCGCTTTGTAGGGGAAATTTGTTTGTTTTGACGTTTTCTGTGCAAGTTTACGATGTTTTCGAGTTTACGAGGTTCTTTCGAGCTTTCATGAAGACCACTACTATGTTTTTGTTTAGGCTCTCCTTATGTCAAAGCCAACACATACGTATACCAACAAATAAATGTAAACAGAAAAGTACAAAACCAAAACCTTTGAATCTGACAGAAGCGGCCAACTAAACAAGGAGAAAATATTTAAATCAGCTGTCTACCGAGTTTACCTTCTCATTCTACTATGCTATGATGTTGATGCGGAATATGTATTGTCACCTACCACAATATGATATAGAGAACAAAATTTACTCTAGAAATGTAGTCTTTGTCGAAAACACTTGCAGAATACAGTTTTACTTACATTTCTTCATGAAATTGTAAGTTCACACATCTTTTTAGGAAATTGAATAAAAATTTCTCTTAGAATATTTGGCATATCTCTTCTTTTTTATATCTCTCTCTTACTCACTTTATTGAATATTTCAATAAACTAGCAGCTTTTTGATAGTGTTTTTGTATATAACTATACAAATTCCAACCAAGTTGAAGTAAAATTACATAAACTATGCAAAAAGTATGAAATAATCAAGATATGACCCAAGAGAGAAATGCGTTTGATTACATTTCTAGCACTTTTTGGTACTCTTTTACCAGGGTTGCCAAATTAGGCACATCTTCTGGTCGTCTAATTCTTGGTCGTCTTTGGTACATCCTCTTTTTATGATAAAAGTACTAAGTAAATTTTATGTAGTAAAAACAGGGTTTTGTGCGACAATTTCAACGAAATTGTCTCAAATATATCAATTTCATAGTTGTCAAAAAGTAACATCATCACTGCTCGTGTATTGAGCAGTTTTTTGATGTAAAATGAAACGGAGCGGATGAAAAACACCTGGGAGTATTCGAGAGAAAAGTTTTCCGTAAAATATATGGTCCTGTTAGAGAAAACGGCGAGTATTTAATTTATATTCTGACGTGGACATCTCTAGGCGAATCAAATTAGGCCAGTTTCGGTGGCTAGGCAATGTTATCAGAATGGATGAAGATGAGCAAGCGCGGAAGTTTTTCGATACCATACTCGATGGAAGCAGAACAAGAGGACGACCAAAACTTCGCTGGAAAGACCAGGCAGAAGAATCCCTCCGTATCCTTGGTGTTACCAACAGGCGAGAAAAGGCGAAGGATAGAGCCAGTTGGAAGAATATGTTGAAACTTGTTTAGTTTGTTTGTTTAATTAATATGTGTAAGACTCATGAGGTTGTAAAATAGTCATTAAAAGTAAAAAAAAGTGGTGAGTATTTATTGCCAAAATTCTCACTAGCCCCAGGGCTACACAAAATTTTAACAAGTAGTCCAAATGTTGACGTTTGTCTTTTATGCAGCATTTGCTTGGAAGCAAAAAGGATGTACAAGTAGAGAAGAAAAAACCATTGCAATTTGGCAACCCCAGTAGAACGGAACCAAAAAGTCGACACGATTTAAACTCTACACAAATACATACCAACAACACAAGAATGCAAAAGAGTACAAAAACAAAATACATGAGTTTGTCAACTGAAGCGAATAATGGCATGAAAACATTGAAATCAGCTGTTCAAACGACTTTACTATGTAATAGTATTGTAGAATGCGTGGAAGTTTGGAATAGTAAATAATTCAAAATTTGGTAAACAAACGTAAAATTACGTAAAATTGGTTTCAAGAAATATTTAATTGAACCATAGGTAAATAAAACCCATAGATGCTTCATTTGCTTAATTACCATTTTCAACAGAGGGCACATGCTGTTTCCGTACGACCATTCTTCACTCGGATGCGACGAAAATATTTAATTGAATTATTGACATTTATTGAATTGAATTTAATTGAACTATAGATAAATAAAAACCATAGATGATTCATTTGCTTAATCACCAGAGGGCACATGCTGTTTCCGTACGACCATTTTTCACTCGGATGCGACGAAAAAGCACTCAAACATAATTTTTATTTCGATTCTGTTGTTTAAATTTCAAAATAGAATATAAATAATAGAAAAGCATATCGCTTTTGATAAATGTTGACAATACAAAATGCCAGAAAGCATGGTTATATAGTTTTTTCAATAGTTTTTGTTTCCTTTGAAATTTGCCCATATCTACCACTACGGCGCCATCTAGAAAATTTCCCTCTACTTTCAAATCCACCACTTATATTTCACCATCTATGTTTTTTTATTTATCTCTGATTGAACTTAATATGTTGTTTCAAAACGAAGGGAACAATTGTGACAGGGAGATACTTGTAGAAAACCCCATCGCACTATGTAGATCAATTATTTACATCTACATTTTCTATGGGCCGTACTTATGTGTAACGTAGAGATTTTAAAAACATTCAAATCAACCAAATATACCAGTATGAGGAGGAATTTGCCATTCAAAATTGTCGGATATCCACATTGATGTCATTTCGGCATTGTATAGTGCAACGCTAAAGGTACGCTCAGATTGGGCAAATATTTGACGAAAAACGTCACATATTTCTTGGCCCCAGTCTGACCACAAAATATTTTTGTGTGGCAAACCACAAAACAGCTGATTTTGGTCAAACAACATTATTTGCCTTCAAATAAAAATTTGCTCAATGTGACCAAAGTGTGACCACTTAAGAGCAATAGTTTTACCTTTTTTGACGTAGAATACGTCTTACCTTACGGTATGAGGAGTCATGTCAGGTTTTTATTGTTGTAATCTTTATTTCATTGAATTTGAGGAAACGGCTAGATGAATTTTTTTAAAATTTTTTTGTAGGTAAATGAAGATGTTATCTTTCGTTTGAAATACATTTCATATTGGTTGATATATTTCTAGTATTTTAATTTCTCAAATGAAAATTGTTTAAACACATACACTCAAACATATGTGTGGTGTTTGGTTGAGTGTTTTTGGTTGCTCAACATTGCTTAGGAACATGTATCTAGTAAAAAGTGAAACGAACAGCAAGCTAATGTTGCTTGGCAACATGTATCTAGTAAAAAGTGAAACAAACAGTAAGCTAACGTAATAAAGCTTTTTTGCGAAAGCTTCAATAAAGCTGTTGTAACATTAATTTTGAATTGTAAAGCGTAAAGCTTTCACACAACGCTCGAATGCTAATGCGAAGACTCGATAAGGTAAACCTTTTTTAATATTAGGGCGGCCCTCTCAACATTCGCAGAACTTATTTCAATAAAAATATTAATTAAAATACATAAATTAAATTAAGTTTAAAAAAAATGAACATAATATTTTTTTTTTTAAACGGACTTGAATCAAATGCCGTTGGTAAATATAAAAATTACAGCAGACAGTTGTCCGAGGCCTTCGGCCACGGACTGTCCCTGCAGGCTGTGTCAGCGACACGGCCATTAAGTTTAACGTAGAATACGTCATCCGATAAGACAGAAAACATATATAACAATAAATGATAAATAACATAAGCATATGAATTTATTGTTATATATGTTTTCTGTCTTATCGGACGCGCGTATTCTACGTTAAACTTAATGGCCGTGTCTCTGACACAGCCTGCAGGGACAGTCCGTGCAGTGTTGTCATGAAGAGAATAAAAAAATCGTCAAATTCTTAGCTTGAAATCGTCATTAATCGTCATAAATCGTCAAACACTAATAACCAGTGTTGCCATACTAGCACAGCCAATAGGATAAGGGATAATTTACACCATTCACATTAAGGGATAATTCACACCAATCGCATTAAGGGATAATTCACACCATAAAATAGATAATGTTCCAGTGTACGTGTTATTAAATTATGAAAATTGCTGTAAATTTTGTTTTTATTAATCATGTTTATTTGCTTTAGTTTTATTATAAATTATATTTTTATAATTGAATCTATAATAAAATAATAAAATTAAATATTAAATCACAACCTTTTGGAATTCATTGGTTTTTGTTATTATGACTATAAAATATGTATCTTAGAAAAATTAATAATAATAAATCTTACAAAAATTAATAAAATTAAAAAATAAATCACTTTTTGGAGTTCACTGGTTTCTGTTATTATGACTATAAATATAAAGTATGTGAGTACATAAAATCAGGTAAAGCTACTTTTTGATACTATTTATGTAATAGTTATATTATTTATATAGATTTTTATAACTGTACTTTTGTACGAGTTCCTTTTTAATTTCTATATTATAACAGCACGAATTAGTTAGTCTTAAATAATCTTTGGTATATAATATACCTTTAATAGTGTCCGTAGCTAAGCGGTTCCTCGTTTTAGTCTTATTCAAATTAATTTGAGAAAAGGTACGCTCTACATTTGCAGATGAATTCGCTAAGGCCAAAATATTAAAAATAAATTTTCCCATTAAGGGAAATGCTAAACTTTCGTCCCCTCTACTAATGGTACAAATTCTTTTCCAAAAATATTCAATCTCGATTTTTTCCACCGAATCACTAAAAAGGTTAACAAAGTCCAAATTTATGATTTCCCGAAATTCACAATCAATACTTTGTAAGTCTTTTTCCGAAACTAGATTAGGAAATAGCTTGAACAAATCGGTTAAAGAATTTATTTCTCTATTTATGATTTTTTTGGGATCAATCAGAGCAATAAATTTTAGAATATTATTTTTGAAATCGAAGCGCTTAAAAATCTGATCACACAGTTCTGTGTAAAAAAAAATGCAATTATTTTTAAATGTCTGTATTTCAATCAGATTCATCGACTCTGATAATTCCCCCAACATCAACTTTACCTCAACACCCAAATACAAGTTTTCCAAGTTGATGATATTATATGGATGTTTAAAATTTATGTTATCAATGCTTTTTTGCCTTAAACACTCGGGCTTTATAACGTTGTCTAAAATTGTTCGTACAAGGCAATTAACTTCGTCGTACATTTTATGTACTTGTGGTTTTTCGCTTTGGAATATTTTATTCAAAAGATTTATTTTAGGCAAAATGTATTTAAGAAATTTGAGGTAAAGTAGATTGGTTGGATTTTTTAAGTTCTGCAGAATTATTTCAGCATTGTCTATCTGATCTACATTAGCTGCAAACCCAAAATAAATTTTAAGCGGCTCGTACAATGATATAATCCTATTCACTACGCTTTCTAATGATAACCAACGGGTTTGACATGGCTGCAAAATTTTTCGAGGATTTTCTTCCAATAAGGTTAATATGTCTGCGAACTGGGAACTTCTTTTTGGACTGTTTTGAACGTAATTATAAATATCTCGTACCATTGATTCCACAGTGGAAGGCAATTTTAAACATGCATACGAGGAGCAAAGCGCAAAAGAGTGACAAATGCATTTGAAAACTATTAAATTTTCACAGTTCCACCATCAGCCGCAAAACCAATTAAATTTTTTTTATAATTTATTTCATTGTCAATGAATACTTTAGTTATGGAATTGTAAAGACTGTTTGCATCAGCTGAATCAACTTCAATTAAGTCCAGGAGGAAGTCATATACCTTAAAATCGATTGATGTTCTGGCAACGATACTTAAAACTTTTTTACATGAAATATCTGTCGACTCGTCAGCACAAATTGAAAATTTATTATGTTTTAATATTGCTATAATATTTTCAAATTGTTGCGCCCCTAGAACATTTTTAACTAGGCAAGTGGACTTTATCCTGTTCGAATGCATTTCAGCGGAAACTTTGGAGTCGGGGAATGAGCTTTTTTCCATTTTCACTAAATGGTCTGCCAGGTTAAAGGCTAGGTTATGCTCAGCAATGAGAGCAGCATTCTGAGGCTCCGCTTTAATTACACTCTTCCTGATGCCATCAAAACTATTAAAACAACTTACAATGGATGGTTGGAGCTGTACTGCCTTTATATTCGTGATATGTTTTGTTGTTCTGGCATGAGTAAGTAAATCCGATTTTCCTGATTTAATTTGAAGTTGCATATCGCAGGCCTTACAGTAGGCGGGAAATTTTGGATCCTTTTCGCAATTCTTCTGCAACCATCCATTGAAAATGGGATCTTGAATCCATTTTGTGCAGAATGCTCTTGATATAGTCTTTGAAATCTGCACGGAAAAATATTCACATTAATACATCGATTCAGTCGATTACATTTGTTGATAAACTTACCTTCGACGGTGGACTATCGTCCTGGCGAACTTTTTCATGTTTTGCAGATTCAGCAGCAGAATTAGGAGTAGCGGTTGCAGTTGCAGGCACAATACTTAGATTTGATAAAATAACAATATCATTTTTGTTTCGATGGCTGCTGAAAGATTGTTCGCCCACATGCTCTGGCTCTGGCTCTTCAGTCTGATTCTTTACAACTACAAATTTTCCATTTTTATTGTAACTATTGGTTATGTATAATACAATACATAAATGATGATAGAAACTTACCTGGTTGGAAATAGCGCCTCATATTTTATTATTAATATCACATCACAACGCAGCAAAACAACACAACAAGCCACAACACAGCACAAGTAAAGGTCCAATTAGTCTTGGCGGTTGCACGCAACGCAACCCAATAAACGCAGAGTCTCAACAATGAGTGTGGAATTTAGTAAAATATTCCATATGCCGAAAATCGAAATATGGAGTCTGATCCGAAAATCGTCAATTTGACACAAAACATCAACAAAAATCGTCAAATCGTCATTGGAGCTCAAAATCGTCAAAATGACGATAAATCGTCAATAATGACAACGCTGAGTCCGTGGCCGAAGGCCTCGGACAACTGTCTGCTGTAATTTTTTTGTGCAGCTTTGGAAGGCAAATAAACCCGGCAATTTTGATTAGTATTGGCAACGGTATCTCTTATTATTTGACAAGGAGCCTTTTCAGTACTGTTTTTTGCATTTGTTTTTAACGAGTTGTTAGAATGCATCACATGTTTTTCATTAGCTACGGGCTCATGACTGTGGACAGAAGGCTCCTTTTTTTAATATATGTTCGTCGTTCACCATGATTGTGTGCAAACGACTTTTGCAAAACTTTTCTTTTCTATTTGCACAACACCAGTAATACACTTTTTCAGTTGATTTTTCCAAATGGTACGAATGGCCATTCAAATTCAGTTTTTGTTTGCCTTTATTTGATATCAAAACTTCCCGACTCATTTTGTATTTGTTTTTTATTTTGAAGTTAATATTTTCATATGTGAACTAAGACTGAATAATTTATTTATACATTTTAAAATATCGCGAATAATTGTACAGTTTTCCATGTGATCCGATATAGCATTATCGGCGACGGCGGTATTTTCAACGAAATTGTCTTAAATATATCAATTTCATAGTTGTCAAAAAGTAACATCATCACTGCTCGTGTATTGAGCAGTTTTTTGATGTAAAATGAAACGGAGCTGATGAAAAACACCTGGGAGTATTCGAGAGAAAAGTTTTCCGTAAAATATATGGTCCTGTTAGAGAAAACGGCGAGTATTTAATTTATATTCTGACGTGGACATCTCTAGGCGAATCAAATTAGGCCAGTTTCGGTGGCTAGGCAATGTTATCAGAATGGATGAAGATGAGCAAGCGCGGAAGTTTTTCGATACCATACTCGATAATTTCTCAAATGAAAATTGTTTAAACACATACACTCAAACATATGTGTGGTGTTTGGTTGAATGTTTTTGCTTAGGAACATGTATCTAGTAAAAAGTGAAACGAACAGCAAGCTAATGTTGCTTGGCAACATGTATCTAGTAAAAAGTGAAACAAACAGTAAGCTAACGTAATAAAGCTTTTTTGCGAAAGCTTCAATAAAGCTATTGTAACATTAATTTTGAATTGTAAAGCGTAAAGCTTTCACACAACGCTCGAATGCTAATGCGAAGACTCGATAAGGTAAACCTTTTTTAATATTAGGGCGGCCCTCTCAACATTCCCAGAAGTTATTTCAATAAAAATATTAATTAAAATACATAAATTAAATTAAGTTTAAAAAAATTGAACATAATATTTTTTTTTTAAACGGACTTGAATCAAATGCCGTTGGTAAATATAAAAATTACAGCAGACAGACAGGCCGAAGGCCTCGGACAACTGTCTGCTGTAATTTTTTTTGTTCAATCTATGTGTTTGTTTGAATCGATTCTGGTTTTTGTTTCTCTGTGACGAGTGTTTCCGTACAAAAAGGATGTGCAGGTAGAGCAGAAAAACCCCGCAATTTGGCAACCCTGGTAGAAGAGAACCAAAAGAGTCGACGCGATTCACTCAAACTCATTTCTTTCGCGCGTAATAACTTCATTATTTCATACTTTTTACATACTTTATGTAATTTTATTTAAATATGGTTGGAATTTCTATATATAGATAGAATAACATCGTCAGAAAATTGCTCGTGTATTGAAATATTCAACGAAGAGAGTAAGAGAGAGATCAGGGAAAGATTAACGCTTCACTCTCTGTCTTTGTTGGCATTCCAATCAATGAGTAAATTTTCTTCTCTATACCATAGTTGAATCGAAACCGATTTTTAGTACTCTGTGACGAGTGTTTCCATATTTCGTATAAAATTCCCCATCTTTATTGAATAAATTGTCTTTGGAATCAGCTGTTGTGATGTAATTTGACAGGTTGTTGTATTTTGTGGAGTGGTGGAGTTTTACTAAAATCGCGCTGAACTTTTAGATATTTTAATAATTATGTCGTTGAAGACAATATTTTCTGCTGTACTCCAAACCACCAGACGGTCTGTTCCACAAACTCAATGGTACTCTGGCTTCCATACAACTGCACTGTTACAGAAAGTAGAAGACCGCAAGGAAATGCTGGCCTCAATGCCTGCAAAGGACGAGGGTACAGCCGGTGAAAAATCCATTGATATTGATACGCTTTTTGGAAAGTAAGTTATGTTTATATATCATAGGTTAATTTTTTCTAGTTTTTTCTTTTGTTTTTATAGAAAAGAGAAATTCTTCCCTGATGCTGGCACGTCTACTCAGCTATTCGATGGCGTACCATTTAATGAGCTACCAATAGCTCATATTCGTGTTTCACCTAACAACACAATTATTTCTTTCTCTGATCATAAAGGTGTATATTTTTGTCTAGAAACTTTCATTCTACTGTTGCATTAACTGCCCATTATCACATGCTTTAGGTGTTCCCAATCTAATACGTTCATGTGGCATTGAAGGCTTTAAGAACACACGAAAGGGTACTAACATTGCAGCACAGGCTACAGCTATTAGTGTGGGAAGTGTAAGTATCTTCAGATCTAATCGTTGTTTCTAATGCATTGTAATTAACTTCTTTTGTTTGGAAATTACAGAAAGCTTATGATATGGGCTGGAAGACAATTCGCGTAAAAGTCCGTGGTTTGGGACCCGGAAGAATGGTTCGTATATTAATTCAGACAGTACGAACACTGCGACGGAAATTTCATTCACGGCAATGACTATTATCGTAATCGTGTAAAATATACTTAAACCGCAATTGCACCTACCGGGATTATCGCTTTTACGGGATTATAAATGTCAAACTCCATAAGAAAAAACGTAGATAATCCCGAAAATACATTAATCTTGTTTGGTGTAAATGCCGTATTACATAACTCGGCAATGGTTTTACTTTTTTATTTTTTTTTTTAATTTATTAGACATCACTAGTATTCAAAAAGAAATGGATATTATTTTGTCCTGTTTGTATATAATCTTTATTAGTTCTCTCCGTTTGCTTAGATATGATTTAATGCAACTTACAAATTTGTGCCTACATTAGTTGTTTTTCTTGCTTCATTATCTTTGTTTTTAGGATGCAAACGCGTCAAAAGAACAGTTTTTAATCTCCATTGGACGAATTTTAAATCTACAAAATTGTCAGAAATGTCAGCGACAGATTTTGGAATAGGAAAAACACAGAATATAATGATATTTCAAAACAGTAACTCAGACACTTGGTATCATTGGAAAACTGTGTGTTAAAAATTATAATACAACAAAATTTCAACGTTCAAAAGAGATTAGCGTGAATAAAACAAGATACATATATCGTAATTCACCGAATAAGTATTTCGTTCGAAGATATACTTTTTGTGAATTTATAGTTAATAATCGTAGTTAAATTTTTTTTATTTATTTATTGAGAACATATTTTACAAATGCATTTATTAAATTTTTAAAATAAAGACCGCATGTGCTCTGCAATTGTTGAAATTGATTTAAATATTATAACAATGATGTTCATAATTAATTAAATTTTAAATCCAAGTACGAATAATTCATTTATTTTAAATTTGGAAAAAAGATGATTTATCCGACATTTTGTATTATATTCAGTATTAAAATCTTTGGTCGTTTTTAAAATAATATTTAGCTGCCCTTTGGGTAGCATCGTCGGGAAGATAAACAAATAAAATTATTTTAAAAAAACGACCAAACGCTTGAACATTTTAACTTTCAATTTTGCTTCAATAGTATAATCTGAACTATGCCTCTAAACTGTTTTGTTGCTTTTGTGAAAGTTCCCATAATTAGTCTACGACCGTGTAAGAATTGTTGTATTTCTTTACCAGTACTTCCTATTGATTATTATTATTATATGTTTTATTTTTTTAATTTATTCATACTAGCAATTTTCTAAATCTTTTTTTTAGTCCGCTATTAAAGGCCTCCAAATGAGTGGTTTAAATATTATCTCGATAACCGACAACACACGTGTTTCATGGAATCCACCACGGCCGCGCAAACAAAGAACCTTGTAAATATAAATATATAATTTATGCATTCAATAAAGCAAAAATGGAAAACAAAGTATATATTTATAACTTTTTATTTTTATTAAATACATCTGCGTTTTAAAAATATTCATTCAGTATATTTCATGTACAAAAATAAACTAACTTAACAATTGACAGGATTTCTCATAAAGTAATTCATGCATTTAGAGTTAACATTTCTCTCAGAAAATTTGACATTTGGCTTGGTGTGATATTAACGTGGGATATTGAAAAGAATAGCTTTAATAATAGCAGATAGAGTCAATGGTCCTCCTCTCTCTCTGTAACCCCCATCACTCCCTTTTCTGTACTCTCACACTGAAACTTTCTATCTATCTTCTTACGCTTCTTCTAATGAACGAACACAATGCGTCAGCTGACCTCCGAATCGTGCATCTGCTAAGATCTTCGGATCTCTAGTGGATGCATGTCCTTAACCTAACCTAGAGGCAATGGTTCAAAACAACTAACAAGAAAACAAAAACAGCATTTCGTTTTGTGTGTTAAAATGAATGTGTTAAATACAACACCAATGTATAAAAGATAACAAAAAAAAGTCCAAAATACGTTAAAATTTCACAGTTCTCAAACAAAACGACATGAAAAATTTTAGTCAACAGTTCTTGTAACTCCATCTGGTGTACCAACCTCACCACAAAAAGAGTGTAGAAGAAAATGTCAGATGAGACAAATTTTCTCTATATATGAATTACTCTATGGGATTTCTTCTTTAGAAAACAACAAAATTATGAAGAGAAAAACTCTACTTTAAAACTATAGCAATTAATAATAACTTATTTGTAATAACTGCTTACAACTGTGGAATGAAATGGCAATGTTTACTTAATAATTTATTTTTTTTTTTACAAAATTATGGAAAACTTGCACATCAACTTAAATGATTAATGGTCATTATGATAAAGTTTTATAAGAAGACTTTTTAATTAAATTCTTGACAAATGGCGAAAGACTTGAAATGTTCTTAAGTTATACATTATTTCTAAGTAGATTTCATTAAAAAGTTGTTTAATGCAGATAGAGAGGGAATGCAATACAATTTACTAAAGTCCAGTAAAGTTAGATCAATCACAAGTTCCATTAAATTTCCTCCATGGTTTTTATCCAAACTTTTTGTTTCTTATATCACATATTTGTTGTTATCATTTAAGTTCAGGGGGAACACTAGGGTATTTCTTCGGATTATAGTATAAAAAAGACACACAGTATAAAAAAGGAACGTACTATCATAGCGATACCAGCTTTTTTGGATGTTTCTCAGCTAAGCAGTGTACAAAATCTTGGAAATAATTTCTGGCTGCACATTTTTTTATTGCATCGATTACAAAACATTTAGTTTTGCATTGAGTGAAACTACATTTGCTTTTAACTTGTGGCTTAGGCGTGATATTCTCTTGCCCTTCGTTTGAAATTTGTAACGAAGAGGTAGATGTCGATGATATTTCCATTGCAGTAAATTCCGCAGCTATTGAAGTCTGCTTCGTGGAAGTCAATTGTGTTTTTTTCTTTGTTAATTTACATGTTTTTTTACACCAACTCGTTTTACACTTTTTACGTATTGTGCTTTGTTCAGCTGGCGGCTTACAATACTTATTTTGTGTCACAGACGTCACGTCATTTATGCTCAGGCTACTAGTGGAAGGCAGAACTTCTTCACAATTTCGGCAGCCGCTACTCCCAAATGAAGTGTGAAACCCTGTATATGAAGTAGCACCACCTGGAGAGCCATCACCGCACCGGCTTCCACCTGCGGCCGCGCTATCATTTGAATTATCATTATCAGAACGTTCGTCATTGCTGCTATTGTCTCGTTTCGAGTTTTCATCCTCTATGCAGTCCATAAAGTTCGCAACACATGATGGCTGATAAATGACAGCAGACGCATGACCCGATCTACCCGAACTTAGAGGTGTACCCTGCTCCCAGGAGTTAGTTTTTGGATCATATACTTCAACTATGGACAGGAAGTTTGTACCGTCGAAACCACCAATAGCATAGAGTTTACCGTCCAACGAAGTAAGAGATAATGCGCTTCTTGCTATTTTAATTGGCGCTACTTGCCCCCATACTTGATTTTCTGTGTCATACCGCTCTACCGAAGAAAGTTGGCGCATGCCATCAAATCCACCCACCACATAGATGAATTCTTTGATGGCTGCTACACCAGCTCCGCTTCTACCATATTCCATGGGCTTTACAAAACTCCATTCGTTATTCTCTGGATGATAACACTCGACGGAGGCTAAACGTTCGGTACCATTAAAACCTCCCACCGCGTACAGAAGACGATTAACCACCACTACACCAACACCCAGGCGCTTAGCGTGCATTGGTTGTACTAAAAACCAACGATCCAGTTCAGGGTCATAGCTAAAAAGATAGATTTTAAAATTAGCCAAAAGAAACTGATGGTAAAATAATATATGTATGTACATGCAATACAACTAGAGCTATCAACTGTTAGAATTCGTTGCGCTACCCAAAGCCGCTAAGGCTTGCGCTACCCTAAGCCGCTACACAGGAGGTTTTAATCATTTCAACCTTAGCACAGGGGACAAACACACAGAAAAATTAAAACTACACACATCTGACAAACAGAATAAAGGAAATGATTTCATGGTGATAAGGCCCTTGCATGGTCCTCGGATTTCATACAAAACTGTTTAAAAGGACCCGAGTACACACAATTACCTTAAAGCGGGCGACAATTAAATTGAAAAATTACAACTAATTTCTGACCAGGATAAAATTAACCGAAATTCATAAACACAAGTTGGACCTTAATGTTATAAAAGAAACAAGAAGGGCGTCTAAGTGGATATAAGAAATTGGCACGTGTGACTGATGGGGCTCATTCAATTTCCACGTTTGTTAATTGGCAGTGTATCACTCAAATACCTGGATGCGCTGTGACCATAAAAACGTTACCCAGGAAAAAAATAAGTACTTCGCTCATGTTAAATTGTATTGCAGTGCGAAGACCTTCAATCATCTTGGCTACTGATTGAGAGATCTAATGTGTGTGGAACCTTAGAATTAGTATTCCATAAGTTCCCAACTTTATGATATTGTTAAAGCCACAGCTGTGCGTTCCAGTTGTCAATTTTTCCTTCCATATATCTCCTTGTCTATTTTTAGGTTATAAAATATCATTTCGTTATACAGTCGATAAAGCAGGTCGGTCGACCAACTTTATATTTCAGATGGGTTACACTTAACCTGACCAACCATCCCGCTTTTTGACGTCTCATCCCGCCTTGGATTACAATCCCGCTTTTTACAGTGAAGTCCCGCTTTATGACATTTTTTTGTGCAGAACTAGTAAAGTATAATTTAGCTTGGCAGATATATTTTTTAATATAAAAGCATGATTTCAATTCACATTGTCAGATGATAGTTTCGAAGTGTGTGAACTTCTTCCATGGAATAACACATACTATAGAAGAACTTATTCTCTCATCTGACGTTTCATTTCACACTCTCTCGGTAGGTCTGTGGAAATGTTTACATACACCAGGTGGAGTTACAAAATATGTTCACTTAACTATTTCCTGTCGTTTTGGTGTAGAACTGAAAAATTGAAATGTATTTTGCACTTTTTTGTTGACTTTTAACGTTGGTATTCATTTGTATTGTATTTAACACAACTAGTTTGCAACAAAAACACGAAATTCGGGTGTAGTTCCTTTGTGGATCGCTGTATACTATTGCCACCATCTGGTATTATTGAACCCATATTTTCCACCCTCCACTGTGTAATTTCCATCGTACCTATGACGTTTAATTTATTGAGCGAATAAAACCTTCTACGTATGTGTTATTCTATGACTTCTTCATCAGACGCTTAGTTGTAGGCCAACGACATCTGTTCAAATGTGTTACTAATTGAAATAATTTGGTAGGCTTTCTTTTGGCGATTTTTCTTTATAATAATCTGATCTAATTTCTTTAACGTCAGATGGAACACGAAACTGTCGTAATCTAATGCATGGTAAGGGCAACAAATATTTCAGCAGATCTCAAAACAAACTAATTTCAAATTACACTGGAGTCGCCAACTTCAAATGTCGGTTAAGAGGAAAATTGTTCTTATTAGTATTAGTTAATTTTTCTTAGACTGGCTTTAAAAAAAAAATATAGTTTAAAAAATTATCAGTATAAAATTATATATTAAATAAAGATTAATAAATCGAAAAAATATATTTTATGTATTTTTAAATCTCATTTAAATTATTTTAAAATTTTATATTTTATTTATTTAAATGTTACCTCATTTGTTGAAAATATAAGAATCCCGCGTTTTCGACCAATATCCCGATGATCGGTCAAAAACAGTTGGTCGGGTTACTTATACTCGATTTTGCTAAATCCGTTCATACAAATTGGTTAAAATCGGAATTGCATGAATACATAACCACAATCTCATAAAATAGTACAACATTTTCAAACTTTGTACAATAGAAAGAGAAAAAATCATGTGTTAAATAAACATAAATATGTAATCGGAGAAGGTTTTATTGTATTTGTATAAATAGTGATGTAAAAGGAAACAATAAAATCAGGTGATAAAAAGTAATAAATTAAATTAAAAACAAAGTAAGAATATTCACAAAGCGTTCCAACAAACTTCTCCTCAAAAACTTAGGAGTGTACTTGTTACCCTTATCTTTACCACCAAACACTAAAATCTATCTAAAGTAATGTCTTTATGTAACAGTATCGATATTGTTTCGTTGTAAATGTATACTAACTAATGTAATAAATCGATACTTACTATTCCACCGTATTGTGATATTCCGATCCGGCTGACCCTCCTACCGCATACATTAACTCATCCATAACAGCAACACCTACACGATGCCTCGGTACTGACATTGGTGCACAAGGTCTCCATTGTTCAGTCAGTGCATTGTACCGATCTACCCAGTCGGAGTCATACGACGAGCCAATTGAATTATTTCTACCTCCTACGGCATAGAAAATTCCCTTAAGAAATGCAGCACCCAAACCCGATCTTGGTATTCGTAAACTTGGTAATGTGGTCCATGTTTTATCGTCGACATTATAGGCTTCCAAAATATCCAGAGACTGCCGGAAAAAGCCACCAGCAACAAATATCATACGCGTTGTGTTCGGTTTGCGCTCTTTAACTACGGGCCGTTTGTGTAACGTCAAGTCCTTAAAGATTTTTGCCAGGTACTCACGACATGCGGGTACTTTGCGTAATACATCACAGTTTTTCATTTGCTCACGCAGGAATGTGGGTGTTAAGAATTGACAACGCACAGAAAAAAGGATGTGCTCCATTTTCGGATAACGATTCTCTTCGTCATATCGCACCCATTTAAGGACGGCATTATATACTTCGCGCTCACCTTGTACATTTAGTTCGTCTCGTCGAATCAAAGCAATCAGCTGGTACGCGGATAATTGTAGAAACTCTTCCTCTTGGCATACTTGCGTAAAATGCCTTTCTATAAAATGATTGGCCTTCTTTTGCAATTCTGTGCATCCATGCTGTTCGGCAAAATTTGCGATTCCTATGGCATTTGTCGGATCGAGCTGGCGCTCTAAAAATGCACAGCACGCATCTATAACATTTGGCACTTGGAACATTGTGGCAGCAGGCAGCAACTGGCATACGGTCACTTCCGTCACTCGTATGTGACCAGTGTACATGAAATATATAATTCGACCCATAGCAGTGGGACACACCTATGTCATAAGCAAGAGAAAAACTTTGTGTATGTTAGCCGGCAATTATTGTCGAAAATCAAATCTTTTTTTTATTAATAGCTAAACCTACACATAATACAATACTAACCCCTTGCAGCTGAACTCTTGACATTTCTGTTTCCTTAAGGCCACCCGTAAACATTGCCTTGAAATAGGGCGATGCCGCTGATAAGACAACCTTGTGGGCTGGGAATAGTTCTTGTTTAACTTCAAGTATCACATCTGTTAGCATGTTATGGGACCGCATCATAAACATCATTTTAAGAGCTTCTTTTGCATAATTTGACATACAAAATGTCATATCATCATCTCTGGCATTAAGATCATCATGTTCATCAATTGTTGAGGAACCATATGAGCAGGCACTTTGACAGTTAGGTAGAGTTCGACCACTACTATCGTGTGCAGCATCCATATTTGTATCTGTAAATAAATATTGATTATGCGTGAGACATTGTATTATTTTATTTTAAATTGAAATATGAATGTATATTTCTCCTACTGAGTACATCCACAGGTGGTAGATTGGGGGGTGCCCTTCAAATATTGCGGGTACTGCATGGGTTAGGTAGGTACCTACGGTAGGTGCATACGATGGGTACACATGGTAGTTAACTATACTAGTTACCTAATGTAGTTACATATGGTAGGTTTCTATGTTGGGTACCTATGGTAAAATTTTTCCTAAATTATCACTATTTCTTACTTGGTAGTAGTCTCTCTGCATACTGATAATTTGTAACTATTTCTACAAATTGTTGCTGGATATTATGTGTTTATATCAAAAACCCAGCAAGAGAGAGATTATTTGGCAGTTCGATGATAGAGAACTTATAAGTTTTTACTGGAGAAATTTTTGCCAGTAAGAATTTGTGTAAACACACAAAATTAAGAAATATAAAGAATAGGTCTGTCTGCGTACTTTTCCAGTAAAAATATCCAGTACCCAGCGGACCAAAACTTCGTATACGATATCGCATACGAGAGTTACGAGAAACTTTTGCGGGTAAAACTCTCGAAAACAGATCCGAAAACGATCGGAAAATTAATCATCAGTCGCTCAGTTTGTGGCAGTAAAAGTTTCGTTTACGATGTCTTGCAAGAGATTCGTTTGCGAGACTTTTGCGAGAACACGAAAAATAAAACAAAATGCAATAGCCAAAAATTTGCTGTTGTGTCGTGTGCCTGCACGTGTGTGCCTCTGTTTGGCGCACGACACAACTAAACAATGTTTCTCTCTTTTCGTCCGTTTAGCACCCGTTTTTAAACCAGTTTGCGAATATTTGGGCGAGTTTAATTTCTCCCCCGGTTTTGGTCCGGTAAATACTCGCTTCTGAGCCCGTTTGCGAGCATTTAGCGTACCACTCGCTAGGGCTCGGTTTTTTGCCCGCTGGGTAACTATTTTTGTGAGAGTAAGATAGATTTTACCATAGACTAATACTTATAGTATACCTAAAGTTCTCTCACCAAATTTATGACATTTGGCCTGGTGTGATATGAACGTTGGATGTCGAAAAAAATTCAATCAATAATACCAGATAGAGGCAATGCTTCAAAACAGCCAACAAAATAACAACAACGGTATTTCGTTTTGTGTGTTAAAATTACTGTGTTACAACACAAATGTAGCTAACAATAACAGTCAATAAAAAAGTATAAAACACATTTATATTTCACAGTGTTTCACCAAATCGAAATGAAAAATTAAACTCAGAAGTTATCGTAATTCCACCTGGTGTATGTCACTTTTCGTCAAAAATCTCTCTCTAGTATGATTTACTCTATGAATTTTACACTCCCAGTGAAAAACTTGCAAGCATGATAAAATATACTCATGGTAGACGCAGGAGGTGTTGTTGTAGCTGATGGCAAATTGATGCCAACAACAACATACATTTTGTTTTTGCTACTCACTTACGTTGTGTCAATTCCAACAAACCATATACCAATAATAAATGTAAACAAACACATAAAAAAAATAAAAAATAGTTTCCCATTACATCCCATGAAGGGACAGGGGAGAGCTTCTCACAATCACTGAGCTGATTAGGACCTACAGTTTTACATCGATTCCGAACGGTATTTTGAGAAGCTTTTTCATGGCTAAATATTAAATAATTTAAGGTGGTCGGAGCAGGGTTCGAACCAGGATCTCATGTACAAGAGTCGCGCACACTTACCATTGCACCACCGACGCCCACGTGAACAAACCCAAACAAAAACAAAATACATTTGAACTTGACAGTTCGAAAGTGGTTTGCAATGTAAACAAAGCAAATCAGCTGTGCTTATGCGTTCACCATCTATGAATCTTATCAGTTCTTATCATTGAACTGTCAAATAATCCCTCTTTGCTCTCTCGTTACTGTTTACCATTCACTTGGAAGTGGCCAGAAATGATTCCTTCATTGGGTAGTCCAAGGAGCTCCCTACTTCCACGATGCATTTTTTGGGCAACAGCTTTATCGGAAACCTCCGTTAGCTAGCAAAAGTGAAAAGGCGAAACGAATGAGCAGCCTGATTGGTTATGCGATCATTGATGCGTCTCAGAATTATAAGGTAACCCTGTCACTGGAGCTCTTCGAACTAGTGGAAATATTCCTCTGTCCTTTGAAGGCGGATGAGCCAACACCCCTGGTCAACGGCGGATCAAAATTGAAGAAACCAAAATCCAGTTTCCACTCACTGCAATCTGGCCAGCGTCTGATCCATAATGGGCGGCTGAAATATGATCATCCTGGCAGTAGGTAAAATGCAAACCACGGTAGGCTGGGGTTGCCTCCCGCCACCGTTATACAGGCAATGAAAATACACATGAAAATTAAAGTGTTGACGACCATCGCAAACGTTATAAGGACCACGAATTAAGGTTATGCACCTGAAATGTGAGAACACTATACAGGACTGGTGCCACTTTCCAACTGGCGAATGTCCTCGACAAATATAAAGCTGACATCACAGATATCCAGGAAATGCGATGGACAGGATATGGTTGCTTCAGAAAGAAATATTTACTACAGCTGCCATGAGAGGAAGCGCGAATTCGGGTGCGGATTTATAGTTGACATGAGACTGCGACACCTAGTTTCAAGGTTCAACCGAGTGAGTGAACGCATAGCCACTATTCGCATAAAAGCGAAATATTTCAACATCTCGTTAATTTGTATGCACGCGCCGATTTTAGGCGATTTTAATGCCAAATTGGGAAAGGAAAGTGCCTTTCGACCAACCATCGCTAATCACAGTCTACATGATACCACACGATTCCAGCATAAGAAAATACATACGGCGACCTGGTTATTGATCAGAAAACGAAGTGATCTAGGTAATAGATGGCAGGCACTCTTCTAGTGTAGTGGATGTACGTGTGATTCAAGGTGCCAATATCGACTCGGATCATTACCTGGTGGCTGCGAAAGTTCGCACAAGATTGAGCGCGGCGAAAAACGTACGAAGCCGAACCCGGGAAAAGCTAGATATCGACAAGCTGCAAATACCGAAGATAGCAGAGTCCTATCAACGAAAGCTCACTCTCCTGCTAGAGCAGAATAGTCCCCCTCCATTCTTTGGAAACCGCTGCAAGTACTGAACTTGGTGGTTATCAAAAACAAAAAAAAATTTTCCAGAGGGTAAGACGATCGAATAATGGGCTGCCCTTCTGAAAAGACGAGAATGGGAATTGGTGACCGATAAGCAGTGTGTGCTTAGAATATGGAGACCACTTTTCCACACTACTCCGCTCAGATTCTTCCACAGAAGATCAGGAGGTAATGATTGTGGAAAGACAGTTTAGATTGTACGAAATTTGCGAGAGAATCGACAAAGAATCAGCGAAGGTGGGTCTTGCTGTTAATGAGGGCAAGACAAAATTGATGGTGTCAACGACTAGACAAACCTCTCGACTTGGTCCGCACTTGAACGTTGACAACCGATTTAATTTTGAAGTGGTAGATGAATTTATCTAATTTATCAACAACGTCAGCCTGGAGATAAATAGGAGAATTGTGCTTGCAAATATATGCTATTTTGAATTCTCCGTAAAATATATGGTCCTGTTAGAGAAAACGGCGAGTACCGACGTCGCTGGAACCAAGAGCTATATGATTTATATTCTGACGTGGACATCTCTAGGCGAATCAAATTAGGCAATTTGTGGTGGTTGTCAGAATGGATGAAGAAGAGCCAGCGCGAAAGGTTTTCGATAACGTACCCGATGGAAGCAGGAAGAGAGGACGTCCAAAACTCAGATGGAAAGACAAGGCCGAAGAATCCCTCCGTAACTTTGGTGTTACCAACTGGCGTGATAAGGCAAAAGAATAGAATCAGTTGGAGAAATATGTTAAAATTTGTTTATTTGTTTGTTTAATTAATATGTGTAAGGCCCAATTTTTGTCTGCTCAATCATCTTTGATCGACAATCAAACACAATTTAAACTCTGAATTAATCATTTAGGTTCATAGTTAAATTCTGTTTAATCAGCCAAATTTGGGAATTTAAACTATGATCAAGTGACCATATGATTTTGACAGAAAAGAACAAGAACAAACACAAAGCTTCTTTAATTGTTAATGTGAACAATTATAATCACCATCCTTGTTGAAATAACAATAAAAACGAATCATTTAACTCGCAGTGCAGTTAGAACTTTATTTCTGCTCAAATATTCTCCAATTTCATTAAATATTTTATCACTTCACTTTTGTTTTGCAAATGGTGTATGTTTGATGCATTGTAACGATTTGCCGATAAATGTATGAATACCGGTTATTTTTCGTAGAATTTGTAGTAAGATTATTGGACAAAGCACTGAGAAACTCTTTTCGTATTTAAAGTCAGATCAAACATAAATCAAAATCAACTGATTACCAATTTAAATAACCAGTCAAAAATTGGGCCTAAGACATCTGACCTCATGAGGTAGTATAATAGTCAATAAAAGTAAAAGACAACATCCAGTAACAATAGGTGTGTTCGAGAACATGTTAAGGGTTTTCACAAGCTCTCGTAATGTACAAATTAAACAAACTGAATCACAAAACATTAAAGTAATAATAAATAACAACAACAGCTGTTATGTAGTGATGTTACTTATCAAATGTATTCGGTTATAACAAACTCGGTACAAGAAGAACAGCACTAGTAAAGTACGACAATCAGTAAACATACCTTCGATGTTGTACTTGTCGTAAGTTACTTTTTTATATGGAAGCCAACAACAATATTCGTGCAACTGTGAATTTTTTTTTAATTTATACAAATTTACTATTTCTTACTTGATAGCAGTGTTGCCAGATAAAGTCGGTCACAAATCGTCAAATTGGAGGTGCAGAAATCGTCAAAATAATTTTTCGAAATCGTCAAAAAATCGTCAACATTAAAAACTGCAATTGCTGTACCAAATTTCAATATTTTTGTGGGGGGAAAACAGTAAAACAAAGCAATTAAATCAATATGTTATAGTAATATTTTTAAAATTCATATATCTTTATTTAAACTCTATTTCGAAATTTCTTCAACTATTGGTCAAAAACAACGAACAGAGTTGACAAATATGTGTACGAACACAATCGGAGCGATAACGTAGGCGGTGCACATTTTTACACGTATTCTTTTGGAAGAAAAACAAAAGCTGGCATTTGACGTCGCTTCTGGCGTAAACGACAAAAAGTAGAATTCTTTTTATTTCCCTAGCATCAAGACGCAGAATGTTGGCGGCAAAGCTGGCATTTGACGTCGCTTCTGGCGTAAACGACAAAAAGTACAATTCTTTTTATTTCCCTGGCATCAAGACGCAGAATGTTGGCGGGCTTAATACAAAAATTGGTATGTGTTGAAAAACGTTTTTCTATTTTTCTGACAATTAAAATTAAATTATTTAAAATTTCTGAAAGAAATGTGAACAGGAATTGTAAATTTATATTTTATAGGGTAAAAAAGAAGAGTCGATGCAGTTTTTGTCCTTCATGAATAATTTTCATTAACCCCTAATTGGCTGACCCCCGATTCAATTGTGTGAATTTGATTAAACGTCACACAGATAATATTTAGGGTATTTACATACATATGTATATTATTGACACGGTATGTTTTATATATTAATATCGTAAGTTTTTAATAGTTCTACACTTCCTCAGTCCGTCTACAAAAATGAAATCTCGATAATTCTATTATTTCAGAAAGTGTTTAAATATATATAGCTGTCGCCCCTGCGTTACCAACAATTTCAATTTTGGAATAGACTAAAAATCGTCATTCCAGAAGCTGAAATCGTCAAATCGTCATTTTATGTTTTTGTGACTAAAAATCGTCAAAATGACGATAAATCGTCACTTCTGGCAACACTGCTTGATAGTGTTCGTTCACTCCAAAAACCTAGTAACGAGAGAGAGAGAGAGAGAGAGAATATTTTGACAGTTCAATGATAGAGAACTTACAAGTTTTTACTGGAGAAATTTTTGGCAGTAAGAATTTGCAAGTATGTAATACCATATGTTTTATAAACAAACAAAATTAGGAAGTAGAAAGAATATAAAATAATAAATTAAACATTGGAATTTTATTTTTTAAGAGAAAATATGATTTTTGAATTATTAATCTTTAAGTATTTTTGTTAAAAAAGAAGACAGTTTCGGTGATGTGTAATGTTTTGTTCGAACTGCGTTTGTTGATTCTTCCAATGTTTACATTGCAAATCAGCTGTACATATATATAGTACAAAGTTCTTATTTCTTCCAAGTTTTTACAATAGACTAATACTTATAGTAGACCTAATAGTTCTCTCAACAAAATTATGACATTTGGCCTGGTGTGATATTTACTTTCGATGTTGAAAAGAATTGCTTTATTAATACCAGATAGAGGCAATGGTTCAAAACAACGAACAAATTAACAACAACGGCATTTCGTTTTGTGTGTTAAAATTTTTGTGTTAAATACAACACAGATGTATGCTAACAATAAATGTCAATAAAAAAGTTTAAAACACACTTAAATTTCACAGTTTTCACCAAAACGACATGAAAAATTAAAGCAAGAAGTTATTGTAATTCCACCTGGTGTATGTCACTTTTCGTCAAACATCTCTCTATCACACCGACCGCATCAAGAAGGGTGTGAAACGAAACGCCAGATGAGCCAAATATTCTCTCTAGTATGAGATTACTCTATGGTTTTTAGTGGATGTCGTTCGCGTACTTTTTTGATATTTTTTACTCAGAGAGCAAAATCATTCTTACTCCGGAAAACTTGTTAAGTGATAATATTTACTGGAAAAGTAGTCGAACACAGCTAATTTGTACAAATTGTTACAAATTATCAGTACGCAGACAGACCTAATATCAAATAACAAATAAATCATTGTAATTTTATTTTTGGAAGAGAAAAAATAATTTGTATGGTATGTAATTAACCTTTAACTATTTCTTGTAAGAAAACAGTTTTGGTGATTTGTAATGTTTTATTCGAACTGCGGTTGTCTTCCAATGATTACATTGGAAATCAGCTGTTTACGTACAAAAGTTCTTATTTCTTGCAAGTTTTTACTGGGTGTCATTCTCGTACTTTTTGTGATATTTTTTTACTGAGAGAGCAAAATCATTTTTACTCTCCGAAAACTAGTTACTTGATAATTTTTACTGGAAAAGTTCACGAACACACATACTAACGCAAACAGACGGAGGGCAGACAGCTAGGGGCCTAGAGTTTACGGATAACATTCCGATGTTAATATGGCAGAGTCCACTGATATGAACATAATTGAAGCGCGAACTGATGACGGGTCTGGTGTTGCCAGTTGGGAGGACGTCGGATAAAGATGTCGGTGCACCAGTCGCAGGTGGAAAGCTACACCTGCAACCGTCCAAAATGAAATTTATCGATCGTTGTCAAGCTCTTAGAATTACCAACAGAAATGGTAATATCGACCAGAAGACACTCACTGCTAGACAGAGATACTATCGAGTATTTAGCCATGAAAAAGCTCCTCAAAATACCGTTCGGAACCGGTGTAAAACTGTAGGTCCCAATCAGTGAGAATAAAACTAGAAAGCGCACAGTTCACTGGTTGTGAGAAGCTCTCCCCGATTCCTTCATGGAATGTAATGGGAAAGTATATATTTTTTTATGTTTAAATAGAAATATGGTGTAGACATATGTATAATTCTCAGCATACGTTCTGATCCGAAAGGAGATGTCGGGACCTCCCGTTTGGCGTTTGGCGAAAAGGAAAGGATAGTAATCCCGAATTAAAGGGTGTTTCAACAGAGACGCTACAAAAGTAAATCGATAGGGACAGCAAACGACGCCATATTTTTTGGAAAGATATACGAGCCAACAACGAAATTGCAGCAGTATCGGCCGATTTATGCTTGAAAACCGTCGAAAATTGGGTTCAGCGTCTGGACTTCTGCAAGCGTGCCCGTGGTGGCCATGCAAAAGAAATCGAGTTCCATACAAAATGGCATCGAACGTACTTTCACAGGAATAAAGAATTTCATTGGTATCTAAAACCGGTTTTGCTTTATTTAAAAAAACTTTTGTAGCGCTCTTATTGAAAAACCCGTTAGATGGTGTCCGTAGACACGCGATGTTCACTTTCTACAAGGAGTCACTGGCACTTCTGAAAAAACCGATGGCGTGGTCTCGTTTGCTTTTGGGCAGATAACTCTGAAGATCTATAAACGGAATCAGGAATGCAAGGCTGTTAATAGCATTGTACTGTGTATGCGCTTTATGTAAATAATTGTACCGACATCGGTATACAATCAAGTCGGCACGCCAATTGTATCGTGTATTTCCCATTTTAAATTAATTTTGTCATAAGAGCTCATAAGCCGTAACCTTGCGCTTACACGAGATAATGCAATGAGAATATGTATTAGTTGTCAAAGAAGGGAAAAAATGTTTGTGTAACGTAGGCATCTAGACAACTATAAAGAAAATACACTTTTAACCAACCGCCGTCAGTGTCGTTTCGTGTGACTTGAATATCATTTACCAAAATCTACAAATAAAAGTAAATTTTGCTGTTTTTCGATTATGCTTCCGTTTTTTCACAAAATACAACGAAACTCCACCGAATTGGTAGTTTGCATCAAATCATTTGCCGAATTTACTGTCTTTAATAAAACAGAGACAGTGACGAAGACAATGACAGAAGTGTGAGTGTGTTATAAAAAAAAAGTTTGAATGTATTGCTATTGTCTCCGCAAAACTGACTCGTGTAAACGCCAAGTTAGTTTTATAGAATTGTTTACGTCTACCTTCGAATGCTGCAACGAAACCGGCGTTGTGTGAGGAATAGTTATTTTGTACTCTGCTGCTAACATTTTGTTTAAAACGACAGCTTAAAAACTATTCGCATTAATTTCTTTAAAATATTCATAACATAATCGTATTTACATTTTTGTTTTGTTTGATTTGCTTTAATCAACAACGGCAACCAACATATAAGTATGTATGTATGCATTCGTATAAGTGGCCGCGTAACTTGAAGTGTTTAATTTCATTCATATTGTGGTTCTTGCCCGTCCGTCTACTACGTGAGCGTGACAAAGCATTTTATAGTCAATATTTTATAAAACAAAAACAAAATCTTTATCATATCAAAGAGAACAAAAAAAACAAACTCTGAGTAAGAGGGAAAGTACCGAGGTAAGAAGTGCACATTTTTCGCAGTATCTGCGAAATGGCACGTTGTATATTGTCATAAACAGTCAACTTAACTTGAGCGAATCTTAGTATTGCAATTATTACTTAATTGAAGGAATTTGTATTGAAAAGCGATATCAATATTTTATTTAAATGATGAATTAGCTTTGTATTTTAGAATTATCTGCCTATATGCAGACAGAAAAGTCTGACGGCTTTCAATCATTGTTTACCTTACATTTTGGGGTGACAACGATTTTATTGTTAAAGTTACATATGCACATCCATAGACTAATACTTATAGTAGACCTAATAGTTCTCTCACCGAATGTATGACATTTGGCCTGGTGTGATATGAACGTTGGATGTCGAAAAAATTCCTTCAAAAATACCAGATAGAGGCAATGCTTCAAAACAACAAACAAAATAACAACAACGGTATTTCGTTTTGTGTGTTAAAATTACTGTATTAACTACAACACAAATGTAGCTAACAATTACAGTCAATAAAAAAGTATAAAACACATTTAAATTTCAGTGTTTCACCAAAACGACATGAAAAATTAAATTCAGAAATTATTGTAATTCCACGTGGTGTATGCCACTTTTCGTCAAACATCTCTCTATCACACCGACCGCATCAAGAAGAGTGTGAAAGGACACGTCAGATGAGCCAAATTTTCTCTCTAGTATGATTTACTCTATGTGCACATCTGGACGTCGGTGGTTCAATGGTAGTGTACGCGGCTCTTGTACATGAGAACGTGGGTTCGGTCACCTCGCTTAGTAACGCCGATATTATCGGGTACTTAGTCAAGAAAAAGGTCCTCAAAATACCGTCCGGAACCAGTGTTAAACTGTAGGTCCCAATCACTGAGCGTAAAACTAGAACGCGCACAGCTCACTGGTTGTGATAAACTCTCCCCAATCCCTTCATAGGATATAATGCGAAACCATTTTTTACATATCGTCGTCCCGAAGTTATCTTCACGTATCTCCAAAAAATATTTTTTTGGGAAATTGACTCTAAAGTTTCAACAATTTGTATAAAAAAATTGGTGTGAAAAAAGTGGTTCAACATTTTTGAAATTTTTTTAAATTTTTCTTTTTTTTACGTCTGTTAAATATTTTTTTCACATAATTTTTTTTAATTCAAAATTTTCATATATTTTTTGATGTATGTATATCCACAATAATGGTTCATACGGTATCATAACGTGTTAAATTTTTATCAAAAGTGGATATACAATAAAATGACTACATAATATCTCTGAAACCATAAGAGATAGGGACCTGGGGATTAAACAGATGGATAGATCTAAAAAATGTATCCCAGGAAATAGTCTTATCTCATTTTTTCTGATTTTGTGATATACGTGAAGATAACTTCGGAACAACGATATGCACATAGTAAATCTATACTAATATTATAAAGAGGAAGTGTTGTGAGTTTGTATGTAGGGGCTACTCTTCTAAACTACTCATCCGTTTTTAAAAATTCTTTCACCAGTAGAATGCTGCGTTATCACTGAGTATTATACGCTATATATTTTTCCCCCTACGGAAGTTCAGGACGAAGTCTGCCGGGTTTGTTGTATGTATACAATTATAAGTTCCATCCAAAAGCTACTAAAAAAATGATAATTGTCAAAGATCTAGTTTTTGGGTTGTGAATTAATCTTGATTTAGTCTGTTAGTTAAACAATAACTTTGCCCAATTAAACGTCAATTAAAACAAAATAACCAAATCCCAAAAACACCATTATCAGTTTAAGTCACGTTCAACCAACGAAATCAACGTTAAACTACATCCTACATCAGTCAGTGGTCATCATCGTTTCGTAGTTAAGTTGTGGTTAAACGTCGAATTGCGGATTCCAGTCCAATGTTGGTGAGTTTACCTGTAGTCAGAACCGTATGATTACGACAATCACATTGCTCTTTGTTAAAATGAGATATGTCAAATACATGTTTATGTTCAGAGTATTTGTAGAGATACTTTGAGTCTAGATCATTAAATGGTGGGTCTACAGTTTCTTTCATATTTTTGGAAAAATGACTTCGATTTTATGCATTTGTATCTTATTTTCTACAAATCAAATTTGTTTGTTCGTCGTTGTTGTTTTGGTATTTGCACAACACAGATGTTTTTTCCAATAAGAATACAAGTGGCTAACAATAATGACCAGATTTTAAGTGGGTAGTTAAATATATCGTTACATAATCGTAATTAAAAGTTAATTAGAGGTTAACTTGGCATTTTGTGTTTCAGTGGCGAGTTAATGTAAGCCGTCATATTGTTCCCGATTATGGCAACCCTTGCATTCTTATTGGAAAAAGGATCTGTTTAGGGCAAAATACCATAACAGCAAAGAGAAACAACCAAATGGAATTTTGTAAAACATGAAATAAATGCATAAAATCGAAATCATTTGAACAAAAAATTATCAAAAAATATGTAAAAACTATTAAAAAAAAACTTTAATTGAACGGTCTAGGACTAGGCTCACTGGTTGTGAGAAGCTCTGCCTAATCTCTTCTGCGGATGTAAGAGGGAACCATTTTGTTGTTTTTTTCTAATCAAGCCATAATATACCAAACGAAATTAAATTTTTTTTATTTTATTTAATTTTTAAAAAGATACTTGTATTTGGACCAAACGTTATATTTGTAGGATGTTTGTTATGTGGATAGAGTAATTCTATACCTAGAGTAACGAGTTCTCTCAGTAAATTTATGAGATTAGGCTTGGTTGCATATGGTCGTTGCATGTTGCAAAGTATTGCTTTAATAATACTAGATAGAGGCAGTGGTTCAAAACAACCAACAAGAAAACAACAACGGCATTTCGTTTTGTGTGTTAAATACAACACAAATGTATACTAACAATAAAATATAACAAACACAGTTCAAAATACGTTTAAATTTTACAGCTCTCCGCCAAAAAAGAAATGACAAATATAAGTCAACAATTCTTGTAACTCCAAGTCAATTTACGTCAAATATCTCTCTATCGCACCGACCTCACCGCGAAGAGTGTGAAATTAAATATCAGATGAGAAAGATGGCACCTCTAGCTGATATTACCATATGGTTATGGGTTTCCAGTCGTTTACAAACACCTTCAATTTATTTGTTTCGTAATGAATAAACTTCAAAACGAGTAGTTGTGTAAAATTGTATACTATACAATTTAATAAACCCGAGGTTGAATGAAAATGTCGAAGTGATGTCGATTCCAAGTCAGGCGAATTGAAATCCGACGATGAAATGGGTAAAAACACGCATGAACCCCAAAAGTTGTCCAATTATTACAACAATCTTTTAGTACTTTTCCAGTAAAAAATATCCAGTAAATATTTTTGAGAGAATAAGATAGATACTCTCCCAGTAAAAAATATCACAAAAGTACACAGGCGACATTCAACAAAAACTTGCAAGAAATAAGAACTTTGTATGTAAACAGCTGATATGCAATGTAAATACCAACACGCTGAAAAATTTGTCTTTGTTGTTGTTTGGATGCAAATAACGGGTTTTTCAATAAGAGCGCTACAAAAGTTTTTTAAATAAAACAAACCCGGTTTTAGATACCAATGAAATTCTTTATTCCTGTGAAAGTACGTTCGATGCCATTATGTATGGAACTCGATTTCTTTTGCATGGCCACCACCGGCACGCTTGCAGAAGTCCAGACGTTGAACCCAATTTTCGACGGTTTTCAAGCATAAATCGGCCGATACTGCTGCAATTTCACGTTCGATATTCGTACGAAGTTCATCAATCGTCGCTGGCTTGTTGGCATAGACCATAGACTTGACGTAGCCCCACAGGAAATAATCTAACGGCGTCAAATCGCACGACCGAGGCGGCCAATCGACTGGACTATTTCGTGAGATAACACGTTCAACAAATTTGGTTTCCAATAAATTGATTGTGGCATTCGCTGTGTGGCTTGTGGCCAAAAATATTCGGTTATCATTGAACGGTAGCGATTCGCATTCACAGTAATGTGCCGGTCTTGATCATCACGGAAGAAGTACGGCCCAATGACGCCGCCGGCCCATAAACCGCACCAAACCGTAATTTTCTCGGGATGCAATGATGACTCATGGATTACGTGTGAATTGCTGTCTGACCAATAACGCATATTTTGCTTATTGACGAAGCCATTAAGCCAGAAATGAAATTCAGAATTCACAAATTGGACGTAGCGCTCTTAAAGTTGAGGCCACTGACTCCAAATTTCGGTAGTAAATTTTAATAATTTCGACTCGTTGTTGGCTCGTATATCTTTCCATGATGGAATGGCAAACCTTACTGAAGAGAAATGTCAAAAGAGCGGGGAAAAATATGGCGTCGTTGGCTGTCCCTATCGATTTACTTTTGTAGCGTCTCTGTTGAAAAACCCTTTATAAAGCGTGTGTGGAGCTTGTCGCAAATATAATATACTTGTGTCCAAACACATTGTGTTTACTATAACATGTTGAGATACAATGATTAATATGTTATAATTTATGTGTTTGCGACCCACATATATTTATGTTTGTGATACAAATACAGCTGTGTTTGTTGCACTGTCTATGCTCTCTCGAGAATAAAAGAGGGACAACAAGAGAGTCTATCTTGTAAGTATGTATCTGTATTTTTGCATTATTCTCTCAGTCAGTGAGTCATAAATATTCCTGAATGGGCGTGTAAATTGCAGATGAAGTGTTTCTTATTTTCCCTGATGTATTGCGTTTTAGTTTCATGTATTCAGTCGTCAATGGTTTATCGGACAGAGGATATCAAAAGCGCTTGATCAGTGAAAAAAGAATAAACGAAGGCTCGGACGGTTAAATGGTCTATGATGTTACTTTGGTTTTTGTATGTGTTTCTTATATATGTATGTGTGCTACCAAAGTGAGAAACGATTTTGAGGAAAGAAACTATAAAGGGCAACAATGTGAAGCCCTTTGTCTGTCCGAGCCTTTACTGAGAAAATCGGAACGGCGGACCATTTGTGAAATAAGTGTAATAATAAAACACAAGTGATTAATCCACGCTTGGCTTGCATGAACTTGATTTTTACATAAATATCTTGTTTGTGTACCAACACATAGTGATAATCAACGCATAGCTGAGACCTTCTGAAAACAAAAACGTGAGAGACAACAAAGAAATGAGAAGCAAAAGAGCAGCAGATTCTCATTTCATGAAAAAAAACAAATAATGCATTCAATGCAAATAAATGTAAAAAGGTCCGTTTTAAATCTATTAATTTTTTGTATTAATTACTTATAAATGTGGATTTATATTGTTAAAATTAATTATAGTAAATAATGCATATACATATATTGAAATCGAAGAATAATTCCTTTGCAAATATTTTTTTATTTTGGGAGGAAATTCGCATATGTTTCCACGTAAGTATATGTAGGTTTGGGGGAAACACTCGAATGCTTCCACGTAAGTATATGGATGTTTGGAATGAAGAACGCATATGTTTCCACGTAAAAGCATACATGTTTGTCAGTAAACATGATACTCTTTGCATTTAAACACAAGTAAGTTTGGGACTTGCAAACATATGAATGTTTGAAGTGTGTTCCAAACATATACAAGGCTCCTGCAGAATATATTTGGGAAAATATTGTTACGAATAAGTAAAAGATTTTGCTTGCTGTTAATAACTCTACTAACAGTATGTAAGTTACTGGCGGTTAGTGCTGCGCCTGAAAGTATGCATTGTAACAACGTACCAGCTCGCTAAACCAGTAGCATGAATTCACCTCAGTTAAGATATTTCTCCACCATTCGAGATGATTCTACAAATATAAGCAACAACAACAAGGACTAGAAGGTTCTTGAATTCGCTAGATATAACTTCATTTGAGTATGGTGAGTTGGTATAAATAGCGGAGGTCTTTGGAATGGAGCGTTCAGTTTGTGATTAAAAAAATAAAAAATAAATGGTTTCCCATTACATCCCATGAAGGGACTGGGGAGAACTTCTCACAATCACTGAGCTGTGCGCTTTCCAGTTTTCACTCACTGATTGGGACCTACAGTTTTACACCGATTCCGAACGGTAATTTGAGAAGCTTTTTCATGGCTAGATACTCGATAGTGTCGCCGTCACTATGCGAGGTGACCGCCGCCGAAAGAAATTTTAAGGTGGTCAGAGCCGGGTTCGAATCCAGGATCTCATGTACAAGAGCCGCGCACACTAACCATTGCACCACCGACTAACCATTGCACCACCGACGGTTTGTGATTAACCGCCGTAAAGTAAGCAACGCGATTTGATAGTAAAACATAAGACTTATTAAAGTGGTGTAAATAAAGTAAACTGTTGTACTACATACATAAGTAAAATAAAAGGAAGTTAAACCGTTGCAATTATCGTAATTTAAAACGAACCTTGTTTTATTATTGGGAATAAAGCAACGCAAAAAGGACGAATAAGGAAATTCGTAACAATATGTTAGAGAGGTCGTTATTTTTCAGTGTGTACAGAACCAATAACCGCACTTTGAATAAAACCTCACAAATCACCAAAACTGTCCTCTTTTGTTTAAATAAATAGTTAAAAGTTAATTACAGAGCATTAAAAATGATTTTTTACCTAAAAACATAAAATTCCAATGATTATTTGTTATTTTGTGTTTTTTTATATTTCCTAATTTTGATTATATACATAAAACATATGTTCCAAAACATAAGCAAAAATTTCTCCAGTAAAAACTTGTAAGTTCTCTATCATCGAACTGTCAAAATAATCTCACTCTTGCTCTCTCGTTACTGGTTTTTGGTGTCAACAGACAAAATCCAGTAACAATTTGTACAAATTGTTACAAATTATCAGTACGCAAACAGACCTATTGTTATTGAGATAGATTTTTATACAATTCAAATCAAAGATTACAGCATATGATGATGGTGTGCACCGTGCTGGGCGACACATCTGTCGCGTATGTTAAAAATAGCACCCCAGACGGTGCAAAGTACTTTGGGCAAAGCAATGATAATCTTGTATTAATATTATGTATGGATAACGTTGTAGCTCTGTGTTGGGTTCGAAAATTTACGCAAATTTCCAATTTCGTGCAATGTGTGTGGTAAAGTGTTCTAGTTGACGAAAAAAAGTTGAAATTAAAAGGTAATTTTTGTGTTTTTGCACAATTTAAGAAAATATTTTTTTGGGTATGCCCCTATGTATTTAACCCGAAATTTTTGAGCATTATTAAAGACGTCAAGATTAGTCATTGCTTTGTATAGGATTCAAAAATGTAGCACTAATATATTTTGAATAAATCCAAAATTTGAAATGGAATAATCTAGTTTTGACGCGGCTGATTGGAATTATCAACTTTTGTTATGTGCTCCTAACCTTGATTTGCTGAAACTAATTAGGTAGCAGAAATCTTATTTTGAATTAAAATAACCTGAGGATAATCTTTAAATAATTAAAACTAAAAAAAAATTAATCAAAGAATGTTTTATTTATTTTTAAATTATGGTTTATTCACATTTTGTTCCAAAAATGTATATTTGAAATGGGTAATGTCGTTTTGAAGTGGAATAACCTCCTTTAAATGAAATCATGCCTTTTATTTAGTTTTTTTCTGGTGTAATTATAAAGATCTCGCACAATTTTATTTTCGCTGAGTTTGCAATTCAATGCTACCAAACAAAAAAATATAAAAATCAGTTCTGTCAAAAGTGGAATAGTCAAGTTTTGAAAAGAACCTCGTCAATTAAAAATGGAACTCTAAATTAGAAAACACCGCGTTTTCATTGTTGAGAAATATTTTGTTTTCAAAAAAAAAATCATGTTCAACTATGAGCTGATTTTCATCTTGATGGCTTCGCTTATGCATTTCATTTACATTTAATTTATTGTAACTTTAAAGCCTACTGGGTAATTAAAGAAATTACAAAATTATACCACTTATTATCTAAATTGCATTTATTATTTAATATTTACAACAAAAAGGACGATAATTATTTCCTAAAAAAACAAAAAACAGTTTTTATTGAGAATTTCTTTCAACATTACATCGATCTACAGGGAACCAATATTTTTTACTCTTCAATTACCTTCAGTATCCATGGCTTCATGTGAAAATCCACTATAAAAAGTCGGTGGAAAATTGTTGATATTCGCTTGTTGATTATGTGTGACAATATGATTTTGTAAATTGTGAGGCATTTTGTCTGTGATGTATTTTACATGCGTGTTTAATACTTGTTGCAGGCTTTAAATTGAAAATTGTGAGTATGACATTATTTTAGAAATCCCC
Source organism: Phaonia tiefii (assembly GCA_963931995.1). NCBI lineage: Eukaryota > Metazoa > Arthropoda > Insecta > Diptera > Muscidae > Phaonia > Phaonia tiefii. The sequence goes on from OZ008367.1 coordinate 90,087,407, forward strand.
ACAATGTGTTCTTTAAATATTTACAAACTTGTGACGATTGGAGTTTTATTGACGATCAAAGTCCATATATGTACATAGCTTTTCAACAAAGTAGTGGTTGCGATATTAATATGAATGAAATTATTGTCACATTACGCGAATTGCGTACTAATTTTTAGTTACACATTTGACGATTTGTTGGCGTTATATGTAGTAGATGTGTAACCGAAATGAAGTATGTTATCGGGTTTCACACGAGCATATATAATCTTATGCAAAATCTAATAACGTTTACTATTGTCGAAATTGATGCCCCCGGAAAATAATTATGTTTTTTTAAGTTTTTCGTTCTTTTCTTTTTTAACGTTAGTTTTTCCGTCCGTCTTTTAATATTACCACTTTGATGGAACGAACCGAACTGAGACCTTTTATTCCAATAAACTCTCTCGGAACCGCAAATAACCAAAAATTAACAAAAAAAAAGCAGAAAATAAATACTCACTCACGAAAACTCTACCATATCTTACTTAATACCTTTTTACTTTCATGGTAAAGTGTCTATCTGCAAAGTCATTGTATACGTACAGCTGGGGTCAAAATATTATTACTGCAGCAAAAATTAAAAAGTTGAAAACAATATATGTATTGCTTTTAATAAATATATACGCAACAGGTGATTCTTTTGGTGGCCAGATAAGAACGATAGGAAAATAAATTTAAATAAAACAACAACGGTGTGATATATCAAAATGATTCTGGCTTTATTTTGAACCTACATTTATAGGAATAGTACATCATTATACATCATTGCATTTGGCCGCCTCGGCTTCGCTGGTCTCGAGGCCGACCAAAGTGGTTGGCTTGTTAGAGTAGACTAAGCACTTGATGTAGCCGCAGAGAAAATAATCGAGGGGTGTCAAAGTGGTTGGCTTGTTAGAGTAGACTAAGCGCTTGATGTAGCCGCAGAGAAAATAATCGAGGGGTTATCGTTGACGAGATATCAAATAGAAAAAATTGTTACTACATATTTTTCGCGGCGGTCAATTGATGAACGCTCGCCGTGCGATACCCAGTCGCAAATTTTTTGCTTCACAACTTCGATCGTTGCGTCGCTTATATGTCATGTAGCGCCGCCTTGTTGGAACTACAAGGCTACTAAAAAGCGCACAGCTCACTGGTTGTGAGAAGCTCTCAACAATTTCTTCATGAGATGTAATGGAAATCCATTTATTTATTTTTATTGATTGGAACCTAGTTTTACACCGGTTCCGAACGAAATTTTGAGAAGATTTTGCATGTACTTAGATAATGCCGAGTACTTAGATAATGCCGCCACCACTATGTGAGATGACCGTCGTCGAAAGGAATGTGTTTCGTCGAAAGGAATGTGTGTGCAACGAAATATTAATTACAATATTTTTTTAGAAGGGGGTGCTTTTGTTTTGTCCGTACAGATTTGCGACGTAAAATGGTTTTTGGATTTCAATTTTTAATCTATAAATTTCTGAATTCCTTAGGTTTTTGTTTATCAATAATAAAGATATAAATAAATAAAAAAAACAACTTATTTGTTTTTTTTCTTTAAAAACTTATTTTTCTTTAAAAAATTACCTACGGGGGTGCTTAAGTTTTGGCCAATACTGTACATCCATTTACCATTAAAGTATTGATAAAACGCACCGAATTTGTTTAACTTTAAACGTAAACATATTGTGGTGATGCTTTGAGAATTTCTAGGCCAAGCGAAAGTTCGATAACAAGCTGAAGTATGTAACATGAAATTTGTTTACACAAATAGGCTGGCATATTAAAATTATTTATCATAATAACTACAAGCTTACCCACCCACCCACCTTTGACACTCACGGTCGGCACAATAAATATCGCGGTTTTCAATAGGGACATAACAATGTTGTATTTAAATAAAACACAGAATAATTGAGACATCGGGCTGAAATTTATTCCAGGTGTTGTCAACGTATTAAATTTAATTATGGAATTCTATTTCGTTCATATGACCACGGCGAGCACGTTTGAAGCGATCGATTCTTTGGAGCCAATTCTCCCTCACTCTTCCACACATATCGGCCGGAACACGTTCGCAATTTCGCGTTCGATATTGTTCCTCAGCTCCTCTAACTTTTTGGGGATGAATTGTAGTCTCTCGAAGATAATGTGGGTTCGTTGCTGACCAAAAACGCATATTTTGCTTGGTGACAAAGCCATTTAGCCAGAAATTGGTTTCATCGCTGAAGACAATTTTTCGATAAAATTCATTATTTTCTTCTTACTTAAAGTTGCGAACACCGACTAAGAATTTTTGTAGTGTTTTTTAATAATTTACAAACGTTGCTCTTTGGTGAACTTCACCAGGATAAAAATGTAAACATTGGCTAATGTTTTGACATTGCCAGATCATAAAAAAATTAAGAGTGCGTTCGTATTAAAATACAACATTGTTATAGACTGGAGATATTGATTTAGAAGACGTAAACATTAATATCCTGTCAGTTAAAAGAATTGAAGCAGGCTATCATATCAGTATTGCCCATCCCCACATTACGCGATGAGATGTCTACTGGACATCATGAAAATCGCGTTGTATATCATATACTTATACATACATAGATACTTTAAAATTCGCCGAAATTAATGCATATTTCGCGAACAAGGTTCTAACTGAAAATTTTTGATAATTTAATCCGCATATCTCATCGCAATAAAATGGGCATATCCTTTCGATTACTGCTACTGAAATAATTATATCTCTTATCGTTGACGAGATATCTAATAGAAAAAATTATTACTCCATATTTTCCTGCAGTAATTTGGTTAACAAAATGCAATCAATCTGGTTCTTGTCAAAAATCACTTGGTGCACTTAGAACCTTGTTGTTCTAAGGTCGCGATTTGTCTACAAGAATAACGGCAAAATTTACGAACTTCACTGACATTTTCATCGCCTGCTCATTGCTACTTGCCAACACCAGCTGAAATTTGTGTATTAATACAATTTGCGACAAAAGTAATCACCCTATTGGAAAACCGTAAACTTTAGCAAATGACGCCAAATGTCAATTTGGTTTTGACATTTGCGAAGTAAATAAACGCAGAACACAAATCGACAAGCCATGAATCAGTTTACTCCATTTTTTTGCGAAACAATTCGTCGGCCGTCGGACTCCAACTGGACAAGCACTGCGGGACAAGCAACACGAGATCTTCCCAAGGCTGGCCTGCTCCGGAGCAGCCGTTTTGCTGATAATATCGTTGCTGTTGCCAAGATGCCGACCAGACGACATGCCACGCAACTGGACATAAACCGGCGGTCCCTACGCAGAAAGATTTGAAGATGTTCCCTTACAAAGCGCAGACAGTGCATCAGCTGTTAGCTGTTGACCCCTAAACGCGTGTAACCTACGCTCAAGCCATCCCGAATCTCAACGAAGAGGTGGACGATTTTTCATCGAAAATTATCATGAGCTATGAGGCTCATTTCCATCTTAGCGGTTACGTGAATAAATATAATAATCGTTTCTGGGGCACTGAAAATCCGTGTATCATCCACGAAGAACCATTTCCAAACGACTACTGTGGACGGCGCGCGCTACAAAGCCATGATTACCCAATTTTTTCTTCCTCAATTGGATGAATTGGGACGGGAGAACATGTGGTTACAACAGGACGGTGCAACGGCGCACACTGTTCGAGCCACAACCGATATTCTGAAGGAAGCTTTTCCGGATCGCTTAATCCCTCGTTTTGGTGATTTTCACTAGCCTGATTGGACCTACAGTTTTACACCGGTTCCGAATGGTATTTTGAGAAGCTTTTTTCATGGCTAAATACTCGATGGTGTCGCCGTCACTGAGAGTGGTGACCGCCGTCGAAAGAAATTTAAGGTGGTCAGAACCGGTATCGCACCCAAGTTCTCATGCACAAGAGCCGCGCACACTACCATTGCACCACCGTATCAGCCGAAAATGTTGGTTGTTAGGGAAGTGACCGTCTGGCTGTTATTGGGGTCAATGCCTTCTCTGACAGTCAGGCGGTAATCAAGTCTCTGGAATCAATATGCCCAGGACTATCGTAGATCTCTTGAGATACCGCATAGATGACCCAGCAGTACGACATTCACCTCATATTGGTTCCAGGGCACATGGACAATCCGGGGATATTCTCTACCACTCTAGAGAAGTAACGCGACTTCGTCGAGACTAGTACATGGAAGGTCGGTAATTTTGAAATACCAAACAAAAAAGTGTGTTGTTGTTGGTTAGAGAAAGAAATCAAAATAACTGGTTCTAAAATATAAACCTTTCTGTGGAAATGCCCATATACTGAATTTATAAATCTGATAAAAATACAAGTCATAAGGACTTCCGATGATCATACAATATCTGTGTAAAGAAGACTTGGAGGAAATTGGGAAACTAGGTTCCAATAATTTTGTGGGAAGTTATATTTTCAATGACTTTTTTAAAATGTTGTTTAATACATAACGTTTCTATTGTTTTGCCCAATACTATGTTGTACATTAGGCTTTGAAGCCATAAAAAACGTCAATTAAACCACCAATTTCAAATTGTAAATCGGCAAGAGCATCAAATTATTTCTCTATTATCAGTTGTATAGACGGTTGGTAATATTGGTCCACCCACGACGAAACAAACACAAATAGTAATGTAGTCGATTGCATAATTGTTATTAAAGTATAATAGTAAAGTAAAATACTTGATTGTAACAATTCACTATTAGGATACGAGAAGAACGAACACATGAACGAAATCCATTCACATGCTGATATATCACAGATTATCATAGATACATAACCATACGATTTTATACTGATTCTATTTGACTACTGGTGCTCAATCGAATTAGTTGAGAGAAGTGCCGGTTTGTTGTTAAAAATATTATGAAAAATAAATATAAAATTAACCCGTATAGAACACATTAACAAATGTACATCGTAAAGCTATAGCTAGAATAATACAGGCCAAACGTCGTCGCTCACTCACACAGTATCGGAGGTATTTAGGCTGAATGTGTTGTGTTCCCTCAATACATCGCGGTTTTACGATTGATCATGATGATTTGACAATTTCTGCAAGAGACTGCTGTATTTAATCGCGTGCTTTTTTGCAACTCTTTCGTATACGTCATTTTATTTGTTAATAAACTAGAAGCAATAGTTGGGGACAGACGCAAAATTTATATATATTAGTAACAGGCACGTACGCAGGATTTTCTTTCGGTGGGGGCCCAACTTGAATTATTTTTTGCGCGATTTTAAATTAACCAGAATTTAATTTGGAGATCAAATTTTGTTTCATTCTAACAAAAATGCTACATTTTATTAAAATTTTTTATTATTTTTGAAGTATCTACACTATAACAATTATAAACAACGTAAGGAAATACTGAAGACCGGGTGGCGCAAAATATCGGAAGCAAATTTTTGGGGAACGACATAGCATAGAGAATAAAAACTTGTACTTATTGATGTGCTTGAACGTGTTTTAGTGAAATGAATGTAATAAATTAGCCAATATACTTATATAAAACGAATTGGATAATTTCCAATATGGGGAACCAGATCATCAGATAAAATGCAAGTAGCTTTCTCTTTTTTTTTTGATGTGTTAACATCTGTAGGCACGGGTAGGGCAATCTATCAAAGTGAACACATGCAAACAACACACAGCGTTAGCTTCACATACGTGGTTGCTGTACAACAATAGTCTCTGCCTGAAAATAAATATGATGGTATTGATGTAGCGGCAGCGAACAAACAAGCAAGTCGTCGTCGCCTAAGAGTATTGAAGAAGAATTTATAGAATAGAAACATTGATGCCTTTTGAAACATTTATGCTTTTTGTATTGTTTTATGTAATAAATGGTGCATTTATATTGAAATATTCTATAAAGAGAATAAGACTCGTTTATGCTCTTTTACTCAGACTCTCTACATGAGAGCGGAAAAAGAGTGAAATAAGTTCTCTATACTATTGATGGTAGAAAAATAATGGTAGATGCAGTAAACAACAAATACAACAAGCCAAAAACAACACGCATTTTATTTTTGCTCAGTGCCAGTGTTGTGTCAACTCAGCTAATTGAAAAATAATGAAAGTGTATACAAAATTGAAATAATTGCCATTTACAAAATACGTGTTTTATTTGATATTTTGAAAGATAAAACTGTATTTTAATACGGATTAAAGAGTTAGTTACAGCTAAGTCGCAAATATACTTGTGCCCAAACGCATTGTGTTTGCTATTCAATATTACGTGTTTGGGACACAACGATTAAAATGTTATAACATATGTATGTTTGTTTTTGATATAAATTCAGCCGTGTTTGTTGCACTGTTTATGCTCTCACGAGAACAAGAGAATAAAAGAGGGGCAACGAGTGTGTATATCATGTAAGTGTGTTTCTGTATTTTTGCATTATTCTCTCAGTGAGTGATTCATAAATATTCCTGAATGTGCGTTCAAATTGCAGATGAAGTCAGCGTTTCTTATTTTGGCTGATGTTAAAAAAATGGTGTCCCATAACATCCCATGAAGGGATTGGAGAGAGCTTCTGATGTATTACGTTTTAATTTCATGTATTCAGTCGTCAATGGTTCATCGGACAGAGTATATCAAAAACGCTTGATCAGTGAAAAAAGAATAAACAAACGCTCGGACAGTTAAATGGTTTGTGATGAAAAACACACACAAGTAATTAGTACAGGCTTGTCTTGCATGAACTAGAGTTGTATATAAGTATATTGTTTGTGTACCAACGCATAGTGATAACCAAGGCATAGTTGAAACCTTCTAAAAAAAAAACGTGAGACAACAAAGAAAGGAGAAGCAAAAGAGCAACAGATTCTCAGTAATGCATTCAGCAATAAATGTAAAAAGGGGAATTTTAAATATTTTAATTTTTTGTATTAATTATTTGTACATGTGGATATATATTGATAAAATTAATTATAATAAATAATTAAGAAAGAATAATTCGTTTCTAAATATTATTATGTTTGGAAGAAAATACGCATATGTTTCCACGTAAGTATATGGAGGTTTGGGGGCAACACGCAAATACTTCCACGTAAGTATATGGATGTTTGGGATGAAGCACGCATATGTTTTCACGTAAAAGCATACATATTTGTCAGTAAACATGCTAATGTTTACATTTAAATACACCTGAGTTTGGGACTTGCAAACATATAAATGTTTGAAGTGTATTCCAAACATATACATGGTTCCTGCAGAACATGTTTGGAGAATATGTTACAGAGGCCGTTTTTTTTCAGCGTGTGGGTATGAATAATAGTTCTTTGGGGATTTTCGGGATTTTCGATTCGGGGATTTCATCCTGAAGAAAATGACAACACTGCCTACGAGAGAAGGGTTATATGAACAGACCTTGTGAATAAAGACCACCGATTTTAAGATTTAAACAAATGTTGTAATTTTTGTGATTTTTGTTTTCGACAATTTGACTTCTTTGTATACACTAGGTCTTTGTTAAACGAGAGAGTTTTGTATCTTGGTAATTTATTTCTTAAATAAATTTCTTTATCAGCAGTATATGTTGGGAGTGGAAATCTCTATAAAATCAAATGCAAGAAAGTTTTGGACTTTTATTCAGCAGAAAACTGGCAAATCATCAATTCCAAATGGAATGGAGTACAATAATGTTGTTTCAAAGTCATTACAGGAAACTGTAAATTTGTTTGCTGACTTTTTCAAAGCTAGTTACGTATCTCATGATCCAGTATTTAATTATTTGTATCTGGATAGCATTGAATCTTGTATAGGTATTTGAAATATGGCAATCAGTGAAGAAGAAATAGTTGTTGCCTATGACAAATTTAATGATTCAATATTTTCTAAAGCAATGTAAGCACACAATTTGTGAACCTTTAATGTATATTTTCAATAAGTCACTTAGTTGAAATGAATTCATTGAGAAATGGAATATTAGTTCAATTGAACCTATCATTAAAGAAGGCAATATAGCAAATTATAGCTACTTATATATTAGGGTCCACTTTCAAAATCATTTTTGTTTCTGATTATGCGCTATAAAGCCTTTTTGGAAGGTTTTTGCATCACTAAATCTAATGGCGTTTTTATTTTTTTAAAATTCCAACTCCTCGGCCTGCATATCTGCGGCTAAAAACGCGGATTTTGGGCACCATTTTCTACAGAGCAAAAACGGCTTAATATTTTTCAAATCTGATTTCACCATTCGATTCTTTAGGACAAATTATAAAAAATAAACGTTATTTGAGATTTTCAGGATGGACCTGTTAGTCGTTAGGGTGCACCAAAAAATCACTTTTTCTTAAAAAAAAAATTTAAAAAAATTTTGAACGCAAAAAATGGTGAAGAAAATTTTATTATAGTAATTCCGGTTTAAAAGTTATCAAGTAATATGTAAATAAAAAGAGATATTTTTTCAAGTTTTGTAATAGATATTACAAAGTCAATTTTTTTTTCAAAACACAAATTTTTTTTTAGTGACCTTTTGAAAAGTTGTTAAGATTTATAAATTATATTACTTTTTAACCAGTATTGTGTTTTTCAAGTTACATTTGTGAACACTAACCCTGACTACAAACTGAAAGCGTGTGGTGCAGACCACCATGCTAGGTGGCTTTCAAAAATAATTTACATCTTCAAAATATTGCTTTTCAAAGAACATTTTAACATATCGGAAGCCTTAGTTGAACAGATCGAAGCGATGCTTATTTATTTTATAACAATATATTTAAAATACTGGTTTACTTGCGAGTCCACAATATATGCACCGAAAAATGATTTAGATTTTCTTATAGAACTGGAAGAGTTTTCACAAATTGAAGGCAAATATTTTTCATTGATTGCTAGAAGCGCAAAAGTCACTCAGCTAAGGCACATGGATTACTTAACTGAAGAAAATGCTATATTTTCTACTTTTGATGAGAGAATATCCGTAGAAGAAAAAGAAAATTTGCGCGTCAAATTGTTAACCAGCAACAGCCAGGATCAGTTTGCTAAACTCTCAACAATAGATCCGAGTGTAAGCTTCTGTTCAGATGATTTAGAAGATAGTGAGACACAAATATACACAATGTCTGCAGTTGACGAGAATACGGAAGACTTGGTAAAGCTAATTGATACAGCTGACCAAATTCTTTATGAAAAAAATTTTATACAAGTCGATGACAACGCAAAGTTTTGTAATTCGAAAGATACAACTAGAAAGTTAACAAATTTGGATTTCGTGGTTTTAAAGTCGCCTTTCGATTATATAACTCTTCAGAGTTTAAAAACATTAGTTAATTATGGAATAAATACTTCATTTATGCTGTTTCCCTCCGCTCAGTGGGCATCCCAAAAAAGCTTTATCGTTGCTCTTGAAAAAGCTAAAAATATACAATCTACAAGTATTTATACTGAACAGCTTGTTGGTCAAATTTCGCGGCTTAATAATTCAAATATAATAAAAAATAAAGAAGATTTAAACAATTTAGCATTATGTGCAGTAGAAAAAGAAGTTAAATAATGTAGTTTTGAAAAAAAAATAAACTTTGTAAAATCTATTACAAAACTTGAAAAATTTCTCTTTTTTTATTTACATATTACTTGATAACTTTTAAGCCGGAACTACTATAATAAAAGTTTTTTCACCATTTTTTGCAGGAGACTGCACAATTTCAGTATGCGCGTTCAAAAAATTTTTTAAATTTTTTTTTATGAAAAAGTGATTTTTTGGTACACCCTAACGACTAACAGGTCCATCCTGAAAATCTCAAATAACGCTTATTTTTAATAATTTGTCCTAAAGAATCGAATGGTGAAATCAGATTTGAAATATGTATATTATGCCGTTTTTGCTCTGTAGGAAATGGTGCCCAAAATCCGCGTTTTTAGCCGCAGATATGCAGGCCAAGGAGTTGGAATTTAAAAAAAATAAAAACGCCATTAGATTTAGTGATGCAAAAACCTTCCAAAAAGGCTTTATAGCGCAAAATCTAAAAAATCAAGTGGACCCTATTATATATACATAGCTAAATTAACTGTTACTGCGAAAATTTTTGAGCAAGTTGTACATATTAGATTATCGTTTCCCTGCAGTATTGGTAACACTAGGTCACAAATAACAAAATTTTCTCTGTGATTTGTTTCTAGCATACTTTTTCTCATTGATTTTGACCTACTAAACACGAAAATGAGTTTTAAAAATTTTTCTGTTGATTGGTTTTCGAGATACAAATTTTTGAATTTTTTTTTTTAAATTTTTGGAGGTACACTTACAATTTTGAGCATATCTTTCGTCTTCTTTGACGTATTTGATCCTACTACTGCTCAAATTAAAGCAAATTGAGCCGTTTCAAATCGGGTGAGTAGTTTTGATGTTGGCGGCTTAAAAAGGTTAAAAAACTGCGTTTTTTTAGTAAAAATATGGCAGAAAAATTCATATAAAAATTCATATAAAATATAAAACGCGATGCTAACAGCGATTTTGGTTTTTTTACGTATAGCTGGCATTTTTCCAAAGAAAATAAGCACTTACTTAACAAAATCTGACAACAAATGGCGGACTTATAATTTTTTTGGTAAAACACCGAAATTCCGCTATTTCACGATATTTTGATTTTCATTATTTGCACAGCTAACCTACTAGGAGGGATCGAAAAAGCAAGTTTTTTATAATCCTTTTGGAATAGAACGGAACAGTTGCTCCTATACATAAGTTACTTCTGTTCAAAATTTCACCACCCTGGGTTAATGTCTTCTGTTCTGGCAAGGGACGTGAAATTTCAAAAATTTAGTGAAATCAGCAATTTTTTTTTTTGGAAATTTTTTTCAAATGTCACAGCACTTAGCAGTTTTGATAAAATTTTTAAATTAATATTAATAACACAAATATTTCATAATTGTAAAAAACCTATTTACAATACCGTAGGGACGTTTCGTCGATGTTTTTAAGAAAATGGTATAATGAAAATGCACAACATAGAAACACAGGTGCATTTTACGATACGAATTTTGGCAAACCCACTTTACAGGTACAAAATTGTTTGGAAAAAACGTTTACGTAATTTTTATGATTCTCAGAATTAAAAAAAATAAGTAATACACAAATAGTTATTTAATTTTTATGATTTTGGTTGCAGAGTAATATACGCTTCTGAATGTGCGTGGACGCTCTTCGTGTTCCTTTATGACTGCTACTCCGTTCACAGTCAATTAAAGGGAATTACACTTTTTTATTGATGTGTGTTTTCCCGATGGCTACCTGTATCGGATTTTTTTACAGAAATTCCCCCCACATTTGTGAGTGGTCATTATTTGGAAACTTTTCCACAATTTGAAACGCACACTTGCTGAATCAGGTATATAGCCAGGTATAGTATTTATAGGTGTTCATTTATCGTTTTTTGTCATTCAACAAGTGTCTACAAACGCGAGTAGTACGAGTAAAAAGTGAAACAAATTGAATTTAAGTGCATATAATACCTACCCAACAAGTAAGACAATGAGTAAAAGACTACGTGTGTTCGAGTGTTTGAACAATCCAGACAATTTCTGCAATGTTTGTGGCGAGTTTATAAAGAATAATCACGCACACACGTTTACTCCAGCAGTGTAATTGCACTATTTGAATTATTTTGGTATTTCACCAAATATCACAGAATCATGGACACCTAAGTCGCTATGTGATCTTTGCTATATAATCCTAACCAACTGGGCAGCTGGCGGAAGGTAAGAATTTTTATTTAAACACATTAAGCAAAGCAAATATAGTAATTTATTTTAATTTTAGGCGCCATATGAAATTCGATACACCAATGATGTGGAAAAAGCCGCTATGCCATTCCACAGACTGTTATTTTTGCCTCACCACAAACAGTGGGGTAGGGAGATTTTTAAAATGGAACTACGCTCAAGTGGGATCGTTTGCACTTCCAGTACCACATTCGAATGATGTACCATATCCAGTGTGCCCTGGTGCATCTCTTCAAAAACCAGAATCGTCAGATCAAGAGTCCGAGTCAAGTGCAAGCGAATTTGGGGCGTGCAGAAAGCGAAAATTACTGTCACAGGCCGAACTAAACGATTGGGTGCGCGATTTTGGTCTCACTAAGGAGAAATCCGAACTTTTTGCGTCTCGGATGGTACAGTGTGGATTTGCGGATTCAGAAGTGAAAGTAACAGCGTACAGGAAGCGTCACCAGCAGTATGCAAAATTTTATACAAAGAAAGACCAAATATGTTTTTGCAGCGACATTTCCGGCTTGTTCCAAGAGCTTCACCAAATTCACAACCCCAATGAATGGAGGTTGTTTATTGACAGCAACAAAGAGAGCTTGAAGGCAGTTCTCTTACATAATGGGAATGAAAAGCCATCTCTTCCTATTGCTCATGCGGTTCATTCAAAGGAGAACTATGAAACTATGAACATTTTGCTGAAATGCATAGAGTATAGCAAATATAATTGGAAAATATGCGCCGACCTCAAAGTTGTGGCCATTCTGTGTGGACTCCAAGGAGGCTATACGCGACATTGCTGTTTTCTGTGCCTTTGGAATAGCCGCGCTGATGATCAGCATTATATTCAAAAAAAATGGCAGGAACGAACGAAACCTGTAGTTGGAGAAGCGAATGTTCAGCGCAAACCACTAATAGAGAACCGTGAAAATATAATATTTCCGCCGCTGCACATAAAATTGGGTTTGATAAAAAATTTTGCCAAAAAATTGGACAAAGAAGGTGAAGCTTTTGCCTATTTACGGTCAATTTTCCCTTACCTTTCGCTGGCAAAAATTAAAGAAGGAGTCTTCGCAGGACCCGATATAAAAAAAATGTTGAAAGATGAAACATTCCCGAAGCTGTTATCACCCATCGAAGCCGCAGCATGGAATTCCTTCAGGCTTGTTGTGGAAAACTTTTTAGGAAACAACAAAAGCCATAATTATAAGGACATAGTTGAGGATCTGGTAAAGAACTATGAAGCAATGGGTAGGTTTTTTTTTGAAACAAATGTTAATTTAAATAGCGTTATAATTCTCGTTTTTTTTTCATTTTTGGGTAGGAGTGCACATGTCACTTAAAATACACTTTCTGCATTCTCATTTGGATTTTTTCCCTGAGAATTTAGGAGACGTGAGCGACGAACACGGCGAGCGCTTTCATCAGGAATTGAAGGCTATGGAACGACGCTATCAGGGCATCTATGACACGGCTATGATGGGTGACTTCATTTGGACCCTAATACGTGAGACCAATTGCAGCGAATACAAAAAACAAAGAAGAAGTCAGCTGTTTTTCCACATGGCATAAAATGTACAGTTATATCTTTGTTTCTACTCATTTTTTATGGGCGTTGATTTGGTTAATTTCGTTAGTTTAGCTAACCTGGCACATCCATTTCTAATTGTGCCATACATTGAGTATGTAGTGCTCTAAATAAATTAAAAAATAATATACTAAGACTAATTTGTTTATTTTAAATTAAGTTCAAATGTATTTATTCGTTTGCGTTGGGTAGGTAAGCTGTGCAAATAATTTGGTGTTTTACCAAAAAAATTATAAGTCCGCCATTTGTTGTCAGATTTTGTTAAGTAAGTGCTTATTTTCTTTGGAAAAATGCCAGCTATACGTAAAAAAACCAAAATCGCAGTTAGCATCGCGTTTTATATTTTATATGAATTTTTATATGAATTTTTCTGCCACATTTTTACTAAAAAAACGCAGTTTTTTAACCTTTTTAAGCCGCCAACATCAAAACTACTCACCCGATTTGAAAATTTTCTGAGAATGAGTTGTAGACGGCTCAATTTGCTTTAATTTGAGTAGTAGTGGGATCAAATACGTCAAAGAAGACGAAAGATATGCTCAAAATTGTAAGTGTACCTCCAAAAATTTAAAAAAAAAAGTTCAAAAATTTGTATCTCGAAAACCAATCAACAGAAAAATTTTTAAAACTCATTTTCGTGTTTAGTAGGTCAAAATCAATGAGAAAAAGTATGCTAGAAACAAATCACAAAACGACTGTTGGCTAGCGTAATCGACTCTACGCTGATGAGTTCATCGACTACCACAAACCTTTCGTCGACTACTCGCTAAACTACCAGCAATGCTTTTGAGCGGCGAATTTAACAAGGCGATGTCCGCTTTGGTAATGCCTTACTGTTCGTCGATTACTTCATCGGTAACATTTCGTCGACGCATTTATCGGTAACATTTCGTCGACGCATTTATCGGTAACATTTCGTCGACAGGTTAAGAAAAACAATAGAAAATCTCTGGAGACACTACCTTACAGATTACCACTGAGTACCAATGTAATCGGCGATGTAGTCAATGAAAAATCAATGGCGATGTAGTCGATGAAATGTTGCCAGCCACTACTTGTGAAACTGCAGGGTTTTAACTAAGTCCCACACATCTTTATCTCAACATAGATCCTTGAGAGGTAGATCCACAATGACAAATTTCGCGGTGTTTACTAATTATTGTTTTTCAAATATTGAGAGCAAAGTACAAGTAGATGTGGTGTATTTGGACCTTAGTATGGCGTTTGACAGAGTTGCACACCAGTATCTTATCTCCAAGAATTCCTAAAATGGATTTCTTCGTGTTTAGTAAATCTAAGTAGAAAATATCTCGTTAAGGTTGATCAGGGATTCCCCACGGTAGACAATTAGGTCCACCTGTATTTAACATTTTCGTAAATAATATTCAGAGCTGTGTAAATTTTTCGGAACTTCTCCTTTATGCAGATGATTTATAGCTTTATCGTAGTGTTTCCAATATTATGCACATGTATCAAATTCAATTTGATTTAGATAGAGAGGTTTCATGGACATTTCTCAATGGTTTATCATTTAATATTAATAAAATTAATCAAATGACATACATCCCCAATTTTCAAGTTTTTATTTTATATTGTATTAGTCCTTTTAAAATCAAATAATTTTCAGAAAAAAATACTTTGACTATGTCTTCTTCCAGATGAATCAATAAAAATAAACTAATTCCTAGTGTGAAATATTTATAAAGGCAAAAGGTTTTTTTTTAATATTTTAACAATTTTAGTAAACCGTATCATCTCCATACCGCTGATAACTTCTTCTAATCGTTTTGGCATTGAGTTTATCAGCGAATGACTATGCGCAGGATTAGTTATCGTCCACTTTTCTTGAATTGCCACATTTTGATCCTTGACATTCTTAAACTGGCGCCATGTTGGTAAACTTGGGTAGGTAAAATATACCAGAGGTTGATTCGATTAAGATCACAACTAAGTGCAGGCCAGTCGGGAGTTGGTACTCTTTCTGGTCTCCAGAACCTTTGATGTTTTCTTACACCGATGTATTGTTGCGTTGTCCTGCTGGAAGTTGAATTCTGAATTAACTAAGATGACATCCAACAGTCGAATATAATACTCGGAGTCCATTTTTGTGGAAACGAAACATATAGGAGTAGTTCCTCTATAACTCATACCTGCCCAAACCATAAGGGAGCCACTGCCAAAATTTCGCCGAATAACACAATTATTTGTCCAAGTTTGTCCTCAATTCAGCAATAATTTCCTTATTGCTGAAGTTTTATTTAACAGCAACACTTTTGATCTCTCTTTTGAAACGGTCACAGTTCAGCGGTGTCCTTCCTGGTCGTATTGTGTTTCCATATTGACCCCCATATTTTATAAAATTGACAATAACACAGCTAGATCTTTTCAATCGCCTCGAAATTTCCTGCTTCGAAAGCTCTTCATCATGAAAATTTTCAATTCTGCCCTTTTCTTCTTTACTTAGCTACTTTCCACCAGTCATTCTATGTAATTAAATTTTTGGAGCAAATTTATTTTAGCAGCAAAATTGGATTTTTTCGTTTGCCCGGTAGAGCATTAAATGCGGATTTAAAAAAAAAGAAAAAAGTTAGCGGAAGTCCATATTTTCCTAAATATAGGTCTCCAAAGCTTGAATGTATAATCGCGCATAACTCTGCCATTTATTATCCGATCCTGATGAAATATATTTCATATATAGTTAAATTTATATTCCAACTAGTCGCCCGGCCATCCGGCCGGATTCAGGCAATGGGGATCAAATTTCCTTCTGTAGCTTAAGTCGATGTGTGACAAAATCGGAAAAATCGCGCGAGTTTTTAGAAATAATTTTTTTATTTTGATGTGTAAAAACTACAACAAAGGACAACCGAAATAAAAGACAACAACAACAATGACAAAATACAATAAAACCAAAAGACAAGAACAACAAGTAGATTAAACCAAAAAAGTGAGGTTAAAAAACATTTTTTAAATGAGCCCTCAATGGGTTAATAAAAGAAAATATATTTATATACAGAGTTATAGAGTTTCACAAGGGCTTTGTAATGATACATATTGCAAGCAGATCCGATGTTGAATACCTGAGATATGACCGATTATATACTCAAACCGATTATATACAGCGCAAAAAACAAAACTTATTTTTCAACTCAGCGCAATAGCCTTTACCGTTGGTGAAATTTTGGTGCAGATCTGATTTTGCTGCTAAAATAGTTTTATGCCAAATTTTTACCTACGTTCATTTTAAAACAATAAAATATTTTTACCTACGTTCATTTTAAAACAATAAAATAACAAACAAAGATAACTACCTTCTGTTTGAATTTCTATTTACTACTGTTCGAATAAGGTTTATGTTCCATGTTGTCTTTATATATATTTCGCACCCGAAATAGAAAAACCAATGTCACTTTAACTTGTGAAAGAGATCGAATGATTACATTCTCTGGCATAATATAGTACCCAACGACTCATATTTGCATTAAAATTCTACACCAACAACGCAGTGCATTGAGAGTAGCGAGAAAACAATACATTGCCTTTATAATTATTTATCACACTCAAATATTTTAACGTCATATTTCTTGGATAATAATATTCTTTCGAAAATTGATGAGAATTTGGATCTTGGAGTAGTATTCGGTAAGAAATTAACTGTTTGCAAAGGTGATCCCTATTCAGTGATCCTTATACAATTAAATAAATTTTTAAACTGGAGAATGCTTCTGTCCTTTGGAGTCGTTATACTTTTATGGATATTACACGTTTTGAAAATATCAGTATAAATTCTTAAAATTTGCTTTAATTTCTATTCAATTTTCAGAACCAATTCCAAGTTATATATATATAGATTGATGTAAAATGATTCATTTACAAACGTTAGAAAACAGAAGAAATATTCATCTTCTCACGTTCTATCACACACAGAGAAGAGATTCGTTGTCATAACTATAATTACAGCCAACTAAAATTTGACGGTTCTTTGGACTATCACATTATTCGGTTATGATTACCAATAATTGTGTTCAGTATCACCAAATGTTGTGCATATCAATTGATTTGTAATTCACTTTGGGTTGCAAGAACTGTAATATTTAGTTGAAGTTTTAGTTCTATCAATCAGACTATCCTGTAGTGGTGAATATTCTATTAGTTGAATGAACGAAAAATGTAAAAACTAATTCGGTTGTACCAAATAATATACATGTACTTGAATTTGATGGCTGTCACAACCATTTGATGATGCTTCAACCCCTTATGAATGTTATAGAAAAAAAGTAAAAAAAATAATTTTTTATTAAAATTGTGTATTTTATATTTAATTATAAACAAAAATATTATTATTTACAACCTGGGTTTGTATTTCGTTCCCATTTTTTATCGAAAATATGAAAAAATGTCTATATCTCGAATATATAATATAGGTTCTCTTTAATAGCAAAGCCTCTTGTGGAAAATCGAATACATAACATTGTAACAAGTGTTTTTGTAACAGAAACTAAATTATGATTACAGTGACTAATATTTGAACACGAATTCTAATATTTTACTTTTTATTAGTTGTATCGTCCATTTCAAATGAATGAGGTTTTTGAAATACTCAAATTGGTTAATACAACTAAAATTCGGTAGTAGCAACTTGTATTTAGTAAGACCTATTTTTAATCTATCAATAACATCGACAAATAATTCTGATGTTTGACAATTATGAATTCTAACCAAAATATAGACTTTATCATGGAATTTCCAATGCCTGAAATGATTTCCAACTAATCTTTTCCCTGTGTGCACAGCCTAATATCAGGATCAGTAGACTGTCCTTTGTTATTTTCTAAAATAAATTTTCATATCCCGGTTTTGTCACGTCAATTATATTTTTAGTTTATGGTTAACGACGACACCCATTTTTCTATTAACGGGTAGGATACCAGATTTAGGATGATACCAATCATTACGAAGTGGCAATGTACACACAGAATGCCATTGTTTGGTCTAGATTGTGGTCTGGAGGCATCATCGCTCAGTACTTCTTCGAAGATGATGGTGGCATTACTATCACCCTCAACTGAGAGCGCTACCGATCACGACATGTGGTTCCAACAGGATGTCGCTACGTGAATCACAGCTGATGCTACAATCGGCATTCTTTAGGGTTATCTCACGCACAGGGGACGAGAAATGGCCACATACACCGTGCATTTTACCAAGTTAGACTTTTTCTTGTATGGTTTCCATAAGTGTATGGCAATAAGCCTGAATTCAGCTTGATCTATGTGCCAGTATCGACAATTTTAACTCTCGATTTCGCGCCAACCACCGAAGCACCGCTGGTCATTTGAACGAGGACATATTCGTTGATATCTCACACGCAACTTGTTTTTATTGTAGTAAATTGCAACTTTTCCTTCCCTATGGGAAATCCTTTCAGATTTTCAAACGACGAAGAAAGCGATGTTTGGAGTGCAGATTTGACGGAAACAGCATGGTCTGTCATTTTTGTTTTTCTCTTGCAACTACAGGATTAAAAGTGGATTCTACTTCCCATACCTTGCGATATTTTCGGCGATAACCAATTCAAAAATAGACGTAAACTTAGCATGTGTGATCAATAAATATGCAATTTTTTTGAAAATACATACTACGGCTGTCAGTCGCAGTAATGCATCAGTATAAATTAACAGTTGTTCAAGACCATTAGCAACAAAAATGTCATATTGTAAATATTAATTTATCTACGGATATTTTTAAAAATTATTTAAGTAATATGAATTATTAAATTATAATTATTTATTACTAAGTTATTTAACTTTGTAATACAGTCTGTAAGAATACTTTTCGCAAGAGTAAATAAATAAATAAATAGTTTGTTACGCTTTAAAATAGATTAAATGAGAAACTGTGAATGTTACTACAAATTATGTTGGCTTTGACTTTTTACTTTAAAAGTCGATATACTTTACTTTAAAATTTGAATATTTTGTTTTAGTTCTGCCAATGTATTTATAAGCTGCAGCAAAATAAACTATTAAAGAGTTAGTATTAATATTTAAATTACTTTTGTATGGCCCAAACATATGCAAATTAATATATAACAGTGACAATCGCTTCGAAAGAAGATACTAAAGTCAATATTTATATTTATTCGTTAAATTTTGGGAAAAACCATTGCTTATTTATCTATCAGATCGTCAAATATAATAAAAACAAAAATTAGATTTAAAAATAGCACTACATTCAAAAATCACCACTTAAGGAAATGAATTCGGCTCGTCCCCCCCCCCCCCCCCCCTGCGCACGTGCCTGATTAGGAATTATAATTGATAAAACTCAATATACACAAAATTTGAACATAATTTTATAAGTATATAGCAAATAGATGGTATACGAAACATTAAAGACACAACACAGATATAGCAGAAATAATATGCATTGAATTGAATTTAATTTGATATTCTTTAAACCTCACTAGAATAAATAATGTAAATCAGACTGGATTGTAAATATAACTTATATTTTTATACACAACATATACTTATAGATGATAGAGTTATAAATATAATTATTGGGATATACATACATATAAGTACATACTTTTTAAGATACCATAGAACCAATTTTGAAACCCATTTGCATAAATTATATATGAACGGATATAAATTAAGCAACTCGTTTTGTATGGAGGAAAACAAAAAGTAAAGAAGTTACTCTCCTGAAAATTAACCTTGACATGGCTCACTTTTTCACTAAATTGAAGCTCAATTTTGTTTACAATTAAATTTTGATAATTGTAAGAGTTTGGATGTCTAAAATGAAAAACATTTCTAATTGGGAAATACAACATATTTTTTGAGTTTTGTACTGAAAATTTTAATATTAACATTCTAACAGCCAAAGTCACGATCTCGAAAGAAACCCTAAGCGAACGAAAACCAATCACTCACGAAAATGTTAAAACTAGTCACTTGTCTTTTGGTTGACGCATGGCTATTGTCCAGTTATGCGACAACCAAAAGACAAACAATTGCTTTCGACATTTGTGTTGGCATAGATGACAGCGGAAATAGTTAGTGGGCCCCGATTTTGTAAACGCACAACCAAACAATAACTAAAACCAGGCGACGAACGAAAGAGAGTGACGGGTTTTCGTTCGCTTAGGTTTTCTTTCAAGAACGTAAGACCCCTTTCACACTCGGCAAGTTACTTGCGCAAGTCAGTTTTTCAACTTTCGGAGTACAAGCAAGTCTGTACCTCAAATTTAATCCCCTAACCCGACCCTACCCCTGTCATCAACAAACCAAGACTTGGGCAAGAGACTTGCGCAAGTAACTTGCCGAGTGTGAAAGGGGTCTAAGTTTGGCTGTAAGTTTTGTGTATACAGCAGAACCCTGCACAAGTGCGCTTGAAGCGGTTTCAAGCCTATTTGTTATTTTCCAAGACATGTGATTGTTTTGATTCTGCGAACAAGACATGTACACGATAACGGTGTTGTTTTGGTAAAGAAACCAAACAAAAACAAGAGAGCTTAAGAGCGAAAAAGTGTGAGTTTTGATCAAACCAGGGTTTTGTAAAAGTAATGCACGACCGTAAATAATTCCGAAAGCGTTTTGCATTAAAACTAAGGACTTTATTCCCCCGGCAAATTTGTTACTCCGGGAAAACAGGACTCATTTTGTGATTTCCCGGGATCCCGGAACAAAATTGAAAAAATCAAATATAAATATTTTAAAAGCTTTAATTAAAATACTACTTTTGTTTATAGATTTGTACGTGTATTAAAAAATATATATAATATTATGTGACATGCCATGAGTGAGAACGAAAGGTCCAAAATTATAACTTCTTACTTCCATTTAGAAGGTGACTTAAATGGTGTTTTACACTACTTATAATCAGGTGACACAAACATTTCAGTTGAATTTTAAAGACACACCATTTTTCTAGATAAGTTAAATTCTCGGGATCCCGAGGGCAATTTCCCGGGAAAATGGGAGCGAAAAATTACGGGAATTCCCGGTAATTCCCGGGCGGGAATCAAAACAACAAAGTGGACTTTTTTATGAACTTTTTGGTCAATTTGGTTTTTGTTTTCTATGTAAGCAAAACTAATAGTACCTATGTAGTAACAGAATTAATGTATAATTACTAAGTTAAAGTAATTAAGCAAAGTAAATAAAATTCTGTAATTAAGGAAGTTATTATGAAGGTAATTTACAGTCAAGGAATAAGTCTACATACAACCTAAGATTTTGAAGTTTAAGAGAATTAGTAGCTACAATTGGAAATGATATTATTGCAATATTTTAGTCATGTAAAATAAAGATTATTTGAAGAAAAAAAATATGAAAAAAATATAACGTGGAAATTATTAGGGAAAAACACAATAATTAGCGGGAAAAAAGTCTGCATACAGCGTGGCAACTCCTAAAATCAAATAGAAAATTGAAAACAAAGAAAGAGAAACAACAGTTAACTCTGTTGAATTAATTACATTTCCAATCATAGTAATTATTTAAGTGGACAAAGTGACAAAAAAGAAGGTATTATTCGAAAAGATAACGAAAAGAGATTCATACTTCAGTTCGGAATATGGTAGTAAATCTCCGCAAGGAAAATAAATCTTATGGAGAAATTGCTAAGACAGTAAAATTAAGTCGTGCTACTGTCCAGACGATCATTAGAAATTATAATAATACCAATAGTACCGAAACTAAGCCACGTTCTGGCAGACCAAGAAGCTTTCGAGACGCGATGTTAGCAGTATCCTTAAAGTAGTCAACCAGGATCCGAAAATAAGTGCTCCAAAATTGGCGGAACACATCGCCAAATGTTCCAATATAATTGTTACTCCACGAACAATAATAAACGTTTTACACGTCAGTGGATTTAATAACAGAGTAGCACGCAAAAAGCCGCTAATTTCAGGTATGGACTTTTGGAAACGTGTTTTATTTACTGACGAAAGTAAGTATAACATTTTCGGAAGTGATGGCCGATCCAAAGTTTGGAGAAAACGAAATACTGCACTTGATCCAAAGAACATAATACCAACAGTAAAACATGGTGGTGGCAACGTTATGGTTTGGGGCGCCATTGCGTCATTTGGAGTGGGTCGTTTGGTTTTTGTCGAGGGTAATATGGACCGCTACCAGTATAAAAATATATTGGAACAAAATCTGAAGGCATCTGTTGATAGTTTAGGCCTGGGAAATCAATGGATTTCCCACCAAGATAACGACCCTAAGCATACTGCACACGTTGTTCGAGACTGGCTTCTTTACTATGCCCCAAGACAGCTGAATTCGCCACCCCAGTCACCAGACTTAAACCCAATAGAGCACATATGGGACGTTTTGGAAAAATTGGTACGACAATATGACATTAGTAGCCGTGAAACATTAAAACCCGCCCTTATTCGTGCATGGGCTAAAATAACACCCGATATTACGGAGAATTTGATGACATCAATGCCCCGTCGTCTTCAAGCAGTTATTGATGCCCAAGGTGGACCGACCAAATACTAAAAGTTATCTTTTTTTGTTTTTATATATAAAATTTTTAAATAATATATATTTTTTGTGGCTGTATGTAGACTTTTTTCCTATGAATTTTCAGTGTTTTTGTTACTACTGTTTTTATTATGTAAATGAATTGTTTTTTTATTTTATAAATAAACTTATTTATTATTGAAAATAAATTTTTTTTAATTTTCTTCACAAACGTTCTAAAACCTCTAAAACAAGGGATGTATGTAGACTTTTTTCCTTGACTGTAGTTCAGTAATTAAGTAAAATAAATGAAAAATAAATAAATGGTTTCCCATTACATCCCATGAAGGGACTGGGGAGAACTTCTCACAATCACTGACCTGTGCGCTTTCCAGTTTTTCACTCACTGATTGGGACCTACAGTTTTACACCGATTCCGAACGGTAATTTGAGAAGATTTTTCATGGCTAGATACTCGATAGTGTCGCCGTCACTATGCGAGGTGGCCGCCGCCGAAAGAAAATTTGAAGGTGGTCAGAGCCGGGTTCGAACCCAGGATCTCATGTACAAGAGCCGCGCACACTAACCATTGCACCACCGACAAATAAATGAAGTTAGCTTAATTTCATTTCATTTTAATTTTGCTTCTCCCCCACGTTCAAAATCTACAGCACTGTTTGTCACTCTATTCTAGCAAAATAAAAAAAAGACAGACTTCAAATAATTCAAATGATTTACTGCATTCATTGACATTATTATTCTTTTGATTTTGAGAGAAGAGAGGTTATCGTGAGCAAGAAGTGTTCTTACTTTGGTTTGAAAAACAAAAAAATAAACAATGCACGTTTTGATTCTCTTCGCAATAATGTAAAACTGTTATTTTGGTCGCGAATGTCTTGCAAGCACTGCTCACTGCAGTAAGTCATTTGTTGTCTTAGGCCTAATTTTTGAGTGGAAAATCATCTTTGATCAACGATCAAACATAATTTAAACTCTGAATTCACTTTTTAGGTTAATAATTAATTGCAAAGTTGGGCATTTAAACTATGATCAAGCGATCATATGATTTTGACAGAAAACAGCAAGAAGACCAAAAACACAAAGCTTCTTTAATTGTTAACGTGTTAATTATAATCACCATTATAGTTAAAATAACAATAAAAACGTATCATTTAACTCGAAGTGCAGTTAGAACTTTATTTCTGCTCAAATATTCTCCAATTTCATTAAATATTTTGTATTTTATCATCTCACTTTTGTTTTGCAAATGGCGTCAGTTTGATGCATCGTAACTATTAGCCGATAAATGTATGAATACCGGTTATTTTTCGTAGCATTTGTCACTGTTGCCCCATGGTATACCATGGTATACTATAGTAAGATTATTTGACAAAGCACTGAAAAACTCTTTTCGTATTTAAAGTCAGATAAAACATAAATCAAAATCAACTGATTACCAATTTAAATAACCAGTCAAAAATTGAGCCTTAGTAAAGCAAGTGCATATGTCCAGGGCTCTAGTATACAGTTAAGAAAATAGCAAAGTAGAATCACTTTATAACTAGATGGTGATGAAAAATAAAGGGGAAAACAAATATAAATAAAATACAAATTTACAAAAACGCAACTAAAAACATTACTATCCCTACTCATAGCAAAAAGTTAGCCACCTGACCAACGATTTTTAATTCATAACATTTCTACTAAACAGTGTCCAACAATGGCAACAAATCAAGCAAATACATACGAACTTTTGGCAAGCAGCTGTTGTTTTAAGCTCGGTATTCAGTTTTTATGAAATTTTCGTTGGCCTATGAAGTACATACGTTTGTAAAAAATAATGAAAATTTCGTTCACTGTTCATTTGCTTGGTACTCAGCTCTTGAAAATTTCGTAGGCAACATCAATTACAGGGTTGGTACAAAAAAGTTATTTCGTACGAAAACAATTGGAGTTTTGACATTTCGATAATTTTAACAACCAAAAGCTACACGACATGCGTTAAAAATAAAATGGAATGCGTAGAGGAATTCGAACTGAAATATTTACAAGGTAAATCAAAGTTATTTCCGTAACACTATTGCCGGTTTAGAGATAAATGACAAAATTTCTTACGAAATTTTGGCAGAACTGAATACGGGGCTTTGCTAATGAGAATCATGATTATCAGGGTTGCTTTCGACTAAAACGAAAATTTTCATATGTTAGGTAGACAGTGTAGGGAAAATTTGTATGAACCAACTCTTGACTAATGAGTGACTAAGGCTAAAAAACATTCACATAACAAGCACTCGTGGCAAATTGAGGTATTTTTACCAGTATTTTGGCAACAAAAATCAATTAATAACAAAACAACTCAAAAATTAAAATAAAACCACCAATAGGTTAATAATTTTACTGCATTTATAGGTTTTCCAAATTTTGTGATACAGAACCCAAGACCTTAAGTAGTACTTTGAATACGTGTGAACTATTTTGCAACCCTTAGTTTTAGGGGTGTTTTAAGATGGTTTAGCTTACTGAAGGCGTTTATAGAGCCGTAATAATATCGGAACCACGATAACACATATCAGAGGTCAATTAGAGAGACGCGTTTTCGAAAAATGTGTTCCTGACTCAACCAATAATGCTTTTTTCGTCTATTCGGCCGCTCAATAGAACGTAGGACGTATGTATGTATGTATGTCTTATTAAGCTTAGTTGCAGTTTTTTATTCTTATCAAAATGTTTTATTAAAAGAATATTTCGCATTTATATGAAAATACGTACATATAAATAAACATACTAAAGGGTGGGCCATGTAAAATTTGGAATTTAATAACGCTTTAACAAATATACTAATAGACATATTTTCAAAATTATGATTTTATTGGTAACATTTATGAATGAAACACAACATCGTTTACATGGCTTTCGCGACTTGCTTTGCAGTACCTCATTCGACGTACCCAAATTTTCCAGTACATTTTCGATTGTTTGGGCATATATCTCGAGAACGACAGCGTCGATTTCGTGTTTTATGGCCTCAATGGTCTCGGTATTGTTTGCATAACACTTATCTTTTACGGCGCCGCAGAGATAATAGTCTAATGGGGTCAAATCGCAGCAATTCGGCCAATAGACTTCCGAATTTCGGCCGGTTATGCGGTTTTAGAACATAGGCGCAAAAGATTGATTGCCGTGTGGCACGTAGCCCAGTCTTGTTGAAACCACACGTCGTCCTTGTCACCCTCTTCCACTTTTGAGAACAAAAAAATCGTTGAGCATGGCAAGGCAACGCACGTCATTGACGGTAACAGCGGTTCCGTGCTCATTTTCGAAGAAAAATCTGCCTATGATGCCGCCATGCCAAAAACTTCTCCTCGACCACTTGTGGATTTCCGAGCCCCAAATGCGGCTATGTATTTTGTTTTTTAACGTAGTCTCCGAGGTGAGAATGAGCTTCGTCAGAAAAAATTATTTTTCGGTAAAAAAAAAATGTTCATCTTCAGCCAAGTTATCGATTTTGAGCCCATTCAGCGAATTCAGTTCTTGGACTTAAGCCTTCATACCGAGAAGTTTATGTAAAATTCTTCGCGAAGAAGTGCGAGAAATATTCAATTGCTGCGAACGGTGGCGAGTTAAAATTGATGGCTATTCGAGATCACTTTCCCCTAGAGCGGCAATATTTTCCTTTAATAATTATTTAATTTAATTTTCCTCTGAACGCACTGGACCAGCACGTAATCGAGTTATTTTGTCCAATAAGGGCCCGGATTGACGAACTCGATTCACAAATTGATCCACAAACTTCGTGGATGGCTCTCTATTTCTATCGAATTTATTTCGTAGATTTCTTACAGTTTGAGTTGATGACTCAGAATTTTGGAAGAAAGTTTTTTATTTTAGATTCAAGTCGGAATATGACACCATAATACGGGACAATGCTGCAACAAGCGGGACAATCCCGCCCAAAGCGGGACGGTGACCAAAAAACAGGAAAAAAAAATGGGTACAAAAGTTGAATATTTTGGATTTAAACAAAAAAAATAAAAATACGATACATGTAATTAGTTAATAGCGTTATATTTTAGACATAATCACTTTATTATTTTAGATATTTAGATCGGGATGAGACAAGACAAAACCGGACAATCCAGCAAAAAGCAGGACAATCCCGCCAAAAGCGGGATAGTTGGTCAGGTTAAGTATACGCCAAAACTCATAAAGCAAGTTTAATAATTGAAATTTATTTAAGCCACTGTCACATTCACTGTAGGGCTGCGACATCGATATCGATGTTTTGAAAACATCGATGTTTTTGAAAAACATCGAGTACTTTTTACATCGATGTTTCTTCAGTGCCGATGTTTTTCCAACATCGATGGTTTGTATCGATGTTTGCACCGATGTTTTATTTGTGTGACGATTGTGACAAATTGCCTTTATATGTATATGGAAAAATCAACCATAAAATATTAATAGAAACTCGAATCTTTTATATTTCGTCATTTATTCGCAGCCAGAAGCCAACCGCCACCTTTATGCGTAGGTGGTTATACATGGGATGTAAACTGTTTATTTTAATAAAGTTTTGTATTTTTTGCCTTTATATCGTGGAAAAGAGTGATTTATATGTTGATACCACATATCTAAAAGACAATTTCAACAAAAAGAAAACAGGTACCATGTTGGAAACATCGATGTTTTGAGGTCGATTTATTATCGATATCGGTGTCTCTTATTGGAAACATCGATGTTTTACAACGATGTCGCAGCACTAATTCACTGCATGTTTCGACATCATCTCTTGACCAAATGAAGAACCTGGCGAATGATTTTTGATAAAATTTACATAAATATTGATACATTTTGTTTAGTAGGTAATGTCTAAAATGTCAAATGAAGTGAAAGTGACTTAGTATGTGATAAGAACGTAAATGTATAGTGCGTTTTTAAAAAACAACTAGGTGTTTAGGTAATCGATTCTAATTATTATCTTCATCTTGAATATCTCAAACCTTCATGCATCAGGTTAATATATCATGTGTTCAGCAGTTATTTGCCCACTAAATTTATATCAAACAAAACTACGTTTTGTACATACTTGTGTCATTGATTGAAAATTTTGTGCAATAAATGAAATGAAAAAAAAATAAAAATTATTCTTTTTGTTTCTATATTTTTTATTATAAAGGGTTTTCCAATTTGAGTGATATGATTTCTAAGTGACGTTTCGACAATTTGTAGCATCTCATGTCCGGTCATGATCTTATACGCAAGAACAATGTTTACAAATTATTCAAACTTTTTTTTATCAAAATACTTGTTCTCCAATTGCAACTTTTCGTACGCTTTTGCCATTTTATGGTCGTAATAATCGTCCACATGTGCTCGCTATTCGTCGAATTGTTGCAAATTACAAGCGTACATTTTCTTTACATATCTAATGTTCAAGTGCCAATAAGACAAAGAACCTCTCGTAGTAATGAAAATATTGCTTCGCTTCAGGAAAGTCTTGCTGAAGACCGCATTTTATCGATTCCAAGTCGTTGTCAGCAATTGGGACTTCTCAAATCACAACCTGGCGGATTTTGAGAAAGGATTTGGGATTGCATCCGTATAAAATTGTTGTCACTCAAGACCTGAAGCCATTGGACTACCGTAAACGTCATGAATTTGCTGATTTTGTCTTGGAACAACTTGAAAACGATAACGATTTTTTTAAGGAAATCATCATCTCTGATGAGTCTACTTTCATCTGAGTGGTGCGGTAAATAAACAAAACTGTTGATTCTGGTGCGAAGAAAACCCACAAATTATTCATGATTATTCATGAATCACCTAAATTAACAGTTTGTGTGGTTTTTGGTCTGGTGGAATCATCGGTCCGTACTTCTTTCGAAATGAAGCTGGTAATACCGTTATTGCCGAAATTGGATGAAGTTGATCTTGACAACATCTGGTTCAAACAAGACGGGGCTACATGCCACACAGCACGTGCAGCAACCGAATTATTGCGAGAAAAGTTTGGAGATTCGATTATTTCAAGAAATTGTGACATTGGGCCTCCAACAAGTTATGATTTAACACCATTAGACTATAAGTATTTCTTGTGGGGTTATTTGAAGTCATTGGCAATTAACCAGAGTCTCTTCAAGTGAATATTGAACTTGCTATTCATGACATACGACTTGATATGGTGGAAAAAGTGCTCGAAAATTGGGTTCTTCGAATTCGTTCCTGCAAAAGAAGACGTGGAGGACATTTGGAAGACATTTTATTCAGAACTTAATAGTACTTCACATTAAATAAAAAACTACTAATAATAAAAAACTACTAATGTAATACTAATTATTATCATTGTTATATACAGGGTGATTCAGGAAGTTTCGGACAAATTTCTCCAGCGTATTACTTGGCTCATTTCATGAAGAAAAGTCCACTAGGACCATGTCCGAAAATGCAAGGGTGCGAAATGGCAGCGGTTTCAAAATTTTCGGATATTTCGGATTTCGGAAAATATATAACATTTTCATCAAACAAAAAACATTTGAGTTTCCTTAACAATTAAGGTGTTTTTTTTAAGGAATGATATCACTCAAATTGGAAACCCTATATTAGCAGCATTTTAAATGTTTGCCCAACTAAGCGTCTGTTTAAATCATCGTCCACCAAGATTATGTCCTGATCAACATTTTGGTCGAACTACATCTTTTTAGCTGTATATATGCACATACGCAGGTCCTGGTTTCTGAATCCAATCTCTAATTACTACTCACTCACTCTCAAGCTGTGCTATATTTTCTATTTCGAGTCCAATCTGGTCTTTATTTTGTTGTGTCCTCAACGGTTGATTGATTGTATTCCCTCTACTCAACTCAATCTGAGCTGCTATTTATACATACATAGTATATTAAAGAATGCTGATAAACAAAAATCAAGTTTCTATGTAGAATTTCGATTAGTTCTTATAAACTTGATTGATTAAATAAGTAGTTGACGGGTAGTTTCATACAAATGCACATACAAAACGAATCTGCATGTTAAGGGCGAGTGTTGAAGTCATGATTTACAAGCTCGCATAGTAAAAGATTTATTGCGATCAAAATGAATCCTTATTGATTTCGACGTCTCTCAAAGTAGATATCAACAACTATTACCTACAAGTAGATATAAAAATATGGAATATTTAAAGTCCACTTAGTAGCCAACTGTTAAATCTGCTATGTCATTTAAACGTTATTTAAATGTAGAATGGCATTTAAGTTCCGACTTTGAAACTGACCCTAACTGTTTGACTTCACGCAGTTGTTGCCATAAGCTGTGCACACATTATTAATTAGTTTTTTATTAATTAGTTGGACTAATTGCAAGGCACAGAGCACAGCATAATTTTAAAACCGTATTCTTATTATGTCAGTTTAATAAGTACCTTCTAAATTTTAAAGTTGAAACAATTTTCAAACAGAAAGTTGAGCCTAAATAATTTACCTAGAAGTTCCTAAGGGCGAGTTTCACAATCGTTATTTAAAAGCTCAATCTAAAAGCTTACAAAAATTTTTCATATTAAATGACATTTAAATGACAAGCATCAGGCATTTAAAGTACATTCAAATTTAGAATTTTCAACTGTGAAACTGGCCATAAGTAACATATTTTCTTATAATAGTTTCCCTACTTGTAATAGTTTCGTTTTAGCAAAAACAACAAAACGGCTTACAAGGAAAAAAAATCAATATTAATAACTTACAATTAAAACCCTTTATCTTTATTATTATTTATAAAAGCCCAAGTCATTTACAAGAGCAGACTCAAATTGACAGCGAAGTCTGTCCAGTAGTTTTTAAGCCTATAGTGGTAGTTGTGACCACATTGCATTTTATTCATACAGAAATTTATATAGATTTTCAGTTAGAATTCAGTTTGTGTCAAAAAGTTTAAAAACTTTATATCAACGAATGTTTAGAAAGCTGTTCATGTTTCTGAATTTTCTATTGGTATATAAAATATGTTCATTATATAATACAACTCAAATCAAATGTCACATGTAAAATAAAACAAATAAATGGTTTATTATCCGAAATTATGATTTTTTATGCTGGAGTTAATGTCGACGTCGTTGACGGCGTCTCAACGCCGAAATTGTGATGTTCGGCGTAATTTCATTTTGCTGTTAAGCTCAACGCCGTCGACCACGTTAACACAGCTGTGTACTACTCCATTCTTACGGCGTTGAGATTAACTGCTCTCATACAATTTCATGCGATTAAATTTTTTTTTGACATTTGACGCCGTCGATTAACTCCGATTAACTCCACCATCAGACTGAATTTTGACTTATTGGGTCTGCCTATCAATCGGGATCGAACCCACGTACTCATGTACAAGAGACGCGCCCACTACCATTGTACCATCTGCCCTATGTAGACGGGATGAACTTGTTATTCTTAGATTTGTTGGTGAATTTTTGTTCATTCCCAAGTGCACAAAAATGGATGCGGATCTGTTTCGAACCCGTTATGGGTCCGTAAGAAAGCAAATCATTGAAATTACGATTTGGTGGATCTGTTTCGGGTCCGCAAAAACATAAAAAGCGAATCAGTGAAATATTTAATATATTTATTTGATAACGATCCTGAAGCGCAGTGGAAACCCATTTCCGACTCTATAAAAACTGTCGCGACAACCGTACTTGGATTTGGAAAACCGCTTCGCAACAAACCATGGTACGATGAAGTGTCGCATTCCAAATGATGAAAAGAACGCTGCATGCATGGCAATGCTTCAGTCAATTGCAACGCGAGAAAGGAGGTAAACCGTCTCTTTAGGAGTAAGAAACGGCAGTGGAGAAAGCGCGAGAGAGAGAAAATTGAGTCAGACAGAAGGAAGAACGAATCCCGAAAATTCTAACAAAAAGTCAAAAACGGAATTAATAGACATGGTTCAGGGCCCCCCTTCTGAAAAGACAAGGACGGAAATCTCATCGCAGATGTGCAGAGTAGGTTGGGAATATGGATCATTTATCTGCGCTATTGGTACCTGAGATATCCAATGACGAGACAATCGATCGACCAAGACGAGGTCAGAACAGCTATTGCCCGGCTTAAGACCAATAAAGCCACAGGAACCGATGGATTACCGGCGGAGCTGGTTAAGGCTGGCGGCGATGAGCTGATAAGGTGCATGCATCAGCTGATTAGCAAAATTTGGTTAGATGAATGCATGCCCGGCGATTGGAGTCTCAGTGTACTATGTCCCATATTTAGAAAAGGTGACCCGAGTCTCTGCGCCAACTAAATGTATGGCCCTATAGGGCACAACGGCGAGTATCGGCGACGCATGAAACATGAGCTGTATGAGCTATATCCCGACATTGACATAGTTAAGCGGATCAAAATAACACTATTGCGCTGGCTAGGCCATGTCAGTAGAATGGATGAAGACGAACCAGCACGAAGGGTTTTCGAAACCGAACTCGAGGGAAGACGTGAAACAAGAAGACCAAGACTCCGCTGGAAGGATCAGGTTGACGAATCCTTGCGTACACTTGGTATTGCCAACTGGAGAGATAACGCAAAAGATCGAACTGGTTGGCGAAATATGTTATTTTCGTTTTGTAAGGTCCCTGACCCCTCGGGGTTATTCGTGACCGGATAAGTAAGTAAGTAAGATTGATATCTGAGTTGATAAAGCACAAAAAATTAAAAAAAAAAAAAGTAGACAGATGGCAGTGGGACACCGTGTTGGAACGTAGTTCCTTTCGTTAAATACAAAAAAATACATATTTATTACTTTTTTCTATCACGATATTCTATGCGTATGTGTTTACAAAGTAATAATATTTCATATTAATATTTCATGGTAAAATAATTATTATTTTTTATTTTACCGATTTTCTTATTTTAGCGATTTTTTTTAGAAAAAAATGCTTCCATACGAATTGGACCACTTTATGAGAAACCCGCAAAAATTGGTAATTTCTTCGATTGGACACTCCATTTCCGAAATATAGACATAAGGGCGATTTAGCGATTTTTTATTAAAAAAAATTGAATTTTAGCGACTTGTTTAAAAAAAAGAATGATGACATGCCGTATTAAAAAAAATACATCCGTTGGTTAGAGCCTCCGCCGGAGGTAAAAAAATGTATTATTTTTTCGATTGGACGCACCGTTTTCGAGTTATGGCCAGTTTTTATTGGCACGTGATGGGGCTAGGCCACGGTTGTGAGAACCATAGGTTACACATTGCGCAGATCCGTTATACGCACTGTTGTCAACTCAGTGCTTTTAGCACTGTTTTTAGTGCTTTTTAAAATTTTCGAATACAGCAACGAATACAAAAATTTTCGATACAACTCAAAAGGAACGAAACGAACTCACAAGTGTATTTGACGTATATTTTCATTTGTATTAAAGATGCATGGGATTCCATTTATAATATTTTATAAAAATCAGTATTTAGTAGGGTATCCATTATCTTTATAAGGGTGCGTACACAGTGGCCGCTTGTTGCCGAGCCGAGCCGACTGACGCTTATTGCGAGAACCAATGCGAGAAAACTGGTACTATACAAATTAGTACAATGTAACATTTACGAATGTGTTCATAGAAATCGAACAGGTACCGTGTAGCAAAAAGGTGTTAACACATCGCCCGTGAGTTCGAACACTCATTGGATTTTTTTTTAATTTGCCATAATTAGAGATTACTTCATCAGTTCAATTACAATTTTTGGATAATAACTTAAATTTAATTTAAAATATAAAATGTATTTGGGTAACATTCATTACTTGTTATAAAAAGATATAAAAATAACGTGGTAAAAAAATCAATTTCAATTCAAAATTATTATTTCAATAACCGAACTCTAATGGCCATGTATGGTTACAAGTTTCTACAACATGATGATAAATAAAAATTTAGAAACTAGTAAAAACAAAAAGTAAGTAAAATTTTGCAAGATGACAACAGCTTCATATCTCCTAAATGGCACGCAAAATAAGTTTCCAACATAAAAATAAGTTATCGTTAATTAGTTCTCAAGAACTATAAAATGAATCAGAAGTCCGTAAAGATTAATTGACAAAAATCGTACTGGAAGCGGCAAAAATAGTCCTGTTATAGACAGCGAGACATGGCTAAAATCCCATAAATTTTCCAATCAAATTAATTTTCAAACGTTATGTCATATTTATTATTCACGTTATTATCATATTTTAAACAATAAAACACAGAGGCGGATGCCATGGCAGGTCCAAAGTAAAATTTTTGCGAATTGATACCAAACTGCCGCCAGCACTAGTTGGCATAGTTGCTGTTATTAACTCTCTTGAATAGGCTATATGTTATGATGTTGTTCACTACATCAATAGTATTACAACGGAAACCTTCAATAATTACTTCTCTCATAAATAAAACTTGTTGTTCACTACATCAATAGTATTACAACGGAAACCTTCAATAATTACTTCTCTCATAAATAAAACTCACCAGGGAATGCTCCTACATACGTTGCAATTATCATGATTTCTAAATGTTTTCCTAGAACAATCCATTATCCTGATAGAGTTTGGCAAACTGTTGTACAACCGGGCTACCCTAACAAGAAAAGAACGATCCAGCCAAGATGACATTCTAGGTATCACAATTTGCCTGTTTCTTGTCGATCTACCAAATTTAAACATATCCAACAAAAACAGAGGAGTTCTAGTCGACCTAATCTTATAAAAATGTAATAAATCTCTTATCTTAATAAAATTCGAAAAAGAACAACCTAAAAAGTCTTCGACATAATTGGAAATATATTCATGCAATCTAACGAAGTATACATATATACGTCATAACCCTGTTAAAGACCAAACGGAGCTTTCTTAACACATAACCCAGAGCTCCAGAATACACCTCCGTACCATACAAAAAAACTGGCATTATCAATGCATGAACCAACTGTATCTTAACAAACCGTGGAAGATATAGACCTAGATTGTACAATTTCCTTAATATGAAATTAATCTTTGATGTTAATGCATTAACATGCAATTCAAATTTAAGTTTGTTATCAACAATAACTCCAAGACAATCAAAACTATCCACAACTTCAACAGATCGTCCATTTATGCAAATAAAGGGTGCGCCAAATAAGTTATTTTTTTGAAAATGCTATAAAAAAAACTACTGAATATTTTCTCAAATTTTTTTTTTTTTTTGAAAGTACAATCCTTCCGGTTAATAATGGAAAATAATTTCATTCAAATGGCTGCCTCGGCTGGCCATGCAGTAGCCTACACGGTCGGCTTAAAATATTATCGATTGTGTGCAGCTGTATTTCACCAATGGCTTCACGAATATTGTCCTTTAAAGCGTCAATTGTTTCTGGCTTGTCGGCGTAACACTTATCTTTGAGGGCACCCCACAAATAATAGTCCAACGGTGTCAAATCGCAGCTCCGAGGTGGCCAAACGACATCAGCTCTGCGGCTGATAATGCGATCTTCAAAAACAGGGCGCAAAACATCGAGTGTAGCTTCGGCTGTGTGGCACGTAGCGCCGTCCTGTTGAAACCAAATGTTGCCTATATCCTCCTCTTCAATTCGTTCAACATGGCCCGATAACGATAGTCATTGACTGTAACGCCCACTCCTTGCTTCAACCGAGGCAGCCATTTGAATGAAATTATTTTCCATTATTAACCGGAAGGATTGTACTTTCAAATAAAAAAAGAAATTTGAGAAAATATTCAGTAGTTTTTTTTTATAGCATTTTCAAAAAAAAAAAGTTATTTGGCGGACCCTTTAGAAACAGCACTCTGCAGGTTACCAAAAAACATTGCCTTTGATTTAAGAGGGTTAATTAAAAGACTATTTTAAATCATCCAAGTAGACAATATATCTATTGTAAAATCAATTGTATTCTGCAGAACATCTAAAAACACAAACTGACAATTATTGCTCAATACACGATCAAATAAATGAAGACCTTGGTGGAAGAAGGTGTTAACTCACTTTTTTTCAAAAACAATATTTTCCTTCTTCTAATGTTTTCTGATTTAAAAAAAAAATAAAAAGCAAAATTTTTTAAATTAAATTTTAATAATTTAATTATCAGATGTTGACTTTTTTGGGATAGCCACAAAATTCTGTTTTCCAAAATTCTGTCTTACAAAAATTCTGTTTTTTTCCAAAAAAAAAATCTATCTGACTAAAATTGTTTTACAAAACTCTGTTTTTAATAAAATTCTGTCTATTAAAATTCTGGTTTTAGAAATATGTTATTCCCCTTTCAGTATGAGATAAATAAATAAAATGCCGTTAAATTATTTATTAAGAATTAAAGCCAGTTTATTATGAATAAGAAATGTTACATATAATAACGTATGTGTATGGTTAGATATTTATTCGTTAGAAACAAATTATGAAATATGTAATAAATAATTAAACAGATTAATGGATTTTCAAAATTGATCTAAAAAAATTCATATCATTGAAAAACATATTAATTTAAAAGAAAAAAAAATAACAAACATTAAATAAAAACACAAATTAGTTAAAAATCAATTAAATTAAGACAAAGTTAAAAATAATAAAAAATCATAGCAATTCAATTTAACTGATAACAATAGTTAATTAATTATAAACTAAGTTTTTTGCTATTCTTTTTAAATATTGTAGTTTTCTTAAACGATTAAATTTTTTTACAATACGTGAAATATTTTTTTTTTTTTACATTTCTTTTATTTTTTTAATTTTTCTCCATTCTCAATCTTTGAGACAATATTTTGAGAATAGATTAATTCTCCTTTTAAATGTTCTACAATTTTTTAGAGTCCGCTTTTTTTTTCGTCCAACTACAACACTCAAACGTCGGTGCCATGACTCGACATTGTTTGTAGTTTTCGGGTATTTTTCAGAATACTCGCAATCAAATATCGTCCAAAATTCAGGTGGTATTTACGAGCGTTATAGACATAATTGGCCTCGAATCAGGTGGCCAATTTAATAATATCTTCGTCTTCAAATGTTCTTCGGAGCTTCGAATAATATTTGGCTACCTTTTCTGGACGAACGAAAACATCTTACTTGCAGTGAGAAATTTTCGTCATTTCCGTACTTAGTAACCAATCTGAAATGATAATCTTGTACATATTACAAGTTCATTACTATAAATTATAAAAGTTATTAAAAATTCTTAACGTTCTTTTTGAATACGGCGCCACAATATCTGGGAAAAATGGAAAAAGCACCCTCGTATCTGCGAATCTGGAAGGCATTTTCTAGCTGCTGACACGAGACCAACTTCGAAGTCAGATATAATACGATTAGGCTTAAAAAAACTCCATATTCCAAAGCAATTTGAATTACGCGTTTAAAAAAATGCTTCAAAGAGTACTGCAGATTTTTTGGGCATTAGGCAGAATAGGAGTGGGACGACCTCTCGTTCAATCCTTCCATGAACGGAAAAGAGTTGGCGCATTATTGTGGGCACAACATCAAAAGTGCCGTCAACGAGCCAACAATCGCTTTTTTGTAGAAGTTGAATTGATGATTTTGTGCCGAATATAACCATTTTTTTTTTTTTACATTTCTTTTATTTTTTTAATTTTTCTCCATTCTCAATCTTTGAGACAATATTTTGAGAATAGATTAATTCTCCTTTTAAATGTTCTACAATTTTTTAGAGTCCGCTTTTTTTTTCGTCCAACTACAACACTCAAACGTCGGTGCCATGACTCGACATTGTTTGTAGTTTTCGGGTATTTTTCAGAATACTCGCAATCAAATATCGTCCAAAATTCAGGTGGTATTTACGAGCGTTATAGACATAATTGGCCTCGAATCAGGTGGCCAATTTAATAATATCTTCGTCTTCAAATGTTCTTCGGAGCTTCGAATAATATTTGGCTACCTTTTCTGGACGAACGAAAACATCTTACTTGCAGTGAGAAATTTTCGTCATTTCCGTACTTAGTAACCAATCTGAAATGATAATCTTGTACATATTACAAGTTCATTACTATAAATTATAAAAGTTATTAAAAATTCTTAACGTTCTTTTTGAATACGGCGCCACAATATCTGGGAAAAATGGAAAAAGCACCCTCGTATCTGCGAATCTGGAAGGCATTTTCTAGCTGCTGACACGAGACCAACTTCGAAGTCAGATATAATACGATTAGGCTTAAAAAAACTCCATATTCCAAAGCAATTTGAATTACGCGTTTAAAAAAATGCTTCAAAGAGTACTGCAGATTTTTTGGGCATTAGGCAGAATAGGAGTGGGACGACCTCTCGTTCAATCCTTCCATGAACGGAAAAGAGTTGGCGCATTATTGTGGGCACAACATCAAAAGTGCCGTCAACGAGCCAACAATCGCTTTTTTGTAGAAGTTGAATTGATGATTTTGTGCCGAATATAACCATATATTCATCTCCCACTTTCTCTTCTGCCAATATAAATAATTCGTTATCTAAAACGTATAGATTTAGAGGGTAATCTATTTCATCTATTGCTTGCGGCTCTCTGAAGAAAACTCCCATTTCATTCCGAGTGTATCCTATTTTTCGCTTTGGCGCGTACTTCGAGGGAAGGTAATCGCGACGTTTTTGGTTTGTAATTACCACCGATTGTTGCACTATTTGACTTGGATTAAGGGGTTTGTTTATAGCGGCATATTTTACAAAAGTATTTGTTCTGCATATTTCCACTGCACTAGCAATAGGTTCGTGGGTATGCCTTTTTGGATATCTTATTAAAACATGCTCGTTATTTTCCATTGCTGTTATTATTCGAGAGGAACACTTATCTGGAATTCTTCTCGAGCACGTCCAATTAAAGGTTCCTTTTTGTCTTTTCATTTCCAAATAATAAAAATATCCGTTGAGACACAACATTTCTTTTTTGGTTTTTATTAATTGCACCTTATTCATTTTTATTTTTTTAAACACGACACATTAAACAACACAATTGCGACTAATTTTAAATAAAATGCTGGAACATAATTTTTGACCAAACACACAGTGTATGTGATGCATTTTATTTAAATTTGCAGTGTTTTTTTAAACAGTATTTTTTTTTAAATGTAAGGGAAAGTTAGGGCAAAGTGATTTCTTAATTGTTTTATTTTTATGTATGTGTTTGTAATTGCATTTTCAGTTAAATAAAAAATTATTTGAAACAAATGGCGCGATTTTTTTCAAATAATGCAATTAATTCTGAAAATGCAATTACAAACAGAATTTTGTGAACCAGAATTTTGTGAAACAGAATTTTGAAAAACAGAATTTTGGAAACCAGAATTTTGAAAAACAGAATTTTGTAAAACAGAATTTTGTAAAGCAGAATTTGCGTCGAACAGAATTTTGTACCCAACCCGACTTTTTTCTTATCTAAAATTAAATCAGATACCATGGAAACGTAAAAAGAAGAAGGAATATTGTTTTTGAAAAAAAGTGAGTCAACTCCTTCTTCCACCAGGGGCTTCAAATCATTTATATACATAATAAATAGCAGTGGCCCCAACACAGGACCCTGTGGGACACCAGAACTAACTGCACAAATACTAAACAGAACACCATTGCTACAAACATACTGTTTCCTACCAAACAATTATTACTTCGTCCATGATATCAGCTCTGTGCGACACAAAAGTAATAGTTTATTGATTGCCAGATTTTCCAACCTCTTCTTTAATGTCTGCTTGAATTTTTGTTGCACTATTCTTTGGGTTTGTGGCCGTCGGTGGTGCAATGGTAGTGTGCGCGCCTCTTGTACATGAGATCCTGGGTTCCATCCCTGCTCTGACCACCTTAAATTTCTTTCGACGGCGGTCACCTCGCATAGTGACGGCGACACTATCGAGTATTTAGCCATGAAAAGGCTTCTCAAAAATACCGTTCGGAACCGGTGTAAAACTGTAGGTCCCAATCAGTGAGTGTAAAACTAGAAAGCGCACAGCTCACTGATTGTGAGAAGCTCTCCCCGATTCCTTCATGGGATGTATTGGGAAACTATTTTCATGACTATATACTCGATAGTGTCGCCGTCACTATGCGAGGTGACCGCCGCCGAAACAAATTTCAAGGTGGTCAGAGCAGGTTTCGAACCCAGGATCTCATGTACAAGAATCGCGCACACTAACCATTGCACCACCGACGGCACAACTTTAATTACTTTAATTACTCAGATAAAACAGAAACTTTCTTGAAAGTCGATTAATGAATGGATGATCACTCCATCGCATACTGACTTTTGTCCCCGCAATAGACATTTTTAAGGAAACCACGCCATATAACTTAACGAGTGTTTATAACTAGTATAGAAACTATAGTAGTATGGTAAAAGCAGTATGGTTTTAAAAACAAGTATGGTGAAGTATGGTTTTGGTACGAAATATGATATTCGCGCAAATTACAAAGTGCATACTTACTATTGTGATACACTGTATGTCAGTGTTGGTACTTAGTGTATTTAAAAAAATTATCAGCTTTATTTATTTATATTTTTAAATTCATTGGCCTAAAACGCCAAGACGATGATGAGAAGAAGAGTGACAAACTTCGGAACATTAGTTCCGACTGATTATTTTTTTCTAATTGCAGAAAACCCTTATCTGTTAGCTCAAAGGAAACTAAAAATAGTCTGCTAAGGAATATTTTTAGATCAAATCATGTATAACAAAAACCTGTCATTTATTTAATTTTATCGTAATATAAAAAGCCTCTAGTTCATTGAGTATATAAGTACATACATATGTATTCTTTTTAATAATTTAACTCTTAATATATGCAATTGAACAATAGCAATTGAATTAAAAATGCAATTTAGACACGAAACACAGACAGTAACACAGATTATAAAAGTTTCTCAAGGTTTTCAATTGAATTTATGGATATTACTTGAACACGATATTGTGGTCTACAACTTTGGGCCCACAAATAGCATTTGTGATGAGGCAGAGCAAAACTAAGCGGCATATTTTAGTACAACATACAACTTATTTCATATGGGGTTGGTTTGTCCTTCGCCCTGAACTCCGCTGCGTAGCACAATTCAATGCCCAAAAGAAATTGCTTTGATGGTTTAAAAACGTCTTGTTTTCCTATTTGGTACTTCCTTTTCTAGCACCGTCTGGAAAGTGAATCCACTTAAAAATGACCGGGAGTAAGTAGCACCAATATTTTATTAAAATCTCCTCAACCGCAACGTAAGTTTAAGAATTTCCAAAACATTTGTTCTACTTTGCAGTACGGTAAACTTTATACAAATTACGGTATCGACCAACGTTGTTTACATTGGTTTAGCACTAAATTCTTAAAGCTGCGTATTAAAATTTACTACCCAACTCCAAATACATTCTACTAAATTAGTATAATAAAATTATACATTTGTTTATATTCAACAATCAGGTATTTCACATACATGTTACTCTATGTTTTGTTTAAACAGCAAAAACGCAGATATTGTATTACAAAATAATGAGTGTGACGACAAATCAAAACAAAACTTGCTGTATTGCATTTACTACACAGTTAGGTTATTGTAATAGTATTGCACCAACAAAAATAACCTTTAAAATATGAATGAATTTAACTGTGCATTAATTATTTAAACTGGTCACGGGTATTGTTTATACATCCCGTAATAGTGATAAATATAAACCGAAATATTACACACAAACACAATAGATCCCTCCTCAGGAGGTAGGGTGGTGTGGGATGTAACCACACACACACATTACGACAAGCACTTCTTTCGTTGTACACATTCACTACCGAAAATATTACGAATTAACTACCATATTCCGGAGAATTTATTATTGAACACTTACTGTTTATGTTTATTGCAGGAAACAGCACAAAACTAACTAAATATTTGGAATAAAATACCGTAAAACACTGCCTATTGCCGAAAAAACACTAGCCGTACAAAAACACAACTTTTGACATATCACCGACCGTAAATTATTATTATTGACAAAAGAATGTGAAGTTGGCTGCAGTTCTGGAAAAGAACTGCCAGCAATAAAAATTATTTACCGTACTAAGAAGAGTTCACACGATGAGATAAGGGTAGAAAATACACAGAAAAAAGTCAAAATTTTACCATCTTGGGCCAATGAACTGTAAAAATCTAAAAACTGGCATCCCACTCGGAATCGACCAAGGTGTCCGAAATGGGAAGATAATCCTAGGGCCTTAAAAGTCAAAAAATTGTTTCATTAGATTTAACGAAGGAATTGGTAAGAGCTACTCATAACCAATGAGATGGAACTTACAATTTTACACCGGTTCCGAATTTTTTATTGACTAAGTACTCGATAGTGTCGCCATCAATAAGCGCCGTGAACGTCATCGAGAGAAATGTAAGGTGGTTGGAGCAGCGATCGAACCCACTTTATGCCCTGTTTCCACTACAGAATTATTCGTAATTCTCTCTCATTCGTAATTCGATCTCCAATTACAAACCGAATTACGTAATTCACCATACACAATTTTGATAGCGAATTACCTTGTTTGTAGGTAATTCAGTTTGAATTACCTTATGAATTACAAAGAAAACATTGCCTTCTCTGGTATTTATCGAAACTGTTGTCAGAAACAAAAAAAGTTAAACTATTTAACAATACACGACGGATGCTAAAAAGTAAATTACAAAAAAAAAATTAAATATAGAAAATATATAATATTAAATATAGAAAGAGTGTTAAATGTTCAACATTGTTTTTTAATATTTATTCACTTTTTGTTGTTGCCATTCTAAGAATTATTGAAACAAAACAAATAAAAAAAGTAAACTGTCCGATTCAAAGAGCGAATTAAGTAATTGGCGCTGTAGTGGGAACATGTCATTATCTTGTACAAGAGCCGCGAACGCTAACCATTGCACCACTGACGGCCACGAAAAATCGTAAATCGTACCCATATTGTAACATGTAACGGAACGA
Organism: Phaonia tiefii; assembly: GCA_963931995.1. NCBI lineage: Eukaryota > Metazoa > Arthropoda > Insecta > Diptera > Muscidae > Phaonia > Phaonia tiefii. Next base: position 90,130,147 of record OZ008367.1, read on the forward strand.
ATAGTAAATTAACCTCGATTTTAAGTGTTTTTTTGTTTCTCGCTAAAATAAAATCGGCGACTTTGAACGAGCAGCCGGTTAAAAGCGCTTAATATCGCTTAGTCCCCTTTTCCACTGGCAAATATTTCTTTTCTCTTTTGGTATTTTCGAATGCTTTTCCACTCACAAATTTTTCTTTGCCAAAGTTTGCGAATCAAAATACAAAAAAACGAAAGAAACGTCAAAACTGTTTGCATTTTAAAGAATTTCCCTAAGAAGTGTATAAATAATTTAGAATCGGTGTAAAAATGGTGATTTATAAATTAAATTTCATTTGTTTACTTCAAACAATCACTACAACCAACAGATTTGTAAACAAAAACCGACTGTGTCAGTAAAAACAAATGGATTAAAAACGATGTGTCAAATAAATTTGTTTCAGCGAAAAGAACAAAGCAGAATTTGCGAGAACAGCAAATTCTGAACTGACAAAGATTTGTTTCTCTTCCTCCCACCCCTCTCGCCTACAAACTCAAGAATTTGCAAAGAAATATTTGCTAGTGGAAAAGGGGACTTTGCTCTCCATATAAAGTGGTTGAAAAATTAGTTTAGCAGGGAATAAAAAAAAACAGGACTAATGTTATTATCATGTCACAAATCATTTCAATCGCAGTTTTATACATACTTTTATTATGATTATAAATAAAGGAAATAACTAGATATGGCATGTGTGTTGGGAAATTTCTTGTTTAATGTGATATTTTCTAAACGGCGCATTATAATGTTTGAGCCCAAAAATATATACCTTACAAATTGTAGTTACAACAGGTGATAACAGTAGGTATTGTAGGTAACATCAAGATGTATTTGTTTTTTGTTTGGAGGGCTGTTGCTGTCAAGTTGTATACCAACAATAACAGTAAACAAAAACGTACGTAAACAAAATACATTTGAATTTGAAAGTGGGAACAAAAACGACATGATACAAATTAAATCTGTTGTTCTAATACACAACCTGAAAAAATCTGCTCGTGATTTTAAATATTCAATAAGGTGTGTAAGAGAAAGAGCAGAAAAATGTAACGCTTCACTCGATTTCTTTGTTGGCATACACTCGAGAGGAACTTTGGCTGTCTACTTCACTACATCGTTTTTGGACACATCAAAGATGATCAAGAAGTAGACGACCAGAATATGTTCGTAATTTGGCAACCTACGTAAAAAAGTAAATAAATGGTTTCCCATTACATCCCATGAAGGGACAGGGGAGAACTTCTCACAATCACTGAGCTGTGCGCTTTCCAGTTTTCACTCACTGATTGGGACCTACAGTTTTACACCGATTCCGAACGGTAATTTGAGAAGCTTTTTCATGGCTAGATACTCGATAGTGTCGCCGTCACTATGCGAGGTGACCGCCGCCGAAAGAAAACTTGAAGGTGGTCAGAGCCGGGTTCGAACCCAGGATCTCATGTACAAGAGCCGCGCACACTAACCATTGCACCACCGACGGCCACGTAAAAGAGAACCAAAAAGTAGTAACAATTAACTCAAACGCATTTCTCGCTCCCGTCATATCTTGATTATTTGATAGTTTTTGCATAGTTTATGTAATTTTACTCAAAATCGATGGACAAGTAGGCAGTCAAAATTTCTCTTCACTCAAATGAGAACAAACAAAACGAGTGAAACCCTATTACTTCTCTACCCTCTCCCTTACTCTCTTCATTGAATATTTCACTACACGAGCAGCTTTTAGATAGTGTTATTGTATATAACTATACAAATTCCAACCATGTTGAAGTAGAATTACATAAACTATGCAAAAAGTATGAAATAAGCAAGATATGACGCGAGAGACAAATGCGTTTGAGTGAACTCCTAGCACTTCTCTTTTACCAGGGTGGCCAAGTTGCGCACATCTTCTGGTCGTCTAATTGTAAATCGTCTTTGTAAAAGATGTGCGCAACTTGGCCACCCTAGTAAAAGAGAAGTGCTAGGAGTTCACTCAAACGCATTTGTCTCTCGCGTCATAAAAGAGAACCAAAAAGTACTAGGAGTTCACTCAAACGCATTTCTCTCTCGCGTTATATCTTGCTTATTTCATACTTTTTGCACAGTTTATGTAATTTTACTTCAACATGGTTGGAATTTGTATAGTTATATACAATAACACTATCAAAAAGCTGCTCGTGTATTGAAATATTCAATGAAGAGAGTAAGACAGAGAGTAGAGAAGTACTAGGGTTTCACTCGTTTTGTTTGTTGGCATTTGAGTGAAGAGAAATTTTGACTGTCTACTTGTACATCGTTTTTGTGTTTATTGTATATAACTATACAAATTCCAACCATGTTGAAGTAAAATTACATAAGCTATGCAAAAAGTATGAAATAAGCAAGATATGACGCGAGAGGGAAATGCGTTTGAGTGATTAGATAAAATTAGATAAAGTGTATAAAAAGTATGACATAATCAAATTATGATGTGGGAAAGAAATGCGTTTGAGTGAATCGCGTCGACTTTCTTGGTTCTCTTTTACCAGTATTGCCAAGTTGCGCACATCTTCTGGTCGTCTAATTCTAAATCGTCTTTGTTTTACTTCAACATGGTTGGAATTTGTGTAGTTATATCAAACAGGATGTACAAGTGGAGCAGAAAACCCACCGCAATTTGGCAACCCTAGAGTATACCTTTTATATACTTTATCTAATTTTATTTAAATATGGTTGGGATTTCTATAGTTAAATAGAATAACATCATCAGAAAACTGCTCGTGTATTGAAATATTCAACAAAGAGAGTAAGAGAGCGAGCAGAGAAACGACACGCTTCACTCGTTTTCTTTGTTGGCATTCCACTCCATGAGTAAATTTTCCTCTCTATACAATAGTTGCTTTATGCAAAAATGGTGAATTTGCATATAAAGATGTTAGCAACTCTACTTTTTCTTGTTAGAATATCAACAAAGACCAATTTCATTTATTGATGCTTGTTTGAAGTAATAATAGGTCTGTCTGCGTATTTTTCCAATAAAAAAAATATCCAGTAACTATTTTTGAGAGAGTTAGCTAGATTTTTCTCTCCCAGTAGAAATATTGCCAAACGTACAAAGACGACATCCACTAAAAACTTGCGAGATATGTATAAGAACTTTTGTATGCAAACAGCTGATTTGCAATGTAAACATTGGAAAACCCAACAAAGGCAGTTCAAACAAAACAATAAAAATCCCCAAAATGTTCTCTTTTTTAAAATAAATAGTTAAAGGTTAGTTGAAGAGCATTAAAGTCATATTTTCTCTTAAAAAATAAAATTCCAATGATTAATTTGTTATTTTATATTCTTTCTAGTTCCAAATTTTGTTTGTTTACACAAAACATATGTTTTAAAACATACAGTGGTTCACAGCTTATTTCAGCCAGCACCAATCCAGAAGTTATAGTGGTTATAACACCCAAACGGAACGAAATATAACAAAATTTTAAATTGGGTGTAGAATATTTTCGAAACTTACAGAAAATTCTCTTTAATCACTCTCACAGGTACATTTCGTAAAACTTACAAATTAAGAACTTAAAATAGAGGAACATACTTATAAATAGTTACAGTTTATTTCAACCAGCTAACATACAACGATTAAAGTAAAAATTTAATGTTTTGTGGCCTCCTTTTTGATCTATAACTGATTTAAGTCTCTTGCACCGATTCCACTAACTTTCTGAAATTTGGGGGAGTTATTTTTGTTCAGTCCTTTAACGCAGCTCTAAGGTAGTTTCTCAATGCCATTGATGTCAGGTGATTGTCGTGGCGGCAATTCCAAATTAGGCATGATTTAACAATTCCTGACTTATATTTAGGGTCGTTGTCCTGATATAACGTAATTCCTGCCTTATACCCAGGTTGTCTGCGCTTTACAATGAATTGGATTTTAAAATGTTGAGGTACATATTTTTGTCCGTCGTCGTACTCTCAACAAACTCCAAATTCCCTACCCCGACTGCTTACATACAGGGTCAAACCATTACACTGCTACCGCCGAGTTTGTCCGGCGATTTTAAGTTGCACACATACCATTTCAGGTATTTTCCGGCGCGAGTGGCCATTTTTGAAATGGCTGAGGACCAATTAGCTTGTTAACCACTTGACTGTCGAAAACATACTAAAAACTTGTCTGTATCATAGCGAACATGACAAAAAGGAAAACACATAAATATTTACTGCTATTCGAGTACGGATGCGAAGGTAATACTCTCCCAACTAGCTGGTTAAAATAATCTGTGACATAAAATTGTGTGTCATAACTACGTTATATATGATATATGATACGAAACCAATTTGTTTGGTTTTTATTTTACTTATTCTCTTGAAATTGTGGTATCTATAAAACTACATTTAAATATTTTCAATTATTTATTTTGAATAGAAGTTATACCCAGTTAAATATTTTAATTGCAAGTGGTTGAAATAAGCTGTAACACACTGTATGTTCGAGCTTGCAAATTCTTACTGGTAAAAATTTCTCCAGTAAAAACTTGTAAGTTCTCTATCTTCGAACTGTCAAACTAATTTCTCTCTTGCTCTCTCGTTACTGGCATTTTGGTGTAAGATCTGGCTGTTTACTTTCCCAGTAAGAATTACTTAGTAACTATTTTTGAGAGAGTAAGACAGATTATACTCTCAAGTTGAAAATATCTAAAAAAGTAAACAGACAACATCCAGTAAAAACTTGCAAGAAACGAAAACAGTTGATTTGTAAATAGCTGATGTAAATAATTAAAGATTCAAAAAGTGTTTGATTCCAAAGATACAAATAATTATCGTTGTTTTCTTTCTTTAAATAAGTAATAAAAAAATGAGCAAGGTTTTGCGTGGTAAGTAATGAAACTTAGAAATATATATAACATTTAAACCTTTGTAATTTAATAGATAAAGAGTACCGGGAAACTGTTGCCGAGGAAGTTGCGGGAACAGAAACCTTCAATGAAATAATATTTTTGCGGAACGAAGATTAATCGCCTATGGACATGGACAGACTGTATACAATTGATGCTATAAATGCAGATGCCATAATTGCAGATGCACAATTAAGTCCAACAACAAAGGTTCCTCTACTAAAATGTTGATATCCAAAGTGAAGGAATTGCGTCCACAAACCATTCTGCAATAAATTATGTTGTACATTGTAACTATTTATTGACTTTTATTCATATTAAAATGCACAAAAAACACTTCTCAAACCTATTACTTACAACTTCCATTGTTAAATTTAAGTTATATTTTCCTTTAATTTGTTTATTTGCATAAAACATCTGTTTTCATAAAATAGCTGCTTCCATAAAACATGATTTCTTACTGGGAAAAAAATCTTCAGTAAAAACTTGTAAGTTCTCTATCTTTGAACTGTCAAAAAAAATCTCTCTGCCTCTCTTTTACTGGCTTTTGGAGTAAACAGACAACATCCAGTAATAATTTGTACAAATTATCGAGTAAACAGACAGACCTGTAAACACACAACATCCAGTAACAATTTGTACAAATTGTTACAAATTATCAGTACGCAGACAGACCTAATGTTTGGTTTTTTTTTATTTTTTTCAGTTGGTTTGTTTTTAACGCTACGTCTTCCTATTTTTCAGACTCCTTTATGTGACCACTTTAGATGGAAAAATGTGGTAAAGTACACTGGAGACTGTCCACTGCTCCTGGGCCGCTGATTTCATAGCATTAACCAACAGTGGACAGTTTGTGCGTATCTCATAATGGAGGTATTTATAAATTCGATGGTGAATGAATCAATCTTCGAAATTTTCCGATGACGTCGTTAATCAGGCGCCAAAAAAACTCAAACACATGGTATATTAGCACGAATTGGACAAATGTTATATGAGTGTGACATGAACGGGTACATAAATGCGACCAATTCAGGCCGAAATGCCTCTGTCAGTATTGAAGCTGACGCTCATGGTGAACATTATCCTGTGGTCGATGAAGTCATAGTTGTAAGGCTCAGAACTTTAAAATTTTAGAGTGGGCCAACATAAATTGGATTTGATATGGGAGCTGAGTGTTATGATTGTAAATTTATTGATATGTAGATATGGATATTGTTATATGTGCGTTTGGTAAACATCATCTTTCTATTATGTTGTGGAAATATAAGGTAAAGAAATAGACCGTGGAAAATGTGAAACTAAGTTAGCAATCATATTTTATTCTCCTTTTAGTTCGATTACCCCATTGTATGTGCTTGGAAAATAAGTCCAGCTGATGACTTTGAATCCATTGGTATGTTTGGTTCCGTCAAATGACTGCAGAATTGAGAAGACAACATATTTTACTTGTCTTTGCCAACTTTTGCGAAAGATTCACGCATTTGCGAAAGATTTTTCGGAAATTAGAGAACCAACACTAATACAGACGGATGTAACAGAAATTGACCATGCTACAACCCAGAAGAAATAATTCGAAACTTTAATACCTTGAGCAATCTATGAGTGACAAGTCAATTTCCAAAGTCCCTTCAAACAAAATCACGGAAATAACGTCCAGTAAAGAGAGTAAGCTGAGTTTCCACCCACCAAACCTGGCGAAAAACTCAAAAAACCCTGGCGAAAACTCAAAAACTGGTGTGCTGCATGTGCTAATATTTGGCAAATATATGAAAATAACAAAACCGGGCTGCGTTTGGATACATAAAAAGCATGTACCACGTTATTTCAATCGAAACCTTAGTGAGACTATCGAGAAGTCGATGGTTTTCAGACTCATCGGAATAAACCCGTTGACAGCTGTTATTCGTTTTGGATTGCTGCCGTCCTCAAGACATTGAATTCCTTTGATTTTTGTTAGCTTGGTTGGAAGCTTTTGGCAAGTTTCTATTTTAAAAGTTGTACATGTGATTTTCTTTTACGTTTAGATAATAATCTTAAAATCAGTATATACTTATATGTATAAATACGTAGTAATAATAAAACACTGTACAAAAGTTACTTTAAAAACTGTACATTTTGCACAATTTCACATTTTAAATGGGTACATCTACAAATATGCAAGGCAAATTTCTGTATGGTTTGTCAACATTAAATTGGCTGCATTTATTGGTAACATTGTCCCGACCATGAATTTGGGTAATATTACACAAAGTTTTTTTTACTGTGTACATTAACGAACAGGCCGAACATCATAACTAAATATGTAGACCATATATTTGTAATTTTTAGGAAATCCGAGGTGGAGAAGACGATGAGGGCACTCAACTCTTTAAACCGACAACTTCAATTTACAGTACTAATACCGTCTGTACCCTCTGTGCTGGGTAGTCATCTTGACGAGATGCAGGGCCATGCTAGAGGGAGTACTTCTTGTCCTGCACAAAACTCACCCTTGCCAGAAGGGCACTACTACACGAACTAAGAATTACCCTTCCTAGACTAGCACTTTTCAGATCAAGGTCAAGGAGTTGTGCCGAGGATCTATATGGCCAGCAAGTTCTTCAAAGAAACTGATCGCTAACTCCCCCTTCCGACATCGATGGGTCTGGGCAGCCAATCAGAGGAGGATCTTTTGGCATCCAGTCAGGACTCGGAAGACGGCCCCAAAAGCGCGGTGAATGTCGTCAAAAGCGTTCCCCCGTCTACAAAGTCAACATCCACAGGAAAAAAATAGACCAGTCCATCAAGTCAGACGCGACGGTCTCTAAAAACCCAAGACGCAGATGTCCTGCTGATGCTCGGAGGACACTGTACCAAAAGACGAAGTTCATCCTTGAGAAGATTGCCAAGATTGAAGCCAATGGCACAGTGCACGAGCGTGATACTCAAATACTCAAAATTAGTTCAGGACTACGACGAGAAGAAGGCCTCCCTACAAAGAGACAGACCCACAACCTCTAAGCGGGAGCGTTCTCGAGTGAAGGACGTTTAACCCGCAAAGCGAAGGAAGGTCAAGGAGCTGTCAAAGACAACCACATCCACGAAATGGCCCTTCAATGAGGTAGTGAAGGATAACCTAACGGTTGCCCTAGCCAACACAAAGACAGGGAAGCTAACTCCTACCAGTCTCGGAATGGAGTAAAGTGGAGTCGTGATGGAACACGTACTGGCAACAAGGGCTCCCAGGTACCCCATTACGACTCTAGTGAGATCCACCGAGGCTTTGATCACCCAAATACATGGACGAGTTCTCAAAGAATTTCCTGGAGAAGTCGATCGCTTCAGTGAGCGATGCCTGGGAAGATATCAGCCTGGAGCTGATCCCGGCGCAGGAATATCTTTTGGGGCCTCGTGCACGGATTTGGTTACCCACTATGAAGGTTGAGGGTCCCCAGCCCCTTGAGTGCCTCCAAGCCATGAACCCGACGGTCCCGATGGACGACTGGACCGTCATCCGTAAAGAGCCACCTAACGATAAGAGCGTGAGTTTAATCCTTGCCATTAAGGAAGCCGGCGCCGCCGCTTTGAAATCATCTGGAGAGAAACTATTCTTTGGCATGAGAGAAGCCAAGGTGAAAATATTAGACGCTCCTGACCCAGACGATTCACCTGGCCCCGATGGCGAGGGAGACGAAGACGACTATAAGCTGCTGGACCAGATGCAGCTGGAGGGGGCATCCTCTTCATCACCAAAATGACCCTCATGCTCAAAGTTGTGCAGATTAATCTGAAGCACTCCCGCATCGCCTCAGATAATCTGCGAATCCTTCTAGCTGAGGAGGATTTAGACCTAGGCATCATCCGGGAATCCTACGTACAAGACAATATGGTGAGAGGGCTTCATGGTAATGGTTACAAAACACTATATAAAGGACTATGGTAAGCCAAGGTCATGTCTAATTGCAAAAAACAATTTCAAAATTTGTCTCTGCCTCCGGTTTAGCACAGCAGATTTCACCGTTGCTAGATTAGAGCTGACAGAAGGTAAGAGTTTATATACTGCATCCTGCTACATGGCACATTCTTGTGACCCCAGAGAGGTGGGGAGCGCTATGGGAAACATCCATCCATTGAATAGCACCATTACAGGCTGCGACGCCAATGCGATACATGTCATATGGGGCAGCTCTGAAGTCAACCAACGAGGTGAGTCCGTTTAAAACTTTATTAATACTAACAACCTTACGATTTACAACAGAGGTACTAACCCAACTTTTGTCTTTCCGAGTTTCGATAACTTTGTTGGGTGGTCAGACGTCATTGACCTTACTCTGATGTCAGATAATAGAATAGTAGAGATAGAAAACTGGACAGTATCCGGAAAGAAATCCTTCTCGGATATTGTTCAACATTTCTCCGAAAACAACTTCGATTAGATGCTATCAGAATCCCAAAAGAACTGATTGGGATAAGTTCAACAGGGTTCTGAAAAGTAAGCTTCTGCGCAGCACATTAACACCACTACACACGTGGAAAAAGCTGTATCCAAGTTGGAGAAACCCATGGATACCGTATTCGAAGTGTGATGTCCTCAGTCACGCTCAAAGAAAACCTATCCGCCTTGGTGGACAGATGAGCTCACAACACTAAGAAGAGAATCTCGCAAAGCTTTCAATGCAAGCTATATAAGTGGATCATGGCAGCCGTATAAGGATAAACTTAAAGAGTATAAGAAAGCAATAGCCACTGCAAAAATACGATCTTGGTCAAAGTTCTGTGGATCGATGGAGAACATAAAGGATACAGCAAGTCTGAGCAAAATACTGGCCAAGAGGCACTCACATCCCACCTATGTGAGGGATACTCCTGGAAACCTACTTCCCGGGCTTCGAGAACACATCCAGGGAGGTTCCGACACATTATCAACACAATACTCGGATACTTATGGTACAGAGGACATAATCAGTCCACACTGAATATCATGGGCCATCAGTAGCTTCTCACCATATAAATCTCCGGGCCCAAGTGGTATTATACCAAATATACTGCAATGCGCGGAGGTCATATTAGGCCGCGGCTCTGTATTCTATTCCGATCCTGCCTGACACTTAACTTCTTACCAAAGAGTTGGAGCCAGGTAAGACTAGTCTTCAATCCCAAGGCGAGATTTCATTCTCAAGGATTTCAGACCGATCAGCCTCTCATCGTTTCTTCTGAAAACGCTTGAAAGGCTAATCGACCCACACATCCGTACGAAGATGGATGGATCGCCCAAAATATCACGCAGCCAACATGCATATCTAAAAGGCCGCTCAACCGACACAGCAATGCACGAAGTCGTCAGAACTATTGAGAGGTCATTGGAACACAAACACGTGACTCAGCGGGTATATAAGAATCACTTGAAGATCTAGGCGTGGAAACATTCCTCAAGAGTTGGATAGTTACAATGCTACGGAGCAGAATTATGAACGCCTCTATGGGAAACAGCGAGTCATCAAAGCGAGCGAATAGGGGAACTCCCCAGGGTGGAGTCATCACTTTTGTTACACGTGATCAACAAAATACTACTGAAACTGGACAATATGAGGATCAAAACCGTGGCGTATGCGGATGACGTGGTAATAATGGTGTCTGGTTTGTTCCCATCCGTGTTGAGCGAAATCATGAATGGGGCCTTGAAATCACTTAACGATTAGGCCACTGGGAGTGGTCTTGGAGGGAATCCAGGGAAAACTGAGGTCATGCTTTTTATCACGAACAAAAGATACCAAAGTTTAATCCTCCTCGGCTAAGTGGAATAGAGATTCCACTTTCAACTCACGCCAAGTACTTGGGCGTAATTCTAGACCCTAAACTTACAGAAGGTAACCGTTGCGTACTACGCTTGTCGGAAAATGTTCGGAAGCTGATGGGGTCTCCGACCGAAAATGGTGCTATAGATGTACATTAGCATAATCAGACCAATACTTTCCTATGGAGCAATGGTATGGTGGGCTGTCGCAGAGAAGACGCCACCATGAAACTGTTGTATAGAGTACAGAGATTAGCTTGCATCGGCATAATAGGGGCAATGAAGATGTGTCCAGCTGAAGCCCTCAATACAATGCTTCATATTATACCAATCGACCTTCACATCACAGCTAGTGCTCTCCTATCACTTAAATCTTAAAACACTGCATCTAAACTCGTTAGTGAATGTAGGGAAAAACTTGTCGAGCTAGGCCGGCTGGCCAACGTGGTTCTTACTTGCATACCAGGCCTCAAGGGTCTCCTAGAGAACAAAAAGGCAGACGAACTAGCCAGGGCAGGATCCTCTTCCACCGAACCTCACATGGTGTCAGTCGCAACGCCTATAGGGTTGGTCAAAAGAGGTATTTTCCTGCATTACCTTGAATGAGCGAAGACCAGATGGAATAGGGCGGAAACGTGCCAGAATATAACATTCACCGGCCTAACTCCCTGATTAGCCACAATCGGGGAAACATATCTGGGCTAACTGGCGTGCTGACCGGGCACTGGCCAATCACGCAATCATGGCCAATCGGTAATGACCACTACCGTGCCTCCGATGACGCAGAAGAGGAGGAGACGGTAGAGCATCTCCTCTGCAGTTGTCCGGCTCTGATGAATATACGCCTGAAGACTATGGTCCGTCCCTTCCTGCATAACCTCACTAAGATACACCAGAAAGATCTAGGGACACTAGGGATCTAGACACGGTAATTTGGACTGGAGTGATGTGGTCTGCAAAACGGAATCTCAAGACACTAATTGATGCTAAATCTGTACACGATGGCATTTTCCCCGGGAATTTGCGTTTGTGGACAAGAGGTGTAGAGAAACAAGAAGGAGGGGAAAATGCCATGTAGTGCGCTCGAAATAGGTCTCAGGGCATGTTTTTTTTAAATTTCTCTCTGTGCTCTTTCCGACTTTCTTATGTGGTGTGTTGTTTTGGGTTGTGGTATTTTGTGTTGTGGGAGGTGGGACTGTCCGTGGAGGTGGAAAGTTTCTGATAGCTATTCACTTGGGAGTGACCAGAAATGATTCCTGCATTGGGCAGTCCAAGCAGCTCACTACTTCCCCGCAATATGTCCTGACCAATGGCTTTATCAGATACCTCCGTTAGCTAGCTAGAGTGAGAAGGTGAAACAAATGAGCAGTCTGATTGGTTATGCCATCACTGATATGCCTCAGGCTTAGTAGGTGTCTGATGTCACTGAAGCTCATCAAGATATCGGGCATATTCTTTCGTCCTTAGAAGGCGGATGAGCCAAACATATGGGCCAACGGCGGATAGAAATCAAAAGAAGAAAATCGAGGTTCAACATATTGCATCCTGGTCAGCGTCTGATCCATAATGGGCGGCTACAATCAAATATCCTGGCAGTAGGAAAAATGCAAAAACCCGGTCGACTTTTTGCCTCCCGCCACCGTTCATAATGGCAGTGAAAATACAAGAACGAAAGAAAAACATAAAAACCCCCTATTTGTTGACGACCCCTGCAAACGTTTAAGGACCGCGATTTACGGATATGCACCTGGAATGTGAGAACTCTATATAGATCCGGCGCAATGACATTACCGCTATCCAGGAAATGGGATGGACAGGACATGGCTGAACAAGGAAAAGAAACTGCGACATATACTACAGTTGCCATGAGAAAAACATGATTTTGGTTGCGTATTTGTAGTTGGCAAAAGACTGCGACATCTAGTCTCTAGGTTCAGTCCTGTGAGTGAACGTATAGCCACAATCCGCATAAAAGCGAAATATTTTTATATTTCCCTAATTTGTGTGCATGCCCCGACAGAAGAGAAAGATACTAGAAGATTTTAATGGTAAAGTTGGCAGGGAGAATATGTTTTATCCAACTATTGTCAATTTCAGTCTACATGCTGACAGTTCCGACAACGGTGTAAGACTAATTGACTTTGCCGCGGCAAAAAACATGGTCATTAGTGGTACAAGATTCCAGCATACAGACATCCACAAGGCTACTTGGGTATTCCCTGATCAAAGAACGAAGAAAAAAATTGATCACGTGGTAATTGATGGAAAGCACTCATCCAGTGTAATGGACGTACGAGTGAGCAGAGGAGCTAACATCGATTCTGATCACTACCTGGTAGTAGCAAAGGTTCGCACAAGATTAAGTAGAGCGAAAATTGTACGAAACCAGACGCAGAGTAAGCTGGACATCGGAAAGCTGCAATTACCAGAGCTAGCCAAAGCCTACTCAAGGAAGCTCTCGCAACTTTTGGCGCAGAACACACTCATTCGCGATGACGATCCTGAAGCGCAGTGGTATCCCATTTCCGACTCTATAAAAACTGCCGCAACAACCGTACTTGGGTTTGAAAACCCGCTTTATCAGCAAACCATGGTACGATGAAGAGTGTCGCATTGCAAATGATGAAAAGAACGCTGCACGCATGGCAATGCTTCAGTCAATTGCAACGCGAGCTGCGACCTAGCGATATAGGGATAAGAGAAAGGAGGTAAACCTTCTCTTTAGGCGTAAGAAACGGCAGTGGAGAAAGCGCGAGAGCGGGAAAATTGAGACATACAGGAGGAAGAACGAAGACTGAAAATTCTACCAAAATTCTACAACAAAGCCGCAGGAGCCAATGTATTACCGGCGGAGCTGTTTAAGGCAACGATGAGCTGATAGGGTGCATGCATCATCGTTAGACAAATTTGATTAGATGAATGCATGCCCGGCGTTTGGAGTCTCAGTGTACTATGTCCCATATTTAAAGAAGGTGACCCGAGTCTCTGTGCCAACTTTTTATCCATAGCATATAAGGTTCTATCAAGCATAATGTGCGAAAGACTAAAACGAATTATCGGTGACCTGGTTGGGCCAACCAGTGTGGCTTTAGGCCTGGAAAATCGACAACTGACCAAATTTTCACGCTACGCCAAAGAAGACCCACGGAAAACAAATCGACTCCTATCATATATTTCTACTCTACGAAGCAATGTCTGAGCTTGGTATTCCTGCAAAATTCATACACCTTTGCAGGGTGACCCTGACGAACACCAAATCCGCAGTGAAAGTTGGTAAGGATCTTACTGAACCTTTCGAAACTAAGCAAGGCCTCAAACAAGGCGACACCATATCGTGCGATCTCTTTAACATCTTATTATGAGAAAAGCTACAATCAACATGAATAAAACCATCAGCAGCAAAAGTCACATGCTGCTCGCGTATGCTGATGATATAGATATCATTAGGCGCGCAGTTAGAGAAGTCACTGCAGTGTTTTCGAGAATTGAGAAGGAGTTAGCAAAAGTGGGTCTGACAGTAAATGAGGACAAGACAAAATTAATGGTGTCAACGAGCAGGGCCTCCACGCGATAAGACCAAAACGTGAACATTGATAACTGTTATAATTTCGAGGTGGTGGACGAATTTATAACGTCAGCCTTGATATCAAGCGGAGAATTGTGCTTGCGAATACGTTATTTTGGGCTAAGCAAGCACTTTAGAGATAAAGCCCTCTCTCGAGTAACAAAAGTCCAACTATACCAGACTCTCATACAACCTGTCTTGCTTTATGGCGCCGAATCCTGGTCTTATCGCAAGCAGACGAAACATCTGCAGGAGTCTTTGAGAGGAAAATACTTCGAAAAATATATGGCCCCATAGTGAGGAACGGCGAGACGCATGAACCATGAGCTGTATGAGCTTTATCCCGACATTGACATAGTTAAGCGGATCAAAATAACGCGATTGCGCTGGCTAGGCCATGTCAGTAGAATGGATGGACGAACCAGCACGAAGGGTTTTCGAAACCGAACTCGAAGACGAAAAATAGGAAGACCAAGACTACGCTGGAGGAATCGGGTTGACGAATCCCTGCGTACACTTGGTATTGCCAACTGGAGAGATAACGCAAAAGATCGAACTGGTTGGCGAAATATGTTATATTCGTTTTATAAGGTCCCTGACCCCTCGGGGTTGTTCGAGACCGGATAAGTAAGTAAGAATTTTGTGTTGTGTTGATACTCGGAAGTTGAATTTATTATAAATATTTACAAAAATTTGCCCGTTTACAAAAATTAACTACACATAGAAGAACACTCAACAAAGGAAAATTTCACAAAAAATTGCAGGCACTAATATGAACTTTCAGCGTGTAAATCCACGAAGATTTATGCAGCAACTTCAAAAGAGAATTGATAAAATTCCCTGCGAAAAATGCTATCGTATAAAGACCCCTACAAGAGCAGTGACGGTCATTTGACCCATCCATCAAACTTTCTATCACGTTCTTAAAGCCAAAATGTGAAAGTTGATGGAATCTTGTGTGTACGTGTGATTTTGCATCTATCTCAAACTAATGAATTCGGTCGCCTAAAAAAACATATCTGAGCTGCTCACTCTACTGCTGTTTACTAATCAAAGATTGTATGAGTATTAGTCACAGTTGATGGATACAGCTTTTGCCGAAATATTTGCAGAAAACTCTTCCCTGCCGATTAGCTCTCAACCACTCCCCGTCATCGCAAATATATCTAGCTCCATGCCTGAGATATTTTTTCGTACGCGAGGAGTTAAAAAGGTCCTAAGGAGCTCAACGTGGGAAAGTCACCGGGTCCGGATGGAATTCCGGCACTAGTTTTGAGTAAATGTCCAGCCGATCCCCAAAAAAGGTCCAGCCGATCCCCAAAAAAGGAGAGGCTACTAATCCCGATAACTACCGGCCAATTGCGATATGTTCTACGCTCTCAAAGGTGATGGAGACCATGGTAAATTACCATTTGGTGAGTTACCTGGAAGTTAACAGTCTGCTCAGTGATCGTCAGTATGGGTTTCGCAGAAACCGTTCAACTGGTGACCTGATGGCGTTCCTCACGGAACAGTGGAATCGGTCCGTGCATAGACTGGGTGAGAGCAAAATAGTGGCCTTAGATATTTCTAAAGCATTTGATAGAGTTTGACACCAGGCACTCATATCAAAGGTTAATGCTTTTAGTTTAGGTAGAAAATTCTCTCGATTTATTTCGAGTTTTCTCAGAGACCGTTCCATACGAGTTGTAATAGACGGTATCTCTTCCGATGAGTATTCAATTAATGCGGGAGTACCTCAAGGCTCTGTGCTTTCTCCCTCTCTTTTTCTTATTTTCATCAACGACCTTCTGAATCGGACTACCAATCCCATCTATTCCTTCGCTGATGTTAGTAATTTATGTCACTCATATTCGTTCGATCGTCGACCCAATCTTTCCGTAGTGCAAGGAAAGAGACGAACAATGAATGACATGCTTAATCATGACTTGCATCTGATTAGTGAGTGGGGCAGGGAAAACCGAGTCGAATTTAATGCATGCAAAATACAATGTTACAGAATATCGCACAAGCATACTGGTGACCCTGCCAATGATTTCAATGGGTGGTTTAGATGTTGGTGAATCGGAAGCTCTTGATGTTCTTGTCATGAATATACAATGTGACATTCGTTGGAATAAGCACATTTTCAACGTGTCGAAAGATGCATTCAAGTGCCTGGGCTTTTTAAAGCGGTGTAAAAGATTTTTCACCCCACTCGATCTCCTCAATATCTACACCACGTATATTCGGCCGAAAATGGAATTCAACTCTCATATTTGGGCTGGAGCTCCAGCGTCCACCTTGGAGCTTCTAGACCGAGTGCAAAAGAGAGCGTTGAAGCTGATAGGCGACAGCAGTGTATCCAGCACTGTTGCCTCCTTGGAGCATCGACGAAATGTTAGCTGTATCTCGGTATTTTATAGGTATTTCCATGGAAAGTGTTCCGCCGAGTTAAATGGCCTCATTCCAGAAGTTAGGGTATTTAACCGTACGACGCGGTTTTCAAGTGGAACTCATCCCTTTTCTTTTTCCTAGCCGTTGGATCGAACTGCGCATTACAGAAACAATTCGTTCTTCAGCCGAACAGTCCGTATGTGGAATAAGCTTCCGAAAAGTGTATTCCCCACTTCTTACAACATCAGCAAGTTTAAGTAAAATATTAACACGTACTTCTCTCTCTTTCCCCCTACTCCTATCCCATTTTCCTAAGTCCAATGCAATGTACTGCATTTATAGGGGACATCCCCTGAGTGTTCGCAAAAAAAACACAGTTGACTAATCATAGTTGATGGATATATCCATCACAGTTGAAAACAGCAGTGCAATGCGTTCACCTTACTAATTCCATCATGAGTAATTATTTACTTTTTTACACATATGGCAACACATATGTTTGTTTAAATGAATATTATTATTTGTCCTCTTTCCTAAGCCTATTTTCGTATTTCTAGAATTATAACTGCTGCTCATGAATCAATAAAATAAAAAACAGAATACATTGAAAGTAAAATGCAAATACCAATGATTACGTAGCATGGTTACTTTTGCACTTTTTTGTTTACTTTTAACGTTGGTATACATTTGAATTGTATTTAACACAACTAGTTTGCCACAAAAACACGAAATTCGGTTGTTGTTCCGTTTTTGGACGTTGTTTACTATTGCCTCTATCTGGTATTATTGAACCCATGTTTTCCACCATCCAATGTTTACTTTCCACCGTACGTTTAATTAGTCTATGATTTAGTCTATGGTTTGTACCATAGACCAATAATTATAGTAGACCTAATAGTTCTCTCACCAAATTTATGGTGTGATATTTACGTTCGATGTTGAAAATAATTGCTTAACTAATACCAGTTAGAGGCAATGGTTCAAAACAACGAACAAAATAACAACAACGGCATTTCGTTTTGTGTGGTTTGCACCATAGAGTAATCTCATGCTGGAGAGAATATTTAACTCATCTGACGTTTCCTTTCACACTCTTCTTGATGCGGTCGGTGTGATAGAGAGATGTTTGACGAAAAGTGAAATACACCAGGTGGAATTACAATAAATTCGTGCTTTAATTTTTCATGTCGTTTTGGTTCAAAACTGTGAAATTTAAATGTGTTTTACACTTTTTTATTGGCTGTTATTGTTAGCAGACAGTTGTGTTGTATTTAACACACAAAACGAAATGCCGTTGTTGTTATTTTGTTCGTTGTTTTGAACCATTGCCTCTATCTGGTATTACTAAAGCAATTCTTTTCAACATCGATCGTAAATATTACACCACATAGAATAACACATACCATAGAAGGTTTTATTCGCTCATTCAATGAAGAGAGTAAGAGAGAAGCCAGAGAAGTGTTAGGGGTTCACTCGTTTTATTTATTGGCATTTGAGTGAAGAGAAATTTTGACTGTCTATTTGTACATCGTTTTTGTTTCACACTCTTCGTCGTAGCAAAAACGATGTACAAGTAGACAGTCAAAATTTCTCTTCACTCAAATGCCAACAAACAAAACGAGTGAAACCCTAGTACTTCTCTACTCTCTCTCTTACACTCTTCAATTGAATATTTCAATACACGAGCAGCTTTTTCATAGTTTTATTGTATATAACTAAACAAATTCCAACCATGTTGAAGTAAAATTACACAAACTATGCAAAAAGTATGAAATAAGCAAGATATGACTCGAGAGAGAAATGCGTTTGAGTCAACTCCTAGCACTTTTTGGTTCTCTTTTACCAGGGGTGCCAAGTTGCGCACATCTTCTGGTCGTCTAATTGTAAATCGTCTTTGGTCGTAGGTTTGTGGAAATGAGAGAAATTAAATTTAAAATTAATTTACACCAGGTGGAGTTACAAAATATGTTCGCTTAACTTTTTCATATCGTTTTGGTATAGAACTGAAAAATTTAAATGTATTTTGCACTTTTTTGTTTACTTTTAACGTTGGTATACATTTGAATTGTATTTAACACAACTAGTTTGCCACAAAAACACGAAATTCGGTTGTTGTTCCGTTTTTGGACGTTGTTTACTATTGCCTCTATCTGGTATTATTGAACCCATGTTTTCCACCATCCAATGTTTACTTTCCACCGTACGTTTAATTAGTCTATGATTTAGTCTATGGTTTGTACCATAGACCAATAATTATAGTAGACCTAATAGTTCTCTCACCAAATTTATGGTGTGATATTTACGTTCGATGTTGAAAATAATTGCTTAACTAATACCAGTTAGAGGCAATGGTTCAAAACAACGAACAAAATAACAACAACGGCATTTCGTTTTGTGTGGTTTGCACCATAGAGTAATCTCATGCTGGAGAGAATATTTAACTCATCTGACGTTTCCTTTCACACTCTTCTTGATGCGGTCGGTGTGATAGAGAGATGTTTGACGAAAAGTGAAATACACCAGGTGGAATTACAATAAATTCGTGCTTTAATTTTTCATGTCGTTTTGGTTCAAAACTGTGAAATTTAAATGTGTTTTACACTTTTTTATTGGCTGTTATTGTTAGCAGACAGTTGTGTTGTATTTAACACACAAAACGAAATGCCGTTGTTGTTATTTTGTTCGTTGTTTTGAACCATTGCCTCTATCTGGTATTACTAAAGCAATTCTTTTCAACATCGATCGTAAATATCACACCACATAGAATAACACATACCATAGAAGGTTTTATTCGCTCAATAAATTAAACGTCATAGGTACGATGGAAAGTAAACATTGGATGGTGGAAAATATGGGTTCAATAATACCAGATAGTGGCAATAGTATACAGCGATCAACAAAGGAACAACAACCGAATTTCGTGTTTTTATGGCAAACTAGTTGTGTTAAATACAATACAAATGTATACTAACGATAAAAGTCAACAAAAAAGTGCAAAATATATTTAAATGTTTCAGTTCTGCACCAAAACGACAGGAAAAAGTTAAGTGAACATATTTTGTAACTCCACCTGTTGTAAGATAATTTTAAATTTAATTGCTCTCATTTCCACAAACCTACGATGAGAGTGTGAAGTGAAACGTCAGATGAGAGCTTAAGTTTATCTAGGTATGTATTAGTCTATGTCACACCAGGCCAAATGTCATAAATTCCGTGAGAGAACTATTAGGTCTACTATTAGTATTAGCATAGATAAAGGAAATAAGTAGATATGGCACATGCGGGAAATTTCTTGTTCAATGGGATATTTTCTAGATGGAGCTGAAAGTAATAATTACAACGTTTGTTCCCAAACAAAATATACCTTGCGAGATGTATTTACAACAGGTGATAGCAGTAGGTGGTGTATGCAACATCAACAGGCATTTTGTTTTGTTTAGTGGGCCAATGTTGTACAAGTCAACACAAACGAATACCAACAATAACATTACACCAAAAAAGCTCATAACCAAAATGCATTTGAATTAGAAAGTGGGGAATCACAATGACATGAAAAAAATTAAATTAGTTGTTTGAATAGCACAACCTGGAAAATGATTCTATTTTTGTATTGAAAAAATGTCCCAGAATGTTGAATAAACGTCAGTGAATGTTATGAGAAACGTCAATGAAAGTTACAAAACGACAACACAGCACCTAGTGGCAATACTTGACAACGTCTGTGGGATATCTACTTATTCCTTATATCTATGGTATTAGCATAGATAAAGGATTTAACTAGATATCGCACATGCCTTGGGAAATTTGTTGTTCAATGGGATATTTTCTAGATGGAGGTGAATGTAATAATTACAACGTTTGATCCCGAACAAAATATACCTTGCAAGATGTATTTAGAACAGGTGCTAACAATAGGTGTGGTAGGCAACATCAACGGGGATTTTGTTTTTGTTTTGTTGTCCGTTGCTCTCTAATTCAACAGAAACGAACACCAACAATAACAGTAAACAAAAAGATACAATCAAAATTTTAACTTGAAAGTGGGGAACACAACGACATGAAAAAAAACTAAATTAGTTGTTTGAATAGCACAACCTGGAAAATGATTCCATTTTTGTATTGAAAAAATGTCCCACACTGTTGAATAAACGTCAGTGAATGTTATGAGAAACGTCAATGAAAGTTACAAAACGACAACACAGCACCTAGTGGCAGTACTTGACAACGCCTGTGGGATATCTACTTATTTCCTTTTGTATGGTATTAGCATTTTGTTTTTGTCTGGTGTTCTTAATCTGTCAAATTTTATGCATGTGGGTATCTACTAAAAAAGTAAACAAAAAGGTACTAAAACAAAATACATGTGAATTTGACAGAAGAGAAACACCTAAGCAAGAAAAAAGTTCAAATCAGCTGCTCTAACGAGTTTACCTTACTTATTTTACAATGGAATAGAACGGAAACAGAATGCCTGTTGTTGCTGCCTACAACTACAACAACGCATGCTGCTATTACCATGTCGATATTATTGTTCGTTGGCCAAAACTCACCACCCGTCAAGTACACACGCATATACAATCTATCGGTGACACGTATGGCAAGGCAGAGCCAGTTCACAAATCATGTCGGTGTAGTGCCAGTTAATTTTCGCCTTGGATTGTTTGTTTTTCGTTGCGCATTCGATTCGCAGCGTCAGCAAAAGAGGTCGCGTCGTGAGGTGTATACATCTTAGCAACGCACGGTTCGAACATGGTTTGACTTGGGCAAGTCAATTGTACATTATCTATTAGTAGAATAAAACGCCCTCAAATTTGATAAACCAATTAAATAATTGTAAAAATGTGTTAAAAACTAAGAAGCAAACTCAGTTTTTGCTAAAATTCGTGCAAAAACGGGTTATATTTCAGGTGGAAAGTTTGTGTGTTATCGGACTGTGTTGAGCTAATATATGTATATCGCCCCTAAATAAAATTGCATAACAGCGTCAGTGTGTGTCGTCGCCGTCTTTATGTGAGACAACAACAAACAGTAATATAACGACGACGAGAGTTGTGGGGATTTCGTCGATTACGTTTCTTCACATACCTGCCGTCGTGAGTCACGAAACCAAGAATAACGCCAACTGCCATTATTTTCAGCAAGAGAAAGAGGGTCGAAAGAACGCGCGTGTGTTTGTGTTTGTTTATTTTACAAAATGAGACGATATAATCACCACTTGTAGTTGCTGTCGCGCCACCACTACTGCTAACTACTTCCATATTCACCACTAACTTAGCAACTGTCATTTGCGAAATAGTAGTGTAGCTTTTGTAAAAAATCCAATAAACTCAAATTTAAATAGCAAAAAATAAATCCGTCCAATGATTTAGAAGCGTAACTAATCGTAAGCATCATTATATACAAAACACATGTGCGCGAGTGTATGTTCTTACTCAGCGATATAAATAAAAGAATCATGTTGAGAGTAGCACAATGTATTCATCTGTCGCGATAAAGAACAGTATCGAAAAGACAACAAATAAAGTCAAGGAAGTCCAGGTATAATCCATGGAAAGTGCATAATTCATAAGGCCTCTGGTATACCAACTACAATTTACAGAACGCTGCTGTTTGGAGGTACAACATATGTACAAATGTGTGTATACGTGTTTGCAAGGTAGATTATTTTTTCTAAATTTAATTGTGCATATGTACATTCATAATTGAATACAATTTGTTCGTTCACATACGGCTATATCTACATATATTATGTATGTATGAATATGTTTGATACACCGAAAAGTCGAGTAAGTTGAACCTTTACAGAACTTGGTTCGCACTCTTTTTCTCAACAAATGTATTTACTTTGTATTTTTTTAATGAAATGGTCAGTAAAAATAATTGTAGCTTTGCTCCAGATAACTTGAATTCATGGTAAATTGGCTAGAAGGTAATCGCATTTGAGCAGCTGATTGTATATGTTTCATTTCGCAAGTTGCCTCTGTCAAATCCAAATGTTTTGTTATTTTACTTTTTTTTCGTTTAGGCTGAGAACACAAGGGATAAGTTAAAATATTTTGTTTGTTTTATGCATTGTTTTTGTATGAGCCAACACACTGTAAAGATGTGAAACAAAACACGTTAACAGTAGATTTTCTAGTGTCATGAAACAAAAACCGTTTTGACCATGATAGAATTGCTCCATGGCGTTGACAGTCCGATGTTTTCGGCCATATTGTTGGTATAAGGCGAGGGATAGTTGGAAACAAAAAAAAAAATAGGTTTCTGACCCACAACTAATAGTTACAACAAATACTGATACTGCCGTTGATTTTAGCATGCTTCAAAAGTGTTGTGGGGTAAATGAAGGCCCAAGTGTAAATTTAAAGCAAACGAAAAATTTAAGTCAATAGATATATTAATGCAATTTATATGCTGAATTTAATTTAGGTTATCATTGAGATTAACATCAGTTGTGACTGATACATTTTCTTGGGATTCCAGACGCAATCAAGACCCATAGACGGTATTATGCTAACGGTGACGTGAACGTATCTTCAAAGTTGTAGTTCAAGTAGTTACAGTACGTGTTGTTGTAATTGAAGGCAACAACAACCGACATTTGTTTTTGTATGGTCTCTGCATGTCAATTTATTTTACCATGTAATCATGGTAAAATTGCGTGAGGGTAAACTTGTTTGAACAGCTGAATTAAATGTTTTATCTCGTAAAATTACGAGAAGGTAAACTCGTTTGAACAGCTGATTAAATTTGTTATGGCAATCGATTTAGTTGTAAAACTCGTATGTACTTTGTTTCTGTACTTTTTTTTGTATTCCTGCGTTGTTGGTATAATTACGTGTTTAGATTGACAACCTAAGCGATTGAAACAAAAAAAAGGCCTGTTGTTACTACAACAAGAACAACGGCTACCTCTACGACTTGGTTATTTCACTATGGTTTCAAAGTTGTGAAACTCATAACGAACTGTTCAGCTAAAGTGAACAACTCAAAATTTGGGGAGAGTACGGTTTCCGAGGCCCCTCGATCCGACAATGTTTTTCATTAGTCGACCTCAAAATAAGGCGAAAAAATTTAATAAAATCGATAAGTTTTTTGGCTGAATTTCAGGACCAGGGGCAGGCAAAAAAAAAAAAAATTTTAAAAAAAACCAAAATTAAAGAAATATTAAAGAATGTGAGACAATTGAAAACTAGCCGTCGCACGGACCTTTGGGGCCCACAGGGTCCAAAAAACCAGCCCACCCAGGGACATTTGGCTATGGATTAGTGTGGGTACTTCAACGAAAAGTATTTGTGTCTCGAATTCCGTGGTGTCAGTCTTTTTTTCGTGGGATGTCTGTAAGTCCACTTTTGTGCGTACAGTAACCATGAGATTGGTTATGGTAACCATCCAGAAAAAATTTTTTTTTTTAAAAGTACCGAGTGATTTTTCCGATTTTGCCACACATCGACTTAAGGTACAGAGGGAATTTTAACCCCCCTGCCTGAGCCCGGCCGGACGGCCAAGCGACTTAGTGCAATATAAATTTAACGATTTTTCAAAAGTTCTACCACACGGTACGAGCAACATAGGTCCCTGCGATGGCTACTTTTCCACGTTCTCACATTCTTTACCTTTTCTTTAATTTTGGTTTTTTTTTAAAAAATTTTTTTGCCTGCCCCAGATCCTGAATTTTTGCCTTAAATTATCGACAACTTTTTTACCAATTTAATGTGGACTAGCGTGGTACAACTCAAAATAACCCCAACAAATTAAATAAAATATATCGATAGCTTCTTTAGTTATCTGGATATCGGGGGCTGCAACCTTTTATATGTACAACTTTCAGCAATTTTACTTCTTATTTTTTACCACTCAAGAAAACTACACAAAAATGAAAAATTATTTTAAAAATTTCAACGCCAACTATCTCGATAACTAAGCGAGTTATCGATAAATTTTATTTCTTTCTTTCGGCTTATTTTGGGTTGTTCGAAAAATAAATTATGAAAATTAATCAAATGGCAAAAATGTTATTGATTTTTTAAAATTTCAACGCCAAGTTCGATAAAGTTATCGATAAATTTTATTTAATTTTTTCGGGGTGCTCCAAAAAAAAGTTATCGAAATTAACCTTTATATGTAAGAAATTAACCTTTAAAAAAAAAAATAAAATGGCGAAAAAAGTTATTGATTTTTAAAAACTTCAACGTCCTATATCTCGATAACTAAGAGAGTTATCGATAACTTTTATTTTATATTTTCGGCTTATTTTGGGTTGCTTGAAAAAAAAAGTTATCGAAATGAGGGGCCTCGGAAACCGTACTTTTGCCCAAAATTTTAACATTTTTAGTAGAGACGAAAAACTGTTTCCGTTAATATTGATGATATATTACGATATATTATATATGTATGTATGTTGTTTACAGTTTTATTTGTTTAGTAGTTGTAGAAAAATAAAAAGTTTTTGAGTTATTAGTAATAATAGTAATAATAACTTATTACTCTTTTCCTGAAAATTTTTATATACATAGTGGTATTATTTTGAGTTGTCCCTGTTTAACTGAAAATTCTCACTGGAATTAATAAACGATATAAATTGTAAAAAGGCAAAACCAAAAATATTACTCTTTATGTGATAAACCAACGCACCGATTTGCTTAAACACTTGGAGACAACTAAAAATTTAACTCTTTAGTTGAGTCTAAAGAAGTTATTCTGAAAACAAAGAGAGACTCATAACGATATTTTTTGACAAAAGACGATACAAAACAATGGACGATTTTTACAGTGGGTAGAGATGACCAAAAACAAAACGAAAAGCAAAAAACGAAAATTTGGAAATTTTGAGTTGTTACACTTTAGCTGAACAGGTGCGTTATGTACTTTATTTTTGTACATTTTTGTATTCCTCTGTTGGTACACTTAAGTATTTATAGATTGTAAACTTAAGCGATTGAAACAAAAACAAAATGCCTGTTGTTGCTGGCTACAGCTACAACAACGTCTACTCCTAATAACTGGGTTATTTTACTATGCAGAAATTCGTTTTGTAGAAAAATTAACAAGCAGTTTGCAGCTGCAGAGACACAACAAAAATTGTGGACAATAAGTCGAGTCGGCTAGATTGTTTTCGACCATTGTCCTGCTGAGTAGAGGTGGGAATTTTAGTTCATTCGAGTGAGCGCTCTTTCTAGTTCAGCTCAACAGAATGAACTAGTTCATTCATTTAGTTCACTAGTTCATTGTATCATTTCAGCTTAACAGTTCATATGAGCTGTGATCTAAAGAGCTCATTTCAGTTTAACTTGTAGATTTAGTTCAGTCGTTTTTGTACAAACTACTGAAACAAAAGAGCAGAACAGTGTGAACTAGTTCATCTAGTTCATGGTACAATAATATGTTCATGGTAAAGTCGTAAGAACAGCTGTTTTCATTTTTTTCATGAGGTTCATCGCTTCGGCTGTCACACTACATGTATTTTGTTTTTCTACTCTTTTGCATTCTTGTGTTGTTGGTATGAATTTGTGTAGAGTTTGACAGCTGAAGCGAATAGAACAAAATGCCTGTTGTTGCTGCCTACTAGTTCGTTCGTTAACTACACAACTCTACAGCTGAGAGACTTACTAAGCTGCATATGGAAGCAAAATATTTTGTAGTATATTTTTATTCTGTTGGTCGACCTTTTCTTGTGGTCAGATTTGCTGTTGTTGTATTTATTTTCCTCTATATTTCGGTACTCCTTTGTATAGCAGCAACATCAGGAGATATAAACAATATGTAACAATTAAAACAAATTAATAATTGTAAAAAAATTATGTCAATTTAAAAATGTTCAAACAAATCTTCCCGCCTTTTTTCAAAAAAATCTGACCTCAAGCTCGAAGAATATTGATTATTTATTATGTAGTATTTTTACATATTGGCCGGCGTCCATGGTAGTTGTGAGTAGAGTGTCCAAAACCAGGGAAACCGGTGTCTTTACTATTAACCGTGTGCCGGTTTTTTATAAAACGTAATTTTCGAACAAAAGCCAAACCGGTTTTTAGACGTCGGTTAATCGGATTTTACTTAATTTGTTTTAATATCCTTAAAAAAATTAATAGTAAATGAAATGATTTTCGAATTTTAGTGAAATTTTGAAATTAAGAAACATGATTTCCATTTTGACAGATATATGATATCCAAACAATTATTTTTTTCAAAATCATTTTATGATTTGAATTAAAATTAATTAAGCTTTTCAAACATTTCCTTTATCAAATTTGAAAATTAAAATTATTTGATAACAATACAGCTGCAGTCAAAAAAAAATAGCATTAACTGATTTAATTCAAAATGTAATATAAGATATAAGATCCCTTGTCACCGAATAAAACAATTTTGGACTCATCGGCCCAAAGTACATATCTCCACTTAACACTTCTCCGTTCAGCAACGTGCTTACGTGATAGTAGCGACACTTTTCGAGGACTACATGCATTTAAGTTGTTGTCTCGCAATCTCCAACGAATGGTTTCGACACTTTCTGCTACATTTAGTTCCTTTTTTAAGCTCTGTAGCTCGCTTGAATGGGTCCTTCTAGGAGTGTCTGACCAACCGTTTAACCATTAATGGCGACAAGACAAGACGACAAGGTCTACGAAAAGGGAGCTTACGTGCGAAAACTAGTTTTCTGTGAAAAAGCTGTTAAAAGTAAGCAACTCGTTTCGTCAGTTTCTCATTATCTCGTTATTTGTTCTCCGCGCCGGACGTCCAGTAAGTGTTGTTGTTGGTCGGAATATTATTATTGTTCATCGTGTAAGTTGCTAGTGTGGAACATTTAAAAAAGTAACACTGAAGAAGTGACGTTTACTGTTTCTGTTGATTTTTTTCTCTTCTTTCTCTACATTTTTACTCTTATTTCTCTACATTTTTAGTACACTTCTAAGCAAGTTAGGATTTTCTGCTTTTCACCACGTGAAAAAGCATCTCATCTTCCATCCGAATCAACCAAAAAGTGAAAATTGATTTTTTGACACCTAAGCCCTCTTTCCGTAGACCAGGTCACATATAATAGATTTTCCAAATTGTACTATGAACCTTTACCTTACCTACCTTTAATTTTGTTCACTTTTATTTTAATTATTAAAACACTATTTATTTTTTTAACCAATTTTTCTATTTTAAATGACAAGCATCGGGCTTTTTAAGTACATTTAAATGGAGAATTTTCAACTGTGAAACTGGCAATAAAAGAGTTTAATGCGAATTTGAGTAAAACTTTTGAATTTTATATTAAACACGCATTCCAAATTGGAATATGATATATATTTTTTAAAATGTGATGATTTATTCGACCTTTTGTATTATATTTAAAATTAAAATTTTCGAGCGTTAGGTCAATTTTAAATTATTTTATTCATTTATATTTCGCTACCCATTGGGTAGCATCGTCAAGAAAATAAGCACAATTATTAATTAAAAATTTCATTTTAATTTCATTATTTTTTTTTTAATTTATTTTTAATTAATAATTGTGTTTGTCTTCCTCACGATGTTAAATATTGAGATATTGAATATATTGAAGAATAAAATAATTTAAAATATACCTAACGCTCGAACATTTTCATTTTAAATACATACATATGTAAGTATATTGCTTTTATTCAATACAGTTGTGAAATTTTGAGTTTTCAACACGAATAAATATATGGAATGGACGTCTACATGTGTAATTTAATTTAAAGCAAAAAACTGCAAAAAAAACCGGTTCTATCGGGAAAAAACTGAAAACCTTTTTCTTGAAAAATTCATTATTCGAACAACCCGAAAATCGTTGTCTTGAAAAATTTATTTTTCGAACAGGCAAGAGTACGATAAGCCGGAAAAATTAAATAAGAATTATCGATAACTCGCTTAGTTATCGAGATATTGAGGGTTAAAGTTAAAGGCCTGCAACGTTCCATTCATTTTACTTGTACAAACAGATAGAACAAGTAAGAACCTGATATTATCGGTATAAATACAACAAAGAGTAGAACACAACAAGAGTAGAACATGCGTTGTGGATTGAGTAGAGAGCGTATCATCTCTTTCTCTGGCTCTGATTGTAGTATAAGCTTTTTTTCTCTTTATCTGTTCCACTCAGTGAAGTAACTGTTGTACCTCTTTTTTAAATGGATATATCAATTTAATATGGATATTCCAGATCGTGCGCTTTGCGTTGATGCTTTTCTCTTACTTTTCCATTCTTTTTACAAAAAGTGATGGTGTAAGTTTTATCAGATTTTAAGAAAAAAGAAAACAAAAATGACTGTGGTAAGTAAACACACGCTCTCCTCATATTTCAAGCACAGATAACAAGAATACCGATATATCTGTTTGTTGTGTATGTAATCATACAAGTATTTTTGATACTTGGTACTTTCACTATCTCATACCTATTCCATCGATATCTATAAGAGAAATATTCCATAGGCACTCAATCCAAAGAGAGCGAAACAGATGCAACCAGATATAAGAAAAATGAACAACAAGCAACAAGTGTGTTTGGATGGTTCTTTGCAGGCCTTTAGTTAAAGTTTAAAAAATCGATAACTTTTTTTCAACGTTTTACTCCAATAGATAACTTTTTCTGTAGAACTTTGAAAATTATTCGGAAAATTTAAATAAAATTTATCGATAGCTGTAGTAGTTATCGAGATATTGCCAAGAGTACGATTTCCGTGGCCCTCATTTCGATAAATTTTATTTTTAGCCGAAAAAATTAAGTTATCGATAACTCGCTTAGATATCGAAATATTGAGGGTTAAAGTTTTAAAAAATCGATAACTTTGTTTCACCGTTTTGTCAAAAAGATAATTTTTTTCTGTAGAACTTTCAAAATTATTCGGAAAATTGAAATAAAATTTATAGATAACTGTAGTAGTTATCGAGATATTTAATATCGGATTGGTAAACTTTGTGATTTGGCAAGAAATACTGAAATTGAAAAATGTTGAAATTAAACGCAGGGATGATCTTTGCATCATATGTAAAGTTTGTGCAGTTGCTGATTATTATTTATTATTATTTAAATTTTTTTGTCTTTTTGCTCGTTGGTTCATTGTAATAGAAAGCGCCGCAGAAGAAAAATTACTTCAAAAAAATCGCGCGATTTTTTTAAAATAATTTTTCATTGTTTTTTTTGTCTTTTTGCTCATTGGTTCATTGTAAAAGAAAGGGCCTCAGGCGAAATATTTTTAATTTTTTGTCCTTTTGTTCATTGGATTGGTAAAAAAATACAAGTAAAATTGTTGAAAGTAGTACATATAAAACGTTACATCTACAGATATCGCGATAACTAAAGAAGATATCGATAACTTTTATTAACATACAAATTTATTCAAGCTCAAGACCTTATTAGCTTTATATTACTTTCAAAAAAGTCGAGCATAAGCTAATAAGCTTTATATTATTTAAAAAGGTATTAAGCTTGAATAAATTTGTAAGTTTTAGAAAACAGACCCCAGTGAAAATTCCTGTAAGGGAAATGATGACAAATTTTATTTAAAATTTGGGGTTATGTTTTAATTTTTTAAAACTTTAACCTACGATATTCGATATTAAATTCTTATACATATACTAATCATTGCGTAATGTTAATATTTTTTTAGGTTTTGACAGAAAAAATTAATGTAAAATATGAATTGGTTCGCAATGGGTTAATGAAATATTCGAAGTAAAACTTTCTTTTGAAAGGTGATTTTTACAAAATGTTCAAATTTAATTTTGCTGTGGTCTGTTGATACATAGGGAAGGTAGGTCCGAAAGTTCATTGCTTCAACATACTTATTATTTCGTATAGCCCGCAACCACCGGCATACTAAATTAACGATTTTTGTTTGCGTTAACAGGTCAAAATGCACAACTCGTATTATGTACGTTAGGTGTTAGAACAAGGCTTCTAACCAAATCTGAATCTGGCAGTTCCCGGCTCGCAAATTAAATTACAACACGCGAGCGGCCCAATGCGAACCGTGCGTGGTTGGGACTAACCAGCTGTTCCATGTAATTCCATTCCATGTGAACTATAGTTTACCACTGGCTTGGCGTGGATATGGAGGTTAATCGAAAGTGTTGGCTATAATCTAGCGTTTACAAAAATTTATGTTTATATCGGTTACATTTTGAGATAACCTAAACGTTACACGTTCACAAATTTATTTTTCAACTGAAAATCCGAAAACGTACATATGTAGTTATTATACATATTATGTATGTACATACATACAATATACATATGCTAACACCGCCAATATTAGAACTAAAATACACTTAGGTTCTGATCGTGGAAATCACTTTCATATTCCCGCCATTTTCGATATCTCGTGACCAAACTAAGAACCTGCCGAACGATCTTTGTTGAAATATTAATTACACGCTGCTACAAAACTAAAAAAATCGAAGGAACTTGGGGAGAGACCTAGTGTAGGTTATAGGTCTCACCGAGTACAGCCGGAAATTTTTTTTTTTTTGTTGTATACCCCCAAAATCTGATTTTACCGTTAAAAACCCGTTATTTTTGACTTGTCATACAAATCGATTTATTAAGCTGTTATTTCCCAACCAGAAGTTATGCGAATTTTTCAAAAAAAAGAAAATTTTGCTGGAGCCCTTTAATGGAGTTGTTACTCACATAGAGTAAAGTTATATACAGAATTTATGACTCAATTTGAATTTATTCACTATGGACTTTTGATAAACGTCTTGATAAACGTTCGCATAACTTCTGCTATTTTACTCCGATTGTTATGAAATTAAACTTAGTTTATTTAATTGAGACTAAACACACTTTCAGAATATTATATATATATAGCACCATTGGGAATGAAATAATGCAACACATCACCATCAAAGTTGAAAAATTGAGAAAATTTTTGGAAATTTGAAGTTTACTCACTTGAAATTCTATATGTTTTTATTGAAAGTACCATCATATCTACATATTTTTAAAGCCCTATTTCTCCTCTTTCCAAAACAGTTCCATGATCGAAAATCGGTTGGGAAATAACAGCTTAATAAATCGATTTGTATGACAAGTCAAAAATAACGGGTTTTTAACGGTAAAATCAGATTTTGGGGGTATACCTACAACAAAAAAAAAATTTTTTCCGCCTGTACTCGATGAGGCCTACAACCTACACCATGTCACATTAAAAGTTATTTTTGACTAGCACCGTGTTATTTGTGCTGATTTTTATATAGGATTCGAAAAAAATCTTACAGCGAGTACTTAGCTCGTTCAGTATGTGAAGTTGAAAATGGAAAGTCAAGTGAATATGACTTTCGCGATACGGCTGTTAGTTTCGAGCCCAGGCTAATGTTACAGATATATTAGATTATTATATAAATATTACTGAAAATAACGAAGTCTCAATAAAGAATTCAATTCAATTCCGAACCCAGTAAATTGTTCAACTATTTCGCTTTAAAGCAATTTCCTCCATCGGTCGAATCTAGTAATGTAAACAGAGAGAAAGTTATACATAATTTCTACCTCTCTTTTAAATCACCTTACAAACAGTACATACTTGATTTGGCAACCACCGTAACGTTTCTATTTTTCTAACATATTGTTTTTCGTATTTGCAGCTTTGAATGAATGTCGAAATAACAACAAACAATATATTACATAGGACAACTATAACCCACCGCTAAATTAGAAATATACAACAGAAATTCGCAAAACAAATTCTACAATTGAAGATAGGTAGAAGAAAAAAGATGCAACGTGGAATTGGGACCGTCTGTAACTAAGAAGAACAGTCCTAACAATAATAATAAAAAAATAAACAATGGAAACGCTCACTCCACCAAAACATTGGTCAAGCGTTAAATGAATTGTTAAGATACCGCAAATTCTAAACATCTGAATAAGAGACAAAGATAACATCCACACTAACCCGCACTCAACCGCACACAATAAAGAATCAATCGAACAACAACAATAGCATTAAACACATTAACACCAATTGCACTTTAATACTCACCTCACTCGCTCAGGTGTAAACACTTCAGAGAACGTGTGTGAGAAAGAGCGAGCCCAGTCTGAGAGAATACTTAATATTGTGCGTAGCGAACAAGGAAAATAAAACGTGAAGAGATAATCAGACGAACGGACGTACGGCTAACTGACCGACCAGGTACAGTGGCGGCGGTAATAGTAAAACATAAAAACAAAATACAATACAACTTTTGGAGAGAAAATCAAGAGCCAAATTAGAATTAGCAACGTAACCAACAGTATTCTCAACCAATTCAATTGCATTCTACAAATCCGAGTGCCCGAAAGAGACAAAGCTATTGCAACGTCAATAGATACATACATCAAATATAAGCGCTATACTCACCACTATTTTCACCACTGTAAAGAATTTACAAGCTATTCGACCGTGCCATACGAACGAGAGAGTGAGCAAACCATAGAGCATTCGAAAGCAAGAAACTACACAGCAGCCGTCAGTTGAAGAAGAACGAGTGGATCGACTGTTTGTACGCTGTTACGTTTGTTTTTGTGGTAGAAGAGCAAATAACGCAGCAATTGTTGGCGATTCCGCAGTCTGCCTTAGAAGGGACATGGCCGTCTTTTTGCTCAATATCTGTAAATTTAATGGCTGCGGAATCACATTTCCAAGTTTAGGAGATTTAATACAACACATCGAGGACACACATATTGGTAAGTTTATTAACAAAAAAAAAGAAAACGCAGTAAAATTTAAATCTTTTGTGGTTTTGTGAATATTTATCTGGTTAAAAAAAGTATACAGTTTTTTCATAAGTCTATTCACTTTCATCGGTCTTGTATACACAAAAAATGGTGGCAATGTAGTTTTTTTTCCTGTGAAGAAAGCAATAGACTGTCGACCGGGCTTCCTCCAACCTAAGATGGACGGCAGGCATAGACAGCAAGCCAGTGACCAATCTTTGTGTCGCACGATTTTAGTTAGTTTTTGATGTCCGGCAATCATCACAGTATTATAGTTTTCTTCCCTATATTTATAATTATACTATTAAACGAAACGAAGAAAGAAAAGATAAAAAGGCATCTATGAAACCCGTACAATGTCCAACGTAAGCTTTTTAAGTTGTATATACCACAGAAATTTTCAGTAATGTAGAGCGGTTGTGTGTGTGCGTTTGTGTGTGAGTGAAATGTGTATAATATGATTTGGAGTGGGGAATTCAGATGAGCTCCTCGCCGTCGTGTTCAACACAGTCAGTTTAATAGGATTGCTGCTAGTTTACACCCTAGCAAATTGATTAAAAATGTTTCATTGTAATTATGATCAAAAAGTAAATGTAAGTTTCCTAGTATCTATGGCTTCTGGACTAGTGAAAAATGTATGCGATATTTCTTCCTGCATTCAAAGGAAAAAGGTTCACCCCTATTACGTCTGCTCTTTCCTCCCCTCAGTTTTTTCAATTACATGTATTTTGTGTACCATCATCAGCCAACCAGTCCAGTCAGTACATATAATATGTATTAGCGTCAGCTGTGTTTGAAAAATCGATATTTGTTTAGTGTTCTTTTTCGCTCTTTTGTTTCTTTGCCCCAGCTATGGGTTGTCTCTGTTCCTCTTCCGTGTTTCGGTAACAAGAGTATGTGCTAATGCACTCTGTTTTGTACTTCATTCATTAAATTCTCCGTTTTAATTATAATATGAGAAAAAATAAGTTTGCTTGTTGTATTTTATTTATTCGATGCTGAGAATATTATATTTATTTGTTTTATCTCGTTAAATAATTAATGTTATAATAGCTTATAAAATAAAACCTCATAACACCAATTAGTTTACTATTATTTTTTTTTTTTGCTGCGAAACACTTCATCACCAAGAGAAATTCACCTCAGTAGCAGTCAGTCATTGTGGTTTAGTTGAGATTCTCTATTTCTCTCGCTCTCTGGCAGCATGTCTCTACGTCTCAACACCTTTCGTTAATTTTTTTTGTGAGTGCCGATATAAACAATTTTTTTATACCGGTGTTTTTAAAGTACGTATCATCCATCCACTACTATTCATCTCTATATTTCCCTATAGAGACTGGCTGAGTATTTCGAGAGTAGAGATTAGAAAAACTGCAATTACCTATAAATATATCGTCCGAAATGTTCATATAAACTCACTCGCTTGCTTGTAGATTTAGGATTCCTGAATAACTAAAAAACCCGAATAAATAATTTAAAAGTAAATGTGTTCCCTACCTTTAACGCTAAGTGGAAACTTGAATATTGAAAAATGTTAAGACAAGATGAGAATTCTGATAACAATAAGCGGTTTTATTTTTATTTTTTTATTCACCGAGAAATATAGTTCGCAATCTTGAGATTTTGTGGCGAGATAAAAATTCGTAAATCAACAAACATAATTTGATTTAAAATTATAAAAATGGAACAAAAAATCGTGACTACATAACATCGATATAATAATAGGTATATTATTTAATAGCTACATATGTATATATTATTTCGTAGAAGATCTAAATTTCTTTTTTTCATTTAAAGATGCAAATATTACCAAATTTTGTTCATATTGAGACGGTGATTGGAACCATTTTTTAGTGTTTGAGATACTTATTTGTAATATGTGGCCGTCGGTGGTGCAATGGTAGAGTGCGCGGCTCTTGTGCATGAGAACGTGGGTTCGATCGCTGCTCTGACCACCTAAAATTTCTTTCGACGGCGGTCACCTCGCTTAGTGACGGCGACACTATCGAGTACTTAGCCATGAAAAAGCTTCTCAAAATACCGTTCGGAACCGGTGTAAAATTGTAGGTCCCAATCAGTGAGTGTTTTAAACTAGAACGCGCACAAATGACTGGTTTGTGCGAAGCTCTCCCTAATTCCTTCATGGGATGTAACCGGAAACCATTTTTATTTATTTGTAATATAATTTACAACACTGGTGGTGGTGTAGTGTAGAGATCTGTACTTGTTTATGAACGAATTAAAATATCGTCGTATCGAAAATAAAGATTTTTTACTGACATAGATCCTTCAGCAAGTAGACCACTGTGAATTGAATGGTGGAATGAAATTCATCACCCAGCTCTATTCGATTAGGGTTCCAAAAAATTTAGTTATGGGAATAATTATTGAGTATTTTCTAATGCGTTTCAAATATACCCTACATACACCAGTCTGAGTCATCTTAAATTGAACTCTATTGTTCCTCTAGTCTTAGCTCGTTCGAAATATTTATAAAATTTGTTAATGGACAAACGAAATAATTATGTACAATCTTGTATATTTCTAATTTTATTGCCGAGTTGTATAACTTGTACAAAACGTCCACGATTTCTAATTAACGTTTAATTAATTGTCAGCGTTTTCAAAACAATTAGTTAAAACTTGGATTTTGTTATTAATATATGTTAACAATATACGACGTATAATACCATTAAATAGTTGAAATTGTTCAGGATTCACAATAGGTATAAAATATTAGGCGTAAAAAGAAGCCAACAGACTAAATATTACACAACTACCCAAATTTATATACTAGAAAGAATACCTCAAATGCCCAAGGACGTAATCCTCAAAAAAAAAATCCAAATAGTTAATACACCTATTAAAATTTATATTTATGAAATGTTAGACATCCATTTTCCTAAGGCAAGCTATGAAAAGGCGTTTAAAAATAAAATATTTTTGATTTTATAAGGTTTGTTACATCTCCCGTAAAATTTTGAAAAAAAGGGGGTAACGCCTTTGGTCATTTTAGTTGGCGATTTGTAAATAAGAATCCATAAATCTTAGTTTATTGAAAAGACATTCGTCCTCCTAGCTATTTATTTATATTAACCCATTTTGAGTACTAGAACGGCCATTTCACATCAATGTTTTTCTACAGTATGAGCGATGTTCAGAATCAAGAATAACTTGTAAAAAGTGTAGATATAATACGATTTTACCATATCTAATTACATCCGAAAAATGTTTATATCTACTAATATGATCAAATTAGTTCAGAGCTGATCTATAGCTATAGAATAAGCTATAACTAGATCTAGTTGTATCTCAAATCTAGATCTATTTGTATCTCAAATATGTCCCGACCAAATATAGGTGGATCTGGTGTGAGATATAATTATGCCTAACGTGCGGCATATAATAAATCTTGGGAGAGATATGGTTATACCTATTCTAATTATTTCAAAAGTGATATACCATATCTGCATCAAATCTATATTATTACTATATTATTGAGAGCAGAATTTTAGAATAATCGATGTTAGTTTTTCATCTAGATTTAGTACCGCCAGGTAATCGCAGGTACTCACCTCGGGAAAATATATTAGTTAGAATATTTTCCAGCATGGGTTATAATTTATTGGACTCTTATTGCACTACAAAATTAACTAAACCGTAAATTTGAATAAAAGGGGGGGGGGGGGGGGGGGGGAATGTGGAATTGTTAAAATGTCTTCAAAGGCGCCTTATATAACAAAACACATGTTGTAGTAACGAACTGTAAGTAGTTTTATCGTCCAAATGATTGAAAACAAATCCCAAGCTGGTCTCTCCCCCTCCCTTCCCTTTTATGATTGAAACACAAAATCAACAAATATCTTGAAAGTTTTAAAAATTACGCCCTGTCGCAATAGTATGAAGTTTCAGACAGGCATATTTCAGAAAAGCGGAAAGACTAACCTTTATAAACAGATGCCCACACAGTATGAATTTCTTTCATAAGACACTTTTTTGCGATCAAATAAGCGTCTGTCTACCAATTATTCGAAGCATTACCAATTGTAAATTCATGATCTACAGCCAACGTCCTTCATATAGGCAATCTACTGTCTAAAAACGTGTGGTTTGTTAGTGGTTCTGAATGGCTTCTCTGAAATTACAGTGGACATAAAATGTACGTATGATGATTTATTGTTTGTTTTCTCATTCTCGAACAACTTTTTGTGCTCTCTAGGTAAAGTTCGGATAGTGTAAGGCTCAGTAACAAATGTTCCTAATATTTAATTACCAAATTGCATCGTATATTTTTCTTCCGTTTTAAATTGTATTTCGTAAGATCAACAAACACCTGGAAAACACATTTGTCAACTTTTAAAAAAATTGTTTGTTAATTGTTAATCAAATTTTTTGTTTGTTAATAATGTTTATTTCTAACTTAACATACATATATTGCTGGTATACATTTTGTTTTATACAATTTTGCTTTTGAAACTACTTGGCGATAATTAGTTTTCCTGGTCTAACGCGGCAACAGTAATCTATAGGCATCAAAATCCATGAGGTTAGCAGGTAGAGTCGTTCCAGTCGGAAAGCATGCGAGGAAAGAATAGCTTTACTGAAAGAAATATGGATATAATGTCAGTAAAATATTAATACATGTTCTTTATCGGACATTTCAAAATTAGAATTGGGGTCTATTATGAACACACTTGGAAAGGAAATTTAAAATGTTAATAATTGATTATTTTCTTCTTTGTTTCTTTCAACACAACATTTTGGTTAAACTTTATAATAAAGAATATATTCACACCATTTTAAAATTTATAAATTGTACTTCATATATCCAATAGCTAGATCTGTTTATTATATCATCGGCTTAGGTACGTGCTATTGTCACAGTATAGTTATATTTTCGTTTGCATGGTGGGCTAACATATTTTGTCTCTGACAAAGAAAAAATAGAAAAATTAGTTTATCGATGCAAAATTGTATTGTATATTTGTATCGGTGTTATTACATTAAGTCCAATCGATTTCACTTTGGAAGGTTGTACCACATACATATCCGCGCTGAATTACATTAAGAAAAACGGTTAAAAATTACTAGACTTTATTTTAAGAAGAACAATGTGGCCTCCTTCATGCTGTCTTGGCCTATATCATAATTTTGCATAGTAGTAAAATCACTTAATTATCTTTCATATTTAAGTATAGGATAGTAATTGATATTTAATTACCACCTGTTATGTACAGACCAAAAAGAAAATTTTTGTTTTACTTTACCTAAACTAAGAAACACTACTTTTGTCTTAATTTTCTAAATTAAAAAAAAAATATTCAAACTCCCGACAACAACCG
The DNA here is from genome assembly GCA_963931995.1 of Phaonia tiefii. Classification (NCBI taxonomy): domain Eukaryota; kingdom Metazoa; phylum Arthropoda; class Insecta; order Diptera; family Muscidae; genus Phaonia; species Phaonia tiefii. The sequence continues at coordinate 90,168,785 of OZ008367.1, forward strand.
CAACAACGCCAGAGAGGCAATGAAATACAACGTGATATATATTCCCACACACAAGTCACTCACTACCCACCCAGAAAGGGAAGCATGGTTGTTTTGAAGGGCACTTTAAGGGTCCTGCTTTAAGGGTCAGCTATAAAAAGGAGAGGAATTATTAAAACGATTACCAGCAAAGAATATAAATTTTTAAAAGTATATATTGTGTATACATGTATATATACATAAATATATATGTTCATATGTATATATATGTGTGTATATATGTATGCATATTGTTAAGGTAGAGTGACAACTACAGTGAAACTACAGCCAAATGATTGTAAATCAACAAAAAAAAAAAAAAAAAGAGAAAAAACAACAACCTTCTAGGTGTTAATATATGTATGTACAACTTCTTGGCAACTAAAAAAAATCCGAATAAAAGCTATTTTAAGAAGGTTAATGAGGAAGAGGATTAAACATACTACATTTAAACGGCACAAAGCACATATACGACGAGACACCCAAGACTGTGGCTCAAAGGCGGATGAACATGTATATTTTGGACACTTCTCAAAAATGGTGTGTTTTTTAATGAGACGTCTGGTAAGAGTAAGCCATGACTATGGATACTTTGATATATTGGTTTTCCGATATACAGAATGCTTAAACCCTCGAACCCCTTTATTGTAAAAGTTTCAAGATCATTCGAAGCGATTTTACCTTGTCTGTTAGTACTCTAGAAAACATGCTACATGTTCCTTAATTCTCAACGGAGGATGTAAATTTCTTGGAAAAAAATCCTTTAAGTGAAAGAAAGGCTAAAATTCCAAGTTTGAATATATAAATAAATTAACAATGTAAACAATTGTCCTGCTTATCAGATAATTGTGAATCTTTTATGCTCCGCTTTATTCAATGGTATCCCTTGATAGCTTAAAACGTTGGCAGTGTACGGAATTAAGTGGTTTTTAATGTGGACCTTGTACTCAAAGTAACGGGAGAGGTGTGGTGTGTATTTGTGTTTTTCTGTCTACCATTTAACACAACGATATTTTGTTGTCGAAAGTAGTTTTGCAACCAGATATTACTACACCGCTACCCATTCAAACATAAACAATAATACTGTATTAATTGGGTCTAAATTCAAAAAATTTCGTCGTTTCGTTAATGATTCAAGTGTAATAATAAAATATTGTGTACCAAATTCAATTGAGCTCCTTAAGTAGTTTCCGTTCAGAGAGGAGTAATACAAGCTATGCAATGCGCAAAGAAGGGCTGTATGGAAGAATATTGAAATTGTTATAATCCAGACAATTGCAGTACATCATTTAGAAGCAAAATTAAAAATTATAAAAAATAAAAAATAAAAAAAAAATATAACATTATTTTGCCCTTTATGTGTTATATATTTTTTCAAGTATTTATAGACATCTTAATAAGATAAGCATACTGTTTCCGTTTACAAAGTCTCAGCTCTTCTTTGTTGCAAATGCTGTGAAAGCAAAGGATTAAATTAAATTCCAACTTGGTACATTACATTTTCAATTAGTATAGTATCCTACCACACTAAATGTAGGCAGAATAATCTAACTTTGGACCAAATTCGCATATAGCCAGCCTACAAGTAAAGGAACAGTTACTGAAATTTGGTACATAGTCTTCAGTAAATAAATTTAGGAAGATTTAATAAACAAAATACTAAAAGCCATGCCATTTTAAAAATGTACTTAATAGTTTTTTTTTTTGTTATCTTTTTTGAAGGCGGGGAATGTTATAGATTGCTTTTATTTGTACTAACAAATATTTTCTATTTTATAAAAAAAAATCCACTGGATAATAATTTTACTGAGTATGCAGGTCATAAGAATATGAATGTATTGGAAAGAAATTTGGTATATAAAGAACTACTTTAAATAGTAAACAAAATGTTTGAAAAGAGCCGGCAAGATCGATCGGTCATTTTAGTGTCAGTAAGTTATTTACAACATTTATATAAAAGTTAAAAAAAAATGGTCAGCTTAAAGATATCAACATGTACTACATATTAACGTTTATATACATTACTAACATTAGTCCAAAGTAAGATTGTAGAGGACCCATCGACAAATACTAATATAGATTTTGAATCGTTGATTATTCACGCGCTTGAATATATTTTGTTCAAAAAAGAAAAAAAAAGACTGTACCAAATTTCATTTCGAATATCTTCATATTTTTGTGACCTGTACTTTGATTACAAGTATCCCCATTTTCCCCTATTTAATTTCCTAACTGATCCATATGTTACTACGGCTATATTTTTTGTATTTTGTCTATTTTAACAGATCTTATGAGGGTCCTTTTAATGATTTTGTACTGTCAAGATTGCGTTTTGCGAAATAGTGGGCGTGGACACAACTTAACCACGCCCATTTTAAATATATAAAAAGTATCCTATCCTATGCACACACACTATATCTACCAGTCGGTCGGAAATCAGTCCTCTAGTTTAGATTTTATGAGGTTTTTTCCATCTTCCCATACATGCCGAACGAAACCACTGTACGATATTAAATCGACGACGACGGCATAAGCATTATAAAGCCTAGAAACAAAGCATCCACTGTCATCAGCGCAACTCGAACGTTGAATTTTCAAAACACAAGAGAAATTATCGACAACTACGTCGCGTTTAAACGAAGAAAATAAGGATAACGAAATGCAAAACAAATCAGCCTGCTTTAGTGATGATTACGTTTCTAATGTTTGTCTCAAACATGTAATGCGATCATGTATTAATTGTACTATAAATAAGCAATATACACGTAGTAAAAATCTATATTGTCCGCTAAAACGGACGCCTATCAAGATGACGCTTGTAACAAACAGCAACAACATGTGCAAAGGTCCAGGCACCGCTAATTTTCGAAACAATTCGACGACAACTAGAGCAACTAACAGACAGACAACAACACCGTATACTAATAATAATACAATAATTAGAGCGCCGCCGGCATTGTCTTCAGTAACATCTTCAGCATCATCTTCATCGCCATCACCAACGTCAATATCAATATCATCACCATATTTACATACAGTATATTCCAAAAAGCACATGGGACGCCGAAAACGTAATGACACTACTACTACGGATGATGGTATTAATAGTTGTTTAAGTATATTATTAATAGTTTCACTTTTAAAGCCACTTAACGTGTGGTATCATTTTATAAAGAGCGTTATTTTAACATCACTCAAGAAACCAACAACGGAAAGACTTCACAATAATGGTTCTATTCATAATAAATCTTCATTATTAGCACCGACATCGCCATCATCACCAGTATCTAGAAAATCAACCATCACAACCTCTGTCTCCTCCTCGTCATCTACATCATATGCTGCACGTAGCAAATGCCTACGTGTCCTGCCACCTATAAGGACGACATCATTTGTAACATTGCTGACTATTATCTGCTTGGAGACCATTCTACTCTCCACCATGTCAAGTTGTGCAAAAACATTTTACATGCATTGGAACACATCGAATAGTATATTTCGCATTGATAACACGGATCATATAATCGATGTTAATAAGGGAAACCTAGCTTTCGAGTTCGATCAAGTGCATATAATATGTCCGGTGTATGAGCCAGGAACGTATGAGAATGAAACTGAAAAGTATATAATATACAATGTTTCAAAAGTCGAGTACGAAACATGCCGGATAACGAATGCAGATCCACGTGTCATTGCCATATGTGATAAGCCGCAAAAGTTGATGTTCTTCACCATTACGTTTCGGCCATTTACACCGCAGCCCGGCGGTTTGGAGTTCCTTCCTGGGAATGACTACTATTTCATTTCAACGTCATCTAAAGACGATCTTTACCGTCGAATAGGAGGTCGCTGTTCGACGGATAATATGAAGGTAGTGTTTAAAGTGTGCTGTGTATCGGAAGAAAAGAATAAGACTACAACGGCGCCGGGCCAAGGTGGCGGCGACAATGGCGTTACAACAGCTGTCGGTAGTTCGTCGCCAACGGACACAACAGGTGGACATGGCGGAATGGGCGGTGGCGGTTCCATGAGTGGTGAAGATATTAATTTATCGACCAACATCAATCGCAATCAGCAATTCTCAAATCATCCTCATCATATGAATAACATCAATACAATAGGTATAAATGGTATAAATACAGGTATGTTACCCAATGGTGTAATGAATCCTGGGCAAGGCGGCGGTAGTAACAATTATGGACTTCAAATGAATCCAATGTTAAATAGTCCTAATGGTGGTGCGACATCCATCAATACAAACATAGATCAATTTAATCGAATACCCATGCAGCCAAATAGCATTAACGTGTTGAATAACAACATCGGCGGAGGTCTGGGTCTAGGTTCACATGGTGGTTCGGGCATTATGCTGACGCCCAATGGTCATAACGGTATTACTATGATATCTACTGGCGGGGGTGGAGTAGGCCCGGGTATGCCAGGAATTCATCAGTATCACGGACAGACCGGTATACGTATTAATAATGTGCCATCGACGCATCACACCTATCTTAAGAACATGAACAACAACAACAATAACAACCACAATAACAACGATCACGACCACCAGCATTATGACAAGCATCCAAACGAGGTTGTAAAGAATGAAGAACTCACCTATAACAGCGCGGCATCGACGCTAACAACGCCGTTCTTCAGTTGGCATTGGTTACGCCGTATCGGCATTGTGCTTAAAGCGGTCAATACACGATCGAAATCATACTACAGCAGCTTATTAAATTATGTGCTAAGAATTAATAAACAATTTGTAAATTTTAAGTCTATTTTATATAACAATTTAATTTATAGTATAATTGCACTTTTTGTAATTTTATTAATACAACATTTATTAAGATATCATTTCTTACTAACGAAAAAGAAAATCACCAGATCCTTCAGATCATCATCAATTACAACAACAACTAAAGCGAATTTCTTAACGTCCTATGATAAAAACTTGAAAAAGACACACAAGAAATTTAGTAGTTATTATGAACACACACGGTGAACTTTCTTATCTCTAGTGTATAAGATCATTTATATACGTATACCTTAAAATATAGTAATAATACTTGGATATACAGAAAGAAAACACAAACACAACTAACCACATACACACACACACAGACACACAAACTGACGTAGAAGTAAAGGAAAAAAAATAGCATATAAATAAAGCTTAAAGCATTTCCAAAATGTGAGTTTTTAAATACTGTGGATCGGACCATATAAAATATATACACAAAATTTCCCTCCAGATATCATTCAACAGTTGTACACATAAATCTGTCTGGAATCCATTAAAATTGTATGAATTTGAAAGAAATTTGGGAAATGAGCTATCATTGAATGATATCAATAAGAAAAGATTAAAAGAAAATTTAAAGTGCTTAAACTTACCTCTCCTACAACATCCAAGTTGAGAGGGAGCTGCTTAATATTGACGATGACAACGACGACGACGGCGAGAGAACACACAGTTTGTTAAATACAAGAGAATAACTTAAAATGAACGAATACAGTGGACGTAGCTTGTATAAAACATGAAATATAATGAAGAATTTGTAATAACAAACGATCAAAACAATTTTAAATAATATGTAAACACGAACCTCAAAACTCGTAACGTCATCATTCAAAGCCTTTTTAAGCAATACAAATGAATGCTGAAACTCTGGATTGGTTAATATTTTAAGATTGATGATAGTTCTTTTGTTTTTAGTCTTCTTTAGTATGGACAGAAAGAATTGTACCCAAAAGTTCGCAATAAGTTTCATTTTGGCATTCAACGATTGTAGTTGATTTGGTTTTGTTTGTTAACAATAAATCTTTATAACTTCGTATTTTATATAGCAAATATTCACTGTATCATTTGTGTTAAGTAGCAACACTGCTATTTTATTTATACCATCCGTTGTGTTGATATTTATAGTCAGGATAGTACCATTACTGACCCCCTATCTATAACGAATAGTTTGGTATAGTTTAAAGAGGATATCGTTTACGTCTATCCATCTATTAACTCGATGGGTGAACCACCGAACGACAACAGTGTTTTTTTTTACAATGATTACTTTCACCTTAGCCTATTATTATAGTATACTAAGTTGTATTGGATTTCATTTGTATTTTAATACTTACACCACTTAATTACTATACCAAACTGTCACTCGAATAGTAAACCAATATATAATTATAAATAAATCAAGAAAACAAAAAACATTAATAATTCTAATAATACGACAAGAATGACAACAAAACAAAAAACAAGTAAAATAATCAGAAAATAATGATATTTTATAGAAATAATACAATAGAATTCTAAGTAACTTGGAAAATTTTACATCTTAGGTAACAACACTTGAAAATGAAGAAGACACAAATAGAACAAAGAATGAAAAGAAGCTTAAGAATTACAAAACAATTCTTATTTTCACGAATATTTTTCTTTCTTTTTGTTCTGTAACCGAAACCCCCTCTTTTTAATAAGACGACAACAACAACAACAATACCAGTAACATATAAAAATGAAATAAAAAATTGGACTTAACGAACGTATACCAACCAACCAACCAAGCAACCACAGTAATACAAAATCAAAAAGTATTCATACAAAATAGTACAAGAATGAACGAATTAAGGAAATTTGTAATTTTTGAATCCAGTTTGTGTTGTTAAAAAAAAAATAAAGGGAAAAATAAGAAACTCCACCACAATCACCACAACCAACCACCCACCCATATTTTCTTATTATTTTTTAAATATACAGTGTGTTTCATGATTTCAAAAAATATTTTTTTTTGTGAATATAAAATATATATGTATTTACACCAATTTAAAAGAAGTTTGTAATAAAAATTGTTGATTTGTTTATATTTGGAACGACTAGAAATTGCAATTCGGTTTTTAATTGTTTTATAAGCAGATACGAGGGCTATACTGAATATTAAGGCAAAAATGTGAAATGTTTCAAAATCATTGATTCACAGTGAATTCAGAAAAGACGATTGATGCATGGTGATGATTGCTTACATTTCAAAATGATGTCACTCCTTAATTGACTAAAATTAAGTGAAAATGCAACGAAACAAAGCGGCAGAAATCAGGAAACATATAGGTTTGTTGTTTGTATATAACATTAATTTTTTCACAAAAAAAAAGTTTTTATACTATGTATATCCTACCAACATATGCGTTGGAAAATCAAATTGCATGAATTCCATTATTAGTTAGTAACAGTAAACAATAAATTGGTACCAATAGATAGCCTTAAACAATATCGATGTGTTTCGCTGGTTACAAGGGTGATACGGTCATGTTATACCTTAAATGATATATCGGAATTTGTTTAAAATCTCAGGTTCCGTACTGTTAAAACTCACATCGATTTTGAATTTGAACATTAGAATGAGTTTCAAAAGGACACCAGTAATACGCCAAGTTTAATTGACCTATCTATATCTCGCAAAGTAAACGACCTAAAAAATTTTGTTCTAAAACAATTATAGTAAATATATGTTAGCTAAGAAAAGTAAATTAGTAATCAATGTTTTATGAAAGTAACGAGTGTAAACTATTACATTTAGAAATGTTGACTAACGCTCTGTAACCATCGTGATACTTTTAGGCAAACTTCCAAACATTTGTCAGTAAGCTAAACATGATCTGCAGTTTACAGTTTTAAATTAGTACTTATCTTATATGTTGTACCAAATTTTTTGTAATTTGTACCTTCTAATTTTTGAAGAAGAAAATATAAACTTCTGAAGCATTTGCCAGATATCCTCTTATATTTTCAAAGTCCTCGTATATGCTTATCGTGTTAGAAATAAGTTAAATGTGGTCTGCCTTTCACTTGTAGTGGTGAATTTGTATTCGCCACCGCAGAAGTGTCGAATAATGTCGAAAGACTTTATGCCTTTTGTGTTTATCTTTAAAGTCGACGCTTAGCCGAAACTTCACAAGCTCATTGCTGAACACCAGAACGAACAGTAGAAACACATGCAAGGCTATATACATATATCCTTTGCCAAGCATTTCATTTATACATATTCGTTTGTAGACAAATTGTATTGCATTCTATTTTACTTTTCAATGTGTTAGGATTTAGTAAGAATTAATACTCTTTAAGTATTTATATTTTTAAACAATTTTCTTCAGTAATAGTTCACAAGCTTAGTTGTAGAACATTAAACGCGGTGTTATTACAAAAAAAATGTATAAATAATATAGTAGCAAATAAGGAGTAAAAAGTGTCAGTTGTACAATGTCATAAAACACGTTACATCATAATTTAGCAGGCGTGTGTAATAATACATGGTTCTAAAGATTCCATCTTCAATAACGTAATAATAGATAGGGGGAAGTACATAGTATATTTAAGTAAGTAGCTATTACCAGTCAGTCATAAGAACCGCGAGCTTTAATATAGTGTTTAAAAAGTTGTTCAACTTTTTTAAGATATTTGGACATTTTAAAGGTTTGGGTTAAAATAATTTTGAAATTTAAAATTTTTTTAAACACATTTATTAAGTTAACTAATAACCAATGTAAGTTTCTCATCAATATACACACACATTAATTAAGAGAATAGACTATGGTAGTAGACTGCTTGACCCTTATTCATGAAACACACTGTATACAAATACACATGTATGTAGCTATGCATTTTTTTTTTTCTCGAAAATTACCCTTCAGTCAGTCAGTGATACACTCCTCAAAAACTCATCCATCCATCTTGTCAAGTAGCAGTCATTCAATGTGTTACTCTACACTCTTTATGCGTGGAGAAGACGAAGAAGAACAGAAAAAACAAAGAAGCTCATTTGTATTATTGATTTCTACATTCAACTGAAATTTATTGTTGATGGAAATGTTCAAAATATGGTTAAATGCATGCTATTTTTAGAATGTGAATGAAGAAAAGACGAAGGTGAAGGTATATAAAACGAAATATTTTAGTGATTAAAAAATATTAATTAAAATTACAATTATTTCTAAGGAAAGAAAATGAAAATACATTTAAATGACTTTATAAAATAAATATCTTAAAGAAAAAAGTATGCATAATAAATTTGATTGTAAACACTTCAGAAAATCAAACATGGCTTATATCACTTTCTCAGGCTAAAGAAAAATCATACGTACATGGTTCCCTTTCGAACAAATTCATAAAATTTTCATAGAAGGAGGGGGAGGGATGCACATTTCATAAAGTTAAAGAATAGGTAATGTTGTTCCGATGTTTTCTAAATAGTTGTTACACTGGCGTTTATCTTTTTTTTTTTATCGATTTAAACAAATAAATGTTCCCCATTACATCCTATGAAGGGATAAGAGATAACTTCTCAGAATCACTGAGCTGACACCAACTCGATGGTGTCGCCGTCGTCGAAAGAAGTGTAAGGTTATCAGAGCAGGGATCGAACCCAAGTTCTCCCGCCGCGCACTAACCGTTGCACCACCGACGGCCATCGATTTAATTCAAATAATATAAATTCCAAAATAATTCCAATGAATTTTAGATTAACATTTTAAATGCTGTTCGATTGAAGTTAATTTGAAATTAAGTTTTAAATTTCAATTAAAGTCTTTAATTTCTATTGATCTATTTTGAATTACAACTGACGCATTTTGATGAATATTGAAATGGAATTGATGTATTTTAAATATCAATTCGTGTGTATCGAATTTGAATTGGTGTCTTAACCATTAATTGATATTTATTATTGAATTGCGATTGTTTTGTTTTGAATTTCACTTGATATATGTTAATTAACTTTAAAGTTAGTTGAAATCAAAGTTTACATTTTCAATTGTTAGTTTTTGAATTGGAATTAGTTTTGCTCTTTTTATTGGCCTGTCTTTAAGATTTATACGGGAAATACAACATCGTTCAAATTTCCACGACCTAATTTACAGTACCTCATTCGATCTAACCAATTGTTCAGGACATTTTCGAGCCTCTAGTGAACGACAGTGTTAATTTCGTGTTTTAAGGCTTGAATGGACGTTGCTTGCTTTTCCGAAATTCGGTAAAAATTCTCATCTTTGGAACTCAGAACTTTGGAAGAAAGTTTTTTAATATTTCCCTATTTTCTTCAAGCGTAAGCGACTCACATTTCGTACATTTCTATCCTTTAACTAATAATTTGTCACTTCATAAATGTCAAATTGGCCATCGCTTTTAATTTACAAATTTATATATTTTTCCATTACATCCCATGTATGGAAGGAGGATAGCACCTCTCAATTAGTAAGCTGTGCGATTTCTATGCTCTATGTATGATTGGGACCCACACTTATACTGACTCCGAACGGTTTTGGAGGAGCTTTTTAATGGCCAATTTGTCGATAGTGACACTACTGGGACATGCAGATCTAGCACGAAACTACTTTCGTACAATTATTTTTAATTTCACTGGAATTATTTTTAATTTCACTGGATATACATAGGTATTTTGTTTAATTTCAGAAGTACTATATTTTCATATCTTATAAACATTCTCCTTGGCCTTAACGGGTGATGCTTTTACAAAACTTCTGCATCAGTGCGTTGTAAGTAGAAAAGCAATGAGTAAGTAGCGACAAACAATCACTCCGCACAATCAATAAATGTCTTCCGTTAGTGACTTGTGTAAATACACACCGCAGTGGCTTAACGGTCTAGACGCTGCTGAAGATGATGCTTCACAAACATCGAAACGATCGTCCAGCGAATGTGAGTTCGAATCCCACCCGCGGCATTTACATTTTTTTCACTGACCGGAGAAAACATGATCTCTAATAGCCTTAAAGGAAATTACAACTTTTTACTATTTGGGTTTTCAGTGTTAAGTTTTTGCCAGTTCATTCGTGATTCGTAGCATCTGACAAAGTTAAAAATTTTAAGTTTGTCTTGCCATTTCATCATTAGTAGTCTTACAAACGAACAAAGCTTGCAAATCTTTGAGTTTTATTATCAAAATTTGAGCTCTGTGGAAAATATGTTCCGCAAGTTATGCCTATTGTATGGTCATCGCTGTCAATTGGCCGCCACGTTCGTTCGATATGATCCCACTAGACTATGTTTTTTGGAGGGTCACGTGAAATCTCTCGTCTCGTAACGATTGCTGTCTTGGAATTGGAAGACAGCATTACGCGTGGTATTGATAAGATACACGCCGAAATGATGGGGAAGTGTGCCAAAATTGGACATTCAGAATGAACCACGTTAAGCGTAGCCGTGGGCAAAATTGGCTTGAAATAATATTTATAAAGTTAATGGCAGGCAGGAAGTGCTTTATCGATCCAAATAAATATTTCTTTCATTTGTACAAATTTTCTGTGTTTTCTTCAATTTTCAAAAACCAATTAGCAAAATAAAATCACCCATTAGTAGTATTTGATACAACAATTTTCTTAAAAAAATATAAATAAATGGTTACATCCCATGAAGGGATTAGGGAGAGCTTCTTACAACCTGTGAGCTGGGTGCGTTCTAGTTTTACGCTCACTGACTGGTACCTACAGTTTTACACCAATTCCGATCGGTATTTTGAACGGCTTTTCATGTCTAAATACTTGATAGTGTCGCCGTCACTAAGCGAGGTGACCACCGTCGAAGGTAGTCAGAGTAGGGATTGAACCCACGTCCTCATGCATAACTGCCGCGCACACTACTATTGCACCACCTACGGCTACATACAACCATTTTCTTACAAGTTTTAAAAATCTTGGCCAAACAGATGGTATGGGCCTTGCATAGCAAAGATAGCAATTCAAGTAAAAAAATCGGCTGAATATATTAGCCCAAAGTTTAATGTCGTCTCCTTAGAATTGAATGTCTTTGTTGAAAGTACATACATCAAATATTTCATGGAGGATGATGACATCATCACTGTAACGCATGCCTTTAACATTTTAACGTCCTCAATCGACTGTCTGGTTTCGCACCTAATTATAAAATGAAAAGTATGTCGTAAACTTCGGATGTGAGATTTGAAATGGGGTATGTTTCTAATAGACGTGCAGGGCGGTAGATTTACAAACTGTTGACAGGAACTTTTAAATAATAAAATACAAGCCGAACTGATGTAAAGCACTTCAAAAAAAGTACGTAGCCTTACATTATTTTCTTGTGATGTATTCCAATGTTTCGACATTCTGTTAAATTCCAATCGCCAGCAATACTTCCAATATCGTCGTTGCGAGTTTGCCATAGTCATCTTTCAAAATGCGTCGGTTTTGTTTGACCTGAAACCAGTTTTTTTTTGTATTTTTACTCCCCTTATCATGTGATTCATATGATGTGGGTTTGTACATACATATGTAATACCTAGGTATATTGGTGGATATGTATAGAATGTATGCGTTATTGTTGTTGTATGACACTATGCGTTATATGTACGCTTAAGTACGCATTTTTTTTATATTTATGAATGTATGTACTTACGTATGTACATATGTATGTATATATAGATAGGTGTATATGTATGTATGTATATGGTTTGTAATGCAATACGACGATGAAGAAAGAATATGTTGCTGTGAAAGGAAAAAAGTACTTATGTACATATATGTATAATATACATATGTTTATATACATATGCATATTTATTAGATTTCATTTCGGTGATGGGTGTTGTACATAGTGATATGTTCATCTTGTATTGGTAGCAGCATTGGTTGGAATATCCATACATACATCCTATACAACAATTGAATCATAAGCAAGTACTTACATGAATATATACATATGTATGTACATACATACATATGTAATATAAGCTCTTACCACTTTTGGTACTAATATAACTGGAAAGACATTGCAAGACGTAACGAACGCCGCTTGGTAAGATTTCTACATTCATTTGTGCGCTATGTATGAACTTACATTGAATCCGTTTAGTTGTACTGTACATTTGAATTTGCTTAATCTAGACCACAATAGATGGAGACTTACTAAATTATAATATCGTCGTTTCTTCTTCAAAAATTAAATTGTTCCTCCTGGAGCATTTGTTCTCTACAACTTGAGCAATACACTCCGGTTCACTTATATATTTAAAGGCACTAAAAATTCCATATTCAGCAGCCTGTATCTTTTGCAATTTATAACCAATTGCAGAATTTTGAAATGAAAATGGAAGCTATAGACACCTTGAGATATAAAAAAAATCATGACAATAGTGGTTTCTTAACTAAAGAACTTTTTTGAGCAATTTATAAAAAAAAGCCAAAAATTTGCTATTTTTTTTTTGGTTCACTTGAATAAAGGCACTTCAACTAATTTTAATGAAAAACAGTTTTTGTAATTTATTTTACTTTATTTAAGAACTATTAGTAATGGGTGCAACCCCCTTTGTTTTTAATAACTTCAAATATACGGGTTTTCATTGAGAGATAAAGAGAATTTATGTATTCCAACGAAATTTGATTCCAAGCATCCTTAATGCCTGAATTAGTGACTGCTTGTCATCAAATAGTCTACCTCCTTCATAGATAGACCTTACGAGATAACCAACCCCCGACCATTTCGATAATGTTTAGATCTGGCGTATAGGATGGCCACTAGTGTATTCAAACCCGAAACCGGTTAACCGAATTCCGGTCGGTTAACCGTATGTCGGTTTTCTAAAAATTTATATTTTCGAAGAACCGGTTTCATCGGTTATTTCAAGTTGAATAACCGGTTTTTCGGTTTTTCCACAACTGATATAACACCGCAGAATTACACACCTACAGCGTTTTTCATAGCTCATTATGATTACTGGCCCCACCAGACAAACACAAAAGACTGCCAAAGAATTATTTCGCCGATATTTTGCTGAAATTAGTTGTCCAATTGCATTTGGAGTCATCTGCCAACTCCGATTTAGATCTAAATTCTGGATTTAATGACAACACAAGTTGTATGTTAGCTGAAATTCATAAAAAACAGTATTCACACTCAAAACAGACGAATTAAGAAAAGAAGTATGTGTATAAGAAGGGGTGGGACATGTAAAATTTGGAAATTGAACCTCCCGGTATTTCGAAGCAGATGAAGTGACAGATTATTTGTTAAAGGCTAGACATTTTCAAAATTGGTCGCTTTACGCTCTAAAATATATTGGGAAATATTAAAAACTTGCGTTCAGTCGAAAATGAGCTGGGAGCCGCCATAACCGTCAATGGCGAGCGTTATCGTGCCATGCTCAACGATTTTTTGTTCCCAAAAGTTGAAAACAGGGCGACAGTGTACGCACTTAGTTCGCAAACCGCATAATCAGCCGAAACCTGGAAGTCCATTGGCGATTTGAACCCGTTAGACTATTATCTCTGGAGCACAGTGTTACGCAAACAATCCCGAGTCCTTTGAGGCCTTAAAACGAGAAACAAATTGAATAGATAACCAATAAAACCATTATTTTGAAAAAAAAATGTCTATTAGTATTAGGAATAGGCTCACACACTTTGATTGGGACCTGTAGTTTTACACCGGTTCTGAATGGTATCTTGTCAAGCAATTTCATGCTTATGTACTCGATAGTCGATATCAAAATTCAAAGAGACGAATTAAAAATAATCGATGTTTATAAAACGCATAGTTGCCCATTTTGTCATAAAAACCGAAACCGGTTATTAACCGGTTTCTACACCTCGGTTTAACCGAAAACCGGTTTCGGCAAAATCTGAATATTCGAAGAAACCGAAAACCGACATTTTTGAAAAACCGGTTTTTTGAATACACTAATGGCCACTCAAGAATATTAACATTTTGGCTTGCAATGAACTCCTTTACTACTCTGCCGTTGTGTATAGGGGATTATCCTGTTGCAATATCCAAGACATGGGACCAAATAGTTCACTGAACTTCAGAAAAGCCGATTCCAATAACGTTGTCTAGCTTGCACCAGTCATTTTTGCACTTTGAAATTCAAGATCGATGGTGCCATAGTACGTAATAGCACCCCACACCATAACACGGCTCTCTCGGCTGTGATGTCGGTTCAAAAAACGCTTTTCTTTGCGCAGATCATGGAAATAATAGTTGTAGCCATCAGGCCCATCCAAATTAAACTTCTTCTCGTCCGTAAATACAACGGTTCTCCAGTCATTTACATGACCTCTTGGCTGCACATCCCATACCATGTAGGGCCTATTCGGAAATGCAACAACTGTTGCAGACGCTTGTTTGTTGCGCATTTTGTTTGCAATTACGGTCTCAAAACACCTGCAAAGTTGTCAGCTGTTGCATTTACGAACGTGCTGCGCATCAGTTGCAGAGCAGTGAAGCATTTCCGAAAAGGCCCGTAGTCTCTTGCGAATTGAAACCGCTTTTCCTTACGAGGAGCATTAAGTAGTTAGCGGCTTTTTTGTAATTAAGATACTCACAGCTCTTAATTACTCTGCGTACTGATGACTTGCTCGCTTCCACTCCAGCTTGAGCTCTTATTTTTGACAAGGATAAGGCAGAATTAGAAGCAATTCTGATGATTTTTCTTTTCTCATACGTAGATAAAGACAATGAAACCCTTCCTTTAAAATTTGTTCCATGCCCCTCGGGGTCCTTGATATAATTGTCGACAACTGTTGGGCTCCGTCCAATTTTTTTTTAGCTATTGCGCGGTTAGAATATCCTTCAGAACGGTAAACATCGATTTTAGTCTTTTCCCCGATGGGATAGTATCAAAATCCCGAAATGCCAAAATCCCGAATTTTTTAAAAGGCCGAAATGTCAAAATCTCGAATTTCAAAATCCCGAATTTCAAAATCCCGAATTTTGAAAAATCCCGAATTATTGAAAATCATACCAATACAATTCTTTTTTATTTTTATTAATTTGGCTTTGGCTTTTAAATAGTCTGTTTTATCCATACATTGTATGTTATTGAATACAGCCTTTAAATTTTGGTTTTTTGAACAATTTTTTTTGTTGCGGGGCTGAACGTTCCCCGATTTAGCAACAATCACCTCTTTAGCTAGATTTTCGATCAGACTGTAAAGACCGGTATGATTTTTGCCAACAACAACTTTAAGGCGTCTATGCCAAGCCTCGACAGAGTTTTGGGTGCGTGGGAAATTTTCTTCTAGCATGTCGCAGACCGACCAAAACTCGGTATCATACCGTCCTTCAGTGTAATTGCAATTTATCCAACGAGCTATTTTTTTTTGGCATCTTTATCTGCAAAGTTGCGGTATAGAACTTCATAATATTCAGGTATTTTAGCACCCGGCACAAAAGCAAGGGCCCTTATCATCCGAACTTGCAAGCTAAATTCTTCCCAGTTCCCATACTTAGTACTTAAGCCCTCCTTCTGAATCTTGCGCCAAATTATTTGGCCAAAGTGGAACTGACATCCTTTGCACTCAGCATACGGGAAAAATTGTTTTGCAGTGTTAATGATGGCTTTTTCAAAATCCGAAATTATCTTTAGTGGCTTTAAGTGTATGTTCCATTCGCAAGCTAGTTTGGTAAGACTGAAGAAAACTTCCGAATAGGCCTCTGCGGTCTTGCGACTCATTAAGCAGAAGACTAAGGGCACTATCTGGCCCTGAATGTAACCATGAATACTAAAAAGTTGAGTCATAATCGAAGGCACAACATGGAACGTTCCGTCCATCAACCAACATTGTGTTTCCTCCAAAAGCTTCAAACTAGACTGCGTACCCAATAAAATGTTCTTTTCTCCGCCGAACTCCTTTTCATCCAAAACAAAAAGTTCTCCTTCCAGGAATTTTAAGTCTTCCGGAATATTGATTTCATCCAAAGTTTGCGGCTCATTAACTTTATTTGAACGAATGCGCTTGATCTTTATTTTTTGTGCAGCTTTGGAAGGCAAATAAACCCGGCAATTTTGATTGGTATTGGCAACGGTATCTCTTATTATTTGACAAGGAGCCTTTTCAGTACTGTTTTTTGCATTTGTTTTTAACGAGTTGTTAGAATGCATCACATGTTTTTCATTAGCTACGGGCTCATGACTGGACAGAGGGCTCCTTTTTTTAATATATGTATGTTCGTCGTTCACCATGATTGTGTGCAAACGACTTTTGCAAAACTTTTCTTTTCTATTTGCACAACACCAGTAATACACTTTTTCAGTTGATTTTTCCATATGGTACGAATGGCCATTCAAATTCAGTTTTTGTTTGCCTTTATTTGATATCAAAACTTCCCGACTCATTTTGTATTTGTTTTTTATTTTGAAGTTAATATTTTCATATGTGAACTAAGACTGAATAATTTATTTATACATTTTAAAATATCGCGAATAATTGTACAGTTTTCCATGTGAACTTAGATCGAGGAATTTATTTATAGATTTCAAAATCTCGAATAATTGTACAGTTTCCCATATGTGAACTTAGATCGAGGAATTTATTTATAGATTTCAAAATCCCGAATAATTGTACAGTTTTGGTTTTAAAAATCGCGCGACTGTACAATTATTATTCGGGATTTTGTAATTCGGGATTTTGTAATTCGGGATTTTGTGTTCGGGATTTTGTAATTCGGGCATATGACCCCAACCCTAATGATGTTCTTTTGTGCAAATAATGGATATCACAAAATGTATTCCTCTTTTTCTGCCATTAAATAAATAAAGCATGTACAAAATATGTTTTCCCAATATAAGGAATTATGCAAATAAAATTCGTTGAAATGTCAAATCGTATTCGATTTTCACTCGATCGATTTTCATCACATGCTGGATAGTCATATAAATTTTTTACAAATTAAAAATTTTAGTATATTTAGAAATGAAACAAAATGTTGGTACTTTATGAATAAATTTGCAACAAGAAAATTTCCGTATTGTAATCCTCAAAATGTATAGATTATGCTAGTTTAAATTTTTTAGCAATAAACTTGATAATTGTGGATTAAAAACACAAAAGAAGTCTGCACCTCATTTTTCAAAATTATTTACACAAATTTATTTACTTGATAATTGTGGATTAAAAACACAAAAGAAGTCTGCACCTCATTTTTCAAAATTATTTACACAAATTTATTTACATTCAAAAGTATTTACACAACAGATAAAAACATTACAACACACCAAAAAAAAAATAATTAGTAGCCGTTTATCATCATTTACAGTTAAGGACCGTTCTAGATTTCAGAATTTCCGATGATATTGCCTTGATTGTCATTTGGCTATCCGTGAAGATATATTATCCTCGGCTGGGTTTGTATTTGCCATTTGATACACTCCGTAATCGCCCGAACTTCCGCTTGAAAGTTCGTATTATGATCTGGGAGACGTAGATGGGTTTCGGTTGCCGGATGTTCAATGAAAAATCCTAGACCCGTTCTTTCCCCTAGCTTCGAGCCATCTGTGTAGCAGCAAGTTCCATTTGGCATGTGTGACAGGATCCCATTCTGCCAGTCGTCTGTAGTTGGCGTTAAAGTCACACAATTCGCCTTAATCCTTAGCTCAGGTATTCAGTCTCGGGTTCACTCGTATCTTGCGTGTGAATTGGAAATATACGTTGGTGGTTTGACTTAGATCCCTGTTGATCCATTCACCTGTTGCGTGAGAGGGTTTTGCCGCAAGGGCGGCCTCGTATTTGACTCTAATCTCGATTGGCTGGATACATAAAATAGTCTCCATGGCTCTTGTCACTCTTGTCAAGGTTGTCCTTATTGCACCGCTAATACCTTCTATAATGGTGATATAAAATAACACCGCATATTGAATTTTGTATACAAAATTTTTTATCCAAGTAATAAAAAAATTCATTGATTTTTATACGATTTATTTCATATTAGAAAAAATATAATTTGTTTTAAATAAATAAAAATAGAAAGCTTAATTTCGACTTAAAAACAGTGGATTTCGATGACACAACTTGTCTACCTCCTAGCTGCAAATTTGATACAGTATAGAATTTCAAAGAGAATGAGCGATAGGCGAATTGCAAAAAACTGACTTTAAATTTAATTTTATTTATGACTTTAAAAATAGAGTTATATGCAATAAATTAGTTTTGATTTGAAGACAACAATTTTCTTTAATTTTTATTTGTATTACGTCCAAAAACTAGCATAAAACCCCGTATCAAATCTGTCGTTAGCATAGAGTAATGTCATATAGAGATGCGATTCTTCTCTTCTGACAAATCATTTCACACTATTCGTGCTGCGGTCGGAGCGATAGAGAGTTATTTGACTTAAATTGACTTACACCAGGTGGAATTACAAAAATTTTTGAATTCAATTTTTCAGGTTGTTTTGATGAAAAACTGTGAAATTTAAAAGTTTCTTGGAACTGTTATCTTTTACTGTTAGTATATATTTGTGGCGTATTTACACAAAAATGTTAACCCACAAAACGAAATGCCGTTGCTCTTTTCTTGTTGGTTGGTTTTAGTCATTGCCTATATCGGGTATTGTTAAAGCAATGCTTTCCAAAATGCAACCGCCCGTATGCAACACACCAAATGTCATCAAATTACTGAGAGAGTTGGCTACTCTATACGTCATTACTCTATGGTCGTTAGTTAGCCCAGTGACTTTCGACGAGAATTTGATAGAACTGAAATACACATGTACACTCTTTTTATATCTTACTCTATGGAAAAAGGTTAATCCCAAATGCAAGCAGTTTCATTTCCGTTGAAAAAGGTTTCGTTTAATTTGAAAAAGGTTTCGTCTAATTTGAAAAGGGTTTAATTTAATTTGCAAAAGTTTCGTTTAATTTGAAACAGGTTGCATTTAATCTGGAAATGCTATATATAAAAACGTTTTTCATTTACAACACGATTAATGAATATTGTGTGTGTCTCAAGCTTCTTATAAACATTTTTAAAATACAAAGCTAATATGGAGATTGTTTAAAATATTCTACAAAATAACATTATATGTAGTTTAATTGTAGTTCTTGAAATAAATGGTATCAATTGTCCTTCATATTTCTTAGGCTTAAAGCGCAATTCCCGCTTAAGTGCCATCTAATTTCTTAATTATGTAGTCTTAATTGGAATAAAGTGGTTTCTCTAGTTTGTACAAACCATAGAAGAATTTAGTATAGACGAATTAATTCTCTCATCTAACGTATCTTTTCACACTGTTCTTCATAGGTGTGTGCAAATGAGAGAAAGTCGACGAAAATTAACTTACAGCGGGAGGAATTACAAGAACTGTTAACTTAACTTTTTCATTTAGTTTTCGTATAGAACTGTGAAATTTAAATTTATTTTGCACTTTTTTTGTTGACTTTTATCGTTGGTATACATTTGTATTGTATTTAACGCAACTATTTTGCCACAAAAACATTAAATGCGGTTGTTGTTGCTTTGTTTGACGTTGTGTACTATTGTCGCTATCTGGTATTGTTGAAGCCATGCTTTCCACCATCTAATGTTCACTTGCAACCACTCCTTACTTACGTATCCGATCTCGAACAACCCCGACGTGTCAGGGACCTTATAAAACGAATCAACCTGATCCCTCCAGCGGAGTCTTGGTCTTCCTATTATTCGTCTTCCTTCGAGTTGGTTTCCTTCCTTCGTGCTGGTTCGTCTTCATTAATTCTACTGACATGGCCTAGACAGCGCAATCGGGTTATTTTGATCCGCTTAACAATGTCAATGTCTGGATATATGTAGCTCATACAGCTCATGGTTCATGCGTCGCCGTTGTGCACTATATACATTTTTTGGAGTATTTTTCTCTCGAAGACTACAGATGTTTCATCTGCTTGCGATAAGACCCAGGATTCTGCACCATAAAGCAAGATCTTGTATGGGAGTCTGGTATAGTTGGACTTTTGTTACTCGGGAGAGGGCTTTATCTCTAAAGTACTTGCTTAGCCCAAAATAACATCTATTCGCAAACACAATTCTTGGCTTGATCTCAAGGCTGACGTGGTTGTTTTTGTTTACGGCAGAACCGATATACATATATAAATTCGTCCTCGTTGAAACCATTAATTTTGTCTTGTCCTCATTTACCGTCAGACCCACTTTAGCTGACTGCTTCTCAATTCGAAAACACCACAGTAACTTCTCTAACTCTCTAATGCTTTCTCTGCGTCTGGTTTCGTACGATTTTCGCTCTACTTAATCTTGTGCGAACCTTTGCTGCTACCAGGTAGCGATCAGAATCGATGTTAGCTCCTCTGGTCACTGGTACGTCCATTACACTGGATGAGTGCTTCGTTCTTCGTTCTTTGATCAGTGAATACCCAATTAGCCTTCTGGATATATGTATACTGGAATCTTGTACCACTAATGACGATGTGTTTTGACCCGGCAAAGTCAATCAGTCTTATACCGTTGTCGGAACTGTGAGCATGTAGTCTGAAATTGCCAATAGTTGGATGAAACACATTCTCCCAGCCTACTTTAGCATTAAAATCTCCTAGTATCTTTCTCTTCTGTCGGGGCATGCACCCAAATTAGGGAAATATAAAAATATTTCGCTTTTATGAGGATTGTTGATATACGTTCACTCACAGGATTGAACCTAGAGACTAGATGTCGCAGTCTTTTGCCAACTACAAATCCGCAACCAAATTCATGTTTTTCTCATGGCAACTGTAGTACAGTTTCTTGTTCTTGTGCAGCCTGCCTATCACATTTCCTGGATTGCGGTAATGTCAACCTTATAACTTTCGAGGACATCTGCCAATTGGATGCTTGCACCCCATCTATATAGAGTTCTCACATTCCAGGCGCATATTCGTAAATCGTGATCCTTATAACGTTGGCGGAAGTCGTCAACAACTGGGGTTTCGTTTCGTTCTTTTCGTTTGACTGTCATTTTACCTACTGCCAGGATATTTGATTGCAGCCGCGCATGATGGATCAGATGCTGACCAGGTGCAATATGTCGATCCTGGATTTGCTTCTTTT
The DNA here is from genome assembly GCA_963931995.1 of Phaonia tiefii. Classification (NCBI taxonomy): domain Eukaryota; kingdom Metazoa; phylum Arthropoda; class Insecta; order Diptera; family Muscidae; genus Phaonia; species Phaonia tiefii. The sequence goes on from OZ008367.1 coordinate 90,190,631, forward strand.
GGTTTCTATCCGCCGTTGGCCCATATTTTTGGCTCATCCGCCTTCTAAGGACAAAAGAATATGCCCGATAACTTGATGAGCTTCAGTGACATCAGCCACCTACAACACCTATGTGAAAACCCTAACTAGAAAGTAGGCCTATTGTATGTATGAACTTATACAGAATTTGGGTATGATAAAGGATCCCGCGTCGCAAAGTTCGTTGACGTAATTTTTCATCAGAGTGTTGACCCCTCTGAGTCTCCATCACAGTCACTATAGATATTCCTGCCATGTTCTATGTTTAGTTTTACCGTGTAAAAATTATGCGGGAGTTTATACTATATTTTTCGAATTATTTTTGAACATACTTCGTTTACTTAAAACGTATGTATGTAGGGTTTTCACGATGTGGTTGGGAAATATTTCCAGACATGACAAAGTTTGTCAATAGGAGAAGATTTCCTTTACAAACAACAAAATGTATGAGTAAGATATTCACATTTTTTTAAACATTTTCTTCTTATATTACCCGACCGAGAGAAAATCTAATTTACCACGGGAAAACGATAAAATGGAAGAAAGAGATAGCAGATATGTATAAGTATATACAGTGGTGCCCACGAATTTAAGACACGACATGTAACGACCTTAGTTATGATAATTTGTACATCTCTGCAAGATCAAATTAGATCTGGTTTATTTTTCAGTGTACCTTGGAATGTTAAAAAATAGTACCGTTAATTGTTTTTACATTTTGCTGCTATGTTTACTATGTATATTATTTATTGTAAAAACGTGCATGTGAAGCTTTGACCGAATTTAAAATATATTAATATTTGGTTTTTAAATTATTGTTTGGTGTTTTTGAAGCTAAAGGGTAAGTAATTAATGTTTCATTCGATTTCATGTTGGGATACATCAAAATATTTAGTTAAAAATGTCAAACAGCACCCTAGATCCCGAAAAACTACACCAAGGCAGGATAGCATAATTTTCTTTTCAAGAGCTCAAGTAAAATTTAAAATAAGATTCCATCGGATTTTGGTATTAATATAATAATATAGACAATAAGAATACGTCTGAATGATAATAACTTACGTGGGTGCATGCACAACGTAAACTACATGTATCAAAAAAAAAAATAAATCCCGATTATCGTTTGAGAGATTAGCGTTTCCTGGCATGGGTTAGGTCCCATTCACAAAGTTACCACTAAAGTGGACCATCACATTCACAAAAACATACTGACAAGCATTATGATACCATTCGCTGAAGACAACGTGCCTCTATTGTGGATAACAATATCAAAGTTCTGAAGTGGCCAGTACAATCCTCGGACTTCAATCCAATTGAGAACTTGTGAAAGGATGTTGAGGAGCAGTAAAGCCAAAAAATTTTACCGATTTATGGGAAGAAATCCAAAAAGCGTAGTATGCAATTCCAAAGGAAAGTTGTACGGTCTTACACTGAAAGAAAAACCTTCATACCATTAATGAATTCTTACATTGCATCAATGAAAAGTGTCATTGTTTTTGAGCCAATGTCGGGCTTCATTAATGCTATGAACAATGTTACATTAAACGAAAAATGTTTCATAGACCTGAAATTAATGAAATTACATTGATATTATACACCGTTTCATTGATGTAATGAAATATAGTCATTGATGTTATGATGATGCTATGAACATGTTTCATTAATGCTATGAGCATGTTTCATTAATGTACGAGTTCTAAACAGATTTAATTTATGGTATGAATATGTTTCATTGAAGGTCTGAATATGTTTCATTGATTGTATGAACATATTTCATTGATGGTATAACACGTTTCTTTGATGGTATGAACAAGTTTCATAGTTGGTATGAATAGGTTTCATTGATAGTATGAACATATTTCATTGATGGTATAACACGTTTCATTGATGGTATGAACAAGTTTCATAGTTGGTAGGAATATGTTTCATTGATGGTATAAGACAGTTTCCATAACTAAATGCAATTTTAACTTTTGCCACACTATCATGTAAATTATTTGGAAAAAATGCACCCCGCGCCATTTAAAAAAAAGAAAATCGAGCAAAATAAGGGGATTTTAAAAACCAATTTTCTGTCGGCCGGACACATGGGAACCAACAGGTCCAAAAAATTTCGAAAAATCAAAAAATTCCGAAATCCAAAATTTGAAAACCTCGTCGAAAAAATCGTGCCATAAAAAGCCCGAACTTTGGAGGCCCACAGCTCCTAAAATAGGGACACCGTCTAACTTTTGCATTTTAAATTTTTTGCTTAGAATCGTGAATACATACATATGTATGTACATATTATCCTTAAACCAAATTAATGAATCGTTCAAAATTAATGAAATGGTACATTATATTAAAGAATTATTTCATTATTGCTTTTTTAAAAAAAATATTTTAAAATTCAATAAAATGAGTGTAATGTAAAGAATGACCTATTTAATAGATTCTACTTTACTATGTCGATAAAATGTCTGCAATTTTTCTCTATAGTTTCCCATATTTACATGAAAAACATATTTGATTCCATCAATGTAAAAGGTTTCTTAGCATTAATGATGGTCTACAAATTCAAAAAATACAGCAATGAAGGAGTTCATTGAAGTAATGTAACATTTCATAGCATCAAAGAAACTTTTCATTGCATCAATGTAAAGCCATTAATGTAACCCATTCATTGATGCTATGAAGCGCTTTTCTTTCAGTGTAGTTGAAAGTTTACACAGGAGATGCGCTGCTGTGAACCCAAATTAAAGCTTTCCAACTAAATACTAAGATTGTTTTATGAAACTGAGCTTTACTTTAGCGAAGTTTGATTTGCGAACGGGGAAAATAAATTATATGTGTATATGTATATGATATTGTGAATGCTGGAAATATATTCATGAAAAACATTTTCAATTTATTTAAAAAATAAATGAGTTGAAAGTGGGAGACGGTGGGGGATTTTTCCCCTTTTGTAGTGTAAATTGAGAAATAAAACGATTTTGATCTTGGGTAATGGAAAATATTTCCTGTTTAAACCCGGTATTCACTTTTGATCAAATTTTGGTTTCCATAAGAAGTAGGTACGCGTATAAAAAACGTACGTTTCATTTGGTTGGTACTCAGCTCTTTGTGAAAATTTCGTAGGCAAAATCAATTACAGGGTTGTTATGCCAAAGTTATTTCGTGTGAAAATCATTGTTTCGGATCGGAATTTGGTCATTTCGATAATTTTAACCACACAAAGTAACACAACGTGTGTTAAAAAAAATCAAAGGTGGTAAGAGATAAATGACAAGATTTCATACGAAAATTTCCCCAGAACTGAATACGGGGATTTATGCATAAGGCTGCCATACCAAACCCGAAAAACCAGGGACGCTCATACTTTTGGGAATTAACAAAATTGATCGGAATTTGAAGAAGGTAAATTGAAAACGATCGGAATGGAATTATAAACATTCCGAACGAATTCTGTGACAGGCCTGTATAAGAAATATTTTGAGTGAGAATGATAGGACACGAATTATAGTGTTCAAAATTAAAGCGGTTTTCACTCTTTGTAGTGTTTTCACAACTGTAGCGGTTTAACAATGATTTTTTTAATACAAAGCGTGTTATTACAACCGGAGATGCTAACTTTTTTGAATAAAACATCGTAATAGTTTAAAAAGCGTAAAATTTAATTTGAACTAAATTTTAATAAAATTCTTTTTATTACCAAGTAAAGCCTCCATAAAGCTTTTGCTAAATATTCATTTAAATATTTTGTGACAAGAACAAATATCTTCATACATTTCAACCATTTGGCTTTTTTTCTTTCTTTTTAAAATCACCTTAAACAGTGGGGAAATCGCTGAGTTGACATTATTATATAAAACCGCTGATCTTTTGTGTTTATCCCGTTTTCGCTATAAATTCAGTTTTCCATCGTTTGTATTAATTGTTATAATTTTTTTTTAACATTTTACACAAAATTGTTTTCTTGAATACTAATTTTGCCGGCAAAGCGATCAGCTGTTCTATTTACAATATCTACAACACCTGTTTACTTCTACTCTAGCAACAGACGTGTAAATTAGAGTTAGAATTACAATATTAATTATTTTTTTTAAATTTTTTAACTTTTGCGGCCATAAACAAATATGAAAAAACAATTGGGGCTTTTTGCTGTTTCAAATCACCTTAAATGGTGGGAAAAACGCTGAGTGTGCATCACTATATAAAGCAGCTGATCTTTTGTTTTTATCAGAATCTTACTTACTTACCGGATCACCCCGAGGGGTCAGGGACCTTACAAAACGAAAATAGCATATTTCGCCAACCAGTTCGATCTTTTGCCTTATCTCTCCAGTTGGCAATACCAAGTGTACGCAGGGATTCGTCAACCTGATCCTTCCAGCTGAGTCTTGGTCTTCCTATTTTTCGTCTTCCTTCGAGTTCGGTTTCGAAAACAAAAAGTGCTTACTTAGGTTACAAGTTGTTAACGTGAAAAAGCGCAATTATTTTAAAAAGGAGCTAAAAAGCCCCTAGCAACCAAAAAAAGAGCTACAAATTTCCTAAAAGGGCTAAAGTCAACACTGATGATAGTTACATAATATCAAAATAACGATGTTGAAACGAAGTGATGTTGACATAAAATTGACAACGACGTCGACGACGCCAACCGTAAAAAGGGACGTATATTTCTGGGCTGTCTGTGGCCGTCGGTGGTGCAATGGTAGTGTGCGCAGCTCTTGTGCAGGAGGACGTGAGTTCGATCCCTACGCTGACCACCTTAAATTTCTTTCGACCGTGGTCACCTCGCTTACTGACGGCAACACTATCGAGTATTTAGCCATGAAAAATCTTCTCAAAATACAGTTCGGAACCGGTGTAAAACTGTAGGTCCCAATCAGCTGAAAGGGATTAAATATATTCTTTAGAACACCGTTTGTTCTCTAAATCACATCCCGACCTTGAATTGTATTATATTTTCCTTCTGGCGATTGAGGTTCAGCTAAACGGTAAGGAATCATAAGTTGAGTAAAGGCAAAGGATATCTTGCATCACCCAAATTCTGTAATAAATTTGAACAATTTTAAATGTAATACAACCTAGCAGTCATGTGATTTGTTCAAAATCTGCGGAAACCTTTTGCTGTAATGGGCTGTTGTTCTATATGAATGCAACATGAGTAGATACACAGGATGTCTGGCGTCAGTCACCATACCTTATTCCCATTTGGTAATCGCACAACTAAAAACAAGTTATATTTATAAAAATAAATAATAATTATTTAATAACTTAATAATTTAATTACTGTTTAGATGTGACGAAAGTCTTCCTTCGGCCCCTGATATGTACGTACGTGCCTCCCATTTATACAACCAACAACCCGAGGAAACTTTGTTTTCGAATAAAAATTGTTTGTATTTTTTTTTTGCTTTTTCCACCTCTGACGTGCTTGAAACTATCTACACTTTACAAAGTTTTTGTTCAGATTAATTGCACGACTTCTTTTATAACTACCGACAACGTAGGTTGAGCCATTCCCAGATTGAAGTCGTTGGCGTGAGATTTTTGGAAACTTTCTTCAGCAAAAAGTCTTAAAGCTACGCAAACTTATAACAGCGTAGGTAGGCCAGATGTTTTTGTTTAAAATTATTATTTAAGGCTTCCACTAAATATACCACTACATCTTTTGGAAGATGAAAATAAGCATTGAAACTAATACAAGTAACTTTTTATTCAAACATTAATATTTAATCACAGTACAGACAGTAATTCTAGAGGATTGGAGTTGTCCCACAAGTGCCGTCTAATAAATGCCGCATTAAAACCTCTTCTTCGTCATCAAAAAACAATCAACATAATTAATGAAATAATTTTGTTGCAAAAATTGGCTTTATTTTATTACATAGATACGTATGTAAATTCATTACAAAAATATAGTCTAATATATACGTAGATTAAATGAATTCTTTTAAAAACGTATTAAAATAAAATAAAGGAGTCTTAGTTTTTTTTAAATTATTTATTAATCTCCTTATTTTACTGCTTATAAAAATTTTATAGTTTACAAAGCACATTTCGAGATTCGTTTGAAATTATGTTTCTTATTTTGTTTGCAAATTTATCTGATACAGAAAGTTATCTTTCACTTTATACTAAAGTTGATTTTATAGTTAAAACTGCATTATGTAAATATCCACATGTTTTCACCTTTCACCTGTGGCTTCCATTAATTTAAATTTTGCGTTTCATAAGTTTTGAGGATCTTCGACTTCACTTCAAACGATATTTTGGGAGAATAATCGTCGTTATTTTCGGTAGTTTGGAAACAATTTTAAATTTGAAAAATTCTATATTTTAAAGTTACTTTAGAAAAGTCCACAATAAAATATTTCTGCATTCTTTAATTCTCTAAATAAGGGATCCGGGCAGTTTCTGCGCAAGATTACATATAATATGTATTTGCAATATTTACTAATAAAATATTCTACAGATAATATACTAGTTTTTGAACTAAATTGTTTCAATTATCAAGTTTAATTGTTTTAGATCCGAGTTATTTTTAAAGTTTTAATTTCCTTTAAGGCTAAGAGATCATGTTTTCTCCGATTAGTGGTTATCATTGATACTTCTAAGCTTTAAAACACAATTAGAGGGCCTAAGTGGAAAGCGCCTTGAGTGGAACACAATTGTTGCCGCAGTAGAAGTAAACAGAGTTTTAAACAAAATTTGAACTACATTTTTGTAGAACCAACGAAATGTTTGTTATATGAATTAGTTTAAGTTAGAATGAGAGGTCACGAATGTTAAAATTGCAATGTGTATGGTGAATGATGTTTTACTCAAATTATAACCAGGTGGGAAAAGGCATTTTAATTAATATAATAAAATTTCAAATTCAAAATATATATTAATCCAAACATACATTATTATTAGAACTATATAAATTTTTGAGTTTTTATCGTTTGGATATCTCAGCAATTATGGCGTGAAATGTTTAATTAAATGTTTGAAATTAGTAAAACTAATAATTCAAAAGGCAAAAAGGACGAAAACCCTTAAAATTAGAAAAGTATAGAGTATACCGTCAGCTAAAATGAAAAAGACAGTATAACTACAATTTTCATTTTGTTCAAAGTAGTTGAAAAAAAAACTTATAAAAAAATACAAAAAATTCCGTTTGACAGTATATTTTCGAATCTTATTGAAGGTAAGACTTTACTTTAGGAAAGATTTGAAAATTTGAAGAGAAAAATTAATTCCTCATCCTTTTACGAGGATTGTTTCTTCTCTTGGAAATATAAATTAAAATTAGTTACGTGATTTTGAATTTCTGCTAACGATATATAGATTATTTCCACAAATAATAAATTATAGAACAATATTTTCAGTTTGAAAAATTTCGGGTGTCATTTATATATGTAACTCGCACCAGTCGCTCATTAATGAATAAGAAGAGTGATGAGTCTTGAGAAAATAGTTGTCGTTTACTCTCTTGATATAGTCTGCAAAAAATTCGTACCCACTTTATGCAACAACCGGATAGCGAGAGCGAAAAATTACTTGAATTTCCGACAATCTCCGGGATCCAAACCGTATTCACCAGGCTTCTTAGGAATAAACAGTCCGTAATCGGGCGAATAACGTTTTTTTTTTTAACCCGAAACAAAGTTGCAACTTGGACATATCTAAATCAGGGTTGATTTTTTGTAGAGTTGATTTTAAAGCTCTTCGATGTCAGATTGAAATGAATTGTGAATAAACTTTGTATTAACTAACTTATACGGCGTTTACACCAAACAAGATTAAAGCTCACTCCGTCGCCGATATAAATGGCTCTTCTCGATTTAAACTGTGTGCCGATTTTATCAATTGGACCGATTTGGCGCACTGCTCCAATTTTAAAGGTTCAATTATTTCTAAAACATCCCAAATTTGTACACAATTGGAAAAACCAACAGCCGCCAACTTAGTTTTTCTGTTGTGCCGCCGTCTTCGATAATTTTGTCTCGGCTCGAAGTTTGTCTAAGCACGGAGTTGCCACCTGAAATATCAATTTAATCTCAAATTGGGTAGTATAAACGGCAAAGGTTAGACAACAAGGTTATCGCTAACCTGGCCGCGATAAACGGCGGTGTAAATTCGTTATTATGTACTTACTTGCAGTGATGCCAACTCTGCAGGAACGAAACGCGCCGTCGAACTACCAAAAAAGTGCTAAAACGCGCCAAATAACCAAAACAACTAGGAAAATTGCGAAAGTGCTAAAACGCGTCCAATAGGGACCGGTAGATTTTGACAGTTCACGGGGGTTACGTTGTTTTATCGATTGATCGTTCCTGTTATTTATTTTTCAGACATTAGAGTCAAATCAACATGGCAAGTTACAGCGCAAAGCAATGTGTACGAATAATAAAACTTTATTATCAAAATTGGTGTTCCCTTGTGGCGACGGCACCCATTTTTGAATTAAATGGTACATAAACAAGCATTGCCGGATTTAGGACGCTACCAGTCATTACAAATTGGCAATGCACACATAGAATGTCACTGTTTGGTCTGGATTGTGGTCCGGAGGCATCATCGTTCAATACTTCTTCGAAGACGATGATGGCATTACTGTCACCGTCAAATGAGAGCGCTACCGATCACGACATGTGGTTCCAACAGGATGTCGCTACTTGATAGACAGCTGATGCTACAATGTGCATTCTGCGCGACCGATTTTAGGTATAGCTCACGCAGAGGCGACGTGAAATGGCCACAAACATCGTACATTTTAGCAAGTTAGACTTCTTAGCTTGATCTATGCGTCAGTTATCGACAATTTTAACACTCGGTTTCGCGGCAACCACCGAAGCTCCGCCGATCATTTGAGTGAGAGCATATTCGTTGATATCGCACACGCAACTTGTTTTTATTAAATTGTAACTCTCCCTTTTCAAGCGAAGAAAACGATGTTTGGAGTGCAGATTTGACGGAACCAGCATTGTCTGACATTTTTTTTTTCAAAAGGATCAAAAGTGGATACTGCTTCCCATAACTTGAAATATTTTTGAGCGATAACCAATACAAATATAGAAGCAAACTTAGCATGTGTGGTGAATGAAGATGAATATATTTTTGAAAATATTTCGCCCGTCATTCACAGTAATGCATAAAAATACAAAAAATAATATTCTTTATCAAATTGGTGTTGTGTACAAAACGGGCTAAAGGGCTAAATAAAAACTCAAAACGCGTGCACACTACGCGTTCTTCCAAAAAAGCGCCATTGACATTTTATTTCGTGTTTTTCAAGGTCGAAAAGTGCTAAATCTAGCCCCCAAAGAGCTAAATTGGCATCACTGCTTACTTGTGCGGTCTCGGACAACCCCGGGAGGTCAGGGACCTTACAAAAACGAAGATAACATACTTCCGAATAAAGACCGAATAAAAATTCCCGTAAGGGAAATGATGAAATTTGACGAAGGGCACCGCGAGCTTGAAACAATAATATTGTTGATGGCAACCCTCTGTTTTGTTGTTTTTGTAATGACATAACAAAAACAAATCATGTCTGTTTAAAACCAATGGTTATTCGACATGATAAAAAGAGTTGTGCATGAAAGTGTTCCAATGGTTGTGCTTGGTATTCTTCAAACGTGCATATAAAGGAATTCTCATTAATATGAGTGTTTCTAGATACACATATATTTTTGAAGAATTCACCAAAAACATACCAAAAACGTCTGCTGATGAAGATCTTGGCAAGATCCGAAATAGCTGTACATACAGACAGCCTTGGTATCATTGGAACATTTTTATGCTCGACTTTTTGAAAGTAATATAAAGCTAATAAGGTTTATATTATTTAAAAAGGTCTTGAGGTTGAATATATTTGTAAATATTTAGAGAATATAAGTATATTGATTTCTGTTTCATTCTTCCAAGTGTTCTAGAATGAAACCTGTATTGGCCAAGTGATTATAATCAATTTAAATACGAGTGATTATAATCAATTTAAATACGAGTAATTATTTAAATACGAGTAACCATGTCACAAAATCGTATCTCTAGCCCAAAGGAGTGGACTTATCCCCATGATTTTCAAAGATAGGAGGGGGATGAATGACTATAAGCCACCAAGATTGTTTCGGGAAGTTCGCTCCCCAAAATTTATGGAGCTATTGATATTAAAATGTTTCGACTTTGTAAAATTGTTGACATTTGGCCCTTTATGGACATTTGACATTTCCCAAGTTATGATCCATAAACAATCTGTTTAATTAGTTCCATCCATCCTCTATATACCAGTGAAAACTGATTTGCCATACTTTTCACCTAAATCTTGATAGAATTTTTATAAGACAGCTCTATTTTTGGGTACTTTTCTACCAATTCGTCGTTAATGGGTTAATAGCAATCCTTACGACGAAAATATAATTAAACAGTTTTTTTTTGGTGTTTAGTATATCGGATGCCTGACATCGACATTCAGCAAAATGAAGTAAATGGTCTTTTGTTTACGTGACAGGGACTGTATAATTACATGTGAGCTTTGCTGAATTACTGTTCAATACTGTTGTTTAGTCATCATATGTATTTACACACATTTGTTTTTTATTCTAATATTTTTTTTATTTTATAATCAGAGTATTAATTAATGCGTCGTTTCATTTGGTAAGCTGGTGGTATCTCACGTTAAACAATAAGTATGTATTTTGAACCTTGCTCTTATGATTGTGTTTTCTCTCTCTGTGTTTTTCGGAAAAAAAACAAAACAGCAAAATAAGTAAAACCAGTTACATTTGCGTGTAAAATACAAAGTCTGTTTGTGATAATATGAATAATATTTAAATGTGATTACTCTCGTAAGTAGAGCAAGTATACGTACATATTGACGAATACCAACCATATCACCACAAATATATGTACATATACTTAAACATATTTACATTAAATTGTGCGTTCTAGACTCACATTAAACCATCGCACACAGGAAAATAATTATAAATGTTAGCTGGTTGGTTTGATCATCATCGCCAACCCATTTTTAAGGTTTTTCTCCTGGGCGTATATTTTTTTTAATCGTCATTTGTTTTGTTGATATCCACATTTAGTTATACCAAAACACCGCCACCCAACCATATTACTGGGTGAAAGTAAACATTATTTAAAGATTATGAAATGTCTATGTATATAGATATGTATGTATATTTAGCTACCCATTTGATAAGATAATGATTAAGGGACCATATGATGTTAATACCCCACAACTGTATGCAATTGTTTCTATGATAGATGAGATATTTATGTGAAAGGGACATATATAAGTGCTTATATGTCAGAGATTTCGTCACGTCATGGTGTTTTGAAGATATATTAATCTGTCGTCGTCATACCATGTACTTAACTTCTAGAGATTAACTTGGGATTCTATAGGCTGTCTATTTTAAGATTAATCTTAAAGGGAACCTACAGTTTTCTACCATTTCCCAGCGGTTATGCTGCAGAAAGCATCTTCATGGTTAACTACTCGATAGTGTCATCATCAATAAACAAAGTGACTGTAGACGTCGAAATTTAAAGAAATTGAGGATGGTACAATGGTTAGTGTACGCGACTCTTGTGCAACGTGGGTTCAATCCCTGCTCAGAACACCTTTCATTTCATTCGGCGACAGCCACCTGGCATTATGACGGCGACTCTATCAGGGTTTTCATGGCTAACTACCAGGGTTCCTAAAAGCTCGCGAACAATTCGATCCCAAACCGAAATCAAATATCTCGAAAATGGTGCGTCCGATTGCAAAAATAACTTGATTTTTAGGATTCCTAAGGGATATTTGTCTTTTTTTACTTCTTCCATATACGAAAAATTCCAAAAAAGAATTACAGCTGTTTCGGAGACAGGCGCGCGGCTCGCAAAATAGAAAGCCGGCTTTGGAACCACGAATTGTGGCTCTGGAGCGGCACAATCAAGAACTTTTACGAACCCTGGTAGTCAGAAATGAAAAAGTTTTCCAAAATGCCATTCGAAATCGGAATAAAACTGTAGGTCCCTCAGTGAGTGCAAAACTAGAAGGCGCACAGCTCTGTGATTGTGAGAAGCTCTCCCCATTTCCTTCATGGGATGTTATTGGGAATTATTTATTTTAAACAAATGTAAATGTATTCCATGAATATACATTAGACTTACAAAAAAAGTTCCTTTTGTCCACCCCCTCAAAATGGACTTTGGTTTGTTTTCTGATGGTTCCCAAAGCATTTCGTGTCTAGCATTAAGATCCCATGAGCTGGATCATTTTTAAAAATGAATTTTGTTTAGTTTTTCAATGAATTTTGTTCTTTAACTATGGACAATGTATACAATATTGGTATCATATGAAGGCTCGTCCAACGGTATATAAAACATGCCAAAGCATGTTCTGACACATCCTTTTTTCAGGAATATTCTGCAATAATATTGAATTTTTAAGTTTTTACGGAGATTTTTCTGATTTAAATGTCAGATTAACATATTTTAATCTTTCGTCAATTTAAGTAAATACTACGTGTGTCAACTTTTTTTGAAATTCACTCCTGTTGCGCGTTTTACCAAATATTCAATACGATGGGAACATTACGTTCTAAACATGACAAAATGGGTATCAAATCTTTTCTTTTGACAAGGACATCATTGTAATTTATAATTTTCCAAGTTGATCTAGACCAAATTATGAATATTTTTTTATATATGTATATCACACCAACACGGGGAGGGGATGCCCCCTATAAATGAAGTGCATTGTGTTGGCGAAGGAAAATTGAGGTAGTGGAGGGTGGAAAGAGGAAGTAGTGACTGTTGACATTTGCCTTGAATCTTTGTATGTCACAATTGGTGGGAAATACACTAGCCGGAAGTTTATTCCACATACGGACTGTACGGCTGAAGAACGAATTTTCTCTATAGTGTGTAGTGCGGTCAACCGGCCACTCTATAAAAAACGGATGAGAGGTCCTGTAAAGCCGCGTACTTCGGCCAAATATCCTCACGTCTGGCATAAGTTGACGGATGTCCGAGGAACACATACCGTGGAAATGTCGATAGAACAGCGACACGCAACCCACATTTCGACGATGCTCAGGGGAGACAATAGAGTTAGATACCCTACTGTCCCCTATCAAAACCATCGCTCTCCTCTGGACACGGTCGAGAAGCTCCAAAGATGTCCTAGTACCAACTGCCTATATATGGGTGTTATATTCCACCTTTGGCCTGATGTAAATGGTGTAGATATTAAGAAGATCAGGTGGAGTGAAGTATTTCTTGCCCCGCTTTAAAAAGCCCAGACACTTGAATGCATCTTTCGACACTTCATATACATGTTTTTCCCAACGGACATCACATTGTATTTTCATGCCCAGAACATCAAGAGCGTTTGATTCATCAATATCCACACCGTCCATAGGCGATGACGACACACCTGGGTCAGCAATCCGGTTAAGCGACAACAAACAACACTGGGTCTTACAAGTATTAAAATGTACTCTATTCATTCGACCCATTCAACAATGGACACCAGATCCCGGCCGAGTGTTTCATTCATCGTCCAGCGTTTGAATTCAATCTCTTGAGAAGATTTGGCCTACGGGCGAATGAATAAGAATGACAGAGATTGCTGTCATCCGCAAAAGAGAAGATTTGATTCACAGTCTGACCCAGGAGATCGTCAATGAAAATAATAAAAAGAGAAGGAGAAAGAACAGACCCTGTGGTACACCTACGCCAATCTGACATTTAAATCAGAAAAACGACCGTACTAAAAACTTAAAAGGGCATTTTTTTGCCGAATAATCTTGAAAAAGGTATGTGTCAGGAAATGTTTTGTCATGTTTTAAATACCGTTGGACGCGCCATAAAAAACTCTTGCACACGATACTAATACTGTATACATTATATTTAGTTAAAATACAAATTTCTTTGAAAAACTAAAAAAAATAATTTTAAAACGCCCCAGCTCTCGGATCTTAATGCTAGACACGAAATATTTTGGGTATCATCAGAAAACTTACCAAGGTACATTTTGGTGGGGTGGTTCTCAATAAGTGTTGTTGGGTAAAGTTCCCAGCAAGGTAAATTTCCAAAATTTCCCAACGACAGTATCGTGGGCGTCTTTTTATTTCTAAGTGTACACTACGAAAGGGAGAAAATTAACAGCTGTTTTTCAGCCGTCTTCCACTTTGAACTCTTTTTTTTAAATTAAACAAATTATATTTATTTATACAGTGTCCATAAACACAAATAATATGTTGTTTCCGCATTCGAAATCTCAACATACACATTTTCTTCACCATTTTCTCGTTTGCCCGGTGGAACTCGTATATCCGTTTTTACTTCGGGAAACGAAAATTTCCCAGGGCTTTAAATATTTTGCAATACCATTGCGAAGCCCCTATTTATTTTATATTTTCCGGAAATGGTATAAAGAAACTGCTAGTTAAACTAACTAATATCTGCAGCATAGACGTGACGACCCAAAACATACGAAATCGTTCTGAGAATTATGCTTTTTTCTACCTAATCAATATTTTTCAAGTTTTAGATCGCCTTTTAACACAGTTAATCGCCTTTTGGTAAAAAAAAGTATGAATGCAATTACTATATTCCTAAATTAAAATAGGTAGTAAACATAGATTTGATGAAAAGTGTTTAGATCACGCAACAAACAAGCGTATGACAAGTATACGGGCCGCTTTTTAGATTTTTATAAGTAATGTTACTGGTAATAAGCAAATAAAATGTATGTGTTGTTTTTATTAACAGATTATGATCCTAAAGTGGTGGAACAAAAAGAACAGGCCCAGCCTGCGTGTTTGCCGCTAAGCTATGTACTACGCTTTATATCCGACGATGCACGCAAGGAGAGTCCTTTTCTCACAGCCAATGCTGCGGGTGCTGAGCTCAAGCGAAAGCTGGCGATTAAACATCACAGTTATAGTATGTCTTCGTCAAATCGCAGTAACACACCTACCGGTGAGAACCAAAATATCCCACATCCAAATGTTTCATACATATACATACGTACATAAACATTTGGACTAATATGCTAATGGATTTTCTCTTTATTTTGTGTTTGCTGTTTAATGTTACAGGTAGCGAAATGGATGAAGATGAAATGGTTGTCTCTGAGTCGGAAGACAGCAATGATTCATGGACAACTGAAGAATTTAGTTCGGAATTCATAATGCGCTATGGCAGCAGGTGGGACTGGTGGCTCTGTGCCATCTTTTATTAAACAGCTCAAGTTCATTGTCAATTTAAAATATATATATTTGTAATTGTTTTTATGTAATGTCTCTCTGATAACAATGCGTGCGCATATCAAGGCATTCCGGATCTGGCAGCAATGGCACTCCAGGCAATGAAAAACCATTTGCATGTCCTGTTCCGGGATGTAAAAAACGTTATAAAAACGTAAATGGAATCAAATATCATTCGAAGAATGGTCATAAAAAGGATGGAAAGTAAGTCGCTGTGATAATAATACGGAAGAAAATAAAGAAACTGTATTAGATGGAAAAATCAAGTTAATGTAAATAAATTATTTTGTCATATTGAAATCTTTTGAATTCATTCATGTCGAAGTATAAGTATATCTATTATGTATTTACTACGTTTATATTAAAAAGTAGATTTTCTGAGAATTAATTTCTCATGCATTAACAAATTAATTGTAGTTGGAAATTTATTTTTTTCAAACAATGTTGTATGTACGTAGTTTGCATTCCATATTAAAACAAATATTATGTAGACTAAGATACGCATCTTCACATGCCATGAACATATGTTTATTTTTCGAAAATTTCGAAAGCAGTTTCTGTGTGACAACCGCAGATGGATAATTTTTCTTCATTTACAAATATTTCTTATAGAAGAAACTAAATTCAAATTGTGTAAAACCGCCGTGGTTGTAACGCAGTCTTGTAATTAAGGCAGCCTGTACAGAGGCGACAAGAGGCGGGTTTGAAACATTTCGTGTGAGATTTTTGTAACTCAATCTTGATTTTTCCATAAACATGTAATCGTTGCGCGTTTTGAACGAAATGTAATAAAAGCGTAATTGTTATTTCAGAGTTCGTAAAGGATACAAATGTCATTGTGGTAAAAGCTACAAAACCGCACAAGGATTGAAAAGTCATGCATTGGTAGCTCACAACTCCTCACCAGAAAATGTACTAGTGACCCAAACGCTAGGAAGCGTACTTTCATCCAATGGCAGTGGTGTACTTATGCAACGCAGTAGCTCGCCATCTCAATCATTGGGTTCACTGAGCCCATCAAGTATTAGTAACATGTCTAGTGGAGCAAGCAGTTGTCACGGCAGCGGTAGTGGTGCTGGAGGCAACAGTGGTGGTAGCCAAAACCTATTGCAACACTTCTCAAATAGCAACCATAGTTCAAATGGTCAAAACACAGTTAATTGCCTGGCTCAAGCTATTAATGGAGGTGGAACTTTAAACTTGCAGCAACAACAACTATTTAATACAACTGCCAATAATCATCAACATGTTGTAGCTGCTTCTGTTTCATCAGCACTACCAGCAACTGTAGCTGCCTCGGTGACAGCAGTTGCAAACAATCAAACATCAACAGGTAACAGCAATAATCTAATTCGTAACGCCATAAATCTGGTGTCTTTGAAAGCCACAAACGTCAACCACAACAGTAATGGTAACAATATAACGGTGACAAAATCATCAGCTGCCACAAACTTATTGGCCGCCAACGCAGCGGCTAGTAAAATTCTAAAGTTAGCCACTAATGTTGCTGCAGCTGCGGCCAATAATAATAATAGTAATAACAGCAACACAATTGCGGAACATCAGCAACAATTTGTTGGTAAACAGCAAACAATATCGGCGGCAACATCAACTACAACCCCTACTAAGATAACTCTGCCAAATTTGGTAAACTTAGGTATATTGACACCGGCAACATCGCCCACAAAAAACACACAGTCGTTGACATTTACTCAACAGCAACAAACGCTTACAAATGCCCTTAATAGCCTAACGACAGCAACACACTTATTGCAACAGCAAAAAACAATGCAGAACAATAACAGTGGAAATTCCAATAACAATTCTACTAACACAAATAACAACAAAAACAATATATTAATTGTTGAACAGCATCCACAGCAACAATCACACCCATCATTATCATCGTCATCCTCATCCACTCAGTCATCAATAGCAACAACTGCATCATCATTTTCATCTCAACAGCATCTTCCATTAACACCCATTAGTCCAAATAATGTAAGTTTATCACAAAAATCAACAGCGGTGGCTGTTGCAAATGCTTTGAACGCGTCATTGCAACAACACAAGAACAAACAACAACATCAGCAACAACAAATTGTTGGTAGCATACATTTAACACAAATTACATCCTCTAATAATGGTAATATTAAGCAACAACAACATCAACAACAAACTGTTACTCAACATATAACCGCTGCATCACCGCCACCGTCAATGTCCAACTCTCCCAATAATTCAAATGGTAGTTGTGGCATAGGCAATGGTAGTTCACCTCCATCAACGGTTTCCACCGATGTTGTTGCTTTGACTGTTGGCGTTGCAGACGCTGGTGTTGGCTCTTTAAGCGAGGAAACGTAGCCTATACTAAAGAAACTTTTAATGCGCCGAAAATTTAAATAGATCTATTTTTTTAGTTTACCCTTTTCGTTGTTATGCCCTTCATTTGGAATACCAGATGAATGAGGGCTATTGTTTTGTTATAACTCTTAACATCTTACTTAACATTTACAAATATAGAACAAATTTTAACGTAAATCCTACAAAATTTGTAGTAAAAAATACAAAAAGCAATTTTAGTCCGCTTTAATGACATTCCGTTGTTTTTTTATAGATTGTTTTAAACTATTAAAACAGAGCAGCAATGCATGGCAACATATTGTTTACGGGTTTGTCTCAATCCCTCAATAGCTATCAGCATATTCCTTTAATTTAATTGTTTGGACGTGTGCTGAGTTTACATAGTGGTCGAGAAATACATTTTCATTTGTTTCCCAAAAATAATATGTGAGAAATACACATTTCGTTCATTTAAATGCAATTTAAAAACACATTACGAAATTAATTCAGCATGTGAAATAAAATAAATACACAATCGATAAAACCAGTAACACATTTTTGAATTTCTGCTTTAAAATTTTGGATTGTTTCAATTTATGTAAATTAAAATTACAACAAAGAAGAAATATCTTTGCATTAAAACCGAAAAAAAAAATATTTTTTATTTCCTCACCATTTAGTGTAAACTAATACATCACAAATGTACACCAACCTATAATCCTACATATTCATCGAAAGAAATTTGCATTTACAAGCTCTAGTATACTATTTGTAACAAGCTTAATCTCGATCTTTTAAAAAATAAATATGTATATCTCTACCAATTACAATCGACAGACATTATTAAACGCATGAAAGAAAATATCCATATATACTCTCTATATATGTATAGTAATTAGACTGTTTGAAGTATTGTTTTTCGTATTAAGTGCAATATGTATTTCATACAAGTTTATATTATTTACTATATTATTATTATTTCCATTATTTTTTATTGAATCATATAAACATATATATGAGTAAAACAAAACTATTGATCTCCTTTATTTTTAAAATAGTAATCTTATAAAAGTAATGAAAACAATTTTGGATAAATATTTATTCTATGCTTTTTTAACCTTACTTTGAACCAATTTTGTTAAAATAAAACCTCTAAAGTATTATTCCCTCTGTTAGACGCTTACCAAATTAATGTAATACCAATCTGAATTGAGTGAAGAATCTGTATATGTATGTATATTTGTTTCCTTATTGAGTTGTAATTTGATGCCTAGTGGCCAATTAGAGATAAATTACAATATTCATTACTTTAATATTTTTGAAAAAGTCCGCGAACACATTTTTTTTAGTTTTTATTAAACCATTTAGTGCAATATTTGTGTATATTTTTTTTTAAAACTGAAAATAACTTATGATGTTATTTCTATTTTGAACAACAACAAAAATAGCTTGCATTGCTCTCCACAATTTTAGTTATTTATGTAACTACTCTTAAAGCTCTATGATTTTGTATTGCCTGCGCATATTTATTAAGGGTCTCTTTTATTAGCAATGATGAATCTGATATAAAATAACTATTTGAACAACGCCACACAGATTAAGCTGATAATTGTTTTAATTTAAAAATAAAATATGGGTTTTCGCATGATAAGTCGATTTTGTTTCATATATATTATTTTTTTTAGTAACTTATGATTTATTAAATCGTCTTGGCATTTAACCCAAAACGATTCTTCGTAAAACCATTTTTTAATCCAGACATTATTTCTCTTCAACGGTTGTTCGCAATGATGCCTTCATTAAATTCGTCAGAAATAATTAAAAGGAATCATTTTTTTTTGCTTTTGACGAATATAGACTGCTAAAATATTGCAATACCTTAGTTATAAGAAATTTAGTTTGCGCATATTTTTTATAACTGAGTGGTTGTGATATTTATCGAGCATTTCTATACAAAGTTTGTCAAAAATGCCCTTCGCAACTATTACTTTTAGGTCAACCAAAAACAATTGAAGATGGTACATTTGGCAAAATCTTTAATCAGATGCACCGATTAAACTCAAATTATTATCACGCAATAGCACTGATATTTCGTGATATGGATAATACCCTATTCCCATTAGGAATAAAGCTATATTACAAGTTTAGAGCTTTCGGTTGTCTTAAGGAGTAAATTAATAAATATCTATTATTTTGTAACATCTGTTCTGCCTAATCGGCAAATAGGACCAAATTCGTAACACTTGTTTCGTTGAGGGGGGCGGTTGTAATATGATGTTGTAAAGAATTACTTTCAGAATTTTTGTGGCTAAAAATTTCTTACTATCTTTTGTGTATTTTAAAATTATGTTGATTTATTTATCATTTAATTTTAGTTGAGTTTTATAGTTTTCTTTTTTTCTGTTTCATTATTACAGAGTCCTCCACCTCCTTTTCTTTTAGTGGGCAATTATTAGCCACTGCTATGCAACAGCAACGTTGCGTTTCATCAACTGCTGGTGGCAGCAGTGGTGGTGTTGGTAGTAATATTGGTAATTGTTTTTATGCGGCCACAGCTCCTCCGATGCAACAATCTTCAATGTTACCATTCAGTAGTACTGCTGCAAATGGGCCCTCATTTCCCCAACAACTACCTGCCATATCACCAACTTTCATAGAACACAAATATTCGGCAAACACTTTCAAAGAGAAGTTCTTTGCCAATCTACGGCAAAACCAGCAGAATGCAACAAATAAATTGAAACCTTTGAATCCAACTTTAGTGGTGGATTGCTCAAAAACCTCCACCATTGCAGACAATGGCAGTATTAATGACGATACACCAAATGTAATAAAAAAAGCATCTTTAGAGACTGAAGAAGAAGGTATTGATGAGAATAGTAGTGGTAACAGCAATATCGGAGGCTGCGGTGGTGTTGCGGTCTTTGCCACCGAATGTGTAAACAATGCTAATCGTGAAAAGTGTTCCATACAACAGCAACTAAATGAAACTATAAAAAATAATTTGTATAAGAAATCTATAAATTAAGTAACACTGTTGTGGTGACTGGCTATACTTCTGGTTCTCACCAACACCCCTCACCGCCTTCCTCCTCATCTCTTAAACTTGGCTGTGATGTGTGGAATAAATACATATGTATATTAACTTAGAGAATAAAAGGCTTTAGTTATAAAACAACAAAAAAATAAATATATATATCGTCTCGTTAAAGAAGAGATTGAGGGATTGTGCAAAATACACTACAAAAAAAGGAGTATCAAAGCTGAATAACTATTGTGGAGACAAATGCAAGTTTATATGAATTCCTTGTTTTATAAGTTTTGTTTATCATTTGTTGTTCTTTATTTACATATATGTATATTTGTTTCACAATTGTCTTTTTTATATATACTAATTTAAAACGCTCCTAAAAATGAAAAGGCAACATATTTTTAGGGTTCATGAGGAAATAAGCGCAATTTCTTCAGTACCAAACAAATTGGGTTTGTGTGAAGATGATTAATTAACGTTTAATTGTACAAACTTCGGTTAAATCGAATAATTTATGTTTAATTTAATATTATACTAATATTTTAAACATATTAGCATTATAATTGTAATTTGAATGTTTTGGCATAAATGTCTTCAAATTAAATTGCTTTAACTCAAACAAGTCGTAATTTGTTGCAAAGTCTATCTTTCAATCTATCATTTGATTTCATAGAACTGGAATTATACAAAAAATATTAGCGACAATGTTTTTCCCTTCCTGTGGATTTGTAAGTGAGGGTTTAACAAATGTTTGTATTTTTAAGGTGTTTGAATAAATATTAAAAAATTTATTGTTTCAATTCCATCACACCAATTAGTTCAAATATTCTTTCGATTTTTATATGAATGTTGAATACATTATTTTATCCCCGAGCAGTACGGGAATAATGGTTCTACTACGCATTTTATAATAAATGAATTACTATCGTTTTTTTTGGAATTAAGATATCTAGAAATGTAATATTAAAATATTTTTTTTCTAGCATATATTTGTCAACAAACGATAAATAATAATTTTTTCTGGAATCCAGAAAAGTCATTCATTTTTCCGGAATATTATGAGGAAGCACTCTTAGCTGTCTCTGTTTTAAAAGATTTTGCGCTTATTTCATAATGCTAGTTTTTATATTAAAACGGATCAATTGTACTTTCCACCTGTTTTTCGATAATTTATTTATTTAAAAGTAAAATGATGATGGAGCCGATATTTCAGACTTTTTACTTAGAATACCCAGTAAGAATATTCCAACAAGTCGAGAAATTCACAATTCTTAAAAATTTGTAATAAGTAATGTTTCCTTATCAACCAATATTGATCCATTTTTAATGAAAATAAGCTTATTCTGACATATTGATTCAAAATTGACACATTAAATAAAACGAAATGGGTTTTACCTCCCCAATAAATGTTGTCTTCTAGAATAGCATTTAAGACAGTTACGAATAGAAGATATACTGATATCAGTCACTTTTGAAACGTTAGTCAGAACTGAAACAACATTAAATATTATATATATATATATATATATTGCATATGTATAAAGAAGATTCTAGTGATACAACATGGTTTGGTTGTGATGCTCTTTTAATAAAGCTTAAACACTAAACCCAATAATAATCCTAAATATATCCTCTTTATCCAACATAGAAACAAATTGTATAATTTTAAAAAACGTACGAAAGGCAAACAAAAAAATAAACATAACTCGCGATGACGTAAATCCTTGACACGGAAATATATATAAAAAAAATCCAATACACCTTTTTATTATTCTAGACAAAACGCCCTTCTCAACAATAATTAAAAACGAAAAAAAAATATTAGTTACTAACGCTTAATAATCATTGTCCACATTAATGTTTACATTTACATATAGGATTTTTAGCAAAATATTATAGTAATATTTGTAACCTTACTAAATGAAATAACAATCCTAAGAAACTTAAAAATGTTAAAAAAAAATCACACAGTAGTTAATAATATTTATTTATAAATATGCTACTTTAGCGTAATTCAAAAACAAAAACATATATATATATATATACTATATATATATATATATATATATATTTTAAACAATATTATTTATATGAACATTTTTGAAGATTTATTTTCTTCGCCTAGTCACTATCGTATACATATGTAGTTAAATTAATTTTTTTGTAATTATGTATAAAAAAATAAACAAAAAAAATTTAGAAAAATCCAACAAATATTTTTGTCAGCATGATTTTTTATTTTTTGGAAACTTAATTTAAATTTTATTTATATTTGGAATACCTAAAGAATTGTGTTTAAACATGAAGACGAAAATACAGTGAACTCAGATGTAAATTATTGTCACAGAAGAGTCATTCCAGACTTAAGAATCTCCACATAAAAAATAATAAAAAATAAAACAAACTAAATTGAAATAACAAACATTTGTTAATTAATATATCTCTAGACTTTTCTCATCTTCGATTCAAGGCTGTAGTGAACAGCGCTATTGTTTGCGATATTTCACGATTAAGATCTAGGCGCATTTATGTAAGGTGGTGTTACTAGAACAGCCGGCTTATTTTTTTTTATTTCATTGGTGTCTCAAGACAACTTCAAAATGTTTGTTAACGGACATTTGTGTTGAATTCGACAGTATGGATACAAACAAAAAGCCTGCCTAGAATTATGTGTGAAGTGCATGAAAGATATGTTTTCATTACCATTTTCCATATGCGTTGGATTTCTTGCACTATTAATTTCAAAACTAAAGCTTACTATTTTATTTCTCTACACAATGTTTGGTCTGAATATCCATTTTTCTTAAGACTACGTGGGCAGGAAAACGTAATAGGCGTAGGAGAGGGGTATGCATACTTGGGGGAAATTAATTGGATGAAAATTATAATTTGTGTTTTAATTTGAATTGTACAAACGCAATTTCAAAACTAGTTAAGTCCTTAACAATTGTACTTATTTCAAAAGCATTTGACATGACGTATGCAGGTGTTTCTATGGCTCAGCTTGTAGAAAAGGTACTAGGGAAATGATGTAGAATGAGAGACCAAAGAAGACAGAGATTATAGACAATGCAGTAAACTAAGTATAAATAGTGTTGATGATTGATACAAATGCCAGCTAAATTATGTGTATGTTGTTTGCATCGAACGAAAATATTTGTATTTCTCTTCGTATTATGTCCAACCAAAGAGAAAATTACAATAGCAACTCGAACTCAATGAAATGGCCTACTACCTCGTCGTCATCAAGAAAACGTGAAGAGAGGGATAGTGGCTCTTGCCAATTTGGATGTATCTCACGATGCAAATTAAAGAGTTGATTGGGGGAATGTAGGGCCTGTTCGCAAATCCATCGGATGCGCAGCACGTTCGTAAATGAAAGCTCCAGAAATATTGCAAGCGTTAATGTTCGTAAATTCAGCAATGCATCATCGTAAACCTTCTGCAAATTTGTATTATAAAAATCAGGGGGTACTGATGATGTCTACGCTGATCAAGAAAGTACTTAGGAAACTTATAGAAAAGATACTTTCAAAGAAGAAACGGTGTTAGGTGACTGGAAGAATTCGGGTTACGATGTGCGATTTTCACATTTTTGCAGCTGCGTATCAAACCAAAAGTACAAAACATCAACTGAGAGTACATTTTGCCAATTAAATTCATTTTAAAAGGGATATTTAATGAAAAAATCAAAATGTAATGAAGTGTTAGAGTTAAATTATTTGTATACATTCCAATTAACTCACAAATTGTTAAAATTAAAGATTTCTCTCATTCACTATATGTTTTTCAAGTATTAAACGGATTTGTGGTGGAAGTAAAACAGCTATTCCAACCTCTTATATATATTACTTTTTGGTCTAGACCCACCTCTTTGAAATAAACTTCAAAACCTATTTTGCCATCCAGTTTGCAGCCATCAGTGTATACGCCTAAAAAGCTTATATTATCTGGTATGTGTGTCCCATACTCATATGCTACTTGTATAGTGTAATGTAGTGTACATATTGTACACTCGGTTTTGCATTCAGCCTTATTTCGACTACGACAGTTTTGTGAAAGATTACAGATAAAGTTGGCGTGTTGTCTTTAATCTTTTACAAAACTGTCGTAGTCAAAATACGACAACGACATTCGTAATAAGGCTGATTACTTGGAGACAACAAAGTGGCTCCGCCATATTCCCTTGGCGATTTAATCGCCTAAAGTTAGAGCAGAAAGGAACGTATATATTCTAACAACACCAGTCATTGGTCAACAGTGAAGTGGCTGGTTCATGGTGACTATGACTGCCTACCTCCAAAGTGACTTAAAATCACTGCATGTGGCTTTGCAGGCTAATGTGTGTTAGTTGTTGGTAAATAGTGAAATCTCTACTTGTTCACTACTTCCACTGACAGCAGGGAGTGTAAGAGTTCCTTTACAGACAAAAACAAAATTATGATTGATAAGTGGATGGCCAAATGATTAATATCACTGTTCCACGATTGTTCATTGTTCGTTCATTGGAAGTAGCAGTAAGAGTGTATGGCCGGCTTTGCATAGCTGAAATTTTCCCAAGAATGCATTCATACAGCAGCAGGAAACTCTCATTTGGAGATTTCGAGTTAATTAACACCTGATTATTGTTTTGAACACTAGCGGCCTTATTCATAAAAAGTTGTGAGAGTTTTGAAAGATGATTTGTCATACAAAAATCGTATCTCAAACCTCTCACAACTTTTTATGAATAAGGCTGTAGATGTTTGGCTAAACGAAATCTCCAAACATCAGATTTCGATTGCAGTGTGTTCAGGTCAAAAGTTTTTATTTCATGATTGTTCCAACGTTTCGTCAATTTTTTGTTGACATCTTCAGGGGCGAAATTCTTTATTAGTTTCATTTGATTATGTATATAATCAAAGTCAAAATTATTGTCAAGTGAATAAATAAAATTATAAATAAAATTTTTCAAATAATTACAACATAAATAACAATAATTACAACATAGTATCACATAACTTGCTTTTATAAAATCACAGAATAGACTGATGATGATGTCTTGTCAATTGACTATAATTTTGACTTTGATTATATACATAATCAAATAAAACTAATAAAGAATTTCGACCCTGACGATGTCAACAACAAATTAACGAAACTTTGGGACAATCACGAAATTAAAACTTGTTTTATTTGTATGGACCTGATCGACAATAAGCTCAAATATTTAATTTTTTAATTTTAATATTTTTTTTATATTTGCATGCAAAAGCAAAATTGCGTTTTTAGAAACTAGGAACAACAGTTTTCGATCTTGAAAACAAGAGCCTACCTTGATAAACAGTGAACACCACTGGATTCAGCGTGCTCGAATTAGATTTACCCCTACGTCTATCGGGAGAAGTATCTTCAAGCGCGCTAGATCCATGTTATCCGTACTAATCACATTTTAAAAAAATTTACGTATATAATCTCGTTTGGTGTTCTATCCTTGTTGATTGTCATGTTTTTTCTAATCCGTAACTCTGTTTAACACAATTCTTTTAATTATTTCGTAAATTACCATTAAAAAATGTTTTGTATAATCAATCATTGCTTACAAATATGTGTGTGTTCGAATATTCCCAATATTAATTGAAAGAAATTGTTATTGCTTACGAAAGATGACACAACAAAATATAACCTGATTACAATTGCTGTTTGTTACACAACGGCATTTTATGTAGAATTAAGTAGTATTCTTTAATAAATATCAGTTAATATTCAATCATAAATTCATGTGAAAGAATTACCATCTTAAATATTATTTACATTCTCCTACTCAAATCGTCTAGCGTTTAAGAATTGAGTTGATTCACTTCAAACGCCCTACACCATAATTATACTGGCAAGAAAACTATTTCACTTCGCACTAAGTTACGTTTCCACTGAATGCGTTTAACATGTTCTGAGGCTAGAATCAGATGATTTCTCATACAAAAAAACAGCTGGTTTCAGTCCCAAAACATGTGTAAAGTGTCAAACAGGGGCTAAGTGGTAATAGTTGTTTAAGTAATCACTGAAAACATGATAAAAGTATCAAAAGAAAATCTAAAAAAATGTCATCTTATAAAAGACTGCTGTTTTGTTTGTAAACATTATTTACTATAAACAATAAAAATGAATTAATGATACATAATTGTAATTTATTTGTAAAGTAATACAAAATAAACCGTGTTGTAGCAGCTAAAACATTAAAAACATTCAAAAGTGCATACGCGTATATAATAACTTATATACTCATATTGTATAACAATTTATTAATAATAATACGTACATACATTAGAGCGACTCACGAAAAATAGCGAAAAAGTTATCACCCGAAAATTAACCTTGACATGTTTTATGGTGGTCTGGAAAATATTACGGCTCTGCAACTTTAAAAATTGCGTATCATTCCCCAAAATTAGGGCAAACAAAATATTACACATTGAAAGTAGAACATAATATTATCGTTTTGTGAAAATTGTTTGTACCTTATATACAGTGGCTCACAGCATATTTCAAAAGTAAATATTAAAGAAAAAAAAAATAGACTTGTCAAAAAATTTCTAAAATTTCAAAATTTGGCGTGGCCGAGTTTTACGTACTGGGAATGGTTGTGTTATTAGAACGGTTGATTTGATTATTTTTCTTGTCGTGTCACTTGCCAACTGTCAATACATATGTATTTTGTTTTTTAGTTTTGTTGATGATATACATTTGTGGTGAATTTGGTGCGCAACAAAAAATATACCTGCTTTTACCGCAATTATAACAACACACCTGCTGCCACTACTATGATATTTGTACCATCTAAGCAACGTAATATGTAGGCAACTATGACTCCTGGGCATACATACGTTCACATCTCGCCTATAAAAGGAGGCCTAGAAAGAGGTCTCATCTAAAGGTTCAAAAATATCCGATAGACATACTCTACTATGTAGTGGAAGGCAGAACGGTGGCTATATGCACTCAAATTTCCTTTCTTTAAGTAAACCTGTGGGCAGGTCAGCTAAGGTAATGCAAGACGGATGCTACTACTGTTCGTTAAACTCCATCTTTCAACATTTCGCAATTCGTCATAGAAAACTCATAACATGTGTTAGCCGAGTAACACATCAAACTATAAGCGCTAGCAGGTGTAACAAGAGGAGGGAAATGTGTAGACGTCCCCCCCTATGGCGCCCTATGCTAATTTGAAATGATGGTGTGTGCACAAAACTACAATACGAATTGAAGCGGAAAAAAAGTATTTGTATTGTATTTTTGTGCTCTACACAATACAAATACTTTTTTCGATTCACATCGTATTGTAGTTTTGTGCACCCACATACACACCTTCACGAATGCTGTGTCGACAGTATCCCGAAGTAATTGGTTGTTTGTGTAGACAGTACCCTAAAGTACTTGGTTGTCTCAACTTTGCTACAGTAAATGCCTTGAAAAAAGTAAATGTCTTGTCAAGACGTCTTGTGCAAATGTCTAGTATCTAGTAGGAGTACATAAGAGCTTTTAGTTTCCGATATTTCATTCGTGTTTATTGGATTGAGAAGTTACGCAAATAACGCTTCTTAAAACGCTCAGTCCTAAGTCGATTTCCTTTTAAAGCAATCACTGCCAACAAAAAGTCTGCCGGTGTTTTAAATTATTTTCATCTGTTTACAAACATATCAGCTATTACCAAGTAATATGAAAAACCCAAAATCACGCCAAAACTTTTAAAATTGAGTGATCCGCAATGGTGGTATGAAAACAGCGGGTGATTTTGTAATGTTTGGAACTTTTAATCAGTATTGCTACCAATTGAAGCCATTTAAGACCAGCAGCTTAATATATGCTGTAAAACTGCAATAAAACTATGAAATCAATTAAAACTTAAATAAAGTTTCATAAAAAGATAAATAATTGTGTTCCTTGGAAAAGACCTTAGTTATTTCTGAGCCGAAATGTTGGGAAAAAATCAAAAATTTACCAAAAATTCATTTTTGAGAAGTACTTTAAAAATGGTGTAGGTGACTGGAAGCGTTCCCTAGAGCTGTAATATTTTCAGAACCGGCATAAAACACATGAGGTCTAATTTTCAGGGAGGGATATATTTTTCAGTTTTTTTTTTTGCTTCATACAGAATGAGTCGCTTTAACTATACATATGTAAAGAAGCTCTCCCGTGTTCCATTACGTGATGTAAGGGGAAAACATTTATTTTAATTTTTGTATAAATCTAAAAGGTATCCAACATTTAAAATCACTTAAATTGAAATATAAGTACATTGGAGAAAGTACATCCATACAATCCACAATTGTGCTATTTACAGTGTCGATGATGACGGTCGTTATGCATGCGTATCATTGCTGTCGTATATGGTCGGCTATATATAAATTGGTTTCCAATCACACAAAATCATGTGACGCCACTGTCTTCTATTGAAATGTTTAAATTCAAATTCGTAACAGCTTCATCAAATTCATTTTGCGTTCTTGTTTGTGTAGGATTTCCATCTCGCTTGAAAAAGTTTACTCAAAAGATGTGTTACTCAAAATAATCTAAATCTAAGCTCAAAATAATCTCATATTAAAAAATAATAAATCCTTCCTCAGTTTTTTTTTTTTCATTTCGTTTTGTCTCAACTAAATTTGTACCTTAGTCGTTCTAATTTCTGTGTGGAAATAAATTTTTATTTTTAAGAGCTATACTTTTTATTCTGAGGTTTATTTTTGAAAACAAGAACTCCTTAATCTCCGTCCTTAAATAGCAAATTTTGTCTTCCATTGCTTATAATCTGAATCATCCGAGGTGTTTTGTAGTTTGCTTTTATCTGAAGGTGTTTTGAATTAATTAATTTCGCTAAAGTGTCAATTCAAACGAAATTGTTTGAGAAACTATTGGTCTATTCTAATTGGCTAGAACGGCACCCATTCAAAATTACGTGGAACCAATTATATAAAATTAGGAAAGAGTCAATTCAAACGAAATTGATTTTAAAACTTTTCGGATCTTTGTGAGCAATAGTTCTTTATAAATTGGTGAGGCTATTGCTAACGATTTAAATCTTTTCGTTAAAGCTAATTCAGAGCACCCTCTTTGTGAGAAGTGTTCTTTTGTCATATATTTATATTTTAGTTAATTTTTATTTGTTTGCTTCAAAATACCTTACATTAGATTAATCAGAATACATAAATTTATGGATTCACATATAGTACATAGTAGCCAAGAGATGACACCCTTTTCTAATTCGCAATTGTGCAAGTTTCATATTTTATTCCTAATGCATTGATATACTACTTATATGTTAAAATAAGTCCTGTATTCATAAATCGTATGAAACGTTTAATAAACAACATGTGACAGTTTGCATATCCACTTAGGACAACTAAACAAATGTGCTGGTATGCACATTAGGATGTACTGAAAACACCGTTTTTTTGGAATTTCAGACGTGGAGGTCTAAAAAGATGCGTATTGAAGAGCTGTTTCCGGGAACGTCATACATTCTTTTATACGACGGTACTTCGGAGGGGGTCTTAAAAGGTCAAACTGTTTTAAATGAGGTTACTTAAAGTCCCCTACCTGCTGTTGCAGTTTCGATTCCTAGTGTATTTTGTATAATTTTTTTTGGTCAATATGGGGCTCAAACGACGTGTCATAGCGTTCATAAATAGTAAAATGTTTTTTGTTTTGTTTTTAATTTAATCATGCATGGCAAATTTTCAATTTACTTTATTTTGTATTTTACATGAAAATACTATCAAAGAAATACAATTGACCGCGAATTCACGAAATACATTGAGAAATATACGAAATATGCCTGATCAAGATTTCAAAATGCCGCCCTGAAAAAAATCATCATGACACTTCGTTTGAGCCCCATATTGATCAAAATATAAGATTTTTTTATGCCAAAATACACTAAGAATCGAAACTACAACGGCCGGTAGGGGACTTTAAGTAACCTCGTTTAAAAAAGTATTTGACCTTTTGAGACCCTCCAAAAAATGTTTTCAATACAACCTAATGCACATGTATGTATATTTTATAGAAATGTTTTTCATTCTTGTTGTTTATATATGTATGTGACTAAACAGACACACATACATATATAAATATTATTAAAGTTTTTTAATTTTGTCGATTATCTTTGTTGGATTACAAAGAAAATATTGTTACTATATGCATATGTAAGTACATATTCTTATACTTATACATATATGTATGTACGTTATATGTTTTTGTAGGTATGTAGATACAAATGTTTATAAAGTAACTATATTTTTTACTATTAACTGTGTATTTAAAATCAGGAATACTAGAAATTGATGAAACATATTTAAAAATACTATATAGAAACGAAAAAATTAGTAAAATTATTTTCTTTATTGCTTTTTTGTGATCTAATTTACATATACATACATAAAATATATACATATACATAAATATAAAATATATACTTATATGGATTATGAGACAAATAAATCCTTTAAACCAGAAACTAATTCTAAAGTGTTTCAATTTTGAAATTTGGTATTCACCCTTTTTATGTACTAGGGATGCTAAACGGGATTGATTTTAAAAATCCCTGGATTCGGGATTTTCGAAATGGCGATCCCGGGATTTTTCGGGAATCTATTTTTAAATTGTTTTTGGAAACAGGTGTATTTTACGGCTTTCACTCTAATAAACAACCACAAGAGGGGTAGAATACGTTATTCTGAGAAAAAAAGTAAAATAACATAATCGGGGCAAATGCATAGTTTCGGAGTTATGGGCCCCGAAATTTCGGATATGTGAGAGGGTTATGGCGTTAACGTACCGTGTAAAGCCATAAGACAGTTCAAAACAAACTCATAAAATAATGTAGCACTTTTTGATAAGTCGCTTAGTTATCGAGTTATCGGATGTTGACATTTAGAAAAATTATCGATTTTTTTTTTTACTTTTCTCAAACAAACACAAAAATTATTTTAAAAACAGCACGATTTTTCGAATATTTTTTTTTCAGTCAAAAACAAAAATTATTTTAGAACAAATTTTAAATTTTTATTTGAGAAACTTAAACATCCGATAACTCGATAACTAAGCGACTTATCGAAAAATGATACATTTTTTTTTGAGTTTGTATGACTCCGAAACTACGCATTTGCCCCGATTTTGTTATTTAACTTTCTTTGCTTAAAATAACATGTTCTACCCGAGTCAATAAATTTTGTAATTTTTGGAGAGTAAGCCGTATAATAGACATACATTTGCCAAAATTAATTTACGTTAAGATGTGTTATTAAACCTTTTGTAGAGCCGCCATTGGTTTTTAAACCCTTTTTGCACAATTTGTATTTTGCTTGAGGGGCTCCTTTCGACTCTTCCAAAAAATAAAACTACACTGAACTTTTGTCATTGTTTTTAGTTTTATGTTTTCCAAAATTAATAATAATCCCGAAAAATCCCGGGATTCGGGAATTCTCGTTTGGCATCCCTATTATGAACATATGTATGTCGTAGTCGAATTGTGACAACTGCCGTAGTCGAATTGTGACAACTGTCGTAGTCGAACCCGAATTTACATTTTATTGGTATTGTGTAACACTTTCGACGTGAGTGTTTTTGTAATAGATTGTGGGCGCACATTTTTACAATTTATGTGTCACCCTGCCACCAAAATAAATTAACTTAAAAAAATCAAAGTTATAAAGTTTTGTGGTTCGTTATTAAATTTCAAATTGTTTGAGTGTAGTTGTTTCATCCTTAAATATGTATTAAAATAGTTTTTTTTTATTATATATCTTATATAAAGCTAATAATTGAACTTACATTTTGATATTATCCATTTTTTGTTTTCAAAATTTGCGCTCTTTTCCGATTTTTTTTATATTTTTCGACGTTGTCACCAGTAAAATTCACTAAGACTGTTTTGCTCGAATTTCGCAGTCATAAAAACGACATACACAATGCCGTCGAATTTCGACATCAGTAATGCCGTATTTAAAAAACGACAAACATTCGACGTGACTACGAAATGCATTATAAGGGTGATTACTTCACCGAAGAAAACAATCGAGGTAAGTGCTACTAAGGCCACAATTACCCAAGACCTGTAAATTTAATGTTATTTTTGGCTCAAACGGAGCCAACGTATGTTATATTAATGGTATGTGATAAAACATTAAGATGGCACTCCTCTGCCTTTAAAATGGGAATTTCCAAACCAGTTTATTGTTGGCCAAGTGACAACCTCATTAGGATTCAAACGAATATTGTATTTACTGCACATTTATTTAATTAACCAGGGAAAATCTGACCGAAACTCGCGCATACGAGTATCTAAAATAATTTTGAATGCAGGACCCACATTCAGCCACAAGGTAACTTAACGTAGAGTACTTTTTATAGCCTCACCCATAGGATGGGGGGGGTATATATCATTTAATACGGAAAAAATGTAACGCATAGAAGGAGCCATATTATCTTTGGACGAAAGTCAACACGATAACTGCCGTAAATCTTTATCGATCACAGGAAAATTTTGTCAGTGACTATTATTTGTCCAAAGTAAGTTTGGGATTGAAAATGGGCGAAGTCGCCACGCCCATTCTGGTGCCTCCCATGCAAAATCTTGGTGGTCGTCCATGTTGTCAATGCGATAAGTCTCGTGAAACACTTCCGATCTTCATGAAATTGGGTCTTTGGCTTCATGTCAATAAACGCCAGTCAACGATTAAGACAAGGATGTTTTTGCCACGCCCATGTTGGTGCCTCCCATACATAAATTGTTCGGCCGGCTGGTTTTTCGGCAAGATAACTCCCGCAAAACCGAACCAATCTTTATGAAATTTGGTACTAGAAAAAATGTATTGAAATGCCACTTTTTTATGGTAAATGAGTCATTTT
The DNA here is from genome assembly GCA_963931995.1 of Phaonia tiefii. Lineage (NCBI taxonomy): Eukaryota > Metazoa > Arthropoda > Insecta > Diptera > Muscidae > Phaonia > Phaonia tiefii. The sequence goes on from OZ008367.1 coordinate 90,224,156, forward strand.
GTCACGCCCATTCTGGTACCTCCCATTCAAAAGTTTGGTGGTCGTCCGGGTTGGCAATGCGATAAGTCGCGTGAAACATTTCCGATCTTAATGAAATTAGGTTATGCGGCTTATGTCATCAAACGCCAGTCACCGATTAAGACAAGGGTGATTTTGCCACACCCTACCAAGATAAGTTGTGCGGCCGGCTGGTTGTTCGGCAAGATAACTCCCGGAACGCCGAACCAATTTTTATGAGGTTTGGTACTAGACAGAATTTAGTAAAATGATAACTCTCGTAGGCTACAAGCGATCTTAATGAAAATCGGTGCTCCGCAATGTTTTCCTAAAAATAATTGGCAAATGTGCCAATATTCATTAGAACTCGGTCGCAATGGATGACTTCACCAGACTGTAATTTCTGTACCGGTTTATATTAATTGAAAGTAGAGAATACAAGTTCCCGGACTTTTTTATTTCTCGGGAATGCGGGAAAAAATTAAATAAATTTGCCAGGAAAAGAGGAAAAATAGTACAAACATCGTAAATAACGTAATCTTATATTTGATGCATCAAATACTAACGAGGATTTACTTCTATTTTACATTTGGCAGCCTAATTTCTGTAAAACTTTCCTAATAGCATTCACACCAACCATATCTAAATAAAGGGTTATCCATTCTGCGGTTTCAAAAGTAAACGCAAATAAAAGACATAAAATTTTTTTTAACGTAGAATACGTTATACGGTAAGGTAGGGGTGTTGATCTGGAGCACAAAATTTTGAGAAAATGTTTGTCACTTTCATTATAAGTTTTTAATACTTTATGCATGCATTGAAGAAAATTCAAGTATGGTCGTAACATATTTAATATGTCTTCTTTTGATTTGTATTTAAATAATCATATTGCTACATATAATTTTTTTTGATTCTATAAGTAAATCAAAATTTAACTCCTTAAAATTTTGTATTAATTTTCATATGCTTTGTATTTTATGTATTATAACATCATGTGTAAGAGCAGTACGATTATCTGTGTGTTCATCACAGAACCAGTGTGAGAAAGAGAAGAAGTATAATGACAATGCATGTTTTATGTGAACATTACAGAACCAGTGTTGCCACATGCAGTATTTACACTTGTTTTCAAAAGTGCATCGAATTGATATAAAGTGTACCCAAATTTTGTTAAAAACTATCCTAAATTTTTAACATAAAAATTAAAGATAAATTTTATAGATTTAAATCATTTATCAAAAATTATATTTAATTTCTCCATAAATTCCATGGTGGTTCTATATTTTTGTTGTTGACTTGTATTTCTTCGGGACTGGTTTCGCAATTTTACTTGTTTCTCTGGACCAACTTGAGTACCATGTTCATCCGTTTCTTGTACCCAGCCTGTAACCATCGATTCTGTTAAGCCCAAAGTTGCTAAAAACATTGTTCTGCATACTTGAAGTCTGGTAGAATTTTTCATTAAATAATATGACTTCGATATTGAACGTCTGGAATTTTCAACATATATCCTTTTTCTGTTCTTAAATTCAATAAGACTGGTCACATAAATTTTCTTTTGGTCCCAAGACATCTGCCAGAAACTATTAAATATTTCCTTCCGTACGCTTTCACAAAATTGGGAGCACTTTCTACACTTTTCACAGTATTTGGATATAAATTTTTCGTTCGGAAATTCCTTCATATTCTTTGCCATGCATACGTTTATTTTTATTCAAACTTCTTTTATTTTTAACTATATTTGATTGACTTTCATCGGTATTGTTCTCATCACTTGAACTCATTTTTCATAACTTTTATTAAATAACTTAAATTCCGATTGTTAATAACGCTTGTTAATAAGTCCGAACCGAAATTATCACTGAATCACATTGTCCGAAATCTGATGATTTTGCGATGTAACAGTTCTGATAAAACGGGACTGTGGAATATTGAAGGCGAGAGGTTATGAGTGGTATATCTACCCCTCAAGCAACTCATACCCTCCCGTCCAAAGTGTAAAACACCAATTTCGAAGAAAGTGAAAGAAAAATAAAGTAAAGAAATAGGAGAGAAATTCTACAACAACTGTGAAGATTATTTACAGAAACGTAGCTGAGTGCTATATAATGCTGAATAGGGAGAAGACGTGTTCATAACACTGGCATGCTCTCATTCTATGTCGCTGGCCCTGCGTTCTGATCTAATAAATTAAATTTAACAGTATTGTTTGTCTTGTTATAACATACGTGATGTTAAGTTGTTTTGCATTGGGAAATATTTGCTCTTGTTGTTACGCTGTTTCGTATTTGGTTCATAAAACAGTTATTTTTTGATATTGGTGCCTAAAACTTTGCAGGTACACGTATTTAAGTCATTTGCATCATATCCCATCAAAACCTCGATTTTCAAAATTTTGATGTTACGCTGTCCTGCATTTAAGGTGACGATATATTTTAATTGCAAAATGACTAACGTATTCTACGTCTGACCTATGCGCCCGTGTTATCTAACACAGGCTTCATATTTTTTTTTCATGACATTTCTTTTTTATTATAAAGTTTGAGCGTTGACATTATGTGTGAAATACTACATCATTTAAATGACCACCACGCGAAGTGTTGCAAGCATTGATTCTTTTGAGGTAATTTTCGACTACTTTTTGACACATATTGGGCGGTATCTCAGCCATAACTTGAGGAATGTAGGTTCTTAAGTGCTCAAGAGTTAAAGGTTTATCTGCATAAACACAGTCTTTCGCGTAGCCCCACAAAAAAAGTCTAATGGTGATCTTGGTGGCCAGTTGATATCGCCACGACGAGAAATTACGCGGCCAGGAAATGTCTCTTGCACTAAAGCCATATTCGCTCGAGTTGTGTGGCATGTGGCACCGTCTTGTTGAAACCACATATTCTCCCAAGTCGTATTCATCAATAGCAGGCAAAAAAAAGTCGGTTACCATATGACCATAACGCTGCGAATTGACGGTGACAGTCGTTCCATCGTCGTTTTCAAAGAAGTACGGTCCAATCACACCTTCGGACCAAAGAGCGCACCAAACAGTGACTTTTTCTGGATGTAATGGCTTCTCTTCAATTACTTGAGGATTCTCAGAACCCCAAATACGACAATTTTGTTTATTAACATACCCACCGAGTGAGAAATGTGCTTCATCGCTGAAGAAAATTTTGTTCGAAAAATCGCCGTCCACCGCCTGTTGTTCAAGCACCCATTTCACGTATCTACGACGTTGTGAATGGTCAGCTGGCTTCAGTTGTTGTGTGAGCTGGACTTTATATGGATATAGGTGTAGGTAGATCCAAATGCAAAATACGCCATAATGTGCCGTAAGACAGTTCTAATTCCTGAGAACGACGAGGAATCGACACATTCGGGTCTTCGGCAACACTTTCACTTACAGCAGCGATATTTTCAGCGGAACGAGCGAAACGATGATGCACAGGCCTTACAATATCTGTAACCGCTCCAGTCTTTTCAAATTTCTTCACAATTTTGCCAATTGCTTGCGTAGTTGGTCGATTGTGTAAACCATAATCTCCTCTTAAAGCACGATATGTGGCTGTGCCAGAATCACCATTTTTGTAGTAGGTTTTAAAAAATTGAATCCGTTGTGTGATAGTTAAGCGATCCATTTTCGTCAATGTCAGACTTTCAACTGAAAAAAAAATTGGTTTAATAACTTAGTTTGACAGATGTCGAATTCCAGCCCTATACTTTTGAAGCCACAAAATGTATAACCCTTTATATACCTGATGTGGATAAAACTAACGCTATTTATACAGTGTCACTTATCTGTCCAATGACAATCAGTATGCTATGTTTATATTCAACCGACAATTTTTTAGCCGCGACAATCTCATTTTGTGGCACATTCATAAGTCACATAAAGTTGAAGTTTAAATTCTACAAAACTTGAATGCATCATCGGGCGTATCTCTGACATTTAGTATTCTATCAAAATGATTTGTATATATATCATTGAAAATTTTAAAATATGTAATTTAAAATTTAAAACATTACAATATTTCGGTAAGTATTTGCAAATATCAAATAAGATATTCAACATATAAAACGATTTATTTACACTTCAATGGCAGGAGATATTAAAGTTAAAAATTAAAATGTATGTATAACTATAGAAATATATTTTGTATAAGCGCTTGCGCCAGTCATAGAATATTCAAAAATTGAAAATACTGACGAAAGTAACTAAAGAGTGAACTTTTGTAAAAATTTTAAAGTTTTACATGAGTTGAAAAGAGGTTCGAAAAGATTTGGAGATTGTTTTTTAAATATATTACTAGATCTGAAATTATTTCTTAGAATATTTTTCGATTTCCTTTGAGCTATACTATGGATTGGAAAAAATGTAAATAGGCGGAAACAAGATTTGAACGCTTGTTGTCGGACGATCACTTCGAAGTTTGGGCCTCTTCTCATCAGCGTCTTAGCGTTCTACGCCAGATTTTAAAATTGCTTTAAACTATTTGAGTTGGTCAAAATATAACTATGTATATATTTTTTGTAATATAGTTATATACTTATATATATATAGATCAAAAAGCATTGCTTAGATATATCCGAAGATACATCGCCGCAACGAAAATGATGTCATTAACCTGAAAACATTCGTCACTGCTACGAATATGTTTCATTACTATGATGAATATGTTCCATTGTTGCGATTAATATTTTTCATTGATGTAAGCTGGTTTGATAATGTAATCACCCATATTGTATGCAAATAATGTATAAATATTAACATCAAGCACTCAAAACCATTTTATATTACTTTCCACTTTGCTATTTCATGGAAAATCTAAAATGTATTACATATCGTCGTTCCGAAGTTATCTTCACGTATATCACAAAATCAAAATAACATGAGAAAAGACTATTTCCTGGGATACATTTTTTAGATCTATCCATTTGTTTAATCCCCACGTCCCTATCTCTTATGGGTTTTTTATATCCACTTTGGCTAAAAATATAGCACGTTATGATACCGTATGAACCATAATTGTGGATATACAATAAAAAATATATGAAAATTTTGAATTAAACAAAAATTAAGTTATCTTCACGTATGTGAGAAAAATATTTGACAGACGTAAAAAAGATATTATCCTATTAATATATGCATTTTGTTTTCGTTCTATATCTCAAAAGTAACTCCGGATAAAGTCTATAACATTACAAAAGAGTACCAAAAAAAAATTCCATACATTGCCGATGCACCCTAATGCATAGTGAATATATGCGAAGATAATGTCGGACTAAAAAAATTAATGCAGTTTTTACGGCTTATGTTCACGTATGTGCCATAAACAAAAAAATATTTCTCAAAAGGTGGCGTATACAACAAAATGTGAAATTTTTTTAGGAGATAAAAATAGCCATAACTCCGAAAATGTCATGAATGACTTTGGATATTTTTACTCCACTACTACTGACAAAAATATTGGGCCACTTTTCTCACACCAATTTTTTTATACAAATTATTGAAATTTCCCAAAAAAAAATTGGAAATATAAATTTTTGGATTATTTTGATAAATGCCGCAGAATATGTGTGTCGCTTCGGGAAATTTGACAGTTATGTATTTGAGCATTGTTGCTATCTTATATATAAAAATGAGTTGGCGTGTGTTTGCCTTAGCATAACTAAAGAACGGAGTGACGGATTTGGCTGATTCTTTTTTAATTTTGTTCACTGTTGACTCCGAATGGTTTGTAAACAAAAAAATCCATAATTTCAATAAAAAAATTTCCATAATTTCCATATCTTCTTTATATATAAAATTCTGCTGCACGTCCGTATGTCACTGAACTCCTCCTAAACGGCAACACCGATTTTAATGAAATTTTGTGCGTGTCTTTAGGTGGACAAGATTAGTCATAAAAAAATTATGGGCAGTGTTCTTGAAGCTACAATTTTGAACGGCAAATTTGAAGGTAAAGTTGTTCTCCTGCCACGAATCCCAATGATCCCTTTAGACTCACCCATTCCATTCAGACGTCTGCAATTTTCAATTCGCTTGGCGTTTGCCATGACTATTAATAAGTCACAAGGTCAAACAATGTCGATTTGTGGGTTGGATCAAGAAAAATTGGCTCTTTTCACATGGCCAATTATATGTGGCGTGTTCTCGCGTTGGAAAACCGTAAACTTTATTCATTTATACTCCTCAGAAACTCACTAAAAATATTGTTGATCAACTCGCATTATGATAAAATTAAACAAACATTGATTATAACGAATTGTTTGTTGAAAAATTGATGTTATTTAATTAGGTATGATTTCACCAAATCGTCCAATGCACGCTGTGTTACATCAAGATTTACAGAGAGAGAATCAATACAATCACGAGGAATTGGCAGATAATGTTCAATCGGACATCGAGAAACTTAATCCCCAACAGAAATATACCTACGATACAATAATGAAAGCCGTCAACGATGGAACTGGTGGAATATTTTTTTTGGATGCTCCTGGAGGTACAGGGAAAACATTTTTGATTTCATTGTTATTAGCAACCATAAGATCGCAAAATCACATTGCACTTGCATTCGCATCCTCAGGTATTGCTGCAACTTTATTAGATGGCGGTCGAACTGCGCATTCGGCACTTAAACTGCCATTGAACATGCAGATTAACGACCAACCAACATGCAACATATCGAAGACATCCGGAATGGCAAAAGTCTTGCAACAATGCAAACTGATTGTGTGGGACGAGTGTACAATGGCACACAAAAAATCATTGCAAGCTTTGGAAATAACACTACAAGATCTGCGAGATAATCGAAATCTTTGTGGTGGTGCCCTGATACTGTTGGCAGGTGATTTTCGACAAACATTACCGGTAATTCCACGGTCAACTGCAGCTGATCAAATTAATGCATGTCTCAAATCTTCCAATTTGTGGAGACATGTTACAACGCTGAAACTCACAACAAATATGCGAATCCAACTGCAAAACGATCCCTCAGCAGATGTTTTTTCGGTGCAATTATTGGATATTGGAAATGGAAAAATTCCCATCGACGTTACGACTGCTTAAATAAAGTTACCTAATGACTTCTGCCATTTCACTGAATCAAAAGAAGAGCTAATTCGTTGTGTGTTTCCCAACATTTCGCAGCATTACAGGAATCATGATTGGCTAGGAGAACGAGCAATATTAGCCGCTAAAAACAAAGACCTCGATGAGATAAATGCAACGATTCAAATGGCCATTGAAGGACTAATAGTGTCTTACAAATCAATTGACACTATCATGAATCAGGAGGATGTTGTAAATTATCCAACAGAATTTTTAAATTCAATCGAGTTGTCAGGTTTGCCGCTACATGATCTACAGTTGAAGGTTGGAGCCGTAATTATAATGATGCGTAATATCAATCAGCCTCGACTTTGCAATGGCACAAGACTTATTGTCAAAAAACTTATGACAAACGTCATTGAAGGAACAATTCTGAAGGGAAAGTACAAGGGGGAAGACGTACTGATCCCACGAATACCAATAATTCCGAATGATTTGCCATTCGATTTCAAACGCCTTCAATTTCCAGTTAGACTTGCATTTGCAATGACCATTAATAAGGCGCAGGGACAGTCTTTGAAAATGTGTGGCATCAATTTGGAGTATCCATGCTTTTCTCATGGCCAGCTCTATGTTGCATGTTCTCGAGTAGGCAAAATCGGCGTTATTTGTTTACGCTCCCAACAGACAAACAAAGAACGTTGTACATCTGAAAGCGTTGCAGTAATTTAAAATCTCAATTAAATTGACTTAATTAAAATAATCATTAAAAACTTAACAAAACTAATATTAAAAGCATTCTTTTAAATAAACAAACTTTTGTAACTCAATTATTTTCTCAATTTAAATATTTAAATACAGAACCATCTATCCTGAAAATTATAAATTTTTAATTTACCACCTTTGAAGGCAGGACGAAGTTTGCCGGGTCAGCTATTGCATATATTACAGTGCTTGAATAAAATGAAAAAAATAAAAAAAATCCGGTTTCATTAAAACTACAATTCAGCGGTAGCGAAGCGCACCGGGTCAACTAGTAAGATAATAAAAATTAGTGTACAGTGTTGCTCTTATTTGAAACAAATCAATCAACACAGTAACACATTCGCTTAGTTAATTTTAAATGTTTGACTAAATACAGTAATAAACAAATAAAATTTTTAAAAAATCAAAAGATCCCCGAGACTTAAAACCTTAACCTCAAACCAACAATTATATTATTAAACTTTTTTTATGTAAAATGCACAATTGATGTTGCAGCAACAACAATTGAGTTGCTGGAGCAACGCAACGATGAACATTAAAAAATATTGTAGATTATTGTTTTGGCATATACGCCATTTATGTTTTTTCGAGTGTATATCGTATCTACAGGTTTTTGTGCGTTCTCTTTCCGAATCTGCCTGCTATCTTACCATTACTGTGATGTTTGTATATCCCTAAAACTCGCTAGTTGGTAATAGCAGTATAGTTGTGAATATTGGTATCTCCGTTTCAAGTAGTGATGTGCGGTTCCTCGTATTTTAAGAACCGGGTATGTCGGGTACGGTTCCAAGAAGACCCGGGTATTTGGACCGGTTCTCAATTAAGTGCTAACCCAAGAGGTTTAAAAAATAATTATTTTTTTAACATTTTTATTGTTATAAAATAAAGAAATAAATAAATAAAAATTTAATTCAGTACTTATAAAAAATGTATACAAATAAAATATGAGATCCATTACTAATACGCTAAAATATAAAATAATATTAAAATACATTTTTTATTTGTAAAGTAAAACCACTTCATGTTTCCATTTAGAAACATAATTTTTTCAATGTTATCGCTGCTATTTCGTTTCTTTGAAACGAGTTCACCAGCTGTTGAAAACACTCTATCGCTGGGAACAGATGTAGCACACATGGCTAAGTATTTTTTTGCTAGACGAGGATATAATATTTCCCTGCCATTTATAGGGTCTTCATCGAAGTACTGACGAATTTCATTGCTAGAAAAAGCTCCTTCTTTCAGACTTGCTATATGATTAGCATATTTGGCGTCAACTTGGTTCCAAATTGAACCATCAAGCTCGATTATATTTATGTCTTCATGTGGTATATTTTAAGTCACAAATTCCATCATTTGCGATATTTCACCTTCTATATACTTTTTACATTTAGATATTATTTGTTCATCTTGAATAACGTGCAAAGCGAGGGTCTCAATTTGTCGCCAATGACAAATGAATATTTTCTTCCATATTTAGAAATCGTTTTTTAATACCTTCTAATAAACGTGTTGCCATTTTTATGCTGTCGGGCTTCAAGTCATCATTTCTCGAATATGAACTCAAGGCCTTTGCAAGTTCTCGTATAATTATAATAACTTTTGAACACGATACATTTTGTTCTGCAGACAATTCTGTTGTTATTAAATAAAACGGGTTTAAGACATTATTTAAATATGAATACAATAGTAACTAACGAAAATGCAACGAAAAACTTTTTCGGCTAGCGGATTGTATATATCAAAGTGGAATATGTATATGGAATATATATTCCTTATGGCTGACTGGGTAATACATATTTGGTTCCTTTGGAGTCGTTTTCGGATTGTATCATACCGTTTTCGGTACTTTTGGTATCATTTGGATCTACCCATACCATTTTTCGATACTTTGGGTCTGGTTCTTGGAACCTGTGTTTCGGTTCTGCGGCCCGTTTTTCGGTTTTTGACCCGTTTTCGATTCTTTGGAACCGTTTTTCGGTTCTTTCGCTCTATCTTTCGGGTCTTTGGATCCGTATTCTGGTATTTGGACCCGTTTTTCGGTTCTTGTAAGAACCGGTCCGGTCGGTTCTTGTAAAGACCCGGGTCTGCGGAACCGGGGCTTCGGTCCTGTGCATCACTAGTTTCAAGCAATTGGCGTTTACGACAAAACAATAATAAGTCGACGATATATACCCAAGTTTAAGAAGAGCTTAGCTTGCTTTTTTGCTAAAATATTCCATTATATTGGTTTGGAAATTTCCCGGGATTCCCGGACAAAAGCGGGAACTGAAAATTAATTGGAAGTCAATTCAGGCATTGGAAATTTCATGGTAAAGTTTGATTAGAACTCATAATTATCATTCATCAGAATTATTTGTCGATAAATTAAAAATAGGTCTTACTAATTATAAGATATTACTACAGAAATTAAGTTGTATTAACTAATTTGAGTATGTATTTCTAAAACCTCATTCATCTGAAATGGAAGATGCAACTCATAAAAAGTAGAATATTAGAATTCGTGTTCAAATATTAGCCACTGTAATCATAATTTAGTCTCAGTTACAAAAACACTTGTCACAAAGTTATGTATTCGATTTTTCACAAGAGGGTTTGCTCTAAAAGATAAACTCTGCTAATTAGTTTGGCTTGACATAAAATGAAAATACCATCGGGTTGGACTGTTTTTTTCAAGATTTTTTAAATTTTCCCAATATTTCGATTATTATCGCTAATCATCCTCAGGGTTCTATATACAAAAATATTTAGCATTAATAACATTGATCACAAAACGATTGCCAATAATAATTACATGTATTATAAATCACAAAAAAAAAATACTCATACGCAGTGTGCAAGCTTTCGTCAACTATTGTCTATTTTCTCTGTGTTTGCTTATTGTGTGTCGATATATTTGAGTCAGTCTTGTAATTGAGTCTTTTCTCTGAGGGAACGTTAATTACACGGTAGCATGAGAAGGTAAAATCAGTAGACAGCTGATTTCAATTTTTTTCTTATTGTTTATTTGGCCTCTTCTGTCAGATTCAAAGGTTTTGCTTTTGTACTTTTCTGTTTACATTTATTTGTTGGTATACGTCTGTTCTGACTTTAACATGAGGAGATCCGAAACAAAAATAAAGTGTATGTTGTTGTTGCCCACAATTGTTGTTGTATCTACTGCGACTACTTGGTTATTTTACTATGGTTTTTTACTATGGTGCAACATTTCGAGCATGGTTGAAATATGAGGTTGTGTTATAAGAACAGCTGATCGAAGTTTTTTCATGTCGTTGTACAGAGTCCTGTCAAATTTTAACTAATTTGTTTGTTTAATTAGTAAATACTTAACAGATTTCAAGAAATTCGATTTAAATCAGTTTGACCACATACTAATTTTGTTAATTAAATGAAAAGTTGTCTGTACAATTAAAGAAAGATAGAAAAAAATTGAAAAATCAACTGAGTTTGACAGATCTCTGTATTACTAATATATACACATTCCTCCTGCTACCACCCATGGTAAAATGAGTAAGGTAAACTTGTTAGAACAGCTGATTTCAACAAATTTCTTGCTTAGGTGTTACTCTTATGTCAAATTCACAAGCATTTTGTTTGTGTACTTTTTTGTTTACTTTTACAGTAGATACACACATGAAGAAAATTTGACAGATTATGGACACCAAACAAAAACAAAATGCCTGTGTTTGTTGTAACAATTCCTAGTGCGTTTACCTTACTTATTTTACCATGCTACCACCTAAAAATTCCATCATGATTTCGAGAGTAAAGCGGCATGGCCACACATCAATCTGGCTCATCAAACTGTCATAATTTTGATTGTTTAGTGAAAAAAAAACTCACACGGATAGGTTGGTGTGAGTTTGACGAAAATCAAAAACTTTTGATTTTCACTACCGTCGCTGCAGAGATTTGAAGCCAGTTTGATGGGTGTGCGCGTAATTCCTTAACATTTTATTTGTGTTTAGTTTTCGCAGTGACAACATTATTTTTTGTTGGTGACACGGTGTTTTGAAAAATGGATAAACAATATTTCTGAAAAAAAAACACTTGAAAATAAAAAAAAAATATTTTCAACAATTATTCTTGACTAATTATTCAAGCTTAAGGTCACTTCTGATTTTATTAAACTTAAAAACAAAAGTTTAATAAAATCAGAAGTGACCTTAAGCTTGAATAATTAGTCAAGAATAATTAAAATAAAGGTCGAAAAATTAGAAACAAATTATTTTCAACAATCAATAAATAATTTGACAAATAATGAAATTTTTTCCGACCAAAAAATACGTTTTTTCGTTTTCACAACAACTTTGATATGAAATTTGATGGTATGAATTTGATGTGTTGCTATGCTAAGTCAAACAAAATATTACCAATACATACATAAGGGGCGTTTTGTTCGTAACTTATACACGTTAAGTCATAGAAAATGACAACCTGCACGTTAACATGTATAATTTTAGAAGTTGAGAATAACACCGATAAAAGTATTACCAAGTTCGGGTGTGTTGTATGGAAAATACAAAATTTATGTCATTCCATTTCTTATATATGATGTAAATATTAGGGGTAGTTAATTTTTTAATCAAAATTTTAAAAAGTTGAATAAAATATTATTGATTTTTCTTCTTCAAGAAGAATAATTCTAAGACAATACTGGAGACTACTAAACTACTAAAGCAAACCCACAAGGAAGTGAAGTGTACAAAGAAAGCCGAGGAATACTTCGATTCTCAAAATATATCTACTTTAACCGATATCTTCCCATGACTCGCAAGAACGCCTCCGGTTCTGTCTGCTTACTGCACCTTATACAATTTTATTCACTTTTGGTACACATGTTGGTACCCGTATGTCTTTTGGTACACATTTTAGTACTGTTACTACACTTTAAGTACTTTGGGTGAAGTTTTAGTACAATTGACTTTTTTGTACTTGTGGTACATTTTGTGGTAAATTTTCATATGTATTTTGTGGTACATTTTATGCACTTTAATGGAACATACTACGTTAAATAAATATTGTGTAAGTATGTAGTTTCTGGTACATTTGATGTACTGTGTGGTAAATATTATGTACTTTTCGAACAAATTATGGTGAATAATCCGATCCACATTCATTACCTGGAGCCAATTTATCATACCACTACACAAAAGCTTTTTATATCTCGCTTGCGGTACGAGATCTGTTCCCGAGCTCCTTGTTTTACTCATTTAAAATCTAAAAGGGCGCGAAGAAGCATATAGAAAGAAGGGCACGCGGCTAGCTCAGGGACGCATGGGTTTTTTTTTATTTTTGCACGTGCTCTCGAGTCGTATATTTGGGCTATAAGTGTTCGTTTACGATGCTTGATTTATTATTGAATAGAGCGATACCCCAATATGGCAATCGTAACCTCGTATTTAGAGATTTCGTTTAACCAAACATATATTTTTCAATGCAATAATTCACTGCTATATCAAATGAGAAAAAGTCTATTGTAGTGTCGATGTAGTATAAGCACCTCATATATTACACTGTATTCTTTAGAATTTTATTTTCTCTTGCCTTTTAAATCAACAAATTGACAAATAAAAATAAAAAATTATCTGATGAAGCCAAGTTAATTATACTCAACGTGTATGCGTATGATGTGTGGCCACGGCAGAGGTAAAAAATTTGTTGTTTTTGCGATTGGACGCACCGTTTGCGAGATATAGCCATTTTTTTATTTTAGCGATTTTCTTATTTTGGCGATTTTAAAAAAAAAATTATTTCATGCGAATTGGAACACTTTGTGCGAAACCCTTGGAACCCGTAAAAATAGTTATTTTTCGATTGGACGCTTCGTTTTTCAGATACAGACAGTTGTTCTAAAGTTTTCACATTTTCGACCAAAAATGGGTTGGGTTACCCTGGGTATCTTATGTATGTTTATGTTAATTTGTGTCATCCAGAATAATAGTTCCTCCAGTCAAGTGTCCACAATTGTTTGCATGTGTTTGTGAATGCGTCAATAGTGGCGTCATATTCAACGATTATGTTTAAAAGTCTCACTTCACCTCAATTTATGATAATATGTAGTCTTCGCTGGCTGATATCTATACACTTTATTGTTTTTCACAACTTTGTTTATCACTTTCTGTTTAAAATATTAGTTTTTCTGTAAAGTCCTCGTGTAACATTCCAATATACGTAGTTTCCCTTTAACAACAAAGCCTCTTGAGAAAAATCGAATACATAACTTTGTAACAAGTGTTTTTATAACAAAAACTAAATTATGATTACAGTAACTAATATTTGAACACGAATTCTAATATTGTACTTTTTATTAGTTGTATCTTCCATTTCAGATGAATGAGGTTTTTGATACTCGGTAGTATCAACTTGTATTTAGTAAAACCGATTTTTAATCTATCAATAACATCGACAAATAATTCTGATGTTTGACAATTACGAATTCTGATCAAAATATAGACTTTATCATGGAATTTCCAATGCCTAAATTGATTTCCAACTAATCTTTTCCCTGCGTGTACCTTTTGGCATACGTCAGTCTTATCCCCATTGAATTTTATTTGATATACAATATTAGACTTATCCTCTTCCGTCACTTTGGACTTTGTCTGGCTAAATACTATGCTCAAGGTATTGCGTGATTTCAACGCCCACTCATATGACCATCTGTCATCGATATCCGAATGCTTCAGTCTCTCGGAATAACCAGGTATATACGTCAGGGATTTGTAAATTTTCGGTGGGGTTTCGTCTGGTTAATCTTGTTCACATTCCATAAATTGTCCTGTGTGTCCATTCCATTCCGATCCAGTAGGCCATTTATTGTTCTGGCCGGGAAATCATTTTTGCGAAGAATTTCCCTTATTCTCCACATGAAACTCCATGTCGCTGATCCTGAGAACTCTATTCACGAAATTTATCGCCGTAGATAATAATTCTTCTTAAGTTAATTAGTCTTCCTTCCGGACGCTGTAGTCTTCTGGTACCAATCAAGTTTGAGCAGGTTGTCTTATCGAATTACGGAAGAGTCCAGATATGGTAATCGTTGTATGTGTTAAGAGCCTTAAGTGCGTTATCCACTTCATTCCTCTTAATGAGATGGATAAAATTCACGATGGAAGAGGAAGAGGACAAACGATTACCATATCTGGACTCTGTCGTAATTCGACAAGGCAACCTGCTCAAACTTGATTTGAAATGTCAATAGGTCATTAAATCTATGATTGATTGCCATGAATAAAATTACAATATTTAATTAAAATATTGTCTTTGATGCCAATACCAGTGTAATGCAATCGCCAATTGGCATTGTTCCATTAAAATACACATAACAGTATTTTAATACAAAAATTAATTATTTATTAGTATAATACAAACTACAAAAAGAAAAACTTTTAAGTCAACAAATAAATGCGCGACACGATTATTATGTGTGTTCCAGTTGTTTATAAATAAAAAACTGACCGAACATATTAGATTTTGCAAGATCATCTCTCCATTTCAACTCCTTTTTCGTTTCGGTGAATGAATTGTTTAAATCAGCTTTTTAAAGGGAGAGAAATACAAATGAGAGATATATGGACATGATTGTTCTTTTTCTAATTTGTATGGAGAAACACCTCAAAAATATGCATCTATTCTGTGTAAAGTGTCTTCAGTGTTGTGCATAGTACGACGGAGAGCGCTCTTTTCCACTCGCTCGCCAATGAATAATTCGCAAGCGAGCGCAATTTTCAACTTGCTTACGAGTTTGCTTCACCCCGATCGCGATTTTAAATTGTAAAACTCGCGAGCGACTTTAACATTTAAGGACCTGAAAATATAACTCGCTCAAGATTTTAGCAGGCAGAAATCCCGAGCGAGTTTAAAAATTAATACACACTGAAAAATAACGGCCTCTCTAACATATTCACCCAAACATATTCTGCAGGAGCCATGTACATATATGTTTGGAACACACTTCAAACATTAATATGTTTGCAAGTACCAAACTTACTTGTATTGCAATGTAAACAGAATCATGTTCACTGGTAAACATGCCTTTTCCAGTTTCTTTCCCCAAAATCGTTTCTCACGTTGGTAGCACACATTCATATATACGAAACACACACAAAAACCAAAGTAATATCACAAATCATTTAAGCGTCCGAGCCTTCGTTTATTCTTTTTTCACTGATCAAACGCTTTTGATATCATCTGTCCGATGAAGCATTGACGACTGACTACATGAAACTAAAAATATGAAACACTGTGTTGTTGTTGCCCACAGCAACAACAAATCCTACTACGTTAACCTCTACTAGATCAGCCTTGATGCAGTACGACAACAAATACAACAAGCCAAAAACAACAGGCATTTTGTTTTTGCTCAGTGTCTGTGTTGTGTCAAGTCAGCTGATAGAAAAATGATGAAAATGTAAACAAATTTGCAAAAAGTGCCATTTAGAAAATGATTGAGTGTTATTTGATATATTGAAAATGGTTAAGTGTGAAAATTAAAACGTTTCTATGTAATTTTTGCAGAGAAATATTTCAAAAACAGCAGTTGCTGGCGCACGGGGGTTGCTAACAAACAAATGTAAACAAACTTTGACATAAGAGAAAATCTTACTCACACTCAGTCCAGAAAAAATTTCAAATCAGCCTGGCTAGTGCTTCTACCACTTCTCTGTACCATGCACTGACTTCATCTGCAATTTGCACCAGTGTTACCAGAGGCTGACTACAAAATTATGCCAAATGTCCTCAAAAATTGTGCCGTTTGCGAAACTATTATGCTAAAATTTACATTTTAGTCTTTGTGTAATTCTGGGACAGAACATACACAGTCAATCCAAGAAATGGGTGATTATCTGAATTTGAAAATTTAAACAACTATTATACCGTAACTCTATAACTTAAAATTAAGTATTAATATAGGTTTAATTTCTTATAGTACCTAAAGGGTTGGCCATTAATTTCGCATAAAAAAGATAGATATTTTTCGAAAGTATTATTCTATTGGTAAAGCCCATCACTGGCAGTTATGAATTAAAAACAACATCGTCGAAATGGCTTCCACGACTTGCTTTACAGTACCTCATTCGATCTACCCAATTTTACAGTTAATTTCCGATTGTTTTGGCCTCTATCTCATGAGCGACAGAGATAATAGTCTAACGGGTCAAATCGCTGCTGCGATTCGATTATGCGGTTTCCGGCTGATTATGCGTAACGCTGGTTGTGTGGCACGTCGTCCATGTCATTCTCTTCAAATTTTGGGAACAAGTATCGCTGAGCTTGGCATTAACGGTAACAGCGGCTCCTTGCTCATGTTCGAAGAAAAATGGGCCTATGATGGTGCCATGCCAAAAACAGCACCAAACTTACACTCGTTGTGGATCCATCGGCTTCTCCTCGTCGGCGTGTGGATTTTCCGAGATTCAAGTGCGACAAGTTTGTTTGTGCGAGAAATGTTCAATTATTCGAACGGTGGCGACCTGATGTTGATGGCTGTTCGAGAAGACTTTCAGCTACAGCGGCAATTTTTTCCACTGAACGCAGTGGACGAGCACGTATACGAAATTAGGACCCGGATTGACGAAACCGCTTGAAAAATTGATCCACTGCACAGATGGCACTTATATCAAATTTATTTCGTAGATTTCTTAAAGTTTTCAACTCAACTTTCAGACCCAGATTTCCTCAATCGTAAAGTGACCCATTTTGTAAATTTCCAACCTTTCACTAATAATCTGTCACGTCATAAATGCCAAATTGGTCACCTGCTTCGAATCAACGGGTGATTCAAATTCTAAATTTTATATTCTGCAAGATTAAAAGCAAAACTAGGGTTGATTTTCAGGCTGAATAAATCCAGGTCCATTCATCTTACAAAAAAAATATATTTGAGATCCATTGTTTTTAACAATTTCTGTCAATCTTCAATCATATGCTAGACAACAGTGACAATTCTCTCGCAATGAACCCGGAGGAATCATAGTTTTATTTTGCGTATTTGATGCAAACAAGTTGACGCAACAAATATTAGACGTTTTGATGTGGGGTAATGCATAAGAAACAGTGAGCACTATTTTATGAAGTTGCGCTTCGCTGCTTTTCAGATAAGTTAGTGGTATATTCTAACATATTAATCATTGTGTCTCAAACATGTAATATTGAATAACAAACACAAAATGTTAGGACACAAGTATATTATATTTGCGACAAGATCCAAGCACACTGCATATTTGCATCAAAACAACAAAAAAAGACAGATTTTTCAGCGTGTAAGTGCAATATGTTATCGTATCGCGAGACTAAATCTTTAAGTTGTTTTCATCTCTACCAGCGCTGACAGTGTGTGTGTATAATTTCTGATTGATTTGTTAATAATGTATTTTGATTTTATTTCAAGGTACGGAAAAACTCGGCTCCCGATCCGAATCTTCAATAACTCGCTCGTTGTAAAATACTGTTAACGGGAATTTTATTCCCATTAATAAAAAGGTTCGTTTTTAAATTACGATAGGTACAACAGGCTTAGTTCCTTTTATTTTACTTATAACGTCTTAAAGTCAATACTTTACAATAAGTCTATATTTCAACCCCGCTATTTATACCAGTTATGCTTCTTGCCACCAGGGTCTCTACCAGTTTCTAGATGGTTATACCCGATTCCAGAACCTGTGGTATAGCAGTTTTAAAATAACGCCATGGCAGAGAACTCGTCAACTAGTTTGTGGTGAGGGTATAAATTCAGGCGCAGCATTAATCGCCCTGTTATTTACATTGTTTTTAATTTGGGCATAAAGAGTATGTAAAAGGTTTTACTTAATCGTAATACAGCCCCTACTTAAGCGTGTTCGTCACGAGCATGTTCAACACCGCTATTTCCATACAGAGCTAGTCTTTCCAAATGCACGACCTTCATTTTAGCTCTTTGACTTTGAATTCGACAAACCACGACATTTATTCGTTTGACAACCTTGTAGAGGCCTTCCCAGAGAGTCTGCTGTTATGGAGATAAACCTTTCCTGTGCTGTGGATTACCCAGTAAAACTAGCTGACCTTCATGAAATCTTTCGGAATTTTTTTTTGTTGGAAATGTACCAGCCGCATTCATAGATATACGCTCGAAGGGAGCACCTGGGCTCTCCTGTTGTATTTGTCCACAAGTCCTCCGCGTTGGTCATTATTTGTCAAGCACTGAGTGCAACGTGCAATCCACTCGGACACAGATTTTTGACGAACAACCTAATACAAACGTTGGCTGAGTTTCCCCAAAGTTTTGTGTTTACCGAGGGGCCATTGAGAGACTGCAATTCTCTCTTTCACATTCAAGGCAGATACCACAATTAGATTTTTCTCCGTTTTACCATTTTCACTTTCCCATACCCGATATAGACAGCCATCACGCAATCTCAGGCTATTCCACTGGCCCAATATTATTACAAAACGGGGCTTTCTGAAGCGATTTCATTCATTTTCGTTAATCGTCTAGCCTCCAAATATAATACTTTTTGCCAAAATATTTTTTTACAATACAGGATCATTTCTCTATGCCATGAATCAGTCTTCGTTCAATTCAAGTCGCAGAGATACTAATTATGCTCAATATCATGTGGACGCTGGAGATTTTATCGGTCACGATTGCCACCTTTAAATTTTTTGCTTGTCATAGAGAATCTGAATCACTTCTCAGTTCGCTAACGACTCCTTTTAAATCTTTTGAGTTGACTTCCGTTTCTACGCATTCACCAAAGCAAACGAAACTGTTTCCACAATTGTAGCTTTTTGTGTGACACTCACGTCCATGCCCCTGGCAAATGCCTCGATCTTAAATTGCTCCACGAAAGTGTGGGATCTCCAATACATGCCATCAACATCAAGTGTTCCACATCCGTTGCAAAGTCTTGTAGCGATTCGTCATGCTTCTGCACACGGCACCTTAGTTCCACGCGGAATAAATCTTTCTTGTTATCGTCACCATACTTGCGTTGTAGCGCCGCTAATATTTCCTTGTAGTTGTTTTTGGCACTAACGGGAACGCTCTGAGGGACTTCTGCTGCTCTGCCTTTCAGTGCCAAAATCAGCTCTATGTCTTTGTCGTTGCTGTTCCACAAGTTCTTAATTGCGACCATTTCAAATTGGAATTTAAAAACGTCGAATGCCGTAAAGCCATTGAAACTGGGAGATTTCCATCTACTAGAGCCTTCGAAAATTGCTCGCACTGGCCCCTCTTGTAACTGAAGTTCATTAATGTTCCATTGCAATTCGTTACATAATTTTTTAATTTCTGTTCTACTTCCTCGAACTGCTCAATCTCCTTGTGTTTCCAAGCTGTTCACAACTTCCGAAATTTCTTGCAAATTATTGTTTGTGGAGTTTGATGTTTCTTGAATAATTCTATATTCTCGCTTAATATTTTATCCATAATTCTAGAATCCTCGTTAAATTTCATTTCAAGTTACCGTGCTGCATTCGAGAATTTTCATTCAATTTCTCGTCGACAATTCTAGAATTTTCGCCAAATTTCACGTTCACAATTATAGAATTCTCGCCAAATTGTTCCTTCCTAATTCTAGAATTATCGATTTTGCGCCATAAAGCAAGACAGGTTACTCGAGAGAGGGCTTTATCTCTAAAGTGCTTGCTTAGCCCAAAAGAACATTTATTCGCAAGCACAGTTCTCCGCTTATCTCAAGGCTGACATTGTTGTTTTTGTTTACGGCAGATCCGAGGTATATAAATTCGTCCACCACCACGAAATTATAACAGTTATCAACGTTCACACTTTGGTGTAATCGCGTTTAGGTCCTGCTCATTTTTATCTTGTCCTCATTTACCGTCAGACCCACTTTTCCTTACTCCTTCTCAATTGTCGAAAACACCGCAGTAACTTCTCTAACTGTGCATCCGATGATATCTATATCATTAGCATACGCGAGCAGCATTTGACTTTTGCTGCTGATGTTTTATTCATGTTGACAGCAGCTTTTCTCTGAATAATCTCTATTAAGATGTTAAAGAGATCGCACGATCGGGTGTCACCTTGTCTGAGGTCTCGCGTAGTTTCGAAAGGTTCGATAAGATCCTTACCAACTTTCACTGCGGATTTGGTGTTCGTCAAGTTCATCCTGCAAATGCGTATGAGTTTTGCAGCAATACCAAGCTCAGACATTGCTTCGTAGTTTCCCCCGTATCGGGCTATCGAAGGCCGTCTTATAATCGACGAATAGATGATAGGTGTCGATTTGTTTTTCGTGGTTTTTCGAAAGCCACACTGGTATGGTCCAATCTGGTCAGCGATAATTGGTTTTAGTCTTTCGCACTTTATGCTTGATAGAACCTTATATGCTATGGATAAACGGCTTATCCCACGGTAGTTGGCACATGGACTCGGGTCACCTTTTTTAAATATGGGACATAGTACACTGAGACTCCAATCGCCGGGCATGCCGCCAACCTTAAACAGCTCCATCCATCGGCTACTGCGGCTTTGTTGTTCTTAAGCCGGGCAATAGCTGTTCTGACCTCGCAATCGACGCCGTCGTCGAAATTTTGATTGATTGTCTCGTCATTGGATATCTCAGGTGCCAATAGCGTAGAGAAATGATCTATCCATATTACCAACATACTCTGCACATCTGCAATGGGATTTGCGTCCTTGTCTTTACAGAAGGGGGCCCTGAACCATGTCTATTAGTTCCGTTTTTTGACATTTTGGTAGAATTGTCGGGCTTCGTTCTTCCTTGGATATGACTCAATTTTCTCACTATCGCCTATACCGCTCAGTCGCAGCTCTCGTTGCAATTGACTGAAGCATTTCCATGCGTGCAGCGTTCTTTTCATCATTTGCAATGTGATACTCTTCATCGTACCATCGTTTGCTACGAAGCGGTTTTTCAAACCCAAGTACGGTTGTAGCGGCAGTTTTTGTAGTGTCGGAAATGGGATTCCACTGCGCTTCAGGATCGTCATCGGGAGGGGGTGGCTTATGTGCCAAAAGTTGCGAGAGCTTCCTTGAGTAGGCTTTGGCTGGGTCTGGTTTTGTACGATTTTCGCTCTACTTAATCTTGTGCGAACCTTTGCTGCTACCAGGTAGTCATCAGAATCGATGTTAGCTCCTCTGATCACTCGTACGTCCATTACACTGGATGAGTGCCCTCCATCAATTACCACGTGATCAATTTGGTTCTTCGTTCCCAAGGATACCCAAGTAGCTTTATGGATGTCTTTATACTGGAATCTTGTACCACTAATGACCATGTTTTTTGCCGTAGCAAAGTCAATCAGTCTCATACCGTTTTCGTCATGTCAGCATGTAGACTGAAATTGCCAATAGTTGGATGAAATACATTCTCCCTGCCTACTTTAATATTAAAATATCCTAGTACAATCTCAATGTCATGGCCAGGGCAGCGGTCGTACGTTTCCGCTAGGAGCTCATAGAATATGTCTTTGGCTTTATCATCTTTCTCTTCTGTCGGGGCATGCACACAAATTAGGGAAATATAAAAATATTTCGCTTTTATGCGGATTGTGGCTATACGTTCACTCACAGGATTGAACCTAGAGACTAGATGTCGCAGTCTTTTGCGAACTACAAATCCGCAACCAAATGCATGTTTTTTCTCTAGGCAACTGTAGTATATGTTGCAGTGTCTTTTTCTTGTGCAGCCATGTCCTGTCAATCGCATTTCCTGAATTGCGGTAATGTCAGCCTTATAACTCTCGAGGACATCTCCCAATTGGATGCTTGCACCGGATCTATATAGAGTTCTCACATTCCATGTGCATATCTGTAAATCGTGGTCCTTATAACGTTTGAGGGTGTCGTCAACAAATAGGGTTTGTTTATGTTTTCTCTTTCTTTTTTGTATTTTCACTGTTATTAAGTCTGTACACGTACTGGATAATTTGTACAAATTATTACTATTTCTTACTTGATAATAGGTCTGTCTGTTTACTGCAATATTGTACAATATTGTACAAAATGTTACAAAATGTTGTCTGTTTACTGCAAAAAAAAAGCCAAAGAGAGAATTTTTTGACAGTTGGATGTACTGGAGGAATTTCTTCTATCAAGATTTTGCAAGTTCGATCAGCTGTTTTTTATTTACATTTTGGTTGCAATATTTTTGTGTGAAAAAGAAGAATAAAGTTGAAATTTAACAATGGCAGAGGTAAGTAGTTAGAATTGTGTTGATTTTTAACGTTTATAATAAATTATAATAAACAAAACATTTTACTTCATGCCTGAAACGTGCAAATACACAGTGCGACCGTGCGACACATATGCTAAAATTCTTTTGCTTTGTTATTTCAATTGTTTACACACCGATCAGCTGTTTTCTTGCAATATTTCACAAAATGTTGTCTGTTTACTTTTTGGAATAGAGAAAAAAAGAGCGTAAAATTTTTTTTACTCTCTGCAAAAAGTTACTGGATAAATCTTGCTGGAAAAGTAAACAGACAAAGCTAATGTTCGTTTATACCAAAAAGCCAGTAAAGTTCGATGATAGAGAACTTGCAAGTTTTTACTGGAGAAATGTTTGCCAGTAAGAATTTGCAAGTAATAACATATGTTTTAAAACATATGTTTTATGTAAACAAACAAAATTAGGACGTAGAAAGAATATAAAATAAAAAATTTATCATTGGAATTTTAGTTTTTAAGAGAAAAGTGATTTTTGAATGTTTTGTTATAAATCTTTAAGTATTTCTGTTGAAAAATAAAACATTTTGGTGATTTGTAATGTTTTGTTCGAATTGCGTTTGTTGGTTCTTCCAATGTTTACATTGCATATCAGCTGTTTACATGCAAAGTTCTTATTTCTTGCAAGTTTTTACTGGATGTCGTTCGCGTACTTTTTGTTATATTTTTTTCTCAGGGAGGAAAATCAGTCTTACTCTCCGAAAACTAGTTACTTGATAATTTTTACCGGAAAAGTAGTCGAACACAGCTATTATGAACGGTGGCGGGAGGCAAACCCAGTCCACCGGGTTTTTGCATTTTACCTCTTGCCAAGATATTTTATTGCAGCCGCCCATTATGGATCAGACGCTGACCAGGATGCAATATGTCGAACCTGGTTTTTCTTCTTTTGGGTTTTATCCGCCGTAGGCCCATATGTTTGGCTCATCCGCCTTCTAAAGGACAAAAGAATATGTCCGATAGCTTGGTGAGCTTCAGTGACATCAGTCACCTACTAAGCCTGAGACACATCAGTGATCGCATAACCAATCAGGCTGCTCACTTTTTTCGCCTTCTCACTCTAGCTAGCTAACAGAGGTTTCCGAAAAAGCCATTTCCCAGGACATACTGCGTGGAAGTAGTGAGCTGCTTGGACTGCCCAATGAAGGAATCATTTCTGGCCACTCCCAAGTGAATGGGACAGTCCACGGACAGTCCCAACACCAACACCTACCCGAGTTAAAAACAAAAAATTTAATGTTGATTTCGTTTCTGTAAAAAATGCGACGCTTTCTCAAAAATATTTGTTCGAAATAATTTATTAATAAATAATAATTTTCGGCGGCGGCAGCTGCTGAAATTGGTCGGCGGCTCGGCTGATCTAAAACATCGGCAGCTGGACTAATGGAAAACGTAAAAAATAAAAATAAACATATCAAGCAAAGAACAATCCTTTTTAAAAAGGTTGTTTGAAATGGATTGCGTTTTATTGAGGACAGATTGCAGTGAAGATGAAAGCGATACCATTCCAGAGAGAGTCTTACGAAAAATAACCCGGGATACATCAGATATAATGAATCTTAATGAGAAAAAGAAAGAAAAATTATCTTAGCGGAAAATAAATACATATGATTATTAATAAAAAATTATTAGTTTCATAAAAAACTTTAGACTCAATAAAGATGCATTTATGTATGTTTTGAGTTGCATTAAAAACGATTTAAAACCAGCAGAAAGGTCAACGGCTATTTCACCTCTATTGAAATTGGCTGCAACACTTAAGTTTTTAGCGCAAGGTTTATACCAACATCAAATTGGTCAATATTGTCTATTAGGATTTACATGTCATAGGTATGCGAAGAAATTAAAACAATTATTTGTCCCAAGCATATTAAATTCGAAATGACAGAAGATAAGGAAAGAGAGGCAAAGATATACTTTTTTAATAAATGTGGAATACCTGGAGTAATTGGAGCATTAGGTGGTACTTATGTTCAACTAATTAGACACACAATAGATGAACATTTATATTTCAACCGAAAACTTAAACACAGCATCAATGATATGGTGGTAAGTTACCATAGAAACCCAATGCAAATAAATGATAACTTTATTTTTAAGATTTGTGATCATAAAATGTACACAAGGGCCGTCGGTGGAGCTAGTCATGATTCTAACGTTTGGAATTTGACACAGGAGACAATATTTAAAACAACAGTATTTATCTGGAGATACAGGAAGAATCCTTGGTATAACTACCACTCTATTTGAAATGAAAGCACAATAGTAATAAATTCTTATCGTTTCAGGTGATTACGGATATTCTCTAGAGAGAGCCTTGGAATTTAACTTATAACAAACATTTTTCTGAGAATTCTGCAGAATCATTCTTTAATGATCAACATTCAAAATGAAGATCCATAATTGAAAGGACGTTCGGGGTATTAAAATCACGATTTCGTTGTCTCTTAGCTGCAAAGGAGTTGCATTATGCGTCAAAAAAGGCTGTTATAATACTGAATGTTTTTTGTGCATTACACAATATTTGTATAGAGTTTAATGTTGATGTTCCTAACTTAGGAAATTATAATGATATAAATAAATATAATAAAAACAAACACAAAACACTTATTTCCCAAGTCCATGTTTTTCTGATTTCAGATCCAGATTTTGTTTTTTTAACTCCAATTGCATCATTTTTCGTTTGGTTTTTTTCTACTTCGACTCTCTTCTTTAACTCAAACTTTTCGTTATCAAGTTTGTATTGCCGTTCCTGCCAGTCCGAACTTCTCTTTAAATACTTTTTAACATCAGCAAGGTTTTGGTTAACATCTGCTAAAGTATTTACACTACTCTTCAGGTTTTGATTGGCTTCAGTCATAATTTTGACAGAATTTTCATGATATATTATCTTGTTTCGAAGAAGAATATCCTTGCTTGGAACACGTTCTCTTTGACTGCGTTGAGTACGACTACGTTCTCTTTGACTGTTGGGTATGAGAAACGATTTATTCTGACGGATTTGAAATTGGCTCATCGCAAGCCATATTTAAATACTCTTCCATAGTAGTACCGTCTTCATTTATATTTCCAGAATTTGAACTTAACGTTGCTGGCGTATTATGTTCTGTCCAGTGTTGCCAACATTTTGTGAGCTAAAGGCGTAATTAAAAACCAGAAAAGCGTAAAAAAGGGTAAAAATTTCCTTAAAAAAGCGTAAAAAGCGTTTGGCTTTATTTCTACTCAAAATTACTAAATTTTCAATAGAACACATTTTTTAAAACTAAATACTGTTCTCGAAATGGATTTTGCCCTACGGAATCTTTGAACTCATTTAGTTCTATCCAAAAAAGATCTGTTCGATATTTGTTCTTCCATACACAGTTTATAATATTATCAATACTTAGTTCCATATTAGAAATGACATCCGCTTCTCTAATATACGATTTAATAAATGCCAGTATTTCGTCTCTATTGCTGTTATAGAGAATGGTATTTACACTAAACAATGATATTTTTTGTAGTTTCCTTTCCATTTTTCCTTAATTCCTTTCTTTTCGTGTTCTGAAATCAGTGAATCCTTGCGCGCTTTTTCAAAACTATGCCCAAGATAGCAAAATTCGTCTAAACAATTTTCAATAGGATCTTTTAAATAACTCAAACTTTTTTTCAGTTGTTCTTTCGGTGAAAACATAAAAGCACAAGAGGATGACATTTCGTCAGTGCTGTTAAAACAACAAACATGTATACAAATTACAACAACTCGTCTTATACCATATAAATAATTATACCATAGCAGTAGCAGTACGAGTATATGGGGTGCTTAAGACAGACTGAAGGAATGAAAGAGACTTACATACATATGTATGTATGTAAAAACTTGCAATAGCAATATATATTCGAATGTATACACGTTGCCACATTTGAAAAGCCAAAAAGCGCTAAAAGCACCAACGGAAAACATGAAAAGCGTACGCATAGCGCTTTTTTTCCTTTTGGCACTATGGACCCTATTTTCGCGTTTTGGAGGGTCTAAAAAGCACCATAAATAGTGCGAAAAGCACCAAGTTGGCATCGCTGGTTCTGTCAGCTGTTCTCACTGTTCTAACGAGTTTACCTCAAAGAGCGTATCAAAGCGTATCAAAGAGCGTATGAGAGAAGACAATTTCATTCAGTAGCACATTAGCTTTCAACGAAGAATGGTCATGCCGCTTTGTTCTGGATTCAGTACAAATATACCAATACATTCACATTTGATTAGTATTCTCTTTTTGGTGACCACTGATCTAGAGACAGCCTTGTCCACAAATCCTTGGACTTGCTTTTAGCATTAGAGACATTAAGGTAACATTTTGCTAAACGGGGATGTTTTACCATAAAGTCCACCATTAGCTCATATTAGGTCTGTCTGTTTACTGCAATATTGTACAATATTGTACAAAATGTTATCTGTTTACTGCAAAACTTTTGCAACGAGAGAGCCAAAGAGAGAATTTTTTGGCAGTTGGATGATAGAGAACTTGCAAAATGTTACTGGACGAATTTCAAGGCGAATTTATTACCTGGTGGAAGCACTAGAATTCGCCTTACTTTTTGCGCTGGTTCTGTCAAAAATAGTTATTCGCCTTGAATTCGCCTTTTGTGGTAATGTCAAAATATGGCATTTGTATTGCATGCGTATCCGTATATACATACATATTTTTCATTTGTTTGTGCTGTTTCTGTTGTGACGAAATTTTAATTTTAATTAAACAAAAGAGCGTTTGTTGTCGTCGCGTGGAACAAGAAACATCGGTCCCGTACCGCTTTCAAACTTTTTATTGCAAATAGCACATTTTACCATCTTTAAATACTTTTTTTCACTTTTAAGGGGAAACTTTCAAAAAACACAAGAATATAAATTAACTTCACTTTGCCAATAAGAATGTAAACAAAACGAATAAGTTTGACAATTCGAGCTCAATTCGCCTTGGCATCAGCTGTTCAGAGTATGAATCAGCTGTGCGCTTGCTATAACCTGAAGTAGATCAGCCTTGACGAATTTCTTCTATCAAGATTTTGCAAGTTCGATCAGCTGTTTTTTATTTACATTTTGATTGCAATATTTTTGTGTGAAAATGAAGAATAAAACTGAAATTTAACAATGGCAGAGGTAAGTACATAGTTAGAATTGTGTTGATTTTTAACGTTTATAATAAATTATAATAAACAAAACATTTTACTTCATGCCTGAAACGTGCAAATACACAGTGCGACCGTGCGACACATATGCTAAAATTCTTTTGCTTTGTTATTTCAATTGTTTACACACCGATCAGCTGTTTTCTTGCAATATTTCACAAAATGTTGTCTGTTTACTTTTTGGAATAGAAAAAAAAAAAGAGCGTAAAATTCTTTTTACTCTCTGCAAAAAGTTACTGGATAAATCTTGCTGGAAAAGTAAACAGACTAAGCTATTGTCGTTGCTTTGTATTAATTTTTTTGTAATCCGCTCCTTTAAAGATACCATGCAAAATATGTAGTATGATATAAACAATGTTTGGTGTAAAAAACACATAGTAGTTGACTTTACCACTTTTAAGATTTAATATTTTAAGATTTAATATTTTCTTCGATAACTTAATCGCTTTCTAATAAGATACGAACTTTTTAACGCATTTTACAGTCGCTTTCGTATTACAGAGTTGCATTTAAGAAAGAGTACTTTTTGTTTTTCGAAAGGGGGAAAAATGGAATGGAAAAAATGGTTCAACAAATAATTTCCGTAAATAAATGTTCGAAATTCGTACTACGTAATACAATTTGTACGAATTCGTAATTTTTTCCTTTCGAATCGAATTACATAATAACTCTCCTGTAATTGATTTTTCCTACGAAATTTTCGCAAAGAGGTGAGTACCAAGCAAATGAAAAGTGAGCGAAATTTTCGTAATTTTTTATACACGTACTTCTTATGGCAACGAAAATTTCATAAAAAATTAATACCGCGCTTAAGGGCCACAAGTACGTGACGTACCTGGCTGTAAGAAGGTATGTAAACCAATTGTATTTCATAATTTTTTTTACAAGTTTGGAATGTTTTACAGGTTTGAAAACGAAGTTGCAAAAAATCAAAATTTTCCGGCACAAGTGGGGGCCACCTATAGAAGAGAGGGTAATAGAGCTACTACATATGCAAGAAACAGTCGAAGGACTAGAAGTGAAACAATTCGGGGCAAACGTGGAAGAGGAATTTCTTGTGGAAGCAATTAATTGTTCCATTCCACAACAGAGCAGCTTAAATGTTATGCCACCCCTTCCCCGCCTAAATACTCATCAGCGCCTCGATCGTTTTAAACCAAAACGCAACACAATCAATTTGTTTTATTACTTTTTTTTAATTTTCCTCTTTAATTATTAGTACATAAGAAAATCTGCTGCTTTAATAACACTGTAGAACAAAATGAAACTTTTCCGAAAATGACAAGGTTCTAACAACGGATTCTGGAAGAGGGGGTAAAAAAAGGTGTACGTGTATCGGCGTTTTGAAAGTTTACATATGTGACCTGCTCCACGAAAAGGGACCTCTGCGCCGAAAAACTTTTTTTTTACTTTTTGAGTGATTCTTATAGGCTCTTTCAAATGGCGCAAACCGCAAGATTCTATGTCTTTTAGTTTTTTTACAAATCACCTGTACAGATTAACATAATTAATAAAAATAAAAAAATGTGATATAAATAAATATAAATATATTATAATATTTGAAATTTAAAAAAAGTTCAATATCAAAGGTACAAAATTACAAAAATATCAAAATTTTACTCTTTTTTACTCCTAACACGCTTTTTTGGTGGTTCGTCTGTAGCGGAAAAACGAAGCGCTTTTTTTAATCGCGTTTTTCTTAATAACTTCTTTTCGACGCAGAGGTCCCTTTTCGTGGAGCAAGTCACATATGGCGGTTATTTAAAGTTTTGTCCCTCTTGTGCATTCTTATGATGAATCGGCATGGGAAACCATGTGGTCCTTACATTTTAGGTATAGGATGTTCTACAATTTTACGAGAAATATTTTTGTGTAACATTTTAACCCTCTATCTCCTCAGTATATGGTAGTGGTGTGCAAAACTGTGATTTGTCAATCACAGTGAAAACTGTGATTGTGATTTGTCAATCACAGTGATTGTAAACTGTGATTCTAAACTGTGATTGTAACAGCTGTTGGTGGGTTTGAGGGCAGCATAGCCATAAGTGTACAATTTAGTGATTGCAAACTGTGATTCTAAACTGTGATTGTACCAGCCCAGCTGTTGGTGGGTTTGAGGGCACCATAAGGCAATTAGAATATTACGAGCCGAAACAATTTAGATGAAACGCAACAAAACATTTGTTTTTTATTCTTTTGTAAAAGAAATAAAAAATGAGAACTAAACAATTAATAAAAAACAATATAAATTTAGTTCAACTTTAAGAAAAGTATATATAAATAAATAACAAAAACAAAATAATTATAATTCAGGGATAAAACTAAATAAAAAAAATAGAATTCAAAAAAAAATTGTCTTTAAATTTTCTGGCTTTAGCCGAGATCATCTGTTAGCTTAAATAAAATAAAAAAAATTGAGATGAAAAATATTCTTAAGTTTTTAAATATTTTGAATTTGCATTCAAAAATAGTATCATTTTCAAATGTTCTGGCTTTAACCGGGATCGTCTTTCACTCAATACCTCACCAGCCTTTGAAAAAAGCCTTTCGCATGGCACAGATGTTGCCAACACTCCAAGCTTCCGTTGTGCTACTCTTGCCAAATGAGGATATTTATATTTATTTTCAGACCACCATCTCAGAGGGTCTTCATTTCTGGAAATGACGCCAGACTCCAGGTACCGCTGCACCTCAACGATAGCCCGGGAAGTCGAAGTACCTTTGGGGGCGTATGCTGCCGCTTTCTGATCGAAACCACTCCAAAGGGACAGCTCGTCAACTTCAGTGGTTGTTGATGATGTTGTTGTTGT
This sequence comes from Phaonia tiefii, assembly GCA_963931995.1. Taxonomy (NCBI): domain Eukaryota; kingdom Metazoa; phylum Arthropoda; class Insecta; order Diptera; family Muscidae; genus Phaonia; species Phaonia tiefii. Next base: position 90,255,129 of record OZ008367.1, read on the forward strand.
TGCTAGCTGCTGCACATTACCCACGTCTGCAGATATTTCTTGGGCAACTTCTTCAATTATCCAAGTCCTAACTTGAGTGTCCGAAAATTGAATATTTTTGTACCTAGGATCACAAAATGTGCTGCAGCAAAGGGTTTTACTACGCTTGATACCAGACAGTCTGGCCTCAAGCCCATTCTTAAAGTTGAAAGCTACGGCCAATACATCTGCATGCAAGCTCATCGATAGAATTTTGCTGTTTGTAGAGCTTAGGCCTTCTACCAGAGCTATTACACTCGATGCCGTTTGGTATAGCTCGCCACTAAGAGTTGTCGTAGCACTCTCCCACGGTTTTAAAATTCTGCACAGGTTTTTCAGAAGGTTCCATTCGACGGCCGTTAAATTTGGAAGGTCTCCGTTCACAAGTGCAGCTGAGGTTTTAACTGAGTCCTCAAGCTGCACAAAACGTTCCACCATGTAAAGCGTACTGTTCCAACGCGTTGGACATTCATTCTTCAGCTTTAGTGGCGTTTGAATACCGTTCCTCGTTTGGTAGTCAAGAATCATTTTGTGGTTCTTTGGGCTCTTCCGGAAAAATGTCACCACACACTTCACCTTCTGAAGCACTTCTCTCACAGCAGCATTTGATTTTAAACCATCTTGCACAATAAGGTTTATTGTGTGCGCCAAACACCCTAAATGTTTCCAGCGTAACAACTCAATAGCCCTTTTAATATTTGCAGCATTGTCCGATACGATAAGAGCTATTTTTTGCTCCAGATGAAAGCTGGAAACAATTGCATTTATTTCATTGGCTAAGTTTTCCCCTGTATGGCTAATATCCATATTGGAACAATCTAGCAACACTGACACCAAATTAAAATTTTGGTCGATGTAGTGAGCTGTCACTGCACAAAAGCTATTGATGCTCCTGGATGTCCAACAATCCGTTGTGATACATACGGACTTTGCCTCTTTTACCATTTCCCCTATTTCTACTCTGCACTGCTCATAGGCAAAAGGGAGTGCCGTGCGGGAAATCCACGTACGTGTTGGAATTTGGTACGAGGGATTTAAGCAGTGCACAAAATGTTTAAACGGTTCTTCGTTCACCAAGTTGAACGCATGAAAAGACCGAGTAAACATTTCCATGAGGTGTTTGTCTGCTTCTTCCTTTTGCCTCTTATTTAATGGACGTGGAGCAAATGCAGTTAATTGCGTTTGACGTTGCACAATTCTCCTAGGAGTTTCTGGCACTTCAGTTATTTGTCCTTGTTCCGAACTTGCTTGTGCTGTTTCAATATCGGCTCTTATTATTGATTGCTGCTGGTCATCCTGAATGTTACGGTTGACCGCTACGTTTGAAGTAGTCTTTGGTGTGGAATCCTGCAGCATCGAAAATCTTCAAATTATTTTGATTATAAATATTTTAAAAAACACTCACACTATGCTTCGCAATTCCATCATCCCGCCATGGCACCTGTACAGTTGGATGTTTGCTGCTCATATGTCGCTTTAAATTGGACACACTCGTTTTATGAGACAGCACCTGTTTGCAAATAATGCATTTTGCTTTTACATCGTCCAAAAATGTAAAAAACTCCCACAACGCGCTAGTTTTTTTCTTTGCAGCCATTTTGCATTAAAATTGTTAATGTCTGTTAATTTTTTTTTAAACAACGTATTACTAACCTGTGACAGAGTAACAGTTTTTGGTAGCATTCGCAATAAGGAACATTGAAGCACATATACAACCCTGCCTGTGACTCAATCACAGTTTTTTAACACTCAGAATAACAGGGATGCATTTCAGTAGCAGTTTTGTGTGGATCACAGTAAAAAGAGCAGTCTGCTCATTTGCTCACTTGCTCACTTTCAAAAGAGCAGTCACAGTGATTAGCAGTTTCCAATCACAGTGACAAACTGTGATTTGCCAATCACTGTGAAAAAAGAGCAGGTTGCTCTTTTTCGCACACCACTAGTATATGGGTCTTTTATGCCCCCCCCTTTTCCCCCTATTTGAAAATATATGAAAAGGATAAAAACACCCCTAAAACAGGGGTATAACGGGTTAAAATGTACAACAAAGATAATAAAAAAATTCTACTATAAGTCCCTCAATACACCAAAGCTCAACTTGAATGTCAAAAATAAGTCAAAACTGAAATTCCTTTTAAGGGTTAATTTCGTACTTATTCCGAGTTCGAGCTAAAATGTCCATCAAAACTGCATTCTAGGGGGCTGGTCTATATTCGAAAAATATTCTGCATAAAATTTCACTATAAGTCACGGAATAAAATTAAGCTGTAGAACTACGCAAATCAAAATACCGACATATTACATTTGAATAGGTATACGCGAGTGTTTTGTATATAAATCAGTACCATCAGCCTTGCTCCAAGTACCACATTCTGATGAACTTCCACCACCTGAGCTACATCCTGGAAGTCCTAGTCAACATCTTGATGTCACTACATTCGTTGAAATAGAAGCCATTGGCAGTGGTTACTGAGGAAATGAAGCATCCCCTAGCCCAATATTAATGTCTCAAGTGTATTTCAATGCATTGTCTGTCTAAAAAGAAATCAGAAATATTAGCTGCAGAATTGAAGTCTTCATCTGCTTGAATTTGGTGTTAATGTTACTTGTTTTCGTATACGCCGAGGCATTTTTCTGTCATACTTTTCGGTTAACGAATCCAACACGTTTACTAATTGCAACGATATTGAAGGCTTAATGACGGAAATGAATATCGAATATAAACCCAAGAACTTTATAGATTCATCCAAGAAGAGTCTTAAAGCTGTACTGCTTTATTACGATAATTCCAAGATTCCTATTCCAATTGCGTATGGAATCGAAATTAAGGAAAGTTATGATTCGATAAAAAAATATATATTGATACATTAAATATGGATGTTTCTTACGCAGCAAATGGGATAGAAGGGGAATCAATATTCCAAAAAACAATGGGAGCCAAGAGTTGAAGGGCCGTTAGGACAGGACAATATCCTTCACCCACCGCTGGTACCAACTGAAAAAATTCTTTTACCACCATTGCATGTAAATCTTGGTATGGTAAAAAACTTTGTTGAATATTTAGATACACATGGAGATACATTAAAATTCCTGAAGACATTTTTTCCAAAACTTAGCGAAGCAAATATAAAAGAAGGTATGAATGCTTTAAACTTTAATTTTTCTCATTGGTTTCATAAAAAATAATTTTTAAAAAATGAATTTGAGCAAATACTCTCACAAAACGAACTTGCCGCATAGATAAGCATTAAAGACGTTATTTACAACTTTCTAGGCAAACATCGTTCCCCTACTGCTCGCATATACGTCGTCACCATGCTACGTGCTAAAAACTAGGTGTTCATATGTCATCGAAAATTAAATTTTTGAATTCTCATATGGATTACTTCGGCCATCAGTTGGAAACAGAGTCCGATGAACATGGTGGAACGATTTCATCACCCATTGAAGAACCGCTAAAAGGCAAGAGTATTCATTCTCTTATAGCTGTTATATGCTGGACATTGTTCGATAACGGTATAGAATTGCCAAGAGGTGTTTTCGTTACAAGCTAGCGATTATCGCTTGCTTGCTGATAATCAAAACGCCAAACTACCGATAGTTTATTATATAATATATAATCGTCTTGCTCTAATGCATGGTTTCTAGTTATTCTTGTATATGTGTATATTCTTCTTCTTGTCTTTGGCTCACAATGACAATATCCAACACTGTTTTACTGATTTTTTCATACTGGCAACTTTCTGCCTTTTTGAACCGGAAATACATATGATCGTCTTGCTCTAACGCATGGTTTGTAATTATTCTTGCAAATTTTTATATTCTTCTGCTTAACGATAACGATATCCAACACAGCTTTTCTAATATTTTTAAGACTGGTAACTTTATGCCTGCTTAGAACTGAAATGGAAGCGGTAACTTCAAGTGCGGCTTAATATTGCTTAGTTCTCCCTACAAAATAAGTGAGAATCTAAGCAAGTGGTGTAACCAAAACACGCCTATTATATCTAGAGCTTTTACATCTACAGAATTTATGTCTACGTCTTTCTTTTGTTCAATGAATTATAGTAAAATTTTGCGTAGAATAGTTTTTCCATACACACCATCCCCCTAAAATTCAGTGTTTTGAGACATTTTAGTACCAATTCGGAATAAGTAAGAAATTAACCCATAAAAGACATTTTCAGTTTTGATTTATTTCTGGCATTTAGGTTGAGTTTTGAGCTTTCGTGTATTCAAGGACTTATAGTAGAATTTTGTAGAAATTTTGTGTGGCCGTCGGTGGTGCAATGGTTAGTGTGCGCGGCTCTTGTACATGAGATCCTGGGTTCGAACCCGGCTCTGACGACCTTCAAATTTTCTTTCGGCGGCGGTCACCTCGCATAGTCACGGCGTATCTAGCCATGAAAAGCTTCTCAAATTACCGTTCGGAATCGGTGTAAAACTGTAGGTCCCAATCAGTGAGTGAAAACTGGAAAGCGCACAGCTCAGTGATTGTGAGAAGTTCTCCCCAGTCCCTTCATGGGAAACCATTTATTTATTTATAGTAGAATTTTACGAGAAATATTTTTGTTGTACATTTTAACCCGTTACACCCATGTTTTAGGGGTGTTTTTACCCTTTTCCGCAAAAGGGGCATAAAAGACACATATTAAAATGTTACATAAAAATATTTGTCGTAAAATTTTACATAAAATTGTTCAACACATCCTATACCTAAAATGTAAGGATCAAAGGGTTTCCTATGTCTATTCATCATAAGAATACCGTTAAACGTTAACCTCCCCTTAATTACTCCAAAACATTGGAAAAAACGATTTTAAAGAAAAATATAAGAACACGAAAAATATATTTTTGTTGTCGGGCAGACCTATATCGTTCATTCCATGTCAAACCGAACGATTTTCGTAAAAAAAATGAGTTGACCAGTCACATGTTTTTGATATTGCTCAGACATATTCGTCTGTTAAAAATATTTTATAAGTGTTTTTTTAAAAAATTATATAATTTTTTTTTTGCAAGTTATGACCAATTAAAAGTGACGAGGTGGGAATATTTAAAATGATGTAGTATGAAAACGCGATGGCAGATTTTAATGAATGTAGGCTTATTTAAAAGGTAAGAACCCGTACATTTTGGTGGTGTAGTTAGATTTTAAGGAGTTTTCACAAAATACATAATTTTTTTTTGATTTTAATTTTCTTTTGTGTTTTTCGTCATGTTCCCCACAACGCTCCAAACCAAAAACAAAATAAGAACATTGACACATCGATTTTATACAACCCATGTTAATTTAAAAGTGGACAAATTATGGGTTGTATTTTTAAAAAATTATTTACTAAATAGCAAAACCCAGAAACACTACTTTTTAAACGAATTTCTATGCACGGAAGCATCAGTTGCCCTCCCGATATCGTACACACACACACACACGCACACACCCACATGTATGGTATGTTTTATTTGGTATGTTTTATTTGGCATTCACATTGTTTACGTTTTTTTAACCTCTCACTCTCGCTAGTTGTAAATATTTCAACTGCAGTCGTGTCTGGATATAGTGAACTATTTTACTGTGCAACTTAAAGGAAGCCCATGTATTCTTCAAAGAAAAATACCCTGAGGCTAAAGTTCAATTCTCGAAGTTCGCTCAGTTGCGGCCGAAATATTGCATTCTACCGGGAGCCGCAGGAACTCATTCAGTGTGTGTGTGCTCTATACACCAAAACGTCAAACTAATGATTGACGGATCATCTCTTGTAAGACTAACTTCAGACAACTTGAAAATTTCATCTTATAATGACTGCCTCGCATACATAGTTTGTAACCCCCCAACACATGATTGTTATCTTCAGCAATGTGAGTTATGTCCTGGTTGCGACCACATAATTGAACAATTTAAACTTATTTACGAAGAAAAAATGATAGATTCAATTTCATATAAACAATGGGTCACTACTGATAGATGTACTCTTGAGACTTTGGAATCAAGCACGAACGATTTCTTCGACAAACTCTCGGAGAAGTTGCGTCGCTTACTGACACATTCCTATATTGCGAAACAACAGAATCTGTTTTTAATTAAAAAGAAAAAGGAATTAAATCGTGGAGAATGTGTAGTTATTTGCGATTTTTCTGAAAACTATGCATTTGTTCTACAAGATTCAATCCAAGGAGCTCATTGGAATAATGACCAAGTCACAATTCACCCAATGGCAATTTATTATATCGACAACGGAGAAGAAAAATGTACTAATTACGTCGCAATATCTGAATGTCTAAAGCATGACACCGTAGCTGTTAACTTGTTTCAGAATGGGCTTATCTCGTTTTTAAAGACCACCTTGGGTACATTGGAAAAAATTTTTTATTTCTCAGATGGTGCAAGTGGTCAGTACAAAAATAAGAAAAACTTCATAAATCTGGTCTTTCATGAAAATGATTTTGGTGTGAAAGCGGAATGGCATTTTTTCGCAACTTCTCACGGAAAAGGACCGTGTGACGGCCTAGGCGGAACTATTAAAAGATTAGCCGCACGGGCTAGTCTGACAAATATTAATTACCCAATTAATACTCCTCATATTTTCTTCTCCTGGGTTAAAAAAAAAACATAAAAAATGTAAACACCGAATTCTTTACTACAGAGCAATATAAAGAAAATAGTATTAAACTTGAAAATCGATTTAGTAAGGCTAAAACTATTCGTGGTACATTAGGTTATCATTCATTCATTCCACAAGAAAACAAAGAAATTAAAGTCAAAATTACTTCATACAGTACGGATTCAATCGCTAAAACTATTTTCGAACAATAATTTTTTGTTTGTTTGAAACCAATAAAAGTACATACATATTCCTAAAATATTGTTGTTACTGCATTATTTATTTTGTTTTATTACTTTATGCATTAGGTAAAGGGTAACATAATAATTTAAGTGTGTGTGGGTGAGTGTGTGTGTGTGTGTGTGTACGATATCGGGAGGGCAACTGATGCTTCCGTGCATAGAAATTCGTTTAAAAAGTAGTGTTTCTGGGTTTTGCTATTTAGTAAATAATTTTTTAAAAATACAACCCATAATTTGTCCACTTTTAAATTAACATGGGTTGTATAAAATCGATGTGTCAATGTTCTTATTTTGTTTTTGGTTTGGAGCGTTGTGGGGAACATGACGAAAAACACAAAAGAAAATTAAAATCAAAAAAAAATAATGTATTTTGTGAAAACTCCTTAAAATCTAACTACACCACCAAAATGTACGGGTTCTTACCTTTTAAATAAGCCTACATTCATTAAAATCTGCCATCGCGTTTTCATACTACATCATTTTAAATATTCCCACCTCGTCACTTTTTCCTTGATTTAAACAATTTTTAATTGGTCATAACTTGCAAAAAAAAATTTCTATTTTTTTTCGCCCACTACACATCATCTACTTTTTAAAGACACGTTATTTTGCCAAGTTTCAAAGAAATCAGAAAGAGTTATGTAAAAAAGGTCTTCGGTTTGACATGGAATGAACGATATACGAGTCCAGTTAGAGATTGCTAGGAACAGGCAAATGTGGGTACTCAAATGAAAGGTATTTTTATCCCAAATTTAATGGTGCCTTTATTTTTGTGGAACGGCATATATGTGCATCCAGATAACCATATTATAAGTATGTCTTGGCATTTAGTGTGGGTGTTCAAATTAAAAGGAATGATGTATCTGCTTCATTGATAGTCATTTTAAAAACATTCAAAAACAAATTTCCAGACTTTAAATAAAAGGTCTGGAACATAGGTGCGTCCGACAAAAAATTACATATTTATCATTTTCTACATTTTTCTCTAATTTTGGCCTTTATTTATCAAGTTTTGAGCTGCGACCGAACTGCGGCAATTTAGCCCTGGTAGCCATGTGTTTGCCTGAAATCAGCAACATGTTGCTTCAGTGGACTTTTGTTCCAAATTAGGGCATCGTGCAACATACCCGATTTGCATTTCGTAGTCCCGATTTGCATTTCGTAGTCGCAGATTTACAGTTAGATCATTGTTATGAAAATAATTATAATATTACAACTTACCAGCAAACCATTCAAACTAAACTAGGCGTTCCTATTTATCTATAAATGGCGAACTTCTTCCTTCGCTCCAATGATACGTACGTGTGTCCCGTCTATACATCCGACAACTTCGGTTTCTAGCAAAGGCGGATTTTATTTTGGGTATTTTCTTCCTCCGTCATTTTTGAAATAATCCACATCTTACAAATGTTTTTTCAAATGGATGCACCATGCCAAGGTTGAAGTCGTTGCCATAGGACTTTTGGAAACTTCCCTCCGCAAAAAACATTAAAGCTATACAAACTTTTAAGAGCGGAGCTATTGCTGTCGCCCGTTGACTTCATTTGAAGTCATTTTCCAAAATATCCACTAAATAAACTATTTCTTCTTTTGGAAGTCAAAAATATGCCTTGAGCCTAATACGGAATTGTTTATTAACAATAATTCTCAGCAATAACTTTCACTCATTGTATTCTAAAAGATTAAAGTTGTATCTTAAGTGTCTTCTTATAGATGCCACGTTTTGTACTTTGTCTTGCTCGGCAAAAAAATAATTCCACTGAGCTTATCATTATTATTAAAAAGTTTTTTCTTTTCTTTCTAAAGACACGTTTATTTCTCACACACTTTAGAATAATTGTTTGTTTACATTATTTACAGTTGGCGAAATGTCAAAATCGACAGGAAACACTGTTACCTACAGCAACTGGCCAAAGTTGCCATACATAATACTAATTTTTATTTCAGTGGTTCGACTGCTATCGGTAATCGACCCATTAATTAAATTTGTTATATTTTTTAATAATTTTCCATATACATACCTGAAGATATATTTAGTAGAAATTTTTAACCACATATCGCCTTATGGGCTCAGTTATTGAAAAAAGTCATCGAATATCAATTGTCAATTGAACTACATATGTCATGTCCCACACATAATGCCATTGATAAACCTTTCAAATAACCCATATATATTTGCCATTAGTGCCTCCAAATATTCCTTTCGTATTACACATGATTTCATAAGAAAATTATAACATACAAGATTTATTTAATAAATACAATTGCTACACATATGTTTACCTCTTTGAGGCTAATAATGCAATGTTTGTGTTAATTTTGTCCAGTAATAGACGATTGCCCAACATGCTTGACTTTTGCTGAATAACATACAAAGTGTTCAAATCTCGTTGATCAAAAGCAATATCCGCAGCTTCTTCGTAAAGTCTACAATCAAAAAAAAATCGTTTTTATTGCATCAAACATATTACCTTTAAACTTTCACTTACTCAGCTCGAATGTACCAATACGACTTGCGATCGTCGCGACACTTCAAAATATATTTTCGAGCTTCAGTTAGGTTATTCTGCTTCAGGCATACCTCAACAAAGGGTTCATATCCTATGGGGCTCTTTTTGCTTTTAGAAAATTTTTCCAACCCATCCCAATTGTGTTTCCCGGACAAACATAAAATCCTCAGCCACCAAAATCTTTATATTTTGGATCGAATGAAAATCATTTAATACAAGCTACATGAAAAAAACAATACCTTCTGTCTGGTACTTTAAAATCACTTTTAATCTTTTCAGCTTCTTTGAGTTCTCCTAGGTCTAGCAGTTTTTCCATGGTATCGTGTATTGATAATCCGACAAATGTTATATGACCATATATACTGGAGTATCTGCAAAAAGAACAAAAAATTGTAAACAGAGTACTACTTGGAACGCTAATAAATAATATACTTGTTATTTAACGCCTTTTGAAGTTTCATTAATTTACTGGTATCTGAACAAAGTTCAGCTTCAACATTACGCCTGCCTTGTGTATAACTGTTAGCAATAATAGGTAAGTTAGATTCCAGACTATCACTTTCTAATGCGCTACGGAAATTATATTCTGCAATAGATTTATGATCATCTTCATTGTCAATGATATCATATAAAGCAGTACGACTCCCGTGGTTCATCATCTTTTTGTAAATACTCAATGCCATTGGATATTTACGTATGATCATCTAAAGCCGACAAAATTAATAGAAACGTTAAAATAAGATGACTATGTACATATGTACTTATGTATGACTTTCACTTACATTAAAATTTGTTAACATCATTTTCTTTTTGATTTCCAATAATACTGTAGCCACGAGCTCCGTATCTCCAGATTGTGTGGCACTTTGAACGGCACGATCATGTTTGCCCAGTTTAAGAAGTAACGGTACTTGTAAAGAAGTCCGTGGCTCCAATTCTAATAACTGTTACATAAAATAATACATTTATTATTGTTGCAATTTATTTCTCTTTAAATATTTAATTCTATTTTAAATCGTAACCTCTCCTTTTTTAATTTGCATTGGATTTTAATTTGCATTACTTTATTTATCTAATGCAAATGCGTTGTTCGCAATGTCAATTGAAAAATTTTGAATTTCCATTTGCTCAGGCAATACAAATGCAGGTTGTGGTATCGGATGTATATTGTAATGAAATACGGGAATGGTTTCAATTATTTTGAATTTGTATTACTGCAGGCTATTCTGTTTTTAAAGTATTTTGAATGTAGAGTAGACCGGGCCGAAAAAAAGTTGAAGCTACAGTATTTGTCTAGCAAAGTAATCGTTTTGTGGGACAAGTAGAAAAGAATAATTCTATGGTGAGGTATAATTATGATATTCTTTATTAATATTAACTCCCGGAAGGATTGACAGTATAGGATGTAGTTGAAGATGAAACTCCGACGGCTGATAATTACAACTTGTTCGACTGGCGGCTTCCAACGACTCTCAACGGCTGACCTTTTCTCAAGAAGACAAGCCAGAATTCAATTTGCCACTTGATTGTCTTACTGTTTACTTTCTCTCTACTTGTGGGTGACCATCTTACATAGCATATATTATGTTGGCATGTGTGTGTTTCAAGATTTTAAGAAACCCCTTTGAAGTATGCTATAAATGCAGTTTGCCCTTTTTGTAATGCTCATTTGTTTGATTTATTTGTCGTTCTTTGTGTACGACTTACCGCAGTTCCCCCTTGTCCTTACATTATACTTGTTAGTGCGAAACAGTTCTTTATGTTGGAAAGGACCTGTTAAGATTTGAAAACAAGCAGACTGTAGGGCTCCAGCAAATCAGTTGCTCTGCTGTTAAGTCAATTTGCTGGGGATAAAATCTCGTTTGTTTAATTTTTTTATTATAATTGTAATACTTTTTTAGAAATAAGCCCTACCGTATAAAAAACACACACTGCCGTGTTTTTTATTCGGAGTTAAATTCGCTATCCCCGCAGTGAATAGCTAAAGTCGCAGCCAGCGACAGGGATAACTGAACAAATTTCTGAAATTTTGCGTGTTATTACTTGACCCATATAATGATTTATTTGCTAGCCAAATCCTGTAGCTTCAACTTTTTTTCGGCCTCGCCTAATGTAGTGGGTTGTGGCTTCGATTGGTGTTGCCTCGTAATACTTTCAAATTCATAAACCGGTACATATAAAATATTTGAAACCAAAAACTGCCAGATATAAAGGAAATGCTTTGAGAATAAGTATAATTGCCAATGGTATTTAATTTGTTTTTTTTTTGAATTTCCATTGGTAGAGGTAATTCAAATTAAACTACAAATTATAATTGTCATATAATTAATTTGCCCCATGTACGTCTCATGGCTAATTGTGTTGAAAATTATTTTCAGTTGAAATAAACTTTTTTTTATATTCTTATGTGATAATTATGAATACACATTACATTTTTTTAAAATCATGTATCGATTTATAGCCAAGTGCGTGATGAAATTAAAAGAGTTGTTGGTGGTGGCAAACCAGATGTTGGCAACGCATCTATGTTTCGAACCCAATGTCCATGAACATTAACTGTCTATTTGTTATTTGTTTATATATTTATAATTTACGCGTCCAGTGTAATCATATAAAAGCCCTTCAGGCAATGGCGCGGTCTCTTTTTGCTTAGACAATACAAACATGTAAGAACGCCATTAAATTAATTTTACTTTTAAATTTTGTGTAACTATAATTTCTATAATTGTTATCGATTTATAGAGAATGAACCATAGAATAACACATACGTAGAAGGTTTTATTCGCTCAATAAATTAAACGTCATAGGTACGATGGAAATTACACAGTGGAGGGTGGAAAATATGGGTTCAATAATACCAGATGGTGGCAATAGTATACAGCGATCCACAAAGGAACTACACCCGAATTTCGTGTTTTTGTGGCAAACTAGTTGTGTTAAATACAATACAAATGAATACCAACGTTAAAAGTCAACATAAAAGTGCAAAATACATTTAAATTTTTCAGTTCTACACCAAAACGACAGGAAATAGTTAAGTGAACATATTTTGTAACTCCACCTGGTGTATGTAAATTTTAAATTTAATTTGCTCTCATTTCCACAGACCTACCGAGAGAGTGTGAAATGAAACGTCAGATGAGAGAATAAGTTCTTCTATAGTATGTGTTATTCTATGGAATGAACAATCACACATCATTTGTGACATCAATCATTTGAAAAATCTTTGTTTATTTACTGCTTGCCGCCTTGAATTATTTGAAAAGCCCTGCACATTGATGCGTTTGTTTTATTCAAGAAGCAGAAAGGACAAGAGTTGAAAGCATTAGTTATTGCTGTAGTGATTGTACGCCAAACAGTAGGAATTTTGTTTTGGTTCCGCACCCTGATGGTATCAAACGCAGCTCATATGTATTCCAACAATAAAAGTAAACAAACATGTACAAAAACATAATACATATGTATTTGACAATTCCAGGGTAGTCTGATTTTAGAGTGGTATTTATGTATATAAATTGTATTAATTGAGGAAAAAAATAATTTTTTATATGACTTTCAAAACGTTGTAGTCATTTTGTAACCAAATATGGTCCATAAGTCTCGGTTACCATATGAGCATCAATAAATTAATAAAACTAATAAAATTAGAGAATACAAAGATATGTGCATTTGTCTGAATATTACCTTAATAGCCAATTCATTTCGCCCGGCTGTATGTGCCTTTTCTGCAATGTTACAAAATGATATACCTTCTACTGATGGATTTTTGAATTTTTCAGTTATTTTCCGAGCCACTTCGATGTCATCTAAAAAAATAAATGTATAGTAGTATAATAAAATTACCCGTTAAAACACCCACTTTACTTCGTCTCCTATATTAATATAGTTGATATACTTATTCGAGATTTTAAAATATTATTTTTTAATAGTTTACTAACTTTTATCATTGATCACTTTATGATATGCCCAATGTTCTAAAATCCAAGATTCAGGCAATTTTAAATGCTTAGCCACTTGTATGGCTATGGCATAATGCTTTCGAAATACTAAGCGTCCTAAAATAACCTCGGGTTTCAAATGTATGAATCTGCAATGAAACGAAATTTAAATATGATATTAAGATAAATATGTAATGTATATGATTTAGTATTACTTATTTATAGAATTAAAACAAATATCGCAAATATCATTTAATTAATCAATATAGAAATGAGGACAGGCTATAACAATATGTTAATGGTGTGTGACGTGTCATAATGTCAAGGTGCATAATGTCCATGGACATTACGACAACACAAAAAGTGTCATAAGGTCCGTGGCCATTACCACATTTTCCAAAGTGCCACAACGTTTTAACCAAAGATGTCTTTTAAAATATTGTATTGTAAAAAGTGCCCCTATGTCCATGGATGCAGTGACACTGATTTTGTGGGTATTGTGACACTTTTGAATGTGTCGTAATGTCCATGGACCTTATGTCCCTGGAAGTTATGACTTTCCACCTATTTTAATACATACTGCTTCAGTGTTAGTGGCATAACTATTCTAGGATGGCGTAATGCGTTCAAAACCCGTAAAATCCTTAACATTCGAATGTATTCGTCAGGGTTGTGACAAGGTATAAACCCTTTACCAAAGTACGCCGTCTATACAATGGATGGAAAACAAATATCACAAACAATATTAAGCTAAGAAGTCAGACAAATTTTATTGATATTTATGTTTAACAAATGAAGATAGTTTAAAATTATTTATACTTACTCTCATTAAACATTTCTGTGTCGTGGTGCAAAATTCATAACCAGCAGCTTCAATGCATTCATTGACCGCCACATTCATACGATCACGAAATAAACTCAGATACTCATCAGCTTGATGAGACTTTTCCTGAAATTTCTTCTGAGCTTCAAATAAGAAACTAGATGGCTCCTGACTGTTTATGGCAAATATGTTGTGAACACATTTTGGAAGTTTTTGTATTAATTCGTGGCTACTGTTAGTTAAAACACGAACCCCATCCATTTCGGCAACAAGAAAAATTGCAGGGTCATACGTAAAAAGATTTTTATCTCCATTCCTATTGACCACCAATAGAAATGATGGATATGATATGACTACTGCATCAGACTGGTCATTATCAACGTTCATTATCCATTCAATTTGCTTTGGTATATCCTTGCGGCCAGTATCAAACTCACAATATTTTTGTTTCATATCAATACTACCCATCCATAAAAGTCCATTGTTCGTGTATAGAGCTAAGCATTGATGGTTGTATGATACCGACATTAGTAAAATGCGTTCGAAAGCTTTATCGAAAAGATTGCGCGTTATTGAACCAACTAATTCTCCAGGAAGTAATTTGATAACTTCTCGATCTCGTCCCAGAAGACAGTAACTATTGCGATCTTCTGATACAATATCCCAACAAGAGCAATTTGAAGGAGATTCTGCAAAAAATTTTGATAAATCTCGTTTAATTAATTGAAATGTAATGAGAATGTATATTATTAATTAATAGTATTATTATTATTTTCAAAATGAAACATGTATTTATCCATGCTTCGTCGCATGGATGAAACATTTTCGTTAATGTTTTTACGTTGTTATAGTGAAAAGTGTTGCATATCCGAATCAGTTCCATTGCAACAACCGAAAGCGGTAGTTATATTTCTCCACCGGAATAATTTAAAGAAATTTGTTAAAATAGACTAATTAGTTACGCTTAGTAATAATCTTTTGTGAAAACTAAATTGTTTGAATTTATGTGTTTGCCGTGATCGTTTGCATAACTTGACAATCTATAAATCAAATAGATAAATAAACAGAATGCAAGGAGCAACACGACAGCAAAGAAAGTGACGCATCGATAGCAGAAAAACTACCCCGAAGTATGTAACTGAACATTTCTGTGCAACAAAATGTTTGTGTTGTAACCATAATTCGGTTGCGCCTGTTTCGTTGGGTTGGTATTTGGATTCAGAAAAAAAAAGGCAGACATACATACATTTGTGCGGGCAGTCGAAGTCAATGCAAATGAAGAAGTCAATTAAATAAAGTGTTTCAAGTACGACGAACATAAAAAAATAACAATTCAACGTACAATCAAATGAATGCAATCGAAATTTTAACAATTTGGTTAAAATAAATAAAAGAGCAGTTGAAGAAATTGCGTACAGAGCGATTAATTAATGACGGCGAGATTTGGCGCTACAATTGAATGACAGAATCCTCAACACAACAACAATTGCATGATTTAAGAAAACATTGATGTGGTTCTATTTTAAAGGTGTAGAGCATAGGGGAGTAGTGATTATGTTCATGGTAAGTACAGACATAGATATGCACATATTTTAATAAGAAATCTTAATAATAAATTCCTCATATTTGTTTTTAATTGCAGGACCTGAATACGACGGCCACAATGAAACTCAAACCCTCGACTACCACAATCTTCTCCAGACGAGTGTTTCAATATGGAATGAATATAATCTATTTAGCAAATTGAGACCATTTTCGAAACAAAAATTCAAAATTTTTTTATCAAAACACCTGCAACGTAATACTAACAGTGTATTTATGTACAATTGTCAATTAAATAATTTCAAACCCACTTCAAAACATTCATTGCAACAATGAAACAAATTCATTGCAGCAATGAAACAAATTTATTGCAGCTACGAAACAAATTCGTTGCAATAATGAAGCAAAATCATTGTAGCAACAACCATACTTTCACCACAGCAACGAAAAATTTGCAGGTGATGGACACATTTTCATAACGGGAATGAAACTGTACGTTAGATCACTTTCGACGATAACATTTGTTGGGGTGATGAACATTTTCATCCCTGTGACGATGCATTTCCGTGCAGTGTAGTGTAATGGTTAATGTGCACGATAACGTGTATTCAATACCCTCTCTGACCACCTATCACTTCTTTCGGCGAAGGTCGCCACGGTGAGACCATCGAATAGTTAGCCATTAAAAAGCTGCTCAATATATAACCGTTCGAATTTGGTTTAAAACTGTACACTAGACCGACGAACAAAAAAACGTTTATTTTGTTCACCCCTCAAAATGTACCTTGGTGTGTTTTATGATAACCAAAACATTTCGTGTCTAGCATAAAGAACCCGCGAGCTAGACCAATTAAAAAAATTTTTTTTAGTTTTTCAAACAATTTTGTACTTTAACTAAAGACAATATATACTTTACAATATTAGTATCATATGAAAGTATTATAAGGCGCGTCTAACGGTATATAAAACATGTTAAATCAATTCCTGACACATCCTTTTTTCAGTGATATTCTGCAAAAAAACATTTTTAACTAGAAAATAAATCCGCTTACAGATTGGAATAATTCGGAATTTTAAAAATTTCGATATCTGTACACTATGATCTCCTTGTCAAAATAAAAGATTTGATACCCATTTAGCCTACTACTAAACCTGGTGATGTCGCGAAGTACAGCCTAATCATTGGCGTCTTGGATGAAGGTTCCCAGGATGGACGTATCCCCAAGGATAAATGGCGGCTTGTAGAAGTAGCCCTTCTTACGGTGTTCATGGACATCGTAAACGACAACCCTGGTCCTGTGCCAATCTGCGAAGACGCGGGATGGTTCCAGGGAAATATTAAACTTATCGGATGCTCTGATGAACGAGCAGCGCGATTGTATAAGTCCGCCATGAGTCGGGTAGGTGAGGTTTGGCCGGGGACCAAACTCAAAGCCGTGGATAGGAAGGATATACCTTCTAGACCAAGGGCTAGGGTTTGGGTCCCGTCAAACTCACCTACTGACAAACAGGAGATCCTAAAGATCATCAGCCACTGCAATACCTCCATTCCTGCAAAGGATTGGAAGGTGGTCAAGGTTGAGGATCCTGTAGGAACCTCCCGGCAGATAGTTTTGGTCCTGAACCAGGATTCCTTAAAACCCCTAGAAGAGTCAAAAGGCCAAATTCGGTTTGGGTTCATGAGTGTACCCCTCAGGGTATACAAATTGGATACGCCAAGTAGCAAACTGGCAGAGTCGAAGTCGGAAGTCACAGCTGTAAATGCTGGAAAGCATCCTGAAACGGCGGTAGATGATGAAGAAGCACTACTGGATGACGACAGTGACCTGTGGGGCCGCTCTGCCTGGCTCTGAGATGGGTCCATCACTAGCGAGAGTGATCACGAGACAATCGAGGTACCCGGAGTTGAAAATCCTGTAGACGATGAAAGTCCTCAAGATAAATCTTCATCGCAGTAAGGCAGTATCTGTCAACCTCATTCTCCATCTTGCGAAGGGTGGAGCCGATGTGGCCCTGATACAAGAACCATGGACGGTCAATGATCGTATATGTGGTATCAGGTGCAATGGATACAGGACCTTCGTCCTATCAATCCCAGGTAGGCCAAGATCTTGCATAGTCATTAAAAACAAATGTAATGCTCTTTTATTGCCGAATTTTAGTGATAGCGATACAACTGCCATCAGCCTCTCGCTGGAAAACGGTCAGCGGGACATCTGGC
Organism: Phaonia tiefii; assembly: GCA_963931995.1. NCBI lineage: Eukaryota > Metazoa > Arthropoda > Insecta > Diptera > Muscidae > Phaonia > Phaonia tiefii. The sequence goes on from OZ008367.1 coordinate 90,273,025, forward strand.
TAGTTTCATCGTACATGGCGCACGACCATACTGAATCACCCCCTCCGAAGTGCGTCAGGGATATTGTACCGGAGGCAAAACGACGGAATTGTAACGTCATTATAGGTGCTGATGCCAACGCCCACCACAAAATATGGGCGAGTACCGGCACCAATGATCGAGGTGAGTCTCTTTTTAAGCGAAACCTTGACTATATGTAATAGAGGCGAAGAACCAACCTTCATAACTTCGGTTGGGAGGGAAGTACTAGACTAACTTTACTACATGGCTACGACTATGTAACTGTATCCGATTGGATCGTACTTTCTGATCACTCATTTTCTGATCATAGATATCTACAGTTCCACATAAATATCGAACCTCTGAAAAACGAAGTTTTTAAAAATTATAGGAAAACGGACTGGAACGCCAATCGTGGGCGCCTAAGGAAACTCTTAGGTAACCATCCGAATATTCCGACTAATGTGCCAGAGCTGGAAGAATAAAGTTGGCAAATTTACTGATGCGTGCAGGAACGCGCTCAATGAGTCCTGTAAGACCAGTGGTTATAATGCTGCCAAGGGTAACAAAAAACCTCATTGGTAGAACGCTGAGCCTCAGGATCTAAGATCGTCCATTAGGCGGCTTTTCAACAAGGCCAAAAAGAGCGGCGACCAAAGGCGTTTACAAGATTAGTCTTAATCTATATAACGGTGAAATCAAGAAGGTCAAACGGAAATCGTGGCGAAACTTCTGTGAATCCATTGAGAGAACCAACCAGACTGCACGCTTAAGATGCGTGCTCGCTAAAAAACCCACCGTGTGCTGGGTTTTTAATGTAAGACGATGGAACGTGGACGTATTCGTCTGAAGAGTCTCTTGGGATTCTCCTGGATACACACTTTCCCAACGATGACAGGAATGGTGGTCATCAGCCAGAAGAGCTAGGCGGAAACTCACCTAGCTTAGAAAAAGTTCGCTCAATAGTGAGCAGAAAGAATCTGATATGGACCATTAGATGCTTTAAGCCCTATAAATCAGCCGGACCTGACGGGATGCTCTCAAATGCTCTCATGTCAAACCAAAGGACTTTAGACCAATCAGTCTATCATCCTTTGTTCTTAAGACATTTGAAAGGTTACTGGACATTCGCGTTTAAAGTAATCTTCCACAAAATCTACTATCGAGTTCTCAGCATGCCTATATAAAGGCAGGTAAACAATGGGGTGGTGTTACAATTGCTAGGAATGGTAACAGGGGGACACCGCAGGGGGAGTTCTGTCTCCACTATTATGGTTAACTTCTGTCAATGAATTGCTTCTTGAATTGGACAGGGCCGAATGCCAGATCTTTGCCTATGCCCATGATATTTTTATCATATGTACGGGTAGAAATCTCAATTTACTTAACATCCGTACAACCAGCCTACTTAGTCAGATTTCGAACTGGACCGCTAACAATGGTCTATCACTTAACCCACTTAAAACCGAGCTTATCTTGTTCTCTGGGAAATATAAAATACCCGCATTTGAACTGCCGTCAGTTAATGGGCTGCAATTACAGGTGACGGAAAATATCAAGTTCTGGGGATAATTCTCGACAGAAAACTGTCTTGGAAACCGAATGTGGAGGAGAGGGTAAAAAGGCGTCTGTTGTTCTTTATTGCTGTAAAGGGGCGATAGGAAAGCGCTGGGAACTGTCTCCTAAGATCACCATGTGGATTTATACGGCAATAGTCAGACCAATACTTCTGTATGGCATCGTAGTTTGGTGGAGGTCCCTCCAAAAGAAATATATTCTGAATTCCTTGATGAAAACTCAAAGATCAGCACTGATTAGCGTTAGTGGGGCAATTAGTGATATCCTGAACATCTGTACTCCTGATATCATGGCCGAATCGACAGCCGCTACATCCCTGGTGAGAATCAGAGATTGTGGCCTTTTGATACCTGGGCATTCCGGACTACGGCACAGGTTCTTCTGGCAAAAGAAGGTGTTATTATGCCAATCTCTACCTGCCGTTTGCAGATCAGGCAGTGGGCCGATAATATGTTCAAGGACAAGTGGAGACTTACTTCAACTTGCAAACAAGCCAGGGTCCTCTGGCCACAGGTGGACAGGAAGAGGACTAGGCAACTACTTAACTTGCCGAGAGGCAGGTTATCCACAATGATAGGAACACTTATGGGACATTGTATTGTAGGAAAACACGCCCTGAGATTGGGACATAGAAACTCCACTCTCTGTAGATGCTGCATGGAAGAGAACGAGGAAACGACGAAACACCTTCTCTTGGACTGCCTTGCTCTGGCAGGACTGAGAAGTAGGATATTCGCAACTCGTTTAGTTAGCACTGTAGCCCTACAGAATATTCCTGTAGGTCTTATAGACAAATTTCTTGAAAGGGCAAATTGGCTAGACGACTATTCAATAGTTGCTATGGACGAAACTGCAGGTATCACCATGGGCTTCTTTAGCCTAAGTATGTCATTTGAAAAACCAATAATAACAAAAAATTAAAAAATAAAACAATTGAAGAAATTTTCTTGTCATATGAAAAATGTTCTAAGTTACAGCCAGAAAAATTTTTGTGTAGAAATAGTTTCTCTAATTTACAGCCAGAAAAATAATTTGGTTGATAAAAATATGTAAATAAATAAATGGTTTCCCATTACATCCCATGAAGGGACAGGGGAGAGCTTCTCACAATCACTGAGCTGTGCGCTTTCCAGTTTTCACTCACTGATTGGGACCTACAGTTTTACACCGATTCCGAACGGTATTTTGAGAAGCTTTTTCATGGCTAAATACTCGATAGTGTCGCCATCACTGCGCGAGGTGACCGCCGCCGAAAGCATTTTTTTAAGGTGGTCAGAGCGGGGTTCGAACCGAGGAACTCATGTACAAGAGGCGCGCACACTAACCATCGCATCACCGACGGCCACAGATAAAAAAAATCAATTGGACTCCAATAGCGAAGAGAATAAACTTTAAAGCAGACACAGATAATGTAGCACAGAATTATACACATTTAATTAGTAAAATGTAGAATATTTCGCCGAAAATGTTTTGATGTATCATTGAATTTGTCACTAGGTAACATTTGTAATATATCCGGATGTAACTTGTTGAATTTACCATTATGTACACATTTTTATCAACCAAATTATTTTTCTGGCTGTAAATTAGAGAAACTATTTCTACACGAAAATTTTTCTGGCTGTAACTTAGAGCATTTTTCATATGACAAGAAAATTTCTTCAATTGTTTAATTTTTTAATTTGTTGTTATTGTTGGTTTTTCAAATGACATGAATATAATAATATATCTTCCTGACGATGCTATCCAAAGGATAGCGAAATATCGGAAAAAAATATAATTAATTAATAAACACGACCAAACACTCGAACAATTTAATTTTTGAATACAATACGAAGGGTCGGATAAATCATCACTTATTCAATTTAAATTATTATTAATAACGTTTAACATCAGTAACGTTTAAAATATGAAAAACAAACACCTTAATATCATGTTGAGTAGTTTGTAAAATTATTGAGTAGACATAAGATCATTATTATATTTATGCATATTGTAATTTGTTTTCATTGGGCAATAGGCTTTAAACTACAAGTTAAGATGTCACAATAAAAAAAAATATATAAAATATATGTCGCTTCGATTGGTGTTGCCTCTTAGTACTTTTAAATTAATTATTTTTTCTGAAATTTTGTGTGTATTCTACGGGATAGCCACAAAATTCTGTTTTCCAAAAATTCTGTTTTTTTCCAAAAAAAAATTCTGTCTGACTAAAATTCTGTTTTACAAAATTCTGTTTTACAAAATTCTGTTTTTAATAAAATTCTGTCTATTAAAATTCTGGTTATTGAAATATGTTATTCCCCTTTCATTATGAGAAAAAAAATAAAATGCCGTTAAATTATTTATTAAGAATTAAAGCCAGTTTATTATGAATAAGAAATGTTACATATAATAACGTATGTGTATGGTTAGATATTTATTCGTTAGAAACAAATTATGAAATATGTAATAAATAATTAAACAGATTAATGGATTTTCAAAATCGATCTAAAAAAATTCATATCATTGAAAAACATATTAATTTAAAAGAAAAAAAAATAACAAACAGTAAATAAAAACACAAATTAGTTAAAAATCAATTAAATTAAGACAAAGTTACATTTCTTTTATTTTTTTTAATTTTTCTCCATTCTCAATCTTTGAGACAATATTTTGAGAATAGATTAATTCTCCTTTTAAATGTTCTACAATTTTGTAGAGTCCGCTTTTTTTTCGTCCAACTACAGCACTCAAACGTCGGTGCCATAACTCGACATTGTTTGTAGTTTTCGGATATTTTTCAGAATACCCGCAATCAAATATCGTCCAAAATTCAGGTGGCTATTTACGAGCGTTATAGACATAATTGGCCTCGAACCAGGTGGCCAATTTAATAATATCGTCGTCTTCAAATGTTCTTCGGAGCTTCGAATAATATTTGGCTACCTTTTCTGGACGAACATACGCAAGCGCTTTTAAACATCTTACTTGCAGTGAGAAATTTTCGTATCCGGTGAGAAATTTTCGTCATAATGTTGTACATATTACAAGTTCATTACTATAAATTATAAAAGTTATTAAAAATTCTTACCGTTCTTTTTGAATACGGAGCCACAATATCTGGGAAAAATGGAAAAAGCACCCTCGTATCTGCGAATCTGGAAAGCATTTTCTAGCAGCTGACACGAGACCAACTTCGAAGTCAGATATAATACGATTAGGCTTAAAAAAAACTCCATATTCCAAAGCAATTTGAATTACGCGTTTAAAAAATGCTTCATAAAGTACTGCAGATTTTTTGGACATTAGGCAGAATAGGAGTGGGACGACCTCTTGTTCAATCCTTCCATGAACGGAAAAGAGCTGGCGCATTATTGTGGGCACAACATCAAAAGTGCCGTCAACGAGCCAACAATCGCTTTTTTGTAGAAGTTGAATTGATGATTTTGTGCCGAATATAACCATATATTCATCTCCCACTTTCTCTTCTGCCAATATAAATAATTCGTTATCCAAAACGTATAGATTTAGAGGGTAATCTATTTCATCTATTGCTTGCGGATCTCTGAAAAGTCCCATTTCATTCCGAGTGTATCCTATTTTTCGCTTTGGCGCGTACTTCGAGGGAAGGTAATCGCGACATTTTTGGTTTGTAATTACCACCGATTGTTGCACTATTTGACTTGGATTAAGGGGTTTGTTTATAGCGGCATATTTTACAAAAGTATTTGTTCTGCATATTTCCACTGCGCTAGCAATAGGTTCGTGGGTATGCTTTCTTGGATATCTTATTAAAACATACTCGTTATTTTCCATTGCTGTTATTATTCGAGAGGAACACTTATCTGGAATTCTTCTCGAGCACGTCCAATTAAAGGTTCCTTTTTGTCTTTTCATTTCCAAATAATAAAAATATCCGTTGAGACACAACATTTCTTTTTTGGTTTTTATTAATTGCACCTTATTCATTTTTATTTTTTTAAACACGACACATTAAACAACACAATTGCGACTAATTTTAAATAAAATGCTGGAACATAATTTTTGACCAAACACACAGTGTATGTGATGCATTTTATTTAAATTTGCAAAGTGTTTTTTTAAACAGTATTTTTTTTTAAATGTAAGGGAAAGTTAGGGCAAAGTGATTTCTTAATTGTTTTATTTTTATGTATGTGTTTGTAATTGCATTTTCAGTTAAATAATTAATAATTAATAATTATTTAACTGAAAATGCAATTACAAACAGAATTTTGTGAACCAGAATTTTGTGAAACAGAATTTTGAAAAACAGAATTTTGGTAACCAGAATTTTGAAAAACAGAATTTTGAAAAACAGAATTTTGTAAAGCAGAATTTTCGTGGAACAGAATTTTGTACCCAACCCGTATTCTACTTGACCCAGATAACAAGTTTTTTCTAACCAAATCCTGTAGATATGAATAAAATTTGTGGAATTCAAATATTAATTTCTTTAAATTGAAGAAAAAATTCTTGAAATCAAAATACTGATTTTACAACAAAATATTTTTGCTTAGTCACCTAAATGTTTCACGTTAGTTTAAATAAAAAACTTCGTTAATGAATTTGTGAAATCAATTCAAAATTTAGAATTTTTAACCAGCTCATATATGTATGTTTAAATTTTATCTCGAAATTTAAGATTTTTCAAAACATACTTTTCATTCGGATGAGTTCTTTATGACGTCACAGCCTGCGGGAGAATTTTGTTTTTGATTATACTTAGGGATCTTCGATATAATAACAATATAATAACATAGTTGTTGTTGGTGACTATAATTGCAATCTATTTGATATTTGTAAGTCAGTGACCATGAGATCAATTTGTTCGCGTTTAGGGTGGCACATTGTACATAATTCTTCACCTACTTATTTTGATATTGCCCACTGCTCCCCTTCATGAATAGACTACGCCTTGATAGGTAATATGTCCCTCATAAATCTCTATAGTCAAACCTAGTATCCGGCAATTTCTCACCATTCGTTGATATTTGGATCTTTGAATATTGATATGTCGCCTCAGGATTAATTTTTGAGTATCGTGACTATAATAATGTTAACTGGGAAGGAATTTTTAAATATCTGTCTGGAATTAGTTTTTAACAAATTTATATGACATCTGAAGTAAATTTAGAATTTTGTTTTTTTAAATGGTATAATTCATGATTTATTCTCATTTGTACCTATTGTAAGGCGAAGGGTTGTGTACCGACAAGAGGCTTGGCTGAGGTCAACGTCGATATGGTTATCTAAATTACTTAGGGTTATTGCATACAAGGAGTATTTAAGAAATCCTACCGATAATAATTGGCGCATTTACTGTTCTCACAGGAATAGAGCGAAGTCTGTTCTAAGGAGTGAGCGGAGGAAATAGCTTTGTTTAGGAATATGGATACTTCCTTAATTTAGAGTACTCTCCGTTCAGAAGGATGTTTAGGCGATGATGTAGATGGTTCTGATGTGCATATTGATGTCAATAGTTTAAACGACTATTTTGTTACATAATGTGAAATCTGACTCAGTTGGCGTTAATTGCATACCTATAAAATTCTGGAAATTAATATTTCCGTATATATCCAGTTACATTCTTTTTGTCATTAATAGTATTTTTACCACATTGGTTTTCCCCACAGTTCGGAAAACTGCTCGTATAGTTCATATACCTGAAGTTAAGGGCAGGTAAAATACTAATAGGATAATATGAGACCTATTAGTATTTTACTTGCTATTTCGAAAGTCGTGGAGTATCTCATTAAACGGCAGATCCTTGATTTTGTTGAAGGACAAGGTATGTTGTGCAGGGGCACAACACTACTTTACACCTCTTGCACTTGAATGATACTATTTGAATGTGATTTCGTGGAGTATCTCATTAAACGGCAGATCCTTGATTTTGTTGAAGGACAAGGTATGTTGTGCAGGGGCACAACACTACTTTACACCTCTTGCACTTGAATGATACTATTTGAATGTGTCGTGCTGGTAGGGTTGGACTTATCTAAAGCCTTTGATAGAGTAGACCATGTGATTCTGATTGACAAATTGAAAAATTTGTTGATGTTTTCTATTTATTTGAATTTGAATTTTATTGACCGATTTTTGTTAGTTTTTGGTTAATGTATGAGAAATGCATACTACAAGCTTACAAGTCATGAACATTTTTCTAATTGAAAAATGGTTAGTTTTTATATTTTATATTTTTTTATATTTTTAAAAAGTTTCAGAATCCCGGTGCTGGACATATATTTCGATAATATCAAACAAATGATTATTTTTATTAACGATTATATGTATGGTTGGTTAATGTATGAGAAATTCATACTATCCTCAATCATCAATCGTATATATACAAACTGAATTATGCAATTTACATATGCGAATTAGTATCGATCGAAGACCCCTAAGAACAGAAGGTTTTTTTCCCACCATGTTCTTCTTCTCCTCTTGCATACTTGCATTGTTGCAGTGATTTGATAATATTTATAGTTAAGTGCAGGATTTCGATTTTCCCTGGACAATATCAGTAGTGGTTGCTTACAGCTTTTAAGAAAACATCGTTATACTTAAGTGATTCTTTAAAATGTCTCTTATTTCACTTCACTTCGTATCTTCTATTTATATTCAGTTTTTAAAACGATACATTTAAAGTTGGATTAAGTGAAATTGAGATACCACTAGAGAATATTAATAAGATGTCGGCATAATTAATGGAATAAAACTTCGCAAATTTCATGAATTTAGTTTCAGAGGGTTCGTTTCTCTACTAAAAGCTTAAAAGAATGTTTTTTGGCTTAGCCCCATTATCACCGTTTCCAGTTACCATACAGCTAAGGCTAACTAAAAGTTGTAGCTGTCAGCTTGTATGGAATTTAAAAATGATAACTGTTAGTTAACTTTAACCATAGATTGTTATAAAATCCCTTAGTCAAGGGTTAGGTAACAGTTAATTCATAAGTGTTAATTTATGTCTAACATATGAACTCCACAATCGATAGCCGATTTCTAACGTTTCGGTATGAATACGGGTGTAGTTTCTAAAATTGCATAGTGCTATTTTAAATATTTGGTCCGGATTTTGATTAAACTCGTACAGAGTTAAAAAGTCCAAAAATATTTAATGAATTTTACAAATTTACTTACATCAAAACAAACAATCCATATTTATTAGACCATAAGATATTATTTTGTCGAAAATACCAATTGTCAACTCAAAACGAAATTTTGTAAGCATAATCTTAGTATGCGTAGTTAATGCTAGTATTCAACAAATCGGTTTCTTCGAATATTCCGAGTTAGGCGAACCCGGTTACAGTTCTTATGTCGAAATGGAAAACGAAAAATGGTTTATTTTTAATTCAGTCTTTTTGAATGTTGATATCGATATTATTATAAAAACCTATACAAATATTACCGGGCGGTTTTAAAACTCCATCAACTACCATCTGTTAGAAGACCATTGAAAGCAGCCATTTATATTATTCACGGCTTTTGGATAGATTCGATATGGATTTGTAGAAAAACAACCGCATCTGGCGAAATTTGGGTCGAATGAAGAGGTCACCACTGAAACAAACACCTATGTTGAGGACATTGAGAAAACTCAACATTTGGAAGGATAAAAAAATTGGAAAAACGAAGGATTTTTTCGATGTGACCGCTATTTTTGAAGTTTTGAAATGACACACAAAAACACCGAGACGCCCCAACTAATTTGTGGGCCATAGAATCCAGTGGTATACTCCGTTTTAAAAAGTTAGCTCAAAATAACGAGATATTTCGATTTTAAATTTGTAGTAGATTTAAGGTGATTTTTGATTTTATTTGAGGGAAAAACCTGCAAAAGCTCTAGCTAAATCAATTTATATACTTTTTTCGACAAAGTGTAACCGTTGAAATAATAGACATCTATTTGGAAGCAGAATTAGTTTACCTCTTACAATTTGGGGCTATAATAATTATAATTTTGGGATTCGGGATTTTGGGTTTGGCATCCCTATTACAAACAGATGCTACAACATATACATATATGTATATCAAAGTATTCACTTTGATAGAAAAAAAAATTATCAATTGAAAAATTAAATTAATTTTGTGTAACTAAAAGTGTGTGACTGCAATATATTTTATATCAATTTTTTTTAACAGGTGTATTTAATGGTCCAGATATACGAAAACTTTTAAGGCATACGAGGTTTTCTGAAATGTTAGATGAAACTGAACTAAATGCATGGAACTCAATTCGTGCGGTAATTGAAAACGTTCTTTGCAAAAATCGCTCACCAGAGTACCGTGATACCGTCTTTCGATAAACTTGGCGTTAATATGTCGTTGAAAACCCACATGTTACATGCACATTTCGATTTTTACGAACGACAATTATCCACAGAAACAGACGAAACTGGCGATAGGTTTCATCGAACTATAATGGCTTTCGAAGACCGTTTAGCTGGAAAAAGAATAGACTCAATGTTTGCTGATTTCTGCTGGTCGATTGCAAACAAAGAGTAAAATTTGAATAAATTCAAAAAAAATTATAAAATCATCAAAGTAAGAGCAAATATAGTTCCATGTCGCTTGAAAATGGACGTCCATTATTTCTACATATAAATTTTGACAAATAAATAATGAACAAATTGATTTTAAAGAAGTTTTTAAAGTTTTTTCATTCAAATAAAATCAAAAATTGCCTTAAATCTACTACAAATTTAGAATCGAAATATCTTGTGATTTCGAGCTAACTTTTCAAAATGGGGTACACCACTAGATTCTACGATCCAAAATTAGGTTGACGTGTCTCGCCGTTTTGGTGTGTCATTTTCACCTACTTACAGCGTTATTTATAGAACAAAATACTTTTTTATATCAAAACGAACCCCTTTGCTTTCTGGGCACTTCAATTTCTTAACTTGCCTTTCTGAAAATTAGACCATGTATAGTTGATATAAAATATGCTTCCTTACTTGGTATTTCCGGCAAACGACGAGATCGAAAATCCTTTGTATTAGTTTGTTTCAGGAAAATCCGCCCACTTGTAGTCATAACAGCAACTCCAGTTCCCACCGATGATTGAAAAACTTTTGCTTCTGCAATCTTGGTAACACTGGCCTCTTGTCCCATGCTATAGAAATCCTTTTCATTGCCAAACATATCGTAAATAAAAACTAAGGCGTCATCTTGAACACAGATTAATTCTTCGGTATCAGACCAGCCCATTGTTATTAATTTGCCATGATTCCACTAAAATCAAAAATAAAATATCACAAAAAAGCTTAAAATAACGCCAATTAATAAGAAATCATACGAACCCATATCTTTCCCAACTCCTGCCCCGCAGTGTCAAGTATTCTAATTACGGGTTTTGCTGTACCCTTTACTGGAACAGTTTGATTGGGATCCCTGGTGACAGCCACAGGACCACCAAAGGGTGCACAAACCACTCTCATGTACTCTAAATCTAAATCCAACGGCCATTCAGGAGAAAGTAAATCCAATTTTCTAAACAAGATAAGACAACATGAAATAGAGGGTGGAGTAAGCCATGTAGAAGTCCACTACCTGTAAGTTGTGGGCCGCAAAACGAACCAATCGCCAGTGTTATACATGATCGGCATTTTTACCAAAATTTAATTAATATTTCTTAAATAAAACACCTTAAAAAGAGATAATATTTAGTTTTTGTCAAAAAAAAAACAATAAAATAAAATACTAATGAATATAATGTACTTGAACGTATGTTGCAGGGTACGGAATTACTCATTTTGGAAACTAATGCTACGTTTCCAACCAGATTTATTAATTCAGGTTATATCAGTAGCACAGCTGATTTCATTGTTTTCATTTTGTTCGTGCCTACCACGTGAAAGTTTGTTTACATTTCTGTTTTTGTTTACATTATTAGCTTGTTCACAAAGTTTCAAAGAATTTGTAATAAGGTAGATGAACTTATTTCAGAAAACAATTTGTTAAATATTAAAGTGCTGTACAAAAATCGACTTAAATCTTAATTATGAGCACTGAATTTAACACATTTGAAATAAATCGTTGACATATTAGGCACTATAATTTTATCAACAGCTGCTGCCATGATACAAATACAAGGTAGTGGCATTAGCATTGTTGTAATTTCAATACCCAGTTATTGTCAAAATCAGCTGATAAAAATTAAATCAAAAGAGAACTTTGACATTTACTGGGTACGATGAAATGTAAACAAAGGAAACCATATGGGCTGACGCTACTACCTTGTATTTGTATCATGGCTGCTGCTATAACCTGAATGAATAAGGTCTATTTTTGAGTGGAAAATCATCTTTGGTCAACGATCAAACATAATTTAAACTCTGAATTCACTTTTTACGTTAATAGTTCATTGCTGTTTAAACAGCCAAACTTGTGCATTTAAATAATGATCAAGTGATCTTATGAGTTTGACAGAAAACAACCAGAAGAACAAACACAACGCTTCTTTACTTATTAATGTGAACAATTATAATCATCATCCTAGTTGAAATAACAATAAAAACGTATCATTTGACTCGTAGTGCAGTTAAAATTTTATTTTTGCTCAAATATTCTCCAATTTCATTAAATATTTTGTATTTTATCACTTCATTTTTGTTTTGCAAATGGCATCAGTTTAATGTATTGTAACGATTAGCCGATAAATGCATGAATACCGGTTATTTTTCGTAACATTTGCCACTGTTGCCACATGGTAGTAAGATTATTTGAAAAAGCACTGAAAAACTCTTTTCGTATTTAAAGTCAGATCAAACATTAATCAAAATCAACTGATTACCAATTTAAATAACCAGTCAAAAATTGGGCCTAAATCTTGGTAGACACACTAGAAAAGCTGATTTCAACGCTTTAATAGGACGTTTACATTCACTGGATCTTTCTGATCGATCGACAAAAATGGATATATAAAAATGGATCGCTATTTGGTCTGCAGACAATTTCTGCATGAATTTTAGATCCTTCTTACCATACCCATATAAGAATGTTCAAATTAATTTATTTATTATATTCTACTTAAAATTTAGAATTTTACAAAATGCTGTAAACCCTGTCAAGGGTCGAAAAGAGTTTGAGAAATAAAAATTGGAAAACGGAGGATTCATATACTCTCAGTAAAATAAGGGTATATTAAGACGATTAAATATCCAAGGGTTTTATCATTATACTTATGGACAAAATACAAATTTAAAATAGGTGACATTTATTTCAGCTCACAATTTCTCCTTTAATTGAATACCTAACTGTTTGTTGGGATTATTCTTGGTGATAGCACTCTGATGGACAAACACATCTTCTTGGGTGTCGTCACTTTTAACTTTGAACCATATAACGGTATCGGTTAATTGGTGGAATTGTTGAGCAGCATCACCTTGCTGAGTCGTGGGCCTGCTGTTGTTGTTGCTGCTCTTGGAGTTGTTCTTCTTTATATTCGTTGAATGCTGACAAAAATGTTAGACGTTTCGCACTAAGTTTCTTTATACTACCTTTAACGTTAATTAATGTTAAAATTCTTCCTGCGTTACACTTTCTTCGAGGTTTAAAAAATATTACAAATGAACACATGATTTGGTAAAAAAAAGTCATTTTTATTCAACTACGGTTAAACACCATCAGTGAGTACGTTAGCGTTCACTTGTGTTTCGTTCCTGGGAATTGCGATTAGGGCGATAGTTTTTATTCCCATCGTACATGGATGTCTTCTAATTGAACGCTTTTTGTATTTCCTTTCTTTAGATATGGTAGACAACCACGTCCAAGTTACATTGTTGCTCCACCTCGCAAAAACAACAAGAGAAAATCAAAAATATCCGAGGATTGCAATAGAATTGCTAAAAGCAATGACAAATATTTTCTAAAAATAGTCATTATACAAAATTATCTTTCAATAACATCTTAAGTCATCTTCTTATGAATAAGCTGTCAAAATGTACCATAACAAATTTTTGTAATTATACTACTTTTTTTCAATTATAATACTAATTGGCACAAGGCCCTTATACTTATATAAAGTATAAGTTAACATCAACTGTTACGAAAAAACTCAGAGACATTGAGTATATTCATCCAATTATTTTCCCTTTTTATTTGTTTATTTAAAAGCCAAAATGGTTATCCTGCATTCACATTGCTGCAGTATTTTTTCATTTGGAATTTTCGAGTAAGTTAACTTCTGATTGCAATGGTTCGGGACTTTAATGCCATATTGGGGTAAAATACTATATAAAAAAAGCATCGTAAGCACGCAGCTGCTCTGTAGTTGTGAGTTGTAAAAACAAAGCCAACGTATATGACTCGAGAGCCGGCCAAAAAATAAAACAAAAAACGAAGGCGTCCCCGATGAAGCCGCGTGCGTTTGTTTATAAATATTTCCGCATGTTCTTTTACGTCTCAAATGAACTCAGGAGCAGCTCGCGTACCGGAAGCGAGAAGTAAAACGCTGTTCTGTAGAGAGGTAAGAGAAAATGGCGTGAAGTAATGAATGTGCAAAATGTACCACAAACTACATACAACATTTATATGTACCTAAAAGTTCATAAAATATATCTCAAAGTACATATCAAGTTCCATAATGTGCACGAACTCCACCAGAAAGTACATCAATATAGTCAAAAAGTACATAACAAGTACCAACAAATTCCATCAATTGTACCATAAATGCACCATAAAGTACTTTATGTACTAGTACACAAAGTACACAGAGCCGAAGGTATTCTAGTGAATCTTGTCGAGTTATTGATTTAATTTAGTCTGTGGATATTCAATAATCCTTACAGACTATAACTTAAAACTAATAACAAAGTTTTGCTTAAAAATATGCAATATCCAATATGGTAAGGTATAGGCTAAAATATATTTTTATGAGTCGATCTATTCCTCGGCTTCCTTCTTCACTATACTTGCTTGTAGTTTTGCTTTACTTGCTGTTTGCTTCCAGTATTGCCTTGGAATTCTTCTTCTTGAAGAAGAAAAAACCTATAATATTTTATAAAAATTTTTAAATATTTTGTTCAAAAAATTAACTAACCTTATATTTAAATAATAAAATTCGAAATGTCGTGGAAATATAAGAAATGGAATGACTACATTTTACATTTTCCATACAATAAAGTCGAACTTGGTAAAAAATTTATCGTGGTTATTCTCAACTTCTAAAATTGTATATGTTAACGTGCAGGTTGTCATTTAGTATGAGTTAACGTGTATAAGTTAAAAAAACGCCCCTCTAGTTTAGGTCCAACTGTTCAAGAAAAAACGTTTATTTCGTCGGGTATAATATGTAATTTTAAGTTAATAAAAAAGAGGTGGCTACCACTATTTTCGGAGTTATGGACTTCAGAAGTTTGAAGGTGATGGAAGGCGCTACATTTGTGGAACCATCTTAAGTGCTCAAGGTAATGTATTTTTTGAGTAGATCACGTCAAAATAAGCCAAAAAATATGCTAACTTATAGAGATATTGAATGTCGTTTTTTTAAATAATTGTATTCTTCATTATTTCGCTGCCCTTTGGGTAGTATCTTTAGGAAGATAAACACAATTATAAAACATTTATAAACATTTAATTTAAATATAAAACATTTAAATTTTGAATAAAATACAAAAATCATAAATCATCACTTTTTCGCGATATTGAATCTTTAATTTTTAAAATTTATCGAATTTTTTTTAAATTAATATAAAGCTTTCCGTATGGGAGGCTTTCGGCCGGGCCTAGGTTTTTTCTCCTCTGGGTGTGTCCAACACCGGCTTCGGTACTGCAGATTATATATCCAAACTTTGGGAAGGTGTAATTAGGAAATATGGGCGACCGCCAAAAATTTTGTTTCTTTGTAAAAGGTTCTCAATGGTAACAGCTTAAAGCTGATACGAGAATTGGACGTAAACTAGATATGAACCTACGTTTCTACATGAGTTTTACAGAGAACATTCCAAAACTGCGGTTGTAGCCGAACTGGGGTTGCAGACAACAAATATAAACAAAAATTTAACTTAATCATAAAAACACACTCTAGAAAATTGTTGAAATTAGCTGGGCTAATGCTTCTACCAAGATGTAGAGTGCTGGTCATACAATTAGAAACGATGTATTCAAAGTCACATTTCTTTTCACAAGTTTCTTATAGTCTCTCTTTTTGGTAACTAACGTTATATTCTCACTCTAGTTCAATATATTGCAAGATGTCCAAATATCAACAATAACTTGAAAATTTCTCACAATTACGAAAACTGTAGTGACACGCGTTTCTGAGGGTGGACAGATAATTAGAAACGCATTCGTAAACAGTGGAAATTTACATAATTTTCGATGTAAGTTTTTTTTACCAACATTTTGCCTATTAGCAATTCAATTCACCAAGGCTGTCTGTATAGCTATTTCGGATCTTGCCAAGATCTTCATCAGCAGATGTTTTTGGTATGTTTTTGGTGAATTCTTCAAAAATATATATCCAGAAACACTCATCATATTAATGAGAATTCCTTCATATACTCGTTTGAAGAATACCAAGCACTACCATTGGAACACATTCATGCACAACTCTTTTTATCATGCCGTAAAACCATTGGTTTTGATCAGACATGATTTGTTTTTGTTATGTCATTACAAAAACAACAAAACAGAGGGTTGCCATCAACAATATTATTGTTTCAAGCGCGCGGTGCTCTTTGTCAACTTTCATCATTTCCCCTATGGGAATTTTTATTCGGTCTGTTTTCTAGTACCTACAAATTTATTCAATTTCAATTTCAATTTCAAGATATATTTATTCATGACATTAGTTCATTACAATTTGATTACCATTAGGCTAATCATCATATCTTACATACTAATTAATTTCCTTACACTACAAAGTCTTTACAGGACCATCATATCGGGTCACATGAGAAGAACAAATTTCACATCTAACCAAGTTATCAGCCCAAAAAGAATAAGAAAAAAGGCTCAAGTTATCCAAAAACTAAAAATAATCTTACAACTATACTTAAAACTACTATATACATTATCTACACAGGCCTAAGGGCCGACAAGAGACCCAGGATAGCCTGGGCCATAGCTCCGTCATCAGCTAATAGCGCGTAATCGCGCAAAAATCCTCCTAGCCTAATTCGGCAGGGCATAAGGCCCATACCGAATATTCTAAAACAGTCGGCGTCGATAGAGCCGAATTGGGCCATGGCCCCCTGCATGGTCACTCCATTGGGAGAGCCAGCAGCAATGTGAACTCCTGTCGAAGGGGTACGAAGACCACCTTGGGCAGCGGCAGCATGGGATGTACCACTCCGAGTAAGTCCGCTATCTCGATGAGAACCGATTCCAGGAACGACGGAGCGTCGATTCCTGGCTTCGGTCCTCTCCCGAAGCAGTCTAATTCTCAGAGGGCACTCCTTAGAACTGGACTCATGTCCATCGACCAAACAGTTTACGCACCGAGTAGTCTGTTCGTGCTCGAGAGCAGAAGCTGTCGGAACCGGAACAGTTTCGGTGGAATCCTCCACCCGGTTTTTTACCGGGATGGCACATTTGCCTGGGCCATGTGACCCAGCGCATTTACAGCAGCGATGGGGCATGCCGCAATTAACTGAGACATGCCCGAATCGCTGACAATTCCTGCATTGGGTAAGACCCGGTTTTTTGTCCTTGCGAACAGAAATCCTGCAGTTTAATATATATCTAAGGGCGTAGAACCCATTGATGTCAGAAGTCCTATCAAGGTGGACTAGCCACTTGTCCCACCCTAGCTTCGTCACTCTGAGAACCCTAAGGTTCATCTTTAGTCCTTCGAGATACAGTTTGAGGTCTGATTCCTCAAACGTATTCGATAACCCAACTACAATTGTCGCAAAAGGAGTTTGCGCCCTCGGCGTGTAGGTATAAAACCCTATCCCCGCCACTCTAAGCATTTCCTTAACGGAGTTAAACTCCTCAATGATCTTTACCCTAATATTAATCAGAGCCCTACCTACCATTTTCATTACAAAATTTTCGTGTTGCAGCACGGCTTTAATTTTTGCCGATACTGCACGCACGTTGTCATTATATACGTACAAATCCGGCACAACTTTACTCTTAATTTTGCGGCTACCTCCGTCCTTCTTCCCCGTGGTCTTCTTCCTGTCACGGTAGGCACCTATGGTCCTCTTGGCTCCCATCTTGCTTTGTCTGGGTACCTCATTTTTCACCATGGCCTCAGCCATCTTCCGTGCCGGCTTTGCACGGGCTCCAACTTCTTCTTCTTCGTATTGCTCGTGGGCTTTTTGCTCGAGCAATACATCCACGAAACTGGGCGTAGTTTCCTCATCCATGGACTCAGCGTCGTCACCGTCATCTCTACTTAGCATATTCTCCAGATGCCGTATCTGGCTCCTCATTTCCTCTATGGTCTTACTAGCCTGCTCGTAGTCAGTTGCCATTTTGGAATTTTGCGCTCGTAGCTGCTGGTTCTCCTCGATCATGCTTTCATCGGTTCGCCTTTTCTTTGGCGTTGCGCCTTTGGCTTTCATCTCTGTAACCGCCTTGGTAACGGCCTCCATACGGGCCGCTACTGCTGCATGGTCTTCATTAATTATTCTCATGGTTTCCTCATGAGATAGTGGCTCCTTAGCGGGCTCTATGGTGTATAGAACCCTGGCCCGTGCTTTTGCCTTTTTCCCAAGCTTTGGAGTAAATCCAGTATTGCTGGGATCAGACATCAGTTGTTTTACAAAATTTTTTGATTTTGGCGTTTAGCCGACGGCAAAATCGAACAAATTTTTTCCTCAGTTATCTCCAATTTTCTATCCTGAAAAGGACTGAAAATTTAATTTTTCAAAGTTTGAGACTTTGAATTTTTTCCACTTTTCCGTTTTTATTTCACTTAACACTTCACGACTGCAGCACAAGAACTAACCTACAAATTTATTCAAGCTCAAGACCTTTTTAAATAATATAAAGTTATTTTATCTTTATATTACTTTCAAAAAAGTCGAGCATAAAAATGTTCCAATGATACCAAGGCTGTCTGTATAGCTATTTCGGATCTTGCCAAGATCTTCATCAGCAGACGTTTTTGGTATGTTTTTGGTTTTTTTTTTCTGTTTTCAAATTCTGGTTTTATTTAGTACTGAACATCTGATGGAAAATAACTTAAACCTAACATTAATCATTCAACACACTACTTTCTATAAATTTAATAATATTTCTAGAACTATCTTATTCTACCTTAATATGCTTACAATGTTTGCATACCTTTCATACTATAATTATTTACACCCTCTACCTGCAAAGCAGTACCCCCAAAATTGTACCATTAAAAAGGGGTTAGTCAACGTTACTACAAACTAACTACAAACTAGGGATTAGTATCTACTATTTACATTTAAAACTACTATTTACACTTAAAACTACTATTTACATATATACAATATATACAGGGTAAGGTGCGGTCACTGAACCACATTGTAGACAGTGTCGCCAATATCGATCGTCCCTATTCTCCTATGGTAGAAGAGTAGCCTATCGTCAACAAAAAGTAACCCGTCCCTATTCAGTCCCTCCAGGCCAATAGGCGGTCTATAATTTCTCTCAAACTGTCCTCCCAGATTCCCGTCATGGTCCAGACTATGTTCAACTAATGCGTTGTCCAAAGAGGCCGACCTCTCCAGAAAAGTCAACGCACCCCTAACTAAAACTACGTCAATTCGGTCAAAATCGACCATGCTGTAGATTTGTCTACAGGATGGTACAGTCCACGAGCCATCGTCAGCTCTTATCTTTCGCAAACCCAAGCAACTTGCAAGAATGCGTCTTTCCCATATTCTAAGCTTCTCCATCTGGTGGGAAGAGATCCCAAACCAGACTGGGAAGGCATAGGATATTATAGGCCGGATGATCTGTCGGTAGATCAAAAGTCTAACTTCGTTCGTCAGTCCCTCACGGCACCGGAGCGCATTGAGGTAACTCGCGAATATTCCATTCACTTTGGCCAACATTCGGTCAATGTGTCGGTAAAATTCAAAATTCGTCGTGAATAGGACTCCAAGGTATTTAAGAACCTCGGTATTTCCTATTCGGGCGTCCCCAATCCAAAGATCAGGTACGAATGCCCTCGCACTACGAAACAGCCATCGCCGTTTGCCCTTGATTATAGCAGCCTCACATTTGCTAACTTTCAGCTTAAGCCTCCACTTGTCGAGATATCTCGACAGAACCTCCAGGTACTCGTTAACCCTGGAGTTTGTGTTTCTGGCTCTTGCACCCGTCATGGCAACAAGTAAGTCGTCAGCATATACCAGTAGCAACCCACCATCAGGCGGTTCTGGTAAATCACTAACAAAGATGTTGTAGAGTACAGGTCCCAGGAGTGAACCCTGGGGCACTCCCGCCACAACATCTCTAACGCTAGAGTACGCATCTCCCACCTTAGTGCGGAATTTGCGCCCCTTTAGGAAACTAGCCACCATCTTACAGGTGTCCATATCGAATTCTAATCTCACCATTTTGTATAAGATTCCGTCCTGCCAGACAGAATCAAATGCTCTGGCTATGTCGAGACCCACCGCTATGGTGGCATATCTCTTATTCAACGCTCGAGTCACATAGTCTCCGAATACCATGAGCGCATGAGACGTTGAATGTCCTCGGCGAAAACCAAATTGATTATCTTTGAGGATCCTTTTATCTTCTGCCGTCCTAACAATCCTAGTTAAGATGAAGCTCTCAAGTAGTTTGCCCAAGGGCGACAGAAGCGAAATCGGCCTGTAACCCCCACTTCTTTTGTGGTCCGCACCCGGCTTTGGTATAGGAATCGTAACTGATTCCTTCCAAGCCGCCGGGAAATATCCCAAATTCAGGCAGTGGTTAAAAAGCACCGCCAGAAAGTTCCAAATAGCAGCGTTAACCCGCTTAAGGACTATATCCGGTATCCCATCCATTCCGCAAGATCTACGATTAGATCTCCACCGCAACGCGTCACCAACTTCGGCAGGTTTTATGAAGCCATGCCGACGCCAGCGTCCCTCATCCACGCAAGACGACCCGTCTGCCATGGCGTCTTCTCCAAACGTCATAGCTGGATCTCCATCCGTCAAGCGCAGAATCTCACCATCCACGCCGAATGTGCCGCCCCTTGCACTACCGCTCACCGAAGGATTTTCTGGCAACACTGGTTGTGCATGAAGGTGTTCCAATGGTAGTGCTTGGTATTCTTCAAACGAGTATATGAAGGAATTCTCGAATTCTCATTAATATGATGAGTGTTTCTGGATATATATTTTTGAAGAATTCACCAAAAACATACCAAAAACGTCTGCTGATGAAGATCTTGGCAAGATCCGAAATAGCTATACAGACAGCCTTGGTATCATTGGAACATTTTTATGCTCGACTTTTTTGAAAGTAATATAAAGATAAAATAACTTTATATTATTTAAAAAGGTCTTGAGCTTGAATAAATTTGTAGGTACTAGAAAACAGACCGAATAAAAATTCCCATAGAGGAAATGATGAAAGTTGACAAAGAGCACCGCGCGCTTGAAACAATAATATTGTTGATGGCAACCCTCTGTTTTGTTGTTTTTGTAATGACATAACAAAAACAAATCATGTCTGATTAAAACCAATGGTTTTACGCAAGGGGTACCGACTCGCCAGTTATTCAATTTAGTACTTGGAGAACAGATAGAGAATGTGCTTTCAAAGAAGAAATGTTGATGGCTGACTGGAATTCAGCAAAAATGTTCCTCAAATAATCAACTGTTTTTCACTTTTGTTTTGATTTTTTCGTTCGTGGTCGCGTTCTTAATTTCGGGTAGTTTTGTGAAATATTATATTAAAAATGTGGTAAAAAGTGTGTAAATTAATAAAAAATATAATAACAAATCAAATGCAATACGTTTATTCGGTGTAAGTAAATTACACACGACACAAATCCCGAAAATCAATATTCAAAAAAAGCGAAGCATAGCGCAAAACAAAAGTGAACAAAACACATTTCCTTTTATTACGCTGTACTCTATATGTTTCCCAAGTATTCCACGGAAGTCGTTGGTACAAAAAATAACTAGTGCACACTCTTAAAGTATTACTCGGTGGTTTTACGGCGTGATAAAAAGAGTTGTGCATGAAGGTGTTCCAATGGTAGTGCTTGGTATTCTTCAAACGAGTATATGAAGGAATTCTCATTAATATGATGAGTGTTTCTGGATATATATTTTTGAAGAATTCACCAAAAACGTCTGCTGATGAAGATCTTGGCAAGATCCGAAATAGCTATACAGACAGCCTTGGTATCATTGGAACATTTTTATGCTCGACTTTTTTGAAAGTAATATAAAGATAAAATAACTTTATATTATTTAAAAAGGTCTTGAGCTTGAATAAATTTGTTGGTACTAGAAACAGACCGAATAAAAATTCCCATAGGGGAAATGATGAAAGTTGACAAAGAGCTCCGCGCGCTTGAAACAATAATATTGTTGATGGCAACCCTCTGTTTTGTTGTTTTTGTAATGACATAACAAAAACAAATCATGTCTGATTAAAACCAATGGTTTTACGGCATGATAAAAAGAGTTGTGCATGAAGGTGTTCCAATGGTAGTGCTTGGTATTCTTCAAACAAGTATATGAAGGAATTCTCATTAATATGATGAGTGTTTCTGGATATATATTTTTGAAGAATTCACCAAAAACATACCAAATACGTCTGCTGATGAAGATCTTGGCAAGATCCGAAATAGCTATACAGACAGCCTTGGTATCATTGGAACATTTTTATGCTCGACTTTTTTGAAAGTAATATAAAGATAAAATAACTTTATATTATTTAAAAAGGTCTTGAGCTTGAATAAATTTGTAGGTACTTGCATATTTGTAGATTTACACAATGCAAAAAGGGCAATGTACAGAATTTATTGTAGGTTAATTAGATTAGTTTCAGTGTGCAATCTTACCATATGTTCAGCCCATTTTTTTCATATTTACGGAAACAAATTTCGTTTTTAATTAAAGAAGTATAATCGTTAATAAATTTCTTCACAGGGAACGTGGCTAGAGACTTCGGCAGTGACAAACCAGAAATGATACTGCATTTGAGGAGCCTGGTAATTGGTGATTATAATATTAAGTGTATTATTTTTTACCCCGCTAAAATTAATTATAGCTTAATTTGTACGGGACAGCTAACGGTGCGTTTACACGGGACAGTTTGAGACAAGATAGTTGAGAATATGTATTAGTTGTCACAAAGAGCAAAATTGTTTGTGTGACGTACGCGTCCAGCCAGTTATAAAGACAGTACAGTTTTAAGCAACCGCCGACATCGTCGTTTCGTTAAATTTCGTGCTCTGATTTTTTGTTTCTTCTTCTTTTGACATTGTGTTTCGTCTTACTTCTCCAAATTACAATGGAACTGATGTACTCTGCAAAATTAGACATGTTACATGTTTATATGTTTATATTGTCCAACAATATTTCAATAAAAACTACCACAATTTTCAAATACAAATATATTTCCCAATTTGTAAAGTCGTTTGCGATGTTTTGCTTTTTTCTCAAATTACTACGAAACGTCACCGATATGGCCGATGGCTGAACTAGTAGAGGTTGACACAGTACGATTTGTTGTAATTGTGTGAACCAACAACAGGCATTTGCTTTTTGTTTCATGAGTCTAAGCGTCAAATTCAACACAGATCCATATGAACAAACACAGTAAACAAAAAAGTACAACAACAAAATACACTGAATCAAAAAGAAAAGAGAAATCAAAATCAGTTGCTCTAATGCCCCAACCTCTACTACTTCAGCCATGATCTGACCGCTTATGTCAAATCTCTTGCCGAAGATACTGTCGTTGAAAAATCAGAGACAGTGGCGAGGCCATAGAGTAATCTCAGACTAGAGAGAATATTTGGCTCATCTGACGTTTCCTTTCACACTCTTCGTGATGCGGTTGGTGTGATAGAGAGATGTTTGACGAAAAGTGATATACACCAGGTGGAATTACAATAACTTCTTGCTTTAATTTTTCATGCCATTTTGGTGAAAAACTGTGAAATTTAAATGTGTTTTAAACTTTTTTATTGACTGTTATTGTTAGCATACATTTGTGTTGTATTTAACACATTAATTTTAACACACAAAACGAAATGCCGTTGTTGTTATTTTGTTCGTTGTTTTGAACCATTGCCTCTATCTGACATTTGGCCTGGTGTGATATTTACGTTTGATGTTGAAAAGAATTGCTTTACTAATAACATGTGTGTGTATGTACATTAATACAAAGGATTGGCGATGTATACGCTCACTATATCAATGGCGTTTTTCCTAAACACATTTCTGTGAATCCATTGGGAAGTAGTTGGAAAGCAGCTAATCTATTGTGCTGCCATATCATAAAATGTATTGCTGTAGCTGTACTTCAAATGAAGATGTCGCTATAATGTAATACGTTAAACTAGATATAGTTTCATCCTTAAACATATGGCATACAGTCTTCGAGCACACAAACTAAAACATAAATTAATAAATCTTGTTCAAAACTATTCCAATCGTTTAGATCAGTGGTTTCCAAACTTATTTGGGTTATCGCCATCATTTTGGTAGTTTTGTTGTTGTCTTATTTTACTAAAAATTATACTGTACATACATAAAATAACTTATCACACACAACTTATCCTATCTAAAATTAATTAACTTTAATACATGAAAACGCCTACTTATGTTACAAAAACTTAATAACTAGCTATCAGCTGTATGCGTATATATTAGATAGATTTAAATCATTTATCAAAAATTATATTTAATTCATATATTTTAATTGCAAAATGACTAACGTATTCTACGTCTGACCTATGCGCCCGTGTTATCTAACACAGGCTTGTTATTTTTATTGTATTGTTGGTATTTATTTGTGTAGAGTTTGACAACTGAATCGAATGAACGAAAATAAAATGTTTGTTGTTGCTGCTTACAACTACAACAACATCTGCTGCTACCATGTATTTTTGACACTAGCTACAAACGTGTTACCGCATTTTTTCCACCCACTACAGCAAATATTGCCACATTTCGTAGTATTAAGTGTGGATCGTTTTATTCGGAAAGTCGTAAGTGGCGATAGTTTAATGGAATAAAAAAACAGCCCTATTATCATTTATTTAATTGTTACTATTGTAAGTAATAAAGCAAAAAATACTTCTTGAATTAAAAGCAAAATTTGTTTCCGTAAATATTTGGTAGGATTGCACATTGAACTAATCTAATTCATCTACAATAAATTCTGTACATTGCCCTTTTTGCATTGTGTAAATATGCAAGGCAAATTTTCATATTGTTGGTGAACGTACGACTCTATGTTGCCCAGTGCATTAGCAGATATCAGATCAAGTATTTAGGTAATATTACACTAGGTTTTTTTCTGTGTAATACAGGTGGAATTGTTTAATTTTGTTCTTGTTCTTGTGGTTGTTACCGACAATTACATCAATTCACCCCACCATGACCTGACATAAATAAATCTTAGCAGTTTCGATCAGCAGAGTTTGACAAGGTCAGCCCATGATATAAAAAGAAAATGCCTGCAATTCCTGCTGCTTCTACCTTAAGGAGTTCTTAGACCTGTGGATAAGTTGATCGACTTCAGGGTGGCATCAACTCCGTTTATTTCTCATCAACTTCGATTTTGCCCTTACGCTCTCAAATTAGTTGAGGCAACTTAATTTTTTTTATCAGATGTAGAAATGAAAAGTAGTGAGCGCACGGCGAAAATATCACCAATTTGAAGAAAAAACACTAGCGGCATTCATGCAAACGTGAAAGACGAGAACTTTTGCTCAGCGCAAGTTTCCCTCGCACCGTTGCATGAGGCACCAGGTAAAGTTGCTCAGCGTAGTTGTGCTCAAAACCATATCAGCTGACCAAGATGGATACATAAGGTGGTAGCAGTAGCAATTGCATGTATTATGTATGTGTACTTTTCTACTGTTCTAGTGCTATCACCTTATTTATCCATCCTAGTCAGATGACAACGAAATGTCAAAAGTTTACACGTTTCTCCATCCCACGTTTGCGCAGCAAATTTGCCTCGAAAACTTTCCACTATTAGCAAGTCGCTTTGTATGGGAAATTTGTTTGTTTTGACGTTTGCCGTCGTGTTTTGACGTCGAGCTTTCATGAAGACCACTACTATTTGCATGTTCTTTAAATATTTATAAATAACACTACAAATTATATTTATTTAGTTCACATTTTTCCGGTAATGTTTAATTTATTTATTTACATTTTGCCGTTAATTTTGTCTCATGAACGTTTCTCAACGAAATGCGTATGAAAGTTGATGCAACTTCCCCTTACACTGATGGATAAGTTGATATCAACTTCAAAAAATCCAAATCGCTTTGATTTTACGTCAACTAGTTTGTATAAACCACCAACTTTTCACGTTACTCCATGCATAAGTTGTTGTCAACTTGAAGTCGGTGCAACTTATCCACTGGTCTAAGGGCCTCTTTGCTTATTTTGCCCTGGCTTCTACCATTTTATTTGGCCACGGCTAATAGGCAAAATACACACCACAAAATGGCAACACCAAATACAACAATGCTAAATTTTTTTATCAATATTTATTTATATTGAACATGCCTTTCATTGGAGCTACATGAAAAGTACTGGAAAATTGGAATAAGTAAACGTGTTTCTATGCTGCCAGATCTCATTTTCTAATAGTACTACCATATCACTGTAAACAAGAAATACAATTTAGTTATTCCCTATGTAAAACACAAAATATATCCATTCTTATAATTTAAATAAATGAATTAAAATCAACACAAATATTGCGCAATGAAATATGCTTAAAAACTCAAATTTATATATCTCGAACTCATTATTGCCACATTAATGCAACGATTTGTTTGACATTTGCCGGAACAGAGCTGTCATTATTCCAATACACCACACCTAACGAATTCCAGTGCAGCAGATTGCGACGATTCGGTGGTCTACCGTAATTCTCCACATTTAGTTTTGGCCACTGTTGTCAGGGTTCGTTCGAAGTGAGTACACGCAATATTTTGAAAGCTGCAAAAAAAAAGAAATGGAGAACAAAAAGTTCTGTAGTCACATTTGGCTATTGAATAATCATTTTTGTTGGAAGACAATAATATTGGTAGTGGTGGTGCTATTGCAGAAATATAGATAATTTTAAAACTAATATTTTCTATTGGAATACAAATCAAGTTGATTAAAGTGTTTACGCAAGTACAAAATTTAGTGTACATTAAAGGCGAAAATGTGGCCGGAAAATACTCTGCATTTTTTTCTCAGTTGGAAGAGAGTGAGCTACGTGTGGTGAAGACGGCCATCTTGTGTCGTGGTGATGTTGAATTTAGTGGAAATGAGATAGAAACACTTCCAATATTTAGCCGAAAACTGCTACGGCCATTCTGCTACACGACCATAGTTGTCAGTTGGAATCAAGTTCAGCGGCTTTCAGCAACTCCTCATCACTTGGGATAAAAAATGTTAGCATAATTGAAAATCAATAGAAAGTGTACTTTATAATTCAATTTTTTGGAAAAATAGTCAAGTTAAATGAAAACAAGATATTTTTGATGCAGCTTTTAGAAAAGAAATTTGTTACTTCGATTACAATTCAACAAAATAACTTGGTTACGTAACCTAACCACTAAACGAGGCGACACCTTGTCTTGAATGAAATTCGGCCAAGAACTTTTTGTCTTAACTGAGACACAGATAGCAATTATATTGAGTGGCTTACAGTTCTTTTATCACAGATTGTTATTTACTAAGTTTAACTTTGGTTTTTATTTCAGAGCCTACGTGCGCTAGCTTCAATTTCTTGTTGATCTTCAAGCAACTTAGACAAAAAAAAACAAATCAATATGTTCGTATCAACAGTCTCCCGTATTGCTCCCGTAGCCAGGATTGCCGTAAGTATTAATGTACAATTAATAGTGCTTGTTCTTTTTTCCTTATAAATAAGTGAAATTTTACATTACATAAGTATTAGAATCGATTTTTCTTCTGCATTTAAAACAGCTCTGTCTTGTCTCTATTTTTTCGCATTTTCTTTTGCTGCGCTGGTCCTCTATTCCATTTATACTGTGGTGAATTTCCAATAGCCCCGCTCATTTTTTCTTTTTCCATGGTGTATTTGTCAAAAAACCAGAAGATGTGATAAACGTTACATAAGAAGAATTTGAGGTTAGGTAGTCGTATTGTTTTTACCCCCACTTTTGAAAATGAGAGTAGAAATTTAGAGTTAGAAATGTATAATGAAACAAAACTAATTCTTCAGATTGTTTAAACAGTCATCAATATTGTTTACAATTTATGAATGCCGGTTTGGACATTGTAAAAGAAGAAAGCGGGACGAAACGTATGCCAGCAATTTGTTGTGTACATGATTAAATAATATCCGCGTGATGTCTGGCTGAGATTGTAAGATGAAAAACATGATCCTCAAATGATGTGCAATAGTAATGTATTAACCGCTTTGAATGTATCGAAAGTTGGTTGTAATATTCGCTATTTATCAATATTTTAAGAGTATTGTCTCTAAGAACATCTTAATTACATAAGGCAGGAAATTTTTTTCACTTGCACCATTACCTCTGCTTTTCAAGCTGAGAGTCTGCTTGACATTTTCCAAAGCAAATTCGATCACTAACTGTGCGGGTATGTTTGGTTTGTTCCACTTGGCCGAAACTATTGAGGTTCTATCTTTGTATACGTCAATTTACCTTTGCCAAATTAGTGTTGCATAACTTTACTTTGTCCCAAATGCACCCACATGTAATGTTTTCATATCCCATTGTATATTATCGATTTTTAGTATTAAATAATATCAATTCAAATAGTGTATAAACTGTTTGATTACCACATTACTAAATAAGTAACAACAGACAGTTTGCGTTCATTGACCGACACTTAAGAACTTAGAATTGCTTATATTTTCCCTAGTGTTTAAAAATTGTTCAGTGTAAATCATGTATATTATTTAGTGGGTTCATTTGTTTTAATTTTTCTTTTTTGAAGTATTGGGAGTCGTATGGAGTTTATCTTTGAATGATATCTCAATAAATATTAAGTACAACTTATGATAGGATAACAAAGATCATAATTTTCTAGTTTAGTATAGATTTGTTTGTGGAAATACGAGCATCAGTTCTATTAAGCCACGTGTGTGTACCATGAAGCTGCTATTGTAATTTATCTTGCACGTTTTCCCAACTTTACTAGTAACCAATTTATCAAGTATACATTCTATAGATTTGTACATTTTCCAAATAGGAAATTTCTAAAGAACAATGTATATGGTTTTTCATCAAAACCGATGCATAAAAAAGTATATCCCGTACGATTCGTAAATTTTCGTCATGTACAGATTTTTCATTTATATGATCATTAAATTTTACCAACTTTACGAAGTATTTACGTGTCTCCCTGAAATCCCAGATTAATTATTAATTTTTTAGAGAGCAGAAACAATTTTATTTTTCATAGCATACGGTTCAAAGGGGTTAGGATATCGATTCTCCCTATCCTAAGTTTTGCGATCGCACACCCCAGGAAAAAACGGATATATAAAATTGTGCTATGCCGGGGGGTCAGGGACCTTACAAAACCAGATGTCGATGGTTGAAAAGTTGATACTTTTATTATAATTATTTACAATACCGAGATATACCGCCGAAATCGGTGTTGGACTCACCCCAAAGGAGAAATTTCAAGTCCGTCCAATGAATGCATTAATTTCTCTATTTTCAAAATGATTTTTTTTGTATTGTTGCAGCACCTCTCACCATCAGTGGTACTACTGTTTGGTTATTGAATAAATCATTAAATTAAAAACAAGCTAAGTTCTGTTTATGATGTATACTAGAGCAGGAAATAGCTTTGTTCGTTTATTTTCCCAGTAAAAATTGGCAAGAATATACTTTTGAGGGAGAAATAACGATTTTACTATCTTTATGAAAATTTGCACAATAAATTACGCGAACGACTTCCAGTAAAAACTTGCAAGGAAACAGCTGATGTAGTTATATCCTTTTCTACATACATTTTGGTTAGTAGTTACATTACATATCTATTGCCACAGTTGTCCAATTATGACGTTTTCCTGAATGCCACTGCACATTATTGCTTTCCATTTTCTTTCTAAATTTCACTGATATATTAAATCAAATTTTATTTGTATTTACATCCGCCGTTGTTAATTTGTTTTGCACTTTTATTTGTTTGCATAAAACAGCTGATTTCAAACAGCTGTTCTAACAAAATGTTCACTCTGTGGCTCTCATTCTTTTACTGGACTTCTGGAGTACCTAAAGCCGGGCACGCAATACCATTTACTATTCAATATAAACTATGCCGTAGTCGAGTTGGGCTTAGTTAATAATAAAAATAAAAACTCAGAGCTGTGAAGTGGTGGTCGACCTGCCCTAGAAAGGAAATTACTGAGTCTGACTTAAGGTCATAAAGCGCACTAAATTTTTACCCTTAATATCTCCGGTCCTTGCAGGGTTATTCGGCCAAGCAATACATATGTATCTCAAATAATTTGTAAACCTTCTAGGGGATTGGTTGAATAAAAACAATATCTACTGGTTGACCAAAATATCAAAGTTCTATATACAGTCACGGACAAAAAAAGGGTCTCTAGTTATGCACAAGCATTTTTACCAATATAAAAAAAATTATTAAGGAACATAATATTGAATAATAAAACTAAAACGGAAGTAATACGCAGACGGTGCCCGGTAGGCCAATCTAATGGCAATCGTTGTCAAATAGAAACCGATGCCTTTGGGCCATATTTGTCATTTAAATGTCACTTATATGAAAATGTTGTGAGAGTTTTAAAATTAAGCTTACAAGCGACTATAGTAAAATTACCTAGTAGTCGCAGTAGATATGACAACCATTGTGGGCAACGACAACAGATATGTTGTGTTTGTTTAGGCTCTCATGCCAAAGTCAACACATACGTATCCAACAAATAAATGTAAACAGAAAAGTAAAAAAAAAAAACACAACCTTTAAATCTGACAGAAGTGGTAACTAAACAAGAAAAATTTGAAATCAGCTGTCTACTGGGCTTACCTTCCCATTCTACCATGTACTAAACTAACTATACTATACAACAAAATTATCTTGTAAAAAAAATACAGCGTCTTGACTGTGGGTCTAATGAGCGTGTTCATTGTTATAAACTGATTTTGCATTTTTAATCATCCGTTTTCTCGCATCCGTTTCGAATCTGAATGTAATATTTTTAATATCCAAATTTATTCAAAAATGGATGAAGTCAATATTTATTTACTTTATTTCAAAAATATATACTTTTCACGTTATTCGAACGTAAAATATGGTACAGTTTTATCATATATGGAAAAATCACATTTATATACGAAAGGATGATGTAATTAGTCCCCAGGTTTGATCAATATCACGCTCACTGGGGTCACTGTATTAACTAAATTAGAAGTCAGTCACAATCTAGCATCTGGGGCTTACACACGAGTATCTGATTACTCAATCAATTGCCTCGGGAAGGTCTGAGACTTGGTCAATAGTTCATACATAATGCGCCATTTATTTTCTAGCTGGAAACTTGTATAATTAAAAGGCAAAGGGACAAGAAATTCTGCACTTCATTGGAGGAGTATTTATGTATTCCTTTAAGGGTTTACATTGAAATCTTTTGTGACCAGCAATTTTAGTGCAATATGCTTGCTGTTCGTAATGAACAGAACTCAATTCAGACTAATCTGTGACTGACTTCTAACATGAAGTTTAAAGACATTGCTAATATTAATTTACAAGATAACCATTATTCGACTCATGTTTTTTTTCTCGTTATATTTCCATTTCAACAACATCTAATCTACTTTATTTATATTTTCAGCTCCTTAGCGGTTCCAAGCAATACTTGCGACCATTGAGCAGCGCAGTTATTAGCCAGAGCCAAACTTTGGCCGCTCAGAACACAACCCCAGTTGCGTTACTGCCACAAATCAGGTCATTCCAGACCTCCCAAGTTACCCGTGACATTGATTCAGCTGCCAAATTCATTGGTGCTGGTGCTGCAACAGTCGGTGTAGCTGGTTCCGGTTAGTATTGGAAGGAATTATGATTTCAAAATTCAGCAAAAAAAGGCTACTTTATTGAAAATTTATTAAATGTGAAAAGTTTTGACCTAAAGTCAGTTGCAATCTAGCATCTGGGGCATACATACGTGTATCTGATTACTCTAACAATTGCCTCGGGAAGGTCTGAGATTTGGTCAATGATTCGATATAAAACATGCCGGGTAGTGGTATGAGAATGTAGCATTTTCTAGCAGGAAACTTGTATGACAAAAAGGCGAAGGGACAAGAAATTCTGTATGTATATACACATGTGTATACTAAATACATTGAAATCTTTTGTGGCCAGCATTTTTAGTGCAATGTGCTTGCTGCTCGTTCAGAGCAGAACTCAATTCAGACTAATCTGCGACTGACTTCTTACAAATTGTTAGAAGAAATATTGAATTATCAAATAAGTGGCCTTCTTTTCGCTATTTGTATTTAAATATTTGTATTTGAAGACTAAAATTTTTGTTTTTCTTTTAATATACTTCCAATACAACAGGTGCCGGTATCGGATCAGTATTCGGTTCCCTCATCATTGGTTATGCCAGAAATCCATCATTGAAACAACAGTTGTTCTCCTACGCTATCTTGGGTTTCGCCCTTTCTGAAGCTATGGGTCTTTTCTGTCTTATGATGGCCTTCTTGATCCTCTTCGCTTTCTAAAGTGTATTTGTGTCCTAAGAAGACGTTAAATCTTAAATTAATTACTACAACAACAACGTAAATTTAACATCTATACTACAACAACAGCCACAGCTTCATCTTATTGTTTTTAAAAAACATCCAAGAGTAATAATAATAATAAAAAGTAAAAGCAACACTTTTATTTAAGTTTAAAACGGAAATAAAAACAAAAATCTATAACACAAAAAACGAAAACCAAAATTAAGAAACTAATTGAAGTTATAAGCAAAATTCGAAAAGAAGACTAGAATACTATGGATAACTATCAACTTACCATCACATGCAAGTTATAATAATCAAGATGATTTATGTTTTGTTTGAAAGGAATGAATTTATATATAAAATACCGCCCGCCCGCCTCTTACGAATTGCATTTTTTTGTTCCAATTTTGTATAGGAAATCCGCCTAACTAATATACATACATACATATGTTTATTTTGATGGATTTTTTGTTCATATTACATTGAAATGATCAAGTTTTTTTGATCTAATAATTTTAATAGGCGGATAATTTTTTTTTTTTTTGAAACGTTAGGTAACTCGGTATGTTAATCCAATCAGTTCATTAAATTCTTTTAAAATTTTCCATAGAGACAACCCTTTGCGCGCTCTCATTCTCATAAAAAGGGCTCTGAATTTCAGGATTGAATTTAAACAGTGATTCTAAGTTATTAAAATTTGATTACGAGTTATCACTTTATTTTCTAGTTTTAATATTGCAATAATGAACAAAATCACTAGCCAACTTAAACTCTTCTCTTGAATAATCAATCCATCTTAATGTCATGTATATGGAGTATTTAACATTTTTATCATGATCCTAGAAAAACATCTTACTGCTGTACAAAAAGTGTTCGAAAGTTACGAATAAGAAGAATAAAAAAAATATGAAGGATTTCGTGAATGAAACCAAAATCTGTTATTTATTTACTACCAGAGAAGGTGATTTTTTGGTATTTAATATGCTGAATATCAACCAAGCAAATTATATCGGATAATATGAAATGGTATATTGGCCCAACAAGGGCGCCTCGTTTTATTTGAATGCTTTAAGTAAATACGTTAAGTCGTGGGTTAATACCATCAATACATACTGGCATGTGATGAAAATCGATGAGTCAGAATCAAATACGAATTTTATTGGCATAATTCCTAATATTGGAAACAAATATATACATATCGCACCCGTTCAACAATACTGTATTAACTCAAAAACTTCAAAGTGTTCAGGAGAGACAAAAAACTGTTCTTAATGCTTAAGGAATTTTCCATTAACAAAAGTTAGTAATTTGTTTCTATTTTTTCGACCTTTATTTGATTAATTATTCTCGACTAATTGTTCCAGCTTTAGGCAATATTTAGAAACCCCATCAATTATTGTATTGCACCACATAACCTTTTTATTTGTTTATTGTTTGCAGATAGTGTTATGTATTGTTTTTTGCCAACAAGACAAAATAAAAAAATTTTGAGTTAATACAGTATTGTTGAACGGGTGCGATATGTACTTTATTTAATGGCAGAAAAAGAGTAATAAATTTATATCCATTATTTGCACAAAAATGTATCTCAAATCGTATTCGATTAAAATTGATTGATTTCTATCACATACCGGATAACCATAATTATCTTTTCTGGCTGACTCTAAATTCTATCGGATTTAAGGAGTTTTGGAAAATGAAACGGGACAATTATACTTATTTGGAAAGTGACAGCAACGTATATTTTTGGGATGAAAAATAGAGTGAGCAAAAAACAAGTATTTTAAAAAAATAACGAAATAAAAGCTTTTATACCCTTGGTCTGTAATTTTTGCGAAAATTAAAAAATAAGGAAGATCCATGGTAGAATTATCTATTTGGTAGTTGCATTAGAAATTCCGTGGTTAAGGTCTCAAAATTAAAAACACTATGTACACAAAATGTGAAAAGTTTCAGAAGATTGTCTTTCTTGATACAAAGTCAGATATAAATTGCATTTTGATTGAAAATTTGACAGCTTACCCGCGGAAAAAATTAAAAACCACACATCGGCTTGGCTGATGCGATTTCATTTCCATTCCCTTCCAGTGTGAATTGTAACAAAATCAAGTTAGAAACAAATGAAATCGGGAAAACCAGCAGAAGATTTTTGATCGAATGAGAGATGAGAAAAAAAAGATTTTGCAAAAATGTAAACAAACCAAGTTGTGACCAGAACAAGGCTGATCAGCCTTGGACCAAAAGCAGAAAATTTTCTAAAATGGATTTCACTCGGCTTATGTCCAGCACAGCCCAAACTCTCGTTGGCTGGTTGGTTGAAAAGGCTGCAAGACAGCACGCTGTCTAGCACACTTAGGCTAAAGAAGCCCATTGTGATACCTGCAGTTTCCTCCAAAGCAACTATTGACTAGTCTAGCCAATTTGCCCTTTCAATAAATTTGTCTATGAGACCTACAGGAATATCCTGTAGGGCTTCGGTGCTAACTACATAAATGTGTACCGAATATCCCAGTTCTCAGTCCTGCCAGAGGAGGGCAATTCAAGAAAAGGTGTTTCCTCGTCCTCCCATTCAGCATCTACAGAGAGTAGAGTTTCTATGTCCCAATCTTAGGGCGTATTTTCCTACAAGACAATGTCCCGTAAGTGTTCCTATCATTGTGGATAACCTGCCTCTCGGCTAGTTAAGTAGTTGCCTAGTCCTCTTCCTGTCCACCTGTGGCCAGAGGGCCCTGGATTGTTTGCAAGTTGAAGTAAGTCTCCACTTGTCCTTGAATATATTGTCGGCCCACTGCCTGATCTGCAAACGGCAGGTAGAGATTGGCATACTAACACCTTTTGCCGGAAGAACCTGTACCGTAGTGCCGTCTAGCTAACGCATCCGCTACGCAATTGCCTGGAATGTCGCTGTGTCCCGGTACCCAGATGAGCCTGATGTCGAAATACTCTGCCATCACCCTAAGTGATGAATGGCATTCTTTCACAAACATGGCTTCCAGGGATTTTATAGCAGCCTGGCTGTCTGTAGATACATATTCTCCGGAGGGTTGTGACACTACTTTTCAGTAGTTCAGCAACCTCCAGTATGCCGGTAATTTCCGCCTGAAATACACTACAGTGATCAGCCAGCTTGAAGGAGATATTTACATTTAGGTCCGGTGAATGGATCCCATAGCCTACTTGCTCGTCCAACTTTGATCCGTCCGTGAAAAATCTGATACTACTGGTGTCCCCTTCCAGTGACTCCTAAGGTATTCCTGTTCGGAATAGAAGTTCTTAAGATTTGTCGCTGGTAGAGGTAGGGGATACAGTAGTCCGTTTTTACGGGAATAGAGTTGATCCGGTGTAGTAATTCAGTGTGTCCGGAATGCCTCGATATCATGACGCCACAATCTCTGATTCTCACCAGGGATGTAGCGGCTGCCGATTCGGCCATGATATCAGGAGTACAGATGTTCAGGATAGCACTAAGTGCAGTACCTGTCGTCGTGCCCATTGCCCCACTAACGCTAATCAGTGCTGATCTTTGAATTTTCATCAAGGAATTCAGAATATACTTCTTTTGGAGGGACCTCCACCAAAATACGATGCCATAGAGAAGTATTGGTCTGACTATTGCCGTATAAATCCACATGGTGATCTTAGGAGACAGTCCCCAGCGCCTTTTCACCCCCTCCTCCACATTCGGTTTCCAAGACAGTTTTCTGTCGAGAATTATTCCTAGGTACTTGGCCTTTTCCGTAAACTGTAATTGCACCCCATTAACTTACGGTAGTTCAAATGCGGGTATTTTATATTTCCGAGAGAAAAGTCCGTTGTTAGCGGTCCAGTTCGAAATTAGACTAAGTAGGCTGGTTGTACGAATGCTAAGTAAATTGAGGTTTCTACCCGTACAGATGATAGCAATATCATCGGCATAGGCAAAGACCTGGCATTCTGCACTGTCCATTTCAAAAAGCAGTTCATTGACAGAAGTTAACCATAATAGTGGAGAGAGAACTCGGCCCTGCGGTGTCCCCTGTTAACGGTCCTAGCAATTGTAACACCACCCCATTCAGTTTTGACGGATCTATCCACCAAAAGTTTCCCAATTAGGCGTATCACTAAGCTGTCGACTCCTAGATTCTGTAGCGACCTAAGAATCGCCGAAGGTTGAATGTTATTGAAGGCTCCCTCGATGTCCAGGAAGGTCCCTAGAGCGAAGACCTTATTCTCAAGAGTTTTCTATTATGCTGACTATAGAGTGGAGAGCCGTCTCAGTTGACCTGCCCTTGATATAGGCATGCTGAGAACTCGATAGTAGATTCTGTGGAAGATTACTTCGAACGTGAATGTCCAGTAACCTTTCAAATGACTTAAGAACAAAGGATGATAAGACTGATTGGTCTAAAGTCCTTTGGTTGTACATGACCGCATTTGCCCGCTTTCGGGACGAAAACCACTTTGGTTTGCTTCCAAATGCTAGGAATGACTCCCAGCGTAAGGCAGCCCCTGAAGTTTGCCTCCAACCAACTACAAGATAGGTATAGTGCCTCCTGTAGTTGCGCGGGAATTATCCCGTCAGGTCCGGCTGATTTATAGGGCTTAAAGCATCTAATGGTCCATATCAGATTCTTTCTGCTAACTATTGAGCAAACTTTTTCTAAGCTAGGTGTGTTTCCGCCTAGCTCTTCTGGCTGATGACCAGCATTCCTGTCATCGTTGGGAAAGTGGGTATCCAGGAGAATCCCAACAGACTTCAGACGAATACGTCCACGTTCCCTCGTCTTTCATTAAGAACCGCGCACACGGTGGGTTTTTAGCGAGCACGCATCTTAAGCGTGCAGTCTGGTTGGTTCCCTCAATGGATTCACAGAAGTTTCGCCAGGATTTTATTTATTTCACCTTTATATAGATTGAGACTAATCTTGTAAACGTCCCAATCCCTTTGGTCGCCGCTCTTTTTGGCCTTGTTGAAAAGCCGCCTAATGGACGATCTTAGATCCTGAAGCTCAGCGTTCCACCAATGAGGATTTTTGTTACCCTTGGCAGCATAATAACCACTGTTCTTACAGGACTCAATTAGCGCGTTCCTGCACGCATCAGTAAATTTGCCAACTAGTTCCTCCAGCTCTGGCACATTAGTCGGAATATTCGGATGGTAACGTAAGAATTTCCTTAGGCGCCCACGATAGGCGTTCCAGTCCGTTTTCCTATAATTTTTATAAACTTCCTTTTTCAGAGGATCGATATTTATGTGGAACTGTAGATATCTATGATCAGAAAATGAGTGATCAGAAAGTACGCTCCAATCAGATACAGTTACATAGTCGTAGCTAAGTAGTAAAGTTAGGTATAGTACTTCCCTCCTAACCGAAATTATGAAGGTCGATTCCTCGCCTCTGTTACATATAGACAAGGTTTCGCTTATAATGAAATTAAAAAGAGACTCACCTCGATCATTGGTGCCGGCACTCGCCCATATTGTGTTGTGCGCGTTGGCGTCGGCACCTATAAAGACGCTACAATTCCGTCTTTTTGCCTCCGATACAATATCCCTGACGCACTTCGGAGGGGGTGATTCAGTATGGTCGTGCGCCATGTACGATGAAACTAGCCAGATGTCCCGCTGACCGTTTTCCAGCGAGAGGCTGATGGCAGTTGTATCGCTATCACTAAAATTCTGCAATAAAAGAGCATTACATTTGTTTTTAATGACTATGCAAGATCTTGGCCTACCTGGGATTGATAGGACGAAGGTCCTGTATCCATTGCACCTGATACCACATATACGATCATTGACCGTCCATGGTTCTTGTATCAGGGCCACATCGGCTCCACCCTTCGCAAGATGGAGAATGAGGTTGACAGATGCTGCCTTACTGCGATGAAGATTTATCTTGAGGACTTTCATCGTCTACAGGATCTTCAACTCCGGGTACCTCGATTGTCTCGTGATCACTCTCGCTAGTGATGGACCCATCTGAGAGCCAGGCAGAGCGGCCCCACAGGTCACTGTCGTCATCCAGTAGTGCTTCTTCATCATCTACCGCCGTTTCAGGATGCTTTCCAGCATTTACAGCTGTGACTTCCGACTTCGACTCTGCCAGTTTGCTACTTGGCGTATCCAATTTGTATACCCTGAGGGGTACACTCATGAACCCAAACCGAATTTGGCCTTTTGACTCTTCTAGGGGTTTTAAGGAATCCTGGTTCAGGACCAAAACTATCTGCCGGGAGGTTCCTACAGGATCCTCAACCTTGACCACCTTCCAATCCTTTGCAGGAATGGAGGGATTGCAGTGGCTGATGATCTTTAGGATCTCCTGTGGGTCAGTAGGTGAGTTTGACGGGACCCAAACCCTAGCCCTTGGTCTAGAAGGTATATCCTTCCTATCCACGGCTTTGAGTTTGGCCCCCGGCCAAACCTCATCTACTCGACTCATGGCGGACTTATACAATCGCGCTGCTTGTTCATCAGAGCAGCCGATCAGTTTAATACTACCCCGGAACCATCCCGCGTCTTCGCAGATTGGCACAGGAACAGGGTTGTCGTTTACGATGTCCATGAACACCGTAAGAAGGGCTCCTTCTACAAGGCGCCATTTATCCTTGGGGATACGTCCATTCTGGGAACCTTCATTCAAGACGCCAATGAAACTCTCGTAATAGCACCAAATTACTACAATGGATACAACTTTTTAGCCGAAGAAAAGTTGGAATTTTTTTTTGTCGGCGGCCCATATTTCCCTTATTACAGGCCCCCAAAGTTTGAACATATAACCTTCAATATCTTCTACATTTTCAGACGGACCAGTACAATATGGGTATCGTTGGAAAGCTTATAAATATATTATATCCACGATTCATTAATCCATTGCGACTTTTATACCCTTTTAAAAATTATTATCTGAAAAAAAGGCTATTCTCTCAAATTTGTATATGAAGATTTTTGAAAGTTGTCCACCCTATAGCTCCGTAAATCCTATTTTTTGGAAAATGACCAACATGGCAATCGATTTGTCCATGTTTCCAGAAGAGACCGTATCCAAGGGCTTGGACAGACACCATTTGGTTTCGTGCGGGTGAAAGAAAATTGGTTTGTACATCTATCAAATTTTCATATGAAGATTCCCATTTTTTGGGCAATGACCAACATGGACGACAGACACCATTTGATCTCGTGCTAGTGAAAAAATGGTTTTGTAGATTTTTCAAATTTGCATAAGTGTACAGGAGAAGCAAAAAACGATATCAAATGGAAACTACTTGAGATATTGAAACAACATTTTCAAATCATTATTAACATGAAACTAGAAATATATTTAAGATAAAAGAAATCTGTTTTTAAAGTAAATTGTGTGCTACGTATGTGTCATACGTTATTTTGAATTGTTGTTTTCTGATTGCGTTGGCTAGGCCATGTTATCAGAATGGATGAAGATGAGCCAGCGCGAAAGGTTTTTCGATAACGTACCCAATGGAAGCAGGAAAAGAGGACGACCAAGACTCCGCTGGATAGACCAGGCAGAAGAATCCCTCCGTATCCTTGGTGCTACCAACTGGCGAGAAAAGGCGAAGGATAGAGCCAGTTGGAAGAATATGCTGAAATTTGTTTAATTTGTTTGTTAAATTAATATGTGTAAGACGTTTAAAATAGTCAATAAAAGTTAAGTAAGTTTTCTGAAACAAAATAACGTTCATCAATCTAAATCTGTATGAAAAAATAAAAATTGAAATATAAATATGTTTTATTTTAGATAAAAACAGTTGTAGTCTTTGTTTATATTTTCTGTGTTATATTTTTTTAATTACTAATAAGTACATACTTGTTTAAACTAAAAATGACACTTCATTAAATTTTCATAATGACAAAAAAAATATTTCAGTTTATTAAAAAAATAATTATGATACTACCTGTTGCACAGAACCTTTTTAGTTTCCAAATTCAAAACACAATTTAGGTCTCACTGGAAACGGTGTACATAGAATATTGAACTTTATTGTTCACTTTCATTACGACAACTGACTTACAATTTTTTCTTATTGTCGCGGGCCACCAAATCCATAAACATACATAGAACGACAGTAAATCCAGATAGCGACTCCAAAAGAAATAACAGCAACAGTAGAACGGCTGAATGACCAAACTGAGCAACTAACTTCGTCAGCGCTGTTGTTGTTGTTGTTATATTCTTTTGCATCGATAATGTAAACAACAAGCAACAACATACATACATACGGTATAAAACATAATGACCAAAACCAGTATGTATGTTGTTGTTGCGACAAAATTATTAGACAAGAATATTAGGGTGGCCCGCAATTTCAATATTTTATAAAATTTAACAAAATCAAAAATATTTACAAAATAGTTTTATGATCGAAGTAGGGCGATCTCACCCAACACTACCAAACATAAGGTAAAAAAAACTATTTATTAATTAACTACTCACAAGGTATACTATTATAAAGTAATGGCAATCTGCTGGAAGCAAAGGTTTCAAGTCCTGCATATGCTGCTACTCTTCCTGGAAATTCTTAACCTTTGGGAGTGCAATAGGTTAGGCTGCCGAATTTAAAAATTTCTAGCAGTCCTTTGTGGAAGAATCTGACAATCGTCGTTAAGATTGGTTTTGTAATAAATTGATCCTGATGAACAATAGCCCAAAACACAAATCATATTTTCTGTAGGGTCTCCAACTATATTACATGAAAGAAAGACAAAATGTCCATAGTTTAAATATATTTGAAAATTTGTAAAATGAAATACATAATAAAAAAATGAAATATATTATTACCTGGTCGAATAGAGTACCGCTTTGGAATGTTTTCATGATCCAGGAAATAATCGTGTTGTAGGTGATATGGATTTTTTTCGTGCGTCTTTCATTAGCTCAAGGGCAAATTTGATTTGATTTTTTTTAATTTTGCATTGTATTAATGAGTGGATAGAATCGCATTCCATTTGTGTACGTCCTACGATTAAATACTTATGTTGAATGGTAATGTTATTTTCTACACAAAACGAAATTAAGGCATTGTATAACACCACATTTCGGTTTTGGTAAAAGCATCCATCATCCATTTATATAAATGTTAAATAAACATTCCTTTTTTATATGCTTTGTTACAATTGTTGGAAAAGTAGAAGCAACAAGATTTCCTTCAGTTTCATCGCAGACATAGTTATCTGATTTATGAGTGGTGACATTATAAATGGTGAAGTTATGAACTTGAAGTTTCATTTTGTAATAGGATGCATTTGCCTTTGACTGCGGTATAAGCTTTACCGCTTGCATGTCCATGCATAATAGTGAGCATACGCCCGCCTTAGCACTTTCAATATCATTATTTTTGCTACTCTCATGTCCTGTATTTCTTTTCTGTGACTATTATATTCTTGGTGCGATATACATATTTCATTATTCACCCAACTCATTATACCTATTTTCTGTATTAGAACCAATTTAAATAATTTTTAC
The DNA here is from genome assembly GCA_963931995.1 of Phaonia tiefii. Classification (NCBI taxonomy): domain Eukaryota; kingdom Metazoa; phylum Arthropoda; class Insecta; order Diptera; family Muscidae; genus Phaonia; species Phaonia tiefii. The sequence continues at coordinate 90,314,890 of OZ008367.1, forward strand.
CACAGTTTTTTTTATTTATTTCTTCACTTCAACTGCGATTTTAATTTTACATCACAAAATGCACACTAAAATGATTTTGTTTTATGAAAATCATTCACTTGATACGTTTTTTTGGAATTTTGGTTTAAAAATCGTTATATTTTTAATCAAGTAAACCATAATTAATTAAAACCTTGATTTTGATGGTACATTATTTTCCATTTTAGGTGACGATATGATGATTCTTGAAAATTGTCCACACTATAGATCCGTAAATCCTATTTTTTGGGATATGACCAACATGGAAGTCTATTCGTCCATGTTTGCGGAAGAGACCGTAATGGTTTTGCACAGAAACCATTTGGTTTCGTGTTGGTAAAAGAAAATCGGTGAGTTGATTTCTCAAATTTCCATAAGAAGATTTTTGAAAGTTGTCCACCGTATAGTTCCGTAAATCATATTTTTTGGAAAATGAGTAATATGTAAATCGGTTCGTCCATGATTGCAGAAGATATCGTGTAATGGGTTTGGACAGACATCATTTGGTTTCTTGTTGGTGAAAGAAAATGATTTTGTAGATTTTTCAAATATTCATATGAAGATTTTTGAAAGTTGTCCACCCTATAGCTCCATAAATCCTATTTTTTAGGAAATGACCAACATGGCAATCGATTCGTCCATGTTTGCAGAAGAGACCGTGTAATGGGTTTGGACAAACACCATTTGGTTTCGTGTTGGTAAAAGAAATTGGGATTGTAGATTTTTCAAATTTGACCACCCTATAGCTCCTGGCATAGGTCTGTTTTACCGACAACTCTGGGATCGCTACAAAAGCCTAATGAATTAAAATTAATTAAAACTACTTACGATGAGTCTAACAATATATTCTGTTCCCCGTCCCGGTCCACGGTTCCCGAGGTATGGGCCTCCAAAGGTCCAACGTATATCCGGGCATATCTCTCGCATCAGTAATCCGATTAGGTCAATATATGTATCGGTGGAAAGCTAATTTTATTAATCCATTGAGGACCGATTTCAAAATTTCGATTTTTGACCACTTTTTTGTCAAAAATTTCACTCTGTCCAAATATGACCTATATTAAGGAATGTAAAATGTGTATAGTCTTAAGGTAGTATTGTAAAAGTCCCGAAAGTTAACGTAAACGCAGACGCCAACGCGAACGCCAAAGTCAAAAATGGTAACTAGTTTAGATATCACTTCGTGCTTGCGCTTGTTTACGAAAGCTGTCACTGACATATGCGGTTTATAGAGTTGCCACACTAAAATAAACAATTATAGATCAGAAAAAGTTATCTTGAGTGAAATGCTCAGAATGAAAAAGATTAAAAAATGTAGCTATATTTCAGTAGATTAACAGATTTTAAGATTGCTATTATTTATAATACTGCAAATACCAACAATATTCATATAAAATGTGTAAAAAACCTTTGTTATTTTGGGGTTCAATGTCCAATAAATTTCCCCATCTATATTAAATTAGTTGTCTTTTCAAAAACACGTGCCATTTGGCGGTATGTATTGAATGAATACATTAGATTCTTTTGTTTATTATTGTCAACATCAACTGATGTCTATAATTTTTAAATATAATTATAATAGTTTTGCAAAGCATTATTTATTTGAACGTTCCTGTTACCGACGTCCATTAGGGGTGAGGAGTTGTCACCATCAAAGTGGTATTTACATAACTCATACTCCAGCAAGTAACACATATATATGTCATTTCTAACAACCGTAAACTTCCAACATAATATGTTGTTGGTGTGGCTGAAAGTCAAAGGGACAACGGCTTGTTTGCAAAGTCACGTACGCCAAGGGCAGACAAGCAAAAGAAAAAAGACAGTCAGTCACCAGTAAAACGCCAACGTGAATACAATTATTTTTAAAGCCTCATCCTATTCTTACTTCTTTCCTCTTCTTTACAAAAGTATTTTAAAATAAATAATTACAAGTGAATTGAAGTGTAAAGTTGTTCTTATTTACGGAGGGCTATTAGAAATTTGTGTCAGTTACACAAAGGCAATTTACAAAAGTAACAATCTTTAAAAATAATTGACTCGAAAAGTGTTAGACAAACACACAAAAAAAAAAAAAAAAAACTTATTAAAATGCCTAACCACTGTAAAAAATGTGAAAATCAAGACAGTGAAGAAATGGTTGCATGTGACCAATGCGGAGAATGGTACCATTTCGAATGTGTGGCAGTGGACAGTACCATTGCCGATAGAAGTTGGCTATGTGAACTGTGTTACAGTGGTACACAAGCTAACGAGAAAGGGGACGATGCAGCGGATGTCCGTCCAATTGCTACATCGTCACCTACATCCAAAGGTGATTGCGCCAACAGACGCGTGCAAGTTGTTTCGCAAATGTCAAGTACGCAACCAGCCTCAATGGCGCGCAGCAGACGCCAAACGTCAAGGCACGCATCACGTAGGTACTCGGGTGGTGTATGTCATCCTCGTTCCACCATAGAAAACATTGGGCGTACATGTCATTTTCCCTCACATTTATTCTGTGGAACATTTCAGCTATATCTCCAGATATAGCTATTTTCCCAACTCTGAAAGTTAACAAAACTTCTACAGGCTTTCATTAACCCTTTTGCGTAGACATAACGATCTTTTAAGAGCGTTTGGATAACTCTCCGGCAACACGATGTACCAACTCGCTGAAGCCGCGAGCACCGTAGTAACTTTATCTCCATATAAAGCCAGTGCTGCCGTGAATCTCAGGGTCGTGGGTTCGTGCCCCACGTTGGGCGCCAGATGAACTTCACGAGATGGTAAAAGAACATTTCAACATGGAAAAACCTCGACCCGCTCAACTATTATCAGCTGATGACAACAAAGCCATACAAATCTTAAACGATACATGCAGAAAAATAAATGGCCGCTATGAGGTTGGATTAACGTGGCGCGAAAAAGATTTCGTCTACGCAAAAGGGTCAATGAAAGCCTAGAGATGAAAAGGACAATCCAGGAGCAAATCGACAATTTAGTGTCAAAAGGATACGCCGAAAAACTTCCCTTGACAAAACCGGGACAACCGACCAACAAAACATGGTACTTACCGATATTTATCGTCACTAACCCTAACAAGCCAGGTAAAGTGAGACTAGTTTGGGACGCAGCTTCGAAGGCAAACAACAAGTCGCTCAACGATTTCCTCCTGAGTGGCCCAGACTTGCTAAATCCACTTGTAGAAGTTTTGCTAGCTTTCAGAGTTGGGAAAATAGCTATATCTGGAGATATAGCTGAAATGTTCCACAGAATAAATGTGAGGGAAAATGACATGTACGCCCAATGTTTTCTATGGTGGAACGAGGATGACATACACCACCCGAGTACCTACGTGATGCGTGCCTTGACGTTTGGCGTCTGCTGCGCGCCATTTATTGCGCATTTTATACGAGACAAGAATGCAGATGAGTTTAAAGCTGATTTTCCACGGGCAGTCCAAGCCGTACAAAAGTGTCATTACGTGGACGATTTCATCGACAGCGAGGACGACGAAAAATCGGCCATCGAGCTAGCGCTGCGTGTTAAGCAAATTCACGCCGCCGCTGGTTTCCACATCCGTAACTGGGCATCAAATTCAAAACATCTGCTAGAAGAACTTGGTGAAAATCCCTCAGCAGAACAGACAAACAAAGATTGGGGTTCCGCTACCAAAGTCCTCGGTATGTATTGGCAACCAAGTAATGATCTGTTTAGATATAATTTCAGATTTAGTCGCCTAAAGCGTGACGTAATCCCAGCGGCGTATTCAACTCGTAGGTAGCAGACGGCAGCGTACGCGTTTTCGCCTGCGTCCACAAAGGTGTGTAGTTGGACGCTATTTGCTTCTTGTAGAACCCCAGAATAGCATCTAGGAATGTTGACTGACGATATAAGTTGTATGTTTGCCTTCCACTTGGACCATTTTGCAAACAAATTACTCTTTACCATGTCTCTGGCTTTGCCTTTTAAACATGACTGCAGCCGCATCAGGTTTTCGCCATTCGAAAATCCTGCTATGGCAGTACTATTTTCGTAACTGTTTATGAATAGTGGCCACTCGTCCGGGTCCCCACTAAAGGCTGGCAGATTTTTCGGCATAGTGTGCCGCGCTGCTAACTGTGTTGCTGTTGGGCCGCTGTTTAATAAATTGCCCACCGATGTAGTGCCCTCTTCAGAAAGGATTTTATATTTTTGTTCCAAATAGTGCTGTTTAAACTTCATCTCTTCCTCTAAGCGTTCCAGTTGTAACCTTTTGTGTGCCATTGACTGCTCCCCGTTCTGGATTGAGGCGCCATCTTGAAAATTGCTGAAATGTCTGTCCGTCATAGCTATTTGCTCGCGCACTGTTACCGCTGGTAGCACACCGCTGAATGTTGTTGCAAAAATTGGTGCTTGAGAAACGCCCGCATTCACATAGGTTTGGCCCGATGCACCAGAAGACCATTCGAAATTACAAGGGTTATTAACTGTGGTTGACAAAGAATTTGTTGAGGGAAATACCTGAGCTAATCCCGCGGTGGTTAAATGCCCCTCGTATGCCCTCGACGTCATCATTACATTTCCATTGCCTGATGTTGTTTGTTGACATAACCTCATTGACCCCGGCTGTGTGAATCCACTATGCGGTGCATAATTGTTAAAAAATTTATAGAGTTGCTGTTGTTGTTGCTGCCGTTCAAACGCCGTTGACGGCTGTGTATGCGTCTGAGACACTGCTGTATAATTTTGCACCTGCGTTGCACAAACTGTGGTTTTTTGCATTGACATGGCACCCATTAGATCTTGTTGCGCTGTGGTTTGCGTCCTCTTGGTGGCGCAGACTTGCTAAATCCACTTGTAGAAGTTTTGCTAGCTTTCAGAGTTGGGAAAATAGCTATATCTGGAGATATAGCTGAAATGTTCCACAGAATAAATGTGAGGGAAAATGACATGTACGCCCAATGTTTTCTATGGTGGAACGAGGATGACATACACCACCCGAGTACCTACGTGATGCTTGCCATTTATTGCGCATTTTATACGAGACAAGAATGCAGATGAGTTTAAAGCTGATTTTCCACGGGCAGTCCAAGCCGTACAAAAGTGTCATTACGTGGACGATTTCATCGACAGCGAGGACGACGAAAAATGGGCCATCGAGCTAGCGCTGCGTGTTAAGCAAATTCACGCCGCCGCTGGTTAACTGGGCATCAAATTCAAAACATCTGCTAGAAGAACTTGGTGAAAATCCCTCAGCAGAACAGACAAACAAAGATTGGGGTTCCGCTACCAAAGTCCTCGGTATGTATTGGCAACCAAGTAATGATCTGTTTAGATATAATTTCAGATTTAATCGCCTAAAGCGTGACGTAATCAATCAACCTGTCATCCCAACTAAGAGGGAGACACTGCAGGTTCTTATGTCGATTTTCGACCCCCTTGGGCTAATCTCGTGCTATACTATTGGCCTTAAAATATTATTGCAAGACATATGGGGCTCCAAAATATCCTGGGACGAGCCTCTCACCAATAATTTGTTTGCAAAATGGTCCAAGTGGAAGGCAAACATACAACTTATATCGTCAGTCAACATTCCTAGATGCTATTCTGCGGTTCTACAAGAAGCAAATAGCGTCCAACTACACACCTTTGTGGACGCAGGCGAAAACGCGTACGCTGCCGTCTGCTACCTACGAGTTGAATACGCCGCTGGGGTTACTATCGCTTTAGTCGCCGCAAAATCAAAAGTAGCGCCGCTTAAAACATTATCGATACCGAGGTTGGAGCTGCAAGCCGCGTTAATTGGTGTTCGACTGGCGAAAACGATACTCAGTGTTGAGCGAATACGAACAACATCTCAATTCTGGTGGACTGACTCCAAGACCGTGCTTAAATGGTTACACATGGACCCGAAAAATTTCCAACAGTACGTCATGCACCGTGTGGGCGAAATAAGTGAGTCGACAAATGTGTCGCAGTGGAAATGGGTGCCTTCAAAAATGAACCCAGCAGACTTATCAACCAAAACAACTACACGAACAGATGCTCAGTTATGGTTCTCTGGACCGGAATTTTTACTTCGTCCATCCGACGACTGGCCAACCTGGGAACTGGAAGAGTCCATACGAAACGTGGACACGGAGCTGAAAAAATGCGTGATGGTAATCGGGAAATTTGAGCCACCGATAACACTAAACGTTGAATACTTTTCAAACTGGCGAAACTTATATCGAGCTGTTGCCAGAATTATACTTGGTATCGAGTTGAGATCCAAACAAAACGATTGCGCAAATGTTATAACCTGTGGAATGGTGCAACGAGCAAAACATTTTCTTTTACGCTACGTACAATCTACAGCGTATGCTGAAGAAATCAAGTGCCTTAAACTCGGAAAGCCAATTGCCAGAACAAGCTGCTTAAGACAACTGAATGTCTACCTGGATAACGACAACATTTTAAGAAGCAAAGGTAGAGATGAATACATAAATAATCATCAAGATAAAATACCTTTGCCGAGCAACTCTCATGTCACATTCCTGCTGGTAAAATCAGTGCATGAGCGCTTTCACCATCAAATGCATGAAACCACGATCAACACCATACAAAAGATGTACAAAGTATACAAAGTAGTAGAACGTGCCAGTTCTGCAAAAATGAACACGCCAACCCACAAATACCTCAAATGGCACCACTACCCCGCGCCAGACTATCAGCATTTGAAAGACCGTTTACCTACGCTGGGATCGACTACTTTGGCCCTCTATTTGTAGCCGTAGGAAGGCGACGCGAAAAGAGATGGGGAGTAATTTTACATGCCTTACGATAAGAGCCATTCATGTGGAGGTAGCGCACAGCTTAGATACGAGCTCATGCGTTATGGCTATTAGAAATTTTATCTCTCGACGTGGAACGCCGAATGAAATCTATACAGACAACGGTACAAATTTCAAAGCGACAGAAAAGGTTCTATGCAGCGAAACTAAACAAATTGACTCCAACTTACTTTCGTCAAACTTCGAGCAAATCAAATGGAATTTTAACCCGCCGGCTGCTCCACATATGGGAGGGGCATGGGAAAGGCTCATAAGGTCAATCAAAAATGTACTGTATTCAATCTGCCCAACTATGCATTTCAACGATGAAAGTCTACGTAGCTCACTATGCGAAGTCGAGTTCATCATAAACTCCCGCCCACTCACGTTTGTGTCGCTAGATTCAAATGACGACGAAGCCCTAACTCCGAACCACTTACTAATCGGTTCATCTGACGGCTATAAACCTGTCTTTGGAGATAAGTCCGACCTACGACAACGATGGTACCAAACGCAAGGGTTTGCAGACCAATTCTGGCGCAGATGGCTCCTTGAATACCTACCCATAATATCAAATAGAAGTAAATGGTTTTCCAAACAACCCCCAATTAAAAAGGGAGACGTCGTCGTTATCATTGACCAAGAACTGCAGCGAAATTGCTGGCCGAAAGGCATTGTGGTGGACACTATGATGGCAAAGGATGGTCAAATCAGAGCTGCAACAGTAAAGACCAAATCGGGCCTACTTCAACGACCGGTAGCAAAATTAGCTGTCCTGGACGTCAGAAGATCTGAGAGTAAACTCGAGTCAGAACACTCATTTACGGGCGAGGGGATGTTACCGACGTCCATTAGGGGTGAGGAGTTGTCACCATCAAAGTGATATTTACATAACTCATACACCAGCAAGTAACACATATATATGTCATTTCTAACAACCGTAAACTTCCAACATAATATGTTGTTGGTGTGGCTGAAAGTCAAAGGGACAACGGCTTGTTTGCAAAGTCACGTACGCCAAGGGCAGACAAGCAAAAGAAAAAAGACAGTCAGTCACCAGTAAAACGCCAACGTGAATACAATTATTTTTAAAGCCTCATCCTATTCTTACTTCTTTCCTCTTCTTTACAAAAGTATTTTAAAATAAATAATTACAAGTGAATTGAAGTGTAAAGTTGTTCTTATTTACGGAGGGCTATTAGAAATTTGTGTCAGTTACACAAAGGCAATTTACAAAAGTAACAGTTCCATTTCTAATTGTATTATTATAAATACAAATTTCAGTGCGTAAACAGTATAATTTTGAATTCTTTAAAAAAAAGTTTGAGCTATATCCGTCGAATGCATTTCAGCCAAAATTGGCAACTACTTATAAGCAATGAAATGCAAAATACAGATGCATGCCTATCCTCGATCGACATTTTTATTTAAATTTGTAATTTCTTCAACTGACGCGAAGAACTGTGGCGTGTTCAATTTGACAGCTGAAGTGATCAAAAACGTTGCGCTGTTTTATAAACTAACCATTAAATAACGTAACTCAACGCAGGTAGTCACCGAACAGCTGTAACGTTTTATAAACTACCAAAACGACAACAAGAAAATATAGTTGAATATATGTATGAAAACTAATTTGGAATTTACAAGAGACAGTTTTGAGGCTTAAGTTCCACCACAAATTGTAACGAGCAGTGGGAATTCCTTAAAAGAACTTCTGTTTGCTGTTATTTTTCGCACTAGCTTATTTTGTTTGTTTATATTTTTTTATTACTTGGCAGCTTTCTTGGAATATTCCAATAAAAACGTCATCAGTATTGCCAATTTTCGCATTGATATGCAGAAATACTTTTTACTCACAAATCGAGAAACGATGGAATTTTTTGTTGTAATGTGAAATCTTTTTCGATTCGAGAACTACAGAAACGAGGTACTGGTCACAACTTGGTTTGTTTACATTTTGCAAAATCTTCTGCTTTTTTTCTCATCTCTCATTCCATCAAAAATCTTCTGCTGGTTTTCCAGATTTCATTTGTTTCTAATTTAATTTTGTTACAATTCAGCCTGGAACGGAATGAAATGAAATTCTACTCGTTTGAAATCTACTATTTTTTTTCTTCATGGTACATGGTAACATGTTATGTACATATTATGGTACAATAACATGGTACAAACAAATGGGAGAAGCACTAGCCCAGCTGATTTTAACTTTTTTCTGGACTGAGTGTGAGTAAGTTTTTCTCTTATGTCAAAGTTTGTTTACATTTGTTTGTCTTCTACCCCCGTTCGCCAGCAACTGCTGTTTTTGAAATATTTCTCTGCAAAAATTACATAGAAACGTTTTAATTTTCACACTTTCAATATATCAAATAACACTCAGTCATTTTCTAAATGGCACTTTTTGCAAATTTGTTTACATTTTCATCATTTTTCTAACAGCTGACTTGACACAACACAGACACTGAGCAAAAACAAAATGCCTGTTGTTTTTGGCTTGTTGTATTTGTTGTCGTACTGCATCTACCATTATATTTCTACCATGGTACAATAATAAGTGTTTTATTTTTTTCATGTGATTTTTCGCTTCAGTTGTCAAACTTACATGTAATTTGTTTTTGTATTTGTTTGGGATTTGACAACTGAAACGAATATAAGAAAAACAAAATGCCTGTTGTTGGTGCCTACAACAGCAACAACGCGTGGTGCTATTACCATGTAGACATTATTGTATCATTATGGGGCTAGTGAAAAAATTGACAAATAAACTCACCACGCAAATGTCAAAATTTTACTGCGAAATTTTGTTTTGAGCTATAAGACACAGAGCATATAAAGCATTGATAAAACACAGCCATGGACTCACATGTATTTTGTTTTTGTACTTTTTAGCATTCTTGTGTTGTTGGTATGCCTTCGTGTAACGTTTGACAACTGTAGCGAATAGAACAAAAAACAAAACTCACGCTGCTATTACCATGTAGATATTATTATACCATGAACACAGCCTACGTATTTTTCCATGTTTTTTGTTTTGATTGAATTCAACGGCCCTCCACGTTTTCGATCATAATTTGTTTTCAATTTCGGAATAATTAAAATGGATTTTGGCCGTAAAATCCTTGGTAAATATGGATGGAAAGACGGCGAAGGTTTGGGGAAAAATAGCAATGGCATTGCGAAGCCTTTACGGGCAACTCTTAAGTTCGATAATGCTGGTTTTGGTGCTAACCTGGCTGCTTCAGATTTCAATAACCATTGGTGGGAACGAGTTTTCAACGATGCCGCTAATAATGTAGAGGTCAAAAAAGATGGGGAATCTATTACAATGGACTTGGTAGACAAGGCGGATAGTGTGGAAATCTCCACAAAAGGTTATTCGATGAACAAGTTGAAGAAGGCAAAAAGAATCAGAGCTTCCACCGCCAACCAGACTTCAGAAAGTTCTTATAATAACTTTCTGCAGGCAGCAACTTTAAGCAATTCAGGGCATGAAATTGTCAATCCTGGTCGTATAGATGCTGGTGATATTGAAGTGACTAAAGTAAAAGTTTTAACAGATGAAGAACTATTTCAAGCCTGTGGTGGGAGAACAGCACATAAGGGCGCTAGACACGGTTTGAAATTAAGTGGTAAACTTGCACGAATAGAACAACAAGAAAAGGAACTTTTAGCTAAAATGTTGGCAAGGATTAATGATGTTTCTGAGGAACAAGGAAACAAAATCAAGCTGAAAAAGAAAATAAAAGAGACAACTGATGTCACAAAAGAGTATGAAGTGGAAGACCCATCAAATGAACATAAGAAATCAAGAAAACGAGAAAAAAAGAAACGAAAAGTCGCCCTAGAGGAAACCTTTGAAACGGTAGAGTCCATACCAAAAAAGCTTAAAACTCCAGTGTTTAAAAAACTATAAACAATTTTGTAGTTTTTGGTTTAGCTATCAATACAGCCACAAAATAGATCGATAGCAGAAGAAAAAATTGCTGAATATTTTTTTACTACTAAAAAGTAAGGAGGAATTTTTTGTTTATAGTTTTACTTTCAGAATGTTCAGTTACTATAAATGCGAGCTAAAACTTCAAAAACAATTAAAAAATTTAAAAACTACACAAACCCATGTACATGATTTTTAGTTGTGTTCTCTTGCTGTAGTTGATATAGTCATCCAAAAATTTTGGTATTATTATCAATACATGAAACAGTTCTATTTTCTATGAGCGTTTCCAATATATAAGTTTGAGAACCCGACCTGCTTATTGAAAACGGTTTCACAAGACCAGGATCAAACACCTTTTCCAGTAAATATAATTTTGTTTATTCATTCAATAGCCATGCAGTAGTGCTATTTATGGTTATATGCGCTACTACACAATAAACAATTTATAATTTATACTTAGAAAAACATAAATTAAAACCTTCAATTTGTGTACTACTCCAAGATTTGACGTTAGTTTAAAATTTATTTAAACAGTGTATTGGAGAACAAATTTATAGTATATTACAAATTTGAACTAAGTTTGTTTACCGTTTCTCAAACATTTTAATTAAGAGTCATCTACAATATAAATATCCGCTTCCAAAACGAGTAATGAAAATGGCTAAAAAATCACTTTGAAAAAGTAGAATTTTAGATTCTTTATTCCACAGTTCTCTAAAAAAAAATAGTAAAAATATGTTCTCTCTTAAAATAGTTTTAAGAATATTCGTAAACAAAGTGAATGACGAACTCTTAAAAAGGTTCAGATACACACCACGGATATGTGATTACAAAATATAATTTTCCAGGTAGGAGGTAGAAAAAATGTGGCCAAAGTGTTGAGTATAAGTGGAGTGTTATATGGTCATCACCACAAATATAATTAATTTTTATACAAATTACATCTATCCGCTTATAATATGTGTGAATAAACTTTGTGCAGGAATATTTGCCTGTGTTCGCCAGAGTTAAGATCGGTAGTATTTTACTGAAGTAATCTAGCCGTCCGTCTGCCAATTGTTTGTATAAAGGACTTAAGTAAAAATGGTTAATTTACCTGCACCTGATTTGATGTTTGCGGAGTGCAAAGGGTATCCGAAAGAGCTCCGCATGGGATTGTTTTGGGAGCGTTGAATCATATTTGCATTTTATTATCTTTTTACTCTCAAAAAGGTAGCGTGTAGGGACTCCCACAGCGCTCCTCAAAGGAGTATTTACGGAGTGCGCATATAAAGAGCTTCAGAAAGAGCAAGATTGTTTAAAAACAAAGCAATCATTGAAAACAGAACTATAGTATGAGAAAGCATATTGGCTGGATCGAAAGAGAAGCCAAAAAGGTTAAAAATTAGTATTACATCTTTTTTTAATTTTTATTATTATTGTTTGGATTTGTATTATTATCTATTTTTACAAAAATACTCATTTATAGGAGTCCGCACGGAGTCCTTGTGGGCTATGTAAAGGAGCGTGTAGAGACTCTGAAAACACTTATTTGTAGGAGTCCGCACGAAGTCCTTGTGTTTTATCTAAAGGAGCGTGTAGGGACTCCGAAAACACTCATTTGAGGAGTCCCTAGGGTGCACTTTTTTCGTATAGTTTCACCGTGATGTTTTATACGGCGGATATGCTCCTTTGGGACTCCTTTCGGAGCCTCCCTAGAAGCGTTAGCGCACCGTGTGGGGAGTCCTATCGGAGCACCTTGCGGACTTCGATGGCTGGCTGGGTAGTAAACAAAAAACTAATATACATACAAAATAAACATTTTATGTGCCGGTAGTTTTTCTTGTTTTGGGAGAAAAACTGAAAATAACTGCAAAATTTTTTTTTTCGATTATGCTACTTGTCACGTAGTACGTGACATATTTTTTTCTCTGTTTTCGCTGCTACTGCTATTGAACAAATTCCAAATGTGAACTCAGACTCGCATTGTGTAGTTAAAAACAAAATAATAACAAATTATTACGTTTAAGGAATGTTTATGTAGGTGTGAAAACTACTGTTTGCAAAAAAACGACGTTTTTAATCTACACTATATTGATGAATTTGGGTGCTACTGCTACAATTGGAGACTGCAAAAAAGAAGAGGAAATGTGTGTCGGAAGAAATCAATCATGGGACAAGCAATTTAAGTTGTGAGGGTAATGAGTGTACCAGTAAAACTACATCCAATGTGATGAAAAATAAACACGATTTTCGTAGTAACAACAAATTTGAACGATGTGGTGTCTCCCAAGTCCCAAAAAATAGATTAAATGTGTTTTAGGAGATGCTGTTGAAGAAATACGTAATCCTATGAAGTAAAACGAAGGTAAAAATGTATCAAGAGTAGCAACTGAATATGCCCATACTTTCAGGTTTAATAAATTAAATTTTTGTTATTAAAATGAATGGATTTTATAACAATAAATTTGGAGTATTGCGTTTCTTCGAGATTTATATAATAATAATAATATGCGTAGAGTTCACAATTGCATAATGGGTGATTTTGTTCTATTGTTCATAGAAGGCTCTAAATTGTAGACCACGGTGTGTTTGGAATGCTTCACATAATATCAGACGTTAAGTTTTTCCGGCGGGATATCAAGTTTAGAATCAGGACATTATTTCGGCAGCGGAAAACAGCCATTATTAACGTTACCGCCCTGCACATACATATTCTTAATTGCGTGAAGGAATATATCTTCGGCTTACAAGTGATGAGAAACCACCATTAATTTTTTTATTCTTGTGTTACTCTTCCTACGTAGTCATTAAATGTGTTATGAATTTGACCACAGGACCACTTACGAAACTTGGTAGACTTAACTAAAAAAACAACCAAACATTTTGTTTGTAATTGCATATAAACACGTTTATTCAAAGTCCTTATCTAAATATTAAAAATAAAACTGCTGAGGTGTAGTTACATGTATATATTTACAAACTTGTAGACTACTTTTTACTTTTATTTTTCATGCGTCTTGCTTTACCAACACGCTTGTTGCCGGGTGCAGCTTTCGATCCAACCCGACTCCTTGGTGGTTTTTTGCTGTCTAATCCTGCTGCCGACGCTTTTGTGTTACGTTTTAATCCCTTCTTTTTGCCACCAAATCCGAATTTTTTATTACGTGTTTTCCTATTTTCAGCCGATTTTTTCGTTTTAGCTTCCAGGGCTTTTGCATCTTCCAAAAAGTCCAAATTCTTCAATTTACCCTTGCGGAATTTCTTTAGTTTATCCAACATATCTTTCTTTTCCATTTCACGTTGTACCTTGGTCTGTTTAGCCAACATTTTGCCCATTTTACGTTGTTCTCTTATCTGACGAATTCGTTCTGATTTGGCTTGACCCTCTTGTTTGGCCATTAAATTGCCTCGTATCTTTTGCATGTGTTCATCGGATTTTGCCATTTCAGCAAAAAAGTCGTCTGGTCTCTTCGTCTTTATGCCCAGCTCGTGTAAACGTTTAATACCCTCTATGACGGCACATTGTGCTTGTCGATGGAATAACATTTCACGTTTGAAATCGTTTAGAACTGGATCTTCGTCGGGCCGCACATAATGTATCTTCGCATTACCTTTAAATTGATTTGCTCGTTTCTGCTCATGTTTCTCTAATGCTACAGCTAGTTCTGGAGCCAAGGGTGCCAAATCATTTATCATATCCAAATGTTCAACCCAAGGTAAATCCGTTTTGATTTCATCCGTTTTGGATAGTAGACGAGGCTGCAAATAACAACCAAAATTAATATTTAATGTAGTAAAAGTGTATTAGAACTTACTATGTTGTTCACTTTTTCTCTTGGTTTTACATATTCGACATTAAGGCCAGGTTTTAAATCACCACGAGCCAATGCATCTTGCAACTAAAACAAAACAGAATTATGATTGGTTTAATCAATTAGGATTAGCTTTTAATTACCTCTGTGTCCGAATCGTTCTGTGAACAATACTCTGAATCAGTTTCTTCCATTTCAAAATCCATCACTTCCAGAAAAATACACGTGCGATCAAATGAAAAACAATAATAAAAAATAGCATCAAACTACTCTACTGCAACAACGTTGCCATCATGAGCAACAGCCTAGGCCGCATTTACACAAATCAAGATTATACGGCATTTACACCAACTAAGATTATCGAATTCGAAGGTTATGTCGCATTCAGACCAACTTAGGCCAATGCCGTGCAGAAACCAAATTATCGAAGACGACATAGAAAAATTAATTGGCGTCTCTTGGTTTTGCCAGGTTTGTAAAAATTTGGGATTTCATTTTTGAAATTGGATTAGACGGCCAAATCGAGTCAGTCGGTCAATCGGCACATATTTTAAATCGGTGAGAGCCAACTATGTTGGTGGCGGCGTGAGCTTCAACAAATTTTTGGCGGCGACTATGCCCTGGGAAACTTGAACGACTTCCATCAGTCAAACAGTGTAATGGCAGTTACTACAGCATTTACACCGACCAAAATTAGCGTATTTCGAAGGTTAACTCCGTTAACCCACGCTAACCCAGAAGATTACTTGTACAATTTTAATCTGAAAAACTGAAGTTTAATTTTTAACGTAATTTTAAACTGGTGTTCAATTTTATGCAACTGTGCAAATTACCAAAAAAATGCAACCAAAATAAGCTGTAATTCGAT
The DNA here is from genome assembly GCA_963931995.1 of Phaonia tiefii. NCBI lineage: Eukaryota > Metazoa > Arthropoda > Insecta > Diptera > Muscidae > Phaonia > Phaonia tiefii. The sequence continues at coordinate 90,330,280 of OZ008367.1, forward strand.
CGAAAATTTTTCGATGCGTCGCCGCCACCAACAAATTTTTTAAGCTCACGCTGCTGGCGATATCATTGATTCGCATCGGTTTAAAATGTGAGCCGATTTGACCTACTGCCCCGATTCGATCGACTGATCCAATTTTAAGCTTTAGTTATTTCAAAAACATCCCCAATTTGTACAAAGCCCAAAGCCGCCAATTTAGTTTTTCTGTTGTGACGCCGTCCTCGATGTTTTGGTCTCGGCGTTACTCTAAATAGTTACTCTAAATATTTAACCTCAAATTGGTTGGTGTAAACGGCGGTGGTTAGATAACAAGGTTATTGCTAACCTGGTCGCGATAAACTGCGGTGTAAATGCGACATTAAGCAGTCGTTGATATATCACCTAAAAATAATTTTTGACATTATTTCTGAAAATTGTACAGTTGTTTATGCTGCCCATAGAATAACACATACTATAGAAGAACTTATTCTCTCATCTGACGTTTCATTTCACACTCTCTCGGTAGGTCTGTGGAAATGAGAGCAAATTAAATTTAAAATTTACATACACCAGGTGGAGTTACAAAATATGTTCACTTAACTATTTCCTGTCGTTTTGGTGTAGAACTGAAAAATTTAAATGTATTTTGCACTTTTTTGTTGACTTTTAACGTTGGTATTCATTTGTATTGTATTTATCACAACTAGTTTGCCACAAAAACACGAAATTCGGGTGTAGTTCCTTTGCGGATCGCTGTATACTATTGCCACCATCTGGTATTATTGAACCCATATTTTCCACCCTCCACTGTGTAATTTCCATCGTACCTATGACGTTTAATTTATTGAGAGAATAAGTTCTTCTATAGTATGTGTTATTCTATGATGCTGCCCATAGAATAATACGTACCATAGAAGCATTTATTCGCTCAATAAATTAAACGTCATAGGTACGATGGAAAGTAAACATTGGATGGTGGAAATATGGGTTCAATAATACCAGATAGTGACAATAGTATACAGCGATCAACAAAGGAACAACAAACCGAATTTCGTGTTTTTGTGGCAAACTAGTTGTGTTAAATACAATACAACAAAAAAGTGCAAAATATATTTAAAGTTTTCAGTTCTACACCAAAACGACATGAAAAAGTTAAGTGAACATATTTTGTAACTCCACCTGGTGTATGGTAATTTTAAATTTAATTGCTCTCATTTCCACAAACCTACGATGAAGATGAGAGAATAAGTTTATCTATGTATGTGTTATTCTATGATGCTGCCCCGAAATTATTGGATTTCGAACGAAAACATCAAACGAAATCTAAGTCGTTTATGCCAGCGCATTTTGACGTTTGAATAGATTTCAAATAATTTTGAAGTCTGAATTTGTTTAGCTAGATATTTTTGATAATGTAAATAAATAAACAAAAAAAAAAGATTTGTTTGTGGTAATAATTTTACTCACTGAATTTGATTGCTTTAAATCGTTTTTGTTTTGTTTTAGAAATTAGCCAATAAAGATGACCAGAAGAAAGAACTCAAATTTAATAACCAATTCCTAATTCCCCAACCTGACCCGTTTAAAGAAATGTAAAATATTATCAGAATGGATGAAGATGAGCCAGCGCGAAAGGTTTTCGTTAACGTTCCCGATGGAAGCAGGAAGAGAGGACGACCAAGACTCCGATGGAAAGACTAGGCTGAAGAATCCTTCCGTATCCTTGGTGTTACTAACTGGCGTGAAAAGGCGAAAGATAGAACCAGTTGGAGAAATATGTTAAAATTTGTTTAATTTGTTTAATTAATATTTGTAACGGTGAGTTTACACGTGACAGTTTGCGACAAGACAGTTGAGAATATGTATTAACTGTCAAAAACAGAAAAATTGTTTGTGTGACGTACGCGTCCAGCCAGTTATAAAGACAGTACAATTTTAAGCAACCGCCGACAGTGTCGTTTCGTTAAATTTCGTGCTCTGATTTTTTGTTTTTACAATGGAACTGATGTACTCTGCAAAATTAGACATATATTCATGTTTATATGTTTGTATTGTCAAACAATATGTCAATAAAAATTAGCAAAATTTTCAAATACAAATATATTTCCCAATTTGTAACGTCGTTTGGGATGTTCTGCTTTTTTCTCAAATTACTACGAAACGTCACCGATAGGGCCGATGGCTGAACTAGTAGAGGTTGACGCAGTAGGGTTTGTTGTAATTGTGTGAACCAACAACAGGCATTTAGTTTTTGTTTCATGACTGTAACCGTCAAATTCAACACAGATCCATATGAACAAACACAGTAAACAAAAAAGAACAACAACAAAATACACTGAATTTAACAGATGGAGTTATAAGAAAACGAAATCAGTTGTTGTTCTATTGCGCCAACCTTTACTAGTTCAGCCATGATCTGGCCGGTTATGTCAAATCTCTTGCCGAAGTTACTGTCATTGAAAAATCAGAGACAGTGGCGAGGCCATAGAGTAAATTTATAGTAGAGCCGCCATTTGTCTCATCTGACGTTTCCTTTCACACTCTTCGTGATGCGGTCGGTGTGATAGAGAGATGTTTGACGAAAAGTGATATACACCAGGTGGAATTACAATAACTTCTTGCTTTAATTTTTCATGCCAGTTTGGAAATTTAAATGTGTTTTAAACATGTTTATTGACTGTTATTGTTAGCATACATTTGTGTTGTATTTAACACAATAATTTTAACACACAAAACGAAATGCCGTTGTTGTTATTTTGTTCGTTGTTTTGAACCATTGCCTCTATCTGGTATTAGTAAAGCAATTCTTTTCAACATCAAACGTATACATCACACGAGGACAAATGTCAGAAATTTGGTGAGTGAAAGATTTTCTCTACCCATATTTACTCTATGGGCGAGGCAAGTGGGAGAAGTGTAAGTGTGGTAGTAAAAATGTGTGAATGTATTGCTACTGTCGGAGCAAAACTGGCCCGTGTAAACGCCAGGTAAGATATCTGACCTCATGAGGTTGTATAACAGTCAATAAAAGTAAAGTAATATAACCAATAAAATGGATGGAATGTGGCATGGTAGAATTTTCCATTAGGTACTTGCATTAGAAATTCCGTGGTTAAGCTGTCAAAATAATGAATAATGAAAAACACTGGGCACACTAAATGTTAAAATTTTAGTAAGCTTGTCTTACTTGATTCGTTGAATTTGATTAACAAACAAAAAAAACAAAATGGAATTTGACAGCTTACCCACGGAAAAGGTGAAAAACCACAAATCATCTGGGCTGACGCGTTTACCTGGGGTAGATAATTCTGCCATGGAATGTGGTAAGTATGACAAATTAATTGCACATTCTATAGTCTATAACTGCAACAATATGAAATGCTCAGTAATGAAGTGGAACAAAACACAAATCTTGACCGAGGTGTTCCCATTCATGAGACAAATAAAACTGGCATTGCTCAACCAGAGATACAATAGTACAAGAGTTAACCGCTTAAGGGCGTCCTATAGAAATAGCTGCAGCGTAAAGAAAAAATAAAAGTAAGATTTGATTAATATTAAAAAGAGACTAGTTTTGAGTTTTTTAAGGCATTGACAGTCTTGAGAGATCCAAATCATTCCGAGGCTGCCATAAATCTAAAGGGATCTGCATTTGGTCTGCGGACATTTCTGCGTTCATGGATCCTTTTGACAAAGGTGCGTTGGCAACATCTTCATACAATGATGATGAAGTGACAATCTATTATGAGAATCATTCCAATGGCTGCTATAAATCTGAAGGGACCTGGTCTGTGGACAATTTCTGCGTGCATGGTGAAAGAGATTTTGCCACTTTTGTTGATTTCAAGCAGAAATCAAATAAATTTGCTGGAATTCCCATATGTTTTGACAGAAGACAAATCCGGTATTTTTCTTATTTGCTTGATTTGCTTTATGCAACGCTGTTTTATATCACATTACGAACGAATAGTACGTTTGTCATTTACCGAATACCCGACTTATTTATTTATCGCATTTCTTAGGAATTTATTGTTTCTCAAACATATTTTTTATACTTTTTTGTTTACTTTTATTCCTGGAATACATTTGTGCTGAATTTGATTGTGGAAAAATACAAGACAAAGCAAAATACCTATTGTTGTCATAGTAACAGTAACAGACATTTGATACGAAATCAGGAAAATATTTTGAAGTGCGAATGGGCTATTAGCCTGTGCCATTTACAAACTTGTACTTTAAAAATATGAGCATCTGTTAGATAAAAAAGAGGTGCACTAAAGTTTTGTACTAATTCTTCTCAAATTCTAGTAGAAAATCCTTTTTGGGGCATATGTTTTGAACACAAATATAAATTCTCTTTCAATTACATGCAATATCTCAAAAGTTATTAAGCTTTTACTGAAGTAAAATTTTCTGGTTTTGTGGCTCATACACACCTTTTTTTGTAAGTTGCTCTTTTGGTTAGACGTGGGCCCAAATACATGCATATTATGTAGACTGCCATATGGTGTAGTCCAATGCCGTCGTCTACGTTTAAAACGCCGTCAACTAATACGGCCGGTGTTTGCTTTGGTGTATGTTTCGTGGACCAAAATAAATTTAAAGTATTTTTTGTAAATTTTGACTGCAAAATTTGACGCATACGCCAAACAGCGGCCTATGCACAAGAGTAATGATTATGAGACGTTAAAAATGTGGATGTAGATCAAAGTCGATACACAATATCTCAGAATTGGTGAGATATATCGAATAAGGGATTTCGGAATCAGAAAGAGCATACTTAAATTATATATAATCAATACCTAACTTCATTTTCCTAAAACTGACTGTTAGGCCTGAATAATTCTCAGCTGACGATATGACGCGAGACGGCAATTCGTTCCGTTTGAGTGAACTATCAGTTTTACGAAGGTTGGTCATCTACTTCTTGATCATCTTTGACATAAGTTTATTCCGAGCATTAAAAATGGAACGCTTTACGAAGAAACAACGCGTTATATTTGTGAAGACTTATTACAAAATTTTGGAAGGTTTTGCTGAGACCGCCTGCAAATTTCGAGGAATTTTCAGTCGAGAAAGTGCACCTAATGTGTCAACCAGTCGAAGAGTGGAGGAGAGTTCTAGGAGCTCAAACCAGCAGACCATGGTAATCGTCGGCAATTCGTTCAATGGGTAATGGAGTAAAGTGAAGTCAATGCTAATTTTCCAAAAAAGTTATCTTTTCCGATGAAGCATAGTTCCATCTGCATGGCTTCGTGAATACACAAAATAGGCGAATTTGGGGCTCAGAAAATCCTCATGCAATCCATGAGAAACAAAAGCACCCACAACGGGCAACTATCTGGTGCGGATTTTGATCAGGCGGTGTGATTGGACTTTACTTTTTTGAAGATGAGGCAGAAATTGCATTGAACAGGAACATGATAACAGAGTTCTTATACTTCAACTGGACGGCATGGACCTGGACGACATGTGGTTTCAGCAAGACGGCACCACCTGCCACACCGCGCATGAAACAATCGATTTATTGCAACAACGATTTCCAGAACAAATTATCTCAAGCAGTTCTGATGCCAACTGGTCATCCAGATCATGCCATTTAACGCCGTGCGTTTTCTTTCTTTGGGGTTTTGTGAAATTTCGGGTTTATGCGAATAAGGTATATCAAAATATATTTTGTACACATCCTTAAATTAGGATGGTTGGTTTTCAGACAATTAGCGTTCGAATATGCGGATCCAAAATCATATTTAGAAAATAACTTAAATTCGATGTTAAAAAGAATATAGTAAACGAAAAATAGTTACTGGAAGTAATTGAATAAACTGATCTATTATATTAATATGTTTAATTTTTCCCACATTTGAATTTCAGCAGGTAATTTTCTAAACCAAATGGAAAAATAACATAAAAATTGTTTAAATTTTCCAACAGAAAATTAAAATTTAATTTCCAAAAGAAAATGAAGATAATTATTTGAAATATATAAATTGTTGCTTGAGTTGTTAAATTAAAAAAATATATTCGTAATATTATACCTCATTGACGTATAAAGCGAAAAAGTAAAAGAATTTTGAGAATTAGCTCTATTGTAATACCTTGAGCCACCACGCTACAAAGAAACCCAACAATTGCATTCTGCTCCGCTTCTTAAGTTAGGAACAAGTCGTCAAAAAGGCGGTCCGATGCAGGACCAGATAAGTGGTCTGTGGTCATGCATGTGTGTACTCACATGAAAGGAAATTTTGTCACGATTGCAACGACGCTATTGTTGCTCTCTAATATGCATTTAGCACATGCCTATTTTATTTCATTTCATTTCATTTTTATTTGTAATATAAAAAGCCTTACAGGACAATTAAGCTATATTACATATGACATACAAAAATTTCAATAAATTCTTATAAATTAGGATTTTCAACTTAAAAATTATAAGCAGCACAAAATATACATAGTTTGCAAATAAAGGAAGCAATATCAAAAAATAATATATGTAACAATGTAACGGCTCCCCAGCCAAAATAAAAACAAGAAGAAAAAGATTGTAAATACAGAACCCATGGTGACAATTATGGCAACAACATCGAAAATAAGTACAGTATGTATGCTACATAGGTATACAAATGCAAAGTATAGATGCATTCCAATTTATGACAGAGGCTGGACATACGCTAAATATTTACGTTTGAAAGAAACATTGGAGTATGAAGGCCAATAGGAAGCTGATTTTAAATAAACAAAAATACAAAATACAATACTTATCGCATTCATTCTTAATTAAGGGTTGGATCCAGTACAGTATTGCCCACCGACGTAGTCGCCGCTGTCAGCAAAATTCTCTTTGACTTTATTTTTAAATTTAGGCCTTGAGGACTTGTTGTGAAAGTAGTTGGAAAATTGAAGGTTGAACTTCCGTTCCGTTTTGAATGAAGCGCTAAGCTATATTAAGGTGCACTTGAAATTACCGCTTCCATTTCAGTTCAGTCTGAAACGAATCAGAAAACTGTTGGATATCGTTATTGTGAGTTGAAAGATATGGAGATAATAAGCATGTTTTTTTACCCCGATAAAGTTAATTATAGCTTAATTTGTACGAGACAACTAAGCGATATTAAGTGGCATTTCAATTTCCCACTTAAATTCCGACTTGAGCAATGCCACATGTTGAATTTCAAGAAATGGCAACAAAAATGTATCTTAGATAAATTTTGTTATCATTTTTTTGCGAATGAAAATTTTATCAAAAAGAGAATTTTCCAAAATGGCTTACACATGGTCAGTTCATTTAAATTATTTTATTTAATGGAAGACTACGTATACTTTTATATCTCTAAATTTGAAGGATAGATTTTTATTTCCGATTGAAAACAAAATTGGAATTAAATTGTTCACAACAACGAGCATAGAATAATACATACGTAGATAAACTTATTCTCTCATCTGACGTTTCATTTCACACTCTTCATCGTAGGTTTGTGGAAATGAGAGCAATTAAATTTAAAATTACCTTACACCAGGTGGAGTTACAAAATATGTTCACTTAACTTTTTCATGTCGTTTTGGTGTAGAACTGAAAAATTTAAATATATTTTGCACTTTTTTGTTGACTTTTATCGTTGGTATACATTTGTATTGTATTTAACACAACCAGTTTGTCACAAAAACACGAAATTCGGTTGTTGTTCCTTTGTGGATCGCTGTATACTATTGCCACCATCTGGTATTATTGAACCCATATTTTTCACCATCCAATGTTTACTTTCCATCGTACCTATGACGTTTAATTTATTGAGCGAATAAAAGCTTCTATGGTATGTATTATTCTATGACAACGAGCGGTAAATGTTATACGCAAGGGGTACCGATGAGACAGCTGATCCAGTTAGTACTTGGAGAACAAATAGAAAATATGCTATCAAAGAAGACTCGTTGATAGGGACTGGGTTGCGGGGTGTGATTTTCAAACTTCTGTAGCCGAGTGTCAAGCCAGAAGTACAAAACACATCAACTGGGGGTAAATTTTGCCAACTTAATCGATTAAAAAAGGGATATTCAGTGAAAAAAATCAAAATGTAATGAAGTGTTAGAGTAAAGTTATTAGTGTAGATCCCAATTAACACGAAAATTGTTAAAATGAATGATTGCTCTCATTCTCTATATGTTTTCCTCGTAGGTCTCGGAGCTCGTTAGTACAAAAATCAACTAGTGCACACTCTTAAAGTATTACTCGGTGAGTGCACACTCTTAAAGTATTACTCGGTGGTTATACGTATTGATCATGGTATAATTATCTATTAGGTATAGTCGTTTAAACATGTGATTACATTTTTTCGATGTCATTTTTCGTTTCACTTGTTAAAATTACATATATTTTGTTTTCATACTTTTTTGTATTCTTGTATTGTTGGTATATATTTATGTAGAGTTTGACAACTGAAACAAATGAACGAAATTAAAATGTCTGTTGTTGCTGCTCACAACTACAACAACATTTGCTGCTACCTTGAATTTATTGGCACTTGGTACAAACGTGTTGCCGTATCTCATTTTTTTCACCCATTACAGCAAATGTTGCCACATTACGTAGTATTAAGTGTGGATCGTTTTATTTGGAAAGCCGTAAGTGGCGATAGCTTAATGGAATAAAAAGACAAATGTGGGATACGTTTTTCAAAGTAAACTGCAGCTTCAAATACCCTTGCATCAAAAAACATTAATGCCAAAACGTAAATATACAGAAAAGATAAAATTTTTGAAAAATCCTTGTGATGAGTAATTTTTTTCAAATATTTAATATGAAAAGCACAAACACGTAGGTATGTTTTGCATTGTTTCTCAAAAAGTTATGGGCCCGCAAGATTAAAATTTCAGCACTAACAAGAGCTGCTACAAAATACAAAACAAAAATGTAAAGGGTCAGGAAAATTGTGATAAATCATCTGATCTTTTGTTTTATGGGAAAAATAATTTTTGAAACCAAACTGATTTTTTATTTTCATATTTTCATGGCATTTGTTAAATCAGAAATACAGTCGGTCGGTCAGTCACGGCGACGCGTTGGAAAATTTTCGATCGGCTTCCGTCTGCAACACAGTTGATTTTCTGTGTATGTTTTTAGTTTGGTTCCATTTTTTGGTAACTAGCAGAGTTTCTTCAAATTGTACACCATGTTAAACGAGTTTAAAAATTAAACTTCAGTTTATACAGATTCAAATTGTATGAGTAATCTTCTGGGTTAGCGTGCGCAGAAAAAATAACCATCGGTAATATTGCCTAGTTTGGGTTTGGTGATTTTTTTGTATGAAGACAACAAAAGGTGGTATTATTGCCTAAGTCAAAGTGCAATACACACTACCAACATCAATGCTGAATTTGCATATGAATATTGAAAAATTCCCTGTTTCTTATTTGAATGTCAAGGAGAGTGACGAGACAGCAACATTCTAAGCAGACACCGTGTGTTAGAGCGAGACGAATATAAATCTCTAAAAATTTGTATTACTACTGTGTCGCTGTGTATGTGTGTAACCATTCATTTGTAAAACAAAAACAAAAAAATAATTTTGACAAATTTGTATTCAATATATTAAAAAAGGTGTGTGATTTTACAATTTCATAAAGAAATATCATAAATAATTTCATAAATAACATATCGATTTGTTTTTGCACAAAATATGACACTATGGGTTTTCAAACAAAACTTCGTACATCTCGTATTCGTCATAAATTCAAATTCAAACTTAAAACTTGTACGTAATTTTTGGCACTCCAAGTTTCACGAGGTATACGACGGATTTGAAATTGAATGAAAACCCATGCTATATTATAGCTCATTCAGACTGCCAATTTTTTAAGCTTTTTCATCTTAAAACGAGCACGGCCGTTCACACTGCGCGTTTTGAAATTTACATCATTTTGGATAAAGGTGGGTACTATGCTGACTTTCCACGGTGAAAATCCATATAAAAAAAATGGTCGTGAAATTCTAGCGAAATTTTTCCACCAGACAGTACTATGTTCTTTTCACGAGGAAAACTTTTTGGTTTTTACAACACTGGTTTGCAAGCAGCTTTCTTAGAAAAAAATGACAGCGGCAAAAAGTAAGCACGTAATATTTAAAATATTTGAGTTTTATACTTCACAGATTCACCCCTATTCTGCATTTCGATTACGCTCCCGCATTACGTTACGCATCGATCGAAAATTGGTATTCCACCAAAAAACCTAATCGAAAGAATAAGAAGAAGACAAGTGTGTTTTCACAATAAGCTGTTAGCCTCTGGAACGTGCGAGATCGAAACAGAAAACAAGCAATTTTGTAAACAATGTAACAAAAAGTTAAATTTGTACAAAACCAAAATAAAAAGGGAAGAAAATTAAACAGTGATTTAATAGTGAAAACAATTTAAACATTGTGAACTTTAATATACTTTAATATAAAATACAGCAGGTGAACTTTAATACAAAACACAGCAGGTACGTATAAAAGAAAAAAAAGCAGAACCTAAGGCAGTGGATTTTGTGGGCAAAGTATTCTAGTATGAAGAATACTTCGTGCCGGAGGCGATATTTTCATTTGTTTAATATCATTGCAGCACAAAACTATTTTTTTTTGTATTGCAATAGAAATGGAATTGATTGCAGCGGCGGTTTTGTTAGAAGAGGAGAACAACGTGCTCCAGAATGCAGAGATAAGGATGGTAATGAGAAAATTGAGGGATAGTTCTAATCCGTTCGAGATGACAGATCAAAGGTAGGACAGTTGTTTTAATTTAGTCATTTTAATTTAATTTACATTTATAGATTCAAAAAAAACTTTCGCTTAAACAAAGACGCGTTTAAGTATGTGCTAGACACTTTTGAGCACGAAGCACGGGCGACTACGTTAACCTCTCTATCACCGCTGAACAGAGTAGTGGCAGCTTGGAGGTTTTTTGCTGAAGGAAGCTACCAGCACGGAGTTGGAGCAGACTTTAATGTTGGCATGGCTCAATCGACAGTGTCCAAGTCACTAACCCATTTCCGCGACGTTATGCAGCGAAAACTTTGCACTCAGTGGATAATGTTATACCAGACTGAGGAGGAAAAGATACAAGCGAAGCGAGCATTTTATGAGAAGACGGGCTTCCCAGGCGTCACTATGTGTGTTGATGGCACACATACATCCTTTTGTGGTAACCACTAGCAATGCCTGTCTTGGTTGCCAATAAATTGTACAATTCCTCATACTGCTGTGGTGTTGTTGTTTTTGGAACTGCAATTGAAAAAAAAATATTTATAAACATCATAAATAAAACCCTTAATTGCATTTTATACTTACATTATTTTTAAATTACACAATTTTTCAAATTAAAAACACAATCGAAAAATTCTCCGCCACAGAATAAACAACTTAGAAAAACGTAGCTACGATCGTAATGCAGAATACATACAATCGAAAAATTTCCGCATGCGGAACGGAACGGAACGCAGAATACCAAAGTTGCCAAAACGGAGAAAATTCGATCGTGATCGAAATGCAGAATAGGGGTGATTATCTTGTTTTAGATATGTATTTCTGTAAACTTGTTGGCAATGGCAACATTCAACGGATACTGTTAAATATCTTCAACATCTCTAACATTGGTGGCCATTGGACCTGTCTCATCGACCACATCATTTTCTTCGTTACACTCTGTCATCCCTAGACTATGGCCAATCAGCACAACTGCAGCAGCAACAACAACTATTGGCTTTACCTCAATCCCAGGAGGCGACAACAACAATTCAGCCACAACAACAGCAGATGCCACCACCGCTGCATTCCATGCATCACCGAATCATAATCAAAACATCATAATGCACTTCAAAATTACATTAATAATAACTTCTACCAAAGTAATTTCGGGTATTGTGGAATATGCGGGTAAAGTGGACAGCCCTTTATTTTGGAAACTACAAGCGTGGATGAATATCTTAAAGGCCGTGCCGAATTCTGTACTGTGGCTGTTACGATTTCCCGCAGTAGGAGAAACGGACATTAAGAAATCTGTAGAGGATATGGGTAAGTAAAGTAAATCAGCAAAGGCAACATAAATTGATTTCATTTCCGTTTGGTGATTCTCCAGGTGTTTCACCGGAACGCGTATGTGCGCCGTGGGCAATTTACTGATGTGTGCCTTGATTCGCCATTGTGCATCCACTTCAGTGGATGTTTTATGGACTGGCACACCTGTTGTTACATTGCCAGGTGAAACATTGGCGTCAAGGTATACTTTCGTTTGTATTTTCTAATCATGTTTTTTTATGCTAATATAAGTATATATTTTTTTTACGAATGTGTGAGATTTTTAACATATTTTTTATATTGTTTTTACAGAAAGGCTGCTTCCCAATTGGCTAGAATTCCATGAAATTTCCACTCGCTTGGGTACCGATCGTGAATATTTCAAAGATGTGGAAGGCGCCAGATGAAATCCTGCTTTATGATTGCCAGCAATATGCCCAGACATTATTAACATAATGTGATCAATGAAAACTTTTTCTGTGCGCATTCGAAGAATAAATATTTGTATTGGTTTCTTTAAAAATATGTATTGTATGTATGTATATCTTAAGAGTTGTACAGACATTACTTTATAGGGAAGTCTCTTTTAAAAACGTAAAAATCTTGCAAAAAAATGTTCTATATAGTATATTTGGTTTACAACAATAGTATAAATACGTATGTATAAATTATCATGTGTAAAAGAGAAACAAATTTAAATGTACTACTCCAACATATAAAACGTGTCATTTAAACAATGTAATGAGTGAGAAAATGGGAAAAATTGAAAACATAAAAACAATCTGTAAAAACATTCTACTTTTTTTTCTATAAAAGAAAATTTCAAACAAAATAATGATGTTTTTAGTATTAAAAGATGTTATGCTTTACAAAAGGGTCAAGCTACATGAGGGGAGGTGGTTCTCATATCAAATCGTTTAAACCAAACTTTTAAAATACTGATACATTTTTAATATAAAATATATATACGCTATAGTATAGTACACACAAAAAAGTAATGCACTGCTTTATCTTTGCTGTCATAGGTAAATTATTGTTGTTGGAAATTCCAAAAATATTATAAATTACCTATTTATTGTTTGCAATACATTCACTTTACTAATTGTTTGTAATACATTCACTTTACCAATTGATCAACAAACATTAATATTTTTCGTAGAACGACAGAATAGAAAATATAGCTTTATTATATAACTTGAAAACGTTTTTATTCATTTAAGTACTATACCATTTCCAATTGAAATTTGAAAAATATCAATTTAATTTTGAAAAATATCAATTGGAAAATTCTATTTGAAATACATCAATTGGAATTTAAAAAACATCAACTGAAATTTAAAAGGCATCAATTGAATTTTGAAAGATATCAATTGGAAAATTCTATTTGAAATACATCAATTGGAATTTAAAAAACATCAACTGAAATTTAAAAAGCATCAATTGAATTTTGAAAGATATCAATTGGAAAATTCTATTTGAAATACATCAATTGGAATTTAAAAAACATCAACTGAAATTTAAAAAGCATCAATTGAATTTTGAAAGATATCAATTGAAATTTAAAACACATCAATTGAAATTTAAACTCATCAATTAAAATTTAAAACATTATCCCATTTTATGTATTAGATTTTTAAATTTCTATTGGTTTCTTTTAAATTTTAATTGAAGTATTTAAAATTTCATTTGAGTGTCTTAAATTTCAATTGATGTATTTTAAATTTCAGTTGATGTTTTAAATTTCAATTGATGTATTTTAAATTCCAATTGATGCTTTTCTAATTTCAATTGATGTATTTTAAATTTCAATTGATGTGTTTCAAATTTCAGTTGATGTTTTTTAATTTCAATTGATATATTTCAAATAGCATTTTTAAATTTCAATTGATGTGTTTCAAGTTTAAAATAGAATTTTTAAGTCGATTAATTTTTTTTTAAATTCAATTGGAAATGGTGTAGTTGAAAACCAAAATAAATAGTATGTTTTCACAACATTGATGAAAAGTATTTTATTATTTTGAACGCAAGCGAACCACAGACTTGCCATTCATGAACATGAACATCAGCTATTGTTCATGTTTGTCGGTAAACCGTCCTTCTTGATGCCAAATACGAATGTAATCGAAGTTCGTAACACTATCATGTTTAAATTTTTTTTTCCTAATATTTTTCAAATTCATCAGCCACATAAAAAGTTATCGACTAAGCTCATGCTCATAAATGACAGGTCTGTGGTTCGCTATAGATATTCAAAAGAAAATTGTTGAGAAAGTTATTTAGCTTTTAACTTTAAAAAAATGTAGGCAAAAATTCATGAGTCCGGGCAAGGCTAAAACCCCGAAAATCGAGTAAAATATGACAATTTCAGAAAGCAATAAATTTTTTAACGATCGGACCCATGGGGCCCTCTGACTCAAAAAAGGTAATCGTAAAAGGGGCAAAATCGTGCGATTAAAAAAAATTTCCCCCTTTGTGAAGACCCGTAATCGGGTAAATTTTGCGAACAAATTTACATTATTTCTTATTTGGAGTTTTTATTTTTGTAATTTCACAAGACCCGCAATAATATCTTAAAATAGGGTTATCTCGGTCCACAGACACCGCACAGCCGAAATATATACATATATGACTGAATTCGAGAGGAGACTACCTTTAATTTGTGTACCCACACTTGCTTGTTCTGAGATGTACGTAGGTGCACCCGTTTTTTGCAGCCTAGTGACCCGCTTGTTAAAAATTTTTTGTTTTCTGAAATTGCCATATTTTACACGATGTTCGGTTTTTTGAGCCCGGGCTCATGCATTTCAGCCAAAAAACATTTTCTCTCCTAGGGACGGTTGCTCCGAGCTGTTTAATCGGGGCTCAATATGTAATTCAGCAGCTGCCGTCCTTCTGGCTGTTGATTAAATGCCGGTATATTGGACAACTGCAGCAACGGTGGCAATTCCAACCAGGTCGGGAATCTGTATAGAAGTACAAGGGGGTTTCAGCGAGAGTACAGTAGACTGTTAATGAGTGTGCTTACCTGGAATGTTGGCCAAATCAACCCACTTGGCATGATAATGAGCACCACAGGTGGAACACAAATGTAGAATCCTTTGCGGAGCACGTAAACAAACAAATGTCAAAATTCCTAAGAAAAAAAATATTGTGTCAATTTATGTGTTGAAAAGCGGCAAAAAAACACGTCGTTTCTGTGTTGGAAACAGTCAAAAACAAGTAGTCAACTTTGTTTTCAGCTTCGCAACACTAGTAGTGTTTTCACGAGGAAAAAATGGTTGGGCGTATTTTTTCCTCGTGAAAAACATAGTACCCACCTTAAGAAACAAAAATTAAAATTAAAAAAATTAACATGAAAATAAAATCCGTTTTAATTGGTAGTAAAATTAAAAAATGGGACATCGATACAGTTTATTCATTGAAAATGTAATAAAACTAATAATTTTATAAAGAAAAAAAGTTCAAACTTATTATCATAGTTTGCTGATGGATATACGGAAGCACATAAGGGACAGGTGCGGGAGAAGAATATCTATTTTTTCACATTCCCATCGCCATTTCTTGGTATATATGACAATTTCTCCTATTTCCACGCGGACCGTCAATGTTATCCTCTTACAGCGATAGAGGCGCGCTTTCCTGATCTGATGTCGATTTTTTTTGCTTATATCCTCTTTTTTCATAACATGAAATTGAAAATTATATTTCGTATTGTATGTTGTTATTTTTGTGTTTCATTAAAATGTTCACAAATTAAATTTTTACGATTGCCTTTGCTGTCCATTTTCCAATGCAAACAAATAGTAGTCAGCTCTTCTTCGTTTGATAGAGAAAAAATCGGCGGGACCTGATTACCGCATGTTTGTATTGCTAATTTGTGAATTATTGAGAGCATTTTTGCCAAAAAACACGCTCTATTTGTATGGCAAAACCTTTACCTTTCATTCAGGTTGTTTTCGGATTTAGTGTGAATGAGCCTTTTTTTAAATTTGGTATTTATGTATTATATGTGTTATAGTCTATGTTATGAAACATATGGTTTTAGAAGTCGAGCTTCCAATATTTGTAATACTTTAACCTTTTTTTGCTCGCTTTTGGTCTGACCTACATTTTTTTAACAGTTTGTTAATTAGGTTTCTTTTTGAGAGCTTCTGGCAACACTGAGTAGCACCAAGTATTATCGCTTGGCTTCGCCTTAGCGTGCACTCTGTCGTCAGAATCAAATTTGACATTTATAATCCCGAAAAAGTTATCATCTTGGTAGGCGTAACTGCAATTTTAGATTGCTTCTGCAAATCCACCGACCTGTTACTTGTATGGCTTGATCGATCGCTAGTCGCTGGACGAGATCAACGCTGCCTGGCTGACCAGAGTGGATTGCAGGATTTCAAGAGACAGATTGCCAGCAGTGGACTCAGGGAGGACTAAGTCGCTTTTTCAACTTGACAAGGCTGACTTGCAGCTACTCATTCAGTGTGATGCTGGAGGCTTCACTCGCCACTGGATTGTTAACGGGGTTGATTACTGTCGTGTTTGTGGTGATGAAGAGGTGGAGTCAGGCGTTGCCGTTGCTTTGGTTGGTGTCAGGCTGAGGGCCTGACCTCTTTGCACGATGTGGTTCATCTGATGATTTGCCTATCGGTTCTTTCTACCCACTGGTAATCTGGAATAGTGAACCTTGACTTGCACATGGTCCATCTTGGATGGAATTATACGTATTGATCAGGGCTTATCAGGTGATGTATACATACATATATATACTGTGAACTCAGAAGACTTCAATTTCATGACAGCGTGAACAAGGTATAAGCTGTCAAAATTAGCTGAATAATAAAAATCCAATGGGTAGTATGCACACAAATTAGCAACTACTTTGAAGTGGTTACTTTTATCAAAGAAAGTTCCTAAAGTAACTACTTTATTTGTTATGAATAAAAGTTTTCTTTACTTAATTTGTTCGAAAATTCGAATCAAGTATTTGTTTACAGTCAGATTTGACAAAAACGTGTAAATAAATTAAATAAAATAAAAATTGAAAATTACTATATTACAATGGAAAATTTTGAAGAGGAATATTTTATATAAATTGGTGTGGTAAGTTATTTTGGTAAAATAAAAAAAAATCCAATGAGTGTTCGAACTGTTCGATTTCTACAGCGTTCAATCATATGATGACGTTACTTTAGAACAGTCGTAGACAAAACCGAACGCACGCACTCAAACGTATTATGTGCTTGTGTGCGGTCGCAAACCCACAGCCATAGAGGTCTATTACACGATGCTATAATTCGTTCTGGAACTTTTCGTTCTAAGGCAAGAGGTGTAGAGAAGTAAGGAATGAGGAAAAATCGCAAGATGTGCCATGGTATTGTGTATCGAGGGATTTTTTTTTCAATTTCTTTTTGTGCATTTTCCGTTTTTCTCTTCATTTTGACATTTCATGGTTGAGTGTGTTGTTAGTTACTTGTGTTATTACATTCGTTTTGTTAGGTTTGTGTTTAGAAATAAAATTCAATAAAATTTGGAAATAAAATTCAATTCACTCATTTTTGTTTAATTTTTTTTATAACAAACAAAATATAACAAATATACCAAAAAATTCACAGTGTTTACAAATCAATAACACCGAAGTATACAAAATACGCAACTCAATCAAATACAAGACAATAACAAAGAAGAATGTCAAAAAAAAAATGCAAGCATAGATATTATGATAATTCAACGTGTAATAGCTCGATGAATTACGAAGAAGCTTTAAAAGAGAACTGAAAAATATCGCCGCACGAAATGGCATCGTGCAATAGAGCTCATAGGCTGATGCATGGTAAAATAAGTAAGGTAAACGCACTAGGAATTGTTACAACAAACACAGGCATTTTGTTTTTGTTTGGTGTCCATAATCTGTCAAATTGTCTTCATGTGTGTATCTACTGTAAAAGTAAACAAAAAAGTCAAGGGGTACCGATGAGACAGCTGATCCAGTTAGTACTTGGAGAACAAATAGAGAATATGCTATCAAAGAAGACTCGTTGATAGGGACTGGGTTGCGGGGTGTGATTTTCAAACTTCTGTCGCCGAGTGTCAAGCCAGAAGTACAAAACACATCAACTGGGGGTAAATTTTACCAACTTAATCGATTAAAAAAAGGGATATTCAGTGAAAAAAATCAAAATGTAATGAAGTGTTAGAGTAAAGTTATTAGTGTAGATCCCAATTAACACGAAAATTGTTAAAATGAATGATTGCTCTCATTCTCTGTATGTTTTCCTCGTAGGTCTCGGAGCTCGTTAGTACAAAAATCAACTAGTGCACACTCTTAAAGTATTACTCGGTGAAAAAAGTACACAAACAAAATGCATGTGAATTTGACATAAGAGAAACACCTAAGTAAGAAATTTGTTGAAATCAGCTGTTCTAACGAGTTTACCTTACTCATTTTACCATGGGCTGACGCTTCGAATCAAAGTTATTGTGTACATGTGAGTTGCCGATCGTGTGTGTGTGAAAAATACGAGAAAAATATGATTATTGACTTCCACGCGTGGCTATGGAGTGGCAATCACTGCTTTAGAATAATATTAATACTTACAATTATTTAAAGACCAGTGCAAGCACATGTGTCATTATTTTCTTGCTTAAAACTTTTTGATTTATTCGTACATACGCTACACATGTTAACAAAATTTTCGTTGCTCTCTTGCTATCTCATTTTTATATATGTTTAACACGTCATTATTCTCTTTGCTCTGCGAGTGCTCCGCACCCACACAAGCCATCTATTCGCTGCCGCTACATCAGTGTGCGTTTTTTCGCAGTCTGACAAACAGTTTCGCAGTCGGACAAGGCTGTGTTCTATATAGGGGTGGGTCACCCTTATCATTTACGCCGTGCACACAAGTAACGAGTAGAGTGGAGAGACAGTAAGAAGGCACTCGGCCGAGAGAGTTGGGCGGGTGAGTGAAACGAGTAGGTGTTCACACTCATTTTCTCACGTGGCGAGACAGTTACGTTTAACAACAATAATTTTTTGAAATGAAATTAATTTTTTTTTTAATGAATTTTGTTTTTCACCTTAGTCACTCCAAAATTTTCGATGCACATTTCTTTTGCTATTGCCACAAGTGCGGCATCACGCTTGTGTTTTTGTTTTTATAATGCGCTGAAGAAAAGTTCCATAAACACTCATGAATTTTATATTGATGAATAAATTTCATAGTAGTTTCGTAGTTCCACTTGCTTCCCATTTTGATGCACAAGATAAAGTAAACAAACAAAACACTTTCAAACAAACCAAACATGAATTGTTGCGGGAAGAAAAATAGTTCAGCGACGAAATAGAACTCGGCCGTGTAAACAAAATGTGATTCTAGTGACTCTCTCGCCACTATACTCGGTTACTGACTCGGTTGACTACTCGCCTCAGTGTTTAGACGAAACGAGCACTCGGCCGAGTTACTGTCTCGCCAAACAATCTGTGATCGCAGTCGGACAGACTGTTTTGGGATGTGTTCACTTTGTGAGTTTAGTTCCTACCCGATTCCTAACAGATCATAAACACTATGTACACAAAATGTACGCAACTGGAAAGCAATTTTATTATTCAAGATGTCATTGAAAATTGAAATACACGACTTGAAACAGAAATTGAAAGCAAGTTCGTTTCAACCATAGATTAATACTTATAGTAGATCTAATAGTTCTCCCACCAAATTTATGACATTTGGCCTGGTGTGATATTTACGTTTGATGCTGAAAAGAATTGCTTTACTAATACCAGACAGAGGCAATGGTTCAAAACAACGAACAATATAACAACAACGGCATTTCGTTTTGTGTATTAAAATTATTGTGTTAAATACAACACAAATGTATGCTAAAATTACATGAAAAATTAAAGCAAGAAGTTATTGTAATTCCACCTGGCGTATGTACACAGAAAAAATTCTCGAAGTTGTGTTGCCTTGGTTGACTTAGGTAATCATTTTTTGTATAAAACCATAGAATAATACATACGTAGATAAACTTATTCTCTCATCTGACGTTTCATTTCACACTCTTCATCGTAGGTTTGTGGAAATGAGAGCAATTAAATTTAAAATTATCTTACTCCAGGTGGAGTTACAAAATATGTTCACTTAACTTTTTCCTGTCGTTTTGGTGTAGAACTGAAAAATTTAAATATATTTTGCACGTTTTTGTTGACTTTTATCGTTGGTATACATTTGTATTGTATTTAACACAACTAGTTTGTCACAAAAACATGAAATTCGGTTGTTGTTCCTTTGTGGATCGCTGTATACTATTGCCACCATTTGGTATTATTGAACCCATATTTTCCACCATCCAATGTTTACTTTCCATCGTACCTATGACGTTTAATTTATTGAGCGAATAAAAGCTTCTATGGTATGTATTATTCTATGTATAAAACTAAAACACTTCGATTTATTACCTATGCTATTAGGCAATCCCCATTTGTATTGGCTTTGTAAAATTTACATTTCAAAATAGGTAACTCTTTCCAAAATTTATTTGATTTCGAATGCCAGAAAATAAAAATATTCTGAAAAACAATCCAATCAGGAATACGGGAACAGAATTTATTTCATTGAAAAAAAGGTAACTCATAATTTAGTAATGTATGCTCATATTAATGGTTTGATTATTAATTCTATCATTATAGCCCAGTATTTTCTTGAAATTCGAGGAAGTTTATCTCTCCAAGGTCACTTAATGGGAAGAATATGGTTCTCCTAACCCCCACAGTTGTTGATGCTACAAAGGGGTTCGTCAATGGTTGTTAAGTTGGAATTCATAGTGATTCGGAACAATTGATGGAAACTATATCGATGTTTGGACCATTGATGATCATAACAAGATGATGCTGATCGCATTTGCCGACACTTACTGGATGTAACCAATGGTGTATTTTACTGCTTTCATGATTACACTGACTCATTGGAAGAAGAAACAGAGATGATTTTGAACAACATAAATATTATAGTAGTTACTCCTACACACATTTTTCACTATAATTTTGGATGTACGGTGCTGCCTTAACACTTTTCCCTGATCATAATCCAAGCGCAGTGGATTATGTGAACTGCTTCAGCAGAATTATAGCTTCCCTTTAAATATGTTTCATGAATAAAGATTTTTAAATATAATTTATTGTGTAATTGTCCACTTAACTATTGGGAGTGTCTGTAGTTATTCAAATGCAGAATAGTTAATTTATTAGAAAATATAACTATAATGTACGATACATTTACCAAAATATTTTTGTCCAATACTTATTTAGCGTAGTTAAATTTTTAAAATAAAAAATTTAAATTACCTAAATTTTAGGTGAAATTTCGAACATTAAAAATGCCTAAGCTGTTTGTTCGTATTGTCCATAGAATAATACATACCATAGAAGCTTTTATTCGCTCAATAAATTAAACGTCATAGGTACGATGGAAAGTAAACATTGGATGGTGGAAAATGTGGGTTCAATAATACCAGATGGTGGCAATAGTATACAGCGATCCACAAAGGAACAACAACCGAATTTCGTGTTTTTGTGACAAACTAGTTGTGTTAAATACAATACAAATGTATACCAACGATAAAAGTCAACAAAAAAGTGCAAAATATATTTAAATTTTTCAGTTCTACACCAAAACGACATGAAAAAGTTAAGTGAACATATTTTGTAACTCCACCTGGTGTAAGGTAATTTTAAATTTAGTTGCTCTCAGTTCCACAAACCTACGATGAAGAGTGTGAAATGAAACGTCAGATGAGAGAATAAGTTTATCTACGTATGTATTATTCTATGGTATTGTCGTAGAACATAGCAAACCCTATGTTGCCTTAGCACTTAAGCATGAAACACATAGACGACGACAGGCTACATGAACACACGACTACAAATGCCGCTGACTGCAAATGGAGACGTGTGGCAGCTACTGAATTATTTTCAAGACGGCAACTGCAAAGTAAACAGCTGATCTGTAATGTTGACGTTTGTGTTATTGTGTTAGAAGAAAATAAAATGTCTGGAGAATATTTAATAAATATTATTACAAACATAACAAAAATTGTGAAAACAGTTGATTATTCTGTCAGTGGTGCCACTTCAGGCATTGACAGCTCTAACCTGTTGATTGTCGCCCACACAAATATAAATTAGTTTAATTCAACTACAGCTACATAAGTAGCATAGACAACAACCTGCAGTCGTGTCGCCTTGCCGTCGTTAAAATGTTCACTTGCATATAAACGCATGTATTTTATTTTTGACAGGTTGTGGTCGGTAGCCTGTCGTCGTCTATGTGTTTCATGCTTTAAGCATGAAACACATAGACGACGACAGGCTACATGAACACACGACTACAAATGCCGCTGACTGCAAATGTAGTCGTGTGGCAGCTACTGAATTATTTTCAAGACGGCAACTGCAAAGTAAACAGTTGATCTGTAATGTTGACGTTTGTGTTATTGTGTTATTTGTGTTAGAAGAAAATAAAATGTTTGGAGAATATTTAATAAATATTATTACAAACATAACAAAAATTGTGAAAACAGTTGATTATTCTGTCAGTGGTGCCACTTCAGGCATTGACAGCTCTAACCTGTTGATTGTCGCCCACACAAATAGAAATTAGTTTAATTCAACTACAGTTACATAAGTAGCATAGACAACAACCTGCAGTCGTGTCGCCTTGCCGTCGTTAAAATGTTCACTTGCATATAAACGCATGTATTTTATTTTTGACAGATTGTGGTCGGTAGCCTGTCGTCGTCTATGTGTTTCATGCTTTAGGTGAAATTATACAATGTTTTTAGGCAATATTAGCTCGAATTTTTTTCTGTGTATGGTGTCGTCAAACATCTCTCTATCACACCGACCGCATCACGAAGAGTGGGAAAAGAAACGTCAGATGAACCAAATATTTTCTCTACTACGATTTACTGTATGACTTTTACCATGGTAACATAAGTAAGGTAAACGCAGTAGGAATTGTTGCAACAACAACAGGCATTTTGTTTTTGTTTGGTGTCCATAATCTGTCAAATTTTATACATGTGTGTATCTATTGTAAAAGTAAACAAAAATGTACAAAAACAAAATACATGTGAATTTGAGGTAAGAGAAACACCTAAGCAAGAAAAGTGTTCAAATCAGCTGTTCTAACGGGTTTACCTTACTTATTTTACCATGACTTTTACAGTAGATACACACATGTAGAAAATTTGACAGATTATGAACACCAAACAAAAACACAATGTGCCTGTTTTTGTTGTAACAATTCCTACTGCGTTTACCTTACTTATTTTACCATGGTCTATGCTATAAATTGCATTTTGACTGAAATCCTTTGAATTTTATTAACAAGCAAAAAGAAACAAAATCAAATTTAAAAAACCACAAATCAGTTGCGCTGACGCGTTTACCCGATAGATAATTCTGCGTGATAAACGCCTCCTGCGATAAGATTTTTTGTTACCCCGCAGTTGCCTTTGTTTATGAGTCGGCTTCGTTCTCTATTTGAATAAAGGCGCCATTTATTTTTCCTGGAGCGTATTAATTTTTATAAAAACAAATAATTAAAAGAAATCCTAGAAATGAGTACTGGACCAAGTCTTGCAAATGTGTACGCCTCTTTGCTTCGAAAGTATGATACAAATTATGCGGTAAACTATATGGTTTGCCCAAGTTATCTTGCCAACATTTTGGGACCCAATGAGAAAGCCGGAAAAATTGTTTTCTTTTATGTGGAGGTAATTCGTGTCTAAAACGTTCAGTCGAAGTACGTTTTTATGAACTCGATACATTTTAGGATCGCTCCGATGTCAAGACCAAGCAATTCGTGTCTCCCTCAAAATTGAAGATGAAATCGGAAATGGATTTGGATTTAACCGGCAGTCCATTGAAAGACGACTGTGAAGTTGACGCTATGTGCGACATGTCTATGGACATCAATTTGATATCAAAAAATCCTTGGAAATTGGAGGAGGAATATCATAAAGGCATTGCTATAGACAAGGCAAGGACAATATTATTAACGGAAAACTTCCAGAGAGGTGCCGCTGCTTCAGATGCTGTCGGTTCTGTATGGTTTCTCTGTTCGGGGGCCGATGCACAAAAAACCATTCTTCTACAATATGAGTTTTCGCCAAAGTGTGCCGTTCGTGGTGTTATCAATTACATGGGGATAATGCCTGTATACACTGTGTCCACCCAAAGTTTGCTAAGACAGCATTTTGCTTTAATTGGAAAAGATGCTGGAGTTGAAGCCCATATTGAGAATACATATAACATGAAATCGAATATGTCCATTAAATGTTCATGGTCAACGACATCATTGATGCCTGCCTTGGTAGATTTGAATACTTGTGAGGTCACATTGTCGCAAACATATAATTTGGGTGAAACATCTGCGAATACAGTGGATTTTATAAATCAGTTACGCATGTTGATGACCATACGTGATGATATATTGTCATATAAACAAGCGGAAAACGCCGGTTCGACAAAGGAACCAATGTATAGATGTGGAATGTAAGTTTGGAACAAATAACATGCCTATTCTATACTCTTGTTTGCGACTTCAACTCCAAATATTGTTGATAAATACCGAAGTACACAGACCCAGTCAGACAACGGAGTCCGTAATGACTCCCACACAGCACTCTAACGCTTCTCAATAGTCTCCGAAAGGAGTCCCAGAGGAGCATATCAGCCGGAGATAAAAGCACGCTCAAAATATATGAAAAAAAGTGCACCCTAGGGACCCCTTAAATGAGTGTTTTTGGAGTAATCCCTACACGCTCTCTGATTGTGAGAAGCTCTCTCCTATCCCTTCGTGGGACGTAATGGAAAACTAATTTATAAAACAATCCCATGCGGCGCTTTTTTGGACGCTGTGGGAGTCCCTACACGCTCCTTTTTAGGAGTACAAAGACAATAAAATGGCTATGAAATCCCATGCAGAACCCTTTCGGACGACCTTTGTAAGTGCACTCCGCAAACAATCTTTTGAGGAGCGATATGGGAGTCCCTACACGCTCCGAATTTGGCTGGATGGGGAGAAATAAAATACACATTTAAATAAATTATTTGTGTACAAGGTATTTAATAATTGCAAAATTAGAAGAAACAATTAGTTTCAAATAGAATAATTACTACCTAATCGCTGAGTATTATATAAACGGCAGTAATCTTTATTTTTGTTTATAGATATTGGACTTTGATATACATACCCGTTTCTGGTCCTATCCATTGCATACCTGTTTCTGGTTCTATCCATTGCAAATGTTCTTCTATAACGTGAATTTTTGTTATTACCATATCGAGCACACTACGATTGTTCCTATTTTCCTAGAACTAATTATGATTTCAGTAGTTCATAGAATAGAATGTATAAACAATTTGATTCGCAAATTGCACGTTTAATATGACAAGAGTCATAAATCTGATAAACCTAAGTGTTTTCCAGCAAAAATCTTACATATTATTTGCGGATCCCTTGGTAAAGGGTATTGTAGGCTTTAGCCTCACTAAAATTTGCGTAGTAGTTAAATACCCTTGCAGAAGCATTTATTACTATGGCTGCTGAGAATGTAGCAAGAAGTCGCATTTATCTTTTTGATGAATAACGACTTTACAAAACCCATCAGTATATAAGGAACCATATTCATTAGGTACCCCCTCCAGTTTTCGAGTTTGTAGTTTAAACATTTTGAGTGTTGTGATTACAAGGCAACGAAAATCATCGTGCCTGTTGAAGGCAACAACTCAAGCGATCATTTTAGATGTCGCTTAAAATCGTTACGTCTCTACAATAAGAAGATGAAATCTAACCAAGCCTGCACTTTACATTTAATTTACGTACTGAATGATTTTAATATTATTTATGGGGGCCTTAAACAACCCAGAGGGATCAAGGCCCTTACAATATGACGATAACATGTTTCTTTTTTCCCTCCAGCGAAGTCTAGTGCCTTTCAACGTCTTTGGAGTACGTCTTCGAATACTTTTCGCACTGATTCAATCTAAACCATTCTACTGAAATGACCTGGGACCTAATGATGAAAGAAATGATATCGAATTCGTTATTGTTTTGTTGGTGGTGAAGTTTTATGAACGCATGTATTTTGATATTTTTTTATCATGATATTTTTGTCATTACGAAATATCAGTATCGTCATACACAATAAGACCGCTTCATACGCCGTCGACACTCGTCATTCTCTATTATAGGACCATGTATTTTTCAGAGCACTTTCCTCTCGAAAACTCCCAGTGGTGTTTCATCATAGCAATTTCAATATTATTATCATTTATATGAGCATCTCACCTATATTTTCAGCGGCATTGAAATGGGAGAGCTGCGTGAAAGTATTAATAAAATGCTGACGGATATTTCGGAAATCGATTCAAGTAGCGGTGCGGAACGCGATATTGAAGATGTAATACAAAATGCAAAAGTAAGGCATTTGCATGAACTAACAGACAAACTGTGGGAGATTTTAAAACGTAATAACTTTTTAAAGTAAAAGTGTTCATTTCGGAATTATTAAAACTGGAAGCTTTTTGTTTATTTTCTTTATTAAAAAGGGTGCTCTTCTTACAAGGATTTAAAGATGGGATTCAATATATTATTCCAGTGTGCAGCTCGCTGTAATATTGTGGTAAGATATACACACAAAACTAAATTAACAGTTTGAAAGTAATTTTGAGTCATGAGTTAGTTAACAGCAGTGACCGTAAGTAATGATTATTGTTATTATTTTAAATCAAAAATCAATGACTTAGAACAGACATAAAAG
This sequence comes from Phaonia tiefii, assembly GCA_963931995.1. NCBI lineage: Eukaryota > Metazoa > Arthropoda > Insecta > Diptera > Muscidae > Phaonia > Phaonia tiefii. The sequence continues at coordinate 90,357,122 of OZ008367.1, forward strand.
AAACATAATTTCATCATAATGAACTTTTTTGGACAATCTTTGCATGTCCACCATGATTTTTATATTTTAGATTTTTACAGTTTTCTACAATGGTAATGATTAATTTTGGGTAATATTTCAAAAATCAGCCCATAATCATTATTTTTGAACAAAAAATAAAACTCAAAAATATTAATTATACAGTGGTCGACAAAAGTCAACATACGATCCTCATTCTTCCTGCCAGACGAGTACAATTACATTATGGAGAAAAGTAATGATGCAGTTTTCTTTGAAACATTTTTTAATAATATAATATCACAAAAATATTGTACTTGAATACAAACTTAAAAAAAAATTCACGAAAAACGAAAAAAAAACATTGACAAAAGTCTACCTACGGCCAAAAGTCTACCTACGGCCTGCGCTGCTGAATGGTTAGAGAAGTCCCGTTGGCTGAATTTTAATATTGTGCTTTGCATTAGGATCCAATAAATTGTGTTTAATTGGAATTTAGTTAGATTCAAGAAATACTTAATTGTGAAAGTGAAATTAAAGTTTTGTGCGACACTTAGTTGTGAAATATAGAAAACCTTTGGTTAAATATCAAAACTGTTAAATTTAAGAACATCAATAGCAGACAATATTAAATAAATTTAAAAACACGTGTACTGTTGACAAAAAATCACGCAGTGGGCGCCCAAAGAATTTAAATACCAGAGGTGCCAACTTTACTTAAGGATAACTGGACAAAAATCTGAAAATGAAATTCCCAAATTGGGCCCAAGGGTTGGTAAATAAAATAAGATACTATAGAGCATTCACGAATAATTCAATGAACTTTAGTTACCATAGCAGGACTCAACGTAAACAAACATTTATACGCGAAAAAAAGACGCAAATTCGCTTGGAAGTATTGATTGCGGATGAGACTAAAAGTAATTATTTTGGAGAATCAAAGTTTGTAGTAAATTTAACACAGCAATGAATCCGAAAGACGTAGACCCTACTGTTAAACATGTTGCGGTAGGTTTGGGGTGCCGCCGGTGTATCAGGATTTGGAAATCTGGTATTTATTACGGGTAAAATGGATTGTTGCCAATATAAATTAGCCCTAGAACAAATTTTGAAAGCATCGGTCGGTATTTTATATATTCGTTATATTTGGATTTTCCCCGAAGATAAACCAAAAAACACCGTTCATAACGTGAACGATTTTCTGATTTATTATGCCTAACGAAAATTGTACACTTTAAATTCGACACTTAAATATCATTAAGCACATTTTGGAGCTTATTGAACGTAAAGTCAAACAAATTGGGACTACTAGTGCTCCAATACTGAATGAGAAGCTTCAAAACGAATGCTGAGTTGGAAAGTTTTGTTGTTTCAATGCCCAGATGATTGCAAGCAGTTATAGATGCCCGTGGTGTGTCAACCAAATTATAGATTTAATAATCAGAATAATTTTTCATTCTTAAATTAAGTTGCTTATGTTAGTTTCGAAGCCGTATGTAGACTTTTGTCAACGCATTTTTTCCGTTTTTCGTGAATAATTTTTGTGTGTATATTGCAGTAAACAAATTTTTTCGTCTTCTGTAAATAAAAATAGATTTTAAACAAAACTGCATTATTAGTTTCCTTCATAATGTTTTCAGACTCAAGAGGTAGCAGAAATGGGGATCGTATGTAGACTTGTCGGCCACTGTATATGATTTTTATTTTTTTCGCTTAAAATAAAACTCACTTTCAATTTACGACTGGTTTGTAGGTGTTTTTTTTTCCCAATATCGTTACATATCCTCAGTTTTTAAGTTTTGATATACTTCTTATCGCTGGCAACAAACTAGTCGCTCGTTCTTACCAAGCTACAAAAATCCAAAAATTACTCCACGTGTAAATTTTAGTCTTCCTGTTCAACATAAATGCAATTTCTCCATGTACTCGTAGGTACAATTTAGTTAAGCAGCAATTGCAATCCGTTATTACCCATATAAATGTCACCTTGTTCAAAGTTAATGTAATTTCCCCATGCAAATTATAATACATACATGTACGTTGTGGTTCTCTCCAAATCTAACCGATTCTTGGTTATTACGTCCTCACGAATTTCTCATCAACTTATGCTATATCACCATGTATACTAAAACGAGTATGTATTCTTTATCAATACATGTTGAAAACGACCGTGCACAGAGCACTAAAAAACAAACTGTCATCGCGACACCGACATCATCGCCAGACTCCGAGGGCCTGCTGATGGAGTGCAGATTTATTTTATGATGATATGAAACGATATTGGCAAAAACCTCCATAAAAAAGTGTTAAGTTGAAAGTGAGTTTTATTTTGAGCGAGTTATATTATGTGGTTAGTGTGCGCGCCTCTTGTACATGAGATCCTGGGTTCGAACCCTGCTCTGACCACCTTAAAGAAAAATTTCTTTCGGCGGCGGTCACCTCGCATAGTGACGGCGACACTATCGAGTATATAGCCATGAAAACGCTTCTCAAAATACCGTTCGGAATCGGTGTAAAACTGCAGGTCTCATCAGTGAGTGAAAACTGGAAAGCTCACAGCTCAGTGATTGTGAGAAGCTCTACCCTGTCCCTGCATGGGATGTAATGGGAAACCATTTATTTTCATTTATATTATAAAAGTCAGCCCATAATCATTATTTTTGAGCAAAAACAAAACTCGAAAATAATAATTATTTATGATATTTATTTTTTTGCTTAAAAATTATACCGATTTTTTGTAATATTACTCAAAATTAATCATTACCATTGAAGAAAATTCTTAAAACTCATAATATAATCATTAATATGTAATTTTTATAATAAAACTCACAATGGTTATGGACCCTGGTTGATAACAGTTTTCTTCCATTACGATTTTTCAGAATACGCCCACAAATAAAAATCGACTGGCTGAGATCATAACAGAAGTTGCTAATCGCCGACTGGCTATTCCCTGCTTGTCAGGCTCGGAGCCTTTGGAACTATTATTGGAGATTGGATTGGAAAAACTGTATAAAGACTATGAATACATATTTGTTGAAAGCAAAATCTGCAGTGCCAATGATTTGAAAAATAAAAGGTATTGTTCGATGTTAATTAGTCCGTTATCCCGATTTTTCGACTGATGTCTTAAATTTCAATTTTTAATTGAAATTTTTGATTGTAATTCCTATGTTCTTGGATCTAGTATAATTAACATGTGTGATTGTGGCTTAGCCAAGTGATAATGTAAAGATTACCTACAATTAAATATATGTATTTAAGCTCTTAAAATCTATATAAAATTAAAATCATTTTGCTTGATTTGAAAAAAATATGTAACTTTCAAGAAATATAATAAGATGGGCTCGATGTCAACTTATTATATTTCTTAAAATTGAAGGAAAAAGGTCGACAAATATCAATTTTTATAAAAATATATAATTTTAATTTTCAGTCTTGCTCATGATAACAAGGAGAATGCCGGTATTGTGCCTAATGTGCGCAAATCTTTGCGAAATGCTGTGGTCCAAGACAGTACCACTATTCGTAAAACCTTAATGCATAATGATGTTCGCAATACTGGAGACACGTTGAAGAACGATATTATTGGATTTAAGAATAGTAATTTTGAAGAGCATGAGACGGCCAAAACTCTTTCGAAGCTTCTCCAAATCCACTGTACTTTGGAACATTTGCTATTGATACATATAAATTTGAATATAAGTGGAGTTTACTATGAAGTGTGCGATCAACTATTGCGCAAAGCTCCACGAATTGTTGATACGATAACCGATTCTCTGGTAGATGAAATGGAAATACAAATATCAGCTCATTATATAAGACAGCATTTGGAGGGTAAAGATCCCCATTCGAGACGAATTACACTGAAATCTGCAAACAAGTTACGTGAAGTCAAATCGACATTCTTTTTTAGCATGGAGAATATATTTCCACCAAACATTTCTGAATGTTTTAGTGCCGAGTATAAAGAATTTAGCAAAGAAAATAATTATTATAATTGGCGGTATCGAAAAATCACCACAATAAAATGCAATTGATTGCCCATGTTTGCGGCAATAACAAAGGCATGTGGATTTTGATAAATATTTGTTAATATCTTAAGCATGTTTATAGTTACACGTTTTTGCATTTAATTTATGCGTTTATTTTGTACATGTATTTATTTGTTTTAATACGTTTTATAATTCGACATTGCTTAAGTTTTGTATAGGGTTGGTATTTACGTTTCACATTCTCTTGTAACTTGTTTTAGATATTAAATCAAATCAATAAATATGCATTAAATCTACTTATTACAAAACAGAATTATTGCTTTGGAAAACAGAATTTTCAAACCAAATGAGTATTTTAATTTCTTACTCGCTCTTGTTCAATCAATTACAGGGCGGTTTTTCCAAAGTTATGGAGTCTGGGTCACCCCCATATTTTTAAATCATCGTCAAATTCATTGGCGAAAATAGTCACATTGAAGTTTTTTATAAGAAAATCCTCAATAATTGAAAGAAAATTGATACACAATTAAATTTGTAGTAGTTATTCAAATTTATATTTTTTGGAGAAAAATTACATGACAATTGTGTTTTGTTAATACCAGTGTTGCGATTTTTTTTATCTTCATTTCATTTAAATTTGCAGTCGATTTTAATTTACATTGGTTGGTTGGTGGGTTGAAAAGGCTGCAAGACAGCACGCTGCCTAGCACACTTAGGCTAAAGAAGCCCATTGTGACACCTGCAGTTTCCTCTATAGCAACTATTAACTAGTCTAGCCAATTTACCCTTTCAATGAATTTGTCTATAAGACCTACAGGAATATCCTGTAGGGCTACGATGCTAACTAAATGTGTTCCGAATATCCTACTTCTGAGTCCTGCCAGAGCAGGGCAATCTAAGAGAAGGTGTTTCGTCGTTTCCTCGTCCTCCTCCATGCAGCATCTGCAGAGAGTGGAATTTCTATGTCTCAATCTTAGGGCGTGTTTTCCTACAAGACAATGTCCCGTAAGTGTTCCTATCATTGTGGATAACCTGCCTCTCGGCAAGTTAAGTAGTTGCCTAGTCCTCTTCCTGTCCACCTGTGGCCAGAGGACCCTGGCTTGTTTGCAAGTTGAAGTCTCGACTTGTCCTTGAACATATTACCGGCCCACTGCCTGATCTGCACACGGCAGGTAGAGATTGGCATACTAACACCTTTTGCCGGAAGAACCTGTGCCGTAGTGCCCTGTCTAGCTAACGCATCCGCTACGCAATTGCGTGTAATGTCGCTGTGTCCCGGTACCCAGATGAGCCTGATGTCGAAATACTCTGCCATCACCCTAAGTGATGGGTGGCATTCTTTAACCGTCAGGGACGTACCAAACATGGCTTCCAGGGATTTTATGGCAGCCTGGCTGCCTGTGTAGATACATATTCTCTGGAGGGTTGTGACACTACTTTTCAGTAGTTCAGAAACCTCCAGTATGGCGGTAATTTCCGCCTGAAATACAATACAGTTATCAGGCAGCTTGAAGGAGTTATTTACATTTAGGTATGGTGAATGGACCCCATAGCCTTCTTGCTCGTCCAACTTTGATCCGTCCGTGAAAAATCTGATACTACTGGTGTCCCCTTGCAGTGACTTCCAAGGTATTCCTGTTCGGAATAGAAGTTCTTAGATTTGTCGCTGGTAGAAACTAGGGGATACAGTAGTCCGTTTTTATGGGAATAGAGTTGATCCGGTGTAGTAATTCAGCGTGTCCGGAATGCACCGATATCACGACGCCACAATCTCTGATTCTCATCAGGGATGTAGCGGCTGCCGATTCGGCCATGATATCAGGAGTACAGATGTTCAGGATAGCACTAAGTGCAGTACCTGTCGTGCCCATTGCCCCACTAACGCTAATCAGTGCTGATCTCTGCATTTTCATGAAGGAATTCAGAATATATTTCTTTTGGAGGGACCTCCACCAAACTACGATGCCATAGAGAAGTATTGGACTGACTATTGCCGTATAAATCCACATGGTGATCTTAGGAGACAATCCCCAGGGCTTCGCCCCTTTACAGCAGTAAAGAGCAACAGACGCTTTTTCACCCTCTCCTCCACATTAGGTTTCCATGACAGTTTTCCGTCGAGAATTGTTCCCACATACTTGACCTTTTCCGTCCACTGTAATTGCACCCCATCAACTGACGGCAGTTCAAATGCGGGTATTTTATATTTCCGAGAGAACAAGATAAGCTCGGTTTTAAGTGGGTTAAGTGATAGTCCGTTGTTAGCTGTCCAGTTCGAAATTAGACTAAGTATGCTGGTTGTACGAATGCTAAGTAAATTGAGATTTCTTCCCGTATAGATGATAGCAATATCATGGGCATAGGCAAAAGACCTGGCATTCGGCCCTGTCCAATTCAAGAAGCAGTTCATTGACAGAAGTTAACCATAATAGTGGAGACAGAACTCCCCCTGCGGTGTCCCCCTGTTACCGTTCCTAGCAATTGTAACACCACGCCATTCAGCTGTGACGGATCTATCCACCAGAAGCTTCCCAATTAGGCGTGTCACTAAGCTGTCGACTCCTAGATTCTGTAAGGACCTAAGAATCGCCGTAGGTTGAATGTTATTGAATGCTCCCTCGATGTCCAGGAAGGTCCCTAGAGCGAAGACCTTATTCTCAAGAGTTTTCTATTATGCTGACTATAGAGTGGAGACCCGTCTCAGTTGACCTGCCTTTGATATACTCGATAGTAGATTCTGTGGAAGAGTAATTCGAACATGAATGTCCAGTAACCTTTCAAATGTCTTAAGAACAAAGTATTTGCCCGCTTTCAGGACGAAAACCAATGGTTTGCTTCCAAAGGCTGGGAATGACTCCCAGCATAAGGCAGCCCCGGAAGATTGCGTCCAACCAACTACAAGATAGGTATAGTACCTCCTGTAGTTGCGCGGGAATTATCCCGTCAGGTCCGGCTGATTTATAGGGCTTAAAGCATGTAGTGGCCCATATCAGATTCTTTCTGCTCACTATTGAGCGAACTTTTTCTAAGCTAGGTGAGTTTCCGCCTAGCTCTTGTGGCTGATGACCAGCATTCCTGTCATCGTTGGGATAGTGGGTATCCAGGAGAATCCCAAGAGACTCTTCAGACGAATACGTCCACGCATCTTAAGCGTGCAGTTTGGTTGGTCCCCTCAATGGATTCACAGAAGTTTCGCCAGGATTTCTGTTTGGCCTTCTTGATTTCACCTTTATATAGATTAAGACTAATCTTGTAAACGTCCCAATCCCTTTGGTCGCCGCTCTTTTTGGCTTTGTTGATAAGCCGCCTAATGGACGATCTTAGATCCTGAAGCTCAGCGTTCCACCAAAGGGGTTTTTTGTTACCCATGGCAGCATTATAACCACTGGTCTTACAGGACTCATTGAGCCCGTTCCTGCACGCATCAGTTAATTTGCCAACTAGTTCTTCCAGCATTGGCACATTAGTCGGAATATTCGGAGTTTCCTTAGGCGCCCACGATAGGCGTTCCAATCCGTTTTCCTATAATTTTTAATAACTTCATTTTTCAGAAGTTCGATATTTATGTGGAACTGTAGATATCTATGACCAGAAAATGAGTGATCAGACAGTACGCTCCAATCGGATACAGTTACATAGTCGTAGCCAATTAGTAAAGTTAGGTCTAGTACTTCCCACCTAACCGAAGTTATGAAGGTCGGTTCCTCGCCTCTATTACATATAGTCAAGGATTCGCTTATAATGAAATTAAAAAGAGACTCACCTCGATCATTGGTACCGGTACTCGCCCATATTGTGTGGTGCGCGTTGGCATCGGCACCTATAATGACGCTACAATTCCGTCTTTTTGCCTCTACACAGATGCTGCCTTACTGCGATGAAGATTTATCTGCAGGACTTCCATCATCTACAGGATCTTCAACTCCGGGTACCTCGATCACGGTTGTCTCGTGATCACCCTCGCTAGTGATGGACAGGTCGATGATGCTGCCATTGTCGTCATCCAGTAGTGCTTCTTCAGCATCTACCGCCGTTTCAGAATGCTTTCCAGCATTTACATCTATGACTTCCGACTTCGACTCGTCCAGTTTGCCACTCAGCGTATCCACTTTGTATACCCTGAGGGGTACAACCTTGACAACCTTCCAATCCTTTGCAGGAATGGATGGAGGGATTGCAGTGGTTGATTATCTTTAGGATCTCCAGTGGGTCAGTAGGTGAATTTGACGGGACCCAAACCCTAGCCCTTGGTCTAGAAGGTAAGTATATCTTTCCTATCCACAGCTTTGAGTTTGGCACCCGGCCAAACCTCACCTACCCGACTCATGGCGGACTTATACAATCGCGCTGCTCGTTCATCAGAGCAGCCAATAAGTTTAATTCTTCCCTGGAACCATCCCGCGTCTTCGCAGATTGGCACATGACCAGTGTTGTCGTTGACGATGCCCATGAACACCGTAAGAAGGGCTCCTACTATGAGGCGCCATTTATCCTTGGGGCTACGTCCATCCTGGGAACCTTCATCCAAGACGCCAATGATTAGGCTGTCCTTCGCGACATCACTAAAGGACCTGACGAGCACTGGGTGGCTTTTATGCCTCTTAGAAGAGGGACCAGGTTTTGTATCCTCCTCCACTCCCCTGATTTGTTGTTATCCATGTAGTTGGGGAGGGTTGACTACATCCCGTAGTTGCGGAGGCCCCCTTGCGTGTGACCGCAGAAGACTTACGAGCACTAGTGCTCGAGGAAGAGCCCGTAGGCTCGGGATAAGTCACAGCTTTTCCTGTGGCCGAAGAGTTTTTGTTCACATTAATCATGTTATATCCGCTATCTACGCCCGTAAAAATGCAATGTGTTCAAAAAGAGGGGCCCCGTGGTTGTCTATGAAGCAGGGAGTTCCACGCGAGGTTTGACACTCCGCCTTATTCCGCCAGGCCGAACCATAAAGGGAGTCATCTCAACCTCACCATTACCACCAACTTAACGGTGACGGATTTCGAACGTACTACAAGACTTGTCAGGTTTTAAGGAGGCGGAGACGGAACGGTCGTGAACCAGGGTCGTAGCAGAGTCCGTGCCAAAAAGGAAGAAGATCATTTCGAGTTTCCCAGGATGCACCGCGATGAGGGGATCTTCACTGCAACCATTACTTTACTTTATCTTTATCTAATTCAAATGCAAAAGAATTACCATTGTTCGCAATCACAATTGAAAAATTTCGAAGTTCAATTTGCTCAGGCAATGCAAATGCAGATTGTGGAATCGTATGCCAATTGTAATGGAATATGGGAATGCTTTTAATTATTTTGAATTTGGCTGCTGGCAATTCTGTCTAAAGAATTTTATATGTAGAAGTTAGTGGCCAAGATGTATCTATTACAGGTGGAAGCGATAGAACAGCCGATTTTAATTTCTTCTTGTCGTGATCCGACCTTGTCAAATGTTGTTTATACCAATTTCCAAGATGTATTTAGTACAGGTGGAAGCTTTAAAACAGAAGATTAAATTTGTTCTTTATAACCTGAAATATATACATCTTGGCCATTTCGATCAGCAGAATTTGAAAAGGTCGGCTCTTGAAATAAAAACAAAATTTCCTACTGCTTCTACCTTACTTATTTTGCCATGTTTGTGGCTTAAAACATATTTGAACACCAAAACAGCCAGATATGAAGGAAATGCTTTGAAAATAACCACAATTGAAAATGGTATTTTCTGTTTCAGTTTTTGAATTTGCATTTGGTAATTCAATTTAGGTAATTCAAACTAAACTTCAAATTACAGTTGTCATATAATCAATATGGCCCATGTATGATTAATACCCACCACCGTTTCTCATTACTTAAATGTCTTCACTGTGATCTTTGTTGTTGTACTTTTTTTGTTTTTGTCTCTTTCGTCAACTGATTTCGTTTAGAGTCCAAACAGAACCAGACACGCTTCAGACGACGACGAAAAAAATCCCCAGCGTCTAAACGAAATGGAAGAGAGAGGGTCTGGCGACTTCAGTTTATTTTTTCTCTCTGCGTCGCGTATAGTTGCGGCCAGTGTTGCCAGATAAAGTCGGTCACAAATCGTCAAATTGGAGGTGCAGAAATCGTCAAATCGTCAAAAAAAATCTTCGAAATCGTCAAAAAATCGTCAACATTAAAAACTGCAATTGCTGTACCAAATATCAATATTTTTGTGGGGGGAAAACAGTAAAACAAAGCAATTAAATCAATATGTTATAGTAATATTTTTAAAATTCATATATCTTTATTTAAACTCTATTCCGAAATCTCTTCAACTATTGGTCAAACAACCAACGAACAGAGTTGACAAATATGGGTACGAACACAATCGGAGCGATAACGTAGGCGGTACAAATTTGTACACGTATTCTTATGGAAGAAAAACAAAAGCTGGCATTTGACGTCGCTTCTGGCGTAAACGACAAAAATTAGAATTCTTTTTATTTCCCTGGCGTCAAGACGCAGAATGTTGGCGGCTTAATACAAAAATAAAACAACACTGGAGATTTCTGAAAGAAATGTGAACAGGAATTGTAAATTTATATTTTATAGGGTAAAAAAGAAGAGTCGATGCAGTTTTTGTCCTTCATGAATAATTTTCATTAACCCCTAATTGGCTGACCCCCGATTCAATTGTGTGAATTTGATTAAACGTCACACAGATAATATTTAGGGTATTTACATACATATGTATGTATATTATTGACACGGTATGTTTTATACATTAATATCGTAAGTTTTTAATAGTTCTATACTTCCCCAGCCCGTCTACAAAAATGTAATCTCGATAATTCTATTATTTCATAAATGGTTCCATTTGTGGGGAGTTTTTCTACCCAATATCCCTTGATGGGTTAAGTTTATGTTTAAATATAGTATATAGCTGTCGCTCTTGCATTACCAACAATTTCAATTTTGGAATAGACTAAAAATCGTCATTCCAGAAGCTGAAATCGTCAAATCGTCATTTTATGTTTTTGTGACTAAAAATCGTCAAAATGACGATAAATCGTCACTTCTGGCAACACTGGTTGCGGCTCTTATTATTGATGTGCAAAATTTAAATTATTTTTACAGCTTTTAACAATTTTTCATTCACTTTAATTAACAATAGTCGTGTTTTGGTTACAAGCAGCGATTATCGCTTGCTAAGTTGCAAAGAAAACAGCTATTACTTAGCGATAAGTAATTTTATTCAAAACTATGAAAAAGGATAGAAAACGGTAGAAGATGTCAACAATTTTTTTTTAAACTTAGCGAAAATGATTCGCGTCGCTAAGTTCTCGCTAAGTCTTTGCTAAGTGCTTCATACAAAACATGCGATTATATAAGCAAGCGGTGTAACCAAAACACGCTTAATGTTGTGTTTAACAATAAATCATTTTCATCTCTTTAATTTTCTTTTGTATTCACATGTAACATAATATGTATGTGTTGGTTACTCTTATGATTTTTGTGAAAATGTGGCAACTCCATTCTCTCAATTGAGAGGATTCGTGAGAGCGCCGCCAAAAAAATAGAAAATATTCTATTCTAGCGGCTAGTCGTCAGCCGCAGCGGATTTTCGTGGCGATTTTTCCCTCATAAGAGTACAAACATAATCAAACACGCTACAGACGACGACGTTTTTTCTACATAGGTTTCTTATGGCAGGGAAACATCGTCACGAAAATCCGCTGCGGCTAACAACTCGCCGCTAGAATAGAATCTTTTCTCATTTCTTGGCGGTGCTCTCACGAAATCCAAAGACATATTCTATGAGCGCCTATAGGAAACATACGGACACTGCCCTGGCCATGACATTAATGGGTCGATTATGAAAGGCAACCAAACTTCAGTAGTGTTGTCAACTGACAACGCCACCAGTGTTACCATGTTGGCATAATTTGTGCCGTTCTGGCATAATTTGTTAGTTTTGGTACTTGTTTTTTGAAAAATTACGCCAAAAGCCGTTTAGCACAATTTACCCAAAATTTTTCAAATTTTTTTAATTTTGGTATAATTTTTTATTGATTTTTTTGGTATTGAAATGTATCGTCTGGTGTAATACCACATTTTAAGGCTCGTACACACCTATGTAAGCGTATTTTCGGGGAAGCGTCGGCTTTACAAAATAGGGCACACTTTTTCTTATACATTACCCCACGTCAAAATGTCTAATATTTGTTGCATCAAAATCGCAGAATACAACTACAATTCCTGCTGGTTCATTATGAGAGAAGTGTTCGACATAGAGAATTTCGAAGTAGAGGCGATTTGATCACTGTTTTCTAGGATAAGTGGAACTGATTCTATTCCAAGAAGATTGCCACAAATTGTTAAAAGCAATGGATCTCAAACAACATAATAATTTTGTTTTAAAGATTATTGGAAATAAGAAATCACACATAGTTCGGCTTTAATGTTGCAGAAATTCAGAAATATTTTTCCAGTTTTTTTGTATGAAATTAACATGGAAAATGTGGAATTTGAACTCCCCGTTATTTCGAAGCAGATGGCCAATTTGACATTTATGGAGTGACACATTAAGCTTGTTTTTTTATTCCCTGCTAAACTAATTTTTCGACGACTTTGTATGGAGTGCCGTTTAATATCGCTTAGTTTCTCATACAAAGTCGTCGAAAAATTAGTTTACCAGGGAATAAAAAAACAAGCTTATTATTAGTTTGTAGAAATATTAAAAACTTTCTTCAACTCAAAGTATAAAAAACCTACGAAATAAATTCGATAGAAATAGAGTGCCATCAACGCAGATAGTGGATCAATTTATGAAGCGAATTCGTTAATCCGGGTCCATATTGGAAAAAGAACTCGTGTACGTGATAGTCGAGTGCGTTCAGTGGAAAATATTGCTGCTGTAGCTGATAGTCTGTTCGAACAGTCGTCCAAAAAAGACCTTGGTATGAAGTCTTATAAAATCCAATTAGTTAAAGAACTGAAGCCTCGTTACCATCCGATGCGTTTTCGCTTCGATAAATGGGCTGAAAACAGCTTGGCTTTTCTTATGGTAATGAAAATTTCATAAAAACTGAATGCCGGGCGGCTATATGACCAAATTTCTTACAAAAATTTCCCATGAACTGAATACGGCGATTAACCATGTACATCACAAGGTATCATAGGCGCCATCTATATGTGAGAATGTATTTTTATATACAAATAAGCTACGTTTGTTATATTTTTACGATTGTTTTTTTATTCCCTTGTTTTTTTATTCCCTGCTAACTAATTTATATTACAAAGACGTCGAAAAATTAGTTTAGCAGGGCATAAAAAACCCGGTTTAATAGCTTCTGCGTAGAAATGTTTAAAACACATTTTATATACTTAACCTTCTGCCTTAGGTTAATAAAGTACTATAAGTACTTATATAATTGATTCAAATATCATTGTATAACATTATTGCAAACTGAAAGGTTTATTTTTTTACACTACAGTGTACTTGGACAGTGTGTTATAAGTTTTGTCTGATATTTCATTTATGCCAACCTGCTTCGAACGACTATTCTTGTGTCCATGAATTGTTGTGCTCAAGTGCATAACAGCCAATGAGACTTTACGTGAGCCAGACTACCGTTATTGAAAACAGTATAATTAAATAAAACAAGAAAAAAATTAAAAAAATTCACGTCACAAACTTGGACCAAGATTAGACATGTTCAAGATGGGTGCAGTTGTTCTAACCCCAAAATGATTAAGAAATGTTGATTTCATTAGGTTGGAAATGGATTATTGATATAAGAAATAAAATACAAGTATTTAATATAAAAACCAGTTGAAAAACAAAAATAAAATTAAATAAAATAGAGAACATGTTAATTTGTATTTATGCAAGATCCAATGAGCCTGGAATGCAAATCTGCTTTAAGTAGTACAGGTCTGTGTATTAACAGAGATTAAATCAATTCAATTGGTAATGACGACGTTCAAGGGTGTCATATTCTTCCGCTAAATACTTGTAAGCATTTCGAACAAACACTTTGTTTGAAATGTTTTGACAAAGACACAATAAATTATGTATTTGTATTAACTAACCTTTCAGTGAATTGGAATTTAATGCATGCTAACGTCTAGACATGAAACACTGTTATAGCAAAACCAATTTGCGAAGGTAAGAAAAATTCGATTTGAATTTTGAGAATGTTAATGTTCTGGTGTTCCTGAGTATTCAAATTTTTGTTGGTAGATATTTGGGAAAATTGAATCAAAATATATGTAAGTAGTAAGTACATGTTTTTCAATTAATTGAACTAATATTCTGTTTCTCTCTCTCGAACGAAAAGCTAAGCGAACGAAAATCAGTCACTCACATTCGACTCAAATTCGGTATCTCTAAGTCTAAATTTTCGTTTGCCTGATTTCATGTTTATTCCTAAGTGACAGTACGTTCGAAATAGAGAAACCAAAACTTGTACTGAAAAATTTTATGTTTTCATTCGACTTGAAACGACAAGATTGTGAAAGCGACAATAAAATCAAAGACATTAATTAGAAAAAATTCACAGTTTGCGAGTCAGTATCAAAAAATAGTAAAACACTACCATTTTTAAGCTACAAAGTGGTTTTTATGAGATATTTAGGGTACCTAGACACGTTCGAATTGTATTAATATGTTCACGAAAGTTCTCCACCTTTACTCTGGCTACAATTTTGCCGAATATTGTTAGTGAAAAATTAGGAGTACTTGTAAGTTATCCTAAAATAAAGCATTCAATATTAGTGAGGTTTGTTAAACGGATTCTCAGCTCCATTATTGTCCTACAAAGTTAATCGGCAAAATCAAGTTTGAATTAGCTGTTGGACAAAAACTGATGACACCATTTTTCGAGGGCCCACTTATTTTCAGAATCTTTTGAGGCTCATAAAAATTAATTGGTCACCAAACTCGTGAAACTGAATATAGGGTTTTACTACCCTTTGGTAGCAGTATCGCACCTATACTGCCAATTCCGTGTATTTTTCAAAAAGTTATTGTAACCAACAATGGAATAAATACTTATTTAATTAGAAACATAATTTGTGTCTGTAAATATGAAAAAATGGGCTAAACATTTAGTAAGGTTGCACATTAAAATGTCTCTAAATGTATTAAATATATCTACTCTGTATATTGCCCTCTTTCATTGTGTAAATCTACAAATATGCAAGTCAAATTTCCATATTATTGGTGAATGTAAAATTGCCTATGTTTATTTGTAATATTGCACAATTAAATAGCTGACCCTATGTTGCCCAGTGCATTGGCTGATATCAGACCATGAATGTGGGTAATATTACACTAGGTTTTGTTTCTGTGTAGACATGTAAAGGGATAAACGAAAAAATTAGAAAATAGTAAAAAGTTTCTTAAATTCCTTAGTTCGAGTGTGATTAAGGATTAATTTGCAACTATCTAAAAGATCTTAAGGTAAGCAGACTGTAATGTTTTGGATTTCGAAGCTTAATTACGATATGTCTTCCAACCTTGTGTTTTATCTAATTTGTCAACAATTATTTTCCTTCTATACGTATAAACATATCCTTCTATATCCTAAAGTTAGACCTAACCAACATTTATAGCTGTCAGTATCCGCAGATATACAAAGTTATCCATCCGTCTCATGCTCGTGAATGTCAATGTTTTCAAAAAAATTCCAACATTTTAATATTTAAATTCATAAAACGGTAATTTTTGTTTTAATAGAAACAGCAAATAGTGGCGCAGAAGTACTTATACTTGGTATAGACTCATTGTCAATATCATTTAATTTATTATTATTTTTTTTTTGAATATATTCCGCCACCCACTATGTTCTACTTTGTCTCGCTCAATTCTAAACAATTTACCAGGCCATGCGCAGTATGCATCATACATTCGGGGCGTGCGCTCTCCAAAGGTTACTAAACTTTAACAGTAAATCATAAACGGAAATGGAATTGAGACATTAAATTGTTTGAGGAAGAACTATTCCAATTTTGAACACCTAGTTCAATGAAATGTGGTACAATCCAATTAGAGACGTGGTTTATGTGAGTTCACATTTGAAAATAAATTTGTTCAGATGTACCTTACATGTGCTAAGGTTCGGACGTGCCCTGGCACATAAGCGGGAATAAGAAGAAGAAAAAAAAAATACTGTGAAAGAGTACATTGTAAAATATTGTTTGAACAGTGCATCACGATCCTGGCAAGGATAACCGTTAAAAAGGATATTGAAAAGGATTAAAAGGATAATTAAGAAATCAAAAACAAAAAAATAAATAATCTAAGTGAATAAGACGTTTTATACATTTTTTATGTAGTGTTTTAGTAAAATAATTCAATTAACAAAATGGTGTGTATTTTTAAATAAATTCACTCAATCATATTTAGAAAACTAAGTGATATTTGAAAAAAAAATTAAATAATTTTTTTTTATACTTTTAAATATTTACGAAATCCAAATTTATTAAGTTTTGTTTTGTAATTTATTTGTAACTAAACTCAATAAACTGTACTACAAGTTATTGAAATCATAAAAGTGCTTCGGTTTGCAACTAATATTTACGTGGAGTTTTGGAACTACCTACATATGAAAACTGCCCGGTATCAATTTCAAATTTCTATGGTTTCCTATGTGGTCATCGGTGGTGCAATGGTTAGCGTCCTCTCACCGACCAGCTTTCACTTCTTCCAGCAACAGTTACTTCGCATGTTGATGGCGCATTGTCGATTAATTTGCTATGAAAAATCTTTTCAAAAATCGTTATCAACTCGTGTAAAATAGTAGGTCCTTATCAGTAAGCCTAAATATATTAAGCAAACACCTCACAGGTGGTGAGAAGATCTCCCTATCCTTACATGGGACGTAATGGGGATAAAAGTAACGCAACGCAAAACAGTATTCGATTACAACGAAATGAAATGATTCATGGAAAAGGATAATGAAAGGATTAAAAAGGATAACTTATAAGGCTTATGATACAAACCGTACATATTTATCGTTGAAAAGTGTTAATGCGTTTTCTTTTCTTTTTAACTATCAAGGTGTTTAATTTCCATTGAACACAATTTTCGTCAGAATGTTACTGATGAAATTACTAATAACAACAAAATACAACACTTTACGTCAAGCACATCATTCGTCATGATCTTGGGAATAAGCGACAATGGACTCAACACTTACTTGGTCAATGAAGTAAACAGTTTAAAGATAGATAAAGTGTTAAGATTTCAAAGACTCACAGTGTGGGATTTTGACGATTTGGATTACCAAAGGTTCATACTTCAAAGCTGCTGACGCCAGCTAGGGATTTCCGGGATCTTGATTAATTCCAATGATTTTAATAGTATATTAGTGTTGTATCTGACACCACTATTTTATTTCACATATCGTCGCTGTGACAACAATAAGGGTTATGTGTAATTTTTTGAAAAACATTTTATCGCTCACGCAGCTCTTTCCTGATATTTGCATTGGTTTCGAAGTTTACGGTGCTGACAAAGACAGAGTTGTAGAACAAATGTTCCAGGAAAATTGTAGTTTTTTGCTTTCCTGTAAAGTTAATAAAAACACAGTTGTTTTCGTTGACGTAGCGACGATATTTTATGATTTTAACCGATCGAACGAAAATTTCACAATATCTTTACCAGCAAGTACAGAAAACGGTTCATACTTGTCATCCTGTGCACAATAACTAGTGGTATTCATGCAAACAAGAAAACCTGGAACTTTTGCTCAGCGTAATTTTGCCCCGAAGCGTTTCATGAGGCACCAAATAAAGTTGCTCAGTGTATCTGTGCAGCAATTGTCAAAAAAGAAATGTAATGTAAATAAATAAAGTAAAATTAAAAGTATGTATACGCTTTACCTATTCCATTATATTATTTTTTTTCACATAAATCAAAAACCCTCTCTTTTTTTCAATACAAAAATATTGACATTGAAATGTCAAAAGTTTTCACGTTTCTTTTTCCAGATTTGCTCAGCAAATTTGCCTCGAAAACTCCACTTTTGTGCAAGTCGCTGTGTATGGGAAATTTGTTTGTTTTGACATTTGCTGTGCAAGTTTCCGATGTTTTCGAGTTTACGAGGTTCTTTCGAGCTTTCATGAAGACCACTACTATTATTGTGAATGTAACAAAATCATTTAGGACAATTTTCACTTTCCAAACCAATATTTATAGTATTTTAACTCCCTACAAAATGGTAGTGTAAATGAAAATTATTCACCCGAGACAAAAACCGATTTAAACTTGTAGGAAATTTTAAGGCATTTACACCGACCAAAATTATCGCATTTCAAAGATTAACTCCGTTAACCCATGCTAGCCCAACGAAGAAGTTTAATTTTTAACCTTACTTTAAACTGGTGTACAATTTGATGCAACACTGCTAAGTACCAAAAAATTCAACTATAATGAAAACATACACAAACAATCAACGGTTTGATAAGCCGGCCAAAAAGTTTCCGACGGGTTGCCGTCACCAAAAATTGCTTTAGTCTCATGACGCTGCCTGGATAATTGACCCTCATCGGTACAAATAAAGAGCCGATTTGATTGACTCGAACGACTGATCCAATTTTAAGCTTTAGTTATTTCAAAAACATCCCAAATTTGTGCAAAACCAGGAGACGCCAATTTAATTTTTCTGTTGTGCCGCCTTCCTCGATAATTTGGTATCGGCATGGAGTTGCTTTAGATTGGTCTAAGCACAAAGTTGCAAGCTGAAATGTAAATTTAATCTCATACAGCATTCGCACTGGCATTGATTTTCTTGATTTTGCCACTTTTGTTGATTTCAAGCTGAGATCAAGAAAATTTGCTTGATTTCCCATACGTTCTGGTATTTTCCTTATTTGTATAGGAATCAGGAAAAAAATGCTTGATTTGCTTTATACAACGCTGTTTTATCTCACGAAAACGATGTACAAGTAGACAGTCAAAATTTCTCTTCACTCAAATGCCAACAAACAAAACGAGTGAAACCCTAGTTCTTCTCTACTCTCTCTCTTACTCTCTTCATTGAATATTTCAATACACGAGCAGCTTTTTGATAGGGTTATTGTATATAACTATACAAATTCCAACCATGTTGAAGTAAAATTACATAAACTATGCAAAAATTATGAAATAAGCAAGATATGACGCGAGAGAGAAATGCCTTTGTAATGGCGCATTGATGTGGTGGTACCACTAGAATACACGACTCATATATTTATCGCATTTCTTAGGTATTTATTGTTTCTCAAACATATTTTTTATACTTTTTTGTTTACTTTTATTCCTGGAATACATTTGAGCTGAATTTGATAGTGGAAAATGCCTATTGTTGTCGGCTTGGTGTGTTTGTTGTCGTAATAATACTACCTCGTCAATGCGCCTTGACTTTCAATCAAATCAGGAAAAATCCCAATGCGAACACTTCGGATTTTGTTAGGACATTTGATACGAAATCGGGAAAATATTTTGTAGTGCGAATGAGCTATCATCAAATTCGGTGGTGTAAACGGCAAAGATTAGAGAACAAGGTCATCGCTAAAACTGCAGATACACCTACCAAGATGATCGGTTTTTCGGGTTTTAAATGTCAAACTCCATAAGAAAAAACGTCGATAATCTTGGTCGGTGTAAGTGCAGCTTAACCTGACCGCGATAAACTGCGGTCTATCTACGGGTTACAGAATTGTCATATAAAATCTCACAGAAAATGTTCGCATTAAATGGCATTTAAATGTCATACGTCGGACATTTAAAGTTCATTTAAGTGAAAAATGTCCAACTTTGAAACTGTGACTTAGTTTTTGTTTGCCTCTTTAAGTTTTGGGTTAACTACCACTTTTAATAATAGTACACAGAAAATGTATTTAACTTTTATATGTTTCACAATGAAATAATGTTTTATATCCAAACAGGAGTTATGTCAGGAGTGCGTCAAGTCCTAAACAGATTGAAAAATGTGCGTTGCTTTTGGCGTCAGTTTTACGCTTCATATTTTTCTTTGGGGTTGATTCGTTAATATCCACTTGCTTGAGTTTTTTTTTTTGGAGAAGGGGACCAAATTTAATTTTATTTTGTACGAGTTATTTGTTTGAGTTGTTTTCCTTTTTTTAACATTACAATAGCTGATGATAAATACCAAATGGGGAAACAGTATCCCGTAATAGGAAATTTGCAACTCCGACTTCCTGGATTTACAAAATGTATACAAATATCTGTGTCAATAAATATATATTTTGTCATTACATCCCATGAAGTGACAGCTTAGAGATTATCACAATTGGCGAGTTTTGCGTTTTCTAACTTCACACTGACTGATTTGGACCTTCAGTTTTACACCGGTTCCGAACAGCTTCTTTGAGAAGCTTTTCCATGGCTAATTAATCGATAGTGTGGTCATCACCAAGCGAGGTGACCGTAGTCTAATGTTAGGTAGTCAGACCAGCCACGTTATCATTAACAAGAGTCCCGCGACTAACGACTACATCTGTGTCAGTACGAGTAGCATTTAGGGCCAGTCTTACAGTCGTCGTTTAAAAGTTCACTTAAAAGGCTCTAAATAGCTGGTATAGTATACGGCATTTAACTGAGCCACATGGTGTATTTAAGTGGTTAATGCCATTGCAGGGACGACTGTGAAACAGAGCCTTAACAATTCCAACAGCATTTCTATGTTGTTTTAAAAGTTCTCAAATAATCTCAATTAAAATTCTTAAAAAACGAAAAAAGTTTTAATTTTAATCAATAAAATATCCAATACTTCACAATGCTAGCCGATCTAGTTGCTTTATGGATGTTGTGATGATTCGAAATGAATACTATGCAATGAATACTATACTTCACTATATAAATATGTTGATGCTATCATAACTGTTACAAAAGTATATTCCTTGGGCCTGGGTAAATACAGTAGGTTTATAGATGTTCTTTTATTCAATGCCGGCCAGATCTGGCTCGTCCACCCTTTCAAGATTAACCATAGTCAACTTGATCATTCAATTTCGAATCATCCGTGAATAAATTGAATACCTGTATGAGCTTGTGATATTCCCCATCGAATTCAGGTTACAGTTTTGCGTTCCATGACCGAATACAATCCTACCCTATTGCGACAATTACCTGGTAGAAGACGTTGAAGCAATTTGCTTCCTTACAATTCCCACAGGTAGGAGATGTAACGTTCAGCCGTGATACACAACGTCAGCCTTCACTGATTAGTCAGCAATGCAATCAGGTTGGCTTATGCTACGTTCAGGCAATCCACGTTTTCGAAATTTCAACCCGCCAAACATATATTTTGCGTACAAAAATAAAATCGCGAAAACTTCGAAATCGGGGTATACCTGAAGATAGATTCAGTTACCCTGGTTAAGTCTCGTATTCTGTTCTTACGAAATTTTCGAAAGAAATATTTTCGTCGGCATATCTCTAAACGAGTTTCGCCGATTTATCTTGCAAATATTTCATGAATAATTTCTCTTCTTAGCCCATTGTAATTTTAATGCATGTAGTGTTACTCTAGTTTGTCAATATTCGATATACTAGAAAATGTGTGCAAATTTATTCCAAAAGTCCAGTAAATGAGATCCAGAGAGCAACAATTTTGACAGTTCGATGTTAGAGATCTTGCAAATTTTGGTTGGAGAAATTTTAACCAACAAAAATTTGCAAGTTAGAACAGCTGTTTGAAATCAGTTGCAACAAAAAAGTGAGAAATATATTAACAACGGCGAAATAAGTATTTAAGGACAAATGAAGTCACTGAAATTTAGAAAGAAAATGGAGAGCAATAATGTGCAGCGGCAGTCAGCAAATTCTGGTGAAACGACGAGTCATCAATTGGACAGTTGTGACCATAGAGTAATATACTAATGGCCAGTTTTTAAGTGGGTAGTTAACAATCGGATTACTTAATCTTAATTCTAAGTTAATTAGAGGTTAACTTTGCATTTGGTTTTTCAGTGGTGAGTTAATGTAAGTCGCTAGATTGTCAACTAATATGGCAACCCTTGTATTCTTATTGGGAAAAACGTGTGTTTTGGGATAAATACCAAAACAACAAATTGAACAAACAACATGGAATTACGTAAAATAGATGCATAAAATCGAAGTCATTTTAACAAAAATGTGTAAAAAAACTATATAGAGGCGCAACAATTTAACGATATAGACTCAACGTACTTATGTCTACAAATATGCAAATCTGAAACATGTATTTTATACAATCTTCATTTCCCACTTTGACAGTCAGTAATTTTATTGCCAAAATAATATGGTTCTGACTATAAGTTAACCAACCAACATTGGGTGGTTAAATCATAGTTAAACAATGACTAAAAACACAAATCGATGTTTAATCACAATTTAACCCTGCTGTTAGATTAGAAAAAACTTACGAATCTTAGATTGAGGGACCATTTGGTCCATACTGCAATTTTCATCCAAAATAATAATTTTATCTTATTCTTTGTAACTATTTTGGTTCAAAAATTTCTAAAGCAAGTATTTGACATATCAAAAACATCCGCTAACATATCAAAAACATCTTCTAAATATTTGACATGAATTTACATTCGCTTGGTAATGAAAAAACTTACGAATCTTAGATTGAGGGACCATTTGGTCCATACTGGAATTTTCATCCAAAATAATAATTTTATCTTATCCTTTGTAACTATTTTGGTTCAATAATTTCTAAAGCAAGTATTTGACATATCAAAAACATCTTCTAAATATTTGACATGAATTTACATTCGCTTGGTAATGAAAAAATGTACTATTGACCAAATGGTCCTCTAATCTAAGATTCGTCATTTTGTATTTTTCTCAGTCCTGAATAAAGTTAGAAAATTTAATTTTCGCACATAACATTGTTTTATTAAAAGACCCCATTAGCAGAAAAATTTAGTCAGTATATATCACCGTTCCAAAGTTACAAGGGAAAACAGAAAAAATTTGGACCAAATGGTCCTAATCTAACAGCAGGGTTAACTAAGAAACGAAGATCACCACTGACTGAAAAACTGGCCATAAGAGTTTGCAACAGCTGTTTTTCTTGGACCGGAAACCAAGAAAATTCACTGAAAAAGTTGGAGCACAGAGTTATACAAACTTGGCAACCCACACAGAATGAGAAAAATCCTGATTTCATTACATTTTGCTTTATTTCACTTGTTATCCTTTTTTCCCCTCGATTTAATTATCACAAAAATACTCCCAGTTGATGAGCTTTGCACTTTTGGTTCAATGCACAAAGACAAAAGTGAGAAAATCGAATTGAGAAACTCTACCGCTGTTTCTCTTTGTTACTTTATCCTGAATGTTTCGCCAACTCTAAGGTTGATCAGCTGTGGCATAGAACCTCTCTGGGTTGATCAGCTGTGGCATAGAACCCCCCTGGTTGTGACAGTAGCAAAGCTACGTAACTACACGCCAAAATGTATGTGGCAAAGGATAAAACGACATCAGCTGCTACCATGGTAGAATGAGATAGTAAACTCGGTAGACAGCTGATTTTAATTTTTTCTCCTTGTTTAGTTGGCCACTTCTGTCAAATTCAAAGGTTTTGTTTTTGTACTTTTCTGTGTACATATGTATATGTGTTGACTTTGACATGAGGAGAGCCTAAACAAAAACTAATGCCTGTTGTTCTTGCCCACAATTGTTGTTGTATCTACTGCGACTACTTGGTATTTTTACTATGGCTGCTACCTTGCAAATTTTAACTGGAAAACGTTCGCGTAGTTTTATTTTCGCAAATTTTCATAAAGAGAGTAAAATTGTACTTTCTCTCGCAAAAGTAGATTCTTGCAAATTTTTACTGGAAAGTAAACGAGCAAAGTCGAAATGTCCAAATGTCAAAATTTCGATCCCAAACAATTATCAAACAATTGATAATTGATTTTGTTCAAGAAAGCTTCGCAAAGAGCTGAGTACTTAGCGAATGATAAAAATTATCGTTAGTTTTTATACACGTACTTCTTATGGGAATGAAAATTTCATAAGAACTGAATACGGGACTTTACGATTGTCTTTGTCGTAATCGTGTTGTTTTTATTTCCCGCTAAACTAATTTTTCCACGACTTTGTATGGAGAGCAGCTTAAAATCGTTTAGCTCCCCATGCAAAGTGGTCGAAAAATTAGTTTAATTAGTTTAGCAGGGAGTAAAAACAGATCTAATGATAACTTCGAAATATAAAAAATCATCAATAATATATGAGCATGGTAATACATATATTACACAGGGAAACAATATCACTCCATAAATAATAAATATAAATAATTAAATAAATAATCAATATTCTTCGAGCTTGAGGTCAGATTTGCTGTTGTTATATTTATTTTCCTCGATATTTCGCTACTCCTTTGTGTAGCATCATCAGGAGATTTAAACAATATTTAACAATTAAAACAAAACAAAAATAACAATTGTGAAAAAATTATGTCAATTCAAAAATATTCAAACAAATTTTCCCGCCTTTTTCCAAAATTTTCTGAAGTTACACAAACAAAAATAATGTTCGTAAAAAGTTCATATAAATTAACCCAAAGAAAAATATTAGATTGATATGATAAATAATTCTTGCTTAAATGGTTCTACTTTTTACTAATTAAATGTCTGTAAATTTGGGCTACATTATCTGTATCTGTTTTATAGTTAATTCTTTTCAATGTTGGTGTATTAATTATCTGTAGCATTTCTAACATATAACGACGTTTATAATTGTTTTCTTTATTTAAAACCGCTGTATCCTGAAAGTTTGGGTAATGATTTAATCTAGCACAATGGAATGTTAATGCTGTTTTCTGTGTAGAAATGTGCCTATATTTCTGATCTGATTTGTGTCCTGCAATTCGTGTCTTTAGTTTATTTTTTGTAGTCCCTACATATACTTTGTTACAAACCTCGTTGTCATTTCCTTTACATGGTCTTTTATATACTATATTACTCATATCAAATTTGTCCAAACTATCCTTTGTTTTACTAAATATTCTGCCTATTGTGTTATATGTTTTGTGTGCTATCCTATAATTCTTGTCGTCAAATATTTTTGACTTCGCCAACCTATCTGTTATTCCAGGTATATACGTTATTGACTTATAAATTTTTGGCTCATCTGTAGTAACCCTGTTCGGTTGTCGTTTATCCTCAAATTGCCTTATCAGTCTGTTGGTAAGATGGTTCGGGAAGTTGTTGTCCTTGAGAATGTTCCTTATCCTTTCCTTATTGACCTTGTGGAATTCTACATCACTTATAGTCAAAACGCGGTTTATTAAATTTTTCGCCGTATTTATAATCACACGTTTTTGATGTTTCGAGTGGAAGTTGATTATTCTTCCTGAAGACGTTGGTTTCTGATACCAATTAATTGATAAATTTTCCCCTCTCCTGACCACCAATGTGTCCAAATAGGGAAGTTTTGAATTTGACTCTTTCTCCATTGTAAATTTAATACTGGAGTGGAAACTGTTAAAAACATCCAAAATTGTATTTATTTCGTCCTCTGAAACGACACAAAATAAATCGTCTACATATTTTGTTAAAATTTTTGGTTTTATATCCAATTTTTCGATACAAGAGTCCAGTAAATTTTCCATAACGATGTCAGCAACTATTGGAGAAGCTGGTGAGCCCATTGGGAGTCCCTTTTGTTGCAAATATATCCTCCCATCATGTTGGAAATATCGGTTATCCACTATACAAAATCTTAATATATCTAAAAATAAAGATTTATTAATGTCTGTATGTTGCTTTAATGTGTTCAATTTTTCCTCTATGATACTGATAGCTAAGTCTACGGGAACACTCGGGAATAGAGATACTACATCAAACGAAACTAAAATGTCGTTACTATTAATCTTCTGGTTCTTTATTCTGTCCTTAAATTGTATTGCATCTTTTACATTATATTTTGAATTTTTAGTTATCTTATTAAGGATGTTTGTAATGTATTTACACAGTTCATATGATGGTGAGTTAACAAAAGAGCAAATTGGTCTTAATGGAAAATCTTCTTTGTGTATTTTTGGTACTCCATATAATCTCGGTGCTGTGGATACTGTTGTTTTAAGTTTATTCTTCTGTGTTTGATTAATAATTCCTACTTTTTGAAGTTCGTCAACGAATTTATTATTCTTCCTTTCTAGTGTACTCGTAGGATCTTTGCTCACTAGCTTGTATTCTGCTGTATTTCCAACAATGTTGCCTATTCTCGTGTCATAGTCACATTTCTTTATAGCTACTGTTGCATTTCCCTTATCAGCATTAACAATTAAAATATCCTTATTACTTTTAAGGAATTTCTCTGCCTTATTCACTTTATCTAAAAAGAATTTATCTAATATGAATTTTATTTAATATGATTCTTCTTCTAATTCTTGACTTTATTAAAATATATAAAATATATCACTGAAATTGACATCCGATTCCACAACTATGCATTTGCATTCCCTATTGCAATTATTCAAAATAAAAAGTATTTAAAATTTTACTCCACCTAAATTTTTAATGAATTAAGGGCAGATTTTTAGTGTAAAACAAGTGCTTAAGTTTTACGGCAAATCCGTAGAACAGTGACATTAAAAGCATCGTATTTTATATATCTCGTCCGAAAAAACAACGATTGATTAAATCGGTATTGGTATCAAACCAGCAACCTATGATCAGTAGCAATAGACTGTTGCAATTACTGTTACATACATAAACTGTTAGTTTTACATTGTCACACATTGCGACAACAACTTTAATTTGAATTTAAATCAAAATTATTTAACGATATAATACAGCTTGTAAATTCCTCAAATACGTACATATAAGTATATATGTATATTTATCAAGTGCGATCAAATTTGTTATATTGTATGTCACTCTTGTTATTGCAGGAATTTTTCTTTAAATTTGGATATGCTTACCTGATAATAACACTTCTTATAATGATATGGATGTCACTGTGCAGAGCATCACATTATAACCATCGCGAACTTGAGGAAACGAGATATCCGCCATGTGCATTTAATGCTCTGTGTACGTGCTCGAAGTCTTCGACAGATCTGGGTATAGTGCACTGTAAAGATATACCATTTCCCGCACTGCCACGAATGGTGAATCAATCGAAGGTATTTACAATCAAACATCTTAAACATTTCTCAAATTTATATATTCATCACATATCGTTTTCAAGGTGTTCATGCTTCACATGGAAAATACTGGTTTACGCGAAATAGAACCATATTTTTTACAATCAACAGGTTAGTGGAACTAAAACCATGTAAATCTTTATCTGAGTATAATATTACTTACACATTTTTATTGTACACTCAAAGGGATGTATCGTTTAAAAATATCAGGAAATCATTTAACCGAGATACCCGATGATGCCTTTACCGGTCTGGAACGTTCACTGTGGGAACTTATACTGCCACAAAACGATTTAGTGGAAATACCATCAAAATCGTTTCGACACATGCAAAAATTAAGACATTTGGACTTGGGCTATAATCATATCACTCACATACAGCATGATTCATTCCGCGGCTTAGAAGACTCATTGCAAACACTCATTTTACGCGACAATTGCATATCCGCATTGCAGGCTCATAGCTTTTCAGGTCTTTTGATTTTGGAAACACTGGATTTGAGTGGCAACAATTTGTTTGAAATTGATCCTAATGTCTTTGTGGATGGTATGCCACGGCTGATGAAATTACTCCTGACAGATAACATTCTATCGGAGATTCCATACGATGCACTGGGTCCATTGAAAAGTTTGCGTACTTTGGACATATCCCATAATGTGATATGGTCGCTGAGTGGTAATGAGACATATGACATTAAGGCCAACACAAAGCTAAATTTGGACAATTTACATTTGGAATATAATAATATCAGTATGTTGCCACCTAATTCTTTTAAATATTTTGACATTGTTAATCGGACATTTTTGGACGGTAATCCAATACACACAATGAAGGTAAGTGTCATTCATAATGGGGGGATGATGTGCATCATCGCTTTCAATATACGTATGATTTTGGTACCCAATTCCAAGAAACCTAAAATTTACGTAATTATTACTCGTATACAAAACAACTAATTATTAACAACCAATTATCTTTGTATTTCGTTGTACGACCTTTTTGTTACCAACCAATAATCTACATACATATATTTTCCGAGCTTGAGGTCAGATTTGCTGTTTTCGTGGTTATTCTTCTCGATATTTCGCTACTCCGTTGTGTATTTGGTTTTGATATTTATTAATTGTTTATATCTCGTAATGATGCTACACAACGGAGTAGCGAAATATCAAGAAGAATAAATATGAAAAAAGCAAATTTGTCCTCAAGCTTGGAAAATATACATTATTTATTGCAACCAATTATCTTTTTTAATATACTTATATAACTAAATTAATGCTGTACCCAGTTTTGTACTTAATTTCTTTTAACCCTAATTTCTCCTTTGGAATCTGATTTATAACTTTGGTTTGTAATTGAAACTTAAAAATAAACCTCGCCCATCTTATTTATACATATCTGTCAATCTTAAGAAATATTTGCATTTTCTATAAACAATTTATATTACTTTTCCAGGATGACGCATTTAAACCAGCTAAAATACGAGAAATTTATATGCGCTACTGTGGTTTAACAGAAATTCTACCAATGGCATTTGACAGTTTAACTAATAGTCTACAGATATTAGATCTTTCGGGAAATAATTTAACACATTTACATCATAAACTATTCAACAAGTTCGATGTACTAAGGTAATTAAAAATAATATAACTAAAAGAAAAATAAATCTAATCAATACTTAAGAAATTGTTGAACTGCACACCGAAATCACCAACCTACCCTATCCAGATATCTACTATACCTGATGTACATAAATAAGTCTAGTGTTTTCAATACTTATATCGAATACGGGTGTTTACTCTTTCCATAAGAACATCGGCGGACATAGGCGACGTAACAGTTTTGCTTTTCGTTTTTTTTTCGAAGAGACAATTGAAATCTATTGTCTTTTGTTTCCTTTAAGCCGATTTTGTCACATTCTGGCTCCGTAAACATGTAACCATTAATATGGAACTACTGAAACGTGTGTGCCACCACCAAACACGCGCCACCGTTGCCTTTAGTCATCGCCATCATGTGACTATTCCATCAGTGAGTTCGTTTTCCTTGCAAAATGTGAAGAAATTGGTATTATCGTTGACTGTTTTGCTTCTGTGTTTGCCAATATGATTTGCAACTTAAGTACTATGGCTTCTCCTTAAAGTGGGCCGAGTAAGGCACGGCCTTATTTATAGCGAAAAAAATTTGTAATTTAGTTTTTGCTGATTTATTTTAAAATAACATGTCTGTTCAACTTAAACTAATTACATAGGTTATTAGTGTAAATGGGTTGGATTAGCTCAACCATTTTTCGGTTGAATAACATTGCCGACCCTTCTAGATTGCTAAATTTCTGCATCGAATGAGGTTTGCTGAAACTAATGCCATGAACTTCGTAGATGCTAAAATAAAGTACAGCATATGCACGATTTTAGTATGTACTAATTATTCCTTAGATCAACTCAAACTGGATTCAATCATTACAGGGGCAGTCTAGGCTTAGTTTAACTAAATAAATAAATATTTTCTACAAATTAGTAAAAACTGATAAAGGTCTGGCAATAGTATTTGATACCAAGCGAGTTTACCTTTAAGGGGCCCTTAGACCTGTGGATGAGTTGCTCGACTTCAACTTCACATCAACTTCGATAACTAGACATCAACTTCGATTTTGCCCTTACACTCTCAAACTAGTTGAGGCAATTTCATTTTCTTGTCAGATGTCGAAAGGAAAGGTGGTGAGCGCACTGCGAAAATATCACAAATTTTACGAAAAAACGCTATTTTTATTTTCTTTAAATATTTATAAATAAAATATTTGTTTAGTTTATACTTTTCCGATAGTGTTTAATTTATTTATGTTTTGGTTCATATATTTAAATTTTGCCGATAATGTTTCCTCATGAACGTTTCTCATTGAAATGCGTATGAAAGTTGGTACAACTTCCCCTTACACTGATGGATAAGTTGATATCAACTTAAAAAAATCAAAATCGTTTTGATTTTACATCAACTAGTTTGTACACACCACCAACTTCACCTTACACCATGGATAAGTATATGTCAACTTGAAGTCGCTGCAACTTATCCACAGGTCTATGGGCCCCTTTACTGTGTGATCTTTTTAACATCCGGATGGAAGAAAAAAAATACTTTCCCATCACATCCCATGAAGGGATTGGAGAGACCTTCTAACAACCAGTGAGCTGTGCACTTACTAATTTTACACTCACTGATTGGACCGTCGGTGGCGCAATGGTAGTGTGCGCGGCTCTTGTACATGAGAACATGAGTTCGATAACTTCTGAGACCACCTCACATATCTTTCGACGACGGTCACCTCGCTCAGTGACGGCAACACTATCGAGTACTTAGCCATGAAAACAGCTTCTCAAAATACCGTTCGGAACCGGTGTAAAACTGTAGATCCTAATCAGTGTGTGTAAAACTAGAAAGCGCACAGCTCAACGATTGCGAGAAGCTCTCCCCAATTCCTTGATGGGAAGTAATGGGAAACTATTTATTTGATTGGGACCTACGTTTATACACCGGTTCCAATTGGGACCTACGTTTATACACCGGTTCCACATCAGGTTGGTCTCTTCAATACCTTGTTGGAGCTTATAATGGGATAGGCTATATTCCTTGAAAATTAACTCTAACCAATACTTAGTTAAAATTTGTGAGGGTCTGATATTGATATTTGAATATCCAAAGAGGGTTCAACAATACGTGATCTCGTCAACATCGGGTTGGTGTTTATGAAGGGAAATGTTATACGTCCCTGCAATACCAATTCTTAGAAAAATTGTTGTACATCTAATATATGATGCAAAACGAGTTTAGCTACTTGTGCGATCTCTTTAACATCTTGATGGAGCTTACAATGCAGCTCGAATTCTTCGTCGCAATAATTTGTAAAAATCGATGAAGATCTTACATTAATATTTGATACCAAACTTCTTATACTGAAAAATGATGCACTAAACACGAGTTGCTAGATGCGATCTACTACATGCTACATTTTGATTAGATGTTGCTGTCACAGGCCGTTTTTATATGACACAACTTTTAGCGAATCTGTAATCACCGAAAAGCTTAGGTCCCAGTCAAGGAGTCTAAAAAAGAAAGGACACAGCTCACTGATTGTGAGAAACTGGCTCCAATAACTTTATAGAATGTAATTGGAGTGGCCGTCAGCGTTGGAATGTAGTGTGCACGGCTCTTGTATATGACAACGTGGGTACGATCCTACATTTTTTTTCAACGGCGGTCACCTCACCCAGCGATGGCAACACTCAAAATACCGTTCGAAACCGGTGTAAAATTGTAGGTTTAAATCAGTTGTAGGTTTAAATCAAGCGGCCAGCTCACTGGCTGTAAGAAGTTCTTCCCAATCTCGGCAAGGGATATAATGGGAAACCAGTTTTTTTGAAACTCAACATAAGGCGACCAACCGTCCCGAATTCTGCGGGACAGTCCCGTAATGACAGTTGTAATCCCGCATTGGAATATTTACTAATTTAGTCCCGCAAATCGCCTAACACGTCCCGCATTCCAATACGAGTATTTGTTACAGACAGTAACTTTCGAGGAGAATTTAGTGGAACTGAAACACTCATGCAGACTCTTTCTTGAATTACTCTATGCTGTTTTTGCTGTCATCTATGCGAACGTAAATGTCAAAATGAGTCACTTGTGTTTTGGTTGTCGCATAGCTGGAAAAGAAAAAAATGCTTGAAACATAATAAATTTGAATATAATTCAAAGGAAGAAACACAATAGAAAGAGAATTATGATATCATAATCAATTTATTATTAAAATATATTTCCATTTCAGTATGAAACGTTGTGTGCTAATTTTAAAATTTAATATGGGTAGTTGTGAAAACTTTTATGAAATTCTTAACCACAACCCAGAAATAGTAAAAAAATTTCACTCATGCGAAAAATATGATTTTAAAAATAAATGTTAATTCAGTAGTTATGTTGTTTGTATCTTATTTAAGTAAGCCACCGACACATCCGCAGTCTTCTTATGGATAGGGGTACGTCCCGCATTGATTTTTTATAAGGTTGGTCGCCTTAACTCACCATCAGTCCAGGAATTCCGCAGATCTCTTAATGTAATGGCTCAGCAGAACTATAAACATATTCACTTTATGGGTAATTTGGTGAAAGAGTATTCTGTTTAATTGCAGGGTAGATAAACTGCAAATACTAGGTAATACCTCACAGGTTCCACAGGAATTCGAATTTGCTTCGACATGCTCCTAGTGGTACAACTCTAATGCGCACAGATAGTATCCGCGTAAGACATATCTGACCGCCATTGGATAGGAGGAGATATTTATGAATGTGCACCTTCTATATCTGTGTAAATGGTCAGAGGTGATAACTTATATAATACAATTAACAGCCATTATCTTCAAAATGTGTTGCTTAAATAATAATGTGCCCAGTTTTTGGTTTTATTTTCTTAACCCTTCGGTTCTCCTTTGGAATCTGATATGAAACTAACATTCATGTAGGCAGTCGCACAATTTTGAACTTCTTGGAACAATTTTACCCCCATATTCATAACGGAAAGGTAGTCTCTGGATATACGCTCCGTACAACGACCGTCTAAGAAACCCCTCTTAGTCAAGAGTTGAATCATGTCAGTTTCCTATCTATTGTCTAACTCTTATATGAACATGCCTGTTTTAGCAAAATGAAAGACTGATAGTCATGCTTGTTGTTATTAAAGCCCCGTATTCAGTTCTTGTGAAATTTTGTCATTAAAACCCCGTATTTAGTTCTTTGCCATAAGAAGTACATAAATGTATAAAAAATTACTAAAATTTCCTGATTTCACTCATTTTTCATTTGCCAGAGTTCAGTTATATGATAATAATACATTCTGACTAATCACATTTACCATTATTCGATTAATCTTCATTTAGATTAATCAATATTCAATTGGTTAATCTAAAAATTGATTATTCAACAATTTTAATAATTGAGGTGTTTAGGGAGTTTCAGTTTGAATTTTTCCAACAACCTTCTTTACTAAAAATTTTAAATTTTTCCGTTTGTTTGTATATACCCCTGTCAAATATTTATATGTGCAATGTATCATGTTGAGTTGGAGCTTTGAAAACTAAATTTTTTTGGATTTTTATTTTATATATTAGTTTATATTTATGTGTTCTTTAAAATTATAAGTAAACATATTTTTTCATTTCTTTTTTAGAACAAATAAAAAGTGTTTGATATATTCTTCACAGAAAATGTTTATGTATGCAAAAATTAAACTTAAATTTAATTCTTATTCTTCTTCAATTAAAATATCTAATTAATATGATATTGAGTTGCACTTGTGTATAAAAACTTGTTGTAGCCTGCGTGGCATAGAACTCACTAAGTTACTTAAAGTGGACATGTAAATTTTCTCCCATTCCGCCAATAATGCTAGTTTTAGTTCTTTAAACGTCGTATACTGCTTCGACTTTGAAAACACCTTGGCGGAAAATATCCCCCAGAGGTCTTCAATTGGGTTGAGTTCGGGACTTATGGCTGGCCACTCCAGTAATGGAATATTTCGGGATTTAAAAAAATTTGCCAGCAAAGTCAATTAAATTGCTCTCCAACAGATCAGCGTATGCTTCCGCATTCATTTTAGTTGGGACAAAGCATATTTCTGATTTCCCTTGTGCTCCAAATGCAGCCCATATCATAAAAGATCCACCATCGTGGTTTCGCTTGTAGCACGTTTGAAGAGGATCTCGTAAATCAATATTTATGGTGACCATCAGGTCCGTCCAAATTAAACTTTTTCTCATCACTAAATATAACGGTTCAAAATTGTCCTCCCAAAACTTGTACTTTTCTGCAAAAGCAATACGCCTATTTTTATGGCGCTGGTTTCACCATTTTGCTTTGGTACCGAAGACCTATATCGTCCTTTAGCAGTTGCTGGACACGCTGTCTCGTTACATTTAGACCCAATTCCACCTTTATTTCCCTACACCCCATATTCTCATTAGCTGCTAAATGCCGAATGCGCCGCTTAGTCGTCTGGTCTACAGTTGGCTTAATACAACCATAGTTTTCGGGGTTTTTGAGGAAATTCGAAACTGTATTGCGATGCCGATTTACCGCAGCTGCAATCTCGCCAATTCCTTGACCTGCAAGTCTCATTCCAACAGTTTTTCCGCGCTCCTCATCCGTAAGTTCACTTCCTCGTGGAATGTTCAACTAGAAACAAAACTGTGAATTAAACGCTTCTTATAATATATACATATTTATAACGATGACTTTACTCACGTACAGAAAGATATTTTATACTAAACACCCGAGAAAAATAGAGTTGTTCACTTTAAAGTGGCAAGAACGCGACTGCACATATAATCATTTTCTATTGAATTGCAAACTTACGAGCGATAATCATAGATAACGGGACTACAAATAAAGTCCAAAAGAGAAACAAGTATATGAAAAATAGAGGGGGATATTATCGAAAAAATTGTACATGGTCGACATTAAATTACACTTAGTTTTGAGAAGGGGGAAAAATATAAGGGAAAAAAATATTTGACAGAGTTATACTATAATATTATACTATAGTACGTATTTGTCATTTAGTAATTCTACACCTATAGTAACTACTTCTCTCAGTAAATGTATGAGATTAGACTTAATGCATATGGATGTTGCATGTTGAATCGTATTGCTTTAATAATACCAGATAGAGGCAATGGTTCAAAACAACCAACAAGAAAACAACAACAGCATTTATTTTTGTGGTAAATACAAAATACAACAGCATTTATTTTTGTGGTAAATACAATAAATAAGAGTTAACAAATAAAAGTTAACAAAAAGCCCATAAAACGTTTACATTTCTCGTTTCCCAACCAAAACGACATGTCCAATTTAAGTCAACAGTTCTTGTAACTCCACCTGGTGTAAGTCAATTTATGTCGAAAATCTTTCTATGAGTCCAAACACGCTGCAGACGACGACGTTTTTAAACATACTTATGTAGGTTTCTTATGGCAGGAAAAACATTTTCACGAAAATCCGCTGCGGCTGTCGACTCGCCGCTAAAATAAAATATTTTCTAATTTCTTAGCGGCACTCTCACGAAATTTCTCAATTGAGAGAATGAATGAAAATCAAAAGAGCAACCAACACATGCATACTACCGTGGTACACGGGAATAAAAATGAAAATTAAAGAAAAGAAAGGGGCTTAAAATGATTTATTGCAAAACACAATACAGTAAAAGTGAATACACAATTTTTAAAAACAGTAAAAAAAATTTAAACCCTTTACGACAATAATAATAAAATTGTTTTTTACCCCATCCCACAACAGCCTAAGTTGGCCATTGCTAAATGCCATATGATTTTGACAGAAAACAACAAGAAGAACAAACACAAAGCTTCTTTAATTGTTAATGTTCATCATCCTAGTTGAAATAACAATAAAAACGTATCATTTAAGTCGTAGTGGAGTTAGAACTTTATTTCTACTCAAATATTCTCCAATTTCATTAAATATTTTGTATTTTATCACTTCACTTTTGATTTTGCGAATGGCGTCAGTTTGGGGCATTGTAACGATTAGTCGATAAATGTATGAATACCGGTTAATTTTCGTAGCATTTGCCACTGTTGCCACATGGTAGTAAGATTTAAAACTCTTTTCGTATTTAAAGTCAGATCAAACATAAATCAACTGATTACCAATTTAAATAACGAGTAAAAAATTGGGCCTAAATATCGCTTAGCTTTTCCGTACAAATTAAGCTGTAATTAACTTTAGCGGGGTAAAAAACACACTTAATTAATTTTCTAAACCTTTAAATAAATATACACGACGCTGAGAGAAGAAAATCAACTGAAGTCGCCAGACGCCCTCTCTTCCATTTTGTTTAGACGCGTGTGTGGTTCTGTTTGGACTCTATCGCACCATTTAGCCCCGTATTCAGTTATTGCGAAATTTTCGTAAGAAACTTTGTCATTTATCTCTAAACGAAAAGTTTTGTTGCGGAGAATTACCACCTATGTTTGAATTACCTTGCAAATATTTCATTTAGGTGTTACTTTTGGTTGACAAAATTATAGAAATGTCGAAATTTGGGTCCCAAACAATTATCAAACAATTGTTTTTGTTCGAAATAGCTTTGGCGTTACAAGCGTGTACTTGGTTCTGCATACGAAATTTTAACGATGAGCTGAGTACCACGCAAATGAAACGTAAGCGAAACTTTCAGTTCGTGAAATTTTCGTTATTTTCTATACACGTATGTACTTCTTGTGACAACGATAATTTCATAAAAACTGAATACCGGGGTTCAGATGACACGGATTTCACCTCTAGGTATATAATTAATCTATGGTATTTATATGCTTTCCAAAAATTATTTGTATGCTGAATAAAATTATTCAAATATGATTAATCAATATTCAAGTTAATTGATTAACATAGTTTTGATTAATCAAAATTTTTGACTATTCGAATCATGACATCGACTAACCAACAAATTAATTAATTGGTTAATCGCACATCCCTAGTCCTTATATTATTACTGAATATACAATACTAATTCAGCACTAGTATGGTACTAGTATTTTGGTACCATACAACTAGTACTCCACCCTCCGTCGTAGTGAATTTGACTGGTGACAACGTCGAAAAATATAAAAAAAATCGGAAAAGAGCGCAAAATTTGAAAACAAAAAATGGATAATATCAAAATGCAATGGCTAGTGTGCGCGGCTTTGGACATGAGAACGTGGGTTTGATCCCTGCTCAGACCACCTTACATATCTTTCGATTACTTAGCCATTAAATGCTTCTCAAAATACCGTTCGGAACAGGTGTAAAACTGTAGGTCCCAATCAGTGAGTGTACAACCAGAAAGCACACAACTCACCCCAATCCCTTCATGGGATGTTATGGGACACCATTTTTTTTTAAGTTCAATTATTAGCTTTATACCGGATATATAATAAAAAATATTTGAATACATATTTAAGGATGAAAAAATCTACACCCAAACAATTTGAAACCCTTGTCAACTTTATGATGCAAATCGAGCCATTGGCAAAGGGATCCCATAAAAATACGGAGATCACAGGTTAAAGAAAAATGGAACGATCTGAAACGAAAGCTCAATACTGTTGACCCCCCTTGTAGGACTAGGTTGTGCAAGGCCTGCATTGAAATCATTCCCAGCACCCCTTTGAAAACTTCCTTCAGCATGGATTCGCATTGTTGCTGCTAGGCGTAATGTCTTACTCGCATTGACCTCAACGATTCTGAAAGTTTACGTGATATTGTTCTTAACACGCACCGGAAAGCGCCCCAGTTCCATTTAAAGTTGGTCATAAATCTGAAGAACTCTTACATTTTAATTCTCAGATGAATGCACAATAAACTTACATGCAACTTAGTAGGGTAAATATGTTAGACCGGAACCATAATTGTATCCGATAATTTATGAGTTGTCTGCGCTGGCATTCATGTTCTTCATTAGAAGGTGAAAAATGAGCCATACTTAACATTTTTTTATTATTTGTTTTAAAATTTACTAAAGAAACACACGACCGCGTTTTCAAAAACTTTTTAACTTTGATTTTTTTGATCTGTTTTGGTGGCAGGGTGACACATAAATTGTAAGAATGTGCACCAGCAATCTATTAACGGATTTTTCAATAAGAGCGCTACAAAAGTTTTTTTAAATAAAACAAAACCGGTTATAGACTCCAATGAAATTCTTTATTCCTGTGAAAGTACGTTCGATGCCATTAAGTATGGAACTCGATTTCTTTTGCATGGCCACCACGGGCACGCTTGCAGAAGTCCAGACGCTGAACCCAATTTTCGACGGTTTTCAAGCATAAATCGGCCGATACTGCTGCAATTTCACGTTCGATATTCGTACGAAGTTCATCAATCGCCGCTGGCTTGTTGGCATAGACCATAAACTTGACGTAGTCCCACAGGAAATAATCTAACGGCGTCAAATCGCACGACCGAGGCGGCCAATCGACTGGACCATTTCGTGAGATAACACGTTCACCAAATTTGGTTTCCAATAAATTGATTGTGGCATTCGCTGTGTGGCTTGTTGCGCCATCCTGTTGGAACCACATTTCCTCCAAGTCCATATTATCCAATTGGGGCCAAAAATATTCGGTTATCATTGAACGGTAGCGATTCGCATTCACAGTAATGTGCCGGTCTCGATCATCACGGAAGAAGTACGGCCCAATGACGCCGCCGGTCCATAAACCGCACCAAACCGTAATTTTTTCGGGATGCAATGTTGTCTCATATATTACGTGTGGATTGCTGTCTGACCAATAACGCATATTTTGCTAATTGACGAGGCCATTCAGCCAGAAATGAGCCTCACCGCTGATTGTTGAGGCCTCTTAAAGTTGAGGCCACTGACTCCAAATTTCGGTAGTAAATTTTAATAATTTCGACTCGTTGGATCGTATATCTTTCCATGATGAAATGGCAAACCTTACTGAAGAGAAATGTCAAAAGAGCGGGGAAAAATATGGCGTCGTTTGCTGTCCCTATCGATTTACTTTTGTAGCGTCTCTGTTGAAAAACCCTTTACAAAAACACTCACGTCGAAATTGTTACACAATACCAATAAAATGTAAGTTCGGGTCCGACTACGACAGTTGTCACAATTCGACTACGACCTACATAATAAGTGTGATTATTTAAGAATTGATTTAACTTTCCAATAATTTTTTTCAAATTTAAAAATTAAAATTATTTCATAAATAAATTTTTAAACTTAATAAAATTTTCATATGTACATGAAAATCTCTTTCAAATTTGAATATGATTTTCGAGTTTAAATTTTATATTAAACACGCATTCTAAATTGGAATATGACATAATTGTTTTATTTATTTCAAATTTTGAGTTTTAAACACTAGTAAATGAAATGATAGCTAAACATATGTATTGTAAGTGCTACTTGTGTAATTTAATCTAAACCAAAAAACCCGAAAAGCACCGGTTCCACCGGTTTTTGCCAAAATTTCTTGAAAACTTGATTTTCGAACAAACCGCAAACAGTTTTCTTGAAAACTTGATTTTTCGATCATACCG
This sequence comes from Phaonia tiefii, assembly GCA_963931995.1. NCBI lineage: Eukaryota > Metazoa > Arthropoda > Insecta > Diptera > Muscidae > Phaonia > Phaonia tiefii. Next base: position 90,396,335 of record OZ008367.1, read on the forward strand.
AAAACCGGTTTCCAAAACATTACGGGTTTTTTGCATACTCTAGTACCAGTCCAACAGTACTAGTTCGGAGGAACTTTAGATGGTTCCGAAGAATCGTTTTTGAACAAGTGTTATACTAGAAAGCATAGTGGTTTTAAACTGGGATTGAACCAATTTTGGGGATTTTTAAATGACACAATCGATATTTACTTTACTTAAATATTGTTTACAATTTTTGTAAATCACCATAAAATAAGAGGAAACAATTACTTAATCTTAGCTATCGAAATATCACGAGTATTCATTTAGAAATAGATACATTGTTTTTAAATTCTCAAATACTAAAAAATAAATTTATAAAATTTGTCAATACATCGCTTAGATATCAAGTACAAATTTAGAAAATCGGGGCTTTATAATTTTTCAAATTTATTAAAAATTAAATAAAATTTTTCGATATTTAGCTGGGTTATCGACTTACACGGGATTGCATTTTTATAGTCTATAACTTTTTGTTGAAATGTGCTTAGTTATCGATATTCCATCTAATAATAATTTTCAAAAAATAATAAAAAAAAAACAGACGTACAAAAATGTGTCTAGAGGTTACATATTTCCAATTTTATTATTCAAGCTCTATATCTCTATTAATAGAGATATCATTTTCAAAAATATGTTTTTTTTCAGATGTATCCTTATGATTCCTGGTTACATATCGTCACCTAAAATTGCCAAAGACGTAACCCTCATTTTTAAAATTTTACAGGAGAAGCAAAAAACTTTATACGAGTTTTAAACGCGTTCATTCCACAGCTTACCGTAGGAACTTGGAAGTCTTCTATTTTGCACATATATATTTTAGCGTGGAGTATTATATTCAATCAAAAAAACAGTTTATTTTTTGAGGGTTACGCCTTTGGGCATTTCAGGTGACGATATATTAAAGGTTTTTATCCAACCAACACTCCTTGGTTTGTTGTTTGTTTATATTTAATACCTTTGAGAAGATTTAAATTTAGTACACTTTCCTCTAGTACGTACTGGTACTAGTTCTGTTTGTACCTAATGCTTTTATTACTAGATCGTAAACCAGTACCACCAGAACTAGATACAAATTTCTCTGGTTCATGAACTAGTACTTTTTTGGGCTAGTTCGTTGGTATCCTACTGTTTTGTTATGGTGTCTAACATTCTTCTCAGCTTAAACAATGTAAAAAAAACCGTTTCCCATTACATCCCATGAAGGGATGGGGGAGAGCTTCTCATAACCAGTGAGTTGTGCGCTTTATAATTTTTCACTCACTGATTGGGACCTGCAGATTTACACCGATTCCGAAGAGTATTTTGAGAAGCCTTTTCATGGCTAAGTACTCGATAGTATCACCATAACTAAGTGAAGTGACCGTCATCGAAGGAAATTTAAGGTAGTCAGAGCAGGGATCGAATCTACGTTGTCATGTACAAGAGCCGCGCACACTAGCCACTAACAATATACCAACTACAATATAATTGATATGGTCGTTCCATATTAGGTTACTTCTAAGATTGATTCCTAAATATTTAGATTCATGTTCTTCCCTAACACATTTCCCATCTACAAATATACTAAAGTCATTATTAAGTGTCAGGGAATTTGGTCGAAATATGAATAACTTTGTCTTTCATGGATTTAAAACAAAGCTATTTAGTTTTTCGAATTCAAAGATTACAGCAGAATTTCGTTCTTAGTATCGTATAATATTTATATGGGTAGAATATTGAGATATCATCTGCAAACATAACAACTGATCCGAACAATTCCAGATTATTTACGTCATTTAAGTAGAACATTATCAAAAATGTATGATCAACTAGGTCAAATGTCTTGCTGAAATTATAAAATATTCCACATACACCCGAAAATCCATTACCTAAACCTTAACATATTAAATTGACTACTCTTAAGACTGCCTCCATCCGTCTCACAACCTTTCAGGTAACCAACACCACTAAAAATGTATTTTCTCATTATATCCAATTAGGGAGAAATATTTCTTGCGTTTCCTCCAAAGAAGTCCGAACTCTTTTGTAGTGTTTTATTAACAAATAACTTTGTCTTATTTTGCTAACATTTTTCAGAGTCATAAGTATGCGTGATAATAAAATCAAAATTGAACAGCCTACCGAAACATTCAATGCGATGCAATACACCCTACTAAAATTGGATCTAAGCGGTGATATGAATGATCCCACAAATCTACAAACACTGCGCAAGTAAGTTGACTATTTGCCATATAGACTATCAAAAATGTGTTTTTATTCATTTGCAAAAAGTATGACCAGAATGAGGAATATGCGTTCACTGTCCATGTCACGCATGAGTACAACATCTATAGGACCAGATGATTTCAAAGATTTCGGCGTTGAACTGGAAGATTTGCAAATAACTAGGGCCACTTTATCGAATATTCAATCGCATGCATTCAAACATGTGAGAGGATTGAAGCGGTTGGATTTCAGTGAGAATGGCATACAGACTATAGAGAATGATGCATTTGATGAGGTAAAAAATGCGAACAAAATATATTAATTTAATACTGTTGTTACAACTGCATGAAATGGTTTAACTTTATCTTATAGATTGGCCATTCCTTGATATCTTTGAAAATTTCCCATGGCTTTTCGGGTACTGCATTACCTTCGGAACCTATGCGTCATTTAACATCCCTGCAAGAATTAGATTTGAGCAATAATAAAATACAAACAATGAGTGATACCAGCTTTCATTTTCTAAAGAATTTAAGACTTCTGGAGTTACATGACAATCGCATTGAACAAGTTATGAAAGGAACATTTCAGGTAAACTTGGACCATAGTAAATGCAAAAATATTCTATGTATTCTTTTAAATATTTGTAATACAGGGTGATATACATTCAAAACTGGAGGAAATCTCTTTTCGTTTCAATCATATGACACAAGTTTCTCAGCATACCTTCTTCGATTTGGAGGTTTGACGAATTGTTTGCAATAATTTTTACAGAAATACAAAATTTAATGGGTGGTTTATTTCAGACTTTAAGGAAACTTCATTTGGATGATAATAAAATTGAAAAGGTGGAACGTCGTGCATTTATGAATTTGGATGAATTGGAACACTTGAGTTTACGCGGCAACAAGCTAAACAATTTAGCTGAGGAATCTTTCCAGGTAAGGCCTATTACCTTATGCCAAAAATATTTGTTGAATTAAAAAAAACACTAACTAGAACGCGCACAGCTCACTGGTTTGTGAGAAGCTCTCCCTAATCCCTTCATGGGATGTAATTGGAAATCATTTATTTATAAAAAAAAACAACCATTATAGTAATTTTGACTTATTAAATACTCCATCCATGTTCGAATCCGTTTCTTATTATTTAATGAAGATTTTCAGAATATATATAGACGGTTTTTTTTTTGGATGTAGCTTTCACTTCCATACTTTTCATGTGTAACCAGCAACACTGAATAATAATCCTTTGTGAAGGAGTCATTGTCACTAACCTTTTATTGCATCATATAAGATGAACGTTCGACAAGTTGGTAAACACGATAACTCCCGTAAAAATACACCGGATATTTATGAAACTTGGTGTTAGGCAATATTATCTACCATGCAAATTTTGGCGTCAGGTTTTTCTAGATTTTTATTATACTACTTAGTAGTAATCGATCATATGCGTTTTACCCTTAAGGTTTCCATAAAGGTCTATCAGGTGGATTACAGTTGGCATGGAGCTAGATTTTATGAATGATTTCGCCAGCCTAAAACGACGTTATTTAATACGTCTTAAACTAATTCACTTTCAATTATATTCCGCTCTCTTCCTCAGCCTTAGATTAACTTCAATAATTTTTACGAACTATCATGTTTAGTTTAATCAGCAATAGTTGTGACATATTTCACCCCATTAAATGAACCAAAGATCCTGTGATAGAATATGAAAACATTACCTTTTTTAGTGGATACGTGTATCCATTTGTACATTCGTACAAATGAGATGTGTTGCGGAAATTGTGAAAGATCATTTGAATTGGGGATTTGAATTTAGGTACGCTACTGCACGATATTACACATTTTTTCCGCCCGATAACAAGGTTCCACAAGAAAAACAAATAATATACTGTTTAATTCTAAAGAAACTTGCACACATTATATTTAAAATTGTTCTTATAGCTTATATTATTAAAAAATACGATTTTTTTTCTTAATACTAATATGGTAATATGTTGAAAACAAAAATATATATGTATATATAAATTTAATTGATATTGTGAACAAACATAGCATGCATTTCATATTCCTTGGAATTGCCAAAATATTCCTTACAAATAAAACAATTCCACTGACTATTCGCTACAATATTATCCGCAGTGTCAGTCGGCTCCTTCTTGACAACACTCAGCGGTGATGTCATCTTGTACTCATTGACTTCAGAAAAGTTATTCGAGTGATTCGACGATTTACTGGATTCATCTAAATTAAATTGATCTGAATCAGATGTTGATGGCTTCCAATCCGAATACTGGCGAGCCTTTTCTTGAGTAGCAGTCTTAAAACTATCACTACCACCATTATTAGCTAGGAAATCATTACGTTTTTGGACGATTTTTGTTTTAATGCCGCGCAAAGGACCATTATTGGTTATAATTTTATATGCGGGTCTCAGAGGTTTAATAGGCGGGAGCGGTTTAAGTATGGGAGCTTTATATTGGTTGCTTGTGCTAGGTGCGGGTGGCGGTGGATCAAGTGGTTGGAATGCATCATCACTTGTTGAATACACGTCCTTATTTGCAGTAGCACAGATATCGCTCACATAATGAACGCGCATATGAGAGTTGCTGGATCGATAATTATTAAAAACTTTGTGGCATACATTACAGGAAAATGTGCCATCTGCGTGTTTAGTGGAGCTCTGTAATTAAAGAGATGACGTATGAAAATAAAGAAGAAATAGTTTTGTTGGGTGCAATGTTTATGTTATAATATTGTTCAAAAACATGTTTTTTTGAACCGGTCCTTTTCGTTTTGTAAAATTTTTTCATAGGTGTATGTATGATTATCAGCGGAGGTGTTGTATTTTTGATTAAAGTTTAAATTTCTTTCAAATTTGAGATTTTTAGAGTGAGTGAGTGAGTGAGGTTTTAGAGTGAGTTATTATTCAATTTATGTCAGTTGCAATTACAAGCTGTTGTCTATAGCTTTGTTTCCGCATGTACTATTTTGCTGTTTTTGCTATTTTTCTATTTTGAATGAAATTTGTTTGACGCAAATATAATTCAAAATTGGTATAATGGTGAAAACGGTAGAAGTGGTACGTATTGAAACAAATATTATATTAATCTAGTTGGAACTATATTGAAGTTTTAAATTCGAGAGCATAATTCCTTTAATCTTACATGTAATCGTTAATAGTTTTTACATTTTTAAATTCTTTAACAGTATGCCTTTTGAAATTAAATATAAGCTGTTGTATAAAACTAGTATAGGCTTTAATGAGAAGATTTAATTTTAGGTATTATATTTTTTAATAATTTTTTATATACTTGCTTTTACTCGATGGAAGAGATTTAAAATCGTTGAGTTTCATGAAATTTACCGAAGATTAAGAAAACTTGCGAACAAACTTATTAAGAGTGCAAAATCAAAGTATTATGCCGATAAATTCACTACTGCTGTGGGGTCTAAGAAAAAATGGCAAATTATTCAGGAAATTGGTATTGGGAAAAGTTGCAAAAACGTTCCTATTGATGTAGATGCTAATAAGATTAACGAAAGTTTTTTGAACATACCCTTGACTAGGACAGATGTAGAATTTTATAAAGAACAGCAGTATACTGCCACTGAAACTTTTTCTTTTGCTGGTGTCAGTCAATCTGATGTGTTAGCGTCCTGTTTGTCGATGTAATGCTGTTGGAATAGATTACATGCATCCTACATTTTTTAAAATGTTATTGCCGAAACTTCTGCCAATTGTAACGTGTATATTCAATAAGATACTCTATACTAGTCATTTCCCCAGCAACTGGAAGAAAGCTAGAATCTTACCTATACCAAAATCTATCTCTGACTACAGGCCTATTTCAATTCTGACATATCTTTCAAAAGCATTTGAACGTATTTTACATAATCAGATGTTCGACTACTTGGACTCCAGATCTCTACTTACCGACCGTCAATCAGGTTTTCGTAAAGGACAGAGTTGCATTACTGCTCTAATTGACGTTGCAGAGGATATCAGAAAAGACCTTGATGAAAGCAGACTTACTTTTTTAGTACTATTAGACCACTCCAAGGCCTTTGATACGGTAGATCACTCGATTTTGTGCACTAAATTAAAACAACAGTTTAATTTCTGCAGTACTGCAACACGTTTAATTGAATCTTACTTGACAAATAGGTACCAATATGTCGACGTAGGGAAGTCAAAATCGTCAATGCTATCAATAAATCGAGGTGTTCCACAAGGCTCAATCATTGGACCCTTACTTTTCTCTATGTATGCAAATGATCTGCCAACTTATATCTGTGAATGTAGCGTACGTATGTACGCGGACGATATTCAGCTTTACTTAAGCTGCGAGCCGGAACATATTGATCAATGTATTAGAATCCTGAGTCATAATCTTAACAGAGTAAATCGCTGGGCATCGGGAAATGGTCTTGCCATAAATCCCGGAAAATCTAAATGTTTGATTATTGGAAAACGTTCAATATTGCCCACACAAACTCCACAAATTATGCTTAATAATCAGAAAATCAAAATCGTTAAAACTGCGAAAAACATAGGAATTATTTTTAACTCCAGCTTAACATGGTCGGATCATATTAACACCATATGTGGACGCACTTTCTCAATGCTCAGAAATCTATGGCAAACACAACATTGTACCCCCATTGGAATTAGAAATTTACTAGCCAAAACGTATATTATGCCTGTTTTATTGTATGGTAGCGAACTGTTTGCTAGCTGTGGTTCGCAAAGTAGAAGAAAACTTAACGTCACTTTCAATAACGTTATACGCTATGTTTACGGTTTAAAGAGATACGACCACATTTCGTCCTTTTCTCATCAGCTCTATGATATAAGCTTTGACAATTTGCTTAATATAAGGGTATTGGTTTTTTTTACACAAAATCATCAACACAAAACAGCCACTACACCTCTATAGACGTATTACTTTCTCCCGTTCATGTAGAGGAAGGAAACTTAATTCATTCAAATATAAGACTCACACTTCAGAATGGCAGTTCTTCATAAATGGAATCCGTCTCTGGAACACGCTCCCAAATAATATACAGCTAATAAATAATGTACTGCACTTTAGAAATATTATTACTGATCTGTATTCTTAAGTTTTTGTTTTTTTGGTTTATAATTTTTGTTGAAACTCCTTTGATGGTGATTAATGATTTATGTGCTTTTTTTTGACTATTTTCCGTTTCTACGTAATTATAACGGAATTAATTTTCTTTTGTGTTTGTTTTAATAATGATTATTTTCCTTAAATTTGATTATGTTACATGTTTCTATGCTAATTGTTATTATATTTATGTTTTAAAACAAACAAAGGTTTTTTTTTTCTCTCTCTTTTATATATTACGACTTATAATTTTTGTTACAGTTATGTCTTTATGTTTTTTCTGTCTTATTTTACACTAGTCGAGGCCTTATGGGCTCGGTTATTGAAATAATTAAATAAAATAGAAATAAATAAATAGTAGGATCAGATATCAGAAGCAAAGCTATGGTCAAAAAATGGCATATTTAAAGGGTCATTACCACCATCTCTGGTAAAGCTAACCTACAGTTGTTTACACGTAACACATATATTAATTTTCTTTAATTGGCCATAAGACTTTAAATTACAAAAGATTTTGAAATAAATAAAAAAATATCCAAATTCCATGGAAACTGGGAGCAATAACTGTTAGGGAGAGCTAACTACAGCTAACCACAGTTGGTGATAAGTTGGGAAAAAGTTATACCTTAAACCTGTTCTAAGTTCAATATAACGCTTGAAACTCCACATACAAAAAATATCCTGCAAAATGTCAACGAAGATTATCACTGTTGCCAATTAACCTTCAGTTTATCAAATACTTTAACAAATCACCAAAGAGGATCACCATTCAAGATGAAGTAAAATACCTTGGTGTATTTTTGAATAAAAAACTTTTATTCCGCAAACATACACAATCTTCTTGCGGTAAAGCCCTTAAATCAATCAGAGAGCTATGGCCCTTCCTAAATAGACTATCATTTTTAAGCATCCAAAATATGCATCCTGATATACAAGTGTGTTATCAGACCAACTCTATCCTTTGCATGCCCTATATGGTATCATGCAGCCAAATGTCATTAAAAAAAAATGCAGGTTATCCAAAACAAAGCCTTGGAGGTATCCGACATGGTTGTTGCATGAAGAAAGTGGGTACGAATTGTTTGCAGACTACATCAAGAGACTAAACGGCAACTATTTTCTCAAGACTTATCACTCTTTTTATTCTTTAATAAGAGACTGCTGCGAGTTACATAGATAAAAAAATTGTATAATAGAAATTTCTCAAACTGAAAAATATTGTTTTATAATGCAATATTTATGGAAATAATCTATACAGGGTGATTCAGGAAGTTCCGGACAAATTTCTCCAGCGTATTCCTTGGCTCATTTCATGAAGCTCTGTATCTCGGCGATTTGACTTTTTTCTACTTTTACTGATTCTGAAAGTCCTCTTAAAGACCTTTCCAACAAGACCAAAAAAATCCGACCACTGGCTCAGAAGTTAGCAACTTTACCCTACTACCCTCCGACCGCCAATCCGAACATTTTGAACCCGCTGCCATACCCTTGCATTGTCGGACATGGTCCTAGTGGACTTTTCTTCATGAAATGAGCCAAGGAATACGCTGGAAAAATTTGTCCGGAACATCCTGAATCACCCTGTATATATTCTATATTTTTCTAATTTTGTTAGGATACTCTCTGTTGGGATACCCCCCCCCAATTAAGGAATTTCGTCCTATTTGAATTTTTAATTGTTATTAGTTTTACAAATTTCAAATATTTAATTAAACATTCCACTCCACAATTGCTGAGATAGCCATACGATAAAAACTCAAAAGATGTAATGTATATTTGGATTAATAAATATTTTGAATATCTATTTTCGGAAAAAAACTGTTAGGAAGTAAACCTTCCTTCTGAATTTCAAATCCGTGGCATTCAATAAACGTCTAAAAATAAGTAATATTCAAAATAGCAATAGGATTTCGCGATCTTTATACAATGCACATACTGAAAATATTGTTGCGATGGTGCCTGAAAATGCCATGATAGCTTTATACTACTTGGCGATTTTAACTTTTCTAAATTAGTTTGGACGTGTTTCCCAGAAACTTTTTATCTATTTGCAAATAATGTTAACCACGAACATGAAATTAATTTTTTAGACAGTTTATGTAGTTGTGATTTGGTACAGATTAATCCTTTTTATAATTCTTTGAGAAGATATTTAGATCTAATTTTTGTTAGTAAGAATTTCAAGTTTACTATTGAATAATTCAATAATCCAATTGCACCTACAGATGTCCATCATGTTGCCATAAATGTAAATGTTGAGTTCTATAAGTTTTGTAAATTTGATTATTTTTGATGTATCACATGATTTTAATAATTGCAATTTTGATTTGATAATCCAATTAATATCTGAAATTGACTGGATGAATACTTTTAAGGGCAAGAGCTTATTATCTTCATCTTCCTACAATATATTTAATGAAACAATAGTAAATATTCGTCGTGAGAATATTCCTCTATTGAAGCCAAAGGTTCACAAATTTCCATGGTATACTACGGGTCTAAAAAACTAAAAGACTTAAGAAATAAATTTCATAATGCTTATAAGTCCACAAATTCTGAATTTTATAATCGAAAATTCCTGCAATATTCAAGAGAATTTTAATTTTTGAATAAGTTTTAAAAAATTATATTCAGTCGATAAAACCGAGTAGTGATTATCCTTGTAGAATGGTGTTTGGAGAGGATTGCCAGCTCTCCATATGAAATAGGCAATTTATTTGCGATTTTTTTCAAGTCAAATTTCAATTTGGGTAGTTCTTTGATAGATGATAATCTTTTGGACTCGTTTAAATCTGTAACTGATTTAGGTTTATTACAAATATCTGAGGATGATATACACTCAGCTGTGTTGCATCTCAAAGATTCCAGGAAACTTGATATTTATGGGATTTCTGAATTTTTTTGAGAAAGTGTTATTCCATTTGTGTACCTTTAAATTATATTCCATAATTCATTAATGTATAGTCAGTTTATAGATAGCTGGAAAACATCTGTTATTACACCTAACCATAAATCAGGTCCAAAGTGTATTATTAGCAATTACAGACCACTTTACAAATTGCCAAATATATCTAAACTATTTGAACATGTAGTTTATAAGCAAATCTTTTCAGCAGTGTGTCCATTCATTTCGCAATCCCAACATGAATTTACTAAATCCCATTCCACTGTGTCTAATCTTTTAGTCTTCACTAACTTTTGTATAAATAATGTGGATATTGGTTCTCAGATTGATACTATTTATCCTGATTTTTGTAAAGCTTTCGATAAAGTAGTACACTCTATTCTCCTCAGGAAATTGTCTAAGATTGGTTTTCATTCTTCATTGTTAAAATGGATTGAATCATATCTTTCTGATAGACGCTGTATTGTCTACATAGATAATGAACCTTCACATTCATATGTTGCAACGTCTGGTGTCCCAATGGGAAGTATACTTGGACCATTATTATTCATTTTATTTGTGAATCACGTTTGTGAAATCTTTAGGTTTTGCAATTGTCTTTTATATGCTAATGACATGAAATTATTTGCTGCTGTGTCTAATAGTCTGGAAATGCATTGTCTACAGGAGGATTTATACCTATTATGTAGATGGTGTGACTTAAATCATCTTCCCTTAAATGTTTCTAAATGTTATCATCTTTCTTATGGAAGGCGTTTTGAAATGTTTAATGCCGAATATTTAATTAATGACCAAATGTTGCTTAAAGTGGACAATATTTTAGATCTTGCTGTTGTTTTCGACTGCAAATTAGAATTTAAATTGCACATTAATTATATAATGCCAAAAGCTTATTCGGTATTTGCATTTATTAAGCGTAATACGAGTAGTAAATTACTATTTACAACGTTTGTTAGATCAAAACTTGAGTACGCTGCTATTGTGTGGAATCCTTATTATAAAATTAATATTGACAGAATTGAAAGAATTCAGAAAAAAATTTGGAATTTGCTCTTTATTCTCTTCATTTTAGTGAACCTCTACCTTCGTATGAAGCTAGGTGTAAACTTATTCATCTGGACTCTCTGGTTAATCGCAGGAAAAGGATTTTTATTTATAAGCTCATTTGTGGACTTCTTGATTGCCCTCCTCTACTTTCGTTGATTGGTTTCAATATACCCACTCGATATTTGCGTTGTAATGAAATGTTTAATGTACCACTTCACAGGAGGAAGTATTCAATGAATGAACCTATTTTGAGGTCATTAAGGGAGCTAAATTATATAAATAATTCGTTTAATGACGTAGATTTTTTTCTCTTCCGATAATATCATTTATAAAATCTCTAGATGCATATTTTTGGTAATTTTAAGCTAGTCTGTAAGGATTTTTGTCATCCATAGACTGAATAAAGAAGAAATGAAATGAAAATTTCAATACTGCTACTCAAAGAAATGTAAAGGAATAGGTAGTACAAGTATACTATAACGGGTTTGGTGTGTGATTCCCTGGGCAGTCGTTTGGTTTAAACAAGCCATAAAATAACATAATTTAAAGAAAATCTGGAAAGAATTATCAAATTGTGTACCATATGATATATAGCAATGCAAAATTGTATCCTATAATGGTCGAGTAGTCAGAAATTGTTTTCAATATTTCATCAGATAAAGTAAAATATTTTGTGTTGTACTATACCTTCGTTGCTTTGTAATAGTATCTCTTCTTTTTACTTGGCTTTTTAATTGCAATGGCTTGATTCCCCATTGTCCTTGCAAGCAGCAACGGCATTTTCCATGCTGTTGTTTTGACAATACTGGAATCTTTGACCTCTTCCAATTTTGGTGGTTCCGAACGACTTATAATAAATTGCTTTGTTGCCGAACGATAACTTATACCATGAACGGCGGGCATATGCTCTCTCAATAGTTTTGGCGATTGTGGAAACTCTTGACAACATATAAAGCAATAAAAGTGACAATCGCTACCTGACCAATGTTGTAAAATTGCTTTATTATCCTTGAAGATTTGCCAACAGTTAAGGCAGCGTATATTCTTTTCATTATTTATGGTAATTAGACGACCACGTCTCAGATGTTTGGGTAACAAACGTTTTTCAAATATTTTCGCAGTGGATAGTTTTAAATGGATAACTTGATGCTGGGCCAATTCTTCTGGCGATGAAAACTCTTCGTCACAATAAGAACAATTTTCTCTTCCATCTACATCATAAACATCCGATATTGGTTTGGGGGTATTTTCAGTTTGAACGGCAACTTTTATGCGTTTAATGGTAAATCCATTTAGTTCTAATTTTGTTTGTATATTTTTAACCAAATTTTCATTCACTGGTTTTTGAGTAAGAGTTGATTCGTTGCATTTCAATGAATTACTGGATAGCATAACTTCATTTGGAACTGTTAAAAGTTTCCGTGGAATATTAGGATTTATATCCACGTCGTATGTCATTTTTATAGATTCCTTGGTTGCTTGAATGGATTTCTGAAAAAATTAATTGGTATTATTGATGTTAATCGTGCGGTGTAAACAGATTATTTAAAATTTTGACGAAAATGCACATCATTATATGCTCATACAATTATAAATGGAAAAATCTGATATTTATTTTATATGTATAAGATAAAGAGGAATTGCGTTAGCTTTAATGCTATCATCTGGTTGTAATAGTTGGTATCTTTTATTCCCAGCGCTTCCTTTCATGTCCCATACCTAACCTGACCAAAAAAGCGAGACACAACGGGAAAATAGTCGGAATTTTGTATTTTTCATTAAAAATGAAATTAAAAGACATGTATTTATTAAAAAAAATACTAAATATGTAATATAAAATGTTTTAATTTAGTTATTATAGATTCAAGGCGGAACGAGACACCAAAATGCGGGACAATCCCCCAAAAAAGCGGGACGGTTGGTCAGGTTACCCATACCACATATTTTACAAAATAGTCATGCCAATACAACTTATTGATGTCAACGAATAATTATAAGTTCTAATTAAACGTACCGAATTGTATGTATGTAATAGACATTTTGTTAAAAAATATGTATTTTTTAGTTTATCACAAAATGCGACAATCAGTCAATTTCCTTCCTTAGCGGGAGATATATATATTGCTTTTGGCGATACTACCGAATAATAACCAATACCAATTGATCCAGAAAAACTTCCAGTTTGGAATCGGTGTATTACTGTTTAATGGGTACAAACGAAGCATACACTTCCATAATGGTAAAATGTTTCTGTTAAAGACTGACAATAAGTATAGGCGTTCGAGTGTTATAAACTACAAATTCGTTTAAGGCAACAAGTGAAATAAAATTTGACGATTGGTAGATACTTGCCTTTATTTGCAAATGCAATCATCATTGGTCTAAGAAAAGTTATTGCGCCAAATTTCGCTTAAATTACATATTCTTAAAAGGAGTCATCCCTGAGCTTAGAATTGAGTATGTACCAACATTGGTTTGATATCGGTTATTATTCGTAAACCCTGGGCCCTATAGTACAAAAAGCTGGGAAGGTACATATATTTATATGGGAGCTATACCCGATACCATCACTTTTAAATCGATTGATCATAAAAAATATGTAATAATGTATTTAGTTGGTAAATTTCCGATACCTCGCTAAATACAATCAACAGTACTCACATGAAACGAGTAACAAATAATGATATGGCTCGACAGGAAACGGAATAGAACCATTATCATCCGTTGGAGATTATTAAAATACTAACTTAAGTAGACAATAAACATTTTACCTCAATCGAATTTAATATACGAAAATAATCATGACCCGGCTGTTCAACTTTTATCAGGTTCATCAAGTTTTTTTGATGCCTCAGCACTTGTTGTATGTCTCTATACAGTGAACTGACAATGTCAATACATTCCGGGCAAATGTGCTGCGGCAATGGATCATTTTCATACAACTGGAAATTAAATGAAGGAAAAAAATAAAACATAATCCAATTAGATATCGCAAAATGGCAACGACATTTTCCACCCATCTCACCAAAAAAGGATAAACTGTTGAAATTTTATAGAGCAAATCTTCCTGGTCCATATTCGTGTGGTGGTAGTCGTCGTCTGCTTTGTTGGCAGAGAAAATGTCGACATTTTCTGCATTATCACATCCGCAGAACCGGCAAATCTTTTCATTGCCTTCATATCCCCATCCGGAGGAATCGAGTAACGGTTCCATATCGATACAATGCGAATACAAACGTTTTGCTTATTTTTTGTTAATAATAGTTTGTTTTTGTTCTTCTATTGTGGCTTTGTTAATTGTTGTTGTGAATGCGGTGTAGTTACATTTTTTTCTTGCACACAAATACAAGAGATTGTCTTCAGAAGATGTAAAACAGCTGATTGTAAGAGAGTGTAAAGAGAAAAATATGAAAAGAGAGGGAGTTGTTTAATTTGATTTCGTGCAGAGTTACCATGCTCACATAATTTGCGCCGTTTGTCATATTTTTTTGTCTTTGCACTTATTTTTTAATTTTCCCCGCAAAACCAATTTTTCGATAACTGTATGGGAGCCGATAAAAATCGCTTTATATCCCTTAACTCTCTATACAAAGTGGATGAAAAAGTTGTTTAACATGGAATAAAAGGCATAAATTTGCTTTAAGCGCAATTTTGTGATCTACACAAAAATTTCAACACCGATAGAGTTTGCTGCATTGAGTTCAAAAAGTGTTTTTTCCCTTCCGCTCGGCCCAACTTCTTGAGATATAGGCTTTTAAAGCTGGAGTATATAATCGGTCATATCTCAGGAATTTATAACCCGATATGGATCAAATGGATATCATTACAAGGTATTTTTAAACTCTATAAATCTTTGTATAAATATATTACCTTTAATTAACCCATTGGGGGATTATTAAAAAAGGAGGTTTTAACCACACTTTTGTGTTAAAACTATACTATTTTCAAAAATCTCCTACTGGACCTACTTTCTTGCTAGACTCCGATAATAGACAAGACTTCAAGCCTTTTTTAAGTTGTAATACTACGCATTAACCCCTCAAATACCGTAGATATTCACGTTAAAATTTTGGAATAAATTTTCGACATAAAATAAAAATAAAAAATTTATTATTTTTATTCTGTTGTTATTTATTGATAAAAAATTTATTTTAAAAAAATCGAGCGATTTTTTTGAAATAATTTTTTGCCTGCAGCGCGTTTCATAACACAGTTTTCTACATAAAACGAAAATGAAAAATTATTTCTAAACATTTTTCATTATTTAAAATTACTCCTTATAAAACAAAAGCCGCGAAGCCGGTATTGGACCCACCCCAGAGGAGAAAATCCCTAAGCCCGAACAAAGGCTGCTAACGGAGAAAGCCTTATTACACAAAAATACTATGATTTTTGAACTTTAATTTTGAACTTTATTATATCTCCGGTCTTTGGAGGGTTGTTGGTGAATATTATACCTTAAAAAACCAACCCGTAAAAAACATAGTTTTTGACTATAAATTCTTTATATATGACCACGCCCCCTATGAACACCTAACCAACGTACCCTATTTTGTTCAAATACCGTTAACAGGAGCAGAAATAATGGATTTTTAATTTGTGAATTGTATGGGAGGTACAACGCCCCTTTATCCAATCCCGCCTATATTTTGATAGTTTATTTTTGTCGTCGCCATTAGTTTGCCTGCGAAGATTCAGCTCGATTGGATCACGGTAAAAGGGTTAAAAATTAATCCAAAGTTTTTTCGGTGCAGTGCATACATACATGCATACAGACAGGTGAAGCTAATATAAAGAATTTAAAAATGGGTAAGATCTTGTCTATTATCGAAGCTTACCAAAAGATAAGTATAATAGAGATTTTTTTTTCGAAAATTATAAAAATTTTTGTCAATAAAGTGAGGTTATGAAATCGTTATTCTTCATTAGTCCCCCACTTGGTTAATAAAAACAAATATATTTATACACAGATTTATAGAGATTTTAAAAACCTTTGTAATGATCTCAACCAGATCGTTTAATAAATGGCTGACTTATGCCCGATTTGGAGCTTTGGAGGCCTAATTTCAGAAAATATGGACAAGCTGCCAATTTTTTTTCGGTTTTTTTAAATTAGCGTTTAATTCCCTATCAGACATGACCTTTCAAAAATAGGCAATTTTCTCCTACAGTAAATTTGCTCCGTGTAATTTGTTGGCACAATTTTTCAAATTGGCAAAATACTACTTCAATTTATCCAAAACATATATTTTTACAGCGTATTCGGTGGTATTATGTTACATTTTAATACGAGTACCACTCTGGGTAAAATTAAAATTAATTTCTAGGATGCAAAAATTATTTCTTGAAATCAGGAATAATTTTTTGTTAAACTTGGACAGATAAAAAACCTTGTGTAAAGTTACCCAAATTCATGATCTGATATCAGCCATTGCACTGGGCAACATAAGGGCAGCTATTTAATTGGACAATATTACCAATAAACGTAGACAAATTTACGTTGGCAAACCTTATTGAAATAGAGATTAATTATTAATTAATTGACGGTACTCTCTAACGCCAATCTTATGGCAATCGTTGTTTCTTTTTTGAAACAACATCTATGAAACGGCTTTCGATGAAAGCATGCATAGGAACGAAATGTTGTGAACATTGATGGTTATGGGAAAGTATTTGTTGTGGATGTTTTCCCACAAGTAGGAGTGTTGATGAATTTGAACAAATATTACCAAAAAGTTTTTCGAACATGTTAGTGATGCGAACAACTTCGATTACATTTATATTTGTTACCAAGAGCGGTAAACCGACAATAAACATCAACGATAACTGATGTTCATGCTCATGAATGACAAGTCTGTGCTTCGATTTAGGGACTATAATGATTCCGTACGCAGAGTGGAACATGCCACTCCGACTCGTGTGGCAACACGACAATAATCCGAAACATGCGTCGAAGTTGGTCACAGATTATTTAAAGATGAAACGGGTTCGGTCCTTGATTGAATCCAGACTTGAATCCAATTGAAAATCTCTTTTGAATCCTCTAACGCAAAGTTGGTGGAAAGCATTTCAGCAAACGCGAAGATCTTATAAAAACCATAAAAGACGGATGGAAATTTATTCCGATAGAAACAATAACCTACCTCTTGAAATCCATGCCGAAACGTTGTCAGCAGGTTTTAGACAATAAAGGATTTTATACAAAATATTGAAAATTTGCTTAGGTTTTGCGCAGCTAAAATTTGAGTATATGTATGTATATTGTTTCGTCACATATTTTACCGTTATGATTTTCGTTTTTTAGTTTTGCAAATATCTATGTTGCCAATAATTGGATACTGCATTTTATTTGTACATAATTGATATCTTTTTAGAATATTTTTTATTGAATAAGTGATGATTTATCCTATCTCTCGTATTGTATTCCAAAATTAAAATTAAAACAAAATTAAAAAAATTAAACAATTTAATTTTGGAATATTTTTTATTTTAAGAAATTGCTCCAAAAGTTGGTTAGGTTTTTTACAATACTGTAGGTTTAGGTTTCACACAATATAAATATAAATGAATAAATAAATTTCTCGGTCTCTACAAATTCTTAGTGGTTTATAGTCGTCTCGCTCTAACGCACGGTGTCTAGTCGGAAAGTCGCTGCCTCATCTCAGTTCTTGATATTCAAATAAGCAATACGGAATTTGCTAACATTCATATGCAAATTAAGCATTGTTGTTGGTACTGTGTTTTGAACTTTTGATTTAAGCAATATTACCCCATTTTCTCATCTTCATACAACAACAAAAAAAACGCCAACCCCAAATTGGGTTATATTTTTTATTTTACGTTTACGTTTACGTTGATTTACATTGATCTTCTCCCGTATCACTATGCCCTGTTTTAAATTTGAATCGAGCTTTTGTCAGCTGTTCTGCTCATTAAATCGAAAACAAAATGTGAATTAACAGGTCTCTTATATTTAAATTATTGCTGCATATCCACAAATCAAATTTTGTTTTTGTTTTTAATTAAATAAGTATTTATTACATTGTTGCTTACAATAGTAATATTTAAATAAATTATAATATTATAATCACCAATTATCAGGCACCTCAAATGTAGTAGCACTTCTCGTTTGTCACTGCCGAAGACTCCAGCCATGTTCTCTGCGAAGAAATTTATTAATTATTAAATAAAAGTATCAAAATCTTGGGTATCAAATTTCTTCGTTTCTACAAAGGATACACATTTCTATTCTGCAAATGGCTAAGAGATGTACATTTTCCTGTTGCTTATTAAAACATGGTCGGCACTTTTTCATTGATCAATATATAAGAGGCACAAGCAACACAACTCACTTTTCCATTTACAAAAGTTCTACAATATAGACTTTTGACCAGTAGAAATGTATTCTTTGTTAAAAACACACATGCAGATTACATTTTTACTTACATTTCTTTATGAAATTTGTAAATTCACCATTTTTTAAGAAATTTATTAAAAGGACCCTTAGAGACTTTGGCAAAATTCTTGTTTTGATTTCCTTTTCACAAATTAATGGTTACATACAAATTGTTTGAGGTTTATATTCGTCTCGCTCTAACGCACGATGTCTAGTCGGAATGTTGCTGCCTCACCACATCTTGTCATTCAAATAAGAAATAGGGAATTTGCCAACATTCATATGCAAATTCAGCATTGCTCTTGATAGTATATTTTGCACTTTTGATTTTCGCAACAATGACGCCATTTCTTGTCTTCATACAAAAAAAAGAAACCACCAAACACAAACTGGACAATATTACTGATGCTTATTTTTTCTGTGTACTAAACTTTATATTTATTTCATACAAAATTTAAAGATTAAATTTAAATTTATGAGGTATACGAACAATTGAAGTGTTATTTACTAATTTCTTATGGAAATACCGATTTTAAGAAATAACTCGTAATATGTTTGTAAAGTATAAGTGAAAAAGGTGGCCAGTTGTATATTTGAACTGACAAAAAAATTTTAATTTATTTTTTCGGACTAACAAACATTTGTGTAAAATTGCCTTGTTCTTCATATCTACCGTTTTCAACTCAGAATTAGAAAAAAAAAACTAATTTGTAGAAAAAAATATTTTTATAGCATAATTGATTTGTATGCCCACAATTATTGAGAACATTTAGCATAATTTCTAAGATTGTTGTGGCAACACTGGTTCTATGAAAAATTAACGCCGTTAAATTAAAGTGTATCGGCGTTGAGTTTTTTAAAAGTTTGAATGAGGAAATAAAAAGCCGGAAATAAAATAAAGGATAAAAATAAAAAGACTAAAAAAAATCTATTAATATTTAAACTAAACCGAATAATAGAAAAAATGGTAAGGTAATACAGGTAAACCCACTAGAACAGTTGATTTATTTGTTTTTATTTTCGTTAGTGGGTTTATTCTGTGAAATTCAAACGTTTCGTTTTTGTACTTTTTTGTTTACAATTATTGTTGGTATCATAGACTAAATACACCTAGAGTAACTACTTCTCACAGTAAATTTACGACATTAGGTTCGGTGTGATATGAACCTTGGATGTTGAAAAGTATTGCTTTAATAATAGCAGATATATTCACTAGTTGAAAACAACAAACAAGAAAACGACAACGGAGTTAAAATTGTTGTGTTAAATACAACACAAATTTATGGTAACAATAACAGTCAAGGAACAAGTGTAAACACATTTAAATTTAAACAGTTTTTCACCAAAACGACATGGAAAATTCAAGTCAGAAGTTCATCTAATTCCACCCCATACAAAGTCATCGAAATATTAGTTTAGCAGGAAATACAAAAACACGTTGAGTATAAAGGGAACATTTCTCTCATCTTACGTTTCATTTCACACTCTTCGTGGTGAGGTCCGTG
This sequence comes from Phaonia tiefii, assembly GCA_963931995.1. Taxonomy (NCBI): domain Eukaryota; kingdom Metazoa; phylum Arthropoda; class Insecta; order Diptera; family Muscidae; genus Phaonia; species Phaonia tiefii. Next base: position 90,416,551 of record OZ008367.1, read on the forward strand.
TGATAGCAAGATGTTCGACTTACACTAGGTGGTGTTACAAGAACTGTTGAGTTTGTTCAAGTCTTTTTTGTTGAGAACAGTAAAATTGAAACGTAGTTTGGACTTTTTTGTTATGCTTTATTGTTAGTATGTATACTTGTGTGTTGTATTTAACACACAAAACGAAATGCCGTTGTTGTTTTCTTTTTAGTTGTTTTGAACCATTGTCCTCTATCTGGTATTATTAAAGCAATTACTTTTAAAATCCAACGTTCATATCACACCATGCCTAATGTCGCCAATTTGCTGATATAGATTTCCCCTTTAGGTAACTGGTTTTTCAATAAGAGCGCTACAAAAGTTTTTTTAAATAAAACAAAACCGGTTTTAGATACCAATGAAATTCTTTATTCCTGTGAAAGTACGTTCGATGCCATTATGTATGGAGCTCGATTTCTTTTGCATGGCCACCACGGGCACGCTTGCAGAAGTCCAGACGCTGAACCCAATTTCCGACGGGTTTCAAGCATAAATCGGCCGATACTGCTGCAATTTCACGTTCGATATTCGTACGAAGTTCATCAATCGTCGCTGGCTTGTTGGCATAGACCATAGACTTGACGTAGTGCCACAGGAAATAATCACGACCGAGGCGGCCAATCGACTGGGCCGTTTCGTGAGATAACACGTTCACCAAATTTGGTTTCCAATAAATTGATTGTGGCATTCGCTGTGTGGCTTGTTGCGCCGTCCTGTTGAAACCACATGTCCTCCAAGTCCATATTATCCAATTGGGGCCAAAAATATTCGGTTATCATTGAACGGTAGCGATTCGCATTCACAGTAATGTGCCGGTCTTGATCATCACGGAAGAAGTACGGCCCAATGACGCCGCCGGCCCATAAACCGCACCAAACCGTAATTTTTTCGGGATGCAATGATGACTCATGGAATACGTGTGGATTGCTGTCTGACCAATAACGCATATTTTGCTTATTGACGAAGCCATTCAACCAGAAATGAGCCTCAACGGTGATTGTTGAGGCCTCTTAAAGTTGAGGCCACTGACTCCAAATTTCGGTAGTAAATTTTAATAATTTCGACTCGTTGTTGGCTCGTATATCTTTCCATGATGAAATGGCAAACCTTACTGAAGAGAAATGTCAAAAGAGCGGGAAAAAATATGGCGTCGTTTGATGTTCCTATCGATTTACGTTTGTAGCGTCTCTGTTGAAAAACCCCTTATATGTTTACCCTATGAATATTATATCACTCATTGTTTTTTTAATAAAATAATTAATTAAATAAATTAATTAATAAGCGACAAAATGTAAATTGTTCACCAGAGACAAAAAACGGTTTGAGATAGTGTGCTCTTAGTTTTAGTTTGTCTCTTTAAGTTTTGGATTCAATCCCACTTTTATTAACATTAAACAGAAAATTGTAAATATTAAAACATTAAATTTTTTAAAAAATCAATTTTTTTAATACTTTTTACGTTATATGTATATTCACAATTAATGGGATGATAACACGCTTTTACATGCAGTGTTTTTCACTTTGAGAGGTATTTAAAACGTCAGAACTGATGTTTTTCTTTTGTTTTACATTTAAATAAAATAATTCGAACTGGAATCAACAAAAAAGTGTTAAAAAATGTCGCTTACAACGTTATTCACGAGAATGATTCAATTGTTATTTCTATGGTTCTGTCTAAAAAATATTCTACTTCTGCAAATTCTATTTCTGCAAATCAAAACAGTTCTGTAAAGTATATGTCGAACATATTATGGTAAATATGTGAACCAACAATAATATGTTTCGAGGGTACAATTATTAATTAGTTTGTACTTATAGTTTCTCCCATAGTTTAGTTTTCTCTCATCTGACTTTTAATTTTACACTATTCGTCGTGGGTTAGATGCAAAACACACATGTTCGATGTAAATTGACTTATATTTCGGTTTGGTGGAGTAAATTTAAATGCATTTTGTACTTTTTGTTGATATACATTTGTGTTGACTTTGACAGAATTATTCTACCACATAAACTCAAAATGCCGTTGTTGTTCACTTGTTGTATGTTTTGTACTACCTGTTTCTACCTGGTGTTATTGAAGCCATGCATTGCACCGTACAATATTTGCTTATAAACATTATACACCTATGATGCGAAATTAAAAGAGCGAAAAAATGCCTCTATACAGAAGTTACTCTGTGGTTTCTTCAAATATAAAAGAAATACCAGTAAAATACTTTTGGGCCAAACAATTTTCCACGTGTAATCGACACATTTAAATTTTTTTATTTCATTTCAGAATCTACCAAAGTTGGAAATCTTAGATATGTCCTTCAACAATTTACCTAATTTCAATTTTGATTACTTCGATCAGGTAAAGTCGATACGTAATAGTTACCCATCGTAATATCTGATAGTTGACATATATTCTTAAAGGTGGGCACTCTATCTAATCTAAACGTGAACGTAAGCCACAATCAAATTAAGATGTTAGTGCATAATTCATCCTGGAATGCACGCAGTGATCATGGTAAATGAAGAACTATACAAGGAACTTTAAACGAAACTTATACCTGATTTTTCATTCCATAGGTTCTTCTATGTATCATTCAAATATTAAATTATTGGATTTATCACACAACAACATATCGATTATATATCCGGGATATTTTAGGCCTGCTGAAAGTTCATTGACCCATTTATATTTGGGTTATAATGCGTTAATGGTAAGACAGTGTAGTTTGCAATCCTGCTGTGATAATGCGGTTTTGCCAATAATTGGATATGTAATTCTAGAATGTTACTCGTGATGTCTTTGGCAATATGCCCCATTTGCAATGGTTGGATATTTCTCATAATTTTATACGAGAATTGGATTTTGATGCTTTTAAGAATACTAAAGAATTGCAGGCAAGTATGTTTTGGGATTGATACTACAGTTTGAGATTAATTTTTGAGTGTTCTGTTTTGTTGGGTTTTAGCTGATTTATTTCAATTACAACATTTTGACTGATATACCACAAGAAATTTTTAAGCCTATTCGTGCTTTAAGAGTTGTTGACTTTTCTCACAATCACTTGCGCGGTCTACCGGATAATTTATTCTATAACGGCGGCATGGAGAAGTAAGTATGAAAATAACACTTATAAACGTAGATGGCTGATAAACACCGGTCAGAAACGTAACCCTCAAGACTTTAAGGGGAATTATCTAAATTTACTTCCGTAGTTGCTTGACTTTGACTAATGGCAAAGATCAACGCTCGACTAAGTCGTTAGGACACGCTGAAAAATAATGCCCACAGCAACATATTGCAGGAACCATGTACATGTTTGTAAGCACTGCTTTCATGAATTGAAGACCTGAAAACAGCAGTGTGTTCAGCAGTTTTCAACAAACAAAACCACATTTGGGTCACAAATACATGTATTATAAGCTATTAAGCAATGTATCTCAAATATGTTATATTGAATAGCAAACACAATGTGTTTAGACACAAGCATACTATATTTGCGACAAGCTACAAACACGTTAAATTTGCATGCAAACAACAATAAAATAACTTTTCAGCGTGTATAGATTAGAATGGTATAAAGGCAAATTAATCTGTAGCTTAACAAGAGAACGGGACTGTATCCATGATAATGTTGTTGCCATTTAAAACGGTAGCAGTCAAAGAGCTGTATCAGAGAAGAACAGCAGGACAACATCCTCTTAGAATAAAAGACATAAAGGGTATAAGAAAATGGAGCAGCGAATCTATGCTGAATGCCTTTTGTCAACGAAATTGACAGCCTGCAGAACACTAGTTTTGGTCTAATTTTCGGGTTATTCGGACTTTATTGATTATGTTGTAATTTTGTAATAGAATTTCATACCGTAACGTTGCCATTTTACTTCTTTAAAGATTGGATGTGTCTCACAATATGTTGTTGAAAATCCCCTCCTCATCGCTATCCAGTCTGGCTGCCCTAACGCTGTGCGAATTACATTTATCCAACAACTTTATATCCACAATACACAGCATGGATCTGTCGAACAAATTTAGAGTGAGTTGTAATACATTTATCAAAAAATGCATCACCTACTTCTATCCGGTAATGAATGCCTGTAGTATGTTAACAAGTTCTGTCTTAACTAATATCTCTCTTTTTCCATTTTTCATAACGTAAACTAAAATATCCAAATTATACCCTTGAACCCTGTAAGCCACATAAATATCGGGTGAACTTCTTTCTTACTACCTTCTTTCTTTCGCTGCAAAATTAAAGCATATATCCTAAGGCAATTTTCAATCCCACTTTTGTTCATCTTACAGTCTTTGCGTTTCCTGGACATCTCGTATAATTATCTGTTGCGCATTGATGATGCCGTTTTTGCCACAATGCCTAAATTGGCAGTGTTAGATTTGTCACATAATCGCGATCTGAAAGTCATGGACAAGTCATTTATGGGCCTGGAGAACAGTTTAATCAAACTGGGGTTGGAAAATGTTTCCTTGAGTACTGTGCCCGAGATACGTTTGAAATATTTACGAGAATTTCGTTTGGGATACAATGAGTTACCATCTATACCCCAAGAATTGGCTCACAACATGTCCAATTTAAGAATGTTGGATTTGTCGAATAATGACTTAACAAATGTTCCGCTGATGACTCAGTCATTGCCGCATTTAAGGTGAGTAAAATGTCATGGCAAATGCTAATTTGTATACTTTTGCACGATGTTTCCGCGAACACACATACTTCTTTCTGCATACACTTCAACACGTTTTTAAATCCTTTTTTAGAAAACTGATGCTTTCTGGAAACCCCATAACATCCCTTAATAATAACAGTTTTGATGGCGTCAATGAGGATCTGGAAATGCTTGACATTTCCAATTTTCGTTTGCATTATTTTGAATATGGCTGCTTGGATGCATTACCCCACTTGCGTCAATTGAAATTAACTGCTTACTCACATCTGGAACATTTCAATATTCCATATCTGCTGCGTCATCACCATAACATTCGAGAATTGTGGATTGAGGCGCCACAACCATTTACACGCATAGTGAAAAAAGGTTCAGGACCAACGCAAGAAATGACCACCGTACAAATGGGTATGCCCACCGATTTAACCAGAGAAATGGAAGGACACTTGCCCCAAAAATTAACAAACATAACCTTTAGTGGACCACAATTTTCTTCATTGAATGAAAACATTTTAAAGGTATGTAACGAGAGAGAGAGAGAAAAGGAGTGGCAGATACACAAAAAAGAAGACTCATATTGACAAGTTCTTTAATCCACTTTACATTTTAGGGCATGCAATCTCCCTATTTGTATATACAACTTTATAATACTTCCCTGCAAGAGATACCTAAGAATTTCTTTAAAAATTTGGGAAGAGTCCGTAACATTTCCTTGGATATACGCTATAATAATCGTATGCTGAAAAAGATACCTAATCCCAATACAGGCAATGTACCATTTTTACCGAATAGCGTGTTTTTGACGGAATTGAAAATGTCAAATTCGGATTTGAATTGTGATTGTGATTTGGGGTAGGCTGGAGTAATAAATTACTTATAATTGCTGAGCAAATCTTTTTTTTTTATAAATAATTATTTTGTGTTTTTTAGGTGGGTCGAATTTTGGCAGCGTAAACGTCGTCAATATATTTGCTCTTCGCAGACCTGGACTGATACCATATTCCGTACATTCATGAATTCACCTTGTCAGATTTATGGCCGCTACACCTGTGATGATCACGATGATGATTTGCGCGAAACTCGATGTGATAACAAAGGAGGGCAACAACTTATGGAGGTACGAGTATAATTAATATAATAAATAAATTGTATAACTTGATTATTTAATGATAGCCTGATACTATCATAAATTGTTAAATTTAAATGTAGGTTAGGTTGAGAAACTGAATTGAAGCATTGAGACTTCAACTCATGACCCATTTCTGTGCAGTATTCGTAGTCCCGTTAATAATTTAAACTCAGTTTCCCATCACGTCCCATGAAGGGATAGGGTTGTCCTCTGAGATGCTGTAAACTAGGGACAGTATCGTCGAAAAGGTGTTGGAGTATTAATCTCTCGAGTGCGGAGAAAGTGTTCAATCGTTTCGATGACGACATCACGCACCCGATTTTCGTGTGTACTGTTCTATTCGAAGTAGATGTGCCACCAGAGTGAAGTTTCCAATTATAACTTGTATAAATCTATTACGTTTGAGCAAAGAGGATGTACAAGTAGAGAAGAAAAAACCACCGCAATGTGGCAACCCTCGTAGAAAAGAACCAAAAAGTCGCAGCGATTCACTTAATCGCATTTCTCTCGCGTCCATATCTTATTTCATAGTTTTTGCACAGTTTGTGTAATTTACTACAACTTGGTTGGCATTTGTATAGTTATATACAATAACACTAGCTGTGTTCGAGTACTTTTCCAGTAAAAAATATCAAGTAACTAGTTTTCGGAGAGTATGATTAATGATTTTGCTCTCTGAGTAAAAAATATAACAAAAAGTACGCGAACGACATCCAGTAAAAACTTGCAAGAAATAAGAACTTTGTATGTAAACAGCTGATATGCAACGTAAACATTGGAAGAATCAACAAACGCAATTCGAACAAAACATTACAAATCACCAAAACTGTTTTCTTTTTCAACAGATATACTTAAAGATTTATAACAAAACATTCAAAAATCACATTTTCTCTTAAAAACTAAAATTCCAATGATAAATTTATTATTTTATATTCTTTCTACGTCCTAATTTTGTTTGTTTACATAAAACATATGTTTTAAAACATATGTTATTACTTGAAAATTCTTACTGGCAAAAATTTCTCCAGTAAAAACTTGCAAGTTCTCTATCATCGAACTGTCAAAATAATCTCTCTCTTGCTCTCTCGTTACTGGCTTTTTGGTGTAAACGAACACTATCAAGCAAGAAATAGTAATAATTTGTAAAAATTTGTACAAATTATCCAGTACGCGAACAGACTTACTATCAAAAATCTGATCGTGTATTGAAATATCAAACGAAGAGAGTAAGAGAGGGATCAGAGAACTGAGCGCTTCACTATGTCCAGCTTTATTAATTGTGCTTTTCCCATTTGTGTAACACCAGCTCATGATAAAAATACTCATGGTAGACGCAGGAGGTGTGGTTATAGTTGATGGCAAATTGATGGCAACAACATAATACATTTTGATTTTCCATCTTACTTACGTTGTGTCAAATCCAACATATACATACGTATACCAACAATAAATGTAAACAAACAAAAACAAAACGCATGTGAACTTGACAGTTCGAAAGTGGTTTGCAATGTAAACAAAGCAAAACAGCTTCACCACCTATGAATCCATCTTGCACCAGCTGTTCAGCACCATTTGATGTGTCCCATGTTCTATTGTGGATTATTCTTGACTATTATTGAAGTTGTTTTCAACAGGCTTTTACGTTTTTCAATATTTACCTTCCGCTGATTGGACACCATCATGACCAATTACTCTGAACTTTCATACAACAAAATTTCGAAGCATTCAGTAGTCCATATAATCCCCTGGCTGCCAATGGGAGATAACTTTTATAGTTCTTTACCAGAGTGAAAAATGTTGCAATACGACGTTATTGTGAATTAAAATATTAGAAGAAGAAAATAAACATTCGTAATATACATAAAGACCCAGCAAAAATATAATGGAGTAGTTCCAACGGTACTACACCTTTCAGTACTACCAACGAAGTACTAAGTGCGGATTTTCGTCATACAGGAATCCGAAATTGCATTAGTTATTATGGTGTTTGTCGGTAGAAAAAGATATCGGCCACTAATGCTGTTATTGTTCGCCCAAGTTCAATGTCTTCGATAGCTCGATGGTGAGATGCGCGGCTGGCAATCAAAACGCTTGAGTTCGAATCCCGGTCGGGGAAAAATTGTTACAGGAAAATTAATAATTATTTAAACCCTCGGTACACAACTCTGTAATTTGTATGGTAATACTTTCAGGCGAATACACAATTTGATTCCGAAAATTTTGGCAACAAATGTTCGTTCGTTGTACTTGCCACATTGGTAATTTTTTTTAAATAACTACAAATCTAAAACACACATTGCAAATCGCTTAAAAAACAAAGCTTGATTTGGTGAGATTTGAACCCAGGACCTTCACCAGCTGCCGTTGTTTAGTGGGACATGCTACCATCGTGCTAATTTTTGTGGTGAATCGTAGCGCTAAGTAACAGAATTTGTTCTACTTAAAAGTATCCAATTTGGGAGTAGTACCCTCCAAGGACAACACTATGTAAAAAGCGGCAGTGCAGCACCCAAATTTGAACCGCGTAGTTCTGGTGGAAATTCTGGTGATTGGTATACACTTTTTTTTGCTGGGGACGTTCTGGATCATCGCTAATTTTTAAAGAAAAACGCTTAATAACGCCTTAATCGCAGCTTGGCTACATGTGAAGAGTAATAGTGACATTATCAGGAAAGGAAATAAAGAGTCCAATTCTATCAGGAAAGGAAATAAAGAGTCCAATTCTAGTTCTCCCATCCGCCCTTGATCTGACAGTATAGCAGTAGATCGGCTTTTCCATTATATGCGGGTGAAAGGATCTGTGCTAGTTTCGAATTCATTATCTAATTAGGTCTGTTATTTTATTCCTTGGTAAATTAATATTATGACCACTTTGTATGGGGAGCTAAGAGATTTTAAGCACCTCCCATATAAAGTTAATCTCATTCGATTCGTTTTTAAGCAATATTATGGAGGGACATCATTTCATAGAAGGAGCTTTATTAGACGCTAGGTATTTTCGGGCTCAATACGTTTTAGGACTCACAGTCAATGGAACCATATCCTTCTTTCTGCTTTATCCACACAATCAGCTTTCGTACGAAAGTTTATTGATTTCATAGTAATCAGTTCGTAAGGCTTTACTATTGCTTATTCAGCTTTTGAAAGTTTTTATATAGAGTCCAAACATAATCAAATACGCTACAGACGACGAACGTTTTTTTAAATATGTAGGTTTCTTATGACACGGAAAAATCGCCACGAATAGAATCTTTTCTAATTTCTTGGAGGCACTCTCACGAATCCTCTCAATTGAGAGAATGGAGTTGCCACATTTTCACAAAAATCATAAGAGCAACCAACACATACATATTATGACACATATGAATACAAAAGAAAATTAAAGAAAAGGGGTGAAAATGATTTACTGTTAAACACAATACAATTAAATTGAATAAAAAATTGTTAAAAGCTGTAAAAACAATTTTAATTATGCACATCAATAATATTATGTTTCCAAACATTCAAAAAAATTCCAGAAAAGAGCCGCAACTGAACGCGACGCAGAGAGGAGAAATAAACTGAAGTCGCCAGATGCTCTCTCTCCCATTTCGTTTAGCCGCAGGGGTTTTTTCGTCATCGTCTGAAGCGTGTATGGTTCTGTTTGGACTCATAAACGGAAAAAATCGGAACCCAATTTTTTTTAGTGAAACGTGTGGCAACTCTATGAAATATAAACTGTTCTCAGCATGTAACTTATACAACTACTGTGTATTAACACCAGGCGTCATAAACACACGCTAACAGCTTGCTTGTTCGTTACGAGCCGTAAATGCAGAGTAGAGAAACACATCTACTCCTTTATATGTGTTAACGCACGCTCTTTTTCGTCTCAAACAGGTTAACACAAAGTGTATAAAATGTACCAAAATCTACATAAAGCATGTTTCAGGGTCACACGACTTAACCCGAAATATGAATAGAAGAATACTCCAAGGGGGAGTCTTATCTCCACTTCTCTGGAATTTACCACTGGATAGTATTTTGCTAGAGCTGGAGTGCCATGGAGATTGGAGTGTGTGTATATTCTTTACCAGGAAAAATTTGCCTAAAGGATAGTTCAAGATATCTAGGTGTGATTCTCGGCAGAAAGCTTAGTTTCAAGTCAAACACTATGAATAGGATCAGTAGAGACACTGTGATTCTATATTCGTGTAAAAGGGCCATCGGAGGACGCTGGAGCTTATCCCCGAAAATAGTTTACTGGATATATAGTTACATCTATTGTCGGGCCGATATTGCTCTACGGCATTGTCGTCGCACCGCTCACTGGTTCATTTCATGGGATGTAATGGGGAACCAATTCATTGTCGTCTGGTGGAAGGTACTGGAAAAATCCACTTAAATCAGTCTGGTGACAAAAGTCATGAGAACCCGCCTAAGATGTTCCTCGCAATGGATCGCCAGCCCATATGATCATGCGATGATTTTGAGAGATCTGCGGCAACTTTTAAACGATGTTTAAACCTTTGGGAGAAACTTCTGCACGGATACGCATAGAAAGTATTTAGTTTCCAACACTGATGGCTCCAAACTGGAGGTGGGTGTAGACCTTGCACTAAGGCTACGAGACCATAGTAGTGTCTCACAGCAGAAGTATACTCTCACAGTCAGACTGCAATAAAATGTCTGCAATCTGAATTCCTGACTTCAAGAACTGCCACGCATTTCTAAATGAGTTGACCTAGTAGTTCGATATAGGGGTGCCGTGGCAGAGGAATTTGTTCGATATTCACCTTATATGAATGCCGGGTCACAGGAACATTCTACCAATAGTGCAGATTTGCTGGCGGTATTAGGGACTACCACTGGATATGGGGTATGTGTGCATACTAGAGTTCTGCATGAGTATACATTTTCACACATTCAAATACATTCATGTTTTTTGAATGTGTTAATGTTCTCATTCTAGCAATTAGAGTACGATACATACAACCATTCTTCTCAGCGTGTTGCATTGGGTACGAAACACAATGAAACCGAGAATAGAGAGTTCTTGTATGAAGGAGTATCAACTATGTATATTGAGTAAATGGTCTTTAGAGACAAGCAGAACTATTCGAATAATGAGATGTATTCATGAGACATATTAAAAAAAGCGTAACTAAAGCAAATGCTCCTTCAAAACGAGTTCCCCCTTGAAATTCGCGAAACAATACTATTTTCTTCACCCACAGCGGCCGATTGAGTTGAGGACTACATATTTTTAATGTTTAATAAATTCTTTTTAAAATAATTTACTTCATCTATTTCCATTTTATAATATATATTTTTGAAATTAAACTCATAAAAAACGATTATTTCTTCCTTTAGTCTTCACACAACGTTGCTGATCTTTTCATTGACGAGAAAGCAAATGAGAACCATAACCAGTCATAATGTAGCGTTTTTTCATTCGAATAGTTCTTATGTATTCGAATGGTTTTTACATTCACGAACATTTATTGAGTAAAATGTTGTGTTGTCGTAACAGAATTGAGACGAACAGAGTAGTTAACAGAGATAGATTCATACAACATTCATTCCAAGATCACACAGGAACTTATCGTTTCATTTCGTTGTTTACACTATTCGGACCGTTGGTGCAGTGAGATAATGAATGTATTCTAAAAGAGAGTGCATTCATGCAGGGCACTAGTGCATACTCATGCTTAAACCCGAAGCTTTCAAATATGCGAATGGTAGATGGTCTGGAGGTATAAAATTCAGAATCACCAGGCAAGTATGGCCAAGTTATGATCTCATGCGCTAAACTTGATATCAATTTCTAGCCCTCTATGCTAGTAGCTTTGATCAGTGGACACTGTTTAATAGGCGTTTAGACTTGCGTTCTCAGCTCATAATTACTGCGGAAGCTGTGGGGATGAAGAAAAGGACGTAAGCGTCCAACGTCTCATATGTAGACATTCTGGAAGGGACTAATGTACGTCTCTCTTCAGCCACATGCTGGAATATACCAATTTACAGGATCAACGATGTGGGCGGAATATGACGTCCCGTGGTATCACAAGGATCCTCGTAGAACTAAAAAAAACATCCCAAGAAGGTATTGGAGAGAGCTTCTCACAACCAGCTTTCTAATTTTTCACTCATTGATTGGGACCTGCAGTTTTAACCGGTTCCGAACGTTATTTTGAGAAGCTTTTTCATGGCTTAGTATTTGATAGTGTAGCCATCAGAGCCGTGTTGAAGTCCGCTCGGGGGCTTTCAATTACGATTTGTCTATCTCCATTTCCATTAGAATCCTTCCTGGAGATTGATGGCACTCTATTTCTATTGAATTTATTTCGTAGATATTGTACAGTTTGATGTTGAAGACTCAGAACATTGGAAGAAAGTTTTTAATACTTCCCAGCTATTTTTTGTCGAGCATAAAGCGATCCATTTGGTAAATTTCTAGCTTTTAACTGGTAATCGGTCACTTCATGGATGTACAACTTTGTCATCTGCTTCGAAATAAAGCGGGTTTTAATTCCAAATTATACATGACCCACCCCTTATTTTTTTATTTATTTTATTCTTACTCTTCTCATATATATTTGACCTACCCGATTAAACAAAATCGTCGTTGAGTAAATATTCCTTTAGACGTTTTGTACTTCTGTTTGGAGCGTGAATACTATTTTTATGCATTTCTATTTACATACTACCTGTGTTGTAATTAGTTCCGGAACTTACATCTAAATCGGAGTTGGAATATCTGACTTATTTTGAAATTGGACAACTTATTTCGACAAATTGTCGGCAAAATAATTCGTTGGCAAAGTCGTTTGTGTCTGTCTGATGAGGTCGGTAACCATAGTGAGGTATGAAAACGGTTTAGGTTTGTAATTCTGTGTTGTTATATCAGTCGTGTAAAACCCGAAAAAAACCGGTTAATCGACTTGAAATAACCGGTAAAACCGGTACTTCGAAAATACCAATTTTTATAAATCCGACATACGGTTAACCGGCCGAAATTCGGTTAACCAGTTACGGTTTTGAAACCTTAACCGAATTTAGAGGTTGTCACAACAACACTAGATCTGAATTATAGGTTGTCTCAACCGAATTTTTGGTTGTCACAAACTCATTAGAGGTTATCATATCCTAATAAAATTTTGATTTTTTCTTTATTATTAGGTGATGATTTATTTCCCTATTTCTTATAAAAAAAAGTTTTAGTTCTCGCAATCAAATTATCCTGTAGTGGTGAAGATTTTATTAGTTGGATCAACGAAAAATGTAAAAACTAATTCGGTTGTACCAAATAATATATTTCTACGCTTAACTCATTACTTGAATTTGATGGCTGTAACAACCATTTGCTGATGTTAATTTGTTTTTGGCTGTAACAATACTATTCTAGAAACAACCAAAACAAATGGTATTAAAGTTGTTTATTTAATATTTAAACGTAAACAAAATTATTATTTGTTGTAACCACGGTTCGTATATCGTGGGTAATGGGTTACCCATTTTTGATCGAAAATATGAAAAAATTAGAAAAAATTTCTATATCTCGGAAACAGAGCATTTTTGATGATTTAAAAAAAAAGTCGCCAAAATAAGAAATCGCTAAAATAAAAGGATGGCTATAACACGGAAATGGTGCGTCTAAACTCAAAAATAATAAATTGTTTAGCTCCGTAGGAAGCTAATCCTTTTTTTAATCCGATAAACTAACATTTTTCAAATAAAAAATCGCGATTTTTTTTTAAATAAGTGATGCCATATTAAAGACTTCTACGGAGGTAACAATGTTATTATACTTGCGATTGGAAGCACCGTTTCATTTAGCGAGTTTCTTATTTTTACGATTTGTTTTAAAATAATTTGTTCCATACGATTGGACCAATTTATCAAAAAACCTTAGAAGCCCGTAAAAATTAGTTAATTTTTCGATTGGACGCTCAGTTTCCGAGATATTGGCAAAAGGGCGTTTTACCGATTTTTGATTAGGAAATTTTAGTTTTTTTATTAGAGAAATTTTAGTTGGATTTTTTTTAGAAAAAAGTGATGCCATATTGAAGACATCCGCTATCATCCGCAGTTTCCGAGTTATAGCAATTTTTTTAAGAAATACGAGAAATACGAAATGACGACTATATGAAAAACCCTTAGAAATCCGCAAAGATTAGTTATTTTTTCGATTGGGCGCTCCGTTTCCGAGATAAGGACAATTTCTCAAAATTTTTCACATTTCGATCAAAAATGTGGATGGGTAATCCATTATCCATCGCCGTGAGTAATGGTTAAGGCCGCTTACCCATTCTACAAGTGTAATGCATAATCGAACAGGATAATTTCCCATCGTCGCGGATAGCTACCCATTACTTATCCATACCCTGTGGGTAATGATTAAACGTTCATTACCCATACCCCACGGTGATGCGTATGGGTTACAGATGGGGGGTAAATACGAACTCTGTAACCATACACAAACAGTTATAATTTAAGAATATCATATGTATGTTTAAGTTTATTTGTGTCATCCACAATAATAGTTCCTCCAGACAATTGTCCACAATTTGTTGCCTGTTTGTGAAGGCGTCAATAGTGGCGTCAGATTCAACGATTGTGTTTAAAAGTCTCACTTCACCTCAGTTTATGGTAATACTAGTAAAATAAAAAATACATGCGATTCAGAAACTAGTACGGTGAGATATATCAACTGGACATATTCATCTTGTCGATAACAGTAAAATATATATGGATTTTAATGGCCTTCTTTTGATTTCGTATAGAAAAATATATGTCAACTGTTGTTTTTGTCCAAAGCTCGAATACATAACTTTGTAACAAATGTTTTTGTGACAGAAACTAAATTATGATTACAGTGACTAATATTTGAACACGAATTCTAATATTGTACTTTTTATGAGTTGTGTATCTTCCATTTCAGATGTATGAGGTTTTGAAATACTCAAATTGGTTAATACAACTAAAATTCGGTAGTAGCAAGTTGTATTTAGTAAGACCGATTTTTAATCTATCAATAAAGTCGACTAATAATTCTTACGAATTCTGAGCAAAATATAGACTTTATCATTGAATTTCCAATGCCTGAATTGATTTCCAATTAATCTTTTCCCTGTATGGCCCGCTTTCAGTATAGCGACTAATTTATCTAGATTAGTTGATAATTATAATCGATAATTTTATATCCTTAAGATTGACAATTTCGAGTTCAAGTTAGTGAACACTTACAACGTTTAAACTATGTATAATTTAATTATTACAACTTTTTAAATTTTTTTGCAGTCATTAAAGGCGGATTTGGAATGCGGTTGGGATGGTGCCTCGTGCCGGGAAATATTCATAATAGTGATGGCATCTTGCATTTTTATTGTGTTCTTTATGTGACACTTGCATTGTGTGTACGAAATATCTAAGGAGTTCTATGACGTTTTGGAGCAGGTCTATGGCCCACAAAATGCATTAGGTGCATAACTACAAAACAGAGATAAAGTAAAACGTGAAAAAATGGATAACTTTTTTTTATTGAGAAGAATGGTAATAAATTGAAATGTTTAGAAACTCAAAGCGTTGTCGTTTTCCCGTAGAAACAAATTCAAAACATTTCTAAAATTGAAAAACTAAAGCCGAAGGCTTTTAGTCTCCTTAGACATCCCGATTTACACACTGCAAAACTCTCTACTAACTCTATTTGAAACGAACCTTAAGCGCGTCCATCATTTGATCTATAAATATTGATAACTTGTATTGGTCCGTACTATAAATTACTTTTAATATTTGTAACATTAGTCTCTCTTTTTTTTATTAACTTTTTATATACGTTTTGTATGCTATCTACATATTATACATATATCTACAGTATTTACAAACTCATAAAATCAATGATTTCTTTGTATCTTTATGAATGAATTATTTACATACCTGTGTACTTTTACCAAGTATAGTATTCATTCGATATTTTAAATACATCTACTGTCTACTCTTATACCCGCTTATGTAGAAAACAACGCTTTTTTAAAAATAATATTTATTTATTCGTATTCTCAAATAAAAGTTTTCAACAAAAAAATATACAAATTGGAGTGAATTTTTACCATCAAAGGTGTAATATTTAATTATTTTTAACATTTCGATAAATTGAAATCGATCAATTGAAAAGGACAATGTGACAAGTCATATTCGCCTATCGAAAATGTGTTTAATAAGGCATGATTGACTTTGATTTCCACTGTGAGCAAATACGGCCGCCACTTTGTTGATATACTTTTTATCATTTTAGCGAAATGGAATTGGGATAAATATGTATGTTTTAAGCATCCTACAATTGTCCTTGACCTACATATTTCCGATCATGAATAATGTGTTGCAAATAGTGGGTGAAATTCTTCGTTCACATTCAACTCCACCACCATAGTCTGTTCAACAACATCTCCTCTAAAGTGATTAAGGTTGATAATCATAAAGTTTATACCCTTTAAACTAACATTGTGTAACGACAACTTGTGGCTATAAAGATTACATTTATGCACAATTTGTTCCGCTTTCTTTATAAATCTAATTTTTAATTATGCAAAATTTTCTTAAAATTTAATTAATACTAATTTCAACGACAGGCCAGACAATCATACAAAAAAGGCAACCAACGACCAGTCAGGCCGACAATGCTAGGATAAGCTATTAAAAAATTATTATCATTTTATGATGTCTTCTAACGTTGCACAGACCACAACGAGATGTTTTTTGACGTTGGGTTGAAGGTTTTGCTAATGCCAGGTTTACATCCGCGCTCTAAAGCACAGTGGGGGGAAATAAGACGAAATATTTCTATATTAACTGGTTAATGTTAATAGTCACGTGGGTACGTATTAGAACATTTTTATATAACTAGGATTTAGAGAAAGGGGGTGTTTTGTCCATTAAGAAATATGGATGTAAAGTACATGCACCCTCGGGTCATGTAACAATATGCAGGAACCATGTATATGTTTGGAACATCCTATACTTACGTGCAAGCCTTGTTTTCATGAATTGAAGATCTGCTGATTTTTTTGTTTCTTTTGTTGTCTATCACGTTTTTGTTTTCAGCAGTTTTCAACAAACAAAGCCACATTTACTTATCCGGTCTCGGACAACCCCGGGGGGTCAGGGACCTTATAAAACGAAGATAACATATTCCGCCAACCAGTTCGATCTTTTGCTTTATTTCACATTTGGGTCACAAAAATATATATTATAACCTATTAATCATTGTGTCTCCAACATGTAATATTGAATGGCAAACACAATTTGTTTGGACAGAAGTATACTATATTTGCGACAAGCTACAAACACGTTATATTTGCACCCAAACAGCAATACGGACAGATTTTTCAGCGCGTATGGATGTATATTATATACGGCGATTATGTTCAGGATTATTGTGTCAGGTCACCTTCATTCAACGTGTTCCAGCCAAATCTAGAGTTAGTTAGGTTAGTTTGAGAAGAAGGTGTCGCAACATTAGTGCTTTTCCTAATGAGCCATTTCTGGACATACACCTAAGCCAGAGAAGTACCTACATATTACTAAACCTTCGATGAGTGGCGAAAGGTCGTGCCGGCCAGTCAACGTTATGGACCTGGGTGTGGTTGCCCTGTTGGATACCACAAGGGATAACATATTATCGCCTAAATATAATTATCTCCCAACCCACAGATTAAACTTTAGATACACTCGTAGTAAACACAGATGACGAGGCCAATTAGACAGTAGTAAAGAGGCACGTAGCTGTTACCACCGATAAGCCTCCTTCATACTAAAGCTATTTCTGCAGCCCTACGGTTTCTTATACAAGGTGGCGCAAAAGTAAACTTCCGATGTTTTTTGGCTGTAATTTAAAAAAAAAAAATTAAAAACTTTGATTCTTCTTGTGGATTATTTTTATTTGGTCTTTTAATTTTTTTTACATCAATTCGAGAATATGATGTCATGTAAATGGCCGCCGCCACAGTTGATTGTCATTTGAGCCCTTTTTATGACATTTTCCATCACTTTGGCCAAAACTTCCGGCGATACGTCCTCACATTCTTGACGGATATTGTCTTTAAGAGCTGCAAGAGTCTGAGGCTTGTTGACATAAACCCGCGACTTCAAAAAGCCCCACAAAAAGAAGTCTGGAGCGGTCAAATCAGGCGATCTTGCTGGCCAGTGCAAATCGCCAAAACGGGAGATTAGGCGCCCGGGAAATGCATCCTTCAGCATATTGGTTGTGGCACGTGCAGTGTGTGCCGTTGCACCGTCCTGTTGGAACCACATGTTTTCCAATCCCAATTCATCAAGTTGCGGCAAAAAGAACTCGTTGATCATTGCTCTGTAGCCGATCATTGCTCTGTAGTCGATGTCGACGGCACATCCATGACATCCTCGGCTACAGCAGCAATATTCTCTGCAGAACGGCTACTCCGGGGTCTGCCACGCCTGGCAGCATCTCGTGTTGTGCCAGTCTCTTCGAGGCAAGCGGCTAAACGTCGCAGTGTTTCACCAGTAGGCGTTGGACGGCCAGGAAATCTGCGACGAAATTCACGTTGTGCCAAAGTCACCGACCGATTATTGGTCAAATAAATAGTCAGCAATATTCCGCGTTCTGGAGCAGTGTAGCGTAACATTGTTTATTAACGTGTATTTCGCATGTGTTTACTACACAAATGTCAAAACAGAACTGACATTAGGGGCCAATCGCAAAATTTATAGCATTTTCTGATAGGAGGAATACTTTTGCGCCACCTTGTACAATAATATGGAACCCACTACGTCTTCATCAATGATCTGCAAATTGAACGATCGTTTTTACAAACATCCAGCAAAGGTTCGCACAAGATTAAATAGAGCGAAAATCATACGAAACTAGACGCGGAGAACGCCAATTATCGGAAAGCTGCAATTACCAGAGTTAGCCACAGCCTACTCAAGGAAGCTCTCGCAACTTTTGGCACAGAACCCACACCCTCCCGATGACGATCCTGATGCGCAGTGTAAACCCATTCCCAACTCTATGAAAACCGCCGCAACAATCTTACATGGTTTTGAAAAACCACTTGGCAACAAACCATGGTACGACGAAGAGTCGTATAGCAAATGATGAAAAGAACGCTGCACATATGGCAATGCTTCGTTCAATTGCAACGCGTGCAACCGTCTCTTTAGGCGTAAGAAGCGGCAGTGGAGAAAACGCGAGAGTGAGAGAATTGAGACATACAGAAGGAAGAACAAAGCCCGAAAATTCTACCAAAAAGTCAAAAACGGAGCTAACGGACATGCTTCAGGGCCCTCCTTCTGTAAAGACAAGGACAGAAATCTCATCGCAGATGGGCAGAGCATGTTGGGAATATGGAGAGATCATTTCTCCACGCTACTGGTACCTGAGATACCCAATGACGAGGAGACAATCGATCACAATTTGGACGATGACGTCGATTGCCCCCTCCTAAACAAGAGGAGGTCAGAACAGCTATTGCCCGGCTTAAGAACGGCAAAGACGCATTAGCCGATGGATTACCGGCGGAGCTGTTTAAAGCTGGCGGCAATGAGTTAAGTTGCATGCATCAGCTCATTAGCAAAATTTTGTTAGATGAATGCATGCCTGGCGATTGGAGTCTCCGTGTACTATGCCCCATATTTAAAAAAGGTGACCCGAGTCTCTGTGCCGACTACCGTGGAATAAGCCTTTTATCCATAGCGTATAAGGTTCTATCAAGAATAATGTGCGGAAGAGTAAAACCAATTATCGCTGACCTGATTGGACCATTGCAGGCTTAATGCCTGCAAAAACTACAACTGACCAGATTTTCACTCTACGCCAAACGAAAAACAAGTCGACACCTACATATAACCTATTCGTCGATTATAAGCCGGCCTTCTATAGCCCGACACGCAAGAGACACCAAACCCGCATTGAAAGTTGGTAATGATCTTACCGAACCTTTTGAAACCAAGCGAGGCCTCAAACAAGGCGACGTCCTATCGTGCGATCTCTTTATCATCTTAATGGAGATCATTATGAGAAAAGCTGCAGTCAACATGAATAAAACCATCAGCAGAAAAAGTCACATGCTGCTCGCATATGCTGATGATATAGGTATCATTGGGCGCACAATGTGAGAATTTACTGCGGTGTTTTCGAGAATTGAAATCTAGTCAGCAAAAGTGGGTCTGAAAGTAAAAGAGGACAAGACAAAATGAATGGTTTCAACGAGAATGCCCTCCACAGGATTAGACCGAAGCGTGAACGTTGATAACCATTATAATTTCGAGGTGGTGGACGAATTTATATACCTCGGATCTGCCGTAAACAAAAACAACAACTTCAGCCTTGAGATCAAGCGGAGAATTGTTTTTCGGAATAGATGTTATTTTGGGCTAAGCAAGCACTTTAGAGATAAAGAGTAACAAAAGTCCATACTATCATATAACTAGACGAAACATCTGAAACAGTCTTCGAGAGAAAAATACTCCGAAAAATTTATGGCCCTATAGTGCACAACATCGAGTATCGGCGTTACATGAAACATGAGTTGTATGAGCTATAACCCGACATTGACATATGTAGTTAGGAAAATAACGCGATTGCGCTTACTAAGCCATGTCAGTAGAATAAATGAAGACGAAACAGCACGAAGGGTTTTCGAAACCGAACTCGAAGGAAAAATAGATAGCCCAAGACTCCGCTGGAGAAACCAAGTTGACGAATCCCTGCGTACACTTGGAGAGGTAAGGTAAAAGATCGAAATGGTTGGCGAAATACGAGTATGTTACCTTCGTTTTGTAAGGCACCAAGGAGACGGGATAAGTACGTAAGTAATAGATTATAATAAATAATACCAACATTAGAAAATTCAAATATAAAGTTTTATACGATATAATAGAAAATATAGATTTTTTTAATTTTTTATAGATTTAATTTACTTTTATTCAAGTATATATATACTCGTATGTTATTTATTGTATATGTAATTTTAATAAAAAAAAATATTTTTATATTAAAATTTTTGGTAGTGTTACGAAGCTGCTTTATCTTCTAAAGGCTTTATGCTATTTCTAAAACGCTCAACCATGTTCGACTTAAAAGGACGATTTGTCTTGTATGCAAAATATAATAATACTCTCTTCAATGTTGGAACTTAAAGCGAACCACAGACTTGTCAATTATGAGCATGAATATCAGCTATCGTTGATGTATATTGTCGGTTTCCCGCCCTTCCTGACCAAAAAAAAGAACATAATCGAAGTTGTTCGCATCGCTATCACGTTCACAAAATTTGTTGGTTATATTTGTTCATATGCATCAGTCAGATAAAAAGTTATCGACCAAGCTCATGGTGATGAATGACAAGTCTGTGGTTCGTTTAATATTACAAGATTTATGAGCAGAAAAATCGATAATGAAACCTCATCAAATAATTTTAGTTAGTGACACATTTGACGGCCTATCTCTGAAGCCGCTGAAGATGAATTTCCACAAACATCCAATGAGAGTTGAAATTCTACATGCGACAGTTTCAGATTTTTCACTATACCTGGGTTTTTACTCGGACACAACTATAGGCTAATTAGTTGTGAAAGAAGAAACAAAATGATTGTGTAACGTTGGCATCCAGACAAATATAAAGACAATACACTTTTAAGCGCGGCAGTCGGTGTCATTTCAATTGAATTCAATGTTATTTACCAAAATCTACAAATAAAAATACATTTTTCCATATTGTGTGGTCTGTACACTTTACTGTGTGTACTAATATGGTTGAGCTGAGTGGACTGTATAGGCGATTCCTCCCAAAGGGGTTGTTGCTGGGACACAGGGGAATCCAACCTTAAGAATGCAGCTGAGAAAGTAAAAGTTTAACAATATTCATGATCGAATGTAACTTCATTCTAGCAGTTATATATTTTAAAGTTATTTCAACATAGAGTGGTAACTTTACGTACAATTCATTTTGTATAATAGTTTAGAAAAATTCAATGATGGCATTTTAAGTACAATTTAAAGTACAATCCATTTTTATAACAATTCAATGATAGCGTTTTTAAGTACAATTTACAGTAAAATTCAGAAAATAATGACAATTTACATTCTTATCTCAAAACAATTATGTGTGTCTAAATGTTATGTTTTGATTTTTTCGGAAATTACAACGAAACCCCACCGAATTGGCCGCTGACATCAAATCATTTGCCGAATTTGCTGTCTTTGAATAATCAGAGACAGTGACGAAGACAATGAGAGAAGTGTGGGTGTATTAATTAAAAAATGTTGAATGCATTGTTCACAGAGTAATGCTGTATAGAGTAGCAGATGGGTGTTTGGATGTTGGATAGTATTGCTTTAATAATACCAGATAGAGACAATGGCTCAAACCAACGAACTATAAATCAGCAACGGCATTTCGTTTTGTGCGATAACATTTTTGTGTAAATACACCACAAATGTATACTTATACTAACAATAAAATATAACAAAAAAGTCCAAAACACGGTTAAATTTCACAGTTTTTCATCAAAACGACATGAAAAATGTAAGTCAAAAATTTTTGTAATACCACCTAGTGTAAGTCAATTTACGTCAAATAACTCTGTATCGTACCGACCGCACCACGAATAGTGTGGAAGGAAATATCAGATGAGAAAATAACGTCACAAAGCGGGTCTAAAAAGTGGGATTACGTTTCCAGACGGGATGAGATATTGGAAAGCTGTATAATCCCGCCAAAAGTGGGATGATTGGTCAGGTTAGTTATACCCATAAAGTAAATCTTTAAAGAGAAAAACTTAGACTCATCTGAAGTTTCCTTTCACACTCTTTTTGATACGGTCGGCGTGATAGAGAGATGTTTGACGAAAGGTGACTTACACCAGGTTCAATTACAAGAATTTCTGACTCTAATTTTTCACGTCGTTTTGGTGAAAAACTGTGAAATTTAAATGTGTTTTACACTTCTTTATTGACTGTTATTGTTAGCATACATTTGTGTTGTATTTAACACACAAAACGAAATACAGTTGTAGTTATTTTGTTGGTTGGTTTGAACCATTGACTCTATCTGGTATTATTAAAGCAATTCTTTCCAACATCCATCGTTCATATCACACCAGGCCAATTGTCAGAAATTTGCTGAGCGAAATGTAAAGTCTATATATAATAATTAGTCAATGGTTATACCAATATGTATTATAGAGGTGCATGCAATTCCAAAGGATTGATTGGGGTCTCTGATATTTCCATCTAACGACATTGGATAATACAATTGACTCATAGGTATTACACAGCCGTCCACATATCAGAATGTATACATCATGAGCAAATCACCGGAAACGGCACTGCTTAATGAGCTCCATAAACAAATATATTTATCTGAACGAGGACTTTATTGTCTTGTTAATAACGTCCTACCTATCATAACCCACGACTTTACCATATGCGGGGGCGGCCCCAAATCTAGTCGACCTAACAAAGAAGACATAAAACGGTTGAGAAAAATTTCCTTTATTTTTCAACATAATCTCCTTTTACCACGATACACTTTTCCAAAGATATTCAATAGCTTTGATACAGTTTATAGTAAGAACTGTCAAACTCCTTAAAATTGCCAGCAACCGCAGATTCCACCTCTTCATTGTTGGCAAATCTTTTACCACCGAGCCATTTTTTAAAATGTAGAAATAGAAAATAGTCCGAGAGAGCTAAATATGGTGAATAAGGTGCGTGATGAAGCAATTCGAACATTAGTTCATTAATTTTGGCCATCGCAATAGTGGATGTGTGAACTTGAATATTATCCAAATAAAACAACACTTCTTTTTCGCCAAATGCGGTTTTTTTTTTCATAATTTCATCACATAAACGCTGCAATAAATTGGCACAATATTCGCCGTTGATGTTTTTTTCTTTCTGTAGATAATCAATAAAAATTATCCCATGCGCGTCCCAAAAACAGACGCCATGACCTTGCCTGCAGGGGGAACCTTCTTCGCCATCTTTGGAAGCCATCTTTGGAATCTTAACGACGCTGTTTTTGCACTATTGGAAGCAAGCGCGGCACTCATCTTGCGCACAACTTTCTCATCTTCAAATGTTCGATCAATATATGATGTATAGCACTTTTTGAAATGCCTATCATTTCAGTTAGCTCACGCACCTTCAACCTACGATCATTAAATACCATTTTGTGGTGTTCGTCTTGGCAGCTCGTACGGCCTCGTTTAAGCTATGCTACCCAACATTTTAGAATCGTAAACGAGGGAGCAGACTCCCGCAGAGTAGAATCTAGCTGGGCTGTAATATTGCTTGGACTGAGACCTTTCAAACGGAAATATTGAATTATATAACGGTGACCAATTTCTTCCATGTTTACAAATTCACTGAGATCGTTTACTTTTGATTTCTCAAGTAAAAATACTAAACAATGTGGCGCTTTGAAATTTAAAACATATATTTTATAGGGTTGCCATTTTCCACTAAAATACTTTTTTAAAACTACTGGCACCATCTATACGTCACGTCGGTTAGTTTTGTGACCGCCCTCGTATATGAATAGATGAACCGCTGGATTGTATTTTAATCGGTGGTAAAGTGGATAGTGTGCGCGACATTTGCACACGAAACCATGGATCCGATCCGAGCTCTGACCACCTTACATTTTATTTAACGACGGTTACCTTAATTATTGACAGCGACACTATCGATTAATAGCCATGAGAAAGCCTCACAAAAAGAAAACCGTTCTGAACTGTAGCTCCCAATCAATGAGTGCAAACTAGTAAGCGCACAGCTCACTGATTGTGAAAAGCTATGCCTTGTCCATTCATGGGCTGTAATGCTCTATAGTATTGTGGTTTGGTGGCCGTTATAGGAAAGCAATCTTATCTGATTCTCATAACAAAGGTCAAGAGAATGGTAACGGTGTGTAACCTACGCTCCTATTCTCCTGACGATGGTCTGTATATCATCCACCTGATACCACGTTGCCCATCAGATTACATGATGCCGATGTGAATATTCCCAGCTGGCCCGGAGGTGATCATGATAGACATGGGAGATGGGATTACTTATCTATATTCAAAATGGATACTGGAACGAGGGCAGGAATTTACAGCTAAGACATCCAACTAAGTCTATCTCTTGGACTGGATGGAAATTGTAGAGTCTTTCAGGCCGAAATTCTTGCGATCACGAGAGCGGTAGATGAGATTCACAAGCTGGATCCATGTGATATTTGTGGACAGCAAGGCAGCTCTCAACGCGATCAGCTCAAATCTTTGCAAATCGAGACTAGTCTATGAGTGCATTCAAGCTCTAGCCTCACTAACTCCCTATAGTGTAAGACTCTGCTGGGTTCCTAGCCACAGTGGCATTATTGGGAACGATATGGCGGGCTTCCTTTAAAAAAATAGGCTCTTCTAGAGCGGATCGATCCTTTTTGGCGCATACTAGACCCCCAATCTCGTTCCTGTATGGACTGATTGATAACTGGGCCCGATGCGCTACCGAATCCTACTGGTCGAGGAGATTGGACTATAGGATATCTAGGAAGATCTGGCCTATACTGGATGAGAGTAGAACGGAACATCTTCTACAAATAGTAAAGGCGGACTTCATTAGTGTTGCGACGGGACAGTGTGATGTGCGCGAATATACATGCCGTTTCACAACCGGAAGAGACGACTCCTGCCGCTTATATAGGGCGAGGAAGAGATTGAGACAGTGGAGCACCCCTGCTGTCAATTTCCAGTCCTGTCGTATAGGAGAACGCGGTACCTAGGGGGCCGATATTGTTAGGGCTGCATGCCCTTGGCAGCATTGATATCGAAAAATGACTAAGGTTCGTGAGGGGGTTGCGTTGGATGCGGCGCCAGGAGGACGGATGATCACCCCTTCTCTCTCTCTGGAACCCCCATAACTCCCCTCACTCCATTCCCACCATTCCTGTACTCTCACACTGTGAATCTATCTATCTTTCTTCGGTCTATCTATCTGCCCAACAATTCGCATAATTCAGTATTCGTGTTGGATCACACGAAACGATTTTAATACGTCTTCGGCTAACCACTCCCTTCATGGGAATTTTGTGACGTGTCGAAAAAAGTTTAAACCCAAGTGACTAGTAAATATGAAATTAAAGAATTTGTGCCTTATTCCCCACTGTGCGTAGTTTATGGTATTTGTTTTCATGTTAATTTATTTTTTATTCCATTGGACATTTAATGCATCTACCCGTTATCCTTAGTATTATTTATTAAATTTCCAGTTTTACAAAAGAGTACGAAGTCAACTGATGTAAGTAATGTTGAATACAACAAAACCAACACATCACGGAATATGGCATGCTTGATGAATACTACAGCTCTTCTTTGGGCGGTTTTGTTGACGATTGTGATAGCGATGACTGAACCTGGTGCTGATGATGATGGTGGCGGTTGCTTGGTCAGTTTGTGTGGGGGCTTGGTGGTTTATACATGCATAAGTAAAGTCGTCGTCATCATTATTCCATTAGAGCTGAAAAGGCCGTTGCACAATTTCTTCAACTTCACGTTTATGCACTTTACCAACGCCAGTTGCAGATGTTGGCGCCTCAACACGTCCACAGTACACAATCTGTTGAATAGAGAAGACATACAGAGAAAAGGGAAATGAGAAGGCGAACTATAGACTTTCCTACTTAAAATATCCTGTCTATGCATTTTTATGCAAAAGGCCACGGATGCAGTGGCAGTTGCTGCATGAATTTGTTGAATGCGTCCATAGGAATTTGCTTGACAAGATTTTAAGTTTAATTCAACAATTATATATTGTTAATAAGATTATGTCAAAGATTAAATAATAATTGTGGGATTTACACTTGTTAGAGTTGAATGAATGATGCAAAGAGTTAAGTACAAAATTTGATAAATACAAATGAGGAACATAGCTTCAATACACATGTGAGAATGTGACAGTGCAGGTGAACAAATGGTAAACTTGATTGTCAACATGATTCCTTTGAGGCTACAAATTGTGTTTATATCCTGACTAAGAGATTCGGTCGAACAAATATGACTAATTGCACATTTAGACTACAGTTTATCGCAGGTAGGTTAGCGATTATCTTATTATCTAATCTGTGCAATTTATACGGCGTTTACACACAATTAGATTATCCCATTATCGGAATTACAGTGGGTTTTTCGTAAGGAATTTGACATTTGTAAGCCTGCGAATCCTCCTAATTCTGTAATCTCCGTATGTGCAAATGCCGCATTATACAGCATTTACACCGACCTAGATTACCGCATTTAGAAGGTTAGCTCCGTTAACCCGCTCTAACCTCAAGATTACTGATACAATTTTAATCTGTGAAAACTGGAGTTTAATTTTTAATCTCATTTTAAACTGCTGTACAATTTGATCCAACTCTGCTATTTACCAAACAAATGCAACTATAATTAAAACATATATAAAAAAAATCCAATGAGTGTTCGAACTCACGGGCGATGTGTTAACACCTTTTTGCTACACGGTACCTGTTCGATTTCTATGAACACATTCGTAAATGTTACATTGGAAAATAATAAACAGCGTTCAATCATATGATGACGTTACAGTTAAATAATATTAATACTTACAATTATTTAAAGACCCATTGCAAGCACATGTGTCATTATTTTCTTGCTCAATACTTTTTGTTTTATTCCCACAAAAGTCAAAGAATGCAAAGCAACAGACACTTGTACATACATACATACATTGTTATATTCGTACGATATAACCGAAGATCAACATAAAATACTTTTTTAATATTACTCCAAATTAATACTCCAAATTAAAACACTTCAATCTCGGCTCGCCGATATCGGATCGCCTTAATTTTTAGCCTAAACTCTTCGTCGAAACCAGCACTAGCTTTTTAATCCAAAAATTAATAAAATCGGCTATGAATTTCCGGAGAAAATCGCGTGGGAAAATTATATGAAAATCGTCCAATAATCACTTTCAATACAGACTGCCAAGCAACGAACAAACAAACGATGATAAGACAAAACCGAAGATCAACAAAACACTTTTTTAATATTACTCCAAATTAATACTCCAAATTAAAACACTTAAATCTCGGCTCGCCGATATCGGATCGCCTTAATTTTTGGCCTAAACTCTTCGTCGAAACCCGCACTAGCTTTTTAATCCAAAAATTAATAAAATCGGCTATGAATTTCCGGAGAAAATCGCGTGGGAAAATTATATGAAAATCGCCCAATAATCACTTTCGATACCGACTGCCAAGCAACGAACAAACAAACGATGATTTACTCTTACAAACCTAACACTTGCGTATGTATTAGTTTGATAGTTTACTGCCCTAGAGGCGCGCGTATAGATGTTAACACATCAAAAATTAACTGAGTTAACCTACGAAATGCGGTAATCTTGGTCGGTGTAAATGCTGTATAAAATTGTATGAGTAATCTTCTGGGTTAGCGTGAGTTAACGGAGTTGACCTTCGAAATACGCTAAACTTGGCATGTGTAAATGCTGCATAAGATTACCATCGTCGTTTATAGGGTTCACGTTATTTGAAAGATCAAAAGTAGAGAGGGATGCGAATCACTAACAGGTTTTCTTTCCAAATATTTCGAATGTCATTATTCCAATTGTTGTGGTCAAAATTAGTTAACAAATTGTAGATAACCCTGCTCTTCGTTACCTGTACAAAGCATTCAACAAGGTAAGTAACTATTATTGCATCTTTGATATTGTTTCAAATGAATGTAAAGATTTTGGACAATTAATTTTTCAATCATGCAAGAAGGAAACTTAACCAACAAAAATTTTATAAAAATAAACGAATTTTTGCCACATTTTTATCCATTCCCAATAGAAAAAAATACTAGTTTGGAACTAATATAACTACATATATCATAATACTAGTTCTTCTTTATAAAGACAAAGATAGAAATCAGTATTACTATGTCATTAAGTTGGAAGTAATTGCTCCCTTACTGATGATTTGGAACTTGTTGTGGACCAGTTCAAAAATATCGGGTTAGGAGACTGTGTGTGGTATTGAAACATA
The DNA here is from genome assembly GCA_963931995.1 of Phaonia tiefii. Classification (NCBI taxonomy): domain Eukaryota; kingdom Metazoa; phylum Arthropoda; class Insecta; order Diptera; family Muscidae; genus Phaonia; species Phaonia tiefii. Next base: position 90,445,444 of record OZ008367.1, read on the forward strand.
CATAGCTAGATATTATGGAAATAATGCAAGTGAATAACGTTAACCGGAAATTATGATCTCAAATATATTTTAGAAATAGTTGAAATAATCTCGTAAAATTTTCACTAGGCTATGGACCAGTTCCATGGCAATTAGTCCAATTTTTACTATTTCATAAATCAGTGGCACTGAAAGTGATGATTCATTAATCACTAGTTCGTGAGCTACTACAAAAATTGTCGCATTTCAATTTAAAATAAGCCTGAAATTGATTACTCACCTCTTTTCCCAGATGATGTTCGAAACGCGGTCTAATAAAACCCCAAGCGCCCATGTTGCGATGCTCCTCTTGAGCCCAAACAAATGCTACAATTACAAGGATCAATCAAAAAATGGATTATATTCAAACATGCTGAAATTCATTCTTACTTTTCGCATTTTTATATTTTCCCAATTCTTGCTGCAACTCATGCGCCGGGAAGGGACACAATGATTCTAAGCGAATTATTGCAGTATTCTGGATATTTTTATTTTGTCTTTCATCAGCTAAATTATAATAATGTTTGCCGGAACATAAAATCACACGTTTAACAGCATCGGGTTGCACGTTTGAATCACCCAAGACATTCAAGAATTTTGTGCCAGCTTCAAAATCTGTATAGGTCGAGGTGGCGGCTGATAAGCGCAATAAAATCTTAGGCGCTATTACAATCAAGGGTTTTCGATAATTGCGAATCATTTGGCGTCTCAAAACATGGAAATATTGTGCGGGTGTAGAAGGATTTACAATTTGAACATTGACATTGTCACTGTCGGGGCCAGACTCTTTAGAATCACACAATTGTAAGAAGCGTTCGATGCGGCAGGAACTATGCTCAGATGCAGTACCATCATAACCATGAGGCAGGAGTATAACTAATCCGTTGGAATCCATCCATTTAGCTGGAGAGAAAATTTATACATTTCTTAGAAGTTGAACAACAGTATTTCTATCTATAAAGCTTACTTTCTCCCGATATGATAAAATTATCGATAATAATTTGAGCCCCATTGGCAAAATCTCCAAATTGTGCTTCCCATATGATCAAGTTATCAGGGTTATCTATAGCCATTCCATACTCATAAGCTAAAACAGCCTCTTCTGACAGAATACTTTGGGCCACTTCCAATTTACCACCGCTGCCATCTTTTAAATCATTCAGAGGTATTAGCATGTCATTGCTCTGTTGGTCCACCAACATGACATGGCGATGCGAGAAGGTACCACGACCCACATCTTCACCACTGAGGCGTACATTAAAGCCCTGATACATAAGACTACCAATGGCCATGGCCTCTGCTGTGGCCCAGTCAATTTTCTCACCTACATTCAGTTTTTTACGTCTGGCATCGATATAAGTCTTTTTCAAATGAGGATGGACAGTCTGTTGACGAGAACAATTCATTTTTAGTTAAATATCTTTAAAATTCATATAAAACCATTGATAACACCCTATAGCACACAATGTTGTGTTGAACACTTACAAAGCCTTCGGGGTATGCAACACTTTGTTGTCCAATATAATTAAGCAGACCGTAATCTAAACCCGTCTCCCAGTAGGTGAGATAGTCATCGGAGGCTGTAGTTAAATGTTGCCATTGTTTTTGGAAATATGAGGGTTTAGGTTGATAGTTTGGGGCTAACAATAATTCTTCATTGAGGTAATTCATATACTGAATGCGGATTTGTGAAGCTTCTTCGGTGGTGAGTATGGCTTGTTGCGCTAATTTTTCAGAATACAAATCGGGAACGGATCTGGAAGATAGGTATGATATTTAGGATCGGATACGTCAATTCTAATAATACGTAATATGATATTATTTTGACATTTACAATTGTGTACATGCGAATCAGTTACTTACTTCCGATTATTGACAATGGCATATACTTTTGGATTTGTAAATGTGGGATCATCCACTTCATTATGACCCCATCGACGGAAACAATTCATATCAATAAATACATCTTTCCGAAATTGTCGTTGAAAATTAAATGCCAATTTCGTGACCAAAGCCACCATTTCCGGATCATCTCCATTAACATGAAATACTGGAGCTTGTATAGACTTGGCCAAATCTGAAGAATAATCCGTGGAACGACCTCTCTCACCGGGTGTGGTGAATCCCACCTGATTGTTGACTATCAAATGAACACTGCCGCCTATTTCAAAGTGTGGCACATAGGCCATAGTCAAACATTCCTGATTGATACCCTGGCCAGCAAACGCAGCATCGCCATGAAGAATAACATTCAGAACTGTGGAAGCGAAAGGTTTATCCGTCTCGTCACTAAAGGCGCCATCTTTGAAAGATTGTTGTTTGGAACGAGTTTTACCCATAGCTACCGGATTAGCGGCCTAGTGATAACACATATTAGGGACAAGGCGCTAAAAACCCAACAACATACATAAGTATGTATGTAACTCACCTCCAAGTGCGAGGGATTCCTTACCATACTAAAACGTATGTTCTTACCCTCTACCTGTAAATCTTCCGACGTATCTGCGAAAAATGTAACATATTTGTATAATTATTCCATTACTATTATCCATCCATTGTGGTTAATAATTAAGTCAAATTAGGAATGACGAGGATGGCATCTACTTACGGAAGTGACTTATTACATCTGACATGGCCTTACAACCATCCGGGAATTCTGATTCGCCACTTAGTTTGTGAAAAACTTTCGCTGGCCTCATATTCAGCAGAATGGTTTGTAGTGATGTGCGTCCACGATGTGGCATCGCCACCACAATCTGTTTGAGATCATCTGTAAATTATGGCCAAAATTGTTATGAACACGTGTTTCAGGGCGCTTTCTCTCTGGCATAGAAGTTGGTTGGTAACTATTAGCTTATTTGCAATTTTTGTTTTGGCCAACTGATTAATGGTTGAAGTCATAGTATAGTAACCCCGCATTTTTAATTTGAAATTACGAAAACTTTTATTACGTGTTTTGGGGGGTGTAATAAATTAGATTATATTTGATGCCGCCCTGGATCACATGGATACTCGTACATGTATTCAAAGCACCAAAATATCACAATTGCAATGAACCGGTGTGCCATATGACTTCGTTACGAATTCGAGACGGATCCCTTTCTTCGGACATTTTGTCGAAAACGGACATCCGTTGCAGACTCAGAACCAATCCGTTTGCGTATGAAATTCCTCTCGATTCCTTTCCTTTCTACTTTTTCGAATCCGTCTCGAACTCGCAACGAAAATCATATTCGAAAGCGTTTTGGGTTCGTTTTTTTGTAAATAATATGGATTCGAGACGGATCCGCTTTTATCAATTTTTGCGGATTCGAAAGGGATTCGCTCTGATATTAAAAATATATTTAATATTAAAATTGGTAATGAACTATATTTTCTCCCTCTAATCCACTGAAGTTTTTCAGTTACATTATATATTAATTTTTACCAATAAAAAAATCGTTGTCATCGTTGTCAGCTAAATTTGGTGTTTTTTCAACACATATGTATATGAATCTGCGTCATTAAATATATAAACACTGATTCGCTTTTTATGCTTTTACAGATTCGTAACGGCTCGAAACGGAACCGCCAAATATCAATTTCACTGATTCACTTTTCTATATTTTTACGGACTCGTAACGGGTTCGAGACGGATCCGCCACATCACAATTTTACTGATTCGCTTTTTATGCTTTTAGGACAGTGGTAGGCAAAACCGAACGCACGCGCACAAACGTATTATCTGCTTGTGTGCGGTCGTGAAAAATACGAGAAAAATACGATTATTGTTTGCCTCGCGAGGCTATGGGTTGGTTACCACTGTTTTAGCGACTCGTAACGGGTTCGAAACGGATCCGCCAAATCGCAGTTTCACTGATTCGCTTTATATGCTTTAACGGACTCGTAACGGGTTCGAGACGGATCCGCCACATCGAAATTTCACTGATTCGCTATTTATTCTTTTACACATTCGTAACGGTTTCGAAACGTTTCTCTTTTTATGATTTTACGGACCCGTAACGGGTTCGAAACGGATCCGCATCCATTTTTGTGCACATTGGGGAGTGTTGAATTCGTTTATTTTTCGTATGGCTGTGTTTCATAAATAAAAAAAAATCAATGAGTGTTCGAAATCACGGGCGATGTGTTAACACCTTTTTATTACACGGTACCTGTTCGATTTCTATGAACACAGTAGTAAATCTTACATTGGGAAACAAAAAATGAATAGTTTTTCTGCTGAAGGCTCTTTTGCTATTGCACTTTCTTTTTTTAAATCTGCTTTAACATTCGATGTAATATTGTTAAAATAAATAAAGCAATATTTAGCTCACTGAAATAATTGGTTTTTTTTTGTCATAAACATAGCGACGACAAAAAGTATAGAATAGTATAGAGAACTTATTGCACTCTTTTTCCGCTCCCATGTAGAGAGTCTGAGTAATAGAACATAAACGAGGCATATTTCAATAGAAATGCACCATTCGACAATGTTATTACATAAAACAATACAAAAAGCATAAATGTTTCAAAAGGAATCAATGTTTCACATCAAAATTATGAATGGACCAAGTGGATAATACAAAAGGCATAAATGTTTCAAACGGAATCAATGTTTCACATCAAAATTAGGAATGGACGTAGTTATGACAAAAAGAGAGTAATACGTTTTGAATCATTCGCCAGATGTCGCCAGTGCTTTTGAGTCATACAATTAGTTCCATGAGTTCTCTATACTATTCAGTACCCCTTGGCGACGACGACCTGCTTGTTTGTTCGCTGCCGCTACATCAATACCATCATACTTATTTACAGGCAGAGACTATTGTTGTACAACAACCACGTATGTAAAGCTAACGCTGTGTGCTGTTTGCATGTGTTCACTTTGATAGATTGCACTACCCGTGCCTATCAGGGGATAGCTTTCTAGTTGTACTTATATACTTAGTGATTGGGGCCTGAGGTTTTACTCCGGATTCGAATGGTTGTTTGAAAAGTTTTTTCATGGCTAGTTACTCGATAGTGTCGCTGCCCCTAACAGAGGTGACCGTCATTGAAAGAAATGTAAGGAGGTTAGAGCCGGAATCGTAGCCACGTTTGCACTACCGACTTTACCACAGATCATAGAGCAATATATAAGAGTTGCCATCCCTCTCTTTAAAATATAATTTAGCTGTCATTAGTATCAATAAAACAGTATTTAAACTTTGTTTGCTGCAGAGTTTGCTTCTGGTTGCTTATCTCTCACTCGCCTATCTACTCTGTTTTCTACTAATTTCCTACTTCAGCTGTGTCATGGATAAATAAAAAAAAAATTTCTCATTACATCCCTTGAAGGGATAGAGAAGAGCTTCTAACAACCCGTGAGCTGTGCGCGTTCTAGTTTTACACTCACTGATTGGGACATACTGTTTTACACCGGTTCCGAATGGTACTTTGAGAAGATTTTTCATGGCTAAATACTCGATAGTGTCGCCGTCACTAAGCGAGGTGAGCGCCGTCGAAAGAAATTTAAGGGGGTCGAACCCACGCTCTCTTGCACAAGAGCTGCTCACACCACCATTGCACCACCGACGGCAACGGTCATGGATTCCCTCTGCGTAAATGAAATTTGTCAATTAAAATGTTAGAGTTACAAAAAACATCCTACAATTTTATAATAGGTTTGTTTCGTTACGTTACCGCGGGATCCCAAAACATCCCAAAGTTGTTTTTTTTAGAGCAAAACAGCTGACAGACGTTGGATTCCCTTCGGAAGACGCATAAAGTGAAGTTACAGATGAGAGAGTTCAGTATGTAAATCTATGAGTTTTGTAAAGTGCCAAATAATCAGCTATTTTCTGTTTGTGAAATTTAACTTACAAATTTTTGAATAAGAGTGTTATTTTAAACAAATATAACAGTAAATGGATAACTTGGAAAACGCAAGCAAATATGAATAAAACAGCAATTTCAATAAATTTATAATATGAAAATGTAAAGTTTTGCAATATAAATGTCATCACAGTTTGACGATTTGTTTTTGAGTAAGAAATTAAGTTTTTTGTGTTTCTTTGTGTTCTTCTTTACTTTTGGGTAATTTTGCCCATTGATTAACATATACGAGATAGCCCAAATCTCTTATCTGACGTTTCACTTTATGCTTCATTCGCAGGGAATCGAAAGTCTGTCAGCTGTTTTGCTGTAACCTCGAACAAAATCTTTCACTTCGTGCATTTACGATGTACATATATTTACATAGTTTGCACATTCACAGTAACAATTTCAGCTGCGTTTATTAAACCTCAGCGATCGAATTCTTCTCTTGACGTTAAAATTTAGAACTTCCAGACGTTCTATACACTTCAGTCAAAAAAGGCAAGAGCGTTTCGCTTTTTATATTTCTAGAGACTCGCAACGGGATCAGGAAAATGGCAATTTCACTCTCTATATTTTTTTGGACTCGTAACGGGTTAGAAACGAATCCGCCAAATCGAAATTTCACTGATTCGCTTTTTTATGTTTCTGTGGACTTGTAACGGATTCGCCAAATCGCAATTTCACTGATTCGCTTTTTATGTTTTTGCGGGCTTGTAACATGTTCGAAACGGACCCGCTAAATCGCAATGCCACTAATTCGGATTCGAAACGGGTTCGAGAACTCACATTTCGATTATTTATGCGTTTACGAACTGGTAACGGGACGAAAGGGATCCCCATCCGATTTTGTGCACATTGGTGTAGTTGTAAAGGATATTAACTGTTTTTACTGCTTATAACAATTTCTCATTCACTTTTATTATCTTGTGTTTAACGATAAATCATTTTGAACGCGTTTCTTTAATTTTCTTTAGTTACCACGTGTAGCACTGTATGCATGTGTCGGTTGTTCTTATGATTTTCTTGAAAATGTAGATACGAAATGATAATTGACCAAAGCTTGCACACTGCGTACGGGTAATTTGTTTTTTGTGATTTATAATACGTAACCCTGAGGATGATTAGCGATTTTAATCGAAATATTGGGAAAATTTAATAAATCTTGAAAAAACAAACCTCAAGCCAAACTAATTGAACAAAGAAAATGTAGAAACTTCTTGGCCGTCGGTGGTGCAATGGTACTGGCGCAGCTCTTGTGCATGAGAACGTGGGTTCGAACCCTGCCCTGACCACTTTAAATTTCTTTCGACGGCGGTCACCTCGCTTAGTGACGGCGACACTATCGACTACTTAGCCATGAAAAAGCTTCTCAAAAATACCGTTCGGAACCGGTGTAAAAATGTAGGTCCCAATCAGTGAGTGTAAAACTAGAACGCACATAACTCACTGGTTTGTGGAAAGCTTCCCTTCATGGTATGTAATGGGAAACCATTTATTTATTTTATATTTACTTTTCATTCTGTTCAAAACTACAATATATAAAAAAAATCCAATGAGTGTTCGAACTCACGGGCGATGTGTTAACACCTTTTTGCTACACGGTACCTGTTCGATTTCTATGAACACATTCGTAAATGTTACATTGGAAAATAAAAAACAGCGTTCAATCATATGATGACGTTACAGTTAAATAATATTAATACTTAAAATTATTTAAAGACCCAGTGCAAGCACATGTGTCATTATTTTCTTGCTCAATACTTTTTGTTTTATTCCCACAAAAGTCAAAGAATGCAAAGCAACAGACACTTGTACATACATACATACATACATTGTTATATTCGTACGATATAACCGAAGATCAACATAAAATACTTTTTTAATATTACTCCAAATTAATACTCCAAATTAAAACACTTCAATCTCGGCTCGCCGATATCGGATCGCCTTAATTTTTGGCCTAAACTCTTCGTCGAAACCCGCACTAGCTTTTTAATCCAAAAATTAATAAAATCGGCTATGAATTTCCGGAGAAAATCGCGTGGGAAAATTATATGAAAATCGCCCAATAATCACTTTCAATACCGACTGCCAAGTAACGAACAAACAAACGATGATAAGACAAAACCGAAGATCAACATAAAACACTTTTTTAATATTACTCCAAATTAATACTCCAAATTAAAACACTTAAATCTCGGCTCGCCGATATCGGATCGCCTTAATTTTTGGCCTAAACTCTTCGTCGAAACCCGCACTAGCTTTTTAATCCAAAAATTAATAAAATCGGCTATGAATTTCCGGAGAAAATCGCGTAGGAAAATTATATGAAAATCGCCCAATAATCACTTTCAATACCGACTGCCAAGCAACGAACAAACAAACGATGATTTACTCTTACAAACCTAACACTTGCGTATGTATTAGTTTGATAGTTTACTGCCCTAGAGGCGCGCGTATAGATGTTAACACATCAATAAACAGGCTCCACCTAGAATATTTCCCCCATTAAACAAGAAATTTGCCCCCCATATGTCCATTAAACAAGAAATTTGCCCCCCATATGTTAGTCTAGACACAAACCAAGCCAAAAGTACGAGTGTAAGAGTAACAGCCAATTCATGTATCTTATGCGAACGTTTCTTTCGCATGCTACACGACAAACAGCTGATATTGGTTTCACCTAACAGTCATCAGAACGACAATGCGAAAGAAAATCAATGCGAATGAATACGTAAACCTTTTAGTACGATTTTTGATTTATCTATCTCTTATCGCTGTCATCTATGCGAACCTACATGTCAAAACAGTCACTTGTCTGTTTGTTATCGCGTAAACACTGCAAGTAATTGTTGTGGCATACTTAAATGATTGTACATACATAAATGATTGTAAAACTCACTGGTTTGTTGGCATCTCCAGAACATTCGACATGTCTCTTAAATGCCTCCATGGTACTTCCACAATGTCATCAATTTGGACCGCAAAATATATTCCAATAGAAATATCCATAATAATTTTGTTCACAAAAAACACAACACGAATAAAAAAATATTATTTGCTTTTTTGTTTGTTTGTATTTACCTTCTCATTTCTATCCACCTGATTACTCTCAGACAGAGTTGTATTTTTTTATGATAAATCCCTTAAAATATCCCACTTTTTTAAGGGAATTTTTGGGGAATTTATGAAATTGTTGATCTGGCCACAATGTAATATGACAACTTATAAATTGCTTACGTTACAGACGTAAAGCTGTGCGAAAGAACAAAAGAACCTTAGCTGAATCCAATTACGAACGAAAGTGAGTGACTGATTTTCTTTCGCATACATTTTCGTTTGAGTTACATGAATTGGCTATAAGTGTGCTGCCAAATGTAATTCCATGCTCAGGGTTGTATTTCATGGATTTGCCAGTCTTGCACTTTGGCTTTTCTAAATTTACTTTTTATTGGGTTCAAAACTACAATATGTAATACACAGGCTCCACCTAGGAAACTTCCCTTTAAACCAAACCAAACCAAAAGTACCCAATATAAAGTAGTTAAAAAAAAGTTGTTTACAATTTTTTCATTTAGCCCCCATCTCGCAACGTGCGATAAGGAACTTCGTTCCAAAAACCAACGGAAGCCGCCAGGCGCTCTGTATCCCATTTAGTTTAGACGAAAGAGAGTTTCGTCATCATCGGCAACGTGTCTGGTGGTGTTTCGTCTTTTAACTAGAAAGTGGCATAAGATGAAATCAAATTTCTATGGGCCTGTGTCAATCGGCATCAAAGTACTATGGTGAAAAAAAATTTGTTATGGCGAGAAAAATTTTAATTTTAGTAATAGAGTAATTCTACACCCAGAGTAACAACTTCTCTCCGTAAATTTATGAGAATAGACATGGTTGCATATGGACGTAGCATGTTGAGAAGTATTTCTTTAATAATACCAGATAGAAGAAATGGTTCAAAATAACAAACACGAAAACAATAACTGCATTTCGTTTTGTGTGATAAAATTAGTGTGTTAAACACAACACAAATGTATACTAACACTAAAAGATAACAAAAAAGTTTAAAAAAAAGTTTAAATTTCTCAGGTCTCAACTAAAAAGAAATGACAAATTCAAGGCAACAGTTCTTGTTACTCCACCTGGTTTAAGTCTATTTACGTCAAATATCTCTCTATTGCACCGACCCTCAAGTGAAATGAAACGCCTCTAGGTGGCATTACTCTATGTGTCAAACGATTTCTTTTTTTAAATAGTAAGTGTGTTTTTTTTACTCCGCTAAAGTTAATTATAGCTTAATTTGTACGGCACAACTAAGCGATATTAAGAGGCATTTCAATTTCCCACTTAAATTCCGACTTGAGCAATGACAATGTTGCCACATGTTAAATTTCAAGAAATGGTAACAAAAATGTATCTTAGACAAATTTTGTTATCATTTTTAGCGAATGAAAATGTTACCAAGGAGAGACGCAATAGCATAAATTTACAAAATGACTTGTACATTTTAAGTCCATTAAAATTATTTTATTTAATTGAAGACTACGTATACTTTTATATCTGTAAATTTGAAGGATAGAGTTTTATTTCCGATGGAAAACAAAATTGGAATTAAATTGTTCACAGCATCGCGCGCTAAATGTTATACATATTGATCATGGTAGAATTATTTATCAGGTATAGTCGTTTAAACATGTGTTTATATTTTTTCCATGTCATTTTTCGTTTCACTTGTTAAAATCATATGTCTTTTGTTTTTATACTTTTTTGTATTCTTGTCTTGTTGGTAAATTTTTGTGCAGAGTTTGACAACTGAATCGAATGAACGAAAATAAAATATTTCTTGTTGCTGCTTACAACTACAACAACATCTGCTGACACCATGTATTTGTTGGCACTTGGTACAAATGTGTTACCGTATCGCATGTTTTTCACCAATTACAGCAAATGTTGCCACATTTCGTAGTATTAGGTATGGATCGTTCTATTTGGAAAGGCGTAAGTGGCGGTAGCTTAATGGAATAAAAAAACAGCCTTAGTAATAGTATATTTTGACAGCTTAATCGTAAGACGAAGAATAGTTTTAGGAAATATTTGCCATTGCCTTTTGCAAATGTGATCTCAAAGCAGCAGTCACAATGGGAGCAACAATTTCTGTTTTCATGCCATCTCGCTCTTTCTCACAACAATCCACAAAAGTGCCTTTCAGTTTTGTCACCAAAAATGTTGTTGCTATTTGACGCTGAAGTTGGTCTACTTCAACTACAGCAACCATTTTGTTCGAAAAAAGGTACAACATTGACATACAGATGTAAACAATGAAATGATAAGTCTCTGTGTCTGTCTCTATGTTTACAATCGTTGTGTTTATTATTGTGTATTTTACGGTGTTATATTGATTCAATATGAACGAAGCGGAAACTTTTTCATTTATTGAATATTATTATATTATTACTTCAAAAATATTTTCAAACTTTGCCCAAAAAACAGAAATAATTATCTCTTTTGACAATCAGCTGTTTATGTTCGAAAACGTATTTTCTGCTTTGTCGCTTCCATTGTGAACACCATCAAAAATGGTCGCTCCCATTGTGACTGCTGCTTTACTTTACAATCCATGGATATTTTCTTTCTGCAAATTGCAAGAAAATTTCTTCCAAATTGCTACCAAAATTCTTCCGTTTTCTTTGTTTTGTTTACAAATAGATGATGAACAGAGTTAGTCCCCTTTTCCACTGGCAAATATTTCTTTGGCAAATTTTTTCTTTTCCCTTTTGGTATTTTCGAATGCTTTTCCACTCACAAATTTTTCTTTGCCAAATTTTGCGAATCAAAATACAAAAGAACGAAAAAACGTCAAAACTGTTTACATTTTAAAGACTTTTCCTATGAAGTGTATAAATAATTTAAAATCAGTGTAAAACTGGTAATTTATAAATTAAATTTCATTTGTTTACTTCAAACAATCAATACAACCAGCAGGTTTGTAAACAAAAACCGACCGTGTCAGTAAAAACGAATGGATTAAAAACGATATGTCAAATAAATTTGTTTCAACGAAAAGAACAAAGCAGACTTTGCGAGAACAGCAAATACTGAACTGACAAAGATTTGTTTCTCATCCTCCCACCCCTCTCGCCAACAAACTCAAGAATTTGCAAAGAAATATTTGGTAGTGGAAAAGGGGACTTACACATCGTCATGAAAACTTGGCCGGACATAAAATTCGAACTGCGTTGAATGGAGCCGATGAAAAAAAAACAAGTTATAATAGGTGTGTTTTGGTTACACCGCTTGCTTAGATTTAGATTATCACTTATTTTGTATGGAGAGTTAAGCGATAATAAGCGGCACTTGAAGTTACCGCTCTCATTTCAGATGATATCGTCATTGAAGGTTCGAAGATAAGGAGAAGAATGTAGACATTTGTAAGAATAACCTCAAACCATGCGGTAGAGCAAGATGAATATATATATTATAACAAATTATCGCTAGTTTGGAGTTTTTGTTATTGACAAGAAAACTCGCCTATTATTACAAAATATACATATGCATGCAAATGTGTAAAAGCGGACAAATATATTTATTAAAATTGGTTGAGTCATCGTAATCCAAACGTGAATCTGAAAAATTTCGGCGGCGCCTCATATATATATACATTAGAAACTCGATTCTTGCACGTAATGAAAACCCGGCTCGGTGCAAGTTTCGAGGTTGTCACAAGCACCGAGTATTAATTTTCCATACAAAATAAAAGGCACATACATCTGTTTATGACACCGCACCTCTCAATAGTGAGCTTAAAACTGATTCAAATTACAACATTTCATCAGCAGCATAAAACGACGGGGATTTCCCGAAATGTATTCAGTCTAAGAAAACGTAAACAAAGTAGCACGTAAGAGTAATACAAAAATGTTGCAAGTATCGAGTTAAAAATTTTCGGATGTCGCAAGTACTGAGTGCGTCATGAAAAATATTTCTATGTTGCAAGAATCGAGGTGTGCAAGTATCAAGTATGTGCAAGAATCGAGTTACTAGTATCGAGTATCCGCATTACACCACTTGATTGGTGTGATTTTATTAAACTTCAAAAATTGCCATCCACTTGTCAAAAATGTACCTACGCAAATGTCATATTTTTACTAACCTGTATACTTTGATACCGATTGGCCCAGGCTCTATGTCGACCAAAACACCATCGACGTATGAATTTCGGCCGATCTATCCCATTCACTTAGGAAGTGTCAGCGGCTTAAATAAATGAAGGCTGCGGCGAGCCGACTCGGCGGTAGATTTTTGTTTTGGCAATGACAAGGCCGTTAGCTTTTCCATTATCTTCGCCATCCCTGGCGTGGAGGATATGCATTCGTTAGACAAGTAGTAAAGATTTTGGGAGGATGAAGATTTCTAAATAACTCGCTCATTAATTAATTGCCATTGATGAAAACTGTTGTTTTAATTGAAGGAAACGGTGCGAACCTAATATAATAAGCGACACTTTGGATTTATATCGTTACAGTTGCAAAGAGACGACTACATAACATCCAATGCCCAAATGATGACGTTAGTAATACAAGAAATTATAATAAAAGTGTTGAACAAAAAATAAAAATCGAGATAAATTCAATTCAACACAAACAACAGTATTTATTTAATGCAATCGTAGGAATTAATTCATAGCATTTGATAGGGCACACAAAAGGAATTCATTCAATGATTTCAAAAAATGGAAACGGCATAAATATTATGATGAGCTATTTTAATAAAAAAAATATATTTAATAAAAAAAAGGCCAAAGAGAAACAAGTATTTTCACTCCAAACTTTCTGTTATGGCCACAAAAAAAGATTGCAAGCATTTGCATTTATCTTCATTAAATTTATAAAAGACAGTTGATTCCTTTCGCAAGGATCCTTCCGTATTGCAAAGTGCAAAGAGCAAGGACATAACGAACTTCGAAATGTTTGTATTTATATTTTGCTAACCCTAAATAATTGTAGTATTCACCGCTAGTACCAACCAACAAATCATATGCCAAATAGAAATGTGAGTTTGCATGATAAAAAAACGTGATAAAAAGGAATACTCGTACAAAATTTGGCAGGAAGCTAATGATAATGCTGTAGGAAATGATTAAGTTTACCTTGCACACAATTGCGCAGCAGTTGCCAAAAGAATGCTAATAAACTCTCGGCGCCCTCGCCGCCATAACGCTTGACAGTTGGAAATTTTGTTGCCATAAAGTTTTCCCATGCTTGGGACTTAATTAGTAATTCCGCAATCTGTTTGCGGTTGTCGTTGCTAAGATATCGCTGGTATTCAGCATGAAGTTGCTCGTAGTGCTGCGCCAACCATTCACGTTCCTCGAGATCCTGGAATATATAATTCGAATTTTGTACAAATGCCACATTAATACATATTAGGTAATAAAACAAATAAAATTTTTTTTAATATTGCAAAACTTTTTTATTATTGTCACACAAGTACATATACCAGAGTTGCCATTATAATTTAATTTTCGATTAGGTTGGGACAGGAAATATTTCCTGATACTATTGCTATTAAGCCTTGCATAGACCTGTGTGATAGAACTAGCAACAACCATGCTGTAGGTTGTTTGCTGGTCACATTCATTTCGACAATGATGGGACTCACAAACGTGTGGTGCGCGACAGTTGCAACGCAAATTGGATAGTTGTACAAAAATGGGCTGGGGGTAAATTTTGGGAACGCCTTCCTCCGCCTTCTTTTCCGTACAATCTGAACATTAATATTTTTCCTTGTTTGGATGCAAATAAAACGTGAGCTCGCCCCAAACATAGCACGCTTCTGCCCAAACACATTGTGTTTGCTATTCGACATTACATGTTTGAGACACAATGATTAACATATTATATTATGTATGTTTGTGATCCAAATACAGCGTTGTTTGTGATATAAATACAGTTGTGTTTGGTGAAGTGTTTTTAATTAGTTTTTGTCGCTATATGTCAAGAGCAAAATAATAAACGAGGGGCAAAGAGAGATTGCTCTCAGCGTAAGTTAATGTTATTGCAAATCTATAACTATATTTTTGCATTATTCTTTCAGTCAGTGATTCATAAATATTCCTGAATGTGTGTTTAAATGTATTGAGTGTTTCTTCTGTTGACTGATCTGTTTCGTTTTAGTTTCATGCATTCGGTCATCAATCGCTCGTTTGGGAGGAAACACACAAATGCTTCGACGGAAGCATATGGATTTTTGGAACACGCATATGGCTTCGCTTAAAAATATGTCTCTTTACAAATAAACATGCTAATGTTGATATTTAAATATAAGTGAGTTTAGGACTTGCAAATATATGAATATTTGGAGTGTGTTCCAAATACATATATACATAGTTTTTGAAGAATGTGTTTAAGAGAATCTGTTACAAAGTCCAATTTTTTCAGCATGTATATTGAATCACTAGTCGTGTTTTGTTTACAAGCAAGCGATTGTCGCTTGCTAAGTTGCAAAGAAAACGGTAATTTAGCGATAAGTAATTTTATTCAAAAATTTGAATAAGGGTTGAAAATGCTAAAAGATGTGGAAAAAAAAAATTTTTAAACTTAGCTAAGTCTTCGCTAAGTGCTTCATACAAAACAAGCGAATATATAAGCAAGCGGTGTAACCAAAACACGCTTACTATCCATAGGTGAAAGTGACTTTATCTGACAACACAAACTATTTATTGTAATTATCGACAGAGAAATTAGATTCAACGCTATGGATGTGATCGATAAGATCGCTGTGCCCCTAAACGATGAAAAATCTGTATTTTATTGTTGTTTGGATGCAAATATAACGTGTTTGTAGATTGCCGTAAATATAGTATACTTCTGTCCAAACACATTGTGTTTGCTATTCTATATTAAATGTTGGAGACACAATGATTTGATAAATCTTGTTGAAAACAAAAATCTTGCATGCAATAGATTTGCATTTCATAGATTTACAAGGCTTTGAAGCATGTATATGGTTCCTGCAATATGCTGCTGGTACCGCATATTCTCAGCCCGTATATTCGTGTAAAAATCAAGCGTTGAGCGATAGGACTAACGCTAAAAATAGTTTATTGGATTCATGCAGCTACTGCCCGCTCAAAATTGATATACGATCACTTGCCCCTAGACAACGCGAAAAATCCACCTTAGACCATCTTCGCGATGGAAAAAAGTGTATATAGTCGCTGTTTCTGGGATATCTGCAGCAATCCACGGCAGAAGTCTTTGAAAATTGGACTGACTGACAGGATGAGCTCATGTTCCTTAAATAATGGGAATATTGTATTATTTTTAATAAATACAAAATATTTATTTAATTTTTAAAAATATACTTGTATTTGGACCACCCTGTACACCAGGATGGGGAAACATATGCTTAAAACCTTCTGAACCACAGTAGATACATATTCTTATAGACTCAACACCGGCAACGGACGGTTTCATAACTGTCCCCAACGGACAGGGTATAGAGTAATAATGGCACCTAGAGCTACCAAAGCTTCTCAAAATACCGTTCGGAACCGGCATAAAACTATAGATCCCATTCAGTGAGTGAAAAATTAGCAAGTTCACAGTACTTCACTATAACTTGATATTGCATACTTTTACGCGTTTCAATATAGACTAACTCAAAATGTCCCCCAATCGAATATTTATAGTAGATACAACATCCTGCAATTTGCTACCAACAGCACCATCTATTTCTCGATGCTGCCACAATATTTTTTAGCGAATCCATCAACCATTCGTGGTGAGATCATATATTATGCCTTTTATCTTACAGCCGCAATGTTTTTATCTACATACCATAGATAAAGGAAATAACTAGATGTCGCACATGCCTTGGGAAATTTCTTGTTCAATGTGATATTTTCAAGTTGGAGCTGAAAGCAATAATTATAACATTTGATACCAAATAAAATATACCTTGCGAGATGTATTTGAAACAGGTGATAGCAGTAGGTGTTGTAGGCAACATCACCAGGCATTTTGTTTTGTTTAGCGGGCCGATGCTGTACAAGTCAACATAAACGAATACCAACAATAACAGTACACCAAAAAAGCACATAACCAAAATGCATTTGAATTAGAAAGTAGGGAACACAATGACATGAAAAAAACTAAATTAGTTGTAAGAATAGCACAACCTGGAAAATGATTCGTGGGCGCATGCACAACAACTTTGCTAAAGATCATCACATGATCAAATGCATGGTTTACGATTCTATAAAGGACATACAGGCAAACATTAATTGTTATATATATTGTTACGAATAAGTAAAAGCTTTTGGTTGCTCTTAATGACTCTACTAACATTATGTAAATAACAGGCAGTTAGTGCTACGCCTGAAAGTATGCATTGTAACAACGTACCAGCTCGCTAAACCAGTACCATGAATTCACCTCAGTTAAGATAATTCTCAACCATTCGAGATGATTCTACAAAGATAAGTAACAACAACAATGACTAGAAGGTTCTTGAATTCGCTAGATATACTTCATTTGAGTACGGTGAGTTGGTATAAATAGCGGAGGTCTTTGGAATGGAGAGCTCAGTTTGTGATTAATCGCCGTAAAGTAAGCAACGCGATTTGATAGTGAAATATAAGACTTATTAAAGTGGTGTAAATAAAGTAAATTGTTGTACTATATAAGTAAAATAAAAGGAAGTGATACCGTTGTAACTATCGTAATTAAGAACGAACATTGTTTTATTATTGGGAATAAAACAACGCAAAAAGGACGAATAAGGAAATTCGTAACAATATATATTATTATGATGCATTTTAAAATGTATTTTTCTATTTATGCTCATTACGACACGTCGTTTGAACCGCGTTTGCTCACTATTAACAGCGGGTTAATTTGTAAAAAATAAACAAAAAAAAATAAAATTGTGTTTCTTTTTTAATAATGATTACAAGATGTAAAAGATGCGGTCTAGAAAGCACTAAAGGAAATGAAGAACACCACGTATTAATAAAAACATAACACAATATATTACTAAATTAACTTCTGGAAGGCATTAATTCATAACTTAAAAAGTGCTACAAAGATGCGCTTACTGTAAGCTCTGAATTCTGCACTTAAAATCTGCTGAGAATGATGCGCATTTTTTTGGACAAAACTAATGCATTTAAGTAGAAACTCACCATATTAAAATCATGTCTACGGTAAGAGAGAAGGTAAGCGGTGATTTATAAATTCTCACTTATAAACCTGTCTCCGCAGAATCTCCGTTTTTACTGGGTAAGTACTATCTTCTCTGACGTTTCCGCAATCAGCTCTTCCATACGCATCCTTTAAAATCTCCCTCGTTTGAAAATCCATAAAACACCGTAATATACATATTACATAGCAAATGATTTTTAAACAAGTGCAATTTTTTTTTAAATTTGCACTTTTAGATGGAAATATAACTGCCATATAATTGAATTATCCCATGTATGAATTTTTGTAAGCATAGTGGCAACTCCGGTCTCATATAGTACATATTACAATATTTTATGTACTTAAGTGAAACTTTCGCTATTAAAGGAACTTAATAACCTCTAACTAGGTTACAGATGGACTTATAAGTATAATAGATGATAACATTATATTTGATGAATGGAAGGACATTTATATATTCCTACTTCACTCATACATACATACATACGTACTTACTTACCTCAACATATGCAAATTCAGCACTTACTGTCTTGCCACAGTAAATGTCCTTAAGTACCTTCTCCAATTCTTCGACAGTTGTCGTGGCAGTGGCCAATTCCGCCGGTGCATTCAAAAGACCCTGTGGTCTTACATTCTGGTTACATTGAAGACCATAAAATGCCGGATTTAATTCATCCAATGAACTATGGGACATGTAAAAAAAAACAACATGGAATGAGGGCAAAATTCATTTAAAACATTTCATGACTAAACATTTTATGTTCTGTGATCCTGACGGAAGGAGCGTGTAAATATCCAACAATAACAAATCGTTCTTCTTTTTTTTAATAACAATTTTATTTAGCCAATAAATGGACGGAATGGAACGTTTCATTAGCAGTCAGGGAGGGTGAGAGAGAGAGAGAGAATAATGAATGAAATGGCGAATTCCGTGGCACTAAATGTTTTCCTTGCGTTGTTGTTGCTGATTTTCTGGTTTGTTTATTACCTCTGTTGACTTTTAATGCTGATGGGATTTACGGCTGCCAACTTGTGGCCGTATTTGCGATAAGCTTCCACCCAACGGTACACATTACCTTGGGCATTTCTGGACTGGACCACATCCTCTGGTACTATTTGTTTGACCAACGAGTGTAATTTATTTGCAGATATAGAATAGGAAAAAGAAGAAACAGAAATGTTAGTTTTGGAATCGTAAAAAGTCGTAATGATAGTATTAATATAAAGGATGTTGGTTCATGGTCAAGTCCGGTCTGAGGAACGAATTAGTTGGCATGTAAATGGCAAATGATGTTAATTTCTGTGCAAAGTTTTGTGGTAAATTGGTAATAAAGTCTTTTTTAGTCGGATAATTGTAAAGCGGACCACAGACTTGGTAGTCATGAGCATGAGCTCGGTGGACAACTTGTCTATTGTTCATTAAATCCAAACTAAATTTCCAAACTATTTTGAAAACATAAATCGATTTCTCTTCTTGTTTGGTATCGGGAATGCCAGTGAATATACTATAAATACCAACAATAACTGATGTTCATGCTCATGTTTGACAAATTGTGTGGTCCCCATAAGGGAAATTTGTAGTTTCATTTCAGATTAAGGACTCAAATTGCTACTTGCTGTCCTAACTAAAAAGAAGTTACTGGCGATCATATCATCGGTGCATACTCCTATAAGAAACAAGTAGAGAAAATGGAACCATTTCGTCAGTGGCGGCACAGTGGATTTTGCTATAATATAGCATGGTTTCCCACTACATCACATGAAGGGATTGGGAAGATCCTCTCACAACCAACTGTGCACTTTATAGTTTTACGCACGAAACAATTTTAAAAGTGATACGATCCGTCGATAAATTTGTTCACAGAATATTTTGAGTTCCCTGAACCTATTTCGTTGGCTCTAAATCTAAAACTCAAAATGGCGGAACTTCTTTTGCCTTTTATGCATCTCTGATGAACTCACCACGATCAGCTGAGAGTGACAGCAGCCAACAGCTGAGTGAGAACAGCTGAGCCACACAAACCACTGAGCGACAGTATATGTGTTGTTCGCACAACCATAATCACACACTAGACCATAAAAAGTGGCGCGCACAGCTCAAACAAGTTAGTCGTTGGATAGCCGGCGACCCTAACACATCGTAGCTAGTTTTAGTCATAGTAGCTTGTAGCATTGTGCACTAGTAGTGTCCAGTGTCTAGACAGCAATAAGTCCTGCATACTCGATCGGGGACACCCTTCCTCAGGGAATCCGATTTGGGTATCCTTAGCCCTCGTTATCCTTGTATTTAATTCTGTAGTTATCCTGTTTGGGGACACCCTGCCTGAGGGAATCCGACTAGAGTATCCTGACAATACATTATCTGGTAGGCTTAGCCAACGTTATCCTTTAATTTAACCGTGTAGTGATCCTGTTTGGATACTTGTTCGGGGACACCCTGCTTGAGGGAATCCGAACTAGTGCCTAGAGAGCGATAAGTCCTGTGTACTCGACCGGGGACACCCTGCCTGAGGGAATCCGATTTGCGTATCCTGACAATACTTTCCCTGGAATCTTTTCAGAAGAAGGTTAAGCTGGCCGCCCTACCATAACAGTCAGGCCTACCCTTGTCTTGCAGCAGAAGACAACGTATTCCCGTACCCCCGAAGGGTCCTGAAGCATTTCAAGTCACAAACATCGACTCCCGTGTACCCGTCGTCTGTTTTACCAAAGCAACTGCCGTTCGAACGAGTCTTACCACGAAACACCGCCAGATCCCATGCCAGCCGTCTAAAACTCCTGTGTATACAACATTTAACTACAGCGCAACCTGCCGAGGATCCTACAAGGCTTAGCAAACCCAGAAGATTATCCCAGTGAAATATCCTAGAGTGTGCATAAAATACGCAAAATTGTGAATTAGTTAAGGTCAAAATTTCAAAGCGAAATAAAACAGTCATCAAACACGAACAACCGGTTTTTCTCTCTCTCTCTAGCGAATCTAAATTGAATGTAACGGACTCTGGATACCCCTGAGCGTATCCTAGCTTCAAAGAGGAAAACTCGTCGTTACAGTAGGATATCGACTACTAATAAAAAATTGGCAGGTCCGCGGCGGCGAAAATTCTAAAAGTGATGTGATCCGTTAATGAATTAGTTTGCAGATTATTTTGAGGTCCCTGATCCTATTTCGTCGACTTTAAATCTAAAACTCAAAATGGCGTATCTTATACGGCGGCGAAAGGTTGTTCGCAGATTAGTTTGAGTTCGCTGAATCCATTTCGTTGCTTTCAAATTTAAAATTCAAAATGGCGTCTACAATACGGGGTAAAATACTTTCGAATGTGGTCCTATTGGGGTAAAATAGGTGTGTGGGACATTATTTTAACTGGTGCGGCCCCATGAAGGTGCTAATTTGACTTTGAATTCAATATCAGCGGCCAAAGAAAATGGTTTAATACAGTCAGATAAGGTTTTTGTTTTGGAATGTGAAACTGTAACTTATATAGCCTTTTTGGGAAGGGTATAGTTCATCTAAAGTTATTGATCTCTTCGGCAAAAATTCTCGGAATGATCCAAGCTTTACTTTTTTTTTTTTGCTGAGCGAGACTGACAAATTTTTGTTCCATACAAAACGTCGCACCTTAGTATGCACACATATACACGCTGGAGAAAAAGGACCCAGCGAAATAAATATAAAGGCAACACAATTTTTGGTTTTTCAAATGTTGAGATGCATTTTCTAGTTGTTAATTTATATTGTAGGTTTATTTAAATATTTTAAAAAGTTTCGTAAGGCGTATGATCTCCATTAATGCTGATAACTTCTACTAAGCGTCTTGGCATTGAGTTTGTCAACGGAGAAATATACACTGGATCAGTTCTCCCATTTTCTTTTCTACTGGCGCCTTGGGTGGTAAACTTTTGGTTGGTAGGTAAAATAGACCAGAGGTTCACGATCGGATAAAGATCAGAACTAAGTGCACGCCAGTCCAGAGTTGGTATTATTTCTGGACTCCAGAAATTTTGGAGTTTCTTAGACCGATGTACTGCTGCGTTGTTCTGCTGGATGATAAAATCTGGGACACACATTTCTTCTCCAGAATTAACTAAGACGACATCCAATAGTCGAATATAAAATACGAGGTCCATTTTTGTGAAAATGAGACATATTGGAGTGGTTCCTCTATAACTCACACCTGCCCAAACCGTAAGGGACCCACCCCCAAAATTTCGCCGCTGACGCATAATTTTGGAAAAATCTCTGGAACGCCACTATTTGCCCGAGCCATCAGGTCCATCCAAATATAATTTTTTCCATCGGCAAATATCACTCCTCATCCAAAAATCTGTATATTTCAGCGAATTTAAATCTGGCTAATTGCTGTTTTGGTTTGAGACTATGTTTTGCATTCTTTTTCCCATATGACAGTTTCAAGTTACGTTTCATTACTTGTTGGACACGACCCAACCTTGCTCCCAAGCTCAATTCAGCAATAATTTCCTTATCACCGTGGTTTTCTTCAACAGCAACCCTTTTGATCTCTCTTTTGGCGCTTTTACTGATCAGCTTCCTGGTCGTTTTGTGTTTCCCATTGTTTTGTTTTCCCACATGACCTTATTTTATAAAATTTCCCGATTGGAGAGCCCTTCATCATTATAATCTTAAAATTTCCACTTTCTTCTTTGCTTATCTACTTTCCACCACGAATTCTATATAAATTGATATTTTTTTAATTTGACCCACGTTAATTTTAAAACAATAAAATAACAACCAAAGAAACTCACTTCTGTTTAAATTCCTATTTACTACTGTTCGAATACGGGTTTTTTCCATGTTGCCTTTATATATATTTCGCAACAGAAACAGAAAAAACAACGTCACTTTTCATTTAAATTGTAAAAGAGGTCGAATCGTTACATTCTATGACATAATGTACCTAATGACTCATAAATTCATTACAATTCTACACCAAAAATGCAGTGCATTGAGAGTACCGAGAAAAAATATGTTGCCTTTATAATTATTTCGCTGGGTGTATTGCACACGCTGAAAATCTGTCTTTTTTTGTTGTGTTTTGTACGTGTTTGTAGCTTGTCGCAAATATAGTATACTTGTGTCCAACCACATTCTGTTTGCTGTTCAATATTACATGTTGGAGACATAATGGTTAATAGGTACTAACATTTGTGACCCAAATATGGATTTGTTTGTTGAAAACTGCTGAAAACAAAAAAGTGATAGGTAACAAAGAAAAAAATAAGCAAATGAAGAAATGATTCAGTTACTGATAACAATGGTTGCAAATATATAGTATACATGGTTATTGCAATATGTTGCTTGGACCGTTTTTCTCAGCGTGCAGTAATATTGAAAAGCAAACACTATGTGTTTGGCCGCAAGTATACTAATTTTGCGACAAGCTACAATCACGTTACATTTTCATTGAAACAACAAAAAAGATTTTTCAGCGTTTAGAAACAAATATATACAAACAAACAAATAAATCTGATTTCTTTCAAAAAAACAATCAATCAAATCCTTATGTTAAGAATTTGTTTATCCCGAAATTCTTCTTTGCGTGTGGAGATCGCACAATTAGTTATTGGCTATCGAGCAACAATTTCAGATAAAATTGCACCGCAATACCGCGTCCAATGTTGACTTTGAGTTTTGTGTCAATGGAGTAAAGTTTCGCTCCTTTAGTCCGTTGTATTAATTTTGATAAATGCACATTTCCACTGATGCTTGAATGCACATTTGCACTAGTTCTTAGTGAAGTTCTTACAAAGAAGTCTTTTAAAACCACATTTAAAATTGTCAACACAAGGTTATAACATAACATTATCTCTTGTTTCTGAAATGTAATGACGTCATACAGGAGAACATCCTTCCTATGAGAAAACGTTGTTAAATGAATTACTTCGGGATCGAATAAGTGATTATATTCCGTTTTACACGGAGAAAATTATTGGCCCCAGTAACATATTGCAGGAACCATGTACATGTTTGTAAGCATTGTTTTCGTGAATTGAAGATCTGCAGCTTTTTGTTTCTTTATTGTGACAGACAGCAGTGTTTTCAGTAGTTTCCAATAAACAAATCCTCATTTGGGTCACAGATACATATATTGTAACCTATTAATCATTGTGTCGCAAGCATGTTATATTGAATAGCAAACACAATGTGTTTGGATACAAGTACATTATATTTGCGACAAGCTACAAACACGTTATATTTTCATCCAAACAATTAAAAAAGACAAAATTTTCAGCGTGTATAGATATTGTTTTTCCTCTGGATAGTTTGTTGCGATGTGCCTTTTTTGCCTGTATTGGAACTCGTTTTCGAGGTTTCTCATTGGCTAATACAAACTATAAATATGTGACGAGTGTTCCAAGCTTCAGGATTCCATTCGAAAATAATTAAATATAAAATTAATCTTTAAGACTTGAAATTATAGTGTAAAAGGATATCGTAACATACTTTTGTTTTATTATGTGTCCTAAGAAAGCCCCAAGGCAGTAATTGCAATGAATGGCATAACAAGGCCTCAATTGATTGCACTGCCGGCAGGCGTATGGAGCTGAAAAGGACATATTTCGAATATGTATATAAATACGTATGTACATACGAAAGTTTGAATAGACATTCTTATATATTTATAACTACAGGCAGAGCATTTGTGTACATGGAGTGGTATAGTGTTTGATTAATCAAAAAAGCTATCGAATGACATGATTGTGCTGTCAAGTGTGGCAAAGAGATTACTCATTTTGTCTGTGTGTACGTGCTTGGGTATGGTAAGACTGAGCGTGTGATTAAGTCCTTTTAATCCATTTGCATCTTTGTATGTACGTACGACTTGATGGAGATGTTAAAGAAATCTTGTCAATAGCCTGTGGTTAATGAACATGTGGGTAACTAGGTGGACGTGTATATATATTAAGGCTATTGTATGTAGACGCTTGTAGGTTAATATAAACAATGTATGTATAATCCTTAAAGGATTAATATCTAACATTAACTTTGTAGATAACTTTAGGAATCTTTGTAAAGAGTTAAGAGTGATTGTTTGTAGTGAAATGATACAATATGTTGGCATTTCTTAGAAAGGTTTCTTAGAAAGGTTGAGGTTAACTATATATGGGTGAGTGTAACTATGTTAATCTTTAGTAGCCATTGAAGGATACGTTATATATGTCTGTGTTTATGCATATGTTTACCATATTAGTAATAACACGCCAACAACAAGATAATGTCCCCAAATACACTCAAATGTATAATGCAAACATTCACAGGATACCATATGTATGATTGTATGTATGCATCATTATCTTGATGTGTTGAAAGCCCTGATGATGGAGGATACTGTTGTCGGGGTTATTGATTTCATTTGATTGCCCACCAAGTCCTTAGATTTATTTTGTGTAGGCATTAACCCATTCTTAGCCATATTTAGTTAATTCAAAAAAATATCTAAAGTAGTGTTAGGTTTGGTTTGGTTTTTCGTGGTTGCTAAAGATACTATTTATCATCAATTAGTGTCTTGAGACACCGTTTTGCATAACACGTCACTCCGGAAAGTCCAAAGTACCGTGTCCGTATTCAGCCTGTTAATCGGAGATACCTCATTAGATCCCCTAGATCTATCTCGGGTACCTCAGTGAGGTTATGCAGGAAGGGACGGCCCATAGTCTTCAGGCGTCTATTCATCAGAGCCGGACAACTGCAGAGGAGATGCTATACCGTCTCCTCCTCTTCTGCGTCATCACAGGCACGGCAGTGGTCATTATATGGCAGCTTCAACCATCTTACGTGATTACCGATTGGCCAGTGCCCGGTCAGCACGCCAGTTAGCCTAGATATGTTTCTCCGATTATGGCTGATCAGGGAGTTAGTCCGGTGAATATTATTTTCTGGCCATGTGTTTCTGGATATGCGGCACGTTTCCGTCCTATCCCATCTGGTCTTTGCTCGTTCAAGGTAATGCAGGAAAATACCTCTTTTGACCAACCCTATAGGCGTTGTGACTGACACCATGTGGAGTTCGGTGGAAGAGGATCCTGCCCTAGCTAGTTCGTCTGCCTTTTCGTTCCCTAGGAGACCCTTGTGGCCTGGCAACCAACTAAGAACCACATTGGCCAGCCGGCCTAGTTTTTCCCAACATTCACTAACGAGTTTAGATCAAGTGTTGTAAGATTTGAGTGATAGGAGAGCCGCTTGGCTATCCACAAATATTACAATGCGCTCTGTTTTTCGCCGTAGTATAAGTGCGGCGCAGGCTTCTTTGATGGCCAGAATCTCCGCTTGGAAAACGCTGCAATTGTCTGGGAGTTTGAATGATAAATTGAGGCCTGCCTCTTCGGAGAAAACACCCGAGCCGGTTCCAAATTCCATTTTGGATCCGTCCGTAAAAACTTTGGTGTCCAAACCTGTTAGTGGTTCTCCTTTATCCCACTCTATTCTCTTGGGAAATCTGACATCGAATAGGTTATCGAACGTCAATGAGGGGGTGTAGTAATCGGTTGTTATATTGAGTTCTCTTGGGATTGTCTGTAGTATACTCGCATGTCCATATGCGTTGCTCTTACAGAGTCCAAGAGCGTTTAGTTGGGTGGCACTCCAGGCCGCACTAGCTGTGATGTGAAGGTCGATTGGTATAATATGAAGCATTGCATTGGCCGTCGGTGGTGCAATGGTTGTGTGCGCGGCTCTTGTGCATGAGGACGTGGGTTCGATCCCTACTCTGACCACCTAAAATTTCTTTCGACGGCGGTCACCTCGCTTAGTGATGGCGACACTATCGAGTATTTAGCCTTGAAAAAGCTTCTCAAAATACCGTTCGGAACCGGTGTAAAACTGTAGGTCCCAATCAGTGAGTATAAAACTGGAACGCGCACAGCTCACTGGTTGTGAGGAGCTCTCCCTAATCCCCTCGTGGGATGTAACGGGAAACCAATTATAATTATTATAATTGCATTAAGGGCTTCAGCTGGACATGTCCTCATTGCCCCTGTTATGCCGATTCAAGCTGAACCCTGTACTCTATACAACAGTTTCATGGTGGACGTCTTCCCTGCGACAGGCCACCATACCATTGCTGCATAGGAGAGTATTGGTCTGATTATGCTACTTTACATCCATAGCACCATTTTTGGCCGGAGACCCCACCGGCTTCCGAACATTTTCCGACAAGCGTAGTACGCAACGGTCGCCTTCTGTGCGCGGTGCTCTATGTTACGCTTCCAGGAAAGTTTAGGGTCTAGAATCACGCTCAAGTACTTGGCGTGATTTGCAGTGGAATCTCTATTCCACTTAGCGGAGGAGGATTAAACTTTGCTATCGTGGTCTTCGTGGTAAAAAGCATGACCTCAGTTTTCTCTGGTTTCACTCCAAGACCACTCCCAGTGGCCCAATCGTTAATTGATTTCAAGGCCCCATTCATGATTTCGCTCACCACGGATGGGAACAAACTAGACACCATTATTACCACGTAAGCGGATGCCACTATTTTGATCCTCATATTGTCTAGTTTCAGTTGTATTTTGTCGATCACGACGAATCGAATAAGGGAGAGATGAATTCACCCTGGGGAGTTCCCCTAGTCAATCGCTTTGATGACTCGCTGTTTCCCATAGACGCGTTGATAATTCTGCTCTGTAGCATTGTCACTATCCAACTCTTGAGGAATGTTTCCACGCCTAGATCTTCAAGTGATTCTTCTATAGCGGCTGAGCTCACGTTATTGAATGCACCCTCTATATCCAAGAAGGCCGCGAGGGTATATTGTTTGTGTTCCAAGGACCTGTCAATAGTTCTGACGACTTCGTGCAGGGCTGTGTCGGTTGAGCGGCCTTTTAGATATGCATGTTGGCTGAGTGATATTTTGGGCGATCCATCCATCTTCTTGCGGATGAGTGCGTCGAAAGTAGGGTTAAGGGAAAATGTAAATACGGGGGTTTCCAATTTGAGTGATATGATTGTTTTAAAAACAAAAAACACACTAATTGTTAAGGGAATTCAAATGTTTTTTATTTAATGTGAAGTACAATCGATACAATTAAGTTCTGAATAAAACGTCTTTCAAATGGCATCCACGTCTTCTTTTGCAGGAACGATTTCGATGAACCCAATTTTCGAGCACTTTTTCCACTAAATCAAGTCATATATCATGAATAGCACGTTCAATATTGACTTGTAAAGCTTGAAGAGAGTCTGGTTCATTGCTAAAGACTTTAAATAACCCCACAAGAAATAGTATAAAGGTGTTAAATCACAACTTCTTGGAGGCCATTCAATGTCACAATTTCTTGAATTAATCATATCGCCAAACATTTCTCGCATTTCTCGTGGGGCACGTAGCCCCGTCTTGTTGGATCCAGATGTTGTCAAGATCAACTTCTTCCAATTTCGGTCATAAAAAGTTGGTTATCATTGATCTATACCGATCTCCATTGACAGTAACGGTGTTAATAGCTTCATTTCGAAAGAAGTACGGACCAGTTTTGTTTATTTACCGCACCGCTCAGATGAAAGTGAGCCTAATCGGAGAAGATGATATTCTTAAAAATAACAATTTTATATGGATGCAAGCCCAAACTATCTCTCAAAATCCGCCAGGTTATGGTTTTGAGACAGTCAGCATCACTTGCCTTAACGGCAGCAATATTTTCATTACTTCGAGCGGTTCTTTGTCTAGAAAGTTCTTGGTAACGAAAATGTACGCTCGTAATTTACAACAATTCGACGAATAGCGAGCACAGGTGGATGATTATTATGACCATAAAATGGCAAAAGTGCACCAAAAGTTGCAATTAGAGAACGATTATTTCTCAACGTTTTTCTTGCGTATATCTCTCCATGATGAAATTGTAAACATTATGGCTGAAACGTCACTTAGAAACCATATCACTCAAATT
Organism: Phaonia tiefii; assembly: GCA_963931995.1. Classification (NCBI taxonomy): domain Eukaryota; kingdom Metazoa; phylum Arthropoda; class Insecta; order Diptera; family Muscidae; genus Phaonia; species Phaonia tiefii. Next base: position 90,474,405 of record OZ008367.1, read on the forward strand.
GGAAAACCCTATATATATACAATTTCATAATAATTTAATGATGAAAGCCCTGACTATATAGCATGTCGTAGTGCTGGATTGGTTGACATCTTACGAGTACAGACTGACTACTTCATTCTGATAACACTGCGTGTATTTTTTTAAGATATGGAAATATAACCATATACGGACACCACTACGTCATAAAAGATAAAATAAGACCCGTGTCTCCCAGTTTTGCCCAAAGTCATGCACTTTTTTTTGTATGGATCCCTAAAGATTTGGGGTCTCGGTGTCATTTTTGCAAAAAAGTTATCATTTTTCAGGCTCATATCTTGCAATTCGTTCGGAATTTTGATTTACTTTCTGAGGGAAAGTTGTAGCTTTTATCATAAAAAACAAAAAGCTTTCTAGAACATATGAACTTCCTAAGAAGGATTCTTATATTGTGTGGTGCGTCCCCTTTTGCGTGTGCTGAGCTTACTGCTTTGCCTGTGCTGCTGCGGTCGGTTAGATAGCATGGTATCCCAATGTTGAAGTAAACGGTGTTAAGAATCATTCCTAGGAAGTTCATATGTTCTAGAAAGTTGTTTATTGAGATCTTAGGTACATTGTTTCCTTGAATTTTGAACGCTTTGCTACCTATGGATCTGAACAGGGGTAAAAGGGTTAAACAAATCGAATTTTTTAAGGTTTTTTTTTTGCGATTTTGACCTTGAAGATGTAGTTTTTTGGATTTTATATGTATATGTGACTTGCTCCACGAAAAGGGACCTCTGCGCCGAAAAGAAGTTATTGAGAAAAACGCGTTTAAAACAAGCGCTTCGTTTTTCCGTGCTTTATCGCAGTTTTTAGAAAAACTTTGCTGTACGAATGGATGCACTACTGTAATTCCGGAAGAACGAATTGCTTTTGCAAGAAATAACTTTTTGGAATTACAGAAAGATGAACAAGATTTAGTTATTCTAAGCCAAATTCAGTCTTCAGAAAACAAAACTGAGACTCTTAAAAAATCGGTAGCAAAAGTGGAAAAACTCCCTAAGAAGACAGCTGCAGTTGAAAAAGCTCAAGCTGATGTGAAAACCAGAAACAAAGACGGAGACAAACAATCTATAAAGAAACGTGCTACAATGGTGAATAAATCGGAGATGAAAATAACAAAAAAAAAACTGGAAGAACTTCCTAAAAAAAAATCAGACAAAGGTGAAAAGCAGCAAAATACAGAAGAACCACCAAAAAAGCGTGTTAGGAGTAAAAAAGAGTAAAATTTTGATATTTTTGTAATTTTGTACCTTTGATATTGAACTTTTTTTAAATTTCAAATATTATATATATTATCTGTTTATATCACATTTTTAAATTTTTTCATTAATTATGTTCATCTTTACAGGTGATTTGTAAAAAAACTGAAAGACATAGGAACTTGCGGTTTGCGGCATTTGAAAGAGCGTTTTTTTCCTATAAGAATCACTCAAAAAGTAAAAAAAAAAATTTTCGGCGCAGAGGTCCCTTTTCGTGGAACAGGTCACATATGTATATTCTTTATGAGAAGAGCTACAACTTTTCCTCAGAAAGTAAATCAAAATTTCGAACGAATTGCAAGATATGAGCCTGACAAAATGAGCACTTTTTTGCAAAAATGACACCGAGGCCCCAAATCTTTGGGGCCCATAAAAAAAGTTCATGACTTGGGGCAAAACTGGGAGACATGGGTCTTTTGTTTGGTCTTTTACGTATCACGTAGTGGTGTCCGTATATGGTAATATTTTTTTGTATTGCACTGTGTAATTAACTTAGAAAAGTCGTTTCGTGTCGCCTTCTTGTCCAGGCGGGAGAAAAAGGGTAAGAATTATGATGCTAGAGTAGTTTCGAAGATGAATTGTGGTGTAGACTTTCGATCTTCTTCCGCCGAGCTGAGAGATTCTGGCTATATAAAGGTATGTTTTATACTATGCCTGCAGAATGTTAATGGAAACATAGCAATTTTGATTGACACTCCGGCGGAACTTACGGATGTGATTTACACATCGTCTGATCTCGAAAAGAGGTAAAGAAGTCGGATCCGATCTCGGAACTAGAAAGGCCATAATCTCAAAAATAAATCGGATGCGAGAACGGATCCGATGTGTAAATTATATCGGACCCAGTATCGAAATCATTTCGGATTACAGTTTCTACCGGAAAATAAAAACGCAAATAATAATAATGAATTAGATATAAAAATATGTTTTCAAAAAGAAATTATCGAAAGAGTTATATTTTGTACAATTACACAGTGCAACACGAAAAAATATAACCATATACCGACACCACTCCGTGATAAAAGACAAAAAAAAAGACCCGTGTCTCCCAGTTTTGCCCAAAGTCATGCACTTTTTTTATGGGCTCATATCCTTTATGAGGTAAAAGGTGTAAACCTTTTGGATGAGGGTACGAAAATGTTTATTTATATCAAATTTTATATTCTTAGAATACGACTCTTCACTTAAGCCTCCTTGGGAGAGCAATTTACCGAGATCTGGAACCGGTCCAAATATTCGGTTCTTCTCGGAACCGGACTTGACAGAACCGGTTCTTAAAATGCGTGGAACCGCACTTCACTAATGGGAACCGATGGTTGTCTGAAACTGAAAAGAAGTTTTTGCAAATATTTTATTGTCTTTTCGCTTGCGATATTTTTCGAACGCATATTGGGAAATTCTGTGACTAGATCTGAATAATCATGAGGATGTATTTTGCAAAACTATATCTCTATTAATAGCGATATAAAAAGTACCAGAAAAAAGGACGAATAAATACAAATCATTCCTGCTAAATTTAGTTCTCGTCTTTCTGAGTGTAATTGTGCAGTTTTGTTGAAACAAAATCCAAATTGAATCGACTTCTCATTTATAGTACAATTTGACTTAGAATATATTTTCAATATACACCAACCCCTTAAAATGCAGATTTGTGGGACACTTTAACGCAAACTTGGAATAAGTACGAAATTGCCCCTTAAATGGATTTTCAGTTTTGACTTATTTTTGTCAATCAAGTTGAGGTTTGGGCTTTGGTATGTCAAGAAACTTGTAGTAAAATTTTATGAGGAAAATTTTTATGGTACATTTTAACCCGTTACACCCCTCTCTTAGGTATGTTTTTTACCCTTTTCCATAAAAAGAACAAAAAAGGCCCATATATTGAGGCCGTAGAGGGTTAAACTATGCCACAAAAATGTTTCTTGTAAATTTTTATATAAAATTGCTGAACACATCCTATACCTAAAATTTAAGGATACCATGGTTTCCTATGCCAATTCATCAGAAGCATGAGAAAAAGGGGGAAAATTTCGCCCCCTTAGAAAAAATTAAGACGTAAACTTTTAAAACGCCGATACACGTATATTTTTTTACCTCCTTTACCAGAATCAGTTGGTAGAACCTTGTTACTTTTTTTGTGTTCCACAGTGTAATCAATTATCGAATTGTGGGCACTATTTGAAGTTCACACTTGACATTCAAAAATATTAATCAACTAGCTGACCCGGCAAACGTTGTATTGCCATCAAAGTTTATTTTCACTGAAAGTCTGGTTCCGTTGCAGTCATGGTGGAGTGACAGTGGCGCCATCTATCTAAAATTGGTCGTACCAACTCACAAACCTTCGTGGGCTCATGCACAATAACTGTGCTAAAGATCATCACATGATCAAATGCATAGTTTACGATTCTATAAATGACATACAGACAAACATTAATTTTTATATATATAGACTTTATATATTATGCTTTTTTAATTTCAATTTGTACCTTTTACATTTCAGTTCAAGTTGTTTGCAATTACAATTGATGTGTTTTAAATTTCAATTGATGTGTGTTAAATTTGAATTGATGTATTTTAAATTGCAATTGATGTCTTTTAAATTTCAGATCAACTCTTTTGAATTTCAAGTGATGCCTTTAAATTTCAATTACTTCCGTTAATATGAAGTACTCAGAATCTTCTGATCTAATGCAGAGGTGTGTGTATTGCAGTGTGTCATTTATTACTCTACTCGTTGCCAGCGAGAGCTTTAATTTTTCTCCTATGCAAAATAAATAGGAACTGGATTGTACTTTTGATGCTGAGAGAGTTAATAAAATCAAATTTTGCTATTGTTTGTCTTCCCTTTTGTTATGGGATGTCAGGTCGTTCATGTGATTCTCTGTTGGTCCTCTGTGTTCGAGTTAAGATAACTTTTGTTTAAATTGAGATTTTTCCTTGGATGTGTTATTTAGCCGAAATTGTTGTCCCTGTTGTGGGTGTTGTTTTGCTTCCGTAGCTTCTGGCTATTTTGTTCTCAAAATAAACAAGGATGGGGAGAGAGCTAAATACTATATTTTACTTTGTGTTCGATAAGGATGCACTCGTTGGTACTCAATCATATTTGTCAAGTCTGAACTAGTTGTCGAGAACAACTGTGTGTGTATGTGTGTACAACTGTGTCCAGAGGCGGAATTAATTGGGGTCGTATTAATTAACGTATAACGTATAAATTACGTTCGGTTATGAAATTGTGTAAAATAAATTTGTTTCAAATTTAGTTGTCTTAGATCCTCGTTATGTTTAAAGTTGTAATTTCCTTTAAGGCTATAAGAGATCATGTTTTCTTCGGTTAGTGAAAAAAATGTAAATGCCGCGGGTGGGATTCGAACTCACATTCGCTGGACGATCGTTTCGATGATTGTGAAGCATCATCTTCAGCAGCGTCTAGCCAGTTAAGCCACTGCGGTGTGTATTTACACACGTCACTAGCCGAAGACATTTATTATTGATTGTGCAGCGTGATTGTTTGTCGCTACTTACACATTACTTTCCTACTTACACGCACTGATGCAGAGTGATGTTGGTTGCAATGCATTCGTTATTTCGTTTGTCGACTTCCACCACATAAATAATTTCATCGTCTGGCAAATATTTTCATATAACTAAATGAATCGATTGAAGTACATATTGAATTCAGGAGGGGACAGCAAAGCTGAGCCTACACGCTGATAAAAATACGGCCTCAGCAACATGTTGCAGGAACTATGTATATGTTTTTAGATCTGCTGTTGTTTGAGATCTGCTGCTCTTTTGTTTCTTTGTTGTTTGTCTCGTTTTTGTTTTCAGCAGTTTGGGTCACAAACAAAGCCACATTTGGGTCACAACAACATATATTATAACCTATTAATAATTGTATCTCCAACATGTACAACAAGCTACAAACACGTTATTTTTGGATCCAAACAACAAAAAAGGACAGATTTTTCTGCGTGGATAAGGAAGTCTCCTGGAGTCAAAGGGGCCAACTCATTTTGCAGGCTTCAATTCTGGCGGACATAGTATTAGCTCCTCAAACGGAAAGTTCTGGGCGTGAGTGACTTTTTCCCGCTTTCCATAACCACCCATTTATGCCATTCCAATAATTGGAAGATATCGACGGAACTAGTAGACTGTATCTCATTAAATAAACCGTTCCCCATTACAACCCATGAAGGGATTAGCGGAGCTGTGCCCTTTTTAATTTTTCACTCACTGATTGAGACCTACAAATGCAAATAGATGATATTTTGAGCTCAGCCAGTAGTAGTTTAGTAACAAAGCCCTCTCTCGACGGACAAAAGTCCAGCTATATCAGACTCTCATTTTACCTGTCTTGACATATAGCTCCGAAACTTGGGTCATATCGCAAGCGGATGAAAAACACCTGGGAGTATACGAGAGTAAAATTCTCCGTAAAATATATGGTCCTGTTAGGGAAAACTGCGAGTACCGACGTCGCTGGAACCAAGAGCTATATAATCTATATTCTATAATTTATCTATGTAATCTATATTCTAAATAATCTATAATCAAATTAGGCCAATTGCGTTGGCTATCAGAATGGATGAAGATGAGCCAGCGCGAAACGCTTTCGATAACGTACCCGATGGAAGCTGGAAAAGAGGACGTCCAAGACTCCGTTGGAAAGACCAGGCAGAAGAATCCTTCCGTATCCTTGGTGTTACCAACTGGCGAGAAAAGGTGAAGGATAGAGCCAGTTGGAAGAATATGTTGAAATTTGTTTGTTTAATTAATAACGGGATTCCAATAAGAGCGCTACAAAAGTTTTTTTAAATAAAACAAAACCGGTTTTAGATACCAATGAAATTCTTTATTCCTGTGAAAGTACGTTCGATGCCATTATGTATGGAACTAGATTTCTTTTGCATGGCCACCACGGGCACGCGTGCAGAAGTCCAGACGCTGAACCCAATTTTCGACGGTTTTCAAGCATAAATCGGCCGATACTGCTGCAATTTCACGTTCGATATTCGTACGAAGTTCATCAATCGTCGCTGGCTTATTGGCATAGACCATAGACTTGACGTAGTCCCATAGGAAATAAACTAACGGCGTCAAATCGCACGCCCGAGGCGGCCAATCGACTGGGCCATTTCGTGAGATAACACGTTCACCAAACTTGGTTTCCAATAAATTGATTGTGGCATTCGCTGTGTGGCTTGTTGCGCCGTCCTGTTGGAACCACATGTCCTCCAAGTCCATATTATGCAATTGGGGCCAAAAATATCATTGAACGGTAGCGATTCGCATTTACAGTAATGTGCCGGTCTTGATCATCACGGAAGAAGTACGGCCCAATGACGCTGCCGGCCCATAAACCGCACCAAACCGTAATTTTTTCGGGATGCAATGATGACTCATGGATTACGTGTGGATTGCTGTCTGACCAATAACGCATATTTTGCTTATTGACGAAGCCATTCAGCCAGAAATGAGCCTCAACGGTGATTGTTGAGGCCTCTTAAAGTTGGCCTCTTAAAGTTGAGGCCACTGACTCCAAATTTCGGTAGTAAATTTTAATAATTTCGACTCGTTGTTGGCTCGTATATCTTTCCATGATGAAATGGCAAACCTAACTGAAGAGAAATGTCAAAAGAGCGGGAAAAAATATGGCGTCGTTTGCTGTCCCTATCGATTTACTTTTGTAGCGTCTCTGTTGAAAAACCCTTTATGTGAAGACGACTGACCTCATGAGGTTGTAAAATAGTCAATAAAAGTAAAGTAAAAGTAAGATTGGGACCTATGGTTTTACACCGGTTCCGAACAATATTTTGAAAAACTTTTTCATGGCTAAGTAGTCGATAATGTCGCCATCACTAAGCGAGGTGGCCGTCGTGGATCGAAATGTAAGGTGGTCAGAGCAAGGATCGATCCCATGTTCTCATGCACAAGAACCGCGCACACTAGCCATTGCACCACCGACGGCCACTCTAAATAGGATTTAATTAAAACAGGCCTGGGAGCCAACTCCTCTACATGTAAATTGGTTAGATAGACTTGTTCTGTTCGGGTGTACGGCCGATATAATATTGTTACGAATAAGTAAAAGCTTTTGCTTGCTCTTAGTGACTTCACTAACATTATGTAAATAACAGGCGGTTAGTGCTGCGCCTGAAGTACATATGCATTGTAACAACGCACCACCTCGCTAAACCAGTAGAATGAATTCGCCTCAGTTAAGATAATTCTCCGCCATTCGAGATGATTCTACAAAGATAAGCAACAACAACAACGTCTAGAAGGTTCTTGAATTCGCTAGATATACCTTCATTTGAGTATGGTCAGTTGGTATAAATAGCGGAGGTCTTTGGAATGGAGAGTTCAGTTTGTGATTAAACCCCGTAAAGTAAGCAACGCGAATCGATAGTGAAATATAAGACTTGTTAAGTGTTATAAATAAAGTAAACCGTTGTACTATATAAGTATAATAAAAGGGAGTTAAACCGTTGTAATTATCGTAATTTAAAATGAACCTTGTTTTATTATTGGGAATAAAACAACGCAAAAAGGACGAATAAGGAAATTCGTAACAATATGAAGATAGATAACTGTCCGAAAGTGGTTCTTTAACTTACTTGTGGATATGCCCCAAGATTAGTAAAATTTTTATTGTAGGGGAGTATTTTGGGAAATCTCCCATCATAGGTAAGATGTGCAGTATTGGAAATTGATCTTTTAATCAGAGTAAGGAGAAGCATTCGTTTTCGATTCGCTTTGTAAAATGTAAAAATGTAAATCGGTAAGGGAGTTTAATTTTTAAATCTTTTAAACTAACGAGTTTTATTTGTAGCTCGGGATTAATTCAAAAGAAAATGTACAAAGCGGGCAACAAATTGTGAAAATTTGATGATACGGGAAAATTGTTCGCAAGGATGGGAAGGAAAAATGGTGTTAAATGGTAACTGCCTTATTCATAAAAAGTTGTGAGAGAGAGTCGTATCGAATGATTATGAATGTGTTAAAAATATAAGCAGTGTATATGAGTAAAAGTACAAATAATGAGAAAAATTTGTTTAGAGTTGTTAGGAATGTGGTCTAAATTGTGAATGTAGGTAAAAAGCGGGACGAAAAAAGTAAATTTTCAAAAGTGCGAGAAAAATTGTTCTGAAAAATTAGGAATATCGTGTTTCAAAAATTTTAAATGGCGGTTAAAAGGCTAAACAGTTGGTCAAAAGGCGTAAAACTTCAAAGTGCGGGAAAAATAGTTCGAAAAGATTAGGAATTTAGTACAAAAATGTGAATGTGTGTAAAAAATTTAAAAAAGTTCGTGAGATAATAAATAAAATAGTTTGGAGAGTTTGGGAATGTACCAAAAATTGCGAATGAGGTTAAAAAGGATGCGAAATGGGTAAATGTTCAGAGTGTGAGAAAACTCGTTTGAAAAGATTAGGAATGAGACAAAAATTGTGAATGTGGGAAAAAAATAGCAAGGCGCGGGAAGGGTATAACTTGAGAAGATTGACACAAATTTTGGATGTGGGTAAAAAAGAGGGTCAAAAGAGGGTAACACATCAAATGCGAGAAAAATCGTTTGGAAAAGTTTGGAATGTGGTAAATATTATGAATGCGGGTAAATGAGTAAAACGGGGGCCGATAACGGTATTTATTGTACTCAACCAAAATAGTTTTAATTGATTTTGTGCAATAAAAAATAAAAATGTTACATTAAACATTTTGACATTAAATGCAAAAAAAATGTTTTTTTCTAAAAATATATACAAAGCTTACACAACCAATTTTGAAGTTTTACGCCATTTTAACCTTTTTTATCTACATATACTAGTTTTTACACATTCCAAACACGTTTCCCCCGCATTTTTACATTTTACACTTCTTCGACCCATTTTACCCCCATTTTAATATTTAAAAGCAAGAGTTTTCTCGCAAATTCATATTTCACTCTTTTTACGCCCACACACAATTTTTAACATATTCAAATCATTCATGTAATTTCTAATGCTATTTTAAGTTTTACCCATATTTGATTATTTTTGAAGTTCTACCAATTTTAGCCACTACAGTATTTTTAATAAATACCCAATCATTCCAAACTCACGTTCTCCCTATTTGAAGTGTTGCCCTTTCATGCCCCTTTTGCAATTCACATTTGATGTGATGTCAAATTTATTTGCAATTTTTCTGCGTTTTTACCTACAAACATTCGCAATCATTCCACATGATTTTTCTTGCAATTTGAAGTCTAACTCTTTTTCGCCCCTTTTTAATCACACACAGTATATTGAATAAATCCGCAATCATTGTCCAAACTAATTTTGGTCTACCTTTAGTAGCCTTATTTAAACTTATCTGTATTCCAATTATTAGTCGACGTCTAACACCGCTTCTCAAAACACCGTTCGGAACCGGTGTTAAACTGTAGGTCCCAATCAGTGAGTGAAAACTTAGAAAGCGCACCGCTTACTGGTTCTGAGAAGCTCTCCCCAATCTCTTCATGGGATGCAATGGGAACGGTATTTTTGTAGACCCATTAATTCCAAACTAATGTTCTCGTTATTTATAGATGTTATAGTGCTTCGCCTCCTATACTATTTACTTTATATATGTGGGTACATTAAGGTGGACCTTGAAATGACAGTTTTGCGATATTTTGGTAGATGAGGGCTCTATTCCGTGCCTTTTTGAAAAAAAATGACAATGCCGAGAAAAAAAATTAAAAAAAAAACATTAGGGGTTGCGCACGAGCCGAGAAAAAGGTCCACTTTGCCAAAATTAGGGGGGAAATTGCCATAGGTCATCAGGGGTCACCCGTAGGGGGGAAGAATGTATGGCCGACCCCCATTAACTTTTTACCGCCAACATTTTCCCCCAAGACACCCACCCCCTATCTCCTCCCCTTAGGGGGGTCACCATACAAAAATGGAGGTTGCTCAGTATTTTCGAAAAACACCATAGGTCATTAGGGGGTCACCCCTAGGGGGCAAAATATATGACCATTAACCTTTCATCCCCAACATCTTTTCCGAACAAACTTACCCTCTATCTCCACTCCTTGAGGGACTCCCCATACAAAAATAAAAGAAGCTGTAATTGAGTAGTACTACTAAGCACTCTTAATATAATATAGTCAAATTAACATATTTTTGTTCGCTGATGGGTATTTCTTGCGGTAAGAATCGATAACATGTAGTAAATACTGTTTCTCTTCTTCGCCTTGACACAGTATTCTATTATAATCTTGTATCATTTTTACTCCTCTTTCGGCAGTGTCGTTCACAACGCGCAAGTTATTTACAATTCTACGACCTTCTTGATAGTCTGCGCGAGATTTCCAGGTTGCTGGATTTGCAAGAATGAAATCTTGCGATATTCCAAATCGTACAAATAAATTTTTGGTATTATGAGAGACGAAGTTGCTCAAGTCTTTAGCCAAGAATTCCTCATTCACATCTTTGAATTTCACCTCGATTTTTTTAACGCTGGTGCTTTTGATTACGACGCGAGGAGCTGGGGGAACCGGGTCGTCTTCTTCATCTTCTTCACCTTCTTCGTCTTCTTCATCTTCTTCATCTTCTTCATCTTCTTCATCTTCTTCGTCTTCTTCATCTTCTTCACCTTTTTCGCCTTCTTCATCTTCTTCACCTTCGTCATTCTCATTTTCTAGCAATGCTTGGGCCATTTTGGCCTTCAACTCATTTGAAACCTTGTCATCGAAAAAGGCAAGGGCTATGTGCTCATCGGCGAGATACCATAGGTGACCGATAAATTTCTTTATCATTACCCGAGATAAATCCTGGTCAACGGACTTGTACTCGATGATGTCCTTCAAAAACTTCCAATCTTGATTCGGCGCCTCAGCTGCTCGAGAAGAACCAAACCATGCCTTGACGTAAAGTCGCACCACAAAAATACAAACGTGTCGAATACCATTCAATTCACATACAGATAAGTGAAAAGTTCTCCGAAACAAAAACATCTTGAGGCTGTAAATGGCTTTTGCCATCCATCGAGCATGGGAAACGGGTCCTGGAGGTCGGAAATGGTAATTCTCAAGTTTTTCACCCAGAAACAAAATAATTAATTGTAGCATTTCTTTGTAGTCATCGCGAGGGTGTTTCTCCTTCAATTGATCTAAGCAAAACTTCTTTATGCCGACTTGCATTGCCACAGGAATTTTTCTGACGACTTGATCGTCTATCAAGCCAGAATGGAATGGTTTAACCTTTACAGCGTCCCATTCCTGTTTGAAACGGTCAAAGCAAGGAACGCCTGGTGCACTGGTCTTTCCCATTTTTGTTTCAAAAACTTCCCTTAGCACCAGTTCGTATACGTGGTGTCTGCAAGGTAAATATAAGATTTCTCTCTCCAACAGCCGCTCAAGAGCAACTGCGGCTCCGGAGAATGGGCCACTGTTCGTTGATGTCGTGTCGAAAGAAAGTCCTTGTATTCGATGTGTCATATGCCAAGATGCCAACAGTTGATAAACGGCATGTGCTATTCTCCGGCCTTTTCCTTTCCCATCTTCTACTTTGGGAACTCCAAGAAGTTGTTCTTTTTCTCCGTACGAGACAATTACCGGTAGACGGTCCACCTTCTTTGTACCCACAAAATCCAAAAGCATTTTGCCATCCCAATGGACTACGAAGGATTTAGCTGCGACAAGCTGGAGATGAATAAAACGCGTTGAAGAATAAGAATTCTGAATGAGAGCAAATAAATCTATGCGATCTTACTTGTGGATTGTCTTTCACATAACTCAGCATGTTCTCTCGATTTGAACGCCGACATCTCCGAAGCGACGTACGGTTTATTGTGTATTGTTGAGGATCGCGTCCAAATGCTTCTGCCGCCGCTATCATAATGCCGACCGCGTCTCGGTCAGTCACTTTGCACTTGTCCAAAGCTGATAGGACTCGTTCAGTAAAACATTGTTTGTAACCTCTTCTGTCACCAACATTTGACGGGCCAGCTTCTGCCGGGAAGTTTTCGTCCTGTCTCCCATTATCATCGCTTGAATCACTGCTTGAAAATTTAACCACTGCAATTGAACGAATTTCATTTGAATATAAACATTGGACGAACACACAAAGCGCGAAATAGCTTACCGCCTTTAGCGAACCGATCTCTACTAGATTCCGTTGCACGTTTGCGTCGCAACTCTTCTTGTTCTTCGCGCTCAGCTTTTCTTTTCCTCGTTCGAGTATCAGTAGCGTCCACACCTCCCATAGTTCCTGGCCGGCCATCTTCTCTTTGCTTTAGCAGAAACTCAATGTCTTCGGTATTTGTCATTTTCTCAAGGGCGTTGGCGTGTGCGATGTCGAAAAGATTATCCAAGCTATCAGAAAACGTATTCTCTTTTTCTCTAGTGGACTCAGTCTTTCTGTGAGATGACTTTCTTAAAGCATCCCACTCATCGTGCAGCGCAGCTATTTTTCTTGTAACATCTCCTCTGGCTTTCGTCGGAATAGCTGCTTGGCGCCAAAAAATCATCACTGCGTCCGCGACTATAACCGCACTATTTTTCTTCGACATGTTTCGTTTGCGAATGTTGAAGAAATGCATTCTTAGCACTTGCTTCTTCGACGGTAATTTGTTCCCCGTAATATTCATGCTTGGATAACCAATCAAAAAAATATCGTCGCGCGATCTAAGTCGTGTTGTCATCTTAACTTTTAAAAAACGGGAGAAAAATCAATTTACTTTTCGCGGTCGTCGGCACTTGTTGAATGACAACAATCGATGAATGAACTGCTATTTATAACTACTACGTATTTTGCAATATTTTACTGCCAGGTACTGATGAATGGGGGCATCTGCTAAGGGTGCCTATGTACCTGATTCAGCACGTGTGCGATTCAAATTTTTCAAGACTTTCCAAACAATGACCACTCTTGAATATTGGTGGAATTTCTGTAAAAAAATCAAAAAAATCTCGATATTGTGCAACTGTAAATACATAGATTTTCAGTATTTTTGTATGGGGAGTCCCTCAAGGAATGGAGATAGAGGGTAAGTTTGTTCGGAAAAGATGTTGGGGATGAAAAGTTAATGGGGGTCGGTCATATATTTTGCCCTGATGACCTACGGTGTTTTTCGAAAATACTGAGCAACCTCCATTTTTGTATGGTGACCCCCCTGGGGAGGAGATAGGGGGTGGGTGTCTTGGGGGAAATGTTGGCGGTAAAAAGTTAATGGGGGTCGGCCATTCATTCTTCCCCCCTACGGGTGACCCCTGATGACCTATGGCAATTTCCCCCCTAATTTTGGCAAAGTGGACCTTTTTCTCGGCTCGTGCGCAACCCCTAATGTTTTTTTTTTAATTTTTTTTTCGGCATTGTCATTTTTTTTCAAAAAGGCACGGAATAGAGCCCTCATCTACCAAAATATCGACACAAGGTCCACCCTAGGGTACATTCCCCATCGTTCCAACCGATTTTACCCAATTTTTATAATTCTGCCATTTCTGATAGACGTTTTTTATTTCCTGCACCTTCCACAACACTCAAATGGATTTTTGTTGCAATTGCCCCTTCTGTTGTATATACAAATACAAAACGGTCGAAAAATTCGGCTCTCTTCACTATAAAACTCTCACTCCTTGTAATATAATACAAATTAAACTCCAAAGTGAATTTTTATATTTTCTATTTGATTCGCTTAGGAGTGATTCAAATAAACAAAAATTTGAAAAATTAACAGCCTGTTTCTCAATCTCGAACGAAAGCTTCTTTCGTGTTCTAGACGAAAGAAAGTTGGTTTGGGTTTCACAATCTTGTCATTTCAAGTCGAATGAAAATATAAAATTTTTCAGTACAAATTTTGGTTTCTCTATTTCGAATGTGCTGTCACTTAGGAAAAAATATGAAGTTGGGCGAACGAAAATTTCGACTTGGATAAACCAAATTTAAGTCGAATGTGAGTGACTGATTTTCGTTCGCATAGCTTTTCGTTCGAGATAGAGAAACGAGCTGTAAATTCGATCGAGGTTTCAATTTTTGATGTGTTAACATCTATAGGCGCGTGTAGGGACTAAACTCATAAAGTGAACACATCCAAACAAAGTTTGTCCGACTGCGATCACAGATTGTTTGGCGTCAAACTCCTACGAAACGGCTGGACCGATTTGTATGAAATTTTGTGTGCATGTCGGGTAGGTCTCAGAATCGGACAACATCTATTTTTCATACCCCTAAATTTTAAGGGTGATCCACCCCTATATAGAACACAGATTTGTCCGACTGCGTAATACAGATTGTCAGACTGCGAAAAAAACACACAAATGAGGTAGCAAGAGAGCAACGAAAATTGTGTGAACTTGTGTAGCGTATGTACGAACATAACAATGTATGTATGTACATGTGCCTGTTGCTTTGCATTCTCTATGTTTTTTGTGGGAATAAAACAAAAAGTATTAAGTAAGAAAATAATTACACATGTGCTTGCACTGGTCTTTAAATAATTTGAAGTATTAATATTATTTAAATGTAACGTCATCATATGATTGAACCCTGTTTTTTATTTTTCAATATAACATTTACTAATGTGTTCATAGAAATCGAACAGGTACCGTGTAACAAAAAGGTGTTAACACATCCCCCGTGAGTTCGAACACTCATTGGATTTTTTTTAAAAGTCGGAGTGAGAGTTTTATATTAAGGAGGAGCACAATTTTTCGGCTCGCGAGCGGAATTTTCACTTACTCTGCATTCAATAAAAACAAACTCAGGCCACATGTATGTAATGTAATCGGAATTTACCAATATTAATTTTTTGAAATTTGTTTGGCTTGTTTTAATTTTTTTTAAATTAATTTTTACGTTACAATTTGCAATTGATGACTTTTGAATTTAAATTGCAATCTATCGGCCTTATTCATGAAAAGCTATGAGAGGATTGAGATGTGATTTTTCATACCAACAACGTGTCTCAAATCTGTCACAACTTTTTATGAATAAGACGGTATGTATATCTTTTGAAATGTAATATATATATTTTAAATGTCAAATAAAATTAGAATCGATAAAATTTTGAATTTAAAATATAATTGTTAAATGTCAATAAAATGTATTTTAGATAGTTTTTTAAGAGACCCAATATTTTATCTGCGCCCGTACTTATTGTACTCCGCCTCTGCCTGTGGCTGTGTGTTAGTTATTTGTGTATGTTTTCATGTGTAGTTGCATGGATTCTTGTGACATTTTTCTTGGTCAGGAGAATTTTCAAATTCATGGTTCAGTTCGCAATTTGTGTTTTTTGTAGAGGGTTTTGTTTTTGGTTTTTTATCTCTGGGGTATTAAGTGCTTAGCATAGTTGTTACTATTAGTACTTGTTTTCGTTATATTCCCTTTTTTGATTTGGTTGTTTGTTTTATTGTTCGTTTTTCTTTTATTTTTTTAATTTATTTAAAGCATTTGTTTTTTTGTCTACAGTTGTTTGTATTTGTTTTATTCTGTGCATCCGTAAGGTTATGCAAAACGCTATTCGGTTTAACTCTTTGGTTATATTGATTTCCAGATTTCGTTGGTTTACATGTTTGTTTGGGTTTCTTTTAATATTCAGTTTTTCTTTTTTCATGGTTTGATCTTAATTCCGCATTGGTTAAATATTTGAATGAAGGATTTTAATTGTGGTTTCATGTTTTAATACCTTTATCACAAACAATTTAGTTGCGTAATAAAGCTTTACCGAATATCCTGTACCTTAAGTAGTGTGTTCAAAACAGATACCCGAAACGGGGTTTTATGTAAAACTGAATGCTGGGGGTTTTCGAAAATTTTCGAGTAACCGGTTTTATCGGGTTTTTCGACCGGGTTTCCCGTTTTTCAAAATTATTAATTAACACACAACTTCTACACAACTACACAACTGACTTTAATATCTATTATTAATCGTCGATATGATATATGACAACTGAAAGTGGGTTTACAAATAAAGCGCATAGATTGTAAGAATCACCATAAAGAAACTATTGTAAAGTTTACTCATGTAGTGGAATGCCAACAAAGAAAACAAGTGAAGCGTGTCGTTTCTCTGCCCGCTCTCTTACTCTCTTCGTTGAATATTTCAATACACGAGCAGTTTTCTGATGATGTTATTCTATCTAACTATAGAAATTCCAACCATATTTAAATAAAATTACATAAAGTATGTAAAAATTATGAAATAATCGAGTTATGACGCGGGAAAGAAATGCGTCTGAGTGAAACGCGTCGACTTTTTGGTTCCCTTCTACTAGGGTTGCCAAATTACATAAAGTATGTAAAAATTATGAAATAATCGAGTTATGACGCGGGAAAGAAATGCGTCTGAGTGAAACGCGTCGATTTTTTGGTTCCCTTCTACTAGGGTTGCCAAATTACATAAAGTATGTAAAAATTATGAAATAATCGAGTTATGACGCGGGAAAGAAATGCGTTTAAGTGAATCGCGTCGACTTTTTTGGTTCTCTTCTACTAGGGTTGCCAAATTGCGGGGTTTTTTTCTTCTCTACCTGTACATCCTTTTTGGAATCACAACGCAATCGTCCAGGAGATGTAATAGGAAGCCAAAAACGATGTATAAGTAGACTGTTAAAATTTCTCTTCACTCAAATACCAACAAACAAAACGAGTGAAACCCTAGCCATTCTCTGCCCTCTCTCTTACTCTCTTCATTGAATATTTAAATACAAAAGCAGCTTTTTAATAGTGTTATTGTATATAACTATACAAATTCCAATCATGTTGAAGTAAAATTACATAAACTATGCAAAAATTGTGAAATAAGAGAGAAATGAGTTTGAGTGAATTTCTAGCACTTTTTGGTTTCTTTTACCAGGGTTGCCAAATTGCGCACATCTTCGTCCTTCATCGTCTTTGAGGAAGCTACGTTTCTTATGTTTAAGACTCCTGAGACTTTGCTGGTTCTATCCATACAGTTAGTTTTAAAACGAGCGTCCTATCTTTCAGGTAAACTTTAAAAGTCACAATAAATCGGACCTTATTATTTTCGGACGAGTTGCCTGGGAAGTATGTGTCAATCAGGAGAATAAGCGATTTATTAATTGATATCGCCTTGTCTTGTTTCGTTAGTTATCTCATAAAAGCAGGTGTAGTCGAAAGCCCTTTCAATAACTTTGCAGATATAAATAATCGAATTCTACATTTTCGTGAAAGCATTTCCCTTTCGAAATACGGAACAAGAGTGTTTATTACCATGACTTTGCGATTGAATGACTCCTGATGGTCCTTTGTGGATCTATTCGTCACTAAAAACTTTCTATATATTTCTTAAATTTTGTTGTATATTTTCTTTGGATTTCTCGACATGACTTGTTGAGTCACATTCCAAATGTACGTTCTTTCCATTCGTACTGTTGCTCACTTATCAGCTGTCACAAAAGTGATTTTATTGATTTATTATTTGATGAAAATCTTTCTTTGCTGGGGGCAGTTGGTTGTATACAAATGTGTATGCATATATGTATGCCATATATTCTTATCACATCCTTTGGGTGAGTTTGTGCCCACAAATATTCATGCACATATGTATATGTATTCACACAAGGTGGGCAGAAGAAGTACATTTGCATGAGTGCTTTGTCAAAAAGGGAAAACATAGCGTATAATTTCCATTCATCCTAATTTTGCCAACATAAATGTCGCGAAAAAGTAAATAAAATATCCCCCCAGCAGCAGTTGTCATCGGACGGAAGTAGCATCTTTTGAGTACGTTGGACTAGTGAGAAGGAAATGTAGAAATACCGAATTCATCACTTGAACCGCAACAGTATGGCTCAGGAATTGAATTCATTGGCCAAAACCTAAATTTTTTGTTATCACCGATTTCCAAAATTGTAACTCCATTTAGTAGTAAATATATCAAAACTAAGGTAGCCAAAACATTAGGTGAAAATATTGTTTATTGTGGACGTGTCATGCTGTTAAACACAAACCATTATATTTTTATTCTTTTAGGAAAAAAAAGTAAATAGTTTATATTTGATCAGAAATAAATTATCATTCCTCGCAAACTACGAGTTTTTAACAAATGGTACGTGTGACTACTATACGATTCATATTTGGGATGTTCTGAAATATTTTTGAAATACCATATTTTTATCAAGTTTAAAATTTAGAGGAATATAACTTCTTAACCATAAAAGGTGATAGTATTCACTTTAACCTTGTATATACTTTTGTATCCGTTTATGACTCAAATGGCGATAATTTTCTCCCTTTCAGAATGAAAGGATGTGCTAAGTTTGTCTATAATATTATTAATGGCTAAATTTCTAAGTCTGTACCCAAGAGGGCTATAATGGGTAATACTGGTCCCCCATGGTCCTCAAGGGCTCTAAACAGTCTTAAGAATGTAAGGAATAGATGTTCGAAAAAGTATAAAAAATCTGGACTGCTAGCAGACTATGCTAGGCATATTGTTGCTAGGAGAAGATACAATTCTAAATCTAAAGAGAGTTACAGATTATATTTGAATAAGTTGAAGGCTAATTTTAAACAGAACCCCAAATCATTCTTTAGATTTGTTAACTTGAAGCGTAATTCCTCTTCCACACCGTGTAGGATCAAAATGAACGGTATTGTTTATTCAGATGAGGAGTCTATTGCTAATTGTTTCGCCGATTTTTTCGCATCTATTTATTCCACCCGAGCCTATGATGTTTCCAAATCATACCCGTACACTGTCCGCTCTACCATTCCGTTTAATGCACCTGTCGTAAATTCTTCGTGGTTGCTAGATAACTTAATCAGCTTGAAAGCCTCGAATAAAGCTGGTCCTGATGGTATCCCGGACTCTATGTTTTTTTTTTTTTTTTTTTTTCCGTTCTCTCAGCTTACCGTTGACTCTCTTATTTAACGCTTCGTTGAAGTTCGGTCATTTTCCTGCACAGTGGAAGAGTTCTTATATAATCCGTCTCCACAAATCTGGTTGTTTAGTAAATGTTGCAAATTATAGGGGAATTGCAAAATTGAGTACCATTCCTAAACTTTTTGAGAAGTTAGTCACAGGGGTAATTTCTCATCATGTTTCCTTCCAACATGGCTTACGGAAGGGTCATTCCACCGTGACTAATTTGCTTCAGGTTTCCTCTTCCATTATTGACGGCTTTATTAATGGCGACCAAACTGATGTGATTTTTATCGATTTTATTAAGGCTTTTGATAAAGTTAACCACATTTTGTTATTATATAAACTCGGGTCAATGGGTTTTAATTGTAACATGCTGAATTGGATTAGTTCTTACTTAATGAACCGAGAACAGATGGTATCATTTGGCCGATCATTCTCAAGATCTATTTTTGTGTCATCTGGGGTGCCTCAGGGCAGCCATCTTGGCCCGGTTCTATTCTTGTTATTCATTAACGACTTACCCGCCTCCATAATGCACTCTGAATTGTTAATGTACGCTGATGACGTGAAGATCTATTTTTCTTACAAGGATCCTTGTCAATATACTTTACTTCAGAGGGATTTGTCTACATTCCAGACGTGGTGCGAATCCAATTTGATGGAGCTTAATTTTGCGAAATGTAAGCATATGCTGTTCTCTAGGTCATCATTCTTTTCGGCAAAATACATTTTAGGTGGCAATGTTCTTGAATCGGTGGATTCATTTGTTGATCTTGGTGTTCTCTTGGACAGAAAATTGAATTTCAACTCCCACATAATTACGATGGTAAATAAGGCTTATGGCGTTCTGAACTTTATTAAACGTTGGGCAAAGGAATTTTCAGATCCCTACGTTACGAAAAATCTTTTTACTTCACTAGTCCGCTCTATTCTCGAATATGGATCTATTGTTTGGGACCCCCAGTACAATTTGTATGTTAATATGATTGAATCGGTCCAGAAACAGTGTCTCACATTTTGTCTGAGAAACCTTCAATGGAACCCGAACCATAATCTTCCTTCGTATAGCAGTAGACTAGCATTGATCAGATTGCCGACTCTTAGTAGTAGACGTACCATGATAAACTCTATTACAGTTTTGAAGATAATTGATGGATGTATATGTTCTGAATTTCTGTTATCTAAGATTTTCATAAATGTCCCATTGAGACCCACGAGGTACTATAAACTCATTCACATCGAGTTTCAGCGTTCGAATTATGCGTCCTTTGATCCAGTTAGGAGAATGTGTCGTGACTTTAATGAGCTATATCAGTTTATTGATTTCACTGGTAGTTGGGAAACTACAAAGTCTAGGATAATTTGTCATTTGAACAGATTGCATTAGTGCTGTATATTCCTTTACATATGTAAATTTACTTTATCCTTACTATCTGTCTGTCTGTCTGATTTATAATTTGGTTTTCGGTTTCCTCGTAAGTATTATATATTATGAAGTCTGTTATATTAATATCTCGTGATGTACTTTTATACTTATTTATGTTAGTGTAATACCAACTGGTGAAGAAATTCTGTAGTTGTTTGCAGCGTGTGAACTTATGATCCTTGCTCTCCCCTTATAGACCGGTCTATAATGTGAACGCTGTCCTCACGTTATGGGGACGTGGCCCTCTCGGTCGGTAGGGGCGGGTAAGAGTGGCGATAAAAAAAAAATGAAATTATTTTATAGCATATAATTCACAGGATTTCTAAAATTTTTTTATTTCCGTGAAGATGAATTTGTATTTAAAATAGGACAGACACATACCAATTTTGGGCTAAAATAGTCCTGAACGCTCACAAAATTATAAAAAAAAAATACAGCAGACAGTTGTCCGAGGCCTTCGGCCACGGACTGTCCCTGCAGGCTGTGTCAGAGACACGGCCATTAAGTTTAACGTGGAACACGCCATCCGATAAGACAGAAAACATATATAACAATAAATGATAAATAACATAAGCAAATGAATTTATTTATTTGATAGTTACTTTTGATAATATACATAAGCTTATGGTAGGAAAAATAGGATAAATATGTTTTTAAATTAAAAGAGTAAGGATAAATGATAAATAACAGACGCAAATCAATTTGATTTATATTTTTTATAATTATATATCCATGTTAAATTCAAATTCACATTTAACATTTTGTTTCACTTAAATACATAAGTAAATACATATACGAAATTTCAGTATTTCATCAATCAAAACAACAGCCGAAGGTTTGTGTCCACACTGAAAAAGCAGCATAGTTTGTGTTCACGCAACAAACTCAAACACTCAACCAAACACCACACATATATTTGATTGTATGTGTTTAAACAATTTTCATTTGAGAAATTTAAATATTAGGAAGATATCAACCAATATGAAATGTATATCAAACGAAAGATAACATCTTCATTTACCTACAAAAAAATTTTTAAAAAAAGTTATCTCGCCGTTTCCTCATAATCAATGAAATAAAGATTACAACAATAACAATCTGACATGACTCCCTATACCGTAAGGTAAGACGTATTCTACGCCAAAAATGAAATTAAAGAAATCAAGAAAGCGAAAAATCGAAAAACTAGCCGTCGCACGGACCTATGTGGCCCACAGGGTCCAAAAAATCGGCACATCCAGGGACACTTGGGTGAGGGTCTTAAACGAAAGGTATTCGTCTCGCGAATTCAACGGTGACAATATTTTTTTCGTGCAACGTCTGTAAACCGAGTTAAGCTGAAAAATAATATTTTTGTTTTGCCTGCAGCGGTTTTTTCATCAATTAAATCGGAAAGCGCTCTTTTCTCCTCACTTAAGTCCTAAAATAAATTTTTTTTATAAAAAAAGTCACGCGATTTTTTGCCTGCGTCGCGTTTTCCCTCAATTGAATCCGAAAGCGAGCTTTTCTCCTCACTTAACATGACGGTGCTTACACCCAACCATCTTTAACAAAATTATGATTTGTAAAAAAAATACCGTGCTAACTATCACCTATTAACAACATCAACCAATATTATTCAAACAATTCTATGTCCTAACGGAAATATAAACCAAACATAGAAAATCACCTCTGCACTGCATTTCGGGACTTCCCCGAAATGTAAGAATATTAAATTTCATGTGTATCGTGATTACACATCATTAGTAAAGTTATAGTGAAGGTACCAAGATGTCGCAGCAAGTACAGCTAACTCAACTTTTCCAGTGGGATCAAGAAGGAGGTTTAATTGTGATAGAGAAGTTGATGGAATTTGGCCTGCTGCCACAATGTTCTGCCCCTACAACCACCTTACACCAATGGTATTGGATAAAGACCTTGATGCAAGGAATTACAAATGGCGCTGCTACCACTGGATCAAGGACGCCCATAAGAAGAAGAAGATGGGCAAGTATGGAGTCTCTATCAACAGTGGCACATTTTTGCAAAAGCTAAACTAGCCCACGGAGTTATTTGCAAATTAATTTCCTTTTAGCTGGATAATATCGCATTGGCAGTCATATGGTAATATTGTAATAATTCATCGCACCATACCTCCGTAGACTGGGCTAGCTTCTGCAGAGAAGTGGTATTTGATGACCTCGTAATAAATAAGAAGCCCATTGAACGGTAGAGCTTGACGAGAGCAAATTCGGCAAGCGAAAATACCACCCGGGGCAAACGGTGAAAGGCCAATGGCTTCTTGGAGGCTACGAGCGCGAAACAGGTCGATGTTTTATGGTGCCAGTAAAAAGGCAACATGTTCAAACACTGATTCCTCTGATTGAAGAGTGAGTTTTGCCAGAGACAAAAATAATAACAGATTTCTGGAAAGCATACGATTGCATGAATCCAGCTGCTTATAAACACCTAAAAGTGAACCATTCGCTGAATTTTAAAGATCCCGTAACCGGTGCCCACACCAACTCAATTGAGGGATCTTGGGCATATGCAAAGAGGTCCATACCTACAAGCGGGCGCAGGAAACATTTTATGCCAGGATATCTGACAAAATTTATGTTACTGCGCAGTTGTAAAACCCAAAAATGGAACCCCTTCATTGAATTTTGCCGAATAGCAGGTGCTTTGTATAACCCCACTAACCCGTGTCCAGCTGCCGAGCTGGATGTCTCGGTGGAGTCAGCACCGGGCAGCGACACAAATTGGTGTTCCCCACAATTATTTATTATAATTTATTACATTATTTTGTTAATTTAATTTTAAATTTAATTTTATTTATTTTCTTTATTTTAAAAACGTGAAATTTGCAATATTTAAAAAAAATTTAACTAATA
This sequence comes from Phaonia tiefii, assembly GCA_963931995.1. Lineage (NCBI taxonomy): Eukaryota > Metazoa > Arthropoda > Insecta > Diptera > Muscidae > Phaonia > Phaonia tiefii. Next base: position 90,497,837 of record OZ008367.1, read on the forward strand.
TAAAAAAATTGAAAATTAATGGCTAGATTCAATGTGTATTTAAAAAAATTAAAGCATATTTATTAAAAAGTTACACCAATCGTTTTAAAACGTCAAATTGGTAATGTTTATTTAAAAAAAATTTAATTAATATAAACAAAAAAAAAATTCTACAATTAAAAAGTCGATGAAAAAATTAAAATCCAGTTTTTAACAAAAATTTCAAATTCTGAATTTCATAACCGTTCATCCCTAGCATTCGAAATCAATTTGTACTTAGATGAAGAACCGAAAAGTTTGATACAGGACCGACATAATACAGAACCGAGTGAATAATAATTATAATTTTCTTTTACTGTTATTTAAGTAAAAAAGAAATAAATAAACATTAAAATAACTTCTTATTGTTAAAAAAAGTTTACGATTAATTTTGTTTGAAATTGTGCGAATAGCAACCGGTTTTATTACTCAAAATTAGAACAGTTCAGTTCTGGAACTAGTTTTCCTCCAGATACGACTCACATTTAAGTTCCCTGGAACGGATTCTGAAACTAGTTCCATGGAATTGACACTAGTGGAACCTGTTGTAGAGTCGATAAAGCGAGAACCTTGTTGAAAAAATTATCCTGGGTGTTATACAAATTTATTTAGTATCTTCCCACAAGGGGCATTTCTAGGAGGACTGAAATCAGGATCAAGTGTCTAGGTACTATGGCTGGCTGTTTGGTCAGCGTCTGTTCTCAATGCTAGGGGGGTTGTCCTACACAGTGGTGGTTCTACGTGGGGTGTCAAGTATATCGTGCCTATGGATAGTTTACAGTCGAGGGTATCTGACTGTTTTTGAGCGGTACCTCACTGATACATAGTTCTTACCGTACTACTGGGAACACCAGTGGGACCAAAAATTAATTGACCAAAAAAAAAAACAATAACGTAACAAATGATAACGACAATGGTATTATAACGGACAATGATACAAAAAACAATAACATCGAATAGACAAGTAGAGTGGTGGAATAACCGCTCTATAGTCGTGGAATAGAGCCGTCGGGCGGACGGTGAAATGACCATCGATCTACCGCCAGAGTTCTAGAAAGATTGGGAAAGATAAATCCAGCAGAACTCACAGAGAAGCAAAAGGCGTCAATTAACTGGGCAAGGAATTTGACCGGCCCAAGGAACGCAGATGACTCCGGGTCAATGAAGTCAGGAAAACGCTGAAGAGCTGAAGGAGACCATCACTATGGCATACATCGACAGAGATCATCTAGATGGAACCATCTTCCGGAATATATGGTCCTAATGCAGTATACTAGAATTTCTATGGAGAATCTCTTGTGTCATCTCTCGTCTGCTGTAGTGCAGGCTGGTACAAACGCCTGGATGTCGTTGACAAGAATGACACTCCGCCCCGTCAAACAGCTCGCGCGTGCGTACCAGCGTCCAGCAAAGACAGTGAAGAGTCTATCATATGATTAATAAGGGCAAGTAACCGCGACATCCCGTCTGCCAATTGGAAAATTGGAGGACTCTAAAGGACTTTGGCGGAAGTCATGCTTGTCATTAATACCTAATCACTTTTGTTTCTCAGAAAAATTGAAGCCATAATTTCTTACGGCTTCTGTCATATTAATTTTAGGTTGTAAAAAAAGGACAGGATGCCACACCTGACACCATACCTACCGAAGATACACCAGTATTGCGCGAAATGAAAGACTGGAACCAGGATGAGACTTAACCTGTAAATACTGCGAGGTAGCTACCTCACTGTCTGAATCAATGGTCTTTGTCAAGCCCGCACGTAGCCTCATGAAAGACACCGTTGAAGTCAAAAACACAGTGTTAGAGACAAATTTAGAGGAGAATTCTGTAGAACATGCAAATTTGGCTGTATTCCTGTGTATACAACGAGGGATGATATTTCATTGAACAAATCAAAGCTCATTTAAGCTACTGTAAGACATCGACGATGAGGCCACCAACACGGTGTTGGAGAGGGATGTAGCTGCTTATGTTGACGATACTACAGATAAACCTATAATACTCTAAAGCTGTTCTGCAGCTTTCCTGCTCAGAAATAGAGAGCCGATGTCATCTCCACCTAAGAACCCTGGACAAATCATGGCAGGATTTGCGTATTGAAGACTTCTGATTACAAAATTCTCGTGTTCAATGCTACAGGCATGCATGGCGAGAACATGTTTACTCGCCAAAAAACATCTGAATATATTTCATTTATCTCACTATTGCAATAGAGACGTTACCGCTATCAGTTTGGGGACGGAGAGTGATAACATTTGGTTAGCGTCAGCCTATATGCCCCCGCTTGTCGCTTCTGCTGAGGAAGTTAATTAAGAAGGCGGAGAAGGATAAAAAAGTCTTGCCCATCATACAATTTGACAGACACTTCTGTATTATGTTTTGTCCCCTAACATTTATGTTTGTAACAAGGGCAATGAGCCCACTCTTATTAGTAAAGATTAGAGTTGGGAATTTTAGTTCATTCAAGTGAGCGCTCTTTTTAGTTGAGCTCATCAGAATGAACTAGTTCGTTCATTTAGTTCACAAGTTTATTGTAGCATTTCAGTTTAACAGTTCATATGAGCTGTGAACTAAAGAGCTCACTGCAGTTCAAATTGTAGTTTTAGTTCAATCGGAGAGAATAATCGTGATAATGATATGATTTTTGCAGATTTTTAAAGTGTTTTGGATACTATGATATTTGTTTATACTAAATCGGCCTATTTAAGGTCGACTTAACGATTAGGTTATTCCGTTTCTGAAATATTGTATTTCGGTAATCTTGTTATATTTTGGAATAAAAGTGGTGATTAGCGCTGTAGTTATTGTGTAGAAGCCGTTACATATTTATTCCACAAAGATTGGAATATTAGGCACCTTTGTGCAAATTGAGTGAGACAAAGAGAGCATGAACTAGAAAATGGCGAAGAGAACTGCACAACTGAAATACAAAAAGCTGCTGAAACAAGTGAACTACTGAAACAAAAGAGCGGAACAGTGTGAACTAGTTCATCTAGTTCACAAGAGTGAATCGTTCAATTGAACTAGTTCGTTCGTGAACTACACAACTATAGTAAAGATACACAAGAGGTGGTCGATACCATACCTTTGAATTGATCAAGGGATGTAAGGTGTCGAGTGAGCATTATTTTCCGACCATCGCTACATAGATTTTGAATTCTTTTCCGTACAAAATAAGTTTGACATAACAACCATGCACTTGATTTTGTGCACGAAATTTTGGGACTCTTATGAGAATGATAATTTTACTGAATATGTGGCTTTGTGGTTGATCTTTTCACCCTTTTTACAAAGAATTTAAATGACCAACATGATAACCGTTCAGATTCCGTGTAAAACTGTAGGTTCTGATCAGTGATGAAAATATAAAAAGTGTTTTGTAATTTTGCGGTGTTGCCTATATATTAAAATCACAAAATTATCATGCAAATTTTTAAATCGAGATGAAGTATTAATGCACTTGAATCTTTATCAGATGTTAAAATATATAAAACATAGACAACTCGAGAGCGCGTGCGAAAAATGAAACGAAAATTGCAAGCGGCCGCGATCGAGCTGCGTGCTATTGTTTGGATGCATTTCCGCGCGGTGAAAACCCCAATTGCAACAAAATCATACGTCACAAATTTAGAACAACATATGCACATGAGTTAGCCACGTGCAACTTGCAATTTTCTTAGTGGCAACGCTGTATTATTGTGTATCTTATGATTTGCATAGTTTACAACTTATTAGATACATACTAGTGGTTTATCCCCTTGCAGTCAACACTCATAAAACCATAAAACAGACTTTTATTGCTCATAACAGCCCCAGGGACAAGTGAAAGAGAGAACAAATAAAAAAAATAGTTTTGCAGGTAAAGCGCTGTATTCAGTTCTTGCGAAATTTTCGTTTCCATAAGAAGTACGTGTATAAAATATAACGAAAATTACGTGAAACGACAATTTCGCTCTCTTTTCATTTGCTTGGTACTCAGCTCTGTGCGAAAATTTCGTGAACAAAACCAGTTACAGGGTTGTTATACAGGTAAGTTATTTCATACGACAACAATTGTTTGATAATTGTTTTGTGACAGGAATTTTCACATTTCGGTTAGTTTAGCAAACATAAATAAAAACAAATGCGTTAAAAATAAAGTGAAATATTTATCGTGAAATATTTGCAAGGTAGACCACAGATAGGGAGCAACTCTCTGCAAGAAAAATTGTAGATAAATGACAAAATTTCGTACGGGGCTTAAGCCCCATATTCAGTTCTTCCGAAATTTTCCTTGCCATAAAAATTACGTGTATAAAAAATAACGAAAATTTCCTACACTTTCGCTCACCTTTCTCTTGCTTGGTACTCAGCTCTCAGCGTTTTTTTAAGGGGAGGGGGAGGGTGAAATTTGTCCCCTTTTGCACATTCTTATGATGAATCGGCATAGGAAACTATGTTATCCTTACATTTTAGGTATAGGATGTGTTCAGCAATTTTATGTAAAAATTTACGAGAAACATATACCGGTATTTTTTGTTCCTTTTGTCGAAAAGGGTAAAAAGCATATCTAAGACAGTCGTGTAATGGGTTAAAATGTACTATAAAATTTTCCTCATAAAATTTTACTATAAGTTTCTTGACATACCAAAGCCCAAAACTAAACTTGAAGGACAAAAATAAGTCAAAACTGAAAATCTATTTAAGGGGTAATTTCTTACTTATTCCGAGTTGGCGCTAAAGTGTCCCATAAAACTGCATTCTAGGGGGTTGGTGTGTATTGGAAACATATTCTACCTAAAATTTCACAATAAGTCACTGAACAAATGAAAGCTGTAGATTAATATCTGTAAAAAAAAAACTAAGAGAAAATAATAACAATTTGTGAAACTATTTAAATTCGGGTTTGATCCTTGGGTAAATTGGGTGTATTTTGCGCCATTTTCCTCTGCTATTAAATATGGAGGAAATCTCGATCTCTACGGCGTAAGCGTCTAGTCCATATTTAATAGCAGATTTAATGGCGGCGGCGTAAACCTTTTTGTTTAATCTTTCATAGAATCCATCAATTAATGACTGATCAATTAAAACCTATAAACTATAAACTACAATCAGAATATTTCCTAATAACAGTCAGCTTAATTTTCCATGAATTATCTTATGGAGTTAAATGACAATTTGAATTTTACATACCAATAGCCAGTAGTGATGTGCCGTTCCGCGTAATTTAAGAAGAGAAGAACCGGGTATTTCGACTGGTTCCCGTTATCTTGTTGAAATATCTTATTATAAGAATATACAATTTGATAAAACTACACATTTTCCGTCGAGTCCGGTTCCGAGAAGAACCGTTTATTTGGACCGGTTTCCGTTCTCAGGAAATTACAATTACGGCTGAAGTGAAATATATTTTTATAAGAATATAAAATTTGATAAAAATTCACATTTTCTATCGCGTCCGGATCCAAGAAGAACCGGGTGGACAGGTTCTGGTTCTCAGCAAATTGCTGTCCTAAAGAGGCTTAAGTGAAATATTTTTTTTAAGAATAAATATTTAATAAAAATACACATTTTCTGTCGAGTCCGGTTCCGTGAAGAACCGGTTATTTGCACCAGTTCCGGTTCTCAGGAAATTGCTGCCCCAAAGAGGCTAAAATATCTTTTATAAGAATTTAAAAACTTATAAAAATACACATTTTCGTGAGTCCTCTTACTCAGAATCTGTTTTACGTTTAATTTCAACCCATTTTTCAGTTCCTGTAGAATCATTTTTAAATATTTTTTAACCTTTTTCGGTGCTTTTGAACCCTTTTTTTCGGTCCTTAAAGAATCGTTTTCGGTTCATTTGCACCCGTCTTTCGGCTCTTGGCATCGTCGGTACAGGCGATTCTTGTAAAGAACCGGTTATTCCGAACCGGTTCCTCGATTTTGTGCATCACTTACAGCCAGGCGAAATACCACACGCTACAACATCAACATCCAGTCCCATTCCCTAACACGTTGCAGCACACATTAAAACTAGAACAAAAGCAGATACAATTTCCTAAGAATTGAACTGTGCACAGCAGCAGCCGGGTCAATTTCCTAATAATTAGGAAAAGCCGCCGCCGCCAGGTTAGCCGACCAAGCTGCACCGCCAGTGTTCCCAGGTCTTTATGCCGCTGCCGAAGCAGAAACAATCGGCGTAAATCTCTAGTATGGACGCATTTGCCACGCCATTTGTGTAACTGATGATTGAATAAAAAAGATTGTTTCCCATTACATCTCATGAATGGATTGGGGAGAGCTTCTCCCGTCCAGTGAGCTGTGCGTTTCTAGTTTTACGCACACTGATTGTGACCGTTGGTGGTGCAATGGTTAGTGTGCGCGGCTCTTGTACATGAGATCCTGGGTTCGAACCCGGCTCTGACCACCTTCAAATTTTCTTTCGGCGGCGGTCACCTCGCATAGTGACGGCGACACTATCGAGTATCTAGCCATGAAAAAGCTTCTCAAATTACCGTTCGGAATCGGTGTAAAACTGCAGGTCCCAATCAGTGAGCGTAAAATTAGAACGCTCACAGCGGTTCCAGACGGTATTTTGAGAAGCTTTTTCATGGCTAAATACTCGATAGTGTCGCCTTCACTAAGCGAGGTGACTGTCGTCGAAAGAAATTTAAGGTGGTGAGAGCAGGGATCGAACCAACGTTCTCATGCCCAAGAGCCGACGGCCACTGTGCCATATGAATCCATTACGAATTCGAGACGGAACCATTTCCTCGTACATTTTGACTGAAACGGACATCCGTTAAGCACTCATAACGAATTCGGTTTCGTATGAAATTCCTATCGAAAACGCGAATCGTATTTTGTACTTTTTCTGGTCTGTGTCGTACTCGTAACGGACTTCATATTCGAATTCGTTCGTTTTGTAAATAAAATCCGATTTTATAAATTTTTGCGGATTCGTTTTGAAAACGTGAATCGTTTTTTCTGATAATATTCACCTCTTTTAATGAAACTCGGACCTAATGGATGACTTAGGACGAGGGTATGTTTAAGCGCAGATTGAAATTTCTGTACTGGTTAAACCTTATACTGGTACATGTTACGGACTCATAACGAATTCATATGAAATTCCTTTCGAAAACGCGAATCGTTTCTTGTACTTTTTCGGATCCGTCTCGAACCCGCAACGGAGTTCATATTCGAATCCGTTTTGGGTTCGTTTTATGTAAATAAAATGGATTCGAGACTGATTCGCTTTTATAAATTTTTGCGCATTCGAAACGGATTTCATCTGAGTTGTCATTTGTATTAATAACAATTTCTGCCTATTTAAATCTATTTATTGGTCTTTTCACTGATTTGCTTTTTTACTTATTTACGGTTCGAGACTGATCCGCCAAATCGCAATTTCACTTATTCGCTATTTTATTCGTTTTGTTATGTTTTTACGGACTCACAACGGGTTCGACATGGATTCGAGTACTCACATTTCGCTTTTTATTGATTTTGCGGACTCGTAACGGTTCGAAACGTTTTTGTGCACATTGGGTAGGCATTACTCGTATTGAGCTATGGTTGTGTGCATACGATTGAGAGTTGCACTGTCGAGTTGCACAGTTCAAGAATGTGCTCGACGAATAACTCGGTTTGGAGTTGTTGTTTGCGATTACTGCGTGTATAGTGTTCCTCGTTTACGTAGCTCTTGTACAACGCGGTCGCGACATTTATTGGACATACGAAAAGTGTTGAGTCGAGAGTTTGGGAGACTCTCCGATCGCTGTATTCAACTAAAAACATTCTGCACCTTAGAGAAAACGTCTATTCCATAACTCGCATCTCTAATCAAAATAATTTTGTTCTCTCCTAAAAATGTTTATTTTCGGAATTATATCATTGTTTATTAAAAGCATAAAAGCAGTTAACTCCTAGCATTTTATGATGATTATCTTTATTAAAATTGCATTTTTTTCCAAAATGTTGGGGGTTTTTAACACAGAATGTTGGCAACTTTGGTTGCTAAGTACTCAAGCAACAACAGCATCGAATGTTATTTGTTGCTCACAATAAATGGAAAACTAACGACGACAACGTTAGTTCTTTGAATTGAACTGCAGGAAAAATGAAATCAAAAACCCCTAAATGGTCAACAATTAAAAAATGATTTTGATTAACTCTGAAATGCTCAAGATGCCTTTACTTAGGTTCTTTCAGTTACTAGACAAATGAAAGAACTGCACCCAAGTGTGACAGTAAGATAACGCTGGGTTTATACTCCCATTCCAGATCTCACACTTGCAATATCATCTTCGGGAGGGAACACATATCTTGCCACCAAGATTAATCAACAGAAAATAAACTACTTATCGTGGTGTTAAACATGTTATCGTTCCGAATATTTATGAGAGCAGCTGATTACTTTGACACCGCATACTTATAAGATAAGATGACACTGCCAAAGTAGGCTAAAACAGATAATGAACAAATCCTGTTTGTATTTATTTGCATGTCCGTTTGTGTGTAAGAGCCCTCTAATGTGTTACCTTTAAATTCTCGGGGTGGCCTAGGTCGGTAACCAAACACACCCTTCTCACTGTGATAACAGCAACTTTGTTTCCACTGATGTAGTTGATAGGTTGATGCTCCCACTCTAAAGTGACTTTTGCTCAAATGTCGTAGCATTTTGTACTGGATTTGTTGTATTTTTGTTTTATTTAAAATATTTCACTAGTGATAACAGACACTTTAACTTTGTATAAATTTTAATTTATATTCAATTAATTTATATGTATGTACGAGTACAAATAAATATGTATGTACATATGTATGTATATATATGTTAATTTGTGACAACACTCGATATGCGTGCTCTCCTTCTCTTTCGTTACCGAAATCCGGACCCCACAAGAGTCATTAGCGTACTGATCCAGTGAATGAAATTCCATGTCATCTTTCAGTTGTTTGGCAACCACATACGTTAGTTTGCGTATGATGTGTTGCCTGTTGCTGATAAGAAGTGCTTTAGTTAAGAGAGCGTACAGGAGGAATACTACTGTGTGTATTTAAGAGAGATATTTGGGATTGATCAGGTAGTCTTTTTGAACGTTTCTCTTTTGAATAAGTTGAATTTGATTAGATATGATCCCCATGTAGTGAAAGAATGAAGTAGGTAACGTAAAGAAGAGCAATGGCAACGGTAGAACACCAACGAATAGAGTTATCAAAAACCGCAAACCGGCACACCGGTTTTTTGGACATCCACTGACCACCGGATTTCTATCTTTTCCGAAAATCTGGTGGAACCAGGTCTTTCCTGCCGGATTTCAATCTACATATTTCATTCCAAAACTTTCACATATTAGTCGTTTGTATTCTTTCACAGAAAATTTCAACTGTACAACTAATTTGATGATGAAAACACAAGCTGCCCAAAAATATTTTTGCTGGTTTTATATATATGTACGTTTGTTTGGAGGAACTGTAACATAAATAAGTTTGTAATTGGAAATTGCGAATATAATATGTTTGACGAGAATTTTAAAATAATTTGTATGTCAAAAATATATTGCGATCGTTGCGACTTGTAATAAGTTATAATAATTTTGTTATTTTTTTTTAATTTTCGTTTATTTAAAGTATACACGCTGCAAAATAATATTTTCCCAAACATATTCTGCAGGAATCATGTATATGTTTGGAACACACTTCAAACATTCATATGTTTGCCAGTCCCAAACTTACTTGTATTTTAATGCAAACAGTATCAAGTTTACTGGCAAATATGTATGATTTTACGTGGAAATATACGCGTCCTTCATCCCAAACATCCATATACTTACGTGGAAGCATTCGAGTGTTACCTCCAAACCTACATATACTTACTCCTCCCAAATATAATAATATTTAGAAACGATTTCAATATATATTTATTATAATTAATTCTAACAATATAAATCCACATTTATGAATAATTAATTCCAAAAATTAATAGATTTAAAACGACCTTTTTACATTTATTTGCATTGAATGCATTATTTGATTTTTTTCATGAAATGAGAATCTACTGTTCTTTTGCTTCTCCTTTCTTTGTTGCCTGTCACGTTTTTGTTTTCAGAAGGTTTCAGCTATGCGTTGGGTATCACTATGCGTTGGTACACAAACAAGATATTTATACACACAACAAGTTTTGGTGTTCCAATTTTCTCAGTAAAGGCTCGGACAGACAAAGGGCTTCACGTTGTTCCCCTTTCCAGTTTCTTTCCTCAAAATCGTTTCTCACTTTGGTAGCACACAGCCATACATATATACGAAACACATTCACAAAAACCAAAGTAACATCACAAACCATTTAACCGTCCGAGCCTTCGTTTATTATATTTTCACTGATCAAGCGCTTTTGATATTCTCTGTCCGATGAACCATTGCTGAATGAATACATGAAACTAAAACGCAATACATCAGGCAAAATTAGAAACTTTATCTGCAATTTACACGCAAATTCAGGAATATTTATGACTTACCGGCTGAGGGAATAATGAAAAAATGCAGATACACACTTAGAAGATAGACGCTCTCGTTGTCGCTCTTTTATTCTCTTGCTCTCGAGAGAGCATAGACAGTGCAACAAACACAGCTGTATTTGTATCACAAACATAAATATACGTGGGTCGCAAACATGGAATGTGTTTGGACACAAGTGTAGTGTGTTTGCGACAAGATCCAAACACACTTTATATTTGCATCCAAACAATAAAAAAAAGACAGACAGAGAAATGATAGCATAAAATTGCAAAACTGCAGACTGGCAGTTGTAATGAATATCTTTTTAAGATCAACAACAAAATCTTATGTGAATACACAAACATATGTATAATTGGAAACCCCAATATAATAATGTTAAAACTCAAATTGGAAATATATTGTTTTTGGACGGAAAACAATCAAATACAATATTCTTCAGGAATCGAATGTATAGTATGTAATTATAATTAAAAAAACTTTCGGGTTTTAATCAGCGCTATAAGCCCTACCAGGCCAAAGAAAATTGGCGCATTTTTAATAAAGTAAATTTGTTCGTAAAAGCCGAAAAAAACGCTTTTTGGGCGATTTTTTGCTCATCTTTTAAAGTTTTTCGCTATTTTGACCTTGTAGATGACGTTTTTTGGATTTTATATGTTTACAGTTTGTGTTCTTTATGATAAGAGCTACAAATTTCCCTCAGAGAATAAATTAAAATTCCGAACGGTTGGCAAGATATGAGCTTGAGAATATGATCACTTTTTTGCAAAAATGACACCGAGGCCCCACTTCTTTGGGGCCCATAAAAAAAAAACCTGGAGGACTTTGGGCAAAACTGGGAGACAGGGGTCTTTTTCTGTTTGGTCTTTTATCACGTAGTGGTGTCCGTAAATGGTTACATTTTTTCATGTTGCACTGTGTAATAAAAACATGATAGGAACTATATTCTAAAAATAGATATGGTGGTCTGTAAAGCTGTAATAATATGTGTAAACATATGTATTTTTCCTGCATAATAAGTATAAAATAATTGTTTCAAATATTTGTACATAAAACTTAAAATACATGGTGTTTCAAAAACAAAAGTTTTTAAAACAACCGAAAACTCGGTTTCTTGGATGTGTTGGTTATTTAATACTCTACCAATAAATCATCATAAGTAGATGTAGTAATTCTTGATTTTAACATTTGCCCTTACTGTGCACGTTATGCCTAAAATAGGCAGCAAATATCATACAAAATGCAGTAAAGATATAAAATATATGCATTCGGAATTAATTTATTTTGTTGATTTAACGCAAAAAATCACAGAAAGACAAATTAAAAAATAAAACTTAAACCAGTAAAAGTTAGTCCCAATCCACACACGGACACTTTTGTCTTCGAAACTTATTAGATTCTCTTTTGAAGTTGCTTGCAGCGTCCACACAGGGCTACTTTTGGACGATTATTGTTTTCGTGTTTGCTGTTTGTGACATTCTCACAATTTGTTTTGATTATACTTTGTTTTGGTTACACTTGTTCCAACAAAGTAATACATTTTTCTGTTTTCTGTTTCCACATTGTTATTTTAATACTTTTTTTTTTAATTTTTAAACAATAACAAACTTAGTTTGTTTTGGCGCTGTATAATAATACGAATTAAAACAGAATGTCGAATTAAAACAGAATGTCAAAAAAAAGAAGCATACATATTTGCCAGTGAGCTTGGGACTTGCAAACATATGAATGTTTGAAGTGTATTCCAAACATATACATGGTTTCTGCAGAATGTGTTTGGGAGCATATGTTACAGAGGACGATTTTTTTAGCGTGTATGTAACGAAAACTTTAAATGCAATGAACATTCCTTAGTATACAATTGATCGAAAAATAATGCTAGCACTCTTGCAATGAAGGATATTTATGAAACTTTATTATGAATACTTTTCGTAAATTTTCGGAAACTTTGTGTCTTTTATCCCCCTAAAGTAATTTGTAGACCAATTCGTATGGGGAGCTGCTTAATATCGTTAACAAAGTGGTCGAAAAATTATTTAAGCAAAAACACGCCTAATATCTATGAAATTTACTATAATTTATGAAGATTTTATGAAGAATGTTTCATAAGTCCCAATCCACACACGGAAACTTTTGGTACCGCAGACTCGAGTTCGTGGGAGAGGATGGGAAGAAGTATGAAAAGGGGTACGGTGTTACCCATAGAGTAATGACGTATGGAGCTGTCACTGTTCTCATCTGACGCTTCCTTTCACACTATTCGTGGTGCGGTCGGTGCGATAGAGAATTATTTGACGTACATTGACTTACACCAGGTGGAATTACAAAAATTGTTGACTTAAATATTTCATGTCGGTTTGTTGAAAAACTCTGAAATTTAAACGTATTTTGGACTTTTTTGTTATATTTTATTATTAGTATATATTTGTGGTGTATTTAACTAAAATTTTAACGCAGAAATCGAAATGCCGTTGCTGATTTATTGTTGGATGGTTTGAGCCATTGCCTCTATCTGGTATTATTAAATCAATTCTTTCCAACATCCTACCGCCCATCTGCAACACACCAAATGTCGTCAATTTACTGAGAGATTTGGCGTCTCTATACGTCATTACTCTATGGAGTCGACAATATTGGGGAAATGTTAAAAATTTAAAATTAAATTCATTTTGTGACACATTTTTAGAACGTCATATTGACAACAAAAAACTTTTTTTTAAGGATGACAGAATATAGTTTTCTCCATAGAATAACACATACCATAGAAGGTTTTATTCGCTCAATAAATTAAACGTCATAGGTACGATGGAAAGTAAACATTGGATGGTAGAAATATGGGTTCAATAATACCAGATAGTGGCAATAGTATACAGCGATCAACATAGGAACAACAACCGAATTTCGTGTTTTTTTGGCAAACTAGTTGTGTTAAATACAATACAAATGTATACCAACGATAAAAATCAAGAAAAAAGTGCAAACTACTTTTAAATTTTTCAGTTCTACACCAAAACGACAGGAAAAAGTTAAGTGAACATATTTTGTAACTCCACCTGGGGTAAGATAATTTTAAATTTAATTGCTCTCATTTCCACAAACCTACGATGAGAGTGTGAAATGAAACGTCAGATGAGAGAATAAGTTTATCTAGGTATGTATTAGTCTATGGTTTTCTCTAATCGCACTTTTATAATTTATTCCAATATGAATGTCAATTCATTATTAAACTAAAATTTTGAAATATTCGTGCTCGATCTAAAGCGAACCTAGACTTGTCACTAATGAGGACGAACATCAGCTATCGTTGATGTTTATTGTCGGTTTATCGCCCTCCTTGATACCAAATAAGAGTGTAATCAAAGTTGTTCGCATCACTGTCATGTTCCCAAAATTATTTGGTAGGCAAGATTAGGTTTAGGATACATTACAATAAGAGACAGTATATAACTTATCATCACTACAATGGGAGATCGGTTGACCCATTGTGATTGCCCATAAATATGCGGAGAAACAGAGAAGGGAGGAAATAAAAGGGGGCGAGCCCCACTAATAGTGAAAAAATTTCCGATAGATAGATTGATGGATGGATAGACGTAGGACAAACAGAAAAACCATTCAATTATGTTCCTAGTATATATATACATATACATCACCTGATAAGCCCTGATCAATACATACAATACCATGAGGATGAGTTAAAGGTTTATCATTCCAGATTACCAGTGAGGTAGGAAAAACCAATAGAAAAATCACCAGATGATGGCATCCCCTGCCCGAATCCATGGCAGACCCCGCGAGAATTCCATCAACTCAATTAGCTGAAACCAACCAAATCAACGGCGACACCTACGCTGTAGTGCTGGGCATTGACATTGAAGCTACTCTATGGACTCCACCTCTTCTTCATCACCACAAGCACGGTAGTAATCAACCCCATTCACAATCAATATACGAGTGACGCCTCCAGCATTATACTGAGCTGTGGTTACCCCAATGAGGAGCCGCCAGTCAGCCTTGTCCAGTCGAAGAAGCGAATTAGTCCTCCTGAGTCCAAACCCTGCAATTCATTTTGGCCAGCCAGGCATCGTTGATTTCGTCCAGCGACTAGCGATCGATCAAGGTGTACAAGTAATAGATCGGTGGATTTGCAGGGGCAATCAATCTCAAATCAGCAGAAGTGCATCCTGCTCTATCAAGACACTCTGCTTGAACGTTCCCTGTGACATCACTATGTCCCGGAACCCAGCAGAGTCTAAGCTTCCAAGGCACTGCACTGTTCAAGATCCGATAACCAATTTGGATTTACATATGTGCGACCTGATCGCACTGAGCGCTGGCATGAAGAATTCACCCGATGGATAAAAGCGCGAGTCCATTTACTCAGTTGCAGCTGTCATAATCGCAACGATTTTCGCTTGAAAGATTCTGCAGTTCGCACCCAATCTCATCGAAAGCTCGAGTTGAAGGTTCTCACTGAAGATCCTCGCTCCTGTGCCCGATTCCATTTTGGAACAATTTGTAAAGATCAGATGACCAGAGAGTGAAGAAGGTATACCTCCCATCCAGTCACTCCTATCTGGCATCCTGATCTCCGGGCATTGCTCAAAGTCTAAAGTCGGCAGTATGTAGTCAGTGGCCTGACTCAAACACTCGTCCAGGTGATTCTCAATCAACTCGTGGAGAATGTTGGCATGTCCGTTAGGGTTATGTCTCCAGATACCCGATTCTCATGCGAAGGGCGCTTCTGACAACACTTCGTCTCGCATATACATCAAGAGTAGCCAAATTCAGGATTATATCCAGCGCCCCACTGATACACATCGACGCAGTTGGCTGAACCTTACTGAACATTTTCAGCTGGTAGCTCTTCTCCAATGCGTTCCACCAGACTACGCAGCCATAGGTGATATTTGGGCGCACGGTAGCCGAAAACAGCGAATGCATGATTTTCGGACAAAGACCCAAGTATTTGCCAATCGAATTCTTACAGGCGTAGAGCACGTTCAATCCTTTCTTCATTCGCTCCTCAGTATTTCGCTTCCAGTTCAGTTTCTGATCAAGAACGATACCGAAATATTTTGCCTCAGAAGATAGAGAAATTACACGCTCTCCAACCTTGGTTTCCTAAAAAATCCAATCTT
Source organism: Phaonia tiefii (assembly GCA_963931995.1). Taxonomy (NCBI): domain Eukaryota; kingdom Metazoa; phylum Arthropoda; class Insecta; order Diptera; family Muscidae; genus Phaonia; species Phaonia tiefii. The sequence continues at coordinate 90,513,481 of OZ008367.1, forward strand.
TCGCCTGCGCGTAAAAAGAACCAGCTCCGTCTTTGCCGGGTTAACACCCAGGATACAGTGGCTGGCCCAAACTGACCCACAGCATTCTACATGATGTCACTGATCGTAGGTAAAGATTTTCCACCGAGAAGATTAACAACGTCGTCCGCATAGGCAACAATTCTACGTCCTCTCAACTCAAAGCCCAAGAATGCCGTCAACCACTAAAAGCCACAGCACAGATGATAACACCCTACCCTGCGGCGTGTCCCTTGTAGTCAGCTTCCGAACTGAGCTCACCACAAGGTTGCAATTTACAATGCGATCTCTAAGCATGTTCGCAATCCGTTCGAAAAGAAGTGGAGGCACTCCAGCGGATTCCCGAGATTCCCTGATAGCGCTAGATGACACATTGTTAAACGCACCTTCTATTTTCAGAAGGTAGCCAAAGTGAAATCTCCAAATTTCAAGTTGCACTCAAGATAACCCACAATATCGTGCAAAGCAGTTTCAATAGATTTACCTTAAGGTATGCATGTTGTCTGATGTAAAAAATCAACCATTCTCTGAAAAACTTATTTTGATTTTCAGGACATGTTTTATACATTTTTTTGTATATTTTTTTAAAAATTTTCACAAATTTTTTATAAATGTTTGTTAATGTTAGTGATCGTATCAGTGTTGCCAACTGCTGAAGGAACGAAATCAAATAACAGGGGGAAATGAATACACGATGCTACAAAAATCATTTTTTATACTTGAAAATCTATCTAGTTTGTAGATAAAGTATTCTAAAACCGAAAGCCGGTCCACCGGTTTCTGCGACATCTACCGGCCAACGGGTTTCTAAAAATTTGAATTTGCAAACAGTAAAATACCGATTCCTCTGGTCTTTTCTTAAATGAATGTAGTTTCAAAATCGCAAAGAAAATTCAAAGAAAATTTAAAATTTTTAAAAGCTGCCAATTAAGAAGGGGATGAGTTTGAAAGCGGATTTTTAGTTGGCAAAAGGATACGATATCTAGTCTCTAGGTTCCACCATCCGTATAAGCGCAAAATTCTTCAATATTTCTTCAATTTGTTTATATGCCCCTCGGAAAATAAAGACGATAAGAGCAAAGAGATGTTCTATGATCGCCTAGAAGAAACCGATGACTGGTGACCTGACCATTAGATTACAATTTTCTTGGCTGATTTCTATATCACCGTCGCCAGGGAAATTAACTTTCAACCAACCTTTGGTAAATTTAGCCTACACACTGAAAATACAATTGATCATCAGCGCAATGAAGACGTTTCAATAATAATTCTGCAATAAGATTATGTAAAACTTGATTGATGGAATGAAAACTTTGTTTAAATTATCGATCATATTTTTCCTCATCTTTCATCATCATTGAATAAAGATTTTGTTTTCATCATTTTGATGAATTTTTGTAAACTTTCGGCCTTATTCATAAAAAATCCGATGAGTGTTCGAACTCGCGGGTGATGTGTTAACACATTTTTGTTACACGGTACCTGTTCGATTTCTATGAACACATTAGTAAATGTTACATTGGAAAATAAAAACCAGCGTTCAATCATATGATGACGTTACATTTAAGTAATATTAATACTTAAAATTATTTAAAGACCAGTGCAAGCACATGTGTCATTATTTCTTGCTTAATAATTTTTGTTTTATTCCCACAAAAAAAAACAAAGAGAATGCAAAGCAACAGACACATGAACATTAGGGTGTCCCAAACGATAAATTTTTTTTGCTTAAGCTTTATTTGAAAGCTTATAGCGTAAAGTATTTTTGAGAATTTTTTCAGATTTTTCGGAATAGGTTTATAGGTTGCGCAAGTCGAATTTCCTCCAAAAATCGGGTATTTCGGGCGTTTTTTGAATTTTACTTAAAACTCGGTCAATAACCACGATTTTCTTAGTTTCTAAGTCAACATTTTTGAAGCCAAACGTCCAAAACTTTTATTGTATATGCACAAACCTCCAGTTTTGGCAATGATTTTGCTCAATAAGGTACCACGTATTAAATTTTTTCGTAAATATTGGGTAAATTTTGTAAATAACGCTGTATATCTTTTAAAATTCTTAAGGAAATGTAAAAAACTAATGATGAGCTTTAAAAGACGTATAAATTCCAAGCAATTTTGTAAAAACAGAATTTGAATTTCTAGTTACTGTTTCAAAGTTATGCCACTTCAAAACTCTTTACCCTTTGTATGAAACTAATAATTTTATAAACTGTTTGTCTTTTTTCGTCGGATTTGCTTTGAACATTGTATTATTGAAAAAATCTACCTGCGCTTAGTAACGACAAAGACTTATGCGTAGCAAAAAATGGCCTTGGCAACATATTGCAGGAAACATATATGTATATGTTTGCAAACAATCATGAAACATATATATGTTTGCATATGCATGTTTGGTTCCTGCAATATGTTGTTGTGACCGTTTTTTTCTGCGTGTAACTCTTTGCCGTTACTTAGCGCATGTAGATTTTTTTATGAATATAGTGTTTAGAGCAAATCCGATGAAAAATTGTCAAAGAGTTTATAGTATTATTAGTTTCATACAATGGGTAACGAGTTTTCAAGTGGCATAACTCTAGAACAGTAACTGCAAATTCTACATTTTTTTTTTACAAAATTGCTTGCAATTTATCTGTCTTCTAAAGTTCATCATTAGTATTTTACATTTTCATAGAAATTTAAAGCAAACCCGATGTAAAAATAGCAAATAGTTTATAATATTTTTAGGTTCATAAAATGGGTAAAAGGCTTTAAAATGATATAACTCTGGAACAGTAACAGTAAATTAAAAACTGTTTTTCTAATAAATTGCTTGGAACTTATTCGTCTTTTAAAGGGCATCATTAGCTTTTTGAATATGCATAGGAATTTTTATAGTTATAAAGCGTTACTAACAAAATTTATCCAAAATTTACGAAAAAATTTATTGAGTAAAATCATTGCCAAATCTGGTGGTTTACGCATATACAGTAAAGGCGTGAACGTTTTGCTTTAAAAATGTTGACTTACAAACTAAGAAAATCGTGATTGAAAAATAAATAAAATTGAAAAAACGTCCAGAATACCCGATTTTTGGGGGAAATTCGACTTGTTTAGAGGTCAACCTCTTCCGAAAAATCTGAAAAATACTTTACCCTATATGCTTTCCAATCAAGCTTCAATAAGTTAGAAAATCGAAAAAGAAAAAATTTTTTGGACACTCTAATTAACATACATACATTGTTATAATCGTACATACGCTACACAAGTTCACACAATTTTCGTTGCTCTCTTAATATCTAATTTGTATATACGTATAACCACGTCATTATTCTCTTTCCTTTGAGAGTGCTCCGCACCCACACAAGACAACTATTCGCTGCCGCTACATCTGTGTGTGTTTTTTCGCAGATGACAATCTGTGTTCTATATAGGGGTGGGTCACCCTTATCATTTTGGGGTATGAAAAATAGATGTTGGCCGATTCTGAGACCTCCCCAGTATGCACACAAAATTTCATACAAATCGGTCCAGCGGTTTCGGAGGAGTTTAACGTCAAACAATCTGTGTGATTGCAGTCGTACATACTGTGTTTGGATGTGTTCACTTTATGAGTTAAGTCCCTACCCGCGCCTATAGATGGTAACATATCAAAAGTTGTGCGAGATTTGGGAGACGTTTTTATATGAGATGATAAATCGAGCGGCAGTAAAATAATTAGAAGAATACGGTGTATGAGGGAGAGGGAGGGAAGAGCTACTAATGATAACAGCAATTTTCAGGCTTCAAAACAACCAAGCCGTGGATGTCGATGGACTGGCGGCAGAACTGTTCAAGGCTGGCAAGGAGCACCTACCAGCTCATTTGCGAGAATTGCTTAGACAATGCACGTTTGGTGATTGGAGTCTCAGCGTTATATGTCTAATATCTAAAAAAGGTGACACGAGTATATGTGCCAAATACCGTGGAATTAGAATTGTATCCATTGCATTGCATACAAAGTCATCTCAAGCGTAATATATGAAAGACTAAAGCCAATTGCTACATATCTAATCCGACCTAATCTGTGTGACTTTAGACCTGGAAAATCCACAACTTACCAGATTATCACATTACGCCAAATCCTGGAGAAAACCCACGTAAATCGACACTTACTATCTCTTTGTTGATTATAATTCTCTATGTCTGAGCTTGGTATCCTTGTTGACCGTCACCAAATCCTCAGTGAAGGTTGGAAAAAATCATTTGATACTCGGCGAGACGTCACAGACCGTCAGCGTCACCGTATCGTACAATATCTTCAGTATCTTCCATCATAATGAGAATAATCTCAGTAAATACAGAACCCACATGCTGTTCGCATATGCTGCTGTTGTGGATAAAATTGGACAGACTGCACGAGAGTTTACCGTGGAATATTCAAGAATCCGGAACGAATTAGCGAAATTGGAGTTGGCAATAACTGGGGACAAGACAAAGTTAATGATTTCAACGAGCAGAGCCTCCACTAATTTCGAGCAGAGCATGAACATTGATAACCTTTACATCTTCGAGGGAGTGGACAAATTGGTTTACCTCGGATCTGCAGTAAATAAAACCAATAATGTCAGCCTTGAGATCAAGCGGAGAATTTTACTTGCTAATTGGTGTTATTTCGCGCTTAGCAAGAAATATCGAGAAATAAGGATCCATACGCTGAAAAAACGGCCCCTGTAATATTATGCAGGAGCCATCTATGTATATGGTTGGAACATCGATATACCTACGCGCAAGTATTATTATTACGAGTATTTTATTATTATTATTATTCATTTTACGTATTTCAATTCAAAATAAGTAGTACTGGAAAATACTTCATATTTATGATCTATAACACTGTGCAACACCAATCTTGAGGGGTGGACGATTCCCGCGCCAAATCACACTAGATCACACTAGAAAGAGTATAGTCAAACCCCAAAAATTTAGACCGATGTGTAGCTAAATTTTTTTAAGGACGGGGCAAGTTTGTATTTTCTCCGAGAAAAATTTTAAAATCGGGTATAAATATTGAATTGAACGAATTCTTGTGATAATATGTCTGAAGAGAAATTTGACAAGGATTATTTTCGTAGAAGATTTGAATGATTTATTTCAAATTTTAAAGGGTTCTTTCGTTTTACGAATTTATTCCTCAATAAATTCCATTATGGGTCATCAAAGACCAGAATTCTCTGTCTTTATTTTCAGACGTCCTGTTGGTCCTTTTTTTGAAACAAAGTCAAGAAAACTGCACCAAAATGCTCTACCAGTTTTTAGTGGGACAGATTTCACTAAAGGATTTCGCAGACGAGAATCATCCACTTTAGATGACAGATATTTAACAGCTGACAGACTTGCCAGACTGGCAGTTTTGAAACCACGAAATGGATAAATCTTAATTCACAGGGTTCAATACGGGAGTCCAAAACTGCGTCAAACATTATAAGGCATACACCAGTTAAAAACCTCAACATCATCCTGTTTTCGTAACATCGAGCTAAAGTACAATTAAAAATCATCAGCATCCAGGTTCCAATTCGGTAACTGATTCCGAGCCTTGGAAATGCCCCACCTTTCTTTGCTACAAACGACCTTATCAAACATCCTAAGATTGCCATTTCGATACTGCAGCTGTTTTAAATTGCATACCTCGAGGTAGCTAGACCGGGATGAAAGAAAGTTAGATCTGTTGGCTGTATGTTTCCTTCTAAATTGTTGTATTTTTTTTCTGCATGATCGAGTGAAACCGGAAGCACTTCCATTCGGATCACTTCTGTCTTGGTTTGAAGAAAGATCTACCCTACGTCTACATCTCATAAAGAGAATATTTTCTCGAAAGGCTTCCCTATGTTGATCAGCCAATTTCCCGTTGCATTAAAGGTTCCGAAAAGTCGGTCCCATCTTATATTGAGAGGAATGGGTCGGAGTCTTGATTCTCAGACATAATGGCATAAAGAAAATATTAACCAGTTGTAGAAAGTTATACGAACATATACAATAATTGATCACAGAACTACCCATAACTCCACAAGAGCTATAATCACCCTGAGCATCTTCCACCATTCTGCCATTCAGTACAATCCCCCTACCTTATCTATTACGTCCACCAGACGACGACCCTGTCAATTGATAGTTTTAGATTATCTATTGTGGAAAATCCCGTAACTCATTCCGACCTATATACTGGGCTTCACCTATACATGCATTCAGTTCACCCACGGTACAACCAGCACACACTGAAAAATCTGTCGTTTTTTGTTGTTTGGATGCAAATATAACGTGTGTTTGGAACTCGTCGCAAATATAATATATTTGTGCGCAAACACATTTAGGTTGTTCACGCAGGGCTGCTTATCAGCTTATGTGCTGAAAAGATGAAAAATAAGCTCTGGGCTACGTGAACACCCTTCCATGTTGGTTATCTGCTTATCTGCATATTTTTTCAATCAGTTGTTCGATAAATGAAATCAAAACCATCAATGTACAATTGAAATTGTTTGTAAAATGCCTAAGCAGAGCATTAAACAACAAATTATGGACTTCAGAGTCAATATGAGTACTTTGGAAATTGAATTCATTAAAGGTAAGTAGTCAGAAATGTATACGATGCAAATATTTATGGTTTTGCGTTTGTACACCTAGGTTTTCCCGACCCCCCGACTTGCGCTCATTTTGATTGATTTTTTTAATAAACAAAAAACAGATGTAAATACCAGTGCTACCAATACTTAAATATAAAATTTGAGATGCCATTTGCTAAAACTTCGTGTTTTTAGTGTTGTCAGCAAGTTAAATTTTTGGTATTTTCCAACACTAAAAATAAGCTGATAAGCTGATAAGCTTTTGCCAAAGGCACAGGTTGCTCAAAGTTGCTTATTTTATTTCAATGTATTTTGTTGTTGGCGAGATAAGCACATGAGCTGATAAGCTGATAAGCAGTCCTTCGTGAACACCCTAATTGTGTTTTCTATTCAATATTACATGTTTGAGACACAATGATTTATATGTTATTGTATATTTATTTGCGACCCAAACATATATTTGTTTCTGATACAAATACAGTTTTGTTTGTTGCACTGTGTATGCTCTCTCGAGAGCAAGAGAATGAAAGAGGGACAACGAGAGAGTCTATCTTGTAAATGGAATCGGTAGTTTTGCATTATTCTCTCAGTCAGTGATTCATAAATATTCCTGAATGTGCGTGTAAATTGCAGATGAAGTTTCATGTATTCAGTCGTCAATGACTCATTGGACAGAGGATATCAAAAGCGCTTGGTTAGTGAAGAAAGAATAAACAAAGGCTCGGACGGTTAAATGGTTCGTGATGTTCCTTTGGTTGTTGTGTATGTGTTTCGTATAAACGTATGTGTGCTACCAAAGTGAGAAACGATTTTGAGGAAAGAAACTGGAAAAGGCAACAACGTAAAGCCCTTTGTCTGTCCGAGCCTTTACTGAGAAAATCGGAACCGCGGACTATATGTGAAATATAATAAAAAATACAAGTAATTAATCCAAGTTTGGCTTGCATGAACTACATTTGTATATAAGTATATTGTTTGTGTACCAACGTATAGTGATAACCTACGCATAGTTGAAACCTTCTGAAGACAAAATTGTGAGACACAACAAATAAAGGAGAAGCAAAAGAGTAGCAGATTCAAATAATGCATTGAATGCAAGTAACTGTAAAATGGGCCGTTTAAAATCTTTTAGTTTTGTGTATTAATTATTTATAAATGTGGATTTATATTGATAAAATTAATTATAGTAAATAATAAAAATATATATATTGAATTCGAAGAATAATTCGGTTCTAAATATTATTATGTTTGGGATGGAATACGCACATGTTTCCACGTAAGTATATGGATGTTTGGGATAAAGAGCGCATTTACGACCACGTAAAAGCATACATGTTTGCCAGTATACATGCTAGTATTTACATTTAAATACAATGGTGTTTGGGACTTGCAAACATATGAATGTTTGAAGTGCGTTCCACAATATACATGGTTCCTGAAGAATATGTTTGGGAGAATTTGTTGCAGAGGCCGTGTAGAGGGGCAAGTATTGTTTTTATCTGCTGCATTGTTGGGCCTTTGTTGTCTGTGACATTTTAGTTTTCAGCAGTTTTCAACAAACAACATCATATTTGGGTCACAAAAATATATATAATAATATTGATATCATTGTGTCTCCAACATGTAATACTGAATAGTAAACACAGTGTGTTTGGATACAAGTATACTATATTTGCGATAAGCTACAAACACGTTATCTTAGTATTCAAAAAATAAAAAAGATGGGGTTTCAGCGTGTATGAATTGTATTCCATTATCGACGTAGTTAACTGAATCATGCTGGTAGGCTGGATAAGGATGAACCAGATCGATAGATATTCGAAGACGTACACGAAGTACGCCGAACAATAGGATGGTCAAGACTCCGGTGGAAGGATCTGGTAGATGAATACCTACAAAAGCTTGGTATTACCAAATGGAGAGAAACGGAAAAGATTCTGAAAGGACCCTAACTCCCTTACTTGGTTGTGGTAAATTAAGTCTGTAAGTAAGTATTCTTCTAAACCTTTTCCAATAAATTTTTTTCCGGGAAGACCAACTCTTAGGGGATGTCCCCTATAAATGCAGTGCATTGCATTGGACTTAGGAAAATTTGATAAGAAAAAAAAAAGAGAAAGAAGTACTTGTTAATATTTGACTTAGACTTGCTGATGTTGTAAGAAGTGGGGAATACATTTGCCGGAATTATTCCACATACGGACTTATTCCACATACGGACTGTTCGGCTGAAGAACGAATTCTTTTTGTAATGGCAGTTCGATCCAACGGCCAGGAAACAGAAAAGGGATGAGTTTGACTTGAAAACCGCGTCGTACGGTTAAATACCCTAACTTCTGCAATGAGGCCATGTAACTCGGCGGATCACTTTCCATGAAAATACCTATAAAATAGCGAGAAACAGCTAAAATTTCGTCGATGCTTTAAGGTGACGACAGTGCTGGATACACTGCTATCGCCTTTGAAAAAGAGAGGGAGAAAGCACAGAGCCTTGAGGTACTCCCGAATTAGTTGTATACTCATCGGAAGAGACAGCGTCTATTACAACTCATATGGAACGGTCTCTGAGAAAACTCGAAATAAATCGAGAGAAGTTTCTACCTAAACCAGAAGCAATAACATTTGATATGAGTGCCTGGTGTCACACGCTATCAAATGCTTTAGAAATATCTAAGGCCACTATTTTGCTCTCTCCCATTCTATGCACGGACCGATTCCACTGTTCTGTGAGGAACGCCATCAGGTCGCCAGTTGAACGGTTTCTGCGAAACTCATACTGACGATCACTGAGTAGACTGTTAATTTCCAGGTAACTCACCAATTGGTAATTTACCATGGTCTCCATCACATATTGCAATTGGCCGGTAGTTAACGGGATTAGTAGCCTCTCCTTGTTTGGGGATCGGCTGGACATTTGAAACCTTCCAGCGAGTAGGGAAAATACCTGTCCGGTATGACAGGCTGCAAAAGGTTGCGCAGTAGACGAGTAACCGTCGAAGAACACTTGCTCAAAACTAGTGTCGGAATTCCATCCGGACCCTGAGACTTTACTACGTTGAGCTCCTCAAGGACCTTTTTAACTCGTGTACGAAAAAATATCTCAGGCATGGAGCTAGATATATTTGCGATGACGGGGTGTGGTTGAGAGCTAATCGGCAGGGAGGAGTTTTCTGCAAATATTTCGGCAAAAAAAGGTTAGCTATCAACCGGGTTAGTATATATTATGTCATTTTTAATTAAGGTTGGGATAGATGAATATTTATTATTGTTCTTAATTCTCTTGATAAATGACACCTGGGAGAAGAAAGAACTTTGGCGCGAAGACGCTGTTCATGCAGGAATTCTGCGCGTCACAGTACCTTGGCACAATTTGATCTAGCTAACTTGCGCAGCATATCAGTAGTTGGATTTTTATTCAATTTCCAATTACTGAAAGCTTCCTCTTTCGATCTGACAGCTTCTTTGCATGTCTGATTAAACCAACATCAGAAGGTTTATCAAAATTTTCTTTGATGGAATGAATATCTTCATTCCCGTTAAAATAATGTCTTCCACAATTTCTGCCGCAGCATTGACATCATCGTCTAGAAAACATAGTTTCCAGATGAACTTCCTATAAAATTCGTTGAGCTCATCCCAACGAGCTTTTCCGTATATGAATATGGAACGCTTCATGGCCGGCGTTGAAGCGACGTGAAGGTCAGAGTACGAAAAGGAGGCAGAAACAAGGCAGTGATCCGAATTACTAAGAGGTGCAAGGATGTTAACTTCATACTTGTTAGGGTGTGAAGTTAGAAAAAGGTCAAGAGTGTTTGAAAATTGCCCTTCAACGCACAGGATGTGAGTTGGGGCATTTACCATTTGCACTAGGTGATTGTGTGCAGCGAAAAGCTCAATGTTTTGTTACCAATGACCATAACTTGTCATTATTACGAGGGAAGGGGGTTTAACTATATCAAAATCCCGCTTATCTCTTTCAGTCAAATCAAACGAATCATCTTTGTACCTCACATGCACATGGTCTAACTTCAAAATTCTATTCTATTATTATTAGATGAAAGCTCTATTTAGTATATTATTATTATATTTATTATATCATTGTATTTTCTATTGCTTCTCCTATCAAATAAATTATATTGTCTTATAAATACTAACTCACAGTCGCATTATCTGCAAACGGAGGGGCCAAAAGTATCTACTTCCAAAAACTGAAAGCGGCGGAAGTAAAAGTGCCTGAGACAGCAGAGAGCCAATGGAAATAGTGGGAAAAAGCTGGATCGCAATGGAATGCAACGCAATCTTTTCGAAACAATTGATAAGATATGAATGAACATAAACTTTTTTTCGGAATAGCAAGTGGCACAGAAACCTCTTTCCATCGAGCGACAACGCACGGCCAATTTAGTCTTAATTTAACGGTGGAGCTGTGTTAACGTATTTTCAATTTAACGGTAAAGTGAAGTGTCTTAAAAAAGAAACAGTGATTACTTGGCTGATAATAATAAAGATATCAAAATTATATTTTATCTGGCTGATAAGAAGAAGTATTAGCAATGCATAAAAACTGATAGGCACTAAATGGAATCTTAAATTTATATGAAATCAAAAAAAAAAAAAAACCTCACATATTTGTGAAGAGGAATTGAAAATGATCCAGTGATGATGTCATGTGAAATTACCAAATTTCATTATTTTGTGTAAAATATTTATTTTATTAAATTGTCTTTGTTTTTTTTTTTTAGCAGAAAAGCTTGATAACAGTTCTAAAAAAAACGAACAAAACGAACCAACATAAAAACGAATATTCAAAATACGACACTATTTAAGTAATTTAAATAAGATTTCATAGAAAACTATGCGTTTCAAACTATTTGTGGCCAGTTTACTGGCCTGTGGTTTCATTGCCTACGTTATTGCCAATGAAAATATCTCCAGTGAAATTAAAAGTGTCTCTGCGGCCAATGGCAAAGCAAACGTTTTAGCTCCTGCGAGTACAGTGCCCAACAAACATCATAATGAAGCGTTTGAAATGGTGGAAGTGTTGCCAAAAGCACCACCGCAACAGCCTAAATCCAAACCCCAAGTAAAAACAACAGCGTCGTCGACAACGAGTGCGGCGGCCGTATTCACTGTAGGCAATAGAACTATGCAGCGCTCAGGAGCTCTAAAGCTCTACGACGATTATTTGGGTGAATTGGGTTTTGACATCTACAATGATAACGGCTATAATTGGGGTAAGTAGAAGTTGAATTTAAAGAAAATATACTATCTGGCAGGAAATTGTAATATGGTGCCATATCAAACTAACAGTGTGGATTTGCAACTTGTTGAAGAAGAAGAAGAACATTTAGTTTCGTTATCGAATTCAATCTAATCTATTAGATAAACGTTTGTCATTGGCAACCATGACTCATATTAGACCCAAGTAGTTTATGAACTAATTACAGTTCAAATGAACCATTCTTTTGTTTGAACTCAACTGCCAGTTTGTTAATTTAGTAGATTTTCTTGTAATTTAATTCACATGGTCACCACTGTACTGTGTACTACCTACCGTAGATTCATTTCACTTGTGAATTGTGAGTCACCATGTTTAGAATTATATTAACTAGCTCATTCTTTAGCAGTTGATTTTGCAATTTAATGTATATCAATGTCTGTGTTTCCCGGTGGATTCATTTCGCTTGTGAATTTTGAAACACCAAGTTTAGAATTATGTATATATTTATATGTTTCATTACGCTTACGCTGATTCGATTTGGATTCGATTCGGACTCGACATGCCGGATTTCGGTTTCTCTGATCCGGTTCGGATACAGTTTGAGTCGGATACGTCTTATTTCACATTGGTTGATCCGATTCAGATCCGGTTTGAATCCGACATGTTGGACATCCGGTACAGATCCGCTTTCGCTCATTCCATTCAAGTAACCAAGATTAAATAATTTCGTGTTTTTAATTAATTTAAACTCCCATATATTAGTCTTATTTTATATTTGAAATTATTTGTATTTTATATTTTATATATTTTATTATTTTATAACGAACATAATATTAGTATATAAATAAATAAATAAATGGTTTCCCATTACATCTCATGAAGGGACAGGGGAGAGCTTCTCACAATCACAGAGCTGTGCGCTTTCCAGTTTTCACTCACTGATTGGGACCTACAGTTTTACACCGATTCCGAACGGTATTTTGAGAAGCTTTTTCATGGCTAAATACTCGATAGTGTCGCCGTCACTATGCGAGGTGACCGCCGCCGAAAGGACTTTTTAAGGTGGTCTGAGCAGGGATCGAACCCAGGATCTCATGTACAAGAGGCGCGCACACTACCATTGCACTACCGGCGGCCACAAAAATATTAGTATATGGGTGATTGTTCGGAAATTGTAATTTTCTCGTCCTTTGAATTTTCCCACCCTAAAATGGTCGAATGGTGATTAAATTGCGACATGTTCCCGAAGCTACGATGGTACTCTATTATTTCCATGAAACACATTCCATTCTGAACCGTGTAAGTCGGTTTTAGGGAGAAAAAACTGTTCAAAATGTCACAACCATGGCCTGTCCTCCGTATCGAATTCAGGACTTCAGCAGTAATATCCGTCAAGGACGTGGCTTGAAAGAAGTTACCTGCATATATGTTCTAAGGGACATTTAGATTTACAATTCTACGGAAAAAAATTGGAGGAATATGCACGCCATGGTTATTGAACGGTCCACGAAGTCTGTCCAACAGTTTTGTCAGAATTTTGTACAATTTGAATTCGACTGTGGTGGCGCCATCTCCGGGGTTTCAATATGACCCACTTGCTGGCATTTTGGAGTGGAGGGGGTAGTGGCAGTATTTACACCGGCAGAAGTCAACACACGCACATGTATACGAAGGGGAATTCAATTCGAAAAATTGAAAATAATACGTCACAACCGTTCTCTTATGATTCACATATGCCGTACGATATTTAGGCTTGATTCCCGGTTATGAAAGTAATATTTCATTGCCTGAACTTCATTGTCTTTGGAACTTGTCGCATTCCAAACCGGTCTGGAGCACGGTCAGGTTACACACTGAAAGTCACAACCGTGGCTGTCACAACCGTGTCATATAGTTTCCAATACTGACTAAAATTGATAAATAATGGTTTCTTGACACTGAATGATTAATGTGGAGTAGGCTGTTGCAAAGACCTGACAACACAGTAGGCTTTTGCGAAGACCTGGCAAAACGAGAGTGAAGTATTTGACATATCTTGTGGCAATCGTCAGTCGTGTGTAGGTCGTGAAAGGTATTAGTCTATTGGCGAAGTTAACTAAATAAATTAGTTAAAACATTAAAATAGTGCGTTTTATTCAATTGATATATATTAGCGGTCATTACAATTAAGTTTCGTTCAGGCAGTCATTACCGTGGCATCGGAATACCATCAATGCTCCATAACTTCGATTGCTTTGGTGTTGAAGTATAGTGATTTTCAGATCATACTTGTGGACCATGATAACATTCAGAAACGTAAAAAAAATGGTACTGCAGACATATCGAGGTTTGGAAAAATTGCTATCTGAAAAATAACAATTTCCGAACAATCACCCATATACGTGTACAAAATATAGATCTTTCGATAATTTAATTTTGAAACCCTCTTTTATATCTAATAAAGTTTGTTTGCGTTTTCATTTTCCACTAGAAATTTTAATCCGAAATGATTTCGATACTGTATCCGATATGATTTACGCATCGGATCCATTCTGGTTCCGCGATTGCTTCCGATTTGATTTTGAGTTCGCTTCCGTTCTACCTTCGAGATGGGACACAAATCTCGTTTCGAGATCGAAAGAGGAATTACGACCGCTCGAGTATCCGATCTCGAATCGAGAACGGACCCGATATCGAAATCAAATCAGAGAAGTCGGATCCGATTCGGGTACGATGTGATTATTGGGAACCGAATTTACAGGTTCTCGCCACCACATTAGGATGCCATTATAGTGGAATTAAAGGTTGTCCCAACTACATTAGAGGTTGTCACAACCTATTAGATGTTGCCTCAAACGAATTTCAATTGTGGTGACAAAATTCAGTCGTAACAACCTCAATTCGATTGTGATAACTGCAATTCGCTAGCAACAGCCGAATTTACGGTAGTTACAATCTGTTTTCGAACAATTCGTTCTGTGAGTGTACACTGTACATACATATACAGCAGGAGTTTTCCCTGTTTTTCCATAATAGTGAATACATTAATGTGAAGATTTCAACTGTTAGCCGATCGGCGATGAAGTCGCTGTAGTCACAAATTTGGAGATCGGTAACAGTCCGCGAATGCTAGAAGAGATAAACAATTTCTTCGTCTTTGGCTGCCTGTACGCTGAAAATGTTGTCTTTTGTTGTTGTTTGGATGCAAATATAATGTGTTTGTAGCTTGTCGCAAATACTTGTGTCCAAAACATATTCGGACTTATTCCCGTTGTCGGCGTCGACGTCGTCATCAGATTTTTGTCAACTTTAGAACGTTATAAATGTATTGTCACATCGAAAATAACAAAGTTTTTGATGTCTATGATCCAAAAACAACCCTCTTAAAACACTACGCAAAATTTTTTTTGTCCAAATGCCTTTAAGGCGCCAATAAAAATGGTGTCGATATTGTATTGACGTCGACGACGACAACGGGAATAAGGCTGATTGTGTTTGCTATTCAATATAACATGTTTGGGACACAATGATAGATCGTGTGAATTTCAAAATAATCTGAAATACGTATTTACTTAAATCGACTAAAGATTAAAATATGTCAATCTGACATTTAAGTCAGAAAAATCACCGTACTAATAACATAAAACTTAATTTTTTTTGCAGAAAATTCCTGAAAATGGTATGTGTCAGGACTAGGGATGCTAAATGGGACTGATTTTAAAAAAATCCCGTGATTCGGGATTTTCGATTTTTCGGGATCCCGGGATTTTCCGGGATTTAGGGATTTTTCGGGATTCTATGTTTAATTTTTGTTGGGAACTGGTCTATTTTACACTCCAATAAACAACCACAAGGGGTTAGAATACGTAATTCTAAGCAAAAAAAGTAAAATAACAAAATCGGGGCAAATGCATAGTTTCGGAGTTATGGACCCCGAAATTTCGGATATGTGAGAGGGTTATGGCGTTAACGTACCGTGTAAAGCCATTGATATCAGTTTGTTGTATAAAACAATTCAAAACAAACTCATAAAATAGTGTAGCACTTTTTGATAAGTCGCTTAGTTATCGAGTTATCGGATTTTGAAAAATTATCGATTTTTGTATCACTTTTTTGTATAAAACAAGTCATAACTAACTCAAAAAATAATGTAGCATTTTTCGATAAGTCGCTTAGTTATCGAGTTATTGGATGTTTACGTCTCTCAAACAAAAACAACAATTATTTAAAAAAAATGCTACATTATTTTTTGAGTTAGTTATGACTTGTTTTATACAAAAAAGGGATATCAATGGCTTTACACGGTACGTTAGTGGAAAAATTATCCGAGATGTTGTGATCCATAACTCCGAAACTATGGATTTGCCCCGATTTTGTTATTTTACTTTCTTTGCTAAATGTTTTACCCAACGCAATAAATTTTGTAACTTTTGAAGAGTAAGCCGAATAATAGACATACATAGGCCAAAATTAGCTTAAGTTAAGATGTGTTATTAAACCTTTTGTAGAGCCGCCATTGGTTTTTAAACCCTTTTTGCACAATTTGAATTTTGGTTGAGGTGCACCTTTCGACTCTTCCAAAAAATAACACCACACTGAACTCTTGTCGTTGTTTTTAGTTTTATGTTTTTCAAAATTAATAATAATCCCGAAAAATCCCGGGATTTACTTATTAAAATATATAGATTTCCCGTTTGGCATCCCTAGTCAGGACGTGCTTTGACGTCTATTATAAAACCTTTCTTATGATACTAATATTGTATACATTGTCTTTTGTTCAAATACAAAATTCTTTGAAAATTTAAAAAAGTATACCTTTTTAAAAATGGTTCAGCTCACGGGATCTTAAGGCTAGACACGAAATATTTTGAGAATCATCATAAAGCAAACCAAGCTACATTTTGAGGGGTGGACAAAGGAACTATTTTTTTGTGTGTCAGTCTAATGTGCATATATCAAATAGTGTATGTGGTGGAAACAGGTAAAAATAAAAGGAGAATGTATTACTGGTCGAGGCCAATACAACGATGTCTTGTATGTTACGATCGAGCCACAAACAAAAAACTACGATAAAAAACGATTTTGGCTGTTTTTCACGGGCTCTGAAATTTAAATTGTCTCGAGGTGATCTTTAACATTTACCTCCGACTTTGGAATTTTTTTTATGTGGAGGCCGACCCGGTCTAATGCATGTGTGTTCCGAAGTTGTTCAAGCTTAAAGCGATTAATTTCATTCTGCTGAGGTATAATATTGAGACTGTCAAGTTTTTAAGCGCGAAAATGCTGTCAGTGTCAAAATAACATATGATTCATATAGATTTTTCAATTTAGACCACCCTATAGTCTTCATAAATCTATTTGGCAAATTTTCGTGAAATTTCTTTTACCCAGAATGATGTCACTATCGATTACCAACTTCCTGGAATGACAGTAATCGTTGCCATTAACGATATAATAAAATCCAAAAAAAGTCGCAATATTTCACCTGCTATTATTTCAAATCTATTACTCATACAGATAAATATGTCTTTGATTCAATACTAACAAAATGTCAACGTTATTTCTTAATTTAAATAATGACTTACATTGATAGTACTATTTTTTTGTGTTGATTTC
This sequence comes from Phaonia tiefii, assembly GCA_963931995.1. NCBI lineage: Eukaryota > Metazoa > Arthropoda > Insecta > Diptera > Muscidae > Phaonia > Phaonia tiefii. The sequence goes on from OZ008367.1 coordinate 90,530,892, forward strand.
ATAAATTTCAAGATAAGATAATAAGTATTAATATGTAGTAGATTAAAGATGGGTGCGAGCAACGTGATTGCCGTGAATCACGCGTGAATGTGAGTGGCGACAAAATCTTCATGCTTCAGCGTGCATTACTTAAAAAAGACCACATTCAATTAAGGACTTTAGTATTAGGTACACTCACAGAAAAATTCGGTTGAGACAGCCGAATTAGACGTAACCGAATTAAGAGGTTGTCTCAACCGAATTAGAGGTTGACACAACCGAATTAGAGGTTGACGTAACCTCAGTAGAGGTTGGTACAACCTCATTAGAGGTTAACACAACCTCATTAGAGGTTGTCGCAGCCGAATTAGAGGTTGACACAACCTCATTAGAGGTTGACACAACTTCATTAGAAGTTGACACAACCTCATTAGAGGTTGACACAACCTCATTAGAGGTTGTCACAACCTCATTATAGGTTGTCACAGCCGAATTAGAAGTTGTCACAGCCGAATTAGAGGTTGTTACAACCGAATTTAGATAGTGTCACAAATTAATTATTAACGTTTTTTATTATTAAATGATGATTTAGTTCCTGTATTCTTATAAAAAATTCAAAAAGCGAGAAAATAAAGTCATACATATGGGTAATCTATATAACAATAAATTTGTTTTACATGCCTCTTCCGTTCTTTTTCAAGTCCCGGCCATCACCGGACACCGCACTAATTCTTACATTCGGCTGATGTATCGGTTGATTAAGGTCGCAAACAATTTTGTATATAGACGATTGCAGCACATTTCACATGACCGACAATGGAAAACTTGAAAACTGTTGATATCTGCTTCAATAATTTCTGTAAAATAAGACGATTTAATACAAAATATATTTTACTTACCTTTCTTAATAACAGCAAACAGTTTGAAATTGTTTAATACCTTTTAAAATAACATTTGATTATAGAATTTTAAACGTCACATGTTAAATACATGGCATTAGGACGTGGTAACCGAATTGAATATGAACTCGGTTGTACCCACAGAATTCATGAGAAATTCGGTTACAGCAACAGAATTGACGCCAAATTCGGTCGTTGCAACCGAATTAAAGCTAGATTCGGTTACTGCGACCGAATTGATACCAAATTCGATAGTTACAACCGAATTGATGCCAAATTCGGTTACTACAACCGAATTAATGCCAGATTCGGTTACTCCAACTGAATTTGGTACCAATTTCGGTTCTTGCATCCGTATTTATTTCAAATTCGGTTGTTCCATCCGAAATTGTAGAAAATTTAGTTGACTGAACGAATATAATTGAAGATTCAGTTGTCACAACCGAATCAAATAAGAAACGGGGTTGCTTCAGCCGAATTTCGGTTGTGGGGACTAAATTCGGTCGTAACAACCTCAACTCGGTTGTGGCAACCTCAATTCGGTGGTAACGGCCGAATTTATGGTTGCTACAACCTCTTTTCAAACAATTAGTTCTCTGAGTGTATTTAAGTGTAGTAGTATGTAATAAAAACTATACAAGAATATTATCCTATTCAATATAATCGACAACGTAGGTTTGTGTAAAGAAATCTGAATATTATTACAGCTTCTTTGAATTTTCTAAATTTTTTTTGTATTTGATCCGAGGCATTTTTAGAAAGTTGTAATTCCTTTTAAGGTATAATATATGTTTTTTTCTATAGGATTCGGTCTGAATTTATTTCTTAGAAGAATATTTTGCGGGGTAGGGGCTAAATGATAAAAAATTAAAAGCAAATAGTCGCGAGATGTAAAAACAAAGCCAACAAATACGACTCGAGAGCACGGGTAACAAATAAAACAAAAAACCCAGGCGTCCCCGAGCATGCGATTGGTTATAAACACTTTCGCACGCTCTTTTAGGTCTCAAATGAGTAAAACGAGAACCAGGAGGATGTCGGAAGCGAGACGTCAAACGCTATTGTGTACAGAGACATATCTATTGTGAAGTAATGAATGTCTTCTAATTATTCAGAAAGTACATAAAATGCACCAAAAACTACATACCGCCTTTATATGCACGTAAAACTGCATATGTCACCGGAAAGTACATAATGTTTGTCAAAAACTGACAAAGAGTACACAAAATGTACCAAAACTACATATCAAGTATCAAAAAACACCAAAAAGTACATAGAGGTACTAAAATGTGTCCCAAAAAGTACATAAAGTGTGTAAATTTTTCATAATGTGCAGCAAGCAGACAGAGCCGAATGTGTTCTAGCAAATCTTGTCGAGTCATGGGAAGATATTGGCTAATGTATACTTTTGCGAATAGAGCTATTCCTCGATTTCTTTCTTCACCTTACTTCTGTGTGCTTTTGCTTTTGTTATTGTTTGTCCCCAGTATTGCCTTAGAATTCTTCTTCTTGAAGAAAAAAATCAATACTACTACAACTTTTTAAATATTTTGATTAAAATATTATTAACTACCTCTTATATTTACATCAAAATTTTCGAAACGTCGTGAAAATGTAAGTAGTGGAATTTTATACATATTATACTTTTCATACAACAAACCCTAAAGGCTCGTTCACAATGATAGCAACAAATTCAACAGGCGTTCACAATGCAAGCAACAAATTTTTTCGAATAAGTTCGAAAAAACAGCTGACTGGCAACATTGTTTACATTATACAGCAGTAGACATATTTGGGGATTGAAAACCATGGAGAATTGCAATACAAACGAAAAAGCAAACAGTAAAAAATAGAAAAATTAAATGTGAGACACGGACCTCAGATTTGTACCACTACCCGGAGCAAAAAGTATTAAGTGTTTTTCTTTAGAAAACTTTTCAAATTTTTCTATAGAAATGTTTTAAAATTTTTCTATAGAAAAATTGTTAAATTTCATAGAAATCTTTTAAAATTTTTCTATAGAATTGTTTTAAAATTATTCTATAGAAATTTTTTGAAATTTTTCCATAGAAATGTTCTCAAATTTTTCTACAGAAAAGTTTTAAAATTTTTCTATAGAAATGTTTTAAAATTTTTCTTTAGAAAAGTTTTAAAATTGTTCTATAGAAATGTTTTCAACTTTTTCTATAGAAATCTTCTCAAATTTTTCTATAGAAATTCTATAGAGAAGTTCTAAAATTTTTCTATAGAAATATTTGAAAATTTTTCTACAGAAATATTTTAAAATTTTTCTTTAGAAATGTTTTCAAATTTTTCTATAGAAATGTTTAGAAACTTATGATCCATAATATGTCATGGCCTTGGACGGTTTCGATAAACCTGAAAATGTCAGCTTTTTTTAAAGTTTTTTCTTTTGTTTATTAATAAAATTGGCGCGAACTACACTTACTACAAACAACTACACATTTCACATTTGCATCAGCTGATTTGTTCGAAAGCCAGCGACAGTGTTGTATTCTTGGTAATAAAAAATTATAATTATATGTGAAATTATTGTTTTTGGTAGATTCTACAGATAATATTATTTATTAAAATGTTTGTTTTGAAACAAAATGTTTACATTTTCATTCATACTTTCAAGTTTTAAAACAAAATTCTAAGTAGAGCGCCCCTAGCGGTCAGTAGAATAAACTGATTCGAACAAATTCCAATTTGAAGTAGAAGTAGAACCTACTTCTATAACAAATTTGAATTCCAATTTCAGGAAAAACATGAGAGGGCATTATATGCAATACTGTGAGTGGGAACGAGAAGGCTTGAATTACAAATGCGTTGCTGCCATTGTGAACGCTACTTAACTAAAGTTTTCTAAGTGGAGCCTGTAATCAATGTTTAGTATATACTATTGTTGTGTTGAAACCAATATAAAGTAAATTTAGAAAAGCCAAAGTGAAAGAAGTTAAAAAATAACATTTTCCTAAATACGTACGAAAAGTAAAGTAAATGTCAATTTTCTCAAAATAAACAAAAATACCTATTCATATTTTTAAACAAAGTACCTTTTCTTAAAAAAATACCTTATCTGAAAAAAGTACCTTTGCTTAAAAACGAAAATTTTCTTACAAAAAGTACCTTTTCTTAAAAAATTAATTTTTTTAAAAAAAAAGTACCTTTCATAAAAAAGAACATTTTTACAACAAAGTGCCTTTTCTTAAAAAACTACCTTTTTTAAGGAGTACCTTTTTTGTGAAACAAAATACTTATTCTTGAGATAAGTACGTACTCTTCAAAATTTACCAATTTTTGAAAAAGGGACCAATTCCAAAAAAAATACCATTTCTTAAAAAAATAACCTTTTCTTGAATAAAAAATAAATAAAAGAAGTAAATGGTTTCCCATTACATCCCATGAAGGGACAGGGGAGAGCTTCTCACAATCACTGAGCTGTGCGCTTTCCAGTTTTCACTCACTGATTGGGACCTACAGTTTCACACCGATTCCGAACGGTATTTTGAGAAGCTTTTTCATGGTTAAATACTCTATAGTGTCGCCTTCACTATGCAAGGTAACCGCCGCCGAAAGAAATTTTTAAGGTGGTCTGAGCAGGGATCGAACCCAGGGTCTCATGTACAAGAGGTGCGCACATTACCATTGCACCACCGACGGTCAATACAAAATACCTTCTCTTAAAACAATTACCTTTTCTTACATAAATGCCTTTTCTTAAAAGTACATTTTTTAAAAATAAAATACATAATACCTCTTCTTTTCTTTCTGAAAATAAGTAAATTTTCTTAAAAATATCCTTTTCCTAAAAAGAGTATTATTTCTTTAACAAGTACCTGTTCTTAAAAAAAGTACTTCTTTGTAAAAAAAATATCATACTCTTTACAGAAAGTACTACTTACAGAAAGTACTACTTCTTAAAAATAGTACATCTTCTTAAATAACATTAGCTTTTAATAAGAGAAGTACCTCTCTTTAAAAAGGGACCATTTCGGGAAAATATAATACATATTCTTACAAAAAAGGCCTAAAAATATACTTTGTTTTTTAAAAAAAATACATTTTATAAAAAAAATTTTTCTTGAAAAAAGTTTTTCATTTTACAAAAAGTATATGGAGAAAGTACGGAGAATACTCCTATTGAACAATTTTCCGAGAAGGACGATTGAAGATTTAATTTCTCTAGCTGAGATTGGACGACCGACAAATTATGTTAGTCATGTTTTGGTTACAAGCAAGCGAATATCGCTTGCTAAGTTGCAAAGAAAACGGATTTTTCGTGAGAAGTCATTTTATTCAAAAATATGAAAAATGGTTAAAAACGGTAAAAGATGTGAAAATTAGTTTTTTTTTTAACTTAACGAAAATGAATCGCATCACTAAGTTCTCGCTAAGCCTTCGCTAAGTGCATCATACAAAACAAGCGAACATATAAGCAAGCGGTGTAACCAAAACACGCTAATTAACTCATCCGAGGCGAAAATATACAAATCAACAACATATACTCCTGGACTATCTGAAAGGATAAAAATAATCTGATATCTACGATAAGGGGAAATATGAATTGGCGTTTAAGTCTCATCGTACGCTAATCGATGTATACAGTTGGACCGAATCGAAAATTGGCAAAGAGGACAAGCCCAATGTGGTGTATAAAATACCGTGTAATGGGGGGGACAAGTCCAACGTATGCCAGAAGGTATATGTTGGCACAACTATGAATAAACTGAAGACACGAATATCTGCTCACAAATCGGTCCAAAAAGCGCACTATAAGCCCTTGGGACAAAAAACTGCACATGCGGCCCTTTGTACTTTAACTGGACATAAACCTAACTTCTTTTTCAACAAATGTTACAGATAATTGACGTTCCAACGGAGGAGAAAAGGCTTAACTTTAAGTGTGAGACAGAATTATGTACAGTTTTTTTTTATTGACTATTTTACAACCTCATAAGGTCAGACGTCTTACACACATTAATTAAACAAACAAATTAAAAAAATTTCAACATATTCTTCCAACTGGCTCTATCCTTCGCCTTTACTCGCCAGTTGGTAACACCAACGATACTGAGGGATTCTTCTGCCTGGTCTTTCAGCGGAGTCTTGGTCGTCCTCTTTTCCTGCTTCCATCGGGTACGCTATCGAAAATCTTTCGCGCGGGCTCATCTTCATCCATTCTGATAACATGGCCTAGCCAACGCAATTAGCCCACTTTAGTTCGCTTAAATATGTCCACGTCAGAATATAAATCATATAGCTCTTGCTTCCAGCGCCGTTGGTACTCTGCGTTTTCTCTAACAGGACCATATATTTTACGGCGAATTTTTCTCTCGGCAACCCTCAGGTATTTTCCATCCGCTTGCGATATGACCCAAGTTTCGGAGCCATATGTCAAGACAGGTAAACTGAGAGTCTGATATAGCTGGACTTTTGTCCGTCGTGAGAGGGCTTTGTTCCTATACTGCTTGCTGAGCCCAAAATAACATCTATTTGCAAGCACAATTCTCTCGTATCTATCTCCAGGCTGACGTTGTTGTCCTTGTTCACGGCGGATCCAAGGAAAGACTTGAAATATTGCTTTACCCTCATTAACAGCAAGACCCACCTTCGGGGATTCCTTTTCGTTTCTTGAAAATACTGCAGTAACCTCACGCAAATTTCGCCCAATGATGTCTATGTCGTCAGCATACGCCAGCAACATATGGCGTTTCGTGTTAATGGTCTTGTTCGTATTTACTGCAGTCTTTCTCATTATTATCTCCATTAAGATGTTGAAGAGATTGCACGAAAGTATGTCGCCTTGTCTAAGTCCTCGCTTGGTACAGAATGGTTCAGTCTTTCCCCACTTTCACTGCTGATTTGGTGTTGGTCGGCGTCATTCTACAGAGGCGCATCAGTTTTGCCGAAATCCCAAGTTCAGACATAGCTTCATACAGTTTTCCCCGTATGGGGCTATCGAAAGCAGCTTTGTAATCGACAAAAAGATGGTATGTATCGATTTGCTTTTCGTGGGGCTTTTCCAGGATTTGGCGTAGCGTCAGTCGAGGACATGCCTGATCTAAAACCACACTGATAAGGTCCAATCAGGTTTTCAATAATTGGCTTTAGTCTTTCACATAATGCGCTCGACAAAACCTTATACGCGATGGATAAAAGACTGATACCCCGATAGTTGGAACATACACACGGATCACCCTTTTTGAATACAGGACATAGTATACTGAGACTCCAATTGTCGGGCATATATTCCCCATATACGTCGATGCATGTGGGCTAGCAGTCCTTCGCCACCTGCTTTAAAAAGTTCAGCGGGTAGGTCATCCGCAACTGCGGCTTTATTATTCTTAAGACGGAGATCGCCTTTCTAATCTCGTCTTGGTTGGGGTGAAGGGGGGGGGGGGTGGTACAATCTACACTATCTGCCACTATCATTACCTCCTGATCTTCAATCGAAGAATCTGAGTGGAGGTAGTGCTGAAAAGCGGTCTCTCCACATTTTGAGCACACACTGCTTCTCAGTCACCAGATTACAATATTACTACACAATTCAAAAAATTTGCGGAAAAGTTTCGCCGCATTTTGTGTTATCTCGCAATGTAATTACAATTTTTTATTCCCTTGACAATAGAAAATATATATATTTATTGCGGTTTTTGTTTATATTATTTAAATTGATTTACTAATGTATAAAATATTTTGCGTTTTTTCTGTGTATTAGATCCTTGAAAATGTCCAAAGAAGTTGGTCGAAATATTGGAATGATTTAATAAAATCGTGACGAAAATAAAATCCTACATATTGTTTTCTTTTTCACATATGACCTCAAGCCGAAACAAATCTGAACACGAAAGTATCTTTTCTTAAAGATCCATTTAAATTGTCGTATTTTTCAACGGGCGATTTAGGCTTGTTGGAACTAACTAGTACATAATATATAGCGAAAGGAACTTCGTTCCAACCGGGTTTCCCTTGACGTAATTTTTCCTATTTCTTACGAACTACACAGATCAGGGATTTTTTTTCTGTAATTAAAAAAAATGTAAACGGTCGGCACCAGGATTTGAACTCACTTTGGTGGACGATCGTTTCGAAGTTTGTGACTCTTCTCATCACCGCCTTAGCATTCTAGGCCAGTGACTGTCTTGTTCATATTGTAACTAATTGCAGTTGTCGTCGTCGGGGTTTTGCTCCTCTTTTTGTATAATTTAATTTTTGAATATTGTTTGGATTTATTGTGTAATATATTTTTTAATTTGCATTGGATTTTAATTTGCCATACTGGGAATTCTTATAATTACTTTGAATTTGTTTGACTGCTAGCAATTCTGTTTTTAAGGTATTTTATATGTAGAGGTTTGTGGTTTCGATAGGTATAGCCTCGTAGTACTATCAAATTCATAAACCTGTACTGTATAAAATATTTGAAAACCAAAATTGCCAGATATGGAGGAAATGCTTTGAAAATATGCACAATTGCCAATGGTGTTGAAAGTTTTTTGAATTTGCATTTGGACAGGAAATTCAAATTAAACAACAAATTATAATTGATGTATAATTAATTTGCCCCATGTATGGTAATATTACTTTGAAAATAAAGCAAATAATTTCTTAATCTTAACATGGGGCAAATTTCCAGTCCAAACGCAAATTCAAAAAACTTTCAACACCATTGGCAATTGTACTTATTTTCAAAGCATTTCCTTCATATCTGGCAATTTTGTTTTTCAAATATTTTATACAGTACAGGTTTATGAATTTGAAAGTACTACGAGGCAGTACCTATCACAGCCACAAACCTCTACATATAAAATACAGAATTGCCAGCAGTCAAACCAATTCAAAATAATTAAGCGCGTTTCCATATTTCATTACAATTGGCATCCGATTCCAAAACCTGCATTTGTATTGCCTGAACAAATGCAAATTCAAAATATTTTAATTGCCATTGCGAACAATGGCAATTCTTTTGCATTTGCATTAGATAAAGTATTGCAAATTAAAAAAAAAAAAAAAAATGGTTCCCACTACATCCCATGAAGTAATCGGGGAGAGCTTCTCACAAACAGTGAGCTGTGCGCTTTCTAGATTTATACTCACTGATTGGGACCTACAGTTTTACACCGGTTCCGAACGGTATTTTTGAGAAGCATTTTCATGGCTAAATACTCGATAGTGTCGCCGTCACTATGCGAGGTGACCGCCGTCGAAAGAAATTTTCAGGTGGTCAGAGCAGGGATCGAACCCCGGATCTTAAGTACAAGAGGCGCGCACACTACCCATTGCACCACCGACGGCCACAATGCAAATTAAAATTCAATGCAAATTAAAAAAAAAACCATGTATGTTCTAGTATGAACTTCTCATATGTACATTAACTGAAACTAACAAAATCGGTCATATAATTCAAATTCAAAAAAAAACAGTTTATACTTTTTTGAGTAATTTTTATGTATTTTATGTGATTTGCTCACGTGAGCTTGTGTGAATGTGGGTGGCGAAAAAAAAGCCTCGTGAGTGAGCGACCGTCTAACTTTCGTGATCGCGAGTGAGCGTTGGCCGAAACATACACAAGTGCTTATCTCTACTGTAGGTATGAATAAGCGACTCGGACCGGTAAACAAGAGCCACAAATGTGAATGAGCTAGTCAATAACTATTGTATTTTTACTACAGGTACTTGTGTGTTTGTTTGTGTGGACACTTACCACATCACATACGGCAGTATAACTGTAAACGAGTCATCATCCATCCAATACCACCCAATCGTTACGAGTGTTTTTTTGTTTATTTGTTTGTTTATTATCGTACCTTTTAAAACGATATCAACAGGTGAATTCAAGATAAGATAAAGATTTCGAAAAGTATTCGGGGTAACTCATTCTGTGGTATATAAAGTTTTTATTTTCGTAGAATGTGTTTTGTGCAAGTTTTCTTTACCTTTTCTTGTCTCTGCCTTCGTCTGTCTTATTTGAAACTTTATACTGGCCAATTTAGGTCATAACACTAAGAAAATAATGTTAACAAATGTTGTGAAACATTACAATACAGAGAGTTAAAGAGAAAAAGGCTACGAAAATTCGTTTGTGCTTTTACGAGATTTTTTTTATGGGGTAACTTATTGACTTTGAAATTTGTCTAATAAACTGACCCCCACAATTGTTTAGGGAAGGCTAAAAGTCAAATGTACAAAAAAGTTAACAATCAAATCAACGTGTAAAATGTGTAAAATTTAAATGTTAAAGTTTGGTTAAAATCAATGTTTGGTTTAATCAAAGGCAGAGCAATGTACCCTAAATTTGTAGCTTAGCATTATTTGATTTCTTTATTTAATATAAAATTCGTACAAAAAACTTTTAAATGTAAAAATTAAACACCGTTTACTTAACCAACACACGGAGAATTAAATCTCCTTTATTATATGTTCAATTCAAATCTCCTTTATAATCTGTAATTAATAATAGGCCCATAATATCCATGACAATAATCTGTAAAATACTTAGACTATATTACACATACTCGTATTTGGAATTTTAACGCCTGGCCGGGAGAAACAATTAAAAGATTCACCATTTAGCCTAAGACCCAATTCATGCAAGTTAAATAAATGTAATTACACGCTTCATTAAAACCAGCCAAAAACCTGAGCTCCAAGGCAACAATAAACAACTCGCTCAGTAAGTCAGCCAGTTACATTGTACATGATGACATGTAACACAGCACAGCACAATCATTCAGTAAGCACTTTGGGCCTGGTAAAAAATCATTAACATTTCAAGGACCTTAAACGGCACACGATTTAAGGTTAAAAACAGCAGCAAATATATGGAAATCTGTCACATTTGGACACAAATATGTCTGTATGTGAGAAAGGACATGTAAGCGTATACAGTGCAGTGGGACAAGATTAACTTTTGGTCATCTAATGGACTATTTTGAATTACTACACCAGATCAACTGTATTCCCATAAAAACGGACTACTACATCCCCTACCTTCTATCAGCGACAAATATAAGGATTTCTATTCCGACCAGGAATACGTGGGAAAAGTCACTGGAAGGGGACACCAGTAGTATCAGATTTTTCACGGATGGATCAAAGTTAGACGAGCAAGTAGGCTATGGGGTCCATTCACCGAACCTAAATATAAATATCTCCTTCAAGCTACCTGATCACTGTAGTGTATTTCAGGCGGAAATTACCGCCATACTGGAGGTTGCTGAACTACTGAAAAGTAGTGTCACAACCCTCCGAAGAATATGTATCTACACGGACAGCCAGGCTGCCATAAAATCCCTGGAAGCCATGTTTGCTACGTCCCTGACGGTGAAAGAATGCCACTCATCACTTAGGGTGATGGCAGAGGATTTTGACATCTGGCTCATCTGGGTACCGGGACACAGCGACATTCCAGGCAATTGCGTAGCGGATGCGTTAGCTAGACAGGGTATTATGGCACAGGTTCTTCCGGCAAAAGAAGGTGTTAGTATGCCAATCTCTACCTGCCGTTTGCAGATCAGGCAGTTGGTCGATAATATGTTCAAGGACAATTGGAGACTTACTTCAACTTGCAAACAAGCCAGGGTCCTCTGGCCACAGGTGGACAGGAAGAGGACTAGGCAACTACTTAACTTGCCGAGAGGCAGGTTATCCACAATGATAGGAACACTTACGGGACATTGTCTTGTAGGAAAACACGCCCTAAGATTGGGACATAGAAACTCTAGTCTCTGTAGATGTTGCAGGGAAGAGGACGAGAAAACGACGAAAAACCTTCTCTTGGATTACCCTGCTCTGGTATAACTGAGAAGTAGGATATTCGGAACATATTTAGTTAGCACCGTAGCCCTACAGTATATTCCTGTAGGTCTCATAGACAAATTCATTGAAAGGGCAAATTGGCTAGACGACTTGTCAATAGTTGCTATAGAGGAAACTGCAGGTATCACAATGGGCTTCTTAAGCCTAAGTGGGCTAGACAGCATGCTGTTTTGCAGCCTTTTCAACCAACCAACCAATGGACTGTTTATAAAATTTATAGTAATCATCAATCTTGTAACTTCCAAAATTTGGATATGATCGGAAAACATCTCATGCTTTAGTTTTTAGAAAACACAACAAAATGCAATAACTGTCTACATATAAGGTGTCCCAAATTTGACACAAGAATTCAATTTCGCGTCATTTGTGCGGTAGAGTATTGTTGTTACAAAAAAAACAGAAATGGAGCGCTCATGAAAAATCAACGCGTTTTCATTGCAGCGCAATATTTGACAAATCTCCTCCAAACCAGGACGAGGTCAGAACAGCTATTGCCCGGCTTAACAATATCAAAGCCGCAGGAGCCGATGGATTGCCGGCGGAGCTGGTTAAGGCTGACGGCGATGAGCTGGTAAGGTGCATGCATCAGCTCATTAGCAAAAATTTGGTTAGATGAATACATGGTCGGCGATTGGAGTCTCAGTGTACTATTGTCCCGAGTCTCTGTGCCAACTACCTTGAAATAAGCTTTTTATCCATAGCATATAAGGTTCTATCAAGCATAATGTGCGAAAGACTAAAACCACTTATCGCTGACATGATTGGACCATACTAGTGTGTAAAATCGACAACTGACCAGATTTTCACGCTACGCCAAATCCTGGAGAAGACCCATGAAAAACAAATCGACATCTATCATCTATTTGTCGATTATAAGGCGGCCTTCAATAGCTCGATATAGGAGAAAATCTACGAAACAATGTATGAGCTTGATATTCCTTCAAAACTCATACGTCTTTGCAGGATAAGCTTGACGAACACCAAATCCGCAGTAAAAGTTGGAAAGGATCTTACCGCACCTTTCGAAACTAAGCGAGACCTCAGGCAAGGCGACGCCCTATCGTACGATCTCTTTAACATCTTAATGGAGATCATTATGAGAAAAGCTGCAGAATAAAACCATCAGCAGCAAGAGTCACATGCTGCTCGCGTATGCTGATGATATCGATATCATTGGGCGCACATTTAGAGAAGTTACTGCGGTGTTTTCGAGAATTGAGAAGGAGTCAGCAAAAGTGGCTCTGAAAGTAAATGAGGACAAGACAAAATTAATTGTTTCAACGAGCAGGGCCTCCACGCGATTAGCCCAAAGCCGGAACGTTGATACCCGTTACAATTTCGAGGTATTGGACGAATTTATATACCTCGGATCTGCCGTAATCAAAAACATCAACGTCAGCTTTGAGATCAAGCGGAGAATTGTGCTTGCGAATAGATGTTATTTTGGGCTAAGCAGGTACTTTAGAGATAAAGCCCTCTCTCGAGTAACAAAAGTCCAGCTGTACCAGACTCTCATTCAACCTGTCTTGCTTTATGGCGCAGAATGCTGGGTCTTATTGCAAGCAGACGAAACATCTGTAGGAGTCTTCGAGAGAAAAATACTCCGAAAAATTTATGGCCCTATAGTGCACAACGGCGAGTATCGGCGACGCATGAACCATGAGCAGTATGAGCTTTATCCCAACATCGACATAGTTAAGCGGAACAAAATAACGCGATTGCGCTGGCTAGGCCATGTCAGTAGAACTGATGAAGACGAACCAGCATGAAGGGTTTTCGAAACCGAACTCGAAGGAAGGCGAAAAATAGGAAGACCAAGACTCCGCTGGAGTGATCAAGTTGGCGAATCCCTGCGTATACTTGGTGCGCATGTTTGGTCCGTTGGGCAAAACATGTATTTGAAATGTCAAAAGATACATTCAAGTGTCTAGATTTTTTAAATCGGTGCAAGAAATACTTCACTCCATCTGATCTTCTCAGTATCTACACCAACTACATCAGGTCAAAGATGGAATATAAATCCCTTATATGGGCAGGTTCTCCTAGGTCATCTTTGGAGCTTCTCGACCGTGTCCAGAAGAGAACGACGGTGTTGATAGGGGACTGTATGGTATCCAACAGTATTGCCTCCCTTGAGCATCGTCGAAATATGGGTTGCGTGTCGCTGTTCTATCGAACCCTCATCCGTTTTTTATCGAGTGGCCGGTTGGCTGCACTACACACTATAGAGAAAATTCGTTCTTCAGCCGTTCAGTCCTTATGTGGAATAAACTTCCGGCTAGTGTATTTCCCACCAATTGTGACATACAAAGATTCAAGGAAAATGTCAACAGACACTACTCCCTCTTTCCATCCTTCACTACCTCAATTTTCCTTCGCCAACACAATGCTCTGCATTTATAGGGGGCATCCCCTGAGTGTTGGCTTGATAAAAAAAAAGATCGAAATGGTTGGCGAAATATGTTATCTTCGTTTTGTAAGGACCCTGACCCCCTGGGTTGTTCGAGACCGGATAAGTAAGTAAACTGACACAGGGCGTGTTAGAAGAACAATTTCTCTACCATTGTATTGCTTTTGCAAAATAAGAACTCCACACGCTGAAAAATAAGGGCCCACCAACATATTGCTGGAACCATGTACATGTTTGCAAGCACTGTTTTCATGAATTGATGTTGCGTTGCTTTTGTTCCTTTGTTGTCTGTCACGTTTTTGTTTTGAGTCGCAAAAAAATATATTATAACCTATTAATCATTGTGTCTCCAACATGCAATATTGAATAGCAAACCCAATGTGTTTCGGACACAAGTATACTATATTTGCGATAAGCTACAAAAACGTTATATTTGCATCCAAACAACAAAAATAGTCTGAGTTTTCTGCACGCAACATCCCTCCGATAATACAATACCCAGTATGGGATATCTCAGGTGGATGAATTGGAAACACAGCGAAAATTTGAGACTGTATAAATTTTACTGCAAAGAACACAAAGAAGGCTGACCCAGAAATGGGTCAAGCTGCAATGCTTTGACCCCTCTTTCTCAACCCGAACCAAAAAAAGGGTCCTCAAAATACTTGGGTCCTCAAGGGGTCCTCAAAATACATCATGGGCAACCGCTCCAATTTGACTTAAACAGTTTCACACACAGATGATTGCCCAATCTTGAAAATATTCCAAACTTTTGATATCTGCTTGGAAATTTTCTGCAAAATACGACGATTTAATACAAAAACCATAATTATAATATGTTTACTTACCTTTGTTAATAACTACAAAAAAATTTGATATCGCGGCGACAGGGACCATTAAACATTCTTTAATTTCTTTTAATATAATATTTGTTTTATAATTTTAAACGTCAAGTTGAAATTGAAATTCGGGTTTACCTACAGAATTCATGAGAAATTCGGTTACAGCAACCGAATTGACGCCGCATTCGGTCGTTGCAACCGACTTAAGGGTTAAGTCGGTTAGTGCGACCAAATCGATATCAAATTCGGTGGTTACAACCGAATTGATACTAAATTCGGTTGTGAATTGATACTAAATTCGGTTGTGACATCCGAATTGATACCAAATTCGGTTGTGACATCCGAATTGATGTCAAATTCCGTTGATGAAAAATTCGGGTTTTGCACCTGAATTGATGCCACATTCGGTTACTCCAACCGAATTTGGTAGCAATTTCGGTTGCTGTATCGGAATTTTGGAAAATTTGGTTGACAGAACGAATATAATTCAAGATTCAACCGAATCGATTAAAAAATTAGGTTGCTTCGACCGAATTTCAGTTGTGAGGACTAAATTCGGTCGTGACAACCTCAATTCGGTTGTGGCAAACCCAATTCGGTGGTAACAACCGAATTTACGGTTGCTACAACCTCTTTTCAACCAATTAGTTCTCTGGGCGTGGCCTTAAAAAATTTACCAATATTGTGAGATATCGAACACAGGTGATGGAAACGGCGACCAATGGGCCAATTATCCTTTCCGACGAAACAGCGCCAAACAGTACACTTAAGTGGCATAATAAATTTTGCTGGTCGTCGGTTTCAATTCTTGGACAAGCTGAATTTTGTATGAAAAAATTCATATTGAATGGAAAATTATCTGCAGTGACCTTCGTGAGAATCCAAGTTGTGGCGAATGTCTCCTGGTTGATGTTTCTTCATCTTCCCGAAATACTCTCCTGTACACGTCCAATATTGTCATCCGTGTGCACCGTTCGGCGTCTGTTGTCGAAAATTTGCAACCAGATGGTTAATTGTTGACTCTGAAGTGCCAACCCGCACATTAAAATAACGACGATATGCCCGCTGAGTCAAAACAATGGAACGTTGATTTGAGAAATAATTTGAGCAAGTTGTTCAATTGTGCACTTTTCCATTTTAAATCCCCCAAGTCTTCTTTACAAAATACTGAAAAGATTTAAAAAACAATGTTATAATAAAAAAATTATAAAGAAATCAAACCTCTTCGAGCATTTTGCGTCACCCTGCAGATGTAGAGGTTTGCGGCTTTGATTTGTTGCCTCGTAGTACTTTCATATTCATAAACCTGTTCATATTAAATATTTGAAAACTGCCAGATATGAAGGAAGTCCTTTGAAAATATGTAGGTACAATTGCCAATGGTATTTAAATTTTTTTGAATTTGCTTTTGTAGAGGTAATTCGAATTAAATTACAAATTATAATGATCATGTAATGAATTTGCCCCATATATGTCGGGCAGAAACTCTCGTAGCCGAGATTGCTTGCATTAGCTTAGGTGGAGAAAACGGAACCTCGCAGTGATTGTGTAGGGCACTCTGGTACAGGGAGATGGTGCAGGATATTATATGCACTAGGTTAACATTAAAAGGATTTAGTGGCATAAACATTATGATCGATTCAGCGGCTTAATTTTCAATTTATAATACAGAAATCGTAACATATAGATTTCAAACATGTGCTCGCAAACAAAAAAACCTTTATTGCTCGGTTGCAACAACAATACTTTGATGGATTTGTATTAATTTAATAATCGCAACCGTTCATATAGTTCTCCCAAATAAACTTGTATATCGCAATTGTGTATCATGTTGTTGCAAACGAGTTCTCGTTTGTATCAAATACGAACAAAATTACATTTGCCACAAATTTAAAAAAACGTTTGAGATAACTGAAATTTACCATTTTTCTAATGAGAGCACAGATTATGAAGAACGTAAATTTCACTCATTCTCTCATTATGTCGACTGTCTTATCCACTCGTTTGGCATACACACTCACGCGTACACATGCCAATATATCTTAGATGGACAATTGACGCGTTGTAGTTTGCTGCGTTTTTAGTTATTATTTGAATTCAAGGCAAGACTGACGTGTAAGTAGACAGTGAAAAAATTCCAACTTTTTTTAAAGCATACTTTGTGTTAATGAGGGCAAGACAAAATTGATGGTGTCAACGACTAGAGAAACCTCTCGACTTGGTCCGCACTGGAACGTTGACAACCGATTTAATTTTGAAGTGGTAGATGATTTGTCTACCTTGGATCCGCCGTGAACAAGGACAATAACGTCAGCCTGGAGATATATATGGAGAATTGTGCTTGCAAGTAGATTCTATTTTGGGCTCAGCAAGCAGTTTAGGAACAAAGCCCTCTCTTTGACATCCAGCTATATCAGACTCTCATTTTACCTCTCTTGACATATGGCTCCAAAACTTGGGTCATATCGCAAGCGGATGAAAAACACCTGGGAGTTTTCGAGAGAAAAATTCTTCGTAGAATTTATGGTCCTGTCAGAGAAAACAGCAGAGCTATATAGTCTTCATTCCGACGTGGATATAGCTAGACGAATCAAATTAGGCCAATTGCGTTGGCTAGGCCATGTTGTCAGAATGAATGAAGATGAGCCAGCGCGAAAGGTTTTCGATAACGTACCCGATGGAAGCAGAAAAGAGGACCAGGCAGAAGAATCCCTCCGTATCCTTGGTGTTACCAACTGGCGAGAAAAGGCGACGGACAGAGCCAGTTGGAAGAATATGTTGAAATTTGTTTAATTTGTTTGTTTAATTAATATGTGTAAGACGTCTGACCTCATGAGGTTGTAAAATAGTCAATAAGAGAAAAAAAGTTATGGGTAAAACCAAAATCATAAAAGTTGGAAATTTAAACAAAAACAAGCTTATGGAAGCCATAAATAAATGTTTTAATTACAACTCGGTTGCTGTAACCGAAAAAACAGTTGGTGGAACCATTTTTCGTTTCTCGAAAACGATTTTTCACCTTTATAATTTCTCATAACTCGTTTACTGCAAACGTTTTTCAGTTCTCGCAAACGTTTTTTAGTGTGGAGCAACTACAACTCGGTTGCTGTAAGCGAAGGAACAGTTGGCGGAATCGTTTATCGTAAATGTTTTTTCAGCTCTCATTTCTCATAACTCGTTCACTGCAAACGTTTGTCGGTTCTCCCAAACGAAATGACATGTATGGATTAATACAAGTTCGTTTCTCCCAACTACAGTCCCCAAACGAACTTCAGTTATCTGAGAATTCGTTTGGAAGGAACGAGTTTTTTCTTTGCGTGTGGTAATCAAAAATTTACGAAACTTCAAATATTTTGTTTTATAAAAAACTGAAGTTTAGAATCGCTAGTTACACGAGTTTTTAAATGAAAATCCCTATAATTTTCTATCTTGAATTCTACTCTGGCATTACATGTTCCGGAAAGATTTTCCGTAGATACGCATTTCTTTGTTTTGTGTACAACGTAGTAATTATCGCTTAACTCAAAATTTTAAAGTACAATAAAACAAACCAATCAGGAAGGAGTCTTCTTAGGAATCCAAAGCGGAGACAAAACATTATTGTTGGTAAACCACGACTTTGCAATCTAACCCCGTATTTAAATTTATTACCATTGTTCGTTTTTACCCCACTGTGCGCTAGAACAATGCAAATTAAACTAATGATGAATTACGTGAACTAACTTTCTGGTCCACAATCCACGGAAATCATGATGAATAATGTTCGCCATATTTGGCTTTAATAGATGACTGACTATAAAACACGTCAAAGCCTAAGCTTGGCGAGACAGTCAGGACCAGTGGCAAGAACTCATTTGGGAAATTTATACTCGTAGCTTTATTTTTTAAAAAATTTGCTCTAACGAATCCATCACACTGCCAGCCGACTGCAGTACATAACTATGGCTGGGTGAGAAGTTACCTGGTCAAATGCCAATGTTAGTGCTTCGACATTCTGTGTTCTGTTTGTTTGTGTAAGTACACGAGTTTTATGGCACCTACTTAAGTGTCTCTCTCTCACTCTCTCACATCCCAAATTTCATTCAGGCAATTACAATGAAAACAGCGCACACACAGACGCAAACTTTTACGTGAGATTTGTGTTGCATGACAAATGTGCCAAAAAAGGATAAGGAAATGTAAACTAATCCTCCTTTTTTCCCCGTATGCTTGTGTGTGTGTGTAGCTTTATGTCCTTCTTTTGATTCATAAAAGGATTAGCGAAAATTTAGCATTATGAGCGGATATTATAACATTGAATTATTGCCCTGCGTTATTATACCTTCGCGACATGGCGGACATGGTAATGGCAGCAGCAGCAGCTGCAATTTGACAATTTTACAAATCCGCAAGATTAATATAAAAAGTATACAAAACCTCACCAAACTGCCACAAGACATTATCTGAAGCCAACAAATAAATGTGCTCACTTACTTTTTATGTTCCTTATTTCCAAACAACTGGAATAACTGCTGAGTATTTCTTGGAATTCTTAAAATTTAACGGGAACCATTCGATGGGGAAAACCTCGATGCGATTACAAGGATTCCATGGTTTTTGTTTATTTTATCTTTTTGCTTACATTTTCCCAAATTCGAATTTAATTGTGCGAAAATTACGTGCATCTTTGCGACAAAAATCCATTGTCACTCATATTGGAAAAAGCGGAGAGAGTAAATCGGGATTCGGTTGGTTGGCTGGTATTTGGATAATTATTCTGGGAATTCATTATGTTCGCTTAAGCACCGTAAATTGAAGTGCCTTCTACGTATTTTGCATTTAACTTTTTAAATTAAATAAAAATAATTGAGGAAGTGGGAAGGAAAAATCTGGTGAGTAAAGGATCAATCGATAAATGGGGGGAAATTGTTTATTTAAATATTTAATATATACAGGGTATTCCAAATACCAAGTATCATTTTAAAAATTAAATAAAATTAACTAAACTTTATTTCCTTTGGTATATTATGGCTTTATTAGAAATAACAAATGTTTCCAATATTAATGTAACTCGATTTCATTCATGTGGCTGCCGCGATTGGCTTCGCAGTAGTTCATCCTGTCAGTCCAATTTTCCAAGACTGTCGACGGTTTCAGTCAGTGAGTGTAAAACTAGATCGCATACAGCTCACTGATTGTGAGAAGCTCTCCCTAATGCCTACATGGGATGTAACGGGAACCCATTTATATTTTTTGTTGACGGTTTCTAGTTCTATCTCACAAATGACTCGGACTCAAGTATGAAAAACTTCTGCTTTTGTGTATCATTACTACGTCGAAAATCCGCTTAAGATATTATTCACGATGGATCACCATCTCATGTTGATTATCGGACCTTATGTGTGTGGCTTTAGGCCTGGAAAGTCAACTATCGACCAGACGTTCACATTAGAACAAATCCTAGAGAAGCCACACGAAAAACAAGCCTACGCGTAACACCTCTTTGTAGATTATAAGGCTACCTTCGAGAGCCCGATACGTGGAAAACTTTACTAACATGTAAAATCCATTTTTTGTTTATTTTTTGCTTGAATTTGGTCGTGATACACATTGCAAATAGAAAATGTTTGGGGACGATCGGACTATGTGTGCATTGAAAACTTTTTTTTTGAGGCTATAAACAATGAAAAAGCTTCCCAAAATGAACGAAAATTGTTTTACGAATCAGATATAGTAAATTTAACATGTGTGCGTAGTTTCATGAAGTTATTACCAAGGATACATATTGCTCCCGAATGTCCTTTTCATGGAAAATTTTTACAACTTTTTTTAGTAATTATATATTTACGTTCTGTGGCACAAAAAAAAAGAAGTTGGAAGTTATTCCTATAGACTTTCAAACTCTTTTCCCATTAAATACCATCATGCATACTGGTATCAAATCCTTTTCTGTTTTTGGCTTGAATTTGACAAATGTAGATACAGCCATTTAAACTTTCACTTTCGATGGTCGTGATACACATAGCAAATGCAAAATGTGTTGGAATGATTGGACGATGTGCTTGTTTTTGGCTAGAAAAAAAGGAAACCATTTCTCAAATTAATCGAAAATTGTTTTACATATGTATGTGCAAAATTTCTTGAAGTTATGTGCACGGATACGACTTGCTCCCAAATATCCTTCTTTGGAAAATATTTAAAACTCTTTTTTAGTAATTAAATATGTTCTATAACAAAAAAAAATTGGCAGTTATTCATATAGGCTTTAAAACTTATTTCCCATTAAATGCCATCATGCATACTGGTATCAAATCCTTTTTTGTTTTTTTCCTTGAATTTGACAAATGTAGATACAGCGTTGTAAATTTTTACTTTCGATTGTCGCGAATGGGAAAAGTATTGGGATGATCAGGCTATGTGTGTATTGAAAATAAATTTTTTTGGCTATAAAAAACGAAACAATCTCTCAAATGAATCGAAAATTGCTTCACGAATCAGACACGGTAAATTTAACATATGTGCAAAATTTCTTAAAGTTATGTGCAAGGATACGACTTGCTCCCAAATGTCCTTTTTTTGGAAAATGTTTAAAACTCTTTTTTTTTTAGTAATTGAATGTGTCCTATAACGCAAAAAAAAAAAGATTTAGGCGGTTATTCATATAGACTTTAAAACTGATTTCCCATTAAATACGATCCGATTTCTGTATTTATTGTTTTTTGCTTGAATTTCACAAATGTAGATACAGCCTTGTACGTTTGCACTTTTGGTGGCCGTGATACACACAGCAAAAATAATATGTTTCGGGATGCTCGGACTATATGTGTATTTAAAATAAACTTCATTTTGGTGCTAAAAAAACGAAAAAAAACTTCTCAAATTAAACGAAAATTGCTTCACGAATCAAACATAAAAAATGTAATACATGTGCGAAATTTCTTGAAATTATGAGCAAGGATACGACTTTCTCGCGAATGTCCTTTTTTTGGCACGTGTTTAAAACTCTATTTTAATAACTAAATATGCATTATAGCATAAAAAAGTTTTGGCAATTATCCATATAGACTTTAAAACTCATTTCCCATTAAATACCATGCTTACTGGTACCAAATCCTTTTTTGTGTTTTGCTTGAATTTGCCAAATGTAGATGCAGCCTTGTACATTTTCACTTTCGATTGTCGCAAATGGAAAAAGTATTGGGATGATCAGGCTATGTGTGTATTGAAAATAAATTTATTTCTGGCTATAAAAAACGAAAACACTTCTCAAATTCACCAAAAATTGCTTCACGAATCACACATGTTAAATTTAACATATGTGCAAAATTTCTTGAAGTTATGTGCAAGGATACGCCTTGCTCCCAAATGTCCTTTTTTGCAAAATGTTTAAAACTATTTTTTTAGTAATTGAATGTATCCCATAACTCGAAAAAATTTAGGCGGTTATTCATATAGGCTTCAACACTGATTTCCCATGCTGGAATAAACAAGCATGTTTGCACTTTCGGTGAATTTGACAAGCATGTTTGCACTTTCGGTGGTCGTGATACACACAGCAAAAATAATATGTTTTGGGATGCTCGGGCTATATGTGATTGAAAATACATTTCTTTTTGGTGCTATAAAAAACGAAACAACTTCTCAATTTAAACGAAAATTGGATCACGAATCAAACATAAAAAATTTGATATATGTGCAAAATTTCTTGAAGTTATGAGCAAGGATACGACTTCTCCCGAATGTCCTTTTTTTTGTAAATGTTTAAAACTCTATTTTAATAACTAAATATGCTTTATAGTTTAAAAAAAGATTTTGGCAATTATCCATATAGACTTTAAAACTCATTTCCCAGTAAGCATCATTTCCCACCATGCTTACTGGTACCAAATCCTATTTTGTTTTTTTGCTTGAATTTGACAAATGTAGATGCAGTGTTGTACATTTTAACTTACGATAGTCGTGATACACATAGCAAATGGAACATGTTTCAGTACGATCGGACTATGTATGTATTGAAAATAAATTTTATTTGTGACAAAAAAAAACGAAACCATCTCTCAAATGAATCGAAAATTGCTTTACGAATCAGACACGGTAAATTTAACATATATGCAAAATTTCTTGAAGTTATGAGCAAGGATACGAGTTTCTCCCGAATATCCTTTTTTTTGAAAAATGTTTAAAACTCTATTCTAATTACTAAATATGCTTTATAGCATAAAAAAGATTTTGGCAATTATCCATATAGACTTTAAACTCATTTCGCAGTAAATACCATGCTTACTGGTACCAAATCCTTTTTATGTTTTGCTTGAATTCGAAAAATGTACATCCAGGCTTGTTAGTTTGCAAGTGATACACAAATCAAATGTAAAAATTATTTGGAACGATCGATATGTGTGTTTAATGAAAGCAATTCGGGCCCAAAATGAAGCACCCACCGCGCTTGCTTTAAGCGGGCTCGTGCGATTGGCTTGCTAGTGGAAAGCATTCACGGACCACGAAACTGACAGTTTGTATTGTGGATTTTATTCAAAGTGATGTGGGGGATCAAAATTATATTTTTTTGAATATATTTTCAATATAAGCATCTTATTGTGGAACTTTTGAGACCCATCTTGCAGAACGAAATTGAAATAATTATATCTATCTTTATATATTATATATAAGGGGTCTATTATTTTATAATATATATAAGGGGTAGCGAACTTTAATCGCAAGATGGTTCAGAGAAATGTCCTTAACGTTATTTTTTAATATCCCTTTATAAACTTATTTATACACGTCATTTGAGGGATATTATACAAAAATATTCCAAAATTTACCTTTTACGACACACTCTATTATAATAAATATATATTGTTATATTTTTAAATATTAACTTTCCTACTAAAATATGGTACAGCATTCAGTGCATGCAAAGTCCTCACAACCAAATAACATGAATCAAATATTCTCTCAAATTTAAATTGTCTTTTAAACTGTTTGTAAAAACTTTCGCAATAGCCCCCGTATGCAAATGCTGTGGATGAGATTGTAACGCGTCAGTGGTTTATATCTTCCCAACAACATCAAATAGAAATTTTGTAATTGAATAAAATTCCAGATTTCCTTTTTGGCAAATGTCCCTAAACCACTTCAGTCAATCTCATGTCACCACAGCGAACCTAATCGTTTAACATGCAACAAATCCTGCAGCTGATGTGATTTAAAAATGTAATAATGAACGCGTTATTATTAAATATTTTGCCAAGAAATACCCAACTGTGTTTAAAATAAAAACTTGTCAAATGACACAGAGGATAATGGAACAAATTGAGCTGTCACATAATGGCCACAAGGAACAAAAAGGACAACAATTACCAACATTTATGAGCTGAGACAGGAAAGAAGTCGTTAATTACATGCAACAATTTCTTACCTTACTAATTAGCCAAAGGATGTAATTGAAGGGCCGGTCATAAAAACAATCATTGCAAGGGTAACAGTTCCTATGACATTTGGTAATAGCTGAATTCAGTGAGAACACAAACAACAAAAGGATCAATGTTAGGTACTTCAATGGGATTGTCAGAGAGAAAAGCGTGCCACTATTGGCCAGAAGTGGCCCAGAATAAGGTGCAGGCTACACAGGTAGCGAACGGATTGAGTTATAAAGTGTTTGTGGCTGTGTTGCTTGCTATGTTGGGGTTGGCGTGCATGCGTGGGTTGGTGTGAATGTTGGTGATAGTGTGGGTGAACTAAAAGATATTGGGTATAAATATCCTTGAGAAGTTGCATTTTGCCATTAAACGTATTTCAAACGCGACAGCGATCACAAGTAAAAAAAAAAAACAACCAAACACATAAGATAGAAGTGAAAATATTGGAAATAGGAAAAAACGACAATAAAATCTGTTCGTGGTTTAAATATAAGATAACAGTGACTTCCCAAGGTTATAAGATAACAATTGTTTTTCTCATAAAAACTGAATTTAATGCAATTGTCTTAATAAACATGAGTTCATCCGCATACAACTTCCAGTTTTACTCGTACAACATGCCAACGCAGCGACTAGGAGCCAATATAACCCACAATGATAGCATGGATGTCGATGACATTGACATGACTATACCACCCCCAAAACCACCAAGAGCCTCAGCATTGCAAAATTTAATGGGAGCCAGCGTTAGCGGCAACAGTTCAAGTACACCCAATATAGCTCTTAATCATCATCAACAACACCACCACCATCAACACCATCAGCAGAAGCCCTGGGTGTCTTCAACACCAAAAAGTTTGGAGCCTGATGTTAAACAACTTATATCATTTCCGACGACAGGTGTAAACTATTTCACTGATGGCAGTGAAACCCCAAAATCAATTTATTCAAGTGGTCTGGGGGCAAAATCACCAATTGCTGCTCCCATCACTGCAGAAGTGAACTTACGTCCAAAATTACATGTCACTCAAAAGAGTTGGTCCTGTGAATTACGCGAAAAAGCGGTGGAAATGTCAAAACGCAGTTCAGGTTGTGTTGGACATATTACGACAGAGCACCTAGAAGATACTGTAATTCCGCAACTGCAATTAAAACCACAAATGCATGTACTACAAAAAAGTTGGTCCGGTGAAATCAGGGAAAAGGCTTTGAAAATGTCTGAACGTAACCAAGCCAATGCAGTGCTTGTGGATGCCCCAACACTACCCCAAACAAAAAATGCACTTGCATATAAAACTCTCGAACAGAAACCACAAGAAAAAAGAGTTTTAATTAATGCGGTAGCTTATGAGAGAATACAACAAAAGTCAATGAATATTAATCAACAGCAGGAAGTATTCCCCAAGCAGACCAGTGGTATCGCAATGTTTACTACAGCTATCGCCAATAATCACCATGACTCTTTGACGAATACATCCTGCGCAAATTCTACTTTTACACTTGACTCTCCCACAAATGTTGCCTGTAGTGGTGAACCAGGCGAAGATTCTTCACAATCCGTTAAGGATCGTATATCCTTCTTTAATACACTCACTACAAATTCGAGTAAAGTGTTCATAAATCTTTTGAAAAATTCTAAAACACATAACAGAGCGACTGTCCAGAGTACTGTTCCGGCTACAAATATATCATTTGCAACACCATTGATAACCAAACGTTGGTCCACCCGCCTCGATTTGCACGGCGAGGAATCAGCCACTTTAAGTACAACCAATCTATCACAATCACATGGTAATATTACAGCACCGCCATCAGCATCAGTAGCAACAGCATCAGCACCATCATCGTCCTCGTCATCATTATCATCTACCCCGTCAGCATTGCCATCAGTTATTGTAAGAGGAAAACCCCAAAAACTCGCCACAGCACATGTATCCGCAACGTCATCCTACTCCAGCCTTGCGTCTTCATCCTTTATCCCCTCATCATCTGGTATACAGCGTAAAAATTCATTGCGTCGCAAACCATCCATTGAAAAATCACGACGCCCCATTCAACGTCAGAACTCAAATGTCAGCAATGGCGGTGGCATTAGCATCGCCGGGAGTTGCTCTTTCAATGGTACCAAACCGCAAATGCACGCCGTTATGGAAGATTTAAGTTTGGTAATGCCCGTTAAATTACGTGTAGCCGAATATGAGCGTCGTATTATGATGGAGTGCTAAAGTAAAAGCGAAAGCGGCAACACGAAGCTCAAAGCAACAGAGGTGTAAATCCACTGCTTCAAACGCCTCCACTAGCCTCCATCCTGACAGTGTTTGCTCCAGATTCACTTGCAGCCAAACCAGTCCAACCTTTAAGATTATGGATTGATGTATAATTTTATATTTTGGTTTTAGCGTAAAGTTTTCTTTTATGCGGTACAAACTTTTGTTCCACCACTGTCTGAGTATATTATAATAGGTAGTGGTTTAAGATTAATTTGGTTTACGAAATATATAGTATAACTTTAAGTTAATAAATATTTAAAATTTAATATAAAAAAATTTCAGTTTTATTTTGATTATACTTTTGCTTAAATGTATGTTGATTTTCGTCAGAAATCAAATGTGCCACGAGATGACTTTCCAATTTACACAGTGACTTTCCAATTTACACAAATTCACTTTTCGTGAAAGTGAAATAGAGAACACACTTAAAAGCCATTATCTGGTAGAAATAGATTTTCCACCTACTTCTATATAGCGAATTTTCCTGAACTGTATATGACTTTGGTTTTATTTTTACATAAAATCTCCTAGATGTGTAATAATGCATGACTTCACTTTCATATAATGTGATTATAAATTGATTGGGGTCGGAAAGCGATTACATTAGCCCGTCTTATCAGTTAACAAAACTACAGCTGCGACTAAAATCATTTTTCGCCAAAGTGAAATGGGGAACACTTTTATAAGTCAGAGTGTGATAGAGTTCGATATTGGATACGGCTTAATGTTGGTTTACTATGAATTAAGTTTATAGAACTCCTTTACTTACACGCTGAAAAATAACGGTCTCTCTAACATATTTTCCCAAAGATATGCATATTATGCATTCATATGTTCGCAAGTCCCAAACTTACTTACTTACTTATCCGATCACGAACAACCCCGAGGGGTCAGGGACCTTACAAAACGAAGATAACATATTTCGCCAACCAGTTCGATATTTTGCCTTATCTCTCCAGTTGGCAATACGCATTTGTTTCGACCCAGGATTCTGCGCCATAAAGCAAGACAGGTTGTATGAGAGTCTGGTATAGTTGGACTTTTGTCACTCCAGAGAGGGCTTTATCTCTAAAGTGCTGGCTTAGCCCAAAATAACATCTATTCGCAAGCACAATTCTCCGCTTGATCTCGAGGCTGACGTTGTTGTCCTTGTCCATGACAGATCCGAGGTATATAAATTCGTCCACCACGTCGAAATTATAACGGTTATCAACGTTCACACTCTGGTCTAATCGCGTGGAGGCCCTGCTCGTTGAAACAATTAATCCCGTCCTGTCTCCATCCACGGTCAAACCCATTTTTCCCGACTCCTTCTCAATTCTCGAAAACACCGCAGTAACTTCTCTAACTGTGCGTCCAATGATATCTATATCATCAGCATGCGACTTTTGCTGCTGATGGCTTTATTCATGTTGACAGCAGCTTTTCTCAGAATAATCTCTATTAAGATGTTAAAGAGGCCGCACGATAGGGTGTCACCTTGTCTGAGGCGTCGCTTAGTTTCAAAAGGTTCGGTAAGATCCTTACCAACTTTCACTGCGGATTTTGTGTTCGTCAGGGTCATGCTGCAAAGGTGTATGAGTTTTGCAGTAATACCAATCTCAGACATTGCTTCATAGAGTTTCCCCGTATCGGGCTATCGACGGCCGCCTTAAAATCGACAAATAGGATTTAGCGTAGCGTGATACCCAAACTTACTTGTATTAAAATGCAAACAGTATCATGTGTACTGACAAACATGTATGCCTTTACGTGGAAACATATGCGTTCTTCATCCCAAACATCCATATACTTACGTGGAAGCATTCGCGTGTTTCCCCCAAACCTACATATACTTACGTAGAAACATATGCAAATTTCCTCCCAAATATAATAATGTTTAGAAACGAATTATTCTTTGATTTAAATATATATGTATTATTTATTATAATTAATTTTAATTCAATATATACATATGTATTATTTATGGTAATTAATTTTAACAATATTAGCAAATTTATAAATAATTAATATAAAGAAATTAATAATGACTCTTTTTACATTTATTGGCATTGAATGCATTATTTGTTTTTTTTCATGAAATGAGAATCTGCTGCTCTTTTGCTTCTCCTTTCTTTGTTGTCTCTCACATTTTTGTTTTCAGAAGATTTCAGCTATGCGTTGGTTATCACTATACGTTGGTACACAAACAAGATCAAGTTCACGCAAGCCCAGCGTGGATTAATTACTTGTGTTTTTTTTTATTACACTTATTTCGCAAAATGGTCCGCCGTTCCGATTTTCTCAGTAAAGGCTCGGACAGACAAAGGGCTTTACGTTGTTGCCCTTTCCATTTTCTTTCCTCTAAATCGTTTCACTTTGGTAGCATCACAAACCATTTAACCGTCCGAGCCTTCGTTTATTCCTTTTTCACTGATCAAGCGAAATAAGAAACACTTCATCTGCAATTTACACCCCCATTCAGGAATATTTATGACTCACTGACTGAGAGAATAATGCAAAAATACAGAAACACACATTCTTTATTTCTGTTGCTCACGAGAGAGCATAGATAGTGCAACAAGCACATATTATAAAATATTAATCATTGTGTCTCAAACATGTAATATTGAATAGTAAACACAATGTGTTTGGACAAAGGTATATTATATTTGCGACAAGCTCAATACACACTTTATATTTGCATCCAAACCACAAAAAAAAGACAAAATTTTCAGCGTGTAGCTATGTCTGTGTCGGAATACAAATTATACAGCTCGTGCGGCACAGCGGTTCAGCATTGATTCCCATGGCCAAAATTCAATATCTTTTGACCTTGTAAAATCAACATTGAAAATCGTAGAGTGGGGCTTATTTCAGAAAATTTTCTAAAGTTAACAACTTTAATTTCCAAGATATCAATTTTTAATTTAATATTGAAAATCGAAAATTTTTGGTCTCTTTTTTGCAATTTCTTGAGCTGTATCTCTTTAAGGTTTAGAGATATTGCACTAAATTTTTTTTGTTAGAAATAGTGATTGAGTGAGATTTGAGTGCAAACATGGATGCAAAAAATGTAGGATTTCCCCTCAATTTCGGCCAAGTTATGACCTGAATCTTATGCTCAACTTGATAGCTAGTCCTAGACACATTATCCTTACGCTAATAACGGGTTTTTCAACAGAGACGCTACAAAAGTAAATCGATAGGGACAGCAAACGACGCCATATTTTTTCCCGCTCTTTTGACATTTCTCTTCAGTAAGGTTTGCCATTTCATCTTGGAAAGATATACGAGCCAACAACGAGTCGAAATTATTAAAATTTACTACCGAAATTTGGAATCAGTGTGCTCAACTTTAAGAGCGCTACGTCCAATTTATGGTCGTCATAATCATCCTACCAGATCAACAATTGAGCGTCTAGTGGAAAAAATTGAATCCACAGGCACAGTACAAAATGTTCCCGTGCCAGTGAGACAAAGAAGTGCCCGTAGTGTCGAGAATATTGCTGCCGCTGAGGCTTCAGTTCAAGAAAGCCCAAGTGTGTCTCCACACGTCGTTCTCAAGCGTTGGGCATCTCTGTGACGTCGTTGTGGCGAATTTTGCGAAAAGATCTTGGCCTACATCCTTACAAGATCAAATTGACGCAAGAAATGAAGCCGCTTGACCACCATAAGCGTCGTATGTTCGTGAATTGGGCTGAGCAACAACTTGAAAATGATTCGGATTTTCGTCGGAAAATCATCTTCAGCGATGAGGCTCATTTCTGGCTGAATGGCTTCGCCAATAAGCAAAATATGCATTATTGGTCAGACAGCAATTCACACGTAATCCATGAGTCATCATTGCATCCCGAAAAAATTACTGTTTGGTGCGGTTTATGTACTTCTTCCGTGATGATCAAGACCGGCACATTACTGTGAATGCGAATCGCTACCGTTCAATGATAACCAAATATTTTTGGCCCCAATTGGATAATATGGACTTGGAGGACATGTGGTTCCAACAGGACGGCGCCACAAGCCACACAGCGAATGCCACAATCAATTTATTGGAAACCAAGTTTGGTGAACGTGTTATCTCACGAAATGGCCCAGTCGATTGGCCGCCTCGGTAAGGCGATTTGACGCCGTTAGATTATTTCCTGTGGGGCTACGTCAAGTCTATGGTCTATGCCAACAAGCCAGCGACGATTGATGAACTTCGTACGAATATCGAACGTGAAATTGCAGCAGTATCGGCCGATTTATGCTTGAAAACCGTCGAAAATTTCACCCGGAGAAACCCATTGATCCATGTTTCATCCACAGTTACAAAATGCCGCAAAAACTCCTTCGAATTGCGGTTACACAACTCCAAACAATCCTTTGAAATTTTCACACGATTACGTTTATGGCCAATTGAGAGCAAACGCGGCACCCATCTTGCAGACAGCTTTCTTAAACCCAGCTGATCATTTAAAATCGAAACCACTATGCCATTTGAAATTCCTATGGCATCAACAATCTCAAGCAATTTTACTCTTCGATCGGCCAACACCATATCGTGGATTTTTTCAATTGGCCTCAATTGACCGTCCAGAGCGTTCAGCGTCATTTGTGCTTGTGCGACCACAACGAATGTTCAGTAAACCAATTTTTTATCATTGAAATCGATGGCGCAGAGTCCCCATAGTATTTATCAAGCGTTTGCTTGGTTTGATTGACGGTTATTTTTCCGCAAAATATAAATGTTTAATGAGAACTCGAAATTCACTTTTCTCCAATTTTAAAAAATGCACGAGGTTGTATGTTTTGAACAGCTGTTGAGCGCAAAGTAAATGATAGAGACAGAAAATTTGACACTGGTCTATTAACAGGTGGTACTTGATGGGAGCATTTCGCATTTGATGTTGCATTTCATATATCTACGAGGGAAGTTCAAAAAGTCACGGACTTATTGATCCGACCTTAACTTAAGATTGAATAGGGAAGATCTTTATTTGTAAACTTTCTCACCTGAAGTTGTTCGGAAAATCACAAGAATGACAGAATCATTTAATGTTGTAATATTTGTCAGAGGAAGATCTTATTTCACATAATTCATGCTTCAGTAAACTTTTCTCACTGCTTTATTTTAAAACTATCATTGAATTGAATATGCGGTGAAACACAGAACAGGGATATAAATATGTTGTAACAGGACTATGATCATGGTTTACATAAAAACTACATTTTCTGATTTCGTCCCCTCATAGATGTGAGACTAGTAAACACATTACACTTGAGTTTAATTAAAAGTAGAGTTTTTATGAAAATGTTCAACTTCCTGGTAAATTTTGGATTTGATGTCTTTGAAAGAAAAAGAAAATTTATAAATCTAAAAATTTTTACAGATAAGTTTTGTTTGCGGAAACGGTTTGCCGTCTTAATTTTTGAATAACATGTGTTATGCAATTAATGTTAATAAATACTTGAATAACATTTGTTAATATGAAACCTACGAGTTGTTTGAAGTCTCAATGGAATATTTTTGTGCACAAATATCTATAGATTTGGACAGACCTGTAGCACACGATTTAAATAGGTCATTGTTAGTCATTTTAGTTTAGATAGTTATTTTAGTGAAACACACAACATCCGATAGACTACACAAAATCCCTCTTTAATATAATGTTATATTTATATTTCAAATGTTACCACAAAATGTATTTACCTTTACTTATTGCGCCTTTTTTGTGTGTGTCATTTCAGATCCCAACAATCGTGTTGCACCACCCGTTGTACCAGCACATGCCCTGTCCGGTGGATATGTCATATCACCTCAACGCTTGGCTGAAATTCGCTCTTATTTCATGTATTGGTTTTTCGATCAAGATATGTATGGCGGTCGTGGTGATTATCAATTTGATATCCATGCGTCGACAACGCAAATTCATAAAAATTTAAATTTCCAATTGCCGTTCTTTGGTTTCCGTTTCAATTACACACGTGTAAGTTGTTCGTTAATTTGATATTGTGGATTGCGGAGCCAGATTTCAGTTTGGTTGACGTCAAGAGTGAAAAAAAGAATACTGTGATGGATGACTTTGGTAATCAATAACATGTTATTAATTTGTTTTCATAGGTGTCCCTCAATGGTTATTTGGAATTCTCTGATCCACCCGAGTATTATACATACCCTTTGGTATTCCCTATTAAGGATTGGCCCAAGAAAAATGATCCTTCATTTATTGGGATATTCTTCTCCAAATGTCGTGTTGGCCGCATTTATCCAACGGATGTTGATCAACGTACACCTGGTGTCTATTTCCGGTAAGTGCTAATTGTGTAATTGTGGTTGTAGTGGTGGCGTTTGTATGTATTGATGTGTAACACCTGCATCTGATAATTGTGATTCATATTATTGGTGACTTATCACTACTGTGGCATTTTATTATAAAGTAAATACTCATAAATTCATTGTGATTACATGTTTGGGTTGAGTCAATTTAGTCATGTTTGAGTCACATATCTTCTGGGAATTTCACAAATGCATTCGTTTAATTAATGACTTAAGTATAGTGGGGGGGACAATCTGTAGACGGCCTAGGGTAAAACATTGGTCGTCTTTTTAAATTTTGTCGCCAAATTTTTAATGTGAAGACCATAATTTAAAATATTTGCAAATTTGTATCATATTCAGATTTGTATTCGTCCAATCGCAAAAATAATAAATTTTGCAAATAATAATCGCAAAAATAAATAATTTTTGATGTGTTAACATCTATAGGCGCGGGTACGGCCTAAATTTAAAAAGTGAATACATCCAAACACAGTTTGTCCGACTGCGATCATACAGATTATCAGACTGCGATCACACAGATTGTCCGACTGCGATCACACATTGTTTGCCGTTAAACTCCTCCGAAATGGCTGGACCGATTTGTATTAAATTTTGTGTGCATATCGAGTAGGTCTCAGAATCGGCCAACATTTATTTTTTCATACCCCTAAATGATAAGGGTGACCGACCCCTATATAGAACACAGATTTGTCCGACTGCGAAACACAGATTGTCAGACTGCTAAAAACAACACACACTGATGTAGCGGCAGCGAATAGTTGTATTGTGTGGGTGCGAAGAACTCTCAGAGCAAAGAGAATAATGATGTGTTATACGTATATAAAAATGAGATAGCAAGAGAGCAACGAAAATTGTGTGAACTTGTGTAGCGTATGTACGAACATAACAATGTACATATGTATGAACATGTGTCTGTTGATTAGCATTGTCTTTGTTTTTTGTGGGTATAAAATGAAAAGTATTAAGCAAGAAAATAATGACACTTGTCTTTAAATATTTTTAACTGTTATTAAATATTAATACTATTTAACTGAAACGTCATCCATCATATGATTGAACGCTTGAAGGTAAGTCAAATAAAATGTGGGTGCGGAGCACGGTCAGAGCAAAGACAATAATAACGT
Organism: Phaonia tiefii; assembly: GCA_963931995.1. Lineage (NCBI taxonomy): Eukaryota > Metazoa > Arthropoda > Insecta > Diptera > Muscidae > Phaonia > Phaonia tiefii. Next base: position 90,564,948 of record OZ008367.1, read on the forward strand.
AGTTATACGTATTTAAAAATGAGATAGCAAGAGAGCAACGAAAATTGTGTGACTTGTGTAGCGTTTGTACGAACATAACAATGTATATATCGAGCCCTATCCGCGAAAATAGTGTAAGCGACAAAAACAAAATTTTACAGGAGAAGGTTTTTTCTAATTATGTCTGCTTTTGGTCTAAGTATTACCGTGAAATTTGATATATAAGCATTATTTTGTCCAATATTTATGATAAAATTGGTTTTATTTACATATCCACAACATAACGGGTATTTTTGTCGTTTACATTATTTTTGCTGTCATGCTGGCAAGCTATAAATTCAGTATTTTTGTCGTTTACATTATTTTCGCTGTCTTGCTGGCAAGCTACGGGCTAATGTTGTGTCGGCTACGTTAAAACAATTTAAAAAAAAAACTAGTTTTCTGTTTTAAAATTTTTTTATTTTAATTATTTGTTTGTGTACACAAATAAATATTAAAGTTTTTAACCTTAAATTCAATGGTTGTTACAAAAATAATATAAAAAAAAAAGTTTGAAAAATTACTTCAGAGAAACTAAACTAAAATTTTAATTTTAGTACGAATTATTCTTATATACATAAATAAAAATTAAAGCATTAAACCTTAAATTCAATGGTTAAGATAAAAATATAAAATAAACCTAAAAACTGACTTCAGATTAAATTGTGTCTTCTTGGTCTGTTTCAGGTAGTGAATCTTTAACGCACTCATCGTGTTTTCAATTTAAAAACTCGTTGTGAAACTTTTTAGGTATTGTATTTTTATCGCAAAGTGTTCTTAAATCCTTGTATTTTCTTAAAGAAATTTTTAAAAAATCGTCATATAAAGAAAGAGGTCCATTGGTTATGATGGCTGAATTGCGTCTTGATCGCGCAATTGAGTTGAGATCAATTTCTTTGATTTCGGAGTGATCAAAATATCCATATTTAAGTTTTATAATAGAATTATTTTTTTCAAATGATGCAGAACGTAAAGTTGGAAAAGAAATATTTGTTGAATTGGGAAGCATTGCTTGAGAAAATGTTTTCCAATCTTTAAAATCGAGATGATTCATTACAATACATTTATAAGCATTTGGATTAGTTCTCGCGTTAGAAATCATAGTAAACCATTCACTTGGAGCCCAAACTGTTCTGTCCCGAATAAATGATTCAATAGTACTATGAATTGAGTCCACAGGCATCATGGTATGTCCAGGTAACAAAAACGTGATTTTAATATCATTGATATAGCTTGAATTTGCGTGAATAAAATAATGTTACGCTTTTACCGTGTGGTGTATTTAAAACTTTTTGAAGATCAAAACTAGCACATAATAATGAGGAATTTTCTTTGCTTTGTCTCTGTTCCTCCAAAAATATTTCTTTAGACTTGTCTTTGTCTCTTATGTGTGTTTGGTATACTTCTGTTTGCTCCAAAATCGTCTGGGCTTCGCTGTCCAAGTTATTATAATTTTCACACGTGACGCATTTGTCTTTTTTAGGCAAGTGAAAACCGATATGAAAACAATTTTTAAAAATATCTCGAAAAACTCTCAAGGATAACAGATCCGATTCCTTATTGATACTTTTCAAATGTTCAGTGTACCGATCATGCACTCCTTTAATGTTGCGCAATTCTTGCGGTAGATACAGCTTGTTACTCTTATTGCGACAGTAATGCGATGGAACTGCTGGTAACAATTCAATAAAAGATTTTAAAAGTGTCACTTTGGCTTCGTCAGACTTATTATGAGGCGTGGAACTCTTTTTCTTCGTGGTAAAAGTTTTTAAACAATTTGAATTATTCCTTGCGGATACTAACATTTGTTGTGATATGTGGAGCGTTTTCATTAAAAACTGTTGACACACTTTGTGAGTAGCATTATTATAATTAATAACATAATTGTAGCTAAACTGCCTTTTGTTGCCATCTCCTCTTCGCCTGCGAATGCTTTGACGTATCATACAGGAAACCAACCAGTCTTTTTGTCGAATTTTATTCCCAATACCCCAAAAATGTTCATTTATTGCTAAACGATCGGATTCGGCAAACTTAACGCCACATGCGTTCCCACACTTTTTATTTGCACATGGATTCGGCTGAACACTTGTATCCGGTTTTTTCATATTTTGTAGCCTTTTAGGTAATGATTTTGGTTTTTTGTAAGCTCTTTTACCCACACACGTTTCTTCTTCAATATCTTCTGATGGATCTTCAGATACTAATTCAGTAGTCTTCGAAGAAAAACTTGTTTCTGAATTTATTATTTCCACAGAATCAGAATCGCTGTCGCTGTATGGAATTGTTGAAAACTGAAACAGAAATTTCTTTATAACAACCAAAAAAATATAATACTACTTATATTGTATTTTAAATATTGTGTATAAATTAAAAAACACACACTTACCTCAAGTTGATTGAACGACATTACAAAAAAAATAGTCAAATCGCGAATATATTGTAATTTATCACCAACTTTGTTGCAGAAAATTTTAATGTAAGCGCCACTTCGCAGTCACAAAAATGTAAACAAACTAAGAATGTTCACTTACCTTAAAATTGCTTTGGCTGCAAATTCGTAACGGAGCTTTTTACAGTTATGAAATTTTTAGAGATGATGCAAATAATAGTAAATAATCGATTTTCATCAAAAAACGAAAATCGATAACAGTGTCGCTTACACTATTTTCGCGGATAGGGCTCGATATGTTCCTGTTTCTGTTGCTTTGCAGTCTCTTTGTTTGTTGTGGGAATAAAACAAAAAGTATTAGGCAAGAAAATAATGACACATGTTCTTTAAATAATAATTTTAAGTATTAATATTATTTAAATGTAACGTCATCATATGATTGAACGCTGTTTTTGATTTTACAATGTAACATTTACTAATGTGTTCGTAGAAATCGAACAGGTACCGTGTAACAAAAAGGTGTTAACACATCGCCCGTGAGTTCGAGCACTCATTGGAATTTTTTTAGGTGCCTTTAGTCCATGGATGTCTTTAATACAGCATCACTGATGTCATATTAACCTTCTGGGACTGACGTGACTTAGTTTTCACAATTTTGCTGACGTGGTAGTACACCAGACACCATTTCGAAGGCTTACATTTCTTAAGATTCATGTTGTATGCCTACCACAATGGTTTTTGTTTTTGCTTTAGGGGTTTAGAAAGTTATTGATTACAATATATTTTTATTCCAATAACAATTTTTATATTAAAAAGGTTTTTATTGACACGCCACAAATAGGCACCCCAAAACTTATATCTGTACAAAAACATAAAAAAAAATTAAATTTTGTAGTGTTTTGAAAAAGTTTTTTATATTTTTAAAGTTCACAATTAAGCCAATCAGTTAAAAAAAAATTAAAAAAATTTAACGGTTCAATAAAAAGTTACAACGTTTTCTTTCAGGTTCCACAAAGTAGCTTAGACGAGACTTAATTTTCACTATTCTACTGACGTGGTAGTACACCAGACACCATGTCGATGGCTTATATTATCCTAGTTTCATTTTGTACATATACCGTAACTCTTTAAAACCTACTTGTGTAAATTCAAATACAAACTTCACTTTTATGAGCATAATACTCGACATATGTATACTAATTTTGCCAGTGTTCCAGGTCTAACACCATTTTAGGAGTTTAAATGAAAGTTCCAGACGAGGTTCTCTTAGAACCGCTAGGCCTTTGGTTAATATTTAAGTGATCCATCTAAAAAAAACAAACAAGAAATAGAACACAGCAAAACAATTTTACTGACGTATTGTCTAGGAGACACTACGAGAGTATAACAATTTTACTGATGTGTTGTCTAGGAGACACTACGAGAGTATAACAAATATACTGAGGTGGTTGTCTCTCAGACACATACCTTAACACTGACGTGGTTGTCTGGCAGACACTTTTCCTCTTACTCCGACGCGTGCACACGCAACGATTTCTTCCAACACACTAACGCTTGCCTCAAAGCGTAATAGGAAGGTACTGAGAACGCGAAAGTCAATGCTGCAAAAATAACGGCACAATCGACTGTTGTGTGATTCGTGGTGTCTGTCAGACTACCACGTCAGTCCCAGAGGGTTAAATACTTATATGAACCTTCCTAAAGCGTTTACAAGTTTATAATTTTTGCAATTGGAGCACCGTTTCTGCCATTATTTTTATATTAGTAATATTCTTATTTTGTAGATTTTTTAAGAAAAAAAAATTCTTCAATATGAATTGGATCGCTTTATGAAAACCCCTTAGAAATCTGCAAAAAATATTAAAAACAAAGAATCAATGAGTGTTCGAACTCACGGGCGATGTGTTAACACCTTTTTATTACACGGTACCTGTTCGATTTCTATAAATACATTAGTAAATGTATCATTGGAAAACAAGAAAAGAATAGTTTTCGTGCTGAATGCCCTTTTGCTATTGCACTATCTCTTTTAACTCTGCTTTAACATTAGATGTAATATTGTTAAAATAAATAAAGCAATATTTAGTTCACTGAAATAATTGTTTTGTCATAAACAGAGCGACACAAAAAGTATTGAATAGTATAGAGTACTTATTGCACTCTTGTCCTGCTTTCATATAGCGAGTCTGAGTAAAAGAGCATAAACGAGTCTTATTCTCTTTATAGAATATTTCAATATAAATGCACCATTTCCACAATGTTATTACATAAAACAATACAAAAAGCATAAATGTTTCGATAGGCTTCAATGTTGGAAAAGGCTTCAATGTTTCACAACAAAATTATGAATGGACCAAGTTATAACAAAAAGAGAGTAATACGTTTTGAATCCTTCGCCAGATGTCGCCAATGCCTTTGAGTCATACAATTCGTTTCATGAGTTCTCTATACTATTAAATACTCTTTGCCGACGACGTTCTGCTTGTTTATTCGCTGCCGTTACATCAACACCATCATACTTATTTTAAGGCAGAGACTATTGTTGTACAACAACCACGTATGTGATGCTAACGCTGTGTGTTGCTTGCATGTGTTCACTTTAATAGATTGCCCTACCCGTGCCTATAGATGTTAACACATCAAAAATAGTATTGAAGACATCCGTTTGGTAATGTCTCGTAAAGCCCGGTATTGCGTTTTTATGAAATTTTCGTTACCATAAGAAGCACGTATATAAAAAATAACGAAAATTTCATGATTCGGAAATTTCGCCTCTATGGTATAGAGAAGAAAATTTACTCATGCCAACAAAGAAAACGAGTGAAGCCCGTCGTTTCTCTGCTCTCCCTCTTACTCTCTTCGTTGAATATATCAATACACGAGCAGTTTTCTGATGATGTTATTGTATCTAACTATAGAAATTCCAACCATATTTAAATAAAATTACATAAAGTATGTAAAAAGTAAGAAATAATCAAGTTATGAGGCGGGAAAGAAATGCGTTTGAGTGAATCGCGTCGACCTTTTCGGGTTCTCTTCTACTAGGGCTACTTGTACATCCTTTTTGCTTGGAACTATAAATATATCAATTACATGGTTGTTCCGCCAAAGTTATTTCATACGAAAACAATGGTTTGGGTTCGGAATTTTGACATTTCGATAATTTTAACAACTTAAAATAACACCACATTTGTTAAAATTGAAATGGATTGCATAGAGGAATTAGAAATGAAATATTTGCAAGTTAAATCAAAGATAGGTGGTAACTCTCTGCAATAAAATTTGCCGTTTAGACAGAAATGAAAAAAGTTCTAACGATTTTTTAATTTTTTTTTTACTTTTGCGATTTCGGTATGAGATTATGTATCTCAAAGGAACACTTCGCATGGAAATATAGATAGAACAATGACACACAACTCAATTTTCGGCGACGTTCCCAGGAGACAACAGAGTTGGCTACCATACTATCACCTATTAGTATCATTGCCCTTTTCTGTACACGGTCCAGGAGCTGAAAGGTAGACCTAGCGACACCAGCCCAAATATGAGAGTTATATTCCATCTTCGGCCGAAGGTATGTGATGTAGATGTTGAGAAGTTCAGATGGAGTGAAGAATTTCCTACTAGAAGATTTTCCTAAAAAGCCCAAACACTTGAATGCTTCTTTCGACACATTACAAACACATTTATTCAAGAGATTCCGATTCTTTAGTATCTACCACACACAAAGAAATTGACGATAGAGATACGTAAATTGTGTGCTTGTGCGAAAGTACCTAGCACTGGCTCTTACGTGTATTCCGCCGACCCCCACGACGCCCCTAACCTACTGAATATCTTGGTTGACTGAATTGCATATCATCTGTCTCTTTGCTTGTACACCGGAAAGATTAGGCCGACGATCAAAAGAATACGAATGACATATATTGATATCATCCGCAAAATAGTGAACACACGCTGATAAATAAAGGCCCCAGCAAACCATGTACATGTTTGCAAGCATTGATATCGTGAATTCCAGATCTGTACTTTTTGTTTCTTCATTGTCATCACGTTTTTGTTTTCAGCAATTTTCAACAAACATAGTCAGATTTGGGCCGCAAATACATATATTATCACATATTAATCATTGTGTCCCAAACATAGTATATTGAATAGCAAACACATTGTGTTTGAACCCAAGTATACTATATTTGCTACAAGCCACAAACACGTTATATTTGTATCCAAACAACAAAAACAGACAAAATTGTCAGCGTGTAGGGTTAACATTCCGACCAAGTAGGTCGTTGATGAAAATTAGAACGAGAGAAGGTGAGACGACAGAACCTTGTGACACCCCCGCATTAATTTTATACTCAAAGGGTGAGATCTCCGTGTATAACGACATGAATAGACTGGTCCCCGAGAAAGCTCGTAATAAATTGAGAGATATTATCATCTAAGCCAAAAGCTTTAACTTTCGATATGAGTGCGTCATGTCAAACTCTGTCAAATGCTTTGAAAATATCGAGAGCCACTACGTTGCTCTCACTCAGTCTATGCACGGACCGACTGCATTGTTCCGACAGAAATGCCATCAAATCACCTGTAGACCGGTTTCTGCGGAAGCCATACTGTCGATCACTGAATAGGATGTCGAATTCGAAATAATTCACGAGATGGTAGTTAATCATGCCCTCCATCAACTTCGATAGCATGAAGCATATTAGAATTGGTCGGTAGTTGTTATTAAAAATAAATATTAAATAGTTCCCATTACATCCCATGAAGGGATAGAGGAGAGCCTCTCACAATCAGTGAGCTGTGCGCTTTATAGTTTTGCACTCACTGATTGTGACCTACCGTTTTCCACCAGTTCCGACCGGTATTTTGAACAACTTTTTCATGGCTAAGTACTCGATAGTGTCGCCGTCACTAAGCGAGGTGACCGTCGCCGAAATAAATGTAAGGTGGTCAAAGCAGGGATCGATCCCACGTTCTCATGTACAAGTGTCGCGCACGCTAACCATTGCATCACCGGAAGACATGTCGGTGTTATTAGCCTTACCCTTTTTAGAGATCGGCTGTACATTGTCAACCTTAAAAAGCGTAGGGAAGATACCCGCACGGAGAGCGTCGAATAGAAAGCTTTTAAAACAATTGCCGCAATTTTATCTACGTCGAGCTCCGCAAGAACCCGTTTAACTCCACATGTTCGAAAAGATATCGTTGGTATTAAACTATACACGTTTTAGTTCTCGGGAAGTGGTGGATTGGCTTCCGGCTGAGAAGAGTTACTTGCACAGATCTCGGCCAATAACCGGGTCGGTAAATATGCGACATTTCTTAAATACAGTTGGTATAGAGGGTGAAGAATTATCCATTACTATATTTGCAAATCGAAGAAACCGAATTGTGCAGGATGAATGGTGAATCCCGAAAGTTTTACCAGAGGGTAAGAAGAGTGGATAACGGGCCTAATAATGGGCTGCCCTCCTGCAGGGACGAGAATGGGAATCTGGTGACTGAGAAGTAGTGTATGCTCAAAATGTGGATAGACCACTTTTCAGCACTTCTCCACTCGGATTATCCCACTGAAGATCAGGAGGTAATGATATTGGAAGATAGTGTAGATTGTACCCCCCACCCCCCCCAACCAAGACGAGATTAGAACGGCGATCTCCCGCCTTGGGGATGGTAAAGCCGCTGGTGCGGATGGCCTACCCGCTGAACTTTTTAAGGCAGGTGGCGGGGGACTGCTAGCCCACATGCATCAATTTATATGCGGCAAATGGCTGGGGGAATCTATGCCCGACGATTGGAGTCTTAGTGTATTATGTCCTGTATTCAAAAAGGGTAATCCGTGTGTCTGTTCCAACCATAGCGGTATCAGTCTTTTATCCATCGCGTATAAGGTCTTGTCGAGCGTATTATCTGAAAGACTAAAGCCAATTATTGAAAACCTGAGTGGACCTTATCAGTGTGGTTTTAGACCAGGCAAGTCCACGACTGACCAAATATTCACGCTACGCTAAATTCTGGAAAAAAACCCACGAAAAGCAAATCGATACATACCACCTTTTTGTCGATTAAAAAGCTGCTTTCGATTGCCCCATACGGGGAGAACTGTACGAAGCTATGTCTGAACTTGGGATTCCGGCAAAACTGATCAAATCAGCAGTGAAAGTGGGGAAAGACCTCACTGAACCATTCTGTACCAAGCGAGGACTGAGACAAGGCGACACACTTTCGTGCAATCTCTTCAACATCTTAATGTAAAATTGGGCGAAATTTACGAGAGGTTACTGCAGTATTTTCAAGAATAGAAATGTAATCTTTCTGTTAATGAGGGCCAGACAAAATTGATGGTGTCAACGACTAGGGAAACCTCTCGACTTGGTCCGTAATTGAACGTTGACAACCGATTTGATTTTGAAGTGGTAGATGAATTTGTCTACCTTGGATCCGCAGTGATCAAGGACAACAACGTCAGCCTGGATATAGATGGGAGAATTGTGCTTGCAAATAGATGCTATTTTGGGCTCAGCAAGCAGTTTAGGAACAAAGCCCTCTCTCGACGGACAAAAGTCCAGCTATATCAGACTCTCATTTTACCTGTCTTGACATATGGCTCCGAGACTTGGGTCATATCGCAAGCGGATGGAAAACACCTGGGAGTTTTTGAGAGAAAAATTCTCCGTAAAATATTTGGTCCTCTTAGGGGAAACGGCGAGTACCGACGTAGCTGGAACGTAGGGCTATATACTCTATATTCTGACGTGGAAATAGCTAGGCGAGTCGAATTGGGCCAATTGCGTTGGCTAGGCCATGTTATCAGAATGAATGAAGATGAGCCGACGCGAAAGGTTTTCGATAACGTACCCGATGGAAGCAGGAAAAGAGGACGACCAGGACTCCGCTGGAAAGACCAGGCGGAAGAAGCCCTTCTTATCCTTGGTGTTGCCAACTGTCGAGGAAAGGCGAAGGATAGAGCCAGTTGGAGGAATATGTTGAAATTTGTTTAATGTGTTTGTTTAATTAATATGTGTAAGACGTCTGACCTCATGAGGTTGTAAAATAGTCAATAAAAGTAAATTTTTTACAAATGACCTAAAGTTCTTGCTCCCACTGGGAGAAGAAAGATCTTTAGCACGAAGAAATTTTTCGTACCGAAACTCAGTACCTATCAAAACTTTGCTACATTCCGATCTTGCGCAGAGCATCCGTAATTGGGGTTTCATTCAAGTTCTAATTTATGAAAGTGTCCTCTTTGGACCTAACACAGAGCCTCTTCGGATGTCCGATTAAACCAGCAGTAATCTCAAGATTTATTCAGAAATATTTTGGAAGGAATGTAAAGTTCCGTTGCAGTTAAAATAATATTTGTCATCAACAAAACATAGTTTCCAATTGAACTGTTCATAGAATGTGCCACATCCAATCGTAAAGAAACCTCATTGCAATCTCAACACCACCAACATTTCGAACATTGTAGAACAGATAAAACTACTCTGCAATCACACCACTACCAGTATTTGGAATATGCTAGAACAGATGGCAACAACGCCATGGTTGTGAAAACGGTTCTGATAAGTTTTAGATGGCGCCGGTGCGAGATGGTCCAGAAAACTCCGAAATGAAGTGCTGCTAAGGTGTTAAACTTGTATAAATAGATGATGTGAGGCAAGATTGAGCCAGTATGACTGAAACGCCTAAAAATATACACTGGCGAGTAATACTTCTTACTGAATAAATACTAATTGTGAATGTTAACTAATTTGTGCAAATAAAGAAAACAAATGTAATTATCGTAATTTCAAAATGAGAAATAAAACAAATTTATAACGAATAATTAGAAAATTCGTAACAATATAACTAAATTTGTCAATATTAAAATTTACGTTTTTAATTGATTCCTAATTACATATATTTTCAATTTAATCTTTCGAAGTTCTTGGTATATTACCAAACATAATTCTTCTTTAAATTTAAAGCAAAACTTAATTTCATTTCAGTTAGAATTTCAAAAGTAAGAAAACCCGTCTACTTCCTTAGATATTTGATTGAGGAACTTCGTCACTGATATATTTGTAAACTTCTGCAATCATATTTACTTGTATCGAATGTGTTTTCGTATTGAATAATATAATTCGAAGACAGATTATATTCGGGTGGTTAAAATAATTTAACTTAATTTGTAGGTTAATTCATATTGTAGCGTATTCTTTTGTTTAAACATTGCCTCTTTAAACTTTTAATTTTCAATGTTATGTATCCGAATTGAAATTGGCAATTGTGAATTCGTAATAAAAATTAATTTATTTAAATACTTGCATACATATAACGGCATGTGTCAATATGAAATTTAAATAGATATAAATAATGCAACGGATATTGAATGACCCAATACAGCTATTTAAAATAATCGATTGCAGCAGCAAAACAAAATGCTCCCAAAGGATATTTGAAAAACAATCAAGCCACAAACACACACTCTCATGTGAACACGCATATACATATGCAAATATGTAGAGATGATGCATTAAAACACTAGACTTGCTAACAAATGTGATAATAAGCGCTCAAATTCATACAAATATAGATGTGTATGCGTGTGTGCATTATGTTTATACAATATTTATGCGTATTTGTGCGAATTTTATGTATGGGATAGTGTTGCATCCAGTTCGCCTTATTGTGTGAGACTTCCAAACAAATATACTGGTTTACGCTTACGGGTGTATTCGCTTTTATGAAATATCCTGTTTATAAAGAGCTCAACACGAACACAAAACAAAAGAGAGAGCAAAATTATGTTTTTACGATTTTGCAATCTGATAAAAATGCAATAATAATATTGAATTACGATTATCTTCGAACAAATATATACATTAAGGTGATCCGAAAAAGAAACAAGTTGAAAAACTTTAAAATGAGATAATATTTAAAAATATAAAATTATTTGTTTAGAAAATTATTTATTTTTTCGATTTCGGTATTAGGGAAATTTAAGTAAATACGAGTATAGCATCCTAACTTTAGTAGGGTCATAACTAGACTGTTCAAGAATCTGACATTTTCGAATAACCGGTTATCGGTTTATGCGAAAAATCACTTTTTTGAGAAACCAGATTTCAGTTTCACAGAATCGAGGAAACCAGGCTACGATAATTTTCGGTTTTATTTGCGGTTTCTTTTTGGAGTGTTCCGTTCTGGAGGGAATACAATATTTTTAAATTTTTGCAGAAAAATTAAATCAGCACAAAATAACATTGCCTTCTGTTATTTCCTTTGCCCGTAAAAAGAATCATTATAATTCAGAAAAATTAACACCATCATTCAAATTCCTAATATATTTAAATTCTGTTAATAAATTACACATCAGTTAATATTTTTCTTATGAAGATAAAATGAATTGACTTTAATAAGGCTAGATTGGATTGAACTGTACTGAATGGAATTCAGTTCAAGTGATTGAATGAATTGAACTGAATTGTATTGCATTGAATTGAATTATTTGAATTGTATTGAATTTAATTATGTAGCATTGAATTGAACTGAAATTAATAAAATTGAATTGAATTGAATAGAACTGAATTGCATTTAGTTGAATTAAATTTAGTTGAATTGAATTGAACTGAGCTGAATGGAGTTGAATTGAATTGAATTGAATTGAACTGAATTGAATTGAATTGAACTGAATTGGATTGAATTGAACTGAATTGAATTGTATTGACTTGAAGCGAATTGAATAGGATTGAATTTAATTGAATTGCATTGAATTGAATTGAATTGGATTGAATTGAATTTAACTGTGTCGTATTAAATTAAATTAAAATGAATTGAATTGAATTGAACTACGTCGAATTGAATTAAACTGAACTGAATTGAATTTAAGTGAACTGAATTGAATTGTATTGAATTGAATTGTGTCGCGTTGAATTGAATTGAATTGAACTGAACTGAACTGAATTGAATTAAATTGAACTGAATTGAATTGAACTGAATTGCATAGAATTGATTGTATTGACTTGAAGTGAATTGAAATGGATTGGATGGAATTGAATTGAATTGAACTGAGACGATTTAAATTGAATGGAACTGAATTGAATTGAATTGAATTCAAGTGAACTGAATTGAATTGAATTAAATGGATCTGTGTCGAATTGAATTGAACTGAACTGAATTGAATTCAAGTGAACTGAATTCAATTGAACTGAATTGCATAGAATTGATTTGTACTGACTTGAAGTGAATTGAATAGGATTGAATTGAATTGAATTGAATTGAAGTGAAGTGAAGTGAAGTGAAGTGAAGTGAAGTGAACTGAACTGAACTGAATTGAATTGAATTGAACTGAATTGGATTGAATTGAACTGAATTGAAATGTATTGACTTGAAGTGAATTGGATTGGATTGAATTTAATTGAATTGAACTGTGTCGATTTAAATTGAATTGAACTGAACTGAACTGAATTGAATTGAAGTGAAGTGAACTGAATTGGAATGAATTGAACTGAATTGTATTGTATTGAATTGAATTGAACTGAACTGTGTCGAATTGAATTGAACTGAACTGAACTGAACTGAATTGAATTGAATTGAATTGAATTGAATTGAAGTGAACTGAATTGAACTGAATTGGATTGAATTGAACTGAATTGTATTGTATTGAATTGAATTGAACTGAATTGAGTTGAATTGAATTAAATTGAATTGAGCCGAATTGAATTGCATTAAATTCATTTGAATTGGATTGATTTAAATATTCTTATTCGTGTTTCAATATCAAAATTTCGTAGCTATATTTAAATGTGACAATAAGGTTTAACCTTTATATTAAAATTTAGACCATGTTTTAATTTGGAATGCGTGTGTAATACAAATTTGTTAAGTATAATTTTAATTCAAATTAAACTCATTTAAATTTAAAAATTTGAAAGAAAATTTCCAGGATTAAAAATTTTATACTTACTTACTTATCCGGTCACGAACAACCCCAAGGGGTCAGGGACCTTACAAACATATTTCGCCAACCAGTTCGATCTTTTGCCTTATCTCTTCAGTTGGAAATACCAAGTGTACGTAGGGATTCATCAAGCTGATCCCTCCAGCGGAGTCTTGGTCTTCCTATTTTTCGTCTTCGTTCGAGTTCGGTTTCGAAAACCCTTCGTGTTGGTTCGTCTTCATCCATTCTACTGACATAACCTAGCCAGCGCAATCGTGTTATTTTGATCCGCTTAACTATGTCAATGTCGGGATATAGCTCATGATTCATGCATCGCCGATACTCGCCGTTGTGCACTATAGGGTCATAAATTGTTCGGAGTATTTTTCTCTAGAAGACTCCTACAGATGTTTCATCTGCTTGCGATAAGACCCAGGATTCTGCGCCATAAAGCAAAACAGGTTGCTTGAGAGTCTGGTATAGCTGGATTTTCGTCATTCGAAAGAGGTCTTTATCTCTAAAGTGCTTGCTTAGCCCAAAATAACATCTATTCGCAAGCACAATTCTCCGCTTGATCTCAAGGCTGACGTTGTTGTTTTTGTTTACGTTGAAAATCTTATAAAGTGGTAAATTATCTAATTGTTATTAAAATTACAAAATCATTTTGAATTTAAAAATCGTATTTATAACACATCAGGCTTTAAAATTATATTTAAAATTGATATAGAGTTACTTCCTACAAAACATTCATTAACATTGCAAAATCATATCTCTGTTCGTCTCTGCTCGTTTATATTGTAAATTTTTGCAAGTAAAAACTGACGTCAAATTGCGTTTGTTCAAAAATTTCAAAACCCGGTTAACTAGTTTCGACGGGGTTTCGGTTGCGGTTTTGAACACTCAAAAATTTCGTGTTCATTTGTAGCTTAAAAACAATGAACAATTACCATTTCAATACAATTTCATTCAAAAAATGTCTTATGAATATATTTACTTGTAAATATTATTGAGAAGTTTCATAGATTTTTTAAATTGGCAAAAACAGCTTTCAGTTTCTGCTGCAAATTTGAAGATTTTGAGTTATAAATCTTTTGTGGTTAGGGTGCCGTGTTTATGTTTCAACTTCTGTAAATAAATTAATAAAATTCATGAATTCATATTCGATTGCGCATAAGAAACTTATTAAATTATTGATTTCTTTTATAAGTGATTTGAAGGAGCTGTATATTTGGTTTTGATGAAATGTTATCCATTTTTATTTGTGCACCTACACAGATACATCTTTATATTATCTTAAACAAGAACTTTTTATTTTTCGGGACACCGTAATGTGTATTTTTTGTTGGCTTTCGCGCCAGCATGGGAGCCACATTTATATGTATAACTATACGATTCAATTCATGTCCGTCTGCATGTGTAAGCACATAACAAGTACATAACTGATAATACAGGAAATGCGATTTTACTGCAACGAATGTAAACAAGGGGTTGTCCACGAAAAGACGTGATATTTGGTTTATGCTAAACTAAATCAGGAATGGCTAACCCTAGCGACCGTGCATAGAAAATCTACTGCCCTAAATATTTTCAAAGTTCAAATCAATTTGATTCAAATACTATGTTTATCAATATTGCAATGTTGTGAAATAACACATGATAAGTAAATTGTTGTATACATTTACATTTTCTATAAGGATAATATTTCAAAAAAAGTAAGGACAATATTTGAATCAAATAATTTCGGTATTTGTGTGCTTCCGTTATTTTTGAACATTTTCATGGTAATGATTTCTCAATGCAATTCAGTTTTCGTTTGCAATCAGTTTGATGCCCTTTCAAAAAGCATGATTTTTGCGCCCTTTTTTTGATTCTTTTTTGGGCGGAACTCTGGATTAGTTTTGACGTAGAATACGTCTTACCTTACGGTATGAGGAGACATTTCAGGTTTTTATTGTTGTAATCCTTATTTCATTGAATTTGAGGAAACGGCTAGATGAATTTTTTTAAAATATTTTTTGTAGGTAAATGAAGATGTTATCTTTCGTTTGATATACATTTCATATTGGTTGATATATTTCTAGTATTTTAATTTCTCAAATGAAAATTGTTTAAACACATACACTCAAACATATGTGTGGTGTTTGGTTGAGTGTTTTTGGTTGCTCAACATTGCTTAGGAACATGTATCTAGTAAAAAGTGAATATAAAAATTACAGCAGACAGTTGTCCGAGGCCTTCGGCCACGGACTGTCCCTGCAGGCTGTGTCAGAGACACGGCCATTAAGTTTAACGTAGAATACGAAATCCGATAAGACAGAAAACACATATAACAATAAATGATAAATAATATACATAAGCAAATGAATTTATTGTTATATATGTTTTCTGTCTTATCGGATGGCGTATTCTACGTTAAACTTAATGGCCGTGTCTCTGACACAGCCTGCAGGGACAGTCCGTGGCCGAAGGCCTCGGACAACTGTCTGCTGTAATTTTTTTTTAATTGTTTTACGCAAATGGCCGGGTATTGCCCGTCATCTGTTGACCCTAGCTGACAGTTCTGTAAATACTTCTTAGTGTAGGAAAGCATTGTAGCGATGTAAATATTGGTAACTTTAACTAAGCAAGCATGTAATAGATAAAGGGTGTCTCAGTAAGGTTGCATTTTGTAATTGAGTGTAATTTTGTTTTGGTGCAAGTGGCAACTCTGAAATTTGCCAGTTGTCATGTATGTTTATTCCGATTAATAAAAATGGAGCACTTTATGAAAGAGCAACGCTAACAATAGTTGGAAAGTTATGGTGAGAATTTTCAGTCGAGAAAGTGCATCTAATGTGTCAACCAATTTAAAGAAACTGGGACGATTTTTCACAGTAATACTCTTGTGCGTCAACGTACCAGTCGATCACTTGAAAACATTGGTGCTATAAATGAGAGTGTCGCCGAAAAGCCGAAACCATCAATTTGGCATCGTTCTCAAAAACTTAAAATTTCACGAAGCGCTACGCAACGAATGTTGACAAAAGACCACCACCTTCATGCGTTCAAAATTCAGCTTACTCAGGAGCTCAAACCAGCAGACCATGGAAAGTGCCCGCAATTCGTTCAATGCGTCATGGAGCAAAGTGAAGCCAATGTCAATTTTTCAAAAAAGAGTCATCTTCCCCGATGAGGCGCATTTCCATCTGAATGGCTTCGTGAATACACAAAATTGTCGAATTTGGGGCTCAGTGAATCTTCATGGAATCCATGAGAAACCCACCCACAACGAGCAACTGCCTGGTGCGGATTTTGGTCAAGCGGCGTGATTGGGCCTTAGTCTTCTTGAAGATGATTCCGAAATTGCAGTGACTATGAACGGAATTCGTTACAGGAACATGATAACGGAGTTTTTGTGGTCTCAACTGGAGGCCATGAATCAGGACGACATGTGGTTTTAGCAAGACAGCGCCACCTCATGTTTCTTCTAAAACTATTTTCTGGTTTAAATGATTAGCCTCAACGCAGATATTGGTTAATAATCTGTAAATGTTTGTTTAACTGGGAAAGCTTGGCGTAGTTGCCACACCCATCCTGGTGTCATCCGTACACAAATTAAGCGGTTGGGCGGCAGTTCAGCGTCATGCACTAGAACAAGGGCGATTTCGCCTGCCTCATTTTGATACCTCCCATACAAAAGTTGCGTGGCCGGGTGGTTGGTTGACAAGATATGTATACATATATATATATAAAAATTAATGTTTGTCTGTATGTCCTTTATAGCATCGTAAACTATGCATTTGATCATGTGATGATCATTAGCAAAGTTGTTGTGCATGAGCCCACGAAGGTTTCTAAGTTGGTACGCCACTGTCATTCCAAAATAAAATTTGAAGGCAAAACAACGTTGGCCGGGTCAGCTAAATCTTATAAATTAGAACCAATAAATCTTATAAATTAGAAAATATGGCATTAGATTATATTTAGCAAAACACTACTCTATTATGAACATGGGTGATTTTGCCACACCCGTTCTGGTACATCTGATAAAAAATTTGGGCTGCTGTCCGGCTGATAGACACGATATCTCCCGTCAATCACAAGAGATCTGAAGGAAATTTATTGCTAGGAAATGATTTGTCAAAAGCTGCTTTGTAATTAAAAGTGATCGATATTGCCACGCTCATTTTTGTACCTCCCATACTAAAGTTGAGCGGCTTTCTGGTTGATCGAGACGATATCTCCAGTAAACAAAACCCGATTTTAATGAAATTTGGTATTGCACAATATTTTGTCAGAAGCTAAACGTTAAAAAATCTCAATTTTTCTTGTGGTTTGGATTCAAATATAAAGTGTTTGCTGCTTGTCTCAAATGTAGCACACTTGTGTCCAAACACATTGTGTTTCCTATTCAATATAGCACATTTGAGACACAATAATTAATATGTTATAATATATGTTTTTGTTACCCAAATAGGACTTTATTGAAAACTGCTGAAACAAAAACGTGACAAACAATAAAGAAACAAGAAAGCAGCAGATCTTCAATTCATGAAAACAATGCTAGCACGTAAGTGTATTGATGTTCGAAAAATACACATGGCTTCCTGCAGGATCCATTTCTTACAGGATCCATTTCTTCCAAAGTGTACTGTGTCATTACAAATTGTAATTTTATATACCCAAAAATACAAAAACACACCACATCCTAATTTAATTGGGAATTAGGTAATAGGTTGCACAGTGTCACTCTGCTATTGAATATGGGTGAATTTGCAAATCCCTTTCGGTTAAATGAGGGTTGGTCGGCAGCAAACAATTGAAGCCCCTGGTGGAAGAAGGTGTTAACTCACTTTTTTTCAAAAGCAATATTCCTTCTTCTTTTTACGTTTCCATGGTATCTGATTTTATTTTAGATAACAAACAAGTCAACATCTGATATTTATATTATTAAAATTAAATTTAAAAAATTTTGTTTTTTAATTTTTATTTAAATCAGACACCATGGAAACATTCAAAGAAGGAAAATATTGGTTTTGAAAAAAGTGAGTTAACACCTTCTTCCACCAAGGGCTTCAATTATAAACATTTTTAATGGAACTCAGGCTCAATGGATGACTTAGGGTGAGTAAAGTAAGTATCAGCCACAATTGACTGCTTGCAGCAAAAGCAATTCTTTGAAAAGCCATTACTATCCTTGACTGCGTAAGCAAATCCTAACTGTGCATTTAGATGAAGCAAATGGTTTCTTCTCTCTTTCTCCCATTCATTGTTTTTAGTCAATTGAAAATAGTCAAGCTATTTCAAACACTGACCGGAATTCTGTAACCTTTAGTTAAATTGTAAAAATTCATAAAATTTCAATATTTTGATTCGAATTTTGTGAATTTAACTACCGATTTTTATTGTTGAAAAGTTACAGATATCCGGTGCAGGGGGATTTGAGTAGATATTGGGTTTCTAAACAATATACTATGTCGACATTTCTGGATTACATGATTTTTATATTAATGAATTAAGCTGGACATGAACAGATTTTAATTCGAAGATCTTTAGTTTCTATTAGAAGATCTTTCGTTTTTCTACGAACTAACAGACCAGGAGTTTCTGCAGTTAGTGAACAAATTAAAAGTCGAAACTGAGATCCAAACTCAGGTTTGTTTTTAGAACTGTTAAAAATTTCTAATTAAAATACAACATACAAAAATGATTTTATTTTTCAATTTTAATTTGTTTTTTATATCGTTCATGATACAATAATTTTGTTAGTTTAATGACGGTTAATTTTATGACTGATTCCTCTAGGTGTCCACCGCGAAATACACTAACAGAACTTATTCGTCCATAGTTACCGAAATAGTTACGAATGCTGTTATACTTGTCGGAGGGTATTTAATTTATTTTATTTCGAAATATATGAACGAATTCGGAACGAGTTCTGAATTTTATATGTGAGGAATTTATTGTTTTCAAATATCTTTACAGTTATTGTCTTTTGCTCCGACATATTCTGTGTTGGCGCATAATTTATTTAAATAAAACTATAAATTCACGCTGAAACAAAACGGTCCCAGCAACATATTGCCGGAACCATGTATATGTTTGCAAGCATTGTTGCCATGAATTGAAGATTTGCTGCTTTTTCTGATTCTTTGTTGTCTGACACGTTTTTGTTTTCAGCAGTTTTCAACAAACATTTGGGTTACAATCACATATATTGTAACCTATTAATCATTGTGTCCCAAACATTTAATATTGCGTAGCAAACACAATGTATTTGGACACAAGTATACTAGATTTGCGACAAGCTACAAACACGTTATATTTGCATCCAACAACAAAAACAGACAGTTTTTTGCAGCGTGTATAAACATCCGAATTTATTTAACTATTTGGTCAGAATTTGGCCAGAATTCGGTACGACGTGTCGCCAAAATTATCAATATTTATTTAGACGTATCGAATTTCAATTCAGAATCTCCCTCGACTTCAATTCAGAAATCAGTTCCTCTCGCCACAATTATCAGTATTTGTTTAGACATATTGAATTTCAATTCAGAATTTCCCTCGACTTCAATTCAGGAATCAGTTAAGTTTCTGTCGCCAAAATTGTCAGTATTTATTAAGACGTATCGAATTTCAATTCAGAATCTGCCTCAACTTCAATTCGGAAATCTGTTCGGTTCCTGAGATTCAGATTTCATGTCAAACTTTTCATACGTGTTTCGGCACAAGAACGGTCAGAATTCGGATCTGAAATCGGATCTATTTACCGATGTTCGGACAGATTCTGAACGTATGGTTTGCTGGGTATACAAGCATGAATATTTTATAAACATACGATGGGGGGTAGAGCGGCGAAAAGTAATATACCATACGCCTCTCTAGATGCAATGTTGTCAAATCAATCTATCCCTTCTCTTCCCATTTAGATGGCTGCCCTAAATTCTTCCTCGTATGGTTTGCTGGGTACACAAGCATGAATATTTTATAAACATTCGATGGGGGGTAGAGAGGCGAAAAGGATTATACCCTACGCCTCTCTAGATGTAATGTTGTTAAATTAATCTATATCTCCTCTCCTATTAAGAAGCTTGCCCTAAATTCTTCCTCGGTGTGATTTTGGAAATATGGTTATACTATTAAATTTCATTCACACTTCAGACGATAAACATTCCCGTTACATTATTCCTTCAATGTGGGGTATCCTGTGGTCGTCCTTTATTCCTTTTTATCATTTGCTCTTTTTTAATAGTTCAGTAGATTTTTGTTTGCATTTCATTGTGTTGTCTTCGTGTATGTTTTTACGAATATGCAGTTATTGCTTCATAATAGATATAAACAATTCTCATATTCACTTTTTCAGTTTTCTAAAAAAATTCTATATAAAATTCGGATTCGCATCTGAGTTATCCTCTCTCCACTCCTTTGCCGGTTATTTGGAATTGCGTCTGTTTTCTGTTCTCTTTATAGACGGAATTAAACCGAAACGAATTCTGAATCCAAATCCAAATCCTTGACAAACAAACAAAAGGTATTGTTGGTATTGTTGTATAATGGGGCTAGTACAAACAGGATACGAAAACAGAAATAGTCGCATTGCCATTTTAACAGTTGTGGGTTAGTAGTCTGCGGTTTGTCTTCTTTAAATATTCATGATACTCAATATAGAAAAAAACCAAGTTAAACTGTCTTAATATGAAACGATGGAAATTTATGTCGTTAACTTTTTTGTTATCAATGCAAAGAGAGAGAGAGAAAGTAAATGAGGATGATATCCTTGATTGTAGAATATGAAAAAAGTAAAGTTTTCGTAATAACATTATAGTTGTTTATAAACAGTTTACACTAATATTTTTATTATTTTTAAAATTATTTGAGTTTGGTTCCATTCTAAAATGGATAAACGCTGTTAAAGACTGTTACAATAGATCACAGGAAGTTTTGAGGATGGACACAATTGGAAGTCGATAGACTGTTAAAACGTAGAATCTCTTTAGCGAGGATACCACTACCAATTCTTCTCAATAAACAACCTGTTTGCTGCGGTTTGTGGCCCAGAGGCATCATTATCTACTATGTTTCTTTTCTAAAATACATGAAATTGTTCAGGAAGGCTTTAGGCTTTAACAAGATGCCACACTGCTAGAGAAACAATCGACCAAATCTAACCTGATCTCCAGGATGACACGATATAACGCCAACAAATGCGAAAAAATCCCGTTTAATCTGGAATGACGGAAAATGATCTAGAATCGACTTTAACATATCCTCACTCTAAACCATTGATTGGGGTCGAGTTCCATTTGAAATTGTTGTTCCAAATTTCAGGATAATTTAAACGGGGAAAACAATTTTCAATTTTTACATTTGTTCCGCCCAACGTATGTATGGCAAGGTAACAGAATAGGACTGACAAATCAACCATTTTTAATAGCAAAATTCTGGACAATATTAAAATCGATAGAATCAAATTTGAATACGGTTGGACAATTCCAACAAATACTTTCTTTGTAATTATAAATATTAGGAAAACATTTTTACTTTACTACAGTTCTATACAAAATTTGGAGGTGGATGATTCTAACATCAAATGGTTAAACTGGGTGAGTATTACCAAACTAGGGCAAAGATTTGAATACCCTGCTTATACTGTTCGAAATGAAGTTAATTGAGGTTATTTTTATGGCATTTATTCAATGCTATTTAACAAAGAGTTTGTTCGTAGAATATTGGAACGACCTATTTAAAATGTTAAAGGGTCCTTTTCGTCCTCTGTTTGGGAATTCAAACCATTCTGTGGATTTATTGCCCAACGATTTTGAAACGAGAATCCTCTATCTGCAATTGTAAAATGTTGCTTTGGTCTTTCTTCAAAAGATTGTCATGTAAACGGGACTAAAATGGGTACCTTAGGAGACAAAATATTATATAAGACACCACTTCTTATCCTAGCTGAACTGGCTAATCATATCGAGCCCTATCCGCGAAAATAGTGTAAGCGACAAAAACAAAATTTTACAGGAGAAGGTTTTTTCTAATTATGTCTGCTTTTGGTCTAAGTATTACCGTGAAATTTGATATATAAGCATTATTTTGTCCAATATTTATGATAAAATTGGTTTTATTTACATATCCACAACATAACGGGTATTTTTGTCGTTTACATTATTTTTGCTGTCATGCTGGCAAGCTATAAATTCAGTATTTTTGTCGTTTACATTATTTTCGCTGTCTTGCTGGCAAGCTACGGGCTAATGTTGTGTCGGCTACGTTAAAACAATTTAAAAAAAAAACTAGTTTTCTGTTTTAAAATTTTTTTATTTTAATTATTTGTTTGTGTACACAAATAAATATTAAAGTTTTTAACCTTAAATTCAATGGTTGTTACAAAAATAATATAAAAAAAAAAGTTTGAAAAATTACTTCAGAGAAACTAAACTAAAATTTTAATTTTAGTACGAATTATTCTTATATACATAAATAAAAATTAAAGCATTAAACCTTAAATTCAATGGTTAAGATAAAAATATAAAATAAACCTAAAAACTGACTTCAGATTAAATTGTGTCTTCTTGGTCTGTTTCAGGTAGTGAATCTTTAACGCACTCATCGTGTTTTAAATTTAAAAACTCGTTGTGAAACTTTTTAGGTATTGTATTTTTATCGCAAAGTGTTCTTAAATCCTTGTATTTTCTTAAAGAAATTTTTAAAAAATCGTCATATAAAGAAAGAGGTCCATTGGTTATGATGGCTGAATTGCGTCTTGATCGCGCAATTGAGTTGAGATCAATTTCTTTGATTTCGGAGTGATCAAAATATCCATATTTAAGTTTTATAATAGAATTATTTTTTTCAAATGATGCAGAACGTAAAGTTGGAAAAGAAATATTTGTTGAATTGGGAAGCATTGCTTGAGAAAATGTTTTCCAATCTTTAAAATCGAGATGATTCATTACAATACATTTATAAGCATTTGGATTAGTTCTCGCGTTAGAAATCATAGTAAACCATTCACTTGGAGCCCAAACTGTTCTGTCCCGAATAAATGATTCAATAGTACTATGAATTGAGTCCACAGGCATCATGGTATGTCCAGGTAACAAAAACGTGATTTTAATATCATTGATATAGCTTGAATTTGCGTGAATAAAATAATGTTACGCTTTTACCGTGTGGTGTATTTAAAACTTTTTGAAGATCAAAACTAGCACATAATAATGAGGAATTTTCTTTGCTTTGTCTCTGTTCCTCCAAAAATATTTCTTTAGACTTGTCTTTGTCTCTTATGTGTGTTTGGTATACTTCTGTTTGCTCCAAAATCGTCTGGGCTTCGCTGTCCAAGTTATTATAATTTTCACACGTGACGCATTTGTCTTTTTTAGGCAAGTGAAAACCGATATGAAAACAATTTTTAAAAATATCTCGAAAAACTCTCAAGGATAACAGATCCGATTCCTTATTGATACTTTTCAAATGTTCAGTGTACCGATCATACACTCCTTTAATGTTGCGCAATTCTTGCGGTAGATACAGCTTGTTACTCTTATTGCGACAGTAATGCGATGGAACTGCTGGTAACAATTCAATAAAAGATTTTAAAAGTGTCACTTTGGCTTCGTCAGACTTATTATGAGGCGTGGAACTCTTTTTCTTCGTGGTAAAAGTTTTTAAACAATTTGAATTATTCCTTGCGGATACTAACATTTGTTGTGATATGTGGAGCGTTTTCATTAAAAACTGTTGACACACTTTGTGAGTAGCATTATTATAATTAATAACATAATTGTAGCTAAACTGCCTTTTGTTGCCATCTCCTCTTCGCCTGCGAATGCTTTGACGTATCATACAGGAAACCAACCAGTCTTTTTGTCGAATTTTATTCCCAATACCCCAAAAATGTTCATTTATTGCTAAACGATCGGATTCGGCAAACTTAACGCCACATGCGTTCCCACACTTTTTATTTGCACATGGATTCGGCTGAACACTTGTATCCGGTTTTTTCATATTTTGTAGCCTTTTAGGTAATGATTTTGGTTTTTTGTAAGCTCTTTTACCCACACACGTTTCTTCTTCAATATCTTCTGATGGATCTTCAGATACTAATTCAGTAGTCTTCGAAGAAAAACTTGTTTCTGAATTTATTATTTCCACAGAATCAGAATCGCTGTCGCTGTATGGAACAAACGATTTTTTTGTTGAAAACTGAAACAGAAATTTCTTTATAACAACCAAAAAAATATAATACTACTTATATTGTATTTTAAATATTGTGTATAAATTAAAAAACACACACTTACCTCAAGTTGATTGAACGACATTACAAAAAAAATAGTCAAATCGCGAATATATTGTAATTTATCACCAACTTCGTAACGGAGCTTTTTACAGTTATGAAATTTTTAGAGATGATGCAAATAATAGTAAATAATCGATTTTCATCAAAAAACGAAAATCGATAACAGTGTCGCTTACACTATTTTCGCGGATAGGGCTCGATATGGTTGCAATCCAACACATAAAGGCACATGTGACGTCGCTTTTTCTGTATCTGATATCGAATAGGAGGTATCGATGGAGGAGAGACCAACTAATGTTGAGGTTTCTACAGACCAATCATACTAACGTGGGATTTTTTTTGTCGGCATTACCGCCATCCTCAGATCTGCACCTCAAGTGGCACTGAATCTCCCACCCATCGATATACACATCAAATGCAACGCGGTGAAAGTGGCCCTACGGATAAGGGGATCGGGAATGCCCGTCAACACTACACACACGAGCATGGCTCAGTCCTGGTCAGCTTGGGTACTTTCGAAAATATGAACAAGCCAACGGACTACATGGCTCCGAAAATAATTCAGGAAAAACAATTTAAGGCCGTGAAGACTGGTGGGCAAATAGCGTTACTGAGGCCGGTGAAATCTCAATCTTCACGGATGGATCTAAAGTGGAAGTGGACACGGAATCGGGAATATACTCCGAACCCCTAAATCTCCGGATTTCCACCAGACTTCCCAACAAAAGTACGGTCTGTCAGACAGAAATGTATACCATTAACGTTGCCGAAAAACAGATTTTGGAACGGGCTTTGTCTCCAGCAAAACTAAAAATCTACGTCGACAGCGGGGCAACCCTCAAGGCCTTAAGACTTAAGAATGATCAAATCACGTTGTTATTTCTAACCCAAATGCAAGCGCACGAAATCACGCTCTTCTGGGTATCGGGACATAGCAACATTCACGGCAACGAAATAGCAGACGAATGTGTCAGAACGGGCTCATGTGTGCGGGATGACACTGCGACCCTGGACGTGCATATTCCTTTCATGGAAATGAGGAACAAAGTCGACGAACTGGTAGTAGCATTAACCAAGTCGAGATGGGAATCGGTACAGAGAACTGTAGGCTAGCTTGATCTCTTTGGCGGGCGATTGATGGAACACGTACCAAAGGACTGCTCTCCCTTAGGAAGAACACACTCAGCACTGTCACAGGAGTCATAACTGGACACTGCGTGATAGGCCACATGGCTGCACGTATGAAACTTCCATATGAAGACTTCTGCAGAAGCTATTTAGATGAAGAAGAGAAGGAGTCAGTGCAGCACTTGCTTTGTTCATGTAGAGGACTGCAAGAGTATCGTCTAGCCTTCCTGGGGGCAGGCTCTCGAATACCTCAATGACCTAGCAGACGCTCCAATTAAACTTCTTGCCAAATTCGTTTTTATTTTCAGCAGTTTTCAACAAACATTTGGGTTAGAAACACATATATTATAACCTATTAATCATTGTGTCCCAAACATTTAATATTGTGTTGCAAACACAATGTGTTTGGACACAAGTATACTATATTTGCGAATCCAAACAACAAAAACAGACAGTTTTTTCAGCGTGTATAATCATCCGAATTTATTGTAATATTTGGTCAGAATTTGGCCAGAATTCGGTAAGACGTGTCGCCAAAATTATCAGTATTTCACTCGACTTCAATTCAGAAATCGGTTCAGTTTCTGTCGCCAAAATTATCATAGAAAAATCTCGCTGGTTCAGCAGACTTTCTCCTTTAACTTACCCTCTCTCCTACATTCTTACTCTTCTCTACAACTTTTCCTTTCTCCTTTCAATTCTTTACAAGAAAACCACATGGGCAGAAATTGCGGACTTGGGTGAACTCGTTATTTGTTTCAAACACAAATGACGCGCTTCTCTTTCAACCTAACCTAACCTAACGTGGTTTTTGCCACTTCAAACCTTTGTCTGGTAAAGGCGGAAGTGGTCTTAATCCAAAAAGCTCGGGGCTAATATAGACAGTGTATGTGTGGGTTGAAGACTAAAGGATCAAGGCCCTGTAACATTATTCAGGAACCACGTATATGTTTGGAACATCATATACCTACGTGCAAGCATTGTTTTCATGAATTGAAGATTTGTTTCTTTATTATTTGGGTCACAAATCATGTAATATTGAAAATCAAATACAATGTGATTGTACACAAGACTACTATATTTGCGACAAGTTACAAACATGTTATATTTGCATCTTAACAGTAAAAAAGGATAGATTTTCCAACGTGCAGAAATGATTTAAATATCTTCTAGTCTTCTGCCAATAACACTGCGGTCCGCTTAGAACTTAATAAATCCAGGACATGGTTGGTTGCATCTTATAAGCTCTATGAATAACAGCGATTCACGAACATCAGTCCCTAGGGAAAATACCAGCTGGTAGCAGCAACCTAAAGACATCTTATAGAGGAGCTGAAAGGGGTAGGTAGCCACTAAGGCGTTGTACTCAATACCAATGAGAGGGGTAAATTACTTTTTGAGTAACTTCTGGGCACATGCATTGTCATATGCACTAGGCACAATGAACAGAATAACGTCAGACAATACGTTTTAGATGACATCTTTGCAACGAGCGATTAGTATGGAATGATCAGGGAATGGAAAGTCCTTGAGGAGAATTTATTCTCTGATTATAAATGCATTGGATAGCAGTTGGATTGGACTGTGGTATGCTCCAATCCAACTGGTATCCAATGCAATGAATTTGTTGGTTGAGATATGAAGAGGGGTTATTTTTCTCTCTAAGAAAGGACGTATCAAAAGTTAAAATCTATAAAACAAATTATTTCCCATTACATCCCATGAAGGGATTAGAGAGAGCGTCTAACAAACCAGTAAAGCTGTCTGCGTTTTAGTTTTACACTCACTGATTAGGATCTACAGTTTTCCACCGGTTCCGTACGGTATTTTGAGATGCATTTTCATGGCTAAATACTCGATAGTGTCGAAGAAAGTCCAAAGAAATTTAAGGTGGTCGGAGCGGGGATCGAACCCACGTTCTCATGCACAAGACCAGCACCAACCTCAAAACTGAACAGCTGTGTCCATATCTGTCGCATGGTGCCCTAAATGGAATTCTTGTTACTCGTAAAAATGCAGTTACAAAGGACGACGTGGCAGTAGAAGTAAGGGACAAGTACCTCAGTGCCCTATGAGACATTCTCGATGATAACCCACAGACTTTGGGCCGATGGGCGGGCGAAAATGGACTGGGTGTAAACCGGGCCAAAACCAAGCTGATCCTTTATACCTAAGGCTGATCCTTTATACTCTAAGGTATAAGGCGCCTACCATGGAATTTATCACCTGACCAGGTCTGAAATTAAGCCGGCCAAATACCAAAGTGTTATTTTAGACACCAGGCTTGGTTTCAGACTAGAGTGTCCAGAACCAAAACTGAAAAACCGGTGGGACCGGTTAACCTGGGGCTTGCCATTATCAGTGTGCCGGTTTGTTAAAAAACTTAATTTTCGAAGTAACCAAAAACCGGTTATTTGACGTTGGTTGACCGGATTTTACTCAATTTGTGGTAATTTCCTTTAATAATAATTTTATTTAATAATAAATTATATGATTTTCGAATTTTAATGATGTTTTCGATTAAGAAAGATGATTTATAGTTTCAAATATGATTTTATGCTTCAATAAAATAAAATTTCAAAATTATTTATTTTATGATTTGAATAGGAATTTAGCGTTTGTTTTTTCAAATTTCATAATGTAAATTACACTGTGTGTAATTTTTTAAGTCATGGAAATATAACCATATACGGACACCAGTACGTGATAAAAGACCAACAAAGAAAAGACGGGTGTCTCCCAGTTTTGCCCAAAGTTATGCACTTCTTTTTTATGGGCCCCCAAAGATTTTGGGTCTCGGTGTCATTTTTGTAAAAACAAAAATATAGCTCAGCTCAGCGGTGTAATGCCTCGTTGTGAACGTCGTGTCGCTTTTATATTGGGTGCTGCGGCCCTTGTTGCATGTTCTGAGATTACTGCTTTGCCTGTGAGCTACAACTTACCCTCAG
Source organism: Phaonia tiefii (assembly GCA_963931995.1). Classification (NCBI taxonomy): domain Eukaryota; kingdom Metazoa; phylum Arthropoda; class Insecta; order Diptera; family Muscidae; genus Phaonia; species Phaonia tiefii. Next base: position 90,593,645 of record OZ008367.1, read on the forward strand.
AGAGTAAATTAAAATTGCGAACGGTTTGCAAGATATGAGCCTGACAAAATGATCACTTTTTTGCAAAAATTACACCTAGGCTCCAAATCTTTGGTTGCCCATAAAATAAGTGCCTGACTTTGGGCAAAACTGGGAGACACGGGTCTTTTTGTTGGTATTTTATCACGTAGTGGTGTCCGTATATGGTTATATTTTTTCGTGTTGCACTGTGTTATTTTATAATAAATGTTTTGAGCTGAATAAGATTTCCAAATTAGGAATTTGATTTTGGCATTGAAATCAGTATAATATGAATTTGGATAAAAATTTTTAATTTTATATTAAACACGCATTCCAAATTGGAATACGATTTAAATTTTAATTCAAAATTGTCAAATTTAATTAGAGCTGTATAATTTTGAGCTTTTAACACGAATAATTGTAGGAAATGGTCTTCGCTAAATAAATGTTTTGGAATTGCTACATGTGCAATTTAATTTAAAACGAAAACCCGAAAAATTCGGTTCCACCGGTTTCTGCCAAAATTTAAAACCGAAAACCTGGTTCTTAAGAAACTGAGTTTTCGAACAAACCGAGGTCCGCTTTTTAAAAATTGCCAGTTTTTTGGACACTTTATTTCATACCCAACATGGTTGAAAGGGCGAAAAAGCTACGATAGTCCTCTGCGCCTGTAAGATCTTTTTGTTCATAAATTACAAAGGTTGTCCGCTTGTTCACATGTTTTCAATCGAGTTTAACGCATTCATTTTATGAAACTCTTCACACTTCCCTTGAGGTGATTAGACAGACCAATGGGGTTTCACGCTCCAGTTAATTTTTTGCCAGCTACTGCTCCACATGATTTATACTTGTTTAAGTGAAAAGACAATTTGCTCGCTATTGTTATAGAACAACGTATTCGTTCCAAATTTTCAACAATTCCCTTTCCGGTCGTATGGTTTGAATAAATACTATACTCCTTTTCCCCTTTGTGCATTTTGCGCTGACAATGTCCGCATTTTCATTTTCACAATTGCAGATGGTGGTTTTCGTAGATGTCATCAACGTTTCCCTTTAATTTTCGTTTCTTTTTACATTTCGTGGGGGAAGTATTGTGGGTGAGTGTGGATTAAACGTTGACAAGTGATAAACGACATGACATGGCCTTTTTGGCAGAGATCGTTTCAAACGTTTTTTCTTTCTCTTCAACATTTCCCCAAAGGGCCAAATAATCTCTCAAATCGCCAAGAGTTCAGCAGAGTTTAGTAATTTGTATCTACTAGTACTCAAGCTATGCATTGCAGTATAAACCAGTGTCGTAACGTATTGCATTTTATCTCCAGCATCATCTTGTCACGGTGTACAAAATCTGTTTTTTATTCTCCGTGTACTCTTTAAAACCTAAAAGTACAATTTAATATATGAAATATATAAATGTGAACTAAATGAAATGAAACTGAACAAGATGTTCTGCACTTTGTGTTTTGGCAGGGAAGCTATTTGGAATAAGGTTAACTTGGCTAACCTAGAATGTGGTTACAAGTAGAGCTAAATTTCAACGACAACGAAAACAACAGTAACACCGACGACAAATTGCGGGTTAAACGCTTTGCCAGAGACATTCATTAAAGCTTTACTGCCGTAGTTTGAAAAGGCATTTTATAGATGTAATTTGGCAAAAAGTTTCATTTAAATATTAAATGTCAGCCATTTATTTTCGGGTAAAAGGTCTTTGGCCCAGCACCATGATGAATGTTAGTGTTTATTTATTTAAATGAGAATTTAGTTTTTGTATTTAAGAATTTCTCACCCAACGAAATCAGCAGTTAATCTTTATAAATTACGAGACTTAATAACTTAAAGTGATGTCTCTGTTGACAATTAAGTTAATGAACTTTATGAGTTGTGATGGCTTTATGCAGATATGTTTGATTAAAAACGATAAAGGACGAACATTTTTTGCAGATACGTATTAAGTCTGAATATAATAGAGTATGTTATATTAAGAAGGATAAGTCTGTCCTTATGATACTTTAAACAGGATCAAAAGATTTTTGTTCTTTCCCATTTTTAAATGATCAGGTACACAAAAGAATTTTCTTTAGATCCAAAAACGGAAGGAAGCCAAGAGAGACAAATTTCACAAATTTATTTTATTAAATTCTAAACAACTGTGACTTCGCATGTGACCACATGAAACATTAAAGGTTGATGCGGTTGAAGACTCTATACAAAATAAGATATCTCCTACCCAATTTGATTCTCGTTTTATCCAAAACTCATTTAAATTCTTGGACATAATTTCATTCGTAGAGTTTATATTGCTTTTTGTGGCTCTAACAGCAACATTTGAACCGATTTAGTTCATTTTAAATGCTTCGTCCTTGAAAACAAATAGAAAATGTTTTAAAATTTTTCGAACTCGTGTCTCAAATCCTGGTTATTGTCTTCAAGAATACATGCATTTTTAAGCATGCAGTCATGACCTCATCAACTGAAAAGGTGTATTTTTACCTTGCATTTCTGGGTGGGCACATGGTTGTGGCCGTCGGTGGTGCAATGGTTAGTGTGCACGACTCTTGTACATGAGATTCTGGGTTCGAACACTGCTCTGACCACCTTCAAATTTCTTTCGGCGGCGGTCACCTCGCATAGTGACGGCGACACTATCGAGTATATAGCCATGAAAAAGCTTCTCAAAATACCGTTCGGAATCGGTGTAAAACTGTAGGTCCCAATCAGTGAGTGAAAACTGGAAAGCGCACAGCTCAATAATTGTGAGAATTTCTCCCCGGTCCCTTCATGGGATGTCATGGGAAACCATTTATTTATTTATTTACATGGTTGGTTGGTTGAAAAGGCTGCAAGACAGCACGCTGTCTAGCACACTTAGGCTAAAGAAGCCCACTGTGATACCCGCACTTTCCTCCATAGCAATTATTGACTAGTTGTCTAGCCAATTTTCCCTTTCAATAAATTTGTCTATAAGACCTACAGGAATATCCTGTAGGGCTACGGTGCTAAGTAAATGTATTCCGAATATCCTACTTCTCAGTCCTGCCAGATCAGGGCAATCCAAGAGAAGGTGTTTCGTCGTTTCCTCGTCCTCTTCCATGCAGTATCTACAGAGAGTGTAGTTTCTATGTCCAATCTTAGGGCGTGTTTTCCTACAAGACAATGTCCCGTAAGTGTTCCTATCATTGTGGATAACCTGCCTCTCGGCAAGTTAAGTAGTTGCCTAGTCCTCTTCCTGTCCACCTGTGGCAAGAGGACCCTGGCTTGTCTGCAAGTTGAAGTAAGTCTCCAATTGTCCTCGAACATATTATCGGCCCACTGCCTGATCTGCAAACGGCAGGTAGAGATTGGCATATTAACACCTTCTTTTGCCGGAAGAACCTGTGCCGTAGTACCCTGTCTAGCTCGGATGCGTTAGCAATTGCCTGGAATGTCGCTGTGTCCCGGCACCCAGGTGAGCCTGATGTCCAAATACTCTGCCATCACCCTAAGTAATGAGTGGCATTCTTTCTGCGTCAGGGACGTAGCAAACATGGCTTCCAGGGATTTTATGGCAGCCTGGATGTCTGTGTACATACATAAACTCTCTACTTTTCAGTAGTTCAGCAACCTCCAGCATGGCGGTAATTTCCACCTGAAATACACTACAGTGATCAGGCAGCTTGAAGGAGAAATTTATATTTAGGTCCGGTGAATGGACCCCATAGCCTACTTGCTCGTCCAACTTTGATCCATCCGTGAAAAATCTGATACTACTGGTATCCCCTTCCAGTGACTTTCCCAGGTATTCCTGTTTTTACAATCGGACAAAATCCTGCACATACACTCAGACAAAAAGAGATCTAAATTTAATTCTACATTAAGTTAAACTAATGAAAATTTAACTTCATATAGATGCAAAGATATTCCAACTCAAATGAAGTTCCTTATGAAACCATAAATACTTAAAACAACGAAATATTTCACTACATAAACAAAATATTTCATTACATTTTGTACAACCGCTCCCTCTAGTAACTAAATATTTCCTCAGAAAGAAGAATATTTTTTGCAGAAGTTGTTCTAATGAGTCAATTATTTTGTCTAGTCAAGTTCATTTGTTATTTCCTTGGGGAGTATTTCGTGGAGCCAAATTTTACTCGACACATTTTTGTGGGATACTTTAACCCTCAACCGCCTCAATATATGGGTCTTTTTGTTCTTGTTGTGGAAAAGGGCAAAAAACACTCCTAACACAGGGGTGTAAGGGGTTAAAATGTATAAAATTCTACTATAAGTTTCTTAACACACCATAGCTCAAAACTCAACTCAAATGCCAAACATAAGTCAAAACTGAAACTCTATTTAAGGGTTAATTTCGTACTTATTCCGAGTTGGCGCTAAAATGCCCCACAAAGCTGCATTTTAGGGGCTTGGTGTGTATTGAAAAACTATTCTACGCAAAATTTCACTATAAGTCACCGAATAAAAGAAAACTAGAAATATCTGAAGTATCCCACAAAAATGTTTCTCGTAAATTTGTATATCAAATTTCTGAACACATCCTATACCTAAAATGTAAGGATAACATGTTTTCTTTTGCTGATTCATCACAAGAATATGCTAAAGGGGGTAAATGTATATTCTTGGAACGAAGTACCTTATCGCACGTTTCGGGATGGTGGCTAAATGAAAAATAAATTAAATAACTTTTGTTTTAACACTATTAGGCTACAACCCACTATTTTCAACTACATATATTGTTTACTGTTGCTTTGGTTTGTGTCTAGACTAACTGCTTGGATCACAGAGAAAGATATTAACTAGTTGTCTCACATATGTTGGGAAATTTCTTGTTTAATGGGAAGTTTTCTAGGTGGAGCCTGTAACCAATATTTAGTATATATTGTAGTTTTGAGCAAAAGAACAAGTAATTTAGAAAAGCCAAAGTGAAAGAAGTTTAAAAAAAGAAAATTTTCTTTAATAAGAGCCTTTTCTTAAAAAAACTAATTTCCTCAAAAAATACAAAAACTATTCATATTCTTAAACAAAGTACCTTTACTTACAAAAATACCTTATCTTAAAGAAATACCTTGCTTAAGAAAAGAAAATTTTCATACAAAAAGTAAATTTTCCTAAAAAAAGTAATTTTTTTTTATAATAAATACCATTTCTTATAAAAGTAAACTTTCTTAAAAAATTACATTTTCTTTAAAGAGTACATTTTTTTGAAACAAACTAACTTTTCTTGAGATAAGTACCAACTCTTAAAAATGTACCTGTTCTTTAAAGAAGGACCAATTCAAAAAAAATTGCCATTTTTTAAAAAAAACCTTTTCTTCAAACTTCTCTTAAAACAAGACCTTTTCTTACAAAATTCCTGTTTTTAAAAGGACCTTTTCTTAAAAATATAATAATACCTTTCCTTTTCTTGAGATAAGTAGCCTTTCTGAAAATATGTACATTTTCTTAAAAAAATAACCTTTTCCTAAAAAGAGTACCGCTTCTTTGAAAAGTACTTGTTCTTAAAAAAGGTACTTCTTTGTTAAAAAAATTCATACCCTTATGGCTTTATCTTACAGAAAGTACTTCTTCTAAAAAATAGCACCTGTTCTTAAAAAACCATTAGGTTTTAATAAAAGAAGTGCAAGTACCTCTCTTTAAAAAATTAAGTTTTCGGGAAAATATAATACATATTCTTACAAAAAGGACCTAAAAATATATTTTCTTAAAAAAAAAAACATTCTAGAAAAAAATTTTTTTTCTTCAAAAAGTTGATCATTTAATAAAAAGTATCTTTTTATAAAGATCCATTTAAATTATCGCATTTTGCAACGGGCGCCTTAGGTGTGTGGAACTAATTAGTACATAGTACTCATGTAATATTTTGTACCGCCTCTACCAGAATCCGTTGCCAGAGCTGTGTTATTTTCGAAAAAGTTTAATTTTATTCCACATTGTAATTAATTTAAATTCCAATGGTTCAAAGGTTTTATGTCTCAGAATGCTATTCAAAACATGGGTTTCCCATAGACTAATTACTATACTATTCTCTCATCAAATTTATGAAAATTGGCCTGGTGTGATATGAACGTTGGATGTCGAAATGAATTGCTTCAATGATACCAGATAGAGGCAATGGTTGAAAACAACGAACAAAATAATAACAACGGCATTTCGTTTTGTGTGTTAAAATTATTGTGTTAAATACAACACAAATGTATACTAACAATAACAGTCAATAAAAAAGTGTGAAACACATCTTAATTTCACAGTTTTTCACCAAAACGACATGAAAAATTAAAGTCAGAAGTCATTGTAATTCCACCTGGTGTATGTCACTTTTCGTCAAACATCTCTCTATCACACCGACCGCATCACGAAGAGTGTGAAAATAAACGTCAGATGAGTTAAATATTCTCACTGGTTAGATTTACTCTATGGGACTTGCCATCTATTATTAAACAATATTGTTAAGTGTGGTTAGGGATATTACTATTTGGTTCACCGACTGAAATGTTCGAAGAAATATAATATGGACTTTCATTCAAACTCTTGAATACTTCGTATATATTGTATTTCACAAAAATTCAAACTTCCAACTTGTATGTGAATTGTTTGACATTTCGTACATATAAATACAAGTTGTATGAGGTATACGAAGAAGTTATGAGTTGGAATGAAAACCCAAAAATGAATAAAACCAATTTGTACTGTTGCTTCGTTTATTTGTATGCAAATATTTCAACAAATTTATATTATTTGAAATTTAAATATCTAAGGACAACTCGTATCGTTTGGCAAGAAACATCTGTTTATATCCACCTGATTAATCCCAAACTGTGTCAATAAATTCATTTTGATTACGATGATTTATAACATGGAATACATACTTCGTTATATCCTCTCTTTCTATCTTGTCCTCTATTTTTACTGTGTTATGTTGCAATTGATTTAGTAACCGCTGTCACAGTTAATGGTCAATAGAGTTAGAACTGAAGTAAATAACTATGTGTGTATGTGTTCTTGTGTGTGTGTGCATAAGTGTCACAAGGAGCAAATGTAATTTATTATGACATTCGAATGAAATATGACAATGAACACAGTTTCAAATTGATACTCAGTATCTATTCAGGTATTGTATATGAAATTGTATGGTGATTCGGTAGGACACTCTTACGCATGAGTAACACACGTCCTTTCATCCAATGACCCTTGTAACGATAAATAATGTTAACAACAAAAAATATCACAAAAAAAAAGAACGAAAGTGAAGAAGACAAACAATAAAAAACAGGACCCCATTTGTCATGCGAAACAATACAGTTTTGTGTTTTATATATTGCATCTCGTTGTTTTGTAATTTAAATATTATGTTAACATATATAGACAATATCAACAAAAACGAACGTGCTTATAGTGTATTGTATTGTTTTGAAGTATTACCCTACATGTGGTAGATGGTGCAGGTTGTTGTCTGTGAATTCGAACTGTTTGATTTGTCACAATGAGTGTTACATTTTTTTTGGTATGAATATTGTGCTTTGCGGAGTGTTGGACGTCCTAATCTGTGGCTTCCTTCGAGTAAATTGTCGAATATCTCCCACGCTGATTCATATTTATCATACATGGATTTTTTTTTTAATTTGCATTGGATTTTAATTTGCATTATTTTATCTAATGCAAATGCAAAAGAATTACAATTGTTCACAATGGCAATTAAAACATTTTGAATTTGCATTTGCTCAGGTAATTGTAATGGAATATGGGAATGCTTTTAATTGTTTTAAATTTGTTTGACTGCTGGTAAGTCGGTTTTTAAAGTATTTTATATGTAGAGGTTTGTGGCTGTGATAGGTATTGCCTCGTAGTACTTTCAAATTCATAAACCTGTAATGTACAAAACATTTGAAAACCAAAAATGCCAGATATGAAGGAAATGCTTTGAAAATAAGTACAATTGCCAATGGTATTGACATTTTTTGAATTTGCATATCGAAAGGTAATTCAAATTAAACTACAAATTATAATTGTCATGTAATTAATTATCCCCATGCATGATATTTATCCATTCTACTGGGATTTTTATTGGCTAAACTCCATGTCGTGATATCAGTCGTACAGCACTTGAATCATATGACGTCAATACTCGCCATTATCGATAATAGTACCCATGTTATGTAACTCTTAAGGGGGCCTTAGATCTATGGATAGCTTGCTCGACTTCATGTTTACATCAACTTCCATAATTTCACAATAAACTTCGACTTTACCTTTCTTGTCTTTCATTTTCTTGGCAGATGTCGAAATGTGAGGTTATGAGCGCACTGCGAAAATATCTCCAATTTTAAGAAAACATCTAATTTTCAAAAAATGTCAAGGACATTGAAACAGGTCTAGGTCCTTAAAATCGAAGAAAACCAATATCCTGCCTATATATGAAAACTTTCAGAAAATTAAAAAAGTTTGGAAAATTTTCACACTTTAATATTCTGATATGTTGTTGCAAATACCAAGTAGAAATTTTATAAAAAATTTCAAGGACATTGAAACAGGTCTAGGTCCTTAAAATCTAAGAAAACAAATATCATCCATATATATGAAAACTTGCAGAAAATTAAAAAGTTTGGAAAATGTTCACACTTTAATATGCTGATATGCTGCTTAGTTTCAAGGACATTGAAATAGGTCTAGATCCTTAAACTCGACGAAACCAATATCCGCCATAAATTTGAAAACTTCTCAGAAAATTAAAAAAAGTTTGGAAAATTTTCACACTTTAATATTCTGCTATTTTGTTGCAAATACCAAGTAGAAATTTTATAAAAAATTTTAAGGACATTGAAACAGGTCTAGGTCCTTAAAATCGAAGAAAACCAATATCCTCCATATGTATGCAAATTTCTCAGAAAATTAAAAAAAGTTTGGAAAACTTTTACGCTTTAATATTCTGATATGTTGTTGCAAATACCAAGTAGAAATTTTATAAAAAATTTCAAGGACATTGAAACAGGTCTGGGTCCTTAAAATCGAAGAAAACCAATATCCTCCATATATATGAAAACTTCTCAGAAAATTAAAAAAAGTTTTGAAAATTTTCACACTTTAATATTCTCATATTCTTATTCTAGTAATCATATTTATTTCGTTTATATTTTTCCGATAATATTTATATTAATTATTTTTTGGTTTATTTATTTAAATTTTGCCGATAATGTTGCCTCATGATCGTTTCTCTTCGAAATACGTATGAAAGTCGATGCAACTTCCACTTACACTGATGAATAATTTGACAGCAACTTCAAAAAATCAAAATCGCTTTGATTTGACATCAACTAGTTTGTACAAACCACCAACTTCACCTTGCATCATGGATAAGTTGATGTCAACTTGAAGTCGCTGAAACTTATCCACAGGTCTAAGGACCCCTTTATGTGAAAACCTCTCACATCGAGAAAGTGTGAACCAAATAGTTCCATCGTTTCTCGACATGTGAGTAAAATCTGTCGCTGTAACTCAAAGCGATAAATAGCACCTCTGATTTCCTGTGATATTGGAATATTCCAGTCAGCTGTCAAAAATCAAAATAAACAAAAAAAGCATCAATCCAAGATGTAACTAGTACGTTAGAACAACTGATTTAATTTTTTCTTTATCTGTGGTCCGACCTATTTTAGGTCTCACTCGCGAAAAAAATTGTGGATGGGGGTAGAACACGAAATTATCGAAATATCGGCTATTAAAATTTTTCAAAAGTTATCGAATATTGTTTTTACATTTTGCTCAAAGAAATTATTTTTCCCTGATAGTAAATCACAAGATAAACATGTAAAGTTAAAAATTAATTTCGACATCGACATCGAATGTTGATTTTTAAAAAAATATATATCGATGGCTCAATATAAAAACGACCTAACTCGATTTTGTTACTTGACAGGAGAAGGAAAAAGCTTAATAAAATCCGTAAAATTTTAGATACAACAAAAAAGTTTTAATGCAATTTCAAAAAATGTTTGGCTCTTTTTATTAAAAATTGCATTAAAACTTTTTGAACGAATTGTCGGCGCTTTCCATGGTCTAATGGATTGAGATCTTGAGTAAACTGAATTTTGTACGCATGAAGGTGTAGGTCTTTTATCAAAATTCACTGCTTAGTGATTCGTGAAATTCGAAGTTGATGCCGAATTGATGTTTTCGGGTTATCGGCGACACTCTTGTTTATAGTAGCAATATTTTCAGGAGACCGTTCGGTACGTTGACGCACAGGAGTCTTGCTGTCCATAACCGACCCAGTTTCTTCCACTTCTTCCACAACTCTTGGAATGGTTAACACATTAGGTGCACTTTCTCGACTGAAAATTATTCGAAGTTTGCAAGCGGTCTCAGCGTAACTTTCCAAATTTTTGTAATACGTTTTCACTACTATAACGCGTTGTTTTTTCGTAAAGCCCTCCATTTCTAATAATCGGAATGGACAAGTTGTATTTATAGGTAGGCTTTCCTATTATTATGATTTTCAATTTTAGTATCGGCTCGAGGTCATACTTATGAAAAAAGAAAACAAAGTTGTATAATTTTCCTTTTATCACAATTTACTTAGTTTCCAATATTTCGATCAACTTCGTTTGATCATTTTCATAGATATTGTGAGACAACAAAAAGTTGCTTTTGTCAACCTAGTCGTATACCTTTTGTTATCTGACAATATCCTTAAAAAATTATCAACGAAGTTGACCGAAATATTGGAAACTAAATAAATTGTGATAAAAGGAAAATTATACAACTTCGGTTTCTTTTTTCATACGTCGAGCCTCGAGCTAATACTAAATAAAAATTACAACCAAAAGCGATGTAGAATTAGACGACCAGAATATGTGCGCAATTTGCAACCCTGGTAAAAGAGAACCAAAAAGTGCTAGAAATTCACAAAAAGGCATTTCTCTCACGAGTCATATCTTGATTATTTCATACTTTTTGCATAGTTTATGTAATTTTACTTCAACATGGTTGGAATTTGTATAGTTATATACAATAACACTATCAAAACGCTGCTCGTGTATTGAAATATTCAATGAAGAGAGTGAGAGAGAGAACAGAGAATGACTAGGGTTTCACTCGTTGTGCTTGTTGGCATTTGAGCGAAGAGAAATTTTGACTGTCTACTTGTACATCGTTTTTTATCACAGTCGGAATAAACAGTTGTGATAGCGGCCAAATTTCAGAGTTGCCAGTTGCACAGAAAACAAATTGACACTAAATTTAAAAGTGCAATATTACTGAGACACCCTTTATTGAATAAATTTAAAAATGTTGCTCAAAATTTATTTTACACAATCCGGGGAAATTTTTTTTCATCATTTCTATGAATACGACATATAAATTATACCCTCAACCTCCGCCATATGCTACCGCATTCGATTTCTTTATCACATAATAGACACACACTTTAACTCTTCATAGCATGTGCATGTGGACGACGAACCGTTTCTAAATCCTTAAATTATGACTTTCAAAACGAATCCTTTTCAACATAAATATTGAAAAAGAAATATTTTAAAAATGTGTAAACATTTCTGTGTTTCCAGCCGCACCATCAATTCAGTTAACATATTTTATTACTTACATGATAAGGATATTCAATATCCATAGTGCTAACAACACGTCCCATTCAGTTTCGAGGGATACCAGCACATGGGCGCTGTCGCCGTTACCGTTTCACACATCAATTTTGAGTTGAGGGTTCTTTCTCATTTCCATGGATACTTCAGTGATTCATAATCATTTATCTACATTTTTAACAATACTGTCAAAAGTTGTTTGCGTTTTGTTTGTTTTACTGCTAAAAATACACGGAACAGACGCAACACACGCGCTCCAAATTGCTCTGGGTGTGGCGGAGGATTGCGAGGAGCATACAGGACCCTCGAACGTATAAAATAACATGTAAAGTAACATATTTTTGTGCATGTCAATTTTGTTGTTATTTTTTACATTCAAACCCCTTGTAGACTATGGCTGACTGTACCAGGGGCCATGGCAGTGTTTCCTCTACTATATTGCGTTGTTATTCAATGTTGAATGTTGTTCTCGTAGTTTTAACGAATTTATGTTGTATGATTTGATATGTGATTGTTTTTCTGATTCTTTTGCTTTCCTGTATTTTCCTACATCTCTTTAGCATGGAACGTGATCTGATGACACGAACTGACAGATTTGGCGTTGAAGTACGCGAACGTACAATGTGGGATATACGTGATGGTGTCGTGGGCGCCGATACATTTGTGCCCAAACATGTTGTTATCACCACATGGAAAAATGTTTCATTCGCCGGTGGTATTGATAACTCGCTCTTTACGGTAAGTAACCTGTCATAATGAAATTGTCTGTTTACATGTATTTTACACACATTATAGTAATCACGTATGAATGCATCTTCATGGAATTCGAGTAATATTACGTTTACATGAGCCCACATGCATACGCACAACAGCAACGCAGCCTGAAAGTATGCTTCATTAATACTTCAAGTACACATTTGCCATGCTTCATATCTCTCTATCTGAACGACCTTTTGAGTATAATCTTAGCCATGAAATTCTTTGGTAATTTCGTTATGTTACTCATACATTCTCGTTACGGCAAAATACGGTCGAAAGCGAGTCAAACTCAACAGGTTTTGGTTCGTCCTTGATTATGATTGATATCTGTTGAGATGTTCCGTAAAATTGTTCCGTAAAATTGTTGTGTAAAACCTTTAAGACGTTTCAAGTAGTACTTGCATGCGTTCAGGATGAGTACTACTTCAATTGTAATTTTTAATTAGTGTTTGGATAATCTTGACAATAATTGTTACCAATTAGTATTGTATCCTTGCATACAATTTTGTTTCAGTTGCCTCGTCAAGTTAAAGTTGTGTAGTGGCTTATGTGTGATTGTAGTAACATACATTATGGTGAATCGAATTATGATAATTATATTGTTGTTGTTCTTTTTTTGCGCTGTTTTATTCCCAATAATAAAACAAGTTTCGTTTTAGATTCCGATAATTACAACGGTTTAACTTCATTTTATTTTACTTATATAGTACAACAGTTTACTTTATTTACACCACTTTAATAAGTCTTATATTTTACTATCAAACTGAACTGTCCGTTCCAAAGACCTCCGCTATTTATACCAACTCACTATACTCAATTGTAGTTATCTCTAGCGAATTCAAGAACCTTCTAGTCGTTGTTGTTAGTTATCTTTGTAGAATCATCTCCAATGGTGGAGAATTATCTTAACTGAGGCGAATTCATGCTACTGGTTTAGTGAGCAGGTACGTTGTTACACTGCATACTTTCAGGCGCAGCACTAATCGCCCTGTTATTTACATAATTGTGGCCGTCGGTGGTGCAATGGGTAGTGTGCGCGCCTCTTGTACGTGAGATCCTGGGTTCGATCCATGCTCCGACTACCTTAAAATTTCTTTCGACGGCGGACACCTCGCATAGTGACGGCGACACTATTGAGTATTTAGCCATGAAAATGCTTTTCAAAAATACCGTTCGGAACTGGTGTTAAACTGTAGGTCCCAATCAGTGAGTATAAACTAGAAAGCGCACAGCTCACTGGTTGTGAGAAGCTCTCCCCGATTCCTTCATGGGATGTAATGGGAAACCATTTCCTTTTTTAATTTATTTATTTACATAATGTTAGTATGGTCATTAATAGCAAGCAAAAGTTTTTCTTATTCGAAACAATATTGTTCAGAGTAAGTGAGTGAGAGAGAGAGAGGGAGTGATAGTCAAAATATTTTTTAGTTTTTATAATTTCCAAGTGATTGAAAGCCTTAGAACCGAGAGTACCTTAAATAGATAGGCGTATAATACTTGCACGCAAAGAAAAAACTCGTTCCTCCCAAACGAAATCTCAGATAACTGAAGTTCGTTTGGGGAGAGTAGTTGGGAGAAACGAACTTCTGTTAAGCCATACATGTCATTTCGTTTGGGAGAACCGAAAAATGTTTACATCACACGTGTTATGAAAAACATTAGCTGAAAAAAACGTTTGCGAGAAACGAAAAACGGTTCCGCCAACTGTTCCCTCGGTTACAACAACCGAGTTGTAGTTGATCCTAACTAAAAAAAACGTTTACGAGAACTGAAAAACGTTAGCAGTAAACGAATTATGAAAAATTAAAGCTGAAAAACGTGTGTGAGCAACGAAAAACGGTTCCACCAACTGTTCTTTCGGTTACAGCAACCGAACTTTTATTTATGGCTTCCATAACTCTTTTTTGTTTAAATTTCCAACTTTTATGATTTTGGTTTTACCCATAAAAGTTGTCTTAAAAAAGTTAGAATTTTTGTCTATTTTTTCACTGCCAGCTATTTGTTCACTGCGCAGCAAACGACAACGCCTCAATTGTCCATCCAAGATATATTGACAAGGTAGAATCATTAGCATGTGTGATCACTTTAATGTGTATGCGAGTGTGTATATGCCAAACGAGTGGATAAAACTGCGTATACAGTCGAAAGAATGAGAGAAATTTAAGTTCTTCGTAATCTGTGCTCTCATTAGAAAAATGACTAATTTCAGTTATCGCAAACGATTTTTATTTTGGACGCGTTTAATGCAAACGAGAAGTCGTTTGCAAAAATATGATACACATTTGCGATATATGATGTGTGGACTAAGGGCACCTATTAAAATTTTATTTCCATGGCTATGAATGTAGATTTCAATTTTTAAAAGGACTAAAAGAAGCACATGCAAATTCAACAACAATTTTCGTCGGCGAAATCCTCTAGAAACATCTATTCCACAATATATTGACAGAATATTTGGATATTTTGCCGGTTATTTTGCTGCAGTTTTCTTGACCTTGTTTCAAAGAAAGACAAACATGACGTCTGGAAATGGAGATGGAAAATTTTTGTGAATTTTAATGAGTAATAATTTTAGTGTAAATTTTTGGCACTTTTTGAACAAAGGACCAAAAGGACCCTTTAAACTGTAAAATAGAGCATTTGAATATTCTACGAAAATAATCCCTGTCAAATTTCACTGAAGACGTATTAGCACAAGAATTCGCTCAATTGAATTTTATACACAATTTTTAAATTTATCTCGGACAGTATCGGATAAGAAAGTTCAAACTTGCCACGCCCAAAAAAAAGTGTAGCTACACAGCGGTCTAAATTTGACTATACTCACCTAGTATGATCGTTTGGCGTAGAAATCATCCACCCCCAAAATTGGTGTTTCACAGTCCCAATGTGCGAATGTTTCGACCTCGTTACGAGTCCGTAAAATCATAAAAAAGCGAATTGTGAGTTCTCGAATTCGTTTCGAACCCGTTACGAGTCCGTAAAAATATAAAAAAGCGAATCAGTGAAATTGTGATTTGTCGGGTCCGTCTCGAACCCGTTACGAGTCCGCAAAAACATAAAAAAGTGGAACAGTGAAATTGCGATTTGTCGGATCCATCACGAATTGATTTTATTTCCAAAAAACGAATCCGAAACGGATTCGAATATGAAGTTCGTTACGAGTTCGAGACGGATCCGAAAAAGTACAAAAAGCGATTCGCGGTTTCGAGAGGGATTTCATACGAAAACGAATTCATTATGAGTTCGTAACGGATGCCCGTTTCGGTCAAAACTTTAACATCAATGGTTGATTTTATGGTAGTACGAGGCGGTCCCAAAACTATCCGACCTAACAAAGAATGCACAAAAAAGTTGGGAACAATTTTCTTTATTTTTCAACATAATCTCCTTTTAGATCGATATACTTTTTCCAGCGATATTCAATAGCTTCGATACGCTGTTTATAGTAAGAACTGTCAAACTCCTTAAAATGGCCATCAGACGCAGACTCCACCTGTTCATTGTTGACAAATCTTTTTCCATCAAGTCATTTTTTCAAGTTTGGAAATTGAAAATAGTCTGAGGGAGGTAAATCTGGCGAATAGGGAGCGTCATGAAGCAATCCAAAATTGAATTCATTAATTTTGCCCATCCCCACAGTGGATGTGTGAACTGCAGCATTGTGTTGATGGAACAACACCTTCTTTTTCGCCAAATGCGGCCTTTTTTCCACACGCTGAAAAACCTGCCTTTTTTTTGTTGTTTGAATGCAAATATAAAGGGTGTTCGGAGCTTGTCGCAAATGTAATATAATTGTGTCCAAAGATATTCAATATTACATGTTTGAGACACAATGATTAATATGTTAGAATATATGTGTTTGCGACCCACATATGTTTATGTTTGTGATACTACTACAGCTGTGATTCTTGCACTGTCTATGCTCTCTCGAGAGCAAGAGAATAAAAGAAGTACAACGAGATAGACTTTCTTGTAAGTGTGTGTGTATCTGTATTTTCGCAATATTTTCTCAGTCAGTGAGACATCAGAATGTGCTTGCAAATTGCATATGAAGCCAGTCTTTCTTATTTTGGCTGATGTTTTGCGTTTTAGTTTCATGTATTCAGTCGTCAATGGTGCGTCGGACAGAGGATATGAAAAGCGCTTGATCAGTGAAAAAAGAATAAACGAAGGCTCGGACGCTTAAATGGTTTGTGATGTTGCTTTGGTTTGTGTGTGTGATTAGTATATATGCATGCGTGCTACCAAAGTGAGAAATAAAGGGCAACAACGTGAAGCCCTTTGTCTGTCCGAGCCTTTACTGAAAAAAAGGAACGGCGGACCATTTGTGAAATAAACGCTAGGCTTGCATGAACTAGATTTGCATATAAATTTATTCTTTGTGTACCAACGCATAGCTGAAACCTTCCGAAAACAAAAACGTGAGAAACAACAAAGAAAGAGGGGAAATACGCATATGTTTCCACGTAAAAGCATACATGTTTGCCAGTAAACATGATGCTGTTCACATTTAAACACAAGTGAGTTTGGGACTTGCAAACATATTAATGTTTGAAGTGTATTCCAAATATTTATATGGTTCCTCCAGAATATGTTTGGGAGAATATGTTAGCGAGGCCGTTATTTTTCTGCGTGCACAATTTCATAACTTAAACACTAGCGTAATATTCGCCGTTGATGGGTTTTCCTTTCTGCAGATAATCAATAAAAATTATCCCATGCGCAACCCCAAAAACAGACACCATGGCCTTGCGTGCAGAGGGAACCGTCTGCGCCTTGTTTGAACACGATTCTCCCATTCCAGGCCACTGCTTTGATTGTTTCTTTGTCTCGGGTGTGAAGTGGTGATCCATGGTTATAAATCGACGCAAAAATAAGGATTTATTGCGTTGAAACATCGCCAAACACTCTACTGAAACATCTTCAAGACGCAGTTTTTGCTCTGTTGAAAGCAAGAGCGGCACCCATCTTACGCACAGCTTTCTTATTTTCAAATCTTTGGTCAATATACGATGCTTATCACTTTTTCAAATGCCTACCATTTCATTTAGCTCATACGTTATCAGTTATTGGGTCGACGAATACAGTTGCCACTCAAATCAAAAGTACGTACAGAACTGTTTCTAAAGAACAAAATCTAAGTTGGTATACAAACCCCAGTCTATCATCGTAGGATTGAATATCATTTTGTCCATGTTATGAAGTACATGTTCTACGTAAGGGCGGATCAAATAGTCCGTGACTTTTCGAACTTCCCTCGTAGTTATATGAAATGCAACACTGCTCTCATCAAGTACGACCTCTTAATAGACTACTGTCAAATTTTGAGCAAGTTCCGTTATTTACTTTGCGTTTAACAGCTGTCCAAAACATATAACGTCGTGGATTTTTTTTTAAAATGGAAAAATTGAATTTCGGGTGCCCATTAAAGATTATTTTTCCCGAAAAAACACCGTCAATCAAACCAAGGAAAAGCTTGAAAAATAATATGGGGACTCTGCACCATCGATTTCAATGGTAAAAAAGTGGTTTACTGACTTTCGCTGTGGTTGCACAAGTACAAATGACGCTGAAACATCTGGACGGCCAATATTAGGTCAATACACCCGAAAACGTCGAAACAATCCACGATATGGTGTTGGTCGATCGAAGAGTAAAAGTGCGAGAGATTTTTGATGCCATAGGCATTTCATACGGCAGTGTGGTTTCGATTTTAAATGATCAGTTGGGTTTGAAAAAGCTGTCTGCAAGATGGGTGCCGCGTTTGCTCTCAATTGACCATAAACGTACGGGTGCTCACGTGTGTAGTCTTAATGGCTAAATTCCATGAATTGGGCTACGAATTGGTACCTCATCCACCATATTTTACTGAGTTAGCTCCCAGTGACTATTTCCTATTTCCAAACCTAAAGAAATGGCTCGGTGGAAAGAGATTTAGCTCCAACGATGAAATTATTTATCAAACAAATGCCTATTTTCTGGACCTAGAAAAATTCTATTTTTTGGAAGGGATACAAAAATTGGAGAAACGTTGGACTAAGTGTATTGAGCTAAAAGGAGATTATGTTGAAAAATAAATATTTCTTTTGCAAAGAAAACTGTGTTTCTTTCAAAAAGTCACGGACTTATTGATCCGCCCTCGTGTTTGCTCAGTGAAATGTTTTCAAACGATTTATTCAATTACTGACATGTACGACGAACAAATTGTAAATTTTCCCCATATTTAATGAAATGACGATGCAACGTTGCGACTGTCCAAATTTTCAGCAGTCCTCTTCTTTAATTACACAATACAATGTAATCAATTCATGCAAATAAAAATGAAATTAAGTTGTAATCCTTTTCATACAATTTTCCAAAGTAATTTAATCCATTCGTCTATTTTTTAATAGGTACCTTAATCAAAATTAATACTTACGAATATTTGCAAAATGCTCTTATCTAAACAAAGCTTATCTGCTGTCATGTACCTACGCTATAGTCCTTTTTGCATGCAATCCTATTTGCGAGTCTTCACTTAAATTTAATGTAGCCATTAACAAAGCTCTACTAACCTACCACACCTAGCGGTGGGTGTTAGTAGTTTCCTCTTCCACAAAGTTTGTGGCCATTGTAAGGACCATTGGCCATTGAATGGATATTTTGTGTGGTATGCAAATATTTACCAAAGCATTTGTTAATACATCGTTTATAAACACAATTAATGACGTTGACACGTTGGTGCAATTAAGTAACGACAAACCAAGGGAAATGTTTGATATGCAAAGAGCGAAATATTTCGGGACAAACAATATACACACAGGACTATGTGAATAACAGTCATGTCTGGTTGGAGTATTCAAATAGTCGAGTTGGAGCCTTAATTAAAATGTCCATTATGCATTTGCGTCACTGCAATTATGGTAATATGACTAACTGCACACATTCCAATTACCTTAATCCTTCTCCTTCGTATTTCAGGAGAATACATGGTTAATAATGTCATTATTTGCCATTGTCACATGCTCGTACACTATATTTGTATGTTGGCAATGACAGGATCACAATACAAATTTCAATTGAAAATATTTCTTACGCCCAATTTCACCAAACAAAGTTAAAGCTAACGGCCAGTTAAAAATTATAAATTCCATACAAACTGACAGCTAAAATTGTTCGTTGGCTCTAAGTGAAAGATAGCTGAACATGGTTTGTAGTGCACAGTGTAAAAGTATTTACATATACATACACGCTGAAAAAAAACGGCCTCTGTAACATATTCTGCAGGAACTATGAATATATTTGAAACACATTTCAAACATTTATATGTTTACAACTCCCAAACTCAGGTGTATTTAAATGCAAACATTATCATGTTTACTGACAAATATGTATGCTTTTACGTGCTTCATCCCAAACATACATACACTTACGTGGAAGCATTCGCGTGTTTCCCCCAAACCTCCATACACTTAAGTGGAAATATATGCATATTTTCTCCACAAACATAATAATATTTAGAAACGAATTATTCTTTCTTTCTTTATTTATTACAATTAATTTTATCAATATGTATACACATTTATAAATAATTAATACAAAAAATTCAAATATTTGAAATTACTATTTTTACATTTACTTGCATTAAATGCATTTGTTTTTTTATGAAAGGAGAATCTGCTGCTCATTTGCTTCTCCTTTCGTTTTGTCTCTCACGTGTTTCTTTTCAGAAGGTTTCAACTATGCCTTAGTTATCAATGTGCGTTTGTACACAAACAATATACTTATATACAACTCTAGTTCATGCAAGACAAGCGTGTATTAATTACTTGTGTTTTTGCTAATTATATTTTTTCAGCAGAAACTCGGGCAGAAAAACGGATTCACGTGGTTGCCCTTTCCAGTTTCTTTCCCCAAAATCGTTTCTCACTTTGGTAGCACACATAAATATATATGTTATAACATATTAATCATTGTGTCTCAAACATGTAATATTGAATAGCAAACACAATGCGTTTGGGCACAAGTATATTATATTTGCGACAAGCTCCAAACACATCTTGCATCCAAATACCAAAAAACTAAAGATTTTTCAGCGCGTATAAAATACATTTGCTATCAGTAGTATGATATCTAAGAAATCTACCAAGCAATCGAAATCCATGAGCTGGCAGACCTAGAGAAAGTCTGGAACCAACTTTTACACTGACAGGAAAGCGCTTCGTCGCAGGGTTACAAGAAGTTCGTTAGTGTATTACATGACTACGATACAATGAAAAATTTTGTACAATATGGGATTTTGTCAACTAACCGACTTACTTAGGGTGTTATTCCATAAGTCGTGAATCAGTCACTTCGTGTTACTTGTGTCGTCTTCGTAATTTATAAAACGTCACAGCTGTTCCGTGACTGCCTGCGTTGAGTTACGATATTTAAAGTGTAGATTACAAAACGCAGTGCAACGTCTTAAATGACTTAGGCTGTGAAATTCAACCCGGCATAATTCCTAGCGTTAGTTAATCAAAGTGCAAATTTAAATACAAATGTCGAACGTGGCTGATCAGATGAAAGTATTTTGAATTTCATTTCTTATAAGTATTTGTTAATTTTTATTTAATTACTTATACTTACTTACTTATCCGGTATCGAACAACCCCGTGGGTCAGGGACCTTAGAAAACGAAGATAACATATTTCGCCAACCGGTTCGACCTTTTGCTTTATCTCTCCAGTTGGTAATACCAAGTGTACCCAGGGATTCGTCAACCTGATCCTTCTAGCGGAGTCTTGGTCTTTCTATTTTTCGTCTTACTTCGAGTTCGGTTTCGAAAACCCTTCGTCCTGGTTCGTCTTCATCTATTCTACTGACATGGCCTAGCCAGCACAATCGCGTTATTTTGATCCGCTTAACTATGTCGATGTCCGGATAAAGCTCATACGCTGATACTCACCGTTGCGCACCATAGGGCCATCAATTTTTCGGAGTATTTTTCTCTCGAAGACTCTGCTTGCGATCTGCTTGCGATAAGACCCAGGATTCTGCGCCATAAAGCAAGGCAGGTTGTATGAGAGTCTGGTATAGCTGGATTTTCGTCATTTGAGAGAGGGCTTTATCTGTAAAATGCTTGTAACATCTATTCGCAAGCACAATTCTCCGCTTGATCTCAAAGCTGACGCCGTTGTTTTTGTTTACGGCAGATCCGAGGTATATAAATTCGTCCACCATCTCGAAATTATAACGGTTATCAACGTTCACGCTTTGGTCTAATCGCGTGGAGGCGATGCTCATTGAAACCATTAATTTTGACTTGTTCTCATTTACTTTCAGACCAACTTTTGCTGATTCCTTCTCAATTCTCGAAAACACCGTAATAACTTCTCTAATAGTGCGCCCAATGATATCGATATCATCAGCATACGCGAGCGGCATGTGACTCTTGCTACTGATGGTTTTATTCATATCGACTGCAGCTTTTCTCGTAATGACCTCCATTAAGATGTTAAAGAGATCGCACGATATTGTGTCGGCTTGCTTAAGGCCTCGCTTGGTTTCGAAAGGTTCGGTAAGATCCTTATCAACTTTGACAGCGGATTTGGTGTTCGTCAGGGTCACCCTGCAAAGGCGTATGAGTTTTGCAGGAATACCAAGCTCAGACATTGCTTCTTAGAGTTTCTCCCGTATCGGGCTATCGAAGACCGCTTTATAATCGACAAATAGGTGATTGGTGTCGAATGGTTTCCGTGGGTCTTCTCCAGGATTTAGCGTAGCGTGAAAATCTGGTCAGTTGTCGATTTTCCAGGCCTAAAGTCCAATCAGGTCAGCGATAATTGGTTATAGGTTGTCGCACATTATACTTGTTAGAACCTTATATGCTATGGATAAAAGACTTATTCCACGGTAGTTGACACAGAGACTCGGATCACCTTTCTTAAATATGGGGCATAGTACACAGGGACTCCAATGGCCGGGCGTGCATTCATCTGATGCATGCATCTTATCAGCTCATCGCCACCAGCCTTAACAGCTCCGCCGGTAATACATCGGCTCCTGTGGCTTTGTTGTTTTTAAGCCGGGCAATAGCTGTTCTGACCTCGTCTTGGGGGAAATCGAAGTCGTCTTCCATGATGTGATCGATTGTCTCATCGTCATTGGATATCTCACGTACCAGTAGCGCGTATTTAATTACACAAAAAAAATTCGTTCCTCCCAAACGAAATCTCAGATAACTGAAGTTCCTTTGGGGACTGCAGTTGGGAGAAACGAACTGCTGTTAGGCCATACATGTCATTTCGTTTGGGAGAACCGAAAAACGTTTGCAGCAAACGAGCTATGTAAAATTAGAGCTAAAAAAATGTTTGCGAGATACGTAAAACGTTTACACCAACTATGCTTTCGGTTACAGCAACCGAGTTGTAGTTACTCTAAACTAAGAAAACGCTTGCGAGAAACATTACTTGTACACAATCTTGTATATTAAAACTTTTATTTATGGCTATGCTGTCCCGCCTTGAATTCACATAACAACTAAAAGCGCAGCAATGTACAACGCGTCAATTGTCCATCTAGGATATATTGACAAGGTACACGCAAAGAAAAACTCGTTCCACCAAAGAAAATCTCAGATAACTGAAGTTCGTTTGCCATACTTGTCATTTCGTTTGGAAGAACCGAAAAATGTTTGCAGCAAACGAGTTATGAAAAACATAGCTGAAAAAAAAGTTTGCGAGAAACGAAAATCGGTTTCGCCAACTGTTCCCTAGGTTACAGCAACCGAGTTGTAGTAGATCCTAACTAAAAAAACGTTTTGCAAAAACTGAAAAACGTTTGCAGTGAACAAGTTTTGAAAAATTGAAGCTGAAAAAACGTTTGCGAGAAACGAAAAACGGTTCCACCAACTGTTCTTACGGTTACAGCATCCGAGTTGTAATTAAAACTTTTATTTATGGCTTCCAAAGATTTTTTTGTTTAAACTTTGTTTTAAAAAAAGTTGTCATTCTTGTCTTTTTTTTACTGTCTACTTACACGTCTGTCTCGCCTTGTAATCAAATAACAACAAAAAGTGCAGCAAACTACAACGCGTCAATTGTCCATCCAAGATATATTGACAAGGTAGAAGCATTAGAGTGTGTGATCACGGTGTATACGTGAGTGTGTATGCCAAACGAGTGGATAAGACTGTGAATACAGCCGACAGAATGATAGAAATTTATGTTCTTCGTAATCTGTGCTCTCATTAGAAAATGGCAAATTTCAGTTATCTCAAAGGTTTTTTAAATTTGCGGCAAATGTTATTTTGTACCCGTTTGATGCAAACGAGAAGTCGTTTGCAACAACATGATACACATTTGCGATGTACAAGTTTATTTGGGAGAACTACATGAGCGGTTGCGATTAATAAATTAATACAAATCAATCAAAGTATTGTTGCAGTAACCGAGCAATAAAGGTTTTTTTTCTTTGCGTATAGGAATAAAAAGCAACAACAGCTCAGCAATTTGACTTGCTAATGGCAGAGATGGGCACAAATCTTGGCTGAATTGCCAGAGTTTGGGCGAGGTACAAAACTTGATAAACACAAACACTGAAATCAGAGAAAAATCAAAAATATTTTAATAATATAATTCAATTCGGTTGGAAAGATAAGGGTTTTGTTTTGTTTTAATTGTTAAATATTGTTTATATCTCCTGATGATGCTACACAAAGGAGTAGCGAAATATCAAGGAAAATAAATATAACAACAGCAAATCTGACCTCAAGCTCGAAGAATATTGAATATTTATAATTAATTATAATAATAATTAGTATTCAAATTGTTTTCGTTGTTTTGTTAATAGAGGGCGGATCTATAAGTCCGTGACTTTTTGAATGAAACACTATTTTTTTTGGAAAAAAATTTATTTTCCAACATAATCTCCTTTTAGCTGTTGTATGTTTTGAACAGCTGTTAATCGCGAAGTAAATGACGGAATTGGCTCAAAATGTGACAGTAGTCTATTTACAGGTGGTGCTTGATGGGAGCACTGTTGGATTTCATATAACTACGAGGGAAGTTCGAAAAGTCACGGACTTATTGATTCGCCCTCAATGTAATTAACTTATTGATTCTTTGGTTTAATGTTATATACAGTTTTTTTTATATTATAGATGCATTTATGTTAGAAGAGAATTGCAAAGAAATAATTAAAAAGTTTTAAATGTTAAAAATTATGTTTTTGAATTTAAATTTTATGACAGATTTTCTTAGATTTAGTTAATGTATGAGGAGTTCATAGTACAGTCTTACAAGGTCAGGAACATTTTTGTAATAGGGTAATTCCAAAATATTTCGACACAGTCCACCACCCAACCCCCTATTGAATTGTATGCAATTTGGACAGAAATTTCCCCTCGGCCATACGATTTCTATGACACCTTAATTCAATCAAAATTCAAAGTAGTTTTTGTTTTCTGGTTCGTTGGAGTATTGTATGGCACTTTCTGAAAAAAGGACCTGACTGAAAAATGGCATATCTTTGGAATGCGTTGATGGCTTTCAAAATGTTGGATATCATTTCAAAGCATGCAAAATCCGCTTTAATAATACCCCATAATAAGAACTTCAATAACTTAGTCAATTAATACGGGGTTTTTTAAAAACAAAGTTGCGTTTTACTCACTGGGAAACGTTCCTTCTGAATAAATTCAAGAGTATTATGGTTTCTTTATAAAATAATGTGTGAAATCGTCGCTGAAATTGAAAAATGGTGAAAAAAATTTAAAATATATCTGTTTGCTGGAGAAATACACACAGACTTCTCATCTCTTCGTAAAGAAGGTATACATGGTTTGAAAGAACTAAGTTTCTTCTTTTTAAATCGGGTGAGAAAGTGAAAATCTGTTGATAATCAACTAACTTACGGGCGTATAAGTGTGCAAACGTACGCAAAACCGGGTTTTTAACCGGTTTTCAAGATTTTCGGGGTGTTTGGGAAATTTCACACGCAGATTCTTGTTTCACTCGACAATACCTACAAGAAACAATAATATCACTTCCCAGGTATTGCTAGTTTAGTATTTTTTGTAACTATGTTATACGTAGTTACTACTTGTAAAATCGAAACGAAAACAGCAAAACTCTAGCAGTCTTTACCAAACCATATGTATCCCATGGATATCCCATTTGGAAATTTGACTCTGATGTAGAGTAACAGATGGACTTTCTTTTTGGTTGGGGAAATCAATCATTGAACCACAATGACATGACTATTGTATCGACTGTTATTAAAGCGGGTTTTGCGAGCTTTAAAATGATATCCAACATTTTGAAATCCATTAACGCATTCCAAAGTTATGACATTTTTAAGTCAGGTCCTTTTTTCAGAAAGTGCCATACAATACCTACCACAACGAAACATAAAACAAAAACTACTTTGAAGAAGAAACGAGAAGAAATTACTGTCTATACCAATTTTATATTTTATATGTATTTTATACCAATTTGTTTTATACCAATTAAAGGTGGTCGGGTTCGATAATTCTGATTTTTGTGTCGATTTTTGTTGGAATTACCCAATTTTGGAAAATGGTTCCAATTATGATTTTCCTTTATAAAATTTCTTCGATTCCCTCGGGTAACTCGAATTACTAGAATAATATTGTATAATTCGAATGCTCCCTCAACACTCATTGTATGTGTAAAGTATAATGAGTGAAACAAAACTCTGCACAACTTTGTACACGTACTGACCTCATTAGTGCCAACGCTATTAATTACACCATTCCTTCATACCGAAGCAAGCACATTCAATGCTTACCGAGTTGTGCCAGGTGTGAATCGTAGTCAGTGTGAATGCTACAAGCTAAACGACTTCCATCTTTTCACATTTTAAGTAATACAGGTCTAACTCATTGCTTCTCACTGAAAGTGAAGTGAATGAATATGTGCCATTACTTTTGTGATTGTCTCATGGGAAGCTTTTTATTCATTCATGCAGATGTTTACTAGATAGAGACAGAAGGTTGATACACGCTGAAAAAAAAAACGGGCAAAGCAATATATTGCAAGAACCATGTACATTGGACCGTACCTCAAAAAAAAAAAAAATTGTGTCGTAAACCTTCGAATATGGCGTATTTTTGGAAGGCAATTTCGGAAAAAAAGTTTAATTTACATTTTTCGTTATATGTTTGTCATTTACAGTCGCAACTTAAAGTGTGATATATCGATGTTTTTGTCTCGAGGGTACCAATGTTTTGGTCCAAGGGCCATTGAGGGCCAATTATCGAAATATTTCTTTACCTAAAGTTTATTGATATTTCGCGAGCTTTAATTTTATATTATTGTGGCGGTACTAGGGATGCTAAACAGGATTGATTTTAAAAAAATCCCGGGATTTTTCGGGATCCCGGGATTTCGGGATTCTATTTTTACATTTTTTTGGGAACAGGTCTATTTTACGGCTTACACTCCAACAAACAACCACAAGGGGGGTAGAATACGTTATTCTAAGTAAAAAAGTAAAATAAACAAATCGGGGCAAATGCATAGTTTCGGAGTTATGGGCCCCGAAATTTCGGATATGTGAGAGGGTTATGGCGTTAACGTACCGTGTAAAGCTATAGATATCAGTTTTTTGTATAAAACAATTCAAAACAAACTCATAAAGTAATGTAGCACTTTTTGATAAGTCGCTTAGTTATCTAGTTATCGGATGTTGACATTTAGAAAAATTATCGAGTTTCTTTTTACTTTTCTCAAACAAAAACAACAATTATTTTAAAACATCGCGCGATTTTTCGAATATTTTTTTTCAAGCGAAATAAAAATTATTTTAAAAAAATTCTTAAATTGTTGTTTCAGAAACGTAAACATTCGATAACTCGATAACTAAGCGACTTATCGAAAAATGCTACATTATTTTTTGAGTTTGTTATGACTTGTTTTATGTAAAAAAGTGATATCAATGGCTTTACACGGTACGTTAGTGGAAAAAGTATCCGAAATGTCGGGGTCCATAACTCCGAAACAATGCATTTGCCCCGATTTTTTTATTTTACTTTCTTTGTTACTTTCGTTGCTTAAATAACATGTTCTACCCGACGCAATAAATTTTGTAATTTTTGGAGAGTAAACCGTATAATAAACATACATATGCCAATATTAACTTACGTTAAGATGTGTTAGTTATTAAACCTTTTGTAGAGCCGCCAATGGTTTTTAAACCCTTTTTGCACAATTTGCATTTTGCTTGAGGTGCACCTTTCGTCTCTTCCGAAAAATAACACCACACTGAACTTTTGTCATTGTTTTTAGTTTTATGTTTTTCAAAATTAATAATAATCCCGAAAATTGCCGGGATTTACTTATTATAATCCCGGGATTCGGGATTCATCAATCCCGAAAAATCCCGTGATTTCGGGATTCGGGATTTCCCGTTTGGCATCCCTAGGCGGTACATTACGACGGTAGGAACTGAGATAAGATGGGTATATGCTACAACGGGGACCTGACGTCAATGACCTTTGGACCAAAACATTGGTATCCTCGAGCAAAAACTACGATATATCACACTTTAAGTTGCGACTGTAAATGACGAAGATATAACGAAAATTGTAAAAAGGTGATCCCTACGTTCGGCAAAAAATTAAAAATGTGTTTTCTTCGAAATTGCCTTCCGAAAATACGTCATATTCGAAAATACGTCATATTCGAAGGAAGGAATGCATTGTTTTCTTGATGTGAAGATCTTTGTTGTCTGTCACGTTTTATTTTCAGAAGTTTGCAACAAGCATAGCCACGTTTGTGTCACAAAATCATATAATACATAATCGTTGTGTCATGCCAACATGTATAAGTAATAATGAATAGCAAACACAATGTTTATATGTTTGTATCCCAACAACAAGCGTACTATCCCAATCCAAGGCATTGTCGGCTAAACTTTCTATATGAAAAGAGAAACAAAAAGATTAAATTATCTGTTGCCTAGATTTAACTACTTAAAATTACACATTCTGAAGGGAAAAGATTAACCGATAAGATATTGAATTGTCACCCACTGTGCCATACAGTTGGAAGGTGCAAGGATATTGCTAGTGCGAGCACGTGATTTAATTAAATTAACTGCATACAGGCGGTGCATTAAAAATTCATTATAAAACAGATTATTATAATTGAAATTACATTTATGAAATTTTAGCATGATATTTACTTTACATGCATTTGTTTTTTTCTCCCTCCCCCCCCCCCCCGAAACATCTACAGACCAACACATTCCAAATGGTTATGGCCACGGACGAAGTCTACACTTATGCCATCTTCAATTACGACCCAATTAATTGGTCTGCTCATACGGAGGCGGGTGGTGATACCACGCACGGTGAAGGTGGCGTTCCTGCATTCGTAAGTATATTAAATTGTAAATGTATTGTACGAGTAATTAATGTGTGTGTGTGTGTGTGTGAGAGCAAAGTTAAAAAGTTAGTTATTTTTTATACCTCAACTAAGTATTCTCTTTAATCTTCTTAATAGTTCAAGTTGGTGTTTTTATTGTTTTGCTGATTTTACACACTTCCACACAGTCCCACGGGCACACACACACACACCACAGACACATGTGCATGAAGCTATGTGCTAATGCGTGAGCATATGTCCTTGTTTTAGTGTGCATATGTTTGCATATGTGTGTGTGTGTGTGTGTGTTGGGATGTTTGAAGTTGATCCTTTTATGTTGTTCGGGTGCTTAAGCTGCTGCTCACGTTTTCTTGTTTAGAAGACGAATTATATATGCACTGTGCTTAATTTTTATACTCTCACCATTATTTCACTATCTTGTTTGTTTTGTCTTATGATTCAAAGTCAATATACATACATACATACATATGTGTACGAGAGACTAGTAACTCCCACACACATCACCAACGTCATTGTATTAATCTTTCATCCTCATCACGGCTAAAATTTAGGCTAAAGGTGACCAAATTTGAAAAGTATTTCAGTTAATATGTTGCGATTTTCACCTGCTTACTACTGATATTAAGGATCAAGACTTTGGCAAATAGTAGTTAGAACATATGTTACTCAAGCTGACCATTAGGATTGTATCATCGTCCAAACTCTTGGTAAAATCTCTTTCAAGGTCTGTTCCATTTCGCATTATTATAAAAAAATTTAGAAAAAAAATTTAAAATTTTAAAACAATTTCAATGGAATTCGGAAGGGTGTAATGTTTTCAAACCTGAAAGTGGCTCGTTTACTCTTTCTTACTCCATTATATTTCTCGGTTTTGTTAATTGATGATAAATGTGTGTAAACACCAAGTATCACATTCTGCAGTTTGTTGACATTCAACTACGGCTTCTCTTAGCAGTCATACTTCCAGGCCCTCCTTACTTTTCCCAGACTGATAAAAAGTTCAATACACATTGGCATCTCGCTTCTTGAATGTGGGCTGGAAAGAGGCCTTATCTAAAGGAACAAAACGATCCAGTATCCATTCAGGCTTCCCCTTCGAATGCAGATCTATCAGGAGGCCTTCTCCGTACCTTCGAAAAATTCCAATAGACATGCACACTTTCCTTCTTTGTGCAGACCTGTTGGCATGCTCGCATGAAAGCGAAATATTTCAACATCTCGGTAATTTGTGTGCACTCACCGAAAGAGGATACAGATGATGAGGTCAAAGAAACATTTTATGAGCGTCTGGAGGAAGTTTATGAACGCTGCCCTGACCACGACATTAAGATTATTCTGGGCGATTTTAATGCCAAATTAGGAAAGGAAAGTGTCTTTCGACCAACCGTCGGTAATCACAGTCTACATGACACCACCTCCGATAATGGAATAAGACTGATAGACTTCGCCGCTGCAAAGAACATGGTAGTTAATAGCATGCGATTCCAGAATTAGGACATTCATAAGGGGACCTGGATATCTCCTGATCAGCGGACGAAAAACCAGATTGATCACTTGGTAATAGATGGCAGGCAATCTTCTAGTGTAATGGATGTACGTGCGATTCGAGGTGCCAATATCGACTCGGATCATTACTTGGTGGCTGCGAAAGTTCGCACAAGACTGAGCAGGGCGAAAAACGTACGAAGCCGAACACAGGAAAAGCTGGATATTGACAAGGTACAAATTCCGGAGATATCAATGTCCTATCGACAGAAGCTCTCTCACCTGCTAGAGCAGAATACCCCCTCCAGAAGACCGAAATGTGCAGTGGAAGCACATCTCCCATTCTTTGGAAACCGCTGCAAGGACTGAACTTGGCTACCAAAAACCGCAGAAGGATAAGCCATGGTACGACGAAGAATGTCGCATTGCAACTGATAAAAAAGACGCTGCACGTATGGCAACGAAACAGTGAATTACAACACGTGCTGGAAGTGAGCGGTATAAGAGTCTAAGAAGGGAGGAAAACCAACTATTTAGGCGGAAAAAATGACAGTGGGAGCAGAGAGAGAGTGAAAATACCGAAATGTGCAGGATGAATAGTGAATCCCGAAAGTTTTTACAGAGGTTAAGAAGATCGAATAACGGGCCTAATAATGGGCTGCCCTCCTGCAAGGACGAGAACGGGAATCTGGTGACTGACAAGCAGTGTGTGCTCAAAATGTGGAGAGACCACTTTTCAGCACTACTCCACTGAGATTTTTCCACTGAAGATCAGGAGGTTATGATAATGGAAGATAGTGTAGATTGTACCCCCCAACCAATACAAGATTAGAAAGGCGATCTCCGCCTTAAGAATCGAAAAGCCGCTGGTGCGGATGGCCTACCCGCTGAACTTTTTAGGGCAGGTGGCGAAGGACTGCTAGCCAACATTTATCGACTTATATGCGGTATATGGCTGGGGGAATCTATGCCCAACGATTGGAGTCTCAGTGTATTATGCCCTGTATTCAAAAAGGGTGATCCCTATGTCTGCTCCAACTATCGTATTATGTGCAACACTAAAGCCAATTATTGAAAACCTGATTGTACCTTATCAGTGTGGTTTTAGACCTGTCAAGTCCACAACTGACCAAATATTCACGCTACGACAAATCCTGGAAAAGACCCACTAAAAGCAAATCGATACATACCTCCTTTTTGTCGATTACAAAGCTGCTTTTGACAGCCCCATACGGGGTAAACTGTACAAAGCTATGTCTGAACTTGGTATTGCGGCAAAATTGATCCGCCTCTGTAGAATGACGCTGACCAACACCAAATCAGCAGTAAAAGTGGGGAAAGACCTCACTGAACCATTCTGTACCAAGCGAGGACTTAGACAAGGCGACACACTTTCGTGCAATCTCTTCAACATCTTAATGGAGATAATACAGATAATACGTGCTGCAGTAAATACGAATAAGACCATTAACACGAAAAGCCATATATTGCTGGCGTATGCTGACGACATAGACATCATTGGGCAAAATTTGCGACAGGATACTGCAGTATTTTCAAGAATCGAAAAGGAATCAGCGAAGTTGGGTCTTGCTGTTAATGAGGGCAAGACAAAATTGATGGTTTCAACGACTAGACAAACCTCTCGACTTGGTCCGCACTTGAACGTTGACAACGGATTTAATTTTGAAGTGGTAGATGAATTTATCTACCTTGGATCCGCTATGAACAAGGACAACAACGACAGCCTTGAGATAGGTAGGAGAATTGTGCTTGCAAATAGATGCTATTTTGGGCTCAGCAAGCAGTCATTTAACCTGTCCTGACAAATGGCTCCGAAACTTGGGTCATATCGCGAGCGGATGAAAAACACCTGGGAGTATACGAGAGAAAAATTATCCGAAAAATTATCTGCGAGTACCGTCGTCGCTGCATCGTCTTCGACGGAGAACGGTCCAATGATCCTTTCCGCAGAAATTCCGGCCCTAACAGACACGCGGTGGTCGTGGTCACGAGGTTGCTCGTGAATTAATTGAGGGTTTTCATTGGCGTAGAACCAACAATTTTGTTTATTCACTGCTCCAATCAAAGCAAAGTGAACATCTTCGCTCATGTTTATTGAGAACATGTTTTGAATGTAAAGCTGCACGATAACAGCACTTTGTGGTAACGTGTACTGTTCCATGGCTCAAATTCACTTGGACAGACGCTTCTAATGCGGGCTGTCACAAGCCGATGTAAAAACAAAAGAATGAGTTACAGGGTTGCAGATGCGGAAGGTTTAAATGGTCCACCCATTAGAAGTTTCAAATTTTCGGTATTTTTTTGTGCTGATTTCAAAATTTTATACAAGTGTCTTCAGCCAGGAAAATATTCATGAATACAGCCGAATGTAGTGTTACTAGAACAGTGGAGCTAAATGATTTCATTTCGTTGGTGTTTCAAGGCTGCCACCAACTTGTTCAAATTCGCCATCATACAGCCCTTGAAATATTTGACTTTTGCAAAACTGTTTGTGATAATATAAGAACTTGGAAAATCTTTTTAATTCTATTTGAAATTAATTTCCAAACGATCAAAGGGACAATAATTCACATCATGTTTATAATCAAGAAAAAGTTTTTCATCTTCTTCTAATATTTCATCAATTTGACCACCTTAGAAACTAAATAATGTATTCCATTAATCCTTGAAAAACTCATTCGCAAATCCACCAGTAGCGTTTTAATCACTTGAGTATTTCACATCCACATATACAACATATTTTCGTTAACGAAGTAAAACTTTTTAATTTAATCTCTGTGGCTTTTACGCTACAGTCTCCGCTTTCTAACATGCAAACTGTACATACAATCGCATGGACAGAGTACAACGGGCAGAGCTACATATTTATTTCATTGCTAGAATATTTTTTAATTTAACAAAAATCTAAAAGTTGCTTACATTGTACGCTAAGGGCATCTCAAAAGCTGGGAACCTCAACATTTAATTTCCTTAACAGATTTTGTTTACTTGTGGGATCTTGGCTACGGTGAGGAGAGTGAAAGCGAGTAAATTGTAGAAGGATAATATAAACACGAGAAAGTGTATGAAAAACAATAAACATCAAATTACGGTATTTTAGTTTAAAGTGCTAAAGGGTTAACTTGCTCACTATGAATGGGCAAATGCAAATGTTTACAGTAGAAAGAAAGTTTTCGCCAAAGCAGAAGCAGCAGCAGAATCAGTTATTATTAATTTTTGTCATGAAATTTTGGGAAATACGATTTGGAAAATAGAAAATGAAACACCTAGAAAGGTGATACTCCCTTAGGGTAATACAGCGCGCGTAGGTGAATAAATTCAAACGCATACTATTTTTAATTTTGTAACTTGAATTTTTTATTATTTGAAATATTTTAATAGCTTTTAAATTTTTATGTTGTAAGTATGCTGATTACTATCTAGAAAACTTGTTTAAACAAACAATAATGACACATTCCCCAAGTGGATTTGAATCCCTATCTGTGTATTGCATAATCATCCTTGACACTTTTCACATTTTTAAGATAATAAGGGTTAAATTGTATACACGAAAAAAGAACAAATCATGAATCAAATCACAAGCAAAAAATAAATCATTATTTATACTAAATCTCGGACAATCGTATACCAAACCAAATTTAAAATTTGACCGTCTTATCTCCGGGTTAGAAAATAGTTTAAAGACCAAATCACCTAAAATTGTGTTTGCCAATTTTTGTTTTTAATATTGTTTCGTTTTTATTTTGAAATTGGAAACAAATGTTTTACTTTTTGTGGAGGATTTTGCTCTTTTTAAATATACTCCGCTGACTACAAGTGCTAATGAAAAACGCTTCGCTACAGAAATGTGAAAATGAAACAAGTGAGCTACTGTGCTGCAATATGCAATGAAAAGTTTATTACATCTGACGATATTGTTGTTGGGTGCACGGAAAATCTATCAAAACAATAACGCCCAAAAAAATATACAAAAAATTTGCCAAAAATTTCCCATATAAATTTATTTATTTGGGCGAAAGATAGCCCAAATAATGGATCATATTTCCCAAATTTTGGAACGAAGGTCCTTACAGCACGTTGCCAAATGAAAAAAAATTAAACAATTTTTTATAACACTATTATGCTACAACCCAGTATTATCAACTACATTGGGTACTTTTGCTTTGGTTTGTGTCTAGTCTAACCTACGTTGGAAAATTCTTGTTTAATGGGAAGTTTTGCAGGTGGATCCTGTAACCAATATTTAGTATATATTTTAGTTTTGAACACAATAAAAAGTAAATTTAGAAAAGCCAAAGTGAAAGAAGTTTAAAAATGTTTTCTTAACTAAGTGCCTTTTTTTAAAAAAGGTAAATTTTCTAAAAAAAAATACCTATTCATATTCTTAAAAAAGTGCATTTTCTTAAAAAAATACCTTATCTTACAAAAGTACCTTTGCGTAAAAGCTTACATTTTCTTACAAAAGTAAGTTTTTTTAAAAAAAGTAATTTTTTTAAAATCAGTACCTCTTCTTACAATAATAATTTTTTTTACAACAAATTGCCTTTTCTTAAAAATCTACATTTACTTTAAAGAGAACCTTTTTTGGGAAATAAAATAAATTTTCTTGAGATATGTGTCTATTCTTTAAAATGTACCTATTCTTAAAAAAAGGATCAATTCATGTTCAAAAATCAATGTTCAGCAAATACCTCTCTTAAAAAAATAAATTTTCTAACAAAATTCCTTTTTTTTTTTTAAATAATACCTTATCTTTTCTTTTCTTTTCTTGAGATAAGTAGCCTTTCTAAAAATAAGTAAATTTTCTTAAAAAAATAACCTTTTCCTAAAAAGAGTACCACTTGTTTAAAAAGTACCTGTTCTTAAAAAAAGTACTTCTTTGTAAGAAAATTAATACTCTTATGGCTTTTTCTTACAGGAAGTACTCCTTCTTAAAAATAGTAACTTTTCTTAAAAAAACATTAGCTTTTAAGGAAAATATATTACAGGGTGCCATGTAGCAGATTTATATTTTCAAACTTAAATAAACAACATAATAATTGACAGAAAGATTTATTAGGAGCATTGCACGATAGAATGGAAATGCTGATTTTATTTTTTAAAGAGCAAGGTCATCCAGATGGCTTCCGTCGAGTTGAACACACTGTTCAAAACGGAGCCTTGTGTTCTGCGCCACACGCTGCAGTAAACTTGGTTCAATTGAGCTGATTTCTCGACGAATATTTTCCTTCAAAGCCACAATAGATTGGGGATTGTCATTATAAACCCTCTCTTTGAGGTAGCCCCATAATCTATCTAAATCTATGGGAGTTAGATCAGGCGACCTCGGTGGCCATGCGATGTGCCCAAAGCGGCTGATCAGTTTTTGGGGGAAATTTTCCCGAAGCAAATTCATCGAAGCTCTGGATGTGTGTGCAGTCGCCCCATCCTGTTGAAACTGCGTGTGTGAAGATTACGATGGATGAGCTCGCAGGTTTGGCAAAAAGAATTCCGTAATCATGCGAAGATAATTTTCACCATCTACATTCGTCGCATGGCCTCGACAATTTTCGAAAAAAAAAATGGTCAAATTATCTCATGCATGGATAAGGCTAACCAAACAGTTACCCTGGGGCAATGCAATAGTTTTCGATGTTTCAATCGAGGGTTGCGGGTTCTTGGAGAACAGTAACGGCAATTTAGCTTATTGACGTGGCCGTTTAAGTGAAAATGAGAATCGTCGCTCCAAAAAATTAGATTTACAGTGCGAAACCGCTCCAACATCGTTTCACAAAAATTTTTGCGTAAATCAAAGGGACTTTCTTTCAGTTCTCGAACGATTTGAATTTTAAAAGGATGGAACTTCAGATCCGTTTTTAAAATGTCATGAATAATCGCTCTTGGAAGTCCCAGTGAAGCTGCTCTTTTCGGTATTGAAAATCGCGAATTTTCACTTAAACTGCCTTCAAACAGTTCAATGCTTTCGGGAGTCCATGAAGATTGTCTGCGCCCTGGCCGTGTGACATTCATAGCCGAAGCAGTTGCGCGGAATCTCTGCACCCACGAACGAGTCATATTTCATAAGAATCATTACTCTTAAAAAATGTCTTCCCAGCCAACGCACGATGCTCACTCGACCACTGCGAATCGTGACTGACAAATCGATAATTCTAACGCCGCCACCCTCCCTCCGTACCGTTTATTACTTTTTGAAATAATCGTATTTAAAAATATAAATTTTCCACCAGACACCCTGTACATATTCTTACAAAAAAAGGGACCTAAAAATATACTTTCTAAAAAAAAAGAATACATTCTATAAAAAAAAAAATTTTTAAAAACAGTTTATTATTTTACAAAAAATATCTTTTCTTAACGATCAATTTAAATTATCGTATTTATCAACGGGCGCCTTAGGCGTATTGGAACTAACTAGTACATAATATATAGCGTAATGAACTTCGTTCCAACCGGGTGTTCCCTGGCAACTCATGTGATTTTTTTTGATTTTTTATTTTATTTTGAAAAACAGTCCAAAATTTTTGGGCAAGTTTCCATAATGAATAATGATGGCCCAAACCTAACCAGACCAACCATACCGCTTTTGGCGAGATTATCCTGCTTTTCGATGTCTCTTCCCGGCATGGATTTCCATCCAGATTTTTACAGAGAAGTCCCGCTTTATGACGTTTTTGTATTTGGATCTAGTCTAGTATAATTTAGCTTAGAAGTAAAATTTTTTGAATATAAAATTTTCAACGGTCATACGCAGGATCTCAATTCACCTTGTCAGACGATCGATTCGAAGTTTTTGAACATCATCAGCAGTGGCTGGGTTGTAGGTTACTGATATCTGATCAAATGTGCCACTAACTGAAATAATTTGATATCGGTTTTATATTCATCATTTAATTAATGGCCACAAAAGTAGCGGAATCAGATGCTTGTTATGGGCAAAATATTTGAACAGAATCCATGACAGATTAATTCCAAATTACACTGGAGTCGCCGATTTCAAATTCCGGAAAATGTTTCTTATTGTAATTAGTTAATTTTTTATTCTGGCTGTTTAAAAATTGAAAACAAAAAAAAATTTAATACGAAAAAAAAAGTTTTATCAATATAAAATTTATATGTAGTATATCCCGCTTTTCGAGCAAACACAGCATGCGGTTAGAGCTTTCAAAAAACCGACAATTTTGAATAACCGATCATATTTGTATTCATTGCAGCAGTTTAAAACCTTCGTGGGGTTTACCTTTTGTACTAATAATAATGTCTTTAACACTTAGATTTCATTATTACTTAAAATAATATAAAATTGAAAATTTTTAAAGTTTGGTCTCTCTTTAAATTCTTTCAAGCTGTGCTACGATTTTAAACATATTTGCTGTGTCACTTTCATTCACATTTAATATAAAATTTTAATTTTGTTTTTGCTTAGAACAGGCAACATCTGTTTGTGACATCCTCGTCACAAACAGTATTTCATTTGTGCTAATAAACATTTCATCCAATGTAATAAAATCGAATATTAACCGCATTTATTACATATTTTTATAATGTATTTTCTCAAAAGTTTATATACATATGTATGTATAGTATATACATAATTGAATCTCTCTACAAGTCAAAACTGTGGTTCAAAAGCATTTGTGAACTTGCAATGTTATGGCTGCACCCTATAGAGGTTATGACAGTACGTCATGTGATAGGATACGAGATTAAATTATTTTCAATCTTTATATTTTTCCAATGATGAAACTTATTTAAGAAAATGTGCTTTTTTAAACATCTTTCACTTTGGGTTTTCTAAATTTACTTTTTATTGGGTTCATAAATACTACATATACAAAATATTGGTTACAGGCTCCACCTAGAAAACTTCCCATTAAACAAGAAATTTCCCAACATATGTTAGTCTAGGCACAAACCAAAGAAAAAATACAAAATATATTTGATAATTCTGAGTTGTAGCATAATAGTGTTAAAAAAAGTTGTGCGATAAGGAACTTCGTTCCAAAAAACACCTCTTGTGCGTTCATGAGAGTGATCTCCTTTGATTCTCTGTTGATTGTTGTCTTTACTTCTTTTATAATAAATGGTGTTCTTTAAAAAGTATGTTATGGTAGTTTTGGAGCAACTGAAAGTTCGATAACCACAAAGGAAGCCTCTTTTACGAAAAATTTTTTTATCTGCGGAGAACTATAAATTTTTCCTGTCAATCACGAGACATAGTAGCAACCCGCAATGTTTTCGGGGCAAAAAAAATATTTTTGTGGCAAACGAACTGTAAACATTTCTTTGAGTTTAGGATGCAATTTAAACTATTGATACCATTCTGAGAATTACGTTACTTGGTTACTTTGGCAAATGAAACTAGTTTTTTAAATATGATATGTTATCACCACAACTATTTCTAAAGTGAAACGGGTTCTGATGCAACCAGAGAGGACTCTTTGAAAATGATAATCAAGAAGAATTTGGGGAAGAATACTGTGTAGCTATAAAAACAGGTCAGAAGTGTGACCACGATTCCGTGCATTCGTGTGTTTGGTTGGTTACTTGAAAATGCTGCAAGACAGCACGCTGTCTAGCACACTTGGGCTAAAGAAGCCCATTGTGATACCCGCAGTTTCCCCTATAGCAACTATTGACTAGTCGTCTAGCCAATTTGCCCTTTCAATGAATTTGTCTATAAGACCTACAGGAATATCCTGTAGGGCTGCGATGATACCTAAATGTGTTCCGAATATCCTATTTCTCAGTTCTGCCAGAGCAGGACAATCCAAGAGGTGTTCCGTCGTTTCCTCGTCCTCTTCCATGCAGCATCTACAGAGAGTGGAGTTTCTATGTCCCTATCATAGGGCGTGTTTTTCTACAAGACAATATCCCGTAAGTGTCCCTATGATTGTGGATAACCTGCCTCTCGGCAAGTTAAGTAGTTGTCTAGTCCTCTTCCTGTCCACCTGTGGCCAGCGGACCCTGGCTTGTTTGCAAGTTAAAGACAGTCTCCACTTGTCCTTGAACATAATATCGGCCCACTGCCTGATCTGCAAACGGCAGGTAGAGATTGGCATACTAACACCTTATTTTGCCAGAAGAACCTGTGCCGTAGTACCCTGCCTAGCTAACGCATCCGCTACGCAATTGCCTGGAATGCCGCTGTGTCCCGGTACCCAGATGAGCCGGATGTTAAAATACTCTGCCATCACCCTAAGTGATGAGTGGCATTCTTTCAACGTCAGGGACGTAGCAAACATGGCTTCCAGGGTTTTTATGGCAGCCTGGCTGTCTGTGTAGATACATATTCTCTGGAGGGTTGTGCCACTACTTTCCAGTAGTTCAGCAACCTCCAGTATGGCGGTAATTTCCGCCTGAAATACACTACAGTGATCAGGCAGCTTGAAGGAGATATTTACATTTATGTCCGGTGAATGGACCCCATAGCCTACTTGCTCGTCCAACTTTGATCCATCCGTGTAAAATCTGATACTACTGGTGTCCCCCTCCAGTGACTTTTCCCAGGCATTCCTGTTCGGAATAGAAGTCCTTAGATTTCGTGTGCCCACGTTCTCGATTACCTTAAATAGTGTTCTTTATTTACCCTAAAGGTAATTTATGACAATTATGGGGAAATAAGTGTGCATTTTCTACAAAGGAAACTACTTTTACCGGAAATATTTTTTATTTGCGACAAAGGTATACATTTTTGTCGTCAACAATGTGACTAAGTATTAAACAAAATATTTTTGGGACAAAAAAAAAATTTCCGCCAAATGAATTGTAAGCATTTATTTTCTATGTGTGATAGATTCATTTGAATTGTTAATAACATTTTGAAAATGAATTCACTTGGGTTATTTGAAAAATAAAATTAAAGATTTAAAAAGGATATTTTATCATAAATAAACAAATTTCTAAAGTAGAACGAGTTCTGCTGCCATCAGAAAGGATCCTTTGAATATGAGTAATGTGTTCCTTATATAAATCTGTATCATGATTATATCCATTTAAAAACATCCTTAAATACCCATAATCCCACTAATATTACATTCTCTAATGTAGTATGTTGGACAACATATGTACATATGTATTTTTTTATTTCATAAATTTATTTTTATGGTAAAAAAAATCTATGTAAATTAGTGGTTTTCTAAAAGAGAAGAATTGAAAAAAACGATTTCAAAAATCATGTTAACATTTTTGTTGTATTGATACAGTAAATAAAATGTCATGGTTTACCACAGTAGCAAATGTTGAAATGTTCATATACATTTATGTACGAGTATGAAACATATGTATATAGAACATGTATTTCCATTACGCTTGTTGAGCAAGAAAGGAAAAAGGACACAGCAATGTATAATATCCAAAGTTTGGGGATTTTTTTTTGGGAAATTTATTCTAATTTTAAACAAATATAGAACAAAATACATACATATACTACATATATATATTTTTATTATAATTGCATTTATTTACAGATTGGCTTCAATGCCGGCAATGGTACCCAGTCCTACGAATACAAACCCTACAGTCAAAATATGGTATTGCGTGATTTGGCCGGTCGTGGTTGGGGCAATGGCTTCCCAGGTCGCCACATTTTCCGCATAGACGAGAGAATTTTAATTGGGTCTTGTAACAAGGATATTGGTAAGTTTAAGTGAGAAAAATGAGGGTAATCAAATAATATAACGCCCAAAAAAAGCAATCGGCTTTACTGTGGTTCGTTCGTTTTATGTGTTTTTATGCTGTTACGTTCTTGGGTTGGGTTTTTTCTTTTTTGGTTTTCTTTACACTGTACTTAATCTTGCTGAACAATTTTTTTTGCAGATGCTTCTCACTTACCTTTGACCTTTGCCCCCGAAAGTGGCAACATGTTGGGTGGCACAGTAGTAAACATTACCGGCCCCTGCTTTGATCCTTTGGTACGTGTTATGTGCCACTTTGATACCGAAGACGTACTAGGTCAATATGTGGATAGGAATCGTGTTATCTGCGTCCAGCCATTCCTTAAGGCCGAAGGTTATATACGATTTGAAATCTCTGTGGGCAATGACCGTTTCAAATGGCGTGGTAAATACTTTGTAGGTATGTTGTCACATATTCAATAATGCGATAAGGAAATAGTGCTAACGGCTAATAAACATTCCCTTCTTGTTTGCATGATTTTTACTTTGTGTACATGTTTTCGTTTCGCAGAAACCCCTGAAGCAGCTACCGAAAAGATTTTCTTTGAAACCGATGATGTCCACAAAAAGGCGCCCAAAGAGATTCGCATCAATTGGAATGCCTTCAATTTAACCTCCAATTCAAATGCCAATATTGTGATATCTTTGTGGGGTTATCGTGAAACTACAATTTAGTAAGTAAAGACTTTAAGAGCCTCAAAGCTAATGACTCTTTCAAATAAGTAACCATTTTATATATATATCACTGTCCATTTACAGCCCCCAATTGCAGTATATCGATCTAATCGAAGAGAGTGGCACCAATACAGGACATTACACGATTTCACCACAGAACTATAAAAACCGCAATAATATTAACAACGATATGCAGTTTGGTTTCCTACAAATCAATTTAACAAATCCTCAACAATATAACAATTTACAAATCAGCCCGTAAGTATTTCGATACACAATTTTGAATTCAACTCATTTAGATTCAATTTCAATTTTTAATTTTCCTAATGGAATATGAGTGTTTATTTCTGTGCGTCTGTGTGTGTGTGTTTGTAAAAGGAAATGTTGTGTCCTGCAACATTAAGTAAATGTGGTTAAAATGGATTTTGAATTTACAGAAATTTGTGTACAAAAGAATTTAAATATAAAATGTAATAAACATTTTTTAAAGCTAAAAGCCAAGAGGATACTTGAATAAAAAAACAGGACATAAACATTATTAAAATTCTAGGAATTTTGTGAGAATTGGAATGATGAAGAAAAGTATGCGATAATGGTAATGGGATGTTTTTGTAATTGGAAAAATAATGTACTGGTTGTTTTAAACCATTTGGTTTGCGCGATTATTGTTCAGAAATCGCTGGTTCGAGACTAGTTTCGGACATCTATGGTTTTATTCTGCGTCGGGTTTAGGCATACAATTCAGTCGGGTGTTATTCGAAATAAAACTGCCTCAAATCATATGACAATACTGTTTGTCAGTCTGTAGATATTTTCATGTATTTATTATCGTAAGTTAGCGAAACACCGATCTGAATGTCAATCCTACTTACTAAAGCGAACCACAGACTTGCCATTCATGAGCATGAGCTTTGTCGATACTCGCCGTTTTCTCTAACAGGACCATATATTCTACGGAGAATTTTTCTCTCGAAAACTCCCAGGTGTTTTTCATCCTCCCTAAGTTTCGGAGCCATATGTCAGGAAACTGAGAGTCTGATATGGCTGGCCTTTTGTACGTCGGGGGAGGGCTTTGTTCCTAAATTGCTTGCTGAGCCCAAAATAGCATCTATTTTCAAGCACAGTTCTCCTAATTATCTCTAGGGCCGACGTTGTTGTCCTTGTTCACGGCGGATCCAAGGTAGACATCTACCACTTCAAAATTAAATCGGTTGTCAATGTTCAAGTGCGGACCAAGTCGAGAGGTTTCTCTAGTCCTTGACACCAACAATTTTTTCTTGCTCTCATTACCAGAAAGACCCACCTTCGCTGATTCCTTTTCGATTCTTCAAAATACTGCAGTCACGCAAATTTCGCCCAATGATGTCTATGTCGCCAGCATACGCCACCAACACATGGCTTTTCGTGTTTATGGTCTTGTTCGTATTTACTGGAGCCTTTCTCATTATTATCTCCATGAAGATGTTGAAGAGATTGCACGAAAGTGTGTCGCCTTGTCTAAATTCTCGCTTGGTACAGAATGGTTCTGTGAGGTCTTTCCCCACTTTCACTGCTGATTTGGTGTTGGGTCCAATCAGGTTTTCAATAATTAGAAATATGTTTTACAATGAAGCCAACATCAAAAATTGATTTTCAGCCTAAAAAACTAAATACACCCTTTTTTTCCTACGAAAATCTACAAGAAATACCACCATCTGTATCTAGCGTGAGTTCGAGGTAAAAATAAAATATCAAAAATGACTCCCTCGACCCCAAAAACAGTAAAATACCACAACTTTCAACATTATTTTATTAAATTTTCAATGATCTTTTCTTGTTAGACAGAGTTCCAAAATCACAAACTTCAAATGCGTGTAAAAAAAATATCGCACTGAACTAAAAAAACCTTGAAGGTTTTGTTATCGATAATATCAGCTATCATTTGCAATAGGTCTCATCCCATTCCCATTCGGAAAGTTCGATTTTGTATCACTGTGTTAGTAACGAAAATGTACATCTTCGTAATGAACTTATTCACGGCAATCAAAGAACAAATTAAATATAATTATGAATCATGTTTCATCAAACAATATGAAAATTGTTCATTAGGCTAAAAGAAAAATCTATAAAAGTTTCATACATCT
This sequence comes from Phaonia tiefii, assembly GCA_963931995.1. NCBI lineage: Eukaryota > Metazoa > Arthropoda > Insecta > Diptera > Muscidae > Phaonia > Phaonia tiefii. The sequence continues at coordinate 90,637,348 of OZ008367.1, forward strand.
TAATTGAAACATTTATAAATTTAATGAAAAGTTCCTTGGTTGATTTTTCGTACATAATTTGTAATGCCACTGTTCATAATTACAAGGAATATATTCTTTGGTTTTCGTTTTATTAAAACTTTCATAATTTAGTCGCAGGTGAGGGGAGAATGTTGGGGATATGCAAAGACTTTATGAATTGCTCATTAATATAATTATATTTCTCTTTAATTAATATTTCATAAAAAGGTTCCTTAAATTTCATAAATCAATATATTTAGAATCTTGCCACCAAAACAGTGTAGAATGTAAAGAAATTGAAGATTCATCGAGTTCAGCCACATCCTTACACATCTTTCGATATCGAAGTAAGAGAGGAAACGAAGTAATGCACATAGTCTATTTTCACTACATTTTTTTATATCGATTTTAAACACTTAAAAAATCTTCATCAAATGCCCTTGAATTCTGTCAGTCAATATTCATTCACTTGATAGAAAAGACGAAGAAAACTCTCATTTACGGCTGACATTACTACGAGTATCATCATCATCAACATCAGAATATTAGAGCATTTAATTTTACGTATTTTTAATGTTCAAACCGGATGCAGTATTCCGGATGCGTTGAATTCACGCGTTGAGGTTGAAATAAGCGTCTTTGTTGTTGTTATACTCTTGTGGTTTTTTCTGTAAAACACTTTGTTGAATGTAGAGCGACAACAACGATGCTATAATTCAATTTCAAATCAATTGTCTGTAAACTGTTAAGTAAAAAAGTAGATTACAAAACACTCACATACACAATCACACAAAATTCGAAATGCCATCCTTTCGAACTGGTTTGGAATGCAAATTCTAGCACAAATGTCCTTCCGCCTACCTATCCCTATTGGGGACAACACGACCGGGGTTGTCGTTGCTTTGAAAGCAACTTTTTGTTATAACAAATTGAAAACGTCTGTAGTTTTAGATCGAGTGGTTTGAGAGTACATTTCAAAATTTATGAGTTGTGTTAATACTTGATGTGTTTGAAATGTATTGGCGGTTAAACAGTGGGACGACACACAGAACGTCATATTGCATGAGGTATGTGTACAATTTTTATTTCTTGGAATAGGTGCATCCTTCTTTAACACTCAATAGTTGTAAAATCCATTCAGAACGCCTGTCGGTCTTAGTTTTCTTATAACCCAAGTACGGGACGCACAATAGGTGTGTTTCGTTACAAGCTAGCGATTATCGTTTGCTTGCTAGTAAAAAAAATCCACGAAACTAACGATTATTTGGAGCTATATATAATCATCTTGCTCTAACGCGTGGTCATGCGTGGAAATATTTATTGGAACGAAGTTCCTTATCGCACGTTGCAGGATGGGGGCTAAATGAAAAAATTTTGAACCACTTTTTAACTACTTTATTACAACCCATTATTATCAACTATATTGGGTACTTTTGCTTTGGTTTAGTTTAAAGGGAAGTTTTCTAGGTGGAGCCTGTGTATTACATATTGTAGTTTTGAACCCAATAAAAAGTAAATTTAAAAAAAAACCAAAGTGCAATACTGGCAAATCCATGAAATACAACCCTGAGCATGGAATTACATTTGGCAGCACACTTACTCTTACACTCGTACTTTTTGTTTGGTTTGTGTCCAGACTGACATATCTGGGGATATTTTTTGTTTAAGGGGAAATTTTCTGGTTGGAGCCTGTTTATTACATTTTGTAGTTTGAACCGAATAAAAAGAAAATTTAGAAAAGCCAAAGTGAAAGAAGTTTAAAAATAAAATTTTCTTATGTGCGCTTTGTTAAAAAAAGTAAATTTTGTAAAAAAAAAACTAGTACATAAGTTTCAGTCGGGTGAACCGACTTAATCATACCCTCACCATACCGTACCTCATCCATTGCGTGGGAGTTCTGTTAAAAAACGCCAATACTCATACGCCCATAAGAAGCGCTGAAGAGGACATGAGACTTTACTGTGTGTGTACCAATCAAAACTGTACTGATCCGTATGATTTCATAAATTTATAGGTCGTTCCACTACAGTTGGCACATTGGCATACTTGGGTCTTACTTTTATTGACTATTTTACAACCTCATGAGGTCAAATGTCTTACACAAATTAATTACTTACTTACTTACTTACTTATCCGGTCTCTAACAACCCCGAGGGGTCAGGGACCTTACAAAACGAAGATAACATATTTCGCCAACCAGTTCGATCTTTTGCCCTATCTCTCCAGTTGGCAATACCAAGTCTACGCAGGGATTCGTCAACCTGATCCTTCCAGCGGAGTCTATTTTCGCCCTCCTTCGAGTTCGGTTTCGAAAACCCTTCGCGCTGGTTCGTCTTCATCCATTCCACTGACATGGCCTAGCCAGCGCAATCGGGTTATCTTGATCCGCTTAACTATGTCGATGTCGGCATAAAGCTCATACAGCCGATGGTTCATGCATCGCTGATACTCGCTGTTGTGCACTATAGGGCCATACATTTTTCGGAGTATTTTTCTCTCGAAGACTCTTACATATGTTTCATCTGCTTGCGATAAGACCCAGGATTCTGCGCCATAAAGCAAGCCAGGTTGTATGAGAGTCTGGTATAGTTAGACTTTTGTCGAGAGGGCTTTATCTCTAAAGTACCTGCTTAGCCCAAAATAACATCTATTCGCAAGCACAATTCTCCGCTTGATCTCAGGGCTGACGTTGTTGTTTTTGTTTACAGCAGATCCGAGGTATATAAATTCGTTTACCACCTCGAAATTATAACGGTTCTCAACGTTGACGCTTTTTTCTAATCGCGTGGAGGCGATGCTCGTTGAAACCATTAATTTTGTCTTGTCCTCATTTACCGTCAGACCCTCTTTCCCTGACTCCATCTCATTTCTCGAAAACACCGCAGTAACTTCTCTAACTGTGCGTCCAATGATATCTATATCACCAGCATACGCGAGCAGCATGTGCCTTTTTCTGCTGATGGTTTTATTCGTGTTGGCAGCAGCTTTTCTCGTAATGATCTCTACTAAGATGTTAAAGAGATCGCACGATTGGGTGTCACCTTGTCTGAGGCCTCGCTTAGTTTCGAAAGGTTCGGTAAGATCCTTACCAACTTTCACTGCGGATTTGGTGTTCGTCAAGGTCATCCTGCAAAGGCGTATGAGTTTTGCAGGATAACCAAGCTTAGACATTGCTTCGTAGAGTTTCCCCCTATAGGCCTATCGAAGGCCGCCATATAATCGACAATAGATGATAGGTGTCGATTCGTTCTTCGTGGGTCTTCTCCAGGATTTGGCGTAGCGTGAAAATCTGGTCGGTTGTCGACTTTGCAGGCCTAAAGCCACACTGGTATGGTCCAAACAGGTCAACGATAATCAGTTCTAGTCTTTCGCACTTTATGCCTGACAGAATCTTATATTCCATTGGCAAAAGGTTTATCCACGGTAGTCGGCACAGAGACTCGGGTCACCTTTTCTAAATATGGGACATAGTACACTATCGCCGGGCATGCATTCATCTAACCAAATTTTGCTAATGAGCACAAATTAATTAAGAAAATTAATTAAACAAATTGCAACATAATCCTCCAACTGGATCTATCCTTCGCCTTTTCTCGCCTCCAAGGATACCAAGGATACGTAGAAATTCTTCTGCCTTGTCTTTCCAGCGGAGTCTTGGGTCACCTTTTCTAATTATAAACCATAATACTGAGGGACTCCAATCGTCGGGCATGTACTCGTTTAACCAGATTTTCCATATGAGCTAAGGCATGCACCTTTCCAATCCAACGTCGCTAGCCTTGAACAACTCAGCCGGTAATCCGCCAGCAGTGTTGTGGCATTGTTGATTTTAACCCGGGAAATTGCTGTTCTGATCTCAGCTTGATTAGAAAGGGGTAATACACTCCCTCGTCTTCATCTGAATTGGAATCTCTTGGGACAAGAATTATAGCATTGGTCTCTCCATATCCCAAATATACTCTGCACATCTGCGGCTATGTTTTCGCCCTTATAATTGTAGAAGATAGATCCTGAGCCATGAGCGTTATTTCGAATTTATAATTTTTGACAGAATTTTCGCTTTTCCTTCGTCCCTTTGTAAGTTTAAATTTTGTCATTCTCGCGCAGACTCCACTGTATTGTTTACTCTTAAACGGGGTGTTTATACCTCTCTGTTGCAGCTCACGTTGTACTGGCTGTAGCTTTGCCATAGGTGCAGCGGTATTTTCATCAGCTGCCTTACAATAATCTTGAGGAGGAGTCTCATAACCAAACACAGCTTTGACCGCTGTTTCTATAGAGTCGGTTGTGTTTTTCTACTTCTCTTCAGAATCATGGGGAGCGGGTGCGTTCTGCGCTAGTAATTTAGTAATTGAGTACGTTTATTTGAGGAGGCTACTGCTAGCCCTGGTAGTTGCAGCTTTGTGATGTCAACTTTCTATGTGTTTAGTTTAGTTTCGTATGATTTTCACTCTGGTTATTCTTGTGCCAACCATCGCTGTAACTTGGAAATGATTCGAATTAATATTAGCACCTCAAATCCCACGTACGTCCATTATTTTGGATGAGGTCTCCCATTGATTACCAAGTGATCAATCAGGTTCCTTACCTTGCAGTCTGGAGATACCCAATTAACCTTGTAGATGTATTTAAGTTGGAATCTCGTACCACTGGCAACCTTGTTCTTTGCCGCGGCGAAATCTATCAGCTTATCACGACCATTATATTGGATGAGGCTTCCCATAGATTACCAAGTGATCAATCAGGTTCCTTGTCTTCCAGACAGGAAATACCAAAGTAACCTTGTGGATGTATTTATGTTGGAATTTCGTACCACTGGCAACCATATTCTTTGACGCGGCGAAATCTATCGGCCTCATTTCGTTGTAGGAAGTGCTGATTATAAAGCCCCAGCTAGAATAAAAGATTTATTACAGGCGAAATTAGCCTGTATTTTTTTAAATTAAAAATTTTTAAATTAAAAAACAAGATCATTGTTTTCAATATTTCTGTGGGTATTTCTTCTTATTTACTGACTTGTTTTTCCATTACATCTTATGAAGTAAACGAGGAAAGTTTCTTTATCTGCTTGTGCGTTAACCAAAATATTTCCATTACGTTGCATCAATTTCTAATGACAGAGGTCAAGATCATGCCTCCAAAGTTCGATTTGGTGACAATAATATAAATATTGGGTCAATTGCTTAGATATAAGGACCACTTACTTATAACCTGGAAGGTTTAAATGTTAGGAAGTGTTTCGGCCAACAAAACAAAATTTTGAAATCACATGTGTGCCTGCCTTTTTGGCTCCTATACAAGGCTGCTCTTGTGGCCCTCACCTTCATGTAGTAGGAACCCATTCAGATCATTTGCTATTTTGCACCCTTTCGCCATTAACACATACACGCTCAAAAATCAGTATATTTTTTATGTTTGGATGCAAAAATAACGAGTTTGTAGCAGGTTGCAAATATAGTATACTTCTGTCCAAACACATTGTGGTTGCTATTCAATATTACATATTGGAGCCACAATGATTAATATGTTATAATATATGTTTTTGTGACACAAATTTGGCAACTATTGAGAACTGAAACGTAACAGACACCAAACGAACAAACAATAGCAGATCTTCAATTCACGTAGTTACGTAGTTACATGGATGTTCTAAACATATATATGGTTCGTACATAATGTTACAGGAGCCGTTTGTTTTAGCATGGAAATACTGTCTTAAACAGCCCTGATTTCCTGGATTACGACCCCATTCGGCTCGCCATTTGTTACACCAAGTTCTAAAGTGGTAGATACGTCTTTAAACAGAAGAAACCTCAACAATATTACGTCTCACCACCAGCGTTACATCGTTTTCGTAGTCAGATTATGAAAAATCGAATACACGTATCGCATTATTACAATATGAGACGAGAAGCTTATCTAGAGTTTCATCTAGAACGGTGTCCGGTAAGAGGTACCCTTTTCCGCATCTACTAAGAGCTTCTAAGAGTTACCATCCCTATGCCATCGAAATCCCAATAGCCTCGAAGTAGGAATACTGGTTGAAAATTTTTAGGGCTATCTGTCCATACATAATCCAGAACGCGCGTCCGGGTAGTTTTAAAAAATATGGACACCAAGTTCCTGTTTCAATCGACAGCTTTTTGGAAGCAGCCATCGGTGGTGCCATGGGTAGTGTGCGCGGATTTTGTACATGAGAACGTGGGTTTGATCCCTATCAATGGTCCTTATGTGCTATCAATAGCCTCGTAGTATGAATGCTGGTTGAAAATCTTTAGGGTTACCTGCCCATACATAACCTAGTCCGCGCGTCCGAGTAGTTTTACCAAATATGGACACCAAGTGCCTCTTTCAATCGGTAGTTTTTCCAATAGCTTATTGGAAGCTGCCATCGGTGGTGCACTGGGTAGTGTGCGCGGCTCTTGGACATGAGAACGTGGGTTCTATCCCTGCTCTGACCACGTTACACTTCTTACGACGACGGTCACCTCGCTTAGTGGGGGCAACACTATCGAGTTTAGCCATGAACAAGATGCTCAAAATGTCGTGTAATACTGTAGGTGGCAATCAGTGAGTATGCAACTAGAATACCCACAGACCAGTGGTTGTTAGAAGCTCTCGTCAATCCCTTAGGGGATGTAATGGGAAACTCTTTTTTTTGTTGAAAGCTGCAGATTATAATCGTTCAAAATCATTTACAGTTTTTCACGTAGTGCTGGTCTCTGGCCACGGCTCCTCACTTTGTTGATAACTTCTTGGTAGTAGTCAACCAACCTGCCGCTAATATAGGCTGACCTTTACTCGCCCGCATCATGACAGCGTTAAGTATTACCCAGTATTATCTTTCGGATCTGAGAGATTATTAAGGATAATGCTTCGAAAATATATTTCCTTTTATCCTCGATAATAGTCCCGCCACGGTGATGCGATGGTTATTATACGCGATTCTTGTACATGAGATCGTGGATTCGATCTCTGACCAGACCACGTTATACTTCTTCCAGCGACGGTCACTCTGCTTAGTGAAGGTGAGACTAACGAAAAAGAGAAAGTCTTCACGAAATACCGTTCGGAACCGGTATAAAACCCTAGGTCCCAATCAATGAGTGTAAAAGTGAAAGTGCATTGCCCACTGATTCTGAGGAGCTCTTATCTGTACTTCCATGGGTTGTAATGGAAAAATATACGGTGTCCCCATGAAAGTTCAAATTTTTTGAACGACTGGTGATATTTTTATTGTATTGTAAGTAGACATATTCCGATTAAGTATGAAATAAAATATCCAGCAAAAATGTCCACCGCGGCTCAGATCACAGGCAATGGCTTCCCGAAATTTGATATTGTGAACGAAGCCGAATTAAAATTTAATATTGTGAACGAAGCCGAATTGATGTACTCTCGCTTACAGCGGCACTGTTTTCGAGATGCGCTGTCAGTATATCAATAAACATACCCATATACCCATTATCGACACAGTTTCTTTAAATTTTTTGATCAAATTTTGAACATGCACCACCGAACATTCTGGGAACTTTGCGAGCAGTCTCAGCATAATTTTCCCCATTTTTGTCATGAGTTTATATAATCAGCATCCTTATTTTATGTAGCGCTTCATTTTTATTAATAGGAACAATCGTAGGTGACAGCTGTCACATTTCAAAGCTGTCAATTGAACTGGCAACAAATCAAAAACTCGTGCAGTTTTATTGGGACACCCTTATTTATATTTTATTTATTTAGTTGTGTCGACTTTCTGCTCTTTTTGGCATTATCCGCATTTAACAAGCACTGACATTTTCACTGAAGGACTTTTGACCTCTGTTCCTCCTGATCACCTTTATACCTTTAAGAATGTGATGGGTTAGTGGCTGATCGATTTATTTTTTAGCTGAGCATTAGTATGGAAGTCGCTGTAACATCTTGATTGCCAATAATATAAATAAATCATTCCAGAGCGAGTTTCTGTTTGTACTGAGTGTCCTCCTGTTCGGTAATATTATTTCTTTACAGCTTTTTGATAGTTCGGCGACAATCTTTAAATTTCTTCATGCTTGTAAGGATTTAGATTTACACATATATCTTTTGCAATATCTCATTTATTAGAATCAGGGTTTGCCCGCGTTCATTGTATCACTTGCTTCAGATGTATTATTTACTTTCTACAGAAAAACTGAGGAGAGATATCACACAGTCCACTGGATGTGAGGAGCCCTTCCCAATAGTTTCATAGGCTATAATGGGAAATAAATGTTTTACATTCCTAAACCACTTTCATGGAACAGGCGCTACAACTGAAAGAAGCGTTGCCGTGATTGCCGAGTTTTATGTTGTACTGCCCTTAAGTTTGTAGAAGCAATTTAAGGAACAGTTCTAAATAGTCAGTGGCAAGCTCGCACCAATTAGAAGTTAGGAAATGAGGTTCACCGTATTGATCTATGATTTCTTGTATGGTCTCATAAAAAAGTTATTTTGGAGGATCTTACAGTGTCGTTATAAATGGCAAATCTGTTGGCATACATAAACAAATATCTAGCTAAAGTGGCAAAGGACAATATCTGCTGATTCTCGCATGACCTGTTGAGTTCTTAGAGCAATGAAAATATTATAATCTGGGCAATAGTCTTTAGTGTCTTTTAGCCCGTTTGAAAGATTACTTTGGTAGTCTCAGCTTGGCTTTCGTGACAATTCTGTGCAAACTGAGTCTAATACCAAATTAATGTCAACTAAATAACTAAATATAGGACTGCAAATTAAAAAAATCCAATGACTGTTCGAACTCACGGGCGATGTGTTAACACCTTTTTGTTACACGGTACCTGTTCGATTTCTATGAACAGATTAGTAAATGTTACATTGGAAAATAAAAAACAGCGGTCAATCATATTATGATATGTTATAATATTAATACTTCAAATTATTTAAAGACCAATGCAAGTAAATGTGCCATTCTTTTCTTGCTTAATACTTTTTGTTCTATTCCCACACAAACAGAGAATGCAAAACAACAGACATGTGTCTGTGTGTACATACATACATTGTTATGTTCGTACATACGCTACACAAAGTCACACAATTTTCGTTGCTCGCTTTTGATAGTCGTCGCCATTAGTTTGCCTGCGAAGTTTCAGCTCGATTGGATCGCGGGAAAAGGGTTAAAAATCAATCCAAAGTTTTTTCGGTATGCATACAGAGAGGTGAAGTTAATATAAAGAATTTAGAAAGGCGTTCAATCATATGATGACGTTTCATTTAAATAATATTAATACTTAATAACACTTAAAAATATTTAAAGACAAGTGTCATTATTTTCTTGCTTAATACTTAATATTTTATACCCACAAAAAAACAAAGAGAATGCAAAGCAACAGACCCATGTAAATACACACATACATTGTTATGTTCATACATACGCTACACAAGTTCACACAATTTTCGTTGCTCTCTTGCTATCTCATTTTTATATACGTATAACCACGTCATTATTCTCTTTGCTCTGAGAGTGCTACGTACCCACACAAGACAACAATTCGCTGCGACTACATCAGTGTCTGTTTTTTTTCGCAGTCTGACAATCTGTGTTTCGCAGTCGGACAAATATGTGTTCTATGTAGGGGTGGGTCACCCTTATCATTTAGGGGTATGAAAAATAGATATTAGTCGATTCTGAGACCTACCCGATATGCACACAAAATTTCATACAAATCGGTCAGCCATTTCGGAGGAGTTTAACACCAAACAATCTGTGTTCGCAGTCGGACAATCTGTGTGATTGCAGTCTGATCGCAGTGATCGTAGTCGGACAAAATGTGTGTGGATATTCACTTTGTGAATTTAGTCCCTACCCGCGCCTACAGAACTTTATGCTATTTAGATATGTAAGTTTCCTTTAATTAAGCGGTAAATTGGAATAAAAGGATAACAAATAAAACGATATAAAATGGTAGAATATACTTTTGTCAAAATCTCAATATGAAAAAAATCACACAAAATCCACAAATCGTTTTGTACGAAAAATATTTTTATTAAAGAATGATTTTTCTGGATGCCTTTTTTTGAGATATGCATTCAAAAATATTTATACATTATTATGATAGCATATTTAAATCTTTAGGCGAATCCATGTTCATATTTATTTCAAATCCAAAGGACTTTGTCAAGCTTCAAGTCCTTTCCCTTCTAAACAAAAAAAAATATTTTTTTTTGCAAATCTTTTACATTCTTTAATCTGCGTTTTATCCCTGTTGGAGAAGAAGTTTGAAATGTTTTCGTGTTTTTATATACCACAACATATTTTATGTGAATGACAACATTTTACGTGAAGAAATTTCTTTGTTCCTGCCTGAGTTATTAAGGATTCAGGACATGCAAATGTATGCCAATGAAATGGAAAGCTCTTTAAGAAATTTATGATACTTGAGATAAGTTTTCAATTGGTTCACTTAGTGGGTTTAACTTTTGTTTAAAGATTGAAAGAAAAAAATTGAATTAAATTGCATTGAAAACATAAAAATGTTTTTTTTTTTTGCAAAAGGAACTGGTCCATTAATCGCATTCTTTTCATTCCGATGAAGGTATTAATTTAGATTACATCTCTGCTCTGTTATCTATTGTTGTTGAAATACAGCTCTTCACTGGACCTGTCACCATGGAACGAACACCTTCACATTTTTCAAATATTTGCTGCAGTTAATTTTTTTCCCCGTTTAATGTTTCTGGGATGTCACGGATTTCGTGTTGTAGTGGAAATTTTGCTCACCCCTCAGTTCGTTGGTTGGTTGGCTTTGAATAGTATTTAGTATGATAGCCTTCAGCGGCACAATGGTGTTAATAAGGATGATGATGGCCAGGCCAGCTACCGTCCAAACACTGTGAAACTGCGAAGTGCGTGAATTGGTGTCTTTAGTTCCTAAACGCGATGATTTGGTTTCCTGTGGGTGTCATTAGCATTATTTTCTTAAACGTGGATGTTCGTTCGCTTCATTTTCCTAGAATGTTTCAAATGATCCCAGTTTTCAGTGGATGGTCGGTCACACAGTTGCTTGTTTCATCATCCTAACTAAGGTTAAATATGCGTGACATGGAAAATTCGCTGTTATTTTACACTTGTTGTGATGTTGTTGTTGTTGTCTTCCTTATGGTGTTGATATTAATGAACATCCTGACCATCCTGGATGTCTATTTCATGTCCTCTCCTTAATGTACATATAGCGCATATGCGATTTGAACGGGAAATGGCTTTGTGTAGGAAGATGGTGGTATGTTTTATTAACTGGATTGAAAAGGTATTGGGTTCTAGAAGATTGTATCCTTAAGTGAGTTAATTTTTCGAGTTCGAATTGATTAAGTTCAGAGAAAAATTAACTCTGAAATTTCATACTTTTATTTAATAAAGGAATTCAAAATCTATATTTTAGAAATAGGTTTGTCTTGTGTTGGTTTGATTAAAGATACTCTGAAAAATAAACATGTTTCTTATGTTTATATTTCAGAGTATCAACATTTAATCAAATATTTAATCAAAGATTTTAGATAAGATTTACACTAAGAAAAAATTTGCTTGCTTTTTATTGAACATTCATCTATTCATCATTCTGAATAACAATAAAAGGGAAGAATACTCGCTAAACTTGGGGGACAAATTCAGTGTAAATATAATTTCCATCTCACTAGGGTCGGTTGAAAGGGAAGCCTGTCATTTTAGTTAAAAACAAAAAATGAGTTCACCCGAGGCCATCAATTTCGTCCATTGTGGTTCCCTTATATAGAATTGAAGGGAGAAAGGAATAGTCGAGAAGAGGAGGAATGCAGGAGAGAGTCAGGAGCAAACAATTTTTCAGTTGTCCTCTTGAGATCTGCTGAAACCAGCGAGATTTCACTACGAATTTGACGAGAAGTTTAATTGGAGTGTCTGCTAGGATATTGAGGTTTTCGAAAAACCTGCCCCCCAGTAAGGCTAGACGATACTCTTGCAGTCACCTACATGAACAAAGCAAGTGCTGCAGTACACCTCCTCTTCTTCATCTAAACAGTTTCTGCAAAAGTCTTCATACGGAAGTTTCATGCGTGCAGCCGGTTGGCCTATGACGCAGTGTCCAGTTATGACTTTTCTGAGAGAGTTGTGTATGTTCTTTCCAAGGGAGATCAGCCCTTTGGTACGTGTTCCATCAATGGCCCGCCAAAGAGATCAAGCTATCCTATAGTTCTGTACCTATTCCCATCTCGACTTGATTAATGCAACTCCCAGTTAGTCGACTTGGTTCCTCAGTTACACGAACGGAATATGCACGTCGAGGGTCGCACCGTCTTCCAGCGCACAGGAGCCCGTTCTGGCGTATTCGTCTGCTATTTCGTTGCCGTGAATGTTGCTATGTCCCGGTACCCAGTAGACCGTGATTTCGTGTGCCTGAATTAGGGTTAGGGATAAGAAGCAGTCCATCGTACAACGTCATTTGATGATTCTTGAGTCTAAGGCCTTGAGGGTTGCTCTGCTGTCGACGTAGATTTTGAGCTTCGCTGGAGATTAATATCGTTCCAAAATCTGTTTTGCGGCAACGTTAATGGCATACATCTCTGCCTGAAAGACCGTACATTTGTTCGGAAGTCTGATGGAAATCCTGAGGTTTAGGGGTTCGGATAACTCCAATTTAGATCCATCCGTGAAGATTGATTCAGTAATTTTTTGTCCTGAATTATACTCGGAGCCATGTAGTTCGATGGCTTGTCAATTTTGTTTTGAAAGAACTCATGCTGACCAGGTCTGCCCGTGTATGTTGTTGATAGGCATTCCCGATTCCCTTAGCCGTAGGGCCACTTTTCCGCGGTGCATTTGATGTGCATATCGTTTGTGCATATTGAGATTCAGCATCGCCTGCACTACTGAGGCGCATAACGTCATCTTACCCCTTTCCTCCATATTCCTTTTCTATTATAGCTTGGAGTCAAGGTTTTTGCCATCTCACTAACACTACACGATTTCCAATTGAAATTAAAAGCATATCAATTTAATTTTGATAAATATTAATTGAAAAAGAATTGAATAGAAATTGAATTGAATGAAATAGAAATTAATTGAAAGACTAGAAATAGAAAACTGTGCTGAACCGGTGTAAAACTGTAGGTCCCAATCAGTGAGTGTAAAACTAGAAAGCGCACATCTCACTGATTGTGAGAAGCTCTCCTCAATCCCTTCATGGGATGTTATGGGACACCATTTTTATTTTATTTGATATTTAAAAAACATAAATTGAAATTTAAATGAAATCAATTGAAAGTTAAAACACATTAATTAAAACTTAGAATTGTATTTTAAAAGACATATATTGAAATTTAAAAGGCGTCAATTAAAATTCAAAAGTTATCAATTGAAATTTAAAATACATCGATTGATATTTAAAATGCACGAATTCAATTTCAAAAGACATGAATTAAAATTTGAATTCGTCAAATGGAAATTAAAATTCGAAAATTTAAATTCAAAAATCATTAATCGTTTTTATATATTAGTTTCTCAAAATACCGTTCGGAAACGGTGTAAAAACTGTAGGTCCCATTCAGTGAGTGTAAAAACTAGAAAGCGCACATCTCTTCCCAATTCCCTCACGGGTTGTAATGGAAAACCATTACCATATATTATTAATTTAAGTTTCAATTCATGCTTTTAAAATTCAATTTATGCTTTCCAAAATTCAATTGACATTTTTTTAACAACACCACTGTGGTACGAAACATGGTACGAAATTCAAATCTTGTCAGAATTTTCGGATACCCTAAATTCATTTTCGTTCTTAATTTATTTGCCTTCCGTTATCCCGGGATTCCCGGAAAATCAAAAAATAAATCCCATTTTCCGCAGTATCAAATTTCCGGGGAAAAGAGAAACTCCACTCAAAACAATCCACAAATATTATTTACCAGATCAAAAGTTGTCGAATTTTGGACGCTAATTCGGTGTACATTTTGGCGCCCACGCTAACAGAATTCGTATATTATATATACACGCTAAAAAATCTGTCTTTTTTGTTGTTTGGATGCAAATATAAAGTGTGTCGCAAATATAATATACTTGTGCCCAAACAAATTGTGTTTGCTATTTAATAGTACATGTTTGAGACACAATGATTAATATGTTAGGATATATGTGTTTGCGACCCACATATATTTAAGTTTGTGATACAAATACAGCTATGTTTGTTGCACTGTCTATGCTCTCTCGAGAGCAAGAGAATAAAAGAGGGACAACGAGAGAGTCTATCTTGTAAGTTTGTATCTGTATTATGGCATTATTCTCTCAGTCAGTGAGTCATAAATATTCCTGAATGTGCGTGCAAATTGCAGATGAAGCCAGTGTTTCTTATTTTGTCTGATGTATTGCGTTTTAGTTTCATGTATTCAGCCATCAATTCTTCATCGGACAGAAGATATCAAAAGCGCTTGATCAGTGAACTAAGAATAAACAAAGGCTCGGACGCTTTAATGGCTTCTGATTCCTGCGGCGGAAGTCGCAAGGCCTTCCACAAATAAGGCATGCGGAATGGTTCTTTTGTAATGCCTTCCTAAAATAAGGCCTGCGGAATGCATGAATTTTTTCATCAGATATAACCAAGAAGAAGACTTTTGAAATTTTGAGAAATTTCTTATTTAATATTTTTCAGGGTATTTTTAAAATTTTCAATTTGAAGTTGGGCGTGGTACAACAATCTAAGATAGATACATACATACATATAAATAAATAGGTAGAAGTGGATAATGGTTTTATGATAAAATAAATTATTTTAATTTTATTTTTGATTAACAAAAATAAATTTGAAAAAAATGTCATCTAAGGCCTTCCTCTTGGCATGCCTTCTAAGGCATTCTTTAGGCAATGGAAAAGGAAGGCATTGCCTCCCAATCTCACGCAATGTTAAAAAGAAAGGAGGAGGTAATGTGTAGGGAAGGCCTTCTGTATTTTAAGGAAGGCCGGTTTGGTTATGATTTCAGGCCTTCCAGGTCATGACTTCCGCCGCTGGGATGTTACTTTAGTTTTTGTGTATGTGTTTCGTATATATGTATGTGTGCTACCAAAGTGAGAAATGATTTTGAGGACAGAAACTGGAAAGGGCATGTTTGCCAGTAACATATTAACGTTTGAAGTGTGTTCCAAATATATACATGGTTCCTGCAAAATATGTTTGGGAGAATATGTTAGAGAGGCCCTTATTTTTCAGCGCGTACTTGGTCCTTATCATGTTAGAACAATAGTCTTAAAATTTTGCTTTCTTTTGATATATTCATAATTTTTTACAATAACTAACTATATTGGATTTTTCTCGAATTAACGATTTTATTTTGCATAAATCTTAGTTCCTAAGTTCGAGATATTATAGCTGAATTCCCATTCCAAACTTCTTCCATACAATAATGAGACTTTAATAACGCGGCAGTCGAAAAAAAATCAATTTTACGTTCTCCTAAGACTCGTAGATTTTTGACATTGTTACTTACTCTAGAAATCCACATGACTGAGGTATCCTAATTTTATACAATTAAGGAAAATATTTTAACTAATCAATCATTTTACTGCTACAAAAATGTCATCAAATTCAACAAACACCGCAATGCCCAAAGTTTACTCACATTCAAATTACATTTGCTGAAAAACACCAACATTCCAATTAAACAATTGCAATTGCTCTTTCTCTTTACAGAATTCTTTGGTCGAAGCCTATACCATTGGCCTGGTACTTTGGCCCACAATGGGAACGTATGCATGGATACAAATGGCCGCGAGCATTGTGTGATAATTGGTTACGTACTGACAGATATTTGAGGTAAGAAGCAAAGAAAATATTGAATTTTGTCGTTCTTATTGCTTGATTATACAGTTTTTGTGGGGCAACAATATCCTAAGTATCTACATATGTACATCTGCAACGATAACAGCAATAACACCAACAGCACACATGTTGCCATTATCGGCAACAGCAGCAGCCTCATAATTGCAACCGCAAAATTTTATGATAATTCAAGAGGAGAGGTATGACAATATTTGTACTGTTGGAAAATATTATTCTAAGTTTTGTACACTTTTGCTACTTAACTATGGGTAAAATATGTGGTAATAAAAAGATCTATTTTTTTTCATCTTATACGCGATATTACGCGGCCGAAAAATTGGTTTACCAGGGGATACGAAAAAACGCTTTTAATTGAAACGCTAGTTGTGGAAACCAAATGAGTCAATGGGTCAATAGAAACCACGAGAGTCAAATAATTAATTAATTTCAGTTCGTGCTCACTGTACTTTGAGATTTTTAATGCACAGAATTCTCTTATTTGGATATTTCGAGTAAATTAACACCTGATTTATGTATTGAAAAACAGACTTTTGATTAAACGAAACTTCCAAACACAGGATTTCAATTTCAGTGTCTGAAAAATCCAAGGACAAATTTTTATAATGATTATAATACATTTGTTAAATTTATTATAAATACATAGATTTTATATTTATAAATCACATCATATCTACAAAAGAGTCATAACTCAAAATTTCACAAATTTTTAGTTGAACCAAAAAACTAAAAAAATTAAAAATTGGTATGAAAATACTTAATAGATATATTCATACAGGGTTTTTGTTTTGTTGAACGGAGAGAGAAAAGTACGACAAATTTGTACTGTCGATATAAATGGTCATTGCAAACAATTATAAACAAGCAAACAATTAAAATTTTGGAATTATCGACTTTTGAGTGTGTGCTGGTACTTAGGGCTCTTCGATTGATACTAGTTCGCATATATACATATGTAAATTGAATATTGTGGCTGTCGGTGATGCAATGGTTAGTATGCGCGGCTCTTGTACACGAGAACGTGTTTTCCATCCCTGCTCTGACCCCCTCCAATTTCTTTCAACGAAGGTCACCTCGCTTCGTGACGGCGACAATATCGAGCATAGATAAAGTAAACTTTTAGTGTAATGGTTAATATTCTAGATGTTGAAAGCAATAAATGGGGTATGATTGTTCCCAAAATAATAGTCAAAGAATATGACATTAAAATTCTAAAATTTCAGACCAAAGAAAAAATAATTTTCAACAAAAATTTCACTTCGAAACAAGAATACAACACGTTACTTTATGTAGAATATCTGATGGCTATCGAATTGCAAAGCCATGTCACCACCTTCTACGTCCTAATAAATTTGATCTTCCTCCGGTTCAGCTACCATTTCTTGTTGAGGGTTCTCAGACCTTTTAACGGTTTTGGCGTCTGCGACCACAGAAGTTGCTATAGTTTTGTGCGTTGAAGGTTTTAGATTAAAAAGGCATTCCGGCATGTTCATCTTTGGACGGCCTTACGGGGTTTCTCCTAGTATATCCCAACACCGGCCTCATGGGTTTGAAACAGTTTTTTATATCTTTATATATATAACTCTACTGCATGTGTGTTTGTGACTGAACTCCTCCTAAACTTCTGGACCGATTTGAATAAATGTTTTTGCATGCGTTTGGTTGGCGCCCTGGGTAGTTTAGATTTACTATTCGGTCCAATTGGACAAAGGGGTGTGGTACCTCCCATACAAGCCACAAATTAAAAATCCATTTTTTCTGCTCCTGCTAACGGTATTTGAACAAAATTTGCAGGACAACGTCTGCCAGGTCAGCTAGTAAGAATGTAAAATTATGTAAAATCATTTGCATTTTGTCACATTTTGCATTCCTTAAATTACTTTCACAAAAATTTCCCACAATTTTGAATTAATTTCAATGAGAATTATGTGCAACTTCAATGAAAGTGACAGTAGTACAGGACAGCACCTAATACCGTTCGGAACCGTAGTAAAACTGTAGGTACCAATCAATGAGTGTTATACTAGAAAGCGCTCAGCTCACTGGTTGTGAGAAGTTCTCCCCAATCCCTTTATGAGATGTTTTTAAATTGAATATTATAGTTTGTGCACGCTACAAAATCTATATTTTATTGTTGTTTGGATACAGATATAACGTATTTTTGCTTGACAAATATATAGTATTCTTGTATCCTAATATATTGTGTTTGCTATTCAATATTATATGTTGGAGACACAATGATTAATTAGTAATAATATATGCTTTTGTGACCCAAATGTGGATCTGTTTGATCAAAACTGGCGAAAAATAAAGTGTCAGACAACCAAAAAAAAAAACAAAAACCCAACAGATCTTCAATTCGTGATACCAATGCTTGCAATTATAAACTTGGTTCTTACGATTGATGATCTACGATTGGTATCAATTAAGGCACAGTAGTTAGGCATTTGATGATGAACTCGCTACGGATTTCGATACTAGTCATGCTAGTGCGTATGCTTAACTGAATTGGCTATTCAAAAATAAATAAATGGTTTGCCATTACATCCCATGAAGGAATTGGGGAGAGCTTCTCACAACCAGTGCGCTGTGCGCTTTTCAGTTTTATACTGACTGATTGGGTGCTATAGTTTTCCACCCGTTCCGAGCGGTATTTTGAGAAGCTTTGTCATTGCTAAACACTCGATAGTGTCGCCGTCACTAAGCGAGGTGATCGCTGCCGAATGAAATTTAAGGTGGTTACGCAAGGTTCGAACCGAGGATCTCTTGTACAAGAGGCACGAACGCTAACCAATGCACCACCTATGGACGGAGTTCGCTATTATTCCAACAAAAACCAACCATATTTCAACTGGAAATATGTTGTTGAACTTGAAAATATACTACAAGCTTTCAAGGTCAGGAACTTTTCATAGATTAACTAAAATTCAAACATTTTGAGTTATGACCCTTTTGTAGGTAGATTGCGAGAGGTATATCCCAAGTTTTATGAATTATTGATAAAATCGTTTATCAAATGAACGAAATGTGTTGTAGGTTATAAAATATAAAAAGGAATTTATTAGTTTAAAAAACATTTGTCCCAATATACAAACATCATGGTAAAGTCCGTATACATAACGTAAACTGTAAAACCATCGCCAGCTTCCTGGAAAACGGTTATATGAATCCCGTGATTTATGAGGCCATTTAGCAATTAAAACCCCAATAATAAAGTACAATATCAAAATCTGATTTAAATACTGAAACCAAACCCATTTTCATCCCTGCAATACGTGTAGGCCAACTTTCGGGTACATAAGTGGAAAAAGCCATTAAAAGGTGGTTGATTTGTTGGGAGTTGCCTTAATTAAAATATGTTGGCCTGTGTATTTTGGTGTTGGCCTGACTCTAACTGCTTGTGCTACGGTCGCAAATGACGTTGTGTTGTTTTTGATGATACTGGTTCATGTGTTGCTATTGTTGCTTTAGCTGTTGTCGTTGCTGCTACTGCTGTTACTGTTTACATTATTGCTGTTTACAGTGGTTGCAACTATTAATTATATTTTCTATGGGTTCGGGCCCGTAAAGTAGGAGAAAATTTTATTACATGATTTTATACACTCGCCATTTGGTGTAGTTGGTAAGTGCCTGTGTGTGTGTGTGTTACAACAGTCGAAATGGGTCTGGACCATTTTATTGTTTCAACTGTCGTAACATATGTCAGCAGCAATAACGACTGGCTAATTGTTTGAATTAACATTAACTTTTTAATAGCTCTATTTTTACTTAACTGTATCTGGTTTTTCTTTTATGTCCCATTTAGAAATTTTGCCGCCGATTTACCTTTATGTCCTTGTACTCTGGAACAGGCGATTTATGATAAGGGTCGCTACAGACCGGATCGTAATTGTGACAAGGACTCAAATCCCTCTTGTTTGCGTCATAAGGGTGCTATTCATTGTGTGGTTAGTGGTACACCAACGTAAGTATAGAAGTTTTTATAATTTGGTATTGAATTTTATGCAAATTGGATTTTATGCAAATCAATGATTTGGTATTGGATTTTATTTAAATCAATGATTTAGTATTGAATTTTATTCAAATCAATGATTTGGGATTGGATTTTATTTAAATCAATGATTTAGTATTGGATTTTACGCAAATTAATGTTTTGGTATTGGATTTTGTCCAAAAATCAATGATTTGGTATTGGGTTTTATCCAAATCAATGATTTGGCATTGAATTTTATCCAAATCAATGATTTGGTATTAGATTTTATCCAAATCAATGATTTGGCATTGGATTTTATTCAAATACATGATTTGGTATTGGATTTTACCCAAAAATCAATGATTTAGTATTGCATTTTTATGCAAATCAATGATTTGGTATTGGATTTTATCCCAAAAACCAATTATTTGGTATTGGATTTTATCCAAATCATTGATTTGGTATTAGATTTTATGCAAATCAATGATTTGGTATTGGATTTTATCCAAGACTCAATTATTTGGTATTGGATTTTATCCAAATCAATGATTTGGTATTGAATTTTATCCAAATCTATAATTTGGTATTGAATTTTATCCAAATCAATGATTTGGTATTGGATTTTATCCAAAAATCAATTGTTTTGTTTTGGATTTTCTGTATTAATGATTTCGTATTGGATTTTGTCCAAAAATCAATGATTTAGTATTGAATTTTATCCAAATCAATGGTTTGGCATTGGATTTTATTCTAATACATGATTTGGTATTGGATTTTATGCAAATCAATGATTTAGTATTGGATTTTATGCAAATCAATAACTTGGTATTGGATTTTATCCAAAACTAAATTATTTGGTATTGGATTTTATCCAAATCAATAATTTGTTATTTAATTTTATCCAAATCTATAATTTGGTATTGAATTTTATGCAAATCAATGATTTGGTATTGGACTTTATCCATAACTCAATTATTTGGTATTGAATTTTATCCAAATCAATGATTTGGTATTGGATTTTATCCAAAAATCAATTGTTTTGTATTGGAAGTCAAAGGTTTCGCATTGGATTTTATTCTAATACATGATTTGGTATTGGATTTTATGATTTAGTATAGGATTTTATGCAAATTAATGATTTGGTATTGGATTTTATCCAAATAAATGATTTGGTATTGGATTTTATTCAAATTAATAATGTGGTATTGAATTTTATCCAAATCTATAATTTGGTATTGGATTTTATCTAAAAATTAATGATTTGGTATTGGATTTTATGCAAATTAATGATTTGGTATTGGATTTTATCCAAATAAATGATTTGGTATTGGATTTTATGCAAATTAATGATTTGGTATTGGATTTTATCCAAATAAATGATTTGGTATTGGATTTTATCTAAATCAATAATTTGTTATTTAATTTTATCCAAATCTATAATTTGGTATTGAATTTTATGCAAATCAATGATTTGGTATTGGACTTTATCCATAACTCAATTATTTGGTATTGAATTTTATCCAAATCAATGATTTGGTATTGGATTTTATCCAAAAATCAATTGTTTTGTATTGGATTTTATGTATTAATGAATTCGTATTGGATTTTGCCGAAAAATCAATGATTTGGTATTGAATTTTATCCAAGTCAAAGGTTTCGCATTGGATTTTATTCTAATACATGATTGGGTATTGGATTTTATGATTTAGTATAGGATTTTATGCAAATTAATGATTTGGTATTGGATTTTATCCAAATAAATGATTTGGTATTGGATTTTATCCAAATCAATGATTTGGTATTGAATTTTATCCAAATCTATAATTTGGTATTGAATTTAATGCAAATCAATTATTTGGTATTGAATTTTATCCAAATCAATGATTTGGTATTGGATTTTATCCAAAAATCAATTGTTTTGTATTGGATTTTATGTATTAATGAATTCGTATTGGATTTTGCCCAAAAATCAATGATTTGGTATTGAATTTTATCCAAATCAAAAGTTCCGCATTGGATTTTATTCTAATACATGATTTGGTATTGGATTTTATCATTTAGTATAGGATTTTATGCAAATTAATGATTTGGTATTGGATTTTATCCAAATAAATGATTTGGTATTGGATTTTATTCAAATTAATAATGTGGTATTGAATTTTATCCAAATCTATAATTTGGTATTGGATTTTATCTAAAAATTAATGATTTGGTATTGGATTTTGTCCAAAAATCAATGATTTAGCATTAAATTTTATCCAAATCAATAGTTTGGCATTGCATTTTATTCAAATACACGATTTGGTATTGGATTTTATCCAAATCAATGGGTTGGTATTGGATTTTATTCAACACAATGATTTGGTATTGGATTTTATCCAAAACTCAATTATTTGTTATTGGATTTTATCCAAATCAATGATTTTTTATTGGATTTTGTCCAAAAATCAATGATTTGGTATTGGATTTTATCCATAACTCAATTATTTGGTATTGAATTCTATCCAAATCTATAATTTGGTATTGAATTTAATGCAAATCAATGATTTGGTATTGGATTTTATACAAAACTCAATGATTTGGTATTGGATTTTATCCAAAACTCAATGATTTGGTATTGGATTTTATTCAAATCATGACCAATACGAGTAATTGCATGAGACCATTTGTTACACTCATCACATTTGTGACCGCAGTGGCGTATGCGCGTTATGTAAATTGTAGTAACACTTTACTCATACGGTCCACTCATCACATCCTTAAAATTATTTTTAAACATATAAATTATTTATTTTCGTGCATTTACTTAGAGCTCAAGGTGCCGAACAACAGTGCTGTTACGATCGTTATGGATTTCTTATGCTCTCCTACGATCAAATGTGGGGTTCTCGGCCACGTCGCAATCACAACTTGGGTAAAATGCCTTGGAACGAGGCCAGCAAAGTGCCAACACTCTCAACATGGTTCCATGACATGCGTCCCTTTTACTCCTGTTGCTTTTGGCAAGAAGAACAGGCTGTTGGTTGTGAAACCTATCGATTCGAAAGACGTCCCTCTCAAGATTGCGTAGCCTATCAGGCGCCTGGTGTAGCTGGAGTTTTTGGAGATCCTCATTTTATAACCTTTGATGGTACTCAATACACTTTCAATGGTTTGGGTGAATTTGTACTCGCACGTAGCGTCGATGCAGATCAGCGTTTTGAGGTGCAGGGCCGCTTTGAACAGGTGCCCAATAATGTTTATGGCGCTGTGCCAGCCACTCAGCTGACCGCAGTGGCAATGCGTGGCAATACCACAATAACAATTGAAGTGCGCATGCGTCCACAACATGCGCGCTGGCGTTACAGAATGGATGTTTTGGCTGATGGGCGACGTGTTTATTTTGATCGTGAAAGTTTGAAATTCCAGCATTTCGATGGTGTTACCGTGTATACACCCACATATCTATTGAATCAGTCACAAGTGGTGGTGATGTTTGATTCGGGCATTGGTGTGGAGGTGATAGAAAATGAAGGATTTATGACGGGACGTGTTTATTTGCCATGGCAATTCATAGTGAGTATTGGGACAAAGGAGTATTAGGAAAAATAATACGATTTAATATTATTATAATTCCAGAATAAAACGGCTGGTTTGTTTGGTAATTGGAGCTTCAACCCCTTGGATGATTTCACATTGCCCAATGGCCAAGTCTTAAATTTGGACACCAATAACTTTAGACAGATTCACAATGATTGGGCTATGAAATGGATGTTAGCCGATCGGGATTTACCAGGCCTGGGAGCTGCATTGTTTACACGAGAGTTTGGTCGCACTGCCAGTTATTATGGAAATTCATCATTTGTGCCGAACTATATAAAGGAACCTTCGGTTTTCTTGCCCTCAAATCGATCGTACGATATTGAGAGGGCAGAAGAGCTGTGTGGTGAATCGTATCAGTGTAGATATGATTATGGTATGACGCTAAATCGAGATCTGGCCCATTTCACAAAGAACTATTACGATAGCTTGGTTAATATAAGGACATTGAATTCAGAGTGAGTAGGAGTTGTAAGAACAAAACGTGATGGTTGTTTAAAACCATTTCAAATGTATTGGTTAATTTTTAAGGATTACTTAAAGTAATTTGAAAATATTATTTCCTTTTTTTATTCCCACCAGGCGTGTTGTATCCTGTGGCGTTTTGGAAACTCCTCGTTTTGGTCGAAAATTAAGTTTCAATTTCATGCCGGGCGCTAGGGTATCCTTTGAATGTAATGAAGGTTTCGTATTGATCGGCGATCAGAGACGTGAATGCATGTCGAATGGTTTATGGAATGTACCCGATTATGGTTACACCACATGTCTACGTAAGTCATTATATTTTCATATCTTATGAGTTCCCGGAGGATTTTATTAATATCAGTTCTAAAGAGAAAAGATTTAACAATATGGAAGTTAGAAATAGTTTAAAAATATGGAAGATGGAAGTCGTACAGCTCAAGTCTACGGACCATCCTTACAGATGACTCAATGTTATATCTAGTTTTTTAGGAACATTCCTGTTCAGTCTCTGCCACCTTAACCATATTTTTTTTGATTGTAGTTCCAAAAAGTTCTAGAAATGATTGTAGTTCCTGTTCAGTCTCTGCCACCTTAACCACATTTTTTTGATTGTAGTTCCAAAAAATTTCGGAATAGTTTTAACCAGAGTCTTGTCAGGGTGCTAATTATGTAAAAAACGTTGTCGAATTCATTTTCGATTCGTCGATAATGCTGGATTAGAGAACCATTTGAAATATGTTCATGATGAGCAATTCCATTGCGGGTTTTCACATTGATCCGAATTTTCTAATGTCCCATTTTTAGCGCCCTCGTAATTTAATAAGAACCTTAGAATTAAGGTTCTTTTTAAATAACGATAAGTACAACATTTTTTTTACGTTGCTTGTACAGTAAAAATACAACGCTTTACAAGAATTATTTTTCGATAACACTATTTCTCGACGTTTATGCCTTTACATGTTTGAAATGAGAACGAGTTCAGTTTGGATGCAAATTCAGTTATTTACACGAGTTTAGCCGATTCCAGAACCTGCGGTCTTGTTTACCCGCCATTACACATTTGAAATGAGAACGACAGTTTGGCTGCAAATTCAGTTATTTATATGAGTTCAGCCGATTCCCGAACCAGAGTTCGTGTTTTTGTATAAACCATACACATCGACGTGGGGAATGTGTAATGAACGTTTACCCATTACCCACAAAGTATAGGGAAAATAATGGGTAGCTACCCACGACAATGGGGAATTAATCATCACGATTACCCATTACCCTCAGGGTAATGTGGAAAATAATGGGTAGCTACCCACGACGATTGGGAATTACCCATCACGATTACACAGGGAAATGGGGGAAGTAATTTGTACTTACCCACGGTGATGGGCAAAGGGTTACACAGAGTAACCCATCCCCATTTTTGATCGAAAATATGAACAAATTGGGAAAAATTTCTATATCTCGGAAACGGAGCGTCCAATGGGGAAAATATCAACTTTTTGATGGTTTCTAAGGGTTTTTCATGTAGTAGTAGTCGTAAGGAAGAATTTTTTAAAAAAAAATCGCCAAAATAAGAAAATCGCTAAAATAAAAAAAGTTACCATAACTCGGAAACGGTGCGCCCCATCGAAAAAATAATAAAAATTTTACCTCCTTAGGTGGCTTTAAAAATGGAAATCTTCAATATGGCATCACTTTTTTCAAAAAAATCGCTAAAACTAACACTTTTCGAATAATAAATCGCCAAAACGCCCTCATGTCTATATTTCGGAACCGGAGCGTCCAATCGAAAAAATTACCAATTTTTGAGAGCTTCTAAGGGTTTTTCATAAACTGGTCCAATTCGTATGGAAGAACTTTAGTTCAAAAAATCGCCAAAATAAGAAAATCGCTAAAATAAAAATGTGGCTAAAACTCGAAAACGGTGCGGCCAATCGAAAAAATAATACAACTTTTACCTTCTTTGGAGGCTGTAGCCATCGGATGTCTTCAATATGGCATCCATTTTTTTTCAAAAAATCGCTAAAACTAAAATTTTTCGAATAATAAAATCGCTAAAACGCTCTCATGTCTATATTTTGGAAACGGAGCGCCCAATCGAGAAAATAACCAAGTTTTGAAAGTTTCTGAGCGATTTTCATAATCTGGTCTAATTTGTATGGAAGAATTTTAGTTAAAAAAATCGCCAAAATATGTAAATCGCTAAAATAAAAAAGTGGCTATAACTCGAAAACGGTGCGGCCAATCGAAAAAATAATAAAAATGTTACGTCCATAGGAGTCTTTAGCCAATGAAAGTCTTCAATATTGCATTACTTTTTTTTCAAAATCGCTAAAACTAAAATTTTTTGAATAACAAGAATAAAAAACAAACATTTTGGTTATTTTATGAAAAAAAAATTCTTCCATACGAAGTAGACCAGTTTATGCGAAAACGTTTGGAAACCGAAAAATTGATTATTTTTTGGATTGGGTGCTCCGTTTCCGAGATATAGACATGATGGCGTTTTACCGATTTTTTTTGAAAAATATTGAAGACATGTATTGGGTAAAGCATTCAACGGATTTATTTATTATTTTTACGATTGATCACACCGCCTCCGAGTTATAGCAACTTTTTTAATTTAGCGATTTTCTTATTTTGGTGATTTTTTGAACAAAGATTCATCCATACGAATTTGACCAGTTTATGAAAAACCCGTAGAAACCAGCAAAAATTGGTTATTTTTTCGATTGGACGCTCCGTTTCCGAAATATAGGCATAAGGGCGTTTTAGCGATTGTTTATTTAAAAAATTTTAGTTTTAGCGATTTAAAAAAATGTGATGCCACATTAAAAAAAGTGATGCCATTCATTGGTTAAAGGCTTCTTTGGAGGTACAACTTTTACTATTATTTCGAATGGACGCACCGTTTCCAAGTTATAGCCACTTTTCTATTTTAGCGATTTTCTTATTTTGACGAGTTTTGGAACAAAAATTTTTTTTAACAAAAATACGAATTGGACCACTTAATGAAAAACACTTAGAAATCCTAAAAAATTGATTATTTTTATTTTTTCGATTGGGCGCTAGGTTTCCGTCATGTAGAAATTTTTTCTAATGTTTTCAAATTTTCGCTCAAAAATGGGGATGGGTTACCCTGGGTAATAACGAACCCTGTCCCACAAAAAACGAACCCTGTCCAGAACTAATGCTGCGTGTTCTCTCAACTTAATGTTTAGTGGAGAGATGCCATATGTTCTCGTTTGTTCCAGATTGTTCTTGCGATATCATCAAACACTACGGGTGAGTTTGCATGACTTAGTGCTTCAACTTGCAGCAACGGCATACTTTTAGGCATAGTTATCATTGTGCAATATACACCACAAATAGTTGGTTGACATCCTAATGGAATTTTGACATAACTGTTAACAAAACATCGATTTATCGTAATAATATAATTTGTCCCCAGTTAGTAGAGAGTGGTATATAGTGGTGGCACTTCCCTGGTTGGATGGGGTAACACCCGCCATTCTGGTAATATTTCGTGATGTTCGTATTTGCTATTTCTTAGCATGAATACTAAGGTATTAAATAGAATATCGACCCTGACTCAGAGAAATGCTTAGTGTAACAAATGTGTACTACATCTAGTTTGCTGCAGCAAAGATCACCAGAACTTGATGTGAGCCTAAGGTCTTCAAGGACGCATGGACCCAAGCAGTCATTTATCTTCAAAAAATAGTGATATATAGGTGGTATCTCATACAACAGAAATAATATTCAGTTCATGAGTTTGTTTTTAGTTAAGATCCATATTTATTAAAATTATGTGAGGTTTTTTGATCATGGGTCTAAGTGTATAACTTCTTGAATAACTTTATTTTGGAATGATTTTAATTTCCTCTTATTACTCATGACAACAACAATTCAATTCTTAACACCTGCATTTCAACATTTGTATTCTTCATACTTATCGTTGTCTAGGTGAAGTTTTCTATACCCGACGTGTGGCTTTCATAGCAATTGGCATTATCATAGCTGTAATTTTACCCCTAATGCTGTGCATTATCTGTGGCGTGTATCGCTTCCGCCAGAAACAACTCAAGGAGGATCCACAATGGCAAATGACGCTGCCGCGCTCGAAAGCCTCATCGCGCACAAATTTAAGAGCTTTGAATGACGGGCCCAATGATTACGACAGCGATACGGATGCAACGGGCACATTAAAGAAAAGTAGGTCATATGATAAAGTATATCGTACACATGAACCACTACCGGGAAAACCACGTGTTGATTTTCCAGCTAAACAATGGGATCTGGATGAGGATGAGGATGTGACATCATCAGAAGGTAGTGAAAATAAAGATACAAAATTAGCTAAGGATATTGAATACATTCATAAAACAGGTGAGAAACCCAAACAAATGGGAAGACGTTCATTGCGTGCTATCTCGGAATCGGATCAAGATCCGCAGCATGAGGCCACTGGAGCAGCCATAGACGACCAAGACGGTGTGGGTACCCAACATCCACCCGGATACCATCAACCTCCATCACCTGAAACGGACGTGCATGGAATGCCTTTGAATCAAACGCAGCCTCAGCAACAGTACAGTCCTACATTTAGTGGTGCGGACAGTCGCAACAGTGAGGGAAGTTCAATGTCGTATCATCCCAACAATCCAGGACAAACACGCTATGGCGGGGTACCTGTGTTGCCCAATGCCAATAATGAATATTTTAGTAGACCTTCATCGATTGTGCCCATACGTCCAGCACCTATTGCAGGTTCTTCATTGACACAAGATAATGGTTTGCCATCACCACCCTTAGCCGCTTCACCTACGCCATCTAATCAAAAATCTACCGAAGTTTAACCAGACATAACATTCGATACATTTAACCCTCATAATCCTCAGCTGGAAGGTATTCCACACACAATGTAACAAATACAAGGCGCCAAAAAAATTATAACATTTGTCATATTCAGCTAAATCATGGTGTCATTCCAAACAAAAAAAAAAAAACTTGTAACAAAACCACAATCACCGCAATAACAATAATCATTAAAAGCTATTAAGTTCAAATTATCTGTGGCATAAAATAGCATTACTGCTTGTACTACAAATCAGCTAAGGATATATAAAATACGACTAATTCATAAAATAACCATCACCATCCCCATTGTTGTCCCAAATCCTGTAACATTTAAAATAAAGTGCGCTCTCTCTCTCTCTCTCTCCACTCTATTGTTTTGGGTTTAAACCATAACATCCGTATTAACTGCCTTTAATATCCTCCCTCATACAATTTTGTAATAAACTTTTGTAAATCTTTTTTTTTATATTTTACAATTCCTAATGCCGATTACATTTGCTCTTTAATCAATTATCCAAAAAGAAAACATTGTAACATTAAAATTTCAAATATATAATTTGTTTTTGTTCTCACATTTTACATAAATAATTTAATCGCATTTGGCTGGGTGTAGAGCATTTCTGAATATTTAATTGTTTTAATTTAGATTTCATTTAATTTGCATTGTGGCTTTATTGAAAATATTTTAATAAATTTCTTTTGACATTTTTATTTTTTAAATAAACCGAAATATATTGTTGTTTGTTTTATATTTTATGCGATTTCATTGCAGCTTTGATAATGCCAATTGTTACACAAAAGCCCTCAAACTATAAATAAATTTTGTTAAAATTATTGTTGATTTGTATGTTTTAGTATTGATGACATGTCAAATTGTATTTGCTCTTTGTTTGTTCTCTTTTGTGTAACAAATTGGCAGTGGGACATCAACAGATATAGATACAGATGCAGATAACTGTTCTATAATACAAGCAATATAGAGCAGAGAAGACGTTACTCGTTCTTTTTTCAAAAATTCAAAACAATTTCGAAAAATTTCCGCTCGAGAAGTGAAGAATATGCCATTGTGCTGTCATTTACATATCGTCGTTCCACAGTTATCTTCACGTATCTCCAAAAAAAATTTTTTTGGGAAATTGACTCTAAAGTTTCAACAATTTGTATAAAAAAGTGGTCCACAATTTTTGGAAGTTATGGCTACTTTTATCTCCAAAAAAATTTCACATTTTGTTGTATACGCCACCTTTTGGGAAATATTTTTTGAATAAAAGCTGAAAAAACCGCATTCTTTTTTTAGTCCGAAATTATCTTCACGTACATGCATTAGGGTGCAGCGACAAAGTATGCAATTTATTTTTGTTACCTTTTTGTAATGTTGTAGACTTTATCCGGAGTTACTTTTGAGATATACAACGAAAATAAAATGCATATATTAATAGGATGATATTTTTTTTTTTTACGTCTGCCAAATATTTTTTTCACATGTTTTTATTTATTCAAAATTTTCATAAATTTTTTATTGTATATCCACAATAATGGTTCATACGGTATCATAACATGTTAAATTTTTACCAAAAGGTGGATATACAAGAAAATCACTACATAATATCTCTGAAACCATAAGAGATAGGGACCTGGGGTTAAACAGGTGGATAGATCTAAAAAAATTATCACAGGAAATAGTCAGCACTACTCCACTCGGATTCTTCCACTGAAGATCAGGAGCTAGAGATAGTGGAAGATAGTGTAGACGAGACGAGATTAGAACGGCGATCTCCCGCCTTAAGAATAATAAAGCCGCTGTTGCAGATGGCCTACCCGCTGAACTTTTTAAGGCAGGCGGCGAAGAACTGCTAGCCCACATGCAGCAACTTATATACGGTATGCGGCTGGGGGAACCTATGCCCGACGATTGGAGTCTCAGTGTATTATGTCCTGTATTCAAAAAGGGTGACCCGTGTGTCTGTTCCAACTGTCGCGGTATCAGTCTTTAATCCATCGCGTATAAGGTCTTGTCGAGCGTATTACGTGTCAGCGGTGAAAGTTGGGAAAGACCTCACTGAACCATTCTGTACCAAGCGAGGACTTAGACCAGGCGACACACTTTCGTGCAATCTCTTCAACATCTTAATGGAGATAACAATGAGAAAGGCTGCAGTGAATACGAACAAGACCATTAACACGAAAAGCCATATGTTGCTGGCGTATGCTGACGACATAGACATCATTGGGCGAAACTGGCGAGAGGTTACTGCAGTATTTTGAAGAATCGAAAAGGAATCAGCGAAGGTGGGTCTTGCTGTTAATGAGGGCGAGACAAAATTGATGGTGTCAATGACTAGAGAAACCTCTCGACTTGGTCCGCACTTGAACGTTGACAACCGATTTAATTTTGAAGTGGTAGATGAATTTTTCTACCTTGGATCCGAACAAAGACAACAACGTCAGCCTGGAGATAGGTAGAAGAATTGTGCTTGCAAATATATGCTATTTTGGGCTCAGCAAGCAGTTTAGGAACAAAGCCCTCTCTCGACGGACAAAAGTTCAGCTATATCAGACTGTAATTTTACCTATCTAGGCATATGGCTCCGAAACTTGGGTCATATCGCAAGCGGATGAAAAACACCTGGGAGTTTTCGAGAGAAAAATTGTCAATATGTCAGAGAAAACAGCAGAGCTATATAGTCTTCATTCCGACGTGGATATAGCTAGGCGAATCAAATTAGGCCAATTGCGTTGGCTAGGCCATGTTGCCAGAATGAATGGAGATGAGCCAGCGCGAAAGGTTTTCGATAACGTACCCGATGGAAGCAGGAAAACAGGATGACCAAGACTCCGCTGAAAAGGCAGAAGAATCCCTCCGTATCCTTGGTGTTACCAACTGGCGAGAAAAGGCGAAGGATAGAGCCAGTTGGAAGAATATGTTAAAATTTGTTTAATTTGTTTGTTTAATTAATATGTGTAAGACGTCTGACCTCTTGACGTTGTAAAATTGTCAATAAAAGTAAGTAGTCTTATCTCATTTTTTCTGATTTTGTGATATACGTGAAGATGACTTCGGAACGACGATATATGGCTTACAAAGTGTGACTTATGGCGATTTCGTTCCTGCAAAAAAAATCAAAATTTTTCCTGCCCTTTGCCAAAAAGTTTTTTGCTCATTTGTGAAAACAGTTAAAACCCTACGTTAAGGTTTTCAGTTTCAAAAGTTCAAAAATGTTGCATTTTCTGCCCTCTCAGCGAATCACGTGGGAAAATGTTGCCAATAAAATGGCTGACTTCAGTGTTGCCAGTAGCCGTCAAAAAAATTATGCCAAATGACCAAGAGAATTGTGCTAAGTGCATACAAATATGCTACAATTTAACGAAACTATATTTTATACAACATTAACAGCCAAAGTCACGATCTCGAAAGAAAACCTAAGCGAACGAAAGCCAGTCACTCTCTTTATTTCTTATCCCAGGCTTTAAATGTTATTGTGTGATTGTGTGTTTGCAAAATCGGAAGCCACTAACCATTTTCGCTGTCATCTATGCGAACGAAAATGTCAAAACCAGTCACTTGTCGTTTGGTTGTCGCATAGCTGGAAATGAAATAAAAGCTTGAAACAAAAACAATTTATATAGAATGCAATGGAAGAAACACAATGGACAGAAAATAATGTCATTATAATGAATTTTTTATTAACATATATTTCAATTTGAGCACAAAAACGCCAAGTTTGTGGCACCTACAGAAACTGGTTCTTCGTACTCTCCTCTCTCGCTCCGAAATTAAATGGCGAACGTCAAGTTTATGTTATTTCTTTGAACAACAACCACACAAACACACGTAAAACCATGCGAACGACAAGTCGAAAGATAGTGACTCGCATTCTGAAACGAAAGTGAGTGACTGGCTTCGTTCGCTTGGATTTTGAGGGAGAGGGTGTAAGTGGGGTCCGATTTTGTACTGAATTGTATACGTTTTCGTTCTCGTGTTAGTGACTCCCAAATCAGCTGTTTCTCGCATAGAAAGAAAGCGAAGGTTAACATTCGACATCGTGACTTTGGCTGTTAGGGAATGCAAATTCCCGGTCTTTTTCAAATAGATAAATTTCCCGGAATCCCGGGAATTCCCGGTTGAAATGTGAGCCCAAAATATTATAACTTTGCAGATTTTGTTAGTTCAAAGATAAAGATAAATACCGTAGTTATGTGTATAGCAATGTGTTACGATATCTAATATTTGATGCACTTCTATTATAAATGTTCTTCTATTTTCAATTTGGTAGGATAAATTCTGTGAAACTTACATAGGTTTTATACCAACCATCTGCAAATATACAAGTGATGTGGATAAAACTAGCGCATTTTTTTTTTATAAAGTAGATTGTCATTTCATCTGTCCAACGGTAAACAGCTCGCTATGGTTATATACAACCGACAAATGTTTAACGGTGACAAACCCATTTTGAACTTTGACCGCTTTGTGGTACAATCTGAGGTTGGCGACGATTTCGTACCTACAGTTTAAGTTTATATTCTACAAAGGTTGAATATATAGATATATATGTATATCATGTATATATATATATGTCATTAAAAACTCTGAAATATCTATACAAAATTATTAACCTATTAAAGGTAAATTTTAAAGGTAAATTTCTTGTTAAAATTTACAATGTTTAGGTAAGTATTTGAAAAGATCAGGCAAATAAACAAATCCTCTTTTAAGTTAAAGATTAAAAAAACTTACATATATACATTTTGCGTAAGCGCATGTGCATTTTTTCCTGCGTAGGATGTTGTGTTGAACAGAGGTTCGAAAAGATTTTGAAATTGTTTTAAATTATTTCTGCGTTTGGTAAAAATTAACTTTAAAGTTTTTGGTAAATTTTGATATAAATCTAAGAGTACAGCTTAGATATAAGTATGTGAAGGTTATAATTACATCGCCGGAAGAAGAAGTTACTACAATCATATAAGGTCACTAACATTTTTCTAATGTGAAAGATTGTTGTGTTGTATTGGTATTATAGACAATTCAATTAATAGACTAACTGACATGACTAGTTTCGAACTACATGGCATGTTCATAATCAGATGCCTAACTACTGTGCCTGAACTGATACCAACGGTAGATCATCAATCGCATATTTGCAGACTCAAATATGCAATTTACATAGCCGAATTAGTATCGATCGAAGATCCCTAAGTACCAACACAAATTGAAATGTCGATAATTCCAAAACAATAACAGAAAGCTTTTCCCTCCATGTTTTCTTTTCCTCTTGCATTCATCTATCGTTCTATCTATCGTTGCATTACATCTCATGAAGGAATCGGGGAGAGCTTCTCACAATCAGTGAGCTGTGCGCTTTCTACTTTTATACTCACTGATTGGGAACTACAGTTTTACACCGGTTCCGAACTGTATTTTTGAAAAGCATTTTCATGGCTAAATACTCGATAGTGTCGCCGTCACTATGCGAGGTGACCGCCGTCGAAAGAAATTTTAAGGTGGTCAGAGCAGGGATCGAACCCAGGATCTCAAGTACAAGAGGCGCGAACACTACCCATTGCAGTTTCGTTGCAGTTTAATTAACTGGAAAACATCCGTCACTGTGTCGAATATGTTTCATTACCGTGATGAATATGTTCCACGGCTACGATTAAAATGGTTGATTGATATAAATTGTAGCATCCATTTATGAACGATGTAAAAACATTAACATCAAGCACCCTTCATTTGCCCATTTTATGATAATTCCCATTTTGCTATTTCGTAGAAAAATTAAAATTTATTATTTTTATGAATTATGAATGACGCGACATATAGTTTCTGGCATAGAGTAATGATGTATAGAGACGCCATTGTTCTCATTTCACATTTCCTTTCACACTATTCGTGGCATAGAATAATACATACCATAGAAGCTTTTATTCGCTCAATAAATTAAACGTCATAGGTACGATGGAAAGTAAACATTGGATGGTGGAAAATATGGGTTCAATAATACCAGATGGTGGCAATAGTATACAACGATCAACATAGGAACAACAACCGAATTTCGTGTTTTTGTGGCAAACTAGTTGTGTTAAATACAATACAAATGAATACCAACGTTAAAAGTCAACAAAAAAGTGCAAAATACATTTAAATTTTTCAGTTCTACACCAAAACGACAGGAAATAGTTAAGTGAACATATTTTGTAACTCCACCTGGTGTATGTAAATTTTAAATTTAATTTGCTCTCATTTCCACAGACCTACCGAGAGAGTGTGAAATGTAACGTCAGATGAGAGAATAAGTTCTTCTATAGTATGTGTTATTCTATGGAGTAATGATGTATAGAGACGCCATTGTTCTCATTTCACATTTCCTTTCACACTATTCGTGGCATAGAATAATACATACCATAGAAGCTTTTATTCGCTCAATAAATTAAACGTCATAGGTACGATGGAAAGTAAACATTGGATGGCGGAAAATATGGGTTCAATAATACCAGATGGTGGCAATAGTATACAGCGATCAACATAGGAGCAACAACCGAATTTCGTGTTTTTGTGGCAAACTAGTTGTGTTAAATACAATACAAATGTATACCAACGATAAAAGTCAACAAAAAAATGCAAAATATATTTAAATTTTTCAGTTCTACACCAAAACGACAGGAAAAAGTTAAGTGAACATATTTTGTAACTCCACCTGGTGTAAGGTAATTTTAAATTTAATTGCTCTCATTTCCACAAACCTACGATGAAGAGTGTGAAATGAAACGTCAGATGAGAGAATAAGTTTATCTATGTATGTATTATTCTATGATTCGTGGTGCGGTATGTGCGACAGAGAGTTATTTGACGTAGATTGACTTAAAACAGGTGGAATGACAAAAATTGTTCACTTAAATTTTTCATATCGTTTTGATGAAAAACTGTTAAAATTAAAAGTATTTTGGACTTTTCTGTTATATTTTATTGTTAGTGTATATTTGTGGTGTATTTACAGAAAAATGTTAACGCCCAAATCGAAATGCCGTTGCTGATTTATTGTTGGATGGTTTGAGCCATTGCGTCTATCTGGTATTATTAAAGCAATGCTTTCAACAAGCAACCGCCTATATGCAACACACTTAATGTCATCAAAATACTGAGAGAGATGGCGACTCCATATATCATTTCTCAATGGGTTCTGGCAAGTTGACGTTTATGTGTTTGAATAAGTGGTGTAAAATCACAGTTGTCCTTATTTGATACAAATCAGTTTCGTAGCTTTAATAATGGATATGTGGCAGTAACACATTCGCTTTGTTAACTACCTAACTAGATACAAATAATTATTGAAAAAAGCTCAAGATACCCAAATAACAAAAGTTTAAACCTCAACAATTATATTATTAAACAATTCGTTTTCCTCCAAAATGCACAATTGACAACTAAATTGCTGGAGCAAAGCAATGATAAACATTCAAAAAGTCCTATATAATATGCTTTACTGCATCAATAATAGTTATAATCGTCGTGAGTATGGAGCTTTTCGTTATAGCAATATAAAGCAACTATCGAAATTGGTCTATTACTACGACTAATTGTATTTATTTCAGTGAACTGATACTAATATTTTACGAAAATACTAAATTGTAAAATATTTGGAAGACGTCTCGCACAAGGGCTTGCTTTTCCTAAAGTTTTCCATTGAATTCTTTTGGAAATTTCCCGGGATTCCCGGGTAAAATTTCCGGTAAAGCTTGAATTGAAAATGAGTGAAATTTCCGGGAAATCGCCGGTCGGGAATTTAGGTAACATTTATAGGCACGGGTAGGGCAATCTATCAAAGTGAACGCATGCAAACAACACACAGCGCTAGCATCACCTACGTGGTTGTTGTACAACAATAGTCTTTGCCTGAAAATAAGTATGATGGTATTGATGTAGCGGCAGCGAACAAACAAGCAGGTCGTCGTCGTCAAAGAGTATTGAATAGTATATTATATAAGTAGAATAGAAACATTGATGCCTTTTGAAACATTTATGTTTTTTGTATTGTTTTATGTAATAAAATTGTCGAAGTGGTGCGTTTATATTGAAATATTCTATAAAGAGAATAAGACTCGTTTATGCACTCTTACTCAAACTCTCTACATGAGAGCGGAAAAAGAGTGCAATAAGTTCTCTATACTATTCATGGTAGAAATATAATGGTAGATGCAGTACGACAACAAGCCAAACACAACAGGAATTTTGTTTTTGCTCAGTCCCTGTATTGTGTCAGCTGATTGAAAAATAATGAAAATGTATACAAAATTGGAAAAAGTGCCATTTACAAAATGCGTGTGTTTTATTTGATATTTTGAAAGTGTTTAAGTGTGAAAATTAAAACGTTCTGTGATTTGTACGGAGAAAACATTTCAAAAACAGCTATTGCAGGCGAACGGTGGTTGTATACAAATAAAAGTAAACAAACTTTGACATAAGAGAAAAACTCACTCCAGAAAAAAGTTCAAATCAGTTGGGCTAATGCTTCTACCAGTTGTTTATATCATGATACTATTCAATACTTTTTTTCGTCGCCATAGAATAATACATACGTAGATAAACTTATTCTCTCATCTGACGTTTCATTTCACACTCTTCATCGTCGGTTTGTGGAAATGAGAGCAATTAAATTTAAAATTATCTTACACCAGGTGGAGTTACAAAATATGTTCACTTAACTTTTTCCTGTCGTTTTGGTGCAGAACTGAAAAACTTAAATATATTTTGGACTTTTTTGTTGACTTTTATCGTTACTATACATTTGTATTGTATTTAACACAACTAGTTTGTCACAAAAACACGAAATTCGGTTGTTGTTCCTTTGTTGATCGCTGAATACTATTGCCACCATCTGGTATTATTGAACCCATATTTTCCACCATCCAATGTTTACTTTCCATCGTACCTATGACGTTTAATTTATTGAGCGAATAAAAGCTTCTATGGTATGTATTATTCTATGGTCGTCGCTCTGTTCTGACAAAACAAAAACAATTATTTCAGTGAGCTAAATGTTGCTTTATTTATTTTAACAATATTCCGCCTAATGTTAAAGCAGATGAAAGAAAAAAGAAAGTGCAATAGCAAAAGAGCCTTCCTCATAAAAACTATTCTTCTTTTTATTTTCCAATGCAACATTTACTAATGTGTTCATAGAAATCGAACAGTTACCGTGTAACAAAAATGTGTTATAAACAGAGAAAAAATATTACAAACTCAGAGATGTTTATATTTAATTCAAAAAATGTCATGAAAACTTTTTATTTATTTATTTAACATTAAAAAATCAATTTTGTTTCAAAAAGTTCCGATCATTTATCAGAATGATTTTTGGGAGTAATTTTGAAGACCCTTTACATTTTGGTTTTGTATATTATAGCTCCTGAAAGTCCTGAAATTTTAATCTTTGAGGCGGCCTATAACTTTTTGAGAAACAATAGGAAATAAACCTGCTTTTCATATAAAATATTTAAAAGAACAAATACTCAATAATAATGATTTTCAAAAGTTTTATATAGTCTGTATATTCACTTCACTTCTACTACTACTTACTTCTTGTTTTTTTTATGCAATGCCACCTCAA
Organism: Phaonia tiefii; assembly: GCA_963931995.1. NCBI lineage: Eukaryota > Metazoa > Arthropoda > Insecta > Diptera > Muscidae > Phaonia > Phaonia tiefii. Next base: position 90,675,657 of record OZ008367.1, read on the forward strand.
GCTTGTTTTCTTTGATTACCCAGCGCAACACATAAATTGTGTACTCCGATTTGACTTCAGTTTCTGAAAGTACTTGTCGAAACTCACAAGATGGCATTTGAGGGTTTACCGGATTAGCTCGAATTCAAATGCCTTCAACATAATTGCAGGTAGAGGCTAGGAGAAAAAAATAAGACAAGCTGATTTGAAAAAAACGCATCTAGTGCTTCAAAATCGAAAAATTTTCAATTTGTTGAGCTATTTCTCCACATAATTTATCATAACTCCCAAATGACTTCTGATATTTTGTTGAACCAAATTTGAAAAAAATTAGCCTAATATAATAGTTTCGGAGTTATCAAAAAACTGTGACAACCAAATGTTTTTTGTCGTTAAAACATATTTTTTAGCTTCTTTAAAAAATCACGATAAACCGAAAAAAAGTTACACATCTTATGAATAAAACAAGGTATGGATCATGAAAATAAACGGAGACTTGACGCTTTATATGACTTTTGCAATCCGGGTCATTTTTACTTTCATAAACACAAATTGAATGACAAAATGTGAATGAAAAAAACATTTAGAATTACTGCGTATTTTTCAATTGAAGTACCTGAAAAAAATTTTTTATAAAATTTTTCTTAAAAACATTTTTAAATGTACCAGCTTTAGCGTCCTGATACAATACTAAAATTTCGTTTTCATCCTTTGTGTGACAATTTCACAAAAAATTCAATCATAGATGTAAATGCTTATTCCGTGTTTTGTATTTTAAGAATTATAAAATAACATTAATCGTTTTTCAAATGAGTTTTCCGAAGAATAGAAAATATGGATTTGCCACATTCGTGTCATAAAATTGAATTGTGGACATCGGGGAAAAGTTTTCAAGATCGATTGAATTTAAATAAAAATAATCATTACTCACTGTTATGAAACCCCAACAAAAAAAATCACAATTCTTGTCAAAATTAAAAAATAAAATGTTTCCCATTACATCCCATGAAGGGATAGGGGAGAGCTTCCCACAATCAGTGAGCTGTGCGCTGTATAATCTTACAATCACTAATTGGGATCTACAGTTTTACACCGGTTCCGAACGGTATTTTGAGAAGCTTTCCCATGAAACCGGTTGTTATATTTAATCGTTCCGATGACAAAAATTGTCATCCCTGTGAGACGCTTTTGCGATCAGTGTCACGTCTTCTACTTTTGATTTGTTATATGACTATACACATAACCATTCAGCTATCAATTGACTTTCTATTTCAGACAGAGTAAATTCAATACAATTTACCAGTACCGAAATATTTTCAATGAACACACGGTATAAATATTAATAAAGAATAAAATATGAGCTTTGCATTAAAAAGTGCTTATTTAGGCCACAAGTTGTTAACGTAAAAAAGAGCTAAAAAGGGCAATAATTTAAAAAGAGCAGCAACAAAAAAAGAGCCAAAAATTACCTAAAAGGGCTTAACTGGCAACATTGTTTCACGCTCTCTTATAATTTCTATCATTGTTCGTATTGTGAACAACGAAATGTCGATCGTGATCGGCATATTGTGTATTTGGTGTATTCGTGTATATTTGAATTCGTTTGATAAATTCAAATGTTTTGGTGTACTCGGTGTATTCTTGTATACTCCCAAACATTTCAATACACCAACATATTTCAAGAACAGAAGCAAACAGTGGACATAATTTATTGCGAAATAGCAAGTGGTATTCTGTGCTTGGTTTTATTTTTAGAATACTCATTCCTCTATCATTCATTTGCAAAAAGAACTACTTTATAGAGATGAATATCTTTCTGCAAACGTTTAGCTTCAAATGCTTTTTCGATTGTTTGTTTAAATAGAAATAGAAAGGGAGAAAACTGTAATTTCTGCACATCATTGCATCTGAGTGATTTTCAATTTATGAGTGAAGATAATTTTATAGTAAAACAAACTTTCACTGGGCTAACGACAGTTTTGATACACTTTTTTTATGCCGGTTTGTTTCTGCCAGAATTTTGTTTTCGAGATATAGACATTTTTTCTAAACTTTTCATAATTTCGATCAAAAAATGGCGAGAGGTTACCCTGGGTATCATATGTATGTTTAAGTTAATTTGTGTCATCCACAATAATAGTTCCTCCAGGCAAGTGCCCACAATTGTTTGCATGTGTTTGTGAAGGCGTCAATAGTGGCGTCAGATTCAACGTTATCGAGATATAGAATTTTTTTTATATATTTGCGATCAAACATGGGCACGAAGCACGAACTCTGGTTATAAATAATAATAATTTTGTTTATATTTAAATATAAATTACACAAGTTTAATAAAAAATAATTTATTTTACTTTTTTTTCTATAAAATTTATAATCTGTTAAAGCATCACCAAACGGCTGTGACAGCCATCAAATTCAAGTAATTAGTTGAGCCTACCAATATATTATTTGGTACAACCGAATTATTTTTACATTTATCGTTGACCCAACTAATAGAATATTCACCACTACAGGATAATTTGATTTGTACGAGTAGAACCAAAACTTGATTGACAGATCACATTTATTTCTTGTTACTGTGGCTTCAACTAAATATTTCACTTTTTGCAAACGAAACTGAATTACAACTCAATTGATACGAGGCGGATCACTAAGTCCGTGACTTTTCAAACAACACTGCTCCCATCAAGTACCACCTGTAAATAGACCACTGTCAAATTTTGAACAAGTTCCGTCATTTACTTTGCGTTTGTGAATTTACTTGGAGCAAAGTGAATTTCGAGTGCTCATTAAACATTAGTTTTTGCGAAAAAAAAACCATCAAACAAGCGAAGGAATAGCTTCATAAATACTATGGGAACTATGCACCATCGATTTCAATGATAAAAAAGTGGTTTACTGACTTTCGTTGTGGTCGCACAAGTACAAATGACGCTGAACGTTCTGGACGGCTAATTGAGGTCAATACACCCGAAAATTTCGAAAAAATCCACGATATGGTGTTGGCCGATCGAAGAGTAAAAGTGCGTGAGGTTATTGATGCCATAGGCATTTCATGTGGCAGTGTGATTTCGATTTTAAATGATCAGTTGGGTATAAGAAAGCTGTCTGCAAGATGGGTGCCGCAGTTGGTCTCAATTGACCATAAACGTAATCGTGTGACAGCTTCAAAGGATTGTGTGGAGTAGTTTAACGCAAAAGTCGAAGGAGTTTTGGGGCGTTTTGTAACATGGATCCATTAAAACGCTCTGGAGACCAAGCAGCAGTCTAAACAATGGGTTTCGCCGGGTGAACCGGCTCCGAAGAAGGCCAAGGTAAGTTTGTCGACCACTAAGGTGATGGCAACAGTTTTTTGGGATGCACGCGGTATAATCCACATCGATTACCTTCAAAAGGGAAAAACAATAAACGGCGAATATTATGCCAACATATTGGACCGATTTAAAAAAAAAAACTACCCCATATTGCCAAGAAAAAGGTTATTTTTCATCAAGATAATGCACGGGTGCACGGATGCACACGTGTGTAGTCTCAATAGCAAAATTCCATGAATTGGGCTACGAATTGGTACCTCATATTCTCCGGATTTAGCCCCCAGTGACTATTTCCTATTTCAAAACCTTCAGAAATGGCTCTGTGGAAGGAGATTTAGCTCCAACGATGAAATTATTGATCAAACAAATGCCGATTTTATGGATCTCCAAAAATCCTATTTTTTGGAAGGGTTACAAAAATTGGAGAAAAGGAGCTAAAGGAGATTATGGTAAAAAGTATATTTTCTTTTTCAAAAAAACTGTGTTTCATTCAAAAAGTCACGGACTTATTTCAGTTCTTGCATCCAAAACTGAATTACAAATCAATTGATATGCACAACATTTGGTGATACTGAACCCAATTATTGGTAAACACAGCTGAACAATGTGATAGTCCAAGGAACCGCCAAATTTTAGTTGCGTGTAAAAATAGTTGTGACAACGAATCTCTTCTTTGTGTGTAGGAGGTCGACCAGGTGTATCATCAAAACCCACGAGTTTGATAATGAAAGTTTCCCAGACAATGGAAATTTCAGATTTTTTCAGATTATTAGAAAATTCTAAAATTTCAAAAGGCAGTACGTATTAGTTTCCCTACAAGCACGACCTCACAGATGTCTGGTTCTTATTGCCCTGCTGCTACACAAGCAGTTCATGCATTAAACGTTTAGCAGTTTTTCTATGTTGCACTTCGTCTTAAGTGATATCTACCATACTTTGTTGGTTTGTATTTTTAGGCTTCTTGGAGTAAAGTACATGGTACTCAGGTGGGACAAAAGAAAAACAGAAATGGCATCACAGTGGACAAATAGGTCTAAGTGAGTCGGTCATCGACAGCCTCCAACACCTTACCTAACCTAACCTAACCATTGCATTACTGATATATGTATTCGTAGATTTTACCTTCTAAAGTGCCGCTAACTCTACCACTTTTTTCTCTGCTGTCATCAATTTGTGGTCTAGACTTGTATAAAAATCATCATAAACGCAACCATAATCTGATTTTAATGACCGTGTGCTCCTTAAGCTTCTCCTTTTAATAGTTCATCGTTATCCTTTGTTAAAAGGGTAGAGAAATTTTGAAACATTAACATTCTACTTTGTATTGTATTCAATATTCTCTATAACCCCGCAAATTTAATTCCTATTGAAATCAAATTTATGATGAATTTCGCTTTGGATTTATGGGTCACTACGAATGAGAACAAAACTAATTTCACATTTATCCCGAAATATTTGTATTGTAATCTGTCAAACACATGATAAATTATACCAACGAGAACTATGCCCAGAGATGGGTAGATTACTGAACTTTGTGTTGCTGTAACAGCCTCCTTGTTCATATCGTATTTTCATCCTTAAAGCTGGTCAAGTAATAAACAAAAGTTAAAATACATTTGCAAAGGGTTTAACGTAGGAATACGATGAATCGATGAATCGAAAACAAAAAGAAAATAGAAAATATTAAAGAAACACCCTATACGCAATAGCCGAAGGAGGTGAACATTTACTAAACTGTGAGCTATGATGATTTTAAAAGTTGCTAATCATGGTGAAATTCCTATGATAATATTAAAGGTACCCAATTATAGGATCTTTTAAGGGGATGTAATGGGAATTCGTTTTTGTTTATATAAGAATAAAATATTCACAAATCCAAGGAAATTATGAGTTGAAACAAATTCGTTATATGTGTACGCTGAAAAAAAAACGGCCTCTGTAACATATTCTCCCAAACATATTCTGCAGGAACCATGTATATGTTTGGAACACACTTCAGGTGTATCCAAAGGCAAACATTAGGTCAGGTGTATTTAAATGCAAACATTAGCATGTTTACTGACAAATATGTATGGTTTTAAGTGGAAACATATGCGTGCTTCATTCCAAACATCCATATCAAGGGTATTTCAACAGAGACACTACAAAAGTAAATCGATAGGGACAGCAAACGACGCCATATTTTTTCCGCTCTTTTGACATTTCTCTTCCGTAAGGTTTGCCATTTCATCATGGAAAGATATACGAGCCAACAACGAGTCGAAATTATTAAAATTTACTACCGAAATTTGGAGTCAGTGGCCTCAACTTTAAGAGCGCTGCGTCCAATTTATGGTCGTCATAATCGATCTACCAGATAAACAATTGAGCGTCTAGTGTAAAAATTTGAATCCACAGGCACAGTACAAAATGTTCCCGTGCCAGTGACACAAAGAAGTGCCCGTAGTGTCGGGAATATTGTTGCTGCTGAGGCTTCAGTTCAAGAAAGCCCAAATGTGTCTCTCACACGTCGTTCTCAAGCGTTGGGCATCTCTGTGACGTCGTTGTGGCGAATTTTGCGAAAAGATCTTGGCCTACATCCTTACAAGATCAAATTGACGCAAGAACTGAAGCCGCCTGACCACCATAAGCGTCGCATGTTCGTGAATTGGGCTGAGCAACAACTTGAAAATGATTCGGATTTTCATCGGAAAATCATCTTCAGCGATGAGGCTCGTTTCTGGCTGAATGGCTTCGTCAATAAGCAAAATATGCGTTATTGGTTAGACAGCAATAAACACATAATCCATGAGTCATCACTGCATCCCGAAAAAATTACGGTTTGGTGCGGTTTATGGGCCGGCGGCGTCATTGGGCCGTACTTCTTCCGCGATGATCAAGACCGGCACATTACTGTGAATGCGAATCGCTACCGTTCAATGATAACCGTATATTTTGGATCCCAATTGGATAGTATGGACTTGGAGGACATGTGGTTCCAACAGAACGGCGCTACCAGCCACACAGCGAATGCCACAATCAATTTATTGGAAACCAAGATTGGTGAACGTGTTATCTCACGAAATGGCCCAGTCGATTGGCCGCCTCGGTCGTGCGATTTGACGCCGTTAGATTATTTCCTGTGGAGCTACGTCAAGTCTATGGTCTATGCCAACAAGCCAATGACGATTGATGAACTTCGTACGAATATCGAACGTGAAATTGCAGCAGAATCGGCCGATTCATGCTTTGATATCCTCTGTCCGATGAACCAGTGACGATGATGAATCAGCCAAAATAAGAAATATATATATATATATATAATAAGAATACTGCAAAAATTCAGATACACAGTTACAATATATATACACTCGTTGCCCCTCTTTTATTCTTTTGCTCTCGAGAGATCATAAATAGTGCAGCAAACACGGCTGTAGATATATCACAAACACAGATATATTTGGGTCGCAAACACATATGTTACAACATATTAATCATTGTGTCTCAAACATGTAATATTGAACAGCAAACACAATGTGTTTGGGCACAAGTATATTATATTTGCAACAAGCTCCAAACACACGTTATATTTGCATCTAAACAACAAAAATCGATAGATTTTTCAGCGTGTAAATACAATCAACATTTTCTTTACACATAGAAATTTTTATAAAAATCTTTATGTTCACCTGCACTTCGTTCCGTTTAACACACTATCTGTACTGTAGCGCAGTGTATAATCATCGTTGTGGTTTCAAATGTCACTTAAAGGGAAATATTACTATGTATTTACACAACATCAATCATTTTTCTCAACAAAAAAAAACAGAAAAAACTATGAAATGCCACAAACATCATGACGGATGGTGTAAAACAAAACTGGGTACAATGGAAAGGTCACAAGAGACTGACTGACGTAGATGGCCTAAATATAATTCGCACAAAAACAGTTAATTTTCATAGTGTAACCTAAAATTGGTACATAACATAGACATCGACATAGGAAGGACTTTACTCTTTCAAGACAAACTAGAGGACTTCAAATTATAACGAGTTAAATTAAGTACGGAAGGCTTGACTTACGTGTTTATTAAATTTTCTCTCTCTTTAACTTTTTAATTTCTTTCTTTTTTACATTTTCATACATTGTTTACTTAGGTCCAGAGGAACATCGTGCTCGGGTTGCCAGCATATCCCTTGGTTTGGTCTTATTGATTTTAATACCATCATTGTTGCTATTGGTTTGTGCCGCACACTATTGGATACAGGAGAAAATTGCACAGGAAGAAGCAGCTGCTTCCTTAATAGTGTCCAAAACTGCAAAGGCCACAATGAAGAAGACAACATAATGAAATCGCGTCCATTAAGGCTGCTGTCATGCGATATTTGGTCTACAATATAGCGGTCATAATGAAAGTGCCACATTGCGAGGATATGAAGGGGGCTGTCATGACACTATTCTAATTTTTATGTCATTTCTCTTTTTGATATTTGCATTTTTAATAGCATTGGCTCAATGTCGTTGTTTGTATAAAATTTTAAAATGTGATACGTTTTGCATTTGATGTTTTTCATAATTATTTATTTAACAAAGTGCTCATTTAAAATAAACAAAAGTATTAAATTAAAATCTTTATATCATTTAATGTTACGTTTGACATATGGGCACTTCCACAGAAAAGTCCACATTTTGTTACATCATGTCACCCTCATTAATTGCTTAAATTTCAGGACCAATTAGTTTGATTACACAGTGATAGTTTTTGGCAAAAATTTTCCTAGACAATGGACGGGATTTCCATAATTCGGATACGAGGAATCGAACTGCATCATTAGTTTTCTGAGTTACAATTACGGTTTTTCTTTTTAATTTTGACAAATAGAGTGGGTTATTTTTGATTTAGTCGGTGGTGCAATGGTAGGGTGCGCGGCTCTTGTGCGTGAGATTGTGGGTTCAATCTCTGACCACCTTAAATTTCTTTCGACTTCGGTCACCTCGCTTAGTGACGGCGACACTATCGATTATTTAGCCATGAAAAAAGCTTCTCAAATACCGGTCGGAACCGGCGTAAAATTGTAGGTCCCAATCAGTGAGTGTAAAACTAGAACGCGCACACCTCACTGGTTTGCGAGTAGCTCTCCCTAATCCCTTCATGGGAAGTAACAGGAAACCATTTTTTTTTTGATTTTTCGATTTTGACACACTTTTTACAGCCAATAACTTCTAAAGGGTGTCTGAGTACGAATACACATTTTAATTTTAAAATAAAACACGTATTTTTGAGTTATGATATTTTTTGTAAAGAAGACATGTTCCGATTAAGTATGGAATCAAATATACGTCAAATGACCCCCACGGCTCCAATGACGAGCCATTACTCTTTTCATGAAATTTTCCATGACTTTTTCACAAAGATGTGGCTGAATCTCACCGATGACGCGTTGGATCTCGGATTTGGGTTCAGGAATTGTTTGTGGTTTATTCGCATAATCCCGAGATTTCACAAAACCTGAAAAAAAGAAATCGCACGGCCTTAAATCGCTTGATCTCGGTGGCCAGTTGACATCAGAATTTCTTGAGAAATCGTTTCTTTCTAGAAATCGTTGCTGCAATAAATCGATTGTGTCATGCGCGGTGTGGCAGGTGGCACGGTCTTGCTGAAATCACATGTCATCCAGATCTATACCGTCCTGTTGAGGCCACAAGAACTCCGTTATGATATTCCTGTTACAAATGCCGTTCACAGTCACTCCAATTTCGGTGTCATCTTCAAAAAAGTAAGGCCCACTAACGCCGCCTGACCAAAATCCGCACCAGACAGTTGCTCGTTGTGAGTGCATTTGTTTTTTATGGATGAACATTTTCTGAGCCCCAAATTCGACAATTTTGTGTATTCACGAAGCCATTCAGACGGAAATGAATGAACAATTTTTGAAAAATTTACATTGACTTCACTGTGCTCCATTACCCATTGAACGAATTGCCGGCGCTTTTCATGGTCTGCTGGTTTGAACTCCTGGGTTAGCTGCATTTTGTACGTATGAAGGTGTAGGTGTTTTGTCAAAAGTCGCTGCGTATTGCTTAATGAAATCTGAAGTTGTTGGGAATGATGCCGAATTGATATTTTCGAATTTATATTTCGTTTGCAGCAGCAATGTTTTCAAGAGACCGACCTGTTCATTGACGCACAGGAGTCTTGCTGTCCATAACCAATACAGTTTCTCCAAATTTTTTGACCGCTCTTCGAATGGATGCCATATTATGTGCAATTTCTCGACTGAAAATTCTTCGAAGTTTGCGAGCGATCTCACCATAACTTTCCAAATTGTTATAATAAGTTTTCACAATTATAACGCGTTGTTTTTTCATAAAGCGCTCCATTTTTGATAATCGTAATAAACATACGTGACAGCTGTCAAATTTTAGAGTTGTCACTTGCACAAAAACAAAATTACACCCAATTTAAAAAGTGCAATCTTACTGAGATACCCTTTATTTGGTTGGTTGTACAGGTATACCTTCGTCAACAACTTACCTTCCCTCTAAAATCGGCTTTTATGCAGAATATCGGCAGAAATGTAACTTTCCGACTGTTTTTTAGTTTTCCAAATTGTAAATATAGAAATATATTTATTTAGTGATCTTCGTTTTCCACTTGATTATTCCACAAATTCCACTTGATCATCAACTTCACTTAATTTAGACTGTGTCGAACTCGTTCACTAGTTCTCGAACTCGTTCTTTTAAAATACCCGGACATAACAATCACAAACCCAGTCTCGGTATCGATCATGTGCATTATATACTTGAGTGTGGTGTCTGCACACTGAAAAATCGGTCGCTTTTTGTTGTTTGGAGCTTGTCATATATACTTGTGTCCAAACACATTGTATTTGCCATTCAATATTACATGCTTGAGACACAATAATTAATATGTAATATTATATATGTTTGCGACCCAAATATATCTGTATTTGTGATACAAACACATTTGTGTTTATTGTTTGTATAATTAAAAAAGTGTAAGTAATGGCCGTCGGTGGTGCAATGGTTAGTGTGCGCGGCTCTTGTACATGAGATCCTGGGTTCGAACCCTGCTCTGACCACCTTAAAATTTCTTTCGGCGGCGGTCACCTCGCATAGTGACGGCGACACTATCGAGTATATAGCCATGAAAAAGCTTCTCAAAATACCGCTCGGAATCGGTGTAAAACTGTAGGTCCCAATCAGTGAGTGCAAACTGGAAAGCGCACAGCTCAGTGATTGTGAGAAGTTCTCCCCAGTCCCTTCATGGGATGTAATGGGAAACCATTTATTTATTTTATTTTAAGTAATTAATACACGCTTGTCTTGTATGAACTAGTGTTGTATATAAGTATATTGTTTGTGTACCAACGCACATTGATAACTAAGGCATAGTTGAAACCTTCTGAAAACAAAAACGTGAGAGGCAACAAAGAAAGGAGAAGCAAAAGAGTAGCATATTCTCCTTTCATTAAAAAGTAATGCATTCAGCATGTAAATGTAAAAAGGATCATTTTAAATATTTTATTTATTGTTTAATTATTTATTTTAATCATAATAAATAAAGAAAGAAACAGTAATTGGTTTCTAAATATTATTATGTTTGGGAGAAAAAACGCATATGTTGCCACGTAAGTTTCCACGTAAAAGCATACATATTAGTCAGTAAACATGCTAATGTTTGCATTTAAATACACCTGAGTTTGGGACTTGCAAACATATAAATGTTTGAGGTGTGTTCCAAACATATACATGGTTCCTGCAGAATATGGTTGGGAGAATATGTTGCAGAGGCCGTTTTTTTTCAGCGTGCATGTGTAATCATATCAGTTTCTTCTATAGTCACATGATTTCCATGTGTAATAATATGATTTCCACATGAAACCGTATGATTTCCACATGGAATCGTGTAGGTTACAAATGAAATCGTATGATTCTTTAATGAAATCCGAGGATTCATAGATTTAATTGTATGCTTGCTTTACAAAATGAAGACAAAACAAAGAAAATAATTTCTGCGGACTGGAACGGTACAAAAACATTGGCTACCATTATAACTTCAAGTATGATTTTCATATGAAATTTTATGATTTTCATATATGAGTAGATTTGTATGATTTCCATACAGAACTGAATAATTTCCATAGGGATTTGAATCATTCCCACACGCTGAAAAATTTGTCTTTTTTTGTTGTTTGTATGCAAATATAACGTATTTGTAGATTGTCGTAAATATTGTATACTTGTATCCAAACACATTGTGTTTGCTATTCAATGTAATATATTTGCGACACAATGATTATCGGGTTATAATATATAATTTGTGAAGTAACAAATCTTGTATTCATAAAAGCAATGCTTGCAAACATGTACATGGTTCCTGCAATATGTTGCTGGGGCCGTAATTTTTCAGCGTTGTTTCCATGTGTAATCATATGATTTCCACGTGAAACCGTATGATTTCCAAATGAAAACGTGTAGTTTGCAAATTAAAGATTCATAGATTTAAACACATGATTTCTACACGCTGAAAAATATTCGCCCCAGCAACATATTTCAGAAACCATGCACATGTTTGAAAGCATTGTTTGCGTGAATTGAAGGTCTTCTCTTGTTTTCTTCCTTTTGTTTTCAGATCTTTCAACCAACAAAGCCAAATTTGGGTCACCAATACATATATTATAGTCTATTAATTATTGTGTTCCAAATATGTTATGTTGCATAGCAACCACAATGTGTTTGGACACAAGCATACTATATTTGCGGCAAGCTATAAACACGTAATATTTGCATCCAAACAACAAAAAAAAAAAACAAAATTTTCAGTGTGTATGCAAAACGAAGACACAACAAAGTAAATAATTTCTTCGAATTAGAACGCAGCAAGAACATTACTTACCACTATTACTTCAAGATTCAACCCGAATTCATTTACCGTTTTACCGCTGTGAAACAAAAATAAAAATCCTTTTTCCCAATAGAGAACATAAATTCACTGTGGATTTTCGGGTAATAAGTATCATTTGCATTTATTGAAATTAGATTCATAGATCGGTTTTCTTTTCTTTACACATTCCATTTTATTCTATTTCATTTATATTGAACATATAAGAATTATTTATTGTTTGAACAGATTATTGGATTGTTTTTTTGTCTTATTATTTTGTTTTGTTTTTATTATTCTCTATACATAAATATATATGAGTTTTACTTTTTGTATTTTACTTCGCTCTCTTTCATGCTGGGAGAAGAAGTACTCGTACGTATAAATAATAATACATCTAATACTAAATAATTTATTTATCTAGAGATTACTCTTTGGTATTTTTCTTTGTTCTTTGTATTAAATCTTAACACAAACAAAATGGAAATCATTTTATATTCGGGAAATATAAATATTGCTTTGTTAGGTAAACAAACAATTAAGTATAAAACAAAATAGTTCCGTTTTGGGGTTTCTTTTCTCGTTTGCATTGGAAAGGTACAAAAATGTTGTAGCTATGTAGAAGGCAGGTAAGTATCTTTGTTTGTTGTGTGATTTGGGCGGACAAATAAACTTCACTGGATGCAGTTGATCAAAGGTAGTTGCTGGAAAATTGAATTTAAAGGTAATTTTTGTTGTGAGCAATTTTGCGAATTGAATTAAATTGGTTAGACCCGATCGATTTGAAAAGTATGGTGTGAAAGAGTTAACTGATTTGAATGGTTTTAATATTTTCCGGTAGTTCCGGTTAGAGACCATATAAATATACAGTACATTCCACTCCGAAAAATAACAGACCTAACTATAGATATTACATATTTATAAACATATATGTACATTAGTATGAGTCAATTTGTATGGGCCCAAACAACTTGCCAAAAAGTATAGCAGAAACGTAATCTACGGAAAATTTTAAGAAAATGTTGCCAAGAAACCGTAGCTCTGAAATCAAAAACCGCCATTTTTCACTTGAAAATTTGTATATTAGCGTTAAAAATCGACCCCAAAGCTATACTATTGAAACTTGATACTCTTCGGTGGTGCAATGGTTAGTGTGCGCGGCTCTTGTACATGAGATCCTGGGTTAGAAACCTGCTCTGACAACCTTAAAAAAAATTTCTTTCGGCGATGGTCACCTCGCATAGTGACGGCGACACTATCGAGTATATAGCCATGTAAAAGCTTCTCAAAATACCACTCGGAATCGGTGGTGTAAACCTGTAGGTCCCAATCGGTGAGTGAAAACTGGAAAGCGCATAGCTCAGAGATTGTGAGAAGTTCTCCCCTGTCCCTTCATGGGATGCAATGGGAAACCATTTATTTTTTTTTATACAAATTTTCAAGTCAATAATCGTGGGCTCGATTTTCATTTTAGAAACATGGTTGCTTGGGAACATTTTCTTAGAATTTGCCGTAGATACCCTTGATCGGCAAAAAAAATTGACCCGCCCTAATGTACATACATATAAAGGGGTTTTCAACAGAGACGCTACAAAAGTAAATCGATAGGGACAACAAACGACGCCATATTTTCTCCCGCTCTTTTGACATTTCTCTTCAGTAAGGTTTGCCATTTCATCATGGAGTCGAAATTATTAAAATTTACTACCGAAGTTTGGAGTCAGTGGCCTCAACTTTAAGAGCGCTACGTCCAATTTATGGTCGTCATAATCGTCCTACCAGATCAACAATTGAGCGTCTAGTGGAAAAATTTGAATCCACAGGCACAGTAAAAAATGTTCCCGTGCCAGTGAGACAAAGAAGTGCCCGTAGTGTCGAGAATATTGCTGCCGCTGAGGCTTCAGTTCAAGAAAGCCCAAATGTGTCTCTCACACGTCGTTCTCAAGCGTTGGGCATTTCTGTGACGTCGTTGTGGCGAATTTTGCGAAAAGATTTTGGCCTACATCCTTACAAGATCAAATTGACGCAAGAACTGAAGCCGCTTGGCCACCATAAGCGTCGTATGTTCGTGAATTGGGCTGAGCAACAACTTGAAAATGATTCGGATTTTCAGTAAAATAAAAACTCATGCCAAATTCAACTCTGTGATATAGATTTAATCTGACCTCAAAGCACTGCAACAATGTGAGTAAGCAAGAGGAAAAGAAGAACATGGAGGAAAAAATCTTTATGTTCTTCTTGTGTTGGAATTATGGACTTTTCAGTGTGTGTTGGTACTTAGGGATTTTCGATCGATACTAATTCGCATATGTGAATTGCAGAATTGAGTTGAGTATATACGATTTATGATCAACCGATGGAATCAATTCAGGCACAGTAGTTAGGCATCTGATGATGAACTTGTCACGGAGTTCGAAACTAGTCATGCCAGTGAGTGTGTGCTTACCTGAATTGTCTATTATTCTAATAAAAACCAACCTGACGTTGTAAGCTTGTAGTATGAATGTTTCATACATTAACTAAAAATTCAAATTCAAAAACTTTATAAGGGTTTTCGCCTCATGTGACCACACTTTTTATACCCCCACCTAGAGGTACACTGTTATACACTTTTCATACCCTCACCTAGAGGCATGGGGGTATATAGCATTTAATACGGAAAATTGTAACGCATAGAAGGCACCATATTATACCCTTACACGCTGCAAAATTTGTATTTTTTTGTTGTTTGGATGCAAATATAGCGTGTCTGTAGCTTGTCGCAAATATAGTATACTTGTGCCCAAACACATTGTGTTCGCTATTCAATATAACATGTTTGGGGAACAATGATTAATAGGTTATAATATATGTATTTGTAAGCCAAATGTGGATTAGATTGTTGATAACGGCTGAAAACACTGGTGTCTGTTACAATAAAGAAACAAAAAGCAGCAGATCATTAATTCACGAAAGCAGTGCTTGCAAATATGTACATGATTCCTGCAATATGTTGCTGGGTCCGATATTTTTCAGCATGTAGTATTTTTGGACGAAAGTCGTTTTAGGACATTTTAAGGCGATTGAGCAATGTAGGTCTGTTTATCTGGCTGGCTGGTCAACATGATAACTGCCGTAAATTAAAAAAAAAAAAAAATGGTGTCCCTTAACATCCCATGAAGGGATTGGGGAGAGCTTCTCACAAATCAGTGAGATGTGCGCTTTCTAGTTTTACACTCACTGATTGGGATCTACAGTCTTACACCGGTTCCGAACGGTATTTTGAGAAGCATTTTCATGGCTAAGTACTCGATAGTGTCGCAATCACTAAGCGAGGTCATCGTCGTAGAAAGAAATGTAAGGTGGTCTGAGCAGGGATCGAACCCACGTTCTCATGTACAAGAGCCGCGCACACTAGCCATTGCATCACTATCCATTTTTACCAGTCACAATTAAATTTTGCCAATGACTATTACACGCTGAAAAATAGCGGGCCCATAAACATTTTGCAGGAACCATGCGCAAGTTTACAAACATTTGTTTCGTGAATGTAAGATCTGCTGCCTTTTGTTTATATATTGTCTGTCACTTTTTTATTTTCAGCAGTTTTCTACAAACAAATCCACTTTTGGGTCACTAATACATATATTATAACCTATTAATTATTGTATCCCATACATGTTATACTGAGTAGCAAACCCAATGTGTTTGAACGCAAGTATACTATATTTGCGACAAGCTACAAACACGTTATATTTGCATCCAAACAACAAAACAGAAAAAAATTTCAGCGTGTACTTGTCCAAACTTAGTTTGGTATTGAACCTCTCATACAAATCGACACATTAAGTTCAAAATCATATTTCTTCTAGAAATTTTTTTCTGGTGGATGTAATTAGCTTCAACTCACGCATTGGTTAATAATTTGTAAATGTCTACTACACTGGAGAAAATGGGTTAGATTGCCACGCCCATTCTGGTACCTCTCATACAAAAGCTTGGTGGTCGTCCGGAATTTCAATCCGATAAATACAATCAAATTAGGTATAAGACTTCAGGTCATCAAACGACAATCACCGATTAAGATAAGGTCGATTTTACCACGTCTATTTTGTTACCTCTCATACAAACTTTGATTGGCCGTCTGGTTCTTGGGCTCGAGAAGTCCCACAAAACCGAACTAATCTTTGAGATTTTGTACAAGACAATATTTAGTAAAATTCCACTCTCCTATGGAAAATGTGCCGTTTTGCCACACCCATTCTGGTACCGCCCATAGAAAAGTATGGCGAATGACCGGTTGATCGACACGATAACTGTTGTAAACCACAACCGATCGTAATGAAGTTGGGTACTTGGCAATCTTTTGCTAAAAGTTACTGTGTTATTAATAATTGACGTACCTCCCATATAAATGTTGGACGTATTTCCAGTTGGCCGACTTGATATCTCCAGTAAACCACAACCAATCCTAATAATATTTGGTACTGAACAATATTTTGGCAAAAAACTACTGTATAATAAAAAATTAACAAATTCGCCATGCCCATTTTTGTACCTCCCATGTAAATATTGGGCGGAAAGTTGGTGGATCAGGAAAATTCCCCAAAACCACTTGGGATTCAACTAAGTTTGGTATTAAATAGTATTTAGTGGAATGCCAATCTCCCAATAAGCACATCGGATCCGAATCGGCTCCGGATCGGATCCGACTTCTCTGAATTGATTTCGAGATCGGGTCCGATCTCGATTCGAGATCGTATACTAAAGCGCCCGAAATTCCTCCTTCGATCTTGAAACGAGAAATGTGTCCGATCTCGAAATGACGTTGGATCCGATCTCGAAATCGAGAACGGATCTGATCTCGAAACGAGAAGTTGGCCCGATCTCGAAATGAGGTCGGGTCCGATCTCGAAATCGAGAATGGACCCGATCTCGAAACGAGAACGTATCCGATATGTAAATCATATCGGATTCAGTCTCGAAATAATGTCGGATTAAAATTTGTACCGGAAAATGAAAACGCAAATAAAATTAATGTGAATAATTTATTCGGTACAGCGTTACCTGCAACCATTTTGAATATTTGCTTCTCTTACAGCCAAAGTCACGATGTCGAATGTTAACCTTCGCTTTCTTTCTATGCGAGAAACAGCTGATTTGGGAGTCACTAACACGAGAACGAAAACGTATACAATTCAGTACAAAATCGGACCCCACTTACACCCTCTCCCTCAAAATCCAAGCGAACGAAGCCAGTCACTCACTTTCGTTTCAGAATGCGAGTCACTATCTTTCGACTTGTCGTTCGCATGGTTTTACGTGTGTTTGTGTGGTTGTTGTTCAAAGAAATAACATAAACTTGACGTTCGCCATTTAATTTCGGAGCGAGAGAGGAGAGTACGAAGAACCAGTTTCTGCAGGTGCCACAAACTTGGCGTTTTTGTGCTCAAATTGAAATATATTTTAATAAAAAATTTATTATAATGACATTATTTTCTGTCCATTGTGTTTCTTCCATTGCATTCTATATAAATTGTTTTTGTTTCAAGCTTTTATTTCATTTCCAGCTATGCGACAACCAAACGACAAGTGACTGGTTTTGACATTTTCGTTCGCATAGATGACAGCGAAAATGGTTAGTGGCTTCCGATTTTGCAAACACACAATCACACAATAACATTTAAAGCCTGGGATAAGAAATAAAGAGAGTGACTGGCTTTCGTTCGCTTAGGTTTTCTTTCGAGATCGTGACTTTGGCTGTTAGTTAGTCGATCTTTGGCATACTGGAAAAATTTTTTACTGCGGCACTCCATAACTTCCAATCGGATCAGAGAAAACGAAATCCGATGTTCCGGACTCAAACCGGATCCGAATCGGATTAGAGAAAACGAAATCCGATGTTCCGGACTCAAACCGGATCCGAATCGGATCAGCGTAAGCGGAATCCGACGCGTCGGTCTCAAATCGGAACCGAGTTCGACTTTGTGCTTATTTGAGTGCTATTGAATATGGTCACAATAGAGGTGTTTCGGCCGCACTGGATGAATTAGGGTGAGGGTATGTTTAAGTCGGTTCACCCGACAGAACTGGTTTAATTGTTACATCAGTAATGAACGATCTTGATCATGGGAACGTACGAAATTCCAGTGAGTTTACTGTTTGTCTTTGAATGTTTATTCATATGTGGATATGTGACAAATGGATTTATCACACATACTATCTCTCTGTGAAAATGTGTGTGTGTATGTGTTAAAGTAGATGAGACTTTGTATTTTCTTATCTTTGTGTTGGTTTCATTTCAATTTTATAGTTTAAGACTTAAAATACTATAAAGCTATTTTTCAGTTTCAGTTACATAATGTATTCAATAGATTTCTCAATATATATATAAGTATATGTTTGTTTGTATGTTTGTGTATATACTGATTTATATACTTAAAAAGGACAAGTTAGTTATATCGTGTTGTTTCTTGTTGTTTGTTAGACTGTATTAGAAATTCAGCAAGACTTGGTATTTCGTTTTAAAATGTAAGAGTTAAGATTTATTTGAACATGATGATACTGATACTCGTAATCATAAATTATAGATTGTTGTTCAATTGGTCTGTGGTAGTTACAAGAGCATAGAAAGAAATTCTGCATCTTCTTCTTCATTGTTATTATAGTTAGTTAATATTATAGTACTCGTATATGAATTTATTTAATTATTTTTTATAAATTCTTATATTCATTTATTTCGGTTGTATATATGTATGTAAGTATGTAGTATATAATATTATGTTACTCGTAGTGTCTGTACTATAAAGTGCCTGTTCGCTGGTTATAAATGTGTTAACAATTAATTGTTTGTTATTGAGTGTGTGTGTAGATGTTTCTCGTACATTTCTTACATTTTATATTTCGCTTAATCGGTATATAAATGTTTGTATGTATTTGTAATGTACTCGCATTTGGGTGTGTGTTAGTGTGTTATATTTGGTGCTTCTTTGTTAACTAGTATAATACATTATATTATACTACGTAGTTTCATTTAATATGTAAGGTAAGAAATATAATATTTAGTTTCATATTTATATTGTTGAGAGTTTGGATTGTAGGGGGATAGAAGACAAGGAATCCACAGTGGTTTGGATGTTATTTCTTTTTGATTTGAAACAAATATTATTACTTGAAATCTTTTACTTAATAGCCTCCACATTGAAAGGAATTGCTGCGTGACTTTCACGAATTATCAAAATTGTGCTAACTTATAGATTCATCGCCAAAACGTAAAAGTTCATTGCAGAAACAACAAAATTGTTGCATGTACGAAACTTTTCAATACAGCAATGTAAACCTACTAAAGATCGTGTTTTAACTCTCCGACGCGCAGTGATGCAGAATACCAAATCTCTGGCCAAAAGTCGAAAAAAGAAGTTTCGTTTACGGGGTTTGAAGGTAGTAGTCCGAGGGTCGAAATGTAGACTGGGGAGCGCATGATCCCTTATACCTGCTATGGTATTCCAGTTTAAAAATGGCTGTTGCTCGATCCAGACTCGTCGAGATTCGAGCGTCTTCATAAGTGTAGTATTGAAAACGACGTCAAGCCTACAAAAATTACACTAAAAATAATCTAAAAAATGGATTCGAAAGAAAATAGTAAGTAAAATATTATTAATTTATAATAATTATGTATGTGATACAAACAAAGGAATGATTTGTTTGAAAATTAAAGTAAAATTGCAAATTGTAAAAACAGTGAGGAAAGTTATACTACAACCCGTTGTTAGATGGTCGGACTTGTTGTAGGTTGTAGATTAATCTATTGTTTAATTAAAACAAAAAAATACATGAGATGTCAGGGGAGACCCGGTTCGAACGAAGTTCCTTTCGCTATATATTATGAACTAGTTAGTTCCGCCACACCTAAGGCGCCCGTTGAAAACTATGATATTTTAAATGGAAGTACTCTTTTAAGAACAGGTACTTTTTTAAAGAAGTGGTACTCTTTTAAGAAAAAATGTAATTTTTTTAACATAAATGTACTTATTTTCAGAAAGGCTACTTATCTCAAGAAACGAATAGGTATTATTTTATTTTTAAGAAAAGGTTCTTTTAGGAAAAGGAATTTTTGTAAGAAAATGTATTTTTTAAGGGAAGGTATTTTCTGAAGAAAGGAATGGGAATTTTTTTTAGAATTGGTCCTTTTCTCAAGAATAGGTTAATTTTTAAAGGTAGATACTTATGTCAAGAAACAATATTTTGTTTCACAAAAAGGTACTCTTTAATGAAAAGATAGTTTTTTCAAGAAGATGCACTTTGTTGTAAGAAAATTAACTTTTTTAAGAAAAGGTACATATTTTTAAAACAATCACTTTTTTAAGAAAAGATACTTTTTGTAAGAAAATTTACTTTTTTTAAGCAAAGGTACTTCTTTAAAATCAGGAACTTTTTTAAGAAAAGGTACTTTGTTTAAGAATATGAATAGGAATTTTTTTTGAAAAAATTTTCTTTTTTTATGAAGAGGCCCTCATTTAAGAAAATGTTCTTTACAAACAACAGTTTAAACTTTTCTTTGACTTTTCTAAATTTACTTTTCATTGGGTTCAAAACTACAATATATACTAAATATTGGTTACAGGCTCCACCTACAAAACCTCCCATTAATACAGGAAATTTCCCAACATATGTTAGTCTAGACACAAACCAAAGCAAAAGTACCCAAAGAGCGTTTTCACACTGGCCGGCACGACACCGGCACCACACCAACAACGACAACAGTGGGAGCGCAAACTCATACAATTATATGGCCATGCTTTCACACTTGCCGGCACGACGGTTTTATGTCGTTTCCGGCGACGACATGTCGGCGAGTAGCAAGCACTCCACTCATGTCGTCGACGACATTTGTATATTTTTATGGACAGTGCAGAGTGTTTTGTTATTGTTCGAAATTTTTTAAGTGAAATTTAATAAAAATTACCAAATATGATATTGTCACATTGAAGGAATTAGTTGAGTCATTTTGGATAAAAGGCATTTTGGATAAAACAACTGAATACAACAACTGCATATCGGTATCGTGTCGTGTCGTGTAATGTGTAAGCACTTTGCAAAAATCATGCCGGTGTCGGTGCCGTGCTGGTGTCGTGACGGTGTTGTTGTCGGTTAATGTGAAAACGCCCAAATGGTTGATAATACTGGGTTGTAGCATAATAGTGTGAAAAAAAGTTGTTTAATTTTTTTTGTATTTAGCCCCCATCCCGCAACGTGCGATAAGAAACTTCGTTCCAAAATTTTGCGGTTTTTTTGCGCCGCCGACATTGATGCAAGTTTTTGTAACTAAAAGTGAATTTTTCTCAATTTTGAATATTTAAAACATAAAGTATGGAGAAGTGGGCAGAAACTTTTCACAATTATTTAAATTAGTCCCGATTTTATTTATTTTAAAGTAATTCGATTTATTTTCCTTTAAAACAAAACTCTATTACATTTTTATTTGTAGCTCTATGTGGGCTATCTATCGTGTTTCGTGTTACCACCAGATACTGGACAAACAAATAGCGACAATTATTCTAAGCAGCGAAGGCAAAGGCTATAAAAATAACATTACAATGGCTCAATGAAGCATTGGAAGTTAATAACTTCTAACAGCGCTATTATTATTGCAATTACAATTCTTCCTCCATCAAGATGTATATACATTAAACCGACTCATTTTGTATGGGGCCAAAAAAAGTGTTTTTGTTCCACCCCCTGAAATTTTCCTTGACTTGTTTTTTTATGATTCGCAAAATATTTCGCGTCTAGGATTAAAATCCCGTGAGCTGGACCGTTTTTAAAAAAGGCTTTTTTTGCAGAATATCTTTGAAAAAAGGCCTTGGCAGAACATTTGTTGGCATGTTTTTCATACCGTTGGATGCGTCTTTAAAAATGCTTTCCTATAATACTAATATTGCACATATTATCTTTAGTTAACTATCAAAAATCTTTGAAGAACGCAAAAAAACCTTTTTTAAAAAACGGTCCAGCTCACGGGGTTTTAATCCTAGACATTTCAGGGGGTGGAACAAAAACACTTTTTTTTGTGAGTCAGTCTAATATACATACATTAAGTAGAGTGTACTGAAAAATAATTTATTGGAATTTCAAATGTGGGGGCCTTAAACGACGCGTATTGAAGAGATGATTACGGGAACAATAAACTTTCTTTTATACGAGACTACTTATAGTCCCCTACCGGCCGTTGAAGCATCGATTCCTAGTACATTTCGGAAAAGAGATATTTTTTTGGGACAAAATGGGGCTGAAACGACGCGTCATGATGGACATGTGTATGTATATAAAAAAAAATATTTTCAAATCTTTCACAGAGCATTCTTTCGCGACGTGAATTGTAAATGTGATATGTAGATTTATTTTACATAAAAAAGTATATATTTAAAATTTCAATAATTCTCAAATTGATACACAACTTTGTCTTAATGTTTTGCTAAACCACCTTCAAATATATTTTATGGATTTTTTTATGTAAAAAACGTCACATACATGCATGATGAAGACGTCCAAAATCAGCGTCGGTAATCAGCTCTTCAATACGCGTCGCCTTTTCAAAAAACAAAGTTTTAAGTACACCCTAATATATAATATATCCATTACTATAATTTTAATTTAATTTCTGTATAAACCTAATTTTATGGTAATAAATGCCATTTTATTATAAATAAAATGTTTTTTTTTGTTTTTCCATATCGCACGCATATAAAAAACTATTTCAAAGTCATGAGACCGGTGTTGGGATGTTGGGACCGTCCAAAGATGAACATGCCCCGCCCAAAAACTGTAGCAACTTCTGTGGTCGCAGATGTCAAAACCGTTAGAGTGTCTGAGGACTCTCAACAAGGAATGGTATTTAACCGAAGGAAAATCAAATTTATTAGCGCATAGTCGGTGGTGACATGGCTTTGCAATTCGATGGCCATCAGATATTCTACTAAAAGTAACGTGTTGTATGCTTGTTTCGAAGTGATATTTTTCTTGAAAATTATTTATTCTTTTGATATGAAATTTTAGAAGTTTAATGTCATATTTTTTGACTTTTTTGGGAACAAAAAAATTGCTTCATCTATTAGTTTATTTTATCTGTGTTACCAACTATATTTTTCACTTTTGCTTTGGTTTGTGTCTAGACTAACATACGTTGGGAAATTTCTTGTTTAATGGGAATTTTTGTAGGTGGTGACTGTATCCAATATTTAGTATATATTGTAGTTTTGGACCCAATAAAAAGTAAATTTAGAAAAGCCAAAGTGAAAGAAGTTACAAAAAAGAACATTTTCATAAATGTTCTTAGCACTTAGCCTTATCATAAAAAAAGTAAAAAAAGAATACCAATTCATATTAATACACTAAGTACATTTTCTTAAAAAAATACCTTATCTTATCCTTAGCTTATAAAAAGGTAAATTTTCATATAAAAAGTACCTTTTCTTAATAATTTTTTTTTTAAATAAGAACATTTTCTTAAAAAAGTACATTTTCTTACAACAAATTGAATTTTCTTAAAAAACTACCTTTTCTACCTCTTTCGTTTTTGTGAAACAAGATAACTTTTCTTGAGATAAGTACCTACTCTTAAAAATGTACCTATTCTTGAAAAAATACCAATTCTAAAAAAATTCCCATTTCTTAAAAAAACCTTTTCTTCAAAAAAAAAAAACCTTCTCTTAAAAAAATACATTTTCTTACAGAAATTCTTTTCTTAAAAGTACGTTTCTTAAAAATAAAATAATACCTTTTCTTTTCTTGAGATAAATAGCCTTTCTGAAAATAAATACATTTTCTAAAAAAATAACCTAAAAAGAGTACCACTTCTTTAAAAAGTACCTGTTCTTAAAAAAAGAACTTCTTTATAAAAAAATGCATACTCTTATAGCTTTTTCTTACAGAAATTACTTCTTCTTAAAAATAGTACCTTTTTTAAAAAAACATTGGTTTTTAATAGAAGAGGTACTTCTCTTTAAAAAATTTGCCTTTTTGGGAAAATATAATACATATTCTTACAAAAAGGACCTACAAATATTCTTTTTTGGGATGATTTGTTTATTTTGATTTTTTTTATTTATTCGGTCTTTTTTAGACAACAACAAAAATCATTTCTAATGAGGACCGATGGTTCTCTGGAGATGGAAAGAAGTTGGTTGCAAATGTTTTCTTGTGTGTTTTGCTTGCGATATTTTTCGAACACTTGCATAGTGGAAAATTTTCAATTCAGAAGAGTTTTCGTTTGCATTTAGTTTGATGAATTTTTCAAAAGCAGCATTCCAAAAAACCGCTGATGAAGATCTGTGGCGAGATCTGAAATAGCTATATGGTTTGGCAGGAATCATGAGGATGCATTTGCAAAACATCTTCTGTTTTTGAAAACTATATCTCTATTTATTGAGATATAGATGGTCTTGAACTTGACTAATAGAATAGAAAAATATTAATTTTTAAAAAACAAAAATACGTTCTATAAAAACAAAATTATTCTTAAAAAAAATTTATCATTTTACAAAAAGCATATTTTCTTAAAAATCCATTTAAATGATCGTATTTTTCAACGGGCGCCATAGGCGTGTTGGAAATTATAAGTACATAATGTATAGCGGAAGGAACTTCGTTCCAACCGGGTGTCCCCTGACACCTCATGTAGTGTATTCCATACAAGTCATCTACAGGGTGTCTGGTGGCAAATTTATATTTTTAAATACGATTATTTCAAAAAGTAATAAACAGTGCGGATGGAGGGTGGCGCCGTTGGAATTATCGATTGTGCGGATTTATCAGTCACGATGTCGCAGTGAGTGAGCATCGTACGTTCGCTGTGGAGACATTTTTTAAGAGTAATGATTCTTGCGTAATTGCTCGTCGACAATTTTGTTCAAAGTTCGGTATTCGGCGAATAAGTGATGGACCGAGTGTGAATGTAATTCGTTCGTGGGTGCAGAGATTCCGTGCAACTGCTATGAATGTCCCACAGCCGGGGCTCAGTCGATCTTCAAGGACTCCCGAAAACATTGAACTGGTTGAAAGCAGTTTACGTGAAAATCCGCGACTTTCAATACGAAAAAGAGCAGCCTCACTGGGACTTCCAACAGCGATAATTCATGAAATTTTAAAAAAGGATCTGAAGTTATTTTTAAAATCTTTAAAAAAATCTTTCTCTTTAAAAAATCTTTTTAAAATTCAAATCATTCAAGAACTGAAAGAAAGTGACTTTGATTTAAGCAAAAAGTTTTGTGAAACGATGTTGGAGCATTTTTGCACTGTAAAAACTGCCGTTACTGGTCTCCAAGAACCCATAACTCCCAACTGAAACATCAAAAACCATTGCATTGCCTCAGGGTAACTGGTGTGCCTTATCCACGCATGAGATAATTGGACCATTTTTTTTCGAAAATTCTCGACGCCAGGCGACGAATGTCAACGGTGAAAATTATCGACGCATGATTACGGAATTCTTTTTGCTAAATCTGCGAGTTCATCCATCGTGCTCTTCACACACGTGGTTTCAACAGGATGGGGCGTCTGCACATACAGCCAGAGCTTCGATGAATTTGCTTCGGGAAAATTTTTCCTAAACATTGATCAGTCGCTTTGGGGACATCCCATGGCCACCGAGGTCGCCCGATCTAACTCCCATTAATTTTTTTTATGGGGCTACCTCAAAGAGAGGGTTTATAATGACAATCCCCAATCTCTTGTGGCTTTAAAGGAAATTATTCGTCGAGAAATCAGCTCAATTGAACAAAGTTTTCTGCAGCGTGTGGCGCAGAACACAAGGCTCCGTTTTGAACAGTGTGCTCAACACGACGGAAGACATCTGGATGACCTTGCTCTTTAAAAAATAAAATCCGGATTTCCATTCTATCGTTCAATGCCCTTAATGCAACTTTGTGTCAATTATTATGTTTTTTAATTAACTTTGAAAATATAAATCTGCTACCAGACACCTTGTATATTGGTCCGCCATATTGTTTTTTCAAATTTTGACTTCAGATTCGTAATCAGCGACACCAAAACCCCAGAGCACAGACTTTTACTTGGATTGAATTCGCTTTCGACCTTTGGCCAAAAATTTGGCATTCTGTCTCACCGTGCGCCGTAGCGTTTTCCTTTCAGTGTTTTGAATAGTACGTGTTTGCAAATCAGAATCATAGAGATTAATTTTAATTTTGGTTAATGTATGAGAAATTCATACCAGAAGCTTACAAGTCATGAACAATTTTCTAATTGAAAAATTGTAGGTTTCTGTTGGAAATAATAGACAATTCAGTTCAATATACACTCACTGGCATCACTAGTTTCGAACTCCGTGACAAGCTCATTATCAGATGCCTGAATACTGTGCCTGAATTTATACCATGGGTTGATCGTCAATCGTATGTATACAAACTCAATTCTGCAATTCACATGTGAGAATTAGTATCGATCGAAGATCCCTAAGTATCAACATCACTGAAAGGCCTATAATTCTAAAAACAAGAACAGACAGAATTTTTCCACCATGTTATTCTTTTCCTCATGCATTCTCGCATTGTTGCAGTGCTTTGAGGTCAGATTTGATCTATATCACAGAGTTGTATTTTTTTCGTGGTATAGCATTTTTGAAGACCGTGCTAGTGACAGTTATGTTTATTTGAATTGACGATTGATGATCAACCGATGGTATCAATTCAGGCACAGTAGTTAGGCATCTGACGATGAACTTGTCACTGAGTTTGAAACTAGTCATGCCAGTGAGTTTGTATTGAACTGAATTGTCTATTATTTCCAACAAAAACCAACCATTTTTCAATCAGAAAAATGTTCATGACTTGTAAGTTTGTAGTATGAATTTCTCATACATTGACCAAAAGTAACAAAAATCGGTCATAAAAATTCAGATTCATTTTAACTCTATGACAGGTTTCATAAATTATATGAAAATGTTTCTTAGAAGTAATGCACAAACTTCAATGATTCCAGTGCACATAATCTATGAAATGGTTTCAAAGATGTTATGACCAAATTTCATGGAATCTGTGAAAATGCTTCATAGATGTTATGAACAAATTTCAGAAGAGCTATACAAAGATTTCGTGGATCCTCTAAAATGTTGCTATGGCTAAAAATTAATGAAGCAATTTGTAGAATCTAGAATCAAGAGTTACGATGAACATTTTGCAGTCTAATGGATATTTGCAATATAAATTTGCTACCACATTTCTAAAGTGTAAAATTTGGCAACAAGAAATAAACTTTGTATCAGATCCGAAATATGTATATTCGTACCACTGTGGCGAGCCAGACTCGGGTTTAGGGATTTTCTTAGTTGTAAGGTTGTTTGGTTTAATTAGAATATACGTTTTACTTGTGGTACTCATTGATTGCAAAATGTTATTTTTGTTGTTGTTGTTAAACTACTTTATAACGTAGCTTAGTTAAGTAGGGAGAGAGATAGAGAGAGTGCGGTATTTTGGTTCGATATTCGTACATATTTACATTTACATATTATTTCTGCTAAGGATAACATTTAATGGAGTTTGCTTTGTTATGATTCGTAGATGTGATTTCGGAAACCTTTTACAAAAAATGCAAATGCTTTCTAAGACCACAATAAAATCTTTTATTATGGCCTCAGAGAGTATAAAGGTGAACGTGGTAGGCAGCTCACAATTGTTTGCATAAAAAATAGGCTTAAGTCCTAAACGAACAAAATAAACAATGAAAATAAAGTTGGGATTCAGGGTTACATACTCATATCTTACATGCCAATGCTTGTGTGTATGTGTTTAGCGCTTAGAAAACCCAATATCCTTCCGGTTGGAAAGCCAATGTTGTTTTGCCACACACACACACACACACACGTATCTTTGGGGCTTGTCATCTCATGTATGTATGTGTATGTATATGTGTTGTTTTTGTATAGGTGCGGGAATGTGAGAGGGGGGAGGGGATGTAACGATTTGGTTTGAAAAAGGCAGTTGTGTTGTTGTTTTGAAAAATTATTATTATTATTATGGTTTATTTTATTTCATACTCGTCTTACTTATGAGCTTAATTTCTAATTTACTTTTGTTCATTATCTGCTTTGTGTTTTTTTTATTATTATTATTTTATTTTTATTGTTTGAAGAAATTCACTTCCTTTCCCATTGGCCGCTCATGCTGTGAGGAATAGAAAGAGAAACAGAGAAAGAGAGGGAATAGAAGGAAATATAATTTTTAAAAATTGTTTATTATCTCAAAGAGCTTATGAAAATATTGTGTTGTTTAAGTTGTTCTAAGACTGTATGCCGGGTGATTAAGTATGAGCATGCTGGTAATTGATATTACATTTTGCTATTCAGAGTAGTCCAACTGCAGTGGCAAACATCTGCTGGAGACGTATCAAAGTACACGATATACGTACTTAAGGTATTAATGGAGGATGCCCTGTTTATTTTATATTGCGTTTGATATAGGCTCAAGAATATATGATATAGCGTATTTTTAGGCTTATGTTTATAGCCCCGTATTCAGTTCCATAGATAAAGTAAACAAATAGATGAAGCACAACTATTGGGAAAATTTTAGTGTAATGGGTAATTTTATAGATGTCTTTAAAAGCAATAAATGGGATTTTTTTGTTCCCAAAAAAAAAGTCAAAAAATATGACAATAAAAATCTAAAATTTCATATCAAAAGAAAAAATAATTTTCAACAAAAATGTCAAGAATACAAAACGTTACTGAAAGTAACCACCGTCTATGTCCTAATAAATTGGTTCTTCCTCCGGTTCAGCTACCATTCCTTGTTGAGAGTCCTCAGACACTCTTAACGGTATTGGCATCTGTTACCACAGAAGTTGCTTCAGTTTTTTTGGCTGGGAAGTTATTACATTAAAAAGGCGTTCCGGGATGTTCATCTTTGGGCGGTCTTATGGGTTTTCTCTTATTGATATCCCAACACTGGCCTCATGGCTTTGAAATAGTTTTTTATATAAATAACAAATGCTATTATGAAAAATCATTTAAATGTTGTCACATTTTCCCTTGTTTAAATTACTTTCACAAAAATTTCCCACAATTTTGAATAAACGTCAATGAGAATTATGGGAAACTTCAGTGAAAGTGACAGTAGTACAGGACAGCACCTAATGAACAAAGTTGACAATGGTCGCGCTATAATTATTATTTCCTTTATTTATGTTTAGTTCTTTCGAAATTTTCGTAAGACATTTTGTCATTTATCTCTAAACGGAAAATTTTTCTGCGGAAAGTTACAACTTATCTTTGACTTACATTGGAAATTTTTGCATTTTATTTGTAACGCACGTATTGTTACTTTTGGTTGTTAAAATTCTCGAATTGTCAAAATTCCGGTCCCAAACAATTACACTGTGCAAGTCAAAAAAACAGAAGTGAACTCAACGGAATTACACTAATTCGGGTCGAATTAGATTCGTAGGACCCGAATTCCAAAATTCCAAAATTTTTTTCCAAAACTTGCACAGCGTTATCAAACAATTGCCTTCGTACGAAAAAAGCTGTGGCGTAGCAACCCTATAATTGATTTTTCCTACGAAATTTTCGCGAAGAGCTGAGTTTCAGAGCAAATGATTTGGGTTCACGACATTTTCTTTATTGGAACGAAGTTCCTTATCGCACATTGCGTGATGGGGGCTAAATGAAAAAAAATCAACTTTTTTCTAACAACTTTATTACATCCCAGTATTATCAACTATATTGGGTACTTTTGTTTTAGTTTGTGTCTACACTAACATATGTTGGGAAATTTCTTGCATTAATGGGAAGTTTTCTAGGTGGGGCCTGTAACCAATATTTAGTATATAAGTATATTGTAGTTCTGAACCCAATAAAAAGTAAATTTAGAAAAAACAAATTGAAAGAAATTTAAACAAAGAAAATTTTCTTAAATAATTGCCCTTTCTTAAAGAAAGTAAATTTTCTCAAAAAAGTACCTATCATATTCTTAAACAAAGTACCTCTTCCTAAAAAAAATACTTTATCTTAAAGAAGTACCTTTGCTTAAAAAAAGTAAATTTTCTTACAAAGAGTACCTTTTCTTAAAAAACGTAATTTTTGTAATATATGTAAGTACATTTTCTTAAAAAACTAAATTTTCTTAGAAAAAACTGCCTTTTCTTAAAAAACTACCTTTTCTTTAAAGAGTATTTTTTTTGTGAAACAAAATAACTTTTCTTGAGATAAATACCTACACTTAAAAATGTACCTATTCTGGAAAAAATGACCAATTCTAAAAAAATACCATTTTTAAAACAAAAAAAAAAGAAAAAATAAAACCTATCTTTTCTTTTCTTGAGATAAGTGGCCTTTCTGAAAATAGATACATTTCCTTAAAAAAATAACCTATTTCTAAAAAGTGGTACTCTTTTAAGAAGTACCTATTCTTAAAGAAAGTACTTCTCTGTAAAAAAATTCATACTCTTATGGCTTTTCTTACAAAAAGTACTTCTTCTTAAAAATAGTACCTTTTCTTTAAAAAAAACATTAGCTTGCAATAACAGCAGACTTCTCTTTAAAAAATTACCTTTCCGGGAATATTCTTAAAAAAAGTTTATCATTTTACAAAATTTATCTATTCTAAAAGATCCATTTAACTTATCGCGCCTTAGGCGTGTTGGAACTAACTAGTACATAATAAATAGCGAAAGGAACTTCGTTCCAACCGGGTGTCCCCTGACAGCTCATGTAATTTTTTTTATACACGTACTACTTATGACAACGACAATTTCATAAAAACTGAATACTGGGCGTATATTATGAAATTTATTATCATATAAGCTACTCAGATGCCAATTGATCTAACTCCACATTGTTATTATTGTAAGTATAAATTTCATTGAGAACAAAGTAATTTGAACTGAATATGATATGCCATTTTTGACAGCATAACACATAAATATTTATTTGAAAATAACTCCGATATGCACTTGTGTGTTTTTAGAGGTATAGAAATGTCGTTCTACCAAAACGGCCTAATAAATAAAAATCATCCCTGATAGTCGTTGAGCACGATGAGACTGCAGGCAATTGTTATTGACTGTAAAACTTGTTTGTCTTTTAGGTAACAATAAAAAGCATTTCTAATGGGAACCAATTGTTCTCTGGAGATGGGAAGTAGATTTTTCCAAATCTTTTCTTGTAATATTTGCTCGCGATACTTTTCGAAACTTGCACAGTGGGAAATTCTCAATTGAGAAGAGTTTTGGTTTGCATTTAGTTTGATGAATTTTTTAAAAAGAGTATTCCAAACAACCGCTGATGAAGATATGGGGCTAGATCTGAAATAGCTATTCGGCTTGCCAGGAATCATGAGGATGCGTTTGCAAAAACTTCCTTTATAAAAAACTATGTCTCTATTTATAGAGATATATTATGGTCTTGAGCATGAATAAAAAAATAAAAAAGTTTTAGAAGCAATATTTAACAATATATATGAATTTTTACCACTCTGGACTGAAATCCTGCAGTTTTAAAACTTTACTAAAATATTGACTTTCCAGTGGAAAAAGGTGTATTGTAAAACAAAATATTTTACTACATTGCTTAATGAATTTATAAAAATTGAATTTGCAAGAGTTTGCAGTAGTAAAGTGTAATTTATTAACCTATTTATTATTGAATCGAAAAAAATCTGATAAGGTCGTGGTGTTTTTTAAATTTGTATGATGCCATATGGCATCAATTTTATTTAAAGGAGCTAACATTCTGGTACATATTAATGCCATATGGCATCATAAAAACTGAAAGTATCATTAGAAAATTTAACATTACATTAAAAAATCAGCTTTTTACACCAACTAGTATAAATGTTGCCATATGTCATCATTCCAAAAAACCACTTTGGAGACAACTTTTTGAAAAAAAAAAAAAATAATCTTATTAAAAATGTTAAAGGCCAAATAATAATTCAATTGGATTTTAGGGTCTCAACCTAAAAACATGCACCGAAAGGGTTAAAAATAATTAGTGGCATATGGCCTCCGCGACTGCGTCTTATGAACGCCATCCTGTCGGTCCAATTTTGCTCCACTTTTTCGAGCATACCCGGTCTTATTTCGTCAATAGTGCATCGAATGTTGGCTTCTAAATGATCAATCATTGATGATTTATCATTATAGCCCAGAGACTTGACGTACCTCCCAAAAAGTAGTCCCAACGTGTAAATCACACGAATGAACTGACCAATTCACAGGTTAATTTCTTGAGATAATTTAGTCACCAAATGTTTGGTTCAACAAAGTCATGGTTTCACGCGCATGAATCATTCGCCTGTAGCGTTCGTCATTCCCGGTAACGTTGCCACCGTTTTCGGATTTAAAGACAAATGGGCCGATGACGACTTCGGCGTATAAAGCGCACCAATCAGTGATTTTTTCGGGATATAGTGGAGTCTGATAAGTCTCACGAGGATTGTGCTCGCTCCAAAAACGACAATTCTGCCTGACAATTCATACCCGTTTAGCCGGAAATCAGCCTCATCGATTTGACGATAAAAGTCCGGCGAACAGAGTGCGAATTTTTGAAAATAACTTTCCGCGATTTGAAAACGTTGTTCTGGTGTAAGTCTTTGCATGGTGATTTTCTAACGTATATTGAAAAAAAGAGTCAAATACACTTCAGTAGTATGACAGCTAGTTTTACAGTTCTCTCTACCGGAAGTTCTATATGTCTAAAAAAAACACTGTTTATATTCTCGAAATTGAAAAACGATTTGAACATAAATTTTATTTAATTTTATTAAATTCTAGCTCTTCCGTTGTCTTTTTGCGTTTATAATTTAGAAGTGAGTTGCAACATTTTTAACGATACCAAGAATTTAAAAATAAATTGGCGCTGTTGCGAGATACATATAACCCCCAGAAACATTTCATTCTTCGTATGCTAGTGTATCACACTAATGATCCCCGTCGTCATACGGTGCGTAGCGACGATAATGTGGCTGCTGTGCCCGAAGGAGTGCTCAATCTCAATCCAAGAACATCGACTCGCCGTCAATCTCAACAACTTGGCATTTCACGCACCAGCATGATGAGAATTTTGCGCAAAGACATCGCGTTATTCGCTTACAAGGTCCAATTGACTCAGTAATTGAAGGAAAACGACTATCGACTTTGTTACGGCTTCATAGTTTAGGCATTACAGAAGTTAAAAACTGAAAATCGAATTGGGCCGAAAAATCATATTTTCTGACAAGGCATATTTTCATCATGGCAGCTAAGTATGTCAACAAACCAACTTACCGCATCTGGGGTTCAATAAACCCGAACGCCATTGTCGAGAAGTCAATGCATCCACAGAGAGTGCATCCATTTTTCCCGAAAATGCTACTAGAAACGCCCATTTAGTCATCTGCAAGCGCTAGGGAGCCGGGTTAACCGACATTTTATGGGCTGAAGTGGAAGTTATGAACTTATAAATTCTTTGATTTCAGCAGGATGGCGCACCATATCATACAGCTTATCAAACAATCGATAGTTTGCGCACTAAGTTCGGTAATCGTGTTATCAGCCGTCTTGGCGATGTCAATTGGGCCCTTGGAGCTAAAATTTTTACATTTTTTACATGCACTCGATCTTGCAGATCGACTCGATAATCGACAAATCACTCTATTATCATGTGATTTCTCATACATTTTTGTACCCAAGTTCGAGAAAATTTATCTCGATAATGATATTATCATAGCACAAATCATTTCAACCGCAGAGTTGTAATGTAAAGGAAACGTACTTCACTGAACATGTACATGAATGCCAACACATATAGCCATGATTAATCTAAGCATAGAGTAAATCATACTAGAGAGTATATTTGGCTCATCTGACGTTTCCTTTCACACTCTTCTTGATGCGGTCGATGTGATAGAGAGATGTTTGACGAAAAGTGACATACACCAGGTGGAATTACAATAACTTCTTGCTTTAATTTTTCATGTCGTTTTTGGTGAAAAAGTGTGAAATTTAAAAGTGTGTTTAAACTTTTTTATTGACTGTTATTGTTAGCATTCAACTTTTTTTTTAACAGTATTATGCTAAAACCCAGTGTTATCAACTACATTGGGTATTTTTGCTTTGGTTTGTGTCTAGACTAACATATGTTGGGATATTTCTTTTTTAATGGGGAGTTTCTAGGTGGAGCCTGTAACCAATATTTAGTGTATTTTGTTGTTTTGGACCCAATAAAAAGTAAATTTAGAAAAGTCAAATTGACAGAAGTTTAAAAAAGAACATTTTCTCAAATAACTGACTTTTCTTAAAAAAAAAAAAATTCTCAAAAAAACTACCTATTCATATTCTTAAACAAAGTACCAGTTCTTAAAAAAATACCTTACCTTAAAGAAGTACCTTTGCGTAAAAAAGTAAATTTTCTTGCAAAAAATACGTTTTCTTAAAAAAGGTATTTTTTTTAAATAAGTACCTTTTCTTAAAAAGTACGTTTTCTTGCAACAAATTGCCTTTTCTTAAAAATCTACCTTGTCTGTAAAGAGTACGATACAAAATAACTTTGCTTGAGATACGTACCAGATCTTAAAAACGTACCTATTCTTGAAAACAAAGTACCAATTACTTGATACAAGTAGCCTTTCTGAAAATAAATACATTTTCTTAAAAAATATCTTTTTCCTAAAAAGAGTACCACTTTTTTTAAAAGGTCTTGTTATTAAAAAAAGTACTTCGTTGTAAAAAAAATGCATACTCTTATGGCTTTTTCTTACAGAAAGTACAACTTCTTAAAAATAGTACCGTTTCTTAAAAAAAACCATTAGCTTTTAATAAAAGAAGTACCTCGCTTTAAAAAGGGACCTTTTCGGGAAAATATAGTGTAATAAGCATTCTTACAAAAAGGACCTACAAACATGCATAAAAAAATACATTCTGTAAAAAAAAATTTTCTTAAAAAAGTTTATCATTTTTTCTTAAAGATGCATTTAAATTATTGTCGTTTTCAACGGGCGCCTTAGACATGGTGGAACTAACTAGTTCATATTATATAGCGAAAGGAATTTCGTTCCAAACGGGTGCCCCCTGACACCTTTTAGTTCATTTTATATACTTTTTAAAAAGATTCTTGTATTTGACCCACCCAGTACATATTCGCATATTCTCTTACTTTTCGTGTCCATTGAAAGTATCAGCACTTTACGATCACCTGTGTATCGATGGAGGAGAGAGAGAATTTAAATAAACCACACATCAAGATGTGTTATCTGCATTAAAGCCGAGAAATGAGACGGGTAATGATTTATGGCTCCTCAGTCCTACCATTGCCCCATTTCCGGGTCAAAATCGGATGTACCAATGCCATGTGTGTCTCTCTAGGATCGTTGATTAGTCCTATGTTCCACGCTAACTTGTGTTGGTAACAACGAATAAAATGAATCGTAGTTGTTATTAATTTTTGTGACACGGAGAAGGACAATAAAATAAACTTCAACACTGACAGAAGGAACGTTTCTTGAACTTCGACTAACTACTAAATCCAAATTCAACACCACTATCCCCATTAATCATGATTGTGAGGAGCCCTTCCCTGCTCCTTCTTGGGATGTACTGGGAAGATATATATTTATTAACCCAGGAGCTTGATGGCAAAAACGATGTACAAGTAGACAGTCAAAATTTCTCTTCACTCCAACATCTTACTCTCTTCATTGAATATTTCAATATACGAGCAGCGTTTTGATAGTGTTATTGTATATAACTATACAAATTCCAACCATGTTGAAGTAAAATTACATAAACTATGCAAAAAGTATGAAATAATCAAGATATGATGCGAGAGAGAAATGTGTTTGAGGGAATAGCTACAACTTTTTCGTTCTCTTTAACCAGGCTTGCCAAATTGCGAACATCTTCAGGTCGTTTAATTATTGATCGTCTTTATAGATTGTTGCTAGATAGAAAAATTCAGCATTACTAGTGTTTTAATACTTCGTAGTAGACTATTTTAAATGGGTTTAATAGTAATAATACCACCCGAAATACTAAACTTAGCACCGAACTTCAAATGGGTACGAAGAATTAACAATGATGCAAACGCCTTGGAACAATTTAATATCCCTTATATCTTTCGTTATTGCCAAATAATTCAGGTTTTAAATTGTGTGCTGTATCACCCATTGTGTGCCGTATCCCCCCAGGGATAGCTTTAAGGTCCATTATAAATACTTTTAAGGAAACTCGTGATTAGTTGTATGACATTCGTACAAAACCTAATCAAGGATAATCCAAAATTTAGGACTTATTATTTTCTTTTTCATTGCAGTTTGTTATCAAAGCAATTCAACAATATAAATGTTGTGTGTTTTCTAGCAACCCAAGATATATATATTCATTGAAACCAATTCAATATTAAGCGGTGACCCACCTTCTGTCAAATGACCATAAAATATGTCTTAGACTACAAACAAAGTTTGGACAAAACTGCTTTCGGGGAAATAATAATAAGAATAAAAAATAAGAATCAGCTCTCATACAGGTATAAGAATTATAAGTATAGAAAAAAAGTTTATTCATAAAAAAGGTATTATGCGATAAAGTTCACCTATGAAGCTGAATTAGAGTCCTGTAGGATTTTATTACCACGCATGGTTGGTATTAATTCTATTGCACGTACAAAGGATTAAAGGATTCTAAACAAACGTACGTAGTAAAAATCCACACAAATCCCGATTGCACTTATTTTTCAGTATTTTGCTGTGTTTGTGGTGGGGTAACCACAAAAATAAAAGTTATCCTTTTTGGAAAATTTTGATATTGATGGGAGAAAAGTAAATATTTTCAGGATAACATTTTATTAATAAATTATGGTATATTAAAAGACACACGCACACACATATCGTACAATGGATAATATTCGTAGGCGTGCTTGAATGTAAGCCCGCATTAGGGTGTCTCTTATTATGAGAAACGCAACAGTTTTTAACAACAGCATACTGAGGAATACACACAGAGAAGAAATTCGTTGTTACTACTATATTTACAGCCAACTAAAATATGGCGGTTCATTGGACTATCAAATTATTCTGTGGTGATTACCAATAATTCTGTTCCGTATCACCAAATGTTGTGCGTATCAATTGATTTGTAATTCAGTTTTGTCTGAAAGAACTGAAATATTTAGTTGAAGCCACAGCAACAAGAAATAAATGTGATTTATCTCAAGTTTTAGTTCTAGCCATCAAATTATCCTGCAGTAGTGAATATTCTATTAGTGGGTTCAATGAAAATTGTAAAATCTAATTCGGTTGTATCAAATAATATATTGGTAGGCTCAACTAATTACTTGAATTTTAAGGCTGTCACAACCATTTGGTGATGCTTTAACCCATTAAGAATTTTATAGATAAAAAATTGTGTATTTTATATTTAAATATAAACAAAAGTATTATTATTTATAACCAGGGTTCGTATTTCGTGCTAATTTTTTATCGAAAATATGTCTCTATATCTCGAAAACGGAGCGTCCAATCGAAAAAATAATTTTTTTTACGAGTTCCTAAGGTTTTGTTACAAAGTGTTCCAATTCGCATGAAATAATTTTTTTTCAAAAAATCTCCAAAATAAGAAAATCGCTAATATAAAAAAATTAATATAACTCGGAAACGGTGCGTCCAATCGCAAAAATAATAAATGTTTTACCTCCATAGGACTCCATAGGAGTCTGTAACCAATGGATGGCTTTACTACGGCATCACTTTTTTTTATTAAACAAATCGCTTTGTTTCGGTTTTAAACACACTAGTAGATATTGAAGAATCGGAAGATATTGATGTTCGGAAAATACAGTGTGATATGCGTGGTGTCAAAAGAAGCGTTCAACTGTTTTGGCTTCACTATATCTGGAATTCTCAATATCTATATCGCATACATTCGGCCGAAGATGTAATATAGCTCTTATATTTGAGCTGGTGTCCCTAGGTCAAGCTTGGAGCTTCTGGACCGTATACAGAAAACGCAAATATGCTAATATGTAACTGCAGGATAGCCTTCTACGTTGCTCTCGTATTGTTTTTGTATCGATATTTCCATGGGTAGTGTTCTTTTGAGATACGTAATCTCATACCGGAAGTTAGAGTATTTAACTGTGTTCCAGGGTTGTCCGAGGATTCACATCCATTTGTTGTCTCATGGCCTACAGAGAGAATTCGTTTTTCAGCAGAACCAAGCAGAACCCCATGATAAAACCTAGTTTAAATCAAAAATCAACAAACACTATCCGCTATTTCCTCATCCTCCTATCTCTATTACCTAAGTCCAATACAATGCGCTGCATTTATTGCTGGCATCCACTGAATGTTGGCCAAAATTAAAAATGTATATATACAGGGTGATTCAGGAAGTTCCGGACAAATTTCTCCAGCGTATTCCTTGGCTTATTTCATGAAGAAAAGTCCACTAGGACCATGTCCGAAAATGCAAGGATGCGAAATGGCAGCGGGTTCAAAATTTTAAAGTTGCTAATTTCTGAGCCAGTAGTCGGATTTTTTTGTTTTTGGGCTTGTTGGAAAGGTATTTAAGTGACCTATCAGAATCGCCGAGATACAGAGCTTTCGGGAAAAAAAAATTCACATAACCTCAATATGCTCAGCCAGATGGCAGGTAACTCATGTTTTAGCCATACCTCTTACCTTTCCAAAATGACATAAACGAAGCCCAGAGGTCTTACCGTTCCAAAGTTATGACTGGTTGGTTGGAAAGGTCTTTAAGATGCCTTTCAGAATTAATTAAAACACAAGCAGAAAAAAGTCACATCGCCGAGATACAGAGCTTTCGGAAAAAATGGGAAAAAATGCACATAACCTCAATTTGCTCACCCAGATGGCAGGTAACTTATGTTTTTTGTTCTGTTGAGAGATAGCCATACCTCTTACCTTTCCAAAATGACATAAGCGAAGCCCAGAGGTCTTACCGTTCCAAAGTTATGACCATTTTACTGAAATGCAAAAATTTTTGTTTTTGTTTTTGGATGCGAAATATCAGCACACATTTATTTGTTTTTGTAAATGAACACGTTTAAGATTTTATTTTATTGAAATTTTTGGCTGAAGAATCAAACACATAAGGGAAAAAAAAACATTTGATGTTAAAGGAACATAAGTTACCTGCCATAAAGCTGAGCAAATTGAGGTTATGTGAATTTTTTTTCCATTTTCGGCGATTATCTCGGCGATTTGACTTTTTCCTACTGAAAGGCCTCTTAAAGACCTTTCCAACAAGCCTAAAAACCGACCACTGGCTCAGAAGTTAGCAACTTTACCCTACTACCCTCCGACCGCCAATCCGAAGATTTTCAACCCGCTGCCATTTGGCACCCTTGGAATTTCGGACATGGTCCTAGTGGACTTTTCTTCATGAAATGAGCCAAGGAATATGCCGGAGAAATTTGTCCGAAACTTTCTGAATCAGCCTGTATATATAAAGACCGACAAGGCGAAACCGATTTGGAACATAATACATGTCTTTTAGTCCGAATCCCAAGGGATTTAATGTGCTCAAATCATATGCTTGTTGCCCTTATAAAAAAGGGTAGTAAATGTATAATTCGGCACAACCAAAAATATATTCTCTTTTTCAATATTTGAAAACCACAATGACAAACATTTTGATTCTCAATAATATCATGATTTTTTATATGACATATTTATATTTGAAGTAGTCAATTTTAATTTTATTTATAAATATTCATTTCGCTCTACTCTAGATTTAGTTTGATATTTATTTGATTAACGCCAAATTACAACAAAAAAAATTACACCTAAATGACAGATAAAAATGATAAATTCGAACTGACACCTAAAACTGTTCGTTAGCTCTAACTGTAGGATAAGAAGACAAGGTCGAATCGGCTGTAAGTCGTAATTTTACTTAGAATATATTTATGGCATCAAGGCTCAATGACCTAAATATTCGACACACTTTCGTACTAAACTTATTTTCGTTTGACCTTTTTTAATTGTCAACATCAAACGACTTTATTTAGAATTTTGTTTATTGTCATTTTAGTCAAAGTAAAAAGAATCTACCCTTTTCGTTTAATTTAATTACTAGTACATTCATCTCTCTACTAGGACATTATTTATAGATTTTGTAAACAAAGGCGAGATAAATTATATCAGATGTACCGAGAGATATAAAAGAAGAGAAATATATTTCAACCAGCGATATAATTAAATCTGTCAAGACCGAACACCAGGAATGCCAGGCATTCGATTAAATGACAATGAAACCTTAAACAAAGTTAAAGTTTCAAATTAATGAATTTGGTTGAAATCTGGGTAAAACTGATTCAAGCGATGCCTTTATCTGTTCAAAATTAAATAATCTGGAATTGACGAACCAAAATATGAATTCTTTAAAGATCTAAAATCGAAAAGTGTCTTCAAAGAAGTCGGGGCAAAAACTGTACTATTTCTAATAGAAATAAGAAAATATATATTTTAAATTCAAAATTGGTTTAAGTTTTAAAAATATGTATTTTAAATTCAAAAATTCGTTTCAAATCCCAATAGCAATTGCAAGGTAAGTCTGATCCATCAGTAGAAATTCGAAAGGCGTCAATTAAAATTCAAAATACAAAAATTAGTTTTAAAAATTTTACCAATATAATCAATTCGAGGATACAAAAGATCCTTGGATATGTAAAATAAATCAGGTGAAAATAAAAGACAAGAAACGAAATAAATTGATATTCAAAAAATATCAATTGAAATTACTTTTTAAGGACACGACATACACAGAAAGAAATAAGTGGAATTGTTTTTATTGTACTTTAAAGTGAAGAGTGCAATATTATCTTGAATTTGGCGATGTGCATTTGAATTGATAACTATTGAATTTAAATTTAAATTACATATTTGTATTTTTGGAACGAAGTTCCTTATTGCACGTTGTGGGGTGGGGGCTAAATATAAAAAAATTAAACAACTTTTTTTAAACAACTTTATTACAACCCAGTATTATTTACTATATTATGTACTTTTGCTTTGGTTTGTGTCTAGACTAACATAGGGTGGGAAATTTCTTGTTTAATGGGAATCTTTCTAGATGGAGTCTGTAACCAATATTTAGTATATTGTAGCTTTGAACCCAATAAAAAGTAAATTTAGAAAAGCCAAAGTGAAAGAAGTTTAAAAACAAACATTTTCTTAATTAAATGTCTTTTATTAAATAAAGTAAAATTTCTCAAAAGAATGTAAAGTACCTTTTCTAAAAAAGCACTATCTTACAGAAGTACCTTTGCTTAAAAAAAGTAAATTTTCTTACAAAAAATACTTTCTCTTAAAAAAACGTTTTTTTTTAAATAAGTACCTTTTCACTTTATTTTATTAGTTTCATTTGATGTAGTTTCTTTATTTCCGAGTATACCAGTAGACTTAACACTTCGTATTATCGAGGAAAAATGGGACAGAATAAGACAGCACACAAATATTAATAAATCATTATTCCTCTATATTTTAAAGTTTTGTATAGAAGACAACAGGTATTTCCGATATGATGACAAGTTTTATTTTCAACAAGAAGGACTTCCAATGGGATCTCCAGCTTCCCCGATTGTGGCTGATATTGTTATGGAGAATCTACTTGATTCCTGCATAGAAGAGATGGCCATAAAACCAAAAATCATTACTAAATATGTAGACGATTTATTCTGTATCGTGACAAATAGTGCTATAGGTAATATTTTGACAACATTTAACAATTTTCATCCTAATATTAGGTTTACAATTGAAGAAGAGTGTGGATAAGAAATGGGGAGAATTTATTAGTGGATTGGTAGCAAAAACCAACTGCTTCTGGAAGGGTTATAAATTACAACTCCAAACACCCGTAATTAATGGTTGTCAATCCGGCAAGAAACCTCATAGAGAGAGTTTTGAAGATAAGCAACGTGAATTTTCACAAAAAGAATAAGGAGAATATTACAACAATATTAATGGACAACAATTTCCCAATAGCGTTAGTCAATAGATTGATAAGGTAATCTGAAAATAAGGGGCAAGATAACCAAAACCTAACGGTGGACCTGAAAACGTTCAAATCATTATCTTATGTGCCAGGATTTTCTGAGAGATTGCAAAAATCTAAAATATTTGATACTGATAATTACAAAATGGCCCTAAAAAAAACACACACACTAGGTAGATTGTTTAGTAAAACCAAAAATAGAATAGATAAATTTGATTGATCTAATATAGTATACAAAATACCTTGTGGAGGAAATAATAGTGAAAGTTGCAATATGGTTTATGTAGGTACAACTAACAATAAACTTAAGACTAGAATTGCAGGACACAAATCAGATCAAAAATATAGACACATCTCAACACAAAAAACAGCATTATCATCACACTGTGCAAACTTAAATCATT
The DNA here is from genome assembly GCA_963931995.1 of Phaonia tiefii. NCBI lineage: Eukaryota > Metazoa > Arthropoda > Insecta > Diptera > Muscidae > Phaonia > Phaonia tiefii. The sequence goes on from OZ008367.1 coordinate 90,718,221, forward strand.
TTCCAAACTTTCCAGATACGTTAGTTTTAAATAGAGAAAATAATTGAAAACGTCGTTTTATGTTAGAAATGTTAAAGATAATAAGGACTCCAATAGCGAAGAGAATAAACTTTAAAGCAGATACGGATAATGTAGCACAGAATTATAGACATTTAATTAGTTAAATGTAGAACATTTCACCGAAAATTGTTTGATGTATCATTCAATTTGTCACTAGGTAACTTTTTTAATATATCCGGATGTAACTTGTTGAATTTACGATTATGTACATATTTTTATCAACCAAATTATTTTTGTGGCTGTAAATTAGAGAAACTATTTCTACACAAACAATGTTTCTGGCTGTAACTTAGAACATTTTTCATATGACAAGAAAATTTATTTTTTTTGTCGTTCTTTCAAATGACATGAAAAAAAATGTTGTTTATCAATTGTTTTCACATTTCTAATTAATAATAGCTCCTTGTGGATACCATAGAATAATACATACGTAGATAAACTTATTCTCTCATCTGACGTTTCATTTCACACTCTTCATCGTAGGTTTGTGGAAATGAGAGCAATTAAATTTAAAATGATCTTACACCAGGTGGAGTTACAAAATATGTTCACTTAACTTTTTCCTGTCGTTTTGGTGTAGAACTGAAAAATTTAAATATATTTTGCACTTTTTTGTTGACTTTTGTCGTTGGTATACATTTGTATTGTATTTAACACAACTAGTTTGCCACAAAAACACGAAATTCGGTTGTTGTTCCTATGATGATCGCTGTATACTATTGCCACCATCTGGTATTATTGAACCCATATTTTCCACCATCCAATGTTTACTTTCCATCATACCTATGACGTTTAATTTATTGAGCGAATAAAAGCTTCTATGGTATGTATTATTCTATGGTGGATACACTCGCTGTTCATGGATTTTTGAGCCCCAAATTTCGCTATTTTGTTTGTTGACGAACCCATGGTTTGTATGTGTTTCGAAAAATTGGCATTCTCTTCACTTGGAACCAATTGTCTTCGCTGTGCAGCATCTGCTGGTTTGAGCTCCTGAGTAAGCTGAATCTTGTACGGGTGAATGGGAGAGGTTTTCATCAAAGTTCGCTGGGTGGTGCTCCGCGAAATTTGAAGTTATTGTCAAATTTCAAGTTATTGCCGGCCCTTCCGTGACACTCTCGTCTACACCAGTAATGTTTTCGAAATACCGACTTATACGCACGAGTATTACGACGGCTAACACCATTAATACACGCTAACCCAGAAGATTACTCATATAATTGTAATCTAAACAAACTGAATTTAAAATTTTAAACTGACTTTACACTGGTGTTCAATTTGATACAACACTGCTAAGAATCAAAAATGCAACCATAATAAAAATACACCCAAAAAATCAACTGTTTGACAAATGGAAGCCGATCGATAATTTTCCCTCAATAAGTCGATTGGTTGGCGCGTTGTATGGCATGTATCGTAATCTTGTTGGAAAAACTTGTCTTAGGACAATATTACATTCAAGTGGGTCACGTAATAATCGAAAATCATCGTTGTTTATTGTTTGGATGCAAATATAACAAGTGTTTGGAGCTTGTCGCAAATATAATATACTTGTTTCCAAACTCATTGTGTTTGCTATTCAATATTACATGTTTGAGACAGAATGATTAATATTTCGTAATATATGTGTTAAGACACAAATATATCTGTGTTTGTGATACAAGTTCAGATATGTTTGTTGCACTGTTTTTGCTATCTCGAGAACAATAGAATAAAAGAGGGAAAACGACAGAGTCTCTCTTGTAAATGTGTATCTGTATATTTGCATTATTCTCTCGGACAGTGATTCAAATTATTCCTGAATGTGCGTGTAAATTGCAGCTAAAATCAGGGTTTCTTATTTTGGCCGATGTATTGTGTTTTAGTTTCAGTCGTCAATGGTTCATCGGACAGAGGATATCAAAACCGCTTGATAAGTGAAAAAGAATAAACAAAGGATCGAACGGTTAAATTGTTTGTGCTGTTGCTTTGGTTTTTGTGTATGTGTGTCATATATACAAGGTGGCGCAAAAGTAATCCTCCTATCAGAAAATGCTATAAATTTTGCGATTGGCCCCTAATGTCAGTTCTGTTTTGACATTTGTGTAGTAAACACATGCGCAATACACGTTAATAAACAATGTTACGCTACACTGCTCCAGAACGCGGAATATTGCTGACTATTTTTTTGACCACCGATTGGTGACTTTGGCACAACGTGAATTTCGTCGCAGATTTCCTGGCCGTCCAACGCCTACTGGTGAAACACTGCGACGTTTAGCCGCTCGCCTCGAAGAGACTGGCACAACACGAGATGCTGCCAGGCGTGGCAGACCCCGGAGTAGCCGTTCTGCAGAGAATATTGCTGCTGTAGCCGAGGATGTCATGGATGCGCCGTCGACATCGACCAGACGACGTGCCACGCATATGGGTATCAGTCGACGGTCTTTACAGCGAATTTTGGTACAAGATTTGAAGATGTTTCCGTACAAAGTCCAGACGGTGCATCAGCTGTTAGCTGCTGACCGCCAATCGCGTCTAACATACGCTCAAGCCATCCTTAATCACCACCAAGAGGAAGATGATTTGCACTGGCCAGCAAGATCGCCTGATTTCACCGCTCCAGCCTTTTTTTTGTGGGGCTTTTTGAAGTCGCGGGTTTATGTCAACAAGCCTCAGACTCTTGCAGCTCTTAAAGACAATATCCGTCAAGAATGTGAGGACCTATCGCCGGAAGTTTTGGCCAAAGTGATGGAAAATGTCATAAAAAGGGCTCAAATGGCAATCAACTGTGGCGGCGGCCATTTACATGACATCATATTCTCGACTTGATGTAAAGAAAATTAAAAGACCAAATAAAAATAATCCACAAGAAGAATGAAAGTTTTTAATTTTTTTTTAAATTACAGCCTAAAAACATCGGAAGTTTACTTTTGCGCCACCTTGTATTTATGTGTGATACCTAAGTGCGAAACAATTTTCAAGAAAGAAACTGGCCAGAGCAACAACGTGAAGCCGCTTGTCTTTTCGAGACTTTACTGGGGAAATCGGAACGGCGGACGATTTGTGAAATATAACAAACAAAAACACAAGTAATTAATCCACGCTTAGCTTGCATGAACTACATTTGTATATAAGTGTAGTGTTTGTGTACCAACAGTAACTATGCAACTTATAGTTGAAACCTTCTGAAAACAAAACCGTGAGAGACAAGGAAGAAAGGAGAAGCAAAAGAGCAGCAGATTCTCAATTCATGAAAAATAATAAATAGTGCATTCAATGCAAGTAAAAGTAAAAAGGGACGTTTTAAATCTGTTATTTTTTTGTAATAATTTTTTATAAATGTGGATTTATATTGATAAAATTAATTATAATAAATAAAACATATATATTGAAATCAAAACATAATTCGTTTCTAAATATTTGTATCATTGGGAGGAAATACGCACATGTTTCCACGTACGTATATGGAGGTTTGGGGGAAACGCGCAAAAAAAATATGGATGTTTGCGGTGAAGAACGCATATGTGTCCACCTAAAAACATACATGTTTGCCAGTAAACATGCGTTTGTTTCTATTTAAAGACAAGTGACTTTTGGATTTGCAAACATATGAATGTTTGAAGTGTGTTGCAAACATATACATGGTTCCTGCAGAATATGTTTGGGAGAATATGTTACAGAGGCCGTTTTTTTTTTCAGCGTGTACATGAGCATGACCATGACGGGTACAAAATCAACAGCAACACAACCCACTGTTTTATCTCAATATTCTGTTCAGTGATGAGGCTCAATGGGCATGTCAATATCGTAAGCCAAATTGCAGCCTTTGGAGTGAAGAGAATCTACGAGAGATTTAGGAGGCACCGTTACATCCACAAAAATCAATTTATGGTGTGTTTTATACGGCGGTGGAATAGTTGGATGGTACTTCTTGGAAAGTGGGAACGGAGATTACACTACTGTCAATGGCGAGCGCTAAGCAGCCATGATTGTCGATTATTACACGTGCCCCACTTGAATAGAATATTGTCAGAAGACCATTTCTTTCAACAAGACGACGCCACATGCCATACAAGGCGTCAACCAAATGACTTATTGAGGGGAACATTTGGTGAATGCGGTATTTTACGAAATGGGTCAGTCAATTGGCCACCGAGATCGTGTGATTTAACGTCTCTAGATATCCTTCTCTGGGATTAGGTGAAGTCATTGGTTTATCCGAACAAACCGGAAACTTTGGTCGCCTTGGAAGACAACATTGTACGAATCACTGCCAAAATACGGTCCCACTGCTTGAAATAGTGAACGAAAATCAGACTTCCGAATCTGTTGCGGAACTTACTTTCCCCAAATTATATTCCAACACTAATGTCATAAAATTATCTTTCTAATAAAGTAAATTTTCAGTTCGAGATTATGTAATTTTAATATTTTTTTTTAATTTAAAGTTCTACAGGTTAACAAACACCCTTTACAATTTAAATATTTCCCTCCGAAAATGTCATTGTTCTATAAATGTTTGTGGCTCTTGTCTGGTGTAATTGTGACCACGTCCACGTTCATTGTTCGCTAAATTTGTAATCACATTCGTTTTTCCCACCCAAAAAGCGCCAATTGTAAGCACATTTAGTCACAGTGTACAAAAACACTTGCGATGCAAAAGTAAATAATCTTTATTTTACGATTTAACGATTTCATTTGTAATGACTAAATTTGTATTTGAACAAAGGAACTTTTTAATTGTTCAAATGATATCCAGACAGTGAACTTTTTCTGTGTTACTGCAATTTGTTATAATTGAAAACTGTGAGAAAACTTAATCATTTTCTACATTCAATTTGATTTGTTTCCATTTCCCCAACCGAAATAAGTTTGGCAACAAAAATCTCCTGTTACACATAGTAATGGGTGCCTGTCTGTCCTGGTGGTCCTTGTTTTTTTGTTGGTATCTTAATGTAATATGAATAAGTTTTCGAAAAAGTGTAGAAAACTTTTGAGAGACCTCGGCATTTACAATTTTAATTTAATTTAAGCTTACGAGTGTAGATGTAAATGTTTAGAATGTCAAATGCAGACGTTTTCCACCTTCTGTCTATGTAAAGGGTGTTTTTCTTAGAGTGCCAGGATATGGTGCTTTAGAATGTATACTGAATTTATTGAAGTAGTTGCCATCGAAAGAGTTTTTAGATGACTGTTCGAAGATTACATACAAGTAGCAGTACATACTCTGATTTATATCATTCTCTTTCATTTTACTAAATTACTTTCCATATTCGTAGCATTTAATTGATTTTACTATTGTCTATGCAAATGCCATTTAACATCAATGGTTTATCCTGTTTCGTTGTATAGTGATTCAGTCAATAGTTTAGTTTAGCATAGTTTAAAACCCAATTAAAGTTTATATCACCAACTATCAACAAAATGTAAAAGTTTATTGGTTTTTAAATTGTCCAACTGTCCCTTGGTCCTTGCGCCTTTTGTCTTGTTCCAGTCAGATCTGCTCAATTTCATTGAAGTCATTCATACTTTGATTGTGTGTTAAATTTGTTTGAATTTGTTCATTTGTTTCATTGTTGTTGCTACAGAAATTTATACAGACAATTGCACTAAATTCTCCACTACCATAGGAAAACTAAGATAATCCTTTCTGTTATTTAGGTATTTGCTAAATTACTACATATCCTGTTAGTTCTTACGTTTTATTTCGTTCTGTTGTTGGATCAGAAGGAAGAGAAGGGAATTTATTTATTCATGACTCACACATGTGTATATGAATCTAACTGTTATGGTGTGGCTGTTTATTCATTCCATCAGTGAAATTACATAAACACATTGCTTGGAAAGCTGTTGGGCATATGTCACCCAAGCTGTAGATGGACGGATGGATGATATCGGTAGTTGGGTCATCTTCTCTGTAATTCGTATTCTGCATGAGTATAAATTATATGTTAAATGATGCGAATGCTATATTATTTTATTATTCATTAACTAATTACTTGAGTTTGCCTGCAAGATGTACATAAGTTGTCAGTCATCATCTGATATTCCGTTTCCAATATTAAGTTTTTTTTTTTCAAACAACGTGTTCGTAACTGATTACATTTCATTAAATGTACAGTCAAAGAAAAAAGGAAGTGTGGCAGTCGTTTGTCACAACAAAATGTATTGTGGCGCAAAATTTTGCATTTAATTTCAGAGTTTACATTTACCCCACATGTGCAAACCATACACATGCCCTTGGAGAATGGGTAATGAACGTTTACCCATTACCCACAGGGTATGGGGAAAATAGTGGGTAGCTATCCACGACAATGGGGAATTATCCATCACTATTACCCATTACCAAGGGTAATGGGGTAAATGGCCGGTTAGTTACTAGAGTGTCCAAAACCGAAACCGAAAAACATGTGAAACCGGTTAACGGGTTTTTATGCTATTTTCTAAAAAACGTAATTTTCGAACAAACCGGAAACCGGCTATTTGACGTCGGTTAACCGGTTTTTTTTTTCAATTTGTGTTAATAACCTTAAACAAATTAATAAATGATATGAATTTCGAATTTTAATAAAATTTTGGAATCAAGAACATGATTTCTAATTGCAAAATTTGATTTTATCATCAGTAAGTTTTACATGATATTTCCAAACATTTTTTTCAAAATTCAAATGTTTTTAAGATGCATAAGAATTAATAAAAATTAATTAAAAATTAATTAGGATTTTCAAACTTTCTTCCAAATTTCAAAAATAAAATAATTTTATAAATAAGACGGAATCACAATGCAAGCAACATTTCAAATAGGCGTTCGAAATGTAAGCAACAATTTACGTCGAATCGAGATATTTGTTCTAACAGGTGGTACCAGCACTACGGCCAATATATCAAGGCAACAATAAAATATATTTTGTTTTCGTGTCAAAGTTAACACAAATGTATGTCAAGAATAAAAGTAAGCCAGAAATTACAAAAACCAAATACCTTTGAATTTGATTCTTCATATAATGAACAGAAGGAAAACCAAATCGTGTAAGTTTTTCTTATAACACAACTTCTGCATCATGATTCAAATGTCACAAATGTCACATACAGGTTTGTATTTTGAATATTAATAATGTTAATTTATTTAAACATATTTGCTATTGAAAGTTTCTACAGATAAAATTACGTTTTATAATGCATATTTTAACACAAGTGGGTTAAATTTTCATTGATGTTTTTGAGTTTGAAAAAGAAATTCGAAGTACAGCGCCATCTACCGTTAGTAGTTATTATTTATTCGAACAAATATGTTGCTGAAGTAGAAATAGACCAACTACGGCGGAAAATTTGAGTTACATTTTTGTAAAAAAAAACGAAAGGGCATTATGTGAAATTCTGTGTGTGAGAACGAGATAGCATGAAAAACGAAATTGTCGCTTGCATTGTGAATGCGGCTTAAAGCCGGAATCACAATCCAAGTAACATTTTCAATAGGCGTTCACAATGTAAGCAACAGTTTACTTCGAATCGAGATGTTTGTTCTAATAGGTGGTACCAGCATTACGGCCAATATATCAAGGCAACAAATACATATATTTTGTTTTCGTGTCAAAGGTACCACAAATGTATGTCAAGAATAAAAGTAAGCCAGAAATTACAAAAACCAGATACATTTGAATTTGATTCTTCATATAATGAACAGAAGGAAAACCAAATCGTGTAAGTTGTTCTTATAACACAACCTCTATTAGTTGCATCATGATTCAAATGTCACATCCAGGTTTGTTGGTGCAATGGGTAGTGCGCGCCTCTTGTACTTGAGATCCTGGGTTCGATCCCTGATCTGACCACCTTTAATTTCTTTCGGCGGCGGTCACCTCACATAGTGACGACGACACTATCGAGTATTTAGCCATGAAAATGCTTCTCAAAAAACCGGTGTAAAACTGTAGGTCCCAATCAGTGAGTATAAAACTAGAAAGCTCTCCCCGATTCCATCATGGGATGTAATGGGAAACCATTTTTTTTATGAGAAATTCATACTACAAACTTACAAGTCATGAACATTTGTCTAATTGAAAAATGGTTGGGTTTTGTTGGAAATAATAGACAATTCAGTTCAACACACACTCACTGGCATGACTAGTTTCGAACTCCGTGACAAGTTCATCATCAGATGCCTAACTACTGTGACTGAATTGATACCATCGGTTGATCATCAATCGCGTATATACAAACTCAATTCTGCAATTCACATGTGCGAATTAGTATCGATCGAAGAACCCTAAGTATTAACATACACTGAATGGCCTATAATTCCAACAAGAATTTTTCCACCATGTTCTTCTTTTCTCCATGCATTCTCGCATTGTTGCAGTGCTTTGAGGTGAGTTTAAATTTATATCACAGAGTTGTATTTTTATTTATACACTCCGGTTCACTTATTTAAAGGCACTAACAATTTCATGTTCAGCAGGAAGCTAGACATCTTGAGATATAAAAAATCATGACAGTAGTGGTTTCTTAACTAAAGAACTTTTTTAAATAATTAATAAAAAAAAGTCAAAAAATGTGCTATTTTTTTGGTTCACTTGAATACACGCACTTTATTATTTTTAAAGTAAGCGATGATTTTTTGTAGGGAGCGTTTGTTTATTACAATTTATTACATCTTAATCATTTTACGAGTCAAAATGGCGAAGCAAAAAATGTTAAATCTATCGGAAAAAAACTAAAATCGATGTTTACCGTTCTGAAGGATATTTTAACGGCGCAATAGCTAAAAAAAATTGGACGGAGCCGAACAGTTGTCGACAATTACATCAAGCACCCCAAGGGGTATGGAAATTTTTTTAAAAGAACGGTTTCATTGTCTTTATCTACGTATGAGAAAAGAAAAAATCATCAGAATTGCTTCTAATTCTGCCTTATCCTTGTCAAAAATAAGAGCTCAAGCTGGAGTGGAAGCGAGCAAGACATCAGTACGCAGAGTAATTAAGAGCTGTATCTAAAATACCTGAAATTACAAAAAACCACCACTTGATGCTCCTTGTAAGGAAAAGCCAGTTCAATTCGCAAGAGACTACATGGAATGAATGTAAATGACTGAAGAACCGTTGTACTTAAGGATGAGAAGAAGTTTAGTTTGGATGGGCCTGATGGCTACAATAATTCTTTCCATGATCTGAGCCAAGAAGAGCGTTTTTAGAACCGCCATCACAGCCGATAGGGCGGCGTTTTGGTGTGGGGTGCTATTACGTACTATGGCACCATCGATCTTGAATTTAAAACAAAGTGCAAAAATGACTGGTGCAAGCTATAAAAAGTTATTGGAATCGGCTTTTTCCGAAGTTCAGTGAACTATTTGGTCCCATATCTTGGATATTGCAAGAGGATAATGCCCCTATACACAACGCCAGATTAGTAAAGGAGTTCATTGCAAGCCAAAATATTAATATTCTTGACTGGCCACCCTATTCGCCAGATCTAAACATTATCGAAAATGTCTGGGGTTGGTTATCTCTTAAGGTCTATGAAGAAGGTAGACAATTTGATGACAAGCAGTCACTAATTCAGGCCATTAAGGATGCTTGGAATTAAATTTCGTTGGATTACATAAATTCTCTTTATCTCTCAATGAAACCCGTATATTTGAAGTTATTAAAACAAAGTCAAACAAACAAACATTTCTAATAGTTCTTAAATAAAGTAAAATAAATTAAAAAAACAAGAAAATCTGTTTTTCATTCAAATTAGTTAAAGTGCCTTTATTCAAGTGAACCAAAAAAAAAAATAGCACATTTTTGAACAACTATTGTCATGTTTTTTTTTTATATCTCAAGATGTCTAGCTTCCATTTCCATTTTAAAATTCTGCAATCGGTTAGAGATTGCAAAAGATACAGGCTGCTGAATATGGAATTTTTAGTGCCTTTAAATAAGTGAACCGGAGTGTATATATATTTATATTTATATTTATATTTTTATATTTTTTAGTGCAGTTCTAGAGATATCTCGGAAAACTTTTTCAGAAAAGTTAGGTTAGGTTGAAAGAGAAGCCCGTCACTTGAGTTAGAGAACAAACAACCAGTTTACCTGAGGCCGTAATTTCGGCCCATTGTGGTTCCCTTATAAAGAATTGAAAGGAGAAAGAAATATTTGTAGAGAAGAGGAAGAATGTAAGAGAGAGGGTAAGTTAAATTTGTCCTCTTGTGCTCTTCTGAACCAGCGAGATTTTTCTATGAATTTGACGAGGGGTTTAATTGGAGCGTCTGCTAGGTCATTGAGATTTTCGAAGAGCCGGTCGCCCAGGAAGACTAGACGATACTCTTGAAGTCCCCTACTTGAACAAAGCAAGTGCTGCTCTGACTCCTCCTCTTCTTCATCTAAACAACTTCTGCAGAAGTCTTCATATGGGAGTTTCATACGTGCACCCATGAGGCCTAGCACGCAGTGTCCAGTAGTGACTCCTGTGGGAGTGCTGAGTGAAAAACTTTACTAATGTATATTTTTTCAATAAGTGCTACACGCTTAAAAATCAATATATTTTGTTGTTTGAATGTAAATATAATGTGTTTGTTGTTTGTCTCAAATATAGTATACTAGTGTCCAAACATATTGTATTTGCTATTCAATGTTACATGTTGGAGACGCAATGATTAGTAGGTTAGAATATATATTTTTGTGAGCCCAATGTGACTTTGTTTGTTGAAAACTGATGAAAAGTAAAACGCGACAGAAGACAATAAATAAAAAGTAGCAGATTTACAATTTATGAAAACATGGTTCCTGCAATATGTTGCTGGGGCCGTTTTTTCAGATTGTATTGAATGAAACACATGAATATGCATATTTCTGGAAAGATATTAGTATACGCGCCTTTCACCATGTGCAATATTTGGGCGCCATCATTTGTGACGTAGAATATTGGCTTTCAAATATACGGAAAATCGAAGTTCTTTAGAGTTGGATAAAACTCATTCTCTAGTTCTCGAACTTACTCAATTAAGGTAGTCGGACATAGCAATCACAAATATTGTCACCCTATCGATCATGTAAGCAATTTTTTATGAAAATTTACTTATTATTTGAAAGCGTACTTTTTTCAAGACAAGAAAAGGTATTATTTTATTTTTAAGAAAAGGAATTTATGTCAATTGAACTATCGACTTTGATCGTTAAAAGTTGCAGAATTGCGGAGCAGATATCCAACATATTTCTTCGATTGTGAGATGTCACGTTACGATTTATAAGCTGCACGCTTTGAAATTGCTGATATCAATTTTATGGTCATGATGACAAAGTTTACCAATGTAATTTCAATTTCCTGCTAAAATTTATTGGAATTTTTATCTATTTTTTATATGGGCACGACGATTCAATGTGCGACGGCCTTTCAAACTTTTTATCCAATATCTGTTTTCACACATTTACAAAATTTATTTTGTAGAAAATATGCTCTTTTTTATGTTAAATCTTCTCGTATAATGTGTCCTTGTCTTTACATCCGCCATTAAAACAGAATCACGTCAAGCAGTCTTGCTTGACTTGTATATACATACACACAAATACTTATACAATATTGATGACGTTGTGTAGGTAAAGGTGCAAATGAGTTCGCGCGTTTGCTATAAAGCAACTTCCGAAATAGAACGCCAAAAGGCGTTCTCTGTATGCCAACGTCAGAGAAAATGTTTCGTATACATTACAACCAGGGGTTGTCGTTTTCATGAGATTGTCACCAAAAGGACATTAATTTGTTGACTCCGTTTTAATTTGAAAAGGGGAATCATAGATATCCTTTAATGCTAAAAACATAGAAATAATTTGTAAAAAGTACGTGCGATAGACAAATTTGACACTTGGCACGATAAAAAAAAAACTCAAGGATATAAGACCCAAATTAGTTATATACACTTAATAAATCCAATTTACTGGGATACAAAATTGGGGAATTTTGTTAAAATCAGAAGGATAAACAAGACGATTTTGAATTACACTATGCCAACATAAGAAACTGGTAAATTGATTTGGAAAATGTATATTAACGTCTGTCGGTGGTGCAATGGTAAGTGTGCGCGGCTCTTGTAAATGAGATCCTGGGTTCGAACCCTGCTCTGACCACCTTCTAATTTCTTTCGGCGGCGGTCACCTCGCTTAGTGACGGCGACACTATCGAGTATATAGCCATTAAATACTTCTCAAAATATGGTTCGGAATCGGTGTAAAACTGTAGGTCTCAATCAGTGAGTGAAAACTGGAAAGAGCACAGCTCATTGATTGTGAGAAGTTCTCCCCGGTCCCTTCATGGGAAGTAACGGGAAACAATTTATTTATTTATATTAACCGATCAATATAAGAACTTTGTTTGTTTTGTATATAACTAATGTTTTCTCTATTTTAGTTATACGATGGAAAAGCATGTAGTGAATGGATCAAATTTTAAGTTATTCCTGTTACTTCACTTACTTACTTACTTATCCAGTCTCGAACAACCCCGGGGGGTCAGGGACCTTACAAAACGAAGATAACATATTTCGCCAAAAAAATCGATCTTTTGCTTTATCGCTCCAGTTGTTAATACCAAGTGTACCCAGGGATTCGTCAACTTGATCCCTCCAGCGGAGTCTTGGTGTTCCTATTTTTCGCCTTCCTTCGAGTTCGGTTTCGAAAAACCTTCGTGCTGGTTCGTCCTCATCCATTCTACTTACATGGCCTAGCCAGCGGAATCGCTTTATTTTGATCCGCTTAACTATGTCGATGTCGGGATAAAGCTCATACACCTCATGGTTCATGCGTCGCCGATACTCGTCGTTGTGCACTATAGGGCCATAAATCTTCCGGAGTATTTTTGTTTCGAAGACTCCCACAGATGTTTCATCTGCTTGCGATAAGACCCAGGATTCTGCATCATAAAGCAAGACAGGCTGTATGAGCGTCTGGTATAGCTGGATTTTCATAACTCGAGAGAGAGCTTTATGTCTAAAGTGCTTACTTAGCCCAAAATAACATCTATTCGCAAGCACAATTCTCCGCTTGATCTCAAGGCTAGCGTTGTTGTTTTTGTTTACGGCAGATACGAGGTATATAAATTCGTCCACTACCTCGAAATTATATCGGTTATCAACATTCAGGCTTTAGTCTAATTGCGTGGAGGTCCTGTTCGATGAAACCATTAAATTTTTCTTGTCCTCATTTACAGTCAGACCCACTTTTCCTGACTCCTTCTCAATTCTCGAAAACACCGCAGTAACTTCTCTAACTGTGCGTCCAATGATATCGATATCATCAGCATAAGCGAGCAGCATGTGACTCTTGCTGCTGATGGTTTATTGATGTTGACAGCAGCTTTTCTTATAATGATCTCCATGAAGATGTTAAATAGATCGCACGATAGGGTGTCGCCTTGGCTGAGGCCTCGCTTAGTTTCGAAAGGTTTGGTAAGATCCTTATCAACTTTCACTGCGGATTTGGTGTTCGTCAATGTCATCCTGCAAAGGCGTATGGGTTTTGCAGGAATTCCAAGCTCAGACATTGCTTCGTAAAGTTTTCCCGTATCGGGCTATCGAAGGCCGCTTTATAATCGACAAATAAGTGATGGGTGTCGATTTGTTTTTCGTGGGTCTTCTCCAGGATTTGGCGTAGCGTGTAAATCTGGTCAGTTGTAGTATTTCCAGGCCTAAAGCCACACTGGTATGGTCCAATCAGGTCAGCGATAATTGGTTTTAGTCTTTCGCACATTATACTTGATAGAAACTTATATGCTATGGATAAAAGGATTATTCCACGGTAGTTGGCACAGAGACTCGGATCACCTTTTTTAAATATGGGACATAGTACACTGAGACTCCAATCTGCGGGCATGTATTCATCTAACCAAATTTTGTTAATGAGCTGATGCATGCAACTTATCAGCTCATCGCCGCCAGCCTTAAATAGCTCCGCGCGTAATCCATCGTCTCCTGCGGCCTTGTCGTTCTTAAGCCCGGCAATAGCTGTTCTGATGACGCCTTTAGTAGGGCGGGGGGCAATCGACGTCGTCGTCCATTCCTGTTACTTCATTGTTCCATTGTAATCACATTCAACTGCAAATTAATTTGTTAATCTGTAATAGAGTGAAACCTTCGAATACCTATTCCGAGACTTATGGATTGTCATCTCTAATTTCAACACTTGCACATCGTACTCTAACTGCAACAACTCAATTAAATTCAACACGGAATATAACAGTTTGGTGGCACTTGTAAACGCAAATATTTGATAAAAAAAATACAATAATGAAAAAAAAAACCAAAAAAAACGTCATAATGTCATAACTTAATGTTTGCTGTTTGCCCTCGTATTTTTATAAAAAGTATAACCTTGAATTTCTTCCCGCTTAGGGTCCTAATTCACTGTAAAGTGTTATCTCAACAAACTTGAACTTGACATCATTTGTCTAAATAGCGGGCTCGGCAGAATTTTGTTCTGCTTTGACCATTAAATTCTCCACAAAATCGCAAACATGACATAAAGACCCTAATTTAGTCGTTAAATGTAAAATTTCCCTGAATGACAACGGACGACCTACAAGTATTCGAAAGTCATTCGAATGAAAATTAAATAAAATTAAAAAGTCATACTTTAATTAAGGAAGCATCATGAGTTTTTTCCATCATTTATATTATAAAGCCAGAGGAAAATGTTGGGCAAATAAAAATTGCAAAAGGAATGTACAACGACTTGATGGCATCCTACACCATATATTTATTTCAATATGATGCACTGGCAACTTCCGGTTAAGGCGGTCTCAATAAGTCCTCGTGTAAACATTATTACAACCGAGTTTGGTAGTGTCAGAACTGAATTTTGAAAATTTTCTATTAACTTAGTAATGATTTATTTTCCTGTCTTCTCATAAATAATTACAAATCCAAGAACATGGTTGAAATATCAGGTTGGGTTATGATAACAGCTGATCGAAGTTTTTTTATGTCGTTGTACAGAGTTCTGTCAAATTTTATCTAATTTCTTTGTTTATTTAATAAATACTTAACAGATTTCAAAAAATTCGATATAAATCCAGTTGGACCACATACTAATTTAGTTAATTAAATAAAAAGTTGTTTGTACAATTAAAGAAAGAAAGAAAAAAAAATAGAAAAATCAACTGAGTTTGACAGAACTCTGTATTACTAATACATGCATACGCCCCCTGCTATCACCTGATTAATTTCATCATGTCCAGGAATGAATGTTTAGCTTTTGATTACTAAAGGGTCCGCCATCTAACGTTTTTTTTTCAACTAGTGCTTATTTCGTGAATGGTAAGACTTAGCTCATGTCTGATTTGACAGATAATTAGTTTTATCCTTCCGCTGAACGAATATGGTTGTGTATACGCTTGAACAACGCTGGGAAATATGGGAAAAATGGGCCTGCGATCGACTTACAGAAGATGCCGATTTTGCCAAAAAAAATCATCTTTTCAGATGAAGCTCATTTTGATCTTGGCGGGTATGTAAACAAGGAAAATTGTCGCATTTGGGGCACAGAAAACCCGCACGCATACATTGAAAAGCCGATGCACCCAAAACGAGTCACTGTTTGGTGCGGATTTTGGTCCAGAGGCATAATTGGGCCATTTTTCTTCGAAAATGAGCAAGGAGTGGCCGTTACAGTCAATGGCGATCGTTATCGGGCCATGTTGAACGAATGTTTGTTCACAAAAATTGAAGAGGAGGATATTGGCAACATTTGGTTTCAACAGGATGGTGCTACGTGCCACACAGCCGAAGCTACACTGGATAATGCGATCTTATCAGCCGCAGAGCTGATGTCGTTTGGCCACCTCGGAGCTGCGATTTGACACCGTTGGACTATTATTTGTGGGGTGCCCTTAAAGATACGTGTTACGCCGACAAGCCAGAGACAATTGACTCTTTAAAGGACAATATTCGTGAAGCCATTGGTGCAATACTGCTTAAAAATTGGATCGTGTAGGCTACTGCATGGCCAGCCGAGGCAGCCATTTGAAAGAAATTGTTTTCCATTATTAACCGGAAGGATTGTAATTTCAAATAAAAAAAGAAATTTGAGAAAATATTCAGTAGTTTTTTTTTATAGCACATAGCAAAATGAATTCGGTTATACAAACAGGATTCATGAGAAATTCGGTTAGAACAACCGAATTAACGTCAAATTCAGCCGTTGCAATCGACTTAAGGCCAGATTCGGTTATTGCGACCGAATTGATTCTAAATTCAATAGATGCAACCGAATTGGTGTCAAAGTCGGTTGTAGCACCCGAATTTTTGCCACATTCGGTTGTTACAACCGAATTTGATTCCAATGTCGGTTGTTGCATGCGAATCAATTCCAAATACGGTTGTTGTAACCAAAATTATACAAACATTTAGTTGCCAGAACGAATATGGTTAAGGATTCAGTTGTAACAACCGAATCAATTGTTATAAACCGAGGTTTCTTCAACCAAATTTTAGTTGTGGGGACTAAATTATGTCGTGACAACCTCAATTCGGTTGTGGCAACCTCAATTCGGTGACAACAGCGGAATTTACTGTTGCTGCAACCTCTTTTCAAGCAATAAGTTCGTTGAGTGCCATTGCGAAATATCCAATCATAGACAGTGTTTCCATTAATATAATTTTTGCCGGCCCGAAATTCAAGATATGTTTATTCAAAAACCACCACAGAAATTTTAGTCGGTTGTGAACACAATCATTAGTGTCTAAGCTAAATGCGAGACAGAGCGTCTGCCGTCATCAGTTGTTTTTTTTAACTCAGCGTCGTAAAGGGTGTCTCAGTTACATTGCACTTTTTCAATTTAGTGTAATTTTTGATTGCAAATAGAGGCTATTTTTGCCTCAGCAAGCAGTTTAGGAATAAAGCCCTTTCTCGACGGACAAAAGTCCAGCTATATCAGACTCTCATTTTACCTGTCTTGATATATGGCTCCAAAACTTGGGTCATATCGCAAGCGGATGAAAAACACATGGGAGTATTCGAGGGAAAAATTCAACGTAAAATATATGGGCCTGTTAGGGAAAATGGCGGGTACCGACGGCGCTGGAACCAGGAGCTACATATAATATCTATATTCTGACGTGTACATAGCTAGGCGAATCAAATTAGGCCAATTACGTTCGCTAGGCCATGTTATCGGAATGGATGAAGATGAGCTAGCGCGAAAGGGTTTCGATAACGTACCCGATGGAAGCAGGCGAAGAGGACGACCAAAACTCCGCTGGAAAGACCAGGCAGAAAAATCCCTCAGTATCCTTGGTGTTATCAACTGGCGAGAAAAGGCGAAGGATAGAGCATGTATGTTGAATATGTTTAAATTTGTTTGTTTAATTAATATGTGGAAGATGAAATAGTCAATAAAAGTAAGTCCGTTTTGATTTGTGCATGTGGGAACTCTGAAATTTGGCAGCTATCACATATGTTTATTTCGATTACTAAAAGTGGGGCGCTTTACGAAAGAACAACCCGATATAATTGTGAAAACTTATTACACAAATTTGGAAATTTATTCTGAGACCGCCCGCGAACTTCGAAGAATTTTCAGTTTCCATCTGAATGGCTTCGTGAATGTACAAAATTGTCGAATATGGGGATCGGAAAATCCTCATGCAATCCGTGAGAAGCAAATGCACTCACATCGAGCAACTGTCTGGAGTGAATTTTGGTCACGCTTCATGACTGGGCATTACTTTTGTGAAGATGAGCCCGAAATTGCAGTGACTGTGAACGGCATTCGTTACAGGAACATGATAACGGAGCTCTTGTGGCCCCAACCGGACGGCTTGGATCTGGACGATATGTGGTTTCAGCAAGACGGCGCCACCTGCCACACCGCGCATGAAATAATCGGTTTATTGCGGCAATAATTTCCAGAACAAATTATCTCAAGAAATTCTGATGTCAACTGGCCAGCAAGATCATGCGATTTAACGCTGTGATATTTCTTTCTTTGGGGTTTTTTGAAATTTAGGGTTTATACGAATAAACTAGAGACAATTCCTGAGCTCAAATCCGAGATCCAACGCGTCATTGGTGATATACAGACACATATCTGTGAAAAGTCATTGAAAATTTCATGAAAAGAGTTAAGCAGCGCCACAATGGGATCGACTATTTTTGATGGTGTTCACAATGGAAGCGACAAAACAGAAAATGCTCTTTCGAACATAAACAGCTAATTGTCAAAAGAGATAATTATTTCCGTTTTTTTGGGCAAAGTTTGAAAATATTTTTGAAGTAATATTATAATAATATTCAATAATAATATTCAATAAACAATATTATAATATTCAATAAATGAAAATGTTTTCGCTTCGTTCATATTAAATGAATATAACACCGTAAAATACACAATAATAAACACAACGAGTGTAAACATAGAGACAGACACAGACACTTGTCATTTCATTGTTTACATTTAGTTACATATGTAAGGAAAATTCAAAAAAAGCGACATCTGTATGTCAATGTTGTACCTTTCTTCGAACAAAATGGTTGCTGTAGTTGAAGTAGGCCAACTTCAGCGTCAAATTGCAGCAACATTTTTGGTGACAAAACAGGAAGGCACTTATGTGAAATATTGCGAGAAAGAGTGAGAGGGCATGAAAACAGAAATGGTCGCTCCAATTGTGACTGCTGCTTTATACCCTGTCATCAGAGGCGTGGGAGCCATTAGGCGGATATTTTATTCTATACTTAATAGGAACATGTCTTTTTTACAATCCAATAAAAAATCACAACTATCTCAAAAAATGTGTGCTTTTATATTAAAATGAAGAAGTGCATTCTTAATGAGACATCCTTTATAATGGCATTGTTATACACTGTCATTTTGACTGCTGCCACATTATTTTTGTTTATTTTGGTTTGCCATTTTATCACGAAAAGACTGACGCCTGAATAGCACTTGCAAATTGTGCAAATTTATTTAGCACAACATGGTTCTGTTGATAAAACGCATCGCGCACTACGTCCAATTTATGGACGGCTTAATCGTCCATCAGATCAAATTAATTCGTTTACCGATGACCCGTTTCCTCACCACGTTTACTCGAACAAATACCATGCATTCTTGAAAAACGATGCCGGCCAAAAGGTTACAGCTAAGGATGACTATAGAGCAATGATCAATAACGTGTTCGGTCCTTAATTGACTCGGATTGATATGGATAAGCTGGGGTGTCCAAAAACGATGTACTAAATTCGACAGTCAAAATTTCCAACAAACAAAGCGAGTGAAACCTTAATCATTGTCTGCCCTCTCTCTCTCTCTCTCTCTCTCTCGTACTTTCTTCATTGAATATTTCAATACACGAGCAGTTTTTGATAGTGTTATTGTATCTTTATATATATAATTCTACTGCAAGTGTGTTTGTGACTGAACTCCTCCTAAACTTCTGGACCGATTTGAATAAATTTTTTGTATGCGTTTGGGT
Organism: Phaonia tiefii; assembly: GCA_963931995.1. NCBI lineage: Eukaryota > Metazoa > Arthropoda > Insecta > Diptera > Muscidae > Phaonia > Phaonia tiefii. The sequence continues at coordinate 90,737,704 of OZ008367.1, forward strand.
GGCGCCCTGGGCGGTTTAGATTTACTATTCGGTCCAATTGGACAAAGGGGCGTGGTACCTCCCATACAAACCACAAATTAAAAATACATTATTTCTGCTCCTGCTAACGGTATTTGAACAAAATTTGCAGGACAACGTCTGCCGGGTCAGCCAGTATAACTGTACAAATTCCAAACATGTTGATGTACAATTACATAAGCTATTCAAAAAGAATGAAATAATCAAGATATGACGCGAGAGACAAATGCAGTTGAGTGAATTGGTTCTTTTTGGTTCTCTTTTATGAGGGTAGCCAAATTACGCACATATTCTGGTCGTCTACGCTGACACTACAAAGACGATCAAGAAGTAGACAACCAATCTTAGTGTGAAATTTGGCAACCATCGTAAAAAAGAATCAAAAAGCCGATACAATTCACTCAAGCCAAAATACGCATTCCCTTTTATTTGTCCGTTTTATGCACAACCAAAGAGTAAAATACAGCAGCATCTCGAACTCGACGAAATGGCATAGCACTTCGCCGCCATCGAGAGAACATAAAGAGAGAGATACAAACTGCTGTATATTTCCATAGAGTAATACTTAAGAGTTTCCATTACTCTCTTCGATGTCTCTTTATGACGACGAGGGAGTAGGTCATTTCATCGAGTTTTATTTGCTGCTGTATTTTACCAATTTTACACTTTCGTTGGACATAAAACGGACAGAAATCAAAGGGAATGCGTATTTTCGTTCAATGCAAACAACATAAAACATAATTTAGCTGTCATTAGTATCAATAAACTGTCTAACTAAAATTAGTTCCTGTCTTCTTTGGTCTCTTATTCTACGTCTTTCACTAGTACCTTTTCTATCAGCTGTGCCATAGAAACCCCCAGATATTTCTCTATGATACAATAACATTATCAAAAAAACTGCTCGTTTATTGAAATGTTCAAAGAAGAGTGTAAGAGAGAGAGAGAGAGAGCAGAGAAACGTAACGCTTCACTCGTTTTCCTTACAAGCATTTCATTCGAGAGAAACTTTGATTGGCTACTTTAGTAAATAGTTTTTGTCAACAAAACTGCCCATCATGTCACACAGGTAGAGTGACAAAAACTGAAAAACCGGTGAAACCGAACATAATTTTCTCGAACAAACCGAAAACAGGGTATTTGACAACATTTAACCGATTTTTTTTTCAGTTTGTGTTAAATAGCATTAAATTTTTTTTTAATTAAATAATGATTGACATGAGTTTAAAGTTTTAATCAAATTCATCAGGGATGATTTTTATTTAGTCGAGATTTTTTCTGGTACATTCTCATTTTATTATTCAAGCTAAAGACCATTCTATTTTCCAATTAATATATTGTTTCTAAACAGAAATTTTGTGAAATGCCGATCTACACCCAGATCTTCATCAGTGGCGTTTTTGGGAATGATGCTTTTGAAAAATTCACCAAACTAAATGCAAACGGAAACTCATTTGAATTGAAAATTACCCACTATGCAAGTGTTAGAAAAATATTGCAAGCAAAATCCAAAAGAAAATATTAGCAAAAACTACTTTCCATCTCCAGAAACTATCGGCTAACGTTGGGCAGGTTTCCATAAGACAGAGAAAGCGCACAGGTCATTGCACAGGTCTTTCCCCAATCCTTTCATGGGATGTAATGGAAAAACACTTTTATAATAAAATTTTAAAATTTAAACACGTTGAAGAATATGACATGGTTGCTAGAAAAATTTATTGTACGTGGTACATGTAATATAATTAAATTTGGAAAAATACAAGGAAAACCGGTTTTGTGTGCCAGAATGGAAAACCAAAATCCGGGTTCTTGAAAAATTTACTTTACGAACCGGGTTTTAAAAATTCCATAAACAGTCGGTGTTTGATGAGCGCGTCTTTTCGCAGATTGGACCTGTGAATTGTCCTCCAAGATTGTGTGATTTGATATCGTTAGATACACCGAAAAGCCAAAGATATTTGCCAGGACTTGTAAGACAACATTCGCCGCGTTATTTAGAAAGTGACAGATTATTACTTGAAGGTTAGAAATTAACGACAAAATTGGGAATTATTAAAAACTTACTTCCCCAAAGTTCTGAGTCTCCAAATCAAACTTTAAGCAATCTACGAAATAACTTCGATAGATATACAGTGCCTTCAACGACGTTTGTGGCTCAATTTGAGGAACGAGTTCGTCAATCCGGTCACTTATTGGACAAAATAACTCGTGCACGTCCTCATCCAGTGCGTTCAGAGGAAAATATCTCCGCTGTAGCTGAAAGTGTGCTCGAGCAACCACTAACATCAACTCGCCAATGTTCGTAGTAGTTAAACATTTCTCGCACTGCTTTGACCTCGGTATGAAGACATATAAAGTGTAATTAGTCCAGGCTCATATCTTGCAAACCGTTTGGAGTTTTGATTTACTCTCTGAGGGAAAGTTGTTCCTTCCGATGAAGTTAATATGGTCTAGAAAGTTGTTTATTGAGATCTTAGGTACATTTCTGTAGTTCATTGTTTCCTTGAATTTTGAACGGTTTGCTACCTATGAACCTAAACAGGGGAAAAAAGGTAAAAAAATCGAATTTTTTAAAGTTTTTTGCGATTTTGACATTGAAGATGGAGTTGTTTTGATTTTAAATGTTCACAATTTTTGTTCTTTATGACAAGATCTACAACAAGCCTGACAAAATGATCACTTTTTTTTGGCAAAAATCACACCGAGGTCCCAAATCTTTCGGGGCCCATAAAAAAAGTGCATGATTTTGTGCAAAACTGGGAGACACGGGTCTTTTTGCTTTTGGTTTTTTATCACGTAGTGGTGTCCGTATATGGTTATATTTACATAACGTAAAAAATTACACACAGTGTTATCGAAGCTCTCTCCAGTGTCTTCATGGGATGTAATGGGATACCAATTGCTTTATCCCACAGCCAATTCAGATTCAGTCTCTTACTGCCTCGTCAACTCTAAACTGGTCTAGTGGCTGCACAGAGCGATCTGAATATTATTGAAAGGACCCTCAATGTCTATGAAAGTAGCTAGTGTAAACTTGTTGTCGTCTATACGTGTTCTACATGATGGACTACTACAATAGTTGCCACTGATTTACACTTGATCTAGGCGTAGTGCTATAACTTCAGCACCTCATCTGCTATCTGAGATTTTACCATATCGTCCTCAATATTTCCTAATCCTCAATGCTCCAAATTATAAGAGTAGCATAGTATTTAGTCCAATGCGATTTCCACTAATCTCCCTTTGACGTAGGCATGTTGCTGGGACATCAACGTCTCGTTTGCTCACTGAGATTTGACCATATCGTGGTTAATGAGAACTAATATTATTTCCTATTCCTCAATGCCCCAAATTACAAGCGTAGGGTATTATCTTATCCTTGAATCCAATCTACTACTGCAACGCTGCCGACAATGTAAAATAGCGTAAATAAGATTTTATTTACCCACGTTCTGAGGGTCATCATCGCTCGCCATTTGTTTGATATCATTGCGATGAAGCAGCATTCTTTGACTTCTCCTTAAGCTTATTTTTTTGTTCGAGTTCTCTCGGTTTATATAATTGGGTTGTGGCATTTTCATTTCACTCACATTTTGTATTTCAATTTGATTTAATGTTTTTGATGTTTATTTTTTCATTCTTACTATTTCGTATTTGTTTAACTCTGGCATGAAGGCACAGGATGTATTAATAATTTACTAAATCCGACCTTAATTACTGTTTGTTAAAGGATAATGAAAAAAAGGAGATTTTTGGATATTTATCCATGGCAATAGTACGAGTCATTGGAGTATATAAGTTGACATTTGAGAAGAATAATGTGACCTTGATCTTTTTATGCTGCTAATAAGTGTTTACGCGTGTTCGACACATACCACGAATTAAAAGCTTCGATGTGAATTATTATTTGATTGGCATAATGTAGAATAGAATGGGATGAGCAAGACCCCTCTGGAAGAATCGCGAGAAAAAATAACAGTATTTGTGAAAAAACAATACATATGACTCGCAGTTCCTTCGTGTTGGAAAAAAAGAATGCATAGCTAATTTACAATTGCAATATGTACTTGAATAGACAGCCATGTTACAGTTTTCGTACGGAAGTGAATTGATTTCGTAGTAGCCGTAGCGTACTTTTGCTACTTAAGAAGGGCGAATGATCACATCCGTTTCGTATCGTAATCTATATTTTGGAAGCGCGTCTAAATGGAACTTTAAGATGGAAATGGAATGCAAAGATTTCCTATAATTATCTTTACTCTTTTTTGTATTTTATTTTTAATACCCAAAGCAGATTTCAATGGTAACTAAAGTAAAAATGAATTATCCCAGGAAAATATTTAAAAATTGTTTCGATTACCCTAAAAAGTATGCAATAATTTAGTTTAAAAATTTTTTCGATAGCGCTGAAAAGTATGCAATTATTTGAGGTAATAATATAGGGTTTTTCAACAGAGACGCTACAAAAGTAAATCGATAGGGACAGCAAACGACGCCATATTTTTGCCAGCTCTTTTGACATTTCTCTTCCGTAAGGTTTGCCATTTTATCATGGAAAGATATACGAGCCAACAACGAGTCGAAATTATTAAAATTTACTACCGAAGTTTGGAGTCAGTGGCCTCAACTTTAAGAGCGCTACGTCCAATTTATGGTCTTCAGCGATGAGGCTCATTTTGGGGCTGAATGGCTTCGTCAATAAGCAAAATATGCGTTATTGGTCAGACAGCAATCCACACGTAATCCATGAGTCATCATTGCATGCTGAAAAAATTACTGTTTGGTGCGGTTTATGGGCCGGCGGCGTCATTGGCGGCGTACTTCTTCCGTGATGATCAAGACCGGCACATTACTGTGAATGCGAATCGCTACTGTTCAATGATAACCGAATATTTTTGGGCCCAATTGGATAATATGGACTTGAAGGACATGTGGTTCCAACAGGACGGCGCCACAAGCCACACAGCGAATGCCACAATCAATTTATTGGAAACCAAGTTTGGTGAACGTGTTATCTCACGAAATGGCCCAGTCGATTGGCCGCCTCGGTCGTGCGATTTGACGCCGTTAGATTATTTCCTGTGGGGCTACGTCAAGTCTATGGTCTATGCCAACAAGCCAGCGACGATTGATGAACTTGGTACGAATATCGAACGTGAAATTGCAGCAGTATCGGCGGATTTATGCTTGAAAACCGTCGAAAATTGGGTTCAGCGTCTGGACTTCTGCAAGCGTGCCCGTGGTGACCATGCAAAAGAAATCGAGTTCCATACATAATGGCATCGAACGTACTTTCACAGGAATAAAGAATTTCATTGGTATCTTAAACCGGTTTTGTTTTATTGAAAAAACCTTTATTATTTGTATTAATGCTATTTGTAAATATGTATACCCTCACCCATAGGATGGGCGTATATATCATTTAATACGGAAAAAAATGTTACACATCGAAGGAGCCACTTTAGGCCCTTAGTATTTTTGGACGAAATTTGTTTTACGACATTAGAAGACGATTGAGTCATGTCCGTTTGTCTGGCTTGCTGGTCAACACGATAACTGTCGTAAATCTTTATCGATCACCGCGAAATTTTGTCAGTGACTATTATGCGCCAATACTGAGATTGGGATTGAAAATGGACGTTTTGGCCACGCCCCTTCTGGTACCTCCCATACAAATCGACACATTTAGCAGAAAATCATATTTCTTTCAAACCTTTCCTCTGGTAGATGTGATTAGCTTCAACTCTCACACCGGTTAATAATCTGTAAATGCCTACTTAACTGGAGGAAATGGGCGAGATTGTCACCACCATTCTGGTACCTCCGATACAAAACAGGGTGTTGGTCCGGGTTGTCAATCCGATAAATCGCGTGAAACACTTCCGACCTTAATGAGATTAGGTATAAGGCTTGAAGTTATCAAACGCCAATCACCTATTAAAACAAGAGCGATTTTGCCATGCCCATTGTGGTACCTACCATACAAAAGTTGTTTGTCCGCCAGGGTGTTCGGTACGAGAAGTCCCGCAAAACCAAACCAATCTTTATGAAAGTTTGTACTAGTCAATATTTAGTCAAATAAAACTCTCCTATAGAAAATGAGCTGTTTGCCACACCCATTCTGGTACCTCCCATATAAAAGTTGGGCGGATGACCGGTTGATCGACACGATAACTCTCGTAAACTACAGCCGATCTTAATAAAGCTACTGTGTAAGTAATAACTGCCTATTGTGCCACGCCCAGTTTCGTACTTCCCATACAAAAGTTGGGCATATTTGCGATTTGCCGACTCTATATCTCCAATAAATCATAACCGATCTTAATAAAATTTGGTGCTCATCAAAATTTTGGCAACAACTTGTTATGCCCATATTTGTACCTCGCATATAAATATTGGGAGCGAAACTAAGTAATTTGGGTATTAAATAATATTTAGCGCAATATCAATCTGCAATTGAGTATGTTCACTTTTGAGTATGGGCGTTTTTTATTTAACAGAACTCCCACGCAATGGATGACTTAGGATGAGGGTTTGATTAAGTCGGTTAACCCGACTGAAACTTATGTACTGTTTTTCATATGTGACGCGCAAAATAGAAAGGGACCTAAGGGTAAAAACCGATTTTGTTCAGGAGAGCCATTTTAAAGATTTAAATACATGTATCTTTGGTGTACCATCACTGAGCGTGTTGGGATTGGTCTCATTGGAAAGCGATACATCTCATGACGTAAGGAACGTGTTGGTCAACCTTGAACACGCGTGTAGGTCGTCCCTACCTCTTGTTTTGTGTTGTTGGTTTTTACTGTTTTCTACCTAGAATCAATTTTGCTCGCGTTTTTTCGAATCCAGCTTTATTTTCTGAAATTATTAATTGTGAATTATAATAAATACTCATTTATAATTCTTTTAAATCGTGAATATCACTCTGTTGGTACGAAAATTTTTTCACATAACCTCACTTTCGTCGACTTCACTTTCATAAAACGCGCATAACTCTGTGAGGGAACACTTTTGGGGCATATGATCGGTCTCATTCGATGCTCAGATGTTGTTCACATCAAAAAAAAGTGAAAATTGATTTTTTACCCTTAGGTCCCTTTCTCTATGCGCTGTCACATATACAAATTTTTTCGACAGCGCCAAAAAGTATGCAATAATTTGCGGTAATAAAAAGAGATATTTCTATTAAGCTGTTAATACAACTTGTCATACGTAACTTTTTTTGCTGTTGAATAAAACTGAAAATTAATAGCGGTCTTCATGAAAGCTCGAAAGAACCTCGTAAACTCGAAAACTTCGTAAACTTGCACAGCAAACGTCAAAACAAATAAATTTCCCATACAAAGCGACTTGCTCAAAAGTGGAAAGTTTTCGAGGCAAATTTGCTGCGCAAACGTGGGACGGAGAAACGTGTAAACTTTTGACATTTCGTTGTCATCTGACTAGGATGGATAAATAAGGTGATAGCACTAGAACAGTAGAAAATGTACACATACATATTGCATGCAATTGCTACTGCTACCACCTTATGTATCCATCCTGGTCAGCTGATATGGTTTTGAGCACAACTACGCTGAGCAACTTTACCTGGTGCCTCATGCAACTGTGCGAGGGAAACTTGCGCTGAGCAAAAGTTCTCGGCTTTCACGTTTGCATGAATGCCGCTAATATGATGTCGTACGTCAGCGAAATCTATAGTAGTATCATCTTAATGTAGTACTCGTCGAGACCTACACCATAGGATGGAGTGAAAATATACTTTTTTTGAATTTGAAAAAGTTACAATCGGAAAGAGATGTAGTTTTGGATCCTTACGAAGGAAAAAATAAGAAAAAAAATTTTAAAAAATTGTTAGGGGTCGCGCCACACCCTCGAAATTTTGAAATTATCGCTATTTTGGCGTTGATTTCAAAAAAATCCTAAATATTAACGCATCAACTTATTCGAAATTTCAAAGTTTGAGATTGTTCAGTACCCAAACAAAAGTATATGAGGCAAATAAGAGGATTATCGTGTACTATTTGTAGCTTTGGTGTCGATTTCAATATTAAGTAAATTTTTTAAAAAAGGGCCGATTTGGATAATTTTACTTTTTGCAATTTTTCGACCTTAACAAATTTTTTTAAATTTTTCGTGAGCGAATATGAGTAGTAGCAAAATTGTAAACATTTATTGGCCTGAAAGTCCAAAATAGTTTCAGGGGTTCGAAAGATACCGCCATCAAACATGCGTATTTTTTAATTTTCGTCCAAATGGCAATTTGTAGTCACTGCAAAGAGAATAACAATTATAAATTGCCATAACTCATGAAATATTCATTTAACTTTGATGTGGTTTTTTGAACTGTTCTACTGTTGATTCAAAATAATTTTTATGTATTGATTTTAAAATAAAAATTAAATTTTTTTTTTGAATTTCACTCCACCCTACTATACAACGATGTCTTGCATCGAGAGAAATATTATAAAAAACGATTTTCGCTGTTTTTAAATTGTCTTTTTTTTTAAATTGTCTCGAAGAGATCTTTAATATTTACCCTCGACTTTTTTCGTGACCCAGTCTAATATAAAACCACCGGTAATATAAAACCACCTTACATTTGTTTCGACGACGCACAGTGGTTAAGAATTGATTTTCATCGGTCAAAATTCAATATCTGTTGATGTAGTAAATATTTTTATGTTCTGTCAAATCCCTATTGTAGGTAAGAAGTCACGGATTATTGCAATCAACACTGAAAATCGAACAGTGGGGTATAACTCAGAAAATGGGCAAAGTTTACTACTTTTTTTTCGGTTTCCAAAAAAAAAATTCATCCTTCAGCATATCGGTTGTGGCACGTGCAGTGTGTGCCGTTGCACCGTCCTGTTGGAACCACATGTTTTCCAATCCCAATTCATCAAGTTGCGGCAAAAAGAACTCGTTGATCATTGCTCTGGGCGATGTCGACGGCGCTTCCATGACATCTCGGCTACAGCAGCAATATTCTCTGCAGAACGGCTACTCCGGGGTCTGCCACGCCTGGCAGCATCTCGTGTTGTGCCAGTCTCTTCGAGGCGAGCGGCTAAACGTCGCAGTGTTTCACCAGTAGGCGTTGGACGGCCAGGAAATCTGCGACGAAATTCACGTTGTGCCAAAGTCACCGACCGATTATTGGTCAAATAAATAGTCAGCAATATTCCGCGTTCTGGAGCAGTGTAGCGTAACATTGTTTATTAACGTGTATTTCGCATGTGTTTACTACACAAATGTCAAAACAGAACTGACATTAGGGGCCAATCGCAAAATTTATAGCATTTTCTGATAGGAGGATTACTTTTGCGCCACCTTGTATATGCATGTTAAATTCAAATTCACATTTAACATTTTGTTTCACTTAAATACATAAGTAAATATACGAAATTTCAATATTTCATCAATCAAAACAACAGCCGAAGGTTTGTGTCCACACTGAAACAGCAGCATAGTTTGTGTTCACGGTACAAACTCAAACACTCAACCAAACACCACACATATGTTTGAGTGTATGTGTTTAAACAATTTTCATTTGAGAAATTTAAATATTAGGAAGATATCAACCAATATGAAATGTATATCAAACGAAAGATAACATCTTCATTTACCTACAAAAAAATTTTTAAAAAAAGTTATCTCGCCGTTTCCTCATAATCAATGAAATAAAGATTACAACAATAACAATCTGACATGACTCCCTATACCGTAAGGAAGACGCATTCTACGCCAAAAGAAAAAAACCAAAATTTTGGGTTTCTTGGAAATCGCAAAAAAAGTTCCCAAATGTAGAAATTTTGCAGAAATAGACCCCACTGTGCGGGTTTCAATGTGGTTATATAGCACTAATTTTCTTGACTCCTTACCAACAGTCGGGTTGTTACAGAATATAAAAATGTTCACTAGACCAAACGATATTCGAAATCCATTCTGAACCACTGTGCGATGATCATCTCGCTTAGTGATGGTGACACTATCGAGTAATAAGCCATGAAAAGGCTCCCCAAAATACCATTAGGAACCGGGGTAAAACTATAGGTCCCAATCAGTGAGTGTAAAACTAGAAAGTGTACAGCTCACTGGTTGTGAGAAGCTCTCTCCATTCCCTCCATGGGATGTAATGGGAAACCCTTTTCAATGAAGTCATAATTTTGAAAAAATGTCTGTTAGCATTTTCTTCAAAAGCGAGATTAAATTCCAAAATTTAAATGGCCCACCCTTTAGTTCTAAGAAAGTATCATAACATTGCCATATTGCTGTTTATGAAGTAACGCAAGATCAAACAACTTCTAGATTTTCTTTTAGTGTTTTACAAATTAGCAGGGTTCGTAGAATGGGTAGCGAAGACTTCCACTGGTTAAAGCCTTCTATGGAGGTACTATTTTTTTTAGTTTTTCAATAGGACGCACCACTTCCGAGTTATAACCACTTTTTTATTTTAGTGATTTTCTTATTTTGGTGATTTTTTGAAAAAAAAACCTGCCAGGCAAATTGGACCACGTTATGAAAATCCTTTGTTGGTTGGTTGAAAAGGCTGCAAGACAGCACGCTGTCTAGCACACTTAGGCTAAATAAGCCCATTGTGATACCTGCAGTTTCCTTAATAGCAACTATTGACTAGTCGTCTAGCCAATTTGCCCTTTCAATGAATTTGTCTAAAAACCTACAGGAATATCCTGTAGGGCTACGGTGCTAACTAAATGTGTTCCGAATGTCCTACTTTTCAGTCCTGCCAGAGCAGGGCAATCCAAGAGGTGTTTCGTCGTTTTCTCGTCCTCTTCCCTGCAACATCTACAGAGACTAGAGTTTCTATGTCCCAATCTTAGGGCGTGTTTTCCTACAAGACTATGTCCCGTAAGAAATCTTATCATTGTGTATAACCTGCCTCTCGGCAAGTTAAGTAGTTGCCAAGTCCTCTTCCTGCCCACCTGTGGCCAGAGGATCCTGGCTTGTTTGCAAGTTGAAGTAAGTCTCCACTTGTCCTTGAACATATTATCGGCCCACTGCCTGATCTGCAAACGGCAGGTAGAGATTGGCATACTAACACCTTATTTTGCAAGAAGAACCTGTGCCATAGTACCCTGTCTAGCTAACGCATCCGCTACGGAATTGCCTGGAATGTCGCTGTGTCCCGGTACCCAGATGAGCCTGATTTCAAAATAATCTGCCATCACCCTAACCGATGAGTGGCATTCTTTTACTGTCAGGGACGTAGCAAACATGGCTTCCAGGGATTTTCTGGCAGCCTGGTTGTCTGTGTAGATACATATTCTCCGGAGGGTTGTGACACAACTTTTCAGTAGTTCAGCAACCTCCAGTTAGGCGGTAATTTCCGCCTAAAATACACTACAGTGATCAGGCAGCTTGAAGGAGATATTTACATTTACGTCCGGTGAATGAACCCCATAGCCCACGTGCTCGTCCAACTTTGGTCCATCCGTGAAAAATTTGATACTATTGGTGTCCCCTTCCAGTGACCTTTCCCAGGTATTCCTGTTCGGAATAGAAGTCCTTAGATTTGTCACTGGTTAAAGGTAGGGTATACAGTAGTCCGTTTTTACGGGAATAGAGTTGATCCGGTGTAGTAATTCAGCTTGTCCGGAATGACCCGATATCAAAACGCCACAATCTCTGATTCTCACCAGGGATATAGCGGCTGCCGATTCGACCTTGATATCAGGAGTACAGATGTTCAGGATAACACTAAATGCAGTGCCTGTCATCGTGCCCATTGCCCCACTAACGCTAATCAGTGCTGCTGGTCTTTGAATTTTCATCAAGGAATTCAGAATATATTTCTTTTGGAGGACTGTCTCCTAAGAATCCACATGGTGATCTTAGGAGACAGTCCCCAGCGCTTTCCTATCGCCCCTTTACAGCAGTAAAGAGTATCAGACGCCTTTTTCACCCTCTCCGCCACATTCGGTTTACAAGGCAGTTTTCTGCCGAGAATTATCCCCAGATACTTGACCTTTTCTGTCAACTGTAATTGCACCCCATTAACTGACGGCAGTTCAAATGCGGGTATTTTATATTTCCGAGAGAACACGATAAGCTCGGTTTTAAGTGGGGTAAGTGATAGTCCGTTGTTAGCGGTCCAGTTCGAAATTAGGCTAAGTAGGCTCCCTCAGAGCCCGCAAAATTGGTTATTTTGTCGGTTGAACGCTCCGTTTCCGAGATATAGAAATTGTTTCTAATTTTTTCATATTTTTTCGATCAAAAATGGGGATGGGTTATCCTGGATAACCCATTGCTCATCGTCGTGGGTAGCTACTCATTATTTTCCCCATACCCTGTGGGTAATGGGTAAACGTTCATTACACATTCCCTACGACGATGTGTATGGGTTACACATGAGGCGGGGGTAAATACGAACTCTGCAAATTGGCAACAATTTTTAGTTTCCCAAGAAATAGTGACAAACAAGTAATTGGTTTGTAAGTTATTATAACTAGAATCATGGTCTTACGAAAGATTTTTATGGTTTACGTTTTTTTGTATTTGGTGGGACTTTTAAATGTAATTGAACTCTCTGATATGCCTGATAGTTTGTTCTTTGATTAGTGACTACATCTTGTGTTGGTTTTCTAAGCGCTTGCATTTTCATCCATTTTCTCACTCAATTTATAACTGATTGCAATTGAATGCAATAATGCAACCAATTCCCCATACAGCGATAAGATTTTAAATAATGTTCGGCTTAAGTGAAAATCTGACAAATGATATGATGCCAGGATATGCACTCCAATCGTACTACTGCAACAACTTGCAGACAAGTTGCAGTCCCTGTCTGTATTTGCATCTGTTTTGCATAATTCACAGGAAGACGTGTTACTTATTAGATCAAGTAACGCAGCACAGACACACACACACATATATACAACTGCAATGCAACAAGGTTAGTCATTCCAGCCAACTACTCTCACACACTCGCATCTCCAATGTGGTCTCTGAATACTTTATAATAATCAGCATACAATAAGAAGAAGACAACACATTTGCATATTATCTGTACGATGCCGAAGCTTTGGGAGAATGAGCATAAGGATGTAAAGGAAATCCATACAAATATGGCATTACACAAACACATGTAGTTGGCCGTACGGATGTACTCATATGTGTGCAGACATTCGTATATGACAATAGTTTGGAATATAAAAAAGTGCAGATGTCTGAATTACAGGATGCAAAGTTCAGGGATGACACAACTACGGGAAGAACTTCAGCCATTGCACTATTTTAAAGTGCATATTTTAACATATTAATTCGAGAAAAAACATCAACGACAAATGCCTGTAATGAAGTAGTCAATTGTGGGTCTGGCATTCAATAAAAACAAAGGGTGATACATAGTTTTGTTGGAATATATATTTGGCGCAATCAACATACGGAAGTGCACCTGACACTCTTTAAACTAAAGGACATGCAACAGTAAAGCAGGAATCACAATGCAAGCGACATTTTTAATAGGCGTTTGCAATGTAAGCAACAGTTTACTTCGAATCTAGATGTTATTTCTAACAGGTGATACCAGTATTACGGCCAATATATTAAGGCAACAATAAAATATAGTTTGTTTTCGTATCCAGGTTAACATAAATGTATGTCAAGAATAAAAGTAAACCAGAAATTACAAAAACCAAATTCATTTGAATTTGATTCTTCATGTAATGAACAGAAGGAAAAGCAAATAATTTAAGATGTTCTTATAACACAACCTCTATTAGTTATATCATGGTCTCATCCAGGTTTGTATTTTGAATATTAAAAAATGTTAATGTATTTAAACCTATTTGCTATTAAAAGATTCTATAGATGAAATTAAGTTTTATAATGCATCTTTTAACACAAATGGTTTCAATTTTTATTGATGTTTTTAAGTTTGAAAATGAAATTCGAAGTACAGCGCCATCTACCGCTTAATAGTATATTATTTATCCGGACAAATATGTTGAAATAGACCAACTTCGGCGGCAAATTTGAGTAACATTTTTGTAATGAAATGCTGTGTGTGAGAACGAGTTGTCACTGGAAACGAAACTGTCGCTTGCATTGTGAATGCGTCTTAATGCGGTAACTGAAAACAGCAGTAGGTTTGTAATCAGAAGTATGACATAGAATGATAAAAGCGGGAATACATCCACCACTCCATTGGCATGTCTCACCTATGTATCTATGCTGCACATCAGCACATGAGTTTAGTATTTCATTCCATGAAGAGTTTGGGGAGAGCTTCTCTCAACCAGTGAGCTGTGCGCTTTCTAGATTTTACATTCACTGATTGGGTCCTACAGTTTCACACTAGTTCTGCACGATATTTTGATATTCGTTTTCATGGCGCTCACCGCCGCACAGTGTTCAGAATCGATTTCCATCGGCCGAAATTCAATATCTTTTGACCGAGTAAACATTTTTAAATTCTGCAAAACACCGATTGTAGAAAAGAGGCATGGACTTTTGGGGATACTATAATTAAGAGGTATATTTTAGAAACTATTCCAAAGTTGCCTACTTTAGTTTCGATTTTAAAGAAAATAACAGAATTATTCAACCTTATTGTATTTTCTTTAAAATGAAAAATAAAAAGAATTTATAATTTTGAATATTATCAGTTCCAAGATGTATCTATTACAAGTGGAAGCGTTAGAACAGCTGATTTAAATTTTTTCTTGTCGTTGTGGTCCGACCTTGTCAATTGTTGTTTATACTAATTTCCAAGATGTATCTGGTACAGGTGGTAGCGTTAAAACAACAGATTACATTTTTTCTCGTCCTTGTGGTTGTTGCCGAAAATTACAAAAATTTCTCCTGCTATAACCTGCCATAAATACATTTTGGCAATTTCGATCAACTGAATTTGACAATTTCGGTTCCTGAAATAAAAACAAAATGCTTTCAATTACTACTGCTTCTACCTTATCTATTTTGCCATGATCATTTCAAAAAAATAAAAAATCTGTTTTTTTTCTATGATTTTGAAACATATTTTGGCGTTTTTGTGCATAATGTGTACAAACAATTTTAATTTTGCTCACATTGAAGAAGGCATTCTCTTTTTTGGATATTGAAAATCGAAAGAAATTGTTTTGTTTTTACAACTTTATCGAACATTATCTCATACAGTTTTGAAGATATTGCTCAGTTACTTCGAACACATCAACCTTTCTAACGGTGTATTATATGTATTCGCTGAAGGCTTTTGACCCATACACCTGATCTTAATCAAAAAACCAAACTATATTAGCTATAAAAAAATTTAAGGAAATTTCAGTGCAATATATCCAAAACTGTATGAGATACAGTTCAATAAAGTCGAAGAAACAACTGTGTGTAATTTCGATTGTCACACACTATTTCTTTCGACGGCGGTCACCTCGCTTAATGACGGCGACACTATCGAGTATTTCGCTATGAAAAAGCTTTTCAAAATACCGTCCGGAGCCTGTGTAAAGTGTAGGTCCAACCAGTAAGAGTATATATAGAACGCGCACAACCCACTGGTTGTGGAAAGCTCTCCCCAATCCCTTGATGGGATGTAATGGCAAAAACATTTTTTTTTGAATTTTTGTATCCCTAAACAAAAAACATAGTACAATATAACAAGCATAATTTTTTTCAAAAGCAAATTCAACGACTTCTTCCACCATACGTCATTTCCTCTAAGTCAAGTCTAAAATATTAAATCGGAATTCATCCCACTGAGCAATAGGGATCTAAACTAAGCAAAAACATCTTTTGTGGGTACTAGGAGTGTTCAAAAAACCGGCATTTTCTGAACAACGGTTTACAGTTTATTCGAAAAAATTTTTACTTAGTTACAGTTATTTTTGGTTTTTTTTCGATTCGCATGCAAAACAAACTGTTTACATTTTTT
The DNA here is from genome assembly GCA_963931995.1 of Phaonia tiefii. Lineage (NCBI taxonomy): Eukaryota > Metazoa > Arthropoda > Insecta > Diptera > Muscidae > Phaonia > Phaonia tiefii. Next base: position 90,753,608 of record OZ008367.1, read on the forward strand.
GAAGAAAAATTAACCAAAATCAACACATACCAAAAATTTCTTGACTTGTTTCCTTTGGCCATAAAAAGAGTCATTATTATTCAGAAAATACTATAAATGAATTATTCAGATTTCAATATATTTACAATTTTTTACAAAAACACATCAGTTAATATTTTTCTTATCAGGATAAAAATAATTGAACTGAATTAGACGAGATTAGACCATGTTAGTTTGGGTTGGATTGAACTGAATTGAATTAAATTGAACTGAATTGGATTGAATTGAATTTTAATTGAACTGAATTGAATTAAATTGTAATCAACTAAATTGAATTCAGTTGAATTGACTTGAGTTGAATTCAATTGAATTAAATTGAATTGACTTGATTTGAATTATATTGAACTGAAGTGGAGAATTGAATTGAATTGAATTGAATGGAATTGAACTGAAGTGAATTGAATTGAAATGAGTTGAATTAAATTAAATTAAATTGAACTGAATTGAATTGGAGTTAATTGAAGTCTACTGATTTGAATTGAATTCAATTAAACTGAATTCAATTTAATTGGGTTGAATTGAACTGAATTGCATTGATTTCAATGGAGTCGATTTGATTTGTACTGAACTGAATTGAATTAAATTAAGTTGAATTGAATTAAAATTAATTAAATTGAACTGAATTGAACTGGATTGAATTGAACTGAATTCAATTGAATTGGGTTGAAGTGAATTGAATTGAACTGAGTTGCATTGATTTGAATGGAGTTGATTTGATTTGTACTGAACTGAATTGAATTAAATTGAATTAAATTAAATTGAATTGAATTTAAATTGAACTGAATTGAATTGAATTGGGTTGAAGTGAATTGAATTGAACTGAGTTGCATTGATTTGAATGGAGTTGATTTGATTTGTACTGAACTGAATTAAATTAAATTAAGTTGAATTGAATTTAAATTGGACTGAATTGAATTAAATTGTATTCAACTGAATTGAATTCAGTTGAATTGACTTGAGTTGAATTCAATTGAATTAAATTGAATTGAATTGATTTGAATTATATTGAACTGAAGTGGAGAATTGAATTAAATTGAATTGAATGGAACTGAACTGAAGTGAAGTGAATTGAATTGAAATGAGTTGAATTAAATTAAATTAAATTGAACTAAATTGAATTGGAGTTAATTGAAGTCTACTGATTTGAATTGAATTCAATTCAACTGAATTCAATTTGATTGGGTTGAAGTGAATTGAATTGAACTGAATTGAATTGATTTCAATGGAGTCGATTTGATTTGTACTGAACTGAATTGAATTAAATTAAGTTGAATTGAATTAAAATTAATTAAATTGAACTGAATTGAACTGGATTGAATTGAACTGAATTCAACTGAATTGAATTCAGTTGAATTGACTTGACTTGACTTGACTTGAATTTAATTGAATTGAATTGAATTGAATTGAATTGAAATGAATTGAATTGAATTGAATTGAATTGAATTGCATTGAATTGAATTGAATTGAATTGAATTGAATTGAATTGAATTGAATTGAATTGAATTGAATTGAATTGAACTGAATTGAACTGAATTGAATTGAATTGAATTGAATTGAATTGAATTGAATTGAATTGAATTGAATTGAATTAAATTGAATTGAATTGAATCCAATTGAATTATATTGAACAGAATTGGAGAATTGAATTAAATTGAATTGAATGGAATTGAACTGAATTGAATTGAACTGAATTGAAATGAATTAATTGATTTGAATTGAATTGAATGGAATTGAAGTGGATTGAGTTGAATTGAACTGAATTGATTTGAATTGATGTGAATTGTATTGAAATGAGTTGGAATTCAATGGAATTGAATTCAGTTATATTGAACTGAATTGGAGAATTGAATTAAATTGATTTCAATGGAATTGAATTGAATGGATTGAACTGAACTGATTTAATTGAATTGAATTGAATGAATTAAATTGAATTGAATGAATTAAATTGAATTGAATTGAATTGAATTGAATGGAATTGAAGTGAATTGAATTGAGTTGAATTGTATTGAACTGAATTGAATAGATTTTAATTGAAGTGAATTGTATTGATATGAGTTGGTTTGAATTGAATTTAATTAAATTGAATTAAATTGAAACGAATTGAATTGAATCGAGTTGAATTGAGTTGAACTAAATTAAATTGAATTGAATTTAATAGAATTGGATTGAATTGAATTGAGTTGAATTGAATTGAAATGTTTTGTATTGAATTGGATTGGTATGAGTTGGATTGAATTGAATTAAACTGAAATGAAGTGATTTCAAATCAATTGAATTGAATTAAAACGAAATGAATTGAATTGAACTGAATTGAATTGACTTGACATAAGTCTAATTGAATTGAATTAATTTGAAATTGATTGAAGTGAATATTCTTGTTGGTTCTTCAATATTAAAATTGCACAGCTGTCTCTAAATTTGATAGCCACGTTTAATTTTTAAATTAATTTTCCAATGCATGTATAATATAAAATTTCCAAGTTGAAGTAATATTTGCATTGCACTTACTTACATTTGAAAATCATATTCGAATTTGAAAGGGGTTTTATTCGAAAATTAAGTTTATTAAATAACCGGCACACGGTTAATTGCAAGAATCCCGGTTACGCCGGTTTTCCGGTTTCGGTTTTGAACAGTCTGGTGTGTACTCTAATAAAACCGAATTTGTATTATAGTTTAAAACTGGTAATCTTTAATTTAACTGCTCTGAATTATAAGTGGATAATCTCAAATTGTTAACATCTAAAGTTTTAATTCATTTTTCGAATTTTTAAAATTTCAGACGAATAGTGTCAATATATTTTGTCTTAATTAATTTAATATGATGAAACCCATTAACAATTTCATATGCAGTAGAAGAAATGTTTTGACACCACTTAGATTTTGAAGAATGCACACTTTCTTGACTCTCGAGCAAATTGCCCACTTTGCACTTTTTCATAGAAACCATTGGTCCTCTAGGTATTATTGTATTTAAATTTGGCCAATTTCCCTGCTATCCCCTATCACTTCTTACTTAACTGTAAAGATTATCAGGACAAAATATTGAATCATAGCGTTCCAAAAAATAGTAAAAATTTCTTTTTGTACCCACTCTAAATGGAATTTGCGGTGAAGGAGTTAAGTATCATGTGTATGTGTTTGTTTGTATAATAATACATTAAGAGAAATTACCTTTAGTTAGGCGGAGCTGTTGTTGTTGTGCTTGCTGTTGTATATGTGTAGTACGTAAAATCTTATATGCTTGCCATAACGACGAACGCATCCTTTAGAGTATATTTCAGCAGCAACAGGACGAGTCTTTGCACGTTTTCTATGTTTCCGTTGTTGTTGCTGCTGCTTTTCGAGCATTTGCATGCTCACCAGCCAAAGCTGATGCCGACGAGGATGCCGATGCAGATGCGGATGCGGATGCGGATGCAGAAGGTGAAGACGATGGCTCTGATGTGATACTTGTGTTAGATGCCTTTCTTGTTGCAGCTGCATGTGTACGCACTGCAGGTGTGGGAGGAGGTGGAGGTTGTGTTTGTTGCTCTGCTACACTTGTACTCGAGAATAGTGATGCTGATGCCGGTGGAGCTAGTGTCGGTGTTTGTGGTGGCAATGGCGAATCGACGGCACCACTAGTGCTGCCGCCAGTACTGCCAGTGGCGGTGGTGTTGCGCGTCAAAAACCAACAATCCATTGGTGTCGGTTTGCCTTTCATGACAACTGGTCCACGGTACTCCAGATGAAATGAATCATCTTGATTGACCTCCTCGCAAAGTAATCTGCAAATTCAATAATTAAAAAGGAAAACAATGAAAAAGTTGCACATACAGACAATTTGCAAATGTAAAAAATATTGCCAGAGAAGCTGCTCATAAACGAAGGTATAAAAGAGAACTTACAAAGGATTTCTTTTTATGGCAGGACAGGTAAGTTGCAAAGACAGATGAACAGTCTTGATTGTGCATTTTTACACTGGGCTTAATGAAATACTATAATATAACATTGCAGTAAGACGACATGATAATATTGTATTTTTTGATCCTTACGATTTAGGGGAATCTATATTTTGTAATCGGTGATTCAAAAATAAAAGAGCAAGATTTTATCTAGTAACACATAGCGACACGATTTTCCTCCTAAGAATGAGACTATACAAAAGTAAAAGTATTGACCACGATTACCAAAACTTCGTATTCAGTTGTTTTTAGTTTGTTTTCGTTTGTTCTTTTTACAGGACTTTTAAAATTCAAAGGATATCCATTTTAAAATAATTTTCTTGGCCAATGTGACAATGCGAATAGCACCAGTACGCATACCAAATGAAAGAGAACGATCTCCACTATTTGCCACAAATTTTGATTTGAATTTGCAATGACCAGAGATGTGCAATAAGGTAATTTTAAAATTTAAAATTAAAAATTTAAATGTTCGAGGGTTAGGTCTAGTTTAAATTATTTTATTTTTCAATATTTAGCTACCCATTGGGCAATAAAAAGATCTAGTTTCTTAAGAATTCCGCCGTTGGTTTACTTCAAATACTTTCGTAGGCAAGTAATGTGCCTCATTAAACCACTGTGCCTTAATGCCAGTATCATAATAGGTGAGGGAATGGACCAAAGAATATACATCAAGGATAAGACGAACTGAAATGAATGTGTTATGTGATAATAGGACTGGTGCTTTGGAGTGAATGAATGGAGGGTAGGCTAGAGGGATGAATTGTTCTGCCAATAAGAAATGCATAAAAATGTAATGGGAAAACATCATCCGAAATGACAGGCGTTGATGTTTTAAACATCTCATACAAAATTTATTTCTAACACCCACCCAACCCCTCTAGGAAGGAAATATGCTGACAGTGGCAGCGCTGATGCCCCACAATTTTCTCAAAAGTAATCGCAGATAATGCGTTAAGTTCAATTTGATGTAAGTAGTACAACGTAAATTGAGAAACTGCACACTTTAGTGCACCTACACATCCAGGCAAATACACACATACACACATAAACCAGTAACCAACTACTATACATTCACATATCCTTTCATGAGGATAACGAATGTGGTAATCTCAAAGGTGTGCATGCTAACATATATGTATGTATACAGACATGTTATTTGTATGATGTGTGCGAGAGTTGCATTCATAAAACGATTGTACATGTGTGAGTGACTTCACAACTAATGTATCAAAGATGTTGACTAATATTTGTGCGATTTATTCAAGTCTTTGTAGTCCTTCGTTCATACTATTCTTTTGCCCTCCTTTACAATGAGTTTACAACTTTTATACAACGTACCCATACGTATATTCGTACTTATGTATACAAAGATCTCATATACACAAATACATAAATTTCCTTCATCAACTGCTGCAGGATAATGGAAAATGAAAGGATGTTGTAAATTACGATTAAAGCGGATTCACAGGTATAAATGTGTGCAGTAGGATGACATATTACATTCCTTGGTAATTGATGAGTTTAAGAACATGTTGCAGTTGACGCAGAGTTGCCTGTATAGCCTTGACTAAAGAATATTGACTTTAAGTACATAAAAAAACGTTGTATTAATTGGGCGATATTGTGTTTTTTATATTACACAGGTTACTTACTTTAAGGTTACTTACTTCACGTAACAAATATAATGAGTTGTATGTAATGACGCTCAATGAAATAACACACAAAAAACACTAATGATTCCATATATGCTGGGGTTTTATTTTTTGTAACGAATTTCCTTATCGCACGTTGCGGGATGGGGGCTAAATGAGAAAACAATTAAACAACTTTTGTTTTACCACTATTATGCTACAACCCACTATTATCAACAATATTGTTTACTATTGCCTTGGGTTGTGTCTAGACTAACTAGATGTGTCACATTGCCTTGGGTTGTGTCTAGACTAACTAGATGTGTCACATATGTTGGGAAATTAGAGCAGCAGTACTGCAATCTCCGATAGGCTCTGCTCGGAAGCAATCACTTGCTCTTGGCATTTCCAGACGTTCTCTCCACCGTATTCTTCATAAAGAACTGAATTTTCACCCGTATAAAATGTGCGTGGTCCAACAATTATCAGCACGGGGCTATTTGATACGGCGGATCTCTTGTGAAGACATTCTTGCAACTAGATATGAACTGGCCGGCACGCTCACCAGACTTAGCCCCATCCGATTTTTTTCCTTTGGGGTTGCCTGAAGTCGAAGGTGTATATTAACTGTCCCAACACATTGGAAGACCTAATTAACAATATTGAGGCTGAAATTGGCAGAATACCAGTCGACATGCTTGTTAGAGTTCATGAAAACTTCAGAAAACGTATGCAGAAAGTGTGTGGATAGCGAAGGTCGACATTTGCCAGATACACTACTTAAAACTATGTAATTTAAAAATTCCCCTACTGTTCAATATAATTAAAATATAAAATAAATTTTTCTAGGGTTCATAATTTTTTGATTTCATTCCCAAATAAGCAAATTACCGCGCTCCACCCTATATTTTAGTTTTGAATCCAATAAAAAGTAAATTTAGAAAAGCCAGTGTAAGAAGTTTAAAAAAAGAACATTTTCTTAAATGTCGTAAGTGCATTTTCTTAACAATAGTAAATTTTCTCACAAAAAAACCTATTCATATTCTAAACAAAGTCAATTTTTTTTAAAAAAAATATCTTATCTTGCATAAAAAAGGTATATTTTCTTATAAAAAGTACCTTTTCTTAAAAAAGGTAATTTTTTAAAATAAGTACCTTTTCTTAATAAAGTAAATTTTCTTACAGCCAATTGCATTTTCTTAAACAACTACCTTTTCTTGAAAAGTAAAGTTTTTATGAAATAAAATAACTTTTCTTGAGATAAGTACCTAGTCTTCAAAATGTACCTATTCTTGAGGAAGGACCAATTCTAAAAAAATGCAAATTTTTAAAACAAACCCTTTTCTTAAAAAGAGTACCACTTCTTTAAAAAGTACCTGTTCTTAAAAATTACTTTTTTGTATAAAAGTTCATACTTTTATAGCTTTTCTTTTATAGCTTTTTTCTTCTTAATAGTAGCTTTTCTTAAAACAACATCAGCTTTTAAGAAAAGAAGTACCTCTCTTGAAAAAAGCACCTTTACGAGAATATATAATACATATTCCTACAAAAATTACATGAGGTGTCAGGGGATACCCGGTTGGAACAAAGTTCCTTTCGCTATATATTATGTACTAGTTAGTTCCAACACGCCTAAGGCGCCTGTTGAAAAATACTGTAATTTAAATGGATCTTTAAGAAAAGATACTTTTTGTAGAATGATAAACTTTTTTAAAGAAAGTTTTATTTATTGAATGTATTTTTATAAAAAAAGTGTACGTTTTTAGGTCCCTTGAGTATGGGTTTTTTTTTTTACAAAGAAATACTTTTTTTAAGAACAGGTACTTTTGAAAAAAATGGTGTTCTCTGCAGGATGAGGTTATTTTTTTAAGAAAATTTACTTATTTTCAGGAAGGCTACTTTTCTCAAGAAAAGAAAAGAAAAGGTATTACTTTATTTTTAAGAAAGGGAACTTTTAAGAAAAATAATTTTGGTAAGTAAAGGTATTTTTTGTAAGAGAAGGTATTTTTTTTTGAACAAAAGCTTTTTTTACGATAGAACAGGTACAATTTTAAGAGTAGGTACTTATTTCAAGAAAAGTTATTTTGTTTTACAAATAAGGTACTCTTTTTAAGACAAGGTAGTTTTTTAAGAAAAGACAATTTTTTGTAAGATAATGTACTTTTTTAGAAAATTTACTTATTTAAAAAGTTACTTTTTTAAGCACAGGTACTTCTTTAAGATAAGGTATTTTGTTAAGAAATTTTTTTATTTTTTTTGAGAAAATTTACTTTTTTTGAGAAAACGCACTTATTGAAGAAAATTTTACTTTTTTAAACTTCTTTTACTTTGACTTTTCTAAATTTACTTTATACTCGGTTCAAACTACAATATGTAATAAACAGGCTTCACCCAGAAAATTTCCCATTAAACACGAAATATCGCCCCATATGTTAGTCTAGATACAAACCAAAAAAAAAAGGACGAGAGTAAGAGCTGCCAAATGTAATTCCATGCTCAGGGTTGTACTTCATGGATTTGCCAGTCTTGCACTTTGGCTTTTCTAAATTTACTTTTTATTGGGTTCAAAACTACAATATGTAATACACAGGCTCCACCTAGAAAACTTCCCTTTAAACCAAACCAAACCAAATGTACCCAATATAGTTGATAATAATGGTTCGAGAGGAAAAAAATGTATTCTATAAAAATTAAAATTTTCTTAAAAAAAATTTATCATTTTAGAAAAAGTATCTTTTCTTAAAGGTCCATAGGAGAATTGGAACTAACTAGTACATAATATATAACGAAAGGGACTTCGTTCCAACCGGATGTACCCTGACACCGCATATGATTTTTTATGAAATGTATGGAATCATTTGTGTTTTTAAGATGTTTTTGAGAGTTATGAAACACTAGTCAGCATAGTAAAAAACTCATAAACTCATTTCAACTATATAATACTTACATACTATGGTGGCCTCAAACAACCCAGAGGGGTTAAGGGCCATACAATATGAGGATGGCATGTTTTTCCAGACGGCTCGATCTTAAACTTGTTGGTAACACCAAGCTCTCGTATGCAATTTTCCATCAGTTCTTTCCAGAGAAGTCTTGGTCGTCCTATTGGTTGATGTCCTCCGAGTGCGACTGCGAATACCTTAAGCACTTGTTCATACGGATTAATTCAACTGACAAGGTCAAGCCAGCGTAAACGCATTACTTTGATTCGCATAGCTACATCGATATCGGGATACAGTTTACACAGGTCGTCGTTCATCCAACGTCGATACCGGCAGTTATCTATTATTTTGTCGGAGTATTTTTCTCTCGAAGACTGCCAGTGATGTTCCATCAGCATGCAATACGATCCAGGATTCTGCGCAATAAGGCAGGACAGATTGTATGAGAGTCTGATAGAGTTAAATCTTCGTTTCCGAAACAGGGTCTTATCTCTGAAGTCCTTGCTTATCCCGAAAAAACACCTGTTTGCAAGCACAATTCTCCAAGTGATTTCCAAACTGACGGTATTGCTTATGTTCATGGCAGATCCGAGGTAAATACATTCGTTCACTTTCCTCTACTCGGGTTGATTTTCTGCTTGTCGAAACCATTAATTTTGTCTTGTACTCATTTATTGCTAATTCAATTTTTGCTGATTCCACCTCGATTCTCGAAAAAACTTTTGCTGATTCCTCCTCGATTCTCGAAAAAAAACTGCAGTAACTTTTCCAAGATTTCGCACAATGATTTATAAATCATTAGAATACGCGAGAAGTATGTGGCTTTTGGTACTGATAGATTTATTCGCGTTGACAGCTGCTTTCACACAATGATCTAAATTAAATTGTGGAAGAATTAGCACCATAGGGTGTCGCCCTGCCTAAATGGTTCAGTGAGATCTTTACCAATCTTTACTAAGGATACAGTTCTACCCATATCGGTCTATCGAATCTACAAGGATATGGTAGGTGTCGATTAGTTTTGCGTGGATTTTTTTCAGTATTTGTCGTGATGTGAACATCTTTCCGAAAGTCGCTTTTCCGGGCCGATCTGGTCTGCATGAAATGGCTTTAATCTTTCGTACAGTACGCTCGAGAGGACCCTGTATGCGATGAATAAAATGTTTATTCCGTAATACTTGGTACTTACACTCGGATCGCCTTTTTCGGAAACTGGCCACAGTAAGACACCAATCGTCGGGTATGCCTTCGTCTAGCCAGATTTAGCATATAGGGTGATGTAATACACCTTTCCAACTCATAGCCGCAGGCTTGAACAGCTCAGGCGGTATTTCATCAGCACCGGCGGCTTTGATGTTTTTAAGCTAGCAGGGGGGTAGTCGACACCAACGTCTTGTATTTAATCAAGTCCGTCATCTGCATTGAAGTATCCTGGGGCAAGTAAAGTAGAGAGGACAAGATTCCTGTCCTTATCTATACAGGAGGGAGGCCCTGATCTACAGCCGATGGATTGACTTTTCACATTTCAGTATAATTTACAGGCCTCCACAGCCGTTTTTCCTTAAACCGACGGGCTTCCTTTCGTCGCCGGTAGTCCATCAGCACCAGCGGCTTTCCTGTTCTTAAGCCGGAATATTAAAGTTATAACTTCGCTTTGGCTAGGGGAGGAGTAGTCGACACAAACGTCTTGTATTTGCTCAAGTCCCTCATCCGCATTGAAGTATCCTGGGGCAAGTGAAGTAGAGAAGACTGGATTCCCGTCGTTATCTCTACAGGAGAGGGGCCCTGATCCATTGCCGTTGGAATGGCTTTTCTCTTTTCGGTATAATTTACAGTCATCATTCTCCTTCTAGTCGATTCAATTTGCACGCGCTGCCTCCACAACTGTTTCTCATTCTTAATCAAACGGGTTTTCTCTCTCCTCTTCTCCTTGCACATCCCTGTTGCGGCACGCGTTACAACTGATAGAAGCACTGCCATTCGTGCAGCCTTATGTACCTTTTCATAACCAAGTACGGTCCCATCAGCGGTTTCTACAGAGTGGGAAATGTAATTCCAATGCACTTCTGTATCATGAGGCGGGATGCGTTCTGCGCCAGTAGCTGGGTGAGCTTCTCTGCAAAGGCCGTGGATACCTCTGGTAATTACAGATTTCCAAAGCCCAGCTTTCTAAAGGGTGTCTCAGTAAGATTGCACTTTTTAAATTTAGTGCCATTTTTTTCCTGTGTAAGTGGCAACTCTGAAATTTAGCAGCTGTCAACAATGTTTACTCCGATTATTAAGGATGGAGCGCTTTACGAAAGAACATCCCGTTATAATTGTGAAAACTTATTACAAACATTTGGACAGTTATGCTGAGACCGCTCGCAAACTTCTAAGAATTTTCAGTCGAGAGAAGAATTTTCAGCTTCCATCTGAATGGCTTCGTGAATACTAAAAATTGTCGTATTTGGGGTGCAGGAAATCCTCATGCAGTCCATGAGAAACAAATGCAGCCACAACAAGCAACTGTCTGATGCGGATTTTGGTCAGGAACATTATACCGGAGCTCTTGTGGCCTCAACTGGACGGCATGCATCTTGACATGTGGTTTCAGCAAGACGGCGCCACCTGCCACACCGCGCATGATAAAATCGATTTATTGCAGTAGCGACTTCCAGAACAAATAATCTCAAGGAATTGTCGTCAACTGACCACCAAGATCATGAGATTTAACGCAGTGCGATTTCTTTCTTTGGGTTTTGTGGAATCCCGGGTTTATGCGAATAAACCAGAAACAATTCCTGAGCTCAAATCCGAGATCCAATGCAGCATCATCGGTGAGATATAGTCACATCTCTGTGAAAAATCATATAAAATTTCATGAAAAGAGTAATGGCCAGTCATCAGAGCAGCGGGTCTAGTTGACGGATATTTTATTGCATAATTAATCGAAACATGTCTTCTTTACAATCTATTAAAAAAATCAAAACTGTTCCAAAAAATATCTTTCTTACGCGGCCATGTTTTAACTTTCGTTTTTCGGCACAAAACACCAAGGGGTTTCGATGAGAACAGCTGATCAATTTAGTACTTGGAGAACAAATAGAGAAAGCGCTATCAAAGAAGACTCGGTGATAGGGACTGGATTGCGTTGTGTGATTTTCAAACTTCAGCTGCCGAGTGTCAAGCCAAAAGTACAAAACACATCAACTGGGAGAAAATTTTGCCAACTAAATCGATTAAAAAAGGGATATTCAGTGAAAAAAAAAATCAAAATGTAATGAAGTGTTAGAGTAAAGTTATTTGTGTAGATCCCAATTAACACGAAAATTGTTAAAATTAAAGATTGCTCTCATTCTCTATATGTTTTCCTCGTAGGTCTAGGAACTCGTTACTACAAAAATCAACTAGTGCACACTCTTAAAGTATTACTCGGTGCAAAACACTGTGCGACACCCAAAATCGGGTAGGGTTCTGACTACCGGGAAAAGTTATGTCGGTCAAAAAAATGTATACGCGTTTTTCTGTGTGAATCAACCGAAAATTCTGGATATACGATATTATTGGGAACATGTCTCTCAAAATTCACTTCTTGCATCACCATCTGGAATACTTCAGCAAGCAGCTAGCATCAGAGTCGTATAAAAATGGCGAGTGTTTCCATCAAGTAGCCATGCCCATGGAAACGCGATATGAAGGCAAAAGGCTGGACTCGCTGGTTGCCGAAATTTGTTGGTGGTCGCAAAAGACGTACGATTCCGACAATGAATATGAAGAATATAAAATGGGAGTTTCCTCCGAGGGTAGGTCACAAAATTGACGTTAACTGACTGATTAAAAACAATTGTTTTTTTTCCAGATGACGACAGATCCTCATCCGATACCGACTCCGAAGATGAAGGCGAACCCATACACAAGAACGTAAAGAGAGCAAACAAACGAAAATAAATTCATGAGTTCATCGATTTTTATGATCCATATCTCATTTTGTTCATAGGTTATATGACTTTCAGTGAAAGTAATAATTAGGGCAACCAAAAAATGGCACTAAATGCGCTAAAGTCATAAAAACTGGCAACTAAAATTGGCATTTAAAATGTTGTTTAAAATAAAAAGTTTTTAGTTAAAATTTATTTTTTTATTTATTTTTTATTTGATTCTTTAAAACATAAAAAAGTACATTAATTTACTTTTACTCACATATTATTATTCAGTCGAGAAAACATTAAAACAAAAAACCACGAAAAAAGGCGTATAACATTGCTTCAATAGTAAACATTTCAAAGCAGAAAAATTGAATAAAAAATTAAGTGAGGTTGTTATTGCAGTACACAACAAATATTTCCTGCAAATTATTGAACAGAAAACTGTGCCTGTTTTCACGGTATAGGCTCTTATACATTGAAAACGTTGGTTCTACATCTACGGACGTAATAGGCGCATATTTAAAAGCCTGAGTTTCGGAAATAGTGTATGTGGCATTGTGACAAGGAGAATTAACTTTTTATCCTTCAATTTGGTCTGCAATTTTTTTTATTTCAATGAAACTTTTGTTTTTAAATAAAACTGATATAAGCTTCTCTTTAATCTCCGTACATTGCCCTTTATCAATTGCTTCCTCGACTTCTTTGATCAACTGTATTTGTGTTGTTAACAGAAGACCAGCAGACTCTAGTTTTTTAATTGAATTGACCAAGAAACCAAAACTAGCGTCAACAAACAGTAATTTTTGGCGAACTTCAGCATCGTTTAATTATTCTTTGGCACGTTTCACAAATTGTGAGTCTTTTGAATCCAATGCCGCGAAAACTGATTGTATGATTTCAAACTGTTTGCCATAGTAGCCAACGGCTTCCAGCCACGTTCCCCATCGTGTAATTATTGGTTATGGCGGGAATGGTATGTCTGGTGCACAATCTCTAAAAATAGCAGCACGCGATGGAGCCTTAACGAAAACCTTCTTTACGTTAGCTATTATTCCATCTATTTTTGGATTACTTTCCCTAATTTTTTCGCATACACTGTGAAGAGCATGAGCCAAACAAGTCACATGAAGCAATTTGGGATAAAACACTTGCAGTGCCTTTGCAGCCTTCACCATGTATGGTGCAGCATCAGTTAAAAGAAGCAACACATCCTCCTTATTAAAAGTTTCACCTAGTATGCGTATCGAGTCATCAAACAGCCGGGCAATGTTGGTGTGGTTTGCTGCGTTTAATAAGGCCGTATTTAATAAAAACCGTTGTTTTGAAATTGCCTCATCTTTGCTAAGTATGCCTAGTACCACATTTGCAATGTAGCGTCCAGAGGCATCGGTGGTCTCATCAATAGATATCCAGACATACTGTTTTTTTATGCAAGCCTTGATTTTTTCAATTGCAGTAGTGTAGATACTTTTGATGGCTGTGCGCAAACTGGTTTCTGATGGAATAACATAATTCCCTATATATTTTTGCAAAACTGACTTTAGGTTATCATTCCGTATTTATATAGTGGAATATCAGTAGCAATAAATGCTTTGCACAAATCAGCAGTGAATTGGGCATTCCCCGGAGATGCAGTTTCGACCAAAAATTGTTGGGTAAAAGAAGTAGATTTGCGCTCCTGTTATTTATGAATTGCACTTCCTAATTGTGATTTTAGGCTGTATATTTTTTCCGCTGATACTTGTTTATTGCAAACTTAGCAGTAAAGTATCTGTCCATCAGTTTTAAAGACAGGATACTTTTCAACGTATCCCGCCAATCTAGCGGATTTTCGTTGTTTAGATTTCGGCATAATCTAATAGACAATTTATTTCAAATTAAATTCAACAACCATTAAAATATAAAAATAGTTACCTCAAATAATGGTCAACGAACCGCACTTATTTAATTCTAACAAGAAATTATTGAGAGATAATTAAGAAATATGTAAAATAGCACTCAAAAATGTTTTTTAGTTGCTTATCCGGGGCAATTATTAAAGTTCAAAGTGTCTTCGATTGTGACTAAAGCTGTACTGGTTGTCTTTTTGACAAATATTTATTACTTCGTTTGGTGTGCTTATTTGCAATTATTAGGAAATTCAGCCGGCCGCTGTTGTGCGAAATTCAACTCAGCAAACTCGGCCGGCTATTGTTGTTATTGCAGTGTGTGTTGTATTTGAAAATTCGTCTGGCTGTTGTTATGAAAAGCCTCAATAACAATGATGGAATGGCAGTGGCGGTGACAGTTTTGAAACAAAATTCTATGCAAAAAAATACCGTTTAACTCCAGAAGTTAATTCTTGGGAAATTCAGATGGCTGTTTCTGCTACTGTATCAGTTCTTGCTGTATCAAGCTATGACGCGTCGGAGAAAGTGCTACACAGTGTGGAGCGAGTTCTTTGTTATTGAAAGTCTTTTCTGAGAGGGGTTAGCGCATAAAACAACAGCAACAAAAGCTGATTTTAACGTCGTCGAATTTTATGTGTCTGCCATGGTAAAATAAGTAAGGTAAACGCACTAGGAATTGTTACAACAAACACAGGCATTTTGTTTTTGTTTGGTGTCCATAATCTGTCAAATTTTCTTCATGTGTGTATCTACTGTAAAAGTAAACAAAAAAGTACACAAATAAAATGCATGTGAATTTGACATAAGAGTAACACCTAAGCAAGAAATATGTTGAAATCAGCTGTTCTAACGAGTTTACCTTACTCATTTTACCATGGTGTATGCTTTGAGTAACGACATTTTCTCGTTATTAGTCTAGTCCATATATGCTTGCCCTTGATAGTTTAGTGGGTACTTGTTGAGTAGTTGTTTCAGCGTGTGCTGCACCAAGCGCCAAAGTTTGACAGACTTTTTTTTATATACATACATACATGCAAAGAAGCGTTCATAACTAAGTTTGGCAAAAATTAGCATTTATTACCAGAATTGGCAAAACTTAGCATTTATTGCAAATTTGGCAAAAATTGGCTCTACCATATATAGTCCAAATCATTCAAAAATTTCTAAAACATGTTTGTAATTGAATAACTTTGTCATATATGTGTTTAAAAAAAACTTGCTCGTGCAATTTTTTGGTTGCCCTAGTAATAAGACTTGAATGAATTTAAAATATTTATGCGATTTAATCACGTGGATTTATTTTGTGTAGGTATATTTGCGCCGTTTAAAATGTCACATTATCCTGCCAAGACACCAAATAGCTTCGCTCCAGTTTTTAAAATTGTTAACTAAAAATTTAATATTCGACTACCCAACAATTAATTCCAATTCGATATGAATTTTTGAAACCTTTTCCAAATTTAAGAAGATAACAAATATTAATTGTTAAATACATATTTCTTTGCATAAATGTTTAAAATTTCCCAAAAATTCATTCATAAATTTAAATAAAAATGTTTTATTTCGGTCAATCGGTTATTGTTTATCTTGTTTTTACATCACCAGCACCGTAAGAATACATAAAGCAGGGTGGCCAGTCCATTATAAGTATATGTTGCCTAGTTAAAATACTCGTTATGTGTACGGTACTATTGAAACCTTCACTAAAGCCCCGTATTCAGTTCTTGCGAAATTTTCGTTAGAAAACTAACTTTGATTTACCTTACAAATATTTCATAAATAATTCCTCTACGTGCTCCATTTTACTTTTAACACACGCGGTGTTACTTTTGGTTGTTAAATAATCGAAATGTCAAAATTCCGGTCACAAACAATTGTTTACGTACGAAATAATATTGGCGTAACAACCCTGTAATTGATTTTGCTCACTAAATTTTTGCAAAGAACTGAGAACTAGGCAAATGAAAAGTGAACGAAAATTTCGGTTCACGTACTTTTTAAGGCAACGAAAATTTCTTAAAAACTGAATACCAGGCTTAAATCGTAAAGCTTTTAATAACTGACTGTAACAAATTTCGAGTTTGAATACTATAACAATTTTTAATTGGATTTTGGAAATAATTAGAAATTTAATAACTATCAGTTGTAATTTTGTAAAGAATTCGAAAACTATGTTTATACTTATATTTAACTTCGTATTAAATTTCTTATGCATTTTAAATTTGACTTCTAAACCAAATTTTCAATTTCATTTTATGTGCATACATACGTACAAATTATGTACATTCATACATATATGTATAAATTTTTTTCGCCTTTGCTTCCATAGAATAATAGTTTTCCACTGTACTTAATGTATACATTCACTGAACACACCCAACAGACGAGAGATAGAGAATGTGAGAATTACCATGTGTGCTCTCCTGTTGAAAATTTTAGTTCCACATATCAGTTGAGCATGACAGCCGTAACAACTGTCAGCCACTGAAGTAATTAAGTGAAATAAACAAAAACACTCGAAAATGTCCATCAATAGTTTAATAGTATTAACTTAAAAGCTATGAAATAAGTGAAAAGAAACACGAAAACTGTTAAAGCTGAAATTAAAATTGAACAATAATCTAGAAAAAAGTGTAACAAAATAACCTAAAAGCCTCAATGTGTTCAGTGTAACTCGGTTTTGTTTATTCAGATGAGTGTTGAATGTTTACATTTTACTTTGGATATTTATCAAATTGCCATTGTGCAACATTTTGCTGGTTTTTCTCTAAAATTTATTTGCTTGTTTTCATGCTTTTGTTGAATATTAACAATTTTCTTATTAGTTAAACTTTCGTTTATGTTTTAAAGAATATTCCGAGCAAAACAAAAGATAAAAGATTGTTGTTGATTACTACCCCCCTATGGTACGTACACACTGTTGTTTGTAATGCTTTAACTTTTCCACCCCCCACCAACCCTTCCGAAGAATTAAAATGATTGTGCGCACTGCACTGCTGCCATATAAAATCAATTGTTTTGATAGGTAAGAGAGAAATATAGAGAGCGAACACATTTATATACAGGGTGCTACGTTGAATTTGATGAATACTAATCATGGCGGAACTAGTCGAGGTTGTAGCAGTAGGATTTGTAGTAATTTGAGTATTTTTGTTTGATGACTCTTACTGTCAAATTGTCATAAATCTAGTGGAGCAATAATGTTCTGGGTTAGGCATACAACTATTTTAGCAGCAAAATCATATCTGCACCAAAATTTCACCAACGGTAAAGGCTTTTGCGCTGAGTTGAAAAATAAGTTTTGTTTTTTGCGCTAGGTTCAACTTCTTGAGATATAGGTCTTTAAAGCTTGAGTATATAATCGGTCATATCTCAGGTATTTATCATCGGATCTGGTTGAAATATGTATCATTACAAAGCCCTTGTGAAATTCTATAACTCTGTATATAAATATATTTCCTTTTATTAACCCATTGAGGGCTCATTTAAAAAATGTTTATTAGCCTCACTTCTTTGGTTTAATCAACTTGTTGTTCTTGTCTTTTGGCGTTGTTGTCTTTCGTCATTATTGTTGTTGTCTCTTATTTCTGTTGTCCTTTGTTGTAGTTTTTACATACCAAAATAACAAAATTATTTCTAAAAGCTCGTGCGATTTTTCTGATTTTGTCACACGTCGACTTAAGCTACAGAGGGAATTTTAATATTATTATTATTATTTTTTGGTTTAATCAACTTGTTGTTCTTGTCTTTTGGTGTTGTTGTATTTTGTCATTATTGTTGTTGTCTTTTATTTCTGTTGTCCTTTGTTGTAGTTTTTACATACCAAAATAAAAAAATTATTTCTAAAAACTCGCCCGATTTTTCTGATTTTGTCACACATCGGCTTAAGCTACAGAAGGAATTTTAATATTATTATTAATATTAATTAATATTAAATTTAATATTAATAATTAATATTAATTTAACGATTTATGAAATTTATTTCATCAGGATCGGATAATAAATGGCAGAGTTATGCGCGATTATACATTCAAGCTTTGGAGACCTAAATTTCGGAAAATTAGGACTTCCGCAAACTTTTGGCGTAGAATACGTCTTACCTTACGGTATAGGGAGTCATGTCAGATTATTATTGTTGTAATCTTTATTTCATTGATTATGAGGAAACGGCGAGACTTTTTTAAAAATTTTTTTGTAGGTAAATGAAGATGTTATCTTTCGTTTGATATACATTTCATATTGGTTGATATCTTCCTAATATTTAAATTTCTCAAATGAAAATTGTTTAAACACATACACTCAAACATATGTGTGGTCATAGAGTAATACATACGTAGAGAAAATCTTTCACTCACCAAATTTCTGACATTTGTCCTCGTGTGATGTATACGTTTGATGTTGAAAAGAATTGCTTTACTAATACCAGATAGAGGCAATGGTTCAAAACAACGAACAAAATAACAACAACGGCATTTCGTTTTGTGTGTTAAAATTAATGTGTTAAATACAACACAAATGTATGCTAACAATAACAGTCAATAAAAAAGTTTAAAACACAATTAAATTTCACAGTTTTTCACCAAAATGGCATGAAAAATTAAAGCAAGAAGTTATTGTAATTCCACCTGGTGTATATCACTTTTCGTCAAACATCTCTCTATCACACCGACCGCATCACGAAGAGTGTGAAATGAAACGTCAGATGAGAGAATAAGTTTATCTAGGTATGTATTAGTCTATGTGTGTGGTGTTTGGTTGAGTGTTTGAGTTTGTAGCGTGAACACAAACTATGCTGCTGTTTCAGTGTGGACACAAACCTTCGGCTGTTGTTTTGATTGATGAAATATTGAAATTTCGTATATTTACTTATGTATTTAAGTGAAACAAAATGTTAAATGTGAATTTGAATTTAACATGGATATATAATTATAAAAAATATAAATCAAATTGATTTGCATCTGTTATTTATCATTTATCCTTACTCTTTTAATTTAAAAACATATTTATCTTATTTTTCCTACCATAAACTTATGTATATTATCAAAAGTAACTATCAAATAAATAAATTCATTTGCTTATGTTATTTATCATTTATTGTTATATATGTTTTCTGTCTTATCGGATGGCGTGTTCCACGTTAAACTTAATGGCCGTGTCTCTGACACAGCCTTCAGGAACAGTCCGTGGCCGAAGGCCTCGGACAACTGTCTGCTGTATTTTTTTTTCTAAATCCGTATTTAATGCTCTACCAGGCAAAAAACGAAAAAAATCCAATTTTGCTGCTAACAGAAATTTGCTCCCTGATTTACACCAAAATTTCACCGCAGACAAAACCTTCTACGCTGAGTCAGAAAACTGTTTTTTCTGCGGACGGTCCAACTTCTTGAGATATAGGCCTTTGAAGCTTGAGTATATAATCGGTCATATCTCAGATAATTATAATCCAATCTGCTCAAAATTGGTATCATTACAAAGGTCCTTCTAAACTTTATATATCTGTGGAGAAACATACATATTTATTTTTATTAACCCATTGTCGTGAGCATTAATTAAAAAAAAGTTTTTAACCTCAATTTTTTCATAAAAATTTACTACTTTCAAAAAAATTTTTAGTGAATTTATTGACGTGGTAGACTGCGATAATAGAGAAGACTCCTATCTTTTCTTTAAGTTATAATAATCACCTATAACACCGTCCGACAGTCCATATTACACTAGAACCGGATGATATACGTCTGAAACTATAGGTAAAATGGAATTAATTGGCGTTTTCAGTTTTTCAATTTCTCATCCTGTTGCCCCATAAAAGGACTACAAATTTTCAAGGGATAAAATTTTTTTAAAAAAAGTGGAATACTTATTCGCACCCTACGATACCGATAAAGGTGTCAACTTAAAGAAGAGAATTATGGCTATTTTTATTATTATTTTATTTATACCGTTCCAGGATAAAAAAGACTTAGAATATGTTCTTCAAAAATTAAAGCCTTTAAAATCCTTTGAAAATCTCTAACAATTTATTCGAAAAAATATATGCTAATAGCCTGTATATAGTGTAGCACTCTCCAAAATTTCAACATTCAAGCTTGATTAGTTAATTTGTAATAAAAGTTTAGATAAAACTTTTCCAGCAAAAAAAGTACTTTACTATATGGAACAGAGTATATTTTTGTATAAAAAAGGAGTTACACTTGGACCAGATGATATAAGGGTGAAACTATAAGCTAATCGGAGTAAAATGGCATTTTCAGTTTTTAATTTCGTCATCCTGTTGCCCCTTAAAAGGGCTACAAAACTTCAAAGGATAACATTATTCATAGATATATAAAATGAATGGTACTTAAGAAAAGTGTATAATTTTGCTTTGTCGATTGTATATACCAGCAGTGTCACGACAAATTGGCCAACAGTAATCTGCCAACACGTGGGCTGAATTTTTTCCCCGGAACCGGTTCTCCATATCGACGAGATCTTGATGAAATCGTTCACCAGACGTCTGTTCAGAAAATGTATTTTCAGGGACATATTAACTCCCAATTTTCCAAAACATTCGACAAGGTTCTGAACTATTCTTTTGTAGTTTTCAGATTTGGTGTTGCCCAAAAAGTTATTGATTACAGCATCCAAACTATTCCAAGCTTCCTTTTCTAATTAATAAACCTTTCAATATCAAGTATCAATAAATAAAGTACCCGGCCAAAGACCTGCCACGCAGAAAGCTTTATCAAACAAAAATACTATGCCGAAGTATAGAAGTTTCTTAAAAATAAGCGAACAATATTAAATAACTTTTTTCGATAACTAGGGTAGTTATCGAGTTATCGGATGCTAAAAAACGTATAAAAGAAAATAAAGGTTGACTTATGGACATTTTTTTTGTTTGAACTTTCATATCTCCGGTCTTTAAAGGGTTACAGGTGAGTATTATACCTTAAAAAAGGTTGAAGAATTGTATATCGGAGTCTACCAAGAAAATAAGTTTACTAGGAATTTTTTTGAAAATAGTAAATTTTTATGAAAAAGTGAGGTTAAAGACCTTTTTTAATTAGCCCCCTAATGGGTTAACAAATGTAAACATGTATTTCGTCACCTAAAATGCAAAATGACGTAACAACAAAATTGCAAAATTTTCTTTCTGATTGATTACGATATGTTTGACTAAAATACACGATTTGACAAAGTTGTTCAAAATCAACGATTTTATTAAAAAGATAAAATAGATGAAGTTTTTGATAAATCCACGTTTTTTCTTTGAATTGTAATTTTATATAAAATTTCGATGCCCCTATACTTACAATTGACTACACTACATATCCCCACAAACTTTTAGACATCTACCGCCCAAAATGGTAATTTTATTCTCAAAATTCCGATTCTATATCTAACTATTTTTTGCCTCTCCTGTAAAGTGATAAAAATGTTGTTACGTCTTTTTGCATTTTAGGTGACGATATACACAAATTTATAGAGCTTCCACTGAAATCTATTTCAACACGATCGGGTAATAAATGGCTAAGTTCTGCCCGATTATACATTCAAGCTTTGGAGGTCTATATTTCGGAAAATATGGACCTCGGCGGAAATTTTGTTTTATTTATCAGCGTTTAATGCCCTATCAAGTAAAAAAAAACGAAAAAATAGGGCAATTGTTGCTACACTAGATTTGTTCCCAGTTATGTCGCATTTAGACCACAGTTTATCGCGGCCATATTAGCGATAACCGTGTGCTCTAATCTGTGCCGTTTACACCACCCAATTTGAGACTAAATTTACATTTCACTTGACAACTTTGTGCATAAACCAATTTAGAGCAACTTCATACCGAAACTAAATTTTTACAGACGGCAGCACGACCCAAATTAAATTGGCGGCTCTTGGTTTTGTCAGTTTTTTACAAATTTGCCATGTATTTGAAATAACTGAAACTTTAGTTAGTCGGTCAAATCACGCAGCTGGTTGCGTTGGAAATTTTCGATCGGCTTCCGTCTGTCAAACAGATGATTTTTTGTGTATGCTTCTATTATGGTTGCATTTTTTGGTAAAAATCAGAGTTGTATCAGATTCTACACCAGTTTAAAACGAGGTTAAAAATTAAACTTAACTTAAATTAAATTAAACTTAATCATAAGGGTTTGCTTGTTTAACGGAGTTAACATTCGAAATGCGCTAATCGTGGTCGGTGTAAATGCCGTATTAGGGTTATAAGAGAGTAAATGTCAGCTGTTCTAATGCTACAACCTCTACTAGTTCAGCCATGAGACTAAATCTGGCCACACATAGGCAACAAATCGAAACGAACTTGTGTGTATATGTCATTATTACTCGCAAACGACGTGTCCGATTTTGACCGGATAAATTTAGAAAAGTTGAGAATTACAATACTTTTAATACTTATTTTTAATACAATACTTTTTCTATTTCTCAATGTAATCACCAGTTATAGAAAAAAGAATGGTTATAGAAAAAAGAATGGTGAAAAAAATTATTTTTTTGAGTCCTTACAAGTTATGCTGAAATTAGTGAAAAAAAATATATATTTCCAAAAAGTGCAGGAAAATCTGAGAATGGGTAAAAATCGATTTTTTTCAAAAATCTGACGTGATGCACACATTTCAGGCGTAGCGATCAACTCACTAGGCTTACCTCTAACCGATACAATTTACTAGAACGCTGATAAATTTTTCGACTACAACAGGTTTATTTTTTACATTTAGTTTTAGATTATTGAACGAAATGTTTGCACTTTTACTCTGTATGACAAGCGGCATTCACTGAACAGACAATATAACGGGTCCGCCGAATAACTTTATTTTTTTTGAAAATGCTATAAATAAAAACCTAGTGAATATTTTCTCAAATTTCTTTTTCTATTTGAAAGTACAATCCTTCCGGTTAATAATGGAAAATAATTTCATTCAAATGGCTGCCTCGGCTGGCCATGCAGTAGCCTACACGATCGGTCCACTTTTTAAGCACATTATCGATTGTGTGCAGCTGTATTTCACCAATGGCTTCACGAATATTGTCCGTTAAAGCGTCAATTGTCTCTGGCTTGTCGGCTTTTCACGCTTTATTTTTGGCTTTTTACGCTTTGGTTTATCGATGAGGATGCCAGTTTCTTTCACTTTTTTCACAAGATAACGCACATACGGAGCTGACGGTGCTTCTCTTCTTTCAAAATCCGTACGCAATTTTCGCACACATTCTGCAACATTACCATGATTTTCAAAGTAATGTCGCAATATTTCCCAGCGTTGTGCAAGCGTATACACAACCATATTCGTTCAGCGGAAGGATAAAACTTATTATCTGTCAAATCAGACATGAGCTAAGTGTTACCATTCACGAAATAATCACTAGTTGAAAAAAAAAGATAGATGGCGGACCCTTTCTATGAACAGCTCTGAAATTTCCAAGCAGTATCTTCGCTCTCCTAGTGAAGATAAACAGGGACTGTCCAACAACGACCCTTGACGACAAGTTTATTTATTTTTGACGTAAAACACTGAAATATACTTAGCACCCTGTATGGAACATATTGAATTGCAACCACTACATTTCTCTTCACACAGAACCCCGGTTCACAGTGTTTAAAGAGAGCGTTCAACTACTGCGAGCAAGAGCGCCTAAAAATATGCATTTAATTCTATGCCGACTGGGTACAGTGTTTAGTTTTGTTTTGGATTTCATATATTTCGTTGTCTCAATAAATACGACCGGCAAAATATTTTAATAAAAACATGTGGAATTTTTGATCCATCACAGAGAGAGAGTGACATAAAGTGGGAACAGTTTTTTCTGTTAATTCGAAAAGTGTATATGTTACTGTGAATTTTCAAAATTAATTACATTAAACCACAGTATTTTCTAAATATTTTTTTAACTATTTTTGAATATTAATTGAAATTTTGAAAATAAGTTCAATGACATTAACAAATGTTATGTCTAGTGACAATGATTGTTGTGTGCGTACGAACGACATTATGTCATGACATAAAAGTCGGTGTGTATGTGTGGCTGTGTAACGAATGAATGACTGAATTAGAACCGATTAGATTGTATGGCTTCACTGAGTGGTGGTCATAGTACATATTACGAAAATAACCGGACCAATAAAAGTTTACGTTTTTACAAAACAAAACCTTGGCATTTCATCACAAGCCAGACAAAAGTTGCGGATAGTGTCAGGTGTTGTTGATTGCTCTACAGTCGGCGAGTATAGAATTTTAAATTGAAAATGGATTTCATATTTGAATGTTTCTACGAGGATACATTGGACAAAATTACACGCAATGGCTTGCAGGATCGCCAATCCCGTCGAGATGTTCTGGATCATTTGAATGCCGTCATTGGCGGCTGTAGTGATGGTTAGTATGTGGAATTAGCCGTTGATTCTTGTTAACTTTTTTCTAAATTTATTTGTATTTTATTGTGATTTTAGGGCAAAATGTCCATACCGAGGAGGTAGCCCGCATAGCTGTTATGTCGGCAGTGCGTTATCATCGGGACAAAAAGGAGGCTAATGGCGATGTAAGAAATATTTTTAAATACTTTTGTACTTTAAAACGTACATACATAGTGTTATTATGTATTGTGTCATAGTGTTTTACTTTAAGGTTATATAGATTTGTTTTTTTTTATTCCAAGAGCAAATAGCACAGTGCAACATTGTTTCTGGGGGCAGCTGAATAATTCCGACAGTACGCACTAGTCTTAAATCGAGCTTTTTTGGCATAAATTCGAATAATGGAGATAGAGACTTGTATTTTTTTCCTGTTTGTAGGGCATACCAAAAATATGAGATTCACAATTTTGGGATGATGGGGCCACGCCGACAAGTCAAAGTACTACGTATAAATTAAAAAAAAATTTTAGTATGACATTTATTGACTCGAAAATCATTCGGAAAATTTTGATCGCGGCCGCCGGTAGTGCAAAGGTAGTGTGCGCGGCTCTTGCACATCAGTACGTGTGTTCGATTCCTGCTCAGACCATCTAACATTTTCTTCGACAGCGATCACCTCGCTTAGTGAAGTCGGTACTATCGAGTATTGAGCCATGAAAAAGCTTCTCAAAAATACCATTCGGCACCGGTGTGAAATTGCAAGTCCCAACCAGTGAGTGAAAACTACAACTCGCACAGCTCACTGGTATTGAGAAGCTCTCCCCAATCTCTTCAAGCGATATAATGAGAAACCCTTTTTTTGTACCGTGTGGGAAGAATCATAGCCTAGTAAAGTTTTGTTTATTTGCGGTAGATGGCGCTGTTAAAGATAATCATAATTTAACAGTCAATTTAGTTTTACGAGTATTTACGATTTTTCTCACAAATATGAAGAGCTAAAAATATAGTTGGTCTATGTTTTCTGTTAATTACTGATAAAGCTAACCTGCCTATTAGGTCTCAACCGCTCCCTGTCATCGCAAATATATCTAGCTCCATGGCTGAGATATTTTTTCGTACGCGAGGAGTTAAAAAGGTCCTTAAGGAGCTCAACGTAGGAAAGTCTCCGGTTCCGGATGAAATTCCGGCACTGGGTTTGAGCAAGTGTTCTTTGACGCTTGCTCGTCCACTGCGCAACCTTTTCAGCCTATCATACCGTCCAGGTATTTTCCCTACTCGCTGGAAGGGTGCAAATGTTCAGCCGATCCCCAAAAAAGTAGAGACTACTAATCCCTATAACTACCGGCCAATTGCGATATGTTCCACGCTCTCAAAGGTGATGGAGACCATAGTAAATTACTATTTGGTGAGTTACCTGGAAGTTAACAGTCTACTCAGTGATCGTCAGTATGGGTTTCGCAGAATCCGTTCAACTTGCGACCTGATGGCGTTCCTCACTGAACAGACTGGGTGAGAGCAAAATAGTGGCCTTAGATATTTCTAAAGCATTTTATAGGGTTTGGCACCAGGCACTCATATCAAAGGTTAAAGACGGTATCTCTTCCGATGAGTATACAATTAATGCGGGAGTACCTCAATTCTGGATCGGACTACAAATCCCATCTACTTATGTCACTCAAATTCGTTCGATCGTCGACCCAATCTTTACGTAGTGCAAGGAAAGAGACCATAGTAAATTACCATTTGGTGAGTTACCTGGAAGTTAACAGTCTACTCAGTGATCGTCAGTATGGGTTTCGCAGAAACCGTTCAACTGGCGACCTGATGGCGTTCCTCACTGAACAAACTGGGTGAGAGCAAAATATAGAGTTTGGTACCAGGCACTCATATCAAAGGTTACAGACGGTATCTCTTCCGATGAGTATACAATTAATGCATGAGTACCTCAATTCTGGATCGGACTACAAATCCCCTCTACTTATGTCACTCTAATTCGTTCGATCGTCGACCCAATCTTTTCGTAGTGCAAGGAAAGAGACGAACAATGAATGACACGCTTAATCATGCCATGCATCTCATTAGTGAGTGGGGCAGGGAAAACCGAGTCGAATTTAATGCACGGAAAACAAAGTGTTACAGAATATCGCACAAGCACACTGGCGACTCGACCCTGCCAATGATTTCAATGGGTGGTTTAGATGTTGGTGAATCGGAAGCTCTTGATGTTCTGGGCATGAAGATACAATGTGACATTCGTTGGAATAAGCACATTTTCACCGTGTCGAAAGAAGCATTCAACTGCCCGGGGCTTTTTAAAGCGGTGTAAAAGATTTTTTACCCCACCCGATCTCCTCAATATCTACACCACGTATATTCGGTCAAAAATGGAATTCAACTCTCATATTTGGGCTGGGGCTCCAGCGTCCACCTTGGAGCTGCTAGACCGCGTGCAAAAGAGAGCGTTAAAGCTGATAGGCGATAGTAGTGTACTCTGACTACCTTCAAATTTCTTTCGGCGGCGGTCACCTCGCATAGTGACGGCGACACTATCGAGTATATAGCCATGAAAAAGCTTGTCAAAATACCATTCGGAATCGGTTTAAAACTGTAGGTCCCAATCAGTGAGTGAAAACTGGAAAGCGCACAGCTCAGTGATTGTGAGAAGTTCTCCCCGGTCCCTTCATGGAATGTTGAGTGTTTTTTTTTTGATTTTCATGGAAAGTGCTCCGCCGAGTTGCATGGCCTCATTCCATAAGTTAGGGTATTTAACCGTACGACGCAGTTTTCAAGTGAAACTCATCCCTTTTCTGTTTCCTGGCCGTTGGATCGAACTGCGCATTACAGAAACAATTCGTTCTTCAGCCGAACAGTCCGTAAGGGGAAAAGCTTCCGGCAAGTGTATTCCCCACTTCTTACAACATCAGCAAGATTCAGTGAAACATTAACAAGTAATGCACTGAATTTATAGACATCCCCTGAGTGTTGGTCTTCGCGAAAACAAAATTACCTGAATTTATTGAAAATTGAAAAAGCTTAAATAATGAAATAGTTAAGGCCTTGGGTTTGGTCCATGTGTGCGAAAAGGCGCAAAAAGGCGTAAACGGCGATTATATGACATGTGGGGGGGGGGGGGGGGGCTCCTTAACAGACAAGCCTGCATTCAGATATTCATGCACAAGTGTACAAAACATATGTTTTCCTCAACGAAATATAATCAATATTTTTTTCATATTCTTTTAAAAATACTAAATTACAAACCACAATACAACAAAAGAGAAAGTGAAAGAAACAGTATTTTTCATGAATTGCTTTTGTTCTAAGCCCCTTGCACTTTATTTGAAATATAACATAACTTTAAAATTCCCATTAATCTAGGGACGCAAAAATTAAAATAGTTTAATCACGAGTAAATTATTGAAAAATTCGGGAAAAATCGCATGACTCTATGACGCTTCACTGAAATAATATTCCAAGAAAAACAATTTATTTTATGATTTCTAGATCATCCAGAGTGTTAGCTTTCAGGAAATGTACCCTTGTTGAAAACGATATTTTTTTTTGGAATTTATGCTAATAAAACTTCAGTTGAGACCAGGGTGCAGGTGGATGAAAGAATTAAGCTCGTATAGTAAAACTCACAAAATACGGCATATTTTGTTGTGTTTTGGTTCAGTAACATTTTATTCAATAACAGTTAATAATGTTTTTTTCCAAATATATTATCAATGAGTAATTTTCCTAAGCTGCTACAAAAACTATAACGTATATTTTTCAATTGACCTATTAAAAATTGTGATATGCCCTCAAAATCTGAAATTTTCATTAAAATATTGAATTAGCAAACACAATGTGTTTGGACACAAGTATACTATATTTGCGACAAGTTAGAAACACGTTATATTTGAATTCAAACAACAACAAATAGAGACTTTTCACCGCACGGTAGTTCCTGAAGTCAGGATTAAAGATTGCTGCGCTTTGTAGTAACCTGGCTGACAGTAGATGTTAATATACCAGGCGGTGGGGTTGTTCGTCCCAGTCAAAGGGAAGCTTTTTCGATTGCCACGACTTCTGCCTGAACGACACTACAATGGTTTCGTAGTCTTCGTACAGAGTCTAGAATAGACTCCAAACCCAACTTTGCCATCTAGTTTGAAGCCATCAGTGCAGCAGCCTAAATTCTTTCTAACCGGTAATTTGTTAGCTATTTCGGGTTTCAATGTTACGTTTTTCTCAGTTCACGCGTAACACGTGACATGTGTCAAAGTCAAAATTGTTCCACATCCGTTGCCATTTCATCATAAATAGACTTACTAACGAGCTTGCAAATGATTGCATTTTAGTATAAAAATTCGCGCTCTGTGAAAATGGTGTTTGGCGAGTTAAATCCATTTTATGATGTTCAGCGACGAGGTTCATTTTTGGCTCAATGGGTACGGACCTTATCAGTGTGGCTTTGGGCCTGGAAAATCAACTATCGACCAGATATTCAAATTACGACAACTTCAGGAGAAATCCACGAAAAACCAATCGACACCTACCACCTCTTTGCAGATTCTAAGGCTGCCTTTGATAGCGCTATAAGGGAAAACTGTACCAAGCTATGTCGTAGCTTGGTACACCTGCAAAGCTGACACGTCTTTGTAGAATGACGCTGACAACACGAAATCTTCAGAAAAGATTGGTAAAAAACTCACCGGTCCATTTAGTACGAGGCGAGGCATCAATCAGGGCGGCACCCTATCATGTGATCTCTTCAACATATTAATTGAGATCATGGTGAGAAAAGCTGCAGTCAACACGAATAAAACTTGCAGCAGCAAAAGTCACATGCTGATCCCATATGCTGGTGAGTTAGACATCATTGGGCGAAAGTTACTGCAGTATTTTCGAGAATTGAGAAGGAATCAGCAAAGTGGGTATGACAGTAAACCAGAACAAGTCAAAATTAATGGTCTCGACGAGCAGAACATCCACCCATTTGGATGAAAGGGTGAATGTTGATAACCGTTATAATTTCGAGGTAGTGAAGGAACGTATTTACCTCGGATCTGCCATAAACAGAACCAGTAACGTCAGACTGGTAATCAAACGGAGAAATGTACTTTCAAACAGGTGTCATTTCGAGCTAAACAAGGACTTCAGAGACAAGACCCTCTCTCGAAAAACGAAGATCCAACTATATCAGACACTCATACAACCTGTCTTGCTTTATGGCTCTGAATCCTGGGTCATTATATGCTGATGAAAAATCACTGGCAGTCTTCGGAAGAAAAATGATCCGAAAAATATATGGTTTTGTAATAGAAAACGGCGAGTATCAACGACGGATGAACCACGAGCTGTGTAACCTGTAGCCCGACATCGACGTAGTTATGCGTTACAAAATAGCGCGTTTACTCTGGCTAGGCCATGTTAGTAGAATGAATCAGAAGAACCGGTGCGAAAGGTGATCGAAGACGTACTCGAATGGCATGGAAAATAGGACGACAAAGACTTTGCTGGAAAGACCAATAGGAATATTGCCTGCGAAAGCTTGGTGTTGCTAACTGGAGGAGAAAAGCTGAAGATCGAGCCGATTGCAGAAAAATGTTATCCTCAATTTCCGTCTAGTTCGTGCGATTTGACCCCACTGTACTATTTTTTATGGGGGCACGTGAAGTCTCTCTCTATAGGAACAAGCGAAACACAATTGCTGTGTCTTTACTCATTACACTTGTCATTGGTCAGCTACGGGCTGAAATGTTGGAAAAAGTGTATCAAAATAGAGTTTCAGAATGGACTGCGTGAAGCGTAGCTGTGGGCGACAGTTGCCTGAAATAATCTTTAAAAAGTAAATGGCTGCCATTTAAGCCCTATAAATCAGCCGGACCTGACGGGATAATTCCCGCGCAACTACAGGAGGCACTATACCTACCTTGTAGTAGGTTGGAGGCAATCTTCAGGGGTTGCCATATGCTGGGAGTCAGTCCTAGCATTTGGAAGCAAACCAAAGTGGGTTTCGTCGCGAAAGCGAGAAAATGATCTCATGTCAAACCAAAGGACTTTAGACCAATCAGTCTATCATCCGTTGTTCTTAAGACATTTGAAAAGTTACTGGGCATTCATGTTCGAAGTAATCTTTCACAGAATCTACTATCGAGTTGTCAGCATGCCTATATTAAGGGCAGGTCAACTGAGACGGCTCTCCACTCTATAGTCAGCATTAAAGAAACCTCTCTTGTGACTAAGGTCTTCGCTCTGGGGACCTTCCAGGACATCGAGGGAGCTTTGAATAACATTCAACCTTCGGCGATTCTTAGGTCGTTACAGAATCTAAGAGTCGACAGCTAAGTGACACGCCTAAGCTTCTGGTGGATAGATCCGTCAAAGCTGAATGGGGTGGTGTTACAATTGCTAGGAACGTTAACAGGGGGACACCACAGGGGGGAGTTCTGTCTCCACTATTATGGTTAACTTCTGTCAATGAACTGATTCTTGAATTGGACAGAGCCGAATGCCAGGTCTTTGCCTATGCCGATGATGTTGCTATCATCTGTGCAGGTAGAAACCTACTTAGTCTGATTTCGAACTGGACCGCTAACAACGGACTATCACTTAACCCACTTAAAACCGAGCTTATCCTGTTCTCTCGGAAATATAAAATACCCGCATTTGAACTGCCGTCAGTTGATGGGATGCGATTACAGTTGACGGAAAATGTCAAGTATCTGCGGGTAATTTTCAACAGAAAACTGTCTTGGAAACCGAATGGAGAGGGTAAAAAAGGCGTCTGTTGCTCTTTACTGTTGTAAAGGGGCGATAGGAAAGCGCTGGGGACAGTCTCCTAAGATCACCATGTCGATTTAAACGGCAATAGTTAGACCACTACTTCTCTATGACACCGTCGTTTGGTGGAGGTCCCTCCAAAAGAAATATATTCTGAATTCCTCGATGAAAATTCAAAGATCAGCACTGATTAGCGTTAGTGGGGCAATGGGCACGATGTCAGGTACTGCACTTAGTGCTATCCTGAACATATGTACTCCTGATATCATGGCCGAATCGGCAGCCTCTACATCCCTGGTGATAATCAAAGATTGTGGCGTTTTGATATCGGGGCATTCCGGACACGCTACATTACTACACCGGATCAACTATATTCCCATAAAAACGGACTACTGTATCCCCTACCTTCTACCAGCGACAAATCTAAGGACTTCTATTCCGAACAGGAATACCTGGGAAAAGTCACTGGAAGATCTCTTGAAATCGTCCCATGACCATATGGGGTGGCGATCCATTGCGAGGAACAGGAAAGTTAACATTTTCAAAAATTTTCTTACATTTTGTAATTTTGTAGAGACTTCAATGCCTTTTAAAATCGAATCTTTGAAAAGTAATACATAAATAGGTATTTCATTTGGTGCTTTTAATTCTTAATAAATCAACTCATCATTCATTAAATTGGTTGCAAGTTTTAGAAGTTATTAAAATTTCTCCACACTTACACATCGTTGATTTGGTGCAAAACCGACTAATTTGTAATGATTGACTTTGGTTTTCTCTAATTTCAGAATCTATTTGAATTGTTTTTATTTTTTTACGCCGAAAAGGTTTGAGTTTTGTCGTACTGTGTTAATAAGACGCGCTAAAACTTCTTCACTCAGAATTATTTATTAAAACACAAATATTTTCGTATTAAAAATAATCGTAATAAATGTTGATATTGCCAAAGACAACCACCAAATAATTTGCAAGTGCAAATTTCTGAGAAATCAACTTCTTAAACATAATAAGAAAGAAACCCACCTCAAACGCTTAATCAACGTTCATGCGAATTCCTTAATAACTTGCACCACAGTCACAAATACTATTATACCACAATACTATTATCCTATATAATTCTAAGAAATTGAATTCTTCTAATTTATATCCAAAAATCTACGATTTAATATGCGCCATTATTAAATTGCTGTAATTTAAGTTGTTGTTTCAATTTTCCATATTTTAAATTTTGTCTTCCAAATCTCCTTCTAATGTATCTGAAATGTATGTATACTTTTTTTTGTACTTTACTTTACTTTACTTTACATTAGGTGTGTTTAATGGGAAAATTCCATAATATCCTGTACATAGCCTTGCGGACTTGTTGGGACTGGGGTGTTAGAGATTCTGCGGCTGTCGTGGTTCTATTGGGTAAGTAAATGAAGTGAAACCGGGGGGAAAAATTGTGTGTAACAAAAATTCTTGAAAGTATTTGATTTGCAAGGATAATTTATATTTCCTGGGTTGATGTATGTGTATACACATACATATATATAAAAGTATAACATACAATATATAATTATGTATATGAAATATGCAAATAGACTTTTGAAGGTGTTTGGAAAGGCAGCTTTTATTACAAATTACAGGGATGACTTGCAGAGTAAGAATGTACACGCTGAAAAATAACAGCCCCAACAACATATTGCAGGAAACATGTACATGTTTGCAAGAATTTTTTTTCATAAATTGAAGATCTACTGCCTTTTTGTTTCTTCGTTTTGTGTTGTTGGAGCGAAGTTCCTTATCGCACGTTGCGGGATGGGGTCTAAATGAAAAAAATTAAACAACTTTTGTTTTAACACTATTATGCTACAACCCAGTATTATCAACTATATTGTGTACTTTTGATTTGGTTTGTGTCTAGACTAACACATGTTGGGAAATTTCTTGTTAAATGGGAAGATTTCTAGATGGAGCCTGTAACCAACATTTAGTATATATTGTAGTTTTTAACACAATTAAAAGTGAATTTAGAAAAGCCAAAGTGAAAGAAGCTTAGGAAAAGAAAATTTTCTTAAATAAGTGATTTTTCTTTAAAAAATTCAATATTCTCAAAAAAATACCTATTCATATTCTTAATCAAACTACCTTCTCTGAAAAAAAACCTTATCTTAAAGAAGTACTTTTGCTTAAAAAAAAAGTAAATTTTCTTACAAAAAGTAACTTTTTTAAAAAGTATTTTTTTAAAAAAGTAGTTTTTTAACAAAGTATTTTTTTTAAACAAATACCTTTTCTTAAAAAAGTAAATTTTCTTACAACAAATTGTCTTTTCTTAAAAAACTACCTTTTCTTTAAAGAGTACATTTTTTGTGAAACAAAATAACTTTTCTTAAGATAAGTACCTACTCTTAACAATTTACCTATTCTTGAAAATAGGACCAATTCTAAAAAAATTCCCATTTTATAAAAACAAAAAAATTTTCTTCAAAAAAATACCTTCTCTTAAAGAAATACATTTTCTTACAAGAATTGCTTTTCATAAAAGTACCTTTTCTTAAAAATAAAATAAAATATTTTCTTTTCTTGAGATAAGTAGCCTTTCTGAAAATAAGTAAATTTTCTTAAAAAAATAACCTTTTCCTAAAAAGAGTACCATTTCTGTAAAAAGTATCTGTTCTTAAAAAAGTACTTGTAAAAAATGTACTTCTTTGTACAAAAATGTACTTTTTTAAGCAAAGGTACTTCTTTAAGATAGGGTATTTTTTTTTAGAAAATGTACTTTATTTAAGAATAGGAATATGTTTTTTTTTGAGAGAAGTTCCTTTTTGTAAGAAAATGCACTTATTTAAGAAAATTTTATATTTTAAACTTCTTCAACTTTCAAAATTTGGCTTTTGGCTTTACTAAATTTACTTTTTATTGGGTTCGAAACTACAATATATACTAAATACTTGTTATAGACTCCACCTAGAAAACTTTAAATTATTAAACAAGAAATTTCCCAACATATGTTAGTCTAGACACAAACCAAAGCAAAAGTAAACAATATAGTTGATAATAGTGGGTTGTAACAAAATAGTGTGATTTTTTGGAAAAAAGAAATTCTTCCATTCGAACCACTCTATCAAAATCCCGTAAAAACCAGCAAAAGTCGATTATTTTTCGATTGCACGCTCCGTTTCTGAGACATAGGCGTTTTTTTTCAATTTTTCATGTTTGCGATCAAAAATGGGTACGGATTGCCATAGGTAACCCATTAATTACATCAATCAATAGTGGTTTTGAAACATATGTATCTAAACTTAGTTAAACTTTCTGCTGCCAAGATTTCTTTTACTGAGACTGTGCTGAATCATTTAAACAGTTACAAATAGAGAATGACAGACAAATCAAAAAATACGAATTAATTCCCATAATTGTCAAGCAGACCCTGTTTACGAAGAATTGAAAATCTGAAATTAAGTCGCATGAAGGAATCTGTATTGAAATATTCTGTTTTAGTATAACAGCTTAATTTCATTTGTAGTGTGTGTTATTTCCTGGTTTCACTTGCTGTTAAGCACTCATATTCATAAATATTCATATTTGTTAAGCTTTTTGTTTACAATACCAATAAAGTCATTCACTCTCATTCACAATTCCAAACTCGCACACAATCGCACAATGAAAAACACTCATATACATGGACACACATGTATTCAGGAAAATATATTCCTGTTTACTGGTTTCATTTCGTTCCGCTGCGTGGCAACGGCAACGTTAACAGATTCGTTCGGGTTTGTTTTGGTGTTCTGATCAACAAGTTTAAGTAGAATTTTAAATATTTTCCATGTTATTGCCTTTACAAAATGTGCAACGATTACGACTGAATGTGCCAGGATTCCATGGCGTTGAAGCTGAAGCAGAAGCTGCTAACGATGTTGATGATGATGATTATGTTTCTAATGTTGTTGCTTTTACTGATGTTCTTGTTTTGTAGTCCTTTATTTTGGCACTTGAAATATGTACGCTGAAGAAATCGGCCATGCGTAAATTGCAACTTTGTTTTCCCAACGTCTGCAATTTTGTTTTAATATGAATTATTCTCTTAAACTCCATAAAAATCAAACAGTAGCAAATTCAATTGCTGATTCTTGTTATTGTTTCAAAAGGAAATAATAATTAATTTTTTCGAAGTTGTTGTGTCATAATAACATTTTACTTTATAACTGTATTAATTCATAAAGATTTGGGTGACAATTCCAACTATTTTTATTGGGTTTAGGTAGAAGCTTTACTGCTGAATTTTACGAAAAGATAAATATTTTCACATTACATCCCATGAAGTTAAAGAGGAACCTACTTTCCATAATACCATAGACGGCCAATTTTGTAAAGGGTTATCCATTTTGTGGTTTCAAAACCACCCATCTAGCAAGGTGGGGGTGAATTACGGGGTGACTGGGGGTGAATTAAGACTGCCACTGATGTTCCATGAGAATGCAATATGAGCCAGGATTCTGAGCCAAAAAGCAAGAGAGGTTGTATGAGAGACTGATATAGTTAGATCGAAAGAGGGTCTTATCTCTGAAGTCCTTGCTTAGCCCGAAATAATACCTGTTTGCAAAGCACAATTCTCTGTCTGATTTCGAGACCCCACAGGCAAGGAATCTGTGGCTTGAACCAGCGGAACCAAACACACCACGGGAACAGGCGGGTAGCTAGTTCAAGACCCCATAGGCAAGGGATATCTGGCTTGACCCAGACAACACAGGAACAGGCGGGTACCAAGTTCAAGACCCCACAGGCGGGGAATCTCTGACTTGAACCAGCGGGAGAGGTAGGTACCAAGGTCGAGACCCCACATGCAGGGCATCTTTGGCTTGCACCAGGGAACAAAGACAACACTGGAATATGCGGTTACCAAGTTCAAGACTCCACAGGCAGGCAATCTCTGGCTTGAGCGAATGGAACAAAAGACAACACGGGAACAGGAGGGTACCAAGTTCAAGACGCCACTGGCAGGGAATCTCTGGCTGGAACCAGCGGAACAAAAGACAACACGGGAACAGGCGGGCAACAAGTTCAAGACCCTACAGGCTGGGAATCTCTGGCTTCAATCATTGGAACAAAAGACAAAGCGGGAACAGGCGGGTACCAAGTTCAAGACCCCACATGCAGAGAATATCTGGCTTGCACCAGGGGAACGACGACAACCGGCAGATACCAAGTTCAAGACCTCACTGGCGAGGAATCTCTGGCTTGAACCAGCGGGAGGACAACTAGCAAGGGACTGTCTACGTTTGAACTAGGGTGTCTAATACACTACTACGGCTATGTTGCCTTTTCAACGTCTGCAGACCGAATCACCTCGAGTACTAAGTATATCAGCCTTTTGTACACTCCGCGCTGGTAGATGCTAGTCATCACTGCTGTGATTCTCAGGTTTACTATCAGCTGATGATCAGCTGTGAACAACTTCGTGTGGATGCAACTGCTCTCCAGATGGCGCTATTGCACTAACGTTTGCGGTTAAATGCAAAAGATGGCGCGTTTATTTAGTCAACAAATGGCGAATGTATACGTGTAGTGGAAACGACCGGTCGTCTTCCACCTTCGCAGGTTTTTGCTACAGTTCCTGGCAGATGCGAGGCAATTAAATTCGTCCACTTCCTAGAAATTGTAACAGTTCACCCTTTCATCCAATCGGCGAGATGTTCTGCTTGACGAAAGCATTAATTTTGTCTTGTCCCGTTTTAGTGCCAAACCCACTTTTGGCGATTCCTTCTCAATTCTCGTAAACACTAGAGTAACTTCTTGCAGATTTCGCCCAATGATGGCTAAATCGAGCAGCATACGCGAGGAGCATGTACCGTTTGCTGCTGATAGTTTTATTCGTGTTGACTGTAGCTTTTCTTACAATGATCTCAATTAATATGTTGAAGAGATCGCATGATAGGGTATCGCCCTGCCTGAGGCCTCGCCTCTTTCTGAATGGTTCGGTGAGATATCTACCAATTTTTACTGAGGATTTCGTGTCAGTCAGTGTCATTCTACAAAGGCCTGTCAGCTTGGCAAGTATACCAGACTCCGACATAGCTCGGTACACTTTTCTCCGAATCGGGCTATCGAAAGCAGCCTTGTAATCTGCTAACAGGTGGTAGGTGTCGATTTGTTTTTCATGGGATTTCTCTAGGATATGTCGTAGTGTGAATTTCTGGTCGATAGTTGACTTGAGTTGGCCGTCAGTGGTGCAATGGCTAGTGTGCGCGGCTCTTTGGCATGAGAACGTGGGTTCGATCCCTGCTCCACCTTACATTTCCTCCGACGACGGCTACCTCGCTTAGTGACGGCGACACTATCGAGTATTTAGCCATGAAAAAGCTTCTCAAAATTCCGTTCGGAACCGGTGTAAAACTGTGGGTAGGATATGTCGTAATGTGAATTTCTGGTCGATAGTTGACTTGAGTTGGCCGTCAGTGGTGCAATGGCTAGTGTGCGTGGCTCTTTGGCATGAGAACGTGGGTTCGATCCCTGCTCCACCTTACATTTCCTCCGACGACGGCTACCTCGCTTAGTGACGGCGACACTATCGAGTATTTAGCCATGAAAAAGCTTCTCAAAATTCCGTTCGGAACCGGTGTAAAACTGTGGGTCCCAATCAGTGAGTATAAACTAGAACGCGCACAACTCAAAGATTGTGAGTAGCATTCCCTAGTCCCATCATGGGATGTAACGGGAAACCATTTAATTTTTTTTTATCAGTGGCTACAGATTTTACGTCAGAGATACCATGGAATCCTTTCAGGATATATTCTAGGGTCCCACATTTTCAACTTGTGTTGAAAGTTCACTCTAATATAAAGTTATAGTTCCGTTGTACGACGTACTGGCGAAAAAATGAGGAAACTACATTATTATTACTCATACGCAATGCAGTACAAAAAGATGAATTGCGTATGATTCATATTCTGCTGCTAATTAGCTTTTACCGTTATAGGTACTAAAACATTGTAATTGTATCATATTTAAAAATCATTTGTTTACTATCATCAGGTTAAACGTGACATGTATATCCTTTAATCGTTATTCATGAGAACGTGGGTTCGATCCCTGCTCAGACCACCTTATATTTCTTTCTACGACGGTCACCTCGCTTAGTGATGGCGACACTATCGAGTACTTAGCCATGAAAATGCTTCTCAAAATACCGTTCGGAATCGGTGTAAAACTGTAGGTCCCAATCAGTGAGTATGAAACTAGAAAGCGCACATCTCACTGATTGTGAAAAGCTCTCCCCAATCCCTTCATGGGATGTTAAGGGACACCATTGTTTTTATATCCTTTAATCTCCGTGTAGCTTTACACTTCTTGTCTCAAAATCATGTATCAAACTCATGTAGTAACTCCTGTACAAATTTGTATTTTATAGTATTTTCAGAATCCTACATATTAAAATCCAAGATATTAAAGTTAAGAGATTCAGCTGGGATTCTGAGCAATTCGTAGTATCTCACATAAAATACATTTCTAACATTTACTTCTAATCTATTAAGTATACACGTGTAAACTTCTTATCCTTCATCTAAAGCTTATCGTTCATGGCGCTTACATTTAAAAATATGCACATCTTCCAACGGGAATTTAAATGAATTCCTTAGAACGTCATATAAGCTTAATTACAACTAATACCTATCATTGCATATAAATTTCTGTTTTCTTCTTCCAAAACAAACATAATTCACATTGATATCTCATTTATGTTGCGTAAATACTGTCAACATTCCATCCCGAATACATTTATTCAAATTCAAATTCATAAGGGAATTACTAAGACTTCACGTATTGTTGTCGACGAGAAGAATGTGGATGATAGCAAAAATCGTATTTCTCACAACGTATTTACCGACAGTAATAAGTACGTACATTTTCCAGCGTGGGACTTTCTAGCGAGTGTATGGGGGTGCCCCCCCCTAAACACTTTTTGAATACAAAAATAAGGTGTAGTGGATTTCCTAGAATGAAGTAATAACGGGGGGTTTTTGTTTTGCCATAATTTAGATATTATTATATTCCCTCATCATCATCAGCATCTTCGTGCAGCAGTGCCAACAGAGCGTATGAGTGTTTTTTATATTGTACCATGTGTATGTAAATAAAATAATCATCATACGCACTGTTGTACATAAAATATACAAATTTATGTTTATCTTGTCGCATTAAAGATGTGTGTAATATGACTGCATGGCATATAGTGATGGCAAAATGTGAGGATGTACATTTATCTTGTTGATTTGCAATATTCGTTCTCCTTTATTTTAATCCTTCTAAACTATAAAGCCACAAGGCTACTTGGGTATCCCCTGATCAGCCAACGAAGAACCAAATTGATCACGTGGTAATTGATGGAATGCACTCATCCAGTGTAATGGACGTACGAGTGATCAGAGGACCTAACGTCGATTCTAATCACTACATGGTAGCACCAAAGGTTCGCACAAGATTAACTAGAGCGTAAATCGTACGAAACCAGACGCAGAGAAAGCTAGACATCGGAAAGCTGCAATTACGACAGGTATCCAAAGCCTACTCAAGGAAGCTCTCGCAACTTTTGGCACAGAAACCACCCCCTCCCGAAGCGCAGTGGTAGCCCATATCCGACTCTATAAAATCTGCCGCAAAAACCGTACTTGGGCTTGAAAAACCGCTTCGCAGCAAACCATGGTACGATGAAAAGTGTCGCATTGCAAATGATGAAAAGAACGCTGCACGCATGGCAATGCCTCAGTCAATTGCAACGCGAGCTGCGACTGAGCAGTATAGAGAGAAAAGAAAGGAGGTAAGCCGTCTCTTTAGGCGTAAGAAACGGCAATGGAGAAAGCGCGAGATTGAGAAAATTGAATCATACAGAAGGAAGAACAAAGCCCGAAAATTCTACCAAAAAGTCAAAAACGGAATTAATGGACATGGTTCAGGAACCCCCTACTGTAAAGACAAGGACGGAAATCTCATCGCAGATGTGCAGATTATGTTGGGAATATGAAGAGATCATTTCTCCGCGCTACTGGTACCTAAGATATCCAATGACGAGATAATCGATCAAAAATTGGACGACGACGTCGATTGCCCCCCTCCTAACCAAGACGAGGTCAGAACAGCTATTGCCCGGCTTAAGAACAACAAAGCAGCAGGAACCGATGTATTATCGGTGGAGCTATTTAAGGCTGGCGGCGATGAGCTGATAAGGTGCATGCATCAGCTCATAGCAAAATTTGGTTAGATGAATGCATACCCGCCGATTGGAGTCTCAGTGCACTCTGCCCCATATTTAGAAAAGACGACCCGAGTCTCTGTGCCAACGACCGTGTAATAAGCCTTTTATCCGTAGCATATAAGGTTCTATCAAGCATATGAGCGAAACACTAAAACCAATTGTCGCTGACCTGATTGGACCATACCAGTGTGGCTTTAGGCCTGGAAAATCAACAACCGACCAGATTTTCACGCTACACCAAATCATCTATTTATCGATTATATGGCGGCTTTCGATAGCCCGACAGGGGGGAAACTCTACGAAGCAATGTCTGAGCTTGGTATTCCTGCAAAACTCATACGCCTTTGCAGGATGACCCTGACGAACACCAAATCCGCAGTGAAAGTTGATAAGGATCTTATCGAACCTTTCGAAATAAGCTAAAGCTGAAACAAGGTGACACCCTATAGTGCGATCTCTTTAACATCTTAATAGAGATTATTCTGAGCAAGGCTGCTGTCAACATGAATAAAACCAGCAGCAGCAAAAGTCACATGCTGTTCGCGTATGCTGATGAT
The DNA here is from genome assembly GCA_963931995.1 of Phaonia tiefii. NCBI lineage: Eukaryota > Metazoa > Arthropoda > Insecta > Diptera > Muscidae > Phaonia > Phaonia tiefii. Next base: position 90,794,872 of record OZ008367.1, read on the forward strand.
ATATATAGATATCATTAGACGCACACTTAGGGAAGTTACTGCGGTGTTTTCGAGAATTGAGAAGGAGTCAGGAAAAGTGGGTCTGACGGTAAATGAGGACAAGACAAAATTAATGGTTTCAACGAGCAGGGCCTCCACGCGATTAGACCAAAGCGTGAACGTTGATACCCGTTATAATTTCGAGGTGGTGGACGAATTTATATACCTCGGATCTGCCGTAAACAAAAACAACAACGTCAGCCTTGAGGTCAAGCGGATAATTGTGTTTGCGAATATATGTTATTTTGGGCTAAGCAAGCACTTTAGAGATAAAGCACTCTCTCGAGTAACAAAAGTCCAACTATACCCGACTTTCATACAACCTGTCTTGCTTTATGGCGCAGAATCCTGGGTCTTATCGCAAGCAGATGAAACATCTGTAGGAGTCTTCGAGAGAAAAATACCCCGAAAAATGTATGGCCCTATAGTGCACAACGGCGAGTATCGGCGACGCATGAACCATGAGCTGTATGAGCTTTATCCCGACATTGATATAGTTAAGCGGATACAAATAACGCGATTGCGCTGGCTAGGCTATGTCAGTAGAGTGAATGAAGACGAACCAGCACGAAGGGTTTTCGAAACCCAAGTCGAAAGAAGACGAAAAATAGGAAGACCAAGACTCCGCTGGAGGGATCAGGTTGACGAATCCCTGCGTACACTTGGTATTACCAACTGGAGAGATAAGGCAAAAGATTGAACTGGTTGGCGAAATATGTTCTCTTCATTTTGTAAGGTCACTGACCCCTTGGGGTTGTTCGATACCGGATAAGTAGTAAACTATAAATCAAACTCAAGATCGGGATGTTTGCGATTTTCTATTTGTACTTTATTCTATCGATTTTTTCGCCTTTCATCGAAAGGCATCCCCAGGATTATAAATTTACAAATAAGACACAGAAATATCAACTGGATATCGATCGTTTTCATGCGCTTCCAACATTACACTCTAGAATAATAGAATAAATTACAAGTAATAAAATCGGATACATCCAGGGTCTTGCGCTTGACTAAGAAGTAGTTTAGAAGGATTTACATTTTTTAGCTATTCTTGCAATTATATTTGAAAAAAAACATAACAGTTGAAAACAAAGCTTGCAAAATATTAAACGTATTGGGGAGATTATACTTATATAAATTATATCTTTACTTTTTGTGTTCACTGTTTAAACTTGCACATATTTCTACTTTCAGTACTTAATCCTTAACTACATCCCGGTTTATTTTATGCTCATTCATTCTTTGTTTTGTTGTTCTTTATTTACAGAGGAAATTTATGCGTGTGAAAAAACATTTGAACGCATATTCTTGGGCGCTTTGTTTGGACCCAATGCCCCACATTTCATTGCTGGCTGGCGTAGTGACTTTCGGGATCAGGTAAGGAGCCGAGAAAGAGAACAAACAAAAAGCAAAGCCCCACTGACTGAATGACAATAATGGTTGTTGTCTTATAAGCAATGAAATGAAATTTAATTTTCTTTTTCTAGGTTTAGTATTTTGGGACAGCACTATTCTGCAAGTAGTTGTTGGGGGAAAAAGCAAATAGATAAGAGTCACTCATCATTTCCTCGAAGCGTTAGTTAAAAATGTTGAAAAGGACTCTTTTGGATAGGGCTTCTTTATAGGGTGTCCCAAAAATGCATGCAAGTCTGAATGTAATTCAATTGTTTTTTCGGATGTATGACATGTGGCACCGTCTTAATGAAACAACATGTCGTCCACATCCATGCCATTCAATTTAGGAACAACAAAACTAAGTTATCATTTTGCAACAGAGCATAATTAACTTGTGTGGCCCGACCAGCCGTATTTTCGAGGACGAAAGATTCGATGATGCGTCCAGCCCAAAATATACACCTAGCGGTGACACGTTCTTGATTCATTTATTTATCTACAATCACTGGTGTATTTTCTGAAATAAATTGGGACAATTTTGACGGTTAACGAAGTCATAAATATGAAAATGCGCCTTACCGCCGAAGCTGACGTTGCTCGAAAACTCTTAAATATTTTTCAAATATTTCAATGAATCAACCTTTTGTGCCCTATTGAACCATAAGTGCTAATAGTGTAATCAATAACTGGTCCATCTTTTATAGGATAAAATAACGTTACCAATTTGTTAAAGACCATTGCAGTGGGTGGTTTAATGGTTAGTGTGCGCGACTCTTGTACATGAGAACGTGAGTTTGATCCCTACTCTGATCAGCTTACATTTGTTTCGACGATGATCAACTCGTTGTGTGACGGCGACACTATGAAGTAATTAACCATGGAACAAGCTTACAATTCTGTTAGAAACCGATGTAAAACTGCAGGCTCCAATCAGAGAGTGTAAAACTATAAAGCGCCCAGCTCATTGATTGGTCCGAGAAGCTCTCCTCTATCCCTTCGTGGAATGTAATGGAAATATTACCCCTGTGCAGGAACCATATATATGTTTGGAACATCCATATACTTACGTGCAAGCATTGTCTTCATGAAATGAAGATTTGTTGCCTTTTTGATTTTTTATTGTCTACCATGTTTCTGTTTCAGCGAGACATATTTGGGTCACAAAAACATATGTTATAACATATGTTATATTATCACAAACATGTAATATTGAATAGCAAACACAATTTGTTTGGATACAAGTATACTATATTTGGGGCAAGCTGCAAACACGGTTTATTGACATCCAAATATCCAAGAATGACTGACTTTCAGCGTGTATATACTTATATAGTAATTGTCCCAATAAAAGATTTTTTGTCTTGTTCAACTGGCAGCTCTGAAATTTGACTACTGTCACCTACAACTGTTCGTAGTATTTACAACTGAAGTCCCACACAAGGGAAGAACGCCTTATCATTGTAAAAACTCATTACAAAAATGGGGAAAGTTGCGCTGAGACCACTCGCAAACTTCGCGGAATTTTGGGTCGTGCAAATTCACCTAATGTGTCAACAATTCACAGAGTGATCAACAAATTTTTAGAAACTGGGTCGAGAATGGACTGTAGGTCTATGATATGTCGAAGTCCCCACGGGAATATCAATTCGATATTGTTCACTACAACTGTAAGTTTCTCGACGCACCAGGTAGTGAATTTTGACGATTCACCTCCACCTTCACCCGTGCAAGATTCCGCTTATTTAGAAGCTCAAACCAGCTGACCATGCCTAGTGTCAAATGCCTAGTGTCGTTTGATCAATGGGTGACGGAGGAAAGTGAAGTGAATCCAGATTTTTCGAAACAAATTATCTTCACCGATGAAGAGCTTTTTTATCTGAATGGGCAGCAAATTAACTTTAGCAGCAATTGCCCTATTTCCTTGTTGTTTTTTTTTGGGTGATAGGGCATTAAACGCTAATGAAAAAAAAATGGCCGTTGGTTCATATCTTCCGAAATATAGGCTTCCAATTTTTGAATCGCGCATAACTTAGCCATTTATTAGCCGATGCTGTTGAAATAGATTTTACTTGAAAGATCCTTCTAAAATCTATAAGTGTGAATATAAATACATATGAAATTTAAAAATTCTATTTGAGATTTAAAATACATCAACTGAAATTTAAAAATTATTTTTGAAATTTGAAATACATCAATTGCAATTTAAAAAAAACATCTATTGAAATTTAAAGGACACCAATTGATATTTAAAGGATTGCAATTTGCAATTTAAAACAAATCAATTGAAATCTAAAATACATAAATTGCATTTTAAAAGACAACAATTGAAATTTAAAAAACATCAACTGAAATTTAAAATACGTCAACAGAAAGTTGAAACACGTCAATTGAAATTTAAAAGGCAACAAGTGACATTTTAAAGACATCAATTGGCAGTTAAAAATCTAATACAGAAACTCGGTAAATAATTTTTAAATTTTAAATTTCAATTGTTGTAATTTAATTTTCAATTGTTGTCCTTTAATTTTCAATTGATGTTCTTTAATTTTTCATTTATTTCAAGTTTCTATTGATGTATTTTAAATTTCAATTAACGTTTTTTAAATATCAATTTATATATTTCAAATTTTAATTGATTTATTTTAAATTTCAGTTGATGTTTTTTAAATTTCAATTGATTTTTTTTAAATTTCAATTGATGTATTTCAAAATTCAAATAGACGTTTTAAATTCCAATTGCTGTATTTTACATTTCAAATATAATTTTCAAATTTCAATTGATATTTTCAAAATTAAATTGATATTTTTTAAATTTCAATTGGAAATGGTGTAGGCTCCGATAATAGACATGTCTGCAGTCCTATTTCTAACGTAAAGTGCTCAACAATAACCCTTCAAAGGCAGAAGATTTTACAGTTAAAAAAATGTAACCCAAAGGTCAACCTTTAGCTTTGCATATATGTGGACGTCGGTGGTGCAATGGCTAGCGTGCGCTCCTCTTGCACATGAGATCCTGGGATCGATACCTGTTCTGACCACCTTCAATTTCTTTCGAGTATTTAGCCATGAAAAGGCTTCTCAAATTACCGTTCGGAATCGGTGTAAAACTGTAGGTCCCAATTAGTGAGTATATAAACTAGATAGCGCACAGTTCACTGATTGTGAGAAATCTCTCCCTAATTTCTTCACATTTAATGGAAAACCATTTATTTTCTTTTTCTTTTTTGGCATTCGATAACTCGATAACTAAGCTAGTTATCGAAAAAAGTTATCATTGCCTCTTATTTGTATGATGTCTGTAAGAAAATATCATAAAATATAAAATAGTATTTATGAGTCATAAAGATTTCTGCTTGGCAGGCCAAATGATTTTTCCTCTGGGGTAGATCCAACACCGGCTTCGCGGCTTCGACATAGTATTTTTGTGTTATAAAGCTTTTCGCGTGGACGACCTTGGGCCGAGCTTATGAATTTTCTCCTCTGGAGTAGGTCCAACATCGGCTTTGCGACCTAGGCATAGTATTTTTGTGTCTGCGTGGCCGGCCTTCGACTGTATTTAGAGATTTTCTCCTCTGAGGTAGTTCCAACACCGACTTCGCGGCTTCGGCATAATAGTTTTATTTTATGTTGAAAAATATATTTCAAATCTTTCAAAGTAAATATCTCCGGTCTTTGAGGGGTTAATGCGTAGAATTATACCTTTAATAAAAGCTTGAAGTGTTGTCTATTATCGGAGTATAGCATAACTACACTCTAGCATAAGTACACTACGGATTTTTTTTGAAAATAGTTCAGTTTTAACAAAAAATATAATTTAAAAAACCTTTGTTTTTAAAATTGGACTCCAATGGGATAATAAAACAAAATATAATTAAAAAGAGGTTTATAGAGTTTAAAAAGTCCTTTCTAATGATGCCCATTTGAACCAGTTCGGATTACAAATGCCTGAGATATGAGCGATTACGATTATACTCAAGCTTTAAGGCCTATATCTCAAGAAATCGGTCCGAGGGGGGAATAACAACTTTTCGAGCTCAGCGCAGCAAACTTTGTCGATGATGAGACTTTGGTGTAGATCAGAAAATTGCTGTGATGGAAGGGTAATGCATGGTGAAGGGTAATGTTATCCTGATCGAGAATATGAAAAAATTTCTATATGTCGAAAACGGAGTGTCCAATCGAAAAAATAAGTAATTTTTTATGGCTTCTAAGGGATTTCGATAAAGTGGTCCAATTCGTATGGAAGAACTTTTTTCAATAATTCGCCAAAATAAGAAAATCACTAAAATTATAAAATGAGTATATCTCGGAAACGGTGCGTCCAATCGCAAAAATAATAAATTTTGTAAGTCCATAGGAGGCTTTAACGATCGGATGTCTTTACTATGGCATTTTTTTTTAAAAATCGCCGAGTTATAGAAATTTTTTATTCTTCGATCAAAAATTGAGGGGTTACATGTGTCAACCATTATCCATCGCTGTGAGTATTGGGTAAATACTGCCTACCCATTCCCCATATGTAATAGGTAATCGTGAAGGGTAATTCCCCATCGCTGTGGTTTGCTACCTATTATTTTCCCCATTACCCTGTGGGTAATGGTTAAACGATCGTTACCCATTCCCCTCGGTGATGTGTACACGCTGAAAAATAACGGCCTCTCTAACATTTTCTCACTGATTGTGAGAAGCTCTCCCCAATCCCGTCATGGGATGTTATGGGCCACCATTTTTTTTTAACATTTTCTGCAGGAACCATGAATATGTTTGGAACATACTTCAAACATTAATATGTTTGCAAGTCCCAAACTTAGTTGTGTTTAAATGTAAACAGCATCATGTTTACTGGCAAACATGTATGCTTTTACGTGGAAACATATGCATATTTCCGCCAAATATAATACTATTTAAAAATTAATTATACTTTGATATCACTATATATGTATGTATTAGCTATTATAATTAATTTTATCAGTAAAAAGAATTAAAAACCAAAAGACTTAAAACGACCTTTTTTACATTTAGATGCATTGAATGCATTATTAGTTTTTTTTTCATGAAATGAAGGCTGCCCTTTTGCTTCTCCTTTCTTTTTGTTTCTTATGTTTCGGAAGGTTTCAGCTATACGTTTGTTATCACTATGCGTTGGTACACAAAGAATATATTTACCTACAAATCTAGTTCATGCAAGACAAGCATGTATTAATTACTAGTGTATTATATTTCACAACTGGTCCGCAGTTCCGATTTTCTCAGTAAAGGCTCGGACAGACAAAGGGCTTCACGTTGTTGCCCTTTCCACTTTCTTTCCTCAAAATCGTTTCTCACTTTGGTAGCACACATACATATATATATACGAAACACATACACAAAAACCAAAGTAACATCACAAACCATTTAAGCGTCCGAGCCCTCGTTTATCTTTTTTTTCACTGATCAAGCGCTTTTGATATCCTCTGTGCGATGAAGCATTGACGACGGAATACATGAAACATGACTTCATCTGCAATTTGAACGCACATTGAGGAATATTTATGACTCATTGAGAGAGAATAATGCAGAAATACAGATCCACACTTACAAGATAGACTCTTTCGGTGTCCCTCTTTTATTCTTTTGCAGAGCAAAGACAGTGCTACAAACACAACTGTAGTTGTATCACAAAGTTGAATATATGTGGGTCGCAAACACATATATTCTAACATATTAATCATTGTGTCTCAAACATGTAATATTGAATAGCAAACACAATATTTTTGGACACAAATATATTATATTTGCGTCAAGCTCCAAATACACTTTACATTTGCATCCAAACATCAACAAAAAGACAGATTTTCATAGTGTATGGGTTCCACATGGTTGGGGGGGGGGGGATATATTCAAACTCTGCTTCTAACGCGTAACATAGACCACGCATTAACATAGAGCCACACATTTGTCAAAATGTCATCGACCATTTTATGAATAGATCATGGGTCTTGGCTCAGATTCCCGGGGGTCATTTACCGGTTATTTTACTCCAACCTAATCGTAATATGTTTTTACATTACTCAACAAATATCACAACCCGGTCAAGAAATCTGCATTTTATTTTTAAATTAAATCGTGCACTTTTAATTTAAAAATTAATTAATTAAATATTGAGGGACACCCAATATAATTTGTAGAAGGGAACCTTTTTCGGCAAAGTAGTATTACTACGAAAAGTTGTAGACGTGACAAATTTCCTACCATGCAGCAGAATCCTTCTGCGTCTCCTATTTATGTAAAATTCGTGTTATTTTTAAAAAACCTGAAACTCTAGATTTTGTACTTATTGTATATTAATGTTGACCTTTTTTTAATTCGAATCCTTTATTGAGAACTTTGCTACAAAATGAGATTTATAACACACCATCATCTCCCCATCCTTTAATACAAAATGATAGGGCAAACTTGGTGACCCTTTAGAAAATGTATATAAAATTTATACATTTAAATCATTTCAAAGTTTTCTGTTTAAAAATTTAAATTATTTACCCCAAAATACTTGTAGGACAGTGCTTTGTTTTAACCGTTTCCTCTTCTTGGTAACATATTTTGTGATATTATATTTTTCTCTTTGAACTTTTTCTCACAACTTTTGGGTCATCGTCCACCACTGCCATGCCATAATATAGGATGAGAATACTCGAGCCATGGTGTATTTTCTTCATCATGCAACAGGTCTGAATATGGAATTGCCCGTGTGGATAGCACGCTATGAACAGGAGCGTATGGTAAAGTAAGTACAACTTATTATTTCATACTTATATTCATTTTTTAAATTCCTTGTAGCTGTTAATAGGACAAAAATCCTTTTCACCCTGTTCCAAACGAAATAAGCGAGTTATTAAAAGAGATTTAAGCAAATACCAGGACCAGGGACAGACGTGTGTTCATAAAATGCTAATTTTTTTTGGGCAGATTTAAAAAAAGGGTTGATATCCTACAAAAAAAAGAAGAAGGATTTTATTTAGCACCTTCATTTGAGTCCTGTTTGATATTTTATGAGTCGTTATAGTGCTTCTTATTGGCTCTCCTTCGTTTTCTTGCTCGAAGGTTCCATTCTGTTGGTTGTACCAGACAAGCTGAAATGTCAAAGTTGACAATTTACACAGCGAAGAAGGAAACTTGATACTACAGGAATGGGTTTACCATTGTCTAACACATTTAGGGTTTAGGATTCATGAGTGAGTGTTTTTAAGATTTCATTTTGCAAGTGTTTTTTAAATTTATTCTGTCTATGTGTAGTAGGCTTTAATGTATCCATGTGAGTGGAAATGTTGCGTATGTGATGTAAAAAAAAATTACAACAATGTGTTTTTTCTTTTGTTACTTATTTAATTAAAATAAATGACATTTTATATGTTAAGCTGTTTATGCTTGGTGTGTAGCCAAATGTAAAACAACATCACAAAAAAACAAAAAAAAAATCCCAAAAACATTCGAAAGGACCAACAAGGATACGTGAATTGAAAGAAAGTAGTAATTCAGTTTGTCATGAGTGTATGTGGGATGACAACGATGACAGCATTAGAATTTTACTGAGATATTTAAGCGAGAGCTTTTCTTGGAAACTTGTTGATTTGATTATACTTAACATTTTTCTTTACTTATGTATATATAAGTATATATATTTCCTTGTATATTACTAAGATGCTGCTGTTTTATATATATTGACAGAAACACAATTGTGCGATGACGCCTTAATGTAATAGAAATAATGATGAGACATGGAATAAGAATGAATGACTGCCAGTTTAATGTAGGGCTTATGAGGAAAAAAACCAAAAAACCAATGATAAAATATACATACATGTAATACAATCTCAAGTCCAAATAATTGCATTATGTCATGAAAAATTAAAGGAAACCTCAAGCCTCAGCTGTATTATTATATGTAAATTTAAATTTAACTTTAATTGGTTTCCAATGAAATCACCGACTTTTTTAACTGATGGGATTCCTTTTTATTAACGACAAATCCTGGTCAAATTTTGGCATAAACAGAGTCAGTGAAACCAGCCAGTGCTAATGTAGACTTTATATGTCACATATTGTTCACATCACGCAAACAGTAAAGGTGTCCGAAGAAATATTATTCAGGCAGTGCGAGTAGACATCTGATGATGAACTTGTCATGGAGTTCGAAACTAGTCATGACAGTGAGTGGGCTTTCCTGTACTACATATCGATGGCTTAATATAAAAAGGCCCTAACTCGATTTTTTTTTACTTGACAGGAGAAGGAAAAAACTTAATAAAATCCGTAAAATTTTAGATAAAATTTTAGATACAACATTTTAGATTATTAAAAATAGCATTAACACATTTTTGTATCTAAAATTTTACGTATTTTATAAGTTTTTTCCATAGAATAACACATACGTAGAAGGTTTTATTCGCTCAATAAATTAAACGTCATAGGTACGATGGAAATTACACAGTGGAGGGTGGAAAATATGGGTTCAATAATACCAGATGGTGGCAATAGTATACAGCGATCCGCAAAGGAACTACACCCGAATTTCGTGTTTTTGTGGCAAACTAGTTGTGTTAAATACAATACAAATGAATACCAACGTTAAAAGTCAACAAAAAAGTGCAAAATACATTTAAATTTTTCAGTTCTACACCAAAACGACAGGAAATAGTTAAGTGAACATATTTAGTAACTCCACCTGGTGTATGTAAATTTTAAATTTAATTTGCTCTCATTTCCACAGACCTACCGAGAGAGTGTGAAATGAAACGTCAGATGAGAGAATAAGTTCTTCTATAGCATGTATTATTCTATGGTTTTTTCCTTCTCCTGTCAAGTAACAAAAAATCGGGTTAGGCCATATTTATATCGGGTGTTGTTTATAGTGTGATACAAGTTTAAATCATAATACAACATAGTAATATATTTTTGATATCAATGAAACGGTCTTTATTGGGTAGAAATTTTTATGACATTAATGTTTAAATATGATTTTGGTCATGTGGCCGCCACGGCTGGCACGTACAAGGCGCAATCTGGAACACCAATTTTCACAAACTTTTCGCAGCATTTACGGCCGTGTCTCGCCGATAACTCCTCGAATGTTGATTTTCAGGTGTTCAATTGTTTGTGGTTTATCGTCGTACACAAGTGACTTTACATAACCCCAAAGAAAATAATCCAATGGGGTTAAATCACACAATCTTGGGGGCCAATTAATTGGGTCATTTCGTGAAATTATTTTTTCGTCGAAAGTTTCCTTGAGTAAATCAATTGTAGCGACCGCTGTGTGGCATGTGGCTCCGTCCTGTTGGAACCACATATCAGCAAGATTAATGCCAGCTAATTGAGGTACGAAAAAACTTCGAATCATGTTCCTATACCGTTCACCATTGACAGTAACATTCTGACCATCATCGTTTTTGAAGACATATGGGCCAATGACTCCGCCACCCCATAAATCACACCAAACAGTAATTTTCTGTGGATGTAATGATGCTTCGACAAAAGCTTGTGGATTCTCCTCACACCAAATGCGACAATTCTGTTTATTTACGTATCCATTCAACCAAAAATGGGCTTCATCGGAAAATAAAATTTTGAAAGGAAATTCAAAAACAATGTCAATTTGTGCTTCAGCCCAATCACCGAATTGGCGGCGCATACGATGGTCGTTTGGACTTAATTCCTGCACAAGTTGAATCTTGAAAGCTTTTAAGCCAAGATCTTTGCGTAAAATCTTTCATAAAGTGGAAGGACACAACCCCAGTTGCTGAGATCATCTTCAACGCTTTCCTGTACAGCGGCTATAGATTCTTCAGTGCGCACTGTTGGGCGTCTCAGGGGATGCACATTATCAGTAACAGTAAATGTGGTCCGAAAACTATTTATTGTTCTTCGAATTAGCAGCTCTGAAGGACGATTATGTACGCCATAAAATGGACGAAGTGCACGATAAGTTTGACGAACAGAACCATTATTTTGATTAAAAATTTCCACAATTTGCGCGCGTTGCTCTGGTGTAAGTCGATTCATAATGAAATGTCAAAGCAAACTAAACAAAAAGCAACTATCAGCTGTTAAATGGGTGGTCAAATAAAACAGTGATGCCAACTCAAAGTTGTATCACTCTATAAAAAACACCCGATATTAAATCATCGATATATGTATATTACTCCAACGAAAACCAAAATTTTTTAGAAAAATCTATCAGACCTTGAAAGCTTGTAGTATGAACATCTCATACATTAACATTATACAAAATGTTTACAATTATGCACATGTACATTAGGGTGTCCCAAAAAATTTTTCTTTTTCGATTTTCATGGTTGCTCAAGCTTGGTTGGAAAGCTTATAGGGCGAAGTATTTTTTAGATTTTTTTCAGATTTTTCGGAAGAGGTTTAGAGGTCGCACAAACGAATTTCCCCAAAAATCGGGTATTCCAGACGTTTTTGGAATTTTATTTAAAACTCGGTCAATAACCGCGATTTTCTTGGTTTGTAAGTCAACATTTTTATTTTTTTGCTCAATAAGTTACCACGTATCAAATTTTTTCGTAAATTTTGAATAAATTTTGTTAGTAACGCTTTATAACTGTAAAAATTCCTATGCAAATTGAAAAACTAATGATGCCGTTTAAAAGACGCATAAATTCCAAGCAATTTTGTAGAAAACAATTTTTAATTTGTTGTTACTGTTCCAGAGTTATACCATTTTAAAGCCTTTTACCCATTGTATGAACCTAAAAATATTATAAACTGTTTGCTATTTTTACATCGGATTTGCTTTAAATTTCTATGAAAATTTAAAATACTAATGATGCACTTTAAAGGACTGATAAATTTCAAACAATTTTGTAAAATAAAAATTTGGATTTGCAGTTACTGTTCCAGAGTTATGCCACTTGAAAACTCTTTACCCATTGTGTGAAGCTAATAATACTATAAACTCTTTGCCAATTTTTCATCGGATTTGTTCTAAACACTATATTCATTAACAAATCTACATGCGCTAAGTAACGACAAAGAGTTACATGCAGAAAAATCGGCTCCAGCAACATATTCCAAGAAACATATATATGTTTGCAAGCAATCATATAAATGGTTCCTGCAATATGTTGCCGGGGCCATTGTTTACTACATATAATTCTTTGTCGTTACTTAGCGCAAGTAGATTTTTTCAATAATACAATGTTCAAAGCAAATCCAACGAAAAAAGACAAACAGTTTGGAGTATTATTATGTTCATTCAGTGGTTAAAGAGTTTTAAATGGGCATAACTCTGGAACAGTAACTGCAAATTCAAAATTTGTTTTAGAAAATTGCTTGGAATTTACCCATCTTTTAAAGTGCATCATTAGTATTTCAAATTTTCATAGAAATTTAAGGCAAATCCGATGCAAAAATAGCAAACAGATTATAATATTATTAGTTTCATACAATGGGTAAAAAGCTTTAAAATGGTATAACCCTGGAACAGTAACAGCAAATCCAAATTCTTTTTTATACAAAATTGCTTGGAATTTATACGTCTTTTAAAGCTCATCCTTAGTTTTTTACATTTCCTTAGGAATTTTTAAAGTTATAAAGCGTTACTAACAAAATTTATCCAAAATATACGAAAAAATTTAATACGTGGTACCGTATTGAGCAAAATCATTGCCAAAAATGGTGGTTTGTGCATATACAATAAAAGCTTGGACGTTTAGCTTCAAAAATGTTGACTTAGAATCTAAAAAAATCGTGGTTATTGACCGAATTTTAAGTAAAATTCAAAAAACGCCCGGAATACCCGATTTTTGGAGCAAATTCGACTTGCGCGACCTCTAAACCACTTCCGAAAAATCTGAAAAATACTTTACCCTATAAGCTTTCAAATAAAGCTTGGGCAAAAAAAATTTTATTGTTTGTACAAAAATTTTAATGTACATGCTGAAAAATAACGGCCTCAGCAACATATTGCAGACCATGTACATGTTTGTTAGGATAGTTTTCGTGAATATCAGATTAGCTGGGGTTTCTATCTTTGTTGTTGTCACGTTTTTGTTTTCAGCGCTTTTCAACAAACTCATTCATATTTGGGTCACAAAACCTATCAATCCTTGTGATCCAAACATGTTATATTGACTAGCAAATATAATGTGTTTGGACACAGCTGTACTAAATTTGTGTGGCCATCGGTGGTGCAACGGTTAGTTGGCGCCGCTGTAGTGAGAGAGGACTTGGGTTCGATCCCTGCTGATCACTTTAAACTAGTTTCGACGACGGCCACCTCGCTAAGTGACGGCGACACTATCGAGTAATAAGCAATGAAATAGCTTTTCAGTGAACCGTTCGTATACGATGAAAAACTGTAGGTGCCAGTCAAACAGTGAAAACTGGAAAACCCACAACTCACTGTTTGTGAGAAGCTCTCCCCTATCCCTTCACGGGATGTAATGGGAAAATATTTATTTTTTTATTTGTACTATATTTGCGACCAACTTCAAATACGTTATATTTGCATGCAAGCAACAAAAAAACACAACTTTTTCAGCGTGTACATGTAACTTTAGCAAACTACTTATATTACAAATTTATAATTTTCCTTTGGAGCGCGGTTTTATTTCTCGTTCAAAATCTTGAGGTTTTTTAAATTTCGACAAGTGCAACTTTTTTTTATTATTTTACCTGCCCACACGCTGCGAAAAATGGCCCAAGCAACGAACAATGTATATGTTTGCAAGCATTGTTTTCATGAATTGATAACCTGCGGCTTTGTACACAAGTTTGTGTGTACACAAGTATACTATATTTGCGACAGGCTACAAACACGTTATATTTGCAGCCAAACAATATATAACACGACGGTGTATACTTACTTTTGCCCGTTTAAAATCTAAGATTCGTTTCAATCGGATATTTTTATCAGCTCAACTCTCTAAATCTGGCGTAAGCAGCTTCGCGAAACATCTTGAAAATAGCGCCATCTATTTTCTCCATTCTTCTCACAGGCTCCTAAGAAAGTTAATCGTTTGTGGTGAGTTTGTATGTGACAGCTTTGCAAATTGCAGCAACTGCATACTTTTGGGCGTCAACAATATTCATTAAATCTGCATACACACCACAAACTGTTTGTTGACATTCTAATGTTATTCTAACATAAACGTTAGTTAAGCTAGATACAAATGTACAACAATTTTATGATTGTAAATAACTTTGTGAGAATTTCAAATTTAAACACATGGGTTCGTGACTTTGGATGTGCTAGCAAAACGGAGGCTAAATTAGCGAATTCTTCAGCCCAACGCCAAGTATCGAGAGAGGGCAATCAAAATAGTAAGCGTTTTTTTTTTAAACCTGTTACATTTCTTTATCGGTAAAGTTTCTGTATTTTATTATAGTGAACTTGCGTTAAGTGAAATGTGGGCTTATGTGTATAACTGTCGTGTATACAAGTGTCGACATTTTCAGAGAATTGTGAATTTTAAAATTATGGATTTTTTATATAAACCCTGAATACTTATAAAAAATTTCTAAATCAAGATCAATAGCACGTTTACATGCACTCTTTTATCATGATAATGTCATGATTATCATTCCACGGTAAAAAGGTGTTCTCACATGCATTTCTACTGGATTTAGTTGACATTTTTGTAATTCCTGATGTCATGATGGAAGTGTACCAGGTGATAGCTTGAGGATTTCTTGCATCATACAATCCTGCCAAAGTCAGTAATTTTTTCTATTTCTTTCTTTCTTTATTTGTAAAAATAACTTCTTATGGGAACGAAGTTCCTTATCGCACGTTGCGGGATGGGGGCTAAATGAAAAAAAAAGCTTTTTTTTAGCACTATTATGCTACAACCCAATATTATCAACTATATTGAGTACTTTTGCTTTGGTTTGTGTCTTGGAAGTCTTGTTTAATGGGAAGTTTTCTAGGCGGAGCCTGTAACCAATATTTAGTATATATTGTAGTTTCGAACCCAATACAAATAAAATTTAGAAAAGCCAAAGTGAAAAAAGTTAAAAAAAAGAAAATTTTCTTAAACAAGTGCACTTTCTTAAAAAAAGTAAATTTTCTAAAAAAAAAATACCTACACCTAAAAAAACCTTTTCTTAAAAAAACCGTTTTCTTAAAATAACCTTATCGTAAAGAAGTACCTTTGCTTAAAAAAAGTAAATTCTCATACAAAAAGTACATTTTCTTAAATTTTTTTTTAAATAAGTACCTTTTCTTAAAATAATACATTTTTTTACAACAAATTGTCTTTTCTTAAAAAACTACATTTTCTTTAAAGAGTACCTTTTTTGTGAAACAAAATAACTTTTCTTGAGATAAGAACCTACTCTTAACAATGTACCTATTCTTGATAAAAGGGTCAATTCTAAAAAGTTCCCATTTCTTAAAAAAAAAACATTTTCTTCAAAAAATACCTTTTTTTTAAATTTACCTTTTCTTACAAAAATTCTTTCTCTTAAAGGTACATTTTCTTAAAAACAAAATAATACCGTTTCTTTCCTTTTCTTGAGATAATCAGCCTTTCTGAACATAAGTACATTTTCTTAAAAAAATAACCTTTTCCTAAAAAGAGTACCACTTCCTTAAAAAGTACTTCTTTGTAAAAAAATTCATAAAATAAGTAAATGGCTTCCCGTTACATCCCACGAGGGGATTAGGGAGAGCTTCTCACACCCAGTGAGCTGTGCGCGTGTAGTTTTACACTCACTGATGGGGACCTACAGTTTTACATCAGTTCCGAACGGTATTTTGAGAAGCTTTTACATGGCTAAATACTCGATAGTGTCGCCGTCACTAAGCGAGGTGACCGCCGTCGAAAGAAATTTAATGTGGTCATAGTAGGGATCGAAACCACGTCGTCATGCACAAGAGCCGCGCACACTACCATTGCACCACCGACGATTACAGATCCATTTAAATTATCGTATTTTCAATAG
Source organism: Phaonia tiefii (assembly GCA_963931995.1). Lineage (NCBI taxonomy): Eukaryota > Metazoa > Arthropoda > Insecta > Diptera > Muscidae > Phaonia > Phaonia tiefii. The sequence goes on from OZ008367.1 coordinate 90,811,249, forward strand.
GCGCCGTAGGCGTTTTGGATCTAACTAGTACATAATGTATTGCGAAAGGAACTTCGTTCAAACGGGGTGTCCCCTGAAACCTCCTGTGATTTTTGTTTTAATTAACGACATTTTGATGTGGAACTTATTTAGAATATTTTGAAAGTAGTTAGATTTTAAAGAAAGAAATAACTTTCAGCTGATCTAATAACACTACATCTTATATCAATCATGTTGTAACTGCTGGTGAAGTACAAGGTGGACCAAAAGTAAACTTCCGATGTTTTTTGGCTGTAATTTAAAAAAAAAATTAAAATTAATTCTTCTTGTGAATTATTTTTATTTGGTCTTTTAGTTTTTTTTACATCAAGTCGAGAATATGATGTCATGTAAATGGCCGCCGCCACAGTTGATTGTCATTTGAGCCCTTTTTATGGCATTTTCCATCACTTTGCCCAAAACTTCCGGCGATAGGTCCTCACATTCTTGACGGATATTATCTTTAAGAGCTGCAAGAGTCTGAGGCGGATTTTCAGTGCCCCAGAAGCGTAAATTTTGCTTATTTACGTACCCGCTAAGATGGAAATGGGCCTCATCACTCATGATTATTTTTGATGAAAAATCATCTTCCTCTTGGTGGTGATTAAGAATGGGTTGAGCATATGTTAGACGCGATTGGCGGTCTGCAGCTAACAGCTGATGCACCGTCTGGACTTTGTACGGAAACATCTTCAAATCTTGTACCAAAATTCGCTGTAAAGACCGTCGACTGATACCCATTTGCGTGGCACGTCGTCTGGTCGATGTCGACGGCGCTTCCATGACATCCTCGGCTACAGCAGCAATATTCTCTGCAGAACGGCTACTCCGGGGTCTGCCACACCTGGCAGCATCTCGTGTTGTGCCAGTCTCTTCGAGGCGAGCGGCTAAACGTCGCAGTGTCTCACCAGTAGGCGTTGGACGGCCAGGAAATCTGCGACGAAATTCACGTTGTGCCAAAGTCACCGACCGATTATTGGTCAAATAAATAGTCAGCAATATTCCGCGTTCTGGAACAGTGTAGCGTAACATTGTTTATTAACGTGTATTGCGCATGTGTTTACTACACAAATGTCAAAACAGAACTGACATTAGGGGCCAATCGCAAAATTTATAGCATTTTCTGATAGGAGGATTACTTTTGCGCCACCTTGTACATTTAAGGCTATAAGAGATCAGTTTTCTCCGGTTAGTGAAAAAAATGTAAATGCCGCGGGTGGGATTCGAACTCACATTCGCTGGAAGATCGTTTCGATGTTTTTGAAGCATCATCTTCAGCAGCGTCAAGCCCGTTAAGCCACTGCGGTGTGTATTTAACGGGCTAGACGCTGCTGAAGATGGTGCCTGAAAGACAACACAATTTGTTTACATACAATAACAATTGCATGCAGTTTCGTCGTGCTCCACATTATTCAAATTCATCAGGGATGATTTTTATTTATTCGGCCTTTGTATTGGTACTTTTTAATTAATTTTATTGTTCTTGCGTGTTTTGAGATTTCGTTTGGATAAAAAAAAAATAAATGGTTTCCCATTACATCCCATGAAGGGACCGGGGAGAACTTCTCACAATCACTGAGCTGTGCGCTTTCCAGTTTTCACTCACTGATTGGGACCTACAGTTTTACACCGATTCCGAACGGTATTTTGAGATGCTTTTTCATGGCTATGTACACGATAGTGTCGCCGTCACTATGCGAGGTGACCGCCGCCGAAAGAAATTTTTTTCAAGGTGGTCCAAAGCAGGGTTGGAACCCAGGATCTCATGTACAAGAGCCGCGCACACTAACCATTGCACCACCGACGGTGTTAGTTAGATGCATTTTTCAATAGCATCATTCCAAACAACAGCTAATGAAGATCTGTGGCTAGATCTGAAATAGCTATACGGTTTGCCAGGAATCATAGGAATACATTGGTAAAGCTCCTTTTTAAAAACTATATAGAATGGCCTCGAGCTTGAACAATAAAATTAAAAAGTACCAATAAAAGGGCCGAATAAATAAAAATCATCCCTGATGAAAAAATATTTCTCGTAAAATTTTACACAAAATTGCTGAACACGTCCTATACCTAGAAATGTAAGGAGCACATGGTTTCCTATATCGATTCATCAAAAGAATGTAAAAGTGGTGGAAAATTTTAAACCCCCTTTAGTTACCACAAATATGTAAACTTTCAAAATGCCGACACACGGAAACCTTTTTTTAACCCCTCTACCACGATCCGTTGTCAGAATCATATAATTTTGTTTTGTGTTCCCAAGTTTTATTAAACGATTTTTCAAACTTAAGTAAAATTTCTTCACTAAGTTAAGACTATAAAACTGCCCCTGATTATGTCTCGCTAAATATAAATTTCTGGCGTAAACTCAACTCAATTCGGGAAAAACAAACGGTCGAACCAGCTTTTGAAGCGGGCGTCTATTTCTGAAACAAAAAACTTCGATTTTTTTTCAATATGGTTCTCGAAAAAAAGAAGAAAATTGTTAAAAGTGAATGAAATATTTAATTGGATCGATGAATTTATATAAATGTTGCCCACGGCTACACTTCACGTGGTCCATTCTGAAAATCCAATTATGGTACACTTTTTCCAATATTTCGTCCAGTACCTCAGCAAATGCCAGGTGTAATGTTGTTTTCCAAGTCAGCAATCGTAATTATATTGACTTGGTCTCGAACAACCCCGGGGGGCAGGGACCTTACACAACGAAGATAACATATTGCACCAACCAGTTCGATCTTTTGCTTTATCTCTCCAGTTGACAATACCAAGTATACGCAGGGATTCGTCAAAATGATCCCTCCAGCGGAGTCTTGGTCTTCCCAAACCTTCGTGCTGGTTCGTCTTCATCCATTCTACTGACATGGCCTAGCCTGCGCAATCACGTTATTTTTATCCGCTTAACTATGTCAATGTCGGGATATAGCTCATACAGCTCATGGTTCATGCGCCGCCGATACTCGCCGTTGTGACTATAGGGCCATACATCTAAAGACTTGAAATACCGTCACAAAAAATTGTCTAGTGCGGTCAAATCGCGTGAACAAGGTGGCCAATTGATAGCGCTATAACGTGCGAATTGCCCACCAAACTGCTTCCTATAACAGCTTCCTTTGAGTTTTTGGAAATGGTTTTTCGTATGTGTAAAACATCTCCGTAACCCATGAAAATGTAATTCCCCCGGATACCACTCTATCATTTTGTGCTGAAAATTCTTTAAACTCTTTGTCTATTTATGCTGGTAATTGATAAAAATGTTTGAAGTGTGATACACTAGCATTTGGTTCCAAAAAACTTTTTCAATATAAAAATATTATAAAACTTATAAAAAGAACTTCTTCAGTTCCTAAGTCCCTAAGATTCCTTTCAAAGAAAAACAATTTAAGGAAAATCATCAATGACAAACAAGACTCTTCCAACCATCGTAATAATAAAAACAAAAAATTGTGATACATTTATCATTCATTGGTATTCAGTGTTTGTATTGATGTTACGACAAGACAAATCGATATTCCAAATCACCTTCTACTCAAATCTTTATACCCTGTACTAATCAGTATTTATCCATTTCTACGCCACACAAATCCTTCCGATTGTAAATTTCATTCCTCTGACTTTATTTTCATTTTCTTTAAATTATTTCCTTTTTCAACCTTTTTCAGTTTCTTTATAACAACAACAAGTTGAAAACAAGGGAATCTATTAAATCTTCGTATGTATGTATTCTCATACATATATACATATAAATGTATATAGTTTTCCACATGCTGTGCACTATATATGTACATAAGTACTATAGTGGAATGTTTATGTTTGGGTCTCATATATAACTTAAAATGCTAACAGTGTTACAAGTATATAACACACTGACACTACAACACGTTGTTTATGCCTGTGTGTATTACGTTACACAAACTGACAGCCGTAAATTTAGCACTACTTGGCGCTGTTGTAAAATTGTAAAATGGGATTTAGCGTAATTTCATCATTAAAGGGGTTGGTTGACGACTGGTTGTTTGGTAGTTGAATAGCAGTTCGTCTCCCACCATTTCTTGGCAATACAAAAAAAAACAACAACAACAACCAGCTGAAACAATGATTCACCTCCTACTACCAGTTCAAATTGTGAAACGAGGTGGTTGGGCTGGCTGGCTAACAAACGCGAATGAATAGATACGTAAACAACAATAATGTTTGCCAGCAAAAACAAGCAATTGCGTTGACTTCCATTTCGACGGTTTCAGCCTCCGGCAATGTTTATGCGAAGTAAAAGGGGGATATGTTAGTGTTTTGGGGAAAATGTTTCAACAATGTCATTGAGTGTTTATAGTAGATATTGTTGGAGATATGTCTCACTGTTTGTATTTTGAAAACACACATGTTCGTTGAAGAATTTGATAAAAATAGCCTGTTACTCAATATAGGACGTAAGCTTTAGTGCGTGTGCTAGTCGAAATGGAATGGATTTGGGTTCCTCTGCTATCTTGCGAGACAGAGGCAAAACAGGCTCGTTTTTAAACTCTCCGTAAAATGTTTGTTTTTGTGACTTGAGCATTTATTTATGAAAACCACATATGTAAATTGTCAACTTAAGCACTCAGTTTGTATATTCACTGTAGTATATAAGTATATTCTAAAGTATTTGACTGTGTAAGCTGACACTCGCATACATACAAGAGTTACGTTGTTTGTCCATACTATGGTTTTATGCTATTAAGTAAACGGTTTAAATCGCTTTGCTTTAAGCTTTTCCAACAGATGTTTCTTTAAATATGAAAAATCTGAAATACTCTATAAAATTTAGCTCTCTCCGATCATATTCCTAAATCTGTTGATGTCGTGGCTTTTATTGTCATTAGAATTTGCCAGAAATTATCGAAAGTCTTTATGCAATTTTATTATAACTGCTACATACATATAAGACTTGCTGAGACTATAAATAGATGTTTATCAGTGTCTTACAGTAAAAATTAATTTACATTACACATTCGTATAAAGTGAACCACTGAAGGACATACGTCACTTACACTGTATAAATTACAATGCGTGATTTTTTGATTTGTTTGTTTATTTAAATCTGATACAAAAGGAACAACCACTGATAACAACCACTTACGGTCCTCATTTTTCAAGGGATATATACGTTATTGAACATTTGTCGGAAAATGTGTGGAATCAACACTAGAGTGTTCAAAACCCGGCATTTTCGGGCAACCGGTTTTCGCTTTATCCCCAACATTATTTTTTTGGAAATCGGGCTTTGTAGAATCGAGAAAACTGGTGAAACCGGTTAATTTCCAATTTTTTTTTAAGTTTGAGTACTCGTCGTACTGAATTGAGTTGAATTGAAATTAATTGAATTGACAGAAGTAGAGTTCCATTGAATTGAATTGAGTTGAATTGAATTGAATTTACCGAAACTTAGTTGAATTGAATTGAGTTGAATTGAATTGAATTGAATTGAATTGAATTGAGTTGAATTGAGTTGAATTGAATGTAATTGCATTGAATTATATTGAACTGAATTGAGTTGAATTGAACTGAACTGAACTGAACTGAATTGAACTGAATTGAATTAAGTTGAATAGAATTGAATAGAATTTAATTGAATTAAACTGAATTGAATGGAATTGAATTTGAATTTGAATTTAATTTAAATTAATTGAATTGAATCAATTGGAATGGAGTTCAATAGAATTGCATTGAATTGAATTGAATTGAAATGATTGGAATGGATTCAATTGAATTAAATAGATTGGAACGGAGTTCAATTAAGTTGAATTGAGCTGAGTGGAATTGAATGGAGTTGAAATGAACTGAACTGAGTTGAATTGAATTGAAGTGAATCTACATGAATGGAATTGGATTTAATTGGATTGAATTGAATTGACTTGACTTGACTTGACTTGACTTGACTTGACTTGACTTGACTTGACTTGACTTGACTTGACTTGACCTCACTTGACTTGACTTGACTTGACTTGACTTGACTTGACTTGACTTGACTTGACTTGACTTGACTTGACTTGACTTGAATTGATTTGACTTGACTTGACTTGAATTGATTTGACTTGACTTGACTTGACTTGACTTGACTTGACTTGACTTGAATTGAATTGACTTGACTTGAATTGATTTGACTTGACTTGACTTGACTTGACTTGACTTGACTTGACTTGACTTGACTTGAATTGAATTGAATTGAATTGAATTGAATTGAATTTAATTGAATTGAATTGAATTGAATTGAATTGAATTGATTTGACTTGACTTGAATTGAATTGAATTGAATTAAATTGAATTGAATTGAATTGAATTGAATTGAATTGAATTGAATTGAATTGAATTGAATTGAATTGAATTGAATTGAATTGAATCGAATTGATTTGAATAGAATCGAATTGGATTGAATTGACTTGACTTGACTTGACTTGACTTGACTTGACTTGACTTGACTTGACTTGACTTGACTTGACTTGACTTGACTTGACTTGACTTGACTTGACTTGACTTGACTTGACTTGACTTGACTTGACTTGAATTGATTTGACTTGACTTGACTTGACTTGACTTGACTTGACTTGACTTGAATTGAATTGAATTGAATTGAATTGAATTGATTTGACTTGACTTGACTTGAATTGAATTGAATTGAATTAAATTGAATTGAATTGAATTGAATTGAATTGAATTGAATTGAATTGAATTGAATTGAATTGAATTGAATCGAATTGATTTGAATAGAATCGAATTGAATTGAATTGAACTGAACTGACTTGACTTGAATTAATATAAATAATCAATTGAATTGAACTGAATTGTACTAAATTGAATTGAAATGGATTTAATTAAATTGAATTGAATTGTATTGAACTGAATTGATTTGTGTCCATCGGTGGTGCAATGTTTAGTGTACGCGACTTTTGTACATAAGAGCGTGGTTTGATTCCTGCTCTGACAACCTTACACTTATTTCGAGCTTAGTGCCGGCGACACTACTGAGTATTTAGCCATGAAAAGCTTCACAAAATACCTTTCGGAACCGGTGTAAAACCGTAAATCCCAATCAGTGAGTATAAAACTAGAGTGTAAACTTGAAAAGCTCTTCCTTATCCCTTCATTGGATGTAATGGGAAACTATTTATTTATGTTATAGTAATAAAGAAAGCTGCCGAGTAGGTTATTCATGAACTTATGTCAAATAAAGGCTCTCCGAAAATTCATGCAGAATTTGAATTTCGTTAAATGTGTGTCCTAAATTTCATTATATAGATATGAAGAACATATCGTTTCAACAAGATCGCGCCACATGCGTTATATCCCGATAAAAATTAAATTACAATTCAATATTGCGTGAATTTTGCGACAGCTTTTAAACGGAATATAGTTATTAATTTTAATAATTCAATGAATTCTGAACTCTATTGATTTGTTTCCGGTTTAAATATTTTACACCAAACTGATTTCATTATCATTATTCTTTAGCCATTAATTTTAGATTATTTTTTTTAAAAATAATTATTGCGCTTAAAACGTATAAATCATTTTAATTTAAGCAAAAACCAGAAGGTTATAATACAAGCTATCGGTCGTCTACATAAAAATAATTATTCTCTACACTTTTCGTTACAGATTCATTGATATTCCAATTGAGTCCTGTGGTCGTTCCTCACCTCTACGTGTTGCGTTACAGGCGAGTGCACCAGATTTACTATTGATTTTATTGAGGTAAGTGCAAAAAAAAAATGTTTATTGAATTCCATAATAAGGATGAATAATGGGGAGGCAACAATTTATGTACTAAAGGAACTGCTCAGAAGCGAAATTATGTAACTCCACAAAACAAAAAGTAGAGGAAATGGGAAAAGATGTTTGGAAATTTTGTGTGTTCTCATATAAAACTGGTCCAAGATCCAAAAATATTTCATCGTCACTCTTGTATTTGGATGAATATCGTATAAACAAGAGGGTTTTACATATGATGAGATTAAAATGATATGGTTTTAACCTACATGGGGCAGATTAATTATATGAAAATTAGAGTTGGTAGTTTAATTTGAATTACCTCTACAAATGTGAAAGGAAGAAAAAGTAAATCCCATTGGCAATTGTAACGAGGCTTGCTATTTCTATTTCGGATCCAGCATTATAAAAACAATCATTTATCATTGGAAATGGGTTTCGTGCTTTTCAAAATATTTTCCGTGAAGATGAGTACACTTTAGCATGCGCTCAAACCAATTTTCGAAGCACTTTATCCACTCCGATTGAGACACCTCCGAAACATGGTTTTTGAACGCTTCAACAGCTGTTTCGAAACGTTGACCTCTACTTCGAAAAACGTTGACCACGCAGTAAAAAGTAGTCATTGGGTGCCAGATCAAGGCTGTACGGCGAATGACTCATCAGTTCGACATGTTCAGTGCTCAACTATCCCATTGTTTCAGCTGATGTGTGAGAGCTCGCATTGTCCTGATGCAAAATGATCCGTCTTCTTTTGTTGTTTTCCACATTACTTCGAACACTGTTGGCCAACATATGGTAGTTAGTGATGCACAGAGTCGTTTAAACGGCTCTGCAGAACCGTTTCTTCACAAGAACCGACCGGATCGGCGCTTGCAATTACCGAATTACGGTTCCAAAAGAACCGAAAACGGTTTCAAAAGAGCCGAAATTAACCAAATAAATCGAAAACAGTTGGTAAAGAACCGAAAACGATTCTTAAGTTACCGAAAAACGTGTTCAAAAGAACCGAAAACTTTTCTAAAAATGCAGAAAAACGACTCTAAACGGACTCAAAAACGGTTTGAAATGAAATGTAAAACAGTTCCAAAATAACAGGACAATTCAGGCACGGCAACGATTGTTTCCGGCAAAACGACTGAAGATGGAGGACCTTTACGAAATTTATCCTGGAGCGAACGGCGTCCGAGACTGAACTCTTGATACCAGTGATTTACCGTGGTTTTTGATGGTACTTTATCACCAAAAGTCGAAACAAGTTGAGTGAGACACTCTTGTCTCGATAATCTACGCCGAAAATCGTACAAAATCATTGCACGAACATTTTCACGGATTAATTTCATTTTTTGAACGAGATGAATTTTTCAACACACTGTAAATATAACAAATCGTTACCTTTATTCCTTCTCATGTAAAAAACTAAAAAGTGTAGTTACGCCCTTTTTGCATTTTAGGTGATGAAATAGTGCTCTTTAGTCATATATGTTCATGCTAAAAAATTTCAAAATTTCCAATGGAAGTTCCAGTTTGGATCTGGCAACACTAGTATTGCCAGGACCCAAAATGTAAATAGCAACCCGTACTAATTTTCAAAGCATTTCCGTCATATCTGGCACTTTTGGCTTTCAAATATTTTATATGCCCAGGTTTATGGATTTGAAACTACTACAAGGCAACACCAATCGAAGCCACAAACCTGTACGTATGAAATATTTTAAAAACAGAATTGCCAGGAGTAAAAAAAAATCAAAATATCAAAAGCAATGCCATAGTTCCTTACAACTGGCATCCGATTCCACAACCTGCATTTGTATTGATTGGGTAAATGTGAATTCAAAATATTTTAGAACAATTGTTCTGGTAATGGTAATTCCTTTGCATTTGAATTAGATTAGAAGTAAAGCAAATGAAAATCCTATGTAATTCAAAAATTAAATCGTTCGAGCGCTTGGTCGTATTTTTAATTAATTTCATTCTTCGATATTGCGCTACCCTTTGGGTATCATCATCACGAACAAGGCAAGGCTAGCGAAATATCGAAGAATAAAATTAGTTATAAATACGACCAAACGCTCGAACAATTTCATTTTTGAGTACAATACGAAAGGTCGGATAAATCATCACATATTCAATCCTATGTAATTTAAAAAATCCCAATGCTGGATTTTAATGGCCTTTAAATTAAATAAAATTATTATAATATGGAGTTGTGTCGCAGTTAGACCGCCGTTTATCATGGCCAGGTTAACGATAACCTTGTTGTCAAAACTTTTTCTTTTACACCACCCAATTTGAGATAAAATTTACATTTCAGGTGGCAACTTTATGTGTATATCAATTTAGAGCCACTCCGTGCCGAGACCAAATTATCGAAGACGGCGGCACAACAGAAAAGATAAATTGGCGGCTCATGGCTTTACTAGTGTTGTAACAATTTGGGATGTTGTTGAAATAACTAAAAAAAATGGTGTACCATGGGGAGAGCATCTCACATCCAGTGAGATGTGCGCTTTCTAGTCTTACACTCACTGATTGGGACCTACAGTTTTACATCGGTTCCGAACTGTATTTTTAGAAGCTTTTTCATGGCTACGTACTCCATAGCGTCGCTATCACTAAGCGAGGTGACCGTCGTCGAAAGAAATGTAAGGTGGTCTGAGCAGGGATCGAATCCTCGTTCTCTTGTACAAGAGCCGCGCACACTAACCATTGCATCACCGACGAAAACCGAAATAACTGAGTCTTTAAAATTGGATCAGTCGATCAAATCGGGCCAGTCGGTCAAACTGACATTCATTTTAAACACATAAGAGCCAATTACACTGTGTGTAATTTTTTAAGTCATGGCAAAATAACCATATACGGACACCACTACGTGATAAAAGACTAAAAAAAAAGACCCGTGTTTCCCAATTTTTCCCAAAGTCATGCACTTTTTTTTTTATGGGCCGCCAAAGATTTGGGGCCTCGGTATCATTTTCGTAAAAATGTGATCATTTTCTCAGGCTCATATCTTGCAAACCGTTCAGAATTTCGATTTACTCTCTGAGGCAAAAAAAATCAAAAAAAACCTCACCTTCCAGATCAAAATTGCAAAAAACTTAAAAAAATTCGATTTTTTTTACCTTTTTTCCCGTGTTCAGGTCCATAGGTAGCAAACCGTTCAAAATTCAAGGAAACAATCAACTACAAAAATTTACCTAAGATCTCAATAAACAAATTTCTAAAACATATAAACTTCCTAGAGATGATTCTTAACACTGTTTAGGTAGCACGCAAAAGTGAAAAATTTGCCGAAAATTTTTTAATTTCATTTTTTTTTACCTTTTTCTCCTGTTCAGGTCCATAGGTAGCAAAAAATGAAATATGCCGGGCCAGAACCATGTGCATTCTTCAGTCTATGTTGTTGTATTTGTTCATCCACACTTCCTCTTGGCCGTAATATTTGATTTTTTCCATTATATCTTTCAATGCTTCATAGCTTTCTTTCATGTTGATACCCATTGCTAGCGGAATGGAAGGTTTTCGGTTCGACACATGCAACAAGACTGCTTTCAAGCTTGAAACAGAATCATCAATAAATAATCTCCACTCACTAGCGATGTAGTTCATTCCCATTTTTACCACCAAAGCTTTTATATCGTTGCAGTAAGCGAACGAATTGTCATCATTTAGAGTGTAGAGCATCTGAAATTCAGCTTGTCGTTTGCGGTACGCCGTAGAGTTAACATTAGCATGTGTGAGTTTTCTTTGCTTTAAAAAAGCTGTCAAAAATATTTAAAGTCGCTGCGATAATCCCAATATGGCCACAATGAAATCCATTTCCATTTGTGTTATTAGTTGTGGTCCATCTCTTCTCTGTTGGGGCTCATAATCGGTATCAAATGGATCTTCATAAGTAACACCACTTGATGTACTCATTGCTGTAAATTCTGTAGTACGATCTGGAGTTGGCGGCCTTGGTGATACAAAATTTTCAGGTGCAAGCACTGGTAGTGTGGCTGTTGCAGTTGCTTTATAAATTTTGTTCTTCTCATAATGTCGATTTAGACGACATGTGTAATTTACGCATGCATAGCAACTGGTTGCATCATGATCACCTGGGCGATTAATCCAGTTTACCGGCTTACAATACTTCATAGTACCTCAGCCTCCACTCAACCATGCCATGAGATTGTTATAACATTGGCGACACACTGTATTAGGTGTGTAATTTTCACCGGTCAAGTCCACTTCCTCGAAAAACAATGTATATGCTCTTTTGAATTCACTAGTTAAAAGATTGTTTTCCTTCTGAAATCTTGTTGATGTTTTTTTTCTGGTTTGATGACCGCAAACGTAGCAAAATAAATCAATATTTTCACACTGCATATTGAAATTGTCAGTTGCCAATGTTGTGTGCGAATTATACTGTAGCACTTTCACTTTTTTTACTTTCACTTTATAACTTTCACCGCTGAGCTCTCGTTGACGTCGCGCTGTGTAATGCCTCGATGTGAGCGTCGTGTCGCTTTTATATTCTGTGCTGCGTTCCTTGTTGCGTGTGCTGAGCTTACTGCATTGCCTGTGCTGCTGCTGTCGGGGCATGATCGCGTGATACCTAAGCGCTACCTAAACGGTGTTAACCCTTGGACAAACACATGGTTCTGGCCAGGCATATTTCATTTTTTGCTACCTATGGACCTGAACAGGAGAAAAAGGTAAAAAAAATGAAATTAAAAAATTTTCGGCAAATTTTTCTCTTTTGCCTGCTACCTAAACAGTGTTAAGAATCATCTCTAGGAAGTTTATATGTTCTACGTTCTTGTTTATTGAGATCTTAGGTAAATTTTTGTAGTTGATTGTTTCCTTGAATTTTGAACGGTTTGCTACCTATGGATCTGAACACGGGAAAAAAGGTAAAAAAAATCGAATTTTTTTAAGTTTTTTGCAATTTTGATCTGGAAGGTGAAGTTTTTTTGATTTAATATGTTCGCAATTTTTGTTGTTTGAGCTACAACTTTGCCTCAGAGACTAAATCGAAATTCTCAACGGTTTGCAAGATATGAGAAAATGATCACATTTTACGAAAATGATACCGAGGCCCCAAATCTTTGGCGGCCCATAAAAAAAAAGTGCATGACTTTGGGAAAAATTGGGAGACACGGGTCTTTTTTTTTAAGTCTTTTATCACGTAGTGGTGTCCGTATATGGTTATTTTTTTTCGTGTTGCACTGTGTTATATTAGCGACGGCTTGAGCTTCAAAAATTGTTGGCGGCGACAACGCGTTTGAAAATTTCTGATCGGCTTTCCTCTGTCCAACAGTTGATTTTTTGTGTATGTTTTTATTATGGTTGCATTTTTTTTAATACTTAACAGAGTTACAGAAATAGTACACCAGTTTAAAATGAGATTAACAATTAAACTTCAATTTTTACAAATTAAAATTGTATGAGTGAGTAATCTTCTGGGTAAGTGTGGATTAATAGAGTTAAGTAGCGTTCACAATGGCAGCAACGAATTTGTAATTCAAACCTTCTCGTTCCCACTCATAGTATTGCATATAATGCCCTCTCATGTTTTTCGTGAAATTGGAATTCAAATTTGTCATAGAAGTAGGTTCTACTTCTACTTCAAATTGGAATTTGTTCGAATCAGTTTACGCTACCGACCGCTAGGGGCGCTCTACTTCGAATTTTGTTTTAAAACTTGAAAGTATGAATGAAAATGTAAACATTTTGTGTCAAAACAAACATTTTAATAAATAATATTATCTGTAGAATCTGCCAATAACAATAATTTCACATATAATTAAAATTTTTTATTACCAAGAATACAACACTGTCGCTGGCTTTCGAACAAATCAGCTGATGCAAATGTGAAATGTGTAGTTGTTTGTAGTAAGAGTAGTTCGCGCCAATTTTATTAATAAAGAAAAGAAAAAAGTTTAAAAAAAGCTGACATTTTCAGGTTTATCGAAACCATCCAAGGCCATGACATATTATGGAACATAAGTTTCTAAACATTTCTATAGAAAAATTTGAAAACATTTCTAAAGAAAAATTTGAAAATATTTCTATAGAAAAATTTTAAAATATTTCTATATTTCTATACTTTTCTATAGAAAAATTTTAAAACTTTTCTATAGAAAAATTTGAGAATATTGCTATAGAAAAATTTGAGAAGATTTCTATAGAAAAATTTAAAAACATTTCTATAAAACAATTTTAAAATTTTTCTAAAGAAAAATTTTAAAACATTTCTGTAGAAAAATTTTGAAACTTTTCTATAGAAAAATTTGAGAACATTTCTATAGAAAAGTTTCAAAAAATTTCTATAGAATAATTTTAAAACAACTATAGAAAAATTTTAATAGATTTCTATAAAATTTTACAATTTTTCTATAGAAAAACTTTAAAACATTTCTATAGAAAAATTTTAAAACTTTTCTAAAGAAAAATTTTAAAGCATTTCTATAGGAAAATTTGACAACTTTTCTATAGAAAAATTTTAAAACTCTTCTATAGAAAAATTTGAAAAGTTTTCTAAAGAAAAACACTTAATACTTTTTGCTCCGGGTAGTGGTACAAATCTGAGGTCCGTGTCTCACATTTAATTTTTCTATTTTTTAGTGTTTGCTTTTTCGTTTGTATTGCAATTCTCCATGGTTTTCAATCCCCAAATATGTCTACTGCTGTATAATGTAAACAATGTTGCCAGTCAGCTGTTTTTTTCGAACTTATTCGAACAAATTTGTTGCTTGCATTGTGAACGCCTTTTGACTTTGTTGCTATCATTGCGAACGAGCCTTTAACCTTCGAAATGCGCTAATCTTGGTCGGTGTACATGCCGCATTAGATAATTTGGCAACTGAGTAGCTCAAGTGTGAACAAATTTATTGATTATTAAAGGGATAAAGAAAAATTGAATGAAAAAAATATTTGATAGATTGCCTCAATATTTGATATGAATAAAAAGGCAATCCATCCATCCGTTCATCCATCAGTTAGGAACATATGATGGATTAGTCAACAAAATTGTATTGCAATATACGAGTGGAAGCAATAGCGACTTTAAGGGGAATTACATGAAACTTGAATATTTTAATACCTTTTTATGCAGGAGCATTTGAACCTGCTTGTTTTAAAGAGTTGCTCTATGGAGTAAGAATTTAATTGGCATTTTTTTCCGTAATTTTTGTTTTCAGTATATTATTTTTGAATTAAAAAACGTATTTTGTTTGTCATGTAAAAATTTTAAAATTTCAATTATTCGTCATGGTTTGATTAGATTTGCTCTTCATTTTTATGGAGGTCTAAGCGTTTTTAAGCCACATTGCCACTTTTATGTTTTTGTGTTTTGTAGGCATGATGATTATCCCCAGCTTGTAATCAAAACACGCCGTTTGTCTTTTGAGTTTCAGATGGAATTTAACAATTTTTTTTATGTATTTCAATTGGAAATTGTTTTCCACTAATTGCTGAGTTATTTACATTTTGTTGTTCTAAATCATCTGTCAAAATGAATACAATAACGAATATACTGAAGCTGCAAATACCAGAGGCTACATCATTTATGGTTGTCGCTTGAGAATTCCTTTCATCCAAGTACCTCGCCAACTTGCTGTAGGGGTTTAACGTCGTCATACATATTGTACTGAATGTTTTCTTCTTCTTTTTAATAACAACCACACAATAACGATGCTTATTCATGCAAATACAACAAATATAACAGACAAGGATGCTGATATCCTTGAAGTCTAACAACCAATCCAAAAATATATAAATTTGCTTGGCAGTGTCTAAAAAAAGGACAAGAACGTGAGACACACTTATATATCGTATATATCTATACAGCGAACATCAAATTCATAAAGAAATATTATAGCAAGACGTTAAAGACAGGATGAAGCAAATATTGCAATGCAGCAACGCCTTATGCTTGAGCATCTAACTACGACAAATGATTGAGACACGCAAGAGAAACAAACATCTTCACTATCCTTGTATGTCCTGTAATGCATATGTGTGGAGTATGCAAGCATTCAACTGCCAAGTCAAGTCAGTCAGTTAGTCTCCAAAATGTCTCATGATTTTCAAAATAAGTTGTTTGTTATAATTGTATTCTTCATCTTGTGCCCCCCCCCCCTCAAGCTTCGCAAAACCCCACTCTGTTTTCAGGATACTCAACGTAATATTTGTACTCCATTGATGTTGTTTGTTAGTTTTTGTGGTATTTTTGTTGTTGTATTGAGTGGGGTTGAATTTGTTAGGAAAATTCAATATTTTATTTGAATTGTTTTTAATTTCTTATGAAACAACAGAACAGTTTGTTTTAAGTAGTGACAAATTTGAAACAATCGCAGGTAGAACTTGCTCTCACATAGCCGGACCGATTGCTTTGAAGATTGTGAAACTTCGACTTCAAGGGGTTATGTTTTAGTATACTGCCCGTCTGTTCAAATGTGTCACTGACTGAGATTGTGTATTTTTTCGTGTGAATGCTTTTTGGTCATTACAAACACGACTTTCTTTCTTGCCTACCAAATCTTGTGGCGAGGTTCATACTACAGGTTACAAGGTCAGGAACATTTTTCTAATTGAAAAGTGGTTGGTTTTTGTTCGAAATAATAGACAATTCAATTAAGCACCCTCACTGGCATGACTAGTTTCGAACTCCGTGATAATTTCATCATCAGATGCCCAACTTCTGTGGCTGAATTGATACTATCGTTAGGCGACCAATTGTAGGGGTGTTTTTTATGTTCCAGGTTCCCTTTGGTTGACATTTGTCGGCTTGTATTTGACATTTGTGTAGAGCAGACGATAAAAATTTATTATGGATTATCTAACACACCAACAACACACACCACACCAACACAGTTAATAAAATATTTTTTTTTGCAAAGAATTTTCAAACTTTGTATACTGTGGGAGATAAAGTGAAGTCTGGTTGAACTCAGATGCTAAAAAACAATATTATTGAAGAAATGGGAGCAATAACACCCAATAATATGCCAACATTTTATGCAAAATATTGTTAACAGAGCATACATTTGCGCAGAGGCCAGAGGCGGTCATTTAACCGATATTATATTTCATACATAATTGCTGTCAACCAAACTTTCATGCAATAAAATATTATAAAAAAAAATTGTAACGTTTAAGATTTATTCAATAACAAATAAATGCTGAAAAATCTGTCGTTTTTTGTTGTTTGGACATGTGTTTCGAGCTTGTCAAAAATATAATATACTTGTGCCCAAACGCATTGTGGTTGCTATTCTATATTACTTGTTTGAGACACAATGATTAATATGTTACAATATATGTGTTTGCGACCCAAATATATCTGTGTTTGTGATACAAATACAGCCGTATTTGCTTCACTCTTTATGCTGTCTGGAGAGCAAGTGAATAAACGAGGGGCAACGAGTGTGTATATCTTGTAAGAGTGTTTCTGTATTCAACCATTTCTTATCTGATAGAAATTTACAGCATATCGACCGAAAGGGCATTTAATTACCTTTCCAACGATATGCCACGTATCTCGATTGGACTTTTCGGTTGGGTGGGACCATACACCGAAAAACACAAAAGTACCGCTATCTAAAAAACGGTATTTAGAAAAAAAATTAGCGTTTTTCGTGTTCAGGAGGTCCCAATTAACTTATCTAGGCATGTGGCGATCTTGGTATTTTTTGGCTGTAAACCAGTGTTATTTATAAATGTGGATTTATATTGATAAAATTATATGTAATAAATAATACAAATACAGGAATACCTCGCATAGTACGGTTAATCGATTCCACCATTTTGCCGTACTATACGAAACCAGACTAATCGAGGCACTCGGGCCCTATGCGCCTATTTGCAGGCCCTATTAAAGGACATGATGATGATAATCGAGTCAGAAAACGATAATTTGTTACATATAATTTGTTTTTCATTCTATACCGAAAATTGTATGTTTTCATAATCAAGGGAAAATACCGAAAATTTTATGTTTTCATTATAAAGTGAGAAACCAAAAACAAATAAAAAAAATTTTTTATTTTGAAATAATTTTTTCCAAGAACCATTTTTTTTTGAAAATTTCAAAACCGTGCTATAGAGAAACCGTACTGATCGAAGCAGTACTATACGAGGTATTCCTGTATATTGAATTCAAAGAATAATTCGTTTCTAAATATTATGTTTGGGAGGAAATACGCACATGTTTCCACGTAAGTATGTGACTGTTTGGAGGAAGCACGCGAATGTTTCCACGTAACTATATAGATGTTTGGGATATAGTACGCTTATGTGTCCAAGTAAAATTATACATGTTTGCCAGTAAACATGGTAGTGTTTGCACTTAAATACAAGTGTGTTTGTGACTTGCAAACATATGAATGTTTGAAGTGTATTCCAAACATATACATGTTTCCTGCAGAATGTGTTTGAGAGAACATGTTACAGAGGCCGTTTTTCTTCAGTGTGTACAAACTCAAATATGAAATTTACACGTGCGAATTAGCATCGATCGAAGGTCCCTAAGTACCAACATACACTGATAGGTCCATAATTCCACAAACACATTCTAATAGGGCCACAAGAACAGAAAGCTTTTGGAACGAAGTTCCTTATCGCACGTTGCGGCTGGGGGCTAAATAAGAAAAAATTAAACAACTTTTGTTTTAACACTATTATGCTACAACCCAGTATTATCAACTATATTGGGTACTTTTGCTTTGGTTTGTGTCTAGACTAACATATGTTGGGAAATTTCTTGTTTAATGGGAAGTTTTCTAGTTGGAGCCTGTAACCAGTGTTGCCAGTTGAGCATAATTAATGCTTTTTTAGCATAATTTTGTTGGCATCAGCATAATTTTTTTGAAACATGAGCTGAATGCTTTTTAGCATAATTTTCACAAAATTTTTCCAAAATTTCATGTTTTTTATGAAATTTTTAGCATAATTTTTTAGATATTGCACTATTTTTAATCAATTTTTTTTTGTATTTTACTTTTCAATAATATGTAACAGGTATATTTCTGAATAAATATCGAATCTTTAGGCTGAAAACACACCGGTCGTTTATAAACTGATTCATGGAACAATACATTATTTCTTATGAGCCAACACATACCAAAGGATGAAATCTTTTGGAATCTTTTTGGCAAAACAAAAATTAAACACTAATAATCTAATTATATATTTGGAAAAAAAATGTATTAATGTATTCCAGTTTTGCGAAGATGAAGTTTTTTATGTTTCATAATACACTCCGGTTCACTTATTTAAAGGCACTAAAAATTCCATATTCAGCAGCCTGTATCGTTTGCAATTTGTAACCGATTGCAGAATTTTAAAATGGAATTGGAAGCTAAACATCTTGAGATATAAAAAATAAAAAATATATACAATAGTGGTTTCTCAACTAAAGAACTTTTTTTGAGTAATTTATAAAAAAAAGTTAAAAAATCTCCTTTTTTTTTGGTTCACTTGAATAAAGGTATTTACGAATTTAGCATAATTTTCAAATTAAATTTCTTTTCCTAAACCATATTAAAAATCGAAAAATAAGCTAAACTATAAAAAAGTCTTTTACTCTAGGCGGATTTTAATTTGGGTCACTCGGTAGCCCCTGTGGTCTAATCGGCTATGCGAATAATAGCCCAAGTGAAAATCGCCAAAAACCCAAAAATTAACAATCGCCAAAAAAATATGCGGAAAAAAATTGGGCGATTGTTCATCATGTTTGGGCGTTTTGGTATTTTTGATTTTTTGGGTGTTTGTTCATGATGAATGATCGCCCTTTTACCTAATTGGGCGGTTGTTCATTGGATTTATATTTTTGGGCGAATGTTCTTAAATTTTTGGGCGATTTTACCTCTTTTTTGGGTATTTTTTCTTAATGAAAAAAATTTTGGGTCATTGTTCATTTTTCGTTTTGGGCGATTTTCACTTGGGCGATTATTCGCATAGCCGGTCTAATCGGATGTGCTACAGTCCAGTCACGTTTTACTTTTCTCATTAAATCATGTTGGTAATAAATTTTATTTGCTCCACCATATCAAAAATGTAATCAAGAATAAAATTAAAACAAAATAAAAAAATTTCAAAAATGTTTGACCCTACGCGGATTCGATCCTATGCGGATTGTTCAAATGTTGATTGGAGGAATTTGTTTGTTTGCGGCAATTAAACTTATCCTTTTCTAAAAAATTAAAAACATGTTATGGCTGTACTATGTATAGCCGCAAAGAAAAACGGAGATGCATATACATACTACAGCCATACCACGTTTTTCATTTCTTATAAAACAAGAATTTTCATTTGCCGCAAATAAACCAATTCTTCAACCAACATTTCGCCAGTTTCGCATTTATATTAACAAAAATATATCGTATTTTACACAAAGACATATGTTCCCCTTCAAATTACATTTTTCTACACACAAATTTATAAAACAGAATTCCCCAAATTTGTAATTTCCATATTGAATATTACAAATCACGAGAAAAATAACATAACGAAACAATTTGCAATACATTTATTTATTTCCCTAAGCAAAAAAAAAAATCCAAAGAAAAACAAAATCAACTGTCTTCAAACAAAATTTCGTTAACTCGAATGATTTATAAAAATCTAAACACATTTTCCCCCTCTCAGTTGGAAAAGTGTAAATAGTGAAATGTGATCCTGTGAGAAACCCCAAGAGAGAAAATTGAAGAACATACACCACAAATAGAGAGCATTAACATATACAGTCAACGGTTCCAAGGCAAAAAATAAAATAATGTTATGTAAAATGTGTGTGTAAATGTTGCGTACAAATTCATACACTCTGCATACACTTCCATACATACATACAGATACTTATCTGAACAATACCCGGGTGTAAAGTTGTTGCTTTATTTTTGGTGTAGAACAAATCCGCCGCTAACAAGAACAACTACTATATTATGAAAAAGTAAAATTTTGCATACAAATTTCTCCAGCCAAATGCAACACAACGAAATTATGCTCATCATCCATAAACACAGTTACAAAATGCCAGGATGTAGATGCCAGCTGGGAAAAGAAACTTAGACAAACAGTTTTATAAAGAAAAGCGAAAAAGAACTGCTAACATAAGGATAAACAAAATGCTTAAAGACACAGAACAACAAAGTACAGGGAATCATTTTGAGACTACAAGTAGATAGAGAAACTAAGAACATTGCAGGTAAAACAAATGAATTCCCATTACATCCCATGAAGGGTTTGCGGAAAGCTTCTCGCCAGCAGTCACTAATTAGGACCTACAATTTTACGTCGGTTCCGAACGGTATTTTAAAAAGCTTTTTCATCGCTACATAGTCGATAGTGTCGCCGTTACTACGCGAGGTGACCGTCGTCGAAGGAAATGTAAGGCGGTCAGTGTAGGGATCGAACCCACGTTCACATGTACCATTGCACCACAATTTTGTGTATTCACGAAGCCTCTCAGGTGGAAATGGGCTTCATCGGAGATGTTTTTTTTTTTAAATTGGTATTGACTTCATTTTGCTCCATTACCCATTGAACGAATTGCCGGCGCTTTCCACGGCATGCTGGTTAGAGGTCCTGAGTAAGGTGCATTTTGAATTTTGGCGACACCCTCGTTTACTGCAGCAATGACTCAGAGGAGTCTTACTGTCTATAACCGACCCAGTTTTTTCAAACTTGACCACTCTTCGAGTGGTTGAAATATTGGATGCAATTTCCCGGCAGAAAATTCTTCGAAGTTTTGGAACGAAGTTCCTTATTGCACAGCTAAATGAAAAAAAATTAAACAACTTTTTTTAACACTATTAGGCTACAACCCAGAATTATCAACTATAATGGAGCCTTTTGCTTTGGTTTGTGTCTAGACTAATATATTTTGGGAAATTTCTTGTATAAAAGTTTTCTAGGTGCAGCCTGTAACCAAGATTTAGTATGTATTGAAGTTTTGAACCCAATAAAAAGTAATTTTAGAAAAGCCAAAGTGAAAGAAGTTTAAAAAAAGAAATTGTTCTTAAATAAGTAACTTTTCTTAAAAAAGTAAATTTTCTCAAAAAAAAAAAATACCTATTCATATCCTTAAACATTTTGTTTAAAAAAAAATCTTATCTTATCTTAAGTATCTTACAAAAAGTATATTTTCTTAATAAAAGTAATTTTTTTTAAATAAGTTCCTTTTCTAAAAAAAAGTAAATATTCTTACAACAAATTGCCTTTTTTAAAAAAACTAAATTTTCTCTAAAAAGTACCTTTTTTTGTGAAACAAATTAACTTTTCTTGAGATAAGTACCTTATCTTTAAAATGTACCTATTCTTAAAAAAAGAACCAATTCTAAAAAAATTCCCACTTCTAAAAAAAACCTATTCTTCAAAAATTACCTTTTCTTAAAAAAACTTTTCTTACAAAGATTCCTGTTCTTAAAAGTACCTTTTCTTAAAAATAAAATAATACCCTACTTTTCTTTTTTTAAGAAAAGTAGCCTTTCTGAAAATAAGTATATTTTCTTAAAAAAGAAACCTTCCTAAAAAGGGTACAACTTCTTTAAAAAGTACCTGTTCTTAAAAAAAAGTAATTCTTTGTAAAAAAAATCATACTTATTCTTATTCTTTCAGAAAGTACTTCTTCTTAAAAATAGTACCTTTCTTAAAAATAGTACCTTTTCTTAAAAAAAACATTAGCTTTTAGGAAAGAAGTACCTCTCTTTAAAAAAGGGCCTTTCGGGGAAATATAATACATATTCTTACAAAAAGGACCTAAAAATATTCTTCCTTTATAAAAAAAAAAATGTTCTTAAAAAACGTCTATTATTTTACAAAAAGTATATTTTCTTAAAGATCCCTTTAAATTATCGTATTTTTCAACGGGCGCCTTAAGTGTTTTGTAGTTAGTTCCAAACATAATATACACATAATATATTCCAACATAATATATAGCGAAAGGAACTTCGTTCCAACCGGGTGTCCCCTGACACCTCATGTATTTTTTTGTAAAACGTTTTCACAATTATGACGCGTTGTTCTTTCAAAAGGAATAATTCTGAATATCGGAATATTTATACGTGACTGCTGACAGATTTCAAAGTTGCCACTTACACAAAAAGCAAAATGCCAGTAAATTTAAAAAGTGCAATCTTACTGAGACACCCTTTAGTTTATTGAATTTGACATCGAAATTTGTTTTAATACTTTCACTTTCCCCGAAGTGAAGTTGAACCCTTGGCACCACGATTGCAAGGCCGCTTCTTTAACCACTGAACAATCGAAGGCCTTGCGCAATGATTAACAATACCTTAAAATTTGAATTTACACACATCCATACATTTGTAAAAATATTTTTCGTCCTTCTACACATTGAAAAACGTGTCTGTAATTGTTCTTTGGGTGCAAATATACCGTGGTTGTAGCTTGTTGGAAATATAGTATACTTGTGTCCAAACATATTGTGTTTGTTGTGCAAAGTTTCATGTTGGGGACACAATGATTACTATGTTTATGTTTGTGTGAACCAAATATGGCTTTGCTTGTTGACAACTGCTGAAACCAAAAACGTGACAGACAACAAACAAAGTAACAACTAGTAGATCTTCAATTCAAGGAAACAATGTTTGCACCTAAGTATATGAGCAATTCCATTCCATTTTGATGAAACTTTGTACGTTTGTTCAGTTTGGTGTTGTAAACAAAATTGGAAATTTGTTTGTTTTTAAATTCAAAATTATGAAAGTTATTGCAATTTCGAAATTTTCAATACCTTTTTTTAAAAATCTTATATCTTTGCTTGTAGTTCTGATAATTTGTTTTTAAAAATTGTTTTATTTTAAAATTTTTCTTAAATTTAAAAAAAAAAATTATTTCTTAATTTTTGAAAAAAATGTATCTTAGATTTTTTTTTATTATTTTTATTTAATAGGCTATTTTGTTGGCTATATATCCTATAAGTTTCAAGATGGCCACGAATCAACTTTCTGAGTTACAAATAAAAATGTAAAAAATTCCGTACGCTAAAAAAAAAAATTCACTGAGTTGTTAAAATATTTTAAGTTTTTATTGAATAGTAATCATTATTTCATAGTGAAATTGAACAGAATTTGTCAAATTTTGAGAACATTATGTCTTCGAATTTGTTGAGTTAGTATTTTTGTTGCTGAATTATATTTAGTGGTTCGGAGCTTTCGTCAGAGTTGGAAAACACTTTGGCAATAACTTCTGTTTTCGAAACTGGAATAAATGCGTGCAATGATTTAGTTCCGGCAATAGCAATTGATTTATTAAATCTGCTTTCTAAAATATCAATCTCTTTAGCATATTCTTCCTTTGAGCTGAATGAGAAATTGATTTTTGGTAATGATTTTGCGTAATCAAACAAATCAGTAGCGTTTATAATTTGGTTTTCTAGTGGTCTATGTAAACTTGCTTTTGCTGCAGCTCTTTTCAATGCTCCCCCAACACCATCGCATGGACCTTTCCCCGTGAGATGTAGCAAAATAGTGTCATTCAAAGTGTCATTGCTACCGAAATCTTGTTCATGGTGGACCAAGTTTACAAAGTGTTTGCGATTTTTATACTATGCAGCACAACCATCAGAAAAGTAAATAATTTTGTCCACAGACTGTTGGGAGCTATTTCTTAAGAAATCTATGAGTTTATTTTGAAATAGATGCACTGCTACAGTATTGTGTTCCAAAATATCGGAAATGACTACATAGCTTGTGTGTTCAAGGTTTCCCCCACTATTTTTATAGTAGATCACAAACGGATGGATAGTAGCTTGAGTATTATTCCAGTGATAGCTTTGCACTGAATCTTGAACTATAAACGAATAGTTTTCAGCAAAATCACAAATTGTTAGATACTCTCCAGGTGCTAAATTAGCTTTTACTTTCTCCAGGAACTTATTTTGTTCTTTCGCAATAAAACTGTGCGTTATTAATTTTTTCATTTGATTGGCAAGAGTTTCTACAAATTCGTATACGGGCAATACCTGTGTCACAAGATTCAACCGATCTACTTGTACCCACTGCTTGAAAGTAATAGACTCCACTTCAAGCAAATTGTGTTTCAGATTTGCATCGCCTGAACAAAATGAGCCCTTTCCGAGGTAGCAATTAACTGCCGGTGGATTACATATAGCTTGGGAAATCCAATGCTGGTAGGTTGGAACATTTAGATTTGCTGTCTCGGATATGGTTTGAATTTTTCCTCCCATGTACATAAGTTTTGTATTTTGATGAAGAGCACACACACATACGGTATGTGTTCCACTTCCTCCAATTAATATGCACTCCAGTGGCCGCAATTCAGCAAATTTGGAAAATCCTATTTTCATAAAAGAGTACTCGTCTTTAAATAACTTAAAAAGTTCTTTAAGATTGCAAAGAATCAATCGTTTCTGTTCTTTTATTTTTTCTCCAGCATCGTTCTTAATAGTTTTGTAATATCTTTTTCCCGGCATGACACGGCTATTATCATCATGTTTATAGAATTTTTGAACAGCATCTACCACACCTATGGAAATTCCTTTGCAAATTTTCGCTTTAGGAGGAGCTAAAGAGCAATCACTATCAATTAATTTTTTTGCTTTGTGAGCCATGTGATACGATGATTCGAATTCATTTTCAATTTTTCTAATACCCCATGTTCTTGGTAAGACCGTTGGAATTTTTAATTGTTGATCTTTACTTTCCTTTGCCGCTTTGAAATTTTCTTTTAAATTATCCAAAATTTCATGGCCATCACTAACTGAGGGCTTTAAACCAAAAAGCTTAGATTCGAATGTAATTATTATTTTTGTTAACAATTTTCTTTTTTGATTTTTTGTTCGAAGTTCTTTTAAGTTTATTGGAGATAATGCTGAGTTTCTATCTTCATCAAAAACTTCCATAGTTTCATCGGCGGATGAGTCATCTTCATCATTTAATTCATTGTCTTCCATTAGTATATCTTCGTCCGGGTTGGATTCTATGTTTTTCTCTTCTGACGAAGAAAGTATCAAATTTTGTTCAGCCACTTGAGACCTACATCGATTACAGATAAATTGTTCTTCTGTGAGACTCGGACACAATTTTAGAATAGTCCAGGGGTACACTTCGAAGACTTTTTTTATACTCTTTGTGTTTTTGCTTTTGCAATGGATTGCAACACACTCTATTAAATGGCATCTTGATAATTATAAGAAATTTTAATTATATTACTTTAATTTGTTCACTTTAATTATATTATTCTCTACAAAACGATATGAGTTATATGTATATCTTTGAAGTGAAATAAATTGTGTTCTTTTTTAATACGTCTTTATTATATAAACTCTAGATACACACTAAATAGTCAGAAACTATAACGGTTCATGTTTTAAAATAGAACAAGAATACACAATAAAAGGTTTTAGTGATAATTGAGAGAGAAGTTTTAGCCTACTATGTAGCAGTTCAATTTATTTTCAATTCAATAAAAACTTAAAATATTTTAACAACTCAGTGAATTTTTTTTTTTAGCGTACGGAATTTTGTACATTTTGATTTGTAACTCAGAAAGTTGATTCGTGGCCATCTTGAAACTTATAGTATATATAGCCAACAAAATAGCCTATTAAATAAAAATAATAAAAAAAAAATATAAGATACATTTTTTTCAAAAATTAAGAAATAATTTTTTTTTTAAATTTAAGAAAAATTTTGAAATAAAACAATTTTTAAAAACAAATTTTTTTGGAGCCCTGTTGTGTCCTTAATACTATGACAAAAAAAAATTTCAATTATCAGAACTACAACCAAAGATATAAGATTTTTAAAAAGAGGTATTGAAAATTTCGAAATTGCAATAACTTTAATAATTTTGAATTTAAAAACAAATAAATTTCCAATTTTGTTTACAACACCAAACTGAACCAACGTACAAAGTTTCATCAAAATCGCAGACCTATCATGAAATTAGTGATCGGTTTCCCATGGAATTGCTCATATGGATGTTCCAATCATATACATACATGTTTCCTGCATAATTTTACACGGGACCTTTTTACAGCCTGTATGTTATCTTTACATCACCGTGTCTGAGACCAAAATTGACCAACAAAATTTATTTGAATTTTTTTTTGCAAAATTCCCTCGAAATAGATGCTATGGTAGGGCACAAAAAAAATGTTTGACATCTTTATAATCAACTTTATATTACGCATCGTTTGAGACCCCCTGATTTAAAATTCCAAACAATTGTAACTACAACTATACCTATGTATATATAAACAACCACACATACCGTATGCATATATAATGAAAATATAATTGAATGCACACATATGCACATGTATACATATACATTTTTATAATCATCAAATATACATTTACCAACCGAAATACAAACGCCAAAATTTCAATATGACAAATAACCACATTGCCGTTCTTGGCTCCTGCCCGCCACCAACCAACCGCCTGATCAATTCTAATATTTGTACAAAAAATCAAAAAGTATAAATCATCTTTGGTTGCTGGTGTGGTGGTGCTGCTGCTCACAAATAAAATGTGTTGGATTGTAAATAATGTGAGTGTATGATTGAAAAAATGTATCTGTGTGTGTGTGTGCCAATATGGTTTTTGAAAAATGTTCATCACCACACCTCATTTATTATGCACCCACGCATCACTCACACAAACAGCCAGGCACACAAACTACTTTAGCAATCTGAATACACAGCCTCTCTCAAATTACATTGCTAACACATACAGGCATACACATGCTAATGTCCTTATGAACGAGGACTTGTGTGGTTATACTTTTGAAAATTGCCCAATGAACGAACTCGATGCTTTGCGGTTACACTTTGTTGATTTGTTTAATGGTGCTGTAGGCAACGGATGCCTCTGTCCTTGCCTTTCCAAGTAATTTGCAATACACACATATATAGTTTGTATCCTTCGTGATGAAGTGGTGGTGGTAAGAATGAACAGAGGTATAGATGTTGGCTGTGCCCCAAGCTGGTAATATGCCAATTCTCCAAAATGTTAACATTATTTGCATACAATGCTTCCGAAACTAGCGTGCAATCGAAATAAACAATGTGGGGGAAAATATTTCAGTTAGGCCGACTTGCAAATGCCCTAATCAAAGAGGGGAGGATGACAAGCTTCGAAGCAAATTCCTTTTGCATCCTATTTTCAGACAATGGAGCCGCAATAGCGCGGCCGCCTTTAGTTTGTATAGTTTTTGTGTCACCGTCGATACTGTCGGCGCACACGGCTAGAAATATGCCTCTGAAAATTCGTTGGTGGTGTAATGGCTATTGTGCGCGGCTCTTGTACAACAAAACGTGGGTACGATCCCTGCTCTGACCACCTTACGTATCTTTCAACCTCACTTAGTGATGGCGACACTATCGAGTACTTAGCCATGAAAAGGCTTCTCAAAATACCGTTCGGAACCGGTGTCAAACGGTGTAAAATAGGTCCCAATCAGTGAGATTAAAATTAAAAAGCGCATATCTCCATGGTTGTGAGAAACTCTACCCAATCCTTTCATGGGATGTAATGGGAAACATTCTTTCTTAAACTCCTTATGCCATTGGCGTGGATTGGCTGAAATTCATACGACGATGGGTTGTTGGTCGACATAGAAATCTTCGTTTTCTTCCAAATCTTATTGCAACTCATGCCACTTTCCAATTATTAGACCAAAAAGAACCAGACTAATGACGATGAAAAAATCTCTAGCATCTAAACGAAATGGCAGAGAGAGCGTCTGGGGGCTTCAGTTGTTTCTCTCTCTCTCTCTCTCTCTATCTATCGTATAAATTGGCGACCCAATATCCGTTGTAGCGTTGGCAATAAACTTTATGCGTGGAGCTTAACAACACTATTTTTCTTCTTCAGTTTTTTGCTTATTTAACAGCCTGTTTCTCTATCTCGAACGAACAGCTAAGCGAACGAAAATCACTCACTCACTTTCGACTCAAATTGGGTTCTTCAAAGTCGAAATTTTCGTTCACCTGACTCTACGTTTGTTCCGAACTGAAAGCACATTCGAAATAAAGAAACCAAAAGTTGTAATAAAAAACTTTGAAAAATTTTATCTTTTTTTCGACTTGAAACGACAAGATTGTGTGACCCAAATCAACTTTCTTTTTCTAGAATGCGATCGAAAGCTTTCGTTCGAGATAGAGAACCTGGCTGTAAAGCTTTCATCGTGACCGTGCTTAGGGATCTTTTCTTCTGGGATGGCTCTAATATCGGATTCGGTACAATTTCTTCATTTCTTTAGATCTCCAATATTGTAAACCAACTTAGATCTTTCTCAACTACAACGCCCCATATCTCGATAACTAAGTGAGATATCGGAAAAATTTATTTAATAATTCTATAATTTTTATAAAAGCAAGACATTTTTAATATAAAGCTTATTACCATTATATTATTTTCAAAAAAGTCGAGCACAGTATTTGTGTGTTTCTGTCTTATTTTGGAGTGTACAGTAGACCGGATCGGCCTCCATATAAATTTTTTTTCCCACAGTCGAGGGCAAATATGCAAGGTCACCTCGAGGCAATTTCAAAAACAAAAGATTGTTTCCTTTCCGAGCCCGTGAAAAACAGCCAAAACCTTTTTTTATCGTAGTTTTTTTTTTATTTGTGGCTCGATCGTAACATTCAAGACATCGTTGTATAGGTCTCGACGAGTACTACATTTACCCTATAGATGTCGCTGACGTACGACATCACTATCTCATTTAATGCAATTTCTAGCCCTAACATTTAAAAAAAAATGTTAGGATTAAAGGTCCTTTAAAAACCAAGAACAGTTTGCTTTGGAAGTATTTAGTTTTATTCCAAAACAAAAACGTTTCTTATGAAAAGATATATTTCCAGCAATACTACAAATATTTGTTCGTGTTGTTTACATTATTACCGCAAATTATTGCATACTTTTTGGCGCTGTCGAAAAATTATTCAATACGAATTATTGCACATTTTTTGACGCAAATTATTGCATACTTTTTAGCGCTATCGACAATTGTTTTAAATATTTGCTTGGGATAATTCATTTTTAATCTAGTTATCATTGTAAGAGATGCCCGGCGGATGACATCGGCATATAAAATTATGTAGTAACAATTATATTGAAGTATCATTAAATGAGGCCTTCATTAGTCGATGATGTCTTACGTCAGCGATATTTATAGGACAAATGCAGTACTCGTCGAGACCTATACAACGATGTATTGCCTGTTACGATAGAGCCACAAACAAAAAACTTCAATAAAAAAAATGAATGTTGGCTGTTTTTCACGGGCTCGGAAAGGATTTTGTTTTGTAAATTATCTCGAGGTGACTGGACTTTGGGAAATTTTTTTCGTGACCCGTTATGGTGTACAGAATAGGATCAAGAGGCCTTGGATATCTTAGTCTCCCCAAGAGAGCCGTCAACATGTAAACTTTAAAACGACTTCAGAAGGCACGCCGCCGAAGACGATCTACAGTTGGTTCACTCGCCCCCGCCGATATTATCTGGTCGGCTCTACTCTCTGCCCATGATAGCCCAATTACAAAAATATGCGCTTTAAATTGTTAGGCCTATTCAGTTTTAAGCCGATTCTAAACGATTACAATTTGAGCAAGTTGTTCGTGGTCTTGGCCCAAAAAATAAATAAATATGGTCATTGCAGGTCATAAACTTTCATTCTTAGGTGTAGCAGTGGCTACTGCATCAAAAAATCTCTGATCGATATTTCATCAATAGTTTGTTGCTTTAACGACAACCTAACATCAAGTTGATGCAAATTATTCATCAATTTGCTGTGCATTTTTCGTCAATTAGATGTAAGGTTGTCATCAATTTGATGCAAGTTGGTCATCATTTTGATGTTAATTGGTCATCATTTTGATGTAAATTGTTTGTTAATGTGTAGCCAAACTGTGTGGCCTCTTTTTCATTGTAAAAAATTCACAAGAACAGGGTATAAGACCACATAGAGACTGCTCGTAGCGTGGATATTGTTTGCAGTCAATTGGACTATTTTCTAATATATATTTACTATCAATTTTCTAGGAGTTTTTTCGTCTTTTTATTCTTTCAATACTACGTCCATATTTTGAATCGACCGCACTAATTTTTCTAAACTCCAATGACGAAGATTGACGTAAAAAAGATGCATGAAGGTGAAAAACTGAAGAAATGCACTATCTTCAAACAGAGGAACATTTTCAACGAGTTGATGAAATTTGTGATCAATTCAATGAAGAACAATTGATGGACATTAATCATCGATTTAATGTAAAGATTTTCTCTCAGTGAGCTGTTGAGAATTTTCATACATATTTGAACTTAGCAACACCAGTTTTTTGCCCCTATTGCAAATTTGTAAGTTTTGAGTTATGACTCTTTTGTAGTTAGGGTGCAAAATGTTCTACATGTTCGATAATAATGTTAGCTCGAAATTAAATAAATAAACAAATTCAAATAAACAATACTGTAGTGTTTTTTGATCAAATTCTGTTCTATTCTATTTACAATTCAAGTAATCCCTTTGGAATTTAAAATACAATTTAGAAAATGAATGGGTATTACAAAATTACACAAACAAAACATCCTCTCTACGAAATGTACAAATAATTTGTTTTGTTCTCTCTTTCAGTTTTTAATATCCTGTAATGTATATGCTCTACATGTGTGTGTGTGTCCTATTTTTATACATTTCTAAGTAGTGAGGTCCATACGAGGATGTGAGCTATAAATTGCTATCTTGTTGTTTACGAGTTGTTTTTCATTTTGGCCAAATTATACTTAAATGTTTTTTTTTTTTTTTTGGTTTCTCCGGCTGTGGAGGGGGCTTTTCATAAGTAATTTGTTCATTTGTTATTTTAGTTTTTACTATTGGTGTTGCCTTTTGGCCCATGTGCAGAAATGGCCGAAGGCTTTAAGTACAAAATACTCGGACATGTGGTGATATGTTTTTCGTGTATTGAAAACTTGTTCATTTAACCCTGTTGGGAATTGGTTTTATTCTCGTTGTTTTTGTTTTTTTTTCTGGTATTTTTGGCAAAAACCTGAGGTTGCTTTTGAATTTGTATATTTTTGTAAACAAATTTATTTGTCAAAAGTTAAGTGGAATACATGAAAGGAGTTTGAGACAGAAAGAACTAACATTAAGTTGTTGTGGTTTTGAGGAAACCATGGTCAAGTTTATAAAGGGAACATATCATTTTGTATACAGTTCATACTAATAACAATTGATTTAGTCCCAAGAACTAAAAAAAAACCAGTTTCATCCTGAGTGTTTTATTGTAATAAATGGTTTTACAACAAATGATTTAATATCATATTTTACCAGGGGTTTGTGGTTATCAAATGCCAAACAAATTATTAAACAATTTAAATAATGGAATAATATTTTTATTGTATCCTTCAACCTCAAGGCAATTCTACTAATATATCTCTATTAACAGAGTTATAGTTTTTAAAAAGAAGTTTTGCAAAAGGCATCATCATGATTCCTGCAAACCATATAGCTGTTTCAGATCTTCATCAGTGGTTGTTTGAAATTATACTATTGGAAAATTCATCAAACTAAATGCAAAAGGAAATTCATTGTTATTGAAATTTTCCCAGTACGTAAATGTTCGCAAAATATTGCATGCAAAAAGACCTTTACGGTATTGAAAATATCTCCACTGCTGTCCAGGAATCATGAGGAAGCATTTTTCGAAACTTCTCTTTAAAACCTATAACTCTATTAATAGAGATATAGAATGGTCTTGAGCTTCAATAACACAATAAAATAGTATCAGTAAAAGGGCCGAATAAATAAAAAATTACATGAGGTGTCACAGAACACCCTGTTGGATCGAAGTTCCTTTTGCTATACCTGATTGCCTACTTTGTTCCAACACGCCTAAGGCGCCCGTTGGAAAATACGATAATTTAAATGGATCTTTAAGAAAATATACTTTTTGTAAAATGATAAACTTAGTTTAAGAACAATTTTTAAAAGCTAATGTTTATTTTACGAAAAGGTACAATTTTTAATAAGAAGTACTTTATGTAAGAAAAAGCCTAAGAGTATGAATCTTTTTTTACAAAGAAGTATTTTTTTTAAACAACAGGTAGTTTTTAAAGAAGTGGTACTCTTTTTAGGAAAAGGTTATTTTTTTTAAGAAAATTTACTTATTTTCAGAAACGCTACTTATCTCAAGAAAAGAAAAGAAAATGTATTCGGCCCTGTTCTGTAAACAGACTCTAGACAAACATAAATTGTTTCAGGAAATTTGGGTTTCTGTAAAACAATTCAGAAGAAAAATATCAGCTTTGAATTAGAATACAAATGCCTTGTGATTTTAAAAACAAACAATTCAGAATAAAAATATCGCATGTTTTAAGAACATCAAAATATTAGACTTTTTGTTCTGATAGAAAATGCTGATTCAAAATGATTCTTTATGCAGAACAGGGCCGATTAGTTTATTTTTAAGAAAGGGAATTTTTGTAAGGAAAGCTAATTTTTAACTGAAGGTATTTTTTTAAGAAAATTTTATTTTTAAGAAATGTTTTTTTTTTTTTAGAATTTGACCTTTTTTCTAGAATAGGTACATTTTTAAGAGTAGGTACTTATCTCAAGAAAAGTTTAAATGTTTCCCTATTCTCTCACGAAAAGGTAGTTTTTTAAGAAAAGGAATATTTGTTGTAAGAAAATGTACCTTTTTAAGAAAAGGTACTTATATAAACAAAAATACTTTTTTAAAAAAAAGGTACTAACGGGTTTTTCAATAAGAGCGCTACAAAAGTTTTTTTTAAATAAAACAAAACCGGTTTTAGAAACCAACGAAATTCTGTATTCCTGTGAAAGTACGTTCGATGCCATTATGTATGGAACTCGATTTCTTTTGCATGGCCACCACGGGCACGCTTGCAGAAGTCTAGACGCTGAATCCAATTTTCGTTGGTTTTCAAGCATAAATCGGCCGATACTGCTGCAATTTCACGTTCGATATTCGTACGAAGTTCATCAATCATCGCTGGCTTGTTGGCATAGACCATAGACTTGACGTAGCCCCACAGGAAATAATCTAACGGCGTCAAATCGCACGACCGAGGCGGTCAATCGACTGGGCCATTTCGTGAGCTAACACGTTCACCAAACTATAAATTGATTGTGGCATTCGCTGTGTGGCTTGTTGCGCCGTCCTGTTTTAACCACATGTCCTCCAAGTCCATATTATCCAATTGGGGCCAAAAATATTCGGTTATCATTGAACGGTAGCGATTCGCATTCACAGTAATGTGCCGGTCTTGATCATCACGGAAGAAGTACGACCCAATGACGCCGCCGGCCCATGAACCGCACCAAACCGTAATTTTTTCGGGATGCAATGATGACTCATGGATTACGTGTGGATTGCTGTCTGGCCAATAACGCATATATTGCTTATTGACGAAGCCATTCAGCCAGAAATGAGCCTCATCGCTGAAGATGATTTCCGATGATTTTCCGCTCTTAAAGTTGAGGCCACTGACACCAAATTTCGGTAGTAGATTTTAATAATTTCGATTCGTTATTGGCTCGTATATCTTTCTATGATAAAATGGCAAACCTTACTCAAGAGAAATGTCAAAAGAGCGGGAAAAATATGGCGTCGTTTGCTGTCCCTATCGATTTACTTTTGTAGCGTCTCTGTTGAAAAATCCTTTACTTGTAAGAAAATTTATTTATAACGGGTCCGCCATCTAACCTTTTTTTTCAACTAGTGCTTATTTTGTGAATGGTAACACTTAGCTCATGTCTGATTTGACAGATAATTAGTTTTATCCTTCCGCTGAACGAATATGGTTGTGTATACGCTTGAACAACGCTGGGAAATATGGGAAAAATGGGCCTGCGATCGACTTACAGAAGATGCCGATTTTGCCAAAAAAAAATCATCTTTTCAGATGAAGCTCATTTTGATCTTGGCGGGTATGTAAACAAGCAAAATTGTCGCATTTGGGGCACAGAAAACCCGCACGCATACATTGACAAGCCGATGCACCCAAAACGAGTCACTCTTTGGTGCGGATTTTGGTCAAGAGGCATAACTGGGCCACACACCCGAAGCTACACTCGATGTTTTGCACGCTGTTTTTGAAGATCGCATTATCAGCCGCAAAGCTGATGTCGTTTGGCCACCTCGGAGCTGCGAATTGACACCGTTGGACTATTATTTGTGGGGTGCCCTCAAAGATAAGTGTTACGCCGACAAGCCAGAGACAATTGACGCTTTAAAGGACAATATTCCTGAAGCCATTGGTGAAATACAGCTGCACACAATCGATAATGTGCTTAAAAATTGGACCGATCGTGTAGGCTACTGCATGGCCAGCCGAGGCAGCCATTTGAATGAAATTATTTTCCATTATTAACCGGAAGGATTTTACTTTCAAATAAAAAAAGAAATAAATAATCAATATTCTTCGAGCTTGAGGTCTGATTTGCTGTTGTTGTATTTATTTTCCTCGATATTTCGCTACTCCTTTGTGTAGCATCGAGGAAAATAAATACAACAACAGCAAATCAGACCTCAAGCTCGAAGAATATTGATTATTTATTTCTTTTTTTATTTCGCTACTCCTTTGTGTAGCATCGAGGAAAATAAATACAACAACAGCAAATCAGACCTCAAGCTCGAAGAATATTGATTATTTATAGATAAAGAAAAGGTCGAACAACAGAATAAAAATAAAAAAAGAAATTTGAGAAAATTTTCAGCAGTCTTTTTTTATAGCATTTTCAAAAAAAAAAGTTATTTGGCGGACCCGTTGTATGCAAAGGAGCTTCTTTAAGATAAGGTATTTTTTTAAGAGAAGGTACTTTGTTTAAGAATATGAATAGGTATTTTTTTGAGAAAATTTACTTTTTTTAAGAAAAGGCACTGATTTAAGAAAATTTTCTTTTTTTAATCTTCTTTCACTTTGGCTTTTCTAAATTTACTTTTTTTTGGATTCGAAACTACAATATATACTAAATATTGATTACAGGCTCCACCTAGAAAACTTCCCATTAAACAAGAAATTTCCAAACATATGTTAGTCTAGACACAAACCTAAGCAAATATAGCATAAAAGTGCTAAAAAAAAGTTGTTTAATGTTTTTTTAATTTAGCCCCCATCCCATTCGTTCCAAAATCATCCCTGATGAATTGGCTCGTGGGGCACGACGAAACTGCAGGCAATTGTTATTGCTTGTAAGAATTGTGTTGTCTTTTAGGCAGCAACAAAACGCATGGCTATTCTGTAATCGGTTGATACATACGAACAACGCTTACAAATCACTGAGCTTTTTTTTATTAAAATTCCTGCTCTGTGAAACATGTGTTTCGCATGTCCATTTTATGGTTGTCATAATTGACCCACCGAGCAGGCTATTCAAGCCAATATGACCAAGTTCCACTCTAAAAATAAATAAATGGTTTCCCATTACATCCCATGAAGGGAGAGGGGAGAGCTTCTCACAATCACTCAGCAGTGCGCTTTCCAGTTTTCACTCACTGATTGGGACCAACAGTTTTACACCGATTCCGAACGGTATTTTGATAAGCTTTTTCATGGCTAAATACTCGATAGCGTCGCCGTCACTATGCGAGGTGACTGCCGCTGAAAGAAATTTTAAGGTGGTCAGAGCAGGGATCGAACTCAGGATCTCATGTACAAGAGGTTCCACACTATTGGACATAAATCCAGCAAAGCGTAACCCTAGGAATGGTACCGAGGAGAATATTGCTGCTGAATCCGCCAGTGTTAATGAAGATCGTGATATGGCCATCCGTCGCCAATTGCGGTAATTGGGTTTGTGTTATTCGACCACCTCGGTCTAAAGCCATACAAAATACAGCTGGAGCCGGTCGGCCTACCACAACGTGCCTTAAAGAAGCTGGAAGAAGATCGCTTTTTTCGAAAAATTGTCTTCAGCGACGAGGCTCATTTTTGGCTCAATAGGTACATCAATAAACGGAATTGCTGAAATTGGTCCCAACAGCAGACCAATGAGGCAGTTCAACAGCTGCCTATGCACCCTGAAATATGCATAACTTGGTGCGGTTTATGTGCCGACGTTTTCATTGGACAGTACTTCTTTAAAGATGATGATGCCGACACGTTACAGTCAATGGAGCAAGGTACCGTTTTATAAACACGGACTATATTTTGCCCAAAATGAGAGAATTGGATTTGGCTGATATGTGGTTTCAGGAGAGCGGTGCTACATGCCACACTGCATTCCGTACCAAGAACCAATTGAGAGGTGAGTTTGGTGAGCAATTAATCTGACGTTTTAGCGCTGTCTATTAACCGCCTCGTTCGTGAGATTTGACCCTACTAGACAATTTTTTTAGAGGCCCATGAAGTCTCGTCTATAGAGACAAGTCAACCAGGATTACAGCCTTGTAAGGGATTACACGTGTCATTGTGAGATACCAGCCGAAATATTGGAAAAAGTGTGGCAAAATTGGACTGTTAGAATGGACCACGTGAAACGTAGCCGTTTTTCAATATTTGTATGACATAATCTTTAAAAAGTAAATGGCACATGCTCAAAAATATTTCAATTGTCCCCAGCAACATATTGCAGGAACTATGTACATGTTTGGCGGCATTGTTTTCGTGAATTGAAGATCTGCTGCTGTTTGTTTCTTTATTATCTGTCGCGATTTTGTTTTCTAGAGTTTTCATCGAACAAAGCCACATTTGGGTCACATATATATATATTATAACCAATTAATAATTGTGTTCCAAACATATACTTATATTGAATGACAAACACAATGTGTTTGGACAGAAATATACTATATTTGGGACAAGCTACAAACACATTATATTTCTATCCAAACAACAAAAAATACCAATTTTTCAGCATGCATGCATTAATTAAACGATATAATTTATATAATTATAATTTTGCGACAGAGCAACATATCTGCAACATAGGCTCTCCCCAATCCCTTCCTGGGTTGTAATGGGAAACCAATTTATTTTATTATTTAAGCTGTGGACCAACTTGATGTTTGTTCTCAAAAAAAAAAAATTATTCCTGTTTTAAATCTAAATTCCTCGATCCAACTATTTGTAGCGCAATAACGCAACTCGGAAGAGCTATTATATTCACGCTGAAAAGTCAGTATTTTTTCTGTTTGGATGCAAATATAACGTGTTTGCAGCTCGTCGAAAATATAGTGTACTTGTGTCTAAAGACATAGTGTTTGGTATTCAATGTTACATGTTTGAGACACAATGATTAATAGGTTATAATATATGTTTTTGTGACCCAAATGTGGTTTTGTTTATTGAAAACTGCTGAAATCAAAAACGTGTCAGAAAATAAAGAATCAAATAACCAGAAGATCTTCAATTCATGGAAACCATATTTGCAAACATATTCGTGTTTCCTGGAATATGTTGCTGGGACCGTTCTGTTTCAGCGTGTACATTTTATAGCACGAGGAATCTCTTTCTTCAATGTACACAATGGATACAATGTCATACATTGGCTTTTCTTAAGTCAAAGGCAATTTTAATTTTATGAATTGAAAATGGCAACAATGGTTATGCCTCGTGCACTTCAATTATATTAAATATTAAAATCTCTATATTATATCCATCACATAATATTTCTGCAATAGATTCAATATCTATTCAGATCGGTCACTTTTTTGCTCCTTAGATTATTACAATTCCTTTACATATATCTTAAAACATAAAATGAATAAATCCTTGGAATTATTAATGATAATCATGATTTACTGTTGCAATAATAATGATGATTGGATTTCCCTTTGGAACAATACATCTATTAAGATTTTCTATGTAAATATATGTATAAATCACAATCAAAGTTATTGTTATCTTCGGAATTACTTTTAGATATACGAGTATTTTCACATTTACATTTCGCCGAAGGTATCGAGAAATTGTTATAATTTATTACTTACAAACACTGAAAGTCAAAATAATGTTCACTTTTTTCGCCTATCTGGGATATATATATATAAAAATTGTACATGAGGGGGAAAAAAACTTAATAAAAGTCAAAATTTTATAAATATTAACAATGTGTAAATGGAGTTTGAATTTAAAAACGGAGACAATTTTGTGTTGAGTCTCTTTTTTAATTTGTCCTATTTTGTGCTCCAGCGTTTTCTATCGGAATACGAAAAAACGCGATATCGAAAAAATTGTCCGTTTAGCTCATTTGGAATTGTATAATTTGAGTTTGATATAAAAGATCACCGTGTTCCTACACGCAAGGATAGAAAACTTGTGGAGACCCGCTACGTATGCCCAGCGTTTGCCCCAAAAATTAAAACGTTTCTCCCAAATATAAAACGTTTATCGTAAAAGTTGATTCTCTTGTTGTACGCGAACTTTTATTTTGATCGAAATTTGTACAAGTTACTTTATCGACAGCTACAAAATACATTTGAGAAACTGTGTGAAACAAACCA
This sequence comes from Phaonia tiefii, assembly GCA_963931995.1. Classification (NCBI taxonomy): domain Eukaryota; kingdom Metazoa; phylum Arthropoda; class Insecta; order Diptera; family Muscidae; genus Phaonia; species Phaonia tiefii. The sequence continues at coordinate 90,850,457 of OZ008367.1, forward strand.
GTGTATACACACTCGTATACTCAAAAGTGATATATTTCTTGCATGTTAAGTTGTCGATAGTTTTCGACCAAACATATGCAATCATGATACCTGGATTGAACTAAGGGACAGTATAAGTAAAATATAACAATTTTGACGTAAATGAAAGTTCGTTTACAGCAATAGAAATTACCTTTACGAAAAAAATTTTTGTTTTGGGGGAAATGATTTAACAAATATTGGCAACGCAGGGTACACGTAGCAAACGAAAATTTTGTCAGTTTTGAATGTTAATGTATGAGAAGTTCATACTTGAAGGTCCGAAATATTGTTGGGTTTCGTTGGGATAATAGATAGTTCAGAGAAGCACACTCTCTTTCGCGACTAGTTTCGAACTCCATGACAAGTTCATCATCAGATGCCTTCTCACTGTTTCCGAATTGCTGTTAATAGTTTTATAACTGATTTTGTTAATTTTACATGATAATACATGAGATTTTCATACTAACAAGATCAGAATCATTATTCCTAGGTAAAAAGGGTCGGTGCTTGTTGGAATATTTAGGAAAGCACACTCACTGGCATGACTAGTTTCGAAATCCGTAACTAGTTTGTCATCAGACTCCTAACTATGTGCCTGAATAAATACCAACGGTAGATCATTAATCGTATCCCTAAGTACCAACTGACACACTGAAAAGTTTATTATTGCAACACAAGAGCAGAAGAAGTTTTTACTGCATCCCAGTGTGTCATATGTATCCGATTCGAATTCGAGACGGACTCGTTTCTTTGAACATTTTGTCCGAAATTCAAAATAGTTACGGATATATAACGAATCCGTTTGCGTGTGAAATTTCTCTGGAAAAAGGGAATCGGTCTCTATACTCTTTCGGACCCGTCACTTTTATCATTTTTTTCGGATTCGAAACGGATTTGTTCTAATTTTCGTTGTCATCCAATTTTGTATTCAGTTTTTGTGTTTTAGCAACTCAGATATTAATTTTTTAGTCTAAAATATTTGCCACTAAAAGATGACAGGGGGAGGGGGCGTGGTTCGGTCACCCCTTGACCGAAATGCGAGCTTTATTCCCTCACGAATTTTTAGCAATTTCAAATTTGCTTCCCCAAACTCGCATGTCGCTTTTTCATATTTCATGGACTCGTAACGGGTTGGAAACGGATCCGCCAAATCGTAATTGCACTGATTACATTTTTTATGTTTTACGAACTCGAAACGGGATCTGGTAAATCGCAATTTTGCTGCTTCGTTGTTTTCATGATTTTACGGACTAGTTACGCGCTCGAAACGGGATCTGGCAAATCGGAAATTCACTGATACGATTTTTTATGTTGTTACGGACTTGTAGCGGATCCGCCAAATCGAAATTTTAATGAGTCGCTTTTATGTTTTTAAGGATTCGTAACGGGTTAAAGACGTATCCGCAGATTCACAATTCCACTGATTCTCTTTTAATGATTTTACGGGCTCGCAATCGGTTCGAAATAGTTCCGCTACATCGCAATTTTACTGATTCACGTTTCTATATTTTTACGGACTCGTACCAAGCTTGAAACGGGTTCATCAACTGATATTTAAATTTTTTATGCTTTCACGGACTCGTAACGGGGTCGAAACGGATCCGCATCCGATTTTAGGTACATTGAGATGTTCGTCTTTTCTCGTCCATTCTAGCAGAGATTTAAGCTTTTGCAGCAAAAGTATGTTTTTTGCTGCAAGGGACCACCAAACTATTTTCCTTTTCGCGCACAATTAAAAAATTTCTACCTACAAAATATTTGACTTTAGGCAAATTTTACCTGAGGCCACTCGGTAGCTCCCGTTTGCTAGTCGTCTGTTCCACAGTCAAAACACGTTTTCGTTGCTTATATAATGAGAAATTTCGTTTGTCGCAAATAAATTAAAATTCCAAAATTCCATGTGTGGGCAACACAATTTTTGTTTAGGTTTAAATAAGTAAATATTTGCCCATTACATCCCATGAAGGGATAGGGGAGAGCTTCGCACAATCACTGAGCTGTGCGCTTTCCCGGTTTCAGGCACTGATTGGACCTACAGTTTTACACCGGTTCCGAATCGTTTTTAGAGAAGCTATTTTATGGCTTATTACTCGATAGTATCGCCGTCACTAAACGAGGTGGCCACCGACAGTGTAAGGTTTAGGTTTAGAAAATGAAGAAACCATTCGAGAGGGTGCTAGGTGTCCTATTTTTGTTCTTGAGTGTAATTTTCATATTATACCTGATTTTATTTTATTTTTATTTTCCTCTACGTATCAATAAAATATTAATTTATAGAGATATTTACTTGTATTTGTCATCTAAGAATATGCATACATTTTGGCTTCACATTCATAAAATTGAAATAATGGCTTTTCTATGGTTATTCGCCATAAATTTGGAAATTGAAATAGAATTTGTTTGTTATTTGAAAAATTACCATTTACGAGATACAAGGAAGAACAACAACGAATATAAAAATATAATTTTTGTGAGAAATTTCCTGAGTATCAGATGCGTGGAAAATAACAACGAATTTAGGAATATAATTCTTGTGGGATTTTAAATTTTCGTTTAGTGGAAAGCCCATAAATTGTAGGGAGTATTGAAAAAAACTTTTTTTTTTGGAGGGAGTCTGAAATGAAGCATATTAAAGAGCTGATTGTGGGATACTAATATTGTATACATATACATACATTGTCTTTAGCTAAAGTACAAATTTCTTTGAAAAACTAAAAGAAATCCCGGTTTTAAAAACGGTCCAACCTCACGGGATCAAAATATTTTGGGAATCATCAGAAAACAGGAGCTCTCCACAATCGCTTCGCAGGATATAATGGGAAATCATTTTTTTTAATTTAAATTTTTATGACCGATTTTGTTATTTTTAAGTTAATGTATGAGAAGTTCATATTACAAGCTAACAAGGTCTGGAACATTTTTTTAAATAAAAAATACTAGGTTTTTTGTTGGGATAATAGACAATTGAGTTAAGCACAATCACTGGCATGATTAGTTTCGAAGTCCGTGACAAGTTCATCATCAGATGCCTAAGTACTGTGTCTGATTTGATACCATAGCTAGATCATCTATCGTACACACTGAAAAATGTTGTTGTTTCGATGCAAATATAACGTGTGTTTGGGGCTTGTCGTAAATATAGTATACTTGTGTCCAAACACAACGTGTTTGCTATTCAATATTACATGTTGGAGACACAATGATTAATATGTTATAATATATGTGTTTGTTGTGGCCGTCGGTGGTGCAATGGTTAGTGTGCGCGGCTCTTGTACATGAGATCCTGGGTTCGAACCCTGCTCTGGCCACCCTCAAAAAAATTTCTTTCGGCGGCGGTCACCTCGCATAGTGACGGCGACACTATCGAGTATATAGCCATGAAAAAGCTTCTCAAAATACCGTTCGGAATCGGAGTAGAACTGTAGGTCCCAATCAGTGAGTGAAACCTGGAAAGCGCACAGCTCAGTGATTGTGAGAAGTTCTCCCCGGTCCCTGCATGGGATGTAATGGGAAGCCATTTATTTATTTTTTTAATATATGTGTTTGTGACCTAAGTATATCTGTGTTTGGGATACAAATACAGCTGTGTTTGTTTGCACTATTTACTCTCTATTGATAGCAAGTGAATAAAAGACTCAAAGTTGTATATGTGCAGCTGTATTTTTGCATAACTTTTCCGCCAGTAATTCATAAAAATTCCTAAACGAAGTTGAAGTGGGTATTTCTTACATCTGTTGCGTTTTAGATATATAAATAAATGGTTTCCCGTTACATCCCATGAAGGGATTAGAGAGAGCTTCTCACACCCAGTGAGCTGTGCGCGTTCTAGTTTTTAAACTCACTGATTTGGACCTACAGTTTTACACCGGTTCCGAACGGGTTTTGAGAAAATTTTTCATGGCTAAATACTCGATAGTGTCGCCGTAACTAAGCGAGGTGATCGCCGTCGAAAGAGTAGGGATCGAACCCACGTCCTCATGCACAAGAGCCGCGTTCACTAACATTGCACCAGCGACAGCGTTTTAGTTTCATGTATTTAGTCGTCAATCGACAATGGAAAAATTGTATACACGATACAAAATCTGTCTTTTTTGTTGTTTGGTTTTTCTGTTTGCTAATCAGAATCAGGCCGTCGGTGGTGCAATGGTAGTGTGCGCGCCTCTTGTACATGAGATCCTGGGTTCGATCCCTGCTCAGACCACCTTAAAAATTCCTTTCGGCGGCGGTCACCTCGCATAGTTACGGCGACACTATCGAGTATTTAGCCGTGAAAAAGCTTCTCAAAATACCATTCGGAACCGGTGTAAAACTGTAGGTCCCAATCAGTGAGCATAAAAGTAGAAAGCGCACAGCTCACTGGTTGTGAGAAGCTCTCCCCGATTCCTTCAAGGAATGTAATGGGAAACCATTTATTTTTTATAATCAAAATTACATGTTGGAGACATAATGATTAAAATGTTATAATATATGTGTTTGTGATCCAAATAGATCTGTGTTATGATGCAAATACAGCTGTGTTTATTGCACTTTTTACGATCTCTCGAGAGCAATCGTGATTTATTCTGAAAGAAAACCTGAGAGACAAGAACAAAATGAGAAGCAAAAGAGCAGCAAATTCTTATTTCTTAAAAAAAAAATAAAAAATATAAAAAGGGAGGTTTTAAATCATTTAGCTTTTATATTAAGTGGTTATAAATGTAGATTTATATTGGTTAAATTATTTATAATAAATAATATACTATATATATTGAAATCAAACAATAATTTGTTTCTATTACGGTTGAGAGGAAATACGTACATGTTTCCACGTAATTATATGGAGGTTTGGGAGGAAACACGCGAATGCTTCCACGAAAGTATATGAATGTTTGCGATGAGGCACGCACACGTTTCCACCTAAAAGCACACACGTTTGCCGGTAAACATTCTAATGTTTCCAGTTAAACACATGAGAGTTTGGGACGTTCAAACATACGAATGTTTGGAGTGTGTTCCAAATATATACATAGTTCCTGTATAATATGATTGGGGAATATGGTATAGATACCGTTTTTTCAGCGTGTGTATATAAAGTACAAACTCAAATATGCAATTTACATATTTTTTTTTTATTTCAAAATTCAAATATATTTATTAAATTTTAATTGATATATTTAACTCACAAAATAGAATTTTCAAATTTCAATTGGAAATGGACTAGAAGTGGAAACATGAAAATCTAACGGACGACAATAAATTCCGTGTCAAAATCATCTTTTTGACTTCTGGTTTATACTTAACTGCAAAAAAATGTAATTTTAGTACAGCCTAATAAATACTTAATTGTTCTGTTTGACAGTGGATATTTTTACGTTTTTCTCTCGATTAATTAAAAATTGAATTTTAATTGACTGCAAAATAAATATGTACATAAGGGATGGTTATAAAATATATTCTCACAGAATTGATAAAGCAAACTCTTTATTCTGTTTTTATTATAGAAGTTTAGGAAATGTTTATTTTACCACCACCTACTTGCAGAACTCATTCCCAGAAAGCAAATGTTAGGTTTAGTAAATTCTGAATATATTCCATAAGAGGTTGATATAATTTTTTTGAGTTTGAATTTTATCGTGTTTTTGAATTGAAATTTTCAAAGAAAATTTAAAATGTAGTGATACGGATTTGGTTCAATATAATTTCTTAAAATTTGTTTTTGTCTAATGCTATACTATGTATTTGAGATAATTTTTCGATTTTGTTTAATTTTAATTCTATTTTGTAGATATGGCGCCGCACCGAATCCACCGGATGGTGGTAGTTCCGTTGTATTGGCGTTGCTTGATAAGCTGATTGAAAATGGTCGCAATTATGTATTTCAAAATATCTCGTGTCTTCAAATACTTTTACGGAATATACCACTAATAGAATTGCCATATAAGGTATGTATAAAATATGGATGTCTTTGAATTTCTTAAATGGCAGAGACTCATAACTTGAGTCATAACCTACGCAAATATTTGAAAGATTAAATGAACTTCAAAATACATATTTCAACAAATCATGTGTCGACGTATGTAAAAACATTAGAGCTACTCAAAATACTCCAAAAAAAATATAAATAAATGTAATATGTCAAATATGTCCTGTACTATAATTATATGATTTATTTCTTATTGTACAGGATAAACACAATACATTAATACATATAAAAAAAAATACAAATACAAAAATGGGATGATTTATCCGACCTTTCGTATTGCATTCAAAATTAAAATGTTCAAACGTTTGGTATTTTTTCAAATAAAAAAAGTTGGTTAATTCATTTAATTTTTAATTGATACTTGTGTTTATCTTCCTGACGATGCTACCCAAACGGCAGCGAAATATTGGGTTAAAAATTTATTTGAAAAAATACCAAACGCTCGAACATTTTAATTTTGAATGTAATAAGTCAAATTATTTCGAGCTTAATATACGTTTTTCCATAGAGTAATACATGAACAGGCTGCATGAGTGTTTCAGTTCCACCAACTGCTCGTCGGAAATAACTGGACTTACGACAGTTTTGATACAGTTTCTATTTATGACAGAATTTGCTCGTAATACAAGTAAAACTAAAAGAAAATTGTTGTATTCGTTCAACTCAAAACTTAATCGTTGCATATAAAGTAATTTTGAGTCATAAAAGCCAATAAAATCAAATTTAACGTCAGTTCTTTCAAATCGCCTGTCGCTCATTCTCCTTCGCATTCTACTTATATACTGTATGAAATATTTTTTCCGCTAGAAAGTAGAACAAATTTTTCATCGTAACCCCCTGGGGGTTTCCATGGCTTATGTCCCAAAGTATTCAACTACTATTTCATACTTATTTCGATTTTGAGTTTTTAATATCAATACCATCTATTGAAGGAACTCTATCTCCATTTCATTTCAATGAAGTTCTTTGCTGGAAATATGAAATAAAACCTCTGAAAAATTTTCGACAAAGTTTCATACATTTTTCAAATGAGTTGGTTAATATCCTCATCATCATAACCTCCTGCGTATTTCTATGGCTTCTGGCCCAAAGTATTCAACAACCATTTCCTTTTGATTTTGAGTTTTTTTATATCAACGCTATTTTTTGAAGGAACTTTATCTACATTTAATTTCAATGAAGTTCTTTGCTGGAAATATGGAAAAAAAATCTCTAAAAATGTTTCGATACAGTTTTATACATTTTTCAAACGAGTTGGTCTAATGTTTTTCCATCAGAATATTTATAAATATTTAAGCACTTGAAAATATTTCAACATGTTGGCATTTGCAAAGCGTAGATATAATCGCTTGCAAATGATGTCATTTTTAACCACATCTAGTATATGGTTAACCTTGTAGATACTAGAATACTTGTGATATTTTGAAATATGTCCTTCCTGTTTGTATTTTTTGGTTTTAATGGAACTCAGCATTATGATAGACAGGTACGTTGTTCTCTTAGTTTATTGCATTCATTGGCAGCGCTTTAAAGTTAGCTAGAAGCAAAATATTATGATTGTTGATGGCCGTCAAAAGACTTTAGTAGTTATTATCGAACAACTTTTAAAGAACTGAATTAGTGACAGCTGTCTTCACAGATAAATTGTTAAGCAAGAACAAATATGTCAGTTTTTAGATAAATTGTAGGAAGTCATTTTCTTGATTATTCAGAAAATATATCGCATCCTAACGACAAAAGAGTCGTAACTCAAAATTTATAAAATTTCAGTACAGGCAATATATTGGTTTTGGTAAGATAAAAAATGTTTGAAATTTGTAATCTTTTCCCCTTTCCTATAACCTACACAGATCAGGGGTTTATTTCTGCAATTAGAAAAAATGTAAACAGTCGGCACCAGGATTTGAGCTCACGTTGGCGGACGATTGTTTCGAAGTTTCATCAGCGCCTTAGCGTTCTAGGGCAGTGACCGTCTTGTTAACATTGTAACAAATTGCAGCTGTCGTCGTCGAGGTTTCTCTCCTCTTTCTATCTAATATATGTAATTTTTTGTTTGACGAATTTATATGAAATATTTTTGAAGCAAAAGAAGAGAACATGACGACAGATTTTTACAGCGGCTTAAAATATGATATGTTTTTGTTTTAGACAAAACCTTAGAATTCGAAAATATTGAGTTATCATTCTTCTGTAGTTAGGTTGCGTTATAGTGTGAATGCGAGTATTTGAAGGCTTCTCGCGAAAAACGTTGGAAGCGACAAAAAGTAATTGCTCCAGAAACCTTTAAAACATTGTGGACACTTAGTTTTTGTTTGGCTCTTTAAGTTTTGGATTAACATTAAAAATTTGGCGCACTTGATAACAAACGATTTTAAACATTTTTATATTGAGTAACTAAGGGCGAGTTTCACACTCGGCCTTTAAAAGCTCAATTTAAAAGCTCACAGACATTTTTCATATTAAATGACATTTAAATGACAAGCGTTGGGCATTTAAACTACATTTAAATGGAGAATTTTCAACTCTGAAACTGGTCATAAAACTTTAAAACATTTTAAAGTTGAATTTTTTTAGATTTCACAATGGAATAACGTTTTATATCCGAAACTATGAGAACGTTAAGACGTTTTTACATACAAGTATTTTTTAATTGAAAACACATTTCAAACTCCGGACACTGGCTTTGTACTCAGGCTTGCATATAAATAATCTTGGAAGTCGACTTGAACTGAAATCCACCAAAAATCCCTTTTACAAAAAATTTCGCTTACAACATTATTAACATTTCAATATTAAAAAAAATCAATTAGTGTTCGCACTCAAGGGCGATGTGTGAACACCTTTATGTTACACGGTACCTGTTCGATTTCTATGAACACATTAGTAAATGTTACATTGGAAAATAGAAAAAGAATAGTTTTTGTGCTGAAGGATCTTTTCCTGTTGCACTTTCTTTTTTCTTACAACTGCTTTAACATTAGATGGAATATTGTTAAAATAAATAAAGCAATATGTAGATCACTGAAATAATTGTTTTTGTTTTGTCATAAACAGAGCGACGACAAAAAGCATTGAATAGTATAGAGCACTTATTGCACTCTTTTTCCGCTCTCATGTAGAGAGTCTGAGTAAAAGAGCAGAAACGAGTCTTATTCTCTTCATAGAATATTTCAATATAAATGTACCAATTCGACAATGTTATTACATAAAACAATACAAAAAGCATAAATATTTCAAAAGGCATCAACGTTTCATATCAAAATTATGAATGGGCCAAGTGATGACAAAAAGAGAGTAATACGTTTTCAATCATTCGCCAGATGTCACCAGTGGGTTTGAGTCAGACAATTCGTTCCATGAGTTCTCTATACTATTCAATACTCTTTGGCGACGACGTCCTTCGTCTTTGTTCGCTGCCGCTACATCAATACCATCATACTTATTTTCAGGCAGAGACTATTGTTGTACAACACCCACATATGTGATGCTAACGCTGTGTGTTGGTTGCATGTGTTCACTTTGATAGATTTCTCTACCCGTGCCTATAGGTGTTAACACATAAAAAAAAATATTGAGTTTTCCAATTTGAGTGATATGATTTCTAAGTGACGTTTCGGACATTTGGAGTATGACATGATCGATATTTTTGTTTGCATTGTATTCAGTAATGTTTACAATTTCATCATGGAGAGATAAGTACAACGTTTACAAATTATAGAATTTTTTTATTAAAATAATCGTTCTCCAATTGTAACATTTCGTGCGCTTTTGCAATTTTATGGTCGTAATAATCGTTCACGTGTGCTCGCTATTTGTCGAATTGTTGCAAATTATGAGCGTACATTTTCTTTAAATAGTGTTCAAGTGTCAATAAGACAAAGAACCGCTCGAAGTAAAGAAAATATTGCTGCCGTTCAGGCAAGTGTTGCTGAAGACCGCAAGACGCTGTCAACAATTGGGACTGTCTCAAATCACAAACTGGCAAACTTTTTATGAACGAAATTGGAAGAAGTTGAACTTGAAAACAAGACGGAGCTACGTGCCACACACCACATAGAACTACCGAATTATAGCGAGAAAAGTTTGGAAATTCGATTATTTCAAGAAATTGTGACATTGAATGGCCTCCAAGAAGTTGTGATTTAACACCATTAGACTTTTTCTTGTGGGGTTATTTGAAGTCATTGGTATTTAGCAATTAGCTTTGCCTTTAGCTTTGCCAGTCCAAATTGAACGTGATATTCATGTCATTCGACTTGATTTAGTGGAAAAAGTGCTCGAAAATTGGGTTCATCGAATTGGTTCCTGCAAAAGACGACATGGAGGCCAGTTGAAAGACGTTTTATTCAGAATATAATTGTATCGATTGTACTTCACACTATGTAATTTGAATTTTGAATTTCGTTAACAATTAGTGTGTTTGTTTTTTCAAAGAAATCATTTCACACAAAATGAAAACCCCTTTATTTTCCTAAATATCTCGAGAATAAAAAGAGCAAACCTAAACCTGCCAGCATGTTTTTGTAGGTTTTTGGAAGAGCTATACATAAGTCTATAAAAAAGTATTTTCTATAAAACCAAAATGCAAAGTCCTATAAGGGTTCAAATTTGTTTGATGGCCGAAGAAGTAAACTTTAGGCTTCCACTGTATGTCACTTAGTATAAGATCGCAGCTATAAATAAACAAACGGTTTCCCATAATATCCGACGAAGGAATTTGGGAGAGCTTATCACAACCAGTGAGCTGCGCACTTTCCAGTTTTTACACCGGGCCTACAATTTGGGCTTAACATTTTCATACCGATTCCAAACGGTATTTTGAGAAGCATTTTCATGGCTAAATACTCGGTAATGTTGCCGTCACTATCCGATGTGGCCGCCGCCGAAATAAATTTAAGGCTAAGGGCTTGTTGGAAAGGTCTTTAAGAGGCCAAATAAATGAGTTAAATAACAAAATCGAGGCAAATCCATAGTTTCGGAGTTATGAACCCTGACATTTCGGATACTTATTCCACTGACGTACCGTGTAAAGCCATTGGTATCACTTCTTTCTATAAAACAAGTCAAAACAAACTCATAAAATCATGTAACATTTTTCGATAAGTCGCTTAGTTATCAATTTATCGGATGTTAAAATTTTTAAAAATTATCGAATTTTTCTTTTCGTTTCTCAAACAAAAAACTAAAAATTTTCTTAAAATAATGTTTATTTGAAAAAAGTACAAAACAAATATTCGAAAAATCGAGTGACGTTTTTAAAATAATATTTGTTTTTGTTTGAGAAAAGTAAATAAAAATCGATAATTTTTGTAAATGTCAACATCCGATAACTCGATAACTAAGCGACTTATCGAAAAGTGCTACATTATTTTATGAGTTTGTTTTGAATTGTTTTGTACAAAAAAAACTAATATCAATGGCTTTACACGGTACGTTAACGCCATAACCCTCTCACATATCCGAAATTTCGGGTCCCATAACTCAGAAACTAGGCATTAGGCCCGATTTTGATATAACGTATTCTACGCCCCTCGTGGTTGTTTTTTTGGAGTGTAAAATAGACCTGATCCCAAAAAAAATTTAAGAGTAGAATCCCGAAATCCCGAAAAATCCCGTGATCCCGAAAAATCCCGAAAATCCCGGTATCGGGATTTCGAAAATCCCGTGTGTTCGATCCCCACCCCGACCCCACCCTAGATTTCTTTCGACAACGGTCACTTCGTGTAGTGATGGCAACACTATCGAGTACTTATCCATGAAAAAGCTTCTCAAAAGAGCATTCGGAACCGGTCTAAAAACTGTAGTGAGTTCCAATCAGTGAGTTCAAACCTAGAAAACGCACAGCTCACTGGTTGTGAGAAGCTCTCCCAAATCCCTTCGTGGGATGTCATGGGAAACCATTTATTTATTTTATTAACTATCACTGGTTGTAGGAGTCATTGAAAATGAATAAAAATATATTCACCCCAGTGGAGTTCATTAAACAAATTTTCATCTCTTGAAGTAGGGGTTTTTTGCAGACGGACCTTACCAACCTCAATTTTAGGCTATTCCCAGTGTTCGCTTCCCAGTTGTCTATCGTGGCTTTTTGTGTAACATAATTTTGCAGTTTCATGGAACGTGTATTTTTCCATGGAATGCAAGAAATGTTTCGTTTTTTTTTGCATTAATTAATTTTTTTGTAAACAGACTTCGTTCTTCCTTCTGTACAACTAAAATTAAGTATAATTTTAATGAAGTTTCGCTAAATTGTATACTTTGTGACATTTCTACGTTCACCAAAAACAGTAAAACTGTCTCTCCATAATTAGTTTTATTAAGTTTATACGTTTCACATTAATTTTAATAGAATTGGTTTTGTGGTTTGTCGTAATTCTCACTGTCTTTCTTTCGCCATTCTCCTGTACCTTCCTATCTTTATCGTTTCTTTAGCCCATCATCTACAGTACGCGGCGTGAGATGTTCTTCGAGCGTTATGGTTGCCTATTAATTGATAAAATTATAACAAAGGATCAAGTCTATGGCGTTATGTCTTTGAGACATTTGTGTCGGTAAGTCTGTGAATATGAATTATTAATAATAATGATTTAGTTAATTAAATTTCGTGAAAAGAGAAAAAAAAACCCAAATCGTGTTACGAAAGGAACAAAACCACGCACTTTTTATTTACTTTTTTTTCTCTATTTTTCGTTATTAATGATTATAATGAAAGTCAATTAAAATAATGAAACTGTTAGTAAAACGCTAAGGGTTTGTCAACTTCACTTCATTGTATATCTTTCGACAAAAATAATTGATTTACATATTTAGCATAAACGAAGAGTGAAAATTTCCATCAGTTTTCTGTTGTAATTAGGGAGGGAAATTGTTTTGAAGTTTAACAAAGGCAATTAGTGTAATGCTAATAGGTTCGTTCATCAGGAGGTGGATAAATAGGCGGACATTAATATTATTATCTGAATTTTATGGATGACGGATTGGAATATTTTAAGTAGTCACAGCAAGACGGTTTGATAGCTTGATGAATTATATAGATGATTTTGTATTTTTAATGTGTGTAAAACCCCACTTGGAGTGATAAATATTAGTACATATTTATAATTAGGGAATTCACAAGGTGTACTAAGGTTGTAGGTTGTAAGAAATCATAAGGCCTCCAATCGCACATATGTGAACACTCTGTCGTAAATGCATATACTACAATCCAAGGCGTATTGAAGAAGATGGTAGCACTAGATCAAAGAGTATTTATATCAAGTGGAAGCATTAGGCGTTGTTGTAATGGTAGGCAAAAACATCAGGCATTTGGTTTTTATTTCGTATCGACGTTGTGTCAAACTCTGCATGTTTTTATACCAATAATAAAAGTAAACAAGCATGTACCAAAACAAAATACACTTAAATTTGACAGTTGCTAGGCACACCGTCATGAAAATACTGAAGTCATCATCATGCTTCCACTTGATATAAATACCCGTTTCACTTCTAATTAATTAAATTGTCAAAATCAGCTGATTGTTAGAAGAGTATTCAGGAACCCGCCTATCCCAGAAACCGGATTTTCAGTTGTTTCGAAAAGTGCAATTTTTGAAACACCAGTGGCAACGGTTATTTTTAATATCAAAAATAAAAATTTTTTGATAGAAAAAACATAAATTATTTTAATTCATGATTTTTTTATTATTTTCTTTTCAAAATTTCAAACATATTTGCATTTAAAAGTAATAATAAGGAAAAGCTCGACTTTATGTCTTGTTATCGTATCAACAATTGTATGGGGCCGGGGGTAGAACACACGATTTTCAGCACAAAATGTTAAATACAAAAGTTGGGGGAAATCCCTATTTTACAAGTTTTGACCCTCCAAAGTCCCGATAAAGGGGGGTTTTGTCGCAATTATTATGTATTTCGAGTCATGCGGCCGGGCTCAGGGACCAGGGAGAGAAACACATCTGTTCCTTAATTTGCATTTCTGAATTTTTTGGATTTTGGGAAAATTTAAAAACTATTTTCGATAATTTTTCAAAATTTGAACGGCTGATATTACGATATCAAAGCGAGTTACCAAAAATTTCCATTTAATTTGTTTTGTTTATTTTACCTTATATTGTCCAAAAACGCTGCCTTTAAACGGTTTTTAATACCTAGTAGCCCCCCGTATATCTGAACTTTGGAGGCCCATATCTCCTAATATAGAATTTTACCCAAAATTTTTGTCATACATTATCGGCTTAAAATTGTATCTTCTACCCCACCGATGAACCGGTTTTCAGTTTTTTATTACTGTAATTGTAAGGCGAATATAAACAAACTCGATCAGCTGTGTTGGTGCAGTCACCTTCTTCACTAAGCCTTGCTACAATCTGAAATGATATGAATACTACAGCTGATTAAATGGTAAACAAATGACATCAGCTGATCGCTTAGTACACCGCAAAAACATATCTGCAAAAGTTGTACTATCGGACAACACTTGTGTGGAAGAAATCTACTACAGTTGTACAACTGTTGTAGAGCTTTAGCACATACGACACATACAACAGTTAGGACACTCTTGTGAACACCCTAAATATTTTGTAAATTTACTTACAGTTCACTGGTTGTGAGAAGCTCTACCTAATCCCTTCATCGAATGTAATGGGAAACCATTTTTTTTAAATATCCCGTCTATGATAATCTACTACGTTCATTTTGTTCTAAGGATTTTATTAATGAACGGATTGTTACAACTTTATGGTAACAATTAAATTTTATTAAAGCCATAATTACACTGGGTTCTCATCTGAGTCTCCTGTCAAAAAACTCAGTCTCAATCAAGTCTGAGCGTCAGAAATACTATCTTACCTAATCACCGTGGAGGTTTCTGGAAAGTTTCTGAAAGCCACTCATTCCGAAGTGGCCAGAAATGATTCCTTCATAGGGCAGTCCAAGCAGCACACTACTTCCAGCCGCAAATTCAGTATGACCCGGTATGACCCGGGTAATGGCTGAAAAAAAGGCCTCTGTAAAATATTCCCACAAACATATTCTGCAGGAACCATATATATGTTTGGAACACATTACAAACATTCACATGCTTGAAAGTCCCAAACGCAATTGTATTTAAATGCAAACATTACAATGTTTACTGACAAACATGTATGCTTTTACGTGGAAATATATGCGCGCTGGTACGCCGCTCCAATTTTTGCCAACATTAGGGCTTCAGATTGTTGCTTTTTTAAGTTTATTTTCTCAAAATCGTTTATCACTTTGGTAGCAGCCACATATAAGAAAACCATACACAGAAACCAAGGCAACATCACAAACAATTTAACCGACCGAGCCTTTATTTACCTTTTTTACTGACCACAATTATTTCTACTAGGCGCCGACCAAGCGCATTTGATATCCTCTATAATATTAACGACTATTAACGACTGATTGCATGAAACTAAAACGGAATTCATAAGCCAACATAAGAAACACTCACTTTAATTTACACACACATTCAGGAATATTTATGATTCACTGACTGAAAAAGTAATGCAAAAATATAGTTAATCTCTTACAAGTAAGACTGCGTATGCTCGTAGTATCTTTTTGTCCCTCTAATATTCTCTTGCTCTCGAGAGACCATAAACTGTTCAACAAACACAGCTGTTTTTGTATCATAAACACAGATATATTTGGATCGCAAACACATATGTTATAAAATTGGAATCATTGTGTTTCCCAAATGTAATATTGATTAGAAAGCACCAAAACAAAAAACCAAACATCAAAATATACAGATTATTTATCGTGTAATGCAATTCTTCACAGCATGCTATGTTCGATTGACACGAATGAATAAATGAAACTAACGGGTCCGCCATCTAACGTTTTTTTTCAACTAGTGCTTATTTCGTGAATGGTAAGACTTAGCTCATGTCTGGTTTGACAGATAATTAGTTTTATCCTTCCGCTGAACGAATATGGTTGTGTATACGTTTGAACAACGCTGGGAAATATGGGGAAAATGGGCCTGCGATCGACTTACAGAAGATGCCGATTTTGCCAAAAAAAAATCATCATTTCAGATGAAGCTCATTTTGATCTTATGCCGACAAGCCAGAGACAATTGACGCTTTAAAGGACAATATTCGTGAAACCATTGGTGAAATACAGCTGCACACAATCGATAATGTGCTTAAAAGTTAGACCGATCATGTAGGCTATTGCATGGCCAGCCGAGGCAGCCATTTGAATGAAATTATTTTCCATTATTAACCGGAAGGATTGTACTTTCAAATAAAAAAAGAAATTTGAGAAAATATTCAATAGTTTTTTTTATAGCATTTTCAAAAAAAAAAGTTATTTGGCAGACCCTTTAGAACGCATGAGATGTAGGAAATACTCACTTCGTCTGCAATTTACACACCAATTGGGTGTAAATAGCCTCTCGTTTTATCTCTTTTACTCTCTTGCTCTCAATATAGAGAAAATAGTGCAGCAAAAACAAAGCTATTCTTGGGCCACAAATACATATTTTACTACGTATAAATAATTGTGTCTCCAAAATGTAATACTGAATAGCAACCACAATGTGTTTGGACACAAGTATACTATACTTGCGACAAGCGCCAAATTTACGTTATATTTGCACCCAAACAACAAAAAGAGGCAGGTTTTTCAGCGTGTAGCTAGAGTGAGAAGTCGAAGCGAATGATTTGTTATGCGATCACTGATGCGTCTCAGGTTAAATAGGTTACCCTATTACTATAGCTCTTCGAAATAGCGGACATATTATTTTGTCCTTTCAAGACGGATGAGCCAACATTACTGGCCAACGGCAGATCAAAACTAAAGCAACAAAAATCCAGTTTCTACAAACTGCATTCTTGTTAGCGTCTGATCGAAAATAGGCGGCTGAAACATAATCATCCTGGCATGAGGTAAAATGCAAAACCACGTTGGTCTGGGCTTGCGTTCCGCCACCGTTGTATTGGCAATTGAAATACAAGGTGGAGATGATGAACATGAAACCCCACTATTTGTTGACGATCCCCGCAAACGTTATAGGGACCATGATTTACGGATATGCACTTGGAATGTTGGAATACTATGCAAATCCGGTGCCACTATCCAACTGCCAGATGTCCTCGAGAATTATAAGGCTGTCATTATTGTTAAGTTAGATATGCGATGGACTGGACATGGCAGTACAAGGAAGACGAACTGGGTCACATTTACTGCAGCTGCCATGAGAAAAAGCATGGATTTGGATGCATAGTTGTAGGTGGTAACAGACTGCGTCATCTAAAATGCTTATTCCACAATAGATTCCAGCCCGTGAGTAAACGTAGAGCCGCCATCGCTAATTCGTGTGCATGCCCCGTCGGAAGAAAAAGACGATAACACCAAGGACATGTTCTATGAGCGCCTAAAGGAAACATACGACCGCTGCCCTGGCCAAGACAATAAGATTGTTCTAGGTGATTTTAATTCTAAGATGGGAAAGGAAATGCCTTTGAACCAACTATCGGTAAATTCAGTCTACTTACTTCCGATAATGGAATGAGGCTCTAAAATTTTACCGGGGAGAAAAATATGGTTGTCTGTAGTACGTACGAGATTCCAACATAAAGCCATCCATAAGGCTGCTTGGATATGCCCTGTTCACCGATGGAGAACTAGATTGATCACCTGGTAATGAGCATACGTGTGATTGGAGGACCTAATATCGATTCGGATCACCTGGTTAGGCAAAGGTTCGCACAAGGTTGGGCAGAGCGAAAGTCGTACGAACACAGACATATGGAAAGATATCTATCAGAACGCTGCAATTATCAGAGAGACTCATGTCCTAGGCAGAGAAGCTTACGAACGGACCTCCGGCGCAGAACGGACCTCCGCCTCATGATCCTGAAGCTCAGTGGACGTACATTTTCCAGTCTATGGAAACAGCTACGGACACCGTACTTGATTATGAAATACCGCTTAAAAGACGCTCCATGGTACGATAAAAAGTGTCGAAATGGTTGTGAAGAAAGCGCGAGATTGTGCAAATTGAATCTTACAGAAGGAAAAATTACAAAGCCAAACCAACGGAAATGGATCAGAGGCCCCCTTTTGTAGAGATAATAACGGGAATCTTGCCATATATGTGCAACGTATGTTGTGAATATGGGGATGTCACTTCGCTGCTCTATTTGTACCAGGAAACCTCAATATAGATGGGGGTGTGGAGCATATACAGGACAATGACATTGACTGTCCCCTGCCTAGCCACAGTGAAGTTAGACCTATAATTTCCTGGCTTAAGAACAACAAAGCCGCTGGTGCTGGTGGACTACCGGCTGAGCTGTTTATGGCTGGCGGCTATGAGTTGGAAAGGTTTTTTATATGCTCATCAGCTCATATGCAAAGCCAGGCTAGACGAATGCTTACTGTGTTCTGTTTTCAAAAAGGCGACCCAGATATATGTACCATGAGAAAAAGCATGGATTTGTTTGCGGATTTGTAGTTGGCAACAAATTGCGACATCTGCTGTCAAGGTTCAACCGCGTGAGTTAACGTATATCCACCATCAGCATGAAAGCAAACTATTGTGGAATAAGCCTTTTATCTATCGCATACAAGGTCCTCTCGAGCGTAATGTGTGAGAGACTAAAGCCGTTTATTGCAGACCTGATGGGACCTTTTCAGTGTGGCTTTAGGCATGGATAGTCAACTATCGATCAGATATTCATAATACAACAAATCCTGGAGAAATTCCATGAAAATCAAATCAAATTCACCGCATCCATTGAAGCATTTCTATTAAACTACCAAATCCGAGGAAAATATATGGTCCTCAGTAAGCTCAATGGTGTACCTTTCTTTCTCCTTTTCTTCTTATTTTCATTGACGATCTCCTGGGTCAGACTGAGAATCCAATCTACTCTTTTGCGGATGACAGTAATCTCTGTCATTCTTATTCATTCCATCGTCGGCCAAGTCTTTAAGAGATTGAAGTCAAACGCCGGACGATGTATGAACACTAGGCCGGGATCTGGTGTCCATTGTTGAATGGGGTCGAATGAATAGAGTAGATTTTAATGCGGGTAAGACTCATTATTGTTTGTTGTCGCATAAGCGGATTTTTGACCCAGGGGTGTCGTCATTGTCTATGGACGGTGTGAATATTGATGAATCAGACGCGCTTGATGTTCTGGGCATGAAAATACAATGTGATGTCCGTTGGGCAAAACATGCATTTGAAGTGTCGAAAGATGCATTCAAGTGTCTGGGCTTTTTAAAGCGGTGCAAGAAATACTTCACTCCATCTGATCTTCTCAATATCAACACCACCTACATCAGGTCAAAGATGGAATATAACTCCCATATATTGGCAGGTGTTCCTAGGACATCTTTGGAGCTTCTCGAACGTGTCCAGAGGAGAGCGACGGCGTTGAGTAGGGTATCCAAGTTTATTGCCTCCCTTGAGCATCGTCGAAAAGTAAGTTGCGTGTCGCTGTTCTATCGATATTTCCACGGTATGTGTTCCTCGGGTGGCCGTCGGTGGTGCAATGGGTAGTGTGCGCGCCTCTTGTACTTGAGATCCTGGGTTCGATCCCTGCTCTGACCACCTTAAATTACTTTCGGCGGCGGTCACCTCGCATAGTGACCGCGACACTATCAAGTATGGAGCCATGAAAAAGCTTCTCAAAATACCGTTCGGAATCGGTGTAAAATTGCAATCAGAAGTGAAAACTGGAAAGCGCACAGCTCAGTGATTGTGAGAAGTTCTCCCCGGTCCCTTCATGGGATGTAATGGGAAACCATTTATTTTATTTGTTCCTCGGACATCCGTCAACATATGCCAGACGTGAGGATATTTAGCCAAAGTACGCGGCTTTCCAGGAACTCTCATCCGTGTTTTATCGAGTGGACGATTGACCGCACCAAACACTATAGAGAAAATTCGTTCTTCAGCCGTACAGTCCGTATGTGGAATAAACTCCCGGCTAGTGTATTTCCCACCAATTGTGACATACAAAGATTCAAAGCAAATGTCAAAAAACACTACTCCCTCTTTGCATCCTCCACTACCACAATTTTCCTTCGCCAACACAATGCACTGCATTTATAGGGGACATCCCTTGAGTGTTGGCTTGATAAAAAAAAAATTATCCAACATTCTATTTTTAGAGGTATATGATGTACTAGCTGGCCCGGTATTTGTAGTATTGCCCATATTAATTTCATCAGTGATTACGAATTATTTCACTGCTTCTACCTGCGATAGTTTGATGATTTTTTGCTTCCTTGGGTGCAATTTGTTTTGGCTGGGTATATCTCTTCTACCTTGTACGAATAAGGTAACTATGTACTGATTGTTGAATAGATTACGACCTACGCAAAGTTGTATGTTTCGTACAAAATATAACATAAATTTGAAAAATAACCACCAACAATGAGTCCGGTAACATCAGTGATTTAACAGCCAAATATCAGATGACAAACAAGTAACAAATACAACATCATCTATTTTCAATAGAGCTCAGAAAAAAATTGAAGATAAAATATCAGATCTGCTAGATTACCGCAGCCCGTCTTAGTTATTCGACTCAGATGAGAACGCAGATGGTGTAATTATGACTTAAGCAATGATTATAACAAAAAAAAAAAAAAAAAAAAAAAAAAACCGTGTCCCATTACATCCCATGAAGGGATTGGGGAGAGCTTCTCGCAACCAGTGAGCTGTGCGCTTTCTAATTTTTCACTCACTGATTGGGACCTACAGGTTTTACACCGATTCCGAACGGTATTTTGAGAAGCTTTTTCATGGCTAAATACTCGATAGTGTCGCCGTCACTATGCGAGGTGACCGCCGCCGAAAGAATTTTTTTTTTAAGGTGGTCAGAGCAGGGATCGAACCCGGGATCTCATGTACAAGAGGCGCGCACACTACCCATTGCACCACCGACGGCCACAAAATGATTATAACAACAAAGTTTTAAAATTGTTGTTAAATATTATATGACCTAATATCTGCTCCCCTAACATAAACTGTCGTAATTGATACTATTATTCAAATAATCTTGAAACAAAAGATTTATAATTACAACCAGCAACCTAAAATTTGTATACAAATGAAAAGTTTTCGTTGTTTTCAATGGCATCACTTAGTTTCCGTGTGATACTTCTCCTTTCTATTCATCTCAACTTGACCCGGACAAACTCCATTCAATCTTGGAACTCATATCAAATTTCATTGAACAAAAGAACAATTAATCTTGGTAGGTGGTAATAAATATTTTATATTTAAACCGAAGGTTAATATTAACAAAGTTTTGGAAAACTTTGATATCATGATGTGCGAAACGAATTTTATTATTGCTTCTATTGACATGTCAATAAATGCCTGGCTCTATTGACATGTATAAATGTTTCTCATAATGTCAAATAATTGTTAGTTGAATAGAATCGTTATGGTGAAATGGTATTTATTTCACTGAATTGTTTTTTCATCATCCAAGCGACTGGGTTTTAATTTATTTCTTTGTTTCTTTATTTTAAAGTGAAATAAATAATATAGTTGGTTTAACCGTAGGATAGATAAACGTAGTTAATTTAAACTATTTGGTTGTTGTAATTAAAAGACTATTTTGATTTCAGTTTATCCCAACATTTCATCAATATTTTGGTAACTTTTTAAGTGGTTCAGAATCGATTTCCATCGGGAAAATTTCAATAACTTCTAGTCCACATTTTTGAGTTCTGTAAAATTCCTATTATAGGTAAGGAGATATTTCGAAATATTAACACTGAAAGTAGGTATATTTTTGAAATTCACCCAAAGATGACAAATTATTTATTTTTGATTTAAAAAAAGTTGAATTTTAACAATTTTTAAAATTTTTGTTTTTATGCTTTTTTGTGGCATATTTGGATGTACATATTTATTCATAATGGGAGAAAAACTATTGTTTTTTCAGTGTTTTATTTAACTTGCTTTGTTGTCTGTCAGACTGTATTGTTCAAATCAGGCTGTATTGTTCGAATCTAGTAACTCACTTTTAACACAGTTGCAGTTGACCAATCGAACTAAAATTTTGCACACTTGTCAGATTTGGATGACAATACATGAATATGAAAAAAAAAATTAAAACATTAAAAATGTATTTACTAAAAAATTAAAAAAAAAATAATTAAAAAAAATTAAGTTACAGTGTTTTATTTATAAATGCACTAAAAACTAGAAAATAATTTTTCTCTTAGCCTCAAGAAGTATATTCTTCTTCATGATGGGGTTGTACAATGGTCCGCCTACTTAGCACTTCAACAACAAATGTCCAAACACTTTCAATAAAGAGCGTAATTAAAATGAATTAGTTAATTAATTTTCTAGGGATCTCTCAAATAAAACGCTTGCATTTAAATTAAAAATGGTGACATTTAATTTTGACACTTAATTTGACATTTAATTTTGACACTTAATTTGACATTTAATTTTGTCACCATTTTTAATTCAAATGCAGGCGTTTTATTTGAGAGATCCCTAGAAAATTAATTAACTAATTCATTTTAATTACGCTCTTTATTGAAAGTATCTAGACCATTGTTGTTGAAGTGCTAAGTAGGCGGACCATTGTACAACCCCATCATGAAGAAGAATATACTTCTTGAGGCTAAGAGAAAAATTATTTTCTAGTTTTTAGTGCATTTATAAATAAAACACTGTAACTTAATTTTTTTTTAATTATTTTTTTCTGAATTTGAATTTTATGACCAATTTTTTTCGTTTTAGTTAATGTATGAGAAGTTCGTACTACAAGCTTAAGCTTATTTTCACAGTTTTGTTTGAAACAGTTTTTGTTTAGTTTAGTTTATTGAGCTTGATTACTTTGAGCAACGATCGATTACCCATTACCCACAGGGTGTAGGACAAATGCTGCGTAATTACGCAGGTCGATTTCTGAATTGAGTCGAACTCAACTGAGTTGAATTGAACTGAATTGAATTGAACTGAACTGAATTGAATTCAATTGAACTGAACTGAATTGCATAGAATTGAATTGAATTGAATGGAATGGAATTGAATTGAATTGAATTGAACTGAATTGAATCGTATCGAATTGAATTGAATTGAATTGAGTTGAATTAAACTGAACTCACCTGAACTGAATTGAATTGAAGTGAGTTGAAGATAATAGAACTGAACTGAATTAAATTAAATTGAATTGAATTGAACTAGATTGAGTTGTATTGAATTGGATTGATATGAATTAGATTCAATTGAATTGAAATTAATTGAATTGAATTGAAATGAATTGTGCTGAATTGATTTGAACTGAATTGACCTGAATTGAATTGGATAGAATTGTATTGAGTTGGATTGAATTGAAGTGAATTTAATTGTATTGAATTTAGTTTAATTTAATTGAATTGAAATGAATTGAATTTCACTGAATTGATATGAATTGAATGGAATTGAATTGAATTGAATTGTGCTGAATTGATTTGAACTGAATTGACCTGAATTGAATTGGATAGAATTGTATTGAGTTGGATTGAATTGAAGTGAATTTAATTGTATTGAATTTAGTTTAATTTAATTGAATTGAAATGAATTGAATTTCACTGAATTGATATGAATTGAATGGAATTGAATTGAATTGAATTGAATTGAATTGAATTGAATTGAATTGAATTGAATTGAATTGAATTGAATTGAATGGAATTGAATTGAACTGAATGGAACTGAATTGAGTTGAATTGAATTGGGTTGGACTAAATTGAATTGAACTGAATTGAACTGAGTATAAATGTAGTGAATTGAATTGAATTGAATGGAATTGAATTGATTCGAATTAAATTGAATGGAATTGAATTGAATGGAATTGAATTGAATGGAATTGAATTGAGTTGGATTGAATTGATTTGAATTGAATTGATCTGAATTGAATTGAATTGAGTTGTATTGAATTGAATTGAATTGGGTTGAATTGAAATGAATTAAAGTGAACTGAATATAATTGAGTTGAACTGAATCGAATTAAATTGAATTTACTTGAATTGAATTGGATTGAGTTTAATTGAATTGATTTGAGTTGACTTGAGTTTAAATGAATTGAAATGAATTGATTTGAATTGGATTGTATTGAACTGAATTGAATATTTAATATTTGAATATTTTGTCGGAAATATTGAAGTGAAGAAAAAATTTTTTGTTTAAACCGGTGTTGACACCCTAATCAATACCCAAGGATTCTAAATATGTATGAGTCAGTTGGGCGTATAGGACCTAGTTAGTGTAGTATATAAGTGAGTAGTCATAAGTGACCTATCTTATTACACGAACATTAAAATTGATAAAAATACACACTATCCGTCGAGTCCGGTTCCGAGAAAACCGGGTGTTTGGACCGAATCCGGTTCTCAGCAAATTGCTGGCCCAAAGAGGCTTAAGTGAAATGTTTTATTATAAGAGTATAAAATTAGATAATCTTACACATTTTCTGTCGGGTCCGGTTCCGAGAAGAACCGGATATTTGGATCGATTCCGGTTCTCAGCAAATTGCTGACCCAAAGAGGCTCAAGTGAAATGTCTTATTTTATAAATAAATTATTTTATATATGTTTTTCGGTCTTTTTGGAACCGTTTTCGGTTCATTTAGACCCGTCTTACGGTTCTTGTAAACCCCGGTCCGGTCGGTTCTTGTAAAGAACCGGTTTGAAAGAACCGGCACTATCACTACCTCCCATGTGTTTCTTCGGCGATGCATGTTTGAAAATATCGAATGGAAAAGAATCAAGTTCTAAAAAGGAGGGATCAAGTAAAAAGTATTGACACTTATTTTGGGTTCTTAAGAAATTATCAAGTTCCTAGAAATCGGGTTTCCCTAAAAAGTATAGACACTTTATTCCGGTACTTAAGAGACTTGTCATACTGTAGAAATCGTAGAGGACACTTGTACATTCGAAATTGGGTTCAGTTACTGCACTAACCAACTATCATTTCTTTCAGCGACGGTCACCTCGCATAATTGTGATGACACTATTGACAAATTATCAGTGCAAAAGCTTCAAAAAACTATTCCAAATTGGTGAAAAAGTGTAGATTCCAATCAGTAGATCTTAAATAGAAAGCGCACAATCAACGGATTGTGAGAAGCTCTCACTCCTCTATTCGTCCCTTGCATGTAAAGGAAAACAAATTTAAAATTATTTAAAACAGGTCGCGAGTTTTTACTACCAAATGCAGGTACTTTCACATGGTATTGCGTTGGTTGAGGTCATAAACAAGTTTCTTTAAATTACCCTGTGAAATTCTTGAATTTTTTATTTCTTTAGAAAAATCTCCATTGGTATTTTTCTATTTGATTTTATTACCATTCGCGCGTAGTCTGGAAATTGAATCCGACTAAAAATTTTCAATTACGTGAACATTTTTTCAAAACTCGTATCAGCGATTTTTAAATTAAACTAAATTCGTAGTAAATTGACCACCTTTATGTGACAGCTTTACTCGTCCTATAGGACTCCCATTTAAGTTTTCTGTTACCAAGCAATGATGAAATTTTGCATGCGAATTCAATAAAATGGCCGTGGGATATGGCTTGAATGGATAGAAGACATCATGATGTTATTGCAATTTCGTCAAAAACCATAAAGTTTGAAATGTATGGGAGTAAACATTTGTATGCGGGAATTGTCGTTAACGCCGGCTGATTTTTGTTTTCATTTTGGTTGGGAAAATCATTAGAATTATATTTATCAGCCATT
Organism: Phaonia tiefii; assembly: GCA_963931995.1. Lineage (NCBI taxonomy): Eukaryota > Metazoa > Arthropoda > Insecta > Diptera > Muscidae > Phaonia > Phaonia tiefii. The sequence goes on from OZ008367.1 coordinate 90,876,174, forward strand.
GTGTGTTTGGTTTTAATGGCGGCACTTTTTGTTTATGCGCTATTATTATCTTAAGGATACAATTTTGGTAGTTCTGCGTAAATTTCACCGTTTTTATTGTTGGTTACGGACACCTTTTGTGTCCAATTGTATCTACAACCTTGGCTGTGTCTGTTGTTGTGGTGACGATTTGGATCCAGGTAATGTTGATGATGACAACTTTTCTGGTCGTTACATTATATTTCATTTCATTTGTAATCATTACAAATTTGATGACGACTACATTTTCCCGGAAAAACTTCTCCTTTGGTTATTTGTAAGTGTTTCCTTTTCAAAGTTGTTTTTTTTCTCATTATATTTGGTTTTGTGGTCGTGTTCGGTGGTTTCGTATGCTGGTGGTACAATCTTCATCCTTATCATAATCTTTGCTTAACTCATCGTTAGTAGAATATTATTCAAGTAATTTGCTTGAAACAAAGAATTTGAAGGATTATTTATTATGTTTTCGCTAAGTTGCTGAAACGAAACACAGCGGCTTTAAAGTGGCACATTAATTTACATTTTGGGGCGAGTTAATGTTGTATTTGGAAGATTTTGAAACTTTTGCTTCCATATATATTACAGTGGGTGTTGTGGATTTTGGTTAAGAATTTAAGCACGGAATTGCTGATACAAAGTTTAAAAGATTTCTGGTTATGGTCAAACGGTTTGAAATAAATGCTTCGAAAATTGCCTGATATTGTAATCATTTAAAAGTATGAAAGTAAATTAGGGTTTAGCTATAAAAATGAGTTAAACTAGAATTTGATAAAATATCCATTGTTTAGAGAATTGAGACTTTAGGTTGAAAAATATAAAAGTGAATTGGGGTTTAGCTATAAAAATGAGTTTAGCTTGAATTTGATAAAATGTATCCATTGTTTAGAAAATAAAGACTAGGTTGCGGATGAGGATTGTGATTTTTTATGATTTTTTTCCTCAATCTTTGTTATTGGTTTACGAGAAATAGTGTTGCAGTGAAAAAAGCTTGTTTGCTTAACTAGTAAGCCATATAGGCTTGTAGACATTATAATCTCTAGGCCAGCTGCAATAAAAACCAATTGCATCAATTGTGCTACAATAAAAATTCAAATAACTTTTTTTTTAATCAATGTACACTCCGGTTCACTTATTTAAAGGCACTAAAAATTCCATATTCAGCAGCCTGTATCTTTTGCAATTTGTAACCTATCGCAGAATTTATAAATGGAAATGGAAGCTAGACATCTTGAGATTTAAAAAAAGTCATGACAATAGTGGTTTCTTAACTAAAGAACTTTTTTTGAGCAATTTATAAAAAAGTCCTAAAATGTGCTATTTTAACACACACACACTAACACTACAACTCAGCATTTTCAACTATATTGCGTACTTTTGCTTTGGTTTGTGTCTAGACTAATACATGTTGGCAAATTTCTTGTTTAATGGGAAGTTTTATAGGTGGAGCCTGTAGCCAATATTTAGTATATTTTTATTTAGTATTTTGAACCCAATAATAAGTAAATTTCAAAAAGCCAAATTAAAAGATGTTTAAAAAACGAACATTTTCTTAACAAAAAAGGAAATTTCCTCATGTTCTTAAATTCGCATGGAAGAATTTTTTTTCAAAAATTCGCCTAAATAAGATAATCGCTGAAATAAAAATGTGGCCTTAACTCAGAAACGGTGAGTCTAATCGCAAAATAATAAATTGTTACCTCCATGTCCATGGGAATCGTTAACCAATGGATGTCTTTAATACTTTCTCAAAATATTTTAATACTCTCTCAAAATAAATATAAATAGCTAATCGATTAATCGCTCAGCCCTAAAAGAGAGTGCTCGTATCAGTAATTTTAAAACAATAGTGCTGTATAAGTAATGGTATTACGTAAAACATGTCCATTACTTATACGCACACAGTCAACGATTGCGGTTGATAAATTATAAGAATCACATATTATTTAGGCGTATGAGTTATTTTTATTTCAAGAGGCAATATAAGTAATTTTAAAACAATCGTGTCATGTGACTAATATTAAATGTTACTGAGTTACCACACTTATACAGGTAGTCTTATTGAAAAATAAATTTTTTTGATTTTTATGAAAATTATGTTTCGGCGCATACGTTGCAGACGTTAAATGGTCGTATTAGAAATTTTATTGACTTAAAATATTATTATCTTCGATTTGTAGGCGCTTTTAATTACATATAAATAAACAGAGGTCTGTGCGCAATCCCTTTCAGGCATCCCACCCTAAAAGAGCCTAATTACTGGCCATATTTTAGAATAATATTGGAAGTTTCCAAAAGTATTATTAGTGTTCACTTTGTGTTTCAAGGATACATTCAATAGGATGCAAGTTGGGTTCAAATTTAATAGTTCAATTAATCGAAATATTCGAATTGTTTACCATTACATCCCATGCAAGGATTGTGAGCAATGTATGTGTTTACTAGAATTACTCTCGCAGACTTACAGTTTTACACCGGTTCCAAAAGGTTTTTGGGAAGCTTTTTCATGGTTAATTACATTATAAAATTTATAAATTATAAAATTTTATTCAGCGATGAAGCACATTTCTCACTCGGTGGGTATGTTAATATACAAAATTGTCGTATTTGGGGTTCTGAGAATCCTCAAGTAATTTAAGAGAGGCCATCACATCCAGAAAAAGTCTCTGTTTGGTGCGCTCTTTGATCCAAAGGTGTGATTGGACCTTACTTCTTCGAAAACGTCGATGGAACGACTGTCACCGTCAATTGGGAGCGTTATGGTCATATGATAACCGACTTTATTTGCCTGCTATTGAAGAATACTACTTGGAGAATATGTGGTTTCAACAAGACGGTGCCAGAAACATTTTCTGGCCGCGTAATTTCTCATCGTGGCGATATCAACTGGCCACCAAGATCATGCGATTTGACACCATTACACTTTGTTTGTGGGGCTACGCGAAAGACCGTGTTTATGCAGATAAACCTTTAACTCTTGAGCACTTGAGAACCAACATTCGTCAAGTTATGGCTGAGATACCGCCCAATCTGTGTCAAAAAGTGGTCGAAAATTACCTCAAAAGAATCAATGCTTGCAACACTTCGCGTGGTGGTCATTTAAATGATGTAGTGTTTCATACATAATGTCAACGTTCAAACTTTATAATAAAAAAGAAATATCATGGAAAAAAATATTTTATATGTATGTCTTTTATTTACGTTTACTTTTTTACAACTATTTTTAATGGAAACCGCAAAATGACAAAATTCATTATTAACCCTTTTAAGGCAGTTAGTTTTTGCTTATTATCTACCACTTGGGCTAATATTTGTGTTTTGGAGTGTTCGGACGCATATAGTGAAATTTTATGGCGATAATTTTTGTAGAACATTTTGACCATGCTCCCCGTCATTTTCGAGCATTTTTTGCTAGTTTTCAAAAAAAAGTTAAGAAAAAGATAAATTATACGTGACAGTTAGAGGGTTAAGTTGTTCCACAAAAATGTTTATCTGAATCTTTTCTATAAAACTTCTGAACATAGTTTGTACCTCAGAAATAAGGAACACACAATTTTGCATGCCGATATGTTGCAGAAAAGTTCCAAGGGGCGGAAACTTTGACCCGCCCTAAAAAAAATTCTGATCGGATCTGGCAAAACGCCGATACACGTACATTGTTTTTTAGACCTTTCTACCATAATCCGTTGAAGGAACCCCTTCATTTTGAAAAAAATCCGATTATCTGAAATCGATTCGTTTAGCTTCGGAAAAATTTGTCTCGCTTACGATCAAATCAAATATTATTTGTTTCTTCGTTTGCTTTTTCTTAATGATGATGATTAAAAGGCTTCGCAAAATGCCGTTCGGAACCGGTGTACAACTGTGGACCCCAATCAGTGTGCGTAAAACTAGAAAGCCCACAGCTCTTTGGCTGAGAGTAGCTCTCCCCAATCCGTTCCTGGGATGTAATTGGAAACCAGTTTTATTTTTTTTATATGTATCGTTAGGTATTCGTGGCAGTCGGCAGACGACTCACTTAGATCTATTTCTCTATTGTGATACCACTGATCTTGAGTTTCACCACATGTGTAACCAATGCCCTCAACAAAAACAAACAATGATACCTTGGGCCTGGCCAGAGACTAAAGCTTTATGGCTCTCCTGCTATCCAGTATGTGTCCACAACGTCCATCTCTCCTGCATCATCATAGTCTTCTTGCACGATGTGCTTGCACATTGCTAGAGGCATCCCAACATGCTTCAATTCATGTGGAACCTGTAAGGTATTCCATAGTCTGGTCAGCTCATCCGTTCCGTAGTTCCACAGAATGTCCCCTTGCCATGGCATCCACATACGGTAAATACAGTTGTACTGGATCATTTCGTTAAGAGATCTGTGGGAGTCATGGGCAGATGTTGAATTCAGGAATACTGATTCAGGGATCTTGATGGCCACCTGTATGTCCGAGAAGGATTTCATCCCAATCACTACTAGGCTATTCTCCCTCAGCCAGTCGGTTACTTCTCTAATAGCCACGATTTGCGTCTGATAAATGCTATAATGATCAGGTAGTCTACGACAAAGGGGCAAATATATTTCCATAGAGTAGAGCCGTGTAGTTATTCAAATGTCCTTGTACACCAGGAACTGAGCTGGCCAGACTAGTAATCCCTTTCCGGTTTGAGAGTGTAGTATTTCCGATCGAGTTGTGGTTCCGCTTTCAAGTAGTGCAGGAATGTTGGGAGTACCTACCAGCTCTATTCCATTACCCTTGTCCGACCATGCCCTATTATAAGAGTCGCCTTAAAATGAAAGTAGATGTGGAATCAATCTACCTACCTATAATGTTCATGTGCAACAAATATAACAATACATTCAGTACATCAGTGGGAGCAGTGCACAGATCAGCCGTGACGGACGTCGTTCCTATACTTGGATACACGATAACCGCATAGAACATTATCGATTTCACCTCCGTTGTATAGATCCAGGAAACAAAACTACCATTTACAACCTTTAGTCCTCTTGCAGGTGTATAGGATCATCGTCGCCTCTTTCCACTATGTATGGTCTGAAACTAAGCTTGCTGTCCAAAATAATACCCATGTAGTTGGCACACTCCGCAAACTTAATTTCTGGACCATACAACGTGATAGATTTACCGTTAGGTATTTTATTCCTTCGGCTAAAAAGGACCAGTTCGGTGTTGATCTTGTATCTTTAGCATTTTGCCGAAATTGTGATCGCAACAGAAAGGAATTTCTGAATCCCATTAATAAAGGTTTCAAAATTAAAGATATAGTGGACACTTCGCGTGGTGGTCATTTAAATGATGTAGTGTTTCACACATAATGTCAACGTTCAAACTTTATAATAAAAAAGAAATATCATGAAAACAAATATTTTATATGTCTTTTATTTATGTTTACTTTTGAAACCGCAAAACGGATAACCCTTTAGAATCGCCGTCACCTAGCGAGGTGACCGTCGTCGAAAGAAATGTAAGGTAATCAGAGCAGGGATCGAACCTGTGTTCTCACGAACAAGAGCCGCGCACACTAATTATAGCACCACTGACAGAATTAAATAGAGGTTAATATTCTTCAACATCTCTCTTTAGATGTATGAGCAAATGTTATATTTAGTGGTAGTATGATTAATATTAATACCCTCGAGTTGTATGAGTTATATTGTTTTTTTTTTATAGAACTTCCCTAATTTACACGCACACACGATTGAAAATTCTTTTATATGCAATAGAATCGCGATAATAGATACTCAGTTATTTATATATTTATTTTGTTTGTCTCGTCCCATACAAAATACATAATGCTTGCTGGGATTATAAAATTGTGATACAATGTTCATGATTGAAACTACTATAAATTGAGAAATTATTGAATTTAAATTATTCCGCTAAATGATGAGTCTTATTTAATACTTCGTAACATACTGTGGGTGTCTTGAAAAAGCCGCTTTAATTCGCAAAAATTTCTTACATTTTGGTGCCCTCACTAATTCGCATTTGTTTTGTCAATATAAAGTCTGTTTAAGTTCTTATACATAGATCGTAATTGGTCGTTGTCAACCATTTATAATTCGTAATGCAATGCAAAATGCTATGGAACTATGGTTGGAAAAATCCAGCATAAAAGGTTGCTACGGCTACGTTTACAGTTAACTTTGTATGGTGGAATTTTTTGTGTTTTTTTTTCTTGGTCAGTTTGTTCGTTGCTTTACCAGAGGTGTATGAAATAAGAGAGTGTGGCGTTTTTTATTTCATTCTAATAAATAAATTGGCGAAAAAACTTTGTTTATTTGTATTTTTCTTTTTTAAATTTGTTAAATCCAAAAACCCCTGTAATTTGTAGTAAATTGCTGGTCCCGTTCAAATATGAACTATTCGAATTCTACTGTATATATAACGGGGGTTTCAACAAGATCTTTTATTTTTAAAATAAAGAAATTTCTATTAAAATCATTCAAATTTTTACTGCATTGGAAAGAGTAAAGTTTGGTAATTATAAATGAAAAATGATATCGGAGAGATATCCACCACGGCCACGAACATAGAAGTCGATTCTTTTACTAAAATTTTCAATTACATTTTGGTAAAATGGCGGTTCTATTTCGTTATTTACGGCACGGATTTTGAGTTTTAAAGCTATAACAGGATTCGATTGGATTGGTATATACTCTATTGTTAACCACAAAAACTAATTAACAGCTGAGTTTCGTGAAATTATGCGATCGGTAGATTTGGTTTGCAATAAATTCATTGTTTCGGAGGCTGTCTGGCAAGTGACACCGTGCTGTTGAAACTACAACGTGGCGCAAAAGTAGTCCTCCTATCAGCAAATGCTATAAATTTTGCGATTGGCCCCTAATGTCAGTTCTGTTTTGACATTTGTGTAGTAAATACATGCGAAATACACGTTAATATACAATGTTACGCTACACTGCTCCAGAACGCGGAATATTGCTGACTATTTATTTGACCAATAATCGGTCGGTGACTTTGGCACAACGTGAATTTCGTCGCAGATTTCCTGGCCGTCCAACGCCTACTGGTGAAACACTGCGACGTTTAGCCGCTCGCCTCGAAGAGACTGGCACAACACGAGATGCTGCCAGGCGTGGCAGACCCCGGAGTAGCCGTTCTGCAGAGAATATTGCTGCTGTAGCCGAGGATGTCATGGATGCGCCGTCGACATCGACTACAGAGCAATGATCGGCTACAGAGCCGAGTGAGTTCTTTTTGCCGCAACTTGATGAATTGGGATTGGAAAACATGTGGTTCCAACAGGACGGTGCAACGGCACACACTGCACGTGCCACAACCGATATGCTGAAGGATGCATTTCCCGGGCGCCTAATCTCCCGTTTTGGCGATTTGTACTGGCCAGCAAGATCGCCTGATTTGACCGCTTCATACTTCTTTTTGTGGGGCTTTTTGAAGTCGCGGGTTTATGTCAACAAGCCTCAGACTCTTGCAGCTCTTAAAGACAATATCCGTCAAGAATGTGAGGACGTATCGCCGGAAGTTTTGGCCAAAGTGATGGAAAATGTCATAAAAAGGGCTCAAATGACAATCAACTGTGGCGGCGGCCATTTACATGACATCATATTCTCGACTTGATGTAAAAAAAATTAAAAGACCAAATAAAAATAATCCACAAGAAGAATCAAAGTTTTTAATTTTTTTTTTAAATTACAGCCAAAAAACATCGGAAGTTTACTTTTGCGCCACCTTGTACTTGTCAGTGATATCCTTATCGAAAGTACAACATTATTTGTTGACATCTCCAGCCAAATTTTCAAAAATAAATGACACAATCAACCCTCCAGACAACATAGTACTTTACACTATACCGTGACACGTTCAGCATGCAAAGGTTTCTCAACAGTTGCTCTTGGGTTTTCAGAAGCCAAAATGCGGCAATTTTGGTTGTTGACGTACCCAGGCAAATGAAAATGGGATTCGTCTGAAAAAATTATTTTTGTTTGAAAAAATAATTTTTTTTGAGGTTTTTGAATGAATTTGTCGAATCCACTGCGAAGTGAATGGTCAATTCATGCATTACTTGCACCTTGTAATGCTTCAAAGCCAAATTCTTAAGCAAAATTCGCCATGTGGTCGCTGTGGATATCCACAATTTTTTAGATCATCGAGGAATGGACAAATTCGGATCTTCTTCAACACGGCTCATGGCAGCTATGTTTTCACATGAATTACCCGCTGGAACACAACTTGGTGTTGGTTCTTTACATAGCGAGCCAGTCGACTCACATTTGTCGACCAAATTCTTAATATGTAGCGGCCTCAGAAGGATGATTATGTTGAACGAAAATATTACAAATTGTTAATTTATTTTTTACAGATCCAACATTTGCATAGTGGATTTTTAATATTTTAATGCGACTTTCGGCGTGAATTGAATTCATTGGAACCATTCTATTCTACCAGTGATGTCTCAACAAGTAAAAACTCAAAACTGTAATGTTATTCCGGTATAAATATTCATTATGAAATAAACATTTGGACGTATACTTGATTTTATATATATAATGGTCATACGAACAATTTCAGTACAACTTTGACGTATGAGTAATACTATTGTGAACAAGCAAATCTTCTAAGGAAGGATTCTTAACATAATTTGATTGAAATGGGGAGGTATTTGAAGATCAGTGTTCCTTTGTTGTGGACATTTTATAGATATACGCATTATATATTTAAAATATACTATTGACAAAGTTCAATATTAAGAATTTGGACGTATACGTTATTTTTTATATATATGTAATTGTCATACGAGTAATTTTACTACAACATTGACGTATGAGTAATACTATTGTGAACAAGCACGTCTTGTAGGCAAGAATTCATAACGTAATTTGATTGAAATGGGGAAGTATTTCAACATTAGTGTTCTTTTGTTGTTGAAATTTAGTAGATACGAGGGCGGATTAATAACTCCGTGAATTTCCAAATTCCCTCGGTAGTTATATGAAATGCAACACTGCTTCCATCAAGGCTACCTCTTAATATACAACTGTCAAATTTTTGAGCAAGTTCCGTCATTTACTTTGTGTTGAACATCTGTTCAAAACATAAAACCTCGTGCATTTTTTATTAGTAGAAATAGGTGAATTTCGAGTGTTTTTTTTGTGAAAAAAAACCGTCAATCAAACCTTGATTAATTCTATGGGGTCTCTACACCATTTATTTCAATGGTAAAAAGTGGTTTACTGACTTTCGTTGTGGTCGCACAAGTACAAATGACGCTGAACGTTCTGGACGGCCAATTGATGTCAATACACCCGAAAGTGACGAAAAAATCCAGGATATGGTGTTGGCCGATCGAAGAGTAAAACTGCGTGAGATTGTTGATGCCATAGGCATTTCATATGGCAGTGTGATTTCGATTTTAGATGATCAGTTGGGTTTGAGAAAGCTGTCTGCAAGATGGGTGCCGCGTTTGCTCTCAATTGACCATAAACGTACGGGTGCACAAGTGTGTAGTCTCAATGGCAAAATTCCATGAATTGGGCTACGAATTGGTACCATATCCGCCATATTCTCCGGATTCAGCCCCCAGTGCCTATTTCCTATTATATAAACCTAAAGAAATGGCTCGGTGGAAAGAGATTTAGCTCCAACGATGAAATTATTGATCGAACAAATGCCTTTTTTTGGACCTCGAAAAATCCTATTTTTTGGACGGGATACAAAAATTGGGGAAACGTTGGACTAAGTGTATTGGGCTAAAAGGAGATTATCTTGAAAAATAATTTTTTTTCAAAAAATTCTGTGTTTCATTCAAAAAGTCACGAACTTATTGATCCGCCCTCGTATACGCATCAGATATTTAAAATATGTTATTGACAAATGGTAGTTCAATAGTGAGCATTTGGACGTATACTTTATTTTTTATATATTTAATGGTCATACGAGCAGTGTTAGTACAACTTTGACGTATGAGTAATACTGTTGTGAACAAGCTTATCTTGTAAGCAAGTATTCCTAATATAATTGGATTGAAATGGGGAGGTATTTGAACATCAGTGTTCTTTTGTTATTGAAATTTAGTAGATAAACGCATTAGCTATTTAAAATATACTATTGAGTAATGGTAATTCAATCCCTGACGTTCTTAACTATTATTCGTAGAAACATGGATTCATACACTTCAAAGGAATTTATTAGTTTTGTTGGAGTCTTTTGTCCTGCTAAGTTATTGTGGCAAATTCAGTTAATTATCGGTGTCCTTGTCATGTAATAACATCTCCACTACATTGCGTTGTAAATGTAAAATCCATTCATAGGACATCATGTCTTCTTATTCAAATATTTTTCAGCTGCTTAAAATTCTACAACGTTGTTATTGAATTTATTTCAAATACCACTCATCTGCTACGACAATATTTCGAAAACTTTGTTTCATTCAATTTCCATTAGTGATTGCCATCTAAGCCACATAACGATTTTATAAACTAAATAAAGTATAAAATTTGAAAAACTAATAGAGAATTTTGTAATTGAATTGGTACTTAAATTAATTCCATTTGCTGCTGTTCATAAAACTCTGCCACAGGTTGTCCATTACTAAGCGACTAACTCTAATCGTCCACCTACATGCATGACATTTTCAGCCACATGCCACATGATAAGAAATGTTTAAATTGAATTTAAAATACATTTAATTTCATTTATTTATTTAAACATAAAATGTTTAAGCTTGTTATTATATTAAAAAAAAACAATAAGAAGAAGAAGATATCTAACACATCTAAAAGGCATCTGAGTACAATCAGTTTACCAAATGCCTTTGGTGCTTAGTAACTCTAGCATACTTGTAGGCGTTTTACACATTCCTCTAGACATATTAAACATTTGGCATGTTGCCCTCCATGGTAATTGAATGCGCACGGGAGGCACAACGACGCAACAAATGCGTAAGCGAAGTTAATAGGATTTCGTATAATATTTGATTACAACGACGTCAAAGCCAAAGCGGTTTCAAAATTGCTACAATATTTTACATTTTATTGAAATTGTTATTACCCAACGACTGCAAATCCTAGCAAAAATGTAATTGTTATATACAAATGTATTTGTGTATATACTTATATGTATGTGTATAAGTACATACATAGGTATGTACTGTGTACATACATTTGAAACTTTTGCCTCATTGAGAATTTCAATAAAGTATTTTTAATTTCCTTCTTATGTTCCTGTTTTGAATGGCTTAAACTTTTGTGCTGTAAAAGGAAAAAATTATTGAACTCGTAAAATTTATTGCCATAAAATTGAAAGGACATAAATTGTGTTTTTCTTCTTGTGTTCGCAACATTTGAACAAGCGATATCGTTTTATAGCAAACGAAAGCAAAAAGCGAATGGAAAATAAAAGACATTCCACAGTGCAATAGAGTGATGGCTTAACAGACGTGGAGTATTGAAATTGCTTCAAGGAAAGTTAGAGATATATTGTTATCCATTGGACTTGATGGGTGGGAGAACATTGAGAGAATTCTTAATGGCGACAATACAAAGTTTTAAGGGAGTTTCTAACAAAAAGGATTTCATTAATTCTGGATTTAAGAATGATAAAGTTGTTTCTCATGAACTTAATCATAAACCTTGCGACTTGAGGCATTTGCTAAAATTAGCAATTATGTAAAGGGTGTCTCAGTACGATTGCACTTTTTAAACATAATGTTTTTTGTGCAAGTGGCAACTCTGAAATTTGGTAGCTGTCACATATGTTGATTCCGATTAAAAAAAATAAAGCTCTATACGAAAGAACAACGAGTTATAAATGTGAAAATTTATTACAAAAGTTTGGACAGTTATGCTCAGACCGCTCGCAAACTTCCAAGAATTTTTAGTCGAGAAAGTGCAACTAATGTGTCAACCATTCGAAGAGTGGTAAAAAAATTTGAAGAAACTGAGTCAGTTATGGACAGTAAGACTAATGTGCATCAACGTACCAGTTGGTCTCTTGAAAACATTGCTGCTGTACACGAGAGTGCCACCGAAAACCTCAATTCGGCATCGTTCTCAACAACTTCTAATTGCAGGAAGCCTTACGCAGCGAATTTTGACAAAAAACCTTCACCTTCTTGAGGACAAAATTCAGCTTACTCAGGAGCTCAAACCACCAGACTATGGAAAGCGCCGGGAATTCGTTCAAGGGGTAATGGAGCAAAGCGATGTGCCAATTTTTCAAATTAAATCATATTCTCCGATGAAGCGCATTTCCATTTGAACGGCTTCGTGAGTACACAAAATTGTCGAATTTGGGGCTCAGAAAATCGGCATGCAATCCATGAGAAACAAATGCAACCACAGCGAGCAAGTGTCTGGTGCGTCGTTTGCTCAGGCGGTGTGATTTAATAAATACATGGTTTCCCATTACATCCCATGAGGGACTCGGGGAGAGCTTCTCACAAGCAGTGAGCTATGCGCTTTCTAGTTTCGTACTCATTGATTGGGACCTACAGTTTTACACCGGTTCCAAACGGTATTTTAAGAAGCTTTTTCACGGTTAAATACTCAATAGTATCGCCGTCACTATGCGAAGTGACTGCCGCCGAAAGGTGGCAAAGCAGGGATCGAACCCAGGATCTCATGTACAAGAGGCGCGCACACTAACCATTGCACCAGCGACGGCCACAACAGGCGGCGTGATTGGGTCTTATTTTTTTGAAGATGAGTACGAAATTGCAGTGACTGTGAACGCCATTCGTTACAGGAACATGATAACGCAGTTCTTGTGGCCTCAACTGGACCACATGGATCTGGACGACATATGGTTTCAGTAAGACAGCGCCAACTGCCACATCGCGCATAAAACAATCGATTTATTGCAGCATCGATTTTCAGAATAAATTATCTCAAGAAATTCTGATATCAATTGGCCACCAATATCATGCGATTTAACGCTGTGCGATTTCTTTCTTTGGGGTTTTGTGAAATCTTGGGCTTATGCGAATAAAGCAGAAATAATTTCTGAGCTCAAATTCGAGATCCAACGCATCATCGGTGAGATACAGCCACATCTTTGTGAAAAAGTCATGACAACTTTCAGAAAAAAATACAGCCACATTTCTCTAAAAAAGTCATGGAAAATTGCATGAAAAGGTACAGCCACATCACTGTAAAAAAGTCGTAGCAAATTTCATGAAAAGAATAATGGCCTGTCATCAAAGCCGTGGAGGCCATTTGAGAGATATTTTATTCCATACTTAATCGGAACATGTCTTCTTTACAATCCAATAAAAAAATCACAACTATCTCAAAACATACAAGTTTTTATTTTACAATGAAAAAGTGCATTCTTACCGAGACACCCTTTATATTCGTAGCTGTAGAATTGTATCCCTCTTTTTTTTTTGTTAAAATCCGGTTAACACTTAATTTATTTTTTGAACTTCGATACCCTGTATCATTATCGGTCTCATATTTCACTAACCGACCACACTTTTTAAGCAAATGACAAATGATCTTTAAGTCACTACGGCTTAGGGAAATACTAATAAATCTATTTCACTGTAAAACATCTATTGACACACATGAAACTATGTACGAGGTGATAGTGAGAAATATTCTACAAATGTGTTGGAAACGATATTAGTCGAATAAAGTTCGCAAATAACCACAATTCTTATATCTTTTTATAGTCTGCAATATCACACTTTGCCATGATCCAACTCCTAATATATTACATGTTTCGATTTATGTACAATTCTCACCAACCCCTCGTTTAAAGGATACAAAAAAGCATCGGACAATCGACATAAGAGCATTTGGCTCGCACACTAATGCATGAACCAAATCAAACTCACTAACATTGGCGTGCACACACGCATATATATAACCCATTTCATGCACTCGTAGTGAACCATTTGGCAAAAGTGCTAACTAATAGTTGACGGCTACAAAGTGAAATCTATGGCGTAACTGTCAAGTGTTTGACAAGTATTGAGCAACAGTAAAAAAAACAAAACGAAAAAACAAAAAACTTAACTCAAAACACTCGATGTGTGAGAGAGTGTAATTTATAAACTTTCAATGTTGTTTTTGTTATTAACTCTTTCCCACTATAACGGTGATTTATGATTTTATTGGTATTTGTGATACTTTACAATTTGTCATGTTCAATCTGCGTGCGGCGGGGTCTGCTTAAACTCCAGACAATAACCCATCTATGCAGACAACGTAAATGTCATAAAATGTGCCACGAAAAGGCCTTAAGATGAACGGCACAGAGCCGTGTAATATGGTTGCGTACAACCAAAGTTTTCCCCTGTGTTGGGAGGCAAAAACTCTAGTAACTTTTTATCAATGTTCGAAAAGTCATAACATATGCGTAGAAATAAAATGATCATTAATTATATCAAGAATCTGAAGTGGAACAGAAGGCTGATATCAATATTTTACGGGGCAAGGAAAGTGAATGTGTGTAATCATATTTCTTGCATTAGAATATACATATTAAATTCGTAATAGTCTCAAGGGATAGCACGAATTAGGCAAATATTTAGAGAATTTATTTATAGAAAACTGCTGGCAAAGGAGGGAGAAAAATACGATTTGCAAATAAATATTCGAATATAATATCCCCAAAAGACTTAATCGTTTATGAAGTGGTCGAATGATTGATTTTAGTAATATAATCGTGTCGTAGAAATAATAATTGTGGTGAAGAAAGTCATTTGAATGTGATGTTTGGCGTATGAGTTATATTTATATAAAGTAGTCGTATGAGTAATATTAATACTACTATAGAAAGGAGAAAATTGTAGAAAGAATACAAATATAAAGAAATTGCTTGTAGAAGAAATTGCTATAAGTTATAGGAAGGAAATTATGTTACATTTGTTTATATCGATTTGTTACTACTGAAATATAGAAAACAAACTCTAACTTTTATAAAGGCCGCCAAATTACTAGTATATCCTGCTTTTGTTTCGTGCACAAACTGCTGGAAAAAAATAGTCTTTAAAGTATTAAACAATTAGGTGGCAGAACAATTGCAAATACATCAATTAGTGACTTGAGACCTACAAAAAATGTTTGTAGAAAATCTTTGATAAACACATGTTGAGATAACATTTATTTGAATATAATGTTGTCGTAGGAGTAATATTGATACAGCGCAATTTAATTGAATATCTATTAAAACGTGTTTCTTCTCCACTGAAGTACAGATTACTTTAATATTTTTAATACCCTTAATACCCTGATCTGTTTAGCGTAAAGGCAATTGAAAACAATTTTCTTGTAAAAACGTAGCACAGTTACTAAAATCTAAATAGTTCTATAATAGTCTGTTCCCCGATCTCGAATGAAAAGCTAAACGAACGAAAGGTAGTAGGTAACAAGATTATGGAACCCAAATAAACTCTCCCTCGAGGAGAACATGAACGAAAGCGTTTGTTTGAGGTTGAAGAACAAGCAATAGATTACTTTAAGTCGTTTACACGACACGAAAAATCCCAGAATCCCAGACGAAGACAACAACTCTAATTAGTGGCAATGCGAAAAAGGGGGCCACTGGCTTCGAAAGTTAAAACGCTGAGTTCAAATCTTGGTTCCGACTGTTCCTTATTCCGGTTAGCAAATTTTGGAAAACTTCAAAAGTACCGTTATCTAAAAAACAGTACTTAGAAAAAAAAATACAGCGTTTTTCATGTCCAGGAGGTCCCAATTAACTTAACCAGGCATGTGGCGTTCTTGGTATTTTTTGGCTGTAAACCAGTGTAGTGAAGAGGTGATTACGGAAACGTCAAACTTTTTTTATGCGAGGGTACCGACCGTTGGAGCATTTTTTTTACGACATAATTTTGAAATCTTTGTTACGCATATTTTTTTTATTTCCCCATTTTGCTCTATTTTACATAAATATTCCATCGAATGGCTAATTTTTCCAAACATCTCATTTGATTCGCAGGTTTGCCTTTCTGTTTCGAAAAATCACCTACAAATATATTTATTTTATATTGTTGATGGAATATTTATGTAAAATACATCAAAATGGAGAAGATAAAGTATGAAGGATAGAGATTTAAAATGAAATCAGGAAAAAAATTCTCTGTCAAAATTTTAAATAATATTATTAATAAAAAATATTATTAACGAAGGCATAAGCGCTGTGGACTGTCAAAAACTACTTGGCCCTATTGGAAACCCTTTATTTATTTACCGCATTTTAGCACTTTTGGGATCTTTCTCACCGTGTTCGTTATTTGACGTGTTTCGAAGCGTTTCGATTCTTCAGACTTGGCACCACTGGTCTCTTGAAACCGGTTCGTGGAAAATAGTAATTTTTAAAGCACTTGCGTCCGGTTAACTGGCTCGTATTCGGTTAACCGGTTTTGGTTTTGAAAACTCTATTTTGGATTGAAAAATTTAATAAATCTGTTCCACAATTATTATTCTCCCCTTAAATTAACTATAAATGTCCCATGTTTTTTAGTTATTTATTTTTGGAACGAAGTTCCTTATTGCACGTTGCGGGATGGGGCTAAATGAAAAAAAAGTAAACAACTTCTTTTTAACACTATTATGATACAAACCAGTATTACCAACTATATTGAGTACATTTGCTTTGGTTTGTGTCTAGACTAACATATTTTACGAAATTTTTGTAGGTGGAGCCTGTAACGAATATTTAGTATATATTATAGTTTTGAATCCAAAAAGAAATAAATTTTCGAAAGCCAAAGTTTAAAGAAGAAGTTTAAAAAAACAATATTTTCTTAAATAAGTGCCTTTTCTTACAAAAAGGAAATTTTCTAAAAAAAAAATACCTATCCATATTTTGAAATAAATTAGATTTTCTTAAAAATATACCTTGTCTTACAGAAGTACCTTTGCTTAAAAAAAGTACATTTTCTTAAAAAGGTAAATTTTCTTACAAAAAGTAACTTTTCTTAAAAAAGGTAATCTTTTTTTAAATAAGTACCTTTTCTTAAAAAAGTATATTTTCTTGCAATAAACTGCCTTTTCTTAAAAAACTACCTTTTCTTTAAAAAGTACCTTTTTTGGGAGACAAAATCACAAAAATCAAATCAGATAAGTACCTACTCTAAAAAATTCACCTATTCTTGAAAAATAGCTAAATTTAAAAAAAACCCATTTCTTAAAAAAAACCTCTTCAAAAAATTACCTTCTCTAAAAAAAATTTATTTTCTTCCAAAAATTCCTTTTCTGACAAAAATTCCTTTTTTACAACTTTTCCTTTTCTTTAAAGTACATTTTCTTAAAAATGAAATAATACCTCACTTTTCTTGAGATAAGCACCCTTTCTGAACATAAATAAATTTTGTTAAAAAAATCACATTTTCCTAGAAAGAGTAAAAAGTACTTTTTGTAAAAAAATTCATACTCTTATGGCTTTTTCTTCCAGAAAGTACTTCTTCTTAAATACAGTACCTTTTCCTAAAAAAATATTAGCTTTTAATAAAAGAAGTACCTCAATTTAAAAAGGTCCATTTCTGGAAAATATAATACATATTCTTACAAAAAGGACCTACAAATATTTTTTGTTTAAAAAAAAGTACATTCTATTTTAAAACAAAAATTGTTAAGAAAAGTATATCATATTACAAAAAGTATCTTTTCTTAAAGATCCATTTAAATTATCGTATTTTTGACAGGCGCCTTAGGCGTGTTGGAACTAACTAGTACATAATAACGGGGTTTTCAATAAGAGCGCTACAAAAGTTTTTTTAAATAAAACAAAACCGGTTTTAGATACCAATGAAATTCTTTATTCCAGTGAAAGTACGTTCGATGCCATTATGTATGGAACTCGATTTCTTTTGCATGGCCACCACGGGCACGCTTGCAGAAGTCTAGACGCTGAACCCAATTTTCGACGGATACTGGTGCAATTTCACGTTCGATATTCGTACGAAGTTCATCAATCGTCGCTGGCTTGTTGACATAGACCATAGACTTGACGTAACCCCACACGAAATAATCTAACGGCGTCAACTCGCATGACCGAGGCGACCAAACTTGGTTTCCAATATATTGATTGTGGCATTCGCTGTGGAACCACATGTCCTCCAAGTCCATATTATCCAATTGGGGCCAAAAATATTCGGTTATCATTGAACGGTAGCGATTCGCATTCACAGTAATGTGCCGGTCTTGATCATCACGGAAGAAGTACGGCCCAATGACGCCGCCGGCCCATAAACCGCACCAAACCGGGATGCAGTGATGACTCATGGATTACGTGTGGATTGCTGTCTGACCAATAACGCATATTTTGCTTATTGACGAAGCCATTCAGCCAGAAATGAGCCTCATCGCTGAAGACCATAAATTGGACGTAGCGCTCCTGAAGTTGAGGCCACTGACTCCAAATTTCGGTAGTAAATTTTAATAATTTCGTCTCGTTGTTGGCTCGTAATCTTTCCATGAAGAAATGGCAAACCTTACTGAAGAGAAATGTCAAAAGAGCGGGAAAAAATATGGCGTCGTTTGCTGTCCCTATCGATTTACTTTTGTAGCGTCTCTGTTGAAAACCCCTTTATATAGCAAAACGGGTTTCCCCTGACATCTCCTGTAATTTTGTAGTTATTTATTCAGACTTTCGCCATTACTAGTTTTTTTAATGCCATTGCGAACATTGTAAGATAACGCAATGCAAATTAAAATCCAATGCAAATTAAAAAACCCAAGTATGTTTATTACCCATTACTTTCAACAACCAAACGTATGAGTTATATATAATTCAATAGGACGCCCATTACTCATACGCACTGAAGGATCCAAAATGAAAAACTATACACATTTTACAGATTTAAACTAAAATTTTTTAATTTAAGGACAAAACTTGATGTATTTCACAGTTGGTACATAGCAACGAAAATTTGTTGCTTAATATTTTCTTATATTTATTGCAAAATTTATTAAAAATGTTATTCAACATAAAAAATTACTTGGAATTTTCGAAGGAAAACAATTTCCTAAATGTAATAAACTAAATGGACAGAATGCATATAATGCTTAATTTTATGCGAAACACACACAAGGCGGTAACTTATTAAAAACACTTCCTTTCTTATTTTATGAAGTTCCACTTAAATGTTGACACCCTACAATACATCATGTTCGTAGATGGCAATGATGCTCCATTTGCAAATTTGCAATATACTGGTATAGGTAGACAACATATTATTGGAATAGGTAGACATTTTTTTGAATGTTAAAGGTTCATAATTTGGTTGACTTGGTCGTTCAGAGTATCTACAGTCATCTAATATTTTGGTATCCAAACAGATCAGAAATGAAAAATCTGGATGTTTATTTTCATTGGCAAAAGTGTTTAGTTTTGGATACAACTCCTTAAGGACTAGCGGAAATTCGACACTGACCTGTTTGTCTATCGTCTCTCATTTAAGACACCGCATGGACAGGTCAGTATTAACAGTCCAGATCAAAAAAGAAATATGAACTTTTGGTATAGGGTAAAAACCAGGAAATTATAGTCACAGTTTTGTAAGCCACTTTCGCTGTAACCTAATTGTTTCCGTGAATTTTTGGAAGTTTTGAAAACAAAAGTTCTTCCAGCTACTTGAATAACTTGAGGTCACTTTGTCTCTCTCTCCTTCTCCTAAGTATTCATTTCTAATGCTCTTACTTGTGTTTTTTTTTTTCAAGCACCACCCTTAATATGAACAAAAGGAATAATAAACTGTATTTTGTAAGGAACTTGTTCCTTTTTCTGATGGTTAAACTTAAACATTATGTACTTATATACTCGTACATTTTACTTGGGGGATTTCGTTGGTTTCCTCAGCTCAGTAACAAAAAAACTGTGATTACGATTTTATCCAAAAAAAAAAGAAAAAGAAAACTCAAAAGGAAAAGGAGACTTCAATTTCACAAAACAAAAGCGTAAAAAAATCCTGTCGAAAATAAGTTCGTTGAAAGTGAAACGAAACGGAACGTCTGCAACTTCATCTCTAGGACTTCAGCGTCATTATGTATTTAATGGGACACATTTTGTTTGTAAGAATGAAATGAAAACTGAAAAGTTTTACGCTTTTAGATATATTTTCCTATGTTTTCCTTTTATTTGTGACTTACGAGAGTGTTAGAAAATTTAATAAACTTGAGCAAAATGTGGATAGAAAATGCGTGTGACTCTTAAATATCTAAGGCGTTTTAATAAGAAAGATGTTTTTTTTTTTTTTTTGGTTTCTGTCTTAAGAGTTTTGTCGACACTTTGTTAAATGTTTCCGCGTATACTGCAGTCATGTTTACATTTAGTTGAATTCCTTATGATACTCTTTTACATTATTATTGTCTCATGCATAAACTGTTCGTAGTAGTAGAAAAACATGAATGTTTTTATTTGAAATTCTTATTTTTCTCTGTGTTTACACTCTCGTTTCTGCGTTTAGATGCCGCATACGTGATTTGTTGCGCCATAATGGACAATTACCCAATGGCATTGATACATTACGCTTGCCAAAACGTTTACAGCGCTATATCGATCTAATGGAGGAAATTGAAGGACCTGACAGTAAAAGCAACAACACGAAAACCATCGACAAACCAACTACTAGCAAAAAAGGAAAACATGTCCGTGTAGTGTTGGATGATAAAGTGCAAAAGGAAGAACCCACAACAGCAACAACCTCATCAGTATTGTTGGCCGAAAAATGTTCCAGCAGTTGTAAGGATACTACTGTCAAGTGTAGTAGTTCAACTCCTAAAACTGAGTCTCGTTCTTCAAGTAGTGACACAGATAGTAGCAGTAGCAATACTTGCACATCTGACCCTATCACTGACACCGCTTCTGCTCGTTTTGCAGAAATTGTGCTTCCTTCTATAAACATTGTTCCAGCTGATACCACTGATAACGAACCTTCAGCATGTGACAAAGATGCCACCATAGCCCGTGGCAGCTCTTCTACCTCAGAATTACCTATCGCCGTATCTGCTTCGGCGAATACAGTAGACATTGTACCAGCTCCTACCTCAAATAAAACTACTACCACCACTGATTGTATACCTGCTGCAGAAAGCGAGACTTCTACTCCTCCCAATACTCGTCCATCTACTCCTCCATCTACTTCATCTACTTCAACTACTTATACTCGTCCTTCTACTCCTCCATCTACTTCAACAAATGTTGTTCGTGATAAACCTTTTTCATTGTGATTTTGTTTTCCTTCATTTTGGTTATTTTCTGTTTTCTTTAAATTGTCTGCAATACTTTTGTATATTTTACCAAAACATAAAAAGAGAAAAGAAAAATTGAAAAATCAACAAATTGATTCACAAGATTTTCTGTGAATTTGTTCCCCCCTTCCCCTTGGACGATATTTCGTAATACGAGTATCATGAATGGTAACGAATTTTGCTTTGCACTTTTTTTTGTTGTTACTGCCTAAGGTCGTTAAAGAAGAGCAGCTTTTTGAAATTTAAAAAAAAAAATCTTAATAAAATCATGGACTTACCTGTAAGTTTCCTCACTGACATTTATACGACCCGGTATACCGGTGGTCTCGGTGCGACTTGTCAGATTTACTGTGTTGCCAAATAGACAATAACGTGGCACACGATTTCCTATAACACCGGTGACAACTTCACCCGAATGAATACCGATAGTAATTTGCTGGAAGAAAAAAGAAAAATTTATAAACAACAATTTGAATTTACACTGGAATCTAGTCTATAAGTTATAATCTTTACTGTCTTAAGCTGAATTATACTAAGAACCAAATAAAGTATGAGTGTATTAAACCAACAACCGGTTTTATTTATTTACTGTCCAACTATCTTGTATATTGTTTAGAAAACCGTCATTTCCAAAGAAACGATTTTCGGTAAAATCGAAAAATCAGTTTTTTGCAAAACCGATTGAGGGTATCACACAACGAAAAAAACCGGTGAAACCGGATAATTTTCTGGTTTAATTTCGCCTTAATGGAAATGTGGTATCAATTCGTTAAAAATACTTCTCCTGAGATAGGTGTCACCAAAGTGGTTCCAGAGTGTTAAAGAAGAATCAATCGGACTAAACTGCAGTTGCTAGGGGGGGAATAAAAAAAATAAATCCGAGAATGACCAAATGGATGCCACCTATGGAGCCTTCTGGAGCCGTCCGAAAAGAAACGTGTACTCCTAGAAACAAGAAGGCATTTGCTTTATAAATTATACTGGGATTTTCTATAAAAAAATTTTTTTTTTCATATTTAATCTTTCGATAACTTAGTGAGTTATGAAATAAATTTATATATTTTGTTCGGCTTATTTTGAGGTAAGTGTTGTTAAAACAATAATCAAATCTGAATGTTAACAATCTTTGCAAATAAAACACACCTAACAGTATTGATATCAAAATAATTTTACCTTGTGTACGATAACGGGAGGGCAAGTGATGCATTTGTGTATACAAATTTATAAATCTATGTAGTAAATGATGTTTTAACAGTAAAACCCTTTTTTTCGCTTTTAGATTTACCGGGTTTATGTAAAATCGATGTGGCAATGCGCTTATGTTGTTTTTGATTTGCAGCGTTTGTGATTTTATGATAAAAAACACAAATGAAAATGAAAATTCAGAAAAAAAATCCATTATGTCACAAGCGGTTGAAATCTAAATACACCACCGACAAGTAAGCGTTCTGACCTTTTTAATTAGCCTACATTCATTGAAATCTGTTTCGCGTTTACATACTACATCATTTTCAATGTTCCCACCTCAGCATTTTTCTCTTAATTTAATAATTTTAAATTGGTCATAAATTAAAAATTTTTTTTTTTTTAAACAACACGCATAAAATATATGTATTTAACAGCCGAATATATCTGAGCAATATCAAAAAAATGTTGACTGGCCAATGCATTTTGTTTTACGAAAATCATTCGGTTTTACATGGAATGAACAATCACAGATATTCGTTCTTTTCGAATTTTGAAAATCGACAAATTTTGATCTCTTTTGCGAATTTCTTCAACTGTATCTCATTCAGTTTTAAAAATATTGCACTCAATGTTTCTTTATTAAAAATAATTTAATAAATACCTTAATTAAATTTAAGGATGTGGCCGTCGGTGGTGCAATGGTTAGTGTGCGCGGCTCTTGTACATGAGATCCGGGGTTCGAACCCTGCTCTGACCACATTCCAAAAAAAAAAAAAAAATTCTTTCGGCGGCGGTCACCTCGCATAGTGACGGCGACACTATCGAGTCTATAGCCATGAAAAAGCTTCTCAAAATACCGTTCGGAATCGGTGTCAAACTGTAGGTCCCAATCAGTGAGTGAAAACTGGAAAGCGCACAGCTGAGTGATTGTGAGAAGTTCTCCCCGGTCCCTTCATGGGATGTAATGGGAAACCATTTATTTATTTATTTTAAATTTAAGGATAAACAAAACTCAACTTAGCGAGAATTGTTTATCCCTATAATGTGTGATGATAAAACTAAATCCTTGTGCAGAAGGAAGCTGATACTATGCCTTGGTGGGCATTGAAATAACTAAATTTCCAACCATCCATCATAATAATCAATTTCAAATACTTCTTATTTAATATTTTCTATTTATTATTTTTATTTACAAATTATACGTGTAAGTAAAATTAACAGGATAATAAAGACAGCAATGAAATCGATGGCCTTAATCTCAAAAAAGATTGTGTTACAAATTTCATACAAAAAATACTTTTTTAATAATTTTTTCTCAGCAACTTTAAAAAGGTTAGTACACAGCTGAAAATGTGATAAAATTCTCTTCCTCATTTTGGTATTTATTATACTAATCCGAGTTCATTTGCCGGAGTTATGTCCCAAACATCACTCACAACACAATATTTAGCATATAAATAGAATTACTGCCATTGAATTGCATACAGGTGGTACTGAAATTCATCAAATGCAAAACATTTAAATTATTATAAGGTTTTTGTACCTGAATTCTCATCTGTGACCATAATATTCGTCCACGGCTGTTACTAAAGTGAATTTTATTAGTATTAAGGTATTATTACAATAGAATACCACATGTATGCAATTCAACGGCAGCAATTCGAGTTCCCGAAGTAGGACCGGATCTCAACCCCAAAGAAACACGTCACGTGACTGGATTTGAACCAGTTCAATTTCCTGCAGAGCGGATAATATTCGGGTTTATACATTTTTTGTTCAAACTGATCTGAAATGATTTGATTTGAATTGAATTTCCTGCAGAGCGGATAATATTCGGTTTTATACATTTTTTGTTCAAACTGATCTGAAATGATTTGATTTGAATTGAATTAAATTGAATTGAATTGAACTGAATTGTATTGAGTTAAATTGAATTTGTAATTTCCTTTAAGGCTGTAAGAGATCATGTTTTCTCCATTTAGTGAAAAAAATGTTCATGCCGCGGGTGGGATTTGAACTCACATTCGCTGGACGATCGTTTCGATGATTGTGAAGCATCATCTTCAGCAGCGTCTAGCCCGTTAAGCCACTGCGGTGTGTATTTACATAAGTCACTAACCGAAAACATTTATTGATTGATTGTGTGCAGAGCAATTGTTGTCGCTAGTTACACATTGCTTTCCTACTTACACGCAATGATGCAGAAGTTTTGAAAGTTCTATTTATAGAACGAACTATTCTAATTGTAGTTGTCTCGTTCTGTTTTGGTTTGCCCTACCATATCTTTAAAATTTTGTTGTTTTTAGATCCTTGTTATGTTTAAAGTTGTAATTTCCTATAAGGCTGTAAGAGATCATGTTTTCTCCCGTTAGAATAGTTCGTTCTATAAATAGAACTTTCAAAACTTAATTTAAATTAAATTAAATTGAATTGAATTGAATTGAATTGAATTGAATTGAATTGAATTGAAATGAATTGAATTGAATTGAATTGACTTGAATTGAAGTGAATTGAATTGAATTGAATTGAATTGAATTGAATTGAATTGAATTGAATTGAATTGAATTGAATTGAATTGAATTGAATTGAATTGAATTGAATTGAATTGAATTGAATTGAATTGAAGTGAAGTGAATTGAATCGAATCGAATCGAATTGAATTAAATTGAACTAAATTAAATTGAATTAAATTAAGCACAATTGAATTGAATTGAATTGAAGGGAACGGAAAGCATTGAAACGAATTGAATTGAGAACCGAATTGAAATGAATTGAATTGAGTGTAATTAAATTAAATTGAGTTGTATTGAATTTAATTGAACTGAATTGAAGTGAAATGAGTTCAATTGAATTGAACTGAATTGAGTTAAAATGAGGTGAACTAAGTTGAATTGAATGGAATGGAATTGAATTGCATTGAACAGAATTGCATTGAATTGATGTGAATGGAATTGAATTGAGTACGACAGACATTGTACCTGATCGCACCTAAAATACATCACTTATTGTATACTTTTATACCTGCTACAGAAAGTGAGACTTCTACTCCTCCATACACTAGTCCGAGTTGAATTGAAATGAATAAAATTAAATTAAATTAAATTAAATTAATTAAATTGAATTGAATTGAATTGAATTGAATTGAATTGCATTCATTTGATTTCAATTGAATTGAGTTGACTAAACTATTTTCAAAACTATTTTTCAAAACTCTCGGAATTTTCACATATGTTGCTACGTAGTAAGAATTTTCATCATACGTATTAAGAGCACACTGAGATATCGCAGTATGGTTAAAGAAAAGGCGATGCAGCCCAACACGACTATGCTGTTTGGTCAGAAGGGCAATTTTTCCTAAAAGTTGAATAAATTTTGAAAACCCTGAAGAAAGCTGTGTGAATGCAGGGAAAATACTGTATTCATAAAATTTATTAGAAATTCCATATTTAATGAAATTTTATATTTTAATACAAATTACATTACTATTGGCAAAAATCTGATGACACATTTTTTCAAAAAAAATTTTGTTTTTATTTTCAATATGGTGACTTTAAAATGGATTTGTTTTTTGTTTTACAACATGTGGTGTTGTTGGGACTATATTATGATTTCCTTTCAGGTATTCAAGATAATCTCAAATAACCGGCAAAAAAACAAGGAAAACTTTTCCAAAAAGAAACTGGTGTTTCTCAAATATTTCGAGAATCGTAACACCCAAAAGTAGATATGTTTACAACTTGTTGCAGGGTTTTACTAGCACTACAAATATATAAAAGAAACTATTTCCAGTAGAGCAAAACTTAAAATTTGACAACAGTTCACATTTTTCTGAAGCTACCACAATTTGGGCTCCCAGTATGCGGCCCCACGGAGTTTCAATTAAAGAAGTTTTATGGCACTACACCTCAGCTATATCATCTCGATCGGTTCAGCCATTTAGAAATGGCTGATTTATTTCCAATTGTTTGGGGTAATCCCCCATTAAACAGCAGAGAGGCTTAACAGCTCGGATGTAGAATTAAAGCTATAAAATTGTACTTGTAAAATTCGTTAAAATTTTGTTAGAGATTAAAATACGATCAATATTTCAAAATAGATGTATATACCAGTGTTTCCATTCGATACAAATTGAACATTCGAAGACCTACAAGCTCAATCTGAGTAAAAAACAAATATTCAATAAATCCAAATTATCAAAGAAATTCAAATAACGAAACTTTAAAATAAAATGACACAAATTCAAAAACTTCCCAGTTATTTGCCATACCTGTAAATCATTCTTGAGTTTCATTGCAATTGGCAGGCAATTCCACAGCCATCACATTTTCAGTTTCAGACAACTTAATGTAAATTATAAAATCTCACATTTGGCTGATATAATACTAATGTCAATTAAAATAGCATACTCAATATTCAAACTACACAAATGTACTTTTCTGTTACGCAATTATCATTTCTCTTTTTTGCAGACTATCAGTATAAGGATAATTAGTTTAAATCTCCTTAAGAATCCCAATAGCTTGATAATTCCCTTGTTATCACACACCCAATATAACTAATGATCACTGTTGACATTAATGGGAAAACATTAAGTAAACATTCATACTGCAATAAATTACCAACATATGTGTACAAACTTGTAAGATCATAACCACAAACTTTAAGGGGTTTTACTTACATTACTACAGAACATTAAACGGGCCACAAGTACACATTTCCATGATGATGCCACAAGTTGCAATATTTTTACGAAAATTACAACTTTTACAGCATAAACTAATTAATGGCAAAATACAACAAGAGGATACACAGAGAAAATATAATAATACCAGCTTTAACTGTTACATTTATCGGTCAATGTCGACTTAAATGTACCTTTTATGATAACATAAACCGTACACGCAAAGAAACATGTTGTTGCCAATGAATGAAATGTGAAGGGAATTTGTTTGCGGCAAACGAAATTTCTCGTGTTATCGTGCCTCGGTTGTGCCACATCCAAATAAAAGGCGGCATCTGACGAATGACACAAGTTTTATTGCGGTTTTATATATTTTTAAATTGTAAATGCAAAATATCTACAAACATTTACGTAGCAAACAAGAAATTATTGCGGCAAAATTAACATATTTGCGACAACCGCTTTTTTATTTTGGGGTAAGCGTTTTAACTTTTCAGACAACTTTGTACGTAAAAATAAAATATTTTTGAGAGATTGAGTATTAATTGAATATTAATATGCCTGTACAAAGGATTCACATCAGATGGAATTTGTTTTGAAATCAATCGTTATTTTTGTTATTTTCGAAAGATCAATGCCATTGTATTGATCTATAAATCTATGATAGTCAAATCCTAGGGAAGTTGCATTCGAAATCCTGCTACAGGGGGAAGGGTAAAGGTCGAAGGGCAAGGTCGCAAACAGGGCATAATTATTTTGATGCTAAGAAAGATAACAATGAAAAACGTATGAGGTAGTATTAGAAGTATTAGGAGTTACCCCTAGGCTGCAGTAAATGTTTCAAACAAATTGACTCACTACTGTGAGAGACTACTGTGCAACAAGTTTTTGTGGTGTGGACGATTCCTTTGCAGAGTTAAAGATTACGTTATGTATACTAATATCCCAATGGGACACATTACGGTGGGGTCTCGCCATAGTAGCATGAGCTGCTGAATTTTTCCTCATGGCAATACCATATTTAATGAATCATCTCGTTAGATAAATTGTAAACTGAAAAATATCAACCGCAGCAACATATTGCAGGAAACATGTACCTGTTTGCAAGCACTGTTTTCATGAATTGAAGATCTGCTGGTTTTTTATTTCTGTGTTGTCTGTCTCGTAATTTGTTTTAGCGGGTTTCAACAAAAAAAATCCACATTTGTGTCTCAAAAACATATATTATAGCCTATTAGTCATTGTGTCTCAAACATGTTAAATTGAATAGCAAACACAACGTGTTTGGGCACAAGTATAGTATATTTGCGACAAGCTACAAACACGTTATGGTTGCAGCCAAACAACAAAATAAGACGCATTTTTCAGCGTGTACGTCTCCTCTTCATTTGGAATATAATAAGCTGATGCACAACAGGTGAGGGCATGCCACTGACATCCAATATTTGGGGTATCCAATAATTGCGTTAGTCAGGACATCGGTGTACAAGGAGGGTAGCTGTAACATATATTATCGCTATACAATACAATAGTTATCGCCCCCACTGTAAGAAATTCACTGCACATACTCTCTCTATTTTGACAGCTTTTGACAACTGACATTTATACATCATTTTCGAGGAATAAGTGTTGGCGTCCATTACTTATAATTATAGAATGGGGGATATTGAAAAACGCATTGTCGTAATTGACTTTATAAAATGTGGAATGGCAACTGGCAACAATAATCGAACCGTCCGAAGTCTGGTCGTTCACGAATTGTAGAAACTCCCAGTCGTTAAAGCCGTAGAGAATTAAATTCGTCGAAATCTACTCCTAAATCAAAATAAATTGTCGCGGGAGATGAATATATGGAAGGTGCAATGGCAGTGTGCGTGGCTTTTATGCATGAGAACGTGGGTTTGATCCTAGCTCTGACCACCTTAAACTTTTTTCGACGGTGGTCACCTCGCTTAGTGACGGAGACACTATCGAGTATTTAACCATGAAAAAGCTTCTCAAAATACCGTTTGGAACCGGTGTAAAACTGTAGGTCCCTAGCAGTGAGTTTAAAACTAGAACGCGCACAGCTCACTGGTTATGAGAAGCTCTCCCTAATCCCCACATGGGATGTAACGGGAAACTATTTATTTATTTATTCATTTCTCGCGTCATTAAATATGACTTGAGCTGCAAGCCAAAAAAGACACACGGGCATCTAATTTCGGCGGCGTTGAAGCAAAAATCAAAAGCATTGTTTCGCCAGTACGCCAGTAACGGCAACAGAAGGTTTCTGGTTAACAATGAGAAAAATGTCACTTTAGAGGAGTCGTTCAATAAACAAAATGATCGTTGATCAGTCCTCTCGACAAGCATCGGAACTGGTTCCCAGAGTTCAAAGAGGTCACTATCCTGCTTCTGTGGTTTTATGATGGGGTGTCGCCTATTATGGGGTATCAAAGATAAATTTTTGAGAAAAAGCTGTTAAAACTTCGGCAAAGCTGTACCAATCAGGCGTTTTCAAAACATTTGTGAAGCCATAAAACATCACATTTTTCGAAAACGAGCCTTGATCCTTTCAATAGGAATGGTTAACAACTATTTACCAAACTTTAGTTTAAAGAATGGTTCATCGGGTAGTTCAGACCTCAATCCTTTGTACTGTATGTTGAGGTCCGTTTTAGAGGGCAATGGTCTGAGATACTTGTTACTCAAATTTGGAATCTCTTAAGCGCTTGCGTATCCGCGCAGTGGACAAGTTCCCTATGGATGTGGTGCGTACTGCAATATACCATTGGCCGGTCAGAATTCGGTCGTGCTGGATCGTAAATGGCATCCATTTTGAACAATCTTTTTTTGCTATATTCTTAGATATTTAATAAACTCAAAATATAAAAAATATATTAAAAAATCTTTTGTTGTTTGGATTTTACAAAGAAAAAACGTGTTCTGGTACATAAGAGTTACCAGAAACAGAAGCATGAAATTGGTTGCGGTTATCTAGTTGGAAAAAGGCTACTATATCTAGTCTCCAGGTTCAACTCGGTGACTGAGCGTATAGCCACTATTCGCATGAAACAGAAATTCTTCTATATTTTCGAAAATCGAAAATCGACAGAAAATTGTACGAAACTAGATACACAAAACACTGGCCGTCGAAAAGCTGCAGTGACTAGAAGTAACCAACGCCGAATAAACTTACTCAATTACTCCACATCCCTCCACGATTCTAAAGCACAAGGGAATTTCTGCCTCTATAAAAACTGTTGCAAAAACCATTCTTGGTTATGAAAAACTCCATCAAGATGAACCAGGCTATGATGAAAAGTATTGCATGACAACTGATGAAACAAACGCAGGACGTATGACAGTGATTTAGTTCGTTGCACAGCGCCATAAGTAAAAACGCAGAGAGGTAAACCGCATATTTAAGCGAAAGATATGGCAGTGAGGAAAGAGTGAGAATGAAAAAGTTTAGACTTAGATTGTATTAAAAAGGTAAAAACTGACGTAAGGGCAATGGCTCAGGTCTCTGTTTCTGTAGGGACAAGAACTGAAATGTTTTCATACTTCTTTGGGAGTATAGAAAGATCAGTTCTGGCTAATACTTGTTGCAGTACACCCCACAAAAAATAACGGAATTAGTCGTAATCGAATTTAGAGGTTGTCGTACCCACATTAGATGCATCCACATCCTAATTAGTCTGTTTAGAGGTTCTTAGAAACACATTAGAGGTTGTAACAAGCGCATTAGAGGTTGGGTCACACGAATTTTAATTGTGGGGACTACATTTTGTTGTGATAACCTTCAATTCGGTTGTGCCAACTGCAATTAGATGGCAACAACCGAATTTGCGGTTGCTACAACCTCTTTTCAAACATAATCTCATCAAAATTGGATTGTCACAACCACATTAGAAGCTGCTTCACACAAAGTTTAGTTATGGTGAATAAATTCTATTGTGACAACCTTCAATACGGTTGTGTCAACTGCAATTCAGTGGCAACAACCGAATTTACGGTTGTTACAACCTCCATTTCAAACATCATCTCATCGGCATTAAAGTTTGTTACAACCACATTAGAGGTTAGCACAACCGCATTAGAGGATGCTTCATACGAATTTTAGTTGTGGTGGCTAAATTCAGTTGTGCCAGCATTCAATTCGGTTGTGACAACTGCAATTCGGTGGCAACAACCGAATTTATGGTTGCACCAAACTGTTTTCATACCTCATCTCAACCGAATTAGAGTTTATTACAACCGTATTAGACGTTGTCACAACCGCATAAGGGGTGGCTTCACACGAATTTTAGTTGTGGTCACAAAGTACAGTTTTGATAACCTTCCATTCGGTTGTGTCAATTGTAAGTCGGAGGCAACCACCGATTTTACGGTTGCTACAACCTCATTTCAAATAATTTCTGTGATTAGAATCAACTCGCAAAAGAGGGAAGTGAGTGTCGTGATTGCCTTCTCATAATCAATGCGAGATCAGAATTCAACTTTCCGTCTTAAAAATTAGAAAGCCATCAAGGTAAAGCATTAGACGACTTTCGGACAACCTGTCTTTCTTTGTGGCACAAAAAACATGTCTCTACCGACTACTCAATTTCGAAATTGTTCGAATCCCTCCACACCGACAAATTTTAACATATCTTTGTTTAACCAGAAACTGAATTGCAGATTTCCATTTAAAGTCTATGTAAAATAACAACCTACTTTTTAAAATAGACTTCGTACGGAAACCTAAAATTCGGGTGTATTAACAGTGGAATTGATACACAGAGTGTCTAGTAATCTATTTTTCATACCCATTTCAATGCCAAAATCTAATTTAAAATTTCGATTTTGTATTGGAAATTTTACATAATTTCGGTGAAATTATAAAACTTGCTTGAAATTATACGCTGGAAATGTCGTATACGAGTAATACCGCAAACAGTATAGAAATCATATGAACCACTAGCTGTATGAACTGTACTCCGACATCGATGTAGTTAAGCGAATCAAAATAGAGTGATTAGGCTAGCTAGGAAATGGCAGTAGAATGAATAATGGTGAGCCAGCACCAAACGTATTCGAAAGAAGTTGAAAAGTAGAGCAATCAAGGTTCCACTGGCAGGATCAGTTGGATGAATGCCTGCGTAAACTTGGCGTTGGCAATTGAAGAGAAAAATCAAAAGATCGAGCCGGGGGATCTATAAGCTTCGAAACGTAAGGGTCCTCAAACGAAGGGGTTGTGAATGGCTAATTAAGTAAATACGTTTAGGTAGTACTCAATATATCTGTGGTGAAGCGGAAAAACGACTTATGTGAATTTCCAAGCTTTTTGGGTGAACATCTTTGGGAATTACATATATCCATGTGAAGTTCTGTCATGAGTGACTTCTGAGAATAGTTAAAAATTTGTGTGACATATCTTCCTGAAATATCGTCCGAGATACACAAAAACTACATCTGGCGCTGATTGTAACTACAGTCGTCAGCGTAGTATTTTTAATCACTTTTTCCAAGAGTTCTTAAGTCGTTTTCCCCCTTTTACCACAGAATAAGAAAACATTATAATATTCTTAAACGTCTAGAATGGGAAATTCAACTGACACAATATTATTCATTAATATTCTGTAAACGCAACGATTTAATTCGTTTAATATCCTTCATCCCAATGATACTTCTGTCTATCTAATGTAGAGTATAAGTGTTATACTTGAATTACAGAAATGTTCCAAAACTTATGGCGAAGCGTTTAGACTCAACTCAACCCGCGTTGTGTGTTTTTTGATCCATGAAACCACTTTTTCCTTGCAATTTCCTCTGTTTTCTCTTGTAATGACCAAAAATGAGGTCAATGTCTTTTACATCTCTGGCATACTGATGAAAGGTTAAAGGATATCTGTACAAATTGTGCGTGTCTCTATGTATACACATGTATTTTTTTTTGTTCTATTCATACACACAAGTACAAATTACCTTGTTGCTGTAAATAGAGAGTTAAAATCAATGTAGTTTGAAAAAAAAACATTGAATGTCCTTAAAAGTGAAGGAGCAAGTATGTAGGTGCACATACGTATATGATTTTAGAAAGTGGAGAACTGCAAGCAGAGAGATGGTCTTTAGTTACAAATATAGGGTTTTCCAATAGGTACTTGACAACTTTGAATTTAATTTGTGAACGCACTATTTCACTGATCGTCTAACTGTTACTTTCCTTTTTTTCAGCAAATTCAACATTTTCATCATGGTAAAGTACACGAACGAACAACGTATGCAAATTATAAAATGTACTACCGAAATTCGGAGTCGGTGACCGCAACTTTAAGAGCGTTAACTCCAGTTTTCGGTAGTTTTTCTCGCCCTATTAGACAATCAATAACAAGTTTAATGCAAAAATGTGAGTCTTCATATTCATTGTGTGATGCTGCCGTGCCAGTGAGACAACGGGTTGGTCGAAATGACGAAACTATCGCTGCCGTTCCGGCGTCCGTATCAAACGATCCAAATCAGTCGAATCCGCGAACTTGGCATCGCCAAGACCACTTTATAGCGAATTATGCGTAAAGATCTTGGTTTACACCCATACAAGATCAAGCTGACTATAGAATTGAAGCCGATGGACTATTTGAGGCGACGTACGTTCTCCGATTGGGCTCTGGAGAAGATGCGCCAAGATGATGAATTTCAACGCAAAATCATCTTCAGTGACGAAGCTCATTTTTGACTCAATGGGTTCAAAATATGCGTTACTGGTTTGGTGAAAATCCACATATGCTTCATGAATCACCACTTCATCCACAAAAAATAATTGTTTGGGCCATATTTTTCGTCGCCAATAACGATCGTCACGTTACTGTGAATGGCGATCGTTATCGCGCTATGATTACCGACTAGTTTTGGCCCGAACTGGAAAATATGGACTTGAACAACATGTGGTTTCAACAGGACGGTGCCACAAGCCACACAGCACACGTTACAATTGATTTATTGAAGAGTAAGTTTGGTGATCGTGTTATCTCAAGAAATGTTTGTGCGATTTAACGCCTCCAGACTTTTTTCTTTGGGGCTACGTCAAATCATGGGTCTATGCCAACAAGCCGACGACGTTGGAAGACCTCAGAGCCAACATTGAACGCCGTTACGGCCGAAATGTGTGACCGAGTCATCGAAAATTGGGTGCAACGAATCGACCGCTGCCGGCCGACGTGCCCGCGGTGGCCATAGGAACGAAGTCGAGTTCCATTCATAAATGTTTTGATTGTATTTCAAGTCGATCATAAAGTTTTGGAAATATCTCAAATGGTTTGCGTTTTATTCAAAAAAAGAGTTGTCAAGGCCTTATTGGAAAACCCTTTAGTGTATTCAAAAAGCCGGTATTACAAAATTGTCGGTTTCCGGTTTCTTCGAATTTTCCGATTTTGACGAAACCGGTTTTCGGTTGGTAGGGCCAATTATCGACATTTATGAATGAATGCAACATCGTTCAAATGGCACCATGACTTACTTTACAGTTCCTGATTTTATATACTCAATTTTTCAGTACATATTCGATTGTTTGGGCCTCTATTTCGAGCATGAAGTCCTCAAAGGACTCGGGATTGTTTGCGTAACACACTCGGGATTGTTTGCGTCTGATAAAAAATTTAAAATTTTTTTTGACCTTTGCCCTGAAAGTGCCTCTTTGTGTTCAATTCTGAAAAAATTACAAAACTACTTCAAGGTTTTGTGGTCTTTTCTAAGAATATTGCACTCAAAAAGTGCAAAAATTTTGCAATTTCTGCCCTATCAGCGAGTAACAGGGGAGAATGTTGTCCGATAAAAGATACAAGACAAAACAATTTTATTTTCTGTTGATTTTGTATTAATTTTTTTTACACAAATTTAAACATATTGTTTTCAATACGAACCGAAATAACTGGTATGCCTCATTCTGTGAAACCGAAAACCGGTTTTCCGACAAAGGAATTTTTCGAATATCCCGAAAACCGGTTATTCGAAAATGCCGGTTTTTTTAACACTGTTGTAGAAACCGATTCCGACTAACATGTTTTATTGAAAATTAACGTATCAAATTTAAATTTTTCTTTCAGTATTTAAAACAAGCATTTGCGAAACAATGTCTGCGAAATCTAAATATTAAAACCTCAAACCTGTTTAAAGCCACACACATGCACCCTTCTTATTCCGTCCTACAAACTTCGCCATGTAAAATCAGATGCACTTCAAGGAAAGTTTTATGTTGATATCCTCTATAATGTGTTGCTGTTAAGTTCACTACCAATAACTGCATAGCTAAGTGATAATAATGATTTGTAAAGAACCTCGGATGCTGATGTTACCAGGGTTACATACTTCCATCGTTGTCTTTCTCATTACCCGGAGTGGTTCGTAAGCAACTTGCTAAGGATGACATATACCTCAAAAGGGTTTAATGTACGTGTTGGAGTTTTGTCAATTTCATTGTTTGTATACTTTTGCAGCTGCTAATGCTGTCGACATTCATTGACCACACTAGCGATTTATTCGTAAATATTTCATAAATCATATGTCATAACGATAATTGTGTTCATATATTTGCTAAACAATATCACTATTATAGCGTGAAGTAGGATATTTTCGAAGGATAATTGTTTTTATTATTTTGCTAATCAATTACAAAACTAATTATTTAATTACTATGCAATTATTAGTGATAATATTGCTATTAGCAATGTTCACATGTCAATGCCTAATAATAGAATAATATGTTACAGCACTTAGTAGTTGAAGAAAAAATTGAATGCATTAAATATAAATTGCTTTTGCAAATTTATATCAACCACTATCAGTGAAGGGCAGGGGCGTTAAGGGTGCCCTTTTAATCTAGTTTCAATTAAATTTCGGATAATAGAGCACTGTATTTTCAGGGAAATGGAGAATATTCCTAACAATGGGTGCGATAATGCGGGAGGAACAGTCTTCGCACAATGGCCGAAAATATTTTTAGGAGTCTGAAATCATATATGCTTACTTCCGAACTGCTTTTGCATATTTCAATTTCAGATTCTGAAAGTATTTGCGAGGAACTTTCCAACGATGCAAGTGAGAACACTAGAGAATTCCTTGTTTTCTAAGGTAGGTCGATTGAAGTTGTCATACACTAAATTAATTTTGGCCCACTGTGCGAAAACGATATCACCATCACCAATGTGCAAAATACCTTTCGATAGTCTCATATATCATATTCATTGTGAGTTACAAGTTTTGTTTCTATACATTAGCCCGAACAACTAAGAACAACTTTTAATTAAACACACATTTTTCAATATTGTTACGATAAAATTGGCTTAACTAATATTTATATCGCCGGTAGATGTTGGACTGTTCGCAGAGATAATGAATACGGTGACCGTAAAAAATCGATGTAGAATTTTTGTCAACGGGAACCCCACAAAATGATAAGTCTTTGCAGAATATGCGATAGCCAAAATTTGAGAATGATTGGAGTACGAGGACGGATCAATAAGTCCGTGAATTTCTGAATGAAACAGTTTTTTTTTTAAATTATTTTTCAACATAATCTCCTTTTAGCTCAATACACTTAGTTCAACGTTTCTCCAATTTTTCGAGGTTCATAAAAT
This sequence comes from Phaonia tiefii, assembly GCA_963931995.1. Classification (NCBI taxonomy): domain Eukaryota; kingdom Metazoa; phylum Arthropoda; class Insecta; order Diptera; family Muscidae; genus Phaonia; species Phaonia tiefii. The sequence goes on from OZ008367.1 coordinate 90,912,856, forward strand.
AGGCATTTGTTTGATCAATAATTTCATCGTTGGAGCTAAAACTCTCTCCACCGAGCCATTTCCTTAAGTTTGGAAATAGGAAGTAGTCATTAGGCTGTTCCAAAATTTTGCAAAAAACACACTCGGATTTCGATTTTTGGGACTTTTCTGAGCTTAGAACCTATTTTTTCAAATTTTTGGGATTTAAAAAAAAACTGTCGCCGGAACCAATTTCGATCTCATTCGATTTTTGTTTGAAAAATCATAGAAAACTCTATGTAGCTAATTTGTGGGTAGTATAAAGGGCAAAAATGTTAAAAATGGGTAGTACTATTCAGGAAAAATATCAACTGATTCATTTGCGCCAGTATGTGCTAACTCGTGCTTTTGAAAGTCAGAATTTCAGCATGTTTTATTTACAATTTTGACTTTGAGGTCCATTTTCTCGATTTCTGTTAAGCCCTTGTCAAGGCCATACTTAAAGATTATTTCAACGTTAATTTTGAGTAAAAGTTTTTTTACGGAATTGAAAAATATTGAGCCTCTTAAAATTTATGAGTTTTTAAGTGAGAGTCTAAATTCAAATCTCCACGAAATAGACATGAAAGCGAAATTGGCTCCGGCGACAGTTTTTTTTAAATCCAAAAAATTGGAAGAAATTGGTTCTAAGCTCAGAAAAGTTCCAAAAATCGAAATCCGAGTGTGTTTTTTGAATTCGCGAAAATGTGAAACAGCCTAGTAGCCATTGGGGGCTAAAACCGGAGAATATGCCGGATGAGGTACCAATTCGTAGCCCAATTCGTGGATTTTTTCCATTGAGACTACACACGTGTGCACCCGTGCATTAGCTTGATGAAAAATAACTTTTTTCTTGGCCATTTGGGGTCGTTTTTTTTTAAAGCACCGTTAAATCGGTCCAATAAGTAGGCGTAATATTCACCGTTTATTGTTTTTCCCTTTTGAAGGCAACCGATGTGGATTATCCCGCGTGCATCCCAAAAAACTGTTGTCATCACTTTATTGGCCGACAAACTTACCTTGGCCTTCTTCGGAGCCGGTTCACCCGAAGAAACCCATTGTTTAGTGTTTCATCCACAGTTACAAAACGCCGCAAAAACTTCTTTGAATTACGGTTAAATAACTCCAAACAATCCTTTGATGTTGTCACACGATAACGTTTATGGTCAATTGAGAGCCAACGCGGCACCCATCTTGCCGACAGCTGTCTTAAACCCAACTGATAATTTAAAATTGAAACCACACTGCCATATGAAATGCCTATGGCATCAGCAATCTCACGCACTTTTACTCTTCGATCGGCCAACACCATATCGTGGATTTTTTCGGCATTTTCGGGTATATTGACCTCAATTAGCCGTCCAGAATGTTCAGCGCTATTTATACTTGTGCGACCACAACGAAACTCAGTAAACCACTTTTTTACCACTGAAATCGATGGTGCAGAGTCCCCATAATATTTATCAAGATTTTCCTTGGTTTGATTGACGGTGTTTTTCGCAAAAAATAATGTTTAATGAGCACTCGAAATTCACTTTTTCCATTTTTATGTTTTGAACACCTGTTACACGCAATGTAAATGACGGAATATGCTCAAAATTTGACAGTAGTCTATTAGCAGGTGGTACATGATGGGAGCAGTATTGCATTTCATATAACTACGAGGGAGTTCGAAAAGTCACGGACTTATTGACCCGCCCTCGTATCCTAAGCCAGGCCGCTGGTGGCTCAGTTACAAAAAAATTACATGAGGTGTCAGGAGACACCCAGTTGAAACGAAGTGCCTTTGGCTATATATTATGTACTAGTTAGTTCCAACACGCCTAAGGCGCCCGTTGAAAAATACTATAATTTAAATGGATCTTTAAGAAAATACACTTTTTGTAAAATAATAAACTCTTTCTACGAAATTTTTTTATATACAATGTATTTTTTTAGGTCCTTTTTGTAAGACTATGTATTATATTTTCCCGGAAAGTACCTTTCTTTTAAAGAGAGCTACTTCTTCTATCAAAAGCTAATTTTTTTTAAGAAAATTTACTATTTTTAAGAAGAAGTACTTTCTGGAAGCATAATCTTTTAAGAGCAGGTACTTTTTAAAGAAGTGGTACACTATTTAGGAAAAGGGTATTTTTATTAAGAAAGTGTACTTGTTTTCGGAAAGGCTACTATCTCAAGAAAAGAAAAGAAACGGTATTATTTTATTTTTAAGAAAAGGAATTTTTGTAAGAAAAGGTATTTTTCTTAAGAGAAGGTATTTTTTGACGAAAATATTTTTTTTAAGAAATGGGAATTTTTTTTTTAAATTAGTCCTTTTTTCAGGAGAAGGTAAATTTTGTTACACGGTGCCTGTTCGCTTTCTATGAACACATAGTAAATGTTAGATAGGAAATATTTTTTTGTGCAGAAGGATCTTTCGCTAGTACTATTTCTTTTTTCTTACATCTGCTTTAACATTAGATGTAATATTGTTAAAATAAAAAAAAACAACATTTAGCTCACTGAAATAATTGTTTTTGTTTTGTCATAAACAGAGCAACGACAAAAAGTATTGAATAGTATAGAGAACTTATTGCACTACTTTTCCGCTCTCATGTAGAGAGTCTGAGTAAACGAACATAAACGAGTCTTATTCTCTTTATAGAATATTTCAATAAAAAAGGACCATTTCGACAATTTTATTACATAAAACAAAACAAAAAGCATAAATGTTTCAAAAGACATAAATGATTCACATCAAAATTATGAGTGGACCAAGTTATGACAAAAATAGAGTAATACGTTTTGAATCATTCGCCAGATGTCTCCAGTGCTTTTGAGTCATACAATTCGTTCCACGAGTTCTCTATACTATTTAATAATCTTTTCAGGCAGACACTCTTGTTGTGCAATAACCACGTATGTGATGCTAACGCTGTGTGTTGTTTGTATGTGTTCACTGTGATAGATTTTCCTATCCGTGGTTATAGATGTTAACACATCAACAATTGTTTCCCATTACACCCAATAAAGGGATTGGAGAGAGCTTCTTACAACCGGTTTATTTTATGTATCCACTTTGGTCCACTACTGTAGGTCTATCACTTGAAAAGATGGGATAGAAAATTTTACTAGCAGGATGTGAATAATTTTGATAGGCAAAGTTATTTTCATCAACAGGGTTGAGATTTATTCTATGCAGAAACCGATTTATTTAAACTCTATTTTAGAAAAACTCATGAGGGAGGGGAACTAACCATTTTTTATGTCAACTTTTTTCTCTTCGCCTTATGATGACTATGTTATGAAAATACGACAATTGCTAGTAGGGTAGTGTCATATTTAGTGTCCTTCATTTCGTTAATTTTTTCTGTACGATTTTGAAAGGATGCACCATCTATACTGATGCATTGCATGCATTCTTGTTTTGTATTAAAAAAAAATAAATGGTTTCCCATCACATCCCATGAAGGGACAGGGAAGAGCTTCTCACAATCACTGAGCTGTGCGCTTTCCATTTTTCGCTCACTGATTGGGACCCACAATTTTACACCGATTCCGAACGGTATTTTGAGAAGCTTTTTCATGGCTATATACTCGATAGTGTCGCCAGCATTATGCGAGGTGACCGCCGCCGAAAGAATTTTTTTTTAAAGGTGGTCAGAGTAGGATTCGAACCCAGGATCTCATGTACAAGAGGCGCGCACACTAACCATTGCATCACCATCGGCCGACGGTTTTGTATTACGTGGATTTAATAGAGTTTATTTAATTTCTGCTACGGATTACACAATTTCCATAGGCTTCACAGTTTTAGTTCAGGTTTAATTTTTTATCATCGCGTAGATGTATAAAAGTCGCATTGCAACTGATGAAAAAGACGCTGCACGTATGGCAACGAAACAGTCAGTTACAACGCGTGCTGCGAGTGAGCGGTACAAGAAGCTAAGAAGGGGGGAAAACCAACTACTTAGGCGGAAGAATGGCAGTGGGAGCAGAGAGAGAGTGAAAAAACCGAAATGTGCAGGATGAATAATGGGCTAATAATGGGCTGCCCTCCTGCAAGGATGAGAATGGGAATCTGGTGACTGAGAAGCAGAGTGTGCTCAAAATGTGGAGTGACCACTTTTCAGAACTACTCCCCTCAGATTCTTCCACTGAAGATCAGGAGGTAATGATAGTGGAAGATAGTGTAGATTGTACCCCCCCCCCCACCCCTTCACGACAAGATTGGAACTACGATCTCCCGCCTTAAGAATAATAAAGCCGCTGGTGCGGATGGCCTACACGCTGAACTTTTTAAGGCAGGTGGCGACGGACTTGTAGCCCACATGCATCGACTTATATGAGGTATATGGCTGGGGAATCTATACCCGACGATTGGAGTCTCAGTGTATTATGTCCTGTATTCAAAAAGGGTGATCCCTATGTCTGCTCCAACTATCGCGGTATCAGTCTTTTATCCATCGCGTATAAGGTATTGTCGAGCGTATTATGTGCAACACTAAAGCCAATTATTGAAAACCTGATTGGACCTTATCAGTGTGGTTTTAGACCAGGGAAGTCCACAACTGACCAAATATTCACATTACGCCAAATCCTGGAAAAGACCCACGAAAAGCAAATCGATGCATACCACCTTTTTGTCGATTACAAAGCTGCTTTCGATAGCCCCATACGGGGAAAACTGTACGAAGCAATGTTTGAACTTGGTATTCCGGCAAAACTGATTCGCCTCTGTAGAATGACGCTGACCAACACCAAATCAGCAGCGAAGGTGGGGAAAGACCTCACTGAACCATTCTGTACCAAGCGAGACCTTAGACAAGGCGACACAGTTTCGTGCAATCTCTTCAACGTCTTAATGGAGAAAATAATGAGAAAGGCTCCAGCAAATACGAACAAGACCATTAACACGAAAAGCCATATGTTGCTGGCGTATGCTGGCGACATAGACATCATTGGGCAAAATTTGCGAGAGGTTACTGCAGTATTTTCAAGAATCGAAAAGGAATCAGCGAAGGTGCTGTTAATGAGGGCAAGACAAAATTGATGGTGTCAATGGCTAGTGAAACCTCTCGACTTGGTCCGCACTTGAACGTTGACAACCGATTTAATTTTGAAGTGGTAAATGAATTTGTCTACCTTGGATCCGCCGTGAACGAGGACAACAACGTCGGCCTGGAGATATGTAGGAGAATTGTGCTTGCAAATAGATGCTATTTTGGGCTCAGCAAGCAGTTTAGGAACAAAGCGCTCTCTCGACGGACAAAAGTCCAGCTATATCAGACTCTCATTTTACCTGTCTTGACATATGGCTCCGAAACTTGGGTCTTATCGCAAGCGGATGAAAACTACCTGGGAGCATTCGAGAGAAAAATTCTCCGTAAAATATATGGTCCTGTTAGGGAAAACGCCGAGTACCGCCGTCGCTGGAACCTAGAGCTATATAATCTGTATTCTCACGTGGACATAGCTAGGCGAATCGAAGTAGGCCAATTGTGTTGGCTAGGCCATGTTATCAGAATGGATGAAGATGAGCAGGAAAAGAGGAAGACCAAGACTCCGCTGGAAAGACCAGGCAGATGAATCCCTCCGTATCCTTGGCGTTACCAACTGGCGATAAAAGGCGAAGGATAGAGCCAGGTGGAAGAATATGTTGCAATTTGTTTAATTTGTTTGTTTAATTAATATGTGTAAGACGTCTGACCTCATGAGGTTGTAAAATAGTCAATAAAATAAAGTAAAGGAAAAGATGTATAAAAGTAATTTAGCCTGGCGCATATGTCCTTATGAGATATACAATCATATATTATTTGGCCCTTAGTTTGTTACTAGAAAAACATAAAATAAAATAAATTAGTTCCCATTACATCCCATGAAGGAATTGGGGAGACTGGAAGAACGTAACTTGCACACAACAGAACCAGAAAAACCTAACCTGCTATGTAATGGTAACTGTACAAATTGGTCGATCATATAATGTCGCTACGTAATTTAACCCTTAGTTCAATGTTGTAAATTTATTTCAAATTAAGTGTTTTTGCTCTTCTCTTACACATAAATGATTTTCCATGAAAATTTATTGTTTATCTACGAATTGATTGCTCTCGAAGACACAAAAAAACAACCAGCTCCTTTTTTGTCGCTTTACCAAGGAAAAACGAAAAGAAACAACTCGGCACAGAAAGAGCTAGCGTATAACGTTCTGCCAAAAATACCACTTTATCATAATATTTTTTCAGTTTTTGTTGCAACATTGTAAGAACTTCCGGTTCCTGTGCACAATTTCTTCTACCATTCACTTTGCGTGAATTTTTTCCATTACAGCCATGAAAATGACAGTATAACTGCAAAGGTACGAGAGAAGGGTATGTAATATGCATGATTTATTATGTGAGTATCAAAACAGAGAGTGTAAGAGAGAGGAAGAGCAGGTGGTTGGAGGAAAGCTATCACCATTTCTTAGTTGCTTAGTTGGCCTACTTAAATGCCGTGAACTTATTTCACTTCCTGACATGGACAAGTAAAATATGTAGGGAATTTGTGAAAACTGTAAAAGTGTAACCTTTTTTTTTTGTTGGAAACGAAGTGAATGGAAAAGTTTAAAGCAAATGCTATTATTTCAAAAATTTAAGTTAATCCATTGTTGGACCCTTAGCTACTCGCAGTTAATCCTGGTGCGGGTAAGTAAGCTAGATGCTGTTGGAAATGAAGCAGCAGCAGGTATAGCGTTTCACAACAGAGTTACAGTCATGACCTTTTATCGTTTTGCTATTCTTCCTTTGCCCCCCTCCATATTACTTTTATTGTAGTTTATCGCATTTTATGTTCTTCACTTCATATTACTTTACAAAACTATTCTCGGCCTCAGCAAATGGCAAAGAGGATGAAAATTGCACTCAATAAATTATGTTGTACTAACTACACTAGTACTTCTTCATTGTTGCCCAGGGCGTAAGGGTGGTGCTGCCAGGATATTCGATTTAAGTTTGAGATCAATAAACGAATATTTATTTAAAACGCTTCTGAATAGTTGGCATCATTTTCGAGTTTCTCTTTAAGGGAAACTATGAGCAATAACAAAGGATATCAAAGAATTTCGAAGGATAACATCGATAAAAATAAATTCAAAATATTTTTAACAGAATCACTGGATAACTGAAGGATTATAAATTAAAGGCATCAGTAGGGTATTGATTTAAAAACCTTAAAAGTTGCTGGAACGAATTGCTTGACTTGTGTGAATGTGTCCTTGATAGCTATTAAAGCCAATATTACACTATCACATAAAGTGAAACGATTGGTGGAGTAACTTGGGAGAAATTGTATTCGGATGTACCTGTCGCTATATGTTATGTACTAGTTCCAACACGCCTAAGACGAAAAATACGATAATTTAAATGGATCTTTAAGAAAATATACTGTTTGTAATGTGATAAACTTTTTTTTAAAAAAAAATTTTTTTTTTAATTTTATTTTTTAGCTTCTTTTTGTAAGAATAAGTTTTATATTTTCTCGAAAAGGTAATTTTTTAAAGAGAGGTACTTCTTTTATTAAAACCTAATGTTTTGTTTTTAAAGAAAAGATACTTTTTTAAGAAGAAGTACTTTCTGCAAGAAAAAACCATAAGAGTATGCATTTTTTTTGCAAAAGTACACTTCTTAGGAAAAGGTTATATTTTCAAAAAAAAATATACTTTTTTTTAGAAGGGCTATAAATACTTATCGCAAGAAAAGAAAACACAAGTACATAAGTTTCAGTCTGGTGAACCGACTTAATCATACCCTCACCCTAAGTCACCCATTGCGTTCTAGTGGTCGAACAAGCAGACGGCCACACAACTTTTTTATGGGAGGTACCAAAATGGGCGTGACAAAATCACCCTTGTTTTAGTCGGTGATTGGCGTTTGTTAACGTGAAGTCTTATACCTAATTTCATTAAGATCGGAAGTGTTTCATGCGATTTATCGGATTGAAAACCCGGACGAACGCCATGTTTTTTATGGGAGGTACCAGAATGGGCGTGGCAATCTCGCCAATTTCCTCCAGTTAAGTAGGCATTTACATATTATTAACCGGTGTGTGAGTTGAAGCTAATCACATCTACCAGAAGACAGGTTTGAAAGAAATATGAGTTTGTGCTAAATGTCTATATTTGCATGGGAGGTATCAGAAGGGGCGTGGTAAAAAGACCCATTTTCAATCACAAATTCAGATTCAGTAGCCACGGACAAAATTTCATTGTTATCTGTAAAGATTTACGGTAGTTATCGTGTTGACCAGCCAGCCAGCCAAACAGACAGAAATACAGACAGACGGACATGGTTGAATCGTCTTAAAATGTTGTAAACCAAATTTCGTCCAAAGATACTAGGGGCCTTAAATGGTTCCTTCGATGGCTTACATTTTTTCCGTATTAAATGATATATTTGTGAGGGTATAAAAAGGTATTATTTTATTTTTAAGAAAAGGTACTTTTAAGAAATGGAATTTTTGTAAGATAATTTATTTTTCTTAGAGAATGTATTTTTTTGAAGAAAGGTTTTTTTTAAGAAATTGGAAATTTTTTAGAATTGGCCTTTTTTCAAGAATATGTACCTACAATGACAAAGGGAGTCTATCGTGTAAGTGTTTATCTGTATTTTCGCATTATTCTCTCACTCAGTGATTCGTAAATATTCCTGAATGTGCGTGTAAATTGCAGATGAAGTCAGAGTTTTTTTTCTCATGTATTGCGTTTTAGTTTTATGTTTTCCGTCGTCAATAGTTCATCGGGTAGAGGATATGAACAGCAATATATCAGTGAAAGAAGGATAAACAAAGGTTCGGACAGTTAAATGGTTTGTGATGTTGCTTTGGATTTTGTGTATGTGTTTCGTATATATGTATATATGCTACCAAAGTTAGAAACGATTTTGCAGAAAGAAAATGGAAAGGGCAACAATGTGAAGCCCTTTGTCTGTCCGAGGCTTTACTGAGGATATCTAAACAGAGGACCATTGGCTTGCATGAACTAGATTTGTATATAAGAATATTGTTTGTGTACCAACGCATAGTTGAAACCTTCTGAAAACAAAAACGTGAGAGACATCATGGAAAGGAGATGCAAAAGACAAGCAGATTCTTATTTCAAGACAGAAAGACAAATCATGCATTCAATGTAAGTAAATGTAAAAAGGGCCGTTTGAAATCTTTTAATCTTTGGCCGTTGGTGGTGCAATGGTAGTATGAACGGCTCTTGTGCATGAGAACGTGGGTTCGACCCCTGCTTTCGACGGCGGTCACCTCGCTTAGTGACGGCGACACTATCGAGTATTATTTAGCCATGAAAAAGCTTCTCGAAATACCGTTCAGAATCGGTGTAAAACTGTAGGACCCAATTAGTGAGTGTAAAACTAGAACGCGCACAACTCACTGGTTTGTGAAAAGCTCTCCCTAATCCCTTCACGGGATGCAACGGGAACCCATTTATTTCTTTTTTTTATTAATTATTTATGAATGTGGATTTATAATTTTTTACAAATTGAATTTTTCATCTAAGGCCGTTAAACATAATATAGTCCGGATTTGTTGACGCTGGTGGAACATTGGTAGTTCGCTCGGCTCTTGTACATGAGAACGTGGATCCGATCCCTGTCCCGATCACCTTTCATTTCTTTCGACGATGGTCACCTCGCTTAGTGGCGGCGACTCCATCGACTACTTAGCCATGAAGCAGCTTCTCAAAAAACATTTCAGAACCGGTGTAAAAGTTAGGCACCCATCAGTTAGTGGAAAACCACAAAGGGTGCACAGCTCACTAGTTGTGAGAAGCCCTCCCCAGGATCTAATGGGAAATTATTTTCGAAATAAAACTTCTTTACGCACGCTTGACTTGGGGAGTAAGCTGGTGAATGCGTTACGGAAAGAGGCGAACGAATTTTTGTTTTGCTTTACTTTGTTTTGCATTTCTTATTGCTATTAAACGAACACGGGTGTGTGTGCCTGTGGCTTTGTGTATGTGTGTTGATTATGGCGTATAAAGTTTGCTTGATGCTATAGCAAACGCCAAAAATAATAATAATACCAATCAAAGCAAAACAACAAAATACCAATCAAAGCAAAACAACAAAATGGTCTGTATCACACTGTAGGAGCAAGAGAGAGCATTACGCGCACACATTTTCTTGCGATCGGTGATTCTCTATTATTTCTTGATTATTTCGTTCTTCGTTCTTGAAAAATTTTATATATTAATATTTTGTTCAATACATTAAATATGATACGTTTAAAGTGAATAAAATTGTAAATTCAGTTTAAAGTTCATATTTAGTGAATTTTCGGGTGAATAATACCAAATTATGGCAGGAAGTTATAATTAAAGTAACAGAAATTGGTCGAATTTTGGTCACTCATCAATTGGTGATATATGTAAGTATGTACTGCTCACTGTGTTTTGGACGATGTAACAAATGTCATAATGGTAGTCGTTTACATTTCGCCCAAGAACAAAGTTAATAATATTATAAAGTTTGTATATAAAGGACTTCTGATTTACGATCGAGAAAGCTCTGAAGAATTAGGAGAAAACTATCATACATTGCCACTAATTTTAACAGGAGATTTCAATGTTAATTTCGCGTCCGAAGAAGGACAACTCTTGGTAAGCTTTCTACAAAATAAATTAGAACTACAAATGAATAATAGCCGAAATGAGCCTACCACAGTATATGTTCCAACAATCGATGCAGTTTTCTCTAGATAGATATTTCTCCATATATATGGAAAAAAAATTCCATCAAAAAATCCATATATATTATATGGAAAAATATCTATTTTGAAATTTTGGGGGCTCCAAATCCGACTTAGAGCTATGGTTTCTTGAGCAAAATTTCTCAAAATCATCTATAGATTACGTGTTTGCTATACGCTTCATCAAAAAAATCGTTCCATACAATTTGACCCGCCCTAATATATATACATACATATAGTAGATGGATCTAAAGAAGTTTTACTTCGGTCGTGTAGTCTAAAGCACACTCGTATTTTTTTTTATATTTCAGATCCTTATAAAAATCCTAATTCCTAATCCTAAGTAACGTTAATATCCTTATTCGTCCTTTTTGCGTTGTTTTATTCCCAATAATAAAACAAGGTTCGTTTTAAATTACGATAATTACAACGGTTTAACTTCCTTTTATTTTACTTATATAGTACAACAGTTTACTTTATTTATGACACTTTAAACAAAGTCTTATATTTTACTATCAAATCGCGTTGCTTACTTTACGGAGTTAAACACAAACTGAACTCTCCATTCCAAAGACCTCCGCTATTTATACCAACTCACCATACTCAAATGAAGGTATATCTAGCGAATTCAAGAACCTTCTAGACGTTGTTGTTGTTGCTTATCTTTGTAGAACAATCTCGAATGGCGGATAATTATCTTTACTGAGGTGAATTCATGCTACTCGCAAGCGAGCTGGTACGTTGTTACAATGCATACTTTCAGGCGCAGCACTAACCGCCTGCTATTTACATACTGTTAGTAGAGTCATTAACAGCAAGCAAAAGCTTTTACTTATTCGTAACAATATGAATGCTTGACTTACTTGGCTTAATTAACATTTGTTAGACTGTAAATAATAGGGCGTTTAATGTTGCAGCTTGATTAGCCCCTAAAAATATGCCATGGATTTAAACCCGGAAGAAGCTATTGCGATAAAAAAGTTGCTACAGATTGCCAGATCGAGCACTATTTGGTACAGTTCTGAGAGATGATTCTGGAATCGACTAAATGCTGTTGGCGCTCGAGAAGCATCCAGACGCTTTCAGATGCGTTTAATGATAAAGTTAGAGGAATATCGTATAAAATAGCAGCATTGCTTTGAAATGGGAGCAGTAACACCTTAACCGCGGAACATTACAGAATCTACAATAGTAGTACTAGACTAAGCGCCTACTTCATAAAAAGTAGTGAGAGATTTGAGAGATGTTTTTAGTATGATAAATCTTCTCTCAAACCTCTCACAACTTTTTATGAATAAGGCCGTAAGACTAGCATAAGTGAAATAATGGAAACTAGAAATTTAAAATAAATTTTGTTTTATTAACGGGAAATAAAACAGAGCTAACACCTTAGAATATTCGTAACAGTAAGTATACAGAGCCTAAAAGAATTATAAACGGTTTATTAAAGTATTATTAACAGTTTACTAAGTATCATATTTCTACACGATTTTCATAAATTCAAACGAATTTTTTCTTTCGTTTAAATTTTCCACTAAAAGATTCAAACAAATCATATGAACTAATTCAAAAAAAAAACGTGCATTGATTTTGCAAAACCCATTCGTTTCAGTTTGATTTACCAACTTTCTTCCAATTCTAGTGTTAACAGTAAACGCATTTTTACATGCCTATTGTTTCACGTAATGTTTTGCGCGAGGGCAAACAACGGCATCGTGATCTTTAATTTAGTTTAGTAACTGCTTAAAAGGGGATTAAAAAAATTGAATGAATGAATAAAAAAGTTTTATTTGTTTCCCAATTTGCCATATTTTGTACGAGTAACTATTTAATATTCATACGTTTATACAAAGTGAAAATTCAAAAGGGAATGTGCAAAAGTACGAGGGTATAGGGAAAAGGATTAAAACTAACTAAGGATAAAACTAAGCATTGCAGTACTGGCTAGAACTTAAATGTACAAAGTCAGCATAAATACTTTTAAGCTATAAGGATATTTTTTTAATTGAATAATATTGTCAGAGTGTTTATTGTTTCAATCAAATCAAAAGTTCTGATTAATCTATAATATGATTGATCAATTAATTGATTAATCATATTTGAATAATTCTAATCGCTATTCAAACATACAAATTTGTAAAGGGTGTCTCAGTAAGATTGCACTCTTTAAATTTAGTGTAATTTTTTGTGCAAGTGGCAACTCTGAAATTTGGCAGGAGTCACATATGTTTATTCCGATTACTAAAAATGGTGCGCTTTATGAAAGAATAACGCGTTATAATTGTTAAAACTTATTACAAAGACTGGGAGAGTTATGTTGAGACCTCTCGCAAAGTTCGAAAAATTTTCATTCGAGAAAGTGCACCTAATGTGCCAACCATTCGAAGAGTGGTCAAAACATTTGAAGAAACTGGGTCGGTTTTGGACAGTAAGACTCTCCTGTGCATCAAAGTACCGGTCGGTGTCTTGAAAACATTACTACTGTAAATGAGAGTGTCACAGAAAACCCGAAAAAATCAATTCAGCATCGCCCTCAATAACTTCGTGACATAAGCATTACTCACCGAATTTTGGCAAAAGACCTCCACCTTCATGCGTAGAAAATTCGTCAGTGGGTCAATGGGTAATGGATTAAAGTGAAGTTAATGCCAATTTTTCAAAAAAAAAACATATTTTCCGATGAAGCGCATTGTCATTTAATGGCTTCGTGAATACACAAAATTGTCGAATTTGGGGCTCAGAAAATTCTCATGCAATCCATGAGAAACAAAAGAACCTACAACGAGCAACTGTATGGTGCGGATTTTGGTCAGGCGGCATAATTGGGTCTTACTTTTTTGAAGATACATCTGAAATTGTAGTGACTGTGAACGCCATTCGTTACTGGAACGTGATAACGGAGTTCTTGTGACCTCAACTGGACGGCATGGATCAGAACGACATGTTCATGCCAGACGGCGCCACCTGCCACACCGCGTATGAAACAATCGATCCTTTGCAGCACCGATTTCCAGAACAAATTATCTCAAGAAATTCGTATGTCAACTGGCCACAAAGATCATGCGATTTACCGCCGTGCGGTTTATTTCTTTGGGGTTTTGTGAAATCTCGGGTTTATAAGAATAGCCCAGAAACAATTTCTGAGCGAAAATCCGAGATCCAACGCATCATTGGTGAGATACAGCCACATCTCTGTGAAAAATTCATGTAAATTTTCATGAAAAGAGAAATGGCCTGTCATTCCATGCTTAATCGGAACATGTCTTCTTAACAATCAAATATAAAAATCGAAACTACCTCAAAAAATATGTGTTTTTATTTGAAAATGAAAAAGTGCATTCGTGCTGAGACACCCTATACTACACAAATAAAATGAAAATTTGTAAATAAGTGAATTTCAATCAATTGAAATTTAAAAAGCACCATTGAAATTTAAGTAGAGCAATTGAAATTTATAAGACATATATGGGCATTTCCATAGAAAGGTCAACCTTTTGTCACATCACGTAACTCTCGATAATTACTTATATTTTAGGACCAGTTTGTTTGATTGTCTTATTTTCTTTTAATAAATATGTAGTTACTTACATTATGTATTTAGGAAAAGAATAGAAAATAATCGATCCATATGGTCATAAAATATAACCAATTAACGAGGGTGACGTGATGTGACATAGGGTGGCACTTTCTCTGGAAATGCCCATATATTGAAATTTTACATACATCAGTTGAAATTTAAAATTCGCCAAGTCAAATTCATACATAATAAATTTTCAAATATAAATTAAGTATACTTTCGATTTTAAAAATGCACTTAATTTCTTCTAAGTTGCAATTGACTCTTTTAAATTTAAATTGATGTTTTTTATATTTTAATTGATTTATTTTAAATTTTAATTAATATTTTGTACATTACAATTGCTGACCTTTAAATTTCAACTCATGACTTTTAATTTTCAATGGCTGTCGTTTAAATTGCAATTGATGGCCTTTCAATTTCAATTGATGTGTTTTAAATTTATTGACGTGTTTTAAATTTCAAACAGAATTTGAAATGATTTTTTTTTTAAATTGAAGTGGAAATGGTGTAGTGTATTTTGGCAAAAAATAGGTGTAATTTTTGGAACGAAGTTCCGTTGCGGGATGGGGGCTAAATGAAAAATATTAAACAACTTTTTGTAACACTATTATGCTACAACCCACTATTATCAACTATAAGTACATTGATTATTTTTGCTTTGGTTTGTGTCTAAACTAACGGCTTGAATCATAGACAAAAAAATTAACTAGATGTCTCACATATGTTGGAAAATTTCTAATTTAGTGGGAAGTGTTCTGGTAGAGCCTGTAATCGATATTTAGTATATGTTGTAGTTTTGAACCCAATAAAAAGTAAATTTAGAAAAGCCAAAGTGAAAGCAGTTTAAAAAACGAACATTTTCTTAAATAAGTGCCTTTATTTTAAAAAAAAGTAAATTTTCTCAAACAAAGTACCTTTTCTTAAGACAATACCTTATCTTACAGAAGTACCTTTGCTTAAAAAAATTAAAGTTTCTTACAAAAAGTACCTTTTCTTAAAAAAAATAATGTTTTTAAAATTAAGTACATTTTCTTAAAAAAGTACATTTTCTTACAACAAATTGTCTTTTCTTAAAAAACTACCTTTTCCTTAAAGAGTACTTTTTTTGTGAAACAAAATAAATAAATTTTGCACCAGTTCCACTCTATTGGTCATCAATCCACCAACCCGTATCCGTAGAGGGCGTACCGAGGAGAATGTTGTTGCTGTATCCTGGAAAAATTAATGCAACGACCTGCCGCAGGAGCTGAGGCTCCGTGATCCACCACAACTTAATTTTTTTCGTGAATGGATTTTATAGGCGCTGGAAGATCACATTTTTTTATCGAAATTTTTTCTTCACCGACGAGATAAAATTTTGGCTCGCTCAATGGGTACTTCAATAAACAGAATTGCCAAATTTGGTCCGTAGAGCAGTTAGAGGCTGCTCAAGAGTTGCCAGTGCACCCTGATAAAATTCAATATTAAGTGCGGTTTATGGCCCGGCGGCATCATTGGATGATATTTCTTCAAAGGCGATGATGGCCGTAACGTTCGATAATCATGGACTATTTTTTACAAAAAATGGAGGAATCGAATGAAACACGTATGTTTCATTAGTGAGATATCTGACGAAATGTAGGAAAACGTGCGTCAAAATAGGACTTTCAGAATGACGCGTAGCTGTGGGCAAAAGTTGCATGAAATAAGCTTCAAAAAATAAATGGCAGGCATTGATTCATAGACCCAAATAAATATTGCATTCACTTGTAGACATGGCACAATTTCAAATTTAAAAAACAAAAAAAAAATTATGTGAGGTAATGGAACGAAGTTCCTTTCGCTATATATTATGTACTAGTTAGTTCCATCACGCCTAAGGCGCCCCTTTGAAAAATTCGATAATTTAAATGGATCTTTAAGAAAAGATACTATTTGTAAAATGATGAACTTTTTTTTAAGAATTTTTTACATAGAATGCCTTTTTTTTAAAAAGTATATTTTTAAGTCCTTTTTGTAAGCATATGTATTATATATTCCCGATAAGGTAATTTTTTAAAGAGAGGTACTTCTTTTATTAAAAGTTAATGATTTTTTTTAAGAAACGGTACTATTTTTAATAAGAAGTACTTTATGTAAGAAAAATCCATAAAAGTATGATTTTTTTTACAAAGAAGTACTTATTTTAAGAATGAGTACTTTTTAGAGAAGTTGTTCACTTTTTAGGAAAAGGTTATTTTTATAAGAAAATGTACTAATTTTGAGAAAGGCTACTTATCTCAATAAAAGAAAAGATATTATTTTTATTTTTATGAAAAGGAAAGGGTTTAAGAATATGGGCTGGGATTTTTGTTTTGAGAAATTTACTTTTTTAAGAAAAGTCACTTATATTTTTAAACTTCTTCCACTTTGGCGTTTTTAAATTTACTCTTTATTGGGTTCAAAACTACAATATATACTAAATATTGGTTACAGGCTCCACCTAGAAAACTTTTCCATTAAACAAGAAATTCTCTAACATGTGTTAGTCTAGACACAAACCAAAGCAACACTGCCTAATATAGTTGATAATACTTGGTTGCAGCATAATATTGTTAAAAAAAAATTTTTCACTTCTTGTCTACAACAACAACACTTACTGTCTTTGCCTTCATAAATATTAGTTGTTCTCTGTCAACATTAGTTTGTAGTTTCTTAATATCAATCAAACATAATAGAAAATACCTAAATGGTGGAATGTTAGTGGTGTATTTGAAAATTAAGGGAATTTTTCTAGATGGCGCACAGATAGTGCAAATGGGCAAATTTCTCTGAAAACAAAAACTGTTGACAAATCTATTTAACTCTGCTCTTTTTTCTTTAATGTTGCCAATAAAATTACAAAACCATTATGATTTTCTATTATCTACTTTTTATTTTCAATTTCAAACGACGGAATCTAAATAAATATTATATTTACTTATAAATACTTTTTCATCGCATCTGAGTGAAAAATGGTCATACGGAAGCAGAAATGGTAAATCAATATAAAATTTTAGTTCTCAAATTAAGTTGTAATTATTGAATATCAGTTTTTAATATCTCCATACCCATTTGTATTTTCACAATTACAGTTTGAAAACATAATCCCTTGAAGTCATCGTATTTCTTCCGATACACATTCCTCTTAGAACAACCCACGCAATGTTCTACGCGATTGGATTAAAAAGTTGCATTTAAATTTCTAAAGTTCTTCTGGTCGCTTCAGCATAGAAACTTTGTCATGCAGTTTTTGCTCTTCTATATCTGAGAGTGTTTTAATGACGGCCAAATGGCACAAAAAAAACAATTATGCGATGCTGTCGGTATTATGACAGTATGCAAGTCTGTTTTGCTTCCCTCCTTCATCTCACCAACACACAGTGGTTTAATATGTAGTTATTGTGGAGATAATTCGCTACAGCCCACATTTATTAACCGATTGTAAAGAAAAATATTTCACCGTAGACTTGAAATAATTGACAATATATCCCAGGAGAACGATTTTTTAAAGCCACTGGTTGTGAGAAGCTCTCCCCGATTCCTTCATGGGATGTAATGGGAAACCATTTATTTATTTATTGTCGTTAAGTTCAGAGATCGAGCCCAAGATGGTTGACAAATTAATTTTTTTCCTTCAAGGTTCTCATACATACATACATGGATTCCCATTACATCTCATGAAGGAATTTGGGAGAGCTTCTCACAACCAGTGAGCTGTGCGCTTTCTAGTTGTATACTCACTGATTGGGACCTGCAGTTTTACCTCCGTTCCAAACGGTAATTTGAGAAGCTTTTTCAAGGCTAAATACTCGATCGTGTCGCCGTCACTATGCGAGGTGACCGCCGCTGAAAGAAATTTAAGGTGGTCAGAGCAGGGATCGAACCCAGGACCTCAAGTACACGAGGCGCGCACACTAACCATTGCACCACCGACAATAGGTTCTCTATTGTCCATAAATAATAGCCGAGTTTAAAAAATATGGTTGTCGTATTTATCTACAGAGTGCAATGTAAACTGCGAGGGCCTAGAGGAAACGTATGACCGCAGCCCTGGCCATGACATTAAGATTGTACCAAGAGATTTTAATGCAGAAGTAGGCAGGGAGAATGTGTTTCATCCAACTATTGGCAATTTCAGTCTATATGCTGACAATTTAGACAACGGTCTGAGACTGATCCCAAGCTTTTCTCATCGAAAGGGAGCTAACGCACAGTTTCGTTCCCGCTTCGAAAATCCATTCATCAATATTGGGGTTGTTTCATTGCTGGAATGCAGGGTGATTCAGAAAATTGCGGACGAATTTCTCCAGGTTATTCCTGGGCTGATTTCATGAAGAAAAGTCCACTAGGACCATGCCCGAAAATGCAAGGGTGCAAATGGCAGCGGGTTCAAAATTTTCCGATTGGCGGCCGGAGGGTAGTAGGGTAAAGTCGCTAACTTCTGAGCCAGTGGTCGGTTTTTGGGCTTGTTGGAAAGGTCTTTAAGAGGCCTTTAAGAATCAATAAAAAAAATAGAAAAAAGAAGTCAAATCGCCAAGATACAGAGCTTTCGGAAAGAAAATGAAAAAAAATTCACATAACCTCAATTTGCTCAGCCAGATGGAAGGTAACTTATGTTTGTTTTTTCTATTGCCTTACCTCTTACTTTTCCAAAATGACCTAAACGAAGCCCAGAGGTCTTACTGTTCCAAAGTTATGACCATTTCTGATTCTGAAAGGCCTCTTAAAGACCTTTCCAAAAAGCCTAAAAACAAAAAAACCACTGGCTCAGAAGTTAGCAACTTTACCCTACTACCCTCCGACCGGCCAATCCGAAAATTTTGAACCCGCTGCCATTTCGCACCCTTGCATTTTCGGACATGGTCCTAGTGGACTTTTCTTCATGAAATGAGCCAAGGAATACGCTAGAGAAATTTGTCCGGAACTTCCTGAATCACCCTGTATATACATATGTGTATGCACATTAGAAATTTAATTAAATCATTGCAACAGTGAAACACGTCTACCACTGCCGTTTGTTAAAAAGAACTGATTTAAAATGTGTACGTGACCCACTACTCATGCCGGTCATTTTGCCCTGCTGACCTCTGTTTTAAATTCGCTCATTTTCTCTCTTCATTCCATTTCTCTATTGATCTTCATACGAACTCAGTCGTTGCAGTAACGAAATTGTTTCGTAAGCTATAAATTTTGGCAAACAGCCAAAACAAATAAACAATAATAATCTATGGGAAAGTAAGATATAATCTTCGGCGATTCTTAGGTCGTTACAGAATCTAGGAGTCGACAGGCTGGTGACACGCCTAATTGGGAAGCTTCTGATGAATAGATCCGTCAAAGCTGTATGGGGTGGTGTTACAATTGCTAGGATCGTTAACAGAGGAACACCGCAGGGAGGAGTTCTGTCTTCACTATTCTGGTTACTTCTGTCAATGAACTGCTTCTTGAATTGGACAGAGTCGAATGCCAGGTCTTTGCCTATGCCGATGATATTGCTATCATCTGTACGGGTAGAAACCTACTTAGTCTGATTTCGAACTGGACCGCTAACAACGGACTATCACTTAACCCACTTAAAACCGAGCTTATCTTGTTCTCTTGGAAATATAAAATACCCGCATTTGAACTGCCGTCAGTTAATGGGGTGCAATTACAGTTGACGGAAAAGGTCAAGTATCTGGGAATAATTCTCGACGGAAAACTGTCTTGGAAACCGAATGTGGAGGAGAAGGTGAAAAAGGCGTCTGTTGCTCTTTACTGCTGTAAAGGGGCGATAGGAAAGCGCTGGGGATTGCTTTCTAAGATCACCATGTGGATTTATACGACAATAGTCAGACCAATACTTCCCAATGGCATCGTAGTTTGGTGGAGGTCCCTCCAAAAGAAATATATTCTGAATTCCTTGATGAAAATTCAAAGATCAGCACTGATTAGCGTTAGTGGGGCAATGGGCACGACGTCAGGCACTGCATTTAGTGCTATCCTGAACATCCGTACTCCTGATATCATGGCCGATTCGGCAACCGCTACATCCCTGGTGAGAATCAGAGATTACGGCGTGATCATATCGGGGCATTCCGGACACGCTGAATTACTACACCGGATCAATTCTATTCCCGTTCCCTACCTTCTACCAGCGACAAATCTAAGGACTTATATTCCGAACAGGAATACCTGGGAAAAATCACTGGAAGGGGACACCAGTAGTATCAGATTTTTCACGAATGGATCAAAGTTGGACGAGCAAGTAGGCTATGGGGTCCATTCACCGGACCTAAATGTAACTATCTCCTTCAAGCTGCCTGATCACTGTAGTGTATTTCAGGCGGAAATTACCGCCATGCTGGAGGTTGCTGAACTACTGAAAAGTAGTGTCACCACACTCCGGAGAATATGTATCTACACAGACAGCCAGTCTGCCATAAAATCCCTGGAAGCCATGGTTTGCTACGTCCCTGACGATGAAAGAATGCCACTCATCAGTTAGGGTGATGACAGAGTATTTTGACATCAGGCCCATCTGGGTACCGGGACATAGCGACATTCCAGGCAATTGCGTAGCGGATGCGTTAGCTAGACAGGGTACTACGTCACAGGTTCTTCCGGCAAAAGAAGGTGTTAGTATGCCAATCTCTACCTGCCGTTTGCAGGTCAGGCAGTGGGCCGATAATATATTCAAGGACAAGTGGAGACCTACGTCAACTTGCAGACAAGAAAGGGTCCTCTTAACTTGCCGAGAGGCAGGTTATCCACAATGATAGGAACACTTACGGGACATTGTATTGTAGGAAAACACGCCTTAAGATTGGGACATAGAAACTCCACTCTTTGTAGATGCTGCATGGAAGAGGACGAGGAAACGACAAAACTGCTTCGTTTGAATTGCCATGCTCTGGCAGGACTGATAAGTAGGATATTCGGAACACATTTAGTTAGAACCATAGCCCTACAGGATAGTGCTTTGGGTCTTATAGATAAAATAATTGAAAGGGCAAATTGGCTAGACGACTATTCAATAGTTGCTATAGAGGAAACTGCAGGTATCACAATGGGCTTCTTTAGTCTAAGTGTGCTAGACAGCGTGCTCTCTTGCAGCCTTTTCAACCAACCAACCAAGATAGAATCTAAATACCAATAGCCCATATCTCATACACTTACTTTTATTTTGATTTTCCGCCCGAATAACTCCAAAATTCATATTACACATAATTGTTGCAGGAACGAAAAATTAATTGTTGCAGCAACGAAACGTGAAATTGTAAAAGAAATCGTGTATGAAATTTTTCGATGCAGCAACAACCGAATTGTCAGATGTACGAAATTTTTCATTACAAAAAAGTAAAACATCAACGAATATGTTTCACCCATGCCACGAAGCGCTTTTCTTTCAGTGTATTTAAGGATTGCAAAGAACTTGGCAACAAAATAAATAATTTTTCACAAACTTTGACTTTATCTCTATACTTAAGTGAAATCGTTTTTAAAACAGTCCTCGATGAATCTATTTCCAGTTGTGTCAAGTTTACGCCTCCAAAAGAAATATATTCTGAATTCCTTGATGAAAATTCAAAGATCAGCACTGATTAGCGTTAGTGGGGCAATGGGCACGACGTCAGGCACTGCATTTAGTGCTATCCTGAACATCCGTACTCCTGATATCATGGCCGATTCGGCAACCGCTACATCCCTGGTGAGAATCAGAGATTACGGCGTGATCATATCGGGGCATTCCGGACACGCTGAATTACTACACCGGATCAATTCTATTCCCGTTCCCTACCTTCTACCAGCGACAAATCTAAGGACTTATATTCCGAACAGGAATACCTGGGAAAAATCACTGGAAGGGGACACCAGTAGTATCAGATTTTTCACGAATGGATCAAAGTTGGACGAGCAAGTAGGCTATGGGGTCCATTCACCGGACCTAAATGTAACTATCTCCTTCAAGCTGCCTGATCACTGTAGTGTATTTCAGGCGGAAATTACCGCCATGCTGGAGGTTGCTGAACTACTGAAAAGTAGTGTCACCACACTCCGGAGAATATGTATCTACACAGACAGCCAGTCTGCCATAAAATCCCTGGAAGCCATGGTTTGCTACGTCCCTGACGATGAAAGAATGCCACTCATCAGTTAGGGTGATGACAGAGTATTTTGACATCAGGCCCATCTGGGTACCGGGACATAGCGACATTCCAGGCAATTGCGTAGCGGATGCGTTAGCTAGACAGGGTACTACGTCACAGGTTCTTCCGGCAAAAGAAGGTGTTAGTATGCCAATCTCTACCTGCCGTTTGCAGGTCAGGCAGTGGGCCGATAATATATTCAAGGACAAGTGGAGACCTACGTCAACTTGCAGACAAGAAAGGGTCCTCTTAACTTGCCGAGAGGCAGGTTATCCACAATGATAGGAACACTTACGGGACATTGTATTGTAGGAAAACACGCCTTAAGATTGGGACATAGAAACTCCACTCTTTGTAGATGCTGCATGGAAGAGGACGAGGAAACGACAAAACTGCTTCGTTTGAATTGCCATGCTCTGGCAGGACTGATAAGTAGGATATTCGGAACACATTTAGTTAGAACCATAGCCCTACAGGATAGTGCTTTGGGTCTTATAGATAAAATAATTGAAAGGGCAAATTGGCTAGACGACTATTCAATAGTTGCTATAGAGGAAACTGCAGGTATCACAATGGGCTTCTTTAGTCTAAGTGTGCTAGACAGCGTGCTCTCTTGCAGCCTTTTCAACCAACCAACCAAGATAGAATCTAAATACCAATAGCCCATATCTCATACACTTACTTTTATTTTGATTTTCCGCCCGAATAACTCCAAAATTCATATTACACATAATTGTTGCAGGAACGAAAAATTAATTGTTGCAGCAACGAAACGTGAAATTGTAAAAGAAATCGTGTATGAAATTTTTCGATGCAGCAACAACCGAATTGTCAGATGTACGAAATTTTTCATTACAAAAAAGTAAAACATCAACGAATATGTTTCACCCATGCCACGAAGCGCTTTTCTTTCAGTGTATTTAAGGATTGCAAAGAACTTGGCAACAAAATAAATAATTTTTCACAAACTTTGACTTTATCTCTATACTTAAGTGAAATCGTTTTTAAAACAGTCCTCGATGAATCTATTTCCAGTTGTGTCAAGTTTACGCTGCCATTTTATTCTTTGAAATCAGTTAAAAAATGCAGCCTGTAGAGAATTTTGTCCATATAAATTTTATTTAGAACCACTGTACGTTTTATTGTTTTAATAATGTTATGGCTTGGCGTCCGTGCAGCTGCTGTTAAACAGAAAGGCGGACTTTGTGCAAGGCTGTGCATAACATTGGATTTAAACACTTTAGCATGCGTTTTTCCTCGTAGTTATGTTTAACATTACAACTTTACAACATCAGCTGAATACAAAGCGACATACTGACATTTTGACAATAAGGGGGTTTGATGTTCCAGCACTTGGGGGGTTGGGTGTTCTTTTAAAATGAAAAATAAAGTTAAGTTTTTTGCCCACCTCTTCTCGTAGTTTAACAGGTAGAACGCGCTGCACAGCATGACTAAGTTTTGTCACAGTTGCGAGCGAGATAGAGAGTTCACAGTGCTCGACTTCATTTAATAGTAGGTAACTACATGTTCAATCTTCAAATACACATTGGATGCAGAGATTTCCTGCACCCTGTAATATAAGATGGGATATTATAGGATTGGGCTGAAGTTTGTTATGTTGCTGCCGTGGGGGAAATGAAGTGCAAAAAGATAAATCACGCATTATTATGACAATGATGGGGTTGATGACGGAGTTGAATGAGTCATATTTGAGGAAGATTCTCAATTTGTATAGTAGATAGAAGGCTAAACACCATTTCAACCATGACATATTAATGTTCAAAAAATTTGTAGATGTAGATTTTTGTAGATGACCTGATCAGTGAAGCGTATATCAGGGGAAAATGCTGGCACTAAGGAAGTAGCCACCTGGCTGAGGGATACTAGTCCATTCATTCATTTGGATCAATGCCGTCTCTGGCAGTAAGTTTGCGTCTTCACTACGTTTGGAACAAATATCTTAGACCAATATTGTTTCCATATCCTAAGTATGCTATGCGTATCTGTAGCAAGATTTCCATTCTCATCCTTACATCGCCGTTGGCTTGGATATATTCTTTCTGGTACACTAGAATCATTACACGGATCAGAAGATACCCAAGTAGAATTGTGGACTCATTTATTTTGGAATCATGATTTCTGTTGCGGCGAAATCTATTAGTATGAATCTGTTGTCGGAAGTGTTGGCATGTAAATTGAATTTAGCGAAATACACATTCCCAGCGAATTGTGGCATTAACATCATCTGAAACAATAGCTGATACGGGTCTCACCTAGGCTCCCAAAGAATATATATTCGATTTTTTCACCTTCATCTTCTTCAAATTAACAAAAATTATAAGTATTTCGCTTTATGAGAATATACACATGTTCCTCCACTATGTTGAACCTAGAGCCTAGATACCGTAGACTTTTGTCAACTGCAAATATTCAACTAAATTCTTGTTGTCTTTGCATGACAGATGTAGTGTTTGTCACAATTGTTCTACCTTGTGCAGTCATGTCCTGTCCATCGCTTTTCCTGGGTAGCTGTGATGCCAAACTTGTAATTTTCGAGGACATAAGCCAACTAGATAGATTCCTGAGGACATGCGAAACGGGTCTGTATATTTTTTTTACATTTCAAGTGCACGTATGTAAATCAGACCAGCTCGGCCTCCATATAAAAAAATTTACCAAAATCGAGGGCAAAGAGTAAATATCATCTCGAGACAGTTTCAAGCAAAAAACAGACAAAATCGTTTTTTCTATAGTTGTTTTTTAATTGCATACTTTTTGGCGCTATCGAAAAGATTTTTACGCTAAAAATGATTGCATACTTTTTAGCGCAAATTATTCATAATTAACTTTTACTGTAGTTACCATTGACATCTTGCTTTGGTTTTATTGTTGCACACTAATAAATGTTACATGCCTTGATTTCAGCTAACTTCTCACAAATTACAATGTTAATGGACCAACAAAAATAGAAAAGGATAACAGTTACATGTGCAATACAGCGACTGGCGGATATAATTGATGTATGCAAATAACTTTAACTATGCTTTTGTGGTTGTTATTATTAACTTCTATCGACTGCATGAACAAATAGCAACAACATCACTCAGGCAAATCATCAAAGTAAATCGGCAAAAAAAGTCTGTATGTTGTAGTTGTTGTAATAGAATAAAATATTATAATATAAGAAACAAAACGAAATTTTAGGGTGTTACAAAACAACAATAATTATTTGATACATCCAAAAAAAAACATGTCTTCAAAAGTACTGGGCGTACTCAAAATAAGAAATATTATAAAAATAAAAGCACTAACAAAAATGTACAAAAATAGCAATCTCACTCTCACGGAGAACGGACGTGTTTTTGAATAGCTCTTAATTTTTTTTAACATTTTGTCAGTTTATCTTGTACTAATACAAACTTTTAACTCGTAGTGCAATTTACAACATATTGTTACGAATAAGTAAAACCTTGCTCTTAATGACTCTACTAACATTATGTATGTATGAAAGTATGCATTTTAACAACGTACCAGCTCGCTAAACCAGTAACACGCCTCAGAGATAATTCTCCACCATTCGAGATGATTCTACAAAGATAAGTAACGGCTAGAAGGTTCTTGAATTCACTAGATATAACTTCATTTGAGTATGGTGAGTTGGTATAAATAGTGGAGGTCTTCAGTTCAGTTTGTGATTAACCGCCGTAAAGTAAACAACGCGATTTGATAGTAAAATGTAAGACTTATTAAAGTGGTGTAAATAAAGTAAACTGTTGTACTATATGTATAAGCAAAATAAAAGGAAGTTATACCGTTTTAATTATCGTAATTTAAAACGAACCTTGTTTTATTATTGGGAATAAAACAACACAAAAGGGGCGAATAAGGAAATTCGTAACAATATGTATCTACTGTGAAACACTATCATCAGTACGCTTTAAAATACAACAAACACAACAGACAATAAAATAAAATTTATCCAAATAACCAAAAATAAAGCATAACATAATAGAGAATATATCACCACATAATCTCTTTTAAACATACTGTGTGAAATTACAGCAACTGTTAAATCTCAAAACTACGAGCCACAAATATACTCAATAATCTCTAAGTTATGATTACAAACGCGAAATTAACATGGATTCACCGGCAATAAAACGTACCAGAGGCTCTCTTTTGGAAACCACCCTATCTCTTGAGAATCCAAAGCTGCCACGACTAACAGTGGACTCTCCGTTCCGTGCCATACAAACATTAGAGAATAGATTCGATAAGCTGTCAGAAATACTAACTAAAACTGTTACAGACTCAATACAACGGGAAATAAGAGAATGTGAAATTAATATTATAAATGAAGTCAACAATAAGATGTCTGAACTAGAAAGTAAACTCTTAAGTGTGATGAACTCTCTTAAAACACAATTTGATAGAATTAATGATCACGTCTCCGTAGTCGAAGCACAGTGTTCCGAAGTCAATGTGCTTAGAAAGAAAATAGACTATTTAAAATCTGAGATGTATGCTGTCCAATATAAGATATCTAAACAGTAAAATGCGATGGTATCTACTGAATTGCGAGTTACAGGGATACCAGAGATCGCTAATGAAGATCTGGGACTACATTTCAACAGTTTATGCGATGCTCGACAAATACAGACACCGAAATATAAATCAATTTTCCGTGTAGAGGGAGCCACACACAAATCTAGATATCCAGATTCCACAATAATTATAAAAATGGAATCACCCTATGATAAGAACTATATATTAAAATCAATTTATAATTATAAAAATACAAACAGGGGAAATCTTAAATTAAACCTAATAGGATTTGAGTCTGATTCAAACTTTAATGTCAACGAAAATTTGACTTCTACGAACTATAATATTTTCAAATATGCATTGAAATATAAGAAAATGAAAAACTTATCTTCAGTGTTTACACGCCGAGGCCCAGTTTATATTAAGCTCACTGCTAGAGATGACGCTGTAACTGTTAAATCAGTAGATGAATTAAATGAATTTTTTCGATAATAATCTGGAACAGATAAATTTATATTCAATTATTAAGCTTGAATCTCTTGATTTATTTTTATTTACTTTATTTATATTTGCTTGTAAAACTGTTTGTATCGTTTTTATTATAAATTGCACTTTCAAAGTCGCTCGTCGTTGGTCCACGTTTGTTGTATAATGTTCTCGACATCGAATAATACAAGGGATAATTCCAAAGACCATTTATTTAACATGATTAGGGTTCTTGCCGCGCAAAAAAGGGACTGAAAATAGTTCATATTAATGCTCAAAGTCTCAAAAATAAAATTGATGAATTTCGTTACATCTTTATTAAATCAAATTTTGACGTAATTTGCATCTCTGAGACGTGGTTTCTGCCTGAGCTCGAAGACTCCTAAATGGTTACCTATTATTTAGAGCAGATAGAGGCAGACGCGGTGGTGGTGTCGCTATTTACACCAGAAAAGTACTATCTTGTAAAGTTGTGGTGAGAAGTAGCATAGGCGATACCATAGAGTTTTTATTCGTCGAAATTATGTGTAATAATAGAAAACTTCTAATTGGTGTAGTTTATCGTCCGCATAGTAGAACGAACTACCAAGTTCTCATGGACAACTCAAGGAAGGAAACATACTAATGTATGCAATTAAATATAAATGAGTTTAGGACTGCCAAATATATGAATAGTCGGAGTGTGTTCCACACATAAGTACAATTGGTTTCTGCAGAATGTGTTGGGAAAAATATATTACTGAGGCGGTCTGGTTCAGCATGTAGGAGACAATATTTATGTTCCTACTTCATGTTGGATCTAACAGATATACAGCGTATTAAGCTTAATAATCTTCTGATATTTTTACGGACCTATAATTACTTCACCGGGAAGTAATGCACGTTAGACCGACTTACACAAAAAAGTTCCTTTTGTACACACCCCAAAATGTACGTTGGTTTGTTTTATGATGATTCCCAAAATATAAATATTTCGTGTATAGCATTAAGATCTCGTGAGCTGGACGACTTTAAAAAGATGAAAGGATTTTGTACTTTGTCCGTGGACAATGTATACTTATAAAATATTGGTATCATATGAAAGGCGCGACATATCATATTAAGGCGCGACCAAATGTATATAAAACATGCCAAATCCTGTCCTGACACATACTTTTTTCAGGGATAATCTACAAAAAAATAGCATTTAAATGTCAGATTGACATATTTTAATCTTCAGTCGATTTAAATTAATACGTGTTGCAGCTTTTTTTAAAATTCGCACTAGTACGCGTTTTACCAAAAATCCAATACGGTGGGAACATTACGTTCTAATCAGGGCAAAATGGGTATCACATCTTTCCTTTAGACAAGGACATCATTGTTGTATAGACATACTGTTTTTATTTTCAAATGCATTTTCCGAGGAGATCTGGACCAAATTTTGAATATTTAAAATTACTCCAATCTCGACATTTAAATCAGAAAAATCTCCGTACTAAAAACTGAAAAATACGTTTTTTTTTTTGCAGAAAATGTGTCACGACAGGTTTTGTCATGTTTAAAATAACGTTGGATAAAAACACTTTCATATGATACTAGTATTGTATTCATTGTCTTTAGCTAAAGTACAAATTTCTTTGAAAAACTAAAAAGATACATCTTTTTAAAAACGGTCCAGCTCACGGGATCTTCATGCTAGACATGAAATATTTTGGGGATCATCAGAAAACAAAACATATATATATGGTTTCCCATTACATCCCAAGAAGGGACAGGGGAGAGCTTCACACAATCACTGAGCTGTGCGCTTTACAGTTTTAACTCACTGGTTGGGACCTACAGTTTTACACCGATGCCGATCGGTATTTTGAGAAGCCTTTTTCATGGCTAAATACTCGATAGTGTCGCCGTTACTATGCGAGGTGACTGCCGCCGAAAGAAATGTAAGGCGGTCAGAATAGGGCTCGAACCCTAGATCTCATGTACAAGAGACGCGCACACTACCCATTGCACCACCGACGGCCACATCAGAAAACAACCCAAGGCATATTTTCAGGGTTGGACAAAAACACTTTTTCCCACCATACAATGTGAGTCGGTCTAATGTGGTATGGTATGACTTGAATGCCCTCGACCATACCATTTCAATGTACAGTTCAATGAAGGCGTCGAAATATGACGGACCGTGTTATCACACTGGACTAAGTGTATCAGTGTGATAGTCACTTCTACCTAACCTAACTAAAGTTGTACACAATTTACCAAAATAGTGTATTAAAACATGTTGCATCCCAGACCTACAATAAAAAACACATGTTCGTCAAATTTAAGTTTTGACCATCAGTCTCCCCTCTGTTTGATATACGCATTTTAAGGATAACCCATTTCATAACCCATTTGGTAAAATGTAAAAATTACAACTTTTGCTTTAGACAGTCTATCCAATCTTTCGAGTAGCGTCTAATATGGTCGCCGATGACCGACAATGTACACGTGTATTTCGAATTTCTTTAACTTTGTCTATGAGTGCGTTGAATGATGATGTTTGAACAAATTGGATTAAATTCCAACATTCCATTGTACCTCAAAGAATCTACCCATACTCCATTTCCAGAGTTTCATGAGATATAACGGATTCGTCTTTGATTGATCCTAGTTGCCAAAACTTGTTATTTAATATTTGTGCGAATTGGAATGTCAGAGCAAAAGTTTTCTTTTTGCAAGACAAACAAACGGAAAACAAAACTTATTTATTTTCTTGCCAGTATTTCGGGGTTTCCTTTTACAATGAGTGCGGGCTGGGTAACTTGAAATGTGGATGTTTGGGGTTTCCGCATTTCATGAGAACTGCTAGGATGCACATTTACGGGTTGTAAGGACTAAGTTTTAGTTGTGTCTGCTGCTGTTGTTTCCAATTTCATTATTACATTTAACATAAAAATTACAAGAAATAGCACTTTAATGTGCACACAACCAAAAATAAAAAAAAGTAATTCTTCCAACATTTCCGGTAATTGTTGTCAGTCACATCCTTAGAGCGCCTTTGGAATGTTTACTCGCATATGCGTAGTTTTCTAAGTCACGTTGATAATAATTATTCGATGCTCCCAGAAGAGGAAAACTAAAGCAAAATAAAAAAAAAAGAAAACTTCGTCGATTACTGGCATTTTTATGCTTATGACATAACACTAAGTTGTTGCTGCTGTTGTTCCATTTGTTTTCCTATCAAGGTTTTGTAGAAAATCCCATACTTAATTTAATTGCAGTCAATGAACTTGTTGTAACTTTTAGTTATTTTTTTTAGAGTGGCTCGAGTTAATTTATGATTATGATTCATAAGTGGCAGAAATATGCACGACCAGCTGCTCCACTATTAATGGCAAAGTTATAGACGCTTCTCAAAACGCACTAACATGGAATTTAACCTAAAACTAAAAGTCCAAGCTTAAATTTGTAATATGTTTTCTGTTCAATTATATTTCTTATTATTTTTTAAAAATTAATATATGATAAAGGGTGGGCCATGTAAACTTTGGAGTTTAATTTAAAAATTTTAATAAATTTAAAAAAACACTAATACAAAGTTTTTCAATCTTATGATTTTATTGGTCAGACCTATTATTGACATTTGTGACTTAAACACAACATCGTTCAAATGGCTTCTATGACTTGCTTTATAGTACGTCATTCGATCTACAGAGTTTACATTATGGATTGTTTGGGTCTCGTGTTTGAAAGCCTCAAGGACTCGGGATTGTTTGCGTAACTCTTATCTTTCACGGCGCCCATGTGATAACAGTCTAACGGGGTGGGGTCTAACGCAGCTGCGAGGTGGCCAATGGACTTCCCAGTTTCGGCTGATTATGCGTCTTTCGAACCCAGTGCGCAAAAGATGGACTGTAATGTTGGCTGTATGGCACGTAGAGCCGTTCTGTTGAAACCCGACATCGTGCATGACATCCTCTTCAACTTTTGGAAACCAAAAATCGTTGAGCACGGCACGGTAACGCTCGCCATTGACGGTAATGGCAGCTCTTTGCTAATTTTTTAAAAACATGGACCATTGATGCCGCCATGCCAAAAAACCCCACCATACAGTCACTCGTTGTGATTGCATCGGCTTCTCCTCGACGACGCACAGTTGCGCCCGTAGAGCAAACGACGTTGCAAAAATCAAAATTTTCATGTGCGCCTACGAAATTTTCAATAAACCCATATTATAGGAAAATTTTCAACGATCTCAAATATGCTACTCTTAATAATATCAGATTTTTAGTTTAGAAGACATAACCGTTCAAAGTTGACCGATTTTTGGTTTTCAAAAAATTCACCATTTTTAGTTAATTTGGTGAGATTTCAGGTGTAATATCACGAAAACTAGGTAACGAATCATCTTTTTTTCCAATAGATTGATGTATTTATGAAATGTATAATAATAAAAAAATTTACTGTTTGCTTTGTGTTCTCTAGGTAAACCACTATTTAAAAATTATCCCTTTTTCACTATTTTTCAACTTTGACGGGAAATAAAAAAAAATATATTTGTTTACCTCTGCCATATTTTCAAACTATGTTCTTTTATTATTCCTTTACATAATTCAAAATTCATACATAATTCAAAATTCTACAAGTAAAAAAGGTTAAAAAGACATGGTTGCAGAAATTGTATGGCCTGCATCCCTTACATGTTTTGACTGACAGTTAGCTTGATCTAATAGTTTGAAAATTGCATTTTAAGTCGGTTGTCTACCTGAGAGCCTCTGGCAAAGTCTGCTCCCAATATTCTGTTACAGGCACAGGATGCACAAAAAACTACTCACTGAAATTAGCAGGTACGCACCTCACTTAAATATTACTTTGGCGTACAAATGGTCCAGAACAATATTGACTTATGGTCCCTACAGGTAGGTACAAATCTTATTTGAATCAAAATTGCATAATTCAGCCTGAATCCATATGTATGCAGGTAACAGGTACATTTTTACGCTTGGTAGCATAAGCCTATATATTGAAAAATAAGCATAATGCCTGCATTAGTCTACGACTGAAAGTTGGCGCAACAAG
The DNA here is from genome assembly GCA_963931995.1 of Phaonia tiefii. NCBI lineage: Eukaryota > Metazoa > Arthropoda > Insecta > Diptera > Muscidae > Phaonia > Phaonia tiefii. Next base: position 90,945,352 of record OZ008367.1, read on the forward strand.
TACTGAAAACATGGCGTTGAACGATTTAAAATTATTTGAACTGTTTAGAAAGTCAACCACACCAACGTTTTTCACGGAAGCTGTTTTAGAAGAACTCGATAGCTTATACGGAAATATTGAGAGAAGCAAAAGTATAAAAAATATTCTTTGTATGATATATGCAAAAATTAAGCCAAAATGGGTGAAATGCAATCGAACCATTCACAACTTCAACTCCAAATACGAGGACTGGCTTAATGAAGACACCATCCTGGATATATTGGCAGTAGATAAACCCACCACATCAACCAGAGAAGCAAATGGAAGATCAAGAAAAGAATGAAGGAGTGTTCAATTTTCACAAGAAAGAGGAAACTTGCCGATGCCACCAATAACTTGACCACGAAGCAGCTATCGAACGCGCTGTCTATTAAATATATACAGGATAGTGAAAGAGTTAGGTCGCAGATTACAAAATCTGTTGCTGATGCAAGCCCAGTGGGACTAAAAAGGATCAAGGTTAGCATTCCAACGCCCACAAACGCACACATTAAAAAGTATGGCTCCGAAGAAGCCTTAGCCCTGTTTTTGGATTTAGAACTTTCCAAAGAGAAATATGAGAAACTACGGGCATCTTTAATGCGACACAGGGCTGACGTTTTACCCGGATACAAGCATATTACGCAAGCCGAAATAAATTCACGACCACTGCACACGGAGTTTAGGGAAGTCTCTGCGAAAGCTAATCTGCAGGATCTTATGGGCCATTTGGCAAAACGGTTGTTGGAGAGTCTTCTTGAAAATGAGGTGGAAATTCTTCCTGAGAAACTGACATTGATCAGCAAATGGGGCTGCGATGGATCATCCGGACAAAGCGTTTATAAGCTAAGGATATCTTCCGGTGACGCTACAATATCTGACGGAAATATGTTTAAGGCATCTGTTGTTCCTTTGCGGCTAAAATCTGATGCTTCCCTACACTGGAAAAATCCACGACCGTCATCAGTGCATTATTGCCGACCAATACTGTTTCAGTTTGCAAATGAATCGGCAGAACTCATACGGACCACGGTGTAGGACATTGAAGAACAAATAAGCAAGATTAAGCCTACAAAGCTGCAAATTGGAGAAAGAAAATATATTGAATGCAATTACGAGTTCCTCCTGACCATGCTTGACGGAAAAGTCGCAACCGAACTGACAGGAACAAGCTCAACATTGTCATGCCCGATTTGCAAAAAAGATTCAGAAGAACTTCGGTAATTTAAACGATTCTACAAACGAGGAAAATTACGAATAGGAATGTCACCATTGCACGCAAGGATAAGGTGTATGGAGTTCTTGCTAAAAATGGCGTATACCCTACCACAACAAGATGAAAACAACGATGAAAATACATCCATTAAGGATAAGGAAAAGATCAGAAAGAAACAAATACAGGATGCTTTTTTTAAACAAGTTGGACTAAAAGTAGACTGTCCCAAGTGCGGATACGGAAACTCAAACAATCGAAACACTTCTAGCAGATTTTTTGAAAATGATGAGGCAGTATCTAGAATCACAGGAAATGACAATCAAATCGTGAAAAGATTGGGAACGATCATGAATGTTTTAAATTGGCAAGAAAGTGTTAATTCTACAAAATATGGAGAATATGCATAGAAAACTACATCAGTTTTAGCAGAAATGTATCCACAGAAGAAGTTGACCCTGACCGTCCATAAAATATTGGCGCATGGCAAAGATATAATTGAGTACCAGTCTTTGCCAATTGGAGAGCTTTCGGAAGAAGCACAAGAGTCTCGTAACAAATTTTATAAAAAATATAGATTGCAGAACATATTCAAAGCATCAAGGGTAAGGCAAAATGAGGACTTCTTCTACATGTTGGCAGCATCTTCCGATCCATTTATTTCTTCCCTGCGGCATGTGACGTCACGAATAGAGTGAGAAAATAATTATACTTTAGAAATGATTAGTCTTGTAGATATACCTTCTGTTACGAATTGTGATGAATATTTTACAGAAAATTTAAAAAATAAATTTATAAAATAAATTTAAAAAAAAAATTTAAATTTAAATTGAAATAAATTATAATAATTATTTTTTTTACTTACTATAAAATTGATTCTTCTACAAATTTTAACTTTGATAACCCAGAAGTAAGCACCTATAAAGCCTAGCACCCTCTCCAAAGACTTATTTCACAAGCTGAACAGTTATCTATCATATATTGTTCAATTATCTTATTCGGTTCAAAAGATATGATTTTTGCAACGAAAAAACTCAAATGGCGCCACTGTGCGACGTGGGGATTTTTCGATTCCCAAATTAGACTGTGTGCAAGTTAACGTAGCTAAGCGATCTTCAGCCCATTCATCGAAGCGATAACTCATCGGATGGTCACGAGGCTTCAGTTCTTGGATTAATAAGCCTTCATACCGAAGTCTCTATTCTAAAGTCGAGTGCGGGAAATGTTCAATTGCTTGGAACGGTGGCGACTTGATGTTGACGGCTGCAATATTTTTCTCAGAACGCACTGGACGGCCACGTATACAAATTCTTGTGTCCAATATGGACCCGGGTTGACGAACTCGCTTCCCAAGTTGATACAAAAATTGGGCTCCACGAAATACCCCCCAAGGAAATAACCACCAAACGAGAAATGAAATAATATCCAATGTTTTGTTACACATTTTTGGGTGTTATTTCATATGAAAAAAAAAAACCAAATTTTTTGGGAAGTATTTAATTTTTTTTTTTGGAAATTATTTCGTTTTCCCATCGGGGTCTCCAAATGTGCCTTTTACAAGGAAATTTTTTCGCCTTTGTGTCCATTTTGCCTTTGAGTTAATTTCATTTTTGTTTGGCTTTTATTTCATTCCCTTTTGTTGTTATTTCTTTTTTTTTGGGGGTTTATTTCATTGGGTGCTATTTATTTTTCGAATTTATTTCAAAGATTACTTACATTTTGAATTGAAGACTCAGAACTTTGACAGAAAGCTTTTCATATTTCTCAGTTATCTTCAAGCGTAAAGCGATCCATTTCGTAAATTTCTAACTTTTAACCATAGAATAATTTATACATAGATTTGTTATCCGTCACATCTGACGTTTCTCTTTGCACTTCTTCAATGAGGAAACGAATTTCTGTCGGCAACTTCGAACAAAATCCTCCATTTTTATTTTTGTGGTTTCTCGATGTTCATATACTATTTACATATCTTGAACATTCTCAGTAACAGTTTTAGCGACAGAATTTTTGTCTTGACGTTCGAAAACAAGTTCGCTTCCATTCAATCTTTAAACCGATGAGCGAGTTGACATATGTATGCCTTTAACTAATAATCTGTCAATTCATAAATGCCAAGTTGGCCATTTGCATCGAAATAATGGGGGTTTCAAATCCCACATTTTACATGGCCCCCCCTTATTTCTAATACTAAAATTGAATTTGAATTTCTATCGGAAAGCAAGTTCGCCGCTTATCCCTCTATTGTTAGATTGTGTTAAGATGCATTTAAATTAATATTTTAATTTATGGTGCAGAGATAATGTGCGCGACTATTGATCATAAGAACGTAGCTTCAACCCCTACTTCTTTTACCGCCAGTCTCCTGGCCTAGTGACGGTGACACTATCGAGTACTTAGTCATTAAAAAGCTCTTCTCATAACACCGTTAGTTACCGGGGAAAAATCTGGGTCCAAATCAGTGAATTTAAACCTGGACAGATCACGGAGCTCACTGGTTGTGAGAAGCTCTCCCCAGTCCTTTCAAGGGAGGTGAGGATTTTTTTTGGTTTAAAATGCATTGACTTTAAATTTTATGGTGCAACTTTGAATCGAATTTCGTATTATTGCTAAGATTACGGATTACCCATTCAATATTCAATACAATATTAAACTGATATTAAACTGATGTTGAAATCTTCATATACTTATAATTTATCGGCCGCCTTAAATATAAATGAATCACTAAAATGAATATGGCGCTAAAATACAAATATGTTTGTATCGTAATTTGGAAACAATGCATTTGTTTCCATAATAAATTTCTAATAATAATTAAAAATTTAAATTTAAAAAAATTGATATACAGGGTGGTTCAGTCACGACTGGACAAATTTCACCCGCGTATTTCTTGGCTCATTGTATAAAAATATGTCCAACAACGCCCATCACCGAAAATGCAAGGAGACGAAGTGGCAGCGGTTTGAAAATTTTCGGATTGGTGGTCGGAGCGTACTAGGGTAAAATTGCTAACTTCTGAACCAGTGGTCAGATTTTTTGCATTTGGGCTTGTTGGAAGGTCCAAAAAAATATTTTATATTCAATTATAAGAAAACTCTGTAAATTAATTATTGCATTTTCTCCCATTAAATAAATTGTAAGTAAATACGTAATAATATCATTGTTAATAATTATAATTATACCAAAAATATTCAACCAAAAAGTTATATTGTATTCAATATCGTATCGATTGGGTTTTTGTTACATACTCGATTAATATTAAAATATTGCATATTTTAGTTATCACCATTAACTTTATTTGATATCAAAATTGTATTCAACTTACCATTGGATTCGATCCCATTTTAACATTTTTCGCCATGTCCATCATATCAAGTGCAAGTCTCGCAATGCATTTAGCATGATTTTCACAATGATCGGGTAAACCGGAAACTGCCATGTATTTGTCACCCACTGTTTCGACCTGAAATTAAAAAGTGAAAGTTTTTTGTCAACATCCCAGCAGAAAAATGGTATAGCAATCACCACAATTTCTACCTGAACTACTCGGTAAAAGGTAATGCAAATTTGGTTGAAGTGGTGGCGTTTTGTACACTGTGTTGGCATTGGACTGCAGTGCTCCTAATTTTTTCTCTTTTAAATCGAATAAAAGCTGCTCTTTACCGTGACGTTTCAGCACAAAAATTTTGTACCGCTGGAACAACGCTACAATATTGTGGAAATTTACGTTAAAAAAATAAAGTTCGCGAAGTTCATGAGCATTTTTATCATAGAATTGTGTTTAGAGATGAAGCTGATTTCTGGTTAAGCGGCTGCGTCTATTAGCAAAATTGTTACACTTGGAGCGAAGACAATCCTGAAGCCGTTAACGAATCCACATTACATCTATTAAAATTGACTGTTTGGTGCGGTCTACACGCTGGCGGCGTCATTGTTCCTTATTTCTTTCGAAATGAGCAAGGAGCTGCCGGTACGGTGAATGGCGAGCGCTATCGATTTCGAATATTTTTTAATAGGATAAAAGTCAGTGGGTGACATAGTCAATAATGTTGAAATCTGTCTAATCATGTCAACAGACTTGTTTTCTTGATCATAAGCATCTTTAGATTTTGAAATCTTACGCAAATGTTTCTTCGATGACATTTTTCAGTTTTGTCTTTTCAAATTTTTCCAAATTTGCCTCCAACAAGACGGCGCAACTTGCCATACTGCGCGCTTATCAATCGATTTATTGCAAAACCACTTCGGTAACAACTGTATTTCCAGAAGTGGTTCTGTTCACTGGGCCCCGCGATCGTGCGATTTAACTCCTCTAGATTACTTTTTATGTGGCTATGTTAAGGCATTTGTTTATACCGACAAACCAGCACCTCTTGAAGCATTGGAAGCCAACATTAAAGCCACCATTATGGCGTATTAGGCCACATTTATTGGGAAAAGTTGTCAAAAATGGGACTGATCGTATGGACCAGGTATCTCGTAGCCGCGGCGGACATACGTCGGAAATCATATTTAAAAAACAAATGTCATGAAATTATATACCAGGTTATAATAACAAAAATCAATGAGTGTTCGAACCCACGGGCAATGTGTAAACACCTTTTTGTTACACGGTACCTGCTCGATTTCTATGAACACATTAGCAAATGTTACATTGGAAATTTAAACAAAAGAATAGTTTTCGTGCAGAAGGCTCTTTTGCTATTGCACTTGCTTTTCTCTTACATCTGCTTTAACATTAGATGTAATATTGTTAAAATACATAAATAAACCAATATTTAGCTCACTGCGATAATTGTTTTTGTTTTGTCATAAACAGAGCGACGACAAAAAGTGTTGAATAGTATAGAGAACTTATTGCACCGTTTTTCTGCTCTCATGTAGAGATTCTGAGTAAAAGAGTCTTATTCTCTTTATATAATATTTCAATATAAATGCACCATTTCGACAATGTTATTACATAAAACAATACAAAAAGCATAAATCTTTCAAAAGGCATCAATGTTTATGAGTGGACCAAGTTATGACAAAAAGAGAGTTATACGTTTTGAATCATTCGCCAGATCTCACCAGTGCTTTTGAGTTATACAATTCGTTCCATGAGTTGTCTATACTATTCAATACTCTTTGGCGCCGACGACCTGCTTGGTTGTTCGCTGCTCATTCCACAAAAACACCTTTTGCTTCCGTTTTCAAAAGATGCTTCATTAGTCAGGATTCCACCTACTCCACAGGCTGCCAATGGCGTACAACTTGTTTATCTCCTCCTTGCACCTGCGATTCCTTAGCGGTCTCGCAGATTGCGGCAATACGGCATTTGCGTGTCCAATGTAAATATAATGTGCCGATCAGGAAGGCGAAAGTGTTGGATATTATATATCCTTGATCCGTCAGTTTAACAGCAAATTTATCGCCCAATGTCGCCGTAAATCCCATCTCGTCACAACATTCTCGCAAAAATTACACAAATTTTATATTTATTTTAACGCTCTACTCTAGTTTGTATGATGACTTCCTTGTCATGCTATTCTCTATGAGAATTTATCCTTAAGACGTTTATACTACATAAAAAGCTTAAAGTTTTTTGCATTTGCCTTGTTAAATTTTCCATCGTTATGGAAACGGATGTTTTAAAAATGATATCACTTTTACTGTGATAAATAGGGTCATCTTAAAAATATTTCAATTAAATTATATTTGGCATCCGCCTGTAATCTAATAAACTCTCTATCTCTCCATGCCTGGCAGTAAACATATTAAGTTTGCCCAATTTTAATTGAATTGACTTTTATACGTATAAATAAAAACAACCCAGAGTGCAGACATATCATAAAAATTCTAAGCAAAAAGGTCATAACTCTCCATCCTCTTGTACACAAGAGTAACAAACAATTTTCTATAAAATTTAATGAATAATGGAGAAAGGAAGAACCCTAATAATTGTATTACTTACACACTTTCAAGGACTTCAAGTGACTAAAGTCTTTCGAAGTGAGGAAGGAGATTGTTTAAATTAAGTGTTCTCATATCCCACTCTTAGAGTTTTTGTATTCAATCAAATCATATCAAACTTGTAGCAGCAAACAAGTCCTGACACAATTCAAGCAAATAAAACAAAAAAAAAACCAAACAAATTGTTAAAACAAACCAACCGGACAACCGTCACAGCAGAAGCCAAATTCCCCATAGTTTTACCCAGCTTTCTCGCAATTGTGTAGTTGTTTGTTGTATTGGTATTTCCCGGGCGTTATTATTGAACCAATGCAATGGAATGGAACTAAGAAAAAGGAACTAGCGCAAAAATCATAAAAACTAAAAAAAAATCTGCAAAAAGCGCACAAACCCTAAGATGAGACCAACCGACCATTAGGGGTTGGTTTGGTTTCGTTGTGCTGGCTGGTAGCAATTGATTTCAGTTCAGTGCTTTGTTTTGTTTTTAGCTTAAAAAATTGAATTCGTTGAAAAACTGTTGCAATTTTCAAGCAAAACAATTTGAATAGATAAATTGTTGCCAGCATAGGCGGTCAAAGGACTGCCCTACAAATCAATGTGATATCAAAGATTCATTTGAATTCAGAAAATAAAAGGAACATCTACTTATATATCTTCTCCAAAAGCCTGAGTAACAAATTTAGAGTCACATCAGGTGCATAGATTTTGACTTTATTAAACCTTCAACTCTGCCGATACAAATCACTATACTTACTTATCCGGTCTCGAACAACACCGGGGGGTCAGCGACCTTACAAGACCCAGATAACACATTTCGCCAACCAATTCGATATTTTGCCTTATCTCTCCAGTTGGTAATACCAAGTGTACGCATGGATTCTTCAACTTGATCCCTCCAGTGGAGTGTTGGTTTTCCTACTTTTCGTCTTCCTTCGAGTTCGGTTCCGAAAACCCTTCGTGCTGCTCCGTCTTTATCCATTCTACTGACCTGGTCCAGCCAGCTCAATCGCGTTATTTTGATGCGGTTAACTATGTCAATATCGGGATTTAGCTCATACAGCTCATGGTTCATGCGCCGTTGTGCAATATAGGGCCATACATTTTTCGGAGTACAAGTCAATAGGCACCCTTTAATAATTTGATCTAAAAAACGGCTTCCCATTACATCCCATGAAGGGATTGGGGACAGCTTCTCGCAACAAGTAAGCTGTGCGCTTTCTAGTTTTATACTCACTGATAGTTACCTACAGTTTTACTCCGATTCTAAACGGTATTAGTAGAAGCTTTCTAATGGTTAACTCCTCGACTGTGTCGCCGACACTAAGCGAAGTGACCGCCATCGAAATAAATGAAAGGTTGGCAGAGCGGGGTTCGAACCCATGTTCTCACGTGCAAGAGACGCGCGCATTAACCATTGCACCACCGACGATGGAATCTAATACGTTACCTTTAAACGTAGGTTTAAAAAATATATATAACCTTTTTTGTTCTAGAGCATTTAATTATGAGTGACCCTACTGCTTAGTTATTGATCGAATAAATAAATTAAATCAAACACTTTTTTGAGCTTCAAACACCACTGTGCGCTAAACAATGCAATGTATACAAGTTGTCTCATTAACTTGGCCTACTTCAGTTAATTACTTCTGGTGCAAACACTTCAAGTGGACTTTTAAAAGATGATTGATTATCACTTGAAATGTACGGCCGCGTTTAATACCATTCGCCGAATTTTGAAGAGTCTTATAAGCGTCAACGTAAACAGTGTAAAGAGTCTTTCAAATTGGGTTCGATATACAATGAACATTAGACCAAACGATAAGCATTTCAACTCTTAATTTTCTCTTAGAGTGGAAGAGTTTAGTTTTAAGCGCGCCACAGACTTATCCGTCATGAATCCACAGAAAATATAACCTAATTGGTCGCAATCGATTTTAGAGGTAGTCGAAACCACATAGATGTCATCCCAACCGCATTAAAAGTTGTCACAACCACATTATAGGTTGTCACAACCTCATTAAACGTTGCCACAACTCTATTAGAAATTACACGACCAATTTAGCCGCAACCGAATTTAGACGTTATCACAACCACATTAGATGTCGCATTATAGGTTGTCACAATCGCATTAGAGGTTGCCACAACCTCATTAAAAGTTGCCGCAACCGCATTAGAAGTTCGACAACCAAATTAGACGCAACCGAATTTAGAGGTTGTCACAACCACACTAGATGTTATCACAATCGCATTAGAGGTTGTCACAACCGCATTATAGGTTGCCATAACTGCATTAGAAGTTGTCACAACCTCATTTAAAGTTGCCACAACCGCATTAGAACTTACTCAACCGAATTAGCCGCAATCGAATTAAGAAATTGTCACAACCACATTATATGTCATCCCAATCCCATTAGAGGGAGTCTCGACCACATTAGAGGTTGCCACAACCAAATTAGAAGTTGCCACAACCACATAGTAGGATGCCACAACCTATTGAAAGTAGCTAAAATTCGGTGGCAACAACCGAATTTACGGTTGCTAAAACTTCTTTTCGGACAATTAGTTCTGCGAGTGTGAGTATGAGTTTTGTAGATAATTATTTCCCTGGCTCATAAAATTTTACAAAGATTGTCAAAATTGATTCTTAACAAGTATTGATGTGAACAACATCGAATGCATACTTCTTTCGCTTTGGGAGTGACGTTAAAAAGACAATAAATGCCACCGATATCTAATGCTCTGGCTCACTATTGACAAACGTGTGGTCGGCATTAGCCTGCAGGTACTGCAAACCAGGTTTCGTGTTTCGTGGGTTACCAACGGTGTGGGGAATGGGTAGAAATCGTTTACCCATTAACCACAGGGTAAGGGGAAAATAATGGGTAGCTACCCACGACAATCGGCTACCCAGCACAATTACCCATTATCCATAGGGTAATTAGAAATAATTTCTATATCTCGGAAACGGAACGGAGCGCTCAATCGAAAAAATAACCAATTTTTGTTGGTTTCTAAAGGCTTTTCATAAAGTGGTCCAATTCGCATGGAAGAATTTTTTTTCTGAAAAATCGCCAAAATAAGAAAATCGCTAAAATAACAAAGTGGCTAAACTCGAAAACGGTGCGCCCAATCGACAAAATTATAAAAAAATTAATCTTCAATATGGTATCACTTTTATTAAAAAAAATGCTAAAACTAAAATTTTTCACACAAAAACTCGCTAAAACGCACTCATGCTTATAGCGTCCAATCGAAAAAATAACCAATTTTTGCTGCTTTCTAAGGGGTTTCATAAACTGCTCCAATTTGCATTGAAGAATTTTTTTTTTCACAAAATCGCCAAATTAAAAATATTGCTAAATCAGAAAAGTGGCTATAACTTGGAAACGGTGCGTCGGATTGCGAAACTAATAAATTTGTTACCTCCAGCAGAGGCTTTAACCAATGGATGTCTTCAATATGGCATCACTTTTTTTAAAAAAAAAACGCTAAACCAAAAATTTTCAAACAAAAAATCGCTAAAACGCACTCATGCTTATATCTCGGAAACGAAGCGTCCAATCGAAATAATAAAAAAATCTTACCTCTATAGGAGGTTTTAACCAATGGGTGTATTCAATATATGAGGGCGGATTAAGAAGTCCATGACTTTTCGAACTTCCCTCGTAGTTATGTGAAATGCAACACTGCTCCCATCAAATACCACCTGTTAATAGACTAATGTTAAATTTTGAGGAAGTTCCATCATTTAGTTTGCGGTCAACAGCTGTTCAAAACATACAACCTCGTGCATTTTTTTAAAAAATGGAAAAAAGTGAATTTCGAGTGCTGATTAAACATTATTTTTTGCGAAAAAACCCGTTAATCAAACCTAGGAAAAGCTTGATAAATACTATGGGGACTCTGCACCATCGATTTCAAGGGTAAAAAAAGTGATTTACTGACTTTCGTTGTGGTCGCACAAGTACAAATGACGCTAAACGTGCTGGACGGCCAATTGAGGTCAATACACCCGAAAATGTCGAACACGATATGGTGTTTGCCGATCGAAGAGTACAAGCGCGAGAGATAGTTGATGCCATAGGCATTTCATATGGCAGTGTGGTTTCGAATTTAAATGATCAGTTGGGTTTGAGAAAGCTGTCTGCAAGACGGGTGCCGCGTTTGCTCTCAATTGACCATAAACGTAATCGTGTGACCACTTCAAAGGATTGTGTGGATTTGTTTAACCGCAATTCGAAAGAGGTTTTGCGGCGTTTTGTAACTGTGGATGAAACATGGATCCATTACAACCCTCCGGAGATTAACCAGCAGTCTAAACAATGGGTTTCTCCGGGTGAACCGGCTCCGAAGAAGGCCAAGGTAAGTTTGATGGCCAATAAGGTGATGGCAACAGTTTTTTGGGATGCACGTGGTATAATCCACATCGATTTCCTTCAAAAGGGAAAAACAATAATCGGTGAATATTAGAATATTGGACTTACTTATTGGACCGATTTAACGAGGATTTAAAAAAAAACATGAATTGGGCTATTTCCAAACCTAAAGAAATGATTCGGTGGAAAGAGATTTAGCTCCAACGATGAAATTATTGATTAAACAAATGCCTATTTTAAGGACCTCGAAAAATCCTATTTTTTGGAAGGGATATAAAAATTGGACAACCGTTGGACTAAGTGTATTGAGCTAAGAGGAGATTATGTTGGAAAATAATTTTTTATTTGGCAAACACAAACTGTGCTTCTTTCAAAAAGTCACGGACTTATCGATATATAAAAAAAATTAATGCCAAATTGAAGACATCCATTGTATAAAGCCTCCGACCGAGGTAAAAAATGTATTATTATTGGAGGCACCGTTTCCGAGTTATAGCCATTTTTTTTTGTTTTAGTGACTTTCTTATTTTTGCGATTGTTTGAAAAAAATTCTTTCATAAGGATAAACCATTAGAAACTGGCAAAAATTGGTTAGTTTTCCGATTGGACCCACCGTTTCCGAGATATAAGCATGAGGCCGTTTTAACGATTTTTGTTCGAAAAATTTTAGTTTTAGCAATTTTTTTAAACAAAGTTATGCCATATTGGAGACACCAATTGGTTAAAGACTCCGTTGGAGGTAACAAATTTATTATTTTTGCGATTCGAGGCACCGTTTCCGAGTTATAGCCATTTTTTTATTTTAGCGATTTTCTTATTTTTGCGATTTTTTTTTTAAAAACTTCTCCCACACAAATTGGAGCAGTTAATGAAAAATATCGTTTTCGACAATTGCAAATTTCGCGGCCTTCCCTGCGCCGAATTTTAATATTGAATTTGAAAATGTTAACAAAAAAAATCAGGTGTACGGTTTTGGTACTCAACGACGAAGTGGCCAATTTTCAATCAAAATTAATCATAAGCCCATTTTCAAATTCTCGGTTCTGCGGAACGGCAACCACAAGTATACACCCTCTCAAAGTCTCCGTGATAAGATCTTATTTTTTCGAAGGAACCGACGACCGCTAAAGAGTCATGCTGACAGTATTTTTGCGAATAACCTCATTCCCTGGGACATACCACCTTAACTCGAAATGTGAGTAAAGAACACCAGAAGGGGGAGTCTTATCTCCACTTGTCTGGAATTTAGCACTGAACAGAGTTTTGATAGAGCTGTCGGGATTAGGTTGCGCAGTCGTAGCATATGCTGACAATCTGGCAACTACAGTGCAGGGAAAATACCCCTCTACATGCAGAGATGTGGTCCAGAACATAATCAGGAGACTCTCTCAGTGGGCCACGGAAAACGGTTTGTGAGTAAGTTCAGAGAAACCCGAGCTCAACTCTATGTGGTAGAGAAATTTGCTTAAAGAATACTGCGAGATTCTCGACAGAAATCTTACTTTTAAGTCAAACACTATAGATAGCATCAGTCGAGCCACAGTGACCCTTTATTCGTCTAAAAGGGCCATTGAGGGCCGATGGGGCCTATGCCAGAAAAAAGTTTACTTGATGTACACAGCTGTTGTCCGAGCGATATTGCTCTACGGCACTGTTGTCGAAAGTTGAAAAAAGTTCACCGGGTGTATAGCACGGGTGCCCTTCGCACAACCCCTACCGAAGGTTTGGGGGTTATCCTCCACCTGTTAACACTAGATTTACCCGGAAGCCTAATGGCTGCAACGTCAGCAATGCGTCTACGGTATTCCTCGCAATGGATCACGCAATGGTCATGGGTCGATTTTAAGGGGCTATATATGGCACCCTCTCAAAATTCTGGCAGAAACTTCTCCACTCATATCCCGGGTAGGCAGGACTGGATGGGACGCATACTGTGTTACAGAAAGCTTAGGCTTCTATACTTATGGCTCCCAACTAAGTGACAAGGTGGCGTTTGGAGTCAATTCAGAAGAGCTGAAACTAAGCCTTGCAAAAGGCTACCAGACCATTGTAGTATCTTTGAGGCAGAAGTCATGGCAAACGGGGAGGTTGCCCTTTCGTTGGGAGGAAACATTATCACCGCATGGTTTATCAACTATATCAGATCATCAGAACCTGTCTGGCTTTATGGCGCAGAATCCTGGCCCACATCGAATGCTGATAAAACATCACTATGGGTCGTCGAGAGAAAAATGCTCCGAAAAATGTATGGTCCTGTAATAGAAAACGGCGAGTATCGTCGATAAATGTATAATCTGTATCCCGACATCGACGTAGCTATGAGAATCAAAATAACACATTCACGCTGGCTAGGCTATGTCAGTAGAATGGTTACGAATGAACCAGTGCGAAAGATATTCAAAGTCGTACACGAAGGACATCAAAAAATATGACGAACAAGACTTCGCTGGAAAGACAAGGTGGAATATTGCCTGCGAGAGCTTGGTGTTACCAACTGTAGGAGATAAGCTGAAGATCGAGCCGGTTGAAGAAACATGTTATCCTCATTTTGTAGGGCTCTTGATCCCTCCGGATTGTATGACGCCACGTAAATAAGTAAGTTTTAAATGTCATGTCTTTTAAATTTCAATTATGTTTTATATTTCAATAAGTTTTTTAAATTTCAAATTGAATTTTTGTTATGTTAAACTTCAGTTGATTATTTTTATTCTTCCTTTTATAATGTTCCCTCACCGCACAAAATATGTCCGATTATTTTGGAAATTATACACCGGTTTTCCAAACAAATTTAATTAAAATAGTTCCACACTCGTCTACCATATTGATCCCTTAATATGTGTAACGATTCCTAGGTACGAGTATATTGAAATATTTTTGCAATTTGTCGTATAGTGTGTGTGTAGTGCACACACGTGGAATACAACTTTTTGAAAAACTCAGCCATGTGAAACTTCTGATAGCTTTGGCTGCTGCTTCTTGTTGTAGTCAAAAATGGAAAGGGCTAATATTTCTGGTATCGAACATAAAAAAGAAACACAAGAATGTTTCGTTGTACATATTAGTTTTATACTATTAACCCATCACCACCCCTAGTTTTTTGTCGCTGCTGTGCCATATCAAAGAGTAATACTAAAATGACACTGTCGAAATGTTGCCAAATAAATATCAGCATTTCATGTGTTGGCTTTTTTACTCTTGTCTGTGTTCACTCACTGTCCAAATAGTTTACGTCTGCGATAGTCGAAGGTCCTTTTTTTTAGTTTTCAATTGAATTCTATTGCATATTTACCTTGTAAATGTTTGGATTCCGCTTAGAGTCGGTTAGAGCATCGAAGACTGTATAGAGCTCATTCAGCATTTTAACAATTTTCATGGCACCCTCTGGATCTGTATTCTCAGCACAATATTGACCGAAACCCACAATGCCAGAGAACATCAGTGTTACGGAGTCATAACTGAAATTAAATAAATATGGTATCGATGTGAGAACAGAAAAAAGAGAAAGCAGTTTTATGGAGAATGTTGACATTTTTGAGTTTTTGGTATCAGTGTGTCTTTGTTTTATGACACAGTGGTTTGACTTGTCTCTGTAGGAATTTAAAATATTCAAAATTAACGGATTTACTTTCCTTCAAATAGATTTAAGACCGAGTAGTTTAATAATTTTCGATCAAGCGCGATATTTTTATACATACATTTCTATAGAACCAAGTGGGCCTCAGGATTAGAAACAGAGATAATTTTTATATATTAAAGATTAACTAATCACCATTTATTCCATGTGGAAACTTTTTTGCCTTATAAAGGGTTTCTCAACAGAGACGCTACAAAAGTAAATCGATAGGGACAGCAAACGACGCCATATTTGTTCCCGCTCTTTTGACATTTCTCTTCAGTAAGGTTTCCATTTCATCACGGAAAGATATACGAGCCAACAACGAGTCGAAATTATTAAAATTTACTACCGAAATTTGGAGTCAGTGGCCTCAACTTTAAGAGCGCTACGTCCAATTTATGGTCTTCAGCGATGAGGCTCATTTCTGGCTGAATGGCTTCGTCAATAAGCAAAATATGCGTTATTGGTCAGACAGCAATCCACACGTAATCCATGAGTCATCATTGCATCCCAAAAAAATTACGGTTTGGTGCGGTTTATGGGCCGGCGGCGTCATTGGGCCGTACTTCTTCCGTGATGATCAAGACCGGCACATTACTGTGAATGCGAATCGCTACCGTTCAATGATAACCGAATATTTTTGGCCCCAATTAGATAATATGGACTTGGAGGACATGTGGTTCTAACAGGACGGCGCCACAAGCCACACAGCGAATGCCACAATCAATTTATTGGAAAGTTTGGTGAACGTGTTATCTCACGAAATGACCCAATCTATTGGCCGCCTCGGTCGTGCGATTTGACGTCGTTAGATTATTTCCTGAGGGGCTACGTCAAGTCTATGGCCTATGCCAACAAGCCAGCGATGACTGATGAACTTCGTACGAATATCGAATGTGAAATTGCAGCAGTATCGCCCGATTTATGCTTGAAAACCGTCGAAAATTGG
Source organism: Phaonia tiefii (assembly GCA_963931995.1). NCBI lineage: Eukaryota > Metazoa > Arthropoda > Insecta > Diptera > Muscidae > Phaonia > Phaonia tiefii. The sequence goes on from OZ008367.1 coordinate 90,961,476, forward strand.
CTTCAGGGTCTGGACTTTTGCAAGCGTGCCCGTGGTGGCCATGCAAAAGAAACCGAGTACCATACTTAATGGCATCGAACGTACTTTCACAGGAATAAAGAATTTCATTGGTATCTAAAACCGGGTTTGTTTTATTGAAAAAAAAAACTTTTGTAGCGCTCTTATTGAGAAACCCGATACATATTTATCAGTCTAAGTTCAATACTGGATTTTCAATAAAAATTAGTTTCAATATAAAAATCAAGAATCCCCATACTCAAATTTTCGTTCTAACTTTCTCAGTTAATCAATATCACTATGTAACAAACCTTCCACCAAACCAAACCATATCACTGAGTAACAAGCCTACCACCTTTCACATAAATAATCGAGATTTCAAATTCTAAGAATATGTTTTCTAACAATTTATTTAAGTTGTTTTTCTATCGTGGCCATCAGTGGTGCAATGGCTAGCATGCGCGGTTCTTCTACATGAGAACGTTGGTTCGATCCTTGCTTTGACCACCTTACATTTCTTTCGACGACGGGCACATCGCTTCGTATTAGCGACTGTATCGAGTACCTAGCCATGAAAATGCTTCTCTCTTCTGAAAATTACCGCCCAATTGATATATGCACTGATCTTTCCAAGATTATGGACACCATGATTGCAGCTCGTTAAATGATCTTGACGCCCACCACCTTATTATCAGCGATCGATAATATGGCACAACCCAAATGTTGTGCACTCACAGAACTAAATGCTTCAATAGGTTGCAGCAACCTTAAATTCGACTGTTACCGACGAATTTAGGGTGAAATTAGTCCACAAATCTAAAATACAGTTGACACAAATTCGCTTCACTGTTGATTCGGTTGTGAGAACCGACTTTCCAATTATATTCGTTTGATGAAATAAATTTTCTATAATTTCAGTTACAACGATCAAATATGCAATCCATTCGGTTGCAACAGACTAATTTGGAATCAATTCAGTTACAACAACCGAAGCTTCAATCAATTCGGTTGCAACAACCGAATTCGAGTGCGACCATCAACAATTCCATTGCAAGAAACGACCTGAACTCGGCAACCAAATTTGCATTAATTAGTTAGAAATTTTAGTTTCTACCAAAAAATCAAAAACGGAACTAATAGACATGGTTCAGGGCCCCCTTCTGTAAAGACAAGGACGGAAATCTCATCGCAGATGTGCCGAGTATGTTGGGAATATGGAGAGATCATTTCTCTGCGCTATTGCTACCTGAGATATCCAATGACGAGTCAATCGATCAAAATTTGGACTACGGCGTCGATTGCCCCCTCCTAACCAAGACGAGGTCAGAACATCTATTGCCCGGCTTAAGAACAACAAAGCCGCAGGAGCCGATGGATTACTGGCGGAGCTGTTTAAGGCTGGCGGCGATGAGCTGATAAGGTGCATGCATCAGCTCATTAGCAAAATTTGGTTAGATGAATGCATGCCCGGCGATTGGAGTCTCAGTGTACTATGTGCCATATTTAGAAAAGGTGACCCGAGTCTCTGTGCCAACTACCGTGGAATAAGACTTTTATCCATAGCATATAAGCTTCTATCAAGTACAATGTGCCAAAGACTAAAACCAACTATCGCTGACCCGATTTGACCATACCAGTGTGGCTTTAGGCCTGGAAAATCGACAACTGACCAGATTTTCAAGCTACGCCAAATCCTGGAGAAGACACACGAAAAACAAATCGACACCAATCATCTATTTATCGATTATAAGGTGGCCTCCGATAGTCCGATACGGGAGAAACTCTAGGAAGCAATGTCTGAGCTTGGTATTCCAGCAAAACTCATACGCCTTTGCAGGATGACCCTGACGAACACCAAATCCGCGGTGAACATTGGTAAGGATCTTACCGAACCTTTCGAAACTAAGCGAGGCCTCAGACAAGGTGACACCCTATCGTGCGATCTCTTTAACATCTTAGTAGAGGTTATTCTGAGAAAAGCTGCAGTCAACATGAATAAAACCATCATTGGACGCACAGTTAGAGAAGTTACTGCGGTGTTTTCGAAAATTGAGAAGGAGTCAGGAAAAGTGGGTCTGACGGTAAATGAGGACAAGACAAAATTAATGGTTTCAACGAACAGGGCCTGCACGCGATTAGACCAAAGCGTCAACGTTGATAACCGTAATAATTTCGAGGTGGTAAACGAATATATATACCTCGGATCTGCCGTAAACAACAACAACAACATCAGCCTTGAGATCAAGCGGAGAATTGTGCTTGCGAATAGATGTTATTTTGGGCTAAGAAAGCACTTTAGAGATAAAGCCCTCTCTCGAGTAACAAAAGTCCAACTATACCAGACTCTCATACAACCCGTGAATTGGCCCCCAACATCGTGCGATTTAACGCCGCTAGACTATTTTCTGTGGAAATATGTGAAGCGACCACAAATGTTGGAAAAAGTCATCGAAAGTTGTACCTCCAGATTAGACTATGTCCGAGCCAGGCGTGACGGTCATATGCCACAAATCATATTTAAATTATAATGTCAGAAGATTATCTTTCGAATAAAGTAAATTTCATGTCAATTTAAAAAATTCATCCTTGTTTTATTTCATTTCAAAGTTCTATACCTCTATTAAAAAAACACCCGTTACATAATACAATAGAAAAATTGCTTTGTTTTTTTTTCTTCAAAAAGAATTAAATAACAATGACACAAATATGGTTTTATTATTTTTTTAAAATTTGTTTTAAAGGAATAGTTTTCTTTTTTTGAAATCTTGTTTTCGAAAAAAATGTGGCAACACTGGATCGAATGAATAGAGTTGACTTTAACGTAGGTCAACTCACATAGAGTAATATGCATGAATGTTCCAGCTCCACAAAATTCGGATTTTGATACTGTCTTTTTATGCCAGTATTTGGGTGTAAAAAAAATAATAATAAAATTGTTGTGTTTGTTTAAAAAAAACGTATTTATTGCATTTTAAGTTATTTTAAGAGTCATCAGTGACAATAAAGTTTTTTTTTTGCCTATCGCTCATTCTCCTTCAAATGGTATCCTATATCAAATTTCCAGCTAGGATGTCGACCAGCTGTTGTATGGAAACCCCCTGCCAAACCAAGTGACGGATTACACTGCGTGTAATTTTTTAAGTCATGAAAATATAACCAAATACGAACAACACTACGTGATAAAAGACAAAAAAAAAGACCCGTGTCTCCCAGTTTTGCCCAAAGTCATGCAGTTTTTTTTGTGGGCCCCCAAAGGTTTGGGGGCCTCGGTGTCATTTTTGCTAAAAAGTGATAATTTTGTCAGGCTCATATCTTGCAAACCGTTCGGAAGTTTGATTTACTTCCTGAGGGAAAGTTGTAGCTCTTGCCATAAAAAACAAAAATTGTGAAAATATAAAATCAAAAAAACTTCATCTTCTAGGTCAAAATCGCAAATCACTTTAAAAAATTCGATTTTTTTACCTTTTCTCCTCTGTTCAGGTCAATAGGTAGCAAACCACTCAAAATTCAAGAAACCAATCAACTACAAAAATTTACCTAAGATCTCAGTAAACAACTTTCTACAACATATGAACTTTCTAGGAATGATTCTGAACACCGTTTAGGTAGCGTTTGGGTAGATATGAGCCTGACAAAATGGTCACTTTTTTGCAAAAATGACACCGAGGCCCCAAATCTTTAGGGGCCCATACAAAAAAGTGCAGTAGTTTGAGCAAACTTGGGAGACTCGGGACTTTTTTTTTTGTCTTTTATCTCGTAGTGGTGTCCGTCTATGGTTATATTTTTTCGTGTTGCACTGTGTTACCTACAAATGGGAAGAACAATCAACGGCAAATATTATAGCAACTTTTTCTAGCGTTTCAACGAACTCTTGTAAACAAAAACTATCACTATGTATGAAAGCTTTCGCAAGGTATATTTTCTGTTTTCCGACAAGATTTCTCAGTAAAAGGTTTGTCTCCATTGATGATCTCATTGCTAAAACAATCGGATATTTTGGAGAGATCCCCAAACTTTATTACTATCATACCGCGAATTATCATTGTTTCAAAATGAGACTCCAACTGTAAAACTAATTCAAACCACTGTGCCCTCTTTATATACTCATAGTAAATACACATTTACTTACCGCTTTGGTGGTACGGGTCGTTGATGCCTCAGTTCATTTGCCACAGATTTCGGCAACACCGAATATAAAAGTCTATTGATGAAATATAAAAGAAAAGAGTTCAGTCTTGTTTTGAAGATTCGGATGTGGGCGTTATGGCAGGAGATGATAAGGCAGAAATTTGTTCTTGGCTAAAAGTACATAAGCACATATCTGCTTTGTTATTACCTGTCGGTTTTCTGCTTTTCACTTTCCAAATCCCTGTAGGTTTGTTGCAATTTATCCGTTAGCATTTCTAGATTTTTAGTTAATTTGTATTCAGCTTCGAACTTCTCGGACAACAATACCAAATCTCTGGTGGCATCATGAAGCGGCACGTCTGAGATATGCAAGCCTTTTCTGTGAAGTAAAAAAGTTTGGTATTGTTTTGAAATATTAATGAAATGAAATTGAACGACTTCTACGTCTTCCCACAACGATATCTTAATTAAGGTCATGATGGGAAACTTGTACTACAACTTAATTTTAAAACATATTATTTGTTATGTGTGTTTAAGGTTAACAAATATATTGGCGTCTCTATGGTAAAATTTATCTGCTTCTCTGCAAAAAATCACAGACTTTAGGAAAATGTGTATAAAATTTTGCACAGTCATTCGTTAAACATAAACAATTTAAATCCGCTTAAGTCAAATGAATCAATTATGACACATTAAAATCTTATTTGTCTCTCTTAACCATGCGAAATTTGGCGGATACACAAGGACTCCACGGCCACGGTTCTAAGGCTCGACAACAGCAGCCAGTCTTTAAAACTAAAACCGTCATTTGCATATCATGGTGTCAAGAGTGTCGCATTCGCTGTCACGGACCATATCTGGCATGTGCCAACAGCAGCAGCAGCAGCAGCAAATTTGTAAAATTTTGTGGTAAAAAGTGAAATTGTGTGAGTATCTACTTGGGTTTGTGTTTGTCCATGCACGTATATAGGGTAACATCAAGTTGAGTAAATCTGTCAGTGGATTTCCTGACTGTTATTACCACTCTGTGGTTGTTACTTATGCTCACAATACAAAGTGTCCTATTAAAAAAAAAGCAGTAATTGACAAGTATCCCCTGTCATCATACTCGTGTTACTTCCATTTCTACTCGTGCAACTCGGCTCATTCTGTGAATGGATCTTGGGTAAAAAATGTTTTTGTTTGTGGCTGTGTATGTTTTTTTTTTGGGGATATTATTAACCCCCAACGCAGATATTATGCGCAAAGCCTTAACAGATGTAATGACAAATGACCAGAAACAATGTCAGACAGGATATGGATGAATGAGAAAATATACATAGGTGTATGTACTGAAAGTGTAATAAAAGCAAAGCCACAAGACAATGGGATCAACTTTACGGAGTGGTTTGGTGGCATCACATGGAGCAAATAGTATCATTAACCGCTGCCACTGCTACCAACTGTCATTGGCAACATGCGCCATTTGTAGGAAATCGCTTCAAATGACGGTAAGTTTTTGGGTACTGTCAGTTTGTCTGAAGAAAATATAAATTTGAAAACTGCAGCAGTTTTAATTCGTGACTTTAATAACTCTCAAGGACCTATTTATCTGGAAAGAGTTTGTAACAGCATTAAGTTCGTTCGTTGTCACTGAATTGCGGTTGCCGCAACTGAATTGAGGTTGTTACGACTGAAATTCGTATGAAGAAAATTCGTTTTATAATTAATAGAGTTATGCCAACTGATCCTTCAATTATATTCATTCTATCAACTAATATTTCCATAATTTCTGTTGCAACAACCGAACTTGGAATTAATTCAGATGCCACAAACGAAATTGGGCCAAATTCGGTGACAGCATCCGAATGTGACATCAATTCAAGTGCATCAACCGAATTTACTATCAATTCGATCCCAATGACCGAATATGGCCTTAAGTCGGTTGCAACGACTGCGTTTGGTGTTAATTCGGTTGCTATAACCGAATATATAATGAGTTATGTTGATACAATCGAGTTCATTTTCAAGTCGGTTACGTTGTTAAATCTGTAACTGTCCAAAAAGAGCTTGTAGCAGCCTTAAATTCGACTGTTGCCACCGATTTGCGGTTGCCGAACCCAAATTGATGTTGTCACGACTTCACTTAGGCCCCTCAACTCAAGTTCGGTAGAAGAAGCCTAGTTTTATACTTAATTAGGTTGTGACAGCTGAATCTTCAATTATATTCGTTCTGTCAATAAAATTTTCCATGGTCTGGGTTGCAGCAACCGAATTTTGAATTAATTCAGATGCCACAAACGAAATCGGAACCAAATTGGGTTGCAGCAAACGAATATGGCTTCAATTCAAGTGTAACAACTGAATCTGTTATGAATTCGGGCACAATAAACGAATATGTAACTGAATTCCTCATGAATTCTGTTAGAACACAGAAGTTCATTTTCAAATCGTTTACCACAACATTATTCTAAAGAATGTCTTCTCAGTAAGATTTCACTTTTTAAATTTAGTGTAATTTTTTTGTGCAATGGCAACTCTGAAATTGGAGAGCTGTCACAATTATTGATGTGTTATCATCTATAAGCACGGGTAGGGCAATCTATCAAAGTGAACACATGCAAACAACACACAGCGTTTGCATCACAAACGTGGTTGTTGTACAACAATAGTAGCGGCAGCGAAAAAACAAGCAGGTCGTCGTCGTCAAAGAGTAGTGAATAGTATAGAGAACTCATGGAAAGAATTTTATGACTCAAAAGCACTGGCGACATCTGGCGAATGGTTCAAAAAGTATTACGCTCTTTTTGCCATAACTTGGTCGATTCATAATTTTGATTTGAAACCTGATGCCTTTTGAAACATTTATGCTTTTTGTATTGTTTTAGGTAATAACGTTGTCGCAATAGTGCATTTATATTGAACTATTCTATAAAGAGAATAAGACTCGTTTATGCTGGAAAATTTAGGCGGCTCTCAGTTCGTGAGCCATGAGCGCCCGAGAGTGATACAATTCGAACATTGGTATAAAGAAGTCTTCAACACCGAAAAGGTTTGATAGTACTATGCACCATGCATGAAGTAATTTACTGAATTTCGTGTCGGCTGTTCAAGCACAAGTCACGCCTAACATTCTAGACACTCAATTGAGGTGACTCCATCCGAACAAATTTAAAAATGCATCAAATTGTATTAGCCAATTGGAGGTTGAAATTCCGTGAGATTGAAGAGACCATATTGTCGATACAAAAAACAGCGTGTGTAATTTTTCAAAAAATTGTATTGCACAATTGAGAAACATTTTATGGCTTTCCTGAAAAGTTAATAAACAGCACCTTTTTGAAAGAGCTGACGGCTATAAGCAAATCATATGGATTGATGCTTTCGAATTTTCACGACCAATTGAAAAAGCTCTTCCCAAGAACCAAAATTATGAGATAAACTCACTGGAGTTTATCCCGCTATCTGGATAAGTTTTCTGCATTGTTTTGTAATCGTAAATGAAATATGGATGCATCACAATACTCCAGAGGGCAAGCAACAGTCACTTATAAGAACGTTTGATATAAAATATGTGGCCTAATTTACAGCGGTTGCATTTGTGTGATTGGGTTAATGACCATTTTGCAAATTGCAAAGCAATGGTTAGTGTGCGTGGTTCTTGTACTACATGATAACGTGGGTTCGAACTCAGCTCAGACCACCTTAAACTTCTTTCGACGACGGTCACCTCGCTTAGTGATGGCGACACTATCGAGTACTTAGCCATGAAAAAGCTTTTCAAAATAACGTTCGGAACCGGTGTTAAACGTTAGGTCCCAAACAGTGAGTGTTCAACTAAAAAGCCCACAGTTCAATGATTGTGAGAAACTCTACCCAATCCCTTCATGGGATGTAATGGGACTATTTTGTTTTCTTTGAAGTTGCAAAGAAAACAGCTATTTAGTTATAAGTAATATTATTCAAAAATATGGAAAAGGGTTCAATATGTATATTCAAATCCGTCATCTGTCAAATAAACAAAATTATAAACTTATCGAAATTGATACGTGTCGCTAAGTTTTCGCTATGTGCTTCATACAAAACAAGCGATTATAAAGGGTTTTTCAACAGAGACGCTACAAAAGTAAATCGATAGAGACAGCAAACGACGCCATATTTTGTTCCCGCTCTATTGACATTTCTCTTCAGTAAGGTTTGCCATTTCATCATGGAAAGATATACGAGCCAACAACGAATCGAAATTATTAAAATTTACTACCGAAATTTGGAGTCAGTGGCCTCAACTTTAAGAGCGCTACGTCCAATTTATGGTCGTCATAATCGCCCTACCAGATCAACAATTGAGCGTCTAGTGGAAAAATTTGAATCCACAGACACAGTACAAAATGTTCCCGTGCCAGTGACACTATGACGCTATGTGCTTCATACAAAACAAGCGATTATAAAGGGTTTTTCAACAGAGACGCTACAAAAGTAAATCGATAGAGACAGCAAACGACGCCATATTTTGTTCCCGCTCTTTCGACATTTCTCTTCAGTAATGTTTGCCATTTCATCATGGAAAGATATACGAGCCACCAACGAGTCGAAATTATTAAAATTTACTACCGAAATTTGAAGTCAGTGGCCTCAACTTTAAGAGCGCTACGTCCAATTTCTGGTCGTCATAATCGCGCTACCAGATCAACAATTGAGCGTCTAGTGGAAAAATTTGAATCCACAGACACAGTACAAAATGTTCCCGTGCCAGTGACACAAAGAAGTGCCCGTAGTGTCGGGAATATTGCTGCCGCTGAGGCTTCAGTTCAAGAAAGCCCAAATGAGTCTCTCACACGTCGTTCTCAAGCGTTGGGCATCTCTGTGACGTCGTTCTGGCGAATTTTGCGAAAAGATCTTGGCCTACATCCTTACAAGATCAAATTGACGCAAGAACTGAAGCCGCTTGACCACCATAAGCCTCGTATGTTCGTGAATCGGGCTGAGCAACAACTTGAAAATGATTCGGATTTTCATCGGAAAATCATCTTCAGCGATAAGGCTCATTTCTGGCTGAATGGCTTCGTCAATAAGCAAACTATGCGTTATTGGTCAGACAGCAATCCACGCGTAATCCATGAGTCATCATTGCATCCAGAAAAAATTACGGTTTGGTGCGGTTTATGGGCCGGCGGCGTCATTGGGCCGTACTTCTTCCGTGATGATCAAGACCGGCACATTACTGTGAATGCGAATCGCTACCGTTCAATGATAACCGAATATTTTTGGCCCCAATTGGATAAGTCCATGTGGTTCCAACAGGACGGCACCACAAGCAACACAGCGAATGCCACAATCAATTTATTGGAAACCAAGTTTGGTGAACGTGTTATCTCACGAAATGGCCCAGTCGACTGGCCGCCTCGGTAAGACGATTTGACGCCGTTAGGGCTACGTCCAGTCTATGGTCTATGCCAATAAGCCAGCGACGATTGATGAACTTCGTACGAATATCGAACGTGAAATTGTAGCAGTATCGGCCGATTTATGCTTGAAAACCGTCGAAAATTGGGTTCAGCGTCTGGATTTCTGCAAGCGTGCCCGTGGTGGCCATGCAAAAGAAATCGAGTTCCATACATAATGGCATCGAACGTACTTTCACAGGAATAAAGCATTTCATTGGTATCTGAAACCGGTTTTGTTTTATTTGAAAAAACTTTTGTAGCGCTCTTATTGAAAAACCCGTTATAAGCAAGCGGTGTAACCAAAACGCACGTATGTGTGTATTGCTACTTGATTAAATGCGCCTAAAAGTATGCCGTTTCTATCCCATTCTAGCTCACCACTAATACTCCGGTTCACTAAAAATTCCATATTCTGCAGCCTGTATCTTTTTTAATTTGTAACCGATTGCTGAATTTTAAAATGGAAATGGAAGCTAGAAACTGTGCTATTTTTTTGGTTCTCTTGAATAAAGGCACTTCAACTAATTTTAATGAAAACAGTTTTTCTTGTTTTTTTAAATTTATTTTACTTTATTTAAGAACTATTAGTAATGGGTAGAACCCCCTTTGTTTTTCATAACTTCAAATATACGGGTTTTCATTAAGAGCTAAAGGGAATTTATTTAATCCAACGAAATTTGATTCCAAGCATCCTTAATGGCCTGAATTAGTGACTGCTTGTCATCAAATTGTCTATTTCCTTCATAGACTTCACGAGATAACCAACCACAGACATTTTCGATAATGTTTAGATCTGGCGAATAGGATGGGCTGTCAAGAATATTAACATTTTGGCTTGCAATGAACTCCTTTACTACTTTGGCGTTGTGTATAGGGGCATTATCCTGTTGCAATATCCAAGATATGGAACCAAATAGTTCACTGAACTTCGGAAAAGCCGATTCCAATAACATTTTATAGCTTGCACCAGTCATTTTTGCACTTTGAAATTCAAGATCGAAGGTGCCATAGTACGTAATAGCACCCCACACCATAACGCCGCCCTCTCGGCTATAATGTCGGTTAAGAAAACGCTTTCTTTGCGCAGATCATGGAAATAATAGTTGTAGCCATCAGGCCCATCCAAATTAAACTTCTTCTTATCCGTAATTACCATGGTTCTCCAGTCATTTACATGACTTCTTGGCTGCACATCCTATACCATGTAGTCTCTTTTGAATTGAGGCCGCTTTTCCTTACGAGGAACATTAAGTGGCGGTTTTTTTTTGTAATTTCAGGTATTTAAGATACTCACAGCTCTTATTTAGTCGGCGTACTGATGAATTGGTCGCTTCCACTCCAGCTTGAGCTCTTATTTTTGACAAGGATAAGGCAGAATTAGAAGCATTCTGATGATTTTTCTTTTCTGATACGTAGATAAAGTCAATGAAACCTTTCCTTTAAAATTTTGTACATACCCCTCGGTGTCCTTGATGTAATTGGCGGTGACTGTTGGGCTCCGTCCAATTTTTTTTAGCTATTACGTGGTTAGAATATCCTTCAGAACGGCAAACATCGATTTCAGTTTTTTCCGATAGATTTAACATTTGTTGTTTTGCCATTTTGACTCGTAAAATGATTAAGATGTAATAAATTGTAATAAACAAATGCGCGCTACAAAAATCATCGCTTACTTTAAAAATAATAAAAAAATACTAAAGGGCCTTTATTCAAGTGAACTAAAAAAATACCACATTTTTTGGACTTTTTGTTATAAATTGTTCAAAAAAAGTTCTTTAGTTAAGAACCCCCTATTGTCATGATTTTTTTCATATCTCAAGATGTCTGGCTTCCATCTCCATTTTAAACTTCTGCAATCGGTTACAAATTGAAAAAGATACAGGCTGCAGAATGTGGAATTTTTAGTGCCTTTAAATAAGTGAACCGGAGTGGAGTGTATGTTTGATGATTTCAGTTCACTGCCAATTAGATCGTACCAGAAAAATCTAGGGAGATGGCGGTAGTGTTGAGATAGTTCGCGTATCTGCTGATATCGCTGATTAGATGTAAACTTGTGTAAATAGTTGATGTGCGGCGATATTGAATCAGTCTCAGTTTAAACAGGTAAAAGTACAATTCGTCGGCAATAATGATATAGAGTAAAGACCTATTCGAAAGTGTTAAGTAAAATATAGAAAACCGTTGTACCTATCGTAATTTAAAAAGAACCTTCGTTTGTTGACAGGAAATAAAACCGGGCTAAAACAGCGCTTTCTAAGAATTGGTTGGTAAATATATTTTTCGGTTAGAATTTTTTTTTATAATTTTCAAATCTTTTTATTTCATTATTCAAGCTCAAGACCATCTATATCTCTATAAATGGAGATATAGGTTTAAAAAAATGAAGATGTTTTGCAAATGCATCCTCATGATTCCTTCATCAAAGGTTGCTTGGAATGCTACTTTTGAAAAATTCATCAAACTAAATGCAAACAAAATTCATCTGAATTGAGAATTTTCCACTATGCAAGTGTTTGAAAGATATCGCAAGCAAAACACGCAAGAAAATATTATTTTTAATACCTTGTTTAAGATCTTAAGCCCTTGCATTTTAACACAGACTATACTGAGTTCGAAAATGCGTGGAAATAACTGATGAGAGTTTGAGAGGTTTACACAGTTTGTGAGTATAAACTCAATATATTTTTCAATCCTCGTACTTTCTTCAAAACTAAGTTATAGTAACAAAATAGGGCACCGGAGTATTCAAGAAGAAACGTTGTACTCAAAATTAACGCATTAAATATTCCGCTTCGGATACCCCTCCGATATAAACATCATTTCCAGATGTACGACACACATAAAATGGTATGTAGAATCTGACACAAGCGACCATTTCCAGGGATATTTTGCAAATATCAGTAATTTACATTGAATAAATATAATTATGAATATAGACGCAATTACCATACCGTTTCTTGTAACTTTCATGCTAATGACATGATCTCTTAAATCACGTCTTCGTACATAAAATGTTTGCCAAGTCACCCATTTTATTCGAAACTTAAGTTAACTTAAGGAATTGCAAATGTCAATGTTAGCATTCAGTTGAGATTTTAAAATTGCTTCTTTTTCCATTGAGTTATGTCCAAAAATTTGCGCTCATGATTATTTAAAAAAATTCAGTAGTATTTCCTTCAATAGATACTTTTAATATCCCAGCAAAAAGAATGCATCTAAGGAAGCATAAAAAACCACGATATCACAGGTAGAAGCAGGAAATAGAGCTGGTGAAATTAATATGAAAAGAATTACTTTTTGCTGATCCTTACTCACCATATTTTCACACTGGGAAATGAAGAAGTGCAAATGTATCTACAGTGACGAGCAAAAGTGTACCAGGGTTGACACACTTTGGAAATAAATTTGTATATTTGAAATATTTAATTAAAATGTACAAAAAAGTAATTAACTAAATCAATTTATTGTTCTCTCGTGAATAAAAATAAAAACAATTTAGGCAAGCTGTAGCCAAATTTTGCCATCGTTTCCGTTGGAATCGCATCCCATGTCTTAATTACTATATCCCACTGCTCGCTTAAGCCTTTTAGAGAATCTGGGTACAAATATTTTATTTTATTTACTGATATTTTATGTCAATCGGGTTTAAGTCCAGTGACTTCGCTGGCGATTTCATACGAGGGCGGTCCGAAACCCAGCCGACCTGACGTACAGATGGTGTTAGTAGTTTGAAAAAATATTTTGGTGAAAAGTGGCAACCTAACAAAACATATGGTGTAAGTTTCAAGGCACCACGTTGATCAGTATTTTTATTTGAGCCATCAAAATAAACCATCGCATTTGTAAACACCCTGCAGAAGAAGGTAGAGGCATTGACGCCTGACGAAGGGGTGCTATACTGGAATAAAAGTCAGTAGTCGCAACGGTTACGATTTATAGACGGTTGGCAAGTACTGGTAGACTAGTCGCAAAGCTGAACACGTTTTTTAAGTTGGCAACACTATCAACATATGTTTAGGTTGGCAATACTGTTACCAGCTGTCAACAATTGTTGGCTTGTTAAATTAATTTTAATTTTTTTTCTAATTTCTTTATATCTTAACGTTTTAAAAACTGTAATATTGAAGCCATTGCGGAATTTTGTGTACAAATTTAAGTTTTTGTATTTTTTATATTATTAAGTTTTTAACACTTTTAATAAATAATTAAAAGAGACGTATTAAAACAAAATCTTTGTGTACATTGTGTAATATTTCGCAATACCAATTTCCCACAAACTACCTACTCGTGGATCCCTGCGTACACTTGGTATTGCCAACTGGAGAAATAAAGCAAAAGATCGAACTGGTTGGCGAAATATGTTATCTTCGTTTTGTAAGGTCCCTGACCCCCCGGGGTTGTCCGAGACCGGATAAGTAAGTAAAGTACCTACTCGTGGATTAGTTCAAAGGCGAGTGGTGGAAAATTACTCCCACACTCTGCAGTCGTGCACAACTCCCAAACTCTGCAGTCGTACACCACTCCCAAAAAGTCCAGTGGTACATCACTCCGAAAGCGACACAAAAGCGAGTAGTGATTTTCGTACGAGAGGCCAATTTTAAAATCGTCACTTGAAACCATTAACGGGGAAATGAAGAGCGACTAGTCGGTATCGCTTTGCGGCTAGTCGAAGGGTACTTATACACTACTACTTTCCATTTGAAAAGGCTCAGTCCTATCGATATTAAAGCCGAGCTACATTCTACTCTGGGGCAGTTCGCTCCTTCGTTTACGACTGTAAAATATTGGATAAATAAATAAATGGTTTCCGATTACATCCCATGAAGGAATTTGGGAGAGCTTCTCACAACCAGTGAGCTGTGCGCTTTATATTTTTATACTCACTGATTTGGACCTACAGTTTTACACCGGTTCCGAACGGTATTTTGAGAAGCTTTTTTCATGGCTAAGTACTCGATAGTGTCGCCGTCATTAAGCGAGGTGACCGTCGTCGAAAGGAATTTTAAGGTGGTCGGACCAGAAATTGAATCCAGGATCTTCTGTACAAGAGGCGCGAACCCCAACCATTGCACCACCGACGGCCTACTACTACCTACTCGTGGATTAGTTCAAAGGCGAGTGGCGGAAAATTACTCCCAAACTCTGCAGTCGTGCACAACTCTCAAACTCTGCAGTCGTACACCACTCCCAAACTATCCAGTGGTACATCACTCCGAAAGCGACACAAAGGCGAGTAGTGATTTTCGTACGACAGCCCAATGATAAAAACATCACTTGAAAGCATTAACGGGGAAATGAAGAGCGACTAGTCGGTATCGCTGTGCGGCTAGTCGAAGAGTACTTCTGCAATACTACTTCCTTCTGAAGGGCATGGACAAAATTGGTCACCATAATGGAATTCAATATTTCCATTTGAAAGGGCTCAGTTTAAGCGATATTAAAGCCAAGCTACATTCTACTCTGTAGGAGTCGGCTCCTTCATTTGCGACTCTAAAATATTGGATAGCGGAGTTTAAACGAGGCCGTATGAGCTGCCAAGAAGAAATCCCATAGTGGTCGACCAATTGAGGTGTCCACCCCAGACATGGTTAAGAAAGTCCACAAAATGGTATTGAATGATAATCAGCTGAAGGTGCGTGACCTACCTGAATTGATAGGGATTTCAAAAAGTGTTATATATTGTATATTGACCGAAGATTTGAAGATGAGAAAGCTGTTCGCAAGATGGGTGTCGCGATTGCTTTCAATAGAGCAAAAACAGCGTCGTGAAGATTTTTTCTGTAGATTGTTTAGCGATGTTTCACCGCAATAAAACCGAATTTTTGCATATATTTATAACCATGGATGAGACATGGGTTCACCACTTCACACCTGAGACAAGGGAACAGTCAAAGCAGTGGACTGGAATGGGAGAATCGTGACCAAAGAATCCGAAGACGGTTCCCTCTGCGGGCAAGGTCATGGCGTCTGTTTTTTATGATGCGTATGGGATAATTATTATTGATTATTTTCTGAAAGGAAAAACCATCACTGGCGAATATTATCCTAATTTGAAGTGAAGTGAAGAAATTGTGGAAAAATGCAGCATTTGGCAAAAAGAAAATGTTGGTTCATCAAGACAATGCTCCAGTTCTCACATCCACTATAGCAATGGCGAAAATTATTGAATTAAAGGTCGGATTGCTTCATCACGCACCGTATTCGTTTTCTATTTCCAAACTTGAAAAAATGGGTGCCACACAGTGAAATGGCTCCATATATTTGTGAGGAAAAATAGAATGAGTGGCTGGAATATGATGAAATTTAATTTATAAAAGTATAATGAGGAGCCGGTTTCAAAATGGGTATCGGTTTTTTGTACCGATTTCAGTTCGTTAAAAAAGCGCATTTTTTTATTAGTTTTGTTAATACGTAAATATTTTATGCGGTGATTTCATAAATGCATTTTTTTTGTACCGGTTACGGCTTTTATTTTTTTTAATTAATTTTTCACAACAGGACAGATGGGCATTTGTGAATTTTATTTACTGAGAATAAGCGAACGTTAAAAATTTCAATGCTTTTAAAGAAACTTGGGCCTTTTATTTTGGCATTTTTAAGCATTTGTTTCACTATCGCGACAAATAGACCAGCAGTTTTCGCCACGCGTATGGGTAATGTCTTGTCCATTAAAGCGCTTTTCAATAGCCGTAATGTCCTAATGGACCCTTTCGCTGCTCATCGCTAAAGCTCCTAAATCATCAGGGATAAAAATCTAACTGATTGTGAAGGAAGTGGCCCAGTCGATTGGCCGCCTCGGTCGTGCGATTTGACGCCGTTAGATTATTTTCTGTGGGGCTACGTCAAGTCTATGGTCTATGCCAACAAGCCAGCGACGATTGATGAACTTCGTACGAATATCGAACGTGAAATTGCAGCAGTATCGGCCGATTTATGCTTGAAAACCGTCGAAAATTGGGTTCGGCGTCTGGACTTCTGCAAGCGTGCCCGTGGTGGCCATGGAAAAGAAATCGAGTTCCATACATAATGACATCGAACGTACTTTCACAGGAATAAAGAATTTCATTGGTATCTAAAACCGGGTTCGTTTTATTTAAAAAAACTTTTGTAGCGCTCTTATTGAAAAACCCGATATTATTATTTGTTATTAATGAAGGAATATGCATCATTTTGTTTTGCCATTCTAAATAATTACATAAAAATCCCAAAAAAATTGTTGTTGAGACGCCAGCGGTCAACCAAGTACAAATTGATTTTGTTTTTCGTATTGAAATTAAGTTCGCATTTTGTATCTCTGCTTTAGGCAGACTCTAGAGTAACTGATATGTGGAGACTCAAAATGGTCTTCATAGGGCCCCTAAAAATTTAAAACTGTCGCCAAATTATTACATGTTGTCCAAACTTTATATTTATATCATTTGCTTCAAACTGGGCAAGAGGTTACATATTTTTCTAGGCCTACTGAGTACCTAATTTAATATTTATATATTGACGTCAAAGTTGTGGATTTTTTCCTCAACCCTTCGACGACCACAGGCAAATATGTTTGCCGTAGGTATTTTGACACCTATAATTTTACAGGTAAGAGATAGAGCAAGAGGGCTACAATAGTGTGGTAGGATTTGACCCTATGAGTCATCACAGGGGGTTGAAAAGCGGCATTAGTTCAAAGGGATGCAAGGGCTTGAAAAGTGTAGCGCACGTGGTGACACTTCAGGTACGTTTTGAGTCCTTACCTTACATTTGTATACCCTCAACCATAGGGATGGGGGCATATATCATTTAATACGGAAAACAAAATACGCATAGAAGGAGTCACATTAGACCTTCAGTATCTTTCGACGAAATTCGTTTTGGGATTTTTAAGACGATTGAGCCATGTCAGTCTGCCTGTCTGTCTGGCTGACTGCCGTAAATCTTTATCGATCGCAGCGAAATTTTGTCAGTAACTATTATTTATCCAGGTCGCCACGCCCATTCTGGTACCTCCCATACAAAATCTTGGTGTTCGTCCGGGTTGTCAATGCGATAAGTCGCGTGAAACACTTCCGATCTTAATGAAATTAGATTCTAGGCTTCGTGTCATCAAACGCCAGTCACCGATTAAGACAAGGGTGAATTTCCAACGCCCATAGGCTCTGCGGCCGGCTGGTTTTTCAGCAAATTTTAGTCCAATACACACAAGAGTTGGACGGATGACTGGTTGATCGACACGATAACTCTCGTAAACTACCGGCGATCTTAATTAAATTCGGTACTCGGCAAAGTTTTCCTAAAAATTTAGGATTAAATATTGTGCTATGCCCATTTTCGTACCTCCCATACAAAAATTGCGCGGTTTGCCGGCTGGCCGACTCGATATGTCCCGTATACCACAACCGATCTTAACAAAATTTGGTACTGATCAATATTTTGTGTAATACTGTGTAACAACAGCTAAACATCTTCGCCATGCCCATTTTTGTACCGCCCATCACGATAAGTCCCCATAATCACTTAGGATCGTAATTAAGTTGGGTATTGAATAATATTTAGCGCAATGCCACTCTGCTACTGAATATTGGCACATTTGACGCCCTCTTTGTTTTTTTAATAGAACTCCGTCACATTGGATGACTTAGAGTGAGGGTATGTTTAAGTCGCTTCACCCGATTGAAATTTCTGTACTGTAAATGTCAATGTGCTGACATGGACCGAGCAAATGTTGCGCAAGTAAAGTAAAAAAATGTACCAAAAGATACAAATTAATTGTTGGTTCCATTAGTCGCGGCGTGCACACGGAAAAATCGGTGGTTTTTGTTGTTTGGATGCAAATATATTGTGTGTGTAGCTTAATATAATATACTCGTGTCCAAACACATTGTGTTTGCTATTCAATATTACATGATGGAGGCACAATGATTAATAGGTTATAATATATAAGTATGTTTTACGGCCCTTGAATTTTGAAAACTGCTGAAAATGAAAACGTGACAGACAAAAAAGAAACAAAAAAGCAGCAGATCTTCAATTTATGGAAACAAAATTTGCAAACATGCTGGGCGATTTTTTTTAGCGTGTAGCTAGATCACGAAAATAATCAAACAAATTAAATCACATCCGCCGAAAATCTATAGTCGTTAAAGAGTTATGTAAGTCAATTATAGTTCTCCGAATTTGAATGAGCAAAGGCCATTTACTTCCTTTGTATTCGTTTTACAATCAATTATTTAGCAAAATTCAATTTGCGACCCGGTCTAACATCTATTTATGTTTCTCTTTGTATCCATATCCTACAGAAGTATTGGAATTGCGTTTCTAAAATAGTCACCCAGACCAAATGAATGTTCGTATGTTCATAGATATGTCGTATGTATAAATGAATCCAACAAATACAATTAAGTTTTACATAAATGAACCAGCATACTCGTACTAGAATAAAAGTTATGGTGGACTCTCATACAAAGATAAAATGTTGTTTTGTGATGAATTCATGTGGACAAAGAAGGAATGATTGAATGCGACTGTGAATGAATGTGGGGATGACAGCGTATTTATGTGTGTGGGTGAAGTTATGGTTGACAAATGACTGCTCCCAGAAAGGAACACATATTTATGAGACCATGTAAATGTGACTTTGGGCATGTATTATAGTCATGTGTATAGGAGAAAAGATGAAAAAATATTAAGCTTAATGAAATCAGGTGGGGGCAGCCGCAGGTATATTCTGAATAGGGAGACTTGAACCTCTATAGGTAATAAGTATCACATATGAAACTTCTTTCGCAGCATAGTACTGACCAATCAAAGTTGATCAATTAAAGAACCGGTTAAAGGTGGTTTTCTAATCTTCTTAATATTTCGTCTAATGTGATAATTTTACAGGAACATTAGCATACTTGGGTGATAAATTTGTTAATATGATTTATTGTTGTGCCATCCATAATCCATATTGAGCTACTCGATATTTTACATTAGTTTAACACCCTAAAACTTGAACCCGAACGTTAAATACGCTCGCTGAAAAATCTATATTTTTTGATGTTTCGATGCAAATATAACGTGTTTGTAGCTTGTCGCAAATATATGATACTTGTGTCCAAACAGATTGTGCTTGCTATTCAATATTAGCTGTGGGAGGCACAATGATTAATATATTATTATATGGTCTAGGGAATGTACCTGTAAATTTTGTAGAAAATTACACTCTCTTTTTAATGAAACAAACAACAGACTCCTAATTTCATTTAGTTTGCTTCAAATTAGACCAAAATAGGGTTTTATTTGGTGAAAACCACTGAAATCACAAACGTGACAGGCAACAAAGAAACAAAGGAGCAGCAGATGTTCTATTCATGAAAACACTAGTGTGAAGTTAGCCCACCATCGTAGCCCACATATTTCGATGGTGAGCTAACTTCACAGTAGAATATAGTAGTGTGTAGTTGGCCCACCTTCAAATTTTATTGTATTTAAATCAAACCAAGCATATAAATTTCACAGCACTGGTCATTAATAGCGTCATAATGTTCATAATATACATTAGCGATATCGAAAGGATACAAGGTCCTTTAATGCAATTATCCTGCCTTATATAAGCCATTATCCATTAAATTGTATGATATTTTTACCTTTATTTCCATACACGTCCCTAGTGTTAATGATAAGACAT
The DNA here is from genome assembly GCA_963931995.1 of Phaonia tiefii. Taxonomy (NCBI): domain Eukaryota; kingdom Metazoa; phylum Arthropoda; class Insecta; order Diptera; family Muscidae; genus Phaonia; species Phaonia tiefii. The sequence continues at coordinate 90,981,675 of OZ008367.1, forward strand.
TTTTGGAAAAAATGTCAAAGACATTGAAAAAGGACTTGGTTCCTTAAAATCCACGAAATCCAATTCCCGCCATATATATGAAAACTCTCCGAAAATTTAAAAAATTTTGGAAAATTTTCACACTTTAATATTCACACAAATTGTTGCAAATACTAAGGAAAAAATTTTTAAAAAATGTCATGGACATTGAAACAGTACTAGGTCCTTAAAAACGAAGAAAACCAATATCCGCCATACATATGAGAACTGACAGAAAATTGAAAACAGTTTGGGAAATTTTCACACTTTAATATTCACAGATATTATTGTAGTTACTAAGTAGAAATTTTAGAAAAAATTTCAAGGACATTGAAACAGGGCTAGGTCCTTAGAATCGAAGAAAATCAATATCCGCCATACATATGAAAACTGTCAGAAAATTAAACAAAGTTTGGAAAATGTACACACTTTAATATTCACAGATATCATTGTAATTACAAAGTAGAAATTTTAGAAAAAATGTTGAAGACATTGAAACAGGACTAGGCCCTTAAAATCGACGAAAACCAGTATCCGCCATACATATGAAAACTGTCATAAAATTAAAAAAAGTTTGGAAAATTTTCACACTGTAATATTCACAGATATTATTGTAAATATTACGTGGAAATTTTAGAAAAAATTGCAAGGACATTGAAACAGGACTAGGTCCTTAAAATCGAAGAAAACCAATATCCGCCATACATATGAAAACTGTCAGAAAATTAAAAAAAGTTTGGAAAATTTTCACACTTTAATATTCACAGATATTATTGTAAATATTACGTGGAAATTTTATAAAAAATTCCAAGGACATTGAAACAGGACTAGGTCCTTAAAATCGAAGAAAACCAATATCCGCCCTACATATGAAAACTGTCAGAAAATTAAAAAAAGTTTGGAAAATTTTCACATTTTAATATTCACAGACGTAGAAATTTTAGAAAAAATGTCAAGGACATTGAAACAGGACTATGTCCTTAAAATAGAAGAAAACCAATATCTTCCATACATATGCAAACATTCCGAAAATTAAAAAAAGTTTGGAAAATTTTCACATTTAATATTCTGATATGTTGTTGCAAATAGTTACCAAGAAGAAAGTTTATAAAAAATTCACGTATGTTATTGGAAACGGTCATAAAAATTCAAATTCAAATAAATATATTAATTAATTTCGAGTCTTGCCCATTTTAAATCTTGTCGATTTTATATGAGAAATGTGCATTTTCAATTCTGATCCCACATCTGGCCAAAACTCCAAGCAATTTTGATTTGATTACAAAATTTAGATGTCAAATGAATGATAATGATTAAAGTTGTACGATTTTTGCATCTTTTCCTAATATATCGGCCAATGTAAGTTTTACGACGTTTCTAGGTTGGATATTCTTAAATACAAGTATTCTAATTTCAAACTTTGAAATCGAAGAAGGTTGACACTTAACACTTCACTGAGAGTTTCGCAATGAATCCATTCAGTTTTAATTAAACTACCAGACAAAACATTCAATTTCACTTTGAATAAAATTAACATTTCTTAAGCCACAAGATGCATTTACTTTTAAGTTTTCCCATATCTGGTTCTTGTTTAAATGGAAAACACATGTTATATTTCGATTTCTTTGCCACACATGGACACAAATGTTTTCTCTTGGCATTGTTGTTAATTGTAAGCTGGAGAAATTAAATGTTTTTTTTTTGTATTTATTTCTTGTAAGGAAATACATATTCATGTATCTTATATATGTTGTTGTACAATAACGTACGACATACGTGTTCTAAATGAAAATACCACGACATGTGTTACCGTCCAAAAGTGAAATAATCCACCATCTTCTCATAGCATCTATGGCAAGACTATAACAGTTGTCTCCACTCTGAGTTCTTGAATTTTAATTAACTGAAACTTAGTTTGTGTAAATATAGTCTAAGACTAATATATTCCGAGACATTTTTTAATAATGGAAATTTTTTTGAAATAGTGGAGTCACCAGATGTCGAATAGAAAAAGTAATGATTAATACGAATAAAAGCAGGGATTCAGTTGACAAGTAAAAATGTGGGGTTTAGGTAATCAAAAAAGTTTAACAAAAACTGAGAATGTCCATAACAAAACGCAACAATTCCATTCCACGCTAAAAAATCTCTATTTTTTTTCTTGTTTGGATGCAAATATAACGCGGGTTTGAAGCTTGTCGCATATATAGTATACTTGTGTTCAAACACATTGTGTTTGCTATTAAATATTACATGTTTTAGACACAATGATTAATATGTATATATATATGTGTGTGTGTTCCAAATATAGCTTTATTTTTGATACAAATACAGCTGTGTTTGGTGCACAGTTTACTTCTTCTTTTTTGATGTCCGCTGTCGAGAGCAAAATTCTAAAAACGCGGTCAATGAAAGATTGTTCTCAGCCTAAGTTACTGTTGTTACAGAGTACTGTATTTTTGCATTATTCTTTCAGTCAGTGATTCATAAATATTGCTGAATGTGTATTCAAATGAGTTGATGGTTTATGTTGACTTATTTTTTTGCGTTTTAGTTTCATGCATTAATTTGCCAATCGTTCGTTTGGGAGGAAACAAACGAATGTATCGACTTTAGTATATGGACGTTTGGGATGAAACTTGCATATGGCTCCACGTAAAGATATGCATCTTTTCAAGTAAATATGCTAATGTTTGCATTTAAATATAAGTGAGTTTGCGACTTGCAAACATATGAACGTTTGGAGTGTGTTCCAAACATATATATGGTTCCTGCAGATTATGATTTATATTTTACAGAGTTGTTGCGTTTGGATATGAACTAGGTTTGTAATTATGGCTTTTTGCTTTGAACAAAACTGTCATTATATGTTTTTGGAACGAAGTTCCTTATCACACGAATTAAATGAATCAAAATTAAACAACTTTTTTTAACACCAGTATGCTACAAGACGCTCACCCCAATTCCTTCAAATGTAGTGGGAAACAATTTATTTTTTTTATGCTACAACCCATTATTATCAAATAAATTGCGTACTTTTGCTTTGGTTTGTGTCGAGACTAATATATGTTGGGAAATTTCTTGTTTAATGGGACATTTGTTAAAGATAAATTTCTAGAAAATCGATGAAGGGAATCCTTAGAAAATTCAATTAAAATGAACGTACCATTTTGAAAAACAAGAAATTTTTAAAAAAAAAAATTAAAAAAAAACTGTACCATTCAAAAATTTTTGTTGTTGTTTTTTTAGTAAATCTGCTAAACTACGTCAAAAAATTGGATTGGCATTTCTGGTTGAAAAGTCATGTTGCGTAGTGTATCTAGTAATATTGTAGTTTTGAACCAAATAAAAAGTAAATTTAGAAAATCCAAAGTGAAAGAAGTTTAAAAAATTAAAATATTCTTAAATAAGTGCCTTTTCTTAAAAACAGCAAATTTAAAAAAAAAAATTCCTATTCATATTCTTAAACAAAACACATTTTCTTAAAAAATATCTTATCTTAAAGAAGTACTTTTGCTTACAAAAGTACATTTTCCTACAAAAAGTACATTTTCTTAAAAATAGTAATTTTTTTAATACAAGTGTCTTTTTTAAAAAAGTACATTTTCTTACAAAAAATTGGCTTTTCTTTAAAATCTACTTTTTCTTTAAAGATTACCTTTATTGTGAAACACAATAACTTTTCTTAAGATATGTACCTACTCTTAAAAATGTACCGATTCTTGAAAAAAGACCAATTCTAAAAAAATTCCATTTCTTTAAAAAAACCTTTTCTTAAAAAAAATACTTTCTCTTAAAAAAATACCTTTTCTTACAAAAATTCCTGTTCTTAAAAGTACCTTTTCTTAAAAATACAATAATACCTTCTCTTTTCTTTTTTTGAGATAAGTAGCCTTCCTGAAGATAAGTAAATTTTCTTAAAAAAATAACCTTTTCCTAAAAAGAGCACCACTACACCGCAGTTACACGAAAAATCTACAAAAATTATAATCTACAAAAATTATATCTAAAAATACTGACATGGAATACTTTAAATATTGGATAAATTTAAATACAAACCTGCGTGTAACAGTAAAAACGCCTGAAGATCTTGATATGGCAGTTGAAATGTCTTCGTCGTTAGTACACGTTGTACTACAAATGGTACGGAACAAAGCAGGCTTTCTATTTCAGCTCAAATAAGAGATTTAATTCGAACGAAGCGAAGGCTGAGAAGAAAATGGCAGTATTCTATTAACCCGACAGACAAGAGAAAGCTAAACCGAGCTATCAAGAGCCTTAAAGAGAGCCTCACTGATAACACAGTGTGTAATTTTTTAAGTCATGGCAAAATAACCATATACGGACACCACTACGTGATAAAAGACCAAAAAAAAGACCCCTGTCTCCCAGTTTTGCCCAAAGTCCTCCAGGTTTTTTTTTATGGGCCCCCAAAGAAGTGGGGCCTCGGTGTCATTTTTGCAAAAAAGTGTTAATTTTCTCAAGCTCATATCTTGCAAACCGTTCGGAATTTTGATTTACTCTCTTAGGCAAAGTTGTAGCTCTTGTCATAAAGAATATGTTCAAAAAAAACTTCATCTTCAAAGTCAAAATCGCAAAAAACTTTAAAAAATTAAATTTTTTTTTTATCTTTTCTCCCCTTTTCAGGTTCATAGGTAGCAAACCGTTCAAAAGTGAAGGAAACAATCAACCATAAGAATGATCCTAAGATCTCAATAAACAACTTTCTAGAACATATGATCTTCCTAGGAATGATTATTAACACCGTTTAGGTAGCCCTTAGATAGCCGTAAAAGTGGAAAATTTCCCGAAAATTTTTTAATTTCATTTGTTTTTTTCTTTTTTTCAACATTGGTTTCATTGTTATACTATTACTGATTTTATTAATCTTAGTCCTTAGGTGGTATGGCATTTAGATTTAGGGTTGTAACAAAGAGTAGTAGCATGGATATTTAGTAATAATGATTCAGTGTTGTAGGGATTAGTAGTCTCAGCAGGGATGGAACTACAATACTATGCAATCTATTACAAAAATTATAAAAAAAAATATTCGTATTATGTTTATAATGTTGATGGCCCTGGACTTGCAAATCGCACTCTCTTAAGTTGTGGATCCAAATCGTCGACCGAATCTGACTATGATTCAGAACTTATGATGTCAACAGGCACGTTACTTCCAGACTGCCCTCCATCATCAGCTTGTCCTTTTTCAGATACTTCATTAACATCATACAGGGTGATCTTGTGACTCCACCAACATACCTGAAATGAATTAGAAAAGAAATCAAAAAAGGAATGCAAAACAATGCATCAATAAAATTGATATTACCTCTGCAAGCAGTGCGTCGAATTTTTTGCCTTTGTACCGTTTTTCCATGGGCATTGTGGTTTGGTGAAACCGTTCTCCTTGCTTATCGGTTTCGGTAAGGAGTTGTTTGATAAAATCATCAAAATGAAGAAAATGCAGCTTTAATGTCATCGATGTGCCGATTTTACAGCATTTCTTTCACCCATTCTCTTGCTTCCGGTTCCGTTTTTCAATATTTTCACACTGCATATTGAAATTGTCAGTTGCCAATGTTGTGTGCGAATTATGCTGTAGCACTTTCACTTTTTATACTTTCATTTTCACTTTATAACTTTCACCGCTGAGCTCTCGTTGACGTCGCGCTGTGTAATGCCTCTATGTGAGCGTCGTGTCGCTTTTATATTGTGTGCTGCGTCCCTTGTGAATTCAATGCAGATGTTTGCTTCCAGGTAGTTTTTTGATAGAAGTTTTTTGATTTTATATGTTCACAATTTCATCTTTATGACAAGAGCTATAATGTGTTTCCAGGTATTTTTTTATACTTTCGGTTGTTTTTATGTGAATTCAATGCAGTTTTTTGCTTCCAGGGAGTTTGATAGTTTGGGCTCGTGAACTCACCCACCAGCTTGAGAATTTTTATTAGAATCCACTTACTATCAGTGAAGATACAGTGCACTCACACACTCGGCCTAATCACTGACAATTATTTACCTTTAAAGGTTTGGAAATCAAAATTTTTTTTAAGAAATCGCTTATTTTCTTCCACTTCAATTGTTTTTAAGCAAAATTTTGGCTCCCAGAAAGTACTTTTGTTAGAAAAACCTCACTATCTCCGGTCTTAGAAGGGTTAATGCGGAGTATTATACCTTAAAAAAAATCTTGAAGTGTTGTCTTTTACTGAGTCTAGGAAGAAATAAGTTTACTAGGGCTGTTTTTTGAAAAAACCACATTTTTATTAAAAAAGTGAGGTTAAAAAATCTTTTTTTTTTAATTTGCCCCAATGAGTTAACAAAAATTAACATATTTATATACAGATTTATAGCGTTTTCAAAGGTTTTCTCAATGATACCCATCTCAACCAGATCGGATAAGAAAGGGGTGAGTTATAAGCGATTATATACTCAAGCTATAAAGGCCTATATCTCAAGAAGTTGGATCGGCCTCCTTAAAGAGACTTTCGGGTTTTAATCAGCGCTGTAAGCCCTACCAGGCCAAAGAAAATTGGCGCATTTTGCATAAAGTAAATTTGTTCGTAAAAGCGGAAAATAAAAAAAACGCTTTTTGGGCGATTTTTTGCTCATTTTTTAAAGTTTTTCGCGATTTTGAACTTGAAAATGAAGTTTTTTTTGATTTTATATATTTACAATTTTTGTTCTTTATGACAAGAGCTACAACTTTGCCTTAGAGAGTAAATCCAAATTCCGAACGGTTTGCAAGATATGAGCTTGAGAAAATGATCACTGTTTTGCAAAAATGACACCGAGGCCCCACTTCTTTGGGGGCCCATAAAAAAAAAACCTGGAGGACTTTGGGACTTTGGTCTTTTATCACGTAGTGGTGGCCGTATATGGTTATATTTTTTCGTGTTGCACTGTGTAATAGAAACGAGAACACAGCCTATTATCTTCAAAAATTGGACCCTAATAAAAAGGGCGATCATTGTCTATGGAATGCCACTAGATATCTCAAGAGACCCGCTAAGAGAAACATTCCAATTAGAGCTGAGGACAACACCTGGTGTAGATCAAATGAACAGAAAACTGAAGCATTTTCAAAGCATTTGGAAACTGTATTTCAACCTCTTCCTACATCCGATGCTGATGCCGACGTTAGTATTGAAGAATTTCTGGGTGTACCTTGCCAAACGGATCTACCAATACGACATATTTCCTTGTAAGGGAGGAGATAAATAATCTTAATAATAGAAAATCACCAGGGTATGCTAGGATAGACGCGAAGACGGCTAAATCACTTCCCAAAAAAGGACTAATATTTTTAACATTACTCTTCAATTCAATTTTAAGGCTTCAACACTTTCCTGCGTAATGGAAATGCGCAGAAGTTATAATGATGCAGTTACTTCATATCGGCCGATTACCTTACTGACAAAATTTTCAAAAATTTTTGAGAAAATTTTTTTAAAAAGATTGAAATAATTTCTTGATTTGCATAATACCATTCCTGAATACCAGTTTGGTTTTCGCAGCAATGCCATCGAATAATTAACGACATAAGTAGTTCGTTGTAGAACAAAAAATACAGTTCTGCTGTTTTCCTAGATGTCAGTCAGGCATTTGATAGAGTGTGTCATTCTGGCCTGCTTTATAAACTGAAGTCATTAGTTCCCGCATCATTCTACCTTGTGTTAAAGTCTTATTTGCAACAGAGATGATTTTATGTAAACATCAGAAATTCGTTTTCCATAATTCGTTATAATATAAGTGAAGCGGTTTGGCACCATTTCTCTACACAATATTTACCTCCGCCATGCCTACAACAGCAAATGTGACTACTGCCACATATGCTGATGATACTGCAGTTATTGCATCTAGTCAATCTGAAGTAGAAGCAACGCGTTTTATTCAAGCAGAGCTTAATAAGCGGTGGAGAATAGCCGGAAAAGTCAACTCATGTGTCATTTTCGTTAAGAAAAGGGAACTGCCCAGCAGTTTTCTTAAATGGTAGTGAAATTCCGAAAAGGGACCACGTTAAATATTTAGGAATACATTTAGACAAAAGGCTTACGTGGAAACAAAACATTAAGGCAAAAGGAGAGCAGCTTAAAATTAAAACTAAAAAAATGTATTGGTTGCTTGGTCCAAAATCTCAACTAAATCTTTCAAATAAGTTACTGCTTAACGAGGCCATACTGAAACCTGTGTGCAGTTACGGCTTGGAACTATGGGGTACGGCGAGTAATTCAAATATTGAAATATTACAACGCTATCAATCTAAAACATTAAGATTAATAACAAATGCTCCGTGGTTTATAACGAACAAGGCAATACATAGAGACCTTAAAATGCCAACTATTCGATAGGAGAACAATCGATTCAGCTCACGATATCTCGGGAGGCTTAGTCAACACCAAAACCCCTTAGCTATCTCACTATTGGATGATAGTAACGAAGTTCGCAGACTGAAACGATTTCATGTTCTTGATCTACCATTCCGAATTTAAAGTAGAGAGTTTTGAAAATTAGCTTAGACTAAATGTCTAGAATAAATACCTATGTAAATATGTAAATAACCACTACGTGATAAAAGACCAAAAAAAAAAAGACCAGTGTCTCCCAGTTTTGCACAAAGTCCTCCAGGTTTTTTTTTATGGGCCCCCATAAAAGTGGGGCCTCGGTGTCATTTTTGCAAAAAAGTGATCATTTTCTCAAGCTCATATCTTGCAAACCGTTCGGAATTTTACTCTCTGAGGCAAAGTTGTAGCTCTTGTCATAAAGCACAAAAATTGTAAATTTATAAAATCAAAAAAAACTTCATCTTCCAGGTCAAAATCGCGGAAAATTTAAAAAATTAGCGAAAAATTGCCCAAAAAGCGTTTCTTTTATTTTCCGCTTTTACGAACAAATTTACTTTATGAAAAATGCGCCAATTTTCTTTGGCCTGGTAGGGCTCACAGCGCTGATTAAAACCCTAAAGTTTTTTTAAGGAGGCCAATCCAACTTCTTGAGATATAGGCCTTTATAGCTTGAGTATATAATCGCTTATATCTTACCCATTTCTTATCCGATCTGGTAGGGATGGGTATCATTGAGAAGACCTTTGAAACCGCTATAAATCTGTATATAAATATATTAATTTTTATTAACTCATTGGGCCAAATTAAAAAAAAAAGATTTTTTAACCTCACTTTTTTAATAAAAATCTTGTTTTCTCAAAAAACAGCCCTAGTAAACTTATTTCTTCCTAGACTCAGTAAAAGACAACACTTCAAACTTTTTTTTAAGGTATAATACTTTGCATTAACCATTCTAGGACCGGAGATAGTGAGGTTTTTCTAACAAAAGTACTCTCTCTAAGCCAAAATTTAGCTTAAAAACAATTGAAGTGTAAGAAAATAAACAAATAATTAAAAAAAAATTAAGTTACAGTGTTTTGTTTATAAATGCCCTAAAACCTAGAAAATAATTTTTCTCTTAGCCTCAATAAGTATATTCTTCTGCATGATGGGGTTGTACAATGGTCCGCCTACTTAGCACTTCAACAACAATGGTCTAGATACTTTCAATAAAGAGCGTAATAAAAATGAATTAGTTAATTAATTTTCTAGGGATCTCTCAAATAAAACGCTTGCATTTGAATTAAAAATGGTGACAAAATTAAATGTCAATTTAAGTGTCGAAATTAAATGTCAAATTAAGTGTCAAAATTAAATGCGTTCGAAAAACAGCAACCTGCTGCAAACCAACAAACCGACGCATTCAGCATAATCAGTAATGGAAATAATGGTAGCTAAATAAAAGCTTTCCATTCGGCGCATGGTTCTACAGAAAGATTTCCATATAATGCGAATTCATCCATAATAATAAAATAAGAAATAAACTTGTTGGATACGATTCAACACAATCTGCTATTGAATATGGGCTAATTTGTCACGCCCAATCGAGGGCGTCTGCAATATACTGCGCAACATTTTATCATGGATCTTGGATCCCATGAATGACTTAGTTGAACTATGATTGACATTACTGTACTGGTTTTTAAAATCGGTTTAGAAGTGCGGATGTGCAATAGTCAGCATGCGCGACACTTTCGCGTAATTACTAGTGTGTTCGAAAAACAGACGTTTTCAACTAACAAGGTTTCGGTTAATTCGAAAAATCTATTTTATGGATAATCGGATTTCGGTTTCACAGAATTGAAAACCCTGTGAAACCGGGTAAATATGTTTAAATATTTGTAGAAAAATTAACACAAAATCAGGACAAAATAACATTTTCTGCACCGGAATTCTGTAACTTTCATCGAGAAAAATCCGTAGATAAATTGTCAAAAATCAAAAAAAAAACACTACAAAAAGCTTCTCGATAAAAAGTGCTGGTCTGTTTCCGTTCCCGGAGAAAGAACAATTAATATTCGGATTAAGATTTAAAAATATTTAAATTTTTTTCAAAAAAACCCATCAATTAATATTTTTTTAATGAAGATAAAAATAATTAAACTGAATTCGACTAGATTGTGTTAGATTAGATTGAATTGAATTGAATTGAATTGAATTGAATGGAATCGAATCGAATTGAATTGAATTGAATTGAATTGAATTGAACTGAATTGAATTGAATTGAATTGAATTGAATTGAATTGAATTGAATTGAATTGAATTGAATTGAATTGAATTGAATTGAATTGAATTGAATTGAATTGAATTGAATTGAATTGAATTGAATTGAATTGAATTGAATTGAATTGAATTGAATTGAATTGAATTGATTTGAATTGAATTGAATTGAATTGAATTGAAATCGAATGAAATTTCAAACCATGCGGTTTAGTACACCCTATGGATAGGATAGGTTTATCATTTTGTCAGGTCTAATTTTCAAAGCATGTACTTCATATGTGGCAGTTTTGACTTTCAAATATTTTATATGTCCAGGTTTATGGGTTTGAAACTTGTACGAGGCAAAGTCAGTCGAAGCCCTGCAATTGTATTGCTTGAGCAAATGGAAATTCAAAATTTTTAATTGTCATCGCGAACAATGGTAATTCATTTGCATTTTGATTAGATAATGCAATGCAAATTAAAATCTAATGCAAATTACAAAATCCCAACACTAACACTAATTATTAGTTTTGTTGCAACACTGAAAGAAAAGCGCTTCATAGCATCAATGAATGGGTTACATTAATGGGTTTACATTGATGCAATGAAAAGTTTCTTTGATGCTATGAAATGTTACATTACTTCAATGAACTCCTTCATTGCTGCAGTTTTTGAATTTGTGGACCATCATTAATGCTAAGAAACCTTTTACATTGATGGAATGAAATATGTTTTTCATGTAAATATGGGAAACTATAGAGAAAAATTGTAGACATTTTATCGACATTGTAAAGTAGAATCTTTACATTACACTCATTTTATTGAATTTTAAAATATTTTTTCTAAAAAAGCAATAATGGAACATCGTTCTTTAATATAATGCACCTTTTCAGTAATTTTGAACGATTCATTAATTTGATTAAAGGATAATATGTACATATGTAGGTATTTATGTATGTAACGGGTTTTTCAATAAGAGCGCTACAAAAGTTTTTTTAAATAAAAAAAACCGGTTATAGATACCAATGAAATTCGTTATTCCTGTGGAAGTACGTTCGATACCATTATGTATGGAACTCGATTTATTTTGCATGGCCACCACGGGCACGCTTGCAGAAGTCCAGAAGTCCATTTTCACGTTCGATATTCGTACGGAGTTCATCAATCGTCGCTGGCTTGTTGGCATAGACCATAGACTTGACGTAGCCCTACAGGAAATAATCTAACGGCGTCAAATAGCATGACCGAGGCGGCCAATCGACTGGGCCATTTCGTGAGATAACACGTTCACCAAACTTGGTTTCCAATAAATTGATTGTGGCATTCGCTGTGTGGCTTGTAGCGCCGTCCTATTGGAACCACATGTCCTCCAAGTCCATATTATCCAATTGGGCCAAAAATATTCGGTTATGATTGAACGGTAGCGATTCGCATTCACAGTAATGTGCCGGTCTTGATCATCACGGAAGAAGTACGGCCCAATCACGCCGCCGGCCCATAAACCGCACCAAACCGTAATTTTTTCGGATAACGTGTGGATTGCTGTCTGACCAATAGCGCATATTTTGCTTATTGACGAAGCCATTCAGCCAGAAATGAGCCTCATCGCTGAAGATGATTTTCCGATGAAAATCCGAATCATTTTTAAGTTGTTGCTCAGCCCAATTCACGAACATACGACGCTTATGGTGGTCAAGCGGCTTCAGTTCTTGCGTCAATTTGATCTTGTAAGGATGTAGGCCAAGATCTTTTCGCAAAATTCGCCACAACGACGTCACAGAGATGCCCAACGCTTGAGAACGACGTGTGAGAGACACATTTGGGCTTCTTGAACTGAAGCCTCAGTGGCAGCAATATTTTCGACACTGCGGGCACTCCTTTGTCTCACTGGCACGGGAACATTTTGTACTGTGCCTGTGGATTCAAATTTTTCCACTAGACGCTTAATTGTTGATCTGGTAGGACGATTATGACGACCATAAATTGGATGTAGCGCTCTTAAAGTTGAGGCCACTGACTCCGAATTTCGGTAGTAAATTATAATAATTTCGACTCGTTGTTGGCTCGTATATCTTTCCATGATGAAACGGCAAACCTTACTGAAGAGAAATGTCGAAAGAGCGGGAAAAAATATGGCGTCGTTTGCTGTCCCTATCGATTTACTTTTGTAGCGTCTCTGTTGAAAAACCCTTTATTTACAGTAGCTGTGATACAATATATGAGTGCCAGTATGAGATAAGGAATAAATAAGAAAAAATAAATGGATGAAATGCAGAATCCATTTAAAAAAAAAAACCAAAATCGAGCAAAATAAGGGGATTTCAAAAACCAAAAATTTTTTGTCGGCCGGACCTATTGGAACCCACAGGTCCAAAACATTTCCAAAAATCAAAAAATTCCGAAATCCAAAATTTGAATCAGAGATATTTCTCTCCCTGGCCCCGTCCCAGAAAACCTAATAATCGTCGAAATAAATCGTGCCACAAAAGCCCGAACTTTGGAGGCCCATAACTCCTAAAATAGGGATTCCCTCCGACTTTTGCATTTTACATTTTTTGCTTAGTATCGTGTTTTCTAACACCCCACCCCCCCCCCCCCCCCCAAACATTTTATTCAGACCATTTTTGGAATCTATGGACCGCATAGGTCCGGCCGGCAAAAAATTGGTTTTTGAGATCCCCTTATTTTGCTCGATTTTCGATTTTTTTTAAATGGCGCAGGGTGCATTCTTTCCAAATAATTTACATGATAGTGTGACAAAAGTTAAGATTGCATTTAGTTCTGGAAAGTGTCTTATACCATCAATGAAACATATTCATACCATGTATGAAGCCGGTTCATACCATCAATGAAACCTGTTCATACTATCAATGAAACCTATTCATACCAACTATGGAACTTGTTCATACAATCAATTCATATTCATATTCAGACCTTCAGTGAAACATGTTCATAACATGCTCATAGCATTAATGAAACATGTTCATAGCATCATCATAACATCAATGACAATTTTTCATTACATCAATGAAACGGTTTATATTATCAATGTATAATTTTCTTTAATACAATGATAATGTTCCATTCCGGTTAGAAAGTTTACATTAATTGCAGGTCTATGAAACATTTTTCGTTTAATGTAACATTGTTCATAGCATTAATGAAGCCCGACATTGGCTCAAAAACAATGACAATTTTCATTGATGCAATGTAAGAATTCATTAATGGTATGAAGGTTTTTCTTTCAGTGAAATACAAAATGTCTGCAAAATTTAAATTTCGAAAAATAAGCACAGAAACTAATGAAATGAGTGATAAATTACAGGGAAAGGTTAACAAAACATACTCCATTATCAATAAAAACAAGTTTTGTACAAATTACAAGCGTCTTTATAGGGTCATAAGGTCAGGACAACTTATCAGTATATATAAATTATTTTCCAGGAATTGCTACAATGCAATAAAGAGATTAGTATTTTGGTGCAATTGGTTGTTGATGTTTGAATGCAAATTTCAAATATTATTTATATTTTACAAGATATTTTTTTTACACTCAAGCTAATATTAAATTTTTATACAAACATATGATAAAAAGATATATTAATGATTTTACTTACTTTGTTAAATCATCCAAGTTCATAACACTCGGATAACATTGAAACAGTATGCGATCTGATTCCGGTATATAAATCATTTGACCCTGAAAAAGGAAAATCGAAAGAAAACAATAAGATAAAGAAATATAAAAAAAATTGTCATCCTCTTAACAAGTTTATGAAAATCTATAAAAAAATGATTTGTTTTTTAATATTTCCATTTTTATTCAATTATTTGACAATAAAATGCAATCTTGCGTAAAATTTCCCTTTTATTTTCCTGCAGAGTGAAAGTAAAACGTGCATGCCAAATGAGCTGTAGACATTCCATAAATTAATGTGGCCCCAAAACCTGAATCATTTTTCCTAGCCACAATATTCGACTTATCATATCGTCCCATCCATTTGAGAGGTGAACTCGAGTTGATATTACGAACATTTCAGTTATTCATCTCATACATTTTAAAACATTTTGATAATCAAACATAATGTTGCATTAAATTTTATGTAGACTCATGAAAATTTCCATCAAATTTAGGACTGAAAAGGCTTTTTCTCATCGTTATCTCCCACAGCCATCATCATTTTCATCGTCTGCTAGCACCGATTGAGGTATATAAAATTACCAAAATATAAAAAAAAAAAAATAAGAAATTGCTACCATTTACGCCATTTTGGGTTGATGACTTGGTCCTTTGCGTAGTCGTTCGTGCGTTACGTTACTCCACACACAATGCCCAGGAAGATTTTTTGCCAGGAATTTAAATTGAACACATTTAGGTAACATGTTTCTGAGGAATATCAATGAATCTATGTAGTACGTCACTGTTTGTTAGGGTGTCACTTTGGAAAATAGTTTTTTCGTTTAAAGTGGAAACAGATTGTTTGGAATTAAGAGAAATGAATAATTGCGACAGAAAATCTGTCTCTCACATTCGACTCACATTAGGTTCCTCTAAGTCGAAATTTTAGTTTTGGTGACTCTATGTTTGTTCCCAACTGACAGTACATTCGAAATAGAAAAACCAAAATTTGTACTAAAAAGTTTCAAAAATATTATATTTTCATTCGTCTTGAAAAAACAAGATTGTGAAACCCAAATCAACTTTCTCTTGTCTAGAACAACACGAACGAAAGACTTCGTTCGAGATAGAGAAGCACGCTGTGAGAAAATTGAGTTTCCAAAATAATTTCAAATTAAAAGTTTTCAAAACAAAAAATTGCATGTTCCTTGATCTCGAACAAAAAGCAAAGCGAACGAAAGCCATTCTCTCAATTTTTGGTTAAAGCCGCATTCACAATGCAAGCGACAGTTTCTTTTCTCATGCCAACTCGTTCTCACACACAGAATTTCACATAATGTCTTTTCGTTTTTTTTTACAAAAATGTAACTCAAATTTGTCGCCGAAGTTGGTCTATTTCTACTCCAGCAACTTATTTGTTTGGATAAATATTATACTATTAAGCGATAGATGGCGCTGTACATCGAATTTAATTTTAAAACTTAAAAACATCAATGAAAATTGAAACAATTTGTATTAAACGATGCATTATAAAACGTAATTTTATCCATAGAATCTTTTACCAGCCAATATGTTTCAATACATTAACATTTTGTAATATTCAAAATCTAAACCTGGATGTGACTTTTGTGATATTAGAATCATGATGCAACTAATACAGGTTGTGTTATAAGAACAACTTAAATGATTTGCTTTTCCTTCTGTTCATTACATGAAGAATCAAATTCAAATGTATATGGTTTTTGTAATTTCTGGCTTACTTTTATTCTTGACATACAATTGTGTTAACTTTGACACGAAAACAAAATTTATTTATTGGTGCCTTGATATATTGGCCGTAATACTGGTATCACCTGTTAGAAGATACATCTCGATTCGAAGTAAAATGTCCCTTACATTGCGAACGCCTATTGAAAATGCTGCTTGCATTGTGATTCCGGCTTAAGTTGAGAACATTCATTCGACTGCGCCGAAAAATTATGACCTTGAAATTTTAACAAAAAAAAATTTGTACGTGCGCTCATTTAAACTTTTCACTGTCATACGCACCAACTAATCAAATATTGATATGAAAATCAACGTATTTCGTAGTAAATATCCCAATATTTGATGAAATTTTTTAATAGACTCAAAACAAAACCTTAAAGCCGGAATCACACTGCAAGCAACATTTTCAATAGGCGTTCGCAATGTAAGCAACAGTTTAATTTGAATCGAGTTGTTTGTTCTAACAGGTGATACCAGTATTACGGCCAATATATCAAGGCAACAATAAATATATTTTGTTTTCGTGTCAAAGTTAACACAAATGTATGTCAAGAATACAAGTAAGCCAGAAATGACAAAACCCAAATACATTTGAATTTGACTCTACATGTAATGAACAGAAGGAAAAGCAAATCATTTAAGTTTTTCTTACAATACAACCTGTATTAGTTGCATCATGATTCAAATGTCACATCTAGGTTTATATTTTATCCCGGTATTCAGGTTTTATGAAATTTTCGTTGCCATCAGAAGTACGTGTAAATAAAAAATAACGAAAATTTCGCTCACTTTTTATGTGCTTGGTACTCAGCTCTTTGCGAAAATTTCATAGGCAAAATCCATTACGGGGTTGTTACACCAAAGTTATTTCGTATGAAAAAATTGTGAATTAAATACTTGTACGGTAAATCAAAGATATGTGGTAATCGGCCCTAACAAAATTTTCCGTTTAGTGGCAAGTAACAACATTTCATACGAAAATTTCGCAAGGTCTGAATGGGGGACTTTAAGAACAACAAAGTCGCTGTTGCTGATGGACTGCCGGCTGAGCTGTTTAAAGATGTCGGCAATGAGTTGAAAGGGCGCATGCCTAAGCACATTTGCAAAATCTGGCTAGATGAATGCATGCCCGACGATTGGAGTCCTAGGATACTGTGTGCTGTTTTCCAAAAAGGCGACCCGACCCGAGTATATGTACGGAATGTCGTGGAATAAAGCTTTTGTCCACCGCATACAAGGTACTATCGAGCCTAATTCACATTACTACAAATACTGGAGTAAACCCACGAAACCCAAATCGACACCTAACACCTCTTTGTAGACTAGAAGTCTGCTTTCGATAGCCCGATACAGGGAAAACTGTAATAAGCTAAATCGGAGCTTGGTATTCTTGGTATATGACCGACACGAAGTCCTCAGTAAAGATTTGTAAAGATATCAACGAACCATTTAGTACGAAGCGAGGCGTCAGGCAGGGCGACAACCTATCATGCGATCTCTTCAACATTTCAGTCGAGATCATCAGGAGAAAAGCTGCAGTCTACACGAATAAAACTACCAGAAGCAAAATAGACATGCTGCTCGCGTATCCTAATGATTTATACATTATTGGGCGAAATCTGCGAGCAGCTACTGCAGCATTTTCGAGAATTGAGAAGGAATCAGCAAAAGTGGATTTGACAATAAACGAGGACAAGACAAAATTAATGTTGTCGACAAGCAGAACATCCACCCGATGGGAGGAGAGAGTGAACGTTGATAATCGTTATAATTTCAAGGTAGTGGACTTATTTATTTACCTCGGATCTGCCGCGAACAGAAGCCTGGAAATCAAACGGAGAATTGTGCTTGCAAACAGGTGTTATTGGGGGCTAAACAAGCACTTAAGAGATAAGTTCTTCTGTCAAGAAACGAAAATCGAACTATATTAAACTGTCATACAACCTGGTTTGCTTTATGGTGCAGAATCCTGGACCATATCGCATGCGGATGAAACATCGCTGGGAGTCTTAGAGTGAAAAACGTGAAAATGGTCCTTTATATGGTTCTTTAATAGAAAACGGCGAGTATAGACTATGGATGAACCACGAGCTGTATAATCTGTATCTCAACATCAACGTAGGTATGCGTATCAAAATATCGCGTTTACGCTGGTTAGACCATATCAGTAGAATGGATCAGAATGAGCCAGTGCGAAGGGTATTCGCAGACGTACTCGAAGGACATTGGCAAATAGGAAGACCAAAACTACGTTTATTTTCATATTTTCTATTCTATTGCTTCTATTGTAGAATTTTCAGAACCAAATGACAGCTGTAAGCAACAACATATAGTGCATTATCTCTAAGATGAATCTATCATTAGCTAAAATTTCTTAATTTCATGAGTCAAATTGTATAAATGACTATATATTTCAATGATCAGTTTAAATTTGTTAATGCGAGGAAAAGTGCTCAGACAAGTTGTACATAATTAGATACCAACCCAACACCAACCCACCAACCCGTTTACATTTATTTACACAAATTTCCAGTCATTAAGCGCTTGACCACGAGGAACAAGTAACACTGAGTACATGTTAAAAAAATTACTCCTTGTAACATTATGCAGGAAACTTGTATATATTTGTAACATCCATATACTTACGTGCAAGCATTGTTTAAAGATCGATTACTCATAATACAGTTGACAATAAACTGATATTTAGTTAGGAAAAGTAAAAAAACCAACCGCTCAGAAACACTAAAGATGTTTATGAGTGTCCTAAAGGAGTCAATTTTCCTTCCCTACTATGCTGACTCTCAGTATTCGTATTAGCCCCTTTCTATATCAAATATTTACATGCTGAAAAAACGGCCCCTGCAACATATTGCAGTAACCATCTATATGTTTGCAAGCATTGTTTTCATGAACTGAAGACCTGCTGAGTTTCTGTTTAGTTCTGTATTATTGCACTCATTCCATTACATTTGATGGATCAAGTACGAGGACGGATCAATAGATCCGTGACTTTTTGAATGAAAAACATTTTTTGAAAAAAAATATTTTTCAACATAATCGTCTTTTAGCTCAATACATTTAGTCTAGCGTTTCTCCAATTTGTGTACCCCTTCCAAAAAATAGGATTTTTCGAGGTCCATAAAATAGGCATAAGTTTGAGGAATAATGTCATCGTTGGAGCTAAATCTTTTCCCACCTAGGCATTTCTCTGGGTTTGGAAATAGTAAATAGTCACTGGGGACTAAATCCAGAGAATTTATCTGATGAGGTACCAATTCGTTGCCCAATTAAACAACCCCAAACAATCTTTAGCAGTTGTCACATGATTAAGTTTATGGTCAATCGGAAGCTAACGCGGCACCCATCTTGCAGACAGCTTTCTTAAACCCAACTGATCATTTTAAATCGAAGCCACACTGCCATATGAAATGCCTATGGCATCAACAATCTCACGCACTTTTAGTCTTCGATCGGCCAACACCATATCGTGGATTTTTCGATATTTTCGGGTGTATTGACCTCAATTGGCCGTCCAGAACGTTCAGCGTCATTTGTACTTATGCGACCACAACGGAAGTCATTAAACCACTATTTTACCATTGAAATCGATACTGCAGAGTCCCTATAGCATTTATCAGGCATTTCCTTGGATTGATTGTTGGTTTTTTTTTCGCAAAAAATAATGTCGAATGAGCACTCGAACCTCACTTTTTTCCATTTTTAAAAAAATTTACGAGGTTGTATGTTTTGAACAGCTGTTAAACGCAAAGTAAATGCCGAAACTTGCTCAAAATGTGACAGTAGTCTACTAACAGGTGGTACTTGATGGGTGCAGTGTTGCATTTAATTTAACTACGAGGGAAGTTCGACCTTCATTCCTAATTAAAACTGGTGAGGAAGAGGCGAAGTGGGGCGGAAACGCAATGAGACTAAACCTACTGATCCTTTACATTTTATTCTCAGACATCAGAAAAATAGCCTTATGTCTAATTCCTCAAACAATCGCCGATTTTTACATTGCGTTGGCCTGGGAGGGTAGTACTCCTAATTTGGATACTTTTAAGTAGAACAAATTCTGCTCTTAAGCGCTACGATTCAGCACAACAATTAGCACGATGGTTGGATGTCCGACTAGAAAACGGAAACTGGTGAAGGTCCTGGGTTCAACTCTCACCAAAGCAAACGTTGTTTATATTTTTTATTTTTTTTACTTTATTCTGAGACGTTTTGCAAATATGGTTTAAATTTATAGCCATTTTTAAAAAAAAAAATTAGCCAATGTGGCACGTACAACGAACGAACATTCGTTGCCAAAATTTTCGGAATCAAATTATATTCGCCTGAAAGTATACCATACAAATTACGTGATTGTGTAGCGAGGTGGTGGTTTAATTATTAATTTGTCTGTAACAATTTTTTATCGACCGGGATTCGAACTTAAGCGTTTTGATTGCCAGCCGCGCATCTCTCCTTCGAGCTATCGAAGACATTGAGCTTGGGGGAGCAATAACAACATTAGTGGTAGATTATCTTTTTCTTCTGACAAACACCATAAAATCTTTAAACACCATAACATCTTTAATAATCTTTAATTTCGGATTCCTGTATGCCGAAAATCCGCACATAGTACTTCGTTGGCCGTACTGAAAGGGGTAGAGCCGTTGGAACTACTCCATTATATTTTTCCGAGGTCCGAAAACATTTACCCGTTTTCATATCCCAGCAAACTCTGTGATCATGTATCTCAAAACTGTTACTGATCTTTCGGGATCACCTAATTTTGTTAAATATAGATTTTTTGTGAAACACAGTGTCACTTCATAAATGTCAAATTGGTCATCTTCTTCGAGATTCAAATACCAAATTTTACATGAAGCACAATAAATAAGTTGCAAAAGTGTTGCAATCAAATTTGTTATTGGGTTATCAGTTATAATATTTTCTAAACTTATGTCTTCTGATACATTCACTCACATACACATACACATTGTACACTGCCTCTCTTGGATACATAAATACATATGAACATGAAATGAAATGAATATTACTCTTCAGTGTGTGTTAAATGAATGTCTATCATTACAATTTACTTTATGATCATATATACATATATATGTGCAAACATTTTTCAATTTCCATCCCACATTGTCGCTTCTCAATTGTGTATCTACTGTGTATCACTGGTGTTCTTGTGCTTCCAACAGTAGCTTCACTCACTCACTTGTACCACTTGTATCACAATCAAGTTTACCCCATCGTCCCGTCAGTTAAGGGAGGCCTATTATTATTTGACTGTTAAATTGTAACCAGAATATTGTGGTAGACATAAATGCCAGGAACATATCATTTATTGGGACTGGTTAAGAAAATCTTGTTAAGTAAATTTTATAAATTTAACCAAGAAATGCGTATTCAATGTAACCGAATTCTTTAGGCAACAAACTTGGGAAAAACGATAAATAATTGTGTCTACTTTAAACTTCTATAGAACTGTAGATGATATTTGTATATTTTCCGTCTGACATGAGTTTCTGAAGTTGCCAGAATGTCTTTTGTGACGTGTGATGGCGAGTGTGTGTGATGTGATTTGCACTTGACATAAATGGTATTTGAGATTTGTCGTTCTTTTGTGTTTTTAAGTTGCCAAAATGGATTTGCAAATTATACAATTATGGCAATAATTCAAATGGATTGTGCAAAAAAATTGTTTTCAATTTGATTTTGATTGTGAGGAATAACGAATGACGTACATCCATAATCTAAATAGGGATTGAAAGTGAAAATGTTTAAAGAGTTCCCAGTTAAATTTGTGAAATTTAAATGAAAATATTAATTTTTCTACAAGAAAGTTCGCCGAGTTGGGAAGGCAGTTCCTGTGACTGTTGGGTGCGTTGAACAACGTCTTGCCAGAATCAATAAAATCGGCTTTATCGCCACTTTGTGTTGACAAGGGAATCATAAACTTGGTCTATATATTGCTAACGAGAAGCCTCATAACTTCGTCCCTGGGACACACGGCCTTAACTCGAAATGTGAATAGAGGAACTCCACAAGGGGAATCTTATCACCAATTCTCCGAAATTTAGCACTAAACAATGTGTTGCTAGAGCTGGACAGTCGTAGCCAATGCTGATGATCTGGCAATTGCAGTGCAGGGAAATTACCACCCAACATGCGGCGATCTGCTCCAGAACCTCGCACGCCGAAAAAAATTTCCCTATTTTGTTGTTTGGATGCAAATACAGGGTGTTTCAGAAGTGACCACCCTATTGGAAGATGCTCTTATTTTTGCAAATGACCGCCAATGTCAAATCTGTTTTGACATTTATGGACTAGACAGATGTAGAATACAAGTAAACAAGCCATGGAACGTTACACTCCCCAAGAACGCGGAATAATCGTGTCAATTTTTTTGCGTAACAATTCATCTGTGGTGTTGGCGCAGCGCGAATACCGTCGCCAATTCCCCGGCCATCCGACACCGACTGCGCAAACACTGCGCCGTTTGGCCACTAACCTTGAAGAGTATGGGACCACACGAGACGTTGCCAGGAGTGGCCGGTCCCGGAGTGCCCGTTTTGCCGAGAATATGGCCGCTGTTGCCGAGATGTCGCCGGAAACATCGACCAGACGCCGTGCCTCGCAATTAGCCTTCAGCCGGTCGTCCCTATGGCGAATTTTGCGTAAAGACCTGCGCACGTTCCCATACAAAGTCCAGTCCGTGCATCAGCTGCTGCCTGTCGACCGCCAAACGCGTGTAACCTAGCCCAAGCCATCCTCAATCTCGTGGACGATTTTTCGACAAAAATCATAATGAGCGATGAGGCTTATTTCCACCTCAGCGGGTACTTGAACAAGCAAACGTATCGCTTCTGGGGCACCGAAAATCCACGAGTGATGTACGAGGAGCCATTACACCCGTTCAAAGTTACTGCATGAAGCGCTGTTCACGCTGGAGGAGTCATCGGGTAATTTTTTTTCGAGAACGCCGCTGGACAAACGACAACAGTGGACGGTGCGCGCTATAGGGCCATGTTAACCGAGTTTTTTCTGCCGCAATTCGACGAATTAGGACTGGAGGACATGTGGTTCCAACAGGGCGGAGCAACGGCACACACTGCGCGAGCCACCACCGATATTCTGAAGGCGGCGTCACCGGGTCGCCTCATCTCTCGTCTTGGCGATTTGCACTGGCCCGCAAGATCGCCCGATTTAACCGTTCGAGACTTTTTTTGTGGGGTTTTTTGAATTCCCGTGTTTACGTGAACAAGCCCGAGACCTTGGAAGCCCTCAAGGTCAACATTCGACACGAGTGCGAGAATCTGTCGCCCGAAGTTCTCGCCGAAGTGATGAAAAATGCCATAAAACGAGCCCGTATGGTAATCAATTGTGACGGCGCCCATTTAAGCGATATCATCTTCTCAACTTAACCAATAAAATTCTAAAGGTTCAGATAAACATAATCAAAAAACAGAATCGAAGTTTTTCATTTAGAAAAAAAATGAGAGCCAAACAACATCGGATGACTTCTTTTGAAACACCTTGTATAACGTGTTTGTAGCTTGCCACAAATATAGTATACTTGTATCCAAACACATTGTGTTTGCTATTGAATATAACATGTTTGGGACACAAAGATTAATAGGTTATAATACAGGGTGATTCAGGAAGTTCCGGGCAAATTTCTCCAGCGTATTCCTTGGCTCATTTCATGAAGAAAAGTCCACTAGGACCATGTCCGAAAATGCAAGGGTGCGAAATGGCAGCGGGTTCAAAATTTTCTGATTGGGTCGGAGGGTAGTATGGTAAAGTAGCTAACTTCTGAGCCAGTGGTCGGATTCTTTTGTTTTGAACCCGCTGCCATTTCGCACCCTTGCATTTTCGGACATGGTCCCAGTGGACTTTTCTTCATGAAATGAGCCAAGGAATACGCTGGAGAAATTTTTCCGGAACTTCCTGAATCACCCTGTATATGTGTGTGACCCAAATATGGTTTTGTTTATTGAAAACTGCTGAAAACACTTCTGTCTGTCACAATAGAGAAACAAAAATCAGCAGATCTTCAATTCATTAAAGCAATGCTTGCAAACATGTACATGGTTCCTGCAATATGTTGCTGGGGCCGATATTTTTCAGCGTGATTGAAATAGACTGAGTGTAAATCCAGAGAAAACAGAGCTCGTAGTCTTTACAAAGAAGCATACGGTTTCCTATATTCATCCCTTGTCTCCATGTGGTAGAGAAATTTGCTGAAAAGATAGTGCGAGATTCAGAACGCTTTATTTTAAATCAAACATTATGGATAGGATCCGTGGAGCCACAGTGCCCGTATATTCGTTTAAAAGGGTCATCGGGGGTCAATGGGGCATATACCCGAAAATAGTTTACTGGCTACACACAGCTGTTGTCCTACCGATATTGCTCTACTGCAATGTTGTTTGGTGACCGATGCTGGAAAAATCCACTTACCTAGGTCTGTTGACAAAAGTCCAGAGAATGTCAATGATGTGTATCATGGGTGTCCTTCACACAACCCGTACCGAGGGGGTTATCCTCCACCTGTTATCACTAGATTTGGTCGGCAAACAAATGGCCGCAACGTCAGCAATTCGTCTAAGGCATTCCTCGCAATGGATCACTAGTCAATATGGTTATGGGTCGATTTGAAGGCATCTGAGATAATCCACAATAAAGGCTGACTTTATGACATCCACGTCAAATTTTGAGAGAAACTTCTTCTCTCATATCCTGGACAGGCAGGACTGAATGGGACGCATACCAGGTTATAGAAGATATTAAGGCTTCTATAGTGATGGTTCCAAACTAGATGGGAAGGTAGAGTTTGGAGTCTATTCTGAAGAGTTGGGACTAGGCCTTGCATTAAAGTTACCAGATAATTGGTTTGGCTTTTAGGCAAAAGTTATGGCAATCGGAGAGGTTACCCTTTGGCTGGGACGAAATGTCATCACCACCTGAGGTATAAATATCTACTCTGACAGTTAGGTTGCTATACAATTTCTGCTATCTATATTCCTGACTTCAAAAACTGTCGCGCAACAGTTCGCAATTTACCTTATATGGGTGCCGAGGCACAGGAACATTCTATGTCTAGGAACCACCTTATCTGCACGCTGAAAAACAGCGGCCCACCAATATATTGCAGGAACCATGTACATGTTTGCAAGCATCGTTTTCGTGAATCGAAGATCTGTTGCTTTTTCTTTCTTTATTGTGTGTCACGGTTCTGTTTTCACCAGTTTTAAACAAACAAAGTCACACTTGGGTCACAAATATATATATTATAACCTATTATTCATTGTGTCCCAAAAATGTTTTATTCAATAGCAACCACAATGTATTTCGACACAAGTATACTATATTTGCGACAAGCTACAAACAGGTTATATTTGCACCCAACCAACAAAAAAATAAAAAATTTTCAACGTGTTTGTGTCGGGGCAAAGGGACATTCCATGGAACTATGAAGCAGAAGAGTTGGCAATATTAGGGACTACCCAACCTCTTCCACGGGATATGGAGCATATGGTATTAAGGTGGACCTTGAAATGACATTTTTGCGATATTTTGGTAGATGAGGGCTCTATTCCGTGCCTTTTTGAAAAAAAATGACAATGCCGAAAAAAAAAATTAAAAAAAAAAAAAATTAAAAAAAAAAAACATTAGGGGTTGCGCACGAGCCGAGAAAAAGGTCCACTTTGCCAAAATTAGGGGGGAAATTGCCATAGGTCATCAGGGGTCACCCGTAGGGGGGAAGAATGTATGGCCGACCCCCATTAACTTTTTACCGCCAACATTTTCCCCCAAGACACCCACCCCCTATCTCCTCCCCTTAGGGGGGTCACCATACAAAAATGGAGGTTGCTCAGTATTTTCGAAAAACACCATAGGTCATCAGGGGTCACCCCTAGGGGGGCAAAATATATGACCGACCCCCATTAA
The DNA here is from genome assembly GCA_963931995.1 of Phaonia tiefii. Lineage (NCBI taxonomy): Eukaryota > Metazoa > Arthropoda > Insecta > Diptera > Muscidae > Phaonia > Phaonia tiefii. Next base: position 91,007,625 of record OZ008367.1, read on the forward strand.
CTTTTCATCCCCAACATCTTTTCCGAACAAACTTACCCTCTATCTCCACTCCTTGAGGGACTCCCCATACAAAAATATTGAAAATCTATGTATTTACAGTTGCACAATATCGAGATTTTTTTGATTTTTTTTGATTTTTTTACAGAAATTCCACCAATATTCAAGAGTGGTCATTGTTTGGAAAGTCTTGAAAAATTTGAAACGCACACGTGCTGAATCAGGTACATAGGCACCCTTAGCAGATGCCCCCATTCATCAGTGCCTGGCAGTAAAATATTGCAAAATACGTAGTAGTTATAAATAGCAGTTCATTCATCGATTGTCGTCATTCAACAAGTGCCGACGACCGCGAAAAGTAAATTGATTTTTCTCCCGTTTTTTAAAAGTTAAGATGACAACACGACTTAGATCGCGCGACGATATTTTTTTGATTGGTTATCCAAGCATGAATATTACGGGGAACATATTACCGTCGAAGAAGCAAGTGCTAAGAATGCATTTCTTCAACATTCGCAAACGAAACATGTCGAAGAAAAATAGTGCGGTTATAGTCGCGGACGCAGTGATGATTTTTTGGCGCCAAGCAGCTATTCCGACGAAAGCCAGAGGAGATGTTACAAGAAAAATAGCTGCGCTGCACGATGAGTGGGATGCTTTAAGAAAGTCATCTCACAGAAAGACTGAGTCCACTAGAGAAAAAGAGAATACGTTTTCTGATAGCTTGGATAATCTTTTCGACATCGCACACGCCAACGCCCTTGAGAAAATGACAAATACCGAAGACATTGAGTTTCTGCTAAAGCAAAGAGAAGATGGCCGGCCAGGAACTATGGGAGGTGTGGACGCTACTGATACTCGAACGAGGAAAAGAAAAGCTGAGCGCGAAGAACAAGAAGAGTTGCGACGCAAACGTGCAACGGAATCTAGTAGAGATCGGTTCGCTAAAGGCGGTAAGCTATTTCGCGCTTTGTGTGTTCGTCCAATGTTTATATTCAAATGAAATTCGTTCAATTGCAGTGGTTAAATTTTCAAGCAGTGATTCAAGCGATGATAATGGGAGACAGGACGAAAACTTCCCGGCAGAAGCTGGCCAGTCAAATGTTGGTGACAGAAGAGGTTACAAACAATGTTTTACTGAACGAGTCCTATCAGCTTTGGACAAGTGCAAAGTGACTGACCGAGACGCGGTCGGCATTATGATAGCGGCGGCAGAAGCATTTGGACGCGATCCTCAACAATACACAATAAACCGTACGTCGCTTCGGAGATGTCGGCGTTCAAATCGAGAGAACATGCTGAGTTATGTGAAAGACAATCCAGAAGTAAGATCGCATAGATTTATTTGCTCTCATTCACTATTCTTATTCTTCAACGCGTTTCATTCATCTCCAGCTTGTCGCAGCTAAATCCTTCGTAGTCCATTGGGATGGCAAAATGCTTTTGGATTTTGTGGGTACAAAGAAGGTGGACCGTCTACCGGTAATTGTCTCGTACGGAGAAAAAGAACAACTTCTTGGAGTTCCCAAAGTAGAAGATGGGAAAGGAAAAGGCCGGAGAATAGCACATGCCGTTTATCAACTGTTGGCATCTTGGCATATGACACATCGAATACAAGGACTTTCTTTCGACACGACATCAACGAACAGTGGCCCATTCTCCGGAGCCGCAGTTGCTCTTGAGCGGCTGTTGGAGAGAGAAATCTTATATTTACCTTGCAGACACCACGTATACGAACTGGTGCTAAGGGAAGTTTTTGAGACAAAAATGGGAAAGACCAGTGCACCAGGCGTTCCTTGCTTTGACCGTTTCAAACAGGAATGGGACGCTGTAAAGGTTAAACCATTCCATTCTGGCTTGATAGACGATCAAGTCGTCAGAAAAATTCCTGTGGCAATGCAAGTCGGCATAAAGAAGTTTTGCTTAGATCAATTGAAGGAGAAACACCCTCGCGATGACTACAAAGAAATGCTACAATTAATTCTTTTGTTTCTGGGTGAAAAACTTGAGAATTACCATTTCCGACCTCCAGGACCCGTTTCCCATGCTCGATGGATGGCAAAAGCCATTTACAGCCTCAAGATGTTTTTGTTTCGGAGAACTTTTCACTTATCTGTATGTGAATTGAATGGTATTCGACACGTTTGTATTTTTGTGGTGCGACTTTACGTCAAGGCATGGTTTGGTTCTTCTCGAGCAGCTGAGGCGCCGAATCAAGATTGGAAGTTTTTGAAGGACATCGTCGAGTACAAGTCCGTTGACCAGGATTTATCTCGGGTAATGATAAAAAAATTTATCGGTCACCTATGGTATCTCGCCGATGAGCACATAGCCCTTGCCTTTTTCGATGACAAGGTTTCAAATGAGTTGAAGGCCAAAATGGCCCAAGCATTGCTAGAAAATGAGAATGACGAAGGTGAAGAAGATGAAGAAGACGAAAAAGGTGAAGAAGATGAAGAAGACGAAGAAGGTGAAGAAGATGAAGAAGACGAAGAAGATGAAGAAGACGACCCGGTTCCCCCAGCTCCTCGCGTCGTAATCAAAAGCACCAGCGTTAAAAAAATCGAGGTGAAATTCAAAGATGTGAATGAGGAATTCTTGGCTAAAGACTTGAGCAACTTCGTCTCTCAGAATACCAAAAATTTATTTGTACGATTTGGAATATCGCAAGATTTCATTCTTGCAAATCCAGCAACCTGGAAATCTCGCGCAGACTATCAAGAAGGTCGTAGAATTGTAAATAACTTGCGCGTTGTGAACGACACTGCCGAAAGAGGAGTAAAAATGATACAAGATTATAATAGAATACTGTGTCAAGGCGAAGAAGAGAAACAGTATTTACTACATGTTATCGATTCTTACCGCAAGAAATACCCATCAGCGAACAAAAATATGTTAATTTGACTATATTATATTAAGAGTGCTTAGTAGTACTACTCAATTACAGCTTCTTTTATTTTTGTATGGGGAGTCCCTCAAGGAGTGGAGATAGAGGGTACGTTTGTTCGGAAAAGATGTTGGGGATGAAAAGTTAATGGGGGTCGGTCATATATTTTGCCCCCCTAGGGATGACCCCTGATGACCTATGGTGTTTTTCGAAAATACTGAGCAACCTCCATTTTTGTATGGTGACCCCCCTAAGGGGAGGAGATAGGGGGTGGGTGTCTTGGGGGAAAATGTTGGCGGTAAAAAGTTAATGGGGGTCGGCCATACATTCTTCCCCCCTACGGGTGACCCCTGATGACCTATGGCAATTTCCCACCTAATTTTGGCAAAGTGGACCTTTTTCTCGGCTCGTGCGCAACCCCTAATGTTTTTTTTTTTTAATTTTTTTTTCGGCATTGTCATTTTTTTTTCAAAAAGGCACGGAATAGAGCCCTCACCTACCAAACTATCGACACAAGGTCCACCCTAATGGGTATGCCCCTTTCTGCAAGCAAGCTCATGCTTAAAACCGAAGCTCTCAGACATGAGATGGTCTAGTGGCACGAATTGTAGGATTGTCAGGCAAGTATGGTCAAGTTATGACCTAAATCGTATGCTGAACCTCGTAATTAGTCCTCGACAAGATATCAAGATATGCTTGTAGCTGTTATTACCCAACACTGTTTAATAGGCAGACACGCGTTTAATATGCAATTTCTGCCTCATCCTCAACACATATCTAGTACATCCTTGAGCGGTCCGTCAAGTAGTTTAGAAGTTCTGATATTATTACCACTCTTTTGCAATCGGCTCCACTATGCGCAGTCGAAGTCGTAACTGACGAAAAATTTTGTCGCATGCTGTTTAGAGTGTTGAAAACCGAAACCGAAAAGCCGGAGAAACCGCCTAACAGGTTTTCGTGCAACTAACCATGTGCCGGTTTATTAGATGTCGGTTAACTTTTAATAATTAAACACAAAAAGATATAATTTTCATATATTAATTATTTTTTTGAATTAAGTAACACGACATCTATTTTGAAATATAATAATAATAATACGATTTCAAACAGTTTTTAATTTTGCAATGATTTCATCATTCGCATATCAAATAAATAATTTAAATTAGTGTGTCAATTAATTTTTTACATTTTATAAGATTATCATTCATGAAAATTGCTTCAAATGAATTGAAAAATAAATAACAAATATAGCGATGAAACACCCTCAAAATATGGAGTTCCGCAAGGTTCCCAACTCGGACCCATTCTATATATTATAGACGCTAATTAAATGCTATGCTCTCTGCCATAATTGTAGCTGACAAAAACATCGGTAATGCAACAAAAACTATGCAACATCAATTTGACATAGCAACGAAATGGTGTCATGATAATGGCCTTCTTATAAACGCAACGAAAACAAAAATTATGCATCTAAAACCGCCACATCTTAAAATAAAGATCCACGATAATGCATGTCTACATATGTAGACAAAACAATCCAATTGATACCTGTACTACAGTCATCGAATTGGTATAGACATACAAATATCTTGGCGTTCATGTAGACAGTAACTTTAAATGGAATACTCATGTTGAGAACCTACAGAGGAAGCTTGGGAAATCGGCATATGCTCTATTCCACTTAAGTAACTATGCCACTGACAGCGCTCTTAGACAGGCTTATTTTTCTTTACCGAGTCATATATCCGGCACGGAATAGCTGCTTGGGGTAGCGCAACATATTGCAGAACGCTGCAAAACACTCAGAACCAACTTCTCAAAATCCTATGGAAAACTAAAAATTTCGCTGCAAACAACCACCAATATCCAAACGATAACACTCGAGACTCGAGATTTCTCCAGCCAATCGACCATGCCCACAACGGAAGGTGTAATACAGCAGGGAGATTCAAAGGAGGACGCTTTCACAATGAATACGGGCGTAAAACACTGGACGTAACACTACCAAAGATTTGCAACTCTATACCGACACTTATAATGAAACAAACGATTAAGAATCACTTTTTAACCTTGCAATGAATTTAAAGTATTAAAATACATGAATTTAAAATAGTAAAATTTAAGAATTTAAAATATAATAGAGACTACACAAACATGACATATAAAACAGTAAAGATAATTAAATATTTTGAACCAAAACTAAGATATAATATCTTACAGACAAAGCCGATTGGCTTCGTGGGTTTAATTTTAAACTTTGTATAAAAATTTAAATTAATTAAATTAATTTAAAAAAAAAAATTAATTGAGTTGAATTGAATTGAATTAAATTAGATTGGATTGGATTGGATTGGATTGGATTGGATTGGATTGGATTGGATTGGATTGGATTGGATCGAATTGAATTGAATTGAAATTAGTTGATATGAATTGAATTGAACTGAACTGAACTGAACTGAACTGAACTGAACTGAATTGAATTGAAATGAAATGAAATGAAATGAAATGAAATGAAATGAAATGAAATGAAATGAAATGAAATGATATGAACTGAAATGAAATGAAATGAGATGAAATGAAATGAAATGAAATGAAATGAAATGAAATGAAATGAAATGAAATCAACTGAAATGAAATGAAATGAAATGAACTGAACTGAATTGAATTGAATTGAATTGACTTCAATTAAAATGAATTGAATTGAATTCAATTGAAATGAATTGAATTGAACTGAACGGAACTAAATTGAATTGAATTCAAGTGAAATGAATTGAATTGAACTGAACTGAACTGAATTTAATTGAATTGAATTGAGTTGATTTGAATTGAATTGAATTGAATTGAATTGAATTGAATTGAATTGAATTGAATTTAATTTGAAATGAAATAAATTGAATTGAACTGAACTGAACTGAACTGAACTGAACTGAATTGAATTGAGTTGAATTGAATTGAACTGAACTGAACAGAATTTAATTGAATTGAGTTGATTTAAATTGAATTGAATTCAATTGAAATGAAATAAATTGAATTGAACTGAACTGAACTGAACTGAATTGAATTGAGTTGAATTGAACTGAACTGAATTGAATTGAATTGAATTGAATTGAATTGAATTGAATTGAATTGAATTGAATTGAATTGAATTGAATTGATTTGACTTGAATTGAATTGAATTGTATTGAACCGAATTGAATTGAATTGAATTGAAATTAATTGATATGAATTGAATTGAATTGAATTGAATTGAATTGAATTGAATTGAACTGAACTGAATTGAATTGAGTTGATTTGAGTTGAATTGAATTGAATTGAATTGAATTGAATTGAATTGAATTGAATTGAATTGAATTGGATTGAATTGAATTGAATTTGATTGAATTGAAATGAAATGAACTGAATTGAATTGGACAGATGAGTTCTTTAACAAAAAATGGAAAACTATTAAAATCTGACAAATGTTGATATATTTTCAGAATAATAATGACACTTTTTACGGGCAAACAAGACAAGACAAGAAAATGTTATTTTTTGTTGATTTTGTATTAATTTGTTTACAAAAATTTAAACATCTTGTTCGCCATACGAAACGAAAAGACCGATTTCCCCATTCTGGAAAAACGAAAACGGAGAAATGTTCAATTGTGGAACTGTGAGTCAGTCGGTAAAACAACTCATTACCCGAGCGTACTAAGTTCACAAGCTTCTTAATTTTAGGGTAATTTTCACCATGTCTAGTTAGACCGAAAGAACTTTTATATATTTCAATTTCAAGTTAAACTGACAGCTATAATTAATCTCTAACTAAGAGATACCCAGATTGATGGAATTGAGAATTACTTTAGTAGAAACCAAGCTGACATTTTCATATGAGATACGTATGTCATAAACACAGCTTCGATGATGTACATTAAGCAAGAAGTGGCAAAGTTTGAAGTTTGAAATTCTTGACTTTATGGAAAGATTTCTGTTACTAACTCGCAATATTCTACAAAAATCCTAAAGGAATCATGTACGAAATTTCAGCCCTAAAATCTTTGTGCGACAGTTTATCTCGACTTACTCAGGGAATTTAGAAAGTTGTCAACTGTATTGTGGTAAAAAGTATTGTGGTCAACAATATGATAATTGTTGATTTTAATCTTTTATAAGTTGTATTCTATCTTCGCAAAAGTCACTTTTGTTACAATGATTACTCAATATCTGGCAAAATACATACCCATACTTACATACATTTTCCAATTTACTACATATAAAAATATAACAAAACATTTTCTTTTAATCTGCTGTGTAACATTCTATTATATTGGACGTCACTGATAATTCCCTTGAGTTGTGACTACGAGTACAATCGGTTTATATTAAAAACATAACTAATATTATTTTTCAATTATAGATGTCCTTCATGGAATCCTTCGTCTTACACTCAATCTCCTTCCATAGTTGGTTGATTAGAGTTGACACTAAAGTAATAGTCTTACTATATTTATTTATTTTTTTGATTTTGCCAAAAATAGTTTTAATACTCTTACACACATAAAACTGTATACATTATAGAGTAATACATACATAGAGGGAACATTTATCTAATCTGACTTTTCATTTCAGGTCTTTTCGTGGTGAGGTCGGTGTGAAAGGTGGAGTTACTAGAACTTTTGTCTTAAATTTTCATGTCGGTTTGGTGGAGAACTATGAAAATTCAATATAGTTCAAACTTTTTTGTTAGTACGGACTTGTGTTGCATTTAAGGCAACTATTTTAATAAACAAACACAACATGTTATTGTTGTTTTCTTGGTGGATGTTTTGTTCTAATGTGTCTATCTGCTATTATTAAACCAATTCTTTTCAACATCCAGCGTTAATTTCACAGGGGACCTAATGCCAGCAATTTGCTGAGAGAGATGTTTACTCGAGGTATGTATTACTCTATGGTATAAATTCATGTATAAAGTAGATGTACATTTGTGTATAGATATTTTTATATAAATATTAGAGTGACTGCTTTGAAGTTTTTCTCGGAAACCACGGAGGAAAGGGATCCAGCCACAATGGTAGCCAATAAAATGTACACTCTGAAAAATCTGTCTTTCTTTGTTGTTTGGGTGCAAATATAGCGTGTTTGTAACTTATCGCAAATATAGTACACTTGTGTCCAAACACATTGTATTTGCTACATAATATTACATGTTACAGTCAGTGATTATTAGGTTGCAATATATGTTTTTGTGGCCCAAATGTGGCATTTTTTGTTGAAAATTGCTGAAAACATAAACGTGACAGACAACAAAGCAGCAGATCTTCAATTCATGCAAACAATTCTTGCAAACATATAAATGGTTTCTGTAATATGTTGCGGGGACTGATTTTGAATAATTGCCATTAACTATTGTTATAACAAGCAGTTTTTTGTATCCCCTGCTAAACTATTTATTTCAAGCACATTGTATGGGGAGCTGCTTAAAATATCGTTTATCTCTTCATACAAAGTGGTCGAAAAAGGCAGGGCATAAAATCTACCCCTAACATGTACCCAGATTGTGTCATTTATGGTGTCCTTACACCTTTCATTTCAATATGCTAAACTAAGAAACCCCCACTCATACGATACGTCCTAACAATATGTTGATATGTAAGAATGTATACACAAAGGATGAGGCATCTACGAGTACAACTCGTCCATACAGACATACATACCTTCAGTCTGAGATATCGTTCATGTTTGCCCATTGCACCTTGACGTGTCTGTAGAACATAGATGGTATTAATGTGGGCCAATACGTTCTCGAATGTCAGCTGTAAATGAGGACGAATAGCTTCGAGTACTTCTAATATTGAACAGTTTTCATCCGCCACTCTGCAAAGAAGACAATTATAAAGAAAATCCATAACATTTTAGTAAAGTCCAAAGGAAAAATGCGAATATTAACCGAAGATTTATAGAAAGAGTGCAAAAATAATTACACCATTCCCAATTAAAATTTAAAAAATTTCTATTTAATTTTGAAAAATATTAATTGAAATTTGGAAATTATATTTATAATGAAATACATGAATTGGAATTTAAAATTTCTATTTAAAATTTGAAATACATCAATTGAAACTGAAAATATCAATTGAAATTAAAACAGCAATTGAAATTTTAAATACGTAAATTGAATTTTAAGAGACATAAATTGAATATTTGAAATATCAATTGAAATTTAAAAGACATTAAGACCTTAATTGGAAATACATCAGTTGAAATTTACAAGACATCAATTGAAAATTAAAAATCTAATACATAAAATCGCTCACTCATTTTTATTGAAAAAAACAATATTTTGGTGAAAAGTGGCAACCTTATAAAACATATATTTTAAAGTTGCAAAGCGTCACCAAAGACGATCAAGAAGCAAAACGATGTACAAGTAGAAAGTCAAAATTTCCCTTCCTCGAATTCCAACAAACAAAACGAATGAAACCTTAACCATTATCTGCGCGCTCTCTCTCTCTCTTACTCTCTTCATTGAATATTTCAATACACGAGCAGCTTATTGATAGTGTTATTTTATATAACTATACAAATTCCAACCAAGTTGAAGTAAAATTACATAAACTATTCAAAAAGTATGAAGTAATCAAGGTATAACGCGAGAAAAAAATGCGTTTAAGTTTTGGTTCTCTTTTACGAGGGTTGCCAAATTGCGCACTTCTTCTGGTCGTCTACTTCTTGATCGCCGTTGCAAGAAGTAGACAACCAATAAAGGTGTTCAAATTGCCAACCATCATAAAAGAGAACCAAAAAGTCGACACAATGCACCCAAACGCATTTTTCTCTCGCGTCATATCTTGAATATTTCATACTTTTTACATATTCGACACGTTTGGAAGTTATATATGTATATACAATAACACTATCATAAAGCCGCTCGTGTAGTAAAATATTCAATGAAGAGAGCAAGAGAGGGAGAACAGAGAATGATTAACGCATCAGTCGTTTCAGGGCACACTAATCACGGTAGTAGCAGTAAATATGTGTGTAATCATGTGCAAAATCGCACTTGGCTTCTGTCAAACTCAGCTGATAAAAATGTAAACAAAATGTGCATTTTTGAATCAGTTGTGATATAATTGGAAAGAAATATTTGCCAAATTAATGAAGATTGAAATTAATAATTGAAATTGTTTGATACTGCAGTTGAATTGGGTTTTCCCGGTGTGAAACTCTAACTCGTATTCGCGTCTGTTGTTTAATTCCGCGTCTGTAAACAACTTATAACCAACAAATGTAAACAAATTTGACATTTCCCAAGTGCGTCAAATGAAAAAAATCAAATCAGGTGTTCTAACGATACAACCTTGTCTTTCAACCATGAGTCGTTTTCTTTGTTGGCTTTCCACTCGAGAGAAATGTTGACTGTCTACTTTAGTTAGCGGAGTTCTATGGCACACCTGATCGAAAAGGTATTACGGAAATGATGTAGAATGAGAGACCAAAGAAGACATAGCGATTATAGACCAGAGGTCATAGTCTAATAATATAAGTCGACGCGTGGCGTGTTGTTGTAATATGAAACGATTTTGACAGAATTTTGTTGTACTATTGTTATGACAATACACTCGATATGTCAAAATCATTTTATATACGAAGAGAGGCAAAGGAAAAACGCCAAAGTAAATAATTACTTGCATAGGATTACATGTATTAAAAAAAAATAATAGGCAGAAAGTTGGAACGCATTTAAGATCCAAATTGGTAAGTATCCATCGGTAAGTCCATACATATGTAGGTAATTTTAGTTACTTCTTCTATATATTTTTAGCCAACAAAAAAACTACAAGCGGTGAAACGACCAGCGTAAGCAAAGAGGGCAAGGAAGATTCAAAACAAATGAAGAGACAAGTTTGACACTTCGAGTGCACTACGTAAACAAAGAATGATAAAAAGAAACAACAAAATAACAAAATGCCTGATCAGCTGGGCGTATGCTTCCACTTATATTATTACACTATGCCAGAGGTGAACAAAAATTTTTATGGTGTAGTGTTGGTGAGAAAAACGATGTTGCTTCAGTCGTCGTTTAGACAGCGACTTATGCACATGAGCATGGGTATATGATTTTTGCTGATATATCATCAAAAGATGAATATGTCCCCTCACTTCTTCACACGTCGCTTTCTCAACGACGACTGAATGGAAGAGCATAAGAATAAGTGTGACTTTGTTTATGTGTTGGTCTCCGCAATTGCGGTATGGGCTGGTCACCAGTGTTATAGACCATGCAGCAAACTAAGTTTAAATAGTGTTTGATTGATACTAATGACAACTAAATTATGTTTTATGTTGTTTGCATCGAACGAAAATACGCATTCCCTTTTATTTCTGTCCGTATTATGTGCAACCAAACAGAAAATTACAATAGAGAACACGAAGATAGGCATGGTGGCTCTTTTCTATTTCTGTATGCTTCTGTATATCGTTTGTGGCGCCACGTTTAGTATTTTTATGAAAGTAAACGATCGAATTTGCAAACATGAAAAAATTGATCACCGTTACGTAATTCAATATTTCCATTTGAAAGGTCTCAGTCCAAGCAATATTACAACCGAGCTAGATTCTACTCTGAAGGAGACTGCTTCTTCGTTTACGACTGTAAAATATTGGGTAGCAGAGCATAAACGAGGCCGTACGAGCTGCTACGACGAACACCGTAGTGGTCGACCAATTGAGGTGTCCACGCCAGACACGGTTAAAAAAATCCACAAAATGGTATTGGATGATCGTCGGTTGAAGGTGCGTGAGCTAGCTGAAATAATAGGCATTTCAAAAAGCGATATACATCGTATATTGACCGAAGATTTGAATATGAGAAACCTGTTCGCAAGACGGGTGCCGCGCTTGCTTTCAATAGAGCAAAAACAGCGTCGCGAATATGTTTCAGTAGAGTGTTTGCCGATGTTTCACCGCTATAAAGCGGCTCCACCATTTCACACCTGAGACAAAGAAATAGTCAAAGAAGTGGACTGGAGTGGGATAATCGTGTCCAAAGAAGGCGAAGACGGTTCCATCAGCAGGCAATGTCATGGCGTCTGTATTTTTTGGGATGAGCATGGGATAATTTTTATTGATTATCTTAATTTATTGCAGTACATCTCCAGTTCACACATCTAAAATTAATGAATTAAAGTTCGTATTGCTTCATGACGCACCTTATTCACTCTATTTTCTATTTCCAAACTTGAAAAAATGGCTCGGTGGTAAAAGATTTGCCAAAAATTAAGAGCTGGAGTTTCAGGTTGATCGCTATTTTAAGGAGTTTGACAGTTCTTGCTATAAACAGAGTATCGAAACTATTGAACAACGCTGGAAAAACTCTATCGAGCTAAAATGAGACTATCAGCCCGTTTCTCTATCTCGAACGACACCTTTCGTTCGTGCTCTAGGTGAAATAAAGTTGATTTGGGTTTCACAATCTTGTCGTTTCAAGCCGAACGAACACATAAAATTTTACAAAACTTTTCAGTACAAATTTTGGTTTCTCTATTTCGAATGTTCTGTCAGTTGGGAACAAACATAGAGTTAGACGAACGAAAATTTCGACATAGAGTAGCTTTTCGTTCGTGATAGAGAAACAGGCTGTATGTTGAAAATTAAAGAAAATGTTTCCCAACTTTTTTGTGTCTTCTTTGTTAGGTCGGCTAGTTCTGGGACAGCCCTCGTGTATTTCAACTGACGAATTTTAAATTTCAATTGAGGTCTTGTAAATTATAATTGATGTTTTTTCAAATTTCAACTGATGTGTTCCAAATTTCAATTGATGTGTTTTAAATTTCAATTGATATGTTTTAAATTTTAATTGTTGTCATTTAAATTTCAATCAATATGTTTTAAATTTCAATTGACATCTTTCAAATTTTCTATTGATGTGTTTTAAATTTGACTGTATATCTTTCAAATTTCAGTTGACGTCTTTTTAAATTGCAAGTGATGTCTTCAAAATGTCAGACAGAATTTTTAAATTTCAATAGATTTTTTTAAATTTCGATTGGAAATGGTTTAGAAGACACTGAAAGAAACATTGCGCATAGTAGACTAAATTCTAAAAATTTTTATAATTGAAAAATCTTCCCGAGTTGAAATAGTAGCAGCAGAGTAAATAAGTTTTCAATATAATTTTATAATTTTTTTATTTCATTAGTAAAAAAACCGGCAACTTAAAAATTACAAAATCTACGTATTTATAAATACTCGATAGTGTCGCCGTCACTATGCGAGGTGACCGCCGCCGAAAGAAATTTTAAGGTAGTCAACCTTTTACGACAAGACTACTTAAAACCACTGTGCGACAATTATTTCACTAACCAATACGCACACAAATTATTACAAGATTCCTACATATATTCACTAGAAGGACCTGCACAAGGATATAATACATTTGTGCGGTAATTGCAATAAAGCTAGAATCATCATTGAATTGCAAAAGGTTAAAGGAAAGCAAGACAATAAATGCTCTTGTGCATATACTTACCGGGGTATAACTCTTGACACGGATTTGCCAGCCTGTACAATTTTCATTTGACGGTCAAATATCAGATGGAATGGAAATACTTTGCAAAACGTTGCGGGTGATATTAAAGGATCTGTATTAAATGACACAGAAAGAAATTGAGAAATGATTTAAATAAGATTTCATATTTTTGATTTAGGTAAAATTTTTGTAAATCTTTCTATGTGTTTATTACCTTCACATAAGTATACTGTATCATCTGGTGGTTCTTTGCTCGCTTCCTCTTTTGACCTAGCTGCCTCACTGTCCGATTTGTTATTGGCCGATATTTCACGTATCAGAAATTGTACATGGTCATAACGTTCAATGTCATCACTTTTATTCTTGAGTAGACGCAAACATTTCTGTTCCTTGTCCTCGCTGTCAAAGCTATCTGCATTTGTGGCAGTCACCGATGAGGCGGAATTTGATTTTTTTCTTGTAAATGGACATGGCTCTGGAAGAGACAGAATCAAAATACGTCGGAAATGAGTATGTCTGATGATTACAAGTAAATACAAATAGTTTTTTAAATTAGATCAATTGAATGTATGGAAGAGGAAACTAAAATGTTCAGGACGTTAACTTGAAAAATAAAATTTCAAATTAAAAAGAAATATTTTGATAAGAAATTCTTACCGCATTGTATTTATGTTCAATTTACAACTTTTAGCAGAGAAAATAAAATAAACGCGTCCAATTAAATTTAAGTAATTATAAAGAAATATAAAATAAGAGTGGTATTCGTGGAAACGCGAAAACCTCGAAAACTTGTACAAGAAACGTCGAAACAAAACCGAAATGTTCTCATACAAAACGACTTGCTGCACAAAGCCGCATTCACAATGCAAGCGACAATTTCGTTTTTCATGCTATCTCGTTCTCACACACAGAATTTCACATAATGGCCTTTCGTTTTTTTTACAAAAATGTAACTCCAATTTGTCGCAGAAGTTGATCTATTCCTACTCCAGCAACATATTTGTTCGAATAAATAATGTACTATTAAGCCAGAATCACAATGCAAGCAACATTTTCAAAAGGCGTTCACAATGCAAGCAACAGTTTACTTCGAATCGAGATATTTGTTCTAACAGGTGATACCAGTATTACGGCCAATATATCAAGGCAACAATACAATATATTTTGTTTTCATGTCAAAGTTAACACAAATCTTTGTCAAGAATAAAAGTAAGCCAGAAATTACCAAAACCAAATACATTTGAATTTGATTGTTCATGTAATGAACAGAAAAAAAAGAAAATAATTTAAGTTGTTCTTATCACACTACCTCTATTAGTAGCATCATGATTCAAATGTCACATCCAGGGTTGTATTTCGAATATTAAAAAAGTTAATGTATTTAAACATATTTGGTATTAAAAGATTCTATAGATAAAATAACGTTTTATAATGCGTCTTTTAACACAAATAGGTTCAATTTTCATTGATGTTTTTAAGTTTGAAAATGAAATTCGAAGTACAGCGCCATCTACCGCTTAATAGTACATTATTTATTCGAACAAATATGTTGCTGGAGTAGGACTAGATCAACTTCAGCGACAAATTGGAGTTACATTTTTGTAAAAAAAACGAAAGGCCATTATGTGAAATTCTGTGTGTGAGAACGAGATAGCTTGAAAAACGAAATTGTCGCTTGCATTGTGAATGCGGCTTTAAGCGGTAGATGGCGCTGTACTTCGAATTTCATTTTCAAACTTAAAAACATCAATGAAAATGGCAAAGACGATTTACAATTAGACGACCAGAAGATGTGCGCAACTTGGCAACCCTGGTAAAAGACAACCAAAAAGTACTAGGAGTTCACTCAAACGCATTTCTCTCTCGCGTCATATCTTGCTTATTTCATACTTTTTGCATAGTTTATGTAATTTAACTTCAACATGGTTGGAATTTGTATAGTTATATACAATAACACTATCAAAAAGCTGCTCGTGTATTGAAATATTCAATGAAGAGAGTAAGAGAGAGAGTAGAGAAGTACTAGGGTTTCACTCGTTTTGTTTGTTGGCATTTGAGTGAAGAGAAATTTTGACTGTCTACTTATACATCGTTTTTGAAAATGGAACCCATTTGTGTTAAAAGACGCATTATAAAACGTTATTTTATCTGTAGAATATTTTAATACCAAATATATTTAAATACATTAACATTTTTTAATATTCGAAATACAACCCTGGATGTGACATTTGAATCATGATGCAACTAATAGAGGTTGTGTTATAAGAACAACTTAAATGATTTGCTTTTCCTTCTGTTCATTATATGCAGAATCAAATTCATATGTATTTGGTTTTATAATTTCTGGCTTACTTTTATTCTTGACAAACATTTGTGTTAACTTTGACATGAAAACAAAATATATTATATTGTTGCCTTGATATATTAGCCGTAATACTGGTATCACCTGTTATAACAAACATCTCGATTCGAAGTAAACTGTTGCTTGCATTGTGAACGCCTTTTGGAAATGTTGCTTGCATTGTGATTCCGGCTCAAATGTCCGCCGTTTCGATGTTTGCTCAGAAAAATTAACTCGAAACCTTTCTACATTTGTGCAAGTCATTTAGTATGAGAAAAAATTTTATTTTGACGTTTGCTGTGCGGAGAACAGAGTTCGTATTTCGTGGGTAATAAGTTACCCTGGGTTACCCAGGGTAACCCATTATAATTGCCGTGGGGAATGAGTAGCGATCGTTTACCCATTACCCGCAGGGTATGGGGAAAATAATGGGTAGCTACCCACTACAATGGGGAATTACTCATCACGACTTCCTATTACCCTCAGGGCAATGGGGAAAATAAGGGGTCGCTACCCACGAAATGGGGAATTACAGATCACGATTACCCATTACCCTCAGGGCAATCGGGAAAATAATGGGTAGCTACCCACGACAATGGGGAATTACCCATCACGATTTCCCATTACCCTCAGGGAAATGGGGAAAATAATGGGTAGCTACCCACGACGATGGGCAATGGGTTACACAGGGTAACTCATCCCCATTTTGGATCGATAATATGAAAAATATTGAAAAAATAACCAATTTTTGTGGGTTTCTAAGGGGTTTTCATAAACTGGTCCAATTCGTATGGAAGAATTTTTTTTCGAAAAATCGCACAAAATAAATACATCGCTAAAATAAAAAAGTGCCTATAACTCGAAAACGGTGCGTCCAATCGAAAAAATAATAAAAAATTTATCTGCGATGGAGTCTTTCACCAATGGGTGTCTCCAATATGGCATCACTTTTATTATCGATTTATTGCCACCTTTTTATTTTAGCAATTTTTTATTTTTGGCGATTTTTCGAAAAAAAACTTCTCCATACGAATTTGACCACTTTACGAAAACCCCTTAGAAACCCACAAAAATTGGTTATTTTTTCGATTGGACGCTCCGTTTCGGAGATATAAACATGAGGGCGTTTTAGCGACTTTTTGTATAAAAAATTTTATTTTTAGCGATTTTTTTTAAAGTGAAGCCATATTGGAGACCCCCATTGGTTAAAGTCTCCTTCGGAGACAGACGACAGCGTTAATTTGCATTAAAAGCTCACTAATGTGAATTAACATTTTGCCATGACATGCGACAGTTTTTGCATTTAGTAAACAGCTGTTTGTTTGTAAACAACTGTTTGTTTGTCAACTAATTTTTTGGACTTTTACATCAGATGCAGAACCTCCGCATCTCCATCACACCACACGCTTCGCTTCTTTCCCTTGGAAATCTTAAAATGGAAAAAATGCGTTTCGATTTTAAATATTTCTCATTTTTTGCAAAAAACAATTAAAATAACTCACCTTTGCTGACTTTGAATCCATTTTCAATTCACGATAGCAAACAATTTGACAACAGCTGATTCTAGATGTATCAAATACATGGTGATAGCAGGTGGTGTTGTTGCAATAACATACACTTCAGCGGTGTAAAGCATCAGTACATAAAATCAACAAAGCAAACAACAAACACAAGAAAGTTCCACTTCCACTGTGTTCCGGCTATCACCTCTATGTATAGATACATTTTGAGCTGATTGATTGTCGACGGTGTTGCCATATTGAAATACCTAACTGCAGTATAAATGCACTCTGATTTCATGCATTTACGCCAAAGCTAATACACATTGGGACGGAGATAATTCACAAGTTAATTTGAATTAAGACTGCTAATGCAAATTAACGCTATCGTCTGTCTACGCTATAACCCAAGATAATGAAGCACTCTGGTAACAGTCCTATTGAATTGGATATAAGAAAAAGAAAATGGACTTGGATCGGCCACATACTTATCTTTATTGCGTCATTTCTCTTTCTAAGTTAGGGTCATATTTATTTGTATTTTATAAATTTTTGAAACGATGCGGGATGGGGGCTAAATGAAAGAAAATTTAACAACATTTTGATGTGTTAACATCTATAGGCGCGGGTACGGCCAAAATTCACAAAGTGAATCCATTCAAACACAGTTCATCCGACTGCGATCACACAGATTGTCAGACTGCGATCACACAGATTGACCGACTGCGATCACACATTGTTTGCCGTTAAACTCCTCGGAAACGGCTGGACCGATTTGTATGAAATTTTGTGTGCATATCGGGTAGGTCTCAGAATCGACCAACACCTATTTTTCTTACCCCTAAATGATAAGGTGACCCACCCCTATATAGAACACAGTTTTGCCCGACTGCGAAACACAGATTGTCAGACTGCGAAAAAAACCCACACTGATGTAGCGGTGGCGAACAGTTGTATTGTGTGGGTGCGGAGTACTCTCAGAGCAAAGAGAATAATGAGGTGTGGTTATACGTATACAAATGACATAGCAAGAGAGCAACGAAAATTGTGAACTTGTGTAGAGTATGTACGAACATACATGTGGCTGTTGCTTTGTATGCATGCATACATACCGAAAAAACCTTAGATTGATTTTTAACCCTTTTTCCCGTGATCCAATCGAGCTGAAACTTCGCAGCCAAACTAATGGCGACGACAAAAATGAACTATCAAAATGTGGCCGGGATTGGACAAAGGGGCGTAGTACCTCCCATACAAATCATAAATTAAAAATCCATTATTTCTGTTCCTATTAACGGTATTTGAACAAAATTGGGTATGTTGGTTAGGTGTACATATTCTAAGATTGCTGCAAATATGGACGGGATTGGGCAAAGGGGCGCGGTCATATAGAAAAGAATTCATAGTCAAAAACTATGCTTTTACGGGTTGGTTTTTTTTTATTATTGTGAAAGGTAAGTCAAATATAATGTGGGTGCAGAACACTCAGAGCAAAGAGAATAATGACGTAGTTATACGTATATAAAAATGAGATAGCAAGAGAGCAACGAAGATTGTGTGAACTTGTATAGCGTGTGTACGAACATAACAATGTATGTATGTCATGTGTCTGTTGCTTTGCATTCTCGTTGTTTTTGATGTGTAAACATCTATACGCTGGGGGTAAAAATCTTTTTCACAAAACAATCACAAATTTAGAGTAAGATGTGCGATGTAATCGTTAACCAATCGTACAGCGTTATCAAATCGGTGTGAGCTATGTATGAGTGTATTAGTGTAATCATACGCTGCATACAATATACTCACCACCATCTAGTGTGCAATAGTAGCTACTAATTTTCACTAATTCTCGTACATTCACGGTTGCCACGGTTGGTAATATCCAACCAAAATTGGTAACATTTAAACGGCTTGGTAACATGGTAACATCTTATTCATTTTGGTAAAATTTTGAAAAGAAATAATTAGTATAAGAAAAAACATTTGATTTCAAACTTCTATTAGAAAATTTGTTCAAATATGATCTAAAATGTTACTTACAAACAGAAGAAAACATGAAGCAGTGGCAACACTGTTTGGGAGAATAAACAAAACACGCGCTTGCCGTCGTTCGCACTAAACAACCAAATATATTCGTCTCTTTCGCACTGACGAACTCAGTAAACTTCCCAATGGAGACAAGCTCATGTTCCCCAGAAAATATAAAATGGAAAATCTAACTAAATGTTATTTATGATTAATGCATAAATTGTATTGCCTGCGACCGGGTTTGTTCTGAATTTATTTCCCTATTTACTTAGACTTTTCTCTTAATTTTTTCTGGGAGCAAAATGTTCCGCGCGGGGTTTGATTCATGATTAATTATAAAAGCGTTATAGCGAATTTACACCGCCGTTTATCTCGGTCAGTTTAGCGATAACCCTATTCTCTAATCTTTGCCGTTTACACCACCCAATTTGAGATTAAATTCACATTTTAGTTGGCAACTCCGTGCTTAGACAAACTCCACACTGAGACAACATTTTCGAAGACGGGGGCACAACAGAAAAATTTAGTTGGCGGCTATTGGTTTTTCTATTTTGTAAAAATTAGGTATGTTTGTGAAATAACTGAACCTTTAGAATTGGATCAGTGAGTCAAACCGGGCCAGCAGATAAAATCTGCTCACAGTTTAAACCAATATGAGCCATTTATATTGGCGGCGGCGTGAAGTTCAAAAAGTTTTGGTGGCGGCGACACGTCGGAAAATATTTGATCGGCTTCCATTTGTCTAGCAGTTGATTTTTTGTGAATGTTCTTATTATGGTTGCATTTTTTTAGTAGCTAACAGTGTTGCATCAAAACGAACAACAACTTTACAAATTAAACTTCAGTTTCCACAGATTAAAATTGTATCGTATGAGTAATCTTCTGGGTTGTCGCGGGTTAACGGAGTTAACCATCGAAATGCGCTAATATTAGTCGGTGTAAATGCCGTACTAGGTAACTTGTGCACTAAATAATTTTGCATTGAATTTGAAAGGCAATAAAATACAAAGAAAGTGAAGTTTGTGTTTATTTCATATTTTGTTTTTTGTAATCTTTATATTGATGTACATACATATATATGTAATATGATTATCTATAATTAATTATTTTAAATAAACACTTAATGTTCTAAATGGTGGTAACTTTTGGTAACTTTTTTTGGAAAATTCTGGTAATTAAAAAATTAGTCCTGTGGCAACCGTGGGTACATTGAGTTATCGTAGGCAAATGAAAACAAATAAATAAAATGAATACAAAAACATTTAATTTTAATAACTTTTAAAAAGATTTTTTGCACTTTTAATAAGAAATTTACTAAAACAAAGCAAAATAAGGAAAACTAAAAACTAAACTTGTCAAACTATAAGTCTTCTTCGTCTTTGAGATTGTCAGTCATACTTAACAGCTGCATATAAGCACCATCTAGTGTGCAATAGTAGCTACTAATTTTCGAAAACCATTGCTGTAAAATAACTACATGCATTACATTTCAGTAAACAGCTGATTAATAACTTGTCAACCGCAACAAATAGAAAATAATAAAATATTTTACAAAACACCAAAAAAATTATAACTCAGAACATAAAACAACACAAAGTGTATCAAAGTTGAATGGAGGTAATGTTAATTCTAATAAAATTTCTATTAGATTCCAATATAAATTAAGATTATAACATATCTTCATTACGTAATGTTGCCTTACACTGCAGCTGGTGCACGACAATTGGGTAACAATCTCCATCTCATGCCAATTATTATGGGTGGAGATTTTAATACAAATTTTGCAAACCCACAGTCGCAAGCTTTATCCAAATTTTTATTTGACGTTTTCCACTTGCATATGAGCAATTCTCCACAGATGCAGTTTTCCATAGATTTTTAAATACAATCGAATCAAAAATTTAAATATGTATCTTATTTTAGTTACCATAAGCCAATATTAACTATTTGTACTTAAGGCATTTACCATAGATGGGCACTTTGCAGTACTACTAAAATTTCAGTAAAAATAATTCTTTAACTAGTAAATTTTTACTGATTACTAAAATTTTTTTCAGCAATTTTTATAAAGTGCCTACATGATTACGATGAGGTGCATTGAATTTTCAGTAATCAGTAATGCCCGATTACTGATTATTATGAATACGACCCTATGACTTGACTGGTAATGCAAATTAAATTTCATTATCAGTAAAAATTAACTGAATTTTTTCAGTAATCAGTAAATTTTCTGCTTCCTGTAATTTTTAATGCAGTACATATATACTGCAGTGTGCCCATTTACTAACCAAATAAGTTAAATAAAACAAACAAAGACCAGCAAATTCCTATGTATTTACAATATTGAAAGTTTTGATGCTTTTAATTGATTAATTAAAAAAATATACTAAAAGCATAAGTACTTCCAACTTAAAAGAATTTTTTCATTACTAGATGTTTACACATCTCCCCTGTGATCGGACTCACATTAATTTTTTTTTCATACATACATAACAACCATACAGAAAAAAATAATTTTCAGATTCAATTAAAATATTCGTATATTCAAACAGAACATTAATTAAAAATCCTGTGATACAATATTTTTAGGTTGTACATTGGAAAAATATTCATTTTTAATTGATGTAAAATTTCACCCATCTACGATAATATTTGTACGTTGTTTATCAAAAATATTATTGCTTTCAGTCGATGAAGAAATTCACATATTAACAAACTAAATTGCATCTCAATTGTCGTTTTGTCATCGATCCGATTTTTTTTTAGAAATATTGTTTCTTTAAAAAAAATATGAACCAGCCGCTGTAGGATTTGAACTCACATTCGCTGGATGATCGTTTCGATGTTTGTGAAACATATTTTTCAGCAGCGTCTAGTCCGCTACGCCACCAACTGCCTGTACCAACTAATCTCTAACCGAAGTTATTTGGTTGCTCGTGTCGTATTTATCGAAACGAACGAAAATAAAAATTAGTATTTTTTTCTAATTTAACCAAAACGTTTGTTAGAAATGGTATACATTTTGATGAATTTATTTGTTAACCAAGTTAATTGAGTATGAATTATGATATTTTTTTAGAAACTTCATCAATTATTGTGGTATTTCCTATGAAATTTTTTGCTGGTACCATTAATCGATTTTCATTTCAATATTTGATTAATTTTTTAGTACATGAATGAAAAATTTAATTGAGTGCTGAAATTTTTCACGTACCAAGTTTTTTGTTAAAATTTTACTGTCGTCTTCTTTTTTTGTGCATAATCTCATATTTTCTTTGTAATAATGAAATAGATTTAAAAATAAAAACAACATATTTGCGAACATTTAGCCAAGTTATTGACCAAAAAGTTGGAAAAAATGGCTTTTTTGTGATGTTGAAGCAGTAGATGCATTTTTAAGTTTGTTTTACATTTTGCTCTTCCACCGAGATATACTGGTCTCAAAGTATCAAAAACGTGTTTAAAATCCACTTTACGATGGATATCTCAAAAACAAAATCCACTTTACGATGAGATAACACAAAAAACTTGAGCAAAATTGGCAAAACTTTTAAGCCAAAAAACATGTTTTGGGATGTACTTTCAGCAGCCATTGGCAAAACTTATGCCCGAAAATGTGTATTGCACTATGATATATACAGGGTGATTCAGGAAGTTCCGGACAAATTTCTCTAGCGTATTCCTTGGCTCATTTCATGAAGAAAAGTTCACTAGGTCCATATCTGAAAATGCAAGGGTGCGAAATGGCAGCGGGTTCAAAATTTTCGGATTGGTGGTCGGAGGGTTGTAGGGTAAAGTTGCTAACTTCTGAGCCAGTGGTCGGATTTTTTTGTTTTTGGGCTTGTGTGTAAGGTCGTTAAGAGGCCTTTGAGAAAAGTAGAAAAAAGTCAAATCGCCGAGATACAGATACAAAATGGAAAAAAAATTAACATAACCTCAATTTGCTCAGCCAGATGGCAGGTAACGTATGTTTTAGCCATATCTCTTACGTTTCCAAAATGACCCAAAACAAAGGCCAGCGGTCTTACCGTTCCAAAGTTATGACCATTTTACTGAAATGCAAAAATGTTTGGTTTTGTTTTTGGAAGCGAAATAACAGCACACATTTATTTGTTTTTGTAAATTAACACGTTTAAGATTTTATTTTACTGAAATTTTCGGCAGAAGAATCAATCACAAAAAAAAACATTTGATGTTAATGGAAGTTTTCAATGTGGTTCCCATTTTCTACTAAACACAATTGCAGCCGTTTGCGAACCACATCCGCCACGTTTAGTTCAGTCATCTTTACACGAACTTTCTCCGCAACTTCCTTAATGCGTGCAAGTAACTGGCTCAGAAGTTAGCAACTTTACCCTTCTACCCTCCGACCACCAATCCGAATATTTTGAACCCGCTGCCATTTCGCACCCTTACATTTTCGGATATGGTCCTAGTGAACTTTTCTTCATGAAATGAGCCAAGGAATACGCAGGAGAAATTTGTCCGGAACTTCCTGAATCACCCTGTATGTATACTGTTTTCTTCGCAACGTCATAATCCTTCTCCATTATTAGGTTTCTGGAAAAATATAAAATTTTCTTCACAAAAACAATAGATGTTTCCCAAATTATTTCACTTCTTAATGAATAATTTTTATTTATCGTCTGGTTTTATGTTTATATTGTTGTATGAGATACACTCCGGTTCACTTATTTAAAGGCACTAAAAATTCCATATTCAGCAGCCTGTATATTTTGCAATTTGTAACCGATTGCTGAATTTTAAAATGGAAATGGAAGCTAGACATCTTGAGATAAAAAAAAATCATTCCAATCAGTAGTGGTTTCTTCACTAAAGAACTTTTTTTGAGCAATTTATAAAAAAAGTCCAAAAATGTGAAATTTTTTTGGTTCACTTGAATAAAGGCACTTTAACTAATTTTAATGAAAAACAGTTTGACTTGTTTTTTTTAAATTTATTTTACTTTATTTAAGAACTATTAGTAATGGGTACAATCCCCATTGTTTTTAATATGTAACTTCAAATATACGGGTTTTCATTGAGAGATAAACAGAATTTATGTATGTAATCCAACGAAATTTGATTCCAAGCATCCTTAATGACCTGAATTAGTGACTGCTTGTCATCAGATTGTCTACCTCCTTCATAGACCTTACGAGATAACCAACCCCAGTCCTTCTCGATAATGTTTAGATCTGGCGAATAGGGTGGCCCGTCAAGAATATTAACATTTTGGCTGGCAATGAACTCCTTTCCTACTCTGGCGTTGTGTATAGGGGAATTATCCTGTTGCAATATCAAAGATATGGGACCAAGTAGTTCACTGAACTTCGGGAAAGCCGATTCCAATAACGTTTTATAGCTTGCACCAGTCGTTTTTGCACTTTAAAATTAAAGTTCGATGGTGCCATAGCACGTAATAGCACCCCACACCATATCCCCGCCCTCTCGGCTGTGATGTCGGTTCAAAAACGCTTTTCTTTGCGCAGATTATGGAAATAATAGTTGTAGTCATCAGGTCCAACTTCTTCTGCATATACAACGGTTCTCCAGTCAATTACACGACCTCTTGGCTGCACATCCCATACCATATAGTCTCTTGGGAATTGAAGCCGCTTTTCCTTACGAGGAGCATTAAGTGGCGGCTTTTTTTGTAATTTCAGGAATTTTATATACTCACAGCTCTTAATTTCTCTGCGTACTGATGACTTGCTCGCTTCCACTCCAGCTTGAGCTCTTATTTTTGACAAGGATAAGGCAGAATTAGAAGCAATTCTGATGATTTTTCTTTTCTCATACATACGTAGAAAAAGACAATGAAACCCTTCCTTTAAAATTTTCCCCATACCCCTCGGTGTATTGGATGTAATTGTCGGCAAGTGTTGGACTCCGTCCAATTTTTTTAGCTATTGCACGGTTAGAATATCCTTCAGAACGATAAACATTGATTTTAGTTTTTTCCGATAGATTTAAAATTTGTTTGTTTTGCCATTTTGACTCGTAAAATGATTAAGATGAAATAAACAAACGCTCCCTACAAAAATCATCGCTTACTTTAAAAATAATAAAAAAATAATAAAGTGCCCTTATTCAAGATAACCAAAAACAATATCACATTTTTTGACTTCGTTTTTAAAAATTGCTTAAAAAAAGTTCTTTAGTTAAGAAACCACTATTGTGATGATTTTTGTATATCTCAAGATGTCTAGCTTCCATTTCCATTCTAAAATTCTGCAATCGATTACAAACTGCGAAAGATAAAGGCTGCTGAATATAGAATTTTTAGTGCCTTTAAATAAGTGAACCGGAGTGTATGATTTTGTTTTATGAAAACTAAAAAATCACGAAAATCGAAAGCTCTATTTTATTTGTTACTGTTTTCATTCGTTACTTTAAAGAATGAATTGAATAATTCATTTTACAAACACAGGCCGTTGAAACAATATTACAGCCTGTTTTTGTAAGACTTTTTCGACGTCACACGATCATTCGTTTCCAGTCTCAATCGTTTCAATTTTGGTTTTTATAGAGCGCATAAAAGCTTTAGTAGTATGTAAATTGATGGTATTAAAAAAGCTTTTTGTCTCGTCAGTGCAAAATAGACAGTCAAAATTCGCGCTTCACTCGAGTGTACAAATACAGTCAAAATTCGCGCTTCTCTCGAGAGTAGAAATACCAAGTAGTGTCAAAGTCAACACATACGTATACCAACAAATAAATGTAAACAGAAAACTACAAAAACAACACCTTTGAATCTGACAGAACAACAAGAAAAAATTTAAATCAGCTTTGTACTGAGTTTACCTTCTCATTGTACCACACAGAAATCATGTTGACAGATAGGTTAGATTTCTCTGAAGCGGCCCTTAGACCTGTGGATAAGTTGTTCGACTTCAACTTCGATTATTTCGCATCAACTTCGATTTTGTCCTTACACTCTCAAACTAATTGAAGAAACTTAATTTTCTTAAAATATTTAAAAATAACATAATAAATCATAATTATTATTAGTTTATATTTTTCCGATAATGTTTAATTTATTTATTTTTTGGTTCATTTATTTACATATTGCCGATAGTGTTGCCTCATTAGCGTTTCTCAACGAAATGCATATAAAAGTTGATGCAACTTCCCGTTACACTGGTGGATAAGTTTATATAGATGTCAAAAAATCAAAATCGATTTGATTTTACATCAAGTAGTTTGTACAAACTACCAACTTCATCTTACATCATGAATAAGTCGCTGCAACTTATCCACAGGTCTAAGGGCCCCTTAATAGTGGTACATATTCATGCAGACAAGAAAACCTAGAACTTTTGCTCAGCGTAAGTTTGCCCCGAAACGTTTCATGAGGCACCAAATAAAGTTGCTCAGTGTATCTATGCAGCAATTGCCAAAAAAGGTTGATAAGTAATTAAACGAAGTAAAATTAAAAGTATATGCTTTACCTATTCCATTATTTTATTTTTTTCACATAAACCAAAAACCCTCTCTTTTTTTCAATACAAAAATGTTGACAATGAAATGTCAAAAGTTTTCACGTTTCTTTTTTGTTTGTTTAGACGTTTGCTGTGCTGTTTTCGAGTTTACGAGGTTGTTTCGAGCTTTCATGAAGACCACTAATGTGTTCTTTTTTAAGTAGCGTTCACAATGGAAGCAACGATATCGTAATTCATTCCCTCTTGTTCCCACTCACAGTATTTCATATATTATCTTCTCATGTTTTTCGTGAAATTGGAATTCAAATTTTTCATAGAAGTAGGTTCTACTTCAAATTGGAATTGGTTTGCATCAGTTTAATGCTACTGACCGCTAGGGGCGCTTTACTTAGAATTTTGTTTTAAAACGAAACCGTCCAAGGCCATGATATATTATGGAACATAAGCTGTTAAACATTTCTATAACTTTAAAACATTTCTAAACAAAAATTTTAAAACATTTCTATAGACAAATTTGAGAACTTTTCTATAGAAAAATTTGAAAACTTTTCTAAGAAAAATTTGAAAACATTTCAATAGAAAGACTTTAAGACTTTTCTAAAGAAAAATTTGAAACCATTTCTGTAGAAAATTTTTAATACATTCCTAAAGAAAAATTTTAAAACTTTTCTAAAAAAAATTTTAAAACATTTCAATAGAAAGATTTGAAGACTTTTCTAAAGAAAAATTTGAAACCATTTCTTTAGAAAATTTTTAATACATTCCTAAAGAAAAATTTTATAATATTTCTAAAGAAAAATTTTAAAAAATTTCTATAGAAAACTTTTAATATATTTCTAAAGAAAAATTTTAAAACATTTCTATAGAAAAATTTGAAAACTTTTCTATAGAAAATTTTAAAACTTTTCTAAAGAAAAATTTGAACACGTTTCTAAGGAAAAACTTTTCTATAGAAAAATTTTAAAGCATTTCTAAAGGAAAATGTTAAAATATTTCTATAGAAAAATTTAAATACATTTCTATAGAACAATTTGAAAACTTTTCTTAAAAAATATTTGAAAACATTTCTATAGAAAAATTTGAAAACATTTCTAAAGAAAAATTTGAAATCTTTTCTATAGAAAAATATTAAAGCATTTCTGAAGACATATTTTAAAACTTTTCTATAAAAAAAATTAAAAACTTTTCTATAGAAAAATTTAAAAAGTTTTCTATAGAAAAATTTGAAAACTTTTCTATAGAATAATTTGAAAACCTTTCTATTGAAAAATTTTTTAAACATTTCTAAAGAATAATTTGAAAAAATCTGTATTGAAAAATTTTAAAACTTTTCTACAGAAAAATGTTAAAACATTTCTATAGACAAATTTGAAAACTTTTCTAAAGAAAAATTTTGAAACATTTTTATAGAAAAATTTGAAAACTTTTCTAAAGAAAAGTTTGAAAACATTTCTATTCAAAATTTTGAATACATTTCTAAAGAAAAATTTGAAATCATTTCAATACAAAAATTTGAAATCATTTCTAAAGAAAAATTTGAAAACATTTCTATACAAAAATTTTAAAACTTTTCTAAATAAAAATTTAAAAACATTTCTATAGAAAAATTTTAAAACTGTTGTAAAAAAAAATTTGAAAACATTTTTATAGAAAAATTTTAAAACTTTCCTAAAGACAAATTTGAAAACTTTTCTATAGAATAATTTGAAAACATTTCTATAGAAAAATTTTAAAACATTTCCAAAGAAAAATTTTAAACAAAAAATTTAAAAACTTTTCTATAGTAAAATTTTAAAACATTTCTGATAGAAAAATTTGAAAACATTTCTATAGAAAAATTTGAAAGCTTTTGTAAAGAAAAATATTAAAACTTTTCTATAGAAAAATTTTAAAACTTTTCTAAAGAAATATTGTAAAACATTTCTATAGAAAAATTTTAAAACTTTTCTAAAGAAAAATTTGAAAAAATTTGTATAGAAAAATTTGAAAACTTTTCTAAAGAAAAATTTTAAAACATTTCTATAGAAAATTTTTAACACATTTCTTAAGAAAAATTTTAAAACATTTTTATGGAAAAATTTGAAAACATTTCTATAGAAAAACTTGAAAACTTTTCTAAAGAAAATTTTAAAAACATTTCTATAGAAAAATTTAAAAACCTTTTGTATAGAAAAATTTTAAAACATTTCTTAAGAAACATTTGAAAACATTTCTAAAGAAAAATGTTAAAACTATTCTAAAGAAAAACACATTACTTTTTGCCCCGAGTAGTGCTACAAATCTGATGTCCGTGTCTCACATTTATTTTCTTTTTATTTTTTATTGCTTACTTTATCGTTTGTATTACAATTCTCCATTTTTTTCACTCCACAAATATGTATACTGCAGTATAATGTAAACAATGTTGCCAGTCAGCTGTTTTTTCGATCTTATTTGAACAAATTTGTTGCTTGCATTGTGAACTCCTGTTGAAATTGTTGATATCAGTGTGAACGAGCCTTTACTGCATTCAAAATATAAATTTACATATTCGAGATGCTCCAACTCTCTCCTCCTACGTTACCCTTTATGCTGCATCCGCAATGAATCGGATGTCTGTCATCGAGTTTGCTATAACATCGAACAAAAATTAAATTTTTCATTTTGCGGATTCACAATGTTCATATATTTACACAAATTTCACATTCACAGTAATAATTTCTGCTTTGTTTTTCAAACCTCAGCGACAGAATTCTTCTCTTAAATTTAAAATTTGCAACTTCCAGACGTTCGATTCGCTACAGTCAACAAATTAAGAGCGAGTTGGTGTATCTCGTATAATACTAGTAATCTATGATTTAAAACAAAACGAACAAAATCAGAATCAGCAGGAATGGATATTTAAATTTTGTCACTTTGAACAATTTTTTTCTATTTGCCAACTGTTTTACTTTGCTCGCAATTTTGCAAACAGATATACATATTTGCATACCCCAAAAGTAATATTGATAATTTAAAACAGAACTGGTATATCCACGATTTCTCTTGAGCTGAAGAGAGCTTCAATTCATTCATCTCCACATACATCATTTCATTTGAGCTGATCCTATAACATTGCCTTTATTTGCACTTGTAAAAACTCGCATTAGAGTATTATAGGCCCCATACTATTTCCCGGCATTGGAGTCGACAAAAGAAATTCAGATTTAAATCTACTTGACACCACACTGAGTACAATGGTACAAAAGAAGATTTACAAATTATTTATGTTGCCAATTTCAATGGTAGATTTTCTTTCCATCGGGTTGTGTGCCATAAGACGAAGTGAATGGAAGAGAACGCGAAGTAAACACATAATTTGTTTTCCTTTCTTTGCTATTTTTGCTATTAACTTCTTTGGCAGAAATTCTACATTTATTTACCTACATATGAATGCACGCGCCTTCAAGTGATATTGTTGTAATAACTCACCACGTGATAATTTGTCAAATAAATGAGATTACCGTTGTTAACATTGGATTCATTTTGCGTTTACTTTAACGTCCAAACAAGTGACACGAATACGCGGAGACACACGACAAGAAACCCGAAAAACCGACATAACAACAAAAACGCGTAATGAGGAGAAATGAACAACACACGAAAGAGTCTTTAATGCGGAGCACTTTTTAATGTACAAATGGTAAAAACTACACAACGAACGGCACGACGAGCACGGCGACAATAAGAAACCAATACAGATCAGACAATTTCATTAATAATTTATTAAATTCTAATTACAAGTAGATTAAATAATTTCTCTCAACGTTTAAATTCGAACTTACGGATGTTACGCGCAGAAACAGACGGACGGTTAAACTACAACTGCGAATCAGTGCAATGCAGGAAATGCATTTATGTGTCGTTTAAACGAAAAGCTCTTTTGATCGGCAGCTCGACTCTCTCTTGTAAACAGAGTTACCAACGTGAGATGTTTAGTTCATTTGAACACTTTTTTATTGCGCTTGACCTATCTAATTTCTGCAAAAAGTGTATTAAATATTTTATTGCAACTTCTAAACAATTTTCTTTATTTTCATATATTTTTTCAGTAACTAAGTCTTAAGTCTAAATAATTTTTTTAAATTTTTTATTATATTAAAAGAAATCTTATAAGTTGATTGTTGTTTATACAAAATAAAACCATAATTATAGCAACAAATTGGCGAGCTTTAACTAGCAGTGAGCTGTGCAAATTCTATTTTTACACCCACGAATCAGGACCATGGGAAGATTTTAAATGGTGATCTAGGTTATCACACCGATAGAAATGCAGCTAAACACCAACCAACTCATATACGAGAATAATAAAATGTTTATAATGCATAAACTCTTTGAATCTTTGAAATAAATACACTCTCGATCAGATGATGAGAACCACCTAAATTTCTGGATTTAGTAGGTTATATCTTTTTAAATTTCTTGTCAACAACTTAAATGTTACTGCCATCGGCAAGGGAATTTTCTTAAGATTACAAAAATAACAACAACCACATTAAAGATTAATGCCACAGTACTATGAAGATCCTTTTCCAAAAAAGACAAAAAATAATACGAATTTTTCCGTTCATATGATTAAAACAATTTAACTAATTTTAGTTAAAAATTCATTATTTTATAATTTAATAATATGCACCATTGATATTTAGTTTATTCAACACTTTTCAGTAGTTGTCTAAAATAACTTCAAATATACTGTTTTTATTCATTCATGAAGTGCTGTTAGATAATGCAAAGAAAGCTCAATCCAAGTCAAAAAAAGCTCAAAGTCAAAAAAATCATTTACTTTAGGGAATGCTGATTGTAACAGAGTCTTATAAGTTTCTCCAGTCACTTTTGTATTTAAAATTGTAAATCGATTATGCTGTAATACGTTATCACACCCCAGATCATATCTGCACCCTTTCTGTTGTAATGAAGATTTAAAAATAGTTCCTCTTTTCTCGTATAGTTAAAATAATAATTGTAGCCATCTGCAGATCACAGATCGCTAAAAACTACAGTGCGCCAATCATTAACATGACCTCTTATTTGAAGGTTCCAAGTCATATGCTCTCTAGAAAATTGTGACCGATTTTCTTTGCGCGCATTATTCAGCAACGATTTTTCTTCAGTATTTTCAATTTCAGTTACTTACAGCTTGCAATGGATCTTTCTTAGAGTCGAAATGCTTGCCTGGATACGAGTTTGAGACTTGCTTTTTAGTGCTGTTTGTAATCTTAAGAAAATGCTCTTTCCGATGGTAGTAAGATTTTAGCTATCGACAAAAACTTTAAAAATATATGGCCTACAAAACCCCGAATTTAAGTGGTTCTAATCAACTGATCGAGAGTGTATTTGGTTCTAATATTATAATTACATTAAAACATATTTACATTCGTTATAAAATGGCAAAACAAATTCTATAATACATTTAAAGCCGATTTCACCATGTTCAGTTATCTTTCCGTTAGAGCTAAGAGCTAAAACTGTAGCTGTCAGTTTGTATAGAATTTATAATTTTTAACTGTCAGTTAGCTTCAAATTTGTTTGTTGAAATTGGGCGTTAGAAACATTTCGTTTTCATTATACTACCTCAATTCAAAACTGGGTTCAAGCTGCACTAGCTAGCTCGTTTTTTTTTTAATTTATGTCGACAAACATCAAGTTTTCTGTACAAAAATCAATTTTCCATACAAATGACAATATAATATAATAAATTTGAGCCGACAGTCTAGGTAGCCGCCGTTAAAAATCGCAAATAGCCCCCGCCGATAGCTAGTGCTAGTGCTAGCCGAAGCTCTAGTGCCAACTCCGCTTTTTTGGAATATTTTTCTCTATTTCTTTCATTAATGAATTGAGACCAAAATGTTTTGCTCTTATTTATAATTTCTGGTTTCAATATACAAATGTTTTTCGGGCGCATTGTTTCTTTTTTATTTATTTAAATAGTATTTATTTTTCTGATCATACAGGATTGACCATTCCTGAGACATTTATAACAATTCTTCAGAATATTTTTGCACACCTGCTTTCGCTACTTCGTTCCTCTTACATTTCTACACCTCTCGCCAAAGTTGTCAAACGAACGACTGACGAAATAATAGAACAAATTAGAATAGAGTATTTTATTAGCTCAATAATTTTAACTTCGCAAAAAGCCGCAATTAGGCAACCCTAGTAGAAGAGAACCAAAAAAGTCGACGCGATTCACTCAAACTCATTTCTTTCCCGCGTCATCACTTGATTATTTCATACGTTTTAAATACTTTATGCAATATTATTTAAATATGGTTGGAATTTCTATAGTTAGATACAATAACATCATCAGAAAACTGCTCGTGTATTGAAATATTCAACGAAGAGAGTAAGAAAGAGAGAGCAGAGAAACGACGCGCTTCACTCGTTTTCTTTGTTGACATTCCACTCCATGAGTAAAGTAACTCCATGAGCACGGCTTCAATACTACCAGATAGAGGCAATAATCTACAACCTCCAACAATGCAAGAAAACAACCGCATTTTGTGTGTGTGTGGCAAAATAAATGTTAACTACAATACTAATGTTTACCAACCGTAAAGGTCGACAAAAAAGTGCACGATACATTTAAATCCCACAATTCTATACCAAAACGACATGAAGAAGTTAAGTCATGAAGGTGTAAGCTAATTTTCGTCGAATATCTCTCATTTGGACAAACCAGGGAAGAAAAGTTCGCAAATTGGCAACCCTTGTAGGAGAGAACCAAAACCGACTGCGATTCACTCAAACGCATTTTCTCTCGCATCATAACTACATTATTTCATACTTTTTACATTCATTACAAAATTTTATTTAAACATGGTTGGAATTTCTATAGTTAGATCTTCTCTCTGTAATTTTCTAGTTCATCCTCTCCATTAGAGATGGTCGCGTGCCTAATTTTATAGGCACGCCCCGACTCAAGCACGACGTTGATGTTAACAAACACACACAGACACGCCCGACTAAATTTAGGCAAAGGCACGACCCGCACGAGCATGCACTTAGTAATTGCAAAAACGGACGAATAAGCACGGCCTAACACGAAAATATAAAAAGAGTGTAGACACTGAAAACATTACGTAAAAGAATATAATATGTTTAGAGAAATGTTTGTACCAACAAAAGTATGCGACAGGGACAAAACAGTTTCGAATTTTCGCAGCATACATAACCCACTATTGTCTCACCGCACTCAATTTGCGAACATATTTTCCGAAATTTGGCTCTTTCCATTTTATTTTCTTGTTAATTTGAATTGAATTTGAATTTGAATCCGGTTGTAAAATTCGCACACATGAACAGTTGCAGCTTACAGAGGTGCATTCCATTGGTAACATTGTCAATCACGGACGTAAAGATAACTAACATTTACGCTGATAGAATTTATTGGTCAGTTGGGTGTGATAAAGCGATAACGAATAATTTCCCAATATTTAACTGTGTTTAAATTTGAAGATATTTTTCGTGCCACAGTACTCTCGACTTTCACGCACGAAATTTTTTTACTCTGGACAATCACTAACGGCGCACGCACGAAATTCAAATTTCCTGCACGAACACATCGTGCACACGCGTGGCACAGCAAAAAACTCTCTCCGTAGTACAATAATACGCGTATCTAATACAAACACATATTAGATATCAGGCAATAGTAGACTCTCTTTGCCATTATTCTCCCCGATTGAACGAAATCAACAAGTTGAACTGAAATAAGATCTCTAGCTCATATGAACTCAAATGATACAATGAACTAGTGAACTAAAAGAATGAATTAATTCATGCTGTTGAGCTGAAATAAAAAGAGCGCTTACTTGAATGAACTAAAATTCCCAACTCTACTGTTAATGCAAGATTATACTAAATATTAGGCAATTCGTTAGATATGTTACAATTCACATTTGTAGAGAGCAAATACTATCGTATAATGTAAATGTGTGGAGAATGATTTGCAGATCCGTTAGATTTCTCTAATTTGTCAATTTTTTCTCTTAAAATATAACGAACAAAATCAGAAACAACGGGAATACAATCTTTAGTTTTGTCACTTTTGACAAATGCTTCCTCTATGTCAAGAAATTTTTTTTAACTGTTCTAGTTTTATTTTCCAACTGTTGAATTTTATCTGTCAATTTGCACACAGAAATACATATGTACAAAAGTACTGTAAATCATAGATTAACATATACGAGATGACCTAACGTTTCAATTTATGCTTATACCGGGAGGAATCGAAAGTCTCCAAGAAGTCTGTCCGACAAAATCGTCCATTTTGAAGTTTGTGCATTCACGATGTCTACATATATATTTTGCTCATTCACAGTAACAATCCTAGCTTTGGTCATCAAACCTCAGCGACAGAATTCTTCTTTTAACGTTTAAACTTGAAAATTCTAGACATTCGATTGTCCGACTTGGGAGCAAATTTGCTTCCGCAACAATTTGCCAATTTTTTTGCGTGACATGGTCCATGTTTACCGAAATATAGGCCTCAAACCTTGAATGTAAAAACGTGTATAAGCCATCCGTTTGTTATCCGATATATTTCACTAGAAATGCCCTTCTAAAACCGATAAATCCAAAACTAAATATGTTTATTTTAATGGAACTATTGGTGGCTAGTAGAAAAATTTTAAAAATTTGATAAAAAATTAAATAATTTAAAATCAAAACCGCCCCAATATATACTTATTTTTTTTACTAACTATTATAATAGACGAGTCTGCAGTTTCCTTTAACAAAACTGTATTAAAAATACCCAAATATCGTATTATTATTTTTTGAATTTGTTTTGTTTGTATGTCCAAAAAACAGATTTTTTGTTGGAAATTGTCAATTTTTCGGAAAAATATATAGCAACACTGTCTGTGCCTTAGAAATGGCAGAGTACATGTGCTCTTTTTAACAAAATGTGCTCTTATAACAATATATACCAAAAGAGCACGCAAAAGTGATCTATTTTACTTTAGTGCTCTTTTTTATTATTCATAACAAAGATAATTCTAACGCGCTTCAACGAAACGTAAAACTAAACTGAACGTACGTGATTATCGCATTACCGAGATGATTTTCTTATGGAATTTTTCGTATGAGATTCCCTAACCTAAAATTGCAATTTCATATTTTCTATACCACACTCTAATGCTGCATATGAAAGAATATTTAGTTAAATAGTTACGAGTTGGAGTAAGGAGAGAAAAAGACTTATAGCCTGTTTTTGTAACTTAATTTTTGAGCATTGGTACGCCAAATGACTAGCGAAGATAACTTTTAGTTTTTGTACGCTTTGTTTTGAGTGAAACGAAAAGAGCTTTCGTTGTGCTCAAAAAAATTGGTCCAGCGAAATCAAACACGAACGAAACAAAACGTCAGATTAGACAATCAGAAAATATCAATCGTTTAGTTTGTTTACAAATGTGCTTCTTTACGCATTTACAAGAAAATTTATTAAAATTGTTGTTTAATATGGAAATTTCTAACAAAAAAAGTCGCTACATGTCGCCCCAAATGCCACGGATGCAATCATTTTAAAAACACTTTAATTACCTCACTTCACTAACTTTAATTTTTTCCCACTTTTCTTGCAATTTGGTGTTTGTTCATTTTATTTTGTCTGCAATCAGCTGCTTCCAATTAAACAGCTGATAGAGCAGTGTTGCCTGCAGTTTGCTAAATTTTTGTATTTTCCAATAGAAAGAGCTTTTAAAATCAACAAGAATGACACATTGGCAACAATGTAATTTGGCATAAGGGCAGCTAGTAAAATGAGCTTTCACTCACGAACGAAAATGGAACAAAAACTCAAATATTAACTTGATCGCCTGGGTAGCAATCGCACGTCTGCTTAAATTAAAAAGATCGCTGAACAGGCGATAAGTTCACCTTTCCATGGAACAATAATATCTACATGGTAATAGCAGCTGGCGTTGTTGTAGTTGTCCGCAGCATCAACCAAAAACGATGTACAAATAGACAGTCAAAATTTCTCTTCACTCAAATGCCAACAAACAAAACGAGTGAACCCCTAGCACTTCTCTGCCCTCTCTCTTACACTCTTCATTGAATATTTCAATATACAAGCATCTTTTTGATAGTGTTATTGTATATAACCAAGGCGAATTTATTACCTGGTGGAAGCACTAGAATTCGCCTTACTTTTTGCGCTGGTTCTGTCAAAAATAGCAATTCGCCTTTTGTGGTAATGTCAAAATATGACATTTGTATTGCATGCGTATACGTATATACATACATATTTTTCATTTGTTTGTGCTGTTTCTGTTGTGACGAAATTTTTATTTTAATTAAACAAAAGATCGTAATAGGCATCCGGATATGCAAGTGACGATATATAATAACTACAGATGTTCCTATTATCTGCGGACCATGGTTATAGCATCACTAATCGGGAACTGTAGATCAGTTGCAACAGCTTGTGGTACAAACGCCAGCCTAATCACAATAAGAGCTGTCAGTACTCAGTGGCGGAGGATGGGGTATGGCTATTGGCAGCAGCCTGTACTGTTTTCCACAGCAAGCTATGACCTCGGATGGAAAGTGGTTTTTGCAAACCATGTCGCAAGGACGAAATTGCATCCGGCAATGACTGCCCCACAACAAGCGTTTGTTGTCGTCGCGTGGAACATGAAACATCGGTCCCGTACCGCTTTCAAACTTTTTATTGCAAATAGCACATTTTACCATATTTAAATACTTTTTTTTCACTTTTAAGGGGAAACTTTCAAAAAACACAAGTTTATAAATTAACTTCACTTTGCCAATAAGAATGTAAACAAAACGAATAAGTTTAACAATTCGAGCTCAATTCGCCTTGGCATCAGCTGTTCAGAATATGAATCAGCTGTGCGCTTGCTATAACCTGAAGTAGATCAGCCTTGGTATAGGGCTGCGACATCGACATCGATGTTTTAAAAACATCGATGTTTTTCTAAAACATCGAGTACTTTTAACATCGATGCCTTAGTGCCGATGTTTTTCCAACATCGATGTTTTGTATCGATGTTTGCATCGATGTTTTTGCTTTCGGACTGGTTGTGAGCCGAGGCAAAATTAAATTGTCGGCTTCGCATGTGTTTCATTTGAGGACCTTTTTTTTTTTTTAGTCACAAACTCATCGGCGGCGTGAGCGAAAACATCGATGTTTTTGACCGATGTTACATCGATTCAATGGCGCGGCTGAAATAACAAACGATCGGCGTAGAAGTTTTTACCGACATCGATGTTTACAAAACGATATACAAAACTTTATTTATACTGGAGTTATTTTATGTATACTGGAGTTATTTTATGCTTAAAATATTCAAAAACATCGATGTTTTTGGGGGTGTCTTAATTTTGCAGAAATAAAATGAGAAACATCGATGTTTTCGAATTGTTAACAAACTAAATAAGAACATCGTTGTTTTGTTTTTGCTGAAATTCTCTTGTAGATATGTATGTGTTGTCAATATACAAATCACCCTATTCGTCGATATAAAGGCAAATAGTATATACAAAACTTTATTAGTGCTGCCTTTTATATCGATGTTTTTCAAATTAACAAAATTTATAGAAAAAACATCGATGTTTTCGAATTGCTAACAAAATTATATAAAAAAACATTAATATTTTCAAACATCGATGTTTGGATTTCGCTTTTATATATGACGTGCCGGCGTATATATCACCCTATTGGTCGATATAAAGCAAAAACATACAAAAGTTGATTAGTACTGTTTTTTTATTTTTATTGCTAAAAAACTTTAATAAAAAACATCGATGTTTTCAAAATAAAAAATTTATAGAAAAAACATCGATGTTTTTTATTAAAGTTTTTTAGCAATAAAAATAAAAAAACAGTACTTAGCAACTTTTGTATGTTTTTGCTTTATATCGACCAATAGGGTGATATATATGTACGCCGGCACGTCATATATAAAAGCGAAATCCAAACATAGATGTTTGAAAATATTAATGTTTTTTTTTATATAATTTTGTTAGCAATTCGAAAACATCGATGTTTTTTCTATAAATTTTTTATTTTGAAAACATCGATGTTTTTTATTAAAGTTTTTTAGCAATAAAAATAAAAAAGCAGTACTAATCAACTTTTGTATGTTTTTGCTTAATATCGTCGACATGACATATATAAAACTGCACTTCAGGGAAAACAAAACACGCAGAAACATTTGTAACCGATGTTGGATCAACATCGATGTTTCTCACTTGACGACATTTTTTTTTTTAGTCAGTGTCAGAGGGAAAAGAATACGTGCGCAGAATACGTGTTTCCAAACATCGATGTTTTTAACCGATTTTTTTATCGACATCGATGTTTCTCATTTGAAACATCGATGTTGAAAAACATCGATGTTTTGAGGTCGATGTCGCAGCCCTACCTTGGTATATAACTATATAAATTCCAACCGTGTTGAAATAAAAATGCAAAAAGTATGAAATAATCAAGATATGACACGAGAGAGAAGTGCGTTTGAGTGAATATCTGGCACTTTTTTGTTCTCTTTTACCAGGGTTGCCAAATTGCGATCATCTTCTGGTTGTCTAATTTTAGCATCAACAAAAAACTGCTCGTGTATTGAAATATTCAACGAAAGCCTAAGAGAGAGAGCAGAGAAACGAGGCGCTCCACTGGTTTTTTGTTGGCATTCCGCTCCATGAGAAAAATTTCTTCTCTAAGTAAAATTCCATAATCTTTGGTTGCCTATCTTACTATTACACGTAACTGGAGTTGGCAAAAGAAATCTAGATTTAAATCTAATGGAC
The DNA here is from genome assembly GCA_963931995.1 of Phaonia tiefii. Classification (NCBI taxonomy): domain Eukaryota; kingdom Metazoa; phylum Arthropoda; class Insecta; order Diptera; family Muscidae; genus Phaonia; species Phaonia tiefii. The sequence goes on from OZ008367.1 coordinate 91,047,133, forward strand.
ACTACACTGAGTACAAAAAAAGCTTTTACAAATTATATATGTATGTATGTATATTTGTTGTGTCATATAGTGTTGCCAGAGACCGACTAAAAAATTATGCCAAATGTCCTCAAAAATTGTGCCGTTTGCAAAACTATTATGCTAAATTGGGTTTTTAGTATTTTTTCTGTTTCTGAGTCCAAAATACAAATAGTCCCTCCACGAAATGGGTGCTTATCTCGCCTTTAAATAGCTGTTAGACGTTAACCGTTCAACTTGAAAATAAGTAATGTAATGTCGCATTTATGGCCGCAGTTTATCGCTCCCAGGTTAGCGATAAACTTGTTCTCTAATCTTTGCCGTTTAAACTGCAGTTACACCTATCAAGATTATAGCTTTTTCGGGATTATAAGTGTTAAACTCCATAAGAAAAAACGTCTATAATCCCGAAAATGCGATAATCTTGGTCGGTGTAAATGCCGTTTTATGGTCTTAATATGTTATAGCCTGTATCTTAATTTCATACAAAACAATATCTTAAAAAACTCAAATTCAAAAATGTAACTGACACTAGCCCGGTCATCAAAATATCTATACCTATGTGATATAGTAGAAATTCACCTCAAAGCACTGCATCAATGTGAGTATGCAAGAGGAAAAGAAGAACATGGTGGGAAAAATCCGTCTGTTCTTGTGTTCAAAAATAACTGAAAATAGTTTAAGAATTTCTACAATAACATCGCAAGCCAAACTAACTGTGTTTTTCAGCTCCAATGAATATCACATTTTCTTAAATAAAACTTAAACAAACTTATTTATTAGTTTGTTTGAGATGCATTGTATTTAACAATTTCTTTCAATCATCTTAGAGCAGCAGTTCCCAAGTTTTGGATAATTTCTTTTGGAATCCGCTCCACTTATCCTAGAGAACAGTGACAAATCATATCTACTTTGAAATTTTATTTGTCGGGTATTTCCCTCATAATGAACCTGGAGATTTAACCTGGAGTTTATATAAAGGGGCTACCACAAGATTTCTCATCGAATTTAGACCATTTTGCAAAAAGTCACAACTTGATATTGAAGGCACTGAACGGTCCAAAACGACTAATTTGAAGTTTATTAATAATCGTCCATATTCTTATTCCAGGTAAAAAAGTACGTTTTACAACGGGCTTTTCCCTCCTGTGTTCAGCATTTTGGGATTCCTAGTAATAAATTCATAAGAAATTTAGCCATTTATATCTATACGGAATTTTTGAAATGGTCAACCTATTTCTTAAATTTTATGAATTACATTTTTGCTTTTAAGGCTGTAGAGTTTCTTTTAGTGCCAAAGAAGACGGAATATTAGATTTTCTGTCGCAATAAATTGCTGTAATTTACTTTGTTCACGGAAATTATAAAAGAAATAAATAAAATAAAAATCTGGAAAGTGAAAATACGCTTCGGTGTGTAGGAATCTAGAAATGTGATATTGTACCTTATATACCGATAAACGTGCTGTAAGATTTTCAGATTAATTAATGGGAGAAACTTTCAGTACAAACATTGTGCCGTTTGCAAAAACATGGTGCTAAAAAGTTGCTCTAAAATTCAAAAAATTGGAAAAATGTTAAGAAAATTGTGCTAAACGGCACCTGGCATATATGTATATATTTTAAAAAAATAAGTGCCAAAACCAAAAAAATTATGCCAACATGACAACACTGGTGTTATAACTAGTAGTGAGCAGAAGAGAACAGGAAGTAAATACATAATTTGTTTTCCTTTCTTTGCCATCTTTGCTATTAACTTCTTTGGCAGGGAGTCTACACTTATTTACGAGTCACGAGTAATGCACGAGTCTTAAAATGAAATTATTGTAAAAACTGACCACGTGATAATTTGTAAAATAAATCCGATTACCGTTGTAAGAATTGTATTCATTTTGTATTTGCTTTATCGTCCAAACAGGTGACAACAACAAAAACGCGTAACAAGAAGAAATGACCAACAAACGAAAGAGTCTTTAATGCGGAGCACTTTTTTAATTCGCAAATGGTAAAAACTTTTCAACGTACGTCACGATGACAATAAGAAACCAATAAAGATGACAGAATTTTATAAAAAATTCTGTATTAAATTCTAATTACAAGTAGATTAAATAATTTCTCTCATTTGAATTTTAACCTACTGAAGTTAGGCACGCAAACAGACGACCGACGATTAAACATGTGAGGTTCCAACGAAAAGCTCTTTTGATCGGCAGCTCGACTCTCTCTTGTAAACAGTGTTACCAACGTAGCATGTTTAGTTCATTTGAAAACTTTTTTGTTAGATTAAAAGAAATAATCGGGATTGTTTTTATTCCCTCCGAAATTAATTTTCTGACTAATTTGTATAGGGAGCTAATCGATTTTCAGCGGTTCCCCATTAAAGTGTTAAAAACCCGGCATTTTCGTACAACCGGTTTTCGCGGGTTATTCGAAAAATCACTTTTCTGAAAACAGGTGTTCTGTTTCACAGAATGGGGAAAACCGGTTAATTTTCATTTTGAATTAGGGTTATTTTTTGGGTTTTTAGATTCGTATGGGGAAAAAATGGTAAAATATTTGTTAAAAAATTAATCAAAATCAACACAAAACAATATTTTCTTGTCTTGTTTGCCAGTAAAGAGTCATTATTATTCTCAGAATATTTTTGTCAGATTTTAATATTTTTAAATTTTAAAGAACATATCAGATAATTCAATTCAATTCAGTTCAATTCAACTCAATTCAGTTCAATTATATTATATTCAATATATAATTATATTCAATTCAATGCAGTGAAATGCAATACAATTCAATTCCATTCCATCAATTTAGTCCAAGTCAATTCAATCCAATCTAATCCAACTAAGTCTAATCTAGTCTAATTCAGTTCAACTCTTGTTACCTTCTCAATTGAATTGAACTGAATTTAATTGGTTTTTGCTGAAATGAATTGAATATTTTTAGTGGTGTTTCAATCTCAAATTTCACAGCCGTATTTATATTTAACAATAACGTTTTATTTTTAAATTAAAATGTAAATAATATTCCAATTTGCAATGCCTGTTTAATTTAAAATTGACTTTATTCCTCTGAAAGTACCTTCGATGCCATTATGTATGGAACTCGATTTCTTTTGCATGGCCACCACGGGCACGCTTGCAGAAGTCCAGACGCTGAACCCAATTTTCGACGGTTTTCAAGCATTAATCGGCCGATACTGCTGCAATTTCACGTTCGATATTCGTACGAAGTTCATCAATCGTCGCTGGCTTGTTGACATAGACCTTAGACTTGACGTAGCCCCACAGGAAATAATCTAACGGCGTCAAATCGCATGACCGAGGCGGCCAATCGACTGGGCCATTTCGTGAGATAACACGTTCACCAAACTTGGTTTCCAATAAATTGATTGTGACATTCGCTGTGTGGCTTGTGGCGCCGTCCTGTTGGAACCACATGTCCTCCAAGTCCATATTATCCCATTGGGGCCAAAAATATTCGGTTATCATTGAACGGTAGCGATTCGCATTCACAGTAATATGCCGGTCTTGATCATCACGGAAGAAGTACGGCCCAATGACGCCGCCGGCCCATAAACCGCACCAAACCGCAATTTTTTCGGGATGCAATGATGACTCATGGATTACGTGTGGATTGCTGTCTGACCAATAACGCATATTGTGCTTATTGACGAAGCCATTCAGCCAGAAATGAGCCATTCAGCCAGAATGACGTAGCGCTCTTAAAGTTGAGGCCAGTGACTCCAAATTTCGGTAGTAAATTTTAATAATTTCGACTCGTTGTTGGCTCGTATATCTTTCCATGATGAAATGGCAAACCTTACTGAAGAGAAATGTCAAAAGAGCGGGAAAAAATATGGCGTCGTTTGCTGTCCCTATCGATTTACTTTTGTAGCGTCTCTGTTGAAAACTGTTTATAATCTTATTATTATTATATTTCAAAATAGATGTCTGTTATTTAATTCAAAAATATAATTAATATACGAAAATTATATCTTTTTTGTTTAATTATTAAAAGGTTTTAAGAACTAAACTTAAATAACGGTCTTACAAACTTTTAACACAAATTGAGTATAAACCGGCTGACCGACATCTAATAACCGGTTTTCGTTTTATTCGAAAATTACGTTTTTTAAAAAATCGGCACTCGGTTCATGGCACGAAACCCCGTGTCCCTGGTTTCGGTTTTAAACACTATACTCCCCATACACTTAATAAGTCTGTTTTTATATTCCCTGGTAAACAAATTTTTCGACCACTTTTTATGAGGAGCCGCTTAAAACCGTTTAGCTCCCCATACGAAGTGTTTCCAGAGTTTATCCAAGTTAAACCAAAATTATAAAAACAATTACTAATTGGAAAGCTTTAACTATCAGTGAGCCGCGCAGTTTCTGTTTTTACACCCCCGAATCAGGACCCAAAATGATGCACGGCTTCTGAACGATTCTACCCTGGGAAGATTTTAAATGGCATTCTAGTTTACCTCGCCGATAGAAATGCAGCTAACACCAACGATCTGAAGAAAAGTTAATTGCATAAACTATATGAATCTTTCAAATAAATACATACTTATAGACTACGGTATGATAGAAACTGTTCGAATGAAAGTGATTGAGGTATTTTGAAGATCAGGAAAAGTCATACTTTTTTCTGGTGTAAAAGTCGAGTTGAAATATTAAAAACCACCTCGAAACAATAAAAAAAATCCATTCCGAGCCTGTGAAAAACAGCCAAAATCGTATTTTTATTGAAGTTTTTTTGTTTCACTCAATTTCACTCATTCGAACGATTAAGGTTTGTGTATTTTGCGTATAGAAAAAGTGTTTCGTGTTAAAAATTCTTACATTTTTTGATGAGAAGTTTAGGTCATTTGTTCCTGTTACTCGTTGTTATCCGTCGGTTGTTCGGTTGCGTCGCGTGTTTGTGTGTTTTGTTGGGACATTTAAGTAAATGCAAAAACAATAACATTCTAGTAACGGTAAACGGTTTTGTTCGACATGTGTGTAGATACTTATACATATGTACATACATATATACCGTACATATGGTAAGTGTTTACAACAATTTTAGTTTAAGTTGAGTGGGTGGGGGTATTCGTACATTAACAGTTCTTTCTCTATCTCGAACGAAAGCTTTCGTTCGTGTTCTGGACGAAGGAAAGTTGATTTGGGTTACACAATCTTGTCGTTTCAAGTCGAATGAAAACATAAAATCTTTCAGTACAAATTTTGGTTTCTCAATTTCGAATGTGCTTGTCACTTAGGAACAAACATGAAGTCAGGCGAACGAAAATTTCGACTTAGATAAACTAAATTTGAGTCGAATGTGTGGGACTGAGAAGTTGTGATTGTGAACAGGCTGTAAGAAATTGTGATTACTTCATTCTTGCAAAAGAATGTAAACACAAAAGCTTTATATAAACGAAAGGAATAGAGTAGATGTTTCTTTCGGGTTTCTTTTCCGTTAACTTCTTTGTGTAGAACGTACGCACACACAAACATGAAACTAGGAAAACAAATATGTAATAGCAATTGTAAAAAAAAATTATTTTGGAATTTCTCTAGCGTTTTTGAATAAAAATTTCAGAAACGATATCATATCGTAATGATTTGTCGATCGTGATGCATATTAATCAATTATTTTAAATATGTATTCAACAGCACCACCGACAATACGATATCGTTGCATGTACATATATCTTCATACTTTTCAAGAGAACCGCAATGATCGAAAAGAGGTAATATGGTCTGCTTCTTTTTTGTTATTTGAAATTGATGTGAACTTATTTTGTTAGAACCGATTTCTCAATTAGAATCGTTTTGTCGATAGTAAAGTTTTATGTTGAAATCGTTTTAAATAGTTCTATAAAACATCGCTACCGATAAATCGATATTGTTCGACGATTATTAGGTTGGTTGTTCGTTTGCCCTTTTACCCTATAGTTTGAATTTTGTTTACGATTATTGAAAGGAAAGTGTTTTACTTGTTTGACACAGCTGATCGGCTATGAAGTAGAGCGATAAGCAACCAGAAGAAAACCATGCATAAAACTTAATTTAAATAGTGTTTGATTGTTGCTAATGGCGACAAATTTATGTTTTATCGCTTTATTTCTGTTGTATGATCAACCAAAGAGTAACATACAACAGCAATTCGAACTCAATGAAATGACCTACTACCTCGTCGTCATCGAGGGATCGTAAAGAGATGGATGTCGACCGGTGTTGCGAGTTTACCATAATTAATGCCTGTTTAGCACAATTTTTTTTTAAACATGATGCTAATTGCTTTTTTGCACAATTTTCACGAAACATTTCAAATATTTTATATTTTTCGTCAAATTGTTAGCATAAGTTTTGAGATATTGCACAGTCTTTCATCAACAAATTTGTCAAGATTTTTTTGGAACGAAATTCCTTATCGCACGTTGCGGGATGGGGGCTAAATGAAAAAAAAAATTAAACAACTTTTGTTTTAGCATTATCAACTATGTATTTATATTGTTTACTTTTGCTTCGGTTTGTGTCTAGACTAACGGTTTGGACCATAGAGAAAGAAATTAACTAGAGGTCTCACATATGATGAGAAATTTCTTGTTTAATAGGAAATTTTCTAGGTGGAGCCTGTAACCAATATTTAGTATATGTAAGTATTGAAGTTTTGAACCCAATAAAAAGAAAATTTAGAAAAGCCAAAGTGAAAGAAGTTTGAAAAAAGAAAATTTTCTTAAATAACTGCCTTTTCTTAAAAAAAGTAAATTTTCTCAAAAAAAAAAAAATGATTAATCACACAAGGTACCTTTTCTTAAAAAAAAACCTTATCTGTTTTCGACTAAAAACACACCGGACGTTTGTATTTTGATTCATAAAACAATAATATGTGATGTTCCACAGGAAAGGGGCCCTTACCTTCCCAAACCAAATTTTACAGGACTAAAAATAGACTTTAGGTAAATTTTACGGGTTTTCAGGTGTTGGTTGGTAACACTGCCCAGACTTCCGAGTTCCGAGTATTTTACAATCGATTTAAAGTCGATTACACTGTGCGACACCAAAAAAAATTATGGGGTTCTGTCAACGTAATCTGGCAGAAAGGTCTAAAACAAAATATACGTGTATTGGCGTTTTGCCAGATCTGATCCGATTTTGTTTTTAGGGCGGATCAAGGGTTCCGGAACTTTCCTGCAACATATCGGCATGCAAAATTGTGTGTTCCCTACTTCTGAGGTACAAACTATGTTCAGAAGTTTTATAGAAAAGATTCAGATATACATTTTTGTAGAACAAATTAACCCTATAACTGTCACGTATAACCATAATTTTTACTTTTTTTCTGAAAACTCGCAAACAAACTGCTCCATAATAACGGGGGGCGTGGTCAAAATATTCTACAAAAATGATGGCCATAAAATTGCACTATATGTGTCCGAACACTTCAAAACACAAATCTTAGCCCAAGTGGAAGATAATAAGCAAAAACTAACTGCCTTCTAAGGGTTAATAATGAATTTTATCATTTTGCTGTTTCCATTAAAAATAGTCCACATAATAAAGGGTGTCCAAAAATTCACGCAACATTTGAATTGAATAGACAACAAAGTTTTTATTCTTCTTATGGCAATATTTTTATTGAATCGTAAAGTACATAGGATAGGGTTATTTATGGAATAAAACATCTGGCAAATGGCCTCCACGGCTTTCCATACACATACGTATTCGTTTGTCGAAATTTTCCATGACTTTTCTGCATAAATCTGGTCGAATTTCGTTGATGCAACGATGAATCTCCTCCTTTAAAGCACGAGTGGTTGTGGGTTTGTTAACATAGACCTGTGATTTTAAAAAACCCCATAAAAAAATCTAATGGTGTTAGATCACACGATCTTGGGGGCCAGTTCTGGTCACCAAGTCGAGAAATCACGCGACCTGGAAATGTCTTTTGCAGTAATTGAAGAGCTTCACGAGGTATATGACATGTGGCACCGTCTTGTTGAAACCAAATATTGGCCACATCAATTTCATTCAATTTCGGCAAAAAAAACTGTGTTATCATGTCTCGATATCGAACACCAGTAACACCAGTAATTGCGACCGCAAAACTTTTATTACTTTAGAAATATTGTTCAATAATGAAGACACGCTGTTCTATCGTGTAATTTGCCATTTTTATTAACCCTGAACTGTCAGCTGTTTTTTTAGGGTTGCCTAGTCTTTTCTACGTCGATAGCAGCAAATTTAAATGTTGCGTAAATTTAGGGGCACCCTTTATAATGAATTTTGTCATATTTCATCTTTTATTAAATTAAAACAATAAATTTAAAAAAAAAATTAAAATCAGTGTAGATATTTTCCCAAAACATTTCCTCTTGCCTTTTTAGTTTATGTAGAAAACATTTTTTGGAAATAATGTAAGGCGTACATGTGGTTTGGGGCACTTCCAATTTTATAAGAATGAAAATGCAGTACAAATGTATGAAAGTGGTAATTTTGGTTCTAAATTTCTGATAGTACTTATCAAAACGAACAAAATGGATTTTTGGATTTTTCAGGATGAGCTTTTCGTATCGTGAATATTTCGGCTAAAACTTCATTTTGACCATTTTTTCCTAAAAAATATATTTTTCTTACCGCTACATCTAGTTAACCGACAGGAATTTTGTTTACCAGCCCTCAGCATAATTATAGGTAGTTACCAGAGGCGAAAAATATTAAACACTAGGTTAAAAGCCAGCGTTTAGTGCTTCAAAATTGTCGGGAATTTCTAAATTGTTTGAGATATTTCTGGAATTACGTTATAATCAATAGAGTTTCTAAATTAGTAATAAATTAGTAATAAATGTTGCCAGGAGGTGTCAACAAACGGTGTTGAATTCAACACATACACTTAACCCGTGTCCACCCATAGGCTAATACTTATAGTAGACCTAATAGTTTTCTCACCAAATTTATGACATTTGGCCTGGTGTGATATTTACGGTCGATGTTGAAGATAATTGCTTTACTAATACCAGATAGAGGCAGTGGTTGTAAACAACGAACAAAATACAACAACGGAATTTCGTTTTGTGTTTTAAAATTATTGTGTTAAATACAACACAAATGTATGCTAACAGTAACAGTCAATAAAAAAGTGTAAAACACATTTAAATTTCACAGTTTTTCACCAAAACGACATGAAAAATTAAAGCAAGAAGTTATTGTAATTCCACCTGGTGTATGTTACTTCTCGTCAAACATCTCTCTATCACACCGACCGCATCAAAAAGAGTGTGAAAGGAAACGTCAGTTGAGCCAAATATTCTCTCTAGTATGATTTACTCTATGTGTCCACCAGCCAAGGCTCTGCTGGGAATACCCTACCTTTGGAGCCAACAAACTCCTGCATTACACCCTTCTTCGACACCCTTTAGTGCACGCAAACTATACTTTTGGATCCATAAATTCCAATTTTAGTGTAGGCATTCTGTACTTTGGAACAAAAATGCACAAAGAACAACCCGTATACGCGTACATTATTAGAGCTTTCAAATACACATTTCCGTACTTATTCACCCTGATTACGGTTGTCGTAGTCGTAATTCGACTGCTGTCGAAGTTGTTGTCGTTTTTAATATTTGTCGGTACTATGTAAAAAAAACGACAGTCGATATTTTTGTAGTAGAATAAAATCATAAAATATTTACACGTTAGCCAACACTGTTAGTGAACTGTCAATAATAAACAGCTGTTTGGATTGAATTACAAAAAAATTATTTTACAATAAAATAAATAAAACACTTAAACCCCAAAAATACAATAAAATAGGACAAAAATGTTAAGCGTAGCTTTGTTTTCATCATCTGACGAGGATGAAGAATATACTGTAAAAGAGTTAACTGAAATGCGACGCAAGTTAAGGGAAGAATCTAACATTTTTGCGCTGCCAAATAGCAAGTAAGTTGGAAAATTGTATTTTTGAAATGAAACTAAGTTTTTTGCAGATTTGTTAGCTATTTTAGATTAAATAAAGATGCGTTCAAGAACGTTCTCCACAAGATTGGTCCACATTTGAATGAACCCACAAGAAAAACAGGAGTGCCACATATGTTGAAGCTAGCAGCAACCATCAGAATTCTTGCTGAAGGTAGTTACCAAAAGGGAGCTGGTAATGATTTTAATATTGCTCTATCTCAATCATCCATGAGCAAAGTTTTCCACGAATGCATTGATGTGATGTATGATGAGCTTTGTCCTAGATGGATTTCTTTTCAAATGGATGAAAACGAAAAAGATGAAATAAAGGATCATTTCTTTAGAACAACTGGTTTCCCTGGAGTAATAGGCTGTATTGATGGAACTCATATCAAAATTTTAGCTAAAGCAATTGAACAACGATTTAAGTATTTTAACAGGAAGGGTTTCTATAGCCTAAATGCAACGGTGGTATATTTTACAGCAATGTACTGATTAAAGTTCTTAAATTAAAATTGTATTGTTACACAATCTTACAGGTATGTGACCATAAATTAAGAATAAGATATATTTCGTCGCATAATCCCGGGACAGCTCATGATTCGTTGGTATGGAATGCTAGCGATTTGAAATCTTTACTACGGACCGCTTATGAAAATGGTGAAAAAAATACGTGGTTATTAGGTAAATGTCGACATATTTACTCTTTTGTTTCACAAATATGAATTAATCTAAAGATACCATATGCCTACATTTATCACATAATCGGCTTCGTCTAACTATAACATTTTCTTTATTTTAGGAGACGCTGGCTATCCTTTAGAACCGTATTTAATAACACCGTTTAGATCTGCTGAGGAGGGAAGTCCAGAGAGTCACTTCAACCATATACATTCTAAAGCAAGAAATATTGTAGAACGAACCATAGGAGTTCTAAAAAACAGATTCCGGTGCATATTAGGCGCACGACAAATGCATTACTGTCCACAGTTTGCTGGAAAAATTACTGCTGTTTGTGCAGCTTTGCATAATATATGCATTCACTATAAAATTGAATTTCCTGAAGCTAATTTAGAAAATGAATTTATAGAATCCCCTATTAACGTAGAAAATGTTGATATGTCTGCTTCAAATATAAGAATAAAAATTATGGAGGCGTTGACTAGCTAATTCATTTTTATTATCAAATTCATTTCTATGTATTAAATGTAGCCATTTACCAGAAATGGTACTTTAATTAATTTTTTATCTTAACTAAAAAAAAAAATAAAATTAGTAAAAAAAAATCTGTTCAACAGAGTTACAAAATAATATAAACTGTATTTACGTTGCATGGAAACCACTTCTTAATTCTTCCAAATCAATTTTTCTTTTTTTTTATATCTAGTTCGTCTAGTCTGATTTGTATTAAAGATTTTCTATGTTTTTCCTTTAATTCATTTTTATACAGCTTAAATTTGTCTTCCTTCAGCTTGAATGTCTTCCGGGAATATCTTTCTATTTCAGCTAACGACCGCTTCAACTCGATATATAAATCTGATTGAACTTTTAATTGTTCTGAGAGGATATCGATTTTGGTGTTTTTTTTATTTTTTTTCTTTGTGATCGGTTGTGGACTTGATGGTTCTTCATTTTCATCATAAGTTTCTTCATTTTCTGAATCGACAGCCATTGTTGTGTTCTGTTCAGGGTATTCGGAATTACTTTTTTTTTGATGGGCTCCAAATGTCCGTCCTTTTGGAGTAATTATAGATTCCAACTGCAACAAATTTGAAGCTGCTTCATCAGTTGGCGTAAAATATTTCTGATTATAGGGACCTCCTCCGGTAGCACTGCATTCTGATTTATTGTGAATAAGTTTCTTTTTTAAATTGCATTTGTAATCCGCCCAAACCTTATTCCATCCTTCGCCACTGCGAAGAGGAGGCCCGTATTTATTTATTGCTCCGGCAATTTTCTCCCACTCATCCTTAATATTTAGTTTATGCGAGCTTTTTCTGAATCCAGTGGCCAAGCCTGGATTTTGTTCCATCATTTCTACCAATTTTTCAAATTGCTTTGGGGTAGTGATTTTAATGCTGCAAAAAATGTATAGAGAAGCCTGATTTTAAGAGTTTACAATAAAATAAATAAATTTTAACACTTACCTCTTCCCATCATTTGGATTTTTTATTTTTTTCTCAATTTTCTGCACTTTTTTATGGTTTTCCATTTTTGTGTCTAATGCTGTCGTGACTGAAAAATAAAACGACTGATTTTGCACAATTTGACAGACGAATACGACATACATAATACGGTGAATTGTAATAGATTTCCAAACAGTGTCGCTTTTTTGGCGTTTTCGACACTGACAATACCATTTTTTAAAAACGTCTTATTTACGACTCTAAATCGACAACCGTAATCAGGGTGATTGTCTTCTCTTAGGGCTAATTTGAAGGTCAATGATCATCTTCGATTCTTAGTTAAATTTCGGTTAAAGTTTGAATTACCTTTTTCGGTATATGCTTAAGAATGCTTTAACCACTCAACATTGGCTGGTTAACCTGTAGTCAGAAACATATGATTTTGGCAAAGAGCGTCTATCTTGTCAAAAAGATAAATGTAAGTTCTACAAACTGCGTTTTAGTATTTTGCATATTTTTATATATATATATTGTGTCTAGATCGTTTAATTTTTATATATTTCTTTTTATATTTGTTCAATTACTTCGTCGTTTTGCATTTATCTATTTGTTTATACTTATATAATTCCCCTTTGGTTGTTCTTCCTTGTTGTTTTTGTATTTAGGTCAAATCAAATGTTTTTCCCCCATAAGTAAGTAATATGATCTCTCACATTTACTCTTCACTCGAAATCAAAATGCAAAGTTAATCTCTAATTAACTTTACATTTACATTTACATCCATAGTTAACTACCAACTTAAAAATTAGCCCTTAGAGTACATTGCAAGTTGCATACTCAGATTCATGGTTTAAATCCGTAGCAAAATCAGTTTCGTCGCTGTATGTTTCATTTAGTCCTTTTCCCCAAATGAACAGTACACCTCCATTATTACCACCTCTGAATTCACTAGTTTACAAAAAATACAAAATTGTTGTCTGGTATATATAAATTAATTTTGTGTGTGTATTACAGCCTCCACTACCCTAAAATTCGTATTTTGTATGGACAAGAATTTTTGTGTTTCACTATTTTGACTATACATATTTTGAGACAAAAGCAACCGATCAAGCCAAATTCGGCCTCAATTTCAAGACAAGCTTCAAATGTTCTGGGCATAGTTTTTAAATCCTTACAGAAGTTTAAGTACAGTGGGCAAAATTTGGTTAAAGTTAGAATTAAGGAACCGACAAAAGTTAAAATTGTGTTAGTTTTAGATAGTGGGTAATGACTTCCATATTCATTTATAAATTTTCTTCAGATATTATTTATTCGCTTCGCTAAGATCCAAGTTAGATGTAAAAAAGATCAAACAACATTTTAAAAGGAACAATATCCATAAAAAATTATTTTATTAGATATTTGCGAGTTTAAAAGGCCGGAACACATTACAATAATTGGGTTCAGTTTTAGCACAAAATGGCTATAGACCAGTGTTATGCGCGGCTTTGTTGTTTGGCCGGCTCATGTATCAAGTCGATGCAAGCCGATGAGAATTGCGGCAGCTATAGGCTCTGAAAACTAACACACACCGGCGCCAAGCCTAAGAAAATCGCGATGGTCTGTTGATTTGACTAACTTTTTAATAAGTTTATAAATCTTTTGCTAGTGATCTCTTAAATGAACGATACAGCATTGAATTGATAAATCTGTTTCGTTATACTCGACAAACAACAAAGGTTGGTATTGTTAAAGTTTCTAAAGTATCAAAGTTCAACTACAATAGGGCTGTTTTTCTATTCCATTAAGCTATTGCCACTTATGACTTTCCAAAAAAACACACTTAATACAAGGTGTATCAAAAGAAGTCATCCGATGTTGTTTGGCTCTCATTTTATTTCTTAATGAAAAACTTCGATTCTGTATTTTGATTATGTTTATTTGAACCTTTAGAATTTTATTGGATAAGTTGAGAAGATGATATCGGTTAAATGGACGCCGTCACAATTGATTACCGTACGGGCTCGTTTTATGGCATTTTTCATCACTTCTGCGAGAACTTCGGGCGACCGATTCACGAGACTTAAACCCCACAAAAAAGTCTGGAACGGTTAAATCGGGCGATCTTGCGGGCCAGTGCAAATCGAGAGATGAGGCGACACGGGAACGCCGCCTTCATAATATCGGTTGTGGCTCGCGCAGTGTGTGCAGGTGCTCCGTCCTGTTGGAACCACATGTCCTCCAGTCCTAATTCGTCGAAATGCGGCAGAAAAAACTCGGTTAACGTGGCCCTATAGCGCGCACCGTCCACTGTTGTCGTTTGACCAGCGGCGTTCTTGAAAAAATCGCCTGATGACTCCTCCAGCGTGAACAGCGCACCATGCAGTCACTTTGAGCGGGTGTAGTGGCTCCTCGTGCACCACTCGTGGATTTTCGGTGCCCCAGAAGCGATAGTTTTGCTTGTTCACGTACCCGCTGAGGTGGAAATGAGCCTCATCGGTCATTATGATTTTCAAATCATTATGAACAAAAATGCCATAAAACGAGCCCGTATGGTAATCAATTGTGACGGCGCCCATTTAACCGATATCATCTTCTCAACTTAACCAATAAAATTCTAAAGATTCAAATAAACATAATCAAAAAACAGAATCGAAGTTTTTCATTTAGAAAAAAAATGAGAGCCAAACAACTTCGGATGACTTCTTTTGAAACACCTTGTACATCCACACTTAATACAACGACATGTGCGAACAATTGCTATAATGGGTGAAAAAATACGCGGTACCGCAACACATTTGTAGCTAGTCCCAACAAATACATGGTATCAGCGCATCTTCTTGTAGTTGTAGGCAGCAACAACATAAGTACAAGAATACAAAAAAGTATAAAAACAAAATAAATTTGATTTTGGCAACTGCAACGAAAAATTACATGGTAAAAAATATTTCACCTGTAATTCCAAAATATTTTCAAATTCAATTTGAAATTTAAATTTTGCAAGATTTTATAAAAAACAATAAAAATTGTATGGAAACAAATATTATTTTTTGCCGCATTTTTGTTTATAACTTTGAAACGGTTATTCAGATTAAAAGGCATTACAGATAAAAGTTAAAGGAAATATCAATCTCGATTTTTCGTAATTTATTTCAACCACATCGCAAAAGTCGTTTTCCAGTTATCATAAATTATGTGGAGAAATGTGTCAAAAAATTTGAAATTTTACTTAACAAATATTTTAAAATAACCTATCCATAGAAATTAAAATTTCGACTATTTTCGTGCGGGGCTTATAGTGCATCGAATCGGTATAGGGGTTATTCATTACAAACGAACGTTTTTTATTTTGTTGCCCTGTGTAATCAATAAAACATTCACAAATTCTCACTAAATGCGTTTTTAATTATTAGAAAGAACAAACTGATTAGGTAGTGAAATTCGGTTGTGACAACCTCTTTATCGGTTGTGATGACATCTCTACTTCGGTTATGATGACATCTAGTGTGGTTTTGATAACCTTTATTATAGTTGTGACTCATCTCTAAATTCGGTTGTGACAAACTCTAACTTTGGTTACGTGTAATTCGGTTGTCCCAACTAAATTTTGTTGTGGGTATAATAATGGTCCGAAATGTTAGTTCATTAACATTGACAGAAGATGACATTAACATTGACAGAAGATGAGATGGACAGAAGATGACATAAAAGTCCAAAAAGACTGGCTTTCAAGTTTATTCAAATGCAATAGACCTTAATATATTGGAAAAAGAAAAAATCGTTTCTTCAGCCATTTCCCAATAAAAGTAGAAATTTATTTGGAATTTTTTTTTGATCAATTTCCCTCAGAGTTAAGTATATTCATCTTTTAATCGCAGAAGCGATCTAATTTTTTTTTCTTAATTTTATTGCGAACAAAATTCAATATTTATGGTCCTGACCCTCTAACATTGACAATGGTCCGGCAATAATAACGCAGCGGTAGGGATTTCAAAAACTTTTAAGAGCGAAAACCCTTAAAGACAAACATCATAAAAGCGTGGCGGAAATAACACAATGTTTACTTGTCAACATAAATGCAATGTCATCACATAACAGCAAGTTGTAAATTGGTTTGTGACATTTGCAATATCTTTATAATCTACATGCCTTTGGTTGTGGCAACTGCACCACTGTACTTACCTGGCCTTCGATTATTTCTGAAAGTATCCGTAGAATCATCGTTGTTGTTATTCAGATTGCTGTTGTTGTTGTGATTATTATTTTCTTCATTGGAAGCATTTGATTGTTGCTGTTGCGGATGGTTATGATGCAGCTGCAATTGCTGTGAGAAAACGTCGTCCTTTTCATCTTCTTCAACTGGATCGCCCTTCCGCTTTACGATTTCTATTTCCACATCGACACCATGAAGCTTTGAGGCCACGGCCTAAATGAACACAGAAATAATAGACAAAGAAGAATATTGATTTTGGAACTACTGGTAGTCGGAATGTAGTTCAATACAAAAGAAAAAAATGACTTGAAACAAAAACAAATCTGTTGAAACTATGACACTGACTCACTTGCATACTAACCTTAACAATACCAATCACAATGTGCTCCAGGCCCGGTCGTTCTGAATAGTAGTGCAACAGCAGAGAACCATCTTTTTCTGTGCATCGAAATGACGGCGCCCTCATGCCCGGATACAATGTACCCAAATGGTCGTGTAGGGCATCCAAATTCTATGCAATGCAATAACAGTAATTGAATCCAATAGAGAAGCACAAGCATTTGTTGTTTTTGTTTGAGTGGTTAAGGCATTAAATCATCGTCAAATGGTGGCATCACATGCCAACGGATAAGGAGGAGAAGAAACGGGAGCAGGAAGGAGCAACAATGACAACGAGGATGTAGCATACAGTATCAGTGTGAAAGCATACCCCGTGTTGGGTGCAAACCACGAGCACCAACGCCATCACCACCAACCAGTCGTCGTTGACATCGATTGTAACATAAAAGAATTCAATTGAACAATATTTCCCATTATTGTATGACAAACGAGCCAGGATATGAACAAAACAAAAAAAAAAAAAAAAATCGTTGCAATATCAAAATATCCATTCAGTCCAGCCATCCAACCCCATTCGAATCCACCATGTAGTTTTCATTTGATTTTGTTAGCAATCGCATTCGCAGCATTGAGGGACAACCAAGAAGCCATAGCAGATATTCCATTGATGCCACCAGAAGCCATTGTATTATTAAGTTAATATAAAAGAAATCGAGAAAAATAGAATGAAAATGGAAATATAGGAAATGAAAGAATAATGAAAATCATTTGAAATTGAAACTAAATCGAACGTGAATAAGAGGCAAACAATGATAATAAATTGACATAATGAAAGGCCATGAATCCTTTTGTGTATGTTCTGTTGCCACCTGGGGAAAACAGAGATTCCCTAGAATCGCACTGATACTTATAATCATAGAGCTTAACGAAAGTGACGGGTGATAATTGAAAAACAAACAAAATATCCCAGGGAGGCTGGCGTCAAATCGATAGACACCTGTTTGTTTGTTTTTTTCTATTTCTCTTAAATATGATAGCATTTTGCTAAGTGTATGTATTCAACTGTCTGGTAATTTGATATGCATATGTATGTGTTTGTATGCTCATACCTGTAGGAAATCTCTGGGTGTTGCACCGAGTACTTGCAGGATCTTATCATAACCAGAATCTTGGCAAAACTCAAAAAAAGTTTTACCAAATAATTCTAATATATCATCAGCGGGTATATCTGGAAAAATATAACAGAGGAGAGAAAGCATTTAGTCTCAGAATATAATTAAAATGTCTGGAAAGTTAAAGACAATCTAAAGTTGGTACTACATGATAATATGGGAATCATTTTTCAAATTATTTTTATTATTCTCCTGAAAATTTGTCCGTTTTACCCAAAGAGGTAACAAATATGGGAACAAAATTACTGCTTCTTTTCAAGCTTCAATAAATCTCGTTATTGCTAGATTTTTTACTAATTTATTTTGTTTATTTAAGCTCAGAGCCATTATATGTCTCCAATAATAGAGATATACTTAATACACGATTTGCCAGGTGTTTTGAGGATACATTTAGCAAAACTATTTGTGTAAATTATATTGCTATTTAAAGAGATCTCCGTAAGATTGCACTTTTTAAATTTGGTGTCATTGTTTTTTTTTGTGCAAGTGGTAACTCTGAAATTTGGCAGCTGTCACATATGCTTATTCCGATTATTAAAAATGTAGCGCTTTATGAATGAGCAACGCGTTATAAACTTATTACAAAAATTTGGAAATTTATGATGAGACCGCTCGCAAACTTCGAAGAATATTCAGTCGAGAAAGTGCACCTAATGTGTCATCCATTTAAAGAGTGGTCAACAAATTTGAAGAAACTGGGTCAGTTATGGACAGTAACACCATCTTTACACCATGCCATTTTTATCAATTCTCTTTTGAAATTGCAGCGTAAATCTTCGTGCCTTTACACATTGCCATCTCATGATATTAGTGCTTCCCATTTTTCCTGACATTTCTCTTTAGTGAGTGTTCTTGTGTTCATTTTTGTAAGCGGTCAAATTTTGTTCTACATAAGTTTAAAAATTGTTTTTTTCGAAGGAAGAAATGAAATTTGTCTTTATTATTTTTAATTAATTTTTATGTTTAACTTTCTTTTTTTTAACTTCTGTTAAATTATTTCACGTAACCTCTAACAATGTAACACAACACATGAAAAACTAGAATGAAAGAAACAATAACATCAAATGTCAAAATCATAATAAATGCGGAAAGAGCACAAAGATAATTGCAATAAAATTTAATGAAACCCGATTCGGTGGAGCTTCGTGCCATTTTTTCCTCCCTTCTTGCTTCTCTACACCCCTTATCCACAAACGCAAAGTGCATGGTTACAAAATGGCATCGTGTAAAGGCTGTGTAAGACTCTTGTGCGTCAACGTACCGGTTTTCAAAACATTGCTGCTGTAGACGAGACTGTCGCCGAAAACCCGAAAACATCAATTCGGCTTCGTACTCAACAACTTCAATTTTCACGAAGCACTACGCAGCGAATTTTGAGAACAGACCTTCACCTTCATGTGTACAAAATTCAGATTACTCAGGAGTTCAAACCAGCAGACCATGGAAACCGCCAGCAGTTCGTTTAATGGGTCATGGAGCAAAGTAAAGTCAATGCCAATTTTTCAAAAAAAAAAATTATCTTCGATGAAGTGCATTTCCATCTGAATGGCTCCGTGAATGCACAAAATTGTCGAATTTAGGGCTCAGAAAATTCTCATGCAATCTATGAGAAACAAATGCGCCCACATCGGGCAACTGTTTGGTGCAGATGTTGGTCAGGCGGTGTAATTGGGCCTTACTTTTTTGAAGATGAGGCCAGAGTTGCAGTGACTGTGAACGGCATTCGTTACAGGAACATGATAATTAAGTTCTTGTGGTCTCAATTGGACGGCGTGGATCTGGACGACATGTGGTTTCAGCAAGACGGCGCCACCTGCCACACCGCGAAGGAAACAATCGGTTTATTGCAGCAACGATTTCCAGAACAAATTATCTCAAGAAATTCTAATGTCAACAGGTTACCAAGATCTTGCAATTTAACGCCGTATAATTTCTTTCTTCGTGGCCGTCGGTGGTGCAGTGGTAGTGCGCGCGGCTCTTGTGCATGAGATCTTGGGTTCGATCCCTGCTCTGACCACCTTAAATTTCTTTCGACGGCGGTCACCTCGCTTAGTGACGGCGACACAATCGAGTATTTTGCCATGAAAACGCTTCTCAAAAAAATACTGTTCGCAACCGGTGTAAAACTGTGGGTCCCAATCAGTGAGTGTAAAACTAGAACGCGCACAGCTCACTGGTTGTGAGAAGTTCTCCCCGGTCCCTTCATGCGATGTAATGGGAAACCATTTTTTTTTTTAATTTCTTTCTTCGGGGTTTTGTGAAATCTCGAGTTTATGCGGAAACCAGAAACAATTCCTGGTATCAAATCCAAGATCCATCGCGTCATCAGTAAGATCCAGCCACAACTCTGTGAAAAGGTTGTGGAAATTTGAATGAAAAGTGTAATGGCCTGTCATCAGAGCCATGGGGGCCATTTGACGGATATTTTATTCCATATTTAATGGGAACATGCCTTCTTTACAATCCAATATAAAAATCACAATTATCTCAACAAATACCTCTTTGTATTTTAAAATGAAAAAATGCATCCTTACAGAGACACCCTTAGAATGGTCTTGAGCTTCCATAAACAAAATAAAAGAGTATCAGTTGTAATATAAAAAAATACAAATAAATAACAAAATGTGTACAATCATTGAAAAAGGACAGAACACCAAATCAAGAATGGGATACGACCAATTTAAAAAGAATATTCAGGCAAGGAAGATCGTGGATGGGTTCAAGACAACGAGGGACAAGATCGTAAGGTTCAAGTTGAAAATTACTTTTTATACACGTTGTTGAAAAGGAGGTATTTCCCCAAAAGTCATAACATTCTCAATAAGGAACATACTATCAATTTTTTCTGCAAATGGGTTGTCATCTATCTATTCAACAGAATATCTTAAAGTATACAAAAGAGTTTGCACGATGAAATTCTCAATCCTACAATTAAATAAAACTAAGTTTTTGGTAACAATTTTCGTAGACAAGTCTACCCCAATTTCGGTAAAAGGGATCGAACTGCGTCATTAGTTTTTTCAGTACTATTACCATAGACGAATATAGTATAGACACATTAATTCTCTCAATAAATTAAACGTCATAGGTACGGTGGAAAGTAAACATTGGATGGTGCAAAACGTGGGTTCAATATTACCAGATAGAGGCAGTAGTAAACAACGTCCAACAAAGGAACAACATCCGTATTTCGTGTTTTTGTGGCAACAAAAAAGTGCAAAATACATTTAAATTTTTCAGTTCTACACCAAAACGACATGAAAAAGTTATGTGAACATGTTTTGAAACTTCACCTGGTGTAAGTTAATTTTGAATTTACTTTCTCTCATTTCCACAAACCTACGACGAAGAGTGTGAAATAAAACATCAGATGAGAGAATTGATGTGTCTATACTATTTTCATCTATGACTATTACGGTTTCATATTTTTTTTTTATTTTGACTAATAGAGTGGATTTTTTTTTGGATTTTTCGATTTTGACAGCCACTAACTTCTATTTGGTTGGTTGTAGCGGTAAACTTATTTCAACAAAGTTGTTTCAAACGTTTTGGGCTTTAACTTTTGGGTACAAAGCTTATCTCTACAACCAGGGGTTTTGCGCTGTTTTATTCAGAACATCGGCAGAAAAGTAATATTCCGACTTTATTTGAGTTTTCCGTTGATACATTGTC
Source organism: Phaonia tiefii (assembly GCA_963931995.1). Lineage (NCBI taxonomy): Eukaryota > Metazoa > Arthropoda > Insecta > Diptera > Muscidae > Phaonia > Phaonia tiefii. The sequence continues at coordinate 91,068,600 of OZ008367.1, forward strand.
AATAATCAGATTTTTTTCGCAAAAGAAGAGAAAACCTTTCACTATATAACTATATTTAGTTTCTCATCTTCATTTTCAATTATCAAATTCCACTTAATTATCAATTTAGCTAAATATTTCTTTTTTTACACTCGGAAAAATTTTTGGACAAAAACACTTTGTTTAATTGGGTTTGAACCAAAGAAAACATAGAAACCTAAATTAAGTATAATGTTTACAAAAAGGTACTTTCGCCTACTTTTTTATGGGTTATGCAGAAAACAGTACAACGAACAAGAAAAGTACGCGTACTGTTGAAAACAGTACGTCTGGGCAAGCCTACATTCATATATTTTGTAATTCTAACTCAAAAATCTAATGATGCAGTTCGATTCCTACTACCTGAATTAGGGTAAAACTATCCTCTCCCGCTTTGTCTCGTTTTTCGACTTCCACAGTGTAATGAAACAACAATTATAAAAAGTTTTAAATGAGAAGTGGTTTGGTGACAAAAGTGACGTTAGAATTCCAAAAGAGGTACAGTGGATTTTTGCCGTTGGTCAAAAACATGCGTTATCAGCAAAGAGGAAAGATTTTCCAATTTTAAAAATTATTGCAGGTGGGGAGGATCTCATTCAAACCTTACAGGAGAAGAAGGAACAGAAAATAGCAAGGATGCAATTATCGACAATGATAAATAACCAAATGAACATAATGAAATTGACGAGTGCAGACACAGGGTGGCTGATAATGAATCTGGTAATTTTTTTATTTTGCAGACTGATTTGTAGATTTAACAAAAATTGATAACTGGGACACTGAAACAAGAATCTGGATTGTCCGCCGCTATTACGCACTGGAGACCGTAGTTTCGGTCCAAAGAGAGTATAGGCGCACGTTTGGCGGCAATCTTCCGAGCAGATGTACCATAATGAGACTTGTTAACAAGTTTGCCGAGCATGGGACAGTCAACTACGTTTCCATCGAATCCCTTCAGTTCGGACGGAGGAAACAATTCCTGCTGTAGCTGCTGCCATACAAAACAATCCAAGAGTTTCGACGAGAAGCTTATCTGCTCAAATGGACAGTCATTGCAGTCAATTATGCACACAGATTTCGACTTATTCCCATATAAAATTCAAATGGCCAACAAACTGAACGCAGCACATTTCCCGATTCGCTTGGAAAAAGACCGTAACGGTGTGACCGTTCTTTTCATGTTTAACGAGCCCATTTCGATTTAAACGGCAACATAAACAAACAAAATTGTCGAATATGGAGTGCTTCCAACCCACATATACTCCATGAGACGGAATTGCATCCACTTCGTGTCACAGTGTGGTGTGCAGTTTTCATCGGGCCCTACTTCTTCGAAGAAAACGGTCACACCGTTACGGTTACCGGAGACCATTACTCGAGCATGTTGAGAGACTTTTTCTATCCAGAATTACGCCGAATGAGAATTTCTTTCAACTCTGTGTGGTATCAGCACGATGATGCAACTCCTCACATAGCCCGGCGTGTTATGACAGAATTGCGACGAAAATTTCCTAATAAGCTGATATCCAGAAACTCCACATTCCGTTGGCCCCCAGGTCGCCTGACCTTACTTTTTCTTGTGGGTTTATTGCAAACAAGAAGTCTACAAAGCAAAACCAACAAATTTGAATGAACTAAAGCAATCCATTCGAGAAACAATTGCGGCTATTCCTGTCTCAACTCTCGAAGCAGTAATGAACAACTTTTTGGTAAGATGCCGCACATGCATCAATGAGTAGGAGTTGCATTTAAATTCCATTATTTTTAAACCTAATTAAGCTATGTTTAATAAAAATTAATGAACGAGCTTTAACCTGAATAAAAGAAAAATTAATTCCTTACACTAAAAAAAAGTTATTTGAGTTTCTTAAGGTAGCAATATTCTAAATAGCTTTAGATAAAGCAGAAAAATTCTAGAAAAATAAAAGTGAAATATTACTCGCCGTCGGTGGTGCAATGGTTAGTGTTCGCGTCTCATGTACATGAGATCCTGGGTTTGATCCCTGCTCTGACCACTTTAAATTTCTTTCGGCGTCGGTCACCTCTCATAGTATCGGCGACACTTTCAAGTATTTAGCCATGAAATGCTTCTCAAAGTACCGTTCGCAATTGGTGTAAAAACTGTAGGTCCCAATCAGTGAGAATAAAACTATAAAGCGCACAGCTCACAAGCTCTCCCCAATTCCTTCATGGAATGTAATGGGGATCCCAACGAACCGAAATTATATGGAGTTCCTAAAATCAACAAACAGATTTTCCATTAAGACCAATTTCATTTCATTTATTTACTTCTATGGAAGACTAGCAATTTTACCCATTTATTTACTTTCCATCATATGAACTCTGTCAATACATTACGAATATCGTCAAAAGATTACTGAGACCGATACGATATAAAAGACTCAGCAGAATTTAGGGACAACATAAAGAATCAGACAATTGATATTAATACAATTTTAGTTTCGATTGATGTAGTATAAATTTATTTCTGAGAATACCTGTAGACTTAGCTCGCTATATCATGGAGGAAAATTATAACACAATAAAGGACCATACGAATATTAATAAACCTTTATTTTTAGATATTTTATGATTTTATATAGAACACGCTGAAAAATCGGCCCAGCAACTTATTGCAGGAAACATGTATATGTTTACAAGCATTGTTTTCATGAATTAACGATGTGCTGCTTTTTATTTCCGCGTTGTCAATCAGGTTTTTGTTTTCAACAGCACAATTCTGCATTTGGGTCACAAAAACATATATTATAAGCTATTAGTCTTTGTGTCGCATGCTTGCTAATAGGTTATAATATATGTTTTTGTGACCCAAGCATGTGTTTGCACAAAAGCATACTATATTTGCATCAAGCTACAAACACGTTATATTTGCATCCAAACAACAAAAATACAGATTTTCTAGCGTGAAAACAACCGATATATTCAATATGATGAGAGGATACATCTGCAACAAAAAAAGACTTCCAATGGAATCTCCAGCTTCTGATATTGTTATGAAAAATATTTTTGGACTCGTGTACGGAAAAGTTGGCTATACAACCAAAAATGTTAACAAATTATGTGGATGAGTTATATTGTATTGTTTCAGCATGTGATATACAAGGGCGGTGCCAAATCTAGCCGACCCAATTAAGAAGACACAAAACAGTGAGGAGCAATTTTATCGATGTATTTTTCCAGCAATATTCAATAACTTCGATACCCTGTTTTTTGTAAAAACTGCCAAACTACTTAACATATCCATCAACCGCAAACTGCACCTCGTCAGTGTTGCAAATCTTTTACCACTGAGTCATTTTTTCAAGTTTGGAAATAGAAAATAGTCCGAGGGACCTAAATCTTGAGAATAAGGTGCGTGATGAAGCAATTCGAAGTTCAATTCATTAATTTTGGCCATCACAATATTGGATGTGTGACCTGGAGCATTGTCTTGATGAAACAAAACTTTCTTTTTGACAACTGCCGACTTTTTTCCACAATTTCATCACTTATATAATATTCGCCGTTGATTGTTTTTCCTTTTTGAAGATTATCCAGAAAATTATCCCATGCACATCCCAAAAAATAGACGCCATGACCTTGCTTGCAGATAGTACCGTCTTCACCTTCTTTGGACACGATTCTCTCATCCGTCCACTGATTTGACTGTTCCTTTGTCTCAGGTGTGAAGTGGTAGGCCCATGTCTCATCCATGGTTATTAAAAAAAAACCTTTCCCATTACATGCTATTAAGGGATTCGGCAGAGCTTCCCACAACCAGTGAGCTGTGCGCTTTCTAGTTTTTACACACACTGATTTAGACCTAGAGCTTTACACCGGTTCCGATCTATATTTTGACAACCTTTTTCATTGCTAAGTACTCGATAGTGTCGCCATCACTAAGCCGTGGTTATAAATCGACGCAAAATTCGACTTAGAACATCATCACGACGCTGTTTTTGCTCTATTGAAAGGAAGCCGGCAGCAACATAGGATGTACAGCACTTTTTGAAATGCCTATCATTTCAGCTAGCTCATGCACCTTCAGCCGACGACCATCCAATACCATTTCGTGGATTTTCTTAACCGTATCTGGCGTGGACACTGCAATTGGTCGACCTCTACCGTGTTCGTCTTGGCAGCTGGTACCGCCTCTTTTAAGTTCTGCTGCCCAATATTTAACAGTCGCAAATGATGCAACAGGCCCCCCAAAGTAGACTCTAGCTATTACTTGGACTGAGACCTTGTAAATTGAAATATTGAATTACCTAACGGTGACCAATTTGTTCCATGTTTACAAATTCACTGAGATCCTTTACTTCTGATGGCTCAAATAAAAATACTAAACAACGTGGCGCCTTGAAACTTATCATATGTTTTATAGGGTAGCCACTTTTCATCAAAATATTTTTGATGTGTTAACGTCTATAGGCACGGGTAGGGCAATCTATCAAGGTGAACACATGCAAACAACACACAGCGTTAGAATCACATACGTGGTTATTGTCCAACAATAGTCGCTGCCTGAAAATAAGTATGATGGTATTGATGGAGCGGCAAAGTAGGTCGTCGTCGCCAAAGAGTACTGAATAGTATAGAGAACTCAAAAGTACTGGCGACATCTGGCGAATGATTCAAAAAGTATTACTACTACTTTTTCTCATAATTTTTGAAATATTTAACAACATCCACCCAAGTATTGAATGTACCATTGAAAAATAATCAAATTGAAAACTTCCACATGTGGGTACATTGGTAATAAGCAGAGAAGAAAATTTAGCAATTGATTGGCATCAAAATTCTACAGCGTCTTGAAGGATTATCAACTTCCACTTCCAAGTAGTGATTGTGATTATGAGTGAGAAACATTTAATAGAACGCTGGCCATATGTAGAACTGCACTTTGAATAGAATTGACCATAAATGCCAAAAAAAATTTAGTAAAATCAATACGGAAAAGACCAGATCTATTCTCCTTAACAATAACTTTCAAAAAGATTTTTGATTTCCAACCTTCCAAAAGATAAAAGATTTCCAAAAGATGTTTTGAGGATAAAGGGAAATGTACCCGGAACACTATAGCGGAACCGAAAATTTACAAGTCAGTAAGAAACACATCTCATAGTTTGGATAAGTAAAAATATTCGACACCAAAAATTATAAAATAGCATACAAAACTTTGTGGCCGTCGGTGGTGCAATGGTTAGTGTGCGCGACGAGTGTATATGAGAACGTGGGTTCGGACCCTGCCCTGACCACCTTACATTTCTTGCGACGACGGTCACCTCGCTTAGTGATGGCGACACTATCGAGTACTTAGCCATGAAAAAGCTTCTCAGCAATACCGTTCGGAACTGGTGTAAAACTGTAGGTCCCCATCAGTGAGTGTAAAACTAGAAAGCGCACAACTCACTGGTTCTGAGAAGCTCTCCCCAATTCCCACCATATGATGTAATGGGAAACCATATATAAAACTTATAAGACGCTAGTTAGATTATCTAGTAAAACAAAGGATATGAGGAAAAATTTCATATCTCTAATGTTGTATATAAAATACCTTGTCACGTGAATGCTAATGAATATGGTAACATAGTATATGTAGGTCCAACAAAGAATAAACTTCAAACTAGAAGTGTAGAACACAAATGTGATCAAAAATGCAGAAAAATTTCTACACAGAAAACAGCATTAACATCCCATTGTGCTTCTTTAAATCAGTACCCAAACAGTATTAAATATGGAAATTATTAGAAGCACCGTTATATGTTAGAAATGTTAAAATAATTAACACATCTACATTAAGGAGAATTAACTTTAACTTTACAGACATCTAATTAGTAACAAGTATAACATTTTATGTGCAACAATTGTTTTTCGATTCAATATTTTTCTTTGTGTAACTTATATCAACTGTCTCCAGTGTATTTTTTATTTGTGTAACTTCAAAAATTTTCACTTCGGCAATTTTTATTAATTTGTTTGTTTTGTTTCCTGATGATGCTACTCAATGGTTTAGCGAAATATCGACAATTAAAAAAGTATTACTGACCTCAAGCTCGAACAATTTGTTTATATGTTGCAAAAAACATAGGCAGAATAACAGAATACAATCATCCCTGATGGTGGCCGTCGGTGGTGCAATGGTTAGTGTGCGCGGCTCTTGTACATGAGATCCTGGGTTCGAACCCGGCTCTGACCACCTTCAAATTTTCTTTCGGCGGCGGTCACCTCGCATAGTGACGGCGACACTATCGAGTATCTAGCCATGAAAAGCTTCTCAAATTACCGTTCGGAATCGGTGTAAAACTGTAGGTCCCAATCAGTGAGTGAAAACTGGAAAGCGCACAGCTCAGTGATTGTGAGAAGTTCTCCGCAGTCCCTTCATGGGATGTAATGGGAAACCATTTATTTTTTTTTTAATCATCCCTGATGATTTTTAAAATAGCTTTAATATCGGGTTTTTCAATAAGAGCGCTACAAAAGTTTTTTTAATTAAAACAAAACCGGTTTTAGACACCAATGAAATTCTTTATTCCTGTGAAAGTACGTTCGATGCCATTATGTATGGAACTCGATTTCCTTTGCATGGCCACCATGGGCACGCTTGCAGAAGTCCAGACGCTGAACCCAATTTTCGACGGTTTTCAAGCATAAATCGGCCGATACTTCTGCGATTTCACGTTCGATATTCGTACGAAGTTCATCAATCGTCGCTGGCTTGTTGGCATAGACCATTGACTTGACGTAGCCCCACAGGAAATAATCTAACGGCGTCAAATCGCACGACCGAGGTGGCCAATCGACTGGGCCATTTCGCGAGATAACACGTTCACCAAACTTGGTTTCCAATAAATTGATTGTGACATTCGCTGTGTGGCTTGTGGCGCCGTCCTGTTGGAACCACATGTCCTCCAAGTCCATATTATCCAATTGGGGCCAAAAATATTCGGTTATCATTGAACGGTAGCGATTCGCATTCACAGTAATGTGCCGGTCTTGATCATCACGGAAGAAGTACGGCCCAATGACGCCGCCGGCCCATAAACCGCACCAAACCGCAATTTTTTCGGGATGCAATGATGACTCATGGATTACGCGTGGATTGCTGTCTGACCAATAAGCATATTTTGCTTATTTACGAAGCCATTCAGCCAGAAATGAGCCTCATCGCTGAAGATGATTGAGGCCACTGAAGTTGAGGCCACTGACTCCAAATTTCGTTAGTAAATTTTAATAATTTCGACTCGTTGTTGGCTCGTATATCTTCCCATGATGAAATGGCAGACCTTGCTGAAGAGAAATGTCCAAAGGGCGGGAAAAAATATGGCGTCGTTTGCTGTCCCTATCGATTTACTTTTATAGCGTCTCTGTTGAAAAACCCTTTATTTTACTCGAAGTTGCCGCTACATTTTTCCTAATTTATCCTAAAGTAACTGTGATCATTAGCTTGTTCGTGTTAATGTATCATGCATCACAAACTCTTTTTTGTTTTGCTTTCCAACAATATAAATCATTATATATTCATTACTCAGATACGATACATACTTAAGATCTCGACAGCTGCTCCAATGAGATTGTATGTAATTTCATCGTCATAAATTTGTCGCACCAGAAATTGTCCTTCCATTGAGACCATGGCCTTTTTCCTGCAACGAGAAAACAATGCGAAACAAATATTTAATACGAGTACAAAATACATTTTGCAATTATTCTTTTAAACAATAAAAAAAACACAAGTAAAATAAATACATAATAATAATTTTTGCCATCATTTTATTTTTCAGGATACGATACACGTGTTTGTTAATAACTCGCTTGATTGCTCGAAAGATAATTTATCATAAACTCCAACAAAAAAAAAACCATCAATATTTTATATAATTCCTTTGTGGTATATATTTGTTTGTGCGTTAGGGTGTACGCTATTTTGTTTTGTTTTCACAACCAACTGTTTTTCAGAATGCAAAAGAACCAGATTGGTTATATGGCCATCAATTACCAAATAATCGATCAGGTTCTTTTGTATTCTGAAAAACATTTTTGAATAACAGTTGAATGAAGTGTGGTTGACATAAGTGTAAGTCGACCTTGTAAAACCAATAGAGTAATGTCATACAGAGCTGCCATCCTTCTCTTCTGACATTTCATTTGATGTAAATTGACTTGCGCCAGGTGGAAGTACAAAAATTGGTGACTTCAATTTTTCAAATCTGCCTGATGAAAAACTATGAAATTGAATTCGTATTTTGGTCTTTTTTTGATATATTTTATTGTTAGTACAAATTTGTGGTGTATATACACAATAATTTTAATACACAAACCGAAATGTCGTTGATGTTTTCTTGTTGGTTGGTTTGAACCATTGTCTCTATTTGGTAGTATTAAAGCAATACTTTCCCACATGCAACGTCCATATGCAACACGCCCAACTTCGCGAATTTTCTGAGTCAAATCACTTCTCTATATGTCATTTCTCTATGGTAATACCTTTGCTGCAAGGTTTGCTCAAGAATGAACAGAGGGAAAATCAGACGAAATTAGACATGAAAAAGGCTGGAAAAGGTTGGGAGCAAACACCAGAGGCAGCCACGTACTTACTTAGGTGGCCTGAAACAACCCAGAGGGGTCAAGTGCCTTGCAAAGTGAAGACAGCATGTTTATTCAACGGGTTCGATCGATCTTCAGCTTTTCTCATTCAGTTGGTAACACCAAGCTTTCGCAAGCAACCTTCCACCTGGTGTTGCCATCGAAGTCTTGTTCGTCGTAATTTTTGATGTCGTTCGGGTACGTCTTGCAATACATTTTGCCCTGATTCATTCTTATTCATTCTACTGACATGGCCCAGCCAGCGTAAAAGCGCTAATTTGATTCGCATAAATAGTACGCCGGGATACAAATTATAGAGCTCGTTGTTCATCCGTCATGAATAATCGTCGTTTCTTGTTATAAGACCATAGACTTTTCGGAACATTTTTCTCTCAACGAAGTCTCCCAGTGATGTTTCATCAGCATTCGATATGACCCAGGATTGTCCCCCATAAAGCAATAAAGATTATATGACAGTCTGATATAGTTCGATCTTCGTTTCTTGAGAGAGGGTCTTATCTCTGACGTGCTGGCTTTGTCCGAAATAACACCTGTTAGCAAGCACAACTCGCCGTTTGATTTCCAGGCTGACATTATTGCTTCTGTTCATGGCAGATCCGAGGTAAATAAATACCTCGAAATTATAACGGTTATTAATGATCACCCTTCCATCTAATCGGGTGGATGTTCTGCTTCTGGAAACCATTAGTTTTGTCTTGTAATTTTTTACTGTCAAATGCACTTTTGCTGATTCATTCTGAATTCTCGAAAATACTGCTGTAACTTCTCGCAGATTTCACCCAATGATGTCTAAATCATCCGCGTACGCGATTAGCATGTGACTTTTGCTGCTGATAATTTTATCCGCGATGACTGCAACTTCTCTCACGATGGTCTTAAATAATATGTTGAAGAGATCGCATGGTAGGTTGTCGACCTGCCTGAGGCCTCGTTTTATACTAAAAGTATCGGTGAGATCTTTGCCGAGGAGTTTGTTTTGGTCGGTGTCATTCTACAGAGGCGAGCCAGGTGCCAGGCTCCGACATAGGTTGGTACAGTTTTCGCCGAATCGGGCTATCGAAGGCAGCCTTGTAGTCTACAAAGAGGTGGTACATGTCGATTTGGTTTTCGTGGATTTTCTGCAGGATTTGTCGTAATATGACTATCTGGTTGATAGTTGACTTTCCAGGCCTAAACCCCCACTGACAAGGTCCGATCAGGTCTGCAACAAACGGATTTAATCTTTCGCACATCACGCTTGAGAAGAACTTGTACGACTATGCGATGGATAAAAGACTTATTCCATCACCGCTGGTACATATACTTGGGTCGAATTTTTTGAAAACAGGACACAGTATACAAAGACTCCAATTGTCGTACATGTATTCCACTAGCCAGATTTTGCATGTGAGCTTATGCATGCACCTTTCCAACTCATAGCCGCCAGCCTTAAACAGCTCAGCCGGTAGTCTCTGAGCAAAAGCGACTTTGTTGTTCTGAAGGCAGGAAATTGCAGTTCTAACTGTGCTTTGGATAGATGACGCCTTCATCCTGTATATTCTCAACACCCTCATCTAGAAGTATATTGAAGTCTACTGGAACAAGTAAAGAAAATTAGTGATCTCTCCACAATCTCAACATACTCTGCACATCTGCCGCTAGATTCCCGTCCTTATCTCCACAAAACGGGGGGGATAGAATTTGCGGACCCCATTTCTCCTTCTGTGAGTTTTAATTATCTCACTCTCGCGCTTCCTCTCATTTTCACCTTTTACCGCTCTGTCGGGCCTCGGGTTGCAGCTGACTGAATCGTTGCCATACGTGCTGCGGTCTTTTAATCACTTACCATTCGTCATTCTTCATCGTACCATGGTTTGTCTGTAAGCGGTTTTTCATAGCCAAAGATGGTATCTGCAGCAGTTTTCATAGAGTGGGAGATCTACTTCCACTGCGCTTATTGAAAAAGATATTGATATTGCCTCTACTCCCTTCTCAGGAAATTGAGAAGACCTTCAATAAATGTAAGCAAGAAGCATAACAGTAAGGAACTGTATAAGAACTCAGTCAACATTTTTGAAGATTTCTTTAACTACTTCCAACGGCAGTGGATCGAAATGGTAAATTTAAAGTATTGTATTTAAAGTAAACTGTATTATAGAATATTTCCCCTTTATCAGGAAACCCCGAAAAAATTTTCAGTACATAGTGAATGTGTACGAACAACAAATTCCGTTGAAGGCTACAATAGTTATTTATGTGTGCAAATACCAATGATTGGTAGTTTCTGGGATTTCCTCCGAATTATAAAACAGGAAGAATTTCAGAAATATACGGAATTAGGCCGGGTCCTTGATGGAGTTAATGGAATTGTCGAATGACCGAAGAAGCGGATTAGAGATCGAAGTCAACAGATACAACAATTGACATCTCAACTAAAAGACAACAGCATAACTCCGGAGATGTTTTTAGTAACCACGTCGAGGAGATTTTTATTTAATAATTCAATTCTAATAGCTTTTTCTTTAAATGTAATTATTGGTTTTTCAAAGTATTGAAACATATTGCATCCCCCTGAATTTATTGAGTAAATATCAATTTTTGTAAATCTTGATTAATATTGTTTTCCGTCTGGTTGGGTATTAATAAAAACGGACATATTGCCCATTGGGCTTTATATCCGTTTTAGGAGCGGTCGCAACATCCAAAACAAATTTGGGCGCTACGTCCGTGGGCGTTAAGTCCCGGTACCGCCAATTATGACTTTCCAAAAAAACGAAAAACGATATCAATTATGAATTCGAATATCAAAATATGGACGTTATTTCCCATTCCTAATCTTTTCCCTGTGTGAATTCTTTGCCCGATATATTCATTCACTTTACCAAATGCGTCTGTCAAATTTTTGATTGTTGCCACCCTTTTCGGTCTAAGGCCCCAGTGAGCGCTATTTTAAGTCCTAAGGAAATATATTTTTTCTCGCTCCACCTTAATGTTCATATGAATCTATAATATACAATTGTTTATACATAAATTGTATTTTATGATTATTGTTGTTATTTCGAAGAGTCGCATATGACAATTTAATTCCTGGAAATCGAAGTAGAGGTCTCATTACATATTTGTGTGACAGAGAAACATCAGTGGGTATTATTGCACAATGAACGTGATTTTTTTTGGTATCACGCATACACGAAAACTAAGGACTCTGAGTGGATACAACATAAATATGTGAAATGCGAAGCGATTTTTAACACATGTCTGGTCTAAAGGATATTTTTCAAATATTCATATAGTATCATATAGTATTTACAATGTCACAGACTGATTCTAATTCTTAATAATATCATTGAAATATCAAATACTAATTTCGATGAATATTTGATGTGTTAACATCTATAGGCACGGGCAAGGCAATCTATCAAAGTGAACACTTGCAAACAACACATAGCGTTAGCATCACATACGTGGTATTGATGTAGCGGCAGCGAACAAACAAGCAGGTCGTCGTCGCCAAAGAGTATGGAATAGTATAGAGAACTCATGGAGCGAATTGTATGACTCAAAAGCACTGGCGACAACTGGCGAATGATTCAAAACGTATTACTCTATTTTTGTCATAATTCTTCATAACTTTGATGTGAAATATTGATGCCTTTTGAAACATTTATGCTTTTTGTATTGTTTTATGTAATAACATTGTCGAAACGGTGCATTTATATTAAAATATTCTATAAAGAGGATACGACTCGTTTATGTTCTTTTACTTAGACTCTTTACCAGTGATGATATTTGATACTTTTCGATGGGACCTTTTGTATTCTTCCGAAAGTACTGTTATCGACGTAGGAGTACTTTTTGTAAAATAATTAAATAAATCTGTATTTACGACGAAAGATTAACGGGCTGTTTGTAGAACATACAAACAAATGTATTTAATCTGCGTACTGTTTGTTAATCTTACGGTGTAAATACAGTAAAAGCTTTAGTTAGCCTCAGGCACACATATATTTCATTTCTATTATACAAAAAATAACAATAAATAAATCTTGGCAATTTCCATCAGCTGAGTTTGACAAGGTCGACCCTTGATATAAAAACAAAATTCCTCCAATTCATATTTCCTACGTCTCACATAAAATTTGGTAAGTCAAATCCGAAAGTACTTTAATTGGACCACAAGGAGTTGGTAACGTTTTGAAATCGAATGGTGGTAAAAAAAAGTCCTTATCCACTACAAATATCATGCCTACTCTCTACGTGAGAGCGGAGAATGAGTGCAATAAGTTCTCTATACTATTGAATACTTTTTGTCGTCGCTCTGTTTATGACAAAACAAAAACAATTATTTAATTTCGATAAATATTGCTTTATTTATTTTAACAATATTACATCTAATGTTAAAGCAGATGTAAGAAAAAAGAAAGTGCAATAGCAAAAGAGCCTTCAGCACAAAAAGTATTCTTTTTTATTTTACAATGTAACATTTGCTAATGTGTTCATAGAAACCGAACTGGTACCATGTAACAAAAAGGTGTTAACACATCGCCCGTGAGTTCGACCACTCATTGATTTTTTTATTCCAAGTTAGTTTCTTAAACATCATAATAGTAGAATACTACGAAGGAAGCCAGTATTCGGACAGCAATTATGAGATAGCGAAATGCGTTACCTCATTAGTCATCAAGTTACATATTAACAGGGGAAAATGCTAACAATTTTCATAACATTTATCATATTCCCCCAATTACACAAAATCTCTTTATATTAAATTCCTAAAGATAAATTATATTAATTCACATTGACTTTCACACACAACGCAACATGTACTCGTAATGTCATACATTATACAAATATCACCATTTAATTATTTTGTATTTTCATTGTGGCCGGCAGAAAACGTTTTAATTGTTACCCATAAATAACTTGTAGGATAATTCTTCAATAATCGTAAATATTTTAATGATTTAAGCGATTCATTTGACTCGCGCACACTCTACTCAGTGGAAGTATTAAAACGTTTTCACGTCCTTACGAGTCCTGCAATCCCTTGACAGTTCATTGCATGTCCCATCGAGGAGTAAACAATGATGAACGGCTCTAGGATATTAATTTAATACGAATGGGAATATGAATGCGAATGCGAAAATGAATGTGAATTCGAACGCGTTACAACGTCTGTTAATTGTGTAAAATTAATTGTTATTTCATTGAATGGGGAGCTGTCGAATACAATAAAAAGAAAACATAACCAGGAACAAAGGAGTAAAACAAAGAATGTTAAATAATCTATAAAGAATTAATCAACATAAAAATGAAGAATATGTATATAATGTGGTGACTACGGAAATGTATTTAATAATTAGTTGACTGTCGTTAAGATGAGCAGATGTAGAGTTTAACTGGCGATACACTGAACAAATTAAGTTTGCTATTAAGCAGTATTTGCTACTTACTCTGTGACATAAATGAAAGGGATTTGTTTCGGGCCTCAGCCAAACCAAAAAATTGTAAAAGTACTAGGACGTGGTATTACAAAACACCACTCGGGTTTTCCCCTATACGTAACAATTTTCTTTTACAGGGCGAAGATAATTTTGGAGGTGGGTCAGGGCCCTATTTCAGATTTTACTTCAATAAATCCTAAACAGCTTGAAATATTGCATTACAAGCTTTGACAATATTGTAGCTATTATCCTATTTCACAACTCTCTCTAATATATTTCTAAGGAAAAGTACACTGTTAATAGATTATTTCACGAAAAATCATGAAAAATTTCACATATTTTATATGTCTTGACATTTCTTGCCTATCTATTATTACAGCAAATGTACTGCCATACCAACAAACTATTTGCAGTATTGATGAAACGCCTGACAAAATGTTTGCTAAAACAACAGACATAGGTTTGCTGCAATAGCATACATATTTGTCGTTGCAGCAGTCGTGTACTTTTGTGTTTACAACTGATAAGGGTCCAAGATCGACGGAGGATGATAATGTTGGTGCATATTTGATTGCTTTTTTTTTGCCAAAAATAATAAAATTGGAGTTTAAATATAGTCATAATTATAATCGGGGTTCTCCAATGGCAAGCCGCCATACACACGGGGAAAAGATTAGTTGGAAATCAATTCAGGCTTTGGAGATTCCACGATAAAGTCTATATTTTGATCAGAATTCGTAATTATCATACATCTATATAATAAAAGAATAACGTCACTGACTGACTGACTTAACATCGCCCAGCCCTAACCGCTGGAGCTAGGAACTTGAAATTTGGCATGGAGGTCCATCCTCTAGCGCTGACGTCCGCTAAGATGAGATTTTTGGAAATTCCCTGGGGGAGGGGCAAAAAGCGGAAAAGTCTCTCCCATGGCGGCCTCCCCAAACACCTTTGGCTAAAAAGCTGAAATTTTCAATATTTGTTAATTCGGATATGCCATTACTCCCTGGTATGGTACTATTTGCAGTTTAGCCCAGAAACTTGGTAAATTAGCGAGTAAACGGGGGGAAAGTTTCCCCTTGGCGTCCTGGCCTAACCGCTTATGTAACACAGAAAACTCTTAAAAAAAAGTTCATAAAACTACCGATAACGAAGTATCGGGCTTTTCAGCTAGTCATATCATAAACAGAAATTCTTCCACATGAATTGTACCAGTTTATGAAAAGCCCTTAGAAATCCGAAAAAATTGGTTATGAGGGCGTTTTAGCGATTGTTGAATTCGAAAAATTTTGGTTTGAGGGATTGTTTTTTAAAAAAGTGATGCCATATTGAAGACATCCAATGGTTAAAGCCTTTTATGTAGGTAACACTTTTATTTTTTTTTATTATAGGGATTTTCGTATTTCGGCGTTTTTTTTGAAATAAAATTCTTCCATGCGAATCGGACACCTTTAGGAAAAACACTTGGAAAGCTTTAAAAATTGGATATTTTCTCGACTGGACACTCCGTTTCCGCGATATAGACAATAGCGCGTTTTAGCGATTTTTGAATTCGAAAAATGTTAGGTTTAGGAATTTTTGTTTAAAAAATTGAGGCCATATTGAAGACATCCAATGGCTAAAGCCTCTTATGGAGGTAGCATTTTTATTATTTTTTTCGATTGGACGCACTGTTTCCGAGTTATAACCACTTTTTTTTATTATAGGGAATTGGACACCTTTATGAAAAACCCTTTGAAAGCTTAAAAATTGGTTATTTTTTCGATTGGACGCTTCGTTTCCGAGATATTCGGCCTGTTGTTGTAACCTGTTTTTTCTCTCATCGCACGTCTAGAGGCAAACGAATTTCATTTTTGGTTTTTGAAAACTTTTTTTTGAGTGTAAACACAAAAGCTTTTAGTTATCGTCAAAATGTAGGTTCACATAAGTCAACAACGTACAATGTTAAATGTCAAAATAGACAATCGTAAATAATTGTTCGTGTGGGTTATATTGATGTGTTTTCATTTCAATCACGCAAAATCCTACGGCTTAGGCGACTTTCTCTATCATCATTTTCCGTAGATGTAATAGGAAAACCGAGAGCAACGGAGGAAATCATTTTAAATTGGTAAAAAAAGCAAACAATTGTTTATTTTCGTTTGTTTATTTATTTTTTAGTACCTACAATCAGCTGTTGTTGATTTTACAGCTGATGGCTAGGGTTGCCCCCGTTTATCATATATTTGTATGAAAAAGCTTTAAGAAATGCCAATAAAAACATGAAGGTAATATTGTTCTTTGACAGGAACACAACCAAGAAAAAGAGCTTTTATGCCCAAGCGAAAAGCAACAATGAACTCAATTGAAAACCTGATTGCTTGTCTAGCAATTGCACGCCTGCTGTTTGAAGATAGTTACAAAAACAGGCTGATAGGCATGTGGGCGTTTTAGCGATTTTTTTATTCGAAAAATTTTAGTTTTAGCGATTTTTTTTCAAAAGTAATGCCATACTGAAGACATTGAATGGCTAAAGAACTCCTACGGAGGTAACATTTTTATAATTTTTTCGATTGGACGCACTGTTTTTGGGCTAGAGCCACTTTTTTATTTTAGTGATTTTCCTATTTTGGCGATTTTTGAACAAAAATTCTTTCATGCGAATTGAACCAGTTTATGAAAATCCGTGGAAGCCCGAAAAATTTGTAATATTTTCTGTTGGACGCTCCGTTTCCGAGATGCAGACATGAGTTCGATTTAACAATAACGACGTGGTTATACGTATATACAAGTGAGATATTAAGTGAGCAGCGAAAATTGTGTGAACTTGTGTAGCGTATGTACGAACATAACAATGTATGTACATGTGTCTGTTGCTTTGCATTCTCTTTGTTTTTTTGTGGAAATAAAACAAAAAGTATTACGCAAGAAAATAATGACATTTGTCTTTAAATATTTTTAACAGCCTGTTTCTCATTCTCGAAGGAAAGTTTTCGTTCGTGTTCTATACGAAAGAAAGTTGGTTTGGGTTTCACAATCTTGTCGTTTCAAGTCGAATGAAAACATAAAATTTTTCAGTACAAATTTTGGTTTTTCTATTTCGAATGTGCTGTCACCTAGAAACAAACATGAAGTCAGGCGAACGAAAATTTCGACTTAGATAAACCAAATTTGAGTCGAATGTGAGTGACTGATGTTCGTTCGAGTTAGAGAAACAGGCTGTATGTGTTATTAAGTATTAATATTATATAAATGAATCGTCATCATATGATTGAACGTGTTTTTTTATTTTCCAATGCAACATTTACTAATGTGTTCATAGAAATCGAATAGGTATCGTGTAAAAAAAAAGTGTTAACACATCGCCCGTGAGTTCGAACTCTCATTCATTTTTTTATTTTAGCGATTTTTTGGAAAAACATTCCATACGAGTTGAACCACTATATGAAAAGCCCTCCAAAAATTAGTTGGTTTTTCGTTTGGACACTGCGTTTCGGAGATATAGACATACATATTTTCTAAAATTTTCACATTTTCGTTCAAAAATCGGTTACTTTGGGTAATGGCCGCTTACCCATTCCATATGTGAATTCCTCATACCCTGTGGGTATTGAGTAAACGTTCAGTACCCATTCCCCACGATGATGTGTATGAGTTTCACATGGGGGGTAAATACGAACTCTGTTTGTAACCATATACATAGTTACAATTTAAAAATATCATATGTATGTTTAAGTTAATTTGTGGCATCGACAATAATAGTTCCGTTAGCCAAATTTCCACAATATTTTTAAAAGTCTCACTTCACCTCAATGTATATTAACTCTAGTAAAATAAAAATATACGTTCGATTCCGAAACTAGTGTGGTAAGATATATCAACTGGGTATATTCATGTTGTCGATAACAATAAAATATACATGGATTTTAATGACCTTGTTGTGATTTCGTGTAGAAATAAATATGTCAACCGTTGTTCTTGTCACAAGTATAACAAATTCTGGGTATATGCGGCGTAAAATGTGAATATGTATACCTTAAATTTTTTTCGGTGGATGATACCTGTACACTAGGCATATAACTAATTTTTACGAAAAATCTAGCGTACCACTACGTGGTGGCAAATATTGTACAAGTAATGAATATCACCGTTTTAGGTGATTTGGGTTCAAAAATGTTCCGCACCAATCCCGATTTCAAAAAAAAGTAAGATTTTTGTTTTTAATATTTATATTTTAAAAAACAAATGTTTTCAATTGTTATATGAAATAAATTTTAAGTTTAAAGTTTGTGAGGATTTACAAAATGTCTTGCATAATTTTAATTGCACGCTCTGCGCAGATGTTGCTCCGCTGAACTTCCTGAATAGCTGATGGTTTTTTGACCCAATGTCTGAGAAAACATTCTTTTGCTTTTGTAAAGCCGGACAATGACTTTTGTAGCGTGGCAAAATTATTTTTGTTAAAAGTGTGATCAGAAAACCAGACGTAACTCCAAGCAACACATATGAATTTACAAATAGGATATAATTGCAATTGATATTCCGGAATAAGTCTAAAAGACAAAAGTGCCAGAATAACTCTAGAATTCCAACGGGCATTACTGCATGCATGCATTTCGCTACCTAATGCTTTTAACCTTAATACACTCTTTATTTTGTTTATAATTTTTTTTAGATCATCGTAATTTGCTATTAAACTTGTAACAAAATTGTATGAAATATTGGGAAATGATGCTTTTCCTTTCACTAGCTCATCCATGACATATCTTAATATCAAATCTAGTACATAATGTTGACAACCAATATACTGTGAAGCGGGTAATGAAAAGGATTTACAAAGATTTTGCAGTCGTGTAACAACACCATGGTGTCTGCCAGTATTTACACTAGTTGTATCGCAAATTATCATTTTAATTGATTTCAATAAGTCGAAATCACATAAAATTTCTTTTATTTCATGAAATTTCGTCGACGCTTTTCCATCTTCCAGAATTAGTACACCTAATTTTACTTCCTTAGAAGTATTTTCCAGTACTATGACCTGATATTCTTTCCTTCCTATTTTTTTTCCATCAAAATGCAAGCACCAGCTTTCATCTTTGCGAGTGGTTTTGAGCAGTTGTTTCTTTTCTCTGCATTTTGAATGAAAGCTTTATATATTACAGGCTGGGATGGCGACAATATATCTACTCCAGATTCAGACAACTCTTTACATATTTGTGTTGCCTTTCATTAACATTTGCATTAACGACTAAGTTTACAGCTGGTTTTATAGGATTCTGTTGTGGCATTAGTCTGGCATGTAGTTGGTAGACAATATCATCATCTGATGACACCTGATCATTGTCAATTATGGCTGGAAGTTTTTAGTCATCATCCAACGGCGCTTCATCGGTATCTAACAATGAAATCGGGAAATGATCCAATTCGTCTGATTGTAGCTCTCCCTTGTTTGAAGTGATGTCAAACATATTATTAAAATTATATTTTTAAGGACGTTTTAAAAAGTTTTTAAACGATAATTTTTGTTCTTTTATTATAGGCTTAGGCAATGCTTTTAAATCTGCCAATAACAAAACTTTTCTTTTGGCTTTTTACATAGTTCGAACAATGGATTCTCCATATTTTTTATACATTGTTTATTATTAGCAAAATTTGTTTTCCAAAACAAAATTTGTTATTTTGCACACTTATATCACTTGTTTTAAACATTTTTACACAAATGATATTAATTCAGATTTCTAAATTGAATGATAAAGCAAATGGCTACAAGGTTTATATACACAAGGTTAGATGACGTAGTTCGTGACAAACGTCAAAAAGAACTGGGCTGCCACCTCTATATCTGCCTACTATTAGTTAATATAGTTAAGATTTCAAGTGATAAAATTTATGTATTGCTGCGAGTTGGCAACCCTGCAATTAAAATCACTGACAGATTTGTGAAGAAATAAAACAACAAAGCAAAAAGTCAAAAACAGCTGATAGGATGACGAAACGTTGTAGGAAAACCTTGAATGGCTATATGATCTGAAAAAAAGTAATTGCGTTTGGTGCCGAAACTTTTTTTTGCAATTTCGAAAAAAAAATAATTAATGGGAGTTCATACTTTTTTATGCTCTATACGACTATGCTATGCCATTTTTCCTATTTGCAAAAATTGTAAAAAGTTATATGCCTACTGTACACTTTATTATTTTTTCATAAATTTGTTTCCCATTTTCTGTTTAAAATAATAGTTTCTTTGGAAAGCCCTCGCGTAACATTCAAATATAAATTCTCGTTTATATCAAAGCTTCTTAGAAAAATCGAATACATAATTTTGTAACAAGTGGTTTTGTAACAGACACTAAATTATGATTACAGTCACTAATACTTGAACACGCATTCTAGTATTGTACTTTTTATTAGTTGTATCTATAGTAACAACTTCTATATAGTCAGACCTATTTTTAATCTATCAATAACATTGACAAATAATTCTGATGAATAACAATTATGAATTTTAAACAAAATATAGAGTTTAGCATGAAATTTCCAATGCCTGAATTGATTTCCAACTAATGTTTTCCCTGTGTGTCTGTCTTTAATAAAACCGATGTAAAAAAAGTTAAAATAAAATGCCGCTAAACTAAAAGTATGACAAAATCTATGAAACTTGTTTTTGAAAATTTGTCTTTGAAAAAGGTTTCCATTTTCAAAATTCGTAAGGGATATAGATACGACTATGCCATACTCTTCCCACCGTGTGGGAGATTTGTAAATTGTAGACCTTTTTTTTTGTTAGTTGGAGATTTTGTCATATTTGTATTTTTGCGATTTTTATATTTCAGCTTTTGTTTTTTTGGTGTCATATTTCGATATTGTGCTAACTAATGCTAGATATATTTTTAGGTGTAAATTGTACATTAGTTCTAAATAATTTAATGTTGCAATTATTGATGTGTTAACATCTATAGCGGCGTATAGGGACTAAATCTACCAAAGGCAGATTTTATGCTGCTGCTAAAACCAGATTTTATGCTGCTGCTAAAACCAGATTTTATGCTGCTGCTAAAACCAGATTTTCTGCGACTGCGCAAGAGAATAATGACGTGTTAAACAAAAATGAGCGAGCAAGAGAGCAATGAAAGAGTGGTGTGGCAGGGGCGAGGCAAACGAAATTGTGTCTACAGCGTATGTATTAACATAATAATGTATGTATGGACATGTGTCTGTTGCTGTTGTTGAACGGAGATATAAAGCATAGCCACGCAAATTTTCATTTGCAACACTCATTGATTTTTTTTAAATAGCGAACTTTCCAAGAAGGAGGGTAGTTCAAATTTTTTAGCGAATTTCAATATATGATAGTAGAGGAAAAGACATAAGCAACCTCAAATTCTGGAAGAAATGTTAATTTTTATTTGTTTGTTTCTATGAGGTTTTGATTAACTTCAAACAGTGTTTACTTTTACTACCCAACTTGTGTATGTATATAACTGAACTAAACCTTACGACCATTCAAGTTTTAACCTGTGTTTATTCTTCCGTCAATTTAGAAAAAGGCAATACAAACAATAAATCTTTACTCGTTTTGAATGCTGCTAGAAATCGGTCTCTTTAGGATTGAAAATTGCGTAGGAACTTTGAAGTTAAAAGTGATTAAAATGTTAAACAAAATTTTAACTGATTTGAAATGAAGAAATATTACAAATGCAACATCTTATTAAATGTCCCTTCAAACGTCAAAGTTATTTACGGATACTGTTTATTTTAATAAACATCCTTACCCACGTGCAACATCTGCTGATATAGCTATGTCTGTATCATCTACTTGATATATGTATGTAGTATATATGTACCAATTATTTGTATGATTACATCGGTGTGCGAAATACACATTATTCTTTTTCCGAAGATCAAAGAAAAAACTTTTCTTTAAAACAAAAAATTATCCTTAGAATTAGATTTAATCTAACGAGATAAAGAAATATACAATTTTGATGTGCTCCTTTTTACGTGTTTCCTTTGCTGTCTTCACAGGAACGTGCAAGGGTACAGAGATGTAAAATCTAATTTCACAAAGTCAACTACACTCAAAAAAATAAAAGTTGCTATTACCGGCAAATAATGTTCGTTACTTATAAGCAGTTAATTTGTCAGCTATTCTAGAAAATATAAAAAATATAAAAAAATAAACATATGGTTGCTGTAATAGCAAAATTACTTGATTTCCCACACGCTGAAAAATAACAGCCTCTCTAACATATTCTGCAGGAACCATATATATGTTTGGAACACACTTCAAACATTCATATGTTTGCAAGCCCCAAACTCACTTGTATTTATTATAAACAGTATCACCTTTGCTGGCAAATATGTATGATTTTATGTGGAAACAACTGCGTTTTTAATCCCAAACATCCACAGATACATATACATATACTTGCGTGGAAACATATGCGTATTTCCTCCCAAACAGCAATATTTAGAAACGAATTATTCTTTGATTTCAATATATATGTATTATTTATTATAACTGATTTTATCAATACAAATCCACATTTATAAATAGTTAATACACAAAATTAATAGATTTAAAACGGGCCTTTTTACATTACATTGAATACATTATTTGTGTTTTTTCATGAAATGAGAATCTGCTGTTCTTTTGCTTCTCAATTCTTTCTTGTCGCTCACATATTTGTTTTCAGAAGGTTTCAGCTATGCCTTGGTTATCACTATGCGTTCGAACACAAACAAGATATTTATATACTAATCAAGTTCAAGCAGGCCAAGCGCGGATTAATTACTTGTGTTTTTTTATTACACTTATTTCACAGACGGTCCGCTGTTCCAATTTTCTCAGTAAAGGCTCGGACAGACAAATTTCTTCACGTTGTTAACCTTTCCAGTTTCTTTTCTCAAAATCGTTTCTCACTTTGGTAGCACACATACATATATACGAAACATATACACAAAAACCAAAGAAACATCACAAACCATTTAACCGTCCGAGTCTTCGTTTATTATTTTTTCACTTATCAAACGCTTTTGATATCGTCTGTCCGATGAACCATTGACGACTGAATACATGAGACTAAAACGCAATACATCAGCCAAAATAACAAATACTGAGTTCGTCTGCAAATTACACGCACATTCAGGAATATTTATGAATCACTGAAGAATAATGTAAAAATACAGAAACTCACTTACACGATAGGCTCTCTCGTTGCCCCTCTTTTATTGGCTTCCTCTCGAGAAAGCATAAATAGTGCAACAAGCACAGCTTTATTTGTATCACAAACACAGATATATTTGGGTCGCAAACACATATATTATAACACATTAAACACTGTGTCTCAAACATGTAATATTGCATAGCGAACGCAATGTGTTAGAACACAAGTATAGTATATTTGCGACAAGCTCCAAACACATCCAAACAACAACAAAATACAGATTTTTCAAGGTGCATTTCAGCAGTATTTTATAGAATGTTTACTATACTTTTTTTTTGGGTGTACATACAAATTTATTTTATAAAACTTTTTGAATAACATAAGATACACGACCAAAAGTTTCTTTGATGAAAGTTGTGTTAGACACGTTTTGTTTCCTGGGGAAACACCGGTTCTATTACCTTGGGTTAAAATCTTCGCAATGGGGTGAAAATGTTACAACAGATAATGGAATGGGATGTTAGTAGAGTGGTAGATAATAATCACATGTAGGTTGTGGAAAATATGACATGAAAAGATGCAAATAGATGCATTACGACAACAAACAAGAAACTCCAAATTACTGAGAAATGGACGGGTGACCTGCTGATTTTTTGACCCATAAAATCAGTGCTACTGTGCTTTGGGTTTTTGTTGTGTACGATACTATCTAGTACATCAGATTTAGTTTGATGTTGTGTGTTTTTAGGCTCAACTATTATGTGATATAAATGATGAGCTTATAATTAATAACGGCTTTGGGAAAATGTTTACGAAGGGAAGGACATTTTCTTAAAGGTTTCAAATATACCTATTCAAATTTAACTTTCCTTTGCAGCTGAATATTTTTCAATATTTCTCTAAACAAAATGATTTTATTTAAAATTTAGAGTTATATTTTAGTTATAGCGAAACCGGTTTCAAAATTTTTCAACTGGCTTTAATTTTTCCTGCAATATTCAAAATTACATGTTATTTTCCATGTCTATTTCTATTTCTATTTCCAATTCTATTTCTATTTCTATTTTTGTTTCTGTTTATATTAATATTTCTATTTCTATTTCTATTTCTATTTCTATTTCTATTTCTATTTCTATTTCTGTTTCTATTTCTATTTCTATTTCTATTTCTATTTCTATTTCTATTTCTATTTCTATTTCTATTTCTATTTCTATTTCTATTTCTATTTCTATTTCTATTTCTATTTCTATTTCTATTTCTATTTCTATTTCTATTTCCATTTCCATTTCCATTTCCATTTCCATTTCCATTTCCATCTCCATTTCCATTTCCATTTCCATTTCCATCTCCATTTCCATTTCCATTTCCATTTCCATTTCCATTTCCATTTCCATTTCCATTTCTATTTCTATTTCTATTTCTATTTCTATTTCTATTTCTATTTCTATTTCTATTTCTATTTCTCTTTCTATTTCTATTTCTATTTCTATTTCAATTGCTATTTCTATTTCTATTTCTATTTCTATTTCTACTTCTATTTCTATTTCTATTTCTGTTTCTATTTCTATTTCTATTTCTATTTCTATTTCTATTTCTATTTCTGTTTCTATTTCTATTTCTATTTCTATTTTTATTTCTATTTCTATTTCTATTTCTATTTCTATTTCTATTTCTATTACTATTTCTATTTCCATTGTATACTATCACTGTGCTAGTTCAAAAACTTAACAAGCGGGGCAGCCGGTGGATACCCCAAATCCGAGTATGCTGAAACTAGTGTCGCTGTTCGTTTTTCTAGTTGAGCTGTTGTTTTCAAAATGATTGTGATTTCTGGCTATAGATTGGGACCCAAAACTATTGGTATTCATCATGTTTCTTGAACATTTATTGATATGTGATCGATCAATGTCATTCGAATAACATGTTGCCGACTAAAAGACATTAAATGAAGCTGTTTAAAGCTAACAATTAGATTGACTAAGTTGATTTTCGAATGTTTTGTCATAAAACCTTCCACAAATTCCTGCAAAATTTCTATGCGTATTACGATATGACAAAAAAAGGCACAGTTTCTGACACAGTGTAGTTAACAAACATCTTCTGCAGGAACTATGTATGTGTTTCGAACACACTCATACACTCATATGCTTGCAACTCCAAAACTCACATATAATTAAATACAAACATTAGCATGTTAACTTGCAAAAAAGCATATTTTACTTGCAGCCATATGCATGTTCCATCCCAAACGTACATATGCTTACGTCGCTGCATTCGTGTGTTTCCTCCCAGGCGAACGATTGGCGACTTAGTGCATGAAACTAAAACGCAACAGATCAGTCAATATCAACACTCAATTCAGTTGACTACGCATTCAGGAATATTTATGTATCACTGACTGACAGAATAATGCAAAACTAGAGTACACTGTGACAGCATTAGCTTAGGCTGCCAACAATCGTCCTTTCTGCCTTTTAATATTTTGCTCTCGACAGAGCATAGCGAAAAAAGAAGTAAACTGTGCACTAAACACAGCTGTACTGGTATCACAATCTAAGCTGAATTTAGATCACAAACACATATATTATAATATATTCATCATTGAGTGTGAAACATCTAATATTGGATAGGAAACACAATATTTTGGGACACAAGTATACACGCTGAAAAAAAAAACGGTCTCTGTAACATATTCTCCCAAAAATATTCTGCAGAAATATAACTTCAAACATTTATATGTTTGCAAGTCCCAAACTCAGGTGTATTTAAATGCAAACATTAGCATGTTTACTGACAAATATGTATGCCTTTATGTGAAAACATATGCGTGCTTCATTCCAAACATCCATATACTTAAGTGGAATCATTCGCGTGTTTCCCCCAAACCTCCATATACTTACGTGGACAAATATGCGTATATTTTCGCAAACATACTAATAATTGGAATCGAATTATTCTTTCTTTCTTTATTTGTTATAATTAATTTTATCAATATATATACACATTTATAAATAATTAATACAAAAAAATTCAAATATTTAAAATTACCTGTTACATTTACTTACATTGAATGCATTACTTTTTTTTATGAAATGAGAATCTGCTGCTCATTTGCTTCTCGTTTCGTTTTGTCTCTCACGTGTTTCTTTTCAG
The DNA here is from genome assembly GCA_963931995.1 of Phaonia tiefii. Lineage (NCBI taxonomy): Eukaryota > Metazoa > Arthropoda > Insecta > Diptera > Muscidae > Phaonia > Phaonia tiefii. The sequence goes on from OZ008367.1 coordinate 91,094,947, forward strand.
AAGGTTTCAACTATGCCTTAATTAATCCTATGCGTTGGTACACAGCAATATACAAGGTGGCGCAAAAGTAAACTTCCGATGTTTTTTGGCTGTAATTTAAAAAGAAAATGAAACACTTTGATTCTTCTTGTGGATTATTTTTACTTGTTCTTTTAATTTTTTTTACATCAAGTCGAGAATATGATGTCATGTAAATGACCGCCGCCACAGTTGATTGTCATTTGAGCCCTTTTTATGGCATTTTCCATCACTTTGGCCAAAATTTCCGGCGGTAGGTCCTCACATTCTTGACAGATATTGTCTTTAAGAGCTGCAAGAGTCTGAGGCTTGTTGACATAAACCCGCGACTTCAAAAAGCCCCACAAAAAGAAGTCTGGAGCGGTCAAATCAGGCGATCTTGCTGGGAGATTAGGCGCCCGGGAAATGCATCCTTCAGCATATCGGTTGTGGCACGTGCAGTGTGTGCCGTTGAACCGTCCTGTTGGAACCACATGTTTTCCAATCCCAATTCATCAAGTTGCGGCAAAAAGAACTCGTTGGTCATTGCTCAGTAGCGCTCACCATCCACAGTAACCGTTTGGCCCGCGATGTCATCGAAGAAAAAAGGTCCGATGACTCCTCCAGCGAAAACAGCACACCATACAGTGACTTTGAGCGGGTGTAATGGCTCTTCGTGGGTTACACGCGGATTTTCAGTGCCCCAGAAGCGTAAATTTTGCTTATTTACATACCCGCTAAGGTGGAAATGGGCCTCATCACTCATGATTATTTTTGATGAAAAATCATCTTCCTCTTGGTGGTGATTAAGGATGCTAACAGCTGATGCACCGTCTGGACTTTGTACGGAAACATCTTCAAATCTTGTACCAAAATTCGCTGTAAAGACCGTCGACTGATACCCATTTGCGTGGCACGTCGTCTGGTCGATGTCGACGGCGCATCCATGACATCCTCGGCTACAGCAGCAATATTCTCTGCAGAACATCTGCCACGCCTGGCAGCATCTCGTGTTGTGCCAGTCTCTTCGAGGCGAGCGGCTGAACGTCGCAGTGTTTCACCAGTAGGCGTTGGACGGCCAGGAAATCTGCGACGAAATTCACGTTGTGCCAAAGTCACCGACCGATTATTGGTCAAATAAATAGTCAGCAATATTCCGCGTTCTGGAGCAGTGTAGCGTAACATTGTTTATTAACGTGTATTTCGCATGTGTTTACTACACAAATGTCAAAACAGAACTGACATTAGGGGCCAATCGCAAAATTTATAGCATTTTCTGATAGGAGGATTTCTTTTGCGCCACCTTGTACTTATATACAAATCTAGGTCATGCAAGACAAGCATGTGTTAATTACTTCTGTTTTTTTAAATTATATTTCAAAAATGGTTCGCCATTCCGATTTGCGCGGGCAGGCAAAAAAAGAGCAGCACACATAAATATATGCGACACCCATACACAAAATCCAAAGCAACATCACAAACCATTTAACCGTCCGAGCGTTTGTTTATTCTTTTTTCACTGATCAAGCGCTCCTGATATCCTCTGTCCGATGAACCATTGACGACTGAATACATGAAATTAAAACGCAATACCTCACGCACATTCAGGTATACTTATGAATCACTCACTGATAGAATAATGCAAAAGTACAGACACACACTTACAAGTTATACACACTCGTTGCACCTCTTTTATTCTCTTGCTCTCGAGAGAGCATAAACAGTGCAGCAAAAACTACTGTATTTGTATCACAAACACAGATATATTTGGGTCGCAAATAAATATGTTATAATATATTAATCATTGTGTCTCAAACATGTAATATTGAGTAGCAAACAGAATGCGTTTGGGCACAAGTATAATATATTTGCGACAAGCTCCAAACACATGTTATATTTGCATCCAAACAACAAAAAACGACGAATTTTTCAGCGTGTACTACTATATATTACGAGTTTATGTACGAAATATCGTGGTAAAAGTCATTTAACCATCGCATACAAGGTCCTCTAGAGCGTAATATGCTAAAGACTAAACCCGTTTTTTGCAGAGCTGATTGGATCTAATCAGAGTGGCTTTAATCCTGGGAAGTCAACTATCCACCAGATATTTACATTACGGCAAATCCTGGAAAACAAATCCACACTTACGAGTTCTAAAGAGTATAAGGATGCCCTTGATAGCGCGATACGAGGAAAGCTGTACCAAGATTTGTCGGAGTTTAGTATTCCTGCTAAGCTGACACGCATTTGTAGAATGACACTGACCGACACGAAATCCTCAGTAAAGATTGGTAAAGATCTATCCCAACCATTTAGTACGATGGCAGGCCTCAGGCAATGCGACGAGGGGCATGCAATTTCTTCCACATATTAATTGAGATCATTGTGCGAAATGCTGCAGTCAACACGAATGTAACTATCAGCAGCAAATGTCACATGTAGCTCGGGTTTGCTGATGATTTAGACAATATTGCGAGAAATCTACGCGAAGTTCCTGCAGTATTTTCGAGAAGTGCTAAGGAATCAGCAAAATTGGGATTGAAGTAGCCGAGGACAAGACAAAATTAATGGTTTCGACAAGCAGAACGTCCACCCGATTAGATGAAAGGTGCCGATTAGAAGGATCTGCCGTGAACAGAAGCAATAACGTCAGCCTGGAAGGCAAACGGACAATTGTGCTTGCAAATAGGTGTTATTTCGGGCTAAGCAAGCACTTCAGAGACTATACTATACTTCAGAGAACTATATCAGACTCTCAGTCTACCTGTCTTGCTTTATAGCGCAGAATGCTGGGTCATATTAGATGCTGATGGAGCATCACTGGGAGTCTTCTAGAGAACATGTTCTGAAAACTATATGGTCCTATAATAGAGAAGGGCGAGTATCGACGACGGGTGAACCACGAGCTGTATAATCTGTATACCGACATCGACATAGTAGATATGCGTATCAAAATAGCGCAATTTCGCTCGGCCGTGTCAGTAGAATGGATCAGAATCAACCAGTGCGAAAGGTATTCGAAGGCGTACTAGAGGGCTATGGAAAAATAGAATGACCAAGACTTCGGTGGAAAGACCAGGTGGAAGGTTACCTGCGAGATCTTGGTGTTACCAACTGAAGGAGAAATGCTGAAGTTCAAACCGGTTGGAAGAACATGTTATCCTCATTTTGTAAGGCTATGGACCAATGTAGGTTGTTTGAGGTCGTCTACGTCAGTAAGAAAAGGTAGTTAAGAATATCTGAGTCTACTATCTACATTAAAAAAAAAAAAAAACTGAAAATCAAAGCAGATAATATTACTAGTACGTTCAGACATAAGGGGTGTCTCAGTAAGATTTTTTTACATTTAGTGTAATTTTTTTTGTGTAAGTGGCAACTCTGAAATTGGGCTGCTGTCTCATATGGTTATTCCGATCATTAAAAATGGAGCGCTTCATGAAAGAACAACGCGTTATAATTGTGAAAACTTATTACAAAAATTTGGAAAGTTATGCTGAGACCGCTCGCAAACTTTGTAGATTTTTCAGTCGAGAAAGTGCACCTTGTCAACCATTCGAAGGGTGGTACAAAAAATTTGAAGAAACTGGGTTAGTTGTGGACTGTAAGATTCCTTTGCGTCAACGTGCCGGTCGGTCTCTTGATTACATTGCTGCTGTAAACGAGAGTGTCACCGAAACCCCGAAAACATAAATTCGGCATCGTTCCCAACAACCTAACATTTCACGAAGCACTAGGCAGTGAATTTTGACAAAAGACCTTCATGCATACAAAATTCATCTTACTCAGGAGCTCAATCCAATTTTTCAAAAAAGGTCATCTTCCCCGATGAAGCTCATTTCAATCTGACTGGTTTCGTGAATACACAAAATTGTCGAATTTGAGGCTCAGAAAATACTCACGCAATTCATGAGAAACAAGTGCACCCGCAACGAGCAACTGGCTGATGCGGATGTTGGTCAGGTGGCGTGACTGGGCTTTACTTTTTTGAAGATGAGGCAGAAATTGAAGTGACTGTGAACGGCATTCATTACAGGAACATGATAATTAAATTCTTGTGGCCTCATCTGGACGGCATGGATCTGGACGATATGTGGTTTTAGCAACACGGCGCCACATGTCACATCGCGCATGTAACAATCGGTTTATTGCAGCAACGACTTCCAGAACAAATTATCTCAAGAAATTGTGATGTCAACTGGCCACAAGGTCATACGATTTAATGTCGTGCGATTTATTTCTTTGGGGTTTTGTGAAATGTCGGGTTTATGCGAATAAACCAGAAATAATTCCTGAGCTCAAATCCGAGATTCAACGCGTCGTCGGTGAGGTTCAGCCACATCTCTGTGAAATAGTCATGGAAAATTTCATGAAAAGCGTTAGGGCCTGTGATCAGAACCGTTGGGGCCACTTACGGATATTTTATTTTATATTTAATTGGAACATGTCTTTTTTACAATCCAATATAAAAATCAAAACTATCTCAATACATAGGGGTTTTTATTTTAAGATAAAAAAGTGCATTCTTACTGAGACACCCTTTATAATCAACAGGATATACTCCACTATCAACTTCTTGATTGATTTTCTACATGAAGAAATGACTGATTTCAAACATATTAGGAATCTCTTGTAACAAATAATGCGTTTATCTCCCATTCACTCTTTCTTCAAAGTTGCTGTTTGAAGTGCTTAGGCAAAAAGTTCAAAACCATACATGCAGGTAGTAAAAAGTTTCATCATCTTCGTGTCATTTTGTCAAAGGCTTTTATCACCCCTTCTGCAAAGTAATTGCACTCTCCTTATTCTTGCAAAAATGTCACAGATTTTTATAAACAAATTTTGCTCTTTCAATTTCGCAGAGATTGTTTTGATTTTTTTCTTCTCCCCTTTCATTCATGAAAGAAACTTTCACATGCAGCAAAGAACTGAACTTGTCTTTCCGGAAGGATTTTATAATGTGAGAAAAAGAACAAGTTTACAAAAACTAATTTAAATAAAAGTGACTTTTTGAAGGAAATATATAAAAGCTTTCTTAAACAAAATCATTGTGAATAACATGTGCATGTGTAAGAAAACTTGCAGTGTTGACATCACAAAAGTTGCATGTAATTTGTATTGTATGATAATAATAAGACTAAGTCTAAAAGTTAGAAAGTTTAATAAATACAGAACACAACTGGCAATTAATTTTTTTTTTGAGATTGTGAAGGAGATTAGTAAAGTTAAGTAGATAAAGGAACAACTTTCTTACGCAAGCAACAATTGATAAGATAGTGTTGGAAATCCAAAGGAACTGATGATATATCAACCGAATATTGTGGACAATGTCCTCCAGCAACTTTCTGACCTTGACATCAAGTACTTATGTGAATATTAAATTCCATTGTATTTTGAAACTTGTACCTATGAAATATAAGATAACTTGTTGCGGTGTTTTACCAGTAACGGGTGGTCGAATTGCAGGTATCTTTCTAAATCATATGTTAGTTTCAAACTGATAGTTTTCGAAATATTATTGGCTATGAGTCAGTATCAATATTATTGACTATCAGTCAGTATCATACCACCGCGGACCATCATGATTCGCTTTATGTTTGAACAACGTTGGGAAATATGTTCCTTACAGAAGCTACAGTCGAACATTGAATTTGGCCGAAAAATCTTCTATTCTTACGAGACGCATTTTCATATCGCCGACTACGGCTACAAACAAAATTGCCGCAAATGGGTATCGGAAATCCAGCAGGTCATTGTCGAGAGGCCAATGCATCCGCAGAGAGTGACAGTTTGGTATGGATTTTGGAGTGGTGGCTTCATTTGCCCTTTTTTTCGAAATTATGCTGGAAACGCTATGTCAGTCAGCGGCCAGTACTAGAGAGCCATGCTTACGAACTTTTTATGGGCTGAAAAGGAATATATAAACTTTATTAATATTTGGTTACAGCAGGATGACGCAACATGTCACAAAGATCATTAAACACTAGTTCTTTTGTTCACTAAGTTCGGTAATCGTAGTATCAGCCCTCTTAGCGATGTAAATTGGCCGCTTCGGAGCTGCGATTTGGCCTTTTTAGACTTTTTCTGGTGGGGTGCCGTTAAAGAAATTTTCCAGACCTTGTAAGATTGTATTATGAAATTCTCACATTAAAACTGAAATTAAATTTAGTTAATTTTATTTCATTTATACTTGTATTTGGATACTTGTATTTGGACCACCCTGTATATATTAATATATAAGTGGTTTGTATCGAAGATAATTATTTCTCCATTTATTTGGTAGAAATGTTTCCTCTTTCTCCATGACTCCGTGATACTTTCTTACTACCTACGTAACAACTGGCAGCACAGTTGCCATGTGAGCAGAGTTCAACGTATACATACGATGTTTGTGTATGAATTTTGTGTAGAGTTTTTATAACTAACTACTCGGGTTATAGAAATTCTTGTAGAATGGGGAATGGTTTCTCACCGAATGAAAAGACGTAAGAGTGGACGAGATTTGCGACATCACTTTGTGCGTACGAGAAGCTTTACTCCTCCAATCACTATACTAGGAGCTTGTTTTCTACAGGCTGTTTCAAAAGAGACCACCCTATTGGAAGATGCCAATGTCAAATCTGTTTTGACATTTGTGGACTAGACAGATGTAGAATACAAGTAAACAAGCCATGGAGCGATACACTCCCCAAGAACGCGGAATAATCGTGTCTATTTTTTTGCGTAACAATTCGTCTGTGCTGTTGGAGCAGCGCGAATACCGTCGCCGATTCCCCGGCCGTCCGACACCGACTGCGCAAACACTGCGCCGTTTGGCCACTAACCTTGAAGAGTATGGGACCACACGAGATGTTGTCAGGAGTGGCCGACCCGATGGAAACATTGACCAGACGCCGTGCCTCGCAATCAGCCATCAGCCGGTCGTCCCTATGGCGAATTTTGGTCAAAGACCTGCGCATGTTCCCATACAAAGTCCAGTCCGTGCATCAGCTGCTGCCTGTCGACCGCCAAACGTGTGTAACCTACGCCCAAGCCATCGTCAATCTCGTGGACGAAGTGGACGATTTTTCCACCAAAATCATAATGAGCGATGAGGCTCATTTCCACCTCAGCAGGTACGTGAACAAGCAAAACTACCGCTTCTGGGGCACCGAAAATCCACGAGTGATGCACGAGGAGCCATTACACCCACTCAAAGTGACTGCATGGTGCGCTGTTCACGCTGGAGGAGTCATCGGGCCATTTTTTTTCGAGAACGCCGCTGGTCAAACGACAGCAGTGGACGGTGGGCGCTATAGGGCCATGCTAACCGAGGTTTTTCTGCCGCTATTCAACGAATTAGGACTGGAGGACATGTGATTCCAACAGGCCGGAGCAACGGCACACACTGCGCGAGCCACAGCCGATATTTTGAAGGCGGCGTTCCCGGGTCGCCTCATCTCTCGTTTTGGCGATTTGCACTGGCCCGCAAGATTGCCCGATTTAACCGTTCCAAAATTTTTTTTTGTGGGGGTTTTTGAAGTCCAGTGTTTACTTGAACAAGTCCGAGACCATGGAAGCCCTCAAGGTCAACATTCGACACGAGTGCGAGAATCTGTCGCCCGAAATTCTCGCCGAAGTGATGAAAAATGTCATAAAATGAGCCCGTATTGGGACGGCGCCCATTTAACCGATATCATCTTCTCAACTTAACTAATAAAATTCTAAAGGTTCAAATAAACATAATCAAAAAACACAATCGAAGTTTTTCATTTAGAAAAAAAAGTGAGAGCCAAACAACATCGGATGAGTTCTTTTGAAAAACCTTGTATTATTGACCACGTGATCCATATACGCTTATCACACAATGATTAATAGCTTATATTATATGTATTTGTGGTCCAAATACAGCTTTGTTTGTTATTCAAATACATCTATGTTTGGTTCACAGTTTACTTCAGCTCTTTGTCACTACGCTCCGTCGAGAGCAAAATAATAAAAGAGGAGCAACGAAAGATTATTCTCAGCCTAAGTTAATGTAATTGCTAGTTTATAACTGTATTTTGTGATTATTCTGTCGGTCAGTGATTAAATATTCGTGAATGCGTGTGAAAATGAATTGTTGACGGATGGGTTGCGTTTTAGTTTCATGCATTCTGTCGTCAGTCATTCGTTTGTGAGAAAATACTCGAATGTTTCGACGTAACTATATTGGTGTTTGGGATGATAACCGCATATGGTTCCACGTAAAAGTATGCGTCTTTGGAAGTAAACATGCTAATTTTTGCAATTTAATATAAGTGAGTTTAGGACATGCAAGTTAAATAAATATTTGGAGTGTGTTCGCAACATACACACGATTCCTTCAGAATGTGTTTGAGAGAATATGTTGCAGAGGCCGTTTTTTCCACCGTGTATGGTTCCTCAAATTTTAAGAATAATGCAACATACTTTACTGCAAGCCTTGTTTTCCTGTATTGAAAATCTGCTTCTTTTTTTTATTATTAATTTACTTTTACGACAAATAAAGAACCCCGTTTGTTGTGAACGAAAGAGTGTCTAACTAATGGTGATCAGTCTGACGAATTCTTTTGGGGGGGAAACAAGTTTATACAAACACATACATACACTACACTGTTTCTTGAATCTTCCATCAATAAAGCCAAATAAACAGACCCTAGTAATGATGTTTTGTTCTTCTACGCACAACGTTTGCGATGGCTCAGTGAATAGGCGTTCGGAATTTGCCTGGTTTCAATTTCGTTACAGGGAAAACATAAATACTAAAAAGTTTTTGTATGTGAAATTCAACAAAATACGTCTCTTATTAAGGTTACAATTCCATCCGAATTGAGTGCTATTCGATGAATTATAACTCGTTTGGATTAAAAGTAAACTAGTTTGTAGCAGATAAACTGCTCATACATTAGCTAAAAATTGAGAAAGTTGCGTGAAGACCACTCGCAAACTTCGAGAAATTGTTGATTGTTGATGTATATGTATGTCAAAAATTCGAAGAATGATCCAAAAATTTTAAGATACTGGGTCGTTTAGGGACAGTGAGTCTCGTGTGCGTCGACATAGACATGTTCCAGACGATGACTTTGCACCCGTGCTTTTTGTGTTCATTCTCTTTTGGCCACCCTTCGTAAATTAATGTGCGTCCAGACGTTGACTCTTCAAATACAACCATGCGTGATTATTTTTGACGTTTTATCGCCCAACCTTCTTTTGTTTTTTATTCGTAACAATCTTAATCGACGAAATAACATTGTAATTGTATTTAGGTCGGTCTTTTCTTGTTTATTCGTAATAATTTACGAATTTTATTTAAAATTTAATAATTTAAACAATTGTTCGCCACTTTTTGTTTATGATGTTTTTCCCCCATTTAGAAACACGAAAGAGATGAAAGAGGAATGTCAAAGATCCCCCCGATTTTCCAATTCGTGACTGTTTAGAAACCCCTCCCCCCTTCACCCACAAGCACGACAGTCGTGACTTCAGAGTCACCACTGAAAGTCATCGTCTGGAACATGTCATACTGGCCGGCATATCGAAGACCTTGCTGTAAACGAGAGTGTTGCCGAAACCCCAAGAACATCAATACGGCATCTTTCACAACAATTTCAAATTTCGCGAAGCACCATACCTTCTCTCTTACAAGATTCAGCTCATTCAATAGCTCAAACGAGCAGACCATGCACAGCGACGGCTATTCATGCACAGTGACGCACTATTTTTCGAAACAAATACCCGCTTTTGGTTCCTATGTATCTAGACAAAATTCTGTTTGGTATCTGCTTAAGGCGGTAATGAGTTCTTTCGAAATTTAGATTTTTAATATATCAATTTTCAAATTTTTAACAGAGGTAAAAAAACTAGTTTTGGAAAGTTATAAGTGTATGAAGGTTCTCAGTAATAGACATATTGATACTGAATTTTTTTGACGAAAGTGATGATAAACTGGAGCTAGATTTTTACAGGGGACATTAAGTTATTTGGTTATGAAGTTATGACGCCTTTGAAGTTAAGTTAAGTTAAGAGAAGTTCTATCGACACTAAGAATAAACGGTTCGGAATTAATTCGAAAGAAAAAAATTTTTTGGACTTATGAACCTTTTAGCGTGGATCTTCGATCGATACCAATTCGCATACGTAAACTGCATAATTCAATTTGTGTATATACGATTGATGATCAATTCAGGTACAGTGGTTAGACATCTGCAGATGAACTTGTCACCGAGTTCGAAACTAGTCATGTCAACGAGTGTGCTTAACTGCATTGTCTAAATATTATTCCAACAAAACCCAAACATTCTTGGATTGGAAAAATATTCCTGACCTTGTAAGATTGTGGTATGAATTTCTCATAAAATAAATGGTTTCCAATTACATCCCATAAAGGAATCGGAGAGACCTTCTAACAACCAGTGAGCTCTGCGCTTTTTAGTTTTATACGCACTGATTGGAACCTACAGTTTTACACCGGTTCCGAACGGTATTTTTGAAAAGCATTCCAAGGCTAAATACTCGATACAGTCGCCATCACTATACGAGGTGACCGCCGTCGAAAGAAATTTAAGGTGGTCAGAGCAGGGATTGAATAATTGTGTAAATGTATCGATTTCGGATAATTTTTGATTGTCTCTGCATATTTTGTTTTTTACTCATTCACTTTATTTTACAAAAACAAATAAACGCCAATCCGAAAATTTTGAACCCGCTGCCATTTCGCACCCTTGCATTTTCGGACATGGTCCTAGTGGACTTTTCTTCATGAAATGATCCAAGGAATACGCTGGAGAAATTTGTCCGGAACTTCCTGAGTCATCCTGTATAAGTCTTGTAAAAAAATTAGTTTTAAAATTTTTAAAGAAATCGATTTTCAGATATGATCAATAGGGTGTATTGAAAAGAGCGTATTTTGGAATATCAATAGTGGGGCATCTCGAAAAATGGATAGTGTAGCGCTGATTAGGAGAACGGCAAACTTTTGATGTGTTAATATCTATTGGAAAGGGTAGGGCAATCTATCAAAGTGAATACAAGCAAACAACAGCTAAATATTGCTTTATTTATTTTGACAATATTGCATCTAGCAAAAGTGCCGTCAGCACAAAATCTATTCTTTTTTAATTTTCCAATGTAACATTTGCTAGAACATTTCGTAGACAGTACAGTGTAACAAAAAGGTGTTAACACATCGCTCGCCAGTTCAAACATTCATTGTGTTTTTTTATTCGAGGATACTTACAGTCACCTTCCGCCGTTGAAGTTTCGACCCCAAGTGTATTTGGGTACAAACATTTTTTTGGTCAATATGGGGCTCAAACGACGTATCATGATGAGCACGATTAGAAAAACATGTTTCCAAAATTTTTACAAGGTATTTTTTTTCATGGCAGCTTTTAGAATTTCTTTACTTTTTTTTTTGATTTTTCGCGGATTTCTATATTTTTTTTAATTATATTTATCTTTATATACTTGATAGTATTTTCATGTAAAATTAAAAAAATAAATACATTGAAAATATAATTGAAAAATTGGGAAGAAAAAGTACTACTAATCGAAATTTCAAAAGGTTAACGTGAAAAAATGTTCCATCAAAATTTTAAAAATATATTTTTCTGTTTATACTCGACATGACACGTTGCTTAAGCACAATATTGAAAACGAAAATTTTTTTTTCAAATATTAAAAATCACAAAAAAAAAGAATATTGAGAAAATCTGGTTTGAGTAAAAGTAATTGCATTTGGTGCGGAAGGTTTTTTTTTGCAAAATCAAAAAGTAAAGACATAGTTCTTCATATTTTTTTATGCCTTATATCATATTGCGAGGGCATTGTGATATTCGAAAAAAGTTTATTGAAGGAAGATTCAATTACTAACCCTAAAAAGTCATGTTCAAATTTTTAAGGAATTGCGACTTACAGATATGGCCAGTAGGGTGGGTCAATATGTTTGGGACCAAAAAACTTGCCGAAGAGTATAACAGAAACCTAAACTACTACATCAAATACTAAGAAAATATTCCAAAGAAACCATGGTTCTAAAATCAATATCGAGCCCGCCATTTTTCACTTGAAAATTTGATTATTAGCGTAAAAAATCGACCCAAAAGCCAAACTTTTGAAGCTTGATACTCTTCGATTTCGATGAAATTTCACGTGTTCATTCTCACGGTTCATATTTTATAGCTGTGTAAAGTTGGTCATCTGCAGCATTTTTGTGAAGAGATATCTGTGTTAATTTTAGAATAACGTTTGATTGCGATATCAGATCTGTCATTTGTATTTTGATTCGTAAAGAGAAGGTTAAAACCTATCAGCCGATACCTTGATTTTTAAAATCTGGTATCGCATTCAAAAATTATTCTAACATTAACATTTTACACAGCTATAAAACATGAACCATGAGGAGTTTCGACGTAAAATAAACGTCATTTAAACGTCATAGAGTATATGTGTGAAATTTCATTGAAATCGAAGAGTATCAAATTTCAAAAGTATGGCTTTTTAGCGATTTTTGGGATTCTTGGGAACATTTTCCTAGAATTTGCCGTAGATTACGTTTCTGCTATACTCTTGGTTGGAAAAAAAATTGACCCACCCTAATGGTCAGGTTTGTATTTTACTCCTGATTTTAAAGGTCAAAGTATTCTTATATTTTCTAATTTCTATTAAAACGCTTACAAAAATAATTTCTTATAACTCTTATAATTTTTTTCAAAAAATACTTTCAAGCTCATTAATTACACTAGAATATTCTTCATATTTCTGTGGCGGTCGGTGGTGCAACGTTTAGTGTGCACGGCTGTTGTGCGGTAGAACGTGGGTTCGATCCCTGCTCTGACCATCTTACGCTTTTTTCGACGATAGCCACCTCGCTTAGTGATGGCGACACTATCGAGTAATAGGCCATGAAATAGTTTCTCAAAAACCATTCGGAGCCGGTGTAAAACTGTAGGTCCCAATCAGTGAGTGTAAACTGGAAAGCACATAGCTTAGTGATTATGAGAAGTTCTTCCCTATCCCTTCATGGGATGTAATAGGAAGATATTGTTGTTGTTATATTCGTTAAATGTACGTAAAAGTATTCAACAATAAATACAGACCAAATATATTTTTTTTTTGAACATATATAAATACAAAGCGAACCACTTTTGAAAGAGTGTGTGAGTATAGGCCACGTTTAAATATTAGTAACATCAACAAGAGCAATAGCGTAGGCATTACCACGTAGTAACTGACAGGTGCTGTTGCATGTGTACTATGTATGTATGTATATTCAGAGAATGTTTGTGCGCTAGTGTTGAACGTGTACATGGCTTTGAGTCGGTTGTAGTTTGTCCTTGTTGTGAGTTTTTATACGCCTCATTTGTTTGTCTTTGGATATGAGGGGTTGTCTGTCTTACCATGTCACTGTCAAGGCTGTTACACATTTACACACATTCAAACTATACTTTTTTTGCGGCACATTTCTCTGGAGACTATTGTTCGCACCGTGGTTTAGAATAGATTTTTGTGACGGTTATATCGTTAGCTTTGAAGTGAAATCCACTAAATGAATTTTTGGATGTTTTTACTTACAACGCTCTTGTATTCATGGTCTCTGCATGATGGTCCTCAGTAGGGGTATACTAAGGAGCCCTGTGGATAAACTTCTAAATTCATAACTGCTTAAATTATTGTGCAGGAAAGTAACAGCAGAAAAAAAATATTATGGCAGTTTCTCATATTGATTTAATTGATTTGACTTATGCATTCAAGATTTTATGTTTTTCAATATGTTTTAAATTTTTCAAATCAGTTTGAGATTACTACTCGTATACTGCAAATAGGTACATATGTAAAGGGTGTTTTTTCAAGCCCGATAGAACTTCAAATTGTAAAAAAATGACACAAAAAATTAAATTTTAATAAAGTTTTTTTTTTTTTATTCGAAAGATCAATACGTGGCATTAACATTTGAAAATGATTTCGGGCATATGGGCACCGCGGCTGTTCTTGACGAAGCGCATTCTGGACGTCCAATTTTTGGCCACTTTTTCGAGCACTGCTGGCCGTATGTCACGAAGAACACGAACAATGTTGGCCTCCAAGGCGTCAGTTGTTGCTGGTTTATCAGCATAAACCAGTGCCTTCACGTAGCCCCACAGGAAATAATCGAGAGGTGTCAAATCGCACGACCAATTGACAGGTCCATTTCTCGAAATCAACTTATCGCCAAATTTTGAAGTCGATGGTTGCGATCGCCGTATGGCACGTAGCGCCATCCTATTGAAACCACATCTCGTCTGGATCAATGTCATCCATATTTTCAAACAGAAAATCATTGATCATGGTGCGGTAACGATCTCCATTGACCGTAACGCGAGCTCCGGCCTCATTTTTAAAGAAATAAGGTCCGATGATGTAAGCCGCACCAAACGGTGCATTTTTCTGGATGTAATAGAGTCTGGAGGGTCTCTTGTGGATTGGTCTCACTCCATATACGGCAATTTTGCTTATTAACAAATCCGTTAAGCCAAAAATGAGCCTCATCGCTGAACATAATTTGGCGATAAAACAACGGGTCAGTTTCCAACTGAGTTTCAAAGTAAATTTGGATAATTTGGCAGCGTTGCTCAAGCGTGAGTCTATTCAACAAATAATAGAAATTTTTTTATTAAAATTAAATTTTTTGTGTTATTTTTTACAATTTGAAGTTCTATCGAGCTTGAAAAAACACCCTTTATATATAAGTAAATACAAGGGCCTAACGTCAGAATGTTTAAAAATTTTGGTTTGAAAAAATTAAAATATTTTTTTTTGAGCGACATCGATTTTATTTTATTTTTTTTTATCAAACCAACACTCAGGGGATGCCCCCTATAAATGCAGTGCATTGTGTTGGCGAAGGAAAATTGAGGTAGTAGAGGGTGGAAAGAGGGAGTAGTGTCTGTTGACATTTGCCTTGAATGTTTGTATGTCACAATTGGTGGGAAATACACTAGCCGGAAGTTTATTCCACATACGGACTGTACAGCTGAAGAACGAATTTTCTCTATAGTGTGTAGTGCGGTCCATCGGCCACTCGATAAAAAACGGATGAGAGTTCCTGGAAAGCCGCGTACTTCGGCTAAATATCCTCACGTTCGGCATAAGTTGACGGATGTCCGAGGAACACATACCGTGGAAATATCGATAGAACAGCGACACGCAACCCACATTTCGACGATGCCCAAGGGAGGCAATAGAGTTGGATACCCTACTGTCCCCTATTAACACCGTCGCTCTCCTCTGGACACGGTCGAGAAGCTCCAAAGAAGTCCTAGGAGCACCTGCCCATATACGGGAGTTATACTCCATCTTTGGCCTGATGTAGGTGGTGTAGATATTGAGAAGATCAGATGGAGTGAAGTATTTCTTGCACCGCTTTAAAAAGCCTAGACACTTGAATGCATCTTTCGACACTTCAAATACATGTTTTGCCCAACGGACATCACATTGTATTTTCATGCCCAGAACATCAAGAGCGTCTGATTCATCAATATCCACACCGTCCATAGACAATGACGACACACCTGGGTCAGCAATACGTTTATGCGACAACAAACAACACTGGGTCTTACCCGCATTAAAATCTACTCTATTCTTTCGACCCCATTCAACAATGGACACCAGATCGCGGTCGAGTGTTTCATTCATCGTCCGGCGTTTGGCTTCAATCTCTTGAAGACTTGGCCTACGATCGAATGAATAAGAATGGCAGAGATTACTGTCATCGGCAAAAGAGTAGATTGGATTCACAGTCTGACCCAGGAGATCGTCAATGAAAATAAGAAAAAGAGAAGGAGAAAGAACAGAGCCCTGTGGTACACCTGCATTTTGTCCACGCATTGTGTGATTTGTACGAGTAGATATACATGCCAAATCTGTTCGCGTAAATAACTTTCCCCAAGGCACCCGAAAAGTATAGCGGTTTCTTTATTTATATTAAAAAAAAATTGTAGAAATTATGCTTTGGCGTTGTTTTTTAAAAGTGTAATACAAAATCCACTAAGAATTAAAATGTCCGTATAGTATGCAGTTCTGATTTGTGACTAACGTGCCCAAAATATTGGGATTCCCGTTAAAATGTCCTTTCGATTGCCGTGTATTTGGACGGATTTCATTCAGCGTCGTGGATGTCCGTTTGCAAGACATTAGGGGTATAAAATATCTTAAAATGGTTGTAAAATGAACAAACTTTAAATGTATGTAATGTGGCATCGATATTGTTATGTGGCATTAAAAATGACACTTTATTGCACTTTATTCCAACGTAATTTGATCAGCGTCTTCGATGTCATATTGGAAATATTTTGGGATAAAAGTACCAAAATACCCGCCTTAAGTGGACTATGATGACTCTACTTGTCCTAGATGATAATTCTTATCACAGACTTTCTATTGACGTACAAATCATTGATATTAATCTCCGTTAAGTGCCAACAATTCAAAAATCCTGCGATGCAGTTGTATGAAATTTCTGCAGTACGAAAAAACTATGTGCATTTTATTATTTTTAAACGCGCTCTTGATTTTTTAATGTAATGTCGGAAAAAACTAGATTCAGGCGATACAGTGGACCACCATGGCCCACATCACGAATTGTACACGGGAAAAGTTGTATTTGTGTCAAATTCCCGAAACAAAATTATGCCTTTACAAGTGATTGTCTAAGCTCCTATAAAATTGACACCAACTTGGTGTATATCAACATTTGGGTAATGGTTAGTGGTACAAACTGCCATAAGCTAGGTACACGATTGTCCCATCTAAAATATAAAAAGTGCTAAAAACGATTTTCATTTGTTGACGGCCCACAAAACTTTCCTGGTTGTCTGTACGCCAATTTTAGTATTAGAGGTTTGTAGTACTAAGTGTAATCTGTAACTTTACCGAAGACCACTTTTCTCTAGGACGAACCACGAGAATGCAAATGAAAGAAGATCATAAAAAAACTAGGAATCTTCAAGCATTTTTTTTTAAAAATTTAAATTTGAGTGGCACAAAACGTGGGTAGTACGAAAAATAACGCCAAAAGTGTATACACGTTAACAAATAACAGCCCCAGCAACATATTGCAGGAAACATCTACACGCTAAAAAATCTGAATTTGTTCTTGTTTGGATGCAAATATAAAGTGTGTTTGGAGCTTGTCGCAATTATAATATACTTGTGCCCAAACATATTGTGTTTGCTATTCAATATTATATGTTTGAGACACAATGATTAATATGTTAGAATATATGTGTTATATATAAAGATATGTGTGTTATATACATATATTTATGTTTGTGATGCAAATACAGCTGTGTTTGTTGCACTGACTATGCTCTCTCGAGAGCAAGATAATAAAAGACGGACAACGAGAGAGCCTATCTTGTAAGTGTGTCTGTATTTTTGCATTATTCTTTCAGTCAGTTAGTCATAAATATTCCTGAATGTGCGTGCAAATTGCGGATTATTATGGCTGGTGTGTTGCATTATAGTTTCAGTCGTCAATGGTTCATCAGACAGACGATATCAAAAGCGCTTCATCAGTGAAATGGTTTGTCATGTTGTTTTGGTTTTTGTGTATGTGTTTTGTATATAAGTATATATGTATGTTTGCTACCAAAGTGAGAAACGATTTTGACGAAAGGATCGGGAAAGGGCAACAACGTGAGGCCCTTTATCTGAAATAATACAGATATAAGTATATTGAAATCAAAGAATAATTCGTTTCATCATCTGATCGAGAGTGTATTTGGTTATAATACATTGAAACATATTTACACTCTCGATATTTATTTGAAAGCTTCATAGAGTTTATGCATTCATAAACATTTTATTGTTCTCGTACATCAGAT
The DNA here is from genome assembly GCA_963931995.1 of Phaonia tiefii. NCBI lineage: Eukaryota > Metazoa > Arthropoda > Insecta > Diptera > Muscidae > Phaonia > Phaonia tiefii. Next base: position 91,112,805 of record OZ008367.1, read on the forward strand.
CGATGGTGTTAGTAGCATTTCCATCGCCGTGGTAACCTAGATTGTCATTTAAAATCTTCCCAGGGTGTAACCGTTCAGAAACCGTTTTTTGGTCCTGATTCTTGGGTGTAAAAATACAAATTGCGCAGCTCACTGCTAGTTAAAGCTCGCCAATTTGTTACTATAATTATATGTTTATTTTGCATAAACAGTCGACTTATAAGATTTCTTTTAATCTAATAAAAAATTTAAAAAAATTATTTAAACTTGAGAGATGAGATTACTGAAAAAAATCTATGCAAATATAATAATTTGCTACAAGTCGCTTAAAATATTTAATACACTTTTTGCAGAAATTAGATCAAGCGCAACAAAAAAGTGTTCAAATGAACGCCACAAAAAAAGGTGCAAATGAATCGAATGTAGGTAACACTGTTTACGAGAGAGAGTCGAGCTGCCGATCAAAAGAGCTTTTCGTTTGAACGACTCATAAATGCATTTCCTGCATTGCACTGATTCGCAGTTGTAGTTTAACCGTCCGTCTGTTTCTGCGCGTAACATCCGTAAGTTCGAATTTAAACGTTGAGAGAAATTATTTAATCTACTTGTAATTAGAATTTAATAAATTATTAATGAAATTGTCTGATCTGTATTGGTTTCTTATTGTCGCCGTGCTCGTCGTGCCGTTCGTTGTGTAGTTTTTACCATTTGTACATTAAAAAGTGCTCCGCATTAAAGACTCTTTCGTGTGTTGTTCATTTCTCCTCATTACGCGTTTTTGTTGTTATGTCGGTTTTTCGGGTTTCTTGTCGTGTGTCTCCGCGTATTCGTGTCACTTGTTTGGACGTTAAAGTAAACGCAAAATGAATCCAATGTTAACAACGGTAATCTCATTTATTTGACAAATTATCACGTGGTGAGTTATTACAACAATATCACTTGAAGGCGCGTGCATTCATATGTAAATAAATGTAGAATTTCTGCCAAAGAAGTTAATAGCAAAAATGGCAAAGAAAGGAAAACAAATTATGTGTTTACTTCGCGTTCTCTTCCATTCACTTCGTCTTATGGCACACAACCCGATGGAAAGAAAATCTACCATTGAAATTGGCAACATAAATAATTTGTAAATCTTCTTTTGTACCATTGTACTCAGTGTGATGTCAAGTAGATTTAAATCTGAATTTCTTTTGTCGACTCCAATGCCGGGAAATAGTATGGGGCCTATAATAATCTAATGGAGTTTTTACAAGTGCAAATAAAGCCAATGTTACAGTATCAGCTCAAATGAAATGAGTTATGGAGAGATAAATGAATTGAAGCTCTCTTCAGCTCAAGAGAAATCGTGGTTATACCCGTTCTGTTTTTAATTTTCAATATTACTTTTGGGGTATGCAAATATGTATATCTGTTTGCAAAATTGCGAGCAAAGTAAAAAAAAATTGTTCAAAGTGACAAAATTTAAATATCCATTCCTGTTGATTCTGATTTTATTCGTTTTGTTTTAAATCATAGATTACTAGTATTATACGAGATACACCAACTCGCTCTTAATTTTTTGACTGTAGAGAATCGAACGTATGGAAGTTGCAAATTTTAAATTTAAGAGAAGAATTCTGTCGCTGAGGTTTGAAAAACAAAGCAGAAATTATTACTGTGAATGTGAAATTTGTGTAAATATATGAACATTGTGAATCCGCAAAATGAAAAATTTGATTTTTGTTCGATGTTATAGCAAACTCGATGACAGACATCCGATTCATCGCGGAAGCAGCATAAAGGGTAGCGTCGGATGAGAGAGTTGGAGCATCTCGTATATGTAAATTTATATTTTGAATGCAGTAAAGGCTCGTTCACAATGATAGCAACAATTTCAACAGACGTTCACAATGCAAGCAACAAATTTGTTCAAATAAGATCGAAAAAACAGCTGACTGGCAACATTGTTTACATTATACTGCAGTATACATATTTGTGGAGTGAAAAAAATGGAGAATTGTAATACAAACGATAAAGTAAGCAAAAAAAATAAAAAAAATGAAATGTGAGACACGGACATCAGAGTTGTAGCACTACTCACAGCAAAAAATAATGTGTTTTTCTTTAGAATAGTTTTCACATTTTCCTTTAGAAATGTTTTCAAATGTTTCTTTAGGAATGTTTTAAAATTTTTCTATAGATATGTTTTAAAATTTTTCTATAGAAACGTTTTTAAATTTTTCTATAGAAGAAAATCTTCTATATAGAAGAAAATTTTCTTTAGAAATGTTTTAAAATTTTTCTATGGAAAAGTTTTAAAATTTTTCTATAGATAAGTTGTAAAATTTTTCTTTAGAAAAGTTTTCAAGTTTTTCTATTGAAATGTTTTCAAATTTTGCCATAAAAATATTTTAAAATTTTTCTTTAGAAATGTATTAAAAATTTTCTATAGAAATGTTTTCAAATTTTTCTTTAGAAAAGTTTTCAAATTATTCTATACAAATTTTTTCAAATTTGTCTTTAGAAAAGTTTTAAAGTTTTTCTATAGAAATGTTTTCACATATTTGTTAAGAAAAGTTTTCAAATTTTTCTAAGAAATGTTTAAAATTTTTCTTTTGAATGTTTTCAAATATTTTTTAAGAAGAGTTTTTAAATTTTTCTATAGATATGTTTTAAAATTTTTCTTTAGAAAAGTTTTCAAATTTTTCTATAGATAATGTTTTAAAATTTTTCTTCAGAAAAGTTTTAAAATTTTTCTATAGAAATGTTTTAAAATTTTTCTTTAGAAAAGTTTTAAAATTTTTCTTTAGAAATGTTTTTAAATTTTTCTACAGAAATGTTTTCAAATTTTTATAGAAATATTTTCAAATTTTTCTTTAGAAAAGTTTTAAAATTTTTCTATAGAAAAGTTCTCAAATTTTTCTATAGAAAAGTTTTAAACTTTTTGTTTAGAAATGTTTTAAAGTTTTTGTATAGAAATGTTTAACAGCTTATGTTCCATAATATATCATGGCCTTGAACGGTTTCGTTTTAAAACAAAATTCTAAGTAAAGCGCCCCTAGCGGTCAGTAGCATTAAACTGATGCAAACCAATTCCAATTTGAAGTAGAACCTACTTCTATGAACAATTTGAATTCCAATTTCACGAAAATCATGAGAGGATAATATATGAAATACTGTGAGTGGGAACAAGAGGGACTGAATTACGATTTCGTTGCTTCCATTGTGAACGCTACTTAAAAAAGAACACATTAGTGGTCTTCATGAAAGCTCGAAAGAACCTCGTAAACTCGAAAACATCGTAAACTTGCACAGCAAACGTCAAAACAAACAAAAAAGAAACGTGAAAACTTTTGACATTTCATTGTCAACATTTTTGTATTGAAAAAAAGAGAGGGTTTTTGGTTTATGTGAAAAAAATAAAATAATGGAATAGGTAAAGCATATACTTTAAATTTTACTTCGTTTAATTACTCATCAACCTTTTTTGGCAATTGCTGCATAGATACACTGAGCAACTTTATTTGGTGCCTCATGAAACGTTTCGGGGCAAACTTACGCTAAGCAAAAGTTCTAGGTTTTCTTGTCTGCATGAATATGTACCACTATTAAGGAGCCCTTAGACCTGTGGATAAGTTGCAGCGACTTATTCATGATGTAAGATGAAGTTGGTGGTTTGTACAAACTACTTGATGTAAAATCAAATCGATTTTGATTTGCATAATAGATAGCAAGTAAAGCAAAAAACAAATGGAATTTAAAAATTTTCGGGAAATTTTCCACGTTTGCGTCTACCTTAACGCTACCTAAAAGGTGTTAAGAATCATTCCTATTTTCTAGAAAGTTATTTATTGAGATCTTAGGTACATTTTTGTAGTTGATTGTTTCCTTGAACGGTTTGCTACCTATGGACCTTAACAGGGAAAAAAAGGTAAACAAAATCGAATTTTTGAAAGTTTTTTTTTGAGATTTTGACCTTGAAGATGAAGTTGTTTTGATTTTATATTTTCACAAATTTAGTTCTTTATTACAAGAGCTACTGAGAGTAAATCAAAATCGCCATTCCGATTTTTTCAGTAGAGGCTCGGGCAGAGAAAGGGACTCATGTTGTTGCCCTTTCCAGTTTCTTTCCTCAAAATCAAATATTATAGGTAGAGCTTTTCTATCTACAGATTTTATATCTACGTCTTTCTTTTCTTCAATGACTTATGTTGTAATTTTGCGAAGAAATTAACTTGTTTGAAACATTTTAGCACCAATTCGGAATAAGTAAGAAATGAACCCAAAAGAGATATTTTCAGTTTTGACTTATTTCTAGCATTTAGGTTGGGTTTTGTGCTTTGGTGCATTCAGGGACTTATAGTAGAATTTTACGGGAAATATTTTTGTTGTATATATTAACCCGTTACGCCCCTATTTTTTTACCCTTTTCCCCTTTTCCGTAAAAGGGGCATAAATGACCTATATTGAGGAGCTGAAGTGTTAAAATGTTCTCGTAAAGTTTTACACAACATTTCTGAACATATTCTATACCTAAAATGTAAGAATCACACGGGCTTCTATGTCGATTCATCTTAAGCATGTACAAGAGGGGGAAAACTTTAACCCCCCCTTTTAACACCAACCATATGTAAACTTTCAAAAGGCGAATGCACGTAAACCTTTTTTTAACCCTTTACCAGAATCCGTTGTCAGAACCTTGTAATTGGTTTGTGTAATGAAATAAATACTCTTTTATTTTTTTTTTAATTGATATCTTTTTAAAATATTTTTTACTTTAAGAAATTCCTACAAAAATTTCTTAGGTTTTGCGCAATACTGTATATAAAGGGTTGTCCAATTTTAGTGATATGATTTTTAAGTGACATTTTGGCCAATTGTAGTATGTCATGATCTCTAAATTTTTTTTCATTGTACTCAGTAATGTTTACATTTTCATCATGGAGAGGTATACGCAAGAACAACGGTCACAAATGGCTTTTGCCATTTTATGGTCGTAATAGTAGTCCACCTGTGGCCGCTATTCGTCGAATTGGTGCAATTACGAGCGTACATTTTCGTTACATGATCTTCAAGTGCCAATAAGACAAAGAACCGCTCGAAATATTGCTGCAGTTCACGCAAGTGTTTCTGAAGACCGCAATTTATCGATTCCAAGACGTTGCCAACAATTGGGACTGTCTCAAACCACAACCTGCCGGATTTTAAGAAAGGGTTTGGGCTTGCATCCGTATAAAATTGTTATCACTCAAGAACTGAAGCGATTGGACCTTTGCCATTGCACGCAATGAAAAAACTCGTTCCTCCCAAACGAAATTTCAGATAACTGAAGTTCGTTTCGGGACTGTAGTTGGGAGAAACGAACTTCTGTTAATCCATACATGTTATTTCGTTTGGGAGAACCGAAAAATGTTTGCAATAATCGAGTTATAAAAAATGAGATCTGAAATTTTTTTTACGATAAACGAAAAACGGTTCCGCCAACTGTTCCTTCGGTTACAGCAACCGAGTTGCAGTTGCTTCAAACTAAAAGACCTTTGCGAGAACTCAAAAACGTTTGCAGTAAATTAGAGCTGAAAAACGTTTGCGAGAAACGAATAACGGTTCCACCAACTATTCTTTCGGTTACAGCAACCGAGTGGTAATTACAACTTTTATTTATGGCTTCCATAAACTCTTTTTGTATAAATTTCCAACTTTTATGATTTTGGTTTTACCCATAAAGATTGTTTTAAAAAAAGTTGGAATTTTTCTATATTTTCACTGTCTACTTACACGTCTGTCTCGCCCTGCATTCAAATAACAATTGTCCATCCAAGATTTATTGACAAGAAGAAGCATTAGAGTGTGTGATCACTTGTATGTGTGAGTGTGTATGCCAAACGAGTGGATAAGACTCTATATAAAGTCGCCAGAATGAGAGATATTTACGTTTACGTGTGCTCTCATTAGAAAAATAATATAATACACATTTGCGATATTTGAATTTATTTGGGAGAACTACATGAACGGTTTCGATTAATAAATTAATACAAATCAATCAAAGTATTGTTGCGGCAACCGAGTATTATTTTGAGAAAAGTTTGGAGATTCGATTATTTCAAGAAATTGTGACATTGGCCAGCAAGAAGTTGTGATTTAACACAATTAGATTATTTCTTGTGGGGTTATTTGAAGTCATTGATCTTTAGAAATAAACCAGGTTCTCTTCAAGTCAATAGTGAACATGCTATTCATGACATACGACTTGAGTTAGTGGGAAAAGTGCTCGAAAATTGGGTTCATCGAATTCGTTCCTGCAAAAGAAGACGTGGGGGCCAGTTGAAAAACGTTTTATTCAGAACTTAATTGCATCGATTGTAATTCACATTAAATAAAAAGCAATTGAATTTCCTTAACAATTATAGTGTTTTTTTTAAAGAAATCATATCAATCAAATTGGAAAACCCTTTATATGCATTCCAGTTCCCAGTGCTTTGCCACAGACCACTGTGTTTGTATTTATATTTCCGTCTTCATTGGGCCTAAACACATACACACCCTTACTTATATACATGGCCATATATAGTATAAGAGTCAGTTTTTTTATATACATACATATACATATATCTATTTCATTGTGTGCGTGTGTTTTTTGTTGGTTTGCTTTGTATTTGGTTCCTTGTGATTTCATTTGGGTGTTTTCAGTTGTTTCTGCGCCAAACGCTGCTTATAAGGGTAACCCCTAGCCAGAAGAACGAGGAAAACGTGTGTGAGAGAATAAAAAAGAAATAAAGGACAAGTTTTGTCTTATTTTTATACATCTTGTGAAAAAATATTCCTATATATTGTTCATAAAATATTTAATATGCAAAACATTATTATTTTTTTGGCTTTTAGCTAAGTTACAGATAGAAGACAGAGGAAGAGATAGTCAAGTAGTGTGAGAGGGGAAGACTGAGTCAGAGATTCTTTGTTTAGCTTGTTTATGTGCATGTGGTTTAAGGGGTTCCGGGAATTCGGTTTGTGTACTTTTCCAAAGTTAATGGCCTAATTTAGCCAACCGATCGCATACGTGATTTCTTTCGGCATAAATATCTAAAGTTGTATGTAGTGTGTCTGCCTGTCAATCTGTCTGTCTCTGTGTCTGTTTATGTCTAAAAAGTCCATTTGTTTTTATTTGAATGGGGGGAGGTTGTTGTCTCATTTTCATTAATTTTCATTTTCACGTTCATTTCACTGTCCTGTTAACAAAACCATTGACAATTCCATTTAGTCTGTTTATTGTTATGAACTACTTGTGGCATATTTAATTTTTATTGAAGCATTTATTTAATGCTAAATTCACTCAGAAAAACATCTCTGTGGGGAAAAACAAAAGGAGATGACAATGACACCACTTAAATCACTTAAATCACTGCGAGGTTATATGACGAATTGATTAATTAATGAGCAGAAATGATACGAGTGCGGCTAAACACATCTGAGTGTACTTTGGTTTTAAGAGGAATAGTATATTTTTGTACTGGCTTTTATGTTCCAGGTCAATGTTTTCTTTTAATAAATCTTAAACAGTACAATATTTTTAATAATATTTTATTGCATGAAAGTTTGGTTTATAACAAATATGTATGAAATATAAATAAATAAATATTTTCCCATTACATCCCATGAAGGGATATGGGAGAGAGCTTCTCACAATCACTGAGCTGTGCGCTTACCCATTTTAACTCACTGATTGGGGCAGAACCCACCCCCTCCCCAGGACGATCCTGATGCGCAGTGGAAACCCATTTCCGACTCTATAAAACTGCCGCAAAAACCGTACTTGGTTTCGAAAACCGCTTCGCAATAAACCATGGTACGATGAAGAGTGTCGCATTGCAAATGATGAAAAGAACGCTGCACGTATGGCAAAGCTTCAGTCAATTGCAACGCGAGCTGCAACTGAACGGTATAGGGAGGAAAGAAAGGAGTTAAACCGTTTATTTAGGCATAATTAACGGCAGTGGAGAAAGCGCGAGAGTGAGAAAATTGAGACATACAGAAGGAAGAACGAAGCCCGAAAATTCTACCAAAAAGTTAAAAACGGAACTAATGGACATGGTTCAGGGCCCCCTTTTGTAAAGACACGGACGTAAATCTCATCGCAGATGTGCAGAGCATATTGGGACTATGGAGAGATAATTTCTTCCCGCAACTGGTACCTGAGATATCCAGTGGCGATGGGACAATCGATCACAATATGGAGGACGACGTCGATTTCCCACTCCTAACCAAGACGAGGTCAGTACAGTTACTGCCCGCTTAAGAACAACAAAGCCGCAGGAGCCGATGGTTGATAAGGTGCAAGCATCAGCTCATTAGCAAAATTTGGTTAGATGAATGCATGCCCGGCGATTGGAGTCTCAGTGTACTATGCCCCATATTTAAAAAAGGTGACCCGAGTCTTTGTGCCAACTTCAGTGGAATAAGCCTTTTATCCATAGCACATAAGGTTCTATCAAGTATAATGTGCGAAAGACTAAAACCAATTATCGCTGACCTGATTGGACCATACCAGTGTGGCTTTAGGCCTGGAAAATCAACAACCGACCAGATATTCACGCTACGCCAAATCCCGGAGAAGACCCACGAAAAACAAATCGACACCTATCATCTATTTGTCGATTATAAGGCGGCCTTCGATAGCCCGATACAGGGGAAACTCTACGAAGCAATGTCTGAGCTTGGTACTCCTGCAAAACTCATACGCCTTTGCAGGATGACCCTGACGATCTTCCCGAACCTTTTGAAACTAAGTGAGGCCTCTGGCAAGGCGACACCCTATCGTGCGATCTCTTTAACATCTTAATGGAGATCATTCTGAGAAGAGCTGCAGTCAACATCAATAAAACCATCAGCAGTAAAAGTCACATGCTGCACGCGTATGCTGATGATATAGATATCATTGGACGCACAGTTAGAGAAGTTACTGCGTTGTTTTCAAGACTTGAGAAGGAGTCAGCAAAAGTGGGTCTGACGGTAAATGAGGACAAGAAAAAATTAATGGTTTCAACGAACAGGGCCTCCACGCGATTAGACCAAAGCGTGAACGTTGATAACCGTTATAATTTCGAGGTGGTGGACGAATTTATATACTTCTGATCTGCCGTGAACAAAAACAACAACTTCAGCCTTGAGATCAAGCGGAGAATTGTGCTTGCGAATATATGTTATTTTGGACTAAGCAAACACTTTAGCGATAAAGCCCTCTCTCGAGTAGCAGAAGTCCAGCTGTCACAGACTCTCATTCAACCTGTCTTGCTTTATGGTGCAGAATCCTGGGTCCTATCGAAAGCAGACGAAACATCTGTAGGAGTCGTCGAGAGGAAAATACTCCGAAAAATTTATGGCTTTATAGTGCACAAGCGGACCAAAATAACGCGATTGCGCTGGCTACGCCATGTCAGTCGAATGGATGAAGACGAACCAGCACGAAGAGTTTTCGAAACCGAACTTGAAGGAGGACGAAAAATAGGAAGACCGAGACTCCGCTGGAGGGATCAGCTTGACGAATCCCTGCCTACACTTGGTATTTCCAACTGGAGAAATAAAGCAAAAGATCGAACTGTTTGGCGAAATATGTTATCTTCGTTTTGTACGCTCATTGACCCCCTGGGGTTTTCTGTGACCGGAAAAGTAAGTAAGTAAGATTGGGTCTTCAGTTTAACACCGATTCGGAATGTTTTTTTGGGAAGCTATAACATGGCATATTACTCGATAGTGTCGTCGTCACTAAGCGAGGTGGCCGTCGTCGAAATAAGTGTAAGGTGGTCAGAGCAGGGATCGAACCCACGTTCTCTCGCACAACAGCCGCGCACACTAACCGTTCCACCACCGACGGATTGTTATTCTCCAATGTTATTATTTCTTCAATATCTTCAATAATGTTGTTCTTTAGCATCTGAATTGCGTACGTACGCAACGATTTCGGCCAGACTTCACTTTATCTCCCAGTGTATACAAAGTTTCAAAATGTCCTTGCGTTTTTACAATTAAACGGTTATTTAGATAAAACGTTTTATTATTGTAATTTCCTTTAAGGCTAAGAGATCAATGCTTTCTCCGTTTAGTAAAAAAATGTAAATGCCGCGGGTGGTATTCGAACTCACATTCATTGAACTATCGTATAGATGTTTGTGAAGCATCATATTCAGCAGCGTAAAGCCCGTTAAGCCACTGCGTTGTGTATTCACACTTGTCACTAACTTTAACTCTTTAGTGGTGCATTAGATGCTCCATTATAAATTGTTATAGACTGCTCCGCACAACTGTCAAATACAAACTGACAAATGGTAACCAAACACAAATCGCGGTAAAAAAAAAACATCGGCGTGGAACATAAAAAACACCCTGTGGAATGACCAACTTTTTTTTTAAAGTGATTTAAATTTATTTTCGTTTTAAAAGTTCGTTTTTTGGGGTTTTAATGAAACATCTAATAGGTTCCGAACTTCAATAACAAAAAAAATCGAAGACAAAGTGAAAATTTAGATCCTAAGGGCCACAATTTTGAATGTTATAAAAACACGTACTTTTTCAGATAGTTGTGACATGTTCCGATTAAGTATGGAATGCAATATCCGTCAAATGACCCCCACGGCTCTGATGTCAGGCCAGTACTCTTTTCATGAAATTTTGAAATCAGAATTTCTTGAGGTAATTAGTTCTGGAAATCGTTGCTGCAATAAATCGATTGTTTTATGAGCAATGTGGTAGCTGCCGCCGTGTTGCTGAAACCACATGTCGTCCCGATCCATGCCGTGTACTTGAGGCCACAATAACTCCGTTACCACGTTCCTGTAACGAATGCCTTTCACAGTCACTGCAATTTCCGCCTCATCTTCAAAGTAAGTAAGGCCCAATCACGCCGTCTGACCAAAATCCGCACCAGACAGTTACATTGTTGGGTGCATTTGTTTCTCATGGATTACATGAGTATTTTCCGAGCCCTAAATTCGACAATTGTGTGTATTCACGAAGTCATTCAGATGGAAATGCGCTTCATCGGAGAAGATTACTTTTTTTTGAAAAATTGGCATTGACTTCACTTTGCTTCATTACCCATTGAACGAATTGCCGGCGTTTTCCATGGTCTGCTGGTTTGAGCTCCCGAGTAAGCTGAATTTTGTGCGCATGTAGGTGGAGGTCTTTTGTCAAAATTCGCTGCGTAGTGCTTCGTTACATTTGGAAGTTGTTAAGAACGTTGTTAAGAACGTGTTTTCGAGTTTTCGCCGATACTTTCGGTTACAGCAGCAATGTATTCATTAGACGGACCGGCACGTTGACGCATACTCTTACTGTCTTACTGTCCATAACCGACCCAGTTTCTTCAAATATTTTAGACCACTCTTCGAATGGTTGACACATTAGGTGCACTTTCTCGACTGAATTTTCTTCGAAGTTTGCGAACGATTTCAGCATAATTTTGCAAATTTTTGTAATAAGTTTTCACAATTCACAACGCGTTAGTTCTTTCATAAACCGCACCATTTTTAATAATCGGAATAAAGATATGTGACAGCTGCCAAATCTTAAAGTTGTCATGTGCGCAAAAAAAATTTCACTAAATTTAAAAAGTGTAATTTTACTGAGACACCCTTTCTGAATTCTGGATTGCAGCAAATGGGGATATGTTCGGCTCAATTTGGTAGAAGTGGCTGTCACTATTGACACAAGGCAATACCTTTTGTCTTGCGCAGGTATTTGTCAATCATCTTGTTCAACGCTTGTAGAAAGAATTATGTGAAGCTGATGGGTGTAAAATGTTTTCGACAAATTTGTGATGAATTCTCTGATTTCGGGACGAATGCCACACTAACAGAAAAATTCGGTTGATGCATCCGAATTAGCCGAAACCGAATTTGGAGGTTGTCACAACCACACTAGAGGTCATCACATTCGAATCAGAGTTTGTCTCAACCGAATTAGAGGTTGACACAACTGAATTAGGGGTTCTTACACCCGCTTAGAGGTTGTCACAACCGAATTAGAGGTTATCGCCACCTATCACAACCGAATTAGAGGTTGCCACAACCGAATTCGAAGTTGTCACAACCGATTTGGAGGTTGACACAGCGGAATTAGGGGTCGTCACAACTGAATTTAGATAGGTCACAACAGATATTTCTAATTTTTTTATATGCTTTATTTTTCGTATATTCTCATATAAAATTACAAATAATTCAATTTACATGGCGTACTCTTTAGGGCAACCAATTAATTTTATACGCCACTTCCACCCGTTTTTGAAGTCCCGGCAAGCATGGGTCATCGCTCCAATTCTGACGTGTTGCGCCCGATGATTTATGACCTAAATCGTTCTGTATACAGCCGATGGCAGCACATTTCAAATGGTCGACCTGAAAAAATTCCAGAACTGTTGACATTTGCTTGACATCTCTTCACGCTGATAAATATGGTTATTTTCTGCAAAATGGCGCAAAACCTATAATAACAATATTGTGAATTACCTTTCCTAATAACCACAAAAAACTCTTGAACATTCTTTAACTATTTTTATTATAGTATTTGTTTTTAGAATTTTAAACGTCAGGTTTCAAATAAATGTATAGAATTATGTTGTCGTAACCGAATTGAAAATTACTTCAGTTGTACCCACAGCATTCATAAGAAATTCAGTAGTAGCAACCGATGTAGCTCCAAATCCGGGCGTTGCAACTGACTTACTGCTAATTTCGGTTATTGAATTGATACCAAATTCGATAGTTGCAACCGAATTGATACCAAATTTTGTTGTTACACCTGAATTGATGTTACATTTGGTTACTCCAACTGAATTTGGAGTCAATTTCGTTTGATTCATCCGAAGTACATAATTCCAAATTCGGTCGTTGCAACCGATATTATGGAAAACTCAGATCACAGAACGAATATATTTGGAGAGTCAGTTGCCACAACCAAACCAGGTTTGAAACGAGGTTGCTTCAGCCGAATTTCAGTGGTGGGGACTAACTTCAGTCTTGAAAACCTCAATTTGGTTGTGACAACCTCAACTCGGTTGCCGCAACCTCAATTCTGTGGCAACAGCCCAATTTACCGTTGTTTCAACTTCGTCTCAATCAATTAGTTTTCTGAGTGCACCTTCGATTCTTTTTATCCAACGGGAGTAAGAGATAGATTAATGCAGCTCATATAAAGTTTCAACATCCAGGGAGCCAAAATGCGTAGTTCACTTTTCAACATCTGGCGTCAGGCCAGATGATTTGTAGGGCTTACAACTTCCTAGGGCTTCCTGGATCGTGCGAGATAACGTGTTGGCTCGATATGTGTCTTCACTGTTGCTATGTGGCCGCCGGTGGTACAATGGCTAGTGTGCGCGGCTATTCTACATGAGAAAGTGGGTTCGATCCCTGCTCAGGTCAGCTTACATTTCTTTCGACAACGGTCACCTCGCTTAGTGATGGCGATACTAACGAGTACTTAGCCATGAAAAAGCTTCTCAAAATACCGTTCGAAACCGGTGTAAAACTGTTGGTCCCAATCAGTGAGTGTAAAAACTAGAAAGCGCACATCTCACTGATTGTGACTGATTGGACACCATTTTTTTAATGCCCATATACGCTGCCCAAAAAAAAAATTCCACATAAGCCATAACATGCGGTAAACACACTTTTCGGGACACCTCATCCAAGGAGATGCATAGCAATTTTCAAAATATGTACTAATCGGAAGTTTTATCACTGATTTTGATCCTAAATTCATTGCGGGGTTCAAAAATTTTGAAGATTGTATCAGTTATAGGATTAGTAGTCCATCGACGATTGACAACATGGAAATCAAATGGTCTCCTGGGTCCAGTGCCAGTTTACGACAGCGAAGGCGACCTTTTTAAGTAATAAAGACTTAACTTTGGATCTGGATTAACCTACTGAATAACCTGGATGCTAACAAAACTCCCCGGGGATTAATAGTGTTGCATAAGCTCGGGCATTCTAGAATGCTAATCCACTCTGAAGGTACATATATATCGATCTTAATAGGTGGTCCAAATACAAACAAATAGATTGTTTCCCAGAACATCTCATAAAGAAGCTGGAGGGATCCTTCTAGTTTTACACACACTGATTGGGGGTTTTCAGCGGAAGTTTTAGAAGCTTTCTCATGGCCGTCGCCGTCGCCGTTTCTAAGTGAGGTGACCCCCGTCGAAAGAAATGTAAAGCGGTCGGACCAGAGATCGAAACCATGTTCTTATGTACAAGAGTCTTTTTAAATCATATGTAATTTTGCCACTAATAGATTTTTTCTGATTGAAATATTGACATTCGCTTAAGAGTTATCTTTTCTGACAAAACTTGCACGTCATTTTCGAGAAGCCAATGTATCTACAGAGAGTGTCAGTTTTGAGTAGATTTTGGAGTGGTGGCATCACAGGTCCATTTTTTTCGAAAATGTGGCTGGAAACGTCTTTTGCAATGAACGGTGAGCGCTACAGACTCATAATTGCGAACTTGTTATGGGCTAGAATGGAAAATGTTAACTTGTATAATCTTTGGTTCCAACGGGTTGGCACGCCATGTAACGCAGCTCATCAAACAATCGATTATTTGCGCACTAAGCTGGGTAGCCGTGTTAGCAGCCATCTTGGTTAATTGACCGCCCCGGAAATGCGATTTGACCCTTTATACTTTTTCTTTTGGGGTGACGTTAAAGACCGATGCTATGCGAATAATCCAGAAACGATCCACATACTTAAGGATAATAAGGCCCGAGCCCTTCGTGGGATAAATTCAGATAATGTCAACAATGTCTTGGGAAATTGGGGTCACAGAATGATGTACTGCGAAGTCAACCGCGGCAGCCACATTAATGAAATCGTGTTCCAGAAATAATGGGAATATTTGTTATGTCTAAGAAAATCATAATATTCCAAAATAAATCAAGTTTAGTTCACTTTTTTTAAATTTAAAAAAAAAAAATGCTTTTATTTGGGCCACCCTGTACAATCGAATACAGGACGTGTAAGCAGGAGATCCAAACGGGGAAACAATTCTCTGTTACTGTTCCATCTTTGTATGATAGAGGCATCTCAGGGAGTGTGTGTGAGAGTCGAGAGAAATTTTCCAAGCACTTCAATTTGTGTTTGAAAATATGTGAAATACCCCCAGCGCTAATAAGAGCGCATATCAGGGCAACACACTTCCTTAAGCGTGCGTCCAGATAGGAGACATGAGGATAGGAACCAGAGAATAACTTCGAGTACTCGGAACAAAAGTATACCCAAAACATATTTATAATTAACAATTAACATAAAAAAAAGGTTTCCCATTACATCCCATGAAGGGACCGGGGAGAACTTCTCACAACCACTGAGCTGTGCGCTTTCGAGTTTTCACTCACTGATTGGGACCTACAGTTTTACACTGATTCCGAACGGTATTTTGAGAAGCTTGGGACCTAATCACTGATTGGGACCTACAGTTTTACACTGATTCCGAACGGTATTTTGAGAAGCTTTTTCATGACTACATATGTATATACTCGATAGTATCGCCGTCACTATGCGAGGTGACCGCCGCCGAAAGAAATTTGAAGGTGGTCGGAGCGGGGTTTGAACCCAGGATCTCCTGTACAAGAGCCACCAGTGGCCGATCATATTCGGCTTTTCACTCGTAGACAACACGAATGGCAACACGAACGAAAATATGAAAAAGTTAGAAAAAATTTCTATATTTCGGAAATGGATCGTCCAATCGAAAAATTAACCAATCTTTACGAGTTTCTAAGCGTTTTTCATAAAGTGGTCCAATTCGTATGGAAGAATTTTTTTTTCAAACATCGCCAAAATAAGAAAATCGGTTAAATAAAAAAGTGGCTATAACCCGAAACCGGTGCGTCCAATCGAAAAAAATAATAAAAATTTTACCTCCTTAGGAAGCCTTAACCAATGGGTGTCATCAATATTTTTCTATTTACAGCCACTTTTTATTTTAGCGATTTTATTTTTTTTGGCGATTTTTCGGAAAGTTGTCTTGCATACGAATTGGACACTTTATGAAAAACCCTTTGAAACCGCAAACATTGGTTATTTTTTTGATTGGATGCTCCGTTCCCAAGATATAAATAAGAGGGCGTTTTAGCGATTTTTTCTTTGAACAATTTTGGATTTAGCGATTTTTTTGTCAAAAATTGGTTATTTTTCGATTGGACGCTCCCGTTTGCGAGATATAGAAATTTTTTCTAACTTTATCATATTTTCGATCAAAAATGGGGAAAAATTAACGATGAAATGTTCTGATATTATTACCATTTTTTTTCCAATCGGCGTTATATATACATATGGGCATTTCCACAGAAAAGTCCACCTTTTGTCACATCACGTCACCCTCGTTAATTGTTTATATTTTAAGACCAGATAGTTAGATTGTTTTTTATCTGTTATTAAATATAGAGCTTCTTACATTCTGTATTTAGTAAAAGAATAGAAAACAATCGAACTTCATGGTCCTAAAATATAAACAATTTACGATGGTGACGTGATGCGACATAGGGTGGCACTTTCTGTGGAAATGCCCATATGTACCTTATGTTTAATTGTTACAGAACAAGTAAAGAAGATATTTCACATGTTTTGAGGAAGTAGTGAGAGTACTCTATGTGCACCCCGATACTTTAGAGTGCCTGTGTTTACTTTCGATAAGTATTTATAACTAGCACCCAACGCATCCGACACTTGTGACCACTTGTAGTTATGCATGTACGAGTATGTGCGGATACTGGGCATCTACGTTATCCATTTGTAGTTACTGTAATTGTAGTTGGTACGAATACCTTGCGTATGGTGTCTAGTTTGATCGTATACTCTTCACACTTGTACATGTTTGAACACTAATACTTTAAGAGTACTCTTAATGGAAATTCTGTCATTGTCTGATAGGAAGCACTTCTTCGGCACCACTTCTGCAGCTACTCTTATTGAATCTAACATAGCCTACTGTTATATATAATTTGTTGTACTGTTATGTATAATTTATCCAAAGTTACTCCAATTTACTGATACCTTGCAAATAAATTGATATGATTATTATGTTTCAATGACAACCTGATCATAAGAGTTCCAACTACATATTGTAAGAGTAAGATTCCACTGATTGCCTAATACTTTAACTACGTAGTGCAAACCTACAAACTATAATAAATAAATCAATTCCTTTTATTAATGACATGAATCCTTTTCAATTGGCCTACACTTCCTGCTGTTCCTGATTCTATGCATAACGACACGTTCAAGCATTATGGCAAACATGATATTATTAAACCTTAATTGCCACTCTTTCTCTTTGCTATTGTAGCACCACAATTGAGTAGAGTTCGTAAAATGCATTTCACTGGTAATAAAATTTAAACAGTATTCTTTAACGATTCTGCTCCTGTTTGCTGTCGTCGTGCAGCAACTAACAACATAAACTCATAATTCATTTTAAAATTTATGACATTAATTTAGTAAAGTTTTCTTGTCTCTTTATAGTTGTATCCTAGTTTATTGTGTACATTTTATAGTTGCTCTCAACATTGCAAATTAACTTCCTTTATAGCTGAGCACTCTCAGTTTTACTATAATGTGGCACAGAATAAAATCTGCCATGCTTTGGCGATTATATTTGTGATGCTTGTGAAGAAGAGAGAGATGCGTAGAGATGCTTCAGGAAGACTGTATACTATCAAAACGTCCTGTTTAGGGTTATTACAAATACTGTAAACATTTGAAAATAGGTTCCAAGGACAATAATTGTTATGAATTGTTTGAAATACGTATACAAATTCTAAATATTTTTCATTTACATATAATCCTTAAAACAAAAGAAAATTTTATGTTCAAAGAAGGACAGCAACGACAATTTTGTTTGTAAAAAACGAAAATTTAAATTTATAGAAATGCAATGAACAAGAATAGTTTTATGATTTTTTTTGTTGTACAAATTGTTTTGTATTCTTTAGTTGTTATTCACTAAAACTTCTTTATCAGCTTACCTTTGTGACTTATGACGTATACATTTATAGTTTACATTTTAAAAATGTAATGAAATGTCATTTAAAGTATATTGTCATCGTTTTCATTGTAAACTGAAAACAGATCTCACCACAAAGTTCTTGCATCTACTCAAATCATTTGCCAAGAACCAAATTGTATACTAAATGCATTAGAGTGGTGCATTTACTAACTTTGACATCCATGGCCGATGAACTCAGATATCCTTTAGGGATTTAGATCCTTTACTTATTAGAGACATATTTAGCGTGGCCCACACTTTTACATCGATTACGAATGAGAGAGTACGAATAAACAAACATATTATCTCGTAACTAACCCAGTTACAAATATTGAGAATTTGTAACCAGTTGGAGATTTTAAAAGCTCTGCTATGCTGCTTCCTACTTATATGCAGTTAAATAAGGCAGAATATAAATATAATACACGCTAAAAATTTTGTCTTTTTTTTATTGTTTGGATGCAAATATAACGTGTTTGTAACTTTCCGCAAATATAGTATACTTGTGTCCAATCACATTGTGTTTGCTATTCAATATAACATGTTTGGGGCACAATGATTAATGGGGTATAATATATGTATTTGTGATCCAAATGTGGATTAGATTGTTGAAAACTGCTGAAAACACTGGTGTCTGTTACAATAAAGAAACAAAAAGCAGCAGATTTTCAAGTCACGAGAACATTGCTTGCAAACATGTACATAGTTCCTGCAATATATTGCTGTGGCGCTTATTTTTCAGCGTGTAATAATTGTGCTCTGATACGAATCTAAGAATTTGAAAAAAAGTATAAATAAAATAAATAAAAATATACCAACACAGTTCAAACGAAACAAATATGAAACACGATCACGATAATGTAAAACCAGAATTCCGTTAACATCAAGAGAGTAAACAAAATTAAAGTTGTCCCTCTTCTTTTATACTGATTTATGAGCCGTAAAATATCCAATAATTCGACATCATTTATGCTGCAATCTATAAAGAGCTTCTTGAAAGCAATGAATATATTGTGTTTTGTTGGCACCATCGACTGATTCTAAATGGGAACTTTGTTCGAAAAAAAAATGAGATTCTATAAGCGCATTGGGAAGTGCTTCGAAAGATATAAGTGCTTCCTTTACTGCTCTTAGGCATGTACAATTTTTTGCTGGGAAGCCAGCTGACCGTGGCCGAATTAAGATGTCGCAGAATTGAAATGTTACACTGTGAGCCACTCAAAATTTGATACGCTTGAGACCAAAAAAATCTGAAAGCTACTGATGAGAGAAGGAAAACCATAGCTGGGTTTGGTCTGATTGACTAAGGTTTTTTTTAATTGGCGTTTGAAGTTTTAGGCTTAGAAATGAATAAATGAATTTTTGATAAGATAACACTTTTGGTAATGCCTACATCTCGAAAACTGTTCAAGATTTTTCTTGGGTGTCTTCGGCACGTACATCTCAAAAACTATTCACATATTTGCTCAAGTGCCTTCGACAAAGTTGTAGCTCGTGAATTGCTCTACAAAAAACGTTTATTCAAAAAATTCCACCTTCATGATCAAAAACTTTAAAATGTAAAAAATAAAATTTTCGCCGTTTTTTACGGGTTTTGTTTTTATTTATTTTTAACTTTAAAGTAAAGTAAGTAATATATGGGCAAATAAAGCACCGAGAGTTTGAGGGTTTTTTGTAGGGCAGTTCACGAGCTACAACTTTGTCGAACACACTTGAGCAAATATGTGAATAGTTTTTGAGATGTACGTATTACAAAAAGTGTTCTCTTTATCAAAAGTTCATTTCTAAGCCTAAAACTTCAAACGCCAATTAAAAAGAAACCTTAGTCAATCGGACCAAACCCAACTAGGGTTTTTCTTCACTCACCAGTAACTATCAGTTGTTTGAGTCTCAAGCGTATCAAAATGTTTAGGTTGCAAAATGATGCATAGTGTTATCAGTGAGAGAAAGAACCGGCGGTCTATGTAAAGAATCGCGGCAGCTAACGACACTGTACGACACTGTACTGTACGAAGTGATACTAAATTTCTTATAGGTGTTGTCGAGTAAATCAAGAATCCATTTGTGAAATATCTCAAACAACCCAAATATCTCGACTTACGGATAAAAATCCAGGTTTTTGTGCCTATTGCGGTTATAAGGCAGTAAGTTAAGTAATTATCAACCGAGTTTCACGTTCTCAGACGATTTGCGAAGAAGATACCTTTCGAAGGATGTATAGGCTATTTAAGAAATCTGTGTGTATTTATTATTACTATGTTCTTAAATAACGTATATATTGTTCAAAACGTCTAAGTTCCTTCTTTCCAAATCCTTTAAGAATCTGAAAATCGGTTGATAATTACCTAAGTTACAGCGTTATAACCGCAACTGGTAACCGCGCCTATTGCGGTTATAAGGCTGTAACTTACGTAATTATCAACCGATTTTTAGTTTCTCAAAGTACTTGGAAAGAAGGAACTTAGGACGATATATATATTATTTGAACGCACTTATGAAACCTGTGTGTATTTGTCCAAGAACCTTTTTTTAAATTTTTCGCAACTTTTTCAAATTTGGCGATATTTTTACACATTATTTTATATGGAAACCGTGCCACTTTTAAATTCATTAAAACTTACATTAACTATAAAGTGAAACGCATTTTATTTTTTCAACATCCGTTGATAATTAATTAGCTGATTTATTAAAGTTTCGTCAAAATTAAATTTTTCCAACAATACAAGTTTTGGTCATTCAACCCAAACATTATGGCTTGAGAGTTTTCTTTTTATTTCGGCATCATTAGTTTGTTTTTGAAGTGAAGAGCAACATTCTTAAATCCTCTTTATTTTATCTTTCGCTTCAAAGTGTTTTTAATTGTAGCCAATTCTTCGTCAAAATGTTCGCTTTGTTCATCGCTGGACAGGGTGAGGCTATCTTGGAAGAAGTTCAAATGCCAATATGAATTTTTATGGACAAGTTACAGCCCATTACACCAAACGTACAAAAAAGTTCACTTACAAATGCCTGTGTAACATATTCTCCAAAACATATTCTGCAGGAACCATGAATATATTTGGAACACACTTCAAACATTCAAGTTTTGCAAGTCCCAAACTCACTTGTATTCAAATACAAACAGTAGCATGTTTACTGGCAAACATGTATGCTTTTAGGTGGACACGTACACATCCGTATGCTTACGTGGAAACATTTACGTATTTCCACCCAAATATAATAATACTTAGTAACGAATTATTATTTGATTTCAATATTAATATATGTATTAATTATTTTAATTGATATTATTAATGTAAATCCACATTTATAAATAAATAATACCAAAAATTAAAAGATTTAAAACGGTAATTTTTACATTTACTTGCATTGAATGCTTTATTGGGTGTTTTTCATGAAATGGGAATCGGCTGCTCTTTTACTTCTCCTTTCTTTGTTGTCTCCACAGTTTTTGCTTTCAGAAGGTTTCAACTACGCGTTGGTTATCACTATGCGTTGGTATACAAACAATATACTTATATACAAATCTGGTTCATGCCAGCCAAGCGTGTATTAATGACTTGTGTTTTTTTGTGGAACGAAGTTCCTAAATGAAAAAATATTAAACAACTTTTTTTTAACACTATTATGCTACAACCCAGTATGATCAACTATGTTGGGTACTTTTGCTTTGGTTTGTGTCTAGACTAACAAATTTTGGGGAATTTGTTGTTTCTAGGTGGAGGCATAGATAGATGATTCATTTGCTTAATCACCATTTTCAACAGAGAGCACATGCTGTTTCCGTGCGACCATTTTTCACTCTAAAAAATAATTTTTATTTCTTTCCTGTGGTTTAAATTATATATAATATAAAAGCATACCGCTGTTGATATTTGTTGACAATACAAAATGCCAGAAAGCATGATTATATAGTTTTTTCAATAGTTTTTGTTTCCACGGATGTTTGCCCATATCTACCACTCCGGCGCCATCTAGAAAATTTCCATTTACTTTCAAATCCACCACTTATCTTTCACCATCTGTGGTTTTTTATTTATCTATGGTGGAGCCTGTAACTAATATTTAGTATATATTATAGTTTTGAACCCAATAAAAAGTAATTTTAGAAAAGCCAAAATGAACGAATTTTAAAAAAAGAACATTTCCTTTTTCTCAAAAGAATACCTATTCATATTCTTAAACAAAGTACCTTTCTTAAAAAAATACATTCTTAAAGATGTGCCTTTGCTTAAAAAAAGTAAATTTTCATACAAAAGGTACCTGTTCTTAAAAAAAGTACTGCTCTCTAAAAAAATCATACACTTATGGCTTTTTCTTACAAAAAGTACAAAAGTACTACCTAAAAATATACTTTAATCAAAATACATTCGATAAAAAATTTAGTCTTGGAACTAACTAGTATACTATATATTCCTCGTTCAAACCGAGTGTCCCCTAACCCTCATGTAATGTTTTTAAATTTATTTCACAAATGGGCCGCCATCCCGATTTTCTCATTAATGGCAGGCAAAGGGCTCCACATTAATGCCCTTACCAGTTTCTTTCCTCAAACTCGTTTCTCACTTTGGTAGCACACATTCAGACATACATCTTTATAACGGGTCCGCCATCTAACTAGTGCTTATTTCGTGAATGGTAACACCCAGCTCATGTCTGATTTGACAGATAATTAGTTTTATCCTTCCGCTGAACGAATATGGTTGTGTATACGCTTGAACATCGCTGGGAAATATTGCGACATTACTTTGAAAATCATGGTAATGTTGCAGAATGTGTGCGAAAATTGCGTACGGACTTTGGAAGAAGAGAAGCACCGTCAGCTCCGTATGTTCGTTATCTTGTGAAAACAGTGAAAGACACTGGCATCCTCATCGATAAACCAAAGCGTGAAAAGCCAAAAATAGTGCGTACACCCGAGAATATTGCTGCTGTGGCAGAAAGTGTACGTGAAGCGCCATCAACATCAATTCGCCGACGTTCTCAACAATTGAACATTTCGGAGACTTCATTGAGACGAATTTTGCACAAAGACCTTGGTATGACGCCATACAAAGTCCAATTGGTTCAGGAGTTGAAGCCAACTGACCATCCAATGCGTTTTCGCTTCGCTAAGTGGGCCTGCGATCGACTTACAGAAGATGCCGATTTTGACAAAAAAATCATCTTTTCAGATGAAGCTCATTTTGATTTTGGCGGGTATGTAAACAAGCAAAATTGTCGCAGTTGGGGCACAGAAAACCCGCACGCATACATTGAAAAGCCGATGCACCCAAAACGAGTCACTGTTTGGTGCGGATTTTGGTCCAGAGGCATAATTGGGCCATTTTTCTTCGAAAATGAGCAAGGAGTGGCCGTTACAGTCAATGGCGATCGTTATCGGGCCATGTTGAACGAATGTTTGTTCACAAAAATTGAAGAGGAGGATAATGGCAACATTTGGTTTCAACAGGACCGCGCTACGTGCCACACAGCCGAAGCTACACTCGATGTTTTGCACCCTGTTTTTGAAGATCACATTATCAGCCACAGAGCTGATGTCGTTTGGCCACCTCGGAGCTGCGATTTGACACCGTTGGACTATTATTTGTGGGATGCCCTCAAAGATAAGTGTTACGCCGACAAGCCAGAGACAAATGACGCTTTAAAGGACAATATTCGTGAAGCCATTGGTGAAATACAGCTGCACACAATCGATAATGTGCTTAAAAATTGGACCGATCGTGTTGGCTACTGCATGGCCAGCCGAGGCAGCCATTTGAATGAAATTATTGTCCATTATTAACCGGAAGGATTGTACTTTCAAATAAAAAAAGACATTTGAGAAAATATTCAATAGTTTTTTTTATTGCATTTTCCAAAAAAAAAAGTTATTTGGCGGACCCGTTATATATAATTCTACTGCACGTGTGTTTGTGACTGAACTCCTCCTAAACTTCTGGACCGATTTGAATAAATTTTTTTGTATGCGTTTGGGTGGCGCCCTGGTTGGTTTAGATTTACTATTCGGTCCAATTGGACAAAGGGGCGTGGTACCTCCCATACAAATCGCTTGAAATATTATGCAGGACAACGTCTGCCGGGTCAGCTATTATATATATACTTTAATGAACACATACACAAAAACCAAAGCAATCTCAGAAACCACTAATCAGACCGAGCCTTTGCTTATTCTTTTTTCACTGATCAAGCGCTTTTGATATCCTCTGCCCGATTAACCTTTGGCGACTGAATAGATGAAACTAAAACGGAATATATCAGGCAAAATAAGAACCCTTGACTTCATCTGCAATTTACAAGTACATTCAGGAATATTTACGAATCATTGACTGAGAGAATAATGCAAAAATGCCGATACACACTAACAAGATAGACTCTCTCGTTGTCCCTCTTTTATTCTCTTGCTCTCGAAACGATGCAACAAACACAGCTATATTTGTATCACAGACACATATATATTTGGTTCGCAAACACATGTATTATAACATATTAATCACTATGTCTCAAACATGTAATACTGAATAGCAATCACAATGTGTTTGCAGACAAGTATATTATATTTGCCATAAGCTCCAAACACACGTTATATTTGCATCCAAAAAACAACAAAAATCAACAGATTTTTCAGCATGTAGTTGTCACTTCTGTGATTTCCAAGTAGATTTTCGCATAGCCCAACAAAACGCTTCCATGTACGTTTTTCAACAGAACTTAAAAATAAATAATTGGTTTCCCATTACATCCCATGAAGGGACAGAGGGGAGAGCTTCTCAGAATCACTGAGCTGTGCGCTTTCCAGTTTTCACACTCACTGATTGGGACCTAGAGTTTTACACCGATTCCGAACGGTATTTTGAGAAGCCTTTTCATGGCTAAATACTCGATAGTGTCGGCGTCACTATGCAAGGTGACCGCCGCCGAAAGAAATTTTAAGGTGGTCTGAGCAGGGATCGAACCCGTGCTCTCATGTACAAGAGGAGCGCGCACTACCATTGCACCACCGAATTTTAGGTCCAATGAAAATACCTAAAATTCATCAAAACAGATAAAAAAGACGAAAAAAGTACTAGATGACCATACTTTGCGATCATAGCGATTCGATGCACGACTATCCCATTCACAAAGATAGCACAGATGTTTTGTATTACCACCTTGTAAATGGATTCCTGTTTTAGTCGACAACACCTGCATGGAAAATAGTATCACTTTCCAGGTATTTCTACTTCATTATTTTTCGTATTTAAGCGGATTTTTGCATATCTATTTGAGTCACATGACCAACAATATAAAAAAATTTTAAAATAGAAAATTTTACATAGCGCCGTTTACAACAAAAACCGATTTACCTCAGATGTTTTCGTTTGGGTATCACAATAAGAGCACTAGAATATGCTTATTATGCACCATCCTACTATTTTTATATTTTTATACTTGATAACTGACACGTGTTGACATTTCATATTGCTTTCAAGTCAATATGCAAATATATGAGTCCATTAAAATATTAAACAATAGATGGACATTTTAATGTCATAATTATATTTATCAAAATTCATTTGAATATCATATCGAACCGTGGTTGTGAAGACGCAGAAGGAGCGCAATATTAATTTTAATTTAATTGAAATTGGAATTTAAAGTTTCGATTTTCGTTCACTGTTTGGACTTTATAAATGGTGGATCAATTAAAATTTGGAATTTAATTTCGCTTTGAAAAAATGCTAATACACATTTATTCAAAAATATGATTTTATTGGTAAGGTTCATAATTGTCATTTCTGAATGAAACACATTGTCGTTCAAATAACTTCCAGGATTTGCTTTACAGTACTGTAATAATTACACAATTACAAGGGAATTCTTTAAGGTTGATCTATCTTGAGCGTCAAAACTTTTCTGTTTCTTTATTGAATAGTTTGGTTCTTTTTATATTAAATCTAAATACAATAGTATCTTACATTAATATTCTTATTCCTATATAATTTATATGGAGTTGTCGCGGCAGACCAACGAATATCATATGCGTATTCCTCAGCAGAGGGAACTCTCGCTGCTCATGGCTTATCATGCCGTATACATTGTTGTATGTATGCGACGTTCTTGGAGCTATGAACGGTCGCTGTCAGCAGAGACGATCGCCGTTCTGTGGCTATGCAACATTGTATGTGTCGCTGTGTGTATGCAGTAGAACATACTCAAAGCCATGGACGGTCGCCGTCATGGCTGCGTGTGCCATGCTTGCGTACAGAGCAATGTGTATCGTTTAGAGTATTAAGCCGCATTCACAATGCAAGCGACAATTTCGTTTCTCATGCCAACTCGTTCTCACACACAGAATTCCACATAATGCCTTTTCGTTTTTTTTACAAAAATGTAACTCAAATTTGTCGCTGAAGTTGGTCTATTTTCTATTAAGCGGTAGATGGCGTTGTACTTCGACTTTCATTTTCAAACTTAAAAACATCAATGAAAATTGAACCCATTTGTGTTAAAAGACGCATTATGAAACGTTATTTTATCTGTAGAATCTTTTAATACCTTATATGTTTAAATACATTAAAATTTTTTAATATTCGAAATACAACCCTGGATGTGATATTTGTGACATCTGAATCATGATACAACTAATAGAGGTTGTGTTCTAAGAAGAACAACTTAAATGATTTGCTTTTCCTTCTGTTCATTATAATATAATATTATATATTATGAAGAATCAAATTCAAATGTATTTGGTTTTTATAATTTCTGGCTTACTTTTATTCTTGACAAACATTTGTGTTAAATTTGACATGAAAACAAAATATATTTTATTGTTGCCTTGATATATTGGCCGTAATACTGGTATCACCTGTTAGAACAAACATCTCGATTCGAAGTAAACTGTTGCTTGCATTGTGAACGCCTTTTGAAAATGTTGCTTGCATTGTGATTCCGGCTTTAAACGGCGCTTGTTATGTGGAGTGTGTTTGTCTGTTCGACTTTTGGTTATTTGGACACTTTGGGAAGTGACAATGAAATGTAAGCTAATACCTCTTTTGGTATTTCTTAAATATGTATTTCTGTTGGTTATGTTGCCTTTAGTTTGTACTCTATTACATTATGTTAATTAAAAGGTTAAATGGATTTTCTTCATCGTAGCGATACAAACTGTTTTCTCTGTTTATATACCGCAGGTAACATTTAGATCAAAACGCATCACTGGGATTCAAAAAAGTATATTCGAATAATACTTATATAAACCAATCAATGCGTCCATGTGACATTATTCAAACATTTGTCCTCTATGAAATAATAAACACGTTTTCATCCATTACCACAATAATGACCATGATTTTACAAAACACATATTACATATGCGTTCGATTAACAGTTAACAAAACTACCAAGAATTTTTACGAAACAAAAATTCTCATATTTCATTGTGGAATTAAATGCCCTGGCTTTTTTTTCTCTCTCCAACACTGGAACATACATGAAGGTAGTACGTGATAGCGCAATGTTCTCAATGGCACATTTTGCCGCCATGTGATGTCTGTGTGGATATGAGCATGATAGTGTGAGTGTGTGAGAACAGAAGCTGGTAGGGAGGTCCTTGCAACAAGTATGTGTGTGCGTACACCGGGTCTTGGTTGAATATATGAATGTCGCATTTTGCTACATTTGCTCAAGTCTTAAGTGGCTTTTAACCTTATTTTACTTCCGTTTCCGTTCTGTTCGCTTTCCATTTTGCTGCAAGTTTATTGCATAGCCTGTATCTGTAGTGATTTTCCATTTTGCCATAACAAATAATTTTCATCACGTCTTTTTACCTTCTGCATGGTTATTTAGTAGAGCGATACAATGTTCTTGTACAATTCATTATTTGCTTAATTTTCTACACGATTTCACATTTTAAGTTTGGAAACACTTGCCCCATTTGTCGACGAAACTTTCGTCGAGAGCTTTGTGCAACTCACACATATGCAGTGGGGAGGTGGACAATTCTTCGCCTAACTGCGCCATTGAAATTACACAGTGTTTGTTTTGTGTGTGTGTGCTGTCTTGTGCTGCAAGTTCATATGACTAGGGGCATCTTATAAATAGTAAGAAAATTTTCCACAAGGGCAGTCATATGAGTTGATACCATGAAGGTTAATAGTTTCGAAAATTACATTCTCACATTTGTAATTTGCATTACCCCGAAATGAAATTCTACTTAATCCAAACGTATTCAAATTCACATGTTTCGTATGAGTGACACAAGTGTGATCTTAAGTAATGTTGCAGGGTTATTCCTTTAACAAGCCTATTAGGTCAAAGCGGCTGATTTTGTTTTGAAGGGCGATGCGAAATATAAATTTTAAGCTTTTGCTTTATGGTATTCAGTCGGACGCCACACCCACACTAATCTTAGATATAGGGGCTGTTTTTATCCCCTGATTAAACTGTTTTTCGACCACGTTTTATGGGGGAGCTAAACGGACAATTAGTTCAGCAGGGGATACAAAAGGGGATTCACTACCACGGTCATCTGTCACCGAGTATTTGTCCCTAAACGTAGTATTTCAAGAGTACAACTCCTTAAGCTGACACATGGACCATTAGTTTACTTGCTCCTAATTTGCGAATCTTCTTAGATATCGTTTGTGGCCATTGGCGGTGGTCATTATCAAGTAAATTGCAATAAACAAGGTTCTCTAAAGTACAAATCATTTGCAATCAGATAAAATGTGTGGTCTGTGATTAGACAGTTAAATAAATAAATGGTTTCCCATTGCATCCCATGAAGAGACAGGGGAGAACTTCTCACAATCACTGAGCTGTGCGCTTTCCAGTTTTCACTCACTGATTGGGACCTACAATTTTACACCGATTCCGAACGGTATTTTGAGAAGCTTTCCGCCGAAAGAAATTTTTTTTAAGGTGGTCAGAGCAGGGTCCGAACCCAGGATCTCATGTGCAAGAGCCGCGCACACTAACCATTGCACCACCGAGAGTTAATTATTTATATTTATTTATTTATTTATTTATTTATTTGCTTATCCTATACAACAAGATTTAAATCTTATAATTATAGTATAGGAATTTAATAAAATTAGTAAAAAATGTAATAATAAACAAGAACATGTTAAATAGAAAAGATAAGTATACATATAATATAAGTGGTAGGAAGTACAATCGCATAAATAGATAAAATAGAAATAGATAAAATAGATAAAAATTTAAATAAATAAAAATTCAGATAAAAATTTAAATAGATAAAAATTTAAACATCAAAACAAAGTAACAGGTAATTTAACATAAAGGTTGATATTTTAAAATGTAAAATCTATAAGATAAAGATTAAAATTAAAAATAGCATCGACAAATTTTATATATTTTGTGAGAAATGATTGAACAAAAGCGTTTTAAATTTAATAATGTTGCTGGTTTTTTGAAATGAGTGTGGTAAAGTGGTATATATAACTAGTGGATTGAAACGCGCCAATGGCGCACGTCGAAACATGTTTTTTTTGGTTTTTTTTTTTGGTTTTTTTCCTTTCTTTCGTTTTTTTTCGTTTTTTTTTGGTTTTTTTGGGTTTTTTTTCGTGGCTCATCGCTGATTCACTGACTCTGTCACACTTTTTGAAAACTTTATATACATGTATATACATATATTTAAAAAAAAAATACGAAAAAAACAAACAAAAACGAAAAAAACGAAAAAAAAACCTACAAACAACAAAAAATTTCATAGATTGTTGTGCCACTCTTAGTTGGAAGATCCAATTGAGCTGCTTATTCTCTGTGCATATAGTTATAAGGTACAAGCTGACAAACGTGTAAATCATTTACACGTTTGTTGTAATAACAAACAACAACTATGTCTCTCTCAACGACGGCAGACTACCGAACACAATCTGTCAAAAATAGAATACATGTGTTTATATGGGAGTTTGCAGTCGTGTGTACGCGTAGCCTGTCGTCGTTGACTTTTTCCCCTATTGGTGGAATATTTACTTAGAGAATGAAAAACGAAAAAAACGGAGAAAAGACGAAAAACAGAAAAAAATAAAAAAAAACGAAAAATAAAAAAAAAAATAAAAAAACGAAAAAAACGGAAAAAACAAAAAAATCGAAAAAAAGGAAAAATTTCATAGATTGTTGTGCCACTCTTAGTTGGAAGATCCAATTGAGCTGCTTATTCTCTGTGCATGAATACGTACATATATATAACAACAATACAAGAATACAAAAAAGGATAAAAACAAAATACATATGATTTTGACAAGTGAAACGAAAAATTACATTGAAAAAATGTCATCACCTGTTTAAATGACTATACCTGGTAAATAATTCTACCATGGTCAAGATGTATAACATTTACCGATCGTTGTTGTGAATAATTTATTTCCAATTTTGTTTTCTATCGGAAATAAAAATCTATCCTTCAAATTTAGAGATATAAAAGTATTCGTAGTCTTCCATTAAATAAAATAATTTGAATGAACTAACCATGTGTAAGCCATTTTTTCTCCTTGATTCATTCGCAAGAAATGATAATAAAATTTATCTAAGATAACTTTTTGTTGCCATTTCTTGAATTTGAACAAGTGGCTACATTGTCATTGCTCAAGTCGGAAATTAAGTGGGAAAATGAAATGCCACTTAATATCGCTTAGCTGTCCCGTACAAATTAAGCTATAATTAACTCTAGCGACGTAAAAAACACACTTATTATTTGATTTACCTTTTTTTTTTTTAAATTCCACTTCAGTTGCTCAAATACAATAACTATATAGGAAATGACCACATTTGGAGACGTCTAAGCTAACTGCTCCACTGATGAATAGTGACTTCAGGACGACTTGTGTACATGTCATCCGGTTATCGCCACTATTGACAAACTGCGGAAAATTTCTGGTGAGTTTTTACCAAATATATGAAAATGTCAGAGGGTGTCATGAAGTTGTTTGTATGGGAGAGAATCTCACATGTCACTTATTAGACACAGATGATGTATTTACGAAATTTCCAACTGGTTTTTGATTTAAAAATTGTTGGTTTTATATTTTACACTTTGATTCGCGTTTTCTTTAACATGAAAAATATTAAAAAATATGGGAATACTCCCACATCGAATTTAAATAAATTTTATAAATTTAAAGGAGGCGATAAAATTCAATATTTTGTATTACATTAACGGTTAAAAAGCTATCTGTAGATGCTACGCATGTACATTTCCAGGTTTTGCAGGATTTCTTTAGAATATTATAATATTGCGACTATTCCTCAAATTTTCAAAGATATTTAGGTTGGTGTTTTGATACTAACAAAAACTCAAATACAATTTAAAAAAATATGACTCGTTGAAATGTAACAGCAACGACTTTTAAAATTAGCCACCATTCTTTGAAATACATCTACCCGTTTTAATAATACGTTAGTTTGAATGCCATTGTCATCCCATGGGTATTTCCATGGTTTCAAATATTTCCATATGGATATAAATAATATACGTGTGTATGTTAAAATGTTTTTTGTCAGAAATGTGGGTTAAATGTTTTTAAATATAAAATGTGTCTAGACAACATCAACAAAATTCAACGTATATGTTCCCTGAAAATCATTCGGTGTTCTGGTATGTGATAAAATGAAGAAGGTCAGTTAAAATGTTTACTTTAAAAGAAATTTGTATGTTAACTTACTAACACAATGCATTATCCTTTTACGAACTCGACTTATTTGAAAAGTTTTCGGCAGGACCAAGTTATGTTGCATACTTTTGTGTGTCACCATTAAGTCCAATTATTACGCCTCGGTTGATGTCTCGAATAAAATAACTTAAGATAGAAGGTCTTTCATTTTAAAAATAGAATACGTCTCTCTCAATTTCTTTTTTCCTGTAATTACTTACATACACGATGAACATTTTTCTCTTTTTGTAGTTTGTATGCAAATATAAGGTGTTTGTAGCTTATCGCAAATATAATATACTTGTGCCCAATCACATTGTGTTTGCCATGCAATAGGATATGTTTGGGACACAATGATTAATATGTTAGAATATATGTTTCTGTTATACAAATATGGCTGTGTTTGTTGAAAACTGCTGAAAACACTGCTGTCTTCGCGAAAACCATGCTTGCAAACATGTACATGGTTCCTGCAATATGTTGCTGATGCCGTTATTTATCAGCGTGTACACATACTTATAATAAATATATGATCTTTAAACGAGCATCTGAATATTTATCTGTTCATGCTGCGTATTGATACAATTAAAAATAAGTACATAAACTGAAACCCATTTCGGTTCCATTACCACCCACAGAAAAGCGTCATAAAACCACAATACCCGCATATATTTTACAAACAGTCTGAGAATATAATAATCAAGGCCAAAGTATTTAACTGCCGTTTAAATCCTTCGTAAATCTCGCAGTCATATCGGGTGCGTGCAAAGAAAGCAAAAGAAGGAACAACTCATCCGTGTTACATTCACCCATTCAATGTAAGCGTGGCTCAAGCAAACACGTACACACCATACATGTTAAAAGCAGA
The DNA here is from genome assembly GCA_963931995.1 of Phaonia tiefii. Taxonomy (NCBI): domain Eukaryota; kingdom Metazoa; phylum Arthropoda; class Insecta; order Diptera; family Muscidae; genus Phaonia; species Phaonia tiefii. Next base: position 91,145,318 of record OZ008367.1, read on the forward strand.
ACAAACAAACCAACACAGAATACCGCTGGATATTCAAATATACGACTACGTTAACACACATATACAGATGCTTTACATATACATACGAGCAATGTTCTACAAACTGATGCATATACACTAGACCGACTCATATTTTCTGGAGGGGAACAAAGTGTTTTTTGTCCACCTCTCAAAATGTACCTTGGTTTGTTTTCGGATGATTCTCAAAATATATTGTGTCTAACATTACGATCCCGTGAGCTGCACCGTTTTTGAAAAAGGTAGTTTTTAGTTTTATAAAGAAATTTCTACTTAAGCTAAAGACAATCCGCCGTATTCATAAAAAGTTTCGAGAGTTTTGGGAGACGATTTATCATACAACAAACGTCTCTCTTTTTATGAATAAGGACTAATGTATACAATATTAGTATCATGTGAAAGGATTTTTTAAGGCGAGTCCGACGGTATATAACACATGTCAAAATATGTCCTGACACATAACTTTTTCAGGAATATTCAGCAAAAAAAAAAAAAAATTTTTAGGTGTTAGTACCTATATTTAAGTATACCGATAACTGTCAGATTGGTATAATTCTAAATATTCAAAATTTGGTCCAGTGCACTTCGGAAATGTATTAAAAAAATCAATGATGATTAAAAAAATCACTAAAATAATTGTTTTTGTTTTATCATAAGCAGAGCGACGACGACCTGCCTGTTTGAATGCTGGCATACAACTGAATAAAACAAAATATTTAGCTCACTGAAATAATTGGTTTTGTTTTGTTATAAACAGAGCGACGACAGAAAGTATTGAATAGTATAGAGAACATATTGCACTCTTTTTCCGCTGTCATGTAGAGTTGTATTCTCTTTATAGAATATTTCAATATAAATGTACCATTTCGAGAATGCTATTACATAAAAATTGAAACAGGACAAGAAGAATGTAATACGTTTTGAATCATTTGTCAGATGTCGCCAGTGGTTTTGAGTCATACAATTCATTCCATGAGTTCTCTATACTATTCAATACTCGTTGGCGACGACGATCTGGTTGTTTGTTCGCTGGCGCTACATCAATACCATCATACATATTTTAAAGCAGAGACTGTTGTTGTGCAACAAACACGTATGTGATGCTAACGCTGTGTGTTGTTTGTGTGGGTTCACATTGATAGAGTGCCCTACCCGTGCCTATAGATGTTAACACATAAAATATTAAAAAAAGTTATTATATACAGCAATGATCTCCTTGTCCAAAGAATAGATTTGATACCCATTTTGCCCTGCTTAGAACGTAATGTTCATCCGTATTTTGGTAAAACGCTAATTTAAAAAAAAACTGACACACGTATTTACCTAAATCGACAAAAGATTAAAATATGACATTTAAATCAGAAAAATTTCCGTACAAAAATTTTAAAAATTAAATATTTTTTGCAGAATATCTCTGCAATAAGGATGTGTCAGTACACGTTTTATATTTAAAATAGCCTTTCATACGATTGTAATTATATATTGTATACATTGTCTTTAGTTAAACTACAAAATTCTTTGAAAAACTAAAAAAAAAAAATCTTTTCTAAAAATGGTCCAGCTCTTAATCTTAATGCTAGACACGAAATATTTTAGGAATCATTATAAAACAAACTAAAGTACATTTTGAGGGGTGGACGAAAGTCACAATTTTTTGTGAGTCGGTCTAATACTAACACATAAAGATGACCTTTAATGTTCAGTGTTGTTACATTTCTATATTTGTTGGTTTAAATCGAGTGTTAAATATTTTATTGTGAATAAATCTGCAATAACTTTAGACCACATCTCAAATGTAGGTAAAATTAGGGTGTGCTTTAGTTTGTTTATTTATTAAAAATGTCAACCATACATTTAAGATGCTAATTTGCACTAATAACGTTGATCAGATTTTGAAAATATTGTCAGAAAGTTTAAGATTGGTTCGCTATCGCAAGATAATTGAGGTCAAAAGTCCAAATTATTTTTTTCATATTAAAGAAATAAATGGCTTCCCATTACATCTCATGAATGGATTGGCAAGAGCTTCCCACAACCAGTGAGATGTGCGCTTTACTGTTTTACGCTCTCTGAATGGGACCTACAGTTTTACAACGGAATTTTGAAAAGCTTTCTTTTCATGACAAATACTCGATAGTGTCGCCGGCAGTAAGGGAGGTGGCCGCCGTCTAAAGCAATGCAAGTTGGTCAGATCAGAGATCGAACCCACGATCTCATGTATAAGAGTCATGCACACTACCATTGCACCACTGACGGGCATATATAGTGAAAGAATAATTTTGTCGAAATCGAGCTAAGGAATTAATTCTTTACTACAACGTAAATATTCATTGAAACAATGAAAACTTTCGTACATCCGACAATGTTGTGGTTGCTGCAGCTAATACCAGAAATTACGTTGTAGCGATGAATTTATACGTTAGTTAGCTCACTTTCCAAGGAATTACTCCGTTATCTTTACAAATCACTGTATATGAGTTTTAGAATTCCATATGTCTCCGTATTTGAGCTTTAGAATTCCATAAGTCTTATGCAAGTACATTAAAATTACAGTTTTATATCCACTTGTCTGAAATTTAGCTCTGGACCGTGTTTGACTAGAAATGGAGGGATGAGGAGGTTCTACAGTCGTAGCACACTCTGATAAATCGGGTTTTTTAGTTGCTTGGATGCAAATATAACGTGTTTGTAGCTTGCTGCAAATATATTATACTTGTTTCCAAACATATTGTATTTGTTATTCAATATTACATGTTGGAAATGAAATGGTTCAAAAAATTAATGGTTTCCCATTACATTCCGTGAAGGGATTGGGCTTCTCACAACTAGTGAGCTGTGGGCGTTCTAGTTTTACACTCACTGATTGGTTAGTACAGTTTTTCACCGATTCCGGACGGTATTTTGAGAAGCTTTTTCATGGCTAAATACTCGTCGCAGTCACTATGCGAGCGCACCGCCTCCGAAAGAAATTTAAAGTGGCCAGAGCAGGGATCGAACCCACGTTCTCATGCACAAGAGCCGCGCACACTACCATTGCTCCACCGACGCACAGTGGCGCCCGTAGAGCAAACGAGGTTGCAAAAATCAAAATTTTCATGTGCGCCGACGAAGTTTTGAATAAGCCCATGTTATAGGAAACTTTTCAACGATTTCAAATATGCTACTCTTAATAATATCACATTTTTAGTTTAGAAGATATAACCGTTCAAAGTTGACCGACTTTCGGTTTTCAAAAAAACACACAATTTTTAGTCAATTTGTTGCGATTTCAGGTGAAATATCACGAAAAATAGGTAACGAATCGCCTTATATTTTGTTTGTATTTATTGATGTATTTTTTAAATGTATAATGATAAAAAAATTAACTGTTTGCTTTGTGTTTCTCCTGGTAAAACACTATTTAAAAACTATCCGTTTTTTCACTATTTTTCAACTTTGACGGAAAATAAAAAAAATCTATATTTTTCTATATTTGCCATGTTTTCAAAATATGTTCTTTGAGTATTCCTTTACATAATTCCAAAGGTTTTATCTGCCTCTAAGAGCCCCTTTGGCTTCTAGAGGTCAAAGAGTTAAAAAGACATGGTTCTTGAGTGGGAAAAATCAAATCCTTAACCCTCCGTCATACACATGTTTCTATAGTCACATTCGTAACACATGGGTCAGGCCAGACCAACTGTGTATTCATTTTGTAAAACAATAAAAACAACTCGCGTAAACTTCTGTAACTGGCACTCATGATAGAATTATTGGGAAAATAAGCGGTACGGACAGCATGGGATGCCATCATTTCCAACATGAAAACCCTTTTTTTGTCTGAATTCGTGGAAAGAACTAACAATTCTTGGAAAAACAAAATTACGTGATAAAATGGACGCAACAATTGTCATCCAGTCCACACGCATTCGTATTTTTAGAACCTGTACACGATGTGATTGGTCACCCGCCCTGTAGGTAGGCAGGTAGGCCAGCACTCCACCACACCACGCACAGTCCAACCCCGTTAAGACTCCGCCCACAAGAACCCAAGCGCACACTGGAAAATTCTACCTAATTTACCAATGACCAAAACATGGTGGTAAAAACTTGCGTCATGCACAGCTACTATATAAGTGTAAACACTTAGCGTGGTTTCAACAAACCAACCATCTTACCGCGAGTTATTGAAAACATGGCGTTGAACAATTTAAAATTATTTGAACTGTTCAGAAAGTCAACCACACCAAAGTTTTTCACGGAAGCTGCTTTAGAAGAACTTGATAGCTTATACGGAAATATTGAGAGAAGCGAAATTATAAAAAATAATTTTTATCTGATATATGCAAATATTAAGGCAAAATGGGTGAAAACTAATCGAACCATTCAGAAATTCAACTCCAAATACGAGGACTGGCTTAATGAAGACACCATCCTGGATATATTGCCAGTAGATAAACCCACCACATCAACCAGAGGAGCAAAAGGAAGGCCAAAAAAAAGTATTGAGGAGTGTTCAATTTTCACAAGAAAGAGGAAACTTGCCGAGGCCACCAATGACTTGATCACGGAGCATTTATCGGACGCGCTGTCTATTAAATATACAAAGGATAGTGAAAGAGTAAGGTCGCAGATTACAAAATCTGTTGCTGATGCAAGCCCACTGCGACTAAAAAGGATTAAGGAAAGCATTCCCACGCCCACAAACGCACACATTAAAAAGTATGGTTCCGAATAAGCCTTGGCCTTGTTTATGGACTTAGAACTTTCCAAAGAAAAATATGAGATACTACGGGCATCCTTGATGCGACACGGGGCTGACGTTTTACCAGGATACAAGCATATTACGCAAGCCAAAATAAATTCACGACCACTGCATACGAAGTTTACGGAAGTCTCTGTGAAAGCCAATCTGCAGGATCTCATGGGCCATACAGCAAAACGGTTGTTGGAGAGTCTTCCTGAAAATGAGGTGAAAATTCTTCCTGAGAAACTGACATTGATCAGCAAATGGGGCTGCGATGGATCATCCGGACAAAGTGTTTATAAGCAAAGGATATCTTCCGATGACGCTACAATATCGGACGGAAATATGTTTATGGTATCTGTTGTTCCTTTGCGGCTAAAATCTGATGTTTCCCTACACTGGAAAAATCCACGTCCGTCATCAGTGCATTATTGCCGACCAATAATGCTTCAGTTTGCAAGGGAATCGGCAGAACTCATAAGGACCACGGTGAAGGACATTGAAGAACAAATAAGCAAGATTAAGCCTACAAAGCTGCAAATTGGAGAAGGAAAATATATTGAATGCAATTACGAGTTTCACCTGACCATGGTTGACGGAAAAGTCGTAAACGAACTGACAGGAACAACCTCAACATTGTCATGCCCGATTTGCAAAAAGAGTCAGAAGAACTTTGGTAATTTAAACGATTCTACAAACGAGGAGAATTTCGAATATGGAATGTCACCATTGCACGCAAGGATAAGGTGTATGGAGTTCTTGCTAAAACTGCCGTATACCCTACCACAACAAGATGAAAACATCGATGAAAATACATCAATAAAGGATAAGGAAAAGATCAGAAAGAAGCAAATACAGGATGCTTTTTTTTAAAGAAGTTGGACTAAAAGTAGACTGTCCCAAGCACGGATACGGTAACTCAAACGATGGAAACACTTCTAGGAGATTTTTTGAAAATGATGAGGCAGTAACTACAATCACTGGAATTGACAATCAAATTGTGAAAAGATTGGGAAAGATCTTGAATGTTTTAAACTGCAAAGAAAACGTCAATTCTACAAAATATGGAGAATATGCATCGAAAACTGCATCTCTTTTAGCAGAAATGTATCCACAGAAGAAGTTGACCCCGACCGTCCATAAAATATTGGCGCATGGCAAAGACGTAATGGAGTACCAGTGTTTGCCAATTGGAGAGCTTTCTGAAGAAGCACAGGAGTCTCTTAACAAATTTTATAAAAAATATAGATTGCAGAACACATTCAAAGCATCAAGGGTAAAGCGAAATTCGGACCTCTTCAACATGTTGGCAGCATCTTCCGATCCACTTATTTCTTCCCTGCGGCATGTGAAGTCACGAATAGAGTTAGAAAATAATTATAGTTTAGAAATGATTAGTCTTTTAGATATACCTTCTCCTACGAATTGTGATCAATATTTGACAGAAAATTGAAAAAATAAATTTAAAAAAGAAGTAATTTTTTTTAATTTGTTGGGTAATAATTTAAAACATAAAACCCTAAAGAAAAAAAATAAAAACAATCTAAAAATGTAAAAATAATTTTTTTTAGTTACCATAAAATTGATTTTTCTACAAATTTTAACTTTGATAACCCATAAGTAGGCCCGTACAAAGCGTAGCACCCTTTCATAGGCTGAACAGTTATCTATCATATGCTGTTTAAACTGTTCAATTATCTTATTCGGTTCAAAAGATATGATTTTTGCAACGAAAAAACTCAAATGGCGCCACTGTGCGACGGCCATATATTATATACATATATATGGTTGTATTTTATTGTCGCTAATTGTGTCCTTGCTATTTCCTGTTCTTCCTTCTCCTGAAGATAATCAATTAAAATATTCCCATGCGCAACCCAAAAAACAGACGCGCCATGACCTTGCCTGCAGATGCAACCGTCTTCGCCTTCTTTGGACACGATTCCCCCATTCCAGTCCACTGCTTTGACTGTTGCTTTGTCTCAGGCGTGAAGTGGTGGACCATGAATGAAACCATTCATTCGATCATTTATTCAAAATTATTATATATTTTGAACAGCTTCCGAAAAACCAAACCATAAACTCTGACGTCTATTTTAAGCAATTAACGAATCTTGATCAGACACTGTAAGAAACGCCACCTAAATTGAAAAATCAGAAAAGCGTAACGCACACATCTTTGAAGACTCGGCAAACATATTGGAGTTTGAATGGGAAGTGATGCCACATCCACCTTGCCACATCCACCTGTTCTCGTGCCGTCGGATTTTCATTTATTCCGGAGTCTGCAAAACTTTTTGAAAGTGGAATACTTCAACACAGAAGAGGATCTTCAAACCGAGTCGTTCGACTATATTTGCGGGACGGACCAGTCATCCTATGAATCTGGGATAAAAAAGTTGCCTGAATGATGGCAGAAGGTTATTGATCAAAATGGCACTTATATTATAGATTAAAATTAATCACTTGAATATAGCACAGTGCATGGTTCTGCAAATCAAGCACCACTATGACGGTTCGTTAGTGTATCCAAAATGATGACGATTGCATAGAGGATTTTTTTCCTGAGGTAAAAAATTTAAAATTTTTGTTTTTAAAAATCATTTAAAATCCAAAACGAAAGAATGTGCCAAAGCTTATTACTTTCGCGTAAACCTACATACCTGATGAACAAAACGACACATAGATCATGAAAATCGATGAACGCGTTCCGCTTTTATTCGCAATTAAGTGTAGGCATCTCATTCTGACAAGAATATTGCTTTTTTGTTTTAATGCTGACTTTTAGAAGATTTATCACGTTTTTCCTTTAATATATTTATTCATATTAGAAAATAACGTTTACGTGTAAAAAAAAGAGTCTTACTGCAAAACTAACGTCGAGTTCTTTTAGCTGGCTGTTGAACTTCATCTTGATCATCCAAATTTGATTCACCACTACTTCCCAAAGTGTTTCAAGGCTCCACCGACAAAAAATTTAAATTTTTTTCGTTATACACACTTTGTTCTTCTTCTTCCCCTTCGTTGGTTGTATACTTGAATCTGTTTATCTTACATGACCACCAGCAAACTTCACCGAGCATGGTGTCCAACTTCTTTCCCTTGTATCGAGCTTCCATCGGCATAATAACTTGGTGAAATCTCTCACCCTGTTCGCCAGATTTAGAATTCAGAATTTCGTTGCGATAAACCAAGATCAGCAACAAGGAAGTCCATTTCGGATGTAGACGATTTGCTTCATCATTTTGTGTCATTTCTGGAACATACAACGAATACGACGTTGATGCTTCGGTGAATACGGTTTCAGTTGTCATTATAGTCAAACGATCCGGACTGGACAATTTAGGTGGTATCGGTATAACTTCTGAGTGCGGAAGTGGTAATTGTGCACTTCGCACTCCGATGTATCCCGTTGCCATTGCTTTATTTTTACCACTTTTGTTTTTGGCGTAGCAGTTTGATTCTTGATGCTCGCCCGGATTCGAAAACATAATTCGAACGCCAAATGGCATTTCATTCATCTCTCTTTTTGTCCATTTCAAAAGAAGCCCGTAGCATCTTGCACACAGAGTCTTTGGAGCCCAGTTCACATCACAATACACTGGCTGGGAAAAATATTGCTCGTACGCAGGTTTGAATTCAGCACAGAATCTAATGCACAACATTTAATTTTTAACTTTAATGCAGAAATAGAAGGAAAATTCTGTCCACTTTTTGCACTTTCGAAAGAAGAACAAATTGTTGATAACGAAGAACATTTAAACACTTTGGGAAGTAATGGTGAATCAAATGCGGATGATCAAGATGAAGTTCAACAGCCAGCTAAAAGAACTCGATGTTAGTTTTACAGTAAGACTGTTTTTTACACATAAACTTTCTTTTCTGATATGAATAAATATATTAAAGTAAAAAAGTAATAAAACTTCTTAAAGTCATCAGTAAAACAAAAAATCAATATTCTTGTCAAAATGTACCTTCACTTAATTGTGAATAAAAGCGGAACGCGTACATCGATTTTCATCATCTATGTCTCATTTTGTCCATAAGTTAAGTAAGTTTACGCAAAAGTAATAAGCCTTGCCACATTTTTCCGTTTTGGATTTTTAATGATTTTTAAAAAAAAAATTTAAATTTTTTATGCAAAAAATTATTTTTTCTTCGTAAATTCATTTATATCTGCGAAACTGTTATTAATATAGGGAAATAGTATAGGAATAGATTAAAGGAATGGTAATTCTTAATTTTTAGAAATTTATTTCAGCTAAGAGGGCACAGCCGTTGTCGAGTAATTACAAACAAAAGGCCATAAAATAACAAATGGGGGAGGGGGAACGCGCCCGGGCGTCCCCCGAAAACGGGTACCTCAGGAAAAAAAATCCTTTAGGCAATCGTCATCATTTTTGATACACTAACGAATCGTCATAGTGGTGCTTGATTTGCAGAGATTAAACTGCAATTTGTGTCACAGTGTAATAATTGAAAATTACTTTGAACAAAAAAACCCGAAATTACTTTCATTTCAATCCAAAAACTTATTCATATCCACCGGTTTCTCTAGCACAGTAATAGTGGCTTCAATAGCAATATCGAATTTAGAACTGAGCTTAGAATGTAGCTCATGCGTAGTTTCGTATTGGAATTTTCAATATTACCACCTTATATTTCGTTCCACGACGTTTCCTTCGTTTTGTGGCTGAGGAACTTACAAGTAATCAGCCTTGAATCAGAATATCGTTCAGAACCGGTGTAAAACTGTATGTCCCAAACAGTGAGTGTGTAAATACAAATCACACAGCTCCCAGATTGTAACAAGCTTTTTCGTTCCCCTTCAAACGCTTTTCTTATATGCGAAATAAATACAATAAAATAATTAACACCCTAAGGTGCATACATTCGTTAATATTTCTGGGAGTGGAGATGCCACTTACAGACCAATAATAAAATTTTTATGCTGTTCCGTGTCCAACTGTGTGAGACTTTGTGAACACTCAATTCAAATATGATGAGCACTTGAAACTGCATGTGTAGGTGTTGTCTAATGACTTCGCTAGAACGAGTACAGCCTAAATGAAGCGTGTTAAGAATAACAAGTACATAATTATTGGCCCTCAAATGGTTACCTTTATAACTGAATTTGTAATAAGGATTGTGGTTAATGCAGCGAGCGCACAACAGTTTATTATAGTTACAGACTAAAAGGGGAGTCGATCGATCGAATTATGTATGTGTGTCAGCTCTGTGGAGTCATAAAATAAACCATTGATGGACACTCTATGCTACCTTGATACCACCATAAGCCGGTGGGATAAGAGTGGCAGATAACTTTTGAAATATTTAGAAAGTCCCTTTGTCATAACCAAACATACATTAGACACACGTTCTTAATTTGTTAACAAGAAGCCGATATAAAGATTTTAGCTACAGCACTAAAAGACTGACAGTCTTTGTAGTTCTTCGTCGTGTTGTGGTCTATATTTTAAATTGTGAGACTGAATTCAACAGTGACTTAAACCCATTATTTCAGCTCAGTGCCTGTACATGTTAGCTTAAATTATGGCATAATTTTGTCTAAAAAATCCTACAAAAATAGCAAAAATCAGGGCTGTAGACGACGCGCTGGAAATGCTTATTAATACATAACGATACAAGCTGGAAATCGGTATTTGTTTCGTGTTTAGATGCAAATATAACGTGTGTTTGGAGCTTGCTGCAAATATAGTATAATTGTGTCCAAACACATTCAACTTGTTTCTCAATCTCGAACGAAAGCTTTCGTTCGTGTTGTTCTAGAAGAAAGACAGTTGATTTGGGTTTCACAATCGTGTCGTTTCAAGTCGAATGAAAACATAAAACTATTTTAAATTTTGGTTTCTCTATTTCGAATGTGCTGGCACTTACGAACAAACATGGAGTCAGGCGAATGAAAATTTCGACTTTGAGAAACAGGCTAATTGTGTTTACTATTCAATATCACATGTTGGAGGCACAATGATTTCTATATTATAATGTATGTATTTGTGATCTAAATACAGATTTGGTTGTGAAAGAAATACATCTGTGTTTGGTGCGCCGTTTACTTAATTTTTTGTTATCGCTATTCTCTGTCGGAAGCAAAATAATAAAAGAACAACTAAGAGAGATTGTTGTAACTGTATTTTGTAACTGTATGTTTACATTATTGTTTCATGCAGTGGTTCATGTGTAAGCGAATGGACTGTTTCTTCTGTTGAATTTTAGTTTTATGCAGTCAGTCGTCAATCGTTCGGTTGATAGGAAACACACGAATGCTTCGACGTAAGTAGATGGATGTTTGGGATAAAACACGCATACGTCCCCATGTGAAAGTATGAATCTCAGCAAAACTGAAATAAAATGGCTTCCAAGACCCCTGTAAAACGATAGTTTTCGTTTTATCGATCGATGTCAGTCAACAAATAAAAAACAACCATTAACCAATTTTATAATTCAAATTTATTGGTTTCATGTGTCGACTATCAATACTAGTTCTATACAAGCAGAAATCACTGCATACAAAAAAACAGTGTTGCCAAAAAAAATGTTGTAAGTCGCCAACTGGTGCTTTTAGCCGCCTAATTCAAAGCGCGACGTATACCAACACCATAAGTGTTGCCAAGAACATAAATATATTTTAACATATTACAACTTTGATTACAAATACGGCAGTAATTATTCACTCCGCCGCAACATCGCCCCCTTTGCAAGAATGTCCTCAGTATTGCAAGTATCGATGGGAAGCACTGCTAATTTGTGAATTGGACGTCTATATCTTCCTTCTGCGGTCTTGATATCTGCGACGCGAACTTTGTTGTCTTCTCCTACCACCACTGACTCTATTCTGCCTGTTAACCATTTCTGTGGAGGGAGGTTGTCTTCGTGAATTACTACGACGTCTCCGACTTTGATGTTGGCTGTAGCTTGAGTCCATTTCACGCGGCTCTGCAGCTCTCTCAAGTAATCCCGACGCCACACATCCCAAAAGTGCTCCTTGAGCGATGACAGTATTCGATACCGCTTCAAGGAACCGCCCTTGCTGTTGAATCCGTCTACTCCTGGCAGCGCTTTGAGCGAGCACCCTATTAATAAGTGCCCTGGGGTTAGAGCTATTCCGTCGTTGGGGTCTTCTGTCATCACGACAATTGGCCGGGAGTTCAATACGGCCTCGACGTCTACGAGAATGGTTGTCAATTCTTCGAAAGTGAGACCTGCGTTGCCTATAGTGCGTAGCATTAGGTGTTTCGCCGACTTCACCGCGGCTTCCCATAGACCTCCGAAGTGTGGTGCTCGTGGTGGGATGAACTTGAACTCTACTCCCTTCTCTGCGCTGACTCGTTGGACTTGTGATTGCCCCTTCTCGCTCCATAATCTCGCGGTTCCGACGAAATTTGTCGCGTTGTCGCACCATATCTTCCTTGGAAGTCCTCTTCTGCCAACAAACCTGTTCAAAGCAGATAAAAATGTGTCAGTTTGCAAATCGGATAATGCTTCTAAATGAACAGCCTTAGATGAAAAGCACACAAACACTGCAACATACGTTTTAACCGGTGGTCTCCCTCTAATTCTAAGAGACGTTAGAACAGGCCCGCATAAATCAACTCCACATATAAAAAATGGCCGACATGAAGACACACGATCTCGAGGTAAATCACCCATAATTTGTGAACTTAATTTCGGTTTAAATCTGAAACATATCACGCAGCTATTAACAACTCTTCGCACCAATTGTCGAGCATTTATGACCCAAATTTTCTCCCTCGAAATTCCTATTAATGTCCTTGAGCCCGCATGACAATTTGAACGATGTAGATCTTCAAAGTATAATTTCACAAACCGTGAATTCTTAGTCATAAGTAAAGGAAATTTTTCCCCATAAGCAATAGGGGCCTTACTTAAACGCCCTCCAACGTGCAATAGTGTCAGTTTTATCCCTTCCGTTTCATAATCCCGTAAAAATGGGTTTAATTTTTGAATATGGTGACGATTCGTTGGCAAAGATTTTCGTAACAGCTGAATATCTTCATTAAATTCAATTTGCTGAATAATGCCTATAATTTTCAAGAACGCAAATTCCAATTCATCAACACTCAAGATTAAATTTTGTACATTGACCTTGCCTCTTGTACCACGTATAAACCTCATAATGTACGCTACAACTCTGATCAGCTTTTTAAATGATGAACAATGCTCAATTAAATTAATCATTGAATTGTCCAAGGGTATCTTCGTAGCTAAAAGTGCAACTTTAGGTTTCTTTTTCTCTAGTGATATATATTCAGGGGATAAATTAGTATGCGTATTGATAGGCCAGTGGTCCGAACCAAGTCGAAGAAAATCTGACCCGGACAACCAAATTGATCTTTTCATTTCGTCCTCATCACAACCTCTGGATACAATATCGGCTGGATTTTTCGACGTAGGCACGTATCGCCACAAAGCGTCGGAAGTGTTCTCCTGAATTTGAGCTACTCGATTGCTTACAAAAGTATTTAAGGAGGAAGGATGCGATTTGACCCAGTGTAGCACTATTTCTGAGTCACTCCACAGAAACACATCTTCAACATTATATTTAGCCAATTGTGGCTTTACCGTTGTCCACAATTTTGACAACAAATGGGCTGCGCATAATTCTAAACGTGGCAACGTTTTTACCTTTTTCGACGGCGCTACTTTAGACTTTGCCACTAGCAATCGGGAAGATATTCCCTCTATGTGTTTCACCACTACATAAATACAACAACCGTATGCTCGCATTGAAGCATCGGCAAATCCATGTATTTGCACAGACGCGTTCAGCGTTGTACCAACAAAACGTGGTATGATAACTTGATCAATTCTGTTGAGTGTAGTCTTAAAAGAAGTCCAGCATGTGTAAATATTCTGGGGAATAGATTCGTCCCAGTCAAGATCATTATCCCATAAATCTTGTAATATAATCTTCGCCCTTATTATTATTGGTGCAAGTAATCCAACAGGATCAAACAGACGAGAGGAAACTGATAATATATTCCGTTTCGTTGCTGGTTTGTCTTCAAAGTTATTTTCCAACTGAAAACTTAATGTGTCTTCTTGAGGTTTCCATCTTATTCCGAGTGCTCTTGTAGTCTCAGAGTCATCCAAATCTAACTCCCTCATGAGCTCTTCATTATTATAGTTCAAACCATGTGAACACCATTTTGCCAAACTGAAACCGCATGAACTTACTATTTTAACGACTTCACTGCGAATTTGTAGTAATGTTTTCACATCATCAGCTCCTGTTAATAAGTCGTCTACGTAAAAATCATTGGCAATGACATTAGAGCCAAGAGGATATACCTCCTTAAAAATTGAACTTATCTCCTTTAGACATCTAATCGCAAGAAATGGAGCCGACGCAGTGCCATAAGTCACCGTATTCAATTCATAGATTTGAAGTGGCTCAGTCGGACTCGCGCGCCATATTATTAATTGAAATTTGCGATCATCTTTGTGGATGTTGACTTGCCTATACATTTTCGTTATATCTGCCGTCATAGCATATTTATGCAGCCGAAATCTTAGCAAAGTTGAAAATAAGTCATTTTGTATAGTAGGACCTACCATTAGAATGTCATTCAAAGATATCTGAGTGGATGTCTTGCACGAAGCATCAAATACTACTCTCAGCTTCGTTGTCGTGCTCTGAGCTCTTAAGACGCATTGATGCGGTATGAAATAGTGAGGGAGGCTCGGAATAATATTATCTGTGGGAGACATATGACCAAGAGCAATATATTCACCCATAAAATCTGTGTACATTTTTCTCAATTCAGAATTCTTGGATAATCTGCGTTCAAGTGAAAGAAATCTGCGTTTAGCCGTTTCAAATGAAGAACCTAATACCTTCGGATCTGTTTTAAAAGGGAGACGAACTTCAAATCTACCGTCATTAATCCGCCTAGTTGTACTTTCAAAGTGACTCTCACACATCAAGTGCTCATCTGTCATTCTATTACAATTCGGAACTTGCTCTAACTCCCAAAACTTTTGGACCATTTCATCCAATTTCACCGAATTGTCCTGGGTGTCGTTTTCCATTGCAATATTGCAAAACCTAGGCCGAGACTCAAATTCAGCTAAACATTTACCAGATACTATCCACCCAAGTAATGTTTTCTGCAAAGTAGGCAACTGAGGCCCTAATTTTATCTGACCTATAGACAAAAGTTCAAAAAAAGACTCTGCGCCAATAAGCACGTCAATTTTTAAAGGCCTGTTGAAATTAGGATCCGCTAAAACGACATTACCAGGTATTCCCAATTTTTCTTTTTCTATATGTCGAGGCGGTTGTGGACTTGCGATAGATTTCATAATATAAAGATCAGCCATAAACTCAAAATCGCAGGTATGTGACCTTATAAACGTACTGAGACGCTGTCTTACTTTCCGACTTCCATTACCTATGCCAACAATATCCAAGCAAGCTTTATCACGTTCCAGAGACAGTAGCTGGGCTATCTCCTCAGTTACAAAGTTTACCTGAGAGCCCGAATCAAGCAATGCTCTTGCAGCATAATATTGCCCGCTCTTTCCCTTAATTCTCACCATAGCCGTAGCCAAAATAACCCCTTGCTCATTTTCATGCGCGCACATTGTCGTTGCAGTATGATTATTGACTCCACTTATCTGATTGTCACGACGTTGAGCTGCATTACGACTAGATAATGCTGCTGATTCTAAGCATTGTGCTGGACCACTAGTAGTGACAGCATAGTTCACAGGCCATTGTGAAGGAATATTAGCATTAATTGAAGTAGATTCATTTTGCCTGACCAAATCTTGATTATGCAACAATGAATGATGAGGCCTTTGGCAGGTAGTGCAACGCGAGGCTCGACACTTCTTCACTGAGTGTCCAATTTTCAGACAATTTATACACAAACCTTTTCGTTTAGTGTATTCAAACCTCTGAGTAACGTGCAATTTAACGAACATTGGGCAAGCCATAATTTTGTGGTCTTTGCCAGAACAAAACAAACAGTCATCCGCTGGTTTCTCAACACAAGAGAAGGAATATTGTGAACCCTTCTTAAACTTTCCACTTGCCTTGGACTTTTCCTGCCCCGATCCATTTGGCTCCACCTTGGCAGATCTGTCTTCATTTATTTCCAAGAATTGGCAACGTCTTATGAGAACTGAGGCACAATCACTCCATTTCGGCAGAGTATTATAGTCTAACTGTTCATCCCACTTGGCCTTTGAATCGGTGTCCACCTTGGATAAGACCAAGTGGATTACGATTGCATGTGTGATGTCGCTATCAGTTCCCAAATGAGATAGAGAATCTAAAACAGCGGATACTGTATCTACTATTTGCCTTAATCCAGACGCACCAGCCTTTGTCATCTTCTGAAGATTAAAAAGTGATGCGATATGATCTTGAAAGATTAAACAATTATTATCATATCTTTCAGCTAGACGTTTCAAGGCACAAGGATAATTTTCCTCATTTACCTGAAAGGCTTTAACAGTACGCAGGGCATCATCCTGTAAGCTGGCAATTAAGTGATTGAATTTTTCGATCGCTGAAAGAGTTGGATCATCATTCACTAAATTAGTGAAACAAGTTATGAAGTTTTTATATTCTGAATATTTGCCATTAAATTTCGGAATCTTCAAATGTGGTAGACGATTACTAGGGGGAATAGGCACACTCATCGTATAATCATGGCCAACACTAGTACGGCGACTACTTCCCAGTCTTGATAATATCAAAGATTTTGTACTGATACACACTTCTTCTAATTCACCTCGTTTGTTATCCTCTGGCGACAGTCTTTCAATCTCAGTCTGATACGCCATTAACTGTTTCATGTAAGAATTAACAATCTCTAATCTACATTCTAAATCGATTGAGTTTAGCGAGGCTGCTTTCTCCTCTAAAAGCTTTTTTATACGCGTAATATTTCCCTTAGCGGACGATCTCTGTTTGTACAGGGAAGTAAGCTCAGCAGCGCTGGAAGCATCTTTACTACTACCCTGCTCGTTAACTGACATTTTACTCTCAATCACTTGCTATACTTACTAATCAATAATCCAAATCAATTACGTCAAGCAGTGAACAATTGTCGCAAACAAATTCCCTTTCCAAAGAGAAGAACTCTTCCAACTTTCACGAAATAAACGTAACAAATTCTTTTATTATGATTTCAATAACAAATTATCTTTATTCTCGATTCGATTTAACCAAAACTGCATCGATTTTCTTATGGGTATTGCCACGAAAGG
This sequence comes from Phaonia tiefii, assembly GCA_963931995.1. NCBI lineage: Eukaryota > Metazoa > Arthropoda > Insecta > Diptera > Muscidae > Phaonia > Phaonia tiefii. The sequence continues at coordinate 91,162,323 of OZ008367.1, forward strand.
TTTATCATCTAATGATATGATCTGTAATAAATATCATTCTATGAGCAAGTACGAAACACAATACAAATGATGAATTATCGGTGTAAGCAAGTGTATCTTGTTCCAATAAATTGGAGAATGTAGTGTATGGGACTAATTAGAGGATTAATATGTGGATAGGGTACGTGTATGTGCGTGTGTGTGTGTGTGCGAGAATGTGTATATGAGCGAGAATGTACGTGTTTATTATATAATTAAACTCGTAGATACGTGATTTTAGTTTTATATGAGAATTATCATTCATATACAACTAAGTTAATCAATTACATACGTAATAAATTGTTGGGTTAGTTTACATTTACTATGTGCTATTGTTATACTACTTGTAGCATACAACCTTATTCCGTTGACTCAGCTTACGTCACAACAAGCTTAAGACCAAACCCGACTGTCAACGATCAATTAGGAGCTCCTTGTCAAAGTCCAAACACAGCAGCCACACAACAAATAGCAGCAACACAATGAATATCAGCAACCCAGCAATTATCCAGAGAGATTTCCATCAACCTACCAACCAACAGCAGCACACACCAATGGCAGCAGCAAATAGTTCACCACGATTCCTTTTTCCAATTAGTCCCTGCTCGGGCGCCAAAATGTAAAACGATAGTTTTCGTTTTATCGATCGATGTCAGTCAACAAATAAAAAACAACCATTAACCAATTTTATAATTCAAATTTATTGGTTTCATGTGTCGACTATCAATACTAGTTCTATACAAGCAGAAATCACTGCATACAAAAAAACAGTGTTGCCAAAAAAAATGTTGTAAGTCGCCAACTGGTGCTTTTAGCCGCCTAATTCAAAGCGCGACGTATACCAACACCATAAGTGTTGCCAAGAACATAAATATATTTTAACATATTACAACTTTGATTACAAATACGGCAGTAATTATTCACTCCGCCGCAACAACCCCCATTCATTTGGAGTTATTTATGGTGGGCGAATTTATTAATCACGGATCGCCTTAAATATTAACAATATCATCAGCCTTGAGATCATGCTCTTTAGGAAGAAAGGTCCAGCTATATCAGACTCTTAGGCAATCGCTCTTACTTCGCTCTCATATCGTAAGTAGGCGATCAGCACAGGAAGTCTTCGAAAGAGAAACGCACCGGAATGTATAAGGACCTGTAATAGACAACGTCAAGTATCGACGTCTCCTCATAGTGACGTAGTTAAACGAATCGAAATAAAGCGATTACGCTGGCTAGGTCTTGACAGTAGAATGTATAAGAATGAACCACAGCGAAAGGTATTCGAAGACGTACTCAAAGGAAGCCGATAAATAAGACGGCCAAGACTAGTGGAAGGGCTAGGTGAACGAAGGCTTGGTGTTAACAAAAAAATAAATAAATGGTTTCCCCTTACATCCCATAAAGGGACAGGGGAGAACTTCTCACAATCACTGAGCTGTGCTATTTCCAGTTTTCACTCACTGATTGGGATCTACAGTCTTACACCGATTCCGAACGGTATTTTGAGAAGCTTTTTCATGGCTATATACTCGATAGTGTCGCCGTCACTATGCGAGGTGACCGCCACCGAAAGAAAATTTATAAAGTGGCCACAGCAGGGTTCGAACCCAGGATCTCATGTACAAGAGCCGCGCACACTAACAATTGCACCGACCGACGGTATTAACAACTGAAGAGAAAATGTAACAGATCCAGCCGGTGGGAAAAATATAATATCTTGTTTTTTGTAAGGCCCCTAACCCTGCTGGGTTGATTGAGACCAATTAGGAATTAAAATTGTATATTAAGACTTGGCCAAAACTACCTTTGTAGGGGTCTTTGAAAAGCTATCAATATTTGGTATACGAGTATATGCCAATTAAGTACCGGTACCATATTTGACATTTCTATGACGTTTTCATCTGTGTAAGCTAAATCCTAAGCGTATATGAATCTGAAGTATCGTAACGGGTAATTGTTTTCAAGCCATATCCAAAAGCTACTGTGTAACACAGAAGTCATATCCATAGACTGCACGCTGAAAAATAACGGCCCCAGCAACATATTGCAGGAACGATGTACATGTTTGCAAGCATTGGTTTTGTGACTTGAAGATATGCTGCTTTTTGTTTTATTTATTGTCAGTCAGCTTTATATCTTCAGCAGTTTTCAACAACCAAAGCCACATTTATATGGGGGAATCCAGCTAAAAACAGCCACTTTTGGAAGACTATCATAAGAGACAATTTTTTGTTTTTTTTTGGAATTTTTTGTGTCGTTTATTGACTAAAAACCACGTATTTCACATATTTTTATTTGATAATAACTCGAAAACGGCTTAACTTAAAATTTTGATATTTCTCAGCCATATTCAGAACAGAATTGGTACGATTAGGAAAAAACTGAAAAACAAAAATAGATTTTAAAAATTCTTTGGAAAATTACGTGTTTTCTCAAAAAGCTTTGTGTAGCAAAAAAGACCCATCCTTCGAAAAATCTGAAAAAAATATATGTGGACGCCACGTAATATCTATGTATATGACGAATTTCTAAAAATTGTAATCAAGTCAATATTTCTGACTCAAATTAATGAATATTTTTGTTTCCATCTATGTATGTATTTATTTTTCGCAATTTTTTCATATAGATTTTCTGAGGTTGTCCTACAGAAAGGTCTATAACTTTTGTATGCGGAAAACGGTAAAATGTTCATAAAAGACGTAGCCGTCTCATATATTTTTTTCGGATTTTTAGAAGGATGGGTCTTTTTTGCTACATAAAGTTTTTTGAGAAAAAACGTGATTTTTCAAAGAATTTTTAAAATCTATTTTTGTTTTTATTTTTTTTTTCCTAATACGAATTCTGTTCTGAATACGCCTGAGAAATTTCTAAATTTTAAGTTAAACTGTTTAAGAGTTATTATCAAAAGAAAAATATGTGCAAAAAGTGGTTTTTGGTCAATAAACGCCACATAGTAATTCCAAAAAAACACAAACTTTTGGGGAAAAGTTTATCTTATGATAGTCTCCCTTTCCACCAAATTTCATCGAAATCAGAGACATGTCACTTCCAAAAGTGACTTTTTTTAAGCTGGATTCCCCCATATATATTATACACATTTAATCATTGTGTCCTAAACATGTTATATTCAATAGCAAACACAATGTGTTTGGACACAAGTATACAATATTTGCGACAAGCTACAAACACGATATATTTGCATCCACACAACAAACAAGCACATATTTTCAGCGTGTATATATTAAGCCTGTTTTTGTATTCCCTGCTAAACTAATTTTTCGACGACTTTGTATGGGGAACGAAGCGACATTAAGCGATTTTAAGCGTCACCCCATACAAAGTCGTCGAAAAATTAGTTTGTCAGGGAATAAAAATAACAGGCTTATTGTATCTGAGGCATCAAATGGGATACTTTCACCTCTTCTCTTTTCGATAAAGAAAAGTTTAAATACATGCAGAGGGTATCACAGTTATCCTCGCAATCTTATCTTAATCCACGAATATTATTTAATATATATTTTACTCCTACACTTAAGTGAAGTTGACCAATAATATTGCAAAATAATTCCCATTATTGCCTGCAAAATATAAGACAAACTTATATGACAAACACACTAATGACCCATAAAGGGTGTTATCACTTGTTTGATGCTCAATTAATAATTATTTATTGTGGCCATAAATTTAACCTAAATATCTCATTTAAGCCATTTTAATGTGTGCCCATTTAGGTACAATTTTAAATAAGGTGTTTCTGGGAAATTTTGGTTTAATGTGACAGTTAAATTTGATTTGTTATACATGTGGGTGGCATTTGGCTCTTTTTGTATTTTATATGAATTATTAAGAACAAAGAACAAACAAATACAAATCAGTTAACACGTGATTCTTAATTACATCATGGAATTTGTGAGATTTGCAATAACAATAAAATTGCTAATTATGCTGTCAAATGGAAATATATGCGATTGCCGAATGCAATGAATTGTCACCGAAAACAAACATTAATCTTCTTCTAATTTTTAAAATACATATGTACATAACATGATAACATGAAAATAAAAAAAATATATAAAAATACAAACAACTCAAATCCATGGATATCCTACAATTGAATCATATACCCAAAGGGATGTGTGGCTAATATGCCACCGTAACTTGTCACTCCAGTGAAATGAAATTAATCGAGTTTATCAATGAATACACGGCTGTGACATCTCTGTCAATGATTGATTAATTTCTAGGAATTGTTACAGATACGGGAATACTTGAAGTGGAAAACGATTGGAAAACAAAGCCTGTTGACAATTTGAGATACTGCCAAAGGTTGAGAAAGTGTAACACAAAAGCGTTTCAATTCAGAAAATACAATTGACATGGGAATGTGATTCAAACAATTCTGGCAACATCTTGGAGGAAACGAATATTGCTGACTTAAAAACACCGCTGGCATCATATCACGTAAATGGATTTTTTTACATCCCAATTTTTTTATACTCAATGATAAGGACTTATGCTTTTAGACCGATTCTGACGGTTTAGAGAAATATCTTAAAAGCACGTATATATTTTTACCACTGCCTTTATATTAAAATACAAATGGTATCCCATTACATCGTATGAAGGAATTGGGCAGAGCTACTCACAACGAGTGAGCTGTACGCTATTAAATTTTACTCTCACCGATTGGCACCAACGATTTTACACCGATTGCGGTATTTTGACAATTGAGTATTTTGTTCATGGCTGAAAACTCGGATACTGTCTCCGTCACAAAACCAGACAATAATATAAATGCTGTAACCGGTGTACATAGGGGGTGTTACCGCCACCTACTTTATGATGAAGCTGCCCAACACATAATATTATTTCGTACTGTATAAACGATTTTCCTATCTGTCAATTTATTAAAACTTAATTTAACGAAGCATATTAGCTTGTCAAGAAGCGTCCCCTAGCATTCGCCATTGTTAAAAGTAACTTAAAAGATTGCTCTAGTACCCGGTGTTAAGGGATTTGCACTAATATATTAAAGTTATAAATTTGCTAGCGGTTTCGCACTAAAAAGTATGTAATCCAGGTCTTATACATTTTTAGATTAAAATTCCTAATTGAATTCATTTATAGGAATTTTAATATAAGTACAACTTGTTCTCAATAAACACAATTTACGAAGACATTGTGTACTTTATTCAAGATCCAGCGGAAATTGCTAGCTCAGCTAAATTGCCTTTCAACATTTTTAAAATTCTTTTTATTTATTGCTGGATAGTATCCCGAAGCACACAAAGCGTCGTCATAACCTTGCCAACCACAGTAAGTAAAAATGAGCTTCCAAAATCTACAGAGTCAACAAAGCGATCACACTTGTTCGCTATGCCAAAATCCCCCTGACGAAAATATGGTAAAATGTTCTGATTGCAACAAGTCATTTCACCAAATATGCGTCCAAATCTCAAATGGCATAGCCTACAAGTGCCAACCATGCTCTACAAGACGGCCAGGATCGCCTCGTAGTGTCGCAAGTCATCATTCAGCCCTGTCGCGCCAGTCACAATCGGCAAGAATTGAATTGCAACTTCAGCGGCTAGAAGAAGAACGTGCCCTAAATAAAAAACGGATAGAAGCTGAAAGCATCATAAATCATCGGTATCTAAACGAGAAATATCGCATTTTAGAAGAACAGGTGGAACTCCGTTCTAATGCCAGTTCTCTTGAGTCGCAGTCCGTTCGAAATTGGGTGAGAGAAGTTCCCGAAACAGACGATCGCCAGAATTCGCTTCCCACTAATCATGATCACCAGCTCGAAAATGACGTTGGAAATAACAACACGAGTACGCAGGCATTACACCTACCAGAAGAGACAGTTTATTTGAATATACCACTTAGGCCAACGAATTTTCCGGCTTCACATTTGCCTCAATCAAATGGATTGGATAATTCTAATATACATCATCCGTTGAATCCACAGAGCTCTTCCGTTGCCGCTCCTCTCACAAATCCGACTATAACAACGTCTGCAGTAACATACCCTGCAACAGTCCCCACCGCTGTAAATTACACTGAACAACGAATGCCGTCAACACAACCAGCTCTCAACCACCAGCATGGTGTCACATATAGCACTACCGCTCGTCTTCAGCCACCTCTATGCGAAACATCGAATCCTCCATATCACTCTTCGCACAGACATACGTTAAATTCGTCGAATTTATTTCCCCAAATATACGTCGCAGCACAGCCCGTGACATCAACCAGAAACTTTCGCCCAACCACACAACCAACCGCATGCGACTCTCATCCTCATATTTTCGACTCCCTTCAAAATCTGTCTCAGAGTCAAATAAGTGCACGTCAATCGGTTCCAAAAGAGCTTCCATCTTTTTCAGGACATCCCGAAGAATGGCCAAGCTTTATCTCTACCTTTCATTGGTCCACCCAGGCTTGTGGTTTTACAGAAGCAGAAAACCTAATCCGCCTTCAAAAAAGTTTGAAAGGAAACGCCCTGCAAAGCGTTCAACAGATGCTCGTTCACCCCTCTAATGTAGCCTCTGTCATGGAAATTCTCGAAATGTTGTATGGGCAACCTGAAAAGATAATTAATACAATTAAAAATCGCATTAAACTGACTGTAAAAGTTAATGAAAACAACCTTAATACACTCACATCGTTTGCAATTAATGTCCGCAGCTTAGTTTCTACCATTATTGCCAGCAATTTGACTGATGAAATCAATAACTCGTCACTTCTTCATGAATTGTTGTTAAAATTGCCATCTTCTTACCAAATGCAGTGGGCCGCTCAAAAGATGCATTTAATAAATGCAGGCAAGAATCCCAATTTGTCAGAATTTGACAATTGGATGTTTAACATTGGCATCACTGCCAGTAGTATAACAGTTGACCACTGTAATATTAGTGAGAGCAAAAACCAAACCTCCAACAACAAAGCATACGTACATTCTCACAAAGAGGAACGCAAATGCGTTATTTGCAACAACAATTGTAAAACTGTTGATAGTTGTCAAAAATATCAATCACTGAATCGTGGAGATAAGTGGAGTATGGTGAGAGAACACCAGCTCTGCAAATACTGTCTGCATAAACACAAGGGCGTTTGTAGAAGGAAAGTGCGGTGCGGAAAGGAAGGGTGTGAATATTTTCACCACACTTCTTTGCATAGAGATTCAGAAACGAACAATACACCAGAAAACGAAACGTCAAATATTGTTGATAAATTAGACAACACATTTCAGAATAATAATAATAATAGAGACGTGCTAAATTCACACCGTGCTAAAGATAATCAAATTTTGTTTAAAATAATGCCGGTGAAAGTATATGGAAGTGGAGGATATGTTGAAACATTTGCCTTCATTGACGAAGGGTCTTCCATCAGCCTGATGGATGAATCGGTGTTAAGAGATTTGGAACTAAAGGGAGTAAGTAACCCCTTGTGCCTGCGCTGGACAGGAGGGATAGAACGGACAGAAACTAATTCTAAAAGACTAAAAATTCAAATTTCTGGCACAAATCTGAAACGTCTGACAATGGAGGTGTGTACTGTGAATAAGTTAAATCTGCCCGCACAGACTTTGGATTATGAATTACTATGTCAACGTTACATTCCCTTGCGGAATCTCCCAATTGGGAGCTATAAGGACGCCGTACCGAAAATTTTAATCGGGTTAAACCATTTCAGTTTGGGTATACCAAGGAAAATCCATGAGGGATCACCCAAGGAGCCTGTTGCCGCTTGCACCAGATTAGGATGGATTGTATACGGTGCTGTAGCTGATAAACAAATCAGAAGTAAGCATTTTAATTTCCATATTTGCGATTGTTCAGACGGAGGTGATGATTTGGATAGGTTGGTTAGGAGTTTCTATTCGCTTGACAGTGTAGGCGTCAGTGTAAATAATTCCATCCTGGGTGATAACGACAAACGTGCTTTAGATTTATTGCAAAATTTCACAAGAAAGAAAGAAAGTGGTCACTATGAAGTTCCATTATTGTGGCGATTTGACACTATTAACCTGCCGGACAGTTATGGAATGTGTTTAAGACGCTTAATATGCCTCGAACGAAAATTAAAGTTGAATTCGCAACTTTACAACATTTTTAAGGAAAAGATTGAACAGTATTTGGCCAAGGGTTACATACGGAAACTAAGGGGCGACGAAATTTGTCGACCTGATGGGAAAGTGTGGTATCTACCGATTTTTGCGGTTTTCAATAAAAACAAACCTGGCAAGACGCGTGTTGTTTGGGATGCAGCAGCGAAATCAAATGGTTTGTCGTTAAATTCATTTTTGCTGAAGGGTCCAGACCTGTTGGCGTCCCTACCAGCTATTTTGTTAAAATTTCGTCAAAAAGCAGTTGCAATTTGTGGAGATATCGAGGAGATGTTTCACCAAGTGGTAATAAGGCACGAAGATCGCGACGTCCAGCGTTTCCTTTGGCGCGATTGTGACCTAGGCAGAGATCCTGACGTGTATGTTATGGATGTCATGATCTTTGGAGCTACGTGTGCGCCTAGTATTTCCCAATACGTAAAAAACTTAAATGCAACAGAACACGAAGCTGAGTTTTCATCTGCCGCAAAATCTATTAAACAAAACCACTACGTAGACGATCTACTTGATTCCGTAGATACTCCTCAAGAGGCTATTAGATTAATTGCAGATATATCCTATGTTCACAGCCAAGCCGGCTTCAATATGCGAAATTGGATCTCCAATAGCAATGCGGTTATGAAATCTCTGCCTAATAGCGGTGCTAAAACAAACAAGTGCTTGAATTTGGGTGAAGAAAATCAAATTGAAAAAGTTCTTGGGATTTTTTGGGAGCACCAACGTGATGTTATAACATTCGAAGTGGCAATGTGGCTTAAGGAAAGTGCTATAATTTCTAGCAGCAAGATACCAACGAAACGTGAAATGCTACGTGTAGTAATGTCGATATATGACCCTCTTGGTCTCATCGGCTATATTATTATGTACGTAAAGGTGTTACTACAGGAGGTATGGTGAGCGAAAATAGATTGGGATGAAAGAATACCTCATGCACTACTGGTCAGGTGGATACAGTGGCTCAATATTTTGCCAGACATGCATAGTATTAGAATTCCTCGGTCCTACTTGCAGTGTTTCCCAAACTATGATGGCGTCCAAGTTCAATTGCATACATTTGTAGATGCAAGCCGGGATGGATACGCAGCAGTGTGCTACTTCAGGATGAAGAAAGACGATACTGTAGTCTGTTCTCTTATTGGGTCGAAAACGAAAGTAGCGCCACTGAAAATAACTTCAGTTCCCAGATTAGAGCTAATGGCTGCATTAATAGGCGCTAGGTTTGCCAGCTTTGTATCGGCAAACCATGAAATTCAAATCAGCAGAAGATACTATTGGACAGATTCAAAAACGGTGCTCAGTTGGATTAACTCCGATCACCGCAAATATCACCAGTTCGTAGCATTTCGAATAACGGAAATTTTGGACTTATCAACGATTAAAGAATGGAACTGGATACCCAGCAAGCAGAATGTCGCAGATGATGCTACAAAATGGAATAAACTTCCTAAAATTTCTGCCTCAAATAGATGGTTTACAGGACCGGAGTTTTTACTTCAGCCGGAAAGCAATTGGCCGGTATCGGAGGCTTTTCCTGAGTCAACTGAAGAAGAAAGTATTCATCATATTTTAAATATCACCAAATATCATCCAATTTTTGATGTGTATAGATTTTCCAGATGGAACCGCCTAGTCAGGACGGTGGCATATACTATACGTTTCATAAATAACTGCAAACGGTCTAAGAAGGAGAAAGGCGAGTTAACTCAAGACGAATTATTAAAAGCTGAGCTTATGCTGTATATTCAAACGCAGAAGGAAAAATTCGCTTCTGAAATTATCTGTCTTGAATCGAAACGGCCTATTGCGAAGATGAGCGAAATTTATACAAAGTCGCCACGCCTTGATAACGGAGTTCTGCGACTGGATGGTCATATCGATAACGCGAATGTACCCGAAGAGAAGAAACATCCAATTATATTACCAAAAGAAAGTTACATTACGAGGCTTATATTATTGCATTATCATGAAAAATATGGGCATATGAACCACGAAACTGTCATCAATGAGATAAGGCAGATATATTCTATTGCAAGACTTCGTGCAGTCTTTAAGTCTACAATTCGCAGTTGTCAAATGTGTAAGATTTATAAAGTTGTGCCACAGAACCCTCAAATGGGTAAATTGCCACGAGCTCGTCTAGCTTCTTATTCAGCACCATTTACATTTACTGGTGTAGATTTTTTCGGCCCAATCATGGTTACAGTAAATCGGCACAAAGAAAAGCGGTACGGGTGTTTGTTTACTTGTTTGACAGTACGAGCTGTCCATATTGAGGTGGCACACTCTCTTACAACCGATTCTTGCATCATAGCCATTCGCAACTTTATGGCTCGTCGAGGAATTCCCCAAGAGTTTTACAGCGATAATGGTACGAATTTCGTTGGTGCAGAGAGGGAACTGCGTGAAGCTTTATTTCATATCGACAGGAATGATTACGTGAAAACATTTACTACTACAACCTGCAAGTGGAATTTCAACCCTCCAGCTTCACCACATATGGGAGGCGCATGGGAACGCCTTGTGCGATCTGTCAAAACCGTCTTATATAAAATTATGCCATCAAGATCGCCTAGTGATGAACTTCTACTGAGTATGCTGATTGAGGTGGAAAATATAATAAACTCTAGGCCGCTTGCATATGTTCCAATAGATGACATCAGTAGGGAAGCTATAACTCCAAACCACTTCCTCGTTGGAAGTTCAAGCGGAATGAAGCCTATGACAGCATGTGACGATAGTGGAATTGTTTTAAGAAAAAATTGGCTAGCATCCCAACAATATGCGAACATTTTTTGGAAGAAATGGTTAGCCGAATACTTACCAACGTTGGCTTGCCGGTCAAAGTGGCACGAACGGCCGAGACCATTATGTCAGGGGGACTTGGTGATTATTGTTGATCCTTCTCTTCCTCGTAATGTTTGGATTCGAGGTAAGGTTTTGGAAACGAGGTTGGCAAAGGACGGGCAAGTTCGAAGTGCAAAGGTACAGGCTCAAAGAGGAATTATGGAAAGACCAGCAACTAAGTTAGCTATTTTGGACGTGGCGTATGGATAAGAGTCTGCCAGCGAAAAAAACTTCTTGACATACTGCAGGGGGAATGTTACCGCCACCTACTTTATGATGAAGCTGCCCAACACATTATATTATTTCGTACTGTATAAATGATTTTCCTATCTGTCAATTTATTAAAACTTAATTTAACGAAGCATATTAGCTTGTCAAGAAGCGTCCCCTAGCATTCGCCATTGTTAAAAGTAACTTAAAAGATTGCTCTAGTACGCGGTGTTAAGGGATTTGCACTAATATATTAAAGTTATAAATTTGCTAGCGGTTTCGCACTAAAAAGTATGTAATCCAGGTCTTATACATTTTTAGATTAAAATTCCTAATTGAATTCATTTATAGGAATTTTAATATAAGTACAACTTGTTCTCAATAAACACAATTTTCGAAGACATTGTGTACTTTATTCAAGATCCAGCGGAAATTGCTAGCTCAGCTAAATTGCCTTTCAACAGGGGGATTTCTCGAAATAAGGTAGTAATTCCTCGTTTCTATATGCCAGAGAATTGGACATATTGGACACACCGTTTTCTCCAGAACACTCTAAATTCGGTCGATATAAAAAAAAATAATTTTTGGCCTCCCGATTACTTTAACCTAATTCTAATATCAGCATATGTTGCATCAAACGACGTTGAAAAACTAAGCAATCTAAACGCACATGTGGAAATTTTCTAAAAAATACCCTTTTGGGAATTTAAGATTTTTGAACCGAAGTTCTTTATTGCACGTTGCGGGACGGGGGCTAAATGATAAAATATTAAAGAACTTTTTTTAACTCTATTGTGCTACAACCCAGTGTTATCAACCGTATTGGGTACTTTTCCTTTGGTTTGTGTCTAGACTAACATATGTTGGAAAATTTCTTGTTTAATGGGAAGTTTTCTAGGTGGAGCCTGCAGCCAATATTAAGTATATAGTTTTGAACCCAATAAAAAGTAAATTTATAAAAACCAAAGCGAAAGATGTTAAAAAAAAATATTTTCTTAAATAAGTGCCTTTTCTTACAAATAATAAATTTTCTCAAAAAAAACCTATTCATATTCTTAAACAAAGTACATTTTCTTAAAAAAATACCTTATCTTAAAGAAATACCTTTTCTTAAAAAAAGTAAATTTTCTTACGAAAAAGTAACTTTTCTTAAAAAAAATATTTGTTTGAAATAAGTCCTTTTGTTAAAAAAGTACATTTTCTTACAAAAAATTTCATTTTCTTGAAAAACTACCTTTTCTTTAAAGAGTACCTTTTCGTGAAACAAAATTTCTTTTCTTGAGATTAGCACCTACTCTTGAAAATTAACATATTCTTGAAAAAGGACCAATTCTAAAAAAAATCCAATTTCTTAAAAAAAATCCCATTTCTTTAAAAAACCATTTTCTTCAAAAAAAAAATACCTTCTCTTAAAAAATAAATTTTCTTACAAAAATGCCTTTTCTTAAAATTACCTTTTCTTAAAAATAAAAAAAAAACCTTTCCTTTTCATTTCTTGAGATAAGTAGTCTTTCTGAAAATAAGTAAATTTTCTTAAAAAAATAACCATTTCCTAAAAAGTGTACAACTTCTTTAAAAAGTACCTGTTCTTAAAAAAGTACTTCTTTGTAAAAAAAAATTCATACCTTTATGGCTTTATCTTACAGAAACTACTTCTTCTTAAAAATAGTACTTTTCTTAAAAAAAAACATTAGCTTTCAATAAAAGAAGTACCTCTCTTTAAAATCTTACAAAAAGGACCCTAAAGATATGCAAAAAAAAATACATTCTATAAAAGAAATTTTCTTACAAAAAGTTTATCAATTTACAAAAAGTATATTTTCTTAAAGATCCATTTAAATTATCGTAGTTTTCAACGGGCGCCTTAGGCGTGTTGGAACTAACTAGTACATAATACATAGCGAAAAGAAGCTTCATTCCAAACGGGTGTCCCCTGACAGCTCATGCGATTTTTTTGTAAATGACATGCGTGTAAAGTCAGAACATTAAAAAGCAAGAAAATATTTACTCATTTTGGAAAACATGTGTTACCACATTTATTATCAATACTAGAGGAATTTGTTTTCAAAAATATTCATTTTTTATATGTATGTATAGAAAAATAGCTAAGTATTGATTAGTCGTAAGGATACTAGAGTTTCTTATCTTTCACACTGTTTTCTCCAGAGCCCTCTAAATTCGATCGATATAAAAAAAATCAGTTTTGGCGAAAAATATCTTGACGAGCAAAGTTGCCTTGCGATATCTTTAACCTAATTCTAATATCAGCATATGTTCTATATGCAAATGTGGAAAATTCCTAAAATTTGATGAAAAATACCTTTATGGGAATTTTAGATCTTTTTTTTGGGAATCTGGGATTGTGTTTAGATGAATTTTTACAATTTTCCATAGGGTTGAATCTACATTATATGTGTAAGCAAACTGGCAAATTTCTTTGTTATGTCTGATTTCTTTCCTTATCGCACGTTGCGGGATGAGGGCTAAATGAAAAAATTTGAAACAATTTTTTTTTAACTGTATTTGCTATAACCCAGTATACAACCCAGTATTATTCTGCATACTTTTAGGATTTGGTAATTATTACTAGATTTTTACAGTCAGGGACGTATATGAGGGTTGTGTTCTTTCATGTTGGCTTTGTGATTGTCATGACATTGTGCAGTGTGCTGGCTTCAATGGAAGGCATTATGACATAATTATAAATAAAAAAATAAATGGTTTCCCATTACATCCCATGAAGGGACCAGGGAGAACTTCTCACAATCACTGAGCTGTGCGCTATCCAGTTTTCACTCACTGATTAGGACCTACAGTTTTACACCGATTCCGAACGGTATTTTGAGAAGCTTTTTCATGGCTATATACTCGATAGTGTCGCCGTCACTAAGCGAGGTGACCGTCGTCGAAAGAAATTTTAAGGTGGTTGGAGCAGGGATCGAACCCAGGATCTCCTGTACAAGAGGCGCGCACACTACCCATTGCACCACCGACAGTCACAATGACATAATTACAGCTAAGGAAAACGGGCTTCGCTGAACATGTTGGAAGTGTTAGGAATTCGATGTTGCCGTTTTATTGCCTTTTGCGTTATTACCCCATTCTGTGTGCTTGCACTTCAGGTCTCCCGCTAATACATAGTAGATATTTGAATTTTGAAGATTCATAAAATCAAATAGCTTTAGTTAGTACGCACATGTAATAACTAAAAAGTTGTCGCAGTCAACGGGTATCTTTATGGCGCATGTCTCTAAAGCATCTAGCGAATATCCACATACTTTTGTTATCGTGACTGTAGTATTGTAGTTATGTTATTCTTGATTAATATAGCAGTTGCCCCACCCATTGTTGCATCAATTCGATATTTGCTTATGATTTTATAATTTTTAAATATTACACTATGTCTATTGTTTAATTTTGTCTCATTTAATGGGATAACATCTACTATCTACCTACTCTTAAAAATTTACTTATTCTTGAAAAAAGGACCAATACTAAAAAAATTACAATTTCTTAAAAAACCTCTTCTTCAAAAAAATATCTTGTTATAAAAAATATCTTTTCTGACAAAAATTCCTTTTCTTAAAAGTACCTTTTCTTAAAAATAAAATATCACCTTTATTTCCTGAGATAAGTATAAGAAAATAAGTAAATTTCGTTAAAAAATAACCTTTTCCTAAAAAGAGTACCACTTCTTTAAAAAGTACCTGTTTTAACAAAAGTACTTCTTTGTTAAAAAGCTTATGGCTTTTTCTTACAGAAAGTACTTCTTCTTAAAAATATTACATTTTCTTAAAAAAAAAACATTACCTTTTAATAAAAGAAGTACCTCTCTTTAAAAAAGGACCTATATAATACATATTCCGGAAAATATAATATATATTCTTACAAAAAGGACCTAACAATATATTATTTTTTTTTTAAAAATACATTGCAGATAAAAAATTTTCTTAAAAAAAGTTTTTTTTTTACAAAAAGTACCTTTTCTTAAAGATCGGGCGCTTTACACGTGCTGGAACTAACTAGTACATAATATATAGCGAAAGAAATTTCGTTCCAACCGGGTTTCCCATGACATCTCATGTGATTTTGTTTATTATCCAAACTTTAATTAATTCCGAAAATTATTATGTTTTCTAAAATTTTTGACTCAATATTAATTTACGATTCGTTAGTGAGTTATAAAGGGTTTTTCAAGAGAGACGCTACAAAAGTAAATCGATATGGACAGCAAACGACGCCATATTTTTTTCCGCTCTTTTGACATTTTTCTTCAGTAAGGATTGCCATTTCATCATGGAAAGATATACGAGCCAACAACGGGTCGAAATTATTAAAATTTACTTCCGAAATTTGGAGTCAGTGGCCTCAACTTTAAGAGGCCAACTTTAAGAGGCCTCAACAATCAGCGATGAGGCTCATTTCTGGCTGAATGGCTTCGTCAATAAGCAAAATATGCGTTGTTGGTCAGACAGCAATCCACACTTAATCCATGAGTCAACATTGCATTCCGAAAAAATTACGGTTTGGTGCGGTTTATGGACCGGCGGCGTCGTTGGGCCGTACTTCTTCCGAGATGATCAAGACCGGCACATTACTGTGAATGCGAATCGCTACCGTTCAATGATAACCGAATATTTTTGGCCCCAATTGGATAATATAGACTTGGAGGACATGTGGTTCCAACAGGACGGCGCCACAAGCCACACAGCGAATGTCACAATCAATTTATTGGAAACCAAGTTTGGTGAACGTGTTATCTCACGAAATGGCCCAGTCGATTGGCCGCCTCGGTCGTGCGATTTGACGCCGTTAGACTATTTCCTGTGGGGCTACGTCAAGGCTATGGTCTATGCCAACAAGACAGCGACGATTGATGAACTTCGTACGAATATCGAACGTGAAATTGCAGCAGTATCGGCCAATTTATGCATGAAAAAAGTCGAAAATTGGGTTCAGCGTCTGGACTTCTGCAAGCGTGCACGTGGTGGCCATACAAAAGGAATCGAGTTCCCTACATAATGGCATCGAACGTACTTTCACAGGAATAAAGAATTTCATTGGTATCTAAAACCGGTTTTGTTTTATTTAAAAAAAACTTTTGTAGCGCTCTTATTGAAAAACCCGTTATTACTTATTTTGTTAGATAGGTTATATACGACAGCGGATCAATACGTCCGTGACTTTTCGAACTTCCCTCGTAGTTGTATGAAATGCAACACTGCTCCCATCAAGTACCACCTGTTAGTAGACTACTGTCAAATTTTGAGCAAGTTACGTCATTTACTTTGCGTTTAACAGCTGTTCAAAACATACAACCTCGTAATTTTTTTTTAAAATGTAAAAAGGTGTATTTCGAGTGCTCAGTAAACATTATTTTTTGCCAAAAAAAAACCATCAATCAAACCAAGGAAAAGCTTGATAAATACTATGGGGACTCTGCGCCATCGATTTCAATGGTATACAGGTGGTTTACTGACTTTCGTTGTGGTCGCACAACTACAAATGACGCTGAATGTTCTGGACGACCAATTGAGGTCAATACAACCTAAAATGTCGAAAAAAATCCACGATACGGTGTTGGCCGATCATATTCTCCGTCATATTCTCCGGATTTACCCCCAGGGACTATTTCCTATTTCCAAACCAAAAGAAATGGCTCGGTGGAAAGAGATTTAGCGAAAAATCCTATTTTTTGGAAGGGATACAAAAATTGGAGAAACGTTGGACTAAGTGTATTAAGCTAACCGAATTAGTTTTTCAATTGCTCCAACTAATATAATATTTACCACTACAGGATAATTTTATTGCTACAACTAAAACTCGATTGACCGGTCACATTTATTTCTTGTTGCTGTGGTTTGAACTAAATATTTCAGTTCTTGAAACCAAAACTGAATTACAAATCAATTGATATGCACAATATTTGGTGATACGGAACACAATTATTGGTAATCACAACTGAATATTGTGAACCGCCAAATTTTAGTTGGCTGTAAATCTCTTCTCTGTATGTATTATAACACTTCATAGTGACAGCACAAGTTATCTACGATCGGTGTACGGGACTTTTTAGAAAGTACATAAGATATGAAAGATCTGTTGCTTATAGTAGCGCTACAAAATATATAAAAAAATGTGTTCAATAAACATACAATTTAATAAAAGTTGGTCCACTTTATCCTCTCACTGTGTGGCTCCAGTCGGGGCTATGATGTTCCAATATGCTAATTTCTCTAGCATAACAAATTACCAGGTGAAATTTCTTCTTGAATTATTATTAATTATTTCCATTTGTTTCGAGAAATCCCCCACTGTGCAGTGTTTTATGTAAAATTGTCGCTCTGACTTTGTTCTGTACTCAGAACGGCGGCCTACAGTGGTTCTGAATCGATTAAATGTGTTTTGATGTAACAAACATTTCTAAGTTCTGTAAAAACCCGATTGTAGACAAGGATCCAGAGATTGTGGTTATATATAAACTTTGAAAATCGCACAGTCGGGTATTCTTCCGAAAAATTTCCAAAGATACCTAATTTTAGCTTTTTTCAATTTCCAAGAAACAAAAATAGTGTTTTTTTCTTTTTATGTATCTTTTTTTTTTACATACATGTTTCGATAAAATTGTTCATAATACGTACCAAAAATTTAAATTGTTTTCGAAGTAGAGATATTTGCTATTTTCGAATTTTGAGAATCGAAAAATGTTGATATTTTTTTTCGAATTTCTTGCACTGTATCTCACTCAGTTTTAGAGATATTGCACTCAATTTTTCTTTGTTATAAGGACTGATTAGTTTTATTTAATATAGCGGCTAAAATTTCTTTATACTAATTACTGTTTGGAAGTACTAGCTGTTTGAAAAATATCGTCGTTGGAAAAAATTTTGAATTTGGACTAAAAGAACTACTTCTCTTCAAAAGCGTCCAATGATAATGCTACGGGGTTGGAAAGGCTAATCTGTTCCCAAATTTCGCAGGGTAACTATAGTTGCCCCCCCCCCAATGGAACACAAACAAGATAGTGCTAATTTAATGAAAAAATTTTGATTTTTCAATACCTAAAGGTGAATAAATATTTTTTCCACGATAACTTTAAAAAAGTAGGTACGCAACTAAAAAGTTGACAAAATTCTCTTTCGCATTTTGGTATTACTTGTACTAATCGGAGTTCATTTGCCAGAGTTATGTCCCAAACATCCCTTCATCCAACACAACATTTGGCATATTAATCGAATTTCTGTCGTTGAATTGAATACAGGTGACACTGTGATTCATAAAAAGGCAAACATTGGCATTATTGTAATGTTTTTATACCTGAATACTAATAAAAGTCGCCTAAATGACAGTCGTGGATCAATTCCGACCCTAGTTAAATTTTTGAACTTAAACCATTCTTGAAATAACTCCAACTACTAGATTCCAGCAACATTTTCTGAATAAATGCAATATACAATTTTGGGGTTTCTCTTTTACTATGAAATACTAATATATGAACTAACTAATACAATAGAATTTTTAGACTGCAATCACCTGCATTTTTTTTGTAGGCCCACGTATTTTTATGTTTCTCATCAAAAACACTATGAATTTTAAGTGAGGTCCTACCTGGTAATAAACAACATGTTCTTACCGTTTTTTCCACCAGCCATAACAATTAAAGTACTCTGAATTCAATGAACGATGGATGACAAAAATAAATTTTCAAAAAGTTAACGGAATCTGTCAACGAATGTAGCTGTCAATTTTGGTTATAAAATACACGTGTACACTTCGTTCAGTTTGGTGTAACCCGGCCACTAAAATACTAATTTAAATTACAAAGTTTACACACTGTAATATAGTTTGGTTACTAACTATTACATTCAAACGATGTTTATTAAAATTCTTAGATGTAAGAAATTTGAATAAATTCGCGTTAAATGCGAACCTTGAACCACTGTGCGACAGTTGGATTTTCACATCTTTCATTTAAATTTGTTAACTTTCTTTTATACAACTTTTGCCTTTTTGTTGCAACTGCAAGTTATTACTCTTCTATTACACTAAAATAAATGCATTCTACCCACAATTATTCTATCAACTAGAGTTGAAATTTCTATTTAACTACAAGTTACAATAAGTTCGAACTTAGATGCTAATGCATTCATGTAACGCCTCCGTTGCTGATGAACTAATCTTTATTTCTCGATGTTCATTTCTATCAGGATATAGTTTCAAGCACGCAGTAGTAGAACCTTGTTCATAGTTTTTCATCTTACACACTTGCCACAAACAAGAGTAACAATAAACGAGTGGGACCAAAACTACTAAAATATAGTAAAAGTTCATTTGCATCCACACAAGTATAAGTAGTACCGCATTGTGAATCACTGCCAGAGCATAAATATCTGAGTTCTACATGTCGAGGTTTTTAATAATTTGCAGTCATATTATTGCTGCCAGCTAAACGGCTGCTGGTTTAGAAACTATAAAGTGCTACGAAGGATGTTATTCTTATTTGCAAACACAACGTTCCTAAACTACAGTGTTGTACATAATATATGCACAACATCCATTCGTTACTCTTATCCCAAATCAAATTGGCGGATGTGAAAAGATTGTTGAATATTTAAATTGCTTGGCATTTCAACATCCGGATTCGTACAAACATGTAAGTCGGATGTTTTTTATGAGATACATAAAGTTACTGTTAGATTACATCAAATATTCATAGATGATAAATTCTTTGCAGAAAAGGGTACCTAGAAATGTACCAGTAATTGGTAGCATTATTATCTGTCAACAAGTATATACAAATATAAAATATTGTGTAGAATATTTGGACTATACCGGAAAATCATTAGAATGGCACCACTTCGAATGGAATTATTCATATACATATGTAAAACTAACCATTCCTACAATTTAAATGTTCCAATAGTTGTTTCCACCAATGCGAAGCCACAGTGTCTTTTTAATACGTACTGAAGTGAAACACTTTTAGGATATTGGTCCTGGATACCATAAAGTAAAAATGTTGTGTTTTCTTATTTCCTTGCAAACTATCCTGTAGCCTCTCAAGTCTATCTCATTAAATATTGAAGAATCCTTTATAAACTTGATCAACATTCTGATGTAAAGGATGGTAGAAATATAATAAACATTTTATATTTAGTTTTCTTCGAATGACGTGGGTTGAATGCATTTCTGAGTCCATTAAACATTTCAGTTATAATAATTCAATTGTTAGAGCAAAATGCAATTACAGTTTCGTTCGGAAAAAATCAATGAACTGAAAACACCATATAATGTAAGCGATGTCCGAAATTTCAGGCAATATATGAATTTCGTGGCATATACGCGGTAAAGTGTTGCCATTGATGATGTTCAGGGTTATTTTTGTAGAACTGTAAATTTTAAAAATAAATTGTTAAAATAATATTCGGTTATCGAATAAAATCGTCTTCAGCGATAAGGCTCATTTCAATCTTGAATAACGTGTCACTTTTCGGTGTGAATTTTTGGCTGGAACAACCATCAACAAATTTTTCTTCGAAAATGCGGCTGGTCGGGCATTAATACCACTATACAAGTCAACAAAAAAAGTCAGACGTGGACTCAACGGATTTACACAAATTCGGATTCTATAAATCGAACTGCATCATTAGTTTTTGGCCTATAATGATGATATCATGCAAACAATTTTTTTACAGTTTTAACTCAGAGTAGTGATGTGCGGTTCCGCTTATTTTAAGACCCGGTTCCGAGAAGAACCGGGTATTTGGACCGATTCCGGTTCTATTTCTGTCCCAAAGGGGCTTAACTGAAATATCTTATTATAAGAATATAAAATTTGATAAAAAAATTATATGGGGTGTCAGGGGACAACACCCAGTTGAAACGAAGTTCCTTTCTCTATATATTATGTACTAGTTAGTTCCAACACGGCTAAGGCGACCGTTGAAAAATACGATAATTTAAATAAATCTTTAAGAAAACATACTTTTTGTAAAATTATAAATTTTTTTTAAGAAAAGTTTTCTTTATAGAATATATTTTTTTTTGAAAAATATATTTATAGGTCTTTGTTGTACGAATATGTTTTGTATTTACCCGTAACGGTCACCTAATTAATAAAATTTTATTTTTTAAAACTTCTTTCACTTTGGCTTTTCGAAATTTACTTTTGATTGGGTTCAAAACTACAATATATAATAAATATTGGTTACAGGCTCCACCTAGAAAACTTCCCATTAAACAAGAAATTTCCCAACATATGTTAGTCTAGACACAAACCGAAGCAAAAGTACCTAACATAGTTGATAATACTGGGTTGTAGCATATAAGTGTTAAAAAAAGTTGTTTAATGTTTTCATTTAGCGCCCATCCCGCAACGTTAAGGAACTTCGTTCCGAAAACTACACATGTTTGTACCCACATGTTAACACTTTTGGTGCCTGTGGAAACGAATCCTCTTATTCAGGAACCGTTCTACGGTTCTCTTCAACCCATTTATCGGCACCTGTCGAATCGTTTTTCGATCTTCCTGGAACCGTTTTCAGTTCTGCTTAAAAACTGCTCAAAAACCCTTTTTCGGTTCACTAGGACCCGTCAGTAGGTTCTTGTAGGTTCTTGTAGTAGTTGTAATTTCTCGATAAATTAAACTTCTCGAGAAATCGAGAAAAAAGAACGCTTATCTCGCGAATTTTCGAGAAATTCTGATAATTAAAAATAAATAAATAAATAAACCCATCAAAAAACTAAGAAATATTTAATATTTAACACAAGTATTGTTAACTGTATTTATTTATTAAAACAATATTTATTTTGGACAAAAAACAAAACGAAATTCATTATAAGACAGTGCAACACGAAAAAATATCACCTTATACGGACACGACTACGTGATAAAAGACCAAAAAAAAGACCCGTGTCTCCCAGATTTGCCAAAAGTCATGCTAATTTTTTTATGGGCCCCCAAAGATTTGGGGCTTTGGTGTCATTTTTGCAAAAAAGTGATCATTTTGTCAGGCTCATATCTTGCAAACCGTTCGGAATTTTGATTTACTCTCTGAGGGAAAGTTGTAGCTCTTGTCATAAAGAAGTTTCTTCCACTCTGTATTATTTAGTAGTTAGTTCCAACACGCCTTAGAAGCCCGTTGAAAAATACGGCAATTTAAATGGATCTTTAAGAGAATATACTTTTTGTAAAATGATAAACTATTTTTTTAAGAACAAATTGTTTTTTATAGAATGCATTCTTAAAAAAAAATTATATTTTAAGTCCTTCTTGTAAGAATATGTATTTATTATAGTTTCCCGAAAAAGTCAGTTTTTAAAGAGAGGTACTTCTGTTATTTAAAGCTATTGTTTTTTTTTAAGGAAAGGTACTATTTTTAAGAAGAAGAGCTTTTTATAAGAAGAAGCCATAAGAGTATGATTTTTTTTACAATAAAGTACTTTTTTAAAAACAAGTAAACTTTGTGTTGTCTTTTAGACAACAATGAAAAACATTTCTAATGGGAACCGATGGTTCTCTGGAGACGAAAAGAAGTTGTTTGCAAATGTTTTCTTGTGTGTTTTGCTTGCGATATTCTTCAAGCACTGGCATGGTGGAAAATTCTCAATTCAGATGAGTTTTTGGTTGCATTTAGTTTGAAGAATTTTTCAAAAGCAGCATTCCAAACAACCGCTGAAGAATATCTGTGGCTAGATCTGAAATAGCTATACGGTTTGCCAGGAATCATGAGGATGCATTTGTAAAACATCTTTTTTAGAAAACTAACTATATATGGCCGTCGGTGGTGCAATGCCTAGTGTGCGCGGCTCTTCTACATGAGAACGTGGGTTCGATCCCTGCTCAAACCACCTTACATTTCTTTCGACGACGGTCACCTCGCTTAGTGATGGCGACACTATCGAGTACTTAGCCATGAAAATGCTTCTCAAAATACGGTTCGGAACCGGTGTAAAACTGTAGGTCCCAATCAGTGAGTGTAAAACTAGAAAGCGCACATCGCACTGATTGTGAGAAGCTCTCCCCAATCCCTTCATGGGATGTTATGGGACACCATATATTTATTTTTTTTATATCTCTATTTATAGAGATATAGATGGTCTTCATCTTGAATAATGAAGTAAAAAGTAAAAACTGGTACTTTTTAAAGAAAGAAAATTTACTTATTTCGAGAAAGGACTTATCTCAAGAAAAGGTATTATTTTATTTTTAAGAAAAGGAACTTCTGTAAGAAAAGATATTTTTTTAGGAGAAGGTTTTTTTTGAAGAAAAGTTTTTTTAAGTAATGGGAATTTTTTTAGAATTGGTCCTTTTTTCGAGAATAGGTACATTTTTAAAAGTAGGTACTTATCCCAAGAAAAGTTAGTTTGTTTCACAAAACAGGTACTCTTTAAAGAAAAGGTAGTTTTTTAAGAAAAGGCAATATGTTGTAGGAAAAGGTAGTATGTACTTTAAAATAGGTACTTTTTTTAAAAAGGGTACCTTTTTAATAAAAGGTACTTTTTGTAAGAAAATTTACTTTTTTTAAGCAAAGGTACTTATTTAAGATAAGGTATTTTTTTAAGAAAAGTACTTTGCTTAAGGTTATGAATAGGTATGTTTTCGAGAAAATTTCGTTTTTTAAGATAAGGCACGTATTTAAGAAAATATTATTTTTTAAACTTCTTTCACTTTGGATTTTATAAATTTACTTTGTATGGGGTTCGAAACTACAATATATAGTAAATATTGGTTACAGGCTCCACCTAGAAAACTTCCCATTAAACAAGAAATTTCCCAACATATGTTAGTCTAGACACAAACTAAAAAAGTACCAAATATAGTTGATAAGAAGCTGTTTAATTGTATTTCATTTAGCCCCCATCCCGAAACGTGCGATAAGGAACTTTGTTCCAAAAAAATGAAGTTGACTCAACGGATTTACACTACTTCGGGTCGTACGAATCGAAATACATCATAATGATGGTATCATACATAGTATATATTTTTTTAAATTTTTTACTCAGAGGCTCCGATTTAGAGCTTATTTTTGAGGACACGTTTGTACATATGTCACCGTTACGCCCCCTCCAATTTTATTGAAACAAATTTAGAAACATTGAGAATTACAATGCCTTTAATCTATTTCTATAAGTATACATACTAATTTTTTAAAAAATTTAAATTTTGTATTTTTAAATATCATGACAAATTCAAAACATTAAAAAGTGTCGAGTCTTATAACTTTCACGTAAAGTCACGTAACCTATTAACAAAATGAGACATGGATCTTCAAAAACGATGAACGCGTTTTAGTTTTATTCGCAATTAAGCGAAGGTATCTGATGTTGAAAAGAATACTGATTTTTTTCATTCAATGAATTTGGATAATCGTAATGAATGAATTTAAAAATTTTGCTCGATGATGCGTGGAAATTTTTTTTGGAAAAACGTTGATGATTTTTTTATGATTCTCAGAACAAAACAAAAAAATATATAATAAACATAATCAGAAAATCAGAATCAGCAATAGTGGATTTAAACGAGGACAAGACAAAATTAATGGTTTCAACAAGCAGAACATCCGCCCGGTTGGATGAAACGGTGAGCGTCGATAACCGTTATAATTTCAAGGTAGTCAACGATTTTATTTACCCGTGAACAGAAGTAATAGCGTCACTTTAGAAATCAAGCGGAGAATTATGCTTGCAAACATTTTCGGGCTAAGCAAGTTCTTTAGAGATAAGACCCTCTCGCGAGAATCGAATATCCATTTATATCAGACCCTCATACAACCTGTCTTGCTTCATAACGCAGAATCCTAGGTCATATCGCATGCTGATAAAACATTACTGGGAGTGTTTGAGAGCAAAATGCTCCGAAAACTATATGGTCCTCTAATAGAAAACGGCGAGTATAGACGACGGTTGAACCAAAGTATGTATAATCTGTATATCAAGTAGAGTGTCCAAAACCGAAACCACAAAACCGATGAAACCGGTTAACCGGGTTTTTTGCTCTTAATCCTAGAAAGATAACGTTATATTTTTATACATACAATGTAACCATACGTCTTAAAGACGTATGCTAGTTTGAGGTCTAATTAGTAAAGGTTCCAAAATATTTTAAAATAAAATTCGTTTGAAATTAATATGTTTAAGACTTGCTCTATAAAAAAAATGCTACCTAAAGAAAAGGCCTCATATATAAACTGCAAAACGAACAGTATTTCCCTTAAAAATCAAAGAAATAAATACAGTGGTGGTCCAGTATAACGTATGATATAATGTCCAGGGTCTTTCGGTATATCGAAAATTCGTTATATCGAAATATATATTTCTTTTCATAAATATTAGCATAGTAGCAAGTTAAACTCTATTCGTATTATATTAATTCATTTATTTAAAAAAAAGGAAAAAATTTACATACATGCGCAAAATTATTTATTTTTAGAAAAAAAAATCTCCAATATGTGTTTGTTTTGTTTTAATTGTTGTACTGAAGTCAATAGCTTGTTCTTGCAATCTCCTTAAAATAAATACTTTGGTGTGCTCAATTCCATTTTCTTCTGCCCAGTTGATGCACGTGTGGAAAGCATTAATGGCATCACTATGCTTTACTTTCTCGGGCGAAGCTGCGTTATCATCTTCAAACAAAATCTTATCATCGTTAACAAATCTCACAGTAAATAAACGGGGACTTCCCTTTTTAAAAATTAGTCAAATGAAATGTTTTCTATGTGTAAGTGCACAAAGCAAACAAACAAAAATAACAAAGAATAAAACAAAGCATAGAAAAAGAGAGCATTCGTTATATAGAATACTTAATTTTTCAACCGTTCGTTATTTAGAGTCATCAATGGACTAGAAAAACGCGTTCGTTATACTGGACATTCGTTATATCGGCGTGCGTTATACTGGACCACCACTGTAAATGCTTATTTGTCAGACGTTTCAGAGACGTACGTTATCTCACTAGGGTTAACCGTGTGCCGTTTTTTTAAATATCTTAATTTTCTAACCGGAAATCGCTTATTTGACGTCGGTTAACCGGTTTTTACTCAATTTGTGTTAATATCCTTAAAAAAATTAATAATAAATTATGCGATTGTCGAATTTTAATGAAATTTTGGATTAAGAAACATGATTTCTATTTTCAGTTATGATTTTATGTTTCACTAAGTTTTAAATAACATTTCCAAACAATTTTTTTATTATTATCTTATTTTTGTTACTATTTTCCCACGAAATACGAGCCCTGTTTTTGAGTGTATGAGTGTAAGCACTTACTTGTTTGTTTTACACATGTTTCCAAACGTTTTCTGTATTTGCTGTAAAAGTGAATGATACTATTTCATGGCAAATAGTATTTCGTTTTCAACAATACAAATGGCATTTTCGATAAACGATTTTATTTGTTATTCAATTCCTATTGTTTCTCACAGTATATTGTTGTTCGTTAGACTAGATATGTATAAGTATATTACACTGTACAATTTTTATCAATCGTTTTACGTTAAACTAAATACCATTCAGTCAGCCATTAGGCTTGATCTGTGTTTTTATGGCGATTTTTAACACGATATAAAGATCAAGTTAGTAACTAGCAGGATACAATACAAAACTATATCCTTTGTAGTCTCTATAATGTGATGGCTATCGCTTGCGGTGTAAAAATAGTTAAGAATGATATATTTTTATTAACAGCATTAGTCTGTTGTAAAATTTTAGTAACTCTTAATTATTTGTATTCGATACTTGACTAAGCATATATTAAGTGCTCCTCATTATCACAGACAAAACATTTTCCGAACCACAACTCCTCCAAAGGACACTCCGCCGCCTCCTTCGCTCGCACTTTCAGACAAATAAACTAGTTCAGGCGTTAAGTGTAACATGTATCTGGTACTTGTGTATGTGTAATAAAACGTGTATTTGAGTGTATGTAAGTGCGATTGTATTGTACTTCCCTTTATATCGAGGCGTATAACAAATTGTTATCTGTTTACTACAATTATACACATTTATGTGAATATGTATGGATGTGTATTAGAATGACCCTTAACAAAATTAAATACGAAATCGTGATAGAGATAACCGGGCGAAATATGTTGTATTTTGAAAACAATAAATTCAAAATTTCAAAACAAAACATTACTATTTTGGTATTTGGTCGTATTAGCAGAGAGGGTCCTAAATTCGTCCTTCTGATGAAGAAACATTTTTAGCCGTATTAGCAGAGAAGGTCGTAAATTCGACCTTGGAATGAAGAAACATTTTTCTCCCTACAACCATGGGCCATTCTAATGTGTGCATATACATATATATTAGTCTGGTTGCTAGTATATGTGTGAACACTTGAAACAAGTACGTGTTTGGGAGCGAGAAACTGAAATAAATTCTAATTAATAAAAAACGCAAACTATAAAACATCGGTTTGTTAAAATAACACATACATGATACTGCAGACATTGAGGGCTAGGAAGAATTCCCCCTGTCGTAATTCATATTAAGATGTTGGAGATTACGCACATAAGTGGAAGATTTTAATTTGTACTCGCGGCTGAACTCGTTATCACAAGTGATTATAAAGTAATGCTTTGTTGCAGTCAATTGCACTATTTGTCCTAAGGCTAGAAAATAATATGAATATGAACTTTTAAGTTAAGCATTAAATAGTTAAATATAGAGAAATTTAAACGTAGTAATCACAGTTTCTAGCGGAGCGATATCCTCTCTAGTAATAGAAGTTTCTCGAACACTCCAGGTTATACCTTCTTACACGCTGAAAAATAACGGCCCCAGCAATACATTACAGGAACCATGTACATGTTTGCAAGCACTGTTTCCGTGAATAAAAGATATGTTGCTTTTTGTTTTTTTTTATTGTGACAGACACCAGTGTTTTGAGCAGTTTTCAACGAAGAAATCCACATTTGACTCACAATTACATATATTATAACCTATTAATCAATGTGTCCCAAACATGTTATATTGTATAGCAAATATAATATATTTGGACACAAGTATTCTATATTTGCGGCGAGCTACAAACACTGTATATTTGAATCCAAACAATAAAAAGACACATTTTTCAGTGTGTAGTTGTACTACAATTTGTGCCTGCAGACCGTCTATCATAGGCATGTCTAAGAGCTTCGGTTTTAGGCATGAGCTTGCATATAGGACCAGGCAAACACACTTGCTACGTATCAAGTGAGACACGTGGATTAGTCTCTAATCTCGCCGGTTCATCCGCTCTGATTTTCTTCGAATTTTACAGCGACCCGGCGTCCAAATAAGGTGGATATCAATCTGTTGGGCTATCTCCTTTCGAAATGCGCGGCAGTATGGGACAGTCTAAGAGGTCAAGAATACAAAGCGCAGAGATTTTATAGCAGCCTGACTGCCATAGAATATGTTGACACTCCAGGCGATGATATACATTTCGTCCCATCCAGAGTGAAACTTCTCCGGTTGCCATAAATTCCGTCGGAAAGTGAGTACAATTCACTGGTACGATCAGAGAAAAATTCGGTGGGTGCAGCCGAATTAGCTGCAACCGAATTTAGAGGTTGCCACATCCACACTTGAGGTCTACACAACTGAACCAGAGGTCGTCTCAACCGAATTAGAGGTCATCACAACCAAATTGTAGGTTATCACAGCCGCGTTTGGGGTTGCCGCAACCGAATTGTAAGTCATCACAACGGAATTAGGGTTTGTTGCAAAGGAATTTGAGTTAGCCACAACAGAATTAGACGTTGTCACAACCGAATTAGAGGTTGCATACAACCGAATTCAGCTGGGTCACAACTGACACTTGAAATTTGTCTCTATTAATGTAGTGATGATTTACTTTTCGTGTATTCTAATAAATAATTACATGTAAGGCAATTTACATACCATAATCTATAGGGAAACAAATTCATGTTACATTGCACTTCGGCCCGATTTTGAAGTCTCTGCCATGATGGGTCAGCGCACCAATTCTAAAGTGTTGAGTCCTTTGATTTGGGTCCTAAATCTTTCTATTCAAAAAAAAGACCTTGAAAACTGCAGAACCGTTGACATCTGATTGCTCTGCACACTGATAAATGTGTTAATTTTCTGAAAACTAAGAATTTTTAACACAAAACCTTAATTACAAAATTTTTACTAGCCTTTCTAAATAACCATGAACAAATCTTGATATCACCGCGATAACAAGCATTGGGCATTCTTTTACAAATTTATTAATAATAATATTTGGTTGCAGAATTTTACACGTCAGGTTTGAAATAAAGGGAATTATATTGTCGCCACATAATTGAGTATTAATTCGGTTGTACCAACAGCATTCATGAGAATTTCGGTTACACTAACACAATAGATACCAAATCCGGTTGCTGCACCTGATTTGAAGCCATATTCGGTTGCTACAGCCGAATTTGGAAACAATTTCGGTTGCTGCAACCGAATTCATTCTAAATTCGATTGATTTGACCGACACTATAGACCATTTAGTTGACGGGACGAATATTATTGAAGATTCAGTTGTCACAACTTAACCAATTATTAAAGGAGGTCGCTTCAACCGAATTTCAGTTGTGGGTACTGAATTCAGTCGTGATAACCTCAGTTCGGTGGCATTGCATTGCACTGCATTGAATTGAATTGAATTGAACTGAATTGAACTGAATTGAACTGAATTGAACTGAACTGACTGAACTGAATTGAACTAAATTGAACCGATATGAATTGAATTGAATTTAATTGATTTGAATTCAATTGAACTGAAGTGAATTGAAGTGAATTGGATTCAATTGAATTGAATTGAGTTGAACTGAAGTGAAATGAAGTGAATTGAACTGAAGTGAAGTGGATTGAATTGAAGTGAATTGAACTGAATTGAATTGATTTGAATTGAGTTGAATTGCATTAAATTGAATTGAATTGAACTACACGGAACTGTATGGAATTGAATTCAAGTGAATTGGATTGAATTGAATTAAATTGCAACGAATTGAATTAAATTAAATTGAAATGAATTTAATTGAATTGAGTTGATATGAGCCGAGTTGAGTTGAATTTAATTGAGTTGAATTGAATTGAATTGAATTGAATTAAATTTAAATTTAAATTAAGTGATTGGAATTGTATTGCATTGAATCGAATTGAACTGAATTGCATTGACTTGCATTGATCTGAATGGAATTGAATTGAATTGCATTGAATTGAGTTGCATAAAACTGAATGGAATTGAATTCAATCGAATTGAATTGAATTGAATTGCATTTAATTGAATTGAATTGAATGGAATTGAATTGAATTAAATTTTGATTTAAATTAAGTGATTGGAACTGAACTGAATTGAATTGAATTGAAATGAAATGAATTGCATTGCATTGAATTGAACTGAATTCAATTGAATTGAATTGAATTGAATTGAATTGAATTGAATTGACTTGAATTGAGTTGAATTGAATTGAATTGAATTGAATTCAATTGAATTGAAGTGAATTGAATTGAAGTGAATTGAATTGAAGTGAATTGAATTGAATGGAATTGATTTGAATTGAATTGAATTGAATTGAATTGAATTGAATTGAATTGAATTGAACTGAATTGAGTTGAATTGAATTGATATGAATTTAATTAAATTTAGTTTATTTTAAATGATTTCAATTGAATTTAATTTAATTGTATTTGTAAATTGAATTGAAAATAATAGCATAGCATTGAATTGAATTGAATTGAGTTGAATTGAATTGAACTTTAATAAATTGATATGAATTGTGTTGAGTTGAATTGCATTGAACTGAATTAAGTGGAATTGAATTTATTAATTTAAACTGAATTGAATTGGGGTTAATTTAATTGAATTGGGTTGAATTGATTTGGATTGCATTTAATTGAATTGAATTAAATTGAACGGAACTGAACTGAGTTGATTTGAATTGAAATGAATTGAATTAAATTGAAATGAATTGAATTGGATTCAAATAATTTGAGTTGGATTGATTTGAATTGAATTGAACTGAGTTGAAGTGAATTAAATTGAATTGAATGGAATTGAATTAAATTTAATTATAATGGTTAACTAGTTTCTCTAAATGATTGGTTTGTAAAAAAAAACTGAAGAACGTGAAATTTCTCAGTTGTTCAAAAACTGTCTTATTTCAAATTCGGATTAGACCATTTAATAATTGGATTAAGCTTAATTAACTCCAAGAAATATATCGAGAATTATAAAAATATTGAAATATTTATAGAACATTGATAAAAAGTTCTAAAATTTCCTCATTCGAAACCTTTGGTCGACACCAGGGGGAAATTTTTTTTCGTTTTTGGTTCAATGGTTAGTGTCCGCGACTCTTGTACATGCGAACGAGGGTTCCAACCTGCTCTGACCACCTTAAATTTTTTTCGACGACGGTCACCTCACTTTGTGACGGCGACACTATCGAGTACTTAGCCATGAAAAGGCTTCTCAAAACACCTATCGGAACCGGTGTAAAACTGTAGGGCCCCATCAGTGAGTGTGAAGCTAGAAAGCACATAGCTCCCTGATTGTTAGAAGCTCTCCCCTATCCCTTCTTGAGATGAAATGGGAAACTATTTATTTTAAATTAACCAAAAATTTAGTTTTATTACGTTTTGTAGCATTTCTCGTAACGTACGAGCATGTCAATGTAGTGTCACAAAAAAGTCATATCCCGCTTTTTGTAGTTTGTATTTCAGTGTTACTCCCTCTATTTTCGTCGCAGACAAGAATCCCCCTCAGGATTTCAATAGTCTCTCATGAAAAATTTCAAATCAGCACGATGCGCGTTTAATAGTTTGTTTAAAAGCAAAGTCGTTTAAGAATTAAAGAATTGGATTTAAATTTTAATGCGAAAATCATCCGGAATCTGGATTCAGTTCGTCCAAGTGATTAATCATACAAAATGTATGACTATCATAGCTTTAGTTTTGTTCCGCATAAGGGACAAAAAATGTCCATACATGGATAATATTCTTTGATACAGGTTTGGCCAACTGAACTAGTATTAGTTAATATACGGACGTATTTCTAAAATGTTTGCCGACTCCTATCCCAAGGAATTAAACTAAAAATGAATTTAAGTATTCAAGATTAAAATGTTCGAGCGTTTGGTCTTTTTTCGAATAATTTTATTCTCCAACATTTCGCTGCCCTTTGGGTACCATCGTCAGGAAGATAAACAGATTTATTAATTAAGAATGAAATGAATTAATCAACAAAAAATTTCCTTATGTCATTTGAAAAAAACATCAAACGCTCGAACATTTTAATTTTGAATATACTCGTAATACGGAAGGTGGGATAAATCATCACGTTTTAAGTATTCAAGGATTTTAATATTTCACGACCGTATATGTAAATATTAGTACTTCTGAAAGTACCCCTCATAACGACGTTTAGTCTGGTCCACGGGGATTTTGCATATTCGGTGTCCTGAATATGAGTTTAGGGTGCATTCGAATCATGGCTGATGAGTTTGGTTGGTCACACTAACGATTTTGCATCCTCAGCTCTGGAAGTTTTCAAACCAACAACAATTTATGACAGTTTATGCGAACAATTTTGAGAAATATTTATGGACCGGAAAAGGTGTCGTTTAAATTTTTATAAACTTTTAAAAAGCTCAACAGTTGTCATCGGCGGCAATAACAAAATTGGGATGCAACAGAAATCAATAAAATCCTCCACCATTTTACCAACCACCATCACCTTTGGAATTGCAAATACATGAATCCATGTGAATCACCGGGTGGGAGAGTGTTGTATATATTTATGGTACACACAATGTACGGGTCTGTTTTTGAATACATACAAAATTTATTGACTGACAGGTATTCATCTGCTACGGCTACGACTTTATGAGTACACCCAAATACGGCTATGCTATTTCTTGTCTTTGTCTAACATTTCACGCCTCCTCGTGCAACACCTGAGGCGTTTTATGGATTTACTTGTTGTTTATGATGCTAGGAAACTATACGGCGCAAGTAATCCCAACATCAGCATGTCGATGTGGCACAACATTTTCTTAGGATAGAACAACGTCTTTATTTAGCTACACAAATGATGAATGTCAAAGAAATAATGTCAATGTGACAGTGGATTGGAGGCAAAATGTTTTTCGTCAACAACTGGATAAATTGGAAGTTTGGTATACAGGGTGGTCCATGTACATGATTATTTTTAAAATTAAATAAAACGAACGAAATTAAATTTATTTTATTATATTATGGTTTTATTAGCAATAACAAATATTCTCATTATGTATGGAACACGATTTCATTTATGTAACTGCAGCGGCTGGCGACGCAGTAGATTATCTTATCAGTCATACTTGCCAAAACTTTCTTGATGGATTCTGGTTCTATCTAATGAATGGCAAGGATGATATTAGCCTTAATGGCTAATGTTAATGTTAACGATTAATAAACTTAGTGAGCAACTGATCGATTATTTGATGAGGTGTGTAACACTAAGCGCCATCCTGCCGAAACCAAACATTATCCAAGTTCATATTTTCCATTTCAGCACGCTGAAAAATCTGTACATTTTTTGGATGCAAATATAAAGTGTGTTTGGAGCTTGTCGCAAATATAATATACTTGTGTCCAAACACAACGTGTTTGCAATTCAATATTACATGTTTGAGACACAAAGATTAATATATTTAATATATGTATTTGCGACTCGAATATATCTGTGTTTGTGATGCAAATACAGTTGTGTTTGTTGCACTGTTTATGCTCTCTCGAGAGCAAGAGAATCAAAGAAGAACAACGAGAGAGTCTATCTTATAAGTGTGGATCTGTATTTTTGCATTATTCTCTCGGTCAGTGATTCAAAAATATTCCGGAATGTGATGGCAAATTGCGGATGAAGTCAGTATTTCTTATTATGGGTGGTGTGTTGCATTATAGTTTCACTTATTCAGTCGTCAATGGTTCATCAGACAGAAGATATAAAAAAGCGCTTGAACAGTGCAACACGAATAAACGAAGGCTTGGTCGGTTAAATGGTTTATGATGTTGCTTTGGTTTTTGTGTATGTGTGTAGAATATACGAATGTGTACTACCAAAGTGAGAAACGATTTTGAGGAAACAAACTGGAAAGGGCAACAACGTGAAGCACTTTTTCTGTCCGAGCCTTTACTAAGAAAATCGGAACGGCAAACCATTTGAGAAGTAAGTACAATACAAAAAAAAAACGCAAATAATTAATCCACGCTTGGCTTGCATGATTTGTATATTGTTTGTGTACCAACGCATACTGATAACCAACGCATAACTGAAACCTTCTGAAAGCAAAAACGTGAGAGACCACAAAGAAAGGAGAAGCAAAAGAACCTCAGATTCCCATTTCATGAAAAAACAAACAACTAATGCAATCAGTGCAAGTAAACGAAAAATGGGGCCTTTTAAATCTTTTAATTAATAATTAATTTGTATTAATTATTTATAAATGTGGATTTATTTATATTGATAAAATTAATTATAGTATTTAATACATATATATAGAAATCAAAGAATAATTCGTTACTAAATATTATTATGTTTGGGAGGAAG
Organism: Phaonia tiefii; assembly: GCA_963931995.1. Classification (NCBI taxonomy): domain Eukaryota; kingdom Metazoa; phylum Arthropoda; class Insecta; order Diptera; family Muscidae; genus Phaonia; species Phaonia tiefii. The sequence goes on from OZ008367.1 coordinate 91,197,098, forward strand.
TACGCATATGTTTCCACGTAAGTATATGGATGTTTGGATAAAAGCGTATGTTTCCACGTAAATGTATACATGTTTGCCACTAAACATGATACTGTTTACATTTAAATACACGTGAGTTTGGGACTTGCAAACATATGAATGTTTGAAGTGTGTTCCAAACATACACATGATTCCTGCAAAATATGTTTGGGAGAATATATTAGAGAAACCGTTATTTTTCATCGTGAGCCCATATTGAGCCCGCAATCATGCCTCTGTAGCGCTCGCCGATAATTGAAACGGCGTTTCCAGCAGCATTTTCGAAAATTCAATGTCCGATTGAAGTTTGCAATATTTTTCAACGGTGTTCAAGCATAAAGGGCCTCATGTTTGTTCGCGGAGGTATGATACTGACTCAGGCAGGTACACAGGGGGTGGGCGGGGGCTCGAGCCCCCACCGAAATTATTTGTTTAAGTGGTGATTTTTGACATTTTTAAACGTTGTGCTATTTTTCAACCTAATTTACAAATCCTACGTACGGTACTGTACTGACTGATAGTTAATATTTCGAACAGAAAAATCTATCAGTTTGGAAATACCATATGATTTAATAAGATACCTGTCTGTGGGCCACCCGTTATTCTTACTGAACTGTTATAAATGTAACTCATCCCCCCAAACAAATATAAGTTCGGAGGATTTTTCGTCTTGAGAAATAGAACATTTAAACAAGGACCAAGGGGTATATTGGTCTCGTCATAACCAAGTAGATATCTAGGAACATTGATGTCTTACTTCTATGTGAGTTATCAAGCTACACTGAAAAACTATTTTCCGTCAACTTTGGAATTTTTCATACACTTTTGGAATTACTTCATGAATTGCCAGCCAAAGAAACACACCATATGATCTGTAAAATATTTTCATACATTTTGTGAAACATGTCATAGCATTTGAATGCGTCTTCATGATCTCTACCAAACCGGTCAAATAAAGCCACAAATTCTCATTAGTGGTTATTCTAAGTGCTGAAGTTCTGTTAAAAATATGTGAGGGGAACTCGGCTTGATTTCAAGGCTGATGTTGTTGTTTTGGTTTACGGCAGATCCGAGGTATATAAATTCGTCAACCACCTCGAAATTTTAACGGTTATCAACGTTCACTCTTTGGTCTAATCGCGTGGAGGCCCTGCACGTTGAAACCATTAGTTTTGCCTTGTCCTCATTTACCGTCAGACCCACTTTTCCTGGCTCCTTCTCAATTCTCGAAAACACCGCAGTAACTTCTCTAACTGTGCGTCCAATGATATCTATATCATCAGCATACGCGAGCAGCATGTGACTTTTGCTGCTGATGGTTTTATTTATGTTGACAGCAGCTTTTCTCAGAATAATCTCTATTAATATGTTAAAGAGATCGCAAGATAGGGTGTCACCTTGTCTGAGGCCTCGCTTAGTTTCGAAAGGTTCGGTAAGATCCTTACCAACTTTCACTGCGGTTTTGGTGTTCGTCAGGGTCATCCTGCAAAGGCGTATGAGTTTTGCAGGAATACCAAGCTCTGACATTGCTTCGTAGAGTTTCCCCCGTATCCGGCTATCGAAGGCCGCCTTATAATCGACAAATAGATGACAGGTGTCGATTTGTTTTTCGTGGGTCTTCTCCAGGATTTTGCAATCAGTGCGTATAAAACTAAGAAGCGCACAGCTCACTGGTTTTGAGAAGCTCTCCCCAATTCCTTCATGGGATGTAATGGGATACCACTTATTTTATTTATACTGTGCAAAGAAACTCACACAAATGTGAGAGTATTTGTGTGTTTACACTGAAACAATTCATTGTATCATTTCAGCTAAAGAGCTCACTTCAGTTCAACTTGTAGTTGTAGTAAATAATTACGAAAATGGTCTCATTTTTTCAGATTTTAGTAAAAATAATTACGAAAATGGTGTCGTTTTTACAGATTTCTAACGTGCTTTGAATATACTGACATAGATTTATACTATGTCGCCATATACAGGGTGACGCGTGAATCGTGGTACAAAAGCAAAATGTAATAATTTTTTTTTTCTGTGTGAGTAATCGGCATATTTTTTTTTCTATTTTTTAAATCAATACTTGGGATACCGAAAATAGGATTTGGATACTGTAGCGGTACCATGCTTTGTGGTGCTTCATTTCCATCTAAAGGGACTTTAGGATATCCTGCCGAGACTGTCATTACATCATGGTGATTTAAACTTGTTTCCGTACGAAGTCTAAATTACAGAAACAGCTAAGCCCTCTGATTTGCGTATTCGGCTGGAAGTTTGCCAAAAATTGTGTAAAATGACCGAAGAAGACAACAATTTGATAAATTGCTGGTTTATGTGTGATGAAACTCATTCTAATCTTGACGTCAGTGTGAACCAGTAAAATCGCCTAATCTAGAGTGAATCTAATCTAGAAATAATTCAGGAGATGGAAGTGCCCCCACAACGAGTCTCTGGATGGGTCGAAGTTTCATTAAGTGCATTGAGGGACCATACTTCTTTGAAGAAAACGGTATAAAAGAAAGTGTCAATGGGGATCGATATTTAAAGATGTTGCAGGAGTTTTTTAACCAGAAATGCGCCGAACACGTATCAGTTTCAACTGCATTTGGTTCCAGCAAGATGGAGGAACTGCGCATATAGCCAGGCCGGTTACGGCGGCCTTCCAACGAAAATTCGCAAACAACTTAATATCCAGAAACTCCTGACTGACTGCACCAGATTTTTTAAGGGGTCATGTCAAGCAAGAGGTGTACAAAACGAAACCAAGGAATTTGTTTGAATTGAAACATTCCATTAAAATAATAATTTAAGCGATTCCGACTTCGGCTGTTCAGGCTGCAATGAATAATTTTCTGATCAGGTATCGCTTATGCGTGACTGAGATTGGAGGTCATTTACGGACTATCATGTTCAAGACCAATAAGTTATACAGGGTGATTCAGGAAGTTCCGGACAAATTTCTGCGAAATGGCAGCGGGTTCAAAACGTGTTAATCGCTTCCAAAAATGAAACAAAAATTTCTGCATTTCAGTAAAATGGTCATAACTTTGGAACGGTAAGACCTCTGGGCTTCGTTTACGTCATTTTGGAAAGGTAAGAGGGTTGGCTACCATGTGATTAGAGGTTATGTGAATTTTTTCCCCCATTTTTTTCCGAAAGCTCTGTATCTCGGCGATTTTACTTTTTACTACTTTTTATTGATTCTGAAAGGCCTCGGAAAAAACATAAGTTACATGCGGCTGAGCAAATTGAGGTTATGTGAATTTTTTTTTCCATTTTTTTCCGAAAGCTCTGCATCTCGACGATTTTACTTTTTTTTTTACTTTTTATTGATTCTGAAAGGCCTCTTAAAGACCTTTCCAACAAGCCCAAAAACAACAAAATCCAACTTACTCCGACCACCAATTCGAAAATTTTTAACCCGCTGCCATTTTGCACCGTTGCATTTTCGGTCATGGCCCTAGTGGACTTTTCTTCATGAAATGAGCTTAGGAGTACGGTGGAGAAATTTGTCCGGAACTCTGCATAAAACAAAAGTGAATTTTCTATCCATAGAAAAATAAATGAAATACATTGATTAATAAAAAAGAATTTCCAATTGTAGCACAATTGGTGCGCCAGCCTGTACATAAACAAATTTACCGTCTGACAAAATAACTAAATAACGCCCGTTTCTATAAAATAATTATTGGAATATTTTGACCCCCCTGGAAAGAAATTATTTAAAGCTCTATTCTTCGATTTCGAACAGAAGCCAGTCACTCGAATTCGATCGAAATTTGGTTGCTCTAAGTCAAAAGACTTCATTTGCCTGTATTTTTCTTCCATCGCAGATGATTTTTGTACGACTTGAAATGACAATAGTGTGGGTCCCCAATCTAATTTATTTCCAATAGAATACGAACGAAAGTTTTCGTAATGCGATAACTCAAATTTTAAAACGCATCTTCCAAGTAGGGAATGAAATTATTTCAACTATGATGCTATAAATAAAGCTATAGAAATAAAGAAATTGGTTATATAGTTACTAAGATTTTTTTCTAGGAATTTCTTCTCAACCCTCTGTGCATCACTTTTATCCCTGTATATCGTTCATACATATACTGGCACACAAATAATTGCCAACGCTTGATCATAATGATGCACAGAAATTTCCGTCGTAAATTAGAAAATGTTAACTTTTGGTGAAACATTTTAAAGCCAACACCCAATACACAAACGTCAAAATCAGTTAATTTCCTTTGAAAATTTGTAAAAGCCATCGTGAAAATAATTGAGCTTTTTCCTTTATTTTATTTTTCTTTTCTTTTTCATTCAATGTTTTTGCTTTGATTCGTTACTTTTGCTTAGGATTTATCTTTGGCATACATTTTCAGTTTCAACTTATTTTCGACGCTGAGAAGGGCAGAAGATATATTCCCTAACTCCCGTTCACACCATCATCTTATTATCAGAATCATCATCATCATCATCGTTGTAGTGGTAACAGTTATTGTATGTAGCAAATACACAATATGTGTGTGTTGTTGATAGAAGACTGTCAATGTGTGAGTAAGAGTGTTTTGCTTTCTTTTTTTTTATTTTGACACCAGATTTTGAGCAAAGTTATAATGTTTTAACGGATCAGAGTAAGATTGGGCTGGTGTGTTTGTTCACCTGTTTTATTTCAATCTGTATTTTTATTTCAATCAACAAAATCCCATTGACGCACAGGCTCTCCAAGTCATACACACACACTCATAAACACGCGCGCAACTGTTGATATTATTGGGATAAAGGATGTTTCGGTAGGTATGTAACATTTGCAGTTTCTTGCACAGGAAATATGGGGAAAATGGGAAGGAATTCTAAAGTGAGCAAATGCGATATCTAGCCCCCTTAAACCACAAAATCATTCACTTTTTTTCCGATCCTTAGCGTTAATAGATTAAAAACATAGCTTCCATGTTAGGTCAGTTCGTTGCACCCAGATTGCTCAACACTTTTTTCGCAGGTAATATTTTGAACTTCAGCTATTTTCTTCTAGACTATAAATAGGTAATCTACCAGTACTTCACAAAACCTATACTCTGAATACTAATTCTTTGAAAAGGGATTGTAGCAACTGTTAATTTGACTGTTGGTCACCGAATTGCGGTTGCCATAACCGAATTGATGTTTCCCCTACATAATGTATTCTCCATAACTGAAATTCAATTGAAACAACCTCGTATCGTAATTGGTTTGGTTGTGAGAATTTAATTTCTAATCACATTCAACTGAATTTGATTCCAATTCGGTTGCAACAACTGAATGTGGTTTCAAGTCGTTTGCCACCATCGTATTTAGTATAAATTCGGTCGCTGTAAGTCGGTAGCAATGACCGAATACGGTGTTTATTCGTTTGCAACAAACGAATTTATGACAAATTAATTTCTCATTACTTCTCTTGGTAAAACTGAATTCATTTCCAATTCCTTTACCAGAACATAACTATACATTTCAATCCTGACGTTTGGAAATGTAAAAACGATTATTATATCAAAAAATAAAAATAACGATAACGTTTTTGAACGAAGTTCCTTATTGCACGTTGAGGGATGGGGGGGCTAAATGAATAAAATTAAACAACTTTGTTTAACACTATTATGCTAAACCCCAGTATTATCAACTATATTGGGTACTTTTGCTTTGGTTTGTGTCTAGGGAAACATGTGTTGGGAAATTTCTTGTTTAATGGGAAGTTTTGTAGGTGGAGCCCGTAACCAATATTTAGTATATATTGTAATTTTGAACCCAATAAAAAGTAAATTTATTAAAGCCAAAGTGAAAGAAGTTTAAAAGAAGAAAATTTTCTTAAATAAGTGAATTTTCTTAAAAAAGTAAATTTTCTCAAAAAAAAAGATATTCATATTCTTAAACAAAGTACCTTTTCTTAAAAAAATACCTTGTTTCAAAGAATTGTCTCTGCTTAAAAAAAGTAAATTTTCTTACAAAAAGTACATTTTCTTATAAAAGTACATTTTCTTACAACAAATTACCTTTTCTTAAAAATCTACCTTTTCTAGTACCTACTCTTACAAATTTAACTTTACCTGAAAAAGGACCAATTCTAACAAAATCCCCATTTCTTCAAAAAAAAACCTTTTCTTAAAAAAAAGTACATTTTCTCAAAAAAAAACTTACCTCAAAGAAGTACCTCTGCTTAAAAATAGTAAATTTTCTTACAAAAGTACCTTTCCTTAAAAACAGTATTTTTTTTTTTTTCTTAAGAAAGTACATTTTCTTAAAACACATTGCCGTTTCTCAAAAAACAACATTTTGTTTAAAGAGTACCTTTATTGTGAAACAAAATATCTTTCCTTGAGATGAGTACCTACTCTTAAAAATTTACCTATCCTTGAAAAAAGGACCAATTCTAAAAAAAATCCCATTTGTTGTTTTTAACACATTCTCGTAAAAAATACCTTTTGTTACAAAAATGTCATTTCTTAAAAGTACATCTTCTTAAAAATGAAATAATACCTTTTCTTTTATTTTCTTGAGATAAGTAGTCTTTCTGAAAATAAGTACATTTTCTTAAAAACATAACATTTTCCTAAAACAGTACCACTTCTTTAAAAAGTACCTGTTCTTAAAAAAAGTACTTTTCTTAAAAATAACAAAAAACACTACCTTTTAATGAAAGAAGCACCTCTCTTTAAAAAACGTCCTTTTCGGAAAAATATAATACATATTCTTACAAAAAAGACCTAAAAATATACCTATTAAAAAACAAGTAAAAGTGTTAAATTCGGCTGTGCCGAATCTTTGATACCCTCCACCTTAGTGTTAACCAGCAAAATATTAAATTTTAAAAAGGACCTTTTTTAAGAAAATCTACTTTTTAAAAAAAAAAAAAAATAAGTTAATTGTTCACAAATGCAATTACTTGTTCACAAATGCTCACAAATGCTCACAATGCTCACAATGCTCACAATGCTCACATTGAAAATGTACTTTGAAAAGTATTTAATGTACTTTGAAATGTACTTTGAAATGTACTTAAGAAATGTACTTAATAAATGTACAATTCTTAAGTACTTAAGAAGAAATGTACTTAAGAAGAAATGTACTTAAGAAATGTACTTAAGAAGAAATGTACTTAAGAAATGTACTTAAGAAAGAAATGTACTTAAGAAATGTACTTAAGAAATGTACTAAAGAAATGTACTTAATGAAATGTACTTAAGGAATGTACTTTGAAATGTACTTAAAGTACTTAATGTACTTTGAAATGTACTTTGCAATGTACTTAAGAAATGTTCTTTTTTTTAAGAAAATGTACTTTTAAAAAAAAATAAAAATGAGTTACTCGTTCACAAGTAAAATAAAAAAGCATTTTTTAAAAATAAAAAAGCATTTTTTGAAGAACTGTTAAAAAAAAACAAGCTGCAAAGCATTTTTATACCCTTCACTGTAAGTGATAGAGGGTATATATCAGTTTGTCATTCTGATTGTAACATATAGAAATAAGGCTTTGCGACCCCATAAAGTAAATATATTCTTGATCCTTATAACAACCGGAGTCGGTATAGCCATGTCCGTCTGTCCGTCTGTTGAAAACATTCTCACGACTTCAATCGGCGATAACGCGGTTTGGTTTTTGGCCAGAATGTTCCACGTATTCCTGAGCAGTTTGGTATTGAAAATCAGCGAAATTGGTCCATTGGGAAAAATTTTATGATTGGAAACGTAAAAAAACTCATAAAATTTTCACATTAATTTTTGTAGTTTTATACTAAACTACTCCTTTTGCCGTGTGGTGAATTTCCATGTTGAAAATCTTTGTTGTTCTTTATAATAGGTACGTACTTTAGAAAGTTTAGAAGTACTTTCATGTGTTCATACATTTATTTGCGCAACCTTTTACCTATCAGGCCACAGCGACCTTAGATGAAGTGTGACAAAATTCATATAAATGTATGAACACATGAAAGTACATCTAAACATTCTAAAGTACTTACGTATTATAAAGCAAAACAACGATTTTCAACATGGAAATTCACCACACGGCAAAAGGAGTAGTTTAGTATAAAACTACAAAAATAATGTGAAAATTTTATGAGTTTTTTTACGTTTCCAATCATAAAATTTACATTAAAAAAAAACACATTAAAAAAAAAAAAAATACATCACTGACACCTCCTGTGATTACCTCTAGTTCGGTTGCGGCAACCCCTAATTCGGTTGTGACAATCTCTAACTCGGTTGTGAAGACCTGTAGTGTGATTATGAAATCCTGTACACTAGGTATCAAAACTCCAACGGCCGGTAGGAGACCATAAATACACTCGAATAAAAAAAAGTTTGACGTTCCCATAATCAGCTATTCAGTACCCATCTTTTGTGCCACCCACAAAAAAAAAATGTGCAGTGCACCCTTGTGTACAATTATCAACCCTAATCCGAAGCGATGAAAGTCTGTAGACCACACGCCGTGAGAGAGTCTGAGTGTGACACAAGGTGCATTGTTCACAGATATTTAAACGATATTCCCTACAAAACTCTCATTCTGGATATTTTCTTTTCGAAATAGGCTCAACGTAGAACCATGCCTAAATTTTCACAGTTTCTGTCGGTCCTTACAAAATATATCAATCCGACATTTAAGGCACTTATCGTCCTTTTGCCCGTGTTTGTCAATATATTGAGTTTCTTTCCGTCAGTCAGAATTACAGGAGTCCTTTACGAAGCCCCCTTTCTCTTTATACGTATGTACAACTTTGTCACATGAAATCTCCCGCCCAGTCAAATTTTCTTTGCTTCCCCACCTCTCCAACCACCCCCATTTCGGTAATCAATTTCCACAGTTTTCTGGCCCTGGTTCTGGTTCGTTGTACCTTTTTCGCTTCGCTTCAACTTCTTCCATTCCTAATTTGGGCGCAAAGCTTTTGTAAGGAACACGTTTTGTCAGTTATTGATGTGATTATGAAATTTCCTGCTGATTCTGTTCAGGCTCCAATTGCGATGCGATGCGATTTGATTCGATTCAATTTATTATTGTAAATGTATCAACGACGCAGATAAATTTAAGGGATTATTTATGTGAAAAACACGTCAGGAATCAGAATGAATAAACGAATCAAACACACACAGGTGATGTATCCTTAATATCATGTCGTGAACCATCAAATGCATAGATCCTGCTATACATTTTGTTTGTCAAACTTTTGTATAGATATAAATAAATCAAGTATACTACCAAGCAAGCCAACGTATGTTTTCTACAATGTGAATAAGTTTATGTAATGCGATTTTGATTTTTCTGTCCCCCCTTAATCCTAATGAATGTATCACTCTCTTTTCTAAATCAAAATAGCAATAACTGTTTTTCACCGTCAACTTGAACAGCAGCTGTGCCGATTGTCTATCCGAATGTGTTCTGTTTTGAAGGATAAGAATGTTAGAATCTCCTCAGTCTTCACTGGATTTTTCAGAATCCAAGAAAAAACAGAATAATGAGAATTTAATGTCTTCGTTATATCACTGTACAATGTGACAATTTTCGTCGTCAACTTATTGCTATAATGAAGAAAATTGAGTGGTATCTTACTGCAGCATCGCCATAAATGTGCATGTTTAATCTGAAATAATGATGTGACATTTTCTTATATCCAAACTAAATCTCAAATGAATTTCGTTTGGCGAGTGTAATTGCGGGAAACGAACATTTGTTGAATCAAATATACCACTTCCTTTGTGATTAATCTACGTTTGCAATAGCCGATATAAGCTTATAGAAAGGGATGTATGGTAACTCCAGTCTCAAGAAAAAACTTTTACGAGGGACGCAAATGCCTAACTATTCTGTCGTTTGCTTTTGGCGAGAATATAAGTTTGCAACGAGTTATACGGAATATACTGAATTTTGGGAGAAATAAAAGTATCTTATTGCATTTTTAACACTCATTTATTTATTATTGTAAAGTTTATTAATTATTGTAAAGTGTCTGATTAAGATTACACTTTTTAAATTTAGTGTAATTTTTTTGTGCAAGTGGCATCTCTGAATTTGGCATTATTACAAATGGAACACTTTACGAAAGAACAATGCGTTATAATTATGAAAACTTATTAGAGAAATTTGTAAAATTATGCTGAGAGCGGTCGCAATCCTTTTTTGAAGATGAAGCCGAAATTGAAGTTACTGAGAACGGTATTAGATACAGGCACACGATATCGGGTTTCTTGTGGCCTCAAGTGGACGGCATGGATTTGGACGATATGTGGTTTCAGCAAGACGGCACCACCTGCCACCACAGCGGATGAAACAATCGATTTATTACAGCAACGATTTCCAGAACAAATTATCTCAAGAAATTCTGATCCCAACTGGCCACCCAGATCATGCGATTTAATGCCGTGCGATTTGTTTCTTTGCGGTTTTGTGAAAATCCGAGATCCAAAGCGTCACCTGTGAGATACAGCCATATCTCTGTGAAATAGCAGAAGACAATTTCATGAAAAGAGTAATGGCGTGGCGTCTGAGCTATTATTTTATTCCATATTTAATCGGAAGATGTCTTCTTTATATCCCAATAAAAAAATCATAACTATCTCAAAAAATATGTCTTTCTATTTCAAAATGAATAGTGCACTCTTCGTGAGACACCATTTACTTATATTTATTCACTGCGCCTATCTAATGAGCCATCGCATTTGTTGGTCGAAGATGAACAACAGAAGATGAAGAGGACAAATTCGATTCAATTCAGTTCAACTCAATTCTTTATTCTTTATTTTTCGTGCTAGCAAATATAAAGAATAAAGAAATAAATTCAATTCAATTCAATTCAATTCAATTCAATTCAATTCAATTCAATTCAATTCAATTCAATTCAATTCAATTCAATTCAATTCAATTCAATTCAATTCAATTCAATTCAATTCAATTCAATTCAATTCAATTCAATTCAATTCAATTCAATTCAATTCAATTCAATTCAATTCAATTCAATTCAATTCAATTCAATTCAATTCAATTCAATTCAATTCAATTCAATTCAATTCAATTCAATTCAATTCAATTCAATTCAATTCAATTCAATTCAATTCAATTCAATTCAATTCAATTCAATTCAATTCAATTCAATTCAATTCAATTCAATTCAATTCAATTCAATTCAATTCAATTCAATTCAATTCAATTCAATTCAATTCAATTCAATTCAATTCAATTCAATTCAATTCAATTCAATTCAATTCAATTCAATTCAATTCAATTCAATTCAATTCAATTCAATTCAATTCAATTCAATTCAATTCAATTCAATTCAATTCAATTCAATTCAATTCAATTCAATTCAATTCAATTCAATTCAATTCAATTCAATTCAATTCAATTCAATTCAATTCAATTCAATTCAATTCAATTCAATTCAATTCAATTCAATTCAATTCAATTCAATTCAATTCAATTCAATTCAATTCAATTCAATTCAATTCAATTCAATTCAATTCAATTCAATTCAATTCAATTCAATTCAATTCAATTCAATTCAATTCAATTCAATTCAATTCAATTCAATTCAATTCAATTCAATTCAATTCAATTCAATTCAATTCAATTCAATTCAATTCAATTCAATTCAATTCAATTCAATTCAATTCAATTCAATTCAATTCAATTCAATTCAATTCAATTCAATTCAATTCAATTCAATTCAATTCAATTCAATTCAATTCAATTCAATTCAATTCAATTCAATTCAATTCAATTCAATTCAATTCAATTCAAGTCAAGTCAATTCAATTCAATTCAATTCAATTCAATTCAATTCAATTCAATTCAATTCAATTCAATTCAATTCAATTCAATTCCATTCAATTCAATTCAATTCAATTCAATTCAATTTAATTCAGTTCTCAAAGAATAGAGAAGTAATCCAGTAGAGTTTTCCCCTTGTAGTGGATGCGTGTGTGTAAAATCACTTTTCTTTAATTGACGCAAAATTAAACTATGGCTCATTTACAACAAAAGACGCGACTATGAACTTCTTCTGTCAATCATGAAACTAGATAGCTAACAAAATATTTTTGTAGCAAAATAACTATTTTTGCATTAATTGCTCGTTTTATTTGGTTTTATTTGGCGTGTACCTTATACGGCGTTATATCTGACTTCAGAATTGATACATAAATTCGTAAGTTTCGTTGAAAGCTAAGCAAAAATTCCTTTATTATTTTTGCTTAGTTTTGTTATTTATGAATTCTAAAATTTTTGCGCTTCATTCATTCTTTGGTTCTTTTCCCTTAAAGATGCCGTTGAGATCTTTCACTGCATTCCTACTTGTCGATGTAGAAGCTCTCGTGGGAACTGACTACAGCAGTGCCACAAACATGCGTTGTATTCTTAGCACTCAATGCGGCAAATGCTGGCTTAATATAAGAAAGTCCGTATGTACTCGTATCCTTTTGGCATATGCGCACAGTGGTTCATTGTCGATTTTCATCCGCTAAAATTCAGTATCTTTCGATCTAGTAAACATTTCGAAGTGCTGTAAATCACTGCTTGTAGGTAAGGTGTCAAGGATTGGGAGGAGATATTAATATTAAAAATTGGATAATTGGGTATATTTAAGAAAATGTTCCAAATCTACTTTTGCTTATTTTTTAGATTTTGAAGTATATAAAACTTTTGTATATTTCTTCTATTTACGTTTTGTATAATATGCTTTGTAGTAATTGGTCATATTCCGTACAGAGAATTTCAAATATTTTCATATTACAGATAGCAGAAGGCACAAAAAAAATTGGCAGAAGATTTGTGGCTAGATCTGAAATAGTTGTACGGTTTGCCAGGAATAATAGGAATACATTTCCAAAACTCCTTTCTGAAAACTATAGAGATATAGAATACCCTCAAGCTTGAATAATAATAAAATGAAAAGTACCAATAAAAAGGTCGAATAATTAAAAATCGTTCTTTTTTAAATATTAATTTAAATATATATTTATAATCTTTATATCTCATAATAATCCTTGACTGCTTAACTACAATCGGTTTCGTACAGAACTTACCAATGTTTACAGAATCAAAAGCTGTTGAATTTTGTCCATCGGTTATTAATTTTCAACCACTGTGCTGCGTTGTAACTGTCTACAGCATCACTACAAATGTGTTCAATACTTTTTGATTTTTCAGTAGTGAAACGCACTTGCAGTTGTTTATTATGTTTGAAATATATTTCGGATAAGTGGGATCTGAGAGCAGCTCTACTGCAATTTTGCAATGGCCTGTATATACTTAGATAATGACACTCGTTCGTCACAAAATTATTAGTCTTACGTTTTATCTTTTTATCGGGACGATTACGTGTTGCCTTGTGAATGTTCTTGCGTTGAAATCTCATGCTGCTTACCACAATATTTGTTATCTCATTACATTGTGGGATCCAAAGGCAAGCAGACCGAATGTCCCGACATCTGGTCTACCTCAAGTAATATTTTTACATTCTACCCCAACCTAAATGATTACTCAGTTGGTGAAGCTGTAAAATAGTTCAAAATTAAATTTTCTTTCAGATAAATTCAAATATTCTTTCAAAAAAAATAGGAATGACAAAAGGAAAACAGGTAAATTTTAAAAGTCTATCCAAAAAAATGCAATGCTCAATACAGGGATTAGAGCTTTTCAAAGATTTGTATTAGTAATTTATGTGTTGCACACATGAACTTTGTCCTTCAGGGATTTTATATAAATGGTTAAGAGATTGCCATACTCTCACATCATTCTTACCTTGTAAATAAGATTTATGCATCACAAGGAACACGATCACTTTTATAAATATAACCAAGCTGAATTTCAAATTTTAATCCTAATACAAATTTCGTTTAATATTGAATTTGATTGTTCGTGTGATATAAGTCGATATCAAGATTAATGCACATCCATTTGGAAGGCAAACTTCTGGCAAATGTATGCGACAACTCCTACCACATTTCAGCTAAAATTGATTGCTTGGTGTACAAAACCTGGCATTTGTGGGTAAAAAATTTGTATTTTAATGTATGACCGAATTCGAAAAACACAAGATTATACACGCGCACACACACAGAATCATTGCTAGTATGTATATTATTAAGGATAACTATACATGTGTATACGATATATAGAACTGAGTATACGAGTATATAATACTTTACATATATATTCTAACTAATTCATATTCGCTCACAGATATTTTTGGCATTCCCAAACATTTTACCCAAAATGTAATTGATAAAAGCTACAAAATGTATTTTTAACACATTTCGGTTTTATAATGTGACATAGATTTAAGCGTTAAAAGGATATGATTGCTATCTTTAACAAGTTACACATAAATTCGTGAATGTATGAAAGCGTATTAATAAATAAATGTGTATGTAGCAGCGTTAACGCGTATTTGCATTTATTTACACACACGCCCGAACAAAAACGCACGCACACACACACTCGCACGCACAAACACAAATATACCTCTACACGGTTGTGGAAATTGTGAGCACTTTGCTGGCAAATTCGAATCAAGGCCAAATTTAAAATGAATTTATTTTACACCGATTCCACACAATTTTCAACAGCATGAAAAATATATTGAATCCAATAAACAGGACGAAGCCTTTACCCACACACACACACACATGTACAAACAACACAACTCGTTTATAAAATATTAAGTTACAACACACACATGCACATTTATTTATGCAGATCCATGTACATATGCGTATACAGATGTAAAAAAGAGAAAATACAAAGTATTATGGCTTTGGACACTCGAATTCCTAAACACCAGAACGTAATGTCTCTTGAAAATATAAACACTTGGGGAAAGAATAAGAAATGTGTGCTGTGGCACACAGAGTTGTAGTCAATTCAGGTCGTATAGCAGATATCTTTTGAATTGCATTTGATTTTAATTTGAATTGTTTAACTTAATGGATATGTAAAAGGTAGAGGAGATGGGCTCGTGTTTAAATTTTGGCTCACGCACGCTCACGCGAGAAAAATTTGATCCTGCCCACAATCACTCACGTGTGGTTCACGACAATCACGTAAATCGTATTCACAAAAAATAAAACAGGGTTTTTATATGAACCACTTGCTTTATTTTCCAACTGATGTTAAAAAAATATATCCGAGACAGAGTTCGTAAAAATGAAGTTATTGGAACGAAGTTTTGGAGCGAAGTTCCTTATCGCACGATGCGGGATGGGGGCTAAATGAAATGAAAAATGTTTTAACACTATTATGCTACAACCCACTATTATCAACTATAGCGCCGTTTTTTTTCGTAACATATACTCGTTAACTCATACAAATTGAAAACCTGGACGTTAACATGTATAATTTTAGAAGTTGAGAATAACCCCAATAAAAGTGTTACCAAGTTTGACTTTGTTGATTGAAAAATATAAAATGTATATGTCATTGCATTTCATATATTTATTTTATTTATTAAATATTATTTATTTGTTCTTCTTCCACAAGCAGAAATCCAAGACAATACTGGAGACAAACAACAGCTAAAGCAAAAAGGAAGTGAAGTGAAGAAGAAAGCCGAGGAATAACTCGATTCACAAACAGATACTTTCACCGATTTTCTCCCATGATCCGATTACCAAGAACGCCGTCTGTTTTGTCTGCTTGATGACCTTAGTACTCTTTTTTGATACACTATGCACTTTTTGGTACCTTTGTGTACTGTTTTGTACACTTTATGTGCTATTTGCATAAACCTTATGTACTTTTTGGTAAACATTTTAGTACCGTTATGTATTTTTTTGGTGCACATTAAGTACGTTTTACTACAATTAAAGTATTTTTGGTACAGTATTTCTGGTGTGTACTTTTTGTAAATTGATGACCAAATTTATGTACTTTCGGGTGCAGGTTATGTATTTTATGGATCATGTTATGTACTACTTTGTGGTAAATTTTCTGCACTTTTAAATACATGGAATGGTAAATAAATGTTGTATGTAATTTCTGGTACATTACATGTACGTTATGGTCAATATTATATATACGTTTCGTGCGAATTATGGCGAATAAATGAGGATACCGACCCACGTCCATCACTAGGAGCCATTTGCCATAACTTTTCTCCTCGTTTGAGCCGAAAAAGTACGTGCGAAATGAATAAAAACAAATGCACTGGGATTCCTGGGTTTCTTGATTTTTTTGGCACGTGCTTACGAGTCGTATATTTGTTACGACTCGTGGCAATGGAGCGGGCTGTAGGTGTTCGTTTACGATGCCTAGTATATTTTTAAATTCGGTGGTACCCCAATGTGGCATTAAAGCCCTGCAATCGACACCTCGTGTTTGGAGATTTTGTTTACCCAAACATCTAGTTTTCAGTACAATAATTCACTGCTGCTGCAATGAGAATGCAGTATAACCACCTCATATATTATATTGAATTTTTTATAATTTTGTTTTGTGTTTGACTTTAAAATTAACGAATTGACAAATACAAAGGAAGAATTATCGGATGAAGCCAAGTTGATTATACTAAACGTCTATGCATTTTTTTCATAACAGTTGATGTTAACTTATATATGTAGGTTACGAAAAAACGCTCCTTATATTGTTTACTTTTGCTTTGGTTTGTGTCTAGACTAACGACTTGGCTCATAGAGAAAGAAATTAACTAGATGTCTCACATATGGGATAGCCACAAAATTCTGTTTCCCAAAATTCTGTCCTACAAAAATTCTGTTTTTTTTCGAAAAAAAAATTCTGTCTGACTAAAATTCTGTTTTACAAAATTCTGTTTTACAAAATTCTCTTTTACAAAATTCTGTTTTACAAAATTCTGTTTTTAATAAAATTCTGTCTATTAAAATTCTGGTTTTTGAAATATGTTATTCCCCTTTCATTAATTTAAAAAAAAAAATAAAATGCCGTTAAATTATTTATTAAGAATTAAAGCCAGTTTATTATGAATAAGAAATGTTACATATAATAACGTATGTGTATGGTTAGATATTTATTCGTGGGAAACAAATTATGAAATATGTAATAAATAATTAAACAGATCATTGAAAAACATATTAATTTAAAAGAAAAAAAAATAACAAACATTAAATAAAAACACAAATTAGTTAAAAATCAATTAAAGTAAGACAAAGTTAAAAATAATAAAAAATCATTGCAATTCAATTTAACTGATAACAATATTTAATTAATTATAAACTAAGTTTTTTGCTATTCTTTTTAAATATTGCAGTTTTCGTAAACGATTAAATTTTTTTACAATACGTGAAATATTTTTTTTTTTTTTAGATTTCTTTTTATTTTTTTTTTAATTTTTCTCCATTCTCAATCTTTGAGACAATATTTTGAGAATAGATTAATTCTCCTTTTAAATGTTCTACAATTTTGTAGAGTCCGCATTTTTTTCGTCCACCCACAACACTCAAACGTCGTTGCCATGACTCGACATTGTTTGTAGTTTTCGGGTATTTTTCAGAATACTCGCAATCAAATATCGTCCAAAATTCAGGTGGGTATTTACGAGCGTTATAGACATAATTGGCCTCGAACCAGGTGGCCAATTTAATAATATCTTCGTCTTCAAATGTTCTTCGGAGCTTCGAATAATATTTGGCTACCTTTTCTGGACGAACATACGCAAGCGCTTTTAAACATCTTACTTGCAGTGAGAAATTTTCGTCATTTCCCTACTTAGTAACCAATCTGAAATGATAATGTTGTACAAATTACAAGTTCATTACTATAAATTATAAAAGGTATTAAAAATGCTTACCATTCTTTTTGAATACGGCGCCACAATATCTGGGAAAAATGGAAAAAGCACCCTCGTATCTGCGAATCTGGAAAACATTTTCTAGCTGCTGACACGAGACCAACTCCGAAGTCAGATATAATACGATTAGGCTTAAAAAAACTCCATATTCCAAAGCAATTTGAATTACGCGTTTAAAAAATGCTTCTTACAGTACTGCAGATTTTTTGGACATTAGGCAGAATAGGAGTGGGACGACCTCTCGTTCAATCCTTCCATGAACGGAAAAGAGTTGGCGCATTATTGTGGGCACAACATCAAAAGTGCCGTCAACGAGTGCAAGTTGAATTGATGATTTTGTGCCGAATATAACCATATATTCATCTCCCACTTTCTCTTCTGCCAATATAAATAATTCGTTATCCAAAACGTATAGATTTAGAGGGTAATCTATTTCATCTATTGCTTGCGGATCTCTGAAAACTCCCATTTCATTCCGAGTGTATCCTATTTTTCGCTTTTGCGCGTACTTCGAGCGAATCGCGACATTTTTGGTTTGTTATTACCACCGATTGTTGCACTATTTGACTTGGATTAAGGGGTTTGTATATAGCGGCGTATTTTACAAAAGTATTTGTTCTGCATATAGGTTCGAGGGTATGCTTTTTTTAAACATTAAACATGCTCGTTATTTTCCATTGCTGTTATTATTCGAGAGGAACACTTATCTGGAATTTTTCTCGAGCACGTCCAATTAAAGGTTCCTTTTTGTCTTTTCATTTCCAAATAATAAAAATATCCGTTGAGACACAACATTTCTTTATTTTTATTGGTTTTTATTAATTGCACTTTATTCATTTTTATTTTTTTTAAACACGACACATTAAACAACACAATTGCGACTAATTTTAAATAAAATGCGGGAACATAATTTTGGACCAAACACACAGTGTATGTGATGCATTTTATTTAAATTTGCAAAGTGTTTTTTTAAACAGTATTTTTTTTTAAATGTAAGGGAAAGTTAGGGCAAAGTGATTTCTTAATTGTTTTATTTTTATGTAAAAATCGCGCGATTTGTTTCAAATAATTTTTTATTTAACTGAAAATGCAATTACAAACAGAATTTTGGAAACCAGAATTTTGAAAAACAGAATTTTGAAAAACAGAATTTTGGAAACCAGAATTTTCGTCGAACAGAATTTTGTACCCAACCCCTCACATATGTTGGGAAGTTTTCTAGGTGGAGCCTGTAACTAGTATTTGGTATATATTGTAGTTTTGAACCCAATAAAAACTAAATTTAGAAAAGCCAAAGTGCAAAACAGGCAAAACAAAGTAAATTTTCTCAAAAAAAAAACCTAATCATATTCTTAAAAAAAGTAACTTTTCTAAAAAAAAAATTCCTTATCTTAAAGAAGTACCTTTGCTTAAACAAAATAAACTTTTTACAAAAAGTACCATTCCTTAAAAATAGTATTTTTTTAAATAAGTACCTTTTCTTAAAAAAGTGAATATTCTTACAACAAATTGTATTTTCTTAAAAAACTACGTTTTCTTTAAAGAGTACATTGTTTGCGAAACAAAATAACGTTTCTTGAGAGAAGTACCTACTCTCAAAAGTTTACCTATTCTAGAAAAAAGACAAATTCTAAAAAAAGACCATTTCTTAAATAAACATTTTCTTCAAAAAGATACCTTCTCTTAAAAAAATCTCTGTTCTTACAAAAAATCCTTTTCTTAAAACTACATTTTCTTAAAAAAACATCAGCTGTAAATCAAAGAAGAACTTCTCTTTAAAAAATGACATTTTCGGGAAAATATTCTACACATTCTTACAAAATGGACCTAAAAGTTTACTTTAAAAAATTCAGCAGACAGTTGTCCGAGGACTTCGGCCACGGACTGTCCCTGCAGGCTGTGTCAGAGACACGGCCATTAAGTTTAGCGTAGAATACGCCATCCGATAACACAGAAAACATATATAACAATAAATTCATTTGCTTATATTATTTATCATTTATTGTTATATATGTCTTTTGTCTTATCGGATGGCGTACTACGTTAAACTTAATGGCCGTGTCTCTGACACAGCCTGCAGGGAGAGTGCGTGGCCGAAGGCCTCGGACAACTGTCTGCTGTAATTTTTATATTTACCAACGGCATTTGATTCAAGTCCGTTTAAAAAAAAAATATTATGTTCAATTTGTTTAAACTTAATTTAATTTATATATTTTAATTAATATTTTTATTGAAATTAATTCTGCGAATGTTGAGAGGGCCGCCCTAATATTAAAAAAGGTTTACCTTATCGAGTCTTTGCATTAGCATTCGAGCGTTGTGTGAAAGCTTTACGCTTTACAATGCAAAATTAATGTTACAACAGCTTTATTGAACCTTTCGCAAAAAAGCTTTATTACGTTAGCTTACTGTTTGTTTCACTTTTTACTAGATACATGTTGCCAAGCAACATTAGCTTGCTGTTCGTTTCACTTTTTACTAGATACATGTTCCTAAGCAATGTTGAGCAACCAAAAACACTCAACCAAACACCACACATATGTTTGAGTGTATGTGTTTAAACAATTTTCATTTGAGAAATTAAAATACTAGAAATATATCAACCAATATGAAATGTATATCAAACGAAAGATAACATCTTCATTTACCTACAAAAAAAATTTTAAAAAAATTCATCTAGCCGTTTCCTCAAATTCAATGAAATAAAGATTACAACAATAAAAACCTGACATGACTCCTCATACCGTAAGGTAAGACGTATTCTACGTCAAAAAATTTTAAAAAAATTCATCTAGCCGTTTCCTCAAATTCAATGAAATAAAGATTACAACAATAAAAACCTGACATGACTCCTCATACCGTAAGGTAAGACGTATTCTACGTCAAAATAAAAAAAATATATTCTAACAAAAACATTTTTTTGTAGAAAAAGTTTATCATTTTACAAAAAGTATCTTTTCTTAAAGATCCATTTAAATTATTGTATTTTTCAACGGGCGCCTTAGGCGTGTTGGAACTAACTAGTACATAATATACAGCGAAAGGAACTTCGTTCCAACCGGGTGTCCCCTGATACCTCAATGATTTTTTATTAACGTTAAATAGGATAAAATTCATGTATTTGATACTACAACACTTAAACACAATTCATATTCATAAAAAGTTATGGGAGCTTTTAGAGGCGAATTATGAAAAACGTCTCTCAAATGTCTTATAACTTTTTATGAATTTACAGGCTGACAACTTTGACTTGGTAACACTTATGCCTTGTTTCCACTACAGAATTATTCGTAATTCGCTCTCTCATTCGTATTTCAATCACCAATTACAAACCGAATTACGTAATTCACCATACAAAAGTTTGAGAGCGAATTACCTTTGCTTGTAGGTAATTCAGTTTGAATTACCTTATGAATACGAACAAATCATTGTCTTCACTAATTTTTATCGAAAGTTTATCGAAACAGCGGACAAAAAAATATAAAAGCAAAGAAAAAACAACTTAATAATATACAATGGATGCAAAATAGTAAATTATTAAAATAAAAGTGTGATGACCAGAAAACTATTGGCCACTGCGAAGTTAATGGAGGAGGCGAAAATAAATATAAAGGTTGTTGGATATCCAGAAATATTTTCTATAAAACGTACTCACATTTTGTTGTTACCATTCTCAAAATTATTGAAACGAGACAAAAAAAAAGTAAACAACTGTCAGATCGAATTATGTATGTGTAGTGGAAACGCGGTAATTCAGAATAGTAATTCAAAAAGCGAATTAAGTAATTGGCGCTGTAGTGGGAACATGGCATTAGGGTAGTATTCTAAAAGTCCCGAAAGTGAACTTAAAGTCAAAAAATGGTAGTTTATATATCACTTCGTGCTTGCGTTTGTTTACGAATGCTGTCACTGACATATGCGGGGTATAGAGTTGCCAAACTGAAATAAACAATTATAGATGAGAAAAAGTTATCTTGAGTGAAATGCTCAGAATGAAATAGATTAAAAAATTTAGCTCTATTTCAGTAGATCAACAGATTTTAAGATTGCTGTTATAACAGGTTTTTTAATAAGAGGGCTACAAAAAAGTTTTTTTTTTAAATAAAACAAACCCGGTTTTAGATACCAATGAAATTCTTTATTCCTGTGAAAGTACGTTCGATGCCATTATGTATGGAACTCGATTTCTTTTGCATGGCCACCACGGGCACACTTGCAGAAGTCCAGACGTTGAACCCAATTTTCGACGGTTTTCAAGCACAAATCGGCCGATACTGCTGCAATTTCACGTTCGATATTCGTACGAAGTTCATCAATCGTCGCTGGCTTATTGGCGTAGACCATTGACTTGACGTAGCCCCACAGGAAATAATTTAACGGCGTGAAATCGCACGACCGAGGTGGCCAATCGACTGGGCCATTTCGTGAGATGACACATTCACCAAATTTGGTTTCCAATAAATTGATTGTGGCATTCGCAGTGTGGCTTGTGGCGCCGTCCTGTTGGAACCACGTGTCCTCCAAGTCCATATTATCCAATTGGGGCCAAAAATATTCGGTTATCATTGAACGGTAGCGATTTGCATTCACAGTAATGTGCCGGTCTTGATCATCACGGAAGAAGTACGGAGCAATGATGCCGCCGGCCCATAAACCGCACCAAACCGTAATTTTTTCGGGATGCAATGATGACTCATGGATTACGTGTGGATTGCTGTCTGACCAATAACGCATATTTTGCTTATAGACGAAGCCATTCAGCCAGAAATGAGCCTCATCGCTGATAGTTGAGGCCTCTTAAAGTTGGCCTCTTAAAGTTGAGGCCACTGACTCCAAATTTCGGTAGTAAATTTTAATAATTTCGACTCGTTGTTGGCTCGTATATCTTTCCGTGATGAAATGGCAAACCTTACAGAAGAGAAATGTCAAAAGAGCGCGAAAAAATATGGCGTCGTTTGCTGTCCCTATCGATTTTCTTTTGTAGCGTCTCTGTTGAAAAACCCTTTATATACATAATACTGTATGTATTGATTGTAATGTATTGGTTCTTTTGTTTATTATTGTCAGCATCAACAGATGTCTATAATTTTTAAATATAATTATAATAGTTTTGCAACGCATTATTTATTTGAACGTTCCACTTCTAATTTTATTATTGTGAATAACAGTATAATTTTGAATAAAAAAAAAAAAAAATTGAGCTCTATCCGTCGAATGCATTTCATCCAAAATTGGCAACTACTTATAAGTAATGAAATGCAAAATACTTCCATCTGCCTATCCTCGATCGACATTTTTCTTTAAATTTGTTATTTCTTCAACTAACGCGAAGGACTGTGGCGTGTTCAATTTGTCAGCTGATGTGATCAAAAACGTTGCGCTGCGTGTTATAAACTACCCATTAAATAACGTAACTCAACGCAGGTAGTCACCGAACAGCTGAAACGTTTTATAAACTACCAAAACGACAAAAGTAACGCGAAGTGACTGATTCACGACTTATAGAATACCACCCTTAATGTATTAAGAATAACCGGAATTTCGCAATTTTGACGAACCGGGTTTTGGTTAAACCGAGCGGTAAAAACCGCTTTCTAACCGGTTTCGGTTTTTATGTCGAAATGGAAAACTATATGTTTTAAAACATTCAGTTATTTTTAATTCAGTCTTTTTGATATATGAGATTGATTTGTATTAAAAACTATAAAAAGATAATATTTCATTGTTAAGCAATTTACGCGCTTTGCTTTTAGCGAATTTCTTTGTTTAATTTGACGTAAGCTAAAATCTTAAATACACTTCTGCTGAAAGAAGATGTAGGGCTAGTTATATATGAATGTGTCAGTTGCCAAATCGATTAACTCCATCAAAAAATACCTGTAGAAACTTAAATTTTCGCTGGGTTTTCAAATTCCACGTTCATTATAAATGCAAACTGACATTATATATTACTTCACTACAGCTGTATCTATTATATAGTTAAATTCAAAATGAACTGGGTGCATTAGTTTAACCCACAGACACAAACATACCAAAATTTTGGGAAAGTGGAGTTAATCGATTTGGCAACTGACACATTCATATATGACGTTATATAGTTGAGTCAAACCACGTTAGGTTACCCATATAAAATGTATATGGAGTTGCAGCGTCATCTCATTTATAGATGCGCGGCAGTTCTATAGGTCATGAATACAAATTGTCAGAGTAGAAGTTGATACCCTAGGCGGTGATGACGTTTCGTCCCAGCTAAATGTCGAAGGGCACCACCACAATCGCCAAATGACTATACAATAAAGCAATATCGGGCGGATAACAGCTGTATATATCCAATAAACTATTTTTGGTGATAGGCCACATCGTCTTCCGATGGCCCTATTACAAGAATATAAAACCACTGTGACTCTTCTGATACTATCTATACTTTTTGACTTAAACCTAAGCTTTCTATCCAGAGCCACACCTCTATATCTATCACTATCCTGTAGCCAAATGTCTCCACCCCGCTGAAACAATGGCTTCTGTTTTCCTCGTAAAGAGTACGAGCTCGGTTTACTCCGGATTTACACCCAGTTCAACTATTTCCACTAGTTTTCTTCAGCTTGTAGCTGAAATCCTTTGAATAGGGAAGATGATCACCGAAATTTTGTAAGAGAGAAATGATATTACCAATCTTCCACGAATACTCTATTTAACAAAGGAGTAAGAAAAACGATATTAAATGAAATCAAACATTCGGAAATATGCCTGACTCACACGATAATAGTAATCACACAAATATTGAACTCCCACATGCTCGCGCACAAAGTTTTCGCTACTAACATTCTCGCACAATCATATCATCAAATTTTGATCACACTCACGGTTGATTCACGGCAATCGCGTGACTCGTGCCCATCTCTAGTAATAAACTAAATTGCTAAATGTAATTAGCTCAACAAATGCAATTTCTAAAAATTTAATTTCCATTGGCTATTGTACTTATTTTCAAAGCATTTCCTTCATATCTAACACTTACGGTTTTCAAATATTTTATACAGTACAGGTTTATGAATTTGAAAGTATTATGAGGCAATACCTATCAAAGCCACAAACCTCTACAGTTAAACAAATTCCAAATTATTAAAAGCATTCTCATATTTCATTACAATTGGAATCCGATTCCACAACCTGCATTTGCATTTCTTGAGAAAATTCAAATTAAGAATATTTTAATTAAACATTAATTGCGAACTTTTCTTCTTTTTCTTTTGCATTGGCATGAGATAAAGTAATGCAAATTAAAATCCAATGCAAATAAAAAAAACTGCATCTATGATATGAATGCGGTGCAGTAAATGAAAGTCGGGAAAAGAATAAAATTCTTTAAAATTTAAAAATTTGAAAAGCGTTAAAATTAGTAAAACGGGAAAAATAAATAGGAGCTCTCTTTAAAAGGAGTGTATAGGGACTCCCATAGCGCTCCTCAAAGGCGTGTTTGCGGAGGGCACTTATAAAGGGAGTCCGAAAAAGCTCCTCAAAGGCGTGTTTGCGGAGTGCACTTATAAAGGAGTCCCAAAAGGAGCGTAGAATCTACATCGTCATTTTATTATCTTTGTACTCCTAAAATGAAGCGCAACGTGTGGGGAGTCCTACACTGAACGGAAAAGCATCGTTACAGGGATGAAAATGTTCATCACCCCAACAACTTTTGTCATTGAAAGTGAGCTAACGTACACTTTTATTCCCGCTATGAAAATATGTTCATCAACTGAAAATTGTTCGTTACTGTGGTGAAAGTATGGTTGTTACTGCAATGAATTTGCTTCATTATTGCAACGAATTTGTTTCGTTGCTGCAATGAATTTGTCAGGCGCATACACACTCACAATTGTTCAGTTACATATTTCGGGGTAGATTTTTATTTACACGCAAAGAAAAAAAAAAACGTTTATTGCTCGGTTGCCACAACAATACTTTGATTGATTTCTATTAATATATTAATCGCAACCGTTCATGTGGTTCTCCCAAATAAATTCATATATCGCAAATGTGTATCATGTTGATGCAAACGAGTTCTCATTTGCATTAAACGCGTACAAAATTACGTTTGCCGGAAGCTGAAACCCGTTTGCGATAACTAAATTAGCAATTTTTCTAATGAGAGCACAGATTACGAAGAACGTAAATTTCGCTCATTCTCTCGACTGTATACACAGTCTTATCCACTCGGTTGGCATACACACTCACGCATACGCATTTAAGTGATCACACACAATATATCTTGGATGGACAATTGACGCGTTGTAGTTTGCTGCGCTTTTAGTTGTTATTTGAATGCAAAGCGAGACAGACGTGTAGGTATACAGTGAAAAAATAGACAAAAATGCCAACATTTTTTAAAACAAACTTTATGGGTAAAACCAAAATCATAAAAGTTGGAAATTTAAACAAACAAGTGCTTATGGACGCCATAAATAAAAGTTCTAATTCCAACTCGGTTGCTGTAAACGAGAGAACAGTTGGTGGAACCGTTTTTCGTTACTCACAAACGTTTTTAGCTTTAATTTTTCATAACTCGTTTACTGCAAACGTTTTTCAGTTCTCGCAAACGTTTTTTTTAGTTAGGACCAACTAGAACTCCGTTTCTGTAACCGAGGGAACAGTTGGCGGAACCGTTTTCCGTTTCTCTCAAACGTTTGTTTCAGCTTACATAACTCGTTCGCTGCAAACATTTTTCGGTTCACCCAAACGGAATGATATGTATGGCTTCACAGAAGTTCGTTTCTCCCAACTATAGTCGCCAAACGAACCTCAGTTATCTGAGATTTCGTTTGGGCGGAACGAGTTTTTTTTTGCGTGTATCTATTTAATTTTTAGATTCTCAAGTTACACAAACGATTACAGCAAACACATAAATTCACACAATTTAGTTCTCACAATGAAAGATTATTACTAAGAATAAATATTTAGTCTGTTTTAACAAATTTATTACATTATTCTGGCTTGCTAATTTTTTCGACTATTTCTCGCTCTAAACCGTCAAAAAATTTAGTTTCGTTACAATAACGAAATAGTTTCGTCAACTAAATATATTTAAAAACCTCCAAAATAAATAAATAATAAATATAAACTATAAAAAGTAAGTGATAATCCAAATATTAGCTGTTTAAATCTCATGCATTTACTTTTTTTAATTTTGAACCCATTTTTTCTACAAAATTCAAATATAATAAAAATTGTTGCAGGAACGAAAATTAAGTTGTTGCAGCAACGAATTGAAAAATTGTCAAAGAAGTCAAGTATGAAATTTTTCCTTGCAGCGACTACCAAATTGTCGGATATGCGACATTTTTCACTATAACAACGTCAAAACATTAACGAAAATGTTTCATCCATGTGAAGAAGCGATTTTCTTTAAGTGTAACGGAGCAGCTTGGGGACTCCGTTGGTTATCTGGGATATGACTACCCACACGGTGCTCAGCACTCTCAATATATTTGAGAAAAAATTGGGTGAAAAATGGGTGTTTTGGAGCGCCTACAAGCTCATTGAGATAACCCGCAAGGGCTCCGTGCGGACTCCTATACATGAGTGTTTTTGGACTCCCAGAGCGCTCATTCAGATAACCCGCAAAGACTCCGCACGGGTATCTTTTTTCACCTCTAATTTTTGAAACAGGTCTCCTGAAATTATCTGAAAACAACCCAGAATGAGTTCTTTGTATTGCTTTTCCCAAATGCTCCTAAGTTAATAATTAGTTAAGAACATAAGATATCTTCATAAGGCATCTTAAGTACTCTCAGCAAAACAATCCGTCTGCACAATCCGTCTGTATATGTATACTTCAATGATTGTTTTGTTTTTACAGAATTTTCTAATAATGGGTGATCCAAGTAGACATACTTTTTTCAATAGCCGTTTTCTGACAGATCACTTGTGAGTCGTGTCATGCTGTCATGTTATTTTTGTTTAGTATTGTTTGGCATTTCATCATGGAAAGACTTACGCCTGAACAACGTTTACAAATCGTTCAACTTTATTACGAAAATTCACGTTCTGTGAGGAATGTGTTCCGTGCACTTCGCTCAGCTTATGGTCAACATAATCGGCCTACTGAGCGTACTATTCGCAACAAAATATTCGACCGAATAGACCACGTCCAGCACGCAGTGAAGAAAATATAGCGGCCGTAGCTGTGTGTACACGAAGACCGTGGAGAGTCGATTCGGCGCCGTTCGCAGCAACTCGGACTGACGTATGGAACGACTTGGCGCATTTTATGTCGAGATCTTAAATTGAAAGCTTGTGCAAGAACTGAGGCCGTCCGACCTTCCCAAGCGACACAGCTTCGCTCTATGGGCTCTTGAAAAGTTCCAAGAAGATCCGACATTTTCGAGCCAAATTTTGTTCAGCGATGAGCAAAATTGCCGCATTTGGGACGAAGAGCAACCTGAAGAGATTCCACAGCTGCCACTTCATCCAGAAAAATCAACGGTTTGGTGTGGTTTGTGGGCCGGTGGAATCATCGGTCCATATTTCTTCAAAAATGATGCCGGTGAGAACGTAACCGTCAATGTGGACCGTTATCGTGCCATGATAACCGACTAGTTGATGCCTGAAATTGATGCTTGTGATCTCGGCGACATTTGGTTTCAACAGGACGGCGCCACTTCCCACACATCGCATCAATCAATGGATTTATTGAGAGAACACTTCGGTGAGCAGATAATTTCACGATTTGGGCCGGTCGATTGGCCATCAACATCGTGTGATATCACACCGTTAGACTTTTTTCTGTGGGGATATGTAAAGTCTAAAGTTTATGCGGACAAACACGCTTCGATTCAGGCCTTGGAGCAAAACATCACGCGTGTCATTCGCCAGTTACCAGTCGATATGCTCGTCCGAGTCATCGAAAATTGGACTCAACGGAAGAACCATCTGAGACGTAGCCGCGGCCAACATTTGATAGGCATAATCTTCAAAAAATAAATGCCAAAGAATGTTCTTTCAAATGATAATAAACATTCCCCATTCAATTTGATTTTTCGGTGTTTTTTTTTCTTTAAAAACGTAGGGAAGCTCGAAATGGATCACGCTTTATTTCTTCCGGTAATTTTGGAGGAGTTTCTCACGAGGCATCGCTCCTGAAACAATCCCATGCGGTGCTCTTTCGGATGCCCTTTATAGGCGCACTCCGTGAACAATCCCTTGTGGAGCGCTGCGAGAGTCCCTCCACGCTCCTTTTTAGGAGCACAAAGATAATAAAATGGCAATATGATTCAACGCTCCTAAAACAATCCCATGCGGAGCTCTTTCGGATGCCCTTTATATGTGCACTCCGCAAACACTCCCTTGAGGAGCGCTACGGGAGTCCCTACATGCTCATTTTTTTAGAGCGCTCTGAATTTGGCTGTCTGGGTTGCACCGTCGGCTCTCGTGAGAGTAGAACGTAGGTTCGATCCCTGCTCTAGCCACCTTACATTTCTTTCGACGGCGACACTATTGGATATATAGCCATGATGAAGCATCTCAAAATACTGTTCGGAAACTGTATCGTAGCTGTAGCTCACCGGATATGAGAAGCTCTCTCCAGCCCCTTCACGGGATTTAAAAGGAAAGCCATTTGTTGCCGACTTTATAAAATTTGCCTAATTGTCCGATTCACAATGTTAGTATATCAAAATAGTCCTTGACTCCTTACCTACTATTCGATGGAAATCGATTCTAATCCACTATGTGTCGTCGACAATGCATTCCAGGGATTTAAGTAAATCTATACCTCATTATTATTCTATAGTTGGCAGTGTGAAAAGTTGAGTATTAATTGGATTCTCTTTATTAATTAGTTATTGCCTTAATTTTAATCGCATATATCGTATGTCCACTTTCGTACACTAGTGTGACTTTAAGCCTCCAAATATTTTTTGGATTATAAATGAGTTTATGTGGTGTTAGTGTGCAGAGACGGACTATTGTTGGCAGAGAATATTCAAGTAGGCAATGAAAATACAAGTATAGTGTTGTCCACATCTCCATCAAGGATATTGTTTTTAGCCACAAAAAAAAAGGAAAACAAAAATTACCTCACAAACACCGAACGTTTTCTGAATACCACATTATAACCTATAAAAACCCATCTAACCATCTTTGTTGCCTGTACACAGGCACAAGTTCATCTAGACAAGTTGCTTGGTAAATTTAAGTCAAAACCCATTAGCCGGTTTCAGATGTAGGTTTGTACGGCTGTATGGTTTTTCATTGGCCACCGGCTTTTCATGTGAGGTGGGATCATGGACGTCGTATTGTTTACCCACCTCCATCAAAACAGACTTAGGGCAGTGGAACACGCGACATAAGCATCACACCGATGATGGGGATCTCTTGTGATACTGTGAAGGCATAATCGATTTTTTTTTGTTGGCTAAAGTGACAAAAGATAACAACGGACAATATAAACAGGCGAGCAGAGGAGGGCGGTTTATTTCCCATTATATTAATATATACAGACAGAGGATGTACATGTGTAAATGTATAGAGAGCGATATATGTATGTATTTGCGTGTATGTAAGCGGTTGTATTTGTATGTGACTGTCTGGGAGGCCTTGTTTTGGCCAACGGCATATCCTAGCCGATGACAGTAGCCAGTGTTAAATTTTTAACTATATCCATCTAAACCCTCTCACCCGAAACAATAGCAATAAAAGGAGTGTTGCCTGCCATGTGCCCACGAATATAGGAAATTTTTTGATGATAACGATGATGAAGACGTTCATGAAATTTTGTTATTTATTGGTGTTGTTGTTGTTGCTGTTACTGATGATGTTAATGTTGCTGCTGACCCTTTTTATATTCATTGGACATACAAAGGACATCAATGAAGGTCTATAGTGTTCCATAAATAAAATATTAGTTTTGTCTTCATATATATATATATATACGTGTACTATTTTTAGAATGAATTTATTCCTTGGCAAGCAGAGAAGGAGTGATGTGTAACGCCAAAAATTATATAATTTAAAGAATTACTGTATAAATATATGTAGCAAGTTACCGATACAGCCGGAACTTTATTTTCTAATTAAAGTTATCTCGATATTATATCAAAAGAACCACGTTTCCTCGCAGGGATGAAGCATGTTCATTAATGTGTTTACATGGCTGCAATGAAGAGTTCCGCATGCCGCATAATTTTGTCGTTACTTCATTCCGAACGCTGCGTTGCTGCAAATACTTCATCTTTGTGGCCCGGACGAAACATATTTTTGAATTTGAATTTGATGACTGATTTTGTTTGTTTTTATTTAATATATGAGAAATTCATACTACAAGCTTACAAGGTCAGAACAATTTTTTTAAGTGAAAAATGATTGGGTTTTGTTGAAATAATACACAATTCAGATATACACACTCCCTGGAATGTCTAGTTTCGAATCCGTGACATGTTCATAGTCAGATGCCTAACTACTGTGCCTGAATTGATTCCATCGATAATATCTTCAATCATCTATATTCAACCTCTAATATTCAATCTACATAGGCAAATTATTATCGATCGAAGATCCCTACACTCTGAGAAATCTGTATTTTTTCTTGTTTGGACGAAAATATATCGTGTGGTTGCATCTTGTTGCAAATATTGTATACTTGTGTCCAAACACATTATGTTTGCTATTTAATATTACATGTTTGGGACACAATGACTAATATTTTATTATAGTTATATGTGTTTGTTATCCAAATACTGTTTTGTTTATGATATGCGATTGTTCTCAGTCTAAGTTAATGTAGTTGTAAGTGTATAACTATAGTTTTACATTATTCTTCCAGTCAGTGATTCATAAATATTCCTGAATGCGTGTGTAAATGATGTTTATTATGTTGACTAATTTGTTTCATTGTACACGTATTTGTATCATCCTTTGTTCTTAAGACATTTGAAATGATACTGGACATTCACGTTCGAAGTAATCTTCCACAGAATCTACTATTGAGTTCTCAGCATGCCTATATCAAGAAGGGCAGGTCAACTGAGACGGCTCTCCACTCTATATTCAGCATAATAGAAAACTCTCTTGAGAATGAGGTCTTCGCTCTAAGGACCTTCCTGGACATCGAGGGAGCCTTCAATATCATTCAACCTTCGGCGATTCCTAGGTCGTTACAGAATCTAGGAGTCCACAGCTTAGTGACACGCCGTCAAAGCTGAATGGGGTGGTGTTCCAATTGCTAGGACCGTTAACAGTGGGACACCGCAGAGGAGAGGTCTGTCTCCACTATTATGGTTAACTTCTGTCAATGAACTGCTTCTTGAATTGGACAGGGCCGAATGCCAGGTCTTTGCCTATGCCGATGATATTGCTATCATCTGTACTGGTAGTAACCTCAATTTACTTAGCATTCGTACAACCAGCGTACTTAGTCTGATTTCGAACTGGACCGCTAACAATGGACTATCATTTAACCCACTTAAAACCGAGCTTATCTTGTTCTCTCGGAAATATAAAATACCCGCATTTCAACTGCCGTCAGTTAATCGGTTGCAATTACAGTTGACGGAAAAGGTCAAGTATCTGGGAATAATTCTCGACAGAAAACTGTCTTGGAAACCGAATGTGGTGGAGAGGGTGAAAAAGGCGTCTGTTGCTCTTTACTGTAAAGGGGCTATAGGAAATCGCTGGGGACTGCCTCCTAAGATCACCATATGGATTTATACGGCAATAGTCAGACCAATACTTCTCTATGGCATCGTAGTTTGGTGGAGGTCCCTCCAAAAGAAATATATTCTGAATTCCTTGATGAAAATTCAAAGATCAGCACTGATTAGCGTTAGTGGGGCAATGGGGACGA
Organism: Phaonia tiefii; assembly: GCA_963931995.1. Lineage (NCBI taxonomy): Eukaryota > Metazoa > Arthropoda > Insecta > Diptera > Muscidae > Phaonia > Phaonia tiefii. The sequence goes on from OZ008367.1 coordinate 91,229,723, forward strand.
CGTCAGGTACTGCACTTAGTGCTATTCTGAACATCTGTACTCCTGATATCATGGCCGAATCTCATCCCTGGTGAGTATCACAGACTGTGGCGTTTTGATATCGGGGCATTCCGGACACGCTGAATTACTACACCGGATCAACTCTATTCCCGTAAAAACGGACTTCTGTATCCCCTACCTTCTACCAGCGACAAATCTAAGGACTTCTATTCCGAACAGGAATACCTGGGAAAAGTCACTGGAAGGGAATACCAGTAGTATCAGATTTTTGACGGATGAATCAAAGTTGGACGAGCAAGTAGAACCTACAAATAAATATCTCCCTCAAATTAACTCCATACTGGAGGTTGCTGAACTACTGAAAAGTAGTGTCACAACCCTCCGGAGAATATGTATCTACACGGACAGCCAGGCTGCCATAAAATCCCTGGAAGCCATGTTTGCTACGTCCCTGACAGTGAAAGAATGCCACTCATCAGTTAGGGTGATGGCAGACTATTTTGACATCAGGCTCATCTGGGTACCGGGACACAGCGACATTTCAGGCTATTGCGTAGCGGATGCGTTAGCTAGACAGGCCACTACGGCACAGGTTCTTCCTGCAAAAGAAGGTGTTAGTTTGCCAATCTCTACCTGCCGTTGGCAGATCAGGCAGTGGGCCGATAATATGTTCAAGAACAAGTGGAAACTTACTTCAACTTGCAAACAAGCCAGGGTCCTCTGGCCACAGGTGGACAGGAAGAGGACTAGGCAACTACTTAACTTGCCGAGAGGCAGGTTATCCACAATGATAGGAACACTTACGGGACATTGTTTTGTATTAAAAAACGCCCTAAGATTGGGACATAGAAACTCCACTCTCTGTAGATGCTGCATGGAAGAGGACGGAGAAACGACGAAACACCTTCTCTTGGATTGCCCTGCTGTGGCAGGACTGAGAAATAGGATATTCTTATAGACTAATTCATTGAAAGGGCAAATTGGCTAGACGACTGGTCAATAGTTGCTATGGAGGAAATTGCAGGTATCACAATGGGCTTCTTTAGCCGAAGTGTGCTAGACAGCGTGTTGTCTTGTAGCCTTTTCAACCAACACGCTGAAAAAACTGTCGGGTTTTGTAGTTTGGATGCAAATATAACATATGTTTGGAGCTTGTCGCAAATATACTATACTTGTGGCCAAACGCATTGTGTTTGCTATTCAATATTACATGTTTGAGACACAATGATTAATATGTTATAACATATGTGTATGTATATCTGTGTTCATATGTACATACGTATATCTGTGTTTGTGATACAAATACAGCCGTGTTTGGTGCACTGTTTATGCTCTCTGCAGAGCAAGAGAATAAAAGAGTGGCAACGCGTTTGAATATCTTGTAAGTGGTATCTGTATTTTTGCATTATTCTCTCAGTCGGTGATTCATAAATATTCCTGAACGTGCGTGTAAATTGCAGATAAAGTCAGTGTTTCTTATTTTGGCTGATGTATTGCGTTTTAATTTCATGTATTCAGCCGTTAATGGTTCATCGGACAGAGGATATCAAAAGCGCTCGATCAGTGAAAAAAGGTTAAACAAACGCTCGGACGGTTATATGGTTTGTGATATTGCTATAGTTATTGTGTTTCGCATATATTCATGTGTGCTACCAAAGTGAGAAACGATTTTGAGGAAAGGAACTGGAGAGAGCAACAACGTGAATCCCCTTTTCTGCCCGAGCCTCTACTGAAAAAGCCGGAAAGGCCGACCATTTGTGAAATGTAATTAAAAAAACACAAGTAATTAGTACACGCTTATCTTACATGTGCTAAATTTGTATATAAGTATATTGTTCGTGTACCAACGCACTGTGATAAACAAGGCATAGTTGAAACCTTCTGAAAACATAAACGTGAGAGACAACAAAGAAATGAGAAACAACAGAGCAGCAGATTCAAAACAAAACAAATAATGCATTCAATGGAAGTAAATGTAAAAATCATTTAAATCTTTTAATTTTTTGTATTAATTATTTATAATTATAATAATTATATTTATAATTATAATAATGAAAGAAAGAAAGAATAATTCGTTTCTAAATATTATTATATTTGGGAAAAAATACGCATATGTTTCCACGTAAGTATATGGAGATTTGGGGAACACGCGAATTCTTCCACGTAAGTATATGGATGTTTGGGATGAAGGGCGCATATGTTTCCAGGTAAAGCATACATATTTATCAGTAAACATGTTAATGTTTGTATTTAAATACTCCTGAGTTTGGGACTTGCGAACATGTAAATGTTTGAAGTGTGTTCCAAACATATACATGGTTACTGTATGTTTGGGAGAATATGTTACAGAGGCCGTTTTCTTCAGCGTGCATGAGAACATATAAATAATAAATAATTCAACAAAATATTTGAACAAAATAAACATAGGAATAATAAATCTGTATATATATAAAATTATCGTGTCACAATGTTTGTTATCAAACTCCTCCGAAACGGCTGAACCGATTTGTATGAAATTTTGTGTGCATATTGGGTAGGGCTGAGAATCGGCCAACATCTATTTTTCATACCCCTTAATGATAAGGGTGACCCATCCCTAAATATTTTTTTTACAAAATCTATCTACGATATTTAAAAATGAGTTTGTGTTTGTTTGCATTTTTTAGTACCGTATAGACACGAAAACGGTTGGGCCGATCATTTTCAAATTTTCACAGAATGCAGCTGTCAGTGGTGAAAATAGGGTACTTGAATTCTTTGGTATATGAAATGGCCGTGGACCCGCCCATTGGAACCTATTTTTGAAAACGCAATGTCTGGAGGACTGTTCCACCAATCGCCTTGAAAATTTGTGTGGATGCATTTGACAGAAAAATTCGGGATCCAACAAAGACTTATATATATTTGCACCAGATGGCAAAACTAGACATATTGTATATCCTAGAGCACTTGAATAAATAGATGAAAAATAACAAAATTGGGATTCACTAAAATTACAATTCAGGGGTAGCGAAGCGCAACGGGTCCAGCTATTATAGTATAATGAGAAGCTTCTTAAACAAATCAGTGAGCTGATCGAAATCTAAACAAATACTTCTAACAAATAGTTATTTAACATTCTTCTGCATAATATTCCAGTCAACTACAAATTTATTTGCCCAATGTCAATTAAACGTGGCATTATCTCGTGTCGGAACGCCAGCTAATCCATTCATATACTGCAAACATAATGGAACAAAATAATTTTGTTCACGCATTGGCATTAGAAAAACTTTGAAGGCAAAACGAAGTTTGCCGGGTCCAGCTAGTTATCTATAAAATAGTAAACAATTTCACTAAACGTGTTTCTACTTTATAGCAAACCATTTTGATTGGGTAGTGTAAACCTATAAATTCTGCGTGACAAAGGTCCTATTCAGTTGTAAAATCAACAAAGCCGGTGAAGAGAGCCTCTAACGCGTTATAACAACCTCTAATGCGGTTATGACAAATCCCAAGTTCGGTTGTGACAGCCTCTATTTCTGTTGTGACAATCTCTAAATGCGGTTGGGGAAACTCCAACCCCCGGTTAGCGTAACCGAATTTTTCTGTGGGTGTGTATAGAATTGTCATTTTTTCTAAGAACATTTTTAGAAATATATTATATTACTTGAAGCTGGTCTGTAACGAGACAGAAATATAGAAATGGAAGAATAGCACCATCGTATGAACCACGAGTTGAACGACTTTAGTTTGAAGTTTGAACTAAATTGGAACAATTGCCTTGGATCCGACATGCCAGTATAATTGATAATGGAGATACAGCGGGAGTGGTATTTGAAGCCATACCCGGTGAAAGCCGTAAGCTATAATGACTTAGACTTCGCTGGTAGTTCTAAGTAGATGAATCCCTGTGAAAGCTTTAAGAGAGGAGAGAAGAAAGGCGATAAAACGAACCGGCTGATAACAAATGTTAACTTTGTGGTGTTAGGCCGCTAAACATAATGGGTCGGAATTGGTCTTGTAAACTAAAATACAAATATATCAGTTTATTCTGTGGTTAAATGTTTCTCCTTTCTAACAAACAAAAAAGACTCTCCCTCTGGGACGAACAGTTAAAAATAATCATTTTGTTCTGCCTGTATATTTGATTAGGTTCAGACAACCCATTTAGCCATAACCGAATTTAAAGGTTGCGGTAACAGAATTTGTAGGTTGCCAGAACCACACTAGAGGTTACCGCAACCAAATTAGAGGTTGTTGCAATCGCGTGAGAGGTTGCCACCATCACATTAGAGGTTGTCACAATCGAGTTTAGTGGTTGTCATAACCGCATTAGAGGTTGTCACAACCATATTCAAGTTTGTCAGTTTGTTAGCGGTTGCCATAGCCGACTTAGAGGTTGTCATAGCCGAATTAGTGGTGGTCACAATCGAATTAGACGTTGTTACAACCATTAATGGTGCATTTCTGAATGCATTATACATAATTTAGTTTCAAATATTCTCACTAATATTTACAAATCGAGGAATTGATTCACTTTAAAGTGGGTAACCTTAAGAGATACGAAGTACGTTTACATGAAGTTTGAAAAACCGCACCGGACAGTCACTCGATGTGAATGCATCGGCTTCTCCTCGACGACATGTGGATTTTTAGGGCCCAAAGCCGATAATTTTGTTGGTTATCGTAGCACCGAGGTGAAAATGAGCTTAATCGGAAAATATGATTTTCCTCTAATAATGTTTATCTTTAGCCAAGTGAGCTGCAGCCCATTCGGCGAAGCCACAACGAATGGATGGTCACGAGGCTTCAGTTCTTGTATTAATTGGAGTTTATATGCCTTCACAGCGAAGTCTTTATGCAAAAGTCTGCCCAAAGAAGTGCGAGAATTGATCAATTGCTGCGAAAGGTGGCGAGTTGATGTTGATGGCTATTCGAGGACACTTTCAGCTACAGCGGCTTTATTTTCCACCAAACGCACTCGACGACCACGTGCATGAGTTCTATTGTCCAATAAGGGCCCGGATTGACGAACTCACTTCCAAAATTGAACCGCAAAATGCGTTGATGGCGCTCTATTTCTATCGAATTTATTTCGATGATTTTCTACAATTTCAGTTGAAGTCTCAGAACTTTTGTAAAAAGATTTTATTATTTCCCAATTTTTTTCAAGCGAACAGCAACCCATTTTGTAAATTTCTAGCCTTTAACTAATAATCTGTTACTTCGCAAATGTTAAATTGGTCATCTGCTTCGAAATAACGGTCGGTTGTAGTTCCAAATTTTCATGGCCCACCCTTTAATAGTGTTCAGAATTTTAAACGTCAGGTTAGCAATATATGGAATTACCGAATATTTGGTTACCGAATTCAAAATTAGTTCGGTTAAGTCAAAGGAATTCATAACAAATTCAGTTGTAGCAACTTAGTTTTTCATAAATGTGGTTACTGCAACCGAATTAACACCAAATTCTTTTGTTGCAACCGACATAAACCATATTCTTATGTAGCCACTAGACTGTTCAAATCCGAAACCGAAAAACCGGTTAACATGTTTTCGTGCAACTAACCGTGTGCCGGTTTTTTAAAAAAACCAAATTTTCGAATAAACCGAAAACCGGTTATTAGATGTCGGTTATCCGGTTTATGCTCTATTTGTGTTAAAACTTTTTACAAACTTTTAATAATTAAACAATATTAATTATTTTTTTGAATTAAGGCACGACATCTATTTTGAAATATAATACTAATATGATTTTAAGCAGTTTTGAATAACTAAATAATTTAAATTCGTGTATTAATTGATTTTTTTCACTTTATACGATTATCATTCATGAAAACTGATTTCAAATTCGAACATGGTTTTTAAATATAATTGTGTTTAATGTGAAAGTGAATTAAACTTGTCAATTTTACCTAAAACATTCATTGCAAATTGGGATATAATTTACATTTTAATTTAAAAACAAAACTTTACTGCACAATTTAAATACAGCTGTGAAATTCTGAGTTTGAAACACCAATTCAATTCAATTCATTTCAATAAAAACCAATTCATTTCAGTTCCATTCAATTAAGGAGATAAAAAGAATTGAACTAAATTAGACCAGCTTACACTTAGTTAGATTAGATTGGATTGAAATTGATGGAATTGAGCTGAATTAAATTGCATTGCATTGAATTGAATTGATTTGAATTGAATTGAATTCTATTAAATTCAATTGAATTGAACTAAATTGAATTGAAATGAATTGAATTGAATTCAATTGAATTGAACTAAATTGAAGTGAATTGAATTGAAGTGATTTGAATGTTATTAAATTGAATTGAATTGATTTGAATTGTATTCAACTGAATTGAATTGAATTGAACTGAACTGAACTGAGTTGAATTGAATTGAATTGAATCGAATTGCATTGAATTGCATTGAATTGAATTGAATTTAATTGAATTGAATTGAATTGAATTTAATTGAATTGAATTGAATTGAATTGAATTGAATTGAATTGAATTGAATTGAATTGAATTGAATTGAATTGAATTGAATTGAATTGAATTGAATTGAATTGAATTGAATTGAATTGAATTGAATTGAAGTGAAGTGATTAGAATTTAATTAAATTGAATTGAATTGATTTGCATTGTATTGAACTGAATTGAATTGAACTGAACTGAGTTGCATTGAATTTAATTGCATTGAATTGAATTGAATTGAATTGATTTGAATTGAATTGAACTGGATTGAAGTGAAGTGCATTGAATTGAAGTGATTTGAACTTAATTAAATTGAATTGAATTGAATTGAATTGATTTGCATTGTATTGAACTGAATTGAATTGAACTGAACTGAGTTGCATTGAATTTAATTGCATTGAATTGAATTGAATTGATTTGAATTGAATTGGACTGAATTGAAGTGAAGTGAATTGAATTGAAGTGATTTAAATTTAATGAAATTGAATTGAATTGGATTGATTTGAATTGTATTGAACTGAATTGAATTGAACTGAACTGAGTTGAATTGAAATGAAATGAAATGAAATGAATTGAAATGAATTGAATTGAATTGAATTGAATTGAATTGAATTGAATTGAATTGAATTGAATTGAATTGAAGTGAACTGAACTGAATTGAATTGAATTGAGTTGCACTGAACTGTATTGCATTGACTTGAATTGAATTGAAGTGGATTGAATTGAATTGCATTGAATTGAATTGAATTGAAGTGGATTGAATTGGATTGAATTGAGTTGAAGTTAATTGAATTGAATTGAATTAGCTGAAATATTATTTAACGGAAAATTTAAAAATATTAAAATCAGACAAATGCTGCTATATTTTCAGAATTCATAAGTGCAACAAAACAAGACAAGAAAAGTTTATTTTGTGTTGATTTTGTATTAAGTTGTTTACAAAAACGTGAACATATTGTTTTACATACGAAACGAAATAGCCGAGATATTATCGCAATTAAAACAGAAAATTTACCTGATTTTCCCATTCTATGAAACCGATAACTGGTTTTACGTAAGATTGATTTTTCGAATAACCCGAAACCGGTCATTCGAAAATGCCATTTTTTTGAACACTCTAGTTGTAACACAATTGATACCAAATATAAATTACAGATAATTTAGTTTATGGCACGAATATAATTGGAACATCAGCACAGGAATTTGGTAAATCTTTAACGATACAAATCGGTAGTTAAATTCCCAAAATTCATAAAATTCCAATACAAATTTTCAGTTTTCAATTTAGCTACCGATTTCTATCGTTAAAAAGTTACAGAATTCCGGTGCAGTTCTCTCAACCGAATCATTTTTGAAACGAGATTGTTTCAACCGAGTTTCAGTTGTGGGGGCAACAGCCGAATGTATGCTTGGCACAACCTCTTTTCAATGAACTATTTCGGTGAGTGTGACACCTTTCCCTTAATAAAATCTAAGGGTAAATTTATCTTTTTCATACATTTATCATCTTGCCATCCAAAATATCTTGTATAATGAGTACGATGCTCTTATTCCTTGCCTGTACTTGGATCGGGTATATCGATTAGGAGTTGACTTCAAAACAGATATTTCATCTTCTTCGATTTCTCGCCAATCGTGTGTAACAGCGCACAGCTTTTAGTGTTGAGAGTTTGACTTGTTTTCATTGGCATGAACTTTTACTAAATCAATTTCTCGCGAAACTGTAAATCATAATAAAATGTAACCCGCCCCAAACTATCTTAGCATTCATGGAAGATTCACTATTTAATAATTCTTCCTGAAAACATTTTAAACTTTAAGCCAAATTTATCGCAGTGACCTCATTTCTGTTCATACATTTTATCTGTGCCAGCAAGCTGAGTGGTTGGATGCTTAGAATGGATGCTCTTCCTCTATCTGGAAGAAGCAGAAGTAGCGATGAGTGAGTAGCGGCAGTTGTCTCCTTATCCTCTTAAATTTGTAACAATGTAGGCGTCCTGCCACTACAAACTAAAACATCGGCATCCTCAAACACGCAACCGAGTATTTTTTAGCTTCAAGTTCGAATACAATCACATGAATTGTATGTTTGTATGTAGTGAATTGTAAGCAGACTTGTTTGATTATTGTTGCCAAAATATTTATGGCCGAGTTTTGTTCGTTTTATGTCGCTGTTGTTGTTGTTGTTAAATCATGGCCATTACAGTATATTGTTGCTTGTTCGCCTTATAATTGTGCTGGAATGAGGACTGCTGGTTAGATGGCTGACTGGATAGCTGGCGGCCTGACTGGATGGCTGCTGTTAGTATATTGGTTCGTTCCTCTGGTTTCCTAAACACATCATGGCAACAATTAGGCTTAAATTATTTGACATTTTTATGTGTTTGCACATATGTACGGCAGCTTTACTTCCGTTTTTTCTAAGTTGGCGGCTAAAATCGTTTAATACTCGTACATTTACTACTCAGTAACCGATGTTGGCAAACGATTTCTCTTACATCTGTGGTTGTATTTCTTTCGATTAATTGACCCTTAAAGAAGGTACGAAGAAGGAATTACAAAAAGGATACGACGAAATCGTTGACATGTACATACACATGTATTTGTTATTCTTACAATTGGTAAAATACATTCGACCGTATAATTCTTCTGTACATGGATGTGTGAAGGAGGAGCTGCTGTCCGCTGTTCATTGTAGTTTTGTAATCTAAATAGCTTTTACGACTTTAAGTGGGTTTTGTGTGGCTTTTGAAATAATTTTATCCTTGAGGAATTTTGTATTGCAACTGAGTAGAATGTTATCATTATTGTGGCGTGTGAGCATTGCAATGTGTTTTAGTCGCAATGCACTTGTTTCTTTCTCTGTTACGCCAACAACTGGAAAAATAAGCGAACTAATATGTAGGATTACATCGACTTTACAAGCACCTACTAAATATTATTAGGTGACCGTCGATGGTGCAATAGTAGTGTGCGCGGCTCTTGTACATGAGCACCATGTACATGCTCACACCACCTAACATTTCTTTCGACGGCTGTCACCTCGCTTAGTGACTTACCGCCATATTCATAAAAAGTTGTGAGAGGTTTAAAAAATTTGCTGTTTTCGATTTGCAATAAAACAAAAAATGTAGTTGAACATTTTCGATTTCCTGTGAACTATACAATTCATGGAATTTTTTTATATTTCTTTTTTTGACTTGTGTTGATGCACTCAAGAAACGTTACTGTTTAAGTTTTCCAAATATTAGTTTTTTTCAAATTTTGAAATTTAAAATGTATGTTTAAACCTTTTTGACTTTCTTGAACTGTATCTCAAACAGTTTTATAGCTATTGCACCCAATTGCCATTTCAAAGTGTGGTCTTTTGGCTTTAATATGCGTATTAGAGTGACGGTTTTGTACAAAACCTAATATTCGGTTATTAGATGTCGGTTAACCGATTAACAGGTTTATACTCAATTAGTTTTAAAAGTTCTAACAAACTTTTAATAATTAAAAATAAGATATAATTTTCATATGTTAATTATTTTTTTGAATTCACTAACACGACATCTATTTTGAGATATAATAAGAAGAAGATTTTAAACAGTTTTTAACAATTAAATAATTTAAATTGGTATATAAATTGATTTTTTACACTTTATAAGATTATCATTCATGAAAATTTTTTTAATTTTTCAAATTTAAATATTGTTAATGTGATAATCAATTTTACATTAACCAGGCTTTGCAAATTGGAATATGATTTTGCATTTTAATTTAAAAATAAAACGATATTTTTAAATTTAAATACAGCTCTGAAATTTTGAGATTGAAACAAAAATAAAAATATTCAAATCATTTCAGTAAAAACCAATTACAAAAAAAAAATGTTTTCCCATTATATCCCATGAAGGATTGGGGAGATCTTTTCACAACCAGTGAGCGGTGCGCTTTCTTGTTTTTACTGATTGGGACCTACAGTTTTACACCGGTTCCGAACGGTATTTTGAGAAGCGTTTTCATGGCTAACTACCCGATAGTGTCGCCGTCACTATGCGATTCAATTTAGTTCAATTCAATTAAGAAGACAAAAAGAATTGAACTGAATTAGACTTGATTAGACTCTGGTATCTTACATTGGATTGAATTGACTTGGATTGCATTGAATTGAGTTGAATTGAAATGAATTGAATTGCATTGAATTGAATTGAATTGAATTGAATTGAATTGAATTGAATTGAATTGAATTGAATTGAATTGAATTGAATTGAATTGAATTGAATTGAATTGAATTGAATTGAATTGAATTGAATTGAATTGAATTGAATTGAATTGAATTGAATTGAATTGAATTGAATTGAATTGAATTGAATTGAATTGAATTGAATTGAATTGAATTGAATTGAATTGAATTGAATTGAATTGAATTGAATTGAATTGAATTGAATTGAATTGAATTGAATTGAATTGTACTGAATTGAATTGAATTGAATTGAAATGAATTGAATTGAATTGAATTGAATTGAATTGAATTGAATTGAATTGAATTGAATTGAAGTGAAGTGAATTGAATTGAATTGAATTGAATTGAATATTGAATTGAATTGAATTGAATTGAATTGAATTGAATTGAATTAAATTGAATTGAATTGAATTGAATTGAACTGAATTGAGTTGAATTGAAATTAATTGAATTGAATTGAATTGAATTGAATTGTATTGACTTGAATTGAATTGAATTGAATTGAGTTGAATTGAAATTAATTGAATTGAATTGAATTGAATTGAATTGAATTGTAGTGATTTGAATTGAATAGAATTGAATAGAATTGAATAGAATTGAATAGAATTGAATAGAATTGAATAGAATTGAATAGAATTGAATAGAATTGAATAGAATTGAGTAGAATTGAATAGAATTGAATAGAATTGAATAGAATAGAATTGAATAGAATTGAATAGAATTGAATAGAATTGAATAGAATTGAATAGAATTGAATAGAATTGAATAGAATTGAATAGAATTGAATAGAATTGAATAGAATTGAATAGAATTGAATTGAATTTAAGTGAATTGAATTGAATTAAATTGAACTGGAGTGAGTTGAATTGAATTCAATTAAATTAAGTTGAATTGAGTTGAATTGAACGGAATTGAGTTGAATTGAATTGAGGTGAATTGAATTGATTGAATTTAACTGAATTAAATTGAATTAAACTGAGTTTAATTGAATTGAATTGAGATGAAATGAATTGAATTGAGTGGCATTGAATTGAAATGGAGTTGAATAGATTTGAATTAGACAAGATTAGTCTTAGCTAGATTAGATTGGATTAAAATGGCTTGGACTAAATTGATGGAATCCAATTGAATTGAAGTGAACTGATTTGCATTGAATTGAATTGAATTGAATGGAATTGAATTGAGTTGAATTGCATTGAATTGAGTTGAGTTGAATTGAGTTGAATTAAATGTAATTGAATCGAATTGCATTAAATTCAATTAAGTTGAGGTGAGATGAACTGAATTGAACTGAATTGAACTGAACTGAACTGAATTGAATTGAATTGACTTGAACTGAAGTGAATTGAATTGAATTGGATTTAGTTGAACTGAACTGAATTGAATTGAATTGATTTGAATTGAATTGAATTGAATTGATTTGAGTTGAACTGAATTGAACTGAATTGAGTTGAGTTGAGTTTAATTGAGCTAAATGGAATTGAATTGAACTGAATTTGTCAAGATTAGACGTAGATAGATTAGATTGGATTGAATTGACTTGGGCTGAATGGATGGAATTGAATTGCATTGCATTGCATTGCATTAAATGGAATTGAATTGAATTGAATTGAATTGAATCAATTGAATTCAATTGAATTGAAGTGATTTGCATTGAATTTAATTGAGCTAAATGGAATTGAATAAGTGGAATTGAATTGAATTGAATTGAATCAATTGAATTCAATTGAACTGAAGTGATTTGCATTGAATGTAATTGAGCTAAATGGAATTGAATTGAACTGAATTTGTCAAGATTAGACGTAGTTAGATTAGATTGGATTGAATTGACTTGGACTGAATTGATTGAATTGAATTGAATTGCATTGCATTGCATTGCATTGCATTAAATGGAATTGAATTGAATTGAATGGATTTGCAATGAATTGAATTGAATTGAATTGCATTGAAGTAAGTTGAATTGAACTGAATTGAACTCAACTGAACTGAACTGAATTTAATTTAATTGAATTGAATTGAAATGAAATGAATTGAATTGAGTTGAATTGAATGGAATTGCATTGAATTGAGTTGAATTGAATTGAGTTGATTTGAATTGAATTTAATTTAATTGAGCTAAATGGAATTGAACAGAATTTAATTGAACTGAATTAGACTAGATTAGATTTAGTTAGATTAGATTGTATTGAATTGACTTGGACTAAGTTGATGGAATTGAATTGCATTGCATTGCAGTGGGTATACATTTCGCTACTCCAAAATATACCATGATGGGAATAATTATTGGGACATGGAACTGTCCGTGTAGGTGGAAAGTTTCTGATAGCCATGCACTTGGGTGTGGACAGAAATGATACCTTCATTGGGTAGTCCAAGAAGCTCACTGCTTCCCCGTGGTATGTCCTGGGCAATGGCTTTATCGGAAACCTCCGATAGGTTGCTAGAGTTAGAAGGCGAAACAAATAAGCAGTCTGATTGGTTATGCAATCACTGATATGGCGAACGCCGGATAGAAACCAAATGAAGAAAATCCAGGTTCGACATATTGCATCCTGGTCAGCATCTGATCCATAATGAGCGGCTGCAATCAAATATCTTGGCAGTAGGTAAAATGCCTCCCAAGAACGAAAAAGAAAACATAAGAAACCCCTATTAACCCTATTAAAATAGGAAGACCAAGACTCCACTGGAGGGATCATGTCGACGAATCCCTGCATACACCTGGTATTGCCAACTGGAGAGATAAGGCAAAAGATCGAACTTGTTGGCGAAATATGTTATCTTCGTTTTGTGAGGTTCGTGACCGCGCGCGGTTGCTCGAGACCGCAAAAGTAATTAAGGAAATAATTATTTCCAATATTACCACTTTTGAAAAAAAATTTACTTTGGACCAATATAACTTTTACGCCTCAGAAGTAGTATCAAAAAAACTGAATTTTTTAAAAACTGGTTTTCTGTTTGTTTGAAATATCAATTTTTTAAGAGACCGGTTTTCGGGTTTTAGTTTTAGCAAAAACCGGTACTACCGATTTTCCGGTTTTTTTAAATTAAACTAAATATACTACACTACTTACAATAAATTGCTTTACCGACCCTTTCATATTCTTATTCGTGTTTAAATTTCAACATTTCGCAACTGTTTTTAAATTTTATTATGATGTTTACATTTTGAATTAGAATTTAAATCAGATGCCAAGTTCGAACGTGTATTTCATACAACATTTAAAAGCTGATTCAAATTCACACTAACCTCATTTAAGTTTCAATTCGTAGTCAAATATGAAAGAGATTTTTTCGAATGTTTATGCGATAACATGTGTGTACTTACTTATAAATACTAAGGCAAGTTTAAAAATTTTAAAAATTATTTCAACAGATTATCTAATTCTTATAATAATGATACAATCATTTTGAAGTTTGAATTCAAATTTGATTGAAGACTTTTTAGAATCATATTTAAAAATATGCACTATGTACCTTAATTGAAAAATATCATTATAATTTTAAAATCATCTTTTTCATGGAATTTATAAATTCTTTAAAGTTATTTAACACAAATTTAGTAAAAACCGGTTAACCGTTTAACTGGTCTTCGGATAGTTCGAGAATTTAGTTTTTTATTAAAAACTGGCACACCGTAAGTGATCTAAAACCGGTTAACCGGATTCTTCGGTTTTTTGGTTGCGGCTTGGACACTCTAGTCAGAGGCAATCAATGAATGTGTTAAACTATTGGAAAAACAAGTGTGTTAACGGGTTTTTGAGGGTAACTTTTGACCGGCCGAAATTCCACATTCAGAAAATTGACCCAACTTAGTGAAAAAGGTAAAAATAGTTCAAAACGTCCAAGGGATCCAATAATTCTCTGGTGAAAAATTTATTTGAAGTTTGGACTGCTGGATATTCAAGCCATACGCACAGATCGGGTGAACCGGGTGTTAGGTTGAACATATACATTAGGGTGTAGTAAACAATTTTTTTGGAGATGGTTCGAAAAGAGGCGTATCGAAGAGTTGATTACCGGTACGTCAAACTTTTTTTATACGAGGCTACATAAATAAAGCCCCCACCGGCCGTTGAAAGTTCGATTCCTAGTGTATTTGGGTAACAAAAATTAAAAACATAATAACAACAATATTTTTGTAATATTTGTATAGAGTATGTCTTTTCACGCCAGTATTTTGAAATTTCAATATTTTTATAATAAATGTTTGAATATACTGGATTTTGTATTTTAATCAAGTATAATTCAAAGCTAATGCGTGAAATGCAATGAGAAATACCCGAAAAATCGAAAAAATATGCTTGATAAAGACTTCAAAATGCGGCCGTATAAAAATGCTCTGTAAAAATTTTTAAATATATTTTTTGACCGAAAATTATTTTTTTCCTTACCAAAATGCACTACGAATCGAAACTTCAACGGCCGGTAAGGTACTATAAGTATCCTCATATTAAGG
This sequence comes from Phaonia tiefii, assembly GCA_963931995.1. NCBI lineage: Eukaryota > Metazoa > Arthropoda > Insecta > Diptera > Muscidae > Phaonia > Phaonia tiefii. Next base: position 91,244,865 of record OZ008367.1, read on the forward strand.
AAAGTTCGACGCTCCGGTAATCAGCTCTTCAACACGCATCATTTGCGACCTCCCCACCCCCTACGCAACGAGTGAAATTTCAGCCTTTCAGTACAGCCTATAAAAAGTCCTCCAAGAAGTAAATGGATCTGTTATCGATAACTACGCGTACCGACATCGTATGATCCTCAACCTGTATGATATATATCTCGAGATCGTTGTTATTAAGTGAATCAGTTTAATCCGAATGAAAGACTTCAAAGATATAAATACTTAAAGGCAGTCGAGGAATGCGACACCCAATACTACGCTGGAAGGACGTCGTGGATGTATACCTATGTAAGCGTCGTTCCACCATGACTAATTTGCTTCAGTTTTCTTCTTCTGTTATTGACGGATTTATTAATGAAGTTCAAACTGATGTGTTTTTACCGATTTTAGTAGGGCCTTTGATAAAGTTAACCACAATTTGTTATTATATAAAATCGGGGAAATGGGTTTTAATTGTAACATGCATAATAACATAACATGTAACATGATGTGTACGCTGTCCTCACGTTATGGGGACGTGGCTCTCTCGGTCGTTAGGGGCGGGTAAGAGTGGCGACGACGGGAACGCTTGATTGAAAAAAAATTCCAGTTATTGTGATTAAAGTTTAAAGCAGAAAAATCATAGAGATATTATGTATCGAGACTCAGTAAATTTACGTTGTTTGGTGTGCTGCATATGGACGTTGCATGTTGGAAAGAATTGCTTTAATAATACCAGATAGAGGCAATGACTTAAACCAACCAATAAGAAAACAGTATTTCTTTTTATGCGTAAAATTTTTTGTGTAAATACACCACAAATATATACATACTCACAATAAAATGTAACAAAAAAGCCCAAAACTCGTTTAATATTCAGAGTTTTTCATCAAAACGACATGAAAAATTTAAATCAAAAATTTCTGTAATTCCACCTGGTGTAAGTCAATGTTCGTCAAACAACTCTCTATCACACCGACCCCACAACGAAGAGTGCGAAACTTCAGATGGCAGCTCTATATGACATTACTCTATGGGAAAAATAACGAGAAAAAATAGAAAGGAAAGTACGGAAGACAACAAGTGTCCGACAGAGTGCTGAAGCATAAACGAAAGTCTGCACTAGGGGTTTTGCCCGACTTTTGCAAAGCCTGCATTTTATCCTTGTACACTCAGAGAACAAATTGTTTGGAAAGAGGTTGTAGCAACCTTAAATTCGGCTGCTGCCATCGAATTGCAGTTGCAATTGGTTGAAGCAACCCCTTTTCAAAACTGATTCGGTTGTGACAACTGAATCGTGAATTATATTCGTTATGTTAATTGAATTTCCAATACAACAACCGAATTTGGAATTGATACGAATGTGACATTTGAAATTGGTACCAAATTCGGTTGCAGCCACCGAATTGCGGTTGCTACATCCGAATTGAGGTTGTGACGACCGAATTTAGTCCCCACAACTGAAATTCGGTTGAAGCAACCTCATTTAATAATGGATTCGGTTGTGAAAGCTAAAAATTCAATTATATTCGTTCTGTCAACTTAATTTTCTAAAATTTCGGTTGGAAGAACCGAATTTGGAATTAATTCGGATGCAGCAACCGAAACTGATACCAAATTCGGTTGGAGTAACAGAATGACGTTTAAAATTATGAATAGAAATATTATATTCAAATAAGCTAAGAATGTATAATTGTTGCCGTCGCGGCTGTATCAATTTTCGTTTTGTGGTTGTTACCAAAGACCCCTTTCACACTCGGCAAGTTACTTGCGCAAGTCAGTTTTTCAACTTTCCGAGTACAAGCAAGTCTGTAGTCAAAATTTATTCCCCTATCCCGACCTTACCTCTGTCATCAACAAACCAAGACTTGGGCAAGAGACTTGCGCAAGTCACTTGCCGAGTGTGAAAGGGGTCAAAGGTAAGTGAGAATATTGTAATTATATTTTATGTCTTAAATAGTAATTTTTTTGGCAAAAAATGTTCAATATCCACGGTTTTGCAGTTTTTCAAGGTTGGTCGTTTGAGATGAATTGGTGCGGTAGCCATGATGAAACAATGAATAAACAATGCGTAACCCTAAAGATATCCCTATATAAATGACTTTTTCCATTTGTAATGTTTTTTATAAGAATTTAGCAAAATATATCATCACCTAATAATTAAAACTAATTTCAAAATTAGTTTTTGAAATTCGGTTGTAACAACCTCTAATACGGCTGTGACAACCGCTAATGCGGTTGCGACAAACTATAATGAGGTTGTGTCAACCTCCAATGCGGTTGTGTCAACCTCCAATGAGGTTGTGTCAACCTCCAGTGAGGTTGTGTCAACCTCCAATGAGGTTGTGTTAACCTCCAATGAGGTTGTGTCAACCTCCAATGAGGTTGTGTCAACCTCCAATGAGATTGTGTCAACCTCCAATGAGGTTGTGTCAACCTCCAATGAGGTTGTGTCAACCTCCAATGAGGTTGTGTCAACCTCCAATGAGGTTGTGACAACCTCTAATTTCGGTTACGGCTAATTCGGTTATCTCAACCGAATTTTTCTGAGAGTGTAGTAACTGAACTTTTTTTTTTTTATCAAACCAACAGTCAGGGGATGCCTCTTATAAATGCGGTGCATTGTGTTGGCGAAGGAAAATTGAGGTAGTGGAGGATGGAAAGAGGGAGTAGTGTCTGTTGACATTTGCTTTGAATCTTTGGTTGTCATAATTGGTGGGAAATACACTAGCTGGAAGTTTATTCCACAGAACGAATTTTCTCTATAGTGTGTAGTGCGGTCAACCGGCCACTCGATAAAAAAACGGATGAGAGTTCCTGGAATATAATATCCTCACGTCTGGCATAAGTTGACGGATGTCCGAGGAACACATACCTTGGAAATATCTATAGAAAGCGACACGCAACCCACATTTCGATGATGCTCGAGGGAGGCAATAGAGGTGGATACCCTACTGCCCCTTATCAACATCATCGCTCTCTTCTGGACACGGTCGAGAAGCTCCAAAGATGTTCTAGGAGCATCTGCCCATATATGGGAGTTATATTCCATCTTTGGCCTTAAGTTGGTTGCAGGGACAGAATTTGGATTCAATTCGATTGTTGTAACCGAATTTCTCATAAATTGTATTGGGACAAACGAATCCGTTTTCAATACGATTACCACAACATAATTTTACATCTTTCAGATATTACGATTACAATTCTAAAAGAAAATATTTTATTAAACAAGCTTAAAAAAATTTACAATTGTTGCATCTGCAGTGATGCCAACATCTTTTTTTGTGGTTATTGGGAAAGGTAAGTAAAAATATTGTAATTATTGTTTAGGCACTAAACAACAGTCCATCGTATTTTTGTAGAAAGGTTTAGGACCGAAACCGAGTGAATCTGATGACCGGCACTTCAAAAACGGGGCCAGTGGCATGTCAAATTAATTTGTTTCCCTTAAGCTTATCTCATATAAATTATTTTCTCTCTTTGTAATTATTTATGAGAATATAGAAAAATAAATTATTACCTAATTAATGCAAAAAAATTTAAAAAATTCAGTTGTGATCACAATCGCCTGCTACAACTTCAAATTCGGTTGTGCCTGGGTAATTTCAAAATATTTCGATACAGTCCAGGCTTCTACCCCTTTTGTATTGTATGAAATTTGGACAGAAGTTTGTCCTCGTCCATACGAATTCTATGACACCAGAATTAAGCCAAAATTCAAAGTAGTTTTTGTTTTATGGTTCGTTGAAGTAGGTATTGTTGGAAGTTACGCACTCATGTTGGAATACCCATTGTAGGCCTTATTCTTCCAACAAAGTGAATTTCTAGACGAGTCTCTACATAACTTCCAATCATAGGTAAATGCATATGCTAAACTCTACCGAAGGATTTTTGATTTAATATATTGTGGAGTACGAATCTAGATAATTCACTTTAATTTAAATTTCCATACCAAATCGTATATAATTTGAAGAAAGTTTTGTTGATTTCATAACTGTAGGGTATTTAGATTCGTTTTGCAATATGAAATGAGCATTTTTTTTAATCACTTTGTAATTAAGACTTTGTGCTTTCTCTGGTTATTAACACAGCCAACAGCTGAATCAGCATTTCTTGAGGCTCTACACGACGAGCTTACACATACACACATTCCCCCATTCATACATTCATCCATACATACATACATATTGCCTGAAGGTTAAACATTTCATTGTTTCTGCGGTTACAAGCAAGTGAACAAGTGTTTGGTACATCTAAGGCTACGTTTGTAAAATGTAATCACGGTGATGTGGTTCTAAGTGGAAGCGTGCAAATTACGCAATTAGGCCATGCAAATATACATACATCCATATTTACTCGTATATTCGTATACCTGCATGTGTGTCTACCATAGAGTAATTCCAATTTCTAGAGTTAATATTTCGCTCAGAAAATATATGACACTTGGCCTGGTGTGATATGAACGTTGGCTGTTGAAAGGAATTGTTTCAATAATACAAGATCGAGGAAATGGTTTGAAACAACCAACAAACTAACAACAACGGTTTTAAAATTATTGTGTTAAATATAACACAAATGTATATACAATAAATAATAAATGTATAAACAACAACAGCCAATAAAAAAGTGTAAAGCATATTTAAATTTCACAAATTCAATTTTCACCAAAATGCCTTGAAAGATTAAAGTCAGAAGTTATTGTAATTTCATCTGGTGTAAGTCAATTTTTGTCAAACATCTCTCTATCACACCGACCGCGCCATGAAGAGTGCGAAAGGAAACGTAAGATGAGACTAATTTTATCTCTATCCATAAGAATTACTCTATGGTATCCACAGTGTACACATTAGGGCGGGTTAATTTTTTTTTTTGATGAAGCGTATAGCAAAAACGTAATCTATAGGTGATTTTGAGAAATTTTGCTCAAGAGACCATAGCTCTAAATCGGATTTGGAGCCCCCCAAAATTTCAAAATAGATATATTTCCATATATGATGAATTTCATGTAAAAATCGAGATGCATTGAACCCGACCCCCTCAGATATCGATGAAATTTTGTTTATAGCTAAATTTGATCAATACAAACTAACCCTCATTTTTAGAAATGACTGTTTTGTGATGTTTTGGGCGTGGCACAGTGGGAAAGTTTTCGAAAAAACGCGAAAATGGTCGGAAAGAGCTCCATTAGAACTACAATAACTCAGAATCGGCTGAACCGATTTCCATGATCTTGGTATCATTAAAAAGATATTTTAACAGGCTTTATGACACGTTTAAAAAAAAAAAATACACTGTAAAAAATTTTATAACAAAAAAAAAATTATAACTAACGAAAAAACCAAAAAGATCAAGGTTTTTTTTTACAGTGTATTATTTTTTTTAGAAAGGTTTATCCTTCACCTATACCATATCAAAAAATAAAAATGGGTTCTTTTTTAGTTTTTTTTATATAATTTTTTAAGTAGAGTCACTTCTAGTAATTGCCCTTATATTTCATATTTACAGGTAAAATAAATAAACATTGTCCCAGGAAAATTCATATTGCTCCATTTAAACTACAATAACTCAGAATCGGCTGAACCGATTTCCATGATCTTGGTATCATTAAAAAGATATTTTAACAGGCTTTATGACACGTTTAAAAAAAATAAAAAAATGCACAGTAAAAAATTTTATAACAAAAAAAAATTTTAACTAACGAAAAAACCAAAAAGATCAAGTGTTTTTTTTACAGTGTAGTATTTTTTTAGAAAGGTTTATCCTTCACCTATACCATATCAAAAAAAAAATGGGTTCTTTTTTAGTTTTTTTTATATAATTTTTAAGTAGTGTCACTTCTAGTAATTGCCCTTATATTTCATATTTACTGGTAAAATAAATAAACATTGTCCCAGGAAAATTATGAATATGTTTTAACCCCAAAAAGTTCTTGCTTGCCTTAAAAATTACTATATAAATGCACCTGATGAAGGTACCGAAATTTATAATTATAATCAGTTTCGAGAAGGCAAGATATCCTATTACAATTTTTACGCGTATATTTTAAAAATTTGAGTGAATATGAATTCAAACAATAAGTACAGATGCATAAAAATATCTAATAAGTGTTGCGCTTCGCTTCGTAAAATAAGTGAAAACGAGGCTGCAAATATAATTGAATATTTTCCAGCTGTCGCCAACATTCATTTGAGCAGCGCAAAATTTCTTACAAATAATTAACTTAAAAAAAATGTAAATAAAATAAAACACAAATTAATGAAAACATGGCAAATAATATAAACAATTGTTGATGGTTTTTTATTTGTAAACATTTAAAAAATATTAGAATTGTTGAACTATTTTGTAAATGTGTAAGAATGTGACCTGATATTTTCGCTGTTATTCGAATTATTTCGAAAACTTTCGGTACGTATTACTAGAAGTGACACTACTTATACTTATATATTTTTTGTTATAAAATTTTTGACAGTGTATTTTTTTTATTCTTTTTAAACGTGTCATAAAGCCTGTTAAAATATCTTTTTAATGATACCAAGATCATGGAAATCGGTTTAGCCGATTCTGAGTTATTGTAGTTTAAATGGAGCTCTTTTCGACCATTTTCGCGTTTTTTCGAAAACTTTCCCGCTGTGCCACGCCCAAAAAATCCCAAAACAGTCATTTCTAAAAATGAGAGTTTGTTTGTATTGATCAAATTTAGCTATAAACAAAATTTCATCGATATCTGAGGTGGTCGGGTTCAAAATTTCAGTTTTATCTCGATTTTTAAATGAAATTCATCATATACATAGAATAATTTAATTAAATTCGTCATAAAATTGGATATAATTATAGTAGATTTCTCAATGTGGGCTTGTTTGAAAGGTGTTTTTATCAACTTTCAGAATCTGTATTGATACTAAAGGCTAGCGGGAGATGAATTGATGGAGTTGTGATTTGTGTGACACTAATACATTGTCATGTCATGCATGTTGTTACTACTTGGTATCCATAGGAATTAGACGGCAATGTTACGTTCGACTCAAGTAAATCAATCCAACGTGTTCGAACATGAATCGTTTTACTTGAGTACATACGACCACTCATCCAAGACTGTATGGATGACGTTTCGTCGCCCACACTGAATTTATGTTTTTGTAACGTTTGATTTGTGTGCGCACGATTGTAATTAAAAAAAGGGAAAATGTAGAATATTGAAGTTTAAATTATCGCAATTAATTATTTTTCACTTGTTTTCTTAAAATATGTACCTTTTCTTTAAAAAATTATTTTTAGTTAACAAAAGTACCTTTTCTTAAAAAGAAGTACTTTTTCTTAAAAATTATCTTTTGTTAAAAAACATTCCTATTCCTAAATTATCAGCTTTTTCTTAAAACAGGAAATTTTCTTAAAAAATTACATTTTCCTACAGAAATTACATTTGCATATGTAATGAATTCCTTTTTTATGTTACTAAAGTAAATCAATAAAATAAAAGCATAACAGTCACAAACATATGTACATAGATTGCTGGTACAACACGTATCACAACACAGTTCACCCAATCATTGGGTAGTCATAGCATCGTATGACTCGACGGTTGCGTCGCAATGACTACTATGAGTGAGTTGCTGCTGGCGTCGGCCTTACACACACAGCATAACATTTTGCACGACGAATTAAATGAACCGAAACATGCACTTGTGCTAGCCCTTAATTGATACCAATATTTTTTTTTATTTTTAGTAGAGATATTAGGAATTTTTTGTCGAAAAATAGCCTAAAATGAACTTTTAACTAATAAATTCTGAATTTTCTTCGATTTTTTTTCGAGATTTTTGCAGATTATGAAAGTTCAGATAATTTCCAATAACTTTTATTACGATCGAACTCCTTTTTGTAGGAAAATCGATCTGGAAAAGTCAACATTTTCAAGGTTTCAACAAAAAAACACAATTCACCACAGATTCTGATAGGTGATAAAAATACCTTTTGGGGGGGCTCCAAATCCGACTTAGAGCTATGGTCTCTTGAACAAAATTTCTCAGAATCACCTATAGATTACGTTTTTGCTATACGCTTCATCAAAAAAAATAGTTCGATACAATTTGACCCGCCCTAGTACACATACATACGTAGTAAGTACACACGTGTATGTAAATATGACTTCTTTTAATAAAATTCAAAATCTTTTGAAACATTAACATTTTGTGCAGTCTAGCAATAAGTAATGTAGACATTTGACCTAATTCTATCAAAAGGATTAATGTGAAGGTTAATTTCATTGTAAATCATACAAAAATTAAAGTTACACATTTAAGGATCTTTAATTATAAGTTTAAAAATAGAAAATAATTTCCTGACGTTGTGAGCTGGTAGTATGAACATTATCTAAATAACAAAACCGTTCAAAACAAAAATTCAATTTCAAAAACTTTGTATAAAATTTAATATAATACGGATTCCATAATGTATTTGCATCTTAAACGAATCTCATATTTGTTCCCTCCGAGGGAGTCTAAGTTGCAGTAACAATTTAAAATTTTAATACTGTATCAATAGCAAATGACATTTCGAATTTAGAATTTTGTAATAAAACTTCTATTCGGCCTGTAATAAAATAACTGGACCTTTCACATTTGAAATCTTGAAAATAAAAAAAAAATCATAATATTGAAAAGTACAGGTGCTTTAAATAAATGTATCTGTTTTAAAAGAAGTAATACTAACAATAACCCTCATTTTATTTAGATAAATAGACGATCAATTTTAAGCATCAAAAATAATAACCTCATATACAAACAAGTCTGTTATCAGACCAACTCTATCTTTGCATCCCCTATATGATATCGTGCAGCCAAATCTCATTTAAAACAAATGCAGGTGATCCAAAACAAAACCCTGAAAATGATTTACAGTAAGCCTTGGATTGTTGCATGGTTGCGACATGGTTGTTGCATGATGAAAGTGGGTACGAATTATTTGCAGACTACATCAACACGCTGAAAAATCTGTCGTTTTTTGTTGCTTGGCTGCAAATATAATATATGTTTGGAGCTAATTATTATATATTTGCGACACAATGATTAATATGTTATAACATATGTGTTTGCGACGCAAATATATCTGTGTTTGTAATATAAGTACAGCCGTGCTTGGTGCACTGTTTATGCTCTCTCAAGAGAAAGATAATAAAAGAGGGGTGTATATATCGTGTAAGTGTGAATCTGTATTTTTGCATTATTCGCTCAGTGACTGATTCATAAATATTCTTGAATGTGCATGTAAATTGCAGATGAAATCAGTGATTCTTATTTTGCCCGATGTACTGCGTTTTTATTTCATGTATTCAGTCGTCAATAGTTCATCGGACAGAGGATATCAAAAACGCTTGATCAGTGAAAAAAGAATAAACAAACGCTTGGACGGTTAAATGGTTTGTGATGTTGCTTTGGTTTTTGAGTATGTGTTTCGCATATACATATTTAAAGTGAGAAACGATTTTGAGGAAACAAACTGGAAAGAGCAACAACGTGAAACCCTTTGGCTGTTCGAGACTTATCTAAGAAAATAGGTTCGGCGGACCACTTGTGAAATAAGTACAATAACAAACCAGAAGTAATTAATCCACGCTTTACTTGCATGTACAAGACTTGTATATTGTTTGTGTAGCAACGCATAGTGATAACCAACGCATAACAGAAACCTTCTGAGAACAAACACGTGAGAAACAACAAAGAAAGAAGAAGCAAAAGAACAGCAGATTCCCATTTCATGGAAAAAAACAAACAAATGCATTCAGTGCAAGTAAACGTAGAATGGGGCCTTTGAAATCTTTAAATTGTTTGAATTAATTATTTATAAATGTGGATTTATGTTGATAAAATTAATTATAATAAATATATATATGGAAATCAAAGAATAATTCGCTTCTAAATATTATTATGTTTGGGAGGAAATAGACAGATGTTTCCACGTAAGTATATCTAGTTTTGGGGGAAACAGGCGAAGGCTTCCACGTAAGTATATGGATGTATACATGTTTGCCAGTAAACATGATACTGTTTACATGTTAATACAACTGAGTTTGGGACTTGCAAACATATGAATGTTTGAAGTGTGTTCCGAACATGTACATTGTTCCTGCACAATAGGTTTGGGAGAATATGTTAGAGAGATCGATATTTTTCAGCGTGAAGAGACTCATAAAATCACGTTGTATGACGAACTGCTTCTTATCCCTAACCCAAATTCAGGCGCACGTAATCACGCTCTGCTGGGTACCGGGACATAGCAACATTCACGGCAACGAAATAGCAAACGAATGCGCCAGAACGGGGTCGTGTGTGCGGGAAGATGCTGCGACCCTGGACGTGCATATTCCGTTCGTGGAACTGAGGAATCAAGTCGACGAACTGGGAGTAGCATTAACGAAGTCGAGATGGGAATCGGTATAGAACTTTAGGTTAGCTCGATCCCTTTGGCCGGCCATTGATGGAACACGTACCAAAGGACTGCTCTCCCTTGGAAAGAACACACTCAGCACTCTTACAGGAGTCATAACTGGACACTGCGTGATAGGTCACATGGCTGCACGCATGAATTTACCAGATGAATACTTCTGCAGAAGTTGTTTAGATTAAGAAGAGGAGGAGTCAGTGCAGCACTTGCTTTGTTCCTGCAGAGGACTGCAAGAGTATCGTCTAGATCTTCGACTAGTCTAGCCTTCGAAAACCTCAATGAACTAGCAGACGGTCCAATTTAACCCCACTTCAAATTCATAGAAAAATCTCACTTGTTCAGCAGAGGACAACTGATAACAATTTTTGCGCCACAATCTCTCTCCTGCATTCTTCGTCTACTCTACAACTATTCCTTTCTCCTTTCAATTCTATATAAGGGAACCACAATGGTGCGAAATTAAGGCTCCAGGTGAACTCGTTATATGTTTTCAACTTAAATGACGGGCGTTCCCAACCTAACATCAAGAGACTAAACGACATCAATTTTCTCAAGACTTATACTCTTCTTATTCATTAATAACCCAATGTGCACAAAAACGGACGCGGATCCGTTTCGAACTCGTATCGAGTCTGTAAAAGCACAAAAAAGCGACTTCTCGAATTCGTTTCGGACCCGATACGTGTTCGTAAAACCATAAAAAAGCGAATCAGTGAAATTGTGATTTGGCGGATCCTTACAATAAATGATTCGCGTTTTCGCGAGGAATTATGAGGAACGAATTCGTTATGAGTTCGTAACGAATGTGCGTTTCGAACAAAATGTCCGCAGAAACGGATCCGTCTCGAATTCGTAACGGATTCATATAGCTCATTGGGAAGAGACTACAGCGAGTTTGCAAGCTTTATTCTTTGAAATAGCTGAGACTGTAAAAATATATACGAGGTTGCCATTTAAATTTCGGCCCTTGGCAATACTAGTGTTGCCACATGCAAGCTGGAACTTCCATTGGAAAGTTTGAAATTTTTTAGCATAAACATATATAGAAAGTTTTCGCTTACGAGCACAATTGGTTGCAATTACATTCAGTGTGTTGAAAAATTCATCTCGGTCAAAAAATGGAATTAATCCGTGAAAATTTTCGTGAGATGACTTTTTAAGATTTTCGGCGTGGATTATGGAGACAACGGTGTCTCAATCAACTTGTTTCGACTCTTGGTGATGAAACACCGTCAAAAACCACTATAAATCGCTGGAATCAAGAGTTCAGTCTCGGACGCCGTTCGCCCCAGGATGAATTTGGTGAAGGTCGTCCAACTTCGGTCGTTTTGCCGGACTCCATCGATGCCGTGTGTGAACTGATAAAATAAGACCGACATGTGTCATACAGTGAGATTGAGGTATCCTTCGGCATTACTATGACAAGTATCAATAAGATATTGCATGTTCATTTGGCCGTGAAAAACATTTTTTTCTCGTTGGATCCCCACATTATTTGACGAATGCTTAAAAGAGGCCGCGGTAGTTCACATCGTCACAGGTGACGAATCACAGATCTATGCATATGAGGCCGAAACAAACCAGCAGTCGATTGTATGGGTTTTTCAAGACGAGCTAAATCCATCAAAAGTTGTTCGCGGAAGAAGCACATCGAAGCAAATGACCGCATTTCTTTCGGCACAGTCGGTCATGTGGGCACAGTGCTTTGAGTGGAGCTTAGTGGTACCACCATCTGTTTGCCAATAGTGTTCGAAGAAATAAGGAAAAACAATATGAGAAAACCGATCATTTTGCATCAGGGCAATGCGAGCTCTCACACATCAGCTGCAACAATGGGCTATTTGAGCACTCAACATGTCGAATTGATGGGTCATCCGTCGTACAGCCTTGATACGCCACCCAAAGATTTCTTTTTACTGTGTCGTCAACATTTTTCGACGCCCGAAGCAGCTATTGAAGTGATCAAAAACCATGTTTTGGAGGTGTCTCAATCGGATTGGAAAAATTGTTTCGAAAATTGATTTGAGCGTATGCCAGAGTGTATTGATCTTCACGGAGAATATTTTGAAAAACAATAAAACCATTTAAAATTATAAATTGTTGTTTTTTTTTATTGCTGAACCTGAAATATAAATAGCAACCCTCTATTATAATGCTCTTCGAGTACGCCTTCGAATATCTTTCGCACTGGTTCATACTGATTCATTCTTCTGATATGACCTAGCCTGAGTTAGTGGGATATTTCTAACTACCTGGAATCCTGTATATGTTTGGAACATCGATATACTTACGTGCAAGCATTGTTCTCCTGAATTGAAGATCTGCAGCTTTTGGGCTTCATTGTTGTCTGTCACGTTTTTGTTTTTAGCATTTTTCAACAATCACAACCACATTTGGGTCACAAAAACATATTTTATAACTTGTTAGTCTTTGTGTCTATACCGTGTAAAATTGAATAGCAAACACAATGTGTTTGCGCACAAGCATACTATATTTGCGACAAGCCACAAACATGTTATATTTGCATCCAAAAAAAATCGAATGAGGTTTTCGAACTCACGGGTGATGTGTTAACATCTTTTTGCTACACGGTACCTGTTCGATTTCTTTGTACACATTAGTAAATGTTACATTGGAAAATAAAAAACAGCGTTCTATCATATGATGACGTTACATTTTAATAATATTAATCATAGAATAATACATACCATAGAAGGTTTTATTCGCTCAATAAATTAAACGTCATAGGTACGATGGAAAGTAAACATTGGATGGTGGAAAATATGGGTTCAATAATACCAGATAGTGGAAATAGTATACAGCGATCAACAAAGGACGAACAACCGAATTTCGTGTTTTTGTGGCAAACAAGTTGTGCTAAATACAATACAAATGTATAAGAACGATAAAAGTCAACAAACAAGTGAAAAATATATTTAAATTTTTCAGTTCTAAACCAAAACGACAGGAAAAGTTAAGTGAACATATTTTGTAACTCCACCTGGTGTAAGGTAATTTTAAATTTAATTGCTCTCATTTCCACAAACCTACGATGAAGAGTGTGAAATGAAACGTCAGATGAGAGAATAAGTTTATCTATGTATGTATCTACGATGAAGAGTGTGAAATGAAACGTCAGATGAGAGAATAAGTTTATCTATGTATGTATTGTTCTATGATATTAATACTTAAAAGCACATGTGTCATTATTTTCTTGCTTAATACTTTTTGTTTTATTCCCACAAAAAACAAAAATAATTCAAAGCACAAGACACATGAACATACATACCATAGAATAACACATACGTAGAAGGTTTTATTCGCTCAATAAATTAAACGTCATAGGTACGATGGAAATTACACAGTGGAGGGTGGAAAATATGGGTTCAATAATACCAGATGGTGGCAATAGTATACAGCGATCCACAAAGGAACTACACCCGAATTTCGTGTTTTTGTGGCAAACTAGTTGTGTTAAATACAATACAAATGAATACCAACGTTAAAAGTCAACAAAAAAGTGCAAAATACATTTAAATTTTTCAGTTCTACACCAAAACGACAGGAAATAGTTAAGTGAACATATTTTGTAACTCCACCTGGTGTATGTAAACATTTCCACAGACCTACCGAGAGAGTGTGAAATGAAACGTCAGATGAGAGAATAAGTTCTTCTATAGTATGTGTTATTCTATGATACATACATTGTTATGTTCGTACATACGCTACACAAGTTAAAAAAAATTTCGTTGCTCTCTTGCTATCTCATTTTTATATCCGTATAATACGTCATTATTCTCTATGCTCTGAGAATGTTCCGCACCCACATTTTATTTGAGCCACAAAAAACACAGAGAATGCAAATCTACAGACACATTTCCATACATACATTGTTATTTTCGTACACGCTACACAAGTTCACACAATTTTCGTTGCTCTCTTAATATCTAATTTGTATATTCGTATAACCACGTCATTATTCTCTTTGCTCTGAGAGTGCTCTGCACGAACTCTTCGCTGCCGCTACATAAGTGAGTGTTATTTGTCGCAGACTGACAATCTGTTTTTCGCAGTCGGACTAATCTGTGTTTTATATAGAGGTGGGTCACCCGTATCATTTAGGGGTATGAAAAATAGATGGTGGCCGATTCTGAGACCTACCCGATACGCACACAAAATTTCATACAAATCGGTCCAGCCGTTTCGGAGGAGTTTAACGCCAAACAATCTGTGTGATCGCAGTCGGACAAACTGTGTTTGGATGTGTTCACTTTGTGAGTTAAGTCCCTACCCGCGCCTATAGATGTTAACACATCAAAAAAAATTTCGATTATTCAGTGTGTACATGGATGTCGGGATACAGTTTGCTCATGGTTGATACGTCGTTGATTCTCGAAGTTTTCTATTATTATGTTTAAGAAGTATTATGTTTAAGAAATAGGTTGTTGTAGATCTCGCCTGTTTAATTTTAGTGACTTACATTCGGAAAAGGTGAATTCGTTTAAGCCTTTTTACTACTGTCAGATAAATCGGTACATACAGCAACATTTGTATTTGCGGTGAACTCGGGGAATATTGTAAACTTGAGGAGAACGATTTGCGTTACTAATTTTGATAGATCTGTTAGGTTTCTCTCATTTTTAGATTTTCCTCACGAAATTATACGAGCAGGGTTGCATTTGGAATGAATCCAACAAAAAACAATGACAACTGGAATAAATACTTTTAGGTTGTCACGTTTTTTCATATGCTTCATCTTTTTTGTGGCCGCCGGTGGTGCAATGGTGAGTGTGCGCGGCTCTTGTACATGAGATCCTGGGTTCGAACCCTGCTCTGACCACCTTCAAATTTCTTTCGGCGGCGGTCACCTCGCATAGTGACGGCGACACTATCGAGTATATAGCCGTGAAAAAGCTTCTTAAAATACCGTTCGGAATCGGTGTAAAACTGTAGGTCCCAATCAGTGAGTGAAAACTGGAAAGCGTACAGCTCAGTGATTGTGAGAAGTTCTCCCCAGTCTCTTCAGGGATGTAATGGGAAACCATTTATTTTTTTTTTTATCTTTGCTCACAATTTAATTTTTTCTCTACATCATTTCCAATAGAAATTTGAAAAAATCAATTGAAATTTAAAAATTCTATTTGAAATTTGAAAATTCTATTTGAAATTTTAAATACATCAATTGAAATTTAAAAAACATCAATTGAAATATAAAAGACATCAATTGAAATTTAAAATACATCAATTGACTTTTAAGAAGTATCAATTCAAATGTAAAATGCATCAATTGAAATTTGAAACACATCAATTGAAATTTAAGAATCTAATACATAAAATCCGTTAAGAATTTTTAAATTTCAAGTGACGAATTTTAAATTTCAATTGATGTTTTTAAAATTTCAATTGATATCTTTTAAATTTAATTTGATGTGCTTCAAATTTCGAATGATGTCGTTCAAATTTCAATTGGTGTCTTTAAAATTTCAATTGATGAATTTTAAATTTCAATTGATGTACTTCAAATTTCAAATATAATTTTTAAATTTCGAGTGACGAATTTCAATTTCAAATATAATTTTTAAATGGCAATCGATATTTTTCAAAATTAAACTGATATTTTTCAAAATTTCAATTGGAAATGGTGTAGTCTATTATTATTTTGTAACTGTTGCATTCTGTTTGTCACTTTGAAGATAGATATTTGTGCATTCTCCAAAACTGATACTGTGAGTTTAGAATAAATTTAAATTAAAGAGAGTTTCATTCTACAATTCTCTCCGCACATCGTTCCACTTATCTGATAGTGTAACATTGACTTTAGCAAGTACGAGGCGGATCAATAAGTCCGTGACATTTCGAACTTCCCTCGTAGTTATATGAAATGCAACACTGCTCCCATCAAGTACCACCTATTAATAGACTACTGTCAAATTTTGACCCAGTTTCGGCATTTACTTTGCGTTTAACAGCTGTTCAAAACATACAACCTCGTGCATTTGTTTAAAAATGGAAAAAAGTGAATTTCCAGTTTTCATTAAATATTATTTTGTGCGAAAAACGAGTCAATCAAAACAAGGAATAGCTTGATAAATACTATGGGGACTCTGCACCATCGATTTCAATGGTAAAAAAGTGGTTTACTGACTTTCGTTGTGGTCGCACAAGTATCGGGTTTTTCAATAAGAGCGCTACAAAAGTTTTTTTAAATAAAACAAACCCGGTTTTAGATACCAATGAAATTCTTTATTCCTGTGAAAGCACGTTCGATGCCATTATGTATGGAACTCGATTTCTTTTGCATGGCCACCACGGGCACGCTTGCAGAAGTCCAGACGCTGAACCCAATTTTCGACGGGTTTCAAGCATAAATCGGCCGATACTGCTGCAATCCGTAATGTTTTCGGGATGCAATGATGACTCATGGATTACGTGTGGATTGCTGGCGGACCAATAACGCATATTTTGCTTATTGACGAAGTCATTCAGCCAGAAATGAGCCTCATCGCTGAAGATGATTGAAGCCACTGAAGTTTAGGCCACTGACTCCAAATTTCGGTAGTAAATTTGAATAATTTCGACTCGTTGTTGGCTCGTATATCTTTCCATGATGAAATGGCAAACCTTACTGAAGAGAAATGTCAAAAGAGCGGGAAAAAATATGGCGTCGTTTGCTGTCCCTATCGATTTACTTTTGTAGCGTCTCTGTTGAAAAACCCTTTACAAATGACGCTGAACGTTCTGGACGGCCAATTGAGGTCAATACACCCGAAAAGGTCGAAAATCCACGATATGGTGTTGGTCGATCGAAGAGTAAAAGTGCGTGAGATTGTTGATGCCATAGGCATTTTATATGGCAGGCAGTGTGGTTTCGAATTTAAATGATCAGTTGAGTTTAAGAAAGCTGTCAGCAAGATGGGTGCCGCGTTTGCTCCCAATTGACCATAATCGTACGGGTGCACACATCTGTAGTCTCAATGGCAAAATTCCATGAATTGGGCTACGAATTGGTACCTCAACTGCCACATTCTCGGTGGAAACAGATTTAGCTCCAACGATGAAATTATTGATCAAACAAATGACTATTATATGGACCTCGAAAAATCCTAGTTTTTGGAAGGGATACAAAAATTGGAGAAAAGTTGGAGTAAGTGTATTGAGCTAAAAGAAGTTTATGTTGAAAAATAATATATTTTTGCTATAAAACTGTGTTTCATTCATAAAGTCACGGACTTATTGATCCGCCCGTATACCAAGCTCAACCATTGCTTCAAAGTAAGCTTTATTTATAATCAGTAAACAGATGAGATAGGTGTCGGTAAGGTTTATAATTGATATTTAGGACCACATTTTGCAACATGCTGGTGCCAAATAACGCATAAATATTCCCAAATAAAATAAGCTGTTTAATCGCAAGATCGTGGCGCAAGATTCCTGAAATGATGTACGGATCGGGTGTATATTTTCGTAGATTGAAATGTTGTGCCCTCCTGTAAGGTTCCTGCCGGTATCATTGCACCATTAAGGACACACAACAGTGAGTTGTTGTGTATGTAACGGGGTCTCAATAATGACCACTTTATTTTCTGAAGTCCCAATGCAGAAATATTGTTTCTTGTCGTTGGTAATTAAACTATCCTCTGAATAAAATTTCGTTATAATACTAATAACAAAGGGCATCGATTTGCTAAACAAAATTTTGAATAATATTCATGCGTTGTTCGGGCATAAGCCTATTCCTAACTTTCAAGATGCACACATATCTGCTATGAACTGTCAAATGAGAGTCGCTGGAAAAGTGTTACTATTTGTACTATATTTATGGTATTCCTATATATTTTTGTATTTTTTTTACTTAAAGAAATAACGAAAATTAAACCATCCTACGATACATGAATACAATTTTAATAAAATGGAATTAATCAGGAACAAGCAAAAAGACCAACAGTGAAATAGCAACTATTTCATAGGCAAAAATTCTTTCAACACACATTATCTTTTAGCCTATTGTGTTCCAGTTTTATTACATTTCTCTTTCTATATTTTAATATATTCGCATTGAATTTCATTGTTGTGAATGAATAATAGACCTTCCAACGACTTTATTTACTACAGACATCCACAATGTTATTACATGTGTGGGGATTTAAATGTATAAGCATATATGTTTCATAACATCCTGGCGCTGAAATTTGCCAGGCCTTCTAAAGAAGACCTTCTAGAAGGTCTACTCTTTGAATTCAAGACACTTTCTAGTACGTCTTAAAATAAAACTTCTGTGGCATGTTAAAAATGAGCTTATGCATATTTTTAGCTCATTTTACTAAGAAGGCATTATTTTTAAAGCCGGATTTTCGAAAGTGCCTTCAGGAAGGCATTCTCTCTTCATAAAATATTAGAAACATCCATCCCCTCAATATGTTTGCTTTGCTTCATTTGGAAGGCATGATCACCAGCTATGCTAAAAGAGCACAGAAGGCCACAGCGAACATAGTTGGTTTAGATTTAAAAGAAAAGATTTAAATATAAATTTCAGTCGTGATAAAACAAAAATAGCTGGAAAAAGTCTTATTTATTTTCGTCAAATCTCTTCACAATCTCATAACCCTTCTAACAGTTATTTTTACGATCCTTCTAGCAGTTTGCTTTTTGCAAGTCTTCTAAGAGAGCTAATGCTATTGTACGGATTCTAAAAGGGTGAGTTTGCAAGCCTTGTAGAAATCCTTCCAGTGGAACCAATATCGTAAAGGTTTGCTCACCAAGCCTGCCCACGATTAATTTTAAATCAATATGGAATGCAGCAATCATGGCCGAGAAGGCCTCCGTGGGAAGGCCTCTTACCTGGCCTAGCAAAATCCTCAATTTCCTACCAGGATGTGTGGACTTATATTTGTGTGTTTGTGAATAAATAACTAAATATGCAGTTTTCTTCAAATGAGTGTGAAAGGGTTTAACAAAATGTGGCTAGAAAATAAAATATTTTGCTTAATAAAATGCACACAGTCCATACTTAACCTCTGAAAATTCACATAAAGAAGTTTTCAACTGTTTTGAAAACATATTGACTTTCTTCTTTGAGTCAGCAGGTCGAATAAATGTGTATGTAAATATTGATAGAAATATTGACATGAAACAGTGCCACGATAGAGCCACCAGGTATGAAAGATTTCCTTTCGAGACCAGGGCAAGCTCCCGATTAGAGTGTTCAAAATCGAAACCGAAACACCGGGTTTCATGGAATTAACCGTGTGGCGGTTTTTTAAAAACCACAATTTTCGAATAAACCGAATACCGGATATTAAATGTCGGTTAACCGGTTTATACTCAATCTGTGTTAAAAGTTCGTACAAACTTTTAATAATTAAACAAAAAAAAAAATATAATTGTCATATATTAATTATTTTTTTGAATTAAGTAACACGACATTTATTTTGAAATACAATAATAATAAGATTTTAAACAGTTTTTAATTTCGCAATGATTTTATCATTCTAATAACAATTAAATAACTTAAATTAGTATATCAATTAATTTTTTACACTTTATAAGATTATCATTCATGAAAATTGCTTTCAAATTCCAAGATGATTTTCAAATTTAAATAAGTTTAATGTGAATTACTTATAAACTTCAAAATATTTTATTTAACAGATATTGCAAATTGGAATATAATTTACATTTTAATTTAAAAATAAAATGTTAAATGTGAAATCTTGAGATTGAAACAAAAATATAAACCTATTCAATTCACTTCAATAAAAACCAATTTAATTCAATTCTGTTAAGAAGATAAAAAGAATTGAATTGAATTAGACTTAGTTAGATTAGATTGGATTAAATTGACTTGGACTAAATTGATGGAATTGAATTGAATTGAATTGAATTTAATTTATTTGAATTGAGCTGAATTGACTTGAACTGAACTGAATCCAATCGAATCTAATTGAATTGAATTGAATTGTATTGAATTGAATTTAATTGCGTTGAATTGAATTGAGTTGAATCGAATTGTATTGAATTGTATTGAATGGAATTTAGTTGCGTTGAATTGAATTGAGTTGAATTGAATTGTATTGAATTGTATTGAATTGTATTGAATTGTATTGAGTTGTATTGAATTGTATTGAATTGTATTAAATTGTATTGAATTGTATTGAATTGTATTGAATTGTATTGAATTGTATTGAATTGTATTGAATTGTATTGAATTGAATTGAATTGAATTGAACTGAATTGAATTGAACTAACTGATGTGTTATTTAAAGGAAAATTTCAAAATATTAGAATATAGCAAATGCTGCTATATTTTTTTTTAGAATAATAATGACTCTTTTTTGGGCCAAACAAAACAAGACAAGAAAATGTTATTTTGGGTTGATTTTGTATTAATTTTTTTTTATAAAAATTTGAAGATATTGATTTCCATTCAAACGAAAAAACCGAAAAATATCCATAATTATAACAAAAACCAGTGAAATCGGTTAACCGGGATTTTTGGTATTAACTGTGTGCATATTTTTTAATAAAGTAAATTTGCAACAAACCGAAACCGGTTATCTTACGTCGATTAACCGGTTTTTGTGTTAATGCCTTTAAAATAAATGATATGATTTTCAAATATTACCGTAATTTTGGATTTCACAAATTTGATTTCTATTTTCAAATATGATTTTATGTTTCAATAAGTTCTCTCCAATCCAATCGATTCCAATCAATTTCTTTATTCAAATTTCTAAATGATTTCAAACCTTGAATAAGAATTAAGCTTTTCAAACATGTTTTTTTTCTCAAACTTCGAAATTTTGATTATGTAATATATAAATAAGATTTTCATACATGGAAACATCTTTCAACTTTTGAATACGATTTTCAAATATAAATCTGTTTAATCTGAATTTCAGTAAATCTTTTAAATTTTATATTAAACACGTATTTATTTAAATTTTAATTGAAAACGAAAACCTGATTTCCAAATTTAAATAGAGTTATGAAATTTTGAGTTTTAAACACATATAATTAAAGGAAATGGTCGCTAAACAAATTTATTGTAAGTGCTACATGTGTAATTAAATTTAAAAAAACCGAAAATACGGTTTCGCCTAAATTAAAAAAAAATTAATGAGTGTTCGAACTCACGGATGATGTGTTAACACCTTTTTGCTACACGGTACCTGTTCGATTTCTATGAACACATTAGTAAATGTTACATTGGAAAATAAAAAATAATAGTTTTTTTGTATACACCGGGCAATGCTGAACATCAAATGACTCGCTTTGTTTGGCCATAGCAACAACAACGGAACAACCAAACACACAACATCACACATACTTTGTCCGAAGTAGCTGACGTATACGTGTGTCACATAACCACATGTTTGCCATATCAACAGCAACGAAACAGCCAAACACACAACATCACACATACTTTGTACGAAGTAGCTGACGTATTAGTGTGTCACTATAACGTCGACTGCGCAAGCTTGCAAATGAAATTTTGCATGGCTATGCTTTATATCTCCGTTCAACAACAGCAACAGCCACATGTACATACATACATTATTATGTTAATACTTACGCTATAGACACAATTTCGTTTTCCTCACCCCTGCCACACCCTGCTCTCTTGCTCGCTCATTTTTGTTTAACACGTCATTATTCTCTTTCGCAGTCGCAGAAAATCTGGTTTTAGCAGCAGCATAACATCTGGTTGTAGCAGCAGCATAAAATCGGACTTTGATAGATTTAGTCCCTATACGCCGCTATAGATGCTAACACATCAATAACCGTCTTTTTTGGAAAAACCGAAAATCCGGGTCTCCCCAAAATTAACGACAGTTTTTTTGAAAAACTTATTTTTCGAACAACCAGATAACCGAATATTTCCACACTCTACACTCAATGTATTGTTCCCCGTATCAAAGTGGCAATACATATTTTAACTGCTATTAATTAGGCAGGAAAAAGATACAAGGGAATAGTTAATTAAATTACCATAATAATTTATATTTTGATATAAATTTCCTGTACAAATAATAATTCAATAAAAAATTAATAACAGAATTAATTGGTTGAAACGAAGTTGACGCAACCATAAAATTCAGGGATTACCACCGTATTGCGGTTGCCACAATCGAATTGCGGTTGCCATAATCGAAGTGCTGTTGCCACAAACGAATTAAGGTTGACGCGGCTGAATTTATTTCCTCCGACTGAAATATAGTTGAAACACTCTTGTTTCATACTTGAGTCGGTTGTGAGAATGGAATTTCCCATTATTACTATTATTTTTTTTATAATTTCGGTTGCAGCAGCGGAATATGGAACCAATTCTTTTGCAATAAACGAATTTGTAGTCAATTCGGCTGCAACACCCGAATTTGGTACCACACCATCTGCAACAATCAAATTTTGACATCAATTATGTTGCCACCATTGAATTTGGTATCAATTTTGTTGCAACTACTGAATTTTGCATTAAAACAGTTTCAACAATAGAATTAGTCGGTATTTAACTGAAATATCCGAATTTATGTACAACGAAGTTGCTGCCATCGAATTTCTTATGAATTCTCTTGGCATAACTGAATTCGTTTTCTATTCAGTTAAAAATAAAAAAATGGTTTCCCATTACAACCCATGAAGGAATCGGGGAGATGTTCTCACAATCAATGAGGACCTACAGTTTTACATCGGTTGCGGACGGTAGTTTGAGTAGGGTTTTCATGGCTAAATAGCTAAATACTCAATGGCGTCGCCATCACTATGCGAGGAAATTTAAGGTGGTCAGAGCTGAGATCGATCTCAGGATCTCATGTACAAGAGGTGCGCACACTAACCATTGCACCACTGAAGTGCACAATTCAGTTACCACAACATAATTCAATATAATTCAGACCTGAAGTTTAAAATTCTAAAGACAATTATTATATTAATAAATAAAATGGACGGAGAATTGTTGCTGTCTCACTTTTATTCAGGAGGTTTTTGTATTGTATTTATTGTAATTATAAATTTAATAAATATAAATTTAGCTTTAAAACGTTTTATCTTACAGATAATGCCCACATTTATTTGCGTGCAATACAAGCAGATGCCATCAATTGTGAAGATTGTGAAGATTGAGATGTGCTGATATACAATTCAGAGGTAAGGTTTTACCCTCAGCTTTATATAAAATAGACAAATAGTGGGTTTAAGACATAACTCGGCTGCCACAACGCATTGTAGGGAACGTAAAAGGCTGGGACTTAAACAAGGGTCGGAAGTGGCATGTAAAATTATGTTGTTTGCCTAAAGATTACCCCTTATAAAGAGCCTTAATTCGGCGTCTGTAATTATGTATCAGAAGATGCGAAATTAAAATATCAACTTAAAATTTAAATTTACTAACATTTTTACTGAATACATTTTTAATAAATAGAAACAAAGTTTGATGAGGTTGTGATATCCGCTAATTCGGCTGTGACAACCTGTAATATGTAATCTATTTTTAGTTATTTAAAATTGTGATGTTACAAGTCAGTCTTACATTATACAGGGTGATTCAGGAAGTTTCGGACAAATGTCTCCAGCGTATTCCTAGGCTCATTTCATGAAGAAAAGTCCACTAGGACCATGTCCGAAAATCCAAGGGTGCGAAATGGCAGCGGGTTCAAAATTTTCGGATTGTGGGTTGGATGGTAGTAGGGTAAAGTTGCTAACTTCGGAGCCAGTGGTCGGATTTGATAAAATGGTCATAACTTTGGATAAAATGGTCATAACTTTGAAACTGTAAGACCTCTGGGCTTCGTTTAGGCCATTTTGGAAAGGTAAGAGGTATGGTAATTTTTCAACAGAAAAAAAAACATAAGTTACATGCCATCTGTCTGAGCAAATTGAGGTTATGTGAATTTTTTTTTACATTTTTTCTGAAAGCTCTGTATCTCGCCGATTTGACTTTTTTCTACTTTTTTTATTGATTCTGAAAATCTCAATAAAATAAAATCTTAAACGTGTTAATTTACAAAAACAAATAAATGTGCGCTGTTATTTCGCTTCCAAAAACAAAAACAAACATTTTTGCATTTCAGTAAAATGGTCATAACTTTGGAACGGTAAGACCTATGGCCTTCGTTTAGGTCATTTTGGAAACGTAAGAGGTATGGATATCTTTCAACAGAAACAAACATAAGTTTCGTGCCATCTGGCTGAGCAAATTGAGGTTATGTGAATTTTTTCCCCCATTTTTTTCCCCAAAGCTCTGTATCTTGGCGATTTAACTTTTTTCTACTTTTTTTATTGATTCTGAAAGGCCTCTTAATGACCTTTCCAACAAGCCTAAAATCCGACCACTGGCTCAGAAGTTAGCAACTTTACCCTACTACCCTCCGACCACCAATTCGAAAATTTTGAACCCGCTGCCATTTCGCACCCCTGCATTTTCGGACATGGTTTTAGTGGACTTTTCTTCATGAAATGAGCCAAGGAATACGCTGGAGAAATTTGTCCGGAACTTCCTGAATCACCTTGTAGAAATGGTTTCTAGAACCTTAAATGTAGACTATTTGCATTATTTTAATTTAGAGGTACAATTGTTTCTCGACAATAAACATACCCTTTGTTACTCTCGTGGAAGAATAGATCGATCATCCAAAGAGTCTGAAGGAAATGGAAAAAATTCAATAACTCTGGTGAGCTCAAACAACCGCAAAACTCAAATATGGTTTGTCAGGTTTGTAGCTCCAAAATGGCAACAAAGAAGGAAATCCCAAATGATGAAAATATTATAACGGTTCCGCCAAATAACTTTTTTTGAAAATGCTATAAAAAAAAACTACTTAATATTTTCTCAAATTTCTTTTTTTATTTGAAAGTACAATCCTTCGGGATAATAATGGACAATAATTTCATTCAAATGGCTGCCTCGGCTGGCCGTGCAGTAGCCTACACGATCGGTCCAATTTTTAAGCACATTATCGACTGTGTGCAGCTGTATTTCACCAATGGCTTCACGAATATTGTCCCTTAAAGCGTCAATTGTCTCTGGCTTGTCGGCGTAAAACTTATCTTTGAGGGCACCCCACAAATAATAGTCCAACGGTGTCAAGTCGCAGCTCCGAGTTGGCCAAACGACATCGGCTCTGCGGCTGATAATGCGATCTTCAAAAACAGGGCGCAAAACATCGAGTGTAGCTTCGGCTGTGTGGCACGTAGCGCCATCCTGTTGAAACCAAATGTTGCCAATATCCTCCTCTTCAATTTTTGTGAACAAAAATTTGTTCAACATGTCCCGATATCGCTCGCCATTGACTGTAACGGCCACTCCTTGCTCATTTTCGAAGAAAAATGGCCCAATTATGCCTCTGGACCAAAATCCGCACCAAACAGTGACTCGTTTTGGGTGCATCGGCTTTTCAATGTATGCGTGCGGGTTTTCTGTGCCCCAAATGCGACAATTTTGCTTGTTTACATACCCGCCAAAATCAAAATGAGCTTCATCTGAAAAGATGATTTTTTTTGGCAAAATCGGCATCTGCAACATTACCATGATTTTCAAAGTAATGTCGCAATATTTCCCAGCGTTGTTCAAGCGTATACACAACCATATTCGTTCAGCGGAAGGATAAAACTAATTATCTGTCAAATCAGACATGAGCTAAGTGTTACCATTCACGAAATAAGCACTAGTTAAAAAAAAAACGCTAGATGGCGGTCCCTTTAATTAGAAATGAAAACAAAAAACTAGGAGTATTCTAAAGACAATTATTATATTAATAAATAAAATGGACGGAGAATTGTTGCTGTCTCACTTTTATTCAGGAGGTTTTTGTATTGTATTTATTGTAATTATAAATTTAATAAATATAAATTTAGCTTTAAAACGTTTTATCTTACAGATAATGCCCACATTTATTTGCGTGCAATACAAGCAGATGCCATCAATTGTGAAGATTGTGAAGATTGAGATGTGCTGATATACAATTCAGAGGTAAGGTTTTACCCTCAGCTTTATATAAAATAGACAAATAGTGGGTTTAAGACATAACTCGGCTGCCACAACGCATTGTAGGGAACGTAAAAGGCTGGGACTTAAACAAGGGTCGGAAGTGGCATGTAAAATTATGTTGTTTGCCTAAAGATTACCCCTTATAAAGAGCCTTAATTCGGCGTCTGTAATTATGTATCAGAAGATGCGAAATTAAAATATCAACTTAAAATTTAAATTTACTAACATTTTTACTGAATACATTTTTAATAAATAGAAACAAAGTTTGATGAGGTTGTGATATCCGCTAATTCGGCTGTGACAACCTGTAATATGTAATCTATTTTTAGTTATTTAAAATTGTGATGTTACAAGTCAGTCTTACATTATACAGGGTGATTCAGGAAGTTTCGGACAAATGTCTCCAGCGTATTCCTAGGCTCATTTCATGAAGAAAAGTCCACTAGGACCATGTCCGAAAATCCAAGGGTGCGAAATGGCAGCGGGTTCAAAATTTTCGGATTGTGGGTTGGATGGTAGTAGGGTAAAGTTGCTAACTTCGGAGCCAGTGGTCGGATTTGATAAAATGGTCATAACTTTGGATAAAATGGTCATAACTTTGAAACTGTAAGACCTCTGGGCTTCGTTTAGGCCATTTTGGAAAGGTAAGAGGTATGGTAATTTTTCAACAGAAAAAAAAACATAAGTTACATGCCATCTGTCTGAGCAAATTGAGGTTATGTGAATTTTTTTTTACATTTTTTCTGAAAGCTCTGTATCTCGCCGATTTGACTTTTTTCTACTTTTTTTATTGATTCTGAAAATCTCAATAAAATAAAATCTTAAACGTGTTAATTTACAAAAACAAATAAATGTGCGCTGTTATTTCGCTTCCAAAAACAAAAACAAACATTTTTGCATTTCAGTAAAATGGTCATAACTTTGGAACGGTAAGACCTATGGCCTTCGTTTAGGTCATTTTGGAAACGTAAGAGGTATGGATATCTTTCAACAGAAACAAACATAAGTTTCGTGCCATCTGGCTGAGCAAATTGAGGTTATGTGAATTTTTTCCCCCATTTTTTTCCCCAAAGCTCTGTATCTTGGCGATTTAACTTTTTTCTACTTTTTTTATTGATTCTGAAAGGCCTCTTAATGACCTTTCCAACAAGCCTAAAATCCGACCACTGGCTCAGAAGTTAGCAACTTTACCCTACTACCCTCCGACCACCAATTCGAAAATTTTGAACCCGCTGCCATTTCGCACCCCTGCATTTTCGGACATGGTTTTAGTGGACTTTTCTTCATGAAATGAGCCAAGGAATACGCTGGAGAAATTTGTCCGGAACTTCCTGAATCACCTTGTAGAAATGGTTTCTAGAACCTTAAATGTAGACTATTTGCATTATTTTAATTTAGAGGTACAATTGTTTCTCGACAATAAACATACCCTTTGTTACTCTCGTGGAAGAATAGATCGATCATCCAAAGAGTCTGAAGGAAATGGAAAAAATTCAATAACTCTGGTGAGCTCAAACAACCGCAAAACTCAAATATGGTTTGTCAGGTTTGTAGCTCCAAAATGGCAACAAAGAAGGAAATCCCAAATGATGAAAATATTATAACGGTTCCGCCAAATAACTTTTTTTGAAAATGCTATAAAAAAAAACTACTTAATATTTTCTCAAATTTCTTTTTTTATTTGAAAGTACAATCCTTCGGGATAATAATGGACAATAATTTCATTCAAATGGCTGCCTCGGCTGGCCGTGCAGTAGCCTACACGATCGGTCCAATTTTTAAGCACATTATCGACTGTGTGCAGCTGTATTTCACCAATGGCTTCACGAATATTGTCCCTTAAAGCGTCAATTGTCTCTGGCTTGTCGGCGTAAAACTTATCTTTGAGGGCACCCCACAAATAATAGTCCAACGGTGTCAAGTCGCAGCTCCGAGTTGGCCAAACGACATCGGCTCTGCGGCTGATAATGCGATCTTCAAAAACAGGGCGCAAAACATCGAGTGTAGCTTCGGCTGTGTGGCACGTAGCGCCGTCCTGTTGAAACCAAATGTTGCCAATATCCTCCTCTTCAATTTTTGTGAACAAAAATTTGTTCAACATGTCCCGATATCGCTCGCCATTGACTGTAACGGCCACTCCTTGCTCATTTTCGAAGAAAAATGGCCCAATTATGCCTCTGGACCAAAATCCGCACCAAACAGTGACTCGTTTTGGGTGCATCGGCTTTTCAATGTATGCGTGCGGGTTTTCTGTGCCCCAAATGCGACAATTTTGCTTGTTTACATACCCGCCAAAATCAAAATGAGCTTCATCTGAAAAGATGATTTTTTTTGGCAAAATCGGCATCTGCAACATTACCATGATTTTCAAAGTAATGTCGCAATATTTCCCAGCGTTGTTCAAGCGTATACACAACCATATTCGTTCAGCGGAAGGATAAAACTAATTATCTGTCAAATCAGACATGAGCTAAGTGTTACCATTCACGAAATAAGCACTAGTTAAAAAAAAAACGCTAGATGGCGGTCCCTTTAATTAGAAATGAAAACAAAAAACTAGGAGTAGGAAGGAGTTTTTCTTTCTTGAAATTTGTTGAACAGGAGTAGTTCTTACCAGTAGTAAGGTTATAAAAAGGGAGTCTTTTAGATGTAAGAGACTTTCTCCCGTGATAAGGCTTATGTAGTTGTCATCTTGTACTAAACGCGATTTCAGATGTGAGTTTACACTCTAGAACGGGATCAAAGGGGAGATTTTAATTATTTTAGTAGGAATGCAAGATTTTTTACGTTCATTCACAAGTAAACAACCTCTAAGCTTTTCAATCATTATCCGGTTCAAGATCATTTGTTCTCATTAAAAACAATTTTTAGCAGAAAAAGTTTAATGGGAACAAAAAATCTTGAACCAGAACTTTCAAAGATCGATAAAATAAAAGTAACAACGGTAGTAATACGAAGGCTGTACACAGTTACGCCAATCGCATGGCAATCATTGTTTCTATTTTGAAGCAACAACATTAATGAAAGCCTACATGGAATGGAGACTAAGTGGTGAATATTTATGATTTCGGTAGAGAATTGTTTTGGATGTTTTCGCACTAGTAGGTGTTAGTAAACAATTGTCGTTTATCGTTATTGTTTATCGCTATATTGTGTACCAAAATATAAGTACTTGTGGAGAGGGGTTGCTGATGAGATGCCTTGGCGTGCATCAAAATATCTACATTCCCATCCATTTACCGAAATAATCAATTTCACTTTTTCTTTACAAACCTTTTCTGTTAAAAATTATTTTTAACGGGGAAAAATGATCTTTAACCGGACAATAATTGAAAAACTGAAACTTTTACAGATTGATAAAATTAAAATAAATCGGTAGTAAATAAAGGGTGTGGAGTCGGAGTGTAGGAGTCAATTTTTTTTTTAGCCCGATAGCAGCGAAGGACTGCTATCCCACATGTATCAACTTATATGCGGTATGTGGTTTGGGGGAATCTATGCCTGACGATTGGAGTCTCAGTGTATTATGTCCAGTATTCAAAAAGGATGAGCCGTGTGTATGTTAAGACTATCGCAGTATCAATCCTTTATCCATGGCGTATAAGGTCTTGTCGAGCGTATTATAATTAAAGACTATAGCCAATTGTTGAAAACCTGATTGGACATCATCAGTATTATTTTAGATCAGGCAAGTTCACGACTGAACAAATATTCACGCTATGCCAAATCCTGGAAAGACCCTCGAAAAGCAAATCGATAGAAACCACATTTTTGTCGATTATAAAGCTGCTTTCGAGAACACCTTATGGGTAAAATTGTACGAAGCTATGTCTGAACTAGGGAGTCCGGCAAAACTGATCCACCTCTGTTGAATGACGCTGACCAACACCAAATCAGCCGTGAAAGTGTGGAAAGACCTCACTGAACCATTCTGTACCAAGCGAGGACTTAGACAAGGCGACACACTTTCGTCCAATCTCTTCAACATCTTAATGGAGATAATAATGAGAAAGGCTGCAGTAAATACGAACAAGACCATTAACACGAAAAGCCATATG
The DNA here is from genome assembly GCA_963931995.1 of Phaonia tiefii. Taxonomy (NCBI): domain Eukaryota; kingdom Metazoa; phylum Arthropoda; class Insecta; order Diptera; family Muscidae; genus Phaonia; species Phaonia tiefii. The sequence goes on from OZ008367.1 coordinate 91,275,354, forward strand.
TTGCTGGTGTATGCTGACGACATAGACATCATTGGGCGAAATTTGGCAGAGGTTACTGCAGTATTTTCAGGAATCGTAAAGGAATGAGCGAAGGTTTGTCTTTCTGTTAATGAGGGCAAGACAAAATTTATGGTGTCAACGACTAGAGACACCCCTCGACTTGGTCCACACTTGAAAGTTATCAACCGATTAAATTTTGAAGTTGTAGATGAATTTGTCTACCTTGGATCTGCCGTGAACAAGGACAACATCGTCAGCCTGGAGGTAGATAGGAGAATTGTGCTTGCAAATAGATGCTATTTTGGGCTCAGCAAGCAGTTTAGGCACAAAGCCGTCTCTCGACGGACAAAAGTCCAGCTATATCAGACTCTCATTTTACGTGTCTTGACATATGGCTCCGAAACTTGGGTCTTATCGCAAGCGGATGAAAAATACCTAAGAGTTGCCGAGAGAAATATTCTCCGTAAAATATATGGTCCTGTTAGGGAAAACGGTGGGTACCGACGTCGCTGGAACCAAGAGCTATATAATCAATATTCTGACGTGGAATGGAAAGGCGAATCAAATTAGGCCAGTTGCGATGGCTAGGCCATTGTATCAGAATGGTTGAAGGTGAACCAGCACGAAAGGTTTTCGATAACGTACCCGATGGAAGCTGGAAAAGAGGACGACCAAGACTCCGCTGGAAAGAGCAGGCAGAAGAATTTCTCCGTATCCTTGGTGTTAGCAACTGGCGAGAAAAGGCGACGGATAGAACCAGTTGGAAGAATATGTTGAAATTTGTTTAATTTGTTTGTTTCATTTGTATGTGTCAGACAGACGTCTGACCTCATGAATTTGGGAATCATCAGGTACATTTTAAGGGGTGGAAAAACACCTTTTTCCTCACCATATAGTGTGTTTAGTGTAATATGCATACATGTTTTTTGCAATATGTTGCATGTAGTTGTGGTGTAAATTATGGTGGAATCACATTACATTGGGTCTTTGCGACATTTTAAGGAAATGTTTTGAGGTATTTTTCTTTTTGGATTAACTTTAAATTTGTTAATTTATTGCGGCCCTTTATTTAACACCCTTTAACTTTGCCACGTAACCTTTCTTGTTGCATTATGTGACAGTGTTCATGAAAACATTCAGTTTATCTTTCAAATACATGCAAACTGTATTCACATTACAAAAGTGGATTAAATTATTTTCATTTTACAAATGATAATAATGATGACGTCGAATTGCATGATTATGATGTTGGTGGCTTTGGCAGATGTTTCATGCCTTTTAATAGTTGGACAATTGTTTTGGTCTTGTGCAATAATTGGCTTTCTGCAAACGAATGACCTACATAAAATACAATTAATGTTTGTTAAAAGTGTTTTTTCTGGTAGCGCGTAAAAAAAACGCCCAGTTATTATTTAGTTCGGGTCTATTTGGCATTATTTATGTAAAAAAATGGTTGTTATTTATTACTCGTGACATGTGACATTTAGTAAAATCAGTGCCAAAGGTTGTGAGTAGGAAGTTTCATGGTCAATTGGAGGTAAATCGAAACATGTAGGTTTTTTTTATAGTTTATCGTAATATTGAATTACATATACCAATAAATTAACCCAATTCGTCTCTATCAGCAGCTACTGCAGGCGTAAAAACTTGTCATAGTTCTTATTAGCAACTTAGTACTAACATTTCATCTAGTCCATTTATTTCTAACATTTTATCTAGTTCAGATAACTTTATACACTTGAACGCGTACAACTCACCTGAGAGCGCTTGTGTACTCGTTAAATGCTTTAAAGCGTTGGCTCACAATTTTTTTCAAGTGTTCTCTTACTTCTTGGGCTTCCAACTGAAGTGACAACTTCCAAGATTATATTACATCTACCAGGCACTCTGGCTGTCAACTCGCATACATGTTGTCAAAATCAAAATGTCGTAAGTTGTAAAGAGAATGTCCTTGACCTTCGAAAAATGTAATCAATTAAGAATCCCTAAATAGCTCATGGCGATATGTTTATAGCTATGAACCAGTATCAGCAGATGTATTTGTATAATTTCAATCTATCACAAGATTAATTATTTCAGATATTTACTAATAAACGATACAGAGGCATTCAACTCTTAAGAAACGACAGATAATCAACAAGGATATATACATATATTGAACACTCAATTAAACCAATTCATATGTTTAGGTTTGAATGGGTATGTGTAGTTGCTTATGTATTGGTAACTTTAGAAAATGTATGCGGATAATAGGTTGAGGACACGTGACAACAAGAGACAGAATAGAACTTGTCACTATACTCGGAGGTCGGTCGACCAATTGTGATTGCCCATATATAATATGAGAGGAAAATCTAGGAAACAGATAAGGGAGAGAGGTGAGGGGGGCGAGCATTGTCATAGAAGGTGCTCAATGGTTTCCACCTTTTCTTCATCACCACAAGCACGGAAGTAATCAACCCCGTTCACAATCCAGTTGCGGGTGAATCCTCCAGCATCACAGTGACCCGTGATCACCTCAATGAGGAGCAGCAAGTCATAATATGTTCATTAATCATTAATTTATACGATGTAGTTTTCAAAAATTGCAGATGACCAGATATCTATTATCATGGCAATAAATTCCACTATATCCATTCAGAACAACAGTACATCACCAGTCGTAAGGATATACATTTTTTGAATCCTTATATTTACATGGCCGTACGTTATGAGAAATGTTTACTTACTTTTATTGGCTATTTAACAACCTCATGAGTTCAGATATCTTACACATACTAATTAAACAAACTAATGTAAACTTTTTTAACATATTCCTCCAACTGACTCTATCCTTCACTTTTTCTCGCCAGTTGGTAACACCAAGGATACGGGTGGATTCTTCTGCCTAGTCTTTCCAGCGGAGTCTTGGTCGTTCTCTTTTCCTGCTTCCATCGGGTACGTTATCGAAACCCTTTATCCATTCTGATAACATGGCCTAGCCAACGCAATTGGCCTACCTTGATTCGCCTAGCTATGTCCACGTCAGAATATAGATTGTATAGTTCTGGGTTCCAGCGACGTCGGTACTCGCCGTTTTTCGTTTCTCGAATACTCCCAGGTGTTTTTCATCCGCTTGCAATATGACCCAAGTTTCGGAGCCATATGTCAAGACAGGTAAAATTAGAGTCTGATATAGTTGGTCTTTTGTCCGTCTTTGTTCCTAAACTGCTTGCTGAGCCCAGAATGGCATCTATTTGCAAGAAAAATTATCTTCAGGCTGACGTTGTTGTCCTTGTTCACGGCGGATCCGAGGTAGACAAAGTCATCTACCACTTCAAAATTAAATCGGTTGTCAAAGTTCAAGTGCGGACCAAGTCGAGAGGTTTCTCTAGTCGGTGACCCCATCAATTTTGTCTTGCCCTCATTAACAGTAAGACCTACCTTCGGTGATTCCTCTTCGATTCTTGAAAATACTGCTGTAACCTCTCGCAAATTTCGCCCACTATGTCGTCAGCATACGCCAGCAACATATTGGCTTTTCGTGTTAATGGTCTTGTTCGTATTTACTGCAGCCTTTATCATTATTATCTCCATTAAGATATTGAAGCGATTGCACGAAAGTGTGTCGCCTTGTCTAAGTCCTCGCTTGGTACAGAATGATTCAGTGAGGTCTTTCCCCTCTTTCACTACAGATTTGGTGTTGGTCAGCGTCATTCTACAGAGGCGTTTCATTACAGATTTTTCGGCGTGAACTAAACTAAAGTATACTATACTAGTCAACAGAAGAAAGACTCATTTTATCTCCAATTTCTATACGCATTTAGGAAATTGCAACTTTAACTTTGAATAAACTCTCTTTGTCGATCTCTTTGTCCTATAAACAGTGCAGCAAACAGAACTGTATTTGTATCCCAAACAAAGATATATTTTTGGTCTGAAACACAAATATTATCACATATTTTTCATTGTGATCCCAATATGTAATACTGAATAGCAAACACAACGTGTTTGGACACAAGTATAATGTATTTGCGACAAGCTGCAAACACACGTTATATTTGCATCCAAACAACAACAAAAGACAAATTTTTCAGCGTGTGTCTGCATGACCGTTGGTGGTGCAATGGGTAGTGTGCGCGACTCTTGTACATGAGATCCATGCTCTGAAAAAGCTTCTCAAAATACCCTTCGGAATCGGTGTAAAACTGTAGGTCCCAATCAGTGAGTGAAGACTGGAAAGCGCACAGCTCAGTGATTGTGAGAAGTTCTGCCCTGTCCCTTCATGGGATGTAATGGGAAACAATTTATTTTTTATTTTTATGTCTGCATGAACAAAGAATTGTGAAATATATGTTTTTTAAGTTGTTGCGCTATTAAGGCTGCAAAGTTGAGGTTTGTTTGTCATTATAGGGTGTGCATTTTACCGGAATACAAAATGTATGAGAATGGAATGGGAGATTGCAAAGCATATATTTTTGCAAAGTGACAATCAAATGTTTCCTTTGTTTTCATTCCAAATGCAACCCTGCTTGCATAATCTTTTGAGGAAAATCAAAAAATTAGAGAATTCTTAGAGATTTGTCAAAATTACTTTTGTAAACCAAGCTTTACACCATTCGTTCTCCGCAAATGAAAGTTATGAAATATCCAGCAATTTCTCTAATAGCCTAACATTTCCTTAAGTGGGCACTAACACAGCTTTATTTGCAACTTAATAATTAATTTCACAAGTTTATTTTTATTTTTATTTTTTAATAGATAATATGACTTTGTGGTTATCGGACAACTGTCGTCTATTGTAATATGAAGGGTTAGCAATATTAAATTATATGAAGGTTTGAATTTATTCAAATTTCTATTCTCAAAAATGTTTAAATCTCGAATCCATTATAAAGATTAATGTCTGGTGTGCATCGCTAAAGCACGTTCCTCTTTTGCCTCTGTAGTACAGTTAGTTACTCAAATCGACTTCACGTCCAAAGGTGCTTAATAAAGGAGCTTAATTGGTGATTTTATTGGTTTGTTCTTTTACGAAATACTCGTACATAGTAACTGGTTGGCAAAAAGGAAACTGGACTCTTAAACCACAAGTTTTGTTTAAAAGTTAAAGTGTTAACTTGTTCAGGGTAGAAATAGGATGCCTAACTGGAAATTCATTCAGTTTATTTCATGTTGCCTTTCTTACCTTCGGCAAATGGTTTATATTTATTAACTTTATCTACAGTCCATTAAGGACTTTAAATTACTGAAAACAAAGCACTTTTTTTCCAACTCTAAGTGTTCGAATATGGCGTGAATCCAGATTTGTTAAACTAATTATACTTTGCCGTTATTTGTTTGGAAATTAAAAAATTGTTAAATTTTTTTGCAGAATGATTTCTTCTAACATTAAAGTACACAAGAACTGAACTCCAAACTAAAGTGACGGTGTTGACCAATAGTATGTATATAGGTTTTATCAAAATATTTAAAAATAGGAACCGGTGTAACCTGTAGGTCCAATCAGTAAGTGTAAAACTAGAATGCGCACAGCTCACTGGTTTTGCCAAGCTCTCCCCAATCCCTTCGTGGACTGTACTGGGAAACCATTTTTTTCCTGCCGACTTTAGCATTAAAATCACCGGTAACAATAGGCCTATTTTGGTTACACCGCTTGCTTAGATTAACACTTATTTTGTATGGAGAGCTAAGAGATATTAAGCGGCAATTGAAGTTACCGCTTCCATTTCTGTTCTAAGCAGGCAGAAAGCTACCAGTCTGAAGAATATCAGAAAAACAGTGTTGGATATAGCAATTGCGAGCTGAAAGATAAGGAGAAGAATATAAACAATAACTACAAACCATGCGACAGAGCAAGACGAATATATATACCTCCGGTTTAGAAAGGCACAAAGTTGGCAGTATGAAAATCTCAGACAAACAGTGTTGAATATCGCTATTGTGAGTTAAAATACAAGGTGAAGAGTATACACATATGCAAGAATAACTACAAACCACGCGTTAGAGCAAGACGGTTATATAAAGGGGTTTTCAACAGAGACGCTACAAAAGTAAATCGATAGGGACAGCAAACGACGACATATTTTTTCCCGCTATTTTGACATTTCTCTTCAGTAAGGTTTGCCATTTCATCATGGAAAGATATACGAGCCAACAACGAGTCGAAATTATTAAAATTTACTACCGAAATTTGGAGTCAGTGGCCTCAACTTTAAGAGGCCAACTTTAAAAGGCCTCAACAATCAGCGATGAGGCTTATTTCTGGCTGAATGGCTTCGTCAATAAGCAAAATATGCGTTATTGGTCAGACAGCAATCCACACGTAATCCATGAGTCATCATTGCATCCCCAAAAAATTACGGTTTGGTGCGGTTTATGGTCCGTGATGATCAAGACCGGCACATTACTGTGAATGCGAATCGCTACCGTTCAATGATAACCGAATATGTTTGGCCCCAATTGGATAATATGGAATTGGAGGACATGTGGTTCCAACAGGACGGCGCCACAAGCCACACAGCGCATGCCACAATCAATTTTTTGGAAACCAAGTTTGGTGAACGTGTTATCTCACGTAATGGCCTAGTCAATTGCCCGCCTCGGTCGTGCGATTTGACGCCGTTAGATTATTTCCTGTGGGGCTACGTCAAGTCTATGGTCTATGCCAACAAGCCAGCGACGATTGATGAACTTCGTACGAATATCGAACGTGAAATTGCAGCAGTATCGGCCGATTTATGCTTGAAAACCGTCGAAAATTGGGTTCAACGTCTGGACTTCTGCAAGTGTGCCCGTGGTGGCCATGCAAAAGAAATCGAGTTCCATACATAATGGCATCGAACGTACTTTCACAGGAATAAAGAATTTCATTGGTATCTAAAACCGGTTTTGTTTTATTTAAAAAAACTTTTGTAGCGCTCTTATTGAAAAGTGAGCGATAATATAGTGAGCGATAATCGCTAGCTTGTAACGAAAACACGCCTAATATTACGGGTTACACTAACTAGCTACTGACAAACAAAAAGCAAAGTTATAATAAATAAATAAAGGGTTTCCCATTACATCCCATGAAAGGACCGGGGAGAACTTCTAACAATCACTGAGCTGTGAGCTTTCCAGTTTTCACTCACTGATTGGGACCTACAGTTTTACACCGATTCCGAACGGTATTTTTAGAAGCTTTTTCATGGCTATATACTCGATAGTGTCGCCGTCACTATGCGAGGTGACCGCCGCCGAAATAAATTTGAAGGTGGTCAGAGCAGGGATCGAACCCAGGATCTCATGTACAAGAGCCGCGCACACTAACAATTGCACCACCGGCGGCCACAAAAAACCAAGTTGACCTCTTATTAACTTTCAATTACGATTAAATAATCCCATAGTTAACTAACCACTTAAAAACAGGCCATTAGATGGCAATGCTCATTTTATTTGAATTTTGGGGGGTAATGAACTACAAATTTGAGTCCCCATATCTCTGAAACGACAAGACATATCTAAACAATATTTTAAACTCTGTCTTATCGAACGGTTTTCCATCGATTTAATGGTGTAAGAAATTCCAACATCGAGTTCAAACATGTTTGGTCACGATGATGACACTGTGCATCGTTTGTGTCGAAGGTGTCTCCACAATTTCTTATTTTTCCATTAATAACCGACAACAGATCCGTGATGTACATTTCATTAAGCACCAAAAATCTCCTAAACGTGTGCACCCAATTCATATAAATCTTTCCCATCTTAATATCGTATTATGACTTTTCATATGGAATAAGCAGCTTATTAGACTGTATCTGTTCACCCCATAATCTTCTATGAGCTGTCAAGAAAAGTAGACAAATTACCTCTACCTTAACGTGGCCACCAAATGTTACATCTGAATGGCTTCTTTATTGTTCTTTTAAGCCAAGCCAACTTGTATGCAAATCATCGTAATGAGATTTTAGCTTTGTGTAAACTTGTATTCATTATGAATTATATACTGGGTTACAACACCTCCTGGATATTTTTGTTATAAAAGGAATCCTTTTCATTTACCTGCTTTTGGCGCGAATTTCAATTAGTTATATACTCTGTCGCAGATCGGTTAATTAACCTTTAACATTCGTTTGTGTTACACATTTATTACGAAATTTTGGTTTAATTAGACTTAAAGTATTAATAAATTGCAAATGTAAAAGGATATACTCGGGACTTAAATAAATTACCCACTGGCCTTATTGCCCTTTGTGTACTTTTTCTATTCCTTTTCGCTTTGGATTTGTGTTAACCTGCTTCCAGGACTTTCTACGTTCCCCTTAATGCTGCGAGTGAGAATAAAGATTTATGAGAATCGAAAGTGAAAGGTAATGAAAGACAGAGAGAAAATCAAAGCCATAAGACATTTAAAATGTGTAATCGACGACAATATTGACCCAAGAGAATGCACACAATGATTGACATATGAAAGAAGCCAAAGGATTCTCACGAGCGAACTTTTAGCTGTGTTTATATTCTGTGTTTTTATGTGTGTGTGTGTTTATGGGTGCATTTGTGTATAAATAAAATATCATATATCACACATTTTCACGTTTCAATGTGAATGCATGTGTACATTAGTTAATGGATTTTTATTACTTCAAATACCACAAGTTGTTTATTATTATCGACCATATTGTGTGTGTGTGTGTGTGTGGGGGGCAAGGGTAATTATTAGTAGGAGTAACTGCCGCCTCTGGAGGCGTTCTCCCTTATCAAGAATGGTGTAATGTGTTATGTGAGTTCAAATTTCATTGAAACTAGGTTATCCACAGGATAATGCACAAGTATGTACTCTTGATATATCTCTTGATTAAACCCCACAACCAGTAGGTTCACACTAATTACTCTAGTAAAGAGAACGAAAAGAGAACATGTAATGAAGTAATTATCATTTGAACTTGATTAAATGTCCTTTATATGCTATAAAATGGTGGAGCGTTGATGTTTATCGATACTAAACGTAATACAAATAACACATCTACACAATCAATTATATAAGGAAATTACTCGTACTATATTATTAAAGTAATCGGATCATTTACTGTCATTGACACTACGGTGAGCGTGATATCATTACGTTTTAAACAAATTGCTATGTGGTCATTTGGGTGAATAACCCGGTCCCACTGATGCCAGACCGTAAATAAAATATGGGCACGTAATTGGATTACATAATGCGAAGGGAAATGCATGAATGCATTAAAAAGGAGAGCGAATATTTAGGAGAAGTTATCATGTGTAAATGGTAAAAGGATGATAAATATGTGCATAAAAACAGTTTGAGAGGTACGAAGGTAGACGCGGTCACATAATACTCAGTCACGAACGGCTGTGGAATAACCTGCAGTGCTTGCGGTAGAGTAATAAATTAAGTTTGAGTTGCAGATAATACACCGGTAGACTGCTTTCTGCACCCTGAAAAATCTGTAATTATTGGTTGTTTGGATGCAAATATAACGTGTGTTTGGAGCTTATCGCAAATACAATATAATTGTGTGCAAACGCATTGTGTTTGCTATTCAATATTACATGTTTGAGACACAATGATTAATATGATATAGTATATGTGTTTGCGACCCAAATATATCTGTGTTTGTGATATAAGTACTGCCATGTTTGTTGCACTGTTTCTGCTCTCTCGAGAACAATAGTACAAAAGAGGGACAGTTGTTATCTGTATTGTTGTTGTCTGTATTTTTGGATTACAGCCTGTTTCTCCATCTCGAACTTAAGCTTTCGTTCGTGTTCTAGGCGAAAGAAAGTTGATTTGGGTTTCACAATTTTGTCGTTTCAAGTCCAATGAAAACATCAAACTTTTCAGTACGAATTTTTGGTTTCTCTATTTCGAACGTGCTGTCACTTACGAACAAACATGGAGTCAGGCTAACGAAAATTTTGACTTTAGGAAACCCAATTTTAGTCGAATGTGAGTGACTGTTTTTCTTTCGCTTAGCTTGTCATTCGAGATAGAGAAACGGGCTATTAGTCTCTCAGTTAGTGATTAATAAATATTAGCAACTTTACCCTACTACCCTCCGACCACCAATCCGAAAATTTTGAACCCGCTGCCATTTCGCACCCTGCATTTTCGAACATGGTCCTAGTGGACTTTTCTTCATAAAATGAGCCAAGGAATACGCTGTAGAAATTTGTCTGGAACTTCCTGAATCACACTGTATTTAAAAAGAAAAAATACATTCTATAAAAAATAATCTTAAAAAAAATTTATCATTTTACAAAAAGTATCTTTTCTTAAATTATCGAATTTTTCAACGGGCGCCTGAGGCGTGTTGGAACTAACTTGTACATAATATTTAGCGAAGGGAACTTCGTTCGAACCGGTGTCCCATGACACCTCGTTTGATTTTTTTATTTGTCACATTCTCCAAGCTTAATTTTTGAACCATTCAACGTGATAGGGTCCAAGGTAGTATAATTTAGTTACACCAGCTGTCGTAGTATACGGGCAGGCGTTTTTTTTTAAATTCCAAAGTAAATAAAAACACGTGACAAGGATTTTGTTGTCTTGCAAATCTTTGACAAATTTTGTATCAATTCGGTTGGTACAACCGAACATGGCGGTATTTCGGTTGCAACACCATAATTTGGTTTAAGTCGGTTGCAGCATCCGAATTTGGTATTATTCATTAGAAGCAATTGTTTTTATGAGAAATGAGGCTGCAGAAAACGAATATCTCACCTATTCTCTGGGTACGATTTATTTAAATTTTATTCATAATTCTAAATACACATTTCGCACCTGACCTTTCAAATTCTGAAAACAATTATTCGAAGGTTTCTGTTTATATATCTTCACCGGAATTGTATCAGTAGTTACCAGTAGTGAAGCTGTCAAAATTCAAGAATTTTCAATACTAAATTTTCGAATTGTCTCAATTTAACTATCGAATTTTATCGTTAAAAAGTTACAGAATTTCGGTGCTGGCATAATAACGAAAACTCAATATTTTTGAACGAAATTGGTTTAGTGTTTTTCAAAATATTCTCCATGAAGATTAATTCACTGTTGCATCCATCCGAATGTGGTAGCTCCAAAACATGACGTTTGAACGCATCAACCGCTTCTTCAGGCGTCAATGAACGGTGACCATTCGATTTGTTTTTAATGTGCGTGAATAACGACCCAACGGAGAGGAGTTCTTCGAAAGAATGACACAATTTCAGAGTCGTTGCCCATCGCGAAAATAAGACTCAATCACTTCTCTGATGGTACATAGTGCCTAGTTTGATGCCTATCTGGGGTATGAATTGGCGAATACTGAGAAGAGTTGTACGCTGTGTGAATATTCTTTGAAAAAGGTACATGACCAGAAACGGGCCATGGGGTGAAGCAACGAAGATTTGATTCTCCCAACAAGAACCAAATACCATAACCGAAAGTGTATCGAGACTAGAGCAGACCTTCTCTCAACAAAGGGGTATGTCTAATTCCATTATATTTAAAAAGTATATATTAACTGAACTGTATCCTATCATGGAAGACTTTAATACTACGCTTTCAACACATTTCTTACATTATAGTTCATAACTTTTGATAACTTAAGCTACTTAGATGTCGGTTCATTAATACATACACAGCCAAACATACAAACAACCCAAATCATATTATTGTGGATGGGACAGAGAAAGTTTTTCTAAAAAGATGCTCATTAAAAAGTCTCGGTTTATTTATTTATTTCTTTATTACTTCGGAAACCCTAAAAAGCAATTGTTGTCGCAAAAGGACAAAATTCTTAAACAAAACTGCCAAGGACCGGGAAGAACGATTAGTGGGCAAATTCTGGGTTTTATCAGATTCAATACATATTTTATGACTAGAAGTAATAGACATTGATGTAATATCTATGTAAACATAATATTGGGTGACCAGATAGTAATGATACTTTTTCCAATTGATATATTTTAGATGCTGTTAGAGTTACCAATTTCATCCAGCTGTCAAAAGAGTCATTAAGGTTTGCCATTTCTTGGAAAGTGTTAATAAATACAGGGTGTCTGGTAGCAGATTTATATTTTGAAACTTAAATAAAAAACATAATAATTGACACAAAGTTTTATTGAGAGCATTGAACGATAGAAGAACGATAGAAAAAGAGTACGTCACCCAGATTGTCTTCCGTCGAGTTGAACACACTGTTCAAAACTCAGCCTTGTGTTCTGCGCCAGACGCTGCAGTAAACTTGTTTCATTTGAGTTGATTTCTCGACGAATATTTTCCCTTAAAGCCACAAGAGATTTGGGGATTGTCATTATAAACCCTCTCTTTGAGGTAGCCCCATAAAAAAATCCATGGGAGTTAGATCGGGCTACCACGGAAGGGGTTTTTGGGGGAATTTTTCCCGAAGCAATTTCATCGAAGCTCTGGCTGTGTGTGCAGTCGCCCCATCCTGTTAAAACCCCGTGTGTGCAGAGTACGATGGATGAGGTCGCAGGTTTGGCAAAAAGAATTCCGCAATCACGCGTCGATAATTTTCACCGTTTACATTCGTCGCCTGGCCTCGAGAATTTTCGAAAAAATGGTCCAATTATCTCATGCGTGGATAAAAGGCACACCAAACAGTTACCCTGGGGCAATGTAATGGTTTTTGATATTTCAATTGAGGGTTGCGAGTTCTTGGAGACCAGTAACGGCAGTTTTGCTAGTTGACGTGGCCGTTTAAGTGTAAATGAGCCTCGTCGCTCCAAAAAAAAATGGGATTTACAGTGCTAAAACGCTCCAACATCGTTTCACAAAAATTTTTGCGTAAATCAAATCCACTTTCTTTCAGCTCTTGAACGATTTGAATTTTAAAAGGATGGAACTTCAGATCCTTTTTTAAAATTTCATGAATAATCGCTCTTGGAAGTCCCAGTGAGGCTGCTCTTTTCCGTATTGAAAGTCGCGGATTTTCACGTAAACTGCTTTCAACCAGTTCAATATTTTCGGGAGTCCTTGAAGATCGACTGGGCCCTGGCCGTGGGACATTCATAGCCGAAGTAGTTGCGCGGAATCTCTGCACCCACGAACGAATTAAATTTACACACGGTCCATCACTTATTCGCCGAATACCGAACTTTGAACACGTAAGAATCATCACTCTTAAAAAATGTCTCCACTGCGAACGCACGATGCTCACTCGACCACTGCGACATCGTTACTGACAAATCCGCATAATCGATAATTCCAACGGCGCCACCCTCCCTCCGCACCGTTTATTACTTTTTGAAATAATCGTATTTAAAAATATAAATTTACTACCAGACACCCTGTATTATCGTAATTCCGATGATAGGCATCTGTAGAAACCCTCTTAAATGACCATTCAAGACATTTGCTTGTTTTTCAAGCCATGTACTGTAGCGCAGCTGCAACAACCACGTACTTCGGGATACTGTCGATAAATCTTTTGGACATGTGTGTGCGCACAAATTTAGTGTTAGTTTTTTTTGTGCCAATGGCAACTCTGAAATTTGCCAGCTGTCGCATACGTTTATTCCGATTACTAAAATTTGAGCTCTTTATGAAAGAACAACTCGCTATAATTATGAACACACATTACAGATATTTGGAAAGTTACGCTGACACCCCTCGCAAACTTCGAAGAATTTTCAGAGAAGGAAGTGCACCTGATGTATCAACCATTCGAAGGGTGGTCAATAAATTTTAGCGTCAACGTACCGGTCGGCCTCTTGAAAACATTCGTGCTGTAAACGAGAATGTCGCCGAAAACCCAAAAACATCAATTCGGCATCGCTCTTAACAAACTCAAATTTCACAAAGCACTACCCAGCGAATTTTGGCAAAAGACCTCCACCTTCATGCATACAAAATTCAGCTTACCCAGGAGCTCAAACCAGAGCAAAGTGAAGTCAATGCCAATTTTTCAACAAAAAAATAATCTTCTCCGATGAAGCCCATTTCCACACAAAATTGAAGAGCTTCGTGAATATACAAAATTGTCTAGTTTGAGCATTTGTGTCCCATGGATTGCATGAGGCTCGGAGATGCCTCGGAAATGCACCCACAACGAGCGACTGTCTGGTGCGAATTTTGGCCAGGCGGCGTGATTGGGCCTTACTTTTTTGAAGATGAGGCCGAAATTACATTGACTGTGGACGGCATTCGTTACAGCAACATGCTAACGGAGTTCCTGTGGCGTCAACTGGCCGCCGTTGACCTGAACGACATGTAGTATCAGCAAGACGTCGCCATATACCGCGTATGAAACAACCGATTTATTGCAGGAACGATTTCCAGAACAAATTATCTCAAGAAATTCTGATGTCAACTGACCACGAAGATTATGCGATTTAACGCCGTGCGATTTCTTTCTTTGGGGTTTTGTGAAATATCGGGTTTATGCGAATAAATGAGAAACAATTCCTGAGCTTAAGTCCGAGATCCAACGCGTCATCGGTTAGATACAGCCACATGTCTGTGAAAAAGTAATGCAAAAATTCATGAAATGAGTAATGGGCTGTCAGTAGAGTCGTGGGAGCCATTTGACGGATATTTTATTCCATACTTTGTCGGAACAAGTCTTATTTAAAATCCAATAAAAAAAATCAAAACTATCTTGAAATATTTTTATTTTAAAATGAAAAGTGCATCCTTACTGAGACACCCTTTATAATTTTGACAGCTACTATTCAGAAAAAAATGTATTTCGTAATATTTCTGAATAAGTTTTTTTTTTAATTGATTAATTGTCAGTTTCATACACATTATGAAGAACAAGAAAAAGTTTACACAAATATTTTTCATCGATTCAACGGAAATTTGTCGGAACATGTCTTATTTACAATCCATTAAAAAAAATCACAACTATTACAACAAATATGTATTTTTATTTTAAAATGAAAAAGTGAATTCTTACTGAGACACCCTTTAGAAGTAGAGACACCCGTTAGAAGTAGAGACACCCGTTAGAAGTAGAACACTGAAGTAATTGATTGCCGCAACTTCAATACAGTTCATGTCTTGAAAATAGCATATGTTATGAATGAAAGTCAAGACGTCTTGTGAGGATGTGTAGAACACGAGTATATGCAACGTGAGTTTAGTTATAACATCTATCGTTGTCATTGGCTTTAGTGCTCACGGAATTCTTCGCACCGTGGAAAATATTGCGCGTTAGTACAGCATTTTGGACGTTAAGTCACCACCCAGACAGAGATTGGTGCGAAAGGAAGGAAACATAACAGCTGCAGCGGCCAGTATCGGAGACGACACATAAAGGTCCATTCGGTGCCGATAAGCTGAATTAGGCTTCGCCATAGAGTCATCTCGGATTATTTTGCGGCTGAATTTGGTTGGACACCCGTATAAGATTGTGCTAATACAAGAACTAAATCCTGTTGACAATAGACAATGCCTTGAATTCGCTCATTGGGCGCTGGAGATGTTGGCCGGAGTTCCGAGTGTTAGCCAAAAAGTCATCTTCTCGAGCGAGAGTCATATTTGACTCAGCGTCGATGTCGACAAGCAAAATTACCATTATTGGAGCGAACATAAAAAAAAAGATGGAGGGAAAATGCTTTCTGTTCTTGTTTTGGAATTATTTACCTTTGTGTGTTGACATTTAGGGATCTTCAATCGATACAGAGTCGCATATGTAAATTGCTGTATATGATATCGTGGGTTCGATCCCTGCTCTGGCCACCTTAAGTTTCTTTCGACGGCGGTCACCTCGCGTAGTGACGGCGACACTATCGAGTATTTAGCCGTGAAAAAGCTTCTCAAAATACCGTTCGGAATCGGTGTAAAATCTGTATGTCCCAACCAGTGAGTATAAAACTAGAAATCCCACAGCTCACTGGTTGTGAGAAACTATGCTCAATTCGTTCGTGGGCTGTAATAGGAATCCATTTATTTATCTTAAATTGAGTTTTTATATATACGATTGATGATCTGCCGATGGTATCAATTCAGGCACAGTAGTTAAGCATCTGATGATGAACGTGTTACGGAGTTCGAAACTAGCTATGCCAGTAAGTGTGCTTAACTGAATTGTCGATTATTTCAACAAAAACCAACCAATCTTCAGTTAGAAAAATTATCCTGAGTAAGCTAGTAGTATGAACTTCTCATATATGTACTAAAACTAACAACATCGGTCACACAATTCAAATTCAAAATCATGATCCGCAAGTGTTCGACCAGCATCACTGCATCTACAAAGATTGATTGTTTCCTGAGGTTTATGGCATTGCGGCATCACCATGAATTAGACACCGTTAGCGTCAATGGTCCTCGGCAAATAGCGATGTTAACCGACTCCCAGTAGCCAGAGCTAGACAACTTTGGTATATCCGACCTGTAGTTCCAACAAGACGGAGCTTCATGCCATACAAACGATGCAAACCTTGAAGTAGCGAAGTAACAATTTGCGATCCCTGCTCTGACCAGCATAACATTTCTTTCGGCGGCTGTAACCCCGCATAGTGACGGCGAGAATATCAGTTATTTAGCCATGTAAAAGCTTCTCAAAATGGGAATCGGTGTAAAAAATGTAGGTCCCAATCATTGGGTATTAATTTAGACAGCGCACAGCTCCCTAGCTGTTGGAAGCTCTCCCTCATTCCTTCATGGGATGTAATGGGAAACAATTCAAGTATTTTTTATTTATTTTCTGAATTTCAATGATTGTTTTTGAATTTCAAATGCTTTGTTTCTGGATTTCAATTCATATTTTCTACTTTAAATTTCAACTAGAGTTTACTGAATTTCAATTGATTTTTCCGGAATTTCAATTGATATTTTATGATTGTCAAATAAAAATTCTAAATTTCCATTAAATTTTCTGAATTTTAATTGGAAATTCTGAATTTCATTTAATCGTTTCTTAATTTCAATCGGAAATTCACAATTTCAAATGTTTTGTTTCTGATTTTCAATTGATGGTTTGTGAATTTCAACTTTAGTTTATTTACTGAATTTTAATTGATTTTTTTCTGAATTTCAATTAGTATTTCCTGATTTTCAAATAGAAAGTCTTCATTTCAATTGGTCTTTTCTGGATTTTAATTGTGAACTCTAGAAAGTATGAATTTATTTTAGAAATTTCTAACTCAAACTCCGAAAGTATGAAATAAAATCCAAAAAGCATCATTTGAAGTTCAGACAATATGAATTGCAATTCAAAAAACAATAAACGAAATTTAGCAAATGGGAATTTAGAAATTCGGAAAACATTAATTAAAAGTCAGAAGATATAAGTTGGAATTCAGAAACATCAAATGATTTTCAGGAAATATCAAGTGAGTTTCAGACAAATATGTATAACGGGATGTAATTTCAATTGGTATTTTTCTGACATTCAATTTATCTTTTCTGCATTTCAATTAATATTTTCTGAATAGCAAAAGATTTGTTTCGGAATTGCAATTGATAGTTTCTAAATTTCAACTTTAGTTTACCGAATTTCAATTGTTTTTTTCTGAATTTCAATTAATATTTTCTGATTTTCAAATAGAAATTCTAAATTTCAATTAATATTTTCTGAATTTTAATTGGAAATTCTGAAATCCAATTGATCGCTTCCTAATTTCAATCGGAAAATCCGAGTTTCAAATGATTTGTTTCAGAATTTCCATTGATTTTCTGAATTTCAACTTGAGTTTACTGAATTTCAATAGATTTTTTCTGAATTTCAATTGATATTTCCTGATTTTCAAATATAATTTCTAAATTTCAATTGGTATTTTCTGAATTTTAATTGTGAACTTTAGAAAGTATCAATTTATTTTAGAAATTTCCAATTCAAATTCCGAATATATCAAATCAAATCCAAAAAACCAAAATCCAAAATTGAAGTCCAGGAAATATAAATTACAATTCAGAAAATAACAAAGGAAGTTTAGAAATTGGGAATATAGAAATTCAGCAAACATTAATTAAAAATCCGAAAATATCAGTTGGAATTCACAAACCATCAAATAATATTCAGAAAATATCAAATAAGTTTCTGAGAAATGTATAGAATTCATTTGAAATTTCTCTGAAGTTTAATTTATATTTTCTGAATTTCAATTGATATTTTCTGAATTTCAATTGATGTTTTCCGTACTTTACTTGATATTTTCCGAATTTAAAATGATTTGATTCTGAATTTCAATTGATTTTTTCTTAATTTCTTTTGAAATTTTCTGATTTGCAAAGGGAGATTCTAAATTTCAATTGGTATTTCCTGAAGTTCAATTCGAAATTGTGACTTCCATTTAATCGTTACTTAATTTCCAGTGGAAGTTCCGAATTTCAAGTGATTTGTTTCTGAATTAAAGTTGATATATTGTGAATTTCAATTGATTTTTTCTGCATTTCAATTGATATTTCCTGATTTTCCATTAGAAATTCTAAATTTCAATTGATATATTCTGAATTGCAATTGTAAATTCTGAATTTCATTGATCGTTTCTTAATTTCAATTGCTAATTCAGAATTTGGATTGCTATGGTTCTGAATTTAAACTAATATTTGCTGAATTTCAACTTGGGCCTACTGAATTTCTATTGATATTTTTCTATTTCAATGCATACTTTCTGATTTTCAAATAGAAATTTTTAATGTTCTGAATTCTGATTTATTGGAAATTCTGAATTTAATTTTATCGTTTCTTAATTTCATTTGGTAATTCCAAATTTCAATTGATTTCTCCTAAATTTCAATTGAAAACTGTGTATGTAGTCAAATCTGCAAAAGTGAAAAAAATAATTTTTTTAAATTTTCAGCTAATCGTCCTTGCACGGATCATAGGACATTTTTTGTCGTGTTTCATTTCGCCTCCAACTTTAATTTAGTCTTCCAAAATAAAATTAAATCAAAAAACTTATTAACAGCCTAATGTTGATATAAACTGCTTATTAGATGAAAAAAAAGTGAAAACCGACGCCGGCCTGGGAACATCAAAATGTGCATGCTCAAGCTCTTGACCGCGGTTTATTACCTTATGCTACCAATTTGATTGAGTGGGTGGAAAGTTAACGCTAGCCTAATAAAACGCCATTAACAATTCATGGAAATCATTAAGTTTTTAATATCATAATGGCCAATCAAATGTCTTTGTAATGTAAACACAAACAATGTAGACATTTACTTATTCAAATTCTATCTAATTTATCACGTAAATATTTACGATAGAAATAATAACAACAGCACACTAACGACTACAACATTAGCTTAAACCAATGACCAACATATCACTAGTAAATTACACATACTACTATATATCACACGCATATATGTATCTGTGAATGTGTGTGCGCTTGCTACCACATTCAAGTACACATAAAATCATGACAGTCACACACCTCCAGGCTGGGATGCGGGTGACGGTATGAAGGTATAGGTATGTTTGCTTTCTTCCGTTCTCCGTGTGGCAGGAAATACATACTTATACATAGAAATAGCTTTACCAAACACACAAATACACTCACATACACGTGTATAAGAACACCCGCGTTTCTTGCACAGTCAATAGGGTTAGTAGTATTTGTATTTAGCTTGTTGTCACTCCATCTTAGGGCGAGCGCAATGGGTCTTGTTGTAGTGCGGCTTGCATTTGTGAAATTCAAAAAGTTCAATATACTGAGGAATATTTGAAGTCTGAAAAGGCTAAACAAGGATTCGGGAAATCTTTTTGAAACCAATAGATGTCTTGAAAATTGACGTCCCTTTTTGAAACTATTTTAAGGATATTTAGATTTTGTCTGTTTTACTTGATTATTTTTATTGTATTTTTGTTTTAGTTTTGACGTTCTCAGCGTGACGTTTATCAAGTTATTGTATTAATATTTAATTTGATTATAATTATAATTACAATATAAAAAAGTGTAAAATAATCAGGTATGTGATGGAAATCGATGGATTTAAATTGTAATCGATTTCCCATAACAACTAAGTTATTTTTACCATATAATGGTTAATATAACGTTATTTAATAACACTGTGAGACAAAATTAGATGTTTTTCAAAATCATGGGGTTCTGTCAACGGATTCTGGAAGAAAGGTCTAAAAAAAATATACGTGTATCGGCGTTTTGCCAGATCTGATCAGAATTTTTTTTAGGGCGGGTCAAAGTTCCCCCTCGACACTTTCCTGCAACATATCGGCATGCAAAATTGTGTGTTCCTTACTTCTGAGGTACAAAGTATGTTCAGAAGTTTTATAGAAAAGATTCAGGTAAAAATTTTTGTGGAACAAATTAACCCTCTAATTGTCACGTATAACCATAATTTTTACTTTTTTTTTTTTTTTGAAAACTCGCAAAAAACTGCTCCACAATGACAGGGAGTTCTACAAAAATTATCGCCATAAAATTTCACTATATGTGTCTGAATACTCCAAAACACAAATCTTAGTCCAAGTGCTAAATAAAAGATGAAATATGATAAAATTCATCATATTATGTGGACTATTTTTCATGGAAATAGAAAAATGACAAAATTCTTTATTAACCCTTAGAAGGCAGTTAGTTTTTGCTTATTATCTAGCACTTGGGCTAGGATTTGTGTTTTGGAGTGTTCAGACACATATAGTGAAATTTTATGACGATAATTTATGTAGAACATTTTGACCACGCCCCTGTCATTTTGGTGCAGGTTTTTGCGAGTTTTCAAAAAAAAATGTAAAAATTATGGTTATACGTGACAGTTAGAGGGTTAATTTGTTCCACAAAAATGTTTACCTGAATCTTTTCTATAAACTACATACCTTGTACCTCAGAAGTACGCAACACACAATTTTGCATGCCGATATGTTGCAGGAAAGTGCCGAGGGGCGGAAATTTTGACCCGTCCTAAAAAAAAATGCTGATCAGATCTGGCAAAACGCCGATACACGTATATATTTTTTTAGACCTTTCTACCAGAATCCGTTGACAGTACCCCATCATTTTTTTTTTGGTGTCGCACAGTGTAATATGAAGGTAACAACTAAAATTTCCAAATATTAATAATTTTGACAAAAATATTCGCTTAAATTATCAAATCGGATTCAGGTTTAGCTTGATCAATTTTCATCACATACGGAAATATCTTTATATTCCAACACCGGAATTCTGTAAGTTTTTAACGACAAAAAGCGGTCTTAAAATTGTCAAAATTCATAAAATTCCAAACAAAATTTCCGAATTTTATGTCAATTTTACTACCGATTTTTATCGTTCAAAAGTTACCGAATTCCGGTGCAGCTGTAAGACAATCACTCTAAATTCAAAACCCTTTCAAACCAAATATGTATTTATCTGTGTGTTTGAGTCTGTGTGTGTTTATAAGTTTATTTATTTCGGTAAACGTGAATTATCGACATCTTCCACCCACAATTTGGGAGCGAGTTTCATATGTAAACGTAGTACCTTGGCACTTTCAACGTTACACCAATACTTAATAAAATTTACATTTTTGTTTTTCTTTGTGAAATGTAAATTGGATTTTGTTCCATTGGCAAATAATCATTAAAGTCCTTTTTCTTGTGAAGATTATTTTGTCAAGATTTATCGATACCATCAATAGAGTGTTAAAGAAATTTTG
Organism: Phaonia tiefii; assembly: GCA_963931995.1. NCBI lineage: Eukaryota > Metazoa > Arthropoda > Insecta > Diptera > Muscidae > Phaonia > Phaonia tiefii. The sequence goes on from OZ008367.1 coordinate 91,296,892, forward strand.
CATTAATAATGACAATATCGAACAGCAATAAAAAAAGACAAAGTAGGCTAAATGATATCCTTAAATCATTTTAATTGAAACGATAAAAAACTTACTTTATTTTCTCCCATATTTCTTCGCCGAAGTGTTTAAGCACCAATAGCTCCAACGCGTAATTAACAAATCCATACTGAAAAATTGAAAGGAAAGTAGAAAAATACATTTAAAATTAATTAGGAATCAATTTGTTTCGTAAGAATTTCAGATTTTGATTGGAAAATATAAATCGATAAACACAGCATCACATGCACACAGGGAAAAAATTAGTTGGAAATCAATTCAGGCTTTGAAAATTCCATGATAAAGTATATATTTTGATTGGAATTCATAATTATCATACATCGCAATTATTTGTCAATGTTATTGAAAATTTTTAATTTAAATCTTATAAATAGAAGTTGTTACTACATAAATTAAGTTATATTAACCAATTTGAGTATTTCTAAGACCTGATTCATCTGAAATGGAAGATTCAACTCATCAAAAATACAATATTAGAATTCGTGTTCAAATGTTAGTCACTGCAATCATAATTTACTTTCTGTTACAAAAACACTTGTTATAAAGTTATGTATTCGATTGTTCATAAGAGGCTTTGTTGTCAAACATAAACTATATTCGAATGTTACACGAGGACTTTTCAGAAAAACTATTATTTTAAACAGAAAGTGATGAACAAATTTGTGAAAAAACAATAAAGTATATAGACATCATCCACCGAAAAATATGGTAACTACACGCTGAAAAATCTATATTTTGTTGTTGTTTGGATGCCAATATAAAGTATGTTTGGAACTTGTCACAAATATAATATTCTTGTGCCCAAACACATTGTGTTTGCTATTCAGTATAACATGTTTAAGACACAGTGATTAATATGTTATAACATATGTGTTTGCGACTCAAATATGTCTGTGTTTGTGATATAAATACAGGTGTGTTTGTTGCACTTTTTATGCTCTCTCAAGAGAAAGAGAATAAAAAAGGAACAACGAGTGTATAAAACTTGAAAGTCTGTGTCTGTATTTTTGCATGATTCTCTCAGTGAGTGATTCCAAAATATTCCTGAACGTGCGTGCAAATTGCAGATGACGTCAGTGTTTCTTATTTTAAATCATGAAATCGGACAGAGAATATCAAAAGCTCTTGAACAGTGAGAAAAGAATAAAAAAAAGGTCGGACGGTTAAATAGTTTGAGATGTTGCATTGGCTTTTGTGTACATATGTGTTTCGCCGTCGCCATGTGTGGCCGTCGGTGGTGCAATGGCAGTGTGCGCGGCTCTTGTGCATGAGGACGTGGGTTCAATCCCTTCTCTGACCACCTTAAATTTCTTTCGACGGCGGTCACCTCGCTTAGTGACGGCGACACTATCGAGTATTTAGCCATGAAAAAGCTTCTCAAAATACCGTGTAAAATTGTAGGTTACAATCAGTGAGTGTAAAACTAGAACGCGCACAGCTCGCTGGTTGTGAAAAGCTCTCCCTAAACCCCTCGTGGGATGTAACGGGAAACCATTTTTTTTTTAATGTGTTTCGCATATAGTTATGTGTGCTACCACACATGCCCGAGCCTCTACTGAAAAAATTGGGATGTCAGACGGACTGTCCCTGCAGGCTGTTTCAGAGACACGGCCATTAAGTTTAACGTAGAATACGCCATCCGATAAGACAGAAAACATATATAACAATAAATGATAAATAACATAAGCAAATGAGTTTATTGATTTGATAGTTACTTTTGATAATATACATAAGCTTATGGTAGGAAAAATAGGATAAATATGTTTTTAAATTAAAAGAGTAAGGATAAATGATAAATAACAGACGAAAATCAATTTGATTTATATTTTTTATAATTATATATCCACGTTAAATTCAAATTCACATTTAACATTTTGTTTCACTTAAATACATAAGTAAATATACGAAATTTCAATATTTCATCAATCAAAACAACAGCCGAAGGTTTGTGTCCACACTGAAACAGCAGCATAGTTTGTGTTCACGCTACAAACTCAAACACTCAACCAAACACCACATATATGTTTGAGTGTATGTGTTTAAATAATTTTCATTTGAGAAATTTAAATACTAGAAATATATCAACCAATATGAAATGTATATCAAACGAAAGATAACATCTTCATTTACCTACAAAAAAAATTTTAAAAAAATTCATCTAGCCGTTTCCTCAAATTCAATGAAATAAAGAATACAACAATAAAAACCTGACATGACTCCTCATACCGTAAGGTAAGACGTATTCTACGCCAAAAAATAGAAGTAATTTATACACACTAGTCTTGCATGAACTCTATTTGTATACAAGTATATTGTTTGTGTTGAAACCTTCTGAAAACAAAACAAACGTGAGAGACAACAAAGAAAGGAGAATCAAAAGAGCAGCCGATTCTCATTTCATAAAAAAGTAATGCATTCAATGCAAGTAAATGTAAAAAGGTTAATTTTAAATATTTTAATTTAATGTATTAATTATTTATAAATGTGGATATATATTGATAATCTTAATTATAATAAATAAAGAAAGAAAGAATAATTCCTTTCTAAATATTAGTATGTTTGGGAGGTAATACGCATATGTTTCCACGTAAGTGTATGGAGGTTTGGGGGAAACACGCCAATGCTTCCACGTAAGTATAGGGATGTTTGGGATGAAACACACATATGTTTCTACGTAAAAGCATACATATTTGTCAGTAAACATGCTAATATTTGCATTTAAATACACCTGAGTTTGGGACTTGCAAAGACATAAATGTGGTTCCTGCAGAATATGTTTGAGATAATATGTTACAGAAACCGTTTTTTTCAGCGTGTAGTCACTGCAATCATAATTTAGTTTCTATTACAAAAACAATTGTTAGTAAGTTATGTATGTATTCGATCATAAGAGGCTTTTGCTGTAAAAGAGAAACTAATTTGAATGTTATACAAGGACTTTCCAGAAAAACAATTACTTTAAACAGAAAGTGAGAAACATATTCGTGGAAAAACAATAAAGTGTATAGATATCATCTACCGAAAAAAATGTTAAGTATACATATTTACATTTTACTTGTTAATTTGTTAAACTTTGGTCAAAAATAACGGTTGACATATATTTTTCTATACGAAATCAAAGGAAGGTCATTAAAGTCCATATAATTTGCGAATATAATTTGTGAATTTGCGAAGTTCATATATCTCACCATATCTTACCATAAATTGAGTTGATGTGAGACTTATAAAAACAATCGTCGACAGAAATTGACAGATTTGGCACAAAATCAAATTTCTTCTAAAACTCTTTTCTGATAGATGTGATTAGCTTCTAATAACCTGTAAAAGTTATACTTAACTGGAGAAACTGGGCTAGATTGCCAGACTCAATCTGGTACCTCCCATACAAAAGATACAAAAGTACCTCCCAATAAATCACGTGAAACACTTCAGACCCTAATGAAATTAGCTATAATACTTCACGTGTGCTAACCACCAATGCTAACCACCAATTAAGACAGGGGTGATTTTGTCACGACCATTTGAGTATCTCTCATACAGAAGTTGTTTGGCCGTCTGGTTGTTCAGCACTAGAAGTCCCGCAAAACCCAACCAATCTTTCTGAAATTTTATTCTGGACATCATTTGGTTACTCTTCTATGGCAAACGAGCGGGTTTTCCACACCCATTCTGCTACCTCCCACACAAAATTTGGGTGGTTGCCCAGTTGTAGTGGTCCAATTCCTATGGCAGATTTTTTTTTCAAAAATTCGCCAAAATAAGAAAGTCGCTAAAATGAAAGAAAATTGCGGTAACTCGCAAACGGTGAGTCCAATCGCAAAAATAATATATTTACCTCTTTAGGACGCTTACGTCCTGAATACGGGATATTAAAAAAAATCGCTAAAACTAAAATTTCTTGAATCTCGAATCAAAAATCGCTTAAAACAAGTGATGCCGTATTAATTACATCAATTGGTTACAGCCTCGCATGGAGGTAAAAAATTTTTTATTTTTGCGATTGGTCGCACCGTTTTCGAGTTATAGGAATTTTTTATTTTCGCGAATTTGAAAAAAAAATTCAAGTGGTCCAATACTTTAAAGGAAATCCGTTAAAGGAAAAAAAGGTAAAGGCTCTAGTTACAAATAATAATAATTTTGTTTATATTTAAATATAAAATACACAATTTTAATAAAAAAAATATTTTTTTTGTTTTTTCTATAGTATTCATAATGGGATATGGTATCAACTAGGGATGCTAAACGGGACTGATTTACATTTTCGGGATTTCGGAATTTTTCGGGATCCCGGGATTTTTCGGGATTCTATTTTTAATTTTTTTTTGGGAACAGGTCTATTGTACGGCTTACACTCCAAAAAACAACCACTAGGGGGTAGAATACGTTATTCTAGGCTAAAATGTTAAATGCAAAATCGGGGCAAATGCTTAGTTTCGGAGTTATGCGCCCCGAAATTTCGGATATGTGAGAGGGTTATGGCGTTAACGTACCGTGTAAAGCCATTGATATCAGTTTTTTGTATAAAAGAATTCAAAACAAACTCATAAAATAATGTAGCACTTTTTGATAAGTCGCTTAGTTATCGAGTTATCGGATGTTGACATTTAGAAAAACTAACAAAACAAAAACAAAAATTATTTTAGAAACATCGCGCGATTTTTCGAATATTTTTTTTCAAACAAAACAAAAATTAACAAAAAAAATTTTAAATTTACATTTTTGTTTGAGAAAAGTAAACATCCGAGAACTCGATAACTAAGCGACTTATCGAAAAATGCTACATAATTTTTTGAGTTTGTTATGACTTATTTTATAGAAAAAAGTGATATCAATGGCTTTACACGGTACGTTAGTGGGAAAAGTATCCGAAATGTCAGGCTCCATAACTCCGAAACTATGCACCGATTTGTTTATTTTACTTTCTTTGCTTAAAATAACATGTTCGACCCGACGCAATAAATTTTATAATTGTTGGAGAGTAAGCCTTATAATAGACATTCATATGCCAAAATTAACTTATGTTAAGATGAGTTATTAAACCTTTTGTAGAGCCGCCATTGGTTTTTAAACCCTTTTTGCACATTATGCATTTTGCTGGAGGTGCACCTTTCGACTCTTCCAAAAAATAATACCACACTGAATATTTGTTATTGTTTTTAGTTCTATGTGTTTCAAAATTATAATAATCCATCATAATAAATCATAATCAAACATAAATTAATAAATCAATCATCAATCCCGAAAACTCCCGGGATTTCGGGATTCGGGATTTCCCGTTTGGCATCCCTAGTATCAACAAATGATTGGGACAGCTATTAAATTCAAGTATTTAGTTAAGGATACCAATATATTTTTTGGTACAACCGAATTAGTGTTTAGATTTGTCGATGATCCAACAAATAGAATATTTATCACTACAGGATAATTTGATTGCTGGAATTAAAACTCAATTGACCGATCACATTTATTTCTTGTTGCTGTGGCTTGAACTAGATATTTCAGTTCTTGCAACCAAAACTGAATCACAAATCAATTGATATGCATAACATTTGGTGATACGGAATACAACTACTATTGGTAGAAACCGTAAAATTTTAGTTCGATGCAAATATAGTTTTGATAACGAATCTCGTCTCTTTGTGTGTATAAAGAGCTAAGGTATAATAGCATTCCTTCTTCCTTTTATTGTCTACACTGAAAGAAAAACGCTTCGTTGCATGGATGAAACATTTTCGTTAATGTTGTTACGTTGTTATAGTGAAAAGTGTCGTATATCCGACAATTTGGGAGTCGCTGCAAAGACAAATTTCATACTTGACTTCTTTGACAATTTTTCATTAGGTTTATTATATTTAATTTGAATTTTGTAGAAAAATGGGTTGAAAATTAAAAAAAAAGTAAACGCATGAGTTTTAAACTACTGAAATTTGATTTATCTCTTACTTTTTATAGTTTATATTAATTTTAATTATTTATTTTGGAGGATTGTCAAAATTTTTAGTTGACGAAACAATTTTGTTATTGTAACGAAACTAATTTTTATGATGGTATAGAGAGAGAAGCAGTCGACAAAATGAGCGAGGGTAAAAAAGAGGCCAACAGGAGAAAAAGGTGAGCGTGAGTGGTGCGCAGTGTTGCCAATTCGGCCGATTTGCCGCTAAATCTAGCGGTTTTTTAATACCCATCGCGGGGGGAAATGTATTTTAGCGGCTAGCGGAAGTTTAAGCGGATTTTCTGTGTCTGGATGTAACAAAATTACAATGTTTTATGTGTTAAAAAGTGTTAATCTTCTCTCTGCTGTAGGTATTTTAAAATAAAGATGGTATTGGGATGAATTACAAAGAATGGAGTACGTCCTCTGGTTAAAATGAAGGTATTATGAAAAAATGTCAATATCTTTAAATGTTGCAAATTCAGCTGCTAGAGCAAAAACGGGTCTTGCTACTGAAAGAGTGATTTGAGTGAGAAATGAAACAAATTCATTGCAGCAACGAAACAAATTCGTTGCAATAATGAAGCAAATTCATTGCAGCAACAATCATACTTTCACCACAGTAATGAACAATTTGCAGTTGGTGAACACATTTTCATAGTAGGAATGAAACGTTACGTTAGCTCACTGTCGATGACAAAAGTTGTTGGTGTGATGAAGATTTTTATCCGTGTGACGATGCTTTTCCGTTCAGTGTATTTACATCTTCATGACGGTAGGTCCCAAACAGTTAGTGTAAAACTAAAACGCGCACAGCTCACTGGTTGTGACCATTTTTTATGCATTAGTTTTGCATTTAAGACAACTATTTTAATACACTAACACAAAATATTTTGCATAATACTTATTTTGGCATATTACTGGTGTTATTTATCCAATTTCATCAATAATGTTGTTCTTTAGCATCTGAGCTACGATTTCGACCAGTCTTCACTTTTTCTCCCAATGTGTACAAAGTTTCAAAATTCTTTACAATACGTTAAATGGTTGACTTGCAACGCAGATTATTTAAACCGAAAAAACCCCGCGAAATTCTTCGCGCTTTTACAATTGAACGATTATTTAAATCAAATTTTTTAATAACCTCAACACGTTTTTGGTGCGTTTGATGCTCCTTAATAAATTGTTATCGACTGCTGTGCACAACTGTCAAATAACGGGTTTTTCAATAAGAGCGCTACAAAAGTTTTTTTTAAATAAAACAAAACCGGTTATAGACTCCAATGAAATTCTTTATTCCTGTGAAAGTACGTTCGATGCCATTAAGTATGGAACTCGATTTCTTTTGCATGGCCACCACGGGCACGCTTGCAGAAGTCCAGACGCTGAACCCAATTTTCGACGGTTTTCAAGCATAAATCGGCCGATACTGCTGCAATTTCACGTTCGATATTCGTACGAAGTTCATCAATCGTCGCTGGTTTGTTGGCATAGACCATCGACTTGACGTAGCCCCACAGGAAATAATCTAACGGCGTCAAATCGCAAGACTGAGGCGGCCAATCGACTGAGCCATTTCGTGAGATAACACGTTCACCAAACTTGGTCTCCAATAAATTGATTGTGGCATTCGCTGTGTGGCTTGTGGCGCCGTCCTGTTGGAACCACATGTCCTCCAAGTCCATATTATCCAATTGGGACCAAAAATATTCGGTTATCATTGAACGGTAGCGATTCGCATTCACAGTAATGTGCCGGTCTTGATCATCACGGAAGAAGTACGGCCCAATAACGCCGCCGGTCCATAAACCGCACCAAACCGTTATTTTTTTGGGGATGGAATGATGACTCATGGATTACGTGTGGATTGCTGTCTGACCAATAACCCATATTTTGCTTATTGACGAAGCCATTGAGCCAGAAATGAGCCTCATCGCTGATTGTTGAGGCCTCTTAAAGTTGGCCTCCTAAAGTTGAGGCCACTGACTCCAAATTTCGGTAGTAAATTTTAATAATTTCGACTCTTTGTTGGCTCGTATATCTTTCCATGATGAAATGGCAAACCTTACTGAAGAGAAATGTTAAAAGAGCGGGAAAAAATATGGCGTCGTTTGCTGTCCCTATCGATTTACTTTTGTAGCGTCTCTGTTGAAAAACCCTTACAAACTGATAAATGTATACCGAATAGAAGTGGCGGTCGAAAAACATCCACCTGGAACATGTGTATTCCATTAATACGAATTATATTCAATAAAGGATAGAAAATTTAGATAAATAGAAATTTGTAGGTACTTGGAACAATAATTTTCGATCTCAGATATCTCGAAATCAACAGCCAACCTAGAAAAACGTTTAGCACTACTGGGTTTAACGTATTCGTATTAGATATACCCACTGGCTGCTCTGCTTAGTATGTTTTTGAACCAGCACAGTGGAATTGGATAGATGAAAAGATTGCCGAGTCTTATTGGACTAAAAAATATCCCAAATGTTGAAATTGTCTTCCTAGTTTAACTTAATTTAAGTGCATATTATACGCTACTTCGAAAGAGGCATAACTTTTCAGATTCAGATAAAAAAAAATTACCAAGGACCAAATCCATCCGCTGTAAAAATCGATCGTCATTTACTTGGTCTTTAGTATTGAGAATTTTTTTTTGGTTGTGAGAAGCTCTCCCCAATTCCTTCATGGGATGTAATGGGAAACCATCCATAACACAGTGTGTAATTTTTTAAGTCATGGCAAAATAACCATATAAGGACACCACTACGTGATAAAAGACCAAAAAACAAAAGTCCCCTGTCTCCCAGTTTTGCCCAAAGTCCCCCAGGTTTTTTTTTAATGGGCCCCCAAAGAAGTGGGGCCTCGGTGTCATTTTTGCAAAAAAGTGATCATTTTCTCAAGCTCATATCTTGCAAACCGTTCGGAATTTTGATTTATCCTCTGAGGCAAAGTTGTAGCTCTTGTCATAAAGAACAAAACTTGTAAACGTATAAACTCAAAAAAAACTTCATCTTCAAAGTCAAAATCGCAAAAAACTTTAAAAAATTATTTTTTTTTACCTTTTTTCCCCTGTTCAGGTCCATAGGTAGCAAACCGTTCAAAATTCAAGGATACAATCAACAACAAGAATGATCCTAAGATCTCGTTAAACAACTTTTTAGAACATATGAACTTCCTAGGAATGATTCTTAACACCGTTTAGATAGCCGCAAAAGTGATAAATTTCTCGAAAATTTTTAAATTTCATTTGTTTTTTCTTTACTTCAACATTGAGATACAATAAAGCCTTCTCCCGCAATTGAAAAGGCATGTTGCAGGTTTCATTTTTATACTGTTACTGATTTTATTAATCTTAGTCCTTAGGTGGTATGGGTTGACACTTAGAGTTAGGGTTGTAACAAAGAGTAGTAGCATGGATATTTAGTAATAATGATTCAGTGTTGTAGGGATTAGTAGTCTCAGCAGGGATAGCACTACAATAATATGCTATCGATTACAAAATATTCGTATTATGTTTATAATGTTGATGGCCCTCGACTTGCAAATCGCACTCTCTTAAGTTGTGGATCCAAATCGTCGTCCGAATCTGACTCTGATTCAGAACTTATGGTGTCCACAGGCACGTTACTTCCTGCCCTCCATCATCAGCTTTTTCTTTTTCAGATACTTCATTATCTGCATTATAATATTAGGAATGCTGAGCTTTAAAAAATCTGTACTTAATTTAATAACCTTTTACGTAAATATAAGGTACTTTTTTTTTATTTATTTAGTTATTTATTTCATAAAAATGTAGTTCATAATAATAAATGTTGTCTCCGCGCCCTGAAGGCTTTGGTAGAGAATATTTGTAATATTTGTAATACTTTGTTGAAACGTTTGTATATCGTCTTACGACTTCTCAATTATTTTGTGGGGGTTTTCATATATTACCTATGGTCGGAAAAATGGATTTTGATTGTTTGAACTAGATCTCTGGAAAATTCAACGCTCTTGTCAATGAAACAACCCGCAGACATCTAACTTCATTTATTTTGGGGTGATTTCAAATTTTCTCGACCCAGTCTGGTTATTTATGGCTTGGGATTTTTATAAAAATTTGCACACATATTCTTCTCGTTGCTGCTGTTACAATACCGTTCGGTTTAGGTCAAAATTCCTCACAGTTCATATTTTATAGCTGTCTAAATTATCCATTCTGCAGCGTTTTTGTGCAGAGATTGCTGTGTTAATTCTGGAGCAACTTTTGAATGCGACATCAGATTGTAACGATCCAGATATCATCTGATAGACTTCAACCTCCTTTTTAGGAATTACAAATAATAGTGGCAGGTCCTTGTGGGCCAAGGCCATCAAAATTTAAAAAATGTCCTTTGTCTTTAAATATCCTGGAGAGTATCTTTTGATTTTCTTAATTTTATGTTTAAAAAATTTCACTATGGGTTCAAAATATATTGGCGATTTTATAATTGAAATTTTATACTATCATTGGAACACTTTTTGTGCTCTACTTTTTTGAAAATAATTTTAAGCTAATAAATAAGCTTAATATTAAAAACGTCTTGAGCTTGAATACATTTAAAATCGTAATTTCCTTTTAAGGCTAAGCGATCATATTTTCTCCGGTTAGTGAAAAAAATGTAAATGCCGCGGGTGGGATTCGAACTCACATTCGCTGGACGATCGTTTCGATGTTTGTGAAGTATCATCTTCAGCAGCGTCTAACCCGTTAAGGCACTGCGATGTGTATTTACATAAGTCACTAACCGAAGACATATATTGATTGTGTGCAGAGCGATTGTTGTCGCTACTTACACACATTGCTTTCCTACTTACACGCACTAATGCAGAAGTTTAGAAAGTTATATTTATAGAACGAACTATTCTAATTGTAGTTGTCTCGTTCTGTTTTGGTTTGGCCCTATCATATGTTTCAAATTTAGTTGTTTTTAGATCCTCGTCATAGACGCTGCTGAAGATGATGCTTCACAAACATCGAAACGATCGTTCAGCGAATGTGAGTTCGAATCCCACCCGCGGCATTTATATTTTTTTCACTAACCGGAGAAAATATGATCTCTTAGCCTTAAAAGGAAATTACAACTTTAAATATGACGAGGATCTAAAAACTACATTTAAAATCTTTTATACTCTGCTAACAAAAATTTGTGTTTTTGGCTTTAATTGGAAATTTCAATAATATTATATATTGGTTCGTCCGCCTTTGGATTGAAACTATATATTGGTATAAATTTTACATATTAAATATAAAAAGAAAAAGATTGCACTTTTTTGGGCAGTATTTAATTCCCAGTTTCGTCCAACTTTTGGTGATTTTTAATTTTTTTTGTCGTTTTTCTTTGAGCCGTTTTTCGTAACCCCATTTTTCGTATCTGTTGGAGACATTCAACATTGATTTGAAGAAAATCGACAGCATTTGGCGAAGGGAAAAAGTGATATAAAGGGTGTCTTAATAAAGATTCACTTTTTGTTTTTAAATAAAAGCACGTATTTTTTGAGATAGTAGTGATTTTTTTATTGAATTGTATAGAAGACATGTTCCGACTAAGTATGTAATAAAATATCCCTCAAATGGCCCCCACGGATCTAATGACATTCCACTCTTATTTTCATGAAATTTTCCATAAATTTTTCATAGCGATATGGCTGTATCTCACCAATAACGCGTTGGATATCGGATTTGAGATGAAGAATTGTTTCTGGTTTATTAGCATAAACCAGAGATTTCACAAAACCTCAAAGAAAGATTTCGCATGGCTTTAAATCCCATAATCTTTTGGCCAGTTACCATCAGAATTTCACGAGATAACAAAAAAAATCCTCGACATTTGATACATTATTTCTATGTAGAATTTTCCGTTGAATCGAAATATGAAGTCAGATTGTTCAAAGGTAGAACAGTTTTTGAGATATTGCAAAGTAACCGTTTTTTGGTTATAGAAAAGATGATCTCACTTTTTATGTAATATATTCAATATTTGTTAACCGATTTTTATTTTATTTTTATCAAATGAAAGAAAAATAAATAATCTTTTCTAAAGTGACCAAGTTATTGAAATTCGTTGAAAAACAAAAGAGTTATGCGTAATCAAAGTCTATAATTTGTGTAAAGTTTCATAATTTTTAGCTATTATAGATCGATAGTTTATTTTGTAACGAACATTTAGAGCCTCTTTTGAATAAAATTGCTGAAAAAATGACTCAGCTATTCGCAATTTACCAAAAACTGTAAAAATAAACTAAAAATGTTTTGATGACAATTTTTTTTTTTGCGCTTCGCATTATTATCCGTTTCTCGGACAAGAAACCAACAAAAATCGCCCATCATCGCTTCGTTCCAATACCCTTGGTAGCGCGATTCCATTTGTTTAATTTCTGGATTAAAACACTCAGAGTGTTCGTCACTTTCAGCACCAAGATTATTTGCAAAAAAAAACCAAATGAGAATGAATGGAGTGTACTTTTAAAGACATATGTACGTCTGTTTTGAACAAAATATAGTGTATTTAAAAATAGATCAAAATGCGAAAATTTTACCTATTTTCTCATAGTTTTCAACAAATTTGCTATGACTTCCTCGTAGTCTGTGCTTTTAATGCGTTCGCCTCATCCGCAGATAACGTCGAACTGAAGTTGGAGTCCTTGAGGATTTTCCTAATTTGTGGGCCCACAAACACACCTTCTTTTATTTTTGCATTCGATAAATTGGAAAATTTTTTTTCAAATGCTCAAATGCCAGACTGTTACCATTCCTTTGCAGAGCTTTAACAAAGTTTTTAAATAGCCCAAGTTGTATGTGTAGTGGTGGCAGTATAGTTTTGTCTTTATCGACAAGTGGCTTAAATTGTACGTTGTCTTGTCCCACAGTACTATTCAATCTTTTTGGCCAATTTTGACGAGCATAGCGCTCGGTCCGTGAACGACTGTCCCACTTGCACAGAAAGCACCAGCACTTCGTGTATCCTTGCTGTAAACCTGTTAGCATAGCTACAACTTTAAGGTCTGCACAAATTGTCCAGCCATGCTGTTTGTAATTTATGACTTCAAGAAATTTTGACATTGACTCATAAGTTTCTTTCATGTCAACAGCATGTGCCACTGGAATTGATGGTTTTTCATTACCTTGGTGCAATAAAACTGCCTTTAATCTCAACTTGCTGCTGTCGATAAACAACCGCCATTCAGCTGGATCATGTGATTCATCGAATTCTGCAAATAAACCAATGATGTCATGACAGAAGCAAATTTTATCGTTCTTTAAGTAAAACTTGGCAAATCGTTCATGACGGGTTCTATAGCTAGTAACATTGACATCCGAACATGCAAAGCCGCGTTCTTTCATTCGCGATGCCATCAGCTCTGATATTTCCTTCGACATCCCACAGTCCCTTATCCAATCATTCAGTTCTGCTTGCGTAAGAGGCTTTTTAGTTTGCATTTCCTCAGAATCCCTGCTACTGAATTCGCTGGACTCGCCATCATTTTGGTCATCCTGCTTCGGACGAATAGGGTACGGAACTTCTGGTGAATGAAGGATTGGCTTTGTAAAAGAATTTACGTTGGTATATTCAACATTTCGATGGCGTCCAATTTGCTTAATTTTCGTCAGTCAAAAATAACAGTCTGTTTCGTGATACATGGGTTGGCGCCATGTTGATGGAACATCAATTGGCAAATATTTACTATGAACGGAGAAAATGGGTTTCTTAAAGCGTTCTATCTGATAAAGCGGAAAGTAAGAACAAGTACGTAAAGGGGTTTTCAACAGAGACGCTACAAAAGTAAATCGATAGGGACAGCAAACGACGCCATATTTTTTCCCGCTCTTTTGACATTTCTCTTCAGTAAGGTTTGTCATTTCATCATGGGAAGATATACGAGCCAACAACGAGTCGAAATTATTAAAATTTACTACCGAAATTTGGAGTCAGTGGCCTCAACTTTAAGAGCGCTACGTCCAATTTATGGTCGTCATAATCGTCCTACCAGATCAACAATTGAGCGTCTAGTGGAAAAATTTGAATCCACAGGCACAGTACAAAATGTTCCCGTGTCAGTGAGACAAAGAAGTGCCCGTAGTGTCGAGAATATTGCTGCCGCTGAGGCTTCAGTTCAAGAAAGCCCAAGTGTGTCTCCACACGTCGTTCTCAAGCTTTGGGCATCTCTGTGACGTCGTTGTGGCGAATTTTGCGAAAAGATCTTGGCCTACATCCTTACAAGACCAAATTGACGCAAGAACTGAAGCAGCTTGACCACCATAAGCGTCGTATGTTCGTGAATTGGGCTGACCAACAACTTGAAAATGATTCGGATTTTCATCGGAAAATCATCTTCAGCGATGAGGCTCATTTTTGGCTGAATGGCTTCGTCAATAAGCAAAATATGCGTTATTGGTCAGACAGCAATCCACACGTAATCCATGAGTCATTATTGCATCCCGAAAAAATTACGGTTTGGTGCGGTTTATGGGCCGGCAGCGTCATTGGGCCGTACTTCTTCCATGATGATCAAGACCGGCACATTACTGTGAATGCGAATCGCTACCGTTCAATGATAACCGAATATTTTTGGCCCCAATTAGATAATATGGACTTGGAGGACATGTGGTTCCAACAGGACGGCGCCACAAGCCACACAGCGAATGCCACAATCAATTTATTGGAAACCAAGTTTGGTGAACGTGTTATCTCACGAAATAGCCCAGTCGATTGGCCGCCTCGGTCGTGCGATTTGACGCTGTTAGATTATTTCCTGTGGGGCTACGTCAAGTCTATGGTCTATGCCAACAAGCCAGCGACGATTGATGAACTTTGTACGAATATCGAACGTGAAATTGCAGCAGTATCGCCCGATTTATGCTTGAAAACCGTCGAACAGGTTCAGCGTCTGGACTTCTGCAAGCGTGCCCGTGGTGGGCATGCAAAAGAAATCGAGTTCCATACATAATGGCATCGAACGTACTTTCACAGGAATTAAGAATTTCATTGGTATCTAAAACCGGTTTTGTTTTATTTAAAAAAACTTTTGTAGCGCTCTTATTGAAAAACCCTTTACTCTACACCTTTCATCCTTAAATTTGCTCTTACTTAAATTTGCTCTGCCGGTATGGCACACAACATTTGGTGACCACGGATCACTAATATTTTTAGCAGCTATATTAAAATATAAACAAAAGGCTTTTTGCAGGACTTCTGTAAAATTTCGAGGCGATGCAAAACTATAAATGCCACAAACACTTTCCGTTTGCTCATTTATTTACTTTCTTTTTAACAATATTTTTTTAAAGCACTTAACAAAAATCACTTCAAAACGCCAAAATGAAAAAAATGTCAATCACGGTTTCTATTTGTAAATAATACAACAAGCATTACAGTGATGCCAAATTCTACGTAATTTTTCCCTTTAACTTTAAAAATATTTTAATGAATAAAAACATTGCGGATAACTCAGTCATTTTTTCAGCAATTTTATTCAAAAGAGGCTCAAAATGTTCGTTACAAAATACACTATCGATCTATAATAGCTAAAAATGATGAAACTTTACACAAATTATAGACGTTGATTAAGCATAACTCTTTTGTTTTTCAACGAATTTCAATAACTTGGTCACTTTAGAAAATATTATTTAATTCTCTTTCATTTGATAAAAATAAAATAAAAATCGGTTAACAAATATGAAATATATTACATAAAAAGTGAGGTCATCTTTTTCTATAACCAAAAAAACGGTAATTTTGCAATATCTCAAAAACTGCTCTACTTTTGAACAATCTGACTTCATATTTCGATTCAACGGAAAATTCTGAATAGAAATTAAAAATTTTTGAAAATTTGTTGTTTAGTGGAATTTTTTCTGGAAATCGTAGCTGCAATAAATCGATTGTTTCATGCGCGGTGTGGCAGGGGGAGCCGTCTGGCTGAAACCACTTGCTGTCCAAATCCATGCCGTCTAGTTGAGGTCACAAAAACTCCGTTATCATGTTCCTGTAACGTATGTCGTTCACAGTCACTGCAATTTTGGCTTCACCTTCAACAAAGTAAGGCTCAATCACTCTGCCTGACCAAAATCTTGTTGTTGGTGCATTTGTTTTTCATGATTGCGTTAGGATTTTCTGAGCCTCATATTTGACAATTGTGTGTATTCACGAATCCACTCAGATGGAAATGCGCTTTATCGGAGAAGATGATTTTTTGCATAAATTGGCATTGACTTCACTTTGCTCCATTATCCAATGAACGATTTGCCGGGGCTTTCGATGGTCTGCTGGTTTGAGCTCCTGAGTAATCTGAATTTTATACGCATGAAGGTAGAAGTCATTTGTCAAAATTTGCTGCTTAGTGCTTCGTGAAATTTGAAGTTGTTGAGAATTTCCGAATTTGTGTTTTCGGGGTTTCGCACACACTCTCGTTTACTGCAGCAATGTTTTCATGAGACTTACCAGTATATTGACGCTCAGGAGTCTTACTACCCACAACCGACCCAGCTTCTTCAAATTTGTTGTCCACTCTTCGAATAGTTGGCACATTAGGTGCACATTCGCGACTGAAAATTCTTCGAAGTTTGCGAGCGGTCCCAGCATGACTTTTCAAATTTTTGGTTTAAGTTTCCACACTTATAACGCGTTGTTCTTTCGTAAAACGCTCTATTCTTAATAACCGGAATAAACATAAGTGAGAGCTGCCAAACTTCAGAGTTGCCACTTGCACATAAAAAATACACTAAATTTAGAAAGTGCAATCTTACTGTCACACCCTTATACGGCATTTACATCAAACAAGATTAACGCATTTCGAAGGTTAACTTCGTTAACCCGCGCTAACCCAGAAGATTACTCATACAACTTTAATCTGAAGAAACTGAAACCATAATAAACGCCGCCTCCAGAACTTTTTTGAAACTCATGCCGCCGCCGTTATAAATGGCTCTTATTGATTTCAACTGTGAGTCGAGTTTATCGACTAGGCCGATTTGACACACTGATCCAATTTTAGAGGTTCAGTTATTTGAAAAACATCCTAAATTTGTACAAAACTGGCAAAACCAATATCCGCCAACTTATTTTTTTTGTGCCGCCGTCTTCGATAATTTTGTCTTGGCGCGGAGTTTGTCGAAGCACGGAGTTGCCAACAGAAATTTCAATTTAATCTCAAATTGGGTGGTGTAAACGGCAAAGATTAGAGAATAAGGTTATCGCTAACCTGGCCGCGATAAACGGAGGTGTAAATGTGTTATTATAAGCTTTCGAACTTTGTACTTTATGCCGCTCGTCTTGTACAGTGAGCGACTGAGTGTTGCAGTTTCCCAATATGCACTAAAATGGATACGGATCCGTTGCGAACCCGTAACGAATTGGTAAAGGTAAAAATAGCACAGTGCGAGTTGTCAACTTTAAAATCGATCTTTTGCGCACTGTCTTCTGCCGAAACTCGGAAGTCCATTGGCCACCTCGCAGCTGCGATTTGACGCCGTTAAACTATTATATCTGGGGCGCCGTGAAGGAGTATTACGCAAACACTTTCGAGTCCATTGAGGAATCGGAGTTGTCGTTTTCGAGTTAGAGGAACAAACAATCGAAAAAGTGGTGAATAATTGGGTATATCGAATGAGGTACTGTAAAGCAAGTCGTGGATGCCATTTGAACTTTACTAATAGAATACGGATTTTGAAAAGATGCCTATTAGTATTTTTTTTTAAATCGAAATTAAAATCCAAATTTTACATGGCCCACCCTATACATTTACATGCAATACAAACTATTGAAATTTGTTCAGTACTTACCATTTTGTATAGGTGCTGTAGCTTTGATGCCGGTTGCTGTTGGTGTTGCTGGTGTCTGCTGCTGCTTCCAAATTCCACTCAGTCAATGAGTTTGTTTACGTTTTAAAATCAATTTGACACAATTATTTAATTTGCGTAAATGCAAAAATTTGTCGTCGTCACGTGTGTATTATGTAGTGCGATATTTTATTTCAATGCGACACTTTTCACTAGAATTTTTTGAACTTTTTGCTATGCGAACTATTGAAACACACACAAGAATTTTACTTTATATTTTCATTTAACTCAATAAATTAGTAGTGATAAAAATTTTTGTATTTTAAAAATTTTCTACTTTAAATTAAATTAAATTGAAATTGTAATTTGCTGTAGCACATGTGTGAACACTCAACTGCATTTGATATCGTATATGCCAAATGTTGTGATACACTGAAAGTCATTAAACAAAACTTTGTACGTAGTTTGCATGGCAAGATGAACTTAAGCGAAGTAAACGGTAAACGGACAAAATATGTAACTAACTTTCTGCTTTATATTAAGGTTACCTTAATCTGCCTTTTATGGCATAAACGTAATTTAAAATAAATAGGAAAACGCAACAACTGCAAAATGGGGGATAAACACAGAACAAGAAACATAGAGAGAAATAGAGCTAAACAGGGATTGGTCGAATATTAATATACCCTTCCCTATTTATATAATTATTAAGGTTTTTAGAACCCATATTCCCATATGCATAATTGGATAACCGAAACTACGCTCCTATCGAATAAAAGATTTAGCACAAACGTTACTTGACATTTTGTTGTTTATTAAGGAAATATGTGAAATGAACTCACTTTGGGGCATCTAGCGTTCTTTAAATAAAAGTGATCCCTGATGAAAATCAACACATAAAGGGTTTTTCAATAGGAGCGCGTCAAAAGTTTTTCAAAAGTTTTTAAATAAAACAAAACCGGTTTTAGATACCAATGAAATTCTTTATTCCTGTGAAAGTAAGTTCGATACCATTATGTATGGAACTCGATTTCTTTTGTATGGCCACCACGGGCACGCTTGCAGAAGTCCAGACGCTGAACCCAATTTTCGACGGTTTTCAAGCATAAATCGGCCGATACTGCTGCAATTTCACGTTCGATATTCGTACGAAGTTCATCAATCGTCGCTGGTTTGTTGGCATAGATCATAGACTTGACGTCAAATCGCACGACCGAGGCGGCCAATCGACTGGGCCATTTCGTGAGATAACACGTTCACCAAACTTGGTTTCCAATAAATTGATTGTGCCATTCGCTGTGTGGCGTGTGGCGCCGTCCTGTTGGAACCACATGTCCTCCAAGTCCATATTATCCACTTGGGGCCAAAAATATTCGGTTATCATTGAACGGTAGCGATTCGCATTCACAGTAATGTGCCGGTCTTGATCATCACGGAAGAAGTACGGCCCAATGACGCCGCCGGCCCATAAACCGCACCAAACCGTAATTTTTTCGGAATGCAATGATGACTCGTGGATTACGTGTGGATTGCTGTCTGACCAATAACGCATATTTTGCCTACTGACGAAGCCATTCAGCCAGAAATGAGCCTCATCGCTGATTGTTGAGGCCTCTTAATGTTGGCCTCTTAAAGTTGAGGCCACTGACTCCAAATTTCGGTAGTAAATTTTAATAATTTCGACTCTTTGTTGGCTCTTATATCTTTCCATGATGAAATTGCAAACCTTACTGAAGAGAAATGTCAAACGAACGGGAAAAAATATGGCGTCGTTTGCTGTCCCCGTCGATTTACTTTTGCAGCGTCTCTGTTGAAAAACCCTTATAAGGGTTTTTATTTATATAGAACATAATTTAATTTCTTCATGGTAGAGTGTTTTCTTAGGAATTCACCCTTTTTCATTTTACAACACTTCCTTGTGCAAGCAGTTGGTTAGTGGCTCCTTAGAACTGGTATAGCATGTTGAGACCCAGAGACCTGCATGCAAATTTAGTATACCCACCAATATGTTAATGTACATATTTATATTTATATATGCACGTATGCAAATACAAACATGTAGGGTGGTTCCCTTTCCACAATTCGTGCAAAAAGGTAACAAATTTCCTGAAAGAAACTATTTAAGTTCTTTACAAAAAAAAAAAAAAAAAAAAACCAACGAAACTGCAATAAAATGATACTGTATGGTAATACGAGTAGCAATAAGGATATGAAAAGTTAAGACTTTTTGTTTGTTATATTACAGTTTTTCATTAGGGCAATTTGAAATTTCACAACGATTTCTAGTCACTATTTAAAATAATATTCAAATTTCATAAACCATAAAATAGCAGAAAAACGTATTTTAAATCGAACTTAAAGAGCATTGTTACCTTAGCATAGTTTTCGCAAACATCCAGCAAAAAATTGTGTTTTAAAGCTCACAAATCAAAAACTAAAGTTAAATATCTGTTATGAATGGTAAAGCACTACACGCTGAAGAAGCCGTTTTCGTTGTTGTTGTTTGAATGTAAATATACCGCGTGTGTAGCTTGTTGTAAATATACTCCACTTGTATTCAAACAAATTGTGTTTGCTACTCAATATTACATGTTTGAGACACAATGATTCATAGGTAATAATACACTCCGATTCCCTTATTTACTACACTTACACTAACAATTCCATATTCAGCAGCCTGTATCTTTTGCAATTTGGAACTGATTGCTGGATTTTAAATTGGAAATAGAAGCTAGACATCTTTAGATATAAAAAATCATGACAATAGTGGTTTCTTAACTAAACAACTTTTTTGAGCAATAATAAAAAAGTCAAAAAATTTACTATTTTTTTTGGTTCACTTGAATAAAGGCACTTTAAGTATTTTTTATGAAAAACAATTTTTCTTTTTTTTTAAATTTATTTTACTTTATTTAAGAACCATTAGTAATGGGTACAACCCCCTTTATTTTTAATAACTTCAAATATACGGGTTTTCATTGAGAGATAAAGAGAATTTATGTAATCCAACGAAATTTGATTCCAAGCATCCTTAATGCCTGAATTAGTGACTGCTTGTCATCAAATAGTCTACCTCCTTCATATACCTTACGAGATAACCAACCCCAGACATTCGCGATAATGTTTAGATCTGGCGAATAGGGTGGCCAGTCAAGAATATTAACATTTTGGCTTGCAATGAACTCCTTTATAGGGGCATTATCCTGTTGCTATATCCAAGATATGGAACCAAATAGTTCCCTGAACTTCGGAAAAGCCGATTCGAATAACGTTTTATAGCTTGCACCAGTAATTTTCGCACTTTGAAAGTCATTATCGATGGTGCCATAGTACGTAATAGCACCCCATACCATAACGCCGCCCTCTCAGCTGTGATGTGGATTCAAAACATACTTTTCTTTGCGCAGATCATGGAAATAATAGTTATAGCCATCAGGCTCATCCGTAAATAGAACGGTTCTCCAGTCATTTACATGACCTCTTGGCTGCACATACCATACCATGTAGTCTCCTGCGAATTGAAGCCGCTTTTCCTTACGAGGAGCATTAAGTGGCGGCTTTTTTGTAATTTCAGGTATTTAGCAGCTCTTAACTTCTCTGCGTACTGATGTCTTGCTCGCTTCGACTCCAGCTTGAGCCCTTATTTTTGACAAGGATAAGGCAGAATTAGAAGCAATTCTGATGATTTTTCTTTTCTCATACGTAGATAAAGACAATGAAACCCTTCCTTTAAAATTTTTTCCATACCCCTCGGGTTCCTTGATGCAATTGTCGACAACTCTTGGGTAAAAACGTTCCTTCAGAACGGTGAACATCGATTTTAGTTTTTTCCGATATATTTAAAATTTGTTGTTTTGCCATTTTGACTCGTAAAATGATTAAGATGTAATCAATTGTAATAAACAAACGCTCCCTACAAAAAATCATCGCTTACTTTAAAAATAATAAAGTGCCTTTATCCAAGTGAACCAAAAAAAATAGCACAATTTTGGACTTTTTTTTATAAATTGCACAGAAAAAGTTGTTTAGTTCAAAAACCACTATTGTCATGAGTTTTTTATATCTCAAGATGTTTAGCTTCCATCTCCATTTTAAAATTCTGCAATCGGTTACAAATTGCAAAAGATACAGGCTGCTGAATATGGAATTTTTAGTGCCTTTAAATAAGTGAACCGGAGTGTATATGTTTTTGAGTCTAAAATGTGGCTTGATGGCTGTAATCTTCTGAAAACAACAGCCTGATAGACAACAAAGAATCAAGAAAGCAGCATATTTTCGATACATGAAAACAATGCTTGCAAACATATATATGGTTCCTGCGATATGTCGCTGGGACCGTTTTTTTCAGCATGTAGCATTTCTTTGTGAAAAAAAGGTTTCTCATTATATCCCATGAAGGGATTAGGGGGAGGGATTCTCACAACCAGTAAGCTGTGCGATTTCTAGTTTTAGACCCTCTGACTGAAATTCTTTTCTCTTAAAACTAGAAAGATTGGGACCTACGCTTTAACACCGTCTCCGAATTGTATTTTGAGAGGCTTGGCTACACACCCGATAGTGTCGCCGTCACTAAGCGAGGTGACCGCGTTTGACATTTCAAAAGAAATTATAAGTGATCATAGTAGGGATCAGACCCACGCTTGCACGTACAAGAACCGCGCATACGCACCACCGATGACCACTAAATACACTAACCCTAAATCGTAAGGTGTGATAGAATTTTATTAAATAATAATCAGAATTATAGGGTGTACAGAGGGGGTTCTTCGTCACGATAAATTTCGTAAACCACAATCGATTTTAATGAAATTCGGTACTGATGTTTTGGTAAAAGCTAATTAGTAATTAAAATTTGGCCGTTGTGCCACGTCCAGTTTCGTACCTCCCATACAACAGTTGGGTGGCTTTCCACAACCGGTCTTAATAAAATTTGGTCCTGATCAATATTTTGGCGAATGCTACTGTGCAATAACAAATTAACAACTTCACCATGCCTATTTTCGTACTTCCCGTATAAATATTGGGCGGGCAATTGGCTGGTAAGAAGATCGAATAACGGGCCGAATAACTGGCTTTCCTCCTGCAATGACGAAAATTAGAATCTGGTGACTGATAAGCAGTGTGTGCTAAAAATGTGGAGAGACCAATTTTCAGCACTACTCAATTCAGATTCTTCCACTGAATATCAAGAGGTAATGATTGTGGAAGACAGTGTAGATTGTACCTCCTCCCCCCAAACCTAGGCGCGATTAGAACAGCAATCTCTCCGCTTACGAATAATAAAGATGCTGGTTTGGATGGGCTACCCGCTGAGCTTTTTGAGGCCGGTGGCGAAGCACTGCTAGCCCTTATGCATCAACTTATATGCGATATGTGGTTTGGGGGAATCTATGCATCTTAGTGTATTATGTCCTGTATTCAAAAGGGGTGATCCATCTGTATGTTCCAACAATCGCAGTATCAGTGTTTTATCCATGGCGTATGAGGTCTTGTCGAGCGTATTATGTAAAAGACTAAAACCAATTATTGAAAACCTAATTGGACCTTATCAGTGTGGTTTTAGACAAGGCAAGTCCACGACTGACCAACTATTCATGCTACGCCAAATCCCGGAAAACACCCACGAAAATAAAATCGCATACCACCATTTTGTCGATTACAAAGCTGCTTTCGATAGCCCAAACGCTGAAAGTTGTACGAAACTATGTCTGAACTTGGGGTACCGGCAAAACTGATCCACCTCTGTAGAATGGCACTGACCAACACCAAATCAGCAGTGACGGTGGGGAAAGACCTAACCGAACCAATCTGTACCAAGCGAGGACTGAGACAAAGCGACACACTTTCGTGCAATCTCTTCAACATCTTAATGGAGATAATAATGAGAAAAGCTGCAGTAAATACGAACAAGACCATTAACACGAAAAGCCAAATGTTGCTGACGTATGCTGACGACATAGACATCATTGGGCGAAAGTTGCGAGAGGTTACTGCAGTATTTTTAAGAATTGAAAAAGAATCAGCGAATGAAGGCAAGACAAAATTGATGGTGTCAACGACTAGAGAAACCTCGCGACTCGCTCCACACTTCAGCGTCAACAACCGATTTAATTTTGCTGTGGTAGATGAATTTGTCTACCTTGGATCCGCCGTGAACAAGGACAACAACGTCAGCCTGGAGATATATACGAGAATTGTGCTTGCAAATAGATGCTATTTTGGGCTCAGCAAGCAGTTTAGGAACAAAGCACTCTCTCGACGGACAAAAGTCCAGCTATATCAGACTCTCATTTTACCTGTCTTGACATATAGCTCCGAATCTTGGGTCATATCGCAAGCGGATGTAAAACACCTGGGAGTATTCGAGAGATAAATTGTCCATAAAATTTATGGTCCTGTTAAAGAAAACGGCGAGATCCGACGTCGTTGGAACCAAGAGCTATATCAACAATATTTTGACGTGGAGATAGCTAGGAGAATCAAATTAGGCCAATTGCGCTGGCTAGGTCATGTTCTCCGAATGTTACCAGCGCAAAAGGTTTTCGATAATGCACCCGAGGGATTCAGCAAAAGAGGACGACCGAGAGTGCGCCGGGAAGACCAGGCAGAATAATCGCTCCGTATCCTTGGTGTTACAAACTGGCGAGAAAAGGCGAGGGTTAGGGGAATATATTGAAATTTCTTTAATTTATTTGTTTAGTTAATATGCACGCTGAAAAACATCGGCCCAGCAACATATTGCAAGAAACATATATATGTTTTCAAGCACTGTTTTCGTGAATTGTAGATCTGCTGCTTTTTTGTTTCTTTGTTGTCTGTCTCGTATTTGTTTTTAGCGGTTTTGAACAAAAAAGTCACATTTGGGTTTCAAAAACATATACTACAGCCTATTAATCATTGTGTCTCAAACATGTAATATTAAATAGCAAACACAACGTGTTTGGGCACAAGTATACTATATTTGCGACAAGCTACGAACACGTTATATTTGCATCCAAACAATAAAGACAGATTTTTAGCGTGTGTCATGAGGTTGTAAAATGGTCAACAAAAGTAAAGTAATTGGCTGATACTCGTAGGCCCGATAAATCCCTGAAACCACTTAGGATCCTAACTAAGTTGGGTATTAAACAATATTTAGCGCAATGTCACGCTGCTATTGAATATACTCGCAGAAAAATCAGTCCTTTTTGGTGGTTGGATGGAAATATAAAGTGTGTTTGGAGCTTGTCGCAAATATAATATAAATGTGTCCAAACACATTGTGTTTGCTATTCAGTATTACATGTTTGAGACACAATGATTAATATGCTATAATACATGTGTTTGCGACCCACATATATTTATGTGTGTGATGCAAATACAACTGTGTTTGTTGCACTGTCTATTTGAGGGACAATGAGAGAGTCTATCTTGTAGGTGTGTATTTTTGCATTATTCTCTTAGTCAGTGAGTCATAAATATTCCAGAATGTGCGTGTAAATTGCTGATGAACTGTTTCTTATTTTGCCTGATGTATTGTGTTTTAGTTTCATGTATTCAGTCATGAATGGTTAATCGGACAGAGGATATAAAAAGCGCGTGATCAATGAAAAAAGAATAAACGAAGGCTCGGACGGTTAAATGGTTTGTGATGTTACTTTGGTTTTTATGTATGTGTTTTGTGTATATGTATGTGTGCTACCAAGGTAAGAAACGATTTTGAGGAAAGAAACCTTTACTGACAAAATCCGAACGACGGACCATTAATTCAATAAGTGTAATAAACAAACGCAAGTAATTAATCCACGCTTGGCTTGCATGAACTTGATTTGCATATAAATATCTTGTTTGTGTACAAACGTATAGTGATAACCAACGCATAGCTGAAACCTTCTGAAAACAAAAACGTGAGAGACAGTAAAGAAAGGAAAAGCTAAATAGCTGCAGATTTTCATTTCATGAAAAAAAAACAAATAAATGTTAAAAGGGCCGTTTTAAATCTATTAATTTTTTGTATTAATTATTTATAAATGTGGATTTATATTGTTAAAATTAATTATAATAAATAATACATATAATAATCGAAGAATAGTTCGTTTCTAAATATTATTAAATTTTGGGAGGAAAATCGCATATGTTTCCATATAAATATATGTAGGTTTGGGGGAAACACGCGAATGCTTTCACGTAAGTATATGGATGTTTGGGATTAAGAACTTATATGTTTCCACGTAAAAGCATACATGTTCTCCAGTAAACATGATACTGTTTGCATTTCAATATAAGTAAGTTAGAGACTTGCAAACATATGAATGTTTGAAGTGTGTTCCAAACAGATACATGATTCCTGCAGAATATGTTTGGGAAAATATGTTAGAGAGGCCGTTATTTTTCAGCGTGTAGGAACAGCTGCCACGGGTTTTTCAACAGAGACGCTACAAAAGTAAATCGATAGGGACAGCAAACGACGCCATATTTTTTCCCGCTCTTTTAACATTTCTCTTCAGTAAGGTTCGCCATTTCATCATGGAAAGATATACAAGCCAACAACGAGTAAAAATTATTAAAATTTGCTACCGAAATTTGGAGTCAGTGGCCTCAACTTTAAGAGGCCAACTTTAAGAGGCCTCAACAATAAGCGATGAGGCTCATTTCTGGCTGAATGGCTTCGTCAATAAGCAAAATATGCGTTATTGGTCAGACATCAATCCACACGTAATCGATGAGTCATCATTGCATCCCGAAAAAATTACGGTTTGGTGCGGTTTATGGGCCGGCGGCGTCATTGGGCCGTACTTCTTCCGTGATGATCAAGACCGGCACATTACTGTGAATGCGAATCGCTACCGTTCAATGATAACCGAATATTTTTGGCCCCAATTGGATAATATGGACTTGGAGGACATGTGGTTCCAACAGGACGGCGCCACAAGCCACACAGCGAATGCCACAATCAATTTATTGGAAACCAAGTTTGGTGAACGTGTTATCTCACGAAATGGCCCAGTCGATTGGCCGCCTGGGTCGTGTGATTTGACGCCGTTAGATTATTTCCTGTGGGGCTACGTCAAGTCTATGGTCTATGATTGATGACTTCTGCAAGCGTGGCCATGCAAAAGAAATCGAGTTCCATACATAATGGCTTCGAACGTACTTTCACAGGAATAAAGAATTTAATTGTTTAGATGTTTTGTTTTATTTAAAAAAACTTTTGTAGCGCTCTTAACCCGTTACAAATATAGGTAGTGTAATATATCCGATGAAATTATGGCCTGTTAAAATGTTAGCCTGTCTACTTGTTTTAATATCAATTTATTTGTTTTCAAGTGTTAGTTTAGTTTTTCAAAACATTTTCAGTTTATCAATTTTAATTTCAGTAAAACCTTGCATATACCATTTCGCCCTAAATTAAGTTAACAAATAATTTCAATAAAAATATAGTCAAACACTAAATTTTGCACACAGGAACTAGAAGTTTATTAGCAAGCAGCGTTATGGTATTAAGCAAAAACAATGTAAGGCATTAACATTTGTCTTAATATTCGTAAACAAATGACCATTTCAGATAATCCAGTTTGATGTCATTATGGCCAACACAATGAAATACATATTGTGGATATAAATCATTGTGAGTATATTTGTCTTTTTAAATAGACTTTTTTCTGTCGGAGATGTATTTTTTTTTATCATTTCCCAACTGTCCATCAAGGAGATGTTGTGTTTGTTGGAGAATTTTGTAAGGAAGTTCAGCAACAACAAAAAATAAACCACCAGTAAAATGGCTATAATTTTGTGGATTGGGCAGATTGTCATTTATGGTGGATTTATTAATTTTTTCCTCTTAATCCGTAACAAGAAGCGGACAAATATAAATTAAATTTTCTTTACAAATTTCTCTTAACATTGGACATTCTTAAGGTTAATACCACAGTAGATTAGTTTTAGAAATTTCTTGAACCAAAAATTGTACAATAATATGGGAGTATATTTGAGCAAATATCCTGAATGCTCTCTAAATATGCACTGACGAAATCTTAAGAACTGCGAAGGAAATTCATTCGAACAAGTATATTATTTCCTCAAGCCAAGTTCGTTACTTCCTCATATTTAGGATGAACGAACTTGAAATGAGAAAGAAAGTACGTCAGTGTATAAAATATTAATGACCTTATGCATATACTACTAGGTTTCGTAAGGACTAGTCGGGTTGGACAAAAACCACCTTGTTGAAAAGCGCGCTCTCATATAACGAATAGTTTAAAAATTCGTTGTAGCAACCATTACCATATGCAGTTCTTAACCATTCTTATGCAGTTGTAGCAACCTCTAATTCGGATGTGATGACATGTAATGTGTTTGTGACAACCCCTAAATTTGGTTACGGCGAATTCGGTTATCTTTTCTGTGGTTCGATAAAACTGTTGTAGTTTTTGGCATGCAATTTTTGTATCAACGTTTTAGTAAATTGTATCGGTTAGGGGCAAATCTACTGAGTCGATCGATATCCACGAAATAACTGTATCAAGTCAAATTTTTGAAAAAATCGATTTTTACCAATTCTCAGATTTTCTTGTAATTTTTTTTGAAAAAATTGTACACATTTTCAGCATAACTTTAACAGACTTCAAATTTTGCACTTACAATATTTGGCAAACAGACAAGGGGGACAAAACATGCCCTACCATGTACAGGGAAAACGTTCCCGCTTTTTGATTGAATCGAAGGAGGGGAGGATTATATATGCGTACGTTGGAGAACGAGGTACGACAGGGGATATCCGGTACGGGACAAGTATCACTCAGTGAGGACCACATGACTGGAACGGAGTTGGACGTAAGGGATTGGACAATGCTTGACACAGTGGGGGAATACGAACATTTGTGGGACAAGCTGACAATATTCTAATATTGACTGCCGAAAAAGGTGGAGGAACTCTGACAATGTATAAAGACGATTTTAGGATTAAAGTGGATAGGATATTGAGGGGCATATGCACATATGCGCATCAGTTGATGTGCCGAACGTGGACGATAGATTAGTGGGGAGATTACGCGAACTTGAGATGATTACCCTGAATGGAGGGGATGAGTTGACGAATATGGTTACTGTCCCACCCGGAGTATATGGACTACCCAACTCCATAGGGACGGAAATCCACTCGGACAGATCTGCTCGGCTATCAGCTTACCGGGCTATGAACCTTGCAAGTACATGATTGGGATTCTGGGCAAATTGTTGAGGATGAAATTGATTTTTGGGGAAGGATTGATAATCTTCTAATACTTAGAAGGTGACGAAATATTGATCTAAGTTAACGTTGTATAGCTATTTCCAAGTAGTCCAATGCATTTGGACATAAAGACTATTGGGGGAAATGTAGCATACTTGGACAATTTGCGAGGATACCGCAGGAGCTATTCATAGAACTAGTGACGTTTTGCGTGAAGAGAACAGGATATTTTGAATATGAGGATAAATTTTACGAGTAGAGGAAGGGAATGCCTACGCACTGAAAGAAAATCTTTACATAAAATCGACATTAAATGTTCATCAATTGTTCTTCATAGAATTGATGACAGATTTCATCAACTCACTGAACAAGTTCTTTAGTTTGAAAATTGTGCGTTTGTTCACCATTTTCAGCTTCATTGAATTGATGATATTTTTCACATCAATCTTCATCATTGGACTATAGAAATAATTAGGGGGATCGATTCAAAATATGGACGTAGTATTGGAAAAATAAAGACAAAAAGAAAAAAGTAGTAGAAAATTTAAAATAAATACGTAATCGAAAATAGTACAATGGACCGAAAACAATATCCACACTACGTGCATTTGGCTACACAATAACAAACTATTTGCATCAATATGACGGCCAATTTACATCAAATTATGACAAACTTACATAAAATTGATGACAACCTTACATCTAATTAACAGAATTGTACAGCAAATTTATGAACAATATACATCAAAATAGTGATAAATTTACTTCAACTTGATGACACACTTGCTTCAAACTGATGAAAAATTGACATCATCTTGATGTAACGTTTCCGTTGAATTAACATGAATTATTGCTGAAATATGGATGAAAGATTGATGAAATGTTCTTCATCAATTCAATGAAATGTGTTGAAGGTTGGAAAATGAGGAAATGTTTCATCAAATTGATGAATGAAGTCATAAATTTGATGCAGCTTTTTCTTTCAGAGGTGTCACCTGCTTGGCTCTGGTAATGGCTGAAATTGTGATACGGTAATAATTGGATGAGATTATATTGACGTAGAAGGTTGGGCCTGGAGTCTTGACAAAGTATGTGGAGGACTTGTTCCTCATATTGAAGAGGAGTGAAGTTGAGGATACGTTTATTGCATTGAATTCATGTAACGTACAGAAGGATTTCACGTGGGAAGGGGAAAGGAACAAAAAGTTTCCCATATATGGGTTCCATTGTAATTCAATGGGGAAATGTTCTTAAATTAGATTGGTGCCAGAAAGCTAGTTTTCCCAGAGAATTCAAGACAGACTATGATTAACACCGCAACTGTTTTTATGAACAGAGTTCTTGGGATTGGCGGCAAGGAGTTTCACCCCGAGAATGGGAAGAAAATCGTGACAATTCTGCGTGAAAATGTCTTGCCATCAAGGACAACACAAGATCTATTATTTCGTGCGGGAAACAGTGGAGAGAGAACATTGGTGGAACATGGTCCAGCATTATAAGACCCATATCCGGGCAAAATCTACAAGTCGATGTACGTGCATAGTCTGAACGTTTAGGGTATTTGGACATGTATGACAGTGGACGATGTGAATTGGCTCTTAAGACGCACACCACACTTGACCAGTTATTCGCCCACGCGAAGTCCAAGTTGAGTGAAAGGGATGGATCGGATGTGGTATATGGTATGTGGTAAAGGTGATAAGACCGGCGTATGTCGGCATTACGATGACTGAATTAGGGACTGAACTTTCGTCACGTGCATCTGATTTGAAGGCTACCGGTAGACTATTAAAGCGAAGAACGGCATTGGCGGGGCACTGTGCCATTACAGGGCATACCCCTGATTTTGACGGTGTTGTTATCCTGGCAGGGGAATGCAATTACTCACCACGTTTTACACTCGAAATGTTGCATATGATTGACGTTCCGTTGGAGGAGAGACTCAGTCATAAGATTGAGGTAGACGGATGCGCTCGAAAGCATCGACATGCGATAGACGGACACAGGAGGATAGCATTTAATTTACGAAGGCTTGCATACCGCATGGGATGAACTACTCGTTTCGTTTTGTTGTTTGAATTTCTTGGGCATGTGGATAATGTTAATTGTTATTGTGTTTTTGATTCGTTATTAATATTTAAAAATCTTTTGTATACAGAACCCCTGAAGATGTTTTGCGATGCTAATCGAAATATTGGGAATTAATGAATAAATGATATTAAACAGTGGAATCACCTGGATTTTCATTTTCTGACCTCGAGCCGAACAATATAGACAACACTAAACACCAAAACGTCAACAGTCATCACCATAAAAAACTTTTTTTTCAAAAAAAGTTGCAGAAAAATCGGAGAATTGGTAAAAGTAGTTTTTTTTTTATAAAATTTGACGTTCTACATATATGTATATATATATGTATATCATGGATACCGATAAACTCAGAAGACTTGCCTCTATCCTAGACAACGTTGATATATTTTTCGACTACAACAGTGTAATCAACGAAACTTGTTTACCTGCATGAACAAAATGAGAATTACGAAGGTAATACACATAAAATTCTCAGTACAGAATATCTGCCTGTGGTGTGTTTTATTTTGCCAGTTAAGTAAAATGATTGTTAAATTATCTACACATTTTTCAACATTCAACATTGTATTGAAGACTACATATTTTATTGTGTGTGCTAGGTGGCACAGAAGTTGACACACTGTTGTAAGATATGCTGCAATTTCAATTCTGCTTTGGCATTTGTAAACCGAACAAATACAAAATTACGCATCAACACGACATGGATCGCTATACTCGTCAAGAATGCGGAATGATTGTTTCAATTTGTCTTTTGTGTTTGCAACTGGAAAAAAATTACGGCTTTTATCCAATCACCTTAAAGATCTTGAAGATTATGCGTCAACACGACCTGCTTGCAAGGCTAGCCGGCCCCTCAGCAGCCCCTGAAAGACCCTGAAGTACACAGTGCAATACGAAAAAAATATAACCATATACGGACACCACTACGTGATAAAAGCCCAAAAAAAAAGGACCCGTGTCTCCCAGTTTTGCCCAAAGTCACGCACTTTTTTTATGAGCCCCCAATGATTTGGGGCCTCGGTGTAATTTTTGCAAAAAGTGATCATTTTGTCAGGCTGATATCTTGCAATCCGTTCAGAATTTTGATTTACTCTCTTAGGGAAAGTTGTAGCTCTTGTTATAAAGAATAAAAATTGTGATAATATAAAATCAAAAAACTTAATTTTTAAGGTCAGAAAAATTTAGAAAATTCGATTTTTTTTTACCTTTTTTCCCCTGTTCAGGTCCATAGGTAGCAATCCGTTCAAAATTCAAGGAAACAATCAACTACAAAAATGTACCTAAGATCTCAATAAACAACCTTGTGGAACATATGAACTTGCTACGAATGTAATTTTGGAAGTTTTTTGCGATTTTGACCTTCAAGATGAAGTTTTTATATGTTCACAATTTTTGTTCTTTCTTTATGACCTTCAGTTACAAAATGGCAGATAGTGCTTCAGTTGCTATCAGTTGGCCGCCTAACGTGTAAAACCTACAGCGAAAGAACTTTTGCGCTATCTTGTACTTAAATTACGAACAGTCATGAAATAAAATTTATTTTATACGAAAGTTCAGATCTTTTCATCTGTACATTTAGTTTGCAGATCTTTGTGACCTAAATTTAAATACGTCTTTGCTTTCTTTAAGTAAAATTTGTCTAAAATTCACTATAACTGTTCTCATTTGGGGAAATTTACCCTAGAAATATTTTACGGAATTTTTTATTTTATTTTGTGTCGATATTCTTTTTAGCTGTAAATAAAATTTATTTAGATTTACTTAAATTTTTTCGAATTTAGGTTAGTATTTTGAACTAAATTTCAACGAAGATTTATGAAACCTTTTTTGCTGTGTATATTTGGTGTTGTATTGTACTAATAACAAACGTAAACGACGCCCATGAACAATTAGTAAGCATTCGCTTTAAATTCTATTTTGTGGAAGCGATAATGATAAATGACATTAAGGTCATGCAGTTTCGGTGACACCATTATTAACATGCGCATCGCTTCTAGCAAACCCGGATTTCAATTATTTTTCCTGATTGCAAAATTTTCTCAGTATTTGTAAAAGCTTATTACAAAATTGTAAACGTTGTGGCATTTTGGATACAGTTCGAACACATTTCCCGCAGCCTTTGTGTATTACAAGGGATCTGCATATAACAGGTGGAACTTTATTGTGGAGTAAAAATTTAATTGCGTGACAATGGATTTGCCAGACAAAGACAGAGTATATATTTGATGCCAGAGGGTAGCATCTATTTTTGTTCCAGGAATTTTTCATTAGATTAGGGTTATGTAATGGAAATGTGTCACTCCTATTACAAATTAATAGGGAAGAAGTGATAGCTCAGCATGTTGACTACTTTATTTCGCTTATGTTTTTAAAAAAAGGCTTCGACATTAACCTTTTTATAGAGGCATTGAAGTCAATGTACGGGGGAAGACTGTTTGATACTCTCCATCACATTGTTTGGGAGAGGGGTATATTTAATGTGTCATGTCGTGTGTAACAGTTTGAAATATTCTTCTCGCTATATTCAAGAACTTTATACAAATCTAAGTTGAGGTAGTCATGTCCTTTTGTGTGTTGAAAATTGCTAGATTTGAAACATTTTAAAATAGATGTTGCAGACTTTACCAACATTTGTCTTGTCATTGCGGTGGTACAGTTCTTACTGTGCGAGGCTCTTGTACATGAGGACGTGGTTTCGATCCCTGCTCTGACCTTTTACTTTTATTTGGATGACGGTCACCTCGCTTAGTGATTCAAAATACCGCTTGGAACCGCTTCAAAACTGTACACGCTGAAAAATAACGGCCTCTCTAACATATTCACCCAAAAACTTATTCTGCAGGAACCATGTATGTGTTTGGAACACACTTCATTGATATGTTTGCACGTCCCAAACTCACTTGTGTTTAAATGTAAACAACATCAGGTTTACTGGCAATCATGCCCATTCCAGTTTCTTTCCTCAAAATTGTTTCTCAATTTGGTAGCACATATCCATTTCTTTCCTCAAAATTGTTTCGCAATTTGGTAGCACATATCCGTATACGAAACACGTACATAAAATTCAAAGTAACATCACAAACCTTTTAAGCGTCCGAGCCTTCATTTATTCTTTTTTCACTGATCAAGCGCTTTTGATATCTGTCCGATGAAAAATTGACGACTGAATACATTAAACCACAAAGCAATACATCAGCAACACTGACTTCATCTTTAATTTTCACGCACATTCAGAAATATTTATGACTCACTGACTGAAAGAATAATGCAAAAATACAGATCCACACTTACAAGATAGACTCTCGCGTTGTCCCTCTTTTATTCTCTTGTTCTCTAGAAATCATAGACAGTGCAACAAACACAAACGTATTTGAGTCCCAAACATAAATATATGTGAGTCGCAAACACATATATTCTAACATATTAATCATTGTGTCTCAAACATTTAATATTGAATAGCAAGCACAATATGTTTGGACACAAGTATATTATATTTGCGACAAGCTCCAAACTCACTTTATATTTGCATCCAAACAACAAAAGAAGACAGATTTTTCAGCGTGTAGGTCCCAATCAGTGTGTGTAAAAGTAGAATGGTAACAGCTCACTGGTTGTGAAAAGCTCTCACTACTCCCTGCATGGTATGTAGTGGGTAACGATTTTTGTATATACATGAAGACATTTTCTTTACGCAATATTTTCCATTTTATCTCAACATTGCTTTCATAATGTAGATACGTATTGTTACGACATAAAAAAGATTTCCATTTTTGGCTTAACTAACATTTGAATCAAGAGAAATCCGTCAATTAACATTGAAATGACAACACGCAGTTCGTGGTGTGTATTGCAACTTGATTGTTCTAACAGTTAATTCTGTTAACAATCTGGTAATTATGTGGTCACTGTAAGGTGAAAGCTGTTATATACCGAGCTCACAACGAACAGTTGATGAAATCGCTAAGAAAATTTGATGGACGAATTGAATATTATGTAGATCACCCTACTATTAGATCAGTCGGGCGACATTAGAATCACGCGATACGGAGACTTGCGATTATCGAGAAATATACCATGAGTGTGCAACAGCTGTTGTTCTTGGACCGGTAATCTTTGACTGCCACTTTAATAGTTGGAGTTCGCTAAGGGTTCGACTGTTAGATGTCCAAACAAGCAACAGACATAATTAACAAAATACATTATCATTAATCAAACGTAATTTAGGATGCATTGTCATCAAAGAAACGAATTTAAAAGTCATGGGTTGCTTCCAGTCACTTAACGCTTATAATTTAATTATACTCTATTCTCTACTAGTACTCCAAGTTCCAAGTCAAATAACTGTTTCATCGAAACTCCCTGCTTGCAACTGCTGTAAATAGCGATTTACGGAATATTTCGAGACAGTCTGTGTTGAAACGCCCAAAGATATGCAACGCCAAGTAATAGTAAAAATAAAGGAAAACCTTATTGTGAAAGTTAAGTTTGGCTAACAAAGAGAACTAGTGTACTTATAATAAAATTGTTTTCCATTACATCCCATGAGCGGATAAGCACAACCAGCGAGCTGTGCGCTTACTAGTTTTATACTCACTGATTGGGACCTACAGTTTTTACACCGAATCCGATAGGTATTTTGAGAAGCTTTGTCATGGCTAAGTACTCGACTGTTTCGCCATCACTAATCGTGATGACCGTCGTCGAATGAAATGTAAGGTGGTGAGAGCAGGGATCCAACCACCCACATTCTCACGGCCAAGAGCCTCGCATATTGACATTGCATCACCGACGGTCATGTCAACAAATAATTTGTTTTGTGCGTTGCAGCTAAATTATTCTAACAGTTTAGTAAAACACAATGTTAATTATGTCCTTACTGCAAGGTGGGAGCACCATGCATGGGGCAAATTAATTATATGACAATTTTAATTTGTTGTTTAATTTCAATTTCCTATCCAAATGCAAATTCAAAAAACTTTCAACACCATTGGCAATTGTACTTATTTTCCAGCCATTTCCTTCATATTGGAAATTTTGGTTTTCAAATATTTTATGCAGTACAGGTTTATGAATGTGATAGTAACCATAGATAACGTAAACTAATAGATGAAGCACAAGTGTTTGGAAAATTTTAGTGTAATGGGTAATTTTCTAGATGTCGTTGAAAGCAAGAAATGGGATTTTTTTGTTCACAAAAAAAGTCAAAAAATATGACATTAAAATTCTAAAATTTCATATCAAACGAAAAAATAATATTCAACAAAAATATCACTTCGAAACAAGAATACAACACGTTACTTAAAGTAGAATATCTGATGGCCATCGAATTAAAGCCATGTTAATCTTTGGCGGTCTTACGGGTTATATCTTATTGATACCCCAGCACCGGCCTCATGGCTTTGAAATAGTTTTTTTATATTTATAAGAAACAAATGCTATTATATAAAATCATTTAAATTTTGTCACATTTTGCCTTTAATTCACAAAAATGCCCCACAATTTTGAATAAACGTCAATGAGAATTATGGGAAACTTCAATGAAAGTGACAGTAGTACAGGACAGCACCTAGTGAACAAAGTGGACAATGGGCGCGCTATATCTATTATTTCCTTTATCTACGATAGTAACTACGAGGCAATACCTATCGAAACCACAAACCTCTACATATAAAATACTTAAAAAACAGAATTGCCAGCAGTCAAAAAAATTCAAAATATTTAAAAGCATTCCCATATGTCATTACAATTGGTATCTGATTCCACAACCTTCATTTGCATTGCGTGAGCAATTGCAAATTTAAAAATTTTTTCTTGCCATTGCGAGCAATGGTAATTATTTTGGATTTGCACTAGATATAGTAATGCAAATTAAAATCCAATGCAACTTAAAAAAACCCATGTATGTGCTATATACAGATCTCACCATGAACGGTTGAATCGAAAAATATTTTGATGGCGCTGCTGCAGGATCATTCGGGCAACATCAGAATTACGGGATATGGAGACTTATGATTTGTATCGATAGCGATTAGCGAAGTATTTCGGATTAGTATGTATTGAGACGCCTAAAGGTATGCCACACCAAGTAACAGTAAAGAGTAGACGAAATAGTAATTGTGAATGGTAGGTTTGTGTAATGATAATGTACCACGGATTGTTTTGGCCTCACTTAAATGATCTTTAAGTTTAATATTATTTCTTTGTATGTATTCGGTATTTACATTTACAATAAAACGTACCAGGTTGCTATTTATATTTCGGATCCTGGCTATACTAATGTTGCCAGATTCAAACTGGAACCTCCATTGGAAAGTTTGATATTTCGTCTCGGTCAAAAAATGGAATTAACATGTGTAAATTTGCATGCGATGAAGAGTGTCTCAATCAACTTGTTTCGACTTTTGGTGATAAAGCACCGTCAAAAACCAACCTAAAAATTGCTGGTACCAAGACTTCAGTCTCGGACACCGTTCGCTCGAGGATAATTTTCGTGAAGGTCGTCCAACTTCAGTTGCTTTGGCGGAAACCATTGATGCTGTGCGTGAACTGATAAAGCAAGACCGACATGTGATATACCGTGAGATAGAGGCATCCTGGGCCAGTAGTATGACAAGCATCAATAAAATATCACATGTTCGTTTGGCAGTGAACAAGATTTGTATTCGTTGGATCCCACATAATTTAACGAATTCTCAAAAAAAATCTCGTATCGATTGGAGCAAAGAAATGTTGAAAAAATACAACAGCGTTAGCTCAAATGCAGTTTATGACATCGTCACAGGTGGCGAATCATGGAACCCGAAAGAAAACGCCAGTCGACGGTATGGGTCGTTCAATACGATCTAAATCCAACAAAAGCTATTCGTGGAAGAAGCACATCGGTATTACCGGTAATTTGGCCACAGTGCCTCTACTGGATCGTAGAACGGTCAATTTCGAGTGGTATCTGTTTGCCACCATTGTTTGAAGAAACAAGGAAAAACTACAAAAGAGACGAATCATTTTGCATCAGAACAATGCGAGCTCTCACACATCACCTGATACCATGGGCTATTTGAGCACTCAACAAGTCGAATTTATGGGTCACCCGCCGTCTAGGCCTGATTTAGCACCCAATGACTTATTTTTAGTACGTGTCCGAATTTTTAGACGCTCGAAGCAGATGTTGAAGCGTTCAAAAACCATGTTTTGTAGGTGTCTCAATCGGAGTGGAAAAAGAGCTTCGAAAATTCGTTGAGCGCATTCTCAATTGTATCAGTCTTCACGGAGAATACTTTTAAAAACAATAAAAACCATTTCCAATGATAAATTATTGTTTTTTTTTTTATTGCTGGACCCGTAACGTAAATGGCAACCCTCGTACCTAACATCATTGATAATAGAATAAACACAAATTTGTTCAAAATGTAATGTTTTCGGTAAATAATTTTGTAAAAGTACTATTCATTATTTGTCCAATTCTAAATTTTTTAGAATTTGTTTAGGATTGCATTGGCAATGAGAGTATTTTGTTTTTGAATTGGAGCGTTGGTTATTTTATGAGAAAAATCCCAAAAGAAAATGAAAAAAATTAATTATATTGCAAACGGTTAAAATCTAAATACACCACCGAATAGTACGCATCCTGACCATTGAAGTAAGCCTACATTAATTGAAATCTGCCTTCTCGTTTTCATACTACTTCATAGTCAATGTTCCCATCTCTGAACTTTCTTCTCGATTTCAACTATTTTCAATTGGTCTTAACTTTTTTAAAATAAATTAGATTTGAAAAGACACGCATAAAATATTTTTAACAGACTAATATGTCTGGGGATTAGAAGAAACATTTGAGTGGTCAATGCATTTTTACGAAACTCCTTCGGTTTGTCATGGAATGAACGACATGAGAATGTGGGCTCTATACCGGCTCTGACTACCTTACATTCCTTTCGACGCCGGTCGCCAACTCGCTTAGTGACAGCGACACTATTCAATACTTAAAAACTGTACTGTAAAACTGTAAGTCGCAATCATTGAGTGTTAAATTAGAAAGCCCACAAGTCACTGATAGTGCGAAACTCGACATCGCTTCATGGGATGTAAAGGGAAGATTTTTTTTAACTATAATTCGTAACAGTATGTTATACACTGCGATGGAAAATAGAGGGTAATTCCATTATGATTCAAATAACCCTTACACCACCTGATCCTGTTTGATTATAGTGATATTTGTGGCTACCGCACCCTGAGTACAACAGTGTTAACATTTTGAGATTTTCCTATTTTGTTTCAATACCCAGCAAAAATATAATGGAGTAGTTCCGACGGCTCTACCCCTTTCAGTACTTCCAACGAAGTACTATGTGCGGATTTTCGGCATACAGGAGTCCGAAATTGCACTACAGATATTATGGTGTTTGTCGGAAAAAAAGATTATCTGCCACTAATGCTGTTATTGTTCGTGCGAGTTCAATGTCTTCGATAGTTCGATGGCGAGATGCGCGGCTGGCAATCAAAACGCTTGAGTTCGAATCCCGGTCCCGGCCGGGGGAAAATTGTTACACAACAAATTTAAACCCTCGCTACACAACCCCGTAATTTGTATGGTATACTTTTAGGCTACTACAATTTGATTCCGAAAATTTTGGCAACAAATGTTTATTCGTTGTACTTGCCACATTGGGCAATTTTTTTTTAAAAATAACTACAAATATAATCGACACATTGCAAACCGTTTAAAAAAAAAACAAAGTTTGAGTTGGTGAGATTTGAACCCAGGACCTTCACCAGCTGCCGTTTTCTAGTCGGACATGCTACCATCGTGCTAATTTTTGTGCTGAATCGTCGCGCTAAGGAACAGAATTTATTCTACTTAAAAGTATCCAAATTAGGCGTACTACCCTCCAAGGACAACACTATGTAAAAAGAGGCGGTGCAGCACCCAAATTTGCACTACCTCTTACCGCGTAGTTCTGGTGGAAATTGTGCTGATTGGTACATATACACTTTTTTTTGATGGGTATGCTTGTTCTTTTCGTCCAGTATATGCGTTTCCCCATGCAAAGGAAACAGTGTATAAGTTGCAGTCGATAATATTCTCGTGTAAGTGTATAACCACAATCAGGGCGATAACATTAGCGTCAGTTCAAAATACGTTGTCGTTTAACACAATAACTTGGCGACAAAATTTGTCACATTTTAATTTTTAGTTACTAACACACACACACACCAATAATCACAGCAATTATTCTTAAATTATTATTTTCTACAGGTTGGAGGACAAAAACTGCACCGACTGTTCTTTTTCCCTTATTTTATATCAATTTACAATTCCTGTTCACATTTCTTTAAGGAATTTAAATAATTTGATTTTAATTGTCAGACAAATTGAAAAACGTTTTTCAACACATAATAATTTTTGTATTAAGCTGGCAAACAATCTGCTTTGTTGACGCCAAGGAAATAAATTGAATTCTAATATTTGTTGTTTATTGAAGCGACATAAAAAGCAAGTTCTTGTTCTTCTTCCATAAGAAGAATTTTGAACGCCGACGTTATTGCTCCGATTGTGGTCATACACTAAGTCGAGCAGTGGATAGTAGAGTTGTGG
This sequence comes from Phaonia tiefii, assembly GCA_963931995.1. Classification (NCBI taxonomy): domain Eukaryota; kingdom Metazoa; phylum Arthropoda; class Insecta; order Diptera; family Muscidae; genus Phaonia; species Phaonia tiefii. Next base: position 91,337,580 of record OZ008367.1, read on the forward strand.
GGTTTCAAAAAAAAGTGAAATAAATGAAAATGTGAACTTGTCAACATTTTGTAATTTCAACAGTTTCAGCGTTTCATGAAACATACACAAATTTTACTGTACTCAAGTATTGTCTCGCCTTTTGCAATTCGAAGGTGGCATAATGGCTGGCACATGCAACTAGCAACCGTGAGACCTCGGTTCAACTCCTAGTTAGGTCGGTTCAACTCCTAGTTTTTCATTTAATGTTTAGTTTTTAACTATATTTTTATTGATTATATTTTTTTAATAACGGGTCCGCCAAAAAACTTTTTTTTTTTGAAAATGTTATAAAAAAACTACTAAATATATTCTCAAATTTCTTTATTTATTTGAAAGTACAATCCTTCCGGTTAATAATGGAAAATAATTTCATTCAAATGGCTGCATCGACTGGCCGTGCAGTAGCCTGCACGATCGGTCCAATTTTTAAGCACATTGTAGACTGTGTGCAGCTGTATTTCATCAATGGCTTCACGAATATTGTCCTTTAAAGCGTCAATTGTCTCTGGCTTGTCGGCGTAACACTTATCTTTGAGGGCACCCCACAAATAATAGTCCAACGGTGTCAAATCCGAGGTGGCCAAACGACATCAGCTCTGCGGCTGATAATGCGATCTTCAAAATCAGGTCGCAAAACATCGAGTGTAGCTTCGGCTGTGTGGCACGTAGCGCCGTCCTGTTGAAACCAAATGTTGCCAATATCCTCCTCCTCAATTTTTGTGAACAAAAATTCGTTCAACATAGCCCGATAACGATCGCCATTGACTGTAACAGCCACTCCTTGCTCATTTTCGAAGAAAAATGGCCCAATTATGCCTCTGGACCAAAATCCGCACCAAACAGTGACTCGTTTTGGGTGCATCGGCTTTTCAATGTATGCGTGCGGGTTTTCTGTGCCCCAAATGCGACAATTTTGCTTGTTTACATACCAGCCAAGATCAAAATGAGCTTCATCTGAAAAGATGATTTTTTTTGGCAAAATCGGCATCTTCTGTCAGTCGATCGCAGGCCCACTTAGCGAAGCGAAAACGCATTATTCCCCAGCGTTGTTCAAGCGTATACACAACCATATTCGTTCAGCGGAAGGATAAAACTAATTATCTGTCAAATCAGACATGAGCTAAGTGTTACCATTCACGAAATAAGCACTAGTTGCAAAAAAAAACGTTAGATGGCGGACCCTTTATTGCTGGTAAATGAGTTATGTAAAAAAATAGTGATTAATACAAGAAATTTCAAAAAATATTTTAATTTTGGGCCATCTCTGAGATTTGAACTCACGTTCTATCGATTTGTGGACATAAATTTACACTCCGGTTCACTTATTTAAAGCCCACTAAAAATTCCATATTCAGCAGCCTGTATCTTTTGCAATTTGTAACCGATTGCAGAATTTTTAAAATGGAAATGGAAGCTAGACATCTTGAGATATAGAAAAAATCATGACAATAGTGGATTCTTAACTAAATAACTTTTTTTCGAGCAATTTATAAAAAAAGTCCAAAAATTTGCAATTCTTTTTGGTTCACTTGAATAAAGGCACTATATTATTATTTTATTATTTTTAAAGTAAGCGATGATTTTTTGTAGGGAGCGTTTGTTTATTACAATTTATTACATCTTAATCATTTTATGAAACAAAATGGCAAAACAAAAAATTTTAAATCTGTAGGAAAAAACTAAAATCGATGTTTACCGTTCTGAAGGATATTCTAACCGCGCAATAGCTAAAAAAATTAGACGGAGCCCAACAGTTGTCGACAACTACATAATTACATCAAGGACCCCGACGGGTATGGAAAAAATTTTAAAGGAAGGGTTTCATTGTCTTTATCTACGTATGACAAAAGAAAAATCATCAGAATTGCTTCTAATTCTGCCTTATCCTTGTCAAAAATAAGAGCTCAAGCTGGAGTGGAAGCGAGCGAGTCATCAGTACGCAGAGTAATTAGGAACTGTGAGTATCTTAAATACCTGAAATTACAAAAAAAGCCGCCACTTAATGCTCCTCGTAAGGTAAAGCGGCTTCAATTTGCAAGAGACTATATGGTATGGGATGTGCAGCCAAGAGGTCACGTAAATGACTGGAGAACCGTTGTATTTACATTACATACATAGAAGTTGAATTTGGATGGGCCTGATGGCTACAACTATTATTTCCATGATCTGCGCAAAGAGAAGCGTTTTTTGAACCGACATCACAGCTGAGAGGGCGTCGTTTTGGTGTGGGGTACTATTACGTACTATGGCACCATCGATCTCGAATTTCAAAGTGCAAAAATGACTATAAAACGTTATTGGAATCGGCTTTTCCGAAGTTCAGTGAACTATTTGGTCCCATATATTGGATATTGCAACAAGATAATGCACCTATACACAACGCCAGAGTAGTAAAGGAGTTCATTGCAAGCCAAAATGTTAATATTCTTGACCGGCCACCCTATTCGCCAGATCTAAACATTATCGAAAATGTCTGGGTTGGTTAAGTCGTAAGGTCTATGAAGGAGGTAGACAATTTGATGACAAGCAGTTACTAATTCAGGCCATTAAGGATGCTTGGCATCAAATTTCGTTGGATTACATAAATTCTCTTTATCTCTCAATGAAAACCCGTATATTTGAAGTTATTAAAAATAAAGGGGGTTGTACCCATTACTAATGGTTCTTAAATAAAGTAAAATAAATTTAAAAAAAAAGAAAAATTGTTTTTCATAAAAAATACTTAAAGTGCCTTTATTCAAGTGAACCAAAAAAAGAACACATTTTTGGACTTTTTTTTATAAATTGCTCAAAAAAGTTCTTTAGTTAAGAAACAACAATTGTCAATATTGTTTGTATATCTCAAGATATCTAGCTTCCATTTCCATTTTAAGATTCTGCAATCGGTTACTAACTGCAAAAGATACAGGCTGCTGAATATGGAGTTTTTAGTGCCTTTAAATATGTGAACCGCAGTGTACGTTCTAGGCTAAAAGCTCTGACAAAGCTAAAGTGACAAATAAAGAAGTAAATACATTCGAATAAATGGTTTATTTTCCTACTTTTAAGCTGATAATGTAGGCAGTCGGCAAAGGTTCTGCCAAAGTAATTTTCCTTAAAAAGGCAATACATATGTTATTTTCGACCAGAATTCACTTTTCGTATATACTGGATGTAAACATGAACCTAATATAGTATACCACTGTACAAATCCGACATCATTTTCTCTTCCAGTTCGTTGAAAACTAATAACTTGTGTTTGTTATTAAGAATAATCATAAATTTTAAACGCAGCAACCGCAGTTTTTTACCTTTGCTAAAAAATTTACAATTTTGAGTTGTTGCACTTTTGTAGTTAGGGTGGGACACTTTACTTTTATTGACTATTTTACAACCTCATGAGGTCAGACGTCTTACACATATTAATTAAACAAACAAATTAATCACACTTCAATATATTCTTCCAACTGGCTCTATCCTTCGCCTTTTCTCGCCAGTTGGTAACATCAAGGATACGGAGGGATTCTTCTGCCTGCTCTTGCCAGCGGAGTCTTGGTTGTCCTCTTTTCCTGCGAAAACCTTTCGCGCTGGCTCATCTTCATTCATTCTGACAACATGGCCTAGCCAACGTAATTGGCCTAATTTGATTCGCCTAGCTATATCCACGTCAGAATATAGACTATATAGCTCTGCGTTCCATCGACGTCGATACTCGCTGTTTTCTCTAACAGAACCATATATTCTACGGAGAATTTTTCTCTCGAAAACTGCCAGGTGTTTTTCATCCGCTTGCGAAATGACCCAAGCTTCGGAGCCATATGTCAAGACAGGTAAAATGAGAGTCTGATTTAGCTGGACTTTTGTACGTCGAGAGAGGGCTTTGTTCCTAAACTGCTTACTGAGCCCAAAATAGCATCTATTTGCAAGCACAATTCTCCTATATATCTCCAGGCTGACGTTGTTGTCCTTGTTCACGGCGGATCCAAGGTAGACAAATTCATCTATCACTTCAAAATTATATCGGTTGTCAACGTTCAAGTGCGGACCAAATCGAGAGGTTTCTCTAGTCGTTGACACCATAAATTTTGTCTTGCCCTCATTAACAGAAAGACCCACCTTCGCTGATTCCTTTTCGATTCTTGAAAATACTGCAGTAACCTCTCGCAAATTTCGCACAATGATGTCTATGTCTTTTTCGTATTTACTGCAGCCTTTCTCATTATTATCTCCATTAAGATGTTGAAGAGATTGCACGAAAGTGTGTCGCCTTGTCTAAGTTCTCGCTTGGTATAGAATGGTTCAGTGAGGTCTTTCCCCACTTTCACTGCTGACTTGGTGTTGGGCAGCGTCATTCTACACAAGGCGGATCAGTTTTGTCGGAATCCCAAGTTCAGACATAGCTTCGTACAGTTTTCCCCGTATGGCGCTATCGAAAGCAGCTTTGTAATCGACGAAAAGATGGTATGTATCGATTTGTTTTTCGTGGGTCTTTTCCAGGATCTGGCGTAGCGTGAATATTTGGTCAGTCGTGGACTTGCCTGGCCTAAAACCACACTGATAAGGTCCAATCCGGTTTTCAATAATTGGCTTTAGTCTTTCACATAATACGCTCGCGATAGATAAAAGACTGATACCGCGATAGTTGGAACAGACACACGGCTCATCCTGTCACTAGGAATTAATTATTGTATATTTCGGGTATAAATTCGTTGTTGTCGAATTACAATTCTTTACTCAATTTTCCAATTTATCCACATTCTTTCTATCCACTGTAAAAATCGGTTATCTTTTTTTATCCTCTTTCGTAAAATAAATTCCCTAAGAGTGTCACCATTACTGATTATCTTCATATACATAGTATTTAGTTTTACACAAACAGTTTTTTGCCTCTACTGATAATTTTTATTTTTTTTATTTAACACTGTTTTGTAGTTACGGTGCTTTAAATGTTGATAGTTAATTTCACGCTAAATAAATTATAGCTTTTGACTTAGAGTATATCAGAAAAGTTTACCGGGTGTATTACAAATTTGAATTTTCACTAATCACAAGAAATTGTAAATTAATATTCTTCCATTTCCAATTTGAATTTTCAAATCAGGGGGTTTTCATGACACAGTTGATTGCCCTCCTGGCTACAAATTTGATACAGGATAGAATTGAAAAGAGAATGAGCGATAGGCGAATTGAAAAAAACTGGCATTAAATTTGATTTCATTGGCACTTATAACTTTTGAAATAATTTTATGTGCAATAAAATAGTTTTGATTTGAAAAACACAATAATTTAATTTAATTTTTATTTGTATTACATGCAAATTCTGGAAGGAGAAAACTGGCATAAAAAACGTATCAAAACTGCCGTTAGCCCAGTGACCAAGATGTATCTATTACAGGTGGAAGCGTTAGAACAGCTGATTTAAATTTTTTCTTGTCGTTGTGGTCCGACCTTGTCAAATGTTGTTTATACTAATTCCAAGATGTATCTAGTACAGGTGGTAGCGTTAAAATAGCAGGGGAAATTTTTTCTTGTTCTTGTGGTTGTTGCCGAAAATTACAACAATTCCTCCTGATATAACCTGAAATAAATACATGTTGACAATTTCGATCGGCTGAATTTGACAAGGCCGGCTTCTTAAATAAGACTTCAATTCCTACTGCTTCTACCTTACTTATTTTGCTATGCCAGTGACTTTCGACTGGAATTTGGAAGAACAGAAATGCTCATGGCTTCTCTTTAGTAGTTCTCTATGTTTGAAATTATATTTTTAATATTTCAATATCTTCAATATTTTTTGGAATTTTCCCGTTCTTAATCGCACTATCTTATGATAATGATTTTTCTCTTGGTATTGTGATAATATATATTTACATTTTTTCATTTTGCTACAGATGGTTACTGTTCATTTTTATTTTCACTAATTTAATTTTGAATATTCCCTCACTACATTTTTTCAATTCCAACCGTAAATAGTTGATGGAGCCATGGCCAGCGTATTCGAAAGTTGTACATACAACGTGTATGTAATGACAAAACTTCATAGTACACAAACACGAAATTCTATTAGTGACTTCATAGAACAGACGTTGAGAAGTCAACAACGGAAGTTTCTGGATATGAAGTTTCATAAACATCGTAATGATCATCTGGCAATGAGAATTGAAATGCAACGTGTAACTGTTTAAAATTTTACCCTACGAATCTGTTAGCCATTAAGAAATTATAACTTCCTTAATGACGTTGCGCTGAAAATCTTTCATTTCAATCGGCGACTCACATAGGGAAATTTTCATAGAAGGCGGCCAAAAATTAAAACTGTAACTCTTACCAATATAAAAATTGCTAACGCTCCTTGAAAGTTAATACCCTAGAATAACGGCAACTACAACTTGAGGTCTGTGCGTGGTCAACTGTTAGTCAAATACAAAGTTTCGGCTTCGGCTAGAATTTTCGATTTGTTCCATTCTCAGATTTTCGGAATACCGCCCCCTAACTTTAATAGAGCCATAACATAAATTTTTGAAAAATTTCAGTCTTTGCTGCTAATCAATAACTATGAACCATTTGAGTCCGCTGTAAAAATCTGTCGTCATTTTCTCCTCCGTTTCCACAAAAAATCCAGTATGAATATTTATATTTCTTTTTAAATTTACTATAACATTTTTTTGTGCAAGTGGCAACTCTGAAATTTGACAGCTGTCACACATGTTTATTCCGATTATTAAAAATGGAGCGGTTTACGAAAGAACAACGCGTTATAATTGTGAAAACTTATTAAAACAATTTTTAAAGTTACGCTGAGACCCCTCGAAAACTTCGAAGAATTTTCAGAAGAAGAATTTTTCGGAGAAGAAATTTCGAGAAAGTGGGCCTAATGTGACAACCATTCGAAGGGTGGTCAATAAATTTAAAGAAACTGGGTCAGTTATGGGCCGTTAGACACTTGTGCGTCAACGTAACGGTCGGTTTATTGAAAACATTGCTGCTGTAAACGAAAGTGTCGTCGAAAACCCGAAAACATCAATTCGCCATCGATCTGAACAACTTCTAATTTCAGGAAGCGAATTTTGAAAATAGATTTCCACCTTCATGTTTACCAAATTCACCTTTCTCAGGAGCTCAAACCAGCAGACTATGGAAAACGCCGTCAATTCGTTCAATGGGCAATGGACCAAAGTGAAGTCAATGCCAATTTTTCAAAAAAGTCATCTTCTCCGATGAAGCGCATTTCCATCTGAATGGCTTCATGAATACACAAAATTGTCGAATTTAGGGCTCAGTAAATCCTCATGCAATAAATGAGAAACAAATGCACCCACAACGACCGACTGTCTGGTGCGTATTTTGGTCAAGCGGCGTGACTGGGCCTTACTATTTTGAAAATGAGGTCGAAATTGAAGTGCCTGTGAACGGCATTAATTACCGGAAGATTATAACGGAGTTCTTGTTACCTCAACTCGACTGCATGGCTCTGGACGACATGTGGTTTCAGCAAGACGACGGCACCTGCCACACCGCGTATGAAACAATCGATTTATTGCAGCAACGGTTTCCAGAACAAATTATCTCAAGAGATTCTGATGTCAACTGGCCACCAAGATCATGCGATTTAACGCCGTGCGATTTCTTTATGTGGGGTTTGTGGAATCACGTGTTTATGCGAATAACAATTCCTGAGCTCAAATCCGAGATTCGACGCGTCATCGGTGAGATACAGCCACATGTCTGTGATAAACTCATGAAAAATTTCCTGAAAAAAATAATGGCCTGCCTGCAGAGCCGTGGGGGCCATTTGACGGATATTTTATTCCATACTTAGTCGGAACACGTCTTCTTTACAATCCACTAAAAAAAATTACAACTATCTCAAAAAATTCGAGTTCTTATTTTGAAATGAAAAGGTCCATTCTTACTGGGATACCGCCTAGGAAAAAAAAAGAAAATAAAATTCAATTCCAAATGTACCAATTAAAGAAAATCTAACTTCGATTGGATCGAACGATTTTTTAACTCAATGATTCAAATTCCATTAGAGTTTGGAAACCATATGTACTTAAAACGAGGAAATATTTTGTTAAATGAAGTATAAATTTCCCAAAATGTAGTACAAATAACTGTTTCCTCTTAAAAGTACATGTTTCCTCAAATGGTGCATCATTTTCTTGCAAAAGTTTTAAGACGTCGTTCAAACGAGACAATTATTTCCATAAATCAAGTACATTTCTTGATTCAATTAAGCACGAACGGACTTCAAATGAGGAATGTCTTCCTTAAACACAGATCAATTTGTACATGTTGTAAGGCCACATTTCTTCAGTTGTAGTACAAATATCTCATAGCAGAAAAAACATCAACCTATCAAGTAAATTAATTCCTCAAGGCAAATCGAATATGTAAAATAATAGAGAATGTTAATAATGTTAAAATCGTTCCTACAGTACGTTTAATGACTGTTTTATATTTTGGCCACCATACTGGATCTGCCATTTCGAAATTTTTGACAGTGGACAACGATGGCGGTAATCTGATTACGAATTCAATATCAGCTGCCTAAGATACATCGAAAAAATGAGATGTTTGTTGAAAAGTGGCTTACACCAGGTGGAGGTTCAATAACTTCTGGCTTTAATTTTTCAGGTCGTTTTGGTGCAAAACTGTAAAATTTTAATTGACTGTTATTGTTAGCATACATTTGTGTTGTATTTAACACAATAATTAGAACACACAAATCGAAATACCCTTGTTTTTATTTTGTTGCTTCTTGTTTTGAACCATTGCCACTATCTGGTATTATTGAAACAATTCTTTTCGACATCCAACGTTCATATCACACCAGGCCAAATGTCATAAATTTGCTGAGAGAAATTTTGAGTCTAGTATAATAAGTACTCTATGGTTTTACTACTATCGGGTTAGAATTTCCATAGAGTAAAGATACATAGAGTAACTACTTTTCTCAGTAATATTTTGGCATTAGGCTTGGTTGCATATGAACACTGGTTGTTGAAGTGGATTGCTTTAGTAATAACAGATAGAGGCAAAGAAACCAACACCAAAACAGCGAGGCATTTCGTGTTTGTATCTTAAAATAATTGTCTTGAATACAACACAAATGTTTATTATCAATAAAAGATGACAAAAAAATCTAAAACACGTTTAAATTTCACAGTTCTTCACCATAACGACATGAGAAGTGCAAGTCACCAGTCCTTGTACCCGCACCTGGTGTAAATCAATTTACGTCCAACTTCCCTCTATCGCACCAACCTCACCACGAATAGTGTGCAATGAAACGTCGGTTAAGATAGAAGTTTTCTGTAGGTATATTTTCGCAATAGAGGTTCTTTTGTTTGTGTGAAAGTGCAGTCTGTATTGAATTTTTGGGAATGATAGATATTGGTCTCTCCGGCAATTTTCTCGGGATGATTTAAACTAGGTGTTTTGCTGAGCCAGCCTGTAAAATTTGTTCTCCATATAAAACGCACCACCTTACCCTGTACACATTCTAGACGACATCTTGTGTTTGGAGATTTCGTGTAACGAAACATCTGTTTATCAATACAATAATCAGCTGTTAATTTTCTTGAAATGTTCATATGAGAGAATCCTGCAGCAATATAAGTGCAGTATAACACTAAGTCTGAAATTGTTGATGTGTTAACATCTATTGGCACGGGTAGGGCAATCTATCACAGTGAACACGTGCCAACAACACACAGCGTTAGCACCACATACGTGGTTGTTGTAAAACAAGAGTCTCTGCCTAAAAATAAGTATGATGGTATTACTCTAGCGGCAGCCAACAAACAAGCAGGTCGTCGTCGCCAAAGAGTATTGAATAGTATAGAGAATTCATGGAACGGATTGTATGACTCAAAAGCACTGGCGACCTCTGGCGAATGATTCAAAACGAATTACTCTCTTTTTGTCATAACTTGGTCCATTAATAATTTTGATGTGAAACATTGATGACTTTTGAAACATTTATGCTTTTGTATTGTTTTATGTAATAACATTGTCGAAATAGTGCATTTATATTGAAATATTCTATAAAGAGAATACGACTCGGTTATTCTCTTTTACTCAGACTCTACATGAGAGCGGAAACATAGTGCAATAAGTTCTCTATAGTATGCAATACTTTTTGTCGTCGTTCTGTTTATGACAAAACAAAAACAATTATTTCAGTGGGCTAAATATTGATTTTTATGCAGTTGTATGCCAGCATTATTTATTTTAACAATATTACATCTAATGTTAAAACAGATGTAAGAAAAAAGAAACAGCAATAGCAAAAGCGCCTTCAGCACAAACACTGTTCTTTTGTTTTATTTTCCAATGTAACATTTGCTAATGTGTACATAGAAATCGAACAGGTACCGTGTCACAAAAGGGTGTTAACACATAGCCCGTTAGTTTGAACACTCATTGATTTTTTTTTAAAACTTCGAGGGATGTCTTAATTAAATTGAGTAGCATTTTGGATGACATGGGAAACCTGAATATTTCAATTAAATCCGTGTCGGTAAAGGCCTTGCTAAACATTAATTGTTCTTACTCAACAAAATTATTGTATTAAATTAATAAAATTATTTATTGGCAAAAACTAAAAATACCATTTCGAATTTGAGAGATATTTGAATTAAATTTAAAAGGCGAACATTGTCTATACAAGTTGATATATTTTTTCACTGGCAAGTTTTTAAAGTAATTGCAATTATATTGAGGTATATCAACCTCATTAAAGTGTAATTAAATACCCAAATACTTATGGACAAAAGAGCTGATGAGATAAATTGGTGGACACTGAATGAATTTCAAAAGTCCTCAGTCACTTTCGTGTTAAATATTAAATAATTTTTAGTCGAAAAAATTTTCGAAAATAATATTTTAATGAGCAACAGAGGATTATTATCGGATAAGGAATTATATTGAAATCGCAGCAGTAATCACCTAAAGACGACGGTCACCTCGCTTAGTGACGGCGACACTATCGAGTTATTAGCTATAAAAAAAGCTTCGCAAACCCCGTTCGGAATCGGTGGAAAACTATAGGTCCCACCCAGTGAGTATAAAACTAGAAAGCGCACAGGTCACTTAATGTGAGAAATTCTTCCCAGTCTCTTTACGGGATGTAATGGCAAATATTTTTTCATGCTAAAACTCCGAGTGAATCTATCCATGCCCGTCCATCCGCTCTGCAAAATTAAAAAGCACTTCTGGTCGTATGCGACTTTGTATTAAATCTTTTGTATCTTTTGTATTAAATCTTTATATTTTTTACTTGCGATATAACACGCACCTTTAGGAATTTTGGCAAACTTAGAACACCTGGATCACAATATTTGGTTTAGGATTTCATTCATGAGAAATATGCAATTCAAACTTTCTAAAAAATTTCTGAAACCTCTTTTTATAAATATGTCCTTATGTTGAATTTTGGAAAAACCATAAAAATATTTTATGCCTCCATGTCTATCCAACCTCTAGTGCTTCCATTTCATATAATGATATCACGCATTGAAAAATTTTTATTCTTTGTTTTCTAAAATTATAAATGTTTGATTACAATAAATATATCCTTTAACTAAAGGACACATCCCGTATTAGGCTCAGTTACACTCCCTGCAGGAATTTCGTATAATCCCTTTAAATGTTTGCCAATACATATATCTCTCCATCTCTCTGCCCGCCCTCTTGGGGGTAACAACAAGTGTTTGTTGCTGATTCTCGTATAAAGTGTATCGACATTTCGAGTACAAGAAACTTTACTTTATATCATATTATTATTGGTCCTGTTTCATTATCCTAGGGATCATCATCATTGATTGTTGTGTTCCACTTCATTCATTCGTTGCCATAATAATAAAAGAAGACCAAAAAAAAAAATAAGCAACATTTTGATGGGACTTTAAAAGTTTTATACTGTTTTGAGTGTCAGCGGGTGCTCGACTCATTTCATTTCGTTCCGTTTCGATTCGATTTCCTTGGCATTTAATAGATCATTCAACTCGCCGTTGCAGGCAATGAAAACTGTTTGCGATTCTCAATTCACATCAAAGCCTTCGGCATTTCTTTTTTTCTTTTGCTATTAAGGAATTCACTGTAGTTGCTTGTGGATTCCTCTGATGTATTTCATTTCTTCTACTTTTGCATGGGACATTTTTCTTTAATTCTTTTTTTTTTTGGGTTTAATTTATTACTTTTAGACACACCACACACTTATACACATACGTATACATCAGAGGATTCCTAAACCCATATACACTCTCAATTACACACTCCAACACGCACTCACTTACTGCTTCACATACAGCAACTGAAAGTGAAATATTTAATCACACACGGATACACTGACTCACTGACTCACATCCATATACATCCGGGTATATGTGCATGTGTGTGTGTATGTGTGTTTGTATGGATAGATTTTTATTTGTATTCAATGAATCAAGATGATAAAGAAGAAGAGACCCGTCAGAATTCTTTTACGTTTGGAATTCGTTTGTTTTGCCGTTCTTTGCTTCCGTTCGTTACAAAGAGTCGTCTAAGACTAAGGATACTTTCACTTAGCACAGTTTTATATAAATGGCGCTTTTTGTGTTCCTAAACGCTGCTCAGCTGTTTTGTGTGTCACCAAATTTTGCTTGGCAGGACCTCAGACAACTGTCAAACATATACACATACAGTGTTTGTAAAAGCTTTTTGTTTGTAGCAAAGAAGAAATAAAAGAGAGTATGTGCATATGAGAGAGAGAAAAAAGCTGGCTGATAGCTTTTAAGGTTGTTGATTTACATATGGTTTTGTTAATTTCAGAATGTATAAGTAGATGGCGTTGTATGCAATTGTAGTGAAACCGATAACAAAATGTTTATTTCCGTTTTATTTCAAACTGATAACACAGGGTGATACGGAAGTTTAGTCGTCGTTACGAACAGGGGGTTTCGATGAAACAGCAGTTAGTCCCCTTTTCCACTGGCAAATATTTCTTTGCCAAATTTTTTCTTTTCTCTTTTGGTATTTTCGAATGCTTTTTTTTTTTTTTTATTTTACAACTACAAATACATGCAGCTGATTATTTTATTTGGACAATAATAATTCACAAATTTTAATTTGGCCTCAGCGCCAAGAAGGCATTATTGAGGCAAGTTGGCAAAACAATTTAAAAGCTAAATGTACAAATAAAATATAGCTTAAAAAGTAGCTTATACAATATATTACATATGTATATATTTACATCAAAAGTGTTTCAATTGTATTATATAGGTATTCTTTGCAAGAGGACTTAAAAATGGTAATTCTATCAATTAGTTTTAATGCTGTAGGTAAATTATTAGATTTAGTTCCACCAATATAATCAATTCGCTGTTTGGTTGTTTCTAAACTGCATCTAGGAATTCGAAGATTTGTTCTGTTCCGTGTATTAAAATTTATTTGATTTTGCGTGAATGGTATAGTATGGTAACCGATATTATTAATACATTTAAAAACAAACATTAAAACTTGAAATTCTTGTAACCCATAAATTGGCAATATCGTTTTGCATATTTCTTTATATAATGAAATGGTTGAGTACAACAATGGTAAATTGTATATAATTTTTAATGCCTTGTTCTGCATACATTGAAGCGATTTAAGTAAAACATTGTTTTTATTGTAAGCATATACATATAATAGCCAAGTAGTTCAAATGAGATTGAATCAAGGATTGATATATCATCAATTTTGATCTTTTTCCCAATTTGTTTTTAAATTTATATAGAATTCCAATTGCTGGAGCTATCTATCTTTTTACATTACTGATATGTAGATCCCAAGATAAGTTACTTTGAAGTATAATTCCTAAATATTTTATGGAATGAGTTTCATGCACAATCTTTCCATCAATATATACATTAAAATTATTATTAATACTTAAAGGAGTGTGGTCTAAAGCGAATAAGATTGGTTTTGCCCGGATTCAGCAGTAATCGATTTAATCTCGCAAATTCAAAAATAAGTGCAGCATCCCTTTCAATTTGGGTTTTAAGTACCAAATCATGCTTATATGGATACAATACACACACATTATCAGCAAACATACACAGCTGACCACTTAAGTTCAGGTTGCTAATGTCATTTAAGTAAATTGAGAATAATAGCGGCCCTAATCCACTTCCCTGCGGCACACCATATTCAACAGAACCAATAAAACTTTTTGCATTTTTTATATTTGCAAATTGTTTCCTGTTTGTAAAGTAACTTTCAAACAACAAAAGTTGACGACCTTGAATACCATAATACTTTAACTTTTGTAGCATTATCTGATGATCTACTAGGTCAAAAGCTTTAGTGAAATCAAAAAATATTCCAGCAACTCCAGAAAAACCATCATCAAGACCCGTACAAACATTTTTAACAACGTTAGGACAGCATCTTCGGTACCACATCCTCGTCTAAACCCATATTGAAAATTATACAAAAAATTATTTTCTTCCAGGTAGAATAATAGTTTATCATACAATATTTTTTCGAAAATTTTATCAATTGAAGATAAAACGGCAATCGGTCGATATTTATCTACAGTAGATACATTTATTTCTTTTGGTATTGGTACTAATTTATGGACTTTTAAAATATCCGGATAAACTGAATTATTTACCATTTTGTTAAAAATATCACATAAGATTGGAGCAATTTCTTCCCGACATTCCCTGACAAATTTCGGTGAAATATTGTCGTAGCCTGGACTTTTATTAATATCCATACTTAATATAACCCTAATTACGTCACTGCAACTAATGTTTTCAATCGTGAAGCGATTCGGAGATTGGGAAAGCGTCCGCAGAAAGTTACAATTGTCTCCAGGACAGATCTCGATTCCTCTCTTGAGGTTCCTTACGGCTGTTAGAAAATAGTTATTAAAACAATCAACTTTAGCTTGATCATTTATCATTCTCTGCCCTTGAGCGTCATTTGGGTGAATCTCATTATTTTTTTTACGACCGAGCGTTGAATTAATAAATTTCCAAGTTTTTTTTGGGTCATTCTTAATTTTAGATAAACTGTCAGAATAATAATTATCTCTACACTTCTTCGTAGCAATTTTTATTACTTTACTTATTCGTTTCAAATAATCTTCTAAGTCTTGATTACCTTTCGACTTCCTTCTTTTCCTTAGTATTTTCTCTTTTAATAGAATTAATTCTTGAAGATTTTTGTTAATCCACGGAGCAAGCTGAAACCTTAATTGCTTTTTACAATTACTCACTGTCGTTGAATCATTTACAGCATCTTTCATGCATGAAACCAAAGTGTTTGTCAATTCAGAATAATTCTCAGGTAAACTACTTCGCAGAATTCCTCTTGCTTTCATATAATCACAATGTGTTTTCTCCATCTCTGAATATTCATTATTTATAACACTACTTTTAAACTTGCAGCAAACAATATTATGATCCGACAGATTGCATTCAACCGAGTCAACATAAATTTTATCCGTAAAGTTACTGAAATCCTGATCAATACTTGTTTTACTTTGGGGCCTTGTTATCAAATTGTGCGCACTATCACAATCATAATTTTGGAACATCGTTAGCAAATCAATATAACGAGTATTTTGTAAAGAATCTACGTTTGAATCACCAACTATAATAATTGGGTTACGAGCATGAACATTTAAAATATCATCAACAATATTTATAAAATCATCTACGTTGCATGTTTGGGAACGATATAACGAAATAAGTTTCAAGGGTTTACGATCAACTTTAACATTGCAAAAAGTTACAACTATGCGTTCAAAAAATTTCTCACTTTTGCAAATATCTACTTCATAATGAATGTTTTTATTTATATATAACGAGGTACCACCATAACCATCTTCTCTACAACAATGAACATTTGTAAAACCGGGAATTTCATATATTTTCCACTCACAAATTTTTCTTTGCCAAATTTTGCGAAACAAAATACAAAAGAACGAAAGAAACCTCAAAACTGTTTACATTTTAAAGAATTTTCTTAAGAAGTGTATAAATAATTTAAAATCGGTGTAAAAATGGTAACTTATAAATTAAATTTCATTTTTTTACTTCAAACAATCACTACAACCAACAGATTTGTAAACAAAAATCCGACTGTGTCAGTAAAAACGAATGGGTTAAATACGATATGTCAAATAAATTTCTTTCAGCGAAAAGAACAAATCAGAATTTGCGAGAACAGCAAATTCTGAACTGACAAAGATTTGTGTCTCTTCCTCCCACCCCTCTCGCCAACAAACTCAAGAATTTGCAAAGAAATATGGCCGTGGCCGTCGGTAGTTCAATGGTTAGTGTGCGCGGCTCTTGTACATGAGATCCTGGGTTCGAACCCGGCGCTGA
This sequence comes from Phaonia tiefii, assembly GCA_963931995.1. NCBI lineage: Eukaryota > Metazoa > Arthropoda > Insecta > Diptera > Muscidae > Phaonia > Phaonia tiefii. The sequence goes on from OZ008367.1 coordinate 91,353,944, forward strand.
TCACCTTGAAATTTTCTTTCGGCGGCGCTCACCTCACATGGCGAAGGCGACACTATCGAGTATCTAGCCATGAAAAAGCTTCTCAAATCACCGTTCGGAATCGGTGTAAAACTGTTGGTCCCAATCAGTGAGTGTAAAAACTAGAAAGCGCACAGATCAGTGATTGTGAGAAGTTCTCCCCAGTCCCTTCATGGGATGTAATGGGAAACCATTTATTTATTATTTTTTTTATTTGCTAGTGGAAAAGGGGACTTAGATAGTAGTTGAAATCTATAGGGTTTTTCAATAAGAGCGCTACAAAAGTTTTTTTTAAATAAAACAAAACCGGTTTCAGATACCAATGAAATTCTTTCTGAAAGTACGTTCGATGCCATTATGTATGGAACTCGATTTCTTTTGCATGGCCACCACGGGCACGCTTGCAGAAGTCCAGACGCTGAACCCAATTTTCGACGGTTTTCAAGCATAAATCGGCCGATACTACTGCAATTTCAGGAAATAATTTAACGACGTCAAATCGCACGACCGAGGCGGCCAATCGACTGGGCCATTTCGTGAGATAACACGTTCACCAAACTTCGTTTCCAATAAATTTATTGTGGCATTCTCTGTGTAGCTTGTGGCGCCGTCCTGTTGGAACCACATGTCCTCCAAGTCCATATTATCCAATTGGGGCCAAAACTATTCGGTTATCATTAAACCGTAGCGATTCGCATTCACAGTAATGTGCCGGTCTTGATCATCACGGAAGAAGTACGGCCCAATGACGCTGCCGGCCCATAAACCGCACCAAACCGTAATTTTTTCGGGATGCAATGATGACTCATGGATTACGTGTGGATTGCTGTCTGACCAATAACGCATATTTTGCTTATTGACGAAGCCATTCAGCCAGAAATGAGCCTCATCGCTGAAGATGATTTTCCGATGAAAATCCGAATCATTTTCAAGTTGTTGCTCAGCCCAATTCACGAACATACGACGCTTATGGTAGTCAAGCGGCTTCAGTTCTTGCGTCAATTTGATCTTGTAAGGATGCGGGCCAAGATCTTTTCGCAAAATTCGCCTCAACGACGTCACAGAGATGCCCAGCGCTTGAGAACGACGTGTGAGAGACACATTTGGGCCTTCTTGAACTGAAGCTTCAACGGCAGCAATATTCTCGGCGCTACGGGCACTTCTTCGTCTCACTGGCACGGGAACATTTTGTACTGTGCCTGTGGATTCAAATTTTTCCACTAGACGCTCAATTGTTGACCTGGTAGGACGATTATGACGGCCATAAATTGGACGTAGCGCTCTTAAAGTTGAGACCACTGACTCCAAATTTCGGTAGTAAATTTTAATAATTTCGACTCGTTGTTGACTCGTATATCTTTCCATGAGGAAATGGCAAACCTTACTGAAGAGAAATGTCAAAAGAGCGGGAGAAAATATGGCGTCATTTGCTGTTGTAGCATCTCTGTTGAAAACCCCTTTACGTACTTATGGATATATGCGTATAACATATTTTAGTGAGAAAAAAAATAGTGACACAAAACTAGTAGTAGCATAGAATAATACATACATAGATATACTTATTCTCTCATCTGACGTTTCAGTTCACACTCTTCATCGTAGGTTTGTGGAAATGAGAGCAATTGAATTTAAAATTAACTTACACCAGGTGGAGTTACAAAATATGTTCACTTAACATTTTCCTGTCGTTTTGGTGTAGAACTGAAAAATTTAAATATATTTTGCACTTTTTTGTTGACTTTTATCGTTGGTACACATTTGTATTGTATTTAGCACAACTAGTTTGCCACAAAAACACGAAATTCGGTTGTTGTTCCTTTGTTGATTGCTGTACACCTTAGCCACTATCTGGTATTATTGAACCCATATTTTCCACCATCCAATGTTTACTTTCCATCGTACCTATGACGTTTAATTTATTGAGCGAATAAAAGCTTCTATGGTATGTATTATTCTATGAGTAGTAGGTATAAAAATAATAATAAAAAGTATAATAAAAAACGAGTAATAAAAGATGAATTGTAAAAATGTTTACTAAAAAAATACAATAGTATTGAAAAAAATATATATATGGAATGGGGTTTCCAATAAGGACTTGACAACTTTTTTTTTAAAATAAAACGCAAATTATTTGAGATATTTCCAAAACTTTCTGATCGACTGGTAGTACAATCAAAACATTTATGAATGGAACTCGACTTCGTTCTTATGGCCACCGCGGGCACGTCGGCAGCGGTTGATTCGTTGCACCCAATTTTCGATGACTCGTTCACACATTTCGGCCGTAACGGCCGCTATTTCGCGTTCAATGGTGGCTCTGAGTTCTTCCAACGTCGTCGGCTTGTTGACATAGACCAATGATTTGATGTAGCCCCAAAGAAAAAAGTCTAGAGGCGTTAAATCGCACGAACGAGGCGGCCAATTGACTGTTCCATTTCTCGAGATAACACGCTCACAAAACTTACTCTTCAATAAATCGAGTGTAACGTGTGCGGTGTGGCTTGTGGCACCGTACTGTTGAAACCACATGTCATCCAAGTCCATATTTTCCAGTTCGGGCCAAAAATAGTCGGTAATCATAGCGCGATAACGATCGCCATTCACAGTAATGTGACGATCGATATTGGCGACGAAAAAATATGGCCCAATGACGCCGCCGGCATGAAACCGCACCAAAAAGTTATTTTTTGTGGATGAAGTGGTGATTCATGAAGCACATGTGGATTTTCACCAAACCACTAACACATACTTTGCTTATTGATGAACCCATTGAGCCAAAAATGAGCTTCGTCACTAAAGATGATTTTGCTATGAAATTCATCATCTTGGCGCATCTTCTCCAGAGCCCAATCGGAGAACGTACGTCGCGTCAAATGGTCCATCGGCTTCAATTCTTGAGTCTGCTTGCTCGTGTATAGGTGTAAACCAAGATCTTTACGTTAAATTCATTATAAAATGGTCTTGGCGATGCCCAGTTCTTGAGAACGCCGCGAAATCGACTCATTTGGATCGTTTGCTACGGGCGCCTGAACGGCAGCGATAATTTCCTCACTTCGAGTAACCCGTTGTCTCACTGGCACGGTAGCATCTCGCAATGAATATGTAGACTCAAATTATTGCAATAAAGTTGTTATTGCTTGTCTACTAGGGCGAGAATAACGACCGAAAATAGGAGTTAACGCTCTTAAAGTTGCGGTCACCGACTCCGAATTTTGGTAGTATATTTTTATAATTTGCATACGTTGTTCGTTCGTGTACTTTACCATGATGAAAACGTTGAGTTTACTGAAAAAAAAGGAAAGTCAAAGTTAAATGATCAGTGAAATAGTGCGTTCACAAATTAAATTCAAAGTTGTCAAGTACCTATTAGAAAACCCATTATATTATGGGTGGCCGTCGGTGGTGCAATGGTTAGTGTGCGCGGCTCTTGTACATGAGATCCTGGGTTCGAACCCGGCTCTGACCACCTTCAAATTTCTTTCGGCGGCGGTCACCTCGCATAGTGACGGCGACACTATCGAGTATCTAGCCATGAAAAAAGCTTCTCAAATTACCGTTCGGAATCGGTGTAAAACTGTAGGTCCCAATCAGTGAGTGAAAACTGGAAAGCGCACAGCTCAGTGATTGTGAGAAGTTCTCCCCAGTCCCTTCATGGGATGTAATGGGAAACCATTTATTTATTTTTTATTATATTATGGAGGGTCAGATTTTTTGCGACAAAGGCTCAACGCGATTCTTGATCTATGGGTCATTTGAAGAAAGTTTGCCGAAGAAACCATAGTTCTAAAATTAATTTCGAGCCCCCGAATTTTTCGAAACAGGTTTTATTTTTAAATATCCAATTATCGAGTTAGATATTGGACTAAGAAGGAAAAAGAAAATTTTATTTCCTCTAGTTAAATGTGTATTTATTTGATCATTAATTAATTTTCGATGTGAAAACCCACGAAGCCCTTTGGCTTGTCTGGTTTTTTTGGGTCGACGAATCTATTTTTGACACTTATTTTTAATTTTGAGTACAGTCAGAAGGCGCTTTCGCCCATTGTTTTGGGATTTTATCGCCTTTTTGGGGGAAAATTTACGAAATTTTTGAGTTTCTCATAATACAGTCCCAAATTTTAAATAGCCCATAATGTTCAGCGCTATAATTTAGGGGGGTACTTATTCACGACCTATATCGACTTCATTCAATTTAAGACAAAGAATGAAAAAAAAAATATTTTTTCCTTATTTCTGTGGTCACAAACAATAACAGCCTAACTCGAGTTAATACAAAATTGAAAAAAAAATTTTGAGAAGTCACCGTGCTCAAATAAGCAACTCTTTTTTGTTCAGAAGTAAGTAAAATAATTCGTTTCCTTGTTATCTGTAACAAAGTTATCACAAAAACTCCGACTATTGATTTCAACTAAAGATATTAAACTTGAAACTGCTCTCCCTGAAAAATTTTAGAATCGACTTAGGCTGTTATAACTTGTGACCACAGATTTTACTTTACTGTTTTTCTTTAAAAACTCGACTTAGGGGATAAAAGCATTTAAAATGTAAACGAAAAAATTCAATTGAATTCAGTAATAAAAAGAACAGAAAGACGACTTTAATGAAATAATAGAGATGGAGTTATTTTTGTAAGTCTTTCTTGCTTTCAAGTCTAGGGAATGTTTCACGGCTTTCCAATGTCACCGCCATAACTTCTTCTCGATTCTGTTCCATAACTCGTTTGGACACGCTAGCGAGCAATTGAACTACCCTTTCCGTTCCTTGTTTGTGTAAGGGAATATTTTGGGTCAAGCAACGGCGGATCATTGTCTTCTAGATATTGTTGTAGATATTCAATAGGAATGCTTACCGTACATGGTGGTTCGAATATGATTGAATTACACTGTGTGTAATTTTTTAAGTCATGGAAATATAACCATAGAAGGACACCACTACTACAACTTTCCCTCAGAAACTAAATCAAAATTCCGAACGGTTTGCAAGAAATGAGACTGACAAAATTATCACTTTTTTTGCAAAATGACACCGAGGCCCCAAATCCCAAAAACTGGGAGACACGGGTCTTTTTTTGGTATTTTATCACGTAGTGGTGACCGTATATGGTTACATTTCCATGACTTCAAACATTACACACATGAATGGGGGGGGGGGGGGGCGCTACTAAACGCTACCTAAATGGTGTTAAGAATCATTCCTAGGAAGTTTATATGGTGTAGAAAGTTGTTTATTGAGAGTTTTGGTACATTTCTGTAGTGGATTATTTCCTTGAATTTTGAACGGTTTGCTACCTATGGATCTTAACAGGGGAAAAAAAATTAAAAAAAACGAATTTTTTAAAGTTTTTTTCGATATTGACCTTGAAGATGAAGTTTTTTGATTTTATATGTTCACAATTTCATGACAAGGGCTACAACTTTCCCTCAGAGAGTAAATCAAAATTTCAAACGGTTTGCAAGATATGAGCCTGAAAAAATTATCACTTTTTTGCAAACATGACACCGAGGCCCCAAATCTTTGGGGGGCGTTGTGTTGTTGTTTTATAAAGAGTTTTTATTTTTAACCATAATTATTTGTCTGATATACAGGGTGATTCAGGAAGTTGCGGACAAATTTATCCAGCGCATTCCTTGGCTCATTTCTTGAAGAAAAGTCCACTAAAACCATGTCCGAAAATGCAAGGGTGCGAAATGGCTCCGGGTTCAACATTTTCGGATTGGCGATCGGAGGGTAGTAGGGTAAAGTTGCTAACTTCTGAGCCAGTGGTCGGACTTTTTTGTTTTTGGCCTTTCAGAATCAATAAAAAAAAAGTAGAAAAAAGTCAAATCTCCGAGATACAGAGCTTTCGGAAAAAATGGAAAAAAATGCACATAACCTCAGCCAGCCATACCTCTTACCTTTCCAAAATGACCTAAACTATGCCCAGAGGTCTTACCGTTACAAAGTTATGACCATTTTACTGAAATGCAAAAATGTTTTTTTTCCCTCGACGTTGGATTGGACGAGCTGGACCAATCGCCTGGCCGCCACGATCTACAGATCTCACACCACTGGGGCTACATGAAAGATTGTGTGTATTCTGTGCAGATCCACAATCGTGAGCAGTTACTTGCACGCATTGAGGAAGCTGCGGTGAAAGTTCGTGAAAAGATGAGTGAACTAAACGTGGCGGATGTGGTTCGCAAACGGCTGCAATTGTGTTTAGTAGAAAATAGGAACCACATTGAAAACTTCCTTTAACATCAAATATTTTTTTTCCTTATGTGTTTGATTCTTCAGCCAAAAATTTCAATAAAATAAAATCTTAAACTTGTTAATTTACAAAAACAACTAAATGTGTGCTGTTATTTCGCTTCCAAAAACAAAACCAAACATTTTTGCATTTCAGTAAAATGGTCATAACTTTGGAACGGAAGGACCTCTGGGCTTCGTTTAGGTCATTTTGGAAAGTTAAGAGGTATGGTTATCTTTCAACAGCAAAAAAAAAAAAACACAAGTTACCTGCCATCTGGCTAATCAAATTGAGGTTATGTGATTTTTTTTTCCATTTTTTTCCGAAAGCTCTGTATCTCGACGATTTGACTTTTTTCTACCTTTTTTTATTGATTCTGAAAGGCCTCTTAAAGACCTTTCCAACAATCCCGACCACTGGCTCAGAAGTTAGCAACTTTACCCTACTACCCTCCGACCGCCAATCCGAAAATGTTGAACCCGCTGCCATTTCGCACCCTTGCATTTTCGGACATGGACCTAGTGGACTTTTCTTCATGAATTGAGCCAAGGAATACGCTGGAGAAATTTGTCCGGAACTTCCTGAATCACTCCGTATAGCAATCTATAATTTAAAAGTATAATTATATTTAATTTTAGTATTTTCCTTTATATTTGTAAAATTTTAATTTTCATATTTTTGCCACTGAATTATCTTAAATATATTTAAATTGGGCTAAAGTGCTCAAGGTCGGGGACGGCTACGAAAATTATAAAAAAAAATTGAAATTAAAGAAAAAATCAAGAATGCGAGAAATCGTAAAATTTCTCGCCGGACGGACCTGAAGCGTCCACAAGGTCTAAAAAACTGATAAACTGATAAGTATTTAAGACCACGTTTACTATGTAATATGGGGGCCTTGAGACCCGATATCCGAGCCAACTATAAAACACAGAGTGTGGGTATTCATATGAAAGATAATAATATAGCCATTGCATTGAAAGCAATTTCGTACAAGTTGCACAATTTAGAAATTTTTAAATTGAAAATTGCGCGATTTTAAAAAAAGTTTTCTTCAAACTCGCGTATAAGTGGCGCTATTTTCGTCTCAGAGTATTTGAATGGTGAATATAACCAATTACTTATACTGAACTTTCAAGAAAATAATTTTTTTTAAATGTTTGCCTGCGTCGGTATTTTTGTGTGAAAGTATTTCACAGGTAAATATAACCAATTATGTATATACATTCTACTTTCCAGAAAATAATACAAAATTTTGCTTTCAGCGCCATTTTCGTCTCTATGTATTTAAATGGTCAATATTATATTATTCATATATACATTATACATATTATTGAAATATTTGTATGCCCTAATGGAAATAACAAGCAGTCCTATAATATCACCGCTGCATTCCATTTTGGGACTTCCCCGAAATATAAGAACGTTTTAAATATCATACGAGCGTCGTGATTACAGACCATTACTGATCTTATAGTGTATGAGTGAAGATGTCGCACAACGTTTTTGGAAAAATTAACCAAAATTTTAATTTTTAAAAATTAAAAATTAACCTACATTAACCGGCATAAGGCAATCCTGCGAATTTTTTTCTTTTCCTCTAATTTTACTCTATTTTCAATTTTTTTTTGAGCTGTCCCTCACCAAAGCAAATTTTGCCTTACCAACCCGTAAAAACATAGTTTTAGACTGTAAATTCTTTATGTATGACCACGCCCTTTTGTCCAATCCCGCCCATATTTTTGCAGCAGATCTTAGAATATGTACACCTAACCAACACACCAAATTTGGTCAAATACCGTTAACAGGAGCAGAAAAAGTGGATTTTTAATTTGTGATTTGTATGGGAGGTACCACGCCCCTTTGTCTAATTCCGCCCATATTTTGATAGTTCATTTGTCGTCGCCATTAGTTTGTCTGCGAAGTTTCAGCTCCATTGAATTACGGGAAAAGGGTTAAAAATCAATCCAAAGTTTTTTCGGTGCGGTGCATACATACATGCATACAGACAGGTGAAGTTACTAATTAATTTACTAATTTATTTATTTATTTATTGATTAATTAGTTCCTGTACACAAGACATAAGTCTTATATTGCAGCACAGGCATTTAAAACGCAAATTACGACTAGTGTAAAATAAGACAGAAAAAACATAAAGACATAACTGTAACAAAAATTATAAGTCGTAATATATAAAAGAGAGAAAAAAAAAACTTTGTTTTAAAACATAAATATAATACCAATTAGCATAGAAACATGTAACATAATCAAATTTAAGAAAAATAATCATTATTAAAACAAACACAAAAGAAAATTAATTCCGTTATAATTACGTAGAAAAGGAAAATAGTCAAAAAAAAAGCACATAAATCATTAATCACCATCAAAGGAGTTTCAACAAAAATTATAAACCAAAAAAACAAAAACTTAAGAATACAGATCAGTAATAATATTTCTAAAGTGCAGTACATTATTTATTAGCTGTATATTATTTGGGAGCGTGTTCCAGAGACGGATTCCATTTATGAAGAACTGCCATTCTGAAGTGTGAGTCTTATATTTGAATGAATTAAGTTTCCTTCCTCTACATGAACGGGAGAAAGTAATACGTCTATAGAGGTGTAGTGGCTGTTTTGTGTTGATGATTTTGTGTAAAAAAACCAATACCCTTATATTAAGCAAATTGTCAAAACTTATATCATAGAGCTGATGAGAAAAGGACGAAATGTGGTCGTATCTCTTTAAACCGTAAACATAGCGTATAACGTTATTGAAAGTGACGTTAAGTTTTCTTCTACTTTGCGAATCACAGCTAGCAAACAGTTCGCTACCATACAATAAAACAGGCATAATATACGTTTTGGCTAGTAAATTTCTAATTCCAATGGGGGTACAATGTTGTGTTTGCCATAGATTTCTGAGCATTGAGAAAGTGCGTCCACATATGGTGTTAATATGATCCGACCATGTTAAGCTGGAGTTAAAAATAATTCCTAAGTTTTTCGCAGTTTTAACGATTTTGATTTTCTGATTATTAAGCATAATTTGTGGAGTTTGTGTGGGCAATATTGAACGTTTTCCAATAATCAAACATTTAGATTTTCCGGGATTTATGGCAAGACCATTTCCCGATGCCCAGCGATTTACTCTGTTAAGATTTTGACTCAGGGTTCTAATACATTGATCAATATGTTCCGGCTCGCAGCTTAAGTAAAGCTGAATATCGTCCGCGTACATACGTACGCTACATTCACAGATATAAGTTGGCAGATCATTTGCATACATAGAGAAAAGTAAGGGTCCAATGATTGAGCCTTGTGGAACACCTCGATTTATTGATAGCATTGACGATTTTAACTTCCCTACGTCGACATATTGGTACCTATTTGTCAAGTAAGATTCAATTAAACGTGTTGCAGTACTGCAGAAATTAAACTGTTGTTTTAATTTAGTGCACAAAATCGAGTGATCTACCGTATCAAAGGCCTTGGAGTGGTCTAATAGTACTAAAAAAGTAAGTCTGCTTTCATCAAGGTCTTTTCTGATATCCTCTGCAACGTCAATTAGAGCAGTAATGCAACTCTGTCCTTTACGAAAACCTGATTGACGGTCGGTAAGTAGAGATCTGGAGTCCAAGTAGTCGAATATTTGATTATGTAAAATACGTTCAAATGCTTTTGAAAGAAATGTCAGAATTGAAATAGGCCTGTAGTCAGAGATAGATTTTGGTATAGGTAAGATTCTAGCTTTCTTCCAGTTGCTGGGGAAATGACTAGTATAGAGTATCTTATTGAATATACACGTTACAATTGGCAGAAGTTTCGGCAATAACATTTTAAAAAATTTAGGATGCATGTAATCTATTCCAACAGCATTAGATGTGATCGACAAACAGGACGCTAACACATCAGATTGACTGACACCAGCAAAAGAAAAAGTTTCAGTGGCAGTACACTGCTGTTCTTTATAAAATTCTACATCTGTCCTAGTCAAGGGTATGTTCAAAAAACTTTCGTTAATCTTATTAGCATCTACATCAATAGGAACGTTTTTGCAACTTTTCCCAATACCAATTTCCTGAATAATTTGCCATTTTTTCTTAGACCCCACAGCAGTAGTGAATTTATCGGCATAATACTTTGATTTTGCACTCTTAATAAGTTTGTTCGCAAGTTTTCTTAATCTTCGGTAAATTTCATGAAACTCAACGATTTTAAATCTCTTCCATCGAGTAAAAGCAATGTTACGTTGCATGATGGCCTTTTTAATTTCATCAGAAAACCAAGGACGTCTACCGTGTCGTACAATTTTGGTTTTGAGAGGTACTGTCAGATTGAATAAGTACTCCAGATTTTTCTCAAGAAAAGATACCTGTTCATCAACTGACATCATCGAGTATATTAAACCCCAATCAATTCTAGAATACTCTTCTTCCAAGAGCTGTAGATCAATATTTTTAAAATCTCTAAAAGTAATACACTCTTCAGTAATGGATAACTTGAAGTCATATGTTGTGAAAATGAGGTCATGTTTTGAAAAGCAAGAAGCAGTAAGTTGGTCATATATTAGGACTTTTGAAGTATCAGAAACTAAAAACAGGTCAAGTAGGGTATTTCGGGTAGAAGAAAAATGCGTTGGTAAGATGGAATTAACAGGAGAGAGGCCGAGGGGTATTAATTTGTCGATTAAGTTGGATTCAATTAGTATGTTAGAGTTGAAATCGCCTGCGATTAGGATGTCGTTATACATAATGGAGTATGATTCTATATTGGAAACAAATAAATCTAAACTAATGTTCCGATTTGGTCTATAGACTGCGCCCACAAGTAGCTTACCGTTGCTACTTTTAATTTCGACAAGAACATATTCAACAAGGTCGGGAGCAGCTGACGTTGAAACAGTATGAAAAACTATTCCCCTCTTAATGTAAATTGCTACTCCTCCGCCATGACCAATTCTATCGACTCTCACCACACTATACCCATCCACTGAAATTATACTATCATCTATATCGGAGTTAAACCATGTTTCGGAGACACATATAATATCAACGCCAGAGTTTTCAAATATGTACCGAAATTCGTCGATTTTGTTCACCAGACTTTGAGCATTTATGTGGCAGATCTTCAAGCCTTCTTTTTGACTGCATAATACTCTAATCATATTAGCTGTTCCGTCTTTGGTGGCTTCCCTCAAGCTATTTAAGGTAGCCATAATTGTAAATTTTATATTTGATAACATAAATAAAGCACTTTAGAAATTTGAGAAATAAACTATATAGTATTGAAACTAGTAAGATGTCTGTTTTAAGAAAAATAGGATTAATTGTTCCGAAATTATGAAAAATAGTGATAAAAATGATTATAAAAGATTTATCTTTAACTATAAAGAATTTAAAAAATAACAAAAACATATTTAAAATAAGCCGTTTAGCATAGGGCATTTCATTTCAGTAACATCAACCCTTTACAACAGGCCTTCCCAGCCGGGGAGCCGCGGCTCCCTGGGGGGCCGAAACGAGCTTTCAGGTGGCGTGAGGAATTTCAAGGCTTCATCTGAAACACAACAAATTTAGTGCAAAAAAAATAACAGTGTACGGATGGAATCTAAAAGCAATTTTGCTGAATGTATGCAAAATTAATACATTCATAATAATTTTTGACAGACTTCGTACGTCGTTATTTAAGTTCGACTCAAATTTTATTTCTGCTCTCTCATCTCTGTTTCGGTTTACCATCTCCAGCATCGATCAGCTGTTTCTTTTGTTAGTATATTTATGTGTTGTTCAAGTCGAAAAGTTAATTTTGTATTCTATTTTCATAAAAATGGCAACTAAAAACAAAAAACGGTAATATAATGAAGAATATATACAATTTGGGTTCACACATATAAGAAATGATACAGAAAACTTGCCGCAGTGTGTTATTTGCCACAAAATTCTTTGCAATGACTCCATGAGACCCACAAGATTGAAGAGGCATTTATCAACGGTGCATCCAGAACAGGAAAATAAATGTCCAGAATTTCTCCAAACTAAATTAGTTAACTTAATAAGGATGAAGTTGGATTCTACTTCTGTATTTAACGTAGATGCAGAGAGGGCATTGGAGGCATCATACGAAATTGCATTAATTATTGCCAAAAACAAAAAACCCCACATACTTGGAGAAACCGTGATCAAACCATGTCTCGTTGCAGCTGCAAGCAAAATGCTGGACCAAAATGCAGTTAAGCAGATATCAAAAATCCCAATTTCAAATAATTCAGTTAAACGGCGTATTGATGAAATGGCGTACGACATTTAGCAACAACTACTTCAAAAAATTAAGAATACTCCATTCATTGCATTGCAGTGTGATGAAACGACGGATGTGTCATGCGCCTTTACTGCAGATACATAACGGAAAATAAACTCTGTGAAGAGCTTTTATTTTCAGAATCTCTTGCAACTACTTCAAAAGGAGTAAATATTTTTAAAGCTTTGTCACATATGTTGGACAAAAATGAAATTCCCTGGGATAAGATTGTCGGCATATGTACAGATGGGGCCCCATCAATGGTCGGCTGCCGAAATGGATTTATACAAATGGCAAAGCAGAAGAATGGACAAATAATTTGTACACATTGTGTTATACACAGACAAGCGGTGGCAGCTAGGAATTTACCTGATGATATTAAAAAAGCTTTGAAGTGTGCCATAGATGTCGTTAACTTTATCAAAGGCAGTGCCTTGCGAACTCGTCTCTTTCAAACTTTATGTGTGGATCTCAATGCTGATCACAAAAATTTGTTGTTCCACACTGAAGTACGTTGGCTTTCGAAGGGAAATATGCTAAGCAGATTATATGATCTGAAGACTGAAGTGGAAATATTTTTATGAAGTACAGATGATAACCTTTATAAAAGATTATCTAGTCCGAATTTTATCTTTTATCTGGCATATTTATCAGCCCTTTTCGAATTATTAAATCATTTAAATTTAAAACTCCAAGGTGAAAATACTAACATTTTAACAGCCCTTGATTCAGTAACAGCTTTTTTAAATAAAATGATATTGTGGAAACAGCGCATTCGATCAAGAACTCCTAACTACTAATCATTTCCGCGGTTAAATGATATTTTGGATTCCGAAAACGTATCCAACTAGTATAAATTTTCAAGAAGTAATTGTAAAACACTTAGATGCCTTAATTGATGAATTTAATAAGTATTTTCCAGATATAAATACGGATTCTTGGCACAGTAAATTACTCCGTGATCCATTTGTTGTGGATATTATGATACTGCCAGAGTCGATTCAGGAAGAAGCGATTGAATTAAAATTCAACTCTTGTGCAAAACACGACTTTGAAATATGTGAACTTCAAAAATTTTGGTTAAAATATCAACAAGTATATCCATTGGCCTTAGCATATTCTATTAAGCTCCCAATACAATTCTCATCGACTTATCTATGCGGAAAGAGTTTTTCATCGCTTTTAAATATAAAATCCAAGTATCGGTTTGTTTAAATGTCGATAATGATCTTAGATGTGCGTTATCTGAAATATCACCTAACATTAAAAAACTTGTCAGTCAACAAAGAAATTGCCAAATTTCCCATTAATTAACTAATTAATTGGTACCTGATATACTTACTAAGGAATCATTGCCTATTTTTATTACTAAAAGACTTATATTGTTAATTAATTAAATAAAATTTACTTTAATTTTAACACATGCGATCTCAACAATGAACGGAATTAATCCAATTCACATAATTTATTTAATTTCTAATTACACTGAATGTATCATTATAATAATAAAATTATATGTATATTTTTATACATCTGATTTTTTGCATTTTGGGAGGGAGGCACAACAAATTTTTCATGATTTTGGGGAGCCGTCAGGTCGAAAGGGTTGGGAAGCCCTGCTTTACAAGTTACTATGTATGACAATACTAACAGAACAAATCAACAACACAATGCTTTTTTCTACCCATCGCTCAAAATAGCAATTCATCAAAAAACATTCGATTGCTATTTCTTGTGCTTTTTTATGTCCATTCTATTGCTTTTTCATGTCAGCTTGTGTGTGCTTTTAGTTTCGGCAGCGACAAAAAAGCACAATCATTGATGCCATGCAATTGCTTTTGCGTTGTTACTTGTTGTTTTCTCTAGCAACAGTAATAGCTGGTGGACAAAATAAAAAGCAACGCATAAAGGCTCGTTCACAATGATAGCAACAATTTTAACAGGCGTTCACAATGAAAGCAACAAATTTGTTCGAATAAGTTCGAAGAAACAGCTCACTGGCAACATTGTTTACATTATGCTGCCCACACACGATGCAACATTGTTTGCAACATGTGTTTGAAACCTGGTTTCATTTTTTACCACAGACGATGCAACCAAAATTGAAACCATAAATGAAACATCAGTCGGTGAGTTTTTCTGCTAAACAAACGTACGCGGAAGGACAAAAATATTAATATACTGCTGTTTTTTTAGTTTTATTTTTATAACTATCACATTTTACGTTCCGTAATTCTGGTAAATTCTTTTATAAAATTTCTGCAGTTTTCATTATTTCCAATTGTCGTCATTTTTGCCTCTCTTCGCTTTCCTTTACTCCGCGAATTATTAAAAAGAACCTCACAGCACAACTGCTCGCAACGAATGATAGAGCAAAAACAGTAAACATCGCCACACACGATGCAACATTGTGTTTGAAACACAGAAAATATCAAAAAATGTTGATATTTTTGCAACCAAAAATGAAACACGATTGTAAACATGAAACATTGCTACACACGATGCAACATGGTTTGAAACATGGCCATGTTGCAAACAATGTTGCATCGTGTGTGGGCACCATTATACAGCAGTATATATATGTATTTGTGGAGATAGAAAAAAGGGGAATAGTAGTAATACAAATACAAAATTATTACAAAGTAATAAGTGCTTTTCTTTAGAAAAGTTTTCAAATTTTTCTATAGCAATGTTTTCAAATTTTTCTTTAGAAATGTTTTAACATTTTTCTATAGAATTGTTTTAAAATTTTTCTATAGAAATATTTTAAAATTTTTCTATAGAAAACTTTTAATCATTTTTGATGTGATAACATCTATACGCGCGCCTCTAGGGCAGTAAACTATAAATTTAATACATACGCAAGTGTTAGGTTTGTAAGAGTAAATCATCGTTTGTTTGTTCGTTGCTTGGCAGTCGGTATTGAAAGTCATTATTGGGCAATTTTCATATAATTTTCCCACGCGATTTTCTCCGGAAATTCATAGCCGATTTTATTAATTTTTGGATTAAACAGCTAGTGCGGGTTTCGACGAAGAGTTTAGGCCAATAATTAAGGCGATCCGATATCGGCGAGCCGAGATTCAAGTGTTTTAATTTGGAGTAATAATTTGGAGTAATATTAAAAAAGTATTTTATGTTGATCTTCGGTTATATCGTACGAATATAACAATGTATGTATGTATGTATGTACAAGTGTCTGTAGCTTTGCATTCTTTGACTTTTGTGGGAATAAAACAAAAAGTATTGAGCAAGAAAATAATGACACATGTGCGTGCACTGGGTCATTAAATAATTTTAAGTATTAATATTATTTAACTGTAACGTCATCATATGATTGAACGCTGTTTTTTTATTTTCCAATGTAACATTTACGAATGTGTTCATAGAAATCGTAGCAAAAAGGTGTTAACACATCGCCCGTGAGTTCGAACACTCATTGGATTTTTTTTTGACGTGACAACGTCTTAAATTAGGTTGCGGCTGGGAGTCACTTATGAAAAAGTGTAACGCCCGGTAACGTTACGATGAGTCACCGAACACAAGTAAACGCAATGTGTTTACTTGTGTGCCAGAAACGATTTGCTTTGCTGGCTTCTAGTGGCTGTTGGTCGGTGGTGTGAGTGTTTTTGTTTTTTGGCACATCATATATATGACGACTGAGCAAGTATGTATGTGCGTATATATGTGCGTGTGTATGAATATTGATTTAGATCAGTCTGCATTGGATAAGGTATTATTTTTTGTTTTTTTTTTGTTTTTTGGCTTTATGATATGTGTAGTGTATGTTTGTGTGTAGAAATTTTCATATGAATTAGGTAGCCAAAACGAAACAGAGAGCTGCGGTCGGCTTTAAAAACGATATGCGAATATGATGAATTGAAATACTTTTTGGTTAGTAAATTATTTTCTTTTGTTTTTAATAAAAGAAATGTTTATTTTTTATAATAAAAGAAATGTTTATATTTTATAATAAAGGATATGTTTATTGTTTATAATGTCACATTTGATAATGTGTTCATAGAAATCGCACAGGTACCTAGATGGTGTTGAAATTACTTCTATTTTCCTAAACCATAAGTTTCAATAAATGTTAAAACATCGCCCGTGAGTTCTAACACTCATTGGGCAAGTGAGTTCATTGCACTCCTATTGTGCAATTTAATTATATTCATATCAATAAATATTCTACCGAGAAAAAGACGTTGTCACGTAAAATCTTCGCCCGTAAAACCGACTTTACAGGCAACAATTTTTATAGAAATGTTTTCAAATTTTTCTTTAGAAATGGTTTCATATTTTTCTATAGAAATGTTTTAAAATTTTTGATGTGTTAACATCTATACGCGCGCCTCTAGGGCAGTAAACTATCAAACTAATACATACGCAAGTGTTAGGTTTGGAAGAGTAAATCATCGTTTGTTTGTTCGTTTCGCAGTCGGTATTCAAAGTGATTATTGGGCGATTTTCATATAATTTTCCCACGCGATTTTCTCCGGAAATTGCTAGCCGATTTTATTAATTTTTGGATTAAAAAGCTAGTGCGGGTTTCGACGAAGAGTTTAGGCCAAAAATTAAGGCGATCCGATATCGGCGAGCCGAGATTTAAGTGTTTTAATTTGGAGTAATATTAAAAAAGTATTTTATGTTGATCTTCGGTTATATCGTACGAATATAACAATGTATGTATGTATGTACAAGTGTCTGTTGCTTTGCATTCTTTGACTTTTGTGGGAATAAAACAAAAAGTATTGAGCAAGAAAATAATGACACATGTGCTTGCACTGGGTCTTTAAATAATTTTAAGTATTAATATTATTTAACTGTAACGTCATCATATGATTGAACGCTGTTTTTTATTTTCCAGTGTAACATTTACGAATGTGTTCATAGAAATCGAACAGGTACCGTGTAGCAAAAAGGTGTTAACACATCGCCCGTGAGTTCGAACACTCATTGGATTTTTTTCTATAGAAATGTTTTCAAATTTTTCTATAGAAATGTTTTAAAATTTTTCTATAGAAATGTTTTCAAATTTTTCTATAGAAAAGTTTTCAAATTTTTCTATAGAAAACTTTTTACATTTTTCTATAGAAATATTTTAAAATTTTTCTATAGAAATGTTTTAAAATTTTTCTATAGAAATATTTTAAAAATTTTCTATAGAAAAGATTTAAAATTTTTCTTTAGAAATGCTTTAAAATTTTTCTTAAGAAATAGTTTCGTATTTTTCTATAGAAATATTTTCAAATTTTTCTATAGAAATATTTTCTATAGAAAAGATTTAAAATTTTTCTTTAGAAATGCTTTAAAATTTTTCTTTAGAAATAGTTTCGTATTTTTCTATAGAAATATTTTCAAATTTTTCTATAGAAATATTTTCAAATTTTTCTATAGAAATGTTTTAAAATTTTTCTATAGAAATGTTTTAAAATTTTTCTATAGAAATGTTTTCAAATTTTTCTATAGGAAAGTTTTAAAATTTTTATATAGAAATGTTTTCAAATTTTTCTTTAGAAATGGTTTCAAATTTTTCTTCAGAAATGGTTTCATATTTTCCTATAGAAATGTTTTAAAATTTTTCTATAGAAATGTTTTAAATGTTTACCAGCTTATGTTCCATAATATGTCATGGTCTTGGACGGTTTCGATAATGTCAGATATGTTCGAAAGCCAGCGACAGTGTTGTATTTTTGGTAATAAAAAAATATAGACATATGTGAAATTATTGTTATTAGGAGATTCTACAGATAATATTATTTATTAAAATGTTTGTTTTGAGGCAAAATGTTTACATTTTCATTCATACTTTCAAGTTTTAAAACAAAATTCGAATTAGAGCGGCCCTAGCGGTCAGTAGAATAAACTGATTCGAACAAATTCCAATTTGAAGTAGAAGTAGGACCTACTTCTATGACAAATTTGAATTCCAATTTCACGAAAAACATGAGCGGGCATTATATGCAATACTGTGAATGGGAACGAGAAGGCTTGAATTACAAATTCGTTGCTGCCATTGTGAACGCTACTTAATCGATCAATATGCTTTTGTATGAAACAAAAAGCCAGCTAGCTCCTGCTGCTTGTCTGACTTTTGGTAGCTGTGGCATATATTTATTTTTAGCATTTTAAACACTGGTTTTATATACGGATTCATCATAAGAATGCTCCTCTAACATAACGTTCCTGCGTGAGCTTTCAAAACGCCGATACGCATGTATTTTTCTTTTACCCCGTCTACCAGAATCCTTGTTATTTTTGTTGCGTTCCACCACAGTGTTATTTAAGCTTACCAACGTATTAATAAATTTGTATTTTTATATCACAAAAAAAAGAAGATAAATCATTTAATATTGCGGAAAACATAAGATGAATTCTACATTCAATAAATTAGTATTAATAAAATATTTTAGTCTAGAATCTTAATGCTAGGTTGACATGAAATAACCCTTTACCTATTATAATCATATGTATATGTACTACATTAGTGTTGTGTACTGTTTAACGAAGTGAGTGGCGTCATGGACCATTCTTCCATTGTGTAGTAATCCTTGGCACAGCAATACCTTAGCCATGTGTAACGTGTACTCTGATCGACAACCACAAAGTATACGAATAATACAAATCCTTGCAACGTCGATGTTAAACAGAAGAGGAATGAAAATATCATATTGCCATTGAGATGTGCCAGCAAACCAAATATCCACGATATACCCAGCAAGAAGAACAGTAGAATCGAAAGACGTACTTGTACTATAATATCCCGACGTTCGCGTTGTTTCTTGAATTTGTTCAGCGAACGACGGATACTGCAAACTATGTAAAGGAAAATACCAATATTGGTCACAATAATGACAGAAATTGGCAGCATAACTCCATAGTACAAACTATGACCCGAAGGATAACAGATGGCATTGTTATCGTCATCACTATTTAGCGATGGGGGCATATACGAGTTGGGATCAAAATATGCCACCGCCAGGGTTGGTATAAGTGGCAGGCCCCATGCGGCTAACGCATACTTCATTACGAAATGTGAGGTTCTATCGATACCAAGGACAACAACATATCGCTGATACTGCAGTATGGCCACAATAAGCATCCACGAGAATAACACCAAGATGGTGTAGTGTAAAAATGCCCCCATTGCAATGCAGTGGAATATGTTCTTCATATCGACTATGGACGCTCGAATCTCCGTCATGTTGATGAATAAGAAATAGGCCGTGATAAGCGTCAGAACAAAGCACATATTCAGTAGAACCTTGTTTGAGGCTTGCGTACGCCACTGCTTAAAGCAGATAGCAGTCATCCAAATGCAAAACAGTCCGAACAACGATAAACCACATCCGATTATTGAAATTATATCTAGGAATGATTCATCCATTGCTGTGAGTACCGCAGCGTTGGCTATTTTCAGTGGTCTTGCGTTGACGCCTATGAACAGGGTAAAGGGTGTGAGATGGGTGGTTTGACACAAAATGAGATTATCCATGTGTTGGGGGGATGTGCTGACGCCAGTGCTGTTCCAAGTGTGATAGTCCCAGTAGCCACAGTTGGGATTTTCCTGTGTATGTAACTGGGAATGGCGAATTATAAACGGCAAGTCGTCAGGTAAATCACCTGCAAAAATCAAAAGAAGAAAAATAAAATTAAGCATGTATTGTTAAAATGATAGCAACTTAGTTATTGGAAAATCGGAATAGTCAGTTAAATGTCTTAGGTGACTCTCATGGTTAATCAATTACTTTGACCAAAAATCGTTAAATTCTCTTTGACGTAACCCTTCGGAAGCGGTAAAATACTCTAGGTCCTTTTCAGTTT
This sequence comes from Phaonia tiefii, assembly GCA_963931995.1. Classification (NCBI taxonomy): domain Eukaryota; kingdom Metazoa; phylum Arthropoda; class Insecta; order Diptera; family Muscidae; genus Phaonia; species Phaonia tiefii. The sequence goes on from OZ008367.1 coordinate 91,374,311, forward strand.
GCCTAAATATAATGAACTCAGTTTGCTGATTGTAAGAAATTCTCTCCAATCCCTTCGTGGTTTGTAACACAGAGCAACACGAAAAAATATATCCATACACGGACACCACTACGTGATAAAAGACCAAAAAAAAAGACCCGTGTCTCCCAGATTTGCCCAAAGTCATGCACTTTTTTTGTATGGGCCTCAAAGATTTGGGGCCTCGGTGTAATTTTTGCAAAAGAGTGATCATTTTGTCAGGCTCATATGTTGCAATTCGTTTGGAATCTTGATTTATACGCTGAGAAAAAGTTGTAGCTTTTGTGAACATATAAAATCAAAAGAACTTCATCTTCAAGGTCAAAATCGCAAAAAACTTTAAAAAATTCGATTTTTTCTTTCCTCTGCTCAGGTCCATAGGTAGCAAAACGTTCAAAATTCCGAACGGTTTGCAAGATATGAGCCTGACAAAATGATCACTTTTTGCAATAATTGCACCGAGGCCCCAAATCTTTGGGGGCACAAAAAAAAAGTGCATGACTTTGGGCAAAACTGGGAGACACGGGTCTTTTTTTTGTTTGGCTTTTATCACGTAGTGGTGTCCGTATATGGTTATATTGGCATGAGCTAAAAAATTACACACAGTGAAATTAAAAAATTTTCGGGAAATTTTTCACTTTTGCGGCTACCTAAATGCTACCTAACCGGTGTTAAGAATCATTCCTAAGAAGTTCATATGTTCTAGAAAGTTGTTTACTGAGATCTTAGGTACATTCTGGTAGTTAATTGTGTCCTTGAATTTTGAACGGTTTGCTACCTAAACAGGGAAAAAAAAAGGTAAACAAAAATTGAATTTTTTAAAGTTTTTCGCCATTTCGACCTTGAAGATGAAGTTTTTTTGATTTTATATGTTCACAATTTTTGTTCTTTATGATAAGAGCTACAACTTTCCCTTAGAAAGCAAATGATAATTCTGAAGTATTTTCAAGATATGAGCATGACAAAATGATCACTTCACCCAAATCTTTGGGGGCCCATAAAAAAAAGTGCATGACTTTGGGCAAAACTGGGAGACACGGGTCTTTTTTTTGTTTGGCTTTTATCACGTAGTGGTGTCCGTATATGGTTATATTGGCATGAGCTAAGAAATTACACACACTGTAATGGAGAATCGACATTAAGACAATTTTCCGCCCTTGGCTTTCCATTTATCTCTGTCCTTAAAGTAGAGTTTGAAGTTGTCTTGGCAGTGTTTGAATTTGCTGGCTTCAAAATGGCAACAACATGGATTTTTTGCCTTGCTTACATTCTATTTAGCAAAATAAAAAATGCGTTTTCAAAAGCTTGCTTAACTTATTGGTAGCAACCAAGCAAAGATCAAAGGCGAAAAAGAAAAAGCGATTCATTTGCTTCGGCTAACTGCGCTGTTGGCTTTTGTTTACGCAGTCAATCGAATCAATGGATTTTTACATAATTGCTGTTGCTGCAAGCAGCCAGTTGTCATTTATACTTACTTTGTTTTCGCTTAAGTTATTTCCTGTAGGTTTCACAGTCGCAGTCAGCACTGAAGTAAAGTTTGGCAAATGTGCCGGAGCTTAAATAATAATCAACTTTCAACATCACAATTTTTGATTGAAAATTTGTAAAATGCAGAAAAAAATATTTATATCTGAGAATCGAAGAGTTCTATCGAAAAAATTACCACTTTTTGCGGGATAACTAAGTTTATAAAATGTGGTCGAATTCAGTTGGACAATTTTTTTTTAATCGCCAATATAAGAAAATCGATTAAATAAATGTTATCTTCGATATTTCGCTGCCCTTTGGGCACAATTATTAATTAAAAACAGAACAATGATTAATTAATAATTGTGTTTATCTTCCTGATGATACTACCCAAAGGGCAGCGAAATATCGAAGAATAAAATTAATTTAAAATACGACCAAACGATCGAACAATTTAATGTTTTAATATAATACGACAGGTCGGTTAAATCATCACTTACTAAATAAATATTATTACTGACTTATCCGGTTCTGAACAACCCCGGAGAACCAGGGACCTTACAAAATGGAGATAACATATTTCGCCAACCAATTTGATCTTATGCATTATCTCTCCAGTTGGTGATATCAAGTGCAAGTAAGGATTTGTCAACCTGATCCTTGCAGCGTACTCTTGGTCTTCCTATATTTTGTATTCCTTCGAGTTCGGTATCGAAAACCCTTCGTGCTGGTTCGTCTTCATTCATTCTACAGACATGACCAAAGTCAGCGCCATCGCATTAGTTCGATCCGCTTAACAATGTCAATGTCGGGATATAGATAATACAGTTCATGGGACATGCGTCGCCGATACTCGCCGTTGTACACTATAGGGCCAACAAATTTTAGGAGTATTGTTATCTCGAAGACTCCTAGAGATGTTACGTCTCCTTGCGATAAGACTCAAGGTTCTGCGCCATAAAGCTAGACAGGTGGTATGAGAGTCTGGTATGGTTGGACATTCGTTTCCCAAAGGAGGGTTTTATCTCTAAAGTGCTTGCTTAGTCCAAAATAATATCTATTCGCAAGCACAATTCTCCGCTTGATCTCAAGGCTGACGTTATTGTTTTTGTTTACGTCTGATCTGAGGTATACAAATCCGTCCACCACCTCGAAATTATAACGGTTATCAACGTTCACGCTTTGGTCTAATCTATATCACACGCAAAGAAAAACTAACGTTAATTGCTCGGTTGCCGCAACAATACTTTGATTGATTTGTATTAATTTATTAATCGCAACCGTTCATGTAGTTCTCCCAAATAAACTCATATATCGCAAAATGAGTTTAAAAAACGTTTGCGATAACTGAAATCAGCCATTTTTCTAATGAGAGCACAGATTACGAAGAACGTAAATTTCTCCCATGCTCTCATTCGGTCGACTGTATACCCAGTCTCATCCACTCGTTTGCCATACACACTCACGCATACACATAAAAGTGATCACACAAGATTGCCCATTGCGCAGGTCCGTTATGTGTTAATGAATTCTCTCACTCTCTCTGTTTTGGTTTGGCCCTACCATATGATTCAATTTTAGTTGTCTTTCGTTTCTCGCAAATGTTTTTTCAGCTCTAATTTGTCATAACTCGTTTACTGTAAACGTTTTCCGGTTCTCGCAAACGTGTTTAGTTTGGAGCACCTACAACTCGGTTGCTGTAACCGAAGGAACAGCTGACGGAACCGTTTTTCGTTTATCGTAAACGTTTTTAAAGCTCTCATAAATCGTTTACTGCACACGTTTTTCAGTTCCCGCAAACATTTTTTATTTAGGAGCAACTACATCTCGGTTGCTGTTATCGAAACAACGGTTGGCGGAACCATTTTTCGTTTCTTGCACACGTTTTTCCAGCGTATATTTTTCATAACTCTTTTTTTGCAAACATTTTCCGATTCTCCCTACCGAAATGCCATGTGTGGCTTAACAGAAGTTCGCTTAGCCCAACTACAGTTTCCAAACGAACTTCAGTTATCTGAGATTTCGTTTGGGAGGAACGAGTTTTTTCTTTGCGTGCAGCATGTGACTTTTGCAGCTTATGGTTGTATTCACATTGACTGCAGCTTTTCACATAATGATCTCCCTTAAGATGTCAAAGAGATCGCACGATTGGGTGTCGCCTTAGCTGGGGCCACGCTTAGTTTCGAAAGGTTCGGTAAGATCCTTTCCAACTTTCACTGCGGATTTGGTGTTCGTCAAGGTCATCCTGCAAAGGCATACGAGTTTTGCAGGAATACCAAGCTCAGACATTGGTTTGTAGAGTTTCTCCCATATCGGGCTATCGAAGGCCGCCTTATAATCGACAAATAGATGATAGGTGTCGATTTGTTTTTCGTGGGTCTTCTCCAGGATTTGGGGTAGCGTGAAAATCTGGTCAGTTGTCGATTTTCCAGGCCTAAAGCCACACTGGTATGGCCCAATCAGGCCAGCGAAAATTGGATTTAGTCTTTCGCACATTATTCTCGATAGAAACTAATATGCTATGGACAAATGGCTTATTCCACGGTAGGTGGCGCAGAGACTCGGGTCACCATTTGCTGTGTTAACATATATAGGCGTGGGTAGGGACTAAATTCACAAAGTGAATACATCCCAACACATTTTGTCCCACTGCGATCACACAGTTTGTCTGACTGCGATCACACAGATTGTCCGACTGCGATCACAGATTGTTTGATGTTAAACTCCTCCGAAACGGCTGGACCAATTTTTATGAAATTTTGTGTGACATCTATTTTTCATACCACTAAATGATAAGGGTGACCCACCCGTATATAGAACACAGATTTGTCCGACTGCGAAACGCAGATTGTACAAATGCGGAAAAAACACACACTGATGTAGCGGCAGCGAATAATTGTTTTGTGTGGGTGCGGAGCTCTCAGAGCAAAGAGAATAATGACGTATTATACGTATATAAAAATGAGATAGCAAGAGAGCAACGAAAATTGTGTGAACTTGTGTGTACATGTGTCTGTTGCTTTGCATTCTCTGTTTTTTGTGGGAATAAAACAAAAAGTATTAAGCAAGAAAATAATGACTCATGTACTTGCACTTGTCTTTAAATAATTTTAAGTATTAATATTATTTAAATGTAACGTCATCATATGATTGAACGCTGTTTTTTATTTTCCAATGTAACATTAGTGATGCATTAGTGTTGATTAGTGTAACAAAGGTGTTAACACATCGCCCGTGAGTTCGAACACTCATTGGATTTTTTTTAAATATGGGACATAGTACACTGAGACTCCAATCGCCGGGCATGCATTAGTCTAACCAAATTTTGCTAACGAGCTGATGCATGCACCTCATCGCCGCCAGTCTTAAACAGCTCCGCCGGTAATCCATCGGTTCCTGCGGCTTTGTTGTTCTTAAGCCGGGCAATAGCTGTTCTGACCTCGTCTTGGTTAGGAGGGGGGCAATAGACGTCGTCGTCCATATTGTGATCGATTGTCCCATCCTCATTGGATATCTCAGGTACTAGTAGCGCGGAGAAATGATCTCTTCGTATTCTTAACATGCTCTGCACATCTGCGATGAAATTTCCGTCCTTGTCTTTTCAGAAGAGGGGCCCTGAACAATCCCCATTAGTTCCGATTTTTACTTTCTCCACTGCCTAAAGAGACGGTTTACCTCTCTGTTTAACTGCAGTATTGCCCTACGTGCAGTATTCTTTTCATCATTTGGTATGCGGTTTTTCAAAACCAAGTACGGTTGTTGCGGCAGTTTTTATAGAGTCGGTAATGGGTTTCCACTGTGCTTCAGGATCGTAATCGGGACGGGGTGGGTTCTGATCCCAAAGTTGCGAGAGCTTCCTTGAGTTGCCTGTGGCTACATCTGCTAGTTAGTCAATACCATACTTTATTTGAAGAGGAAAATGAGAACAAGTTCACCTTCGTGTGTATTTCGAAATACTGTGATTGTTAACAATCAGTGAAAGTTGGATAAACCCAATGTGCACAAAAACGGAAGAGAATCCGTTTCGAACTCGTTACGAGTTCGTAAAATCATAGAAAAGCGAAATGTGAATTTTCGAAACATAAAAAAGCGAGTCAGTGAAATTGCGATTTAACGGATCCGTCTCGAATTCATTTTATTTCCAAAAAACGAACCCGAAACGGATTCGAATGTGAAATTCGTTACGAGTTCGAGACGGATCCGAAAAGTAAAAACTATTCACAGTTTCGAGAGGAATTTCACACGACAACGAATTCGTTATGAGTTCGTTGTCAGTTTCTGACAAAACTGTCCGCAGAAACGGATCCGGCTTGAATTCGTAACGGTTTCATATGGCACATTGGGAGGCTTTGAAGCTGTCATCTTGACCTTTTCTAGAAAGAAGTAAAAGTGAATTTTACATACGATATCACACGTAAGGCTCAACGCTTTTGATTTCATAAGAAGCCTTATACACTAAATCCTCATTGGTTTGTTTAACAAGTCAACTAGATGCAACTGAAATTGGGCTTTAGTAACAACCACTTAACAACAATTTTGTGAAATATCTTAAAATCCGTAAACTTTTCAATAACTGATACTAATGTCAGATTACTGTGTCATTTGTTTCCTTAGTTTACTGAAACCTTGCACTTACCTCTATACTGCGGTATGGAAATCGTCAATACTATGCCCTCTGGCATATGACCATTTTCAGTTTCATCCACAAAGAAATACCCATTTTTGTATATTGAAAATCGCAATGCCTCAATATTGGTTTTGCCAGCAGTTTCGAAAAGAAGTTTTTTCCATAACGCCTCAGGGAAATAGGCGGCCACTTGAAGGTGGGGCTGTGTCAAAAGTTCTTCCAGTGATTGATTGAGATGAAGAAATCGTATAAATGTATTGGTATGGGTGTCATAAAACAATGACGGTGGTCGCTGAGCAGATGTGGTTATTTCTGAACTATATATAGCAATGCCCGATAGATTCGAACAGAAAGGATTCATCATGAAAAGACTTGTCATATTGGCCGTTGCGTATTTGACGCCATTCTCAATATCCTTGCACTGTGACGTGGGTACCATCATATTGGTCATTCCGTCGAAATATTTCTCAATAGTTCGCATTAATCTATTTGGGGTATTTAGTTTGGATGACGTAGTGACAGAATTATCATCACTTTGCATCAGGAGATTCGTAATGCCTACAACTTTTGGTACCATCTCTGGTTTATTTTCATCCAGAGTTATAATCGCTAATATTTCGGTGGATATCTTGAGATCGGCTGAAATGCGCTGGGTATTATTTTTTGCCAATAAATCAGTGAGCTCGGTGGCCACTGCCAACCGATCGCTGTCATTTAAGAAGGGCCTTTCTTTAACATCCAGGTACAATTTATTCAAATCATATGTTACTATATTTTGATTAATCTCACGAAGACAGGCTGCATTTTGAAATTTTTCTTTATCCTGGATTGGTTCCCATTGCGCCATATAGTGTTTAGCTTCATAGACACATTTCCTAGTCAAGGGAAGGCCATTGGTGAGCAGACAGGGTTCTCTAAGAGGAACCTGTTCTCCAACACTTCCAGGCTGCCACATGTTGGTATGACTTTTTTTCACTTTATTCTTCATTATATATTCATGGGTGAATGGCTCCTCCATGCATTCGTTTACAATGATGCTGCAATTGATTAGTTTCGTCTGTTTGTCAATGACATCCCAGGTGGCATTACTGCCATGCCGATTGTAGGAACAGTGGCGTTCTACGGGTTGGCCCGTAAAGTTGGAACACAACTGCAGAACATTATGAGCACCAGCTCGTACCGGAAACCATATCACCAATACCTCCAACTCTTCACCGGGCCTATGATATTCTGCTTCGTAAATATCCTTTTCACACCATTGAACTGCACTGGCCTGGACCAGCGAGTATATTAATATTGTAATTGCAAATAATTTCATTGAATTCTCTATGAGATCGAACGACACAGCGTACCATGTGAGGCAACAATCCGAAAAAGACTGCCAGCTCTAGGGCCATATCTGGCTATGCATGACCACAAAATGTTATTTACATGAAGGATTCTATAAATACTCGGTGGTATAAGTATGAGCACTCGTTTTCTAGCAATTGGATAATTATATTTTCGATGAAAAAAAAACTACATCTTTGGTTAAAGAGAAAGTTTTTGTTTTAAATATAACCATAGCAAGATATAATATATAGATATAATATATCTTGATCCATACATGGGATAAATTAATTCTATGGCAACTATTGTTGGTGGTTTAACTTAAATTACATCTATAAATGTAAATTCAAAACAAAATGTATATGCCGTTGCTTTATTTCAAAAACATTTCCTTGATACTATTTGGAGATATTGGTTTTCAAGTATATAGTACGTACTGGTTTATGAATTTGATAAGGCATGGAAGGCAACTCCAATCAAAGCCACAAACCTGTGCTTAAAAAATCACATGATGTGTCAGGGGACACACGGTTGGAACGAAGTTCCTTTCGCTATTAGTTAGTTGCAACACGCATAAGGTGCTCGTTGAAAAATACGATAATTTATATGGATCTTCATTATATGGACCGGTCTCTGGAGTCGCAGCGCAGCATCAGGATGGGCAGCGATGACACCAGCTTATTGCACGGAATTTATGTGTAATTTATGTTAATGAATTAAATTTTAATATAATGAGAAGAGCAGGTTACTTGAACCAGCGTAGTAATTGAAGCAAGTAAGAGTGCTGCCAAATGTAATTCCATGCTCAGGGTTGTATTTCATGGATAGGTTTGAATCCAATGGATAGTTTTTGCCAGTCTTTCTCTTTGGCTTTGCTAAATTTATTTTTTATTGGGTTCAAAACGACAATATTTACTAAATATTGGTTACAGGCTCCACCTAGAAATCTTCCCATTAAACAAAAATTTCCCAACACATGTGAGACATCTAGTTAATTTCTTGCTCTATGATCCAAGCAGTTAGTCTAGATACAAACCAAAGCAAAAGTAAACAATATAGTTGATAATAGTGGGTTTGGGGAGTTGATAATAGTGGGTTGTAGCTTGATAGTGTTAAACCAAAAGTTGTTTAATTTTTGTTCATTTACCCCCATCCCGCAACGTGCAATAACGAACTTCGTTCCAAAAATGTTTTAAAACAGAGTTGTTAGAAAGATAATAGAACAGTAGATGGTGACGTAACAGTAATGGATTTGGAAGTCAGCGAAGTTATTCCAGATGGCGGAGAAATGAAGGAAATGGTAAAATTTCCCAGAAAGTAAAAATTATTTTAAAAAATTCAGGGCCTTGGAGTCGGATCAAAATTGGACGACTGCGACTCCTACCTTGGATTCGTCGTGAACTAGTACAACAACGTTAGCCTGGAAATAAGGAGGAGGATTGTGTATGCAAGTAGATGCTATTTTGGGCCCAGCAATCAGTTTAAGAACAAAGCTCTCTCTCTCGACAGACAAAAGTCCAACTATACCAGAAGCTTGGGTCATATCGCAAGCGGATGAAAAACACCTGGGAGTATTTGAGAGAAAAATTATCGGTAAAATGTATGGTCCAGTTAAAGATAACCGTTTTCGTATGTATTCTTTGCATATACATATGTATAACGAAATAAAGCCCTAGCTTTGCCACAAACAGTACTTACCATAAACATCGGAACAGTATTTGGCAAAAACCCATCCCAAATCAGGATATACATGATTATGAACTACACAAAATTTGCCACTGATTGCGGAACAAGTAAGAAAATATTGGTTAGACAAGTAAGAGTTTTAATAAGGCCTCCAATCGCCGGGCATGCATTAGTCTAACCAAATTTTGCTAACGAGCTGATGCATGCACCTCATCGCCGCCAGTCTTAAACAGCTCCGCCGGTAATCCATCGGTTCCTGCGGCTTTGTTGTTCTTAAGCCGGGCAATAGCTGTTCTGACCTCGTCTTGGTTAGGAGGGGGGCAATAGACGTCGTCGTCCATATTGTGATCGATTGTCCCATCCTCATTGGATATCTCAGGTACTAGTAGCGCGGAGAAATGATCTCTTCGTATTCTTAACATGCTCTGCACATCTGCGATGAAATTTCCGTCCTTGTCTTTTCAGAAGAGGGGCCCTGAACAATCCCCATTAGTTCCGATTTTTACTTTCTCCACTGCCTAAAGAGACGGTTTACCTCTCTGTTTAACTGCAGTATTGCCCTACGTGCAGTATTCTTTTCATCATTTGGTATGCGGTTTTTCAAAACCAAGTACGGTTGTTGCGGCAGTTTTTATAGAGTCGGTAATGGGTTTCCACTGTGCTTCAGGATCGTAATCGGGACGGGGTGGGTTCTGATCCCAAAGTTGCGAGAGCTTCCTTGAGTTGCCTGTGGCTACATCTGCTAGTTAGTCAATACCATACTTTATTTGAAGAGGAAAATGAGAACAAGTTCACCTTCGTGTGTATTTCGAAATACTGTGATTGTTAACAATCAGTGAAAGTTGGATAAACCCAATGTGCACAAAAACGGAAGAGAATCCGTTTCGAACTCGTTACGAGTTCGTAAAATCATAGAAAAGCGAAATGTGAATTTTCGAAACATAAAAAAGCGAGTCAGTGAAATTGCGATTTAACGGATCCGTCTCGAATTCATTTTATTTCCAAAAAACGAACCCGAAACGGATTCGAATGTGAAATTCGTTACGAGTTCGAGACGGATCCGAAAAGTAAAAACTATTCACAGTTTCGAGAGGAATTTCACACGACAACGAATTCGTTATGAGTTCGTTGTCAGTTTCTGACAAAACTGTCCGCAGAAACGGATCCGGCTTGAATTCGTAACGGTTTCATATGGCACATTGGGAGGCTTTGAAGCTGTCATCTTGACCTTTTCTAGAAAGAAGTAAAAGTGAATTTTACATACGATATCACACGTAAGGCTCAACGCTTTTGATTTCATAAGAAGCCTTATACACTAAATCCTCATTGGTTTGTTTAACAAGTCAACTAGATGCAACTGAAATTGGGCTTTAGTAACAACCACTTAACAACAATTTTGTGAAATATCTTAAAATCCGTAAACTTTTCAATAACTGATACTAATGTCAGATTACTGTGTCATTTGTTTCCTTAGTTTACTGAAACCTTGCACTTACCTCTATACTGCGGTATGGAAATCGTCAATACTATGCCCTCTGGCATATGACCATTTTCAGTTTCATCCACAAAGAAATACCCATTTTTGTATATTGAAAATCGCAATGCCTCAATATTGGTTTTGCCAGCAGTTTCGAAAAGAAGTTTTTTCCATAACGCCTCAGGGAAATAGGCGGCCACTTGAAGGTGGGGCTGTGTCAAAAGTTCTTCCAGTGATTGATTGAGATGAAGAAATCGTATAAATGTATTGGTATGGGTGTCATAAAACAATGACGGTGGTCGCTGAGCAGATGTGGTTATTTCTGAACTATATATAGCAATGCCCGATAGATTCGAACAGAAAGGATTCATCATGAAAAGACTTGTCATATTGGCCGTTGCGTATTTGACGCCATTCTCAATATCCTTGCACTGTGACGTGGGTACCATCATATTGGTCATTCCGTCGAAATATTTCTCAATAGTTCGCATTAATCTATTTGGGGTATTTAGTTTGGATGACGTAGTGACAGAATTATCATCACTTTGCATCAGGAGATTCGTAATGCCTACAACTTTTGGTACCATCTCTGGTTTATTTTCATCCAGAGTTATAATCGCTAATATTTCGGTGGATATCTTGAGATCGGCTGAAATGCGCTGGGTATTATTTTTTGCCAATAAATCAGTGAGCTCGGTGGCCACTGCCAACCGATCGCTGTCATTTAAGAAGGGCCTTTCTTTAACATCCAGGTACAATTTATTCAAATCATATGTTACTATATTTTGATTAATCTCACGAAGACAGGCTGCATTTTGAAATTTTTCTTTATCCTGGATTGGTTCCCATTGCGCCATATAGTGTTTAGCTTCATAGACACATTTCCTAGTCAAGGGAAGGCCATTGGTGAGCAGACAGGGTTCTCTAAGAGGAACCTGTTCTCCAACACTTCCAGGCTGCCACATGTTGGTATGACTTTTTTTCACTTTATTCTTCATTATATATTCATGGGTGAATGGCTCCTCCATGCATTCGTTTACAATGATGCTGCAATTGATTAGTTTCGTCTGTTTGTCAATGACATCCCAGGTGGCATTACTGCCATGCCGATTGTAGGAACAGTGGCGTTCTACGGGTTGGCCCGTAAAGTTGGAACACAACTGCAGAACATTATGAGCACCAGCTCGTACCGGAAACCATATCACCAATACCTCCAACTCTTCACCGGGCCTATGATATTCTGCTTCGTAAATATCCTTTTCACACCATTGAACTGCACTGGCCTGGACCAGCGAGTATATTAATATTGTAATTGCAAATAATTTCATTGAATTCTCTATGAGATCGAACGACACAGCGTACCATGTGAGGCAACAATCCGAAAAAGACTGCCAGCTCTAGGGCCATATCTGGCTATGCATGACCACAAAATGTTATTTACATGAAGGATTCTATAAATACTCGGTGGTATAAGTATGAGCACTCGTTTTCTAGCAATTGGATAATTATATTTTCGATGAAAAAAAAACTACATCTTTGGTTAAAGAGAAAGTTTTTGTTTTAAATATAACCATAGCAAGATATAATATATAGATATAATATATCTTGATCCATACATGGGATAAATTAATTCTATGGCAACTATTGTTGGTGGTTTAACTTAAATTACATCTATAAATGTAAATTCAAAACAAAATGTATATGCCGTTGCTTTATTTCAAAAACATTTCCTTGATACTATTTGGAGATATTGGTTTTCAAGTATATAGTACGTACTGGTTTATGAATTTGATAAGGCATGGAAGGCAACTCCAATCAAAGCCACAAACCTGTGCTTAAAAAATCACATGATGTGTCAGGGGACACACGGTTGGAACGAAGTTCCTTTCGCTATTAGTTAGTTGCAACACGCATAAGGTGCTCGTTGAAAAATACGATAATTTATATGGATCTTCATTATATGGACCGGTCTCTGGAGTCGCAGCGCAGCATCAGGATGGGCAGCGATGACACCAGCTTATTGCACGGAATTTATGTGTAATTTATGTTAATGAATTAAATTTTAATATAATGAGAAGAGCAGGTTACTTGAACCAGCGTAGTAATTGAAGCAAGTAAGAGTGCTGCCAAATGTAATTCCATGCTCAGGGTTGTATTTCATGGATAGGTTTGAATCCAATGGATAGTTTTTGCCAGTCTTTCTCTTTGGCTTTGCTAAATTTATTTTTTATTGGGTTCAAAACGACAATATTTACTAAATATTGGTTACAGGCTCCACCTAGAAATCTTCCCATTAAACAAAAATTTCCCAACACATGTGAGACATCTAGTTAATTTCTTGCTCTATGATCCAAGCAGTTAGTCTAGATACAAACCAAAGCAAAAGTAAACAATATAGTTGATAATAGTGGGTTTGGGGAGTTGATAATAGTGGGTTGTAGCTTGATAGTGTTAAACCAAAAGTTGTTTAATTTTTGTTCATTTACCCCCATCCCGCAACGTGCAATAACGAACTTCGTTCCAAAAATGTTTTAAAACAGAGTTGTTAGAAAGATAATAGAACAGTATATGGTGACGTAACAGTAATGGATTTGGAAGTCAGCGAAGTTATTCCAGATGGCGGAGAAATGAAGGAAATGGTAAAATTTCCCAGAAAGTAAAAATTATTTTAAAAAATTCAGGGCCTTGGAGTCGGATCAAAATTGGACGACTGCGACTCCTACCTTGGATTCGTCGTGAACTAGTACAACAACGTTAGCCTGGAAATAAGGAGGAGGATTGTGTATGCAAGTAGATGCTATTTTGGGCCCAGCAATCAGTTTAAGAACAAAGCTCTCTCTCTCGACAGACAAAAGTCCAACTATACCAGAAGCTTGGGTCATATCGCAAGCGGATGAAAAACACCTGGGAGTATTTGAGAGAAAAATTATCGGTAAAATGTATGGTCCAGTTAAAGATAACCGTTTTCGTATGTATTCTTTGCATATACATATGTATAACGAAATAAAGCCCTAGCTTTGCCACAAACAGTACTTACCATAAACATCGGAACAGTATTTGGCAAAAACCCATCCCAAATCAGGATATACATGATTATGAACTACACAAAATTTGCCACTGATTGCGGAACAAGTAAGAAAATATTGGTTAGACAAGTAAGAGTTTTAATAAGGCCTACGATCTAAATTTCGGAGCTATATGCCAGGACAGCTAAAATGAGAGTCTGGTATACCTCGACTTTTGCTTGTCGAGAGATGGCTTTGCTGTTAAACTAGTTGCTGAACCCAAAATATCATCTATTTGCAAGCACAATTCTCCTATTTATCTCCAGGCTGACGTTGCTGTTCTTGATTACGGCGAATCCTAGGTATATAAATTCATCTTCCACTTCAAAATTAATTCGGATGTTGACCCTCTAGAGAGGTTTGTCTAGACGTCGACACTGTCAATTTTGTCTCGCGGTCATTAACAGAAACACCCATCTTCATTGATTCTTTGTAGATTCTTTAAAATACTGCAGTACCATCTCTCAGGAGTCGCCCAAAGGTGTCACTATCATTGACATATGCGAGCAGCATACGGCTTTCTATGTTGATGGTCTTGTTCATATTTATTGCAGCTTTTCTCATTATTATCTCGATTAAGATGTTGAAGAGATAGCACGAAAGTGTGACGCCTTGTCTCAGTCCTCGCTTGGTACAGAATGGTTCGGTGAGAGCTATATCTACCTTCAGTGCTGATTTGGTATAGGTCAATGTCATGCTATAAAGGCGAATCAATTTTGCCGGTATCCCAAGTTCAGACATAGCTTCGTACAATGTTTCCCGTATGGGGTTATCGATAGCGGCTTTGTAATCGATAAAAAGGTGGTATGTATCGATTTGCTTGTCGAGGGTCTTTTCCAGGACCTGATAAAACCCAATCAGGTTTTCAACAATTGGCTTTAGTCTTTCACATAAAACGACAGATTAGACCTCATACGCGATGGATAAAAGACTGATACCACAATAGTTGGAATATACGCACGGATTATCTTTTTGAATGCAGGACATAGTACACTATGAATCCAGTCGTCAGGCATAGATTTTGGGCAACCATTCCCTGGCGACCGTTCTTTAAAAACTCGGTCGGTAACCCATCCACACTAGTCGCTTTATTACTCTTAAGCCGGAATTTAGAAGGTCTAATCTAATCTTGGCTGGGTGGGGCAGTCTACACCATCTTCCACAATCAAAGTCACTGGATGATTCAGAGTGGAGTAGTGCAAAGAAGTGTTCTCTTCACATTTTCAGTACACACCAGTATGTTGAACTTAATTTACACTCAGATATAAGAACTAGATTTGATATGTTCTGGTCTGTAAAGAGTTGTATTCTAAAGACTGAATAATAAATACATAAATAAGATTCCCATTCTCGTCCTTACAGTAGGGCAGCCGAATAATCGACTCCTTTTTCCGAACTTCTTATCCTCTCTAAAAATTTTCGGGATTCATTATTTATCGCGCACATTTCCGTGTTTTCACTATCTAAGTAGTTATAGAGAGATAAACAATTTTGTAATTTGTATTAACAATTTTTATGAACTTTGAAGCAGTACACCAAAACCAAAATAATTTTTTAAAATTATGATTTTATATTTTTTTTTACAGTTACAACCCATTTGAAATATAGTTTTCTCTGATTTTTGTATAAAATTTTGAATTTTAAATGATGTCTTAAAATCAATATCACAAAAATATGGACGACTCTGACTCCAGGCAAATATAACATTGAATAAATAGCACAACCCTGTTTTTTTTTGTGTTATCAAGGACGAAAAAAAAAACAAAATTCGATTTTATTAATAAAGTTATTTTTGGAACGAAGTTCTAAATGAATAAAAAATAAAAAAAAATTATTCACACTATTATGCTACAACCCAGTATTCTCAACCATAGATAAAGGAAATACATAATAAATATAGCGCTACCATTGTCAACTTTGTTCACTAGGTGCTGTCCTGTACTACTGTCACTTCCACTGAAGTTTCCCATAATTCCCATTGACGTTTATTCAAAATTGTGGGAAATTTTTGTGAAAGTATTTTACACAAGGGAAAATGTGACAAAATTTAAATGATTTTATATAATAGCATTTGTTTCTTATATAACAACTATTTCAAAGCAATCAGGCCGGTGTTGGGATATCAATAAGATATAAGCTGTAAGACAGCCCAAAGATGAACATGCCAGAACGACTTTTTAATCTAAAAAACCTCCCCGCTAAAAAACTGTAGCAACTTCAGTAGTCGCAGATGCTAAAACCGTCAGAGTGCCTGAGGACTCTCAACAAAGAGGGAGAATAATTCGGTGGTGACATGGTTTTGCAATTCGATGGCCATCAGATATTCTACTTTAAGTAACGTGTTGTATTCTTGTTTCGAAGTGATATTTTTGTTGAAAATTATTTTTTCTTTTGATATAAAATTGTAGAATTTTAATGTCATATTTTTTGCCTTTTTTTTGGGAACATAAAAAATCCCATTTATTGCTTTCGACGACATCTAGAAAATTACCCATTACATTAAAATTTTCCCAACACTTCTGCTTCATCTATTAGTTTACTTTACCTATGTTCTCAACTATATTGGGTACTTTTGTTTCGGTTTGTGTCTAGACTAACATACATATGTTGGAAAATTTATTGTTTAATGGGATGTTTTCTAGGTGGAGCCCGTAACTAATATTTAGTATATTTGTAGTTTTGAACCCAATAAACAGTAAATTTAGAAAAGAAAAAAAGAAAATTTTCTTAAATAAGTGCACTTTCTTAAAAAAAGTAAATTTTCTCAAAAAAAAAAAGTACCTGGTCTTAAACAAATTAATAAATTATCTTAATGAAATAAAGGCAATTTTCTTCAAAAAAAGGACTTGGTAAAAAAAGTAATTTTTTTTTAAATATGTACCTTTTCTTAAAACAGTACATTTTCTTACAACAAATTGCCTTTTCTTAAAGAACTATCTTTTCTTTAAAGAGTACTCTTTTTGTGAAACAAAACATCATTTCTTGAGATAAGTACCTACTCTTAAAAATTTACCTGTTCTTAAAAAAAGGGCCAATTGTAAAAAATCCCATTTCTAAAAAAAACCTTTTCGATCTTAATTTTTAAATAATTAGGCTCGAATATTTAAAAATTTAGATCTAACTATTAACTATTGAAAAAGGTTGAAAACGAAAAATTTTTCTAAAAAATACCTTCTCTCGAATAAAAATACATTTTGTTAAAAAATTCCGTTTCTTAAAAGCACCTTTTCTTAAAAATAAAATAATACATTTTTTGTCATTTTCTTGAGATAAGTTGCCTCTCTGAAAATAAGTAAATTTTATTAAAAAACTAACCTTTTCCAAAAAAGAGTACGAGTTCTTTAAAAACTACCTGTTGTAAAAAAAAAAATACTTTTTTGTAAAAAAATTCATAGTCTTATGGCATTTTCTTACAAAAAGTACTTCTTCTTAAAAATAGTGCATTTTCTTAAAAAAACATTACCTTTTAATACTGAAGTACCTACCTTTAAAAAATTACGGTTTCGGGAAATTTAATACATATTCTTACAATAGGACCTAAAAATATATATATTTTTTTAAAGAAATATTGATTCTATTAAAGTAAAATTTTTTAAAAAACGTTTAACAATTTAAAAAAAGTATCTAATGTTAAAGATCCCTTTAAATTATCGTATTTTTCAGCGGGCGCCTAACACGTGTTTGAACTAACTAGTACATTATATATAGCGAAAGGAACTTCGTTCCAACCGGGTGTTCCTTGACACCTCAGGAAACTTTTTAATTTCAAATCCAAGCATCAAAATAAAAGTGGGTTTCGAGTGATTTTTCGCCGTTTTCGAATGGTGAATAATCGAATGTTTGTCTATTATCGTGGGCATCCGATTCTGCACCCATGCAAAATATTTTAATTGTAATTAAATCTTTTTTCATGTGCTGTAAGGAAATTAATACAAATTAAATTCCAATGCAAGTTAAATAATCCCAATTCTGGTCTCCTTGATATTATGTGTATTATAGGGTAAATACCCTTCACTATTATTATCAGTGAAATTGGATAGTAAAATGTAAATGGATAGTAAAACTCATTGTTATTTATTAAAATTAATTGCTGTTTAAATCTACTCAATAAACAACTACATATATACATTACAAAAATATTGACATTTAGCACATGAAAGGGATGAATATTCGAAGTTTTTTTTTTAATTGTTTTCAAAATTTGTAATCAATGACTTCCATTTCCTTATGATCTACCTTAACTATTTCTACTTAATTTGACGTCGATGCTGTGTTCATCGATTGCAGTTCAGTCGCCTTTTTCTCCAAATTTTTGCTATATTTCGGATACAGCACCTTCATCCACGATTCTCGCGTGGCCTGATCCAATATAACGAAATATATAAATAACACAAGTCCTTGCAGTGTTGCCGTCAAGCAAAAGAGATATGAAAACGCAATGCCTGCCCTCATGAAGGCGAATAGGCCAAATATCCATGACAGACCCAACAGGAAGAACAGCAAAATCGATAAACGTATTTGTTTGATAACCAATTTCTTTTCGCTGCGTTGCATAGTCATACTGAGAGTGCGAGAAATACTATAGAAGACGTACAGGAATATGGTGAAGTTGGCCAACACTATTAAGGCAATTGGCAGGATAACACCATAATGTAAACCATTTCCTGAAGGATAACAAATGCCCGTGTCGGTCACGACTTGGTATGTAGAGGGTATATAGGATTTGGGATCAATCAAAGCCACACACAATGTAGGTATCAGTGGTAAGCCCCAGGATACAATGGCCGCCTTCGCTATATAATGTTTGGGGCGTTGTATGCCAATTACCGTAACATAACGTTGGAACTGCAGCAAAGCGATTAGCAACATCCATGTGAATAGAACCAATATCGAGTATTGCAGCACAGCTCCTAGTATAATGCATTTGGTATAGTTGTGTTCCTCCACCAAAGCCTCGGATATGTCATCGGTATTGACGAATAGGAACAAGACCATTTGCAGTGTCAGTGCAACACACATATTAAGTAAAATCTTATTGGACGCCTGTGCACGCCAACTTTTGAACATTAACGCTGTTATCCAAATACCCACTAGACCCATAAGTGAAAGAGTACACCCCACCAGTGAGATGATATCCAATGCCTGTTGATGAGCTGCTGTTATAAGGATTTCGTCGGTGAGATCATTCTGCTTAAAATTTCCTCCCACCAAATAGGAAAATTGTGTCAAGTGATTGGTGTAACATAGTATTAGGGAGTTTTGATTTTTGTTTCCTTGAGAAACATTTGAAGTTTGTACTCCTCCACTGGTCCAGGTGCTGTAATTCCAATAGCCACATCCAGTGTTGGCAGTTGTTTTGCTTTTGCTATGGAAGTGATTGGTGTGGCGCAAAAGAAATGGTAGATCTTCGGGCAGAGTTTCTGAAATTGAAATATAATTACTCTGATTAATATTTAGATGATAAAAAAACATTGCGACAATATGTAGAAAGATTAATGTTAATCAGATTTTCAAAACGATTTTAAAATATGGAACACACAATTTTGACAACCCTGTAGATTTTACCAAAAAATATCCAGCCAACAATTTGCAGAGCGCTCACAAATTCAGAGGCATAAATATGAGCAATTTCTGAGCGTTCATAATTCGGAGTCATAAAATACCATTTTGGAAACTTTTTTATGAGCCTTTCAAAATTTAAATAAATAAATGGTTTGGGATTGGGGATAGCTTCTCACAACCAGTGAGCTGTGCGCTTTTTAGTTGATTGCTCACTGATTGGGTCATAAAGCTTTACAACGGTTCCGAATTTTATTTTTGAGAAGCTCTTTCATGGTTAAGTACTCGACAGTGTCGCCAATCGAGAAACCGGCTCGGAAGAAACGGTTCTTGTAAAGAAGGGGCTTTCAAGAACCGAAAGACGGGTCCAAATAAACCGAAAATGGTTCTTTAAGGACCGAAAAATGGGTTCAAGAACCGAAAGTGGTTCCAAAAAGACCGAAAACTGATTCTACAGGAACTGAAAAATGGATTGAAAATTACCGTAAAACGGTTCCTGAATAAGTTTCGGAACCAAAAAGTATTATTTTTTATCAAATTTTATATTAAAATCTTACGCCTCTTTGGGACAGCAATTTGCCGAGAACTGCAACCGGTCCAAATACCCGGTACTTCTCGACATCGGACTCAACAGAACCGGTTCTTAAAATACGCGGATCTGCACATCACTAGTCGCCATCACTAAGTGAGGTGACCGTCGTCGAAAGCAATGTAAGGCGGTCGGCGCAAGGAGCGACCCCACGTACTCATGTACAAGAGCCGCGCACACTACCCATTGTACCACCGACGGACTTTCAAAATTTACGGTCTGAAAATAAATGTGTTTCTGACTCGTATTTGAGGATTTATAAATGCTCGGAAATGAGTTAATAATAATTAAAATAAATGGTTTCCCATTACATCCCATGAAGGGACTGGGGAGAACTTCTCACAATCACTGAGCTGTGCGCTTTCCAGTTTTCACTCACTGATTGGGACCTACAGTTTTACACCGATTCCGAACGGTAATTTGAGAAGCTTTTTCATGGCTAGATACACGATAGTGTCGCCGTCACTATGCGAGGTGACCGCCGCCGAAAGAAATTTTAAGGTGGTCAGAGCCGGGTTCGAACCCAGGATCTCATGTACAAGAGCCGCGCACACTAACCATTGCACCACCGACGGCCACTGTGAGACAAAATTAGATTTTTTTCAAAATGATGGGGTTCTGTCAACGGATTCTGGCAGAAAGGTCTAAAGCACAATATACGTGTATTGGCGTTTCGCCAGATCTGATCAGATTTTTTTTTAGGGCGGGTCAAAGGTTCCGCCCCTCGGAACTTTAATGCAACATATCGGCATCCAAAATTGTGTGTTTCTTACTTCTGAGGTACAAACTATGTTCAGAAGTTTTATAGAAAAGATTCAGATAAATATTTTAGTGTAACAAATTAACCCTCTAACAGTAATGCATAACCATAATTTTTACTTTTTTTCTGGAAACTCGCAAAAAACTGCTCCAAAAAGACGGGGGGCGTGGTCAAAATGTTCTAAAAAAATGATCGCCATAAAATTTCACTATATGTGTCCGAACACTCGAAAACACAAATCTTAGCGCAAGTAGATAATAATCAAAAACTAACTGCCTTCTAAGGGATAATAATGAATTTTGTCATTTTGCTGTTTCCATTAAAAATAGTCCACATAATATAATGAAGTTTGTTATATTTCATCTCTTATCTAGCACTTGGACTAAGATTTGTGTTTCGGAGTGTTCGGACACAAACAGTGAAATTTTATGGTGATCATTTGTGTAGAACATTTTGACCACGCCCCCCGTCATTTTCGAGCAGTTGTTTGCGAGTTTTCAAAAAAAAAAAGTAAAAATTGTGGTTATACGTGACAGGTATAGGGTTAATTTGTTCCACAAAAATGTTTACCTGACTCATTTCTATAAAACTTCTGAACATAGTTTGTACCTCAGAAGTAAGGAACACACAATTTTGCATGCCGATATGTTGCAGGAAAGTTCCGGGGGGAGGAAACTTTGACCCGCCATAAAAAAATTCTGATCAGATCGGGCAAAACGCCGATACACGTATATTTTTTTTAGAGCGTTCTACCAGAATCCGTTTACAGCACCCCACCATTTTTTTTTCGTGTCGCCCTCTGTAATCAGAAAAGAGGAACATTTTCAATAATAGTTATACATACAAAACACATTCAAAAATTTTTACTTTTTCGTGAATGTTTTCTGAGTGCTCAAAAAATTCATCAATAAAGAGTCAAAAGTGAATGAAAATGAATGGATCTTTTCGGACTCTGAATGTTGACTGGGTATCTATAAAAAAAATAGTAGTTCCACACATAGAGGAAATGGGGAGAGTTTTTCACAGTCAATAATCAATGCGATTAGTTTTTTTCAACTCAGTGATTTGGACCCACACATTTACACCGATTCTGAACGTGGTTTGAAAACCCAGTTTGTTGATCAGGAAATCTGAAAAATGTATATGTGACCCTGCTGACGAAAACCCACGTAGTGTGTCAAATTACATGAATTCCCTTTTTTTTGGATTTGCATATAAAAACCTTAAGTTTCCATATGGAACCACTCGCAACTCTCAATAACATCGGAAAGTAATGTTAAAATGCAATAATATTAATCAGTACATTACTTATATGAAAGTGCAACACAGAGCGGGAACTTTAAATGCGTTTTCCTCAAAACCGTGTTTTGACACACTAGGTGGGTTTTATCTTGCAGGGCCACATATATACTGGGTCAAAATTATAAAAATATTCTTCAATTTATATGTTGAAATAATATGAAACATTGTTTCAATCCCCTATTGACCGCATTATTATTCCCAGAATACTTTACACATTGAAGCTTTTGACATTCTCGGAACGTTCGACATTCCCGTAATCAGCCCTTTAATTCATGTCGTTTGAGACCGTCCTCTAAACAAGTTTTGGTGCCGCCTACTCAGTATCCCAACATCTACCCAGAAGCAAAACGAGATGTCTTCTACCAGGACTGCAAAGGCAGCCAGAAGACACACCCAAAATGTAATCGTAATTTCAAACAAACATAGGACACCATTAGAAGGGAGGCCTGTACATTTCCCTTTTCTTACCAGATCTGCTAACGGGCTTGCAGACAGTACAAATTAAACATTCGCAGACGTCTCAACTCGTCTCAAAATTTTCATAAATTTGTTTAAATTTTGTGATTTTTCTAAATATTAGTATTTTTCTACTTAGAGAAATTTGCTATAAAATGATACAAAAATTCAAAACAAAATATTTGATCGAAAAGTCAAAAAAAAAAATACAATCTGAAAAATCTGTCTTATTTTGTTGTTTGGATGTAAATATAACGTGTTTGTAGCTTGTCGCAAATGAAGTATTCTTGTGTCCAAACACATTGTGTTTGCTATTTAATATTACACGTTGGAGACACAATGATTGATTAATATGTTATAATATACATATGTTTTTGGACCCAGGCTTAGTTTGTTAAAAACTGCTGAAAACAAAAACGCGACAGACAACAAAGTATCAAAAACAAAGCGGATCTTCAATTTATGAAAACAGTGCCTGCAAACATTTACACGGTTCCGGCAATATGTTGCTGGGGCCGGGATTTTTCAGTGTGTTCTTATTGAAAATTTTAAAAATTGTCCTTCATTTACATGCACATCATAACACGTTGACTGAACCATAGATTAATATATGCGATGTTTAGCTACACGCTCAAAAATAACGGCCTCCCTAACATATTTTCCCAAACATAGTCTGCAGGAACCATGTATATCTTTGGAACACACTTCAAACATTCATATGGTTGCAAGTCACAAAACTTACTTGTTTTAAATGCAAACAGTACCATGTTTACTGACAAACATGCATACTTTTACGTGGAAACATACTATATGTATTATTGATTATAATTAGTTTTAACAATATAAATCCACATTTATAAATAATTAATACAAAAAATTAATATATTGTTTTTTTTCATGAAATAAGAATCTTTTGTGTTCAGCAGGTTACAGCCAAGCGTTGGTTATCACTACGCGTTGGTACATAAACAAGATAATTACATACAAATCAAGTTCATGCCAGCCAAGCGTAGATTAATTACTTGGGGTTTTTATTACACTTATTTCACAAATGAACCGCCGTTCCGATTTTCTCAGTAAAGGCTCGGACAGACAAAGGGCTTCACGTTGTTGCCCTTTCCAGTTTCTTTCCTCAAAATCGTTTCTCACTTTGGTAGCACACATACATATATACAAAACACAAACACAAAAACCAAAGTAACATCACAAACCAATTAACTATCCAAGCCTTCGTTTTTACTCACTGATCAAGCGCTGTTGATATCCTCTGACCAATGAACCATTGGCATGAAACTAAAACGCAATACATCAGACAAAATAAGAAACACTTCATCCGCAATTTATACGCATATTCAGGAATGAATGGACTGAGAGAATAATGCAAAAATACAGATGCACACTTACAAGATAGACTCTCTCGTTGTCCCTCTTTTATTCTCTTGCTCTCGAGACAGCATAGACAGTGCAACAAACACAGCTGTGTTTGCATCACAAACATATTTGAAAGTTGATGAAGAGCACCACGAGCTTGAAACAATAATATTGTTGATGGCAACCCTCTGTTTTGTTGTTTTGTAATGACAAAACAAAAACAATTCATGCCTGTTTAACACCAATGGTTTTTCGACATGATAAAAAAGAGTTGTGCATGAAAGTGTTGCAATGTTAGTGCTTGGTATTCTTCAGACATGTATATAAAGGAATTCTCATTAATATGATGAGTGTTTCTAGATATATATTTTAGAAGAATTCACCGAAAACATACCAAAAACGTCTGCTGATAAAGATCTTGGCAAGATCCGAAATAGCTATAAAGACAGCCTTGGTATCATTGGAACATTTTTATGCTCGAATTTTTGGAAATAATATAAAGCTAGTAAATAAGCTTTATATTATTTAAAAGGGTCTTGAGCTTGAATAAATTTAGAAAATTTTAAGATTATAAATTAAGTTTAAAATAAATTTAAATAGAGTTGTACAATTAGGAGTTTTAAACACGAATAAGTATATGAAATGGTTGCTAAACAAATGTATTGAAAGGCAGCATGTGCAATTTAATTTAATTTATCCATCGGTTTTCGGAAAAATTGAAAACCGAAAACCGGTTTCATGAAAACCTGATTTTGCGAACAAACTGAAACCCAGTAAAAAAATAAGGTGAAAACAAGAAGTGTTTACCAATGCGATAGTGTTGTCCTCCTGAACGGTGTAATCGGCAGGGTACAGAAAAGGAAAAATCAGGTCAAAGTTTTAGGTTTGCGAGTAATACGTACACATGTTGAAATAACGTACATAGACATATTATATATCGTTGGAAAGGTAAACTTATCTTCTATAAAGTTGTGTTCCCAAATATTCACATTTGAGAAATTTGTTCCAAACATCGAGGAATGAAAAATTTTTTCGATAATTTCACATTTTCAGACTGCTGACTGTAGGGCGCATTTCTAAATGATCGTAATTGTACATTAAGTACATTTTTTTTCAAATCCTTGTCTTTCAGAAAAATTTACAAATTTGCATAGGTTTCTTGTAAAAAAAACTGAAGAAAATACTGAATGAATCGCGGTACCTTTTCGGGCAAATATTGTGTTTTTTACAAGTTGGAAAAAAATCAAAATTTGAGTAGTCGGCATTTTCAAACGGCTTGAGATAACTTAGAAGTTTTTACAGTGTATTTTGTACTGAAGTTTTCTCAATTTAGTGGTGTTTTCAGAAATCTTATTCTCCCTAAAAATACCGAGTTATTAACAAAAATCTGGAAAAAGTCTATGAAAAAATTGACTATTTTAAAGTTTCATAGAGTATATCTTAATAACGGTTACAGAAATTCCACAACACTTAGCGCATTTTTTATTTGTCTTGCATAGTAGTTTCCCAGAAGTAAAAATCTGTGTAATCGGCCTAAAGGTGTAGAAGTACCAATATTATATATTGCAGGAACCATGTACATGTTTGCAAGCATTGTTTTCGGGATTCGAAGATCTGCTGCAATTTTTTTCAAAGTCTGTTACGTTATTGTTTTCAGCAGTTTTCAACAACCAAAACTACATTTGGGTCACAAATACATATATTATAACCTATTAATCATTGTGACCCAAACATGTTATATTGAATAGCAAACACAACGTGTTTGGTCACAAGTGTAATATATTTGCAATAAGCTACAAACACGGTATATTTGCACCCAAACAACAAACAGACAAAGTTTTCACCGTGAAGTTTTGTAAGTTGTAACAGCACCAAAGTGGTCAACTTTGACACCTTGTAGCACCAATTGTGTTGACACAGGGTACCCACGAATGCAATTTTCTGAAAGCCTGACTACTCCTCTACAAATGTCCGCTACATTCTAAATATATTAGAACCATACTTTAAAAGTTGTGATGTTATAACCATGTGTTTTCCAATCGCCCACACTGTGCAACTTCAGCGATTATTTTTTCGAAATGCTAATGCCGGCTAATATTTTGAGAAATCGGATTTATGTACAGTATCCTTTTTTTCATCTGACTCAAATGTTTTTCCCCTATCAAACTTCTAATCGTTTTGAGAAAATCTTCTCTAAAACTGCAGTTACACCTACTAAGAATAGCGCCTTGTCGGGCTTATAAATGTCGAACTACATTAGAAAAAATCGTCGATAATCCCGAAAATGTGATAAACTTGGTAGGTGTAAATACCGCTTAACGTTTATTTTTTTACACATCCACAGACAAATTACCGAATTTGCCGTAACCGAATTTAGAAGTTGTCGCAACCACTTCACCTCCGAATTAGCGGTTGTCACAATCTATTAGAGGTCGCTACAGCTGTATATTCAATTGTGGGGACTAAACTCAGTCGTGGCAACCCCAATTCGGTTGTGACAACTGTAATTCGGTGACAACAGCCGAATTTTCGGCTGCTGCAACCTCTTTTCAAACATCCAGTTCTCAAAGTGCACTCACCTTCTTCATAGCCTGGTATTGAGATTGATAGAACTTTACTAAATGGCTTCCTCAATCTTAGAATATTTGACTCCACAAAGAGGCCATCATGGGCATACACCTTAAAGACAATCACTGGATTTCTGCCCAGCACCATAAAATGCATATCCAAATGTTGCCACATACTTTGTGGGACAAATGCAGCCAACTCCAAATCGGATTCACTCAACAATGCACTTGCCGATTCATTCATGTTGATAAAGCGATAACGGAAGTCATTGAATGAATCATAATGAATCGACGGCGAAAGAGACCGCAACGACGGCGACGATAACTTCGAGGGATATATAGCGATTCCTGAAATATTTGCACACTTTGGGTTGACAAAGAAAACGCTAATATTCTTGCTGACATGAGCGTAAACACCGACATTAATAAAGTTAAGCAGTTCCACCGATGACGATAAGGTACCATTGCTATCTGTCGTGGCATTAAGTGGGATTGACGAAGTGGGATTGCCATTGCATTGGTCGGGAGTAACGAATTTGTCACCTATCGCATCCATATAACTTTCGAATGTATCCAGTAGAGAATTGGTAGCATTCAGCTCGGCGGACATACGTAATACTGTGGCGTCACTGGCCATAAGGTTATGGGTGATCTTCAACACATCGGAAGATAACTCGGTATCTTGGTTATCGGTCACTAAAACTTTGAGGATTTCATTAGATAAATGAATATCGGCCGGCAATAAACGTTGTTTAGGCTGCTCTAGTAGCTGCACAAGTTTTTTGGAAGTTTCATGTTTTTGCCTGGGATCAAAACTTCTCTTGCTCATATTGGTTAGTAGGTAATTCAAATCTTGGCTTATAATTCGTTGTTGTGTATTACTTAGACATTGGTAATCCTTATAATGAGCAACTGATTCCCATACAGCTCTTTGAGTGAGGGGGTCATAAATGCATTTACGCGTCAAAGGTAAACCATTAGTTTTTAGGCAAACATCTTGCAAGGTAGACTTCTGATGGATCATTGTACGTTTCCAGCTATTTATATGGTGTTCCACTTCATCTTTGCCCAGTAAAAAGAAATGTTCAAATCGTTCCGATTCGCAGAACAAGCTGACGCGGCACTGAATCATTGTTGTATTTTGAAGAGCTGGTTCCCATATTGCCTTTTCATTTGAGCGGTCTAAAAGGCAACGTCGCCTTAAGGCCATGCCGTTGTCGGCCGAGCACATATTTGGCAAAATGGCATTTTCACCCGCCTTGGTGCGGTTCCAGGTTACCCATAACTTTTGTAACTTTTTATTTTCGTTGATATATTCATAAAGATATTGTTCCTGTTCACAGTACAAAAATTTGAATTTTCCCAATGGCAGTGGAGACGGGAGCTCCTCCGCCGTTTGCTCCTCAGTGCTGTCATCTTTGACATGTGGCCGTAACATACCATGTGGAAGAAATTTTCTTGTGCTATTGTCGACCAATGAAACTGCATTTATTATTATGTTGGCCCAAGACCAAATGATAATCGCAACCGGTAAAATTTTCATAATTTTTCATTTGCCGTTAGATTAATTTTGAAAGCATTTTCTTTTAATATTTGGGTATTTCCGACAATTAATACAACTTTACCCGTTCGTTTTAAAACAATTACTAATTGTACATTTTTCGAATTTCTTGTATTCTGGCACCCACAAAAATCAAACACGCACAGAACTTGAGACATATCTATTTACTTTGATTCATTCAGAGCACCTTTGCTTATCATTCGACCATTCGTGGTATCGATAAGAGTACAACACTTGATAAAAATCAATAGATAAACTTGTAATCGCCTATGCCAGGGGTGGGCAAACGTAGGAGGCGGACATATCAATCAGGATCGCTGATTTGAAAAAATCTTGGGAAATTTGTCGTTTTTTGCGCAAGATATCGCAAACCACAAAAAAGTCATAACTCAAAATTTTCGCATTTTAAAATTTTGCTTTAAAACAATAACCAGTGACCATTTCTATGGACTACAAAGATCTGTTGTAATTTTCTCTTCAATTTCGACAAAAAACAATATTTACATGCATTTTTTAACTTTTACACTTTTTTCTCTACTGAAAACAAAAACGATGTACAAGTAGACAGTCAAAATTTCTTTTCACTCGAATGCCAACAAACAAAACGAGTGAAACCCTAGCCATTCTCTGCTTTCTCTCTCACTTACTCTCTTCATTGAATATTTCAATACACTGGCAGCTTTTTTTATAGTGTTATTGTATATAACAGATGGTGTCCCATAAAATCCCATGAAGGGATTAAAGAGAGAGCTTCTCACAGTCACTGAAATGTGCACTTTCCAGTTTTTGCACTCACTGATTGGGGCCCACATTTTTACACCGGTTCCGAACGGTATTTTCAGTAGAGTTTTCATGGCTCAGTACTCGATAGTGTCGCCATCACTAAGCGAGGTAACCGTCCTCGAAAGAAATGTAAGTTGGTCTTAGCAGGGATTGAACCCACGTTCTCATCTGCAAGAGCCGCGCGCACTAACCATTGCACCACCGATTATTGTATATAACTTTATAAATTCCTACCATGTTGAAGTAAAATTACAGAAACTATGCAAAAAGTATAAAATAATCAAGATTTGAAGCGAGAGAGAAATGTGTTCGAGTGAATTGCTACCACTTTTTGGTTCTCTTTTACCAGGGTTGAAAAATTGCGCACATATTCTTGTCGTCTAATTCTTGATTGTCGTTGGTGGTTTTAAGTGAAAAATGGATTAAAGAGCGCGAGTTTAGTTTACATGCGGTTAGCGGTCTGCAAGCTGTTAAATTGATGGACTCCCCGCAATTTGTTAGGGAACATAGTCAAGTATTTCGCCAAAATACTTGGATTCATTCAGAGAAGTACGTATGGAATGTCGTTTGGTCGACGCTGACGCCTCATCCACGACAGCAGCGATATACTCGACCGGGCGAGCAGCACATGGACGCGCACTTCATGCGACATCTCTAGTAGACCTAGTTTCAACTAAACGCTCAGCTAAACACGTATTTCACTTGTGTATCGCTTCATTGTTTGTGGTCAACAATTCTATATACATATGTCTACAATATACAAGTCAAAGTACAATCAAAAAGGATGTACAAGTGGAGAAGAAAACACCACCGCAATGTGGCAACCCTCGTAGAAGAGAACCATAAAGCCGACACGATTCACGTAAACGTATTTCTCTCTCGCGTCATAACTTAATTATTTCATACTTTTTACATACCGTTTTACATATTTTTATATAAACATGGTTGAAATTTTGTATACTGAGATAATGTAATATTATCAGAAAACTGCCCGTGTATTGAAATAAAAAACGAAGAGTGTGTTAGGGAGAGCCGAGAAATGAGGCGCTTCACTAATTTTGTTGTTCTCTTCTACGAGGGTTGCCACATTGCGGTGGGTCTTCTCCTCTACTTGTACATCCTTATTGGTACAATCAAAAAGGACGTACAAGTAGAGAAGAAAAAACCGGCGCAATTTGGCAACCCTAGTAGAAGAGAACCAAAAAAGTCGACGCGATTCACTCAAACTTTATTATTTCATACTTTTAACATACTCCACCCTGTATAAATTAAAGTGCTTTAGATTGTATATAATAATTTTGTTTATTTTAGATTCAAGTGTTGATGAGACACCAAAAAGCGGGACAATCCGCTAAAAATCGGGATAATAATGCCAAAAAGCACCGTATTCAGTTCTTGTGAAACTTTCGTAAGAAATTTTGTCATTTATTTCTAAACGGAAAAATTTGTTGCGAAGTGTTACCACCTATGTTTGATTTATCTTGCATATATTTCATATATAATTCCTCCTCGCCCTCCATTTTTTTTAATACATGTGGTGTTACTGTTGGTTGTTAAAATGTTCAAAATGCCAAAATTCCGCCACAAACAATTATCAAACAATTGTTTCCGTACAAAATAACATTGACGTAATAACCCTGTACTTGATTTTGCCTACGAGAAAAGCTGAGTACCAAGCAAATGAAAAGTGAGCGAAATTTATACACGTACTTCTTATGGCAACGAAAATTTCATGAAAACTGAATACCGGGCTAAAGGCGTGATGGTTGGCCAGGTTAGTTATAACACTTTTGTTGTTAGGGTGCGTTATATCTATCAGAGCTATAATATTACGCTGTTTTGTGGAAAAACTAAAAAAAGCCCCCGAGGAAAAAATATAGCGAAATATTTTCTAAAGATTTTTGGAACAAAGTTCCTTATCGCACGGTGCGGGATGGGGTTTAAATGGAAAAAAATTATAAAACTTTATTTTTAACACTGTTATGCTACAACCCAGAATTATCAACTATATTGGGTACATTTGCTTTGGTTTGTGTCTAGACTAACATATGTTGGAAATTTCTTGTTTAATGGGAAGTTTTCTAGGTGGAGCCTGTAATCAATATTTAGTATATATTGTAGGTTTGAACCCAATAAAAGTTAAATTAAGAAAAGCCTAAGTGAGAGAAGTTTAAAAAAAGAAAATTTTCTTAAATAAGTGCCTTTTCTTATAAAAAGTAAATTTTGTCAAAAACCCTATTTACTCAAATCCTTAAGCAAAGTAAAATTTCTATCCTTAAAGAAAGTACCATTTCTTAAAAAAATCCTTATCTCAAAGAAGTACCTTTGCTTAAATAAGTACATCATCTTCGTACAAAAAGTACCTTTTCTTAAAAAAAGTAATTTTTTTAAATGAGTACCTTTTCTTAAAAAAGTAAATTTTGTTACAACAAATTGCCTTTTCTTAAAAAACTAAATTTTCTCTAAAGAGTACCTTTTTGTGAAACAAAATAACTTTTCTTGAGATAAGTACCTACTCTTAAAAATTTACCTATTCTTGAAAAAGGACCAATTCTATAACAAATTCCCACTTCTTACAAACAACCTTTACTACAAAAAATACCTTCTCTTAAAAAAGTTAATTTTCTTACAAAAAAACCCGCCAATGGTAACGTACTGGTCTGTGAGACCGGCTGTGTTAAAAAATTCGTATAACTTTATTCAGTAATTGTTTTTTGTTGCGATTTCGAGTAGATGCAGCATTGCACATCCCCCACCATCAGTTAATGACGAAGCTGCATAGTGAGCACAACTTCTGTATTTTTTTTTCTAACCTGGTGTGTGAGACCGTGAGTCACCGTGTATGTAAGTAAAATAACCGCAACACTTTTGTATTATACAAGGTGGCGCAAAAGTAAACTTCCGATGTTGTTTGGCTGTAATTTAAAAAAAAAATTAGAAACTTTGATTCTTCTTGTGGATTATTTTTATTTGGTCTTTTAATTTTTTTTAAATCAAGTCGAGAATATGATGTCATGTAAATGGCCGCCGCCACAGTTGATTGTCATTTAAGCCCTTTTTATGGCATTTTCCATCACTTTGGCCAAAACTTCCGGCGATACGTCCTCACATTCTTGACAGATATTGTCTTTAAGAGCTGCAAGAGTCTGAGGGTTGTTTACATAAACCTGCGACTTCTAAAAGCCCCACAAAAAGAAGTCTGGAGCGGTCAAATCAGGCGATCTTGCTGGCCAGTGCAAATCGCCAAAACGGGAGATTAGGCGCCCGGGAAATGCATCCTTCAGCATATCGGTTGTGGCAGGTGCAGTGTGTGCCGTTTCACCGTCCTGTTGGAACCACATGTTTTCCAATCCCAATTCATCAAGTTGCGGCAAAAAGAACTCGTTGATCATTGCTCTGTAGCGCTTACGGCGCTTCCGTGACATCGACGGCGCTTCCATGACATCCTCGGCTACAGCAGCAATATTCTCTGCAGAACGGCTACTCCGGGGTCTGCACGCCTGGCAGCATCTCGTGTTGTGCCAGTCTCTTCGAGGCGAGCGGCTAAACGTAGCAGTATTTCACCAGTAAGCGTTGGATGGCCAGGAAATCTGCGACGAAATTCACGTTGTGCCAAAGTCACCGACCGATTATTGGTCAAATATATAGTCAGGAATATTCCGCGTTCTGGAGCAGTGTAGCGTAACATTGTTTATTAACGTGTATTTCGCCTGTGTTTACTACACAAATGTCAAAACAGAACTGACATTAGGGGCCAATCGCAAAATTTATAGCATTTTCTGATAGGAGGATTACTTTTGCGCCACCTTGTATTTTGGAAGGATACCAATTTTTGTTCATTTTATAAAAGTTCCTATTGTCGAAAGACTAATAAACATTATTTTCCTTAATGAATATGTGATTTTTTTATTTTTTCTTAATTTTTAAAAATGTAAAACTTTGTTATTGTTAATGCTCTATTTAAAAACATTTGTGAATTTTAATATTGTTTTATTGTGAAAGTGCATAAATAAAAAAAAAACTTTAACTATTAGCTACACGTTTTGAAAAATCTTCAGTTGAAAACCCCGGTGCATGAGACCGGTGTCACCATTAATCAAAGTCAAATTTGCGTCACCATTGGCGGGTTAAAAGTACATTTTCTTAAAAATAAATTAATACCTTTTCTTTTCTTGAGATAAGTAGCCTTTCAGAAAATAAGTAAATTTTCTTAAAAAAATAAGCTTTTCCTAAAAAGAGTACCACTTCTTTAAAAAGTACCTGTATACTTTTAAAAAAAAAAAAAAATACATTCTGTAAAAAAGCATTTCTTAAGAGAAGTTTATTATTTTACAAAAACTGTATTTCCTTAAAGATCCATTTAAATTATCGTATTTTTCAACGGCTGCCTTAGGCGTTTTGGAACTAACTAGTACATAATATATAGCGAAAGGAACTTCGTTCCAACCGGGTGTCGCCTGACACCTCATATAATTTTTCAATTTCTCTTTATGAAACGTAAAATACATTTTCTTCCTTATATATCTTGTTAATACTTGTAATTAATAAAATTGTTTTTAATTTAAAAAATCAAAAAAGAAAGTCAAAAAAAGCCCACATGCAGTTTTAGGAGCCCCCATTTGCCCATTGTGGGCCAACACATTCCGATGTGCATGCAAGTAAATATGTATGCAGACATACCATTTCTGTCTATATATATGGAGAGATATATAAGTAAATACCTGTATAGACATAAACACATTGAATTCTATCGCAAATGGCTGTTTGCGGTTGGTTGTGGCACTTGACGTCTAAATGTTTGTTTATACAGATCAAATATTTTGAATTTTATACTGAATGTAGAGTTTAACTCAAAATATTTTGTGTGAAATGCCGGTACAGAAATAACAAAATACGTACATGTTGTTCTTAATCAACATTCTGCGGTGGTGATTCATTTACTATTTCTTCACTGCAAAGTTCATTTACCAGTAGTGACGTTATCAACTAATGTTATCAAAATTGAATAGATTCCCAAACTACTTGACACAGAAGCTATCATGGAACATACAAATTGTATGGCAAAACTTTGTCAAACGCTACTGTATAAGTAGTATTACAAATTGAATATTTTGCCACTTTGATTCCCATGCTAAACGTTAGACAGCAGCAAAAATAAAAATTAAAAGCGGCGCTAATTTCTGCCGGGTTGATACTAGAGATGAGCAAGTTTTGGAAAATTCATGAATCAGGTACAACTACACTTAAATACAGATCCGTATTTTAAAATAAGTGTATTTCTTATAAGTTTAACAAAAACCCAAGCCTTTTTATACAGAAATAAAATTGTATCACCTTTATCTCAAACAAGTCTGCTTCATATTTCCACTAGCATTCTTCCAGACGTAGAAAAGACTACTTCGCTTGCAGCCGAACTCCTTGAAATACAGATTAGCGAAGTTTTGTAAGAGGAAAATTTATATTAGAAATCTTAAAATAATCACATGAGGTGTCAGGAGACACCCGGTTGGAACGAAGATCCTTTCGCTATATATTATGTACTAGTTAGTTCCAACACGCCTAAGGCGCCCGTTGAAAAATACGATATTTTAAATGGATCTTTCTTAAAGATGTAAAATTATAAACTTTTCTTAAGAATTTTTTTTATAAATTATATTTTTATGTAATAAAAGAGTAAATTTATCTTGTTAGAATATGTATTATACTTTAATTTCCCGAAAAGGTATTTTTTTAAAGAGAGGTACTTCTTTTTATTAAAACCTATTGTTTTTTTAAGAAGAGGTACTATTTCTAAGAAGAAGTACTTTCTGTAACAAAAAGCCATAAGAGTATGATCTCCTAGTTACAAAGAAGTACTTTTTTTAAAACAGGTACTTTTTAAAGAAGTGGTACCCTTTTTAGGAAAAGATTATTTTTTTAAGAAAATGTACTTAATTTGGGAAAGGCTACTTATCTCAAGAAAAGGTATTATTTTATTTTTAAGAAAAGGAATTTTTGTGAGAAAACTTGGAAGGTATTATTTTGGAGAAAATGTTTTTTTTAAGGAATAGGTTTTTTTTTAGAATTGGTCCTTTTTCAAGAATATGCACATTTTTAATAGTAGGTTCTGATCTTAAGAAAAGTTTTTTTGTTTTACAAAAAATATTGGTTGGTTGGTTGAAAAGGCTGGAAGACAGCTCGCTGTCTACCACATTTAGCCTAAATAAGCCCATTGTGATACCTGCAGTTTCCTCTATAGCAACTATTGACTAGTCGTCTAGCCAATTTGAACTTTCAATGAATTTGTCTATAAGACCTACAGGAATAACCTGTAGGCCTACGGTGCTAACTAAATGTGTTTCGAATATCCTACTTCTCAGTTATGCCAAGGCAGGGCAATCCAAGAGAAGGTGTTTCGCCGTTTCCTCGTCCTCTTCCGTGCAGCATCTACAGAGAGTGGAGTTTCTATGTCCCAATCTTAGGGCGAGTTTTCCTACAAGACAATGTCGCGTCAGTGTTCCTATCATTGTGGATAGCCTGCCTCTCGGCAAGTAAAGTAGTTGCCTAGTCCTCTTCCTGTTCGCCTGTGGCCAGAGGATCCTGGCTTGTTTGCAAGTTGAAGTAAGTCTCCACTTGTCCTTGAACATTTTATCGGCCCACTGCCTGATCTGCAAACAGCAGATAGAGATTGGCATACTACTACCTTCTTTTGCCGGATGAACCTGTGCCGTAGTGCCCTGTCTAGCTAACGGATCCGTTACGCAATTGGGTGGAATGTCGCTATGTCCCGGTACCCAGATGAGCCTGACGCCAAAATACTCTGCCATTACCCTAAGTGATGAGTGGCATTCTTTCACCGTCAGGGACGTAGAAACATGTCTTCCAGGAATTTTATGGCAGCCTGGCTGTCTGTGTAGATACGTATTCTCCGCAGGGTTGTAACACTACTTTTCAGTAGTTCAGCAACCTCCAGTATGGTGGTAATTTCCGCCTGAAATACACTACAGTGATCAGGCAACTTGAAGGATATATTTACATTTAGGCCCGGTGAATGGACCCCATAGCCTACTTGCTCGTCCAACTTTGATCCATCCGTGAAAAATTTGATACTACTGGTGTCCCCTTCCAGTGAGTTTTCCCAGGTACGATTATTCCTGTTCGGAACAGAAGTCCTTACATTTGTAGCTAGTAGAAGGTAGTCCGTTTTTACGGGAATAAATTTGATCCGGTGTAGTAATTCAGTGTGTCCGGCATGCCCCGATATCAAAACGCCAAAATCTCTGATTCTCACCATAGATGTAGCGGCTGCCGATTCGGCCATGATATCAGGAGGACAGATGTTCAGGATAGCACTAAGTGCAGTACCTGACGTCGTGCCCATAATAAGTGCTGATCTTAGAATTTTCATCAAGGCATCAGAATATACTTCTTTTGGAGGGACCTCCACCAAACTACGATCCCATAGAGAAGTATTGGTCTGACTATTGCCGTATAAATCCACATGGTGATCTTAGGAGACAGTCCCTAGCGCTTTCCTATCGCCCCTTTATAGCAGTAAAGAGCAACAGACGAATTTTTCACCCTCTCCTCCACATTCGGTTTCCAAGACAGTTTTATGTCGAGAATTATCCCCAGATACTTGAACTCATCCGTCAACTGTAAATGCACCCGATTAACTGACGGCAGTTGAAATGCGGGTATTTTATGTTTCCGAGAGAACAAGATAAGCTCGGTTTTAAGTGGGTTAAGTGATAGTCCGTTGTTAACGGTCCAGTTCGAAATCAGACTAAGTAGGCTGGTTGTACGAATGCTAAGTAAATTGAGGTTACTACCAGTACAGATGATAGCAATATCATCGGCATAGGCAAAGACTTGGCATTCGGCCCTGTCCAATTCAAGAAGCAGTTCATTGACAGAAGTTAACCATAATAGTGGAGACAGAACTCCCCCCTGCGGTGTCCCCCTGCTACCGTTCCTAGCAATTGTAACACCACCCCATTCAGATTTGACGGATCTATCCACCAGAACCTTCCCAATTAGGCGAGTCACTAAGCTGTCGACTCCTAGATTCTGTAACGACCTGAGAATCGCCGAAGGTTGAATGTTATGGAAGACTCCCTCGATGTACAGGAAGGTCTCCAGAGCGAAAACCTTATTCTCAAGGGAGTTTTCTATTATGCTGACTGTAGAGTGGAGAGCCATCTCAGTTTACCTGCCCTTGATATAGGCATGCTGAGAACTCGATAGTAGATTCTGTGGAAGATTACTTCGAACATGAATGTCCAATAACATTTCAAATGTCTTAAGAACAAAGGATGATAGACTGATTAGTCTAACGTCCTTTGGTTCAACATGGGAGCATTTGCCCGCTTTCGGGACGAAAACCACTTTGGTTTGCTTCCAAATGCGAGAAATGACTCCCAGCATAAGGCAAGCCCTAAAGATTTCCTCCAACCAATTACGTGATAGGTATGGTGCCTCCTGTAGTTAGGCGGGAATTATCCCGTCAGTTCCGCTGATTTATAGGGCTTAAAGCATCTAATGGCCCATATCAGATTCTTTCTGCTCACTATTGAGCGAACCTTTTCTATGCTAGGTGAGTTTCCGCCTAACTCTTCTGGCTGATGACCTACATTCCAGTCATCGTTGGGAAAGTGGGTATCCAGGAGTATCCCAAGAGACTCTTCAGACGAATACGTCCACGTTCCATCGTATTTCTTTAAGAAGCCCGCACACGGTGGGTTTTTAGCGAGCACGCATCTTAAGCGTGCAGTCTGGTTGGATCCGTCAATGGATTCACAGAAGTTTCGCCAGCATTTCCGTTTGGCCTTCTTGATGTCAACTTTGTATAGATTAAAACTAATCTTGTAAACGTCCCAATCCCTTTGGTCGCCGCTATTTTTGGCCTTGTTGAAAAGCCGACTAATGGACGATCTTAGATCCTGAAGCTCAGCGTTCCACCAATGAGGTTTTTTGTTACCCTTGGCAGCATTATAACCACTGGTCTTACAGGATTCGTTGAGCGTTTGCCTAAAAATTGGACCTGTAGAATTGGCTTTATTCGAGCCAGCCGCGGCGGCCACGTGCCCGAAATCATATTTAAACATTAATGGCATAAAATTATCCTTCCAATAAAGCCAAATTGATGGACATTAAAACGATTTTCTTGTGTTTTATTTCAATTCGAAGTTCTATACCCCTAAAAAAACACCCGATACATACACTATGTATTTTCTCCCAAACATAATAATATTTAGAAATGACTTATTCTTTTTTTCCTTATTTATTACAATTAATTTTATCAATATATATCCACGTTTACTTATAAAAATAATTAATAAAAAAATTAAAAGATTTAAATGATTTTTACATTTATCACTATTCGTTGGTACACGAACAATATACTTATATACAAATCTAGTTCATGCAAGACAAGCGTGTATTAATTAAAAAAAAAAAAAAAAAAAAAATGGTTTCCCATTACATCCCATGAAGGGACCGGGGAGAACTTCTCACAATCACTGAGCTGTGCGGTTTCCAGTTTTCACTCACTGATTGGGACCTACAGTTTTACACCGATTCCGAACGGTATTTTGAGAAGCTTTTATCATGGCTATATACTCGATAGTGTCGCCGTCACTAAGCGAGGTGACCGTCGTCGAAAGAAATTTTAAGGTTGTTGGAGCAGGGATCGAACCCAGGATCGCCTGTACAAGAGGCGCGCACACTACCCATTGCACCACCGTATTAATTACTTGTTTTTTTTTTTATTATATTTCACAAATGATCCGCCATTCCGATTTTTGCAGTAGAGCCTCGGGCAGAAAAAGGGATTCACGTTCTTGCCCTCTCCAGTTTCTTTTCTCAAATCGTTTCTCACTTTGGTAGCACACATAAATATATGCGAAACACATACACAAAAACCAAAGAATCATCACAAACCATTTAACCGTCCGATCGTTTGTTTATTCTTTTTTCACTGATCAAGCGCTTTTAATATCCTCTGTCCGATGAACCATTGACGACTGTATACATGCAATTAAAACGCAATACATCACCCACATTCAGGAATATTTATGAATCACTCACTGACAGAATAATGTTAAAATACAGATCCACGCTTACAAGGTATACACACTCGTTGCCCCTCTTTTATTCTCTTGCTCTCTAGATAGAATAAACAGTGCAACAAACACGGCTGTATTTGTGTCACAAACGCAGATATGTTTGGGTCGCAAACACATGTGTTATAACATATTAATTATTGTATCTCAAACATGTAATATTAAATAGTAAATACAATGCGTTTGGGCACAAATATATTATATTTGCGACATGCCTCAAACACATGTTATATTTGCATCCAAACAACAAAAACCTACCGTTTTTTCAGCGTATGGTATTATAAACATAAATTGATTCAACAGTTTAAAAAGCCGCTGTCATATTCCAAATATTTGGTCCCATGATTAGAATTTCTGCACAGTTTGGTTATATTTAATTTGTTTTCTGTGAAAAGCTGTATTTGTATCACAAACATAGATATATTTGGGTCGTAAACACATATAACGGGTTTTTCAATAAGAGCGCTACAAAAGTTTTTTTTTTTAAATAAAACAAACCCGGTTTTAGATACCAATGAAATTCTTTATTCCTGTGAAAGTACGTTCGATGCCATTATGTATGGAACTCGATTTCTTTTGCACGGCCACCACGAGCACGCTTGCAGAAGTCCAGACGCTGAACCCAATTTTCGACGGTTTGCAAGCATAAATCGGCCGATACTGCTGCAATTTCACGTTCGGTATTCGTACAAAGTTCATCAATCGTCGCTGGCTTATTGACATAGACCATAGACTGGACGTAGCCCCACAGGAAATAATCTAACGGCCAATCGACTGGGCCATTTCGTGAGATAACACGTTCACCACACTTGGTTTCCAATAAATTGTTTGTGGCATTCGCTGTGTGGCTTGTGGCGCCGTCCTGTTGGAACCACATGTCCTCCATGTCCATATTATCCAATTGGGGCCAAAAATATTCGGTTATCATTGAACGGTAGCATTCACAGTAATGTGCCGGTCTTGATCATCACGGAAGAAGTACGGCCCAATGACGCCGCCGGCCCATAAACCGCACCAAACCGTAATTTTTTCGGGATGCAATGATGACTCATGGATTACGTGTGGATTGCTGTCTGACCAATATCGCATATTTTGCTTATTGACGAAGCCACTCAGCCAGAAATGAGCCTCATTGC
This sequence comes from Phaonia tiefii, assembly GCA_963931995.1. Classification (NCBI taxonomy): domain Eukaryota; kingdom Metazoa; phylum Arthropoda; class Insecta; order Diptera; family Muscidae; genus Phaonia; species Phaonia tiefii. The sequence continues at coordinate 91,414,167 of OZ008367.1, forward strand.
TGATTGTTGAGGCCTCTCTTTAAGTTGGGCTCTTAAAGTTGAGGCCACTGACTCCAAATTTCAGTAGTTAATTTTAATAATTTCGACTCGTTGTTGGCTCGTATATCTTTCCATGATGAAATGGCAAACCTTACTGAAGAGAAACGTCAAAAGAGCGGGAAAAAATATGGCGTCGTTTGCTGTCCCTATCGATTTACTTTTGTAGCGTCTCTGTTGAAAAACCCGTTATAATAACATATTAATCATTGTGTCTCAAACACGTAATATTGAATAGGGCACAAGCATATTATATTTGCGACATGCTCCAAACGCACGTTATATTTGCATCCAAACAACAAAAAGCGACAGATTTTTCAGAGTGCCTGCTAAAAGAAAGAATCGCTCAATCGAACTTAGGACAATCTGTTACGGCAAATATTTACGCGTGGTCTCTTGTTTGAGAATCCCTGAACAAAATAATATATATTTTTAAATTATAAATAAATTAAGTTAATATACAGTCGATTTCGTCATGAAATTATGCGAAAATACAGGTGATGAAGGAAATATGTAGGTGTTTTTCGCTTTCTTATGGAAAATAATTGTAATTATGTTTGCTAATGATCGAAATATTGTTTTAAATTAAGCAGAATATGGGGTAATTATTTCCGTTGATTAATTAATACTGCTTAATATAATTTAAGGCAACACTAGGCAGACAGAAATTAATAAACTAAAATAAATTGGTTTTCTGAATGGGAAACAACCCATTTCAAAGTATCAGTCACTGGGAAAATTTAACCATCAGTAAAATTTTACAAATCCATCAAGTTATGGCGATTTAAACTTGAACATTTTAACAATAAATCCCAAAGAGAGATTTGGTTGGATCTTATACACCTTGCTGGCAGAACTTAGGTAGGTAAGGAACATACGATATGTCACAACATTTGTTAGATTTGTGACATCTGCTGAGATACCCTGAAAGATTTGTTTTTAATTTAAATATATTTTTTCATTTCCACAACATAAGACCACAACATTTAAAAATGCTATTCATCATGGAAGAAAAACATGGTATCTCCAGTTTTGTGAAACTGTTCAATTTTATCTTCAGGGAATTGGTAAAAGCATAAATGCCCTAATTCTAAAATTCCCATTCCTATAGAAAAATGAAGCACGTCTATTTTTTTTCTGCCGCCAAAATTTGTCTTTTGCAGTCCAAATTATGTATAGGTATTTTTCACAAACTTTTTAACGAGGTTTTGTCGAGGGCTGAGGTCAGCTCCGTCATGTCCAGAGTCTTTCTCTAGGATCCACCGAACCTTTCGAAATAAGAACATAATAGTTTACCCTTTTCGGAGATTCGAATTCAGATTCTTTATTAATCTTTAATTTACAAATAAATTTGATTTACAGAAGTAACATCTACACTCGCCTGTATTGACGACACTCTTCCGTAGGCACTTGTCTTGGATAGGCAACACTCTTCTGAGGCACGTTGCGGGCTGGTCGCTTTTAAGATAAATGGTAACTTAGTGTGTTGCACGCGCGAATTTTCGGATTCGCTGTGTAGATCGGGTATGCAGGTTATTGACTCGGTATATGATTTACATGTCCGGTTCGGGATCGGTCATCATTGTACGGATTGTGTAGGAACAGTACAGAGGAATAGTCGGTAAGAAACCCTCTATGGGGAATAATCAGCCGAAGCCGCTATAATATAATAGTCAGCCGAAGCCGCAATAATCGAACAGTCAGCCGAAGCCGCTATAATTCAATAGTCAGCCGAAGGCGCTGTGATAACATAGTCAGCGAAAGTCGCTATAACTGAATAGTCAGCCGAGGACGCTATAATTGGTAAATTTATTTAATCCGTCTTGACAATGGAAAGCGCCGGCAATTCGTGCAATGGACAGTGGAGCAAAGTGAAGTCAGTGCCAATTTTTCAAACAAAAAGTCAGCTTCTTCGATGAAGCGCATTTCCATCGGAATGGGTTCGTGAATTATCGAATTTAGAGCTCAGCAAATCCTCATGCAAAACATGAGAAACATATGCACCCACAACGAACAACTGTCTGGTACGGATTTTGGTCAGGCGGCGTGATGGCGCCTTACTTTTTCGAAGATAAGGCCGAAATTGAAGTAACTGTGAATGGCATTCGTTAGAGAAACATGATAACGGAGTTCTTGTGGCCTCAACTCGATGGCATAGATTTGGACGATATGTGGTTTCAGCAAGACGGCGGCAACTGCCACATCGCTCATGAAGCAATCGATTTATTGCAGCAACGATTTCCAGAACAAATTTATCTCAAGAAATTCTTATCATTAAATTTAACGTCGTGCGATGTTTTTTAGCATTTCGTGAAATCTCGGGTTTTTGCGAATAAACCAGAAAGAATTCCTGAGCTCAAATCCGAGATCCAACGGGTCATCGGTGAGATACAGATACTTCCCTGTGAAAATGTCGTGGAAAATTTCATGAAAAGAGTAATGGCTTGTCTTCAGTGCCGTGGGGACCATTTGACGGATATTTTATTCCATACTTGTCTTGGAAAACTAAAAAGTGCATTCTTACTGAGACACCCTTTATTTGATAAAAGCTGTCGTTATAATGTGTATTTAGGATCCCTGGTAAACCGTTTAAATGTTTTAGATGATGCTCATCAGCGATTATTCGGAATGTTGCGATTTGTTTTTTTAATGTTTTCCATTCAGCTGCTAGCGCATTCGGTCAGTCCCATTTTCCACGACTGTGTTGATGGTTTCTGGTTTTATCTCACAAATGGCTCGGACGATATTAGCCTTAAGAGTGCGGGTAGTTCCGGTATTATTCGCATAGCATCGGTCTTTAACAGCACCCCACAAGAAAAATTCTAACTGCGTCAAATTGCAGCTTTGAGGCGGCCAATTGATATCGTCAAGAGTGCTGATAACACGCTTACCGAACTTAGTGCGCAAATACCGAATGTATGATAAGATGTGTGGCATGGTGTGCCATCCTGCTGTAACCAAAAATTATCCAAGTTCATATCTTCCATTTCAGCCCATAAAAAGTCCGTAATCATGGCTCTGTATCGCTCGGTGTTAACTGAAATAGCATATCAGCAGCGTTTTCGATACAAAAAATGGGTCAATGATGCCACCCAAACTGTTACTGTATTTAGATGCATTGGGTTTTCGATAATGACGTGCGGGTTTTCCGATCCCCAGATGCGGTAATTTTGTCTTTCGACACAGCCGCCTAGATGAAAATGAGCCTTGTCAGAAAATATGATTATTCGGCAAATCTGGATGACCGATTAGAGTTGAATGTCAATATTTCGAATAGAAAAAATTTACCAGTGTCAAAATATCGTATGATTTATAAATATACCTGTATTTGGACCACCCGTTATTTCATTTGATGCGCAAAAAATGCTGTGCGTGAAGATAAATTCGTATTTACAATAGCAAAGACACAAACCAATTTACTTAGCAGAGCTCTGTTATAGAACTAACAGAGCTCGTTATGCACTTTATTTTAAATATAAATTGGCAATTTATTGATTTTTTCAATTAAATAATGGATGCAGAAATTTAAGATACAATAATTAATGAAAGCACACTCAAAATTATATATATAGCTAAATATATTTAGCTCAATACACAACAAACTGAAGATATTTGCTGCACATACTAATATATATGCAATCAAATCCCAAATATTGGTATTTAAATATGTCACATATAGTTGGACTATGAAGGCAAAATAGGGTCAGATGAAGAATTCTCCACGAACCAAACATATGGTTGATAGTCCTTAATGTCTTCGAAATATAATATCTAGAATTTCCCAAAGACTTTCAGAAATTCAGAATTTGAAATTTTCTGTGTGAGGTCCCTGTGCAAGAGGCCGTTTGGGCACAGTGGGCGAAAAACTGTTTTCGTATATGATATTCAAAGTGAAGAATTTCCGGTTCTGAAGGTCTTCTGAAATATGTGGTTGGCATATTCTGAAAGGATGTGTCAAGCACTACCCAACTGCACATATTTGGTTCTTGGAGAATTCTTCGTTTGACCACAGTGGTTCGAAATCTTGCACAGGAACCTCACTCAGAACATTTCAAATTCTGAATTTCGGAAGGTCCTTGGGAAATTCTAGATTTTATATTTCGAAAACACTCCTTAAGGACTATCGACTGGCATACGCTTGGCTCGTGGAGAATTCTTCATATGACCATATTTTGCCCTAATGGTCCCACTATATGTAACATATTTAAATACCAAGTTTGTGCAGCAGATATATTTAGCTTGTAATGTGTTTTTATTAACTACTCTATTTGAAATTTCTGCATCGATCATTTAATTAAAAAAATCAATAAATTACCGATTTATATTTAAAATAAAGTGTGTAACAGATTTCTGTTAGTTCTATAACAGAGCTCTGCTCGGTAAATGGTGTGTGTCTTTCCTATTTTAAATACGAATTTATCTTCACGCACATAAAAAACTGTGAAACGTAAAATTCGTCCTATCATTTTATAAGACGATTTATCCGTGTCCATCAGTCTGTCAGTCTGGCTGGTTGGTCAACACGATAACTGCGCAGATCTCTTGCCATTGTGGCCACGCCTATTCCGGTGCCTTCCATAAAAATCTTAAAATTTAGTACAAAATATTCTTACTACGAAAACTTTTTTCCCATCTTCAAATGTTTATTTAACTAGAGATAATGAGCAAATTAATGACGCCGTTTCTAGTACTAACCTTGTAAAAGTTGGCCGGTCGGCCAGATCGTTCACAGAATAACTCCCGTAAAAGACCACCGATCTGGATGAAATTTTGCATTAACCAACATTTCATGATTTCGCCACGCCGCTTTTGTTAACTCCCATGCGTAAATTGTATGGGAGGATAGTTAGTCGTCACGAAAACTCCCTTATAACACAACCGGCGATAGTGAAATGTGGCATTATGTCGTCAGACGTATGCTATTGAAATTACAAAACCATTCTTGTACACACCTTACAAAAGTTAAGAGCACCGCTGGACAATCGACGCAATAGTTCCAGTAAAATACAACCGAATCGTAAGAAGATTTGGAGTTGGTCAATATTGTACCAAAACGCCACTTAACAATCACAAATCGACGATTTTGGGATCTCCCATGGAAAAAACATTTTTGATTAGAGTCTTAGCCCAACCAGAAATCTTCGAAAGTACATGGATGTGGCATCGATTCGGTATCTAGCTGCTTAAAAGAATTTACAAAATCCAAAAAATGTTAGTGGTTTAATATGTTTGATTTTTGATGTGTTAACATCCACAGGCACGGTTAGGGCAATCTATCAAAGTGAACACAACAATAGTCTCTGCCTGAAAATAATTGTGATGGTATTGATGTAGTGGCAGCGAACAAACATCAGGTCGTCGTCGCCAAAGAGTATTGAATAGTATAGAGAACTCATTGAAGGAATTGTATGACTCAAAAGCACTGGCGACATCTGGTCAATGATTCAAAACGTACTACTCTCCCTTTGTCATACCTTGGTCCATTCATAATTTTGATGTGAAACATTGACGGCTTTTCGAAACATTTATATTTTTTGTATTGTTTTATGTAATAACATTGTCGAAATGGTGCATTTATATTTAAATATTTTATAAAGAGAATAAGTCTCGTTTATGCACTTTTACTCAGACTCTCAACATGAGAGCGGAAAAAGAGTGCAATATGTTCTCTATCGGTGGTGCAATGGTTAGTGTGCGCGGCTCTTGTACATGAGATCCTGGGTTCGAACCCGGCTCTGACCACCTTCAAATTTTCTTTCGGCGGCGGTCACCTCGCATAGTGACGGCGACACTATCGAGTATCTAGCCATGAAAAAGCTTCTCAAAATACCGTTCGGAATCGGTGTAAAACTGTAGGTCCCAATCAGTGAGTGAAAACTGGAAAGCGCACAGCTCAGTGATTGTGAGAAGTTCTCCCCAGTCCCTTTATGGGATGTAATGGGAAACTATTTATTTTTTTATTTTTTATGTTCTCTATACTATTTAAAACTTTTTGTCGTCGCCCTGTTTGAGACAAAACAAAATCAATAATTTTAATGAGCTAAATATAGCTTTATTTATTTTAACAATATTACCTCTAATGTTAAAGCAGATGTAAGAAAAAAGAAAGTGCAATAGCAAAAGAGCCTTCAGCACAAAAACTATTTTTTTTCCAATGTAACTTTTACTAATGTGTTCATAGAAGAGGTGTTAATCAAAAGGTGTTAACACATCGCCCATGAGTTCGAACACTCATTGATTTTTTTTATCCTAAGAGTTGTGATAATATACGTTTACTTCAATGGACATTATCTCCATTTTAGGAAATGTTTTAACTCACGTTTAACAAATTTAAAATTTCTTATGTAAGGGATTTCCAAAAACGGCCATTCATTATATTCTTTATTCACGTGTAAAATACAATTAATTAAAATTGATTACTTTTTTAAGGAAATTTACAATTTAGCTCCAGAAATATGAAATGTTTTAAAATTTATATCAATTTTCTACATTTTATTGAAAATTCACTACTTGCGTAAAAGTTTGCAGCCAAACAGCTTCCCACAATCAGTTGGCTGTGCGCTTTGTAGTTTTGCACTCACTGTTTGGGACCTATAGTTTTACACCGATTCGGGTCGTTTGGTTGAGAAGATTTTTCACGTCTAACTACTGGACAGTGTTGCCGTTACTAAACCAAGTGATAGTCATCGAGAAAAATGTAAGAATGTGAGAGTAGGAATCGAACTCACATTCTCATGTGCCATTGCATTACTGACGGCACCCAATACATACAACCTATCTAAATGCTTCCTACTGCATACTTTGTCAATCAACATTCTGCATTGAAAAATGGATAATCTTTCACGCCCTTTCACGTAACTTCCACACATGTTTGTGTAAAGGGTAGTCGAGGTATATCGCGAAAAACACAACCATTCTAAGTTACTAGCTAAAGGTAAAGTTGGTCGGAAGCAACAAAAACTTTATAAAAATATAATGAGACTTTGTTTTACAAAAATTTACGTAAAGATATTCTCCTACTTGTCGCAAAAAAAAAATCAAAATCTATTCAACGATTTGCTTTAGAATTAACTCAGTTTCTTCCTAAAAAAATGGAATTTGACGACCAAGGTGGTGCACTCGAAAACATATTTTGTCATTTTGAATGTTCTAGGTATTTTTCTAAGAAATTTTTATCAATTTTGAATGTGTCATTCCATTGAAGATCCAAAATAATTGTTCATTTGGAATAAAAACAATTTCGAATAATTCATAACCAACGGTTAAATATGTAGGTAGCGCAACCTTTTCTAAAATTGACAAATTTAAGTAATTAATATTTAATTTATTTTTAAAAATTGGCTATAGAATTTAAAATCTTGTTTTTTTATCATTAGGGAACCATAATAAATCACATATGTATACTGGCTGGTGTATAATATTTTTGTGGTAACCCGTTTCACCGAACGAAGTATGCAAAAATCTGTGTTCAGAGTATTCCAGCAGCAAATGCTGCACGCACTATATTTGATGTAGTGTGTTGGCGTGGAAGTATTCGCGTGTTTCCCCAAACCTCCATATTCTTATGTGGAAACATATGCGAATTTGCTTCCAAACATAATAATATTTAGAAGCGTTATATTTTTCGATTTCAATGTATATGTATTATTTTTTCTAATTAATTTTATCAATATAAATCCATATTCATAAATAATTAAAAGAAAAATTAAAAAGATTTTAAACTGCCCTTGTTACATTTACTTGCATTGAATGCATTATTTGTTTTTTTCATGAAATGAGAATCTGCTGCTCTTGTGCTACTCCGTTTTTTGTTGCCTCTCAAGTTTTTGTATTCAGTAGGTTTCAACTATGCGTACAAACAATATATTTATATACCGGGTGATTCAGGAAGTTCCGGACAAATTTCTCCAGCGTATTCCTTGGCTCATTTCATGAAGAAAAGTCCACTAGGATCATGTCCGAAAAGGCAAGGGTGCGAAATGCCAGCGGGTTCAAAATTTTCGGATTGGTGGTCGGAGGGTAGTAGGGTAAAGTTGCTAACTTCTGAGCTAGTGGTCGGATTTGTTTGTTTTTGGTCTTGTTGTTTTTCCATTTTTTTCCGAAAGCTCTGTAGCTCGGCGATTCGACTTTTTTCTTATTTTTTTATTGATTCTGAAAGGCCTCTTAAAGACCTTTCCAACAAGCCCAAAGACGTTTCCAATAAATCCGACCACTGGCTCCGAACAAAATAAGAATGACAGATTTTTCAGCGTGTAGGATCGTAGTAGTTCATAAGATGGGTAGGGTATGTTGTACTTTAACGTGTAGAGTACACCCTCATGCCATACCATATCAAAGGCTTGGCGGATGTCTAAAATAGACGATAAACTTATTTCTACATAGACGCTAAACAATAGTTTTTGTCCTCAAACGCTGTCCTTGAATGTTTTAACCGTCCTGTTCGCCTGTTCTATTGTTGCCTGATTGTCCCTGAATCCAAATTGACGGTCGGGAATCGTGTGTTCAATTCAAAGTATAGGCTTCATTCTGTTAAGCAAAATTTTCTCAACTATTTTAGCTTTAGTTCTTGGACTCATTGGATTTTATAAGCGTTCATTCCGAGGTCTGTATGCAAACTTCTCCCCAAAGGAGCGCAAGAAGTGTTCAATTGCTGCGAACGGTGGCATGTTGATGTTGATGGCTGTTCGAGCACACTTTCAGCTACAGCGGCATATTTTCCACTGTACGCACTGGACGAGCACGTAGTCTGTTTGTCCAATAAGAACCCGGATTGGCGAACTCGCTTCACAAATTGATCCACAAACTGCGTTGATTGCCTTCTATTTCTATCGAATTTATTTCAAAGATTTCGTACAGTTTGAGTTGAAGACTCAGAACTTTAGAAGAAAGTTTGTAATAATTCGCGTAATGCGATCCATTTCGTAAATTTCTAACCTGTAACTAATAATCTATCACTTCATAAATGTACAATTGGTCATCTGCTTCGAAATAACGGGCAGTTCAAATTCCAAATTTTACATGGCTCACCCTTTATTAGAAAAATCATTGGATATGTCAAAATGTTTTCGAGTTGTGTAATCTTGAGTAGAACGATTTGCAGAAACAATTTTGTGATTGCTCTCAATTTTTACGTCTCTTTAACAAATGATGCGATCAGGGTGTTATTTACAATGAAACAGAGACAAAGAAAACGACAAATAAATTGACTTTTTCGTGTGATTCATTTTAATTTGAGATTTTCACCTTTCATTATTTTTTTTAATTTTCTAACTTTTTTCTAATTTTGCCATATGCAGTCAGGTGTTTCTACATAACCCAAAACTGATAGAGTAAATTTACAGCAGAATGAACGTAGAATTTCTTTGAAATAGAAGAGACTTTCATTCCATTCCCCTCTTTGGAGAATCGTTCTATTAGCTCATAGTTTATCATGGCCTTAAGAAAGGATATGATTTACAGGAAAGATGAAATAATGTTTGTGGATGTTTAACCTTTACTTGTTGATACTATTTTTTGTCTGCCCGGGCCCTTACTGCGAAAATCAGACCGGTGTACCATTTGTGAAATTTAATAACAAAAACACAAGTATTTAAACCGCGCTTGGCTCGAATGAACAATCTGTGTATACTCATAAGTATATTTATATTCGGGTTTTATAATGGTGTCGTGTTTGGCGAAGTTGAAACCTTCTCAAAACAAAAACGTGAGAGACAAAAATGAAATGAGAAGCAAAAGAGCAGCTGATTCTCATTTCATGAAAAAGCATATAATGCATTCAATGCAAATAAATGTAAAAGGGACGATTTCCCCTTTTTTTCTTATTAATTGTTTATAGATGCAGCTATATATTCGTTAAATTATTTATAATAAATAACATATATAAATATATTGAAATCAAAAAATAATTTGTTTCTTTTATGTTTGGGAAGAAACACGCACATGTTTCCACGTAAAAGCATACATGTTTGCCAGTAAGCATTCTAATATTTCCATTTAAATACAAGTGAGTTTGTGATTTTCAAACATATGAATGGTTGGAATGTGTTAAAAAACATGTTCATGGATCCTGCAGAATATATTTGGGAGCATATGTTACAGAGACCGTTTTTTCAGTGTGTAGTACCGTTGCAAACTGACTCGAAGTTTTATCGAAAAATTGTGTTCAGTGATTAAACTCATTTTTGGCATAACGGGTTTGTTAATAAACAGAACTGCAGCACATGGACTTAGGCCTGTCCACAACAGACCTTACACCCTAAAAAATTTGTATTTTCTTGGATTGGATTGGATGCAAATATAACGTGTTTGTAACTAGCCCCAAATATAGTATACACTGTGTCCAAACACAATGTGTTTGCTACTCAATATAACATGTTTGGATTACAGTGATTAATAGGTCATATTATTGTATTTATAACCCAAATGTGACTTTGTGGTTGAAAACTTCTGAAAACAAATAAGTGATCTTCAATTCACGAAAACAGGGCTTGCATACATGTACATTAATTAGGGTGGCAATGAAAAAACAACTTCGGATTTTTTATAAACCCCAGGAGGATTCTTGTTCCTTATGGTCTAAAACTGACTTGGTGAAAATTTGAGCCGATTCGGACAACTCTAATCCGTGCCGCATTTTAAGCAAAGTTTTCGGATTTTGGCATTTTGGGTGAAAATTCGTATACACTAGAAAATCTTCACCCCTCGGTGCAATTTGAAAAAAGATTTGCACATTGGTTTAGTTTAACCTGAATATAAACTGGATAAAGTTTGAGTAAAATCCGACCACTCTTAGGGTTGCAATTTTTAATTTGAAAAAATTTGCAATTTTTAACAAAAATTAAAATTTGGGTTTTTCGGTTTTTTTTCCAAAAATTGTATTATAATGTGGTACCCTTATAAGGCCATCTTGGCAATTTGAAAATTGAAAATTTTTGCAAATTAAAAATTGGTACCCTGGGAATGGTCGGATTTTACTCAAACTTTATTCAGTTTATATTCAGGTTAAACTAAGTCAATGTGCAATTTTTTTCTAAATGCACCGAGGAGTGAAGATTTGGTAGTGTATACGAATTTTCACCCAAAATGCCAAAATCCGAAAACTTTGACTAAAATGCGGCACTGCCTAAAGTTGTCCGATTCGGCTCAAATTTTCACCAAGTCCGTTTTAGACCATAAGGAACAAGAATCCGCCTGGGGTTTATTAAAATTCGAAAATATATTTGCCTCCATACATTTCATTGCCACCCTAATGTACATGCTTCCTTCAATATGTTGCTGGGACGATATTTTTCAGGATGTACAGATTCCGTGTTATCCAGGAAGATACACCGTTTGGTTTGGTTTACACGCTGGTGGCATCATCGGACTCTATTTCTCCAAAAATTAAGTCGGCGGTCGTGTTACAGTCAATGCAGATCGTTACCGCGCAATGATCACTAATTTTTGGTTTGAAAACATGGATGACATTGATCCAGGCCAGATGTCGATTCAATAGGATGGCGCTACGTGCCATAAGGCAACCGCAACCATCGATTGGTTGGAATTAAAATTTGGCTATAAGTTGATTTTGAAAAATAGACCTGTCAATAGGCCTCCAAGGTCGTTCGATTTGACACCTCTCAATTATTGCCTGTGGGGCTACTTGAAGTCACTGGTTTATGCTGATAAACCAGCAACTGTTGACTTGGAGGCCATAATTTTTCGTGATATTCGTGACATACGGCTCGAAAAAGTGACCCAAAATTGGAGGTTCAGAATGCGCTTTCTCATGAACAGCCGTGGTGGCCGTATTGCCAAAATCAGTTTCAACTGTTAATACCATGTATATTTCAAAAAAAAAATTTGTTTGAAAAAAATTAAATTTTTTGTGTTATTTTTTACAACTTCAATTTCTATCGCAGTTAAAAAAAAACACCCTTCGGTTTATATTTATTCAATCAGAATCAATAACAATTGCAATACGAAGTTAACATTTACATCGTAAGCCTAGTACCTTATGCGCCCTTCATCTTCTTGCTGGGCAATCTTCTCTTGGATATTCCTTGGCTCCCCATGATATTTGGCATGTTTAGCCTCAGGTTTATGATAAGTCTGTTGCTGAGTTTGTTGTAATTTTTGCTTTGCAGGACTCACAATTGGTTCTGTATTCATAAAAAATAAATGTTATTCTTTCGTTTGGAACCACCTTGAACAGACTTACCTGCTATGGCGTTGTGGTTTACGCGATTTTCGGGATTCTTAATGAAAATCACCTGTTGATGTATTTTCTTTGAAGCAGCCGATTGCTTCGGAACATACGTCCTTTGTTGGGAGGCCTCATTAGGAGCACTGAATGAGAAAAATTCAATCTCTAGGGGACTGGCCTGATGGTCGTTAGACCAACATAAGTGTACCAAACACAAAAGCTTCAACAAATCAAAGAGAAAAAGAAATAATTTGTTTCTAATTTTTCGACCTTTATTTTAATTATTCTTGACTAATTATCCAAGCTTAAGGTCACTTCTGATTTTATAAAACTTTTTGTTTTTCTCTTTTCTCTCTCGATATTTCGAAGAAGAAGATTTCCAAAAGAAATCGAAATATCGAGAGAGAAAAGAGAAAAAGAAGAAGTTTTATAAAATCAGAAGTGACCTTAAGCTTGGATAATTAGTCAAGAATAATTGAGAAAAAGAAATGCAATAAATATTTATTTTTTTTATTAAATTTAGACAGTTATCTACTTACCACACACGACAATTTCAACATTTTTGTTGTTTTGTTTAAATCCTTGATTAAATACTAGCACGCACTTACTATTGTGTCTTCAATCTTAAACTGTCCAGACAAAAAACACAATCAGTTGTTCAAGCTGCCGCTGAATGAATGATCTTCTGCGGTTGTTTGAGAACCAATTTATTTCACTTGAGTTTTATGCAAATCAAGAACTCGAATGCAAACGTTTTGTCAAAACCCCATGTATATGCATTTGTACGTATGTAAGTAGGTAATATTTGAAGACCAAAGTTAAGCTCTCTACCAAAATCTCGCTGTCTCGTTATCATCACTTCGATTAATATTAATTTATTCATAAATTAACGCGGCTGCACCATTTCTCTTCGTTGGTTACGAAATACTTAACTAAGTAACTATAATTGGGTTTTGTTGTTGTTGGCTATAAATAACCGGATTCCTGAATAGCCTTTGATTGCACTTCGTTGGCTGTTGTTGTTGGTTGATCCATGGAATTTGTTTGAATTCCCTAAGTTGGAAGCAAGTGCCGCGCAATTGTTTACACACATTGTTTAAATAAAAATCTTAAACATTAAGTTGTCTTGATGATAACGGGGCAAATAAATAGTATAGAAATATTGCTGGGAATTCCTAGTACACAATTGTTTATAATAATAATAAGATACAATTGTATCTAATAAATTCTACTATTACTTACGAGGGACGTTGTTCAAGAATAAGCTAACCGCTCCTACTTAATTTTTGAGAAAACATTGTAACTAAAGTTAAACAGTAGAATGTACTTTTTGGAAAGAAATCCAGTGTATGAACGTGTAAAACTATTCTTCCTTTACTTGGTCCTTAGCTTTCACATACCAACGTATGAGGTAATTTTTAAGATTTTCAATAATTTTGTGGATTTTCAGGACCACAATCTTGCCAAATCAGGTATTATGAAATTAAAAAAAAATGGTTTCTCATTACATTCCATGAAGGAATTGGGGAGAGCTTCTCACAGCCAGTGACCTGTGCGCTTTCTAGTTTTATACTCACTGATTGGGACCTACAGTTTTTACACCGATTCCGAACGGTATTTTCAGAAACTTTTTCATGGCTAAATATTCGATAGTGTTGCCGTCACTATGTGAGGTGTCCGCCGTCGAAAGAAATTTAAGGTGGTCAGACCAGGGATCGAACCTAGGATCTCATGTACAAGAGTCGCGCACACTAACCTTTGCTATACTTATGTTATTGTGCAACGCTTGGTGGACATCGGTAGTGCAATGATAATGTGTGCGGTTCTTGTACAAGAGAACGTGGGTACGATCCGAGCGAGTATTCAGCCATGAGCAGAAAAATTCAATATCCAAAATACCATTCGCAACAGGTATAAACTGTAGGTCCCAATTATAGGTTTACGCCGATTGTTTCGGCTTCGGCGGCGGCGTAGGGACCTGGGAAAACTGGTGGCAGCGGCGGCGTTTCCAAATTCCTACGAAATTGACCCGGCTGCTGCTGTGCAGAGTTAAATTCTCAGGAAATTTTACATGCTGTTGTTCTAGTTGTAATGTGTACTGCAACCTGTTAGAGAATGGGACTGGTGTTGTAGGTCGTGAAATTTCGTCTGGTTGTTAGTAATGCACAGAATCTAGGAAGAACAAGAACCGAACGGACCAGGGCTTACAAGAACCGAAAGACGGGTCCAAATGACCAAAAACGGTTCTTTAAGGATCGAAAGAACCGAAAAAGGTTCCAAAAGGATCGAAAACCGATTCTGCAGGTACTGAAAAATGGGTTGAAAAGAACCGTAAAACAGAGTGATAGGACTCGTTTCCAAAGGAACCAAAATGTGTCAACCTTTGGGTGAGGTTACGAAAATGTGTATTTTTATCAATTTTTATAAAGATATTTCATTTAAGCGTCTTTGGAACAACAATTTGCTGAGAACCGGAACCAGTCCAAATAATCGGTTCTTATCGAAACCGGACGCGACCGAAAATGTGTATTCTTATCAAATTTTATATTCTTATAATAAGATATTTAATTTAAGACTCTTCGGACAGCAATTTGCCGCAACCGGTCCAAATACCCGGTTCTTCTTGGTTCTTCTACTCGGTTCTTATCTTCTTTAAATAAACGTAACCGCACATCATTACTGGCTGTTGTTATGCAAACTTCAGTGTCATTTAACTCCATAAGATATTAAGCAGACGGTTATTAGGTATGTAGATTTTAATTGATCAGTCATTAATTTATCGATTAAATGAAAGATTAAAAAAAAAGTTATACGCCGACGGCGCTGCGTCGATTTCTACGTAATATGGCTGCGGCGTGGCAACAAACTCAAAAAACTGCTGCGGCGGAGTAAAAGTCTAGTCCCAATCAATGAGTGTGTAACTAGAAAGCCCGCAGCTCATTGGTTGAGAGAAGCTCTTCCCAATTCTTTCATATGATGTAATGGGGAACCATTTCATTTTCTATTTTTATATTTGTAATTGCTATTCAATATTACCTAAATTGTAATTCCCACACAAATTTAAAGTACAAACACAGTGAAGATGTTCAAATTTCTATTCTGTAACACATTTCAAACTCCAATGGTGTAACACATTTCAAATTTGTATATTTCGATTAATTGAACACCCAACTTTGTACTTCCTTGGCATCCTACTGAATGTGTTCTTACGGAGAAATTGAACGTGGATACAACTTTTATTTTACTACTTTTGGAAATTTCAAATATTTCTGTAAACTAGGAGCAGAAATATGGTTCTTGAGTAAGGGAATTTGAATTTAAAGCTAAGGCCACAGTTTTAGAGAGGAAGCCAGGGAGTTAATTATGTAAGAAACGATATCGTATTCATTATAGTTTTGTCGGTAGTGAAGTTTTAGGAACGCATGTATTTTAAATGTTCTCTGAGCCAGCAGCTTTGGGGTGAGTGCATATTTGTTAGTGCACAGGGACAGGAATAGTTCCCACTAAGACCGTAATGCGTGGTGAAGAGCCACATCCTACTCGAGGTGCCCCTGCTGTTTACTAACCTGCTATTTAATACCTCCCTAATACAGAGTGTATAACTGTCTAGAAGTCGTTGGCAGCCCCAGCACTAGGATCGGATGCAGTGACCTAATGAATCACACAACTTAAATTACAATCATTTTAGAAACGTCAGCAAATTCAGAGAACAACATCCCCCTCAACGACATTTGGCATTAAACAACGGTTTATAATTGGGCCTGGAATGTAAGAACATTCTACGCAAAATCAAGACTCGAACATATCGACTTATGGAATGCTACAATGTGGACATCCTAGACCTAAGTAAAGTGCGTTGAATTAAATAGTGTCAAATCGCAATTACCATTTGGTCATTGCTTTATTTACTCCGGCCATGATACTCACAATGATACAAACAATGTTGGCCTTCTTCTTTCACCTACACGCTGAAAAATCTGTCGTTTTTTGTTGCTGGGATGCAAATATATGGCGTGTTTGGAGCTCGTCGCAAATATAATATAGTTGTTCGCAAACCCATAGTATTTGCTATTCAATATTACATGTTTGAGACAAAATGAAAAAAATTTTAAAATATATGTGTTTGCGACCCAAATATATATGTGTTTATGATACAAATACAGCTGTGTTTGTTGCAGGGGCTATCTTGTAAGTGTGTTATATATTCCTAAATATGCCTGTAAATTGCAGACGTAGTTTCATGTATTCAATCGTCAATGGTTTATCGGACGAAGGAAATCAAAATCGTTTGATCAATGACAAAATAATAAACAAAGGCTCGGACGGTTAAATGATTTGTGATGTTGCTTTGGAATTTGTATATGTGTTTCGTATACATATAGGTATGTGTGCTACCAAAGTCAGATACGATTTTAAGGAAAGAAACTTTAAAGGTCAACAACGTGAAGTCCTTTGTCTCTTCGAGCCTTTACTGAACAAACCGGTCATTTGTGAAATACAATAAAAACACACAAGTAATTAATGCACGCTTGGCTTGCACGACCTAGATTTGTATAGAAATATATTGGTTGTGTACCAACGCATAGTTGAAGCCTTCTGAAAACATAGGTGTTTCATTTCATGAAACAAAAGCAAATAATACATTCCATGCAAGTAAATGTCAGAATTAACGTTTTAAATCTTTTAATTTTTTGTATTATAAAAAAATTAATAAATGTGGATATGTATTGATAAAATTTATTATAATAAATAATAAAAATATATTGAATTCAACGAATAAATCGTTTCTAAATATTACAATGTTTGGCAGAAAATACGCACATGTTTCCTTGTAAGTATATAGAGGTAATGGGGGGAACACGCAAATGCTTCCACGTAAGTATATGGCTGTTTGGGATGAAGAACGCATATGTGTCCACGTAAAATCATACATATTTGCCAGTAAACATGCTTTTATTTGCCTTTAACAGCAAGTGTGTTTGCAACTTGCAAACATATGGATGTTTGAAGTGTGTTCCAAACATATACATGCTTCCTGCAGAATATGTTTGGGAGAATATGTGACAGAGGTTGTTTTTTTTTTCAGCGTGTGGGGTTAGAAATGCTTTAATATCATAGATGGTTATATATCTGATCGCATCGTCATTATGGGTTTTCATTAGAAATTCCTCAGGATTTCTGTGGCACAGGCGTGTGCACCTACTGAACCTGATGAAGACAGTCTGAAGGACGATTTCTATAGCCAACTGGATTTTGCTGTAAGATCCTTGTCAATTGGAGGTATTAAATTATATCTGGAAAATGTCATTAACAAAGTGGGCCACGGCAACAACTACCAAAAAGACGTGATGGGAAGACATGGTCTTGCAACTGTGAGAAGTGACAATGGTGACAGGCTCATTCTGTACTTGCTATCAACTGTTTATCGGTGGAATGAAATTCCCCCACAGAAATATTCACAAGTATTCATGGGAATTGCCTGATGGTCGAAACTTCAATCGAACTGATCAAACACTTGCCAGCAAGATGTTTCAGGGTTCCTTACTGGACGTCTGAACTAAATGTGTTGCTGATATTGATAGCGACAACCATCTCTCAGTCGGCACTTTCCATCTGCTTCCAGCGGCTGACAACGGTATGAGAGGCAAAATCATAAACTACAATACGGACCGCCTGCAGGATCCTCCTATATCAGTGATGTACGATCAAACTCTAATTTTACACAGGACAGTAAACGTACGTGGTCAGACATTGTGCGAACGCTGAAGGAAACTGCCATGGAGGCCTGTGGTGAAAGAGACGTGTGAATAAGCCTTGGCTTAGTGCAGAATCCTGGACCGAAATTCGGAATATACAATGCAAGACAACAAAGTTGATGAGTCAGTTAAAATCGGGCTATCGGCAATCAGCACATTGAGTGGGTTATACGGTCTGTTCAGATTACGACAATTATCTGCACAATATAGAAGAGAAAACCGAATGGGTTGCAAGCACAGCTAAGCTCCGTATTATGTACTCTTCAATAAAAAATCTGAACGGCAACAACATCAGGAGTACTGCATCGATAAAAGCTAATGATCACCAGATCAGCACGTGGAGAGATGACTTTACAACATAATCTAGACTTTCGGATGATGAAGATCAGGCTACTCCTTCGGCAGCATACTCACGTCGCAACCCGAGAAGCGACATTTGAACGGAACCCCGTCGCACGCTGAGATCGAGACGGCACAGGGAAAAATGAAGGATCACAAATCTTCTGGTCCTGATAATATTCCAGCGTATCTGTTGAAATGCGATGCATCAGCGTTAGCAGATGTCAGTCGCCGGTCATCGGAAGTGCATACATAGACAGCACAATCCCTACGGAGTGGAAAGAAGGAGTGGTTAGCGCTATCCCGAAAATAGCTGATCTAACGCTGTGAGGAATTTCAGAGGTATTACATTATTCAATGCAATAGGCAACAAATTGGCGACGCTTCTACTTCAGCGGATCTCGCCGCCGGCTGAAAAAATTATGCGAAAGGAGCAGGCGTATTTCAGGCCATGTAAACACACTCTTTTTAATCATGGAACAGTCAGTTGAGCCTCACTCGCCTTTGTACTTACTTTTCGTAGACTTTGAGTAAGTCTTTGATTGTGTACTCCATTTGATTGGAATAGCAAACTAGATAGTGCCCTTGATCCATGAACTGTACAGAGATGCAGAGTATACAGTTCGGGTTAATGCAATTGAAAACTAACCTTTAATCACATCAAAAGGAGTTAGGTAAGGATGTGTCTTGTCACCCACATTATGTCTTCTACTTGTGGACGATCACGTAGATGACATATGTCGTAAGAATGCCCGCAAATTTGGTGGAATCGGAGCCAGGTTAAAAAAACTCTCTGAAAATGCGGGAAAAGTAGAATTGAGGTTGAAAGTAAAGAAGACAAAAAGGATGAGTATTAGAACCGAGCAGAATACTCAACAGACACCTGATGGTTAGTTAATTGAAGACCTAGAATTAAGCAGCTATTTAGGATGCCAGATTACCAGGGATGGTGGCTCTGCGACGTATATAAGAGATAGAATAAATACGGCACGTGTTGCATTCATAAACCTGCACAAAATCTGTCGCAATAAGAGAATATCGGAAAAGACGAAATATTCAATTGCAGTGCAAAGTCTGTACTGTTGTACTATGTACTCGGAGCTTGATGAAGCTGACAATGAGGAAGACCCAATCGTTTGTCAATCGTTGTCTGAGACAACTAATCCGTATCTACTGGCCCATGACAATTTCCAATGAAGTGCTCTGACAACGTACATGTAACTGTCCAATTGAGTTGGATATACGTAAAATAAAATGGGGCTGGATCGGCCATATACTTAGGCGCCCAATATCAGATATTGCATATCGAAGGCCAGGGAGACCAACCACAGCGGTGTCTGGAAAGGAATGTAAACAAACTCTACTATCATGGAACCAAATTAAGTCACTCGGTCCAATCTGTTTTCACTCTCTCTCTATCATTTTCCTACTACATGGTCAATCAGCTTTGTCATGGATGTACGCTGGTCAAATTCACAGGTTTTGTTATTTCTACTTTTTTTGTTTACTGTTATTTGTGGTATATGTGTTGCATTTGAATTCAGAAGACCCCAAACAAAAACAAAATGCTCCCTTTTGTTACCCACAATAACAAGAACATCTACTGCGACTACCCACTTAACATTTATTCCGCCAGCATGCGGAGGTCTGGCCTGACCTGATAAAAAAAAGGATAGTGACACCAGTCTCTTTCGTTTTATTTGTGTATACTTATTCTCGTGAGCAGGCTCTCCAGTTTTTCGGTTTGCAGAAGTTAACAAAGGAACATTTCTCATAGGAACATTTGAATTATGAGACGCATAAGCGATAAGCAACCAGAAGCAAACTAATGTCCCTATTACCGTTCACCACTCAACTTAGTTTGGTCGACCTAGAGACGACCCAACTTCAACACGACCAAACTTATCTTTTGTATTGTGGTTGACAACTGATTTTGGTTGCAATTGTTATGGTGTTACCAGCTCAAAATATCAATTTTGACAAGTAAAAGCAGCTGATTTATGTGAAAATAAAAGAAGCTAACAATTGTGCTGTGCTTGCAAAATCGAAATGGATGTAAGTAGCATAGATTTTTTTTATGAAGATGGAGTCGAGAACGTGAATATATATGTGTTGCATTTAAGAAAAAATATTCGTGAAGCATCCAACCCTCTTGAACTGCCCAGTGCAAGAACGGTGGTCCTAAGTTAAAGTAGTGTTTGATTGATAGCAATGACGGCTAAATTATGTTTTATGTTGGTTACATTCTTTTCTATTTCTGTCCGTTTTATGTCCATCCAAGGATTAATATACAACAGAAACTCAAACTCGCAACTATAAGAGAACGCTAATGGACGTATGAAGACTCTTATATATTGCTCTATGATCGAAACAAAAGTACAAAACTCATGAAATGAGTGTTATTGTTGTAATTAAATCGGGGGAAAATGGGATAACAAGTGGAAAAAGCAAAATGTAATGAAGTGTTAGAGTAAAGCTATTCGATCTAACCAAATTTTCAGTACATTTTCAATTATTTAGGCCCCTATTTCGTAAACGACAGCATCGATTTCGTGTTTTACGCCCTCAATGGACGACGTGTTGGTTGTTTGAGCCCCAAATGCGACAATTATATTGTTTAACTTGGACCTCGAGATGAAAATTAACTTCTTCGGAAAAATGAGTTTTCAGTAAAAATTTGGAAAAAGCCTTTTAATATTTCCCAATTTTTTCAAGAGTAAAGTGACCCAGTTAATAAATTTCGAACTTTTAACTATTAGTGTGTCACTTCATATATGTCAAATTGACCATCGGCTTCGAAATAACAATGGTTCAAATTCCAAATATTGCATAGCCCTCCCTTTATAAGAATATAATTTGATACGGAAAAAATTGCAAAGCATACAAAGAGTCATATTGGAAGGCATATTTGAACCAATTTCGTTTTGTGGCTTTTTTAACATTTGAGCCATGCCCGTCTGTCAGGCTGGCTGGCTGGCCAACGCGATAACTGCAGTGGGTAAATCTTTACCGATATTATGTGTCCAAAATTAGTTTGGTACCTCCCATTCAAATCTGCACATTTAGTACAATATAACGTTTAATTTAAGCCTTTCCGGGTGCATTTGGTTAGCTTAAACTCAGATATAGGTTATCTATTTTCAAAATACAAATACATATGTGGGAAATTTTAGAAAGAAGCATGCAAAGAATTTTAAATTCTGATACATTAAGATATTTCTTTTGCAAATTGCAAATATGTGGGAAATCTTCAAAAGGAAACTTGGAAAATAATGTTATGTTAAAGTATTTGAAGATTTTCTGTAGAAAGTTAAACTTATTTAAGTGTTGGCAATACAATCGTGAAGTTAGATGACAGTTTTTCTAATAAATATTAAATTTATAGTATAAGTATATGGAGCATTTTAAAATTAAAGTTTTTTGATTACATTTTATACTAAAGAATGTAGGTTATATAAACCGAATCAGGTTTAACCGGGTTTTAACTGAAAAAACCGGTTGTACCGGGTTTTCGCTTTTCGAAACAACCGAAAAATCGGTTTGTTTTTTGAATACTCTAGTACTGAGACGAATTAAAACTGTGAAATTCGTTTATTGCGCTTTGTTATTGTTTGTGGACCGCCTTCAATTTTACAAAAATGTTATTATTTTATCAATATGAACGAAAACATCATCAATTTTTGTTTTATGGTTAACTATTGATTGTTTTATATATCAGATTAAAAAAAGGCCTAATATAAAAGCATTTCCTCTGTTTTGTTCGGCAACTAATTTATCAAAATTATTTAATAACAGTGTCTGTTGCGGTCTCAATAACATAGTACGCGTTTATAGACTTCAACCAAGGGTTGCCGGCTCAAAGTTTGCTGCTGTACTTAGTATAGGCAAGAACCCCACAGTATGGCAGGGTGGTTCATATATATAAAATTGCCAGAACAAAACAAGGTGTAACACATTTGGTTGATGAATTGACTTACCAAAAAGGCACAGTGTTGGGACGCTGCACAATAGTGAGTCCATATTACTATTGTTCACCCCATACGTCAATGACATGAAATGATGGCATGGAAACGTTTGGCCCGACAAACTCTTTACAGGAGTTAGTGAAATCTTCGACCAGAACATAAGTAGTGAAGTAGAGAGAACAAAATTACGTACGGATTCAGCGATTACCCCACGTATTTATGGGCTTCCTAAAATTAATAGGGATAATTATACACTTGGACCGATATGTTTCGCAATAAACGCACCATCCAGTAATCTTTGTAAGTATTTGACAAATATTCTGACGTAGATAACAGAAACAATGTGGAGATTCGGTACAATTCAAAGAGATGGTGGTGAACACGGAAATACAAGAAGATGATGTTATGTTCTCATCAGATGTTGTCTCATTATTTCCCAGTATTCCGGTAGAGTAGGGGATAAATGGCAGGTGATACAGAAGTATACGGATATGACGGGAATTTTATTTATGAAGGCTGTACAATTTTGCATTAACGACAACCGATACTTAAATTACAAGGGGAAATTTTATCAGCGGGGGAAAAGTCTCCCGATGGGATCATCGTCATCACCAGTGGTTGGCGATATGGTCATGGAGGAGCTTCTGAGTGAGTGTATCGATGACTGTGATATTGAACCTAGCATACGGACGAAGTATGTTGAGGACCTGTTTGGGATAATTGGGAGCAGTGCAATGGAAAATATTCTGACCATATTTCAAAGCTATCTATAATATATAAGTAGATATTAATAGTACCGTACTAATTTTTTTACACGTTATATACCCATGCACTGTTAACTAAATCCAATTAATTTTTTTGTAAATAGAAAAAAAAAATTTAGAGAGTTTTAATCCCAAACAAATCATTTATCAAAGTTCGACTTCTTTCACATATTAAGTTCTCCTGAGCTCATTTATGTGTAGGATCTATTTCTTTTTTTGTGTGTTTTTAAGAACAGTTCAGTCCACGGTTGCCACGGTTGGTAATATCCAACCAAAATTGGTAACATTTAAACGGCTTAGTAACATGGTATCATTTTATTCATTTTGGTAACCTTTTGAAATGAAATAAGTAACATAAGAAAAATCATTTGATTTCATACATCTATTAGAAAATTGTACGAAATGTGATCTAAAATGTTACTTACAAACAGAAGAAAATTTGAAGGAGTGGCAACACTATTTGGGAGAATTGTATGGTCATGGGCGTAACCAAAATTCGCTCTTTGTCGTCGTTCGCATAAAATAACCAAATCTATTCGTCTCTTTCGCAGTAACGAACTGTTTGTGCTTTCATTGGTCTTATAATCAGGATACTTGGGCACTATAGAAAATGAAAAATTTGGTGACAAATTCCACTTTTCAAAGAATGCTGGCTTGCTGTAGGGTGCATTTTCAAATGATCACTATTTTACTTTAAGTGTATTTGCCAAAGTCTTGTCTTTCAGAAAAATTTGTACAGGTTTCTTAGACAAACTAAAGAAAATACTGAATGAATCGGGAAAATATTGTATTTTTACAGGTTGAAAAGAAATTTCAAATTTGAGAAGTCAGCATTTCCAAACGCCTTAAGACAACTTAAACATTTTTACAGTGCGTATCTCAATTTCGAGGTGTTTTCAGAAATATTATTTTTTTCTCAAGTGGCCGATATTAAAAAAAAAAATTCAAAAAGTCAATGAAAAAATTGGCAATTTTAACCCTCTAATAGTCCGTTCCAAAATACTTGAATGAGAAATCTGAGAAGTTAAATTTAATTTAAACACTAATAGTGAATCAACAAGATCAAAAATATGTTAACATAAGGTAATATCGCACAGGTAAAACACAGGTAAAGGTTAAATGAAGACCGCCTCAAGACGGCCTTGCCGGTTTACATGGAAAATTGTAACAGTTTTTTTTTACCTTTTGTGTTTCATACGTGTGTTATTATTTACCTTTTGTCTTAATTATTTCATACAAACCAAGTAGAAAAATTTCCAAAAACAACTCACTTGTTAATTTTTATTGAAAAATATATGATTTTTTATTCAAAAAGTAAGGCAATAAATATAAATAACTGAGAAAAAAAACGTATTGAAAGTATTGAAAATTTTTAAAACATATATTGTGTTTTTGATTTTTTGCACAGCCTACACTTTTTTACCAATGGAAAATGATAAAATTTTTTGTATCGAACGTCATGAACAGGGTGAACCGCTCTTTTACCATTTTGTGAAGCTGTTGCTTGTAATGATTCACCTTGTGTTGAACGTGCAACAAGTGCTGTATTTTATATATAATTTGAATCATTCAATCTTTCAGTGTGAATGCATAATATAGAATATACGTTACAGCCATTTAAATAGAATGATAAAATAGTTGTTTAATACATCTCGTGTTTTTCCTCGAATGTAGTATCTACCCATAAGATCATCCATGAGATCAACACCTCCCATATGACTATTATACTTGTGAATTATTTTCGGACAGTCAACTTCAACATATTGCTTATTTTTACTACTACTTTAGCTTTCTGTTGAACTTCATTAGCTGTTGCAAATGGCTCGATACTAATCTTACGCTCTTGTTGTCTTTACACAACACATTAGTAACAGCGATTCCATAAACTGTAGCATTATATTCATTCGAATAACCGAATATGCTGGAAGCTTGCAATTTTGAATTCAATTTACTCGGACAGTTCACAATCTATAGATTCCACGAGCAAGTAAATAAACCAGCAGTGGAGGTGAAGTATAAAAGTTGTCGAAACACATACTGGTCATTCAAATTGTTTGCAAAAACTCAAACTCGAAACAGTGGGTCGTATCCTGGTTCACCTTTCTTTTTTCGTTCACTTTCATCACGCAATGATAGAGGTGTCTTTATTCGCATGAAAACTTTGACATTGGTCCAAATGAATTTCGAGTTGACCAATAACTTTCCAAGTTTGGATATTTATAAACGCTCAAATATATGAGGATACCAATGTACTTATAAAGGGGTTTTCAACAGAGACGCTACAAAAGTAAATCGATAGGGACAGCAAACGACGCCATATTTTTTCCCGCTCTTTTGACATTTCTCTTCAGTAAGGTTTGCCATTTCATCATGGAAAGATATACGAGCCAACAACGAGTCGAAATTATTAAAATTTACTACCGAAATGTGGAGTCAGTGGCCTCAACTTTAAGAGCGCTACGTCCAATTTATGGTCGTCAGAATCGTCCTACCAGATCAACAATTGAGCGTTTAGTGGAAAAATTTGAATCCACAGGCACAGTACAAAATGTTCCCGTGCCAGTGAGACAAAGAAGTGCCCGTAGTGTCGAGAATATTGCTGCCGCTGAGGCTTCAGTTCAAGAAAGTCCAAATGTGTCTCTCACACGTCGTTCTCAAGCGTTGGGCATCTCTGTGACGTCGTTGTGGCGAATTTTGCGAAAAGATCTTGGCCTACATCCTTACAAGATCAAATTGACGCAAGAACTGAAGCCGCTTGACTACCATAAGCGTCGTATGTTCGTGAATTGGGCTGAGCAACAACTTGAAAATGATTCGGATTTTCATCGGAAAATCATCTTCAGCGATGAGGCTCATTTCTGGCTGAATGGCTTCGTCAGTAAGGAAAATATGCGTTATTGGTCAGACAGCAATCCACACGTAATCCATGAGTCATCATTGCATCCCGAAAAAAATTACGGTTTGGTGCGGTTTATGGGTCGGCGGCGTCATTGAGCCGTACTTCTTCCGTGATGATTAAGACCGGCACATTACTGTGATTGCAAATCGCTACCGTTCAATGATAACCGAATATTTTTGGCCCCAATTGGATAATATGGACTTGGACGACATGTGGTTCCAACAGGACGGCGCCACAAGCCACACAGCGATTGCCACAATCAATTTATTGGAAACCAAGTTTGGTGAACGTATTATCTCACAAAATGGTCCAGTCGATTGGCCACCTCGGTCGTGCGATTTGACGCCGTTAGATTATTTACTGTGGGGCTACGTCAAGTCTATGGTCTATGCATATCGAACGTGAAAATTGGGTTCAGCGTCTGGACTTCTGCAAGCGTGCCCGTGGTAGCCATGCAAAAGAAATCGAGTTCCATACATAATGGCATCGACCATACTTTCACAGGAATAAAGAATTTCATTGGTATCTAAAACCGGTTTTGTTTTATTTAAAAAAACTTTTGTAGCGCTCTTATTGAAAAACCCTATATGTTATCAGAAAAAGCATTGAATATTGTATTAATATTTGCAACGCGCGCTGATCGATTCGTCTCGTCAGCAATCGATCAACAATATCGGTTGTGAAGAAACATTGAAATATTGTTTGAATTCATTTACATGTGCTGGCAAACTTGAATCACCACGAAATGCTAACTGATTCACATGTATAACCGAATATTCTTTTTCTTCTATATAATTGTGGGGAACTCAGTCGAACCTTTGACAATGCTATCAATATCTGAAAACAAATCGTGAATTTCCAGTTTGTGTTATAAAAATTACAATTTCATATGCTGCATTACGTCACAAGCTGTCGACGTAATATCTGTGGTCACAAACAATGACAGCCTAACTCGAGTTAGGACAAAATTGAAAATAAATTTTTGAGAAGTCACCGTGCTCAAGTATGCAACTCTCTTTTGTTAAGAAGTAAGTAAAAGAATTCGTTTCCTTGTTATCTGTAACAAAGTAATCACAAAAACTTCGACTCCTGATATCCAGTAAAGATATTAAGATATTAGATATTATTGTCTGTGAACACAGATATGTGGACCAGTACTTTCCAATGTAGGTAACGGTGATCGCGGTTGTTTAGCTCTTTTATGCATTGATGTTGATGCATTTGATGAAGAAGTTGCAATTGGAGGTATTCTTGTTGTTGGCAAAATTTTTTCAGCAAAAGCATTTGGGTTCATAGTTGAGGATGCTGATGATGGATTATCATCTGAAATGAATGAATGGTTTCCCATTACATCCCATGAAGGGACCGGGGAGAACTTCTTACAATCACTGAGCTGTGCGCTTTCCAGTTTTCACTCACTGATTGGGACCTACAGTTTCGATAGTGTCGCCGTCACTATGCGAGATGACCGCCGCCGAAAGAAATTTTTTTTTGAAGGTGGTCAGAGCAGGGTTCGAACCCAGGATCTCATGTACAAGAGCCGCGCACACTAACCATTGCACCACCGACGGCCTCTGTCCTCGGTCATCTGTCGAACTTATATTCTGAGAAATATTAACAGCATTAGCAATGTTTATGACGCTTCCTTCTTCGTGTGGAGATATTGTATTTGGATTACAATCTGTATCAATTGGCTGGTTTTAACTACTGAAATCTTCTTCATCAGTTTGCACTGAATCCATGAACTCCCTGATTTCCTCGCCACTAAGTATTTTGAGGTTTACTCAGTTTAGTCGTTCCATATTTATACTAAAAAATGCAATAAAAATTCATTGAACGTACATACACTCAGAGAACTAATTGTTTGAAAAGAGGTCATAGCAACCGTAAATTCGGATGTTACCACCGAATTGAGGTTGCCACAACCGAATTGAGGCTGCCACAACCGGATTGAGGTTGTTACGACCGAATTTAGTCTCCACAACCGAAATTCGGTTGAAGCAACCTCGTTTCATAATTGATTCGGTTGTGACAACTGAATCTTCAAATTATATTCACTCAGTTAACTCATTTTTTTAAAATTTTGGCTGAAACAACCGAATTTCAAATTAATTCGGATGCAACAACCGAAATTGGTACCTAATTCGGTTGGGATAACCGAATCTGGTCTTAACCAACCTCAGTTCGGTTGTAGTAACAGAATTTGGCATCAATTCGGTTGTAACTATCGAATTTGGTTCAATTCGGTTGCAATAACCGAATCTACCCTTAATTTTGTTGCAACGACCGAATTTGGCGTCAATTCGGTTGCTGTAACCGGATTACTCATGGATTCTGTAGGTACAACCGAATTCATTTTCAATTCGGTTACCACAACATAATTCTATGTATTTAAAATCTGACATTTAAAATTTTATAATCAAATATTATTTTAAAAAGGTAAGTAAAATAGCCGAAACAACAACAAACATAAGTAAAATATATTTTGTATTAAACCGTCTTATTTTGCATATGTTATTTAAGCAGATATCAACAGCAGATATATATATTCGGTACTCTGGATACAAAACGGCTTTGGACCTAGAGCAACCGATACAACACGTCAGAATTAGTGCGGTGTCCCATGATGGCCGGGACTTCAATAAAGGTTGGAAGAGGCATGTAAATTAAATGTATTATTCTACTTATATAGATTACCCAAATATATATGACTTTATTTTCTCGCTTTTTAATTCATTTATAAAAATACAAATAAATCATCACTTAATAATAAAAAAAAACTTTAATAATTCATTTATGACAGTATCTAAATTCGGTTGTAGCAACCTCTAATTCGGCTGAGACAACCTCTAATTTGGCTGTGCCAACCTCTAATGAGGTTGTGCCAACCTCTAATTCGGCTGTGACAACCTCATTCGGTTGTGACAACCTCTAATGATGTTGTGTCAACCCCTAATGAAGTTGTGTCAACCTCTGATGAGGTTGTGTCAACCTCTGATGAGGTTGTGTCAACCTCTGATGAGGTTGTGTCAACCTCTGATTAGGTTGTGCCAACCTCTAATTCGGTTGTGACAACCTCTTAATTCGGTTACGGCTAATTCGGCTGTCTCAACCGAATTTTTCTGTGAGTGTAAAGGTGAATGTTTACTATTTTTCTATGCACAATTAAATAAACACAAATTTATATGTAAACAGGCTAGATCTCCTTGAGGCGGTCTTCATATTTCATAAAAATATGATAAAAAATTCTTCCACTTTGACATGAAACCAAATGAATAATATAGTATTGGTGCTTACGTTGCGGAAAAAAATTCCCACTCGAATAAAACAATAGCAAGTAATACATCGGTCTATAAGTGTAGAAGACCAGCCTTTGAAAGTTGCAACGACCCCCAAAGAGGTAACACCAAGTTATGATATTATTACCGAGTATTTTCCAATCGGCTCCACTGTGTCACATACTAAAATAAAACATCTTTATTTAAATATATTAGTGTTGTTTTTTTTATGAAACTATATCGTTTAATTTCAAAGATACACATACATATACATTTATCCAATTAAATTTAGTTTTTATATTTATATATAGATTTGCACACACACATCTATGTATAAAGGTCTATACAGCTAAATACATACAAAGTACAATAAGTATAATTATTACAAAGTTACATTCTAATTACGTGTACATGATTATGATTGTTATAAACCAATATGGATTTTTTTCTTTTTCTTTTTTTTTGTTGTTAAAATATCGATTTTCGGTTTTACAGCGTAGTAATTATCGTATCCATAAAATTATATCATTTGTTGCATCTGAGTTTTTTGTATTTTATACAATTTAAATTAGTTGGTTTACACACATTGAGGGTTGCATTGATTGATAGTTTATTTGTTTTTTGTTTCAGGCGGGGAGGGGTTGCTACTCACAGCGATTTGCACAATTTTCACTAAATCTGATTAAGATCTTCACTCCAAGGTTGCTGGTGGCGGTTGTGTTTGTGCTCTCTAGAAAATTTACATAGAATCTAATTGTGTGGAAATTATCTAGGACATTATAAATTCATTTTACATGTTAAGTTTGATATGATGACAGATTGTTTTACTTGCTGGGGTTTACAACATTTGGCAACTTTTATTCTTGTGTTTCAATATTTTTGCTGTAATTTGTGGAATACAAAACAAATAGCATCAATGGGTGTGTAGTAAACAGGAGATTTATAAATTAGAAAACAATTACTAATGATAACATTCGACATGGTCGAATTTATTCAACCTCCATCATATGAAAAACGTTTTCGGGTCAATTAAATCTATAACATTTGAGGTTTAAGATTTAACATAGACATGCTTGTGATTTTTAATATATATTGTTGTATATTGTTGCACTGGTCGTTATGGTAAAATTCTTTTTTTCATAGTTGAGGTTACATTTAAAAATGTTTAACCTAAAACCGCAATGCATATAATTGCATTTCAATGGATTTTTTACTGTAAACATACCAAACAGTATAAAATGTAAATAAAAACTCATCAGTTTAAGTGAATTATTCTTGAATTTTTAAATCTGTTAATGGTTTCGAATTTTAAATTATTATTTTTTATCAACATAAATTGCAATTTCCCTGCACTGACAAGAACAGTGATTCAAAGTATAGATTGACTGAATCTTCAAATTATATTCACTCAGTTAACTCATTTTTTTAAAATTTTGGCTGAAACAACCGAATTTCAAATTAATTCGGATGCAACAACCGAAATTGGTACCTAATTCGGTTGGGATAACCGAATCTGCTCTTAACCAACCTCAGTTCGGTTGTAGTAACAGAATTTGGCATCAATTCGGTTGTAACTATCGAATTTGGTTCAATTCGGTTGCAATAACCGAATCTACCCTTAATTTTGTTGCAACGACCGAATTTGGCGTCAATTCGGTTGCTGTAACCGGATTACTCATGGATTCTGTAGGTACAACCGAATTCATTTTCAATTCGGTTACCACAACATAATTCTATGTATTTAAAATCTGACATTTAAAATTTTATAATCAAATATTATTTTAAAAAGGTAAGTAAAATAGCCGAAACAACAACAAACATAAGTAAAATATATTTTGTATTAAACCGTCTTATTTTGCATATGTTATTTAAGCAGATATCAACAGCAGATATATATATTCGGTACTCTGGATACAAAACGGCTTTGGACCTAGAGCAACCGATACAACACGTCAGAATTAGTGCGGTGTCCCATGATGGCCGGGACTTCAATAAAGGTTGGAAGAGGCATGTAAATTAAATGTATTATTCTACTTATATCGATTACCCAAATATATATGACTTTATTTTCTCGCTTTTTAATTCATTTATAAAAATACAAATAAATCATCACTTAATAATAAAAAAAAACTTTAATAATTCATTTATGACAGTATCTAAATTCGGTTGTAGCAACCTCTAATTCGGCTGAGACAACCTCTAATTTGGTTACATTTAAAAATGTTTAACCTAAAACCGCAATGCATATAATTGCATTTCAATGGATTTTTTACTGTAAACATACCAAACAGTATAAAATGTAAATAAAAACTCATCAGTTTAAGTGAATTATTCTTGAATTTTTAAATCTGTTAATGGTTTCGAATTTTAAATTATTATTTTTTATCACTGACAAGAACAGTGATTCAAAGTATAGATTGATACATGAGAGCACTAATATGGAGCTTTCCTAACATATTGGAAACTCCACAATGTTAAAATGTTGAACTGCGAATTCGACTCCAACTCCAAGTCTACAAACAAACTAAACTTATTTACATGTTTTTTCTTTTCTTTTACAACCTCATGAGGTCATTAATTAAACAAATTTCAACGTATTCCTCCAACTGGTACTATCCTTCGCCTTTTCTCGCCAGTTGGTAACACCCAGCATACGGAGGGATTCTTCTGCCTGGTCTTTCCAGCGTCCTCTTTTTCTGCTCCCATCGGGTACGTTATTGATAATCTTTCACGCTGGCTCATCTTCGTCCATTCTGATAACATGGCCTAGCCAACGCAATTGACCTAATTTGATACGCCTAGCTAAGTCCACGTCAGGCTGATGACAGAGTGAGCCGCTACAGGCGTTGCTATGATATGTCGCTACAACTTGCTACAAAACTCTGCTTGTGTTTACTTATGTACTCGCTCAAATGTTGTCAGAGTGAGAGCAGAGCTACAAAATAGTTTCAGTGCTTGGCCGCTATAAAGCAGGTAGTGAAATTATTTATAGCAGCGACATATTGAAGTGAGAGAGAAATTAAAAACAGAGAGAGAGAGAGTTAAAATAAAAAATTTGGCATAGACAATGTGTGGGTGCATGCGTGCGTTGTTTTTTTAAACAGTTTTTCGCATTGCTTTTTATTTTCTATTGCAACCGCACGCGTCTATTATGAAATCTATGAAATTCTCCATTTTCTCTATTTTTATTTATTTCATGTATTCCTTCCTTTTTGGCAAAAAATACGTTATAAGTATTGGTTGACATAAAAAATTCTTCTTCCGAATCCATGTTAAACAAATAAGCTCAAACAAAAAACTACATCTCATTACAAATTATGACACACAAAACATAAACAAATGAAATATAAATACACTAAAGAGCGTAAAAAAGTTTGCGCTCACATTCTCTCTCTCAAAACACACACAATGTAGCGCTTACCCTCACACGTCAAAGATTGATATAGCAATAGCGGTTGTAGCTTCAAGCATAGCAACGCCTGTAGTGCTCACTCTGTCATCAGCCTCAGATTACAAATAATATAGCTATTGGTTCCAACGATGTCGGTACTCGTCGTTTTCTTTAGCAGGACCTTCAGCCGTAGTCCGTATGTGGAATAAACTTCCGGCTAGTTTATTTCCCACCAATTGTGACATACAAACATTCAAGGCAAATATCAACAGACACTACTCCCTCTTTCCACCCTCTACTACCTCAATTAAAAAAAAAAAAAAAAAAAAAATATTTTACGGAGATTGTTTTTCTCGAATACTCCCAGGTGTTTTTCATCCGCTTGCGATTTGACCCAAGTTTCGGAGCCATATGTCAGGACAGGTAAAATGAGAGTCTGGTATAGCTACGGTTTTGTCTGTCGAGAGAGAGCTTTGTTCCTAAACAGCTTGCTGTACCCAAAATAGCATCTATTTGCAAGTACATTTAACTAGAGTTGTGTAGTTCACGAACGAACTAGTTCAATTGAACGATTCACTCTTGTGAACTAGATGAACTAGTTCACACTGTTCCGCTCTTTTGTTTCAGTAGTTCACTTGTTTCAGCAGCTTTTTGTATTTCAGTTGTGCTCACTCAATTTGCACAAAGGTGCGTAATATTCCAATCTTTGTGGAATAGATATGTAACGGCTTCTACACAATAACTACAGCGCTAATCACCACTTTTATTCCAAAATATAATATTTCAGAAACGGAATAACCTAATCGTTAAGTCGACCTTAAATAGGGCGATTTAGTATAAACAAATATCATAGTATCCAAAACACTTTAGAACTCTGCAAAAATCAAATTATTTTCGCGATCATTCGCTCCGATTGAACTAAAACTACAATTTGAACTGCAATGAGCTCTTTAGTTCACAGCTCATATGAACTGTTAAACTGAAATGCTACAATGAACTAGTGAACTAAATGAACGAACTAGTTCATTCTGATGAGCTGAACTAAAAAGAGCGCTCACTTGAATGAACTAAAATTCCCAACTCTACATTTAACCTTCTTATCTCCAGGCTGACCAGCCCGCCTACTTCCTACCTACCCTATTAATAACATTACAAAAAAATTAAGAAATCGTTCAATTTACTTAAACATCATCGAAAAAATACTTTTATGCCAGTAGTGTATGAATATATAGGGTGTCTCAGTAAGATTGCACTTTTTAAATTTAGTGTAATTTTTTTGTGCAAGTGACATTATATTAAAACTGGTGCGCTTTAATAAAGAACAACGCGTTATAATTGTGAAAACTTATTAGACAAATTTGGAACGTCATGCTGAGACCGCACGCAAACTTCGAAGAATTTTCAGTTGAAAAAGTGCCCCTAATGTGTCAACCATTCGAAGAGTGGTCAACAAATTTGACAAAACTAGGTCGGTTATGGACAGTAACACTCCTGTGCACCAACGTACCGGTTGCTCTATTGAAAACATTACTGCTGTAAATGATAGTGTCGCCGTAAACCCGAAAACATCAATTCGGCATCGCTCTCAACAACTTCAAATTTCACGAAGCACTATGCAGCGAATTTTGACAGAAAATATCCACTTTTATGCGAACAAAATTAAGCTTACTCAGATGGTCAAACCCGCAGACCATGGAAAGCGCCGGCAGTTCGTTCAATGGGTCATGGAGCAAAGTGAAGTCAATGCAAATTTTTCAAAAAAAATCATCTTCTCCGATGGAACGCATTTCCATCTGAATGTCTTCGTGAATAAACAAAATTGTCGTAGTTGGGGCTCAGAAAATTCTCATGCCATCCATGAGAAACAAATGCACCCACAAATGCACGAGCAACTGTCTGGTGCGGTTTTTGGTCAAGCGGCGTGATTATGCATTAATTTTTTTTGAACATGAAGCCGAATTGCAGCATTCGTCACAGGAATATGATAACGGATTTCTTTTGTCCTCACCTGGACGGCATGGATCTAGACGACATGTGGTTTCAGCAAGATGGCACCATCGATCGATTTATTCTAGCAACGATTTCCAGAACAAATTATCTCAAGAAATTCAGATGTCAACTGGCCATCAAGATCATGCGATTTAACGCCGTACGATTTCTTTCTTATGATTTGTCGGCGCCACGGCTGGCTCGGATGTGACGCAATCTGGAAGTTAAATATTTACGACTTTTTCAAGCAATTAGGACCGTATCTCGACAATAGTTTATTCACATAAGCCAGTGACTTCACGTAACTCTAGAGAAAATAATCTAGAGACGTTAAATCGCCCAAGCTCGGTGGCCAATTGACTGGCCCATTTCGATAAATAACGCGTTCTCCAAATGATTGTTTCAATAATTTTGTTTAAGTCTTTGACGAGCTATATGGCATGTAACGCCATCCTGTTTGAAACATATTCCTTCAGTCAACAGTGCGATCAAACTGGGGCACGAAGTAATCGATTATCATAACTCCGTAGCGCTCGTCGTTGACTAAAACGTTCTCGTGATTTTAATTTTTAAAGCAATATGGACCAACGATTCCATTGGCCCTTAAAGCACACCAATTACAGACTTCTTGTGGATGCAACGGTGCCTTGTGAATAACTCGTGGATTTTCTTTCCTCTAAGTTCGGGAATTTTAATTCATTGAACCACGAATTAACCTCCTTACTGAACCATGATCCAAAAACGATGTACTAAAGTAGACTGTCAAAATTTCTCTTCATTCCAATGCCATTAAACAAAATGAATGAAGCGTTAATCAATCTCTGCTCTCTCTCTCTTACTCTCTTCAGTGAATATTTATTGTTATTGTATATAACTATACAAATTCATACCATGTTGAAGTAAAATTACATAAGCTATCCAAAAAGTATGATATAATCAAGTTATGACGCGAGAGAGAAATGCGTTTAAGTGAATTGTTAGCACTTCTTTGTTCTCTTTTACCAGGGTTGCTAAATTGCGCACATCTTCTGGTCGTATACTTCTTGAACGTCTTTACATGATCTTCGAAATAAATTTGCACAATTTGCAAGCGTTGTTCTGTTATCAGTCTGCTAATGATGAAGCTCAGTACTCAGTTTTTCTGAAATTTTCGTTGCTATAGGATCAAGTACAGGGTTCTTACGCCAAACTTATTTCGTACGAAAACAATTGTTTCATAAATTTTTGGTACCGGAATTATGACATTTCGATTATTGTAGTAAACAAAAGTAATGCCAAATATGAATTATTAATAGTACAAATATGAATTATTAATGAAAATTTTGCAAGGTAAGTCAGAGATATGTGGTAACTCTCTGCAACAAAATTTTCCTTTTAGAGATAAATGACAAAATTTTTTGCGAAAATTTCGCAAGAACTGAACACGGGGCTTAAAACGGAGAACAATCCTGAGCAATGGTTACAAAAGCCGACAAAATTTGAAAACTTTCAAGACTCAGAAACTACAGTATACTTGCTTTAAGGTGTGAGGTGCGTTGAAACCGAATCTTTCCTCAGAATTTTTATCTATCTAAAAATTTAACCTAAATTTAAGAACCCCGCTTTTATCTACATTTGAGACGGTACATTATCGCACATTAATCTTAAATCGCCAAATTTGTTATGTCATCTGAAAGCCAAATTTGTTATCAAATGCAGGTTAAACAGTTCCAATATATTATTCGTTTTTTGAATAAACGAAATTACTGGTTTGGAATTTTCGATATTAATGCAATTAAATCGATTTTCGCTATATTTTGCGATTTTTCGTCACGAATTATTCAGAATGGGGTTTGAGTTCTTGCTCTGACCACATTTCCTCGCCTATCAGCTAACGCTATCAGCTTCCGTGTAAAATCTTTCGTCTTCGGTATAAAACTGTAGACTTTTGTCAGTGAGTTCGTAAATTTGAAATCATGCAGCCCACTGATTGTGAGAAACTTTTCCTTATCTCCTGGGGAACTTAGTTATTTTTTTAAAAGTAGTTTCAATTTTAATTCATGGTTCTTACATATTTTCTTAACGATGGAGGCTAAAATTCATTTTTAATCTAAGCAATTTGTACTAACAACCTTACTATTTATCATACAATTTTACATGTCTCTGCATCAGTTTACTAAGTCTGATAACATTTTCCTAATTATACAATTTACTAAGTTTCGATATCTTTTGTTTATTACCTTCTAATATTTTATCAATTTTATCAATCAATTGAAATGTCAATCAATGATACATAGTGGTTTTATTTCAATATAATATAAAGTAAAATTACGTACACTTGGTTTGATTACCCTACACCAAGAGTTGTGACAATATATAGAATTCATAACATTGGCATAGGGAAGGATATGATTTGTTCCTCGTCATTGTATCTAGTAATAATCTACATAACATTTGTCCTTCCTTCGCAGTCTGGACTTATAACAGCCTTTCTAAATCTTCACTTTCAGCTTCACTTGTAAATGAATCGGTATCGGTGAAATAATCTTCGCCCCGGTTACGTCGACAACACACGCGTCGACTTATCTCATCATCACTCCAGTGTTCGAATTCTTCCTTGTGGTGTTCCAGCAGCATCAGGGAGGGGAATAAACTATCACATCCGCCACAGCTACGTACACAAGCAAATGAAGAACAAAAGCCAGAGACAATATTTAAGTTAATACAATATAATTTGGCGTAGCAGATAATTCTCAGAAATCTCTTACCCAAAATGTCGTTTCTTTTGTTGATGTGATGCCAACTGCCGGTGACAATGGAACGCTCGGTCGCACACGTTACAGGTAAGTGATTCATCTGAAATATACAAATTGTAATTGTCAGAGAGACACGGGTTTTGTTCATGGAAAT
This sequence comes from Phaonia tiefii, assembly GCA_963931995.1. Lineage (NCBI taxonomy): Eukaryota > Metazoa > Arthropoda > Insecta > Diptera > Muscidae > Phaonia > Phaonia tiefii. The sequence goes on from OZ008367.1 coordinate 91,451,657, forward strand.
AAGTCTGATTGTGTATCAATATTAAGGCAAATAATTGCTTAGGACAAAGTAACGAGTAGATAATTTTTCTCAGAAATTAAATAAGTTTCTATAATGAAGTGTAACAAGCAAAGGATTAAAGGGAATTTGAGGGTCCAAAGCCGAAACCTAAAAACCGGGTAAACATGTTAAACGGTATTTTTCATTTAACTGTGTGCCGGATTTTTACAAAATAAAGTTATTCAACGAACCGAAAATCGGTTTTAAAACCCCTTAAAAAAATTAAAAATGGAGTAATAAAAGATATGAATTTCAAATTTTAATGAAATTTTCAAATTAAGAAACATCAACTCTATTTTCGAATATGATATGACTAAATTCAAATTTTATATAAATTTCATAAATTTTTGAAAAAATTTCAAATTTTTTTCAAATATTAAAATGATTTTATAATTCGAATAAGATTAAAAGCTTTCCATGCAATTGGAACGAAGTTCCTTATCGCGCGAGCTAAATGAAAAAAAAAATTATCAACTTTTGTTTTAACACTATTCCAGTAACCATAGTGATAGCCCACTATTATCAACTACATTGTTTACTTTTGCTTTGGTTTGTGTCTAGAGTAACGGCTTAGCTCATAGAGCTTGTTTAATGGGAAGTTTTCTAGGTGGAGCCTGTAACCAATATTTAGTATATGTGACCTGGTCTATGGAAAGGGGGCTTAGGTGTCAAAAAATCGATTTTCACTTTTTGGTTGATTCGGATGGAAGATGAGGTACTTTTTCACGTGGTGAAAAGCAGAAAATCCTAACTTGCTTAGAAGTGTACAAAAAATGTAGAGAAAGAAGAGTAAAAATACGACAAAATATAATTTATTGGTAATGAACAAAATACATTGAATTATAAGCTTTTTTAAATGTTCCACACTAGCAACTTACACGATGAACTATAATAATATTCCGACCAACAACAACACTTACTGGACGTCCGGCGCGGAGAACAATTAACGAGATAATGAGAAACTGACGAAACGAGGTGCTTACTTTTAACAGCTTTTTCACAAAAAACTAGTTTTCGCACGTAAGCTCCCTTTTCGTAGACCAGTTTTGAACCCAATAAAATGTAAATTTAGAAAAGCCAAAGTGAAAGAAGTTTAAAAAAAGAACAGTTGCTTAAATAAGTGCCTTTACTTCAAAAAAGTAAATTTTCTCAAGAAAATACCTATTCATATTCTTAAACAATGTACCAAAATACCTTATCTTCAAGAAGTGCCTTCGCCGAAAAAAAGTAAATTTTCTTACAAAAAGTAAATTTTCTTAAAAATATATATTTTGTTTTAAATAAGTACCTTTTATATTCGAATTTCATTTCGTTTTTAATTAATAATTGTGTTTATCTTCCTGATGATGCTACCCAAATGGCAGCGAAATATTGGGGAATAAATAAATTGAAAATACGACCAAACGCTCGAACAATTTAATTTTTGAATATAGTAATACGAAAGGTCGGATGAATCATCACTAAAAAAGTACATTGTCTTACAACAAATTTGGGTTTCTTAAAAAACTACTTTTTCTTTAAAGAGTACCTTTTTGTGAAACAAAATTACTTTTCTGAAAAAATGTACCAATTCTAAAAAAAATTCCATTTCTTAAAAAAAACCTTTTCTTCAAAAAAAAAAAAATACCTTCTCTTAAAAGAATACATTTTCTTACAAAAATGTATTTTCTTAAAAGTACATTTTCTTAAAAATTAAATAATACCCTTTCATTTCTTGAGATAAGTAGCCTTTCTGAAAACAATTAAATTTTCTTAAAAAATAACCATTTCCTAAAAAAAGTACCAATTCTTAAGGCTTTTCGTTACAGAAAGTACTTCGACTTAAAAATAGTACCTTTTCTTAAAACAAATTACAACAACCTTTTCTGGAAAATGAAACACATATTATTACAAAAAGGACCTAAAATATACTTTTTTTTTTTAAAATAAATACATTCTAAAGTATAAAAAAAACAATTCTTAAAAAAAGTTTATTATTTTACAAAAAGTATCTTTTCTTGTTTTAAGTTCAGGGCCCCGTTTAAATTACCGTATTTTTCAACTGGCGGGCGCCTTGGGCCTGTTGGAAAAACGAGTACATAATATATTGCGAAAAGAAGTTCGTTCCAACCGGGTGGGGTGTTCCCTGACACCTCATGTGATTTTTTGTTCTCAAATTTCAAAATCTATATTAATACTATATAAATTAATTTTTTAAACTAAATAATATTTTGTTACACGAAAATCTATTTCAAATTTGAATATAATTTTCAAATTTAAATAAGTATAATGTGAGTTTTCAATTAAACACATATTCCAAATTGGAATATAAATTTTAATTTAAATATAAAATGTTAGATCTTAATTTTTTAAACGCTATAGTTAAATTTAAATCAGATACTCGTATTTAGTTTTGAGATTTCGACACAAATCAAGATTTTAAACAGTCGGTAAATAAATTCGTTGTACGTGGAAAACGTGCATGCCCCGACAGAAGAGAAAGATGATGATGCCAAAGACATATTCTATGAGCTCCTAGAGGAAACGTATGACCGCTGCCCTGGTCATAACATTAAGATTATACTAGGAGATTTTAATGCTAACGTAGGCAGGGAGAATGTGTTTCATCCAATTATTGGCAATTTCAGTATATACTCTGACACTTCCGACAACTATATGAAAGTGATTGACTTTGCAGCACCAAAAAACATGGTGCTAAGTGGCACAAGATTCCAGCATAGAGACATCCACAAGGCTACTTTGGTATGCCCTGATCAAAGAACGAAGAACCAAATTGATCACGTGGTAATTGATGGAAGGCACTCATTCAGTGTAATGGACGTACGAGTGATCAGAGGAGCTAACATCGATTCTGATCACTACCTGGTAGCAGCAAAGGTTCACACAAGATTAAGTAGAGCGAAAATCGTACGAACCCAGTCGTAGAGAAAGCTAGACTTGGGAAAGCTGCAATTACCAGAGGTAGCCACAGTCTACTCAAGGAAGCTCTCGAAACTTTTGGCACAGAACCCTCCACCTCCTGATGACGATCCTGAAGCGCAGTGGATACCCATTTCCGAATTTACAAAAACTACCGCAACAACCGTACTAGGTTTTCAAAAACCGCTGCGCAACAAACCATGGTACGATGAATAATGTCGTATAGCAAATGATGAAAAGAACGCTGCACGTGTGGCGATGCTTCAGTCAATTGCAACACGAGCTACGGCTGAGCGGTATAGGAGAAATAGAGAGGAGGTTAACCGTCTCTTTGGACGTAAGAAACGACAGTACAAAAAGCGCGAGAGTGAGAAAATTGAGACATACAGAAGGAAGAACGAATCCCGAAAATTCTACAAAAAGAGGTCAAAAATGGAACTAATGGACATGGTTCAGGGCCCCCTTCTGTAAATACAAAGACGGAAATCACATCGCAAATGTGCAGAGCATGTTGGGAATATGAAGATATCATTTCTCCGCGCTACTGGTACTTGACATATGTTACAATCGATCACAATTAGGATGACGACTTCGATTGTCTCCCTCCTATCCAGGACGAGTTCAGGACAGAACAGAACAACAAAGCAACAGGTGTCGATGGATTGCCGGCGGATCTATTTAAGGCTGGCGGCGATGGGCTGACAAAGCGCATGCATCAGATCATTAACAAAATTTGGTTAGATGAATGCCTGCACGGCGATTGCAGTCACAGTGTCCTATGCCCCGTAGTTTAAAAAGGTGACCCGAGTCTCTATGTCAATTACAGTGGAATAAGCCTTTTATCCATAGCGTACAAGGTTCTATCAGGTATAATATGCGAATGACTGAAGCCAATTATCGCTGACCTGTGTGGACCATACCAATGCGGCTTTAAGCCTGGAAAATCGAAAACTGACCAGTTTTTCACGCTACGCCAAATCTTGAAGAAGACCCATGAAAAACAAATCAACACCTATCATCTACTAGTTGATTATAAGGCGCACTTCGATGGCCCGATACGGGAGAAACTCTACGAAGCAATGTCTGAGTTTATCTGAGTTATTCCTGCAAAACTCATACGTCTATACAGGACGACCTTGACGAACACGAAATCTACAGTAAAAGTTGGAAAGGATCTTACCGAAACTTTTGAAAGTAACCGAAGCCTCAGGCAAGGCGGCACCCTATCGTGCGATCTCTTTAACATCTTAATGGAGACCATTATGAGAAAAACTGCAGTCAACATGAATAAAGCCATCAGCATCGGTGGCCGTCGGTGGTGCAATGGTTAGTGTGCGCGGCTCTTGTACATGAGATCCTGGGTTCGACCCGGCTCTGACCACCTTCAAATTTTCTTTCGGCGGCGGTCACCTCGCATAGTGACGGCGACACTATCGAGTATCTAGCCATGAAAAAGCTTCTCAAATTACCGTTCGGAATCGGTGTAAAACTGTAGGTCCCAATCAGTGAGTGAAAACTGGAGAGCGCACAGCTCAGTGATTGTGAGAAGTTCTCCCCAGTCCCTTCATGGGATGTAATGGGAAACCATTTATTTTTTATTTTATCAAATGCAACATGCTACTCGCGAATGCTGATGACAATTACAGAAGTTACTGCGGTGTTTGCGAGAAGGAGGAAGCAAAGTGGGTCTGAAAGTAAATGAGGACAAGACAAAATTAATGGGTTCAACGAGCAGGACCTCCACGCCATTAGGCCAAAGCATGAACGTTTACAACCGTTATAAATTCGGGGTGGTGGGCTAATTTATATACCTATGATCTGTTGTAAATAAAAACAACAACGTCAGCCTTGACATCAATCGGAGAATTGTGATTGCGAATAGATGTTATTTTGGGCTAAGCAATAAAGATAAAGGCCTCTCTCGAGTAGCAAAAGTCCAACTATACCAGACTCTCATACAACCTGTCTTGCTTTATGTCGCAGAATGTATTGACGGTAGAGGATCAAAATAACGCGATTGCGCTGGCTAGGCCATGTCAGTAGAATGGATGTATAGGAACCAGCATGAAGGGTTTTCGAAACCCAACTCCGCTGGAGGGATCAGGTTGATGAATCTCTGCGTACACTTGCAATTGCCAACTGGAGAGATAAGGCAAAACATCGAACTATGTTATCTTCGTTGTGTAAGGTCCCTGACGCCCGGCGTTGTTCGAGACCGAATAAGTATACAAGAGAGGTACACGTGTAGTTGAATTTAAAAATCAAACCGAAAACGCCGGTTTAACCGGTTTTTGACAAATTTAGAAACCGACAACCGGTTTCCTGAAAAACTGATTTTTCGAACAAACTGAAACCGATTTGTAAATAATGCCGGATTTTTTGTCCTCGAAGTGAGTTAAATTATTATGAATATCTAACCGCCGGACGGCCCTATCTATGGCACGACCCAATCCAATTCACTTTTTTTTTTGTATGTCGCAAAAAAAAACCAAAGTTCACTACTGCACTTTTAATCCTTTGATCCGAAAAAATATAAAATATTTAAATTATTTCTTATGTTAACATTATAATACGGGTACAGACATTGAAAATCAACACTTACCATAGTCATCATCATCAGACATTGCCATGGACTGTAATCGGTTTATTGTGTTTTCATTGACCTCTTTATTGCTGAGATGATGGCCCGACGAGGAGGAGTTCATTTTCAATAGTCCATTACTAGATATTCCACCACCACTGCCACCCATGAATTCACATAAATTGCCATGGGTAAAATTCCCTTGACAATCAAGAGCGGCGGCGGTACAGTGACTATCATTACAAATGCTTGTGCCCATTTTACACGAATTATTTACTCCATTACCACACAGGCCATCCCCATTGCAAACGCCGCCACCACTGCCAGATAGGCCACAAGCTCCACAACCTCCACCACTATCTGCTTCTTTTGGTGGCAAGTGACTACTGTGGTGATGGTGCTGGCATCCATTCGTTAAGCTGGTATTTTGACCACTATTGCCGTTGGCGGGCGAAAGCATTTCGAAATTATCGACTTCATCAAAGGGATCATCAATTTTATGTTTCGCCGATGCTGCATCATCAGAGTCGGCACTCAGGCGGCCATACGCTTTGCGCGGTGGTCTCTTCACATATTTGTCTGTAATTGAAGTGAAATTCATTATTATTATTTTTATTTTATAATTAATTTAATTAAATTTATGAAAATTGATTTATGTGCATATTGAGAGGAGTAAATTGAAGCTAATTAAATGGTTTTTGATTAATTTGAAATGGATTTAAATAGTTGAATAACCTACTTATGGCCGGTTTCACAGTTGAAAATTCTCCATTTAAATGTGCTTTAAATGGTCGATGGTTGTCATTCAACTGTCATTTAATATGAAAATTTTCTGTGAGATTTTAAATTGAGCTTTTAAATGACGAGTGTGAAACTGGCCCTTAGTCAAATAGTACATTTAATTACTATAAGTTGAAAAAGTTTAAATTGTTTTTTAATTTTCTGTAAATACTTAGTCACTCTTCTTAACAGAATTGACAAAAATCAAGTGATCCAATCTAAATCTCTTAAAGCCCTAAATACACTGCAATCGAAATTTCGTTTGGAGATTTCGTTTAACCAAACATCTGTTTTTCAATACAATACTCGTAATTATTTGCTAATTTAGTCAAAATCTCCAAATGAGAGAATCCTGAGTGCAGTATTAGACTTATTGGGAATAAGAAATTGTGCCTCATTGCCATATTCCCATACATTACACTGTGTGTAATTTTTTAAGTCATGGAAATATAACCATATACGTCCCCCACTACGTGATAAAATACCAAAAAGAAGACCCGTGTCTCCCAGTTTTGCCCAAAGTCATGGACTTTTTTTATGGGCCCCCAAAAATGTGGGGCCTCGGTGTCATTCTTGCAAGAAAGTGATCATTTTGTCAGGCTCATATCTTGCAAATCGTTCGGAATTTTGATTTACTCTCTGAGGGAAGTTTATAGCTCTTGCCATAAAGAAGAGAAATTGTGAACATATAAAATCAAAAAAACTTCATCTTCAAGGTCAAAATCGAAAAAACTTTAAAAAAGTCGATTTTTTTTACCTTTTTTCCCCTATTCAGGTCCATAGGTATTCATGGAAATTCATGGAAACAATCAACTACAAGAGTGTACCTAAGATCTCAATAAACAACTTTCTACAACATATGAACTTCCTAGGAATGACTTTTAACGGTGTACGGACAATTCGTAGAAAAGCAATTCGTAGAAAAATAATTCGTAGAAAAATAATTCGTAGGAAAATAATTCGTAGAAAAATAATTCGTAGTAAAGCAATTTTGAACAATTCGTAGAAAAAACAATTCATAGAAAAGCTAATTTAGCTAATTCGTAGAAAAACAATTCGTAGAAATACAATTCGTAGAAAAGCTATTCATAGAAAACCAATTATCTGGGAAATTCGTATAAAATAATACTAAAAAAAATTCTCGTTCTTATAAAATGATAGGTACCCAATCTCAGCGTAACTCAGAGCCAACGGCGGGAACGTGTTGGGAATATGGCTCCATTTTTTATTTTTTTTTTAATCTTTTTGGTTTATTTTTTTTTATTTGTTTTTATTTTTTTATATAATTTTTGTAAGTAGAAACAAAATAATTCGACACTGGTTTATTGTTCAAAAAGGGAAAAGTGGTTTGGTAAGAGTTTGTAAAGCAGAGAAATGAGAATGAGTGGGTAAGAATTTATAGAGCAGAGAAGTGAGTAAGTCTTAATAGATATATGTACAGGAGTGAGAAATAGGGTGACCAAACAGCCAGTATTGTCATATCAATATTGAAAGTATACAAAGATCAAAGAAGCAAATAAAGACAACAAAATAAGCAAATGAGAATTAAACAAAAGAGTAGAAAACACAAAATAAATTGTAATTGTAAATGAAAACTTATTCGTAGACAAAAATAATGGGCCATTATTTTTTTCTACGAATAAGTTTTCTACGAATTGCTTTTCTACGAATTGCTTTTCTACGAATTGCTTTTCTACGAATTATTTTTCTACGAATTGCTTTTCTACGAATTGTCCGTGAATCACTCTTAACACCGTTTTCTTCAACTTTGAGATATTATGCTATCTCATCGACCGCAGCAGCACAGGCAAAGCCGTAAACTCAGCACACGCAACAAGGTACGCAGCACACAATATAAGAATCATTTCTAGGAAGTTCAGATGTTCTAGAAGAAATGAAATTTTTGCTCTTTATGACAAGAGCTACAAATTTCATTCAGAGAGTAAATCAAAATTCCAAACGGTTTGCAAAATATGAGCTGATAAAATGATCACTGTTTTGCAAAAATGATCATAAAAAAAAGTGCATGACTTTGGGCAAAACTGGGAGACACGGCTCTTTTTTTTTTTGGTCTTTTATCACGTAGTGTTGTCCGTATATGGTTATATTTTTTCGTGTTTCACTGTGTTATTGAATACATACATGTCGCACCCTAACTACAAAAGAGACATAAAACAAAATTTTCAAATTTTCAATGGAAGTCAAAAATTAGTTGCTTTTGTTAAGATAATTCAAATTCTCAATAATAGACGTATTCATACGCAAATTTTTTCTCAAAATATGAGAGGAACTGACAACAGATTTGTACAACGAATAGAAATGGTCCGTGACTAATGGTTTAAGCGAAACACAAAATTTTGTATGATTTTACAGACCCCGAATTTTAATTCTGTTGTTTTTCTGGGAAATCATAGCGATAGTATCATATCATACCCAAAAGAAAGTTTCCGTCAATCCAGGTCTACAAATTTAAAAACAGAAGATATGTATACAGTGGTGTGCGATGAAATAGAGTCAACACTAATCAACATTTTCAAAACAAAAACAAATGTAGAAAAATTAAATTTTGTTTATAACTTTTATTTTTAATTGTTCAATTAAGAACTAGATATAACATTTTGGAACATTAATGTCGTAATTTAAAATTAAATCATTAGGTATAAATCAAAATATTTCAAAATGCCCCGTTTTGCCTGTGAATTAAAATAGAGTCATCGCGATTCATCATCTGAACTAGAAAAAATAGCTGTGTCAAATAAAATGTATGCTTCAAGTTGTAATTTCCTTTAAGGCTGTAAGAGATCATGTTTTCTCCGGTTAGTGAAAAAAATGAAAATGCCGCGGGTGGGATTCGAACTCACATTCGCTGGACGATCGTTTCGATGTTTTTGAAGCATCATCTTCAGCAGCGTCTAGCCCGTTAAGTCACTGCGGTGTGTATTTACACAAGTCACTAACCGAAGACATTTATTGATTGTGTGCAGAGTGATTGATTGTCGCTACTTACACATTGCTTTTCTACTTACACGCACTGATGCAGAAGTTTTGAAAGTTATATTTATAGAACGAACTATTCTAATTGTAGTTGTCTCGTTCTGTTTTTGGTTTGGCCCTACCATATGTTTCAAATTTAGTTGTTTTAGATCCTCGTTATGTTTAAAGTTGTAATTTCCTTTAAGGCTGTAAGATATCATGTTTTCTCCGGCTAGTGAAACAACTAAAAATGTATGTTTCATTAATCCTTTATATTATCTCAGTACTTTATGAAATAACTATTATTTTTTATCACAGCTAAGCAACGCCTTGAAATTGAATCATCGAGTCTCCACCAGTCATGTTTTCCACGCCGATTGTACCAGTGTCAAAAGCTCATCTTTATTAAATTGGTCTATTCCTTTGATAGACACTTTAATGTCCCGCCACAAATTCTGAATAGGATTTAAGCCCGGCGACTGCATAGACCATCTTAAAACTATGACACTATTATTTTCAAACGAAGCTTTTGCTCGCTTCGATGTGTGTTTGGGGTCGATATTATGTTGAAACACCCATCGAAGCGGCATTTCCCATTTAGCACAAGGCATCATGATGTTATTTTTAATACAGTGGTATAATATGCAGAGTCCATTGTCTGTTCAATTTGGAATAAAGGTTCTGTCCCAATGTAAGAGTAACAACCCCGTACCATTATATTTGTGCTACCACGTTTAACTGTTTGGACTGCGTTCTGGGGCCTGAAATCGGTGTTGGAAGACTACTCTTATCATAATTACCGAATCTCTATTTAGTTTCAGCTGTCCTCAAAATATTTCGCCATTTGCGTACGGACTATTTCACATGCTCCTTGGCAAAATGCAACATTTTTTGAACGTTCCGTTTGGATAGAAATGGAACTTTTCGAACACTTTTTGCCTTTAAATTGTTTTTAGTTAGCATTTTTATTAATGTAGAGGTGTCAACATCCCGATCGTATTGACTTTCAAGGGCGGAAGAGGTAACGAAAGTCGAACTCTACGTGGCGCAATATTTTTGGTTCCAAATGTTCTGTAATTTTCAGGGTTTTACCGTCTGTTTCCTGAATTGGGGTTATATTTAATCCGGTCTCCAACATTTTCTTTAAGCATCCAATTATGTCAGTAATTTGTATGTAGCTTTTGAATTCTCTTATCGTCTCTTTTATTCTTTCTTCGCGCTCATGATTGCAATATTTACATCGGCCCAATTTGGAACGTCAATAATGACAATTTATTAATGCTACTAATAAACATTAATCATATTTAGAAGCTAAACTTTGTTTTCAAATTCAAATCCAAACTACCATTAACCATTTCCAAAAAAAATTATTTTTTTGTAATTGACTCTATGTTATAGCACACGCCATTACATAGCCTTTAAAATACTGACACTGACCTGGAGAACAGTAGTGTAAAAAATTTATTAAAAATGACGGCATTATATTCAGCAGAGGACCGGTCAATGAGGTTCAGAATTTCTTGACATGAAACATCTTGGACCACTGATTTGCAGAGAATAAAAGTTTTGACGGGTGTGTGACTTCATTTCATCGCACACCACTGTACACTTTAAAATATGTATATTGGATGGACGAAGAATTCATAGCAAAATCCAACAAAATCTGACGCACTAAATACAAAAAAATACATTGTTCAGGCTTCGGATTGGCGCGCTCAATACGTCGACTCGCGAGCTGGGAGTCGACAGGAACAAACTCGGAACACATCAGGGAACAATTTTTATCTCTTTGAATAAAAAGCTACCAACACAAGTAATTTTTGTCTCTTTCAGAGGCATGCACCAACAGACGTCTTCAATGAAACACCATTTTTTTTTAAACGGCGATAAAATTTAAAGCAGCTACAAAACAAATATGTATGACTCCGGAACGGGGAATTTGATTTCTTTGTAAATTTGTAATAATTATTGTATGTGTACTCAACGGATTTACACTAATTCGAGTCCTACGATTCGTAAAATTTTTTTTACAATTTTTTACTCAGGGGCTGCGATTTGGGGCTCATCTTTTAAGATATATTTTTACATATGGCACCATTACTCGAGAACGCCTCATCCGATTTTGTTTAAACAAATTTAGAAAAATTAAGAATTATAATACGTTTAATCTATTTCTATACTATTATTTCTCAACATAATCAACAGTTTTGCAGTTAAAATTCAAAAAAAGAAAAAATAACTTTTTGATTAAGAAATTAATATTTTGGACCAGTATTTTTAAAAATCCAAAACGTAAGAAAATGTCGAGTCTTATTACTTTCACGTAAAGTTCACGTAAAAAAAACAAACAACAAATGGTTTCCCATTACATTCCATGAAGGAATTAGGGAGGGCTTCTCACAACCAGTGAGTTGTCCGCTTTCTAGTTTCATACTCACTGATTGTAACCTAACGGCCTGTTTTTGTAACTTGTTGTTTCACTCATCGCATGTTTAGAGCCAAACGAATTTCATTTTTGGTTTTTGTAAACTTTTTTTTGAGTGTAAACACAAAAGCTTTTAGTTATCGTCAAAATGTAGGTTCACATAAGTCAACAACGTACAATGTTAAATGTCAAAATAGACAATCGTAAATAATTGTTCGTGTGGGTTATATTGATGTGTTTTCATTTTAATCACGCAAAATCCTACGGCTTAGGCGACTTTCTCTATCATCATTTTCCGTAGTTGTAATAGGAAAACCGAGAGCAACGGAGGAAATCATTTTAAATTGGTAAAAAAAGCAAACAATTGTGTTTATTTTCGTTTGTATATTTATTTTGTAATACCTACAATCAGTTGTTGTTGATTTTACAGCTGATTGATAGGGTTGCCCCCGTTTAGCATATATTTGTATGAAAAAGCTTTAAGAAATGCCAATAAAAACATGAAGGTAATTTTGTTCTTTGACAGGAACACAACCAAGAAAAAGAGCTTTTATGCCCAAGCGAAAAGCAACAATGAACTCAATTGAAAACCTGATTGCTTGTCTAGCAATTGCACGCCTGCTGTTTGAAGATAGTTACAAAAACAGGCTGTAATTGGTGAACAAGTGTTTTTTGTACCTTGGTTTAGTTTCTGATGAGTCCCAAAATATTTCGTGGCTAGCATTAAGATCCCTGAGCTGGGCCGTTATTAAAAAACGTATTTTTTTTAGTTTTCCTTATTTATAAAAAGTTGTCAGAGGTTTCAGAGACGATTTTTGTATGACAAACTGTATTTTAAACCTCCCGTAACTTTGTATGAATAAGGCCGAGTGTATGCAATTATAGTATCGTTTGAAATGATATTTTACGGCGCGTCCAACGGTATATAAAACATGTCCCATAACCTACTTTTTTTCAGGGATATTATGGAAATAAATTAAGTTTTTAGTACGAAGATTTTTCAGATTTAAATGTCAGATTGAAGGAATTCTAAATATTCAAAATTTGGTCCAGATCACCTCGGAAAATGAATTACAAAATAAAAAAGTATATCTATCTATACAACAATGATCGCCTTATCCAAAGAACTTAAGAACAAACTTAAAACTGCATTATTTTTGCACAGTATCCCTGGAAAAGGGATGTGTCAGGAAACGTTATTATGTACAGTAATTTTTCAGGAATTAACTATTCTCGAAATTGTACTTTTAGGGTGGTATTCAATAAGTCGTGAATCTGTCACTTCGCGTTAATTTTGTCATTTTGGTAGTTTATAAAACGTTACAGCTGTTCGGTGACTACCTGCGTTGAGTACCGTTATTTTATGGGTAGTTTATAAAACGCAGCGCAAAGTTTTTAATCACTTCATCTGTCAAATTGATCACACCACAGTTCTTCGCGTTAGTTGAAGAAATTACAAATTTAAAGAAAAATTTCGATCGAGAATGGGCAAATGGAGGTATTTTGCATTTCATTGCTTATAAGTACATAGTTGCCAAGTTTGGCTGAAATGCAATCGACGCACAGAGTTAAATTTTTTTTGTTTACCCACTGAAATTCTTATTTACAATAATAAAATTAGAAATGGACAGTTAAAATAAATAATACGTTGCAAAACCATTATAATTATATTAAAACAATTATTGACATTAGTTGATGTTGACTTTAAGAACAAAAGAACCAATACATTTTAAATACGGCGAAATGGCATGTGTTTTTGAAAAGACAATTATTTAATATAGACTTGAAAATTTATTCGACATTGCAACCCAAAATAACATAGGTTTTTTACACATTTTATGTGAGTATTGTTGGTGGTTGCAGTATTATAAATAATACAATCTAAAAATCTGTTGGTCTATTGTTGGTCGCGTTCGCTTTTGCGTTTACGTTCACTTTAGGGACTTTTAGAATACTACACTGAAGGTGAATTTAAGCGCCCTGGAGACGAACAAATAATTCCATCAAGCAGTGTATATGTATTAGTGTGGTGCGCTCGTGTCTTGCCCACAGACGTTCAAATAATTACGTCAAGCATCACTTTGTATTCTGAGTTCATTGTGTTTGTTTACTATGTCGTCGTCGTATGATGATTTACTTTTGTTGGCGTGTACAGCAATATTATTAAAAAAAAAAAGAAAAAGACCATGAAAAAGAAAGAGTGGATGAAAAAGTGGTATCAAAAACAAAATAGGTTTACTCATGAAAACCTTTTAAAAGAGTTGAAGTTGAGTAGTAAAGACGACTACTGCAATTTTTTGAGAAACTTTTTCTCGTCCGCGCACTTGTCCAAGCATAACTGGAGACCAGCAAATAAAACGCCATCAAATTAGAAAATCAAAATGTTTTGATTTTCATCAAGCAGAGCCGACAACGCGTATGTGTAGCCGATGAAAGCCGAGTACATGCACACATTCAAAGCGTTGATGGAATTATTTGAACGTCTCCAGGGCGCTTTACTACTGCTTGGAAAATAGGTTCATTTAGTACTTGAAATGAAAACCCAAATTCCTAGGACAAAAGTTCATTCCGTAAAAATTAACCAAATTATAAACGTTAATCGCACTAAAATGAATATTGTGAAGAATTTATAAAGATTTTCGCCATTTTGTGATCATTTTGTATTATTTCTGCGATTGGAAGCACGGTTTCCGAGTTATAGCTATTTCTTTATTTTAACGGTTTATTTATTTTGGCAATTTAAAAAACCTTCCATACATCTTGGATCACTTTATGAAAACCCCTTAGAAACCTGTAAACATTTGTTATATTTTCAATTGGACACTCCGTTTCCGAGACATAAACATTTTTTATAATTTTTTCATATTTTCAATGGAGAGTGGGAATGGGTAACCCTGGGTAAAAAATCGAAATTAAATGAAATCAAACATTCGGAAATGTACGTGACTCACGAACACACACGCACGCAAAGACTGGACTCACGAACGACCACGTACCAAGAAGTTTTCTCTACTCATGTTCACGTATGCTCACGTGAGAAAAATTTGGCCCTACTCACACTCACGCCTATCCTGTGACTCGCGCCCATCACTATTGGTAACGCTCTGCAACAAAAATTTCCATGTAATTAGTAGTGTATAAATATCTATAGCTTAAGTAGTGTATACAATTTTTCCCTTTTCTAGCATAGTGTACTATATTTCCTTGATAAGAACAGGCTGAAAAAAACTGTCCCAGTAACATATTCCAGGAACCATGTAAATGTTTGCAAGCATTGTTTAGATGAAGTAAAGAGGTGCTATTATTTGTCTGTCACATTGCTGTTTTCTGTAGTTTTCAACAAACAAAGACACATTTGGGTCACAAAAACATATATTATTACCTGTTAATCTTTGTGTCTCAAATATGTAATAGTGAACAGCAAACACTATGTATTTGGACACAAGTATAGTATATTTGCGGCAAGCTACAAACACGTTATCTTTCCATCCACACAAAAAAAGACAGATGTTCAGCGTGCATTGTCATAAAGGAAAGCCGGTAATTTTTTTTAATTTAAAAGATTCTAAATTTGTAATCCACTCAATAAATGTGGCCCATTTTCGAATATGTTAAGACTCTATAATCGAATACAACTCAAATAATTTACTAAGTACAGTCGAAACCGCTTAATTGAAAACCGTTTATTGAATCAAGTAATTCTGCAAATTTTTGACACATTTTACACCGCTTATTTGAAAATCAGTTAATTGATATAAAAATTACTTCCAAAAAGTCACAGTTCATTGATATCAACTCCGCTTAATTGAAAAACTTTAATCATGGTAAAAAATCTAGCGTTGCGTTTTGGCAACGTTAGTTTTACATAGTGACTAATTTCACACTTAAACGAGGCGAAATTCAACGCCTCCAAACATTAATTTAGTGCCGGCTACGTGTTGTGCGTGTCAAAAAAACAAAACAGCTGTTGTTTATTTAGAAAAAATTCACGAAGATAAAACTAAAATTTTGTGTGCGACACAAAAAGCTATATTACATTTTATTTTGATGTCTAGTCTTCAGTTATCCTGAAAAAAATGTCGACGAAGAAGGTAAATATCGAATTTAATGAATTTCTGTGAATTTATTTACATTGAAAAAAGTTTTTTCAGGGATCTGATAACAAGTACGTTTGACTTACTTTAAAAATTGAGAAATTGACCAAAATGGAAATTTATGATCATTACCAATGCAATCCAGCTACAATTTGTCGCATCGTAAAAGATAACATGGACCATTACTAGTCTTGCGCAACAACACAAAAATATTTTCAAGAAACGAATGAGAAAAGGTTGCAACAAAGAAGTTGAAAATGCTCATCTTGTGTGGTTTAATCAAATGAGATCAAAACAAGCCACATTGACTGGACCTCTATTGCTGGAAAAGTCTATTTTTTTTTGCGGAAAAGCTCAATGTTGAATTTGTGCCAAAGAATGCGTGGCTGGAAAAATGGAAGAAGAGGGAAAATATCCAATTTAAAAATGTGCACGGCGAAAAAGGTTCTGCCAATATGGAGTCAGCAAATGATTGGTTGAACAATATCTTACCTTGTTTCTTTGAGGAATATCCTGAAGATGAAATATTGAAATATAACGGGTCCGCCATCTAACGTTTTTTTTTTCAACTAGTGCTTATTTCGTGAATGGTAACACTTAGCTCACGTCTGATTTGACAGATAATTAGTTTTATCCTTTCGCTGAACGAATATGGTTGTGGAACAATGCTGGAAAATATTGCGACATTACTTTGAAAATCATGGTAATGTTGCAGAATGTGGGCCTGCGATCGACTTACAGAAGATGCCGATTTTGCCAAAAAAAATCATCTTTTCAGATGAAGCTCATTTTGATCTTGACGGGTATGTAAACAAGCAAAATTGTCGCATTTGGGGCACAGAAAACCCGCACGCATACATTGAAAAGCCGATGCACCCAAAACGAGTCACTGTTTGGTGCGGATTTTGGTCCAGAGGCATAATTGGGCCATTTTTCTTCGAAAATGAGCAAGGAGTGGCCGTTACAGTCAATGGCGATCGTTATCGGGCCATGTTGAACGAATTTTTGTTCACAAAAATTGAAAAGGTGGATATTGGCAACATTTGGTTTCGACAGGACGGCATTACGTGCCACAAATACAGCTGCACACAATCGATAATGCGCTTAAAAATTGGACCGACCGTGTAGGCTATTGCATGGCCAGCCGAGGCAGCCATTTGAATGAAATTATTTTCCATTATTAACCGGAAGGATTGTACTTTCAAATAAAAAATTAAAAATTACAGCAGACAGTTGTCCGAGGCCTTCGGCCACGGACTGTCCCTGCAGGCTGTGTCAGAGACACGGCCATTAAGTTTAACGTAGAATACGCCATCAGATAAGACAGAAAACATATATAACAATAAATTCATTTGCTTATATTATTTATCATTTATTGTTATATATGTTTTCTGTCTTATCGGATGGCGTATTCTACGTTAAACTTAATGGCCGTGTCTCTGACACAGCCTGCAGGGACCGTCCGTGGCCGAAGGCCTCGGACAACTGTCTGCTGTAATTTTTATATTTACCAACGGCATTTGATTCAAGTCCGTTTAAAGAAAAAAATATTGTGTTCAATTTTTTTAAACTTAATTTAATTTATGTATTTTAATTAATATTTTTATTGAAATAAGTTCTGCGAATGTTGAGAGGGCCGCCCTAATATTAACAAAGGTTTACCTTATCGAGTCTTCGCATTAGCATTCGAGCGTTGTGTGAAAGCTTTACGCTTTACAATTCAAAATTAATGTTACAACAGCTTTATTGAAGCTTTCGCAAAAGAGCTTTATTACGTTAGCTTACTGTTTGTTTCACTTTTTACTAGATACATGTTGCCAAGCAACATTAGCTTGCTGTTCGTTTCACGTTTTACTAGATACATGTTCCTAAGCAATGTTGAGCAACCAAAAACACTCAACCAAACACCACACATATGTTTGAGTGTATGTGTTTAAACAATTTTCATTTGAGAAATTAAAATACTAGAAATATATCAACCAATATGAAATGTATATCAAACGAAAGATAACATCTTCATTTACCTACAAAAAAATTTTTAAAAAAATTCATCTAGCCGTTTCCTCAAATTAAATGAAATAAAGATTACAACAATAAAAACCTGACATGACTCCTCATACCGTAAGGTAAGACGTATTCTACGTCAAAAAAGAAATTTGCGAATATATTCAGTAGTTTTTTTTTTATAGCATTTTCAAAAAACAAAAGTTATTTGGCGGACCCTGTATAACGCCGAGGGGTCTGCTTTATTTCATAAAGCATTGCCTTCTGGAAAATTGACCAATAAGTCAGAAAGAATTTCTGGAAAAAAAACTCCCCAAAGACCGAATTACTCTACTATTTATTGCAAACTCCACGGGTACTGACAAGCTCATTTCCACTATAGGGAAATCTAAAAATCTACGCTGTTTTTAAAAACGAACTCAATTCCTGTTAAATATGTTGCTAACGCAAAAGCATGGATGACCAGCTACATATGGACCATAATAATGATGGAGCTTGATTCCAAGTTTAAAGTAATTGGGAAGAAAGTGCTTCTTTTTGTGGACAAAACAAGTCAAATGAAAAGAAAAGACTAAGATTATACGTATAATTTTAATTAATGTATTAATAGTTTACAAATATATTGTTTTTTGTGATGAATTGAATTAAATTTGTTTTATGTTTCTTAATATTTAAGTCAATAAACTGAAATTAATTTCCAATTTAAAGAGACTA
Organism: Phaonia tiefii; assembly: GCA_963931995.1. Lineage (NCBI taxonomy): Eukaryota > Metazoa > Arthropoda > Insecta > Diptera > Muscidae > Phaonia > Phaonia tiefii. Next base: position 91,470,186 of record OZ008367.1, read on the forward strand.
AAACATAAAGTGAATTGTTTTGAATTTCAGATCGCTTAATGAACTTCGGTTAAATGAAGCATATATCAAATATCCGGACTCCGAATAATTGGTAAACTCGGTTAATTGAAACAAATACACTGCATTTGGCCATTTTCAATTAAGCGGATTCGACTGTAAATAATTTACTGTTTAAGATATTGAAAACATCAGCCCGTACGTAATATTGTGCATGGCAGTCAACACAATGCGGTACTGGATAAATATAGTTAAAATTTTCTTCTACAGGATGTTGTAAATGTAATCACCAAATTTCCTTTGGCTTTAATTATATTTTTTTTAAATGAAAAAATTGATTCTGCTTGTGAAATGTGTTCATTGAGACCTACAACTGTTGTCGTATTTTCAAATATAAGACCATCTTCCAATAGAATGATTATTTTTGCGTCACATTGTACAAATTACTTGCTATAAAGTTGCATTAAAATTGAAATTAGCGTCTTAAAAATCAATTATTGCCAAATAATTGTATGGCATGAAATCTTATTACGTCCTAAACCAACTAAATAATCGTAAAAGTGTCACAATTCATGGCTCTTTAAAAGTCGCTCGTAATTAGTTCAGTAAATAATTTAAACGCCTTATCATCCTCCTCCATTTGGTGGTGACGTTGATAGTAAATATCATAAATATTCACTAAATTAATTGGGAAATCGTGTCATGAGATTATTTTAAAAGAAAACCCCACCACCCTCACCCTCATGCTTCAAGCTTGAATACGTCATTTCGCCCCACTCGCATGAATTTGCTTAAATTGCTGTATAATAAAACGGAAAGGTATAAAATGTTGAATCTATTGATGGCAGTTCGAATTGCTGGAGGTGGAATACAGGTGTAGCTGTGAATGTATGACCTTTTGTTCCTTTTTGGCATTATGCTAAAACGAACAATATAAATATTCCCCAGCGGAAAATGAAAGGAAACTGTGGAAAATACCATTTGATAAATAATGGCATCTTAAATCCTGATCCATTCAGGTTCAGGGTTTTCTGACAAAGATCTTTCTCTATTCACGCCAGTTTTGTTGCTCACGTCTGAAAGTTTTTGCACACCAGTGAATAAATTTTAATATTGATTTTGTTAAAAGTTTATGGCAAATTTAAGTTTTATTTTACCAGTCACTTTGTTATTGTACTCGTACGATACGTTAGTTAGGTGGGTTGTTTGATGAGTGGCTTGAGTGAAATTCACGTGGATTTACAAGTTGGTGTGGACTGGCACGTTTTGACCTTTCATCGAATTAGTATATATATTTGATAATTCCATTATGGAGGCAACGTTTCGATTGATTGGCTGCGAAACATTATGTGGGTAAGAGAAGGCATTTGAAATTGTATTCAAATGTACATATGTTTTTCAAAGGCAGCCACAACGATCTTGAAGGAAACATAATCGGAATTTAAGTGGCATTAAACTTTAATTACAATATGTATCGATTGTATAGTCCTTAAGTGAAATATAGGATGTGTATTTGGAAAGACTTTTTAATGTACTTATAAGCAATTATACATAAGTCGCGTCGCAAACACGCAAAGAAAATTTGGGGTTAACCGGAACGAAATCTCTGATAAATTGAATTCGTTTGGGGAATGTAATTGCATCAAATTAAACTTCACCAGTAATCATAATTTTCTTTGTGATAAATGAAGAAAATTGTTTACGATTTTATTAGAAGATTTTAGATTTCCGACGAGCTAACCGATCAGGTTTTTCACAGAAGGTTAACATTAAACGATGTATGGAATTTCGAAACTGTTGAAATGAAATATTTACGAGATGCGAAAATCGTTTCCATCAACTATTCTTACGATTTCCGCTAACGAGATACGGTAACTCCAAACTCAAAAAAGTTTTACAATAAACGAAAATTGTTTCCAAAATTGTTTTTTTTTTTCACTTCTTGTAAATGAGTTGCGTTTCACTGAGTTGGATCTAATTGGTATTTTATTGAAATTTTGATAAAATTGATTTTTTTTATAAAAGACGGGGTTTTTCCTCAGCAGCAAAAATCAATTTTGGGTTTAATGAAAGTTAATTTACAGCAAAAGAACCAAAACTTTTGGTAAAAGCTTTTTATTTGCGGGAATAGAGTACATTTCACTGCTCAACCGGTAGACTAAGTGGTTTGGTTGGTTTCCCATTAAATCCCATGAAGGGATTGGGGAGAGCTTCTAACAGCCATTTCTGACTCACTGATTGGGACCTACAGTTTTACACTCTTTTCTAACCATATTTTGATAAGCGTTTTCATGGCAAAGTACTCGCTACTGTCGCCATCGCTAAGCGAGGTGACCGCCGTCGAAAGAAATGTAAGATGGCCAAAGCAGCGACCAAACCTACATTTTCGTGCACAAGAACCGCCCACACTAACCATTGCACTACCGACCATGACACTACCAAACGAAACGATATATTTTTGTAGCAAAACAAACAGGCATTTTTGCAGCAAAGGAGCAGAAATCATTAGCTTTTCTTTGCGTGTATTAATTGTCGTCTAATGTGATTCTATTGCCTCATCTACAAATACTGTTTTCTTAAAATTTAACGCTTATCAAATATTCACGAAAGTCGGCGTTAAACCACATGATTTGATTTTTCGCGGGTCATTCTTTAACAGTGAATGGTGAATCTTATAGAAGATGTGCTCCAAGTGACTGTAAAGATTTCCTGGTACCTACATAAGACTTTTCAGTTAGTGTAAAACTAGAACGTGCTCAGCTCACTGATTGAGAGAAGCTCTACCTTGTTCCTTCATGGGACGTAATGGGAAACAATATGTTAACATCTATAAGCACGGGTAGGGCCATCTATCAAAGTGAACACATGCAAACAAAGCATCTCATACATGGTTGTTGTACAACAATAGTCGCTGCCTGAAAATAAGTATGATGGTATTGTGTAGCGGCAGCGAACAAACAAGCAGGTCGTCGTCGCCAAAGAGTATTGAATAGTATAGAGAACTCATGGAAGGAATTGTATGACTCAAAAGCACTGGCGTATTACTCTCTTTTTGTCATAACTTGGTCCATTCATAATTTTGATGTGAAACATTGATGCTTTTTGAAACATGTATGCTTTTTGTATTGTTTTATGTAATAACATTGTCGAAATGGTGCATTTATATTGAAATATTCTATAAAGAGTATAAGACTCGTCTATGCTCTTTTACTCACACTCTCTACATGCGAGCGGAAAAAGAGTGCAATAAGTTCTCTATACTATTCAATACTTTTTGTCGTCGCTCTGTTTATGACAAAACAAAACTAATTATTTCAGTGGGCTAAGTATTGATTTTTATGCAGTTGTATGCCAGCTTTATTTATTTTAACAATATTACATCTAATGTTAAAGCAGTTGTAAGAAAAAAGAAAGTGCAATAGCAAAAGAGCCTTCAGCACAAAAACTATTCTCTTTTTATTTTCCAATGTAACATTTACTAATGTGTTCACAGAAATCGAACAGGTACCGTGTAACAAAAAGGTGTTAACACATCGCCCGTGATTTCGAACACTCATTGATTTTGTACATAAGGCTTTATGCATGCAAAAAATACGCGTAATTATATTCATGATCGCAACAAAACCAAACCGAGTTTTTGTAGCGTTAGATCATTTTAATAACAAACCTTCTTGTTCAATCTGCTACGATATCACTAATCTTCACGAATTTTCGTTTCATTGGAACCTCGAGTGTACTTGCAATTTGTTTTGTGCTTACATAATTTTTTTTGAATATAAAGAAATTGCATTCTCAGTAAGATTGTACTTTTTCGTTTTAAAACAAAAACACGTAATTTTTGAGGAAGGTGCGATTTTTTATTGGATTGTAAAGAGGACATGTTCCGATTAAGTATGGAGTAAAATATCCGTCAAACGACCCTACGGCTTGGATGACAGGCCTTTCCTCCTGTCATGAAATTTCTCATGACTTTTTTTATAGACATGTGGCTGTATCTCACCGATGACGCGTTGTATCTCGCGGATTTGAGCTCATGAATTGTTTCTGGTTTATTCGCATATACCCAAGATTTCACAACACCCCAAAGAAAGAAATCGTAAGGCGTTAAATCGCATGATCTTTGTGCCCAGTTGACAACAGAATTTCTTGAGATAATTTGGTGTGGAAATCGTTGCTGCAATAAATCGATTGTTTCATGCTCGGTGTGGCAGGTGGCGCCATCTTGCTGAAACCACATGTCGTCCAGATCCATGCCGTCCAGTTGAGGCTACAAGAACTTCGTCATCATGGTCCTGTAACGAATGCCGTTCACATTCACTGCAATTTCGGTCTCATATTCAAAAAAGTAAGGCCCAATCACGCCGCCGGACCAAAATCCGCACCAGACAGTTGTTCTTTGTGGGTGCATTTGTTTGTCATGAATTGCATGAAGATTTTCTGAGCTCCAAATTCAACAATTATGTGTATTCACGAAGCCATTCAGATGCAAATGGGTGTCATCGGAGAAAATTACGTTTTTTTTAAAATTGGCATTGACGTCGCTTTGCTCCATTACCCATTGAACGAATTGCCGGCGCTTTCCATGGTCTCCTGGTTGGAGCTCCTGAGCAAGTGTTTCTCTAAAATTTAAGTTGTTGAGAACGATGCCGAATTGTTATTTTCGGGGTTTCGACGAAACTCTCGTTTACAGCAGCAACTTTTTCAAACGACCGACAGGTAGGTTGACGCACTGGCGACATATTGTCCATAACCTACCCAGTTTCTTAAAAAATTGTGATCTCTCTTCGAATGGTCGACACAATATTTGCATTGTCTCGACTGAAAATTCTTCGAAGTTTGCGAGCAGTTCCGGCATAATTTTCCAAAGTTTTCACAATTTTAACGAATTGTTGTTTCGTAAAGCGCTACATTTTTAAAAATCGGAAAATAACATGTGACAGCTGCCAAAGTTGAGAGTTGCCACTTGCACAAAAAAAAATACTGAGACAGTCTTGTTTTTAAATTCGTTCTAAAAATCGTGACACTAACTTCGTCATGATTAATGGACCAAACAGTTTAGATCCTACCTTTTCGAACAATTTGTCGAATGTGGGAGACAAGTGAGTTAAATTTTGAGAGATAAGAGATCATCAGACGAATAAGAAATAGTGGGTTCAATCTTAAACATTAACAGCCAATTCGTGTAACTCAAACGAACGCTTTCGTTCGCTTGCTAACCCACAATCGTCTGAGTAGGTTTCTCGTAATACCGCCAAGAACGACAAAGTGAACGAAGATCAATGTGTTTGAATTGACATACGAAATTAGACGATTGTCGTTTAGCACGCGAACGAAAGCTATCCTTTGAGTTACAGGAATTTTTTGTTACTATTTCCAAATCTTAAAATTTTTTCTCCGATATTCCAAAAATATTTATTCGTTGCAGCAAAGGAAAGTTAGTTGTTGCAAGCAAAGCAACGAGGAGCGGTCAAATTAAAAAATTGTGTATGACTTGTTTCATTACAGCAACGATAAAAGCGTCGGAAGCACTAAACTCTACATTGTAGCAATGTAAACACACTAACGGACATGTGTCAGCCATATTTACTGCACGTATCATTTCATTCAGTTTATGTTTTGTTTGCGAAATGAGCACATCTTTTGTAAAAAAATCAAGTCTGCAAAGTTCTCGAAAATTGTGTGCAAACACACGTATTTTTGAGATATTATTTGTTTTATTGTTAAACCGACACCTGAAAACCCATTTGGACCCAAATATAAACTAGAAGAAAATTTTTGAAAATAACTTTATTTCAGTAACTATTAGAAGCTAATTAAACATTTTACAGTAAAAAATAAAAAAAATAAATCTTCGTTCTGGAAAAAAATGGCTGTCCTCAAATGGGGCCAATGGGCTTATGTGTGAAAGTTTTCAAAACATCCTTTTTCGATGCATTTTTTACATTGCCAACGGGCTTTACTGGGGCATACGGCGCATCGTAGTTGGCTTGTCAGCTTTGAGGGAAGTGCCCAACATTATCTAGATTCATACCTGACACCCCTGATGAAGGCTTGCGCCGCCTACCATCAGATTTTTCACTGTCTAAACATCACAAGTAATTTCTGGCTATACTTCGGCGAAACTGGAGCTGGTCCATATTATCTCCGGCAGTCAACAGATGAAGACGCCAAGCATTAGCCACAGACAAATCTAGCATATATGTAAATATAACCCACCACCATTTTTTGCCTCGTACAGCTGATCTGTATACTGCAAGTTCTGTTGTAGTTCTGGAAGACAAAAGGGATGTTCACGTCTACCTTTCGTTTCTCTGAAGTGCTCCATCTTCTCACCTTGCCCATGGGATAAACAAAATCGTAATTTGTACCCATGGTACATACGTTATTGTCAAGCCATCGCACGAACAAAATTTGATTGGCTGTATCAAATCGGTAGTCAAATTCTGCACGATCTTTCTTTTTTCATATTCTTGATAGACTCAAGTGGGCATTTCTTCGTTGTGTTTTCCCTCACGGTACCGGTAGCACGATAACCAGCTTCACGTAAATCTCGCAGCAATGCATGACTGGTGAAAAAGTTGTCGAAATATATGATATGCTCATGTGGTGCAGCATTTCCTTTTTTCAACAAGTTCTTGACCACTTTCTATCCTAACGGCTCATTACTTGTTTCTCCTGCTGATTTCCCACAATATACGTCGAAAACATAACAATAACCATCTGCGCTTGCAATCATCCATTTTTTGTATCCATACCGTACAGGCTTGCCTCTTATGAATTGCTTTGCTGAATGACGTCCAAAAAATTTTATCATTGATTCGTCTATTGAGAGTTATTCGTGAAATACGCCCCACCGCTGGAACTTTTTGATTAGCAAATCAGCAAGAGGTCGTATTTTAAACATCTTATCGAGGGATCCGGAAGCAGCCTCATTGTCGCAGAAATGCAAAAATTTTTTTATTTCCATAAATCTGTTTCTAGACATTGCTTTTGAAATAATTGCAATACTGCAGTCTTCATCTAGACTCCAGTATAATCGCTCTCGTGGAAGTGAATGATATCCACTCAAGAGTAGAATACCAAAAAATATTTTGAGCTCATTCACACTGATTTGGAAGTTATGATTATAGTGTTGTGAAGCATACAACTTTGTGTTCAGGATGATCATGTCAAAAACTTCTTCATCAAAAAGTTTCTCAAAAATGTTGACTGGTGTTTGACCTGTGAGCTCATTTTCAATATTTTCTTTTCGCTTTTGTACGATGTTTCCCCCTGAGGACTTGTTTGTGTAGGAACCGTCACATTTACGCCAACGTGGTTCCTTCGTGTCCAATTTGCAGTAACTTTGTAAGGGTTCATCATCACTACTATCCCATTCATTATTGTTTCTATACTCAATCACTTCAACTCTCCCTGGGATGTCACGCGGAAAACCGGTTTCCTGGATGTTATATTCATCACCTTCTTCTTCATCCGTGAGAATACTCGGGTCGGGAGGAATCGTCACTAAGTCATAACTAGCATCACAATCACCATCTTCGTTAAAAATGCTGTCAATAGCTTCCTCAAGGCCTCGATAATTATTTAAGAAGTTAAACGATCGCTTCGCCATTGTTAAGAAGTCAGTAATATTACCAATATGTATGAAAACCTTATGACAACTAATTATTTTTCAACTTCGGAAACTACCTTGTTATACATTCAAATCAAAGGGGATTCCCCTAACTGAAGACAACTTGCTGTAATACATATGAAATATATACATATAGTTGCTGTTATTTACTTACACAGTGCAACACGAAAAAAAATAACCATATACGGACACCACTACGTGATAAAAGACTAAAAAAAAAAGACCCGTGTCTCCCAATTTTTCCCAAAGTCATGCACTTTTTTTTTATGGGCCGCCAAAGATTTTTGGCCTCGGTATCATTTTCGTAAAAATGTGATCATTTTCTCAGGCTCATATCTTGTAAACCGTTCAGAATTTAGATTTACTCTCTGAGGCAAAGTTGTAGCTCTTGTCATAAAGAGCAAAAATTGCGAACATATAAAATCAAAAAAACTTCACCTTCCAGATCAAAATCGCAAAAAACTTAAAAAAATTCGATTTTTTTTACCTTTATTCCCGTGTTCAGGTCCATAGGTAGCAAACTGTTCAAAATTTAAGGAAACAATCAACTACAAAAATTTACCTAAGATCTCAGTAAACAAATTTCTAGAACATATAAACTTCCTAGATATGATTCTTAACACTGTTTAGGTAGCACGCAAAAGTGAAAAATTTGCCGAAAATTTTTTAATTTCATTTTTTTTTTTACCTTTTTCTCCCGTTCAGGTCCATAGGTAGCAAAAAAAGAAAAATATGCCTGGCCAGAACCATGTGTTTGTCCAAGGGTTAACACCGTTTAGGTAGCGCTTAGGTATCACTCGACCATGCACCGACAGCAGCAGCACAGGCAATGCAGTAAGCTCAGCACACGCAACAAGGGACGCAGCACACAATATAAAAGCGACACGACGCTCCCATCGAGGCATTACACAGCGCGACGTCAACGAGAGCTCAACGGTGAAAGTTATAAAGTGAAAGTGAAAGTAAAAAAAATATATATAGAAGCTGTGTGCCTGAAACACACTTGCAAAAAGTATAGAAAAAATATTAGCTATCTGCCCATTGGACCCATTCGCGGACACCATACTAAAATATGTCCCCTTTCGGTCGAACATTGTCATATACTTTTTATTTCAGGATAATTTGACAAAAAATACTGTATGTAAATAAACCAGGCTGAAAATGTAACAGTACCCACGGAAATATAAAAAATAATTACGTAGCTTTGGTCCATAACCTAGGTCACCAAAGAAATAAATTCAACCAACAATTTTAATCACTTTAAGCGTTGAATCATAAAGGCTAATATTTTATTTTGAAGTCACACTCTTTGCCAATGTAAATTCGTTTATAAACAGAATACATCGTGCACAAACTAAATTATATGGGCATATGAAGAACCGTCCTCATATGAGTACGCCGGGTCCAAATGGGTTAAAAACATAATTTGTCAAAAAGCATGTGGAGCTATGTCCAGATGATATCAAAATGAACGTCATTAAGTGTGTATGTATGTATGTACAATGTATAATAAACATAAAGTAAATACACTTAGAGGTGCCTTCTGGTTCATTTGGCGTATCATTTCACACTCTTCATGGTGAGGTCGGTGCGATAACGAGATGTTCGATGTAAATACACTAGCACCAGGTGGAGTTACAAGAACTGTGGATTTAAATTTGTTGTTCCGGTTTAGTGGAGACTCTGTGAAACTTAAACTTATTTTTGACTGCTTTTTGACTGACTTTTATTGTTAGTATACTTCTGTGTTGTATATAATACAAAAATTTAAAAACACAAACACGAAATGCCGTTGTTGGTTTTTTATTGGTTCTTTTTAATTTATGCCTCTATCTGATAATATTAAAGCAACACTTTCCAACATGGAACGTCCATATTAAACTAAGCATAATGTCGTAAATTGACTGAGAGAAGTGGTTACTCTAGGTATATATACTCTATCATAAAAAACTATGTATGTCAACTATGACTTGTCAACATCATCTACTTTACGTAAGTGCGAAAGAAGCAACAGCGTGAACATGGTGGATTGACAGACTCAAACAGTGTGGTTAGTTGTAGAACCCCAATTATAATTATGGTAAAATACAAATTCCAACTATTTTATTTTTGTGCGTAAGACAATCAAATATGCACGAAACGCGACAATATTTGCCGGCACACATACGTCTAATAATAACAGTCACAACTTACATATTGTAATTTGTAATTGTGTGTAAACATATTTAAAGATTTATTTTTTTCAGCGTGTATTATCCGAGTAATTCGAACCAACAACTAAAACTTACAATACAACTCACAAATATTTCATGTTACAAAGGGTTTCAGAAAAATCGCGCTAGATTCGAATTTCGTGCCATATGTACGGTAAAGTGTCGTTATTGGTGAGCAAAAGGTCAGCGTGACAGCTGACAGTTCAGGTTTATCAAAAATGGAAGTCTAAATAATAGAACAAATTTTCAAAATACGACAGCGAGGATCCACATTTTGATCGTGATGGTTCGTTAATCGTCAGTATTGTACGATTTGGAGTTTAAAAAATACACGAGTGATTGTTGTGCAACAACGACTGCATCAACGATTTTGGGCTGGGGCCATTATTGAACGATTTTTCTCGAGAATGCGGCTGTCCGGGCAATAACACTTAATGGTGCTCTGACGTGATATAATAATCCAGTTTTGTTGTTCCAAAATTGCATGACATGGATTTGGATGACATGTTGTTTCACCAAGACGATGGAAAAAATTCGGTAATAATATCACATCTTTTAAACTATATTTCTGATTGGTTTGGAATGTACCAGACAATTCTATAGAAGATGTAAGACTATTGCATTGAAAGGAACCCTGTGTTCACCACAGTTGGTGCTATAGGGTATTAAACATCAGAAATTCGGCGAGATTGTCACGTCCATTCTGGTAACTCCCATGCAAAAGCTTGGTGGTCGTCCTGGTTGTCCATCCGATAAATCGCGTGAAACACTTCCGACCTCAATGAAATTAGGTATATGGCTTCACATCATCAAACGCCAATCACCGAGTAAGAAAGGGGTGATTTTGCCACGTCCGACAAGTCCGCAAAACCGAACCAATCTTTATGAAATTTTGAACTAGACAATATTTAGTCAAATGCCCCTCCCCCATGGAAAATTAGGGGATTTGCCACACCCATTCTGATACCTCCCATACAAATGTTGGGTCGATCGACATGATGACTCTCGTAAACCACAACCGATCTTAATGAAGTTCGGCACTAGGGAACATTTTCCTAAATACTACTGTTTAATTAATAATGGACTACTGTACCACGCCCAGTTTTGTACTTTCCATAAAAAAGTTGGGCGTATTTCCGGTTAGCCGACCCGGCATCTCAAGCAAACCACAACCGATCTTAATAAAATTTGGTACTGATCACTAGTTTGGCCAAAGTTACAAATTTAACAACTTCGCCATGGTAATTTTTCTACCTCCCATATAAATATTGGGCGGAAATTTGCCTGGTAGTCGCGATAAATCCCCAAACCCACTTAGGATCCTAATAAAGTTGGGTATTAGATAATATTTTGCGCAATGTTACTCTGCTATTGACTATGGGCACATTTACCACCCCCATTCTTTAGGGTGCGTATGCCTCCGGACGCAATGGAGGACTAAGGGTGAGGGTATGTTTAAGTCGGTTTACCCGACTAAAATGTAAGTACTGGTTTGTAGACTGTGTAAAATCATTTCTTAGTCAGTTTTTTTTACTTATGCTATCGAGATGGACTTCTGTGAAATCATGAAGACCAGTACATTCCACTTTAAAATGATCGGAATTATACTTTAAAAGTTGTGATATTATTACCATGTTGATTCCAATTGGCACCACTGTGCGGAGCTATACATATGTCATACATCCCGAGCAACAATTCAATTACCTTCAATCTTGCATGAATTTTGGGGAACACTTTATAATTTATAATTTAAATCGCATCTCCTAGTAAATATCTCGCGTCAAATTAGAAAAAAAAAATTTATTAAATTTAACAAAATTGTTGCCAGAAAACTTAACAGAACAAAGGCTAGGTTTTTATTCTCATATAAATCTAATACTGTGTATGTAATTTTTGTACACAATGTAAAGGGTGTGTCAGTAAGATTGCAGTTTTTAAATTTAGTGTAATTTTTTTGTCCAAGTGGCAACTCTGAAATTTGGTAGCTGTGGCAACACAGTTATAACGCAGCTTTCTAAAGGGTGTCCCAGTAAGATTGCACTTCTTAAATTTAGTGTAATTTTTTTGTGCAGGTGGCAACTTTGAGATTTGGCAGCTGTCAAAACTTATTACAAAAAATTTGGAAAATTATACTGAGACCGTTCGTAAACTTCGAAGAATTTTCAGTCGAGAAAGTGCATTTAACAATGAGTGGCCAACAACTTTGAAGATATTGGGTTGGTTATGGACAGTAAGACTCCTGTGCGTCAACGTACCGGTCGATCTATTGAAAGCATTGCTGCTGTAAACGAGAGTGTCGCCGAAAACACGAAAACATCAATTCGGCACCGATCTCAACAACTTAAAATTTCACGAAGCTCTACGCAGCGAATTTTGACAAAGACCTCCATCTTCATGCGTACAAAATTCATCTTACTCTGAAACCAAACCAGCACGCCATGGAAAGCGCCTGCAACTCGCTAAGTAAAGTCAATGTCAAGTTTTCAAAAAAAAACTCATCTTCTCCGGTGAAGCGCATTTCCATCTGTATTGCTTCGACAAAATTGTCGAATTTGAGGCTCAGAGATTCCTCATGGAACTGTCTGGTGCTGTTTTTGGTTTTGATGAGGCCGAAATTGCAGTGACATGATAACGGAGTTCTTGTGGCCTCAAGTGGACGGCATTGACTTGGACGACATGTGGTTTCAGCAAGACGGCGCCACCTGCCACACCGCGCATGAAACAATCGAGATATTGCGGCAACGATTTCCTGAGCAAAAATTCGGATGTGAACTGCTCATCAGGATCACGCGATTAACGCCGTGGGATTTCTTTCTTTGGGGTTTTATGATAGATCGCGTTTATACGAATAAACCAGAAACAATTCCTGAGCTCAAATCCGAGATCCAACGCGTCATCGTTGAGATACAGCCACATCTCTGTGGAAAAGTCATGGAAAATTCCATGAAAAGAGTAGTGGCCTGTCATCAGAGCCGTGGGGCCATTTGAAGGATATTTTATTCCAAACTTAATCGGAATATGTCTGCTTTACAACAAAATGAAAAAAATCACAACTATCTCAAAAAAAACCTGTTTCTATTTTAAAATAAAAAGTGCACTCTTACAGAGACACCCACGATATTTATAATTCAGTAGAAATATCACATCTTTGCTTTCAACTGCAAAGCAATTTTATCTTCACACTCTATCATTGTTTAGCCGATAATTTGTTAAACGACCCACGCAAGGGGCGTCTGGGTTCATGTTGGTTTTCTATTCCCCGCAGTAACAATGTACGATTTTACAAAGAGTTATTACATTACATCATCATCATCTTCACACAAAAAAGGGTAAATAGTGGAGAAAGAGATTTCATGCTAATAAATATCCTCATCTGCGCCAATTAGTTTTGCTTACAATTGAGGATTCCATTTCGGAAATACAATATGATGCAAATTGACAGCAAGAAAGAAATATATCGTCTTACAATTGCCAGAGATTGGCAAGTATTTTATATAATGTATTATCTTTAAGATTGCTATAAAGTGCAAAAATAGCCTGGGGTAGCAGATGTGTTTTTTAGTGATGATAGGAAAGCCAATTTGGTCGCAGCTGAGGAAAGAGCAAATTTTTTATGTTGGTGGTGCAGAAATCATTTCGACAAATTCGCGAGAGATACATCTGCCACCAGATTTATTTAGGAAAGTAACTGAAAAGTAACTTGAAAAACGACCTGTTGTACACTGAAGGAAAATCTTTACATCAAATCGATGATGAATGTTCATCAATTGTTTTTCGTTGAATTGATGACAAATCTCATCAATTCAATTAAAAAATTCTTCAATTTGAACATTGTCGGGTTTTCACCATTTTCAGCTTCATTGATTTGATGATCTTTTTTACATCAATCTCCATCATTGGAATTTTTAAATTATTAGTGGGATCGATTCAAAATATGGAAGTATATTGAAAAAATAAAGAGAAAAAGAAAAAAAGGCAAATAAAATTCAAACTAAATACATAATTGGGAAAAATAGAGATATGGACAGAAAACAGTATCCATTTTATGGACATTTTTCACGCGGTCTTATACCCTGTTCTTGTGGATTTTATACAATGAAAATAGGCCAATGAGTATGGCTACTCATTAGCAAACAATTTACATCAAAATTATGGCAAATGTACATCAAATTAATGACAAACTTACATCAAATTGATGACAACCTTGCATCTAATGGACGACAAATGTACAGCAAATTAGTGAACAATTAACATCAAAATGGTTAAAAATATACTTGAACTTGATGACAAACATTCATCAAATTGACGTAACATTGTCGTTGAATTAACGTAGACTATTTCTGAAATACGGAAATGTGTCGTAGGTTGGAAAATGAGGAAAACATTTTTCTTTCAGTGGAGGTTATAAGTTTTACTGAAAGCATCACAAATCAATCTTAAAAATTTAAAAAACACTCTCAACATTTCTAGTTAGTCTGAAAAATTTGTTTTCGGATTTTCTCAGTTTTCCTCATTTTCAATCAGAGTTATTCTTAGAAATGTTTAATTCCTTTTAAGTTAAGTTAGTTTTTCATAGTGTTTGGAGAAAAGCTTGTGGATTTTCTTCACTCCAAATGAGACTATTTTGCTTATTTACGTACCCATTCAACCAAAAATGAGCTTCACCGCTGAACAAAATTTTGTATTGAAAATCAAAATCAATGTCAAGTTGGCGGCGCTTACCATGACCGTTTGTCTTTAATTAATTGAATATTAAAAGATGGGCACATCCCCATTTTCTAAGAATGGCGACGAATTGATTGATGTGGGTCTTCTTCAATGCTTTGCTGTACAGAGGTTATAGCTTCTACGGTGCGCACTGTTTGGCGTAGTGCGAAAATGATCCATAGATATTCGAATTAGCCAATCTGATGGAGAATTATAACTACCATAAAATGGACGAAGTACACGATAAGTTTGACGAACAGAATCATTGTTTTGATAGAAAGCGTTGCTCTTGTGTAAGTATATCTCTGAATATATCGCAAACCAAACTTAACAAAAAAACTATGTCAAATAAAGCAGTGTTACCAACTCAAAGATGAGAACCTGTGAAAAGAACACTCTTTACATCAGTTTTCTTTATTTTACTTAACACTTTACTATATGTCTTTACTCGATATCACTATTGCCAAAGAAAAGGAAGCTTTAACCGGTTGAGACTGACCCACTGTGCCGCACATCGAAGATTCCTGAAACTTTTCGCTTCGGAGCCACCTATTCGTTATATTTACAGTTTATCAAAAGCTGTTTCTAGATCCATCACTTAATTCGGTCATCTGTTTCTCTAGATATTTCTGGAAACATCTTCAGCAATTTAATCGGCAGTGAACCGAATTCATCAACCATGGTTTGGTGAGCTGCTATGTTGTAGCAACGGCATACTTTAAGGAGTAATTAATCAAGTTTCCATACACTTCCACGTTAATAAAGCCAAACATGTCAAACATTTTTCGTAACGGATAATTTTTTTTCTATTAAAAATTATTTTCAATAGAAAATAGTTTTTAGAAGATGCAGTGAGATTGATTATTTCGGGGGATGGTTGGGAATATAGCTATTTCGATGTCCACTAAGGAACCTCATCTGCTCCCTTATCCACAAGTATTTAGGTATATCGTCACACCTTATAAGGATAAACAATTCTCAAATTAACGAGAATTGTTTCACAACACCTATTAGGGCGAAAATATTCAAAACAATGCTTTACCGACAACACCAATATTCACAACTTCTTGTCCATGCAGGCTTTCATTGAAAGCCAATACGTAAATGCTGTTGTTTCAAAAATAGAAACAACGATCTCCCTGTTACCTTATCGATCTGTAAAAGTTTATGTGTTTTCATCATAATAAAAACGATCTTGAACCGAATTATGATGCAAAAACATAAACTTTTACATATCGATAAAGTAGCGAGGAAATCGGAGGTATGTGTTTTTGATTAAGTGATTTTAAACTTCAATTTATTAAGATACATGCGAGCTTTACTTTTTTCAAAGTAAGTGTGAATAAAAACTGCGAGTTACCCCTGTCACTACCACACTAGAAGGAGTGATTTTTGTCAACTCTAAGTAATTTTTTCGTCTAGATGTGATACCAAAAATTACAATATTTTTTAACGTAGAATACGTTATACGGTAAGGTAGGGGTGTTGATCTGGAGCACAAAATTTTGAGAAAACGTTTGTCAACTTTCACCCACTTTTACTTAAATATTAAAACATATTTTAGCAATTTTTATATGTTACTCAGTTTTGGTAATATGTTTTGTTTCGAATTACATTAAAAAAATTATATGTCTATATATAAAAGTTTTATGTAGTTAAGGAAATAAATATTTAAGAGCATGATATTTTAGACTTTTTTTGTACATGCCGCTGTTGTTGTTGGTTTGTAAATGCCGCTGTTGTTTTTGTTGTTGTTGTGAAATCAAATGATTTTGGCTTTGCTGTGCTTTGTTTATTTATCGAGCAGCGTGTAAATGTGTGTGTGTGTACATTTCGTTTTGTTGGATCGGTCGGTTATTAGTTCGTTCGGAGGGGAACATAAAATGAAGGGAGGGGAGCGTGGACACTTGTGTGTGCTTGAAAGTTTACAGATCTTTGCTGTCGTTTGTTTACTTAATTCATATATTTTAATTGCAAAATGACTAACGTATTCTACGTCTGACCTATGCGCCCGTGTTATCTAACACAGGCTTGTTATTTTTTTTTTTTACAAAAGTCTAGTATCTAGTCCCACTGGGTTTTTTTAAACCTCATAAGTTGGGACTACAACTCCCTTCGGTAGGGTTTCTATGAGAATAATAAAAGACAGCTTTTGTTATATTTTTATTACATTTGTATTTGATTACATTTTTTCAATATTTTGTTATTAATGTGTTAACATTTGTAGGCACGGATAGGGCAATCTATCAAACTGAACACATGCAAACAACACACAGCGTTAGCATCACATACGTGGTTGTTGTACAACAATAATCTCTGCCTGAAAATAAGTATGATGGTATTGATATAGCGGCAGCGAAAAAACAAGCAGGTCGTCGTCGCCAAAGAGTATTGAATAGTATAGAGAACTCATAGAACGAATTGTAAGACTCAAAAGCACTCGCGAATGATTCAAAACGTATTACTCTCTTTTTGTCATAACTTGGTTCATTAATAATTTTGATGTGAAACATACATGCCTTTTGAAACATTTATGCTTTTTGTATTGTATTATGTAATAACATTCCATTGGTCCATTTATATGGAAAATCAGGAAGCTCTCCTCAATCCCTTCCTGGGATCCCAGCGGCGGAAGTCGCAAGGCCTTCCACAAATAAGGCATGCAGAATGCCTTCCTAAACTAAGGCCTGCGGAATGCATGAATTTTTCATCAGATATAACCAAGATGAAGATTTTTAAAATTTTAAGAAATTTCTTTTCCAATTCTATTTAACCGTAATTTAGGTGAAAAATTTCATACAAATTTGAAAATTATATTGTTTGTTTAATATTTTTCAGGGTATTTTTAAAATTTTCAATTTGAAGTTGGGCGTGGTAAAACTTTCTAAGATAGATACATACATACTTATAAATAAATATGTAGAAGTGGATAATGATTTTTTTGGTTTAATTTAATTTTTGTTTAACAAAAATAAATTAAAGTAAATCCCTTCTAAGGCATTCCTCCTTGCATGCCTTCTAAAGCCTTCTATAAGCAATGGGCAAGGAAGGCCTTGTCTCGCAATCTCACGCAATGTTGAAAACAAAGGAGGAAGTAATGTGTAGGGAAGGCCTTCCGTATTTTAAAGAAGGTCTGTTTGGTCATGATTTCAGGCTTTCCAGCTCATGACTTCCGCCGCTGGGATATAACACCGTTGCGCTGCAAACTTGTATTAGTTGGTGGTGTGGGTATTGGGGAACAAAAACCTATAGAAAATTCACAATAATCCACATATTTTCCCAACTCTGGTGTATTACTATTTATTTGTATGTATGAGAGAGATATCAAAGTCTCCACCAGAGAGTAATGTCAAATAGAGCTGCCATTCTTCACATCTCATATTTCATATCACTCTATTCGTGATGCGGTCGGTGCGATAGAGAGTTATTTCGCGTAAATTGACTTACACCAGGTGAAATTATACAAATTGTTGACTTATATTTTTCATGTCGTTTTGATGAAAAACTGTAAAATTTAAACGTATTTTGGACTTTTTGTTATATTTTATTCAAAGACGATCAAGAAATAGACGACCAGAATATGTGCGCAATTTTTCAACCCTCGTAAAAGAGAACCAAAAATTGGTCACAATTCACTCAGACGCATTTCTCTCTCGCGTCATATATAGATTTTTTCATACATTTTGCAGGGCTTATGTAATTTTACTTCAACATGGTTGGAATTTGTACAGTAGTATAGAATAACACTATCAAAAATATTCAATGAAGAAAGTATGAGAGAGAGCAGAGAATGGTTAAGGTTTTACTCGTTTTGTTTGTTGACATTCGAGTGAAGAGACATTTTGACTGTCTACATTAGTACATCGTCTTTGGTTTCTAATTGTAACGCACAAAATGAAATGCCATTGCTGTGTTCTTGTTTGTTATTTTGAGCCATTGCCTCTATCTGGTATTATTAAAGTAATACTGCAACGTCCATATGCAACCACACCACACTTCGTATATTTACTGAGACAAATCGCTACACTACATATCATTTGTTTATGGTGTCATGAGCTTTAATATTAATATAGACGTGAAATGTAACCGGTATGCGAACGCTAAAAAATTGAGTATTTTTTTTATTGTTTGACTTTAAATATAATGTGTTTTTAGGTTGTCGCAAATTTATTATACTTGTGTTCAAACGCGTTGCATTTGTTATTCAATATTACATGTGGGATTTATAATATATGTTTTTGTGATGTAAATGTGGCTTTGTGTGTTGCAAACTGCTGAAAATTAAAAAACCGTGACAGGCAATAATGAAACAAAAAGGCAACCGATCTTAAATTCATTAAAAAAATGCTTGCAAACATATACATGGTTCTTGCAATATGATGTTAGGACCGATGTTTTCAGCCTGTAAGCTTCGAACGAGGTATGTTTCAGAGCAATGCCAAATGTTTGAATTAGGAAGAACTTAACTGAGCACGATATTTTACTACCACAGATAAAACTAACTCTCTTAAGTTGTGGATCCAAATCGTCGTCCGAATCTTCAGAATCTGACACTGATTCAGAACTTATGACAAGAGCTATAACTTTCCCTCAGAGAGTAAATCAAAATACCAAATGGTTTGCAAGATATGAGCCTGACGGAATGATCACTTTTTTTTTGCAAAAATGAGACCCAGGCCCCAAGTCTTTGGGGGCCCATAAAATAGGTGGAAGACTTTGGGCAAAACTGAGAGACACAGGTCTGTTATCACGTAGTGGTGTCTGAATATGATTATATTTGTTCGTGTTGCACTGTGTAATCGTTTCATTGGGGCTCTGTGTTGGCTGGTTCGATACGAAATTTTAAGTTTTAGAGTGAATATTTTTTACCAATATACGTTAATTATTTTGTAAAGATCCGAGCAATTTATGCATTGTTTATCTGGTTTGTTCTAATACAATATCATCACGTGCTGAAATCTCCACAACAGTGTATAAACATTTTTTTCTTACCTTATTTAAAATTACTACTACATAGTATCAAATTTCTAGGCGGTGAAGATAACATTTAACACCATTTCCAATTATATTGGGTAGTGTAACAAATGTACTGTTGTACTATTGTAAACATGAAGTGCACTTTAAATTCAAAACTTTAGGATTCTCAACACAACAAAAGCGACTTTAATTAACAAAATCTACCTACAATTCACTGAAACTGAACCTTCTTATCTTCCGTTCATTGACAACGTTAAAACAATACCAGTGGAAATCGAAAAAAAACGAAAGGAAGTGTTTTCTGATGGACGTTTGCGCAAAACTACCATATCGTCTCTTTTGGTTTCTAAAATTCAAAGGCCATAGAGAATACCTGAACAAAGGAATAATCAAATATATTCTAGGTTTGGTATGACGAGCCACAGCTAGCTGCATATTAAAGGAAGACGGAAACATCTGGCGTGAGTTTCCACAGGACTATCAAAAATCACACCTTATCATGAGTGAACAAAGAACAGGCGAATAGTGTGAATTGTGTTGAATTTAAAATCGATATTGAATAAATTGGTTTCAGCTACGTACTATTTTCTTTACTCTATTCACAAGGATTGCTGGAAAAGTTAGCACATATTTGTTGTTGTTGTTGTGAGAAGTCTCTGCATGGACATTGAAATTAAACTCTTGTGTTAATTCTTTAGAATTGTCCTGAAATCAGGATATTGGGGTGTTTGTTTATTGTTCATAGTTAAAATAAGTTTAGCACAATCAAAATATCGTGTTTGGTTTTTCTGAAAATTCGTATTTATTTCAAAATGGGTAGGTTTCACTAACCAGTTAAAATTCAAAAGTATTGAATTTGCATGGTTTCAATCATGTACATTCGTGTTTGGTTAAAATGTAAAACTCATTTTGTATACCAATTTGAATGTGTCACACTTTTTTGAAAGCTTTGGTTTACATTATGTACCGTTTGGTTACCGTTTGTAGGCAAAAATATTGTACTTGGTGTCCGGAATTCAAACTTGGATTTTGATACATTTGGTCTAAACTATCCCAATATTAATTGTTTACTATTAAACAGGAATTTAGCTAAACTTTAAAAAAAATTGTCCATAAAGTGCTGCCATATGTCAGAGCTTTGTAAATGCGACTTTTCAATACCTATGATTAATCACTCACTTTTGGAAATTCGAATATGAAACCAAATTGATTTGAATTTAAAAATTTTTGCGTAACACGTGAATAAATTGCACCTGTACTACTCCTCCCTAGCACGGAAGCCATTCAATAATTAAAACAATCATTTTCAGTCTGACGCTGTTGATAGGTAGGTGGCCATAAATAAACTGCACACAATACCTCCTAAATGAATATATCAAAACAGATACACTCATCCATTGTATTCGTTGTGCTGCTCACATTTGTATTCTTGTTGAACACCAGCGGGGAAAGGTCTATAATAGAAGGCCTTCTATCATGATTTTAATTACGTACATCGGATTGATTCCGCTTCATTGGAAATTTATTTAATTTTAACAAATACGTCATTGGGTGATCCAACATTTTCACTAGATATTTTCACAGATCTTGTTTTGCTAAAGAAATTCAGCAGCAATGCCTTATACTGGTACATTATTGAACTCAGATCTTTCTTAAACAAATCTTCTTATATTCTATTGGACTTTAAAAAATAAGTCAGTTTTTGGAACAGAGTACCTTATCGAACGTTGAGGAATGGGGGCTAAATGAACAAAAAATTAAACAACTTTTTTTTAACACTATTATGCTACATCCCAGTATTATCAACTATATTGCGTACTTTAGCTTTGGTTTGTGTCCAGACTAACATATGTTGGGAAATTTCTTATTTAATGGGAAGTTTTCTAGGTGGAGCCTGTAACCAATATTTAGTATGTATATATTGTAGTTTTGAACCCAATAAAAGGAAAATTTTGAAAAGCCAAAGTGAAAGAAGTTTACAAAAATAACATTTTCATAAATAAGTGCCTTTTTTTAAAAAAGTAAATTTTCTCAAAAAAATACTTTCATAACTAATCGGTGGTGCAATGGTTAGTGTGCGCGGCTCTTGTACATGAGATCGTGGGTTCGAACCCGGCTCTGACCACCTACAAATTTTCTTTCGACGACGGTCACCTCGCATAGTGACGGCGACACTATCGAGTACCTAGCCATGAAAAAAGCTTCTCAAATTACCGTTCGGAATCGGTGTAAAACTGTAGGTCCCAATCGGTGAGTGAAAACTGGAAAGCGCACAGCTCAGTGATTGTGAGAAGTTCTCCCCAGTCCCTTCATGGGATGTAATGGGAAACCATTTATTTTAACTAATACTAATACTAATAGTATTAGGTAGACTTCAAATTTTCTAAATTTATTACTAAGCTTATTTATTATTATTAGTTTTATATTATTTTCAAAAAAGTCGAGCACAAAAATGTTCCAATGATACCAAGGCTGTCTGTACAGCTATTTCGGATCATGCCAAGGTCTTTATCAGCAGACGTTTTTGGTGTGTTTTCTGTGATTGATTGATTGGTTTTATTATCAATATCTTCAATTTACAATTTATAACTAATAGTAATTCTTAAAACTAATTATATCCTTACATACTATGTATTAAACAAGGATTCTCAAATTCTAATTGTATATATGTGAACATGTCACAGCAGCTTTGTTTAAGAAAAGAAAAATCATAAGGTCTTCCACAAAAAAGACAATTTAAAAAATGGAATTCAAAATCACTTAAAACTAGAAAACAAAACTTACATACTAACAAACAAAAGCTTAGGAACTACAAAATGTATTTACAAAAAAGGAAAAGAAAAGAGAAACATTAAGTGCACCATGTGGCAATTCTTCACTGTGCGGTGTTATACACCGTATTAGAAAAATCAAGGCTGCCAATGCGTCTGTGGTAGTATAGTAGTCGTCCGTTTTCGTATAAATGTCCCGTATTGTCCAATGTCAAAAGTTCCGCAGGAGGTATGAAGTTCCGCCATATTATGCTCGGGTTGTTAACACATTCTAAACACCTTCTCACCAAGGCGTTTTCCAGCTCGGCACTCTTTCGTATTGCGTTTAACGCAGTTCCAACTAAAAATACATCGATACGATCAAAATCGATTCCGTCGTAAATCACGCGACAAGACGGATATCTAGGGATGCCATCCATCCCCACCTCGGGTCGCAATTCCAAGCAAGAACTCAGTATTCTTCTCTCCCAAACTTTGAGTCTCTCCATCTGAGAAGAGGATATACCCGACCATACGGGGAACGCATACGCCAGCAGTGGCCTTATAATCTGGCGGTATATTAAGAGTTTAACCTCGCCACTCAATCCACTTCTAGGGCGGAGTATCCTGGCGTATGCGCTGAAAATTCGCGCCACTCTACCGAGGACGAAGTCGATGTGCCTGTAGAACTGGAAGTCCTCCGTGAATATCAAGCCTAAATACCGCAAGGTGGTGACTGTCCCAATGGGGGCGTTCCCAACCTTAAGGGTTGGAACAAAGCCCCTGCAATACCTATATAGGTATCTGCGCTTTCCCTTGAAAATTATTCCCTTAGATTTATCGACATTCAGGCGAATGCCCCATCTTCGGAAATAATCATCAAGGGAAGCTCGGTATTCATTTAGGCGTGCATTCATGGATTTCGCCCTAACACCGGCAGAGGCAACAAGTATATCGTCCGCATATAGAACGAGCAAGTCCCCATTTGGGGGAAGGGGGATGTCAGAAATAAAGAGATTATACAGGATTGGCCCGAGTATGGAGCCCTGTGGCACTCCTGCGGTCACTGCGAAAATATCAGAGTGCATACCGCCAACCTTTACGCGAAACGAGCGATCCGTCAAGAAATTGTTCACCTTCCTGCGCGTTACATGGTCGAACCCATAGTTCGCCATCTTATACACGATGGCGTTCTGCCACGTAGTGTCGAAAGCCTTGGCGTAGTCCAAGCTTACCGCGATAGAGACCCGTCTCTCTTGCAGACCCTGGGATACGTAGTCTGCCAGAACCATAACGACGTGTTATGCTCCGCCCGAAAACCGAACTGGTTGTCCAGTAACACGCCGCCATCATCAATTTTATCACGTATCGCGCGCGCTATAAATGTTTCTAATAACTTTCCTAACGGCGAAAGCAGCGAAATCGGCCTGTAACTGTTCGTGCGAATAGAGTCAGCCCCCGGCTTCAATATGGGTATTACCGACGTCTGCTACCATGCCTTAGGGAAGTAGCCGATATTTACACAATGGTTCAGCAACGTTGCCAAAAACGTCCACGCCGAAGCATTAATCGTACGTAGGACAATGTCGGGAATACCGTCAAGGTCACATGACCTCTTGTTCGGCCTACGCCTAAGGGCCCTGCCTACATCCTCAGACCGTATCAGCCACTCGGGGC
The DNA here is from genome assembly GCA_963931995.1 of Phaonia tiefii. Taxonomy (NCBI): domain Eukaryota; kingdom Metazoa; phylum Arthropoda; class Insecta; order Diptera; family Muscidae; genus Phaonia; species Phaonia tiefii. The sequence goes on from OZ008367.1 coordinate 91,494,140, forward strand.
CTGGGTCTGAGTTTTCAGCAATGCTAATTCCATCCGCTGTAATAGACCGACCAAATATTAATACCGGCGAGCTATCCAACAATGGCGACGTCGCCTCAGCTACTTCGGCCGCGAATTCCGGGTTTATCAAGTCGAAATTTCCGCCATTAACGGCAGCAAACGAACGCGCGAGCAAGTTCGCCTTGCCAACTTCGTCCGGGATCAGGAGTCCGTTCTCATCCACTACATTTCCAACAACTTTGGCCTTAAGTAGACCAGCAGCACCTTTGACCTTCCTGAACGTCTTTTCATCCACACGAATAGTGCGCAAATATTCAAGCCGGTGGTTCGTCTCGAATTCCGCTATGGATTCGTCTATAACCCTACAGATATAGTTTACCTCAATCTTAATGTCGCGTTTCCGCAGTAAATCAGGTGTGCGGTACATCCTCGGTTTCATCCTCTTCTTCTCCTTTATCAGGTCAATGATAAAGGGTGGAAGGCCTGGGAGGAAACCAGCACAACGTGGTTTTCGGGGTATAGACTCCTCCATAGCGAATCGAAGCGAAGCAGCCAGCTTGGCCACACACTCATCAATTTCGGGGACTGACGTATTCCTGCTGACAGGAAGGTCAATGGTCTCCGGCTGCCTTGATAAAGTGGAATTGAACTTTCTCCTTTCCATTTCTCCAAAACGGAAAAAGGTTGGCACCTCTCGCGTCGTAATACCGCTACCGTCCACGACAAGCTGTATAGCCTTATGATCGGATTCGAAGTCCAGTAGGCGAACAAATTCGACGGGGGCACTCCCCAATGACAATCCCGACGATGACATGAATAAATCTATGAAAGATTCCGCGCCGCGCGAAACCCTAGGAGGTCCTTCCATCCGACAGACATCAAGGTCCGGACAGCCAATTATAAAGTCTCGAAGAACACGCCCGCTCGTGTTTACCGTCGATCCACCCCAATGCGGATGTTTGGCGTTTAGGTCACAACCTATTAGCACCTCGCCACAGCCCAGAAGGTCCGATATTGGGGCCAGATCCTCGTCGCGCAGAGTCACACTAGGGGGACAGTACATAGACACAACGGCAATGGAATTGCCGCTATGACTATGCACTCTCACCGCAGTGCACTCTATGTTCCCGAATTGTATCGAAAGTCGTACGTACCGAATATTCTCTTTTACTAGGATCGCCGTACCGCCGCCGCGACCTTGACATCTGTTCTGGCGGAACACCTGATATCCTCTCATCTCAAAATTATGTCTCTCATTGAGCTTATGCTCAGCGATCAAGAGGATATCAGGCTTGTGTTCAGCCAGAAACAGCTGCAGCTAGTGCCTTTTTCTCCTCGACACGATTGAGATGACGTTAGCGAAAATATACTTTAGTTGTCTATTCATTTTGGCCAATCGCGAATAACATGCCCAGGAGGGCGCGAGATCTTTCTTCGTCTCCTGTCAGAGAAGGATATTCCCTGGCAAATGTATTCATCTTACGGAAACAGGTGAACATATCCTTCCCCAGGAGACCCTCGCAGTCGCGATTTTTTAGGTCAAAGTTAGACCTAGTATCCGCAAGGGTAACACCCGCGCTCGATGGTATACCACCCGCATGCGCCGCGCTCGCATATGACACATTTTGCCGAACTACATTATTATCTACTCGTGCCGTTAACCGTCGCGGATCACCCGACTTAGCCCGATTTTCTCGCATTCGCCGGATTACGCTCAATCGCTTGGGACAAGTCCGCGCGCCCGCCGTGTGTCCCTGCACTCCGCAATTCACGCAGATGACCGTATGGCCAATGCGCGACATCATCTCCCCACTCACTGGGTGAGGAAAGAAAACTTCCCTAGTATCGCTCTCTTTGGAGGGGATGGGGCAGTTTCCCGGGCCATGGTCTTCACCGCATTTTACACACCGGAACGGCATGTTGCAGTTTGAAGACACATGAGCAAACCGCTGGCATTTATAACATTGCGTGGGGCTATTACGACGGAATCGATCGTATCGCACGCAGCAGTGTAAAATATATTTCACGTCAAAAAGTGCAGACATATCGGAGTCTTTTGAACAAGATATCAGCCAGCTATTCCCGCCAAGCTTTTTAACATTCAAAATCTTTACATTTATTTTAAGGCTCTCAATGTGGGCCTTAACTTCATCTTCGTCAAAAGACTCCGATATCCCCCTCACTAGGACCGAGACTGGCTTTTCCGCTTTTGGTGTGAAGGTGTAGAAGTTAACCTTCTGATCCTCAAGGAGTTTACGGACCTTAGCGTGGTCCTCAGCCGTATTCACTTGTATATTAGCGACCTTCTTGCCGAAAATGTTTACAGAAAACAGTCCGTGTCCTAACGTTCGTGTCATTGAGTTCAGTATTAGTTTGATGTCTAATCCGTAAGTTGTAATAGTAGGTACAGTTTTGCGAATCTTACCACTGGCAGCCTTGATGTTGGATGGCATTGGTACCGCCTTCTTCTTATTGTTGTTGCTGTTGCTGTATGTCCAACATTTTGAAATCCATTATCGCATTCCAAAGATATACCATTTTTCAGTCAGGTTCTTTTTTTAGAAAGTGTCATAAAATACCTACTTCAACGAGGCATAAAACAAAAAGCACTTTGAATTTTGACTCAATTCTGGTGTCATAAAATTCGTATGGACGAGGAGAAATTTCATTCATGAATTTTGTCCAAATTTCATACAATTCAATAGGGGTTGGGTCCTGGACTGTGTAGGAATATTTTGGAATTACCCCATGACTGAATAATCGATAGTGTTGCCGTCACTAAGCGAGGTCGCCGGCATCGAATGAAATGTAAGATAGTCAGAGCGAGAATCGAACTCACGTCCTCATGTACATTAGAAGCGCACACTACCATTGCACCAATGACAGTCACACTCTAGTAAAACTAGCAGCAAAAAAGAAGTGCATGCTGCTCACGAATGCTGATGGTTTAGACATCATTGGCCGAAATCTGCGAGAAGTTAATTCAGTATTTTGGAGAATCAAGAAGTACTCAGGAATAGTGGGTTTGGCAGTCAACGAGGATAAGACAAAATGAATGTATTTGCCAAGCAGAACATCCACCCGATTAGTTGAAAGGATGAACGTTGATAACCGTTATGATTTCGCGGAAGTGGACAAATTTAATTACCTCGGATCTGCCGTGAACAGAAGCAACAACGTCATGCTAGAACTCAAACGGAGAATTGTACTTGCTAACAGGTGGTTTTTCGGGTTAAGCGAACACTTCAGAGATACGACCCTTTCTCGAGAAACGAAGATCCAACTATATATGACTCTCATACAATCTGTTTTGCTTTATGGCATAAAATTCAGTGTCATGTCGCATGCTGATTAAATTTCGCTGGGAATCTTCGGCAGAAAATTGCTACGAAAAACATACGGTCCGACAATAGCGAACGGCGAGCATCGACGGTGGATGAACCAAGAGCTGTACAAACTGTATCTCTAAATCGACGTAGTTATACAAATCCAGGTAGCAGTCTTACGCTGACTAGGCCATGTCAGTAGAATGCATCAAATTGAACCAGTGCGAAAGGCATTCGAAGATTTACTCGAAGCACGTCGAAAAATAAGACGACCAAGACTTCCCTGTAAAGACCAGGGGGAAGAATGTCAGCGAGAGCTTGGTGTTGCCTACTGTTTTCGTGTGTTTTCCACGAAACGTGTTTTCCTCAGTATGAAGGGGCATTGACCCCTGAGTGTTGTTTGAGACCACCTAAGTAAGTAAGTAAAGCCAGTTTTTTTGTAATGATTTGCCACTAAATATATTTAAAATAAACCAAAAAATCAAACCAAACTAGACTGAAATTGGTACAACTTATTCTAATATATTATCGTTCGCATCAAACATAATATGTTTAGATATGGTATTGTACGAGAAGTTCATACTACAATCTTACAAGGTTTCTAATCTGTTTCTAATCTGTTTATACTATTTGAAATTGCGTCATTCATAATACTTTCGCAATTTTTAAGCATTAAAATATTTGCACAGTTTCCCCAAACATATAAGTAATAGCATCAAAAACATATATTTTTGGGGCAGACGACCGAATAATTTTGTAGAAATATTTTATGAATATAAATTCGTAAGTTTATTTTGAAGTTTAATTTTTAAAAAAATTCTTAAACAACTCCATTAACCAACTCCGCCGCTGATATATAACACTCACGTACGAGATTACATGTGTGCCTACTCATACACGTACTCATATCTCTTACGGACACCACGTATTGTATTTTTAACCTGTGACTAAAGTTGTTCTTTATTTTTTGCTGTGCGTTTTAATACGCAGTATATTTTTGTCCAATCTATTTTTACACAATGGGGACAGAATGTGCCAATTCACAGGACACGCAAATTCATAAATTCGAAATAGTCTGCTACGAAAAATTTAAGTTCAATAATAAATAGCTCATAAGATGGTATAGATTTTATTGTATTGGGAAAATGAAAACGGATCCGTGTCTTTTTTAATCTATGTCCGGATGGTAAATATTTCTTTCAGTGCAAATGTTGGCAACGTATTTGTTATATGTCTTAACTGACGTTTCACGTTGCGCTTCTTCCATGACGAATCGAACTTCTTCTGCTATTTTGCAGTTAAATTGTAACAAATTGTACGAACATTAAACAAAATCCTAAATTTTTAATTTTGTGCATTCACGATATTCATATATTTACGTATTTTGCACATTCACAGTAACAATTTCAGCTGTTTTTATCAAACCTTAGTAGAGTTGGGTAGTTCATGAACTATATAGTTCACTTAGAGTGCCCAGAGATCACTCTCACGAACATAATACACATTTGCGATATGGCGAGTATGATCGTGATTGTTATGTCCGGGCACCTTAAATGAACGAGCTCGAGAACTTGTGAACGAGTTCGACACAAGTCTAAACCTTAGCACCAGTATTTTTCATATGACGTTCAAACTTACAACTTCCACAAGTTTGCTTCTCTTCAATCAATAAAGCGAGGAGCGAGTTGACAAATCTATGCAAAAATTAACCTATGATCCTAGATGGATTAATATCACAGTCCATCAGAAACAATTTCAGCTCGGTTTGTCTAACTTCAGCGACAGAATTCTCCTCTTGACGTTCAAACCTGCAACTTCGACAAGTTCGCTTCTCTGCAGTCAATAAACCGATGAGTGAGTTGACAAATCTATGTATAAATTAATCTATGGTCCTAGATGAATACTAAGTGCCGGGAGACAATGAGCGGTGAAAGGCGAGATTTGAGAGGTTAGATATGATTTCACTATGTTATTACTGTTAAATATGAAGAAAAAAGGTTTGAGTTTGTTATTTATTTGTTTCGAACCAACAAATTAGAAAACGCATGGTTGTTTTGGGAAAACTACACCAATGACTGTCCTAACAGTTACAGAAATGTAGGATATGGACGCATCTGAATAAACTGTGTTCTAAAATTCACGAAAGATGGAATTGTAATTGCATTCCTCTGGAGATATAGGTCTTCTAACGACGTCATGATGACGTAACCACACGCCGTCCAAATCCATTTCATTTAACTTAGCAACAACAAATCCAGATTATCATGTTGCGGCAAAGCACCAAGAACAGCCGCAATTTCGAAGAAAAATGGTTCGATGATTTTTTCAACTCAAAATTGTTGATGCAATTGTTCCTCAACAGTCACTCGTGCGCCTAAGCCATCAGATGAAATTTAGCCTCAACGCTGAAGTGTATTTTGTTGGAAACCCTTTTATTATAATTAAAACATTTCTCAACAAGGAACGCGTGTTTAAATTTTTAACAACCCTGAACTGTCAGCTGTCACGCTGACTCTTCAACAATATCACACGTGGAACGAAATTTAATTCTTGCGTGAATTTTCGGACACCCTTTATTAAGGTTTTGTACGCCTCAGTATTTGGACGGGCGGAATTGCAGTAATCATTCCTGGGATCAACTCCGTTTTTAGGAGGGTTACACTTGTATCAAAAGTAAATCATATGCATTAAACTATGATTCGTTTGCGTTAAACGAAATTTCTATGTTTCGCAAATACTATTCGTTTCTTGTAAAATATTTTTTGTTATCTCGTTTGTGGTAAACGAAAGAACACGTAATTGAAACGTTTTTGGATTCGTAATTGAAAACGGTTCTCAAAAACATCTTTAATTATTCACCGTAAATTAAATTATATTTTTTCAACAGATATTCGTTTACCGCAATTACATTGCTCAAACAAAGTTCATGCAGCTAAGATTTCGATCGGGGTAATAGAGTTTTCTTTGAGTGTATGATATATATGTATATATGACCTTTATTTAAACAGGGTAAAACAATATAAAACAATATTACAACATAAAGTTTATTTAAAATGTACACAAAGAACATAGGGCGTCAACGCATTTTCTCCATCGATTTTTTGCTGCTACCATTCAAGTGCCTCTCCAGGAATATCTGGTGTTGGGAGCCTAAGTATATTGCTGTTCCAAGTCCATTTTCTTCTATGTATATCCAATTCAATAGGACTGTTGCATGTACGTTGCCAGAGTGGTTCATTAGAAATTGTCTTAGGCCAGTATTAGTTTTAGACAACTATTGACAAACGTTTGGACCTGCTGTATTGTCAGATTCGTCAAGCTCCAAGTAGTACAACCATACAACAGTACAGGCTTCATATTGAAACTGAATATTCGCAATTTCGACTTTGCCGATTTCCTCTTATTGTGCAGGATTATGAGTACAACAGTGGCCTTATTTCTAAGATCATCTATATCCACCGCGGAGCTACTATCCTTGGTAATCTTGCATTCTTAATAGATGATTGAATCTACGTATTCAAAAATTCCGTTCTCAGCGAATACGCATTAGCTTTGTCTGCATTATATTGCCGAAAGGCTGGTTTTAATTGCATCTTCAACGTTTGTGTCCTCGATCGTATACGAATATTGTGCAGGCGTTCACAATTCCGAATTTGGGTCCAGGATTCTGTGTTAATCCAAAGTTTATTCACACATCTTTTCTCACCAAGGACTTCCATGGCAGTTTCCCTCAGCGTTTGAACAATGCCTGACCACGTATCCACGACTGTCCTGTGGCAAATTGGAGTGAAGGTTTGATCGTGCGTCATTGATATGGATGGGTCCTGCAGACGGTCTGTATTGTACTGTACAGTATTGCCTCTAATACCGCTGACAGCCGCTGGAAGGAGACGGAAGGTGTCCACTACACGCAAAGAAAATACTCGTTACTCCTAAACGAAATATCAGATAACTGAAGTTCGTTTGAAGACTGTAGTTGCGAGAAACGAACTTCGGTTAAGCCTTACATGCCATTTCGTTTGACAGAACCGAAGCATGTTTGCAGTAAACGGGTTATGAAACATATAGGCTGCAAAAACGTTTGCAAGAAACAAAAAACGGTTTCGCCAACTGTTGTGTTGGTTACAGCAACTGAGTTCTAGTTAGTCCAAAATAAAAAAACGTTTGCAGTAAACGAGTTATGAAAAATTATAGCTGAAAAACGTTTGCGAGAAACGAAAAACGGTTTCACCAACTGTTCTTTCGGTTACAGCAACCGAGTTGTAGTTACTCTAAAGCGAGAAAATGTTTGCGAGAATTGGAAATCGTTTGCAGTAAATTAGTTATGAAAAACTAGAGCTGAAAAAATGTTTGAGAGAAATATTATTTATGGCTTCCATATGCTCTTTTTTGTTTAAATATCGAACTTTTAGGATTTTGGTTTTACCCATAAAGCTTGTTTTAAAAAAAGATGGAGTTTTTGTATAGTTTTTCACTGTCTACTTACACGTCTGTCTCGGCTTGCATTCAAATAACAACTAAAAGCGCAGCACACTACAACGCGCCAATTGTACATCCAAGATATATTCACAAGGTAGAAGTATAAGAGTGTGTGATCACTTTTATCTGTGTATGCCAATCGAGTGAATAAAACTGTGTATAAAATCGACAGAATGAGAGAAATTTACGTTCTTCGTAATCTGTGCTCTCATTAGAAAAATGGTTAATTTCAGTTATCGCAAACGTTTTTTTAAATTTGCGGCAAATATAATTTTGTACGCGTTTGATGCAAACGAGAACTCGTTTGCAACAACATGATACACATTTGCGATATACGAGTTTATTTAGGAGAACTTCATGAAGGGTTGCGATTAATAAATTAATACAAATCAATCAAAGTATTGTTGCGGCAACCGAGCAATAAACGTTTTTTTTCGTTTGTGTGTAAGAGTTGGTGGTAGCTATCAATATCAGGACCACGTTTAATTTTGACGTCCAGCAGGGAACCCAAAAACGTCTTGCTGACAAGTCTATGGAAAATTCGATTGATGGATTGACCATGAGATAAATGCCATGCATACTTTTGTATATTTCTATGGGGGAATTTCGTTCCGCCGATAAATAGTTGATGGCGTGTACAGAAAACTATGAGCCTGTCACCATTGTCATTTCTCACAATTCCAAGACCGTGTCTCCCCATTACTTCCTGTAAGTTGTTATTGACGTTACCCACATTGGCATTGATATCTGCCAGAAATATTTTAATGCCACCAATTGACAAAGAGCTTACAGAAAAATCCAGATCGCTACAGTAATACTGTTCTCATCAGGCTGAGTAGGAGGTGCATACGCCTGTACCACAGAAATCCTACGCAATTTCGAATTAAAACTCGCAATAACGCAGCGATCAATTATAGCCTTGTAAGAGGTGTCTCAGTAAGGTTGCACTTTTTAAATTTAGGGTAAATTTTTTGTGCAAGTGGTAAATCTGAAATTTGGCAACTGTCACATATAAAGAACAATGCGTTATAATTGTGAAAACTTATTACAAAAATTTGGAAAGTTAAAGCACCGCTCGCAAACTTCGAAGAATTTTCAGTCGAGAAAATACACGTAATGCGTTCACCATTCGAAGAGTGGTCCACAAATTTGAAGAAACTGGGTCGGTTATGGACACTAAGACTCGCCTAAGGTCGCAGTAAGGTCGGCCTCTTGAAAACATTTCAGCTGCAAACGAGAGTGTCGCCGAAAACCCGAAAACATCAGTTTGTCATCGTTCTCTACAACTTCAAATTTCACGAAGCACTACGCAGGGAATTTTGACAAAAGACCTCCACCTTCATGCGTTCAAAATTCAGCTAACTCAGGATTCAAACTAGCAGACCATGGAAGGTGCCGTCAATTCGTTCAATGGGTAATGGAGCAAAGTGAAATCAATGTAATTTTTACAAAAAAAAAAGTCATCTTCTCCGATTAAACGCATTTGCATCTGAATGGCTTCGTAAATACACAAAATTTTCGAATTTAGGGCTCAGAACATCCTTATGCAATCCGTGAGAAACAAACGCATCAACATCGAGCAACTGTCTGGTGGGGATTTTGGTCAGGCGGCGTGATTGGGCATTACTTATTTGAAGATGAGGCCGAAATTGCAGTGACTGTAAACGCAGACGTTACAGGAACATGGGAGCGGAGTTGTTGTCGCCACAAGTGGACGCCATGGATCGATTATTGCAGCACCGATTTCCAGTACACATTATCTCATGAAATTCAGATGTCGATTAGCCACCAAGGTCATGCGATTTAACGCCGTACGATTTCTTTCTTTGGGATTTTGTGAAACCTCGGTTTATGCGAATAATCCAGAAATAAATCATGAGCTTAAATCCGATATCCAACGCATCATCGGTGGAAACAACCAAATCTCTGTGAAAAAGTCATGCAAAATTTCATGAAAAGATTAATGAAAAGACATCAGAGCTGTGGAGGTCGTTTGATGGATGTTTTATTTCATACTTAATCGGAACATGTCTCCTTTTAAATTCAATGAAAAAATCACAACTACCTAATAAATACCGGATTTTATTTTAAAATTAAAAAGTGCCTTCTTACTGAGATACCCTTATGTTATTAGAACGTATCTAGCCCTTGAGATTTCCCACTGTTAATCCAACGTACTTCGCCTAGGTCTAGGATGTTCACACTGTAGCACTCCGTAAGTCTTCTAACCTTTCCGAGTCTCGATTTTTCGAAAAGAGTTCTTACATTCCAGTTACCAATCATATACCGCTGTTTAAATCTAAATGTCGTTATAGAGGGTGTGATGAATTTAAGACGAGTGATTCATGATACCACCGCATCGCATCCTAGTGCTGGGGCTGGTATCAAAGTCTTCGCTGGTGTCCCCGTATTAGGGGACTAATTTTAATCGACTTACCAGTATAGGTACACAGTGTTTAGAAAACAGCAAGTGCACCCTGAGTAGTATGCGGCTCTTCACCACGCACTAGAGTCTTGGCAGAAACTCTTCCTGTTCCTGTGGTTTACGAACTCCGCACTCACCAAGATTTACATGAAGATACACCCCTTTCTCGAACAATGCAATTTATAACATCCTATTTTTAGTTCTGGGTTTTAAAACGTTCAATTTGTGTAAGTAAATTAATGTCTTTCTCTACAGCCGGTTGGAGGCACAATGAGCAGCGTGACTTTACTAAGCATTACCGCTTGAACTCGTTGTAGAAACTGTCTGCCCCGCCCAGTGAGTTTCAAAATAACAAAAATGTTAGGTCATTGATTGTAAATTGATTTCCCCAATCCCGTCATGAGACGAAAAGGAAATTCAGGAAATTGAATCTTAAATATTTTGTGCTGCTTTAACACAATCGTATGGACAACTCGTGTTATTGTGTTCTCTTCACATTAAGGACATTCTAATTATAAAACTAATTAATGTATACAAGCCGCAGCATAAAAATAAATATCCTTTTAAGACCAACGTTTCTGGTATGAGCAGTAGACCGACTCACCAGAGAAATATTGTGAATGAAAGCTCCACTTTACGTTTACATGATTTTTGGTAATTGTCAAAGTATTTTTAACATACTTGGGATCTTGTAATTTGCATAGGATTTAATTTAAATTGCTCTATTTCAATTAAAAAAATTTTAAAACTTTTTGGGCCAGACAATTGTTTTGAAAATCGATAATAGTTTTGATATGTGATCTACCCAAATGCTTGTTCTCCCCATTTTACAAGTTTTGAGATTTGTGTTTTAAATGTCGGGCCATGTAAAATTGGGAATTTAATTTCGCTTTAAAAAATACAAATAGAGATTTTTTCGAAATTATGATTTTATTGGTAAGGCCCTCCATTAACATTTATGAATTAACACAACATCGTTTTAACGGATTCCATGTCTTGCTTTATAGTACCTCATTCGATCTCCCAAATTGTTCAGTATATTTTCGATTGTTTGGACCTCTATCTCGTGAACGACACTGTCGATTTCGTTTTTTAAGGCCTCAATGGACTGGGGATTAATTGAGTTGCACTTATCTTTCACTGCGCTCAAGAGATAATAGTCTAACGAGGTCAAATCGCAGCTGAGAAGCGGGCAATGGACTTTCGAGTTTCGAAACCATATGTCGTTCATGTAATCGTCAACATTTCGGAACAAACAATCGGCAAGCATGGCATGGTAACGGCTGTTCCTTGCTCATTTTCGAAGAAAAATGGTTCTTTGATTCCGTCATGCTAAAAATCGGACCAAACAGTCATCGTTGTGGATGCATCGACTTGTTCTCCACGACGTGTGGATTTTGTTTGTTAACCTAACCCCCGAGGTGAATATGAGCTTCATTGGAAAACATGTTTTGTCGTTAAAAATTCTCATCTTCACCAAGTGATCTTCAGCGAGGCGAAAACGCATCGTATGGTCACGAGTCTTCAGTTCTTGGACTAATTATATTTTGTAAGACTTCACACCGAGTTCTTTATGTAAAATTCAGCGCAAAGAATTGCGATAACTGTTCACGCTGAAAAATGTGTCTGCTTTTATTGTTTGGATGCAAATACAACGTGTTTATAGCTTGCACGCAAATATAGTATACTTGTGTCCAAACACATTATGTTTGCTATTCAATATAACATGTTTGGGACACAATGATTAATAGCTTATAACATATGTACTTGTGGCCCAAATATGGATTTGTTTGGTTAAAACTGCAGAAAACACGAGGCTTCAGTTCTTGGACTAATTGGACTTTATAGGCTTTCATACCGTGTTCGTTATGTAAAATTCTGCGCAAAGAAGTGCGAGAAATGTTCACGCTGAAAAATTTGTCTGCTTTTATTGTTTGTATGCAAGTACAACGTGTTTGTAGCTTGCCGCAAATATGGTATATTTGTGTCGAAACATATTGTGTTTGCTATTCAATATAACATGTTTGGGACACAATGACACTTGTGGCCCAAATGTGGATTTGTTTGGTGAAAACTGCTGAAAACACTGGTTTCTATCACAATAAAGAAATAAAAAGTAGCAGATCTTCAATTCACGAAAACAGTGCTTGCAAACTTGTACATGCTTCCTGCAATATGTTGCTGGGCAGTTATTTTTCATAGTGTTCAATTTCTGCGAACTGTGGCGAGTTGATGTTGATGGCAGTTCGAGCACACTGTCAGCTACAGCGGCAGTATTTTCCACTAAACACACACGATTGCTTTTGTCCAATAAAAACCGGGATCGCTTAATGGGACCCTATTTCAATCGAATTTATTGTGGAGATTTCTTTCAATTAGAGTTGAAGACTTAGAACTTTGGAAGCAAGTTTTTAATATTTTACAGATTTCTTCAAGCGTAAGGCGACCACTTTCGTAAATTTCTAACCTTTGACTAATAACATGTCACATCATAAATGTCCAATTGGCAATCTGCTTCGAAATAACGAGGAGTTCAAATTTAAAACTTTATGTCGTCCAACCTCTATTACCGTCTGTCCAGCCTGTATTGCCGTTTCCGTCGGTGATGCAATGGTTAGTGTACCCGCCTCTTGAAATTTCCGCAATAAATTCGAAGCCTTAAAACTTGTATTACCGTTGCCGTCGGTGGTCCAATCGTTAGTGTACGCGCCTCTTGAACATGAGATCCTGGGTTCGATCTCTGCTTTAACCACCTTAAATTTATTTCGTCGGCGGCCACCTCGCATAGTGACGGCGACACTATGGAGTATTTAACCATGAAAACGCTTCTCAAAATACCGTTCGGAATCGATGTAAGAACTGTAGTTCCCAATCAGTGAGTATAAAACTAAAAAGCGCACAGCTCACAGGTTGTGAGAAGCTCTCCTCAATTCCTTCATGGAATTTAATGGGAAACCATTTTTTTTTTTTTTTATTTTTAACTTTTATTACACTGAACGGAAAAGCTTTGTTACAAGAATTAACATTTTCGTCACCCCAACAACGTTTGTCATCGAAAGTGAGAGAATTTCGTTCCAGCTACGAAAATCTCTTCATCAATGATCTGGTTGTTGCGGAAATGAATATGTTTCATTGTAGCAACGAACTTATTTCATTGCTGTAATGAATTTGTTTCATTGCTGGAATGGACTTGTTTCATTCCTGCAATGAATTTGTTTAATTTTTGCAACGAATTTGCTTTGTTGTTACAATGAATTTGTTTCATTGCTGCAATGCATTTGTTTCGTTGCTCAAATGGGTTTGTTTCATTCCTGCAATGAATTTGTTTCATTGTTGCAACGAATTTGCTTAGTTGTTACAATGAATTTGTTTCATTGCTGCTTAAATGTTGTTTCATTACAGCAATGATTTTGTTTCATTGTTGGAATTACTTATTGGTTACTTTTATTTTGATTTTTCGCCCAGTTTTCTCCAATTTTAAAATTAACTATAATTGTTGCAGGAACGAAATATTAGTTGTTGCAGCAACGAAACGAGAAATTGTCAAAGAATTCATATATGAAGTTGTTTGATACAGAAACATTCAAATTGTCGGATGTACGAAATTTTTCATTACAGAAACGTAAAACATTAATGAATATTGTAAACATTATGTAATTTTTCATACATTAACTAAAACTTATTGAATATGTTTCATCCATGCGACGAAAGGTTTTTCTTTCAGTGTAGTACCCAAACATTTTAAACTTGCCGGATTGTATAACCCCTTGTTTATTGTCATCACTATTAAGGTGTCAATAAGAAGTATTTTTGGGCCTCGCATTAGTTTTGTAGTAAAATACGCTAAGTTCCAAACTTCTTTATCGATGTTTCCCACTACTTGTTTTGTGGACTTAGATCAATTGGCCTCTGAGTGTATAGAAATTATGGGATCAAGTCTTAAAATGCTTTGTATAATTCTCTGCATAATTAGGAATGCACTCCAATTAGGGACAAAGTGACTCTTTCTTGACTTGCCTGAAGATTTCCATACAATTCCTAGGTGCAAATAAATTGAAGGAAATTAATTAGATTGTTCTATGAAGGCGGTGGGTTATTCAAGTTGCAAATAGTAATCAAGATGGTCATGAAATGTACCATTGGTTTTTTTTAATCAATTCAAAAACTTCTCCATTCAACTTCAGTCACCCTAATGTGTACAGTATATTGAAAAATGTAAGCAAAAATACAATTTTTGTGGTCTGGTCTGTAAACGTTAAGGTAATAGTGGGAGTTTTCCATCATCCCTTAACTCATACACCATCATATTGGGTTGGGAATGTTAGTTATTGAATCATGCCTCCAAGCAACGGGGGGTGTGATGAAAATTCAACATTTCATAGCGTCGAAATAACTTTTCGCAGAACTTTTTCTTTTTTATCGGCGTTTGTAACTCTATTTAATTTGAGCTCAATCAAAGGAAAACAAACTTTTTGCTCGAAATTTTCAACCCTAAGAGAGGTGTTGTCAACAAAACTTTCAGCCGTTTTTTTTGGAATAAAATTCAAAGCAAAAGATTATTAAATAATTTAACTATAAATTTTTAACTGCCTAATGAAATGTAATACTTTAAATCTAGAACGTAAAATTAAATAAATAACACCTTTTGATCCGCAGTAATAATAATTATAATAGGATGGAGGAAAAGTCAAAGGATTTGTGGAAATTTTTTAGTTGTAAAATGTAAGGACAACTTACACCTAAGCCACTTCAAGCGCTGTAGTTAAGGTGTTTTGTGAACAAAATTTATACACATATTCACAGAGACAATTTTGAAATTAAGTTACGAATACTTTATAATTAGTGGCTTTCGCGGCGCAGAAACTTTTTGGAAATCCGACATATTTCTGACTCCCCAAACTCAAGGGAAAGATTTTCCAGAATTTTCAAGTATATAATTGAACATTAAACAAAACGAAATAAACTTAATTCATTTTGAATTTTTCGCAATGACCTTATTTTCATTAGTTTTCAATTTTAATGCACAAGAAGCTTTCAAGGTCTGATACATTTTTCTAAGTGAAAAGTGCTTGGGTTTTCGTTGAAATAATAGATGATATCTTTATTAGAATTGACAAGTATTCCCATTATTTATGGAATACGATTTCATTCATATAGCTGCCGCGGCTGGCTTCGCAGTTCCTCATCCTGTCAGTCCCATTTTTCAAAACTTTGTTGATTGTTTCTGGTTCTATCTCACGAACGGCGTGAACCATCTTGACCTTAAAGGTGTGGATCGATTCTGGATTATTCGCATAGTATCGGTCTTTAACGGCACCCCACTAGAAAAAGTGTAGTGTTCAAATTTTAGCTCCGAGGTGTACAATCGACATTGCCAAGACGGCTGGTAACACGATTACTGAACTTAGTGCGCAAAAGATCGATTGTTTGATGAGCTGCGTGACATGTTGCATCATCCTGCTGAAACCAACCATTATCCAAGTTAATATCTTCCACTTCAGCCCGTAAAAAGACCGTTATCATAGCTCTGTAGCGCTCGTCGTCGACTGAAATGGCGTTTCGAGAAGCATTTTCGAAAAAATGCATCAATCCAAACCAAACTGTCATTCTCTGTGGATGCATAAGCTTCTCGACAATGATGTGTGGTTATCCCGATTCCCAGATATGGTAATCTTTTCTGTTGACATAGCCTTACATATTTACTTAGGTGACCTCAAACAACCCAGACGGGTCAAGGACCTTACAAAATGAGGATAATATGTTTCTCCGACCGGCTCGATCTTCAGCTTTTCTTCTCCAGTTGGTAACACCAAGCTGTCTCGCGCAATATTCCACCGCCGAGTTCTTGGTCGTCCTATCTTTCCATGTCCTTCGAGTACGTCTTCGAATACCTTTCGCATTGGTTCATTTTTATCCATTCTATTGTCAAGGCTTAGCCAGCGTAAACGCCCTATTTTGATACGCATAACTACGTCGATGTCGGGATATAGATTATACAGCTTGTGGTTCATTCGTCGTCATTACTCGTCATTTCCTATTATAGGGCCACATATTTTTCGGAGCATTTTTCTTTCGAAGACTTGGTGTTTCATCACCTTAAATACGATTTTGCCTCGGGCCCCATGGACTCTAAATCCGGCTCTGGCAATATGTAACAGTTCTCTAAATCTGCTGGGCATATTATCAAAAATTCCATTGACTTCTGCTGAAAGTAGCAACCCGATAGGGGTGGTTGTAAATAAAATACTAAATATACTTTTGTTTACGTTTGTGTCATGCAGTGTGGCATGTAGAGCCGTACAGTGTGGGAGTTTTTCACAAAAATTACTATTAATTCAGCCGTTTTTAAACGAATTGCCCGATCAAGATGAAATTTCAGATTGACACATAGAACATTTGGAGAGTTATTCAGTCGCATAGTCTAAAATGAAAATCAACAACGAGATTAAAAATTCCTCCGGTTGAAATCCCAGAATGCCCAAACTAATGTCAAAAATTCTCAAATTGATTTTTCGCGCAAATCTTTGGTATTTTCCTCATATGGCGTTGACGTAACAATTTGAAATATGCTTATTGGGAACACGTACCTCTGGAGAAAGCTGTGTCACAGCTAGAAAATCATCTCTTTTTTTTCTTTTATTGACTATTTTAAAACCTCATGAGTTCAGACGTCTTACACATATTAATTAAACAAACAAATTAAACAAATTTCAACATATTCTTCCAACTGGCTCTCTACTTCGCCTTTTCTCGCCAGTTGGTAACACCAAGGATACGGAGGGATTCTTCTGCCTGGTCTTTCCAGCAGAGTTTTGATCGTCCTCTTTTCCTGCTACCATCGGGTAAGTTATCGAAAACCTTTCGTGCTGGCTCATCTTCATTCATTCTGATAACATGGCCTAGCCAACGCAATTGGCCCAATTTGATTCGCCTAGCTCTGAGTTCCAGCGACGCCGGTACTCGCCGTTTTCTCTAACAGGACCACATATTTTACGGAGAATTTTTCTCTCGAAATCTCCAAGGTGTTTTTCATCCGCTTGCGATATGACCCAAGTTTCGGAGACATATATCAGGACAGGTAAAATGAGAGTCTGATAGCAGGTAAAATGAGAGTCTGCTGAGCCCAAAATAGCATCTATTTGCAAGCACACTTCTCCTGTATATCTCTAGGCTGACGTTATTGTCCTTGTTCACGGCGGATCTAAGGTAGACAAATTCATCTACCACTTCAAAATTAAATCGGTTGTCAACGTTTAAGTACGGACCAAGTCAAGAGGTTTCTCTAGTCGTTGACAAAAAAATCTTGCCCTCATTAACAGCAAGACTCACCTTCGCTGATTCCTTTTCGATTCTTGAAAATATGTCTATTACGTCTATGATGTCTATTTCGTCAGCATACGCCAGCAACATATGGCTCTTCGTGTTAATAGTCTTGTTCGTATTTACTGCAGCCTTTCTCATTATTATCTCCATTAAGATGTCGAAGAGATTGCATAAAAATGTATAACATCCATAAAAAATATTGTACGTTTAGATTTATCTGTCCCAAACATATTATAAATTGGATATTTTAAAATATCTACGGGTGTTGTGGAAAAAAATAACAATCCATTAATTTTAATGTACATGTCCTTTTTAACAAAACTGTTACACGCAGAAAAATCTGTAATTTTTTGTTGTTTGAATACAAATATAACGTGTGTTTGGCGCTTGTCGCAAGTATTCAAACACATAGTGTTTGCTATTCAATATTACATGTTTGAGACACAATGATTAATATGTTGTAATATATGTCTTTGTGATCCAAATATAGCTGTGTTTATGATACAAATACAACTGTGTTTGTTTCATTGTTTATGCCCTCTAGAGAACAAGAGAATAAAAGAGGGCTAAAGAGAGATTATCGAGTCTTACTTGCAAGTATGTAACTGTATTTTGCATTATTCTCTCAGCCAGTGATTCATTAATATTCCCGAATATGTGTAAATTGCAGATGAAGTGAGTATTTCTTAATTTGGCTGATTTATTGCATTCAGTCGACAATGGTTCATCGGAGAGAGTATATCATATGTGTTTGCTCGGTGCCTAATAGATACTATTTGTAATCAGCAAAAAAGATTAATTAAAGGCTCGGTCGGTTAATTGATCGGTTTCTACGTATGGCTTTCTTATAGATATGTATGTCTGGTACCAAAGTTGTAAACGATTTTGAGAACAGAAACTGAAAAGAGCAACAATAGAAAACCCTATTTTGTCTGCCCGGGTATTTTCTGCGAAACTTGGAGCGGCCTTCCATTTGTGAAATTTAATAAAAAAAACATAAGTATTTAAACCGCGCTTGGCTTGCATGAACGAGCTTTGTATACACATAAGTATATTGTTTGTGTACCATCTAGAGTGTCCAAACCTGAAGCCGAAAAACCGGTTAACGGGTTTTGTTTTGCTCTTAACCGTATGCCGGGTTTTTAAAAACAGTAATTTTCTAACAAACCGGAAACCGGTTATTTGACGTCGGTTAAGCAGTTAACCGGGTTTTACTTAATTTGTGTTCATATCCTCAAACAAGTTAATAATAAATTATATGATTTTCGAATTTTAATGAAATTTTCGAATTAAGAAACCGCATTTCTATTCTCAAATATGATTTTATGATCCAAAAAGTTCCAAATAACATTTCCAAACAATGTTTTTAATCAAATTTCAAAATGATCTTATGACTTGAATAAGAAATAAATACAAATTATTTAAGTATTAATTGAACTTTCCAAACTTTTTTTTTCAAATGTAAAAATGAAAATTATTTTATAAATAAATTTTTTAAACTTCATAAGATTTTTATACATGAAAATCTCTTTCAAATTTGAATATGATTTTCGAATTTAAATTAGTTTAATGTTAATTTGAACAAAACTTTTAAATTTTATATTTAGAACGCATTCCAAATTGGAATATGACATAATTGTGTTATTTTTAGTTTAATATTTTTTATTTTATTTAAATATGTTTTATTTAAATAGAGATTTTCGACTTAAAATGTTTAACAAATACGTTTTGTAATTTAGATCTCTTGGGGTCTTAAGCTCGTGTGTCTCCTTAAAGTAATTTCTTCATGGGCCATAAGCTCTAGAAGCTTCTTGTTAGATAAACCTCTCTACAGACATCAATTGCAACTTAAATTGAGCCGAATGTCATACATTTGTAATTTCTTCTTGCAACATCTTTAATATAATTTAAACTCATCTCCGATAGCCTTGTCTGCATGATAAATATGAGAAGGCAACAATAATAATCACATTATTAAATATTTTTCTCCCTTTCTTTGTGACATTTATTTATTTATGCATTCCAATGATATTTTTACGCAGCATTGAGCGTTAAGTAAATTCGTTATGATGTATTTCTATTTGATTATAGTTATGGATGCAGATACTCTCAGATATTTGAATAAATAATGATGATGATGATTCTCTTATAAAAGCAAACATTTTATAGATATTGAGGGACATTTTTCAGGGAATATGAAATGGACCTTTGCACATGAGAGGCAATAAGAATGCGCTACTTTTAATCTTTTCATGCTTCGATAAATTTTATGTACGTGAGAATACTAGCTATGACTGTGATACGTTACCATTTTATAAATTCATCATTATCATTCATACAATACATTGACGCATTACTGGATTTTTTAAGTCTCATTTTATAATCTGATTAATTTTTCTCCTAAGCGCTTTTGCAAATAATCCCTACCTCAAATCTCTTCTAATCCCGATTCACATTTTTTTTAATCTGCTCTGCTACGTGTTTATACCGCGGCGTATTTCGCTGTACATGTTTTCCATTTTTTGAATTTAGTACCAACATTTGCCGCAATGAGTTTACATGATTTTGTGTTGTTTTGTTGTTGTTGTTGCGTCTAAAACATGACATTGAAGGTTTTCCAAGAGAGTATTATCAGGCTGTCGTTGAATTACGGGTGCAGATTCGTTATGGCAATCGGGTGGGGTTTAAGTGTCATGAAAATTTTATCATACTTTTTTGTTTGTGACGAATATGCAAATCAAAAATTTATCATTTCTGTCACTTTTTATTACATTTTCTTGCGCGGCCTTTTATTGTATAGATTTTATTTAAATCACTCTGAAAAATTGCCAGCACCGAGTGATTTATGTAGCAACCTTTTATCGCTGCTTTTCAACGCAAAATATGTAATGATGTTGCGACGTAATTGTATACAGAGGAAGAAATAATATTATTGTTGATTCGAAATTAAATGGGGCATAAGGTTGTGAGGGCAGCATTATAATTAAAATTTGTGTATTCATAGTCCAAACAAAAACCACTTAGTATCAATTCATCCTTTGAAGATTTAGAGTATGACAAACGTCTTTCCACAATCAGTGTGGTGGAGTTACAGTTTGATGCGTTTGGTTTGGTCTAAATGCCAGCTATATTTACCTAGTTTTATATACTTATATTTCGTTTTATATTAGGCTTTTTTTTTTGCTTTAACCGAAATATCAGGATACTGGTTGTTTATTGTGTTCGTACACTATTTGTAGAGCGTTTGATTATCAGAGCAAACTGGGCATAAAAAAAGTTTCGCTCGATTTAAAAGAACCATTTTCTTCTTCAATCAAAAAAATTCCGAAATATTATCAGGAACAGGACCAATAATCTTACAGTTTTAATTTCTAAATATTGTAACATGGTTTTGTCAAAGTCTGAACTCATCTCAGATATGCCCATGGGTCTTTCGTCAGGGTCCACCAAACTTATCGAAATTAAATCTGAGTAGTTTCCGCTTTACTGCGTTTCGAATTCTGATACATTTTTAATCTATAATTTAATAAGTAATTTTAAGTGAAGAATTACTTGTATTACTTAAAGAAAGACGACCAGTTGTCTTGGACTGAGATTACTATTCTCTGCGGCAATTTTCTTGAAACCCTTTTCTTGGTCTGGCAATACTCGTCTTTGCTTGAAATACTCTCTAGATACATCGCGGGTTGCATCTCCAAAATCGCGCTTTTTTTTCGAAATAATGCCCCTATTACCATTCACCACTCAACTTACTTTGGTCGATCTAGAGACGACACAACTTCAACACGGCCAAACTTATCTTTTGTATTGTGGTTTACAATTGTTATGGTGTTACCAGCTCGAAATATCAATTTTGATAAGTAAAAGCAGCTGATTTATGTAAAAATAAATAAAAGAAGTGTTGTGCTTGCAAAATCGAAATGGATATAAGTAGCATGGATTTGTTTTATGAAGATGGAGTCGAGAACGTGAATATATATGTGTTGCATTTAAGAGGAAATATTCGTGATGCATCCAACCCTCTTGAACTGCCCAGTGCAAGGTATGTATTTGCACATACACGTTGCCATTCATACATGTTCTGGACGGTTGTCCTGAACTATTTAACTCCACAGCAAATCCTTCCCATAGTTCTGCGTGGTGCCAAATTGTGGTTTTCCAAACGCAACGGCAGGATTTCTTTCCATTAGCTGGACAAGTTTCTCAAACTGAGCCTTTTTTCTGATTTTGATACTTCTAAAATATATAAAATATTTTTGTTAAACTAAAATGTTAAATGAAAATTATAATTTAAATCCAAAATAATATCTACTTACCATCTCTTATCAAATTAAAAACATGCACAACTATAAACTCAACTGCTCTCAAGCAGTGGTGTAAATATAACGCATTTGTCAACCAAACTGGCACAGAGTTGCCAACGGCAATACGACAAAAATAAGTGAACACAACCAAAAAATCAGCTGTTGTTCAGTTGAGTTGAGTGGGCCGTTGAGTTCAGACCGGCAATCCTATTTCATCGTTTACGACCAAACTCTCACAAGAGTTGAGAACCGTAATAGGGGCACACGGTTTCATATTTTGTGTTAGCGAGCGAATGAGTGATCTTGCTTGGTAATGAAATGACCACAGTTGCAGAACCAAGTAAACGTAATCAACCCAAAATGTAGGTGGTTGCTAAGAGCGTTTAGATAAGTAACGGCCTGGTGCAGGTTTCAATTGCAATATCAATTTTAGTTAAAATAAGTTAAATTAAATTCAAATTCTAATAAACGTAACTGACACAAGCACGGTCTTCAAAAATGCTATACCATGGAAAAATACAACTCTGTGATATAGATTAAAACTCACCTCAAAGCACTGCAACAATGCGAGAGCGCATGAGGAAAAGAAGGAAAAATTCTGTCTGTCCTTGCTGTTGGAATTATAGGACTTTCAGTGATGTTGATACTTAGTGATCTTCGATCGATACTAATTCGCAAATGTGAATTGCAGAATTGAGTTAGTATATATACGATTGATGATCAACCGATGGTATCAATTCAGGCACAGTAATTAGGCATCTGATGATGAACTTGTCACGTTCAGTGTGTGAACTGAACCAGTGAACTGAATTGTCTATTATTTCCAACAAAATCTAACCCTTTTTTCAATTTGAAAAATGTTCATGATTTGTAAGCTTGTAGTATGAATTTCTCATACATTAACCATAAACTAAAATAAGAAATCCAAAAAAACGCCCACATTGGCTTGTTTGTTTTTAGGCTATTTTTCGTATCTACAATTATGAAAATTCGCCCACAATGGGTGTTTTTTCGTACAATAGTTTGTTGTAATATAGTCTTCGTCGCGACGAACTATCTGACCGAATGACTTTTGGACAACATACATGAACATACCCGGACCCATTTTATGTTTAATTCATATTATATATTTTACTTTTTACCATATTCGCCCATGCAAATCGCCCCTGAGTACATAACGTGCATGGTAAATTAGGTCGGCCTAGCAGTGATCGTCGGTTTATGAGTAAAATCTTAGGATATCAAGGTCTAAGTAGGCTTGGCGACACGGGATAAGGGCACGAACCCATTAGTTGTTTGTGGTGTTGAGGATTTATGTACCATTTTTTTCATTTTTGACGCTCTAAGAGTAAATGTAATCGAAATCAATGTAGTCAGTTAGATTTATTTGAATTTGAATTTTATGCCCGATTTATTAGTTTTAGTTTAATCAATGTTGTACGTCTATGTCAGCATACAGATTGTACAAGGTGGCGCAAAAGTAAGCCTCCTATCAGAAAATGCTATAAATTTTGCGATTGGCCCCTAATGTCAGTTCTGTTTTGACGTTTGTGTAGTAAACACATGCGAAATAAACGTTAATAAACAATGTTACGCTACACTGCTCCAGAACGCGGAATATTGCTGACTATTTATTTGACCAATAATCGGTCGGTGACTTTGGCACAACGTGAATTTCGTGGCAGATTTCCTGGCCGTTCAACGCCTACTGGTGAAACACTGCGACGTTTAGCCGCTCGCCTTGAAGAGACTGGCACAACACGAGATGCTGCCAGGCGTGGCAGACCCCGGAGTAGCCATTCTGCAGAGAATATTGCTGCTGTAGCCGAGGATGTCATGGATGCGCCGTCGACGTCGACCAGACGACGTGCCACGATACAGAGCAATGATCAACGAGTTCTTTTTGCCGCAACTTGATGAATTGGGATTGGAAAACATGTGGTTCCAACAGCACGGTGCAACGGCACACTCTGCACGTGCCACAACCGATATGCTGAAGGATGCATTTCCCGGGCGCCTAATATCCCGTTTTGGCGATTTGCACTGGCCAGCAAGATCGCCTGATTTGACCGCTCCAGACTACTTTTTGTGGGGCTTTTTGAAGTCGCGGATTTATGTCACCAAGCCTCAGACTCTTGCAGCTCTTAAAGACAATATCCGTCAAGAATGTGAGGACGTATTGCCGGAAGTTTTGGCCAAAGTGATGGAAAATGCCATAAAAAGGGCTTAAATGACAATCAACTGTGGCGGCGGCCATTTACATGACATCATATTCTCGACTTGATTTAAAAAAAATTAAAAGACCAAATAAAAATAATCCACAAGAAGAATCAAAGTTTTTAATTTTTTTTTTAAATTACAGCCAAAAAACATCGGAAGTTTACATTTGCGCCACCTTGTATAAGTATAGCTTGTGGCTCATTTGTCGTTGATACTCGCCGTTTTCAATAATAAAATAAATGGTGACCCATAGCATCCCATGAAGGGATTGCGGAGAGCTTCTCACAATCAGTAAGACGTGCGCTTTCTAGTTTTTACACTCACTGATTGGGACCTACAGTTTTACAACGGTTCCGAACGGTAATTTGAGAAGCATTTTCATGGCTAAGTACTCGATAGTGTTGCCATCACTAAGCGAGGTGACCGTCGTCGAAAAAAATATAAGGCCGCGCACACTAACCAATGCACCACCTACGGTCTATTATAGGACCATATATTTTTCGGAGCATTTTTCTCTAGAAGAATTACAGTGATGTTTCATCAGCATGCTGTATGACCCAGGATTATGCGCCAGAATGCAAGACAGGTTGTATGAGAGTCAGATTTATTTGGATTTTCGTTTCTCGAGACAGGTCTTGCGTAGCCCAAAATATCGCCTGTTTGCAAGCACAATTCTCCGTTTGATTTCCAGGCTGACGTTATTGCGTTTGTTCACCACAGATCTGACGTAAATAAAACCCACTATCTCGAATTTGTAATGTTTGTGAACGTTCACCCGTTCATCGACTCGTGTGAATGTTCTACTTGTCGAAACCATTAATTTTATCTTGTACTCTTTTACTGCCAAACCCACTTTTGCTGATTCCTTCTCAATGCTCGGAAATACCACACGTTACGCTGTAGAGGAACTTGTATGCTATGGATAAAAAGAGTATTCCAGGATAGTTTGTGCATACACTCGGTCGCCTTGTGTGGAATCTGGACACAGAATGCTAAGGCTCCCTCCAATCGTGGGGCATGCAGTCGCTTAGCCAGATTTTGCACATGAGTTAATGCATGCACATTTCAATAGTGGCTTGGCTGTTCTTGTTCGGGAAATTGCAGTTCGACGCCATTGTCCTGTACATGATCCAAACCCTCATCTATATTGAAGTCTTCTGTGACAAGTATAGCGAGAAGTTATATCTCCATGGTCCTAATTTAGCCTGCACATCTGTGACAAGAGTACCTTATCTCTACAAAGGGGGGTCCCTGATCCATTTCCGTTGGTTTGGCTTTATACTTTTCAGTAAAATTTACAGGCCTCATTCTTCTTTCTGTAAGATTAAATTTTCTCACTCTCGCGCTTTCTTCACAACAGTTTTTTCTTCGTAAACAGACGGGTTTACTCTCTCCTTTTCTGCTTAATCCGCTCTGCCCCGGCTCTAGAGACTTAATGAAATGAAATGAGACAAACGATGCATTGGAATAGCACTCATCCATAGTCGCTATATAGAAATAATCAGTCAGAACATATACGACATGCGCACACACGAAGGCAGAGGTCTAAGAATTGAAATAGAATAGAGAGAACCGATACAGAGAGTGCTTGTATAGCAGTGGCGTACCCAGCTACCTGTCCCCTCTGCGAGCGCTGAGAGAGAAAGACGGGTATAGTATATTCGTATAGATTACTCAGGCCATCCGCTTTGGAGCGGTGGTGGGAGAGAAGGAGCGTGCCAACATTCTATAGAAAAAGTGTCGTGACGGTTTTAGATGTTACATATTTTTCTGTATAGTCATTTTTCGGTATAGTCAATTTTCGGTGTAGTCATCATCCTGTAACGTGCGATAAACTATAAGTATAAGTACATCAAAAAAATTTACTCTTGCTTCCTAAAAACTTAATCCCAGTGATCATTCGAAGCGAACGAAACATCGAACCAGACGGTAGCCAACCTCTTGTATTAAGGCAACCCAAACACATCTCAGCTCAACGACACAAATCAGAATTGTAACATAGCACTCATTATGTGCAGGCGCTGTCCTATTGAAAACCACAATGCCGCTGCTAAGTATATTTTTCAGAGCGCGGGTGTCTACTATCTGAGTGTGATTGATGGTTGCCTATTTGCAAAATATTTAACAATAGCAAACCCGGCAGACTTCGTCCTGAATTTTAGTAGGGGGATAAACAAAACAAAAATAATTATAATAGCCTATAGCACTCAGTGATAAATTAGCATTCTACTGGTGAAAGAATTTAAAAAATCGGATGAGTAGTTTAGAAGATTACCCCCTACATACAAACTAACAAAATCACAAATATGTCCTCTTTATAATATTAGTATAGATCAAGGCTGTCCAACTGGCGGCCAGACGGCCCGCCGGGCTATTCTTTGCGGCCCGCCAATGGATTTTCAAAATTTTAAAAAAAAATTATAATATCTGAAAAATATAGATAGAAAAGCCGTGCTGCGTCTCAAAAACGTCTGAACATCGGATTAATTCTTTGTAGCACAAGTAAAACAGCTGTTGGAATCTCTTGTATAATATTCCTCTGTGGGGTAAAGCCGCATTCACAATGCGAGCAACAATTTCGTTTTTCGTATTCGCTCGTTCTCACACACACCATGTTACACAAGTTCATCTCAGTTTTTTTCACCAAAATGTCGCTGCAAATTGTCGCTGGAGTTGATCTATTTCTACTCCAGCAACAATTTTGTTGAAATGATAACCGTCTTTGACAGCTAGATGACGCCTCCTTCGAAATTGATATTTTAAAAAAAAGATTTTTTGAATGACAGCTAGATGGCGACTGTTTTGAAATTAATTTTAAAAGAAAGATTTTTGAATGAAAAGTAAAACCATTTGTTATAAAATTTAAACTGATAATATAAAATGATCTGCACCGGAATTCCGTAACTTTTTAACGATAAAAATCGGTAGTTTAATTGTCAAAACTTATAATATGTCTATACAAAATTTCCGAATTTTGTCAATTTAACTACCGATTTTTATCGTTAAAAGTTACGATAATTAGAAATGAAATTCCAAAATTTTTACGCACGGACGTTAAGTCTGATACTACGCATCTGGAAGAAGAATTTACAAACCCTGAATTTTTAAGGCAGTTTTATTACAGACTTGACCAACCATCTCAACGACTTCAACCTTCAACTTCAAGGTAGAGACAAGTTAATATTGGACATGGTGGGAGTGGTCACTGGATTGCGAAATAAGCTAAGGATTGTTAAGCGCTCTTTAGAGAAAGATGAACTAACACATTTTCCTAGCTGTCAAAAAATACTAAAAGAATTCAAAGAAAAAGGAAAAGAATTGGATTTTTCAGATTGCTGTTTTGAACTTCAAGAAATTATTGAACAATTTGACATTAGGTTCCACGAACTTGAAGATTTAAAACCACATATTCTACTATTCAGCAATCCTCTTGGAGTTGACATTGAACAGCAAGATCCGAATTTGCAACTTGAACTGTGTGATCTTCAAGTCAATCCATTCTTCCAGATCAGACAGGAAAAGGGTACAAATTTATTCAAATTGTTGCCTGAAGATAAATTTCCTCGCTTACGCAACTTCGGTCTGAGGATGACATCAATGTTTGGTAGCACTTACATATGTGAAAGTGTATTTTCAACAATGAATATTGTAAAAAATAAAAACAGAAGTAGCCTTACTGACACTTCACTGCGCCATGTCATGAGGCTCTCTACAACACAGTTAGATGTGGATATACAATCTTTGGCGGATGCAGGTGCACGCCCACAAACTTCACACGGGCCGCCAGCTCAACAGACCTGAGTTAATTTACTAATAAAGCACAATGTACCATGAATTTTCTTTTTTTATTAAATAAAGTTATGCAAGATTTGATAGTGTATCTGTCACTTGAAGCCATCAAACAGCCTCAAAATGCACAATTTCGCATCTAATTTAAACATTATGCGGGGAGGGCCAAAACCCCCCGGTGAATCCTTCTCAAAAAAATTTCTCTGAACCTGAACTACGAACAATGGCGTGGCCCGCTACTTGACCCAAAGATCGGGTTTCTGCCCCTCCACCGTTGTAAGTTGGACAGCTCTGGTATAGATTGATCACGGACCTTATTCATTTCAACAAGGGTGTCGCTCTGCTGACGAAACAATCGAATTATTGCACGCGGAGTTGGTAGAGTATGATGTGTACAGAAATTAATTCTGTTAACTGGAATTCTGGATAGTAGGGCTTAACACCATTGGTATATACACCCAGACTAATTCCAGTTGGACGTTTTATTCTGAAGACATGGCTAGTAGTATTTCCGTAGTATAAAGTACTAAGAACAAAGACTTGATTAGTTTGAACCAGTACGCGACCATTCTAAGTTATGTTACGCATTTGCCCATCTCGAAATTTGCCCATCTTGTCACGCATTTGCCCATCTCGAAATTTAATTTTTTAGCATGAAGACATTGGCTCAAATAGATTTCTCGGACACAGACAGTCTCTTGAGCATCAAAAAATTTAGCTATGTATATCAAATGCCTTTTTTTAAAACTATCATTACAAGAATTTAGTATCCTTTTCAAACAATATGTTATTTTAGACGACATGGAAATTATTGTGGGACAGATTTATTTGCTACAATTTGTTTTAAAAACATTTGCCTAAAACGTTTAGGTATTTATTCATAACAACTTTAGACTCGAATTGCAAATATGTAAGTATTTGAAAAATTTTGTTTCAAAAATTCAGAATTCAATACTAGAGATGTAGTACATATATGTATATGGTTGGGTATGCATATGCATGTGTATCGGAGACCCAAATCAATTTGTTTTCTAAAGAATGCACAAATCAAACCAATGATTGACATAACAATAAAACGCTCTTTATCAAAACCCATTTCATCCTCCCGCATACTCAAATTCTCACATACATAAAGGGTTTTTCAACACAGACGCTACAAAAGTAAATCGATAGGGACAGCAAACGACGCCATATTTTTTCCCGCTCTTTTGACATTTCTCTTCAGTTTGCCATTTCATCATGGAAAGATATACGAGCCAACAACGAGTCGAAATTATTAAAATTTACTACCGAAATTTGGAGTCAGTGGCCTCAACTTTAAGAGCGCTACATCCAATTTATGGTCGTCATAATCGTCCTACCAGATCAACAATTGAGCGTCTAGTGGAAAAATTTGAATCCACAGGCACAGTACAAAATTTTCCCGTGCCAGTGAGACAAAGAACTGCCCGTAGTGTCGAGAATATTGCTGCTGCTGAGGCTTCAGTTCAAGAAAGCCCAAATGTGTCTCTCACACGTCGTTCTCAAGCGTTGGTCATCTCTGTGACGTCGTTGTGGCGAATTTTGCGAAAAGATCTTGGCCTACATCCATACAAGATCAAATTGACGCAAGAACTGAAGTCGCTTGACCACCATAAGCGTCGTATGTTCGTGAATTGGGCTAAGCAACAACTTGAAAATGATTCGGATTTTCATCATTTATTTTATTATTGAAAACGGCGAGTATCAACGACAAATGAGCCACAAGCTATACTTATACAAGGTGGCGCAAATGTAAACTTCCGATGTTTTTTGGCTGTAATTTAAAAAAAAAATTAAAAACTTTGATTCTTCTTGTGGATTATTTTTATTTGGTCTTTTAATTTTTTTTTACATCAAGTCGAGAATATGATGTCATGTAAATGGCCGCCGCCACAGTTGATTGTCATTTAAGCCCTTTTTATGGCATTTTCCATCACTTTGGCCAAAACTTCCGGCGATACGTCCTCACATTCTTGACGGATATTGTCTTTAAGAGCTGCAAGAGTCTGAGGCTTGGTGACATAAATCCGCGACTTCAAAAAGCCCCACAAAAAGAAGTCTGGAGCGGTCAAATCAGGCGATCTTGCTGGCCAGTGCAAATCGCCAAAACGGGAGATTAGGCGCCCGGGAAATGCATCCTTCAGCATATCGGTTGTGGCACGTGCAGAGTGTGCCGTTGCACCGTGCTGTTGGAACCACATGTTTTCCAATCCCAATTCATCAAGTTGCGGCAAAAAGAACTCGTTGATCATTGCTCTGTAGCGTGGCACGTCGTCTGGTCGACGTCGACGGCGCATCCATGACATCCTCGGCTACAGCAGCAATATTCTCTGCAGAACGGCTACTCCGGGGTCTGCCACGCCTCGCAGCATCTCGTGTTGTGCCAGTCTCTTCAAGGCGAGCGGCTAAACGTCGCAGTGTTTCACCAGTAGGCGTTGAACGGCCAGGAAATCTGCCCCGAAATTCACGTTGTGCCAAAGTCACCGACCGATTATTGGTCAAATAAATAGTCAGCAATATTCCGCGTTCTGGAGCAGTGTAGCGTAACATTGTTTATTAACGCTTATTTCGCATGTGTTTACTACATAAACGTCAAAACAGAACTGACATTAGGGGCCAATCGCAAAATTTATAGCATTTTCTGATAGGAGGCTTACTTTTGCGCCACCTTGTACAATCTGTATGCTGACATAGACGTACAACATTGATTAAACTAAAACTAATAAATCGGGCATAAAATTCAAATTCAAATAAATCTAACTGACTACATTGATTTCGATTACATTTACTCTTAGAGCGTCAAAAATGAAAAAAATGGTACATAAATCCTCAACACCACAAACAACTAATGGGTTCGTGCCCTTATCCCGTGTCGCCAAGCCTACTTAGACCTTGATATCCTAAGATTTTACTCATAAACCGACGATCACTGCTAGGCCGACCTAATTTACCATGCACGTTATGTACTCAGGGGTGATTTGCATGGGCGAATATGGTAAAAAGTAAAATATATAATATGAATTAAACATAAAATGGGTCCGGGTATGTTCATGTATGTTGTCCAAAAGTCATTCGGTCAGATAGTTCGTCGCGACGAAGACTATATTACAACAAACTATTGTACGAAAAAAGACCCATTGTGGGCGAATTTTCATAATTGTAGATACGAAAAATAGCCTAAAAACAAACAAGCCAATGTGGGCGGTTTTTTGGATTTCTTATTTTAGTTTATGGTTAATGTATGAGAAATTCATACTACAAGCTTACAAATCATGAACATTTTTCAAATTGAAAAAAGGGTTAGATTTTGTTGGAAATAATATACAATTCAGTTCACTGGTTCAAGATCAAATTGACGCAAGAACTGAAGTCGCTTGACCACCATAAGCGTCGTATGTTCGTGAATTGGGCTGAGCAACAACTTGAAAATGATTCGGATTTTCATCGGAAAATCATCTTCAGCGATGAGGCTCATTTCTGGCTGAATGGCTTCGTCAATAAGCAAAATATGCGTTATTGGTCAGACAGCAATCCACACGTAATGCATGACTCATCATTGCATCCCGAAAAAATTACGGTTTGGTGCGCTTTATATGCCGGCGGCGTCATTGGGCCGTACTTCTTCCGTGATGATCAAGACCGGAACATTACTGTGAATGCGAATCGCTACCGTTCAGTGATAACCGAATATTTTTGGACCCAATTGGATAATATGGACTTGGAGGACATGTGGTTCCAACAGCACGGCGCCACAAGCCACACAGCGAATGCCACAATCAATTTATTGGAAACCAAGTTTGGTGAACGTGTTATCTCACGAAATGGCCCAGTCGATTGGCCGTCTCGGTCGTGCGATTTGACGCCGTTAGATTTTTTCCTGTGGGGCTACGTCAAGTCTATGGTCTATGCCAACAATTAGTGACGATTGATGAACTTCGTACGAATATCGAACCTGAAATTGCAGCAGTATCGGCCGATTTATGCTTGAAAACCGTCGAAAATTGGGTTCAGCGTCTGGACTTCTGCAAGCGTGCCCGTGGTGGCCATGCAAAAGAAATCGAGTTCCATACATAATGGCATCGAACGTACTTTCACAGGAATAAAAAATTTCATTGGCATCTAAAACCGGTTTTGTTTTATTTCAAAAAACTTTTGTAGCGCTCTTATTGAAAAACCCGTTACTTATGAAATAAACATATACCTATACACATATGTAAAGTATATGGTATAAATATATCCTTGTACAAGACACAAACACACACATAATGTAAACCATATATAATTTAGCACACAGACATACAATTGACAGGGACGTTTTGCATAAACTCCATTCAACAAAAGAGCAACGAAATAAAAACAGCATTTTGCCCTGACTGATATTCTCGGAAAGTGTCTTTTTATGTATCCTTACATTTCGGTTAAAGTATATTTTGCCACAGAACAAAAACATATATTTACTTGTGTACATTAGGCCGGCTCATACAAAAAGTTGCGGCAACATAGCCGTCCATTGAAACTTTGATTTGTTAAATGAGAATTGTTAAATTTAAAAATAAACATGAGGGGTCAAGTGACACCCGGTTGGAACGAAGTTCCTTTCGATATGTATTATGTACTATTCAGTTCCAACACGCCAAAGGCGCCCGTTGAAAAATACGATAATTTAAATGGATCTGTAAGAAAATATACTTTTTGTAAAATGACAAATATAGACACATCTCAACACAAAAACCACCATTATAATCACACATTTCAAACTTAAATCATTTTCCAAACTTTCAAGATACGTCAGTTTTGAACGGGGAAAATAATTATAAACGTCGATTTACGTTAGAAATGTTACAGATAATAAGGACTCTAATAGCCAAGAGAATAAGCTTTAAAGCAGATATGGATAATGTAGCACAGAATTATAGGTATTTAATTAGTAAAATGTAGAAAATTTCACTGAAAATTGTTTGGTGTATCATTGAATTTGTCACTTGGTAACATTTTTAATATATCAGGTTGTAACTTCTTGAATTTACCATTATGTATATAATATTTTCAACCAAATTATCTTTCTGGCTGTAAATTAGAGAAACTATTTCTACACAAAAATTTTTCTGGCTGTAACTAAAAACATTTTTCATATGACAAGAAAATTTTTGCAATTGTTTTATTTTTTAATTTTTTGTTATTGTTGTTTTTTCAAATGACAAGAAGAAATTTTGTTTATCAATTCTTTTCGTTTCTAATTAATAATTGTGTTTATATTTCTGACGAAACTACCCAAAGGGTAGCGAAATATCGAAGAATAAAATTAATTAAAAATACGACCAAACGCTCGTACAATTTAATTTTTGAAAACTTTTTTTTATAGAATGTATTTTTTTTAATAAGTATATTTATAGATCCTTTGTGTACGAATATACTTCTTTCACTTTGGCTTTTCGAAATTTTCTTTTTATTGGGTTCAAAACTACAATATATAATAAATATTGGTTACAGGCTCCACCTAGAAAACTTCCCAGTTGACAAGAAATTTCCCAATATATGTTAGTCTAGACACAAACCGAAGCAAAAGTATCTAATATAGTTGATAATACTGGGTTGTAGCATATAAGTGTTAAAAAAAGTTGTTTAATTTTTTCATTTAGCGCCCATCCCGCAACGTTAAGGAACTTTGTTCCGAAAACTACACATGCTCGTACCATCACCCACAGGTTAACAATTTTGGTTCCTTTGGAAGTGAATCCTCTTATTCAGGAACCGTTCTACGGTTCTCTTCAACCCATTTTTCGGTACCTGTCGAATCGTTTTCCGATCTTTCTGGAACCGTTTTCAGTTCTTTAGAACGCGTGTGTCGCTGCTTAAAGAACCGTTTTCGGTTCATCTGGACCCGTCTGTAGGTTCTTGTAAACCCTGGTCTAGTTCTTCCGTACTGGTTCCTCGATTCTGTGCGTCACTAATTCAGAGGCTCCGATTTAGAGCTCATTTTTTGAGACACGTTTATACTAGTAGTTGTGATTTCTCGATAAATTAAACTTCTCTAGAAATCGAGAAAAAAACAATGTTTATCTCGTGAATTCTCGAGAATATTTCTGATAATTAAAAAAAAAAAATAAATATACTTTTGAAAAAACTTAGAAATATGTAATATTTAACACAAGTATTGTTAGCTGTATTTATTTATTAAAACAATATATATTTTGAACAAAAAACAAAACGAAATTCATTATAACACAGTGCAACACGAAAAAATATAACCATATACGGACGCGACTACGTGATAAAAAAACAAAAAAAGACCCGTGTGTCCCAGTTTTGCCAAAAGTCATGCACATTTTTTTATGGGCCCCCAAAGATTTGATGAATATACAAAATTCATCTTCAAGGTCAATGTCTTACCCTTTTTCTCCTGTTCAGTTCCGTAGGTAGCAAAACGTTCAAAATTCAAGTAAACAATCAACATCAAAAATTTACCTAAGATCTCAATTAACAACTTTCTAGAACATATTGTTACGAATTTCCTTATTCGTCCTTTTGCGTTGTTTTATTCCCAATAATAAAACAAGGTTCGTTTTAAATTACGATAATTACAACGGTTTCACTTCCTTTTATTTTACTTATATAGTACAACAGTTTACTTTATTTATAACACTTTAATAAGTCTTGCACTTTACTATCAATTCGCGTTGTTTACTTTACGGGGTTTAATCACAAACTGAACTCTCCACTCCAAAGACCTCCGCTATTTATACCAACTCACCATACTCAAATGAAGGTATATCTAGTGAATTCAAGAACCTTCTAGAATCTCGATGTTGTTGTTGCTTATCTTTATAGAACAAACTCGAATGGCGGAGAGTTATCTTTACTGAGGGGAATTCATGCTACTGGTTTAGCGAGCTGGTACGTTGTTACAATGCATACTTTCAGGCGCAGCACTAACCGCCTGTTATTTACATACTGTTAGTAGAGTCATTAACAGCAAGCAAAAGCTTTTACTTATTCGCAACAGCTCGTTCGTAAAGCTTTTACTTATTCGTAACAATATGAACTTCCGAGGAATGATTCTTAACACCGTTTACTTCAACATTGAGATACTATGCTATCTCACTGACCGCAGCAGTACAGGCAAGGCAGTAAGCTCAGCACACGCAACAAGGGACGCAGCACACAATATAAAAGCGACCTTGACCTTGAAGATGACGTTTTTTTATATGTTTATATGTTTACAATTCTCTATGACTCTCTATTCTTTATGACACGAGCTACAACTTTCCCTCAGAGAGTAAATCAAAATTCCGAACGGTTTGCCTGAGCCTGATAAAATGATCACCTTTTTTTTGCAAAAATGACACCGAGGCCCCAAATCTTTGGGGGCCCATAAAAAACTGCATGACTTTAGGCAATACTGGGAGACACGGGTCTTTTTTTGGGCTTTTACCACGTAGTGGTGTCCGCATATGGTTATATTTCCGTTAAATAATAAATTACACACAATGCAATTTAATTTAAAAAAAAAAAATCCTTGGTATCAATTTAAGCATCTGATGATGAACTTGTCACTGAGTTCCAAATTAGTCATGCCAGTGAGTGTGTGTTGAACTGAATTGTCTATTATTTCCAACAAAATCCAGCTTGTAGTATGAATTTCTCATACATTAACTAGAAATTCATTATAATTTATGCAAAATTCTTATATGCATTAATTTTTTTAATGTTAATATAAAACAAATTACATGAGTTGTCAGGGGACGCCCGGTGAGAACACGCCTAAGGCGCCTGTTGAAAAATACGATAATTTAAATGGATCTTTAAGGAAAGATACTTTTTGTAAAATGATAAACTTTTTCAAAGAAAATTTTTTTTTTATTGAATGTATTTTTCTTTTTAAGTATATTTTTAGTTCCTTTTTATAAGAATATGTATTATATTTTATCGAAAAGGTGCTTTTTTAAAGAGAGGTACTTCTTTTATTAAAAGCTAACGTTTTATTTAAGAAAATTTACTCTTTTTCACTCGTACTCGTACTTTCTGTAAGAGATACTTTTCGTAAAATGATAAACTTTTTGTAAGAATTTTTTTTTATAGAATGTATTGTATTGAAAAGGTTATGATTTTCCCGATCTTTCGTATTATATTTAGAATTTAGAAAATGTTCGAGCGTTTGGTCGCTTTTTTTTAAATAACTTTATTCTTCGATATTTCGCTGCCCTTTGGGCAGCATCGACAAGAAGATAAACACAATTATTAATTAAAAACGAAATTCGCTGTCCTTTTATAGAAGAATAAAATTATTTAAAAAAACACACCAAACGCTCCAACATTTTAATTTGAGTGTATTTTTTTTAAGTATATTTTTAGGTCCTTTTTGTAAGAATATGTATTATATTTTCTCAAAAATGTCCTTTTTTAAAGAGAGGTACTTCTTTTATTTAAAGCTAATGATTTTTTTAAGAAATGTTACTATTTTTAAGAAGAAGCTCTTTTCGTAAGAAAAAGCCATAAGCGTATGAATTTTTTTTATAAAAATGTACTACTACTTTTTAAAGAAGTGGTACTCTTTTTACAAAAAGGTTATTTGTTTAAGAAAATGTACTTATTTTCAGAAAGGATATTTATCTCAAGAAACGAAAAGAAAATGTATTATTTTATTTTTAAGAAAATGTACTTTTAAGAAAAGGAATTTTTGTAACAAAGGGTATTTTTTATTAAGCGAAGATATTTTTTTTAAAGAAAAGGCGTTTTTAAGAAATTGGATTTTTTTTAAGAATGGGTCCTTTTTTCAAGAATGGTTAAATTTTTAAGAATAGGTACTTATCTTAAATAAAGTTATTTTGTTTCACAAAAAAGAGAATCTTTAAAAAAATTTAGTTTTTTAAGAAAAGGCAATTTGTTATAAGAAAATTTGTTTTTTAAAAAAAAAATACTTATGTAAAAAAACTACTTTTTTTATGAATAGGTACTTTTGCAAAAAAAATTTCATTCTTTTAAATAAAAATACTTCTTTAGGGATAAAGTATTTTTTTTGAGCAAATTCACTTGTTTTAAGAAAAGGGCATTTATTTAAGGAAATGTTCTTTTTTTAAACTTCTTTCACTTTGGCTTTTCTAAATTTACTTTTTATTTGGTTCAAAACTACAATATATGTATACTAAATATTGGTTACAGGCTCCACCTAGTAAACTTGCCATTAAACAAGAAATTTCCCAGCATATGTTAGTCTAGACACAAACCAAAGCGAAAGTATAAAATATGCTTGATAATACTGGGTTGTAACATAATAGTCTTAAAAAAGTTTTTTAATTTTTTTTATTTAGCCCCCATCCCGCAACGTGCGATAATGAACTTCGTTCCAAAAGAAAGTGGTTTCCCATTACATCCCATAAAGGAATTGAGGAGAGCTTCTCACAACCAGTGAGCTGTTTGCGTTCTGGTTTTACACTCACTGATTGAGACCTACAGTTTTCGACCGTTTCCGAACGGTATATTTGAGAAGCTTTTTCATGGCTAAATATTTGATAGCGTCGCCGTCACTAAGCGAGGTGACCGCCGCCGAAATAAATTTTAAGGTCGTCAGAGCCGGGTTCGAACCCAGGATCTCATGTACAAGAGCCGCGCACACTAACCATATATATAGATTTTCCTCCTCCAGTGAAAACGCCATACACCACGGTAGATACAGAATGTACATATGTATATATGAGGGCTATATCAAAATCTACACCGATCTGACCAACTAGTCCCTTCATGGGATGTAATGGTAAACCATTTATTTTTTTTTTATAAAATACAATGTTTGTATGTTGTTCTCTATAGACTCTAAAACTATCCAACCGATTTGGCCCAAACCGGTTTCATTTGAAAGGTTATAGTCCAAATTAGGTGTTCGGCTATATATCTTCTTGATATTTCAAGTGGGCGTGGCCCCTCCCACATAAATTGAATAACATCATATATCTTGACCGATTTGGCCCTAATCGGTTTAAAAAAATAGGGAAAGGGCAGAACACAGGGATTTAATAATAATTATAAATTATTTTATTAATAATAGCTCTGTTCGAGTACTCGAAAATTTGTGCAAATTTGTACAAATTTTTACTGAACTCTGTTCGTTTACTCCAAAAGTCCAGTAAATGAGACCCAGAGAGCGAAAATTTTGACAGTTCGATGTTAGAGATTTTGCAAATTTTGGTTGGAGAAATTTTAGCCAACATAAAATTGCAAGATAGAACAGCTGTTTGAAATCAGCTGTTTTATGTAAAGAAACAAAACACAAAAATAAATTAACAACGACAGAGGTAAGTACAAAT
Source organism: Phaonia tiefii (assembly GCA_963931995.1). Lineage (NCBI taxonomy): Eukaryota > Metazoa > Arthropoda > Insecta > Diptera > Muscidae > Phaonia > Phaonia tiefii. Next base: position 91,532,328 of record OZ008367.1, read on the forward strand.
TATTTTGTTTAATATTTTATTCAATATATTTAGCAATATGTCAAAAACGACTTTTTGCGAAAAATAACTTTTTTATTGTTGAATATGAATCTTTGGGGACTCAGAAACAATATTTATTCCACGAGTTTTTTTTTTAAATTAGTTGTATTTCAAAATATAACACTGTTTAGCCATTTTCGTGGGCTTAAAAATTAAAAAATTAAATTAAAAAAAAAAAAACTAGAATTTTTTAATTTTTTACAATAAACTGGGTTAGTAGCCTTTCATTTAAGATGAATATTTCATTCGTACACTGAGAGAAAAAAATTATTATAATAATAAGTGGTAAAGGTAGATTTACAACTTTTGCATTTAAAATGGCACAAAAACGGCTAAAGATTTTTGGCCAAAATTTTCTATTTCTCGTTTAGAACCTTAAAATCTAAAATTCCACCAAGGCGCTTCACGTCACAAAGCTTAGTTTGGACGTTATGAGTTGAGGAAGGTAAAAAAGCTAAAAATTTTGGATTTTTTCCATTTTCTTGAAGTTTTTTCAATTTTTTTTCCAAACGAAACATTGTACTGGCAAAGTATTTACAAAAATTTTAATAATAATTATAACACAAAACAATTAATGTTCTGGCAAGGGATTCTGGTACTGGGGTTAAAAAAGGTTTACTTGTATTGGAGGTTTGAAAGTTTACATACGATGGTAATTGGGGTTAAAGTTTGCCCCCTCTTGTACATTCTTATGATGAATCGACATAGGAAACCATGTGATCCTTAAACTTTAGGTGTAGAATGTGTTCAGGAATTTTGTGTAAAATTTTACGAGAAATATTTTTGAGGTACATTTAAACCCTCAAGCTCCTCAATATATGAGTCTTTTATGCCGGAAAAGAGTAAAAAGTGGAAAAGGGTAAAAATACCCCTAAAACAGGGGCGTAACGGGTAAAAATTTACAACAAAAATATTTGTCGTAAAATTCTATTATAACTTTAACTCAACCTAAATGCTAGAAATTAGGCAAAACTGAAAATGCCTTTTATGGGTTAATTAAGAAATTATATAAACCGAACTGGTACTAAAATGTCTCAAAGAACTGTATTTTTGGAGGATGGTGTGTATTGAAAAATTTTATACGCAAAGTTTCACTATACGTCATTGAACAAAATATGGACGTAGGTATAAAATCTACACTGAAAGAAAAACGCTTCGTCGCATGGATGAAACATTTTCGTTTATGATTTTACGTTGCTATAGTGAAAGTGTCGTATATCCGACAGTTTGGTAGTCACTGCAACGAAAAATTTCATACATGATCACTTTGAGAATTTTTCATCTCGTTGCTGCAACAACTTACTTTTCGTTCCTGCAACAATTTTTTTTAATTTGTATTTTGTAGAAAAATGGGTTAACAATTACAAAAACAGTAAAGACATGATATTTAAACTACTGATATTTCGTCTATCTTTTAGTTTTAATAGTTTATATTTATTATTTATTTATTTTGGGGGTTTGCTAACATTCTTAGTTGACGAAACAATTTCGTTATTTTATCGAATCTAATTTTTATGAAGGTAAAGAGAGAAGAGCAGTCGAACAAATGAGCGGGCGTAAAAAAGAGGCCAGCAAGAGAAAATGGTGAGCGTGAGTGGTGGGTCACGTATACATCTTAAATCAGTTTCTTTCCAACAACCGATAGTGGTAGACGTATTTCTCCGCCGGAATAATTTAAATAAATTTGTTAAAACCGACTAATTAATTATACTTAGTAATAAACTTTTATTGTGAAAAATAAATTATGTGAATTTATGTGTTTGCTGTGATCGTTTGTGTAAATTGAGTAGTTACAAATTACAAAGTTAAATAAACAGAATGTAAGGAGCAACACAACAGCCAAAAAGGTGACACATCGATAGCAAAAAAACTACCCCGAAATATGTAACTGAACATTTGTGTGTGTGTTGATGCGCGTGACGGTACAAATCGCAACAAAATGTTCGTTCAATGTAGCAAACTCATTGCTTTAATGAAACAAAATCATTGCAGCAATGACATAAATTCATTGCAAGAACGATACTTATTCGTTGCAACAATGAAACAAATTGCATTGCAGTAACGAAACAAATTCGTTGCAATAATGAATCAAACTCATTGCAGGAACAACCATAATTGCACCAAAGTAATGAACAATTTGCAGTTGATGAACACATTTTCATAGCGGGAATGAAACTGTACGTTAGCTCCCTTTCGATGACAAAAGTTGTTCGGTGTGATGAACATTTTCATCCCTGCGACGATGCTTTTCCGTTCAGGGAGAGCAATTTCTGAAGAAATTGTTTACAAAACTTAGCGAAGCAAAGATAAAAGAAGGAATGAATGCTTTAAGCTTTAAATTTTGTCAATGGTTTCAAACACCTGGTGTGGAAAAAATTTTGTATTTTCATTACATCAGTTGTTTTTGTTGGCCCTGACGCATGAAAATTTATGAAAAACGCTGAATTTGAGCAAATACTCCCACCAAACGAATTTGCCGCATGGAAAAGCATTAAGGAAGTTATTTACAACTTTCTAGGTAAACATCATTCACCTTCTGCTCGCATATAACCATGTTATATATAAGCCATGCTATGGACTTTTGAAAAACTAGATGTGCCTATGTCAACGAAAATGCATTTTTTCATTTCTCATATGGATTGTTTTAATTTTATATTTTAATTATTTTGATTTGATTACTTTGTGGTTACTTATCCCTTTCTCGCCAATCTACTCTGTTTCTATCAATTTCCTACTTCATACTCGATCATCTGTGTCATGGGTATCCCCTGGGACAAGTTAAGTAAGTAATTGAAAGCTATTTTTTTATTTTACTTAAAATAATTTAAACAAAGCAAAAAATTCTATGACTTCTGCTATTTTGAAGCCAGCAATTCTAACACTGTCATTGTCACTTTTAAGGTCCTTGTTACAATACTAGACAAATCGTTGCAGGTGTCAAAATTTGCATTTGGCGAGTGCGATTTGCAGACAATATTGTGACGAACTTGTTACATTATCCAGGAGGTGCATACATGGGATTTTTAATTTGCATTGGATTTTAATTTGTCATTTGCTCAGGCAATGCTAATGCAGGTTGTGGAATCGGATGCGAATTGTAATGGAATATGGGAATGCTTTTAATTGTTTTAAATTTGTTTGACTGCTAGCAACTCTGTTTTTAAAGTAATTTATATGTAGAGGTTTGAGGCTGTGATAGGTAGTGCCTCACAGTACTTTCAAATTCATAAACCTGTACTGTATAAAATATTTGAAAAAAAAAATTAGCAGATATGAAGGAAATGCTTTGAAATACGTACAATTGCCAATGGTATTGGCATTTTTTTGAATTTGAATTTCGAAAGGTAATTCAAATTAATTTATAAATTATAATTGTCATGTAATTAATTTTCCCCATGTATTAGGGGGTGTCTATGGCACAGCTGATCGAAATGGTACTAGAGAAATGATGTAGAATGGGAGACCAAAGAAGACACAGAGATTATAGACCATGCAGCAAACTAAGTTTAAATAGTATTTGATTAATATTAATGACAGCTAAGTTAGGTTTTCTGTTGTTGGCATCGATCGAAAATACGAATTCCCTTTTATTTCTGTTCGTATTGTGTCCAACCAATCAGTAAATTACAATAGCAACTCCAACTCGATGAAATGGCCTCGATGAAGAGTGGGATAGCTGCTATTGTTTATTTCTGTATATATTATCTTAATTTTTGATTTTCCACATAACATTCATTTTAGGAACTCTGTTATTAAATGTGGTTACATCGATTTATATTTTCCCTTCCATACAAATTTAGCCGTCTTAATGTACATATATGTACACGGGTATGAACGTTCGTGTACGGATGACTTCCTTACGCTCTTTTATCATTTGTGTATTTATTTTTAATTTGGCCCTAAATAAATTGTTATTATTAACGTCTTTAAGTTATTTGAGTGGGTACACGACTACATAGGGGTTCGGTCGATGATATGCTGGAGACTTACACTGAGTGGATGATGTGAGTGATTTTGTAACGATGAAAAATGAAGAACAAGTTAAAGTGGAGCACTATTCTGCTGCACTTCAGTAAAAATATATTCGTAATCATCTAATGATTTCCAAACGGTGCACAGTGATGTGCTCCATAGACAAAAATCAAAATATGTTGTTACTCAGAAATATACTAAAACTATGAAATCTCACTGCTTTGAAATCTAACAAATCTCCACGTAATTTTGATTGTAATTTTTTGATGTTACCGGGGACGTTGATGTTACCGTATATTTTCGTAATTATAAAAATTACGGATTTTGGGTGGTCTAAAATTAATTATTTTCAAAAAAAACTCACTGTTTATGAAATTGAATTCAATTCTAAGACATAAATATGTATTAAACATGGTGGATATATGTATATTTATTCGGTCTGATTTTTTGGAACAAAGTTCCTTATCACACGTTGCGGGATGGGGGCTAATTGAAAAAAAAAATAAAAACAATTTTCTTTAACACTATTACGCTATAACCCAGTATTACAAAATATGTTGTTTACTCTTGCTTTGGTTTGTATCTAGACTAACATTGGTGGGAAATTTCTTGTTTAATGGGAGGTTTTCTAGGTGGAGCCTGTAACCAATCTTTAGTATACATATATTGTAGTTTTGAACCCAACAAAAAGAAAATTTAGAAAATCCAAAGTGAAAGAAATTTAAAAACAGAAAATTTTCTTTTCTGGCTTTCCCTAAAAAAAGGTAAATTTTCTCAAACAAAATACCTATTCATATTCCCAAACAATGTACATTTTCTTAAAAAATACCTTATCTTAAAGAAGTACCTTTGCTTGAAAAAGTACATTTTCTTACAAAAAGTACCTTTTCTTGAAAACGTATTTTTTTTTTAAAGAAGTACATTTTCTTAAGAAGGTAAATTTTCTTACAACAGATTGCCTTTTCTTAATAAACTATCTTTTCTTTAAAGGGTACCTTTTTTGTGAAATCTACCTGTTCTTAAAGAAAGTACTTCTTTGTAAAAAATGCATACTCTTATGACTTTTTCTTACAGAAAGTACTTCTTCTTAAAAAATAGTACTTTGTCTTAGACAAAACTTTAGATTTTAGCAAAAGAAGTATCTCTTTTTAAAAAACGACCTTTTCAGGAATACATATCTTTTCAGGAAAAAATAAAAGATCCCACGAATATACTCTTTAAAAAACACACATTCTATAAAAAAACAAATTCTTAAAAAAATTTATCATTTTACAAAAAGTATCTTTTCTTAAAGATCCATTTAAGTTATTGTATTTTTCAACGGGCACATAATATATAGCGAAAGGAACTTCGTTCCAACCGGGTGTCCCCTGACACTTCGTGTAATATTTATTTTTATTTATTCAGTCTCAAGACCCTACTACATCTCTATTCATAGAGATACAGTCTTTAAAAGGAAGTGTTGCAAAATTTATTCACATGATCCCTGGCAAACCCTAGAGTTATATCGGATCTAGCCACAGGTCATCGTCATTGATTTTTTGGAAAGGTGCTATTGAAACGTTGGTGAAACTAAATTTTCAGTTGCATCGAGAATTTTTTACTATGCAAATGTTCGAAAAATATTGCATGCACAAGAACCACAGAGCAAAAGGCAAGAGTCTCTATCCCTCTCTTTACGTTTTCTCGATGACGATGAGGTAGTAGGCCATTTCATCGAGTTGCTGTTATATTTTACCCTTTGGTTGGACAAAAAACGGACAGAAATAAAAGGGAATGCATATTTAGATTCGACCATAGAGCAATAGACAAGTGTCTCTATCCCTCTCTCGATGTTCTCTCGATGACGACGACGTAGTAGACCATTTCATCGAGTTCGAGTTGCTGTTGCATTTTACTCTTTGGTTGGACATAAATCCGACAGAAATAAAAGTAAATGCGTATTTACGTTCGATCACAGAGCAATAGACAAGAATCTCTATCCCTCCCTTTACGTTCTCTCGACGACCACGAGGGAGTAGGCAATTTTATTTTGGTTGGACATAAAACGGACAGAATTAAAAGGGAATGCGTATTTATGTTCGATGCAACCAAACATACCATATAATTTAACTGTCATTAGTATCAATCAAGCACTATTTAAACTTAGTTTGCTGTATGATTTGCTTTTGGTTTATTATCGTTCTCTCGCCCATCCACTCTGTTTTCTATCATTTTCCTACTGCTTAGTTGATCAGCTATGTCATGGACAAGAAACACCAGATACATTCGCTATGCTTCTTCTTTATTAATGGAGAGAGCCATGGGATTCCATTAGGCATGATTTTTATTATTGTTTGATAAACAATACAATATCATACAGACAATACAATTAATTGTCTGCAACTTTGTTGTTCTCCACGTTCAATTTCACCTGGTTAATTTTTATTTATATGTATATGACAATTCAGAGCTAAAATTTATCTCTCAGACAACTCCTACTACAACTCTTCTATAAGTATACAAATTGAAGTGTTGCCTCGTTAGGAATTGGATAACCTTCTAATATTGTTTTCGGGAATTAGTTACCATTTTTAAATAAAATGCGAATGAAAATTGGGCAATTGCTGTACGTTAGGTTGAGAAAAAGGATTCGTCACATTTGTGCCTCGAATCGTGACCTACTACTGGGCATACCATAGACGAAATTAGAATAGGGTATATTATTCTCGTATCTGACATTTCATTTCAAACTCTTCGTCATAGGTTTGCATACATGGGGCAAATTAATTATATGACAATTATAATTTGTAGTTTAATTTGAATTACCTGTCGAAATGAAAATTCAAAAACAAATTTCCATACCATTGGCAATTGTACTTATTTTCAAAGCATTTTCTTCATATTGGCACTTTTGGATTTCAAATGTTTTATACAGTACAGGTTTATGAATTCGATAGTACTACGAGGTACTACCTATCACAGCCTCAAACCTCTACATATAAAATACATTAAAAACAGAATTGCCAGCAATCAAACAAATTTGAAACAATTAAAAGCATTCCCATATTTCATTACAATTGTCATCCGATTCCACAACCTGCCTTTGCATTGCCTGAGCAAATCCAAATTCAAAATTTTTTAAATGCCATTACGAACAATGGTAATTCTTTTGCATTTGCATTAGGTACAGTAATGAAAATTAAAAACCAATGCAATTTAAAAAAACCCACGTATGTAGGTTTGTGCAAATGACAGATATTCGACGAAAATTAACTTACACCAGGTGGAGTTACAAGAACTGTTGTCTTAACTTTGGCATATTCTTTTGGTATAGAACTGTGAAATTTGTTTCCTAATGAATATTAAATTTTGGAGACACCACGATGAAAATGTTATAATATGTGTGTTTGTGATTCAAATATATCTGTGTTTATGATGCAAACACAGCTGTGTTTGCTCCACTGATTATGATCTCTCGAGAGCAAGAGAATAAAAGAAAGATTATTCACAGTCTTACTTGTAAGTGTGTAACTGTATTTTTTCTATTATTCTGTCAGTCAGTGATTCATAAATATGTGTGTGTAAATTGCATTGAAGTGAGTGTTTATTGTTTTAGCTGATGAATTTCGTTTTAGTGTATTGCATTCAACTGTCAATGGCTAATCGGATAGAGGTTATCAAATGCGCGTGGTCGGCGGATAGTAAAAAACATCAGTAAAAAAATTATAAATGAGGCCGGGACGGAGTGATAAACGATTGGGAGCAAATAATCTAAAAAGAGCAACCACGTGAAGCTTTCTTTTTTATTTGCCAGAGCCTTCACTGCGAATATCGGAGCTGCGTGCTATTTGTGCAATTGCATAAAAAAAACACACAGTATTTAAACCCCGCTGGGTTGTCATGAACAAGCTTTGTATATGGTTTGTGTACCAACGCATAGTGATAGTCGTGACTTAAAATATTATAGCGTTTGGTCAAGTTGAAACCTTCTGAAAAAAAACCTGAGGGACAAGAACCGAATGAGAAGCAAAAGAGCAGCAGATTCTCATTTCATAAAATGCAAGTATATGTAAAGGGACGTTTTCAATCTTTTAATATTTTTTGGTTATAAATGTAGATTTATATTGTTAAAATTATTAATAATAAATAATACAGGGTGGTTCAGTCACGACTGGACAAATTTCACCAACGTATTCCTTGGCTCATTTCATGAAAATATGTCCATCTAAGACCATCCCCGAAAATGTAAGGGGGCGAAATGGCAGCGATTTGAAAAATTCCGGATTGCCGGTGGAAGGGTACTAGAATCATTAAAAAAATTCAAATAAAGTGAAATCGCCGAGATACGGAGCTTTCAAAAAAATTTGGAAAAAAAAGACATAAGAACATTGAAAGATAGCCCTACCGCTTACATCTCCAAAATGCCCTTAACGAAGCCCAGAGGTCTTACCGTTCCAAATTTATGTATATTTGAATGAAATGCAAATTTGCTTTTGTTTTTGGAAGCGAAATAACAGCACACATTCATTTGTTTTTGTAAATTAACACGTTTACAATTTTATTTTGTTAAAATTTTTGGTTGAAGTATTGGCTGAACTTGGCTTTGTTTAGGGCTGTTTGGAAACGTAAGCGATATCGCTATCTCTTAAGAGCAAACAAAGGTAAGTTACCTGCCATCTGGATGAGAAAATTGAGGTTTTGTCCACGTTCTTATGTCTTTTTTCCACATTATTTTTTAAAGCTCCGTATCTCGGCGATTTCACTTTTTAAAATTTTTTTTAATGATTCTTAAAGGTCTCTTAAAGGCCTTTCCAACAAGCCCAAAAATCCGACCACTGGTTTAGAACTTAGCAATTTTAACCTAGTACCCTCCAACCAACACTCCGAAAATTTTCAAACCGCTGCCATTTTTCCCCCTTGTATTTTCGGGGATTGTCGTAGATGGACATATTTTCATGAAATGAGCCAAGGAATATGCTGGTGAAATTTGTCCAGTCGTGACTGAACCACCCTGTATATTGAAATCAAAGAGTAATTTGTTTCTATCACGTTTGGGAGGAAATATGCACATGTTTCCACGTACGTAAGTAAAGGGTTTTTCAATAAGAGCACTACAAAATTTTTTTTAAATAAAACAAAACCGGTTTCAGATATCAATGAAATTCTTTATTCCTGTGAAAGTACGTTCGATGCCATTATGTATGGAACTCGATTTCTTTTGCATGGCCACCACGGGCACGCTTGCAGAAGTCCAGACGCTGAACCCAATTTTCGACCGTTTTCAAGCATAAATCGGCCGATACTGCTGCAATTTCACGTTCGATATTCGTACGAAGTTCATCAATCATCGCTAACTTGTTGGCATAGACCATAGACTTGACGTAGCCCCACAGGAAAAAATCTAACGGCGTCAAATCGCACGACCGAGACGGCCAATCGACTGGGCCATTTCGTGAGATAACACGTTCACCAAACTTGGTTTCCAATAAATTGATTGTGGCATTCTCTGTGTGGCTTGTGGCGCCGTCCTGTTGGAACCACATGTTCTCCAAGTCCATATTATCCAATTGGGGCCAAAAATATTCGGTTATCATTGAACGGTAGCGATTCGCATTCACAGTAATGTGCCGGTCTTGATCATCACGGAAGAAGTACGGCCCAATGACGCCGCCGGCCCATAAACCGCACCGAACCGTAAATTTTTCGGTATGCAATGATGAGTCATGCATTACGTGTGGATTGCTGTCTGACCAATAACGCATATTTTGCTTATTGACGGAGCCATTCAGCCAGAAATGAGCCTCATCGCTGAAGATGATTTTCCGATGAAAATCCGAATCATTTTCAAGTTGTTGCTCAGCCCAATTCACGAACATACGACGCTTATGGTGGTCAAGCGGCTTCAGTTCTTGCGTCAGTTTGACCTTGTAAGGATGTAGGCCAAGATCTTTTCGCAAAATTCGCCACAACGACGTCACAGAGATGCCCAACGCTTGAGAACGACGGGTGAGAGACACATTTGGGCTTTCTTGGACTGAGGCCTCAGCGGCAGCAATATTCTCGACACTACGGGCACTTGTTTGTGTCACTGGCACGGGAACATTTTGTACTGTGCCTGTGGATTCAAATTTTTCCACTAGAAGCTCAATTGTTGATCTGGTAGGACGATTATGACGACCATAAATTGGACGTAGCGCTCTTAAATTTGAGGCCACTGACTCCAAATTTCGGTACTAAATTTTAATAATTTCGACTCGTTGTTGGCTCGTATATCATTCCATGATGAAATGACAAACTTTACTGAAGAGAAATGTCAAAAGAGCGGAAAATATGGCGTCATTTGCTGTCCCTATCGATTTACTTTTGTAGCGTCTCGGTTGAAAAACTCGTTATAAAGGCAGGTTAAAGGGAAGAGGGTCGCTTTTTTCAGCGTGTGTATATTTAGGCAAAATTGAATTCGAGTAACAGGATTTGTTTGAGTAACTACTTCTTAGACTGACTTTACTTTGTGTTTATAAATTGAGGTAAAAAAATTTGTTTTATACTTAATTACTTAAATTTAAATATTCAGACTTAATTTTTTTTTTGAAATTTTCAATAAATAATTAAATTACTATAGTTGATATTTAAAATTATGTGAATTTTTGTTGTTGTTTAAGTTAAAGCCCAAATTTCGATTAAATTGTCACGTAAAAATTTTAAATTTTGTACGATTTTTCTCTTAGCAATCGTTTATGCTTGACAAACTGCATTGATTAACATTAATGTAATCAATTGGGAACACACGAAACACACATCCTTTCCACAATGCATACATTGACTCGTAGGTTTCAAAGGACCCTCCCCAATGTTTGCTTTTGATTGTGTTTGTAAACCGTTTTCATCTTCCTCATTTGTTTGCTTATCTTATTTAACTCTGATGTTGTGTTGTTGGATTTCCCCGCATTTTGTGTTTTGTTTAAAGTTAAATGGAATTCAATTATCGCAAACAATTTACACTTGATTAAACAGTATTTCACCTTCAGTGCTTCGCGAATTTACAAAAGCAGCACCAATCACAGGAACATCTTTTGATTTGTTTGGAATTGTTTTGCTAATAAGAGGAGACGCAGATTATTCTTTCCTTTTCAAATACCCGGTGGTAAACGAAACTCAATATGATTTGTACTCGACAGAAATAATGTGGAGCTGTGTTTGTTTTCCTGTCATTCTCTCTTTGATTTTGTTTTTTTTTTTGGTAACTGCTTACAGCTTGAAAATTTATGTAAATGTTGTTAGCTGAAGTGAGATGGTATTCCCTATCCGGTATATGCAGATTGTATATACTTGAATGATCTTCAAGGTAGATGTGGAGAAATTTTATTTAATTTACTATCCATTCACACAAAAGAAAAGGGAAACTCTTTCAATGCTAAATAAATTCAAAGTCTTTTATACCTGTCTTTATTTATTGGGGTGCAAGTTAATTATTCTGTTCTATTTGAGTTTTTATACCTAGATAACCTGTCTTATATTATCTGAATGCCTTGTTTATTCAAGGTAAACAGTTTCTAACACAGATTTGCATAACCTTGTTGCCTTCCAAAGAAGTTAAGCTAAAGGATATTTTTATTACCATGGATGTCTCTATAGCTGCTTTCAATTTCAAAGGAATTTTATAAATACAAATTAAAGTCAGTCTAACAAGAAGTTACTCACACACATCTTGTTATTCTAATTCATTAACTACAAGTCTGAAATAATTGTTAAATTTAAATGTAGACAGTTCTCCTTGGAAGGATAAAACAGAAAAATACCATGGAGTACCAAGGTTCAAATGTCGAATTTTTCATATGTATTAGCTAAACTCCAACTACTAACATTTCAAAATTATAGTAAAAAAAACATTAGTTTATTTCTAAACTACATTGTTTAGACACACAATCACATGCCTGGCTATACGCGAGGTCATGCATGTATGCACCTACATCAACAGAGTTTGGCAACAGTTTCCTATTTCCCAAGGTTCTTGTACAAGTGCTTAGCTAACGGCATTTTAATATGGCTTTTGAAATCTTTGTACTTTTATGAACTACGTGCGTAAGATTGAAATAAGGGCAATAATACCACGAAAGGAAATGAATCCAGCAACAAATAATGGTTAACATTTAAGTGTAAGTGCAACAAAGTATATGAAATTAAAATTAAGAATAATAAATTAAAGTAATTTATTTTGTAGCCAAATATGGCCCAAAGGGCTCGGATACTATTGCATATAAAGGGTATATCAGTAAGAATGCACTTTTTCATTTTAAAACAAAAACACGTATTTTTTGAGGTAGTTTTGATTTTTCTATTGGATTCTAAAGATGACATGTTCCGATTAACTGTGGGATAAAATAACCGTCAAATGGCTCCCACGTATCTGATGACATGCCATCACTCTTTTCATGAAATCTTCCATGACTTTTTCACACAGATGTGTTTGTATCTCACCGATGACGCGATGAATATCGAATTTGGACTCAGAAAATGAGTCTGGTTTATTCGCATAAACCCGAGATTTCACAAAACCCCAGAGAGAAATCGTACGGCGCTAAATCGTATGATATTGGTGGCCAGTTGACATCAGAATTTCTTGAGATAATTTGTTCTGGAAATGAATTAATAAATCGATTGCACCCTGAAAAATAACGGTCTCTCTAACATATTCTCCCAAGCATATTTTGCAGGAACCATGTCTATGTTTGGAACACACTTTAAACATTCATATGTTTGCAAGTCCCGAACTCACTTGTATTTAAGCATGTATACTTTTACGTGGAAGCATGCGTTTTTCACCCCAAAAATCCATATATTTAGGTGGAAGCATTCGCCTGTTTCCCCTAAATATGCATGCATATACTTACGTGGAAACGTATGCGTATTTCCTCCCAAAAATAATAATGTTTTGAAACGAATTATGTTTGATTGCAATATATATGTATTATTTATTATAATTAATTTTATCAATATAAATCCACATTTGTAAGTAATTAATACAAAAAATTAAAAGATTTAAAAGGCCACACTTTACATTTACTTCCACCGAATGCATTATTTGCTTTTTCTTTTACATCTCATTTCTTTGTTGTCTCCCACGTTTACGTTTTCAGAAGGTTTCAGCTATGCGTTGGTTACCACTATACGTTGGTATACAAACAAGAGATTTATCTACAAATCAAGTGCATGCAAGCAAAGCGTGGATTAATTACTTGTTTTTTTTAATTGCACTTATTTCACAAATGTTCCGCCGTTCCGATTTTCACAATAAAGGCTCGGACAGACAAAAGGCTTCACGTTGTTGCACTTTCCAGTTTGTTTCCTCAACACCGTTTCTCACTTTGGAGGCAGACATACATATATACGAAACACATACACAAACACGAAAGCAATATCACAAACCATTTAACCGTCCAAACCTTCGTTTATTCGTTTTTCACTAATCAAGCGCTTTGGATGTCCTCTGTCCGATGAACCACTGTTGACTGGATACATGAAACAAAATCCCAATATATCAGAAAAACACTAACTTCATCTGCAATTTACATGCCAATCAGGAATATTTACGAATCACTGACTGAGAGAATAATGCAAAAAAACAGACATGCACTTACAAGATAGACTCTGTCAATGTTTCTCTTCTATTCTCTTGCTCTCGAGAGAGCATAAACAGTGCAACAAACACAACTGTATTTGCATCACAAGCACATACATATTTGAGTCGCAAACACATATATTATATCATACTAATAATTGTATCTCAAACATGTAATATTGAATAGCAAACACAATGTGTTTGGACACAGGTATATTATTACATACTTTATATTTACATCCAAACAACAAACAAATGCAGATTTTTCAGCGTGAGGGTGTCTCTGTAATAATGTCAAGGGTTTTTCAACAGAGACGTTACAAAAGTAAATCGATAGGGACAGCAAACGACGCCGTATTTTTTCCCGCTCTTTTGACATTTCTCTTCAATAAGGTTTGCCATTTCATCATGGAAAGATATACGAGCCAACAACGAGTCGAAATTATTAAAATTTACTACCGAAATTTGGAGTCAGTGGCCGCAACTTTAAGAGGCCAACTTTAAGAGGCATCAACAATCAGCGATGAGGCTCATTTCTGGCTGAATGTCAATAAGCAAAATATGCGTTATTGGTCAGACAGCAATCCACACGTAATCCATGAGTCATCATTACATCCCGAAAAAATTACGGTTTGGTGCGGTTTATGGGCCGGTGGCGTCATTGGGCCGTACTTCTTCCGTGATGATCAAGACCGGCACATTACTGTGAATGCGAATCGCTACCGTTCAATGATATCCGAATATTTGTGGCCCCAATTGGATAATTTGGACTTGGAGGACATGTGGTTCCAACAGGATGGCGCCACAAGCCACACAGCGAATGCCACAATCAATTTATTGGAAACCAAGTTTGGTGAACGTGTTATCTCACGAAATGGCCCAGTCGATTGGCCGCCTCGGTCGTGCGATTTGACGCCGTTAGATTATTTCCTGTGGGGCTACGTCAAGTCTGTGGTCTAGGCCAACAAGCCAGCGACGATTGATGAACTTCGTACGAATATCGAACGTGAAATTGCAGCAGTATCGGCCGATTTATGCTTGAAAACCGTCGAAAATTGGGTTCAGCGTCTGGACTTCTGCAAGCATGCCCGTGGTAGCCATGCAAAAGAAATCGAGTTCCATACATAATGGCATCGAACGTACTTTAACTGGAATAAAGAATTTCATTGGTATCTAAAACCGGTTTTGTTTTATTTAAAAAAACTTTTGTAGCGCTCTTATTGAAAAACCCTTTACTTTTTGAGTTTAAAGTAAAAAGACGTATCTCCAAAGAAGATATGTTCCGATATAGTGTGGAACAAATATCCGTCAAATGGCCCCCATGGATCTGCTGACTAGCCCTTACTTTTTTCATTAAATTTTCCGTCACTTTCCACCGAGATGTGGCTGTTTCTGGTTTATTCGCATATGCCCGATATTGTACAAATCCCCAAAGAAAGAAATCGCACGACATTGAATCGCACGATCTTTGCGGCCAGTTGACATCAGGATTTATTGAAATAATTTGTTCTAGAAATCGTTGTAGCAATAAATCAATTGCTTCATGCGCGGAGTCGCAGATTGTGCCATCTTCCTGAAAGAACATGTCGTCCAGATACATGCCGTCCAGTTGAGGCCACAACAACTCCGTTATCATGTTCCTGTAACAAATGCCTTTCACAGTCACTGCAATTTCCGCCTCATCTTAAAAAAAGTAAGGCCCAATCACGCGGCCTGACCAAACTTCACACCAGACAGTTGCTCGTTGTGGGTGCACTTGTATCTCATGGATTGCATGGCAATTTTCTGAGCTGCAAATTCGACAATTTTGTGTATTCACGAAGCCATTCAAATGGAAATGCGCTTCATCGGGGAAGATGACCTTTTTTGAAAAACTGGCATTGATATCACTTTGCTCCATTACCCATTGAACGAATTGCCTGTGCTTTCCATGGTCTGCTGGTTTGAGCTTCTGAGTAAGCTGAATTACGTTCATGCGTAAGTGGATTCGGTGCGTAGTGCTTCGAGAAATTTGAAGTTGTTGCCACCGATGCTGATTTGAGGTTTTCAGGTTGTCGGCGACACTCTCGTTTACAGCAGCAATGTGGATCAATAAGTCCGTGACTTTTCCAACTCCCCTCGAAGTTATATGAAATGCAACACTTGTCCCATCAAGAACCACCTGTTAGTAGACTACTGGCAAATTTTCAGCAAGTTCCTTTAATTGCTTTGCGTTTAACAGCTGTTCAAAACATACAACCTCGTGCATTTTTTTAAAAATGGAAAAAAGTGAATTTCGACTGCTCATTAAACATTATTTTTTGTGAAAAAAAAATAATCAAACCAAGGAAAAGCTTGATAAATACTATGGAGACTCTGCACCATCG
This sequence comes from Phaonia tiefii, assembly GCA_963931995.1. Classification (NCBI taxonomy): domain Eukaryota; kingdom Metazoa; phylum Arthropoda; class Insecta; order Diptera; family Muscidae; genus Phaonia; species Phaonia tiefii. Next base: position 91,548,303 of record OZ008367.1, read on the forward strand.
ATTCAATACACCCGAAAATGTCGAAAAAATCCACTATATGGTGTTGGCCGATCGAAGAGTAAACGTGCGTGAGATTGTTGATGCAATAGGCATTTCATATGGCAGTGGGGGTTTCGGTTTCAAATAATCAGTTGGGTGTAAAAAAAGCTGTCTGTAAGATGGGTGCCGCGTTTGCTCTCAACGTTTGCAAGCATTTTTAGGAGTTGTTTAACCGCAATTCGACGGAGTTTTTGTAGCGTTATGTAACTGTGGGTGATACATGGATCCATTACAACATTCCGGAGACCAAGCAGCAGTCTAAACAATGGGTTTCTCCGGGCGAACCGGCTCCGAAGAAGGCCAAGGTAAGTTTGTCGGCCAATAAAGTGATGGCCACAGTTTTTTGGGATGCTCGCGGGATAATTCACATTGATTACCTTAAAATGGGAAAACCAATAAACGGTGAATATTATGCCAACTTATTGGACCGATTTAACGAGGATTTAAAAAAAAATTACCCCATATGACCAAGAAAAAAGTTAATTTTCAACAAGATAATGCACGGGTTTCATCAAGATAACGTCAAAATTCCATTAATTGGGCTACGAATTGGTACCTCATCCGCCATATTCTCCGGATTTAGCCCCCAGTGACTATTTCTTATTTCCAAACCTAAAGAAATGGCTCGGTGGAAAGAGATTTAGCTCCAACGATGAAATTATTGATCAAACAAATGTCTATTTTATGGACCTCGAAGAATCCTATTTTTTGGAAGGGATACAAAAATTGGAGAAACGTTGGACTAAGGATATTATGTTGAAAAATAAATTTTTTTTTGCAAAAAAAAAGGTGTTTCAGTCAAAAAGTCACGGACTTATTAATCCGCCTTCTAGGGTGACGCACAGGAGTCTTACTGTCCATAACTGACCAAGTTTCTTCAAATTTTTTAACCACTCTTCGAATGGTTGACACATTAGGTGCACTTTCTTAATCGAAACTTTTTCGAAGTTTGTGAGCGGTCTCAGCATAACTTTCCAAAATTTTGATAATAAGTTCTCACAACTATAATGCGTTGTTCTTTCGTAAGCGCTCCATTTTTAATAATCGGAATAAGCATATGTGACAGCTGCAAAATTTCCGAGTTGCCACTTGAACGAAGAAAAATACACTAAACCTAAAAAGTTCAACCTTACTAGGACCCTTATTTGGGTGGTTGTACCGGTAAACTTTTTACAACAAAGTTGTTTCAATCGTTTTGGGCTTCCGCCAAATAAGAAAAGGCCTTTCTCTATCTAACTAAATTTATTTATTCATCTTCAATTTTAATTATGAATAAATAAATAAATGGTTTCCCATTACATCCAATGAAGGAATTGGGGAAAGCTTCTCACAACAAGTGAGCTGTGCACTTTATAATTTTGCACTCACTGATTGGGACCTACAGTTTTACACCTGTTCCAAATGATATTTTGAGAACCTTTTTCATGACCAAATACTCGAGAGTGTCGCCATCAATATGTGAGGTAACCGCCGGCGAAAGAAATTTAAGTTGGTCGGAGTAATGATCGAACCCTGGATGTTCTGTACAAGAGCCGGGCATACTAACCATTATACCACCCACGCGCACAGTGGAGTTATGAAACTGCACTTAATTATCAATTTCTCTTAATTTTACTTCCTTCTCTAAACTGAACTTTTTTTTTTGGTAAAAAACACTTTGTTTGGGTTTTAATCATAAAAACATAAAAAACTACAAAAAAAAGTATAATGGTTTTGAAATGTCTTTTGGGTGATGCAGACAACAGTACAACGAACAAAAAAAGTACGCGTGCTGTTCAAAATAGTACGTCTGGTAAGCCTACATATATTTTGTACGAAACCGTATTTGTGACTCCAACAACTAATGATGCACTTCGATTCCACATACATGAATTAGGGTAACTCCGTCCTCTCCTCCTTTGTCTCTTTTTTGACTTCCGCACTGTAATTATTACATTAAAAATCACGAACATCGTATCGTTCCCCAATTGATATCCAGATATGGGATGTAAATCTTATTTCTAAATAACTTATATATCCACACGCTGAAAGAAATATTTTAACCACGATTTTCTTAGTTCGTATGTCAACATTTTTAAAGCAAATCGTGCAAACTTTTATTGTATATGCATAAACTACCAGTTTTGGTAATGATTTTGCTCAATAAGATACCATATGTACATATTACATTTTTTCGTAAATTTTGGATAAATTACTTTATGATGCACTTTAAAAGAGCGATAAATTCCAAACAAATTTGGAGAAAACAATTTCAATTTGCATTTACAGTTCCAGAGATAGACAATTTTAAAGCTTTTTACCCATTGTACGAAACTAATAATCTTATAAACAATTTGCAATTTTTGCATCGGATTTGCTTGAAGTTTCTTTGAAAATTTAAAATACTTGTGACGCACTTTAAAAGACGGATAAATTCCAAACAATTGTGTAACAAAAAATGTAGAATTTCGATGAAAAAATGTCAAACAGTTTATTGTATTATTAGTTTCATACAATGGGTAAAAAGCTTTAAAATGGTATAACTCTGGAACAGTAACTGCAAATTCAAATTTTTTTTTAAAATTGCTTGAAATTTATCCGTCTTTTATAGTGCATCTTTAGTTTTTTAAGGGTTCATAGAAATTTTAAAAGTTATAAAGCGTTATTTACAAAATTTCTACAAAATTTTTGAAAAAATTTGAGCAAAATCATTGCAAAAACTGGTGGTTTATGCATATACAATAAAAGTTTGGACGTTTTTCTTTTTCGTGTTTATTGGCCGAGTTTTAAGTAAAATTCAAAACACGTCCGGAATACCCGATTTTTCGGGAAAATTCGAAAAATCTGGAACAAATCTCAAAAATACTGTACCCTATAAACTTTCCAATTAAGCTTTAGCAACCATGAAAATCGAAAGAGAAAATTTTTTTGGGACATCCTAATGTACATATACCCACGTGCTATCATTGTTTTCATGAATTGCAAATCTGCTGTTTTTTGCTTCTTTGTTATCTGTCACGTTTTTGTTTTCAGACGTTTTTAACAAACAACTTCATATTTGGGTCACAAAAACATATGTAATATTGAATACCAAACACAATGTGTTTATGGACAAGTACAATATATATTTGCGACAATCAACAAGAACATTATATTTGCATCCCAACAACAAAAAATACAGATTTTCAGCGTGTAGCGATTGCAATTTATTACATTATTTTACTCTTGTGATGGTTATCAAATTGTTTGCCTTCGCTTAAAATGTATGAGACAGAGACATTGGTGTGTAGATCATCACATCGCATATTAGCGTTTTTCAAACTCTTCTGAACAGATGGAACCTACTTGACCTGCTGCTCGTTAATAAATATAGTCATTAACTGTAATCTAAAACTGTTTAACCTAAAACCCTAAATTACAATGTTTTTGCTTGCGTTTCATATTGAACACAGTAAATTCTTGTTAAAACCTCGAAAACAACAATTCCACGTTCTATTTACTCTAATTTTTTATTGTTTTTGAATTTAAAAAGTTAGGTTGGAAATATTGGAAAAAAACTCAGTTGTTCCTACGCAATTCGTGGGAAATTTTCTTATAACAAGCTCATTCTTAAGAATTATGGGTGTTGTAGCTAAACTGATGCCAAATTCGGTTGTTGCAACCGATTTAAACCTAATGTATTTTGTTGTAATCGTAGTGGTACCAAATTCGGTTGTTGCAACCGAATTGTTACCAAATTCGTTTGCTGCAACCAACATTGTGCAACATTTAGTTGATACAACGAATTTAATTTTTTTGTCGAATTTAATTGGAAATTCAATTTTCACAACTGAAGCAATTATGAAAACAGGTTGTTTCAACCAAATTTCAGTTGTGATTACTGGACTCAGTCGTGACAGCCCAAATTCGCTTATGGAAACCGCAAGCATTGATATCGCCGGCAAACATAAATCTATCATCAAGCAAACATAAATCTATCATCAAGCAAACATAAATCTATCATCAAGCAACCGTGGAACGTACGAGGGCAGATCACTAAGTCCGTTACTTTTCGAACTTCCCTCGTAGTTATATGAAATGCTACCATCAAGTACCACCTGTTAATAGACTACTGTCAAATTTTGAGCAAGTTTCGTCACTTACTTTGCGTTTAACATCTGTTCAAAACATTCAACCTCATGCATTTTTTTTAAAATTGAAAAAAGTGAATTTCGAGTCCTCATTTAACATTATTTTTTGCGAAAAAAACAACCGTGAATCAAACCAAGGAAAAGCTTGATAAATCCTATGGGGCTCTGCACCATCTGTCTTTCTGACTTTCGTTGCGGTCGCGCAAGTACAAATGACGCTGAACGTTCTTGACCGCCAATTGAGGTTAATACACCCGAAAATGTCGAAAAAATCAACGATATGGTGTGGGCCGATCGAAGAGTAAAAGTGCGTGAGATTGTTGATGCTATAGGAATTTCATATGGCAGTGTGGATTCGATTTTAAATGATCCGCTGGGTTTAAGAAAGCTTTACTGCAAGATGGGTGCCGCGTTTGCTCGCAATTGACCATAAACGTAATCGTGTGACAACGTCAAAGGATTGTGTGGAGTGTTTTAATTGGGCTGCGAATTGGCGCCTTATCCGCCATATTCTCCGGATTTAGCCCCCAGTGACTGTTTCCTATTTCGAAACCTACGGAAAAAAATCGGTGGAAAGAGATTTAGCTCCAACGATGAATTATTTAACAATTGCCTATTTTATGCACCTTCGAAAAATCCTATTTTTTGGAAGGTATACCAAAATTGCAGAAAAGTTGGACTAAGTGTATTGAGCTAAAAAGAGATTATGTAGAAAAATTATTTTTTTTTGTAAAAAAAACTGTGTTTCATTCAAAAAGTCACGGCCTGATTGATTCGCCCTCGTATATTGAAGATAAGATATATGACTTCGGTTGTTGCAATCGATTTAAACCAAAATTGTGTTGTTGCAATCGTAGCCGTACCATACTCGGTTGTTGCAACCGAATTGTTTCTAAATACGTTTGTTGCAATTGTGGAAAATTTGCTTGATATAACGAATTTATTTCTTTTTAACGAATTTAATTGGAACTTCAGTTTTCACAACCTACTCACTTATGAAAAGAGGTTGCTGCAACCGAATTTCTATTGTGAGGACTGAACTCAACCGTGACAGACTCAGTTCGTTTGTGGAAACCGCACTGGGTGGCAGGACCTGAATTGACAGTTTCAACTACCTTTGTTCTGTAAGTTTAGACTAGAGTATCCAAAAAAACCGGGATTTTTGAAAAACCGGTTTTCGGTTTATTCGAATAATAAAATTTTCAAGAAACCGGTTTTCGGTTTTTAATTTTGGCAAAAACTGGTGGAACCGTTTTTTCGATTTTTTGATTTAAATCAAATTACACATGTAGCACTTACAATACATATGTTTGGCGACAATTTTAAATACTTATTCGTGTTAAACCTAAATATTTCTCAACTCTATTTAAATACTAGAATTACTTTAAATATTAGAATAACGTTTTCGTTACGTTTGCGTGTTTAATATAAAATTAAAAATTCACATTAAAAAAAATAAATGGTTTCCCATTACATCACTCGAAGGAACTCGGCACAGAGCTTCTCACAACCAGTTTTATCCTCACTGATTGGGACCTACAGTTTTATACCGGTTCCGAACGGTATTTTGAGAAACTTTTTCATGGCTAAATACTCGATAGTGTCGCCGTGTCACTATGCGAGCTGGCCGCCGAAAGAATTTTAAGGTGGTCAGAGCAAGGATCGAAACCAGTATCTCATGTACAAGAGGCGCGCACACTAATCATTACACCACATACGGCCAAAATTTGATTTTAACTGATTTCAATTCGAAACTCATATTCAAATTTGAGATTGATTTTTATATATCAAAATCTTTTTAAGTGTAAAACATTTATTTGTAAAATAATTTTAATTTTTAATTCTTAATTAATTTTCAATTATTTCTAATTTAAGTCATAAAATCATTTTGAAATTTCAATAAAAAATTGTTTGGAAATGTTGGAATATTGAAGCATAAAATCATATTTGAAAATGGAAATCATGTTTCTTAATTCGAAAATTTTAATATTGACACAAATTGAGTAAAACCGGTTAACCCGCGTCAAATAACCGGTTTCCGCTTTATTCGATAATTCCGTTTTTTTTAAAAAACGGTACACGGTTAATAACAAAACAAAACTCTGTTAATCGGTTAACCAGCTTGTCGGTTTATGTTTTGGACACTCTAGTTTAGACCCGCTAGCATTGATATCGCCTTCAACCATGAATCTACTATCAAGTAACGGTGGAAAGTATAAGTATATTAAAGATACAACTAGATCGACTGCAGTACATTTGATTTCAGTGTTTGTACCATAAAGATATCTTATTTTAATTCCATAACAAATACTCTATGTTATAGTAGATTTGATAAAAATTCCTGAGCCAGCTTCAGCTACATTTTGGTTGGTATCAACGAGGTCATATGCCCCAACCAGCTTTTAAATAACTTCTGGTAGCAAGGTGCATTTTGGAGACAAGAAGAATGTGTACAAAATATGTCTTAAGATCAGCTCCGGCTTCTCCTGCACGATTCAAACTGCCATTGGCCATGTTATATTTAATAACAAGGACATCATGTTCAATAACGAATTTGTTAGCTCTCATGTTTTTTGAATTTAAATTCCAATATTTTTATAGGAATTTGATGATTGTTGGGTAGAACTAACTCTAAGGGCTTCATACTGCGATTTTTGGTAATGACTTGTATCAACATATCGACTATTTACACTCTGTCGCTGAACGTTGTCTTTGAACGTTGCTTTGGTTATATTTGTGTTTCATCTCAAAATCGGTGTAAATTGTACATCACCTGTATGAGGTGCTGAAGGCAGTTTGCACAATGGGCTGGTGTTTCTTTGAATTTGATGTACTCTAGTGTAGTGTGAGTTAATTCACACTTTAAACGAATGAATGGATTTCATCAGAAATATGTGGTTTGGAAAATCGGTGGCATTGTTCGATTTCATTTATTTATTTCTTTAAGTCTCAATGTTTACTATGACATTACCCATGGTTTTAATATTAAAAACATCGTTATTGTTTGCTTTCGTTTTAAGGTCAGCATATAACATCGACAAAGGTGTGATTTTTAGTTTGACTTTAGGCGTTTATAATATTTCTTGCCTTATGTCCATTGCGGAAAATTTACTCGTTTAAACACAATACGGTAGATTATTTCATGTTGGTCTTGGCATGAATGAAAGTTGATTTTCGTTTCGTCAGGATACTTAAAAATTGCTATATCGGAATCAATATTTTTAATAATGTTCCATACTTAAACACATCTTAAGGATTTTGAAGAAAAATCATTATTACTTACTTATATTATTAATGGGAATTTTATTGTCATAAGATTTATATTTGAAAGACTTGGGGAAATAATTGGTGGTGATTTTGTCCCATTCATTTTCTTGGTATTTGCTGTTCAGCCATGTGCTGTCGTTAACTACATTGGTGTTGAGTTCAGAAAATATGTTGGTATTGTATGGCGTAGCATCCTCTGCCCTTTGCCTTCAATTTAAAAGTCTGGGAGGCTCTTTCCGAAGTATTATCCTTGCTTTTCCACAAAGTACTTGCCAATCTGTACTGCTAACATTCTTCTCTGCACTGCTGCCACATGCATTGCTTGGGATTAGTTGCTGCAGCAGAACACTAATCTCTTTGCTGGTGATCTTTGTCAGTCAGTTGACCTCATCACACAAGTCACATTCACTTCACTTGCCATTTTAGACATCACATAATAAAGAAACTAACTACTTGCCGTAAGATTTTCCACTATATTTATGTAAAACTGTACTTATATAGTTATAAACAATAGGGTCGCAATGAAAATTCTACTTCGGATTTTTGGTAATTACAAAGCAGATAATTATGCCATTTGGTCGAAACTAACTTGGTGAAAATTTGAGCCCCATCGGAAAACTCTAAGCCGGCACGACTTGTGGTCAAAGTTTTCGGGTCTTGGCATTCTGGGTGTACATTTTTATACACTAGAAAATTTTCATATCTCAGTTCATTTGAATAAAAAATTTCGCATTAATGTAGTTTGACCTCAGTATAAAGTGGTAAAAATTTAAGTAAAATCCCACCACTCTACACCATTTCCAATTGAAGTTTGATAAAAAATCAATTGAAATTTAAAAATTCTATTTGAAATTTGAAATACAGCAATTGAAATTAGAAAATTATATTTGAAATCTGAAATACATCAATTGAAATTTGAAAAACATCAATTGAAATTTAAAATACATCAATTGAAATTTGAAATACACCAGTTGAAATTTAAAAATCTAATACATAAAATCGGTTAATAATTTTTAAATTTCAAGTGACGGATTTTAAATTTCAATTGATGTTTTTTTAAATTTGAATTGATGTATTTCAAATTTCAAAGATAATTTTTAAATTTCTATTGACGTATTTCAAATTTCAAACTTAATTTTCAAATGTCAATTGATATTTTTCAAAATTAAATTGATATTTTTCTAATTTGTAGTGGTTCAAACTCATAATTTGAAAAAATTTTAAATCTTTTAAAAAAAATATACATTTGGGTTTTTCGGTTTTATTTCAAAAGTTGTATCTAAATGAAAAAAATATTCAACTCAGATACCAATATCTTCTACACCATTGCCACATGAAATTTGAAAAATATCAATTTAATTTTGAAAAATATCAATTGAAATTTGAAAATTATATTAGAAATTTGAAATACATCAATTGAAATTTAAAAAACGTCAATTGAAATTTGAAAGACATCAATGAAATTAGAAAGACATCAATAGAAATTTAAAATGCGTCACTTGAAATTTAAAAATTATTTACCGATTTTTTGTATTAGATTTGTAAATTTCAATTGATGTGTTTTAAATTGCAATTGATTTGTTTTAAATTTCAATTGATGTGTTTCAAATTTCAATTGATGTATTTCAAATTTCAATTGATGTATTCCAAATTTCAATTGATATGTTTTAAATTTCAATTGATGGTTTTAAAATTTACATTTGATGTGTTTCAAATTTCAATTGACGTATTTTAAATATCAATTGAGGTTTTTCAAATTCCAATTGATGTATTTCGAATTTCAAAGAGAATTTTCAAATTTCGATTGATGTATTTCAAATTTCCAATAGAATTTTTAAATTTCAATTAATTTTTTTTCAAATTTCAATTGGAAATGTTGTAGTAGAAGTTTACAATAAGCTTACAATAAGATGTAATAAGATATAGTCGCTCAACGGTTGCAGGACGATATGGTGCGGCAAAGTATTCCATTTCGAGGAAAAATCGCCAAGATAGCCTTATAAGTCTGCCAAATCATAAGTTATCATAAGTTATGCGCTCATACCGATTCTATAAAATCGGATATGACATTAATTACTAAAACCGGTTTAAAACCCCGGGTTTAACACTCACAATTTAAATTCAGTTTGTATAAATCTGTTACTAAATGCGGATTTGATTATTGGAACCGGTCTTTTATTCCAGTGTTTGGAACCGCGGACTCAAACAATTGCGAGAGATGAATTGAAAATACAAGTTATTTGGACAAACCGGCTTAAAACCCCGGGCTTGAGGAACGCAGTTGTTGCTACCAGTTCCCAACACCATTCTTCAAAATCGATTTGTATTGTATAAACAGATATGACAACCGTTGTTTAATATTGACTATTGATTTGCTTCATTAAAATCTACACCATTTCCTATTGAAATTTGAAAAAAATCAATTGAAATTTAAAAATTCTACTTGAAATACATCAATTGAAATTTGAAAATTCTGTTTGAAATACATCAATTGAGATTTGAAAAACATCAATTGAAATTTAAAATACATCAATTGAAATTTAAAATACATCAATTGGAATTTAAAAATCTAATACATAAAATTGGTTAATAATTTTTAAATTGCAAGTGACGAATTTTAAATTTCAATTGATGTCTTTCAAATTTCAATTGACTTGTTTAAAATTTCAATTGATGTCTTTCAATTTCAATTGATGTTTTTTAAATTTCATTGATCTATTTCAAATTTCCAATAGAATTTTTAAATTACAATTGGTGTATTTCAAATTTCAAATATAATTTTCAAATTTCTATTGATATTTTTCAAAATAAAATTAATTAAATTTGAAACATATGGTAGGGCCAAACCAAAAACAGAACGAGACAACTATAATTAGAATAGTTCGTTCTATAATAGAACTTTCAAAACTTCCGCATCAGTGCGTGTAAGTAAGAAAGCAACCAATCACTCTGCACAATCAGTAAATGTCTTCGGTTAGTGACTTGTGTAAATACACACCGCAGTGGCTTAACGGGCTAGACGCTGCTGAAGATGATGCTTCACAAACATTGCAACGATCGTCCAGCGAATGTGAGTTCGAATCCCACCCGCGGCATTTATACTTTTTTCACTAACCGGTTTATTACCTCTTCATTTAAGTAATTATTAACAGTTTTATACAAACTGATTTTTAATTGCGAGTGTTTAAAACCCGGGTTTTAAACCGGTTTCTAAACCCGGTGATTCTAACCAATTGATTTTATGGTACTGGTTTGAGCACATTATTGTAAGCGTATAGACTTCCACTACATAGAAGGCATTAGTATCCGAGGTGAATACTTTTTTCACTTAGATACAACTTTTGGAAAAAAAACAGAAAAACCCAAATTTTAATTTTTTCAAAAAATTTTAAATTTTTTACTCTTTTTAGGAAAATTTTCCTTTTTTTTATTTTCAGAAAGGCTACTTATCTCAAGAAAAGAAGAGGTATTATTTTATTTTTAAGAAAAGGTACTTTTGAGAAAAGGAATTTTTGTAAGAAAATGTATTTTTTTAAGAGAAGGTATTTTTTGAAGACAATGATGTTTGTTTAAGAAATGTGATTTTTTTTTAGCAGTGGTCCGTTTTTCAAGAATATGTAAAAAGTTAATTTGTTGTTTTGTTCCACAAAAAGGTAGTTTAAAGAAAAATTATTTTTTTTTAAGAAAAGACAATTTGTTGTGGGAAAATTTACATTTTAAAGAAAACGTACCTATTTAAAAAAAATTACCTTTTTTAAGAAAATGTACTTTTTGTAAGAAAATTTACTCTTTTGAAGCAAAGGTACGTCTTTAAGATAAGGTATTTTTTTAAGAAAAGGTACTTTGATTAAGAATATAAATAGGTATTTTTTTGAGAAAAATTACTTTTATTAAGAAAAGGCACTTATTCAAGAAAATGTTCTTTTCTCAAATTTCTTTCACATTGCCTTTATAAATTTACTATTTATTGGGTTCAAAACTACAAGTTATACTAAATATTGGTTAAAGGCTCCAACCTAAAAAAACTTGCCATTAAACAAGAAATTTCCATATGTTAGTCTAGACACAAACCAAAGCAAAAGTAACCCAATATAGTTGATAATAGTGGGTTGTAGCATTATTAGTGTCCAAAACCGAAACGGAAAATCCGATTAATCGGTTTTTTGGGCTCTTAATCATGTGCCGGTTTTTTAAAAAAAAATAATTTTCGAACAAACCGGAAACCGGTTATTTGACGTCTGTTAACCGGGTTTTACTTAATTTGTGTTCATATCCTTTAAGAAATTAATAATAAATTATATGATTTTCGAATTTTAGTGAAATTTGAAACAGAATTTCTATTCTCAAATATTCCAAATAGTTCTAAATGACATTTCTAAACAATTTTTTTAATCAAATTTCAACATGATTTTGTTTTGAATAAGAAATAACTACAGATTATTTAAGAACTAATTGAACTTTCCCAACATTTTTTTTTCAAATTTAAAAATTAAAATTATTTTATAAATAAATGTTTTAAAACTTACAAATTTATTCAAGCTCAAGACCTTTTCAAATAATATAAAGCTTTATATTACTTTCAAAAAAGTCGAGCATAAAAATGTCCCAATGATACCAAGGCTGTCTGTATAGCTATTTCGGATCTTGCCAAGATCCTCATCAGCAAACGTTTTTGATATGTTTTTGGTGAATTCTTCAAAAATATATATCTTGAAACACTCATCATATTAATGAGAATTCCTTTATATACACGTTTGAAGAATACCAAGCACTACCATTGGAACACTTTCATGCACAACTATTTTTTTTTTTTTATGATGAGTGTTTCTAGATATTTATTTTTGGCCGTCGTCGAAGGCGGTCGACGAAGGAAATTAAGGTGGTCAGAGAAGGGATTAAACTCACGTTGTTATGCACAAGAGCCGCGTACACTAGCCAGTGGCGATAAGACCTTTAAATGTTTCCAAGGTTCCCATATTGAAATGCCAATAACGACACGTTAAGATCTCAGTTTGTGTAAAAGGTTGTTGTCTCTTTCATGTTGTATTTCCGGAACGCAAACTCATTTGAAATGGTAACAAATTGAACCAAAGGACAAAAGATTTATATATTTTACATATTTGTATGCAGAGAAAAATCGAACATAAGTAAATGCATCGTTTTCCTCCCAAACCGTAGTTTACCACGCCTTGGAGGATATCATAAATAACTTGTAACTTAGAGAAACAAATTTGCATTTGAATTATAAAACTTGGTCAGTATGACCCAAGGAGTGTAGAAGGGTTAACAGGAGCAGTAAAATCTTTATAAAATTGAGTAAATCACAGACTCGCAGTCGTCCAAAAATCCCTGGCAGGTGCCTTGTGATGAAATGCATCATATTAATAATAACACCAACTTTGCATGTTTTGTTAGTTATGTGCTTTTGAATTTCAACTAACGTTATACAAATTTATAAGTAAAAATGTCAACAAATCCCTTAAGTGATGTTCACACATATGTACGTATGATCTCTGGCTCTAGCTTCATTCATATGAAGTTCATGGTCAGCATTTTTAATTTTTGTTCCATTGTCTTGTCGCAGCTGTTTATGTTGATGAACAAGATTTCGCAATAATGGAAACTCTTTCATATTTGAATACAATTTGATTACAACGAGGTCCATTGGTAGACAAACCTATTGAATACTAATCGAAAAACCACAGACGTACGTGGGAGTTCAGTTCATGCATGGAAAAGTCCTTCCTAAATGGATGGCACATACATTATTATACAAGCTGCAGTGAACACACATCTACAATACAGAGGACAACGGAGATGAGCCATTGATAATAATGGTAATGGTAGGCGTTAGGCGTTATGAAAGTCCAATGCTTTCCAAATAACAATAATGTGGGTGAGATGATTTTGCATTAAAATCTACTTTCAGCAGATATTACGTGTCTATATGTATAAGGATCTATATAGACCTACAATATAGAGATAGAGAGAGATTTGCGTACATAATAGCATAATGCTGACACATCCATACACCTACATACATAATATATGTAGTCCTTTATGTACGCGAGGATTCATCAATTTTGCCATATTTGCTTTGGAGTATGATGGGCGTTTAAGCGTGTAATGTTCGTTGAATATTATTATATTCGCATTTTGGAATATGAGACCGTTAGCTGTTATAGCAAAAATGTGTACGAGATGGGAATAAATTGGTTTGAAAAACTACAGCCAGGACTGAAGTGATTACACACGAATCCTTGTATTACGTCCCGATGACTTCGCTGTTCACGCACTCAACGAGGTGTGGGTGTAACGTGCGTAATCTCCTGCGGCGGATGTCTAACATAACTGAAACATTTTATTGATAGGTATTTAGCATAAGCTCAATTCTACGAAATTTGAAATTTTGCAAGTCGCTGTCGAAATAATGTGTAGAGGGAATTTTAGAATTAATTTAAAGGTGATTAGGAAAGTTCTGGAAAGTTATTTTGATTGTGTAATGAAGTATAAATTCTGTTAAAATTATTTACACCACATGACTGGATGGTTCACTTTAGTTACAGGGAAACAGATGGATGCTTATGCCTCAAAATAATGTACTCTCTTCTAGGGTTCCATATGAGATGGAACGAGAACTTTTTAAATAAAAAATTTAGAGCTTAATCATTTTGAGAAGAGGAAGAATAATGTATGCTAAATGTATTTAATGTTTTGAAAAGACACAACAATACTGTGCATGTTGAAAATCAAGACATGAGCCGGTCCTGCACCCACAAAAAATGTGACAGAATTAGCCGTAGCTGAATTTAAAAGTTGTCACATAGAAAAAATATACCTCGAGGAAAGATCTCACTCAGTGGTCTCGGTGGCATATGGACGTTGCATGTCGAAAAGTATTGCTTTAATAATACCAGAAAACAAGCAGCAAGAAAACAACAACGGCATTTAGTGTTTGTGTGTGTGAAATACAACACAAATGGATACTAACAATAAAAGATATCAAAAAAGTGTAAAATAATGTTAGGATTAAGTAAAAGCTTTTAGTTACGCTTAATGCCCGAATTGCCGTAATGTAAATAACAGTACGATTAATGCTGCGCCTGGAAGTATACCCTTACAACAAATAGTGCAGATTCGGTTCATTTCAAAATAGCAATACGACTGGTTCTGGAAATAAATAGACATCTCCACGTACATCTTACAAAAGGTCATTCTAAATTCATAACATAAATTCATGGATAAACATATTATTAACCCATTGGGGAGCTAATTAAAGAAACGATTTTATAACATCACTTTTCTGAAAAAAAATCATTTTTATTATAAAAATTCCCTATTATACCTACTTTTGAATAGGCAAGACCTTAACCTTATTTTCAGGTATAATACTCACCAGTATCCCTTCAAAGACCGGAGATATTTACGTTCAAAATTTTTATATATAATAGAAAGTCGTTCCTCCGTTTAACTGTGCACTTTTGTTGTTTTGGTACAAAATATATTGTTTTTTTTTCCCGTATATACTTTTATTGTTTACTGGTAGAATTTATAAAATGTTTTTCGCGCTGTTACCTCCTCTTTCGCAGGTAACAGTTTTTAATACACTTGTCACCGAAAAAAATGTGTCAGAATAGCGATTTGTGACAATTCCCAATGTGCCATATGAATCCGTTACGAATTGGAGACGGATCCGTTCCTGCTTACATTTTGACCGAAACGGAATTCGGTTACGGACTCATAACGAATTCGTTTTCGTATGAAATTCCTCTCGAAACCGCGAATCGTTTTTTGTACTTTTTCGTTTCAGTCTCGAACTCGTAACGAACTTTATATTCGTTATCCATTTCAGATTCGTTTTTTGAAAATATAATATAAATTCGCGACAGATCCGACAAATCGCAATTTCACTGACTCCCTTTTTTGTGTTTTTACGGACTCGTAACGGGTTCCAGACTGATCCCCCAAATCGCAATTTAACTGATTCGCTTTTTATGTTTTTATGGACTCTTAACGAGTTCCAGACGGATCCGCCAAATCCCAATTTCACTGATTCGCTGTTTATTGTTTTTACGGACTCGTAACGGGTTCGAGACGGATCCGCCAAATCGCAATTTCACTGATTCACTCTTTTATGTTTTTATGGACTCTTAACGAGTTCCAGACGGATTCGCCTAATCACAATTTCACTGATTCGCTGTTTATTGTTTTTACGGACTCGTAACGGGTTCGAGACGGATCCGCCAAATCGAAATTTCACTGATTCGCTGTTTAATGTTTTTAGTAACTCGTAACGGGTTCGAAACGAATTCGAGAACTCACATTTCGTTGTTTTTTTACGATTTTACGGACTCGTAACGAGTTCGAAACGGATCCGCATCCGTTTTTGTGCACATTGGGTTGTCACATTACTGTCAAATAGTAACCGTGGTGGCTTTTGTAAACCTGCCAGAATAACGCTGTTTATGACCAAATTAACATTATATAAATATCGGAGCAATTAATGCTGCGCCTGAAATTATACCCCTACGAAACCGCTGCAAATGCGTTATTCTAAAACTACAAAAGTACAGGTGCTGGAATCGGGTAGAACAAATCTGGAAATATAGAATCTGGTAGTAAGGAGAATAACTCGTATAAATGGTAGCTGAGGTCATTGGTGTTTGGAGTTAGTCTGTGATTAAAGACAATAGTGAACGGTTTCATATAACTATTGTAAAAAGGGGTTGAATTCTAGACTTATTGTATAGTATGGACTTTAAAATTGTTTAAGTAAAATAATACGACCTAAAAAAATTTTGTGCCTATCATAATTTAAAAACGAACCTGTTTTATTAACTGGAATAAAAGAGCGCTGTAAGGACGATTAGGAAATTCGTAACAATACTAACAGCTGTACTTGACAAAACTTTAGGATCACCAAAATTGAACCAGCAATTATTCGTTGATATTCAAATCATAGTTTAACCTAAGTGGAAATTGTGAACTGCGTCACTTAAATTGCTTTAGTCATACGAAGTGATCAAAATGACAGCGTTGTTTTGCAGTGACAACGAAAATATGCTCATGTTTTCTAGTACATACTTAATTAATTTATATATTTTTTTCTTAATTTTACTACATATTTATTTGAATTTTCTGCGTCCTACAAAAATAATAAATTGTGCCCACCGTTCCATTAATTGTAGACCCACATCAAATACCACCTTCTGTCATAATGATTGACATTTACTTACATTTGACAATGTTTCTATAATTTGGCATTCGTCAAAAATATGGAAGAAATGAAACTATGTACTGTATAAATCTTTAAATTCAAAGCTACGTCCGCCTAGTATAAATAGCTATTGAATGAGTTACTGGAAGGATGGAGTTGGAACTTTGTGGTACCGTAGGTGAAGAATACGTCCTCTAATACTCTATCCTCTTATCATTTGAACTGTATGCATGTAGGTCAGATTTGTCTCTTTGTAAATGACAATCTCTGGCGACACGCTGAGATAATCTGAGGCAAAAATCTATAAAGGCTCTAAAATATTAAATTAGCCTATGTAATTTCTCAGTTTGGAAGAAATTACATAAGATTACAATCAGTGTTTAGTAAAGGAATAAAATAAATAACCCAATTGAATCAGTTGAACTTTAATATACTTAATTTCAGAGATATGATGCTAACCAACGGGTAGTTCTAGTTAAATTGAAGTTTATTTTCTTATCTACATCCGTATATAATTTGAGTTTTGTATTAGGATTTGCAACAGTGCGAGAATGCAAAGAAGAACATCATGGTGGAAAAATTCTGTCTGTTCTTGTTGTTGGAATTATAGGCCTTTCAGTGATGTTGATACTTAGGGATCTTCGATCTATACTAATTCACACATGTGAATTGCAGAATTGAGTTTGTTATATACGATTGATGATCAACCGATGGTGTCAATTCAGGCACAGTAGTTAGGCATCTGATGATGAACTTGTCCAGGAGTTCGAAATTAGTCATGCCAGTGAGTGTGTGTTGAACTGAATTGTCTATTATTTCCAACAAAAAACCAACCATTTTTCAAATAGAAAAATGTACATGACTAGAAAGCTTGTAGAATGAATTTCTCATACAATAACCAAAAACTAACAAAAAATCGGTCAACAAAATTCAAATTCAAATAAATGGAACTGACACTAGCACGGTCTTCAAAAATGCTATACCACGGAAAAATACAACTCTGTGATATTGATTAAAAAAACTCACCTCAAGGCTTTGCAACAATGCGAGAATGCATGAGGAAAAGAAAGAATATCATGGTGGAAAAATTCTGTCAGTTCTTGTTGTTGGAATTATAGGCCTTTCAGTGATGTTGATACTTAGGGATCTTCGATCGATACTAATTCGCACATGTGAATTGCAGAATTGAGTTTGTATACATATATACGATTGATGATCAACCGATGGTATGAATTCAGGCACAGTATTTAGGCATCTGATGATGAACTTGTCACGGAGTTTGAAACTAGTCCTGCCAGTGAGTGTGTGTTAAACTGAATTGTCTATTATTTCCAACAAAAAACCAACCATTTTTCAATTCGAAAAATGTACATGACTTGTAAGCTGGTAGTATGAATTTCTCATACATTAACCAAAAACTAACAAAATCGGTCAACAAAATTCAAATTCAAATAGATTTTTATCAATCAATATTTAGTACTTAAAAATTCAAAATAGATTGCCCTCGAAAGGTAAAGTAATCGCTTTAGGGATTTGAAAGATATAATTCATTCACAATAGCAAAATGTGTTCGAGGGTGTTTACGTTAGCTTTTTTAAATTCTATGAACGTAATAGAAATACATATCGATGGCTCAATATAGAAAAGGCGTACATCAATTTTGGTTACTATACCTGAGCAGAAAAAAATCCGAAAATAATTGGAGCGATTTGGCACATTATTTGTCTTTAAACGCAGTTTGTTAGAAAAGAAAACTCCTTATTTGTTTTTGTACGAAAGTAATATTCGAGAGTTCCCTACCAAAACTCGCACAAAACGCGATTTCGTAAAAAGACAAAATACGACATTTTAATTTTTAACCATCGATATGATTCTTAACTATATCTATAAACTCTTGCAGATTTAGACACCTATAAATATATGATATAAACATTTTCAATGATAGTGACAACAAATTTATGAGAGCATACCTACTTAGGTGGCCACAAACTACCCGGATGGGTCAAGGGCCTTACAAAATTAGTATAATATCCTAGCAAAAAACACTGCTTACCCGGAAGCAGAATTGTAAGGCGAAAACATGGTGGCAATTGCTTACAAACCTGCTAAAATAAGGCATGATTTTTGTATGGGATGTCCCACTTGGAAGCACTACTTAAAGGCGACCAAAGGCACTTCATTCATTGATCTTTCCAGCGAAGTCTTGGTCGTTCTATTTTTCGATGTCCTTCGATTACGCTTTGGAATAACTTCGCACTGGTTCATTCTGAGCTATTCTTCTGACATGGCCTAGCCAGCATAAACGCGCTATTTTGATACGTCGATGGCGGGATACAGAGTATACCGCTTGTGGTTAATCCGCCGTTGACACTCGCCGTTGTCTATTATAGACAGGAACTTCTCGCGTTTCTCGCCCAAAGATGTCGAAATCATCAGCATACGCGGGCTTCATGAGACTTTTGCTGTTGATAGTATTATTCGCATTGACTGCAGCTTTTCTCGCTATGATCTCAATTAATATATTGAAGAGATCGCATGATAGGGTGTCGCCCTGCTTGTGGCCGTGCTTTGTATTAAAAGGTTCGGTGAGATCTTAACCAGGCTTTACTGAGGATTTCTTGTCGGTCGGTGTCATTCTACAAAGACGTGCCAGCTTAGCAAGAATACCAAGCCACGGCAGGGTACAGTTTTGGTTTCAATTTTATAATCTACAAAGTGGTGATAGGTGTCGATTTGTTTTTAGTGGGTTTTCTACAGGATTTGTCGTAATGTGAATATCTTGTCGATAGTCTTTACCACATTACGCTTAAGAGGACCTTGTATGCGATAGGTTGTACATATACTACCGTTCGTCAAATTATATGGGTTAAATTTCAAACAATTTACTTATTAAAATGTGTTGTTTCAAAATCGCAACGCCGATTGATTGGTTAACAAAAATTGTAAGCAATGGCGTAGCATCAACGGCAATAGCGTTATTCTGTGAATTTTAGAATTTTGATATTGAGTATTTTTAAGTAGAAATTTAAAACAAACCCGGGTCTTCAAACCGCTACAGGATGCTGGTTGTTGAATCTAATCGTCAAATCCATTTTTTTTTCACTCATATTTTGAATTACATGGTATCACAAAATAGAAACAATTTAATATACTTTTAATACGACGTGGTGTAAGTTGTAGACCTGGTCGAGTAAATCAATTTTAAATGTTCTGAATTTTGAATATACCCTCAAAATCTGAAGTTATCCGTAAAAAAAAAAAAAGTTTTCTCAACACTTTACGGACTAAACTAATTTTAACTAACTCAATTTTTAACCGGTTTTACATTTGTGATCCTTTTTCCGCCGTCGGGGGTGCAATGGCTAGTTTCCGCGGCTCTTGTGCATAAGAACATGGGATCGATCCCTGCTCTGACCACCTTAAAATTTCCTTCGACGATGGCCACCTCCGATAGTGATGGCTACACTATCGAGTACTTAGCCATGAAAAAGTTTCTCAAAATACCGTTTGGAACCGGTGTAAAACTGTAGGTCCCAATAAGTGAGTGAAAAATTAGAAAGCGCACAGCTCACTGGTTGTGAGAAGCTCTCCCCAATCCCTTCGTGGGATGTAATGCGAAACCTTGTTTTGTTTGTTTGAACCTTTTTAGAATGATGTCTAGTTAAGCTTTTCAAAAATATGTATACATATGATTTTACTTTTAACAAGACGAGACACATTAAATCTAACGGCGTCAAATCGCTCGACCGAGGCGGCCAATCGACTGGGCCATTTCGTGAGATAACACGTTCACCAAACGTGGTTTCCAATAAATTAATTGTGGCATTCGCTGTGTGGGTTGTGGCGCCGTCCTGTTGGAACCACATATCCTCCTAGTCCATATTATCCAATTGGGGACAAATATATTCGGTTATCATTGAACGGTAGCGATTCGCATTCACAGTAAAGTACGACCAATGACGCCGCCGGCCCATAAACCGCACCAAACCGTAATTTTTTCGGGATGCAATGATGACTCATGGATTACGTGTGGATTGCTGTCTGACCAATAACGCATATTTTGATTATTGACGAAGCCATTCAGCCAGAAATGAGCCTCATCGCTGAAGATGATTTTCCGATGAAAATCCGAATCGTTTTCAAGTTGTTGCTCAGCCCAATTCACGAACATACGAACATACGACGCTTATGGTGGTCAAGCGGCTTCAGTTCTAGCGTCAATTTGATCTTGTAAGGATGTAGGCCAAGATCTTTTCGCAAAATTCGCCACAACGACGTCACAGAGATGCCCAACGTTTGAGAACGACGTGTGAGAGACACATTTGGGCTTTCTTGAACTGAAGCCTCAGCGGCAGCAATATTCTCGACACTACGGGCACTTCTTTGTCTTACTGGCACGGGAACATTTTGTACTGTGCCTGTGGATTCAAATTTTTCCACTAGGCGCTCAATTGTTGATCTGGTAGGACGATTATGACGACCATAAATTGGACGTAGCGCTCTTAAAGTTGAGGCCACTGACTCCAAATTTCGGTACTAAATTTTAATAATTTCGACTCGTTGGTGGCTCGTATATCTTTCCATGATGAAATGGCAAACCTTACTGAAGAGAAATGTCAAAAGAGCGGGAAAAAATATGGTGTCCTTTGCTGTCCCTATCGATTAACTTTTGTCGCGTCTCTCCTGTTATTATTGAATATCGAATAATTGTGAATTGTTAAGTGTTGTATTGTGTATATAAAGAGTAGTATTGTTATTGTCATAATTTACAAAGAACCTCATTTTATTCAAAGTAAATAAAACTACACTAAGAACTCAATTGATAACAACACATCATACATGTAGAAGTGTTCCCTTTATATTACGAGTTGGCATCACTAATATTTCACTACCATATAAAGTAACTTTGCATAATACTTTTGTATACACCTAAGTTTTGTTCGAAAATAACAAATGCTAAAATAGCGTCTTCTCTAATCGTTCAGAAAGGTTATTGAAAAGTCAATCGTTAAGCCGAAAAGAAGTACTTAAGAAAAGAAATCGAAAAGAATAGAAAAGCCTTGTAAATTAAAAAGAAAAGTGAATTTGTCTATGTAAAACTTAATTAACTGAATTAAATACCTTTTTTTTATTTAAATCTTATTATTAATAAAACCATTTGGCAAACTAAATAAAATAAATTGAATTCCCACAAATAGAAAAATAAATCGGACTCTTTTATTTTCCACATGGTGTCAGAAGTGGGATGCCAAAGGAAAAAGAGACAAATAAGAGGTTTAAATAATCAAGTGGTAAAAGCTTCTGGTGGTTTTTATGAGTCAAGACGATCTCTACTCCTTAACTGCGAAGTCACTGCAGGAAAGATCAAAAAGCGACGATAGCAACGTAAGCAGCGGCATCAGCGATTTTTTGGGTTTTCCTGAAACTTCACTCACGGACAGCGAGGAAATTGAGAACGGAGCAATGCCACCAGATCAAGGTCAAAGTAACGGAAAGGAAGCCGGCGAAGGTAGGGTACGCCAAGGTACGGTGCAGAATAATATTCCCCTTAAAGAAGTTCAAGAGTCGTTGGAAAAATTTGATGGCGAAAGCGGAAAAAACGTAAGAGAATGGCTTGAAGATATGGAGAATATTGCCTCTGTATGTGGATGGAACGATGTGCAGAAGTATTTGTACACAAGACAGTTGTTGGTAGGTGCGGCGAAATTGGCAGTGGAAGCTGAGGTTAACGTTTGCAGCTGGCAGAGTTTAAAATCTATTTTGCTAAGCGAATTTGGCACTCGTGAGAGTGAAAACTTACACAAAATTTTGGAAGGCACAAGAAAGACAGAGACAGAAAGCTTGTTGGAATATATGTACAAAATGAAAGGAATAGCAGCAAGAGGAAGCATTGAATCAAACCATTTGATCACTTACATCATAGGCGGTATACCTGATGAAACAACCAACAAAACAATTTTGTACCAGTCGCGTACTTTATCGGAACTTAAAACAAATTTTATTGCCTATGAAAAGTTTAAGGCCGATCAGTGTAAAGAAAAGAGTTTTTCTGCAAAGAATAAGGATAGACGAAACAACGAAAGCTCTAGCAAAGGTGAAAAAAGCGTTGCGGTTGGTAAAGTTGGTGGTGGCAGTGGCAGTGGCGGTGGCGGTGGCGTTGCAACGGGCAGCGGGTACAATAAAAGGTGTAATAATTGTGGTGCTAAGTCGCATTGGACTCGAGACTGTCCCAATAAAGAAAAGGGTGCACGGTGCTTTAAATGCAATGAATTTGGCCACATCGCGCCCAATTGCCCCACAAGGCAAGAAAACAACACAAGCACTCGTGTAAACCGAATAAAGTTTCCGGACATAACTGTTGATGTGAAAATACGAGGGAAAACGTTTAAGGCAATGTTGGATACTGGGAGCGATATTAGTATCATGAGGCAGTGGTTAATGGATGATTTTCAAATTCGGAATTTCGATGGAGCTGGGACGGGAGTGATCGCGTTTGGTGACAACAGCAAGGCTACACTGGGTTTTATCAATTTGAGCATCGAAATAGAAGCCGAATCATACCAACTGGACTTCGATATTGTCCCTAACAGCTGGATTAGCGAGGATATTATTCTAGGTAAGAATATTTTGCAATACGCTTCAATCCTTATAGAACGGGGCAGACTAACGACTTATAAAGAAAAGAAAGATGATGACAAGTTAATGCTAGCTCAGGTGAATCTGCTTAAGTATGATCAAGAGGCATACGAATTGAAAAGTGTAAGCGCTCTTAACACAAAAGAGGAGATCCGTGGATTGATATCGTCATACAGTCCAAAAAGTGTAGAGACATCCTGCGTTAAAATGTATATTCATCTTGCTGATGAAAAGCCGATTTACCAAAGACCGAGAAGGCTGGCGCCTAGGGAAAGACAAATTGTAAGCCAGCAGGTTCAGGAGTGGCTAGAAAGTGGTATTATCCGTCATAGTTCGTCCGAATATTCTAGTCCCGTGGTCCTGGCTATGAAAAAAGATGGCACGCATAGGTTATGTGTAGATTATCGAAAGATAAATTCAAAGATTATACGTGATAGATACCCCCTCCCAAATATTGAAGAAATACTAGAAGGCCTTTATAAATCTCGCATCTTTACAACCTTGGACTTACGGAATGGTTTCTTTCACGTGGACGTAGACGAGCCCAGTAGAAAGTATACGTCCTTTGTGACTCCAGACGGCCAGTATGAATTCACAAAAGCTCCTTTCGGGCTTTGTAACTCACCGGCATCATTTCAACGCTACATAAACACAATTTTTAGAGAGCTGATAAAAAGTGGCCTTGTACTGGTGTATATGGACGACCTCATAATTCCAGCAAACGATGAAGCAGAAGGTGTGGCAAAGTTAAAGAGAGTTCTGTGTGTTTGCGAAGAAAGTGGGTTGATGATCAAGTGGGAAAAATGTGCCTTTTTGGAAAAGTCTGTCGAATTTTTGGGCCATGTAGTCGAAGATGGGTCGATCCGTCCCTCGGATGTAAAAACTAAGGCAGTGAAGAAGTTTCCGATGCCAAAAGACGCACACGACGTAATGAGCTTTCTAGGCTTAACGGGCTTTTTCCGCAAATTCGTACAAGATTATGCACAACTAGCCAAGCCTCTCACTGATCTTACAAAGCGTGACGTGGCGTTTAGATGGGGTGAATCTGAAAATGAATCGTTTCTATTATTAAAAGAGAAACTTTGTGATGAACCAGTCCTGAAATTGTTCAACCCCGATCTGTCAACTCAGCTCCACACGGACGCTAGTAAAAAAGGTTATGGTGCGGTATTGCTGCAAAAGCATGATGAATATCACCCTGTGTTCTATCTGAGCTATAAAACCAAGGCCGCTGAGCAAAACTATTCAAGTTATGACCTGGAGGTGTTAGCCATTATAAAGGCGTTGAAAAGACTACGAATATATCTTCTCGGTATAAAGTTTGAAATCTTTACGGATTGCAAGGCATTTCAGTTGACGATGGCTAAGAAGACACTAAATAGTAGAGTAGCTCACTGGGCGATGCAAATCGAGGAATTTGATTGTACAGTGAAACATAGATCCGGCGTCAGCATGCGTCATGTAGACGCCTTAAGTCGAAACCCAGTTGTAATGCTGGTAGAAGATGCGATTCTACACGCAATTAAAAAAGCTCAGGCTACAGACGAGACCTGCCTAGCCATCAGGAAGTTGCTCGAAAGGGGAGAATATCAAGATTTTCAGCTACGAAATGGAGTGCTATGTAAATTTGTTGAAGGGATTTACCTTCTGGTCGTACCGAAGTCCATGCGAAGCGAACTTCTCAGCAAGCTACACGAGAGAGGGCACCTAAGTTCAAGTAAAGTCGAAGCAATGGTCAAGCAGGAATATTTTTTACCAGGCGCACGAAAACATATTGAGAAGATTATTGCGAATTGTATTAACTGCATATTAGCTAAACGAAAAGCTGGTAAGCAAGAGGGATTTTTAAACCCTATCGAAAAGATTGACGTTCCTCTGCACACTTTTCACTTGGATCATGTGGGACCGTTACCATCAACGGCAAAATCGTACAAGCATTTACTTGTAATTGTAGACGCGTTCACAAAATTTACTTGGATATACCCGGTGAAGTCTACAACTACTGCAGAAGTACTTGGTAAGCTGGAGAAGTTAAGTGAAACATTTGGAAATCCGCACCGAGTAATAACGGATAAGGGGACAGCGTTCACGTCCAATGATTTTAAAGAATATTGCACCACTAGAAACATTAGTTACCACACTACTACGACAGGAGTCCCAAGGGGAAATGGACAAGTCGAGCGGATGAACAAAATAATTATAGAAATGCTGGCGAAATTGTCCCTAGATGATCCGTTAAAATGGTTCCATCATGTAAGTCGGTTACAAAAAATAATAAACTCAACTATTTCCAGGAGCACAAACCGAACCCCCTTCGAGCTGATGTTCGGCACAAAAATGCTTAGCACCGAAGACGTGGAACTGAAGAAACAATTTGAAGAGGCTATAATCAACAATTTTGAGCAGGAGCGGCAAGAAATGCGGGACAGGGCCAAGCTACAAATCCTCAAAGTACAGGAGGAAAACCGGAAACAATTCGACAAAAAACGTAAAAAAGCGAATACCTATCGGGTTGGAGATCTGGTAGCTATCCAGCGAACCCAATTCGGCGTTGGTCTTAAGTTGGTGCCAAAGTATATGGGACCATACGAGGTTACAAAAGTTGGAAGTAATGATCGATACGAAGTGCGGAAGGTTGGTTGTCAAGAAGGTCCCAAAGTCACATCAACCGCAGCTGATTATATGAGAAATTGGAGAATATACGAAAATGGGAGTGACGGCGAGTCGTCCGAGACGTCCGACATTCAGGATGGCCGAGTGTAGAAGTGTTCCCTTTATATTACGAGTTGGCATCACTAATATTTCACTACCATATAAAGTAACTTTGCATAATACTTTTGTATACACCTAAGTTTTGTTCGAAAATAACAAATGCTAAAATAGCGTCTTCTCTAATCGTTCAGAAAGGTTATTGAAAAGTCAATCGTTAAGCCGAAAAGAAGTACTTAAGAAAAGAAATCGAAAAGAATAGAAAAGCCTTGTAAATTAAAAAGAAAAGTGAATTTGTCTATGTAAAACTTAATTAACTGAATTAAATACCTTTTTTTTATTTAAATCTTATTATTAATAAAACCATTTGGCAAACTAAATAAAATAAATTGAATTCCCACAAATAGAAAAATAAATCGGACTCTTTTATTTTCCACATACATAATCCTACGAATTTTCTAATTGTCCTTCTTAGCGGTATTTTATTACCCGTTAGTAAACAAGTTTTCTATACTTTTGTTATACAGTATTAACTTAATACTTTACAAAATGTCTTTACTCAATACCACTATTACCACTATGTGTACTTTTACCCGTTTAAAATTAGACTGTTCTCAATTTCATTGCAAAAGAGTTATTTGTACCAATCAACCGTTTCCAGAACCACCTCGCGTTCTCGATTGTTCTCAAAAGTTCGATATTGACTTAGTGAGTAGTTGTGAGGTGTCACATTTTCTTGATTCAGACTGTTTTTGTTCAAACGTTCATGGTGAGTTGTTAGGATGTAAAGGGTCCGTCATCTAACGTTTTTTTTTCAACTAGTGCTTATTTCGTGAATGGTAACACTTAGCTCATGTCTGATTTGACAGATAATTAGTTTTATCCTTCCGCTGAACGAATATGGTTGTGTATACGCTTGAACAACGCTGGGAAATATTGTTGAACGAATTTTTGTTCACTAAAGTTGAAGAGGAGGATATTGGCAACATTTGG
Organism: Phaonia tiefii; assembly: GCA_963931995.1. Classification (NCBI taxonomy): domain Eukaryota; kingdom Metazoa; phylum Arthropoda; class Insecta; order Diptera; family Muscidae; genus Phaonia; species Phaonia tiefii. The sequence continues at coordinate 91,575,273 of OZ008367.1, forward strand.
TTTCAACAGGACGGCGCTACGTGCCACACAGCCGAAGCTATACTCGATGTTTTGCGCCCTGTTTTTGAAGATCGCATTATCAGTCGCAGAGCTGATGTCATTTGGCCACCTCGGAGCTGCGATTTGACACCGTTGGACTATTATTTGTGGGGTGCCCTCAACGATAAGAGCTCCCACCAACAACAGCCTAGCGGCCATCATTGTCTTTGGAGAATTACGGTCGAATGATGCCACCGGCCCATAAACCACACCGACTGCTAATGAAAACCTCTCGTTGCTATTCGGACCAAATTCGGCAATTCTATTGATTGACGTACCGATTGAGCCAAAAATTAGCAGGTCGCTGAAAACAATTTCTCGCTAAAAAATATGGCCTTATTCCAGGCTGGGTTGCCCGGGTTCAGCTCCTACGCCGTCTGCATTATATTATAGCTGTATACCGAGAACCTTACGTAAAATCTTCCAGGTGGTCGCATAACACAAGCCCAATTGCGGCAATTGACGACGAATTGCCATATCGCGATTTTCATTAACACCGGCGGATAATTAAATAAATGGTTTCCCATTACATCCCATGAAGGAATTGGGAGAGCGTCTCACAGTCAGGGAATTGTGCGCTTTGTAGTTTTGTATAATCGCTGATTGGAACCTACAGTTTTATACCGTTTCCGAACGGTATTTTGAGAAGCTTAGAGTCACCGTCACTATGTAAGGTGACCGCCGCCTAAAGAAATTTTAAGGCTGTCAGAGTAGGGATCGAACCCACGATCTCATGTTCAAGAGGCGCGCACACTACCCATCGCACCACCGACGGCCACCGGCAGATACAGCAATAATATTCTCCTGTGCATTACGGGTACGGGATTGTGGATTGATGTCCAGTAGAGTGAAACTAGTGCGAAATTTGGTTATGACGATCATGAAAAGGACAGGACAACAGAATTTGATAATAAAACTCAATGATTTACAAGCATTGTCCGATTTTGAGTCTATTCGTGATGAAATGGCAAGTCAAACAGAACATTTTTGACTTTACAGTAACTTAACACCGAAAAACTAAATAACAAAAAAATCACCCGTTAGTTTTTCAACTCGCAACAACGGCATACTTATAGGCGTAGTTAACATTATTCAACCAAGCTGCAATGGATACTGTTATTTTGGCATAGCTTTTAGTTAAGCCAAACATTTAAAGCATTTATAGTAAATATTACTTATACTTACTCTTAATGACCAGACTAATATTATGTAAATAACAGGGCGATTAATGCTGCGCCTGAAAGTATGCATTGTAACAACATACCAGCTCGCTAAACCAGTAGCAAGAATTCGCCTCAGTTAAGATAATTCTACACTAGTCGAGATGATTCCACATTATTCCCGAGGTGGATTCATAAGTTAGTAGAAAGATAACTATTAATAGCGACTAGAAGGTTCTTGAATTCGCTACAGATAACTACATTTGAGTATGGTGAGTTCGTATAAATACCTGAGGTCTTTGGAACGGAGAGTTCAGTTTGTGATTAACCGCCGGAAAGTAAGCAACGAGATTTGATAGGAAACCATAAGTTCTATTGTAAAGTGGTGAAATAAAGTAAACTGTTTTACTATACAAGCAAAATAAAGGGAAGTTAAACTGTTGCAATTATCGTAATTTAAAATGAACCTTGTTTTATTATTGGGAATAAAACAGCGCAAAAAGGACGAGTAAAGAAATTTGTAACAATATGTTATGTTGGGAAAGATGGGTTGAATTGGTGACTTGCTTCATGACCCATTTCTAAGAATGACTAAAGTACAGTGGAACCATCGGATTTTCTCCTGAGAACATATAAATGTTACAGCAAGTTCGCGACGTGTCCAGAATTGCCTATTGTTTCGAACTCATTCTCATAAAGTGCTTGAGCTCATTCAATTTCAAACACATGTGCTCAAAGATACAGTTACGGCAAAGAACAATATGTGGCTGATTAATGTGTATCTCCTAATTCATAGTTGGATGTTGGAAAATGGGCAAAATGTTTAGAAGCCAAATACTCTTTTTCATATATTTTGCGTAAATTACTAAAATATTTTTAAGAGCCTTCGTTTTCTGTTGTTGAAACTGTTGACAGGGCAGATTTATCCCAAATGGAATTACGATCCTAAAATTTCTTACAAAACGTTGTGACTTAAAATCGTATATTTTTCCTCACTAAAGCATATCGTATTACCATACAAAGTAAAACAGAACATGAAACATATCCAATGGCATTAAATTATATGAAACTACAGGTGCAGCCTCTCAAAGATTCATAGTTGTTTTGTTCAATGAGCACACAAAGCAATAACTAAAAATATATGGTAACTTATCTAACTTACCTAGCGTTGTTTGACTGCTTCCATGTCCCTTGGATGTGCTGCAGTTGTTGTTCAAGGAATTGAAAAAGTTTGCTGCTCCTGTTCGTCGTAAAATCCAAAACATTGTTCCACTGCTTTGCCGGCTGCCTGGATGATTTTGATATGATTTTATGTGTGTACAAGGTAGGTAGAACTTTCTTCTGCGAGTTTTATGTATTTGTTGTTTTCCCTTTTACTTTTATTTTTTGTTTTTCTTTCTTTGTACTTTTCTTTTATGACACGTTCATTTTGTTGTTCAAGAGTAACAAATTCAAGGAATTTTTATATATTTTTCTTTGTCTGCTTTTAATTCTCGTATTAAATTGTTGGACTTGTTGTTACTATTGTGCACTTGTATACGATGATGTGAACGCCTGTTTTGGGGAAAGATTTAGTTGAGAAACTGAAGCATCTTTATGTTACCACCTCTTGAGCAGATATCTCGGTTTTATTGTTTCCCTTATAGCCTATTCAAGGAGGGATGTGGATGTAATCACTAGCGGAAATTAAAAAAGAATAGCACTGACTCTACAGCTGGCCTGATATATAAAATCCACAGATGACATAGATTGTTGGACCCAGGAAGAGAAACGGTATTGAGTTGATTGTAACATTTAATCTTCTCATTTGCAAAGGTTAGCGGAAATAAAAAAAGAATCATTTAATATCATTGACTGCTGACACCAGCAAACATCCGGAAATACCCTCGAAATATTATAACGCCAGAGAGATTTCAATGCGAATTGTATAAGCATGTATGTGGGGGTGGCAATACCCAGCGGCGGAAGTCGCAAGGCCTTCCCCAAATAAGGCATGCGGAATGGTTCTTTTGTAATGCCTTGCTAAAATAAGGCCTGCGGAATGCATGATTTTTTTTCGTCAGATATAACCAAGAAGAAGATTTTTACAATTTTGAGAAATTTCTTTTCCGATTCTTTTTAACCGTAATTTAAATGGAAAATTTCATACAAATTTTCAAATTATATTGATTGTTTAATATTTTTCAGGGTATTTTTAAAATTGTCAATTTGAAGTTGGGCGTGATAAAACTTTCCAAGATAGATACATACATACTTATAAATATATATATAAATATGTACAAGTGGATAGTGATTTTGTGATAAAATAAATTATTTTTGTTTTATTTTTGTTTAACAAAAAAAAATTTAAGTAAATGCCTTCTAAGGCCTTCCTCTTTGCATGCCTTCTAAGGCCTTCTTTAGGCAATGGGCAAGGAAGGCCTTGCCTCCCAATCTCACGCAATGTTAAAAAGAAAGGAGGAGGTAATGTGTAGGGAAGGTGTTCCGTATTTTAAAGAAGGCCTGTTTGGTCATGATTTCAGGCCTTCCAGGTCATGACTTCCGCCGCTGGGTATGCTCATACACGACCGAATACAATGTTATTTGCTTTTGGCATTTATAAATAATTTACTATTCAGTAACAAAACAACGCCAGGGTAATTGTGAAAAATGCAAACGAAGCGAAATATTTGTCATGTAGCGGCGGCGGGTTATGCTGGATGCTACTCTCGGTAACAGTTTATCCCACAAAGTTCCAAGCAACCAACAACACAATTTGATTCTTTCCGTGTTAGTAACAAAATGATGTTGTGCATGAAAACTTTTCTAGTTTTCACATGAATTTTTAGGAGTCATTATTTATTAAAATAGTAATTTTGGTAAGAACTCTGAGTTTGATATATCCTCAGTCATACTAAGGATACTTTGTTAAAGGACTTGTCTAGTAAAATCAGCAAATTGTTGTCGCCCACAAATAAAGATGTTTACATCAATTTTTTTTTGTTGCAACCGGGCAATAAATGTTCGCTATTTACAAATCGTGGGGAAAATTTTAATGATTTGAAAATGCAAACAAATTATTGGAAATTGGAAAACAAAAGCGAATGTGAGTTCGAATCCCACCCGCAGCATTTAAATTTTTTTCAGTAACCGGCGAAAACATGATCTTTTAGCCTTAACGGAAATTACAACTTCAAAACTAACTCGGATCTAAGACAACTAAACTTGAAATAAAGTTTAGTTGAATTTGTTTCATTTTTAAAAAGATCTGGATCACCCTTTAAAGATCCAACACAAAATGACTGATGCGATTTAAAATCTGAAATTCCTGACCGTACCTTAGTTAGTGAGTAAACCTTGACCATTGGCGAGCAGAACACACGACACTTGCATAGAAGAACGTGTGGCTAGTCCCTCACTGTCAATTAAAAATATTTTAATATTTTCTACGCATATTATTTAAAATATTTTCTACGCATATTATCTGCACTGATTGGGAGAAGCACTTCCCAAACATATTATGGTTGGCAAATCTACTCCATTTTTAATACCTACCTAATCAGTATAAAAGCTAAAGAATTAAAGTAATATCGACACATTTGCTATAATTCAAAAAGTTATTTAAAAACTCGTTCTTCTCAAATGAAATCTCAGATAAGTGAAGTTCGTTTGGGGACTGCAGTTGGGAGAAATGAAATTCTGTTAATCCATACATGTCATTTCGTTTGGGAGAGCCGAAAAATGTTTGCAGCAAACGAATTATGAAAAATATAAAATAAAAAAATAAATGGCTTCCCATTACATTCCATTAAGGAATTCGGGAGACCTTCTCACAAACCAGTGAGTTGTGCGCGTTCTAGTTTTAGACTCACTGATTGGGACCTAAATTTTTACACCGGTTCCGAACGGTATTTTTGAGAAGGTTTTTCATGGCTAAGTACTCGATAGTGTTGCCGTCACTAAGCGAGGTGACCGCCGTCGAAAGAAATTTGAGGTGGTCAGAGCAGGGATCGAACCTACGTTCACATGCACAAGAGCCGCGCACACTACCATTGCACCACCGACGGCCAAAAATATAAGCTGACAAAAACGTTGGCGAGAAACGAAAAACGGTTCCGCCAACTGTTGTTTCGGTTACAGCAACCGAGTTGTAGTTGCTTCAAACTAAAAAACGTTTGAGAGAACTGGAAAACGTTTGCAGTAAACGAGTTATGAAAAATTAGAGCTGAAAAATCGTTTGAGAGAAACGAAATACGGCTCCACCAACTCTTGTTTCGGTTATAGCAACCGAGTTGTAGTTGCTTCAAACTAAAAAACGTTTGAAAGAACTGGAAAACGTTTGCAGTAAACGAGTTATGAAAAATTAGAGCTGAAAAATCGTTTGAGAGAAATTAAAAACGGTTCCACCAACTGTTGTTTCGGTTATAGCAACCGAGTTGTAGTTGCTTCAAACTAAAAAACGTTTGAGAGAACTGGAAAACGTTTGCAGTAAACGAGTTATGAAAAATTAGAGCTCAAAATCTTTTGAGAGAAACGAAAAACAGTTCCACCAACTGTTATTTCGGTTATAGCAACCGAGTTGTAGTTACTCTAAACTAAGAAAAAGTTTGCGAGAATTGAAAATCGTTTGCAGTAAACGAGTTATGAAAAATTATAGTCAGCTGAGAAAAAGTTTGCGAGAATCATTACTTGTACATCAAAGCTTTTATTTATGGCTTCTATAAGCTCTTTTTTGTTTAAATTTCCAACTTTTATGATTTTGGTTTTACCCATAAAGTTTGTTTTAAAAAAATATGGAATTTTTTTCTACTTTTTCACTGTCTACTGACACGTCTGTCACGCCTTACATTGAAAAGGGGCAGTAAACTACAACGCGTCAATTGTCAATCCAAGATATATTGATAAGGTAGAAGATTTGGAGTGTGTGATCTCTTTTATGTGTATGCGTGAGTGTGTATGCCAAACGAGTGGACACGACCTGTATATACAGTCGACGGAATGAGAGAAATTTACGTTCTTCGTAATCTGTGCTCTCATTAGAAATATGGATAATTTCGGTTATCGCAAACGTTTTTTAAATTTGCGGCAAATGCGATTTTATACGCATTTGATGCAAACGAGACTTCGATTGCAAGAACATGAACACGTTTGCAATATATGTGTTTACTTGGGAGAACTACATGAACTGTTGCGATTAATAAATTAATACAAATCAATCAAAGTATTGTTGCGGCAACCTAGCAATAAACGTTTTTTTCTGTGCGTGCAACAAAAGTTCTGAACTTATTGCAATAGTTATGATATTTAGACAGACGTTTTCTGAATTTCAATTGAAATTTATTTTTGACTGTTAATTACACAGTGCAACACCTTTTCCCCTTGTTCAGGTCCATAGGTAGCAAACCGTTCTAAATTCAAGCAAATAATCAACCACAAGAATGTGCCTAAGATCTCTAAACAACTTTCTAGAACATATGAACTTCCTAGGAATGATTCTTAACACCGCAGCAGCACAGGCAAAGCAGTACGCTCAGAACACGCAACAAGGGACGCAGCACACAATATAAGAATCATTCCTAGGAAGTTCATATGTTCCAGAAAGTTGTTTACTGACATCTTAGGTAAATTTTTGTAGTTGATTGTTTTCTTAAATCTTGAACGGTTTGCTACCTATGGACCTGAACAGGGAGAAAAAGGTAAAAAAATCGAATTTTTTAAAGTTTATTTTGCAATTTTGACCTTGAAGATGAAATTTTTATATGATCACAATTTTTATTCTCTATGACAAGAGCTACAACTTTCCCTCAGAAAGTAAATCAAAATTCCGAACGGTTTGCAAGATATGAGCCTGACAAAATGATCACTTTTTTGCAAAAATGACACCAAGGTCCCAAATCTTTGGGGGCCCATAAAAAAAGTGCATGGCCTTGGGCAAAAGTGGGAGATACGAGTCTTTTTGTATTGTATTTGATCAAGAGTGGTGTCCGTATATGGTTATATTTCCATGACTTAAAAAATTATACACAGTGTTATGCAATGTTTTTGAACTACAAATAATTTGCCCTAATTTAGTATTATACATACACTCTCGGTTAAATGATTAGCACCACTTTAATTTCTGGTTTTAGTAGGCCATATTCTTTTAAGGTGTTTGTCGACAGCTATAATCTTACTACCGTACCATCGAAAAGGCCACTGTTTACGATTACAAAAATAACAGAAACGGCATTAAAATTGAATGCAACAGTATTATAAAGGTCTAAAATAAAGGTACGAAACTATATACACGTCTTTCCGTTCACATGATTAGAACCACTTCGCATTTTTAAATTTTGTGCACGAAGTCGGTCTTGATTTATACATCCATTATTTAGTAAAAGAAAAATATTACTTTCTAATAAACATTAGCAAAAAATGGGCACGAAAAGTATTTTGAACATAACGGAAAGAGCCAAAATTTATGTTTATCATACGTGCCTTAGAATATCGGAACCCGGTATCAAATGGCTTGCATCCTCCTAAAGCCAACCAGGTAGATTTACACCATCCCGTGATTTCACAACGGTCCTCATTAGATAATCCACTTCGACCTAAGCTACGTTTCTCTAATATCAACAGAATTGTTTCTCTATTATGGATTGAACAACCGTAGGTGCCATTGATTCGGTTTTAATAATCGCATTTATGAGAATTTGTTTACTGCAATCAAACTTCTCAAGAAATCTATTACGGCAACCGAATTCTGCTCCAATTAGTTTAGAGAACCTGAAATTACTTATAGAATGCAAAACTTAAAAACAAATGTGTATATTCGGTGGTGACAAGGATATTCACAGGATATTCTTGTTGGGACTTTGCGCGGGAAATTGGGCGAAGTCACAAAACTATTCTGGGATATACGAAAGATGTTGAAAACTATGAAAAGAATTACAAATGAAGTGTTCGAAACTCCATCCATTTAACCCCATTAACAACAATAGAGTCTGCCTGAAAATTAGTATGATGGTATTGAAGTAGCGGCAGCGAACAAACAAGCAGGTCGTCATCGCCAAAAAGTATTGAATAGTATAGAGAACTCATGGAACGAATTGTATCACTCAAAAGCACTGGCGATATCTGGCGAATGATTCAAAACGTATTACTCTCTTTTTGTCATAACTTGATCCATTCATAATTTTGATGTGAAACATTGATGACTTTTTATATTGTTTTATGTAATAACATTGTCGAAATTTCAATATAAGAAATATTCTATAAATAGAATAACACTCGTTTATGCTCTTTTACTCAGACTCTATATGAGAGCGGAAATTGAGTGTAATAAGTTCTCTGTACTATTCAATATTTTTTGTCGTCGCTCTGTTTATGACAAAACAAAATATATGTATATTGCTTTATATATGTTATCAATATTACATCTAATGTTAAAACAGATGTAAGAAAATTCAATAGCAAAAGAGCCTTCAGCACAAACCAACGATTTCAAACCACAACAAAACAATTTTAAACTATATAAGTATATTTCGTATAATGGCGTTTGGAATTGAATGCATTCTGGGCATCACATAAACACTGATTAATACTTATTAAATTAATTTATAAATGTTTAATAGAATTTGAACTTTTTTTTATTTTCCAATTTAACATTCACTAATGTGGTCATCGAAATCGAACAGGTACCGTGTAACAAAAAGGTGTTAACACATCGCCGTGAGGTCGAACACTCATTGGTTCAACTATATTGGGCATAGATAAAGGAAATAATATATATAGCGCTCCCATTGTCAACTTTGTTCGATAGGTGCTGTCCTATACTACTGCCACTTTCACAGAAGTTTCTCATAACTCTCATTGACGTTTATACAAAATTGTGGGAAGTTTTTGTGAAAATATTTTAATCAGGGGAATATGTGACAAACTTTAAATAATTGGACATAATAAAATTCTTTTTCTAATACACAAATCTATTCAAAACCATGACGCCGGCGATGGACATATCATTAAAAGAAATTCCGTAAGCCCACCCAAGTCTGAACATGCCGGACGATATATAATGTAAAAACTGCCACTGCCCAAATACTGTAGCAACTTTTGTGGTACCAGATGCCAAACCCGTGAGAGTATCTGAGGAATGGAGGAACCAATTCATGGGGACATAGACGGTTGCGAAAAGGCTTTGCAATTTGATGGCCATCAGATATCCCACTTAAGATTTCGTGTTGTACTGCTGTCTTTCGTGTTGTACTGCTGTCTTGAATGATACTTACGTTGAAAATTATTTTTTCTTTTGGTATGAAATTTTAATATCATAATTGTTTGCTATTTTTTTGGGATCATAAAATCGTATTATTGCTTGCAGCGACATCTAGAATATTGCCCATTACACAAAAATTTTCCCAACACTTGTGCTTCATCTATTAGTTAACTTTATCTATGATATTGGGTACTTTTTCTTTGGTTTGTGTCTAGACTAACATACATATGTTGGGAAATTTCTAGTTTAATGGGAAGTATTCTAGGTGCAGCCAATAACCAACATTTACTATACATTGTAGTTTTGAACCCAAAAAAATAAATTTAGAAAAGCCAAAGTGAAAGAAGTTTAAAAAAAATAAAATTTTCTTAAATAAGTGACTTTTCTTAAAAATAGTAAATGGTCTCAAAAATATTCTCTTCAATAAAGTACCTTTTCTTAAAAAATACCTTATCTTAAGAAAAGTAAATTTTCTTACAAAAAGTACCTTTTCCCATACAAATTATTTTTTTTTAAATAAGCACCCTTTTTTAAAAAAGATTTTCTAACAAATTGCATTTTCTCAAAAGATACCTTTTAATTTAAGAGTACCATTTTTGTGAATCAAAATACAAGAAATATCCGGGTTTTATGGTCCTTATCCCGCGAAAACTAAAGTGAATAAAATTAATGTGATTAGCGCAAGAGTGTAAATGGGCTGGTCTTCAGGCATTTAAATTTACTGTAATTAGTATATATTCCTAGTACAGTCATAGGACGTTGGGAAAGAAGATAATATTATCTAGAATAATCTCAGTAAAACTTTGTGAACAAATATATGGGCAATAAATATTTAAATTCTAAAAAAAAATTTCTGTGAAACAAAATAACTTTTCTTGACATAAGTACACTCTTAAAAGTGTACCTATACTTGAAAAAAGTACCAATTCTTAAAAATTCTCATTTTTAAAAAAAAAATCCTTCTCTTCAAAAAATATCTTTTCTAAAAAAATACCTTTTCTTACAAAATTCCTTTTCTTAAAAGTATCTTTCTTAAAATTAAAATAATACCTTTTCTTTTCTTGAGATAAGTATGTAGGCTTTCTGAAAATAAGTACATTTTCGTAATAAAATAACCTTTTTCTAAAAAGAGTACCACTCCGTTAAAAAGTATCTGTTCTTAAAAAATTTTCTTCTTTGTAAAAAAATTCATACTACTATGGTTTTTTTTTTACCGAAAATACTTCTTCTTAAAAATAGTAAATTTTCTTAAACAAAGATTAGGTTTTAATAATATTAGTACCTCTCTTTAAAAAAATTACGTTTTCGGGAAAATATAATGCATATTCGTACAAAAAGGACCTAAAAATATACTTTTTCTTAAAAAAAAAACATTCTATAAAAAAAATGTTATTACAAAAAGTAAACTTTCGTAAAGATTCATTTAAATTATCGAATTTTTCAACAGGCGCCTTAGACGTGTTGGAACAAACTAGTACATAATATATAGCGAAAGGAACTTCGTGACACCTCATGTGATTTTTTTGTAATTTTTTTTTGTCTATTTTTGGAAAATAATTTTTATAGTACTGTTTCATTAAACATTAATGTTGTTGTTGTTATTTTTGTTTGTAATCGTAAGAAAATGCTTTTTCTGATGGGAATAAAATTATAGCTGTTGGCAAATATTTTGAAACATTATGGCCTACTGAATCCAGAAATTTATGTGGTTCTAATCATCTGATCGAGAGTGTATATTATGTTGTAGTTATCATTTGTTTGAACTGATGCCAATATGTTCTGTCCTGAATTTCAGTCATTTAGTATTAATTAAAATTAAAAAAATATTGAGGTGCCAGTCACCCGCGTATATGTATATATTATTCTTGCAATTTTTATTTAATACTGAGAATAGTTGTTAACTGCATCTTTGCAATTACGTATTTTCAAAAGAAAACTCTCAATATTTATAACCCGATTTCGCGAAATCTTATATACGGAATCACTCATAATCAGCTTTTATGAATCTGTATTGTGAAATAAGGCACAGAGTAATATCTCGAGTACACACTTTTCAGTCGCCATTGCTTCCTTAATTAATTCATACGATGTCTTTGTCATTGGTGGTAGGATATTCTTGGAAAACAATTAATTGGAAAATTGAAACGCCTGTTGTCGATAACATGGCAATGCATAATCAACATTGTGGACTAAAACGCAAGTTGTCGAAATCATGCTCAAGTATAATTAACTTGGTGAGTTATGCAAAATGAACAAAGCGTGTTAATATTCTCACTGTGGACAGTTTAAAATTAAATGTTGACAAACAACTGCATCCAAATCAATTGACGGTGGTTTTTAACCGTTTCTCTACTTAGGGTTGTTTCTAGAAGTTTTGAACATTTGTTGTACGTGGTATTGGGAAGACAACGATAGGCGAACAGTTTTGCAGACAATTGCGCTACTACACACTTTGAAATTTTGAAATTCTGATTAAAATAAAAGCTTTTTCGTGTTTTTGAAAACGAAAGGAAGGAGACTTCAAATGACAGCGACTTTGAGAGAGCCTATGTGTATAACCACTATCAGGGCAATAACGTTGGTGTCAATTGAAAATACGTTGTCGATAAACACAATCACTTGGCGTCAACATCAATCTGAGCAATTACCTTCAAATTATTATTTTCTACAGGCTGAAAGGGCAAAAACTGCATCAACTGTTCTTTCATACCCTATAAAATATAAATTTACAATTCCTGTTCACATTTCATTCAGAAATTTTAAATAATTTAATTTTAATTGTCAGCAAACGAGAAAAACGTTTGTCAATATATAATAATTTTTGTATTAAACTGGCAACAATCTGCCTTCTTGACGCCAGAGAAATAAAAAGAATTCTACTTATTGTCGTCTATGCCAGAAGTGACGTCAAACGACAGCTCTTGTTCTTCTTCTATAAGAATACATGTTAAAAATTTGCAACGCCTACGTTAGCGGCCCGATTGTGTTCGTACGCTAATTTTTGTTGTCAACGCCAGAAGGGACGTCTAATGTCATCTCTTGTTCTTCTTCCATAAGAATATGTGAACAAATTTTCAACGCCTACGTTATCGCTCCGATTGTGTTCGTACATTACAGCATCCGAAAATTCGGTTGTAGGCACCGAATTACATTTTTGACAATCGATTTGATGTTGGCACAGCTGAATGCCGTCCACACAACTGAAATTCGTTTGCAGCAGATTAATTTTATAATTGAATTGGTTGTGACAACCGCATTTCCGATAAATTACATTGCATCAGTTGACCACAAAGGCTACCAGACCATTGTAATGTCTTTCACATAGAGTCATTTCCGTCTAGTGTATCAACATCTACTCTGAGAGTCTTGCAGCTTTAAAGTCTATGCAATCTGTATTCCTGTATTCAAGAACTGGCCATAACTGTCGCGCATGTCCAAATGCGATGGCCAAGATGTTAATTATTTGCCGAGAAACAGCAACATTCCTGAGAACCATAGAGCAGATGAGGTAACGAGATTAGGTACTGCCTTGCCTGTCCCAAATATTACCTGTCCACATATTAAACTTTTGGAAATGCTCTCAGACACATTAATGATACGTGGTGCGGAGGTACGCAAAGCAGCAGCAGCATTCAAGTATGATCACGCTACAACGTGAATTGTACACTTGAGATCCAGTTCTAGTCCATATATCTCTACGCTACAAGCTGTGATCATTTGACAGTCTTTAATAGGCAGACAAGGGTTTAGACTTGGAATCTTAGCTCATGATTACTGCCTAAGTTGTGCGGACGAATAGACATACAACTGCATCGGATTTCTCCTATGCTACTATTCAGTCTTTTGGGTGAGTCGGAGACAATATCTAGGATCTTATATCACCGGGTTAATTTACACGGTCCAGTGGTACCACAACGGTCCTCATTGGATTAGGTGGGTTTATAGTGGCATCCATGGCCATCGATGGTAGCGTGTGCGCGGCTCTTGAACAAAAGTTCGTGGGTTCGATCCCTGCTCTGACTCCTTAACATATCTTTCGACGGCGGTCACCTCGCTTAGTGATGGCGACACTACCAAGTATTTAGCCATGAAAGAGCTTCTCAAAAATACCGTTCGGAACCGGTGTAAAGCTGTAGGTCCCAATCTGTGAGAGTAAAAGTAGAACGCGCACACTTCATGGGATGTGACTTAACGCCTTTGTTAATAAACAAAATTACCGCATGTGTATCGAGACCAATCGACAACAGACTTAACAGACTCCATTACATCCAGAAAATGCACCGTTTGGAGCGGTTTGCATGCTGTTGGCATCATTGGACACTGTATCTTCAAAAATTAAGCCTGAGCTCGCATTCAATGGAGACCGTTACCACACCATGATTTCAATAGGATGGCGCTACGGGCCATACTGCAACGGTAACCATCGATTTATTGAAACCGAAATTTGGCGATAAGTTGATTTCGAGAAATGCACCTATCAATAGGCGTCCAATGTCGTGCGATTTGACACCTCTCGATAGTTTCCTGTAGGGCTACGTACAGTCATTGGTTTATGCAAATAAACCAGCAATAATTGATGCCTTAGAGTCCGAAATTTTTCGTGTTACTCGTGACAGAAGTGATATACGTGTTACTCGTGCTCGAAAAAGTGACTCAAAACTGGACGTCGTGAATGCACTTCGTCATGAAAAATTTTCAAATGCTAATGCCATGTACACACGCTGAAAAATCTGTCTTTTTTGTTCTTTGGATGTAAATATAACGTGATTGTAGTTTGTCGCAAATATAGTACACTTATGCCCAAACATATTATGTTTGCTATTCAATATAACATGTTTGAGACATAATGAGTAATAGGCTGTAATATATTTTTGAGATCCTACATGTTGATTATTGAAAACCGCTATAAACCAAAATAAGTCAGAAACCAAAGAATCCAAAAGGCAGCATATCATAAATTCACGAAAACAATGCTTGCAAACATGTACATGTTTCCTTCAATATAATGCTGGTGCCGATATTTGTGGGCGTTTCGAATAAAAAAAATCAATGAGTGTTCGATCTCACGGTCGATGTGTTAACACCTTTTTTTACACGGTACCTGTTCGATTTCTATGAACACATTAGTAAGTGTTACATTGGAATATAAAAAAAGAATAGTTTTTGTGCTGAATGCTCTTTTGCTATTGCACTTTCTTTTTTCTTACATCTGCTTTAACATTAGATATAATATTGTTAACATAAATTCAGAAATATTTAGCTCACGGAAATAATTGTTTTTGTTTTGTCATAAACAGAGCGACGACAAGAAGTATTGAATAGTATAGAGAACTTATTGCACTCTTTTTCCGCTCTCATGTAGAGAGTCTGAGTAAGAGATCATAAACGAGTCTTATTCTCTTTATGAAGTATTTGAATATAAATGCACCATTACGACAATGTTATTACATAAAATGTTTCAAAAGGCATCAATGTTTCACGTTAAAATTATGAATGAACCAAGTTATGACAAAAGATAGTAATACGTTTTAAATCATTCGCCAGTGATTTTGAGTCATACAATTCGTTCCATGAGTTCCCTATACTACTCACTACTCTTTGGCGGCGACGACCTGCTTGTTTGTTCACTGCCGTTAAATCAATACCATCATACTTATTTTCAGACAGGGACTATTGTTGTACAACAACCACGTGTGTGATGCTAACGCTGTATGTTGTTTGCATGCGTTCACTTTGATAGATTACCCTGCCCGTGTCTATAGATGTGACACATCAAAAATTTCTTTGATTAGAATTTAATTTTTTGTATGGTTTTTTACAATCAGACTTAAAAAATTACCTTTAGTTCGGGAACCACCCAATTTTTCTTGTTACTTAGCGGTAGTATTCGAACCAGTCCTCATGTTTTCTTGTATGTGTGAATAATAATGATTCCCGTGGCTGTTATGCACATTGACCTAATCGTCTGTTTATAATGGCTGGAGGTTTAAATACCCCTCCCTTATAACTTGACAGTTAGTTTTTGTTTTCCAAATATATCACGTTCGGTAAAGAACTACATACGTTATTGTACAAACTACGAGTGGCTATTCGTGCCAAAGTACAACTCTTACTAATTTGAGAATCTTATCTGAATATTAATCTGATGGTTTTAACAAATTTCATATAGACATGCATAGAAAATGTATAGAATTAATATCGAATGGCCGCCGGTGGTGCAATGGTTAGTGTGCGCGCCTCTTGTACATGATATCCTGGGTTCGAACCCAGCTCTGACCACCTTAAAAAAAATTTCTTTCGGCGGCGGTCACCTCGCATAGTGATGGCGACACTATCGAGTATATAGCCATGAAAAAGCTTCTCAAAATACAGTTCCGAATCGGTGTAAAACTGTAGGTCCCAATCAGTGAGTGAAAACTGGAAAGCGCACAGCTCAGTGATTGTGAGAAGCTCTCCCCTGTCCCTTCATAGGATGTAATGGGAAACCAGTCATTTTTATAATATCGAACATATATTTTTAAATCAAATGTTCGGTCATGTACACTCACAGAACTAATTGTTTGAGAGGAGGTTGCAGCAATTGTAAATCCGGCTGTAGCCATCCAATCACTGTTGGCACAAGCGAATTGGGGTTATTACGAATTTAAAACCCACAACTGAAAATCGGTTGATTTAACCTCGTTTGATAATTCATGCGCTTCTGACAACTTAATTTCCAATTATATTCGATCAATGAACTAAATTTTCCATAATTTCGGTTGCAACAATAGAGTTTGGATCACATTTCGGTTGCAACAAACAAATTTGGTACCAATTCGGTTGCATTAAACGAATATGCCATCATTTATGTTGCATCCATCGAACTTGAAATCACTTCTGTCGCAACAACTGAATTCGGTTTCAAGTCGGCTGAAGCAACAGAATATGGCGTTAATTCGGGTGGAACAACCATATTTATGAATAATGAGCTTGCTGCAACCGAACTTCTTATCAATTCTGTTGGTATATCACACTTCGTAAATTTACTGAGACAATTCGCTAATCTATACGACATTATTTTATGTTTCGTCACTGTCTCTGATTTTTCAAAGACAGTAAATTCGGCAACTAAACTCGGGGTAAAGTATTGAAAGATCGAATCTTTGAGATTACGATTGGGTTTAATTTGGTTCGTTAAAGATAGTCCCATGTGCTGTGCATTAGGTCATCGTTTTTGTAATTAGTTGTTAGAATATTGGAAATTAGGTTATCAGTTAATTATTTAAAATTTATCACTCAAAGCGAATCTAGTTAATAAAAAGCAATTTAAAGTTGTAAATTCCTTTAAGGCTAATAGCGTAGACAGACGACAGCGTTAATTTGCATTAGCAGTCTTAATTCAAATTAACTTGTGAATTATCCCCGTCCCAATGTGTATTAGCTTGGGCGTAAATGCATGAAATCAGAGTGCATTTATACTGCATTTAGGTATTTCAATATGGCAACAACGTCGACAATCAATCAGCTCTAGATGTATCTATACATAGAGGTGATAGCCGGAACACAGTGGAAGTGGTACTTTCTTGTGTTTGTTGTTTGCGTTGTTGATTTTATGTACTGATGCTTGATACCGCTGAAGTGGATGTTATTGCAACAACACCACCTGCTATCACCATGTATTTGATACATCTTGAATCAGCTGTTGTCAAATTGTTTGCTATCGTCAATTGAAAATGGATTCAAAGTCAGCAAAGGTGAGTTATTTTAATTGTTTTTTTGCAAAAAAATGAGAGAAAATCGAAACGCATTTTTTCCATTTTAAGATTTCCAAGGGAAAGAAGCGAAGCGTGTGGTGTGATGGAGATGCGGAGGTTCTGCATCCAAAAAATTACTTAACAAACAGACAGTTGTTTACAAACAAACAGCTGTTTACTAAATGCAAAAACTGTCGTCTGTCAGGGCAAAATGTTAATTCACATTAGTGAGCTTTTAATGCAAATTAACGCTGTCGTCTGTCTACGCTATAAGATATCTTGTTTTCTCCGTTTAATGAAAAAAATTTAAATGCATCGGGTGGGATTCGAACTCTCATTTGCTGGACAATCGTTTCTATGTTTGTGAAGCATCATATTCAGCAGCGTCTACCCCGTTAATCCACTGCGGTATGTATTCACATTTGCCATTAACCTAAGTTTTTATAGTGTCCAGTGCTTATTTGGCACTAAGTACACGTTTCTTTTCTACTTCACGCACTGATGCCGAAGTTTTGAAAGTTCTATACATAGAACGCACTATTCAAATTGTAGTTTTTCTCGTTCTGTTTTCGTTTGGCCGTACCATATGTTTCAAGTTTATTTGTCTTAGACCGAGTTATTTTTAATCTATTTATTTTGGTTAGATTGTAACAACCTCTGACTTGGTGCTCTGTCACCCTCTAAATTCGGCTGTGACAACTTCTGATTTGGTTGTGGCAACCTCTAATTCGGTTGCGACTACCACTAATTTGGTTGTGACAACCTCTAATTTGCTTGTAGTGACCTCTAATTTGATTATGATAACCTCTAAAGCGGTTGCGACAAACTCTAATGCCATGCTGTCAACCACAAATTCGGTTGAACCAACTTTAGATTTGGTTGTGGTGACCTCTAGTACAATTGTGACAACCTCTGAATTTGGTTACGACTCTTTCGGTTGTCTCAACCGTATTTTTATGTGGGTGTGCAAAAGGTGGAAGGTTGAAATTGGTCTTTGGGATTGTAGCCATATTCTTTTGAATGCTACTTAAGATTTACGTATGGGAAAGTTATTCAAAATTAAGTTGGTGCAATCGTTATAAGTTCAATAATGATTAGGGTTATTACCCGGCTTGCAGACAAGAAAGGCTCAGAACCCGATAGATTACCGGCGGACCTTTTTAGTGCTGGCGGCGATAATCTGATAAGGTGCATGCATCAGCTCGTTAGTCAAATTTAGCTAGATGAATGCATGCCTGGCGATTAGAGTGTCAATATTCTATGCCCCATATTTAAGGAAGGTGACCCGAGTCTCTGTTCCAACAAATACCGTGAAATAAGCGTTTTACCCATAGCATGTAAGGTCCTATCAAGTGGAATGTGCGAAAAACTAAAACCAATTATTGGTGGCCTGATTGAACCATACCAGTGTGGAAAATCGACAACTGCCCACATTTTCACGCTACGCCAAATGCAGGAAAAGACGCATGAAAAACAAACCGACACCTATCGTCTATTTATCGATTATTAGGCAGTCGTCGATAGCCCGATGCGGAGGAAACTCTACAAAGCAATGTCTGAGCTTGGAATTCCTGCAAACTCATACGCCTTTGTAGGATGACCTTGGCGAACACCAAATCCGCAGTGAAAGTTGGTAACGATCTTACCGAACCTTTCGAAACTAAGTGATGTCTCAGGCAAGGTGACACCCTATCGTGCGATCCCTTGATCATCTTAATGGAGATCATTATGAAAAATGCTGTAGTCAACATGGATAAAACCAGAATAAAACAAAAGTCACATGCTGTTCGTGTATGCTGATGATATACATAGATATCATTGGGAAGTTACTGCTGTGTTTTCGAGAATTGAGAAAGAATTAGCAAAATTCTGTTTGGCAGTAAACATGGACAATACAAAATGCATTGTTTCGATAAGCAGAACATTCACCCGATTGGATGATAGGATGAACATTGATAACCGTTTGTAACAAACGAAAAAGTGTATACGCAGATCCGCGCACACAAGGGTGATACCCCTCATGATATGTTTCTCTCTTTTTTTAGACTACACAGTCTCCTGAATTGATTCTCCCTCTTTTCAACCAAATGAAACAAGAAAATTATTTTGTTCGACTTCCCGCAAAGTATGCGATGGCTTTGGCGAAAGACGTGCGGACTTACAGAGAGGGTGCCTGCATTCAATTCCATTTTAGAGCGCCAACGAAAACAATTATGATAATTTTGTAATTTTTTTGGAAGGCAAAAATTTTAAAATTTTCCACAACTTCGTCTTTGCTAAAACCATATACTTCGAAGCCGATGCAGCTATCAGGAAAGGGCTAACTGTGGAAAGAGCTACCATAAAAACATAGCCCAATAAAAGGTAATCCAGAGGCGTTGCATCGCACGAACGAGGGGGCAAGTGACCAGGAACATTTCTGGAAATAAAGTTGTCACCATATTGATTTTGCAATAAATCGATTGTTAAGCGCGCTGTATGGCAAGTTGCACCGTCTTGTTGGAATCAAATGTTGTTGAGGTTTAGCTGATTAATTTCTGGAAACAAAAATTCAGTCAGCATGGCTCGACAGCCCTCTCCATTCACCGTAACGGCAACTCCTTGTTCAATTCAAAAGAAATAAGGAACGATGATGTCGCCAGCGTGTAACCCGCACCAAACAGTCTATTTTAATCGACAATTGATGATTTTGAATTGAGAAGAGTAAAACTAGTGCGAAAACGATCAATGACTGCACGAACTTAATGCTCACTAGGCCGATTATGTTGGCCGTGCTCTATGAACTTCGCGAACAGATTTATTTTTTGGAAAGTAAATTCCACAATTTGGAAGCGTTGTTGCAACGTTAAACGATTTATGATGACTTGCCAAACCGTACTGAATAGAAATGTCAACAAAGTTTGACCTTCACAGCTGTGAAACTATAGTTAACGATATCGATAGTTCTCATGCAGCTAAAAAAGCACCCGTTACAACTACAATTGGTTTTCAATTGTGGAATATAATTTTTTCAAAAAATTATACATAACCTGTTTGCAGACGCAGCGACGAAATTCTAAAATACACTCCGGTTCACTTATTTAAAGGCACTAAAAATTCCATATTCAGCAGCCGGTATATTTTTCAATTTGTAACCGATTGCAGAATTTTAAAATGGAAATGGAAGCTAGACATCTTGAGATATAAAAAACTCATGACAATAGTGGTTTTTGAACTAAACAACTTTTTCTGAGCAATTTATAAAAAAAATCCAAAAATGTGCTATTTTTTTGGTTCACTTTAATAAAGGCACTTTATTATTTTTGTATTATTTTTAAAGTAATCGATGATTTTTTGTAGGAGCGTTTGTTTGTTTCAATTTATTACATCTTACTCATTTTACGAGTCAAAATGCCGAAACAAAAAATTTTAAATCTATCGGAAAAAACTAAAATCGATGTTTACCGTTCTGAAGGATATTCTAACCGCGCAATAGCTAAAACCGGAGCCTAACACTTGTCGACAATTACATAATTACATCAAGCACCCCGACGGGTATGGAAAAAATTTTAAAGGAAGGGTTTCATTGTCTTTATCTACGTATGACAAAAGAAAAATCATCAGAATTGCTTCTAATTCTGCCTTATCCTTGTCAAAAATAAGAGCTCAAGCTGGAGTGGAAGCGAGCAAGTCATCAGTACGCTGAATAATTAGGAGCTATGAGTATCCTAAATACCTGAAACTACAAAAAAAGCCGCCACTTAATGCTCCTCGTAAGGAAAAGCGGCTTCAATTTGCAAGAGACTACATGGTATGGCATGTGCAGCCGAGAGGTCATGTAAATGACTGGAGAACCGTTGTATTTACGGATGAGAAGAAGTTTAATTTGGATGGGCCTGATGGCTACAACTATTATTTCCATGATCTGCGCAAAGAACAGCTTTTTTTGAATCGACATCACATTATGGTGTGGGGTGCCATTACGTACTATGGCACCATTGATCTTGAATTTCAAAGTGCAGAACTGACTGGTGCAAGCTACAAAACGTTATAGGAATCGGATTTTCGGAAGTTCAGTGAACTACTTGGTCTCATATCTTGGATATTGCAACAGGATAATGCCCCTATACACAACGCCAGAGTAGTAAAGAGTTCATTGCAAGCCAATATGTTAATATTCCTGACTGGCCACCCTATTCGCCAGATCTAAACATTATCGAAAATGTCTGGGGTTGGTTATCTCGTAGGGTCAATGAAGGAAGTAGACAATTTGATGACAAGCAGTCAGTAATTCAGGCAATTAAGGATGCTTGGTATCAAATTTCGTTGGATTACATAAATTCTCTTTATCTCTCAATGAATACCCGTAAATTTGAAGTTATTAAAAAAAAGGGGGTTTTACCCATTACTAATAGTTTTTAAATAAATTAAAATAAATAAATAAATTAAAAAAACTGTTTTTCATTAAAATTAGTTAAAGTGCCTTTATTCAAGTGAACCAAAAAATGACACATTTTTGGACTTTTTTTTATAAATTGCTCAAAAAAAGTTGTGTAGTAAAGAAACCACTATTGTCATGATTGTTTTTATATCTCAAGATATCTAGCTTCCATTTCCATTTTAAAATTCTGCAATCAGTTACAAATTGCAAAAGATACAGGCTGCTGAATATGGAATTTTTAATGCCTTGAAATAAGTGAATCGGAGTGTAAATTTGTGCTTAAAATTCAATCAAATACTTCTAAAGGGGCCCCAAATTCATGAAAGATTTAATTATAATTGTACCTTGTAAACAGGGGCGCCAGGAACATATTGCAGGAATCATGTACATGTTTGAATATCAGATTTTTTTTGTTTCGTAGTTGTCTGTCACGTTTTTGTTTTCAACAGTTTTCCACAACCAAAGCCATATTTGGGTCACAAAAACGTATGTTATAACCTATTAATAATTGTGTATCCAACAAGAAATTTTGAATTGCAAATACAAGTATACAATATTTGCGGCGAGCTACAAAAATGTTATATATGGGTGATTGTTCGGAAATTGTTATTTTTCAGATACCAATTTTTCCAAACCTCGATATGTCTGCAGTACCATTTTTTTTACGTTTCTGAATGTTATCATGGTCCAAAAGTATGATCTGAAGATCACTATACTACAACACCAAAGCAATCGAAGTTATGGAGCATTGATGGTATTCCGATGCCACGGTAGTGACTGCCATCAATTATCAATAGAATAAAACGCACTATTTTAATGTTTTAACTAATTTATTTAGTTAACTTCGCCAATAGACTAATACATTTCACGACCTACACACGACTGACGATTGCCACAAGATATGTCAAATACTTCACTCTCGTTTTGCCAGGTCTTCGCAAAAGCCTACTGTGTTGCCAGGTCTTCGCAAAAGCCTACTGTGTTGTCAGGTCTTTGCAACAGCCTACTCCACATTAATCATTCAGTGTCAAGAAACCATTATTTATCAATTTTAGTCAGTATTAGAAACTATATGACACGGTTGTGACAGCCACGGTTGTGACTTTCAGTGTTTAACCTAACCGTGCTCCAGACCGGTTTGGAATTCGACAAGTTCCAAAGACAATGAAGTTCAGGCAATGAAATATTACTTTCATAACCGGGAATCAAGCGTAAATATCGTACGGCATATGTGAATCATAAGAGAACGGTTGTGACGTATTATTTTGTGACTTAGCTTTTCACTTTTTCGAATTGAATTCCCCTTCGTATACATGTGCGTGTGTTGACTTCTGCCGGTGTAAATACTGCCACTACCCCCTCCACTCCAAAATGCCAGCAAGTGGGTCATATTGAAACCCCGGAGATGGCGCCACCACAGTCGAATTCAAATTGTACAAAATTCTGACAAAACTGTTGGACAGACTTCGTGGACCGTTCAATAACCATGGCGTGCATATTCCTCCAATTTTTTTGCGTAGAATTGTAAATCTAAATGTCCCTTAGAACATATATGCAGGTAACTTCTTTCAAGCCACGTCCTTGACGGATATTACTGCTGAAGTCCTGAATTCGATACGGTGGACAGGCCATGGTTGTGACATTTTGAACAGTTTTTTCACCCTAAAACCGACTTACACGGTTCAGAATGGAATGTGTTTCATGGAAATAATAGAGTACCATCGTAGCTTCGGGAACGTGTCGCAATTTAATCACCATTCGACCATTTTAGGGTGGGAAAATTCAAAGGACGAGAAAATTACAATTTCCGAACAATCACCCATATGCATTCAGACAACAACAAAAATATCGATTTTTCAGCGTGTGTTTTGTTCTCGGGACATATGTCATGTGGCACCATCTTGTTGAAACCGCATGCCTTCTATATTCCTATTTAGGAACAACAAAATGTGATTATTATGTCACGACAGAGCACCATGAACTGTTATTGCCCGAACAGCCGCATTTCCAAAGCAGGGTAGTCCGTGCCAGTTTGCTGATGCGTTTGTTTGCGACAAATGCGACAATTTGTACCATTAACGAAGACATCAAGATGAAAATTAGCCTCACCGCTGAATATGATATTGTTAGAAAAACTTAAATTTTTAAAATATTTCTCAACAATGAAAACGCCTTGTATATTAACGTAGAGTTCCATTAATAATACCCTCACATCACAGCTAACGTTCTGTCTTTTTTTCAACTACCTCAATTAACCGCAAATAAGGCACGAAACTAAAATCTCGCGAGAACTTTCGTACATCCTTAATATATGAGCGCATACGTCTTACGTCCAAACTGAATCATATTCAGTGAAATAACGAGTTCGCGTTGAATGAAAATCCAGTTTGGCACATACATCTTACATTTCTTGTAAAGGTTTTTTTTTCACACACTTGGTTGAAGGGGACCCTTGTCATACCACGGTACATCGTGTTCCGTCCCCATCGTTTATACTGCAAATATCATTAAGGGGCGTTGATGGGTTGAACGTAATTGCAGTTAATGGAAAACGTTCTCATTTAAGCATAAGCATATTATTTGTACACGCTGGAAAATCGGCATTTTTTGTGTAGTTTGGATGCAAATATAGGGTGTCTCCGTAGTTATTAAATTAAATTAAAACACTTATTTTTTGAGATAATTGTGATTTAATTATCGGCTTGTAAAGAAGACATGTTCCGATTAAGTATTGAATAAAATATTTGTCAAATCGCCTCACGGCTCCGATGACAGATCATTTCTCTTTTCAGTAAATTTTCTATTTCCTTTTCACAGAGATGTGGCTGTATCTCACCAATGAAGCGTTGGATCTCGGCTTTGAGCTCAGGAATTGTTTCTGATTTATTCGCAGAAATCCAAGATTTCACAAAACTCCAAAGAAAGAAATCGCACGGCGTTAAATTGTATGATCTTGGTGGCCTGTTGACATAATTTTTTTATTTTAAAATGAAAACACGTATTTTGAGAGATGGTTGTGATTTTCTTATCGGATTATAAACAAAAGATGTTCCGATTAAGTATGGGATAGAATATCCGTAGAATGACTCCCAGGTTTCTTGTGACACACCATTACACTTTTCATGAAATTTTCCATGACTTTTTCACAGAGATGTGGCTGTATCTCACCAATGAATCGTTGGATCTCGGATTTGAGCTCAGAAATTGTTTCTGGTTTATTCGAATAAACCAGAGATTTCACAAAACTTCCAAGAAAGAAATCTCAAGGTTTTAAATCGTATGATATTGGTGGCCAGTTGACATCAGAATTTCTTGAGATAATTTGTTCTGGAAATCATTGCTGCAACAAATCGATTGCTTCAAGCGCGGTGTGTCAGGTGGCTTCACCACATATCGTCCAGACCCATACCACATGTCGACCAGACCCATACAGTCTAGTAGAGGGCACAGGAACACCGTTACCAAGTTCATGTAACAAATGCCGTTCACAGCCACTGCAATTTCGGTTTCATCTTCAAAAAGTAAGGCCCACTCACGCCGTCTGACCAAAATTCCCACCAAAGAGTGGCTCGTTGTAGGTGCATTTGTTGCTCATGGATTAAATAAAAAAAAAATATGTTTTCCCATCAGATTCCATTAAGGAATTGGGGAGAGCTTCTCACAATCAGTGAGCTGTACGCTTTTTAGTTTTATACCCACTGATTGGGACCTACAACTTTTACACCGATTCCCAACGGTATTTTTGAGCAGCTTTTTCAGGGCTAAATTCTCGATAGTGTCGCCGTCACTATGCGAGGTGACCGCCGCCGAAAGAAATGGAAGGTGGTTAGAGCAGGGATCGAACCCAGGATCTCATGTATAAGAGCTGTGCACACTAACCATTGCACCACCGATGGATTGCAGAAGGATTTTCTGAGTCCCAAATACGATAATTTTGTGTATTCATGGAGTCATTCAGATGGAAATGCACTTCATTGGAGAAGGTGATTTTTTTTTTGTAAAATTTGCAATGTCTTCACTTTGCTCCATTACCCATTGAACGAATTGCTAGTGGTTTTAGTTCCCGAGTAAGCTGAATTTTGTTCGCATGATGGTGGAGGTCTTTTGTCAAAATTCGCTGCGTAGTGCTTCGTGAAATTTCAAGTTGTTCAGAACAATACCGATTTGATGTTTTCGGGGTTTCGGCGACATTCTCTTTACAGCAGCAATTTTTTCAAGATTCCGACCAGTACGTTGACGTACAGGAGTCTTATCGTCCATAACCGATCCACTTTCTGCAAATTTTTTGATCATTCTTCGAATGGTTGGCACATTAGGTGGACTTTCTCGATTGAAAATTCTTCGAAGTTGGGAGCGGTCTCAGCGACACTCTCGTTTACAGCAGCAATGTTTTCAAGAGATCGACCAGTACGTTGACGCACAGGAGTCTTGCTGTCCATAACGGATCCAGTTTCTTTAAAATTGTTGACCAATTTTCGAATGGTTGACACCTTTGTTGCACTTTTTCAACTGAAAATTCTTTGAAGTTGACGAGCGGTCTCAGCATAATTTTCCGAAGTTTTGTAACAAGTTTTCTCAATTATAATGCGTTGTTCTTTCGTAAAGCGCTCCGTTTTTAAAAATCGGAATAAACATATGTCACAGCTGACAAATTTTAGAGTTGGCTCTTGCACAAAAAAATTACACTAAATTAAAAAAGTGCAATCTTGCTGAGGCACCCTTTTAACGTGTTTGTATCTTGTCGCAACTATAGTATAATTGTGTGCAAACGCATTGTATTTGTTGTTCAATATTACCTGTTTAGGAACATAAAGATTAATATGTTATAAAATATATTTTTGTGACCCAATCATGGTTTTGTTTATTGCAAACTTCTGGAAAAAACGGAACAGACAACAAAGCCACTAAAAAAGCAGCAGATATTAAATTCATGGAAACAATGCTTGCACGTAAGTATATGGTTGTTCCAGACATAAACATGGTTCCTGCAATATGTTGCTGGCGCTGTTTTCTTCAGCTTGTTGTAAACATTTGTCAGTTCTCATATACGTTTGATTCCACAAAAATTCGTTTGCCGGAATTACATTCCCCAAAACAAATTCATTTATCACAAATTATATTCAGGCGTTACAAAATGTTTCCTTTGCGTGTAGCACCAAACAATGATTGAGATCCAGACTACTGATAGAATGGCCCCAATGAATTAAGCTTCATCTTAGTACTATGATTCTATTCAATAGAATATTGAACGCATAAGGCGATAATGGGTATTGTGTATAGTTTCCATTCATTGAATTTTGTGGAATTCAACCAAGTATTCATAATCTTTTTCCTTTGAGTTTTAATTGGACTGAAATTTGTGTGAAATACTATTCATAATTAGACCAGTTACAACTATAAAATGGATTTGTCAAACAGATTCATCTCAAAAATATGATATACTTTGTCTACTTCTGTTTCAAATCAATACCTTTCTTGACATCAGTTATAAAAACAGTTTAATCACATTTGTAATGGCATCGAATTGCACTTAAGAGCCACATGTATATAGTTGTTATCCTTTTTAATCCTTTGAGTGCAGTAGTGTTGCTCAAATTACCGTTGGCACTGTATGCATTTTTAAACCTAATCCACTGCTGTAATTTGAGTTTTTTTATTTTATAATTTTTGTTGCATTTGTTGTTTAGCAACCATTAACTTTTTTCAAAATTGTAAATGCTGCTATTTAAACACGATTTATCACTATTTAATGTTAACGTTAAATTTCTTTAAACCTTTTCAAGGTTTCCATTCAAAAACATTTCAATTGCCATTAAACTGAGATGCACGTAACGATATTTTGTACGTGAGGAAATCAATTTAATTACACTTTGATATCATTTTTATTATGCATTTACGTTGTTTCCATTTGTGTCAGACAAAACATATGCGTAACTTTGATATAATTTATTCCCGAGTCCTTGCAATGTGATACAAAAGACTTCGAACAACGGCGAAGAGCCAGCTAGTCCAGCGTAGTATACCACTGCAGGCTTTGCACCAAGTAATAACAATAACAAAACCAATCACAAGACTTTAAATAAAAACATATTAAAGTGTTCCGTGTTAATATAGAATATTCCGATTAGAAAACCTTCTTGTTCGGCTCTGGTTTTCGTACTGGATGTTTTCCTTCAAACATCGTACAGTATTGTATGTGGCATGTCCTTTAGTATACAACTACAATGTGGCATTCTCTTTTTGCAAAGGACTACATGCAAAGAGAGCAAAACAGGTATCAAACATGTTGCCGCTGTTAAGATGTTACCAGAAAATGTGCGTAATGGTGCTAGTGTTATAACGGAAATTCAGTTTATTCAATCTTGTTTGACAAACCACGTCTGTTAATAGAGCACTTATAGCTTAACAGCGTTGGCACCTGGCCTGTTAACGAGTGCCAGCAAACTGCAGAGATTATTATTTGAACCAGCTCTTATCAATGAGGGCAACAATAAATTTGTAAAGGTTTGGTTAAGGGTAAACTGTTAGGTTAATATAAAAAGTTTAAATTTCCATTTGAAGCAACTTCCGATTTTAGGCATAAATTAGATAACAAATATTCATGTAGGACTTCTGTTAAGGTTTATTTGGATACATCCTCCCACCAGCCCTTCGTATATTTAAAACATGCTTGCGTCCAAGCGATGTAAACTAATTGAATAATTAAATCTACATTGAGTGCAAATTCTATTTAGCTGGCAAATAAATACAATTATTTGGCATTCGAATTTAAGGCTGTTGTATGCGAAAAGTTCGAGTTTCAAAATGGGTGGTCTCTTTTTTGTCAGTCTAGTATAATAATTACATTACAAAAAGGCAAATATTATCAAAACCCCTAATGAACCCATTCTGAAATTTGTACATCTTTTAGAAAAAAGTATGCGCAATTTTTTTTTAAATAAAATTAAGAAAGTTAAAAAATACGTTTCCAGGATATTCAAGGACAAAAGACATTTTCTAAATTTTGATGTCCTTGGCCCACAAGGACCTGGCATTTATATTCTTAATTCCTAAAAAGAAGGTCGAAATCTACCAGGTGATACCATGAGCGTTGCAATCTGATGTCGCATTCGAAAGCTATTACAATATGAACACAGCTATCTCTTCACAAAAAGTGAAGATAGCCAACTTTAGGCAGCTATATGGGTTGAATTTTATGTTTGGGGATTAGAGAACAAAAACAAATATTAATCATCGAAAATCACTTTATTATTTTTCAAAATTTTCCCCATGAAGATTTATACACTTTTGCATGCGTTTGAACCAATTGTCGAAGCACTTTTGCCACTCTGATTGAAGTATCTCCAAAACATGCATTCTGAATGCAGCAACCGCTTCTTCAGTTGTCGAAAAACGTTGACCTCTCAGTTTGTTTTTTACGTACGGGAATAAAAAGAAGTCATTCGGTGCCAAGTCAGGACTATTCGGCGGATGACCCATCAAATCGATGTTTTGGGTGCTGTTTCAGCCGATGTGTGAGAGCTCGCATTGTCGTGGTGAAGAGTGATCCGCCTTCGGCGATTGGTTTTCCTGATTTCTTGGAAGACAACTGGCAAACAAATGGTTCTGTACTACTCAGAATTCACTGTTCTGCGTTGTTCTAGCGGTACGGTTGCAACATGTCCGGTTTTTCCGAAAAAACAGGCGAAGTGCTTCGGGCGCGAACAACTTTTGTTGGATTTGGCTCATCTTGAAACACCCATGCAGTTCACTGCTATTTAATTTCGGGCTCATACGCGTAAATCCAGGATTCATCACCTGTCACGATGTCATAGAAGTGTTTCGAAGCATCGCGATCCCATTTTTGGAACATTTCTTTCGACCAATCGACACGGGGCTTTTTTGTGAGCGATTGACAAATTGTGTGCGATCCAACGCGAACAAATTTTTTCGACAGTCAAATGTTTTTGCAATATTGAATGTATGCTGGTCCCAGTAATGCCTAAGGTTGTCTCAATCTCACGGTAGGTCACATGACGATCTTGCAAAATCAGTTCGAGCGCAGCATCAATGGTTTTCGGAACAACAGCTGATTTTGGACAACATTCACGAAATTCGTCTTGGAGAGAACTACGACCACGATTGAATTCACCATACCATCGATAAACACTGATCCATAATGGAGCTTTATCGCCAAAAATTGAATTAAGTTCATCCATGCACTGTTGCTGAGTTAATCCACGTCGAAAGTTGTAAACAATAATCGCACGAAAATGTTCACGATTTAATTCCATTTCTGGGCCGAGATGAATCTTTTAAGTTACTGTGAACAACACAAATAGCGCTCGTATGTCAAAACGTTCTGAGTGCGCATAACCTCAAAAATGTCCAACTTTACGATAGAGCTGTCAGTTGCCAGTTTGCAACACTAGGGTTGCCAAATCCCGAAACATAAAATTCAACCGTAAAACATGAACCCTGTGGAGTTTTGACCTAAACCAAACGTTATTGTAACGACAGAAACGAATAGAATATATGTTTGAAATTACATCGAAATCGAAGGGAGTCGGGTCAAGGTCTGTGTCGACAAGTTTCGGAATTACTCTATACGTTATCTCTAAGCACAAGATTGTGATTGCAGTGTTTTAAGCTCAGAAAATACACGAATGACTGTTGAGAAACAAATGCATCAACAATGTGTTACTGGTTGGTGCAGTCGGATATATAATGGTCACAGCAATATATTGCAGGAACCATGTACATGTTTGTAAGCATTATTTTCGTGAATTGAAGATCTGCTGCTATTTGTTTCTTTGTTGTCTTTCACGTTTTTTTTTTTCAATAAACAACTCTGAATTTGGGTCACAAATACATATATTATAACTTATTCATCATTGTGTCCCAAACATGTTATATTGAACAGCAAACACAATGTGTTTGAACACAAGTATACTATATTTGCGACAAGCTACAAACACGTTATGTTTGCATTCAAACAACAAAAATAGACAAATTTTTCAGCGTGTGTGAATTTTCTGCTGAAGCCATCAGCGACCCATTTTTTTGTGAAATTGCGGCTGGTTGGGCAATAACAATTAATGGTGCTCTATCGCGATATGATTATCTAGTTTTGTTGTGCCTAAATTGCATGTTATGAATGTGGATAGCATGTCAAGACGGAATCACATGTCATACATCCCGAGAAACAATTCAATTACATTTAATCTTACGTAAATTTTGGGACACCACTTAAATGGACTACTGAAGTTACATTAGTATGCCTGATTGGAGAATTCTTGCAATGACTTATCTATCTATATTACATTTGTGACGAACGGTCTTGCTTTGAGTAGTTAACTGAATGCATTCCTCAAAATTGGAGCCTCATCGTTCTATGCTCTGTTTTTTTAAAAGGAAACACGATGTAAGTGTGTGACCAGCTATCTTGGACCTAACATTGTTTTCCCACGTTATTTTGCTAGAGACTAACGCCTATTATTGTACCCCAATTCGAAACTTATCATTGTGACTTTCGACCTAGAATTGCTACGACCTATGATCTCAGCTTGGTATCCCCGCTACGTTACGTCTCTATAGAACAGACTTGAACTCGTTCAATAGATCTTGAACTCCGGCAATAAAGGTGCCCGGATCCAATCATGAATATAATCGTCATATCGATAATAAAATAAATAAATGGTTTCCCATTACATCCCATGAAGGGACCGGGGAGAACTTCTCACAATCACTGAGCTGTGCGCTTTCCAGTTTTCACTCACTGATTAGGACCTACAGTTTTACACCGATTCCGAACGGTAATTTGAGAATCTTTTTCATGGCTAGATAATCGATAGTGTCGCCGTCACTATGCGAGGTGACCGCCGCTGAAAGAAATTTTTTTTTTTAAGGTGGTCAGAGCCGGGTTCGAACCCAGGATCTCATGTACAAGAGCCGCGCACACTAACCATTGCACCACCGACGGCCAATGGTTAGTGTGCGCGGCATATCGATCATGAACGATTATATTCGTGAGGATCATATCTGGGGCCACTAAATTAACTATATAGACCATGAAATATTCAACGCTACTAAAGGTAGACGCTGAATGTCCAACTCCAACTCTCAGTGAAAATTGGGAAAGACCTTACCGAACCATATGATACCAGTCAAGGCTTCAGAAAGGGCTACTCATTCCGTCAGGCAAACTCTTCAACATCCCAGTGTCATAATAAGAAAAGTTGCAGTTAACACAAACAAAATCATCAGCAGCAAAATCCATATACTGCTCGCGTATGGTTATGATACGGATATCATTACGAGAATTTATTGCTGTTATTTTTGGTAGTGTTGGGATTTGTTTGTTTTAATTTGCATTATTTTATCTAATGCAGATTGTAAAGCATTGTCATTATTAGCAATGACAATTAAAAAATTCTGAATTTCCATTTGCTCAAGCAATGCCAATGCAGGTTGTGGAATCGGAGGCCAATCGTAATAAAATATGGGAATGCTTTAATTACTGTGAATTTGTTTGACTGCTGGCAATTCTGTTTTTAAAGCATAGAGTAGTGTTATATAAAGCTGCCATCGTTTTCGTCTAGGGTTTCGTTTCGCTAGGGAGCGATAGGTGAGATATGGAGTACTTTGACGTAAATTTACTTACAGCAGGTGGAATTACACAAATTGTTGGCTTAAATTTTTCACGTCGTTTTAATGAAAAACTGTGAAATTTAAACGGATTTTGGACTTTTTTCTTATCTTTCTTTATCATACGTTGCGGGATGGGGGCTAAATGAAAAAAAAAAAATTAAAGAATTTTGTTTACACTATTATGCTACAACCAAGTATTATCAACTACATTGGGTAATTTTTCTTTGGTTGGTATCTGGACTAACATATGCTGGGAAATTTCTTGTTTAATGGGAAGTTTTCTACTAGGTGGAGCCTGTAACTAATATTTAGTATATATTGTAGTTCATGCATTCCGTAGGCCTTAGATTAGAGATTATTAACAATACCACCATATGTTTGTAGTTATTTATAGGACCTGAATATGATAGCCAGACTGGAGTTCCAACATGTCTTTCATATTACATGTTTAGTAAATTTATCGAAGCAAATAACTTTAGTAAACCATTAAAATATTATTATTAAAATTTTTATTAAAAACACATGATTCCATTTATCACACAATTCGATTTACCATGTATTATTCAAATATCAATTGAATAAATAATTTCAAAAACTACAAAACCTTTGTAGCAGCAATGAAGCAAAATCATTGCAGCAATGTAATAAATTAACCGGAACAGCGAATTAAATTCGTTGCAACAATGAAACAAATTCATTGGAAATTCATTGTAACCACGAAACTAATTCATTGCAGCAACGAAAAAAATGCATTGCAGAACAAGCACCCATATTTCTAGCAGTAAAGAAATAAATTCGTTCCTGTATCGAAAAATACTAATTTCCGCAACAACCACGGCATTCAGCACAGTGGCGAAACATTTTTAGCCGCTGAACACATTTTCGTAGTGGAAATTATATAGACATTATCTGCAAAATACGCCGTTTTAACAGAAACTCATAATATCAATACATTACGGTATGTGATGGAAATCTATCGATTTAAATCGAATACAAGTTGACATAATAATGATATTCCGGTATGCGATGAATGTCGATCGAGTAAAAATCGAATACGATTTCACATTTCAACAAATTTTATAGGTATAATTGCGTACTTTTATTGGGAAACAAATATTTTATATATACATTGTTTAATGGCAGAAAAAGAGGCATATATTTTGTGATATCTAAGAACATAATTATTATGTCAAATCGCATTCGATTTAAATCGATTGATTTCCATCACATACCCGATTAGTTTGAGTAAATAACAGATATCAATTAATTCGTTCCTCTTTTTCTGTCATTAGATATTATATATAAGGGTTTTTCAATAAGAGCGCTACAAAAGTTTTTAAAAAAAAAACAAAACCAGTTTTACATACCAATGAAAATCTTCATTCCTGTGAAAGTACGTTCGATGCCATTATGTATGGAACTCGATTTCTTTTGCATGGCCACCACGGGCACGCTTGCAGAAGTCCAGACGCTGAACCCAATTTTCGACGGTTTTCAAGCATAAATCGGCCGATACTGCTGCAATTTCTCGTTCGATATTCGTACGAAGTTCATCAATCGCCGCTGGCTTATTGGCATAGACCATAGACTTGACGTAGCCCCACAGGAAATAATCTAACGGCGTCAAATCGTACGACCGAGGCGGCCAATCGACTGGGCCATTTCGTGAGATAACTCGTTCACCAAACTTGGTTTCCAATAAATTGATTGTGGCATTCGCTGTGTGGCTTGTGGCGCCGTCCTGTTGGAACCACATGTCCTCCAAGTCCATATTATCCAATTGGGGCCAAAAATATTCGGTTATCATTGAACGGTATCGATTCGCATTCACAGTAATGTGCCGGTCTTGATCATCACGGAAGAAGTACGGCCCAATGACGCCGCCGGCCCATAAACCGTACCAAACCGTAATTTTTTCGGAATGCAATGATGACTCATGGATTACGTGTGGATTGCTGTCTGACCAATATCGCTTATTTTGCTTATTGACGAAGCCATTCAGCCAGAAATGAGCCTCATCGCTGAAGACCATAAATTGGGCGTAGCGAAATAACTCCCCATGAAATAACTCCCATGAAATAACTCCCAACGAAATAATTCCCACCAAAAATGAAATAACTTCCAAAAACGAAAAAAGGAAATAGGTCCCACAAAAAATGAAAAAACTGCCCAATAACAAAGTGAAATAAGTCCCAAGACTTCTCCTACAGCACTTGTTATATGGGCCTTGTACAAATTTTTTTCATTATGAAATAACTCCCACCAGGAAAAATGAAATAACTCCCAAAAAAAACGAAATAAGTCCTACTAAAGTGGGAGTTATTTCATATGAATTGTATGAAAATTTTTTGGGACTTATTTCATTTTTGTGGTGGGAGTTATTTCGCTACGCCCATAAATTGAACGTAGCGCTCTTAAAGTTGAGGCCACTGACTCCAAATTTCGGTAGTAAATTTTAATAATTTCGACTTGTTGTTGGCTCGTATATGTAATGGCAAACCTTACTGAAGAGAAATGTCAAAAGAGCGGGAAAAAATATGGCGTCGTTTGCTGTCCCTATCGATTTACTTTTGTAGCGTCTCTGTTGAAAACCCCTTTATAATATATTTGTTCCCCAATATTCAGAATTATGCCACAAAAAAAAAGTTTAAATAGTCAAATCGTATTCGATTTTGACTCAATCGATTTTCGTCACATGCCGGATAATTTGCCTTTCAAACACGGTTACATTTACAGAAGTCACCAGAAATTCGTTTGCAGCAACCTAATTTTCATACTGCTGTTGCAACCGAAGTAAAACGAAATTTAATTGGAGTGACAGAATCGACACCACATTCGATAATTGCAATCGCGTTGCCACCCAATTCGGTTGTTACAAACAAATTGCTACCCAATTCTATTGTTATAACCAAATGTATACCAAATTCGGTTGGTGCAACCGTGTTAATAACAAATTATGTTGTTGCAATCGAAATTATTTAAATTTCAGTTGATTGAACGAATAAATACACTTATGACTGGAACTTCAGTTGTCATAACCGAATCAAATATGACTCGATCTTGATTCAACCTAATTCGATGTCAACCTTATTCGAAGCGGTTAGATCGTGAGTGCAGAGAGAAATTGAATTTAATTTTAGTGTTTATAATTTTGACTCATCTGTCTACAACATTGACCCTTAGTTAGAATACGAGGCGGATCAACAAGTCCGTGACTGTTCTAACTTCCCTCGTAGTTGTATGAAACGCAACACTGCTTCCATCAAGTACCACCTGTTAATCGACTTCTGTCAAATACTGAGCAAGTTTCATCATTTAACAGCTGTTCAAAACATACAAAATCGTGCATTTGTTTAAAAATTGAAAAAGTGAATTTCGACTGCTCATTAAACATTATTTTTTGCGAAAAAAAAAACCGTCAATCAAACCAAGGGAAAGCTTGATAAATACTATGGGGACTCTGCACCAGCGATGTCAATGGCAAAAATGTGGTTTACTGACTTCCGTTGTGGTCGCACAAGTACAAATGACGCTGAACGTTCAGGACGGCCAATTGAGGTCAATACACCCGAAAATGTCGAAAAAATCCACGATATGTTGCTGGCCGATCGAAGAGTAAAAGTGCGTGAGATTGTTGATGCCATAGGCATTTCATATGGCTGTTTGGTTTCGGCTTTAAATGATCAGTTGGGTTTAAGAAAGCTGTCTGCAAGATGGGTGCCGCGTTTGCTCACAATTGACCATAAACATAATCGTGTGACAACTTTAAAGGATTATTACTAGTTGTTTAATTGGGCTACAAATTGGTACCTCATCCACCATATTCTCCGGATTTAACCCCTAGTGACTATTTCCTATTTCCAAACCTAAAGAAATGGTTCGGTGGAAAGAGATTTAGCTCCAACGATGAAATTATTGATCAAACAAATGCCTATTTTATGGACCTCGAAAAATCCTATTTTTTGGAAGGGATACAAAAATTGGAGAAACGTTGGACTAAGTGTATTGAGCTAAAAGGAGATTATGTTGAAATATAATTTTTTTTTTGGAAAAAAGCCAGTGTTTCATTCAAAAAGTAACGGACTTACTGATCCGCCCTCATATCTGGGCAATTGTCAAATGTTAAAATTTAAAAGTCAATAGACTTGCAGCACAGTAAAACCCATATCGAAAGATATAATAAATAATCCCATTACATCCCATGAAGGGATTGGGGAGAGCTTCACACAACCAGGGAGCTGTAAGCTTTAAAGTTGTACATTCACTGATTGGGACCTACAGTTTTACACCGGTTCCAAACGGTATTTTGGGAAGTTTTTCATGCCTAAGTACTCGATAGTGTCGCCATCACTAAGCTCGAAATATATTGACCCATTTTCAAGGAAATCAAATTATGAGACCTCGAGGTATCGCTCAAAGAGCTTTCAACCAAATTAGCTGTGTCAGTATCGATTTCAGTTTACTTGGCAAAGCGGTTCCGTGAGTTTTACTTTGAATAGACTGTCTTCTACCTGCGAGAACTGTTAGGGACTACGAATTTAATGGCTTCGGCTCTGACCTCAATGACTGTGAGAATTTTACCCAAGCCAACTTTAAACAGAAAACCACAGCCCGTACCACGTAAATGCCCATTGTCACATTTAATTATATCCTCTTCACTATTCCCAACAACCAGTTTAAGATTGCATTTCTCATTTTCTCACTAATTGGAATGTCAACACTTTGAAGCAAAACCACCCATTCAAAATACCACTGGGAACCCAATAACTTTTAATTACAGAGATTTTTCACTTCCGGTTACAACACGGCGTAACTCAGCAATTTCCTCTTAACTCCCTTCAAAATACGCATAGCAAAATCCATTTTTTATGCGATAGCATCACCAGCTCTCTCCTTCAAATTGAAACTAAAAGGAATAACCTATAAAGGACGAGTGTTTATCCCTCTTCCTCGTTTGAAATCCTTTATTCCCACACGTATTTCCACGTTCTTTGGTATAATTTTAAGAAAACGTATAAGTATTCATTTTCTGTTCGCCCAACCATTACTGGGATCCTCTTTAAATGCCTACTTCTACGGCTAAGCTTTGCGAAAGGAGCCAAGCAGTTCCTGAAAATATTCAAATTTTTTAAATCGTATTTATTAGGGTCAGCTTAAGTTGTATTTCCTTTCATTTTGTTTCCACAGCCGTTAAGTCTATTGACAGCGTAAGGTAAGACAGACACACAGACATACACGGCTTTGAGAAAAGAAAGCTAATAAATTATTTAAATGAATTTTAAACACGCGTACACATTTAGATTTTCGTTTTGAGAACAATTTCAGAAATTTAATTACAAATTTTTAAATGTTGAATATCTTTTGGTATTTGTCTGTTTGTTTCATAAACATTTGGGCTGCATGAAACATTGTTGCTTCATACTTAATGCTTGGGAAATAAGCAAATTCAATTATGTTGAACAAAATTTTATATTTGTTTCAAAACGAAAACACGCGCGTCAAACTTCTCCACATACTTACTCACATCATAACGAAATCAGTCAACGTCAAGTAAATAGATATTCTTTTAATTAATTTAAATTAAATTGAGAAATATTTAAATTTCAAATAACACCAACCATTGAATAGCACTATGTGTAATTTTTTAAGTCATGGAAATATAACCATATACTCGTACGGACACCACTACGTGATAAAAGACAAACAAAAAAAGACCAGTGCCTCCCAGTTTTTCACTTTTTTTATGGGCCCCCAAAAGATTTGGGGACTCGGTGTTATTCTTGCACAAAAGTGTTCATTATTTCAGGCTCATATCTTGCAAATGGTTCGGAAGATTGTAGCCCTTGTTATAAAGATCAAAAATTATGAGCATATAAGATCAACAAAGCTTCATATACAAGGTCAAAATCGCAAAGAACTTTAAAAAATTTGATTTTTTTTACGTTTTTCCCCCTGTTCAGGTCCATAGGTAGCAAACCGTGCAAAATTCAACGAAACAATCAACTACAAGAATGTACCTAAGATCTCAGTAAACTATTTTCTACAACATATGAACTTCCTAGGAATGATTCTTAATACCGTTTAGGTAGCGCTTAGGCAGCGTTTAGGGAGCCGCAAAAGTGACAAATTTCCGAAAATTTTTTAATTTCACTGTGTGTAATTTTTTAAGTAATGGAAATATAACTATATACCGACACCACCACGTGATAAAAGACCAAAAAAAAACCGTGTCTCCCAGTTTTGCCCAAAGTCATCGACTTGTTGTATGGGCCCCCAAAAATTTGGGGCTTCGGTGTCATTATTGCAAAAAAGTGATCATTTGGTCAGGCTCATGTCTTGCACATCGTTCGGAATTTTGATGTACTCTCTGAGAAAAGGTTGTAGCACTTGTCATACAGAACAAAAATTGTGAACATATAGATCGGAGAAGCTTCATCTTCAAGGCCAAAATAGGTAGCAAACCGTTCAAAATTTAAGGAAACAATCAACTACAAAAATGTTCCTAAAATTTTGAATTTTGTGTCACTCTT
Source organism: Phaonia tiefii (assembly GCA_963931995.1). Classification (NCBI taxonomy): domain Eukaryota; kingdom Metazoa; phylum Arthropoda; class Insecta; order Diptera; family Muscidae; genus Phaonia; species Phaonia tiefii. The sequence continues at coordinate 91,614,017 of OZ008367.1, forward strand.
TAGTACATTGATGCGGGCAAACATTAGTCTAACCAAAACTAGTTGATATTTGCAGTATATTGGCGACATTGCTATTTTAGTTGCTCTATATCCCCGTGTTCACTGGAAAATCCACTTGGAGAACACATCTCCACCATGTATTTTTTTGAATAAATCTCAAACGGTACAACATTTTTGGAACGAAGTTCCTTATCGGAATTTGCGGGATGGGGGCTAAATGAAAAAATTTTAAACAACTTTTTTTTAAATATACTTTATTAAAACCCATTATTATCAACTATATTGGGTACTTTTGGTTTGGTTTCACGGGAAGTTTTCTAGGTGGAGCCTGTTTATTACATATTGTAGTTTTGAACCCAATAAAACATAGTGCGATTTTGATCTGGAAGGTGAAGTTTTTTTGATTTTATATGTTCAATTTTTATGACAAGAGCTACAACTTTGCCTCAGAGAGTAAATCGAAATTCTGAACGGTTTGCAAGATATGAGCCTGAGAAAATGATCACATTTTTAAGAAAATGATACCGAAGCCCCAAATCTTTGGCGGCCCATAAAAAAAAAAAGTGCATGACTTTGGGAAAAATTGGGAAACACGGGTCTTTTTTTTTAGTCTTTTATCACGTAGTGGTGTACGTATATGGTTATTTTGCCATGACTTAAAAAATTACACACAGTGAAATGTAAATTTAGAAAAGCCAAAGTGAATGACTGGCAAATCCATGAAATACAATCCTGAGGATGGAATTACATTACCAGTGAGCTGTGCGCGTTCTAGTTTTATACTCACCGATTGGGAGCTACAGTTTTACACCGGTTCCGAACGGTATTTTGAGAAGCTTTTTCATGGCTAAATACTCGATAGTGCCACCGTCACTAAGCGAGGTGACCTCCGTCGAAAGAAATGTAAGGTGGTCAGAGTAGGGTTCGAACCCACGATATCATGCACAAGAGCCGCGCACACTACCATTGCAGCACGTAGGCCATTTTGGAACATTATGGGTCTTATTGCTCCAATTTCTTCAATAACGGTGTTCTTTAGCATCTGCACGCCGAAAAATCTGTTGTTTTTTGTTGTTTCAATTCAAATATATCATGTGTTAGGTGGTTGTCGCAACGATAATATACTTGTGCCCAAACGCATTGTGTTTGCTATTCAATATTACATGTTTGAGACACAATGACTAATATGTTATATCATATGTGTTTGCGACCCAAATATATCTGTGTCTGTGATACAAATACAGCCGTGTTTGTTGCACTGTTTATGCTCTCTCAAGAGCAAGAGAATAAATGAGGGGTAACGGGTGTGTATATCTTGTTAGTGTGGATTTGTATTTTTGCACTATTCTCTCAGTCAGTGAGTCATAAATATTCCTGAATATGCGTGTAAATTGCAGATGAAGTTAGTGTTTGTTAGTTTGGCTGATGTATTGCGTTTTAATTTCATGTATTCAGTCGTCAGTGGTGCATTGGACAGAGGATATCAAAAGCGCTTTATCAGTGAAAAAATAATAAACAAACGTTCGGACGCTAAAATGGTTTCTGATGTTGCTTTGGTTTTTGTGTATGTGTTTCGCATATAACGGGTTTTCCAACAGAGACGCTACAAAAGTAAATCGATAGGGACAGCAAACGACGCCATATTTTTCCCCGCTCTTTTGACATTTCTCTGCAGCAAGGTTTGCCATATCATCATGGAAAGATATACGAGCCAACAACGAGTCGAAATTATTAAAATTTACTACCGAAATTTGGAGTCAGTGGCCTCAACTTTAAGAGCGCTACGTCCAATTTATGGTCGTCATAATCGTCCTACCAGATCAACAATTGAGCGTCTAGTGGAAAAATTTGAATCCACAGGCACAGTACAAAATGTTCCCATGCCAGTGAGACCAAGAAATACCCGTAGTGTCGAGAATATTGCTGCCGCTAAGGCTTCAGTTCAAGAAAGCCCAAATGTGTCTCTCGCACGTCGTTCTCAAGCGTTGGGCATCTCTGTGACGTCGTTGTGGCGAATTTTGCGAAATGATATTGGCCTACATCCTTACAAGATCAAATTGACGCTAGAACTGAAGCCGCTTGAACACCATAAGCGTCGTATGTTCGTGAATTGGGCTGAGCAACAACTTGAAAATGATTCCGATTTTCATCGGAAAATCATCTTCAGCGATGAGGCTCATTTCTGGCTGAATGGCTTCGTCAATAAGCAAAATATGCGTTATTGGTCAGACAGCAATGCACACGTAATCCATGAGTCATCATTGCATCCCGAAAAAATTACGGTTTGGTGCGGTTTATGGGCCGGCGGCGTCATTGGGCCGTACTTCTTCCGTGATGATCAAGACCGGCACATTACTGTGAATGCGAATCGATACCGTTCAATGATAATAGAATATTTTTGGCCCCAATTTGATAATATGGACTTGGAGGACATGTGGTTCCAACAGGACGGCGCCACAAGCCACACAGCGAATGCCACAATCAATTTATTGGACACCAAGTTTGGTGAACGTGTTATCTCACGAAATGGCCCTGTCAATTATCCGCCTCCGTCGTGCGAATTGACGCCGTTAGATTATTTCCTGTGGGGCTACGTCAAGTCTATGGTCTATGAACTTCGTACGAATATCGAACGTGAAATTGCAGCAGTATCGGCCGATTTATGCTTGAAAACCGCTGAATTGGAAAAAATTCAGCGTCTGGACTTCTGCGATCGTGTCCGTGGTGGCCATGCAAAAGAAATCGAGTTCCATACATAATGCCATCGAACGTACTTTCACAGGAATAAAGAATTTCATTGGTAGCTAAAACCGGGTTTGTTTTATTTAAAAAAAACTTTTGTAGCGCTCTTATTGAAAACCCCTTTATTTATGTGTGCTACCAAAGTGAGAAACGATTTTTCGGAAAGAAACTGGAGAGGGCAACAACGTGAAGCCCTTTTTCTGCCAGAGCCTCTACTGAAAAAATCGGAATGACGGGCCATTTGTGAAATATTAAAATAAAACAAGTAATTAATACATGCTTGTCTTGCATGAACTAGATTTGTATATAAGTATTTGTTCGTGTACCAACGCATAGTTGAAACCTTCTGAAGACAAAAACATGAGAGACAACAATGAAAGGAGAAACAACAGAGCAGCAAATTTAAAAGAAAACAAATAATGCATACAATGTAAGTGATAGTAAAAATTATTTAAATATTTTAATTTTTTGTATTCATTATTTATATAAGTAAATGTGGATATAATAATTATAATTATAATAAATAAAGAAAGAAAGAATAATTCGTTTCTAAATATTATTATGTTTGGGAGAAAATACGCATATGTTTCCACGTAAGTATATGGAGGTTTGGGGGAACACGCGAATGCTTTCACGTAAGTATATGGCTGTTTGGGAAGAAGCACGCATATGTTTCCACTTAAAAGCATGCATATTTCTCAGTAAACATGCTAATGTTTACATTTAAATACACCTGAGTGTCGGACTTGCAAAAATATAAATGTTTGAAGTGTGTTCCAAACATATACATGGTTCCTGCAGAATATGATACAGAGTTCGGCCACACTTCACTTTATCCCGCAGTGTAAACAAAGTTTTAAAATTCTTTACAATACGCTGAATGGTTGACTCGCTCGGCACATTATTTAAACTCAAAAAAATTCCGCAAAATTCTTGACATTTTTACAATTGAACGGATATTTAGATAACATGTTTTAATAACTTCAACACGTTGTTTGGTGCGTTAGATGCTTCATAACATATCGTTATCGACTGCTATGCACAACTGTCAAATACAAACTAAAAAATGTCAACCAAATAGAAATGGCGGTCAAAAAACATCGGTCTGGATCGTAAAAAACACCATGTGTAACGGGTGGTCCAAATAGTGAGGTTTATTATGAATGATGATAGTCGTCCAAACGATATGGTTATGTCGATAATGCTGGCTCATAGAACATTTAAAATACACGCGTTCATAAAACTTCAATACCGACAAAACGATAATGATTTCGATATCGGTTTTTGTATAATAATCCCCCGGGTATCTTTTTAAATCAGATGTTGTTTTGACACTGATCGAATTTTTTGTTCGAAATATTGACTATCAGTCTCTTAAAGCTTCAAGATGTTAGGGAAATATTGAAAACTTATTTCCAAAGTGAGTGCTGTGTTAACCAAATTGTGTATTTGTTGAAAATAAGTTTTGGCCAAAAAATTTATGCCAAAAACTCGTGAGAATAGCTTGTTAGTGGCCAATACTCTTGGTGCCCTTAGTCGTACGATACGTACCGATGATAATGTGGCTGCTGTGGCCAAAAGTAAGCAACTCAATCCTAGAACATCGACTCACCATCGATCTGAACAATTCATAATTTCTCCCAATGGCATAATGAGAATTTTGAACAAAGATCTCGGATTATTCGCAACTGATTACTCAATTGAAGGAAACGACCATCCACTTTGTTACGATTTCACAGTTTGAGCCTTACAGAAGCTCCAATCGGATATCGAATTTGTCCGGAAAATCAGATTTCTTGACACAGCGCATTTTGATGTCAGCTTAGACATCATTGGGACATAACTGCAAGAAATTACGGCCATATTTTCGAGAATTGAGATGGAATTATGGAAAAGACATGGGACTGTCCGTGTAGGTGGAAAGTTTCTGATAGCCATTCACTTAGGAGTGCCCAGAAATGATTCCTTCAATGGGCAGTGCAAGCACCTTCCACGCAGTATGCCCTGGGCAATGGTTTTTTCGGAAACCTCCGCTAGCTAGCTAGAGTGAGAAGGCGAAACAAATGAGCAGTCTGATTGTTTATGCGATCGCTGATGTGGCTCAGGTTTAGTAGCTGACTGATGTCACTGAAGCTCATCTAGCTATCACGCATATTCTTTTGTCCTTTAGAAGGCGGATGAGCCAAACATATGGGCCAACGGCGGATAGGAGAGCCAAGGGAAGAAAATCCAGGTTCAACATAATGCATCATGGTCAGCGTCTGATCCATAATGGGCGGCCAAAATCAAATATCCTGTCAGTAAGTAAAATGGAAAACCCTGGTGGACTGGGTTTGCCTCCCGCCACCGTTCATAATGGCAGTGAAAATACAAAAACGAAAGAGAAAATATAAACAAGCCCTATTTGTTGACGAACCCCGCAAACGTTTTAAGGACCCTAATTTACGGGCATTCACTTGGAATGTAAGAACTCTATATAGATCCAGTGCAATTATCCAATTGGCAGATGTCCTCGAAAGTTAGAAGGCTGACATTACCGTCATCCAGGAAATGCGATGGACAGGACATGGCTGCACAAGAAAAAGAAACTGCGGTATATACTACAGTTGCCATGGGAAAAAACATGAATTTGGTTGCGGATTTCTAGTTGGCAAAAGACTGTGACATCTAGTCTCTAGGTTCAATCCTGTGTGTGAACGAATAGTCACAATCCGCATAAAAGTGAAATATTTTTATATTTCCCTAATTGTATGCGAAAGAAGAGAAAGATGATGATGCCAAAGCCATATTCTACGAGCGCCTTGAGGAATCGTAGATTGTACTAGGAAATTTTAATGCTAAAGTAGGCAGGGAGAATGTGTTTCATCCAACAATTGACAATTTCAGTCTGCATGATGACAGTTCCGACAACGGTATGAAACTGATTGACTTTGCCGCGCTAAAAAACATGGTCATTAGTGGTACAAGATTCCAACATAAAGACATCCACAAGGCTACTTAGGTATCCCCTCATCAAATAACGAAGAACCAAATTGATCTCGTGTTTATTGATGGAAGGCACTCATCTAGTGCAATTGAGGGTAGGAGTGACCAGAGGAGCTAACATCGATTCTGAACACTACCTGGTTGCAGCAAAGGTTCGCACAAGATTACGTAGGGCTAAAATCGTACGAAACCAGACTCAGAGAAAGCTAGATTTCGGAAAGCTGCAATTACTAGAGGTAGCCACAGCCTATTCAAGGAAGCTCTCGCAACTTTTAACACAGAACCCACCCCGTCCCGATGACGGTCCTGAAGCCCAGACGAAACCCATTTCCGACTCTATAAAAACTGTCGCAACAACCGTACTTGGTTTTGAAAAACCGCTTCGCAACAAACCATGGTACGATGAAGAGTGTCGCATTGCAAATAATGAAAAGAACGCTGCACGCATGGCAATGCTTCAGTCAATTGTAATGCCAGCTATGACTGAGCGGTATAGGGAAAAAAGAAAGGAGGTAAACCGTCTCTTTAGGCGTAAGAAACGGCAGTGGAGAGTAAGTGCGAGAGCGAGAAAATTGAGACATACAGAAGGAAGAACGAAGCCCGAAAATTCTACCAAAAAGTCAAAAACGGGACTAATGGACATGGTTCAGGGCCCTCCTTCTGTAAAGATAAAGACGGAAATCTCATCACAAATGTGCAGAGCGTGTTGGGAATATAGAGAGATCATTTCTACGCGCCACTGGTATCTGAGATATCCAATGACGATTGGACAATCAATCACAATTTGGTTGACGACAACGATTGCCCCCCTCCTAACCAAGACGAGGTCACAACAGCTTTTGCCCGGCTTAAGAACAACAAAGCCGCAGGAGCCGATGGATTGCCGGCGGAGCTGTTTAAGGCTGGCGGCGATGAGCTGATAAGGCGCATGCATCAGCTCATTTTCAAACCCTGGTTAGATGTAGGCATGGCCGGCGATTGGAGTCTCAGAGTTATATGTCCCATATTTAAAAAAGGTGACCCGAGTCTCTGTGCCAACTACCGTGGAATAAGCCTTTTATCCATAGCATATAAGGTTCTATCTAGTATAATGTGCGAAAGACTAAAACCAATTATCGCCGCCAAGACCAGGAGAAGACCCACGATAAACAAATCGATACCTATTTGCCGATCATAAGTCGGCCTTTGGTAGCCCTACACGGGAGAAACTCTACGAAGCGAATGCTTGGTACAGTTTGGTACAGCTGTACCAGAGTCTGGTACAGCTCTACCTGGGCCGTATCGCAAGCAGGAAAAAACACTGAAAATACTCTGAAAAAGTTGTGGCCCTATAGGCCACAACGGCGAATATCGTTGTATGAGCTATATCCCGACATTGATATAGTTAAGCGGATCAAAATAATGCGATTGCGCTGGCTAGGTCATGCCAGTGGAATGGATGAAGACGAACCAGCACGAAGGTTTTCGAAACCTCACTCGAAGGAAGACGAAAAATAGGAATCCCATAGATGCACATATTTTCATGAAATGAGCCAAGGAATACGATGGTTAAATTTGTCCAATAACTTATATAAATAACTAATACAAAAAATTAAGATTTAAATAATTTTTACATTTACTTACATTTACTTACATTGAATGCATTATTTGTTTTGCTTTAAATCTGCTGCTCTGTTGTTCTCCTTTCTTTGTTGTCTCTCACGTTTTTGTCTTCAGAAGGTTTTAACTATGCGTTGGTTATCACTGTGGGTTTGTACACAAACAATGTACTTATATACAAGTCTAGTTCATGCAAGACAAGCGTGTATTAATTACTTGTGTTTTTTTTATTATATTTCACAAATGCTACGCAATTCCGATTTTTTCAGTAGAGGCTCGGGTAGGAAAAGCGATTCACGTTGTTGGCCTCTCCAGTTTCTTTTCTCAAAATCATTTTCTCACTTTGGTAGCACACATATCTATTTGCGAACCACATACAAAAAAACCAAAGCCACATCACAAACCATTTAACCATCCAAAAGTTTGGTATTATTCCTTCACTGATCAAGCGCTTTTGATATCCTCTGTCCGATGAACCATTGACGACTGAGTACATGAAATTAAAACGCTCTACATCAGCCAAAAAAAGAAATACTGACTTCATCTGCAATCTGCACACACATTCAGGAATATTTATGAATCACTCACTGAGAGAATAATGCAAAAATACAGATACACACTTACAAGATATACACACTCGTTGCCCCTCTTTTACTCTCTTGCTGCCCTTGAGGGAACATCAACAGTGCAACAAACACGACTGTATTTGTATCACAAACACAGATATATTTGGGTCGCAAACACATATGTTATAATATATATTGGGTCTGAAACATATAATATTGAATAGCAAACACAATGCGTTTGGCCACATGTATAATATATTTGGAACAAGCTCCAAGCACATGTTATATTTACTTACATCCAAAGAACAAAAAATGACAGGTTTTTCATATGTACTTACAGTAGAGGAGTTTCGTTACGTGCATATCAGATTGTGATGAAATACACTTTTTTTTGGAATTTCAGGAAGGGTCTCAAACAATGTATATTAAAAACGCTGATTACTGGAATATCAGATTTTAGATCGACCTTCCCGTAATCAGCTATTCAATATGTATCGTTTTGGATCCCCTATTGAAGAAAAGATTTTCAGCACAGCCCAAACTGTTGTTAAAAAAACAACAACCTCTTAACGAAAGTTCTACCCATTGTCGACAGTTACGAAGACTCGCCCACTATCTGGAGTAAAATGATCCCATTTTCTTTTTTAGAAAATACAAAAGAAGCCATGTGTATTTGTACACCAAAGAAAACAAGAACACTTCATTGTATAAACTTCTTCGATTATATGGTCTTCACTTCACACCCACTTGAAAATCCAATTTCATCTAGAGGCCCACACTTGCGTACATACATCCATATCATTTAATTTATTATTGCAAAAGATTTTTTCGAATTAAACAAAGCTTATTGTACGTACTATGTAGGTGTATGTGTGTTTTGAAATTGCACCTGTCTTGGCCATTCATATAATAAACGGTTTTGCTTGTCACGGTTATACAATATTTTTGGGTTTCCAATATAAAGAACAAACGGTCAGGAACCTCCGTTTAAAAAAAGAACACAACAATATAAAAAACGAATGTAAATATAAATAAAACCATATGAGTATTGTATGAAAATCAAACATTTACACACACCAATACACATATCATAAATCCACATTTTATGTCCAGTGACAGCTGTCAAAGGTCATAACATTTACACTGCCACACAATCGTTACAATACAAACACATGCAGTAGTCGTTAACATGTCCTTATACAATTCTGTTTTGTGGTTACAACACAGAGTCGTACAATGATATGGCTTCGTCCGTCCGTCTCATAATATAAGAATTTTTACTCGTTTATGTAAATGTATGTGTCGCATAGAGGGTGAATAATGAAGAGCAGACAACTCGCTGATGAAGGTAACACATTTCAGGTAACACTAATTTTAAAGTGTAATCAGGCTTCTGTTTATCAAATTTGAACATCGCAGCGTTAACATTTGTTTAATATCATTTCCACCGCATGTGGTGTTGCACTGTGGGCTATGTTGGCTTTAATTATATCAATTCTCTTTCATTCAAAGGAATACAAATTAGTGTAATCAATAACCTGGATAAACGTACATACATAAAATCATTTCTGAGAAACCATATACGATATTAATAACCGAAAGAATTGATTTACGACAGATATAAGCGGCAAATAAAAATGTGTGTCTTTGGGATTATCATATTTCGGCAATATGAAATCGATAGAGACAATTCAATTAAGTACACATATGTTCATAGTGATGCAAGTGTTTGTTTGTGTTTGAGTTACCAACAGGGGTGTGGAGTTGCAGACTCTGACTCCAAGCCCGTAATGCTAAAATTCTTAACTCCAACTCCAATTTTAACTTCAACTCTGACTGCAATGAAATAATTTTTCACAAATTAGCGCCTAGTAATTACAGAAAATAAGAGCTGATCCGGTTTTCCAAAAAAAAAATCACCATTGGGTTTTGAATTTCCGGAAACTGACCTATATGAAATTTCAATCAATATTCTACGTTCAAGCCATGAAACCAAAAGTCATTTGAAAATTATGAAGTGACAAATTACACTGTGCGGCACCAAAAAAATGATGGGGTTCTGTCAATGGATTCTGGTAGAAAGGTCTTAAAAAAATATATGTGTATCGGCGTTTTGCCAGATCTGATCAGAAATTTTGTTAGGGGGGGTCAAAGTTTCTGCCCCACGGAACTTTTCTGCAACATATCGGCATGCAAAATTGTGTATTCCTTTCTTCTGAGGTACAAAGTATGTTCAGAAGTTTTATAGAAAAGATTCAGATAAACATTTTTTGTGGAACAAGTTAACCCTCTAACTGTCACGTGTAACCATAATTTTTAATTTTTTTTTTAAAAACTCGCAAAAAACAGCTCCAAAATGACCGGGGGCGTGGTCAAAATGTTCAACAAAAATTATCGCCATAAGATTTCACTATATGTGTCCGAACACTCCAAAACACAAATCTTAGCCCAAGTGCTAGATAAAAGCTGAAATATGACAAATTCCATTTTATTATGTGGACTATTTTTAATGGAAATAGCAAAATGACAAAATTAATTATTAGCCCTCAGAAAGCAGTTAGTTTTTGCTTATTATCTAGCACTTGGGCTATGATTTGTGGTTTGGAGTGTTCGGACACATATAGTGAAATTTTATGGCGATTTTTGTAGAACATTTTGACCACGCCCCCCGTCATTTTGGAGCAGTTTTTGCGAGTTTCCAGAAAAAAAGAAAAAATTATGGTTATGCATTACAGTTAGAGGGTTAATTTGTTACACTAAAATTTTATCTGAATCTTTTCTATAAATGTTCTGAACATAGTTTGTACCGTACCGGGCACTTCTTTGTCTCACTGGCACGGGAGCATTTTGTACTGTGCCTGTGTATTCAAATTTTTCCACTAGACGCTCAATTGTTGATCTGGTAGGACGATTATGACGACCATAAATTGGACGTAGCGCTCTTAAAGTTGTGGCCACTGACTCCAAATTTCGGTAGTAAATTTTAATAATCTCGACTCGTTGTTGGCTCGTATATCTTTCCATGATGAAATGGCAAACCTTACTGAAGAGAAATGTCAAAAGAGCGGGAAAAAATATGGCATCGTTTGCAGTCCCTATCGATTTACTTTTGTAGCGTTTCTGTTAGGAACCCACAATTTTGCATGCCGATATGTTGCAGGAAAGTTCCGAGGGGCGGAAATTTTGACCGCCCCTAAAAAAAAAATTCTGATCAGATTGCCGATACACGTATATTTTTTTTAGACCTTTCTACCAGAATCCGTTGACAGAACCCCATCATTTTAAAGGTTAAAGGTTAAAGTTAAAGGTCAGCCGCATTATTCAGAAAATGTTGTGAGAGATTTGAGAGATGTATTTTGTATGAAAAAGTGTCCCCTCGTAAGTTTTTATGAATAAGGCCGTTGAAAGTTACGAAATAGGTTATTTTACGGTTGAAGAAATTTGGGCATTATTAAATTTTTTTTTTCCAAAGTTGTGAGACTTCAACTCAAACTGTAAGAAATATACGAAATTTGTGGATCAATTGTTGAAGCAAGTTCGTCAATCCGCGTCCTTGTGGGACAAAATAACTCTTGCACGTCCAGTGCGTTCAGAGGAAAATATTGCCGCTGCAGCTGAAAGTGTTTTCGAGCAGCCATCAACGCCCACTCGCCACAGTTCGCAGCAATTGAACATATTCCGCACTTCTTAGCGCAGAATTTTCATAAAGTCTCAGGTATGAAGGCGTATAATGTCCAATTAGCCCAAGAAGTGAATCCCAGTGGTCGTCCGATTCATTTTGGATTCGCTGAATGGGTTGAAAATCTCTTGGTGGAAGATGAACATTTTCACCGAAATATCATCTATCCGTTGAAGCTCACTTTCACCTCGGGGGCTACGTAACCAGTAAAATTGTCGCGCTTGGGACACCGGAAAATCCACACGTCATCGAGGAGAAGCCGATGCATCCACAATGTAAGACTTGTTAGTGCGGTCTTTGGCATTGCCCATTTTTCTTCGAAAATGAGCAAGCAGCCGCCGGTACCATCAAGGGCGAGCGTTACCAGCGATTTGAAGACAATGACATGGTTTAAACAGGACCGTGCTACATGCCAATCGGTCTTTTGCGCACTGTGTTCGAAAACCGCATGATCAGACGAATCTCGCTAATCCATTGGTCGCTTCGCAGCTACAGTTTGACCCCGTTAGATTACACTATGCGACATTTTTGAAGTCACTGAATACAAGTACTTATCGAAACTAACAAAATCCTATTTGGGTTTTTCTAGTTTAGCTGCAGTTCGAATTTTATGGCCTCACGAATACTTTGGCTAAAACTTGATTTTCTCGAAGAACATGCGGAAACCCATTGGAATTTTGTTTCCTGTCGTCGGGATAATTTTAGTTATAGACTAACAGAAAAAGAGTAAAACAAGCTAGCCCCAAAAAATAGCATTTAGTGCCTCAAAATGTCAAAAATTTCGACAAATTTTATTTTTTTTAATCTTTTTTCACCATTTTCGGCCCATAGCTGCCAAACTGTTTTTCACACGAAAACTAAAATTGTTAACTCATATCTTGGAAACCATCCAATGAGATCTCTTTTTTAACTTTATTTTCATCAATTTAATTCCATCATCGTTTGAGGTTCAGCATCATCTGAGCTTGATATCACATTCAATGGCATATCTCTTTCGGTGTGTTCTTCAAGTCTATTGTCCTCCGCGATTTCGGTGCCGGCATCTTCATCGTAATATTGGGAAAATGCAAGTACCCTCTTCGTCGATGTAGACATAAATTCCGGAGTTAACAAATGTTTTCGCTCCTTCTTTCAAACTTTGACCACGAAATGACCACAAACGTAACAAACTTCATTTATTTTTGGACAGATGCTATTTTCCAATTTGATTAAATTGCGGATAAAATTTTACTTTTCGCTTTCGTAAACACTTCTTGAATGAAAAAAAGTGGTGGAACAATTCCTTATAAATACTTCGTACTTTTTTACTGAAGTACCTGCAAAAAAATTGTGTGCAAAATTTTCCTGAAAGGGATTTCTGAATGGGTGCCATTGTCAAGGGTGGTATAGTCTGAGTTTCCTGATACAATACGATAAATTGGTTTTTGCCGTTTGTGTGTGATTTTCATGGGAATACAATCATAAAAACCCTACTGTTTATTAGATAATTTTTTTTAATTCAAAGAATCAAAGAAAGATTCATTAATTTCAAATGATTTTTCCGAACAATTAGACCAGCATTGTTTATTTCTGTTTCACCCTTTGTTCGTAAATTTCACGAGAATTCAAACATAACGGGTTTTTCAACAGAGACGCTACAAAAGTAAATCGATAGGGACAGAAAACGATGCCATATTTTTTCCCGCTCTTTTGACATTTCTCTTCCGTAAGGTTTGCCATTTCATCATGGAAAGATATACGAGCCAACAACGAGTCGAAATTATTAAAATTTACTACCGAAATTTGGAGTCAGTGGCCACAACTTTAAGAGCGCTACGTCCAATTTATGGTCGTCATAATCGTCCTACCAGATCAACAATTGAGCGTCTAGTGGAAAAATTTGAATACACAGGCACAGTACAAAATGCTCCCGTGCCAGTGAGACAAAGAAGTGCCCGTAGTGTCGAGAATATTGCTGCCGCTGAGGCTTCAGTTCCAGAAAGCCCAAATGTGTCTCTCACACGTCGTTCTCAAGCGTTGGGCATCTCTGTGACGTCGCTGTGGCGAATTTTGCGAAAAGATCTTGGCCTACATCATTACAAGATCAATTTGACGCAAGAACTGAAGCCGCTTGACCACCATAAGCGTCGTATGTTCGTAAATTGGGGTGAGCAACAACTTGAAAATGATTCGGATTTTCATCGGAAAATCATCTTCAGCGATGAGGCTCATTTCTGGCTGAATGGCTCCGTCAATAAGCAAAATATGCGTTATTGGTCAGACAGCAATCCACACGTAATCCATGAGTCATCATTACATCCCGAAAAAATTACGGTTTGGTGCGGTTATGGGCCGGCGGCGTCATTGGGCCGTACTTCTTTCGTGATGATCAAGACCGGCACATTACTGTGAATGCGAATCGCTACCGTTCAATGATAACTGAATATTTTTGGCCCCAATTGGATAATATGGACTTGGAGGATATGTGGTTCCAACAGGACGGCGCCACGAGCCACACAGCGAATGCCACAATCAATTTATTGGAAACCAAGTTTGGTGAACGTGTTATCTCACGAAATGGCCCAGTCGATTGGCCGCCTCGGTCGTGCGATTTGACGTCGTTAGATTCTTTCCTGTGGGGCTACGTCAAATCTATGGTCTATGCCAACAATATCGAACGTGAAATTGCAGCAGTATCGGCCGATTTATGCTTGAAAACCGTCGAAAATTGGGTTCAGCGTCTGGACTTCTGCAAGCGTGCCCGTTGTGGCCATGCAAAAGAAATCGAGTTCCATACATAATGGCATCGAACGTACTTTCACAGGAATAAAGAATTTCATGGTATCTATTTGAAAAACCCTTTATTTTTATCACTTTTTAATATCTAATGTAAAATTTAACTGTTTTTTACTTACAGAAGCTGTTAAGGAAGAGGGCATTACATATGAAAGCTTAAAAAAAGAGATGCATTACTGCTTCAAATCGTATGAAAATAGATATTACGCAAAAAATTTAGAGTCTAAAAAACAAAATAAATAAGTTTTAACATTCACTTTTATATATACAGATTTAATTACTTTGCAAATTACAAAATCAGTGGGACTATAAGCAGACCCGATGACATCGTTCTTTATATTGTGGGAAGAGTCACCGTTTAACAGCCTAGAACATTTTTATGTTAAATTCAAGGGGAAACATAAGCGACATAACCACCACTGACGGCTACTAAATATAACTTACGTCAGCGATTACGTATTTGTTTTTTTTACGCTGGGATGCACAAAAATGTGTCCATCTTGATAAAGCAGTGCCTCTTTTCTTTATCAAACATTTAATATTGTGAGTAAGGGACATCCTCATAATAAAGACTTAAAACATTGTCATCCAGAAACAAGACTTTAGCGTCTACATTCGGCAAATAGTAAATACTGTTCCAATCTGTTTGTGGTTCCAATTGTAAAGAAAATTATAGGCTTAACAGAAAAGATATATGTTTAAAACATAAGGTCATCCGCTCAACATAAACAAGGCCACGAAACGTATAAGTGGTGTGAAGTTTTGGTAGTTTTTTTAATTTTAAAGATTTAAAAGATTTGATAGTTGGTGTAAATTAAGTTTTCGTTTTTATTTCGTTTATTTTCAGACTGAAATCCCAGATTTTTTAACACAAGGTATGTAATATTTTTAATTTTTTTTATAAAATCCGAATGATTTCAAAAAGAAGTTCTTATTTAAAATAAAATAACGTATAAAATAAATTACTGCGTCAGGAGAATTAAGCTTTTTTTTTTTTTTAATCGAGCGAACCCATCGGTCTATAACGGGAGAGCAAGGATCATAAGTTCACACGTTACAACCAACTACAGAAATCCTTCACCAGTTGGTATTACACTAACATAAGTAAGTATAAAAGCACATCACGAGATATTAACGTAACAGACTTCATAATATATAATAATTACGAGCAAAATGAAAACCAAATTATAAATCAGACCAGATAGTAAGGATAAAGTAAATTAAATTTACATATGTACGTTAACGAATATACAGCACTAATGCAATCGGTTCAAATGACAAATTATGCTAGACTTTGTCGTTTCCCAACTACCAGCGAAATCTATAAACTGATATAGCTCATTAAAGTCACGACACATTCTCCTAACTGGATCAAAGGACGCATAATTCGAACACTGAAACTCGATGTGAATGAGTTTATAGTACCTCGTGGGTCTCAATGGGACATTTATGAAAATCTTAGATAACAGAAATTCAGAACATATACATCCATCAATTATCTTCAAAACTGTAATAGAGTTTATCATGGTACGTCTACTACTAAGAGTCGGCAATCTGATCAATGCTAGTCTACTGCTATATGAAGGAAGATTGGTTCGGGTTCCATTGAAGATTTCTCAGACAAAAAATGAGAAACTGTTTCTGTACCGATTCAATCATATTAACATACAAATTGTACTGGGGGTCCCAAACAACTGATCCATATTCGAGAATAGGGCGGACTAGTGAAGTAAAAAGATTTTTCGTAATGTGGGGATCTGAAAATTTCTTTGCTCAACGTTTAATAAAGTTCAGAACGCCATAAGCCTTGTTTGCCATCGTAATTATGTGGGAGTTGAAATTCAATTTTCTGTCCAAGAGAACACCAAGATCAACAAATGAATCCACCGATTCAAGAACATTGCCACCTAAAATGTATTTTGCCGAAAATAATGATGACCTAGAGAACAGCATATGCTTACATTTCGCAAAATTAAGCTCCATCAAATTGGTTTCGCACCACGTCTGGAAAGTAGACAAATCCCTCTGAAGTAAAGTATATTGACAAGGATCCTTGTAAGAAAAATAGATCTTCACGTCATCAGCGTACATTAACAATTTAGAGTGCACTATGGAGGCGGGTAAGTCGTTAATGAATAACAAAAATAGAACCGGCCCAAGATGACTGCCCTGAGGCACCCCAGATGACACAAAAATAGATCTTGAGAATGAGCGACCAAATGATACCATCTGTTCTCTGTTCATTAAGTAAGAACTAATCCAATTCAGCATGTTACACTTAAATCCCATTGCCTTGATATTTTTATTTTTCAGTCGAAATATTGATTTTATACCAGGGATAGATATGTTTATCATTTTACAAAGGATTTCAAATATCACAGACACGATTTCCTCATTATTATATGGGATACCATTAATACGGAGATCAGAGGCCACTAAGATTAAATTTTCAATATTTGTGTTTCATTTTCAGGAACTTAAATTTCGCCCGTGACTAATTCTAATTTTTTTTTATTTATTTATTCAAATGTTAACTGATTTGTTCAAAATAAAAAAAAACGTGTCGTCGTCATCCATATTGTGATCGATTATTCCATCGTCATTGCATATCTAAGGTACCAGTAGAGCGGAGAAATGATCTCTCCATGTTCCCAACATGCTCCGCACATCTGCGATGAGATTTCCGACCATGTCTTTACAGAAGGAGTTCCCTAAAACATGTGCAACTAGTTCTATTCCTGACTTTTTGGTAGAACTCTCGGTTTTCGTTTTTCCTTCTGTACGTTTCAATTTGCTCACACTTGCGTTTTCTCCACTGCTGAGTCATACGCCTAAAGGGACGGTTTACCTCCTTTCTTTTTGCTCTATATCGTGCAGTGGCAGATCACGTTGCAATTGACTGAAGCATTGCCATACGTTCAGCGTTATTTTTGACATTTGCTATGCGAGATTCTTTATCGTACCATGGTTTGTTGCAAAGCGGGTTTTCAAAACCAAGTACGGTTGTTGCGGCAGTTTATATAGAGTTGGAAGTGGTTTCTACTGCCCTTCAGGACCGTCGCCGGGAGGGGTGGGATCTGTGCCAAAAGACGCAAGAGCTTCTTTGAGTGGGCTATGGCTACATGTGGTAATTACAGCTTTCCGATGTCTAGCTTCATCTGCGTCTGGTTTCGTAAGAATTTTGCTTAGCCGTGTGCGGACCTTTGCTGCTACCAGGAAGTGATCAGAATCAATGTTACCCTGGATGAGTGCCTTCCAGCAATTACCGCGTGATCAATTTGGTTCTTCGTTCTTTGATCAGGGGATACCCAAGTAGCCTTGTGGACGTCTTGATGCTGGAATCTTGTAGCACTAGTTACCATGTTTTTTTTGCCGCGGCAAAGGTAATCAGTCTTTGGAATCAGTCCGTTGTCGGAACTATCAGCATGTAGACGGAAATTGCCAATAGTTGGATGAAACATATTTAGCACCTACTTTAGCTTTAAAATCTCCTAGTACAATCTTAATGTCATGACCAGGGCAGCGGTCGCATCATCATCTTTCTCTTCTGTCAGGGCATGCACACAAATATTTCGCTTTTATGAGGATTGAGCCTATATGTTCACTAACAGCATTAAACCTAGATACTCGATGTCGCAGTTTTTTGACAACTACAAATCCGCAACAAAATTCATGATTCGCAGTTTCTTTTTCTTGTGCAGCCATTTCCAGTCCATCGCATCTCCTGGATAGCGGTAATATCAGCCTTATAACTTTCGGCGACATCTGCCAATTGGATATCTGCACCTATAGAGAGTTCTTATATTCCAAGTGCATATCCGTAAATCGTGGTCCTTATAACGTTTGCGGAAGTGATCAACAAATAGGGGTTGTTTATGTTTTCGTTTTAGTATATTCACTGTCATTATGAGCGGTGGCGGGAGGCAAACCCAGTCCACCGGGTTTTTGCATTTTACCTAGTGCCAGGATATTTGATTGCAGCCGCCCATTATAGATCAGACGCTGACCAAGGTGCAATTTGTCGAACCCAGATTTTCTTATTTCTTTTTCTTTTTCTTCTGCCTGCTAAGGACAAAAAAGTATGCTGTTTATATCTTGATGAACTTCAGAGACTTCGCTTCAGCCGGAAGTGTATCAGTGATCGCATAACCTATCAGGCTGATCAGTCGTTTCACCTTCTCATTCTAGCTTGCCAGTGGAGGTTCCCGCTAACGCCATTGCCCGGGATATACTGCGTGGAAGTAGTGAGCTGCTTGGACTGCCCAATGAAGGAATCATTTCTGGTCATTCCCAAGTGAATGGCTATCAGAAACTTTCCACCTCCACGGACAGCTCCATTTTGTTGCATATAGAGAGCACAATAAGGACTGTGACTGTGATATTTTATTCTGACCCAACTTTTAACAAAATAGGAAAAATTATTCTTAGATTAAATTAATATTTGAGAGAAAACTGATTAGGCTATTAAAGGGTGTCTCAGTAAGTATGCACTTTTTCATATTAAAATAAAAGCACGTATTTTTTCAGATATTTTCGATTTTTTATTGAATTATAAAGAAGTCATGTTCCGATTAAGTATGGAATAATATATCCGTCAAATGGCACCCACAGCTCGGATGACAGGCCATTAGCCTTTTCGTGAAAATTTTCATGACATTTTCAGAGAGATATGGCTGTATCTCACCGATGATGCGTTGGATCTCAGGAATTATTCGCACAAACTCGAGATTTCACAAAACCCCAAGAAAAGAAATCGCAAGGCGTTAAATCGCATGATCTTGGTGGCCAGTTGTCATCAGAATTTCTTGAGATAATTTGATCTGGAAATCGTTGCTGCAATATATCGATTGTTTCATGTGCGGTTTGGCATGTGGCGTCGTCTTGTTGAAACCACATGTCGTCCAGATCCATGCCGTCCAGTTGTAGTCACAAGAACTCCGTTATCATGTTCCTGTAACAAATGCCGTTCACAATTACTGCAATTTCGGACTCATCTTCAAAACAGTAAGGCCCAATCATGCCGCCTGACCAAAATCCTCACCAGACAGTTGCTCGTTGTGGGTGTATTTGTTTCCCATGGATTGCATCAGGATTTCCTGAGACCCAAATTCCACAATTTTGTGCATGCACGAAGCCGTTCAGATGGAAATGCTCTTCATCGGAGAAGATGAATTTTTTAAGCAATTGGCATTAACTTCACTTTGCTCCATTACCCATTAAACGAATTGCCGGCGCTTTCCATTGTCTTCTGGTTTGAGCTCCTGAGCAAGCTGCATTTTGTACGAATGAAGGTTGAGGAGGTCTTTTGTCAAAATTCGTTAAGAACGATGCCGAATTGATGTTTTCGGCGACACTATCGTTTACAGCAGCAATGAGGCCGACCGGTACATTGACGCACAGGAGTCTTATAGCAAGTTCAGACGGCTGGCTTTTTTCGTGTTTCGTTCTCTCATTCGTGTTTGGCCCCCCAATCATGTTTGAAACATCATGGTTCGCCATACAAAATTTTGAGAGCGAACCATCTCGTTTCAATTCGAAACATCTTACCAAACATGAATAATTTACTACCATCTCTAATTTATTTAGTACGCTATCGCTTTTTTATCTGAACTAGTTGTCAGAATAAGCAAAACAAAGCAAAAAATAAATAAACATAGAGCGAAAGTGAAGTTTGTGTTTAAATATAAAATAAAATCAAAGCCTTGATTTTTAACACAAATAAAACATTTATATAAATCATAAAAGTAACAAAACAGTAAAATGGAGAAAAAAGAAATAGTTAAAAGTATTATCATGTGTAGAACACGAAACACGAATGTGACTTGTGAACAGGGCGATTCACAATCATGGTTGAGTAAACGAAACAAGTGTTTCACATCACCGTCTGAATTAGCTATTACTGTTCATAACCGACACAGATTCTTCAAACTTTTTGACCACTCTTCTTTGAAGTTTGCGAGCGGTCTCAGCATAACTTTCCAAATTTTTTTTAATAAGTTTTCACAATTATAACGCGTTGTTCTTTCGTAAAGCGCTCCATTTTTAATAATCGGAATAAACATATGTGACAGCTGCCAAATTTCAGAGTTGCTACGTGCACAACAATATTACTAAATTTAAAAAGTGTAACCTTACTGAGACACCTTTTAGTTTTGACTTAGGTCTAGAGAAATGCAGTACTGTGGACTAGGGTCTGAGGGAGTAACGTACCTGCACCGGAATTCTGTAACTTTTTAACGACAAAAATCGGTAGTTGAATTGTCAAATTCATAAAATTTCAATACAAAATTTCCGAAAAATTTACCGGAAATTACCCAAAAATTTACATATTTTACGTTTGCGGTAAATAAAATCACGTTTATAATAAAGGAAACAGTTGGTACAGTCAAATGGGATCACTTGCCTATTACAGAAGTGGCTGAGGGCCAATAGTCCAGCAGTAATTTGGGCCACTGTTTTCTCGAACGGCCATTTGGTCATCAAGTCCCTAGAATTAGCATTACTGAATTCAATATCCGCTCAAAACTGCCGCACATCTCTTAACGAGATGTCGCAGGTGTTCGATATTCACCTGCCCTAGGTGTCAGGCTACAGGGTGAATCAGCGGAACTACAGAGTGGACGAGCTAGCCAGGAATTGGAGCGTGTTGGCATTCCCTATCGACTTGTAGGCGTATCCTGCAACAGCGCTCCTATATGAGGACGGCGGAGAAATGGATGATGGGTACAGATTGTGCACGCCCTAGACAAATCTGGTCCATATTGGAAAGCTGGAAATCTATGCACATTTTGTGTTTGGCCAGACCTAAGGTAGCAATGCTTGTTTCAGTTTTGAAGGGACACTCTCTTATTGGTAGACATGCGGCGAGACTAAAGTTCAGTACAAGCAGTAACGGAGAAGAAGAGGAAAAGTCAAATAAACAACTTCTTTGCTTCAAACACTAGCCGGCAGGAAAACGAATACTATGGCATCCTATCTATTTAGGGTCCTGGTAAATTATCTCAGATAGGCATAGACAAGCTATTTAAGCTATTTGGAGCAAACTAAATGGTTCTCCGGTGAGGCTCACACTTAACCTTGGTATTACAATGTACTTATAAGCCTAAGTGAGTCGTTCGTTAACGGCAGCCAACATCGAACATAATAAAATTGAAGGGTATCACACTCAAGAAATGTTTCTCTCGTCTATGATAGATAAAAAGTATATACAAACGCACACATATAATTCACGCTCTTGAATTGATTCCACCTTTATCCAACAAAAACAAACTATAAAATCTGAATGTTAGGATTTTGTCCACCTTCACGCAATGCATCCAATAGTTCAGTGGCAGCATGGACTAAGTCCAGTTTGTTGCAAGCATATGTACTAATCCAACACTCACAGAACTATTTGTTTGAAAATAAGATTGTAACAACCTACTGATCCTCCAGTAGGTTGTTACAATCTCTAATGCGGTTGTGACAACCTCCATGAGGTTATGACAACCTCAATACGGTTCTGGTAACTTCTATGCGGTTTTGGTTACTTCTAGTGTGGCTCTGGTAACCTATAAAGCGGTTCTGACAACCCTTATGCGGTTGTAACAACCTCTAGTGCGGTAGTGACAACCCTTAATGCGGTTGCGACTACCTCTAATGCGGTCGTGACAAACACTAATGCAGTTGTGACAACCTCTAATTCGGTTCTGATGACATTTGCTAAGGAGGTTGTGACAACCTCCAAATTCGATTATGGCTAATTTGGTTATATTTTCTAAGGGTTTAAAAAAAAAAAAAAAAAACGTTTCCCATTACATCCCATGAAGGGATTGGGGAGAGCTTCTCACAACCAGTGAGCTGTGCGCTTTCTAATTTTTCACTCACTGATTGGGACCTACAGTTTTTACACCGATTTCGAACGGTATTTTGAGAAGCTTTTTCATGGCTAAATACTCGATAGTGTTGCCGTCACTATGCGAGGTGACCGCCGCCGAAAGAATTTTTTTTTTAAGGTGGTCAGAGCAGGGATCGAACCCAGGATCTCATGTACAAGAGGCGCGCACACTACCCATTGCACCACCGACGGCCTAAGGGTTTAATAAGGACAAAATAAAACAATTTGTGTTTAGGGATTAGTACATTAAGAAAATTTTCTGTATTATTTGGGCATAAAACGTGTCACTGTTGTGGTTTTGATCGCCCATTTTAAAACGAGTGAGGTGTGTGCTACTACTGTTTTAACTGAAGCTGTATATATGGCGTAAGCACAAGAAAATTTATTGTCGAATAATTATTTGTTATATTAATGATTTAATAATAAATTTTAATGAGTTTATACCCTATTATTCCGTATAATATTAATCACTAGACAACATTATGAATTTAATTCACGAATTAAAGATATTGCCTGTTGCATTTCGTAGGAGGTAAGACAATTATCCATTTGCTTAATTACATTTTAGCACAAAGTATAGTCTAGTAATTTTTCTACGTATTGTCCAATGATGTCTCACTAATCATAATGCTTCTAACCCAATTATATTGATTGTCTGTTGGAAATTCCAATAACTGGTTGCACTTCAATTGTATCTGCTAATAAGTAAACCTATCCCTCGATGTACAGTGTACACTGTACATTAGGGTGACCGCATTTCGTAGTGTGTCGAATTTCAAGGAACGGACAATGTTAACATGAGGCACCACGAGATCAAAGAGCAGCCCCATGCAATTATCATATTTCATATGTTAAAGTATTTGTTTTTTTTTATATTAATTACTTATATTTTAAATCAAGTTTATGAAATTTTTATTTTGAAAAAAAGATGAAGCTCAAAAGCAGAGGTGATTTTTTCTTTAAGTAAAATATAAAATTTTGGTTTTACACTCAAAATAAAGTGTTAAAATATTTTTCTATCACATATAATAGTTTATGTACTGATTTAAATTTTTTTTAACAATTCGAATAATGTGACGAATAACCAATAAAATTCTTCAAAATTATCAGTACATACATACTATGATGTATGTTGTTCCCTCAATTGAATTTTTTTCACATACTATTTTCTTGTCAACCGCTTGAACGTGTTATTATAAAAATTTAGTCAATAATTATTTAAAATTTGTTCGTTGCTTTGTTTTTTTACGGGTCACCCGGTTGCGGACTTGTTTGTTTGGATAAGAACCCGATAAATTTTTAGGAAATCGGTTGATATTGGATGATTCCATTAAGCGAAGAATCATCAAAGTTATGTACATTTGCCACACCTTCTGGTAGATACCGATTTGTAAAGCTTCCCTTTGGTATTAATTCAGCTCCAGAGATTTTTCATGCGGAAATGGATATAAAGGCAGTTATAATATATATGGATGGTTCCATGGTACATGCTTCAAGTGTGGAGGAACATAAAAGAATTCTAGTTCAAGTTTTGGAAAGAGCAAAAATAGTTGGACTAAAATTTAACAAATCTAAATCGAACATTCGCAAGAATGTAATTAAATTTATTGGTAATATTTTTAGTGAGAAAGCAGTTAGACCCGACAAAGAGAAAATAGAGTCAATAGTAGAGTTGCCAACACCTAAAAATGTGCAAGAGCTTCAGCGATTTTTGGGAATGGTAAACTATTTAGGACAATTTATTGAAAATTTGTCGGCTAAGAATAAACATTTGAGAGATCTTCTCAAAAAGGAGACTTTGTGGCATTGGGGTAAGAATCAGAAAGATGAATTTGATAATTTGAAAAGAGAAATATCGAATAGTCCGGTGTTAACATATTATGACCCGATGAAACGGATTACTTTGTCAGTTGATGCCTCAAAATTTGCAATGGGTGCTGTAATAATGCACGACAAAAGACCAATAGCATATTCATCGGCGTCTTTAACTGATTGTAAAGCAAATTACGCTCAAATTGAGAAGTAGTTATTTGCTATACTTTTTGGATGCACTAAATTTCACCAATACATTTATGGTCATAGCGTTTTGGTTGAAACTGATCATAAGCCACTTTGTGTCTCTTTTTGACAAGACCCTACATAAGATCCCCCCAAGGCTTCAAAGATTCATGATGAGGCTTTTGGCATATAATTTGGAAGTGACACATAAGCCTGGCAAATATCTGCATATTGCAGATACACTGTCAAGAGCGCCCTCCATTAAGAGAGCATTCACGGGTGAATATTGACAAAGATATTGATTTACATTGTCATTCTATAATCAATCAAATTGCACTACCAGAAAGGGACGTAGAAAAGATGAGGACATTTGTTCAAGAAGATGAAGTTTTACAGAAAATTATTAACTATGTATGTGAAAGAAGGGTGGCCTAGGGACAAAAAATCGTGTGTTGCAGATGTTGTTCCATATTTCCATGTCAAAGATGACATTAGTTTTATAAACGGTTTACTATTGAAAAACAACAGGATATTAGTACCAAGGGTTATGAGATCTGAAATACTGAAAAAGTTACATGAAGGGCATTTTGGAGTGCAGAGGTGTCAAAGCAGGGCCAGAAATACGGTTTATTGGCCCAATATCAATAACGACATACACAATATTATATCTTGTTGCGAAATTTGCATAAAACATAGGAATTCGAATGCTAAAGGGCAATTACTCTGTCACGATATAACTCCAATTCCACGGTACAAAGTGGGAATGGATATTTTTGAATTTGAAAGAAAATATTTTATATTAATTGTTGATTATTTTTCTAAATATGTCGAAGTTGGCCGTCGGTGGTGCAATGGTTAGTGTGCGCGGCTCTTGTACATGAGATCCTGGGTTCGAACCCGGCTCTGACCACCTTCAAATTTTCTTTCGGCGGCGGTCACCTCGCATACTGACGGCGACACTATCGAGTATCTAACCATGAAAAAGCTTCTCAAATTACCGTTCGGAATCGGTGTACAACTGTAGGTCCCAATCAGTGAGTGAAAACTGGAAAGCGCACAGCTCAGTGATTGTGAGAAGTTCTCCCCAGTCCCTTCATGGGATGTAATTGGAAACCATTTATTTTTTTTTTTTTATGTCGAAGTTGAACCTTTAAATGCAGGGTATTCCATTCAATTAGTTGTGAACAAACTGAAAAGCATATTTGCCAGATAAGGTATTCCAACTATTGTAATTTCGGACAACGGCCCTCCTTTCAGCTCAAATGATTTCGCTAAGTTTTGCTCGGAATGGGGAATTAGTCATCGGACTTCTAGCCCTTTTTTGCCAAGGTCAAATGGCCTTGCGGAAAGGACAATACAAACAGTTAAGAAAATTTTTAAAAAATGTCGAGATACAGGTTCTGATTATTATACGTCTTTGCTTCAGTATCGGACTACAAGAAAAAACAATATGGCGAGTCCGGCGGAACTTTTAATGTCGTGGGTCCTAAGAACGAAATTGCCATCCATGTCGAAAACTTTAAAGCCAAGATTAGTAAAGTTAAATGAAAAGGAGAAGTATATGGCCAAAAATATGGAAAAAGTAAAGCAAAATTATGACAAAAGTACGAAAAATCTTAAACCTGTTGCCGTTGGCAACCAGATTTATTTTAAAAAGAATCCATTTTCTGTATGGTTTCCTGGTACTATTTGTCGAGATTTGTAGAGAACCTAGGTCATATGTGATAAAGGATAAAGAAGGTGTCACCTATAGGAGAAATAGGCAACATATTTTAGATGTTTCAAATAAATCTCATGATAATTCAGAAGTAAAGATTTTAGAAGCCAATAATATTGTTAATGACAATACTCCGGATGTAAACGAAAAGACAATGCGAAATATTGAAAAGTATTACTCAAGAAGTGGTAGGAAAATAAAACCACCAAAAAGACTTGGGTTTGAAGATTAGAATATTTAAGAAAAAAAATCAATATAATGGATATACTATATAATTTCAGCATTTATTCAGTGTTATTCGTTAAAATAATAACATAATAAAAATAATAAATATATACGTATATTTTATATTTATTCATATATAAGTATTTGTATGACTGTTTGTTAAAAACGAAGATGTTATGTATATACTTGTGAATATCCTTATTGCTAATTTAAGTATCATACATGTAGTATGTAACATCCCTGACATAGCGTATAAGTACTTTGTAAGCCAACCATATGATTTTATAATAGGACTTGAATAGAACTGAAGTCAACAAGAACACTGCAAACACAAAAAGTCTTCAATTTGTAAATTTGAATAAAAAACTCAAATTGAACTTACTTTCCGAAATAATTAAATGTTAAATGTCGGTGGTGCTTCTCTAAATGCCGATTGGAAGCCTAGTAAAACTGTAGGTCCCAACCAGTGAGTATAATACTATAAAGCGCACAGCTCACTGGTTGTGAGAAGCTCCACAATTCCTTCATAGTATGTAATGGGAAACCATTTATTTTATTAATTTTCAGTCAACCCTTCATACATGGAGATCGTGTACAATTTTAGTGCATTTTTAAAGTGATTTCCAGCGTGTTTTTTTTTAATATTGTAATGCCTTCATAACAAAAGAAATATACATATCGTAGTTCCGAAGTTATCTTCACGTATATCACCAACTCAGAAAAAATGAGATAAGACTATTTCCTGGGATATATTTTTTAGATCTATCCACCTGTTTAATCCCCACATCCCTATCTCTTATGGTTTCAGAGATATTATGTAGTAATTTTCTTGTATATCCACTTTTTTTTTTTAAATTTAACACGTTATGATACCGTATGAACCATTGTTGTGGATAAAAATAAAATTAATAGTTTCCCATTACATTCCATTAAGGAATCGGGGAGGGCTTCTCACAACCAGTAAGCGGTGCGGTTTCTAGATTTATACTTAGTGATTGGGACCTACAGTTTTACACCGGTTCCGAACGGTATTTTGAGAAGCCTTTTCATGGCTAAATACTCGATAGTGTTGCCGTCACTATGCGAGGTGACCGCCGTCGAAAGAAATTTAAGGTTGTCAGAGCAGGGATCGAACCCAGGATCTCAAGTACAAGAGGCGCGCACACTAACCATTACACCACCGACGGCCACCGGATATACAATAAAAAATATATGAAAATTTTGAATTAAAAAAAAATTTATTTATATTCACGTATGTGAAAAAAATATTTGACATACGTAAAAAAATACATTATCATCCTATTAATATATGCATTTTGTTTTCGTTCTATATCTCAAAAGTAACTCCGGATAAAGCCTATAACATTTCAAAAAAGGAACAAAAAAAAATTGCATACATTGTCGCTGCACCCAAATGTGTAGTGCATATACAAGGTGGCGCAAAAGTAAACTTCCGATGTTTTTTGGCTGTAATTTAAAAAAAATGAAAAACTTTGATTCTTCTTGTGGATTATTTTTATTTGGTCTTTTAATTTTTTTTACATCAAGTCGAGAATATGATGTCATGTAAATGGCCGCTGCCACAGTTGATTGTCATTTGAGCCCTTTTTATGGCATTTTCCATCACTTTGGCCAAAACTTCCGGCGATAGGTCCTCACATTCTTGACGGATATTGTCTTTGAGAGCTGCAAGAGTCTGAGGCTGGTTGACATACACCCGCGACTTCAAAAAGCCCCACAAAAACGTTGAGACGTTGTTCACGTTATTTTTTTCTTATTTGGATTCAAATATAGCGTGTGTTTGGAGCTTGTCGCAAATTAAGTATTCTTGCGTCCAAACACTGGATTTGTATCACAGACAAAGATGTATTTGTATCACAAACACATATATTATAACATATATTAGTCACTGTGTCTCAAACATGTAATATTGAATAGCAAACACAATGCGTTTGCAGACAATTATATTGTATTTGCGACAAGCTCCAAAGACACTTTATATTTGCATCCAAACAATAACAAAATACAGACTTTCAGCGTGTATGTACATACCATACATGGGCAGTGCCCATTGGGCACACTGCAGTTTATATTTACTCCATTTAAAATAACAGTAATCAGTACAGTTTTACTGATAATGAAATTTAGTTTGTACTTACCCATACATTTTTGTTGATTACTGAAGAAACTTTCAGTAAAAATAAATTACATCTTTACTGGTAATGCAAATAAAATTTCAGTATCAGTTAAAAATTACTGAATTCTGAAATTTTTTTAAGCTTCTTATTACTTGTAATGCAAATTAAATTCCAGTATCAGTAGAAATTATTATTTTTGGGCTGAACAAAAAATTATATATGTATATTTGAGGTCAACTCAAAAAGTTACATTGATGGTTCAAAAGAATTTTTGTATTTATTTTTGGTAAATTGGTTAAAACCCCCCCAAATTCCTACACACGGTCCTGGACATCAGTATTAGACTTGGTAGCGCTCTATGCTTCGGATTACACATTAAGTCGCGTTTCAATACTCAAACAACGATCCGCCATAAAAGAAGTAACAAACCGAAATATAATGATAGAGTTTGCAGAAAACTACCAGCACTTAACAATACATTGGGATACTTACATTCAAAAATGGAGATCGCCTCGCAATATTAGCTACCGCAAGGGATGTGGAGTAAATTATAAATGTGCCTGACATTCCTTCTGGGACTGGATTGGAAATCCCTTCAGCAGTATATGATGATTTAGAAGAAAATGGTATTTTGTCTAAAACGGAAGCCTTTGTATTGGACACAACATCGTCCAAAACTGGCCGAATTAAAGGAGATTGTACGCTGCTGGATAAACCTATTGGACGGGGCTTTTTACTTTTTTTATATATGTTGGAAAATGTTTTGGCTGCCGTGTCTACAGATGCAAGTCTCGGATCATCAACAAGATCTGATATCACAATTTTTAAACAAATTAAAAAGCATTGGTCTCTCAGCCAGCAGAACAGATTTATGACAGGTGTAAGTTATTTAAGAATTCTTGAACTAATAGGCGACGAAGCATAATAAATTTTGAGATTTCCATATAAAAAACTGGATAAATCCTTCCCAACATGCGACTGCAAGGATTTTCTGGGGTAACTATAATGTCTCTGGGTAAAAAATCCACCGAGAGGTATTAAATTTGAAATGCCGTATACCGTACACTACGCTTTCTGAATGGCAAAAGCTAATTATTATCTCAAAATTTTAATTTGTTCACATCAGTTTCCAGAAATAGCATACTCAGAAGCGAATGGGTTATTCACGGTTTTGGTTTGATTCAAGCCAAGCTAATAAGGCTCCCTAGAACGATTTAAAACTCAAAACCAAGTTGATAAATACAAAAATATATACCTTAATATATCTGAAAAGGCTGTTTCTAAAATGTTGAACCACCTCTATTATTTAAGCGTAGAATTCGTTGGGTTTACTTTATTTAATGACCGAATAAGTTATAAGATCAAACGCAGGGTGGCGGCAAAAATGTCAGTTGGCGATCCTGGAGATGAGCCAGATCAAGATGAGCAAATCTCAAAACAGCTTGCCCCCAGAAAATAAACTTTTAAGGATTTAATTTCCACAAATTTTGCAGTAATTTTAGGGCATTTATTCTTAATTAATGGACGTACCAGTGATCAGAGGAGCTAACATCGATTCAGATCACTACTTAATAGCAGCAAAAGTTCACACAAGATTAAGGGGAGCAAAAATCGTACGAAACCAAACGGAGAGAAAGCTAGACTTCGAAAAGCTGCAATTACCAGAGGTGGCCAAAGCCTACTCAAGAAAGCTATCGCAACTTTTGGCACAGAAGCCACACCCTCCCGATGACGATCCTGAAGCACAGTGGAACCCCATTTCCGACTCCATAAAAACTGCCGCAACCACCGTACTTGGTTGCAAAAAACCGCTTCGCAACAAACCATGGTACGATGAAGAAGGTCGCATAGCAAATTATGAAAAGAACGCTGCACGTATGGCAATGCTTAAGTAAATTGCAACGCCAGCTGTGACTGAGGGGTATAGGGAAAAAAGAAACGAGGTAAACCGACTGCAGTGGAGAAAGCGTGAGTGTGAAAACAATTAAGACATACAGAAGGAAGACCGAAACCCGATATTTCTACCAAAATTCAAAATCGAAACTAAGGGACGTGGTTCAGGGCCCCCTTCTGTAAAGACAAGGATGGAAATCTCATCGCAGATATGCAGAGCATTTTGGGAGTATGGAGATATCATTTCTCCGCGCTACTAGTACCTGAGATATCCACTGACGATGAGACAATCGATCACATTTGGGCCGACAACGTCGAGTGCTCCCATCTAACCAAGACGAGGTCAGAACAGCTACAAAAAAGCCGTAGGAGCCGATGGATTACCGGAGAACCTGTTTAAGGCTGGCGGCGATGAACTGATACGGTGCAATTTGGTTAGATGAATGCTTGGCGGCGATTGCCTTATATTTAAAAAAGGTGACCCGAGTCTCTGTGCCAACTACCGTGGAATAAGCCTTTTATATATAACATATAAGGTTTCATCAAGTTTAATGTTCGAAAGACTAAAACCAATTATCGCTGACCTGACTGGACCATACCAGTGTGGCCTATATACATTAGGGTGTCCCAAAAAATTTTTGTTTTTCGGTTTTCATGGTTGCTCAAACTAAATTCTGAAGCTCTTAGGGTTTTTCGTCAGATTTGTTTCACATTTTTCGGAAGCGGTTTAAAGGTCTCACAAGTCGAATTTTTCCCAAAAATCGGGTATTCCGAACGTTTTTTTTACAATTTTACTTAAAGCTTGGTCAATAACCACGATTTTCTTAGTGTGTAGGTCGATTTTGCTCAATATGGTACCATGTATTACATTTTTTCGTATATTTTGGATAAATTTTGAAAGTAACGCTTTATAACTATGAAAATTTACAAATCTAATAACGCACTTTAAAATACGGATAAATTCCAAACAAATCTGGAAAAAAATTTGTTTGGAATTTATCTGTCTTTTAAAGTGCATCCTTAGATTTGTAAATTTTCATACAAATTTTAAAAGGTATAATGAGTTATTTAGAAAATTTATCCAAAATTTACAAACAAAAATATTACATGGCATTGCAAAATACAAGTTTACATACATAATACATAATACAAGTTTGGACGTTGTGCTTTAAAAATGTTGACTTACAACCTGAGAAAATCGTGGTTATTGACCGAGTTTTAAGCAAAATTCAAAAACGTCCGGAATACCCTATTTTTGGGAGAAGTTCGACGTATGCGATCTAAACCTCTTCCGAAAAATCTGAAAAAAATTTCAAAAATACTTTTCAGATAAAGCTTGAGCGAAAAAAAATTATTTTTGTTGGGCACCCTAATATACATACTAAGGGGCTATTAGAAAATTCGATTGCTATTAAACCATCAAGCGCGGCATGTCAAGCATCAGTTCAAAAAAAAACTGAACTGAAAGTTTACAATTATAATAACGTGCAAGTTGGTGACAGCTTTCATGCTTTCAACTTTCATACAATTTAATAAAATCTTGCAAAAATCCGTGTACTAACCATGTCATCTGTTATCTTCAAATGAAATTTTATATTGTGCTTGACAGCAAAGCTATTTCACGAGGCGTGATGGCTTGCCGTCAAGCATTTTTGCCTATTAGACGAGCTTGATGGCGTGATGACAAGCCGCGCTGGCAAGCCGCGCTTGATCGTCTAATAGCCGCTTAAGACATATATACGAAAGCCATACACAGAAACAAAAGTAATGGCACAAACTATTTAACCGACCGAGCTTTTATTTATTCTTTTTTACTGATAACATATATTTTCTACTAGGCGACGACCAAGCACATCTGATATCCGATGAACTATTGACGACTCAATGCGTGAAACTAAAATGCACTACATCTGTCAAAATAAGAAACACTCACTTCATCTGCAATTTTGCACACAGATTCAGGAACGTTTATCAATCGCTGACTGGAGGAATATTTCAAAAATACAATTACACACTTACAAGTAAGACTGTGAATTATCTCCCTTTGTCCCTCTTTTATTCTTTTGCTCTCGAGAGAGCATATATGTACAGTAAAACAAACACGGCTGTATTCGTATCTTAAACACAGATATATTTGGATCACAAACACATATATTAAAAATTTTTAATTGTTGTGTCTACAACATGTAATATTGATTAGCAAACACCAAAACCAAACAACAAAAAAGACAGATTTTTTAGCGTGTAGTATACATTTTTCCCACTGCAGTCTCACTTAACTGCATGCTCACTTAATCAGCCAAGCGTATTTGCTTTCATCTACGAGTGAATACATGAAACTATAACGCAACAGTTGCAAGAAGTACTCACATCTTCTGCAGTTTCCACATGCATTCAGAAATTTGTATGAATAAAACTGACTGAAAAATAATGCAAAAGTACAGTTTCACACATACAGCTTTCAGTGTACCTCCTTGTACCTTCTTTATTCTCTCGCTCTCAATAGAGAGTAAATAGTGCAACAAGCACAGCTGTGTTTGTATCCTAAACACAGCTAGACTTGGGTCATAAACGCGGCTAAAGGTGGGCCAAAAAAAATATTAATCATTGTGTCTCCAATATGTAATATTCAATAGCAAACATTTTGTGTGTGCATCACAGATATAACTGTGTTTGGGACACAAGCACAGCTGTGATTATTGCACTATTTACTCTCTGTTGATAGCAAGAGAATAAAAGATATTTGCATATAAACAACAACAAAAGTACAGATTTTTCAGCGTGCAGTTAAAATCGCGTATAAAAGTATTTGGTTAGCAGATTTTATCTATAAAAAAATGGTTTCCTTTTGCCGGGACTGGGGGGAGCTTCTCATAACATATCATAAATTAAAAATATATATTTAGAAACGTGAGAAAGCTCAATAATATAAAAAATTAAGCTATTGAGCGTTGTACTTTACGAAACTTTGTAAATTTTTTGCGAATATGAAACTGATCTGTTATCTTAAAAGGAGTTACAACATTCCATATTAAAAATCGAAATTTAAATGTATCCCGATTTCAACGAAGCCCATAAAATCGCATAAAAGAGAAATCGTGCAAGTCGAGGGATAGGTTTACAGGCAGTATAACTAAAAATATGGGTGGGTTTTGGTTCCTCAGAAGTTCAAACTCTAATACCTTATTGGATTGTAGTTTGCTTAATGATATTGCTTATTAGATAAGGCCTTTGGATCAACGTTTGTATTTCATTTAAGTCCCTGTAATTATTTGGAAACAGACGTCATTTGTCTATTGCCCGTGGATGCAATAATAATATCTCTAATACTATATTCTTTCAATTATTAAATCTTCGATGCGATAAATAAAATAGCTGTTTTCTTTCCTTTTGGCTTCTTAACCATCAGTGTAACAACTTCAATTATCATAATTTACACTGCAATTTAGTTTCTTTCATTTATTGTATTTCATTTGCGTTTAACCCTCCAGCGTACAATAAATAGTATTTTGTAACAACTTGGAAAATAAAAGTCTCATGTGTCTGGAGGTTCATATTGCTAACATGATATTCCATAAGGATATTAATAATGCAAAACTATATAATAAAATAATAAATTAGTTACTGAAAGGAACACGCAAACAAAAAACAACACCGCAAGTTCAAAATTATTGCACGCAACGAACTCTGTAATTGAAATACATAACACCATTTTATGACTTTGAACTCCATGAATATTCTCTAAGGCTGCTTTTGCAGGAAATGGTGTATAGTTTCACAGACAGTATTTCCTTAAGCTGTTAAATCTATAAACAACAATATTTTATGGAATTGAGTGATATAGTATCTTAGTAGTCCGACTACCAGGAACTGAATTCAACAGAAACCCTGCATATATAAATGATTTAATTGCCGGTATTATTCCCTGTAAAACCACAAGTTTTATTCAATTGTGCACAACGGCCTACAATGACATAAATGAACTCATTTTGTGGGCTGTCAGGAAACTTTTATGATGAAATTAAGTTAATGCCAGAAATATTCCTGTGGTTAAGCCAGTTTACTTCATAAAATAGAAACTGCTTTTACGAGTTAATGATTGAAAATACGAATCTAATTATGCAAACCTAATTATTACATTGACAAAAATTATACGAGCAGCCGCAAGTGCTGTGAGGGATATGATTTTAAAGAAAGGTAGTAAGAAAATGGGGCCGTATTGGCTTAAATAACATAAAACTTTAAATGTGAAAATGAGTTTCCAATCTGATTTCGAAACTAATATTATTCGTATAATAAATCAGAGACATTCTCAATATAAGGTTTTGTTGTTTTTTATTACACCTTAAATATTAGTTTTACCTGCTAATAGTTGAGAACCAGCTAACTGATCGACGTCTTTTTTATGTAGAAAGCGTTTGGTTTTTTGAAACCGAGACAATTCACGAACCCACTCGACTAGCATGACTAGTTTCTAACTCAGTGACATGCTCAATGTATACTATGGGATCGTTCAAGTACTACGTATGCCGATTTATTACAATTACACTCCGGTTCACTTATTTAAAGGCACTAAAAATTCCATATTCAGCAGCCTGTATTATTTACAATTTGTAACCGATTGCAGAATTTTAAAATGGAAATGGAAGCTAGACATCCTGAGATATAAAAAAAATCATGACAATAGTGGTTCTTAAGGGTACGGGTTTAGTCTCCTTTTTCCCGGGATAACAGACAAAAATAAGGACAAAAGTCAAAACTGAAATAAAAATGTATATGGGCTGGCCATAGGCCGATATAATTTATTCAAAATGAAATGATCCTAGTTTTATCAGTAGATGTTAGGAAAAAATGTACGTATGTATATTAATTAGCTGTAAAAATTTGAAGAAAAGTTGGAGAAATAAATGAATTTAAGCTAAAAAAAAAAAAAATAGTGGTTTCTTAACTGAAGAACTTTTTTTGGAACAATTTATAAAAAAAGTCAAAAAATGTGATATTTTTTTGGTTCACTTGATTTATTATATTTTTATTATTTTTAAAGTAAGCGCTGATTTTTTGTAGGGAGCGTTTGTTTATTACAATTTATTACATCGTAAACATTTTACGAGTCAAAATAGCAAAACAAAAAAATTTTAAATCTATCGGGAAAAAATAAAATCGATGTTTACCGTTCTCAAGGATATTCCAGCCGCGCAATAGCTAAAAACATTGGACGGAGCCCAACAGTTGTCGACCGTTACATCAAGGATCCCAAGGGGTGTGGAAAAAATTTTAAAGGAAGGGTTTCATTGTCTTTATCTACGTATGACAAAAGAAAAATCATCAGAATTGGTTCTAATTCTGCCTTATCCTTGTCAAAAATAAGAGCTCAAGCTGGAGTGGAAGCGAGCAAGTCATCAGTACGCTGAATAATTAGGAGCTATGAGTATCCTAAATACCTGAAACTACAAAAAAAGCCGCCACTTAATGCTCCTCGTAAGGAACAGCAGCTTAAATTCGCAAGAGGTTACATTGTAAGGGATGTGCAGTCAAGAGGTCATGTAAATTACTGGAGAACCCTTGTATTTACTGATGAGAAGAAGTTTAATTTGGATGGGCCTGATGGCTACAACTATTATTTCCATGATCAGCGCAAAGAAAAGTGTTTTTTGAACCGCCATCACAGCCGAGAGGGCGGCGTTATGGTGTGGGGTGCGATTACGTACTATGGCACCATCGATCTTGAATTTCGAAGTGCATAAATGACTGGTGCAAGCTATAAAACGCTATTGGAATCGGATTTTCCGAAGTTCAGTGAACTAGTTGGTCCCATATCTTGGATATTGCAACCGGTTAACCGGTTTTAACGGGTTTTCGGTTTCGGTTTTGGACACTCTAATTATACTCTAACCGTAGAACATTTGCAGTAAATCTTTGAGTGAAGACTGGAAGATTGAGAAATTGCCCTCCATCATCCAAAACCAAACCATCAACTGTTTGTTTTACGTTTACGGGTGGTAGAAGAAACCTGTTGTCTAGAAATCTAAATAGACCATCTCTTGGACGACAGCATTCTATGTTTCTACATTTTACAATTTAAAGCAAGTATTGGCTTCCATGCACATGTTGTGAATACCATTTAATGTCTGGAAAATCATGAAAATCTTGGCCAACATATTTTGTAGTAACATGATAGTCATCAATTTCCATTGAACTCCTTTTCTCAGCTAACACATTTCATGCAAACTTGAAATTGGATCTGTCTAAATGTTCATTAATTGTAACGCCACGTTCATCCAAATGAGACCCAAAATGGCCAAGAGACAATACCAAGCCAGCTGGTTTCTGACTAAGAGGAGCCATTCTGCGCTCTACTCTGTTATACACACTTCTGCCAGGAGCATTTGTAGCTGAAAACAAAGCATGGAGATCGTGCCGATAAAAGTGTTGTTTTTCATCTGGCCCTCCAACAACCGTCATGATTACCACTTATTTTACCAATCCATGGTCAGGTTTAGCTAATGCTGGAAACTCTTCAAGTTCAAGAAGCGTCCCGAAATTCTGAGCTTGAGTATTAGCAATAGATGTGCTAAGCTTTCCACTTCGAATAGCGATTTATGTTGATGCAGAAAATTCAACGGCTTGCGGTTGTCCTAGCACAATGGAAGTTATTTTGATACCAGCATAAACTGATGGTATTAATTTATGCCGCTCAGCGATTATCCAGTCGTGATCAGGCAGTTTTATTCCATATTCCATGTACATTAGAAGAGATGCTTGCTTATTTGCCGCAGTTACATCAACAGAGACCCGAGCTTTATCGTCTTGAGATATGAAAAATACTTGATCTGGTCCAAGTATGGATTCTATGTTCTCCAAATAATGAATTAATGTATCAGCGAAATTGCTATGTAAGTGGCATTTGTGGTGATCAGTCTCAGTCCGAGTGACCTTAACATGGACTGTCGACACATGCCTTCGTCCCTCTGCAGACTTAGATTTTCGGGGAATCAAACGAAGATATGTCTCACTTCGACTAATGTCAATTCCTATTTTACGTAATTCTTGTATGAGTTCATCAAGAGTTTTTACACTGCGAATAGATTCCATTCGTCTTCTATCATCTGCTGTACTCCCAACTAAAGCAATATCCGCAATTATTTTCAATAGCAATGGTTGATCGTTTTCTAGGCTAAGACGCCCCACTGAAACTATCCTCAGGGATTGTTTTTTTTTATTTATGGCTTTTCATGACATGTTTATTCTGGGCAACTGCGTTTTGAATCTGCCGGTTTAAGACTGTTTCGCTGTTTTTAATTCTTCTGCTGATCTGTTTGTCACCTTGAACACCTCTTGGCATAGTATCTCTGGCAGAATACAAAACCTTCAGTTTTTTTTTTTAGGGTAGAACAATCAAATGTTTCATAACTTTCTGAGAAGGTTTAGCTCTCGGCTGTTTGTCTGTATTTGCTGTGTTTTCCAGCAGTGGCAAATTGTGATTCAACTACGGGTTTTATGTCGTCTTCTCTCTGTTCTTTAGAATTTGAAGCTGGCTGTATCATTTCGTCGCCTAAAAATTAAAATATTATATAGGTACTGCTAATGATTCTCTTGCTAAGCTACAAAAACAAAAAGATGTAACCAAAAAGGGTCGTATGTAACACCCTATAGTGAGCACATTTAAGATGTTCAATGTACTGTAACTTCATCACTTACCTTGGAAAAAAACCTAGTATATTGGATTTATTCTTAGTCGCTGCTTGCAATTCTTCTTCAATTCTTTTAGAGACAATAATAACAAGTTCCTTGACGAACTTTGGTTATAACTTATAAATTACCTATCACTTCGTTAACTAACTTCTGTACATTTAGAATTTGTATGAGATTTTTGAAAACTTTCGAACAATTTTTTGTATAACTTGGATTTGTCTATTTGAAACGACATCTTAAGCATTTTAACTTTGGAGAAAGTGGATCAACGGTAGCACAAACAATAACTTGTCTAGCTTTGCTTACAACACGTCAAATCTACAATCGTACCGAAATGAAACAATGGATTGGCGGAAGAAATTTAGACAAGTTAGTAGCGCGTGGTATTTCCCCCACTCGGTTTTAAGGGAGTTCCTAAACTTATTCAATATTTTTGGGAATCCCCGAGTAAAATTTAATTGAGGTTTTCAATAAAATTTTATAAAGTTTCAAAATTTAAATTATTTTATAAATAAATGCTTG
The DNA here is from genome assembly GCA_963931995.1 of Phaonia tiefii. Classification (NCBI taxonomy): domain Eukaryota; kingdom Metazoa; phylum Arthropoda; class Insecta; order Diptera; family Muscidae; genus Phaonia; species Phaonia tiefii. The sequence goes on from OZ008367.1 coordinate 91,652,424, forward strand.
TAACTCAATAAGATTTTCATGCATGAAAATCAGTTTTAAATGTGTATATGATTTTCGAACTTAAATCAGTTTAATGTGAATTTGAATAAAACTTGTATAGTTTATATTAAACACGAGTTCCTAATTGGAATATGATATACATAACGGGGTTTTCAATAAGAGCGCTACAAAAGAAATTCTTTATTCCTGTGAAAGTACGTTCGATGCCATTATGTATGGAACTCAATTTCTTTTGCATGGCCACCACGGGCACGCTTGCAGAAGTCCAGACGCTGAACCCAATTTTCGACGGTTTTCAGGCATAAATCGGCCGATACTGCTGCAATTTCACGTTCGATATTCGTACGAAGTTCATCAATCGTCGCTGGCTTGATGGCATAGACCATATACTTGACGTAGCCCCACAGGAAATAATCTAACGGCGTCAAATCGCACCGCCGAGGCGGCCAATCGACTGGGCCATTTCGTGAGATAACACGTTCACCAAACTTGGTTTCCAATAAACTGATTGTGGCATTCGCTGTGTGACTTGTGGCGCCGTCCTGTTGGAACCACATGTCTTCCAAGTCCATATTATCCAATTGGGGCCAAAAATATTCGGTTATCATTGAACTGTAGCGATTCGCATTCACAGTAATGTGCCGGTCTTGATCATCACGGAAGAAGTACGGGCCAATGACGCCGCCGGCCCATAAACCACACCAAACCGTAATTTTTTCGGGTTGCAATGATGACTCATGGATTACGTGTGGATTGCTGTCTGACCAATAACGCATATTTTGCTTATTGACGAGCCATTCGGCCAGAAATGAGCCTCATCGCTGAAGATGATTTTCCGATGAAAATCCGAGTCATTTTCAAGATGTTGCTCAGCCCAATTCACGAAAATACGACGCTTATGGTGGTCAAGCGGCTTCAATTCTTGTAAGGATGTAGGCCAAGATCTTTTCGCAAAATTCGCCACAACGACGTCACAGACATGCCCAACTCTTGAGAACGACGTGTGAGAGATACAGTTGGGCTTTCTTGAACTGAAGCCTCAGCGGCAGCAATATTCTCGACACTACGGGCACTTCTTTGTCTCACTGGCACGGGAAAATTTTGTACTGTGCCTGTGGATTCAATTTTTTCCACTAGACGCTCAATTGTTGATCTGGTAGGATGATTATGACGACCATTAATTGGACGTAGCGCTCTTAAAGTTGTGGCCACTGACTCCAAATTTCGGTAGTAAATTTTAATAATTTCGACTCGTTGTTGGCTCGTATATGTTTCCACGATGAAATGGCAAACCTTACTGAAGAGAAATGTCCAAAGAGCGGGAAAAAATATGGCGTCGTTTGCTGTCCCTATCGATTTACTTTTGTAGCGTCTCTGTTGAAAAACCCTTTAAATTATATAGTTATGGGTTGCGAAAGACCTATTACACTTAGAATTTTCACAATATCGATGCCTGCAACTTTTGTGACATGTTTCAATGTTATTGTCGTTTATGTTACTGATTTGTGTGTATTTTGTTTAAATTTAATTTAATTCTCAACACAAACCAAGTCAAAGCCAAACACAACACAAAAGTAGTAACCATGAATTTTCAAAATCAAGTCAAAAACTGAAAATACACAAAGAGAAATTGAAAAAAAATACACCAAACACAATGCCAGGGCATTTCATGGCATTTTAAATAAATAAATAAAGGGATTAGGGACAGGTTCTCACAACCAGTGAACCTTGCCTAACGAATGTAAAATTCACGAATTTTATGGCTGGGATAAATGCATTGTGTAAAAGTTCTAAGTATACGAAATGTTCGCTAAATAAATGCTACAAGTGCCACATGTGTAATTTAATTTAAAAAAAAAACGGTTCCACCGGTTTTTACCAAAATTAAAAACCCAAAACTGGTTTTTGAATAATTGAGTTTTCGAAGAAACCGAAACCCGTTTTCTTGAAAAATTGATTTTTCGAATAAACCTGAAACCAATTTTAAAAAATTCCTGTTTTGTGCACTACTTCGATCAATGCTCTTCACCACCTAACATTTATTTCGATGACGACACCATCGGGAACTTAGTCATGAAAATCCTTCATAAAATACTGTTCAGAACCGGTGTAAAACTATAGGACCCGATCAGTGAGTGTAAAATTAGGAAGCACACAGCTCACTGGTTGTGTAAAGCTCTCCCAAATCAATTCAGGGGATATAATAGGAATCCATATTTTATATAGAAATTGTTCCTTTATAAGACGGAGAATGGGCTGGAAGTAAATCTGAGGAAATCCGAGTTCGTTCTCCAGGAGCCAGAAGTGTGTGTATATTGCGCCTGTATATTGAATAGTTCAAAATAGTCAGAAGTGACTTCCCACAAAAATCCCAGTTTCAAGCGTGACACTGTGGATAGGAATAATAAATCCACGCTTGAGCTGTATTCGTAAAAAATGTCCACGCAACGACTTATCCCGGAAGTTGATTTAATGGTATGGATATATTTTATTCACCTAAAACAACCGTAACCGAATTTAAAGGATGCAACCACCCCAACCAGCGGGTTCTATTGCACATAAACAACTACCACAAAAACCAACAAATGCTCAAATTTTTGTTCGCATTTAGACTCCATTTAAAGCAAGCTACTGTGCATAACCAATATTATTTTTATTCGTTATAGCCATTATTAGTCTACTCGAATGTTAGTCGATTCTAAAAAAGATAGGAAATGTTTTAAAAGTTATGAAAATATCAAAATGCTACATGTTTTTGCTTGTAAAAATAAAAAATCAGTCATATTAGGTTTGGTGTTTGATTTATATTTTGTATGTAATCATTTGATTCTTTTATTCAGTTCGTGAGAGAGAAAAAAAATAATGGTAGTCGGAGCTAATAGCCTTGGTCATCCAAGGATAAATCGTTGTCATTTAGCCTCAATGATTTCATAATTTAGACAGTTCTGGTACTTTGGAGGTTTTATATTTTGTGACGGATTCCATATAAATAAATGATAACATATCTATTATTTTACGCGACCGATACATTCATATTTCAGATATACCACCCTAACTAAAAAAGAGTCATAACTCAAAATGTACAAATTTTCAGTAAAAGCAAAAAAATGGTTGTACAAATTACAAATTGTATGAAAATTCTCAATAATAGACGTGTATTCATACGGTTTTTTTTTTTGACGACAGCAAATAGCAAATGCGGACAAATATTTATTTTTATTTTTAAGCAAAAAATGCAAAATTGAAAATTTTCAGTTATGACTCTTTTGTAGTTAGAGTGCAATATACACACAAATATATCTAAAAGAATATGTCAACTGTTTTTATGGTTATTGTATGTGCAATTTTAACACACAACGTAAATTGAAATCTATAAAACTGTAACTCAACGGACACAGGTAAGGTTTGAACTATCCCAAACTATCGTAATAGTTTACGCAAAAATATAAAGCATAATTATTCACAAAATGTCATAATATGACTAAATGTGATGATTAAAGGTGTCCTTATATGTAGGGAGAAATTGAAACACGTTTCGATTCCAAAAACTAGGACGGATTTTTTTTCCATTTGGTCTAAGAGTAAAAGAAACACCAGTTTGGAGTTGATCGAAAATCGTTTGACCGCCGCCCAAGGCCATTCAAAGTGAAAATAGTAGTTTCAAGGCGGATTTTTTTTGTTTTTTTAATTAATTTAAATTAAGACCACTGAAACGATTATTTACAATTATTTCCTACTGTTTTTCCGTTTCTACATCAAATTACCTTTCCAACGAGCTACTGACGAAGAAAATCGGACAAAATTTGTGAAACTTACAGCGTAAAACGTAAAAGATTATTTCAATTAGCCAAAGTTAAATTATCCAAATAATTAGTTTTCAAACCAATATTACTAAAATTATAAATTTAAATAAATTTTGAAGCATTATTATATTAGTAATCAAAATAATTTTTAAACTAAACAAGATTTATGATAATTCGGATGCTTTTTTCGGTAGTTTTCGATAGCTTGGAACAAAAACTGCTTCCCCTCTTCATCGTTTGTGAGTACTCGATTGAAGTCTTTCATGAATTTAACGCCTCGTTCGGCAACATCATTATCGACAAATAAATTTCGGCAAAATTCAAGCCCTTTTTGAAATTCTGCATTGCTAGCCCATGTCGACGGGTCAGAATCCAAAAATCCTGCCGATATATCGAATCGAACGAAAAACATTTTAGTTTTGATTCACACGAAATCACTGAGATTATACTGGGATATATTTTCTGGGTGCAATAACTTTCGGCCATCAATCAACATAACAGCAGGAGTCTCCGATGTCAAACGACCAATCATTGCTCTCTTTTCTTCCAATGGAACACTTGAGTCGAAAAACGCCAAGGCCACAGCCTCGTGTGACAGATACCACAGATGCGTTCCCATTTTTTCCACTATCTTGGCAGATAATGGTGCGTCGATCTGTGCATATCTGATGCAGTCCTTCATACAATTTATGTCTTGATTCGGACTTGCGATAGCGTTTGTGCATCCAAACCAAGCCCTGACGTACAATCGTATTATGAAAATACACACATCGCGAATACCATTCCATTGGACTTTTGATACTTGAAACTGTTCGCGGAACAGAAAGATTTTCAGATCGTATATTGCCTTTCCCATAAAACGTGCATGGCTTGTTGGTCCAGGAGATCGAAAAGTGATTGTAGTATCGCCAAGAAATGCCAAAACAAGTTCCAACATCTCTTTGTAATCAGCTCGGCAGTGGTTTTTGGTAAATTGGTCGCGACAAAATTTTTTAATGTCATCACATTCGGAATCAGATATTGCCGAACGAACGGTAACATCTTCGAGGCCATTTTTGAATATTTTTTGTTGATATGTTTCCAAGCCGTTGCAAAACGTTCGAACACAGGGACTTCCGGCGCGCTGCTTTTACCCAGCTTCAATTCAAAGACGTCGCGTAACAAAATTTCGTAAATGTGATGGCGGCATGGTAAAGGCATGAGTTCGAGGCCAGAAAATGACTGCAATAGATTACAAGCGCCGTTGTGAATGCCAGTGTTGCTTGAAGTGGTATCAAATGCCATTGCCTTTACTCGAGCTATCAAATTCCACTCCATTAGCAACCCGTGAACTGCTATGGCAATGTTCTCGCCAGTGGAAGACTCGAGTTTCGGAGCGCCAAGAAATTTCGAAGTGCCATTGAAACTCACGAGGACGGCTATTCGCTCGACTTTCTCTCTACCTGTGATGTCGGGCAGCATTTTACCATCCCAATGAACTACTACCGACTGGTTACCGCTTAACTAAGTTATTTAAAAATAATAAAGTAAAATTACCCATTAACCAAGTACATACTACTATAACGAACTAAATTTAATTTACGTTTTCGATGAATTCAGCTTGAATTTTACGGCTCTCATCTTCACGGTATGCTATTCGTTGACGGCGGACACTCGAACGATTTATGACAAGCTCTTCCACGCTGCAGTTCAATAATCCAACGGAAAATAATGCTTTAGCCATAGCGATCAAAACGTGAATTGACATCCCATCAGTTATCTTCGCTTGATCAAGAGCGCCTGCAAGTCGCGCATCAATGAAATGCTTCCGTCATCTTTTTACGACTGGAAGATCCTCCATGTGAGTACTTTCTCTCAGTGCAACGTCACTTGGAACGTGAAAATCAGCTTCGGGCTCGTCAACTTCGTCAGCAGGGAGAGTCGCGTCGATTGCCTGCATCATTTCATCATATTTTCTTTTTCTATTTTCTTCTGCTTCCTTGTATTTTCTTCTGCTCTCTGTTCTTTGTTCACGATGTGTCAATACCACATCAACGCCAATCATTGATCCCGGCCGACCCTTCTGTCTTTGCAGTAACAAGAAAGCACGATCTTCTTCGTTTCTCATTTTGTTGAGGGCATCTGCGTGTGCGAAGTCAAATAAATCGTCCAAACCATCCACGAACAAATCTTCTGCTCGTTTTTGTGTTTCAGTGTCTCTGTCGGCATGCTTCCTAATTCCGTCCCAAGTGTTGTACATTTTTTCAATTTTTTCAATGCACCACGACTCTTGACTCATGTTAATACGTGCTTTTTGCCAAAACAACTGAACTTCTCGCAACACCATTCTGGCACTTTCTCTTTTGTTCAATCCACGAAAACGCATATGAAAAAAGAAAACTTGAAGCACTTGTCTTTTGGATGGAAGTTTGGCGCCGACGATTTGGTGTTCAACTCTCCCAACCAAGAAAATATTTCGCTTTGATTCATCAGCACTTCGAGTTGTTAGGGCGCCAGACATTATAAATGAATTGAAATCAAATGCAAATGCACAACAAACGCTCGGATTCACACTGAATGTACTGTACGATTCAAAGAGACAAATAAATTATTCACGTTCTACACTCTACTGTTATGAATTCGACTGTCACGCGATGGGTGCGGCTTAAAGGTGTTCACGATAAAGTACTATTAGGTAGTATTCACCACTCTCCTAAATAACAAACGCTGTAAGTTTCACAAATTTTGTCCGATTTTCTTCGTCAATAGCTCGTAGGAAAGGTAATTTGATGTAGAAACGGAAAAACAGTAGGAAATAATTGTAAATAATCGTTTCAGTGGTCTTAATTTAAATTAATTAAAAAAACAAAAAAAATCCCCCTTGAAACTACTATTTTCACTTTGAATGGCCTTGGGCGGCGGTCAAACGATTTTTGATCAGCTCCAAACTGGTGTTCCTTTTACTCTTAGACCAAATGAAAAAAAAACCGCCCTAGTTTTTGGAATCGATCAAACTTGAAATATAAGGACACCTTTAGTGATGATGCATTTACAAAGTTTACCGAGAAGTTTACGCAAAAATCTCGTGGGCTTTTGTTACAGAATGCCCGTATAATTCATATATTATTTAGTTCAAACAATCCCTAATTTAATTAATCTCTGCTATAGAGTTTGCAATTGACCTATAAATTATAGTTGTTTTGATAAAATGATTTGACCATCACTCAGTAATAGTAAATATTTATGAATATTATAAACGAAGCTATTAATAAGCCAAGACCCTTTAACTGTCGCAAATTTATAATATTTGAGTGATTAAAATTAAATTACAGATTTAGTATTGATAGGACCTACAAATTAAATACTATAGCCTAAGCTCCAGAGTGAGTTTAAATAACTTTTGGATAATTTTATATTTGGGTTTGAAAATGTCGAGGTATTTGGTTTTTAACAGATTTGGATGCTAAACCTTAACATTTGTTAAAACAAAGTAGGGAAACGGATTTGAATGGGCTCGATAGCTTAATTTCAACAAATCCAACCATTTTATATGTAATTACACTAAATGCTTGATATATTTTGCCATGAGAAAGTTAATCATCGTTATAACTGATAATAACTAAATGTAATGTTAGATTAGGTAGAATTTGCCAATAACGGGGGTTTCCGATAAAACCATTGCCCAGGACATACTGCGTGGAAGTAGGGAGCTGCTTGGACTGTCCAATGAAGGAATCATTTCTGGTCACTCCCAAGTGAATGGCTATCAGAAACTTTCCACCACCACGGACAGTCCCATGTCAAATGTATGTAAATTACAGATATATAAATTTTTCATCTTTTGAATCCTCTATCGACAATCAGCATTGGCTCTAGTAGGAATTAGTCGTGAAATAATGCTGTCATGCCAAGAAGATGTCTTATATAAAGCATGTCTTCATGACGAATTTTCACACTGGGGTGTGCGAGATATTTACATTAATAAAAATAAAAATTGAACTTCAAATATTTTTTATTTTTAAAAGTGAATTTGTTTTATATTATTTTGAACAGGGGATCAACTTTTAAATTTAAAAAAAAAATTGTCATCTAAAACAAAATATATATTTGAGTGCAGAATATCTTTAAGATACGAGTACATTTCTCTAGTTAATGACTCAATATACGGAACTTTATCGTTTTCTGTTCAAAACGAACATTAAATCTTAGAAATATTCTAACATGGACTGAATTGAAAGCACAGAAATCTGACTTTATTGTAACCACAAATTTAGAGAATAATGTCATTTACATACAAATGCTGACTGGTTAAATAGAATTTGGCGCCATGACCATGAAATGCCCGGAATGCAAATGAAATCATTGTTATACAATCATCGTGCCAATCCTTAAGTTTTATTGTTATGGCGCATTTAAATGGGTTTGTTAGACGAAAACAAATTGTTGTATTTTATATGAACTCATGCCCATATTTATACTAAAGAAAATGTAAATTGTCTTAAGAACTTCAATGAACTGAGAGTCATTTACATAATAAATGTTATTTCCGGACAAGGAAAACTATAGTTTTCCATAGTTTATATAGAACAACATACAAGGTTTATAAATGTTACTATTGCTCTTGTAACTAGTCAGCATGGTAAATTAAGGACCACATAAATCCTTATTTGTTCATTTCTGATTAAAATAGAATATTTGATGAACATATTTGATGTTCGTGGAATATATCTTTAAAATTTTATTGTATTTACAAATTCCCAAAGGTATTCTGCTTTGGTTGTTTTGTAAATGGAATTCATGTAAATGGAATTCATAGTCTGGGTGGAAAAAACGTGAAAAACGATGCTAGTTGGAACAATGTTAGTTAATGCGAACCCATTTGTTTATTTTTTGTATCATGTCTATATCAACATGACCCTGGGTAGGGAAATGGGTAGCGTGCGTAACTCAGGTTGATGATGACGTAGCATATTTCGGGTACTGTTATCTCACTAAGAAACTATTCAAATTCGGGGTAAAACTGAAGATTTTGATCAGTGAATACATAAGTTAGTAAATGCTTAGATCACTGATTGTGAGAAGATTTCCACTATTCCTTCATATGATTTAATTGGAAAGTCTATACAAATAAAGATAGGAATTTCGGTTACTTTTCTGGGATATACTTCCACCCTGCATATTTTGCAACCTTAAACTTCAAGACTGCATCTTACAAAAGATTTCATTAATATTGGGGGCAACAAATGTCATTCTTTGAATGTTTATTTCTTACAAAGTTGGTACCAATAATATTTCATAGAATTATGTAGAACAACATTTGTGTAGTTTCTCATACCAATGAAAGATTATCTTTTATGGAAATTCTAACATTAATTTTCGCATCTAAATGGCTTTTATAGCTTAGTGTAGTGTAAAATAAATAAGAAGGATTCAGGATAAATTCAAATAAATTCATCGGATTCAGGTAGAGGAGGAATAACCACTACATAAATTTCAGACGGGTGAACCGACTTAAACATACCGTTACCCTAAGTCATCCACTGCGTCCGAGTTCTGTTAAATAACGCTTATATTCCTCCCTATGTTGAACAGATGGGCGTGGTAAATGTGACCATATACAATGCTGATTTACATTTCGCTAAATATTATTTAATGCCCAACTTAGGAACGATCGTAAGTGGTTTAAGGGAATTTCTGTGACTACCAGCCAATTGTCTGTGCATGACCCCGAGGGGTCATTGACCTTCCAAAACGAAAATAACATATTTCACCAACCAGTTCGATCTTTTGCCTTATCCCTCCAGTTGGCAATACCAGGTGTACGCAGGGATTCGTCAATCTTATCCCTCCAGCGGAGTCATGGCCTTCCAATTTTTCGTCTTCCTTCGGTTCGGTTTCGAAAACACATCGTGCCGGTTCGTCTTCAGCTATTCTACTGACATGACCTAACCAGCGCAATCGCGTTATCTTGATCCGCTTAACTATGTCAATATCGGGATATAGCATATACAGTTCATGGTTCGTGCGTCCGTCGCCGATACTCGCCGTTGTTCACTATACGGCCATACATTTCCCAGAGTATTTTTCTATTGAAGTTTCGTCTGCTTGCGATAAGATCCAGGATTCTGCGCCATAAAGCAAGACATGTTGTATGAAAGTCTAGTATAGCTGGAGTTTTCGTACTCGAGAGAGGGCTTTGTCCCTAAAGCGCTTGTTTAGCCCAAAATAGCATCTATTCGCAAGCACAATTCTCCTCTTGATCTCAGCAGATCCGAGGTATATAAATTCGCCAACTACCTCGAAATTATAATAGTTATCAACGTTCACGCTTTGGTCTACTCGCATGGAGGCCCTGCTCGTTGAAATCGGTGGTTGGCGTTAGATGACGTGGAGTGTTCCACGTGATTTATCGGACCACCTAACTTTGGTATGGGAGGTACCAGAATGGGCGTAGCAATCACCCCCATTTCCTCCAGTTAAGTAGAGATTTACAGATTGATATACTGTGTGTTGAAACTAATCACATAGCAGAAAATATGATTAGTAGAAATATGATTTTGTTTTAGATATGTCGATTTTTGTGGGAGGTAGCAGAATGGGCGTGGTCAAAACGCCCATTTTCAATCCCAAACTAAGTTTGAACAAATAATAGTTACTCACAAGATTTCATTGTGATGGGTAAAGATTGTGTTGACCAGCCAGCCAGAAGGACGGACAAGTCCTAAATACCTCCATTATTTTTAGAATTAAATGACATATACCACCATCCCTATGGTTGAGGGTGTAAATATACGCATATCGCCGTTTTGAAAGTTTACGTCTGAATTTTTTTTTAAGAGGGGTTGAAATTTTTTCCCTTTTGGACATTCTTACATTTCAGATATAGGATGTGTTCGGCAATACGATGTAAATATTTACGAAAAAATAATTTGTGGAATACTTTAAGCCTCTACCGCCTCAATATATGGTCTGTTTTGTTCTTTTTGTAGAAAATGGTAAAGAAACACCCCAAAAACAGGGGTGTAACGAGTTAAAATATACCACAAAAAAATTTGTCATGAAATTCTACTATAAGTTTCTTAACACTCAGCTTGAATGCCAAAAATAAGTCAAAACTGAAAATCCATTTACGGCCTTATTTGGTACTTATTCCGAGTTGGCGCTAAAAAGTCACACAAAACTGCATATTAGGGGGTTGGTGTATATTGAGAAAATATTCTACGTAAAATTCCACTATAAGTCACCGGACAAAAGAAAGCTGTACATATAAATGGCCGTCGGTGGTGCAATGGTTAGTGTGCGCGCCTCTTGTACATGAGAACGTGGGTTCGATCCCTGCTCCGACCACCTACATTTATTTCGACGACGGTCACCTCGCATAGTGACGGCGACGCTATTGAGTACTAAGCCATGAAAAGGTTTCTCAAAAATTCAGTTCGGAACCGGTGTAAAACTTTAGTTACTACATTTAGTTACTAAACTTTTACTACATTTAGTTACTACATTTTTCTTCTAGCTCTCGGTAATTCTCTGTCGCTATCAAACCATGTCCACCATATGTCAGCTGCAAGATAATGAATACTCTGCCCTTTCTAGCGCTTTCCAATAGGTGCACAAGTTTGATGAAATCGTTCATCATGTTCATTGGACACTGTTGCCAACTGATGCTCAAAATAATCCATACGAAAATTCAAAAAATTAATTTTTTCAAAAAAAAATTTTTTTTCGTCACCATGACGACGTATATTCCAGCAGTAGGTGAACGATTTTGCCTAGAAAGTTGTAAATAACATCCTTAATGCTCCTCCATGCGGCAAGATCGTTTGGTGAGAGTATTTGCTCAAATTCATTGTTTTGCATAAGTTTCCGTGTAAAGTTCAGACGTAAACTTTCAAAACGCTGATACTGTTGTATCCTTTTTTGACCCTCTCTACCAGAATCCAATTCTCAGAACCCTGTTATTTTCGAAAAACGTTTCATTTTGTTGTACAGAGTTATTTTTCATATTTTTCCACACATCCCATAAATTTCTCCGTCTTTAATGTGTAGCTGTCAAATTCGGTGATACCTACTGTAGTAATAAACACTTGACTGCAAAATACCGCGCTTTGTTGGAAATATGAATGTTTAATTACTGTGGATGTGTGAAGAAAATTGTAACGCAGAGTTGAGATATAAATATAAATATTGGGATGAGGTACAGCCCGACTCGAGCACATTATTTTTCTCCCCCTGAAACATGTACTTTCACGTGTCAATGATTAGGTTGGAATTCTAGAAAGCTTCCCTTTAGATATTATGTAGGTTTGATAAAGATTTAGATCCTAATTCCATTGTCACAGTTCGGGCTTTTTAACATTGTATTTCGCATCCTCGGCGGGAGCCAGGTTCTAGATTTAGACCCCTATGTTCTGACGGTAATTTTTTTAGAGCTTGGCGTACATTCCGGTTTTGCTATACACCTTTAGGATTTTTTCTCACCCAAAAAATTTGACCCACCCTAATGTACACACATACAGCCATGGACAGATAATTGCATAGAGTAAATATGGGTAGAGAAAATCTTTCACTCACCAAATTTCTGACATTTGTCCTCGTGTGATGTATACGTTTGATGTTGAAAAGAATTGCTTTATTAATACCAGATAGAGGCAATGGTTCAAAACAACGAACAAAATAACGACAACGGCATTTCGTTTTGTGTGTTAAAATTAATGTGTTAAATACAACACAAATGTATGCTAACAATAACAGTCAATAAAAAAGTTTAAAACACATTTAAATTTCACAGTTTTTCACCAAAATGGCATGAAAAATTAAAGCAAGAAGTTATTGTAATTCCACCTGGTGTATATCACTTTTCGTCAAACATCTCTCTATCACACCGACCGCATCACGAAGAGTGTGAAAGGAAACGTCAGATGAGACAAATGGCGGCTCTACTATAAATTTACTCTGTGGTAAATTGGAACAAACCGTTGCCATAAAATAATTTTTATATAATTTTTTTTAGATTTTGAATTTTAGGACCAATTTTGTTAGATTTAGTTAATGTTTGAGAAGTTCATACCATAGATAAAGGAAATAATAGATACAGCGAAGCGAGCCCATTTGTGAACTTTGTTCACTAGGTGGTGTCCTGTACTACTGTCACATTCATTGAAGTTTCCCATAATTGACATTTATTCAAAATTGTGGGAAATTTTTGTGAAACTAATTTAAACAAGGCAAAATGTGATAAAATATAAATCATTTTAGATAATAGCATAATTTTCTTATAAAAAGATGAACATGCCGGAACGCCTTTTTAATCTAAAAACTTCCCCGTCCAAAAACTTTAGCAACGTTTTTAGTCGCAGATGCCAAAATTGTTAGAGTGTCTGAGGACTCTCAACAAGGAATGGTACCTGAACCGAAGGAAGAACTAATTTACTTGGACATAGTCGGTGGTGACGTGACTTTCAATTCGATGGCCATCAGATATTCTACTTTAAGTATCGTGCTGTATTCTTGTTTCGAAGTGATATTTTTGTTGAAAATAATTTTTTCTTTTAATATGAAATTTTAGAATTGTAATGTCTAATATTTTTTTAATTTTTTTTTTTGGAAAAAAAATCCCATTTTTACTTTCAACGACATCTAGAAATTTACAAATTACACTAAAATTTTTCAAACATCTATTCTTTAGTTTACTTTATCTATGATTCATACTACAAGTTTACAAGGTCAGGATCGCTTTTGTAATTGAAAAATGGTTGGTTTTTGTTGGAATAATAGACAATTCAGTTAACCACACTCACTGGCATGACTACACGCAACAAAATTAGTTTTTTTTTTCATGTTTGGATGCAAATATAATGTGTGTTTGACGCTTGTCGCAAATATATTATACTAGGGTTCAAACACAATGTGCTTGCTATTCAGTATTACATGTTTGAGACACAATGATTAATAAGTTATAATATATGTGTTTGCGGTCCAAAAACAGCTTGTTTCTGATACAAATAAAACTGTGCTTCTTACACATTTCTTAAATGGTTCCATATAAAATTATTAATCTTTGCAAGTAAACAGGCTAATGTTTACATTAAAATATGTGTGAGTTTAAAAAAAACAAAAAAAATGGTTTCCCATTACATCCCATGAAGGAATCGGGGAGATCTTCTCACAAACCAGTGAGCTGTGCGCTTTCTAGTTTTATACTCACTGATTGGGACCCAAAGTATTTTTGAGAAGCATTTTCATGGCTAAATACTCGATAGTGTCGCCGTTACTATGCGAGGTAAGCTCCGTCGAAAGAAATTTTAAGGATGTCAGAGCAGGGATCGAACCCAGAATCTCAAGTACAAGAGGCGCGCACACTACCCATTCCACCACCGGCGGCCACATGTGAGTTTAGGACTTTCAAATATTTAAATATTTCGAGTGTGTTCCAAACATATACATGGTTTCTGCAGAATGTGTTTGAGAGAATATGTTACAGAGGCCGTGTTTTTCAGCGCGCAGTTTCGAACTCCGTGACAATTTCATCATCAGATGCCACACTACTGTGCCTAAATTGATACTATCGGTAGATGATCAATCGGATATATAACGACAAACCCAAATATGCAATTTACACATTCGAATTAGTATCGATCGAAGATCCCTAAGTAACAATGCACACTGAAAGGTCTATAATTCCAATGTTAATGTTATAGTTTACCTGATCAATATTCAGTAGTGTAACCTTTATTTCTAAGTATCGCTTGAAATCTGCGAGACATGTTTTGAATCAAATTCTGGCAACGCTCTTTGGTAATCGAGTAAAAAGCATTCTGTATTCCAAGCCAAAGTTTATCCAAGTTATTCCACATATGTTGAGCATTCGCACATTTCAAATCATTTCAGATGTTTCAAATTGGGTCCAAGTCGGGAGTTTGATCTGATTCAACTTCAGTGTTTATCTTCATGCGGTGAGCGCAAGAAACCTGAGCGCGAGCAATAAATAAATAAATACTAATAATACATAAATAATCATTGAATGTTTGGTCCGACATTCGCATTTAATTTTTATAATCTTTTTCTCACTGTCTTTCAATGTTTTTAAAAGTTTTTTGTTTGAAAATTTATTTCAATTTATTAACCAGTAATTTGACCAAATTTTATTCGTTGCTTTTTTGTTTTTCTGTAATTGTCTTCTTCTTCCTCTAAAATTATATCAATTCCAAGTAGAGCAAGAACATCCGCATTCATGTTAATGCTTCAAAAATAATTTGTAAATGAAGTTGAATGAAAAGTTGATTCAAATGTTGAAACGTGTGAGGAGAACGACAAACTTTTTAATTCATCTAAAAAGTCAAAAGTTGAATCAACTGTTGCTACGTCTGAGGGCTGCATGAGAAATAAATGAAAATCAAAATATAATCATTATCGTCGAAACAATAATTAAATTTCGAATGATAATAATTATCTTTGGAGTAATAAATAAAATTCAAAAAATAATGATTATTTTCAAAGCAAAATGTAAAAATCGGAAAAGACAATTTTTATAATTTATATATATAAAGGGTTTTTCAACAGAGACGCTACAAAAGTAAATCGATAGGGCCAGCAAACGACGCCATATTTTTTCCCGCTCTTTTGACATTTCTCTTCAGTAAGGTTTGCCATTTCATCATGGAAAGATATACGAGCCAACAACGAGTCGAAATTATTAAAATTTACTACCGAAATTTGGAGTCAGTGGCCTCAACTTCAGTAGCCTCAATCATATTCAGCAATGAGGCTCATTTCTGGCTGAATGGCTTCGTCAATAAGCAAAATATGCGTTATTGGTCAGACAGCAATCCACACGTAATCCATGAGTCATCATTGCATCCCGAACAAATTACGGTTTGATGCGGTTTATGGTCCGGCGGCGTCATTGGGCCGTACTTCTTCCGTGATGATCAAGACTGGCACATTACTGTGAATGCGAATCGCTACCGTTCAATGATAACCGAATATTTTTGGCCCCAATTGGATAATATGGACTTGGAGGACATGTGGTTCCAACAGGACGGCGCCACAAGCCACACAGCGAATGCCACAATCAATTTATTGGAAACCAAGTTTGGTGAACGTGTGATTTCACGAAATGGCCCAGTCGATTGGCCGCCTCGGTCGTGCGATTTGACGCCGTTAGATTATTTCCTGTGGGGCTACGTCAAGTCTATGGTCTATGCCAACAAGCCAGCGACGATTGATGAACTTCGTACGAATATCGAACGTGAAATTGCAGCAGTATCGGCCGATTTATGCTTGAAAACCGTCGAAAATTGAGTTCAGCGTCTGGACTTCTGCAAGCGTGCCCATTGTGGACATGCAAAAGAAATCGAGTTCCATACATAATGGCATCGAACGTACTTTCACAGGAATAATGAATTTCATTGGTATCTAAAACCGGTTTTGTTTTATTTAAAAAAACTTTTGTAGCGCTCTTATTGAAAAACCCGATATAACAATTTGTATAATATAATATATAATTTCACTACTTCCTCGTAGTATGCCGCGGACGATGACTTTATCGGAATCCTCCGTAGCTAGCTAGAGTGAGAAGGCGAAACGAATGAACAACCTGATTGGTTATTCGATCACTAAAGTGTCTCAGGTTAAATAGGCGACTCTGTCACGGAAACTCTTCGAACTAGCAGACATATTCTTTTGCTCTTTGAAGGCGGATGAGTCAACAATACTGGCCAACGGCGGATCAATAGTAAATAATCAAAAATCCAGTCTCGAGACACTGTAGTCTGGTCAGCGTCTGCTCCATACTGGGCGGCTGAAATATAATCATTCTGACAGTAGGTAAAATGTAAATCCTCGCTATTCTGGGCTTGCCTTCCGCCACCGTTATATTGGCAATGAAAATACAAAATGAGAATGAGAAACATGAAACCCCCTATATCTTGATGACTGCGCAAACGTTATATGGCCACGATTTCCGAATATGAACTTAGAATGTTCGAGCAGATCCGGTGTCACTACCCAATTGGCCGATGCCCTCTAGAATTATAAAGCTTAATGTCCAGGAGATGCGATGGACAGGTCATGACTGTACAAAGAAGAACAATTTTTATATATGATACAGTTGCCATGACCAAAAGCAGGGATTTGGCTGCGGAATTGTAGTGGCAAAAGACTGCGATGTCGAGTCTCAAGTTTCAACCCCTCAAAGTTCAAAGTGAAGGTATAGTCACCATCCGCATAACAGCGAAATTTTTTAACGTATGACTTATTTTGTGTACATGCCCCGACGGAAGAACACCTAGGACATGTTCAGTGAGCGTCAAGAGAACACATACGACCGCTGCCTTGGCCATGACATTAGGTGATTTTAATGCTAAAGTTGGACGGAAAAATGTCTGAACCAGCAACCGGTAACTTCAGTCTACACGCCATTACATACAATAACGGAATGCGACTGTTAGATTTCGACGCGGCGAGAAAAATGGGTGTCAGTAGTACGAGATCCCAACATAAAAACATCCATACCGATCAAAACAAGAAGAATCAAATTTATATCCTGGTAATTAATATAAAGCACTCTACGAGTGTAATGGACGTATATGTGATTCAAGAAGCTAATATCGATTCGGACAGGGTTCGTATATCGTGGGTAATGAGTAACCCAGGGTAACCCATTATTATTGTCGTGGGGAATGAGTAGCGATCGTTTACCCATTACCCACAGTGTATGGGGAAAATAATGGGTAGCTACCCACGACAATGGGGAATTACTCATCACGATTTCCCATTACCCTCAGGGCAATGGGGAAAATAATGGGTAGCTACCCACGACGATGGGCAATGGGTTACCCAGGGTAACTCGTTCCCATTTTTGATCGATAATATGAAAAAATTAGAAAAAATGTCTATATCTCGGAAACGGAGCGTCCAATTGAAAAATAGCCAATTTTTTTTGGTTGCTAAGGGGTTTTCATAAACTGGTCCAAAACGCTAAAAATAAAATTTTTCATACAAAAAATCGCTAAAACGCCCTCATGTTTATATCTCGGAAACGGAGCGTCCAATCGAAAAAATAACCAAATTTTGTGCGTTTCATAAACTGGTCCAATTCGTATGGAAGATTTTTTTTGGAAAAATCAGCAAAATAAAAAAATCGCTAAAATAAAAAAGTGGCTTTAAATCGAAAAAAAGTGATGGCATATTTGGTTAAAGCCGCCTTTGGAGGTAAAATTTGTTTTATTTTTTCGATTGGACGCACCGTTTTGGAGTTATATCCACTTTTTTATTTTAGCGATTTTTTTATTTTGGAGATTTTTCGAAAAAAAATTCTTCCATACGAATTGGACCACTTTATGAAACCCCCTTAGAAACCAGCAAAAAATCGTTATTTTTTTTCGATTGGACGCTCCGTTTCCGAGTATAGAGATTTTTCCTAATTTTTTGATATTTTCGATCAAAAATGGGTAACCCATTACCCATCGTCGTGGGTAGCTACCCATTATTTTCCCCATTTCCCTGAGGGTAATGGGAAATCGTGATGAGTAATTCCCCATTGTCGTGGGTAGCTACCCATTATTTTCCCCATTGCCCTGAGGGTAATGGGTAATCGTGATGGGTAATTCACCATTTCGTGGGTAGCTACCCATTATTTTCCCCATTGCCCTGAGGGTAATGGGTAATCAAGATGGGTAATTCCTCATTTTCGTGGGTAGCTACCCATTATTTTCCCCATACCCTGCGGATAATGGGTAAATTTTCATTACACATTCCCCACGACGATGTGTATGGGTTACTCATGGGGGGGTAAATACGAACTCTGGAGTTGGATCACTAACTGGTTGCAGCAGAGGTTCGCACAAGGATACGCAGAACGAAAGTTGTACGAAATCAGATGTATAGAAAGCTGGATATCGGAAAGCTGCTGATACCAGAAATAGCCACGGTCTATGCAAAGAATCTCACTCAGATACTGGCGTAGAACGCACCCCCGCATCATGACCCTGAAGCACAGTGGAAGAACATTTTAATTTTAAATATAATACGACAGGTCGAATAAATCATCACATTTTAAAAAATATATATCATTTTCCAATTTGGAATGCGTGTTTAATGTAAAATTTAAAAGTTTTATTCAAATTCGCTTTAAACTGATTTTAAATCGTATTCAAATTTTAAAAGGATTTTCATTTATTTTACATTTATGGCCACTTCCACAGTTGAAAATTCTCCATTTACATGTACTTTAAAGGCCACATGCTTGTCCTTTAATATGACAATTTTCAGTAAGGTTTTAAATGACGACGAAATGACGCCGTTAGTTATCAAATAATTTTAATTTTCAAAATTTGAAAAAAAAATGTTTAAAAAGCTTAATTAATTCGTAATTAATTCTACTTCAAATCATAAAATCATTTTGAAAACAAAATTATGCGGATATGTCTTTTAGATCATATTTCAAAACAGAAATCATGTTTCTTAATTAATTAATCTTTTTAGGATCATAATACAAATTAAGTAAAATCCGATTAAGCGGTTAGCCGACGTCAAATAACCGGTTTCCGGTTTGTTCGAAAATTGCGTTTTTTAAAAAAAACCGGCACACCGGTTGACCGGTTTCCCCGGTTTATCGGTTTCGGTTTTGAACACTCTAGTCGTAGCACATTTTGCAACAGGAAAAGAAAATTTATCCATATTAAATTTTAAACACTTTTCACTAAAAATTAATCAGGTTTTATGTCTATAAATGGTTTTTTTTTTGAATTTTTGATTTGATGACATTTATTTCTTGTTATTGCCAAAGCTGTCGTTTATACTTTAATCAGTTTAATTAACTACCAACATAATGAACCCCAGTTAACCTGCCTGAGTTCGTTGCTTGGATTTTAAACCAATTAATGAAATCGGCTTATGTGTTTTCGAGCGGGGACCTGAATACACGCAGCCATTTTGAGCAAAGGAAACTCTACAAACTTTGTTAACTCAATTTCCCACAAACAGTAAATTATTTGAACATTGGAAACATTCACACACTGCATGCAATTTTGTTTAGTAAAAAACTTTAATGGATATTATTAGGTTAATGCCTGCACTTAGTTTAGTATTTTCCATTAAAAGAACTTAATTAACTTATTTTCGCTTTGAGGTTTGAGTCAGCCTAGATATAATTGATGATTTGCAGGATGCATATTGGTGTAATATTTTTGCAGAAATATCAAATTTCAGGGTTGAAATGCTGGACAGCGCTTTGAGTTTTTTTTTTAAGAATTTTCACTGTTCAATTCACAGCTTTCCACCCACGACTTTTGCATACCATCCGTGCAACAAATGCCCTCAGCCCGAAAACAACACCGTCACCGACAAGGCATTCTTTCCTTGCGTTAATGCTAATACTTGCGTGTCAGTTAACATAACACCAGTCGCCGTACCACATGATGCTCCAGCATATGTTGAGATTTTAAGTTTAATGTTATACGTCTTTATTTTGCGGGGAGCCAACGGGGCGCATGATTTATATTTCAATTTACATTCTACGTTATTCATACGCTAGGATGGAAGGTTAAATGTGATTAAAATCTTGCTAGAGCTGAGTTCATATTCCGTTTGCAAAGGTGACTGCGTACAGGGAGAAATTTAAACATTATACACGATTACGTTAATAGCTTGTTGATTCTTCTGCAGACATTATGCTTACTCCATCGTGCTCGTATTGCTTTCCGCACGCTGGTATTACGAGATAAATAAATTTACAAGATTTACCTTAATGCTTGTCACAATTAACTGTAGAGTGGCAGTCGTATTGCTTTAAAATTCACTCAAGTATACTTAAAAACACACATTTACCTTTAAAGCTTTTTCGTGATACATTAAAGTCTCGACGTTATTACAAATTGAATGGAATGAAGAATGCTATTATAATAAAGAAACATCTAGTATTCACTTGAAATAATGTCAAATGTCACCTAAAATTAACTTAAAATATATAAAAGAAATACAAAGTATAATATGTAGGCAATGTGTAGAAAAATCTACAGATTTAGTCGAAACGAGTAAATATTCTAGCACTATGGATGCCATAGTCAGTACATCAAACTGACTTCAACAGGTTACATTTTTATTCTTCTCCCGGATAAAAGAGACATAATTGTTGTCTTTGTCACTTTTGGCCATGAATTTGGAAGCAGCACACGTTTACTGCCTTGGAAAATATATAAATTAGAACTTTAATATATAAGGTAATAGAAATTGATCAATATAGTATGAAAATATTGCTAAAATGTGAAATTCACATGCTTTGAAGTGTCGTTATATTTACCGTAATCGTCCTTTAACTTGTGCAGATATAAAGCATTTTGAGGCGGATCACAAAGACTGTAAAGTTTCGACTTAAAGTCCAACACTCCATTCCCTAACTACCTTAACGTTTATGTTTGTTTGCAAGCCGACAACCTTGTGAAAGCAGACAATCTCGCAAATCTCTCAAATATCCATGTTATCTTGGAATCATAAATTTCTACGTTAAGGAAATAGATTTTTCCACTGGACATACTATGGTATGATGGAGATTGTCGCATTATAATTATAACTACCGAAGATAATACACACTCTCGCAGGACTAACTGTTTCAAAGGAGGTTATAGCAACCTTTAATTCGGCTATTGCCACTGAATTGTAGTCGTCACAACCGAATTGAGGTCACGACTGAATTTAGGCCCAGAGCTGAAGTTCGGTTGATGCGACCTCTACCTCTAGCAGGTTGTACCAATTGCAGCACGTAGTGAAAACCTCCCTATCGCACGTTGCGGGACGAAGGTTAAATGAAAAATCTTAAACAACTTTTTGATGTGTTAACATCTATAGCGGCGTATAGGGACTAAATCTATAAAAGTCAACACATGCAAACAACACACAGACAGGTTTTCTGCTGCTGCTAAAACCAGATTTTATGCTGCTGCTAAAACCAGATTTTCTGCGACTGCGAAAGAGAATAATGACGTGTTAAACAAAAATGAGCGAGCAAGAGAGCAATGAAAGAGTGGTGTGGCAGGGGTGAGGCAAACGAAATTGTGTCTATAGCGTATGTATTAACATAATAATGTATGTATGTTCATGTGTCTGTTGCTGTTGTTGAACGGAGATATAAAGCATAGCCACGCAAAATTTAATTTGCAAGCCCATTCGACTGGGGTTGCGCAGTCGACGTTATGGTGACACACTAATACGTCAGCTACTTCGTGCAAAGTATGTGTGATGTTGTGTGTTTGGCTGTTTCGTTGCTGTTGATATGGCAAACATGTGGTTATGTGACACACGTATACGTCAGCTACTTCGGACAAAGTATGTGTGATGTTGTGTGTTTGGTTGTTTCGTTGTTGTTGCTATGGCCAAACAAAGCGAGTCATTTGATGTTCAGCATTGCCCGGTGTATACAAAAACAAGTAGAAACGGTGTTAAGTTCGGCCGGGCCGAAGCTTATATACCCTCCTCCATGACAATTTACACTCACACTCTCCACTCTTTGCATTCCCTTTACAGTTTTTATTTTAGGTACCCCCCCCTACACCAACCACCCACACAAACACTCCACGCCACAGCAGGCACAAAAATATCACCAATATATCAGGAGTAGTAGAAGTAGTTGTTGTTGTTGTTGTTGTTGTTGTTGTTTTTATTTCTATTTAAATTATTAAATTATATTTAAATTATAAAAGACATTACACAAATATTTAAATTATAAAAATAAAGAAATAAAATTAAATGCAATAAACTATTTTTTTTTATATTCCAATGTAACATTTACTAATGTGTTCATAGAAATCGAACAGGTACCGTGTAGCAAAAAGGTGTTAACACATCAACCGTGAGTTCGAACACTCATTGATTTTTTTTATAACCGTATTATTCTATAACCCTGTATACAGTATGCCAGTATTATTCTGCATACTTTTAGGATTTCGTGATTTAGTGTGTGAAAGTTGTGCCAATTCGTTTTGTTATTTTATTTTATTGCATACCTTTAGACATAATATGGCAATGGAGTGTGTGGCACAGATTTGTACAGTACAGATACAGTAAAGTCATGCCCATGTGAAGTGTGCTGGCTTCAATGTAAGGCATTATGATATAATTACGGGTAAGGAAAGCGGGCTTAGCGGGCTTCGCTGGACGTGTGGGAAATTCGAAGTTGACTTTTATGAGCTATTTAAGGAGGCAAAGAAAGGATTTCAAACATTAAATTCTGATTTTGTCTACTAGTTTGAAACTTAAATCGTTGGAGGATATGTTTGATACTTTTAAATGGCCTGAACACATCTCGTCCTTTCCAAGACGAAAAATAGCTTCTGGTGACGTAATTTAATTGTACCAATAACTCCTAACTTGGATAATTTCGACAGTCTTTCCATATCTCTGAAACCGTCGTCTGTTGTTCCTTCATCCACTGAAGTCAGGGACCGTAATCATTATGAGTTTTATTATAAAAATTATATATTAATGATTATATTATGAGTTTTATAGATTGTTTTCAATGGTAATGATTTATTTTGAATAATATTACAAATTCAGATTTTGTGTTTGTTTTGTTTATTTGCATTTTTTAGTACCCATTAGTCAGGGTGTAAGTGGGCGGTGCCACGCCCCCTTTTTAAAATCACTCTTATGGCTTTTCTAATGTACCGATTGTTATAAAAATTTCACAATAAGGTACCGATGACCTGCGGATAGTCCTTGGCTTTACTTGGAAAAGATTGGATAAAGGGGCGTGGCACCTCCCACACAATTTGATATTTAAAATAAATATATATAATGAACTATCTGCGGTATCATGATGAGATTTGGTATATAAGTTGTTCGTACAGTTCGAATTACAGTTAGGGTGGAAGTGGGATGTGCCACGCCCCCTTTTCAAAAATCGCTCTGACGGCTTTTCTAATAGACCGATTGTTATTTAAATTTTACAATGTAGTACTGATGAGCTGCTGATAGTCCTTAGCTATACTTGGTAATGATTGGATAAAGGGGGTGGCACCGCCCATACAACTTGAAATTTAAAATGTCTATATCTCATGAGCTATCAGAGGTATGAAGATATAATTTGGTATATATGTTGTTGTACAGTATGAATTATCGCCAGGGTCGAAGTGGCCACGCCCCTTTTAAAATTAACCGTTATATCAGTCATAATAATAGTGTGATCGTGCTGAACATTTCACAGTATATTACAGTTGGCCGACAGATACAAACAGGCTATTTGGAGCGCGTCAATATTTGACTATTACATACTACATCAACAAATTGCTCGTACACCAGGCACTTGAGAACATATTTCAATGTAGTAAAGTAAATTTTGGTACAAAAAGTACCTTTTCTAAAAAAAATAGTTTTTTTTAAAAGTAAGTACCTTTCCTAAAAAAAGTACATTTTCTTGCAACAAATTCCCTTTTTTGTAAAACTACCATTTCTTTAAAGAGTACATTTTTTGTGAAACAAAATAAGTTTTCTTGAGATAAATGTCTACCCTTAAAAATGGTCTAATTTCCAATAAGAAGTCTAATTTGCAATAAAAAGCTACAGAAGGCTATGCAAAATCATCGACTCCTGCTTAAATTTTCTAGGTAGCATATCTGAAGAACATTTGGAATCTCAAACTTCTGGTATAGTGGTCTGTTGTCACTTGCCCAAATTTCAGACCATCGTGAAATTTTAAGACCAAACGAATATATCTAATTCGGGTATTTGAATATACTCATCTAACAGCCTGTTTCTTTACCCCGAACGAAAAGCTAAGCGAACGAAAATCAGTCACTTACATTCGACTCAAATTGGTTTTCTCTAAGTCGAAATTTTCGTTCACTTGACTCCATGTTTCTTCCTAACTGACCGCACATTCGAAATAGAAAAACTAATATTTGTACTGAAAAGTTTTGAAAAATTGTATATTTTCATTCTGCTTGAAACGACAAGATTCAAAAACCCAAATCAACTTTTTTTCGTCTAGAACATGAACGAAAGCTTTCGTCGGATATAGAGAAACAGGCTGTAAGACTTTTATTTGGCGACGGAGAGATCTACCCCCTGATAAAGATAGACACTTTGGTCTACAGTTCTTTCTGCTGGCACCATTTGAATAATTCAAAACCAAAATTATATTTAAATGGTTTCGACTTTATTTGGAATTCAAAAAGATGGATATTGTTAACTATTTTAACGAGATTCATTAAAATAATACTAAAGCTAAAGTTTTTAATATGTTGTAATATTCTTCACACACCAATAAATCATTTTATATTCGTCATGTAAAACCAAAGTTATATTTTTTACGACGGAGTAGATAAAATAAATGTTTTCCGAAACTGTCGGTTACCTTTGAGTGTAAATTATTATTTAATCTGGCATTTTACCTTCACTGAAGTGAACACCCTCAATAATTTGTATAGAACCAAATGACGTAGTTAAAGAACCATTCTTCCGGGTTAAGTGCAAGAACTTATGAGCGAACTTGGGAGCAACACAATTACCTATCCTAGCCCAAATGGAAGCTGAAGTACAAGACGTTCTGCATACAATGTAGTTACTTACATACACATGCATATAAATGGAGCTGCATCCAGTAGTGAACGGATACAGATTACGTGTATGTGTTTTAATTTAATACGTGTCTTTAACTAGTGCTACATTGAATGCGCAGACATAATGGGAAAAGGTACTCGTAACATGTGTACATAAATAAACAAATGTACAATAAGGCGTCTATTATTTTTGTGGTTTTAAGTTTTCATAGTTTCCTCCGCTAAAATATTTAGGTTTCGGATTTGTGCGCAGGATATTTATTTTATTTATTTAGGCTAGCTAACACATTGATAAATATTAAAAATGTGTATAAGTTAAACACCTTAAATTGCAGTTTTCGAGTTTTTAAAAAAAAAGAGGCTTCAATCCCCTCCAGAAAAGTCCATAGCAACGTCAAAGACTCTACTGAGGACAGCAAAATAGATCAGAGCAGCCCCAGAGAAAAAAAATTAAGAATACCCTTCCAACCTGAATGAGATAAAAGACGCGATTGGAAAATTGGAAAATAATAGAGCAGAAGGTGAAGATGGATTACCACATTACGGGTTGACATCGAAACCACGGCTGAACTTCTGCGGTCTCACATCATATCAGAATGGGAGGCAGAAAGCCTGCCTCCAACTTGGAGGAAAGGAATCATTGTAAAGTTAAAAATTGGCGACTTGAAAGATTGCAACAACTGGAAAGTAATTACTCTCCTTAACATCATATCGTCAGCTAAAATGCAAAAGAACGTAATACAATTCATTTTGTTGAAAGGAGTTGAAAAACAACTTATTCAAAAATACAGAAAATGCAGTTTGCCAGTATGTTTTCGAATCTTACTGAAGGTACGGACTTTGGCAAAGATTTGAAAATTTGAATTGAAAAATTAATTCCTCACCCTTTTACGAGGATTGTTTCTTCTCTTGGAAATATAAATTAAAATTGTAGTTACGTGGTTTTGCATTTCTGCTAACGATATACAAGAAACTCTCAGTCATAATACAGGGAGGGCTTCAGGGCAAAATAGAGAACGTATTGCGAAACGAACAAGCAGGCTTCTGGCCAACAATCTCTAGAATGGCGTACACCCTGTGTGTACTGTTCTTCGACTTCAGGAAAGCCCTTGATACCATCAGACGGACTGCTTTATGGAAATCATTGAGAAGAGAAGGTGTAACTCAGAAAATAATTCCAATAACTAGATCTATGTATGAGGATGCGAAATTCTCAGTTCCTCACAACGGGAACATTAGTCAACCATTCCACACCAATACTAGAGTAAAACAAGGATGCCCACTATCACCTCAGCTATTCACCGTGCTGGATGATCTAATGAGCTGAGTCTGTTCAACGAGAAGGGGAATAACATGAACCCTCTTATGCCAACTCGAAGATCTAGATGACATTTGTCTAGTCTCTTATAAGATATCCAATATGCAGCAAAACTGGTAAACTTGGAAAAATTTGCTCGCAATGTTGGACTTGATATAAATATCAGAGCCATGAGAATCAACAATACTAGCACAGAAAAAATACTATAAACAGAAAAGGGAAATCTGTAGAGTATGTAGATAGCTTCTGCTATCTAAGAAGTATAATGTCGGAATAGGAATATTACGTCTGTATCTGCGCCACCGTTTGTATACATTATAAGGGTTTTTCAACAAACACGCTACAAAAGTAAATCGATAGGGACAGCAGACGACGCCATATTTTTTCCCGCTCTTTTGACATTTCTCTTCTGTAAGGTTTGCCATTTCATCATGGAAAGATATACGAGCCAACAACGAGTCGAAATTATTAAATTTACTACCGAAATTTGGAGTCAGTGGCCTAAACTTTAAGAGCGCCACGTCCAATTTCTGAATTCTGAATTTCATTTCTGCCTGAATGGCTTCGTCAATAAACAAAATATGCGTTATTGGTCAGACAGCAATCCACACGTAATCCATGAGTCATCATTGCATCCCGAAAAAATACGGCGTCATTGGGCCGTACTTCTTCCGTGATGATCAAGACCGGCACATTACTGTCAATGCGAATCGCTACCGTTCAATGATAACCGAATATTTTTCGCCCCAATTGGATAACATGGACTTGGAGGACATGTGGTTCCAACAGGACGGCGCCACAAGCCACACAGCGAATGCCACAATCAATTTATTGGAAACCAAGTTTGGTGAACGTGCTATCTCACGAAATGGCCCAGTCGATTGGCCGCCTCGGTCGTGCGATTTGACGCCGTTAGATTATTTCCTGTGGGGCTACGTCAAGTCTATGGTCTATGCCAACAAACCAGCGACGATTGATGAACTTCGTACGAATATCGAACGCGAAATTGCAGCAGTATCGGCCGATTTATGCTTGAAAACCGTCGAAAATTGGGTTCAGCTTCTGGAGTTCTGCCAGCGTGTCCGTGGTGGCCATGCAAAAGAAATCGAGTTCCATACACACGTACTTTCACAGGAATAAAGAATTTCATTGTTATCTAAAACCGGTTTTATTTTATTTAAAAAAAAAAACGTTTGTAGCGCTCGTATTGAAAAACCCGTTATTTCCTACATAGCGGAAGCTATCTACATACTCGACTTGTTGTCCTTTTTGACATTCGGGCCACTGCAGTCAGTATGGAGAAGCTCACACATATCCAGACGAACTAGCATCAGAATATTCAACTCATGTGTTAAATCAACTCTGTTGTACGGTAGTGAAACCTGGCTTGTATCGCACAACATTACACAAAAGCTTCAGTTATTCAGCAACAAGTGGTTCAGACTGATATGCAAAATATTCTGGCCTAATACCATAAGTAGCACAGAACTGTGGAACTTGACCAATGAGGAACTCATACAGAAGTAGATAAAGAATAGGAAATGGAGGCGGATCGGACACCTACTTACTTACTTATTCGGTCTCGGAAAAACCCGGGGGGTCAGGGACCTTACCAAACGAAGATAACATATTTCGCCAACCAGTTCGATCTTTTGCTTTATTTCTCCAGTTGGCAATACCAAGTGTACGCAGGGATTCGTCAACCTGATCTCTTCAGCGGAGTCTTGGTCTTCCTGTTTTTCGTCTTCCCGGTTTTGAAAACCCTTCGTGCTGGTTCATCTTCATCCATTTTACTGACATGGCCTAGCCAGCGCAATGGCGTTATTTTGATCCGCTTGTCTATATCAACGTCAGGATTAAGCTCATACAGCTCATGGTTCATACGTCACCGATACTCGTCGTTGTGCACTACAGAGCCATAAATTTTTCGTAGTATTTTTCTCTCGAAGACTCCTACAGGTGTTTTGTCTGTTTGCGAGAGGGCTGAGGGTTCTGCGGCATAAAACAAGACAAGTTGAATGAGAGTCTGGTACAGCTGGACTTTTGTTACTCGAGTGCGGGCTTTATCTCGAAAGTGCTTGCTTAGCCCAAAATAACATCTAATCGCAAGCAAAATTCTCCGCTTGATCTCAAGGCTGACGTTGTTATTTTTGTTTACGGCAGATCAGAGGTATATAAATTCGTACACCACCTTGAAGTTATAACCGTTATCAACGTTCACGCTTTGGTCTAGTCGCGTGGAGGCCCTGCTCGTTAAGACCATTAATTTTGTCTTGTCCTCATTTACCGTCAGACCCACTTTTGCTGACTCCTTCTCAATTCTCGAAAAAACCGCAGTAACTTCTCTAATTGTGAGCCCAATGATATCTACATATATCGAAAAAAATCGGACAGTATCACAAGGAAGGCGCTTGAGTGGAGTCCTCAAGGCTCAAGAAATCTTGGTCGACCAAGACACACCTGGAGAGGAACAATAATCCAATAACTAAGACCGAACAATCGAACATGGGTCGAAGCAAAAACAACAGCGGTGAACAGTGTAAGATGGAAATGCTTTGTGTAAACCATTTGCTCCCAAGAGGAGTAACGGAAAAAAATACGTTAAATTCGAGCAAATTTTAGGTACTTCAAAATACGATTACCTACTATTTCAGACGTCTCATTACTCGTCGCTCCTGACTGTTGGGTAATAGGTAATGTTTAAGGGCTCAAGACTCATGCCACATGGATAATAGCTCATGTGTCATGGATCATGGCACATTTTTCGTGGTTCATGGTTTATGGCTCATTGACCATTGCCATATAAATGTATTGAATAAAATTTGGAATTTTTTAAAATAATTTTTATTTTTTAATTATTTTTGTTGATTGGTTTGCGCTATTTTTCATAATAATTTTTTGGTATTTGTTGTGGATTGCTTTGCGCGATTTTTTTAAAATAATTTTAAAGTTTTTGGTATTTTTGTTGTATTGGTAAAATAAAGCGCCGTAGTCGAAACTTTGCTTTAACAAAACCGCGCGACTTTTTTTTTAAATAATTTTAAATTTTATGGTTATTTATGTTAAATCTCTTTTTTGATTGGTTGGTTTGATTAGTTTTTTGCAAGTTTTTTTCATAAGATTTGTAATTTTTTTTTGGTATTTTTGTTGATTGGTTTTTATTGGCGTTCGTTGGTCTGTACTGATAAAAATCGGCCTATTTTTTTAAAATAATTTTTAACTTTTTGGATATTTTTTTTTATTGAATCTCTTTTTGTACTTTAATTTTTAATTTTCAAAATTAATAAAGAAATTTTAATTTTTTGGGCATAATCCTCATGGGGATTATTGCCGTTTTATATGTGGAAATAATCCCCATCATGAGGATTATATCCGTTGGGGTTATGTCCGGGCAGCGATAAGTAGACCTTTACTCCTCCGTCGCTGTTTTTTGAGTTTGTTTCCGCGCTGCCGCCAGATTACAACTAGAACAAATCGGCCCATCGGCGGCGGCAGCGTGGATCGGTGGAGTATAACTTGTTGTTTAATCTTTCATATAATCGATCAATTAATGACATTTTTCCTGATTTACAACACACGTTGCTACCACAACAATCAAAAACTACAAATTATAAACTACACGCAATCACAATCAGAATATTTCCTAATAACAGTTTAATTTTCCAAGAATTAACTTATAGAGTTAAACGTTACATTGCATTTTGCACAACAACAGCCGGACGAATTTCCACACGCTAGAACACCCAACATCCGGCCCCATTCCATGATAGGTTACAGCACATATAATAACTAGAACAAAAAAAATCATTTCCCATTACATTCCATGAAGGAATTGGGGAGAGCTTCTCACAACCAGTGCGCTTTCTCGTGTTATAATCACTGATTGAGTCCTACAGTTATACACCCGTTCCGAACGGTATTTTTTGACAAGCTTTTTAAGGCTGAATACTCGATAATGTCGCCATCGCTATGCGAGATCACCGCCGCCGAAAGAAATTCAAGGTGGTCGAGCAGGGTTCGAACCCAGGATCTCATGTGCAAGAGGCGCGTACACTAACCACTGCACCACCGGCGGCCACTAGAACAACAGCAGGTCAAATTTCTTAATAATAAAACTCTGCACAACAGCAGTCAGGTCAATTTCCTTATAATTAGGAATACCCGCCGCTGCCAGGGTAGCCGACCAAGCGGCCACCGGTTTTCCCAAGGTCCCTACGCCGCCGCCGAAGCAGAAACAATCGGCGTAAATACAATTGTGAATAAGCTCATCGATTTTTATGATCCAAGTCTCATTTTGTTCATAGGTCATGTGACTTTCGGATAAACTAATAAAACTTTACACTTTATTTTTTTTCACCATTCTATTTGTATAACCGCGAAACTGTTGATTGCATTGAAAAATTGATCAAAAGTAGAATGAAGGTATTGTTATTCAAAATTTTTCTAAATTTATTAGGAAAAAATATGAGGCATCGTTCTTGAGTAATGATGGCATATGCATACAAATGAGCATTTTTAAGATACAAATTGGTTTGTATGTGGTATTTAGGGTGGCTAGGCACGTTCAGATAACATTAATATGTTCACAAACGTAGTTCAGCTTAGCCATTGCTACAATTTTGCCAAATATTGTGAGTAAAAAATTTGGAGTCGATTGAAGTTATGTTGGAAAAAGTGAAAAAAAATTGTTTTTATAAAAAAGTGCAGGAAAGTCGGAGAATTGGTAAAATTCGAGTTTTTTCAAAAATTTGATGTTTACAGATATTTCGTGGGTAGCGATCAACTTAGTAAATTTGGCTCTAACCGGTAAAATTTACTTGGACGTTGAAACATTTTCGACTAGAACAGTGTAATCAATGAGGAGCTACTAAATCAATACATCGACGAATCCATGAATCAGTGAATCTATACAGGGTGGTTCAGTCACGACTGGACAAATTTCACCAGCATATTCCTTGGCTCATTTCATGAAAATATTCCCATCTACGACCATCCCCGAAAATGCAAGGGGGCGAAATGACTGCGGTTTTAACATTTTCGAATTGGTGGACGGGGGTACTAGGGTAAAATTGCTATGTTCTGAACCAGTGGTCGGATTTTTTGTTTTTGGGCTTGTTGGAAAGGCATTTAAGAGACCTTTCAGAATCATTAAAAAAATTTAAAAAAAAGTGAAATCGCCGACATACAGAGGTTTAAAAAAAATTGGAAAAAAGACATAAGAATGTCCACATAATCTCAATTTCCTCAGCCAGATGGCAGGTAACTTATGTTTTTTCTTCTCTTAAATGATAGCCCTACCGCTTACCTTTCCAAAATGCCCTAAACGAAGCCCAGAGGTCTTACCGTGTCAAAGTTCAACCAATAATTCATCCAAAAATTTCAACAAAATAAAATCTTAAACGTGTTAATTTACAATAACAAATGAATGTGTCCTGATATCTCGCTTCCAAAATAATTTTGCATTTCAGTCGAACAGTCATATCTTTTGAACGGTAAGACCTCTGGGCTTCGTTTAGGTAATTTTGGAAAGGTAAGAGGGAGGGCTATTTACGTATAGAAATATTTGTGTAAAGACACTTAAGTTATCTGTCATCTTGACGAGAAAATTGAGGTTATGTGCACGTTCTTATGTGCATTTATTTACAAAATTTTTTTTGAAAGCTCCCTATCTCGGCAATTTCACTTTTTTAATTTTTTTAAAAATTCTGAAAGATCACTTAAAGGCAGAACTCAGCAATTTTACCCAGTACCCTCCCAACACCAATCGGAAAGTTTTCAAACCGCTGCCATTTCGCCGCCTTGCATTTTCGGGGGACATATTTTCATGAAATGAACCAAAGAATACGCAGGTGAAATTTGTCCAGTCGTGACTGAACCAACCTGTATATCACTACATTTTGAATTATGGCTCTTAGTTATGTTCCTGATAAAACTATTCAATATAAACACTAAAAAACATTTTATGTGCTTTTTTGTATATTTCTTTACTTTATTATTATTGAATATCGAAATATTGAAATAATGTAGCTGATCAATAGATAATCTTTTAAATAGCGCATTACCAAATACATTCTATATAAGACCCCTGGGGACTTTGTACGTAAATGACGGTTGAAAAATATCACAATCATCGGAGTGTTGAGTGGAGTTATTTACAGCCCAATTCTGGCAGAGTTACAAAAGTCACGACGGTTACTATTTGACAGCAATGTGACAATTGCCACAAATCAGTATTCTGACACTTTTTTTTTTGGTGACAAAAGTAACAAAAACTATTACCTGCCAAAGAGGAAGTACAAGCGCGTGACAGCTGTTTTATTTGACAGAAAGTTGATACAAAAACATTTTATAAATTCTGCAAGTAAACAATAAAACTGTATACGGGAAATATTAATAATATATTTTGTACCAAAACGATAAGAGGGCATTATTAAATGGAGGAAGGACTTTTATCACTGTGTGCTATGGAAATGGAAAAAAAATAAACAACTTGTTTTTGTATTAGAAAGATTGAAAAAGCGCGAAATGTATTAGTATATCTATTATCGGAACCTGCCAAAAAAATAAGATTAATAGGGAATTTTTTTGAAAAAGTAAATAAATTTTTAGTAGAAAAGTGAGGCTAAAAAAAAGTTGTTTTTAATTAGCTCCTCAATGGGTTAATAAAAATAAATATATTTAGGCACTGATTTATAGAACTTAGAAAGACCGTTTTAATGATATCCATTTCAACCAGATCGGATTATAAATACCGGAGATACGAACGATTATATACTCAAGCTTTAAATGTCTATATCTCAAGAAGATGGTCCGACCGCGGAGGGGATAATTTTTAGATCAGAGAGTTGGCGCCAAAGTAAATGTCTTCTTCTATTTGCCGCGGATGCGCGGGTGTTTTCTTTCCGCTGAGCATCTCTGGATGAGGAAGGCAATATAGCATTCCAGCTGTGCCTTTGCGGTGCGCTGAAATTCCCTAATTAATAATGTATTAATTTTAATTCTATAAAACATAAATATATTAAATACTTACTTTTCCTTTTTTGCCGCGTTCATTTTGTGCAGAAAACCAAATATTTTTGTTTTGTTGTCTCTGCTTTTATACCCTGCCAGAATACCAGATACAAACAATAGTGGTCTTCATGAAAGCTCGAAAGAACCTCGTAAACTCGAAAACATCGTAAACTTGCACAGCAAACGTCAAAACAAACAAATTTCCCATATAGAGCGACTTGCACAAAAGTGGACAGTTTTCGAGGCAAATTTGCTGAGCAAACCTGGAAAAAGAAACGTGAAACCTGTTGACATTTCAATGTCAATATTTTTGTGTTGAAAAAAAGAGAGGGTTTTCGATTTATGTGAAAAAAATAAAATAATGGAATAGGTAAAGCAAGCATATACTTTTAATTTTACTTCGTTTATTTACTTTATCAACCTTTTTTGTCAATTGCTGCATAGATACACTGAGCAACTTTATTTGGTGCCTCATGAAACGCTTCGGGGCAAACTTACGCTGAGCAAAAATTCTAGGGTTTCTTCTTTGCATGAATACCAATATTGGTGACAACTTTGTAACAATATTGTGGTTACAATTTGATTGTTACCACATACACAGAATAGGGGTGTTAATGTCATATAGACAATTTGAAGTTAATGTAGAATTCAGGTCGATAGCATTCAAAGAACTACAAAAGTTTAAGCAAATTCTAAATTACGTACACCCTATTACGCCAATATGTGTGCTCCTGATGTCGGCATTTCAGTTGCTGGTTACGTTGTTGCATCATAAAATTCTGGGATACGATAAGATGTCTGTCGTTCAAAAGCCATTCTATTACATTATCTGGTATGTGAAGTGTAATAGTCCTACTCTACGTCTTATCCGTAGTATCTTGGTACGTAATTTTACAATCTTCCTCATAATGTGGTGGAAAGAAAAATATTTACTTGCATGTCTATATATTTACATTATGTCAGTTGAAAGACTTCTAGATCCAACGAGCATAGTAGGAACCCACAGGCTTTAAGCACAGAAATACAAATTTATTATCTTCATCTCGGTATTTTTGATAAATGAGCTATATTATGAAATATACTATTACACTGTTCAACAAATTACGTCTCAGTTTTTAGAATGCAAAATTAATTTGTATTTATAATTGACTAAAATTCTTTTACTAATTTGGGTAAACTTCCTTCCAAATTGAATCCTATACGGTGAAATGTGAGTACAACTCGATTGCCTTAAGCGAACCACACAATTTCCATTCTTGGGCATCAGTTTATTTATTTATTTAGTTATTCATTCATTAGTCTGTGGCTTAAACTAGAAGTAATATAAATCTTTAATTTGAATAAATATATTAATGAAAAAAGATAAATCTAAATCAATATCCATATTAATGGAATTAAATTTTCTTAAAGATCCTACAATTGGTTCATGACATTAGTAATTAATTCTATGTAAAGGGACGATAAAACCACAAAAACGCGCAAAGATCTAATAGGAACGTTGAAGCCAATTCTGCTAAGTAGCAAAGGATCCAATCGATTTTCCATCGCTTCCAAATGTATGAGCCTACATATGACCTCCTACGGTGGCAGATAGTGTATTCAAAAAACCGGGTTTTCAAAAATTTGGGGTTCCGGTTTATTCGAATATTCCAATTCCAATTTTGGAGAAACTGATGTTCGGTTAAACCGAGTGCTAAAAGCCGGCTAATAACTGGTTTCGGGTTTTATGCCAAAATGGAAAACTATACTTTTCATAACAATCAGTTTTTTTTAATTCAGTCATTTTGAGATATATGACATTGATTGTGTTATAAACACAAAAATCAATGAGTGTTCGAACTCACGGACGATGTGTTAACACCTTTTTGTTACACGATACCTGTTCGATTTCTATGGACACATTAGTAAATGTTACATTGGAAATTAAAAAAAAAAGGTTTTGGGCTGAAGGCTCGTTTGCTATTGCACTTTCGTTTTTCTTACATCTGCTTTAACATTAGATGTAATATTGTTAAAATAACTAAAGCAATATTTAGTTGACTGAAATAAATGTTTTAGTTTTGTCATAAACAGAGCGACAACTAAACGTATTAAATTGTATAGAGAACTTATTGCACTCTTTTTCCGCTCTCATGTAAAGAGTCTGAGTAAACGAGCATAAACGAGGTTATTACATAAAACCATACAATACAATATCAAAATTATGAATGGACCCAGTTATGACAACAAGAGTGTAATACGCCTTGAATCACTCGCCAAATGTCGCCAGTGCTTTGGAGTCATACAATTCATTCCATGAGTTCTCGATACTATTCAATACTTTTTGGCGATGGCGACCTGCTTGTGTGTTGGCTCTCTGAAAAATTGGACTTTTGTTTTTGTTTGGATGCAAATATAGCGTGTTTGTAACTTGCGCAAATATAGACTACTTGCGTCCAAATACACTGTCTTTCCTATTCAATATAACATGTTTGCGACACAATGATGAATAGGTTATAGTAAAGGGTTTTTCAACAGAGACGCTACAAAAGTAAATCGAAAGGGACAGCAGACGACGCCATATTTTTTCCCGCTCTTTTGACATTTCTCTTCAATAAGGTTTGCCATTTCATCATGGAAAGATATACGAGCCAACAACGAGTCGAAATTATTAAATTTACTACCGAAATTTGGAGTCAGTGGCCTCAACTTTAAGAGCGCTATGTCCCATTTCAGAATTCTGAATTTCATTTCTGGCTGAATGGCTTCGTCAATAAGCAAAATATGCGTTATTGGTCAGAAAGCAATCCGCACGTAATCCATGAGTCATCATTGCATCCCGAAAAAATTACGGTTTGTTACGGTTTATGGGCCGGCTGCGTCATTGGGCCGTACTTCTTCCGTGGTGATTATTTATTTCCTGTGGGGCTACGGCAAGTCTATGGTCTATGCCAACAAGCCAGCGACGATTGATGTACTTCGTACGAATATCGGACCTGAAATTGCAGCAGTATCGGCCGATTTATGCTTGAAAACCTTCGAAAATTGGGTTCAGCGTCTGGACTTCTGCAAGCGTGCCCGTGGTGCAAACGTAATCGAGTTCCATACATAATGGCATCGAACGTACTTTCACAGGAATAAAGAATTTCATTGGTATCTAAAACCGGTTTTGTTTTATTTAAAAAAACTTTTGTAGCGCTCTTATTGAAAAACACTATATATGGTGCTTTTGTTATGTTTGAAATGCTTTTGCTCAGCTGACTATATTCGTTGTTATACAGTTACACAGCTGACGTAGCAAGCTTAACTTTGTGATATAAAGCATTATTTTCAGTGATCAGTTCTGATTTAAATCGTGTTACGAATTTGGTTGATCATGTTGAGCATTCACGTCATCTTTTGCTGATTTATTTCCGAAAAGGCATAAAAGCCGCGGAAGCACACCGGGATATTTGTGACGTGTATGGTTTGGATGCTTTAACATAATGCACACGCCACAGCTTGGTCAACAAAAATTCCGTTCTGGAAATTTCACGATCGAAAATGGCCACAGGAGCGGTGGGCCAAATGTGGTTGATAAGAACGAAACCATAGCCGTTATCGAATCTGACGTTTCTATTCGAGAAGTTGCAGACTAGCTGAAGGTATCATACACGACCATTGAAAACTATTTGCAACGGCTTGGACTTGTCAAAAAATTTATAATTGGGTTTTGCACGAGCTTAAGGAAATCCACTTAACAAAGCGGATAAACACTTGCGATTTATTGCTCAAATACTATTAAAATTGTTCATTTTAGAAACGCATTGTTACTAGAGATGAAAACTGGATTATTTATAACCATGCAAACCTACACAGATCCTGGTCGACGCACGATGAACGCGCACAAATTTCATCAAAAACTGAACTGTGAAAAAGGAGGGTTATGTGGTCCATTTGGTGGTATTTTAGAGGAGTATTTTATTTTGAACTGCTTCGAAACTTTAAATTCTGACGGCTTTGATGGGGCACTGAAAGAAATACGGCCTGAATTGGTAAAACGCAAAGGCGTGGTTTTCCACAACGACAACGCTAAGCCTCACATATTTTTATAGACTCGGCAACAAATATTGAAGCTTGGATGGGAAGTGATAACACGTCCATCTTATGCCCCTGATCTAGCACCTCGCGATTTTCGTTTATTCCGGAGTCTGCAAAACTTTTTGAATGGAAAATTCTTCAATACAGAAAAGGACCTTCAAATCGAGGTGATCGAGTTTATTTGTGGGACGAACCAGTCATTCTATGAATCTGGTATGAAAAACTAAAACTTTTTGAATGGAAAATCTTCCAATACAGGAGAGGACCTTCAAACCGAGTTGTGCGACTATACTTGTGGGACGAACCAGTCATTTCATGAATCTGGGATCAAAAAGTTGCCAGAACGATGGCAGAAGGCCAGTGAAGAAAATGCCTTCTAAATTACGTATAGATTAAAATAAAACATTTAAACTTATACTTATACTTATACTTATACTTATACTTATACTTATACTTATACTGATACTTATACTTATACTTATACTTATACTTATACTTATACTTATACTTATACTTATACTTATACTTATACTTATACTTATACTTATACTTATACTTATACTTATACTTATACTTATACTTATACTTATACTTATACTTATACTTATACTTTATATTTATACTTATACTTATACTTATACTTATACTTATACTTATACTTATACTTATACTTATACTTATACTTATACTTATACTTATACTTATACTTATACTTATACTTATACTTATACTTATACTTATACTTATACTTATACTTATACTTATACTTATACTTATACTTATACTTATACTTATACTTATACTTATACTTATACTTATACTTATACTTATACTTATACTTATACTTATACTTATACTTATACTTATACTTATACTTATACTTATACTTATACTTATACTTATACTTATACTTATACTTATACTTATACTTATACTTATACTTATACTTATACTTATACTTATACTTATACTGATACTTATACTTATACTTATACTTATACTTATACTTATACTTATACTTATACTTATACTTATACTTATACTTATACTTATACTTATTCTTATACTTATACTTATACTTATACTTATACTTATACTTATACTTATACTTATACTTATACTTATATTTATACCACCTTCTTGCCAACCATATATCGCTTGTTGTAGAGGGATTTCATTTATGCTAAATAAAACGGCTAATGGAATCGATTTTTTGAGTTTGGAGTTATTATAATTTGTTTGCGGTAAACGAGAGAACTTCTAAACAATAACTCGCTTAGATATTGGTTTCAGTTTAAGGCTACCATATATCGTCCGGTGTAGAGGGTTTCCAGTTCTCGAGGACTATTTTATTTGTGTATCACAAAGGAAGCGAAGTGTTTCATTCAATAACATTCTCCAGTCGCAATTGAATTCCCCAATTACATTCCTCAAACGAGTTACATTATCTGACATTTCATTTGGGTTGTAGTAAGCCGTTGACTTTGTAATTTATAACCTTCTAGTTTTGAAGCCTATATGCATTCCGTTCTCTAGTATGTGACTGTGGTAGTCCTGTTTTTATGTCACCTGAGTGGAGAAGTTTGTGTTAAATTCTCGATGTGGTTCTCATGTAGTCCACTCACACTCACCTTTCACTCACTGATTGGCAACCAAAGGTAACCTTGGTTCCGAAAGGAATTTTTGAGAAGCTTTTTCATGGCTTTTTCATTATTACCGGGCCCTTGTAAATTGTACAATCGTACGGAAAAGAGGTCTCGTAGTTACAGTGAATAATACAACGGTTATCGTTGACTATGGATTATTATAGTCATAATGTATCCATATTAATAACAAACACAAAAACAAAACAAAAAATAAATTTGACTTACAAATCCTTCATTTTTTTTAAGACCTCAAGAATTCTTTTTATTTTATAGGGATCAACAAAATTAAGAATCCTCGAATCAAGTGCTGTGAGCTAAACAAAAGTCAACGACTTTTAGATCCTTCACCCCCTTAATAAGATAATAATATAACATAATTACAATTTGGAAAGTCTTTTCTTTTTGAAACAAGAAAGACACTTATTTGTCACGACAATTTGTTGTTCTTTAAAAATACACACAAACAGATTTGCCTGGAGTTAATTGAAGATACGAGTAATGTTCACTTCATCCACCTGTTTGCTTACCGTGATGGAAAACGGTATTGTTGTGTTTATGCTCTTCCTTGAAAGGAATTTAATTAACGGAAACAATTTACATCTTGATTAAATACCAATTTACCTTTGGAGCCTAAAACATTAACAGAACACATTGTGCTGATTTGCTACAAATTGTTTCGAAATAAACGAGAAAGTGAGTTCACCATAATTTAGTACTTCTGTCAGAAGTATTAAGTTGAGAAATTCTTTCAATCCCGCAAGTTATATTACCTCTCAAGTAAAGGAATGACTTCGTCAGCAAAAACAGAAATAAGTTTGTTTTTTTCAATCTTGGCTAAACTTAAAGTAACTTACAAACTTTTATTAAATTTACTTTTCAATCATATAAAAAGCAAAACCACTCTTGGAGTTCCGAAGAATTTATAGATGTGCGACTCAAATCAACAGACATGCTAGTAGTGTGTGTATTTAGTTTAGAGGGAGTCATTTTAAAGTGTTTTTGCGTTTTGTATTATGACCATAATTTTAGTACAAAACAGAAAGAAATCAACTATTTCTGACCAATTGTGTTCTATTGAAAGGAGGGTCCGGTCAGGCCACGAGAAGTGTGACGTAGTGGTTCAGGGATTTTGACCTTTGGTTCATAAATCGAAAGTTTATGTCAATATGAAACTCCACAAAAACTAAAAGCAAATCTCCTGAAGTTGTTTTTGTTGTTGTATTTCTGGATTATTCAAAAATGTGCTGTCTGTTCTTGTTTTTGGAATTATAGGCCTTTCAGTGATGTTGATACTTAGGGATCTTCGATCGATATTAATTCGCACATGTGAATTGCAGAATTGAGTTTGTACGAGTATATATGCGATTGATGATCAACCGATGGTATCAATTCAGGTACAGTAGTTAGGCATCTGATGATGAACTTGTCACGGAGTTCGAAACTAGTCATGCCAGTGAGTGTGTGTTGAAACTGAATTGTCTATTATTTCCAACAAAAACCAACCATTTTTAAATTCGAAAAATGTTCATGACTTTGTAAGCTTGTAGTACGAATTTTTCATATATTAATCAAAAATGTATAACTCGAAAACCACTTAAGATATTTGCATTTTTTTTTTATTTTTTAAGGAAAATTAAGGAAACAGAACAGAAAATAGCCTTCACTGAAAAAAATTTTCGGAAATCTAGTTTAAAGAAAACAATCGAATTTTAAATAAACAACCGGAGCAAGAAAAATAATCAATCATCCATGAGAATTTAGAAATTTAATTAACTTTCAGAAACAGACAAAAAATTGATATTTTCAGAAACTCGGCGATTCACAATTTTTTGTGGGACGACCTTGCAATGGTTACAACTGTTTCTCTTTATTATTCTTCTTTAGTTACGCATTAATCTTTGACGCACTGAGCATTTAAGTGCATATGTACTGAAAGAAACAGAAACAGTTGTAAACATAGCATTTTCGCTTTTTAGGCGTACAGGTCGTTCCACAAAAAATGGTGTATCTCAGAAAACAACTTGAAAATACCAATAGATTTTTCTATTTCTGAAAGTTAATTAAATTTCCTGAATTCTCATGGACGATTGATATTGCAAGAGCGGCACTTGAATGGAACCCGCATGGGTGTCG
Source organism: Phaonia tiefii (assembly GCA_963931995.1). NCBI lineage: Eukaryota > Metazoa > Arthropoda > Insecta > Diptera > Muscidae > Phaonia > Phaonia tiefii. The sequence goes on from OZ008367.1 coordinate 91,693,927, forward strand.
AAGCCCAGGAAGATCACCAAATACATGGAAGCGCTGCCTGGAAAAGAATACAACAAACTCATCTGTCACGAAACCAAATTACACCACTTGCCAGAGACAGAAAGCGATGGAAAGAATTCGTTGACACCCTATGTTCTTCGTCAACCTTTTATATAAACTTTGCATTGTAATATTGTTTTATATTTTTTTGTTCTGTTTAATTAAATAAATTGTAACCGCTTAACTCCAAATTGAAAGTCTGTAGAATTGTAAAAATAAGTGTCTGGAATAATACTGCAAATTTCTAGTTAAAATAAAATTTTTTAAATTTTCTGATTTTTAGCATTTGTAGGATCTTTGTGATCACAATTTTGTAAAGCCACAAATGTAGTAAAAGTAAAACTTTAAACTTAACAACAGTCGACTTACGTTGATAGTATATAAAATTTTTTCTTCTATTGGTAAATATTGCAAGACCATCGTGAAAAAATTGTTAACATGACACCCTATTTGGCATAAACTTCACTCAATATACGTGCAACGGAATACAAATACATATTTGCATATGGGAAAGCAATACCAGTATTCAAGTTGTTTATACTTCTATGCACAATCGTAGTTACTGTAACATGTAGGAGACTACATTTTTTAGTTAAATGTGTTTGCAATCACGTTTGAAAGTATGTACGTACATGGGCCAAAGTCAAAATATTTTGAAATTTGGGTTTGAACAAATTCTCATATATTTCAAGAGTGACATCGAAGTTTTTATGTTAAGGCAGTGAGCATGTCAAATCTTTTCTCGTGAATAACATTCTCCAAGGCACGCGGAAACAAACTAGTGCAAACATATACACCCCGCGAAATAAATATTAAGGCAACAGCATTTTTTGTTTTTTTTTCAACTGTTGAGAGGAATTTTCAAGTTTTTATATTATATTGTATTAGTCCTTTCAAAATCAAATAATTTTCAGATTAAAATACTTTGACTAAGACTTCTTCCAGATGAATCAACAAAAGTAAACTAATTACTAGTGCGAAATATTTATAAAGGCAAAAGTTTTTTTTTCAATATTTTAAAAATTTTAGTAAGCCGTAAGATCTCCATTATCGCTAATAACTTCTACTGAGCATTTAGGCATTGAGTTTATTAGCGAATGACTACGCGCAGGATTAGTTATTGTCCCCTTTTCTTGAATTGAAACTTTTTATCCTTGACATTCATAAACTGGTGGCCAGGTTGGTAAACATGGATGGGTAAAATATACCAGAGGTTCTCGATTCGATTAAGATCTGGATTAAGTGCAGGCCAGTCGGGGGTTGGTATTATTTCTGGACTTGAGAGACTTTGGAGTTTTCTTACACCGTTGTATTGTTCCGTTGTCCTGCTGTAAGATTAATCCTGGGACACAAATTGCATTAAAATAATTAACTAAGACGACATCCAACAGACGAATATACTACTCGGTGTCCATTTTTGTGGAAAAGAAACATATATGAGTGGTTCCTCTAGAATTCATACCTGCCCAAACCATTAGTGAGCCACCGCCAAAATTTCGCCACTGACACATAACGTTGGAAAAATCTTAGGAGCAAAAATGTTTGTCCGAGCCATCAGGTCCAATCAATTGAATATATTTTAATCGAAGAATATCAGTTCTCATTCAAAAATATATATTTTCATCGAATTTAAATCTGGCTAATTCGTGTCTTAGCAAGAGACAAAGTTTTGCATACTTTTTCCAATATGACAGTTTCAAGTCGCGTTTCATTGTTTGTTGAACACGACGCAACCCTACTCCCAAGCTCAATTCTGCAATAATGTCCTTATCGCTGAATATTTCTTTAACAGCAACCCTTTTGATCTCTCTTTTGAAACGATCGCCGCTCAGCGGTGTCCTTCCTGGTCGTTTTGTGTTTCCATATGTACCACCCTATTTTTTAAAATTGTCAATGGCACAGCTAGATCTTTTCAATAGCCTCAATATTTCCCGCTTCTACAGCTCTTAATCATGAAAATCTTCAATTTTTCCCTTTTCTTCTTTACTTAGCTACTTTCCAGCAGTCATTCTATACAGGGTGTCCCCTAAACTTTTGTCTAAACTTAAACACGTGATAGCTGAGAACAAAAGCTACAATGTTTGTTCTTACGCCAATTGCCTAGGTGGCTTCGTTTTCGAGATATTCGTGTTTAAAATAATTGCATTTTTCAATGCATTTTCAATAAATGCATAATCTACTTTTTAAATGAAAAAGAAATATCATTGAAAATTGCTTCAAAATTGATTTTAAATAATTTATTTTTTCGCTTCAAATGAAAACGAATTTTTTTTTAAAATGTTTTCAATTAACGAAAATTTTCAAAATGAGAGCCTTGTTCCGTTATGCACTTAGATAAGCGGTCTCTTATTTCAGTTGTAGTTGTATTAATAGTCATTTCCTGTCGTATCACTTCAAACGCGCTATCTATTTAAAAAGCAGATTATTCATTTATTGAAAATGCATTTAAAAATGCAATTATTTTAAACACGAATATCTCGAAAACGAAGTCACCTAGGCAATTGACGTAAGAACAAACAATGTAGCTCTTGTTCTCAGCTATCACGTGTTTAAGTTTAGACAAAAGTTTAGGGGACACCCTGTATAAATCAATTTTTTTAGAATTTGACCTACGTTAATTCTAAAACAATAAAATAACAAACAAAGAAAACCTGCTTCTGTTTGAATTCCTATTTACTACTGTTCGAATAAGGTTTATATTCCATGCTGCCTTTATACATATATATTTCGCACCCGAAATAGAAAAACCAATGTCACTTTTCATTTAACTTTTGAAAGAGATCGAATGATTACATTCTCTGACATCAAATACCTAATGACTAATATTTGCATTAAAATTCTACACCAACAACGCAGTGCATTGAGAGTAACGGGAAAAAACACACTGCCTTTATAATTATTTCGCTGGGTGTATTGGTAAATGTTTGAAGTTTCCTCAAGCTGGTTGAAGTTAGGTTCCAAGTATGCAACCGTAAAGGAGCACGCTCGTGACGCTACTATTAAAACTCCAAATTTTTTTAGCCTTGGTATTGTTGCTTGCTCTTCAGAATTTGTAGAGTGATTGGAAATCTATCATTGATGTCCTTATCTAATCGGCCATCTGCAGCCATAGTGCTACCAAGATAGCAAAATGAATTTACTTCTTCTATTAAGACTCCATCAAGATAGATTGGAACAATATTTGTGGGACGAATACGCATTAGCTTCGTTTTGTGTGTATTTACCTTAGGACCCACTTCGCTGTGTTACGAGCCAGATGGTTGAGTTGGTCCTTTATTTCACAATGGCGGTCTGCGATGAGACAAATGCCATCCGCGACATTTGTCTGTTGCATTACCAAATCCAGTGGAATAAGAAAGAGCGTAGGAGACAGAATACACCCCTGTCTCACGCCAGCTTCGATAGAGAAGGGCAGCTCTCATTGCCATTGAAGCGAACAGAACATGAAGCATTGTTGTTCAGATCTCGTATCAAATTTAATATTCTCTCCTGAAAACCTTTGCTATATAGTGGAGCCCATAGAGCGTCTCTTGAAATCCAGGGATTGCTCGATAACTATGCGCAGCGTTGTCGTTGGTCCGAACAGGAATCCCGCCGGTTCCTTTCGTAAAATTGTCTCAACGTAGGGTGTTATGCCATTTAGTTTTAGGAGAGCTGGGTCTTTGCTTCAGTGATTAGTTCGGCATCGTACTTCAGAAGTTCGGCAGGTATATGGTCTGTGCCGGCCGATTTGTTGTTTTTCAAATGCCGGAGGGTATCCATGGTTTCTGCATGACAGCCAGAGGCAGGTTAAGATACCTGGGATTTTATTTGGTGAGCAACGGAACAAATCGCGTTGATCTTCTGCTGATGTTTGGTCGCGCCTATCATGGTCCTTTATCTCTGCGGTGTTCCTGTTGGCACTTCCCCGAAGCCACTTGATTGTCTCATATACACCTCACATATTTCCATTATTGCTGGCTTTCTCCGCGTCATCTGCAATGCTGTCGTATATCTTGCGATCAGTACGTGCCATGCGCTGAGCCTTTTCAGCTGATTCTCGGTATTGTATTTTGGCAATGATTTTAAAGATTGCAGATCTCGCATATTGACGAGAGTTTTGCAGACGGTTTCGCTGGCGGCCCACGGTCCGGGTACGGTCCATGGCTTCCGTACTGGCGGCTTAGGGCCGCGAACAGTCTTTCCGGTTTGGTTGCAAGCTTGGACGACGTCGTTACATGACTGTTCTATCGATTTGCTAACCTGCTGTTGTATGTCGAACTGCTATCGCTGCGTCTTCTAGTCGATGTCGAGATGTCGTAAGTAAATCTTCTCTTCAGTTAGAATTTTCACTTTGTCAAAGTTTGGCCTGTGTCCAGTTAACGTACAGTGGGCTGCGAGTGCTGTTTTTGTTCCAAAGGCTTATAATGTGCCTTTTGGTCCGATTTAGGTGATGAAATTCTCGTCTTCAGTTTATTCATCGTAGTTCCAACATATACCTTCTGGCATATGTTAGGTTTGTCTACGTTGCACTTTATTTCGTACACCACATTTGGCTTGTCATCCGCATCGATTCTCGATTTAGCCCTACTAAAAAGGTGATTTATTGTAAAGTTAGACTTTGGAGCTAATTGGTATTTCTCTCTGTAATAAATGTTCGAATGTTGGTGCAGAATGATAGCATCATTATACAAAAATAGATTTTGTTTTGAGATATCATTAAAATATTGTGTATTCCCTGGCCGTCGGTGGTGCAATGGCTGGTGTGCGCAGCTCTTGTGCATCAGAACGTAGGTTCCATCGCTGCTCCAAACACCTTACATTTCCTTCAACGACGGCCACCTCACTTAGTGATGGCGACACTATCGAGTACTTAGCCATGAAACAGGTTTTCAAAAAACTGTTCGGAACCTGTGTATAACTGTGGGCAGTGAGTGAGAAATTATAAAGCGCGCGGCTCACTGTTTGTGAGAAGCTCTCCCCAATCCATTCAAGGGATGTAATGGGAAACGGGATTTTTTTTATTTGTTAATACGAATGTATTAATTAGTAAGTATATTAATTCGTTTCCAGATCAATAACTATTAAAAAGTTATTATTTTATGAAAAATTAAATTTTAATAGAAAATATTAATAGCCTGTTTCTCTATCTCGAATGAAAAGCTAAGCGAAAGAAAATCAGTCACTCACATTCGACTCAAATTGGGTTTCTCAAAGGCGAAATTTTCGTTTGCCTGATTCCATGTTTGTTCGTTTTGAAATAGAGAAACCAAAATTTGTACTGAAAATTTTTATGTTTTCATTCGACTTGATACGACAAGATTGTGAAACCCAAATCAACTTTCTTTCGTCTAGAACACAAACGAAAGCTTTCGTTCGAGACTGTAAAAAAAGAAATATGAGAAATTGTTTATTATGGTGGATGGTTGGGAATATAGCTATTTCAATGTCCACCAAGGCATTTTATCAGCTCCCTTTTTCACAAGTATTTAGGTCATATCATCACACATTATAGGGATATTCAAACCTCAACTTAACGAGAATTGTCTCAACACTCCTTTTTGTGCGAAAACATCCACAACAAACACTTTGACATAACCCTAATGCCATTGCCATAAAGAAATGTTGTGAACATTGATAGTTATGAAAAAGTATTTCGTCACCTGAAATGCTCAAAGGCGTAACCCTCAAAAAATAAAAATTGTTTTTTTGACTGAATATGCAAAATAGTAGACTTCCAAGTTCCTAAGGTAAGCGGTGGAATGAACGCGTATAAAACTGAAATACTTTGGATTTTATAAGGTTGTTCGCTTCTCCTGTAAAATTTTGAAAATGAGGGTTACGTCTTTGGGCATTTTAGGTGACGATTTACTGAAGATATTTTCGCACCTTTAAAACTGACACCAAATTTGTTTATATCAAAGTATTAGTAATGGGTAGCACTGCAAACTACCACACTTAGGTTGTCCATTGATCAAAGCACTCGATTTTCCCAACCAAAATACAAAAAGTGTCAAAAAACCTTCTGCAATTTTTGATGCCAATAATTGTTTTTTATCAGAGTTTTGTAGCACAAAGTTTAATCTGTATCTTTTCCGAAGACCACTTTTCTCTAGGATGAACCACACGCGTATGCAAATGAAATATGATCATAAATAAAAAATAAATGGTTTCCCATTACATCCCATGAAGGGACCGGGGAGAACTTCTCACAATCACTCAGCTGTGCACTTTCCAGTTTTCACTCACTGATTGGGACCTACAGTTTTACACCGGTTCCGAACGGTATTTTTTGAGAAGCTTTTTCATGGCTAAATACTCGATAGTGTCGCCATCACTATGCGAGGTGACCGCCGCCGAAAGAAATTTTTTTAAGGTGCTCAGAGCCGGGTTCGAACGCAGGATCTCATGTACAAGAGCCGCGCACACTAACCATTGCACCACCGACGGCCACGAAATATGATCATAAAGAACTATAAATCTTCAAGCAGATGGTTAATATTTTTTTAAATTTGAGTGGCCGAAAATGTGGGAAGAAATAAAAATATCGCCCAAATCTTTATTTCTGTAAGTGTATAGGATGCAAATGTAGTAATCACATTATTCCAGATACTACCAGTTATGAAATAATGGAGGGTATTGGTCGATTCCATGAATTTTAAAAAATATTTAACTTTGGCCCATATGCAATTTCCAACATTTCTTATGTCAAGTCATTCGGATTTTTATTTTAATTTTATATTATTTATTTATGTGTAATGGCATTTAAATAATGCAATATGTTGAAAGGGGGAATATTTGTGCAACACGTTACACTGTATACATAGTGCTAGATCCGTGATATTTTGTTTTGCTTTGTGTCTGACAGAATTATTTTAAAAATTTATTTAACTTTTGAAATCTGCTGAAAAAGCAGAACAAAATGCAACAAATTAACAATTTGTTCTCTTAATTATCAATTTGAAATGACTTAATAGTTTAAGCTAACAATTTTATTCGATATCTATATTTTCTAAACCTTTAGAAGTGGGCGATTTGTGCCCTCATGACTATCTCATAGTGATTTTAAAATGACTATGTTTTCTACAAAGTCGTCACATAATAATTCATATGGAAAAATTTATTTGAAAATGATCAGAGATCGAAATGTTTTAAACTGCTTGATACTTATTTCGGCTGCCAATTAAAATTCTCCTTTAATTAGATGATTAGTTTGATCAAATTTGGAGTTTGGCGCATAGTGACGGCGAACTATCGATATTTAGCCACGAAAAAACTTCTCAAAATACGGTTCGGAACCGGTATAAAACTGTAGGTCCCATGGGATGTAATGAGAAACAATTTATTTTTTATTTTTGTCTGATAAGTTGCAGCCAGCAATAAAAATGACGGTGGTCATAAAGCCGTCTAAATTCTGAAAACTGAAAAATTGCTAGAAATGTAAGAAATATTTTTCACTATTTATTTCATATTTGTCCACAGAAAAAATTCCATTTCATTTGAGCTATAAATCCAGTGTATGCTCAATTCCATTCAGGAGTGTTGAAAACAGTTTTAAATAAACTGAATAGCGCTAAATCGAAAAGTATAAGTAGTGGGGATGGTAATCGGGATTGATTTTAAAAAATCCCGGGATTCGGTATTTTCGAAATCCCGATTCCTAAATCCCGGGATTTTTCTGGACCCCAGGATTTCGGGATTTATTTTTAAATTTTTTTGTGCTAGTTGTTTAATTTTATACACATAAAAGTTTATTTAATTTTTATTTAATAGAATTTTTTTGAATAATACGTGTTTCGCATACGGGCATTTCCAGAGAAAGTGCCACACTATGTCATATCACGTCACCCTCGTTATTTGGTTATATTTTATGACAATGTGGTTCGATTGTTTTCTATTCTTTTCCTAAATACAAAATGTAAGTAACTACATATTTATTAAAATAAAATAACAGAATCAAACAAACTGGTCCTAAAATATAAGTAATTATCGAGAGTGACGTGATGTGGCAAAAGGTTTCTGTGGAAATGCCCATATTAAGAATTGTTAAGAATACATAACAAAAAACAAATAAAAAAATAAATTTTATGTGATTATAAATAATGCAACGGATATGTCATTTAAGGAATGGATATGTCATTTAAGCAAAAAAAGGTAAAATATCCAAATCGGGGTAAGTGCATAGTTTCGGAGTTATGGCCCCGAAATTTGGGATATGTGCGAGGGTTATGGCTTTAACGTACCCTGTAAAACCATTGATATCAGGTTTCTGTATGAAACAAATCAAAACAAACTCATAAAATAATGTAGCACTTTTCGAGAAGTCGCCTAGTTATCGAGAAATTTTAAAAAATTGTCGAATTTTTTTTACTTTATTTTACTTTCTTTGCTTTGTTATTTTACTTTCTTTGCTTAAACTATCATGTTTTACCAGTCGAAATAATTTTTTTTTTCATTTTTGGAAAATAATCCTTACAATGGACATAAGCCAAAATAAACTTACGTTAAGATCTGTTATTAAACCTTCTAGACCAGATCACATGGAAATAGATTGCAGGCACTCTTCCAGTTTAATGGGTGTACTTGTGGTTCGAGCATGTCGGAAAACGTACGAAGCCGAACACATGAAAAGCTAGATATTGACAAACTACAAATGTCGGAGATATCAATGTCCTATCAACAAAAGCTCTGTCCCCTGCTAGGGTAGAATACCACCCTCCCGAGGACATAGTTGGGCAGTGGCAGCACATATCCCATTCTTTGGAAACCGCTCAAGGACTGAACTTGGCTATCAAAAACCGCAGAATTATAAATCATGATACGACGAAGAATGTCGCATTACAACTTATGAAAAAGAAGCTGCACGTATGGCAACGAAACAGTCAATTACAACGCGTGCTTCGATTGAGCGGTACAAGAGGCTGAGAAGGGAGGAAAACCAACCATTTAGGCGGAAAAAATGGCAGTGGGAGCAGAGAGAGAGCGAAAAAGCCGAAATGTGCAGGAGGAATGGTGAATCCCGAAAGTTTTTCCAGAGGGTAAGAAGATTGAATAATGATCCTAATAATGGGCTGCCCCCCTGCAAGTACAAGAATGGGAATCTGGTGACTGAGAAGCAGTGTGCGCTCAAAATGTGGAGAGACCACTTTTCAGCAATACTCCACTCGGATTCTTCCACTGAAGATCAGGAGGTAATGATAGTGGAATATAGTGTAGATTGTACCCCCCCTCCACACCAACCAAGACGAGATTAGAAAGGCGCTCTCCCGCCTTAAGAATAATAAAGCCGCTGCTGCGAATGACCTACTTTTCAAGACAGGTGGCGAAGAACTGCTAGCCCACATGCATCAACTTATATGCGGTATATGGCTGAGCGAATCTATGCCCGACCATTGGAGTCTCAGTGTAATATGTCCTGTATTCAAAAAGGGTGATCCGTGTGTCTGTTCCAACTATCGCGGAATCAGTCTTCTATCCACTGCGTACTAGGTCTTGTCGAGCGTAATATGTGAAAGACTTTAGCCAAGTATTGAAAACTTGATTGGACCTTATCAGTGTGGTTTTAGACCAGGCAAGTCCCCGACTGACCAAATATTCACGCTACGACAAATCCTGTAAAAGACTCATGAAAGCAAATCGATGAGAAAATAATAAGCAACTACGGACAAGATCATTAACACGAAGAACCATATTTTGCTAGCGTATGCTGACGATATAGACACAATTGGCCAAAATTTGCGAGAGGATACTGGAGTATTTTCAAGAATCGAAAAATAATCAGCGAAGGTGGGTCTTGCTGTTAGTGAGGGCAAAATAAAAGGGATGGTGTCAACGACTAGAGGAACCTCTCGACTTGGTCCGCACTTGAACGTTGACAACGGATTTAATTTTGAAGTGGTAGATGAATCTGTCTACCTTGGATCCGCCGTGAATAACGACAACAACGTCAGCCTGGAGATAGATAGGAGAATTGTACTTACAAATAGATGCTATTTTGGGTTCACCAAGCGGATGAAAAACATGTGGGAGTATACGAGTGAAAAATTCCCGTAAAATATATGGTCCCGTTAGGGAAAACGACGCGTACCGGCGTCGCTGGAATCAAGAGTTACATAATTTATATTCTGACGTGGGCATAGCTAGGCGAATCAAATTAGGCCAATTGCGTTGGCTGGGCCATGTTATCAGAATGGATGAATATAAACCAGCGCGAAAGGTTTTCGATAACGTACCCGATGGAAGCATGAAAAGACGACGACCAAGACTTCGCTGGAAAGACCAGGCAGAAGAATCCCTCCCCATCCTTGGTGTTACCAACTGGCGAGAAAAGGCGAAGGATAGAGCCAGTTGGAAAAATATGTTGAAATTTGTTTAATTTGTTTGTTTAATTAATATGTGTAAGACGTCTGACCTCATGATGGTGTAAAATATTCAATAAGTTTTAAAACCATTTTGCACAATTTGCATTTTGCTTGATGTGCACCTTTTGACTCGCCCAAAAAGTAACACCACACTGAACGTTTGTGATTGTTTTCAGTTTTATATTCTTCAAAATTAATAATAATCCCGAAAAATCCCGGGACTTATTTATTAAAATCCCGGGATTCGGGATTCATAAATCCCGAAAAATCCCGGGATTGTCGAAGGATAAATCCAGTTGGAAGAATGTGTTGAAGTTTGTTTAATTTGTTTGTTGTATTAATATGTGTACGACATCTGACCGCATGAGGTTGTAAAATAGTCAACAAAAGTAAAGTGTCGCCATTGGTTTTTAAAACCCTTTTGCACAATTTGCATTTTGCTTGAGGCGCACCTTTTGACCCTGCCAAAAAGTAACACCACACTGAACTTTTTAAAGTTTTTTTAACAATCCCGGGATTCGGGATTCATAAATCCCGAAAAATCCCGCGATTTCGGAATTCGTGATTTCTCGTTTGGCATCCCTAATAAGTAGTGTTCAGTATCTATAGCAAATTTCTCATACGCCACGGTCTAATAAAATAAATAAATAAAATGGTTTCCCAGTACATTCCATGAAGGATTTGGGGAGAGCTTCTCACAACCAGTGAGCTGTGCGCTTTCTAGTTTTAAACCCACTGATTGGGATCTACAGTTTTACACCGATTCCGAACGGTATTTTGAGAAGGTTTTTCATGGGTAAGTACTCGATAGTGCCGCCGTCACTATGCGAGGTGACCGCCGCCGAATGAAATTTAAGGTGGTTAGAGCAGGAATCGAATCCAGGATCTCATGTACAAGAGACGCGCACACTAACAACCGACGGCCACGATACGCCACGGTGTCCAATATTTCAATGGCTGCAACTTTTAAACAGTGTTTGAATTTTTATTATCAAAGAAAAAAGCGAAGAGCAAATGTGAAAAAAGGCTTTATTTAACCATAGAGTAAACATATAAAGAGAGAAAATTTCGCTCGTCTGACGTTTCATTTCACACTCTCCGTGGTGAGGTCGATGTGATGGAGAAATGTTCGACCTACACCAGGTGGAGTTACAAGAATTGTCGAACTAAATTTTTCATGTTGGTGGAGAACTGTGAAAATTAAAAATATTTTAAAACTTGACGTTATCTTTTGTTGTTAGTACACATTTGTTTTGCATTTAAGATAAATATTTTAATACACAACCACAATATGCTGCTGCTGGTTTGTTTTTGCAATTCCTTTTAACATCGATCAATCATATCACACAGCCCTAATGTCATAAATTTGCTGAGAGAGATGTTCCCCCTAGGTACGTTTACTCTATGCATGTAATCGCGCTGTTGGATTTTGCTTACGCGGTAAACATTATTATTTCAGATGAGGAACAACACACAACATAAATATAAACAACCTAAATACGAAATTTATATGCGGAAATCATACACGTTAGACGAACCAGGAGCATAGCAGTCCAATCACGAAACGAATGAAATGGCTGCAATAAGCGGTGTTTAGACGGTGGTACAAGCTTGACGACAAAATTCTTCTATTTTGTTTACATGCTCGTAACAAGTCATCTGACCGTCATTTTAACTAAGATGTCCAGAAGTCGGAAGAAATCCAGGCAGCGTGGGCAATTATTATTCATATATCTGCTTGAGATCTTAATTTTTGTAAATTTCTGATTTCACCTTTCATAACTCAGGAACACTTCTAGACACTTCGATGAACTCACACCAAATTGTGGTGGCCATTAAAAAAATATGAACTTATTTGATTTCATTTATTTATTTCACAAAACACGCGAACCTCCCATATGTCCTTGCTACGAAGAAGGATAAAACATCGAAAAAAATCATATTCGATATTTTCCCTTGTTGAACGGGTTAACAAATGATTTTGTGTATATGGATATATAAATAAAACTGTTGTTTTCTGTTATTTGGATGCAAATATAACGTGTGTTTGGAGCTCGACGCAAATATAATATATTTGTACGCAAACACATTGTGTTTGCTATTCAATATTATATGTTTGAGACACAATGATTAACGTATTCTAATATATGTGTTGGCGACCCAAATATATATTTGTTTATGACACAAATACAGTTGTGTTTTTGCACTGTTTGTGCTCTCTCGAGAGTAAGAGAATAAAGGAGGGACAACGAGAGAGTCTATCTTGTAAGTTGTGAATCGGTATTTTTGTATTATTCTCTCAGTCAGTGATTCATAAATATTCCTGAATGTGCGTGTAAATTGCATATGAAGTTTCATGTATTCAGTTTCGTGTATTGTATGGTTCATCGGACAGGAAATCAACAACGCTTGATCTGCGAAAAAATTATAAACAAAGGCTCGGTCGGTTAAATGGTTTGTGATGTTGCTTTGAGTTTTGTATATGTGTTTCGTACATATATGTATGTGTTCTACCAAATTGAGAACCGATTTTGTGGAAAGAAAACGGAATGGGCAACAATGTGAAGTCATTTATCTATCCGAGCCTTTACTAAGTACTAGGAGGTGACCAACTTTCGAGGGTTGCCCGGTAGCCCCCATAATTGCTAGATATCCTAAATTTTCCATATCATCTGGAAAATACCTCGGTTCCAAGCATGTGAAAGTTTATCACGATATCTTGTTCCGTTCAAAACTTACAGGATTAATTCCAAAAAAAAATCGATTTGGAACCACTGTGCGATGTGAGGGTTATGGCACCACTTTTCCATACGTCTTAAGCTGCGTTTCTACTGACCATGTTTAATACGTTTATCGTGTTTTGAGGCCAAAATCAAATAATTTTTCATACAAGAATCAGCTGATTTCCGTCCCAAATCGAGTTGATCATATTAAACATGCAAAGTGGAAACGTAGCTTTACTAATATGTAAAGTAGGAACATGGTCTAAATTTAGCACAGCATTCCGGAGATTTTATCGTATTTTTATTTTTGCTTTTCTTTTAATTTTAGGGTTTTCTTTTGTAATATTCGTATAATATTTTGACACTATGGTATTTAAGTGTTTCTTGCAAATATCAAACTTTTTTTCTAGAGCGTACTTTGATTCAGTTTCTGCTAAAGAGGTAATGAATTGCATGGTCTGGTATAAAAATACTGCAATGATTTTTTTTTTGTTCCTGGCACCGAACTGTATAAGTGGTATGTATGTATAACATGACGTGTGTTTGTAGCTTGTCGCAAATATAGTAGACTTGTGTCCAAACACATTGTGTTTGCTATTCAATATAACATGTTTGGGATACAATGACTAATAGGCTAGAATATATGTAGTTGTGGCCCAAATTTGGCATTGTTTGTTGAAAACTGCTGAAAACAAAAACGTGACGGGCAATAAAGGAACAACCGGCCTTATTCCCGTTGTCGTCGTCGACGTCGTCATCAGATTTTTGTCAACTTTAGAACGTTATAAATGTATGGTCACATCGACAACAACAAAGTTTTTGATGTCTATGATCCAAAAACTACCCTCTTAAAACATTACGCAAAATTTTTTTTGTCCAAATGCCTTCAAGTCGCCAGTAAAAATGGTGTCGATATTGTATTGACGTCGACGACGACAACAGGAATACGGGCGATTAAGTAGCAGTTTTTCAATTCACGGAAACAATGCTTGCAAACAGGTAGATATGTATGTATTGCGGGCAATTGGGATATAAAGCACTACACTTGCCTATTAAAGTGTAAACCTGTTTAATGTTAATTTGGAGTACTAATAGCTAAATATAGTCATATTTCAATTAAAACTTAAAAGAGAAATATATTTGTTGGAATAGCTTTTCTAAAATAAACGTCTTCTCAATCTTTCTCAAAATAAAAAAAAATTTTAACTATCTTCTTAATTTCCATCATTTCACTTGCGAGAGTTTTTAGTCGGTCTGTTTTTTTAAACTTCACATTTTTTTTAATTTATTCAATCTCGAGACTTTTTTAATATTATGGGCTGTCTGTCTGTATAGATATTTCGGATCTTCAGCACCAGATGTTTTTGGTAAGCTTTTCGGTGAATTCATCAAAATATATATTCTTTATATACACTGCTGTTCAATATAATAGCCTGTTACAAAGATAACGTTTTGGGATCACGCTTAACTCATGTAAAGGGAACCTCTCCTTCTGTCTTGTGTATCGTTAGTTTTGTTATTGACTTCACAAAATTTTTTGTCGTATTTTGGAATTTATTCGAAATCATTTGTACGTTAAGCTAAAAATCAAAATAAAGTGCAATTTTCACTTGTTCAAAATAATAGCCCTTTTTCTTATAACTTTGTTAAATTACGCAATTCATTCGGTGTTTTTGTACTTTCTTCTTAACTACTAATGAGATGTAAATAAAATACAATTCTTTCAAAACAAATTTAATGTTTGTTGTTGTTAAAGATGGGCCGAAATGTACATTGCACTGCGGAGGAACGTCGAGTTGCTAAACAACTACGTAGTGGGGGCAAAACTCTGGGTTTCATTGCTAGTTCACTTGGAAGATCTGAAAAACTTGTTACAAATGCACTAAAATGGAAACCATTTACTGAAACTCGGGGTAGGCCGCGAGAAAGCAGCTCAACAACAGATTCCCGTATTGTGTTATTGGCAAAAAAAAGAACACATTTATGTCATCAAAGACTATTTCTGCAGAAATAAATAATAATGAAGTCAGTGCTGTAACAGTACGCCGCAGATTGTTAGAAAATAATTGCCAGGTAGAGTAGCCCCAAAGGTTCCATTGCTAAGTGACAAAAACAAAAAAGCTCGCATTAAATTTGCTATCAAATTCAACAACAAAAGCAGTGATGATTTCAAGGACACATTATGGAGCGATGCGACAAAAATTAATTTATTTGGTTCTGATTGTCAGCGCAACGTCCGAAGACCAAAAGGTAAAGAGCTTAATGATCGTTACACAAAAAAACCGTGAAGCACAGAGGCGGCAGTATTATGGTCTGGGGTGCTTTTTCGTGGCATGGTGTTGGACCTTCCCACCTAATCACAGAAACTATGAATAAAGAAATTTATTGTGATATTTTGAAGGATGTGATGCTCCACTATGCAGAGATTCACATGCCACCTGATTGGCATTTCCAAGAGGATAATGATCCGAAGCACTCTAAAAAATTAGTCAAATCGTGGTTGAGTGAACATGAAGTTTCCGTCTTGGAATGGCCTTCACATTCTCCCAATCTCAACCAGATTGAGAATATGTGGATGCAACTGAAAAGAAGCTTAAGTGGGAAGATTTTCACAAACAAAAATCAACTTTGGGAAGCAGCAAAAAATAGTTGGGAGAGAATTCCCACTGAAAAATGTCAACATTTAATAGAGTCAATCCCCAGAAGGTTCGGTGCAGTTTTAGATAATAATGTTGGACATTCAGGATATTAGTATATGATATGTTCATACTTATTAAGGAAATAAAAGGTTTGTTTAAAAATAATTGTTTATTTTGTAAGATTTTTGAAATAAGTCTATTAATTTGAACAGGATAAAAAAGATTGTTTTTAATTTTTTTTTTGAATAAAATCTCAATGGAGTGAAATATTTAAATTTAAAACAAGCATTTTTTATTTATATTTAAAAATTATACTAAAATTTTCAATAGCTTAATTGTATTTCAAAATTATTAAATAAAAAAAAGGGCTATTATTTTGAACATCACTGTATATAATTCTACTGCACGTGTGTTTGTGACTGGACTCCTCCTAAACTTCTGGACCGATTTGAATAAATTTTTTTGCATGCGTTTGGGTGGCGCCCTGGGTGGTTTAGATTTACGATTCGATCCAATTGGACAAAGGGCGTGGTACCTCCCATTATTTCCGCTCCTGCTAACGGCATTTGAACAAAATTTGCAGTACAACGTCTGCCGGGTCAGCTAATATTTTATATATTAATATAAAATACATTTCCCACTACAATGCAAATTTAAACCATTTTTCCATACGCACTATATAAGTTCAGCGTATTGCTGACAAAAATAATACAAAACGTAGAAACAAACCTCATTAATAACCTTGAAAGACATCTACAAACATTTTAAAGAATGACAAGGAATAAAACCCAATTCTATGCTGTCGTACTAGTATGATTTTATAATTACCTTGCCGTCATAAACATACATGTTGGTGGAATTTTCATTAATTTTATTACATGTAATTACATTGTATTACATAGAGTTGTTCAACAAGACCTTGTATTATTATGTTTATGTCGCAGTATTAATAAATGTAATTTGTACAGCTTAAACAGTAATCCGCCATTGAATTATAAAATATGATAACTAAGGCAATCAAAAATATGCCCTTAAAAATTCGTTTTAGGCTCTACAAATATGTTCTCAAATTAATCAAATATGCTGAATAAATATGCTTTAACAAATTAAAAATCCAATAGATTTTGTGCAATAAAATAGTTAATATTTATTTAAAATCTTGGGGTTAAAAAACAAAGTAACAATTGACATTACTAGTAAAACATTAAAAACAATTAAATATAACAATAAAAAAAACATTAACATACAATAGTATTTAAGTACAAAATTATATATTGCACATGTATGTAGATATGCATTTGGTAAAATATTTTTATAAAGCATTTGAATAAAAATAAAAAATTTAATTTTTCTACTCTAGCATTGTAGCCACATATTTAATTGCTATTGCATTACTCAACGAAATTCTGTGCCCAATTGTCGAACCCTTAACTATCGCATATTGTTCTCCTTGGTTGGAAATTTGAGAAGAAATATGTTTCAGCACTGAAACCCCAGTAAATTTTTTTCAATAACTGTATTTAATTTCCTTTTCACTGCGGTTCATTCGGATTTTTCAATACACACTAGGGCATCATTTACAATTTTCAAGTTTTTTGTTTGAATAAAAATTATTTGAAGGCGTCGGTCGTTGTCGTTCAGCAACTCTTGTAATTTTAGTTGCCGATGATTATTCAGAGCTCATCTCATTTACAACGCATTTAATTTTGTCGTAGTTTTACGCGTAATAATCTGCTGCTTCTAACCAAGTTCCCCACCTAGTAATAACTGGTTGTGGTGGAAAGAGAAGGTCGGGTTCGAGTGATTTGAAAACAGTAACCCGTACAAGTACTTTGAGGCAAAATGTGTTTGCATTCTCAATTAGTTGATTGACCAATGAATAATCATCGCGTTATCGATGTCAGCCATGAGCAAAGCATGTAACGTGTGTTACTTTGGGGTACAAAACTGCTATAGCTTTTGCGACCTTAATCGTGTAGGGTCCGGCATCCGTCAGAAACAAAAATGTAGCGTCTTTATTGAAGTTTTCACTGAATAAATTTACTGTTTCGATGAATAATCTGGTAATTGCACCGTTTTAATGAAGTCCTTCGATTTAATGGGGCAATTCGAATTTTGTAGAGCGGTATGTTACTGGCAACAACATAAGCCTCTTACAAACGTCTGACTTCTACAATAATGTTCAGTGCTCAACCCCTAAAGGTAATGATAGTTGAGTTCTCGCTTCATGCTAATTCTGCTTATGTACATGCCCCGTGCCTTGTATATTTTGTTTTATACTGAGTAAGTTGACGTAGGTAACTTCTTTATTGCACAGTTTGTAAAACAGAATTTTCCCACCGCACTTGAAGTCGGGGTATACTAAACCTGCTTTCCTGCTTGAGTTTGGCATACAAATATTTTCCCATTACATCCTATCAATCACTGAGCAGTGCACTTTTCACTCACTAATTGGCACCTACAGTTTTACACCGGTTCCGAATGGTTTTCTTGAGAAGCTATTTCATGGCTTATTACTCGATAGTGTCGCCGTCACTAAGCAAAGTGGCCGTCGTCGAAAGAAGTGTAAGGTGGTCAGAACGTAATTCTGAAAATATATATACATTAATCAATATTTCAATAAATTAGTAGAAAAATTATTTTATCTTCCAGCTGAACTCATCCGACGCTCGCGAAAGCAAGGTTTATTAAATGTAATTTAAACTGGCAAGTGTTTGATGAACACCAACCTGAAATCAGGTCGAAGCACCAGAAATCCAACGTATGTTGTATTTGCTTGTTTGTAACGGAACGTCAAAATATGAATTCACCTTTTGTGATCTGACATTTTAAAAGGACTACACACTGCCCTCACATCACTTTCCATCACTTCACTAGAAAACCATTTAATACCACCTAATATGAATTCGTCGTGACCAAAATGAACTTATAGGGTAAAATATTTTTGAAATTTTTTTCATGTTTTTCAGAAGAGGTCCACAAATCCAATTTCCCTAAAAATCGGGTTTTCCGGACATTCTTTTTCATTCTACTTGAAAACTGGTCAACAACCACGATTTTCTTAGTTTTCAAGTCAACATTTTTACAGCAAAACGTCCAAACTTTACTTGTATATGCATAAACCACCAGTTTTGACAATGATTTTACTCAGTTAGTTACCATATATGAAAGTTTTTCATAAATGTTGCATACATTTTGTAAATAGTGCTTTATAACTTTTAAAATGTCTACAAAACTAAAGTTGCAGTTTAAAAGATGAATGAATTCCAATCAATTTTTTAGTTTGCGGTTACTGTTTCTGAGTTATACCATCTTAAAACTGTTGAAAAAGTATTAACCATGGAACAGTAATCTCAAACTTTTTTTAAAAAATTGTTTGGAATTTATCCACCTATTAAAGTGCGTCATTAGCTTTCTTATACTTTCGTAAAAATTTTAAGAGTTATAAAACACTATCTACAGAATGTATTCAAAATTCAAGAAAAGTGTAATAAAGGGTTTTTCAACAGAGACGCTACAAAAGTAAATCGATAGGGACAGCCAACTACGCCATATTTTTCCCGCTCTTTTGACATTTCTCTTCAGTAAGGTTTGCCATTTCATCATGGAAAGATATACGAGCCAACAACGAGTCGAAATTATTAAAATTTACTACCGAAATTTGGAGTCAGTGGCCTCAACTTTCAGAGCGGAAAATCATCGGAAATCATCTTCAGCGATGAGGCTCATTTCTGGCTGAATGGCTTCGTCAATAAGCAAAATATGCGTTATTGGCCAGACAGTAATCCACACGTAATCCATGAGTCATCATTGCATCCCGAAAAAATTACGGTTTGGTGCGGTTTATGGGCCGGCAGCGGCATTGGGTCGTACTTCTTCCGTGATTATCAAGACCGGCACATTACTGTGAATGCGAATCGCTACCGTTCAATGATAACCGAATATTTTTGGCCCCAATTGGATAATATGGACTTGGAGGACATGTGGTTCCAACAGGACGGCGCCACAAGCCACACACCGAATGCCACAATCAATTTATTGAAAACCAAGTTTGGTGAACGTGTTATCTCACGAAATGGCCCAGTCGATTGGCCGCCTCGGTCGTGCGATTTGACGCCGTTAGATTATTTCCTGTGGGGCTATGTCAAGTCTATGGTCCATGCCAACAAGCCAGCGACAATTATTGAACTTCGTACGAATATCGAACGTGAAATTGCAGCAGTATCGGCCGATTTTTGCTTGAAAGCCGTCGAAAATTGGGTTCAGCGTCTGGACTTCTGCAAGCGTGCCCGTGGTGGCCGGCCATGCAAAAGAAATCGAGTTCCATACATAATAGCATCGAACGTACTTTCACAGGAATAAAGAATTTCGTTGGTATCTAAAACCGGATTTTGTTTAATTTAAAAAAACTTTTGTAGCGCTCTTATTGAAAAACCCGTTATATAAATGAGCACTACTCCACTCAGATTCTTCCACTGAACATCAGCTGGTAATGATAGTGGAAGATAGTGTAGATTGTACCGTGTGTCTGTTCCAACTATCGCGACATCAGTCTGTAATCCATCGCGTATAACGTGTTGTCGAGCGTATTATGTGAAAGACTAAAACCTTATCAGTGTGGTTTTAGACCAGTTAAGTCCTCGACTTACCAAATATTCCCGCTTCGCCAAATCCTGGAAAAGACCCACGACACGCAACTCGATACATACCACCTTTTTGTCGATTACAAAACTGCTTTCGATAGCCCCATACGGGGAAAATTGTACGAAGCTATGTCTGAACTTTGTATTCCGGCTAAACTGATCCGCCTCTGTAGAATGACGCTGACCAACACCAAATGAGCGGTGAAGGTGGGGTAAGACCTCACCGAACCATTCTGTACCAAGCGATGACCCAGACAAGGCGACACACTTTCGTGCAATCTCTTCAACATCTTAATGGAGATAATAATGAGAAAGGCTGCATTAAATACGAACAAGACCCTTAACACGAAAAGCCATATGATGCTGGCGTATGCAGACGACATAGACATCAGTGGGCGAAATTAGCGAGAGGTTACTGCAGTATTTTCAAGAATCGAAAAGGAATCAGCGAAGGTGGGTCTTGCTGTTAATGAGGGCAAGACAAAATTGATGGTGTCAACGACTAGAGAAACCTCTTGACTTGGTCCGCACTTGAATGTTGACAACCGATTTAGTTTTGAGTGGTATATGAATTTGTCTACCCTGGATCCGCAGTGAACAAGGACAACAACGTGAACAAGGGCAACAAGGACAACAACATTTGTTACAAAAATGTCTTTTCTTAAAAGTACCTTTTCTTAAAAATGAAGCGATACCTTTTCTTTTCTTGAGATAAGTAGCCTTTCTGAAAATAAGTTGTTGTTCTTAAAAAATATCCTTTTCCTTAAAAGAGTTCCATTTCTTTAAAAAGTACCAATTCTTATAAAAGTACTTATTTGTAAAAAAAACATACTCTTATGGCTTTTTCTTGCAAAAAGTACTTCTACTTACAAATAGTACCTTTTCTTAAACAAAATCATTAGCTTTTAATAAAAGAAGTAGCTGTCTTTAAAAAATTACCATTTCGGGAAAATATAATGCCCGAAAAAATTCATTTTATAAAAAAAAAATTTTTTCTTAAAAAAAGTTTATCATTTTACAAAAAGTCTCTTTTCTTAAATATCCATTTAAACTATCGTATTTTTCAACGGGCGCCTTTGGCGTGTTGGAACTAACTATTACGTAATATATAGCGAAAGGAACTTCGCTCCATGCGGGTGTCCCTCGACACCTCATATAATTTTTTTTTTTATCTCCCGTGTATAAAAATAATGAGCAAGATTTACATTTTGAGTAAAGTCGGTGGTTGGAAAAAATATCAAACAAAAAAATGTTTGAAACATTAAAAAGTCAATATATCAAATATTTGGTTAATGAATTTATCATGATTAATGAAAAATCAAACTGAAGATTAAAAGGTGTGGCTTATTAAT
This sequence comes from Phaonia tiefii, assembly GCA_963931995.1. Lineage (NCBI taxonomy): Eukaryota > Metazoa > Arthropoda > Insecta > Diptera > Muscidae > Phaonia > Phaonia tiefii. Next base: position 91,715,663 of record OZ008367.1, read on the forward strand.
CAATTAATCGCCCAGTCCTACTCGACAGTTAAAAAATACAGCAGACAGTTGTCCGAGGTCTTCAGCCACGGACTGTCCCTGCAGGCTGTGTCAGAGACACGGCCATTAAGTTTAACGTAGAATACGCCATCCGATAAGACAGAAAACATATATAACAATAAATGATAAATAACATAAGCAAATGAATTTATTTATTAGATAGTTACTTCTGATAATATACATAAGCTCATGGTAGGAAAAATAGGATAAATATGTTTTTAAATTAAAAGAGTAAGGATAAATGATAAATAACCGACGCCAATCAATTTGATTTATATTTTTTATAATTATATATCCATGTTAAATTCAAATTCACATTTAACATTTTGTTTCACTTAAATACATAAGTAAATATACGAAATTTCAATATTTCATCAATCAAAACAACAGCCGAAGGTTTGTGTCCACACTGAAACAGCAGCGTAGTTTGTATTCACGCTACAAACTCAAACACTCAACCAAACACCACACATATGTTTGAGTGTATGTGTTTAAACAATTTTCATTTGAGAAATTTAAATATTAAGGAAGATATCAATCAATATGAAATGTATATCAAACGAAAGATAACATCTTCATTTACCTACAAAACAATTTTTAAAAAAAATTTTCTAGCCGTTTCCTCATAATCACTGAAAAAAAGATTACAACAATAACAATCTGACATGACTCCCTATACCGTAAGGTAAGACGTATTCTACACCAAAAATTCCAATTGAAGTTCAAGATACATCAATTGATATTTTTAGAATTTGTTTCAAATTGGACTTTCAAGGTCACTTATATTTAATGAAAATAAAAGACTATTTATTTCATGTTTCTATTGGATGTTCTGTTGGGGGTTTACCAACTACTTGTTGGTTGTTTTGAACTTTTCTTGTTGGTTGTTTTGAACTAATACCTCCATCATTTTTATGGGTTTCCAAGGGGTTTCCATAAAGTGGACCAATGGCTATAACTCAGAAACGGTGCGTCCATTTGCAAAAATAATAAATTGGTTACCTTTGTAAGAGGTTTTAACCAATGGATGTCTTTAATACGGCATCACTTTTGTTAAATAGCGCAAACAGCGTTTCAGCGATTTCGTATTCGAAAAATTTTGGTTTTAGCGATTTTTAAAAAATTTAAGACATCCATTGGCTAAAGCCTCCTATGGAGGTAAAAATGTATTATTCCACCATTTCCGAGTTATACCAATTTTTGTTTTTCAGCGATTTTCTTATTTTTACGATTTTTTGAAAAACAATTCTTTCATACGAATGGGACCACTTTATGAAAACTCCTTAACAACCCATAAAATTGGATATTTTTTCGATTGGATGCTTCGTTTTCAACATATAGACATAAGGGCGTTTTAGCGATTTTTTTCGAAAAATTTTAGTTTTAGCGATTTTTTGAAAAAAAGTTATGCCATATTTAAGACATCCATTGGAGAAAGCTTCCTATTGAGGTAAAATATTCATTATTTTTTAGATTGGACGCCACCGTTTCCGAGTTATAGCCATTTTTGTATTTCAACCTTTTTCATATTTTTACGATTTTTTCTAAAAATTCTCCCATACGAATTGGACCGCTTTATAAAAACCCGTAGAATCTCTAAAAAGTTAGTTATTTTTTCGATTGGACCCTCCGTTTCCGATATATAGACTGTTTACTAATTTTTTTATGTTTTTGATCAAAAATTGGGATGGGTTATCTTTACCCATCTCCTAACCCAACGGCGTGGGTAATGGTTAGAGTCCGCTTACCCATTCCCCATGTGTAATGGGTAATCGTGAGGGGTAATTTCCTATCGTGGGTAAGTACCCCTTATTTTCTCCATTACCTTGACTATAATGTGTAATTCCCCATTATTTTCCCTATTATCCTGTGGCTATTGATTAATCGTAATGAGTAATTCCCCATTTCTGTAGGTGGCTACCCATTATTTTCCCCATACCCTGTGGGTAATGGGTAAACGTTCATTAGGCATTCCCCACGGCGATATGTTAGGGTTACACATTTGGGGGGGGGGGGAGGGTAAATAGGAATTCTGCAATATTGCAACATTGAAGAGAATGGGTAATTGTAATATTGGGGCCTATTTACATATTACGCTCTTTTAAATATATCTGTATAAGTGTTCTCTATTTAAGTCTTCGTTATAATCATTCCTAGGAAGTTCATATCGATGGCTTAATATAAAATTACCCTAACTCGAGTTTTTGTTACTTGACAGGAGAAGGAAAAAACTTAATAAAATCCGTAAAATTTTAGATACAACAAAAAGTTTTAATCAAGTAACAAAAAATCGAGTTAGGGCCTTTTTATATTAAGCCCTCGATATGTTCTAGCAAGTTGTTTATTGAGATCTTAGGTACATTGTTGTAGTTGATTGTTTCCTTCAATTTTGAACGGTTTGCTACGTATGGCCTGAACAGGGGAAAAAAGGTAAAAAAATTTTTTTTAAGTGTTTGCGATTTCGACCTTATGCTCATTTTTTGTTCATTATAACAAGTGCTACAACTTTTCCTCAGAGAGTAAATCAAAATTCCGAACGGTTTGCAAGATATGAGCCTGACAAAATGATCACTTTTTTGCAAAAGTGACACCGAGGCCCCAAATAATTGGGGGACCATAAAAAAAATTGCATAACTTTGGGCATAACTAGGAGACACGGGTCTTTTTTTGTCTTTTATCACGTACTGGTGTCCGTATATGGTTATATTTCCATGACTCAAAAAATTACACACAGTGTTATTAAAGAGGTCATTTCAAAGTACAAATTCAAAAAGTGTTTTGGTTCTAAGGTTAAACGCTGCTAAAAATTAAACTTTTTAACTTCCATTATCGGAAACCTGTTACACTTTTGTTCGTCACTGTATATCATAACCAGAATTAAGACTCTCTGTAATTACTTAGCACAATGAATACGAATGCTCAATTACCGTTTCTATTTTAAATCTATTTGCTAATTTAATTTCCCATTGTGAGTCCTTGTGCAACATATTCACACGTAACACGTAATAATTCAAAATCAATTAAATTAATTGTCTTATAGAATTCTCATTTACGGGGTAGGAACACCTTAATTTTGTTGTATGATTTCTAATACATATTCACCACAAAAATATGATGGTTGGTTTAATAAGTTGGGTGGATTAATACTTTTTATTCGTTAACGACAGCGATAAAAACTTTGCTTGGGAACAAATCATTCGCAACCACGTTCGACAAGTATTCTAAATACATCGATTTTTGATGTGGATTTTAATATGAATCTGGTAAACCTTAAACTTAATAAATGTATTTTAATGGCTCAAACTTAATTAAGATGTTGTCATTACAAACACGTTTTCCTGTACTATTTTAAAATGTACCTCTTCATTCATTACATTCTCTTCCGGAACAAACTCATCCTTTTGAACCCATCGCCCATGTATTGTATCGCAAAAGACAGACAACAAATGTTTGCCTCAAGTTACTTGTGTTTTGTGGGGAGCAACAAAAAAACATTCTACAGGGAATTGATTAGGAAGAAGAAGCAAACAACTCGAGAATAATGGATGCAATTAAAGTATTAAAGACAAATTCCACAGACAAAATATCATACATTTAAATTTCCCTAGGCAGCAAATCACCCCAAGGAGTAATAAATGTCTTACGTGTGTAGATTTATTATGTTGCAAATTGTTAGATTTAAAAATAAATAAAAAATACTTTTAACCAATGTTATGACATTTATAATGTTATATTGTTTTTATTGCCATTAACTCGTACCATTTTAAATGAAAATTAAACACATTAAGCAGAGTACAACGGCTTAATCATATTTTCGGAAACACATTCAGGACTTTGTAACTCAATGAATATTATCAGCATTTCATTCAACGCCATAGACAGTTATAACTTGGTTGTTAGTATCATAGAAACTCAATTAAAAGAGCAAAATTCAGTTTGCTGAACCCATTCAGTAAAACAAGCAGGACATAAATTACACATATTTGTTTGTTCAGATCAACCCGCATTGAAACCAATCTAAAGTTACACTAATTGAGTTATGCAAATGAATATAATTGTTGGGTAGATAATAAATAACATACCGACACTGCCAGAAATATACATATCATATGTGGTGGAAACTAAATCAATTTTACTAATTTAAAAAAAAATAGTAAATGGTCGGTTAGGTTAATCCAATTACCTATTTGGTGCATTTCGATAAAAACAAAACAAATAATAATTTTCAAAATACTTGGAACATATTTCAGTTCCCAATTTCTCTTCTTCTCTTAAAAACGGATTATAGGATTGATTATACAGGGTGATTCAGGAAGTTCCGGACAAATTTCTCCAGCGTAATCCTTGGCTCGTTTCATGAAGAAAAGTTCACTAGGACCATGTCCGAAAATGCAAGGGTGCGAAATGGCAGCGGGTTCAAAATTTTCGGATTGGTGGTCGGAGGGTAGTAGGGTAAAGTTGCTAACTTCTGAGCCAGTGGTCGGATTTTTTTGTATTTGGGCTTTTTGGAAAGGTTTTTAAGAGGCCTTTCAGAATCAATAAAAAAAGTAGAAAAAAAGTAATATCGCCGAGATACAGAGCTTTCGGGGGAAAAAATGGGGAAAAAATCACATAACCTCAATTTGCTCAGCCAGATGGCAGGTAACTTATGATAGCCATACCTCTTACCTTTCCAAAATGACCTAAACGAAACCCAGAGGTATTACCGTTCCAAAGATATGACCATTTTACTGAAATGCAAAAATGTTGGTTTTTGTTTTTGGAAGCGAAATAGCGTACATTTATTAGTTTTTGTAAATTAACACGTTTAAGATTTTATTTTCCAGTCCATTTTCCAGTCCATTCATCAGTGCCTAAAAATTAAGTAGTATTTGTAGGTATTCATTGATAGAATTGTGTCATTCAACAAGTGTCTACGAACGCGAAAAGTACAAGTGATTTTTGTCCGGTTTTTAAAAGTGAATAACGACAAAAAAAAAGTCAAAGTTTACGCTAATCTCTGCTGCAGCAACAGTTTCGAGTACGTTGTGTTTTCAATTAGTAAAAATGGCAACTTATTCAATCGAAGAATTAACAGACATTCATTACATGTATAGATTCTGCGATGGTAATGCAAGAGCTGCTGCGCGTGAATATGCATTACGTTTTCCCAATCGACGACCACCAAACCGAACAACATGCAGTGAGACGCACCGCCGATTTCGTGAAGGTACGTTGTTTACACAAATGGAGCGTCCCGGCAATGAACAACACGACGTTGCAGTTGAAGAGTTAAGTTTGGAACATCCATTCCATTTCACACGCGTCAACTTTTGCCGTGAGATGTTGCAACGTGATGTACACGCATTTATGTTTTTACGTTCGATTGTGTGGACCGACGTAGCGCAATTCACGAGAAACGGCATAACTAATTTCCATAATTTGCACGAATGGGCCCATGACAATCCCCACAACAATAAAGAAACAGCATTTCAACACCGATTTGCCGTCAACGTTTGGGCTGGCATCATCGACAACACCTTGATTGGGTAAAAAGTAGCGGGTCCGCCATCTAACGTTTTTTTTTCAACTAGTGCTTATTTCGTGAATGGTAACACTTAGCTCATGTCTGATTTGACAGATAATTAGTTTTATCCTTCCGCTGAACGAATATGGTTGTGTACACGTTTGAACAACGCTGGGAAATATTGCGACATTACTTTGAAAATCATGGTAATGTTGCAGAATGTGTGCTACACTCGATGTTTTGCGCCCTGTTTTTGAAGATCGCATTATCAGCCGCAGAGCTGATGTCGTTTGGCCACCTGGGAGCTGGGTAAAAACATATGAAATCAACCGAAAATATTAACATTTCTGACTTCATCACCTCCAAATTTGATAAGATTTTGTACACATGATCTATAATATTTGCCAACTTTCAGACATATAGCCTTCCAACTTTCAGAATTATGGCCATTCCAAGTTGGCAAAAATCAATAAAAATGCACTCAGATGCCTTAACACAATTTTTAATATCTCGAAAAGTATTCATTGCACGTTAATAATCAAGGGCTCATTTTACAGACAAAAACATGCGCATTTTTTAAATTTTCGATCAAGGATAATGTAAATAAAAAAAGGACTAAAATTTCCAAAGGATATATCTCGAAAATCAATATTTTTAAAAATTTAAAAAAAGTATATGTTAATTCTTATTATGTTTTGTACAAGTCTGCCAAATTTCAATGTGGAGTCTTTATCACAACATAAGTTATTAAGAAAAAAGCAGGCGAGGGTTTATGTATTTCATGAAATGTACCAAAATACAAAATTACAAAAAGAAGGACAAATCAAATGTAACGGAACTTTTTCGACTTTTCTTTGCTTAAACTCTTTTCCTCCATTGCTAAACCTTTAATAAAAAGTACAACATAATGTATTATCATTATTAAACACTTTATTACAGCATATTTATTTATTTCTGAAGGATTTCAATTAAAAAATCTGCATCTGCCGAGTAACGCTTGACTTTAATTTTTTTTTATCTACAGGTTCAATAGAATGCAGCTTTTGAGTTCCAGGAATAGTACGCAAGTCTTTAAAACGAATTTGAAGGAACCGTGCTTCTTCTTCGTGGTCTTTTAGAGTTAAAAACTCGAAATTACAGTTCAAAAGATTTTGCAGGCACCATTCATATAATTGTTTTGGAGTAGTTATTTGACCTTGTAATGGACGCTGTAAACTAGCTCGACGTGCCTCTCTCTTTACGGTACCTCCAAGCCCGTCACTTGTGCCTTTTCCATGGCTTGTTGCAAGAAAATGCCACTCAGCATTACATCCAAAATCTTCCATATGATAACATAAATTGATAAAGTTCTTTTTATTTTTAAACTGGGCAGCACTACCGTCTGAAAATACGTGATTTTCTTCGGGGTTGTTTTAAACTTTTTTCTCAAAAATACATTCAGGTGGCGATGGAACAGGTGAACAGCTACAGAATCGTGTACAAGATAATCAGATATTATTATGAAGTTTGTATGTTGTGTTTTTCCATCTGATTTAAAATAAATAGCAATTGGGTATAAAGTGGCCTGAGAGTTGTTCCAGTGAAATCCCTGGACTGCATCCTGAATAGTAAAAGAAGCATTTTCTGAAAAATCGCAAACTCATTTCATTTTCTTCCAAATTTGATTTTCTTTCGCTCAGATATGCTGCCTGCTGTTTTGCAATAAGTGAATGAGGTAATAGAATTTCAAGCTTTTCACATAAGGAATCCACAAAAACGTCGGCTTGGCCAATCATGGTCTCCAAATTATCCCTATCTACACTTACCCATTGTTTATATGTTATTTCATCAATATCATTTTGCTCTAGTAATTGATTTAGTTTTGCTTTTAAATTTTCAATTCCTGGACACTTGTTACATTTACGTAGGTGACACTTTGAAGAAGATGGAATGCATGTCATTTGTTTCAAACAATCTTTGCAACATTCAAGCTGATAATTCGGAACACCAGCAGTTAATTTTTTAAATTTATAGCATCAATCATCAGCTTCACATTTTGATGCTTTGTACAAACACACACGTTATGAGATCCACTCGCATTTGCTAGAATTATATTCCTCGGGCGAAGTTGGCAAAACTTGGAAATACCTATTTTTATTCCATCATGTCGTTCCTTGAATAAGGCAAGGCGTACATTTCTCTTAAGTTTCCAAGCAAAAGTCTTTTATTTTTCCTGACTTTTGTACCATTTTCAAAAACAGACACGAAATCTTTCTGTCCGGGCAAACACCTGCTGACGTCATCGGATTCATAAAAGAATTTTACTAAACTGCTTGTCACTGGTGAAATTGGACTTCCCAGTTTTGGGTTAGGCGTACTCATCACACCCTTTGTTTCAAATAATGCTTAACTTTTCGCGCGATATAGTTTGTAACCAGGAATTCTTCCTTAATTTTATGTATTGTCCAGCTTTTTGGTAAAATTGTTAGCAGTTGGATTTTCTCGGGACATGGGACTGTCCGTGGAGGTGGAAAGTTTCTGATTGCCATTCACTTGGGAGTGGCCAGAAATGATTCCTTCATTGGGCAGTCCAAGCAGCTCACTACTTCCACGCAGTATGTCCTGGGCATTGCTTTTCGGAAACCTCCGTTAGCTAGCTAGAGTGAGAAGGCGAAACAAATGAGCATCAAATCAGGTTTAGTAGGTGACTGATGTCACTGAAGCTCATCAAACAATCGGGCATACTCTTTTGTCCTTAGAAGGCGGATGAGCCAAACATACGGGCCAACGGCGGATAGAAACTAAAAGAAGAAAATCCAGATTCAACATATCGCATCCTGGCCAGCGTCTGATCCATAATGGGCGGCTGCAATCAAATATCCTGGCAGTAGGTAAAATGCAAAAACACGGTGGGCTGGGTTTGCCTCCCGCCACCGTTCATAATGGCAGTGAAAATACGTAAACGAACAAGAAAACATAAACAACCCCTATTTGTTGACGACCCCCGCAAACGTTATAAGGACCACGATTTACGGATATGCACTTGGAATGTACGAACTCTATATAGATCCGGTGCAAGTATCCAACTGGCAGATGTCCTCGATAGTTATAAGGCTGACATTACCGCTATCCAGGAAATGCGATGGACAGGACATGGCTGCACAAGAAAAAGAAACTGCGATATATACTACAGTTGCCATGAGGAAAAACATGAATTTGGTTGCGGATTTGTAGTTGGCAAAAGACTGCGACATCAAGTCTCTAGGTTCAATCCTGTGAGTGAACGAATAGTCACAATCCGCATAAAAGCGAAATATTTTTATATTTCCCTAATTTGTGTGCATGCCCCGACAGAAGAGAAAGATGATGATGCCAAAGACATATTCTATGAGCTCCTAGAGGAAACGTATGACCGCTGCCCTGGCCATGACATTAAGATTGTACTAGGAGATTTTAATGCCAAAGTAGGAAGGCAGAATGTGTTTAATCCAACTATCGGCAATTTAAGTCTACATGCTGACAGATCCGACAACGGTATGAGACTGATTGACTTTGCCGCGGCAAAAACATGGTCATTAGTGGTACAAGATTCCAGCATAAAGACATCCACAAGGCTACTTGGGTATCCCCTGATCAAAGAACTAGGAACCAAATTGATCACGTGGTAATTGATGGAAGGCACTCATCCAGTGTAATGGACGTACGAGTGATCAGAGGAGCTAACATCGATTCTGATCACTACCTGGTAGCAGCAAAGGTTCGCACAAGATTAAGTAGAGCGAAAATCGTACGAAACCAGACGCAGAGGAAGCTGGACATCGGAAAGCTGCAATTACCAGAGGTAGCCACAGCCTACTCAAGGAAGCTCTCGCAACTTTTGGCACAGAACCCACCCCCTCCCGATGACGATCCTGATGCGCAGTGGAAACCCATTTCCGACTCTATAAAAACTGCCGCAACAACCGTACTTGGTTTCGAAAAACCGCTTCGCAACAAACCGTGGTACGATGAAGAGTGTCGCATAGCAAATGACGAAAAGAACGCTGCACGTATGGTAATGCTTCAGTCAATTGCAACGCGAGCTGCAACTGAGCGGTATAGGGAGAAGAGAAAGGAGGTAAACCGTCTCTTTAGGCGTAAGAAACGGCAGTGGAGAAAACGCGAGAGTGAGAAAATTGAGACATACAGAAGGAAGAACGAAGCCCGAAAATTCTACCAAAAAGTTAAAAACGGAACTAATGGACATGGTTCACGGCCCCCCTTCTGTAAAGACAAGGACGGAAATCTCGTCGCAGATGTGCAGAGCATGTTGGGAATATGGAGAGAGCATTTCTCCGCGCTACTAGTACCTGAGATATCCGATGACGATGGGACAATCGATCACAATATGGACGACGACGTCGATTGCCCCCCTCCTAACCAAGACGAGGTCAGAACAGCTATTGCCCGGCTTAAGAACAACAAAGCCGCAGGAGCCGATGGATTACCGGCGGAGCTGTTTAAGGCTGGCGGCGATGAGCTGATAAGGTGCATGCATCAGCTCATTAGCAAAATTTGGTTAGATGAATGCATGCCCGGCGATTGGAGTCTCAGTGTACTATGTCCCATATTTAAAAAAGGTGACCCGAGTATTTGTGCCAACTACCGTGGAATAAGCCTTTTATCCATAGCATATAAGGTTCTATCAAGTATAATGTGCGAAAGACTAAAACCAATTATCGCTGACCTGATTGGACCATACCAGTGTGGCTTTAGGCCTGGAAAATCGACAACTGACCAGATTTTCACGCTACGCCAAATCCTGGAGAAGACACACGAAAAACAAATCGACACCTATCATCTATTTATCGATTATAAAGCAGCCTTCGATAGTCCGATACGGGAGAAACTCTATGAAGCAATGTCTGAGCTTGGTATTCCTGCAAAACTCATACGCCTTTGCAGGATGACCTTGACGAACACCAAATCCGCAGTGAAAGTTGGTAAGGATCTTACCGAACCTTTCGAAACTAAGCGAGGCCTCAGGCAAGGCGACACCCTATCGTGCGATCTCTTTAACATCTTAATGGAGATCATTATGAGAAAAGCTGCAGTCAATATGAATAAAACCATCAGCAGCAAAAGTCACATGCTGCTCGCGTATGCTGATGATATAGATATCATTGGGCGCACAATTAGAGAAGTTACTGCGGTTTTTTCGAGAATTGAGAAGGAGTCAGCAAAAGTGGGTCTGACGGTGAATGAGGACAAGACAAAATTAATGGTTTCAACGAACAGGGCCTCCACGCGATTAGACCAAAGCGTGAACGTTGATAACCGTTATAACTTCGAGGTAGTGGACGAATTTATATACCTCGGATCTGCCGTGAACAAAAACAACAACGTCAGCCTTGAGATCAAACGGAGAATTGTGCTTGCGAATAGATGTTATTTTGGGCTAAGCAAGCACTTTAGAGATAAAGCCCTCTCTCGAGTAACAAAAGTCCAGCTGTACCAGACTCTCATTCAACCTGTCTTGCTTTATGGCGCAGAATCCTGGGTCCTATCGCAAGCAGACGAAACATCTGTAGGAGTCTTCGAGAGAAAAATACTCCGAAAAATTTATGGCCCTATAGTGCACAACGGCGAGTATCGGCGACGCATGAATCATGAGCTGTATGAGCTTTATCCTGACATTGACATAGTTAAGCGGATCAAGATAACGCGATTGCGCTGGCTAGGCCATGTCAGTAGAATGGATGAAGATGAACCAGCGCGAAGACTTTTCGAAACCGAACTCGAAGGAAGACGAAAAATAGGAAGACCAAGACTCCGCTGGAGGGATCAGGTTGACGAATCCCTGCGTACACTTGGTATTGCCAACTGGAGAGATAAAGCAAAAGATCGAACTGGTTGGCGAAATATGTTATCTTCGTTTTGTAAGGTCCCTGACCCCCTGGGGTTGTCCGAGACCGGATAAGTAAGTAAGTAAGTTGGATTTTCTCACTATTTTTTGTTAAAGTTTTAAACTTTTCTTTTAATTGTTCTATTAATTCGGATTGTGGGCACATATGCGAAGTTGATTGTGCTGAACAGTGGAAAATTTTGTCTTGAATCGAATCACTTATTTTCCTGAATTTTGCATCTCTGTACCGTTTTTGATGTAACTTCTTCTTTTTTATCGGAGATTGTTCCAGATACGGTAAAGATTGGTTTAATTTTGAAATAGCAACTTCTTCCGTGCCTGACGCAATGTCATCTTCTTCCGTGCCTGATGCAATGTAATCGAAAGTATCTACATTTTCGTTTATGTCTGGACCTTCTTCCAAATTAGATTTATTAGATTTTTTCAGATGCGAAAATTTTATTCTACATGTCCCACAAATTTTATTTGAGATCGTAATGTTTTTAGCCTTAGTATACTGTAGCATCCATTCTTGGACTTGTCTTAAACTTTTATTGCACCCAGTGTGACCGGATTTTTTAAAAGGATTACAGCAAAATGTTGAGTTGAATGGCATATTTTTTATTTAAATACCACAACCGAATGAACTGTGCACGACTTTTTTGTAATGACAATAATTATAATTTATTTAAATATTTAGTCTCTTTTTTTTTGCTTTTTCAAACGATCCAGTCACTTTAACACTTTGACGTTTAGCACTTATGAAATCTGGTATTCAACTGAACTATTTATACTGTTTTTTTTGGTACAAAATATAGATTTCAGGTAAAAAAATAAACGCCTTGATTTTCTTGAATTGGAAAATTTGCGTGAACTACGGGTCATAAAATGTTTTTTAAATAGGGACTGAATTTGCTACTGCCAATAAGCCGACCACATGTCATAAAATATTTGTAAATTTTTTGTGTGAACAGGCAATAAATATTTCGCCTAGGTTGTAAAGTCGAAAAAGTTCCGTTACATTTGATTTGTCCTTCTTTTTGTAATTTGTCACCTTTTTGTATTTTGGTATATTTCATGAAATACATAAACCTTCGCCTGGTTTTTTCTTAATAACTCATGTTGTAATAAAGACTCCACATTGAAATTTGGCAGACTTGTACAAAACATAATAATAATTAACATATATTTTTTTGAAATTTTTAAAAATATTGATTTTCGAGATATATCCTTTGGAAGTTTTAGTCCTTTTTTTATTTACATTATCCTTGATCGAAAATTTAAAAAAAAATTTTTTTTGAATGGCGCATGTTTTTGTCTGTAAAATGAGCCCTTGATTATTAACGTACAATGAATACTTTTCGAGATATAAAAAATTGTGTTAAGGCATCTGAGTGCATTTTTATTGATTTTTTCCAACTTGGAATGGCCATAATTCTGAAAGTACGAGAGCTAGGACACTGAAAGTTGGCAAACGCTATTATTATGTTTAACTTTCCCTTCGTACCAAATTTCATCCAATTCGAAATCGGTGCGGTCAACTCATTGGTTGATTTCATATGTTTTTACCCAGCTGCGATATGACACCGATGGACTATTATTTGTGGGGTGCCCTCAAAGATGTTACGCCGACAAGCCAGAGACAATTGCCGCTTTAAAGAACAATATTCGTGAAGCCATTGGTGAAATACAGCTGCATACAATCGACAATGTGCTTAAAAATTGAACCGATCGTGTAGGCTACTGCATGGCCAGCCGAGGCAGCCATTTGAATGAAATTATTTTCCATTATTAACCGGAAGGATTGTACTTTCAAATAAAAAAAGAAATTTGAGAAAATATGCAGTAGTTTTTTTTTATAGCATTTTCAAAAAAAAAAAGTTATTTGGCAGACCCTTTACTTCCGCCCAGGTTAAATTCGCAAAATCATTTGGCTTTTTTGCAGGAAGTCATGCCAGAAATCCTAGAGGAAGTACCCCTTGCGGTACGAAATCATGTTTTATACCAACAAGATGGTGCTCCAGCGCATTACGGGCTTATTGTGCTGGATTTGCTTAACACCAATTTTCCTCGACGTTGGATTGAACGAGCTGGACCAATTGCCTGGCCGCCACGATCTCCAGATCTCACACCACTTGATTTTTGTTTGTGGGGCTACATGAAAGATTGTGTGTATTCTGTGCAGATCCACAATCGTGAGCAGTTACTTGCACGCATTGAGGAAGCTGCGGTGAAAGTTCGTGAAAAGATGAGTGAACTAAACGTGGCGGATGTGGTTCGCAAACGGCTGCAATTGTGTTTAGTAGAAAACGGGAAGCACATTGAAAACTTCCTTTAACATCAAATGTTTTTTGATGTGTTAACATCTATACGCGCGCCTCTAGGGCAGTAAACTATAAATTTAATACATACGCAAGTGTTAGGTTTGTAAGAGTAAATATCATCGTTTGTTTGTTCGATGCTTGGCAGTCGGTATTGAAAGTGATTATTGGGCGATTTTCATATAATTTTCCCACGCGATTTTCTCCGGAAATTCATAGCCGATTTTATTAATTTTTGGATTAAAAAGCTAGTGCGGGTTTCGACGAAGAGTTTAGGCCAAAAATTAAGGCGATCCGATATCGGCGAGCCGAGATTTAAGTGTTTTAATTTGGAGTATTAATTTGGAGTAATATTAAAAAAGTGTTTTATGTTGATCTTCGGTTTTGTCTTATCATCGTTTGTTTGTTCGTTGCTTGGCAGTCGGTATTGAAAGTGATTATTGGGCGATTTTCATATAATTTTCCCACGCGATTTTCTCCGGAAATTCATAGCCGATTTTATTAATTTTTGGATTAAAAAGCTAGTGCGGGTTTCGACGAAGAGTTTAGGCCAAAAATTAAGGCGATCCGATATCGGCGAGCCGAGATTGAAGTGTTTTAATTTGGAGTATTAATTTGGAGTAATATTAAAAAAGTATTTTATGTTGATCTTCGGTTATATCGTACGAATATAACAATGTATGTATGTATGTACAAGTGTCTGTTGCTTTGCATTCTTTGACTTTTGTGGGAATAAAACAAAAAGTATTGAGCAAGAAAATAATGACACATGTGCGTGCACTGGGTCTTTAAATAATTTTAAGTATTAATATTATTTAACTGTAACGTCATCATATGATTGAACGCTGTTTTTTATTTTCCAATGTAACATTTACGAATGTGTTCATAGAAATCGAACAGGTACCGTGTAGCAAAAAGGTGTTAACACATCGCCCGTGAGTTCGAACACTCATTGGATTTTTTTTATGTGTTTGATTTTCAGCCAAAAATTTCAATAAAATAAAATCTTAAACGTGTTAATTTACAAAAACAAATAAATGTGTGCTGTTATATCGCTTCCAAAAACTAAAAGAAACATTTTTGCATTTCAGTAAAATGGTCATAACTTTGGAACGGTAAGACCTCTGGGCTTCGTTTAGGTTATTTTGGAAAAGTAAGAGGTATGGATATCTTTCAACAGAAAAAAAAACATAAGTTACGTGCCATCTGCCTGAGCAAATTGAGGTTGTGTGAATTTTTTTTTCCATTTTTGTTCCCGAAAGCTCTGTACCTCGGCAATTTCACTTTTTTCTAATTTTTTTATTGATTCTGAAAGGCTTCTTAAAGACCTTTCCAACAAGCTCAAAAACAAAAAAATCCGAACACTGGCTCAGAAGTTAGCAACTTTACCCTACTACCCTCCGACCACCAATCCGAATATTTTGAACCCGCTGCCATTTCGTACCCTTGCATTTTCGGACATGGTCCTAGTGGACTTTTCTTCATGAAATGAGCCAAGGAATACGCTGGAAAAATTTGTCCGGAACTTCCTGAATAACCCGTATATAGCACCGCACACTTTGTCCGCCATTACAGCACAAACTCGTATAGAAAGTCATTCATTGCGACCGAGTTCTATAAAAAAAAACGGCAAATGTGCCAATATCATATAGCAGAGTGGCATTGCGCTAAATACATGTGCAAGTCTCAGCGGATTATACTGATTCGGGTCCTACGGTTTTATAACAATTTTTTCATACACAATCTTAATTTTTAAACAAAAATTTATTATTTTTTCTTCATAAATTTATTTACAGCAGCGAATCTGTTGCTTACCTTGAGAGAAAGTATAGAGACAATTCCATGAAAAACAGGACACCAAGTGAAAAAAATATTTCACAAAAACAGAATAATTTATTGAAAATATATAAAATTTTGAATTATGTTTGAACTTTATAATTACGAAGTTGGCAACGCCTAATAAAGGGTCCGCCATGTAACGTTTTTTTTTTCAACTAGTGCATATTTCGTGTATGGTAACACTTAGCTCATGTCTGATTTGACTGATAATTAGTTTTATCCTTCCGTTGAACGAATATGGTTGTGTATACGCTTGAACAACGCTGGGAAATATGGGAAAAATGGGCCTGCGATCGCCTTACAGAGATGCCGATTTTGCCAAAAAATTCATTTTTTCAGATGAAGCTCATTTTGATCTTGGCGGGTATGTAAACAAGCAAAATTGTCGCATTTAGGGCACAGAAAACCCGCACGCATACATTGAAAAGCCGATTTTTCTTCGAAAATGAGCAAGGAGTGGCCGTTACAGTCAATGGCGATCATTATCGGGCCATGTTGATCGAATTTTTGCTCACAAAAATTGAAGAGGAGGATATTGGCAACATTTGGTTTCAACAGGACGGCGCTTCGTGCCACACAGCCGAAGCTACACTCGATGTTTTGCGCCCTGTTTTTGAAGATCGTATTTTCAGCCGCAGAGCTGATGTCGTTTGGCCACCTCGAAGCTGCGATTTGACACCGTTGGACTATTATTTGTGGGGTGCCCTCAAAGATAAGTGTTACGCCGACAAGCCAGAGACAATTGACGCTTTAAAGGACAATATTCGTGAAGCCATTGGTGAAATACAGCTGCACACAATCGACAATGTGCTTAAAAATTGGACCGATCGTGTAGGCTACTGCATGGCCAGCCGAGGCAGCCATTTGAATGAAATTATTTTCCATTATTAACCGGAAGGATTGTACTTTCAAATAAAAAAAGAAATTTGAGAAAATATTCAGTAATTTTTCTTTTATAGCATTTTCTAAAAAAAAAAGTTATTTGGCGGACCCGTTATATTATATTTATTAACTAAACCTTAGTTTAGAGCACATGGTGATTGGCTTTTTTCAAGCTTTTTGTCAATTTCACAGGTATGTACATATGTATATTCATAAAGGTATTTGAATGGAGAATGAATTTAAAGATTATTTTCAAAATTGTATCTCAAGTAAGTGGTAAGTGCCTATTTTAAGCAAGGGCAACAATTTTGTAACGTGAGTCACAAAAAGTAGAATTTTTCAATTTAAAACCTGGTATGTAGCTTAAAAGAAGAACAAGTTGCTATATTTCTTTAAACGGCAATTTTATTTTCAGTCACATGTAACGTGAGTCACGCATAGTGATGTCTGCTTGATGCTTAAATTAGAACAGTCGTAATAGCATCCGACATTTTGGATCATTATAAAGAGACTGTTGTCTGGTACGTTGCCCACCTCCTGGATAACATCCCCAGTGGTTTCAGAAAAGTTGAGATGTGGTCGGACCGGTCTTCTTCTCAATTTAAGAACCGATTCATTGCGGCTGCATTACATGTCCTCGAAACCACATACAACATAAAAATCAAATGGAGCTTTTTCGCCACCTTTCACCTCTCTCGTACAGTAGACGGCATTGGAGGAACTTTGAAAAGAGTGGCATTTGAGCAAGTTAAAAGATGTCTTTGCTAAGTAACAGATGCTGCCCGTTATGTTAACTTAACTATATTTGAGCTTAGTCTTCCTTCAAAAACGCCGTACTAAGATCAACATTTTGCGTGAACTTGTAGAAAACTCCACACAATACATTAATTGCGAAAAATTGACGAAAATTGTAATTGTGTCAATTCTCCTTCAATTTGTGGAAACATTACTTATCACCAGACTTAAGCTGTAACATCTATTCGTTATAAATTCTGAGTGAAAATTGGTACAAAAGAGTTCTTGCCCCAACCTTGTTTGCCGACACCAACCTTGGACTCTTCAGTACAGAAATGCAAGAGTGCGACTGTAGCTTGGTCACGAGTGTGTTGTGATAGATTTATGTTTTGGTCACGGTTATGAAGCGAAACGAAAATTCATCCCAATTGCGGTTAAAAGATGCCAACCATTCTTTGATGTTGCTGGTCCATTGCCAGCAAACACTGCCATCATCTTTGGAGTAGTTTTGTTCATAACTAACTGAGAAATATATGAAATTTAGCGATGGTGTCCATTTCCAGGCTGAAAATGTTGTCTTTTTTATTGTTTGCATGCAAATGTAACGTGGTTGTAGCTTGCCGCAAATATAGTATACTTGCGTCCAAACACATCGTGTTTGGTATTCAATATAACACGTTTGGAACACAATGATTAATAGGTTGTAATATATGTATTTGTAACCCAAATGTGGATTTGTTTGTTGAAAACTGCTAAAAACACTGGTGTCTGTCACAATAAAGATACAAAAAGCAGCCTGTCTTCAATTCACGAAAACAATGCTTGCAAACATGTATATGGTTCCTGCAATATGTTGCTGGCTGGGGCCATTATTTTTCGGCGTGTATTAAGATTATTGAAATTTTGGAATAAATAGTAAATATGTCTTCTAACTAGTGATGCCAAACGGCATAAAGCTCTGTAACTTCCAGCCTTCGTGATTATCAAATTTCTAACTCCAGGATCGCGGGAGTTTTGAGCTGCATATTGCAATTAAAAAAGAAAATATTTTTCACATTTTATGACAAAATATTGTTTTAAAATACAGACTATCTAAATTTTAGAAATATATCACCCTTTACATTATCGGCATGATAGGTCGTTATATTGGCCACAATAAAATATTTATTGAACACAATACATACATATGTCTTTATTTTATTTATTAAAATAATATGTTTCTAAAAATAAATGTCAGCGCAACAAGTATTTCACAATTCTTGTATACAAACAATTTTCTGTGTTTACAACATTCAAAATTAGAAATTTCAACAAACTTGAGACTTCTACACTAATACACAAATTTGTACAAACTTTTTTCCACTTCGGTATAATGTCTAGTCATCAATCATCATGCAGTTTGATGAACTTGTCCTGAATAATCACGTAACATTATTATTATATCTCAAGCACCTACTAAGACAATTTGATGCCACAAAGTAAAGGTTGTTAATATAATCGCTACTTACAGACCGTGACATATCAATTTATGTATAAAGTCTGGCACCAGATGTTTTCCGAATCTAATTGATTTGAATTGAAGACATTTTCTTTGACATTGTATCATCAATCTCGTTTTATTATTTACCTTAAAACAAATGACAAAATATAGACGATATAATTTTAGGCTCAAACAAATGATGCAAGGACTTTGTTTGTTTACTGCATAAGCAAACAGTTGTAAAAACTTTGTCAGACAATGATGTTTACTTACGATTTCGTATTTTTTTGAAAAATATCTGTAGAAAATGAGGAAGAAAGTAAGAAAGAATATCATAAAATAAGTTGATGTTCAAATGGCAAGAATGAAATATATTTTCTAAATTGAAATTTCAGATGTAGTGATCACATACAATCCCAAGAATTGTTTAAAAAAAAGTATCAATATTTCGAAAGTTTATCTATCTATATCTTTATATCTCGTTGTCAAACTTGAAGTAACTGTGATAATATAAATAATATAATAATAATAACATGAAACATTTAAGTCAACAATTTTTGCAATTTCACCGACCGCACCACGAATAGTGTGAAAGGAGAAGAAAGACAGCTCTATATGACATTTCTCTATCGACGAAATACCCCTGACAACACCAGAAAGGAAAACAATACAATTTTGCGGTTATAAGGCTGTATGTTAAGTAATTTTCAACCGATTTTCAGTTTCTCAAAGGCTTTTAAGAGAAAGAATTTACACCTTCGAACGATATATACGTTATTGAAGACAATTTCAAAAATCCATGTGTATTGTATTCCATTTTTTTTAAATTTGGTGATATCTGAACATATAATTTTGTATGGATACTGTACTGGTTTTTAATTTTTTGGAAAACTACATTTACTTAGAAGTAAAACGCAACTTAGTTTTTAAAAATCCTTTGGCAATTGACTGACATATTAAGGTTTTCGTTACAACTAAACTTTTTCAAAAATACAAAAGTTTTCAAAAGTTATTGCGAAAAAGAAGAACATGGTGGAAAACAGCTGTATGTTCTTATTGTTGGAATTATAGGCTTTTCAGTATATGTTGATAGTTAGGGATTTTCGATCGATACTAATTCGCACATGTGAATTGCAGAATTGAGTTTGTATATATAAAGGGTTTTTCAACAGAGACGCTACAAAAGTAAATCGATAGGGACAGCAAACGACGCCATATTTTTTCCCGCTCTTTAGACATATCTCTTCAGTAAGGTTTGCCATTTCATCATGGAAAGATATACGAGCCAACAACGAGTCGAAATTATTAAAATTTACTACCGAAATTTGGAGTCAGTGGCCTCAACTTTATGAGCGCTACGTCCAATTTATGGTCGTCATAATCATCCTAGCAGATCAACAATTGAGCGTCTAGTGGAAAAATTTGAATCCACAGGCACAGTACAAAATGTTAACGTGCCAGTGAGACAAAGAAGTGCCCGTAGTGTCGAGAATATTGCTGCCGCTGAGGCTTCAGTTCAAGAAAACCCAAATGTGTCTCTCACACGTCGTTCTCAAGCGTTGGACATCTCTGTGACGTCGTTGTGGCGAATTTTGCGAAAACATCTTGGCCTACATCCTTACAAGATCCAATTGACCCAAGAACTGAAGCCGCTTGACCACCATAAGCGTCGTATGTTCGTGAATTTTGCTGAGCACCAAATTGAAAATGATTCTGATTTTCATCGGAAAATCATCTTCAGCGATGAGGCTCGTTTCTAGCTGAATGGCTTCGTCAATAAGCAAAATATGCGTTATTGGTCAGACAGCAATCCACACGTAATGCATGACTCATCATTGCATACCGAAAAAATTACGGTTCGGTGCGGTTTATGGGCCGGCGGCGTCATTGGGCCGTACTTCTTCCGTGATGATCAAGACCGGCACATCACTGTGAATGCGAATCGCTGCCGTTCAATAATAACCGAATATTTTTGGCCCCAATTGGATAATATGGACTTGGAGGACATGTGGTTCCAAAAGGACGGCGCCACAAGCCACACAGCGAATGCCACAATTAATTTATTGGAAACCAAGTTTGGTGAACGTGCTATCTCACGAAATGGCCCAGTCGATTGGCCGCCTCGGTCGTGCGATTTGACGCCGTTAGATTATTTCCTGTGGGGCTACGTCAAGTCAATGGTCTATGCCAACAAGCCAGCGACGATTGATGAACTTCGTACGAATATCGAACGTGAAATTGCAGCAGTATCGGCCGATTTATGCTTGAAAACCGTCGAAAATTGGGTTCAGCGTCTGGACTTCTACAAGCGTGCCCGTGGTGGCCATGCAAAAGAAATCGAGTTCCATACATAATGGCATCGAATGTACTTTCACAGGAATAAAGAATTTCATTGGTAGCTAAAACCAGTTTTGTTTTATTTAAAAAAAAACTTTTGTAGTGCTCTTATTGAAAAACCCGATGAACTTGTCACGGAGTTCGGAACTAGTCATGCCAGTGACGGAATTGGCTATTATTTCCAACAAAAACCAATCATTTTTCAATTAGAAAAATGTTCATGACTTTGTAAGCTTGTAGAATGAATGTCTCATACATTAACCAAAAACTAACAAAAAATCGGTCATAAAAATTCAAATTCCAAAAAAATACAAATTTTGGTCATTCAACTCGAATATGGTTGCTTGAGCGTTTATTTTTATTTCACCATTATTAGTTTGTCTTACAACAATACAACAAACCATCTTTTTTTTTCAAAGCGTTTTCCAATTGCAGCCATTTCTTGGTGAAAATGTTTGCATTGTTCAAATGTTTGGCCGAGGTTGTCTGGGAAGAACTCCAAATGCGAATGAAGAACACGAATTTGTAGGAATATGTTACATCCCATGTCACCATTCGCACTTAAAAATTCACTAACAACCGTGACATAGTCGTCACTTCTGTGATTTCCTTGGAAATTATAGCATAAAGCAACAAAATTCGTCTATGCACGTTTTACAACAGAACTTAATTTGTTCATAAATTTTACGAATTTGAGGTCCAATGAAAATAACTAAAATTCTTAAAAGCAGACAAAACTTATGAAAAAAGTACTAGACATCGAAACAAATACATTAGTACCTCCAATTACTTTAGCTGCTCATAGTTTTGGGAACACTGCTTTAAGATAACAAAAAGCGCAGTCGTTTGCATCCAGGTCTTTTTACCAATTGTTTCATGTATCTTACAATTACACGCTGAAAAACGGCATCTGTAACATATTCTCCCTAACCGTATTCTGCAGGAACCATGTTTGGAACACACTTCAAACATTTATATGTTTGCAAGTCCCAAACTTAGGTGTATTTAAATGCAAACATTATCATTTTTACTGCCAAATATGTATGCTTTTACGTGGAAACATATGCGTGCTTCATCCTAAACATCCCTATACTTGCGTGGAAGCATTCGCGTGTTTCCCCCAAACCTCCATGTATGCGTATTTTCTCCCAAACATAATAATATTTAGAAACGAATTATTCTCCCTTTCTTTATTTATTATAATTAAAATAAATTATAAATTAAAAAAAATTAAAATATTTAAAATTACCCTTTTTACATTTACTTGCATTGAATGCATTACTTTTTTCTATGAAATGAGAATCTGGTGCTCTTTTGCTTCTCCTTTCTTTGTTGTCTCCCACGTTTTTGTGTTCAGAAGGTTTCAACTATGCCTTGGTTATCACTATCCGCTGGTACACAAACAATATACTTATACACAACTCTAGTTCATGCAAGACAATCGTGTATTAATTACTTGTGTGTTTTTTTTATTATATTTCACACACGGTCCGCCATTCCGAATTTTTCAGTAGAGGTTCAGGCAGAAAAAGGGATTCACGTTGCTACCTTCTCCAGTTTCTTTCCTCAAAATCGTTCCTCAGTTTGGTAGCACACATAAATATCTATACGCGAAACACATACAAAAAACCAAAGCAACATCACACAACAGTTAACCCTCCGAGCGTTTGTTTATTCTTTTTTCACTGATCAAGCGCTTTTGATATCCTCTGTCCGATGAACCATTGACGACTGAATACGTGAAATTAAAACGCAATACATCTACCAAAATAATAAACACTGACTTTGCACGCACATTCACGAATATTTATGAATCACTCACTGAGAGAAAAATGCAAAAATACAGATACACACTTACAAGACATACACACTCGTTGCCCCTCTTTTATTCTCCTGCTCTCGAGAGAGCATAAACAGTGCAAAACACTCGGCTGAATTTGTATCACAAACACAAATATATTTGGGTCGCAAACACATATGTTAAAAAAAAAAAATTGTTTCCCATTACATCCCATTAAGGGATAGGGGAGAGCTTCTCACAATCATTGAGCTGTGCGCTTTCCAGTTTTCACTCACTGATTGGGACCTACAGTTTTGCACCGATTCCGAATGGTATTTTGAGAAGCTTTTTCATGCCTATATACTCGATAGTGTCGCCGTCACTATGCGAGGTGACCGCCGCCGAAAGAAATTTTAAGGTGGTCAGAGCAGGGTTCGAACCCAGGATCTCATGTGCAAGAGGCGCGCACACTAACCATTGCACCACCGGCACAAGTATATTAAATTTGCGACAAGCTCCAAATATATGTTATATTTGCGTCCAAACAACAAAAAACTACAGATTTTTCAGCGTGTAGATGCATTGGTGGCAAAGTATCATCCTGCGGTGTGTCTAATGGGATATTTAAAATATTGTTCGTGCCTATTTGATGCGACTCACCAGGTAGGCATACTCTGCGATTCGGTGCTCGGCTATCTCATTCAAATAAAATTGTTAAAACTTGTTGTAGTTGTTTTTCTTGTTGTTGTAGTTTTTGGCATGCAATTTTTGTACCAACGTGCTTGTAAATAAAACGCATTTTTTTAAATAAGCACCTTTTCTGAAAAAAGTAAATTTTCTTACAACAAATTGCATTTTCTTAAAAAAATAAATTTTCTTTAAAAAGTAGCTTTTTTGTAAAACAAAATAACTTTTCTTGAGATAAGTACCTGTTCTTGAAACAGTACCTGTCTTGAAAAAGGGACCAACGATAAAAAAATTCCCACTTCCCAAAAAAACCTATTCTTCAAAAAAAATCCTTCTCTAAAAAAAAAAAAATACATTTTCTTAAAAACATTCCTCTTCTTAAAAGTACATTTTCCTAAATATATATATATATTTTCTTAAAGATCCATTTAAATTAATGTATTTTTCAACAGCCGCCTTAGGCGTGTTGGAACTAACTAGTACATAATATATAGCGAAAGGAACTTCGTTCCAACCGAGTGTCCCCTGACACCTAATGTAATTTTTTCTTTGTTAAGCAACATTCTGTGGAATATCTAGATTTTATTAAATCTACATCAGATTTTAAGTTTAATCCAAGCTATCAATCCTGGCCATCCGTGGTGTAATGATTAGTGTGCGCGGCTCTTGTACATGAGGACGTGGTTTCGATCCCTGTTCTAGACACCTTACATTTCTTTCGAAATTCAAGTATGTAGCTTTGAAAACGCTTATCACAATATCGTTCGGAACCAGTGTGGAACTGTAGGTTCCAATCACTGAGTGCAAAAACTGGAAATCGCATAGCTCACTGGTTGTGAGAAGCTTTCACCAATCCCCTCATGGAATGTAATGGGAAAACATTTGTTTCATCAATTGCTAGAGAATAGATAAAGAAGTTTTACAAAATACATCTTCATGATTTCTGGCAAACCGTATAGCTATTTCAGATCTAGTCACGGCTCTTCATCTTCGGTGGTTTGGAATGCTTATTTTACAAAATCCATCAAACTAAATATAAATAGGAACTCAAGTGCATTGCGAATTCTTTGCTGTGCATATGTTAAAAAAATATCTGAAACACAAGAAGCATTCGAAAAACTTAAGCTAAGTTAAAGAATATTTGTTTTAGCTTGAAATCTAAACTACATAAATTGATATTTAATGAAAATTTAAAAACAAATAATAAAATGTAAAAAACATCAATTGATATTCAAAACCAGTACATAAATTTCAGTTGGGTGAACCGACTTAAATATACCCTCACCCTAAGACATCCGTTGCGTCCCAGTTCTGTTAAAAATCGTCTATATTCACCCTTACCTTGAACGGACAAATGTGACCATATGCAATAGCAGATTGGCATTGCGCGAAATATTATTTAATACCCAACTTAGTTAGGATCCTAAGTGGTTTTGGGGAATTTTAGTGACTACCAACCAATCCCACCCAATATTTATATGGGAGGTACCAAAATGGCCATCCCGAAGTTGTTAAATTTTTATTACTAAATATTCCGAAACACTTTTGTTGTACTAACCGCAAATAATTTCTTCAAAAAATCACTGAAAATTCAAAAGGCATTAAATGAGTCTTAGAAAATATCAATTGAAATTGAAACAATATTTAGAGAGAATGATCTTTGGGTGTACATTCTAGAAAACCCCCCATATTCTCCCAACCACACTATAGGAGCTTTTGGAACAGTTATATATTTGAATACAAAGATTAGTATGCTTACTTACAAACATGCATGCTTTTATATGGAACAATAGGCGAGTTTCATTCCAAACATCCATATACTTACTTGGAAGAATTCTTGTGTTTCTTCACAAACCCTCATATACCTACGTGGAAGCATGTAGGTATTTCCTCCCAAACACGCAGTTACTTACGTGGAAAGATATGTGTATTTCCTCTCTAATATAATAATATTTAGAAGGAAATTGTTGTTTGACTGTAATATACATATAATATTTATTATAATTTTTTATTTTATTATTCCAGTTCAGGACCATGCTAATGGAGATATCGGTTTCAAAAGAAGTCTTGCAAAATTCATCTTCATGTTTCTCGGCAAACCGTATAGCCATTTCGGATATAGTCACAGATCTTCACCAGCGTTTATGTGGAGTGATGCTATTGACAAAATCATCAAAGTAAATGCAAACAAAAACTCATTGTAATTAAGAATTTCTCACTATGCAACTGTTGGGAAAATAGCGCAAGCAAAACACACAGGAAAACATTTGCAGAAACGTCTTTACATCTCCAGACAACCATCGGTTCAAATTCATCAGGTATGATTTTTATTTTTTCGACATTTCTTACTGATACTTTTTATTTATATTTATATTTTACTATTATCCTGTTAAATTTTTTTATTATTCAATATAAAGACCACACATTTCTATTAATAGGGATATAAAATAAATAAATGGTTTCCCATTACATCCCATGAAGGGACCGGGGAGAACTTCTCACAATCACTGAGCTGTGCGCTTTCCAGTTTTCACTCACTGATTGGGACCTACAGTTTTACACCGATTCCGAACGGTATTTTGAGAAGCTTTTTCATGGCTATATACTAGAGCGACCACGAAATACATAGAAAAATGGAAAAGTGTTGTTCTTTCTGCTCCCCGCTCATTTTGTAGTATATTGGGCATCAAAAATACTATCCGTGCCAAAAATTTTTCCAATCGGATGCAAACCGGCCAGTCCGTCACGACTTTTAGCCCTAAAAATGGAGTAAAACTAGTTGCAAGTTTTGAGGAGCTATAACTCGTACGCCGGACGACTTTCAGAAAATACACATTAAACATTTGTATTACAAATGTACAGGCAAAGATTTTTCTCCTACACAAGTTTTGACCTAGCTATGACCCTTCATGGTGTTTTTAGAGGTCAAACTTCAAATTTGAGTCAAAATTTTTTTCAAACGTAAATTAGTAATTCTAGTTATAAATCTATTTAGGTTTGACTATTGCCAAATTGTAAAGTATTATATATAGTTTCCATAAAAAATAAGACATTTTTAAAACATATCGTTTATTCCATGACAGAGCAAAAAACAATGATTCAGAATAGCTTACGCACTTTGTCTAGCAACACCTGTTTTTGCCTAGCGACCGTAGCAACCGTGTTATGTTTGCCAAGTATTGTCACTCATTTTAAAAAACGGTACAATATTGTTAGACATTACAATAAGTTCAGTAGCTTAAGAAAATATAAGAATTGCGCCCGAGAAAGAACATTCGTTAAATCATTAGATACATTGTTTGATGTATCGCACACCGATGTCATAAAATTATTAAAAAAGGAGAAAAAACAGAAAACCCTTGACTTTTTAAATGATCATCGTAAGTCGCTTACATTGGTACGTCAAAAATTCGGTTTAAATGTTGTAAGGCTACAAACAAAGAATAATTCAAGAAAATCTAGTGACTCTGAGGAAATTTTAATAGACGACAACAGTGATTCAGAATCAGAATCAGATGTGTCTGTTTATTTTCCACAAAAACAACCAACTAGTAGTGTTAAGGCAGAACCATCTCAAAGCATTATTGAATCTGGAATGACCCAAGCCTTAGACAGGTTCCAAGTAAGTTATAAGGGAGCCGCAGTTATCATTGGCCAAACTGCATATAATTTGGCCATTGACGTTAGTACATTAAATATTTCACCGGAATATATAAGATTGCAACGTATTAACAACAGAGAAAAAATTTTTCAAATTATTAAAGAGAAATTTCATACTAACTCAGCTTTTACTGTCCACTGGCATGGAAAAGTTTTAGAAGACTGTACCAGTACGAGTCATGTAAAATGCAATAGATTGGAAATAATATTATCTGCATGCGGTGAAACAAAAATTTTAGGTGTACCAAAACTAACTAGACAAACAGGTGCTATCGAAGCTGACGCTGTGTACTCTGCACTTCAAGACTGGAATGTACAGGATAACGTAATGGCCATGTGCTTTGACACAACAAGTAGCAACACCAGTTCAGCAATAGGAGCTTGTGCTGTCCTGGAACAAAAACTATGCAGACATTTGCTGTATTTGGCATGTTGCCATCATATAATGGAGCTGCTTGCCGCAGCTGCATTTAAAGTGACCATAGAATCAACAAGATCTGGTCCTAAAATAGCTTTATTCGAAAAATTTCGCACTTCATGGCCTGAGCTACAACACGATAATTTTGAATCTGGTACTTTGGATCCTAATATTAGCAGAAATTTTACAGTTGGCATTCGGAATGAAATAATTGAATTCATTAATGATCAAATCCAGAATTAAGTGGACAGTACCAGACACGACTACATAGAAATGCTGAAATTGGGATTGCTTTTCTTCGGAGAAAAAATTCCAAATTATAAAATTTCTCAGCCAGGTGCCGTAAGTCATGCCCGGTGGATGGCAAAGGTTATATATTCCTTAAAAATCTTTATTTTTAGAAAGCAACTCAATCTCTCTGGTAAGATGTGTGAAAATCATTTTTATTTTTTTATACTTAAAATACTGGTTTTTGTGTCAAGTGACACCAAAAGCACCTGCCAATGATTTAAACCTTTTAAAGGATCTGGACAACTTTACGGCAATTGATAGAGAAATAGGGGTTGCGGTGCAAAACAAACTCCTTCGACATCTCTGGTATTTAAATGAATTTAATATAGCATTGGCCTTTTTTGACGATGACGTTGATGTTCATATAAAAAGAAATATGTTGTTGAATTTGAAAAAAAAGGTCACCTGATAACCAAAACGGGCTCGTTTGCCATCTAAGGAATTCGCCTCTATGCAACTAAGCGACTTTGTTACAAAAAAACACTTTAATAATTTGTTTCTAATTTTTCGACCTTTATTTTAATTATTCTTGACTAATTATTCAAGCTTAAGGTCACTTCTGATTTTATTAAACTTTTTGTTTTTCTATTTTTTCTCTCGATATTTCGATTTCCTTTGGAAATCTTCTTCAGGATAGTTTTTAATATTAAAAATAACAAACAAACATCAATACAAATTAAAATGAAAATTTTTGACAAATTGTGAAAAGTAATACTATTCATACATACTATAATACAGTAATGCTCACATAAAGTAGAAATATTAAATCGAACAAAATTTTAAAATATTTTAAGACCATTTAAGCTTCCAATATTAACCTATTTGTCCTCATTAATTAAGATTCTAACATTTTCAGTGAAGTTGTACGTATCTACTTTCTTATCAAATCGCGAAAACTGTTAAAAACTTGCGAAAATTAGCGAAAAATTACAAAATTTTAAACAAGCTACAAAACCCTAATAATCACTAAAACCTAAAGAAATGGCAAAAATTCCGTTAAATTCGCGAAAATCCGCAAAACCTTGCCAACCCTAGTATGACAACGATCTCCAACAAATTAATGAGAAAAGAAAAACTGTTACAGAAAAAGAAGTTTGATAATTGTGTTAATTTGCAGAAGAGAGAATTAGGAATTAAATTTAATAGAAAATGGTTTGTTAATGCTTAAGGTAATATCAGAAGGAGAAGATTTAATAGAAACTATTGAGAACAAAGAGGAACAAGAAATAGCAAGGTCAAATTTTGTAACAGTAATTGATAATCATATAAACAAAATGACATTAAATAGTAGAGACAAATTTACAATAAATAAAGTGAATAATAGTCTAAAGTTTCTTAAACATAATAGGGAAATAATGATTTTAAACGCAGATAAGGGAAACACGACTGTAGCAATTAATAAAAGAGACTACATATCTAGAATTCAAAATATTTTAAGCGATAGTACAACTTTTCAAGTATTGGATAAGGATCCAACAAGCAGATTTCAGAAACTTAACAATAATTCTATTGAGGAACTTTTTAAATTAAATATGATAACATCAGTAGATAAGGTGAGACTAAAAACTACAGTAGCGGTTGTTCCAAGATTATATGGTTTACCTAAAATACATAAGGAAAATTTTCCATTACGACCAATTTGTTCATCAATAAATTCACCTTCACACAATTTATGCAAATACATAGTAAATTTCCTTAAAAAATTAACAGAAAATTCTAAATATAATGTTAGCAATTCGGTACAATTTAAAGATAAATTGAGGGGTCTTTCGATTGAAAATAATGAAAAATTAATATCACTGGATGTTGTGTCGTTGTTTCCTAGTATTCCAGTTGATTTGGCCATTACAATTATAGAAGAAAATTAGAACAAGATTTCAGAGTTAACAAATATGAATAAAAATTTATTCATGCAAATTATAAAATTCTGCATTGTTGATAATAGATATTTTCAATATGATGGAAGAATATATACACAGCTAAAAGGACTTCCTATGGGTTCTCCAGCATCTCCAATAATAGCAGATATCGTAATGGAAAAATTATTAGATACATGTTTAGAAAAATTGGCAGTAAAACCTAAAATAATAATAAAATATGTAGATGACTTATTTTGTATAGTGAAAGAGAATGAGATTGACATTTTATTAACAACTTTAAACTCATTTGATCAAAGCATCAAATTTACTATTGAAAAAGAAGGGAATTCTTCAATTTCATATTTGGACACATTGGTGATAAGGAAGGGAAATGAATTATTAATAGATTGGTATTTAAAACCAACTTCCTCAGGTAGAATTATAAATTATTTTTCAAAACACCCAAAGAGAATTATTATTAACACAGCCAAAAATCTAATAGATAGAGTATTAAAAATAAGTGATAATAGATTCCATAAGAAAAATAAGGAAATAATTAGAAATATATTAGTAGATAATAGTTTTCCTAATAAACTCATTTGCAAATTGTTAAGACAATACGATATTAGAAAATCACGCAATGGGGATGAAATTTTAGAACCAAAAGTTTATAAATCATTAACTTATGTACCTGGGTTTTCGGAAAGGATAGAAAACTCAAACATATATAACAAAAGGGAATATAAAATGGCACATTGGATAAATAATAATGTTGGAAGATTATTTACAAAAACTAAAGATAGAATAAAAAAATCAGATAGGTCAAATTTAGTATATAAAATACCATGTGGTGGTAATGATATTGAACAATGTGAGAAAGTATATGTCGGAACAACAGGGACAAAATTAAAAACGAGAATAGCAGGACATAGGCATGACCAAAAGTATAGGAATTATAATTCAACAACGAAAACAGCGTTATCAACTCACTGTAGAGATTTCAATCACTATCCAGATTTCGAAAATACATCTATTTTAAACACAGAAAATTATAAAAACGTAGATGTATGTTAGAAATGTTACAGATTAATAATGTTCCATTGGAAAAGAGAATAAATTTTAAAGCAGACACAGATAACTTAGCTCAAAATTATAGATGTTTATTAAATAAAAATAAAAATATTAATAACAGGGGAAATTAAAACAAAGGTCGCGAATTTTTGCGGTCTCGCGGTTTTATTTTTAACTATTTACGAAATTTGTAGAGTTTATTATCAAGTTTGCAATATCTTGAAATTTTGCAATGTTTGCATTGTTAGCGATTTTGTAAGCTTTCTTACTCTTTACAGCTTTGGCGATTTTTAAGTAATGTTGGAGATCGTTGTCATACTAGGGTTGGCAAGGTTTTGCGGATTTTCGCGAATTTAATGGAATTTTTGCCATTTCTTTAGGTTTTAGTGATTATTAGGGTTTTGTAGCTTGTTTAAAATTTTGTAATTTTTCGCTAATTTTCGCAAGTTTTTAACAGTTTTCGCGATTTGATAAGAAAGTAGATACGTACAACTTCACTGAAAATGTTAGAATCTTAATTAATGAGGACAAATAGGTTAATATTGGAAGCTTAAATGGTCTTAAAATATTTTAAAATTTTGTTCGATTTAATATTTCTACTTTATGTGAGCATTACTGTATTATAGTATGTATGAATAGTATTACTTTTCACAATTTGTCAAAAATTTTCATTTTAATTTGTATTGATGTTTGTTTGTTATTTTTAATATTAAAAACTATCCTGAAGAAGATTTCCAAAGGAAATCGAAATATCGAGAGAAAAAATAGAAAAACAAAAAGTTTAATAAAATCAGAAGTGACCTTAAGCTTGAATAATTAGTCAAGAATAAAAAACACTTTATTTTTTTTGAAACTATTCTGAATCAGAATATAACAACCATTAATCCAACATTTTTGATGACTGATCCGAGTACATGAAACAGAAATGAAGAGTACCTTGCGGCAAAAAATATTGTTAAAAAGCTTCTAGTTGTAAATGATATTGCAGAACGTGGAGTAGTTGCATTAATAACGCGATTCAATGCTGTTTTAACTCACCAAGAAGAGCAGAAACAATTTATATTGCATACAATGGAACAACAGTGTAAAAATCTTCCTACAAAAGGGTTTTGCAAAAAAAAATTTGTAGAATACTTAGAAAATAATTTTTCAAAAGAAGATGTTTAATTTTTTGTTTGTTTTTAAATTAAAAATTTGTTGATTTTTTCATTGTTTTTAACTCTGTCATTGAATAAACGATATGTTTTAAAAATGTCTTATTTTTTATGGAAACTACATATAATACTTTACAATTTGGCAATAGTCAAGCCTAAATAGATTTATAACTAAAATTACTAATTTACGTTTGAAAAAAAATTTGATTCAAATTTGAAGTTTGACCTCTAAAAACACCATGAAGGGTCATAGCTAGGTCAAAAATTGTGTAGGAGAAAAATCTTTGCCTGTACATTTGCAATACAAATGTTTAAGGTGTATTTTCTGAAAGTCGTCTGGCGTACGAGTTATAGCTCATCAAGGCTTACTCCATTTTTAGGGCTAAAAGTCGTGACGGACTGGCCAATTTGCATCCGATTGAAAAAATTTTTGCACGGATATTATTTTTGATGCCCAATATACTAGAAAATGAGCGGGGAGCGGAAAAAATAACACTTTTTGTTTTATGGGCGCTCTACTATATACTCGATAGTGTCGCCGTCACTATGCGAGGTGACCGCCGCCGAAGGAAATTTTAGGTGGTCAGAGCAGGGTTCGAACCCAGAATCTCATGTACAAGAGCCGCGCACACTAACCATTGCACCACCGACGGCCACATAGGGATATAGTTTTTGAAAAAAACGAATTTTAATTTACAAATATAAACCTATAATTTTGGCCAATTACAAAGAGCAACCAATTAAAAAGAATTAAACTGACCTTTTCACATTTACTTCTATTAAACTCATAATATTGTTTATCAAATGAGACTCAGCTGTTTTTTGTTTCTCCTTGCCTTGTTGATTCTCACGTGTTTTTCCCCGCTTCTTTAACATATTCTCTCAAACACATTCTGCATATGCGTGTTTCATCTCAAACACCCACATACTTACGTGGAAGTACTCCCGTGCTTTCTCCCAAGCATCCATATACTTACATGGAAGCACGTGCGTGTTTCGACCCAAACATGCGATTACTTACATGGAAATATATGCCTGGTTCCTCCCAAACGTAATAATATTTAGAAGCAAGTTATTGTTCATGTATTATATATATAATAAATCAATTTACCAATATAAATCAATAGCTTTAACCAATTACTAATAAAATAGAAAGATTTAACCCGGACCTTGTTGAATTTACTATCGTCGAATGCATTACTTTTTTTGTTTTTACAAGAAATGAGAATCTGCCGATTTTTTGTTCTTCCTTTCTTTTTTGTCTCGCACGTTTGTGTTTTCAACGTTGCCAAACACTAAAACACTTTTCCACACGCTTAAAACTACGCGTTTGTATACAAGCAAAACATTAAAAGCTAGTTAATGTTAATCGGCGGCGGTTTTTCATCAAATTTCTTAAAATGTTCACATATATTCCGACACTCCGAACTTCGAACAGCAAAAATCAAAGCCACAATATAAACGATTTTACTTTTTGATTATTTCAAATTTTTGCGAATTCCAATTATTTTTTTCATCCGATTATACGATAAAATTACAACATTTTCCAATCTCTAGTTATAATCTCTAATCTATGAGAAGAGAAGAAAAATTATCCAAATAAGATTTTTTCCAATAGAATTTAACCAAATTCATGCAGACATCAAAAAATATTTTGTAAAAAATACAAACAGCCACGTCTTGTTCTGCGACTCCTCAAATATTTTCTATTAATACGCATTTTCACAGCATGCTTACTTAATCGACTCAATGAATTTCCTATACTTTATCCGATTAACCACAGACGGCTGAATGCCTGATACTAAATCGCAACAATTGTAAGAAAAACACACGCATTCGGGAATTTTTATGAACTACTGACTGAAAGAA
Source organism: Phaonia tiefii (assembly GCA_963931995.1). Lineage (NCBI taxonomy): Eukaryota > Metazoa > Arthropoda > Insecta > Diptera > Muscidae > Phaonia > Phaonia tiefii. The sequence continues at coordinate 91,749,454 of OZ008367.1, forward strand.
TAATGCAAAACACACTTACACACTTACAAATTAGACTGTGAATAATCTCTTTGTTCATCGTTTATCCTCTTGCCCTCAATAGTGTACTCAATAGTGTGCAGCAAACACAGCTGCATTTGTATCCCAAACTCAGCTATATTTGGGTCAGAAACACTAATTATATATTTTTTCATATTATAGTATATTAATCACTGTGTTTCTAACATGGAACATTGAAATGCAAACACTATGTGGTTGGACCCAAGTATACTATATTGGCAAGCCAGCTATAAACACACGCTATATTTGTGTCCAAACAACAAAAAATACAGATTTCCCATGGTGTACTTTTAGTTTTTGGCAACCGAATTATTGTTCTTTAAACTTCAAGTGATACAAATTTCAGTGGTCGTCGGTGGTGCAATGGTTAGTGTGCGCGCCTCTTGTACATGTGATCTGGGGTTCGGTACGCATATAGGTGATCGCATAAATAAGGCCCGTGTTGCGAATATGACAATGAAGAAGGTCCAAACGTTTGTCAATCGTTGGCTGATACAAATTCTCCATATCTACTGGCCCAAGACAATTTCGAATGAAGCACTATGGCGACATACATTGGATGTCGTAAAAAAAAGGATTTGGATCGGTCATATACTTAGGCGCCCAAGAATAGTTAGTACTAGAGCGGCACTTGAATGGAACTACAGGGGCGTTGAAGGCCAGGAAGACAACAAAATACATGGAAGCGGCGCCTGGAGAAGGAATACAAACAAACTCGTCTATCATGGAATCAAATTAAATCAACTGACAGAGACAGAAATAGATGGAGAGAATTCGTTGGCGCCCTAAGTTCTTCGTGAACCTTTTATATAAACTTTGTTTTATATTTTTGTATCCTGTTTAAATAAATAGAGGACATATAAGTATATGGGGTAGTCCAAGGTAAAAAAAATACTTACCAAACGACATGTCACCGATTTTTATGAAATTTGGTGGAAAGTAAGGCTATGCCAAGAAAAGCTTAACCCTAACATTGGAACTTTTTTGTGGGTTTTATAAGCTTTCAAAAGAATCAGTATCTCTCTTTTTATTTTCGAATAACTCGAAAACGGTAAAAGTTAAACTACTGAGATTTTCCACGAACGTTACCAAGTAAATTGGCTTTAAAAAAAAATTAAATTCTTTTTGCAAAAAACATGTTTTTTTCAAAGAAATTAGCGTAGCAACAAAGAGCCATTCTTCGATTTTTTTGAAAAAACTATATGTTAAAGCGGCATTTTTTCCAAAGTTTTGCGAGGTTCGGCATGTCGGTAGGATGCAAAATGAGGGAGTTATAGCCATTTTTGTAAGGCAACCTCCCAAATCTCTATACAAGAAAAATGCTCTAAATCAGTGGTAGGCAGAAAGAGAGAGTGTGAATGTATTTATGTGGATTTTTCATAGTTTAATGCATTTTTCTTGTATTGAAACTTGGGAGGTTGCCTTACAAAAATGGCTATAACTCCCCCATTTTACATCCCATCGACATGCCGAACCCCGCAGAATGTTTGGCACAAATGCCGCTTTAACAATCGAAGCATAGTTTTTTTTGCTGTGCTAAGTATTTTGAAAAAAACAGCACTATGGCACAAACAGCACGTTTTTTGGTAAAATAAAAAAATTCTAAATTTTTGTTTGAAATTTTTTTTTTTAAAGGCAATTTACGTGGGAACATTCGTGGAAAATATCAAAAGTCCAGCTTTTACCGTTTTCGAGTTAAATAAAAAAACGATACTGATTCCTATGAAAGCTTATAAAACCCACAAAAAACCTCAACAAATTTTGGGTTTTCAAAATCGGTGACATGTCACTTGAAAAATATTTTTTTTTATCTTGGACTACCCCATATATATTAGGGTGGCACGGAAAAACCAAGTTCGGATTTTTGGTAAATAGCAAGCGGATTCTAATGCCATTTGGTCCGCGTATCGGATAACTTTTAGGCGGTCCGACTTGTGGTCAAAGTTTTCGGGTTTTGACATTTTGTATCTACATTTGTGTACACTAGAAAATTTTAATTTCTCTGTTTATTTGAGTGTAAAATTGCACATTGATTTAGTTTGACCTGAATATAAAGTGGTAAAAATTTGAGTAAAATCCCAGCACCTTAGGGTTTCAAACTCTTAATTTGAAAACATTGTTAAATTTTAGAAAAAATTAAATTTTGGGTTTTTTGGTTTTTTCCCAAAAGTTGTATTTAAATGCAAAAAATATTCAACTCGGATACCAGAGCGTTCTAGTAAAATAGAAGTATATACTCTTACAATAAAATATAATACGATGTAGACACTCAACGGTTTTAATATGATATTGTACGGCAAAATAGGCCATCTGGAGGAAAATTTGCCAAGATTGCCTTACAAGGGTGACAAATCATAACCGCGCAAACCGGCTTAAAACCCCGGGCTTGAGGAGCGTAGCCTGTTTGACCACATAACTTATATTTTCAATTCATCTCTTGCAATTCTTTGATTTCACCGTTGTTAAACCCGGTAACATATACCGAAATAAACTACCGGTTCCAATAATAAAATCCGAATTTATTAACAGTTTTAAACAAACTGATTTTTGATTGCGAGTGTTAAACCCGGGTTTTTAAACCGGTTCCGAAAACCGGTTATTGTAACTAATTATCATATCCGATTTGATAGTATCGGTGTGAGTACATAACTTATGTTTTTTGCAATTTTAATGATTTGGGACCCATATAAGGCATTTTAGGCGATTTCTCCTCGAGATAGCCTATTTGGCCGCCCCGTATCATCCTGAAATCGTTGAGCGGCTATATCGTGTTATACCTTATCGTAAGCATAAAGACTTCTACGACAAGGCATTGGTATCCGAGTTGAATATAAAATATAACGCAAACCGTTTAAGATATTTCAAAAACTTTATGATCGACTTGAAATACAATCAAAACATTTATGAATGGAACTCGACATCGTTCATATGGCCACCGCGGGCACGTCGGCCGCGGTCGATTCGTTTGACGCAATTTTCGATGACTCGAAAAAATATGGACCAACGACGCCGCGGGCATGCAAACCGCACCAAACAGTTTTTTTGTGGATGAAGTAGTGATTCATGACGCACAAGTGGATTTTCGCCAAACCAATAACGCGTATTTTGCTTATTGACGAACTCATTGAGCCAAAAATGAACTTCGTCACTGAAGATGACTTTGCCATGAAATTCATCATCTTGGCGCATCTTCTCCAGAGCCCAATCGGAGAACGTAAGTCGCGTCAAATGGTCCATCGGCTTCAATTCTTGAGTCAGTTTGTTTTTTGTATGGATGCAAACCAAGATCTTTACCCAAAATTCGCCATAAAATGGTCTTGGCGATGCCCAGTTCTTGAGAACGCCAAGGAATCGACTGATTTGGATCGTTTGCTACGAACAACTGAACGGCAGCGATATTTTCGTCACTTCGGCCAATCCGTTGTCTCACTGTCAAGGCAGCATCACACAATGAATATGTAGACTCAAATTGTTGTACTAAACTTGTTATTGCCTGCCTACTAGGGCGGGAATAACGACGTTAATGCTCTTAAAGTTGCTGTCACCGACTCCGAATTTCGGTAGTACATTTTTATAATTTTCATACGTTGTTCGTTCCTGAAAATGTTGAGTTTACTGAAATAAAAGAAAGTAACAGTTAGATGATCATCAAAATAGTGCATTCACAAATTAAATTCAAACTTGTCAAATACCTATTGGAAAGCCCATTATTTCTCATTTAGACGCAACTTTTGGGAAAACACTGAAAAATCAACTTTTAAAATTTTTTAAATTTTTTCAAATTAAGAAGTTTGAACCCCTACAGTGCTGGGATTTTACTCAAATTTCAATGTGCAATTTTTTATTAATGAAATGAGAAACGAAAATTTTCCAATGTATACAAATTTACACCCAAAATGCCAACACCCGTAAAATTCGACCACAAGTCGAACCGACTTCGAGTTATCCGATTGGACTCAAATTATCACCACGTTGGTTGTAGACCAAATGGCTTAAGAATCCGCTTGGTATTTATTAAAATTCGAGGAAAATAATTGCTCCATATATTTCATTGCCGGCCGTCGGGGTGCAATGGTTAGTGTGCGCGGCTATTGTACATGAAAACGAGGGTTCAATTCCATAAAATTCTTTTGACGCCGGCCACCCTGTTTAGTGTTGGCGACACTATCGGGTACTTAGCCATGAAAATGCTTCTCAAAAATACCGTTCGGAATTGGTGTAAAAACTGTAGGTTGCAATCAGTATGTATAAAACTAAAAAGCGCACAGCCTACTGGCTGTGAGAAGCTCTTTCAAATCCCTTAATTGGATGTAATGGGAAAGCGTACATTTCATTGCCACTGTAATATGTATATATAGTATTCTAATAAGTCGCTGCCGTCATATAATCCAATAACATTTTCAGATTAAAAATAGTATAAAATCTAATTCAAGGACATCTTAATTACTGCTTATTGTCTCATTACCAGTTGAACTTACGACACTGGAAATCAACACCATTTGAACTCACACAAAACCTAAATGTCTTAGGAAAGATGCCCCAAGCAGTATCATTCTCTCCCTCTCTATCTATAGTAAATATACAAATCCAATGGAAGGAACATTGGAAAATATGGCCTTTAGTTAATAATAAAATTAAATTAAATTAATGGAGTCATTCTTACAATCAGCAGCGAAATAGACAAATTTCAATATAAATTCGTTTTACTTAAAAATAATATCAATTAAGTTAAGTAGAGAAAAGAGGCTGTAAAATGGACAGTTAACTATCATATTTGCTGGCAGTCTTAAGGTATTTTCTAAGGACACAAAGCTTTTGGAATAATAGAAAACGTATTTCTTTCATTTACTAAATTAAAAAATTTTAATGAAACAAATTTACACTTTAAATTACTCGTAAAGGTATTGCGGCCCATTCCATTTGGAGAAATGTTTGCAAAATGTAGAAAATTTTAAGAAATTCGAGGAAAATTAAATAGCAAATGCTCAAAGATAGCCAGCAACAAATCGGCCAGAATTATTTGGCATTATATTATGACTTTTCATTAATAATTCCAACAAAGCTGCCTTTGAAAAAGTATTTAATGTTTTCCATTGCTTGTCAATATTAATTTACTAAAAGTGTTTAACTGTACGACTAAGTATATAAATCCACAGCGAAAACTTTATTACTTGTATATTAGAAAAAACACCCTCAAGCGTGGGAAATGCCACAAAGCCACATGCCTTGTCAAATAATGTCTGCATAAGCTCATCAATCATGACCAATATTCATTTTTTATTCACTCATGTTGGGATTTGTGTGGATAAGTTGAGACTGTGTGAAATTCAGTTACTCTCACATAAATTAGTGTACATTATAGAGTGTCGAAAACCGAAAACAAAACCCGGGGTAACCGGTTAACCGAATTTTATGCAATTAATCGTGTGCCGCGAATTTTTAAATACAATTTTTGAACAAACCGAAAGCCGTAAACACTGTGGAACAAAACGAAACTTTTTCGAAAGTAACAAAATTTTGACAAAGTATTCTGGTAGAGGGGGTAAAAACAAAATATATGTGTGTCGGCGATTTTAAAGTTTACGTCTGAATTTTTTTTAAGGGGGGTGACAATTTTTTTGCCTTTTGCACATTCTTATGATGTAACGGCATAGGAAACCATGTTATCCTTACATTCTAGGTACAGAATGTGTTCAGCAATTTAATGTAAACATTTACGGGAAACATTTTTATACAGTAATTCGAGCCTCCACCGCCTCAATATATGGGTCTTTTTTGTTCTTTTTGTGGGAAATGGTAAAAACCACCCATAAAACAGGGGTGTAACGGATTAAAATGAACTACAAAAATATTCCTCGTAAAATTCTACTATAAGTTTCTTAACACACTACAACTCAAAACTCAACTTGAAAAATAAGTCAAAACTGAAAATCCAGTTAACGGTTAATTTCGTACTTATTCCGAGTTGGCGCTAAAATGTCCCACAAAACTGCATTTTAGGGGGTTGGTGTGTGTTGAAAAAATATTCTACGTAAAATTTTACTACAAGTCACCAAACAAAAGAAAGCTGTAGATTAGTATCTATAAATAAAAAGTAAGAGAAACTGTTGTAATTTATTCATTGCGCTAATTAGGTGCGCCATACATTATCAGCTGCACTTTGGCTGATAAGATCCCTTGGCTTGCAACAAAAAGCTATGAAGAAGCAAAATCAAAACAAAACTCAAAATCAGCCAACCGACTACTGATTCAATTACCTGTGCGAATTGCATTACATTTGGGACATTTCACGAGAAGCGGCCACCAAAAATTTCCACATTCTGATGAACTTCCACCACCTTAGCTACATTCTGCAAGTCCAAGTCAACATCTTGATGTCACTACATCCAATATTAATGTCGCAAGAGTAAAGGGTTTTTCAACAGAGACGCTACAAAAGTAAATCGATAGGGACAGCAAACGACGCCATATTTTTCCCCGCTCTTTTGACATTTCTCTTCAGTAAGGTTTGCCATTTCATCATGGAAAGATATACGAGCCAGCAACGAGTCGAAATTATTAAAATTAACTACCGAAATTTGGAGTCAGTGGCCTCAACTTTAAGAGCGTTACGTCCAATTTATGGTCGTCATAATCGTCCTAGCAGATCAACAATTGAGCGTCTAGTGGACAAATTTTTGAATCCACAGGCACAGTACAAAATGTTCCCGTGCCAGTGAGACAAAGAAGTGCCCGTAGTGTCGAGAATATTGCTGCCGCTGACGCTTCAGTTCAAGAAAGCCCCAATTGTGTCTCTCACACGTCGATCTCAAGCACTGTTCATCTCTGTGACGTCGTTGTGGCGAATTTTGCGAAAAGATCTTGGCGTACATCCTTACAAGATCCAATTGACGCAAGAACTGAAGCCGCTTGACCACCATAAGCGTCGTATGTTCGTGAATTGGGCTGAGCAACAACTTGAAAATGATTCGGATTTTCATCGGAAAATCATCTTCAGCGATGAGGCGCATTTCTGGCTGAATGGCTTCGTAAATAAGCAAAATATGCGTTATTGGTCAGACAGCAATGCGCACGTAATCCATGAGTCATCATTGCAACCCGAAAAAATTACGGTTTGGTGTGGTTTATGGGCCGGCGGCGTCATTGGGCCGTACTTCTTCCGTGATGATCAAGACCGGCACATTACTGTGAATGCGAATCGCTACCGTTCAATGATAACCGAATATTTTTGGCCCCAATTGGATAATATGGACTTGGAGGACATGTGGTTCCAACAGGACGGCGCCACAAGCCACACAGCGAATGCCACAATCAATTTATTGAAAACCAAGTTTGGTGAACGTGTTATCTCACGAAATGGCTAGTCGATTGGCCGCCTCGGTCGTGCGATTTGACACCGTTAGATTATTTCCTGTGGGGCTATGTCAAGTCTATGGTCTATGCGAACAAGCCAGCGACAATTATTGAACTTCGTACGAATATCGAACGTGAAATTGCAGCAGTATCGGCCGATTTATGATTGAAAGCCGTCGAAAATTGGGTTCAGCGTCTGGACTTCTGCAAGCGTGCCCGTGGTGGCCATGCAAAAGAAATCGAGTTGCATACATAATGGCATCGAACGTACTTTCACAGGAATAAAGAATTTCGTTGGTATCTAAAACCGGTTTTTGTTTAATTTAAAAAAACTTTTGTAGCGCTCTTATTGAAAAACCCGTTATATAAATGAGCACTACTCCACTCAGATTCTTCCACTGAACATCAGCTGGTAATGATAGTGGAAAATAGTGTAGATTGTACCGTGTGTCTGTTCCAACTATCGCGATATCAGTCTGTAATCCATCGCGTATAACGTGTTGTCGAGCGTATTATGTGAAAGTGTGGTTTTAGACCAGTTAAGTCCTCGACTTACCAAATATTCCCGCTTCGCCAAATCCTGGAAACGACCCACGAAACGCAACTCGATACATACCACCTTTTTGTCGATTACAAAACTGCTTTCGATAGCCCCATACGGGGAAAATTGTACGAAGCTATGTCTGAACTTTGTATTCCGGCTAAACTGATCCGCCTCTGTAGAATGACGCTGACCAACACCAAATGAGCGGTGAAGGTGGGGTAAGACCTCACCGAACCATTCTGTACCAAACGATGACCCAGACAAGGCGACACACTTTCGTGCAATCTCTTCAACATCTTAATGGAGATAATAATGAGAAAGGCTGCATTAAATACGAACAAGACCCTTAACACGAAAAGCCATATGATGCTGGCGACGACATAGACATCAGTGGGCGAAATTAGCGAGAGGTTACTGCAGTATTTTCAAGAATCGAAAAGGAATCAGCGAAGGTGGGTTTTGCTGTTAATGAGGGCAAGACAAAATTGATGGTGTCAACGACTAGAGAAACCTCTCGACTTGGTCCGCACTTGAATGTTGACAACCGATTTAGTTTTGAGTGGTAGATGAATTTGTCTACCCTGGATCCGCAGTGAACAAGGACAACAACGTGAACAAGGGCAACAAGGACAACAACATTTGTTACAAAAATGTCTTTTCTTAAAAGTACCTTTTCTTAAAAATGAAGTGATACCTTTTCGTTTCTTGAGATAAGTAGCCTTTCTGAAAATAAGTTGTTGTTCTTAAAAAATATCCTTTTCCTAAAAAGAGTACCACTTCTTTAAAAAGTACCTGTTCTTATAAAAGTACTTATTTGTAAAAAAAAACATACTCTTATGGCTTTTTTGTGCAAAAAGTACTTCTTCTTATAAATAGTACCTTTTCCTAAACAAAATCATTAGCTTTTAATAAAAGAAGTAGCTGTCTTTAAAAAATTACCTTTTCGGGAAAATATAATGCCCGAAAAAATTCATTCTATAAAAAAAAATTTTTTTTTCTTAAAAAAAGTTTATCATTTTACAAAAAGTCTCTTTTCTTAAATATCCATTTAAACTATCGTACTTTTCAACGGGCGCCTTAGGCGTGTTGGAACTAACTATTACGTAATATATAGCGAAAGGAACTTCGCTCCATGCGGGTGTCCCTCGACACCTCATATAATTTTTTTTTTATCTCCCGTGTATAAAAATAATGAGCAAGATTTACATTTTGAGTAAAGTCGGTGGTTGGAAAAAATATCAAAAAAAAAAATGTTTGAAACATAAAAAAGTCAATATATCAGATATGTGGTTAATGAATTTATCATGATTAATGACAAATCAAACTGAAGATTAAAAGGTGTGGCTTATTAATCAATTAATCGCCCAGTCCTACTCGACAGTTAAAAAATACAGTAGACAGTTGTCCGAGGCCTTCAGCCACGGACTGTCCCTGCAGGCTGTGTCAGAGATACGGCCATTAAGTTTAACGTAGAATACGCCATCCGATAAGACAGAAAACATATATAACAATAAATGATAAATAACAAAAGCAAATGAATTTATTTATTTGATAGTTACTTTTGAGAATATACATAAGCTCATGGTAGGAAAAATAGGATAAATATGTTTTTAAATTAAAAGAGTAAGGATAAATGATAAATAACAGACGCCAATCAATTTGATTTATATTTTTTATAATTATATATCCATGTTAAATTCAAATTCACATTTAACATTTTGTTTCACTTAAATACATCAGTAAATATACGAAATTTCAATATTTCATCAATCAAAACAACAGCCGAAGGTTTGTGTCCACACTGAAACAGCATCATAGTTTGTGTCCACGCTACAAACTCAACCAAACACCACACACATGTTTGAGTGTATGTGTTTAAACAATTTTCATTTGAGAAATTTAAATATTAGGAAGATATCAACCAATATGAAATGTATATCAAACGAAAGATAACATCTTCATTTACCTACAAAAAAATTTTTAAAATAAGTTATCTCGCCGTTTCCTCATAATCACTGAAATAAAGATTACAACAATAACAATCTGACATGACATGACGTATTCTACACCAAAAATTCCAATTGAAGTTCAAGATACATCAATTGATATTTTTAGAATTTGTTTCAAATTGGACTTTCAAGGTCACTTATATTTAATGAAAATAAAAGACTATTTATTCCATGTTTCTATTGGATGTTCTGTTGGGGGTTTACCAACTACTTCAGGGATGAGTTTTTATAAATATATGACCTTTCTCTACATTTGATATTTAATTAATTTTTCCTTAAGACATGCACGACATATAACATGAATACTCATAATTAGAATTGCAAAATAATCAAAGTATTATGTATATATCCCTGGATTCTTTTAAGCTAAATACCACAGATGAAAGAATAAACTAAACTTTAATAATTTCAATTTATGAGTTTTTTATACAAGAAAGAGGGTTCAAGCCTCGCACTGACCACCTTTCATATATTTATTCGTTGCAGACTGTGGCTTGTAATGATGAATCAATCGTAAGAAATCTGTGTGATTATCTCTTCATGATTATATTTATAATATGTATTTGTTTTATGTTTTAAATTTAAATAGATTTCAATTAAATTTCAATTTATGACTTTTCCAATTTAACTAACGCAATTTGTATTCCACTTTGTGTCGCTAAAATATTAATTAATTTATTTAGTATTTCAAATTGAATATTTTAAATTTGTTCTAAAAATTGTAACTGATGCCATTAAAATTTCTTTGTTAATTTACAAAAACTTAAAAAAATATTTGTCTAAAAATCAGGCGACAAATATTTGCCGTTGATTATTTTATTTAACTAAAAGTTGAAAGTGACGAATAAATTTAATAATTTCAATTTAATTCTGCTTCAAATGCAGACTTCATAGTTTTAATTGCTTGAACTGTAAACAGTATAATGTGTAAATTGTATCAAAGAGATTCTTGAAAGTTTTTAATGAATTGTATAGAAAGGTAGTAATTGCACTTGACTTTACTCAAGGATATACGACGAAAGCTAAAGTTTCCGTATGCATTCAAGCAATTTGATTACGTTAAATCATATAATTACGATTACAGGTAACCGTCGAAGACGATGAGATTTCTTTGTGTCACTGCACGGAAAGAAAAAGCTCGTTCCTCCCAAACGAAATCTCAGATAACTGAAGTTCGTTTGGGGGCTATAGTTGGGAGAAACGAACTTCTGTTAAGCCATACATATCATTTCGTTTGGGAGAACCGAAAAATGTTTGCAACAGACGAGTTATGAAAAACGTTTGCAGTAAACGGGTTATGTAAAATTAAAGCTGAAAAAACGTTTGTGATAAACGAAATTCGGTTCCACCAACTGTTCTTTCGGTTACAGCAACCGAGTTGTAGTTACATCAACCGATTCAGTACATTACTTATACATTAAAATTGATATTTATGGCTTCCATAAAATCTTTTTTGTGTAAATTTCCAACTTTTATGATTTTGGTTTTACCCATAAACTTTGTTTTAAAAAAAAGTTGGAATTTTTGTCTATCTTTTCAGTGTCTACGAACACGTCCGTCTCGACTTGCATTCAAATAACAACTAAAAGCGCAGCAAACTACAACGCGCCAGTTGTCCATCCAAGATATATTGACAAGGCAAAAGCCTTTTATGTGTATGCGTGAGTGTGTATGTCAAACGAGTGGACTGTGTACACAGTCGACAGAAAGCGAGAATGAGAGAAATTTACGTTCTTCGTACTCATTAGAAAAATGGCTAATTTCAATCAAAGTATTGTTGTGGCAACCGAGCAATAAACGTTTTTTTTCTTTGCGTGTGTACGTACTCGCAGGCATTGTATGGATTACAAAAGTATTATACGTAAATTAATCATTTCCTGGTAATAAGTACTAAACATAGGACACTGTTTTCGCAAAAGAAGGTTTTGGAAATTACGTTTTAATTAAAGCAACTGACACCACATTTCTTAAACCGGTTTAACATTTTCTTATAATTCGTTACCAAAAGTGCTTAAATCAGGATATTTTCATATGTGTTTTACAAAGTTAACATGTATTATTTTCTGTCATAACACATTTCTTACCTTTAACATCATTGCTACTTTCCTCAATATTTAATAAGCCAGTTTGAAGAGTGTTTGCGCTATAAATATTTGCACCAAAAGCTTTGTAAGAATTTGAAAGCTTTTACTGTTTATAATCACAGCAACATGGGAGTAATATATTTGTCCGCTAATAGATTTTAATGTGTTATGGTTAAATGTCCTGGTTGAATGTTCTTAAATCTTTAGTTTATCATCGTATGGATGTTTAGTAAATTTTCCTTACTGGATAAAAAAATCTGACGATTTTGTATTCATAGATTAATTTATAGATCGCAGGTGTGTTCGCAAATTAACTCTAATCGGTTTATTGACATTTCCTTGCCAACGTAATCGGTCGATTTTAACACACTTCCATGTGGGGTATTAGTCGTCTAGGCAATTGATAAATTTAAGACGAAATTTATATTAATGTCGTCTTCGACAACCCTTGGCGAATTTTTGGGCACAACGTATTCGTAGAACATTTTTAACCAGTATCTGTTCATTTCAGGTCAGTTGTCATGATCATGATCCAAGATAAAGACACGGCTCATACAAATTGAAGACAGAAATCTCTATTTTTTGAGAATCTTTACTGATATTCGATGAGCAATAAATTCTTTCAATAATTTATTAAAGACATTGGTGGCGTAACGGTTAGCGAGCGTGACTCTTGCTCGTTGGGTCGGTCGATGGTCTAACCATATTTAATTTCGACGCTTATCTCCTGGCCGTCGGTGGTGCAATGGTAGTGTGCGCGCCTCTAGTACATGAGATCCTGGGTTCGATCCCTGCTCTGACCACCTTAAATTTCTTTCGACCGCGGTCACCTCGCATAATGACGGCGACATTATCGAGTATTTAGCCATGAAAAAGCTTTTCAAAATATCGTTCGGAATCGGTGTAAAAACTGTAGGTCCCATTCAGTGAGTATACAACTAGAAAGCGCACGGCTCACTGGTTGTGAGAAGCTCTCCCCAATTCCTTCATGGAATGTAATGGGAAACCATTTTTTTTTATCACCTCGCTTAGGGATGGTGCAACTAGCGAGTAATAAGCCATGTTACAGCTTCTCAAAAACTGGTCGGAACCGGTGAAAAGTCCCAATCAGTGAGTCGAAAAATATCATACTTTTATATTTATCCGAGTTAATATTATTCGATCTTTTATTTGTTATGTTCTTAATAATTGTTCGGTTCAAGATCAATAAATATTAAAAAGTACTTTTTCTATGAAAAAGTACATTTTAATAGAAATAAAATTCTAAACGCCAATCTCATGGCAATCGTTGCTTCTTTTTTGAAACAACAACATCTATGCAATGGCTTTCGACGAACGCATGCATAGGAAAGAAATGTTGTGAATATTGATGGTTATGACAAAGTATTGTTGTGGATGTTTTCACGCAAGTAGGAGTTTATACAATTCTCGCATACTTGAGATTTGTTTATCCCTATAATGTGTGAGGATATATGTACCTAAATATTTGTGGAGAAGGGAGCTGATGATATGCTTGAGAGGGCATTGAAATAGCTATATTCCCAACCATCCACCATAATGATCAATTTCACAATTTTTCTTTTTTAATATTTCTATTAAAATTTACTTTTTCATAGAAAAAGTACTTGTTAATATTTATTGATCTTGAACCGAACAATTATTAAGAACATACTTTTATATTGTTAACTGAACTTTTGTATTTTTTATGATTAGGCAATCATTAGGCCTTCTTGACGATTATACATCAAAGTGGCCCATTTTACATTTCCAGCTCACCATGAAACCGTTGAGAGAGTATAACATGTTATACCTTATTGGAAGGGTATAAGCTTTAGCTAAAACACATTTATAACCAAGTTTAATATTGTTTTCGCCTATATTCGTTGTTTAGAGGAAAAACTCATAAAACTGATTTCTTACTTCGTCTTAAAATCAAAAATTTTTTTAAATTTTAATTTGGAATCCGTGGAGTTGGTTGGTAGAATATTCTCAAACTTTTAACATTTTAAAAAAGGTAAAAATAAAACAATCGTTACAATTTCTTGAGAATCATCTAAAAAATTAAGATTTTCTAACGTGTATAAAGTACTAGCTATAATGCCAAAATCCGTAAATTTTGAATATAATGCCAAAATCCGTCTTAGAATTGTCCGATTTGGTTCAAATTTTCACCATATAAGTTCGGGGTTCATTCTTATTCAAAAACAAAAAGGATCAATACTAGGAATATGACTTTTTTGCAACCTAGCAGGCATGTGTCATAATTGGATGAACTTTTATGTGAAAAGAATGGATTGATGTTTCATTTGAACATATTTTGAAGAAAGGTCACCCCCAAACCACAAAACCGAATTTTCAATATGTACAGTAAATGTTTAACGATATTAAGGGCCGAAGATGTTGTAAATTAGTTGTGCTTCTATTGTTATTTTATTTATTTATGAAATATGTGATGTGATATAAAAAAAAAATATTATGTAATAGATATTTACACATTTATTACAAAATTAACAAAAAGCTTCCAGTTCGACAATATACATAACTGTCTATGTCTATAGGCCTACTGTGTCTAGTACAGGGGTCACATGATGCTCACTTCTGATAAAGCGTTTATCGCTTATTACTTAGAATGAATCGAAGTTGCAGTTTGTCTTTCTTTCTGCAAGAAGCATACAGGTCTTGCATCACCTTGATTGCACGTTCAGCAAACTGATTACTTCGTGGTCTGCCGATGACGAATGGCTCTTTCTTCCAGTGATTTTTGAATGACTGCAATGCCTTTTTGTAAGGCTTCAATACATCAGATAAATTCTTGAAGTCATTCTCATTTTACTTCTGACTACTAAACCAATGTTCTGCCCACCCATATGAAATGAACCTGCAAACCTTCTCCAAATTCCTGCTCGCTTCAGGTATAAGAATGAACGCTAGACTGTCGAGAATGGCTCTTGAATACCATCTAGCACTGCTCATGTTAGGAATGTTCTAAAAGTGAATCAGGGGGAAGTTCCTTTGTTCTTCATAGAACCTGCACATTCTTGTTAAATGGTACAACAACTTCATATCATCTCTCCACCCTGATATATCAAGAATTTCTACAGTTCCATTCACAAAATTATCTTTCAGTTAATCATACTTATTCAACAGTTCAGACACAAATGGGTATTCAATGTTTGGAGGTTTGGTATCACCCCCAAGTTCTTCGTCCATCACCAGACGTAGACTCCGTAGACGTAGACTCCTGTCTACTACATAATGCAGACAACCGATAAATTGTGGTATTGTGACACCCTTTGATTCAAACATACGTTGTAACTTTACAACAACTCCATTTCTTTTCCCAGTATTGACGTTTGCTGTAGCAGTAATGATCATCTTAATTGAATTCCATCAATTTTATTC
The DNA here is from genome assembly GCA_963931995.1 of Phaonia tiefii. NCBI lineage: Eukaryota > Metazoa > Arthropoda > Insecta > Diptera > Muscidae > Phaonia > Phaonia tiefii. The sequence continues at coordinate 91,764,885 of OZ008367.1, forward strand.
ATCAATAACTTTGGCAATTTCTTCAAAAACAGTTTCCGCTTTGCCATCTTTTCCAACGAAGTGCATCAAGTTTCACGTCAGTTCTTTCATTCTGAAGTACAACTACCTGATATTCGTTACCATCTATTCGGTTACCGTCAAAGCGTAAGGACCACTGTAAATTGCTGATTGACTTGTAGTTGGAATATCAATACCTTGTTGTGATTATTCATTGCATATTTTAGCAGCTTTCTTTGTGAAAACTCCACTTGATGTATCCATATTTACAGCAAATTTACTTTTGTAGTGTTTTCTAGTTTTTATCTGAGTGTCGAAATCATTGTCTTTATCACTATCGTCGTCTTCATTATCTTCACTCTTACTTTTGCTGTTTCCCGATTCAGTACCACTGTCTGTGGGAAATATGACTTGTGATGTTGAGGGTATTGCTGTTCCAGACTGGACTTTTCTTCTCCTGGAAGGGTGAATGGTTTCTTTACTAAGCAAAAACTAACTGCCTTCTAAGGGTTAATAATGAATTTTTTCTTTTGTTGCTGTTTCCATTAAAAGCAGTCCACATAATATAATCAAGTTTATAATATTTCATCTTTTATCTAGCACTTGGGCTGAGATTTGTGTTTTGGAGTGTTCGGACACATATAGTGAAATTTTATAGCGATAATTTGTGTAGAACATTTTGACCACGGTTTTTTGCGAGTTTTCAAAAAAACAAAAGTAAAAATTATGGTTATACGTGACAGTTAGAGGGTTAATTTGTTCCACAAGTATGTTTATTTTAATCTTTTCTATAAAAATTCTGAACATATTTTGTAACAATTTACCATGCCGATATGTTGCAGGAAAGTTCCGAGGGGCGGAAACTTTGCCCGCCCTAAAAAAAATTCTGATCAGATCTGGCAAAACGCCGCTACACGTATATTTTTGTTTCGACCATTCTACCAGAATCCGTTGACAGAACCCCATAATTTTGTTTTGGTGTCGCACAGTGTTAATTCACTTCTTACTGCAAACTTTAATACCAGCAAATTGATTGCAAAAATGAACTACCAAAACTGCCTAAACTCTGCTTGCATGTAAGTGTAACAGTTGTTTATCTAATAGTTTTTGATCTCAGTAGGGATGTGTGAGAGGAAGGGAGTGTGCTAAAAGTTGTAAACAAATAGTGGCATAAAGAGAAATAGAAAATCAAATGATCATTTACGAGCCATCAAAACAAACAACAGAAGTTAATGATCTTACCGCCGCGTAACGATCATTTGATTTTCAAATCAAACTTTTACTTTGGGAGTGATCGTTTTTGCTTCCAGAAATTTATTTGGGCCTTTTTTAATTAGTTTAGATAAAGGTTCATCACTTTATTATACAGGAAACATTTTATTTGAAAAAAAGTCAAAAAGTCATATCCCTAATCAATACATTTCATTACCATCGCACAGTGGAGCCAAATAGAAAGTACATGGTAATAATGTCACAACTTTTATAGTATTGTTCTGATAATTTTAGAATGTACCGCAGATACAAAAAATATTTAAATAACCCTGATCGAAATTTTTGCCAAACATCGAAATTAATAAATTGTTTAAAAATTTCACATTTGCAGAGACTCCTGACTGTAGGGTGCATTTCCAAAAAATCATACTTTTACATTAAATATATTTGCCAAAGCCTTGTCTTTCAACACAATTTAAAGATTTCTATAGGTTTCTTGGAAAATTCTAAAGAAAATACTAAATGAATCACGGTACCTCTTCGGGAAAATATTGTGTTTTATAAAGGTTGGAAATAGTGGCAAATTTTAACAACTTAACATTTTTGACTGTGTATTCTATATTGAAGTGTCCCCAATTTAGAGTTGCTTTCCGAAATATTATTGATGTCTTAACATCTCCATATAGCGGCGTATAGGGACTAAATCTATCAAAGTCAAAATCTGCTAAAACCAGATTTTATGCTGCTGCTAAAACCATCGCAGTCGACGTTATGGTGACATACTAATACATCAGCTACTTCGTACTAAGTATGTGTGATGTTGTGTGTTTGGCTGTTTCGTTGCTGTTGATATGGCAAACATGTGGTTATGTGACACACGTATACGTCAGCTACTTCGGACAAAGTATGTGTGATGTTGTGTGTTTGGTTGTTTTTACCCAGCGGGCAAAAAACCGAGCCTTAGCGAGTGTTACGCTAAATGCTCGCAAACGGGCTCAGAAGCGAGTATTTACCGGACCAAAACCGGGAGAGAAATTAAACTCGCCCAAATATTCGCAAACTGGTTGTCGTTGTGTAGTGCGCCAAACAGAGGCACACACGTGCAGGGACACGACACAACAACAAAGTTTTGGCTATTGCATATTGTTTTATTTTTCGTGTTGTTCTCGCAAAAGATATTGCAAAAGTCTCGCAAACGAATCTCTTGCAAGACATCGTAAACGAAACTTTTACTGCCACAAACTGAGCGACTGATGATTCATTTTCCGATCGTTTTCGGATCTGTTTTCGAGAGTTTTACCCGCAAAAGTTTCGCGTAACTCTCGTATGCGATATCGTATACGAAGTTTTGGTCCGCTGGGTATATTTAGGGTATTTAGGAAAACCCGCAAAACATCATAAAAAAATCTGTAAGAAAACTCTTATCATTCAATATTTTTTGTATTTTGATTTTCGTGTTTTCGATGCCCAATCATATCAAAAATGCCCAACGGCAGTTCTAGGCAAATAGTACTACAATTGTTGCATAGTGCTATTTAGCATCTTTGCACCCATCGGGTTTCCAACCTTGCCAACCTTGCTATGCGTTTGTGGTTTGAGCTAAGGAAGACATTGCATTTGGACGTCAGAAGTGGGTTCGATTACAAATAAATTAGTAATTACATAACAACATCTATTTTATTGTGTGCTTGACAAATGCAGGGGAGGAGTTTGGCTTTCCGAATCTTTTGTTTTAGGGCAACCTATTGGAATGCATACTATGCTACATGGTGACAAAATAGACAGTCTAAGTGATGTTCATTGTTTGCTATTCTGGAATTTCTAAACGTCTAAACCTATGAATTCTGAGAATCATCTAAATGTGGCATTTATATCCTACACATAAAAGTAGTTTACAAGATATTTTCTGGTACATAGTTGAAAATATTCAAACCTACAACTAAAATTTAACACAGTGTAAAAATCAATAATGAAAAATTTTCTTAAACTCGAAGAGTGACAATTATATTCAAAAATTTCACATATTCGTACAATTCTGGCTGTCGACTCAATGTCTGAAAAGTAACAAAATTACATTTAATATCTTTGCCTATGAGTTGGCGCAACTTTATGAATGAAAAAAAAACACTGAAAGAACATCGAAACAATTTCCGGTTGAAAAGAAATTACAAATTTGAAAAAAACTTAAAGAAAACGCATGAGGTATTAGGGGACATCCAGTTGGAACGAAGTTCCTTTCCCCATATATTATGTACTAGTTATTTCCAACACGCCTAAGGCGCCCGTTGAAAAATGCGATAATTTAAATGGATCATTAAGAAAAGATACTTTTTGTAAAATAAAAAACTTTTGACGTAGAATACGTCTTACCTTACGGTATGAGGAGTCATGTCAGGTTTTTATTGTTGTAATCTTAATTTCATTGAATTTGAGAAAACGGCTAGATGAATTTTTTTTGTAGGTAAATGAAGATGTTATCTTTCGTTTGATACACATTTCATATTGGTTGATATCTTCCTAATATCTAAATTTCTCAAATGAAAATTGTTTAAACACATACACTCAAACATATGTGTGGTGTTTGGTTGAGTGTTTTTGGTTGCTCAACATTGCTTAGGAACATGTGAACGAACGAAGTGAAACGAACAGCAAGCTAATGTTGCTTGGCAACATGTACATATCTAGTAAAAAGTGAAACAAACAGTAAGCTAACGTAATAAAGCTTTTTTGCGAAAGCTTCAATAAAGCTGTTGTAACATTAATTTTGAATTGTAAAGCGTAAAGCTTTCACACAACGCTCGAATGCTAATGCGAAGACTCGATAAGGTAAACCTTTTTTAATATTAGGGCGGCCCTCTCAACATTCGCAGAACTTATTTCAATAAAAATATTAATTAAAATACATAAATTAAATTAAGTTTAAAAAAATTGAACATAATATTTTTTTTTTTAAACGGACTTGAATCAAATGCCGTTGGTAAATATAAAAATTACAGCAGACAGTTGTCCGAGGCCTTCGGCCCCGGACTGTCCCTGCAGGCTGTGTCAGAGACACGGCCATTAAGTTTAACGTAGAATACGCCATCCGATAAGACAGAAAACATATATAACAATAAATGATAAATAATATAAGCTAATGAATTTATTGTTATATATGTTTTCTGTCTTATCGGATGGCGTATTCTACGTTAAACTTAATGGCCGTGTCTCTGACACAGCCTGCAGGGACAGTCCGTGGCCGAAGGCCTCGGACAACTGTCTGCTGTAATTTTTTTAAGAAATTTTTTTTTCTACAATGTATTTAAAAAAAAAAAAATTTATACGAAAAAAAATACGATAATTTAAATGAATCTTTAACAATATATAATATATACGTTATTTTTTAAGAAAATGTACTTAAAAGGTATTATTTTATTTTTAAGAAAAAGTACTTTTAAGAAAAGTAATTTTTGTAAGAAAACGTATCTTTTTATAAGAAGGTACTTTTGTAGAAAAGTTTTTCTTTAAGAAATGGGATTTTTTTAGAATTGGTCCTTTTCTCAAGAATAGGTATATTTTTAAGAGTAGGTACTTATCTCAAGAAAAATTATTTTGTTTCACATAAAATGTACTCTTTAAAGAAAATGTAGTTTTTAAGAAAAGGAATTTTTTGTAAGAAAATTTACTTTTTTAAGAAAATGTTCTTATTTTAAAAAAAATTAAAATTAAAAATTAAATAAAAATTAAAAAATTAATTAAAAAGAAAAGGTACTTTTTTTGAATTTGAATTTGTATGATCGATTTTTGTTAGTTTTTGGTTAATGTATGAGAAATTCATACTACAAGCTTACAAGTCATGAACATTTTTCTTATTGAAACATGATTGGTTTATGTTTTTACTTTATGTAAGAAAATTTCCTTTTTTTTATCAAACGTGCTTCTTTAAGATAATATATTTTTGTTAAGAAAAGGTACATTGTTTAAGAGTATAAATAGGTTATTTTTTGAGAAAATTTGAGTTTTTTAAGAAAAGGCACTTATTTAAGAAAATTTAATTTTTTTAAACCTCTTTCACTATGGCTTTTCGAAATTTACTTTTTATCGGGTTCTAAACTACAATATATACTAAATAGTGGTTGCAGGCTCCACCTAGAAAATTTCCTATTAAACAAGAAATTTCTCATCATATGTGAGACCTCTAGTTAATTTCGTTTTCAATGATCCAAGCCGTTAGTCTAGACACAAACCAAAGCAAAAGTAAACAATATAGTTGATAATGCTGGCTTGTAGCATAATAGTGTTAAAACTAAAGTTGGTTAATTTTTTTTTTAATTCTGCCCCCATCCCGCAACGTGCGATAAGGAACTTTGTTCCAATAACTTTAAGAAAACAGACTGACTAAAAGCTTGCGCAAACGAAATGTTGAAAGTTTTTAAAAAAAAAAATTGCAAAATTCATCCTCATGATTCCTTGCAAATCGTACAGGTAATTCAGATCTAGTAACACGTCTTCATTAGCCGTTGTTTGGAATGATGCTATTGAAGAGGGCATCAAACTAAATGCAAACGGAAACTCAATTGAATTGAGAATTATCGCAAGTACAAATACACAATTGACATTCGCTTCTATGTCTTCTATGAATTGAAATTGATGAAACTGGATTGATGCAAGAGATTCATAGAATTTATGAAGCAAAGACTCCATTCGCCGGGCATGAGTTTGTCTAAACAAACAAAGTAACTCGAAGAAAATATATTCATGGTATATACATTTTGAGGTTTCTAAGAAATTAATTTTCCCAACTTTTTCTATAAAACATACCTGATTCTACATACATATATGAAGAAAATGCATCGTTAGAAGCTCAAATATGTACGTACGTTCCAGTTGTTCGATTTCTAAGAAGATAATAGAAAAATATAGTAAAGATATTCCTTTATCTCGGTCCATATAACCTTTCTGTGTTGAGGCCGTTTAATAATGCAAATATAATAATAATAATATAGCAAAGATTGTATCCCACTTACATAAGGATATTGGCTATTCTGTTTTACTTTAAAAAACTCGATGCCTAACATCCTTCCATGTACTAACTAGTACATGCTTTAATATTTTATTAGGTTCAAGCTTGTCGATACTGATGATGTCTATTTCGTAAGAGTGAAAGCAAAAGACACGACAACATGAACTTGAAAGTGACAGTAAAATTCGCAGAGGAAGTCATTGACCAGAAGTTAGCAACTTTACCCTTCTATCCTCCGACCGCCAATTCAAAGATGTTGAACCCGCTGCCATTTCGCACCCTTGCATTTTCGGACATGGTCCGAGTGGACTTTTCTTGATGAAATGAGCCAAGGAATACGCTGGAGAAATTTGTCCGGAACTTCCTGAATCACCCTGTAAATAAAAGGTGATAGGATTTTTGTGCATATTTAATCTAGCGAGTTATCCAAATGTGTGACATAATTAATTCGAATTTATTATGAGGTGTGTATTGTAAAATTAATCATCAAATCGAGTCGCACAGTGACCAGGTTCACGTATATTTTATAACAAATTAAATGAGGTGTCAGGGGACACCCGGTTGGAACGAAGTTCCTTTCGCTATATATTATGTACTAGTTAGTTCCATCACGCCTAAGGCGCCTCTTGAACAATACGATAATTTAAATGGATCTTTAAGAAAATATACTTTTTGTAAAATGATAAACCTTTTAAAGAATTTTTTTTTATATCGCAGAATGCATTTTTAAAAAAAAAAGTATGTTTTTTTTATAATATGTATTATATTTTCCCGAAAGTTGCTTTTTTAAAGAAAGATACTTCTTTTATTAAAAGCTAATGTTTTTTTTAAGAAAAGGTACTACATATTATTAAGAACAAGTACATTCTGTAAGAAAAGGCAATAAGAGTATGAAGTTTTTTTTACAAAGTAGTACTTTTTTAAGAACAGGTTCTTTTTAAAGAAGTGATACTCTTTTTAGGAAACGGTTATTTTTTCAAGAAAATTTACTTATTTTCAGGAAGCCTACTTATCTCAAGAAAGAACAGGCATTATTTTAATATAAGAAAAGGTACTTTTAAGAAAGTGAATTTTTGTAAGAAAATGCTTTTTTTGAAGACAATGTATTTTTTTTTAAAGAAAATGGTTTTTTTAAGAAATGGGAATTTTTTTAGAATTGGTCCTTTTTTCAAGAATAGGTACTTTTTTAGGAGTAGGTACTTATCTCAAGAAAAGTTATTTTGTTTCACAAAAGAGATTCTCTTCAAAGAAAATTTAGTTTTTTAAGAAAAGGTACTTATTTACAAAAAAATACTTTTTTAAGAAAAGGTAAGTTTCGAAAGAAACTGTACTTTTTTTAAGCAAAGGTACTTCTTTAAGATAAGGTGTTTTGTTTTTAAGAAACGGTACTTTATTTAAGAATATAAATAGGTGCTTTTTTTGAGAAAATTTACCTTTTTAAGAAAAGGCACTTAATTAAGCAAATTTTCTCTTTAAAACTTCTTTCGCTTTAGCTTTTCTAAATTGGCATTGTATTGGGTTCAAAACTACAATATATAGTAAATATCATAGATAAAGAAAAATAATAGATGAAGCGCGACCGATGTTAATGTCATTTTCACTGAATTTTCGCTTAGCACTCACTGACATTTATTCAAAACTGTGGGAATTTTGTTGTATAGTAAACGTAAACAAGGGATATTTAAATAATGAATAATATGAATGTGACAAACATTCATTTCATTTATTTTTTTAATTCTATTTTGTAATTATCATGAAAAAACAACGTCATTTTGGCACAATCAAAATGATAAAGCAAAAGCTGGAAGTGTGCAACTTAATATGCCAATAGAATATGATAGAATCGGAGAGATCGAGGTCATCAATCCTAAACGCAGTTCGCCAAGCGTTCGCGCTTTGTTCAACGGTGTAACAGTCGGGAATAGTGACGGAAATACTAGCGGATATACATGCTTATCTCAAGCATCACTCGAATGTCGTCTTGGAGACAGAAGACAATGGCAGTCGTTCCAGAACCCCAGATTAATTTTCTGCTTCAGCTCCCGAAGTATATACATATTTACTTATACAATGTCAGATATACGTAGAAATGAAAAATAAATTGCTATGCAACGGAAACAGTACACGCGATTTCCGAATGTTCGACATTTCAGACCACTAAACAAATGTTTTGACATACACAAATCAGATCTTTATGGATGTGAAATTCCGAGAACTGAGAAATCGCGGTATATTCTCAAGGCATATTTGCTTTGAGTTTTTCAAAATGTTATTCCATATTTATATATATACAAGTTTTAACCGTAGTTATAGAATAACATGTAGATATGTAATTATGAATCGTCCTCCACCTTGATCCGTTGATTTGCCAAACTAAACTAAACTAAATAGATTGGTTAATTCATGCGTAACTTTGTCCACGTCTGCACTAATACTCCATGGTGAAGTACAGTTTATCGTCGCATTTTTACCTGCTGGCGTATTAGAGCCTCTTCCGAATACACATGCATTTGTGCAGGATCTCCTTTATGGATGAGTTTCGAACGTGCCTGTTGCTAAATACTGGTAATTGCCAGTTTTGCCACATCGTTTGTAAAGGAGTTGTCTCATCTTAAGTTTCCTACTGAGTTGTTTCTTATGATTTGCAGCTAATTGATCGACTACGAGACATCAGTAAACAACCAAATCCTTATTAGATGTTCTTTATGACGTGATAGTGAGGCGTTAGCCAATTTTAGCTGGTTGGAAAAAGCGACAGCGCATTTAACAGCGCAAACATTGCCTGTACCGTCCGCCTTAGGCATGGCTACCCTGATGACTACAATTTGTGGTACTCATACATTTTAGACTGTAATACTCAATGTATCAATTCCCAAATATTTAAATTTTTACAAATGAGAAATGACAAATAAATTTGATCATTTCAATTAATGTTACATTGCTTTTTTGTGCTCAAAAATATACCTTTTATTGCTTTTAACGCCTAGAAAATTTTCCATTACACAAAAAATTTCCCATCACTTGTGCTTCATCTATTCATTTATCAATGGTAAACATTGGTTACAGGCTCCACCTAGAAAATTTCCCATTAAACACGAAATTTTCCAACATATGTTAGTCTGGACAAAAAACAAAGCACAAGTACCCAATATAGTTGATAATACTGGGTTGTAGTAGTGTTAAAAAAAAGTTGTTTATTTTTTTCTTTTAGCCCCCATCCCGCAACGAGCGATTGGGAAATTTGTTCCAAAAGTACAATATTAGAATTCGTGTTCAAATATTAGTCACCGTAATCATAATTTAGTTTCTGTTACAGGACCACATGTTACAATGTTATGTATTCGATTTTTCATAAGAGGCTTTGCTGTAAAAGAGAAATTATATTTGAAAGTTGCATGAGCTTTTTGCGAGCTTTTAAGGGTTTTTCATAAAGAGAATTGTTATTCAAAAAATCGGCAAAATGAGAAAATAGCTAAAATGAAAAACTTGCTTTAACTCGGAAACGGTGTTTCCAATCGCAAAGGTAATTACTGTGTTACATCCAAAGGAAGCCTTAACCTATGGTAGTTTTGAATACGGCATCAAATTTTTTTTAAACAAAAATCGCTAAAACTAATATTTCTCGAATCAAAAACCGCTAAATCGCCCTTAAGGCAATATCTCGGATATGGAGCGTCCAATCGAAAAAATAATTACTTTTTTCGAGTTTCTAAGGGGTTTTCAGGAAGTGGTCCAACTCGTATGGAAGAATATTTTTTCAAAAAAGTCGTCAAAATAAGAAAATCGCCAAAATAAAAAATGGCGAATACCTGGGAAACGGTGCATCCAATCGTAAAAATAAGTACTTTGTTGCTTCCGTAGGAGGCTTTAAGTAATGAATATCTTTATTGCGGCGTCACTTTTTTTTAAAGAATCGCTAACACACATGTCTGTTTTAGCGATTTTCTATTTGAAAAACGTTAATTTAACGGATTTCAAAAAAAATGATGTCGTACGAAGAGCATCCTTTGATTTAAGCCTCCTATGGAAGTAAAAAATTTATTATTTTTGCATTTGGACGCACCGTTTCCGAGTTGTAGCCATTGTTTGTGTTCCAAAGGCAATGATAAACTGAAAATAATACAATGGTGTGCATGGTATATTTTAGTTTTTCTTCCAATTCTTGAAAGACCTTATAAAGGCCAATTAATAATTCTATGCACTTGAAGCTCAAGACCTTTATATAATATGAGTGACTGTTACCAATGTCCTGGTATTCGTTTTATTTCTTACTACCCCTTTGTTGCAATTGCAAAGATACAGTCAACCTACTCGTTTGTCGGAAAAATAAATAAATTGCATTGTAGCATTATTATATTCATGGAACCAAATCGAACTTGTTCGTTAACAAAAGAAGATAAATTACATTGCATTTATAGAATTTATTTAATAAAATAATATAATATACAGTTGACTTGAGGAAACTGTCAATAACGTGACCTTAAATATAAATGGGCAGACGGGTGGCGTGGTATATATTGTATTATCTCCTTGGAAACTGTAGCAAGAGCTTTGAAATTGTTCGCCCAGATGGCACCACTCAGATAGTAAGACACAACTTCTCAGAGGGAACACTATTCTGCACTATTCTTGCTGGGCTACGAATGTGGGAAAAAGGAGGCAACACAATGTCAGAAATTTATGGCCAAACAACAAAGGTTTTGTTTGACTTCAACATTTTCTGAAATTGTGCCGTGTTATTTTTTAATACCACTGTCTTCTTGAACCAACTTTAACTGAAAGGTAAAAGCAGCTTCGAATTTGAAGAAACTGGATCGGTTATGGAGTATAAGACTCCGGCGCGTCAACGTACCGGTCGGTCTCTTGAAAACATTGCTGCTGTAAACGAGAGTGTTGCCGAAAACCCGAAAACATAAATTTGGCATCGTTCTTAACAACTTCAAATTTCACGAAGCACTACGAAGCGAATTTTGACGAAAAACCTCCACCTTCATGTGTACAAAATTCAGCTTACTCAGGAGCTCAAACCATCAGACCATGGAAGGCACCGGAAATTCGTTCAATTGGTAATAGAGAATAGTGAAGTCAATGCCAATTTTTCAAAAAAGTTATCTTCTCCTATGAGGCACAATTCCATCTGAATAGCTTCGTGAATACACAAAATTGTCGAATTTGTGGCTCAGAAGATCGTCATGCAATCCATTGTAACGTGACGTCATGATCCGTCCGTACATAATAATAAACACTCACCGCCATTCACACCCGCAAACGTAGCTGGTCTACCCGTCACCTAAGCATAGACTACATCCATCACTAGCACCAACCACCGCGAACAATCACACTCACTGACAAACACTCAATCTCTGTCGACGTTGTGTACATATTAGCAGCGAACTAGTTTAATGACCACACGAGAATGAGTGATTGGATGTAATTCTCATTTGCTTCACTACAGCGATGGTACTTAGTGTTAAGGTTGTCTAGTCTCAAGTTGGCGAGGTCGAGCGCACAACCAGATAAGCTTAAAGCATTTTACCTGGCGCTCTAGTTCTGCAAAGGACAGGCGCAATTTTGGGATCCATTCTTTAGTAAAGACGGTGAAAATACATTGCTACAGAGGTGCTTCAGCTCAATGTTCCTTCACAGGGGCTTCGGCTCCCTGTTCATACACAGGAGTTTCGGCTCACTGTTCCTAAACAGGGGCTTCGACTGCCTGTTTCTACACAGGGGTGTCGGCTCACTGTTCCTACACAGAAGTTTCGGCTCACTGTTCCTACACAGGAATTTCGGCTCACTGTTCCTACACAGGGGTTTCAGCTCACTGTTCCTACACAGGAGTTTCGGCTCACTGTTGCTACACAGGAGTTTCTGTCACTCTTGCTACACAGGAGCATGGTACAAAGAAATGGTAGAAGCACTAGCCCAGCTGATTTGAACTTTTTTCTGGACTGAGTGTGAGTAAGTTTTTCTCTTATGTCAAAGTTAGTTTACATTTGTTTGTCAGCAACCCCCGTTCGCCAGCAAATCCTGTTTTTGAAATATTTCTCTGCAAAAATTACATAGAAACGTTTTAATTTTCACACTTAAATACTTTCAATATATCAAATAACACTCAATCATTTTCTAAATGGCACTTTTTGCAAATTTGTTTACATTTTCATCATTTTTCTATCCGCTGACTTTACACAACACAGACACTGAGCAAAAACAAAATGCCTGTTGTTTTTGGCTTGTTGTATTTGTTGTCGTACTGCATCTATCATTATATTTCTACCATGCACAGGAGTTTCGGCTCACTGTTCCTACACAGGAGCTTCCGCTCACTGTTCCTACACAGGGGCTTCGGCTCACTGTTAATACACAGGGGCCTCGGCTCTCTGTTCCTACATAGGGGCTTCGGCGCACTGTTCCTACACAGGGGCTTCGGCGCACTGTTCCTACACAGGGGTTTCGGCTCACTGTTCCCATATAATCCACCCGATGATAACCGATACCGAACCGTTCTAACCGGACATGTTAAGCACATACCGCACCAGTATATCCGATACCGATCCACCCAGCGAATCCGAATAATCGTGTGTGCAAGACACCGAGTTCCACATCATCTTAGAATCTACCATTCCGCAACCTTCCCCAAACGATTTCTCAAGCCAATGCTAGTATTCCCGGAAGGTTTCTGTCAAGCTGAGACAAGTGCCCCCAGAAGAGTGTTGTCAACCAAGACGAGTGTTCTCAAGCCAAGAGGACTGTTCTCACTGAGCGAAGCAGTTGATATTATTCCTTTAAATCAAATTACTTTGTAAATTACATATCAATAAAGAATCTGAATTCGAACCCCCCGAAAAGGGTAAGCTATTCTGTTCTTATTTCGAAAGGTTTGGTGGATCCAAACGAAAGACACTGGACATGGCTGAGCTTACTTCAGCCCTCGACCAAACCACGTTACACACTGAGACACAAATGCACCCACAACGAGCAGATGTCTTGGCGGATTTTGTTCAGGGGAAAAAGCAGTGACTGTGAATGGCATTCGTTACAGGAACATGATAACGGAGTTTTTGTGGCCTCAACAGGACGGCATGGATCTGGACGAAATGTGGTTTCAGCAAGACGGCGCCACCTGCCTCACCGCGTAAAAAACAAGCGATTTATCTCAAGAAATTCTGATGTCAACTAGCCACCAAGATCATGCAACAGAGCAGGGATCGAAACCTCGGTCTTATGTACAACACCACCTATGCACAGTGGGCTCTTTTGTCTTTATTCGTTGTCACATGTCACAAGTTATAGTTAGTGAATGCATAAAATGTTCACAAGTTAATTCCATGGTTTTTGCTGAGATTGAAATGTCTGTATAAGAAATACAAGTTTGTTCCGTACAACAAAATGTTCTAAGAACGGAGACCACCAAAAATGTTAGGCCTTTGCAATGGAAATGACAGTTGGCGCCTTGTGACACTTGGATCTTCAATTATAAAACACTAACTGTAGTTGAAAAATAATTACAATAAAACACGGTGGCTGTGTTTGCTGTGGGACACCTTAGAAAGTCCTACCCCAATAAATTATTTATATTGATGTGACTGATATAATTTTCTGTTGCTTCCATACAAATTTGCTGACTTATTAAATTATCTTCCTTATGTGTTCTACGATACATCTAAGTTACTTTATTAAACTAAAAGCCAGTGATATGGGTCACTGTGAGGCAAAAAGTTTCCTTAATTGAATTGTTTATGTTGTTACATAGACTAAGTGTACGAGTATCCTGACTAAATCAGGCACACACATGTATGAGGAGATGTTAGGGGTTTCCCACGTTAACATTTATATCGACCTTACATGTACGTGTGTTACGATATTTTGAGTGATTCAATGAAATATTGTTATGAACGAGATTGTAGTATAAAACTGACGACAACAAACTGGCTGTGCTCTTAAATTTGTATTTGAAATGTTGTGAAGCTGGACCAATTTTTTTTTGCATAGTTTACAACTTTAACAACTTCCACTCTACAAATGCAGGTGTAAATATATAAAAAAAAATTTTGATTTTAAGATTAGGGCTTAACTGTCACCAGCAGCCATATAACAAATTATTCCATAGTTAAATTTTTGAGAATTTTTTTATATCTCATTAGAGGTTGTCATAACCTCATTAGAGGTTGATACAACCTCATTAGAGATTGTTATAACCTCATTAGAGGTTGTCCTAACCTCAGTAAAAGTTGTCACAACCGAATGTGAATAGTGTCATAAATGAATTTTGAAATTGTTGTTATTATTAACTAACGATTTATTTTCCACTATTCTTCTAAAAAAAAATTTAGAAACCGACAAAATAAAGTCATTTATATAGGGTAACCTTTAGAGTAACACATTTATTTTACATGTCACTACGGACCTTTTTTGAAGCCCCAGCCATCATGGGTCACTGCACCAATTCTTTCACCGTTTCGTACACAGATGATTGCAGCTTATCTCAAACGACGAAAACGAAAATCTTCAAAACTCTTGATATCTGCTTGGACATTCTATGCGAAATAAGACGTTTTAATACAAAAACCGTAATTACAATATTTTTACTTACCTTTCTTAATAACCACAAAAAAAATTTGATATCGCCGCGACAGAAACAATTATACATTCTTTAACTTCCTTTAACATAATATTTGTGTTTCGAATTTTAAACGTCAAATTTTAAATACATAGAATTAGGTTGTGGTATCCGAATTGAAAATGAAATTCGGTTATACCTACAGAATTCATGAGAAATTCAGCAACCGTCTTAAGGGTTTATTCAGTTATTACGACCGAATTGATACCAAGTTCTGTAGTTACAACCAAATTGATACCAAATTCGATAGTAACAACCGAATAGCTGTCAAGTTCGGTTGTTGCACCTGAATTGATGCCAGATTCGGTTACTCCAACCGAATTTGGTACCAATTTCAGTTGCTGCATCCGAATTAATTCCAAATTCGGTTGTTCCAATACAAATTTTCGAAGATTTGGTTGACAAAACGAATATAATTCCAGATTCAGTTGTCACAACTATATTAATTATGAAACGAGGTACCGAATTTCAGTTGTGACGACTAAATTCGGTCGTGACAACCACAATTCGGTTGTGGCAACCTCAAGTCGGTGGTAACAACCGAATGTACTGTTGCTACAACCTCTTTTCAGTCAATTATGTAGTTCTCTGGGTGTACATAACTGAGAGTTTGTGTGTTAAACTTCACCTGTTACCAATTTATTTGTTGGTCAGGCATTTGACGGCAACGTCAGCAATCCCACTAAAGTTAATATTACACTATCGGATCAAATTGCGGAGATAGAAGCTGAAACAAACGTCCTTTACATCAAAAGAAAGCGCATTATTATTGTGTTTAAGATGTATGGAATCCAACAAAATATACCCGATACCAATTTAAAATAGAATGAATAACACAGTGCGACAGTGGTTCTGCAAATCATGCACCTGTATGACGGTTTGTTAGTGTATCCAAAATGAAGACGATTTCCTAAAGGATCTTTTCCGTTTTCGAAATATCGCTCTTGTTATTTTAACATTTTCAGGTGTTGAATTGATATTTGTGTGAGCCAAAATTTCAGAACCGGTTGCAAAATTTATAATATGTACTCTTTTTGGCTGAAATGTAACTTATGAATCGTAGAAAAATCGTGCTACTATTACAAAATGAAAAAATATATTTTCCGTCGACTTTTTCTGGCAAAATGTTTAAAAAAAAACAATTTTTCGACACATTTCAAATTTTGACTCTACAAGCAGGAAGTTTTATAACTTTTTATGGATGAAATTTTGCCAATTTAATTCTAAGAGATTAATTTTTCATTGACCTATTTTCCTGCAGATCTCAGTAAAGTTCCACATTTGACAATTATGCATATCAGAAAAGAATTGTTATGTGTAAAAAAAAACTGTTTTATTGTAAAACTAGCGTCGACTTCTTTTAGCTGGTTGTTGAGCTTCATCTCGGTCATCCGAATTTGATTCACCACTACTTCCTTAAGTGTTTAAAGGCTCTTCGTTATCAACACTTTCTTTTTTTTCTTCCCTTTCGTTGGCTGTAGATTTGAATCAGTTTATTTTACATGACTACAAGCAAACTTCACCGAACATGGCATCCAACTTCCTTCGAATCGAGTTTTAATCGGCATAATAACCTGTTGACATCTCTATCCCTGTTCGTCAGATTAAGTGGGTAATTGTTTAGCGACGAAATCAAGATGGAGAAGTAGAAACTGAATTTTGTGGGACATCGTAATGCTGACTTTATGGAAGGCATCAGGCATATTATCAACCAAAACTTCATTATTACTAACATCCCATATAATATTGCTTTTATTGAATTCGTTGTCGATCAATGTTTCGTTAAAAGTGTTGTTATTTTCATTAAATATTTCGTTAAATATTTTCTTAATGAGTTTTCTAATGTCCGGTCTACTGTAAATGCCTAGAAAAGTGAAACAAATTTTTAATGAAAACAAACTTAAAAATCATGAGATTTCAACAAAACAGATGTATTCTGGACCCGATTTATGTTTTGCTTCCCTAAGCTTCGAAAAGATTTACTTCAAAGAGTGGGATGATGACTCCTTTTTTTTCTACTTTTGCCTTCAAATGCTGAATTTTAATGAGATTTGCAGGTAAGTTGGTCAATGAAAAATATATCTCCTAGACTTAAATTGGCAAAATTTCATCCAAAAAGGTAATAAAACTTCCTGCTTGTAGAATCAAAATTTGAAAAAAGTTTGCAGTCGTCGAAAATATATTTATCCTCTTTAATTTTTTTACGATTAATAAGCCACAGTATTATGAAATTTGCAACCGTTTCTGAATAAATGGCTCTCACAAATATTCACTTAACACCTGAAAATTGGGAAATAACGAGAGCGATATGTTGAATACGGGTACCTCAGGGAAAAATCCTTTAGGTAATCGTCATCATTTTGGATACACTAACGAACCGTCATAGTGGTGTGTGATTTGCTGTGATTAACGTGCAATTTGTGTCATTATGTAACAAAGAAAATAGTCAACAAGGTTAAAGCAACTCAGACAACAGTTATCGCTCTATAGCTCTCAAAAAAGTTGTTTACTTTTTCAGCAAGTGCAGTTTTGCAAACACACTATAGTTGGTTAATTTGTTCAACTTTGGTAGAATACAACTAAAAAAGTGACGGTTGGTAGCAGGAGATATTACTTAAAGACGGTTTACCATTTAATGCCCTAACTAATTTAACTGCAATTGGCTGCCCATACTTGCCCGTATACTTGCCAAGACAATACAGCTACAACAACCTTGTAGCAAAAACATACTGCATGCGTTGCAAGAAGTAGAGCGAACAGCATTTTTTTTGTTTTGGGTCTCTGTGTTGTGGCCGTCTATGGTACAATGGTGGTGTGACCGGTCTTATCCATGAGAACGTGTGTTCGATTCATGCTCTGAGCAACTTTACATTTCTTTTAACGCCGGTACCCTCGTTATAAGTAGAAGGTTCTTTTAACAATATGTCATCTAGCGCTATCAGAGAATCTCAGGAATTCGCTAGTGTTCCTTCGCTTCTTGTCGAATGGATTGCGAACATGCTTAGGGATCGCATTGTAAAGTCGTTCCTTGTGGTGAGCTCAGTTCGAGTACTGACTAAAAGAGGCACGCCGCAGAGTGGAGAGTAGACTTTTGGCAACGTCCGGGGATCGTGATACCAGATAGGAGTGAGTGGATGGGAGGTATACCTTCCTCACGCTCTGGTCATCTGATCTTTACACATGGCTCCAAAATGGAATCGGGCACTGGATCGGGATCTTCAGTGAGGACCTTCATCTCGGGCTTTCGATGAAATTGGATGCGAACTGCAGTGTCTTCCAAGAAAAAATCGTGGCGATTACGAGAGTTGCAACTGAGATAATGAAGTCGCTTGAATTTGACATCTGCGTTGATAGTAAGCCAGCCCTCAGTACGATGAGGTCACACTTATGTAAATCCAAATTGGTTATGGATTGCAAACTGATCTTGAACAGTGGAGTGCTCAGCAAGTTAAGACTCTGCTGAGTTGCGGCACATAGTGATGTCACAGGGACTGTTGAATCAGATTGTCTTGTTGGAGCAGCATGCACTTCTGCTGATTTGAGATTGACGGCCTCGGCAAATCCACCGATCTGTTACTTGTATTGCTTGATCCATCGCTTGTCGCTGAACGAGATCAACGCTGCCTGGCTCACCGGAGTGGTTTGCAAGATTTCAAGAGACATATGGCCGGCGCTGGACTCAGGGAGGACTAAGTCGCTTCTTCAAATTGACACGGCTGACTTGAAGTTTCTAACTGGATTGTGAACGGGGTTGATTACTGCCGTGCTTGTGGTACTGAAGAAGACGTGTGGACCATTAAGCACCTTCTATGTCAATCCCCAGCCTTGCAGCGTAGTGTCGCCTTTGCTTTGGTTGCTTTCAGGCAGAGGACCTGGCCTCTTTGCGTGATATGGCCCTTGAGGATTTGATGGAATTCTCGCGGCGTCTGCAATGGATCCGGGCAGGCGATAGCATCATCTGATGATATGTTTATTAATTATTTCTACCCCACTGGTAATCTGGAATGGTAAACATTGACCTGGACATGTAGATTCTCATCTTAGATGGTATTGTATGTATTGATCAGGGCTTATCTGGTGATGTATATATACACGCTGATAAATCTGTAATTTTTTGTTGTTTGGATGCAAATATAACATGTGTTTGGAGATTGTCGCAAATATAATATACTTCTGCCCAAACGCATTGTGTTTGCGACCCAAATATATTTGTGTTTGTGATATAAATACAGCCGTGTTTGTTGCACTGTTTATGCTTTCTCGAGAGCAAGATAATAAAAGAGTATGTATATCTTGTAACTGTGTATCTGTATTTTTGCATTATTCTCTCAGTGAGTGAATCGTAAATATGCCTGAATGTGCGCGCAAATTGTAGATGAAGTCAGTGTTTCTTATTTTGGCTGATGTCTTGCATTTTAAAAAAAGAATAAACAAACGCTCGGAGGATTAAATGGTTTGTGATGCTGCTTTGGTTTTTGTGTATGTGTTTCGCATATATTTATGTGTGCTACCAAAGTGAGACGCGATTTTGAGGAAATAAACTGGAGAGGGCAACAACGTGAATCCCTTTTTCTGCACGAGCCTCTACCAAACAAAATCGGATTAGCAGACTATTTGTGAAATATAATAAAAAAAACATAGTTGAAACCTTCTGAAAACAGAAGCGTGAGAGAAACAACGAAAGGAGAAGCAAAAGAACAGCAGATGCTCATTTCATAAAACAAAGTTATTCATTAAGCAAGTAAATGTAAAAGGGATAATTTTAAATATTTTAATTTTTTTTATTAATTATTTATTTTAATTATAATAAATAAAGAAAGAAAGAATAATTCGTTTCTAAATATTAGTATGTTTGGGAGAAAACGTAAGTATATGGGGGTTTGGGGGAAACACGCGAAAGCTTCCTCGTAAGAATGCGGATGTTAGGGATGAAGCAGGCATATGTTTCCACGTAAAAGCATACATATTTGTCAATAACTATGCTTCGGTTTGCATTTAAATACATCTGAGTTTGGGCCTAGCAAACATATAAATGTTTGAAGTGTGTTCCTAACATGTACATGGTTCCTGCAGATTATGTTTAAAAGAATATGTTACAGAGGCCGTTTTTTTCAGCGTGTATGTACTGGGAACATAATTGAGTGGGTCTTTTGTTTGTCCTACTTCTATCTATCTATCGGAATTTGTTACTATTAGTGGGGCTCACTGCCCTTCTTTTCCCTTCCTTCTCTCTTTTCTTCTCATATATATGGGCAATCACAATGGATCGACCGACCTCCGAGTGTAGTGACGACAAGGCAGTTGTAAACTATCTCATATTTTATCGTGTCCTAAACCTAACCTAACCTAGAGAGTTTTGGCCGATGTAGAACAATTCTCAACCACTGTTCGGCGGTGAAATTAGAACGAACAAATTTACGAATTTATTAAAATATGGAAAAATATTAAATTAATAATGTGGAGACTAAAATTAATTATTAATATTGCAAGAGTTATTTTTAAATTTCAACATTTTATTTTTATATTATTTTTGCACTTCTCTGTAAACTTTTTGTAACGTTTTACACAACACGTTTTACGTACTTTTGTAATTTCTTGTTAAAGTCTAAAATTAGAATTTTTCCTTTAGCGTTTCATGGAATTTTCACATAACTGCTGTGGTTCACACTTCACAAAAGTATAAAGTTTATCAACCCCGCAATGCCGGTTGTTGTTAATTCATTATTTAGGGGATGATACATTATGTACCTCACATGTTAAAGTATATAGGATAAATATTCAATTTGAAAAAAAAAATAATCACACGT
Organism: Phaonia tiefii; assembly: GCA_963931995.1. NCBI lineage: Eukaryota > Metazoa > Arthropoda > Insecta > Diptera > Muscidae > Phaonia > Phaonia tiefii. The sequence goes on from OZ008367.1 coordinate 91,785,520, forward strand.
GAAAGATTTTCATACCCAAACATGAAACTGAAAAAATGGTTTACTTTATCGAATTAGAACCACAAGCTAAACTGTTACACGCCACCACCGACATAGTACACTTTGTCCACCTTACACTTTGTTGCTGCCATTAAATTTAAGTCTTATTTTAATATCCTGTTACAAATCTCCTGCAATTTCTCGAGTTCCTTTGTCCAATGTAACTTTAGCAGAATTTAAAATCAAGTCAATAGCATTAACTTTTTAAAACCTTGAATGGAAATGTTAAAATATGCAAAATATAAACATTTAAAAACAAATTTCATGACTCGCAAAATTATACAAGTCGACACAGCGACCCCATTTGCAAACACCCATCATTGGGAAAGTGAAAAGCAAATCGTTTGAAAGTAAAAACTACATTTAAGTATTTCAACAAATGTGGCATTTAAATGCAAAGACAGGTGCTTACGTGTGATTTCGAAGAAGGTTCAAAGGACGAAGTTTGACCATGGAAAAAACACAATTTAAAATGTAAAGTATATCTGACATGAATACCAAGATTCTTGCCTTTGTTGCAAGAGTTTTCTTTTTAAAGAATTTGAAAGGATAAAATATTAAATATGTTTGAAAATATGAGTTTAAATGTTTGCAATCGTTTTACAATAAAATACAATATGAGGATGCATGTGGAATTTATGAAATTGCCTTTACTAGTCAAAATCTCTCTTTTACATTTATATCGTGTTGTAGCCTTGGGGAATATTAATGACTTCTATAGAATCCCATGTCACGTGCATACTAAGATTTCATATTGTTGCAAGTGTTTTCATTTTAAATAATTTTAAAAAGGAAATAATTCCAAGTAATTGTATTCGAAAAACTCTGCTTTGATACATAAGTTCATGTATCACAGCATTCATTTCGTATACAATTCAAAGCAATTCATTTAATCGGATCCATTTCCCAAGAGGACTTATTGATTACAATACAGTTCATTATAAACGAATGGGATTTATCATTAACTTTTCTATTGAACTATTAGTGTTTATTACAAAGCTTTTTGCTATCAATATTTGTATATATAAATTTGGGTTTTACTCATTCGCAATGAGTATGTGCAATCCCATAAGTGCACTTTTTAGTTCAAATATTTATTATAAAATCACATAAAACCTTTCCATGAAAACATTTAAATAGGCACTTGATGAAATATATACCTCATAATGGTCATTGATTTAAAAATGCACATGTGCATTCGGTAGTTTATTTACAAAGTGGCTTGCGGTAAATTTATTTTGGAAATTGTTAGTTTGAATAGAAGATCAGTTATATAAAATTGAGGACTAAAAGCAAATGAACAGGGCCAAAGTTGGGCAGACTCTGAGCTGGAAGCAACCAAGGTTAGCACATCGTAACCTTTATAAACAAATAGGTACATGCTGAAAAATCTGTATTTTTTTGTTGTTTGCATGCAAATATAACGTGTTTGTAGCTTGCCGCAAATATACTATACTTGTGCCCAAACACATTGTGTTTCCTATTCAATATAACATGTTTGAGACACAATGATTAATAGGCTATAATATATGTTTTTGAAATCCAAATCTGACTCTTTTTGTTGAATTATCGGGTTTCAAACAAATACGAGATAGACAACAAAGAAACAAAAAAAAACAGCAAATCTTCAATTCATGAAAACAGTGCTGGTGTACAGTGTACAAAAATTACTAAAAGAATAATCAAATTTCACTGTGTTCAGGTTGAAATAAATCAACTTTGAGAATTTGTTGTTATTTGGATTTGAAATATTTTAAAAATTGTCCAAGTTATTGCCAAAAATCTAAACAAAGTAAGTGCAAAAATGTACATTTGAAATTTTTGATTCAAATGTATTTATAAAGGTTACATAGAGAGAGAAAATAGATTTTACCCAACTTTCAAAAAATAGCACTGATTTTATATTAATTAAGACATTGTTTGATCGCAAATAAAAATTTGCACAATGTCGTTCTTGAGACAAACAAGTATTTTATCAAAACATGGAACGAGGAGTAAAATGTATTATTATTCCCTCCGTGTCGGAATTAGAGGTGGCCACTCGTGTGCACGATGTGTTCGTGTTGCACATTTTGGCTTCGTACGTGCATGTTTGTGCAAAGTAAAAAAACAATATCGTGCGTCTATATTCAATATTTTTTAATTGCCTTTCCGAGCAATAGTAATTCTTTTGCATTTGCATTAGACAAAGTAATTGCAATTAAAATCATACACTCCGGTTCACTTATTTAAAGCCCACCAAAAATTCCATATTCAGCAGTCTGTATCTTTAGCAATTTGTAACCGATTGCAGAATTTTAAAATGGAAATGGAAGCTAGATATCTTGAGATATACAAACAATATTGACAATTGTTGTTTCTTAACTAAATAACTTTTTTGAGCAATTTATAAAAAAAAGTACAAAAATGTGCTATTTTTTTTGGTTCACTTTATTTAATTATTTTTAAAGTAAGCGATGATTTTTTGTAGGGAGCGTTTATCTATTACAATTTATTAAATTTTAATCATTTTACGAGTCAAAATAGCAAAACAAAATATTTTAAATATTTCGGAAAAAAATAAAATCGATGCTTACCGTTATGAAAGCTATTCTAACCGCGCAATAGCTTAAAAATTTGGACGGAGCCCAACAGTTGTCGACAATTACATCAAGGACCCCGAGGGGTATGGAAAAAATTTTAAAGGAAGGGTTTCATTGTCTTTATCTACGTATGAGAAAAAAAATCATCCAGAATTGCTTCTAATTCTGCCTTATCCTTGTCCGAAATTAAAGCTCAAGCTGGAGTGGAAGCGAGCAAGTCATCAGTACGCAGAGTAATTAGGAACTGTGAGTATCTTAAATACCTGAAATTACAAAAAAGGCCGCCACTTAATGCTCCTCGCAAGGACAAGCGGCTTTAATTCGCAAGAGACTACATGGTATGGGATGTGCAGCCAAGAGGTCACGTAAATGACTGGAGAACCGTTGTATCTACGGACGAGAAGAAGTTTAATTTCGTTGGGCCTGATAGCTACAACTATTATTTCCATGATATGCGCAAAGAAAAACGTTTTTTGAACCGAGAGAGCAGCGTTATGGTGTGGGGTGCTACTACGAACTATGGCAACATCGATCTTGAATTTCAAAATGCAAAAATGGCTGCTGCAAGCTATAAAACGTTATTGGAATCAGCTTTTCCAAAGTTCAGTGAACTATTTGGTCCCATATCTTGGATATTGCGACAGGATAATGCCCCTATACACAACACCAGAGTTGTAAAGGAGTTCATTGCAAGCCAATATGTTAATATTCTTGACTGGCCACCCTATTCGCCAGATCTAAACATTATCGAAATTGTCTAGGGTTGGTTATCTCGTAAGGTCTATGACGGCGGTAGACAATTGGATGACAAGCAGTCACTAATTCAGGCCATTAAGGATGCTTTGAATCAAATTTCGTTGGATTACATAAATTCTCTTTATGTCTCAATGAAAACCCGTATATTTGAAGTTACATATTAAAAACAAAGGGGGTTGTACCCATTACTAATAGTTCTTACTTTACTTACTTTTATTGACTATTTTACAACTTCATGAGGTCAGACGTCTTACACATTTTAATTAAACAAACAAATTTCAACATATTTTTCCAACTGGCTCTATCCTTGGCCTTTTCTCGCCAGTTGGTAACACCAAGGATACGGAGGGATTCTTCTTCCTGGTCTTTCCAGCAGAGTCTTGGTCGTCCTCTTTTCTTGCTTCCATCGGGTATGTTATCAAAAATCTTCTGGCTGGCTCATCTCCATCCATTCTGACAACTTGGGCTAGCCAACGCAATTGGCCCACTTTGATTCGTCTAGCTATGTCCACGTCAGAATAGAGATTATATTGCTCTGCGTTCCAGCGACGTTTCCCAGGTGTTTCTCATCCGCTTGCGATATGACCCAAGTTACGGAGCCATATGTCAAGACAGGTAAAATGAGAGTCTGATATAGCTCGACTTTTGTCCGTCGAGAGAGGGCTTTGTTCCTAAACTGCTTGCTGAGCCCAAAATAACATCTATTTGCAAGCATAATTCTCTTTTACGGAGAATTTTTCTCTCGAAAACTCCCAGGTGTTTTTCATCCGCTTGCGATATAACCCAAGTTTCAGAGCCATATGTCAAGACAGGTAAAATGAGAGTCTGATATAGCTGGACTTTTGCCCGTCGAGAGAGGGCTCTGTTCCTAAACTGCTGGCTGAGCCCAAAATAACATCTATTTGCAAGCACAATTCTCTTTTACGGAGAATTTTTCTCTCGAAAACTCCCAGGTGTTTTTCATCCGCTTGCGATATGACCCAAGTTAAAGAGCCATATGTCAAGACAGGTAAAATGAGAGTCTGATATAGTTGGACGTTTGTCCGTCGAGAGAGGGCTTTGTTCCTAAACTACTTGCTGAGCCCAAAATAACATTTATTTGCAAGCACAATTCTCCTATCTAACCCCAGGCTGACGTTGTTGTCCTTGTTCACGGCAGATCCAAGGTAGACAAATTCATCTACGACTTCAAAATAAAATCGGTTGTCAACGTTCAAGTGCGGACCAAGTCGAGAGGTTTCTCTAGTCGTTGACACCATCAATGTTGTCTTGCCCTCATCAACAGCAAGACCCACCTTCGCTGATTCCTTTTCGATTCTTGAAAATACTGCAGTAACCTCTCGCAAATTTCGCCCAATGATGTCTATGTCGTCAGCATACGCCAGCAACATATGGCTTTTCGTGTTAATGGTCTTGTTCGTATTTACTGCAGCCTTTCTCATTATTATCTCCATTAAGATGTTGTGTCCATTAAGATGAAAGTGTGTCGCCCTGTCTAAGTCCTCGCTTGGTACAGAATGGTTCAGTGAGGTCTTTCCCCACTTTCACTGCTGATTTGGTGTTGGTCAGCGTCATTCTACAGAGGCGAATCAGATTTGCCGGAATACCAAGTTCAGACATAGCTTCGTAACGGTTTTCCCCGTATGTGGCTATCGAAAGCAGCTTTCGACAAAAAGGTGGTATGTATCGATTTGCATTTCGTGGGTATTTTCCAGAATTTGGCGTAGCGTGAATATTTGATCAGTTGTGGACTTGCCTGGTCTAAAACCACACTGATAAGGTTCAATCAGGTTTTCAATAATTGGCTTTAGTCTTCCACATAATACGTTCGACAAGACCTTATACGCGATGGATAAAAGACTGATACCGCGATAATCGGAACAGACACACGGATCACCCTTTTTGAATACAGGACATAATACACTGAGACTCCAATCGTCGGGCATAGATTCCCCCAGTCATATACCGCATATCAGTTGATGCATGTGGGCTACCAGTCCTTCGCCACCTGCCCCAAAAAGTTCAGCGGGTAGGCCATCCGCACCAGCGGCTTTATCATCCTCCAGGTGGGAGATCGCCGTTCCAATCTCGTCTTGTTTGGGGTGGGGGGGGGGGGCTACAATCTATACTATCTTCCACTATCATTACATCCTGATCTTCAGTGGAAGAATCTGAGTGAAGTAGCGCTGAAAAGTGGTCTCTCCACATTTTGAGCACACACTGCTTCTCAGTCACCAGATTCCCATTCTCGTCCTTGCAGAAGGGCAGCCCATTATTAGGCCCGTTATTGAATCTTCGTACCCTCTGGAAAAAGTTTCGGGATTCACCATTTATCTTGCACATTTTGCTTTTTTCACTCTCCCACTGCCATTTTTTCCGCCTAAATAGTTGGTTTTCCTTCCTTCTCAGCTTCTTGTACCGCTCACTCGCAGTACGCGTTGTAACTGACTGTTTCGTTACCATACGGGCAGCGTCTTTTTCATCAGTTGCAATGCGACATTCTTCGTCGTACCATGGCTTATCGCCCCGCGGTTCTTGATAGCCAAGTTCAGTCATTGCAGCGATTTCCAAAGAATGAGAGATGTGCTTCCATTGCGCATCTGGGTCTTCGGGAGGGGGGGTATTCTGCTCTAGCAGGAGAGAGAGTTTCTGTCGATAGGACATTGATATCTCCGGTATTTAACTAATAGTTTTTAACTAATGTAAAATAAATTTAAAACAAGAAAATCTGTTTTTCATTAAAATTTGTTAAATTGCTTCTATTCAAGTGATGAAAATAGAAAATTTTTGGACTTTTTTTTATAAATTGTTCAAAAAAAAGTTATTTAGTTAAGAAACCACTATTGTCATGATTTTTTCTATATCTCAAGATGTCTAGCTTCCATTTCCATTTCAAAATTCTGCAATCGGTTACAAATTGCAAAAGATACAGGCCGCTGAATATGGGATTTTTAGTGCCTTTAAATAAGTGAACCGGAGTGTATACTATTTATATGAATACATAATTATAAATTTTTGAGTCCCAAGAAAAATGTTTTTTGAACATTTGATGATTTAAAAAAAGTAATAGAATATTTATTTTTGTTTGATTTCAATCGATTGTTTTTATCAGGGGGTTTCGATGACACAGCTGATGGACCCCCTAGCTGCAAATTTGATACCGATTGAAAACGCCGACTTTAAATTTAATTTTATTGACATTTAAGACTTTTAAAATAACTTTATATGCAATGAATTAGTTTTGATTTGAAGAAATCAAAAATAGTCTAATTTTTAATTGTATTACGACCAAATCCTGATTGGCATAAAACAACTGGCATAAAACAACTGTATCACATCTTTCGTTAGCCCAGAGAGTTTCGACGAGAATTTGGTGGAACTGAAATACACATGGACACCCTTTATATCTTACTCTAGGGGTTTTATTGTGAGGAAAAAACAATGACTACGGTTTTAAAGTAATAAAATCGGATGCATCCATTTAAGACAATATCGAGGTATCTTCTCTCTACTGCAATCCAAGTTTGTTAGTAATATTTATGTTTGCCATTAAAAAAAATGTAAGGCATACATACTCCTTGTGATATTCGTTCTACTTGTACCAATCCTTGACCCTTCTGCTTCATGTGTAATGACGGAAACCAAAATAACTCATTAACACTAATTATGGTTTCTATTAAGTTAGTAATATACATTATCTATAATTAGCAATTTGTTTTCCAAACTAATTACATCATTACGTTTTAATAACACATAATATCGATTTATACTCTAAGATTTGAAATAAAACATTTTAATTGGGAATATTGTGGCAAAATACTTGCACGACGGTTGCTGCATAAGTGGTGAGAACAGCAAGTAACAACAAATATTTACCATTGAAAAGCGCGTTGAATGCTTCTTCAGGCATTGAAAAATGTGGAAATCGAAATTGCGTTTTGGATGAGGAGATATAAGAAGAAGTCACTAAATGACAAATTGGGGCTGCACGTCGGATGACCTATCAATTCGACCTTTTCTACAGCCTACAAAGTCACTTGTATGAGCCAATATGTGGTAGCTCGTATTGTCGTGGTTGCGAAAGATCAGTGATTTTAGCAAAAGCGCCTGACAAACAAATGGACATTCACTCTTTCAAATCGACTGTTCTACGTTGCTGTAAGGGAAAGTTGGTCGCATTTAAGGCTCTGCCTAAGAAACGGCGACCTTGGGTCCGAAGTGCGCAGGGCGCGAAAAAATTTAGTCGCAACTTCAAGTTCATTGAAATCAAATGTATGAAAAAGTTGGAATACAAATTTGAAACTTTTTGAACAAGTGACTACCTCTGTTTGATCACTTGAATATTTGTTTTATTTTGTTTTGATTTTACTTTTATAAACAGTCCCGAAGAAATAGTTACGTTGACAGTTCCTAAAACTAGAGAAGTAGGTGCAACCAGGGAACCAGTTACACAGTTGGTATGACAGAGCTATAGAAATAGGTAGTGGTGGGTAATGCACTGGCAAGGGAAGTGGTTACCTCCAAATCTCCAATTAAATACAGTTGCAAGTAATTTGAGTCGAAATTTGGGTTGTGTACTTAGGAACTAGCTATGATACAGATTCTTAACTGGTTTCATTGCCTGACGGGATATGAATTGATTCCACTGTGACCTACATTTTCAACATTTCTGTGGACCAATCGGCACTAGCCTTCTTGTGCTGAATAGCTCCTTTATTCGCACAACAAAAACGAGCAACCAAATCCTTGTTCGTCTTCCATAAATGCTTGGGATAGCTTGGTGGATACTATAACAAATTTGCAAATTCCATTAGATGTGTCCAATTTCACTCAAAATTATTTAAATTTAGCGTAATTTTCGTATGTTTTATTTATTTTTTCTTATGCAGACTTATATCAAAAATTTAAACATGGATGAAAAGTAAAAAATATGAATAAATCTACACACTGAAAAATAACGGCCTCTCGAAAATATTCTCCCAAACATATTCTACAGAAACCATGTATATGTGTGGAACACACTTCAAACAGTCATATCTTTGCAAGCCCCAAACTCAGTTGCTATTAAATGCAGACAGTATCATGTTTGCTGGCGAAGATTTATGCTTTTGCGTGGAAACATTTGCACTCTTCATCCCAACCATCCATATACTTACATGAATGCATTCGCGTATTTCTCTCAAACCTGCATATACTTACGTGGAAACACTAAGGTGGACCTTGAAATGACATTTTTGCGATATTTTGGTAGATGAGGGCTCTATTCCATGCCTTTTTGAAAAAAAATGACAATGCCGAAAAAAAAAATTAAAAAAAAAAAACATTAGGGGTTGCGCACGAGCCGAGAAAAAGGTCCACTTTGCCAAAATTAGGGGGGAAATTGCCATAGGTCATCAGGGGTCACCCGTAGGGGGGACGAATGTATGGCCGACCCCCATTAACTTTTTACCGCCAACATTTTCCCCCAAGACACCCACCCCCTATCTCCTCCCCTTAGGGGGGTCACCATACAAAAATGGAGGTTGCTCAGTATTTTCGAAAAACACCATAGGTCATCAGGGGTCACCCCTAGGGGGGCAAAATATATGACCGACCCCCATTAACTTTTCATCCCCAACATCTTTTCCGAACAAACTTACCCTCTATCTCCACTCCTTGAGGGACTCCCCATACAAAAATAAAAGAAGCTGTAATTGAGTAGTACTACTAAGCACTCTTAATATAATATAGTCAAATTAACATATTTTTGTTCGCTGATGGGTATTTCTTGCGGTAAGAATCGATAACATGTAGTAAATACTGTTTCTCTTCTTCGCCTTGACACAGTATTCTATTATAATCTTGTATCATTTTTACTCCTCTTTCGGCAGTGTCGTTCACAACGCGCAAGTTATTTACAATTCTACGACCTTCTTGATAGTCTGCGCGAGATTTCCAGGTTGCAGGATTTGCAAGAATGAAATCTTGCGATATTCCAAATCGTACAAATAAATTTTTGGTATTATGAGAGTCGAAGTTGCTCAAGTCTTTAGCCAAGAATTCCTCATTCACATCTTTGAATTTCACCTCGATTTTTTTAACGCTGGTGCTTTTGATTACGACGCGAGGAGCTGGGGGAACCGGGTCGTCTTCTTCATCTTCTTCACCTTCTTCGTCTTCTTCATCTTCTTCACCTTCTTCGTCTTCTTCATCTTCTTCACCTTTTTCGTCTTCTTCATCTTCTTCACCTTCGTCATTCTCATTTTCCAGCAATGCTTGGGCCATTTTGGCCTTCAACTCATTTGAAACCTTGTCATCGAAAAAGGCAAGGGCTATGTGCTCATCGGCGAGATACCATAGGTGACCGATAAATTTCTTTATCATTACCCGAGATAAATCCTGGTCAACGGACTTGTACTCGACGATGTCCTTCAAAAACTTCCAATCTTGATTCGGCGCCTCAGCTGCTCGAGAAGAACCAAACCATGCCTTGACGTAAAGTCGCACCACAAAAATACAAACGTGTCGAATACCATTCAATTCACATACAGATAAGCGAAAAGTTCTCCGAAACAAAAACATCTTGAGGCTGTAAATGGCTTTTGCCATCCATCGAGCATGGGAAACGGGTCCTGGAGGTCGGAAATGGTAATTCTCAAGTTTTTCACCCAGAAACAAAAGAATTAATTGTAGCATTTCTTTGTAGTCATCGCGAGGGTGTTTCTCCTTCAATTGATCTAAGCAAAACTTCTTTATGCCGACTTGCATTGCCACAGGAATTTTTCTGACGACTTGATCGTCTATCAAGCCAGAATGGAATGGTTTAACCTTTACAGCGTCCCATTCCTGTTTGAAACGGTCAAAGCAAGGAACGCCTGGTGCACTGGTCTTTCCCATTTTTGTCTCAAAAACTTCCCTTAGCACCAGTTCGTATACGTGGTGTCTGCAAGGTAAATATAAGATTTCTCTCTCCAACAGCCGCTAAAGAGCAACTGCGGCTCCGGAGAATGGGCCACTGTTCGTTGATGTCGTGTCGAAAGAAAGTCCTTGTATTCGATGTGTCATATGCCAAGATGCCAACAGTTGATAAACGGCATGTGCTATTCTCCGGCCTTTTCCTTTCCCATCTTCTACTTTGGGAACTCCAAGAAGTTGTTCTTTTTCTCCGTACGAGACAATTACCGGTAGACGGTCCACCTTCTTTGTACCCACAAAATCCAAAAGCATTTTGCCATCCCAATGGACTACGAAGGATTTAGCTGCGACAAGCTGGAGATGAATGAAACGCGTTGAAGAATAAGAATTCTGAATGAGAGCAAATAAATCTATGCGATCTTACTTCTGGATTGTCTTTCACATAACTCAGCATGTTCTCTCGATTTGAACGCCGACATCTCCGAAGCGACGTACGGTTTATTGTGTATTGTTGAGGATCGCGTCCAAATTCTTCTGCCGCCGCTATCATAATGCCGACCGCGTCTCGGTCAGTCACTTTGCACTTGTCCAAAGCTGATAGGACTCGTTCAGTAAAACATTGTTTGTAACCTCTTCTGTCACCAACATTTGACGGGCCAGCTTCTGCCGGGAAGTTTTCGTCCTGTCTCCCATTATCATCGCTTGAATTACTGCTTGAAAATTTAACCACTGCAATTGAACGAATTTCATTTGAATATAAACATTGGACGAACACACAAAGCGCGAAATAGCTTACCGCCTTTAGCGAACCGATCTCTACTAGATTCCGTTGCACGTTTGCGTCGCAACTCTTCTTGTTCTTCGCGCTCAGCTTTTCTTTTCCTCGTTCGAGTATCAGTAGCGTCCACACCTCCCATAGTTCCTGGCAGGCCATCTTCTCTTTGCTTTAGCAGAAACTCAATGTCTTCGGTATTTGTCATTTTCTCAAGGGCGTTGGCGTGTGCGATGTCGAAAAGATTATCCAAGCTATCAGAAAACGTATTCTCTTTTTCTCTAGTGGACTCAGTCTTTCTGTGAGATGACTTTCTTAAAGCATCCCACTCATCGTGCAGCGCAGCTATTTTTCTTGTAACATCTCCTCTGGCTTTCGTCGGAATAGCTGCTTGGCGCCAAAAAATCATCACTGCGTCCGCGACTATAACCGCACTATTTTTCTTCGACATGTTTCGTTTGCCAATGTTGAAGAAATGCATTCTTAGCACTTGCTTCTTCGACGGTAATTTGTTCCCCGTAATATTCATGCTTGGATAACCAATCAAAAAAATATCGTCGCGCGATCTAAGTCGTGTTGTCATCTTAACTTTTAAAAAACGGGAGAAAAATCAATTTACTTTTCGCGGTCGTCGGCACTTGTTGAATGACAACAATCGATGAATGAACTGCTATTTATAACTACTACGTATTTTGCAATATTTTACTGCCAGGTATTGATGAATGGGGGCATCTGCTAAGGGTGCCTATGTACCTGATTCAGCACGTGTGCGTTTCAAATTTTTCAAGACTTTCCAAACAATGACCACTCTTGAATATTGGTGGAATTTCTGTAAAAAAATCAAAAAAAATCAAAAAAATCTCGATATTGTGCAACTGTAAATACATAGATTTTCAGTATTTTTGTATGGGGAGTCCCTCAAGGAGTGGAGATAGAGGGTAAGTTTGTTCGGAAAAGATGTTGGGGATGAAAAGTTAATGGGGGTCGGTCATATATTTTGCCCCCCTAGGGGTGACCCCTGATGACCTATGGTGTTTTTCGAAAATACTGAGCAACCTCCATTTTTGTATGGTGACCCCCCTAAGGGGAGGAGATAGGGGGTGGGTGTCTTGGGGGAAAATATTGGCGGTAAAAAGTTAATGGGGGTCGGCCATACATTCGTCCCCCCTACGGGTGACCCCTGATGACCTATGGCAATTTCCCCCCTAATTTTGGCAAAGTGGACCTTTTTCTCGGCTCGTGCGCAACCCCTAATGTTTTTTTTTTTTAATTTTTTTTTTCGGCATTGTCATTTTTTTTCAAAAAGGCACGGAATAGAGCCCTCATCTACCAAAATATCGACACAAGGTCCACCCTAGGAAACACGCGTGTATTTCCTCCCAAACATAGTAATATTTAGAAACGAATTATTCTTTGATTTCAATATATGTAATTATATGTATTGGAACGAAGGTCCTTATCGCACGTTGCGTGATGGGGGCTAAATGAAAAATTTTTAAACAACTTTTTTTTAACTACTTTATTACAACCCATTATTATCAACTATATTGGGTACATTTGGTTTGGTTTGGTTTAAATGGAAGTTTTCTAGGTGGAGCCTGTGTATTACATATTGTAGTTTTGTACCCTATAGAAAGTAAACTTAAAAAAGCCAAAGTGGAAGACTGGCAAATCCATGAAACACAACCCTCAGCATGGAATTAAATTTGGCAGCACTTTAACACTCGTACTTTTGGTTTGTATCCAGACTAACACATTTCTTGTTTAATGGGAAATTTTCTAGGTGGAGCCTGTTTATTACATATTGTAGTTTAAACCGAATTAGAAGTAAATTCAGAAAAGCCAAAGTGAAAGAAGTTTAAAAAAATAACATCTTAAAGAAGTAACTTTGCTTAAAAAAGTAAATTTTCTTAAAAAAAGTAATTTTTTAAATAAGTACCTTCTCTGAAAAAAGCACATTATCTTACAACAAATTGCCTTTTCTTAAAAAACTAAATTTTCTTTAAAGAATACCTTTTTGGTAAAACAAAATAACTTTTCTTGAGATAAGTATCTACTTTTAAAATTGTATCTGTTCTTTTCTTAAAAGTACCATTTCTTAAAAATAAAGTACCACCTTTCCTTTTCTTTTGTTGAGATAAGTAGCCTTTCTGAAAATAAGTAAATTTTCTAAAAAAAATAACCTTTTCCTAAAAACGGTACCACTTCTTTAAAAAGTACCTGTTCTTAAAAATTAATTTTTTGTAAAAAAAAAAATGCATACTCTTAGGCTTTTTCTTAGCTTCGAGTATTCTATCGAGTATTCAGCTATCAAAAAGCTTCTCAAAATACCGTTCGGAACCGGTGTTAAACTGTAGGATCCAACCAGTAAGTGTTTAACTAGAAGGCGCACAGCTTACTGGTTCGTGAGAAGCTCTCCCTAATCCTTTCACGGGATGTAACGGGAAACCATTTTTTTTGTTTTAATAAAAGAAGAACCTCTCATCAAAGAAAGGACCTTTTCGGGAAAGTATGATACATATTCTTACAAAAGGGGCCTAAACCTATACTTTTTTTTAAAAAATACATTCAATAAATAAAAAATTTCTTAACAAAAGTTTATCATTTTACAAGATCCATTTAAATTACAATATTTTTCAACAGGCGCCTTAGGTGTGTTGGAACTAACTAGTACATAATATATAGCGAAAGGAACTTCGTTCTAACCGGGGGTCCCCTGACACCTCATGTAATTTTTATATATTATAATTAATTTTATCAATATAACTCCATTAAAACTAAAAGATTTAAAACGGTCCTTTTACATGTACTTGCATTGAATGCATTATATATTTTCTTTTCCATTAAATGAGTATCTGATGTTCTTTTGCTTCTCCTTCCTAGTTTCTTTGTTGTCTCTCACTCTTTTGTTTTCGGAAGGTTTCAACTATGCGTTGGTTATCACAATGCATTGGTACGCAAACAATATATGCATATACAAATCTAGTTCATACAACCCAAGCTTGTATTAATACTGTTTTATTTTACTATATTTCACGAATGGTCCTCCGTTCCTATTTTCTCAGTACAGGCTCGGACACAGAAAGGGATTCACGTTGTTGCCCTTTCCAGTTTTTTTTTTTCGATAAAATCACTTCTCGCTTTGGTACCACACATACATATATACGAAACACATACACAAAATCCAACATCAAAAACCATTTACCCCTCCGAGCCTTTGTTGATTCTTTTTTCACTGAGCAAACGCTTTTCATATCCTTTGCCCGATGAACCATTGACCACTGAATACATGCAACAAAAACGCAATACATCAGCGAAAATAAGAAAAACTGACTTTATCTGCAATTTACACGCTCTTTCACGAATATATATGAATCACTGACTGAGAGAATAATGCAAAAAAGACAGATACACACATACCAGATAGACTCAATTCGTAGACCCTCTTTTATTCTCTTGCTCTCTAGAGAGCATAAACAGTGCAATAAATACAGTTTTATTTGTATCACAAACACAGATATATTTGGGTCGCAAACACGTACATATATTCTAACACATTAATAATTCTGTCTCAAACATGGAATATTGAATAGCAAACACAATGTGTTTAGAAACAAGTGTATTATATTTACGACAAGGTCCGAACGCACTTTATATTGGCATCAGAACAACAAAAAAATAACGATTTTTCAGCGTGTAATAATTACAAAAATCTTTGACTGTACAGTGATTTGAACCATGGCTAATCGGGGCTTCAGCTTTCTAATCGGAAGTGCCACTGCCATGACCCGACGGTTACTTCTTTAATACAAAGTATAGTTCCCTGAACTGTCATTTGTGGGGAACGAAATGGGTTTTTGCGTGTACGGCGTATGTGTTTCGAATGCGGTTTCAATTTACGGAACTTGTAGTTACCTGCATTTTCTATTACCAATGAAAAGGGAAGAAACGGCATTGAATTATAATTTTGTTAACCTTCACCAGAAATTGTCACATCTTATTTTCTTATACAGATCTACAATTGCACTAAATTTCATCAAAATCGAAGGGGGTAATGGAAATTCTTTCGTCGAGTTCATTTGTTTTAACTCAAGGCAAATTCATGTAGTTTTTATTTCAAATACTTTTAATGTCAAAAGAAGAACCCACGAAATGTTGCCCAGAAAAGTCCGGGTCTGATGTTTGTCTAGAGGGCGGTGGTAGTTAGCATACTTGTCTGCTTTAATAAATATCGTTCATTCAGAATAGAAGGATAAGACTAAGGATTTTGCGAAGTATAAAACTGAACTGGACTATAGTGGAGGAATGTGGCTATATTGTCTGTAAATAGTCAACTGTGGCACAGTTTAGGGACTCTACAAAAAATATAAAATAACTCGGCCGTATCTAAATGGCTTTTCCGACTACAACGAAATTTCACATAGACATAGCTGAGGTCTTGTGCTACAAGAGATCACACATTGAGACTTCTGTCAGAGCCCAAAGTTGACAACCTCGGCCATCAGAACATTGTGAAACATTGAATTATTTTCTATTGAATATATTTTTTTTATAAAAGTTGTTCTTACTTTTTGCCACTTATTTGAGAATATCGTTGCTAACTGGGACGAAATTTGAATTTTGAAACAAATATTCTATTAACAACATTAATACGCGCTGAGAACTTTGAGGTTTTTTGTTGTTTGGATGCACATATAACGTGTGTTTGTAGCTTGTAGCAAATATAATATACTTGTGTCAAAACATATTGTGTTTGCTATCTAATATTACACAATGATTAAAATTTTATAATAAAGGCTGTCCCAGTAAGAATGCACTTTTTCATTTTGATTAGATTAGGATTGTAAAGAAGACATGCTCCGATTAAGTATGGAGTAAAATATCCATCTGCTGACTAGTTATTACTCTTTTCATGAAATTTTTCATGACTTTTCCACAGATGTGTGGCAGTATCTCACCTATGACGCGTTGGACGTTGGAATCGCTAAAACAAAAAATGCATATAACTTGGAAACGGTGCGTCCAATCGCAAAAATAATAATATTCTTATCTCCATAGGATGCTGCAACCAATGGATGTCTTTAATACGGACAACACTTTTTTTAACAAATCGCTAAAACTAAAATTTTTCCAATAAAAAGTCTCTACAACGCCATTATGTCTATATTCGTCAATCGAAAAATAAGTATTTTTTCTGGAATTCTAAGGGTTTTCATAAAGTGGTACACTTCGAATGGACGACGGTTTAAAAAAAAAGCTAACATTTTTACAAATAACAAATCTCAAAAACTCACATACATACATATGTATTTGTGGCGGCTCCTGTAAACAATTTTGTATTTTCAACTTTCAAAATTAGTCGTCGTTAAATTTATCTTGTAGGGTACGTTTTGTTACATCCACGTAAGACATTCGATGCAACGATGCAATTTACCGTACATACATTTAACTATTTGTAGATGTGTATTAGTGCTGTAATACAAACACAATTAACAACAAAATATAAGTTTCTAGAATGTTAAGAACCGTTTATGATATATGAATAAAATGGAGAAATCAGTAGGTTATAGTTACTGGAAGAAGCAACGTGTTTCATTTGCTGAAGGATAACTCCATAGGGTTCTAACACTTGATTTAACCTCAAAATTGGTTACCCGCGATACCCATCTACATGTTAAAGTTGTGTTAAAAATAAGTGATGCCGTATTAAGGACATCCATTGGTTAAAGCCTCCCATGTAGGAAACAAAGTTATAATTTTTATGTTTGGACACACTGTTTCCGAGTTATAGGCATTTTTTTGTTTTAGCGTTTTTCTTATTTTGGTAATTTTTTTTTTAAAGTGCATCCATACCATTCCTTCAAAAACCCTTCGATACTTAAAAAATCAGTTATTTTTCCGATTGGACTCTCCGTTTCAGAGATATTAGCTTAAAACCATTTTAGTGAGTTTAGACTCGAGAAAAACTGATGTATGTCCACAGTTTGGCAGCTATGGGCAGAAAATGGTGAGAAAAGGTGGAAAGAATGAATATTTTTCGATATTTTTGCAATCGTGAGGCATTAGGTGCAGTTTTTTGGGGTTAGTTTGTTTCACACTCTGTTTCTCCTAGTCTATAGTTACAATTGTGCCGAAGACAGGAAAACAAAATTCCACTTGGTTTCCGAGATATTGCAAGTAGGAAAATTGCATGTTATTCGGAAAAATTAAGTTTTAGCCAAAATATACATGAGGCCATAAAATCCGAACAGCAGTTAAACTAGCAAAATCCAAACAGGGTTTTGTTAGTATCGATAGGTACTTCGATAAATTGCACACGAGAAAGAGTTTTTATTTTATGTCTATGTAATGTTGCCCAGAATTAAAGACATTTAATTTGCAAGACAAAGAAAATTTTGTATGCAAAAATTGTTTTTCGTTTATATTTTTTTGTGTGTAACTTTCTTGTATATACTTTTCTCGATGGATTATTTTTATTTGTGCGAATTCAAAAATATTTATTTTGAAAAATTTTTATAAATATATCGAAAATTAAAAAGCTCTATTGAACTTAAACGCGACAAATTTGGATTATTTATTTATAATTCACAACAATTAAAAACGACGTATCAGTAAGATAGTATTAACCCATTTTCTACCACTACCCGAATCCGTTGAGATAACTACATGAAATTTTGTATGCTGGCTATTGAGGCTTCAAAAATCACATATCTGAAAGATTTGAGTCCCGTAGGTGCCTAGGTTCCTGGAAATCAGGTGTTGCGAAAAGGCATCATTGGCCGATTAGTCGTATATTAGGTTTAAAAATAAAAAGAAAAGAATCTAGTTTTTGTGAGGAATTTTTTTGTAGTACCTAAATGAAAGGTTAACTTTAAGAGTAAAATAACCGAAATATTGTTATTTTATATATTTATTCTGTATGGAAAGTAAGGGAAACATTGGAAAAATGTTTGCGAATGACTCTTAGCTCTTTCTGGTACCGCCCGGAGGTTTCTATATAACATAATCCCGAACGTCTAAACGTGGCATTTGGGGTAGTCTTTCTGCTTCTTCAATGTCGTATTCGTATGATGGTTGTTCCTCTGGTCGATCTTCATACAGTAGAAAACCACGGGCAATATCTCTTTTGAATTCCAATTGAGACAACGGGCGATTGCTCTCAGCTTTTGCAATCAGGCAGTGCATTTCCAGGCATTTACACAATTGCTCCACAATGGCTGCCACCACTTTTTACCTCGGATTGCTATACGATAGTTGGAAACTCCATTGTCGTGTAGGTCAACACCACCCATATGCTTGTTGTACTCACTGATTATTTTTGGCTGCGGAAGTGATACCTTCTTCTTCTCTACGGATGAGTAACGCGTCGGTGGAACTTCTGGTTGAGCACCAATAAAATCTGAAGCTATAGTGACTTCATTATTATCATGCCAACGAGCTAAATATTATTGTTTCTATCAAACACATAATCGTACTCACGTTTTTCCAGGTAGTAGTGCGAAGGTAGCTTCTTACCCGGTTTATTTTTACGATTCCTTTGACTTACTTTTTTGTGGTACCCAAATGAAGATCAGCACCTTTCAAGCGATTGGATCTTGCTGTCCCAATTGCTCGAAACTTGCCTTCATTTAAAAAGGAGAATAGGTAATATGAAGTGCAGAAATTATCAAAATAGACAACATGACGATCCGGATAAAGAACAGAGCGACACAAGTTTAAAACTACAGATGCCCCTAAGCCAATCTGCTTATTGTATGGAGTTGCATTGGCAGGATACGGCACAGCTTCATATAAATAGCCTGTATCCGAACATAGACACCAGTTTTTGAAACCAAAACCGATCGATAGATGAGTAGTAAAAATATTAAACTGTTTGTATTTTACATTCAGGATATCAATTAGAGGCAAATCGATCATTCAAAATTGGTGTTATCCATCAAATGAAACACCTTTTTGATTGTCGTAAATTTATAACGCGCCATTGCTTGCTTTACAATGGGAATGCTGAAATCTGGTTTCACAGACCAGTACAACTGAAGTTGTGGAACTGTATGATAGACTGAAAATATCTGTATTCCAAGAAAACGGAACATTTCTTCCTTACGAACGTTGTGCTGCTGAGCGTAAAGTTTGGTACTTTCAACTAAAATATCCATAACTTCGGTATCGAAATATAGCAAAAATAATTCCAATGACGATTTACCACCTATGAGAAAATAACCAGTCAAATTTGGACATGACCTCTGATTTACAGTAGTGACACTTAGTGATGGTATTAACAATTTTCTTCATATCACAGCATCAATGCACACTGTGTGTGGCGGGAATTTTTGATATACAATCGACCAACGATGCGTTTTCGCAACATCAATTTTTGCCGCTACATTTCTTATATTATAAAACAATTGTTTTGGAAGATGATATTTTTCTTCTGTTCTACAATCTTTTGGCAACAGTATTTGACAGGTTTACATCTTTTTTAAAACATTACGTTATTTTAATTATTTATTTAAAAAAGGGCTGTTTTGTAACCCTTCCTGTTATAGGCTGTAAATGCTACTAAAATATACATATAGAAAATTTTTATACTTTTGTCGTAGAAATAATAGTCCAAACTTTCGTTTAAAATGAAAATAAAGCAAATACCTGTACTAATACCTGAGCTATCATGAAAACGCAACACCGGTTGAATATGGGTTAAAGTAATCCCTGCAATGTAATAAAAAATTTTACTTTTGCACCCATTAAACTATAAATTGTAAAATTCCATTGTCAATTATTTGCAGCTTCTAGATTGCAATGTGCCCTGGGTTAAATTTACTACAAAAAAAAATATTGTTTGATAAAATCCTGGAATATATTTACATACATATTATATACATATACAGCAATGTTTCATATATGTATAATATTTAAATAACATAAATTAAATGCAAACAATATCATTGTCTGTAAGTCAATTGTCTGTATGTTAAAATCACAGTTTATTAAGTTAACAATAATTATGGTTATAAAGCAACAATATGTTTACATTTACACGTCATTTCAAATATTTGAATTGGGCTTTACAAAAACATTGCACACAAAATTGTTCATTTATCACAAATATAACCAACAGTTTTAAATTTTTAACAAATAAACCTCAGATTATAATTCAAATAAGTGAATATATTGCATGAAATTTTCAGAGCAGAAAATGTTATGGTTTAAATATTGGAAAATTGGAATATATTTTATTGTTTTACAAAGCAACAATGAAATGGTTCATACTTGTCTGTATCTTAAAGTCCCTTAAAGTTTTATGTATATCTCGACATTTATGAACAACTGAAGTAAGTTGGTATTAGATACATCCCATTGAAATGGTCTTTTCTGATATTTTCACCTCTTGCAATTAGTTATTCGACCCTTTCTAGTGGCCTCTTTGAACATTGGCAGTGAGCATTGAATGCATTTCACTCTAAAATATATGTACTTTTTATATCCCCTGATAAACTAATTATTCTACCACTTTGTATGTCGAGCCGTTTAAAAACGATTAATTTTGTTTTAAAAACGATTAATTTTTGTTAATAATTTTGTTAGGGATAAAAAACTGACCTAATGTCTGAGTGAATATAATTTAGCTTTTGGAATGTTTTTTGAGTGGATACAGTATATGTAGAGGAGGCCGGGCCGAAAAAAAGTTAAAGCTACAAGATTTGGCTAGCAAAAACAAAAAACGTTCTATAGGTCAAGAAGAACACATTCTCAAAATTTTAGAAATGACAATTAACCCCTTCACGTCCCGTAATGCACTGTTAGCAATGTACAACAGATTCATTATGTTATATGTTTTCACGAATAGGTAATTTTTTAAAATTATTATTTTTTGCTCTTGCTTTACTTTATTTATATATGTATAATACGATATAGACACCAAGTAATATATGTTTTTAAAAACCGGTATAAAATACTTACATACTTACTTATCGGGTGTCGAACAACCACGGGCGTCAGGTACCTTCACGACGTTGGGCTTGTTGACGTCGCCATTGAGCTGGAAATGGGCTTCGCCGCTGATGATTATTTTGTTATAAAGTTCCTAATTACATCTCGAAAAGTCTATCCATTTTGAAAATATGGTTTAGTAACAAAAACACATTGGTCCTTCGTGTAATGTTCCATATTAACTAATCGGAATGTATTTCGAATCTGAAAATAAAATTTAGTATAAAATTCAAGTTAGAAAAAAAATTACAGTGATATTGAAATGATACCTCAATTTTAGACACCCTTTACATTTTTAAAATCTGTCCACAATTTTTGCAGTACAGGCCTTGAAACTTTGAGTATCGGCAAGGGGTTTAAAGTTGACAACCTGGGGCATTTTGTGCGTTGCAACGGGGTGACTCTAAATAAATGACTCTGAAAAACAGAGTCTTCCACTACAAATGTCTGGTACATTCTAGAATTATCAGGCCAATAATTTAGAAGTTCTGATATTATAGGCACTTTTTTCAATGGGTAGCACCGTGCGGTGTCTAATATTGAAATCACTGTAACTTTAACCCGATTGTGATAATTGATTAATTGAAAATTTGCCTAGTTTTCAAATATATATTTTTCTAAGATATAAATTGTGTGAATTGTGGCACAAATTTTAATTTACGAACTGTGTATGTAAATCAAAAACAATATTTATTTCAGTGTATCTCAGTTGATATTTAATATGTATCAAATATTTGAATAAATATTTATAGCCTTGTGTAACATGTATGAGCTGTCGTAAGTGTTTGACAATCCATCAACCGGTCTAATTTTGAGTTTTTTTTTACTTTAAATCGGAAAAACTTTTCCCCAGTTTCCAGGTAGAAGTAATCATCCATGCCAATGAATCTCGTCTGCCCTACTTTTACCTTCTCCTGGTAAAAAATTTCGTTAACAATGGCCCAAAATTGAAAAAATTTTAACTTCTGCTCACATACATTTATATGTTTGTATAAAAGATTTCATCATGCCGAATGTCATTAACATTTGCAATCAACAAAGAAAATATCATTTCATAATGAATCAATATCAAAGTCCATTTATATCAATTGTTTATTTTTCTTGTTGAAATTATGATCTATTTTTGTTTATTCATCCTAAGAATGAATTCAATTATTGTCTAATAACAAATTGTATCGACTAAAATATTATGTTAACCATCGAAAATTGTGCAGAGAGAGAAAAGGCCAAACAAACTACATCTTCAGTTTTGTTTGATGTTCTTCCAGAGGACAATACAAATGTTATTATTCCATTACTGTTCCATGTGTTTTACCCTCTTTCTCTCTTATGCTTCGAGTGATTTAACCGATGATTCGAATATATTATCACAATTTTCCGAGTACAAGTAAAAGCTATATGGACTTCAAGAGGAAACAAATTTCCTTAATTTTGCAAAAACAAATTTGTTTAGAATTAATACAATTATACTGAAATTCAAGAAAACTCTACTTAATTCAAACAATGATGTGACAGAATTTAGTTCACAAGATACGGAAAAACGGTTATACAAAAGAATATATTGGAAGTTCATGTTGGAATAAAAATCATTCCCAATATTAAAATTGAGTTCATTGTTGTACTTAAGTACAGTTTGTTACGATAAATGAGAATTACAATGAATTGTTTACCTTTGTGCCTTAATTATCATGTATGACAAAATAATGTTTGGAATGATAAAGAACAGGGTGGTTCACGTTGCAACTTGATAATCTTTCCATTAGACCATAAACTAGTTACCCTCCTTACGTTCGTAAAACACATGCTTTGGTATATGTTCACCCATACATTTTTATTTATTTATTTATTTCGTCTATGGATACAATTTTATCCTTACAGACTAGCATCTTAAAATCTAAAAATTATATAATAAAAATTACTTATTTAAATTAATTTAAATAATTTTATTTAAAATAATTTTAAAATGTTGATGTGGCAAACTTAGATCTAATTGTTTAGAGTATTCATTAAATAATCTGAGGGCTTTAGTTAACGGTTCATTTAAAGCGTAATCGGTTCTATGTAAATCTATCTGAAAAAATTTTACATTATTTCTAAGCCTTCTGGAAGGTACATTTATCTTTATAACTTCCAGCAAATCCTGACAATCAACAAATCCCCAAATAATCCCATGCAAGAAATTAATTGACAACACATTTCTTCTAACTTCTAAAGTTTTCATACCAATTAAGATACATTTATCCGGATATGATGGAATCAAGCTCGAATGAACTGGTATAGAAAAATTCAAAAATGAAAGAGCAAATTTTATAAATTTTTTTTGAATTCTTTCTACACGATTAATGTGAACTTTCGCCGAAGGCGCCCATATAAACGTAGCGTATTCCAACTTAGACCTTACAAACGCAATAAATAATGTTTTTTTTGGTGTAATGGTCTAAGCATTTTTCACAATTACGACGAATAAAAGCCAACATTCAATATGCTTTAGGAATTATATAGTTCAAATGTTTATTAAAAGACAGTTTAACATCAAAAACAACTGCTAAATCTACAACTTCATCAACTGCTGATAAAGTACAGTCCTTAATTTTGTATTTGGACATTAAAATATTACGGCATCTATGGTACGTCAAAGAATAGCATTTATTAACATTAAAGGGCATACTATTTCTAGCTGACCAAGAGATAACCCTATCCAAATCCTCTTGAAGATTAGAGATATCATTAAGTGTCGAAATCTGTTTAAAAAAATTTAAATCATCAGCGTATAAAAGAAACTGGGAATATTTAAAACAAGAAGTTATATCATTAACGAAAATATTAAATAAAAGAGGACCTAGAATACTACCTTGTGGTATTCCGGAAGAAGGGATGAAGGTATCAGAATGAAACCCATCAATAGATACAACGGAGCATCTGCCAGTTAAATAATAGCGAAACCAGCTCAACATCTGCGAATGGAAGCCAATTTTGGAAAGCTTTAATAACAGAATATTATGCAGTACACGGTCAAATGCCTTAGCAAAATATGTGTAAATAGTATTAACTTGCAATCCCCTTTCAAAAGACGATATACAAAATTGTGTGAATACAGCTAAATTAGAAGTTGTAGATCTACCAGGCATAAATCCATGTTGGTTAATAGAAATAAACCGCTTCAGACTGAAGAAAAGTTTATCATGCTCGAAAACTTTGGCTACATTAGTCAACTTGGAAATCGGTCTGTAATTGCAAACATTATTTTTGTTACCAGATTTATGAACCGGTAAAACGGATGTGTATTTCCATCTGACGCTAATGATTTATTACAAATTATTTTTAGAGGCAAAATTAATGAGGAAGAACATTTTTTTAAGATAAATACTGAGAGACCATCATTATCACAATTAAAAGAGTTCGAAAGTTTATTGATTCCATTTACTGCATCTTCATCTGATATTTGCATTGATCCAAAATCAAGACAAGAAGTGATATCATTTAAATCAAAATGATCAAGCGGGCCAGAGTCTATATTAAAGTTAGGTTGGAAATATAAAGCGAAGAGAATTAAGGAACTGTTAATTGTATTTGATGTTAAACTGTTATAATTCATAACTAGTGGAATTAAAGAGCTTTTCGTTTTGGAATTTATAAAGTTAAAAAACCGTTTAGGATTGTACTTAAGAGAAACATTAATATTCATAATGTACTGATTGTATAAAATCTTATTAAGAAAGTTAAATTCTCTTTCATAGTGTTTGAAATATTGCTTATCTATAGCATTATTTGAGGATTTGTAAATTTTGTTGTATTTATTTCTAAGATTGTTTAGCTTTTGACGTAGAATACGTCTTACCTTACGGTATGAGGAGTCATGTCAGGTTTTTATTGTTGTAATCTTTATTTCATTGAATTTGAGGAAACGGCTAGATGAATTTTTTTAAAATTTTTTTTGTAGGTAAATGAAGATGTTATCTTTCGTTTGATATACATTTCATATTGGTTGATATCTTCCTAATATTTAAATTTCTCAAATGAAAATTGTTTAAACACATACACTCAAACATATGTGTGGTGTTTGGTTGAGTGTTTTTGGTTGCTCAACATTGTTTAGGAACATGTATCTAATAAAAAGTGAAACGAACAGCAAGCTAACGTAATAAAGCTTTTTTGCGAAACCTTCAATAAAGCTGTTGTAACATTAATTTTGAATTGTAAAGCGTAAAGCTTTCACACAACGCTCGAATGCTAATGCGAAGACTCGATAAGGTAAACCTTTTTTAATATTTTTTTTGTAGGTAAATGAAGATTTTATCTTTCGTTTGATATACATTTCATATTGGTTGATATCTTCCTAATATTTAAATTTCTCAAATGAAAATTGTTTAAACACATACACTCAAACATATGTGTGGTCATAGACTAATACATACCTAGATAAACTTATTCTCTCATCTGACGTTTCATTTCACACTCTTCGTGATGCGGTCGGTGTGATAGAGAGATGTTTGACGAAAAGTGATATACACCAGGTGGAATTACAATAACTTCTTGCTTTAATTTTTCATGCCATTTTGGTGAAAAACTGTGAAATTTAAATGTGTTTTAAACTTTTTTATTGACTGTTATTGTTAGCATACATTTGTGTTGTATTTAACACATTAATTTTAACACACAAAACGAAATGACGTTGTTGTTATTTTGTTCGTTGTTTTGAACCATTGCATCTATCTGGTATTAGTAAAGCAATTCTTTTCAACATCAAACGTATACATCACACGAGGACAAATGTCAGAAATTTGGTGAGTGAAAGATTTTCTCTACCCATATTTACTCTATGTGTGTGGTGTTTGGTTGAGTGTGTTACATTTTTATATTAAATGAAAATGCTGCCAAGTAAGCAAAATAACGCAGGTTGTGTCCATACTGAAACAGTGAACATAAATTATGCTGCTGTTTCAGCGTGGACATAAACCTTCGGCTTGATTGATTCATACATTTTTATGTTAAATGAAAGTGCGGCCATGTAAGCTTGATGTTGTTTGACAGCAGCTACAAGTTGACGTTTAATTAAAATAAACAAAAAATTACAGTAGACAGTTGTCCGAGGCCTTCGGCCACGGACTGTCCCTGCAGGCTGTGTCAGAGACACGGCCATTAAGTTTAACGTAGAATACGCCATCCGATAAGACAGAAAACATATATAACAATAAACTCATTTGCTATATTATTTATCATTTATTGTTATATATGTTTTCTGTCTTATCAGATGGCGTATTCTACGTTAAACTTAATGGCCGTGTCTCTGACACAGCCTGCAGGGACAGTCCGTGGCCGAAGGCCTCGGACAACTGTCTGCTGTAATTTTTTTTTGAACCTTTAGTATACCAAGGAAGATTATGCACTATTGGCTTAGCTGGAGAAATATTATTTTGACAAATATTTACAACATTGGACAAAACAATGTCATCGCAAATTCCAACAATTGGGTTATTCAACAAATCTATACAATTTAAACTATAGAAAATATCAGTTAATGCATTGAAATCACAACTAACATAGTTATATCGTAAAAAAATCATTTCTAGCATAAGATGAATATCCATAGAATTTAATTTCAATTTCTAAAGCAGAGTGGTGAGAATTGGAAGGAGAAATCGGAAAGCAGATTCACAAACTGAAAATTTTAGATGTGAACTTAGAAATATTAAATCAAGCAGTTTATTATGACTATTATAAATTGAGTTTATTTGCAACAAATCGAGACTAAAAAATGTATCAATTAGATTTATCTCGAAAGATCTATTAACGTTACTAGGAAGAAATGAATTTGAGTTAGGTACTTCAGACCAAGATACGTCACTCAGATTAAAATCACCTAGTACGCATAATCTATCATCCGCACCAATATGATTGTACAACTCTACAATATTAGAGACATGATCATTATATATTTCATCAGCACTCCTGGGAGGTAGATAAGATACACAAATAAACAACTCAGAATTACGCAACTTAACAGAAATACACAACTGGTCCAGAAGTGTATCCATGTTAGTTAATGAAATAGATTTGCAAAATAAAGATTTCTTGACTGCAATAAGGACGCCTCCTCCTTTTTCATGGCCAGTTCTCATCGCATCCCTATCTTTTCGATAAACTATATATACATAGGGATTAAAGAATTCTTCACTATAGAGAACCAAGTTTCAGTAATAACAAAGATATCATAATTAGACTGTAATGTATATGAACAAAATAATAATGATTTCGTCCTCATACCCGATATATTATGGTAGTATACTTTTAACGAATTAGTGCCAGTTGTTAGAGTTTTTGCAGTGGGTTCGCAATTTTTGGAAAAAAAATTAAGGGACGAATTTTAATGGCAGAATTCCAAAGGTTAGGATTAAAAAGACCTTCATAATGAGCAGCTGATATTTCAAGTTTAAAATTGACAAATTTTAAATCTTGCCTTGAACTGCCCTTCTTCACCAATTTATAGCATACTATTTGCCCTCTATCAATTTGCAGATATTTCATTACATACAATATTATGATTTCTTCAGTAACAGACGTTTTGAATGATGACAAGTGCACCCATTTGAATTTGAGTGCCACATTTAGTTCAGAATTATTGGATTGGCCAACCACAACTCTACGCGTTCTAGCAGATTTTTTCCTCCTAGTAACATTATTCCACTCAGAATTTACATTAACAAAATTATCAGCGGCAAAGTTAGCTTTACAGATAGAATGGTTGTCAATAACAACACCACCAATAGCGTTAGTATCATTAACCACAATATCATCATCACAATTCACATTATCTGCAATAACAGCAACAGCATCCATCTGACAAATGTTATCAACAGCACACGGAGCAGCAGCATCATTAACAGCAATTGAAGCAACAGAGTTATTAGCAGCATTCTTTTTAGCTTTACCTTAACCACCAGAGAATAGAGGACCCAGAGAAGTTGTTGTTTGTTTAGATTGTACAAGAGAAGGATTAGGCAGATTAGGAAATAAACCAGTATTGACGTCAACCTCATAAGCAGCAGCGGCGTCATTAACAGCAATTGAAGCGAAAGAGTTATTAGCAGCAGCCTGTTTAGCTTTACCATCAGAGAGTTGAGCGCCAAGAGAAGTTGTTGTTAGTACGGATTGCTCTAGAGAAGGAATAGGCAACTTCTGAAATAAACCGGTATTGTGCATAGGCAAACTGGAGTGAGATGTATTTTGCATTGTTCTCCAAAAATTGTGAGAATAACATTTTGATTTGCTCAATTTCACATGATATGAGACTTATTTTTATACCCTCCACTGTAAGTGATAGAGGGTATATATCAGTTTGTCATTCTGATTATAACATATAGAAATAAGGCTTTGCGACACCATAAAGTAAATATATTCTTGATCCTTATAACAACCGGAGTCGGTATAGCCATGTCCGTCTGTCCGTCTGTTGAAAACATTCTCACGACTTCAATCGACGACAACGCGGTTTGGTTTTTGGCCAGAATGTTTCACGTATTCCTGAGCAGTTCGGTATTGAAAATCAACGAAATTGGTCCATTGTAAAAAATTTTATGATTGGAAACGTAAAAAAACTCATAAAATGTTCACATTAATTGTTGTAGTTTTATACTAAACTACTCCTTTTGCCGTGTGGTGAATTTCCATGTTGAAAACCTTTGTTGTTCTTTATAATAGGCAAGTACTTTCGAATGTTTAGATGTACTTTCATGTGTTCATACATTTATATGAATTTTGTCACACTTCATCTAAGGTCGCTGTGGCCTGATGGGTAAAGGGTTGCGCGTTGGAGTCTGAGGGTTGTTGGTTCAACTCTCGTCCCAGCTTGTTTTTTTTTTAACAGTTCTTCAAAAAATGCTGTTTTATTTTTAAGCTTATTTTTATATTTTTTAAAAAAGTACATTTTCTTAAAAAAAAGGTCGTTTTTAGAATTTAATAGTTTGCTGGTTAACACTAAGGTGGAGGGTATCAAAGATTCGGCACAGCCGAATTTAACACTTTTACTTGTTTGTATTAATTCCCGCGATGTTTGTAAACAATTGTCACAATTAAAGACAATATTTTCAAAGTTATTGAGGTCGTTAAATGCACCATCATCTTCTATTTTGGCACATAATTGATGAAACTTGCAGCGGCAGACTTCACAAATAATGCTGCAGTTTTTTTTTTGAATGATACTGAAATACTTCGAACAAGTTATCAATTGTGAGCGCGCCCACTTAACCGATATCATCTTCTCAACTTAACCAATAAAATTCTAAAGGTTCATATAACCATAATCAAAAAACCTAATCGAAGTTTTTCATTTAGAAAAAAAAAGAGAGCCAAACAACATCGGTTGACTTCTTTTGAAACACCTTGTACTTATAAATAGAAAGTGGCGCAGCAGTTCCTCCGTCCGTTCACCTGATCATCGTGTCCGTTCCTGTAGTAAATGTAGAGAAATGTTATAGACGTTTTCCATAACTGTTTTCTCGGGAATGCGCTCGATGGGTTTCCACTATATGGTAGTAGAAAGAAGTGATATCATTCCGGGTCCAGTTGCTTACTACTTGTAGTCGCTTTGTCACCAAGCCGCCAAAGCAGGTTCGTTCTTGATGTCTACCTCAATGGGATGAAATGAAGGTATTATGCCAATTCACAGGTCGTTGTGACTCTTATTGCCCCACTGATACTCACGCAGCACATGAATTGAACCGTTTGCACTTATTCAATACTACATATTTTCTACATTGATATCCAACAGACTGCACACGTGCTAGACTACTTTGTCCTTATCACGTTTTGATAGAATTAGAGTGTCATCTTAGGGCACAGACTTTAATTTGACCTCAAAACTTCTACACAAAGTGACTAACATCTGTGACCCTGAGCCTTTCAAATGCCGATTCCAATCCAAAAATAAACAAAATAATGTCACACATACAAGTATTTGTAGCTTTAAAAATGCCGGTAAAAATCTGTTACAATGTAGTACGTACCATTTCAAGACCTACGGAGATGTCATATACGTAAACATTTGTTTGGAAATTATGTCGCTCTAAACATCTCTCAAGTCACGTGTAAAGTTTAAATGTCATGGAATCTACCCATCTGACTACAGAACCTTTGCCTAATGGCGTCTTAGTTATCACCGTGATAACTTAAATGACAAAGTAGTACGAGTACCATTCGCATGAGACAAGTGTTCATCTGAGCGAATGAGCGATGTTGACGTTGATTATACGCAACATGTGGCAATTGAACACATTATCATTAATTATAAATGCAAACACACATACGCATCTGCTCCTTTAAAATAATATTTCGTTCAAATGTTAAAATTTCGACACTGGAATACTTATACATACTTATGTCTTATTTACATTCGTGCATATGGTGGCATATGGCTTAATGTGTATGTAGTTTACGACATATGTACATGCATAGAAATGTAAGTGTAGGAAGGAACATTTTGTAAACTGATGGGTGATGTTGCCCCATTATATTACAGCAAACTCGACAGTTAGTTTTACACCGTCTTGCAGAAATAGGGGACCCTTTTAAAATGATTGCCTTGAATGACATACAATTCACAGAAGCGCCAGATAAATAGTTATTCAAATTCTTTAAAAAAATCCACACTATCTACAACCTAATGCCAGTAGAAGCTGCAACATTTTATCACCTATATGCTGAAGTATCCTTATCCAAGTGGATCTTTCACATCTGACAACCTTTCAAAGAATTTAATGGGAATCCATTTGTTATTCCACATCAAGTCAAGTGTTTATTTAATAATAAAATGTAATAGATTTCATTGTCTCGTATCACAACACATCTGTGTCTGCTCTTTAATGTAACACAAATATTTCGTATATTATCTTTTATGTCATCAATAGAAACTGTTCCATTAACTTGGCAAAGGAGATGGAAAGTTTGCCGCCCCATTACGAATTTGTGGTACAAAATATTTCTCCCTCAGTTGCCGGTTCACTGGATGTCATGTTAATATCATTTTATTAAATGTAATATGATTTCATATAAACTTTTTCCACGAAAATACATTTCTAGTTTGGTTTTTCTTTACGAGTTTTCATCCATGACTTTTAGCGTCTCTCCACTTAGTTTTGTTATTGTATTATCGAAATCAAAATGAAAGAGCTCGAAGTATGTTTTCGTTGTGTTGTTGTCGTTTGCTTTTATTTGTAGCTCAAATTTCCTAATAAAATCATATCTGTAACACTCAAGTCAAAGCGAATGATAGTTAGCACTAAACAGATCAGGATGTTATTTATTACTTACCCATCCTTCAACAGTGGAACCTCAAATATTTTAGGTTATTTAATTAGTCTGAAATTAATAGCTAATCAGCTATTGCAGCCGGGTGTTGACGCAATACAACAACCTACCCTCATCCTCATGTGTCAGAATATTGTGTATTAAGATGGGTTTGTATCGAACCGGAAATAGTTTTGGGCAAAGACAAAGTAAGTGCACAATAAAAAAAATGTTACACTGAAAAATTTCTGTATTCAATGAAATACAATAAATTCAGGACACAAAAACGTATGAAGTGTCTAATATTTTCATTCATATAAATTTTTGTATAAATTTCGCTTTTTGCTTAAGCAACAAATTGTTAAAGATGCGTAATAATAGTCCCTCACTGGCCCTTGATGTTGGCGAGATATTTAGGAAAAACTATATTTCCTTAAACAAATTTCCTTGTATTTTGCCTCATATTTGACAATAGTTTATCTAACTAAATAGTTATTTTAAAATGGAGAAAATTATTGCAATAACGACACCAAGTGTTATAACAAAAATAGGAATTTTTAAAATCTAGCAAGTTTTGTGGAAATTGCAGGATTTTGAAGACGAAATATTGAAAAAACATAAAATTTTTTACTCTTGTTGGAAATAAGATGCCTTGACATTTTTACAAAGAGCAAAAAAATTTGTTCTAAGCCATGCAATTCATTTAAATGTTTTGAAAAGATAAGTAAACGTTCATTGATTTTATGTCTAAACTTTTTTAAAAAAAAATGAACTTTTGAAGAAAAATATCTAGACGGTGAAAGTTGCCTCGCGATTTATTTAACCTAATTGTGATATGTGCATTTTTTCTCAATATACTTGTTCAAAATTGTTACTACTGAACGCCAAATGCGGAAAATACAGGGAATTTGGGAAAAAAATTGGAAAAGGGAAAAAATTTTAAATTGTTTTTGGTATTCAGGGCTTGTATTGGGACCATACATGGAACAAATTAATTATATGACAATTATAATTTGTAGTTTAGTTTGAATTTACTGTCCAAATGCAAATTCAAAAAACTTTCAATATCTGGCAATTTTGTTTTTCAAATATTTTATACAGTACATTTTTATGAATTGGAACGTACTATGAGGCAATACCTATCCAAGTCACAAACCTCTACATATAAAATACTTTAAAAGCAGAATTGCCAGCTGGCAAACCAAATCAATATATTTAAAATCATTACAATTGGCATCCGATTCCACAACCTGCATTTGCATTGCTTGAGCAAATGCAAATTCAAAATGTTTTAATTGCCATTGCAAACAATGGTAATTCTTGTAAATTTGGATTAGATAAAGTAATGCAATTTAAAATCCAATGCTAATTAAACAACCCATGTATGATTGGGACTAATATTTAATATTTTGATTGTTTTATAGTTACTTTATGTTAGGCGGAAAATAAACAGTCAAATTGTATATTCATACCACATTTGCATCAATATTTTTTGATTGTTCAAAATGCCAAATAATTTCGAAACTATTTAAATAAAAAAAATTGTTTATAACCCACAGATTTTTTGATATTTCTTATGAAGATATCAATACTTATGTATGTTCGAGGGGCAGTATCTACAGCTACGTACCAATATCGTATCCTATACTTTAACGTTATTAGTCATACTAACATGCCCGGATGGTGTTTGCAAATTTTGAACAAATAGAGAGATTTTCACCACCAGTGTGCTACGAGCTTTCTAGTTTTACACTCACTGATTGGTGGCCAGAAATGATTCCTTCATTGGGCAGTCCAAGCAGCTCACTACTTCCACGCAGTATGTCCTGGGCAATGGCTTATCGGAAACCTCCGTTAGCTAGCTAAAGTGAGAAGGCGAAACGAATGAGCAACCTGAGTGGTAATGCGATCACTGATACGTCTCAGGATTACTAGGTGACCCTGTCACTGAAGGTCTTCGAAGTAGTGGACATATTCTTCTGTCCTTTGAAGGCGGATGAGCCAACACCCCTGGCCAACGGCGGATCAAAATTGAAGAAACCAAAATCCAGTTTCGACACACTGCATTCTGGTCAGCGTCTGATCCAAAATGATCGGCTGAAACATAATCATCCTGGCAGTAGGTAAAATGCAAACCACGGTGGGCTGGGTTTGCCTCCCGCCACCGTTATATCGGTAATGAAAATACACAGAAAATATGATGAGCATATTTGACGACCCTCGCAAACGTTATAAGGACCATGATTTAAGGATATGTACCTGGAATGTTCGAACGGAATACAGGACTGGTGCCACTTTCCAACTGGCGGATGTCCTCGGAAAATATAAAGCTGACATCACGGCGATCCAGGAAATGCGATGGACAGGATATGGTTGCACCAGAAAGAAAAACTTCGATATTTACTACAGCTCCCATGAGCGTAAGCACGAATTTGGGTGCGGATTTATAGTAGGCAAGAGACTGCGGCACCTAGTTTCGAGGTTCAACCCAGTGAGTGACCGCATAGCCACAATTCGCATCAAAGGGAAATATTTCAACATCTCGTTAATTTGTGTGCATGCACCCACAGAGAATAAAGATGATGAGGTCAAAGAAACATTTTATGAGCGCCTGGAGGAAGTATATGAACGCTGGCCTGACCACGACATTAAGATTATTCTAGGCGATTTTAATGCCAAATTAGGAAAGGAAAGTGTCTTTCAACCAACCATCGGCGATCACAGTCTACATGATACCACCTCCGAATAAGACTGATAGACTCTGGAATAAGACTGATAGACTTCGCTGCTACAAATAACATGGTAGTTAGTAGCACACGATTCCAGCATAAGGACATTCATAATGCGACCTGTATATCTCCTGATCAACGGACGAAAAACCAGATTGATCACTTGGTAATAGATGGCAGGCTCTCTTCTAGTGTAATGGATGTACGTGTTATTCGAGGTGCCAATATCGACTCGGATTATTACCTGGTGGCTGCGAAAGTTCGCACGAGATTGAGCAGGGCGAAAAACGTACGGAGCCGAACACAGGAAAAGCTGGATATTGACAAGCTATGAATACCGGAGATATCAATGTCCTATCGACAGAAACTCTCTCTCCTGCTGGAGCAGAATACCCCCCCTCCCGAAGACCCAGATGCGCAGTGGAAGCACATCACCCATTCTTTGGAAATCGCTGCAATGACTGAACTTGACTATCAAAAACCGCAGAAGGATAAGCCATGGTACGACGAAGAATGTCGCATTGCAACTGATGAAAAAGACGCTGCACGTATGCCAACGAATCAGTCAGTTAGAACGCGTGCTGCGAGTGAGCGGTACAAGAGGCTGAGAAGAGGCTTAGGCGAAAAAATAGCAGTGGGAGCAGAGAGAGAGTGAAAGAACCGAAAAGTGCAGTATGGATGGTGAATCGCGAAAGTTTTTCCAGAGGGTAAGAAGATCGACCAACAGGCCTAAAAATGGGCTGCCCTCCTGCAAGGACGAGAATGGGTGACTGAGAAGCAGTGTGTACTTAAAATGTGGAGAGATATAGAGAGCGATTAGCGATTTTTTATTCGGAAAATTTTAGTTTTGCCGATTTTTAAACAAATATGGTGACCTATTGGTTGAAGCCTCCTATGTAGATAACAATTTTATTATGTTTGCAAATGGACGCATCGTTTCCGAGTTATAGCCACTTTTTTATTTCAACGATTTTCTTATTTTGGCGATTTTTTAAAAAAATAGTCTTCCATACGAATGGGTTCACTTAATGAAAAAATTCTTAGAAACGCTCAAAAATTTGTTGTTTTTTCGATTGGACGCTCCGCTCCGTTTACGAGAAATAGAAATTTTTTAAAATTTTTTCGTATTTTCAGTCAAAAATAGGGATGGGTTGCCCTGGTTAATCCAGTACCCTTCGTGGTGGGTAACTACCCATTTTTTTCACCATTACCCTGAGGGTAATGGGAAATCATGATGGGCAATTCCCCATTGTCGTGGGTAACTATCAGGGCGGGTTAATTTTTTCTTTTGATGAAGCGTATAGCAAAAACGTAATCTATAGGTGATTTTGAAAAATTTTGCTCAAGAGACCATAGCTCTAAGTCGGATTTGGAGCCCCCCACAATTTCAAAATAGATATTTTTCCATATATACATAGAATAATTTAATTAAATTCGTCATAAAATCGGATAGAATTATAGTAGATTTCTCAATGTGGGCTTGTTTGAAAAGTATTTTTATCACCTTTCAGAATCTGTATTGATACCAATATTTTTTTTTATTTTTAGATATTAGATATTAGGAATTTTTTATCGAAAAATAGCCTAAAATTAACTTTTAACTATTAAATTCTGAATTTTCTTAGATTTTTTTTTTGCAGATTATGAAAGTTCAGATAATTTCCAACAACTTTTACTACGATCAATTTTTTTGTTTTTGAACTCCTTTTTGTGGGGAATCGATCTGAAAAAATCAACATTTTCAAGGTTTCAACAAAAAAACACTATTAACACTAATATCTATTTTGAAGATTTGGGGGGCTCCAAATCCGACTTAGAGCTATGGTCTCTTGAGAAAAATTTCTCAGAATCACCTATAGATTAGGTTTTTGCTATACGCTTCATCAAAAAAAATCGTTCCATACAATTTGACCCGCCCTAGTAACTACCCATTATTTTCCTCAATACAATATGGGTAATGGGTAATAGTAATTCCCCATAGTCGTGGGCTACCCAGGTAACCCATTACCCACGAAATACGAACCCTGTCAGATGCCTAACAACTGTGCCTGAATAGATACCACCGGTTGATCATCAATCGTTTATATACAAACTCAAATATGTAATTTATATATGCGAATTAGTATCGATCGAAGACGCCTAAATTCCAACACCCACTGAAAGGTCCATAACTGCAACACAAGGACAGAAAGCTTTCTTCCTCTATGTTACTTATTTTCCTCTTGTATACTAGCATTGCTGCAGTGCTTGGATGTGAGTTTGAATCTATATCACAGAGTTGTATTTTTCTATGGTATAGCTTTTTGATGACCGGGCTAGTGTCAGTTAAGATTAAGTCGAACATACGAAGCTTTCGATTAAATAGTACATGTTTGTGGTTTGTTGTTTGTGGTTTGTTATGTTCCTGACGATAAAACTACAAAGGGTTTTGAAATAGAGTAGCTTGTTGCTACTAGTGTACAATTGTACACCTATAATTGGGCACACAATATAACGTTGCAAAATAGAACAAATCATGTTTTCTCATTTGGTTTTCCGCAAACAAGCAGAGAAAAGTCGATAACTCGAAACAGACTTGGGTATTCTCTTTGTTACTCCGCAAGAATGAAGAAGATTACCAATTAAGGAGACATGTCTCCACCCACATTATTTTGAAGGCAGTAATTAAGATCTGCATTGGCAGAGGCAATCAGGTGTAGCACTGAAAATACCCCGAAATTGCATCTTTTGCGTGGACTCTAATTGTAAATCATGTATTGCTTGTGAGAAATGTTAGCGATTCATTTGTATGCAAGTCGTAAAATAAGACCACATCCATATGACAACGTCACATATCTTAACATGTTTTCTAATGTCTAGTCAATAAACAGGTTTATTTTACCCAGTCAATAAAAACTCACACCGGAGTTATACTTGACATGCTAGCATTTCAAAACTTCACATACTTATGTATTCATACCTGACCATACCACCTAAGCTATACATACTCAACCCCTCAAACAATATTCCATTCCCATCAAAAATAAAAATAAATAAATCTGTCCTCGTTACATCGCATGCTCTTCATAAACCATGTATTTAAACATTGTATTTTTATATTGTTACACTTTGTTTAAATAAATAAAGGACATACTTTATATATTCATGTATATATGTACATGCCACGAAAGGACAGGGGTGAACTTCTCACAATCAGTGAGTTGAACCCTTTCTAGTTTTATACTCGCAGCCATTGAAACTCCCACTTTGCCAATGCACCTACAGATAACACTTCCACAAGTGTGTGTGTAAATATACCAACACGTTCGAATTACGATATCTATATTTCACTTTTATCGTAGACCGGAAGTTAGGTATCTATCAAATGTAAATCATTCTTCGAGTATAGGAAATATTTCCTGCAGTTTGAAAAAATAAATAGATATTTATTTATGTACAAAGTGCATTCTATTGCCATTAAGTTCGCAAATTCACTTTGAAAGCGACATTATTGTTTTGATTTTATTAAAAATATAATATGGATATCGACTATAAACTGATTTTATATTATTTCTTACCTACAGCCCTATATGAGGTTATATACTAACAAAATGATTATATACGACTGTATTTTTAAATTTTTAGAAACATATAGTTTAATTATAATTATTTGCCGCAAGGTAAAAAAATTTAAAGACAACAAATAATTAAAAATAATTTATATTTACATATTCCGTTATGCCAACCTCCCAGATCATTATTAATTTGAGGACTGGAGATTGCCAGAATTTCAAATCAGTTTTACATGAAAACTCTTTTTCTATTCTATACTCACTATAAAAGTTTATACAATTTTCTCTTTTCTCCCTTAAAGGATGATTACATGTAACAGCATGTAAGTTATTGTACTATAATTATACTATAGCTGTCAGCTATAAATATGTAAACACGGACAATTAAGTGAATTTATTTTTTTAAATTCTATATCTACGTCTGACAGTTTGTTTATTGAACGACATAAATGCCATGGGTCAAGTTTAAAATTTATTATGAACCCCTGTTCCAATTTGAGATTATCTGTGCCCTTGCTAATATTCTGTCTTTAGAGGCATAATCAATCATAAATGCATACAGAGAAGAATTTCGTTGTCACATCTATATTTACAGCCAACTAAAATTTGGCGGTTCCTTGGACTAACACATTATTCCGTTGTGATTACCAATAATTGTGTTCCTTATCACGAAATGTTGTGCATATCAAGTGATTTATAATTCAGTTGTGGTTTCAAGAACTGAAATATTTAGATGAAGCCACAGCAACTACAAATAAATGTGATGTGTCAATCGTGTTTTAGGTCTAGCAATCAATTATCCTATAAGGTGAATATTCTAGTTATACTAGTTGGATCAACGAAAGATTTAAAAACTAATTCGTTTCTACTAAATAATATATTGGTTTGCTCAACTAAATACTTCAAATTGATGGCTGTCACAACCATTTGTTGATGCCATAACCTATTATGAATTTTATAGGAAAAAACTAAAAACAAATACTTTTAACTAAAATTATGTATTTTATACTTATATTTAAATGTAAACAAAATTATTATTATTTATAACCAAGCTTCGTATTTCGTGGGAAATGGGTTAGACTGGGTAACACATCCCCATTTGTGATCGAAAATATGAAGAAAATAGAAAAAAATTTCTATATCTCGGAAATGGAGAGTCGAATCGAAAATTTGAATATTTGAGTGTTTCTAAGCGATTTCCATAAAGTGGTCCAATTCGTACGGATTTTTGGAACGAGGTTCATTATCGCACGCTGCGGGATGGGGGCTAAATGAAAAAATTTTAAACAACTTTATTTTAACTACTTTATTACTACCCACTATTATCAACTATATTGGGTACTTTTGGTTTGGTTTGGTTCAAAGGGAAGTTTTCTATATGGAGCCTTTGTATTACATATTTTAGTTTTGAACCCAATAAAAAGTAAATTTCGAAAAGCCAAAGTGCAAGACTGGCAAATCAATGAAATATTACCCTGAGCATGGAATTACATTTGGCAGCACACTTACACTTACACTCGTACTTTTGGTTTGGTTTGTGTCTAGACTAACATATCGGAGGATATTTTTGGTTTAACGGAAAATTTTCTAGGTGGAGCTTGTTTACTACATATTATAGTTTTGAACCGAATAAAAAGTAAATTTAGAAAAGCTGAAGTGAAAGAAGTTTAAAGAAATAACATTTTCCTAAGTAAGTGCGTTTTCTTAAAAAAAGTAAATTTGCTCAAAAAAAAAACCTTTTGATATTCTCAAAATATTTACCTTTTATTAAAAAAAAACTTTAAGATAAGAAGTACCTTTGCTTAAAAAAGTAAATTTTCTTACAAAAAGTACATTTTCTTAAAAAAAGTAATTTTTTTAAA
Organism: Phaonia tiefii; assembly: GCA_963931995.1. Classification (NCBI taxonomy): domain Eukaryota; kingdom Metazoa; phylum Arthropoda; class Insecta; order Diptera; family Muscidae; genus Phaonia; species Phaonia tiefii. The sequence continues at coordinate 91,824,976 of OZ008367.1, forward strand.
TAAGTATCTTTTCTTAAAAAATTACATTGTCTTACAACAAATTGAATTTTCTTAAAAAAATTAAATTTTCTTCAAAGAGTACCTGTTTTGTAAAAAAAAAATAAATTTTCTTGAGATAAGTAACGGGGTTTTCAATAAGAGCGCTACAAAAGTTTTTTTTTAAATAAAACCGGTTTTAGATACCAATGAAATTCTGTATTCCTGTGAAAGTACGTTCGATGCCATTATGTATGGAACTCGATTTATTTTGCATGGCCCACGGACACGCTTGCAGAAGTCCAGATTCTGAACCCAATTTTCGACGGTTTTCAAGCATAAATCGGCCAATACTGCTGCAATTTCACGTTCGATATTCGTACGAAGTTTAACAATCGTCGCTGGCTTGTTGGCATAGACCATAGACTTGACGTAGCCCCACAGGAAATAATCTAACGGCGTCAAATCGCACGACCGAGGCGGCCAATCGACTAGGCCATTTCGTGAGATAACATGTTCACCAAACTCGGTTTCCAATAAATTGATTGTGGCATTCGCTGTGTGGCTTGTGGCGCCGTCCTGTTGGAACCACATGACCTCCAAGTCCATATTATCCAATTGGGGCCAAAAATATTCGGCTATCATTGAACGGTAGCGATTCGCATTCACAGTAATGTGCCGGTCTTGAACATCACGGAAGAAGTACGGCCCAATGACGCCGCCGGCCCATAAACCGCACCAAACCGTAATTTTTTCGGGATGCAATGATGACTCATGGATTACGTGTGGATTGCTGTCTGACCAATAACGCATATTTTGCTTATTGACGAAGCCATTGAGCCTGAAATGAGCCTCATCGCTGAAGATGATTTTCCGATGAAAATCCGAATCACTTTCAAGTTGTTGGTCAGCCCAATTCACGAACATACGACGCTTATTGTGGTCAAGCGGCTTCAGTTCTTGCGTCAATTTGATCTTGTAAGGATGTAGGCCAAGATCTTTTCGCAAAATTCGCCACAACGACGTCACAGAGATGCCCAACGCTTGAGAACGTCGTGTGGGAGACACATTTGGGCTTTCTTGAACTGAAGCCTCAGCGGCAGCAATATTCTCGACACTACGGGCACTTCTTTGTCTCACTGGCACGGGAACATTTTGTACTGTGCCTGTGGATTCAAATTTTTCCACTAGACGCTCAATTGTTGATCTGGTAGGACGATTATGACGACCATAAATTGGACATAGCGCTCTTAAAGTTGAGGCCACTGACTCCAAATTTCGGTAGTCAATTTAATAATTTCGACTCGTTGTTGGCTCGTATATCTTTCCATGATGAAATGGCAAACCTTACTGAAGAGAAATGTCAAAAGAGCGGGAAAAAATATGGCGTCGTTTGCAGTTCCTATCGATTTAATTTTGTAGCGTCTCTGTTGAAAACCCCTTTACCTACTCTTAAAATTGTACATGTTCTTCCGTAAAAAAAGCTTTCCTTCGAAAAAAAATATACCTTCTCTTAAAAAATACATTTTCCTAAAAAAATCCTTTTCTTAAAAGTACTTTTTCTTAATAAAAATAATACCTTCTCTTTTTTTTCTTGAGATAAGTAGCCTTTCTGAAAATAAGTAAATTTTCTTAAAAAAAATAACCTTTTCCTAAAAAGAGTACCACTTGTTTAAAAAGCACCACTTCTTAAAAAAAGTACTTCTTTGTAAAGAAAATCATACTCTTAGGCTTTTTCTTACAAAAAACATTAGCGTTTACTAAAAGAAGTACCTCTCATCAAAGAAAGGACCTTTTCGGGAAAATATAATACATATTCTAACAAAAGGGACCTAAAAATATTATTTTTTTAAAAAATACATTTAATAAAGAAAATATTTCTTAAAAAAAGTTTATCATTTTACAAAACGTATTTTTTCTTAAAGATCCATTTAGATTACAGTATTTTTCAACAGGCGCCTTAGACGTGTTGGAACTATCTAGTACATAATATATAGCGAAAGGAGCTTCGTTATTTTTTTGTTATACATCAATATCTCAATAAAGGTCATCTCAAGGCCATCTATATCTCAATAAATGGAGATATAGTTTTTTAAAAAAGAAGGTGTTTTGCAAATGCATCTTCATGATTCCTGGCAAACCGTACAGCTAATTCAGATCTAGCTACAGATCTTCATGAGCTTTCGAAAAATTCATCAAACTAAATGCAAAAGAAATCTCATCTGAATTGAGAATTTTTCACTATCCAAATGTTCGAAAAATATTGCAAGCAAAACACACAAGAAAACATTTGCAAACAACTTCTTTCCATCTCCAGGGAACCATCGTTTTTTTTAAAAAAATCTCCAAAATAAGAAAATCACTAAGATAAAAAATAGCTATAACTCGCACAAGATGCGTTCCATCGCAAAAATAATTTTTTATACCTCCATTAGAGGCTGAAACTAATAGATGTCTTTAACACGGCATCACTTCTTTTTGTAAAAAATCGCTAAAACGCCTTAAGTCCATATTTCGGAAATGGAGCGTTCAATCGAAATATAACAAAATTTACGAGTTTCTAAGGGGTTTTCTTAAAGTTGTACAACTAGTATGGACGATTATTTTTTTTAAATAGTCAAAATAAGAAACTCGCTAAAATCAAAAATAGATAACGGGTTTTTCAACAGAGACGCTACAAAAGTAAATCGATAGGGAAAGCAAACGACGCCATATTTTTCCCCGCTCTTTTGACTTTTCTCTTCAGTAAGGTTTGCCATTTCATCATGGAAAGATATACGAGCCAACAACGAGTCGAACTTATTAAAATTTACTACCGAAATTTGGAGTCAGTGGCCTCAACTTTAAGAGGCCAACTTTAAAAGGCCTCAACAATCAGCGATGAGGCTCATTTCTGCCTGAATCTCTTCGCCAATAAGCAAAATATGCGTTATTGGTCAGACAGCAATCCACACGTAATCCCCTGAGTCATCATTGCATCCCGAAAAAATTACGGTTTGGTGCGGTTTATGGGCCGGCGGCGTCATTGGGCCGTACTTCTTCCGTGATGATCAAGACCGGCACATTACTGTGAATGCGAATCGCTACCGTTCAATGATAACCGAATATTTTTGGCCCCAATTGGATAATATGGACTTGGAGGACATGTGGCTCCAACAGGACGGCGCCACAAGCCACAGAGCGAATGCCACAATCAATTTTTTGGAAACCAAGTTTGGTGAACATGTTATTTCACGAAATAGCCCAGTCGATTGGCCGCCTCGGTCGTGCGATTTGACGCCGTTAGATTATTTCCTGTGGGGCTACGTCAAGGTATGGTCTATTCCAACAACCCAGCGACGATTGATGAACCGTTGAAAATTGGGTTCAGCGTTTGGACTTCTGCAAGCGTGCCCGTGGTGGCCATGCAAAAGAAATCGAGTTCCATACATAATGGCATCGAACGTACATTCACAGGAATAAAGAATTTCATTGGTATCTAAAACTGGTTTTGTTTTATTTAAAAAAACTTTTGTAGCGCTCTTATTGAAAACCCCGTTACAAAATTACGATATTTATACCACCAACCATCCTGCAGGAACGGGAACGGGATATTTATACCACCAACCATCCTGCAGGAACGGGACTAGGGGGTACCGCCATTATAATTAAAAAAGATATTAAACATAGCCTAATGAATATCACAATAAAAACTTAATTTACAGTCCACTGCTATTTCAATAGAAGGAAATCATAGACCAATGGTTGTAACTTCCATATATTATCCACCACTGCGCGCCACTACTAAAGAACACTTCAAACGGTTTTTCCTGACCCTGGGATCAACGTTTTTAGTTGGAGGAGACTTTAACGCCAAACACCAAATGTAGTGTTTAAGATAAAACAATACCAGAGGTAGAGAGCTTTACAAGTGTATAATGCCTGAACATCTCGATCACTTATTTACTGCAGAGCCGACATATCCAAGAAAACTTGACACCCAAGAAAACTCAAGACTTAATAGACTTTTGTGTCATAAAAAATATAGACTAACAAAACTGTGTTATCTCTTCTTGTTTAGAACTGTCCTCGGACCATACTCCAGTAATGGTGACAATACAATCGCAAGTAAACGAAGTTATCCTAAAACCCACACTGCACACACACAAATAGAACTAACTGGAGTATGTTTAAGATTGCTTGCTCCAACAAAATAAATCTAAATATCTCACTTCGAAACGGCGAAGAAATAGGGGAAGCATTTCGCACATTTATAACCTCCATCCAGGAAGCTGCTTGGGAATGAACACCCGAAAAAAAGAAGAGACCACTCACAGAGAATACTAACTGGGATATTAAAACACAAATTGGTGAAAAACGTAAACTCAAAAAGACCTATCAAACAACAGGACACCACAGTGATAAGAGCCGCCCCAATAAAGCCATTAAAAAATTAAAGAAAAAATTAAATTCCCAAGAAAACTCAGAACTTGGTGTCTATATTTCAAAACTTTCACCTATTGAAAACCACAATTACAATCGACATAAAAGTTTGACATTAAAACAGACAGAATCCCCCAATTAAAACCCCCAGTGGTACATGGTCAAAAACGGATAATGACAAAGCTGATACATTTTCCAACCACCTCTCAAATGTCTTTAAGCATTTCCATCAACCAGAAACGGTTACCACATTCTAAACTTTCTCTCATCTGCAGGGAAAATTGACTTTCCTGTGATGAGCACAGATAACAAGGAATTAACACTTATTATCCGAACAAGAAGAAGCCCCGGCCGTTGATCTAATTACGACACAATTATGAAGGAACTACCTGTAAAGGCGATAACCCACTTCATAAATCTTATAAATGCGGTATTTAGAACAGGCTGCTTTCCCGTACAGCTTAAGGTAATTATAATGATACCATAACCTGGTAAACCCCCCGAGCACGTAGACTCATACAGACCAATAAGCCTCCTTCCTCATACAGACCAATAAGCCTCCACGTATACTCATACAGACCAATAAGCCTCCTTCCTGTTATGGGGAAAATCATTGTCAAACTACTGCAAATGAGATTAATACCTATTCTCCAGTCAAAAGAACTTATACCAGACCATCATAAAAAAAATCTTCCATAAGAATTGAACCACTATATAAAAAAACCCCCTAGAAACCAACAAAAATTGGTTATTTTTTCGGTTGGACGCTCCGTTTTCGAGATATACACATTTTTTCAAAATTGTTCTTATTTTTGATCGAAAATGGGGATGGGTCACCCTGGCTAACACATTACCCATCGTCGTAGTTAATGAGCAAAGACCGCTTACCCATTCCTCATGTGTAATGGATAATCGTGCCGGGTAATTTCCCATTGTCATGGGAAGCACCCATTATTTCCCTGTGCCCTGTGGGTAATGAGTAAACGTTCATTATCATGATATGGTGATATGTATGGGTTACACATGGGGGGTAAATACGAACTCTGTAACCACATACCAACAGGTATAATTTAAAAATATCATATGTATGTTTAAGTTAATTTGTGTCATCCGCAATAATATAGTTCCTCCAGACAAGTGGCCACAATTCGTTGCATGTTTGTGAAGGCGTCAATAGTAGCGTCAGATTCTCACTTCACCTCATATAAATATTTTCCCATTACATCCCATGATGGGCTAGGGGAGGCCTTTCTCATAGTAACTGAGCTGTGCGCTTTCCAGTTTGACCTCACTGACAGTTTTTACAGTTTTACACCGGTTCCGAACGGATGTTTGAGAAGCTATTTCCCAGCTTTTTACTCGATAGTGTCGCCGTCACCAAGGAAGTTTGTGAAGGCGTCAATAGTGGCGTCAGATTCTCACTTCACCTCATATAAATATTTTCCCATTACAGCCCATGCTGGGCTAGGGGACGCCTTTCTCATAGTCACTGAGCTGTGCACTTTCCAGTTTGACCTCCCTGATTGCGACGTACAGTTTTACACCGGTTCCGAACGGATTTTTGAGAAGCTATTTCCTGGCTTTTTACTCGATAGTGTCGCCGTCACCAAGCGAGGTTTTGACTCTGATGTGTTGTGATCGATCCATGTTCCGTCCGCGGTTATAAAGCCGTCCACGAACTCCTGCGGATTGCAGCTGAACATCGTCAAACACTCATTTGAAGTAGTTATACGGTTCCGCTTATGGTCGAGTGTTAGTAATCGCAGCACCCATCGCTCGAATACATTTTTCGTGCCCAAATATTCATGTAAAATGAAATGCAACCACTCAGTTGAGATACCTACGTGCTCAGCCACGTCACGCATATTCATTTTCCGTTCCTTCAAAATCATTCCATGGACTTTTTGGCGTGACGAACCCATTTGGACGACCTCACTTGTATTGGAACGACCACAACCACATGAACGAGGAATTCACTTTCGTGGAAATTCACGTCGAATTCAGTGTCTACCACAAACTAAATGACGCAGTTTCCCTAAAATTTGAGAGTCGTGTATTAACAGATGGCCGCTGGCTGAAGCAGTGTTGATTTTTAACTAAAGGCGAGGGAAGTTCAAAATAACTGATTTTATCAAGAAATTTCATTTTATTAAGATTTCTTATTTAATTCTGGACGAACGTAACGAAAACTAAATGTAGTCTTTTGAAAAAAAAAAAATCTTAATAACCTCAAACTATTTAAATATCCTTTATGTCGATTTTCGTGTTTAGGCCGGCAGTTGTGGATGAAAGTTTTCTTTTTATTATTTAAATACAACATTCTAAGTCCCATGAAGGTATTTCAAAGCGTTTCTCAACTTTGTATTTTCAGAGAATGAGCTACGAAACGAGACCAGTTGTGATCCAGCGATCGAAGAACTATAACCGGTAAGTTGTATAGCAGTAACATAGTACTTATAGATTGGACTTGGTGGTTTTCGAGCACCAGGCAACAATAGTAGAGAGTAGATGGTACTTGGTGGTAGCCGAGCACCAGACGACAATAGTTTTGGAGCACCCGAAGTGTCCCATCGTAGTAATTGTGTTATCCCTAAGCTGAGACTAGACTGTACACTGCACTTGGTGGTTTCCGCGCACCATGCGGCAATCGTTTTGGAATTCGAACGGTGGTTTTCGTGCACCCGAAATGCGCAAACGTAGTAATTGTGTTGTACCCAAGCAGTGTTGCCAGTTTAGCGCTTTAAGTGCAATTACAGCTCTTTTTTTGGTGTCTCCACCTTTTTTTGAAGAAACATGCTAAATGCTTGTTAGCACATGATTGATATTTATTGTAGTATTTTTCACATTTGGCCAAAAAAATTGTTGTAAATTTACTTTGTTAAGCAGATGAATTATACTTATATGGAAATAAACATCCTGGACAAAGAAGTTCGGTGAATTTATATGCATTTATGATTAAATTCTACATCAAACTAATTCAGTCGACTGTGTTTTTTTTTTTTGGTTTATCTATTTCTGATTATATTTGTCGAAATATTATTAAAAATATTCCACCACTGCGAACATTTTTCACCTACCAATACCCAGCTAGCATTTGAATGTTTGTTTCACGATCACGATTGTTTCGCGACTGGATTTCCAATCGTCACCACGATTGTCGGAGCAGAATTATATTTTTCTCTGCTTTTAAGACTTTGTGCTCACGATTTGTTTTTGTGTTTACTTTGTGTCACAGTCTTACATGTAGTTTTCTTATTGTTGTCTTGCTTCTTCCCGCATACTCCACCGTACTCGTGTTTTGCAAGGAGAATTTAATTATGTCTCTCTGAAATTTTAACGGGTTTTCCAATATCTGCTCAGCAGAAAACGAAAAAGATTTTGCGCATCGTCGACGATTGGATTTTGCTCATCGTCGACGATTGGAAAGTAAGAGTCGCCGTCTTGACACAGTTACTTCAGTTGCTCTGAACGTACGCGATTGGAATACGACATCGCGCACGATTACTTTAATCGTCGGCTCCGATCGTGAAAGAGTCGCGCACGATTGAAAATGCTAGCTGGGTAGTTGCATTAAAATTTTGGGGTTTTTTTCTCTGTATTGAGTTTCGATGTATTGTTTGTTTCGGTTTTTTTTTTTTTTTGTAGAAATCGCAAAGAGTTGTGCTTTCATTTTCACAAAACAAAATTCAGACCAAAAATTATTTAAAGTTTATTATATTATTATTTTTAATTATATAAGTTTAAGGTTTAAAGGTATTTTGCCTTGTTAGAGTTTATACAAATTCTCAACGCTAATTTCCTGTTAGCGCATATGTTAACCGAAATGTATAACATGAAGGATGTGTGAACTAAATATATATATCTCTCGTTTACTAAGATTTTGGTCTCTTAAAAGTTGACCTCACACTGACTGTTAAACATATGTTTATTCTGTTATTATGCAAAACTTTGCATAACACTTTTTGACCGTAAAGCCACAGTTGAGAAATTGTACGACAGGATTTTAAGAGATACACGCCATTTGATTTAAGAGAAAATATTATTACAACATATCGTTACATGGCACAGAATTTCTGAAACTGACGCACATTCAGTAAATTAATATTGCATTATAAGAGAAGAGGTATTGTTACTGCTAACATATCAGTACCTCGGAGGTAAACTACACTATGTCGTATTCGTTAACTTTTCAGTAGAGCAGTGGTCATTGACAAAAAACCTGTAAACTAGGGTTTTTGTTTTTTGTTTTTTTGCATTTGAACGTTGAACATTCGGTTCTTCTGTCTTAACGGACGCAATAATAAATTGGCGCTTTACATCATTGTCCGACAACATTAAAACTGCTCTACTGAAAAGTTAACGAAAACGACATAGTGTAGTTTACCTCCGAGGTACTATTATGTATATTGTATTTTTTTTTTTTTTTTTTTGAAATGCATGTAGATTGTGGGGTATAATAAAGTTCCCATCAATTACGTTAATGTAATATTGCGCTTTTAATTACAAATCTCGTTGTTATCAAAACAAAAAACTTATGCATGTAGGCTAACATTTTAGTAAACGCCCCAACAATTAAATTAAGTTAATCAATTGCATTCGAAATAAAAAAAAAATGGTTTTTATCAGAAAAAAATTTTAACAATTACAGTTTGAGGGTTTGAAAATTTAAATAAAATATAGCAAACGGAAACCAGCAAAGCTGGAGAGAGAAGACATTAGAACAACTCGGCGTTTGGATGGAGCGATTTGTTTAGTAAGAAAATAATTTAACTGTATGGAATAAAAGTTATTAAAAATCTGCATGGATGATTTTATTTAACAAAAATTGTTGCAAATTAGAGTTATATATCGGTTTACGAGTAAGTAACAAACAAATCATGTGAGGAATAAACAGACTCATATGAATAGAGCACTTAAAAATTGTTTGGAAATGTAAAACAAATGTACGTTAAAGCATACGGGTGATTCCTTGGAAATAACGTTTTTTCGGATGGCCAAATTATTAGTTTTTAACATACCTCGGATGTGATTTTTTTTTACAGTTTTTGTTTATATATACTACTATAGTGTATACCAACATCTACTGTACTACAACAATTTAAAACATTTATCAATATATTTTATACTATAGTTTTCAGAATTGCCACGATTCTGACATCCACGGTATTGACATTTCATATTTAAATTGACTTAATTCTATGCCAAATTGACGTGAGATAATTTCCTTTGAAAATCACATTTCGATGACTAAATATCGAACAAATTTCGTCACTAGGAGGGCGAGTATTATATTGCGCAATAACAAAGCGGTACCATGGTATTGACTGCTAATTTTGTGACTTACCCTTCGTAAAGAAAACACTTCACTCCAATCGATTCAATGTGGATAAATCTGTCAGCCATTGATGTAAACATAACATTTGATATACAATGGTCGAGTTCTCACAGCGAGGGCGCCTTTATACCCATCCAACATGGCGCCACAGCGGTAAAACGTAAATGTACGATATTAGGCAAAAATGCGTGGACAAAGTTCAGATCTTGTTAGTCGGGCCTAAATAGGAGATTTATGCTCGGTAAATACATAAAAATATCCTCTATCTAGGCAATTTTCAATGACCATAAAAAAATATCAATCCATCCTGCGAAATGAGGGTGGGAATATAGTATAAACCTTGATTTTTATGAAATGGACACGCCACGGTTCTGATATTTTCATTAGTTTCAGTATGTTTCATTCGAATGAGCGCGACGCAGGTGAGAATATTGTTGTGGAAAATCGTGTGTACCATAAAAGTATTGAAATTACGCGATTATTTATTTGCCGTCCCTTAATTACATGGAAATAAACGTGATGGACAAAGAAAACGTTATTTCCAAGGAATCACCCATACACTAAAAGAAAAACGCTTCGTCGCATGAATGAAACATTTTCGTTAATGTTAATGTCGTATAAACGACAATCTGGTATTCGCTGCAACGAACAATTTCATACATGATTTTCTGACAAATTTGCATATCCTTGCCTCCACAACTCACTTTTCGTTCCTGCAACAATTTTATTTAATTTGATTTTTGTAGAAAAATGGGTTAAAAATTAAAAAAAAAAGAGTAAAGATATCATATTTAAACTACTGATATTTGGTTTATCTCTTACTTTGTATAGATTGTTTTTATTATTTATTTACTTTGGGGGTTTCTCAACATTAAGTAGTTGACGAAACAATTTCGTTATTGCAACGAAACTAATTTTTATGAAGATAAAGAGAGAACAGCAGTCGAAAAAATGAACGAGCGTAAAAAAGAAGTCAGCAAGAGCAAATTGTGAGCGTGAGTGGTGGGTTACCTACACATCTTTCATGAGTTCGTTTGCAACAGCCGAAAGTGGCAGACATATTTCCCGGCGGGAATAATTTAAATAAAATTGTTAAAACAGACTTATGAATAATCTTTTATTGTGGAAAATAAATTGTGTAATTGTATGACATGGTACTGTCCTTGGAGATGAAAAGTTTTTAATATCCATTCACTTTGTAGTGACCAGAAATGATTCCTTCATTGGGCAGTCCAAGCAGCTCACTACTTCCACGCAGTATGTCCTGGTCAATGGTTTATCGGAAACCTCCGTTAGCTAGCTAAAGTGAGAAGGCGAAACGAATGAGCAACCTGAGTGGTAATGCGATCACTGATACGTCTCAGGATTATTAAGTGACCCTGGCACTGAAGCTCTTCGAAGTAGGACATATTCTTCTGTCCTTTGAAAGCGGATGAGCCAACACCCCTGGCCAACGGCGGATCAAAATTGAGAAACCAAAATCCAGTTTCGACACACTGCATTCTGGTCAGCGTCTGATCCATGATGGGCGGCTGAAACATATTCATTCAATCGACTGAAACAAATCAGTAGGTAAAATGCAAACCATTGTGGGCTGGGTTTGCCTCCCGCCACCATTAAATTGGCAATGAAAATACACAGAAAAGATAATGAACAAAGAAACCCCCCAACTGTTGACGACCCTGGCAAACGTTATAAGGACCATGATTTTATAGCCCACAGGCATCAACTGATATGTGGTATATGGCTGGGGGAAACCATGCCCGACGATTGGAGCATCCGTGTATTATGTCCTGTATTCAAAAAGCTTGATCCGTGTGTCTGTTCCAACTATCGCGGTATCAGTCTTTTATCCATCGCGTATAAGGTCTTGTCGAGCGTCTTATGTGAAAGACTAAAGCCAATTATTGAAAACCTGACTGGACCTTATCACTATGGTTTTAGACCAGGCAAGTCCACAACTGACCAAATATTCACGCTACGCCAAATCCTGGAAAAGCCCCACGAAAAGCAAATCGATACATACCACCTTTTTGTCGATTACAAAGCTGCTTTCGATAGCCACATACGGGGAAAACCGTTACGAAGCTATGTCTGAACTTGGAATTCCGGTAAAACTGATCCGCCTCTGTAGAATGACGCTGACCAACACCAAATCAGCAGTGAAAGTGGGGAAAGACCTCACTGAACCATTCCGTACCAAGCGAGGACTTAGAAAAGGCGACACACTTTCGTGCAATCTCTTCAACATCTTAATGGAGATAATAATGAGAAAGGCTGCAGTAAATACGAACAAGACCATTAACACGAAAAGCCATATGTTGCTGGCGTATGCTGACGACATAGACATCATTGGGCGAAATTTGCGAGAGGTTACTGCAGTATTTTCAAGAATCGAAAAGGAATCAGCAAAGGTGGGTCTTGCTGTTAATGAGGGCAACACAAAATGTATGGTATCTACGACTAGAGAAACCTCTCGACTTGGTCCGCACTTGAATGTTGACAACCGATTTAATTTTGAAGTGGTAGATGAATTTGTCTACCTTGGATCCGCCGTGAACAAGGACAACAACGTCAGCCTGGAAATAGATAGGAGAATTGTACTTGCAAATAGATGTTATTTTGGGCTCAGCAAGCAGTTTAGGAACAAAACCCTCTCTCGACGGACAAAAGTCCAGCTATATCAGACTCTCATTTTACCTGTCTTGACATAAGGCTCCGAAAAATTGGGTCATATCGCAAGCGGATGAAAAACACCTGAGAGTTTTCGTGAGAAAAATTCTCCGTAAAATATATGGTCCTGTTAGGGAAAACGGCGAGTACCGACGTCGCTGGAACGCAGAGCTATATAATCTCTATTCTGACGTGGACATAGCTAGACGAGTCAACGTGTGCCAATTGCGTTGGCTGGCCATGTTTTCAGAATAGATGAATATGAACCAAAAAGATTTTTGATAACATACCCGATGGAAGCAGGAAAAGAGGACGACTAAGACTCCGCTGGAGAGACCAGGCAGAATAATCCCTCCGTATCCTTGGTGTTACCAACTCTGGCGAGAAAAGTCGAAGGATAGATCCAGTTGGAAGAATATGTTGAAATTTGTTTAATTTGTTTGTTTAATTAATATGTGTAAGATCTCTGACCTCATGAGGTTGTAATATAGTCAATAAAAGAAAATTGTATGTGTTTGCTGTAATCGTTTGTGTAAATTGATTTTCTATAAATCAAATAGATAAATAAACAAAATGCAAGGAGCAACATGACAGAAAATAAAGTGACTCATCTGTAGTAGAAAAACTACCCCGAAATAAGTAACTGAACATTTGTGTGTGTGGATCTGCGAGACGGTATAAATCGCAACAAAATGTTCGTGTTTTTGTGTATTTAACCATAATTCGGTAGCGCTTGTTTCGTTCTATTTGTATTTGGACGTTGTATTTATATTCATTGACTTCAAAATGAAAACGAAGAAGTCAAAGAAACAAAGTGTTTCAAGTAAGACGATCATAAAAGCCTACAATAAAATGATCCAATCGAAAATTTAAGAAATTTTGTTAAAATAAATAAAAGGGCAGTTGCAGAAAATGCTTACAGAGCGATCACTGGCATAATGACGGGGAGATTTGGCGCTACAAATGCATGACAGAACCCTCAACACAACAACAATTGCATAATTTAAGAAAACAATGATGCGGTTCTATGTTAAAGGAGTAGAGCAAAAGGGAGTAGAGCTTATGTGCATGGTAAGTACAGAAATATATAGATATGTATGTAAATATCTTAATTAGAAATCTTAATAATAAATTCCTCATATTTGTTTTTAATTGCAGGGCCTGAATGAGATGTCCACAAGGACACTCAACCCCTCGACTACAACAATCTTCTCCAGGCGAGTGTTTCAACATGGAATGAATATAATCTATTTAACAAATAGATTTTCGAAAACAAAAATTCAAAAAATTGTTATTAAAACACCTGCAATGTGATACTAACAGTATAAAAATAAATGGTTTCCCATTACATCCCATGGAGGGACTGGGGAGAACTTCTCACAATCACTGAGCTGTGCGCTTTCCAGTTTTCACTCACTGATTGGGACCTACAGTTTTACACCGATTCCGAACGGTAATTTGAGAAGCTTTTTCATGGCTAGATACTCGATAGTGTCGCCGTCACTATGCGAGGTGACTGCCGCCGAAAGAAAATTTGAAGGTGGTCAGAGCCGGGTTCGAACCCAGTCTCTCATGTACAAGAGCCGCGCACACTAACCATTGCACCACCGACAGCCACATATATTTATGTACAATTGCCAATAAATAGTTTCAAACACACTTCAAAACATTCATTGCAGCAATGAAATAAAATCATTGTAGTAATGTAACATATTCATTACAACAATGACTCAAATTCGTTGCACTAATGAAACAAATTCATTGCAGGAATGATACTTATTCGTTGCAACAATGAAACAAATTAATTGCTGCAACGAAACAAATTCGTTGCAATAATGAAGCAAATTCATTGCAGCAACAACCATACTTTCACCACAGTAACGAACAATTTGCAGCCGATGAACACATTTTCATAACAGGAATGAAACTGTACGTTAGCTCACTCTCGATGACAAAAGTTGTTGGGGTGATGAACATTTTCATCCGTGTGACGATGCTTTTGAGATGAAGCAGAAGTATTGGGAACATTTTAATGTAATTGGTAATTTTCTAGATGTCGTCGACAGCAATAAGTGGATTTTTTTTTTGTTCCCAAGAAAAACTAAAAAAAATATGACATTAAAATTCCTAAATTTCGTATCAAAAGAATAAATAATTTTCAACCAAAATAGCACTTCGAAACAAGAATACAACAAGTTACTTAAAGTAGAATATCTGATGGTCATCGATGTGCAAAACCATGTCACCACCGTCTATGTCCTAACAAATTGGTACTTTCTCCGGTTCAGCTACCATTCCTTGTTAAGAGTCCTCAGACACTCTAACGGTTTTGGCATCTGCGACCACAGTAGTTGTGACAGTTTTTGGGCGTAGTAGTCTTAAAATCAAAAAACCGTTCCGGCATGTTAATCTTTGGGCGGTCTTACGGGTTTTCTCCTATTGATATCGCAACACCGGCCTCATGGCTTTGAAATAGTTTCTTATATAAGAAACAATTGCAAAATACATTCACAAAAATTTCCCAAAATTTTGAATAAACATCAATGAGAATTAGGGGAATTTCAATGAAAGTGACAGTAGTACAGGACAGCACTTGGTGAACAAAGTTGACAATGTTGGCGCTATACACCCAGCGAAATAAATATAAAGGCAATATATTTTTTCTCGGCACTCTCAATGCACTGCGTTTTTTGGGTAGAATTTTAATGCATTTAGGAGTCATTAGGTATATTATGTCATAGAATGTAACCATTCTATCGTTTTTACAAGTTACCTGAAAAGTGACGTTGTTTTTTCTGTTTCTGGTGCGAAATATATATAAAGGCAACATGGTAAAGAACCCGTATTCGAACAGTAGTAAATAGGAATTTAAACAGAAGTGTTATTTTACTGTTCGAAAATTAACGTCGGTCCAATTTAAAAAAAATTAATTTATATAGAATACCTGGTGGAAAGTAGCTAAGTAAAGAAGAAAGGGGAAAATTTCAAGATTATCATGATGAAGGGCTCTCCAATCGGGAAATTACACAAAACGACCAGGAAGGACACTGCTGTTCAGTGAAAGTGCCAAAAGAGAGATCAAAAGGGTTGCTGTTAAAGAAATTTTTGGTGATAAGGAAATTATTGCTGAATTGAGCTTGGTAGCAGGGTTGGGTCGTGTTCAACAAATAATAAAACGCAACTTGAAACTGTCATATGGGAAAAAGTACGCAAAACTTGGTCTCAAACCAAGACATGAATTATCCAGATTTAAATTCGCTGAAATGCACAGATTTTTGGATGAGGTGTGATATTTACAGAAGGAAAAAATTAAATTTGGATGGACCTGATGGATCGAACAAATGTTTGCGTTCCTGAGATTTTTCCAAAATTATGCGTCAGCGGCGAAATTTTGGCGGTGGGTCCCTTACGGTTTGGGCAGGTATGAGTTATAGAGGAACCACTCCAATATGTCTCATTTTCACAAAAATGGACTCCGTGTATTATATTCGACTATTTTATGTCGTCTTAGTTTATTCTGGAGACGAAATTTGTGTCCCAGAATTTATCACCCAGCAGGACAACACAGCAGTACATCGGTCTAACAAAACTCCAAAATTTCTGGAGTCCAGAACCGATCGAGAACCTCTGGTCTATTTTACCTACCCAAGTTTACCACCCCGTCGCCAGTTGAAGAATGTCAAGGATGGAAGAAGTAGCAATTCAAGACAATGGGAGATAACTTATCCTGCTCATATTCCTTCGTTGATAAACTCAATGCCAAGACGCTTAGTAGAAGTTATCAGCGGTATTAGGAAACTTACGAAACTTGTTAAAATATTTAAACAAACCTTTTGCCTTTATAAATATTTCGCACTAGTAATTATTTTATTTTTGTTAATTCGCCTTGAAGAAGTTATAGTCGAAGTATTTTTGGTGAAAAGTATTTTATTTTGAAAGGCCTAATACAATATTAAATAACAACTTGAAAATTCATTTCAACATTTGGAAAAAACAAACAATTGTGTTGCCTTTATATTTATTTCGCTGGGTGTATCTATTATATCCTTTATCTATGCTTTAAAGTGTCTTAAATATTTTAATAATAAAACGTTTTAGCATTATTCTTTTTCCGATATTTAGATCATGGATAAGTTACCTTTTCTATGATTTTTCAGAACTGCTCCTTTGTATCCAACGGGCAGCTGGCAAGTAATATATTTCGGTAACATATCTCGCAATCTATTAACAAATTCCTACATTAACGAAGCAAAATACCTCATTAACTTTTAGTAATGAAGACACAAATTACGAAACAAAATTCATAACATAGAAAAATACATTTCAATAATTAGCACGAGTTCTTTGCTACAATTTAACATTCATCCCTTTTGGGGAAAAGTTATCAGTGAATAATCAGATAGTTCTTGTAGTAGGCTAACAGAGCAAAAGTTCTTACATTAATTGAAGTTTCCAAATGTATATCATTTCGAGGGTTTAAAGAAAACAACATCTTTTAACGCAGAAAAAATAAGCAATATAGTAAATCTAAGTACAGGGTATTTCGTTATTGGTCTAGTCAGGTCTAGTTTGCGTCAAATATGTCTGAGTAGGTTACCATGCATGTTTTCTTTTACGTCTGCCATAGAAACCTTAACTAAAAAACCATTTTATGCGTCAGTGGACGCAAAAGGAATAACAGCCAAGTCTGACCTCCATAAATATGTCTAAAGATAAGAATTTCACAGGCCGGTACACAAATTCCTTTAACACTGTGGCAGTTTCACAGGTAAATATATAAGTTGCACATATATTACAATAATATTCAAAAACTTACATTTTGTTGGCAACATATGGCCTTATTCGTAAAAAGTTGTTAGAGGTTTGAGAGACGTTTTTTGTATGATTAATCGTCTCTCTAACCTCTCATAACTTTTTATGAATAAGGCAGCTAATCTACAGACATATAGAATTTGACTATACAAAACGTATTTAAATTTTTTAGATATTTGTAAGCGATGGAAATATTTTAATAGATTTATATTTTGACTGGCTTATGTTTTTGATAAGGAATGAGAGGTAACACCAATCACAGCCTGTAACCTGTCCACTGAAACAAGAAACATGTCTAGTAATAGTATAGCAAACACCGTTTGTAACTTTAGCAAAAAAATAATGATTTGCCATTGCAACCCATGAAGGATTTAGGGAGAGCTTCTCAAAACCAGTCTGATGTGCTCGTTCCAGTTTTACACTCACTGATTTAGTCCCCACAGTTTTGCATCTGTTCCGAACGTTATTTTTTATATGTTTTTGTATGGATAAATACTCGTTAGTGTCTCCCTGACTAAGCAAGGTGACCGCCGTCGAAAAAACCGTAAGGTTCTGTGAGCCGGGATCGATCCCAAGTACTTATGTACAAGAGCGGCGCACTACCATTGCACCACCGACGATACTGTTTTGCTACTTAACATCATGCAATTTGTCTACTATTACAAGAGTGTACTGTCATATGAACAAACTGGTTTGCACACGCTGAAAATTTGCCTTTTTGTTGTTGTTTGGATACAAATATAACGTGTTTGAAGCTTGTCGCAAATATAGCATACTTGTGTCCAAACACATTGTTTTTGCTATTCAATATAACATGTTTGGGATATATTTTTTTTTCGCTCCGTTTCCTAGATATTGGAATTTTTTCTAAATTTTTCAAATTTTCGACCAAAAAGGGGGTGAGTTACCTTGGGTAACCCCTTAACCACGGCGATCGGT
Organism: Phaonia tiefii; assembly: GCA_963931995.1. Lineage (NCBI taxonomy): Eukaryota > Metazoa > Arthropoda > Insecta > Diptera > Muscidae > Phaonia > Phaonia tiefii. The sequence goes on from OZ008367.1 coordinate 91,843,133, forward strand.
TAGGCTGCTTGCCCATTCCCCATGTGTAATGGATAATCGTCCCAGATAAGGGTCCATCGTCGTAGGTAGCTACCCATTATTTCCCCAATACCCTGGGGTAATGAGTATACGTTCTTTACCCATTCCCCAAGGTGATGTTTATGCGTTAAACATGGGGTGAAAATACGAACTCTAACCATATACAAACAGTTATAATTAAAAAAGAGCACATGTATATTTAAATTAATTTCTGACATCCACAATAATAATTCCTCCAGAAAACTGTCCAAAATTCTTTGTATGTTTGTGACGGCGTCAATAATGGCGTCAGATTCAACGATTGTGTTAAAAAGGCTCACTTCACCTTAATTTGTGGTAATACTAGTAAAATGAAAACATCAGTGAGTGTTCGAACTCACGGGCGATGTGTTAACACCTTTTTGTTACACGGTACCTGTTCAATTTCTAAGAACACGTTAGTAAATGTTACATTGAAAAAAAAAAAGGATAGTTTTTGTGCTGAAGGGTCTTTTGCTATTGCAGTTTCGTTTTTCTTACATCTGCTTTAACATTAGATGTAATATTGCTAAAATAAATAAAGCAATATTTAGCTCACTGAAATAAATGTTTTTGTTTTGTTATAAACAGAGCGACAACAACAAGTATTGAATAGTATAGAAAACTTATTGCACTATTTTTCCGCTCTCATGTAGAGAGTCCGAGTAAGAGAGCATAAACGAGTTCGATTCTCTTTATAGAATATTTGAATATAAATGCACCATTTTGACCACCATTATTACATAAAACAATGCAAAAAGGATAAATATTTCAAAACGCATCAATGTTTCAGATCAAAATTATGAATGGACCAAGTGATGACAAAAAGAGGGTAATACGTTTACAATCATTCGCTAGATGAGTCATACAATTCGTTCCATGAGTTCTCTATACTATTCAATATTCTTTGGCGACGACGACCTGCTTGTTTGTTCGCTGCCGCTACATCAATACCATCATACTTATTTTCAGGCAGAGACTGAGACTGAGACCGTGTGTTGTTTGCATGTGTTCACTTTGACAGATTGCCCTACCCGTGCCTATAGATGTTAATTCATCAAAAATCCTTGCGATTCGGAAACTAGTGTGTTGAGATATATCAACTGGACATATTCTCTTGTCGATAACAATAAAATATACATTGACCTTAATGAGCATCTTTTAATTTCGTATAGAAAAATATATGTCTACCATTGTTTTTGTCCAACGCATAATAATCTCTGGGTCTATACGACGTTAAATGTGAACATGTATACTTTTTCCATATTCATATTTTTCGGTGAATGATATTTATATACTTTATTGTTTTTCGCAAATTTGATTCTCATTTTCTGTTTAAAGTAATAGTTTTTCTGAAACGTGCTCGTGTAACATTAAAATATAGTTTATTTTTTTTTCAACAAAGCCTCTTATGAAAAATCGAATACATAACTTTGTATCAAGTGTTTTGCAACTAAATTATGATTGCAGTGACTCATATTTGAACACGAATTCTAATATTGTACTTTTTATGAGTTGTATCTTCCATTTCAGATGAATGAGGTTTTAGAAATACTCAAATTGGTTTATACAACTTAATTTCTGTAGTAACAACTTCTATTTAGTATGACCTAATTTTAATTTATCAATAACATCGACAAATAATTCTTAGGTATGATAATTATGGCTTCTAATCAAAACAAAGACTTTATCATCCAATTTCCAATGCCTCAACTGATTTCAAACTAGTCTTTCCCCTGTGTGTATATTTCTGAACAGTCCTTAGCATCAACGTCTTCTTCAAATTCATTGAATATTTGTTAAGTCTATTTGCTCAACGCCAATATAACCACAGGCTAAACTCGCACTCGCGCTGTTTACAATTTTCTCTGAATAAATAAACGCAAATATTTTATGTGACCTTCAAAAATGTGCCTCAAGCCATGAATACTTTGCATAGATTAGGGTGAGCTACAATGATAAAATGTTTGAATAACATCCTCAAATCGCTGCATCTGATTGCAGCAAGAAATATTAATATATAAAACTTTCCATCTTCTTGCAAATTTTAAAATATGCCTCAGCATGCAAAATACTAACTTTTGACAGCTATATGAGTTGTATACTCAATACATTCTTTTTCCACACACCCTAAGTAGAATTATACCAAAAATCTCTGTCCTTTTTTCTTGATCCTTTTTCCTCCACATAAGCAGTGAATTCTCATTCCAGTAGCATGACTTAAAACCAAGACAACAGATAGAAAAGTATCGCCATATTTCACAAGATGCTAAATTAATACTTATTCAAGTCTTGGCAAAAAATGTTCCATGTAGTCTAAGTCTGTCACACTGACTTTAATAAGAGCTCTGCGGATTTTTTATATTTATTTTTGCTAATTTATTAATTTTTCCCCAGGCATTACTAACGTTTCCTACAAAGATACACAAAAAACAGGCGATTGTATACATTACCAAAATGTATTGTGTAATTTAGTAATTTACCTAAATTATTTATAGTTCATTTTGTTGCTGCCTTGAAAGTGTAAATGAGAAATTGCTTGGCCCTCATGATGCTAATATGAAATGTGTGTAAATACAACGTGGGTGTTGCAAGACTTGAGAAAAGGGAAACAATTAGTTTTGTTGCAGTACATAAATAAATATGTATAAACCAGGGCCAGGATAATTTTCACCAGGGGACAAACTCAATGTTTTGTTAAACCATTAGGTGGTAGAATTCACTTTGTTTGACTTTTGCTATAACTTACTAGCCATGCTGTGGTGTCTTGGGGAAAATGTGGTAACGCTGATCTTAAATATGCTACTCGTACTACTGTGTTGCCAATATCAATAAGTATCATTATTTAATTTGCAGTATTGGCAATTTCTAACTTTATGTTAGGAGTACTTCTTTCAATCCAAATATATTTCAACCCAATGATTTGCCTTTTCAAATTATGTCTAATATATTGTAGGAGTTAAAATTTGTTACAATTTTTAGAACGAAGTTCCTTATCGCACTTTGCGGGATGGGTGCTAAATGAAAAGCCCAGAATTATCAACTTTATTGGGTACGTTTGCTTTGGTTTGTGTCTAGACTAACACATGTTGGGAAATTTTTTGTTTAATGAGAAATTTTCAAGGTGGCGCCTGTAACCGATATTTATAATATATTGTAGTTTTGAACCCAAGCAAATTTAAATTTAGAAAAGCCAAAGTGAAAGAAGTTTAAAAAAACAGCATTATCTAAATAAGTGTCATTTCTTAAAAAAAGTAAATTTCCTCAAAAAAAATACCTATTAATATTCTTAAACAAAGTACATTTTCTTAAAAACAATAGCTTATATTAAAGAAGTACCTTTACTTAAAACAAGTACATTTCCATAGAAAAAGCACCTTTTCTTAAAAAAAAGTATATTTTTTTAAAATATATTACAAAATTCTAAAAAAAGTAGATTTTCTTACAACAAATTGAATTTTCTTAAAAAACTAAATTTTCTTAAAAGAGTACCTTCTTTGTGAAACAAAATAACTTTTCTGGAGATAAGTACCTGCCCATAAAAATGTACGTATTCTTGAAAAAAAGGACCAATTCTAAAAAATTTCCATTACTTAAAAAAACTTTTCTTCAAAAAAAAAAATACCTTTCTTAAACAATACCTTCTCTTACAAAAACTGCTTTTCTTAAAAATTATGATTTTCAATTTTGTTATCGGCTTGAGGTCATAGGTATCAAAAAAGAAAACGCAGTTGTATAATTTTCCTTATATCACAAGTTATTTAGTTTCCAATATTTCGATCAAGTTCGATGACAATTTTCAAGGATATTGTGAGGTATCAAAAAGTATACGACTAGTCTTTGCTGCAAGCTTTGGTCAACTTGCAATATCCGCACAATATCCTTGAAAATGATCAACGAAGATGATCGAAATATTGGAAACTAAATAAATTGTGATAAAAGGAAAATTATACAACTGCGTTTTCTTTTTTGATATCTATGACTTCAACCCGATACTAAAATTTAAAATCATAATAATGGGAAAGGTCAACTATAAATACAACCTAATTGCCTTAAAAATAAAATATTGCCTTTCTGAAAATAAGTACATTTTCTTAAAAAAAATAACCTTTTCCTAAAAAGAGTACCACTTCTTTAAAAACTACCTGTTAAAAAAAGTACCTCTTTGAAAAAAATTCGTACTCTTATTGCTCTCTCTTTAAAAAAGAACCTTTTCGGGAAAAAATTCTTACTCTTTCTTAATATTCTTACATATTCCTACAAAAAGACACAAAAATATACTTTTCCTTTTTAAAAATACATTCTATAAAAAAATGTTTCCTGATAAAAGTTTATCGATTAACAAGATCCATATCATTTATTAAAGATCCATTTAAATTACACTGTGTGTAATTTTTTAAGTCATGGAAATATATCCAAAAAGATAGACCCGTGTCTCCCAGTTTTGCCCAGTCATGGACTTTTTTTATGGGCCCCCAAAGAGTTGGGGCCCCAGTGTCATTTTTGCAAAAACCTGACCAGTTTGTCAGGCTCATATCTTGCAAACCGTTCGGAATTTTGATTTAAAGTAGGAAATCTTAGGAAGTTCATATGTTCTAGAAAGTTATATATTGATATCTTAGATACATTTTTGTTGTTTATTGTTTCCTTAAATTTTGAACGGTTTGCTACCTATGGACCTGAACAGAGGAAAAATGTAAAAAAAATCTAACTTTCTAAAGTTTTTTTTTGCGATTTTGACCTTGAAGATGACGTTTTTTTGATTTTTTATGTCGGCAATTTTTGTTCTTTATGATAAGAGCTAAAACTAAACCCTAAACCCTCAGAGAGTAAATCAAAATTCCGATCGATTTGCAAGTTATGAGCCTGACAAAATGGTCACTTTTTTGCAAGAATGACACCGAGGCCCCAAATTTTTGGGGTCCATTAAACAAATGTCCATGACTTTGTGCTAAACTGGGAGACACGGGTCTTTTGTTTTGGTCTTTTATCACATAGTGGTGTCCACAAATGCAGGTGGTGGAATCAGATGCAAATTGTAATGAAATATGGGAATGCTTTTACTTATTTTGAATTTGTTTGACTGCTGGCAATTCTGTTTGTATAGAATTTTATATATATAGGTTTGTGGCTTTGATAGGTATTGCCTCATATTATTTTCAAATTCATAAACCTGTACTGTATAAAATATTTGAAAACTAAAAGTGCCAGATATGAAGGAAATGCTTTGAAAATAAGTACAATTGCCAATGATATTGCAAATTTTTTTGAATTTGCATTTCGAAAGGTAAGTCAGAATAAACTACAAATTACAATTTTCATATAATTAATTTGCGCAATGTATGAATTAAATACACTACTTAGTTTATTGTGTCAGAACATATACTTATATAAACAAAATGAAATTGGATAATTGGATATTGCTTGTTTTTCTTTTTTGAAAATGGCAACATTGTGGCATTATACTTGTCATCATTCTCACCGCATTTGAGTCGAAATGCAAGTCAATGTTCATTTTCATTATTTGTAATGTATCCTAATAGGTAAAACACTGTAACACCCATTTTGTTGGTGGATGACTTCATCAGTAACTCTTTTGCTTCTACAAGTTTCAGATTGATATTTTCCGAAGGATATTACAAATATTGGTATATATACTTGATTAAACTACTTCTTATGATCACATATGTAAAATGAAATTTAACAAGGATTATTTTTGTAGAATATTCAAATAGTGTGGTTCTCCTGGTTTTCTATCTAAAAAAAAAAAATAAATGGTTTCCCATTACATCCCTTGTAGGGACCGGGGAGAGCTTCTCACAATCACTGAGCTGTGCGCTTTCCAGTTTACACTCACTGATTAGGACCTACAGTTTTACACCGATTCTAAACGGTATTTTGAGAAGCTTTTTAATGGCTATATACTCGATAGTGTCGTCGTCACTATGCGAGGTGACCGCCCACGAAAGAAAATTTTTTTTTTTTAAGGTGGTCAGAGCAGGGTTCGCACCCAGGATCTCATGTACAAGAGCCGCGCACACTAACCATTGCACCACCGACGGCCGTTTTCTATCTAGGAATTACAAAAAATGCACTGAAATTTACAGCTAGAAGGCCAAACTGTTCTGTGGACATACTGCGCAACAATTTAGTCCACGGGTCGTGGACGACGAAATCTTCTTAATCTTCCATTTCTTTATGTCAAGTGTTCTACGAAAATAAATTTAATTTCTAATTCGTGATCACACGAGTAGCTTAATAATAACATATTCACACGTGATTTTTCCGAACTGCAGAGGACTGGAAAATAAAAACTATAAACAGTTCTTCCTAAAATGGCATCTAAACACAAAATACATCACGGAGTTATTAAAATTGTCAAAGAAATGCCCTCTCCCAAATACACCCCTCGACAACAGAACCCACGCGCTATATGCAATTGTTGAATCTATTGGAATTTTGAATCTCTAGAGGTTTCCGATTATTATATTATTTACACGCTGTTCTTTTTTTTGTTGTTTGGATGCAAAACTAACATGTTTGTAGCTGGTCATAAAAATAGTATACTTGTGTCTAAACACATTAGTGGTCTTCATGAAAGCTCGAAAGAACCTCGTAAACTCGAAAACATCGTAAACTTGCACAGCAAACGTCAAAACAAACAAATTTCCCATACAAAGCGACTTGCTCAAAAGTGGAAAGTTTTCGAGGCAAATTTGCTGCGCAAACGTGGGATGGAGAAACGTGTAAACTTTTGACATTTCGTTGTCATCTGACTAGGATGGTTAAATAAGGTGATACCACTAGAACAGTAGAAAGAGTACACATACATAATACATGCAATTGCTACTGCTACCACCTTATGTATCCATCTTGGTCAGCTGATATGGTTTTGAGCACAACTACGCTGAGCAACTTTACCTGGTGCCTCATGCAACGGTGCGAGGGAAACTTGCGCTGAGCAAAAGTTCTCGGCTTTCACGTTTGAATGAATGCCACTATTGTGTTTGCTATTAAATCTTACATGTTGGAGTCACATAAATTAATACATTATAATATTTGTTGTTATGACTCAAAACCAAAACTGTTGAAAACAAAAATGTGAAAGAAAACAACAAAGCAGCAGATCTTCAATTCAAGAAAATAATGCTGACAATCATGTAAGTAGTTCCTGCAATATGTTGCTGGGGCCCAATTTTTTCCACCGTATATAAATTGATGATAAAGTGTGTTAATTAATAAAAATATTTTACCATTTTACCAAAAGTTATTAATATGATTTTTAAATTCGGCGAATATTTATAATATATTTTTCAAAAAATGTCAGACTTATTTGCAAGTGATAATACCATCATAGTCAAATTAACAATTTCCTCAAAACAAAGGGTAATCACCACGTGCAACACCTAAATGAATTCAAATTAAAGGTAATCGATTATGCGGAATTTCAATATACAGCCCTGTCATGGCTTTCGTACGAAAACGAAATGAATTCGTTTATGCCATTTCGTAACGTTTTGCTTTTGCTTCTATGACTTTTGTACGTTTTGGGAAAATCGAAAAATAAGTGAATACATTCTTTTCGATCGAACATCTGGCAACTCCACGAGATATAAGATTGTAAAATTTGCCGTTTTTGAAAATTGGTTTTTTTAAAGAATTTTTTCGAATGAAAAAAGGGTATAATAAGGTGAGCGATTGGTATAGGAAATTGTCTGCTCTTTTAAGAAATTTAGTCAAATAAAAATCACGTGCAAAACCGGAAGTGACCATTTCAAACCAAATTTTTTGTAGTTGGCTGAATTTTTATAAATTTTTTTTAATACGAAATTAGCTTAAAATCTTCTTATAATACACCAGACGTTTCATAACGGAATATGCACTGGTTCAATAGATGTGTAAATTAATGTACATGCATGCCGCACTGAGTATGTTGTTACCTGGTAACAGTTTTTCCTTTTAAAAACTGTCCATAATGTACTTGAATGTAAATTAAACGTTATCATATTATGACTACACATTCTGTTTTCTTATTGTTATTTTCGGCTCAATTTTTTTGTAACTTAGCTTTTTCTACATTTTTAATGAAATTTAAATTAAATTAAATGCACATGTAATTGACTGTTTTCATATATAAATACTTTGTTTTGTGATAGAAAGAATTTAAAAATAAATAATGATTTTATTTTCTAATTTGTACAGTTTACTACATTCTAGTGCTAGTTCTTTTTAGAAATAAGCCTTCAGTTTTTGGAAAAAAAGACATTCCAGGATGGTGATTGCAGAATCAAACCTAGGTTGCAGAAAAATCCACTCGCGTTGAATATCATCGTAGGAACAGTAGTAAAGAAGAAGATTTTGGCCAATCCTATAATTGTTTTGGTGAAACGATTGCTCTACTTGAAGGTGACTGAAGGCTTGCACGCTTCTCTAAATGCTTGAGGTTCCCCCTAAGACCGTCGCTTGGTCCTTTTCCATGAGCTGTTGCATGATAATGTAACTCTTTTTCCGTACTGAAATCATCTTTATAATAAAATAGATTCACAAAATTTAATTTATTTTTAAAATGTTGTGGGGCGTCATTGGTTGTATATATAATTTTAGACTCAACTATTATTGCCTTTTCTGAAAGAATCATAACAATGTTGCAGTGTTTCACTTTAATTCCATTTAATTCCAAAAAACCAAGTCAGAAGTGTTGATTGGTCATTATTCCAAAGAAGCGTTTGTGCAGCATCTTGGACAACAAAACTATTATGTTGTGCAAAATCACATTATATGATGATTTGATCTTCAGCGATATTATCCTTGGGAGTTTTAAATAAAGCGCCTGTACCTCTGTAATATAAGCATGAGGTTTTAAAGTGTCCAATGCATCACACAAGCTATCTACAAAATCATCGGATGGCAGTAGTTGAGTAGTTATTGCGAAGCGGTGTGTGCCAAGCCAAGTTTCAAATTGCACATCTGTCACGTGATTGTCATTGAATATGAATTTTAGATGATCACGGATTCCACTTAAGTCAGGACAAGATTTACAGCATTCATTTGGCTGTGTTTTCGTAGTCATTAAATGACGTCATACTGGGTGCGACATGTATGGTATATTAAAATACAAATTTTTGTAAAATACATATTTTTTAAACTTCTAGTTTATACTGTACGACACGATTTATCACCCATGATCAAACTGACCAGATTCTGAAAATATAGCTAAAAACCTTTTTCAACACTTTTATTAATACATCTTAACCCTTCTGCACAAATTCAAATTATACCCCTCATAAACAATTTGTGGGTCAATTTGACCCAATATCAAAAACACACCCGTATAACGGTAAACTAAATTTTTTTTTATTATTTGTACATAAAAAGAACATTTTAAGACAAGTAGATTAATTCTGGCTGTGTATACTTTTACACATAATGTTGTTTGCATAAATAATTTTTGCATGTATTGCAACGGATTGAGTGGTTGTTTGAGTTTTTGTTATGTGGACAAACAAAAACGTCTTTGTCTTTTTCCCAATTACCCAAAAAGCAGGAGGTAGAATCTTGAAATTGAATGATATTCGATGAACTGGGAGTGTCGGCTACTACAGCTTCCTGGATCTTTGCCAAAAAATTTTTCCCAGAAGGCCCATAGGGCATGACCCACAAATTGTATACGCGTAGGTAAAGTATTTAAAATGTAATAAAAAAAAATTGGCTAGTCCCGAAAATATCTTTTTTACGTAAAATCCATCAGAAGGCCCTGACTTAGGATATGAAAAAGCTGTATAAACGTGTAGCCATCCTAAGACATGATTTGAGCCATTTTTTCTTCAAAATTGGGTCATTTTGACCCAATTTGTGCAGAAGGGTTAAATATTTTGGAGGTGCAAATAAGCCACAAACGTAGCAAAATTAATTTTTATTTGGACACTCCATTACTTAACCGTTTGAACACTTACGCACTGTTTAATGAAAACTGGGTTTTGCCAAAAAATTATCCAATGTCAAAACAATTGTCAGAAAAATTATAACATAAATTTTTTTCATGTGTAGGGTTGCCAAGTCATTAAATATATATAGGTACATGCTGACTGAATACTGATGGACAGAACCCGCTCCTAGCCATTTGAAAAACATTAAAAAATTTCATCAAAATCTTTTAACAACTCGCAGAGTTCTGCGAATAGGAAAAAGTCACTTTCGAGTCACTGTATGGGAGCTTCGCTCCAAAAATTGAATTGCTCGTAAAAAACTTAAATCAGCTGATCTAGAAAAACTGGGAGATACGTATATTTTTTTCCTATATTTTCAGAATCAAAGCCAAAAGTTTAAATTTGTCTTACATTGTTGTAAGTATAAATAAATAAATAAATGGTTTCCCATTACATCCCATGAAGAGGCAGGGAAGAGCTTTTCACAACCACTGAGCTGTGCGCTTTCCAGTTTTCACTCACTGATTGGGATCGATTCCGAACGGTATTTTAAGAAGCTTTTTCATGGCTATATACTCGATAGTGTCGCCGTCACTATGCGAGGTGACCGCCTCCGAAAGAAATTTTAAGGTGGTCAGAGCAGGGTTCGAACCCAGCAACTCATGTACACGAGGCGCGCACACTACCCATTGCACCAAATACTTTAAGCTAATTTGGAATTTAAAAAAAATTTTATAACTTACGCGAACTTAAATAAATGTTGGCGAAATGGTCACTTCCGGTTTTGCACATGAAAATTTTTTTTTCAAATTTGATTTAATTTCTTAAAAGAACAGAAAATTTTCAATAACAATCGCGCACCTTATTATAACTTTTTTCTATTCAACAAAATACTTAAAAGAAACCCAAATTTCAAAAACTGCAAAATGTTACAATCTGTTGTCTCGAGAAATAAACATCATACAAAAGCAATATTGCGTGTTAACTTTCATACCTACTACAACTAAAGTTAAGCCAAATGTGAAAGAATTTCAAGAAGTTTTCAGCGTCACTTGAAAGGCCCCTATTTCAAGGCCCACCAAGTCATAGCATCCCTTCCTCAAGTATTTACGTATATCATCACACATAATAGGGATCAACAAAACCCAACTTAGCGAGAATTGTCTCAACACTCCCACTTGTGCGGAAGCACCCACAAAAATACTTAGCCATATCCATCAAAATGCACAACATGTATTTTCCTTTCATTGAAGGCAAATGCTTAGATTTTATGAAAAGGTTTGATAAATTCTTTGAGATGCTTCAATGACCGAACATTATTGAAGGAATTGATATAAACTGCATGAAGAATTTTATAATAATTATTTATAAAGGAAATTTGTTTAGTGTAGAATTAGTGATATATTAAATATTTAATTATCGTATTTTACAGTTTCCCTTTCACTTGCTAATGCCAACCCTTTAGCTTTCCAACTATATTTAATAAAGTAAGATTTCTATGTTGCACAGTAATAATTCTAATGAACGGCATCCTTTCAATTGTGCATCTGTATTTCAATCACAGAGTCTTCGTTAGTTGCCGTATAACCGTCGCTCATAGTATTTCATGTAATTTGCGACATTTAATCATACGTCATTTAAAATAACGGAGTTACTGTTATAACTACAAATGATCATTTGAATAGGTCAGCTTTGACCTGGAAAATTGTATAAATGTTGTATAATTATTCTTTGATTTATAAAAGGTTCTTCACGAAATTTTTCCAGACTAGATGTATTTGTTTTAAATTTTTGGTATAAAAGCACATATTACTTCTTAGTGCAGAAAATGTAAAATATAATTTGTACCTCCTCTGTGTAATACACTGACAAAATTCTGTTCGATAATATTACTTATTCCCGCAAAAGCGTAATGGTTTATCAGGTTATCCACAGTGGATGTCTAACAAGTATTAGACGTTTGTTAGTTGCCGGTCGTACTCTCCCAAACAAATTTTTTTGCCAAACCACATCAGTGCTTTTTGAGGACGGGTAATATATTGCTAAAAATTTCTCAATTGTCCGCAGCGACTTCTCGTTATTCGTGTGATCGCATAATAGCGCCATCTCTTGTCGATGGTTCCAGAGTGTTCTTGGTGAATTCCATTGATATTTATCGACAGTAAGCTTCATTAATCAGTCAAACTGATTGAGTTATCAAGTTATTATATGCACGTCAAACTGCTTCTTTAAATTCCATTGTTACTTTGACATACGGTAGAATTAAATGTTAGTTAAGCCAACAATTTAAAACATTTCTATCGCAACAATATTTTCAAAGAAACTAATACTTTATTCTACGAAGTATTTTCTCAATTTTAAATGATTTATTATTATTCTTCCCAATTTTAAAATAAATATTCCAGACTTTAAATAAATCACTTGATAGAAAGAATACTATTATCCTCTTCCATGTATCGGTTTGTCAAGAAAGTAACTTCGGTATTCTCATACGATATAGATGGTGCCTTTGTTATTTTTGAAATGTTTTTGACTAAATTCTTTGTTATACAGTTACACAGCTGACATTTCAAGTTTACATTTTTGATATGTCATATTATTTTGTAGTGTTCAGTGGTCAGCACACCGGGATATTTGTGACGTGTATGGTTTGGATGCTTTAACAAAACGCACAAGCCAAAGTTGGTTCAATAAATTGCGTTCGGGAAATTTCCCTATCATAAATGTTCACTGGAGCGGCAGGTTAAGTGAGGTTAATGAGGACCAAATAAAAGCCACTTTCGAATCAGATCAACACGTTTCTGTTCGACAAATTGCAAACAAGCTAACACTATCGCACACGACCATTGAAACCCATTTTGCTTGGTCTTGTCAAAAAGCTTGATATTTGGGTTCCGCACGAGCTTCAGGAAGTCACTTGACAAAGCGGAAAAGCACTTGCGATTTATTGCTCAAACGTCAAAAAAAATTTCTAATTTTTGAAATGCATTGAGATAAAAAATTGATTCTTTACAACAATGTCAATCGAAAGAGATCCTGGCCCAAGCACGATGAATGCGCTCAACCTTCATCAAAGGCTTTCGCTATATATTATGTACTAAGATCCAACACGCCTAAGGCGCCCGTTGAAAAATACGATACTTAAAATGGATCTTTCGGAAAAGATACTTTTTGTAAAATAATGAACTTTATTAAGAACATTTTTTTTTCCTAGAATGTATTTTTTTTTTAATGTAAATTTTTAGATCTTTTTTCTAAGAATATGGATTATATTTTTCCGAAAAGGTGCTTTTTTAAATAGAGGTACTTCTTTTATTAAAAGAAAAGGTACTATTTTGAAGAAGAAGTACTTTCTGTAAGAAAATGCCATGCGTATGATTTTTTTTCCAAAGAAGTACTTTTTTTAAGAACAGGTACTTTTTAAAGCAGTGGTACCTTTTTATCAAAAGGTAATTTTTTTTAAGAAAATATACTTATTCTCAGAAAGGCTACTTATCTCAAGAAAAGAAAATGTATTATATTATTTTTAACGAAATGTACTTTTAAGTAAAGGAATTTTTGTAAGGAAATGAATTTTTTTAAGATATGGGAATCGGTCCTTTTTTCAAGAATAGGTACATTCTTAGTTTTAAATAGTCTTTAATTTATAACGTTTATTCCTTCTCCTGTAAACAAACTAAAACGTGTAGTTACGGCCTTTCGCATTTTAGGTGACGACATACTTTTATAAAAACGACCTAAATTTAAACTAGAACTAACTAGTACAATATATATAGCGAAAGGAACTTCGTTCCAACCGGGTGTCCCCTAATAACACATGTTATTTTTTTTTATTTTCTTTGAATTATGTGAATGAAGCTGAGGACCTTACATCATGTAATAAGATAATGATTGGATACAGCTTCAAACGCAATTACTTCATTATATAATTTGTTACTTATACTCAAAAACTTCGATATTTCGCTACTCTTTGGATAGCATCGTCAGGAAGATAAACACAATTATTAATTAGAAATGAAAACAATTGTCAATTGTCAAATACAACACACGAAAGGTCGGATAAATCATCACTTATTTGTTACTTATACTTTATAATCCGTATAAAATTTAAATACATTATGCAGTGAAGGCCTACAGAATACCTGTACTAATTTCTTTCAGTGCAAAGAGAACAATACATTCACATTTGTGGCATGTTCTCTTAGTGCCGACCGCTGCTCTAGAAGTTCTCAAAAAGAATATCCGTCAAGAGTACGAAAGCGAATTACCCGAACATCTCGTCAGAACGATTGAAAATGCGGTGAAGAGGGCCTAAATGGACTTCAGCAATGTCGGCTCCCACTCGACGGCTGACACACTGAACGGAAAAGCATCGTCTCAGGGATGAAAATGTTCATCACCCCAGCAACTTTCGTCATCGAAAGTTAGCTAACGTACAGTATCATTCCTGCTACGAAAATGTGTTCATCAACTGCAAATTGTTCGTCACTGGGAAGAACGTATGGTTGTTGCTGCAATGAATTTGTTTCATTGTTGCAGTGAATAAGTATCGTTCTTGTAACGAATTGCTGTAATGAATGAGTTAAAGTGTATTTGAAATTATTTATTGTACATAAATACACTGTCAATATTACATTGCAGGTGTTTTGATAAAAAAATTGAGGTTTTGTTTCGAAACTGATCTGAATTTGCTAAATATATTATACATTCCACTCGTCTGGAAAAAGATTATGGTTGAGTGTCATTGTGGCCGTTGTTCTCAGATCCTGCAATTAAAATCAAATATGAGGAATTTATTATTAATATTTCTAATTGAGATATGTACATATCTACATATGTCTGTACTTACCATGAATGTAAGGTCTACTCCCGTGTGGATTTCATCACAGCAGTTGATCTATATTCAAAATTTTCTTTAACATAGAACCACATCATTATTCGTGTTTTGGTTACAAGTAAGCGATTGTCGCTTGCTAAGTTGCAAAGAAATGCCAATTTAGCGATAAGTAATTTTTTCAAAAATATGAATAAGGGTTGAAAACGGTAAAAGGTGTAAAAAAAAATTGTTTAAACTTAGTGAATATGATTCTGGTCGCAAGTTCTCGCTAAGTCTTCGCTAAGTGCTTCATACAAAACAAGCGAATATGTAAGCAAGCGGTGTACCCAAAACACGCTTATTGTTTCTTAAATTATGCAATTGTTGTTGTGTTGAGGGTTCTGTCATTCCATTATAGCGCCACAGCTACCCATAATGAAGCCACAGAACGCTCTGCAAGCATTTTTTTCAACTACTCTTTTATTTTTTTTAACCAAATTTTTTAAAAGTTCGATTGGATTTATTTCATTGTACGTAAATTGGTACTTTCGTGTTACTTGAAACACTTTGTTCATTTCAGTTCTTCGTTTTCATTGACTTCGAACTCAAATACCAATATAACGAAACATGCGCGACCGAATTATGGTTAAAGCACGAACATTTTGTTACGATTTGTACCGTCACACTCATACACACACACACAAATGTTCAGTTACATATTTCGGGGTTGTTTTTCTTCTATCGATGCGTCACCTTATATGCTGTCGTGATGCGCCTTGCATTCTGTTTGTTTATCTATTTCATTTATAGATACACAATTTATATTTCAATTTTCTAAACAATTCACAATTTTCTGAAAAAAATATTATTACTTTACTAAGTTGAACTAACTAGTCGGTTTTAAAGAATTTGTTTAAATTATTCCGGCGGAGAAATAGTTATGTCTACCACTTTCGGTTGTTGCAAATGAACTGATTTAATATGTGTACGAGACCCACCACTCACGCTCACCATTTTCTCTTGCTGGCCTCTTTTTTTACGCTCGCTCATTTTTGACTGCTTTTCTCTCGTTATCTTCATAAAACTTAGTTTCACTGCAGTAACGAAATTGTCTCGTCACCTATAAATGTTGGGAAAACTCCAAAATACATACTAAATAATAAAAATAATCAAAAAAAGGTAAGAGAAACACCAAATATCAATAGTTTAAATCTCATGCACTTCCTGTTTTTAATTGTTAACCCATTTTTCTACACAATTCAAATTAAATAAAATTGTTGCAGCAACGAAAGTAAGTTCTTGCAGCAACGAAATGAAAACTTGTCAAAGAAATCATGTATGAAATTTTTCCTTGCAGGGACTATCAAATTGTCTGATATACGAAACTTTTCATTGTAGCAACGTAAAAACATTGACGAAAATGTGTCATCCGTACGACGAAGCACTATTCTTTCAGTGCATCTTTAAAAATAATTGAAAAAATATTAGTGGCCCAAACAAACATTTTTAAAAAAAATATGTAATAAAGTGGTTTCATTTTAAAGCCGAAACGAATTTCTTGCGAAATTTTCGTAAGAAATTTTGTGATTTATCTCTAAACGGAAAATTTTATTCCAGAGAGTTGCCACATGTCTCTGATTTGCAATGCGACTATTTCATTAATAATTCATCTTTGCACTCCACTCTATTTTTATCGCATGTAGTATTATATTTGTTTAGTAAAATCATCGAAATGTCAAAATTCTGGTCCCAACCAATTATCAAACAATTGTTTTCGTACGAAATAGCCTTGACGTTACAACCCTGTACTTGATTTTGCTTACGAAATTTTCGCAAAGAGCTGAGTACCAAGCAAATGAAAAGTGAGTACAATTTTCGGTTCATGAAATTTTTGTTTTTTTTATTTTTTTATTACCGGACTTAAAGATATAGCGAAACAAAATCGACAGCGGAATTCTGTAACTTTTAACGATAAAAATCGGTAGTTAAATTGACAAAATTCTGAAATTTTTGAATTAAAATATTGTAGATTTTGACAATTTAGATACCGATTTTTGTCGGTGCAGGTTAGTGTTTTAAGACTTTAGACTACTTCTTTTATTGTTGTTCATCCCAATAAAAGATATGTAACTAGGGTGTCTTCAGCAGCGATCCTCTACGCCAAATTTCGAGTGATATTTGGTCTCTGGGATGATGTGGTAAATATATGTGTCGCCCACAGTTTGAAAACTGACCAAACCCTGGCCCAGATTGCGATTGAGCAACAGCAACCAGTACCTCGTTTCTGTAGTTCTCGAATCGAAAAAGTTTTCCCATGAAACATGTGAATTGAAACAAAAATGCCAGGAATCGGTACAAAAAATCGCTTCTCACATGTGACTGTTTCTACAACGTTTGTTTTGCGAAAACTTTCTGTGACGTACTGCTTTTTCATTCTTATTGGAAAAATGCGAACAAATCTGTTTCTAAAAAATAGTGAGTCGAAAAAATTAAAATGTGAAACGTCAAAAATACTCACAAACTAAAACGGAAACGAGATTTTGATATTGTTTCTACAAATAGGGTTTTTAAGAAATTAAAACTTATTTTTTAAGTGGAGAATTTAGGAACTATATCTTTTCTGTTATGTATTTCAAATAAATTTTCCAAAATATTACAGAAAAATCAAGAAAGCAAAAATAAAATGCAGTTGAATGTTCTTTTTCGCACTAGTTTATTTTGTTTGTTTATATTTTTTTCTTCCTTGACAGCTTTCTTGGAATATTCCAATCAAAACTTCATCAGTGTTGCCTCTTTTCGCATTGATATACAGAAACATTTTTTACTCACAAATCGAGAAACGATGGAATTTTTTGTTTCATGCTTAATGTGAAAACTTTTTCGATTCTAGAACTACAGAAACGAGGTACAGAAATTCGGATTTTGTATACAAGTTCATTACTTAGAAGCAAACGTAGCACCCATTATGGTAATAGCTTTTTGTACCCAACTGGTCATGCAAAATCGCAACACTGTGAAATATCATACACGCTGAAAAAAAAACGGCCTCTGTAACATATTCTCCCAAACATATTCTGCATTAACCATGTATATGTTTGGAACACACTCCAAACCTTCATATGTTTGAAAGACCCAAACTCTCATGTACTTAAATGGAAACATTAGAATGTTTACTGGCAAATATGTATGCTTTTACGTGGAAACATACGGGTGCTTCATCCCAAACATCCATATACTTACGTGGAATCATTCGTGTGATTCCTCCCAAACCTCCATATACTTACGAGGAAACATGTGCGTATTTCTTCCCAAATATAATAGAAAAAAATAATTTGTTGATATCAATATATATATATTATTTATTATGAACAATTCTACCAAATAATTTAAGTTCTAAAATAATTTAACATGTCCCTTTCTACATTTACTTGCATTGATTTCAAATGAGAATCTGCTGCTATTTTTTGCTTCTCATTTATTTCTTGTCTCTCTGGTTTTTTTTTCATAAGGTTTCAACTTTGCCAAACGCTACTATATTTTAAATTATGATTATCATTATGCGTTGGTACACAAACAATATACTTTTGTATATACAAAGCTCGTTCATGCAAGCCAAGCGCGGTTTAAATACTGTGTGTTTTTTTTTATTAAACTTCACAGATGGCACTCCGCTCCGATTTTCGCTGTAAATGCTGGTACAGACAAAAAGATGCTTCACGTTTTTGCTCTTTTCTGTTTCTTTCCTCAAAATTGTTTACCACTTTGGTAGCCCACATATGTGCGAAAGTCATATACAAAACCCAAAGCAACATCAGCAACATCAAAGCAACTAAAGCAATATCATTTAACCGTCACAGTCCTTATTTATACTTTTTACTGGTCACAAATAATTTTTACTAAGTGCCGACAACTGAAACAGGAGGTCGTGACACAGCTGATCGACAATGGAGTAGGTAATTCATAGAAATCAGTGAAGATAAGTGAGACACAGGCAATGGGTAGGCGAGAAAACTACTCACTTAAAAATACTCACTTCATCTGCAATTTACACATGCATTTAGTAATTTGTATGAATCACTGACTAAAAAATAATGCCAAAACATAGCTACACACATACAACTTGGACCGTTAATAAACTCTCCTTGTTCCCCTTTTATTCTCTTGCTCTCAATAGAGAGTAAATATTGCAAAAAACACAGCTGTATTTGTATTCCAAACACAGTAACACTTGGGTCACAAACGCATATAACTATTATAGAATATTTATCATAATGTCTCAAATATGTAATATTGAATAGCAAACACGTTGTGTTTGGACACAAGTATACTATACTTGCTAGATGTTCCAAATACAAGTTATATTGGCATCCAAACAACAACAGATTTTTCAGCGTGTATGTTTTTAACTTTTACAATTTCACTCGTTGGTGTAACGGTTAGTGTGCGCGGCTCTTGTACGTGAGAACATGGGTTCGATCCCTGCTCAGACCACCTTACATTTCGTTCGACGACAGTCACCTCGCTTAGTGATGGCGACACTATGGAAAAAGCTTCTCAAAATACCGTTCAGATCCGGTGTAAAACTGTAGGTCCCAATCAGTGAGTGTAAAAACTAGAAAGCGCGCATCTCACTGATTGTGAGGAGCTCTCCTCAATCTCTTCATGGGATGTTATGGGATACCATTTTCTTTTGATTAGTAGTCTTCGATCTACCAGCACCATATCATGGATTTTCACGATGGTTGTTTTCTTTGAATGATTTTTAAAATTTTAAAAATTTCATTGAGTCCATTGACTTTGACACCAAATTATTGTCAGCCTCTCGCTTATAACATTAGGAAATGAATATAAATATTTTCATAATTCTGAAATATTTATGAGCTTCTCTTACTTTATTTCGTTTCCATTTATGTTAACATTGAAAGTATAGGGAGGAAATAGGTGAGATTTATTAAAATAGTTTCATGACATTAATATGGCTTTACTTGGTGATGAATTTTCATTCAAAGATTGTGAAAATTATGGAAAGTATGATAAAACAGCAACGGCAGTTAACTGGATTAAAAGTGCAATTGTACTCTAAATGTCAATTTCTTTCTTATCCGTTATTATATTTTGAAGATTCTCTTAGTTTCATTCAATTCATTTCACGGGAAATCTTCCCGATTCGTTGTATCTCCTTCATTTCTTAGTGAAATGACAACCACTAAATTAAATGTTTCTTATTTCTTGTTATTTGTAATTCTAGTTTTATTAATTATATGTATGTAAAGGACGGCAACATATTAAGCAAAGACACCAGAAATAATGACCCAGTTATTGCCATGTTCACATGTTGTTACATATAGTTAACTAGAAAAACAGCAAACATTTCACAGATGAGACTTAGAGGCAAACTAGGAAAAATAAGAACCCCAGCATTAATACGCAATACCAGTCAAATTGGCCGTCGGTGGCTGTAATCTTTAGGTTAACATGCGAGTATAATGTAATAGCTCTTTTCTGAAGCGGAATGGCAAACGAACTTGATAGTCCAAACCTGAAGCTATTTGGCAATAGAAAGTGATTAAGTGATTCACAGGAGGCTTCAATGACTAAGTGATTAATGATGGTACATACTCGTGCATATATTAGCATTAGATAGGACACCAGTAGAATGTTATGTTAGTATTTTAATACACACAGAGGTCGATTGTCGATAGTCATTGGGCATTTGTCTTAAGCTAATCACACAACCAAAAGCCATACATCGCATCCTTTACTACACTGTGATGTAGGGTATAATTATTAGAGTGGATTTAAATTTACTTATCTTGACTATTGACTAAAATGTCTTTACATCATTTCAACTTGTTGTTGAATATTTTAATTATTGTACTTACTGCTCGTTGCTTCAACTTCCGTCCATTTTCTTCCTTAATTTGAATGACGCATTTGCTTGACCTTTTTAGTTTGTATCAACCTCATTATACTGTCACTTCCATAATATTATTCTTGTAAAATTCTAATTATAAAGAACAACGTCCTTGCGTATTAATTCCACCAACTCAGCACTTGCACTACTTCCTTTGCACTTTAGATGGCAACGTCGCTATGGCAACACCGCCAGCTTCGCAACGAAAATTCATTAGGTCCATTGACTTTAACTTCGTATTATTTTTTGCTTCTTGCTTACAATATTAGGAAATGGGACTAAGTGTTGTCTAAGTTCTGAAATATTAATAAGCTTAACCAATTTTGCTGTCCATAGCAGTATTCATTTCCATTTGTTGTTATATTCAACACACAGGGAGGTAACTGGTGCCAGATTCAAATCAAATATTTTGCGATATTGCTACACCGAGGAAAAAGATTTCCTAAATTTGAGTTTAAACGTAGTTCACCAAGTCCTGAAAAGTAATTGATAAAAACAATTTAAGTACATATTAAATTAAAAATTATCATAAATATTATGAAAATTTGAATAAATATTGTTAAAAACTAGAATGTCAACAAACACTTTGTGGTGGATATTGGAATTTGATTGCAATACATAAAGCTTTCCACGATCTTCAATTGAAATTATTCTTATTATTTGAACGAGCTTAAGATCTTTTACTTGTTTTGCTTATTTATCTCCAATATTTCGTCTCCACATTGGGCGACTTCTTCAGGGAACAAATATTATGTTTTTTTTTTTTTTTGTAAACATAATATTTGTTCCCTGAAGAAGTCGCCCAATGTGGAGACGAAATATTGGAGATAAATAAGCAAAACAAGTAATAGATCTTAAGCTCGTTCAAAGAATAAGAGGAATTTTATTGCCTAATACGGGTGTCTGGTAGCAGATTTATATTTTCAAACTTAAATAAATAAGAGAATAAAAAAACAGAAAAATTGGCACAAAGTTTTATTAAGAGCATTGAATGATAGAATGGAAATGCGGATTTTATTTTTTAAAGAGTATGTCATCCAGATCTCTTCCGTCGAGGTGAATACACTGTTCTGCAGTAAACTTGGTTCAATTGAGCTGATTTCTCGATGAATATTTTCCTTTAAAGCTACAAGAGATTGGGGATTGTCATTACAAACCCTCCGCTTGAGGTAATCCCATAAAAAAAATCCATGGGAGTTAGATCGGGCGACCTCGGTGGCGATGGGTTGTCCCCAAAGTGACTGCTCAGTTTTTGGGGGAAATTTTCCCGAAGCAAATTCATCGAAGCTCTGGCTGTGTGTGCAGTCGCCCCATCCTGTTGAAACCACGGGTGTGAAGAGTACGATGAATGAGCTCGCAGATTTGGCAAAAAGAATTCCGAAATCCTGCGCCCATAATTTTCACCGTTGATATTCTTCGCCTGGCCTCTAGAATTTTCGAAAAAAAAATGGTTCAATTATCTCATGCGTGGATAAAGCACACCAAACAGTTACGCTGGGTCAATGCATTGGTTTTTGATGCTTCAATCGAGAGTTGCGGGTTCTTGGAGACCAGTAATGGTAGTTTTACTTGCTGACGTGGTCGTTTAAGTGAAAATGAGCATCGTCGCTCCAAAAAATGGAATTCACAGGGCGAAAACGCTCCAACATCGTTTCAGAAAATTTTTTGCGTAAATCAGTCACTTTCTTTCAGTTCTTGAACGATATGAATTTTAAAAGGATGGAACTTCAGATCCTTTTTTAAAATTTCATGAATACTCGCTCCTGGAAGTCCCAGTGAGGCTGCTATTTTCCGTACTGAAAGTCGCGGATTTTCACGTAAACTGCTTTCAACCAGTTCAATGTTTTCGGGAGTCCTTGAAGACCGACTGGGCCCTGGCCGTGGGACATTCATAGCCGAAGCAGTTGCGCGGAATCTCTGCACCCACGAACGAATTAAATTTACACTCGGTCCATCACTTATTCGCCGAATACCGAACTTTGAACAAAATTGTCGACGAGCAATTACGTAAGAATCATTACTCTTAAAAAATGTCTCCACAACGAACACACGATGCTCACTCGACCACTACGACATCGTGACTGACAAATCCGCCCAATCGATAATTCCAACGGTGCGACCGTCCCTACGCACCGTTTGTTACTTTTTGAAATACTCGTATTTAAAATATAAATTTGCCACCAGACACCCTGTATTAACTACACGCTGGAAAAAAACTGTCTCTGTAACATATTCTCCTAAACATATTCTGCAGTAACCATGTATAAGTTTGGAACACACTTCAAACATTCATATGTTTGCAAGTCCCAAAGTCACTTGTATTTAAATGCAAACAGTATCATGTTTACCGGAAAACATGTATGATTTACATGGACACTAAGGTCGCCCTTAATTATGTGGGCGGGAAAAAATTGTTCAAATTAAAGGTCTCCACCCCTAGAAACAGGCGAATAGCTGAAACCCCAAGAAATGCAAAGTTTTGGGTTAATCTAACGAGATTTAGAGGTGGCTCAAAGCGGCTTAAGTTTTGAAAAATCACGAAATTTAAATTTTTTTTATTATGTTGGAACCGGAATACCATATTTAGCCTATTTATCCCAACGTACATTTTAAATAAATTCTATGACTTAATACCTATCTAAAATGTCCTAAATGACATCAACCGGCCCATCACTAACAAAGTTATAATTAAAAATAACTGCGAAATTCCAATAAAATCGTTTGTTTTAACAAAAATATTTATAACACTGTGTGTAATTTTTTAAGCCATGAAAAATAAAACCATATATGGACACCACTACGTGATAAAAGACCAAAAAAAAGTTCCGTGTCTCCCAGTTTTGCCAAAGCCATTCACTTTTTGTATGAGCCCCCAAAGATTGTCTCGATGTCATTTTTGCAAAAAAAGTGATCATTTTGTCAGGCTCATATCTTGCAAACCGTTCGGAATTTTGATTTTTCATATTTGCTTTGTATTTCTTGGTTTTTCAGCAATTCGCATATTTCTAGCGGGTGTGACCGAGAGTTCGAACACTTTTGTTTTTAAGGGCCACCTTAGTGGAGACTCTCTATACTTACGTGGAATCACATGCATATTTCCTCCCAAACGTAATAGTATTTAGAAACAAATAATTCTTTGATTTTAATTTATATGTACTTATACTATAAAAATAATATAATAATAATTATAATAATTATTTATTATATATAATTTTATCAATATAAGCCCACATTTATAATTAATTAACACAAAAAATTAAAACATTTAAAACGACCCATTTTACATTTACTTGCATTGAATGCATTATTTGTTTTTTGTTCATGAAATGACAATCTGCTGCTCTATTGCTACTCCATTCTTTGTTGTCTCTCATGTTTTTGTTTTCAGAAGGTTTCAACTATGCGTTGGTTATCATTATGCGTTGATACACAAACAATACATCCATGTACAATTCTTGTTCAGCCAAGCGTGTATTAATTACATGTGTTCTTTTTTTATTATATTTCACAAATGGACAGTCGCCCCGATTATCTTAGTAAAAGCTCGGACAGACAAAGGGTTTCACGTTGTTGCGTTTACAGTTTCTATCCTCAAAATCATTTCTCACTTCGCAGCGGCGGCAGTCGCAATGTTTACCCCAAATAAGGCATGCGGAATGGTTCTTTTGTAATGCCTTCCTAAAATAAGGCCAGCGGACTGCATGATTTTTTTCATCAGATATAACCAAGAAGAAGATTTTTACAATTTTGAGAAATTTCTTTACCGATACTTTTTAACGGTAATTTAATTGGAAAATTTCAAACAAATTTTAACATTAAATTTTTTATTTTATATTATTCAGGGTATTTTTAAAATTTTCAATTTGAAGTTGGGCGTGGTAAAATTTTCTAAGATAGATACATTCATACTTTTAAACAAATATTTAGAAGTGGCAAACGAAAATATTTTAATTTTATTTTTGTTTAATAAAAATAAATTAAAGTAAATGCATTTTAAGGCCTTCCCCTTTGCACGCCTTCTAAGACCTTCTTTAGGCAATGGGCAAGGAAGGCATTGCCTCCCAATCTCACGCAATGTTCAAAAGAAAGGAGGAGGTAATGTGTAGGGAAGGCCTTCCGTATTTTAAAGAAGGCCTGTTTGGTCATGATTTCAGGCCTTCCACTTCATGACTTACGCCGCTGGGTTAGGTAGCAAATAAACATACATATATCCGTGGTCACAAGTCATAACAGCCTAAGTCGATTCTACAATTGTTAAGGGAGAGCAGTTTAAACATTAATATAAAGTTTAATATAAAGTCTAATCAGGAGTCGGAGTTCCTGGTGGAACCACATGTCCTCCAAGTCCATATTATCCAATTGGGGCCAAAAATATTCGGTTATCATTGAACGGTAGCGATTCGTATTCACAGTAATGTGCCGGGCTTGATCATCACGGTAGAAGTACGGCCCAATGACGCCGCCGGCCCATAAACCGCACCACACCGTAATTTTTTCGGGATGCAATGATGACTCATGGATTACGTGTGGATTGCTGTCTGACCAATAACGCATATTTTGCTTATTGACGAAGCCATTCAGCCAGAAATGAGCCTAATCGCTGAAGATGATTTTCCGTTGGAAATCCGAATCATTTTCAAGTTCTTGCTCAGCCCAATTCACGAACATACGACGCTTATGGTGGTCAAGCGGCTTCAGTTTTTGAGTCAATTTGATCTTGTAAGGATGTAGGCCAAGATCTTTTCGCAAAATTCGCCACAACGACGTCACAGAGATGCCCAACGCATGAGAACGACGTGTGAGAGACACATTTGGGCTTTCTTGAACTGAAGCCTTAGCGGGAGCAATATTCTCGACACTACCGGCACTTCTTTGCCTCACTGGCACGGGAACATTTTGTATTGTGCCTGTGGATTCAAATTTTTCCACTTGACGCTCAATTGTTGATCTGGTAGGATGATTATGACGACCATAAATTGGACGTAGCGCTCTTAAAGTTGAGGCCACTGACTCCAAATTTCAGTAGTAAATTTTAATAATTTCGACTCGTTGTTGGCTCGTATATCATTCCATGATGAAATGGCAAACCTTACTGAAGAGAAATGTCAAAAGAGCGGGGAAAAATTTGGCGTCGTTTGCTGTCCCTATCGATTTACTTTTGTAGTGTCTCTGTTGAAAACCCCGTTATAACTGCAAGCTAAAATGTGTGTAGCAAAGGGTAAAACTACATCAGCTGTTTTCTTGCAAATTTTTAGTGGATGTCGTTCGCGTAATTTTTGTGCAAATTTTCAAAAAGAGAGTAAAATTGTTCTATCTCTCTCATAAATAGATTCTTGCAAGTTTTTACTGGGAAAGTAAACGAACAAAGCTATTGTTTCACTCAGTAGCGTAATATATAAATATATGTGACATTCAAGAGGTGAAATATATAAATATATGTGACATTCAAGAGGTACTCGGATTGAAACATGACATGTCCTTGGGGCTTTATGAAATAACGCCAAATGAAACAGTACGACGGTCACGGCCATAAAAAAACACATGTTTCAAACGGTTGTAAAACTGTAGATCCCAATCAATGAGTGTCAGACAACAAAGCGTAAAACCACACAATATTTATTTATTTACTTTTCTTTCAACCAATTTTTGGGGGTGTTTTTCATTTTGTTTGGTTGATATTTAATTTTGTCATTCCGCACTACTTTATTATAAAATTGGTATTAGAATTTGGTTGGTCAAGTCAAGACTAACTATTTGTTGATTTAGCGTTTACTGTGAATACAGGGCTTTGGAGGTAGCCAAGAGGTTCTTACACAGTTG
The DNA here is from genome assembly GCA_963931995.1 of Phaonia tiefii. NCBI lineage: Eukaryota > Metazoa > Arthropoda > Insecta > Diptera > Muscidae > Phaonia > Phaonia tiefii. Next base: position 91,869,645 of record OZ008367.1, read on the forward strand.
TGTGCAAGGAGTATAAGAGCAAAATGCACAGAAAAAAAATTACACGAGGTGTCAGGGGACACCCGGTTGGAGCGAAGTTCCTTTCGCTATATATTATGTTCCAACACACCTAAGGCGCCTGTTGAAAAATACTGTAATTTAAATGGAAATTTAATAAAATATATTTTTTGTAAAATGATAAACTTTTGTTAAGAAATTTTTTATTTACGAGTATATTTTTAGGCCCCTTTTGTAAGAATATGTATTATAGTTTCCCGAAAAGGTCCTTTCATTGATGAGAGGTACTTCTTTTATTAAAATAAAAAAAAATGGTTTCCTGTTACATCCCGTGAAAGGATTTGGGAGAGCTTCTCACGAACCAGCAAGCTGTGCGCGTTCTAGTTTTACACTCACTGATTGGGTCCAACAGTTTTACACCGGTTGCGAACGGTATTTTGAGAAGCTTCTTCATGGCTGATTACTCGAAAGTGTCGCCGTCACTAAGCTAAGAAAAGCCTAAGAGTATGAATTTTTGTTACACAAAATACTTTTTTAAGAACAGGTACTTTTTAAAGAAGTGGTACTCTTTTTAGGATAGGGTTATTTTTTAAGAAAATTTACTTATATTCAGGAAGGCTACTTATCTCAAGAAAACAAAAGAAAAGGTGGTACTTTATTTTTAAGAAATGGTACTTTTAAGAACAGGAATTTTTGTAAGAAAAGGTATTTTTTGTAAGAGAAGTTATTTTCTTTTTTGAAGAAAAGCTTTTTTTTACGAAAGAACAGATACAATTTTAAGAGTAGGTAATTATCTCAAGAAAAGTTATTTTGTTTTAAAAAAATGGTATTCTTTAAAGAAAATTTAGTTTTTTAAGAAAAGGCAATTTGTTGTAATGTACTTTTTTAAGGCAAGGACTTATTTAAAAAATTACTTTTTTTTATGAAAAGGTACGTTTGGTAAGAAAATTTACTTTTTTAAGCAAAGGTACTTCTTTAAGATGTTATTTTTTTTAACTTCTTTCACTTTGGCTTTTCTAAATTTACTTTTTATTCGGTTCAAACTACAATATGTAATAAATAGGCTCCACCTAGAAAATTTCCCATTAAACAAGAAATATGTTAGTCTGGACACAAACCAAAAGTGCGAGTGTAAGAGTGCTGCCAAATTTAATTCCATGCTGAGGGTTGTGTTTCATGGATTTGCCGGTCTTGCCCTTTGGCTTTTCTAAGTATACTTTTTATTGGGTTCAAAACTACAATATGTAATACACAGGCTCCACCTACAGAACTTCCCTTAAAACCAAACCAAAAGTACCCAATATAGTTGATAATAATGGGTTGTAATGAAGTAGTTAAAAAAAGTTGTTTACAAATTGTTCATTTAGCCCCCATCTCGCAACGTGCGATAAGGAACTTCCTCCACCACTTGATAGTATATATTTTTTTGGACTGAAGATATTCTTATCGAAGCTTCCTTTATGGTTTGAAATGGGCTACAAGTTAATGTACTCTGATCGCATTCATCCACATTTTCCAAGCCAGACACCCATATATTATTATTTTATACATTGTCCTTACGATTTATTTCTCTATTCGTTAAAAGACACCTCATTGTTTTCATAAATTACAACGTGAATAATTACAAAACAGCCTTTTGTTTACCTTTTCAGCCAATTAAGAAGAAAAACGTTTATTTTCTTGAACATCCTCTCAACTTCCCTGGTAAAAACTCTCTGCGTTGTTAGTGTTTTACCACGAACGTATAAATTCACATCTTGTAATCTTGACAATATAATTTATAGGTTCAACAATATTAGCCGCACTTTTAACCAGAATACCATAATAAATGAAAGATGTTGTTATTGCTGGGTATTCTGTTGTTTACCATTTCGGCCGATAAACACCACATTCAATGGCCATTAACCCAGACCCTTTGACGCAACAACTTGAGTAAAAAGAAAGCAGCCGAATCATTTAATGAAGGTAAAACTGACCTTCAATGGTCAAAAGTTCATTTTATGTAGAGTCATGCAAAATAATACGGGCCAATAAAAAAAAGCTTATGGGACCATCAGAAAACATAATATTTTCTTGTTTCGTGTCGGTTTACAGTAGATGGAGATAAAAATATGAATTGTACAATAAATGAGAATTATATAGTCCATGTAGTTCGATGTTTGGTTTCATTCATTTTTAATTTTTTAATATTTGCAATAATCTTATGAACTAATTGGTAGTGTTTTAATTTCAAAAATTATGAAATGGTTACACAGTGCAACACGAAAATATATAACCATATACGGACTCCCAGTTTTACCCAAAGTCATGGACTTTTTTTATGGGCCCCCAAGGATTTGGGGGTTCGGTGTCATTCTTGCAAAACAGTGATAATTTTGTTAGAACCATATCTTGAAAACCGTTTGGAATTTTGATTTACTCTCTGAGGGAAAGTTGTATCTCTTGTCATAAGGAATAAAAATTGCCAACATACAAAATCAAAAAAACTTCATCTTCAAGGTCAGCATCGCAAAGAAAAACTTTAAAAAATTCAATTTTTTATTACCTTTTTTCCCGTGTTCAGGCCCATAGGTAGCAAACCGTTCACAATTCAAGGTAACAATCCATAACAAAAATGTACCTAAGATCTCAATAAACAACTTTCTAGAATATATGAACTTCCTAGGAATGATTATTAGATTGTGTGCTGCGTCCCTTTTTGCGTGTGCTGAGCCTACTGCTTTGCCTGTGTTGCTGCGGTCGGTGAGATAGCATAGTATCTAAATGTTGAAGTAAACGGTGTTAAGAATCATTCCTAGGAAGTTTATATGTTCTAGAAAGTTGTTGACTGAGATCTTAGGTACATTCCTGCAGTTAATTGTTTCCTTGAATTTTGAACAGTTTGCTATCTATGGACCTGAACAGGTGAAAAAGATAAAAGAATCGAATTTTTTAAAGTTTTTTGCGATTTTGACCTTGAACATGAAGTTTTTTTGATCTTATAGGTTAACAATTTTTATTCCTCATGACAAGAGATATAAAAATGACACCGAGGCCCTAAATCTTTGGGGTCCATAAAAAGAAAAGTGATGACTTTGAGCAAAACTGGGAGACACGGGTCTTTTTTTTAGTCTTTTAATAATATTTTCCATTAAAAATTAACAAATAATAAGGAAATTTCAGAACATTGCAAGTTCAGGTTACAATTTTTAATATTTTCCAATAGTTTGTTTTGTTACATTGAAAGTGTCATTGAAGTTGGTATTTTCCATTTTGTTGTATGAAATATCTTAATTAAATTGCAAATTTTCCCTACCAATTTAGAAAAATCTAAGAAAAGTATATTTTGGCAATATCGGTGAAGTTAGACTTCATTTTAATATCAAGCCGGAATCAGTCAATCGTTAACGGTTGTAAAAAAAAATCAGTTGTTTCTACCGAGCTTATGGGAATTGTGTGTACGTGTTTAGTACAACTTACGATATTTGCGTAAATACGTAACGGCCTACAGAAAATTGATTTTGCAGTAGAGAGCAACGTCAAAGAGAGCGAGAGAGGACAAAATTCGCACAGGGTTGTACAGATTTCGGTAATTGCAGGGATGTCATTTGCATTAAAGCCCGTATTCAGTTTTTATGAAATTTACGTTGCCATAAGAAGTACGTGTATAAAAAATAACCAAAAATTACATGAATAGAAAATTTTGCTCACTTTTCATTTGCTTGGTTTTCAGCCCTTGGCGAAAATCTCGTAGGCAAAATAATTTACAGAGTTGTTACGCACAAGTTATTTCGTATGATAACCATTGTTTGATAATTGTTTGGGACCGGAATTTTCATATTTCGATAAGTTTAACAACGAAAACTAACACCGCTTGCGTACAAAATAAAATGAAGTGCGGAGAGAAATAATAGTTTAACTATTTGCAAGATAAATCACAGATAGGTGGTAACTCTCCGCAACAAAATTTGCTCTTTCCAGATAAATGACAAAACTGCTTACAAAAATTTCCACAGAAACGAAATCCGGGGCTGAATGACATAAACGTCAGCACAAAGAAGAATAAAAAAAAATCCAATGAGTGTTCCAACTCACGGGCGATGTGTTCACACCTTTTTGCTACGCGGTACCTGTTCGATTTCTGTGAACACATTAGTAAATCTTACATTGGAAAATAAAAAACAGCGTTCAATCATATGATGACGTTACATTTAAATAATATTAATACTTAAAATTATTTAAAGACAAATGCAAGCACGTGTGTCATTATTTTCTTGCTCAATACTTTTTGTTTTATTCCCACAGAAATCAAAGAATGCAAAGCAACAGACACTTGTATATACATACATACATTGTTATATTCGTACATACCCTACACAAGTTCACAAAATTTTCGTTGTTCTCGTGCTATCCCACTTTTATATACGTATAATACGTCATTATTCTCTTTGCTCTGAGAGTGCTCCGCACCCACATTTTATTTGACTTACCCTTCACAATAATAAAAAACCAACCCGTAAAAAACATAGTTTTTGACTATAAAATCTTTATATATGACCACACCCCTTTGTCCAATCTCGCGCATATATGTAGCAGATCTTAGAATATGTACATCTAACCAACATACCCAATTTTGTTCAAATACCGTTAACAGGAGCAGAAATAATGGATTTTTAATTTGTGATTTGTATGTGAGGTACCACGTCCCTTTGTCTAATCCCGCCCATATTTTGATAGTTTATTTTTGTCGTCTCCATTTGTTTGCATGCGAAGTTTCAGCTCGATTGGATCACGGGAAAAGGGCTAAAAATCAATCCAAAATTTTGTCGGCATACATGCATACATTCATACAGCCAGGTGAAGTTAATATAAAGAATTTAAAAAGGCGTTCAATCTCAAGTTTACAATCAGGGATGCCAACTTGGTGGTTTTCCCGCTACTTGTGGTGATTTTTGACACACAAAAACCACTGTTTTAGAATTGTAGCGAGTTTTTTTTTTAAATCGCTATTCCCACAGAAATCAAAGAATGCAAAGCAGCAGACACTTGTATATACATACATACATTGTTATATTCGTACATACCCTACACAAGTTCACAAAATTTTCGTTGTTCTCGTGCTATCTCACTTTTATATACGTATAATACGTCATTATTCTCTTTGCTCTGAGAGTGCTCCGCACCCACATTTTATTTGACTTACCCTTCACAATAATAAAAAACCAACCCGTAAAAAACATAGTTTTTGACTATAAAATCTTTATATATGACCACACCCCTTTGTCCAATCTCGCGCATATATGTAGCAGATCTTAGAATATGTACATCTAACCAACATACCCAATTTTGTTCAAATACCGTTAACAGGAGCAGAAATAATGGATTTTTAATTTGTGATTTGTATGTGAGGTACCACGTCCCTTTGTCTAATCCCGCCCATATTTTGATAGTTTATTTTTGTCGTCTCCATTAGTTTGCATGCGAAGTTTCAGCTCGATTGGATCACGGGAAAAGGGCTAAAAATCAATCCAAAATTTTGTCGGCATACATGCATACATTCATACAGCCAGGTGAAGTTAATATAAAGAATTTAAAAAGGCGTTCAATCTCAAGTTTACAATCAGGGATGCCAACTTGGTGGTTTTCCCGCTACTTGTGGTGATTTTTGACACACAAAAACCACTGTTTTAGAATTGTAGCGAGTTTTTTTTTTAAATCGCTACAGTGGCGATTTTCGCTGTTTAAGGTAGCGGCTGTAGCGATTTTTACGCAACATTGTTTATTGCCATTACTTTTGAAGTTTTTTGTCCTAAAAAAAGTTATGAAATAAGATTTAAATTTCAATGTTTTTTAAAATATAGCCAAATAAGTCTTATTTATAAGAAAATTTATTGAGAAGAAACTTAAAATCAATTTTTATTTTAAATTTTTTTAAATAAAAGTTGACAAATAATAATTGTTGTAAATTTTTATTAAAAAAATTCATTTCATATTCACAATCATCTACAATTATTTTTCGCTTTGATTTGTTCTATCTCATTACTCTTAGTTGCGATCCCTAGTTTTAAGTCATTCCTAAATTGGTTATACTATATGCATGTAGTATGTTTATTTACGAAAAATTCCAAGTTTTTGTTGTTTATGTGAAGTATTTTTGTTCAAGTTTTAGTTTGTTTTATGTTTTAGCTAAAATTATTTATGTTTAGAAAACATATGTTTCCAAATAAATAAATTGAATTTTAAAATACGTATGCATGTATGTGCCTTTTTTTAATTTTCTCATATTCTGTGTAGTTATTACTAATTTTTGCCGTTTTTACACTTTTTCGTAGTGTTTTTTAATATCCGTCAGTAGAGATTTGTGGTGATTTTTAGCAACTTGTCTGTAGCGATTTTTGTCTCGGAAGAGTTGGCATCCCTGTTTACAATGTTCGTTGCTCTCTTTCTATCTCATTTTTATTCTCTTTGCTCTGAGAGTGCTTCGCACCCACTCAATACAATTATTCGCTGCCACTACATCAGTGTGTGTGTTTTTTCGCAAGCTGACAATCTGTGTTTCGAAGTCGGAAAAATCTGTGTTCTATATGGGTGGGTCACCCTTCTTATTTAGAGGTATGAAAAATAGATGTTGGCCGATTCTGAGACCTACCCGATATGCACACAAAATTTCATACAAATCGGTCCAGCCGTTTCGGAGGAGTTTAACGGCAAACAATGTGTGATTGCAGTCGGGCAATCTGTGTGAGCGCAGTCGGACAAATTGTGTTTGGATGTATTCACTTTGTGAATTTAGGCCGTGCCCGCGCCTATAGATGTTAACACATCAAAAACTGTTAAGGGAATGCAAAGGGAGGAGGGTTGGTGGAGGGTACACAAGCTTCGGCCCGGCCGAACTTAACACCGTTTCTACTTGTTTTTGTATACACCGGGCAATGCTGAACATCAAATGAATCGCTTTGTTTGGCCATAGCAACAACAACGAAACAACCAAACACACAACATCACACATACTTTGTCCGAAGTAGCTGACGTATACGTGTGTCACATAACCACATGTTTGCCATATCAACAGCAACGAAACAGCCAAACACACAACATCACACATACTTTGTACGAAGTAGCTGACGTATTAGTGTGTCACCATAACGTCGACTGCGCAAGCCCATGGGCTTGCAAATGAAATGTTGCGTGTCTATGCTGTATATCTCCGTTCAACAACAGCAACAGACCCATGTACATACATACATTATTATGTTAATACATACGCTATAGACACAATTTCGTATGCCTCACCCCTGCCAGACCACTCTTTCATTGCTCTCTTGCTCGCTCATTTTTGTTTAACACGTCATTATTCTCTTTCGCAGTCGCAGAAAATCTGGTTTTAGCAGCAGCATAAAATCTGGTTTTAGCAGCAGCAGAAAACCTGTCTGTGTGTTGTTTGCATGTGTTGACTTTGATAGAGTTAGTCCCTATACGCCGCTATAGATGTTAACACATCAAAAAACATTCCCAAAAGCAGAAATTATCATGGAAAAGAGAACAGAGTTTTCATAATTGCAAAAAATGTTACATCAGTCATCAAATTTAATAAGTCATTTTCGATTTAAACCCCTCGTATTCAGTTCTTGCGAAGTTTTCGTAAGAAATTTTATAATGTATGTGTTCATGAACAAACACAAAACATTGTTGGTATATCTTTGACCATCACTGTTATATTATTACTTTTGTTATATTACTCCTCACTCATGATATTGTTTCGGTACTTATTCAGTAGTTACATATGTACATATTTCGTTATATTCGATTTTGTTCATTTTTGTAAACTATCAATATCACTCAAGTGTCTTTTCTACACACTCAACTGTAAAAAGACGTAAACGATAAAAATAGTTTTTTTTTGGTACAGCGCGTACAAATGAGAGTTACAAAATCACTCACTTTACCTTCGCCCTTGGAAACAGTAGTGAATTTGCTCGCGAATAAAGTGCTTATTAATAAAGAACCTTATGTTGAAATAAAATTCAAATTCAATTGTTTTATTTCTCATCAGTATGTCTGTTCGGAAAATTTAGTTTTTGAGTTACCTCCTACCTCTGACTTACCGGGAAAATATTTCAATAGTACTCCATTATATTTTTAACACATGTGGTTTTTCCTTTGGTTTGTGCAAATAATCGAAATGTCGAAATTCCGGTCCAAAGCAATTGTTTTCGAACGAAATATCTCTGGCGTAACAACCCTGTAATTGATTTTCCTTACGAAATATTCGCATCGAGCAGAGTACGAACCAAATGAAAATTACACGTACTTCTCATGGCAACGAAAATTTCATAAAAACTGAAGACCGGTCTTAACCCGGTCTTTTTACAAAGAAAATAAAATTATTTTCCACGAATAACAAAATTCACTGCCGAAAGAAAACAAAATCAAAACAATAGCCTCGTAGTTATATGAAATGCAACACTGCTCCCATCAAGCAAAAATTATGTACAGGTATAGAAGAAAAAACCCCGCAATTTGGCAACCCTACTAGAAGAGAACCTAAAAAGTCTACGCGATTCACTCAAATGCATTTCTTTCCCGCGTCATAACTTGACTATTTTATACTTTTCACATACTTTATGTAATTTTATTTAAATATGGTTGGAATTTCTATAGTTAGATAGAATAGCATCATCAGAAAACTGCTCGTGTATTGAAATATTCAACGAAGAGAGTAACAGAGCGAGCAGAGAAACGACCCGCTTCATTCGATTTCTTTGTTGGCATTCCACTCCATGAGTAAATTTTTTTTCTCTATACAATAGTTGCTTTGTGCATCAAGTACCACCCATAGACGAATATAGTATAGACACATTTATTCTTTCATCTGACGTTTCATTTCACACTTTTCGTCGTAGGTTTGTGGAAATGAGAGAAATTCGACAAAAAATAACTTACAACAGGTGGAGTTACAAAATATGTTAACTTAACTTTTTCATGTTGTTTTCGTATAGAACTGTGAAATTTAAATGTATTTCAGCTCGAAAATAGATGAAAATAGACGGAAATAGATGATGAAGATGACGTTGTAGGGTTAACAATCAAATCAATTCTATGAAATTTAGTGTAAATTTTTTTTTGTGCAAGTGGCAACGCTGAATTTTTGGAACTATCACATATCTTTATTCCGATTATTAAACCTGGAGCGCTTTACGAAAGAACAACGCTTAATAACAGTAAAAATTTTTAAACAAATTTGGAAAGCTATCCTGAAACCGCTCGCAAACTTCGAAGAATTTTCAGTTGATAAAGTGCACCTAAGATGTCAACCACTCGAAGAGTGGCCAAAAAAAATTCAGAAATTGGATCGGTTATGGACAGTGAGATTCCTCTGCGTCAATGTATTGATCGGTCTCTTGAAAATGTTGCCACTGCAACCCAGAGTGTCGGCGGAAACCAGAAAACATCAATCCGGCATCGTTCTTATTGGAATTGGAAAGAGCTTCTCATAACCAGTGAGCTGTGCGCTTAATAATTGTATACTCACTGCTTGGGACCTATAATTTGTACACCGATTCCGAAGTGTAGTTTGAGAAGCTTTTTCATGGGTAAATACTCGATAGTGTTGCCGTCACTATGCGAGGTGACCGCTGCCAAAAGCAATTTAAGGTGGTCAGAGTGGGGATCGAAACCAGGGTCTCATGTACAAGAGGCGCGCATACTAACCATTGCAACACCGACAGCCACATCGTTCTCAAGAACTACAAATTTGACGAAGCACTACGCACTTTAACACAACACCTCCACCCTCATGTGTACAAAATTCAGCTGACTCAGGAGCTCAAGCCACCAGACCATGGAAAGCGCTGGCAATTCGTTCAGTGGGTAATGGAGAAAAGTGAGGCCAATGACAATTTTTCAAAAAATCATCTTCTCTCATGAAACCCATTACCATCTGTATGGCTTCGTGAATACACAAAATTGTCGAATTTCGAGCTCTTAAAATACTCGTGCAATCAATCCATGAGAAGAAATGCACCCAGAACGAGCAACTGTCTGATGCGGATTTTGGTCAGGCGTTGTGATTGGGCCTTACTTTTTTTGACGATGAGGCCGAAATTGCAGTGACTGCGAACGACATTCGTTACAGGAACATGATAACCGATAACTGGACGGCATGTGTCTGGACGACATGTGGTGTCAGCAAGACGGTGCCACTTGCCACACCGAAACAATCGATTTATTGCAGCAACGATTTCCAGAACAAATTATCTCAAGAAATTCTGATGTCAACTAGCCACCAAGATCGTGGGATTTAACTCTGTGCAATTTCTTTCTTTGGGGTTTTGTGAAATCTCGGGTTTATGCGAATAAACCTGCAGCAATTCCTTAGCTCAAATCCGAGATCCAACGCGTCTTTGGTAAGATACAGCCACATCTCTGTGAAAAAGTCATGGAAAATTTCATGAAAAAAATTTCATATCAACAGAGCCGTGGGGGCCCTTTAACGGATATTTTATTTCATACTTAATCGGAGCACGTCTTCGTTATAGTCCAATAAAAACATCATAACCATCTCAAAAAATACGTGTTTTTATTTCAAAGTGAAACACGGAATTTTTACTGTGACACCCTTTATTATTAAAATAAATTATGTCGAATTGATTATTATGGTGGATGGTTGGGGATATAGCTATTTCAATGTCCACCAAGGCAATAATGAACTCCCTTCTCCACAAACAGTTTGGTTTATCATCACACATTATAGGGCTAAACAAATCTCAACTTATCGAGAATTGTCTAAACTCCTACTAGTGCGAAAACATCCACTACAAATACTTTGCCATAACCATCAATGTTCACAACATTTCTTTCCCATGCAGGCTTTCATCGAAAGCCAGTGCATAGATGTTGATGTTTCAAAAAAAGGAACAATGATTGCGATGATTTTTTTAATTTTTTTTTTCTTATTCGATATTTACGATTTTATATTCTTTAAACAATTTTCTTATTCGATATTTACGATTTTATATTCTTTAATAATTTTTCTGGTTCAAGATAAATTTCTATGAAAAAAAATTAATGTGAGTCCGATCACAGGGGAGATGTGTAAACATCTAGTAATGAAGTTGGAAGTACTTATGCTTTTAGTATATTTTTTTAATTAATCAATTAAAAGTATCAAAACTTTCAATATTGTAAATACATAGGAATTTACTGGTTTTTGTTTGTTTTATTTAACTTATTTGGTTAGTAAATGGGCACACTGCAGTATATATGTACTGCATTAAAAATTACAGTAAGCAGTAAATTTACTGATTACTGAAAAAATTCAGTAAATTTTTACTGATAATGAAATTTAATTTGCATTACCAGTAAAATCATAGGGCCGTATTCATAATAATCAGTAAACGGGCATTACTGATTACTGAAAATTCAATGCACCTCATCGTAATCATGTAGTAGGCACTTTATAAAATTTGCTGAAAAAAATTTTAGTAATCAGTAAAAATTTACTAGTTAAAGAATTATTTTTACTGAAATTTTAGTGGTACTGCAAAGTGCCCATCTATGGTAAATGCCTTAAGTACAAATAGTTAATATTGGCTTATGGTAACTAAAATAAGATATATAAATTTTTGACTCGATTGTATTTAAAAATCTATGGAAAACTGCATCTATAGTAGTAGAATTGTTAGTTGTGGGGGTTTGTGGAGAATTGCTCGCTCATATGCAAGTGGAAAACGTCAAATAAAAATTTTGATAAAGCTTGCGACTGTGGGTTTGCAAAATTTGTATTAAAATCTCCACTCATAATAATTGGCATGAGATGGAGATTGTTACCCAATTGCCGTGCACCAGTTTCAGTGTAAGGCAACAGTACGTAATGAAGATATATTATAATCTTAATTTATATTGGAATCTGATAGAAATTTTGTTAGAATTAACATTACCTCCATTCAGCTTTGATACACTTTGTGTTGTTTTATGTTCTGAGTTATAATATTTTTGGTGTGTTGTAAAATATTTTATTATTTTGTATTTGTTGCGGTTGCCAAGTTATTAATCAGCTGCTTACTGAAATGTAATGTTATTTTACAGCAATGGTTTTCGAAAATTAGTAGCTAATATTGCACACTAGATGGTGCTTATATGCAGCTGTTAAGTATGAATGACAATCTCAAAGATGAAGAAAGCTTTTACTTTTCCTTATATTTGACAAGTTTAGTTTTTAGTTTTCCTTATTTTTTTAAGTGCAAAAAATCTTTTTAAAAGTTGTTAAAATTAAATGTTTTTGTATTCATTTTATTTATTTGTTTTCATTTGCCTACGATAACATAATGTACGACAATTAGTGAAAATTAGTCGCTACTAAGGGCTAGCACAAGTGCATGTTTCGGTTCATTTAATTCAACGTGCAAAATGTTATGCTGTGTGTGTAAGGCCGACGCCAGCAGGGGTTCGAGCCGTGCCATGTCTACACGTAAACCCACTCATAGTAGTCATTGCGACGCAACCGTCGAGTCATACGATGCTATTACTACCCAATGATTGGGTTGAACTGTGTTGTGATACGTGTTGTACTACCAGCAATCTATGTACATATGTTGATTTACTTTAGCAACTTAAATAAGGAATTCATTTCAAAAATAAAAAAAGAAACAATTAAGTAAGGAAAAGGTAATTTTTTAAGAAAATTTACTTTTTTTATAAAAATCCAATGAGTGTTCGAACTCACGGGCGATGTGTTAACACCTTTTTGCTACACGGTACCTGTTCGATTTCTATGAACAGATTCGTAAATGTTACATTGGAAAATAAAAAACAGCGTTCAATCATATGATGACGTTACAGTTAAATAATATTAATACTTAAAATTATTTAAAGACCCAGTGCAAGCACATGTGTCATTATTTTCTTGCTCAATACTTTTTGTTTTATTCCCACAAAAGTCAAAGAATGCAAAGCAACAGACACTTGTACATACATACATACATTGTTATATTCGTACGATATAACCGAAGATCAACATAAAATACTTTTTTAATATTACTCCAAATTAATACTCCAAATTAAAACACTTCAATCTCGGCTCGCCGATATCGGATCGCCTTAATTTTTGGCCTAAACTCTTCGTCGAAACCCCCACTAGCTTTTTAATCGAAAAATTAATAAAATCGGCTATGAATTTCCGGAGAAAATCGCGTGGGAAAATTATATGAAAATCGCCCAATAATCACTTTCAATACCGACTGCCAAGCAACGAACAAACAAACGATGATTTACTCTTACAAACCTAACACTTGCGTATGTATTAAATTTATAGTTTACTGCCCTAGAGGCGCGCGTATAGATGTTAACACATCAAAAAAACTTTAATAGAAAAATGTGTGATGACAATATAATTACATAAATACTTGTAGAGAAGGGAGCTGATGATATGCCAGGCATTGAAATAGCTATATCCCCAACCATCTACCATAATACTCAATTTCATTATTTATATTTTTTGATGTGTTAACATCTATACGCGCGCCTCTAGGGCAGTAAACTATAAATTTAATACATACACAAGTGTTAGGTTTGTAAGAGTAAATCATCGTTTGTTTGTTCGTTGCTTGGCAGTCGGTATTGAAAGTGATTATTGGGTGATTTTCATATAATTTTCCCACGCGATTTTCTCCGGAAATTCATAGCCGATTTTATTAATTTTTGGATTAAAAAGCTAGTGCGGGTTTCGACGAAGAGTTTAGGCCAAAAATTAAGGCGATCCGATATCGGCGAGCCGAGATTTAAGTGTTTTAATTTGGAGTAATATTAAAAAAGTATTTTATGTTGATCTTCGGTTATATCGTACGAATATAACAATGTATGTATGTATGTACAAGTGTCTGTTTCTTTGCATTCTTTGACTTTTGTGGGAATAAAACAAAAAGTATTGAGCAAGAAAATAATGACACATGTGCTTGCACTGGGTCTTTAAATAATTTTAAGTATTAATATTATTTAACTGTAACGTCATCATATGATTGAACGCTGTTTTTTATTTTCCAATGTAACATTTACGAATGTGTTCATAGAAACCGAACAGGTACCGTGTAGCAAAAAGGTGTTAACACATCGCCCGTGAGTTCGAACACTCATTGGATTTTTTTATAATATATTATCTGATAATGTACTTTTTGTTATAAAAATACTTTTTCATACAAATTGATTATGAACCGGAAAAATCATTTAACAACATAACATCCTAAAGATCGAATAATAAAAACTAAAACGGAAGTAAAATCATTTTATAAATCTAGAAGACGATGAAATTGAAATTTTTAAATTGGTATGAAATTTAAAACCTGAAACAATTCCAGTGTCAGAAGAATTCAGAGTAATCGATTAACTTAACATGATTTAAATACTCGATAAAATTTAAACATAAAATAATAACATATCAAGTTTTCCACGATCTTCAATTGAAATTCTTCTTATTCTTTAAACGAGCTTAAGATCAATTATATGTGTTGCTTATTTATCTCCAATATTTCGTCACCACATTGAGCGACTTCTTCAGGGAACAAATATTATTATGTTTTAATAATTAACAATTCAAAAACAACTCAAAAAACTCAATATCACAAATTTTTCCTTTCAAAAAAGAGCGGGAAATAAAAAATTTTCTTTGTCAATATGAAAAAATTTCTCATAAAACATAAGTAAAAATACACTTAAAGACAAAAATAAATTCACAAAATTTAAAATATTAACTTAAATATTGAACATATCTATCTTATTTAACATTAATATAATTAATGTAACTACACAGATCATACAATTACCATTTATTTCAATTTCAATGTGATAATAAAATGTGCACGCCAAGTTTCTATAAATCTACATTTAAATCGTTTGATACTCGTTATATCTCAATTTACCCAAATACAATGACTTCATATTAAACAAATGAATTTGGATTTTGATGTCAGGACATTCACCTATCACGGTGCTCTTGTGTAAATTAAACAAAAGCAATTTGGTGTTAACTCAATCTTTAAGCGGATTCAGTTTCTAGATGGTGGAAGGATAAGAACGAGACATATTCTGAAGATAAAATATTTTTGTTTCAATACTGATGAATTCAACAATTTGGATAAATTGGTCTGGACTCCAGTCAAATCAATCTCATTTGAAATTCTATGCAGATTTTAGAAAAACCTCCACTCGGTTTGGTCTTCAACATTTATATGTTGTCCTATCCACTTTCAAATGAGAGTTTTTGGTTAAATTTCACGTCCAAATTTTCAAACCCGGTCGCAATTTATTCTTTGCAGGACAGTTGTACGAGGCGGATCAATAAGGTGGTGACTTTTTGAATGAAACACAGTTTTTTTGCAAAAAAAAATATTTTTCAACATAATCTCCGTTTAGCTCAATACACTTAGTCCAACGTTTCCCTAATTTTTGTATCCCTTCCAAAAACTAGGCTTTTTCGAGGTCCATAAAATAGGCATTTGCTTGATCAATAATTTCATCGCTGGAGCTAAATCGCTTTCTACCCAGCCATTTCTTTAGGTTTGGAAATAGTCAGTGGGGGATAAATCCGGAGAATATTGCGGATGAGATACCAATTCGTAGCCCAATTCATTTCATCATCATTTCATCATCAACATTATCTTTGAAAAAGATCGTTTTTCTTGGCCATATGGGGTAGTTTTTTTTAAATCCTCGTTAAATCGGTCCAATATGTTGTTGTTTTCCCTTTTGCAGGTAATCGATGTGGATTATCCCGCATGAATCCCAAAAAACTGTTGCTATCACCTCATTGGCCGACAAACTTACCTTGGCCTTCTTCGGAGCCGGTTCACCCGGAGAAACCCATGACACATTAGGTATACTTTCTCGATTGAAAATTCTTCGAAGTTTGCGAGGTTCTCAACATAACTTTCCATATTTTTGTAATAAGTTTTCACAGTTATAACGCGTTTGTCTTTCGTATAGCGCTCCATTTTAAATAATCGGAATAAACATATCTGACAGCTGCCAAATTTCGGAGTTGCCACTGGCACAAAAAAAATAGCACTAAATTTAAAAAGTGCAATCTTAATGAGACAGTTTTTAGTATCGTTTGTAAAGCGGTTTTTCGAAGATCTTTCTTTCACTTTGTCGAACAAACAACTGTTGTCATTCTGCAACGAAACTGTTCAATTGCCCAGCGTGAACGATGTGAATTTCGTTCGACAGTTTCAATCCGAATCTCGCAACGCACTGGTAGCATTACAATGAACTTGGATCGAATAGGCGCAGAACATCATATATTGCTAGAAAGGCACTTGAAAAGAACACTAGGGCTATCTCAAACCAGAGAGACCACAAAATAAAGCAGTTTCCAATTTGAGTGATATGATTTCTAAGTGACGTATCGGCCATTTGTACTATGTCACGATCTGTGATTTTTATTTCATTGTATTTACTAATGTTTACAATTTCATCATGGAGAGATAGAATTGTTGCAAATTACGAGCATAAATTTTTTCAACATAAAGTTTAAGTACCAATAAGACAAAGAACCGCTCAAAGTAATGAAAATATTGGCGCCGATCAGGCAAGTGTTGCTGAAGGCGCAATTTATCGATTGCAAAACGTTCTCAACAATTGGGACTGTCTCAAACCACAACCTGGCGGATTTTGAGAAAGTATTTGGCCTTGCATCCATATAAAATTGTTATCACTGAAGTACTGAAGCTCTAAACGACATGACTTTGCTGATTTTGCCTCGCAACAACTTGAAAACGATAACGATTTTTTTAAGAAAACCAACTTCTCCGATGATGCTCACTTTCATCTGAGTGGTGCGGTAAATAAACAAAACTGTCTGGAAATCCACAAATTATTCATGATTTTTGGTCTGGTGGAATCATCGGTCAGTACTTCTTTCGAAAAGAAACTGGTAATACCGTTACTGTCAACGGAGAGTAGTATAGATCGATGATAACCAACTTTGTATGGCCGAAATTGGAAGCAGTTGATCTTGATAATATCAGTTTCCTACAAGACGGGAATACGTGCAACAACCGAATTATTGCGAGAAAAGTTTAGAGATTCGATTATTTCCAGAAATTGTGACATTGAATGCCCTCCAAGGAGTTGTGATTTGGCAATAAACCAGACTCTCTTTAAGCTTTACAAGTCAATATAGAACGTGCTATTCATGACTTGGTATTCCTGCAAAACTCATACTCCTTTGCAGGATGACCCTGACGAACACCAAATCCGCAGTGTAAGTTGCTCAGGATCCTACCGAACCTTTTGAAACTAAGCGACGCCTCAGACAAGGTGACACCCTATCGTGCCATCTCTTTAACATCTTAATAGAGATTATTCTGAGAAAAGCTGCTGTCAACATGAATAAAACCATCAGCAGCAAAAGTCACATGCTGCTCGCGTATGCTGATGTTATAGATATCATTGGGCGCACAGTTAGAGTAGTTACTGCGGTGTTTTCGAGAATTGAGAAGGAGTCGGGAAAAGTGGGTCTGACGGTAAATGAGGACAAGACAAAATTAATGGTTTCAACCAGCAGGGCCTCCACGCGATTAGACCAAAGCGTGAACAGGTGATAGACGAATGTATATACCTCGGATCTGCCGTCAACAAAAACAACTACGTCAGGCTTGAGACCAAGCGGAGAATTGTGCTTGCGAGTAGATGTTATTTTGGGCTAAGCAAGCACTTTAGAGATAAAGCCCTCTCTCGAGTAACAAAAGTCCAATTATACCAGACTCTCATACAACCTGTCTTGCTTTATGGCGCAGAATCCTGGGTATTATCGCAAGCAGACGAAACATTAGTAGGAGTCTTCGAGAGAAAAATATTCCGAAAAATTTATGGCCCTATAGTGCACAATGGCGAGTATCGGCGACGCATGAACCATGAGCTGTATGCGCTATATCCCGACATTGACACAGTTAAGCGGATCAAAATTACACGATTGCGCGAGCTAGGCCATGTCAGTAGAATGGATGAAGACGAACCAGCACGAAGTGTTTGCGAAACCGAACTCGAAGGAAGACGAAAAATAGGAAGACCAAGACTGCCCTGGAAGGATCAGGCTGACGAATCCCTGCGTACACTTGGTATTGCCAACTGGAGAGATAAGGCAAAAGATCGAACTAGTTGGCGAAATATGTTATCTTCGTTTTGTAATGTCCCTGACCCCTCGGGGTTGTTCGTGACCGGATAAGTAAGTGAGTAAGTATTCATGACATACGACTTGATTTAGTGGAAAAAGTACTCGAAAATTGGATTCATCGAATTCGTTCCTGCAAAAGAAGACGTGGAGGCTTAATTGAATCGATTGTACTTCACACTAAATAAAAAACATTTGAATTTCCTTAACAATTAGTGTGTTTTTTTTAAAGAGATCATATCACTCAAATTGGAGAGCCCAATATGGAAGCGGTGCCTGGGAAAGGAATATAATCAAACGAATTCCGCCTACGAATATGTAGTTGAGGACATAACCATTGTTATGTGGTAAATCACCAACGAGTGCGCGATTTTAATATTCCATGCAAGGAATTTTATATGCGAGTAAATAGGTTGTGGCCTACAATTTTCCAAAAACCAAATTAATCCAAAATGTTAAATAATTTCCGTCCAAAATTTCTGCATGGGTGTTTTTTTTTTTGTCGCATTTTCCTACTGGCACCGCCTACAATCAGAATCCGGTCACAAATTTTAATAAACCCAATATATTTTTAAATTTACTCTAGAGCATCGTGATGATCAAATCGGCTAATTGGGTACATACATTTGGTAGGATAACTGCAATGTGACAAAGAGTAAGCATGAACTCAACAGAAATCCGTTGAAAGAATCTTCTTATATATAACCTTTGATGGTAATTGGAGTCAATGTATTGGGTTTCAGCTAAAATCAGAGTCAATATTCATGAGTTAGCTATGGTTGGATTTGGTATGTAAGAAAATATACTGTGTTAATGAACTTGTGTACATTGTTACTTTACTCTCTTGGATGTATAAAACAGAAATCAGAAAAATGATAATATTTGAAAATAATAATTTTTAGATGAAGTTATTTACGGTCTACACAATTTATTTTGTATTCATTCCGCCTAACCCAGTTGATACGGAAAAAAAATTTAATGGATTGAATACAACTTTTAAGATGGTAACGCCCTGTTCCGTCCGAACGGCCTAGATGTCTTTGGGTGGGGGTATGTGTACTACTGGTTATTTTAAATAATTCTAGACTTGTCCGCGAAATTGGTATCAGAATTATTTCGCACAATTTTCAAGACAAAAATTCTATAAATATTTGCATTTCAAAATTTTTCTTTGAAACAAAATATTTAATTTTTTTTGTGATTTATTGCAACTTTTCTTTGATTCTATTGAATACTATTCCGTTTGTATTCTATCAGTTTCTTAGAAAATCTGTCGAATTTAGTAAAGCCATTCTAAACTTCCATTCTCTGTGGTCTCACCTGATTATAGTTCCCGTATTTCTCAGTGCTTTATCAAAAACCCATAGTTCATAGCAGCATTCTGACAATTTCCCCATCATGGCATAAGTATTAAACGTTTCATTTACCTTTTAACATATTAAACTTAATCTTCCGATTAAACATTCCCAGACAAATGTATCCCACAACATTTAAATAAATCGTGAACCCATTTTTCACCTATTTTGTTGATATTTCTCTTCCTTCTATCGTGCAATTCGATATGCAAAAGCTCGACAATGTAACGTTCTGAACCGGTGTAGAACTGTCGTTTCAAATCGGTGGATTTAAAACTAGAAAACGAACTGTTCACTAGTGAAAAGCTCTCCCCTGTCTCTTCATGGAATGTGTTGGCAAAATATTTATTTATTTAACTATTTATTTACACAAGAGTGGTTTGAAAGCTCCGTGACTCTTTGAACTTCCCTCACACCTAGTTCAAAATCAACTACCATCTGTCTAATGTGCCGTTACTTTGAGCCAGCTGGTTCAGTTAGTTTTAATTTGACAGCTATTGAAAGCAAACAACCTCGCTAATTTCCATGAAAATGGAAAAAAGTGTGTACCAAGTATCTTTTCCGCGCAAAAAAACTCCCCACCGAAAACAAGGAAAGCTTGATAAATGATATGGCGACTCTGCGCCACCAATTTCAATGGTTAATAAGCGATTAACTTATCTCCATTGTAGTCCAATAAGGACAAGTGTCGCCCAAAAGAGGTCGTGACGTCAGAAAACGTTGATAAAATCTATGGAATGATATTGGACGATCGGAGAATGAAAGTGCGTCGGGTGGCTGACGCTGTAGATATCTCAACTGAGCAGGTACATCATGGTTGGTTGGTTGGTTGAAAAGGCTGCAAGACACCACGCTGTCTAGCACACTTAGGCTGAAGAAGCCCATTGTGATACCTGCAGTTTCCTCCATAGCAACTATTAGTCGCCTAGCCAATTTGCTCTTTCAATAAATTTGTCTATAAGCCTACAGGAATATCCTGTAGGGCTACGGTGCTAACTAAATGTGTACCGAATATCCTACTTCCCAGTCCTGCCAGAGCAGGGCAATCCAAGAGAAGGTGTTTCCTCGTTTCCTCGTCCACTTCCATGCAGCATCAACAGAGAGTGGAGTTTCTATGTCCCAATCTTAGGACGTGTTTCCCTACAAGACAATGTCCCGTAAGTGTTCCTATCATTGTGGATAACCTGCCTCTCGGCAAGTTAAGTAGTTGGCTAGTCCTCTTCCTGTCCACCTGTGGCCAGAGGACCCTTGCTTGTTTGTAAGTTGAAGTAAGTCTCCACTTGTCCTTGAACATATTATCGGCCCCCTGCCTGATCTGCAAATGGTAGGTAGAGATTGGCATACTAACACCTTCTTTTGCCGGCAGAACCTGTGCCGTAGTGCCCTGTCTATGGCGGTAATTTCCGCCTGAAATATACTACAGTGATCAGGCAGCTTGAAGGAGATATTTACATTTAGGTCCGCTGAATGTACCCCATGGCCTACTTGCTCGTCCAACTTTGATCCATCCGTGAAAAATCTGTTACTACTGGTATCCCCTTCCAGTGACTTTTCATAGGTATTCCTGTTCGGAATAGAAGTCCTTAGATTTGTCGCTGGTAGATAGAGACAGTAGTCCGTTTTTACCGGAATAGAGTTGATCCGGTGTAGTAATTCAGCGTGTCCGGAATGCCCCGATATCAAAACACCACATTCTCTGATTCTCACCATAGATGAAGCGGCTGCCGATTCGGCCATGATATCATTAGTACAGATGTTCAGGATAGCACTAAGTGCAGTACCTGACGTCGTGCCCATTGCCCCACTAACGCTAATTAGTGCTGCTCTTTGAATTTTCATCAAGGAATTCAAAATATATATTTCTTTTGGAGGGACCTCCACCAAACTACTATGCCATAGAGAAGTATTGGTCTGACTGTTGCCGTATAAATCCACATGGTGATCTTAGCTGACAGTCCCCAGCGCTTTCCTACCGCCCCTTTACAGCAGTAAAGTGCAACAGACGCCTTTTTCGCCCTCTCCTCCACATTCGCTTTCCAAGACATTTTTCTGTCGAGAATTATTCCCAGATACTTGACCTTTTCCGTCAACTGTAATTGCACCCCATTAACTGACGGCAGTTCAAATATGGGTATTTTATATTTCCGACAGAATAAGATAAGCTCGGTTTTAAGTGGGTTAAGTGATAGTCCGTTGTTAGCGGTCCAGTTCGAAATCAGACTAAACAGGCTGGTTGTACGAGTGCAAAGTGAATTGAGTTTTCTACCCGTACAGATGATAGCAATATCAACAGCATAGGCAAAGACCTGGCATTCGGCCCTGGCCAATTCAAGAAGCAGTTCATTACATTGTTATTGAAGGCTCCCTCGATATCCATGAAGGTCCCTAGAGCGACGTCCTTATTCTCAAGAGAGTTTTCTATTATGCTGACTATAGAGTGGAGAGCCGTCTCAGTTGACCTGCCCTTGATATTGGCATGCTGAGAACTCAATAGTAGATTCTGTGGAAGATTACTTCGAACGTGAATGTCCAGTAACCTTTCAAATGACTTAAGAACAAAGGATGATAGACTGATGGGTCTAAAATCTTTTGGTTTGACATGAGAGCATTTGGCCGCTTTCGGTTTGCTTCCAAATGCTAGGAATGACTCGCAGCATAAGGCAGCCCCTGAAGATTGCCTCCAACCAATTACAAGATAGGTATAGTGCCTACTGTAGTTGTGCGGGAATTATCCCGTCAGGTCCGGCTGATTTATAGCGCTTAAAGCATCTAATGGCCTATATCAGATTTTTTCTGCTCACTATTGAGCGAACTTTTTCTAAGCTAGGTGAGTTTCCGCCTAGCTCTTCTGGCTGATGACCAGCATTCCTGTCATGGTTGTGAAAGTGGGTATCCAGGAGAATCCCAAGAGACTCTTCAGATGAAAATGTCCACGTTCCATCGTCTTTCATTAAGAACCCGGCACGCGGTGTGTTTTTATCGACCACGCATTTTAAGCGTGCAGTCTGGTTGGATCCCTCAATGGATTCACAGGAGTTTCGCCAGGATTTCCGTTTGGCCTTCTTGATTTCACCTTTATATAGATTAAGACTACTCTTGTAAACGTCCCAATCCCTTTGGTCGCCGCTCTTTTTGGCCTTGTTAAAAAGCCGCCTAATGGACGATCTTAGATCCTGAAGCTCAGCGTTCCACCAATAAGGTTTTTTGTTACCCTTGGCAGCACTATAACCACTGGTCTTACAGGACTCATTCATCAGTAAATTTGGCAACTAGTTCTTCCAGCGGATGGTTACCTAAG
This sequence comes from Phaonia tiefii, assembly GCA_963931995.1. NCBI lineage: Eukaryota > Metazoa > Arthropoda > Insecta > Diptera > Muscidae > Phaonia > Phaonia tiefii. Next base: position 91,892,437 of record OZ008367.1, read on the forward strand.
AGTTTCCTTAGGGTTTCCAGTCCGTTTTCCTATAATTTTTAAAAACTTCCTTTTTCAGAGGTTCGATATTTATGTGGAACTGTAGATATCTATGATCAAAAAGTACGCTCCAATCGGATACAATTACATAGTCGTCGTAGCCAAGTAGTAGTACCGAAGTTATGAAGGTCGGTTCCTCGCCTCTATTACAAATAGTCAAGGTTTCGCTTATAATGAAATTAAAAAGAGACTCACCTCGATCATTGGTGGCGGTACTCGCCCATATTGTGTGGTGCGCGTTGGCATCAGCAACTATAATGACGCTACAATTCCGTCTTTTTGCCTCCGGTACAATATCCCTAACGCACTTCGGAGGGGGTGATTCAGTATGGTCGTGCGCCATGTACGATGAAAGTAGCCAAATGGCCCGCTGGCCATTTTCCAGCGAGAGGCTGATGGCGGTTGTATCGCTATCACTAAAATTCACCAATAAAAGAGCATTGAATTTGTTTTTAATGAGTATGCAAGATCTTGGCCTTGGCCTATCCATTGCACCTGATACCACATATACTATCATTGACTGTCCATGGTTCTTGTATCAGGGCCACAGTGGCTCCATCCTTCGCAAGATGGAGAATGAGGTTGACAGATGCTGCCTTACTGCGACGAAGATTTATCTGGAGGTCTTCCATCATCTACAGGATCTTCAACTCCGGGTACCTCGATCACGGTTGTCTCGTGATCACCCTCGCTAGTGATGTACAGGTCGATGATGCTGCCACTGTCGTCATCCAGTATCTACCGCCGTTTCAGGATACTTTCCAGCATTTACATCTGTAACTTCCGACTTCGACTCGGCCAGTTTAACACTCAGCGTATCCACTTTGTATACCCTGAGGAGTACACTCATGAACCCAAACCGAATTTGGCCTTTGAACTTCGCTAGGGGTTTTAAGAAATCCTGGTTCAGGACCAAAACTATCTGCCAGAAGGTTCCTACAGGATCTTCAACCTTGACCACCTTCCAATCATTTGCAGGAATGGAGGGATTGCAGTGGCTGATGATCTTTAGGATCTCCTGTGGGTCAGTAGGTGAGTTTGACGGGACCCAAACCCTAGCCCTTGGTCTAGAAGGTATATCCTTCCTATCCACGGCTTTGAGTTTGGCCCCCGGCCAAACCTCACCTACCCGACTCATGGCGGACTTATACAATCGATCTGCTCGTTCATCAGAGCAGCCGATAAGTTAAATACTTCCCTGGAACCATCCCGCGTCTCCGCAGAAGGCGCCTTTTATCCTTGGGGATACGTCCATCCTGGGAACTTTCATCCAAGACGCCAATGATTAGGCTGTCCTTCGCGACATCGCTAAAGGACCTGCCGTGCATTGGGTGGCTTTTATGCCTCTTAGATGAGGGACCAGGCTTAGTATCTTCCTCCACTGAACGCAGTATTTTAGTAACAGCCAGTGGAGGCATTGTCCCTACAGACTTAGAGCCCTCACAGACGCCCTTAGACCACTCCAAGGTGTTTACCTGTGGAGAAGTGAGTGCGGCGACTGGTCGTGCAGAGAGTTGACTAACCAATCTAGTGGCCAGTCGAAGATCAGCTTCAGGGAGGGGCAGAGATTTATAGTTTTCCCCGTAGTTGGGAAGGGTTGACCACCGCCCGCGTTATTCGCAGTTGCAGAGGCCCCCTTGTGTATGACCGCAGAAGAGTTACGAGCAGTAGTGCTCGAGGAAGAGTCCGTAGGCTCGGGGGGAGTCACAGGTTTTCCTGTGGCCGAAGACTTTTTAATATTATCGTTCATGTTGAACTTGTAGCCGCTATCTACGTCCGTAACGCAATGTATTCAAAAAGAAGGGCCCCGTGATTGTCTATGAAGCAGGGAGTTCCACGCGTGGGTTGACACTCCGCCTTATGGGACAGAGCGTTCAGAGCCAGGCCGAACCAAAGAGGGAGTCATCTCAACCTCACCATTACCACCAACTTAACGGTGACGGACTACACGGACGGACGGTACTATAAGACTTTGCCAGGTTTTAAGGAGGCGGAGACGAACGGTACCTTAGACTAGCCATTTCGACAGAGTGTCACCTCTGCCTACTCAGGTCACAGAGCACAGGACGACAGCTCGAGAGCAGAAAATAAAATAGTTACGAAACTCGTGAACCAAGGTCGTAGCAGAGTCTGTGCCAAAGAGGAAGAAGATCATTTAGAGTTACCCAGGTTGCACCGCGAGGAGGCGATCTTCACTGCAACGCCCCCATCATACTTCCCATGATTATTTAGACATCCAAAATCTATCCGCTCGATGTATGCCGGGATTGCTCAACCGCGCGACCACTTCGAAGGAGTGTTTGGCGATTTTCAACCGCAAATGGAAGGTGTTGGTGCACCGCTTCCAAACCGTGGAGGAAAGATGGAGCCATCAAAGCATATCAGAGACCAATGAACAGTCAAAGCAGTGGACTTCTCCGGGTGAACGTGTAACAGTGAAGGCCATCGTGGGATTATCGGTCAACAAGGTCATGCCTGCGATATCATTCACATCGATTACATTGAAAAGGCCACAACGATCACCGTCGAATATTATTCATAGCTGTTGAGCGGATTTGTCATGGATTTGAAGCAAAAACGACTGCATTTGACGAAGAAAAAAATGTGGTTCCATAGTTTGAACTACGAATTAAATAAATGTTTTTCCATTACCTCCCATGAAGGAATTGGGGAGAGCTTCTCACAACCAGTGAGCTGTGCGCTGTACTCGATAATGTCGCCATCACTATGCGAGGCGACCGCCGCCGAAAGAAATTTAAGGTGGTCAGAGCAGGGATCGAACTCAAGATCTCATGTACAAGAGGCGCGCGCACACACACACGCATTGCACCACCGACTGTCACTCCATTAACAATCACATTAAGTAAAAATGAGTCTCATCACTGAACACAATTTTTCCATCAAACATCAGGTTATTGTCCAACTGCTCTAAAGCCCAATCGGCGAAAGAGCGATTTCCACGATGTTCAAAGGGAGGCAATAGAGTTGGTTACCCTACTTACCACTATCACCACCGTCGCTCTCCTCTGGACACGGTCGAGTAGCTCCAAAGTTATCCTAGGAACACCTGACCATATATGGGAGCTACAGTCCATCTTTGGCCTGATGTATGTGGTGTAGATATTAAGTAGATCAGATGGAGTAAAGTATTTCTTGCACCACTTTAAGAAGCCTAGACACTTGAATGCATCTTTCGACACTTCAAATACATGTTTCGTCCAATGGACATCACATTGTATTTTCATGACCAGAATATCAAGAGCATCTGATTCATCAATATCCACACCGTCCATAGACAATGACGACCCACCTGGGTCAGCTATCAGCTTATGCGACGACTACAACACTGGGTGGTACCCGAGATAAAATCTACTCTATTCATTTGAATGGGACACCAGATGCCGGCCGAGTGTTTCATTCATGGTCCGGCGTTTGACTGCAATCTCTTGAAGACTTCGCTTACGGTCGAATGTATAAGAATGACAGAGATTACTGTCATCCGCAAAAGAGTAGATTGGATTCAGAGTCTGACCCAGAAGATCGTGAATGAAAATATGAAAAAGAGAAGAGAACAGAACCCTGTGGTCACTACCATACGGAGTATTATATTTCGGGGCGAGGCCCGGCTTGATATTTAGGTTGAAAAAAAGCACTACATTCAAAAGTCACCTATTAGGGAAATAATTTTGTTGGGTGTCCGATTCACCGGGCCCAGCCCCTTGTGTACGTGCCTGCCTGTGGTACATGTGCAGTCAATTTATGCTCGTCGGATGAAACCCCATCTACAACAACTCGTATAGTGCGATCTCTGAGGAAACTCGATATAAATCGAGTGAAGTTATCACCGACATCAAAAGCAGCGAGCTTTGATGAGAGTGCATCGTGCCACACTCTGTCACAGGCCTTGGAAATATCAAGAGTCGCTACCTTACTACCTGATCGTCGGTGGTGCCATGGTAGGGTGCGAGCCTACTGTACATGAGATCCTGGGTTCGATCCCTGCTCAGACCACCTTAAAATTTCTTTCGGCGGCGGTCACCTCGCATAGTGACGACGACATTATTGAGTATTTAGCCATGAAACAGCTTCTCAAATATGCCGTTCGGAATCGGTGTAAAACTGTAGGTCCCAATCAGTGATTGAAAACTGGAAAGCGCACAGATTGTGAGAAGCTCTCCCCTGTCCGTTCATGGGATGCAATGGGAAACCATTTATTTATTTTTACTACCTTACTCTCACCAAGCCGGTGGATGGATCGACTTCATTGTTCCCAAAGGAATGCCTTCGGTCTCCAGTAGATCTCATGTGGAAGCAGTACTGCCGATTATTAAGAAGGTCATTGAACTCAAGATATTTCACATGATGGTGGCTAACCATGCTCTCCATACCCTTCGAAAACGCAGAATAAATTACAATTGGGCGGTAATTTGCAGGGTTACTTGCATCACCTAAAAAGCAGAGTTTACTGATCATAAATGTCAAAAAGTGAGTGCGGTATGACAGTTTGTTTGATAGAATACCCTTTGGTAAATTCTACCTAAGCAAAAAAAAAAATAAACTTTATTATGCGTTTTCAAACGTACGTCCCTCCACTTGCTTGGACAACACATTTCAGTTTAATCTACAAAATCAAATTTCAATTAAATATTGAGTTTGAACAAAATAAAGTATTAAAATTTATATTGAAAATATTTAACAAAATTTCAAGTAAATTGACTAAACAATATCAACCATGTACCACAGGGAAACTAGCTGTATATATATCTGCCAGCGGGAGCATTTCTCACTAAGTTCAACGACACAAATCGAGTTGAAAGATTTTAAAATTGTTGTACTATATTCATTTAATTAAGGCCTTAATTTAAATTTGTGCATTCGTCCAACTTCATTTGACCGCCAACTGTTTCGACAAAAGCTCTCGTAGAGTTAACATCTCAGCGGGTCTAAAGCATAATAAATTATAATAAATGTAGATAAGCATAAGAACAAAGAGATGGCCTTTTTGCGTTGCGTTTGCATGCTCATATTTATTGTGTGTTTATTATGCTCTGTCTGTGGTGGAGTGAGTCACATGGGAGGTGGTTCTTTCATTGTCCTTGCTTGCTTATCTTCATCTTAAAATAATAAATATAATGATTTAATTCTTACAGAAAGTTGTGTAATCATTCTAGCATCGTTACGGCCGCAACTTCTACAGAAAATACATTATTTAATAAACAAATTGTATTTTGGCTTTAAAGGAAAGCATCAGCAATAGCTAGCAAGGGCAATACAAGGACCAAAACCCTTGAATACTATGAAATATGGTTAGTTTTAATAAAAACCCCAAGCATCCTTGTTAATCCTTTTAATTTTCAAACGAAAACAAGGATTCAAATTTTAACGTTGGCGTGATTTGTTTATGTTACAAAGTAAAAAATGTAACTATAAAGTTGGCTCAGAAAGGTACAAGTTTAAGAACCTTATTTATAATACTATTTATAAGGGGAACTTCATGAATTCTCAAAATTTTTCTAAAGGCTATTTCCCGTTTTGTTAAGTCAAATTCTTTATTATAAAAAGTCACCAAATTTTACTCGGCACCCTTTCTTTTGTCTTCCATTTAATTTATCCTCACCATAATTCATATTGTTCACAATATAATTTGTTCTAATAGCTTTACAAAAGGTCCTTTTTAGTCAAAATAATTTATTAAAACCTGACAAAATATGCAAATGCCCTCAAGATACAAATGTAAAAAAAAAACAAGTTTCAATTAAACTTAATACCAACAGAATACAAATGCAATTAGCAATGAAGCTTCAAAGCAACATTCTCATCAAATTGTAATTATACATTGGGGAAAAGTCAATAGAATTTGTGTATTCATTTCGTGTTATTGCAATAAATTGCCATGTAAATTTGTCCAATCACTTCATTTTACAAATATACACAATTATGATACAAACAAACACTATTACAGACTTCATGTTATTATGTACATATTTATTTTATTGTATTTGACTCAAGTAAATTTTCAATTGATTTCAATTTCATTTTCAACAGATTAAAATATAGAAATTGCTATTGGCACAAAAACACACCTAATTGTTGAAATTCAATGGAATTAGATTTATCTAATTAACTCAACCAGTCATTTTATTAATCGCAAGTCAAAACGCAAGTAATTTTATTAAGCGTGATTCTATAAAACTTCGTTTTCTAAAATGAGAGCGAAGGCTTTATTTAGCGCTAACGCAATCCTCAACAAACTTTAGTCTGTAAAGCGAGTTACAGAGTTGACATTCATGAGCATGGGCTTGGTCGATAACTTTTTACCTCACTGATGAATTTGAAGAAAAAAATGTGTGAACATGACAGTGATGCGAACAACTTCGATTACATTTAATAATAATACATAATACATCACCGATAGCTGATGTTCATGCTCATAAATGACAAGTCTGTGGTTCGCTAAAGTTCCAAATACTTTTATCGGGTTTTTCAATAAGAGCGCTACAAAAGTTTTTTTTAAATAAAACAAAACCGGTTTTAGATACCAATGAAATTCTTTATTCCTGTGAAAGTACGTTCGATGCCATTATGTATGGAACTCGATTTCTTTTGCATGGCCACCACGGGCACGCTTGCAGAAGTCCACACACTGAACCCAATTTTCGACGGTTTTCTAGCATAAATCGGCCGATCCTGCTGCAATTTCACGTTCGATATTCGTACGAAGTTCATCAATCGTCGCTGGCTTGTTGGCATAGACCATAGACTTGACGTAGCCCCACAGGAAATAATCTAACGGTGTCAAATCGCACGACCGAGGCGGCCAATCGACTGGGCCATTTCGTGAGATAACATGTTCACCAAACTTGGTTTCCAATAAATTGATTGTGGCATTCGCTGTGTGGCTTGTGGCGCCGTCCTGTTGGAACCACATGTCCTGCAAGTCCATATTATCCAATTGGGGCCAAAAATATTCGGTTATCATTGAACGGTAGCTTAGTGCGAGGTGCCACTTGCACAAAACCGTAATTTTTTCGGGATGCAATGATGACCCATTAATTACGTGTGGATTGCTGTCTGACCAATAACGCATATTTTGCTTATTGGCGAAGCCATTCAGCCGGAAATGAAATTCAGAATTCAGAAATTGGACGTAGCGCTCTTAAAGTTGAGGCCACTGACTCCAAATTTCGGTAGTAAAGTTTAATAAATTTCGACTTGTTGTTGGCTCGTATATCTTTCCATGATGAAATGGCAAACCTTACTGAAGAGAAATGTCAAAAGAGCGGGAAAAAATATGGCGTCGTTTGCTGTCCCTATCGATTTACTTTTGTAAATCGTGTAAATCATGAAGAGAAATGTCAAAAGTGCGGGAAAAAATATGGCGTCGTTTGCTGTCCCTATCGATTTACTTTTGTAGCGTCTCTGTTGAAAATCCCTTTATGTTTCAATGGCAATTGCCACTGACAATTAGCGTTGACAATGTTGAATAAATATTTTTACATTTTCATTTTATTATCCACTTGCATAGTGGAAAATTCTCAAGTGCGATGAGTTTTCGTTTACATGTAGTTTAATGAATTTCTAAGTAGCAGCATTCCAAACTACCGCTGATGCAGATCTGTACCTAGATCTGAAATAGCCATACGGTTTGCCAGGAACTATAAGGATGCATTTTGCAAAACTTCGTTTTTTTAACTATGTCTCTTTTAATCGAGATATAAGAATGCACTTTTTCAGTTTATAATAAAAACACGTATTTTTTAAAATAGTTGTTATTTTTTTACTGGACTAGAAAGAAGACATATTCCGATTTAGCCTGGAATAAAATACCCGTCAAATGGTCCCCACGGCCACAGAGATCTCGGATTTGAGCTCAGGAATTGTTTCTGGATTATTCGCATAAACCCGAGATTTCACAAACACCCAAAGAAAGAAACCGCATGATCTTGGTGCCCCAGTTGGCATAAGAATTTCTTGAGATAATTTGTTCCGAAAATCGTTCCTGCAACTAATCGATTGTTTCATACGCGGTGTGGCAGGTGCCATCTTCCTGAAACCACATGTCGTCCAGTTGAGGCCATAGGAATTTCGGTCTCATACTCAAAAATTTAAGGCTCACTCCACGCCGCCTGACCAAAATCTGCACCAGACAGATTTAAAAAAAAACCGTTTACCATTACATCCCATGAAGGGATTGGGGAGAGCTTCTCATAACCAGTGAACTGCGTGCTTTCCAATTTTTCACTCACTGCAGTCGGTGGTGCAATAGCTAGTGTGTGCGGCTCTTGTGAATGAGAACGTAGGTTCGATCCCTGCTCTGACCACCTTACATTTCCTTCGACGACGACCACCTCGCTTAGTGAGTACTTAGCCATGGAAAGGCTTCTCAAAATTCCTCTCGGAACCGGTGTAAAACTGTAGGTCCCCATCAATGAGTTTGTCATGGATTGCATGAGGATTTCCGAGCCCCAAATTCGACAATCTTGTGTATTGCACAGTGCAACACGAAAACATATAACCATATACGGACATCATTACGTGATAAAATACCAAAAAAAAAAATTACAGCAGACAGTTGTCCGAGGCCTTCGGCCACGGATTGTCCCTGCAGGCTGTGTCAGAGACACGGCCATTAAGTTTAACGTAGAATACGCCATCCGATAAGACAGAAAACATATATAACAATAAATTAATTTGCTTATATTATTTATCATTTATTGTTATATATGTTTTCTGTCTTATCGGATGGCGTATTCTACGTTAAACTTAATGGCCATGTCTCTGACACAGCCTGCAGGGACAGTCCGTGGCCGAAGGCCTCGGACAACTGTCTGCTGTAATTTTTATATTTACCAACGGCATTTGATTCAAGTCCGTTTAAAAAAAAAATATTATGTTCAATTTTTTTAAACTTAATTTAATTTATGTATTTTAATTAATATTTTTATTGAAATAAGTTCTGCGAATGTTGAGAGGGCCGCCCTAATATTAAAAAAGGTTTACCTTATCGAGTCTTCGCATTAGCATTCGAGCGTTGTGTGAAAGCTTTACGCTTTACAATTCAAAATTAATGTTGCAACAGCTTTATTGAAGCTTTCGCAAAAAAGCTTTATTACGTTAGCTTACTGTTTGTTTCACTTTTTACTAGATACATGTTGCCAAGCAAAATTAGCTTGCTGTTCGTTTCACTTTTTACTAGATACATGTTCCTAAGCAATGTTGAGCAACCAAAAACACTCAACCAACCACCACACATATGTTTGAGTGTATGTGTTTAAACAAGTTTCATTTGAGAAATTAAAATACTAGAAATATATCAACCAATATAAAATGTATATCAAACGAAAGATAACATCTTCATTTACCTACAAAAAAAATTTTAAAAAAATTCATCTAGCCGTTTCCTCATATTCAATGAAATAAAGATTACAACAATAAAAACCTGACATGACTCCTCATACCGTAAGGTAAGACGTATTCTACGTCAAAAGAACCATGTCTGCCAGTTTTGCCCAAAGTCCTCCAGGTATTTTTTTATGGGGCCCCAAAGAAGTTGGGCCTCGGTGTCATTTTTGCAAAAAAATTATCATTTTCTCAAGCTCATATCTTGCAAACCGTTCGGAATTTTGATTTACTCTCTGAGGTTGTAGCTCTTGTCATAAACAACAAAAATTGTTAACATATAAAATCAAAAAAACTTCATCTACAAAGTCAAAATCGCAAAAAACTTTAAAAAATTCAATTTTTTTACCTTTTTTCTCCTGTTCAAGTCCATAGGCAGCAAACGGTTCAAAATTCAAGGAAACAATTAACTACAAGAATGATCCTAAGATCTCGTTTCTAGAACATATGAACTTCCTAGGAATGATTCTTAACACCGTTTACGTAGCCCTTAGATAGCCGCAAAAGTGAAAAAATTCCCGAAAATTTTTTAATTTCATTTGTTTTGTTTTTTCTTCTACTATAAAGCCTTCTCCCGTAAGTGAAATTCGTTGTTATACTATTACTGATTTTATTAATCTTAGTCCTTAGGTGGTATGGGTTGTCATTTAGAGTTAGGGTTGTAACAAAGAGTAGTAGCACGGATATTTAGTAATAATGATTCAGTGTTGCAGGGATTAGTAGTCTTAGCAGGGATGGCACTACAATACTATGATATCTATTACAAAAATTATCAAAAAAAACAGCAGAAAGTTGTCCCAGCAGGCTGTGTCAGAGACACGGCCATTAAGTTTAACGTAGAATACGCCATCCGATAAGACAGAAAACATATATACATTGTTGATGTTGCGCCTACAAATTCATTAACATTTTTAATAAAAATATATATAAACAAGGGAACACAAAACTTACCTGAGTATTTATTTCTCTGCATAACAACCACTCGTTGCTTTCTTGTATTTCGTGTAGGTGCCATTTTGATTAGTAGTTTTTATTTTAATTTACTAAACGTCAACTGTCAGCTGCTGTCAAACAGCATCAAGCAGCATTATTATTTTGCTTACTTGGCAGCACTTTCATTTAACATAAAAATGAATGAATTAATTTTTTTATATATTTTTTATAATTATATATCCATGTTAAATTCAAATTCACATTTAACATTTTGTTTCACTTAAATACATAAGTAAATATACGAAATTTCAATATTTCATCAATCAAAACAACAGCCGAAGGTTTGTGCCCACACTGAAACAGCAGCATAGTTTGTGTTCACGCTACAAACTCAAACACTCAACCAAACACCACACATATGTTTGAGTGTATGTGTTTAAACAATTTTCATTTGAGAAATTTAAATATTAGGAAGATATCAACCAATATGAAATGTATATCAGACGAAAGATAACATCTTCATTTACCTACAAAAAAATTTTTAAAAAAAGTTATCTCGCCGTTTCCTCATAATCAATGAAATAAAGATTACAACAATAACAATCTGACATGACTCCCTATACCGTAAGGTAAGACGTATTCTACGCCAAAAATATTCGTTTTATGTTTATAATGTTGATGGCCCTGGACTTGCAAATCGCACTCTCTTAAGTTGTGGATTCAAATCGTCGTCCGAATCTGACTCTGATTCAGAACTTATGGTGTCCACAGGCACGTTACTTCCAGACTGTCCTCCATCATCAGCATTTCCTTTTTCAGATATCACGTAGTGGTGTCCGTACATGGTTATTTTGCCATGACTTAAAAAATTACACACAGTGTTGTTTGACATTCAGATAGAAAAAATTGTCATTGACTTCACTTTGCTTCATGACCCATTGAACGAATTGCCGGCGCTTTCCATTGTCTGCTGCTTTGAGCTCCTAAGTAAGCTGAATTTTGTACGAATCAAGGTGGAGGTTTTCTGTAAAAACTCCCAGCGTAGTGCTTCGTGAAATTTGAAGTTGTTGAGAACGATGCCGAACTGATGTTTTCGGGGTTTCGGCAACACTCTCGTTTACAGCAGGAATGTTTTCAAGAGACTGACAGGTACGTTAACACACAGGAGTCTTTCTGTTCATAACTGACCCAGTTTCTAAAAAATTGTTGACCACTCTTCGAACGGTTGACACATTAGTTGCACTTTCGCGACTGAAAATTCTTCGAAATTTGCGAGCGGTCTCAGCATAACTTTAATATTTTATTGTATTTAATAAACAGAATAAGCATATGTGACAGCTGCCAAATTTCAGAGGTGCCACTTGCACAAAAAAAATTACATTAAATTTATAAACTGCAATAGTACTGAGACACTCTTTAGATTGGTCTTGAGCTTGAACAATAAAATAAAAAAGTAGCATTAAATAGAAATCATCCCCGACAAATAAACTTCTTTGTAATCGAAGCCCCTGGTGGAAGAACGTGTTAATTCACTTTTTTTTAAAAAACAGAATAGTTTCCTTCTTGTAATGTTTCCACGGTAACTGATTTAAAAAAAAATTAAAAAAAATTTTTTTAATTTAATTTTAATAATTTAGATATCAGATATTGATTTTTTTTTATCTAGAAGTCAGATACCTTGGAAACATTAACAGAAGAAAAATATTGTTTCCGAAAAAAAACCGATGAGTGTTCGAACTTACGCCCGATGTGTTAACTTCTTTTGTTAGTAAATGTTACATTGGAAAATAAAAAACAGTGTTCAATCATATGATGACGTTACATTTAAATAATATTAATACTGAAAATTATTTAAAGACCAGTGCAAGCTCATGTGTCATTATTTTCTTACTTAATACTTTTTGTCTTATTTACACAAAAAACAAAGAGAATGCAAAGCAACGGACACATGTACATACATTGTGTCAAGTTAGTAAGCTTTCGAGTAGCATTACTTCGTCTTTTAAGACAACTATTGGCTGCCGCTACATCAATACCATCATACTAATTTTCAGGCAGAGACTAACACATGTTATTTCAATGATATCGCTGCATAGCTTCGACGTAGATAACGCTGTGTGTTGTTTGCATGTGTTGACTTTGTTAGATTATACCCTAACCGTATCTATAGATGTTAACATATCAATAAATAAAGCAATATTTAGCTCCCTGAAATAATTGTGTTTATTTAGTCATAAACAGAGCGACGGCAAAAAGTATTGAATACTATTCTATTTTCCGCTCTCATGTAGAGAGTCTGAGTAAAAGAGCATAAACGAGTCTTTATAGAATATTACAATACAAATTTCGACAATGATTTTACATAAAACAATACAAAAAGCATAAATGTTTGAAAATCCATCAATATTTGACATCAATATTGTGAATGGACAAATTTATGACAAAAAGGGAATAAAGAGTAGCGCTTTTGAGTCATAAAATTCGTTACATGAGTTCTCTATACTATTCAATATTCTTTGGCGACGACGACCTGCTTGTTTGTTCGCTGCCGCTACCTCAATACCATTATATTTATTTTCAGGCAGGGGCTATTTTTGTACAACAACCACGTATGTGATGCTAACGCTGTGTGTTGTTTGCATGTGTTCTCTTTGATCCTACCCATGCCTATAGATGTTGACACATCAAAAATTGAGTTAACAACTTCTTCCAAGGGCTTCAATTGTTTTCAATCGGAGACGAATAATAATTGTATAAACATAGAAAAATATATTTCAGAATTGTCTTTTGAACAGCTTTTTGTAAATTTCACAAACTGTATGTTTTTTGAAAGACAACACAGGTGCCTGAAAAGGTACTGCTATTTTATATAACGCTAGCGCAACTGCAAGTACTTAGATACTCTTAGAAGTTTACATTTTATAAAATGCTAAAATCGGTGAAGTAATGTGAAGTGGATACTTGCATTTTATGGATTGACCCGGTCAAAGTGTGATGTCATTAGAAAACATATAAAGGTTGGCCGAAAGTTCATTGTTGAGAAATATTTGTGTTGATATATTTTTCTTATTCAGCCTCCGTTTTAGTCTTCCCAAAGTTTTCCAAATCAAGCTCAAGGCCAATGCTTGATTTGGAAAACTTGAGCTTGATTTGGAAAACTTTGGGAAGGTTGAGAAATATTTAAAAAATTGGAAAGGGTTTTCCAAAAAATCATCTTCAGCTATAAGGCTCATTTTCACTTTGATGTCCATATTAATCGTCTAAATAGTAGCGTTTGGGGTTCAGAAACTACACGATTGATTGTTGAGAAACAAGTGCATCAACAACGTGTCATTATTAGCTGTAGATTTCGGCCAGATTGGGCCAACATCGGTCATTATTCTTCGAAATTACGGCTGATCGAAGCATAACAGTGAGTGGTGCTCTGTCGTGATATGGTAATCTGGTCTGGTGGCTCCTTAGTTGAGTGATATGGATGTGGACCACATATGTTTGTTCAAGATGTTGCACTCGTGTGACAACTCAAACAACAGAATTAAATTCGGCTGCTGCAATCGAATTGGGGTTGTCCTAACTGAAGTGACGTTGTCACAACTAAATGCAGTCCCAACAACTGAAGTTAGGTGTAAGCAAACTTGATTCACAATTGAATCGGTTATGACAACTGAATCATCAGTTATGTTCGTTCTGTCGGCTAAATTCTGTAATTAACTCGGATGCAATAACCAAAATTAGTACCAAAATCGGTTGCAACAACCGAATGTGGCATCAATCCAGTTCCAACAAACGAATTTGACATCAATCCAGTTGTAGTTATCGAATTTGGTATCAATTCGGTCACAATAACCGCATTTGCCCTTAAGTCGGTTGCATCGACCGAATTTGGTGTCAATTCGATTGATGTCACTGAATTTCTCAGTAATTCTGTTGGTACAACCAGGGGGTAGCCATGCCACCTAATCGACTATGAAGTAGGAAATTTATAGAAAATAGAGTACGTAGGTGAGAGAGTGATAAGCAACCAGAAGCAAACCATGCAGCAAACTAAGTTGAAATAGTTGTGAATGATTGATACACCTAAATTATGCATGCGTACTTCGATTTTCTAAAATGTAGTACTTTCGAAGAACCGGTTTCACCGGAAATTTCAAATCGATTAACCGTTTTCGGTTTTTAAAGAACTTTTACTCAACTGGCATATACCTATAACAAACCTATAGCCTATCCAATTGATATCGATATATCTATGGTTATCTATGGCCATCAGACCGACAGAATATAATTAGACTCCGTTTTGGAACAAGGATATATAAATACTGAAAAAGTCTTTTTAAGGCCCTAAGGAATGTGTATACAATTAGAAATAAATAATATAAGAAAGAGTTAAAATCTTCAAAGAGGAGGTCTTGGAAACATTTCTGCGAAGGCAAGGAGAACGCGGCACAGATTTCCAGAACAACAACGTCATGTCGCAGGTTGTGGTAAATATGGTGGCAAAAGAAACACTGCACTAGGCAATAGGAAGTTTTAAGCCCTACAAATCACCTGGCTTCTGCAACTTTATATGAGCTGCATCAAGCTGTCCTATATTTCCGTTAGATGGGGAGAATCCAAATTTCGAAAGCGGATATATCATCGCATACTAGGCCAAAAGTCCAAAGACGATGATTGACTCATATCTGCGAACGATCATAGCTACTTTTCAGCTGTCCTCGTGCTAGATACTGTTTGAGTATTATGCTCCACATATTAGCCTTAAATTTTCTGGAGAGGAAAATGACTGAAGCGTCGACAATCTGCCTAAGATATTCTTCGGGATAGATCACCAGCCAGCACGTTAGAAGTCGATTAAGACGCCCACTTCTACCTTTGAGGTCCTAGAAACAGTTTAGGCTACTACACTGATGGCTACAAATTAGATGGCAAAGTGGAGTTTAGAATCTATGGTAAAGAGTTGGGTTTAGACCTTGCACAAAAGCTATCAGACCATTGTAGAGAATCGGCGAAGATGCCCTTTGGCTGAGATGAAACGCCATCACCGCTTGTTGTTTCTCCATCTCTCTGACAATTTGTATCCCTGACCTCAAGAACTGCTTCGCATCTCAAAATGAGATGACCATGCAATTTCATATTAACCTTATATTGGCATTTCAGGGAAACCTAAAGCGATTGAGTTGATGAGATTAGGAACTACCTGACTTGTTCTGCTGAATATAAACCGAAGCTCTCAGACATACGAATAACATATGGTCTTGATGAACAAAATTCAGGATCGCCAAGCAAATATGGCCACGCTATGACCTGAATCATATATACTAAACTGTATATCCATTCCTAGGCAAGATATTTATATTCTATAAGCTGATATCACTGGTCACTGTTTAATAGGTAGACTCGCGTCGAGACTTGGAATCTCAGCACATGATTACTGCAGAAGTTGTGGGGATAAAAAAGTCATGTGCTACTGTCCAGCCTTTTTTATGAGTAGGAGACATTATCTGGGATCTTACTTCATGTTTGATCTAACAGACATTCAAGGAGTTAAGATGAAGAACCTTATGCACTTTTTGCAGGGAAATACTTGGTTCGCTAGAGCCTAATGTATGTCACTTCTTCCGCCACATCCTAACATTTCAGAATGATGTATCATATGTTTTCATCAACCCTTAATCGCAAAAGGTTAATTTACAGGTTCAACGATGAGGACGGGACATGACATTACAACGGTCCTAATTGGAGTAAATGTGTCAATAGAAATTTTTACTAACCTAACCTGGGTTGAATAAACTGTATAATATCATATATACAACTAGCCCTAGGTTTACTTTCAGCAAAAGTGTATTTTAAATTTCAGTTTACGCTAAAGTAAACAAAGAAATCGTTTAGAAGCTAAGAACCAAAATATTTGACAGTGGAATATTATCTTTTTATTATTTTTATAAATATTTTATAGCATTTTTAATAAAATCGATCTCAAATATCAGAAAGACTGAATTAAAAAACCGAGTGTTGTAAAACGTATAGTTTTCCACTTCAACATTGAAGCCGAAACCGGTTTTTACCCATCGTTTTAACCGAAACCCGGTATCGCCGAAATTGGAATATTCGAAGAAACCGAAAACCGACATTTTATAAATACCGGTTTTTTTAATACACTAGTAAATACGCCTTACCTTATATTTCTGTTCGTTTTGTGTTCAACCAAAGAGTAACACACAACAGCAACTCAAACTCGTTGAAATTTCATACTACCTCGACGACCGTAAGAGAACGCTAAGAGAGGTATGGGGACTCTTGTATAATGCTCTATGGTCCAACCGTATTCATTTTCAACTCCGTTACACAATACATTAATTCAGGGGGTTTCGATGACATAGCTGACATTTGATACACGGCAGAATGCCAAAGCAGATGGAATCATCGGCCCATATTTCATCAAAGCTTAGGCCAGCCGGAACGTAATTGTGAAAGGCGACGACCGTTATCTCACCACGGACTATTTACCACCAGAATTTAAAGTATGTAATCTCAATGTGGTTGCAACTCCAGGACGTTACGTGCCACAGAGCCCGTAAAATCATAACATTATTACGTCATAACATTATTACGTGAACAAGTATTAGCCTAAAAGGTTAGCCAACTAAACTTGGCAAATCATATGGATTGAATACATTCCATCCACTTTAGCTAAAAGTCGCACAACTATCAATCAACTACAATCTCACTATTTTCTCATTGGGAGAAATTAATGAAGAAAGCCCCGCTAACTTATTTATCTACAGACTGGATACAGATTGGTTCCGTATATGCAACCATTGTCTCTTTGTGGTAGAGAAGTCTCCATAATGGTTTGTATCTAGGTGTAATTCACGACAGAAAGCTTAGTTTTAAGCCAAACACCCTCAGGCCCTATGTTCACGTAATAGGGCCACGGGAGGACGATTGGGCCTAACTTCGAGAATAATTTTGTAGATATATACAGCTCTTGTCCGCCCGATTTTGCTCCATGGAATTGGCGCTTGCTGTGGAAAAATCCACTTTCATAACTCTCTTAGCAAAAGTCCAGAGAATGGAAATGATGGTGTATCATGTTATCCTTCTGCTGTTACCACTGCACTTCCTAAAAAAGCAAATGGCGGCAATGTTGGAAAATCACACAAATACATTCCTGGCGATGGATCACCAGCACATACAATTTTAAGGGATCTGTGGCAATTGAATATAGGAGGGGATTACATGAAATCGACTCCTACTTTTAAGAGAAACTTCGCCAACTCATATCCCGAACAGGCAGAATTGGATGGGACGCATACTTGGTTATAGAAGGTATTTAGACTTGCACACTGACGGTTCCAAACTAGATGACACTGTAGCTTTTTAAATTCCCCTGTGTTCCATGACCAACCACTTTGGAAAAATATCAATATAGTCCACTCCGCTCAAATCTACAAAAACCGTACTAAAGTTATTTGTAGCTTAAATATAATATTTAGATGACAAACAATTTAAGTTAAAAGTATGAACTATGTTTTCATTCATATTAATTCTAATAACCTATTTCGCACGAAACCTCTTGTTTAAAGTTTACCACACATTAGTTCAAAGTATATTATCATTAGCCTCATAAACACACTGGAATAATTCCCAATTCCTTTAAAGCAATTGATTCATATTACACATTTGCAACATTTCATTATATTCTACCTGAACTGTCAACATCTTGTATGTAACTGACTCTCGTCACTGTGTCTCTGTTCAATTCTGTAGGAAATAAAATAGTATTACCTTCGACATTGTCTTATAGTTCAGCGAGACGATGCACTAGAAAGGAATCAATAATGATTGTTGGAAGAAAAGGTAATTTAGTTTTATGTGTCTCTGCAGATTTACCTTTTACCTTTATTTACGTAAACAACCTTTCAAATGTTATGGAACATTACTAAGACTCGTACACTTTAAAAGCAATATCTCCCCAGGATGCGCACGAGTGCTTTTAGAAAAGAGAACTTGAAAAGCAATGAGATTATATGTACATATGTGCACAACTTGCGTCGTTGTTGGGGTTCAGAAGGTATAGCAAATACTACATATATATTACAGTGGGAGCTCAATAGACGCAGCCAACTAATAGCGCAACTGTTGGCTATAACCAGTCAAACTGTTGCATTAAAGCTTTTGCAAGCACAATCAGCAGTCTTGTCTATCACAACTTTCGTACAGAATGCTTTGTTAGAGGATACTTCGTACACATCATAATACTATATAATATTTTGTTGGTCAACAAGAATTCATTGCCAGCCAAAAGTGGTTCAACAATTTTAGAAAAACGTCATAGAACACGCAGACTTAAAGGGTGCGGCGGCAAAGTTTAAAATATAGATAAGAATCTGGGCTATTCTGTAGATTACGGCACAAATCAAACTGCGTAAGCTTAAGGGAAATATCAGCATGAAGGACGAAAAGTTTCTAAAGACACACTCATATTTATTTCATGTACGAACGCAAATAGTGGCCACAATATCGTCATTGGAGAATCTGGAAATCATTCACTATATAATCCAGTACTAAACTCCGTGAGTAGACAACAATGGTTGGATGATCTCTATTCTCCTCGATGAATGACTTCGATAAAAGTTTAATTTCTGAGATTTTTAAAGGGTGATTCATTTAAAGGTACTTCTAGAACAAAACAAAGTGTAGAATCAGATTTTATCTTTTTGATCATACAGAATAACCAATCTCTACAATTATTTTTACTATTGACGATAACTGCATCTAATATTGACCATTTTGAAGTTGCAATTTTCGATGACGCATTCGAGTGATATTTAGCGAATGAATCGAGTAATGTAGGCTTCCAATTTGTCACTAATAGCCGGCTTATCCATGTACCCTTTGGCCGTTACGTGGCCCCAAAGAATAACAGCCTACACCATTTCCAATTGAAATTTGAAAAAAATCAATTGAAATTTAAAAATTCTATTTGAAATTTGAATATATCAATTGAAATTTCTAAATTCTATTTGAAATACATCAATTGAAATACTATAAGAGACATCAATGGATATTTAAAATACATCAATTGAAATTTAAAATGCATCAATTGAAATTTGAAACACATCAATTACAATTTAAAATACATCAATTGTAATTTAAAACACATCAATTGAAATTTAAAAGACACCAATTGAATTTTAAAAATCTAAAACATAAAATCGGTTAATAATTTTTAAATTTCAAGTGACGAATTTTAAATTCCAATTGATGTTTTTAATTTTCAATTGATGTATTTTAAATTTCAATTGATGTGTTTCAGATTTCAATTGGTGTGCTTTAAATTTCAATTGATGTCTTTCAAATTTCAATTGTTGTCTTTCTAATTTCAATTGATGTTTTTTAAATTTCAATTGATGTATTTCAAATTTGAAATAGAATTTTTAAATTTCAATTGATATTTTTAAAAATTAAATTAATATTTTTCAACTTTCAATTGGAAATGATGTAGCATTGATTCCCAATCAATTATAGTACTGCGATGAATCGGAGCTATTCGATAGATTACTGCACAAATCAAACTTCCTACGCTTAAAGGAAATATCAGCACCAAGGACGAAAAGTTTCTAAAGACAGAATAATATTTATTCCATGTACGAACGCAAGTGGTGCCCACAACTTTAAAGCTATCGTTATTGGGGAATCTGAAAATCATCCACTAAATAATCCAGTAATAAACTCCTCGATGAATGACTTCGATAAAAGTTTAATTTCTGAGATTTCTAAATGGTGATTTATTTAAAGGTACTTCTACATCAAAACAAAGTGTAGAATCAAATTTTATCATTTTGATCGTACAAAATATCCAATCTTTACAATTATTTGACCATTTTGAAGTTGCAATTTTCGATGACGTATTCGAGTAATGTAAGCTTCCACTTTGTCAGTAATAGCCGGCTTATCCATGTACCCTTTGGCCGTTACGTGGCCCCAAAGAATAACAGTCTATACCATTTCCAATTGTAATTTGAAAAAAATCAATTGAAATTTGAAATATATCAATTGAAATTTAAAAATTCTATTTGTAATTTGAAATACATCAATTGAAATTTAAAAAACATCAATGGATATTTAAAACACATCAATTGAAATTTAAAATGCATCAATTGCAATTTAAAACACGTCAATTGAAATTTGAAATACCTTAATTGAAATTTTAAAGACATCAGTTGACATTTAAAATGCAGCCAATGAAATTTAAAATGCATCAATTGAAATTTAAAAAACATCAATGGATATTTAAAACACATCAATTGAAATTTAAATGCATCATTTGAAATTTAAAAGACATCAATTGAAATTTAAAAGACACCAATTGGAATTTAAAAATCTAATATATAAAATCGTTAATAACACTGTGAGACAAAATTAGATTTTTTTCAAAATGATGGGGTTCTGGCAACGGATTCTGGTAGAAAGGTCTAAAAAAATATACGTGTATTGTCGTTTTGCCAGATCTGATCAGAATTTTTTTTTATGGCGGGTCAAAGTTTACTCCCTTCGGAACTTTCCTGCAACATATCGGCATGCAAAATTGTGTGTTCCTTACTACTGAGGTACAAAATATGTTCAGAAGTTCTATAGAAAAGATTCAGATAAACACTTTTGTGGAACAAAAGTAACCCTCTAACTGTCACGTATAACTATAATTTACACTTTTTTTTTTTGAAAACTCGCAAAAATCTGCACCAAAATGACGGGGGGCGTGGTCAAAATGTTCTACAAAAATTATCGCCATAAAATTTCACTAATGTTTCCGAACACTATAAAACACAAATCTTAGCCCAAGTGCTAGATAAATGATGAAATATGACAAAATTCACTATATTATGCGGACTATTTTTGATGGAAACAGCACGTATACACGTATACACGTATATTTTTTAGACCTTTCTACCAGAATCCGTTGACAATACACCATAATTTTTTTTTTTTTTTTTTTGGTGTGGCACAGTGTGATTTTTAAATTTCAAGTGAGGAATTTAAAATTTTAATTGATGTGTTTGAAATTTCAATTGATGAGTTTTAAATTTCAATTGATGTGTTTTAAATTTCAATTGCCATCTTTCAAATTTCATTTAATGTCTTTTAAATTTCACTTAATATTTTTTTTTTTTAAATTTCAATTGATGTATTTCAAATATAATTGTTAAATAAATTTCAATTGATATTTTTCAAAATTAAATTGATATTTTTTAAATTTCAATTGGAAATGGTGTTGATGTGTAATATCATATGAACTATGCGGGCAATTTATTGATCGGAAGTGTGAAATCAACTGTTCATAGAGTAGTTCTCGCAATAATGCCGTAGTCTCATGGTCGGTGTGGTAAGTAGCGCCGTATTGTTGCCACCCAATGTCGTCGAGATCATGACCAAATATTCCACTACTCTGATGCCATAATGGGCGTCATTCACAATTATATGCCGGCAGCCCTTTTTTTGTTAGAAATATCCCATAACCTAGCCAACCACACCAAATCGTAGGTTTGATTGAATGTAATGGCAGCTCTTGAATCTCTTTGGGTTGCTCTTCAGCCCACATATGTCAAAGTTGGATATTGATGAAGCGGCTAGCCAAGAAATGGCCTTCATCCCTGATCAGAATTTTAGTCGGAAATAACTGATATTCTTCAAGCTTTTCAAAAGCCCAACGACTGGGTCGATGACGGGCAAAGTCATTCCATGACTGAATGTCAAACAATATTGGGCACAGGTACCACGATCTGTCAGGCAGGAAATCCTCACTGAAAAGAGTACCTCTAAATAAATCTAAATAATCATTAATTTGATCAATGGATTACTTACTCGAAGGCGCATAACCTCGTCCCAGGGTCACATGACTTATAATCGAAATCTGAATAGTGGAACACATCAAGGGAAGATCTCATCTCATCTCATCGCAATTTAGCACGTAGCATAAGCTGATTACCTTGAAACTGCACGAAAATATCCCTCCACATGCAGAAATATGGTCCAGGACTTATTAGGCAGAGTCTCTAAGTGGGACAAGGAGACTGGGCTGGGTATAAATGCAGAGAACCCCAAGAAAGCGAGTGAGTAATATACCAAGAAGGGGAAGGTTCCGTATATTCAACCATTGTCGCTTTGTGGTAGAGAAGTCTCCATAATGGTGTATATGAACTTCACGACATAAAGCTTAGTTTCAAGCCAAACACTATGGAAAGAATCAGTAGAGGCCCACAGGCCCTATGTTCATGTAATAGGGCCACGGGAGGATGATTGGGCCTAACTTCGAGAATAATTTTCAGGATATATCTGTGGTCACAAACAATATCAGCCTAAGTCGATTCTAAAATTTTTCAGGGAGAGCAGTTTAAAGTTTAACATCTTCACTGGAAATCAGGAGCTGGAGTTTTTGTGATAACTTTGTTATAGATAAAAAAGAAACGATTTCTTTTACTTACTTCGTAACAAAAAAGAGTTGCTTATTTGAGCACGGTGACTTCTCAAAAATTTTTTTACAATTTTGTCCTAACTCGAGTTAGGCTGTTATTGTTTGTGACCACAGATATGCAGCTCTTGTCAGTCCGATTTTGCTACATGGAATTGTCGCTTGCTGTGGAAAAATCCACATCCAGTGTAAAAATTCACTGACCTAAGTCTCTTAACAAAAGTCCAGAGAATGGCAATGGTGTGTACCATGAGTGCCTTTCGTACAACGCATACCGAGGGTTTGGGGTTATTCTTCCACAGTTACCACTGAACTTCCTAAGATACGATGTTAAGGGATCTGCGGCATTCAAATATTCATAGGAGCGGATTACATGAATTCGACTTCAACTTTTAAGAGAACTTCCCAAACTCATATCCCGAACATGCAGAATTCGAAGGGACATATACCTGGTTATAGAAGGTATTTGGACTTCTACACTAATGGCTCCAAACTAGTTGACACTGCAGCTTTTTGGGTCTATTCTAAAGAGGTGGATCTAGAGCTTGCACAAGGGCTGCCAGACGATTGCTTTGTTTTTCGGGAAGCAGTTTTGTCAATCGTATAAGTTCTTTGGCTGGGACAAACCGTCATCACCGGCTGGGTTGTCAATACCTACACTTTCAGTCAAATGTTTATAAAATCACGGCAAACTATATTCGCGACTTCAAGGACAACCAACAACTAGCGCACATTTCTAAATGAGACGGGCAAGCAATTTATATTAACCCTACCAATACCACTGGATATTTAGCATATGAATATGACCCTTTACCCTTGACCTTCAGAGAAAATTTGAGAAAATCTGTAAATAGTTTGGCAACAACCTAGAGATGGACATCTGCATCATCTACGATGAGGATATGGCGAAGATGACATGTCATTATCCATCATAAAAGCTTAAATTCTTGATATTCAAGAAGTAGTGCCAACCGCTGCGGAATTAGTTAGTTACTGCTGATTATTTCTCCTAAAAATAATGTTTCCAAAGGTGAAATAACTGAGAAGCTCAAAGAAACCCAACAAACCAGCGGCGGAAATCATGACCTGGAAAGTCGGAAATCATGACCAAACAGGCCTTCTTTAAAATACGGAAGACCTTCCCTAGAAATTACGTCCTCCTTTCTTTTTAACATTGCGTGAGATTGGGAGGCAAGGCCTTCCTTTCCCATTGTCTAAAGAAGGCCTTAGAAGGCATGCAAAATTAAAATAAATTATTTTATCACAAAATCATTATCTATCTTAGAAATTTTTATCACACCCAACTTTAAATTGAAAATTTTACAAATACCCTGAAAAATATTAAATAAAAAAATATAATTTTAAAATTTATATTGAATTTTCCAATTAAATTACGGTTAAAATGATTTGGAAAATAAATTTCTCAAAATTGTAAAAATCTTCTTCTTGGTTATATCTGATGAAAAAATTCATGCATTCTGCAGACCTTATTTTAGGAAGGCATTACAAAAGAACCATTCCGCATGCCTAATTTGTGGAAGGCCTTGCGATTTCCGCCGCTGGGAACCTGACAATTATGAAGAGCCTGAAAACCCCGAAGGTGGACAGGGAGGCAGATTCAGAGAAGCGGTCAAAAATTTAAAATGTTAATACATCTAATTTGAAAACTACATCTAATTTTATATTAATACATCAATTTGAAAGCTACTAACGCATATAAAAGTAAACATCCCAGAACTTCGGCAGGAAAATTTTTTTTTTATTTTTATCAAACCAACACTCAGGCGATGCCCCCTATAAATGCAGTGCATTGTGTTGGCGAAGGAAAATTTAGGTAGTAGAGGGTGGAAAGAGGGAGTAGTGTCTGTTGATATTTGCCTTGAATGTTTGTATGTCACAATTGGTGGGAAATACACTAGCCGGAAGTTTATTCCACATACGGACTGTACGGCTGAAGAACGAATTTTCTCTATAGTGTGTAGTGCGGTCAATCGGCCACTCGATAAAAAACGGATGAGAGTTCCTGGAAAGCCGCGTACTTCGGCTAAATATCCTCACGGATGTCCGAGGAACACATACCGAGGAAATATCGATAGAACAGTGACACGCAACCCACATTTCGACGATGCTCAAGGGAGGCAATAGAGTTGGATACCCTACTGTCCCCTATTAACACCGTCGCTCTCCTCTGGACACGGTCGAGAAGCTCCAAAGAAGTCCTAGGAGCACCTGCCCATATATGGGAGTTATACTCCATCTTTGGCCTGATGTAGGTGGTGTAGATATTGAAAAGATCAGATGGAGTGAAGTATTTCTTGCACCGCTTCAAAAAGCCTAGACACTTGAATGCATCTTTCGACACTTCAAATACATGTTTTGCCCAACGGACATCACATTGAATTTTCATGCCCAGAACATCAAGAGCGTCTGATTCATCAATATCCACACCGTCCATAGACAATGACGACACACCTGGGTCAGCAATACGTTTATGCGACAACAAACAACACTGGGTCTTACTCGCATTAAAATATACTCTATTCCTTCGACCCCATTCAACAATGGACACCAGATGGCGGTCGAGTGTTTCATTCATTGTCCGGCGTTTGACTTCAATCTCTTGAAGACTTGGCCTACGATCGAATGAATAAGAATGGCAGAGATTACTGTCATCGGCAAAAGAGTAGATTGGATTCACAGCCTGACCCAGGAGATCGTCAATGAAAATAAGAAAAAGAGAAGGAGAAATAACAGAGCCCTGTGGTACACCTGCAGTCAATTTATGCTCGTCGGATGAAACCCCATCTACAACAACTCGTATAGTGCGATCTCTGAGAAAACTCGATATAAATCGAGTGAAGTTATCACCGACACCAAAAGCAGCGAGCTTTGACAAGAGTGCATCGTGCCATACTCTGTCAAAGGCCTTGGAAATATCAAGAGCCACTACCTTACTCTCACCAAGCCGGTGGATGGATCGACTCCACTGTTCGCCATCAGGTCTCCAATAGATCTCATTCTACGGAAGCCATACTGCCGATCATTAAGAAGGTCATTGGACTCAAGATACTTCACTAGATGGTGGTTAACCATACTCTCCATAACCTTCGAGAGCGTAGAACAAATTGCAATTGGGCGGTAATTTGCAGGGTTACTTGCATCACCTTTTTTAGGGATTGGCTGGACATTAGCAATCTTCCAACGCGCCGGGAAGACTCCGGCACGGTATGCAAGGTTGAAAAGATTGCGCAGTGGACACGCCAGTGTCGAAGAGCACCTACTCAAGACCAGTGCAGATATGCCATCCGGGCCCGGGGATTTACCTACGACGAGATTCGCAAGAACCTTTTTAACTCCTCGAGTTCGAAAAAATATCTTGGGCATGGAACAAGATACGTAATTGATCACGGGGAGTGGTTGATTGCTATCCGGCAAGGAAGAGTTCCTTGCAAACATTTCAGCCAAGAGGTTAGCTTTATCAACCGGTTCAGTGAATGTTATGTCATCTTTAAGAAGAGTTGGGATAGAGGAAGAACTATCGTTTATTCTTCTTGCAAATGACCAAAAGTTCTTACTTCCACTAGGGAAAGAAAGAACTTTAGTACGAATACGCTGTTCGTGAAGAAACTTTTCGCGTCGAAGTACTTTGGCACACTTGGATCTTGCCTGTTTGCGTAGCAGTTCAGTATCAACGTTTTTATTAGAACGCCAGTCTCTGAACGCGTCCTCTTTGGATCTGACAGCATTCTTGCATGTCTGGTTACACCAACTTTTTTCCGATGGTTTAACCGAAATAATTTTCGTCGGAATGAATGAATTCATACCAATCAAAATTATCTTCTCGATCATTTCAGCAGCAGCATCTATATCATTGTCCAGAAAACAAAGCTTCCAGTTAAAATGCTGAGCTCAGCCCAACCTGCCTCTTCGTAGATAAAAATTGTTCGCTTCGGGACTGTGTTTGAAGCGTGACGAAGAGCTGAATACGATAAGGACGCTGAAATGATACAGTGATCCGAATTACCCAGAGGTGCAAGCGTGTTAACTTCGTACTTTTCAGGGTGCGAAGTTAAGAAGAGGTCAAGTAAATTTTGGTTGTGCCCTTGAACACACGGAATGTGCGTCGGTTCATTCACCAATTGCGTTAAGTTATTATGAGCGGCGAAGAGCTCAGCGTATTGGCCCTCCGCAGTTGTATGGCTCGAATGCATTAACCAGGAGGAATTATGGACATTGAAATCACCAGCAACAACGATTTCACTGTCTGGATAATTCCCTAATATCTCAGAAATGGAATCGGAAAGGGTGTCAAAGCCATTAAAGGATGCCTCCCTTCCCGCATTAGGACTTCTATAAAGAAATCCGAAATGTAGGACATGTGTTCCAATCTTGAATTTTACCCAAAGAGAGTTAAATTCTGGATCTTGTGAGTCGAAATGTCGCTGACTCTGAAACACTATGCCATTTTTTACATAAACCACAAGGCCTCTGTGGGAAATAAAAAGGGATAGAGTGTGGTACCCAGGAACGTGAAAATCCTGTGGATCAGAATCCTCGCGCACCTGGTTTTCACATAGAGCAAGAACATCAGGCCGATGAATATTAATATGAGAGTACACACCGAAAAAATTCGTTCTCAACCCTCGTATGTTACCATAATGTATAACAAAATTACACACCATTGCGACATACAAACACACAGAACAAATTCACAGCAGTAAACACAAACAGTGAGTCCCCCGCCCCGATCTGAGTGTGATCTGAGTGTGAATTTAGTGAGTGGTTATTAGGAGGACAAATACAGGTTTCTTGCGTCTGAAAATGTAGAAGTTTCGAAAATTCTCAAACTGTAGTATGTGTAAATTTTAGAAAATATGTTATGATATTTTTGGATTTAAAGCTGACCAACCACCAATACCCTGATAAAAAAAAGTACGAATTTTTTCGGAAAATCGTGAATTAATTCAAGCTCAAGCAGACTCTCGGAAGCTCCAATGATACTTAGCCATACTTACTGTGGATAACGTTCACTTGAAGAATCTTGGAAGTTGTCGTTCGACCCTTTCTTGTAAATGGGGTTGTGACAGAAAATCTGGCCTGTATTAATGCAGCTAAACTAATGAGATAAGAAAATTTGTTTATGGTATTATTAATACCATTACATCAGGGGCGGATTTACGAAGTTGCCGCCCGTAGGCAGGCAACAAAGTGCCGCTTTTTTTCTTAATAAAAATCTCTTTTGTAATTTTAAAAATTGAATAATATGTAATGTAATAAATTAAATCTCCTTTTAATTTTGATTAAGATTTACAAAACAAGAAATACATCTTTTAAATAATCAAGAAGTAAATCACAAGTGATTTTGCGCTTACTAATGTACATTATGAATGTACTTTTTCAACAGCAAATAGCATTGAGTCTTTTCTCAGACATCGTCGAACGCAAATAAGATTTGATACGTTTCAAGCACGAAAATTATCGTTCCGTTAATTTTTGGTTCGAGAGTTACGAAGTGAGACTTCAGATGTAGCAGTTCTTGGACGAGCGTATCCTCTAGATCTTCAGGATAATGTGCACGCAAATGTTCACCAGCATCTTCCAGTTTCAACAGGGACATTTTTTCAAAATCGATGATGGCCTTGAATTTTTCGTTGATCGCAACGTACGCCTCCCTTCTCTTCGTCAATTCCGCACTCAGCTTATCAATAATCACGAGGTAGGTGTTGATCTTAAAATTCTCACGACTCAAGAATTCCACTTCGTTGGTCCTAGTTGCATCGTGTTGCAATTTCCTTCTTTCCTTCCTTCGTAGGTCCGTTTTGAATGAATCGACAATTACTTCGCCTTTTCTTCAAAATAGTCAAATTCACCCCTGAGTGATGCTATAAGTTGGATGAGAGAGTCGTAAATTCCCACCACGGAACTCAAGTCAATGTCGACACTTTGCAAAACTTTGTTGGACTTATTTAAGCGCTCTAAAATAACTCCCCAGAATACCGTCATGAACGCGGTTTCAAGTGTGTCCAAACTATTTATTATTATGGGATCTTATGCAATGGTATGGAGTGCTTCGAAAACCTGCACCCAATCATTCATTAGAGCTCGACAAGCGTCATCTCGTGCGGACCATCTAGTAGCAGAGAGACTTTTCAATGTTTGGGTTGTATCTTTCTTAAGCAGCGAATTCATTAAGACTTCCCACCTAGACGTCGACACGCTGAAAAATGCGTACACATTTTGGAGGAGTAAGAAATAGTTGCAGGCTTCGCAACAGTCCACAGCGTTCGTTCCAACGAGATTTAAGGAGTGAGCCGAACAAGGGATCCACTCGATTAAATGATTCAATTCTTGCATGCACGTTTGTAGACCGGTGTAATACATGTTTGAAACATTGTCATGACTGTCCTCGCCAGTTTCTCACGTCCAAATCATTTAATTCGAGAAATCCATTTAAAGCTTCAAACAGTCTGAAACATGATTGAAAAAAATAGGGCGGCAAAATTTTGCCGCCCTATTTTTTTACCGCCGTAGGCACAGGCCTACTTCGCCTATGCGTAAATCCGCCCCTGCATTACGCCAGTCTAAAATGCTAACAGCTGCTGAACATTCGATTAGTAGGGATTCATCAGTGAATATACTTGCTGTAAAATTCGTAAAAAAAGACTGTCAATGTACACGCTGTAAATTTCTGTTGTTTGGATGCAAATATAACGTGTTTGTAGCTTGTTGCAAATATAGTATACTTGTGTCCAAACACATTGTGTTTGATAGTCAATATAACATGTGTGGGACACAATGATTAATAGGTTGCAGTATATGTATTTGTGACCCAAATGTGGATTTGTTTGTTGAAAACTGCTGAAAACAAAAACGTGACCGACAATATAGGAAAAAGGCAGCAGAAATGTAGCCTATGAATCGGAGAAAAATCGTTCTACTATTACAAAGCGAAAACAAATTTTTTTTCATTGAGTTTATTAGCAAAATGTTGAAAAAAATATTTATCGAAATTTTTTTCAAATTGACACTACAAGCAGGAAGTTTTATTACTTTTTATGGTGGAAGAATAATGCGGCTCTACAATTTAATTTTTCTTTGACCCACTTACCTGCAAATCTCATTAAAGTGCAACATTTGACACATATGACAAATGACACAACAGTGGATGACTGAAAATTTATTATTCATACTCGTATCAAAAAAAAAGTTTTACACACATTTTTACTGTAAAACTTGAGTCGATTTCTTTTAGATGGCTGTTGAACTTCATCTTGACCGGGGCTTACAAGAACCGAAAGGCGGATCCAGATGAACCGAAAACGGTTCTTTAAGGACCAAAACACGGGTTCAAAGACCCGAAAAGAACGGAAAAACGGTAACAGCCTCTTTGGGACAGCAATATATTTATTTATTTATTTATTACGGGGGTCCAGTACCATTGCTGGGTCCATTTGCTGAGAACCTTAACCCGTCAAAATACACGATAGCAATTTGCAGAGAACCGGAACCGGCCTAAATACCCGGTTCTTCTCAGAACCGAACTCGACATGACCGGTTCTCAAAATACGTGGAACCGCACATGACTACTTTGCAGTATTATTTTCATTGTCTCATGGAATTCCTTCATGTCGATACTGTAGGCTATAGGTATTTATGATTTCGTATTCAACTTGTGCAATAGTACCGTCTTCAGACTGTACTTGGATGAGTTAATTAAAAGACGCCAATAATTCAGATAGTAATTATAATTATGATCCATTTCAATCGTAAGACCTTCAATGTTATTGCAATACGAAAAGTGGTTTGTGTGTTAGTCGTGTAAAATTTCTGGTATTCTGCTTGTCGCTGACTACTTTTAAATCTTTGTGCGTGAGATGTGTCTTCTTTAAAAACGCGAATGGTAGGCGTTCGAACCCTGTTTCTGTCCCAAAATCGAATAAAACGGCTTCAAAAAACTAAATGGATTTGCCAACATTTTGTATCAAAATGTTCGTGGCTTAAATACTAAACTCTCTAGACTCTATGTGGACAGTTTTGGTTTCGATTATGGTATAATAGTTTTTTCCGAAACATGGCTTAAACCCAATGTACTCGATTCAGATGTTTTATGTGACAGATTTTCAATAGTCTGAAGAGATCGCGCGGTTAAATCTGGCGGTGGTCTATTAATCGCTGTGCTCAGATCATTGTCTTATGACGTTGTGATAACGAACATTAGTGATATAGAGTTCTTAGCACTCTGTAAGGTTGGGCGCTGCCAAACTTTATATAACTTGTTAGTATATTCCACCTTCGTCAGAGTTTGGAATTTATGAGATGCACTTGGATGCCATCTCTGAAGTGTGTGGGAAGCTTGGTGACAGTGACAACTTACTGATATTGGGTGATTTCAATTTACCTTTGGTATCATGGTTACCCTTACCTGATACTAAACATCTCACTCCGTTAACTACTTGCGACTGGACTATCCTTATGATATTCGGTCATTAGATCCGTTCGGGATCACTTCTATGAGTGATACGTGGGTCCAGGAGAACCTTTCATCACTGAAGCCCACGAACACTTATGGACCTGACGGGATCCCTAATTCTGTGCTAAAATACTGTTCTACGACATTAGCTACACCATTGACTATACTATTCCAGCGGTCTGGAAAAGTTCGTATATTGTCCCTCTTCATAAGTCGGGTAGCATTACAAATGTGTCAAATTATAGAGGTATTGCGAAACTGAGAGCGATTCCAAAACTTCTTGAGAAACTGGTCACTGACATTATATCTTACAAAGTTTCCTCTATTATTGACTATAGACAACATGGTTTTCGCAAAGATCTGTCTACAGTTACAAACTTACTTCAATTTTCTTGGTTTTATTTCAGGAATGCAAACCGATGTTATTTACACGGATTTTAGTAAAGCTTTCGATAAGGTTAACCATCGCCTCCTACTGAGTAAATTAAGCGCTATCGGGTTTAATAGTAATATTATTGAATGGATTTCATCTTACCTTACTGGTCGCGAACAGATGGTAATTTTTGGGGATTCGTTATCTAGACCTATCCAAGTGTCTTCCGGCGTTCCTCAGGGAAGTCACCTTGGTCCTATTTTATTTCTCTTGTTTATCAACGATTTGCCTAATTCGATAGCTGAGTCTAATGTGCTTATGTACGCGGACGATGTGAAAATATTTATGTCATATAAAAATACTTCAGACTATATTCTACTTCAAAATGATCTGGATCGGTTTGGGAGTTGGTGCAATCATAACCTTATGGAGTTAAACTTGGGTAAATGTAAGCATATGGCGTTTTACAGATCACGTATGATTACCTGACGGTATTCTATAGGTGGTATTACATTAGAATTGGTCAATTCTTTCTTGGATTTAGGTTTTTTACTTGATTGGAAATTGTCTTTCAATAGTCACATTATTGCCACTGTTAATAAGGCTTATGGCGTACTTTCGTTCATTAAGCGCTGGGCGAAGGAATTTTCTGATCCATATATCACGAAAAATATTTTTACATCCCTTGTTAGGCCCATATTAGAATATGGATCAGTGGTATGGGATCCTCAGGTGTATTTAAATGAAAACATCCATATACATACGTGGAAGCATTCGCGTGTTCTTCATATACTTACGTGGAAACATACCCATATACTTACGTGAAAACATATGCATATTTTCTCCCAAAAGTAATAATATTTAGAAACGAATTAGTCTTTCTTTATTTATTACAATTAATTTTATCAATATATATCCACATTTGTAAATAATTAATACAAAAAAACTAAATATATAAATTGATCTTTTTACATTTACTTACTGATGCATCACTTTTTTTATGAAATGAGAATCTGCTGCTCTGTTGCTTCTCCTTTCTTTGTAGTCTCTCACGTTTTTATTTTCAGAAGGTTTCAGCTATGCCTTGGTTATCACTATGCGTTGTTACACAAACAATATACTTATATATAAATCTAGCTGATGCAAGACAAGCGTGTATTAATTACCTGTATTTTTTTATTATATTTCAAAAATGGTCCACCATTCCGATTTCTTCAGTACAGGATCAGGCAGGAGAACGGATTTAAGTTGTTGCTCTTTCCAGTTTCTTTCCTCAAAATCGTTTCTCACTTTGGTAACACACATAAATATATGCGAAACACATACACAAAAATCAAAGCAAAATCACAAACCATTTAGCCGTCCGAGCGTTTATTTATTCTTTATTCACTGATCAAGCGCTTTTGATATTCTCTATCCGATGAACCATTGTCGAATGAATACATGAAATTAAAACGCAATACATCAGCCAAAATAAGAAACACTGCCTTCATCTGCAATTTACACGCACACTCAGGAATATTTATGAATCACTCACTGAGGGAATAATGCAAAAATACATTTGCACACTTGCAAGATATACACACTCGTTGCGCCTCTTTTATTCTCTTGCTCTCGAGTGAGCATAAACAGTGCAACAAAGACGGCTGTATTTGTATCACAAACACAGCTATATTTGAGTCGCAAACACGTATGTTATAACATATTAATCATTGTGTCTCAAACATGTATTATTGAATAGCAAACACAATGCGTTTGAGGCTCAAGTATATATTATATTAGGGACAAGCTCCAAACACTTGATATCTCTGCATCCAAACAACAAAAAACGACAGATTTTCCAGCGTGCAGTTGTCATTGTAGTCAAGCGATCCGGACTGGGCAATTTTGGTGGTATTGGCATAGCTTTTCAGTGCGGAAGTGGTAATTCACCCATAAAAAAGTAACTTCTTGCTTGTAGAGTCAAATTTAAAAAAAGTAAAAAAAATGTTGTTTCGCTTTTTAATAGTAGCACGATTTTTTACGATTCATAAGCTATATTTCCTCCAAAAACAGTATTATGCATTTTGCAACCGTCAACACTTGGAAATTTGAAAATTTCAAGAGCGATATTTCGAAAGCGTGTGCCTCGGGGTAAGGTAAAAATTCTTAGGCAATCGTCATCATTTTGGATACACTAACGAACCGTCATAGTGGTGCACGATTTGCAGAACCACTGTTGCACTGTGTTATTGGAGTCGGAGTCTAATGCTAGAGTCGCAGTCGGAGCGCGGGCAATGAATTTTCAAATTGCCGGAGTTAGAACTGGTGTCGTCCACAGTCGTGATTTATTTGTATTTAAATCCGCACATGCAAATCTGAAGTTTTCCTTATCATAACCTTCATGCAATTAGTTGCAGTCATCGAGCTCGCACTGTATACAATTTTGTATATCTATAAGGATATAGAGTCAACAACAATGTTACAGTCTATCACAGTGATTGTGTAAGTATGTATACGTTTAGGTAAGAAAGTATATTTATGTGTACATACGGATGAACTTGAGTGCGTGTTGTATGCAATAATTGAAAACGTGTCTATGTATTACACCGTATGAATGCGCAGACTTAAAAGATAAAACAGTTAATAACATTGAAAGCGACACTATGATGTACGTTATTTCGAGCTAAATATTTCTAAAGTTTTAAAATAAAACCCAGAACTGAGTGCCCACCAGCTATTTAATATACTTGGCTCTAGTGAATTAGTATTAAAGCATAAGGATCGGACGAAGCACAACATTGTCTCTTTCATGCATTGAGTGACCCAAAAAAGGTGAAGGGCGGCCTTACTTACAAAGTAAGGCTGCGCGACTTTTTGAACTTCCCCCAAGTTAAAAATCAACACTTGTTAGTTGACAGTAGTTCTATCAACTACCATGTGTTGATGGACTACTGAAAACAGGGTTGTCATATGAAGTTGGGTGCAAAAAACATTGAGGAAAAAATCTTTCTGTTCTTGTAATACGAATATGTAAATTGCATATTTGAGTTTGTAACGAGTGATCCAAATACTGGTATCTTTTTAAATCATATGTTATTTTGACCACGGCTTTGGAATCGGAGTTGGAGTCGAAGTTTAGCAGTCGGAGTTCAGGAAATTTGGCCAGGATCCGATTAGGAGTTGGGGTCGACTTTTTCAGCCCCACACCAACTCCGAGTTAATAAAGTTATTACCGATTTCATAAATATCTAAACAAAGGGTTTTTCAACAGATACGCTACAAAAGTAAATCGATAGGGACAGCAAACGACGCTATATATTTTCCCGCTCTTTTAACATTTCTCTTCAGTAAGGTTTGCCATTTCATCCTGGAAAGATATACGAGCCAACAACGAGTCGAAATTATTAAAATTTACTACCGAAATTTGGAGTCAGTGGCCTCAACTTTAAGAGTGCTACGTCCAATTTACGGTCGTCATAATCGTCCTACCAGATCAACAATTGAGCGTCTAGTGGAAAAATTTGAATCCACAGGCACAGTACAAAATGTTCCCGTGCCAGTGACACAAAGAAGTGCCCGTAGTGTCGAGAATACTGCTGCCGCTAAGGCTTCAGTTCAAGAATGCCCAAATGTGTCTCTCACACGTCGTTCTCAAGCGTTGGGCATCTCTGTGACGTCGTTGTGGCGAATTTTGTGAAAAGATCTTGGCCTACATCCCTACACGACCAAATTGACGCAACAACTGAAGCCGCTTGACCACCATAAGCGTCGTATGTTCGTGAATTGGGCTGGGCAACAACTTGAAAATGATTTGGATTTTCATCGGAAAATCATCTTGAGCGATGAGGCTCATTTCTAGCTGAATGGCTTCGTCAATAAGCAAAATATGCATTATTGGTCAGACAGCAATCCACACGTAATCCATGAGTCATCATTGCATCCCGAAAAAATTACGGTTTGGTGCTGTTTATGGGCCGGCGGCGTCATTGGGCCGTACTTCTTCCGTGATGATCAAGACCGGCACATTACTGTGAATGCGAATCGCTACAGTTCAATGATAACCGAATATTTTTGGCCCCAATTGGATAATATGGACTTGGAAGACATGTGGTTCCAACAGGACGGTGCCACAAGTCACACAGCGAATGCCACAATCAGTTTATTGGAAACCAAGTTTGGTGAACGTGTTATCTCACGAAATGGCCCAGTCAATTGGCCACCTCGGTCGTTGCGATTTGTCGCCGTTAGATTATTTCCTGTGGGGCAACGTTAAGTCTATGATCTATGCCAACAAGCCAGCGACGATTGATGAACTTCGTACGAATATCGAACGTGAAATTGCAGCAGTATCGGCCGATTTATGCTTGAAAACCGTCGAAAATTGGGTTCAGCATCTGGACTTCTGCAAGCGTGCCCGTGGTGTGGTGGCCATGCAAAAGAAATCGAGTTCCATACATAATGGCATCGAACGTACTTTCACAGGAATGAAGAATTTCATTGGTATCTAAAACCGGTTTTGTTTTATTTAAAAAGCTTTTGTAGCGCTCTTATTGAAAAATCCGTTATATGTAAAATATAAAGTTAATAAAGATGATGTTATAAATTGAATTGAAAAATGCTGTATCCCAAACAACAATATAACAAATACAAAAGATAAAGCAATTTTATTTTTTATAAAATGGTTTTGTTCTAAGACCCTTGAACGTTATTTGTCATACAACATTCACCCAATTTACTTTTAAACTCGCATTAATCCAGATCCGCAAATATAGACATGCTGTGACCACGAATAAATTATGGAGAAATTCGTGAAAAAACGCTTGATTTCTATGACGCTTCATTCAACTACTATTTCAAGAAAAGCTTTTTGTTTATGATTTCTATATCGTCCGGAGTGGCATCTTTTTAAAAATGTATCCTTTTTTTAAAAAATATTACATTTATTTTTTTAATTTATGACAAAAAAAATTGATTTTAGACCAGTGTGCATTAGTTTTACATTTCCAAACAAACTGATTTTAATACCGGATTTAAAACTCGGTTTATATAAATTTTATAAAAATTTGTTTAAAAACCGGGTTAAAACCCAGGTTGCGTCACACTGATCAGATTTAAAAAAAAAATGTATAAACGGAGATTTAAACCCGGTATTAAACTCGGTTTTTTTAACCCGGTTTTTGAAACAGGTTTTTGTAACCAGATTTACTAGAATCGGTTTGAGCACATAGCTTATGTTTCTAACTTATAATTTGAAATTTGTATAATGTGGTACCCTTATAAGGCAATCTTGGCGATTTTTCCTCGAGATAGCCTATTTTGCCGCACGATAACACCATGAAATCGTTGCACTAATATATCGTGTTATAGCTTATTGGAAGCGCATAAACTTTTGCTAGAAGGTATTGGAATCGAAGTTAAATATTTTTTTCATATCGATACAATTTTTGGAAAGAAACCGAAAACCCATATTTTCATTTTTGTTAAAAATTAAAAATTTTTTTAAATTAAAAATTGGAACGCTTAGAGTGGTCGGATTTTACTCAAACTTTATTAAGTTTATATTCAGCTTAAACTAAATAAATGCGCAAATTTTTCTTCAAATATACCAAGGAATGAAGATTTTCTAGTGTATACGAATTTTCACCCAAAATTCTACAATCCGAAAAGTTCGACTAAAATGCAGCACGTCTTAGAGTTGTCCGATTCGGCTCAAATTTTCACCAAGTCAGTATTAAACTATAAGGAATAAGAATCCGCCTGGGGTTTACTAAAATTCAAAAATATATTTTCCTCCATACATTTCATTGCCACCCTAATGTGTATATACATACATACGTTGCATGTACGTATGCACGCTAATATGTGAATACTTACACCCACATACATACGTATGTATATTCTATGCGCTTACATTAATACTGTTGATGGCGCGATTACAGCCAACTACAACTGTTACCGGTTAAGTTGCTGCTCTTTTTCTCATCTAAACAACAAAGGTGCACCAAATCCTGTTTATAATATGTCATGGTCGTATGTCATGGTGTGTAAGCTCATCGTTAGGTAAACCATTTTACTATGATTTCCTTCGACCAACAAACTGCGTAAGAAACATGTTTCAGGGCATAGCTGTAAGGTAGACGAATGTCTCTGTGGTTCAGCGAAATTTCTCTGCCCGTAGCAGTTAAGCGCACATCCTTTTACTTGTACACATGGATATCCACATATGCATGTTGTCTGCGATAATATAACCCAGCGTATTCTCCGTCTTTACAGCTTTGTTTTATTATATTTAGCGTAGCTATGCATTTAACGTCATCTCAAGGTACAAAGAATACAAATTAATTACATTCACATTTAAGTTGTCAAAAGAGAGTATAGTGTATGAGAAATTGTTAAAAAGAAGTAGGTTATTACAAGATCCTTTGCTTTCCTTATTGTATTCCAGATGATAATAATGAACAAGAAACTAAGAAATGAATAAGAATAAGTTTTGTTTATACCGCATACAATTTGGTTGTGCTAAATATTTTTTAAAAACATCGCCTTTAAAAAGATTTACGATTTATCCGACCTTTCGTATTATATTCAAAATTAAAATGTTCGAGCGTTTGGTCGTTTTTTCAAATAATTGTATTGTCCAATATTTCGCTGCCCCTTGGGTAGCATCGTCAGGAAGATAAACACAATTATTAATTAAAAATGAAATGAATTAATAAACAAAAAATGTTTCTTATGTCATTTGGAAAAAACAACAAAAACAATAATAACACAGATGCTACCCAAAGGGCAAGGAAATATTGGAGAATAAAATTATTTAAAAAACGACCACACGCTCCAACATTTTAATTTGAATAACATCGTACTTAAAAATTTTAGGTTTTGTCCAACATAACTTTTCGGCATCAAAAGCCTTCCATGAATATAATACATATTTGGAAAGGCTGATGTGTTCCCTAATTCCTCAGGGTATCTTCGGACTATACCAAATTGCACACAAAGAAGATGGTGGCAAATTTAATGTAAAACCAGTACATAAGTTTCAGTCGGGTGAACCGACTTAATCATACCATACCCTCACCCTAAATCATCCATTGTGTGGGAGTTCTGTTAAATAAAAACGCCCATACTCAAAGTGACCATATTCAATAGCAAAACTATTATTGAATTCCAAAATTAGTTAGTTTCCCTCCGCATATTTATATGCGAGGTACAAAAATGGGCATGGCAAATTGTTGCCAAAATTTTGATCAATACCAAATTTTATTAGGATAGGTTATGATATGTTGGAGATATGGAGTCGGCAAACTGAAAATACGCCCAATTTTTGTATGGAAGGTACGAAAGTAGGCGTGGCACAATAGTCAGTTATTAATTACAAAGTAGCTTTTAGCAAAATATTGCCTAGTACCGAATTTTATTAAGATCGGTTGTAGTTTACGAGAGTTATCATGTCGATCAACCGGTCATTCGCCCAACTTTTATATGGGAGGTACCAGAATGGGCGTGACAAAACAGCTCATTTTCTATAGGAGAGTTTTATTTGACTAAATATTGACTAGTACAAACTTTCATAAAGATTGGTTCGGTTTTGCGGGACTTCCCGTGCTGATCAACCAGACGGCCAAACAACTTTTCTATGGGAGGTACCACAATGGGCGTGTCAAAGTCACACTTGTTTTACTCGGTAATTGGCGATTGATAACGTGAAGCCTTATACCTAATTTCATTAAGGTCGGAAGTGTTCCACGCGATTTATCGGATTGGGAGGTACCAGAATGGGCGTGACAATCTCGCCCATTTCCTCCAGTTAAGTAGGCACTTACAGATTATTAACCGGTTTGAGAGTTAGTCACATCTACCGGAAAAAAATTTTGAAAGAAATATGATTTTCTGCTAAATGTGTCGATTTTTATAGGAGGTACCAGAAGGGGCGTGGTCACAACGCCCATTTTCAATCCCAAACTCATTGTTGGCAATAGTAACTGACAAAATTGCATTGTGATCTGTAAAGATTTACGGCAGTTATCGTGCCAGCCAGACAGACAGACAGACGGACATGGCTCAAACGTCTTAAAAAAGTCTTAAAACGAATTTCGTCCAAAGATACTAAGGGTGTAATATGGCTCCTTCTATGTGTTACATTTTTTTACGTATTAAAAGATATATACCCCCATCCCTATGGGTGAGGGTATAAAAAAGGTTAGGTTAGGTAATAAATACTTTTTTTCTCAACAGCTTTAAAAATCTGTTAACACACAGGACAGGGAAGAGTTTAGTTGGAAATCAATTCATGCTTTGGAAATCCCATGAAAAAGTCTATATTTTGATTTGAACTTATAATTATCACACATCAGAATTATTTGTCGATGTTATTGATAAATTTAAAATAGGTCTTAATAAATAGAGGTTTCTACTACAGAATTAAGTTGTATTAACCAGTTTGAGTATTTCTATAACCTCATCCAACTGAAATGGAAGATACCACTCAAAAAAAAAAGTACAATATTAGAATTCGCGTTCAAATATTAGTCACTGTCACCATAATTTAGTTTCTAGTACAAAAGCACCGGACACAAAGGTTTGTATTCAATTTTTCATAAGAGGCTTTGCTGCAAAAGAGAAACTGTATTTGAATATTACACGAGGACTTTTCAGAAAAACTATTATTTTAAACAGAAAGTAAGAAACAAGTTTGTAACATAACAACAAAGTACTTATATATAGATATCGTCCACTAAAGAATATGGTAAGAATACATATTCACATGTTACGCCGTATAGATCCAGAATTTGTTATGCTTTGGACAAAAACAACGGTTGACATATGTTTTTCTCTACGAAATCAGAAGAAAGTCATTAAAACGCGAATATGCCCAGTTGATATATCTTACCACACTTTAACCTATGGATGTCTTCAATACTGTACAATTTTTGCTTTAAAAAAAATCCCTAAAACTAAAATTTCTCGAATCAAAGATCGCTAAAACGCATTTAAGCCTATAGCTCTGAAACGGAGAGTCCAATCGAAAAAATATCTAATTTTTAAAGGTTTCTAAGGGTTCTTCATAAAGTGGTCCAATCGCACAGAAATATTTTTTTTTCAAAAATCACCGAAGTAAGAAAACCGATAAAATAATAAAATGCCTGTAATGGATTTCTATTTGAATATACAAAATTTATATTTTAATAAAACCATTTACGAGAAATACACTTTTGTTCGTAATTTGTTTCGTCTTCCGTGATCCCGGGAAATCCAAAAATAAATACCATTTCCTTGGAGTAAAAATTTTACCGGAATAATAAAACCATAGTAGTGTCGGCCTTAAATTGATGAGAATACTAGCGATTAGCCAATGTTAATGTTAAACAATGGGTATTTTGGAGATCGTTACGCTTTGAAGCAATAAATTACCCTAATGGGTAACTACTATGGCTTTTGATCAAAAACCGGGATTTTTGACCCAAAAAGCGGCATTTTATTATTTTTATTATTTTTAACAAAAATTTTTTTTTTATTTAAATAAATAAAATATAAAATTTATACATAGTTTATATTAGATTTAAAAATAAAATATATATTTTTTTTCGATGTATTAATTTATATTTAATATATAATTATATATTGATAAACAAGAAAGATACTTTTTATATATATTTTTCATATTATATTTTTTTTGTTTGATTTTTAAAAAGCCTGACTAAGAACTCAACTAATTACAATAAGAACCATTATCCTCTTAACGAGAATTTGAAGCCGCCGACTCCAGTGTAATATAAGATTAGTTTGGTATAAGATCTGGGCCCCTACTATGTAATTCGATTCGAAAATTAAAACTATTCGAAAGTTCTTTCCGATTCGTATTTGAAATGGTACCATGTACAACTTTCGGATTGAACAAAAAGTGTTACCAATACTTTCGGAAAATGTTTTTTTTTGGTTGGCAACATTTCATGTCAAAATTATATTTGGTTTGTTATTGTTCATAAATAAGTTTTAGAAATATCCTAGATAAAGTAAATTAGGGGTCCTGGGGTTAATTATTTCATTGGAAGGGTAAGGAAAAAAATTACAATTTCTTATTATGCACTAGTTTTAACCATTTCGGCCGTCCCTAGTTCCATACTGGACTATGCCTTTTTGCACCCTATTCATATACATTGAACATTTACAAAATAATGCGACATCGGCAGCAGTCAACGACATAACCACATTCCCTACATTCAAAATTCATTTAGTGAGTGAAAAGCATTACTGTCGTTATAAGTATATGCAGACTATCTCACGAAGGCTCTAATAAACGAAGGAAGAGGCAGTGGCACAAAGACACTAATACTATGGTTTAGTAATAGGAGATTTTTTGTCGTCTTATTTAGTGCACGAATTCCTTAGAGTCGCTGTTTTCCGAAGTATAGCGATACTGGTCATGGGCACGGCAATAAGTTGAAAATTACCATATAACCTTGAATAATCAAATTTTTTAAAAGACATTTAGCCATTAAAATAAGTTTTTGATACAAAAAATCATTATTTTTCTTATTGTGCATAAAAATTCCTTAATTAATAATATAATTTTTTTTTTTTTATAAAAATCAAATATTTTATATCTTTCCGCTTTCTCAAGAGCAACCGAATAAGAATCTCAAAAATCGAGTTCATTTCTGTTCGAAAATCGAGATACATGGTTCAATCTTTCCGTAAATCGAAACTAGAATCCGACTTTCGGATATCGCTCATTCGAATTCGAGATCCATGGTACCAAAAATTCGGTTCCGTTAAATTTTTCTTTCGAATCGAGTTACATAGTTAGGGCCCTGATCTGGCCATAACAAGCATCTGATTCCGCTACTTTTGTAACGGAATTGATTAGATTAATGTGAAGCAAAATCGACAAAACCCCATATCAAATTATTTAAGTTAGTGACACATTAGAGCAGCCTACAACTAAGCCTCTGATGATAAAATTCACAAACTTCGAAACGATCGTCGGACAACGAAATCTAAATACTTCTTGCAAATTTTGAAAATGTTATATTAAAAAATATAACTTCTAAGCTAAATTATACTAGACTAGTTCTAAAGGCAAACAAATCATAAAGCATAACTTCTCTGTAAAAAGCGCGATGGAAATCCAAGGAGGGATACGACATCTAAAAAATGGATAATCCCGCCAAAAGTGGGGTCTTTGGTCAGGTTACTACGAGTAATGGGACTCTGAAAGCAGTTTCGATGTAACGGGTTTTTCAACAGAGACGCTACAAAAGTAAATCGATAGGGACAGCAAACGACGCCATATTTTTTCCCGCTCTTTTGACATTTCTCTTCAGTAAGGTTTGCCATTTTATCATGGAAAGATATACGAGCCAACAACGAGTCGAAATAATTAAAGTTTACTACCGAAATTTGGAGTCAGTGGCCTCAACTTTAAGAGCGCTACGTCCAATTTATGGTCGTCATAATCGTCCTACCACATCAACAATTGAGCGTCTAGTGGAAAAATTTGAATCCACCGGCACAGTACAAAATGTTCCCGTGCCAGTGAGACAAAGAAGTGTCGGTAGTGTCGAGAATATTGCTGCCGCTGAGGCTTCAGTTCAAGAAAGCCCAAATGTCTCTCTCAATGCCGTCGTTGTGGCGAATTTTACGAAAAGATCTTGGCCTACATCCTTACAAGATCAAATTGACGCAAGAACTGAAGCCGCTTGACCACCATTAGCGTCGTATGTTCGTGAATTGGGCTGAGCAACAACTTGAAAATGAAAATCATCTTCAGCGATGAGGCCCATTTCTGACTGAATGGCTTCGTCAATAAGCAAAATGTGCATTATTGGTCAGAGAGCAATCCACACGTAATCCATGAGTCATCATTGCATCCCGAAAAAATTACGGTTTGGTGCGGTTTATGGGTCGGCGGCGTCATTGGGCCGTACTTCTTCCGTGATGATCAAGACCGGCACATTACTGTGAATGCGAATCGCTACCGTTCAATGATAACCGAATATTTTTGGCCCCATTTGGATAATATGGACTTGGAGGACATGTGGTTCCAACAGGACGGCGCCACAAGCCACACAGCGAATGCCACAATCAATTTATTGGAAACCAA
Organism: Phaonia tiefii; assembly: GCA_963931995.1. Taxonomy (NCBI): domain Eukaryota; kingdom Metazoa; phylum Arthropoda; class Insecta; order Diptera; family Muscidae; genus Phaonia; species Phaonia tiefii. The sequence goes on from OZ008367.1 coordinate 91,936,205, forward strand.
GTTTGGTGAACGTGTTATCTCACGAAATGGCCCAGTCGATTGGCCGCCTCGGTCGTGCGATTTGACGCCGTTAGATTATTTCCTGTTGGACTACGTCCAGTCTATGGTCTATGCCAAAAGCCAGCGACGATTGATGAACTTCGTACGAATATCGAACGTGAAATTGCAGCAGTATCGACCGATTTATGCTTGAAAATCGTCGAAAATTGGGTTCAGCGTCTGGACTTCTGCTAGCGCGCCCGTGGTGGCCATGCAAAAGAAATCGAGTTCCATACATAATGGCATCGAACGTACTTTCACAGGAATAAAGAATTTCATTGGTATCTAAAACCGGTTTTGTTTTATTTAAAAAAACTTTTGTAGCGCTCTTATTGAAAAACCCGTTATGTGGTATAAACTGTACCTTTAAACTTTATAATAGTGTCTATAGTGTGTGATAGTGTGACTATAATAGGTCTACACTCAGAGAACTACGTGCTAGAAAAGTGAAGCACAACTGATTGAACTGACTGCCAACTAAATTTTCAATAGTTTCGGTTGAAACAACCGAATTTTGATTTAATTCGGGTGCAACAACCGAATTTCTCATGAATTTAGTTGGCACAACCAAATTCATTTTCAATTCGATTACCACAATATACTTCTATATATTTCAAACCTGACGCTTAAAATCTAAACGCAAATATTATATTAAGAAGCTAAAAAAATACAATTGTTGCGGTCGCAATGATATCAATAAATATTTGTGGTTATTAGGAAAGTTAAGTACAAGTACAGTTTCTGGATTAAGACGTTCTATATGGCAGAAAATGTCTTCATTTATTAACGTGCAGTACAAGCAGACGTCAACAGTATTATCCCCATATACATACATAATTTCCTCGCTTTGTAATTATTTACCACTTAATATGTATATAGACAAAAATTTCAAAATTCAGTTGTAATTCGATTCAGACAACCTCTAATTCAGCTGTGAAAACCTCGAATTCGGTTGTGACAACCTCTATTTCGGTTGTGACAACCTCTAATTCGGCTGTGATAACCTCTATTTCGGTTGTGACAACCTTAATTCAGTTGTGAAAAACAATAATTCAGCTGTGACAAACTATAATTCGGCTGTGACAACCTCTAATTCGGTTGTGACAACCTCTAATTCGGTTGTGACAACCTCTAATTCGGTTGTGCCAACCTCTAGTTCGGTTGTGACAACCTCTAATTCGGCTGTGACAACCTCTATTTCGGTTGTGAAAACCTTAATTCAGTTGTGAAAAACAATAATTCAGCTGTGACAAACTATAATTCGGCTGCGACAACCTCTAGTTCGGTTGGGACAACGTCTAATTCGGCTGTGACAACCTCTATTTCGGTTGTGACAACCTTAATTCAGTTGTGAAAAGCAATAATTCAGCTGTGACAAACTATAATTCGGCTGTGACAACCTCTAATTCGGTTGTGACAACCTCTAATTCGGCTGTGACAACCTCTATTTCGGTTGTGACAACCTTAATTCAGTTGTGAAAAACAATAATTCAGCTGTGACAAACTATAATTCGGCTGCGACAATCTCTAGTTCGGTTGTGACAACCTCTAATTCGGCTGTGACAACCTCTAGTTAGCTGTGACAATCTCTAATTCGGGTAAGACAAACACGGATTTGGCTGTGATAACGGGTGTGTGTTTGTGACAACCTATAAATTCGGTTACGGCTAATGCGGCTGCCTCAAACGAACTTTTCTGGGAGTGTAAAATAATAACTTTGTTACATCCATAGGAAACTTTAACTAATGGATGTCTTTAAAACGGCATCATATATTTTATAAAAAAAAAATGTATGTGCGTATATGCAATTTTTTTTTCTTTTTGAAAAATGTTAGTTTAACGGATTTTTTTATGAAAGGCATCAAGCTAAAGCCTCCTATGGGGGTAAACAAATTATTATTTTGCGATTCGACGCACTGTTTCCGATTTTTGTTTAAAGTCGTCCATTCAATTGGAACACTTTATGAACAACCCTTAGAAACCTGGAAAAATTGTTTATTATTTGTTAAAAAAAAGTGATTCCGTTTCCATTGGGTAATGCCTCCTATGCAAATAAAAATGTATTATTTTCATCAGGGATGATTTTAATTTATTCGGCCTTTTTATTGGTACTTTTTATTTTTATTAGTCAAGCTCGAGGCCATTCTATATCTGTATTACCAGAAATATAGTTTTCAAAAAAGAGTTTTGCAACTGTATTCCTATGATTCCTAGCAAACCGTATAGCTATTTCAGATCTACCCACAGATCTTCATCAGCGGTCTTTTGGAATGATGCTATTGAACAATTCATCAAATTAAATATTATTTTTCGAACACTTGCATAATGGTGAATTCTCAATTCAAATGAGATTTCGTTTGCATTTAGTTTGACGAATTGTTTAATACCATCATTCCAAAAAACCGCTGATGAAGATCTGTGGCTAGAACTGAAATACCTATACGGTTTGGTAGGAATCATACGAATACAGTTGCAAAACATCTTTTTGAAAACTACATTTCTAGTAATTGAGATATAGATTTGCCTCGAGCTTGACTAATAAAATTAAAATGTATAATTTTGTAAGATTTCCGTTTCCGAGTTATAGTAATTTTTTTATTTCAGCGATTTTCCTATTTTGGTGATTTTTTAAAAAAAAAATATATCAATTTTAATTCGACCACATTATGGAAACCCCTTAGAAACGCGCACAAATTAGTTATTTTTTCGATTCGACGCTTCGCTTCCGTTACCCTGGGGATTATCCAGGGTAACCAATTACCCGCCAAATACAAACCCTGGTTACATATAATAATAATTTTATTTATATTTAAATATAAAATACACAATTTTAATAAAAAATATTTAAATTTTATTTTTTTTCTATAAAATTCATAATGGGGGATATGGCATCAACAAATGATTGTGACAGCCATTAAATTCAAGTAATTGGGTTATTGGGGACAAGAGAATAAGTTTAGTTTAGTTTCACAAATAGAATATTCCCCAATACAGGATAATTTGATTGCTAGATTTAAAATTCGATTGACAGATCACATTTATTTCTTGTTGCTATGGCTTCCATATTTAATATATTTGCGACAACGAATCTCTTCTCTGTGTGGGTAAAAATTGTAGGTGCCCAAATGCTTCAACATTTTTAGTTGGTTATAACCAACTTTTATTGTTATTAATCTACCTACCCATTCAATGAAGTGCGAATCGTCATTCTCGTTTATAAATTAACTATAGAGGTTTTATTTGTGTGTGGAGAATTTGAAAACCATTTCTAATAACGTTATTTTTGGCAAAAATCTTATCGATCAACGTAAAGTTATATACGATAAAACATAATATAAATTCGGAGTCGTATCTGCAAGCTGTGTGCGTGAACTTTGTTAACGTGTTTGTCTTGAATCTGTAACCTTCGCTTATTTCTATCGTAATTGATTTTAGTTGCATTTGCTTGAACAGAAACGAAACCATAAGATTTATTTATTTAAATAACCATGGATACATGAAATCCGTTGAAGTGCACACAATTCTATTCCATCTTCTTGCACAAATGTGTGTGCAGATACATGCACGGTGCGCCTAAGCGAATTTAAATAAAAGTTTGTAGTATTACTGAAAGCTGTATGGTCTGCAAAAGAATGAAAATCACATATATTCCAAAACAAATTAAATTCATTCTGCCTCGATTTAAAAAAATATCACACTATTTCCAAATGAAAGAAAATGTATATTATAGGAAATTAAATAAATGAGCACCGTGCACGATAGCTTTTGTTTATTTTCCATTTGCTGCCAAATACATGTAATATATTTACCTAAATTGGTTGATATTGAATACCTATATTAAGGATGTACTATGTATGGCAATTATAATTTGTAGTCTAGTTTGAATTACCTCTACAAAAAAATTCAAAACAAATTTAAATACCATTGGCAATTGTACTTATTTTCAAAGTATTTGCTTCATATCTGATAGATTTAGTCTCCAAATATTTTATACAGTACAGGTTTATGAATTTGAATGTACAACAAGACAGTACCTATCGAAGCCACGAACCCCTACATATAAAATACCTTAAAAACAGAATTGCCAGCAGCCAAAATATCACAATAATTAAAAGCATTCCCATATTCCATAACCATTGGCATCCGATTCCACAATCTGCATTTGCAATGCTTGAGCAACTGAATATTCAAAATTTTTTTATTGTCATTGCGAACAATGGTAATTTTTTTTTTGCTTTTGCATTAGGTAAAGTACTGAAAATTAAAATCCCATGCAAATTAAAAAAACCCATGTATGGTAAGAATATACTAAAAACTTGAACTTGTTTCTAATTTTACTCTGTGGTGGGTTCGAGATTGTAACTATATCAGGGTGATATATTTCTGACTACTTGGCAACTTAGTCAACATTTTTAAACTCGCAATATAATCTTATTTCATAGTAGACATAAATAAATCCTTAACCCCCCGCAAGTAAAGTGAGAATACGTATTATAAATGAAAATTATTGAAAATACAAGCAAATTTTAATAGTGTTTCCACGATCAAGTGCAAGGTCATTTCAAAAATGTCATCTCCACAATTGATCTTCTTTACAAATTAGAGAAATTCCAGTATTGCCATTTATTCGACATCTAGAAAAAAGTCGGTGTTAATATGCTTTTTTCTTCTAAAACTTTGAGTGCTTTGGTGTTTCATATTTTGTTGAACAAATGTACACAAAATTAGTTCTGATCATAATTGTTGTTTCACCAAATACCAATAAATTGGTACAATCTTATTACTAGGTAACAGTGTTTTTCATTTTGACATTTCACTTGCTGCAAGTCCAAATATTTACTACCTTCCAAATTGTAAGAATCGTTCCTATGTTCTAGAAAGTTGTTTATTGAGATCTTAGGTACATTTTTGTAGTTGATCGTTTGCTTGAATTTTGAACGGTTTGCTACCTATGGACCAAAACAGGTGAAAAAGGTACAAAAATCGAATTTTTTCAAGTTTTTTGTGATTTTGACCTTGACAACGAAGTTTATTTGGTTTTATATGTTGGCAATTTTTGTTCGTTATGACAAGAGCTACAACGTTCCCTCAGAAAGTAAATCAAATTTGCAAGATATTAGCCCGACAAAATGATCAACATTTTTGCAAAAATGGCCCCGGGGCCATAAATCTTTGCGGCCCATAAAATCCATGACTTTGGGCAAAACTGGGAGACGCGGGTCTTTTTTTTTGGCCTTTTATCACCTAGTGGTAACCGTATATAGTTATATTTTTTCGTGTTGCACTGTGTAATCCACTCGGCACCAAAGTGCTCAAATTTGAGCACAGACTTATAAGTGCTCATACTTCTATGGTTGCAACCAAATTGATGCAAAATTCGGTTGTTGCAACCGAATTGAAGCAATAATCGGTTATGGCAATCAAATTGATTCCAAAATCGGTTGTAGCAACAATAAGTTGACAGAACGAACAATAAGAGTGTTTTTAGAGCTACAAATCTTTACTTTAAAATTAAGTAAAGAACCCTATTTTTAGTCTCAACAAAACTGGCAATATTGGATAGATAATGTTATCCCCTTAATGCTTACATATGTCACTGATGGCACACTCTACAACTCCAATTTTCACACACTTTTCGCAGCATTAGCGTCCATATTTCGCCAATAACTCGTCGAATGTCGATTGCCAGGTGTTCAATTATTGTTGACGCAAATGACTGGCTTTACACAACCCCAAAGAAATTAATCCAATGGGGTTAAATTATACGATCTTGGCGAAAATTACGTGAAATTATTCGTTCATCAAAAGTTTCTTTGAGTAAATTAATTGTAGTAAAAGTTGTAATAATTTTTGAATACCGCTCACCGTTGGCATTCTGACCATCATCGTTTCCGAAGACATGTGGACCAATGACTCCGTCGGCCCATAAAGCGCACGAAACTGAAATTTTCTGTGGATGTCATGGTGTTTTGACAAAAGCTTGTAGATCATCTTCAGTTCAAATGCGATAATTACCGAAAATTAAGTTAAAATGCGATAATTACGAAAAATTACCTTCTTCATTGCTGATCAAAATTTTGTATAGAAAATATTAAAAAAAATAAATATTTCCCATTTCATCCCAAGAAGGGATAGGTGAGATCTTCTCACAATCACTGAGCTGTGCGCTTTCCAATTGTCACTCATTGATTCGGACCTACAGTTTAACACCGGTACCGAACGGATTTTTGGGGAGCTATTTCATGGCTTAGATATTACTAGATAGTAACGGCGCACACACTAACCGTTGCACCACCGACGGCCACATGGCGCCGGCCGAATTGGAGGCTCACACGATGGTCCTTTGGCTTCAATTCTTGCACAAATTACATCTTAAAAGCTGGGGAGGCTCAAGTTAGGAATTTCAATGGCATAACACATAGAGTAATGACGTAAAGAGACACCAACTCTCTCAGTAAATTGATGGCATTTGGTGTGTTTCAGATGCGCGGTTGGATGTTGGAAAGTATTGCTTTAATAATGCCAGATAGAGGTAATAGCTCAAACCACCCAACAATAAATCGGCAACGGCATTTCGATGTGTGCGTTAACATTTTTGTGTAAATACACCACAAACATGTACTAACAATGAAATATATCAATAAAAAAAGTCCAATCTACATTTAAATGTCACAGTTTTTCATCAAAACGACATGAAAAATGTAAGTCAACACTTTTTGTAATTCATCCTGGTATAAGTCAATTTACGTCAAATAGCTCTCTATCGCACCGACCGCGCCTCGAATAGGGTGAAAAGAAATGTCAGATGAGAACAATGGCAGCTCTATACGTCATTACTCTATGTCATAACAACTCAGCTTTGCCGGTGTGAAATTTCATCTAGATCGAATAATCCGTGTGGAACGGCTGATTTTTTTTAAATTTTTGGTTAACAAATCGCACAAATGTAGACAGACAAACATCAGATGATCTGGGAAACAAAATGCAGGATCACAAGTCATGACCTGGATATTTTTATGTTAGTAACTATAATTACTGGTTACTGTTTGATAGATAGGCACGCTTGTTCAATACGGTAGTGGAATACTATGGATTTAAAGAAGAACACGATTCTATGCTCTTGTCAAGTTCCGAACCTTAGTGCCTGGCCCCTTGTATGAATATGTGTAAACTTGTAGGATCTTACTTCTTTATAGTTGCAGTTACAAAACATATTCATCCGAGTACACCAGAATGGGAAACAACGGGTTTTATTGCTCCTTAATCTTAATAAGTTGAACAAGCACGAGTTCACGTGGTATCACACCAGACCCCAATGGACTAAGTCTCTCAATGTTGAACAGCGGTTCAACCTTACCTAAGCCTTTATATTTATTTGTATTTTGTTGTGTAATATTTTGTAGCCACATCCTCACAAATCGCATACTCTTTCGGTATCCAAACATACAGTGTATCACAAAAATAAGTATACAGCTGTATAATGTATATGTGAATTTTATAAAAAAAAAAAATTCTATAAGTTATTTATAACAGTACAAAATATTTTTATGCAATAAAAACCAACGCAGTATTCACTAATAATTAAAAAAGTGGACAATATTCGCGTATTTGTTTAATTGTACGAGATAAAGCTTAAAAGGAACGAAATTAATGTCACAAAAGTTTGTATACAGTATGTATGATATTTTGATTTGTATTAAAAATGCACGTGATTCATTTACCACATTGTAAGAATTAAGTATTCAGTAGGGTATCCCTTATATTTTATATCTTTGAAGTCGTGATGGCTTTGAATTTACCAAATGTTGGGTTACTGAACTTGAAATTTTTAACCAGTCTCCCACAATAAAATTTTTGAGATTATGTATCCCCTTTAACTCCAGGTTTCGTATTTGGCAACCCAGATGATCGCTAAGGTACTCTATGGTATTGACACCTAACGATTGAGAAAAAGTTTTAAGTTTTTTCGTATGATACAATAGCTATTTCTTCACAATGAGAAACGTATGCTTCGGATCATTGTCCTGTTGAAATATGAAAGTTTCTTCCAGAAGTAATTATATGTCGCTTTCTTTCAAATTGTTTGTCAGATAACTGTAAGAAAAAGGCATAAGAGTACGAATTTTTTTTACAAAGAAGTACTGTTAAGGACAGGTACTTTTTAGTACTAAGAAGTGGTACTCTTTTAGGAAAATGTTATATTTTTAAGAAAATGTACTTATTTTCAGAAGGGTTACTTATCTCAAGAAAAGGTATTATTTTATTTTTAAGAAAAGGTACTTTTAAGAAAAGGTACTTTTAAGAAAAGGTATTTTTAATAAAAGGTACTTTTAACAAACAGTACTTTTAAGAAGAGGTACTTTTAAGTAAAGGCACTTTTAGTAAAAGGTACTTTTAGGAAAAGGTACTTTTAAGAAAAGGTACTTTTAAGAAAAGGTACTTTTAAGAAAAGGGACTTTTAAGAAAAGGTACTTTTAAGAAAAGGTACTTTTACGAAAAGATACTTTTAAGAACAGGTACTTTTAAGAAAAGGTACTTTTAAGAAAAGGTACTTTTAAGAAAAGGTACTTTTAAGAAAAGATATTTTAAGAAAAGGTACTTTTAAGAAAAGGTACTTTTAAGAGAAGGTACTTTTAAGAAAAGGTACTTTTAAGAGAAGGTACTTTTAAGAAAAGGTACTTTTAAGAAAAGGTACTTTTAAGAAGAGGAATTTTTGTAAGAACAGATATTTTTCTAAGAAAATGCTTTTTTTTAAGAAAAGGTTTTTTTTAAGAAATGGGATTTTTTTTAGAATTGGTCGTTTTTTCAAGAATTTATTTTATTTTGTTTCACAAAAAAGTACTCTTTAAAGAAAATTTAGTTTTTAAAGAACAGGCAATATGTTGTACGTAAATTTACTTTTTTAACAAACGGTAGACATTTAAAAAAATCCTTTTTTTAAGAAAAGGTACTTTTATGTAACTTTTTTTATGTTACTTGTTTTAAGCAAAGATAAGGTTTGTTTTAAGAGACTGTACTTTGTTTAAGAATATGAATAGGTATTTTTTGAGAAAATATACTTTTTTTAAGAAAAGTCACTTATTTAAGAAAATGTTATTTTTTAACCTTCTTTCACTTTGGCTTTTCTAAATTTTCTTTTTATTGGGTTCAAAACTACAATATATACTAAATATTGGTTACAGGCGCCACCTAGAAAACTTCCCATTAGACAAGAAATTTCCCAACATATGTTAGTCTAGACACAAACCAAAGCAAAAGTACCCAATATAGTTGATAATACTGGGTTTTAGCATAATAGTGTTAAAAAAGTCGTTTAATTTTTTTTTCATTTAGCCCCCATCCCGCAACGTGCGGTAAGGAACTTCGTTCCAAAAAGTTCTTTAATTTTTTTTCATTTGCTTTTCACATTTACTTTTTATTGGTTTCAAAACTAAAATATATTCTAAATATTGGTTACAAGCTCCACCAAGAAAACTTCCCATTAAACAAGAAGTTCCCCAAAATATGTAAGTATAGACACAAGCAAAAGTACCCAATATAGTTAATAATACTGGTTTGTAATATAATAGTGTTAAAAATAAAGTTGTTTAAATTTTTCCCATTTAGCCCCCATCCTGCAACGTGCGATAAGGAAATTCGTTCCAACATGTTTCCCAGCCCAGATGCTGCCATGCATCCCCAAACTAATACCAGACCTTCACCGTGTTTTACAGTGCTAGTCATGGTTTTGGCTCTAGTTCAAAATACGGCTATCTCCAAACTTTATCATGGTCATCAGATCCATGAAGATTTATTTTGGACTCATCAAAAAAATTATAGGAGTGTTCCAGAACGATTTTGGGTGGTTTATGTACACTTTAGCAAAATTTAATCTCTTCTGACGCTTTAAGTGACTAATGAATAGTCTCTTTTCCAGCTCTGTCATGATATCCAGCTTTGCGCAACCAAGGCGAATAGTTTCTGAATGGCAAGATTTTCTTCAATTTCTGCCTGCATTTTTGGTGCACATTTCTTTGGGTTTGCCTTAATTTTTCTTACAATAATCCTTTCTTCTTGGCTGCTAATCAGTTTGGGGCGCCCAGAACGTGGCTTATTTTTCGTGGATCCCTCAGACTCAAACTTTTCTGGTACTTTTTGAACAGTGGCACTACTTTTGTCTACAATGCCGGCAATTTGTCTATAGAAATTAATTACTTTTACGATTATATTATCAGATTCTTCGAATCCTGAGACAGTTCCTTGCCACCTTGTGGTATTGCAGCAAAAATTGATTTTAATTACTCACAGTTATATTTCGGAAGTTTTAGCTTTTATAGATTCTTTTAAATCCACAAAAAGGGAAACTTCCTCCAGTAAAGTCAATTAACGAATGGATACTCACCGCAATATTGGCATTTACTAAGAAACCTCGCCACAAAAGTTAAAAGGATCATTTTAGACCCTTGAAATTTTTGTTATTGTAACAACTATCGTCGCCAGTGTTAACAATTCGTATAGAAATTTGAGTATGATAAAAAATGATGTTCCTGCAAATTACAAAGTGTATACTTATTTTTGTGATACACTGTATATTCTTTTCATATCGGAAATGTCTGCATGACTTAAAAAGTGTCGTCCAACCAAAGGTTTGATTTTGCACTTAATATTTTTCACAGTTTCATGATTAATGGAAATTAATTTATATGCCAATTCGTTATGAAATACCATTTCATACAAACGGCTGCGTCCATACCCCACTACAATAATTTCAATGGTTTTAAACAGTATCTCCGTGTCAGCCACAACACTTCACCCAAGCGGCGGCTTATGTTGGATAAGGGAAAATTTTTATGGGTCTTTAACCACAAAAATTTTTCACCTGCCTAAGTTGGTGTCTGTTCAATTTTGAGAAAGTCTATTTATTTTATATTAAAGATTAAAGTGACTTCATGAATTGTAGGTAATTCACGTAAAACCTACAACACTTAAATGTCCGTTTCAAATATTTGTTGATTCCCCAGCAGCAGCAGAAGTAAAGCAAAAAAGAAAAGAAATACAAATATATATTTCCACTCACTTTCACGTATTTTGACATTTCCTCCATTTTATATTAAAGTAAATTATATTGACTGTGATTGCAACAAAAGGAACGACATACTATATACATATGTATGTATATTTGTATATACAAATGTATATGTATAAAGAACACAAATTCATTCATACTCAAGTAGGTACACACAGGATTCCAGCGGAAATGAGAAACCATTTGTCAACAGACACTACAGCACCACCGATGACAAATGGTACTGTGCGTTTGTATTAATGTTTGCTACGCCCATTCAAACTGAAGACAAAAGGCAAATTAATCATAATACTTCTATAGTTAAACAAATGTAACCTACGAGTTGGGAGACAAATTTCGCATTAGTCTTTTATTAAACATGAAACTGACAAATTGCTAAAGTGTCATTAGGTGCCAAAACTTCAAGTGACTTTTAGCTTTCAGTAATGTAGAGTATACTAAAGTCTATATACTATACTACATCGACCGACAGTTTGTAAATGCAGACCCACTACGCGTCTGTTCACTTGTTGCCACCTTTTACCCACGTCTGAAGTTACATCTCTCAAGTTCACACACTTGAATCCTTCAAACACACACAGCAAAACTTTATTTGCAGAATCGAAAATGTACAATAAAGATAAAGAAATCCTAACAAACAGACAGAAAACTTTATTGTCACGAAGAATATTAGACGTTTTCTTGTTAAACAATGGAACTTTTCGTTCTGTACTTCCTGCGAGTCGTGGTGGTATGTATGCGTCATCTTTAATAAATTGCGCTTTTCTTTGGAGTGCCGCATCTTCAAGAAGATCCTTAATAAGTACGATGAAGAGTTTCCCGTGAAAAACTTAGTCAAATGAACAGATGAACTTGCATCATTATATGGAACATGAACAGACTACATTTTGCGAGTAATTACTTTTTAAACTTTAAACTTTAACATTAAATGCCATTAATTTCATGTGATTTAAAATATATTGAAACTCAATTCAGCTGTATGATTTAATACAACCAACAGCTAATAGGATCCTGTGGGAAAAACAACGGTTAAAAAGTTAAAATTCAGGTCATTTAGTTATCATTTTAGAAAGTTATTGAGTTAAAACAAATGAACTCGACGAAAAAAATTATAAAATTTTACCTCACCCCTTTCGATTTTGATGAAATTTAGTGCGTATGTAGTTCTTTATAAGAAAACAATATTTGCCCATTTCTGGACCTCTCACCGTTTTGGTTCGCGAAATATGGAACCATGTAAAATGTGAAAAATCGTAAAAATGTTTAAATGTGTAGCTGAAGAAATAGTTACAACTCTAAAACTACTTGTAGTAAAAATTTTATAATGGCCTCATTTTGTAGGTATTAAAAGGGGTTTAAAAATGTTATACAACTTACAGTTTATTCTTAACAAAGGTAATTTGGCATGACCTAAAGTTCGTGAAAATATATCTCACAAACCGAAATTTTTAAAATTCTACAAAACACATATGTTGGTTCCTAACCGTTTCCTTACGCGTATGCAAAATTTCAAGAGGGCATTTTTTCAAAGTCCAGAGATATTAAAGAAAATGTGATGCTTTTTAATTTTTTACTCCTAGAAAAAAAATTACAAAATATCATTTTCGATTTTGATGAAATTTGGCGCGTATGTAGTTCTGTGTAAAAAAAAACAACATGTGCCAATTTTTTGTTTTACTTTTATATTTTGGATTCTAAAGTTTCAAAACTCGGTAATTAGTGGCCTAAAAAATAATACTAAGTTTAAAAATAAACGGTATTATTACTAATATGGATTTGAGTGTAAATATTTTCAATTACGATATCTGTATCCCCGGAGTAAAGTTATGCGATTAGTTTCGCCTTTCCTTCTGGAACATAGCAATTATATTTCTGTGTTCCAGGAATGGTACGTAGTCCAACAAATCTTTGGCGTAGAAATTCTTCTTCATCATTGTGGTATTTTTCTGTTAAAAATTGAAAGTTACAATTTGTGGCGTTTTCTAGGCACCAATCAAACAAAATGAGAAGTAATTTTATCATCCAATGAACGTTGCAAACTGGCTCGTCGTGCTTCTCTTTTAACGGTGCCTCCAAGTGCGTCACTAGGACCTTTTCCGTGGCTAGTTGCAAAGATATGCCACTCAGCGGTACATTCAAAATCTGCTTCGTGGTAACATAAGTTAACAAAGTTTTTTTTTTATTTCTAAATTGAGCAGCGGAACCGGCAGAATAGTAAAGGGTCCGCCATCTAACGGTTTATTTTTCAACTAGTGCTTATTTCGTGAATGGTAACACTTAGCTCATGTCTGATTTGACAGATAATTAGTTTTATCCTTCCGCTGAACGAATTTGGTTGTGTATACGCTTGAACAACGCTGGGAAATATTGCGACATTACTTTGAAAATCATGGTAATGTTGCAGAATGTGTGCGAAAATTGCGTACGGATTTTGGAAGAAGAGAAGCACCGTCAGCTCCGTATGTTCGTTATCTTGTGAAAAAAGTGAAAGAAACTGGCATCCTCATCGATAAACCAAAGCGTGAAAAACAAAAAATCGTGCTTACACCCGAGAATATTGCTGCTGTGGCAGAAAGTTTGCGTGAAGCGCCATCAACATCAATTCACCGTCGTTCACAACAATTGCACATTTCGGAGACATCATTGAGACGAATTTTGCATAATTTTGCATATCAGCCGCAGAGCTGATGTCGCTTGGCCATCTCGGAGCTGCGATTTGACACCGTTGGACTAATATTTGTGGGGTGCCCTCAAAGATAAGTATTACGCCGACAAGCCAGAGTCAATTGACGCTTTAAAGGACAATATTCGTGAAGCCATAGGTGAAATACAGCTGCACACAGTCGATAATGTGCTTAAAAATTGCATGGCCAGCCGAGGCAGCCATTTGAATGAAATTATTTTCCATTATTATTAACCGGAAGGATTGTACATTCAAATAAAAAAGAAATTTGAGAAAAAATTCAGTAGTTTTTTTTGCAGTATTTTCAAAAAAAAAAAAAGTTATTTGGCGGAACCGTAATATAACTTTGTTTGGCATTTCTTTAAATTTGTTTCTTAAAAATGCAATCATATTCCGGTGAAACAAATGGACTGTAACGGAATTGTGTACAAGACAGTCAGATATTACAATATAATTTGTATGTTCTATGTTCCCATTTGATTTATAGTATATTGCAATCGGGTATAGGATTGCTTGCGTTTTATTCCAATTAAATCATTGAACAGAATCTTATACTTCAAACGACGCATTTTCAGAAAAATCACATACAGCCAAATGTTCATTATCTCTTAACGATGATTTTTTTTTGTACCAGGAACGAAGCCTGTTCTTTTGCAAGGATTGAGTGAGGAAGTAGTATTTCTAATTATTCGCATAATGAATCCAAAAATATATCACTTGTTTTATCATTGTTTCCAAACTATCTCTATCGACAGTTACCCATTGCTTGTATGTTATTTCATCTATATCATGTTTTCCAAAATTTGTTTAGGTTTTTCCTTCAAATATTGTATTCCTGGACACATGCAACATTTGCCAAGATGGCCAAGTATGGCGAAGCGGGACTGCATATCATTTTGTTGAAACAGTCTTTATATATTTCGAGCTTGAAATCATCAGCAATATCAGTTATTTTTTTTAAATTGATTGCATGTATCATTCATTTAATATTTTGATGTTTTAAACACACACCTACATTATGAGAGCCACATGCATTTGCTAAAACAACATTTCGTGGGCGAAGCTCGCAAAATTTTGATAATCCAATTCTTTGTTCTGGATGTCTTTCGTGGAAAAAAGCATCAAATCAAATTTCATCAAAATCGAAAATGATATTTTGTAGTTCTTTTTTCTGGGAGTAAAAAATTAAAAAAATAAAAATGTTGTACATAGGAACACATTTTCTTTAATATCTCTGGACTTTGAAAAAACGCCCTCTTGAAATTTTGCACACGCGTAAAGAAACGGTTAGCAACCAACATATATTTGTTGTAGAATTTTAAAAATTTCGCTTACTGAGATATATCTTCCCGAACTTTAGGTCATGCGAAATGACCTTTGACCTTTCAAGAGTAAAATTTTAGTTGTGTAACATTTTAAAGACCCTTTTAATACCTACAAAATAAGACCATAATAAAATTTTTATTACAAGTAGTTTCAGAGTTATAAATATTTCTTCAGAAATACATTTGAACATTTTCACGATTTTTCTCACTTTTCAAGGTGCCATAGGTCGTGAATCAATACGGTCACAGGTCCATTGGCACATCTTATTTTCTTATATAGATCTACAATTGCATAAAATTTCATCTAAATCGAAGGGGGTAAAGGAAATTCTTTCGTCGAGTTCACTTGTTTTAACTCATTGTTCTGATTGATTTGGAATGTACCAGATATTTGTAAAGGAGGAGTCAGGCTTTCGGAATATTACATCTAGAGTCACCCTGTGTCAACACTTTTGGTGCTAAAGGGTGTCAAAGTGGACCACTTTCGTTCTGTTGCAAATTTCAAAGCCTGATACTTCTACAATTATAGGCCGATTTCAAAATGTTTTTTCTTTTGGGAATCTACTATACAAGGCTAATAAAAAATATGCTAAGTGTTAATCTAAGTGATCTAGTTTAAAATATCAAAGTTTAAAATATTTTTTTGATTCTTTTTTATTTACAATCTGCTTCACAACAATGAGTAAATTTCATAAACTTAAAGACCAACAGGTTTAAGATTGACTTTGAGACGTTGGCATTTCCAAACGCCTCCAGATAACTTACAGTGTATTATTTACTGAAGTGTTTTTAATTTAGTGGTGTTTTCAGAAATATTCTTATCGCTCAAATGGCCGAGTTATTGACAAAAATTTTAAAAAGTCGACGAAACAATTGACAATTTTTAAATTTGATAGAGAATATCTTAATAGCCATAAAAGACATTCCGCAACACTTAGCGTACTATTTATAAAAATTACAAATCTTTGAAGATTTTAAAGTTGCAACATAACCGAAGTAGTTAATTTTGACACCTAGTACCGCCAACTGTGTTCACAAAGGGTGCCTCTAAATATAATATTCCGAAAACCTGACTTCTCCTCTACAAATTTTTGGTACATTCCAAAATGATCAGAACAATGCTTTAAAAGTTGCAATATTATTATCGTGTATTTTCATATCGGCCCCACTGTGCTTTCTAAATAGGCAAAATGGGTAGCAAATCTTTGCTTTGGACAAGGAGATCATTGTTGTATAGATATACTTTTTTATTTTTAATATATTTTCCGCAGTAATCTGTGGCAAATGTTGAGTAATTACAATAACTCCAATCTGACATTTAAATCAGAAAAATCTTCGTACTAAAAACTTAAAAATTCCTTTTTTTTTGCAGAATATCCCTGGAAAATGGATGGGTAAGGACATGTTTTGACATATTTTATACATCATTGGACGCGTCATAAGAACACTTTCATATGATACTAATATTGTAACCATTGTCTTTGACATAGTACAAATTTCTTTGAAAAACTAAAAACGGTATATCTTTTTTTAAAAACGGTCTATTAATGTGAGTCAGTCTAATATACTTACATATTTATCTTGCTTGTAATAATTATTGATTGTTTCTTTATTTCTCACTGTATACTTCCCACTACTTTATATGTATATCTCTTTGGTTTCCAAACATTTCTTTCCTTACTTCTTCCCATCTTCTGTTCTGAGGACAATCACAATCAGGCAACAGACCAGCGAATGTAATATCAACTGTATAATCATTAACTTAGTTAATACGTGTTCTTAACCCAACCTAACCCACCTCATTACTAAATTTTGTCGATCCAATGTATAGACTATGATCGCCGATAATAAACGCCTGTTGGGTTGGAAAATTGTTCTTAAATTATAATTTTGTTTTCCCTAATATACTATAACCTTAAATTTTTTCTGAGTCTAATTAAACTAAAGCAAATGCTCCAATATTTTATCAGCCCATGATACTGTCATGTACTTCAGTGATTTATAGAATCTTGATGATTAATGCTACCAATTATTTTAACATTAACAGTTTCATTGGCCCGATTGTGTTCAATATTCACCTCTTAAATTGATTAGTTCGAATAGAATACATTCCCGTTTAATACACAAGTCACGTTCGCATTCGTCCAAGGTGTTGCAATGAAATATGGTAAAGATACTACCATGTCCAATGGTCATACGTGGAGCATTTAGATTTCAGATAGCAAACGCATGCAACATTTATATTTGTTTAATTTTGGTTTCTAAAGGACACAGAGAAGTGGTGTGTGATAAGAAGAATACGAGATGGCCTTTTTAATTAAAAGGTAGAAGAGGCCTCTTCTTCAGCAATCGGGTTTTACTTTCAAATCCTCTGGTTTGCTGATAAAAGTTATTGAACCCTGATGAATGCCATAACTGGTCGTTCATCAAGATCATTGATGTATTCATGGTTGAGATGGTTAAGTCCTAGTCAATGTAATTATATACTGATCACATTTATAGACCTCGGGTCCAGATCATTGACTACTGGACAAAAAAAAAGTTATTCAGCCTTAAACAAAGATATTGAGTGATCATGCACACCTTTTTATCGTTACTGGCCCATACTCAAAGTTAGATTACCTTTAATCAAAGCCAATGAAACCTCGGCAATTTAGTTAACGCTGGTCAGTGTCATATATATGATTAAGGTTAATGATCACTGATCCATGCCATTGATGCCTAACCAAGGGCATTGATTCATGGTTATGGCTAATGACTCTAGGTCAATGCCATTGAATCCTGGCGAAGTTAATTGACCATGGATTGAATTTTGATCAAGATGATTTACCCCTTATCAAGGTTATTGACGTTAGGTCAACAACATTGGCTCCTGGTTAAGTTTTTCAATCCATGGTAAAGGCTATTGACACCTGACCACTGCTCGACATTACAAGGTTAAGGTTATTGAAGGCTATTGCTCAAGATTATTGAAACTATTGGTAAGGTTACACTACTGTCCTAATGAAGAACTGTGGACCGTTTCAGTTAAGCTATTTTTGGAACGAAGTTCTTTACCGGACATTGCGGGATGGGGGCTAAATGAAAACAAAAGTCATCAAAATTTTTTTTAACACTATTATGTTACAACTTAGCATTATCAACTATATTGGGTACTTTTGCTTTGGTTTTTGTCTAGACTAACATATGTTGGGAAATTTCTTGTTTAAAGGGAAGTTTTCTAGGTGGAGTCTGTAACCAATATTTAGTATGTATTGTAGTTTTGAACACAATAAAAAGTAAATTTAGAAAAGCGAAAGTCAAAGAAGTTAAAAACGAACATTTTCTTAAATAAGTGCCTTTTCTCAAAATAGGTAAATTTTCTCAAAAAAAATACCTAATCATATTCTTAAACAAAGTACCTTTCCTTAGCAAAATTCCTTATCTTAAATAAGTACCGTTTCTGAAAACAGTACATTTGTTTTACAACAAATTGCCTTTTCTTAAAAAACTACATTTTCTTTAAAGAGTACCTTTTTTGTGAAACAAAATAACTTTTGATGAGATAAGTACCTACTCTTATAACTGTACCAAAAAGGACCATTTCTAAAACAAATTCCCATTTCTTAAAAAAAAAACTTTTTTCAAAAAAATACCTTCTCTTAAAAAAACACCTTTTGTTACAAAAGTGCCTTTT
The DNA here is from genome assembly GCA_963931995.1 of Phaonia tiefii. NCBI lineage: Eukaryota > Metazoa > Arthropoda > Insecta > Diptera > Muscidae > Phaonia > Phaonia tiefii. The sequence goes on from OZ008367.1 coordinate 91,954,993, forward strand.
CTTAAAAGTACCTTTTCCCAAAAATAAAAGTAAGTACATTTTCTTAAAAAAATAACCTTTTCCTAAAAAGTCATCCATTGGGACCGAGTTCTATCCAATAGCAGAATGACGTTGCGCTAAATATTGTTCAATACCCAATTTAATTACGATCCTAAGTGATTATGGTTAGTTATCGTGACTACCAGCCAATTGTCCGCCATTATTTATATGGAAGGTACAAGAATTGGAATGGCGAAGTTGTTCAATTGTTATTATACAGTATTACACAAAATATTGATCAGTACCAAATTTTGTTAAGATCGGTTGTGGTATACGGGAGATATCGAGTCGGTCAGCCGGAAAGCCACCCAACTTTTTTATCGGAGGTACGAAAATGAGAGTGGTACAGTATTTAATCCCAAATTTTTAGGAAAACTTTGCCGAGTAACGAATTTCATTGACACTGCTGGTAGTTTATGAGAGTTATCGTGTCGATCACCCAGTGATCCGCCCAACTTTTGTGTGCATTTGACTAAATTTTGTCTAGTGCCAAATTCATAATGATTAGTTCGGTTTTGCGGGAGCTGTTTTTGCGTCGATTTATAACCACGGATGAGTCATGGGTCCAACGCTTCACACCTAAGACAAAGGTACAGCCAAAGCAGTAGACTGGAATGGGAGGATCGTGCCCAAGGAAGGCGAACACGGTTCTATCTGCAGGCAAGGTCATAGCGACTGCATTTTGGGATGCGTATGGGATAATGTTCTTGATTATCTTCAGAACGGAAAAGCCACCAACGAAGAATATTATGGTAATTTATTGCAGCATTTAAATGTTGAAATTGTAGGAAAAGGGCAGCATTTGGCGAAAAAGAAAGTGTTGTTTCATAAAGAATGTACTCCAGTTCACACATCCACTATTACGATGTCCAAAATTAATGAATTAAAGTTCGAATTGCTTCATCACGAACCTACTTAGCTCCAGACTTAGCTCCCACAGACTATATCCTATTTTCAAACTTGAAAAAATGTATCGGTGGTAAAAGATTTGCCAACAATGAAGAGGTTGACTATGCGGTTGATGGCTATTTTAACGAGTTTGAAAGTATAAACAGGGTTTGAAACAGGGTATCGCTTGAAAAGTGTATCGAGCTAAAACAAGATTAAGGGCGGATCAAAAAGTCAGTGACTTTTCGAACTTCCCTCGTAGTCATATGAAATACAACACTGCTCCCATCAAGCACCACCTTCTAATAAACTACTGTCAAATTTTGAGCCAGTTCCGTCATTTACTTTGCGTTTAACAGGTGTTGAAAAAATACAACCTCGAGCATTTTTTCAAAAATGAAAAAAAGAAAAATTTCAACTTCAATGGTAAAAAAGTGGTTTACTGACTTTCGTTGTGGTCGCACAAGTACATATGACGCTGAACGTTCTGGACGGGCAATTGAGACCAATACACCCGAAAATGTGGAAAAATCCTCGATATGGTGTTGGCCGATCGAAGAGTAAAAGTGCGTGAGATTGATGATACCATAGCCATTTCATATGGCAGTGTGGTTTCGATTTTATATGACCAGTTTGGGTTAAGAAAGCTGTCTGCAAGATGGGTGCCGCGTTTGCTCTGAATTGACCATAAACATACGGGTGCATACGTGTGTAGTCTCAATGGCAAAATTCCATGAATCCTATTTTTTGGAAGGGATACAAAAATTGAAGAAACGTTGGACTAAGTGTATTGAGCTAAAACGAGATTACGTTAAAAAAAACATTTTTTTTGCAAAAAAAAAAACTGTGTTTCATTCTAAAAGTCACGGACTTATTGATCCCCTCTTATGTTGAAAAATAAAGAAAATTTTTGTCAATTTGTATGTGTCTTCTTGGTTAGTTTTGGGACCGCCCTCGTAAAAAATACAATCAGATTTCGCGAAAATAAAGGGTCCGCCAATTAACTTTTTTTTTTGAAAATGCTATAAAAAAAACTACTGAATATTTTCTCAAATGTCATTATTTATTTGAAAGTACAATCCTTCCGGACCTCTGGACCAAAATCCGCACCAAACAGTGACTCGTTTTGGGTGCATCGGCTTTTCAATGTATGCGTGCGGGTTTTCTGTGCCCCAAATGCGACAATTTTGCTTGTTTACATACCCGCCAAGATCAAAATGAGCTTCATCTGAAAAGATGATTTTTTTTGGCAAAATCGGCATCTTCTGTAAGTCGATCGCAGGCCCATTTTTCCCATATTTCCCAGCGTTATTCAAGCGTATACACAACCATATTCGTTCAGCGGAAGGATAAAACAAATTATCTGTCAAATCAGACATGAGATAAGTGTTACCATTCACGAAATAAGCACTAGTTGAAAAAAAAACGTTAGATGGCGGACTCGTACGTTATATTTAAAATTTGCAGTCTTGTATTTTTCAGTAGAGAAATTCTACAAAACAGTATGAAAGTAGAGGTGGCAGCAGCTTTAATGTATTTCTATACCACCAGCGTTACATGTTTTCATATTAAAAAGCATGAGAAAGTAAGAAGTGATTTTATAAAGCGAACAAAAAACATCTCGTGCATGGTCGTGCGAAGTCAACCGACAACGGTATAAAAAAGTGGACAAAAATATCCCTTTAGATTAACTAGGTTTCATTATATTCGAAAGGTTCTGTCTCATTTAGATTTGCCAAAACATTCAAGAGAATTTAATTTTTTTTTTAAATAAAAAGAGGATCTTACTTCAGGTAGCAATAATACTAATTTTATAAATAATATATAAAAATTACTTATTTTTAAAAAAAATACATACTTCAGGCTTTAATAAACATAAATAAACAATAAACTAGAAACCCAACAGATATATAAAAAAATTACAGCAGACAGTTGTCCGAGGCCTTCGGCCACGGACTGTCGCTGCAGCCTGTGTCAGAGACACGGCCATTAAGTTTAACGTAGAATACGCCATCCGATAAGACAGAAAACATATATAACAATAAATTCATTTGCTTATATTATTTATCATTTATTGTTATATATGTTTTCTGTCTTATCGGATGGCGTATTCTACGTTAAACTTAATGGCCGTGTCCTCGGACAACTGTCGGCTGTAATTTTTATATTTACCAACGGCATTTGATTCAAGTCCGTTTAAAAAAAAAAATATTATGTTCAATTTTTTTAAACTTTCTTTAATTTATGTATTTTAATTAATATTTTTATTGAAATAAGTTCTGCGAATGTTGAGAAGGCCGCCCTAATATTAAAAAAGGTTTACCTTATCGAGTCTTCGCATTAGCATTCGAGCGTTGTGTGAAAGCTTTACGCTTTATAATTCAAAATTAATGTTACAACAGCTTTATTGAAGCTTTCGCAAAAAAGCTTCATTACGTTAGCTTACTGTTTGTTTCACTTTTTACTAGATACATGTTGCCAAGCAACATTATCTTGCTGTTCATTTCACTTTTTACTAGATACATGTTCCTAAGCAATGTTGAGCAACCAAAAACACTCAACCAAACACCACACATATGTTTGAGTGTATGTGTTTAAACAATTTTCATTTGAGAAATTAAAATACTAGAAATATATCAACCAATATGAAATGTATATCAAACGAAAGATAACATCTTCATTTACCTACAAAAAAAATTTTAAAAAAATTCATCTAGCCGTTTCCTCAAATTCAATGAAATAAAGATTACAACATTAAAAACCTGACATGACTCCTCATACCGTAAGGTAAGACGTATTCTACGTCAAAAAATTTTTCTTTACTGAGCAAAATTCCCAAACAAGATAATTGTGTAATTAATTGAATAAAATATAAAATAAACAGGTGGTTCAGAAATAGAATTTTTGAGTCTCTGGACATCTGAGAAATATCTTCCAATGACGATCGTATCAAATTACACTTTTTCCTCTAGCATATATGGACCGATCCGCTGTGCGACGAAATGTTCGTAGAGAGCACAGCAAAGAGGCTACCAATATGATCCGATTTACATAAAATTGGGTACAAAGAATTATCTTACACCAATGATAAACCATTCTGCCAAAAACCTCTTAGACAAATGTAACTCCCTATAGAAGACAAAACACTCTATCGTCATAACAAAGATATCGATTTATTTGACACTTATTCTGTCGGTAGTAAGTAGCGCTCTAAAATATTTGATTATGAGGGATGAGTCTTGACAGTCTCCCAGTAACTAAAATCGTATATCATATTTTTTGTACTTTTTTTTTGTAAGTTTGTACTTAGAATGAAGTATTAGGCCGCATTCAAAATAAAGCAGACGACAATATGGCGGAAGGATCAAATCGAAGAAAAGTTAAGGAAACGAAACCAATCAAATTACAATGAAGATTTTTCATATCAAATTACAATGAAGATTTTTCATAAGTAACGAGAAGGGAACCAATAATCCGTTTGACCCCCTAAATGTTACAGCCTTTGCTTTAAGTCCCCTATCCTTATTTTCTCCCTCGTTAGATGACGAAGTTCCGGCTACATTCATTACATTCGTTTCGGTCTTGTTCACTTTGTACACTCATTGTACTTCACTTACAGTAAAAATGCCGTCAGCCGTGACCTTCGCACACAACCACAAATAGGGAAACATGTTAAGCAAAATTACCAAATACGAAACAAATTCGTACAAATCCTTGACAGTTGCCGTTGTGAGATAATGTTACTAATGTGAGCGAGCGGATAATGTATCTGATGCTTCCTCCACTTGTTATTATCTTTCCACAGTTCTACTAATTTTCCGGTTTGTTTAAATAAATTTCATGTGTGACTTAATGTACGAAAATTGTTTTTTTTTTCCTCTGTGTATTTAATAAGGACGAAAATAAGTAAAGGATACTCTCAGCCGAGGAGAGCAAGGAACTGTACTATTAACTAAAGTGTATTATAAAAAGTATTATATTACAATATGAGGACTTTATAATATCCAGAGTCCAAAAATCATTTATTAAGTTTGGTTTGATTTCACTTAATTTTGCGGAACAAATTATAACAGTAGATGCCTTATTCTGTCCTTAAAATCACCATTCATTTTTCAGAGTATTATATCGGGAGTTTTTGATTACACTGAATTGCCTATTAACCATTTCAACATGACACACCCTTATTTCAACGTTTGTCTTCAACAAACGTGTTCGTAAAATCCATGAGACTTTTCGGCTCTATTTACACTTTAATCGATTTTACTCTTCCTAAAGATAAGTTCAAAAAAATTTTACAAAATATAATTTAATATATATTTCAATGAAATTGCTGATCTGTTAAGAATTAACGTCCAAAAAATTAATAAAATGAAACAAAATTAATATTGAAAACCCAAACAAAATTATATTCTTTAATTTCATATTTAGAACAAAATTAAATCCAATTGGGATTGACATTAAAATTCAACAAGTTTCAATTTCAATTCAAAAAATATTAATTTAAATTTAAAAATGCAAAATAAATTCAATATACTTTAATTATATTTCACAAATATCAGTTCTAATTTTAAATACATCAATTGAAATTCTAAATTTAAAAATTAACTCTAAAATTAAAATTCACATTACATCAATTGAAATTCAAAACACATCATTCGAACTTCATATTCAAGTGTTTTAAGTTTTGACAGAATTTATGAAATGGCAGTACTTTGGTGTCAATTGATAATATTTGTAACGTGGTTTTGTCGTTGGCAGAGGTATTTCAGGATCGCACAGTGTTTCCAAATCGATAATTTTTTGGAATTAATTCTGTAAGTTTTGAACGGAAAAGGATATCGTGATGAAATTGCACAGGCTTAGAGCATACGTATTTCCCAGATGATATGAAAAATTTCGGCGAGAAAATTATTTCGCTTGTAAATTTTTTTTGCTTTCTGCAGGTACAAATTTTTAATGTTTCAAGACAAAACACAACGCACATGGGTTTAGTTCTCTGTTTGAGTCATTTTGGTTAACAGGACTTCCCGGTAAGCCCTTTCCAAATTAACCATTTTTCTATACAAAAAAATTTTTTTCCAAAAATTCCCCAATGTCAAAGCACCGATTAGATAATTGATTTTGTTAACCCCATGTGTTGACTTCGTACCTCAAAAATATTATCACATGCCTGTGGTAAATAAATTACTGGCGACCATTTTACTAAAAAATACCCAATTTTGGATTATATTTTCCTCGCTTTGGGAATATGAATATTTTGTTGGGAATACTAAAAAAACCTGTTAGCGATTAATTTAGGAGTTATTTTTCTACATATTTCCAAAATTTCATTATGGAATCTAAATTTGTGAAGATTTGACGCAATTTTCAATGATTTTTTTTCCTCTAAAAACTAATTTTTTATTAAATTTTGAATTTTGTGTGAAATGAAACACACAACCTGGTTCCCTATTTATTGTCTGTAACATATTATTAAACTTCGTGTTCAGTCTTTTTCCAAATTGGTATAACTTTTGTATAAGAAGGGTATTTTTCTGCTTTAATAATTATAATAAGATTTACCTTCCCCAGTGAAGACGCCGTATACGATGGGAGACACATACATATGTATGAGGGCTATATCAAAATTTATACACGCTGAAAAATCTGTAGTTTTTTTGTTTGGATGCAAATATATCATGTGTTTGGAGCTCGTTGGAAATACAATATGCTTGTGCCCAAATGCATTGTATTTGCTATTCAATGTTACATGTTTTAGACACAATGATTAATATGTTATAACATAAATGTTTGCGACCCAAATATATTTGTGTTTGTGATATAAATACAACCGTGTTTGTTGCACTGTTTATGCTCTCTCGAGAGCAAGAGAATAAAAGAGGGGCCACGAGTGTGTATATCTTGTAAGTGTTAATCTGTATTTTTGCACTACTCTCTCAGTGAGTGATTTTTAAATATTCCTGAATGTGCGTCCAAATTGCAGTTGTGCCAGTCATTCTTATTTTGCCTGATGTATTGCGTTTTAGTTCCATGTATTCAGTCGTCAATGGTTCATCGGACAGAGTATATCAAAAGCGCATGATCAGTGGAAAAAGAGTAAGCAAATGCTCCGACGGTTAAATGGATTGTGATGTTGCTTTGGTTTTTGTGTATGTGTTTCGCATATATTTATGGGTGCTATCAAAATGAGAAACGATTTTGAGGAAAGAAACTGGAAAGGGCAATAACGTGCAGCTCTTTGTCTGCCCGAGCCTCTACTGAAAAAACCGGAATGGCGGACCATTTGTGAAATATAATAAAAAAACACAAGTAATTAATCCACGCTTGGCTTGCATGAAGTAGATTTGCATATAAGTATATTGTTTGTATACCAACGCATAGTGATAACCAAGGCATAGTGGAAACCATCTTAAAAGAAAAAAATTAGAGACAACAAAGAAAGCAAAAGCAAAAGAGCAGCAGATTCTCATTTCATAATAAAAGTAATGCATTCAGCATGTAAATGTAAAAAGGGTCATTTTAAAAATTTAAATTTTAGTATTAATATTTATAATATTTATTAATATAATATTTATTAGTAATATATTTTAATACTAATAAGTAACGAAAGAAAGCATAATTCGTTTCTAAATCTTTTTATGTTTGGGAGAAAATACGCTTGTTTCCTCGTAAGTATATAGATGTTTGGGATGAAGCACGCACATGTTTCCACGTAAAAGCATGCATATTTGTCAGTAAACATGCTAATGTTTCCATTTAAGTGCACCTAAGTTTGAGACTTGCAAACATATAAATGTTTCAAAGAATATTTGATTCTATACAAACAATCAGCATCACCGCAAACTACAACAGACTATAAAAGTGTGTTTATGGCATCACTGGTACCATTACGGCTAACAGACGGCACCCTTCCATCTACATCTAACTCTGAAACTATCGCTAAATATGTATTGTAAATATATGTAAATTCAATCCCAAATTCGGGTTTTGAATGCAAATCCACGTCGAAAAATGCATCTTAGAAGGCTGTGCAAAAACATTTAATTTTTTTTTTCATAAAAAGTCTCTTGATACCTATTATGTAGTTTAATACAAAAATGGCTGGAAGTTATTATTTTAAGAACAAACAAGAAATCTGAATTTAATTTTAGTAGAGGCTATTATTTTTGTAGTTGAATTTAGAAAATCTCAAGAAATTAACAAGCATTAGTAAGTATTTTAATGAAACAAAAATGTTGCCTAACGCGTTTTGGTTATAAACATTTGGCAATGCTGGGAACGAGCCTTCTTATGAACATATGTAGCTACAAGACTTCGTAGGAACAAAGGGACAAGCATTCGTACAACAAAGGTGCAAAGACTTCGTAGTAAAAAAACACGAGTGTGCTTTAGACCAGTAGTCCCCAACTGCCGGTCCGCAGACCGGTACCGGTACCAAATGGTACCGGGCCGCGCAAAAGATAATAATTAGAGTAAAAAATAACTATTCTGTTTTTACGCTAAGTAGCCGCCATAGGACATGGGACTGTCCGTGGATGTGGAAAGTTTCTGATTGCCATTCACTTGGGAGTGGCCAGAAATGATTCCTTCATTGGGCAGTCCAAGCAGCTCACTACTTCCACGCAGTATGTCCTGGGCAATGGCTTTTCGGAAACCTCCGTTAGCTAGCTAGAGTGAGAAGGCGAAACAAATGAGCATCAAATCAGGTTTAGTAGGTGACTGATGTCACTGAAGCTCATCAAACAATCGGGCATATTCTTTTGTCCTTAGAAGGCGGATGAGCCAAACATACGGACCAACGGCGGATAGAAACTAAAAGAAGAAAATCCAGATTCAACATATCGCATCCTGGTCAGCGTCTGATCCATAATGGGCGGCTGCAATTAAATATCCTGGCAGTAGGTAAAATGCAAAAACACGGTGGGCTGGGTTTGCCTCCCGCCACCGTTCATAATGGCAGTGAAAATACGTAAACGAACAAGAAAACGTAAACAACCCCTATTTGTTGACGACCCCCGCAAAAGTTATAAGGAATACGATTTACGGATATGCACTTGGAATGTACGAACTCTATATAGATCCGGTGCAAGTATCCAACTGGCAGATGTCCTCGAAAGTTATAAGGCTGACATTACCGCTATCCAGGAAATGCGATGGACAGGACATGGCTGCACAAGAAAAAGAAACTGCGATATATACTACAGTTGCCATAAGGAAAATCGTGAATTTGGTTGTGGATTTGTAGTTGGCAAAAGACTGCGACATCTAGTCTCTAGGTTCAATCCTGTGAGTGAACGAATAGCCACAATCCGCATAAAAGCGAAATATTTTTATATTCCCTTAATTTGTGTGCATGCCCCGACAGAAGAGAAAGATGATGATGCCAAAGACATCTTCTATGAGCTCCTAGAGGAAACGTATGACCGCTGTCCTGGCCATGACATTAAGTTTGTACTAGGAGATTTTAATGCCAAAGTCGGAAGGGAGAATGTGTTTAATCCAACTATTGGCAATTTCAGTCTACATGCTGATAGAACCGACAACGGTATGAGACTGATTGACTTTGCCGCGGCAAAAAACATGGTCATTAGTGATACAAGATTCCAGCATAAAGACATCCACAAGGCTACTTGGGTATCCCCTGATCAAAGAACTAAGAACCAAATTGATCACGTGGTAATTGATGGAAGGCACTCATCCAGTGTAATGGACGTACGAGTGATCAGAGGAGCTAACATCGATTCTGATCACTACCTGGTAGCAGCAAAGGTTCACACAAGATTAAGTAGAGCGAAAATCGTTCGAAACAAGACGCAGAGGAAGCTGGACATCGGAAAGCTGCAATTACCAGAGGTAGCCACAGCCTACTCAAGGAAGCTCTCGCAACTTTTGGCACAGAACCCACCCCCTCCCGATGACGATCGTGATGCGCAGTGGAAACCCATTTCCGACTAAACCGTGGTACGATGAAGAGTTTCGCATAGCAAATGACGAAAAGAACGCTGCACGTATGGCAATGCTTAAGTCAATTGCAACGCGAGCTGCAACTGAGCGGTATAGGGAGAAGAGAAAGGAGGTAAACCGTCTCTTTAGTCGTAAGAAACGGCAGTGGAGAAAGCGCGAGAGTGAGAAAATTGAGACATACAGAAGGAAGAACGAAACCCGAAAATTCTACCAAAAAGTTAAAAACGGAACTAATGGACATGGTTCACGGCCCCCCTTCTGTAAAGACAAGGACGGAAATCTCGTCGCAGATGTGCAGAGCATATTGGGAATATGGAGGGAGCATTTCTCCGCGCTACTAGTACCTGAGATATCCAATGACGATGGAACAATCGATCACAATATGGACCTCCTAACCAAGACGAGGTCAGAACAGCTATTGCCCGGCTTAAGAACAACAAAGCCGCAGGAGTCGATGGATTACCGGCGATGGATAAGGTGCATGCATCAGCTCATTAGCAAAATTTGGTTAGATGAATGCATGCCCGGCGATTGAAGTCTCAGTGTACTATATCCCATGTTTAAAAAAGGTGACCCGAGTATCTATGCCAACTACCGTGGAATAAGCTTTTTATCCATAGCATATAAGGTTCTATCAAGTATAATGTGCGAAAGACTAAAACCAATTATCGCTGACCTGATTGGACCATACCAGTGTGGCTTTAGGCCTGGAAAATCGGCAACCGACCAGATTTTCACGCTACACCAAATACTGGAGAAGACACACGAAAAACAAATCGACACCTATCATCTATTTATCGATTATAAAGTCCGATACGGGAGAAACTCTATGAAGCAATGTCTGAGCTTGGTTTTCCTGCAAAACTCATACTCCTTTGCAGGATGACCTTGACGAACACCAAATCCGCAGTGAAAGTTGGTAAGGGTCTTACCGAACCTTTCGAAACTAAGCGAGGCCTCAGGCAAGGCGACACCCTATCGTGCGATCTCTTTAACATCTTAATAGAGATTATTCTGAGAAAAGCTGCAGTCAATATGAATAAAACCATCAGCAGCAAAAGTCACATGCTGCTCGCGTATGCTGATGATATAGATATCATTGGGCGCACAATTAGAGAAGTTACTGCGGTTTTTTCGAGAATTGAGAAGGAGTCAGCAAAAGTGGGTCTGACGGTAAATGAGGACAAGACAAAATTAATGGTTTCAACGAACAGGGCCTCCACGCGATTAGACCTAAGCGTGAACGTTGATAACCGTTATAACTTCGAGGTAGTGGACGAATTTATATACCTCGGATCTGCCGTGAACAAAAACAACAACGTCAGCCTTGAGATCAAGCGGAGAATTGTGCTTGCGAATAGATGTTATTTTGGGCTAGAGATAAAGCCCTCTCTCTAGTAGCAAAAGTCCAGCTGTACCAGACTCTCATTCAACCTATCTTGCTTTAGGGCGCAGAATCCTGGGTCCTATCGCAAGTAGACTAAACATTTGTAGGAGTCTTCGAGAGAAAAATACTCCGAAAAATTTATGGCCTTATAGTGCACAACGGCGAGTATCGGCGACGCATGAATCATGAGCTGTATGAGCTTTATCCTGACATTCACATAGTTAAGCGGATCAAGATAACGCGATTGCGCTGGCTATGCCATGTCAGTAGAATGGATGAAGATGAACCAGCCCGAAGGATTTTCGAAACCGAACTCGAAGGAAGACGAAGAATAGGAAGACCAAGACTCCGCTGGAGGGATCAGGTTGACGAATCCCTGCGTACACTTGATATTGCCAACTGGAGAAATAAAGCAAAAGATCGAACTGGTTGGCGAAATATCTTATCTTCGTTTTGTAAGGCCCCTGACCCCCCGGGGTTGTCCGAGACCGGATAAGTAAGTAAGTAAGTAAGCCGCCAACACAATACGTTTGAAGTAAAAAAAAACACCGCACGACCATAGGCATGAAATTATTAAAATTATCAAACGTTGACCGGTCCGCGGCGACAATAAGGTTGGGGACCACTGCTTTAGACCACACGACTGATGTAAAACTTCTTCAGCTCCATCTGTATGTATGTATATGATGCTCTCCACAGTATTTCAGCAAGTGCTCCAACATCACCATCTCCGAATTGTTTTATTTATGTTTTCGTGTTCTTTATTGAAAATAAGCAGGCAGGTATTTTTTTTAAGCTGAATGACCTTCGGCTGACCCTTAAGAATTTTTTTAAAATTAGATTTTTTTTACTTTTGCAATTTTTTTTTTTGTATTGGCTACTGACTGTTTTTTCTGTCTTGAATTCCCCACAACCAACAACAGTACCATTATTGAAAGACCTTGGAACACTCTAAATTAATCTATAATTAGTTTTGTAAAATTACCATAGATTGCGCAGCTATACGGCAATAAATATTACGCTCTATTTTCACTTGTAGAGGGCGCTGCCACACCGCCTTAAAAATGTGCCGTGTGTCATTGGAAAGGAGAAGGTTCAACCTTTTCAGAAATCATAAGGTCATAAATAGTCACAGCCCACTTTTGTCGCTAGAGGGCTTTAAAGTTGAAAATTAATTTTTTTGGTAAACTATTTTTCTTATACAAAAGCTGAGTATAATGCAAGGAGCCATCAAAATTTGTTATAAATCTATATACCATCTGAAAGGATAATAGAAAACCAGAATGGAAAATTTCAAATAAAAAAAAATTGTTTAAGTAAAACGCAAATACTATATTCACTATAAACGTTTTATTGATATTTTTTATTTTTTTCATTATTTTCATTATCGGATACTTCAGTAATAACTGTGGTTGATTGTAAGACCGAGACAATATGCTTTTGGTATGAGAAATATGATTCATATGTTTTCGAATAAAAATTAGAAAGATATCTAGAGAAAACTGCATCGATTTTTGTTCCATGTCTTGCGGTAGGCTCATTTCGGATATTATTCATTTGTAGTTATAATTTATCTTGTAGAAAGTTCACTCAGAGTTGTCCATCTTCGGACGCGAAATTAACATTGAAATCTGCTAAAATTAGTAGTAACGTATGATAATTTTCTCCCAATTCTTCAGAGCCTTGTCGACCGTAACTCATAATCACTACCATTATGATGTTTATTCCATCGTCCAAAACACAGTGAGCAATACATATATCACCAATTAATGATTGACCAATATCGATTAGTTTGTATTCAGTCTGTGTAACTTCCTGCCATAATTTGTCATTATTCACCCGAAAATTCACAAAATATGAACTTTTAAATAAATTCTTTTTCAACGAAGAATATTTATTGTATTGAATAAAATTTTAGTTTATAAAATTGTTCAAGAATGAAATGAAATTACGAAATAATCAAAAAAGATTACGAATGTACTTTTTGTGGGATAAATGTACAATTTGGATAAATTTACTTACATTATCGGTTTCTTTTTATTACCTCTATATATATATGACATTATTTATATCATAATGCTTCCCTATATATTCAAGATTATATGTTTTAAATTTAGTAGTACGAGTATTTATTCTGTTCGCCTTTATTCCTTTAGTTGGTATTACCAACTAGTATTACCCAAGTAGTAAGTTTGCCGTATTATTATTCCCGTCCCTAGTCTGAAGACATGGTGGCCTCTGTGGGGGTACCAGTACAAGAGTCATTCGATCTAACGCTATCGTACGAAGCCATAGTACGATATTAAAGCATATGACGGTCATATCAATGGTCATGGGTTCTACTGCTTTTGCAGTGGGGAAGAAACTTTTTTTTCAGTGTATGAATATACGAAATTTGTTGTCACGTTACATATTTTTAAATTACAATTGAATTTGTATTTTAGAAACAGATGCGTCTAAAATTTAAATGGACGTATTATTCATTTGATGGCAGAGTATTTGAATTACATTTTTAGTATTTTAATTTCAATTGACAAGGGTATAGAAACCCGTCTGTCTATTTACTCTGCATTACACATTATGCCTAATATGTATCCACTTTACGTGATTCTTTCGATTTTATTCATTTCAAATGTCACGAGTGTGCATCGTCTGAAGTCAATCAACCAAAACACCATAAATATGTTATCATTTATTGAAATGTTATGTTAAGTGTCAATAAAGTTCTAAAAGGAAACAATCAATCATCCAATAGACATTCAGACTCAGTCTTCACTTACATCCTTAAATTAAGTAAATACAGGAGCATAAGTGAATAACAAAATATTTCACAATGAAAAATTACAATACAAGGATGACAGTAATATATATTTCGTTCGCATTCATTACGTACCCCTGAGTTTCGTATTAACTTCTTGACATTTTCGCCCATCATCTTGTTGTCCTTAATGGAGTTGAGTTGTAAATAAGAAACGATACACCGAGTAATTGTAGACTAATTAAAAATGTATTCGTTGTAACTCACAATTTGCTTTAATTTGTACTATAGAAGGAAGAGGTTAATTATTTTTAACCCCGATGCAACACAGGACAGCAGAAGACCCCAATGGGACTGGCGGCAGTTGTTAAGACGAAACGAATACATTAATAACAAATAGAGAAAGTCTTAATAAAAGACTATTGTCTGTCTCTTAGTCGGAGCGTTGGTGTATTGATTGTCGTCAAGTCAGAGATGGGAATTTTGATGTCACAGAAAGTACAACTTTGTTATGAAATGCTAAACTTGGTAACTGAAAGAATGTAAAGAGATGATTTTTTTATCCCTGAAGGAAAGTTTGCATATCTCTATTAAACTTCAAATATTTAAACAAAATATGTTTCAACGATTTTCTCTTACCTTTTCACCACAACTAGAATTTTCACAACTATTATTTAGTAGCAGCGCATATTTGCTGCTACACTAATAAATTGTATATGTGGTTGTCATAACCAAAAAATACTTCATACTAGACCACTTTTCAGTAAAATGTTTATAAAATATGTTCCAACTATTGCTATATTTTGATTTTATCGTTTTTTATATTTTTGTTAATTTCTAGGAAAATAATTGCCATTATTCTAAAAGTATTTTAGTACTACATGGTACTAAGAAATGATTTCAATGCCATCAAATTTTAGCTTTAGAAATGTATAAAGTGAAAAAACATGGATTAGGGCCAGTGAGCTGTGCGCGTTCTTGTTTACACTCACTGATTGGATCTACAGTTTTACACCGATTCTGAACGGTATATTGAGAAACTTTTTCATGGCTAAATACTCGATAGTGTCGCCGTCACTAGACGAGGTGACCGCCGTCGAAAGAAGTGTAAGGTGGTCAAAGCAGGGATGAACCCACATTCTCACTGGTGGTCCTGCAATTTGTGTCACGAGACCATCTGTCATTCGCCAGTCTGAGGGCATCGGTTTTATGCATGACCTTGCATGCAGAAGGGATGTACCATATCATGCTCCATATCCACTGGAACAACTAAGGTAGTTCCTAATCTTGCCAGCCCATCGGCTCTGTGGTTCCCTGGAAGGACGTGCAAAAAGGACGGCATTTCGCGATCAAAAATGAAAAGCATACAAATGACCATATCCCCTAAACGGTGCGCCTAATCGCAAAAACGATGGTATTTCGTATGACAAACATAAAGAGGGCCGTAACTCGTAAACGGTGCATCTATTCCCAAAGAGGACGGTATTTCGTAATCACCAATGACAAACATATAAAGCGCCGTAACTCGTAAACGGTATATTGAATCGCAAATCGTAGCGTTTTTCGTGATCACCAATGACAAACGTACGAATTCCAATAACTCATAAACGGGCCATATAATCGTAAAAAGGAGGTATTTCGTAAACACCAACGATAAATATTAATGACCATAACTCCTGAGTGAGTCTAAACTAAAAACTTCTGTGTGGTGGTGCTTAAAAATTGGAACATATTTCCCTTACCAACCTTTCTGAGGTGGGGACCCTTGCACCTTGCACGATGCGTGTGATTGAATTAAGAAATGTTTAGCCCAAACTGTATTCAGTTTTTAGGCGGTACCAGGAAGACAACGGGACAAGAAAGCAATAGAAAAATAATAACGACAAAAATTGATATTTGTCGACCATTTTCCTTAAATTCTAAGAAACAATTTGTTTCTAAAAGCATAAAGAAATTTCAATATTTTAATAAATATTGTTTTCTCAAAACAGACTGATTTTAAAAAGGATGATTTGTTAAGCGCATGGGTTTTAATTTTCAAAAGAATACCCGAACAATTTCAAAAGTATAAGAAAATGTTATTGGAGTTCTTGGATTAATACTTTCCATTTACTTTTTAAGGAATATATTATGTAAATGTTAGCCATGACGACATTGTCGCTTTTTGAGGAGTTTTCCCACAATTTGGTGTCTCACCTCGACTTAAATTTAAAATAGGAAAATGATTCCATAGAAAATAAAACCTTTTATTTTACAAATTTAGTCATATTTTAACTAAATACGTGTATAACACGCTGAAAAATAACGGGCTCTCTAATATGTTCTCCCAAACATGTTCTGCAGTAACCATATATATGTTTGGAACACACTTCAAACATTAATATGTTTGCAAGTCCCAAACGCACTTGTGTTTAAATGTCAACAGCATCATGTTTACTGGTAAACATGTATGCTTTTACATGGAAACATGTGCGTATTTGCCCCCAAAACATTATAATATTTAAAACCGAATTATTATTTAATTTTATCAAAATAAATCCACATTTACAAATAATTAATACAAAAAATTAATAGATTTAAACCGTCCTTTTTTTTGCAGAAAAACGTCAAACGCTACTAAGGATAAGATAAAGGAACGTTATAAGAAATTTAATATTTAAATAAAATTTTTTTTGCCATTACACGCACCGTTTAGGAGTTATAAACATTTTAATATTTATTATCGGTGATCACAAAATATCGTCCTTTTTGCGATTAGATTTAGGAGTTATGAGTTTGTTTATATGTCTTACCGGTGATCACGAAATAACGTCCTTTTTCGATTAGATGCACTGTTTAGGAGTTATGAGCATTTTTATATTTCCTACTAGTGATCACCAAATAACGTTCTTTTTGCGATTAGGCGCACCGTTTAGGAGTTATCGTGATTTTAATATTAGTCATTGGTTATTTTGAAATACCGTCCATTTTGCGATTAGAGGAACTACTTACGAGTTATTGCCAATTTTATGCTTTTCATTGGTGATCACCAAATACCGTTCGTTTTGTGAATAGACTCACCATTTAGGAGTTATGGTGATTTATATTTATCGTTGGTATTTACGAAATACCGCCTCTTTACGATTATATGGCCCGTTTATGAGTTATTGGAATTCGTACGTTTGTCATTGGTGATCACGAAAAACACTACGATTTGCGATTCAATATACCGTTTACGAGTTACGGCGCTTTATATGTTTGTCATTTTTGATCGCGAAATACCGTCCTCTCTACGGCCCTTTTTATGTTTGTCATACGAAATACCGTCGATTTTGCGATTAGGCGCACCGTTTAGGGGATATGGTCATTTGTATGGTTTTCATTTTTGATCGCGAAATGCCGTCCTTTTTGCACGGGAACATTCCAGGGAACCACAGAGCCGATGAGCTGGCAAGTTTAGGGACCACTTTACTTGTTCCAGTGGATATGGAGCATGATATGGTACACCCCTTCTGCATGCAAGGTCATGCATAAAACTGATGCCCTCAGACAGGCGAATGTGGGTTCATCCCTGCAAGTATGGCCAATTTATGACCTAAATCATGTTCTAAACCTTATATCCGTTCCTAGGCAAGATATCTCTATACTAGTAGATGTGATCACTGCACTCACAGAAAAATTCGGTTGAGACAGCCGAATTAGCCGTAACCGAATTAAGAGGTTGTCACAACCAAATTAGAGGTTGGCACAACCTCATCAGAAATTGACACAACCTCATCAGAGGTTGACACAACCTCATCAGAGGTTGACGCAACTTCATTAGAGGTTGACACAACATCATTAGAGGTTGACACAACCTAATTGGGGTTGACACAACCTCTCATTCGGTTGTGACAACCTCTAATGAGGTTGACGCAACTTCATTAGAGGTTGACACAACATCATTAGAGGTTGACACAACCTAATTGGGGGTTGACACAACCTCATTAGAGGTTGTCACAACCGAATGAGAGGTTGACTCAACCTCATTAGAGGTTGTCACAGCCGAATTAGAGGTTGGCACAACCTCATTAGGGGTTGTCACAGCCAAATTAGAGGTTGTCACAGCCGAATTAGAGGTTGTTACAACCGAATTTAGATACTGTCATAAATGAATTATTAAAGTTTTTTTTTATTATTAAGTGATGATTTATTTTCTTGTATTTTTATAAATGAATTAAAAAGCGAGAAAATAAAGTCATACATATGGGGTAATCGATATAAGTAGAATAATGCATTTAATTTACAACCTTTATTGAAGTCCCGGCCATTATGGGACACCGCATTAATTCTGACGTGTTGTATCGGTTGCTCTAGGTCCAAAGCCGTTTTGTATCCAGACTACCGCATATATATCTGGTGTTGATATCTGCTTAAATAACATCTGCAAAATAAGACGGTTTAATACAAAATATATTTTCCTTACCTTTTTAAACTAATATTTGATTACAAAATTTTAAACGTCAGATTTTAAATACATAGAATTATGTTGTGGTAACCGAATTGAAAATGAATTTGGTTGTACCTACAGAATTCATGAGAAATCCAGTTACAGCAAATTGACGCCAAATTCGGTCGATGCAACCGAATTAAAGCTAGATTCGGTTATTGCGACCGAATTGAACCAAATTCGATAGTTACAACCGAATTGATGTCAAATTCTGTTACTACAACCGAATTGAGGTTAGTTAAGACCAGATTCGGTTACCCCAACCGAATTAGGTACCAATTTCGGTTGTTGCATCCAAATTAATTTGTAATTCGGTTGTTTCTGAGCGAATATAATTTGAAGATTCAGTTGTCACAACCGAATCAATAAAGAAACGAGGTTGCTTCAACCGAATTTCGATTGTGGAGACTAAATTCAGTCGTAACAACCTTAATCCGGTTGTGGCAACCTCAATTCGGTGGTAACAGCCGAAGTTACGGTTGCTACGACCTCTTTTCAAACAATTAGTTGAGCGTGTGCAGTCTTCAATTGACAGACACTCGTCTAGGCATGGAATCTCAGCTGTGGGGATCAGGAGGAGGAGGAGAACGTCGAACATATCATATGCTACTGCGTGGCCTTTTATATGAGAAGGAAAAAATATCTAGGACTTACTTCATGTTGGATCTAACAACAATCAGGAAGTTACGCTGAATGATCCTAGAATCCTTCTGCAAAGTATGTATGTACGTCAATGTACGTCTTCTCTTCGTCCGCATCCTGGAATATCGGGATGAGGTACAATGTGGCTTGAAAGCCCCTTAACCATACAGGGTCAAGTTACAGATTCAGCGATGGTGACGGAATATGATGTCCCGTGGTACTACAACGGTTCTTATTGTAATATATATGTCAATTGTAACATTCAGTTCTACTAATCCTATCCGAAGTCAACAATTTATTAAAGTTGATTTATTTTCCAAATTTATTTAAATTTTACAAATCACAAAATATAGAAGCAAAAGAGCTACGAAAACAACATTTGACTGATTTTTTAGTTAGGTAATTTATGCAATCAGCGGCCAGCAGTGGTGCAATGGTAGCGTGCGCGGCTCTTGTGCTTGAGAACGAGGGTTCGATCCCTGCTCTGACCACCTTAATTTTTTTTCGTCGGCGGTCACCTCGTATATTGACGCCGACACTGTCGAGTACTTAGCCATGTAAAAGCTTCTCAAAATACCGTTCGGAATCGGTGTAAAATTTTTGGTCCCTATCAGTGAGTGTAAAAATAGAACGCGTATAGCTGAGTGGTTTGTGAGAAGCTCTCCCTAATCCATTCATGGGATGTAACGGGAAACCATTTGTTTTTTGTAATCTATGCAATCCCAGTATCCCCATACAAATTTCAAAAATTCCCAAATATGGGATTTTTTAGCAATTCACGATATTTTTCACAAATGGCGGTAGTTATTAACAATTTAGGACACGCGTATTGGGAACATCTACAAATATTCGAATTAGGTTACACAAATGGCGATGCAACAAGTTTGACGTTTTCATCAAAACTCTAAGTATAGGACAGAATATTTTGTTGACCGATGTTTTCGGTTAATATACAATTTACCACCGGTGGTTAGAATGCGCGCCTCTTATACATAACATCCTGGGTTCGATCCCTCCTCGGACCACCTTAAATTTCTTTCGACGGTGACGGCGACACTATCGAGTATTTAGCCCTGAAAAAGCTTCTCAAAATACCGTTCTAAATCGGTGTAAAACTGTAGGTCCCAATCAGTGACTGTAGAACTAGAAAGCATCCAGCTCACTGGTTGTGGGAAGCTCTCCCCAATCCCTTCATGGGATGTAATGGGAGCCATATTTTTCATACAATTTTACATTAGGTAAAATCACTCGCCCTTTGGTGTAAATCAATCACTACGAAAAATTATATATTTATGGCGGTCATATCTTCCAACATAGCCGATGCGACCACAACGAAAGTCAGTAAAACACTTGTTTAGACTGTTGCTTGGTCTCCGGAGTGTTGTAATGGATACATGTTTCATCCACAGTTACAAAACGCCACAAAAACTCTTTCGAATTGTGGTTAAACAACTCCAAACAATTTTTTGAAGTTGTCACACGATTACGTTTATGGTCAATTGAGAGCAAACGCGTCATCCATCTTGCAGACAGCTTTCTTAAACCCAACTGATCATTTAAAATCGAAACTCGGCACCATCGATTCCAATGGCAAAAAGTGGTTTTCTGACTTTCGTTGTGGTCGCACAGGTACAAATGACGCTGCACGTTCTGGATGGCCAATTGAGGTCAATACACCCCAAAATTTCGAAAAAATCCACCATATGGTGTTGTCCGATCAATTTTTGATATCATAGGTATTTCATATGACAGCTTGGTTTCGATTATAAATGATCAGTTGGGGTTAAGAAAGCTGTCTGCAAGATGGGTGCCGCGTTTGCTCTCAATTGACAATAAACGCACGGGTGCACAAGTGTGTAATCTCAATGGCAAAATTCCATGAATTCGGTTACGAATTGGTACCGCATCCGTCATATTCTCCGGATTTAGCCCCCAGTGACTATTTCCTATTTCCAAACCTAAACAAATGGCTTGATGGAAAGAGATTTAGCTCCATCGATGAAATTATTGATCAAGCAGATGCCTATTTTATGGAACTCGAAAAATCCTATTTTTTGGAAGGGATACACAAATTTCAGAAACGTTGGACTAAGTGTATTGAGCTAAAGGAGATTATGTTGAAAAATTTATATTTTTTTTGTAAACAAAACTGTGTTTCATTCAGAAAGTCACGGACTTTTCGATCCGCCTAATACTATCGTGTTATTAATATAATAAGTTATGATATACTCAAATAACTCTAATAACGGAGAACCTCGAGACTGAGATAACTGAGAATCTCGAGAACCAGAACATAGATATTGGTTTATTGTAGTAGAAATATTATTCGAAGACTGACAACGGTTCAAATTTTCTGATGCCGGAGGTGGCCAACTTCTTCCGCGAAATGTAAAGCTCCAGTAAATTCTGTGGTGTCCCCATTTAGGAATTACATAGCTACGTCTCTTTGAAATTCCATTTTAATCCCACCACCCGCTTAGAAGTGGTTCAATTATAATAAATCCTTTTCAGAAGTCACCCATTCTTCCTAATACAAGTCCAAATAAACATTTTACGGATTTCGAAACTCATCACGCCAATATGCTGTCCTAGATTGGAAATTTGTGCAACTGACCCCAAGCATTTTTCACTTAGAAAAATGCGACTGACAGTTAGCTAGTCCGGTAAGAACTTCTGATATACAAAATAATAATAAAAATAAAAAGCGGACTCTCTTTTCTTAAAACAGTAAATGATTTTTTGATTCCTTACAAATTATTTCTGATTCAGAATTAATTTTTATAAATTGCAAATGATTTACGGCTTTGAAATCTCCATGAGAACGCGAATTTAACATATCGCCACCTCAGTATTGGAGTGATTTAAAATAATAAGATTTTAATTGCATATGTATGTATCACTCCAATACTGAGGTGATGACATGTGATTAATTATTTGTAATACCATTTTAAAGAGACGCAGCAGTAAACCATAGTGTTCTCTTAACTCTAGACATTGTTCTTTATAACCAAGAAAATGTTATAGCACAAAGAGAACCTTTTACATTATAACTGTTACAGTTACATTGACATTTATTACAGTGTAGTTTCAAATCATAAATTGAATGAATACATTCAATACCATTAACATTTCAACTCCAGTGAAACCTCTCAGTAGAAGATAATATGTATTTATGTATGTACATTTAAGAGAGGCTAGTTGGATTGTTGTCACCAGGGTACAAACGCAGTTAAAAACGTAAATTCTCTTAATGTCGAACAATCGCACAATAATTTTACCATGTGTAAAAGTTCGTTCAATCTTGTTTGATGCAATAACAAGTATACAATCGACGACAAGGTTGCAACACGGTATTTCTCGGTTTTTTACAGTTCTAAAATGTAACATTCGCGTCATTATGCTTTTAAGTCTATTTCGTTCGCAGTGTGAATTAGTGCCATCAGGCACCACGGCGTATGTGGTATGTGGGTTACTACTATTGCTAATAACGTATACAACATGTAGTCCTATTAAGTTCAACCTCACGTACACGGGTGTATATTTATTGATTTAATATCGGTAGAATATTGTTATTGGGTTAAAGGTTAAGTATGCTTGAAGATTACTTTTCTTTTCGCCGCAGACATAATAGTAGCAGAAAGTTAATGGCAACATTTTCTAATAATTACACATCATTGATACACAATGGTGTTAATGTGTTAAAGAGATCAATAGTTAGAAAATTAGCTTAGTGCCATTTATAGGGTGTCAAGATTTTAATTTCAGATTGTGCGTGTTAGGGTGATACCGGTACGATCTGTCTTTAAAAAATATAAAGACCCAAATTAAGATTGTTTTGAATTTTTGGTTAACAAAATAAAGTTTACAAAATTATTGATTACAAAATACAATTAATTAAGTACACACGGAATGAGTTTACAAAAATTTCTATTTTAATTTGTTTTTAAACATGACTACGAGACGTTAGTTAAAATGTGATTAGTTTTGTTTTCTGATTTGGGCTCGAATTTACAAATTAACTATTTATACGTCATTGGGTTAATGCCTCAACGATTTTAACAATTAGAAAACTAAATTGATTTTACGAATTATTGCCCTATGGCCTTTACAAAAACATGCTAAACAGAATTTCTGTTTGTATTTCAACTTAATCGCACTATACGCAGAGCATTTAATCGACATATTGTTCATCAGAGGCGGATTTTGATTGCCTGTGGCTAGTGTATTCAAAAAACCGGTTTTTCAATAATGTCGGGTTTCGGTTTCTTCGAATATTCCGATTTTGGGAAACCGGTTTTTGATTAAACCGAGGTGTAGTAACCGGTTAATAACCAGTTTCGGTTTTTATGACAAAATATGAAACTATACGCTTTATAAACACCGTTTATTTTTAAATTGCCTCTTTGAATTTGGATATCGCCTATCTAGTACAGAGCCATGAAAATGCTTGTTAAAATACTATTCTGAACCGGTGAAAAACTGATCGTCCCAATCAGAGTGTGTAAGTTAGTAACGTACGTAGGATTTTATTTCGGGGGACCCAGCTTGATATTTAGGTTAAAAAATAGCACTAAACTCAATCAGAGTGTGTAAGTTAGTAACGTACGTAGGATTTTATTTCGGGGGACCCAGCTTGATATTTAGGTTAAAAAATAGCACTAAACTCAAAAGAAATGATTACGGGGGGCCGAGCCCCCGGGCCCACCCCCTGCGCACGCCATGGTGTAAGCCTATACCTTCATGGATCTAATGGAAAACTAGAGAGTGGGCCATGTAAAATTTCGAATTTAATTTCGCTTTGAAAAATACTAATAGATATTTGATTGATATTTATGAATGAACACAATATCGTTCAAATGGCTTCCATGACTTGCCTTACAGTACCTTATTCTATCTATCCAATTTTACAGCACATTTTCGATTTTTGTTTTAAGGCCTCAAGCGACTCGGGATTGCTTGCGTAACACTTATGTTTCACGGAGCTTCCAAGATAAGAGTCTAACGGCTTCAAATCGCAACTGCAAGGCGGCTAGTTGACTTCCAAGTTTTGTTTGAACGGTTTTCGAAAACAGTGCATAAAATAACGACTGTAACGTTGGCTGTGCGGCACGTTGCGCCGTCCTGTTTTGCAACTTGTGGGACTAAAAATTCGCCGTTGAAAAAAATTGGCCAATGG
Source organism: Phaonia tiefii (assembly GCA_963931995.1). Lineage (NCBI taxonomy): Eukaryota > Metazoa > Arthropoda > Insecta > Diptera > Muscidae > Phaonia > Phaonia tiefii. Next base: position 91,979,315 of record OZ008367.1, read on the forward strand.
TTTCCATTTTGTGTTTTAATGCATCAAACGACTCGGGATTGCTTGGCCTATGATGCCGCCATGCCATAAACCGCACACAACAATCATTCGATGTGGGTGCATCGACTTCTCGATGACTGGTGCATTTTCCGACTCCAAAATGCTACACTTTTGTTTGTTAATGTAGCCCCTGAGGCAAACTGAAAAGAAGTGCGAGAAATTATCATTTCTGCGAACGGTGGCCAGTTGATGTTGACGGCTGTTCGAGCAATTTCAACTACAACGGAAATGTTTTCCAGTGGGCGAGCAAGCCCAAGAGTTATTTTGACCAATCGGGAAATGGATTCACGAACTCGCTCCACAAATTGACCTACAACCTGCGTTGATGACATTCTATTTCATTTCATTTATTGACGTCTATGATAATACATCCTTAAAGACTAGCAAATTTATAAATAAATATCTGACAATTCTAACAAATTTATGTCGTAGATTTCTTACAGTTTGACTGGAAGATTCAGAATTTTGGATGAAAGTTTTTAATATTTCCCAATATTGTTCAAGCGTAAAGTAACCCATTTCGTAAATTTATACATAAGAGTTAAAACAAATGAACTCGACGAAAGAATTTCCTTTACCCCCTTCGATTTTGATGAAATTTAGTGCAATTGTAGATCTGTATAAGAATATAAGATGTGACAATTTCTGGACCTCTGACCGTATTGATTCGCGAACTGTGGCGCCTTGAAAAGTGAGAAAAATCGTGAAAATATTCAAATGTATTTCTGAAGAAATATTTATAACTCTGAAACTACTTGTAATAAAAGGGTCCTTAAAATGTTGCACAACTTATATTTTGTTTTTAAAAGGTCAAAGGTCATTTCGCATGATCTAAAATTCGGGAAGATATATCTCAGAAAGCGAAATTTTTAAAATTCTACAAAAAAATATATGTTGGTTCCTAACCGTTTCTTTACGCGTAGGCAGAATTTCAAGAGGGCGTTTTTTCAAAGTCCAGAGATAATTTTTTACTCCTAGAAAAAGAAGATACAAAATATCATTTCCGATTTTAATTTACTACAAGTAGTTTCAGAGTTATAACTATTTCTTCACACACACATTTCAACATTTTTACGATTTTTCACATTTTACAAGGTGACATAGTTCGCGGACAGAGGTCCAGAAATTAGCACATATTGTTTTCTTATAAAGAACTACATACGCACCAAATTTCATAAAAATCGAAAGGGGTCAAGTCAAGTTTTGTCATTTTTTTCGTCGAATTCATTTGTTTTAACTCATAACTTTTAACTAATAATCTGTCACTTAATTGGTTATCTGCTTCGAAATAACGGGGGCTTCAAGTGCCAAAGTTTAAATGGCCCACCCGTTACACCCCTCTCATACACATTTGACTTACCAAATTAGGCAAAATCATGATCTTTTTGGAATGTGAATACTGAATTTTAATCATTTCCGCTAACATACTACATACTTTGTCATTAGTTCAGGAAATTTCATCTAGATCGGAGTTGGCAGATATGACTTCTATTGCCATTGGGCAACTTATTTAAGCAAATTATTGGCGAAATAATTCGTTGGCAAAGTCTATTGTGTCTGTCTGATGGGGTCAGTAACAATAATGAGCTATGAAAAAGGTTTTAGATTTTTAATTCTGCGTTGTTATTTCAGTTGTGCAAAAACCAACAAATCCGGTTAATGAACTTTAAATAACCAATAAAACCGGTTCTGCGAAAATACAAATTTGTAGAAAACTGACATACGGTTAACCGGCCGAAATTCGGTTAACTAGTTTCGGTTTTGAATACACTACCTGTGGGCCTGTGCACACATCAAATATTGCTTAACATCTATTCGCAAGCACAATTCTCCGCTAGATCTCACGGTTGAAATTATAACGGTTATCAATGTTCAAGCTTTGCTCTAAACGCACAGAGGTCCTGCTCGTTGAAACCAATAATTTTGTCTTGTCCTCATTTACCGTCAGCCACACTTTTGCTGACTCTTTCTCAATTCTCGCAAAAACCCGCTGTAATTTCTCTAATTATGGGCCCAATGATATCTATAGCATCAGCCTACGCGAGCAGCATGTAGCTTTTGCTACTAATGGTTTTATTCATGTTGAATGCTGCTTTTCTCATAATGATCTACATTAAGGTGTTAAAGAATTCGCACGATAGCGTGTCACCCTACCTGAAACCTCGCTTAATTCCAAAATGTTCGGTAAGATCCTTACCAACTTTCACTGCGGATTTGGTGTTCGTGAAGGTCATCAGTTTTGCAGAAATACCAAGCTCAGACATTGCTTCATAGAATTTCTCCCGTATTGAACAATCGAAGGCCGCATTATACTCCACAAATAGATGATAGGTGTCGATTTGTTCTTGGTGTGTCTTCTCCAGGATTTGGCGTAGCGCGAAAATCTGGTCAGTTGTCAAATTGTCCAGGCCTAAAGCCACACTGGTATGGTCCAATCAGGTCAGCCATAATTGTCTTTCGCACATTATACTTGATAGAACCATTGGCACACGGTAGTTGACACAGGAACTCGGGTCAACTTTTTTAAATATGGGGCATTGTACACTGAGACCCCAATCGTCGGGCAGACATTCATCTATCCAAACTTTGCTAATGAGCTGATGCACGCATCTTATTAGCTCATCGACGCCAGCCTTAAAAAGCATCCGCCGGGAATCTATCGGCTCCTGCGGCTTTGTTGTTCTTAAGCCGGCCAATAGCTATTCTGACCTCGTCTTGGCTAGGAGGGTAGAATTGGTAAAATCTTCGGGCGTCGTTCTGCCTTCTGTATGTATCAATTTCATTACCTTCGCGCTTTCTCCACGGCCGTTTCTTACGCCTAAAGAGACGGTTTACCTTTTTATGGAACGAAGTTCCTTTTCGCACTTTGAGGGATGGGGGCTATATGAAAAAACACCAAACAACTTTTTTTAACAACTTTATTACATCCCAGTATTATCAACTATTTTGGGTACTTTTGCTTTGGTGTGTGTCTAAACTAACATATGGCCATAGACAAATAAAAACCATAGATGATTCATGTGCTTAATCACCATTTTCATCAGAGGGCACATGCTATTCTGTTGTTTAAATTGGAAAATAGAATATAAATAATAGAAAAGCATATCGATTTTGATATTTGTTGACAATACAAAAGGCAAGAAACCATGGTTATACAGTTTTTTCGATAGTTCTTGTTTACAGAGAAATTTGCCCATAACCACCACTCCTGCGCCATCTAGAAAATTTCCCGTTACTTTAAAATCCACCACTTATCTTTCACCATCTATGGTTTTTTATTTATCTATGATAGCCTTTCTGAAAATAAGTAAATTTTCTTAAAAAAAAAAACCTTTTCCTGAAAAGAGTACCACTTCTGTAAAAAGTACGTGTTCTTGAAAAAAGTACTTCTTTAAAAAAAAGTTCCTACTCTTATGGCTTTTTCCTTTTCTTAAAAAACATTAGCATTTAATATAAGAGATACATATTCATACAAAAAGGAAAGGAAAATATAATACATATTCTTACAAAAAGGACCTAAAATTTACTTTTTTTAAAAAAACTACATTCCATAAAAAAAACTTAAAAAAAGTTTATCATATTGCAAAAAGTATCTTTTCTTTAAGATCCATTTAAATTATCGTATTTTCAACGGGCGCCTTAGGCGTGTTGGAACTAACTACTACATAATATATAGCGAAAAGGACTTCTTCCCAACAGGGTGTCACCTGACACCACATGTTATTATTTTATTGTGTGTTTAAATATTGCTTTTTAATATGTTCAATATTTTGAAAACTTTTTGCTTTCAACATTTTACATATCATGATAAACATCTTGACTAAAACCGTTTTTTAGAAAAACGTGCTTTTCCAAACTTTTGTATTTTATTTTATTTTTTCATAAGTTGAACATTTTTGTTGAACACACACGTTAAATATATTTTTGAACATTTGTTGAATTCAAACAGAACATTTAAAATTTAAATAGATTTTCCAACTTCTATGCTAGTTTTTTTTTATGAGGAAAAAAATCAATTAGTGTTCGAACTCACGGGCGATGTGTTAACACCTTTTCGTTACACGGTACCTGTTCGATTTCTATTAATACATTAGTAAATGATACATCGGAGAATAAAAATTACAGCAGACAGTTGTCCGAGGCCTTTGGCCACGGACTGTCCCTGCAGGCTGTGTCAGAGACACGGCCATTAAGTTTAACGTAGAATACGCCATCCGATAAGACAGAAAACATATATAACAATAAATTCATTTGCTTATATTATTTATCATTTATTGTTATATATGTTTTCTGTCTTATCGGATGGCGTATTCTACGTTAAACTTAATGGCCGTGTCTCTGACACAGCCTGCAGGGACAGTCCGTGGCCGAAGGCCTCGGACAACTGTCTGGTGTAATTTTTATATTTACCAACGGCATTTGATTCAAGTCCGTTTAAAAAAAAAATATTATGTTCAATTTTTTTAAACTTAATTTAATTAATGTATTTTAATTAATATTTTTATTGAAATAAGTTCTGCGAATGTTGAGAGGGCCGCCCTAATATTAAAAAAGGTTTACCTTATCGAGTCTTCGCATTAGCATTCGAGCGTTGTGTGAAAGCTTTACGCTTTACAATTCAAAATTAATGTTACAACAGCTTTATTGAAGCTTTCGCGAAAAAGCTTTATTACGTTAGCTTACTGTTTGTTTCACTTTTTACTAGATACATGTTGCCAAGCAACATTAGCTTGCTGTTCGTTTCACTTTTTACTAGATACATGTTCCTAAGCAATGTTGAGCAACCAAAAAACACTCAACCAAACACCACACATATGTTTGAGTGTATGTGTTTAAACAATTTTCATTTGAGAAATTAAAATACTAGAAATATATCAACCAATATGAAATGTATATCAAACGAAAGATAACATCTTCATTTACCTACAAAAAAAATTTTAAAAAAATTCATCTAGCCGTTTCCTCAAATTCAATGAAATAAAGAATACAACAATAAAAACCTGACATGACTCCTCATACCGTAAGGTAAGACGTATTCTACGTCAAAAAAAGAATAGTTTTACATCTGCTTTAACATTAAATGTAATATTGATAAAATTAATAAAGCAATATTTAGCTCACTGGAATAACTGTTTTGGTTTTGTCATAAACAGGGCTACGACAAACTGCTTCTTGGAATGTTATCATACAACTGAATAAAAAGCAATATTTATCTCACTAAAATAATTGTTTTTGTTTTGTCATAAACAGAGCGACGACAAAAGGTATTGCATAGTATAGAGAACTTATTGCACTCTTTTTCCGCTCTCATGTAGAGAGTATGAGTAAAAGAGCATAAACGAGTCTTATTCTTTTTATAGAATATTTCAATATAAATGCACCATTTCGACAATGTTATTACATAGAACAATACAAAAAGCATAAATGTTTCAAAAGGCATCAACGTTTTACATCAAAATTATGAATGGACCAAGTTATGACCAATCATTCGCCAGATGTCGCGAGATGAGTTCTCTATACTATTGAATACTCTTTGGCGACGACGACCTGCTTGTTTGTTCGCTGCCGCTACATCAATAACATCATACTTATTTTTAGGCAGAGACTATTGTTGTACAACAACCACGTACTTGATGCTAACGCTGTGTGTTGTTTGCATCAAACACAAAAATACTGTAGTTTGGAATTAATATCGAATGTCTGTTGAAAATACATTGATATATATACTATTTAACAAAAATAATAAATATAATAGTAAGAACAACTCTAGTTACTAACTAAAACTGGAATCAAATTGTAATAAATATTAAATTAATTATCTTTAATTCATTTCTTACCACTGGTTAGTGAACAACAATTGTATACCGAACGAATAAAAGGGAAAGCAAAATAGAAAACAGAACTGCTATGGACGAACGATTAACTAACAGCAGTTTTCCAGAAATTTTATGAAATTCATCCGCCAAAAACTTTACACATTGAAGAATCTTAAGTGGCCTTAAAGAAAATTCAAAGTCTTGTTCGCGCAAAAAGAACTCAGTCATTGAGTATTATGCTTTCATCAGTCAAAGTTTGCCAAGAATCATTTTTAAGTAGTGTAAAACAAAATTGGAAAACGAAGGCATCATCAGTTGGTACTTGAGATAGTTAATGCAAATATAAATAACACTGGTCAACAAAAGTGGGTGGAAAATAAAAAAAATATCAAGTTAAAAGTATTAATGAAGCGTCAAGTCAGACAGCCTACGGTTAAGATAGAAGATTCACATCAACTGGTCAATACCAAACAAATAATTCGATATCCACGTTTAAATATGAATCGATGAGAGTTGTGACATTAGAATCTGTTCGTTAGGTCATAAATATTATAGTTGTTCAAATCCTACTGTGATTTCTGATATAAATTTGCCAACTCCGACTCGTCTTCACCTTACACTTCACAGTCCTGAACCTTTGCAAGTTAATGTCTTGAAAAGCAATACTTGATCAAATTTAACAGGCAGAATGAATGCTACATAAATTCGCAACTATTACTCGATTTCAAAAACAAGCGTAATATTTTGTTGCTTTGTGTAAATGAAACCAAACTTGTTTTCTGTAGGATTTAAAACAGTGATTAAAATCGCAATTTTGTGTAATTATTGAAACTTCCTTCCGGGGCCGTTTGTTGACTTTTGCTTTGCTGTTGTTATTTCGTTTTTCATTTAAGAGAATCGACAATGATTGTTTATTTATTTTTATTTGTGTCTGCAAATAATATATTTTTTAACAAAGTAAATATTTGTGGAAGATAATGACAGACAAAGCGTGCCCGAGTATTTTGTTTTAACAGATGAAAAAATCCCTTAAGAATAACAAAAATCAAATACGAGCAGAGTTAGAAACAAAATTATTCACTGCCATATTGCTGATAACTTAGGCCTAGTACTACTTTTGTTCGCTCGAAATAGTTTTGGAACGAAGTGCCTTATCCGCACGTTGCGGGATGGGGGCTAAATGAAAAAAAATTAAACAACTTTTTTTAACACTATCATTCTACAACCCAGTATTATCAATTACATTGGATACTTTTGCTTTGGTTTGTGTCTAGACTCACATATGTTGGGAAATTTGGGAGTAATGTTTGACATGAAGTTAATCTCACCTGGACTATAGTATTCCAAAAGCTTATTCTACTTTGTACTTTATGAGTAGGAATACGGTCCAATTTTCAGATCCATATGAAATTTCTTGTTTAATGGAAAGTTTTCTAGGTGCGACTTGTAACCAATATTTAATATATATTGTAGTTGTGAACTCCATATAAAGTAAATTTAGCCAAAGTGGAAGAAGTTTAAACTAGGAAAATTTTCTTAAATAAGTGCCTTTTATTAAAAAAAAGTAAATTTCTAAAAAAAAATACCTATTCATATTCTTAAAAAAGTAAATTTTCTTAAAAAAAAAGTACCTTGCTTAAAAAAAAATAAATTTTCATACAAAAAGTACCTTTTCTTAAAAAAAGTATTTTTTTTAAATGTGTTCCTTTTCTTAAAAAAGTACATTTTCTTACAACAAATTGGCTTAAAAAACAAATTCTTAAAAAACTACATTTTCTTTAAGAGCACCTTTTTCGTGAAATAAACTAACTTTTCTTGAGATAAGTACCTACTCTTACAAATGTATCTATTCTTGAAAAAAGCACCAATTTTAAAAATAATCCCAATTCTTGAAAAAAAAACCTTTTTCTTCAAAAAATACCTCTTAAAAAATACATTTTCTTACAAAAACAACTTTTCCTAAAAGTACCTTTTCTTAAAAATGAAATAATACCTTTTCTTTTCGTTTCTTGAGATAAATAGCCTTTCCGAAAATAAGTACATATTCTTAAAAAAAAACCTATTCCTATAAAGAGTACCACTTCTTTAAAAAGTACCAGTTCTTCAAAAAAGTATTTCTTTGTAAAAAAAAGTCATACTCTTATGACTTCTTCATACAGAAAGTACTTCTTCTTAAAATAGTACCTTCTCTTAAAAAAAACATTATCTATTAATTACACAGTGCAACACGAAAAAATATAACCATATACGGACACCACTACGTGGTAAAAGACCAAAAAAAAACCCGTGTCTTCCAGTTTTGCCAAAGTCATGCACTTTTTTTAATGGCCCCCAAAGATTTGGGGCCTCGGTGTAATTTTTGGAAAAAATCGATCATTTTGCCGGACTCATATCATGCAAACCGTTCGAAATTTTGATTTACTCTCTCGTCATAAAGAACAAAAATTGTGATCACATAAAATCAAACAAACTCCATCTTTAAGGTCAACATCCATACTTAGGTAGCAAACAGTTTAAAATTCAAGGAACAATCAACAACAAAAATTTACCTAAGATTTCAATAAACAACTTTCTACCACATATGAACTTCCTAGGAATGATGTTTAATACCGTTTAGGTAGCGTTTAAGTAGCCGCAAAAGTGAAAAATTTCCAGAAAATGTTTTAATTTCATTTCATTTGCAGAAATCCAAAACGGAATGCAAAACAATGCATCAATAAAAGTTTTTTTTGATTTTATATGTTAACAATTTTTGTTCTTTATGAAAAGAGATACAACTTTCCCTCAGAGAGTAAATAAAAATTCCGAACGGTTTGCAAGATATGGGCCTGACGAAATGATCACTTTTTTTTGCAAAAATGACACCGAGGCCCCAAATCTTTGGGGGCCCATAAAAAAAGTGCATGACTTTGGGTAAAACTGGGAGACACGGGTCTTTTTTTTTTGTCTTTTATCACGTAGTGGTGTACGTACACACAGGGAAAAGATTAGTTGGAAATCAATTCAGGCATTGGAAATTCCATGGTAACGCCTATATTTTGATCAGAATTCGTAATTGTCAAGCATCAGAATTATTTGTCGATATTATTCATAGATTAAAAATCGGTCTTACGAAATACAAGTTGCTACTGCCGAATTTTAGTTGTATTAACCAATTTGGGTATTTCTAAAACCTGATTCATCTGAAATGGGAGATACAACGAAGAAAAATTACAATATTAGAATTCGTGTTGAAATATTAGTCACTATAATCATAATTTAGTTTCTGCTACAAAAACACTTGCTACAAAGGTATGTATTCGATTTTTCATAAGATGCTTTGTTGTTAAAGATAAACTAGGTATATTGGAATGTTATACGAGGACTTTACAGAAAAACTAATATTTTAAACAGAAAGTGATAAACGAAGTTGTGAAAAAACAATAAAGTGTATAGACATCAGCCAGCGAAGAATACATATTATCATAAATTGAGGTGAAGTGAGACTTTTAAACATAATCGTAGAATATGAACACCATTCTTGACGCCTTCGCAAACACATGCAAACTATTGTTTTTATATTTTCGATCAAAAATGGGCACGAAATACGAACCCTGGTTATAAATAATAATAATTTTGTTTATAAAATAAATGGTTTCCCATTACATCCCATGAAGGGACTGGGGAGAACTTCTCACAATCACTGAGCTGTGCGCTTTCCAGTTTTCACTCACTGATTGGGACCTACAGTTTTACACCGATTCCGAACGGTAATTTGAGAAGCTTTTTCATGGCTAGATACTCGATAGTGTCGCCGTCACTATGCGAGGTGACCGCCGCCGAAAGAAATTTGAAGGTGGTCAGAGCCGGGTTCGAACCCAGGATCTCATGTACAAGAGCCGCGCACACTAACCATTGCACCACCGACGGCCACGGATTTTGTTTATATTTAAATGTAAAATACATAATTTTAATAAAATATATTTTTTTCTACTTTTTTCTATAAAATTCATAATGGGTTAAATAATCACCAAATGGCCATCAAATTCAAGTAATTACTTTAGGTGAGCATACCCATATATTTTTTTGGTACAACCGAATTAGTTTTTACATTTTTCGTTCATCCAACTAATAGAATATTCACCACTACAGGATAATTTGATTGCTACAACTAAAACTCGATTGACAGTTCACATTTATTTTATTTATTGTTGCTGTGGCTTCAACTAAATATTTCAGTTCTTGCAACCAAAACTGAATTATAAATCAATTGAAATGCACAACATTTGGTGATACTGAACACAATTATTGGTAATCACCACTGAATAATGTGATAGTCTAAGGAACCGCCAAATTGTAGTTGGCTGTAAATATAGTTGTGCCAACGAATCTCTTCTCTGTGTGTATATGGTTATATTTCCATTATATTTGCATGGTCCATAGGTAGCAAACCGTTCAAAATTCAAGGAAACAATCAACTAAAAAAATGTACCTAAGATCTCAATAAACAACTTTCTAGAACATATGAACTTCCTAGGAATGATTCTTATCATTTTCACCGATATTTCGCAACCATTTTTGATTTTGTGTGGAGTTTTTTAAAATTTCTCGTGAAGTGTTGGTCTTAGTTAAGACCTTTAGTGTTAAACTTGCCACCGCTGACACTCAACCCAGAGGAAGTTATCGAAATAATTGAATGCAGGCGATTGTTTATTTTCATTTTAAAGTATAACATATCGCAACATAGCTGAAACTTATGCACTTGATTTTTTTGATTGTGAAACCTTTTAGACCCAGACATCTTAAGCCCACGCTGACAACTCCCACGGTCGCCATGAGCCGTAAAATGCAGAGTAGAAAAACGAAAGTAAACAAATTTCTTTCATTTGTCATGTAATATGTAAGATGAATTGAAAAAACCACTCGTTTCCCCCTGGTGACTTGTCACTTCACAAATTCAATATTACTGTCATTACGATGATACATTTTGTCTTCCACTTTCCAGACAAATGATACGTTCTCATGAATTTAAGTAGCTACAGTTTGCCCATGACAAGGATGATTCTAAAAGAATTTTCTGCTTGATTGCTTACAAATTAGGTTATAAACTCTTGACATCATATGTGATCAAAAGTCACCTCCACCTCGCTTAAAGTCAGCCAAAACAAAAAGACGAACTAAAATTTACAAATTTTATTGAATGAGTTGGCACAGATAACGCCAACATTTGTGGGCAGAAAAAATGCGAACTCGATGCTTGGTAATGTCCTTTATATCGAATACATTTGAGAATATTATATTTTTATCTGGCATCACTAAACTAAATCATTGTTGCACGTGACAATAATGTTTGAAATGACCACCGGAGAGAGATGAGATTTGATGTGCAAGGTGTTCTGTGTATGAGATGTAATGGGTAGCTACCCATTGTCGTGAGTAGCTATCCATTATTTTCCCCATACCCCGTGGGTGATGGGTAAATGATCGCTACCCATTCCCCACGACAATAATAATGGGTTACCCTGGTTAAACCAGGGTAAACCAGGGTAACTCATTACCCACGAAATACGAACCCTGTGCACACTGCCTAAGGTTGAGAGAATGGCGAAAAAAAATATTTGTTATATATGTTACAGGTAGACTTTATAGTCATACACAGGGAAAAGATTCGAGTTTATGGTACTAGGCTATACTGGCATGGTGATCTTGCATTTGGTGCCTCCATACCTTCTATATTCGCACACGCTAAAAACAACGGCCCCAGCAACATATTGCAGGAACCATGAACATGTTTGCAAACGTTGCTTTTGTGAATTGAAGATCTGCTGCTTTTTGTTTCTTTATTGTGACAGACAGCAGTTTTTGTTTCTTTATTGTGACAGACAGCAGTGTTTTTTCAGCAGTTTTCAACAAACAAAACCACATTTGGGCCAAAAATATGTATATTAAACGTATATTATAAAAAATAGCAAACACAATGTGTTTGGGCACAAGTACACCCTATTTGCTGCAAGCTACAAACACGTTTTATTTGCATCCATCGGGTTTAAGCATAAGCTTGCATACCAATTTGTTTCATACCCAAGTGAATCTAATCTCGCCAGCTCCTCCGATCAGCAAACAATATTGAGAATTGGGAAGCAGTTGGAGTTTTGAGAAGCTCTACACTGCGTCCTGCTTCTCATAGGCAATAAAGTAAGGCACAATATATACATAATCAGAATGGTGTTCAGAAGCGCTTCTGAGAATTAGCAAAAAATTGATAGACAAAATAACTAAAACTGTACCAAGACCGTTCAAACGAAACAAATATCAAATATGATCACGATGCTGTAGAGACAAAATTCCGTTAATATCAAGAGAGTAAACAAAAGTACAATTTGTTCCCTTATTTTTGACTGATTTCTGAGCCGTAAAATATGCATATGATTCAACATCATTTATTCTACAATCTATAAAGAGCTTTTTGAAAGCAGTGAATATGTTGAGTTTAGTTGGCATTATTGACTGTTTCTAAGTGGGAACTTTGTTCGGAAAAATTATGCTTCTATAAGCGTATTGGCAAATGCTTCCAAAGAGATTTCTATTTCCATTAGTGTTTCACAATTTTTTGCTGGGAAAATTTCTTGAATGTCCTTTTGCACCCATATAAGGTATAAGGTATCAAACTGGTTGGACATCTCACAGAGATATGCGGTGGTTCTGGGCTGTTATTGAGGCCAGAATACCGATTGCAGAGATTGCCTGACTGTGACACTAGATGTTGGAACCCTAGGCGGTGATGACGTTTCGTCCCAGCCAAATGGCGTCACTAAAAGATAAAAAGATACTTGACGTTATGTCGGAAGTAGAGAGAAGCTTGTGAAATTCTCAATGGTATTGGATTAGAGAGCTTTAGGTACAAAAAGAAAGACCCCAATGCTGGATCCACACATCCACACATAAATTCGGTTAAGACAACCAAATTTAGATGTAGTCACAACCACTTCAAATTTACGTGAGAGGTTGACACAATGGAATTAGCGGTTCCCCCAACCGCAGTGGAGGTTGACATAACCGTATTAGGATTGTTATAACCGAATTAGACATTGTTACAACCGAATGTAGAGGATGTCACAAAACAATTTAGAGGTTATCACAACCTAATCAAATTTGTTTTCTACTAATTAAAAACGTACATATTTAGTAAGAATTATTGTTGCAACCAAATTGATTTAAAATTCGGATTTTGTAACCCAAATTAGAGATATTAGAAATTTTATTGTAAACTCAATTATCGCAACTATATCAGTGATCAATTTGTAATAAATCAGTAAATTTCATTGTGGTGACAACTTTCATTCGGGACAAACTCAATTCGGTTGTGGCAACCGTAATTCAGTGGCAACAGCGGAATTTACGGTTGCTACAACCTCTTTTCAAGCAATTAGTTTGTGTGCGTAGGGCGCAATATCTTGCGCTAAACTTTAATAAAGGTTATTTCTTAAATTTCAGATGAGTTAACAACCCATAAAGAGATTGGGGTGATCTTCTCACTACCAGTATGTACAATATTGAAATACTTTCAGTACTATCATATGATAATACGGGTATAGTTTGGGTTTAATAGAAGAAGCTACAAACAAGGTAAGGCAACAAATAGCATGTGATACGTCAATATTGGATCGAAGTTCCTTATCACACGTTGCGGGATGGGGGATAAATGAAGAAAAATTAAACAACTTTTTGCTTAATGTATGAGTAATTCATACTACAAGCTTACAAGTCAGGAACATTTTTCTAATTGAAAAATGGTTGGGTTTTGCTGGAAGTAATAGACAATTCAGTTAAGCACACTCACTGGCATGTCTAGTTTCGAACTCCATGACAACTTCGTCATCAGATGCCTAACTACTGTGCCTAAATTGATACCATCGGTTGATCATCAATCGTATATATACAAACTCAACTATGCAATTTACATGTGCATTACATTTACATTTACATACACTACAAGGCGTATAATTCCAACAACAAGAGCAGGCAGCTTTTTTCCACCATGTTCTTCTTTTACTCATGCGTTCTCGCATTGTTTCAGTGCTTTGAGGTGAGTTTTAATCTATATCACAGAGTTGTATTTTTTCCGTGGTATAGCTTTTGAATACCGGGCTAGTGTCAATTACATTTATTTGAATTTGAATTATTAGAAATTCGTACTACAAGTCAGGAACATTTTTCTAACTGACAAAACGTTTGTTTTAACACTATTATGCTACAAACCACTTATTATTAACTATATTGTTTACTTTTGCTTTGGTCTGTGTCTAGACTAACTAGATGTCTCCAATATGTTAGGAAATTTCTTGTTTAATGGGAAGTTTTCTAGTTGGAGCTTGTAACCAATATTTAGTATATATTGTAGTTTTGAACCCAATAAAAACTAAATTTATAAAAAATAGCTATTCTTAAACAAAGTACCTTTTCTTTAAAAAAATACCTTATCTTATGGAAGTACCTTTGCTTAAAAAAAGTAAATTCTCTTACAAGAAGTACCTTATTAAAAAAAATAATTTTTTGTACCTTTTCTTAAAAACGTACATTTTCTTACAACAAATTTTCAAACTACCTTTTTTTTGTGAAACGAAATAACTTTTCTTGAGGTATGTAAGTGAACACTCTTAAAAATTTACTTATTCTTGAAAAAAGGACTAATTCTAAAAAAATACCGATTATTAAAAAAAAATTTTGCTTCAAAAAAATACTTTCTCTAAAAAAAATACCTTTTCTCACAGAAAATAAAGTGATACCTTTTATATTTTCTTGAGATAAGCAGACTTTCTGAAAATAAGTACATTTTCTTAAAAAAATAAAGTTTTACTAAAAAGAGTAACACTTCTTTAAAAAGTACCTGTTCTGCAAAAAAGTACTTCTTTGTTAAAAAAAATTCATACTATTATGGCTTTATCTTAGAGAAAGTACTTTTTCTTAAAAATAGTGCCTTATCTTAAAAAAAACAGACAGTTGTCCGAGGCCTTCGGCCACGGACTGTCCCTGCAGGCTGTGTCAGAGACACGGCCATTAAGTTTAACGTAGAATACGCCATCCGATAAGACAGAAAACATATATAACAATAAATGATAAATAACATAAGCAAATGAATTTATTTATTTGATAGTTACTTTTGATAATATACATAAGCTTATGGTAGGAAAAATAGGATAAATATGTTTATAAATTAAAAGAGTAAGGATAAATGATAAATAACAGACGCAAATCAATTTGATTGTTTGAAAGTTACTTTTGATAATATGATAGGAAAAATAGGATAAATACGTTTCTAAATTAACATTCAAATTTCCGGACATTAAGAATCTAAGTCAATGGTTGTGTTATCAATAGTTGTGAGAGGATCGTTTCGAATATAATCCAAATTAAATGTATTGGATTATATTCGAAATCCAATAGTCCAATAGTTTTTATTTTACTTTACTAAACGTCAACTGTCAGCTGCTGTCAAACAGCATGACGCAGCATTGTTATTTTGCTTACTTGGCAGCACTTTCATTTAACATAAAAATGTATATTTTCATATATTTTTTATAATTATATATCCATGTTAAATTCAAATTAACATTTAACATTTTGTTTCACTTGAATACATAAGTAAATATACGAAATTTCAATATTTGATCAATCAAAACAACAGCCGAAGGTTTGTGTCCACACTGAAACAGCAGCATAGTTTGTGTTCACGCTACTCAAACACTCAACCAAACACCACACATATGTTTGAGTGTATGTGTTTAAACAATTTTCATTTGAGAAATTTAAATATTAGGAAGATATCAACCAATATGAAATGTGTATCAAACGAAAGATAACATCTTCATTTACCTACAAAACAATTTTTAAAAAAAGTTATCTCGCCGTTTCCTCATAATCTATGAAATAAAGATTACAACAATAACAATCTGGCATGACTCCCTATACCGTAAGGTAAGACGTATTCTACGTCAAAAAACATTAGATTTTAATGTAAGAAGTACCTCTCTTTAAAAAATTACCTTTTCGGGAAAATATAATACATATTCTTACAAAAAAGGACCTGAAAATATGTATACTTTTTAAAAAAAAAAATACATTCTACTTTATAAAAGAAAAAATTTTCTTAGAAAAAGTTTATCATTTTACAAAAAGTATATTTTCTTAAAGATCCATTTAAATTATCGTCATTTTCAACGGGGGCACGCGTTAGGCGTGTTGGAACTAACTAGTACATAATATATAGGAAATTAACTTCGTTTCAACCGGGTGTCCCTTGACACCTGATGTGATTTTTTTCTCTATTGCAAACATCAGCAGTATAAACACATTTGTGATAGTATAGTAATTATTTTACTTTCAACTTTAATACTTTTTAAATGAATTTAACCACCTTACATTTCTGTAGCCATAGAAAAGCTTCTCTAAATACTGCACGTAACCGATATAAAACTGTTGGCTCCAATAAGAGAGTATAAGACTAGAAAGCGCACAGCTCACTGGTTGTGAGAAGATCTCCCAAAATTCCTTCATGAGATGTAATGGAAAAACCATTTGTTTAATTCTTTCAGCCTCATCTACAGTTGTTGCCACTGATTTAATACCTTAGTATGCAACTCGGAACACAAAATTGTAAAAGAGAAGACAACACAATTTCCCTTTGTTTCTTAAGCCGAAACCTGTTTTTGTCTTTTAAAATAAGCACTTCTGCTTGAGGTTAAAATGTTACTTTCTTTATTGCTCCTAACCATGATAAATTCAAAACAGGTAGTAACAAAATATTGCGAAAGTAGAAGAAACCTTTTTATCGTTACACACAAATTAAAACAATGTCATCATATTTTTCCAGCAGAATTATGAAATGCTTTTATCCGTGTATCCAGTTCGAAGAAAATTTAACGTTATCCCTAAATGTTCAAGGCCACAAGTCTAGATGAATATTTTAGGTGTTACAGTTGACAAGATAAACGTAGAGCCAACGACAAAGGATATAAACAGTTAAGCGAATTTTATCTGTGTGTGTCAAAAGGAACTAAGTGAGGATGTGGGTCATGAAAATCCAAGCACAAGAATGCGGACTAGAAGCACTCACACATTTTTACTTTGTTGTTGATTTATGTGGTTTTTTTTCAGTTACAAGTATTCCACTTTATTTTACTTTAATGCAAAGATGTGTACAGACGCTCCACTCCACAAACTGTTGGAACCGCTTTTAAGTGAAATTTAAAAATAACAAATTTAATTTTAAGCTCAGTGCAAATTTATGGGGAAAGTTTTAAATCATTCCAAGTTAAACCACAGTCCAACCAAACGGAAATGAAGGGAAGAGTTTGAACGTGGAATTACATACAATGAAACAATTGAGTTTCTCTTTTTAGCTACAACGAAATTCGTGACATTATTTAGAATAATTACATTTAAAAAGCTTTTGAAATAATTTGGTTTACATCCCAGTTGGAAATTTACTTCAGACTTCATCAACTACTAAAAACAGACATGTCTCTTGGAAGTGTGACAAATCCTAGAGAAATACGAGGGTTGTTATTTATATGTTGGGAACTGGCAACACTAGTGCTCCCTGATGCACACTGGAACTCCCATTGGAAAGTCTGAAATTTGTTAGCATTATCTGTGTTGAAAAATTCATCTCGGTCAAAAACTGTAATTAAGGCGTGAAAATTTTCGCGCGATGATTTTTTACAATTTTCGACGTGGATTATGGAGACAAAAGTTCCTCAATTAACTTGTTGCCACTTTTGCTGATGAAGCACCATCAAAAACCACTGTAATTGGCTGGCACCTAGAGTTCAATTTCAAACGCCGTTCGCTCCAGGATGAATTTCGTGAAGGTCTTCAAAAATCGGTTGTTCTGCCTCAAAACATCGATGCAGCTCGAAAACTGATAATGCAAGATCCACTTCAATACATTCGATTTTGCATGAACATTTGGCAGTAAAAAAGATTTGTTCGCGTTGGATCCCACATAATTTGACTATCGCTCAAAAAAAAGCTCGTGTAAGGAAATGGCTAAAAATTTCGACCGTGGTGCTGCAAAAGACGTGTATAAACTCGTGACAGGTGACGAAACAACAACAGGAAAACCACAATTGACCATGTGGGTCTTTCAAGACGAGCTAATTCTAACAAAAGTTGTTCGTGGAAGAAGCACAGCAAAGCAAACGGTCGTGTGTTTCTTCGGCCGAATGGGTCATGTGGCCACTGTTCCACCTGAGCAACGTAGGACGGTCAATTCTGAGTGGTACACGACCATTTATTTGTGGGAAGTTTTCGGAGATATTCATGAAACCAACTGCCAAAGACGAATTATTCTCCATCGTGATAATGCGAGCTCTCACTCATCTCGTCAAACAGATGAATTTTTGAGAAGTCAAAATATCGAATTGATGACTCATCCTCCGTGCAGTCCTGTCTTGGCACCCAATAACTTCTTCTTGTTCCCGAATATCAAAGCAGTTGAAGCGTTTAAAAACCACGCTTTGGAGCTGTCTCAAGAGGAATGGAAAAACTGCTATGACAAATGGTTTGAACGAATGCAAAAGTGTATTCGTTCATTTGCCAACTACCGTAAAATTATTAAAGGCTTTAACTTTTGCTTAAAACGTCTTGGAGAATCATCAAATAGTAAATTTTATGTTAATGAAAATCTCACGCAGTATAATTATACTATTCTACGTGCGCAGCAATCAAACTAAAAAAGGAAAAACGTCTTCACAGTGCCATTAGCTTGCGTGGTCTAGTATATATTAAAAGGACTGCGGAAAGCAACATAATAAGAGTTGATGATATAGAGTATCTGGATGATTTTTGTCGAGAACCCGAACCCGCACCTGATGCTACTGAAATTCTTGATAGATCTTCATATTAAATACATTAATTTTTCCTTTTATACAAATTTTATTTTTAATTTAAATTTTATTTTCAAGCTTTTTTACTTTATTTTTAGTACTTTATACCATTTTGAATACTTTCATTTTTCCGTTTATATTACAGATTTACAGATTTCAATATTTTTTGGGAAAATTTTCAATGAATACTCATATATCATCAAATAATACTCAATACTCATAGAATTAGTTCCAGAGATAATGTTGCGAATATGGTTAGAGTTCTTGCCAATCAAAGGAAAGTTATTAAAATATGTCACATTAATGCTCAAAGCCTAAGGAAGAAGATTGACGAATTTAGATTGATCTTTGAAAACTCACGTGTTGATCTTATATGTGTATCGGAAACATGGTTTGATTCTGAAATTACAGACTCTTCTGTTTCATTAAATGGATACAATTTACGTAGAGTTGACAGAGAAGATGGATATGGCGGCGTTGCTATATACATAAGAAAGGGTATTTCTTTTAGTATAAAATGTACATCTAAGGAGAATTGTGACTTTGAGGACATCAATAATACAGATCCTTTAAATTTTGTTGCGTATCTATTTATCGAGGTAAACAATGAAAGTAGGAAATTGCTTGTAGGGAGTGTTTATAGGCCCAATGGAAATATTTGCACCAGGCGGTTTATTCGAACTTTGGAGACGCAAACGGCCTTGTACGATGATATTATCATAGCAGGAGATTTCAATTCAAACCTACTTGTAGATAGTAGTTTTTCTGATGACTGTGCCTCGCTTGGTTTAATATCACCTAACATCTTACTTCCTACACACTTCACTGCAACTAATAGTACGCTTTTGGGTTTGTTTCTCGTGAGTAATAAAATTAATATACTACTTTATGATCAATTCTCTGCGTCATGTTTCTCCAAGCATGATCTCATCTTCATGACATACAATTTCCAACTTGTTATACCAGTTTTAGGCGAAAAAAATGGCAGTGGGAGCAGAGAGAGAGTGAAAGAACCGAAGAAGATCGACCAACGGGCCTAATAATGGGCTGCCCTCCTGCAAGGATGAGAATGGGAATCTGGTGACTGAGAAGCAGTGTGTGCTCAAAATGTGGAGAGACCACTTTTCAGCGCTACTTCACTCAGATTCTTCCACTGAAGATCAGGAGGTAATGATAGTAGAAGACAGTATAGATTGTATCCCCCCCAACCAAGACGAGATTAGAACGGCGATCTCCCGCCTGAAGAATAATAAAGCCGCTGGTGCGGATGGCCTACCCGCTGAACTTTTTAAGGCAGGTGGCGAAGGACTGATAGCCCACATGCATCAACTGATATGCGGTATGTGGCTAGGGGAATCTATGCCCGTCGACTGGAGTCTCAGTGTATTATGTCCTGTATTCAAAAAGGGTGATCCGTGTGTCTGTTCCAACTATCGCGGTATCAGTCTTTTATCCATCGCGTATAAGGTCTTGTCGAGCGTATTATGTGAAAGACTAAAGCCAATTATTGAAAACCTGATTGGGCCTTATCAGTGTGGTTTTAGACCAGGCAAGTCCACAACTGACCAAATATTCACGCTACGCCAAATCCTGGAAAAGACCCACGAAAAGCAAATCGATACATACCACCTTTTTGTCGATTACAAAGCTGCTTTCGATAGCGCCATACGGGGAAAACTGTACGAAGCTATGTCTGAACTTGGTATTCCGGCGAAACTTATCCGCCTCTGCAGAATGACGCTGACCAACACCAAATCAGCAGTGAAAGTGGGGAAAGACCTCACTGAACCATTCTGTACCAAGCGAGGACTTAGACAAGGCGACACACTTTCGTGCAATCTCTTCAACATATTAATGGAGATAATAATGAGAAAGGCTGTAGTAAATACGAACAAGACCATTAACACGAAAAGCCATATGTTGCTGGCGTATGCTGACGACATAGACATCATTGGGCGAAATTTGCGAGAGGTTACTGCAGTATTTTCAAGAATCGAAAAGGAATCAGCAAAGGTGGGTCTTGCTGTTAATGAGGGCAACACAAAATGTATGGTATCTACGACTAGAGAAACCTCTCGACTTGGTCCGCACTTGAACGTTGACAACCGATTTAATTTTGAAGTGGTAGATGAATTTGTCTACCTTGGATCCGCCGTGTACAAGGACAACAACGTCAGCCTGGAGATAGATAGGAGAATTGTGCTTGCAAATATATGTTATTTTGGGCTCAGCAAGCAGTTTAGGAACAAAACCCTCTCTCGACGGACAAAAGTCCAGCTATATCAGACTCTCATTTTACCTGTCTTGACATATGGCTCCGAAACTTGGGTCATATCGCAAGCGGATGAAAAACACCTGGAAGTTTTCGAGAGAAAAATTATCCGTAAAATATATGGTCCTGTTAGGGAAAACGGCGAGTACCGACGTCGCTGGAACGCAGAGCTATATAATCTCTATTCTGATGTGGACATAGCTAGACGAATCAAAGTGTGCCAATTGCGTTGGCTAGGCCATGTTATCAGAATGGATGAAGATGAGCCAGCGCGAAAGATTTTTGATAACGTACCCGATGGAAGCAGGAAAAGAGGACGACCAAGACTCCGCTGGAAAGACCAGGCAGAAGAATCCCTCCGTATCCTTGGTGTTACCAACTGGCGAGAAAAAGCGAAGGATAGAGCCAGTTGGAAGAATATGTTGAAATTTGTTTAATTTGTTTGTTTAATTAATATGTGTAAGACGTCTGACCTCATGAGGTTGTAATATAGTCAATAAAAGTAAGTAAGTAAGTTATACCAGTTGAGAGAATTACTTTTCGCGACTTCAAAAACATTAATTATAGTTTTCTCGAGGACAAATTTTTCAAAATTGATTGGAATGTTTTCTATTGTTTGATCTCTGTAGATGACCAACACTCTTTTCTGGAGCAATCCCTAAATTATCTGTTTGATCTAACTGTACCGATAAAGACGAAAATTATTAGTTATAAACAAAAACCCTGGTTTTCATCTGAAATTAAAGAATATATCAATCAAAGAAATTGTGCGTATGCACGTTGAAAAAGATTTAGAACAACAATATTACATGAGGGTTATCTGGCTGCTAAGAGAAGAGTGAATAAGATGATTAAAAAGGCCAAATCCGATTTTTATGCTGAAAAGTTTTCTTCCGCCATTGGCTCCAAAATAACATGGCAAACGATACGCGAAATTGGTATGGGTATCAGTAAATCTACGAATCAAGAACCATCTTTGATTGATGCTGATTCAATCAATGAAAAGTTTTTAAATGTTCCTAAGGTTCAAGCAGATCAAAATTACTATATCAATAATTATTCGAACAACAATTCTTAATTTTTTTTTTTTTTTTTTCTTTTGCTGCAGTAGACGAATGTGACGTTCTATCTACTTTATTGTCTATAAAATCCAACTCTATAGTATTGGACGGGATTAATCCAAAGTTCCTCAAGATTCTTTTACCTCAGCTACTTCCAATCATAACATTTTGCTTTAACAAAATATTAACTTCAAGTTACTTTCCATCGAACTGGAAAATTGCTCAAATCATTCCAATACCCAAAGTTGGTTCCGATTACAGACCAATAGCTATTCTTCCGTTTCTCTCTAAAGTATTCGAGCGTATTATGCATAACCAAATAACTTCTTTCTTGGATAACAACAATTTGCTAACAGATCGTCAATCAGGGTTCAGAAAGAAACACAGCTGCATTACAGCCTTAGTTGATGTTACCGACGAGATTAGGGAGAAGCTTGATGATGGCGAGACTATATTTTTAATACTTTTGGATCATTCAAAAGAGTTTGATACCGTGGATCATGATATTCTATGTTACAAACTTAAAAATTTTTTTAATTTCTCTTCGACCGCTACTCAGTTATTGTCAACATACTTACGTAACAGGTATCAGTTTGTTGAAACTAGTACCCAAAAAACAAAGGCACTGCCTGCAGCAAGGGGTGTACCTCAGGGATCCATTGTTGGGCCACTATTGTTCTCTCTGTACTCAAATGACCTCCCATCCATGCTAACAAATTGCAATGTAAGGATGTACGCGGATGACGTACAACTTTATACCAGTTGTAGTTATGCCTTAATCGACCAATGAATTATCTTTATTAATCAGCAACTCCAATGCATTTATACATGGGCAACGGCAAATGGTTTAGGGATAAATCCAAAAAAATCCAAACGCATTGTAATACGAAAACGACTTTCCAAACTAAATATTATTATATTTGTAAATAATCAAAAAATTGAAATTGTGAAATCTGCTAAGAATTTAGGTATATTTTTCAATGACACTCTTACGTGGTCGAACCACATTAACTATGCTTGTGGTCGCACTTTCTCTATGACTAGAACACTTTGGCAAACCCAGCATTGCACACCCTTGAGAATAAGAATACTACTTGCCAAAACTTACCTGATGCCAGTTTTACTGTATGGTTGTGAGCTATTTGCTAAATGTGATACGGCTAGTAAAAAAACAGCAGACAGTTGTCCGAGGCCTTCGGCCACGGACTGTCCCTGCATGCTGTGTTAGAGACACGGCCATTAAGTTTAACGTAGAATACGCCATCCGATAAGACAGAAAACATATATAACAATAAATGATAAATAATATAAGCAAATGAATTTATTTATTTGATAGTTACTTTTTTGTTGTTGTTGTTGTTGCTTTCTTGTATTTCGTGTAGGTGCCATTTTGATTAGTAGTGTTTATTTTAATCTACTAAACGTCAACTGTCAGCTGCTGTCAAACAGCATCAAGCAGCATTGTTATTTTGCTTACTTGGCAGCATTTTCATTTAACATAAAAATGTATGAATTAATTTTCTCATATATTTTTTATAATTATATATCCATGTTAAATTCAAATTCACATTTAACATTTTGTTTCACTTAAATACATAAGTAAATATACGAAATTTCAATATTTCATCAATCAAAACAACAGCCGAAGGTTTGTGCCCACACTGAAACAGCAGCATAGTTTGTGTTCACGCTACAAACTCAAACACTCAACCAAACACCACACATATGTTTGAGTGTATGTGTTTAAAGAATTTTCATTTGAGAAATTTAAATATTAGGAAGATATCAACCAATATGAAATGTATATCAAACGAAAGATAACATCTTCATTTACCTACAAAAAAATTTTTATAAAAAGTTATCTCGCCGTTTCCTCATAATCAATGAAATAAAGATTACAACAATAACAATCTGACATGACTCCCTATACCGTAAGGTAAGACGTATTCTACGCCACAAGGAGACTGAACGTTGCATTTAACAACGTAATCAGATACGTGTATGGACTTAATAGGCGTTCTAGTGCATCTTTGTTTGCGTCTCAGCTATATGGCCTCTCTTTGGATAACCTTTTGAATGTAAGAGTTTTAGTTTTTTTACATAAAATAGTATATACCCACAAACCAGATCATCTATACGGCGAACTTTGTATCTCGGACATGAGCAGGGGAAAAAGAATTAGAACATTTAAATATAAAAGTTTGATATCGGGGTGGCATTTCTACATATTCGCAGTATCTCTCTGGAATTCTATACCCCATAGTTCTCAACTCTTAAGTAACGCACGAAAATTTAAAGAATATATTCTTAAACTATTTTCGGCGTAACAATTTAAAAACATTTGACACATTTGATTAAATTAAATTATTTCCAATGTTTTATCCTTTGTTATTTTTTATTGTTTATCTTAAAGAGAATTTGTAATTAGTTATGAAGTTTATTGTCAATCTAAATTGTTTTTTGATTAAATTAAATTATCTCCTATTTCTGATTTTGTTAATCTAAATTGTTTTTTGTATCTTTGTATCTTCTAATCTAAATTGTTTTGTATCTTATGTGGGGGGGATTTATAATTACTTATTAAGTTATTAATGATTTATAACTTTACTTATAATCAGTTCCATACCTCAAAATAAGACTTTTAGTCTTGTGTGTGGAGCAATACAAACAAATAAATAAATAAAATAAATAAAAAACATCAAGAGGAATATTCTGAAAAACAATAAAGCCATTTTCATTTAAACATTTTGGTTATTATTTGCTATTCCCGAGATATAAATAGCAACCCTCGTACTACTGTCAATGTCTTCGGGACAAAATTTCCCACTGGGTTGTTAAATGAGCTAGAAAGTAATTCACAGTTTGTGAGAATTTTTCCACAGAATCGAAAATTGGCATTAATATAAATAAATAACTTTATACATATGTATAAGAGTCAAGGCCAATAATTTTGAGCCATTATTTCTATCAATGATATGGGTCGCTTCATAAAGTTGGGTATATCTCCGATCTGAAATTGAATCAGGATATATTTAGGATGGCTGTGTTATTTGGGACTAATTTCTAACGTGTGTCAGAAGAGCCCAATATGAGAACTTTAATTCAATACTTCTATCAATGACAGGTGTCGTTTAATAAATTTTACTATATTTATAACTGGAATGAAATTAGAATATATTTGGGATGGGAATGGTATGTGCTCCTATGTGGCTAATTTCAAATATACAAGTTTTTCATTCAATTTTATCAGGCGTAGTCAATATTAACACTCGAAATCATTATTTCTATCAACGGCATGGGTCGCTCCATGAAGTTGACTATATCTACGATCTAAAATGGAATCAGGATATATGTTCTACGGGGATGTTATGTGATTCTGTGGGTCAAATTTCGGATATACAAGTTGTTCATTCACTTTTATCAGGAGTGGTCAATATTGTGCACTCGAAATCATTATTTCTGTCAATGACATGTATCGCTTCATACATTTAACTATAACTCCGATCTGAAATGGATAGCAAGTTTTATCCTGCATTTAATATACATGGCTTATAAACTGTTTGTTTGCTCCTTCAAAAATTATTATTTTTGCGATGGAATTTTTTTTTTATACGAATATGAAAACCCTTAGAAACCTCCAAAAATTAGTTATTTTTTCGACTGAACGCTCCGTTTCCGAGATAAAGTACTTTTTTGCAAAATTTTTCACATTTCGATCAAAAATGGGGATGGGTTACCTAGAGTAACCCATTGTTATTAATGGGATTATTATACATTGGAATTAATGGGCCAAGACGTTAAGCTAGTGGAACGAAAATCCAAATACGACAAAGAAATTATTCTCTATGTCGCGTATCTAACCAAGGGTTCCGCCTCGTTAAACGAATTAACAGAACAATATAATATCATTAACTACATACCAGTTAAGTGGAGTTACCAAAGTAAATCTCCCAACTAAATGACTCAATGCCACAATTGCCAAATGTTTGGCCACGGCTCAGACAACTGCAACGTTAGTACTTTTTGTGCCAAGTGGGCCAGCAAATTGTAGAAGTGACCTCATATCCTCAGACCCCAGATGTCCAAGCAGAGCTTTATACATCAATTAAAAAAATCGCTATTCACATGTAGTCAAGAGAAAAACAACTTCGCAACGAGCCCCGATCATGAATTCTCAACAACCGATGATAAATTCCTGGAGTAATGTAGCCCGTTCAAATGGTGTTTTGCAACCAGCGGAACAACAAAATGATATGTTTTCTGCAGTAGAACTTAGAAATATGACATTTGAAGTTATTGGTTTATTAAGAAACTGTGAATCGAAATTAGATCAATTTAATGTTGTAACTAGTTTAGCATTTAAATTGTTATCATGAACTCAAACCCTTTAAGAGGAATTCGCAATAAGTTAAGTGAATTTTTTGGATTTTCTATCAAGGATTAAATAAATATTGCGTTAGTGAGTGAGATATGGCTTAAAAATGATATCTCACTGAGTCATTCTGACTTTATTTGTTACCGTAAAGATAGTGACAGTTCCCGTGGCGGCGGGGTCTAAATAGTGGTAAGAAGGGGTATATGACATGAACTTATACCGATTATCGATACCAACTTAATTGAGAACATTGATATTTGGATAATATTAGCAGATAAAAGTACGTGAGCATTTTTGCTTGCTAGAAAGAAAATATAATTTTAAGTCTGATTTAAGAACATTTTCTAGAATACAAGGCGACTACAAAATAGGCGGAGACTTCAATTTTAGAAGCCAAAACTGGGGTTGTGCTAGAAGTAATGTTTGGGGAAATATCTAATGCATACGCAATTGTATACCCACAAGAACCAACATTAATACCGTCCAAAAGTAACTCAGTTCTAGATGTTTTCCTGTCTAATGCACCGGAGAAAATTTCAGCGGCCCTTACGCTTGATAATCTCAATTCAGACCATTTACCGGCACTTAAAACATTTAACTCTCGTTTTCTTAATAACATTAAGTTTAAACTTGACTACCGAAATGCTAAATGGAATCATATTAACCATAACTCAGATCCTCTCCTGGGAGAAACCATTAATTCAACTGACAGTATTGATTCCATCATTATTACTCTGCCATTCCTAAGAAGAATATTAAAAATTCGTATTCAAGAAGACTGCCTACGTCTATATTACATTTAATTACCAATCGTAATAAATCAAGACGTAACTGAGTTAGATACAGGTTGAAATATTTTAAAGCTGAAATGTATTTTCTTAATAAAATCATCGAAAGAAAAATCTTCGAATTTTTAAATTGAAATTGGAACAATATGCTCATCAAGGTTTCAGAAAATATCAAAGATATTGATGAAACGAACAAGATGGATTCCTTGCTTAAAAGTAAATAATAACACTTATACAGCCAACATTGAAAAAGCAAATATTCTTGCTCAAAAATTGTATTCCAATCATAGCATTGCTTCTAATTTAAGCGATCAGGACACTACAAGAATGGTGTCTGATTCGATACTGAATCTACAGAACAATTCTGATAATGATATGATGTTGTATCCGAGGTGTCTATAGAATGAGTTATTAAGGGCCTAAATAACGGAAAGGCCCTAGTCTTGAAGGTATCACGAGCAACTGTTAAAAGAACTTCCTCCAAATGAAATAAAAGTGTTATCCCGCATTTTTAACTCATGTATAAAATGTGGTTATTTTTCCACTATCTGGAAAAACTCAAAAGTTATAGCTATTCCAAAACCAAATAAGAAAATGGATAATCCAGAATCGTATTGTCCAATAAATCTGTTGAACTCCATGAGTACAATTTTTGAAAGAGTCTTGAAGGGGAAGTTAGTACTCTTCATTGAAAATAATAACATCCTTTCGCCAAAAACAATATGGTTTTAGGGCTGAACATAATACCATTCAGCCGTTAGTGAGAAGATATCAGAGCAGCTTTTGATACAGTTTGTCATGGACGCATTAGTGCATAAATTGATTTCTGTTGGATTAAATCAATCTTTGGTCAAGGTCATAAGGAACTTCATGGGCAATATGACATTCATAATGTTTATTGGAGATCAGTATTCTGATGAATATGACATTCCTGCAGGATGCCCTCAGGGGTATTGTCTCTATCCTCAATACTGTAGTATATACTCACTCATGACTTTCCGTCACTTATGGCTTGTGAGTCGTCGATTTTTGCGGATGATACAGCTATTTTCTGCTCTGTTACTATATCAGTTGCAATACTGACAAACTTGCAAAACTCAGTAAACCTGGTGACTAATTATTTCATTACATGAAAAATTTTAATAAACTCCTGAAAGACGAGCGCTATTTTCTTCACCAGGCAGAGGAAAAGTATTTCTCTTCCCCAGTCCACAATTAGGGTTGCTGATACAGACATTGACTGGGTTACTACTGTTAAATAACTTGGAGTTATTTTAGATACGAAAATGATTTTTAATGAACATGTGTCCTATACAATACATACGTTTAATTTGGCAACACGGATACTATATTCCTTCATAACTCGATAGTCAAACCATTCCACTGATAATAAAATTTTAATATTCAAACTAATCTTTCACGCTATTCTGTACTACGGAGCTCCAGTTTGCCATGAAGCTGCTGAATGTCATATTAAACGCCTTCAGGTATCTGAGAATAATCGTCTCAAATTTATAAATTACCGTACTGATCTTCAACCAGTCGTCTGCACTCACTACTCAATGTCCCTTAAGTTAAGGATAAAGTTAATATTATACCAAACAGATGTTTCCAAAAAAAATGTTCTAACTCGCAGTTCCAACACATAAAGGCTCTATGTAGTCGTCTATAGATTATTTTTATCCTTTAACCTTGCCTTTTATCGTATCTTATCTTAACTAAAACAAAATTGTTTGTATAAGTTTTTTTTTTGTAACTTTTTCCTCGAACCTATTAATGTTCAATTTTGAGACATATAATACTGCTTGGTTCTATGTTTAAGCAGTAAAGTCCCATTTGTGCTAATTTCTTTACTTATATAGTTTGATTATTGTATTAGATTGAATTGTTATTTTCTTTTACAATAAACTGAATTGAAATTAATTAACAATAACATCGACAACTTATTCTGATGTATGATAATTATGAATTCTAACCAAAATATAGACTTTATCATGGAATTTCCAATGCCTTAATTAAATAGCAACCAATCGTTCCCTGTGTGTATATTTGGGGAATGGACCAGTGTCATTCTATGAATCTGGGATCAAAAAGATGCCGGAATGATGAAAGAAGGTCATTGTACAAAATAATCCGTACATTATAGATTCAAATTAATTATTTGAGGAAAATAATTGAAAATTACTTTGAAAACAAAAAAAAAACAGAAATTACTTTCTTGTGATCCAAGTCCTAATGAAGCTCAGAAACTCCACTTCTCCATTATTTACAAACTAAAATCATTTTTTCTCTAAAAGTCCAATATACCGACAACAAATTTTGAAATTAAAATTGGAAATGAAAAATATATTTTGTAATTTACTCAAACACAAACAATTCACCATATCGAAACGAATTATGAGTGAGTTAGACTACTAATATAATTACTGGCACATTTATTAAATTCCAATAGCATCACTATGTTCCTTGAAATTCAAAATCTCGCAATCAATGTGGAACATCCCTATTTCCAGTGATGTAAGTCTTTCGTATAAAAGCCAATCCCCCTGTTATTATCGTATTCCCCCTTACGTCAAAGAATTTGGTTCTCATCAATTTAACCTGCATCACTTTCAAGCTCTTGTGGTTAATTTGTCTGTTATTTCGAGGAAATTTAAAATTGTAATTATTTGCCTTAATTTTAATTTGAATCATATCATTATCAAATTATATTCCAAAAATTTCCGCCACTTGTCCTTATTTAGAGACAACGCCTGCCTGCCTTGCGGTAGTTACTCATTCCATTTCCATGAATTCAATGGAACGAACAATTAACTTAAATTTAATGAGTTGCACTTGTAATTAATTAATATCCTTATTATACAATTTTTTTCATATTATTTATTAAGTTTGTTGTTGTTTTTTTTATTATTATTATTATTATTTTAGCTACAAAAATTATGCAAAACACTTTATTAACATCAAAAAAAGGACTAAAGTTGAAATAAAAATTAATACCAAAACGTTTCAGCCACTGAGGACTTTTGCCACAAAATGTGTGTGAATGTGTGTGTGTGCGGTCGTGTGTGGATGTGTGTTGTATCGCACATTGTTTGTTGTTACTTTATGTTTAATACCATGTATAATGTTGTTAACAATTAATTAAAATTAATTTATATATTTTTTTTTATATTATACATTATAGCCATTCCATTGCAGTAACTGTTGGTGATTGGATGGAAGAGTTGGCAGCGAGTGATGATGAGGATGATGCTGCTGAAGATGAATCTCATCATTCGTTTTGGCGGGGTTGTACATGGAGTAATCTGATTGATGCTGCTGCTGCTGCTGCTGAAGCTGGTACTGATGCAGATTCGATACAGTTACTGAATCATCTACAGATGATGCTGCTGAACTTGATGGCTGCGTGCTTGGAGTCTGTGGCATAAAGAAACAATTCAAGCTGTCTGTGCCAGCAGGTAAGTGCGAGCTCGATATGGAAGATGATGCTGGAAACTTTTGTGGTGAGGCCAATGACGAAGCTGAAGCCAATGGAGAGGAACAGGATGTGGATGAGGTCGAGGGCGTGGGAGGGAGACAAAATTTCTTTCCTGCTGTATGGTTTTGTGGCACATGTGTTGTTTCGTGTGCGGCTTTAACATATAATAAACTTTTCGTGGAATTATTTAAAGAACTAGCAGATGTTGTTGCCACCGCTGTTGCCAATGTGGTTGCTAGGGAACCCGATGTGGATTGTAAGACGGTATTCATGGTGGTGGCGTTAGGCTCTATTGGCATTATTTGATCCATAAAGTATTGTTCAATGCTAACTTCAACATCTTCATTTGCAATCGTAGCGCCGGCAGATGAATCCGTAGCAAATGGCGCCATATAATTGTGGCCATTCGTTGCTGTCGCTGCCTTAGACATTTCCATTGTGCAGTGTGGATTCAGCTTGGATATGTTAAAATAATTTAATGGCTCAATGGTGTGCATCGGCGGAGATGACGCACAATTTGTGGTGGAGGAACGATATGTTGTTGTTGCGCTCGGAGACGAATATGGAATGCCACCAACATGGCCATAATTTTCAAATTCCAAAGAATTATGATGCTGCTGTTGATTTGCATAGTATTGTAATGCATAGGAGGACAATTGATTTGGACCTTCGTTTATATCGCCATTTATTGTCAGTCCTCCACTAACGCCCACTCCCGTGAAGGAACAATCATCCAGCGTTATGAATTCACGTCCTTCTATGTTAAGCAAATTATATTCATTTATACCACCGCCAGAGCCATCACTACTCACTTGTTGCTGCAATCTATTTTGTGGCTGCAATTGTTGCTGTTGATGATGTTGCTGCTGTTGTTGTGCCACAATTGGGGTGGAACGTGTGTATGGTGTAGCTGGCGGTGTTAACGGCTGTGAGTCCGTTGGCGTTGTGCCACACGACTGCAAGGAACTGGTTGTGGAACAGGGAGAATCCAAGCGCTTGCTAAAGTCATAATGATGGAATATAAAATCTGAGCTTTCATCTGTTGGACCATTTGCACCCACTAAGCGACCATGAGCCAACAATGCCACACTTTTGCCTGAACTTTTTAGGGTTTCATTAATATCCATCACAAATGGTGATTTGCCATTTGACTGCGGCGGCTGTTGTGGCAGCAACTGTTGCTGATATTGTTGCTGTTGTTCTCGTTGTGATTCTCGCTCCCGCTGTTTGGAGCATTTTCCATTCATTGCTCGATTTTCCGCTGTTGTTGCCAAAAACTTTGATGACAAATGATTGTTGTTGGCTTTTCTGGCTGCTGTATTTGATTTCACTTCAGCTGCTGCTTTGTCGCCAGTGCAATTTATCAAAGTTGCGGCTGCTGCTGCTGTCAGTGCCTCAGTTGTAAGACCATCACCGCATTGTATTGCATGTGACGTTAGCGATCGTCCTTTTTTTCTTCTAGGCTGATATTTGTAGTCTGGATGTTCCTGTTTGTGTGTCTTTCGCAGTTTTTCAGCCACATCCATAAAGGGTTGTTTATCGGAATCTTTAAGATTTCTGGAAAGCAAAATAAATGAATAAATTAGCAACAGTTTATTAGATTAAAGATAAAATAAATAAATATTTTCACATTACATCCCAGGAAGAGATAGGGGAGACTTTCCCACAATCACTGAGCTGTGCGCTTTCCAGTTTTTAGTCACTGATTGGGACCTACAGTTTTCCACCGTTTCCGAACGGTTTTTTTGAGAAGCTATTTCATGGCTTCTCACAATCACTGAGCTGTGTGCTTTCCAGTTTTTACTAATTGATTAGGACCTACAGTTTTCCACAGGTTCCGAACCGTTTTTATGAGAAGCTATTTCATGGCTTATTACTCGATAAGTGTAAGGTGGTCAGAGCAGGAATCGAACCCACGTTCTTTCGCACAACAGTCGTGCACACTAATCGTTGCATGACCGACGGCCAATATATTAATAAATAAAAATATATATTTTATGGCTACTTGAAAATTAGCTAAGCAGTCAGGAACCTTTCCCGTAGCTGTACTACGAGAATCCATATATACCTAAACTTGTTACTGACGGATCGCCTCCTAGACCAAAAGAATTACGCAATTTAGAAAAACATTCCAATTATAACATCGACTCTAGCCATGAACAGATTTTGGAAATTTAAGTTCGGTCGATTAAATGGTGCCGTATGATTAAATCACCCCTTATGGAGTAAACTTGCACAAATCAGAGATACTGCCGTTTTTGATCAAACGGAATCACGAAATCTGATGTGAATGCTCCTCTCAGGAATTAGCATTCGTATTCAGAATTTTTTGAATTTTAATGATCGTGGCACTAAATCAGTGGTAGGCAAAACCGAACTCACGCACACAAACGTATTATGTGCTTGTGTGCGGTCGCAAACGCACCGGCATAAACTGGTGCTTCGAATCAAACATAGTTGTTTTGCTAATAAATTCCGAATTTTTGAAAATCCCGTCAGGGGCGGTAAAATCGACCACGACACCAGCTAGGATACATTTGCGCTTATAAAGGGTTTTCCAATTTGAGTGATATGATTTCTAAGTGACGTTTCGGGCATCTGTATTTTTTTTTTCATTGAATTCAGTAATGTTTCATGGACAGATATACGCAAGGACAACGTTTACAACTTATTCAATTTTTTTTTATCAAAATACTCGGTCTCCAATTGCAACTTTTCGTGCGCTTTTGCCATTTTATGGTCGTAATAATTTTTTTTTCGCGATGACCAACTCTCAGGTGAGGTCCCCTATAAATGCAGTGCATTGCATTGGACTTAGGAAATGGTGAAAGTAGTAGGGGGAAAGAGAGAGAAGTACTTGTTAATGTTTGATTTAAACTTGCTGATGTTGTAAGAAGTGGGGAAGCCGGAAGCTTATTCCACATACGGACTGTTCGGCTGAAGAACGAATTGTTGCTGTAATGCGCAGTTCGATCCAATGCCCAGGAAACAGAAAAGGGATGAGTTTCACTTTGAAACCGAGTCGTACGGTTAAATACCCTAACTTCTGGAATGAGGCCATGTAACTCGGCGGAACACTTTCCATGAAAATACCTATAAAATAGAGAGACACAGCTAACATTTCGTCGATGCTCCACGGAGGCAACAGTGCTGGATACACTGCTGTCGCCTATCAGCTTCAACGCTCTCTTTTGCACGCGGTTTAGAAGCTCCAATGTGGACGCTGGAGCCCCAGCCCAAATATGAGAGTTAAATTCCATTTTTGGCCGAATATACGTGGTGTAGATATTGAGGAGATCGGGTAGGGTGAAAAATCTTTTACACCGCTTTCAAAAGCCCAGGCACCTGAATGCTTCTTTCGACACGTAGAAAATGTGCTTGTTCCAACGAATGTCACATTGTATCTCGTATGACTCGAAGCATTACCCTTTGATATGAGTGCCTGGTGCCAAACTCTATTAAATGCTTTAGAAATATCTAAGGCCACTATTTTGCTCTCACCCAGTCTATGCACGGACCGATTCCACTGTTCTGTGAGGAACGCCATTAGATCGCCAGTAGAACAGTTTCTGCGAAACCCATACTGACGATCACTGAGTAGACTGTTAACTTCCAGGTAACTCACCAAATGGGAATTTACCATGGTCTCCATCACCTTTGAGAGCGTAGAACATATCGTAATTGGCCGGTAGTTATCGGGGTTAATAGCCTCTCCTTTTTTGGGGATCGGCTGGACATTTGCAACCTTCCAGCGAGTAGGGAAAATACCTATACGGAATGACAGGCTGAAAAGGTTGCGCAGTAGACGAGCAAGCGTCGAAGAACACTTGCTCAAAACTAGTGCCGGAATTCCATCCGGACCCGGAGACTTTCCAACGTTGTACTCCTATTCGTCGTATTGTTGGAAATGACGAGCATACATTTTCTTTACATAATGGTCAAGTGTCAACAAGGCAAAGAACTGCTCGAAGTAATGAAAATATTGCTGCCGTTCAGGCAAGTGTTGCTGAAGACCGCAATTTATCGCTGTCAACAATTGGGACTATCGCAAACCACAACCTGGCGGAATTTCAGAAAGGATTTGGGCTTGCTGCCATATAAAATTGTTATCACTCAAGTACTGAAGCCATTGGACTACCGTGAACGTCATAAATTTGCTGATTTTGTCTTAGAGCAACTTGAAAACGATAACGCTTTTTTAAAAAAATCATCTTCTGCGATGAGGCTCACTTTCATCTCACTGGTGCGGTAAATAAACAAACCTGTCGATTCTGGTGCAAAGGAAATTCACAAATTACATTCACCTAAATTGGCAGTTTGTTGTGGTTTTTGGTCCGGTGGAAACATCGGTCCATACTTCTTTCGAAATGAAGCTGGTAACATCGTTACTCTTAATGGAGAGCGGTATAGATCGATGACAACCAACTTTTTATGACCAAAATTGGATGAAGTTGATTTTGACAACATCTGGTTCCAACAAGACGGGGCTACGTGCCACACAGCACATGCAACAACCGAATTATTGCGAGAAAAGTTTGGAAATTCGATTATTTCAAGAAATTGTGACATTGAATGAATGGCCTCCAAGAAGCTGTGATTTACACCATTAGACTATTTCTTGTGGGATTATATGAAGTCATTGGTCTCTAGCAATAAACCAGACTCTCTTCAAGCTTTACAGGTCGATATGGGACGTGCTATTCATGACATACGACTTGATTTAGTGTAAAAAGTACTCGAAAATTGGGTTCATCGAAATCGTTCCTGCAAAGGAAGACATGAAGGCGGTTTGAAAGACGTTTTATTCGGAACTTAATTGTATCGATTGTACTTCACATTAAATAAAAAACCTTTCAATTTCCTTAACAATTAGTGTGTTTTTTTTTTTGAAGAAATCATATCACTCAAATTGGAAACCCTTTACTATATATTATATTCTAGAATACTGAGATTTGATGAAGACGTTCGTTCATCTTAAATAATAACGAATGACACATTCACGATTTTGCCAACGTTAATTTAGTGGCAGTACTAATGGACATGACACTATATCAGACGAATTAGTGTTTGACCAAACGCGTCATTCCAGAACCATGGAGTTTAGAGATTATAGTCCTCTTAAGGATTAAAAAACAAATAACCAGGAGCACTTTGGAATTCCCACTATGGGCGGTAAAATCAGGGTGTGACATTAAATTGAACCGCCGTGGTCAAACTGCGGAAGTTCCGGTTATATGATTTTAGACATAAGCAGAGAAATATTTTCAAAATTTCGAACTGGGTCCGGATAAAATTAACGTGGTACTAAATCGGGTTAACACCGATTCTGTGTCAACTAATGATCCTAGAATAATGAAATTTGGTGTAGGTGCCCCCAATACAGATCAGACAATCTAGTTGGTGCGAAAGAAAAGGGGGCTTAGTATTAAATAGAATTAATCGACGTTCTGACCAGATACGAGAAGCTAGACCTACGAAATTTAGGTGAATGTTCCCCGCCCGACGTAAACATCAGTTACTAAAGGTTTTGAGTAAACTCTGCATGGAGATGCCCAAACTCGGCTTGAAACCAAATCAGAGTATTCCGCACACTGACTATACTCGGAATCCTAAAATTATGAAAATTAGTGTGGTCGTTTCGATAACAATGTGTGTAATTTTTTAAGTCATGGAAATATAAAAGACCAAACAAAAACACCCGTGTCTCCCAGTTTTGCCCAAAGTCATGCACTTTTTTTTACGAGCCCCCAATGAACTGGGTCCTCGGTGTCATTTTTGCAAAAAAAAAAAAAAATGATCATTTTGTCAGGCTCATATCTTGCAAACCGTTCGGAATTTTGATTTACTCTCTGAGGGAAAGTTGTAGCTCTTGAGAAAAACTTGTGAACATATAAAATCAAAAAAATTTTATCTTCAAGGTCAAAATCGCAAAAAAAAACTTTAAAAAATTTCATTTTTTTCCTTTTTTCCCCCTGTTTAGGTCCATAGGTAGCAAACCGTTCAAAATTCAGGGAAACAATCAACTACAAAAAAGGTACCTAAGATCTCAGTAAGCAACTTTCTAGAACATATGAACTTCATAGGAATGATGAATTCAAGAAGCTAAAATTTTGAACTGGCATTAATTCGAATATGTGGGAGTCAGTGGTCAGTGGTACTAGGCTGTTATACTTGGGAACGTGGGTTCGATCCCTGTTCTGATCACTTTACATTTTTTTTCGGCGGCGGTGATCACGCTTAACGCAATGAGTATCGATAATTTAGCCTTGAAACACTTCTAAAAATACTTGCGTGAAATGCAATCCCTTCATGGGAAGCCATTAATTAGAATATATGGACGTTTAGACTGGATACAAAAGTCTAGAGGGGTTTTATAAGGTAAACTCTTAGGTGATTTTTCTATATTTGAATTGAGGCCAGTAGAAATGGGAGCGTGGTACTAAATAGCAACAATCGTCGTACCCACCATACTCGAGAGTCTAGGCTTATGAAATTCGAGTTTAGATTTCGGCTACGAAATCTCCGAAAGCACTGAATCTAAGTTATAAGCGTTATGGCCGACCGTGTGATATTAGAATGATAACATGTCCTTCCTAGGAAGAACATGGATATTAAAATTATATATTAGGAAAGTAAAATCGAGGGCTAGGTATTAAAAGAGGATAATCAGCATTTTGACTAGACACCCAAAGCAAGAGTTATAACATTTCGACTATTTAGTCCCTTTTTCAGAATACACCTCATCTTAGAACAATTGTTTAGAAAATTTTTAATTTAGTTAATGTATGAGAAATTCATACTACAAGCTTAAAAGATCAGGTTGGTCTTTGATGGAATAGTAAACAATTCAGTTAAGCACACTCATTGACATGATTAGTATCGAACTCCGTGACAAGTTCACCATCAAATGCCTAACTACTGTGCCTGAATTGATACCATCGGCTGATCATCAATCGTAATCGATCATGAATCGTAATTTTTAATTTAAGATGGGAAAATTGGGTGTACTGCTCAGACCGCTGTGGCCAAACGTGCAAAATCTAGAATTCTGCAATTTAGGAAAATGTTACAATTATAACATAGAATCTAATCATGAATGAATTTATGGAAATTTTAGTTGAGGCAATACAATAGTGGCGTGGGATTTAATCATATAAATTAAAATTCGCACCAAAAATGTGAAAACAAATTTGGAAATTTAAAATAAATTCTTGACTCATATCAATAAATATCCTACCAAATTAAAAAAAAAACAAATGAATACGAAGTATGTACTATGATTTTTCTAACTTCGAATTGTGGACGGTAAATAAGAGTGTGAAACCAAATCGGAAAACAGTGAGATCAGCAAAACAATAAGATTTATGAGTTTAGTTTCTTTTAGCCTACAACAGCCGCGTGAAGTCTGTACTTTTGTAGGGTTGTACTACTTGAGCTTGACGTACATAGATGACAATAAAGAAGGTCAACCGTTTTCTAATGAAGACCACTGGTGATGTACAAGTAACTACCCTATTGAATTAGATATATACGTTGCATAAAATGGACTCTGATCGGCTATATTCTGAGGCGTCCAACATCAGATATTGCTACAGCGGCACTTGAATGGAACCCTCACTGGTATCGTAGCCCAGGAGACCACAAAATTCATGGAAACGGTGTCTGGAAAATTAACATAAACAAAGTCAACTATAATGGAACCAAATTAAATCTCTTGCCGGAGACAGAATTCGATGGAGAGAATTTATTGACGGCCTATATTCTTCGTGAACCTTTTATTTGAACTGTGTTTTGTAATATTGCTTTATATTGTTATAATTTGTTTAAATATATACAGGAAATTGAACTAACGTGAGTAAAATATACTACTAGACTACTAGAAGTTCAATACGAATTACTAATCTTTCTGATTTAAGGCGAAGAGCTGTAATGATGACATTAAGAGGTTATGTTAATGTATAAAGAAGGTGCCAGCTAAGAATTGATAATTTTATATTCGTCGAAAAGAGGCGTAATTAAAAAAATCAATGAGTTTTCGAACTCACCGGCGATGTGTTAACACCTTTTTGCTACACGGTACCTGTTCGATTTCAATGAACACATGAGTAAATGTTACTTAGAAAATAAAAAATCCAATGAGTGTTCGAACTCACGGGCGATGTGTTAACAAATTTTTTGCTACACGGTACCTGTTCGATTTCTGTGAACACATTAGTAAATGTTACATTGGAAAATAAAAAACAGCGTTCAATCATATGATGACGTTACATTTAAATAATATTAATACTTAAAATTATTTAAAGACCAGTGCAAGGACATGTGTTATTATTTTCTTGTTCAATAGTCTTTGTTTTAATCCCACAAAAATCAATGAATGCAAAGCAACAGACACTTGTTATATGTATATGTTATATATATACGCTAAACAAGTTCACAAAATTTTAAAAAACCAACCCGTAAAAACATTGATTTTGACTATAAATGCTTTATATATGACCACGCCCCTTTGTCCAATCCCGCCCATATTTGCAGCAGATCTTATAATATGTAAGCCTAACCAACATACCCAATTTTGTTCAAATACCGTGAACAGGAGCAGAAATAATGGATTTTTAATTTGTGATTTGTACGGGAGGTACCACGCTCCTTTATCCAATCCCACTCATATTTTGATAGTTTATTTTTGTCGTCTCTTCGTCTGCCTGCGAAGTTTCAGCTCGATTGGCTAAAAATCAATCCAAAATTTTTTTCGGCATACATGCATGCATAAGAATTTAAAAAGGCGTTCAATCATATGATGACGTTTCATTTAAATAATATTAATACTTAATAACACTTAAAAATATTTAAAGACAAGACACATGTACATACATACATTGTTATGTTCGTACATACGCTACACAAGTTCACAAAATTTTCGTTGTTCTCGTGCTATCTCACTTTTATATACGTATAATTCGTCATTATTCTCTTTGCTCTGAGAGTGCTCCGCACCCACATTTTATTTGACTTACCCTTCACAATAATAAAAAACCAACCCGTAAAAAACATAGTTTTTGACTATAAAATCTTTATATATGACCACACCCCTTTGTCCAATCTCGCGCATATATGTAGCAGATCTTAGAATATGTACATCTAACCAACATACCCAATTTTGTTCAAATACCGTTAACAGGAGCAGAAATAATGGATTTTTAATTTGTGATTTGTATGTGAGGTACCACGTCCCTTTGTCTAATCCCGCCCATATTTTGATAGTTTATTTTTGTCGTCTCCATTAGTTTGCATGCGAAGTTTCAGCTCGATTGGATCACGGGAAAAGGGCTAAAAATCAATCCAAAATTTTGTCGGCATACATGCATACATTCATGCAGCCAGGTGAAGTTAATATAAAGAATTTAAAAAGGCGTTCAATCTCAAGTTTACAATCAGGGATGCCAACTTGGTGGTTTTCCCGCTACTTGTGGTGATTTTTGACACACAAAAACCACTGTTTTAGAATTGTAGCGAGTTTTTTTTTTAAATCGCTACAGTGGCGATTTTCGCTGTTTAAGGTAGCGGCTGTAGCGATTTTTACGCAACATTGTTTATTGCCATTACTTTTGAAGTTTTTTGTCCTAAAAAAAGTTATGAAATAAGATTTAAATTTCAATGTTTTTTAAAATATCGCCAAATAAGTCTTATTTATAAGAAAATTTATTGAAAAGAAACTTAAAATCAATTTTTATTTTAAATTTTTTTAAATAAAAGTTGACAAATAATAATTGTTGTAAATTTTTATTAAAAAAATTCATTTCATATTCACAATCATCTA
Source organism: Phaonia tiefii (assembly GCA_963931995.1). Classification (NCBI taxonomy): domain Eukaryota; kingdom Metazoa; phylum Arthropoda; class Insecta; order Diptera; family Muscidae; genus Phaonia; species Phaonia tiefii. Next base: position 92,019,827 of record OZ008367.1, read on the forward strand.
CAATTATTTTTCGCTTTGATTTGTTCTATCTCATTACTCTTAGTTGCGATCCCTAGTTTTAAGTCATTCCTAAATTGGTTATACTATATGCATGTAGTATGTTTATTTACGAAAAATTCCAAGTTTTTGTTGTTTATGTGAAGTATTTTTGTTCAAGTTTTAGTTTGTTTTATGTTTTAGCTAAAATTATTTATGTTTAGAAAACATATGTTTCCAAATAAATAAATTGAATTTTAAAATACGTATGCATGTATGTGCCTTTTTTTAATTTTCTCATATTCTGTGTAGTTATTACTAATTTTTGCCGTTTTTACACTTTTTCGTAGTGTTTTTTAATATCCGTCAGTAGAGATTTGTGGTGATTTTTAGCAACTTGTCTGTAGCGATTTTTGTCTCGGAAGAGTTGGCATCCCTGTTTACAATGTTCGTTGCTCTCTTTCTATCTCATTTTTATTCTCTTTGCTCTGAGAGTGCTTCGCACCCACACAATACAACTATTCGCTGCCGCTACATCAGTGTGTGTGTTTTTTGCAGTTTGACGATCTGTGTTTCGCAGTCGGACAAATCGGTGTTCTATATAAGGGTGGGTCACCCTTCTCATTTAGGGGTATGAAAAATAGATGTTGGCCGATTCTGAGACCTACCCGATATGCACACAAAATTTCATACAAATCGGTCCAGCCGTTTCGGAGGAGTTTAACTGAAAACAATGTGTGATCGCTGTCGGACAATCTGTGTGAGCGCAGTCGGACAAATTGTGTTTGGATGTATTCACTTTGTGAATTTAGGCCGTACCCGCGCCAATTGATGTTAACACATCAAAAATAAATTCTATTTTTTGTGTTTATTTCTCTTTATAGAGTTTTATTCTCTTTATAGAATATTTCAATATAAATGCACCATTTCGACAATGTTATTACATAAAACAATACAGAAAGCATCAATGTTTCGCATCAAAATTATGAATGGACCGAGCTATGACAAAAAGAGAGTAATACGTTTTAAATCATTCGCCAATTGTCGCCAGTGCTTTTGAGTCATAAAATTCGTTCCATGAGTTCTCTATACTATTCAATACTCTTGGCTACGACGACCTGCTTATTTGTTCGCTGCCGCTACATCAATATCATCATACTTATTTGCAGGCAGAGAGTATTATTTGCATGTGTTCACTTTGATAGATTGCCCTACCCGCGCCTATAGATGTTAACACATCACAAATCTATTAAACATCATTCTGAACAAAATTGTCTAGGCTAATTAAGGTAAATTTAGAGGCTGTTTTGGTTGCATAAAAGTAAGCAAAAGCTAAAACTTTATAAGCGAACTACTTCTCAAAGTGAAGACATGTCGATAGTGAACTCTGTCATATTCGGTCATATTTACTGAATATTTATTTGAATTGATTTTTTGAATGCGGTAAAATTTTATTAGAATCTTTTATATATATTACTGTATAACCTCACACAAAATTGTGGGCATTTTCTAATAGTGTGATACACATTGTGCGAAGATCTGGTGCACTTTTTGTAATTAAAACTTCTATAAATACTGAACAGTAGAAACCAGCTACTCTCATTCAAAACGTTTTGTACTATCATCGTCAGGAATATCACAAACCACAAACCATGAACATGTACTCTTTGATCGTAAGCGAACGAATACGAGTGCATTCATTGCATTTTGTTCCTGGTGTACCGATCTCATACAGTCCCTATACATGTAACAACAACACCAACGAAGAATTATTTTGTTCGTGTATGTTTCTATTCGTGCATAGACAAAAATAAAAATGTAATTCAGTTCAAAATCAGCAATCCATTCAAGTATGATTCATGGCTTAGTACACGAACTTTATAAAAACGTGTGTCGTAACCCTACTTCATTCGTTACTAAATGAAATTTGTCGTTCTCATACCCTCTTTGATATGATGTTCGTGCTATATACTTGTAAAAAACAGATCGTTTTCGCCACATCATCGTGTTCAAACACATTAGACATTTTCAATTTCAATTTGTTCTTGTTGTTTAGTTCGCCGCTTCTGTCAGATTCAAAGGTTGGGGACTCTGTACCATCGATTTAAAATTGCAAAAAGTGGTTTTCTGACTGTCGTTGTGGTCACACAAGTACAAATGACGCTAAACGTTATGGACGGCCAATTTAGGTCATTACACCCGAAAATGTCGAAAAAATTCACGATATGGTGTTGGCCGATCGAAGAGCAAAAGTGCGTGAGATTGTTGATGCCATAGGCATTTCATATGGCAGTGTGGTTTTCGATTTTAAATGATCAGTTGGGTTTAAGAAAGCTGTCGATTTTAAATGATCAGTTGGGTTTAAGAAAGCTGTCTGCAAGATGGGTGCCGCGTTTGCTCTCAATTGACCATGAACGTAATCGTGTGACAACTTCAAAGGATTGTTTGCAGTTGTTTAATTGGGCTACGAATTGGTACCTCATCCGAAAATATTCTCCGGTTTTAGCCCCCAATGACTGTTTCCTATTTCCAGACCTAAAGAAATGGCTCGGTGGAAAGAGATTTAGCTCCAACGATGAAATTATTCATCAAATAAATGCCTATTTTATGGACCTCGAAAAATCCTATTTTTTGGAAGGGACACAAAAATTGGAGAAACGTTGGACTAAGTGTATTGAGCTAAAAAGAGATTATGTTGCAAATAATTTATGTTTTTGCAAAAAAACTGTATTTCATTCAAAAAGTTATGGACTTATTGATCCGCCTCGTATTTAATTTTAATCTTCGGTTGGACATAAAACGGAAATAAAGAGGAATGCGTATGCAACCAACATAAAACATAATTTAGCTGTCATCAGTATCAAACACTATTTAAACTTAGTTTGCTGCATGGTTTGTTTCTGGTTGCTTAATGCCGTCTTGCCTATCCACTCTGTTCTCTATCATTTTCCTAGTCAACTGTGTCAAGGATACTCCCTGATTCTGTTCAGGCTTAGTATTGGTATGTTTTGATACTCTCATTATTCTATAATCTAGTGCTCACAGTGTTGCCATATTTTATTTTCGAAAAACTGACAATTTCCAAACCAAACTGTTTCTTGGAATAAAAACCGATCCTTCAAAACAAATTAAAAAAATAAAATAAAATAATATGTATGTATTTTTAATTCAATTTTATAGAAGAATAAAAAACACAAAAACATTTTCGACTAGAACAGTGTAATCAATGAGGAGTTACTAAATCAATACATCGACGAATCCATGAATCAGTGAATCTATACAGGGTGGTTCAGTCACGACTGGACAAATTTCACCAGCGTATTCCTTGACTCATTTCATGAAAATATGTCCATCTACGACCGTCCCCGAAATTGCATGGGGGCGAAATGGCAACGGTTTCAAAATTTTCAGATTGGTGGTCGGAGGGTACTAGGGTAAAATTGCGAAGTTCTGAACTAGTGGTCGGTTTTTGGGCTTGTTGGAAAGGGCTTTAAGAGACCTTTCAGAAAATTAAAAAAAAAAATTGTTGCCTGTAAAGTCGGTTTTACGGGCGAAGATTTTACGTGACAACGTCTTTTTCTCGGTAGAATATTTATTGATATGAATATAATTAAATTGCACAATAGGAGTGCAATGAACTCACTTGCCCAATGAGTGTTAGAACTCACGGGCGATGTTTTAACATTTATTGAAACTTATGGTTTAGGAAAATAGAAGTAATTTCAACACCATCTAGGTACCTGTGCGATTTCTATGAACACATTATCAAATGTGACATTATAAACAATAAACATATCCTTTATTATAAAATATAAACATTTCTTTTATTATAAAAAATAAACATTTCTTTTATTAAAAACAAAAGAAAATAATTTACTAACCAAAAAGTATTTCAATTCATCATATTCGCATATCGTTTTTAAAGCCGACCGCAGCTCTCTGTTTCGTTTTGGCTACCTAATTCATATGAAAATTTCTACACACAAACATACACTACACATATCATAAAGCCAAAAAACAAAAAACAAAAAAAAACAAAAAATAATACCTTATCCAATGCAGACTGATCTAAATCAATATTCATACACACGCACATATATACGCACATACATACTTGCTCAGTCGTCATATATATGATGTGCCAAAAAACAAAAACACTCACACCACCGACCAACAGCCACTAGAAGCCAGCAAAGCAAATCGTTTCTGGCACACAAGTAAACACATTGCGTTTACTTGTGTTCGGTGACTCATCGTAACGTTACCGGGCGTTACACTTTTTCATAAGTGACTCCCAGCCGCAACCTAATTTAAGACGTTGTCACGTCAAAAATAAAATCGCCGAGATACAGAGAGGTTTAAAAAAATGTTTTAAAAAAGACATAAGAGACAATTTAAAAGAGACAATTTTCTCATCAAGATGGCAGACAACTTATGTTTTTTTTTTCTCTTAAAAAATAACCCTACCTGTCACCTTTCCAAAATAACCTGATTTATCCTACCTTCTATTCAAACTTTAAATGTTCGATAATTTGGTCGTTTTTTTTTAAATAATTCTTTTCTCCTTTGGATAGCATCGTCAGGTAGATTAACACAGTTATATTGTACTGTATTCTAGAAAGTATTCTAGAAAACAGAAGTAGACTTCTCAGATAGAAAGTTGATCAAATAGGATTCGATTTCAAAAATATTACGCTTATTTGTTCCCAAAAGACTAAATTATATTTTGGGGTTTTTATTTAAGTGTATTAGAATATGCTAAAAACTATATTTGAATATTAGGAAATTTTTGCGAAGATTTTAAAACAAATTATATCGAAATAAAAATTAAAATAAACAAATTACATCCAAATTAAAATATCTTATTTATTATTAAATTTTTCTTGAAAGTAATTTTTTTTCTATATTTCTATTAATAGAAATATAGTTTTTTTAAATAAATTTTGCATAAAGCAGTCTTATGATTCCTGGCAAACCGTACAGCTATTTCAGATCTAGCCACAGATCTTCATCAGCGGTTGTTTGGAATGATGCTTTTGAAAAATTCATCAAACTAAATGCAAACAAAATCTCATTTGAATTGAGAATTAACCACAATGCAAGTGTTCGAAAAATATCGCAAGCAAAACACACAAGAAAACATTTGCAGAAACTTCTTTCCATATCCAGAGAACCGTGATGAAGATCTATGTCTAGATCTGAAATAGCTATACGGTTTGCCAGGAATCATAAGACTGCATTGTGCTAAACTTCTTCTAAAAAACCATATTTCTATTAATAGAAATATAGAATGGTCTGGAGCTTGAATATTAAAATAAAAAAAGTACCAATAAAAAGGCCGAATAAATAAATAAAAATCATCTCTAAATGTTTTACTATTGTTATAAATTGGTACGTAATTATCGTCCAAATTCCAAAATTCGCATATGCGAGCGTGTGTAAAAAATAGTGAATACATTTCGGAAAAAAATTTGACAACACTTAAAATAAATTTAGTTTTGTTTATATATTTCCTGTATTTGAGTCAAAAGCACAAATATCATCACAGAACTCTGCTCTAAACCACAATAATGTTGTGAACGTTACCATGTTAGAGGTTATGTTAAAGGAACCTGTTCAAAGTTAAAAGTGAGATGCAAATGTTATGTTGTGAGGAGTTTGTGAGTAAATCAAGTATCAAGCATATTACAGCACGTTGCATGGCAACTTATGTTGCAAGCCTGCGCAAAAAACAAATTTATAATGAAAACATTTCTTGTGAAGTTCTAATCGAACACAGTCTATGTCTGTGATGAAATGAATGGCTTTGCTGTACTCACTAAAGTACGAAAGAGACAAAAAAATCTGTGAAAAAGTTATCTTTGATACATTATACTTTCGGCTAAAACATATGTTGTACAATGTTGTAAGACTCTTTATTACCTATCATAAACTCTGCGGCTGAGGCGAATTTAATAAAATGTTCAAGTTACTCCAATCTTGGCGGTGTAGGAAAGCAAATTATACCATAAAGGAAAAAACACTGGGCTTTTGTTTATACCACATGCACGTACTTTAGTATAGGATTGGGATGCTTGAGGCCTTAAACCATTTATCTTAGACTGTTGCAATTCTTCAAAATGCGAACCTTTCTTTGCTTACAAAAAATAATTGTCGTGTGTCTAATTCTTTATCGTGCACTGCCTAGGTATTACTGTCATAGTCGAAAAAAGTATCAACGTTCTAGTAAATTTGTATTGGTTAGAGGCAAGTCTACTGAGTTGGTCGGTACCCATGAAATGTCTGTAGAAATTTTTCAAAAAATCGATTTTACCAATTCTCAGATTTTCCTGGACTTTTTTTTTTAAAAAATCTTTTTCACTTTTTCCAGCATAACTTTAAGGAACTCCAAATTATTCACTCATAATAGTTGGCAAACTTGTAGCCATGGTAAAGCTGAACAACTTTTGTGAAAATAATAATATAATCTGAACGTGTCTAGCCACCCTAAACATAAATACCTCTCAAGAGCGACGTGCCCCATTTTACCCCAATAAATTCAGAAAATGTCGAATTACAATACCTTTAATCTATCCTAGACTATTTCTCAATATTCTCAACAGCTTTGCTTTTATAAAAAAAAGAAGAATTATTTGTTTGGTTAAAAAATTCAAATTTTTTATTATTTAAAAAACCAGAAACATAATAAACGGCAACAAGTGTAAAGTTTTATTAGTTTATCCTAAAGTCACATGACCTGTTAACAAAGTGAGATATGGGTCATAATCATCGATGAACGCGGTTCGCTCTTATTCACAATTTAGTGACAACTATTTACAACAACTGAATTTGCTTGTTTGTGTTTATTAAGAAAGGCAGATAACAACATTTTTTAACAGAAAAAATAACCAAATTATAAGTTATCGTAAACGCATTAGAGGTTGTCACAACCCATTAGAGGCTGATCCAACTGAATTTCAGTCGCTGGGACAAAATTTAGTCACGACAACCTCAATTCGGTTATGGCAACTGAACTTTTCCAACAAGTAGTTCTGTGAGTGTGTGGAGTTTCCGTTAAAATGTTTTATTCTTCAGAAAATGCCCTTATTTATCAGCGTGCAGTAGAACCAGATATCATCAGTTCAGGAGATTTCCAAGGTGTGTCTGTTGAGTTCATCTTCGTAATATAGAATGGTCGAATGCTTGGATGTAAGACATAAATCAACCGACACATCACACCACCACTGGGACTGTAAACCATGAGGGATATGAGTTCCTAATCGGCCCGAGATCTCCTACAGATTACCTCCTACAAAGTACATTAACTCCTTGTGTAAATATTTATGAGAATATTGGAAATTCAATTATTAATAAAACATTCCAAAATTCTCAACAAACGCATTCTTTATTTAATAAAATAATGTTGATTAGGTTGTGATAACTTCTAAATACTGTTGTGGCAACCTCTAAATTTGGTAGGGATAAACTCTAACTTCGTTTGTGGCACGCTCCAAATTGGATTGTGATAACCTCTACATTCAGTTGTGATAACCTATAAATTCTGTGTTGGCGACCTCTAACTTAGGTTGTGTTATAACCTCTAAATTCTGTTGTGATACCCTCTAAATGCGGATGTGGCATCCCCCAAATTCGGTTGGGATAACCTCTAAATTCACTTGTGGCTCTCTCCAAATTCGGTTGTGATAACATCAAAATTCGATTGTGATACCTTATAAATTCTGATGTGATAACTTCTAAATTCAGTTGTGACACCCTCTATTTACGGTTGCGATAATCTCTAAATTCGGTTGTGACACCCTTTAACTGCGGTTGTAGTAACCTCTAAATTGGGTTGTGATAACCTCTAAATGCGGAAGTGGCATCCTCTAAATTCGGCTGTGATAACATCTAAATTGGGTTGTGTTAACCTCTAAATGCGGGTGTGGCACCCTCTAAATTCTTATGTGAGAACCTCTAAATTCAGTTGTGGCATCCTCTAATTTCGGTTGTGATAACCTCAAAATTCTGTTGCGGCACCCCCTAACTTCGGTTGCGATAGCCTCTAAAGTCGGTTGTGAAACCCTTTAAATTCATTTGTGGTATCCTCCAAATTTGGTTGTGATAAGCTCTAAATTCGATTGTGAAACCCTCTAAATTCGGATGTGATAACTTCTAAATTCGGTTGTGATAACTTCAAAATTCGGTTGTGACAACCTCTAAATTCAGTTGTGGTATCCTCCAAATTTGGGTGTGATAAGCTCTAAATTCGGTTGTGAAACCCTCTAAATTCGGATGTGATAACTTCTAAATTCGGTTGTGATAACTTCTAAATTCGGTTGTGATAACCTCTAAATTCAGTTGTGGTATCCTCCAAATTTGGTTGTGATAAGCTCTAAATTCGGTTGTGAACCCCTCTAAATTCGGATGTGATAACTTCTAAATTCGGTTGTAATAACCTCTAAATTCGGTTGTAAGTGTGCGCTGCTGTTGTGCGATAGAACACGCGTTCGATCCCTGCTCTGAACACCTTGCACTCCTTTCAACGACGGCCACCTCGCTTAGTGATGGCGATACTATCGAGTAATATGCCAAGAAATAGCTTCTCAAAAAAACCGTTCGGAACCGGTGCAAAACTGTAGGTTCCAATCAGTGAATGTAAAACTAGAACGCGCACAGCTCACTAGATATGAGAACTTCTCCCTAATCCCTTTATGGGATGTAACGGGAACCATTGTTTTTTTAACCCTTAAATGCATTTGTGATACCCTCTAACTTCGTTTGTGAAAACTCCTAAATGCGGTTGTGGCATCCTCTTAATTCGGTTGTGAAAACCTCTGAATTCTGTTGTCATAAGCAATAAATTCGGTTGTAGCACCGTCTAACTTCGGTTGTGATAACTTTTAAATTCGGATGTGGTACCCTCTAAAGTCAGCTATGGTAACCTCGAAATTCTCCTGTGATGCTGTTGTAGCCTCCTGTACATTCGGTTGTGACAACTTCTAAATTCGGTTGTGACACCCTCCAACGTCAGTTGTGATAACCGCTAACTTCAGTTTTGATAACTTCTAAATTCGGTTGAGAACATTTCTGAATTCTGTTGTCACAAACAAAAAATTCGGTTGTAAGACCTTCTACTTCGTTTGTAACACCCTCAACCTTCGGTTGTGATAACCTCTAAATTCGTGGCGATAACCTCTATATTGGGTTGTGATAACCCATAAATTCGGTTGTGACACACTCTAAATTCAGTTCTGACACCATCGAAATTCGAATGTGTTAACCGCGAAATTCGGTTGTGACACCCTGTACATTCGGTTGTGATAACCTCAAAATTCTCTGCTGGCACTCTCTAAATGATGTTGAGTTAGCCTCTAAATTCTGTGGGGATAACCTCTAAATTGGGTTGCGATATTCGGTTTTAGCACCACCTAAATTCAGTTTTAGCACCCTCTAAATTAAATTCTGACACCCTACAAATTCGGTTATGATAACCCCGAAATGCGGTTGTGCCACCTTCTAAATTCGGTTGTGATAACCTCAAAATTCTCTTATGGAACCCTCTAAATACTGTTGAGATAACCTTAAAATTTGGTGTTTATAACCTCTAGATTCTGTTTCGAATTCGTTTTGGCACCCTCTAATTTTAGTTGTGATAACATCAAAATTTGGTTGTGATAACCTCTACTTTCGGTTGTGATAACCTCTAAATTTCTTTGTGATAACCACTAAATTCGTGTGTGACCGATTCTAAAATCTGTTGGGATACGGTCTAAATTATAAAAATTTTAAGATTTAATGAAATTCTGGACAAGCTGTGGAAAATGTATTTTAGACGAACTTTTTAAAGCCGAAAAGGAAGTAAACGACTTGAACACATTCCTCAAACCACTTGATTACCAAAGCTCAAATACGAACTTCGAAATCGGAGAATTCCCTTATTTGGGACAAAGTATAAATAGAGTTCAAATAGTTCATATAGTTCATATAAAGAGTTTATTTCCAAACTTAAAATATTGAATGTCTCTAAAGTGTTTACTTTCACATGGAATTAACTTCTCAACATAGTAACGTAAATTCTTTTTGATTTTCAGCCGCCTTCTTCAAATATGCTACACTGAGCGACGGAAACACAGTCAAGTAAGACGTCAAAAGTGAACGGTTGTACAAATGTTAATCCTAATTAGTGAGTGTACAAATAAAAAGCGAAAAGCTTTCTGATAGTGAGGAGCTCTTCCAGTATATTCATGGATAGAGAGGGCCAGTATGTTTTTCTTCTATAACAACAAGGAGAATAAATGTTTAAAACTTCATAACAATCTAAAGGGGTGAGTACTTTAATTAATTCTAATATTCAGTGTTGGCCATAAACACAAAAAAAAATAGTAGGGTGTGCATGCACATAAATTAATCATACTCCTTATCAGTAGTGGAAAGCATACAAATATTCATCATTCCCCATGACAGTACATGGCACATCATGCAAACCGTTCGAAGAAAAAACATCACAATTTTTGTTATCACTAAATTCAAATGAACCATGAAATTTTGTTAACATTCATAATAATTTTTGCTATTTGTTTCTTTTTTTTCAATTGTTATTGACGACAACAAATCGAATGAATTCTGTTGTTTGTTTTAGTAAAAAAAAAAACAAAATCAAATAATACGATTTTGAATTGCCAGCGTCTACACTAACTAATTAAATTGTAAGTCCCTATCAGCGCTTTAATTCTCGGTAAGGAATTTTATGCAAAAAATATATAAATTATTTACTGTGCATTTACTATGACGTACATATGTATGTGATAGCATTTCGTATACTTACTTCCATAATTTACCCAAGGATTTACTTAGCTCGGAATTTTGCAAATGTGGATGTTGTTGAGACATTACGCGTCTAGCCGCCTGAGCCCACACCATGAAGGCGTTCATTGGCCGTTTTATGTGCTCCCTTTTGCGATCCGAGGGTTGTCTGCAAAGAAGAGGAGAAAGACGGGGGGGAAACACAGTATGAGAAAATGTTTGCAAACATATAATTGTACTTTTATTGTTTTGTTGGCTTTGTGTTGCACGTTGTAAAGTTTCGTATTTTTTAACAAATTTTTATTCAAATTTGAAGTAAACCAACTGTGCGGCAGTTGCTGTTGCTCAGTTGTTGTAACATTAAAAACTGCTCTTGAACACGTTAACTGTTTGGTTTTATGACTTTTTCATACACTTTGGCAACTTTGTGTTGTTTTTTTTTTTAATTTTTGTTGCGAAGTCCTGAAACCAACTACGCGTCTCAGTCGTTGCTCGTCAAAAATGAAAAAAAAACTTTTAATAAAGTTGATGTTGCTTGGATTGGGGTAGTGCAAACAACAAATAACAAAGTTCATTGATTCTTATTTATTTAAGGTAATTGCTGTTGTTGTTGTTGTTGAACACAATTTTGAAAAGTTTTTTTTTTAACTTTTTTTGGAATGATATGTAAATGTTGTCATAGTAAAGTATCCATGTTGAAATTCATCAAAAGCGGGAAACTCGCAGTTTTGTTTAATTGAGGATGTTACCTGAAACTCCAGGTTGCAGACAAATTTGAATTACGAATGGAAGAATATTAAGTTTAGAATTAAAAACAGATACAGGTAACAATAATTAGAATTCAAATGTGTCGTTAGGGCTTTCTTAAAAAAATGATGGACAACAGGCAATTTATGTCACTTTTGCATCACAGCACACCTTCCAGTTGATCAGCGAATGGAAGGTGTCGTGTGACCATTCGTTTTCCCATCATGGTTACAGTGAGTTTTCACTCTCGCTGATTACGTCCAGGAAATTTTCATTATAAATACAAGACAAAGTACAAATCAAATTTGGAGGATATAATAACACCCATTCCTCTCTCTCTCTGTACTACTTGCTAATCTTAACATCTCAGCCCTCAACAGGTTACTTGCCTTTGCATGCCACAACTGCTCCTATAGAGGCAAAGAGAAACCTCCATGGTGGAGTAAGGACCTGCGTATCCTGAGAAAGTCTTGCAGAAACCCTTTTGGTAATGTCAAGTTCGCAAGGGCGGAATAAGACTGACATTATTGCAAATTAGAACTTAAGGAATACGGGAAAACGCATTTTCAAGACTGGGCAAATTCCTCTTGACGACTCACACATCTCTGGGATATATGAAGGAACAGATCCAGCAGTGGACGGCATCGAGTGATGAGTCGTTAGACCTGCTGCTTAACACTCACATCCCTGGTTGCTGGTCCGAAGACATAAAATCTGGGTACCCGAACAACCTTAAGTAAAAATAAACTCTTGTTCCTCCAAAAGCGCACGACTCATGGAAGTACAATTCTCTCTTTAAAATCTTTATATTAACTTCACCTGTCTGTATGCATGTATGAATGCCGAAAAAAATTTGGATTGATTTTTAGCCCTTTACCAAAATTGACTATCAATATGGGCGGGATTGGACAAAGGGACGTGGTACCTCCCATACAAAACACATATTAAAAATCCATTAACGCTATTTGAACAAAATTGGGTATGTTTGTTAGGTGTACATATTCTAAGAATTGCTGTAAATATGGGCGGGATTGGACAAAGGGACGTGGTCATATATAAAGAATTTATAGACAAAAACCATGTTTTTACGGGTTGGTTTTTTTATTGGATAAATTACGTGTTTCCAATAGGGACATACTTACTTACTTACTTATCCGGTCACGAATAACCCCGGGGGGTCAGGGTCCTTACAAAACAAAGATAACATATTTCGCCAACCAGTACGATCTTTTGAGTTATTTCTCCAGTTGGCAATACCAAGTGTACGCAGGGTTTCGTCAACCTGAACCCTCCAGCGGAATCTTGGTCTTCCTAATTTTCGTCTTCCTTCGAGTATTCGGTATCGAAACCCTTCGTACTGGTTCGTCTTCATCCATTCTACTGAAGTGGCCTAACTATGTCAATGTCAGGATAAAGCTCATACAGCTCATGATTCATGCGTCGCCGATACTCGCAGTTGTGCACCATAGGGCCATACATTTTTCGGAGCATTTTTCTCTAGAAGACGCCTACAGATGTTTCATCTGCTTGCGATAGGACCCAGGATTCTGCGCCATAAAGCAAGACAGGTTGAATGAGAGTCTGGTACAGCTAGACTTTTCTTACTCGAGAGAGGGCTTTATCTCTAGCCCAAAATAACTTATATTCGCAAGCACAATTCTCCGCTTGATCTCAAAGCTGACGTTGTTGTTTTTGTTTACGGCAGATCCGAGGTACATCAGTTCGTCCACTACCTCGAAGTTATAACGGTTATCAACGTTCACGCTTTGGTCTAGTCGCGTGGAGGCCCTGTTCGTTGAAACCATTAATTTTGTCTTATCCTCATTTACCGTCAGACCCACTTTTGCTGATTCCTTCTCAATTCTCGAAATTCTAACTTCTTCTCTAATTGTGCGCCCAATGATATCTATATCATCAGCATATGCGAGCAGCATGTGACTTTTGCTGCTGATGGTTTTATTCATGTTGACTGCAGCTTTTCTCATAATGATCTCCATTAAGATGTTAAAGAGATCGCACGATAGGGTGTCGCCTTGTATGAGGCCTCGCTTAGTTTCGAAAGGTTCGGTAAGATCCTTACCAACTTTCACTGCTGATTTGGTGTTCATCAAGGTCATCATGCAAATGTGTATGAGTTTTGCAGGAATACCAAGCTGAGACATTGCTGCATAGAGTTTCTGCCGTATTGGACTATCGAAGGCGGCCAATAGGGACACACTAATTTTGTATTTTAATCAGTGGTGGCCACACATATATTATAACATATGAAGCAGAATAAAATTAAGTTCAATTAGATGTATTTTTAAACAATTATGTAGCGTTACCCACCTCTAACAAATGCTGATCAGCAGCTGATTGCATTTCCATTGCAAAATGTAAACAAAGAAAGAGCCAAAGAAGCGTATACTATACGTGTGTCGGTAGCGCTGGAACAGCATTTTGCTGTCCACAGAGTGTGTTATGGAAATTTAAAATTTGGACATTACTGATTTTAATTCAAATGCTTCCTTAATCCTTTTTTTTTTTTTGAACTGAAACTGTCAAAATGTCAGTCAATGTTTAGATTTTTCTCCCCAATGATCATTGTTTGGAAATTATTAAAAAATAATAAATGAATTTCATCGAAAAATCATCTTGTGCGATGAAGCTCAGTTTTGGCTTAATGACTTGTCAATATTATTGGACAGCCACAAATCCTATGTGCTTCAGCAACATCCATTGCATGTACAAAAAGTGGATTTCATGTTGGATATGTAAATGGATTTCATATTGTAAATGTTATGGCCAATGGCATTTGGTATCGTCCCATGTTGGAGAACTATCGTTGGCCAGATTTCTAGAAAAATAACATTCTAGAAATATCTTACCAAATTTTTGTAATAAGTTTTCACAATTATAACGCGTTGGTCAGAAGCAAAGTGCTCCATTTTTAATAATCGGAATGAATATACACTCCGGTTCACTTATTTCAAGGCACTAAAAATTCCATATTCAGCAGCCTATATCTTTGCAATTTGTAACCGATTGCAGAATTTTAAAATGGACATGGAATTTTAAAATGGAAATATAAAAAAAAAATCATGACAATAGTGGTTTCTTAACTAAAGAACTTTTTTTGAGCAATTTATACAAAAAAGTCCAAAAATGTGCTATTTTTTGACGTAGAATACGTCTTACCTTACGGTATGAGGAGTCATGTCAGGTTTTTATTGTTGTAATCTTTATTTCATTGAATTTGAGGAAACGGCTAGATGAATTTTTTTAAAATTTTTTTGTAGGTAAATGAAGATGTTATCTTTCGTTTGATATACATTTCATATTGGTTGATATATTTCTAGTATTTTAATTTCTCAAATGAAAATTGTTTAAACACATACACTCAAACATATGTGTGGTGTTTGGTTGAGTGTTTTTGGTTGCTCAACATTGCTTAGGAACATGTATCTAGTAAAAAGTGAAACGAACAGCAAGCTAATGTTGCTTGGCAACATGTATCTAGTAAAAAGTGAAACAAACAGTAAGCTAACGTAATAAAGCTTTTTTGCGAAAGCTTCAATAAAGCTGTTGTAACATTAATTTTGAATTATAAAGCGTAAAGATTTCACACAACGCTCGAATGCTAATGCGAAGACTCGATAGGGTAAACCTTTTTTAATATTAGGGCGGCCCTCTCAACATTCGCAGAACTTATTTCAATAAAAATATTAATTAAAATACATAAATTAAATTAAGTTTAAAAAAATTGAACATAATATTTTTTTTTTAAACGGACTTGAATCAAATGCCTTTGGTAAATATAAAAATTACAGCAGACAGTTGTCCGTGGCCGAAGGCCTCGGACAACTGTCTGCTGTAATTTTTTTTTTTGGTTCACTTGAATAAAGGAACTTTATTTTTTTTTTTATTATTTTTGAAATAAGCGATGATTTTTTGTAGGGAGCGTTTGTTTATTACAATTTATTACATCTTAATCATTTTTCGAGTCAAAATGGCAAAACAAAAAATTGCAAATCAATCGGAAAATTCTAAAATCGATATTTACCGTTCTGAAGGATATTCTAACCGCGCAATAGCTAAAAAAATTGGACGGAGCCCAACAGTTGTCGACAATTACATCAAGGAGCCCGAGGGGTATGGAAAAAATTTTAAAGGAAGGGTTTCATTGTCTTTATCTACGTATGAGAAAAGAAAAATCATCAGAATTGCTTCTAATTCTGCCTTATACTTGTCAAAAATAAGAGCTCGAGCTGGAGTGGAAGCGAGCAAGTCATCAGTACGCATAGTAATTAAGAGCTGAGAGTATCTTAAATACCTGAGATTACAAAATAGCCGCCACTTAATGCTCCTCGTAAGGAAAAGCGGCTTCAATTCGCAAGAGACTACATGGTATGGGATGTGCAGCCAAGAGGTCATGTACATGACTGGAGAACCGTTGTATTTACGGATGAGAAGAAGTTTAATTCGGATGGGCCTGATGGCTACAACTATTATTTCCATGATCTGCGCAAAGAAAAGTGTTTTTTTAACCGACATCACAGCCGAGAGGGCGGCGTTATGGTGTGGGGTGCTATTACGTACTATGGCACCATCGATCTTGAATTTCAAAGTGCAAAAATTATTGGTCCAAGCTATAAAACGTTATTGGAATCGGCTTTTCCGAAGCTCAGTGAACTATTTGGTCCCATATCTTGGATATTTCAACAGGATAATGCTCTTATACACAACGCCAGAGTAGTAAAGGAGTTCATTGCAAGCCAAAATGTTAATATTCTTGATTGGCCACCCTATTCGCCAGCACTAAACATTATGTCTGGGGTTGGTAATAATCTCGTAAGGTCTATGAAGGAGGTAGACAATTTGATGACAATCAGTCACTAATTCAGGCCATTAAAGATGCTTCGAATCAAATTTCGTTGAATTACATAAATTCTCTTTATCTCTCAATGATAACCCGTATATTTGAATTTATAAAACACAAAACTTCTTAAATAAAGTAAAATAAATTTTAAAAAACAAGAAAAACAGTTTTTCATTAAAATTAGTCAAAGTGCCTTTATTCAAGTGAACCAAAAAAAAAATAGCACATTTTTGGACTTGTTTTTATAAATTGCTCAAAAAAATATCTTCAGTTAAGAAACCACTATTGTCATGGTTTTTTTTTATATCTCAAGATGTCTCGCTTTCATTTCCATTTTAAAATTCTGCAATAGGTTAAAAATTGCAAAAGTTACAGGCTGCTGAATATGGAATTTTTAGTGACTTTAAATAAGTGAACCGGAGTGTATGTGACAGCTGCCAAATTTGCCACTTGCACAACAAAAACAATTCCACCAAATTTAAAAAATGCAATCTTACTGGGATACCCTTTACAGGATTCCACTCCAGCACTATTATTTAGACAAATATCGAACCGATAATATTGCTTTTGTTTTCCAAAATTCCTCCATGTTTAGATGGAAGCACAAATTTAAAACATAGTATATATATATGCCGGTTTTAAAAACATAATCTTACACTGCAATTCATTTTGCGAAAATTGGTTTAATGTTATTCCAAAAACCAGTCATGCAGGCAACCCTCTACTTGGAATTGATTGAACTGTCATACATCACAAGTTCAAATTTTAGTCAGTCTCACTTTGCTTGTTTTTACTTTGATTGTTATTTGCTTGTTTTTAAATTCAAATCTATAAAATCGTACATCTTTCTAAAAAAAACTTTTGCTAGTTATTTAATAAGATTATTTTTAGAAATGTATGCAAATTCAAGGCTGTCGTCCATCCTTAAACAATTGTTATTTGATGTTTGTTCAACTTTCAACCACAAAGTTGTCCCAGCTGTTGCCAACATCTCAAGTACATTGCTATGTAATGTTATTTACAACATTCTACGCCATTAACTGTGACTCACAACAACACTTCACCAGCAGACTTTCAGCCCAAAGTTATTTCAGTTTTTATTTGAAGTTACGCACTTTTTTTTATTACTCTCCCTAGATAAGGTAATAATTTCTGTTGCCAACGTGAACAACATCAACTTTTTTATAAGTCACCAACGACGTCAACTCAAGCTACTAAAGGTTTCAGCAAACATGGGAAAATGTGACTTCCTTACTGTTCTTACTTCTTAAAGTAGAAAAGTGCAAAAAGGAAACAGCGAAATATTAAAAAGTTTATGATTACATTTTGAAACAAATAATACAATGATGGCAAATGTTGAGTGTGGTCTTTGCTTCACTTAGAAGTCAAACATTTTTGAGGAAAATGTTGGTGACATTTTTCCTCAGGGACAATTGTCAAATTAAACGTTATGTCTCTTTGTCATTTCGTAATCTTTAACGTACAATTCTTTAGCTAATAATAGCATTGAAACATTTTTGATCTCAGGATGGACTTGAATTATCTTTAATTGTTAGTTTGGTGGGTTGGTTTTGTGTGAATACAGTGGTTAAAAATGACAGAAATTGCAATTAATTGAAAAATAAGGTCATCACTGGGCCAACCCTATTGACTGTCACCCAAATTATCGTCAATGCAAGAATAGAATGCTAGAATGCAAATGAAGCGGAATCAATAGATTGGAGTTAGCTGAAATCAGCTCATATCCGTCCTAAACAAGCTATCCGTGTTAAGTCGAATTTTCCTAATTTTTTCTAAGGTACAATTTACTCGATTTAAATATTTTTTCAATTTTAACTCGATAGTTCAATTTAATTTCGAAATTACTCAATACACACTGAAAAATATCGGCCCCAGCAACATATTGCAGAAAACATGTAGATATTTGCGAGCACTGTTTTCATGAATTGAAGATCGGCTGCTTTTTTGTTTCTTTGTTGTATGTGTCGTATCTGTTTTTTGCGGTTTTCAACAAAAAAAAACACATTTGGGTCTCAAAAACATATATTATAGCCTATTAATCATTGTGTCTCAAACATGTTATATTGAATAGCAAACACAATGTGTTTGGGCACGAGCAGAGTATATTTGCGACAAGCTACAAACACGTTATATTTGCATCCAAATAACAAAAAAATACAAATTTTTCAGCGTGTAGATACTTTCAATTTGGTTAGATTACGTAGAAGTGGCTGTCACTATTGACACACTGAGCCCAATGATGACCGGTGTGATATCGGGTTTTTCAATAAGAGCGCTACAAAAGTTTTTTTAAATAAAACAAAACCGATTTTAGATACCAATGAAATTCTTTATTCCAGTTAAAGTACGTTCGATGCCATTATGTATGGAACTCGATTTCTTTTGCATGGCTACCACGGGCACGCTTGCAGAAGTCCAGACGCTGAACCCAATTTTCGACGGTTTTCAAGCATAAATCGGCCGATACTGCTGCAATTTCACGTTCGATATTCGTACGAAGTTCATCAATCGTCGCTGGCTTTTGGACCACATAGACCATAGACTGGACGTAGTCCAACAGGAAATAATCTAACGGCGTCAAATCGCACGACCGAGGCGGCCAATCGACTGGGCCATTTCGTGAGATAACACGTTCACCAAACTTGGTGTCCAATAAATTGATTGTGGCATTCGCTGTGTGGCTTGTGGCGCCGTCCTGTTGGAACCACATATCCTCCAAGTCCATATTATCCAATTGGGGCCAAAAATATTCGGCTATCATTGAACGGTAGCGATTCGCATTCACAGTAATGTGCCGGTCTTGAACATCACGGAAGAAGTACGGCCCAATGACGCCGCCGGCCCATAAACCGCACCAAACCGTAATTTTTTCGGGATGCAATGATGACTCATGGATTACGTGTGGATTGCTGTCTGACCAATAACGCATATTTTGCTTATTGACGAAGCCATTGAGCCTGAAATGAGCCTCATCGCTGAAGATGATTTTCCGATGAAAATCCGAATCATTTTCAAGTTGTTGGTCAGCCCAATTCACGAACATACGACGCTTATGGTGGTCAAGCGGCTTCAGTGCTTGCGTCAATTTGATCTTGTAAGGATGTAGGCCAAGATCTTTTCGCAAAATTCGCCACAACGACGTCACAGAGATGCCCAACGCTTGAGAACGACGTGTGAGAGACACATTTGGGCTTTCTTGAACTGAAGCCTCAGCGGCAGCAATATTCTCGACACTACGGGCACTTCTTTGTCTCACTGGCACGGGAACATTTTGTACTGTGCCTATGGATTCAAATTTGTCCACTAGACGCTCAATTGTTGATCTGGTAGGACGATTATGACGACCATAAAGTGGACGTAGCGCTCTTAAAGTTGAGGCCACTGACTCCAAATTTCGGTAGTAAATTTTAATAATTTCGACTCGTTGTTGGCTCGTATATCTTTCCATGATGAAATGGCAAACCTTACTGAAGAGAAATGTCAAAAGATTTACTTTTGTAGCGTCTCTGTTGAAAACCCCTTTATAGCGGGGTTCCCTTGAACCCGTAAATTGATATTGAATAGATAAGAGGCATTCAAACAGTATGATGTGTCAAGATGTTCAAACAGTAGCATATAAGATGTTTGTCGCTTTCGTCGTCATTTTCATCACCATAGCTTCTGAAGCAATCATAAGCTGAGATTCCAAGTCCAGACGAGTGTCTGCCTGTTAAACACTGTCGAGTGAGATATATTGTCTATTACTGGATATCAAGTTTAGCTTACGATTATTTCGTGCTTCCAGATCATATAGCATTCGCATGTCTCAGAACTTCGATTTTAAGCATGAGCTTGCATACAGAAAGGGGCACACCCACACGCCCCATATCCAGTGGAACACATAAGGTAATCCTCAATCCCGCCAACTCATTTGCTTAATAGCTACGTGGAATATGTCTGTAACTCGGCACTCATATAATGTGGCTATCAAACTAAAGGGTGTCTCAGTACGATTGCACTTTTTAAATTTTGTATAATTTTTTTTTGTGCAAGTGGCAACTCTGACATTTGGCAGCTGTCACATATATTTATTCCGATTATTAAAAATGGAGGGCTTTACGAAAGAACAGCGCGTTATATAGCCCCGTATTCAGTTCTTGCGAAATGTTCGTAAGTAATTTTGTCATTTGTCTCTAACGGAAAATTTTGTTACACGGAGTTGCCACATACCTCTGATTTGCCTTGCAAATATTTCATTAATAATTCATCTTCGCACTCCTTAATATTTTTAATACATGTGGTATTACTTTTGTTTACTAAAATAATCGAAGTGTCAAAATTAGGGTCCCAAACAATTACCAAACAATTGGTTTCGTACGAAATAATTTGGCGTAACAACCCTGTACTTGATTTTACCTACGAAATTTTCGCAAAGACCAGAGTACCAAGCAAATGAAAAGTGCACGAAATTTTCGGTTCATGAAATTTTCTTTATTTTTTAGACACGTACTTCTTATGGCAACGAAAATTTCATAAAAACTGAATACCGGGCTTAATTGTGAAAACTTATTGCAAACATTTGGAAAGTTATCCTGAGAAATTTTCAGTAGAGAAAGTGCACCTAATGTGCCAACCATTGGAAGAGTGGTCAAACAATTTGAAGAAATTGGGTCGGTTATGGGTAGTAAGTCTCTTGGTCGTCAACGTACCGGTCGGTCTCTTGAAAATATTGCTGCTGTAAACGTGACTGTCGCCGATACCCCGAAAACATCAAATCGGCATCGTTCTCAATAACTTCAAATTTAATGCGTACAAAATTCAGCTTACTTAGGAGCTCAAACTAGGAGACCATGGAGCTAAGTGAAGTCAATGCCTATTTTTCAAAATAACTCATCTTCTCCTATGAAGCGCCTATCCATCTGAATGACTTCGTGAATGCACACAATTGTCTAACTTGGGGCTCAAAAAATCCTTATGCAAACCATGAGAAACAAATACAACCACAACGAGCAACTGTCTGGTGCGGAGTTTGGTCAAACTGCGTGATTGGAACTGTGACTGTGAACGGCATTCGTTATAGGAACATGATAACGGAGTTCTTGTGGCTTCAACTGGACGGCATGGATCTGGACGACAGGTGGTTTCAGCAAGACGGCCTCACCTTCCACACCGCGCATGAAACAATCGTTTGATTGCAGCAACGATTTCCAGAACACATTATCTCAAGAAATTCTGATGTCAACCGGCCACCAAGATCATGCGATTTAGCGCCGTGCGATTTCGTTCTTTGGGGATTTTTGATATCTCGGGTTTATGCGAATAAACCAGAAACAATTCCTGAGCTCAAATCCGAGATCCAACGCGTCATCGGTGAGATACAGCCACATGTCTGTGAAAAAGTCATGGAAAATTACATTAGAAGAGTAATGACCTATGGTCAGAGCTGTGGGGCCTGTTGACAGAGATTTTATTCCATACTTAATCGGAACATGTCTTCTCTGCTATCCTATAAAAAAATCAAAACTTTCTCAAAAAATACCTGTTTCTATTTTACTTGAACAGCTCATTTAAAGATGGGCGGCAGTTGTGGGCCGAACTAGAAGTGAGGAATTAAGATTACAGATATTTTATAGCAGCCTAACTGTCACAGTAGAAGTTGATACCACAGGTGGTGTTAAGATTTTGTCACAGCCACAGGGCAATTTTTCCGATTGCCATAACTTCTGCCTAAAATACAATACAATGGTCTGGCAGACTTTGTTCCAGAGCCACATCTTTTTATTAAACCCCAAAACCTACTGTGCTATCTAATTTGGAATCATCAGCATAGAAACCTTATGTAACCTGGTATGTGTCCATTCCAATCTTGCCAATCCGGGATATGAATAGAGAAGTTTCTCTCAAAGGACGCAGTCGATGTCGTGTAATCCACTCTTATTGTGGATTGCTGCAGATCCTTTCATATCATCCATCCCAATGAATGCATTAGGCGGAATGCCGACGTTGCCGCCATTTTCCACTCCAGCAAATCTAGAGATAACATGTGAAGGATAATCCCCAAACCCCCGGTGGGAGCACTCGTGATACACACCATTTTCATTCTCTAGCTTTCCGAGTATCAACACACATAGGTAAGTAGATTTTTTCATTACCGGGCATCAAACGACAATGCCGTAGAGCAATATTGGGTGCACAACAGCTGTATATATCCAGTAAACTATTTTCGGGAATTGGTTCCAGCATCCTCCGATGACCCTTTTATGCGAAACTGTGGAAAATTGTGGCCCTACTGATCCTAGTCGTAATGTTGGACTTGAAACTTAGCTTATTTAGATCAATGTTCTACCACAGAGGTTTCATCTTGCCTCGATAGAAACCTGTGGGCCATGCGGAATCAAGTGCGGTAAGATAGTTAACCTCAGCGGTATTAACATATTCAGACAGGTGAATGATTTACATGATAGGATTCAAAATTTGTTTGTACTTTGTGCAATTTGTTCTTTGAACGCTCCTTGGAATTGAAAAAGTGACTATGTTCGGCGAGAGTGAAAACTCTACGTAACGATGGTTGGAAAACGAATGCTCAGTCGGCTCCTTCCATCATACATATGATCAACGCAAATGTTTCCTGTGCTGGGATGGTGACATCAAGGGCCTCGTGTCTATCTTTAGTTCTTGTTATAAATATAAAGGTTAGTGGACAAACCATACTCTAAAAGTGTGTCTCCTCTATCATTCATATTGATACATCCCCCAATTGCGCATTGACGTCCACACAAACAAAGGGACCTACTTCCTTTCTTCTATAAAATTCTACAAATTTTTTATGTGAGCAATTTAAATATCAAATAAGTTAATTCAGTTTCGACTTGACTATTTTTAAATTTAAACACAAATATAATATAATATAAATATAATACATATAATATATGTAATAACACTGTGTGTAATTTTTTAAGTCATTGAGATATAACCATATACGGACACCACTACGTGATAAAAGGCAAAAAGAGACCCGTGTCTCCCAGTTTTGCCCAAAGTCATGGACTTTTATCTTTATGGGCCCCCAAAGATTTGGGGCCTCGGTGGCATTCTTGCAAAAAAGTGATCATTCTGTCAGGCTCATATCTTGCAAATAGTTCGGAATTTTGATTTACTTCTGAGGGAAAGTTGTAGCTATTGTCATAAAAAACAAAAATTGTGAACATATAAAATCAAAACAACTTCATCATCAAGGTCAGAATCGCAAAAAACTTTAACAAATTCGATTTTTTACCTTTTTCCGCTGTTCAGGTCCATACGTAGCAAACGGTTCAAAATTTAAGGAAACAATCAACCTAAGATCTCAATAAACAACTTTCTAGAACATATTAACTTCCTAGAAATGATTCATAATACCGTTTATGTAGCGCTAAGGTAGCCGGAAAGTTGAAAAATTTCCCGAAAATTTTTTAATTTCACTGTGTGTAATTTTTAAAGTCATGGAGTTATAACCATATACGGACACCACTACGTGATAAAAGACCAAAACAAGACCCGTATCTCCCAGTTTTGCCCAAAGTCGTGGACTTTTTTTTATGGGCCCCCAAAGATTTCGGACCTCGGTGGATTTCTTGCAAAAAAGTGATCATTTTGTCAGGCTCATATCTTTCAAACCGTTCGGAATTTTGATTTACTCTTTGAGGGAAAGTTGTACCTCTTGTCGTAAAGAACAAAAATTGTGAACATGTAAGATCAAACAAACTTCAAACTTTTTTGCAAAAATGACACCGAGGCCCCAAACCTTTGGGGGCCCATAATAAGAAAGTGCATGACGTTGGGCAAAACTGGGAGACATGGGTCTTTTTTTTTGTCTTTTATCACGTAGTGGTGACCATATATGGTTATATTTTTGCATGTTGCACTGTGTAATAATATATGCAATTCCAGTTTAATTTCACAACAATTTTGTTAAATATGTGTCTTGATAACTAAATTGTTAGTTGTGTGGGCTTTTTGGTAATTTCAGTGGAATGACAATAAAACAATTTATTCCATATTTTTGCCGACGTTTCGTAGTCTGTTTGACAACATCTTAAGGGGAGAATTTATTGGATTGTTATACTACATTAACTGGATTTTCAGTTCATTTTTGTAATAAAAAAAATATATAAATAACATAAAGGACGAGCAGAATTGTATAAAAAGTGTATAATTATTGGCACTTAAGCCTTAATGCACAGAACCTTTTTGCGATTTATTTATTTCAGTTATTATAAATGTAAATCGAAAAACCAGTTAATGTAATATAGCAATCCAATAAAGTCTCCCCTGAACATTTTGTCAAGCAAACAATGAAACGTCTGGACAAAAAATGTGGAATAAATTGTTATATTGCCATTCCACTGAAATGACAAAAAAACACACACACAACTAACAATTTATGGGGTTTTCGTTTCTAAAAAAATAATGTTGCCCTCGTATGAGGCGACATTTAAAAAATGTTGCCATCGCCCCTACAAAGTTCAGCCTTTTTTGGAATGAGAAACGAACTTTGAAATGTTGCATTTTCTCACAACTGTATGCTCCCTTTTGCATGTCTTTATTACCTCGCTTAACTACGTTATTCGACCAGTGTATATGGTCGATATTATTAATTAATACAATACAATATTAATACAAATAACATTTGCCGTTATTCCCGCTTGATCAAAAATTCGACCAGTTTGTTTGAGAAGTTTGTTTCGCGTGAATTTAACTGAAGTCGTTTAAATTACCTTTTGGGCACCCCACAAAAGGTAGAAAAATTAGCTTAGCGAGGACATTACTTGCACACTATTCGTTGTGCGGTCGGTGCGATAGACAGTTATTTGTCGTAAATTAGCTTACACCAGGTGGAATTACAAAAATTGTTGATTTAAATTTTTCATTTCGTTCAAAACTTGTGAAATTTAAACGTATTTTCAACTTTTTTGTTATATTGTTTTGTTACCATACAAAGTATTTGTGGTGTATTTAAAAAAAATGTAAAGCACAAAACAAAATGCCATTGCTGATTTGTTGTTGGTTGGTTTGAGCCGTTGCCTCTATCTGGTGATATTAAAGCAATACTTTTCAACATCCAACCGCCCATCTGCAAAACACCAAATATCATCAATTTACTAAGAGAGTTGGCTACTCTATACGTGTTTACTCTATAAATATTTCCAATTATTTCTTAATTTATAATGAAAATCATAATTTTTTTTTAGAAATTTCCTAGTTTTAATTGTGAATATTATTTAATATTTAATAATAATTCTTCTTTGAAATTTAACCAACAGAAAAAAACTTCAAATTTTATTTAGAATTTCTCAATCTGAAATGATATTAAATAATTTAATTTTGAATCTACTCAATTGCAATTAAATATTTTCAAATTCAAATTAAATTTTCATAATTTAAAATAATTTTTCAAAATTTCAGACATTGTAATTAATTTTATATATTGTTAATGTGGAGACAATTCAAACTGATTTGGAATTTTCGAAGTTCTATTGGGCTGGGAAGAAAGTAATTTCGGTTTTTTTGTTCAAAATAAATTTTTATTATTTTATTCAACTAGTTAAATTCAATTAAAAAGTGAAAAGACCGAAATGTGCAGAATGAATAATGAATCCCGAAAATTTTTCTAGATGGTAAGAAGATCGAATAATGGGCTGCCCTCCTGAAATGACGATAATGGGTATCTGGTGGCAGATAAGTAGTTTGTGATTTAAATGTGCAGAGATCACATTTCATCACTACTCTACTCAGATTCTTCCACTGAAGATCAGGAGGTAATAACTGTAGTATAAATAGTACCCCCCACCCCTCCAGACAGGTCGTGATTAGTATGGCAATTTCCCGGCTTAAGAACAACTAAGCCAATGGTGTGGATGGGCTACTCGCGGAGCTTTTTAAGGCCAGTTGCGAAGGACTGCTAGCCCACATGCATCAACTTATATGCGGTGTATAGTTGGGTGGAATCTATGCCTGATGATTGGACTCTCAGCATATTATATCCTTGTATTCAAAAAAGGTGATCAGTGTGTATGTTCCAACTACCGCGGTGTCAGTCTTTTATCCATCGCGTATAAGGGCTTGTCGGGCGTATTATGTGAAAGACTAAAGCCAATTGTTGAAAACCTGATTGGACCTTATCAGTATGATTTTAGACCAGAGAAGTCCACGAATATTCACGATACGCCAAATACATACCATCATTTTGATGATTACAAAGCTGCTTTCGATAGCCCCATACGGGGAAAATTGTATGAAGCTATGTCTGAACTTGGGCTTCCGGCAAAATTGATCCGCCTCTATAGATTGACGCTGACCAACACCAAATCAGCAGTGAAGGTTGGGAAAGACCTCACCGAACCATTCTGTACCAAGCGAGGACTGAGACAAGGCGACACACTTTCGTGCAATCTCGTCAACATCTTAATGGAATAAGGAAAGGCCATCAACACGAAAAGCCCGTCGACTTGATCCGCACGTCGACAACGTCGGTTTTCGATAACGTACCCGATTGAAGCAGGAAAAGATGACGACCAAGACTAGTTCGATGTATTCTCTCCTGTAGCAAAATCGAAGTAAAACGGAAATGAATTGACCGATATGCTTTGACTGTGAAATTGGAATTCAGCTATTCAGAAGCTACAATGAGAAGATATGATGCCGTTGTACTCAAAGTTGTAATTAGATTTGGAAAAAAACTAGACAAGGGAGTTGCATTTATCGACAGTGATATATTACTCCGTTCCTTACGAAGATTTTGAATATAGAAACTTTTGCATTTACACTGATTACACATATCGCACCTTAGACACTAAATCACAATCCAGAAAATCTGCTACAAAGGATTTCCCATTCAAAAAGCTTTGCACACTCGGAATAAATGAAAATCCGAAGGAGCGAGATCAATACTATGCGGTTGATGTGACATCACTTCACATCCAAACTCGAAACTTTTTTGCTGAGCCTGCAAATATGTTTGAAGCTTAGCGTTATCGTGATAAAAAAAACACTCCATTGCGATTTACAATTACAGGGCGTGTTTCTCTCAGTGCCCCTTCAAGGTTCGTTACCTGCTGGCAATAGACAGCAGAATTTGTGAATTGGTTTTTAGGAAGCGTTGAAAAATAAATTACTCCTATAAAATCCCACCAAATGAACAAGATAACCTTTTGTTTGGTGCAGTTTAGCTTTTGATAAAGTTTGAGCGTCTTCATCGTTCCTGGACCAGGTTCTCTTTCGGTTGACATTGTTGTAAAGAAGCTCTTTGTCATTTCCAGTGACAAAGCATTTTAAAAATGTATAATTTTTGTTGCGTTTGGGCAATAACTCGTAAGTGCTTATCACCTCTGTTAAGTGGATATCAATATCAAGCTTAGTGCTAAGTCCAAGGCGTTTCAAATGGTTTTCAATGGTCGGGTGAGCCAGCTTCAGATTGTATGCAACTTCTCGAACAGAAATGTGTCAGCAAGATTTGATAACAGCTTTGATGTCGCCTTCATTAATCTCATTTGTCCTAAATGACACGGACATTCGTTACGGACTCATAACGAATTCGTTTGCGCATGAAATTCCTCTCGAAATCGCGAATTGTTTTTTCTAATTTTTCCCAACGGACTTCATATTCGAATCCGTTTCGGGATCGTTTTTTGTAAATAATATGGATTCGAGGCGGACCCGTTTTTATAAATTTCTGCAGATTCCAAACGGAATCATTCTGTTTTTCAAAATAGGTAATTAACTACATATATTTTCTACACACAGAGAAGAGATTCCTTGTCACAACTATATTTGGCGGTTCATTGGACTATCACATTATTCAGTTGTGATATGAAGCAAATACTTTGAAAATAAGTACAATTGCCAACGGTATTTAAATTTGTTTTGCATTTTTTTGTAGTGGTAATTCAAACTAAACTACAAATTATAATTGCCATATAACTAATTTGCCCCCATGTACTCGTATGATTCTTAAAGTACTGTGAACATCCTTTATATAGATATTCCATATCAACCAATTTAGCTAAATATATTACAAGTATTAGGCAGCAAATGGAAAATAAACAAAAGCTATCGTGCACAGTGCTCATGTATTTAGTTTTCTATCACATACATTTTCTTTCATTAGGAATTAGTGTAATATTTTTTTAAATCGATGCAGAGTGAATTTAATTAGTTTTGGAAAATATAATTTTTATACTTTTGGAGCGCATACAGCTTGGAGTAATACTACAAACTTTTATTTAAATTTAATACTACAAACTTTTATTTAAATTAAATTTAAATAAATTTTATGGTTTCGTATCTGTTCAAGCAAATGCAACTAAACTCAATTACGATAGAAATAAGCGAAGGTTACAGATTCAAGACAAAAACTTTAACAAAGTTCACGCACACAGCTTGCAGATATGACTCCGAATTTATATTATGTTCTATCGTATGTAACTAACCCTATATAGTTAATTTATAATCGATAAGTACGATTCCCACTTCACTGAAAGGGTAGGTAGATTAATATCAATAAAAGTTGGTTATAGCCAACTAAATATGTTGAAGCATTTGGGTACATACAATTTTTACCCACACAGAGTAGAGATTCGTTGTCACAACTATATTTACAGCCAACTGAAATTTGTGCGGTTTCTAAGGACTATCACATTATTCAGTTGTGATTACCAATAATTCTGTTCTTTATCACCAAATGTTGTGCATATCAATTGATTTTTTAATTCAGTTTTGGTTGCAAGAACTGAAATATTTAGTTGAAACCACAGCAACAATAAATAAATGCGTTATGTCAATCGTGTTTTAGTTGTAGCAATCAAATTATCTTGTAGTGGTGAATATTCTATTAGTTGGACGAACGAAAAATGTAAAAACTAAGCCGGTTGTACCAAATAATATATTGCTATGCTCAACTAATTATGTCCTTGAATTTAATTGCTGCCACAGCCATTTGGTGATTATCAATTTTATACAAAAAATTTAAAAAAAAATTATTTTTTATTAAAATTGTGTATTTTATTTTTGAATATAAACAAAACTATTATTATTTATAACCAGGGTTCGTATTTCGTGCCCATTTTTGATCGAAAATATGAAACAATTTCTATATCTCGAAAACGGAGCGTCCAATCGAAAAAATAGCAAATTTTTAGGGGTTTCTAATGGTTTCTCACAAAGTGTTCCCATTCGCATAAACTAATTTTGGGAACGAAGTTCCTTATCGCACGTTGCGGGATGGGGGCTAAATGAAAAAATTTTAAACAACTTTTTTAAACCGTATTATGCTACAATCCAGTCTACAACCCAGTATTATTCTGCATACTTTTAGGATTTGGTAATATAGACAGTCAAAATTTCTCTTCACTCAAATGTCAACAAACACAACGAGTGAAACCCTAGTCATTCTCTGTTCTCTCTCTTAGTCTCTTTATTGAATATTTCAATACACGAGCAGGTTTTTGATAGTGTTATTTTATATAACTATACAAATTCCAACCATGTTGAAGTAAAATTACATAAACTATGCAAAATGTATGAATTAATCAAGATATGACGTGTGAGAGAAATGCCTTTGAGTGAATTTCTAGCACTTTTTGGTTCTCTTTTACCAGGGTTGCGAAATTGCGCACATCTTCTGGCCGTCTAATTCTAGATCGTCTTTATATTGAATTTATATTGCCGGCCGGATAGTACGCACATGTAATAACTAAAAAGTTGTCGCAGTCAACGGGTATGTTTATGGCGCATGTCTCTAAAGCATCTAGCGAATATCTAATTTTGTTATCGTGACTGTAGTATTGTATGTTATTCCTGATTATTATAGCAGTTCTCCCAACCCTTGTTGCATCAATTCGATATTTGCTTATGATTTTATAATTTTTAAATATTACATTATATCTATGGTTTAATTATGTCTCATTTAATAGGATAATATCTACTATCTACCTACTCTTAAAAATTTACCTATTCTTGAAAAAATGACAAATTCTAAAAATATTACAATTTCTTAAAAAAGAAATTTCTTCCAAAAAATAGATTATTATAAAAAGTACCTTTTCTTATGAAAATTCCTTTGTTATAAAAAGTACATTTTCTTACGAAAATTCCTTTGTTATAAAAAGTATCTTTTCTTACGAAAATTCCTTTGTTAAAAGTACCTTTTCTTAAAAATAAAATATTACATTTTTTTTCTTGAGATAAGTAGGCTTTCTGAAAATAAGTAAATTTTGTTAAAAAATAACCTTTTCCTAAAAAGAGTACCTGTTCTTACAAAAGTACTTCTTTGTAAAAAAAAGTCATACTCTTATGGTTTTTCTTACAGAAAGTACTTCTTCTTAAAAATACTACCTTTTCTTAAAAAAACATTATCTTTTAATAAAAGAAGTACCACTCTTTAAAAAAGATACCTACATAATACATATTTCGGAAAATATAATACATATTCTTACAAAAAGGACCTAAAAAAGTTTTTTATTTTACAAAAAGTACATTTTCTTAAAGATCCATTTAAATTATCCTACTTTCCAACGGGCGCTTTATACGTGCTGCAACTAACTAGTACGTAATATATAGCGAAACAAACTTCGTTCCAATCGGGTGTCCCATGACACCTCATGTGATTTTTTATTAGTTGTATCTTCCGTTTCAGATGAATGAAGTTTTTGAAATACTCAAATTGGTTAATACAGTAGCAAATTTGGTAGTAGCAACTAATTCTGATTATTCTGATGTTTTTCCTATGTTTTTGTTTTTACAGGCTCGTACAAGGTTTGAAATGGATTCGAGAACTCTCATTTTGCATTTTTACGAACCACATCCGTTTTTGTGCACATCGGGATTTGCCAATAACATATCCAGTAACGTCATTGTAAGGGATTGTGGCTAAGACAATACTGTCGGTAAACGGCCTACACAAATATCAAGTCCTTATGTTGGTATATAAATGTGTGCATGATATTCGCCACCACACCCTATTGCTTTCTTTTAATCAGTCAAGTTTTAGCACAAGAAACGTGATCTAACGATTCAGAGATATAGATTGGAAAACCCAAAACTGCGCACTGATTATATCAGCGGTATTGAATATTACTCTATAAGACGTTAAAGGTATTTTGAGATTTAAAACATCATGCAAAGGTTATTTATTAAATAAAATTTAAACTCTGGTATTATACACTGTTTAGAAAATGTATATACCTAATATTATAGTAATTTAAATATTTAATCTAATTCTGTTGTAAATTATATTTTCACTTTTGTTTTATTTCTATTAAAATGGAGTAATTACGGTTGCCACTTGCCTCTATAATGCCTTAAAGGCACTGAAATATGTATGAATTCAATTACTTATGTACAAATAAACAAATAAACCTAAAACAAATTGGAAACAGTGTAGTAAATATTTCAACATTTTACAATCATCATATCTAAACCACTGTTTACTTTTATATTCTCAGAAATTTCGTAATAGCGAATAAAGTGCAACCCTCGGGCCATCTAGTGTCCTTAAGAGTTGCACGAAATAATAAAACAAAAACAACAACTAAAAGTACAACTTTTAATTTACAACATTGTGGCAAAAATGTCCACAATAAATTGCCTTTGCAATCCACCATTACATATTTATACAATTTTTGTTTATTAAACGATAAAATTGCACAGATAAGAGAAATAACACAGAAACGAAAGACGAGAAAACAGACAGACCCACGACATTTGAAATTCAAACTACAATACCCCATGTAAGTAAATACATAAGATCACAAGTACGTCCGTCCCGTACGTAGTCGCAATCGAACTCATGCTCGTACATCTTCTCTGTTAAATGGGTATTTGGATCCACACACATCCGCGGTGCTGTCATAAATTGTATAAATATTATGACATTTGTTTTGATTTCTTTATGGAAAAGACAAAAACAAAATACCATAAATTTCTTCCGTTTCTCGTATTGGTCATTTCTGCAAAAATTGTTTTCTTTTTCTCTCTATCTTTTAAAGTTAATTGCATTTTATATTTTGTATTTTGTTTTCCTTTTCTCTTTTGCCAGTTTCTGTTCGTGCAAGTATCAATATCCAAGTTAGTCCATCTGACTGAACTCTTTATGCCTATTGAACAGCAACGAGTGAGGGAGTGGAAACATCTTTAGCGTCTTCAAATCAAAGTGAAATGACGCTTGCTCAAGTGTGTATGTACGAATTATGTCTGTCCGGATGTCTGAATGTAATACTACATACGAGTGTGACTGACATATGACAAGCAAAGTGCATCAGCATCAGCATCATCATCATCATCTATATTCACATCTTCCCTTTTTCCGAGTTTGGGGTAGAATGTGATTTTTTGCGTAAATATCCATCCAGTTGTACTTTCAGAAGTTTTGAATGTATAACAAATTGCATTTAAGGGCAATAAAATAGCAGTCATGTTGGTAAATTAACACAGACATAAAATTTTGTATGCAGCTTTAGTTTCTAGTTTTTATTCACTTTAAAAGTAATTTTTGACAGTTATGGTCGTCCCAGGTGAGTCTAGTATGTTCTTACATCAGGCAATACAATCTATTTAAAATTAAAATGTTCGAGCGTTAGGCCTATTTTAAATTAATTTATTTTTCAGTATTTCACTACCCATTGGGTAGCCTCGTCAGGAAGATAAACAACAATTAATAATTAAAAATTAAGCAATTATTTAAAATAGACCCTACACTCGAACATCTCATTTTAAATAGAATACGAAAGGTCGAATAAATAATCACATTTTCAATCTATTTAAATTTTCAAAATTTTATGTAGTTAATGTGACCTGAAAAAGTGGGTTCGATCGCATCTTAAATATCTTATACATCCCTCGATAAAGGGCACCCATCTTAGTGATGGGGACACAGTGGAGTAATTGGCAATTAAAAGGCTTAGCAAAAAACTTTTCGGAACCGGTGTAAAACTGTAGGTCTCAATCAGTGAGTGTAAAACTAAACAGCCGCAGCTCTGATTAAACTCTGATTGTAAGAAGCTCTCCTTTATTTGATGAAATGGGTATAAATGTATATATATGTTAGACCATTTCTAATGACAATGCCTACAATAGTGAATTTTATCCCGCTTCAACAAACTTTCGTCGAAGAATGTTAATTTTATTATAATAAGCCCGTGAAACACATTGAGGCCAACAGACTGACATAAAATTGGCAATATATGTACTAATAATACTACCTGCCTACTCACGTACGCAATCACTCACTGTACAAGACGAACGGTAATTTACGATATCAACGAAAAAACGAGTGCTAGACATTATTAGAAAAAAGTACTCCTTATTGCCGAAGATGTCAACGAACGAGCTTAATAGTGACGCACAGAATCGAGGAACCGATTCTGCAGAACCGGTTCTTCACAAGAATTGACCGGAACGGTGCATGCAAGAACCGAATTACGGTTCCAAAAGAACAAAAAACGATTTCAAAATGAACCGAAAACAGTTCGTAAAGAACCGAAAACCGGTCTAAAAGGGCCGAAAAATATGCACAAAATACAGAAAAACGATTCTTAAAGCACTGAAAAGCGATTTAAAAGAACCATAAAACGGATCCAGAATAAGAGGAGGCCTCTTTAGGACAGCAATTTGCTGAGAACCGTAACCGGTCCTAATACCCGCTTCTTCTCAGAACCGAACTCGATAGAACCAGTTCTTCAAATACGAGGAACCCCACATCATTAATGCTTGCTCGGCTTGAATATTGCTTGGTTTCAACACCCAAACATTCACATCCATACATACGAACAATTATTTGACAGTCATCGGACAAAAAAGTGATATGCAGAAATAATTTCAACTACAACATGCAGTTTTACTTCTGTCTCGTGACTTAATTAAACACTTATTTTTAAGCACATGAGTGGGATTCATTATACGTCATCATGGAAAGAGTAATGCAAATATATGACTTCAGAATTACTTTGAACCTATCACCATCAAGTATCCGTCTAGCTCACGCGTTGTAAGAAGCTCTCACCAATTCCTTATTAGAATCTATAGGAAAAACACCGCAAAACAATCCAATGAATGTCGAAATGGAGCGAACTGAAGATGATGGCATCAATTGCCTTCCACCAATAGAATAACACTGCGTTTACACGATACAAGGTAATATAAGTATATATTAGTTGCGATTTACTGTCTTCGAAAATTCTGATACAGTGAAGAAAACAGTGAGAGAAGTGTGAGTATACTAGTAAAAAGTGTGAATGTATGGCTATTGTCTCCGCAAACTCGTCTCGTGTAAACGCCAACTATTACAAAGAGGATATCCAACAGGTGTAAATCGTTCACTGGAGGTCACTGAGGTAGCTCGATATATCATAGAGTTCGAGTTGTAGGTGCCAGAAAGTTCATCAAACGTAATTTAGAAACTATTAGCATCAATCAGAAATTACTTAAAATCCATTAGTATCAATCGAATCTAATTTAAATGTCATTAGTATCAAACAAACGTAATTTAAGAATAGGTAGTCTGGCGCAAATTCCTCCATGCACTATTTCGACGATTTTCCAACTTCAAAGCCGATTAAGTGTGGCATCACCACCCCTTCTTTCACTTAACAATACGTGGTCAGAGCAGCAATTTCGATGCTTAAAAATAGCAAAACTGCTGGAGCCAGTAGGCGCTGAAAAATCGGTACCTTTTTGTTGTTTGGATGCAAATATAACGTGTTTGTAGCTTGTTGTCGCAAATATAGTATGCTTGTGTCCAACCACAGTGTGTTTCCTATTCAATATTACATGTTGGAGAAACAATGATTGTTAGGTTATAATATATGTTTTTGTGACCCAAATGTTGAATATTGAAAACTGCTGAAAACAAATACGTGACACACAACAAAGAAGCAAAAAAGTAGCAAATCTTCAATTCATGAAAACAGTGTTTGCAAACATAAATGTAGATGGTTCCTGCAATATCAGCAATATGTTGCTGAGCCGATTTTCTTCAGCGTGTAGACCGTCAGGGACAACGACAACGAGACAGTCTATGGACAGTAAGTGTGGATCTGTATTTTTGCATTATTCTCTCAGTCAGTGAGTCATAAATATTCCTGAATGTGTGTGTAAATTGCAGATGAAGTGTTTCTTATTTTGCCTGATGTATTGCGTTTTAGTTTCATGTATTCAGTCGTCAAAGGTTCACCGGACAGGGGATATCAAATGCGCTTGAACAGTGAAAAAAGAATAATCGAAGGCTCGAACGGTTAAATGGTTTGTGATGTTACTTTGGTTTTTGTGTACGTGTTTGGTATATATGCATGTGTGCTACCAAAGTGAGAACGGTTTTGAGGAAAGAAACTGGAAAAGGCAACAACGTGAAGCCCTTTGTCTCTCCGAGCCTTTACTGAGAAAATCGGAACGGCCGACCATTTGTGAAATAAGTGTAATAAAAAAGAACACAAGTAATTTTTTGGGGGTAACCCTACATACAAAATAGCAACATGTCAATCTGGCATCACCATGGCATCCAAAGCTGCACGCCGCAACTTGAAACAATAACGTCTATCTTCAGCAAATCGCTAAAACGAGATATTAGACGAACCGGAAACGAAACTTTTCAAAATGTCCACTGTCACGCGAACTGTGTGTACAGTTGCACTGTCCTCCAGTTCCAATTCATCAATCTGCGGCAAAAAAAAAACCCCTCGTTGATCAGGGTTCGGTTTCGCAATAGCTCCTCGCTACATGGATTCTCAGTACCCCAGAAGTACACATTTTATTTGTATTATGAAAATGATGAATGATGAATTTCGATCGAAAATCGTCCACTGCGTCGTTGAGATTCAGGAGAGCGTGAGCGTAGTTTAGATGCGATTTAAGGCCTGCAAGCAGAAGCTGATGGACCTCCTACCCTTTGTAAGGGAATACTATCAAGTCTTTTAATGAAGAACGGGTATTGGTAAATGCGTGGAACTTCTTTAGCCACACCGGCGGTTCTTCTGTCACACGTTGGTACAGCGTCTTGTAGGCGTGCAGCTAAATGTTTTAGTGTGTGACAATTTGGCGTAGTACGGCCGGGAAATCTTAGCCGAAATTCACGCTGTGCCAAAATCACACGGGAATTATTCCGATAAAAAGTTGTCACGAGTACACCGCGTTCTTAAGGAGTGCAACTTCTATTCGATTGTCGACGTGGATTTCGTATCTGATTACTTCACAAATATCAAACAAAATTTGCCAAAGTTATAGCGTCTTCTGATAGGGTGATACATTTTGAGCCACTCTGTATCTTCCATGTTGTTTACGAGTTTGTTATCCTTGGACTAGAGTACGGACACCATGCATGGGTTTTTTTATTTGCATTGGATTTTAATTTGTATTACTTTATCTAATGCAAATGCAAAAGAATTACCGTTGTTCGCAATGGCAATTAAAAAACTTTTGCTCAGGCAATGCAAATGCAGGTTGTGGAATCTGATGGCAATTGTAATGAAATTTAGGAATCCTTTTGATTATTTTGAATTAGTTTGACTGCTGACAATTCTGCGTTTAAAGTATATTACATGTACAGGTTTGTGGTTTCGATAGGTATTGCCTCGTAGTACTTTCAAAGTCATAAACCTGTGCTGTATAAAATATTTCAAAACCAAAATTGCCACATATGAAGGAAATGTTTTGAAAATAAGTACAATTGCCAATGGTATTGAAAGTTTTTGGAATTTGCATTTGGACAGGAAATTCAAATTAAACAACAAATTATAATTGTCATATAATTAATTTTCCCCATGTATGACGGACACAAGTACTTATACATACGATTTGAAGTCTGAACAACTAAAAATTGTTTCTAAGGCTATTCAGGACACTGAATTCTATACTCCAATGGGTTTTTAAGACCGTATCATTAAATAAATTAATTTTTAATCAGGAATGATTTTTATTTATTCGGCCTTTATATTTCTACTTTTTTATTATATTATTCAAGCTCAAGACCATTCTATATCTCTTTCAATAGAGATACAGTTTTCAAAAAACAAAGTTTTGCAAAATGCATCCTCATAATTCCTGGCAAACCGTAAAGCTATTTCAGATTTAGACACAGATCGGTTGTCGGCGGTTGTTGGGAATAATGCTATTGAAAAATTCATCAAACTCATTTCAATTGAGAATTCCTCACTTTGCAATAGTTCGAAAAACATAGCAACCTAAACACACCAGTCAATATTTGCAAAACCTCCATTCCATCTCCAGAGAACCATCGGTTCCATTAGACATAATTTTTGCTGTTGCGTAAAAGACACCACAATTCTTATATGCAATAACAATTGCATGCGGTTTCGTCATAACTTCCGTACTACTTTTTGGCCCACTTTGACGGCTTCTAGGGGGCAATTCTCGACAGATATTGAATAATCCGTTATTATATTATTGTTGATGCAACCTGTAAATCATATATGGACACATTTGCTACATCTACCACTTCAACAATTATAGGGCCAAAACCCCTTGAAGAAATATATTTCCCCTGGTCGTCAACGGGTTAAATATTGATAAATCACAAACGAAGAGCGGTTTGACATCTGTTTCATGAATTAGAGCCCAACAGTTATCGTTCATCATTCCCCATTGGACCCAAATCCTTGGTATCGATTTTCGCCAAATTTTTCTGAAGCCGCTCTCCTACGAGGGCGGTCCCAAAACTAGTCGACCTGACGTATACATGCACTGAAAGAATGCTTCGTCGTTTGGATGAAACATATTCGTTACTGTTTTTACGTTGTTACAATGAAAATTTTCGTATATCAGACAATTTGGTAGTCGCTGCAGCGAAAAATTTCATACATGATTTCTTTGACAATTTTTCATTTCGTTGCGGCAAGAACTTACTTGTCGTTCCTGCAACAATATTATTTATTTTGAATTGTGTAGAAAAATGGGTTAAAAATAAAAAAAAATAAAGTGCATGAGATTTAAACTATTAATATCAGTTTATGTGTTTATGGTTAATGTATGAGAAATTCATACTATAAGATTACAAGTCATGAACATTTTTCCAATTGAAAAATGGTGGGTTTTTTGGCTGGTAATAATAGACAATTCAGTTCAACACACACTCACTGGCATGGCTAGTTTCGAAATCCGTGACAAGTTCATCATCAGATGCCTAACTACTGTGCCTGAATTGATACCATCGGTTGAACATCAATCGTATATACATATGTACAAACTCAATTCTGAAATTCACACGTGCGAATTAGTATCGATCGAAGATCCCTAAGTATCAACATCAATGATTATTTTTATTAAATATCTATTTTGGAGATTTGCCAACATTTACAGTTGACGAAACAATTTCGTTACTGCAAGGAAACTAATTTTTCTGAAGATAAAGAAAAAAAAGCGATCAAAAAAATGAGTGAGCGTAAAAAAGAGGCCAGTTAGAGAAAATGGTGAGCGTGAGTGCTGGGTCACGTACACATCATACATCAGTATATTTGCTACAACCGAAAGTGGTAGACATATTTCTCCGCCGGAATAATTTAAATTAATTAGTTCAACTTTGTAAAGTAATAATATTTTATTCCGAAAAATAAATTGTGTGAATTTGTGTGTTTGCTGTTTGCTGTGTTAGATAAACAACCAGAATGCAAGGAGCAACACGACAGCAATAAAGTGAAATATGTAACTGAACATTTGTGTGTGTGTATGAGCGTGACGGTACAAATCGTAACAAAATGTTCGAGCGATCAGTGTCTTAATTGATAATAATTTAAGAAACAATGATGTGGTTCTATGTTAAGGAAAATTTTTAACATCGATCAATTGCTGTGATGAAATCCATACGGGAGTAGAGCTTATGTTTATGGTAAGTACAGACATACATACGTAGATATGTACATATCTTAAATATAAATCTTAATAATAAATTCCTCATATTTGTTTTTAATTGCAGGACCTGAGTACAACGGCCACAATAACACTCAACCCCTCGACTACCATAATCTTTCTCCAGACGAGTGGAATGATTATAATATATTTAGCAAATTCAAACCATTTTCGAAACAAA
This sequence comes from Phaonia tiefii, assembly GCA_963931995.1. Lineage (NCBI taxonomy): Eukaryota > Metazoa > Arthropoda > Insecta > Diptera > Muscidae > Phaonia > Phaonia tiefii. The sequence goes on from OZ008367.1 coordinate 92,059,258, forward strand.
AATTCAATTTTTTTTATCAAAACACCTGCAATGTAATACTAACAGTGTATTTATGTATAATAAACAATAAATAATTTCAAACAGACTTTAACACATTCACTACAGCAATGAAACAAAATCATTGCAGCAATGAAATAAGTTCATAGCATCAATGAAACAAATTCATAGCTGGAATGAAACAAATTCATTTCAGCAATGAAACAACCTCATTGCTGTAATGAAACTAATTCATTGCAGCAATGAAATAATTTCATTTCAAGAACGATACCTATTCATTGCAACAATGAAACAAATTCATTGCAGTAACGAAACAAATTCGTTGCAATAATGTATGAAGTTCATTGTTTTAGTAGAGTGTTTGGCGATGTTTCACCGCAATAAACCCGAATGTTTGCGGCGATTTGGATAAGACATGGGTCCCACCACTTCACACCTGAGACAAAGCAACAGTCAAAGCAGTGGCCTAGAATGGGAGAATCGTGTCCAAAGAAGGCGAAGGCGGTTCCAGCTGCAGGCAAGGTCATGGCGTCGGGTTTTTGGGATGCGCATGAGAGAATTTTTATTGACTGTCTTCAGAAAGGAAAAAACATCAACAGCGAATATTATGCTAATTCATTGCAGCGTTTAAGTGCTGAAATTTTGGAAAAAGGGCCGCATTTAGCGAAAAAGAAAGTGTTTTTTCATCAAGACAATGTTCCCGTTCACACATCCACTATTTCGATGGCCAAAATTAATAAACTAAAGTTCGTATTTCTTCATCGTGCAGCTAAATTCGCCAGATTTAGTTCCCTCTAACTATTTTTTATTTCCAAACTTGAAGAAATGGCTCGGTAGTAAAAGATTTGCCAGAAATGAAGAGGTGGAGTCTGCGGTTGATGACTATTTTAAATAGTTTGACAGTTCTTACTATAAACAGGGTATGGAAGCTATTGAATATCGGTGGAAAAAGTGTATTGAGCTAAAAGGAGATGTTGGAGAAAAGATGTTGAAAAATAAAGAAAATTGTACCCACCGTTTTGTGTCTTCTGTGATAGGTCGGCTAGTTTTGGGACCACCCTCGTAGCTTGTCGCTGGTATCGCCACAGAGTATAGGGAAAAAATGGAAATGGCAATTTGCTTGCAACAATTTGCCAATTATTTACTTGAAATTCGGGGATTTGAGGCTACCGAGAAAGCTGTGAGCAACAGTTTGAAATGATGATCACGCTGCTGCTTTATTGGGCGTCGGCCATTCATTTTCCAACATCAGGTCCGACAAATATTACGCCTTTGATTTTTACTTATGACAATTTAGGAAACAACTTGATTCTATACTTAAATGCCGGCCCTTTACGGTTGAGGGTTTTAGCGAAGTTTATGTTTAATGTGAAGTTTGAATTCAATGTTCAGTCGTGTAGAGGAAATTCTTGTTAAATTTGAGACAATAAAGGATTTACATAATATTCCAACAGATTATAGATCTACTGATGGGAATGCAATCGGGTTTCATAAAATTTAGCTTATTGGTATCTGAAGGATAGCCATGCAAATTGACTATCATTTTGTGAAACAATATTGGCCAAGTCATTTTAATTATGAGCCAGGATAATAGAACGTTTCCTCTGCAAGACTCATTGTTTACACTTAATCAGGTTTAGTTCCTTGGATAAGAATGGTACCTTGTTTCGCTACCCGTTTTTGTAGTCTGCTACATTCTTGCCCACTAGTGTACAAACAACATTCATTCCTTTGCACACTCGAACCTTTCACGTTGTACGTCATTCAAAAGTAAAGAAGTACCATATACTTGTACTCCACGCTTCATATCAAACTAATCACAATCAGCAACTGATACCACCAGTAAGTTATGTTCTTTGCAGTTTAATGTTATTTTCATTTCACTCGTTGTCTCTCAACTGATTTTTTTCCCTTAAGCTTTTCTTTCGTTCTTTCTTTTTGTACTCGCGTGGTAATTAGCGATGTTGTTAAATATTAAATGAGTTGCACAAAATCTTATTAAACTGATATCTTTAAGTGGTCTTGTAAAGTAATGGGAACGAACATAAGCAGCAGGGAAGAGTGATGCAACATAAGACAAATGGGCTGAGGAAATTAGTTTATGCGAAATTTTCATGGTACTATACACAGTCCGTTAAGGATGTACTCTTTAGGAGACCAAATGGCATCTGCGGGGAGTTTTTAAAAACTTGATAAGCTATAAGCTGATATGCTTGACATTCGAGTAATATCTGTAGATGTGGGTGTCTTACGAACTTTAGCCTTAAAAGTATCTCAGGACGTGACGAGAGATTAAAGAGAAATTTCAGAAATTCAAACTTGGGCATTTAATAGAGGGTGTCCTAGTTACGTACATGTAGCACCATTCGGAAAATTGTAAAGACAATAATTTGGGTATTAAAGCTGACATGGGCTCGATTAGAAAATCCCATGACGCCAACTTGAAATAATGGTCTTCGTGTCTCTAATTCGTATAAATCGTAGTTCAGGAAAATTACGTGAGGCGTCATGGGACACCCGGTTGAAACGAAGTTCCTTTCTCTATATATTATGTACTAATTAGATCCAACACGCCTAAAGCGCCCGTTGAAAAATACGACAATTTAAATGGATCTTTAAGAAAATACACTTTTTGTAAAATGATAAATTTTATTTATGAAATTTTTTTTTTTTTGAATGTATTTTTTTGACGTGTTAACATCTATAGGCACGGGTAGGGCAATCTATCAAAGTGAAGACATGCAAACAAGACACAGCGTTAGCATCACATACGTGGTTGTTGTACAACAATAGTCTCTGCTTTAAAATAAGTATGATGGTATTGATGTAGCGGCAGCGAACAAACAAGCAGGTCGTCATATTATTTAATAGTATAGAGAACTCACGGAACGAATTGTATGACTCAAAACTACTGGCGACATCTGGCGAATGATTCAAAACGTATTACTCTCTTTTTGTCATAACTTCGTCCATTCATAATTTTGATGTGAAATATTTATGCTTTTTGTATTGTTTTCTGTAATAACATTGTCGAAATGGTGCATTTATAATGAAATATTCTAAAGAGAATAGAACTCCTTTATGATCTTTTATTTAGACTCTCTACATGAGAGCGGAAAGAGGGTGCAATAAGTTCTCTATACTATGCAATACTTTTGTCGTCGCTCTGTTTATGACAAAACAAAAACAATTATTTCAGTGATCTAAATATTGCTTTATTTATTTGAATAATATTAGATCTAATGTTAAAGCTGATGTAAGAAAAAAGAAAATGCAATAGCAAAAGAGCCCTCAGCACACAAACTATTCTTTTTTATATTTGCCAATGTAACATTTACTAATGTGTTCATACAAATCGAACAGGTACCGTGTAACAAAAAGGTGTTAACACATCGCCAGTGAGTTCGAACACTCATTGATTTTTTTTTCTAAAATGGAAGTTTAAATCACATTAATGAATGAACAGAGAGAAAATCAGAGACTAGTTTTAAGTTTAAAAAAAATTGTTAGTTATACTTTTGATTTTTTGAGTACGTAAGGAAAAAATTCTTATTAACTAAATATTCATTCAAAAAAAAATGCAACACTTTTGAATTTTAGTGTGTTAATCAATTTTATTTTGTAACGGCTTTCTCGCATATCAAGTCTAATGTTTGCGGCGAAGATGGCATGGATCCTAGATTCGTTAGAGGTATTTTACAGTACATATCACTACCTCGGAGGTAAACTACACTATGTCGTTTTCGTTAACTTTTCAGTAGAGCGGTGGTCATTGACAAAAAACCTGTAAACTAGGGTTTTTGTTCTTTTGCATTTGAACGATGAACATTCGGTTCTTCTGTCTTAATGGACGCAATAATAAATTGGCGCTTTGCATCATTGTCCGACAACATTAAAACTGCTCTACTGAAAAGTTAACGAAAACGACATAGTGTAGTTTACCTCCGAGGTACTGATATTACCATACCCAACTTATGTTTTTAATACCATAATCACAACTAGTGTCTTTCCAAGGGCTTGGAAGCAGTGGAAAATTATTCCCATACCTAAAATTAGCCATGAGTATCGTCCAATTACTATATTAAGATATTTATCCACAATTCTTGAGAGATTACTGGACGAACATATTAATGATTAATCATTGTTATTTGCGTTTCAACAAAACCACCAATATGAAACCAGCAACATGAAAATTGAGTATTTTGGTTTTAGCTAAAGTTTAAATTTCCTTCCCCTCTTCAACAAATTTACCCGCTTCTACAAAACTTCACCGTATAGATATTGATAAAACTAAACCCTATATCACCAGTTTCAGCATTTAAGCTCCCTGCTTTCAACGTGCCGTACCTGCCACATGCGCACATAATCCATTTTCTTAAGGATTTCAAAATCTTGACAATGAACAGAATTTAGGTGTGTTTGCTTAGGCTTAGTATCTATCAACTAATGTCTAAAGCATTTTACTCCATTAAATTTAAAGGATGTATAAATAGGTATGTATATGTAAACATGTCTATACATGAGTATACAATACATAAAAAATATATATGACACACACACATAAACATATATCCTTGTAAATGTTAATGTGTATGAGTGTACATAAGATGGTTGGAGTTTACACAGATGTTATGACTTATTCAAAAAACGTGACTATTTGATGTTATCTAACATTAAATGGGTTTGCTCGTTTAGACTTGCAGATGTGTGTAAGTATTTTACATATTATATACAATTATATATATATGTATCTGTATATATACTTATATAAACATATGTATTGACATTATTACGCATTTAACAACATCCATCAAAATATGTTGTACTTAGAAATAAGAACAACCGAATTTATAACATTTTGAAACGTTTCTCGGAAATTTATAAAGGGTGTTCCAATAAAAATACACGATTTGACAAAAAAAAATAAAATAAATATATATTGACCGCGTGGTGATATTTTTACTGCGCTGTATTTTTACGTAAAAAAATAAATGGTTTCCCATTACATCCCATGAAGAAATTGGAGAGAGCTATTCCTCATACTCACTGATTAGGACCTACATCTTTACACCGATTCCGAACAGTATTTTGAGAAGCTTTTTCAATGCTAAATACTCACTATGCGAGGTGACCGCCGACCGCAAAGAAATTAAAGGTGGTCAGAGCATGGATCGAACCCAGGATCTCATGTACAAGAGGTGGGCTCACTAACCATTGCACCACCGAAGGCCAGTTAGGTATGAAGTAAAATATTCGGCAAATGCTTATCGCGGCTATGGCCAAAGGCCATTGCATCGCGAAATTTGAAGTTATTGTGAACGATGCCAAATTGATGTTCCCGGGATTTCGATGACACTCTCTTTTGCAGCAGTAATGTTTTCGAAATCCGGCCGGTATGTCGACGCACAGACGGGTTACTATCTACAATCGACTCAGTTTCTTCAAATCTGTTGATCACTCTTTGTATTTCTGATACATTAAGTGCACTTCTCGACTGATAATTCAGCGAAGTTTCCCCCATTTTTAAAATGGGTTTTCGTAATGGCAACGCATTCGTCCTGTGTGTTGCGCTCCAGTTTTAATAATCGGAAGAATCGTAGATGTCAGCTGTCTTATACCGGAACTGGTACCTGCACAGGAACAAAATTGCCAAAAAACATACACTTTTGTTGGGACACACTTTATAAGTTGTCAATGTCGGCCCTCTCATTTTCTCAGGACTGTTTCACTAATTCTTCACTAATTGAAAACTTGATTTCTTATCTCACAAGGAAAAATAAATGCGTTAACCAAATTTAACAAGAATTTTCCAACAGAGTCGTTATTGTCTTTCTTATACCCCTGACACATTTGTAGTATAAAAATCATTGTATGAATACTACATATGGTTTAACATACTACAATATAGTGACACACATGTACATTGTGGTTTCATTTGACATTTGATCATATTTGACATTTCATCATATGGTAAGAAAAATGGAAAAAGAAAACAAGAAAAAAAATTTGCTTGTTGCAATGAATAATTATACTAAAATTATTTATTTATTTTCCCTCCAGATATCAATAATAATATTAATATATTTTGTCCCGAAGACATTTCTTTTCGCCGGTTTCGACATTTTAATTAATAACAAATAAATGATTAACAGCTAATCAAATCACAGCTGATCAAATGACATTTGATTGAGCTGTGTTTAAGTGTTTTTTGTCCAGTGTTAGAAAGCGTTTTTTTTGGAGCTATGTTTAACCATATTTATTACAATACTACATTTATGCTACGTTCCGGAACGCAGTATACAAACTATAATTAAACGCCCTATAAACCAGTTTGTTCAATGGTTTAATGGTGGTATAGGTTGACACACGTGTGGTATTGAATGTTAATATGGTATGTAGACCACATGTGTGTCAGGGGTATTATGCATCCGTATTGGACTGTAGTCCAAAAACGCTAACAATTTCATAAAAAACGCAAATCCTTACGTTAAGAGGGTAAAACATATAACTACTCACGTCCTTACTCAACTACTGACACTAAAAATTATTCGAGTGACTGTTTCATTTTGTCGAAAACTTTTTGTAGTAAGTCCTCACTATAGCGACTTCCTAAGCGACTCACTACATCCGGCATTAATACAAGTATACCCAGATAATGCCACCAGACCCGTGTCTCATAGCACCTAAGGTGAGAAGACGATTGGTTGAGCAAGCTTAATATAATGTTAACATCGATGCGTATTAGAAAATAGAGCAACTTAGTTGACTGCCTAGAGGTTGTTGACAGCCCCAATATCGAATGTATCGATATAATGAATCACTCATCTTAGACGGCGGTTTAAAATCTCCTTCACTTTTTGCGCTTACCTCGTAGTTAATGCAAAATCAACAAAGCTCCCGTCAACCACAATCTGTTAATATACTACTGTACAATTTTAAGCAGGCTCCGCCATTTCAGTTTGTGTTAGAGTTGGGAATTTTAGTTCATTCGAGTGAGCGCTATTTTTAGTTCACTAGTTCATTGTATCATTTCAGCTTAACAGTTTATATGAGCTGTGAGCTAAAGAGCTCATTTCAGTTTAACTTGCAGTTTTAGTTCAATCGGAGCGAATAATCGTGAAAATTATCTGATTTTTGCAGATTTTTAAAGTGATTTGGGTACTGTGATAATTGTTTATAACAATTCGGCGTGTTGAAGATTGGGTTAATTTTAACGATTGGGTTATTCCGTTTCTGAAATATTTTGGAATATAAGTGGTGATTAGCGCTGTAGCTATTGTGTAGAAGCCGGCAATATGTCCATTCCACAAAGATGGCAACATTTGGCGCCTTTGTGCAAATTAAGTGAGACAAAGAGAGCATGAACTAGAAAATGGCGGAGATAACTGCACAATTGAAATACAAAAAAACTACTGAAACAATTGAACTACTGTAACAAAAGAGCGGAACAGTGTGAATTAGTTCATCTAGGTCACAAGAGTGAATCGTTCAATTGAACTAGTTCGTTCGTGAACTACACAACTCTAGTTTGTGTTTAAAATCAGACAATATCGTATTGAAAGCATACAACCTTGTAAATTTGGATGAAAAAGGAAAAAAAGTGGATTTCGCATTCTCATGCATGTGGGGTTATTCAAATCAATTACCTAGATAAGGGTAAATTGATCATCGGCGAATATTATTCACGGCTGTTGGACACCTTCAACGTAGACTTACAGCAAAAACGACTGCATTTGGCGAAGAAAAATGTGTTCTTTCACCAAGAAAAAACAGCGGCGCATAGATGTCTTGTCTCCATGGCAAAAATCCATGAATTGAAATCCATAAATGAATGACGAAAGAAATACAAAATTTAAAAAACGACGGACTTAATGTATAGAGATAAAAGGAGACTATGTTGATAAATAAAATGTTTCTTACCGAAAAAAAAAAAAATTTGTATTCAAAAAGACACGGCGTAGACAACTGCGCTCTAAATCGGAATCACCACAGAACAAACCAAGTCCGACCCTATGTTCCTCGTGAACTTTAAATTTTGTGTTAATATTTTACAAGCGAGATGTTAAATCACGCGAAATATCAGCAACAAGTTTCGAACTACATTTGAATGTAAGAATAATTTATCGACAAATCTTTCAATTTATCAAAAAAAATAGACTTCGTTAGCTTCAAAAAAATTGTACACAATGAAAAATATACTTGGCTACATTTACATATATGTTGATGAACAAAAAAAATACCAATTACAACCCTGTGACACAGATTAAAAACTCACCTCACAGCACTGCACCACTGTGAGAATGCAAGAGGAAAAGAAGAACATGGAGGAAAAAAGCTTTCTGTTCTTGTGTTGGAATTATCAAATCTTTGATCGAAACTAATTCCCATATGTAAATTTAATATTTGAGTTTGTATATATACAATTGGTGGTCTACCGATGGTATCAATTCAGCCTCAGTAGTTGGTCATATGATGATGAACTTGAAGTGGAGTTCAAAACTAGTCATACCATTGAGTAGTGCGCTTAACTTAAGTGTCCATTATTCCCACAAAACCCCAAACTAACTAACACTTTGAGAAATGTTCCTGGCGTTGTTTGTGTATTCACGAAGCCATTCAGTTGGAAATGCACTTCATCGGAGCAGATGACTTTTTTTTTGAAAAATTGACATTGGCTTTACTTTGCTTCATTGCCCTTTGAACGACGAATTGCTAGCGCTTTCCATGGTCTACTAGTTTGAGCTCCTGACTAAGCTGAATTTTGTACGCATGAATGTGGAGGTCTTTTGTCGAAATTCGCTGCGTAGTGCTTCGTGAAATTTGAAGTTGTTGCTTGTGTAAGCTTTCGTCTTTGTAATCTTTGCTGAAAATTTTTGTTAGCCAGTGTCATTCTACGAAGCCATATCAGCTAAGTAGGAATACCAAACGCAGACATAGCTTCATAGAGTGTTTTGTTTTTTTTTTAATATCCGGTTGTTACAGACACCTTTATACTCCCAAATAGACGGCAAGGCTATATTTGTTGCTTGTGGGTTTTCCTAGGAATTGGCATAACATAAATACAGCATGGACACCTCCTTTCACAAGCTGTTTTTACATTTGCCATCAAGCTGCTTTTACATTTGTCATCAGGTTAAAGCAAGTGACTCAATGGGGCAGGTTCGAGGACGATATATACTATGTCATATACTACACTAAATCGGAACCAACATTCAATCGAAAAATGTACACCCTATACCGGAAATGGCTTTACAAAAACGCTCGCGAGCCTGAAACTGGCTCTCTCACAGCTTGAAGCTGTAGAGGAATTTAGGTTGGAGTATTTTATTCTCTCATCCGACGTTTCATATCATACTCTTCGTCGTAGGTTTGTGCAAATAACAGAAATTCGATATATACTATGTCATATACTACACTAAATCGGAACCAACATTCAATCGAAAAATGTACACCCTATACCGGAAATGGCTTTACAAAAACGCTCGCGAGCCTGAAACTGGCTCTCTCACAGCTTGAAGCTGTAGAGGAATTTAGGTTGGAGTATTTTATTCTCTCATCCGACGTTTCATATCATACTCTTCGTCGTAGGTTTGTGCAAATAACAGAAATTCGGCGAAAATTTACTTACAGCAGGTGGAGTTACAAGAATTGTTGACTTAACTTTTTTCGTATATAACTGTGAAATTTAAATGTATTTTGCACTTTTTTGTTCACTTTTATCGTTGGTTCACATTTGTATTGTATTTAACACAACTATTTTGCCACAAAAACACTAAATGCGGTTGTTGTTTTCCTGTTGGATGTTTTGTTCTATTGCCCCTATCTGGTGTTATTGAACCCATGCTTTCCCCCATCCAACGTTCACTTTCAACCATACCTATAACGTTAAAAATATTGAGAATATGCTTCCTTAATTCCTTTATGCTTGAAGATAGTTCAAATTAAAAAAATATAAAATTTAGTAACGTACAGAAAATAATCGGAAAAAATTGCAAACATATCTCCAAAATGTAAAAATTGGACAAAATTATTCATATTGATTTTAATTTTTGGCGATTTTTTCAAAATAATAGTTGATGCTATGTTGAATGTATGGGTTGGTAAAAGAAAAGAAGTAAAAAATTACGTTATCTTAGACCCCTTTCACACTCGGCAAGTTACTTGCGCAAGTCAGTTTTTCAACTTTCCGAGTACAAGCAAGTCTGTACCTCAAATTTATTCCCCTAACCCGACCCTGCCTCTGTCATCAACAAACCAAGACTTGGGCAAGAGACTTGCGCAAGTAACTTGCCGAGTGTGAAAGGGGTCTTAGCTGTCGGATGATCCAGTTCCGAGTTATGTCGTTATTTGCTACAACCTTAGGGTTTTAAACACCTTGAGAAACCCTCAAGAAATAGAATTAGAAACCCTCAAATTTTTTTAAAACTGATAATAACGCCAAAGCACAAACAAGAATTATTAATTTTGTCTCATTTTTAAATATTGGAAATTTGTATTAAATTGTATTGTTGGAATGATACAACGTTGCTGGTTGGGGGCTAAATGAAAAAAAATTAAACAATTTTTTTAACACTATATCAACTATATTGGGTACTTTTGCATTGGTTTGTGTCTAGACTAACATATGTTGCGAAATTTCCTGCCTAATGGGAAGTTTTCTAGGTGGAGCCTTTAACTAATATTTAGTATATATTTTGGATTTGAACCCAATAAAAAGTAAAAAAATAAAAATTTAAAAAAATAACATTTTCTTAAATACGTAAGTGAGTTTCCTTAAAAAAAAGTAAATTTTCTCAAACAAAATACCTAATCGTATTCTTTCTTAAAAAAAATACCTTACCTTAAAAAAGTACATTTGCTTAAAAAAGTAAATTTTCTTACAAAGGTTCTTTTTAAAAAAAGTTAATGTAACAAATTCCGTTTTCTTAAAAAACTACCTTTTCTTTAAACAGTCCTTTTTGTGAAACAAAATAACTTTTCTTGAGATAAGTACCTACTCTTAAAAATGTACCTACTCTTGAAAAGAGAACCAATTCTAAAAAATTTTCATTTCGTAAAAATAGCCTTTTCTTCAGAAAAATACCTTTTCTTAAAAAAAATTTTTCTTACAAAAATTCCTTTTCTTAAAGGTACCTTTTCTAAAAAATAAAATAATACCTATACATTTATTTTCCTGAGATAAATAGCCTTTCTGAAAATAAATACATAATAACCTTTTCCTAAACATAACCTTTTCCTAAAAAGAGTACCTGTCCTTAAAAAAAGTACTTCTTTGTAGAAAAAAATCATACTCTTATGTCATTCTCTTACAGAAATTACTTCTTAAAAATAGTACATCTTCTTAAAAAAATATTAGCTTTTAATAAAATAAGTACATCTCTTTCAAAAATTACCTTTTCGGGAAAATATAATACATATTCATACAAAAATTACCTAATTTTCTTAAAAAAAGTTTATTGTTTTACAAAAAGTAAATTTTTTTAAAATCCATTTAAATTATCGGGCGCCTTAGGCGTGGTGGAACTAACTAGTACATAATATACACCGAAAGGAACTTCGTTCCAACCGGGTGTACCCTGACATCTCATGTAATTTTATTTATTTGTGTTTGTAAATTTCCCATCTTTCTTGTTTGAACTGTACGCTCCCGGACCAAAATATGGTCGGAAGCCAACATTCAATCGTGCGATTCATTGCTCGCGAGCTGGTCCATAACTTTGAGTGCCAGTCTGACACGAAGGATTTTCTTGTGCGAAGGTGAATTTTTACACCGATGTTTAGAATGGATTCTTAGAACTGATTGTGAGAAGCTCTCTCCAATCCCTTCATCAGATGTTATGGGACACCTTTTTTTTTTTTGTTTAGAATTATTCAAAACAACTATAGTTGTCTTTTTCTCGTAGACTAGTTGATACCTTGGTCACTTCCTGATTGACAGACATGCGGGAAGATTGTAGGTAGCGTATAGTGACTTTTGTAGAAAAAATTAAGATGAGGAAGGTGAACTCCACATGTCTAAAAAATAAGATTCCAGCATCCTGCATATCCAATCACCTATTTTGTTTTTGATGAAGTCTGTATGTTTTGGCCTCTAACGAAACGTACAAATCAATACTGTTTTTATCCTTTTGTTTTGATATTTTGTAAACTACGTTTTTCTTGAAAAATTATCTTTCCCAATAATTAATGCTAAATAATTAATACAGAACACGTTAGTATTAGCATCCAATAACTTGTGAAAATATGACACCCTAACGTAAGTAATTGTAGACTTTAATAAGAGTTGAATTTAGTAGATCTTTATTTAGATGCTACAAAATATCTACAGACTCATGTGTTAAGTTACAAGAATAATTTGTTGCAAGTGTTTAAAATTGAAATGATAATGGATTCATAAAACTTAAATGTGGATCTATGTATGGAGGTGGATTCAGCAGTCAAAAATCACTTGTTGCGGAATTATGAATAACGACACAAGAAATATTAATAATTTTAACATTTTACACACTTTAATTTGTATTTTTTATTAAATTCAATGAATCGATTTATAGGATGTTAGGTTGGAGTTATTACTTGTTTGCCTACGTTACAATTTTAATTGCCTCTGTCAGCAATTTATCAATTACTGAGGATTTATAGTTGAATTCCTAAAAAATAATGTTTACAGACACATTCTGCTCCAACTGTTTATTCTCACGAATATCAAACACAGACAATTCATTAATTTGTTAGTGGCAAAATTGATTACGTGCCACAATCACACCGACCTACAAATCTAATAATCAGCAAACATAAAGTGTCACGAAATATAAAATAATTTTATATATTTTTGTTTGTTTTCATCTCAAGTTTGCGCCATTAACAGTGGCCCTGACATTGTGAGATAAAGCAGCACATAACGCCTCAAAATTGGCCAATGAAATGAGATATAAAGTATTGTCAACTTTTAGGCGACACTGAAGAAAGTTATAACAAAAAGGATGTGCGTCAGGAGAAACAAAAGAAAAAACGTATCAGAACAATTGTTTGTATTTAAACATCTGCACAAAAGTGTATATGTTGTTGAAACGAATGAAGAGCAAACATTTCTTGTATATGTATGTCAGGGAAAATACAGGGGATTATAACGATTTCTTGGAACATTTGTGAGTTCAATCTAACTCGAAATTTTCTGCTTAGTTCTTAAAGAGATTATTATATTGTTGTGTTGATAAAACGTGGTGTTCTTGAAATCACAAATACTTGAATTTATGAAGTCGTGAAACATGAAATTTTTAAAACTTCAATGATGAAAACTGGGGGATAATCATGTAAGAAGCAATTATTGTTTTGTCGGTAGTGAACTTTTATGAACGCATGCATTTAAAAGGTTGTCTGAGCTTGCATTATTAACATTACGATATCGTTTGGACGATTATCCTCATACAAAATTACTCTCCTGTTCAGTTTGGAATAAAATATTTAAAAAAATTTTAAATATTGTAATACTGAATTCTTGGGAATGTAGTATGACCCATTTGAACGAAATCTCAAAAAAAATATGAGATTCCAACACTGCCAAAATGTATGCAGAATCTCCTGTATTTTGTTGACATTTCGTATGAAGTCTCGAACTTGCAGTATACAGTAACGCCGCTTTTGAAACATGAATTCAAGAGTTATAAAAATCTTGATAACTGAGTTGAAAACCAAAATTAAATTTTCAATCCTTGAAAAAAAAGTGACGATTTAATTTTGAATAAAATCCTTGATATTGTAAAATTTGGAAATTTTAATATCCAGGGCATTTAGGTCTTAACTTTCTGGAATTTTAAAGTCTTGGAGCCATCTAATCTTGGAACATGACATCTTGATCAACAGACATCTTACTGTCCTAATATCTTGGTATTTTTATATATATTGATATGTTGATAAATTGATAGCTTTGTACTTTGATAACTTGGTACATTGGCGTCTTTAAATCTTAATTGATTGATATATTGATACCTTCGTGTCTTTATATCGTCTAATATATTAATATTTTGATATCTTGACATTTGGATATCTTGAGAACTTGATATCTTTTAATCCTGACATATTCATCTCTTGATATCTTGAAGTCCTGACATCTTCATCAAGTTATATCTTGACATATTGATATATTGATGTCTTGATATCTTCATATCTTAATAACTAGATATCTTGGTATCCTGTTATCTTGATATCTTGACATCTTAATATCTTGATATGCTTATATCTTGATATGTTGACATCTTGAAATCTGTATATCTTGATAACTTAATATCTTGATGTCGTGTTATCTTGATATCTTGATATCTTGTTATCTTAATATCTTGATATCCTAATATCTTGACATCTTCATATCTTGTTATCTTGATATCTTAATATCTTGATTTTAATTTGATATCTTGACATTTTGATATCTTAATATCTTGATATCCTAATATCCTGATATCTTCATATATCGATATATTGGCATCTTGATGTCTTCATATTTTGATATCTTGATCTCCGGAGATATTGGTATTTTGATATCTCGACATATTAACATCTTGATATATTTATATCTTGATACATTTATATCTCGATATCTTAATATATCTGTATATCTTGTCATATTGATATCTTGATGTCCTAATAATTTGATATCTTGATATATTGATATCTTGATATCCTGATATCTTGAGATCTTGAGATCTTGATATATTAATATTCTGATATCTTGATTTCTTGACATCTTAACATCTTGATATATTGATATCTTGGTATCCTGTTATTTTGATATCTTGAGATCTTGACATCTTGGCATCTTTATATCTTGATATATTGATATCCTGATATCTTGAGACCTTGATATCCTGATATCTTGATATCTTGAGATCTTGATATCCTGATTTCTTGATTTCTTCTTATCTTGATATCTTGACATCTTGATACATTGATATTTTGATATCCTGTTATCTTGATATCCCGATATCTTGACATCTTGGCATCTTGATATATTGATATCTTGATATCTTGATATCTTGATATCTTGAGATCTTGATATCCTGATATGTTGATATCTTGAGATCGTGATACACTGATATCTTGATATGCTGATATCTGGAATTTTTGATATCTTGACATCTTGATATCTTGACATCTTAATATCTTGATATCCTAATATCTTGATACGTCGACGTCTTGATATCTTAATATCCGGATATCCTAATATCTTGATGTCTTGTTATCTTGATATCTTGACATCTTAATATCTGAATATCTTGATAACCTAATATATTGATATCTTGTTATTTTGATATCCTAATGTCTTGATATCTGTATATCTTGATTTCCTAATAACTTGATATCTTGACATCCTGACATCTTCATATCTTATTATCTTGATATCATGATATTTTGATATCTTGATGTCTTGATTTTAATTTGATATCTTGACATCTTGATATCTTAATATCTTGATACCCTAATATCCTGATATCTTGATATATCGAAATATTGGCATCTTGATGTCTTCATATTTTGATATCTTGATCTCTGGAGATATTGGTATTTTGATATCTCGACATATTGACATCTTGATATATTTATATATTGATACATTTATATCTTGATATCTTAATATCTCTGTATATCTTGTCATATTGATATCTTTATATCTTGATATCCTAACAATTTGATATCTTGATATATTGGTATCTTGATATCCTGATATCTTGAGATCTTGAGATCTTGAAATCTTGGCATCTTTATATCTTGAGATCGTGATATCCTGATATCTTGATATCCTGATATCTGGAATTTTTGATATCTTGACATCTTGATATCTTAACATCTTAATATCTTGATATCCTAATATCTTGATACGTTGACGTCTTGATATCTTAATATCCTGATATCCTAATATCTTGATGTCTTGTTATCTTGATATCTTGACATCTTAATACCTGAATATCTTGATAACCTAATATATTGATATCTTGTTATTTTGATATCCTAATATCTTGATATCTGTATATCTTGATGTCTTAATATCTTGATATCTTGACATCCTGACATCTTCATATCTTATTATCTTGATATCATGATATTTTGGTATCTTGTTATCTTGATATCTTGATATCTTGATTTTAATTTGATATCTTAACATCTTGATATCTTAATATCTTGATATCCTAATATCTTGATAGCTTGATATCTCGATATATTGACATCTTGATGTCTTCATATCTTGATGTATTCATAATTTGATATTTTGATCTCTTGATATATTGGTATTTTGATATCTCGACATATTAGCATCTTGATATCTTGATATATTTATATCTTGATATCTTGATATCTTCATATATTTATATCTTAATATCTAGACATCTTGATGTCTTGTCATCTTGATGTCTTAATATATTGATGTCCTAATAACTTGATATCTTGATATATTGTTGTCTTAATATCTTGAGATCTTGATATCTCGATATACTGATATCTTGATTTCATTATATCTAGATACCTTGATATCTTGATATTTTGATATCTAGATACCTTGATATATTGATATCCTGATATCCTGATATATTTATATCTTGATATCTCGACATAGTGGCATCGTTATCTCGCAACATCTGCATATATTAATATCTGAATCTACTACATCTTGGCACCGTGATATACTGATATCTTGATGTCTGTATATCTTCATATTTTAAAATCTAGATATCTCGATATCTTGTTATCTTGATATTTCAGCATCTTATATTCTAAGATGTTGATATTTTGATTTCTTAATATCTCGATATATTTTCATCTTGATATCCTGATATCTTGAGATCTTGACATCTTGACATCTTGGCATCTTGGCATCTTAATATCTAGATGTCTTGATATCTGTATACCTGAATATCTTCATATCTTAATATTTAGATATCTTGACGTCTTGATCTCTTGATATATTGGTATCTTGATATCTCGATATCATGACATCTTCATATATTAATATCTTGATATACTACATCTTGGCAAATTGATATCTCTATATTGATGTTTTATATTTTGATATCTTCAAAAGTTTGCTACTTGATATCTTGACATCTTGATACATTGTTATCTTGATACATTGATATGTTGATATGTTGTTATCTTGATATCACGATATGTTGTTATCTTGATAAGTTGATATCTTGCTCTCTTGATGTCTTGGAACTTATAATCAAAGAACAGATTCGAAACACTAATTGATTTCAAAAAATATTGGGAGTATAGTCTTTGATTGGGCCAAAGAAGAACTCTACTGAAAATGGGCTATATCAGTGCACGTTTTGACTTAGCCTCATTTAACTGTGCCTGCCAAGCTGATTCCTTAAGTTCGTGGAGGCGCGATTAATCTAGGAATTTATTTTAATTGTGCACAAAGTAACTACCTGACATATTAATAAGTAGAATGCAAATGGGTCACATAGGTCGGCGTTTTGATGTATCCCCTCAGACAAATTTTCGAATAAAACTTAATACTATTGGATCCAGAGGTTACCAATATGATATAACTACAATGAAAATTTGATACATACGGTTTTCTTGGGCCAAGGAGAATTACTTTTGGAAATGAACCTCATAGGTTCATATTTTGATATACAACCCTTATAAATTATATCTCCAAGCATGGTACAAATGGCCGGAGCGGTAACAAATACTATCTGATTGACAAATATTAACTAGTTTTAACCGTAAGATTTTTTCAGGCCAAGGATTATCGCTTTTGGAACTGGGTCATATCGATTCACATTTTGATATAACCCCCACCAAAATTCTTCCAGCCAAGATTGGTACTACCGAAGTCAAAAGTTACAAGTGGAAATTAATTTCACAAAAAATTGATATATAAGCTTTTCTTAGGCTAAGGATATCTTTTGAAAATGTGTCCGTCGGTGCATATTTTGATATACCCCCATAAGAATTATATTACTAAGGTTGATACAATCGGCCGTAGATATTACGAGTAATAACTGATTTTAACTTAATTTGGTACATACGACAGAGGATGATCGCTTTTGAAAATGGATCGTATCGGTCCACATTTGTATATATGTAGCTCCTATACAAATTGCATTAGCCAGGCTTGCTACTATCGCCTCCACAGGTTACAAATACGATAGTAACTAATTTCAACGCAATGCATACGCCTTTCTGAAGCTGAGGCGTTTTAAGTTGAATTTGAGAAAAAAGTGTCTTTATTAATACATATATTGTTCGTTATGTCATGTTACATGACCAATTTCTTCAATATTAATATAACAGGCTATTCATTATATTAGAATAGGATATTGATCGATTATAACTAGGCGCCTGTCCACCTTTATATCCGTCCACTTGATCTGTGTTGATGTTGTGGTATCTCGATACCTTGTATTTAAATTTACGCAAAGCAACTACGATATATATCTGGAATTCTCGATCCCAATAATACTTTCACATCCTGTATTAGGATATGTGCGTAAACCTCAGACAACAGAAACACCGACAGCTGTTACTTGCATTTAATCTTATTTAACAAATTGAAAAGCAAATAATTTTTGACAAATCGCACAAATTCACTCTCCTTATCAAAGCAAACAACCTCAAAGACTTTAACATGAATAGTGTTTGCTCTTTATGGCGGGAATGGTTGATCTGATTAGGTTAACACAGTCTTGCACCTCTGTAAATTGCGTGGGAATTCTGTAGAGTTCGTGAAATGTCACGGCTACCACTGTTACATGCCGGAGTTTAACTATCTCACCCACAAACACACACACTTGATGTTCATACCACAGCAATGTGGTAAGTGATGACAAATGCCAAAGTAAACAAATTTACCATGTTCATAAACATGTTTACTAAAGTCATCTCATAACAGAGTTGCCCTATATGGTCGGCAACATTTGTTTATGGTTGCCTTTTTGTAATTGTGGCATTTTATGTTGTGTTTGCCTGTGAATGTGGCATTATGAGAATAAATTTCTATTGGAATATTTACTCAAGGTAAATATTTACGAAACCCATGCATGTCTTTCTTACATGTAAATTATTGTTTAAAGATTAATTTACACTATCCAATACTGATGTATAGAAATCTAACATAAATATGGAAACACCTACTCCATTGGGGAATCTTAGCGTAGCCAGAAAGTTACAAGTGAATCAAGATATTCTCTCTTCTTTATAGCTTCTCCTTAAACCCTCTAGGGGTGTTATAATCTTAAAGAAAGAGTTTAAATGTTAAACTCAAATAGACAAGAACTTGGGAAAAGTATTGGCATTAAACTTTAAGTAAGTGGACTAAATTCTTGGTCAATTTGGTACAATAATTATACCCCTATTGTCATTTGAAAGTTTTATATTTTTCTTTTTGGGTTTGTTTTACCTTTGACTTTTTTGCCAACGTTTTTATGGTCATCTTATGTACAAAGTTTTTCGACCATTAGAGAGCAATCGCAATAAAACTACAATGACTTTTGGGGTTAGATTAAATGCGAAAAGAATTTGTTGTGGCAAGTTTTATTTTAACATTATAATAGATTTTTCACATTTCGCAATGGGCGGGTGTTTCTGATAGACGTAGGGTGGGTGGCGAAATGTTTTATATTTGCAGAACATTTTCCCCAAAGAATATTTGTATAAATTTGTGATACATTTTCTGAGACAAATTTGCACCATGAGTACTAATCTAGATGGGGCTGTTAAGATTAATACAAAATTAAATAGTTTGTCTTGCCGCAATCCAAGAAATGCGATGAACAAACCATGGTTGTACTAGGAGGATTGCCCAGTAATAACGAAGACATATTCAGACAAACTTACAAGCAACACACCACCAACTGACAAATCTAAAGGCCTTGAAATTTGATGCTAAAACAATTCTTGATTATGAAACGCAATCCTTAAGAAAAACCATACTACGACGACAAGTGTCGCAAGTACATTGACGAACATTGCACGTAAGACAATCCATTAGTCAGTTCCAATGGTGAGAGTACTTGACCCTCCTTGAAATATGAGAACGGATATCTCGTTACAATTAATCAATGTATGGTGAAAATGGGTAGATAACATTTCTCTTATATACAAATTGAATATAATGTTATCAGTTGGTCCACACCACAAGGTACCCACGTTACACGGGCGATCCCAAAACTAGCCGACCTGACGTATAAATGGTGCTAGTAGTTTGAACGAGAATATTTTATTCAAAACTGGCAACCTTATAAAACATATGTTTTAAGTTTCAAGGCGCCACGTTGTTTAGTATTCTGGAACGAAGTTCCTTATAGCACGTTAAGAGATGGGGGGCTAATTAAAAAAAAATTAAACAACTTTTTTTTAACACTATTAACATACAACCCAGTATTATCAATTATATTTGGTGCTTTTGCTTTGGTTTGTGTCTAGACTAACATATGTTGGGAAATTTCTTGTGTAATGGGAAGTTTTCTAGGTGGAGCCTGTAACCAATATTTAGTATATATTAGGGACATTTTTTCAGTAACTTATACACGTTAACTCATACAAAATGAAATCTTGCACGTTAACATGTATAATTTTAGAAGTTGAGAATAACCCTATAAAAGTTTTACCAAGTTTGACTTTGTTGTATGAAAAATATAGAATGCATGTCATTCCATTTCTTATATTTCCACGACGTTTCCAAAATTATGATGTAAATATAAGGGGTAGTTACTTTCTTTCAACAAAATATTTAAAAAGTTGTATAAAATATTATTGATTTTTTCTTCTTCTACAAACCGAATTCCAAGACTATACTGGAGACAAAGAAGTAAAGCAAACCCAAAACGAAGTGAAGTGGAGAAGGAAGCCGAGGAGTAGCTCGATTCAGAAACAGATACTTTCAGCGATATTCTCGATGACTCGATTTGCAAGAACGCTTTCCGTTCTGTTCGTTTGATGATCTTTGTATTCTTTTTCGATACACTTTATGCACTTTTTGGTACCTTTGTGTACTTTTTTGTACACTGTATGTACTTTTTGGTACACATTTTAGTACCGTTATGTAATTTTTTGGTGCAGTTTACGTAGGGTTTACTACAACTAAAGTATTTTTGGTAAAGTACTCCTGATGTGTACTTTTTGTAACTTGTTGACGAAATTTATGTACTTTCTGGTGCAGGTTATGTACATTATGGATCTGATATGTACTACTTTGTGGTACATTGGTAAATGGTAAATAAATGTTGTATGTATAAGTAGTTTCTGGTACATTGTATGTACATTATGATAAATAGTATGTATTTTTCGTGCAAATTATGGCGAATAAATGGGGACACCGATTCACGTTTATCATTTGGAGCCATTTGCCCTTACTTTTTTCCTCGTTTGAGTCGAAAAAGTGCGCGCGAAAATGCATATATACATAAGTAAAAAACTGCACGGGGCTTGCACGAGGATGCCTGGGTTTCTCGTTTTCTTTTCGGGCGTGCTCTAGAATCGTATATTTTTTACGACTCATGGTGATCGAGCGGGTTGTAGGTATTCATTTACTATGCCTGGAGTATTTTTAAATTCGGTGATACCCCAATGTAGTATTGAAGTCCTGAACCATTGCTCTCGAAATCTCGTGTTTGGATTTCGTTTACCCAAACATCTGCTTTTCAGTACAATAATTCACTGCTACTAACCAAGTGAGAGAATGCTACTGTAATGTGAATGCAGTACAACCACCTCATATATTACATTACATTTTTTTGAATTCTATTTTGTAGTTGACTTTTCAATTAACGAATTGGCAAATACAAAGGAATAATTATCGGATGAACCCAAGTTGACTATACTCAACGTCTATGCGTTTTTTTCGCCACACTTGATGTTAACTTATATAGGTTACGAAAAATACGCCCCTATTGTAGTTTTGAATCCAATAAAAAGTAAATTCAGAAAAGCCAAAGTGAAAGAAGTTTAAAAAAAGAATATTTTCTTAAATAAGTGACTTTCTTTAAAAAAAAGTAAATTTTCTCAAAAAAAAATACCTATTCATATTCTTAAACAAAGTACCTTTCCTTAAAAAAACACCTTATCTTAAAGAAGTTCTTTTGCTTAAAAGTAGTTAAATTTTCTTACAAAAAGTACCTTTTGTTAAAAAAAAGTACCTTTTGTTAAAAAAATTACCTTTTGTTAAAAAAAAAGTATTTTTTTTAAATAAGTACCTTTTCTTAAACACTACATTTTCTTTGAAGAGAACATTTTCTCAAAATAACTTTTCTTGAAATAAGTACCTACTCCTAAACCTGTACCTATTCTTGAAAAAAGGACCAAATCTAAAAAGTACCTTTTCTTCAAAAAAAATACTTTCTCCTAAAAAATACCTTTTCTTAAAAAAATTCATTTTCTTAAAAGTACCTTTGTTTAAAACAAATAAAAAATTATTTCTTTTCTTGGGATAAGTAGCCTCTCTGAAAAGAAGTACATTTTCTTAGAAAGAATTACCTTTTCCTAATAAGAGTACTACTTCTTTAAAAAGTATATGTTTTTAAAAAAGTACTTCTTTGTAAAAAAAATTTCTTTCTTTTCCTTTTCTAAAAAAACATTAGCTTTTAATTAAAGAAGTACCTCTGTTTCGGGAAAATATAATACATATTCTTACAAAAAGGACCTAAAAGTATTCTTAAAAAAATACTTTCTATAAAATAAAAAAAATTTAAAAAAGTTTACATTTTACAAAAAGTATCTTTTCTTAAAGATCCATTTTAATTATCGTATTTTTCAACGGGCGGCCTCGGCGTGTTGGAACTAACTAGTACTAGACTCATCTGTCTGAGGGAGATGATCCTTCGTTGACCAAATCTAAGCTCATTGATGAGCTTTCATTTAGCTACTGAAAGAAACCGACGACGAGGCCAACAGCTCGGTGGTGGAGAGAGACGTAGCTACTAAAGATAAATGTGCTTCTGTAACTTTCCTGCTCTATATAGTAAAATATGGAGCCGATGTCGTCTTCAGTCAAGAACCCTAGACAAATCACGGAAAGATTTGTGTATTGAAGACCCCTGATTACAAACTTCTGGTTTTCAAAATCATAATCATGGCAAGAACGTGTATACTTGCCAAGAAATATTTGAATATTTTATATTTATGTAACTATTGCAGACTCTCCGCTACCAGTCTGAAAATTAACAATGGCAACATCTGGATTACGTAGAAATCGGCGCGGCGGCGGCGTATAACTTATTGTTACTGTACTTTACTTACTTACTTTACTTTTATTGACTATTTTACAACCTCATATTGACCGTCGGTGGTGAAATGGATAGTGTGCGCGGCTCTTGTACATGAGGACGTGGGTTCGATCCCTGCTCAGACCACCTTACATTTCTTTCGACGACGTTCACCTCGCTCAGTGATGGCGACACTATCTAGTACTTAGCCATGAAAAAGCTTCTTAAAATTTTTTTTTTTTAATAGTCAGCTTAATTTCCCAAGTCATAACGCATGGAGTTAAACGACAATTTGAATTTTGCACAACAACAGCCAGACGAAATTCCACACCCTATATCACCAACAGGCATTCCCATTCCCTAACATCCCAGTGAACAATTTCTTCCGAATTCGATCATAATTCTGTTAGAAAGTGGGCAAAAATTGCCGATTCAGAAACCGATTTCGGTCACAAATCTTATCGAAAGTTGTATGAGTGGTTGACAAGAAATCTTAAAATTTTTTCTGGAGAAGTTCGGTATGTTTTGCCGAGTTTTTGTTGGTAGAATTCTGATGAGAAATTCGGAAGGAAATCTGGAAATATTTTCGAAGAGGATCAGATTTTTCTTTGTATAATCTGACTATTTTACTGATTTTTTACCGCCAATTTCTGCTCAAAATCTGATTAAATATCCGAAAATTATCAGACTTCCGACAATATTCTAACTATTTTACTGCCGATTTTATTTGCCGAATTCGACGCGATCGATGTATTAGCATGAACGCGAACGTAAGTGAAGAGAAAGATAGAGACTTGCTGAACCGCATAGTAAATACGGGCTCTGATCTGGCTAAGCCTATGGTTGCGCTACAATACATAGCTGCCAGCTTTAACACATATGAAAACTCTTGTTCAGTGTCTGACGTCGAACAGAATGCGATCAGGAACAGGATAATCTTGCGGTTTCTTCAGATCAATCTCCATTTGCCACTTTAAGCCTTTGTCTCGCAAAAGGCGACGAGGATGTGACGTATTAGTGGACTGGAGGAAGATAAACCAGCATAAAAGGATTTCAAAGGCTTTGCTGGAAGGATGAAGTATAATAGAACGATAAGGATTGCGCTGCAATTAGCAACTTTGTGAATCACTGCAATTGCTTGGGGTGACTACACAGGGTGATTCAGGAAGTTCCGGACAAATTTCTCCAGCGAAAAGTCCACTAGGACCATGTCCGAAAATGAAAGGGTGCGAAATGGCAGCGGGTTCAAAATTTTCGGATTGGTGGTCGGAGGGTAGTAGGGTAAAGTTGCTAACTCTGAGCCAGTGGTCGGATTTTTTAAGTTACCTGCCATCTGGCTGAGCAAATTGAGGTTATGTGATTTTTTTTCCATTTTCCAAAAGCTCTGTATCTCGGCGATTTGAGTTTTTTCTACTTTTTTATTGATTCTGAAAGGCCTCTTAAAGACCTTACCAACAAGCCCAAAAACAAAAAAATCCGACCACTGCCTCAGAAGTTAGCAACTTTACCCTACTACCCTCCGACCATCAATCCGAAAATTTTGAGCCCGCTGCCATTTCGCATCCTTGCATTTTCGGACATGGTCCTAGTGGACTTTTCTTCATGAAATGAGCCAAGGAATACGCTGGAGAAATTTGTCCGGAACTTCCTGAATCACCCAGTATATGTAGATAACGTGAAAAATCAAAACGGTTGGAAACCTAAAACTATCCCTGTTGTTTGGTCAAATACCTTAATTATGGCTAAATTCTCGAAGTGACGTTCCGAAATGAATTCAAGTTGGTTAACATGGATATGGTTAGAGCTCTCGGCTCATGTTCATGACTCTTAAACGGCCTTGACTTTTTTCAACAACCAGATTTCACTAATTTCCAATAATTACTCCTGCTAAAAATGTCTTTAAAATTTACATTTATCTCCATTTTCATAACGAAAAGTTAGTTTGTGACCCACACAGCGAGTGTCAAACTACATAGAAGAATTTTAGGATTAGTCAGATGTTGATTCACACAGTATTTTACATATATGCTGTCTAATTAAATGCACATATCTGGTTTTTATCAAATGCAACCCAGGGGCCATGACTGTTGCTAGTAACACACAACGGGTAACAATGTACAGGTGTTTCAAAAGAAGTCATCCAATGTTGTTTGTCTCTCATTTTTTTTCTAAATGAAAAACTTCGATTCTGTTTTTGGTTATGTATATTTGAACATTTAGGATTTTATTGGTTAAGTTGAGAAGATGATATCGGTTAAATGGGCGCCGTCACAATTGATTACCATACGGGCTCGTTTTATGGCATTTTTTATCACTTCGGCGAGAACTTGGGGCGACAGATTCTCGCACTCGTGTCGAATGTTGACTTTGGGGGCTTCCAGGTTCTCGGGCTTGTTCACGTAAACACGGGACTTCAAAAACCCGCACAAAAAAAAGTCTGGAACGGGTAACGCCGCCTTCAGAATATCGGTTGTGGCCCGCGCAGTGTGTGCCGTTGCCCTGTCCTGTTGGAACCACATGTGCTCCAGTCCTAATTCGTCGAATTGCGGCAGAAAAAAGTCTGTTAACATAGCCCTATAGCGCGCACCGTCAACTATTGTCGTTTAACCAGCGGCGTTCTCGGAAAAAATGGCCCCATGACTCCTCCAGCGTGAACAGCGCACCATGCAGTAACTTTGAGCGGGTGTAATGGCTCCTCGTGCATCACTCGTGGATTTTCGGTGCCCCAGAAGCGATAGTTTTGCATGTTCACGTACCCGCTGAGGTGGAAATAAGCCTCATCGCTGATTATGATTTTGGTGGAAAAATCGTCCACTTCGTCCACGAGATTGAGGATGGCTTGGGCGTAGGTTACACGTGTTTGGCGGTCGAAAGGCTGCAGCTGATACACGAACTGGACTTTGTATGGGAACATGCGCAGGTCTTTGACCAAAATTCGTCATAGGGACGACCGGCTGATGGCTAATTGCGAGGCACGGCGTCTGGTCGATGTTTCCGGCGACAGCTCGGCATCCTCGGCAACAGCGGTGATATTCTCGCCAGAACGGGCGCTCCGGGGCCGGCCACTCCTGGCAACGTCTCGTGTGGTCCCATACTCTTCAAGGTTAGTGGCCAAACGGCGCAGTGTTTGCGCAGTCGGTGTCGGATGGCCGGGGAATCGGCGACGGTATTCGCGCTGCGCCAACACCACACACGAATTGTCACGCAAAAAATAGACACGATTATTCCGCGTTCTTGGGAAGTGTATCGCTCCATGGCTTGTTTACTTGTATTCTACATCTGTCTAGTCCACAAATGTCAAAACAATTTTGACATTGGCGGCCATTTGCAAAAATAAGAGCATCTTCCAAGAGGGTGGTCACTTTTGAAACACCCGTTACTTATTCGCTTCCTAGCCACTCAATGGATATAGTTAAGTTGAAGGTCGTATGAATAGGTAGATGCTATGTTTGTTATGAGTAAGCCTCTGTGAGTCTATTCAGGACATCCTCCGAGGCTACCCCGTCAATTGGCCCTAATTGTCTCCAAAAAATGTCCCCAAAAAAATGTCCCCAAAGAAATGTCCCCAAAAAAAGCCTCCCCAAAGGTGATTCGGAATCGGTGAAAATTATAGAGTCGAATCAATGAGTATAAAAATAGAAATCGCACGATAGGCTCTTCCCTCTCCTTTCGTGAAATGTAATGTGAAAATATATAATCGAAAGCTGGTGTATTTTTAATGCCGTCATCATATATCGATTTGAATGTAAACTAATCAGCGCATGGGTTTATTCCATTCCACTCCATCCATAAAAATCATCAAAAATCTTCAGAGCAAATTTTACCAAATGTTTGCCCGCTTGTTACGATATCCCTGCCATGTTTGTTTCTTAATTTTTTTTTGTCATTTTTGTCAATTGTGCACATTTATTTAACATCGATTCCCACCAACGAACCCAATTTTTCCATTTTGTTATTGCCACTTTGTACTAATTAAAAGATCAAAGTATGAGTAATGTTTGCCCTGTTTAACCGTCCTCCCCAACCCACAGTGCCAAAGCGACGGAATCCCAGCACCGATTCCCATGTGTGGTAAATGGCAATTAGCACAATTTAATTTTTTTTTTGCTCTATACTAAATATGTGTGCGGACTTGTATAAATATTGAATCTAACAAATATCGATACCGATAAACCATTACCCTTACCATTAAAGAGGAATAAAGCAGCCCTCTCGTACACTCTCTCATACGGTTTTCGGTATCACCAGCGCGGAAATAATTCACACAATTAACTTGGGAAGCGAGTGCCACACAGAGCTCAGCATAAGATAGCAATTGCTACTGCTGTGATTGAGATGGTAAAATGCGTGTGAATGTGACAGTATTAAGTGGTCGTCGTCTCAGCTGGGGGTTTAAACATTTCTATTGGAATCGCTGTGAATTTGTATGCAAATAAATTCAAGCATTAAAAATATATAAACTCTAATATTTTCGCATAAATGTGCTAAATATTGGTAACCAACAAGAAAAATTCAACTAAAGCAGGAAAAAAACCACTAAAGAATAAAATTGTCTGCAATATTTTTGATAATATTTGTAGTTGTTGTTATAGTCATTCACTTGACAAGTGTTAAAAAGTCGGTACTATGCATTTCAATCCCCTGATTTACAAATGCTTCACACTTGACAAGAAACAAATGGCTTTTTGAAAAATGTGAAAAAGAAAATGTCAACTTATTTTTAAAAACTCTTCAACTTTCTCTTATTTTCTTAGGGGTTCTTCTAGACCAGAGGTCGGCAAACAACAGCCTGCGGGCCACAATACAACACAAAATTTACTTGTTGTAACCAAGGAAATATATTCGCGTAAGATGAATAAAGATATAAAAAGAGTTAAAATATGAAAGGGCTGTGTTTGTTTAGTTTAATTGAACAACAATATAAAAAGGACCATTGATATAGTTAACCACATGGGGAGTACAGAATTATTTAAAGGAAATTCAAATATACAAAATTACCCAAAAAATAACTTTATGTTTTTAATCTAGCCCGCCTACACTAAAGTTTGTGTTAAAACCAATTGAAAAAGGAAAGTGTCCCGACCCCTGCCCTAAAGTTCCCATTTTTAGCAGTTCTTATCTTAAACTGCAAATAGCAACAGTAAAGAAGGACAAATAGTGGGCAACAACAATAAAAAGGTGAAATGTCATAGCATGTGAAAGGCAACATCTTCCACAGCAGATGTTGAAGCATTTCTTTCTTTGTCTTCTTTGACGCTGTTCTTATCCTACTAAAGAAATATGCAATTAAAAAGAACATTTCATAAGAAATCTGGAAACTTTTTTGCAAGTTTGGACAAAAACGAAACATTAAACACCCTTCAAATTAAGTTTAAGGATATGTTTATAAATTTGTACAAGTAATGAACAACGCACTCTATGCAATGGAGTGTGTTAGGCTATAGAGAAATAGACAAGAACCGCTATCCCTCTCTTCACTTTCTCTTGATGACGACGAGTTAGTAGGCCATTTCATCTAGTTCGAGTTGCTATTGTAATTTACTCTTTGGTTGGACATAATACGGACAGAAATAAAAGGGGATGCGTATTTTCGTTCGATGCGACATAAAACATACGAGTAATTTAGTTGTCATTAGTATCAATCAAACACTATTTAGACTTAGTTTGCTGCATGGCCTATAATCTATATGTCTTCTTTGGTCTCTCATTCTATATCATTTCCCTAGTACCTTTTCGATCAGCTGTGCCATAGAAACCCCCTGGTTAGGCCTAGGTAACGCAATCAGCGGCAAGTGGCTTACTACTGAGACTCGTTTCTGAGCGGCCAGTTGTTAAAATGCCATTGTCAAGATGGGTTTGTTTAATTTTATTACTTGATAATCGTGTTCAGATGAAATTAAGAGCTCCACATTCATTATTGCTAGTTGTATACTTTGCCGCTCAGAAACCAATTACAAATAAGAATAACTTCTATTCCTGAGCGGCGCCTCTTAGCTGCTCAGAAATGTCGCTCACAAGCCGCCCATTGTGTGATCACTTCAATAGAATTGCATATGCTTTAATTTGTTGCCGCTCACCGCTCTGCCTTAGCCGCAGAGATATAGACAAGAGTCTCTACCCCTCTCTTTATGCAATGGAGTGTGTTAGGCCGTAGAGAAATAGAGAAGAACCGCTATCCCTCACTTCACGTTCTCTCACTGACGACTAGGCAGTAGACCATTTCATCGAATTCGAGTTGTTGTTGTAGTTTACTCTTTGGTTGGGCATAAAACGGACAGAAATAAAATATAATGCATATTTACGTTCGATGCAACCAACATCAAACATAAATAACTGTAATTAGTATCAATCAAACGCTATTTAAACTTAGCTTGCTGCATGGTTTGCTTCTCATTACTTATCGTTCTCTCGTCCATCCACTCTGCTTCCATTTTTCCTACTACTTAGTCGATTAGCTGTGTCATGGATACTCCCTGCCTAAGCATGCAAACTCTTTGTGTCATGTGTCCAAAAAAGTGTGTCTCTCCCAGTTTCAACTCTCGCAGTGTTTACTCTTAACAGCATCTCCATTTATATCTTCTAGCAATGGGAACAAAACCAGTACATAAATTTCAGTCGGGGAAAACCGACTTAAAAATACCCTCACCCTAAGTCATCCATTGTGCCCGAGTTAATTTAAAAACGCCTATAGTCACCCTTACCTTGACCGAAAGGGCGTGGCAAATGTGACCATTTTCAATAGCAGATCCTTAGTTAATACACAACTTAGTTAGGATCCTAAGTGGTTTTGGGGACTGCGAACCAATTGTCTATTATCTATTATTTTTATTATTTCGTAGCTTTTGCCAAATTATTGATCAGTATCAAATTTTATTTAGATCGGTTGTAGTTTACTGGACAATTGGTGTGGCACATAAGTCAACTATTAATTACATAGTAGCTGTCAGCAAAATATTGCATACACACTGAAAAACCTGTAGTTTTTTGTTGTTTGAATGCAAATATAACATGTGTTTGGAGCTTGTCGCAAATATAATATACTTGTGCCCAAACGCATTGTGTTTGCTATTCAATGTTACATGTTTTAGACACAATGATTAATATGTTATAACATAAATGTTTGCGACCCAAATATATTTGTGTTTGTGATATAAATACAGCCGTGTTTGTTGCACTGTTTATGCTCTCTAGAGAGCAAGATAATAAAAGAGGGGCAACGAGTGTGTATATCTTGTAAGTGTGCATATGCATTATTCTCTCAGTGAGTGATTCATAAATATTCCTGAAAATGCGTGCAAATTGTAGACGAAGTCAGTGTTTCTTATTTTGGCTGATGTATTGCGTTTTAATTTCATGCAATCAGTCGTCAATGGTTCATCGCACAGGGGATATCAAAAGCGCTTGATCAGTGAAATAAGAATAAACAAACGCACGGGCAGTTCAATGGTTTGGTTGCTTTGGTTTTTGTGTACGTATTTCGCATATATTTATGTGTGCTACCAAAGTGAGAAATACTTTTGAGGAAAGAAACTGGAAAGGGCAACAACGTGAAAGCTTTTTTCTGCCCGAGCCTCTATTGAAAAAATTGAAATGGCGGAACATTTGTGAAATATAATAAAAAAAAACAAAAGTAATTAATACACGCTTGTCTTGCATAATCTAGAGCTGTATATAAGTAAAGGGTTTTTCAACAGAGACGCTTCAATAGTAAATCGATAGGGACAGCAAACGACGCCATATTTTTTCCCGCTCTTTTGACATTTCTCTTCAGTAAGGTTTGCCATTTCATCATGGAAAGATATACGAGCCAACAACGTGTCGACATTATTAAAATGTACTACCGAAATTTGGAGTCAGTGGCTTCAACTTTAAGAGCGCTACGTCTAATTTCTGAATTCTGAATTTCATTTCTGGCTGAATGGCTTCGTCAATAAGCAAAATATGCGTTCTTGCTCAGACAGCAATCCACACGTAATCCATGAGTCATCATTGCATCCCGAAAAAATTACGGTTTGGTGCGGTTTATGGGCCGGCGGCGTCATTGGGCCGTACTTCTTCCGTGATGATCAAGACCGGCACATTACGGTGAATGCGAATTGCTACCGTTCAATGAGAACCGAATATTTTTGGCCCCAATTGGATAATATGGACTTGGAGGACATGTGGTTCCAACAGGACAGCGCCACAAGCCACACAGCGAAGGCCACAATCAATTTATTGGAAACCAAGTTTGGTGAACGTGTTTTCTCACGAAATGGCCCAGTCGATTGGCCGCCTCGGTCGTGCGATTTGACGCCGTTAGATTATTTCCTGTGGGTCAAATCTATGGTCTATGCCAACAAGCCAGCGACGATTGATGAACTTCGTACGAATATCGAACATGAAATTGCAGCAGTATCGGCCGATTTATGCTAGAAAACCGTCGAAAATTGGGTTCAGCGTCTGGACTTCACCAAGCGTGCCCGTGGTGGCCATGCAAAAGAAATCGAGTTCCATACATAATGGCATCGAAAGTACTTTCACAGGAATAAAGAATTTCATTGGTATCTAAAACCGGTTTTGTTTTATTTAAAATAACTTTTGTAGCGCTCTTATGGAAAACCCCCTTATATTGTTTGTGTACCAACGCATAGTGATAACCAACGCATAGCTGAAACCTTCTGAAAACAAAAACGATAGAGACAACAAAGAAAGGAGAAGCACAAGAGTAGCAGATTCTCATTTCAGCAAGTAAATGTAAAAAGGGTCATTTTAATTATTTTAATTTTTTATATTAATTATTTATTTTAATTATAATAAATAAATAAAGAAAGAATAATTCGTTTCTAAATATTATTATGTTTGGGAGAAAATACGCATATGTCTCCACGTAAGTATATGGAGGTTTGGGGGGCAACACGCGAATGCTTCCACGTAAGTATATGGATGTTTGGGATGAAGCACGTATATGTTTCCACGTAAAAGCATACATAATTGTCAGTAAACATGCTAATGTTTGCATTTAAATACACCTGAGTTTGGGACTTTCAAACATATAAATGTTTGAAGTGTGTTCCAAACATATACATGGCTCCTGCAGAATATGTTTTAAAATGCTTTCAAGTCATGAACATTTTTCTCATTGAAAATTGGTTAGTTTTTTGGAAATAATAGATAATTCAGTTCAACACAACACACACTCACTGGCATGACAAGTTTCGAACTCGGTGACAAGTTCATCATCAGATGCCTAACTACTGTGCCTGAATTGATACCATCGGATATACAAGATATGATTCTTCAATTCACATGTACCTTTGTACCTTTAAGTTTTTTCCATTACATGTAGAAGATGATATTGGTCAAATGGGCGCCGCCATTGTTGATGACTACTTGGGCTCCTTTTACCGAATTTTCCATCGTTTCGGATAGAACTTTAGGCGATTAGTTCACCCATCTTGTCGGAGATTCTCTGTGAGACGCTACTGATTCCCCTAGACCCATGATGTACAAAAAAAAACCTCAAGGTAAGATTTTGGGACTACCAATTCGGGTGATCTTGCTGGTTACTGCAAATCGCCAAACCGAGACGTTAAAATGTTTATAGGGAGGACTGAAAGGACTGCGTTCCAGGTAATGAATGGTTATTAGGCTATTACACTATACATCCTTTTTCCATTTACACAGATTTTACAATTTACAGTTTCAGAACAAAAGAGCAGAAGGAGGCGAATGACCTTATTATGACCAGAATCATTAAACATTCTTGATATCCACCTACTATATCCAAATCGTTGGTCACTGATTACCGTTTGAAAGAAACGTAACTACACTCACGGAACAAATTGTTTGAAAAGTGCACGCTGAAAAATCTGTATTTTTTTGTTGTTTGGGTGCAAATATGACGTATTTGTAGCTTGTCGCAAATATAGTATACTTGTGTTCAAACACATTGTGTTTGCTATGCAATATTACATGATGGAAACGAAATGATTAATAATATATGTTGTTGTATCCCAAATGTAGCTTTGTTTATTGAAAACTTCTGGAAACAAAAACTTGACAGACAACAAAGAAAGAAAAAAGCTGATGATCTTCAATTCATGAAAACAATGCTTGCAAACATGTATATATTTCCTGCAATATGTTGCTGGGGCCGTTATTTTTCAGCGTGTGGACCGTAAGTTAGGCTGTTGTTACCAAATTGCTGTTGCCGAAACGGAATCGAGGTTGTCATGCCCGAGTTTAGTTCCCACAACTGAAATTCTGTTGAAATAACCTCTAATAGGTTGAAATAAGCTCTAATGCTGCTGTAACAACTCTAGTTCGTAAACGATGATATCTAATGTGGTTGTGACAACCTCTATGTTCGGCTAAGGGTAATTCGGTTATTTTTTCTGTGTGTGTATAGATTAGGTATCTCGATTCGTGACTGATCCAGTGACTAATGAATACTAATGAATCGGAATAGGTTCTACTATAGGAACTTAACATGACATCCCGTAGTATCAAAACGGTTCACAAAATAATTAACGACCTAAACCCACAGTGCTCCAAACACTGTGTGGATATAATGCGTCTACCAACGCCCCCACATGCAAGCATGTGAGTACCAATTTAGGCACCATGTATTTGGACATGGTGCCCCCCCTTGGTTAGGAGCGGAGCCTATCTAAAACTCCTTCCGTTCTATGGGTCACTAAGTGGCGGCCACTTAAAAGGTCGGATTTTTAGGGGTGTAAAAAAATGGTTACCCCTTTACAGCCCATGAAGGGATTGAGGAGAGCTTTTCAAACACAGTGAGCAGTGCGCTTTCCAGTTTTACACTCACTGATTGGGACATACAGTTGTACACCGGTTTCGAATAGTATTTTGAGAAGCATTTTCATGGCTAAGTACTCGATAGTGTCGCCATCGCTAAGCGAGGTGATCGTCGTCGAAAGAAATGTAAGGTGGTCAGAACAGGGATCGAACCCACATTCGCATGTACAAGAGCCACACACACTACCATTACACCACCGACGGCCACATTTTTAGGGGTATAAAATAAATAAATAAATAAATGGTTTCCCATTACATCCCATGAAGGGACCAGGGAGAACTTCTCACAATCACTGAGCTGTGCGCTTTCCAGTTTTCACTCACTGATTGGGACCTACAGTTTTACACCGATTCCGAACGGTATTTTGAGAAGCTTTTTCATGGCTATATACTCGATAGTGTCGCCGTCACTAAGCGAGGTGACCGTCGTCGAAAGAAATTTTAAGGTGGTTGGAGCAGGGATCGAACCCAGGATCTCCTATACAAGAGGCGCGCACACTACCCATTGCACCACCGACAGTATAGAACATAAAAATTGAATAAAACACAGATGCCTAATTTTAACTGGAATGGATTAAATTGGGGTTAATTTTTTAGTTATTTGAGGCCGCATATCGGTAATAACGATGCGCATGTTGACCAGCAATTTCACACACACCTACAGCAATTCAATCCAAATCGCATGATCTTGTAGGGCAAATACTTACTTATCCGGTCTCGAGCAATCACGGAGGGTCAGGGATCTTACGAAACGAAGATAACATACTCGTATATCGCCAACCAGTTCGATCTTTTGCCTTATCTCTCCAGTTGGTAATACCAAGTGTACCCAAGACTTCCTATTTTTCGTCTTCCTTCGAGTTCGGTTTCGAAAACCCTTCGTGCTGGTTCGTCTTCATCCATTCTACTGACATGGCCTAGCCAGCGCAATAGCGTTATTTTTATCCGCTTAACTATGTCAATGTCAGGATAAAGCTCATACAGCTCATGATTCATGCGTCGCCGATACTCGCCGTTGTGCACTATAGGGCCATAAATTTTTCGGAGTATTTTTCTTTCGAAGACTCCTACAGATGGTTTGTCTGCTTGCGATAAGACCCAGGATTCTGCGCCATAAAGCATGACAGGTTATATGATAGTCTGGTACAGCTGGACTTTTGTTACTCGAGAGGGGGCTTTATCTCTAAAGTGCTTGCTTAGCCCGAAATAACATATATTCGCTAGCACAAATTTCCGCTTGGTCTCAAGGCTGACGTTGTTGTTTTTCTTTACGGCAGATCCGAGGTATATAAATTCGTCCTCCACCTCGAAATTATAACGGTTATCAACGTTCCCGCTTTGGTATAATCGCATGGAGGCGTGCTCGTTGAAACCATGTATTGTCCTCATTTACCCACTTTTGCTGGCTCCTTCTCAATTCTCGAAAATACCGCAGTAAATTTTCCCATCGTGCGCCCAATGATATGAACATCATCAGTATACGCGAGCAGCATCTGACTTTTGCTTTTTGGTTTTCTCATAATGATCTCCATTAAGATGTTAAAGAGATCGCACGGTTCGGTAAAATACTTAACAACTTTCACTGCAGATTTGGTGTTCGTCAAGATCATCCTACAAAGGCGTATGAGTTTTGCAGGAATAGGTTCAAAAACAGAGTAAGGAGAGTCATGCATTTCGCTCGAAAAATTTAAATTAGTACGGGAGTTTAATTTTTAATTCTTTGAAGTTTTAAATTTTTTCAACTCGCGAGTTTTATTTTTAGCTGCGCAACCGAATTTTTATTTAAAAAGATTTGAAAATATTGCACGCTCCCGATTTAATTCATAAAGAATGATTCGAGAGTCAAAAATTCAGAATATTTTTTAATTAAATAATAGATAAGTGGGTAAGATAACAAACTGTAAAATTTGATGATACGGGGAAAATTGTTTGAAACGATGGGAAGGTGATACACAAGCGGGGTATGTCTGTAAAATGTGAGAAAGTAGTATCGAATGATTATGAGCGCAAATTTTTAAAATGAGGTAAACAAAAGAGGTCGAAAGGGTAAATGTTCAAACTGCGAGACAAATCGTTTGATTAGGAATGTGGCAAAAATTGTGAGTCTGTAAAAAGGATGAAAAAGGGGTAGAAAAGGGCAATACTTTAAAATGCGAGAAAAATCGTTTGAAAAGCTCAGAAGTGAGGCAAAAATTGTGAATGTGGATAAAAAAAGGATAGAACGGTGCAAAATGCGAGAAAAATCTTTGAAATGATTGGGAATATGTTACAAAAGTGTAAATGCTCGAAAATAGGTTCACCATGCCACACAATGGATTGTGTTAACAAAAAGAGTATGTGATACACAGTAACAAAAAAGTGTGAAACTGCAATAAGTGAGAAAAATCTAAATGGAATCAGTAAAAAATATTATTTGAGGGAAGAATTGAGAATGTGTTACAAATATACACAGCAATTAGTGTGTTGAGAATAAAAAAGGAAAAGGAAATGTTCAAGGAAAGGGAAATGTTCACTACAAACAAAATATTATATATTAAAAATTTTGACATTAGAGCAAACTCAGGTATTTTCATGCTCGGTATTAGAATAAAAACATGCACAATCCCATTCAATCAACACCTATTTTTATCGCATTTTGAGCTTTTATTGTGATTTTTGTCCCCTTTTTACCCACAGACAAAACAAGTTGTAAACCATTCCAACCCGATTTTCTATCTTTTTAAAGTTAACGCTTTTCGTCCCTTTTCAATAACCCAAAATTATTGTTATGCACCATTTTATCCACATACACTATTATTAACGCATTCCCAATCTTCCCATATGAGTTTTCTGGCATTTTTAAATGTTACGCCTTTTTGGCGTTTTTAACCTCTTTTATCCATATTTTATATTTCTAAAACGTCCAAACGATTTTTCCGCATATTTACATTTTACCCATTTTTGACCTATTTTACCCACATATAATATTTAAAAACAAGACGTCTCGCATATTCACGTTTTCAAAACAAATTAAAATTCAAATCATTTGATGTTTTTTTTCCTTTTTTAAGCTTTACTAATATATTATACTATATTTTACCTATATTTGACTCTTCCCAATCATAACAGACTAATTTTCTCGTTATTTAAATCGTTACCCCTTCTATCCTTTTTTATCCACATACACAAATTTTAACACATTCAACATTCCAAACGATTTTTAATGGATTTTGAAGTCTAACTCTTTTTCGCCAATTGTTACCTCTTTTTACCCACGTACACTATTTTTAATATCAAACTTATGTTCCAATTATTAGTCGGCCTCTAGACCCAATCATTCCATACTAATGATCTCGTTATTTGTAGTTTTTCACTACATATTCTGGGTACATTCCCCATTGTTCCATTCTACATTTTAGGCTTTTTATAATTCTGCCCTTTCTAATAAACGTTTATTATTTTCTATATCTTCCACAACATTCCAATCGACTTTTGTCGGAGTTGCCTCTTATGTATATCCAAATTCGGAAAAATTCCACTCCCACTCCCACTAAAATAAAACTTAATATCTGAAGTCAATTTTTATTTTTCATATTTGGCTCGCGGAATTTTTACTTACTCTCTTCAAAAAGCAAAGTTTTGCGCTTACCTAATGTTTGCTTCCACTTTGTTGAAACCACAGCTCTGTCAATTAAGGAACGAAGAAGTCATTGATCCTTTCACTACATAAGTAGTAATCATCAATGATTCCACCAGCCCACAAATCACATCAAACCATCACATTATCTGGATGCAACGGCGTCTCTACAATGGCTTAGAATAGCTATCTTCAACCCAAATGTATTAGTTTTAAAAGAGTAAGGACCAATGATTCCAGCATCCCACAAAACTGGATGTAGCGACGTCTCAACATTGGCTTGAGGATTATCTTTCGATAGTTTTACTTATTGGAACAGCCATTTACCTAAAATAGCTTCGTCGCTAAACGAAATGCTCTTGTGAAATTCGGGATCAGAAGCAATCTCGTTTTGGGACGTAATGGGCGATGCGTTTCACGAAAAAACCCATATTTTCCCAAATAAATATGAACAATTTGCAAACGCTGTTCAGGCGCAGGTTAATATCAATGAAATGGGAAACCAAACTAAACCAGAGAGTAGCCATGCCGCAGCTGATCGAAATGGTTCCAACTGCCGAATAGAGTTGATGGGAGAATGAGCTATCAGCAACTAGCAGTTTTAATAGTGTTTGACTGATACCAATGACAGCTAAATTATGATTGATGTTGGTTGCATCGAACGAAAATATGCATTCTCTGTTATTTCTATTCGTTTTATATCCAACCAATGAGTAACATACAACAGCAACAGAAACTCTACAAAATTTTGCAACTACTTGGGTGATTGTAAGAAACCGATAAGAGAGAGATGGAAACTCTTTTCTATTGCTCTATGACTGAACATAATTCACGTGTGTCACTGTCATAAGACAGTGTTGTCAACTTAAAGTTCTATACTTTGAATTGGTGGATTTAATTGTCTTCAATATTCGGACACTATTGGAATTCGCATATGTTATTGAGCTGCTTCGTCCCCTAATAAAATATAGGCTGCTGTATCTGGACACAAGTAGAGGAAAACTAATATTTATCCCACTCTTCGTTGGATCGCTCTACCCTTTCTGACCATCGAGTGTAGGCCCACGTAAAACCTTGAATTTCATTAAGGCTATTGTCCATAACGATATTTCGAGCGTAAACGCTTTTCTACCTCATTCCATTATAAGGAATATTAAAATGGTCTTCGAATAGTGCAAGATTATAATTGGTTTGTGGTTGCACAAGGGTGTGGTGTGTGCATTCGAATCGCCACCCACAACTGGGATCGTGGTTTTTGTACTTCCTTTTTGAAAGAACAAACAAACAAAATTTTCCATGTGAACCCTTGGAGAGAACAACTCTTTTAATAATAAATATTTGATTAAAAAAACGGTTCAAAAACTTCATAGGAAACTAAAAATGCTACGAAATGATTCAATATCCATAAATTTGTTTTGCTTAATACTCCTTACGATTCCTTGCACTCACAACAATCCCCACCTTAATGTAGGGTATTTAAAAATGAGTTCTTGAGTAGGATTAAATAAACATCATCATCCTCATCGCCACTTTTCTGTTTGTTTAAGTTGTTACCATTTGTTATGTTGCTTTAACATGACAAAAGATGTGCGGGCGGGGAGGTGCAAAAGATACTTTACACACAAGTTTGAAAATCGCCCACAAACAGAAACATTAAAAAAGGCATCACAGAATCTTCACTAATTGTTGACAATTTTATGAAGATGACAATTTTATGATGACAATTTTATGAAGTGATTATCCGCAATAAAGTCCGAGAGAAAATTTGCGAAAATAAAACTGGATACTTAGCGGAACTGATGTGCCAATTGTTATTAAGGTTCTGAAGAAAATGGTTTATGTGTAGACATTAAATTTACGATTACCCGGATTGAAGCTTAAATTATGTATGTAGAATAAATTTATTGATAATGGCGAAATACACTACATATATATACAAACCTATAAATGGAATAAAGGTTATTAAGCAGGCCAATTTTAAAATATACACGCAAAGAAAAACCTCGTTCCTCCCAAACGAAATCTCATATAACTGAAGTTCGTTTGGGGACTGTAGTTGGGAGAAACGAACTTCTGTTAATTCATGCATGTCATTTCGTTTGGCAGAACCGAAAAATGTTTGCAGCAAAAGAGTTATGAAAAATATAAGCTGAAAAAACGTTTGCGAGAAACGAAAAACGGTTCCGCCAACTGTTTTTTCGGTTACAGCAACCGAGTTCTAGTTGCTCTTAACTAAAAAAACGTTTGCGAGAACTGAAAAACGTTTGCAGTAAACGAGTTATGAAAAATTAGAGCTGAAAAAACGTTTGCGAGAAGCGAAAAACGGTTCCACCAACTGTTCTTTCGGTTACAGTAACCGGGTTGTAATTAAAACTTTTACTTATGGCTTCCATAAGCTCTTTTTTGTTTAAATTTCCAACTTTTATGATTTTGGGTTTACCCACAGTTTATTTTTAAAAAAATAGTTGGAATTTTGGTGTATTTTTTCTCTGTCTACTTACACGTCTGTCTCGCCTTGCATTCAAATAACAACTAAAAGCGCAGCAAACTACAACGCGTCAATTGCCCATGAAAGATATATTGAACTCGTTTGCAACAGCATGATATACATTTGCGATATATGAGTTTATTTGGGAAAACTACATGAACGGTTGCGATTAATAAATTAATTCAAATCAAAGTATTGTTGCGACAACCGAGCAATAAACGTTTTTTTTTTTTACGTGTAGATTTCTTTTATTGTAGGGGTACGATTTCGCGTTCTTCAGGAATTACTTTCCTTCGTATCAATTATGTGTCATGCGCATTTCGATATAGCTACTCCTACCATTAAATCTCCGACATGCTATCACCAGCGGAACTTTCAGTTGTGGCTGATCTATTGAGCCTCTGACTGATAAAGTTGTACATCCCGTCTAAAATTTTCAGATGCATACCCAGAGGACGGAGTGATACCAGAGTTATATTAATTTCCTAAGCGGTCTCTCACACAGCACCTAAAGACTTTAGGCCCATAACCCTGTCATCGTTCCCACTGAAGACTTTGGAACGGCTGATAGACATACTACACTTGGGGGCGAGTATTGTGGTAAGAATGTTGTCTGGTGAACAATAGCAACAACTGTACTTCAAGAACAAATTTACAGAGACGGCACTGCACGAGTATATGATAGTAGCCGTTCTCGGTAGAGAGTGCGTTCTATACTATCACTCCTAATGCGATAGAGTTGGCAGTATCGGCCCTTAAAGTGAACGTGGATCTTATGGGGATTATATGACAAATCCTCAACAGCAAACGTGTTAAAGCTAAACCGAGCACCTCCACATCCACCAGATTTTTAACAGAGGCATACCTCATTGCCTTGCCCATGCCCATCCACGGCTATGGGATCTTTGATCGCAACTATGATAAAATTAACAAAATGTATATAAAATTAATGGATTCAACGAGCAGGGCCTCCACGCGATTCGAGCAAAACCTGAACGTTGATAACCAATATAATTTCGAGGTAGTGGACGAATTTATATACCTCGGATCTGTTGTGAACAAAAACAACAACGTTAGCATTGAGATCAGAGTGAGAATTGGGCTTGCGAATAGATGTTATTTCGGGCTAAGCAAGCACTTTAGAGATAAAGCCCTCTTTCGAATAACGAAAATCCAGCTATGCCAGACTCTCATATAACCTGTAGCGCTTTATGGCGCAGAATCCTGGGTCTTATCGCAAGCAGATGAAACATCTGTGGGAGCCTTCGAGAGAAAAATACACCGGAAGATTTACGGCCCTCTAGTGCACATCGGCGAGTATCGGCGACTCATGAACCATGAGCTGTATGAGCTTTATCCCAACATTGACATAGTTAAGCGGATCAATATAACGCGATTGCGCTGACTAGGCCATCTCAGTAGAATGGATGAAGACGAACCAGCACGAAGGGATTTCGAAACCGAACTTGAAGGAAGGCGAAAAATAGGAAGACCAAGACTCCGCTGGAGGGATCAAGTTGACGAATCCCTGGGTACACTTGTTATTGCCAACTGGAGAGATAAGGCAAAAGATCGATCAGGTTGGCGAAATATGTTATCTCCGTTTTATAGGGTCCCTGACCCCCCGGGGTGGTTCGAGGCCGGATAAGTAAGTAAGTAAGTATATATCTCAAAAAAGGGAACGTCCAATCGAGAAAATAACTAACTTTTATGGGTTTCTACAAGTTTTTCATAAAGTGGTCCAATTCGTATGGACGATTTTGTTTTTACCTCCATAGGAGTTTTTGAACCAATGGATGTCTTTAATGCGGCATCACTTTTTTGATTTGAAAAATTTATATTTTAGCAATTTTTTTTAAAACAAAAAGTGATGCCGTATTAAAGACATCCATCGGTTAAAACCTCCTCCGGTTTCTGGAGGTACAAAATGTATTATTTTTGCGATTGGACTCACCGTTTCCGAGTTATAGCTATTTTGTTTTAGCAATTGTCTTATTTTGGCAATTTTTAAAAAAATTCTCCATACGAATTGAACCACTATAAGTGTATGAAAACCCCTCAGAAACCAGCATAAATTGGTTATTTTTGCGATTGACTGCTCCGTTTCCGAGATATAGAAATTGTTTCTAAATTTGTCACATTTTCGATCAAAAATGGGTAACCCATTACCCACAGCGATGAGCCGGTTACCCATTCTCTATGTGTTATCCTTTTCTGGGCGTAGGGAAGAGAGAGCGAGTACTAACGTACTATTGCAAAAGTGTCGTGAAAAGTGTCCACTTCGTTCCCAAAATGTAATCCCGTTAAGCGAAACCTTCATATTAAACCATGTTAAGCAAAACCAACTACGAGGGCGGATCAATAAGTCCGTGACTTTTTGAATGAAACACAGTTATTTTTTTTGCAAAAAAAAAAATTATTTTTCAACATAATCTCCTTTTAGCTGAATACACTTAGTCCAACGTTTCTCCAATGTTTGTATCTCTTCCAAAAAATAGGATTTTTCGAGGTCCGTGAAATAGCCATTTGTTTGATCAATAATTTCTTCGTTGCAGCTAAATCTCTTTCCACCGAGCCATTTCTTTAGGTTTGGAAATAGGAAATAGTCCCTGGGCGGAGAATATGGCGGATGAAGTGCCAATTCGTAGCCCAATTCATGGAATTTTTCCATTGAGACTACACACATGTGCACCCGTGCGTTAATGGTCAATTGAGAGCAAACGCGGCACCCATCTTGCAGACAGTTTTCTTAAACCCAACTGATCATTTAAAATCGAAACCAAACTGTCAATTGAAATGCCTATAGCATCAACAATCTCACGTGCTTCTACTCTTCGATCGGCCAACACCATATCTTGGATTTTTTCGACATTTTCGGGTGTATTGACCTCAATTGGCGGTCCAGAACGTTCAGCGTCAATTGTACGTGTTCGACCACAACGAAAGTCAGTAAACCACATTTTTACCATTGAAATCGATGGTCCAGAGTCCCCATAGTATTTATCATGCTTTTCCTTGGTTTGATTGACGTTTTTTTTCGCAAAAAATAGTGTTTAATGAGCACTCGAAATTCACTGCTTTCGATTTTTAAAAAAATGCACGAGTTTGCATGTCTTGAACAGCTGTTAAGCGCAAAATAAGTTAATTAATTTTCTAGGGATGTCTCAAATAAAACGCTTGCATTTAAATTAAAAATTGTGACATTTAATTTTGACACTTAATTTGACATTTAATTTTGTCACCATTTTTAATTTAAATGCAAGCGTTTTATTTAAGAGATCCCTAGAAAATTAATTAAATAATTCATTTTAATTACGCTCTTTGTTGAAAGTATCTAGACCATTGTTGTTGAAGTGCTAAGTAGGCGGACCATTGTACAACCCCATCATGAAGAAGACTATACTTATTGAG
Organism: Phaonia tiefii; assembly: GCA_963931995.1. Taxonomy (NCBI): domain Eukaryota; kingdom Metazoa; phylum Arthropoda; class Insecta; order Diptera; family Muscidae; genus Phaonia; species Phaonia tiefii. The sequence goes on from OZ008367.1 coordinate 92,102,771, forward strand.
ACTAAGAGAAAAATTATTTTCTAGTTTTTAGTGCATTTATATATAAAACACTGTAACTTAATTTTTTTTAAATTATTTTTTTATTTTAAATTTTTTAGTAAATAAATGTTTAATGTTTTAATTTTTTTTCATATTCATGTACTGTCATCCAAATCTGACAAGTGTGCAAAATTTTAGTTCGATTGGTCAACTGCAACTGTGTTAAAAATGAGTTACTAGATTTGAACAATACACACTGACAGGCAACAAAGCAAGTTAAATAAAACACTGTAAAAATAGAATAGTTTTTGTACTGAAGGCTCTTTTGCTATTGCACTTACTTTTTTCTTACATCTGCTTTAACATTAGATGTAATATTGTTAAAATAAATAAAGCAATATTTAGCTCAATGGAATAATTGTTTTTGTTTTGTCATAAACAGAGCGACGACAAACAGTATTGAATAATATAGAGAACTTATTGCACCCTTTTTAAGTTCTCATGTAGAGAGTCTGAGTAAAAGAGCATAAAAGAGTCGTATTGCCTTTATAGAATATTTCAATATAAATGCAACATTTCGACAATGTTATTACATAAAAAAATGTTTCAAAAGGCATCAATGTTTCACATCAAAATTATGAATCGGCCAAGTTATGACAAAAAGAGAATACTTCGTTTTGAATAATTCGCCAGAAGTCGTCAGTGCTTTTGAGTCATACAATTCGTCCATGAGTTCTCAATACTATTCAATACTCTTTGCCGACGACGAGCTGCTTGTTTGTTCACTGCTGCTACATCAATACCATCATACTTCTTTTCAGGCAGAGGTGTTGTATTTATCAAGATAGTCTCCTTTTACATCGATATAATTATTTCATCGTTTTTATAATTTTTTTAATTCGTTCCAAATAATAGATTTTCTCAATGTCCTCAAAATATGCGCTTGTTTCAGTTATTGCCTCTTCATTCAAGTTAAATCTCCTAATGCGATTTGGCCATCTCTCAAATCTCTTAATGCGATTTGGCCATATTTCTCCATTTCTGAGAGTACTGATTGGAGACTAAATCTAGAGAATATGGCAGATGAGGTAGCAATTCGTAGCCCAATTTATAGATTTTTGCTGCCGGCATGTTGTTATGGTAGAAGATCACTTTTATCTTCGCCTAATTCGGTCGTTTTTGCTTCAAATCAATATCGAATCTGTGCAACATGTATGGATAATATTCGCCGGTGATCGATTTATACTTGTCAAGGTAATCGATGTGAATGAACCGCATGCATCCCAAAAAAACCTGTCGCCATGACCTCATTGGCCGACAGACCCACCTTGGCCTTCTTTGGTACATCGTTACATCAATTAATCTGTTTGCTAACTGACTTTCGGTAAAAATATTCGTTGAGGCAGCAAACAAATTCACTCGTGCAATGCACTTTTTCATTTCAGTGCAGAGGCAAGATTCGTCGACCAGAACCTAAACCACAGTTCGTGGTTGCCCTAGTGTCAAAACCTAACTTTTTCATTCGCCTGTAGGGAAGGACTACTAAAAATAAATTGCATTCAAGGTAAGTATTTTAAGAAATGGTATCATTTAAAATTTTATTATGAACGAATATAAATTGTTAAACGTGCCGAGCAAATCGACCGGGTACTATTTTATCAACCACCTACGCATTTGTTACTTTACACCTATAATCTTAAAACAAATATACATTTTATTCTTTGCATGGATTTATTCTAATAAACATATTCAAAAATTCAAAAGGATATGTAATACAAATGTACACATCCATCAATCCTTCACATAACTTCAACACCGCCTACATTCACTTCAAACACACACATGAATAAAAGGTATTTGAGCAAACATTTCATTTCATCCCAAACGCAGCGCGTAAAACCCTTTTTGAAGTGTAAACTTGTTGGGGAAAAAACGACACCTTTAATTCCACACTGTCTGCAGCTATCAATCATAAAAGTTTTGAACAACCATAAGTCAGAGAACCAATAACAACGACAGGAATGAACAAGGCTTATAACAACCATTCAATAGGGATTATTCGTGAAATTCTACATAAATGCTCCTTCCAATATTCAAATCATTTCGCACATTGTGTGATAGTATTTATTTATCCTGCCACATGAAAAACATAAAAACGACAACTTAGTCAACTTGTGTCATCAAAAGCAATAAAATCTACTATATGACATGTCATGATTACAAAGTTAACCCGGACGGACAGACACAATGTTGTAAGTGGTTCAATCCAAAGCGCCCATTATCAATGCCCGACGACAAAAGACCAAAGGACAATAAGCGTTTGAGGAAAACGAGAACATATAGAGGGACGAACAATAATTCTACAAAATAAGTTAAAGTGGCCAAATTGGATGTCAACACGTACATATGTTTCATGACTCATTTAACTCATGAATAATGTCGGGCTTATTAACATAATAAGCAAGGACATTATAGTGAGGGGTTAAAACATCCTGCTACTACACTGTACATTTCTATGGCAATAAAATGAAAAAATTTAATAGAGTCGTTGTTGTCAGTATACGGGAAGTGTCGAAACATTTGCGTATTTTTATTTAAATGCCTGGTATTAAATCGTCATCACAGTATTGGAGCAATTTAAAAGTAAAAGATTTTAATTGCATATGTATCAGTTCAATAGTAAGGTGACGAGATGTTTAAGACCTGGGCTGAGACACAATTTATGTTGCACCGAATTTGTTGTATTTCTCCAACTTCCGCATATTAATAACTTCGCATGAGTTGCACGTTAAATCCTTTACTATTCGTCCTGAACCTTGCAAGACCATCATTTAATTCTAATGATGTTACTGTACAAAGCAAGACATGAAAAATCAGTGTCTGATATTGCAAGATTGTTGTCGGTCGCTACAATTGTGTGTCTCCTAAACGCATATACTCACAGAAACATTCGATTGAGACAATCAAATTTAGAGGTTGTCACAACCGAAAAACTTCGGTTGAAACAACCCTAAATTCAGTGGCTTCCACCGAATCAAAAGTGGAATGCGGTTGTGGCTACCGAAATTTTTTATGAATCTGATACTATGTGTCAATGTGTCCATCGCGTTAGTATAACGAGTTTTGCTAGATTTTTGAGTCTGCACCTTTGAAATCTTCGTCAAACAGAAAATACAGGGTGGTCCACTAATAGTAAAATTTTAGATTACACTTTGTCAAAGATGTGGAGTTACTTCACCGATGACGCGTTGGCTATAGGCCTTGAGCTCAGGAATTGTTTGTGGTTCATTCACGTAGACTACAGATTTCGCAAAACTCTAAACAAAGAAATTGCACGGCGTTGTGGAGATGATTCGGTCTGGAAATCGTTGATCCATTAAATCGATTGTTTCATGCGTGGTGTTGCGGGTGGAGCCGTGCTACTGAAACACATATCGTCCAGATGTTGAAAGTCCAGTTGAGGCCACAAGAAGTCCGTTATCATGTTCCTGTAACGGACGTCATTGTAGTTCCGGCTTCGTTTCAGAGAAGCAAGAACCAATCACGCCGCCTGACCAAAATCCGCACCAGACAGTTGCTCGTTGTAGGTGCATTTGATTCTCATGGATCTCGTGCGGATTTTCTGAGCCCCAAATTCGACAATTTTGTTTGTTGTCGAAACCATTCAGCTGAAAATGCATCCTATAACGGAAAATCATTTATTTCCAAAAATCGGCATTTACTTTACTTTGCTCCGTCGCCCATTGAACGAAGTGTCGGCGATGTCTGAGCTTCTGAGCAAGTTAATTCGTGGTGAAGGTGGAGGTGCTTCATCAAATTTCACTGCGTGGTGCTTCGCAAAATTTAAAGTTGTTGTTAACGATGCCGAATTGGGGTTAATGGGTTTACGGCGACATACTCATTTAAGTACTTGCGAAATTTTCGTAAGAAATTTGTCATTTATCTCCATAGAAAATTTTTGCTGCAAATATTACTCTTCATAAATAATTCCTCTTCGAACTCCATTTTATTTTTAACGCATGTGGTGTTACTTTTGTTTGTTAAAATAATCAAATTGTCAAAATTCGGGTCCCAAGCAATTATCAAACAATTGGTTTCGTACGAAATATCTTTGGCATAACAACCCTGTAATAGATTTAGCCAACGAAAATTTCGCAGAGAACTGTGTACCAAGCAAATGAAAAGTGGACGAAATTTCCGGTTCACGAAATTATCGTTATTTTTTACAATTTCAGAGCAGCCACTTGCACAAAAAAGGATAATTAAAATGTAAATCGTAAACTTTTGAGTACCACACCTTTGAGCAAAGTAGTTGAGATTTTCGAACATCTTCTAAGACCTTCATGCTCCTCAAAGACGCATAAAACTTTTTCAAGTTGAGATCATAGAAGTCGTATAGAAAACCACCGTTTATATTGTGGGTGGTTTAAAAAAACAAAACCAAATTTGAGAGCTTACCCACGTAAAATATGAAATTCAGCTGGGCTGGCGCGTTTAACTGATAGATAATTCTACTGTGCTCATATCCCAGCAAATACTTGTTTACACGTTTTAATTTGTATCTCCAGTCTACAAGCTGACAGTTCCAACAACGGTACGAGACTGATTGACTTTGCTGCGGCAAAAAACATGGTCGTTAATGCTACAAGATTCCAGTATAAAAACAAAGAACGAAGAACCAAATTGAATCGCACAAGATTAAGTAGAGCGAAAATCATACGAAACCAGACGCAGAGAATGCTGCAATTACCCGAGCCTACTCAAGAAAGCTCTCGCAACTTTTGGCACAGAACCCACCCCACTCGATGACGATCCTGAGGCGTAGTGGAAACCCATTTCCGACTCTATAAAAACTGCCGCAACAACCCCACTTTGGTTTTGAAAAACCGCTTCGCAAACAAACCATGGTACGATGAAGAGTGTCGCATAGCAAATGATGAAAAGGACGCTGCAGTATAGGGAAAAGGGTAAACCGTGTCTTTAGACGTAAGAAACGGTAGTGGAGGAAGCGCGAGAGTGAGAAAATTGAGACATACAGAAGGAAGAACGAAGCCCGAAAGTTCTACCAAAAAGTCAGGAACACAATTAATGGACAACAAAGCTGCAGGAGCCGATGAATTACCGGTGAAGCTGTTTAAGCTGATAAGGTGCATGCATCAGCCCATTAGCAAAGTCTGGTTAGATGAATGCATGCCCGGCGATTGGAGTCTCAGTATACTATGCCCCATATTTAAAAAAGGTGACCCGAGTCTCTGTGTCAACTGCCGTGGAATAAGCCTTTTATCCATAGCATATAAGGTTCTATCAAGCATAATGTACGACAGACTAAAACCAATTATCGCTGACCAGATTGGACCATACCAGTGTAGCTTTAGGCCTGGAAAATCGACAACCGACCAGATTTTCAAGCTACGCCAAATCCTGGAGAAGACCCACGAAAAACAAATCGACACCTATCATCTATTTGTCGATTATAAAGCGGCCTTCGATAGCCCAATACGGGAGAAACTCTACGAAGCAATGTCTGAGCTTGGTATTCCTGCAAAACCCATACGCCTTTGCAGGATGACCCTGGCGAACATCAAATCCGCAGTGGAAGTTGATAAGGATCTTACCGAACCCTTCGAAACTAAGCGAGGCCTCAGAAAAGGTGACACCCTATCGTGCGATCTCTTTAACATCTTAATAGAGATCATTATGAGAAAAGCTGCAGTCAGCATGAATAAAACCATCAGCAGCAAAAGTCCCATGCTGCTCGAGTATGCTGAAGATATAGATATCATTGGACGCACAGTTAGAGAACTTACTGCGGTGTTTTCGAGAATTGAGAAGGAGTCAGGAAAAGTGGGTCTGACGGTAAATGAGGACAAGGCAACATTCATGGTTTCAACGAGCAGGACCTCCACGCGATTAGACCAAAGCGTGAACGTTGATAACCGCTATAATTTCGAGGTGGTGGACGAATTTATATACCTCGGATCAGCCGTAAGCAAAACAACAGCGTCAGCCTTGAGATCAAGCTGAGGCTTGCGAAGATGTTATTTTGGGCTAAGCAAGCACTTTAGAGATAAAGCCTTCTCTCGCGTAACAAAGGTCCAACTATACTAGACTCTCATACAACCTGTCTTGCTTTATGGTGCAGAATCCTGGGTCTTCTCGCAAGCACATGAAATATCTGTAGGAGTTTTCGAGAGAAAAATACTCCGAAAAATGTATGGCCCTATAGTGCACAACGGCAAGTATTGGCAACGCATGAACCATGAGCTGTATGAGCTTTATTCCGACATTGACATAGTTCAGCGGATCAAAATAACGCGATTGCGCTGGCTATGCCATGTCAGTAGAATAGCTGAAGACGAACCAGCACGAAGGGTTTTCGAAACTCGAAGGAAGACGAAAAATAGGAAGACCAAGACTCCGATGGAGGGATCAGGTTGACGAATCCCTGCGTATACTTGGTGTTACCAACTGGAGAAATAAAGCAAAAGATCGAACTGCATGGCGAAATATGTTATCTTCGTTTTGTAAGGTCCCTGATCCCTCGGAGTTGTTCGTGACCGGATAAGTAGGTAAGTAAGTAAGTAACATTCGTGGACCAATAGGCTGGCCATAGGCCGATATAATTTATTCAAAATGAAATGATCCTAGTTTTATCAGTAGATGTTAGGAAAAAATGTACGTATGTATATTAATTAGCTGTAAAAATTTGAAGAAAAGTTGGAGAAATAAATGAATTTAAGCTAAAAAAAAAAGCTACCGTGGAATAAGCCTTTTATCCATAGCATATAAGGGTATATCAAGTACAATGTGCGAGAGACTAAAACCAATTATCGCTGGCCTGATTGGACCATACCAGTGCGGCTTTAGGCCTGGAAAATCGACGACTAACCAGATTTTCACGCTACGTCAAATCCTGGAGAAGACCCACGAAAAACAAATCGGCACTTATCATCTATTTGTCTATTATAAGACGGCCTTCGAAAGCCCGATACGGGAGAAACTCTACGAGCTTGATGAACACCAAATCCACAGTGAAAGTTGGTAAGGATCTTATTGAACCTTTCGAAACACTGAGCGAGGCATCAGGCAAGGCGACACCCTATCGCGAGATCTCTTTAGCATCTTAATGGATATCAATATGAGAATGCTGCAGTCAACAGGAATAAATCCATAAGCAGCAAAAGTAACATGCTGCTCGCGTATGTTGAGAATATAGATATCACTAGGCGCTCAATGAGAGAAGCTACTGCGGTGTTTCCATGAATTGAGAAGTATTCAGCAAAGGTGGATGTGAAAATAAAGAAAAAAATTAATGGTTTCAACGAGCAGGGCCTCCATGCGATTAGACCAAAGCGTGAACGTTGATAACCGTTATAATTTCGAGGTGGTGGTGGACAAATTAATATACTTCGGATATTTTTTTTATATATAATTCATTTATTTTCGATTTGTTCATTTTACAAATTATGCCGTAAACAAAAAGTCTCGAGATCAATAGATTGCGAATAGATTTTATTTTGGGCAAAGCAAGCACTTTACAGATAAAGCCCTCTCTCGAGTAAGTTCAGCAATACCAGACTCTCATACAACCTGTACAACTCGCAGAATCCTGGGTCTTATCGGAAGCAGTCGAAACATCTCTAGGAGTCTTCGAGAGAAAAATACTCCGAAAAATTTATGGTCGTAAAGTGCACAATAGCGAGTATCGTCGACGCATGAACCATGAGCTGGATGAGCTATATCTCGACATTTACATAGTTGTGCGGATCAAAATAACGCCATTGCGCTGTCTAGGCTATGTCAGTAGAATTGATGACGGCGAACCAGCACGAAGGGTTTTCGAAACCGAACTCGATGGAAGACGATAAAAGGTAAAGCAAAAGATTGAACTGGTTGGGCAAATATGTTATCTTCGTTTTGTAAGGTCCCTGACCCCCAGGGGTTATTCGAGACCGGATAAGTAAGTATAATTTGTATACCTTGCTTGTTTTATTTCAAATTGTAAATAATCATTTAGAACTGAAAATCGTTTCAAAAATAAAATGGGAATATTAATAATAACAGATAATGTACTGAATTTCAAATCAGTACGGTTATTGCACCCGAATAATTTTGGTTGTTGTAGGAATAATTTCGGATGTTGCAACCGAATTTATTAGAATTTTGTTGGCCGTACCAGAATTCATGAAAATCTCAGTTTTTCATAAACTTTTTTGTTTCGCATGAATTTATACCAAATTCGGCTATTATACGTAGAACCGAAATTATAACGAACTAATTGAAAATTTGATCGCCACAATCGAACTAATTGTGACACAAGGTTGTTTCGCCCGAATTTCAATGGCATCTAGTGTGTGGATATATAACTGGAATGAATTTAGTTGTGGGCACCTCAATTCGATTGTGACTGTAATTTCCTTTGCTCACCGATTTTTCAGAAGTAGGCAAAACATGCGTACTGAAACAAAAACTTGTAAAGATGCTTCTTTCTGAGCACCTCACTTTTTTGCACACTAAGCAATCAACTTTCAATGCTTGTACTCACAAAGGATTACCTTCATATGTTAACCCTACAAGTGTGGTAGGCCGAAATCTCTCGCAGAGATCAACCATTTTAAGCCACATAAACATTTGCAATAACAAAATGCTAATAATGTTAACCACTTTTGGGGAAACAAAATCCCAGCTGAATTTTTGTAGGGTGAAAATGTGGACTAATACTTACAAAAGCACCGTAAGATAATAACAATAGAAACGGATAACTTCATATCATCATGAATGTCTGTCTACACGGTTGAGTGAATGAACCTAACCAACAGAGTCCTTCAACTCAACACAAAGGATACGTGTGTATGTAGGAATGTATGTAGTATGTAGACTGAGGTAAACATCAACATTTTCTGGGTGAAAAGTCATAAAACTTCATATGCACTCGTAAGGCTATGAGTACCTTGACAATACCATTGTAAAGATAGAGGTGGCGCCCAATGATGTGTAATGGCAGACCACAAGTACAATAGCGTTGGGTAAAGGTACATATACTACTATGTTACACTGAAACCAAAGGACGAACGAACAGCAATGTTCTATTTTACAATGTTTGCGATGTAGCAACATAGAGAGACAAATATGTAACGTCAGCAACATCTGAGGAGCAAGGGCTTTAAATGGACATGGACAACAACATTGTTAGTGTCAAAGCCAAAACCACATACATACCATGTTTTTTTTGCTGGCTGATGCATAATACGAGAGAGTACTACACGGTAGTAGTTGTTTGCCTAACTTCAGTTAAAGCGATAAAAAAAGGACACATCATCAATTTGCCTTTACTACTTTGCCTAGTTGCATCAGTTGTCTTTTGGGGAGAATTCTTGGTATTATTACTTTGTTAGGAGGTTGTTATATGTGTACAAATTGTATATTTTGACACTGGATCCAAAATTGAGTGTAAATTCAATAGGGTTGTAGTTTCCAGATACTGTGTGTGCCAAAATAAAGTGCGTGGATTAATTTTTAGAACTACATAAATAGTTTTGAAGTATATTTATTAAAATAACAACAAAAGTTGATGTTTAATATTTTTCAATAATTGCATGCTGAAGAATCGGTATTTTTTGTTGTTTCGATGCACATACAATGTGTTTGTAGCTTGTCGCAAATATAGTATACTTGTGTCCAAAAACATTGAGTTTGCTATTCAATATTATATGTTGGAGACACAATGATTGATAATAGATATATGTTGTTGTGTCCCAAATGTGGCTTTGTTTATAGAAAACTTCTGAAAAGAAAAACATGACAAACAACAAAGAAAAAAAAAACCTGTTGATCTTCAATTCATGAAACCAATGCTTGCAATTAAATACACGGTTTCTGCAATATATTTCTGGGGAAGTTTTTTCAAGCGTGTGTGTTCAAAATTTGCTGCTATGTTTTAATCGATTAAACTAAACAACTTTTCGTATTTGTTTATCACAGAAATATATACACGCTGAAAAATCTATCTCTTTTTGTTGTTTGGATGTAAATATAACGTGTTTGCAGCTTGTCGCAAATATACTATACTTGTGCTCAAACACATTGTGTCTGCTATTCAACATAACATGTTTAATGAGACACAATGATTAATAGGCCATAAATTATGTTTTTTGGACCCAAATGTGGATTTTTTGTTGAAACCCGCTAAAAACAAAAACGAGGCTGATAATAATGAGACAAGAAGGAAGCAAATCTTCAATTCATGAAAACAATGGTTGCAAACATGTACATATTTCCTGCAATATGTTGCTGGGACGATTATTTTTCAGCGTATAGTTGTATGGAAAAAGCTATATCTGGCATGACTTATGGCCAGTTTGACAGTTGAAAATTCTCCATTTAAATGTAGTTTAAATGTCCGATGTCTGAGAGCTTTTAAATTGAGCTTCTAAATGACGAGTGTGAAACTCGCCCTTAATGTACCTACGGGGCGGTTTGAATGCTCCGAGAGTGAACCTCGTAAATTTCGACGAAAATGGAAACAAGTGAATTTCGTGGGCTCATCAAAGATTACTTTATTTTTTACGTAAAAAACCATCAACGATACGAACGAGAGGCTTGATAAATGCTATAGAAACTCTCCACCATCAATATCATTGTTTAGAAAGTGGATTAATTAATTCCGTTGTAATTGTAACAAAAGTGATGCCGAACGTTGAGGTCGCCCAAAGTAGAAATCATCAGAAATCATCGATAAAATCCATGAAATGATATGAGACGGTGGGTGAATGAAAAATCGGGAGATGACTGAGGCTACAGGCATCTCTACTGAGCGGATACATCATAATTTATATGCAAATTTGGACATGAAAAAGTTATCCACGAGATGGCTGCCGCGATTACTCACAGTCAACCATAAGCGCAACCGTATGACCATTTCTACGGAGTTTTTGCAATGTTCAGCCGTAATCCGAAGGAAATTAAGCAACGTTTCGAAACCGTACATGAAACATGGATCCATCGGAACACACTAGAGACCAAGCAACAGTTAAAGCAATGAAATTCTCCGGGAGAGCGTGTACTAAAGAAGGCCAAGGAGGGTATGTTTTCCAACAAAGTCACGGCGACACTTTGCGGTGTCATTCACATCTATTACCTTGAAAAGGTTAAAACAATCATCGGTACATATTATTCACAGTTGTTGGACAGATTCGACATTGATTTGAAGAAAAAACGACACGCATTTTGCGAAGACCATGACAACGCACCATCATGACAACGCACTGTCGCCCAGGTGTGAAACGCCAACAACAATCTATAAATTGGGCTACGAATTGCTACCTCATTCGCCATATTCTGAGGATTAATCCCCCAAAGCTGAATAAATGACTCGGTGGTAAGAGATTAAGGGTCAAATAAAGAGGTCATCACTGAAACAAATGCCTCTCTTGAGAAGTCCTATAATTTGGAAGGTAACCCAAAATTGGAAAAACGATGGACCAAATGTACAGAGCTAAAAGTAGAGACTATATTGTGAAATAAAATGTATTTGTTCTGCTTCTCGTGTTTGTTTCTCGTCTTTGGAACTCATTTCCGCCAAAAATACTTCAAACTATAAGCAATGCCAATTTATTAAAATCTGAGCTATTTAAATACTTTCAACAATTAAGATTTTCCAATATCTTTTATCATATAACATTTGAAAATTTGTTGTTTTTGAGAATTCCTTAAAAATTGTAAATATAAAACAAAAAAATTTTAAAAATTTTTCTATTTAAAACAAATTTAGCTTATCTTTTAATATATTAAATATGTATTCCATTACTCTTGTCTCATTCAAAACTAGCACTGTAATTTATAAGATTTATTATATTGTTGTGTTAGTTTTTCAAATAAATAAATAAACTAATCTAATTCGAAACTAATTTGAAAAAAGAACATTATTCAAAAAGTCGCGGAGTTGTCATACCTGTAAGTCGACATTTCTTTAGCTGCCATTCATACTAAATTTCATGTTACTTACTAGAGTGTACAAAACCGAAACCGAAAAACCGATTTTTTAAAAAAAAAGTAATTTTCGAACAAACCGGAAACCCGTTATTTGACGTCGGTTAACCGGTTAGCCAGGGTTTACTTAATTTGTGTTCATATCCCTACACAAATTAATAATCAATTATATGATTTTCGAATTTTAATGAAATTTTGGAATTAAAAAACGTGATTTCTATTCTCAAATATGATTTTATGTTTCAAAATGTTCTAAATGACATTTCCAAACAATTTCTTTACTCAAATTTCAAAATGATTTTATTGAACTTTCCAAACGTACTTTTTTCAAATTTAAATCAGTTTAATGTAAATTTCAACAAAACTTTAAAATTTTATATTAAACACGAATTCCAAATTGGAATATGACATAATATTAAATATATGACATGATCGCTAAACAAATGTATTGTGCGACATGTGTAATTTAAGTTAAAGCAAAAAACCGAAAAAAAACGGTTCCACCGGTTTTTGAGAAATTTAAAAACCGAAAACCGGTTGATTGAAAACTTGATTTTTCGAACAAACCGAAAACCGGTTTCTTGAAAACTGGATTTTTCGAACAAACCGAAAACAGTATTCAAAAAAATTACGGTTTTTGGACACTCTACTACTTACTTCAGTAGGTGAGCACTTAGTTTTGGCACTAACCCTATATCTACTTGTTCCGCAAAATTGTATTAGAGCCTTTCGTAAATTGCTATCACTTGATGGAAACACTATATGGTAACTATGATTCCATACGGTCACAGACATATGTACATTGGAATATCAGCAAAAATCAATTTTTTTTTTAAATTTTGACAATTTTTCTTTTACAAAAATTTTCTACCATTACAAAGTAAAATGTTACCATACGAAGTCCGTTCGCGTGGATCACTTTTGCCAAGAGGGGAAAAAGTTATGGTGGTTTATAGTTGAAAATTTAACAAAAAAAGAACAATTTAACAAACAAATATACGCTTTGATGGACCTGAGGAAGCCCTACATGCATAGAACTAACCTAGGGCTATCAGTATATGCCAAAATATGCAGCCTATGGCTTTCAATTGCTTAGTGTTATGGAAATTATATATTCTTTAGGTTTATTTCCAAAGTTTAGTGTATCTTCTTATCTCTTATCCTAATCCTTACTTAATTAATTACCTATCCGGCGTCGAACATTCCCTTCCCGGGGGTCAGGGACCTTAGAAAACGAACATAAAATATTTTGCCAACCAGTTCGATACTTTGCTTTATCTCTCCAGTTGGTAATACCAAGTGTACACGGTGATTCGTCATCCTGATCCCTCCAGCAGAGTCTTGGTCTTCTAATTTTTCGTCTTCCTTCGACTTCGGTTTCGTAAACCCTTCGTGCTGGTTCGTCTTCATCCATTTCACTGACCTGGCCTAGCCAGCGCAATCGCGTTATTTTGATCCGCTTAACTATGTCAATGTCGGGATATAGCTCTTACAGCTCATGGATCATGCGTCGTCGATATTCGCCTTTGTGCACAATATGGCCATAACTTTTCCGGAAAATTTTACTCTCGAAGTCCCATAGAGATGTTTCGTCTATAAGACCCAGGATTCTGCCCCATTAACCAAGACAAGTTGTATGACAGTCTGAGATGGCTGGACTTTTGTTCCTCGAGAGAGGGCTTTATCTCTCAAGTGCTTGCTTAGACCAAACTAACATCTATTCGCAAGCACAATTCTCCGCTTGATCTCAAGGCTGGCGTTTTTGTTTTTGTTTACGGCAGAACCGAGATACATAAATTCGTACACCATCTCGAAGTTTTAACGGTTACCAAAGTTCACGCTTTGGTCTAGTCGCGTAGAGGCCCTGCTCGTTAAAACCATTAATTTTGTCTTGTCCTCATTTACTGTCAGACCCACTTTTGGTGACTCTTTCTCAATTCGCGAAAATACAGCAGTGACTTCTCTCATGACTTCTCTATATCATCAGCATACGCTTGAAACATGTGACTTTTGCTGCTGATGGTTTTATTCACATTGACTGCAGCTTTTCTCATAATGATCTCCATTAAGATGTTAAAGAGATTGCACGATAAGGTATCTCCTTGCCTGAGGACTCGCTTGGTTTCGAAAGGTTCAATAAGATCCTTACCAACTTTCACTGCGTAGATTTGCAGGAATACCAATCTCAGACATTGCTTCGCAGAGTTTCTTCCGTATCGGGCTATGGAATTCCGTCTTATAATCGACAAATAGATGATAGGTGTCGATTTGCTTTTCGTGGGTCTTCTCCATGATTTGGCGTGGCGTGAAAATCTGGTCAGTCGTCTATTTTCCAGGCCTAAAGCCATACTGGTATGGTCCAATCAGGCTAGCCATAATTGGTTTTGGTCTTTCCCTCATTATACTTGATAGAACCTTATATAATCCTTATATATAAGGATTATTCCACAGTAGTTGGCACAGACACTCGTGTCAACTTTTCTAAATATGGGGCATAATACGCTCAGACTCCAATCGCAGGGCATGCATCCATCTATCCAAACTTTGCTATTGAGCTGATGCATGCATCTTATCAATTCATCGTGGCCAGTCTTAACCAGCTCCGCCGGTAATCCATCAGCTATTGTGGCTTTGTTGTTCTTAAGCCGACAATAGCTTTTCTAACCTCGACTTGGTTAGGAGTGGGCAATCGACGTCGTCGTTCAAATCGTGATCAATAGTCTCATCGACATTGGATATCTCTAGTAACAGTAGTGCGGAGAAACTATTTCTCCATATCCCAACATGCTCTGCACATCTGCGATGAGATTTCCGTCCCTGTCTTTACAAAAGGGGGGACCTGAACTATGTCCATTATCTCTGCCTTTCACCCGTTGGTAGCTTTGGTAGAACTTTCGGGCTTCGTTCCCCCTTTTGTATGTCTCAATTCTCACAATTCTCTCAATTCAAGAGACGGTTTACCTCCATTCTTTTCTCCCTATACCGCTCAGTCGCAGCTCGCATTACAATTGACTGAAGCATTGTCATACGTGCAGCGTTCTTTTCATCATTTGCAATCGTACCAAGGATTGTTGCGAAGCGGTTTTTCAAAACCAATTACGGTTGTTGCGGCAGTTTTTATAAAGTCGAAAATGGGCATCAGGATCGTCATCGAAAGAGGGGTTGGTTCTGTGTCAAACGTTGCGAGAGTTTCCTCGAGTAAGCCGTGGCCACATTCGGTAATGGCAGCTTTCCGATGTCCAGCTTTCCCTACGTGCTTTTTCGTACGATTTCTCTCTACCTCAGCCTGTGCGAATCTTTGCTGCTACCAGGTAGTGATCAGAATCGATGTCCGCTCCACTGATCACTCGTACATCCATTACACTGGATGAGTGCCTTCCATCAATTACTACGTGATCAATTTGGTTCTTCGTTCTTTGATCAGGGGATACCCAAGTAGCCTTGTGGATGTCTTTATGCTGGAATCTTGTACCACTAATGACCATGTTTTTTGCCGCGGCAAAGTCAATCAATCTCATACCGTTGTCGGAACTGTCAGCATGTAGACTGAAATTGCCAATGGTTGGATGTAACACATCCTGTCTGCCGACTTAGCATTAAATCTCCGACTTAGTATTAAAATCTCCAAGTACAATCTTATTGTCATGGCTAGGGTCATATGTTTCCCATTGGCGCTCATAGAATATGTTTTTTGCATCATCATCTTTCCCCTCTATAGGGGCATGCACAAAAATTAGGGAAATATACAAATATTTTGCTTTTATTCAGATTGTACCTTCACTCACAGGACTGAATCTAGAGACTAGATGTCGCAGTCTTTTGCCAGCTACAAATCCTCAACCAAATGGCAACTCTAGTATATGTCGAAGTTTTCTCCCCTTGTGCAGCCATGTCCTGTCCATTGCATTTCCCGGATAGCGGCAATGTCAGCCCTATAACTCTCGAGGATATCTGCAAATTGGATACTAGCACCGGATCTATATAGAGTTCTTACTTTCCAAGTGCATATCCGTAAATCGTGGTCCTTATAACGTTTGTGGGGGTTGTTTATGTTTTCCCTTTGGTTCCCGCATATTCACTGCCATTATGAACGGCAGCGTGAGGCAAACCCAGTCCTATCCTAATCCAGTATTGGGAAATCGTGAACGAATATTAAATAAAAAAATTCTTCTTAGTCTCACGACATTTTTTTTTCAATTTTATAAAATACGTTTAACTTTAAAAATCCTACAATTTGACTTGGTCATCGTTTTTTGATATCGACCAGATCATATCAGCTGCTTTTATTAATCCATAAAATTAATATAAGAATTGGCCAGCCGAAATAAGTTTCACTTCTTTTCAAAAATTTTTCATTTTTGCTCGTATCTACAAACACACAACTACTGGCTACATATTTCGTTACACAGGTATGTAAATACATAGATACTATTACGATATTGGGCCATACTTTGAACAGACATTTTGTACGTGTAGTTTGATATCCCATTGCTTTCTATTTTGAATGGTCTAGGTACAATATGTACTATCAACGTGTTTTCTTTCCATTGGTTTGGGATGTGTACGATGAGACTCAATTTGTTGAGCACGCTTGGGTTTATCCTGGCAAAATGTGCACTTTACTTCGGGTTCAGATTCATGTACATGACATGACTAAAATTTAAATGTTCTCACATATGAATGTACATATGTATAACTGCGTATGTCACATACCGAGTACCTACAGGTAGATTCAGACATGTGGGTTGTTATGGAAAAACATATTTAAAACTTTAGGGTACACATTTCAATATTTGGCAGTTTTCATGTGATAACAGTTTATTTTGCAGGCGAATGCCATACATAGTTATTAGACCGAGTCGAAAATGTATTCTCTTATTATGGTGGTTTGTGTACCAATTTAAGTTGACAAAGCAACGAACCAAACGTTTATGCAACGAAACAAATTTTTATGAAATTAAGTTATGAAATTGTCGCATGCAATGGTGTGTTGACTTGGTACTTGTTTTGCAACTGTGCCCAAACAAATGGGCATATAATTGGCAAACCAATCAACAACATATTCATCAAATCAATTAGTGTTTTTTTTTACTCCACTAAAGTTAATTATAGCTTAATTTGTACGGGGCAGCTAAGCAGGCAGGGAAAAACAATTTAATTGTTTCATATTGTATGCTATTATATTTTGTGTTTCATTAAAATGCATTTCATTAAAATGTTCAGAAATTAAATATTTTCACTGTCCGTCTTTCAATGCAAACAAATAGTTGTCAGTTCTTCTTCTTCCACTAGTAAAAAAATCACCAAAAACTGATTACCACATGGTTGTATTGCCAATTTGGGAGTTTTTGAGCGTGTTTTTTAACAAAAATACGCTGTGAACGCATTTTCATTTTGTATGGCAAAACCTCTATTTTTAGCGAGGTTTTGACCGAAAACAACATTAAACTTGTTTCGGTGTCAGTGTGAATGAGCTTCTGCACATGGTAAGTTCATTCAAATTATTTTATGTAATGGAGGACTACGTACATTTTTATACAAATCTCCACAATTGAAGCATAGATTTTTATATCCGATTGAAAAAAAATTGGAATTGAACAACGCTGTAAATGTTATATTTACATACTCATCATGGTAGAATTATCTAACAGGTATAGTCGTTTAAACAGGTGATTACATTTTTACCATGTCTTTTGTCGTTTCACTTGCCAAAATCATATGTATTTTGTTTTTATACTTTTTTGTATACTTGTGCTGTTGGTATATATTTGTGTAGAGTTTGACAACTGAAACGAATGAACAAAAATAAAATGTCTATTGTTGCTTCCCACAACTACAACAACATCTGCTGCTACTATGTATTTGTTGGCACTGACTACAAACGTGTTGCCGTATCACATTTTGTTTCACCCATTACAGCAAATGCTGCCACATTTCGTATTACACAGTGCAACACGAAAAAAATAACCATATACGGACACCACTACGTGATAAAAGACTAAAAAAAAAAAGACCCGTGTCTCCCAATTTTTCCCAAAGTCATGCACTTTTTTTTATGGGCCGCCAAAGATTTGGGGCCTCGGTATCATTTTCGTAAAAATGTGATCATTTTCTCAGGCTCATATCTTGCAAACCGTTCAGAATTTCGATTTACTCTCTCGATTTACTCATATAAAATCAAAAAAACTTCACCTTCCAGATCAAAATCGCAAAAAACTTAAAAAAATTCGATTTTTGTTAACCTTTTTTCCCGTGTTCAGGTCCATAGGTAGCAAACCATTCAAAATTCAAGGAAACAATCAACTACAAAAATTTACCTAAGATCTCAATAAACAAATTTCTAGAACATATAAACTTCCTAGAGATGATTCTTAACACTGTTTAGGTAGCACGCAAAAGTGAAAAATTTGCCGAAAATTTTTTAATTTCATTTTTTTTACCTTTTTCTCCTGTTCAGGTCCATAGGTAGCAAAAAATGAAATATGCCTGGCCAGAACCATGTGTTTGTCCAAGGGTTAACACCGTTTAGGTAGCGCTTAGGTATCACGCGATCATGCACCGACAGCAGCAGCACAGGCAATGCAGTAAGCTCAGCACACGCAACAAGGGACGCAGCACACAATATAAAAGCGACACGACGCTCACATCGAGGCATTACACAGCGCGACGTCAACGAGAGCTCAGCGGTGAAAGTTAAAGTAAAAAAAGTGAAAGTGCTACAGTATAATTCGCACACAACATTGGCAACTGACAATTTCAATATGCAGTGTGAAAATATTGATTTATTTTGCTACGTTTGCGGTCATCAAACCAGAAAAAGAACATCTACAAGATTTCAGAAGGAAAAGAATCTTTTAACTAGTGAATTCAAAAGAGCATATACATTGTTTTTCGACGTAGTGGACTTGACCGGTGAAAATTACATACCTTAAACAGTGTGTCGCCAATGTTATAACAATCTCATGGCATGGTTGAGTGGAGGCAGAGGTACTATGAAGTATTGTAAGCCGGTAAACTGGATTAATCGCCCAGGTGATCATGATGCAACCAGTTGCTATGCATGCGTAAATTACACATGTCGTCTAAATCGACATTCTGAGAAGAACAAAATTTATAAAGCAACTGCAACTGCCACACTACCAGTGCTTGGACCTGAAAATTTTGTATCACCAAGGCCGCCAACTCCAGATCGTACTACAGAATTTACAGCAATGAGTACAGCAAGTGGTGTTACTTATGAAGATCCATTTGATACCGATTATGAGCCCCAACAGGGAAGAGATGGACCACAACTAATAACACAAATGGTAATGGATTTCATTGTGGCCATATTGGGATTATCGCAGGTATGTTGGTGGAGTCACAAGATCACCCTGTATGATGTTAATGAAGTATTTGAAGAAGAAAGAGCTGATGATGGAGGGCAGTCTGGAAGCAACGTGCCTGTGGACACCATAATTGCTGATTCGGACGACGATTTGGATCCACAACTTAAGAGAGCACGATTTGCAAGTCCAGGGCCATCAACATTATAAACTTAACACGAATACTTTTTTTAATATTTTTGTAATAGATAGCATAGTATCTCAATGTTGAAGTAAATAAAAAACAAATGAAATTAAAAAACGGTGTTAAGAATAATTCCCAGGAAGTTTATATGTTCTAGAAATTTGTTTATTGAGATCTTAGGTAAATTTTTGTAGTTGATTGTTTCCTTGAATTTTGAACGGTTTGCTACCTATGGACCTGAACACGGGAAAAAAGATAAAAAAAAATCGAATTTTTTTAAGTTTTTTGCGATTTTGATCTGGAAGGTGAAGTTTTTTTTTATATGTTCGCAATTTTTGTTCTTTATGACAAGAGCTACAACTTTGCCTCAGAGAGTAAATCGAAATTCTGAACAATTTGCAAGATATGAGCCTGAGAAAATGATCACATTTTTACGAAAATGATGCCGAGGCCCCAAATCTTTGGCGGCCCATAAAAAAAAGTGCATGACTTTGGGAAAAATTGGGAAACACGGGTCTTTTTTTTTAGTCTTTTATCACGTAGTGGTGTCCGTATATGGTTATTTTGCCATGACTTAAAAAATTACACACAGTGTTATTAAAGTAGTAGGCAGCCGTAAGTGACAATAGCTTAATGGAATCAAAAAAACAGCCCTAATATAGAAGTATAGATTTTAAATGTTTCATAAAAATATATAACTGAGAAGAAAAACTAAAATTAACAGAAGTAAATCAAACTAGAGTAAAATCAAACTTGAACGGAAGTAAATCCACAGAGTAATACTTAAGAGTTTCCATTACTCTCTTCGATGCCTCTTCATGACGACGAGGTAGTAGGCCATTTCATAGAGTTTTATTTGCTGCTGTATTTGACCAATTTTAAACTTTCGTTGGACATAAAACGGACAGAAATCAAAGGGAATGCGTATTTTCGTTCAATGCAAACAACATAAAACATAATTTAGCTGTCATTAATATCAATAACCAGTATTTAACATTAGTTCCTGTCTTCTTTGGTCTCTCATTCTCCATCATTTCCCTAGTAGCTTTTCGATCAGCTGTGCCATAGAATCCCTCTGGTAAATCATGACGTTTATATGTATGGTTTAGTAGTCAAATTTATCGTGGTAACGGGTCCGCCAAATAACCTTTTTTTTTGAAAATGCTATAAAAAAAAAACTACTGAGTATTTTCTCAAATTTCTTTTTTTATTTGAAAGTACAATCCTTCCGGTTAATAATGGAAAATAATTTCATTCAAATGGCTGCCTCGGCTGGCCATGCAGTAGCCTACACCCCAAATGCGACAATTTTGCTTGTTTACATACCCGCCAAGATCAAAATAAGCTTCATCTGAAAAGATGATTTTTTTGGCAAAATCGGCATCTTCTGTAAGTCGATCGCATGCCCACTTAGCGAAACGAAAACGCATTGGATGGTCAGCGTATACACAATCATATTCGTTCAGCGAAAGGATAAAACTAACTATTTGTCAAATCAGACATGAGCTAAGTGTTACCATTCACGAAATAAGCACTAGTTGAAAAAAAAACGTTAGATGCCGGACCCCTTATTAAAATATATTCATTGCAATAATGAAATTTATTCGCCACAGTGACAAAACTTTTTCAGTTAAAGAACCTATTATCGTTGCGGCGATGAATCTGTACGTTACCACAGTCTCGACTTTACTCGTGGAAGATTGAAGTTACACAAATTAAAAATTGTATTTATGCCAATAAATGTGAGATTTGAAACTGTACACTATGCAATGTAAATACTGTAAGACAAATATGCTACCCCTGCAACGAAACGCTTTTCTTCAAAACTATCTCCCATAAAATCGTCAAAATTTTTCATAATCAGGTTTGTGAACATAGATTGGAGGCGTATTTGCGCGCCGAGTCCATGTTTGTTTGGTCGACATAGAAATAATCGTATTTTTAAAATTGTCTTCCAAATCTTATTTTAACTTATTTCATGTTCCAAATTATCCGCGGCCACTGTGAATTTTAAAAGAGGGAGAAAAGAAGCCTCCGACGTTTTCCGATATCAGACGGCCATCGTTGACTTAAAAAGAAGGCCGGGGAAAGAGAGCGGTATCCGAAGCCCATCGATTTGTTAACCCATTATTAGAGAATACATCCAAATAAACAGAGTAGGCATCTGATGATGAATTTGTCACGGAGTTCGCAACTAGTCATGCCAGTGAGTGTGCTTTCTTGAATTACACTGTGTGTAATTTTTTAAGTCATGGAAATATAACCATATACGGACACCACTACGTGATAAAAGACCAACAAAAAAGACCCGAGTCTCCCAGTTTTGCCCAAAGTCGTGGACTTTTTTCTTTATGGGCCCCCAAAGATTTGGGGCCTCGATGTCATTTTTGCAAAAACTGATAATTTTTTCAGGCTCATATCTTGCAAATCGTTCGGAATTTTGATATACTCTCTGAAAGAAAGTTGTAGCCCTTGTCATAAAGAACAAAAATTGTGAACATATAAAATCAAAAAACTTTATCTTCAAGGTCAAAATTGAAAGCTTGTAGTACGAACTCCTCGTATATTAAAAATCACATACTAGAAGAAGTTTAATACCTGACCATTTACCATTCCGTTACTTAAAAATACCAGATACTTTTTTTAAAGTATAAATTTCCAAAATATGCCGAAAGGTATCGATAAGTCGTTTTGTTTTCGGGATATCTGTTGATTAAATTTTTAAATTCGATAAGATTTTTAAGACATTGCGTGACCTTAACAACCGTTTAAGTGCCGAAGATGTGAAGAGTAAAACGACACTGACTTCAAGGCTTCGGCAGTTTTTTTCTTTATTACAGCTTTCAGCGTGAACAAGCTTAAGAATTTTTTCTTCCAATATTACAAAAACATAGATACGAAATTTCTAAATTTCAACACGCGATATCTTGATATCTAAGCAAGTTATCGGAAAATGTTCTTGCATTTTTAATTCTCATAATCCTCACCCACAGGAAACATCCTTTTTTTCAGGGATATTCAGCAGAAACACGCATTTATAAGATTTTAGTACGGAAGTTTTTCTGATTTAAATGTCAGATTGACAAAAATTTTCAAAACCTAAATAGGAAAAAATCACCCATTAGTTAGTTACAAACGATAAATTTGGTTGTCACAAAGGGTTTTGTTTATAATTCGGTTGTGATAAGAATTTTGACAACACAACCGAATAGATGACAACCAAATAGATCGGTTGTAACAACCGCATTACATTATTAACAGATTTATGATTATTTACAACCTCCCAATTCGTTAATGGCCAATTCGGTTGTGTCAACGCAATTTTCCTGTCAGCGTTATAAAAAGATTGTGGCAGAAATGCAATATTATTGCTGCGTTGAAGAGGAATAACTTTTCTATTGTTAAATGGCATATGACCCGGTCTTATGTTTCTATATTTACACACATGTATGTACTACCAGCACGTGATTTTAGGTTGTCCCCGATTTTTGTTTTGACTTTAAGATGCAATTCTTATACTAATTCCTTAGTATAGAATTCAAATTCTATTTAAATGGGTACTTATGTATTTATTTTTTCATTTGTTCAATTTGGTACGAAATTAAAATTACTGGTCGCCAAACATAAGCAATCATCTTTAAGATTTCTTATATTATGGTTATAAATTATTCTCTGTGGCAGCACATAAACCCGTTGATGATAACTTTAAATAGGCATCACCCTAATGTGTATAAGTACTTATATATGTATGTGAAATGAAAATATGACTTTGGAAGTTTCCCTATACACAATTACTCTGAAATTTAAAGCAAACAAAGAGTAAACATATATGGAGAGAAAATTTCTCTCATCGTTTCACACACACTCACTTCATTCACACTCTTCGTGGTGAGGTCGGTGTGATATAGAGATGTTCGACTTACACCAGGTGGAGTTACAAGAACTGTTGACTTAAATGTGTCATAACATTTTGGTGGAGAACTGTGAAAATTAATAAAATATTTTAAATTTTTTTGTTATCTTTTATTGTTAGTATACATTTGTGTTGCATTTAAGACAATTAAAAGACAAACACAAAATGCTGTCATTATTTTCATGTTGGATGTTTTGTTCTAATGACTCTATCTGCTATTATTAACGTAATTCTTTTCAACATCCAACGTTAATATCACACTAAGCATAATGCCGTCAATTTACTGAGAGAGATGTTCCCTCTAGGTATATGTTTACTCTATGAAAACAACTTTCACACGGCAACGGTAGGAATAATTGAGTAGATCTGTATTTTGCAAATAAAATGAAAAACAAATATTTCCAGAAAAGGTTTCATTTTGAAACGTTGGATTTCACTTAATATTTTTTCATATTCGTAAATAGCAGTAATGCCATTTGCCTTATTTTGATACAAATTATATTAACAAATTGTCAGTGGCACTCTTTTGAGGCAAAGTATTGAAGAAGTTTTTAAGAGGTAAAATTTAATATGAATCCTAAATCGATGACCTGCTTCTTTCTCTTATTTAAATACCCAAGAAAATTCAACATTCCTAGGAAAGTATTTCAAAACTCGGTGACATAAAATCCTACTGACTGCCACCGTGCAAAATAACTTAATCATTTATAAAATAAGTGAATCATTTGCTACACAGAAAAAAAGACGAATATAAAATTTTAACAAAAAAATTGGTACATGAAAAATCTCAGCACTCAATTAAATTTTCCATTGATATACTGACAAATTACTCAAATATTGAAATGAAAATCGATAAATGGTACCAACAAAAAAATTCATAAGAAATACCCCATATTTAACGAAGTAAATACTATACGAACAACCACATAACTTCAGTTAGAGGTAAGTTTGTATGGGCAGTCGGTGGCGTAACGGGCTAGACGCTGCCCGAAACGAGGCTGTGTCACAAACATCGAAACGATCTTCCAGTGGATTTGAGTTCGAATCCTACCGCGTCTGTTTCATTTTTTTTTTTAAATAAACAAAATTTCTAAAAATACTTCGGATCGAATACAAAACGAAAACTGAGATACAATTTAGTTTGTTAATATGTCAAATTCTTCATCGACTAAAAACGAAAATATTTTTGATAAATAAAGTATAAATATTTTCGTAGATGGGAGAAATTTTGCATCGATTGAAAAATAATATTTTTCCAATAAACAACCTACAGATATGATAGCTGATATGTGTTTTTTTTTTTATCACGGGATTTTCAATTAATATTTTGTTTGAAATTCCGAATTTTTTAATTGAATTAAAAAATTATTTTTTTCTGTGTACCTAATGGAGTCTCAATTAAGGCAACAGATTATAATGTGATATTTTAACCATCAAAAAGCAGGTGATTGTGATCGACATGACTAGTGCTTAGTACAGATGTGATCAAGTCACTAGATTGCCGTGAATCACGCGTGAATGTGAGTAGGATCACCATTTGCTCATATGAGCGTCCGTGAAACTGAGTACCGGAAAAATCTTCGTGTGGAGGCGTGCGTGAGTCCAATTTTTGTGTGAGCGCCTCAGATTCAACGATTGCATACTTGTGCTATGTATCGTACTATTGTGTACTATTTTCGCATAAGTCACGCATATTTTCGAGTGTTTCATATCAGTTCATGGGTGATTGTTCGGAAATTGTTATATTTCAGATAGCAATTTTTCCAAACCTCGATATGTCTGCAGTACCATTTTTTTTACGTTATGAATGTTATCATGGTCCAAAAGTATGATCTGAAGATCACTATACTACAACACCAAAGCAATCGAAGTTATGGAGCATTGATGGTATTCCGATGCCACGGTAGTGACTGCCTGAACGAAACTTGACAAATCAAAGTGTTGATATGATAAAACAATTTTATCAATTGAATAAAACGCACTATTTTAATGTTTTAACTAATTTATTTAGTTAACTTCGTCAATAGACTATTAGCGGCATTCATGCAAACGTGAAAGCCGAGAACTTTTGCTCAGCGCAAGTTTCCCTCGCACCGTTGCATGAGGCACCAGGTAAAGTTGCTCAGCGTAGTTGTGCTCAAAACCATATCAGCTGACCAAGATGGATACATAAGGTGGTAGCAGTAGCAATTGCATGTATTATGTATGTGTACTTTTTCTACTGTTCTAGTGGTATCACCTTATTTATCCATCCTAGTCAGAAGACAACGATATGGCAAAAGTTTACAAGTTTCTCCATCCCACGTTTGCGCAACAAATTTGCCTCGAAAACTTTCCACTTTTGAGCAAGTCGCTTTGTATGGGAAATTTGTTTGTTTTGACGTTTGCTGTGCAAGTTTACGATGTTTTCGAGTTTATGAGGTTCTTTCGAGCTTTCATGAAGACCACTAATACCTTTCACGACCTACTTCACTCTCGTTTTGTCAGGTCTTCGCAAAAGCCTACTGTGTTGCCAGGTCTTCGCAAAAGCCTACTGTGTTGTCAGGTCTTTGCAACAGCCTACTCCACATTAATCATTCAGTGTCAAGAAACCGTTATTTATCAATTTTAGTCAGTATTGGAAACTATATGACACGGTTGTGACTTTCAGTGTTTAACCTAACCGTGCTCCAGACCGGTTTGGAATTCGACAAGTTCCAAAGACAATGAAGTTCAGGCAATGAAATATTACTTTCATAACCGGGAATCAAGCCTAAATATCGTACGGCATATGTGAATCATAAGAGAACGGTTGTGACGTATTATTTTGTGACTTAGCTTTTCAATTTTTCGAATTGAATTCCCCTTCGTATACATGTGCGTGTGTTGACTTCTGCCGGTGTAAATACTGCCACTACCCCCTCCACTCCAAAATGCCAGCAAGTGGGTCATATTGAAACCCCGGAGATGGCGCCACCACAGTTGAATTCAAATTGTACAAAAATCTGACAAAACTGTTGGACAGACTTCGTGGACCGTTCAATAACCATGGCGTGCATATTCCTCCAATTTTTTTGCGTAGAATTGTAAATCTAAATGGCCCTTAGAACATATATGCAGGTAACTTCTTTCAAGCCACGTCCTTGACGGATATTACTGCTGAAGTCCTGAATTCGATACGGAGGACAGGCCATGGTTGTGACATTTTGAACAGTTTTTTCTCCCTAAAACCGACTTACACGGTTCAGAATGGAATGTGTTTCATGGAAATAATAGAGTACCATCGTAGCTTCGGGAACATGTCGCAATTTAATCACCATTCGACCATTTTAGGGTGGGAAAATTCAAAGGACGAGAAAATGACAATTTCCGAACAATCACCCTCATATCATTTCGATTTTGTTTATCTAAAGTAATTAATTTCTTTAATTTCAACTTTGAGGCAAAAAACGTTTCTTACAAAACGACTCTACTCAAGGTATGGGGAAAATAATGGGTAGCTACCCACGATAATAGGGAATTTTCCATCATGATTATACATTACTAACAGTTTAATGGGGAAAATAAAATAAAACAAAAATTAATTTAAAAACATCGCGCGATTTTTCGAATATTTCTTTTTAAACAAAAACAAAAATTATGCTTGAGAAACGTAAACATTCGATAACTCGATAAATAAGAGACTTATCGAAAAATGCTACATAATTTTTTGAGCTTGTTATGACTTGTTTTATACAAAAAAGTGATATCAATGGCTTTAAACGGTACATTAGTGGAAATGGTATCCGAAATGTCGGGGTCCATAACTCAGAAACTATGCATTTGCCCCGATTTTGTTATTTTATTTATATACTTCAAATAACATGTTCTACCCGACGTAATATTTTGTAATTTTTGGATATACATTCAAATGCCAACATTAACTTACGTTAACATGTGTTATTAAACCTTTTGTAGAACCGCCATTGGTTTCTAAACTCTTGTCGCACAATTTGCATTTTGCTTGAGGTACACCTTTCGACTCTTCCAAAAAATAAAAATAACACCACACTGAACTTTTGTCATTGTTTTTAGTTTTATGTTTTTCAAAATTGATAATAATCCCAGGCTTTACTTATTAAAATCCCGGGATGCGGGATTCATCAATCCCGAAAAATCCCGGGATTTCGGGTTTTGGGATCCCTAGTAGTTACCCACGACAATGCATCACGATTACACATTACTCACAGGGTAATGGGGAAAATAATGTGTAGTTAGTCACGGCGATGGAAATTTCCCTGTACGATTACATTACACATGGCCTTTACCCATTACCCACGGCAAAAATAATACATTTTTTACCTCCATAGGATCCAAAGAAGGCTCTAACCAGTGGATGTCTTGACTACGGCATCACTTCCTTTTTTAACAAATCTCTAAAACTAAAATTTTTCGAGTCAAAAATAGTCAAGATCTTATGTCAAGATCTCGCAAACGGATCGTCCAGATGAAAAAACACTCATTATTAAAAGTTTCTACGTGTTTTTTATAAGGTGGTCCAATCGTATGGAATAATTTTTTTTTTTCAAAAAATCACCAAAATAAGAAAATCAAAATAATAACTTTGACACCTCCATAGGAAGCTTTAGCTAATGGATGTCTTTAAAACGGCATCACCATCATCATCATTAAAAAACCTCGCTTAAACGTATGTGCGTTTAGCAGTTTTTTATTTGAAAAATAGTCGAATGATTTTTTTTAAATAACGCAGTGCAACATGAAAAATATAACCATATACGGTCACCTCTACGTGATAAAAGACCAAAAAAAAGACCCGTGTCTCCCAGTTTTGCCCAAAGTCATGCACTTTATTTTATGGGCCCCCAAAGATTTGGGGCCTCGGTGTCATTTTTGCAATTGTAAACATGTAAAATCTTCAAGGTAAAAATCGCAAAAACTTTAAAAAATTCGATTTTTTTTCCGTTTTTCCCCTGTTCAGGTCCATAAGTAGCAAATCGTTCAAAATTCAAGAAAACAATCAACTACAAAAAATGTACCTAAGAACTCAGTAAACAACTTTCTAGAACATATGAACTTCCCAGGAATGATTCTTAACACTTACTTACTTATAAGTGATGCCGTATGAAAGCCATCCATTGATTAAAGCCTCTTATAGAGGTAAAATAATGCATTATTTTTGCGTTTGGACGCTCCGTTACCAAGTAATATCTATTTGTTATTTTGGCGATTTTTTAAAAATTAAAAACCCTTAGACACGCTCAAAAATATACAAAACCTGGTGTTTTAGTGATTTTTCATTCTACAAATTTTAGTTTTTGCGATTGTTTTTTTAAAGTGATGGCTATATTAAACACATCCATTGGTTTCAGCTTCCTATATGTCCGCCGCGGCCATTTTATCAGTCCAATTTTTGACTACTTTTACAAATAAATCTGGCCGTATGGCGTCAATGGTGGCTTGAATATTGGCTTCCAATGCTTCAAGAGTCACTATGCCGATTATGTTGACCGTAAAATGTGCGAAGTGCGTTATGAACTTCCCGAACAGATTTATTTTTTTCAAAGTAAAATTCCACAATTTGTAAACGTTGTTGCAGCGTTAAACGATTCATGGTGGCTTGCCAAACCTTACTGAACAGAAACGTCAACATAGTTTGTCAACACAGTTTGCCATAGTTATCGATATCGATAGTTCTCATGAACCTAAAATAAAACACAGGTGAGAGCTTCTTACAAACAGTGAGCTGTGCGCTTTCTAGTTTTTACACACACTGATTGTGACCTGCAGTTTTACACTGCTTCCGAACGGTATTTTGAGAAGCTGATGTGACCGTCGTCAAAAGAAATGTATGGTTATTATTCTCATGTAAAGGGTGACTGAATTTAATTTCGCTTTAAAGCAAATATTAATAGACATTTTTTCAAAAGTATAATTTTATTAATAAGACCCATCGTTTGCATTTTTGACTGGAATACAATAACACTCAAATGGCTTTCACGACTTGCGTTAAAGTACCTAATTCCGTCTATCCAATTTTCGATTATTTTGGCCTCTATCTCCTGAACGACAGCGTCGATTTCATGTTTTAATGCCTCAATGGGCTCGGTATTGGTTGAGTAATACTTATTTACCACTTCTCTCCAGAAATAATCGTCGAACGGGTTAAAATCCCTGTTGCGAGGCGGCCAAAGGAATTCCGAGTTTCAGTGCGGTTTTCGAACACAGTGCGAAAAACATCTATTGTAACGTTGGATGAGTGGCACATAGCGCCGTCCGTGTAAACGTCGTGCCTAACAAAAAAATCGCTGATCATGGCAGGGTAACGATCGCCTTTAACGTAGCGGCGGCCACCATGCCAAAAATCGCACCAAATAGTCACTCGCTATGGATGCATCGGCTTCTCCTCGATGACTTATGGATTTTCGGAAATGCCCCCAAATGCGTCAATTTTATTTGTTAACGTGGCCCCCGAGGTGAAAATGAGCTTTATCTGAAAATATGACTTTTCGGTAAAAAATTCTCAACTTCAGTCATTCAGCCATTCTTCGAAGCGAAATCGTATCGGATGGTCGCGAGGATTCAGTTCTTAGACTAATTGAACTTAATAAGCCTTCATACCAAAGTCTTTTTGAAAAAATCCTGCGCAAGAAAGAGTACGAATTGTTCAAATGATGCCAACGGCGGCACGTTGATGTTGATGGTTGTTCGAGCACACTTTCAGCAACAAAGATAATATTTTCCACTGCACGCACGGATCCAGCAAGTACACGCGTTTTTCATCCAATAAGGACCCAGATTGACGAACCCGCTCCATAAATTGATCCACCGACTGCATTGATGCCACTCTATTTCCATCGAATTTATTTCGTAGATTTCTTACAGTTTGAGTTGAAGAGTCAGAACATTGGAAGAAACTTTAAAATATTTTCCAATTTTGTTCAAGTGTAAAGCAACCCATTTCGTAAATTTCTAGTTTCTAATAATTTGTCACTTCGTAACTGTCAAATTGGCCATCTGCCTCGAAATAACGGGAGGTTCAAATTTAAAATTTTACAAATAAAAAATAATATAAATGGTTACCCGTTACATCCCATGAAGGGATTAGGGAGAGCTTCTCACAAACCAGTGAACTATGCACGTTCTAGTTTTCCACTCACTGATTGGGACCTACAATTTAACACCGGTTCCGAACGGTATTTTGAGAAGCTTTTTCATGGCTAAGTATGATGTGACCGCCGTCGAAAGAAATTTAAGGTGGTCAGAGCAGGGATCGAAGCCACATTCTCATGCACAAGAGCCGCGCACACTACCATTGCACCACCGGCGACCAAAATTGTGCATGGTCCACCCTTTATAAGCGTCGAGTATACTAAACGCTACACTACCGAGCATCATATAATTCACATTTGCGATATCGAAATATTGCCAAATTGATTCTGAAACAAGGAATTTAGCAAAGGTTTTTCATAGGTGAAACGATATTTAGTAAGGCTGCATTTTATTTAATTTCATCCAGTATTCACGAAGGATTAAGAAAGGATTGGAAATATCACCTTATACTGCACTTACACCAACCAAGATTAACACATTTTGAAGGTTTACTCCGTTACCCCGCGCTAACCAAGGAGATTTCTCATACAATTTTAATGTGTAGCAACTGAAGTTTAATTTTTAACCTCATTTTAAACTGGTATACATTTTGATGCAACACTGTTAGTTACAAAAAAAATGCAACCATAATAAACAAATACACAAAAAAATAAACTGTTTGGCAGATGGCAGCCGATCGAAAATTTGCTGATGACACCAAAACTTTTTTGAAAGCTCACGCCGCCGCCGATATAAATGGCGGCTATTAGTTTCAACGGCGAGTCGATTTTATCCACTGGCCTGACGATACAATTTTAAAGGTTCAGTTATTTCAAAAACATCCCAAACAGCCGCCAGCTTAATATTTCTGTTGCGCCGCTGTCTTCGATTGTTTTGTCTCGGCGCAGAGTTTGTCTAAGCACGGAGTTGCCACCTGAAATGTCAGTTTAATGTCATATTGGGTGGTGTAAACGTCGAAGATTAGAGAACAAGGTTATCGCTAACATGAACGCGATAAACAGCGGGGTAAATGCGTTATTAGTCTCACATTAAAAGACATGAAGAGACTGGCGAGAGCTTTTTGAAATCAGAGCGCTGTGCGCTTTTTCCTTTTAGACTTTAAAACAGATTCTGAAACGTCTTGACTCGACGTTCGTATGTACAAGGATCGTGCACGCTAATGATTGCACCACTACAAAAATCTGAACGAAATCCAAAATTTTAATTTAGTTAAATCATAAACAGTAATGGCCAGTTTCACAGTTGAACATTTTCCATTTAAATATACTTTAAATGTCCGATACTTGTCATTTAAATGTCATTTAATATGAAATTTTTCTTTGCGCTTTTAAATGACGAGTGTGAAACTCGCCCTCAGTAACGTTGTATCGGTTGTTGTTTTATACCAGTGGTAACCAACCCATAGCCTCGCGAGGCAGACAATAATCGTATTTTTCACACAAACACGATCGGCAACTCCCATGCACACAACAACTATGCTTGAATCGAAGCATCAGTCTATGCCTTTGCGTTTGCGACCGCACACAAACACATATCGTAATATGTTTGTGTGAGTGCGTTCGGTTTTGCCTACCACTGTTTTATAAATAAATATATAAATAAATAAATGGTTTCCCATTACATCCCATGAAGGGGCTGGGGAGAACTTCTCACAATCACTGAGCTGTGCGCTTTCCAGTTTCCACTCACTGATTGGGACCTACAGTTTTACACCGATTCCGAACGGTAATTTGAGAAGCTTTTTCATGGCTAGATACTCGATAGTGTCGCCGTCACTATGCGAGGTGACCGCCGCCGAAAGAAAATTTGAAGGTGGTCAGAGCCGGGTTCGAACCCAGGATCTCATGTACAAGAGCATTTGCACCACCGACGGCCACACACTGTTTTATACACACTGAAAAATCTGCCTTTTTTTGTTTACATGCAAATATATCGTAGCTTGTCGCAAATGTAGTATACTTCTGTCCAAACACATTGTATTTGCTATGCAATATAGTATGTTGTTGTAACCAAATGTCGTTTTGTTTGTTGAAAACTGCTGAAAGTAAAAACGTGACAGACAAAAAACAAACAAAACTTAACAGATATTCAATTTATGAAAACAGTGATTGCATGTTTTTTTTTCAAATGCGTAGTAGCAGGTGATTTTATTACTGTTTAGTTTTTCAGTGTATAATTGTTGACAGTCTCCTTGTGATTCGTGGCATATGTGTAAAAATCAACATGCCGAGTTATCATTTCCAGTCCGTCATGGAGAGACTTACGCCCGAACAACGCCTCAAATTATTGAATTATATGGTCCAAATTCTTGGTCTATGAGAAATGTTTTTCGCTCACGTAGAGCATCACGTCACCGCGTTCAACGACGAAACTCATTTCCGGTTAAATGGGTATGTTAATTATCAAAATCGTCGCATTTTGGTCTGACCGGCAAATCACAGGCAATACAAAAGCTGTCAATTCCTCCAGCAAAATTCATGGTTTGGTGCGGAAACATCAGTCCGAAGATGACCATGGGCATATGAGTAAAATCACCATCAACAGCGACCGCTATCATTCGATGCGTCCAAGTTGTTCATGGCCAAATTGTGCGAGCTGAATCTGGTTGGCATGTGAATTCAACAAGACGACGCTACACACTACACAGCATGTGAAACGTTGGACCAATTGCGATATGAGATCGGTGAGCATTTTATATATATCCCGTTTACAACCAGTGATTTTGGCCACCTATATCGAGCGATTTGACGCAAATATACCTTTTAATCCGATCTATGCGGATTAACCAGCGCCAACTTGGAAAACAGCTCTGGTTCAATGATATATCGATAAATGTTTTCCAAAAAAAATATGATTCTAGGTGTATCTCAATCTTTCTGAGTTCGTTTTTAAAATAACATATGTGTGATTACGTATCCAGCATATAACACATCCAATACCTTAGGCAATACCAATACAATATATGTAAGTGAGTAAGAAGTATTTCGTCAGCTAAAATGCAAAAAGACGTAACAACATTTTCATCACTTTACAGGAGAGGCAAAAAATAGTTAGATATAGAATCGGAATTTTGTGAATAAAATTACCATTTTGGGCGGTAGATGTCTAAAAGTTTGTGGGTATATGTAGTGTAGTCAATTGTAAGTATAGGGGCATCGAAATTTTATATAAAATTACAATTCAAAGAAAAAACGTGGATTTATCAAACACTTCATCTATTTTATCTTTTTACTAAAAGCGTTGATTTTGAACTTAGGTGTTTACAACTTTGTCAAATCGTGTATTTTAGTCAAACATATCGTAATCAATCAGAAAGAAAATTTTGCAATTTTGTTGTTACGTCATTTTGCATTTTAGGTGACGATTTGTAATACTACTTTTCCTTTTATCCTTCTTATGGTTAAGAATAATACTAATCACTGTCACGGTCCATTACAATATGACTCAAATGAATGCTTTGTTATCCTCCCATGGACGGTCAAGGTGTTGTTGCTTACGATCAACAAAAAAAAATCCAGGGCTAACGACAAGACATGTTTTTGACATGACAAGCACACCCATTAATATGTTTGTATGTGTGGAAATCCTTTTAAAATTATCTTGTAAAGACTCTGCTTCACATGCCGGCAAAAACAATTGGGTAATCCTCCAACAATTCTATGCAGTACTTTACCCCCATATTTTTTGTCCAATTGGACAAATCGATAAGGCACTTACTTTGCTGATGCTTGTACTAAATTCCAATCGTATCCTTCTAATACTTTCATAACCGCACTTGTAATTCTTTCATCTTCTTTGCGACCGGCACCGCATTCACCACTTAAGCGTTTTTGTTCGGCTTTTAGGGCAATATTGGCCAAAACCAATGTTTCCACCGGTTTGACACGTTCTGACTTTTTGCTAGATTCCACAGGATTAGTATCCGTAGCCATAATTGTAAAGTTACACACACATATACACACGTACAACAAAAAGGAAATGTTTACATAAATTTAGGGAAATATAACACTAAAAACACGAGTACGTTGCAACGTTATCGTATACCGTTACAAAAGCCGTCGGCATTTACAATTTGATTTATGTATATAACAGTTCTTGTTGTTATACTCGTTTGACGGGCTGAGCGAGATCAGCTTGAAATTGTACCGCGCACGAAATCCCAATGAAAACTAATTTCACTGATCTTGATGACAAATTAACTTCGTCCCCCAAGGCACAAGAAGTTAACCAACACAAGCAACAAGTTCGTAAGTTAATGCGAAGAGCGAAAACGATGTTTGAACGCACCACGATCCCCAAGCCGAACGCCACCAGAATAAATTTGAACTCGTAAATCTACTAACAAGACATTTATACCAAATCGGGGATGGTAAATGGGTTTGTACATATGGTACGTCTTATGTTCGTGGATGAGTGAGCATAAACATCACTGCAGTTAAAGAATACAACAAGAAGTCTTCCCAGTAAAAAACATACTTCAGCTTTGTAACGGAGAGTTGAGCTGACAATCGCTTACCAACCTGCTGATTCTTGTATGAAATGTCCCACCTGGCAGCACTAGTTAAGTGTGACCAAAGGCGCTTATTTAGTAGCAGCTGGGATGTTGAGAAATCATGCCTATTAATACACACTGTGGTGGCTGAACGGGCTAAACGCTGCTGAAGATGATGCTTCACAAACATCGAAACGATCGTCCAACGAAAGTGAGTTCGAATCCCACCCATGCCATTTAAATTTTTTCACTAACTAGAGAAAACATGGTCTCTTAGCCGTAAAGGAAATTACAACTTTATATGTTTTGTTATTTGAAATTCGTCAATACTTTTGAAATAAATGAGCGCAGCCACAAACGCTTTTGAAATGACTTTTCTGTAAAAACATTCGTCGCATTCACCTTCGACGAACTACAAATATCAACTAAATTCAATTTTTGTGTATCAAAGTGTCGTGGGACATCGGTTCCATGTCCACCGTGATTACGAGTTACATGGTTCATTCTATCAGTTCAATTTTTGACTACTTTTTCCAATAAATCTGACCGTATGGCATCAATGGTGGCTTGAATATTGGCGTGCAATGCTTCAAGAGTTGCTGGCTTGTCCACATCAACCAGTGCCTTAAATAGCCCCATAAAAAGTAATCCAGAGGCGTTAAATCGGACGAACGAGGGGGCCAGTGGACTGGACCATTTCCGGAAATAAAGTTCTCACCAAATGATTTTGCCGTTGATGTTCAGTTGAATAATGTCTGGAACGAAAGTTCAGTCAGCATGGGTCGATAGCGCTTCGCCACTCGCCGTAACGGACCGATGATGGGGCCAGGGTGTAAACCGCACCAAACATACAATTTTAATGGATGTAATGGTAATTCGTTAACGGCTTGAGGATTGTCTTCGCTCCAAAAACGGCAATTTTGCTTATTGATGTGGCCACTTAACCAGAAATGAGCTTCATCACTAAACACTATTCTTTGACCGTAAAATGGACGAAGTGCTGTATGAACTTCGCGAACAGATTTATTTTTTTCAAAGTAAATTTCCACAATTTGGAGGCATTGTTGCAGCTTTAAACGATTCATGATGACTTGCCAAACCTTAAGCGAACCACACACTTGTCATTTATGAGCATGAGCTTGGTCAATAACTTTTTATCTGGCTGATGAATTTAAAAAAATATTACCAACAAATTTTGCATACATGATTGTTATGCGAACAACTTCGGTTACATTCTTGTTTGGTATGAAGAATGGCGGTTAACCGACAATAAACAACAACAATTTATGATGTTCATGCTCATGACTGACAAGTCTGTGGTTCGCTTAACTGAACAGAAATGTCAACACAGTTTGACATTCTCAGCTATGAAACCATTATTATCAATATCGATAGTTCTAATGCAGCTAAAAACTCGTTACATGTATGGGTCGCCGTGTTGGTGGTGCAATGGTTAGTGTGCGCGGCTCTTGTACATAAGAACGTGGGTTCAATCCCTGCTCTGGCAACCCTACACTTCTTTCTACGACACGCACCTCGCTTAGTGATGGCAACACTGTCGAGTACTTAGTCATGAGAAAGCTATTCAAAATACCGTTCGACAAAATTGAATGAATGTAAAAACTAGAAACCGCATAGCTCACTGGTTGTGAGACGCTCTCCGCAATCCTTTCATGAGATGTAATGGGAAGGCATTTTTTATACATGTAAGCCCTTCCAAGTAAGCGCTTTAATGTAGGCAAAAAGATGCTCATGTTTCCCAAACACTTTTGTCTATGTAGTCAATTAATTCGTTACTTTCACCATTGACTCTATAGAATTAAAGAAAGAACTACCATGGAAGACACAAATATATCAAGAATTGTTTAAACATTTGGTAAGAATTTCATGGATTCTCCATATAATTTCCATATTAAAAGGAAGTAGGATGTTCAGTTAGTCTTTGATAAACTGAATTGAATCCTTTTTCAAGAAGTGCAAATTTTGAATACAAAATCATGTCAATGTTTGTGGATACTCTCGGACGTCCTCGGCCACAACAGCGATATTCTCGACAACCACCACTTCTTGCGACATCTCTAGTGAACCCAGTTTGCACATGGTGCACGATGACCAGGAAATAGAAGACGAAATTCACGATGCGGTAAACAACAGAAAATTGGAACAGGTATGTATCGGTTTATTGTTTTCTGTCAACTAATTCTCTATCTGTCTGCAACATAAAATTCAAAGAACAATGATATTGGACACCATTTCCAAAACATTATGGCAATTGTACACAGTGCTGTGGAGACGGAGTTGGAATCGGAGTCTTGGAGTCGCAGTCTGGGCTATTTGCATGGAGTCAGAGTTGACGTAGTAAAAATGTAGACGACTCCAACTCCAAGTTTAGCATTTCTATCACAATTCAAACTATTCGAAAAGATTAATTTGTTGACCGATTTTTTCGGTTAAGATTCATTTATACACCGAATTAGATAAAATCAGATTGCCTTAGGTCTAAATCGATTGGTTGTGAGTTTCATGGTTTCTCATGCGAAGAATTATGTGTTTATGGCTGTCATATCTCTCAGTAAAGCCGATGTATTGCTAAATTCTTTGTATCGATACAAATGTCCCAACTCACCTTTAAATTATACTCGCAGTGCTTGACATTTGCAATAATAAAAATAAAAATCAAACTTTAAATTTTTTTCAATTAGAGAATATATGTTTGAAAATATGAAAAATATTTCTTACAAAAAAAATACCTTTTGTGTATTGTGCTGCCAACAATGACATATTATATGGAGATCAAATTATTTCATTGTTTTTGAAAAGGATACTTTAGAAAATGTTTTTATTTATTATAGACGTCGGAGTGGAGTCGTGAATTTTCAAAATGCTTGATTCGGAGTCGGAGCGGAGTCGCGGATTTTCAAATTGCTGGATTTTTAAATTGCTGGAGTTGCAGTCGTAGTCATTTAATTTTGGACAGACTTTTCAATTCATTTACATTCTGACATTACTTATATCTAACCTGACCAACTGCCCCACCTTTTACGGGATTGTTCCGGTTATATACAAAAAATTGTGAATTTCGAGTGCTCATTAAAAGTTTTTTTTTGCGAAACCAAGGAAAAGCTTGATACATACTATGGGGACTCTGCACCATTGATTTCAATGGTAAAAAGTGATTTTCTGACTTTCGCTGTGGTCGCACAATTACAAATGACGCTAAACGTTCTGGACGTTCTGAATTGAGGTCAATACACCGGAAAATGTCGAAAAAGTCCACGATATGGTGTTGGCCGATCGAAGAGTAAAAGTGCGTGAGATTGTTGATGCCATAGGCATTTCATATGGCAGTGTGGTTTCGATTTTAAATGATCAGTTGGGTTTAAGAAAGCTGTCTGCAATATGGGTGCCGCGTTTGCTCTCAATTGGCCATAAAGGTACGGGTGCACACGTGTAGTCTCAATGGCAAAATTCCATGAATTGGGCTACAAATTGGTACCTCATCCGCCATATTCTCCGGATTTAGCTCCCGGTGACTATTTCCTATTCTCCGGATTTAGCCCTAGTGACTATTTCCTATTTCCAAACCTAAAGAAATGACTCGGTGGAAAGGGATGAAATTATTGATCAAACAAATGCCTATTTTGTGGACCTCGAAAAAAAAACTCTGTTTCATTCAAAAAGTCATTCATTCATTCGTATGTATGAAATTTCGATTTTAATATTCGACCTTTATCGTTAATATTACTATTTTTGTTTAAAAATCAAGCTCGAGGTCAGTTTAATTTCCAATTTATTTATTCAATTCCAACAAGAATCATCTTCAGGAGTGGAAAAATGAGTAAAAAAAAACCAAATACAAAAGGTTAAGAAAAACTGTATTCTCCTACTCCTTCAGCGTCTGTTGCATTACTCTATAGACTACGTTATATTACTAATGCAATAGAGGCTGAACGAATTCAGTAAAATTTTGCAAAAATTTTCACAAATTTTCGAGATATCGAACAGAACTAAGAACTTTAAAAATTAGTTTTGGCTCAACTCTGCTGATATACTACTCCCGTATGCTAGCATCGTGCCAGCTGATATTGGATCTAGTTTTGAGTAAACAACTTGTCGGTTGTGGGGCAAACTCAAACAAATACGGTAGAAATGCAGTAGACGGCGTAACTTTGCAACAGAATATTTTGATGGGTAATATACAAACAGTTTCATTGTATACTGATATAAGCTTCAAAATTGGACTCAAAATATATTGTCTGATATTATATATATGTAAGTAAAGGGTGCCTTAAAATTCGAGTAAGATTGAATTGTAATTACATTGTTTTCTGGGATGTATGATATTTTGCACCGTCTTGATGATAATAGATAATATCGTTCGAAAACTCTGTACTATTTGTAAAATATTTCTGAACATTGAAAATACGTTGGTCTTTAATTTAGAATCCCATTTTAAATAACCCTGACGTGTCAGTTATCTTTTATCCTTCAAAAATAACCCTTTTCCGCCCACACGTCATGAAATTCAAATCCATAGAGAAATCCATAGAGAGGAGCGATTTGACTCTGTAAATTTACGGAGTTTGGTGTGTTGCATATGGGCGTTGCATATTGGCAAGTATTGCTTTAATAATACCAGATAGAGGCAATAGCCAACCAACAAGAAAACAACAACGGCATTTCGTTTTGTGCGTTATAATTTTTGCTTAAATACACCACAAATATATACATACTAACATACTATACTATATACTATAACAAAAAAGTCCAAAATACGTTTAATATTCACAGTTTTTCATCAAAACGACATGAAAAATTTAAGTCAACAATTTTTGTAATTCCACCTGGTGTAAGTCAATTTATGTCAAAGAACTTTCTATAGCACCGACCACACCACGAAATGTGTGAAACGAAACGCCAGATAAGAAAGATGGCAGCTCTATATGACAATACTCTATGTTCAAATCTTGCGTGAATTTTCAGACACACATTATTTTTGTAATTTGTATAAATAAGCGCATATGGGAGATGCGCATAAACCAATA
The DNA here is from genome assembly GCA_963931995.1 of Phaonia tiefii. Classification (NCBI taxonomy): domain Eukaryota; kingdom Metazoa; phylum Arthropoda; class Insecta; order Diptera; family Muscidae; genus Phaonia; species Phaonia tiefii. The sequence goes on from OZ008367.1 coordinate 92,142,786, forward strand.
TAAATAAACCTCTTGTCCATTTAGATGATTTTCGTATCAACCCACCGGCTAGAACATAGTTAGGTGGAATACTAATTATTTTTCGAAGATCCTCTGCCTATAGACATTGTGGTACCAAAAAAAGTACACAGTACCAAGCCTACCATCCCTTGCGGCAACTAATTCTCACAGCCACACTGGTGCTTGTCGATCAATAGGGTTTATTTTCGTCTCTCCACATCGTTAGTCGAGGAATACGGTACTTTCGCCCGACTGGAGCACCACCAGCACAAATACCATAAGGCGCACTTTTTACACAAACACTAAACAAATATGCTCGTATGATAACATTTGCACACACCTACATAGTAGTCCAGTTATTCAAGCATTCAGTCGCATAGTCCAGCCAACCGAGTGCCTGAGTCGTACAAAATACTCGCTCGGTTATAATATTTGTATTTTCACACATCCATGTGAAATTGTAGCGAGTATGAATATTTCTCACACAGAGTAATGCCGAGGAATGAATACACACGCATACCACTTATAGCAATAAAAGTACAACATCAACAACAACCGTAGTGCGGCACTACACTGGGTAGTGAGAACTCTGTTGTGGTTATGTTGTTGTTTATTATTCGATATGAAATTAGAATCACTTTACAACCACATGTTGACTTGTGTGTGTCTGTCTATTAGATAGAGGTACTAGTAGTATCTGCTCTCATACGTATATGGATATATGGATGAATGTTGTGCTACCTAGTCCATAACACATACATACATACATACATATATATATAAATATTTACATATCGACTCCCTCCACAGCAGCTGTATGAGTGTTTCAGTAGCAACTTGTTAAGATTTGTTTTTGTTTATCTTTATATTTCAGATACAAGATAGGTAGGTACTTGAGGAGAGGCATTTTGAAATGTTTTTTTTTTTTTGTTTTGTTGTATTTGCTTTTATTGCAATTTTTGAATAATTAGTGAAACAGCTTTAGATTATGGAAGTTTTTCCTTAATATGTAGCATTGAGTCAATAACATTTATTAGTTCATATTTCGGTTTAGTCACATGATACAAGTTATGGATTTACTTAGTGAGCAGGTTTTTAGAATGATCACGTTTTTATATTTTACAGAGTTTTTCTACATTAATTTAAAACAATATACTTATAGATTTGATGGCAGTGGCTGCGCATAATTTGAATCATGTTCCTCCTAAAGTAACATTTACACAGGTGGCGTATATGGGATATATGCCTATGAACTAGAGGTGTGCGCGTGACACGAATTTGTCTTGTCACGCGTGATCGTGACAAGCGTTATATTCAATCATGTGACCTGATGTGCACCATCATGTGCACCTGATTCAAAATTTCAATCGCGTGCTTGATCGAGCGTGACTGAAATTGTCGGTATTCATGCTCACGAATTATACTCACGAAAAATTCTCTTGTACACACCTCTATAATGCAACCAGCAGTTGACGGTTCTGTTGCCTATTGATGAACCAAACCTAACAAAAGTTGTTCTCGCAAAAGCAGGGATGCCAACTTGGTGGTTTACCCGCTACTTGTGGTGATTTTTGACACACAAAAACCAATGTTTTAGAATTGTAGAGATTTTTTTTTAAATCGCTACAGTGGCGATTTTCGTTGTTTTAAGGTAGCGGCTGTAGCGATTTTTACGCAACATTGTTTATTGCCATACTTTTGAAGCAGACGAAAAAGAATAACGGAATTTTCTATGTAGGAGTTGATGTGTTTGCAAATTAACTTACTCAATTTTGTGTGAGAGTGCAAATAGTCACAGGCGGTATAGACGCTCAAACGGTTGGACAAACATGGTGAGTGTATTAGTGAGAGTTATACGTCGGTGTGGTTTATATCACTTTTATTTCTCCAATATTTCAATTAACTTCGTTGATCATTTTCAAGGATTTGAGATAACAATAGTACTTATGCTGTACCGACACGTGCAGTAAGACTTTGTCGACTGTCTTTTTATTTATGACCTCAAAGCCGAAAAATATTTAAACGAATAAAATTACAAAGGTCAACTATACATACAACCAAAATAAATTAATTTAAAATCTTGTTTTTTGTCCTAAAAAAGTTATGAAATAAGAATTAAATTTCAATGTTTTTTAAAATATCGCCAAATAAGTCTTATTTATAACAAAATTTATTGAAAAGAAAGTTAAAATCAATTTTTATTTTAAATTTTTTTAATAAAAGTTGACAAATAATAATTGTTGTAAATTTTTATTATAAAAATTCATTTCATATTCACAATCATCTACAATTATTTTTCGCTTTGATTTGTTCTATCTCATTACTCTTATTTGCGATCCCTAGTTTTAAGTCATTCCTAAATTGGTTATACTATATGCATGTAGTATGTTTATTTACGAAAAATTCCAAGTTTTTGTTGTTTATGTGAAGTATTTTTGTTTAAGTTTTAGTTTGTTTTATGTTTTAGCTAAAATTATTCATGTTTAGAAAACATATGTTTCCAAATAAATAAATTGAATTTTAAAATACGTATGCATGTATGTGCCTTTTTTTAATTTTCTCATATTCTGTGTAGTTATTACTAATTTTTGCCGTTTTTACACTTTTTCGTAGTGTTTTTTAATATCCGTCAGTAGAGATTTGTGGTGATTTTTAGCAACTTGTCTGTAGCGATTTTTGTCTCGGAAGAGTTGGCATCCCTGCGCAACAGGCACTTCGAAGCAAATGGTAAAAAGTTTTCTATGTTTGCTTGAAAAATGGACCTGTGCCTACAGTAGAATTGTCAGTTCTGAGTGATACTGTCCACTTATTTGCTAGAATCTATGGGCTAAATAAGAAAGAACAATCAGCAGTGCGTGATAATGATTCACCATAACAATGAGCCCACTTAGTAATCGGTCTTCACAATTTATATTAATGGACAGATCTTAATATCGAAAAATACGGAGGGTGGGAGTTTGTTCCTCATGCAAAGACAGTTTAATAAATTTTAGGGGGTTAATGATTCGTTTGCAGAATGAATGAAAGTATATTAAAATCCCGGAATTACAGACCCTTTCTAGATGTCACAAATTTGTAAGGACCCTGACCATCCGGGGTTGTTCAAGACTGGATGCGTAAGTAAGTTTAACTAACGACCTAGAATATCCAGTTTGGGAGTTTCAATATTCTAGAAACTGGTTCCCCGTTGATTTTAGAATAGGCGGTGAAACAGGGTTGACAAAGTTTGGAAATAAGTTTATATATTTTAAATATTTGATTAAAAACAAAAAAACTAACTAAATCAATTTATTTTTAATTCTATTTAATTCTATATTGATATATACAAAGTGAAATGTAAATATTGTAAATTTATGTTACAATTTTGCACTCTGGTTTTATTTTAATTTATTTATTTCTGATTCAATATTTTGCCCAGTAGCATTTGCCTTTTTTAAGAGCTTGTATACGGCGAGACATGCTGTAATTTCCGCTGGAATTGCATACCAAGTTTGTTTTACTCTATCCTACAGCACGTTTACGCCTTCTGGAGTATTTGGGAACTTGGCGGGCTGAGATTTCGATCGGTCTTTAGTCCGGTGGCTGCGCGACCATGTTTTGGGTCATTGTCAAGCTGAAAAATCACACGTTAAGTTTTTTCTACAGCAACTGGTAAATGATTTTGCAGTATTGACTGATATTGTTCTTTTTTTATAATACCGTCAACTTTAACCAGAGGAGCTACTCCATTCTACGTAATACATCCACATACCATTAAAAATCTACCACCATGTTTCATGGTTTGTGTCACTACATTCGGGGTAGTAAAATTTGGATATGAGCATTTCCATTGAAAGGTCCACGCTGACCGAAAAATTAAAAGTTATCCACCAGTTTTTTTACATGTATTATTAAAGAGAAGTATTCAAATTTAATAAATAGTTGCGATGGTGTGTTCTCGGGCAACAAAATACAGGTTCATGTTTTACAATTTACATTTCTAAGAGTAATTATGCAATTCGAATCTTCGAAAGTGGAAGACGTGCAAATAAACGCAGCTCAAACTGCATTTTCAACTAGAACAATAATTTAAGACCTTTATATAATTTTTTATAACTATCTACTATCTCATCTTGTTCTCTTAATCATTATTTTACAAAAAACATTTTTCGCTTAAAATATCTGTTCAACAAGCGAAATATATCTTAAAAGTTAAAATATACATATAAAAGCTAAAATTCATGTTTTATTTGCGCAAAGTCATTTTTAAATAACAATTTTAATTCTAATTTAAATTTAAGTAACGTAACGTCGTGTAACGTCACGTGAGATACTAAGGTAAATAAAAAAAAAACTTAGAAAACATTTTTAAATTTTATAACTTGGAAAAGAAAGTTATATTGATTTAAATGCTACAAAAATAGTTTTATAAAAAAAGTCTTGCCAAATTCGCAGAGTTTTGCAATTTTGTAATCCAAGTCACACCCCCACTTCTGTTTTTTGTAACGTCACGTCAGCTCATATTTTTGCTTCTATTTTTGAATCCTCCGTGTCGATTGTTCTCAATTTCTTTAATGAATAAAGTGTTACTTAATTACTACGCAAATATAAAAAAGCTTTTTCATATTTCATATCACGTAACGTCAAAATGGAAATGCCCATATTGTTCTTTTTTTATAAAACCGCCAACTTTAACCAGAGGACCTACTCCATTCTTCATTATACATTCCCATACCATTATGGATCTACCACCATGTCTCATGGTTTATGTTACAGCATTCAGGGTAGTAAAACTTGGATCTTTGGTCCAGTACCAAGCACTGTCTCATCAGAGAATATAATCTTAACCACACACGGCGTAATCGTATTTTTATTATTTAATATGTGACGAATTTAATACATCACTTTATTCCAGTCAGCCTCAGTGCAGTTTTCGTAGGTCTGGGCGAATTATTTAAGACGCTTCATATTCTTTTGTGATGCAAATGGTTTCTCTTTCTTCTCTGTAGTGTTAACACCCACCTTTCTTGGGACAGTCTACTAACTGTCGTCAATATTTAAAATTTTTAGTGCCGCAGCTAGGGTAATTGCATTGTCAATTGTCACTAATTTTGCCAAATGACGACAAGTGCGGCCGTCAATCTTTCTGATGCGTCCAGGAGCAGTTGACGTTTTAATGTTTTTCTTCCGTTTTATACTCTGGATCGTTATATGAGTAAACTTTTTTGCAACGATTCGAACGGAATTATTATTTTTAATATTTCCATGATTTCAACTACTTTAGATGCTTCCAGTTTTGATCAGCAAATGGACAAGACTGAGCAATTGCAAAAAATAACAGTAAATTTATGAGCTACGTGATGGTTACGTTTGAGTTTCTGGATCTTTAAAGATCTTTGAGTTTTTGGATCTTCAAAGACGTCTATAAGATCAGCGACAGGCGACGAATGATGGATATATTCATATGAACCTGGACCTAAACAGCAATCGACTGTATAGGTCTTCCAAGGCCATCCAAATCCAACAAAAGTTGTTCGCGAACGAAGCACTTCAAGCAAATGATAGTCTACTTCTTCAACATAACTGGTCATGTGGCAACAGTTTCATTAGAGCATCTAAGGACGATCAATTCTGAAAGGGTGCAACCATTTGCTTGCCAGAAGTTGTTGGTGAACTAAGGAAAACGAACTTCCAAAGAAGAACCATTCTCCATCTCGACAATTCTAGCTTTCACACATCGATTTGATAGGTCATCGGTCTTACTGTCAAAATTTGGCACCTTAAAATCAAATTGCGTGGTCAATGTTTTTTGACACTTGTAAAGTGTCAAAATTGGTTCAAACGCATGCCAAAGTATATTGATCTTCTTGGAGAATATTTTGAAAAACAATAAAAAAAATCAACTTCGAACATTTTAATATTTTTTGAATATTAGATCAGAACTATGTATAAACAGAAACACTCGTAAATGTAAAAAAAATTAATTCATATTTTCATGCTACAAAATTTTTAAATTTCAGCAAAATAATTTTATATTTTTGCTAACATCTTTAACATAAACAAATAAAAACTGAGTGTTTGTATGAGTTTATTTAGAAAGACCCTTATCAAATCGAATGTTAACCCAAAATCCAAAAAAAAAAACTTTATTATCCTGATTTATAAGTTATTTTAGACATTAAAAGACCAATTCCAACCCAAAGAACCATTTTAATGGAAATTTAAGACATGTATTTTAAAATTTGGTCCCCAGAAATGAATGACCTACCCAATATAAATTTTGTGCCCATAACTAGCATCTGTTTCGAGTACACATCATAATTTTCAAATCAAATACACAAAAGAGTCCAAGACCCAAACACCACTTGTTACCATTACCGCGTGTGCACTGAATGTTCTCAGCTCCGGTTCCAACTGCACTTTATGTGTGAGGATATGTATTCATGTGTGTGTGTGAATTTGTGTGTGTGTGTGTGTGTGTGTCTATCTAAGCTTCTCTTATGTTGGGACAAATGCGATTAATATGATACGTCATAAACATTGGAGTAATTTTTACGATATTGCATTTGGGTTGTAGTAGCCTTTGATCTTTAATGCATCATTAAGATTTATGGATGATTTTGTCGTTCAATATTTGTTTAACAAAAAATTTATGATTTAAAGAAAAGTTACGTATTAGAGGCAAATATTAATTTTTTATTCATACAAAGAAATTTGAGGGATTAGAAATATGACATCGAGGAGGGTTGAAAAACAAATTAAGACAACGTAGAAACTGTGATTATAATATCCAGTAGACTTGACAAGTTATTTACAGTAAGGGAAAATAAGATACTATTCAATCCAGAACCGATTAACCGGTGCAGGGTTCAATATCACATAAACTGCTGCTGTCGTTTTGAAAAGAGCGGTTCGATTAATTAATAATGGTCACTATTTTCAAAAATTTCTTGCTGTGGCAGATATTTTTATGTTACTTTTTTTCTTATTCAAATACAGAGTGGAGCAAAATTTAACCATTATTCGTTCGCTGTAATTTTTTTTTAATAAAAATCTTTGGTTCTGATTGTGAAATTTGTTTATCTAATACATTAAAATTTACTCCGTCATGTTGAAAAAATTATATTAGCCAAGTGGCCGCCGCCAGAGTTGACCCTACGGGCTCGTTTTATGGCATTTTCCATCACTCTTGTCAGAACATCGGGGGACAGGCTCTTGCATTCTTGGCGAATATTCTCTTTAATTAGTCTGGAACGGCTAAATCGAGTGATCTGGCCTCCCAGTGCAAATCACCAAAACGAGAAATTAAACGACCCGGAAATGCTTCCTTCAGAATATCGGTTGTAGCTAGAGCAGTGTGCGCCGTTGCACCGTTCTGTTGGAACGACATGTTCTCCAGTCCCAATTCATCCAATTGAGGAAGAAAAAATTCGGTAATCATGGCTCTGTAGCGCGCATCGTCCACAGTCGTGGTTTGGCCCGCGTTGGCCTCCTCCAGCGTAAACAGCACGCCACGCAGTAACTTGGAGCGGGAGCAATGGTTCTTCGTGGGTGATACACGGATTTCCGGTGCCCCAGAAAGGAATATTTTGTTGATTCACGTAGCCACTAAGATGGAAATGAGCCTCATGGCACATGATAATTTTCGATGAAAATCGTCCACCTCATCGTTGAGAATCGGGATGGCCTGAGCGTAGGTTACACACGTTTGGCGGTCAACAGCTAACAGCTGATGCACTTTGTAAGGGAACATCTTCAAATCTTTCACCAAAATTCTGCGTAGGCGCCGCCGGCTAATGCCCATAATGCCCAATTGCGTGGCACATCGTCTGGGCGATGTTCCTGTCTCCTCTTCGACATCTTCTCAGCAGAATGGCTGTTCCGAGGCCAGCCAGCCTTGAGAACATCTCGTCTTGTCACAATCTCTTCAAGGCAATCTGGCGTAGTGTTTGTTCATTTGGTGTCGGAAATGGAAACAATTATAATACCACGTTCTTGCGAAGTAAACCCATTCATGGCTTGTCGATTTGTATTCTGCGTTTGGTTACTTCAATTTTCGACATTTGGCGCCATTTGCCAAATTTATAGGATTCTCCAATAGAGTGATTACTTTTATTCCACCTTGTGCTTTCTAAAGAAAAATATGTCAGTAATAATGCAAAAAAAAAACAAGTACGCTGAAACAGCAGACTTTGCCTGCGGAAAAAGAGAAAGCAAGTTAACGTATGTTTTCTCAGCGATTTTAGCAGAGAATTTTAGCTATTTCAGCCACATATTTTCTATTCTCCAAGTGTCTCTTGATCCCACAAGAGTTTTTTTCAAATATTTTTTTAAGCTTTGTTATTTTTATTGATTTTATTTTTTTTAATTTTTTGTTATATTTTACATGTGGCCGTCGATGTGAGTGCGGCTCTTGTACATGAGAACGTGGGTTCGATCCCTTCCCCGAACCCATGGCATTTCTTTCAAAAAATGTCACCTCGATTAATGATGATTAGTTCTCAAAAAACCGTTCGAAATCGGTGTAAAATTGTATTTCCCAATCAGTGAGTGTACAAATAAAAATCGCACAGCTCACTGGTTCCCTAGTTCCTTCATGGAATGCAATAGAAAACAATTTTTTTTTGTTATATTTTACAAATTACAAAAAAAAAGCTGGAAGCTTTTAGATAGAACGACAAAAATCTGGAAAAATTAGAATAGAGCGACATCTGCATACAAATAATTGGGAAGAAACTGAAAAATATGGCCTAACTCCGGCCAACGTGGCCAATTATGTGGTTCCAATTTTCGATGAAGCGTTCGAATATATCGCGTGGTATTTGGGGAATGTACCGAGGAATATTCGCATACATTCAAAGGAAACCAAAGGAAATATCTGCACGTGTGATATCAAATGATTTAGGTGGTCAATTCACCGGTCCAAAGCGTAAAATTAACTGTTCTCCGAATTGCTCGCCTTATAGTGCCATAGTTTCACTGGTTATGTGACAAGTAGAAGCCGGGCCTCAATTTCAGGCAGTATAATGGACGATTGGCGATTGGAGTCTCTGTGTACTATGTCCCATATTTAAAAAAGGTGACCCGAGTCTCTGTGCCAACTACCGTGGAATAAGCCTTTTATCCATACAATAAGAGGTTCTATCAAACATAATGTGCGAAAGACTAAAACCGATTATCGCTGACCTGATTGGACCATACCAGTATGGCTTTAGGCCTGGAAAATCGACAACCGACCAGATTTCCAAGCTACGCCACATCCTGGACAAGACCCACGAAAAACAAATCGACGAAAAACATATCATCTATTTGTCGATTATAAGGCGGCCTTCGATAGCCCGATACGGGGGAAACTCTATGAAGCAATGTCTGAACTTGGAATTCCTGCAAAACTCACACGCCTTTGGAGGATGACTCTGACAAACATCAAATCCGCAGTGAAAGTTGGTAAGGATCTTACCGAACCTTTCGAAACTAAGCGAGGCCTCAGACACCCTATCGTGCGATCAGCCTAATCTGGATGTAAGGGCAGTTTTTGAATCTTTTCGGGTTACTCTTCATCCCAAATGCGACAATTTCACTAATTTACATTACTATTAAGCCAGAAAAGAGCATCAGCGCTGAACAAAATTATGGTCGAAAACATTGGATCTTCTTGAAGGCGTTCAAGAACTAAGCTTAATAATTTATTGACGCTGTACCCAGTTATGAAATTTCAAATAAATACTGAACTAAAATGATAGTTCGAAAGAGTGACAGTTTAATCCGTCATAACATTTTATTTTCTTATTAGCAATTGGTATTTGTATTTGTATTTATTTATTGGTAAATCTGCACAACACGACATGTTGTCTTATGAATATAGTGCAGGGATTTCTATCTCAAATTAATTAATTACAATTTTATATAGTTACAAGTTTTTCAAAAATGTAGTAAAAAATAATCAAAAGTATAAATTATGAGGTACAATCAATTAAAAAAATAGAAAAGAAAGAGAAAACTCACAAAGTATTAAATAAAATTGTAGAGCATACGGGTTAAAAATCATCCATATATCGGAGAAATTGATTTCGAAATAAAAATACAAATATCAACACAATCAATTTGATCGAAATAGCTAAAATTAGCAATATCACTGAAGTTAACAATAATAAGATAAATAAAATAAAAAATAAGTATAACAATGCACATTGATATTACTAATTTTAATTTATTGTATTAATTTAAATTTAATTTCCACATTATATTCTAATTTACAAGAATGAAGTTCTGCTCTGTTTATTGATATCAAAAATATTCAATTTGAAGGATTATGCAATTCTGTCACTAAACGTTTAAATTGTGCGTTGTTGCGAGTACTCCTTATATTAACTGGTAAAGCGTTCCATGGATATTCCTTTTGTTTTTAAAAATATGTATGAAAAAAATAGAAAAATGTTTACATGAATAAATAACTTTACAAATTCATAAGGGATATAGAAAAATTCATCGACAAAACTTAATGTTTCTTAAACATTTTCTTTAAAACATAGCAAAAAGCCTCTCAGAAAGGTTTGGCACCGCATTCCCGAGTTATAAACATATTGTTACGAATTTCCTTATTCGTCCTTTTTGCGTTGTTTTATTCCCAATAATAAAACCAGGTTCGTTTTAAATTACGATAATTACAACGGTTTCACTTCCTTTTATTTTATTTATATAGTACAACAGTTTACTTTATTCATAACACTTAAAAAGTCTTGTATTTTACTATCAATTCGCGTTGCTTACTTTACGGGGTTTAATCACAAACTGAAACCTCCACTCCAAAGACCTCCGCTATTTATACCAACTCACCATACTCAAATGAAGGTATATCTAGCGAATTCAAGCACCTTCTAGATGTTGTTGTTGTTGCTTATCTTTGTAGAACAATCTCGAACACAAGAGAATTATCTTTACTTAGGTGAATTCATGCTACTCGTTTAGCGAGCTGGTTCGTTGTAAAAGCTTTTGCATGCTGTTAATGACTCTACTAACAGTATGTAAATAACAGGCGGTTAGTGCTGCGCCTGAAAGTATGCATTGTAACAACGTACCAGCTCGCTAAACCAGTAGCATGAATTCACCTCAGTAAAGATAACTCTTCGAAATTCGAGAATGTTCTACAAAGATAAGCAATGTCTAGAAGGTTCTTGAATTCGCTAGCTCTACCTTCATTTGAGTATGGTGAGTTGGTATAAACAGCGGAGCTCTTTGGAATGGAGAGTTCAGTTTGTGATTAAGCCCCGTAAAGTAAGCAACGCGAATTTATAGTAAAATACAAGACTTTGTAAAGTGTTATAAATAAAGTAAACTGTTGTACTATGCATATAAGTAAAAGGAAGTTAAACCGTTGTAATTATCGGGATTTAAAACGAACCTTGTTTTATTATTGGGAATAAAACAACGCAAAAAGGACGAATAAGGAAATTCGTAACAATATTTTAAAATTTATGAAAATGATGTTATGAAATGTTTGCTACGAGTATCATATAAAATTATTCACATTTTATAAAGTTTTTTTAGTGGAGAGTCATGACGCCATCTAGAAACAGCTAGTATTCCATCAACCCTATTTTGGAGAGCCTGCAAGCAAAATGCTTACAATCCACCACTTATACATTAATAATACATTCCACAAAATTAACAAACCTATTGCAAAAACTGTAGACGTTTAAATGTTAGACGCTGTGTTTCCGAGTTATGGACATATTTTTCCAATTGTTCATAATTCGATGAAACTATTGGTACTTGGAGTACTGGTAGCGAATAGATTGTATTAAAAGAATAAGCGATAAGCGACTGAAAGTAAATCATGTTTTAAACAAATTTAATTGATTGTTATCATACATGGTTGTTTTTAATTTGCATTGGATTTTAATTTGCATTACTTACTACCGCTGTTTGCAATAACAATTAACAAATATTGAATTTGCAATTTGTTCAGGCAATGCAAATGCAGGTTGTGGGATCGATCGGATGCCAATTGTAATGAAATATGGGAATGCTTTTAATTATTTTGAATTTGTTTGACTGCTAGCAATTCAGTTTTTAAAGTCTTTTATATGTAGAGGTTTGTGGCTTCGATAGGTATTGTCTCGTATTACTTTCAAATTCATAAACCCGTACTGTATAAAATATTTGAAAACTGCCAGATATGAAGGAAATGCTTTGAACATAAGCACAATTGCCAATGGTATTTAAATTTTTTTTTGGATTTGCATTTGTAGAGGTAATTCAAATTAAACTACAAATTATAAATTGCTATGATGCTTGTTTTTCCACTCTATGCGAACTCCAAGTATTCAATGGAGGTTTCTACAAAATAGCTGTTGCGCACTTATGGCGGTTTCGTTTCTGAGGAAAATTCAAAATTTTTTCTGTCGTTTACCCTAGAAGTGCCTTTTTTGGTTCATTTGTGAAAAAAATGTAACCGTACTTCAACGTTTTCTGTTCGTTTCTGAGAATGATACACTCAAAAAGTGCAAAAATGTTTCATTTTCTGGCCTCTCAGAGAGTCACGAGGGAGAATGATGCCCGATAAAATGGCTGATATTCTGTCTTTTTGTATGTGTGGGGCGCTAAGCTAATTTAAGCGGCTTCAGTTAAAATCGCTTACCTTCTCAAATTTGTAGTTAAGCGTGAATAACCAAAAAAAACAATTGTATTGGTACGTTGTTGACCAGAGTGTATGAAAAGTCTAGCTTAATATCGATTAGGTCTCCATATATACTGGTCGAAAAATGTAGATAAGCGAGGTAAATAAATCATGTTAAAAAATGGGAAAAAAGCAAAAAAACACAGTTTTGAGAAAATGCAACATTTCTATGTTCTTTCTCACCCCAAAAAAGGCACAACTTTGAAACATTAGATTATTTTGTATTGTTTTATAAATTTCAATTGATGTCTTTTAACTTCCAATCTGTGTTATATTTTAGGTTTTAAATTACATTTTTATATTACAATTGATGTATTTTAAGATTCTAATTTTAATTGATATTTTTAAAAATTTAATAGATGTTGTTATGAATTTTTATTGGAAATGGCGTAGGTTGATATGTGATTCATGTTTAAGTTTGTCTTGACGTTTATATTTAAATATGCTATAAAACTTCAGTGTCTCATGAAGACACACGACGGAAGTGAAACTGTATTTATGAAGTTGAAATAATTTTTGAATTTTGTCTTTTTGTCTGATGACTGTGAATATATATATTCGATCTTATCTATAGATGTGTGTGTGTGTATGTATTGTTCAACATACGAAATCTTCGCAGATTAGGTTTTCCTGATTGTGTCTGTCCCTCCATTTCTTCGTTGATATCTAGTGCAGTAAGTGATTTGTAAAAATCGTCAACAATTTAAGTCACATTTCGATAAAGAATTTTACATATTATGAACATATTTTAGATACTGCTATAGGATTGCACACTGCTGCTCGTTCGATATAGATTTTTCATCTTTGGCATTTTTATAGTAGGCTGATTTGACTGACTGACCGCTGCGGCAATTTTTAATAGGCAGTGTCGTTACTCGTTTGGTTTACTGTGTTACAACTTAATTACAAAGAATATTCGACACCAATTACAATGTAAAGAAATACTGGTCATAAAAAGAAATACTCGTATCGTATAAATATTTGATGTCGGCTGCATAATTATAAATCCGTATGTAAATTAAATTCAATAGCCACAATATAATATAAAATACAACAAAAATAAATATTTTGTTTCTTTTTCTTTTACTGATAACACAATTTCATGGAAATGTGTGAGATTTCTGTGTTTTTTTTTTTTTTGTTTTGTTGATATTTCATCGTATACTCGTACTCACAACTATTGGTACCAAATGAAAGGGAACCAAATTAAATGCTTTACCAGAAAAGCCTCATAAAAATTCAATAAATGGAAACCGATTTGTTCTTTGTATTAAACCGACATTTAAGTAACAGCGAATTTATAAAATAAAAAGGAATCTAACATTCAACAACCACACCGCCAAATACAGCGTCAGCCATTGACAAATTTCCCTTGAGACCAATAAAGTTATTTGAACTTGATGAGGAGGCATCCATGAAATTTTAATGCAATTTTCTGTTTTCTAATCTCAGGCGACATTGCTGCATGTTGTTCTCTAGTCTTTTGATGTTTTGCTTAGGATGATGTTGCTGCACAGATGCTGCTGCTGGTGCGTTGCTACTGTTGCTGCCGCTGCTGGATGTCCATTTGGCTCTGGGCTTAAACTAAAAGTTAAAATTTGCTTTAATTATGCAACAAGTGCATCCATCTCAGTTTCATTATGGCGGGTCGGTTTAAATCAAAAAGCTTTTACAGCGCTACATGGCAACGAGTTTTTCTCCTAACACTCCATGCTATGTTTTAATAGTTCTTGAACTCGTTGACTTATTGCATGGAAATGTAATAAAAAATTAATAATAAAGATGTGCAGGAAAAAAAAACAAAGAACACAACAGTTTTCTATTTTAAATGACGAAAAATAAATATTTTTCTAAACAGAAGACCTACTTTTGTGACCTCAAATACTTGTTGATTGAAAGCCTCACCAAGAGGTGGTAAGGATTCTTACAACCAATATCAATCTAAGATGTTAATATTGTAAAATTTCTGAAAAGTTTCTTAAGATATTTGTTAAGCTAGAACTAATCAATTTAGAAATATGTGAAACACTTTTGAAATCATTAACCTAACGTTAATACCAATCACATGAGTGGCATGAATGACAAACAAGTCTGTGGTACGTCTAGCGTATATGTGTTGTATACAATTGGGTGGACTATATAAACCTTTCGCATCTTCAGATTTAGCCGCTCCAGCTTTCTTCCTGTGGAGTTATTTAAAGTCCAAAGTGTATGCCTAGAACATATAAAAAAGATGAAGATGAAGTTTTTTGATTTAATATGTTCACAATTTTTATTTTTTAAGGTAAGAGCGACAACTTTTGCTCAGAGAGTAGATCAAAATTCCGAACGGTTTGCAAGATATGAGCCTTACAAAATGATCACTTTTTTGCAAGAATGACACCGAGGCTCCAATTCTTTGAGGACCAATAAAAAAAGTTCATGACTTTGGGCAAAACTGGGAGACACTGGTCTCTTTCTTTTTGGTCTTGTATCACGTAGTGGTGTCCGTATATGGTTATATTTCCATGACTTAAAAAATTACACACAGTGAAATTAAAAAATTTTCGGGAAATTTTTCACTTTTGCGACTACCCAAACGCTAACTAAGCGCCACCTAAACGGTATTAAGAATCATTCCTAGGAAGTTCATATGTTCTAGAAAGTTGTTTATTGAGATTTTGGGTACATTCTTGTAGTTGATTCTTTCCTTCAATTTTGCTACCTATGGACCTGAACAGGGGAAAAAATCGAATTTTTTAAAGTTTTTTGCGACTTTGACTTGAAGATGAAGGTTTTTCGATTTTATATGTTCCCAATTTTTGTTCTTTATGACAAGAGCTACAACCTTCCCCCAGAAAGTAAATCAAAATTTCGAACGGTTTGCAAGATATGAGCCTGACAAAATTATCACTTTTTTGTAAAAATGACACCGAGTCCCCAAATCTTTTGGGGCCCATAAAAAAAGTGCATGACGTTGGGCAAAACTGGGAGACACGGGTTTTTTTTTTTGGTCTTTTATCACGTAGTGGTGTTCGTGTATGGTTATATTTCCATGACTTAAAAAATTACACTAGTTAGTTCCAATACACCTAAGGCGCCCGTTGAAAAATACGATAATTTAAATGGATTTCTAAGAAAAGATACTTTTTGTAAAATGATAAACTTTTTTAAAAAAAACTTTTTTATAGAACGAAGTTTTTTTAAAAAGGTATATTTTTAGGTCGTTTTTGTAAGAATATGAATAATATTTCCCTGAAAAGGTAATTTTTTAAAGAGAGGTACTTCTTTTATTAAAAGCTAATGTTTTTTCAAGAAAAGGTACTATTATTAAGAAGAAGTACTTTCTGTAAGAAGAAGACATGAGTATGTTTATTTTACATAGAAGTACTTTTTTTAAGAACGAGTTGGTTGGTTGGTTGGTAGGTTGAAAAGGCTGCAAGACAGCACGCTGTCTAGCAAACTTAGGCTAAAGAAGCCCATTGTGATACCTGCAGTTTCCCCCATAGCAGCTATTGACTAGTCGTCTAGCCAATTTGCCCTTTCAACAAAATTTGTTCATAAGACCTTCAGGAATATCCTGTATTGCTTCGGTGCTAACTAAATGTGTTCCGAATATCCTGCTCCTCAGTCCTGCCAGAGCAGGGCAATCCAAGAGAAAGTGTTTCGTCGTCTCCTTGTCCTCTTCCATGCAGCATCTACAGAGAGTGGAGTTTCCCAACCTTAGGGCGTGTTTCCCTACACGACAATGTCCCGTAAGTGTTCCTATCATTCTGGATAACTTGCCTCTCGGCAAGTTAAGTAGTTGCCTAGTCCTCTTCCTGTCCACCTGTGGCCAGAGGACCCTGGCTTGTTTGCAAGTTGAAGTAAGTCTCTCGCCTGATCTGCAAACGACAGGTAGAGATTGGCATACTAACACCTTCTTTTGCCGGAAGAACCTGTGCCGTAGTGCCCGGTCTAGCTAACGCATCCGCTACGCAATTGCCTGGAATGTCGCTGTATCCCGGTATCCAGATGAGCCTGATGTCAAAATACTCTACCATCACCCTAAGTGATGAGTGGCATTCTTTCACCGTCAGGGACGTAGCAAACATGGCTTCCAGGGATTTTATGGCAGCCTGACTCCTCCAGTATGGCAGTAGTTTCCGCCTGAAATACACTACAGTGATCAGGCAGCTTGAAGGAGATATTTATATTTAGGTCCGGTGAATGGACCCCATAGCCTACTTGCTCGTCCAACTTTGATCCATCCGTGAAAAATCTGATACTACTCGTATCCCCTTCCAGTGGCTTTTCCCAGGTGTTCCTGTTCGGAATAGAAGTCCTTAGATTTGTCGCTGGTAGAAGGTAGGGGATACAGTAGTCCGTTTTTACGGGAATAGAGTTGATCCGGTGTAGTTATTCAGCGTGTCCGGAATGCCCCGATATCAAAACGGCACAATCTCTGATTCTCACCAGGGATGTAGCGGCTGCCGATTCGGCCATGATATCAGGAGTACAGTTGTTCCGCTAATCAATGCTGATCTTTGATTTATATATATTGAATTATATTATGAATATTATATATGAATTATATTATGATTATATTTCTTTTGGAGGGACCTCCACCAAACTACGATGCCATAGAGAAGTATTGGTCTGACTATTGCCGTATAAATCCACATGGTGATCTTAGGAGACAGTCCCCAGCGCTTTCCTATCGTCCCTTTCCAGCCCTTTACAACAGACGCCTTTTTCACCCTCTCCTCCACATTCGGTTTTCAAGACAGTTTTCTGTCGAGAATTATTCCCAGATAATTGACCTTTTCCGTCAACTGTAATTCAATGCGGGTATTTTATATTTCCGAGAGAACAAGATAAGCTTTGTTTTAAGTGGGTTAAGTGATAGTCCGTTGTGCGGGTACTTTTTAATGAAGTGGTACTCTTTTTAGGAAAAGGTCATTTTTTAAAAAAGGAAGTAATTTTAAGAAATGGAATTTTTGCAAGAAATGGTATTTTTTGGAAGAATTTATTTTTTTTTTTTAAATGGGAATTTTTTTTAGAATTGGTCCATTTTTCAAGAATAGGTACAGTTTTAGGAGTAGGTAATTATCTCAAGAAAAGTTATTTTGTTTCACAAAAAAGGTACTCTTTAACGAAAAGGTAGTTTTTTAAGAAAAGGCAATTTGTTGTAAGAAAATGTACTTTTTTAAGAAAAGGTACTTATTTTTAAAAAAGTTATTTTATTAAGAAAAGGTACTTTTTGTAAGAAAATTTACTTTTTTAAGCAAAGGTACTTCTTTAAGATAAGGTATTTTTTGCGATAAGGAACTTCGTTCCAAAAATAAACTATGGCTGAAATACAAACAAAGCATACTTTAAGGATGCATTTGGAAACTCGCAAGAGCCTCGAAAACGAAACGTCAGACATTTGTGCAAGTCATTTCGTATGAAAACATTTTTGTTTTGTTTTGACGTGTGTTGTTTAAGTTTTGAAGGTTTTCGAGTTTTCGCATGTACGTGAATACCAGCATTGTGTTTTTGGTAGTATTCTCTTGAATACTCCTGTCGACTTTTTGTATACAATTTCGTTAAGTAATTGAGCGGAATTGGCTTTTTCCACCATGTTCTTTCTTATTTTCCTCTTGCATCAGAGAGTTGATTTTTTCTGTGGTGTAGATTTTTTGATGAATAAGCTTTGTATCACACCGAAATTGGGTATTGAGCTTGAATAAATTCTAAAATTTAAAGGAATTCAAAACATTTTGTCCAGTAATCAAATTTAATAATGTACGAAATGTGTGCCCAATTTCGAAGGTCCTTCTAAGGATGAGCCAATAAAAGAGCACGGTTTAACTTACAAATAAGACAAAATTTGGTTGGCTGATTGGTGATATTTGTCTTTCATTGTAACCGAGACATGTTCCGATTAAGTATGAAATAAAATATCTGCAAAAAGCGCCCGAGGCTCTGATTGCAGGCCCTTGCTCTTATCATGAAAATTTCGATTATCTTATTGATAAACTTGACTCTATCCCAGCGTTGATGCGTTGGCTGTCGGCCTTGAACACAGGAATTGCTTGTGGTTTATTTGAATAGGCCAGAGATTTTACAAACCACAAAAGACAGAAATCGCACGGTGTTAAATCGCAAGATCTTGGGGGGCAATTGAAATCGAAATTTCGGGAGATGATTTAGTCTCGAAATCGTGGATCCAATACATCGCTTAATTCATTCGCGGTGTGGTAGGTGGCGTCCAGATTCGTACCGCCCAGTTGAGGCCACAAGAACTCCGTTATCATGTTCCTGTAACGAGTGTCTTACACAGTCACTGCATTTCGGACCTCATTTTCAAAGGAGTAAGGTCCAAACACACAACCTGACCAAAATTCGCACCACACAGGTGCTCGTTGGTTCATTTATTTGTCATGATCACGTGCGGATTTTCTGAGCGCCTAATTTTGCAATTTTGTGTGTTGACGATCCCGTCAGATGAAAATACACCTCATCGTTGAAGGTGATTTCTTTCCAAAAATCAGCATTCACTTCACTTTGCTCCGAATTGATGTTCTCGTTAACAGCAGCAATGTTTTCAAGACACCGGTCAGTACGTCGATCCATACTTACTTACTTATCCGGTCTCGAACAACCCCTAGGGGTCAGGGACCTTATAAAACGAAGACAACATATTTCGTCAACCAGTTCGATCTCCTGCCTTATCTCTCCAGTTGGGAATACCAACTGTATGCAGGGATTCGTCAACCTGATCCCTCCAGCGGAGTTTTGGTCTTCCTATTTTTCGTCTTCCTTCGAGTTCGGTTTCGAAAACCCTTGGTGCTGGTTCGTCTTCATCCATTCCACTGACATGGCCTAGCCAGCGCAACCGCGTTATTTTAATCCGCTCATGGTTCATGCGTTCGCAATAGGGCCATACATTTTTCGGAGTATTTTTCTCTCGAAGACTCCTACAGATGTTTCGTCTGCTTGCGATTCTGCACCATAAAGCCAGACAGGTTGTATGAGGGTCTGGTACAGCTGGTCTTTTGGTACTCGAGAGAGGGCTTTATGTCTAGAGAGCTTGGTTAGCTCAAAGTAACATCTATTCGCATGCGCAATTCTCCGCTTGATCTCAAGGCTGACGTTGTTGTTTTTGGTTATGGCGGATCTGAGGTACACAAGTTCGTACACCACCTCCAAATTATAACGGTTATCAACGTTCACGCTTGGGTTTAATAGCGTGGAGGCCCTGTTCGTTTACTGTCAGACCTACATTTGCTGACTCCTCGATTCTCGTAAACACCGCAGTAACTTCCAATAATATCTATATCATCAGTATACGCGAGCAGCATGTGACTTTTGCTGCTGATGGTTGTATTCATGTTGACTGCAGCTTTTCTCATATTGATCTCTATTAAGATGTTAAAGAGATCGCACGAAAGGTTCGGTAAGATCCTTACCGACTTTCACTGCGGATTTGGTGTACGTCAATGTCATCCCGCAAAGTCCTATGAGTTTTGCAGGAATACCAAGCTCAGACATTGCTTCTAGAGTTTCTTCCGTATCGGGCGACCGAATGCCGCCCTATAACCGACAAATAGATGATAGGTGTCGACTTGGTTCCCGTGTAGTCTTTCGCAAATTATACTTGATATAACCTTATATGCTATGGATAAAAGGCTTATTCCATGGTAGTTGGCGCAGAGACTCGAATCACTTTTCCCAAATATGGGACATAGAAGTAGGTAATATGCAAAAACCCGGTGGACTGGGTTTGCCTCCCGTCGACTCATAATCGACCCAATTTCTTCAAATTTGTTTATCACTCTTTGAATCAGTGTTGCCATTTTGGTGATAAAAGAACTGATACCCACTGTTTTATCGTGTACTCGTTACCCGAAAATCGTAAAATAGTAGTGCTTTCAAATTTATTTTCCATTGCTTTTAGTGCTTTTTTAAACAAAAGCTGTTGTATTGACTTCTTTACAGCAACTCATTACACTGTGATAGTTTTTGGCAAACAATTTTTCGATTTGGCTCACTCTGACAACCACTAACTTATATTTGGTTGGTTGTACCGGTAAACCTACTTCAACAAAGTTGTTGCAAACGTTTTGGACTTCAACTTTAGGGAACACAGCTTACCTCTAAATCCAAGTTTTTAGGGTTCATTGACTCAGAACATCAGGAGAAAAGTAATTTTCCGACTTTCTTTGAGTTTTCCGTTCACAAATTGCCAGTAATCAGATTCTTTCGCCAAATAAAAGAAATCCTTTCACTATATAACTATATTTATTTACTCATCATCATTTACAATGATCAGATTTCACTTAATTATCAATTTCACTTTTCTACACTGAAGAGATTTTTTAAAAACATAAAAAACTACAAAAAAGGTACAATGGTTTACTACAACGTACTTTCGAGTAATGACGTATAGAGACGTCAAGTCTCAGTAAATTGATGACATTTGGTGTGTTGCAGATGGGGGGCTTGCATGTTGGAAAGTATTGCTTTAATAATACCAGATAGAGGCAATGGCTCAAACCATCGAACAATAAATCAGCAATGGCATTTCGATTTGTGCGTTAAAATTTTTGTGTAAATACACCACAAACATATACCCACAATAAAATATAACAAAATAACGTCAAAAATACGTTTCAATTTCGCAGTTTTTCATCAAAACGACATGAAAAATGTAAGTCAGCAATTTTTGTAATTCCACCTGGTGTAAGCCTATTTGCGTCAAATAACTCTCTATCGTACCGACCGCACCACCAATAGTGTGAAAAGAAATGTCAGGTGAGAACAATGGCAGCTCTATACGTCATTACTCTATGATAGCCTATTAGATGTTATTCATACAGAACTGGAAATGGAAACTGCATAATCCTGTTGGTTCTTCAATCAAAACGTCAAAAAGTTCATTTCAATTGGTACTAAATGCTACGAAGATTAGGCTACTTTTCCACTGAACGTGTTTAACCATCGAGAAATAGACAAGAGCCGCTGTCCCTCTCTTCACGTTCTCTTAATGTTGACGAGGTAGTAGACCATTTCTTCGAGATCGAGTTGCGTTACTCTTTGGTTGGACATATTACGGACAGAAATAAAAGGGAATGGCTATTTTCGTTCGATGCAAACAACATAAAACATAATTTAGCTGTCATTAGTATGAATCAAACACTATTTAAACTTAGTTTGCTGTATGTTTTATAATCTCTACGTCTTCATTGGTCTCTCATTCTACATCATTTCCCTAATACCTTTTCGATCAGCTGTGCCAGATAAACCCCCTGGTTTAACACGTGTGATATATTTTGGGACTAGCTGATTATTCGTCTATGAATCAGCTGACTCTTGTCCCCAAAACATGTTAAACGTGTTCAAACAACGTAAAACATAATTTAGCTGTCATTAGTATCAATGAAACACTATTTAAACTTAGTTTTGCTGCATGTTCTATAATCGCTACGTCTTCATTGGTCTCTCATTCTACATCATTTCCCAAGTACCTCTTCCATCAGCTGTGCCAGACAAACACCCTGGTTGAACACGTGTGATATGTTTTGAGACTAGCTGATTATTCGTATATGAATCAGCTGACTTCGGTCAACGTTCAGTGGAAACCAAAAGTTGGTAAGAGTAAAAAAATTATAAAAATGTTTGATGACCTAAATCGCAACCGACACGTAATCGATTGGATTTGATACTGGTACCCAACTGTGCCATGTATTTGACTTTACACGAACAGACAAATGTAGCATCAGATATATTTCCATTATATTTCAAATTCCCACTGTTTGTTTATGCACTTAGGTGTAACATCTGCAATTTCTTTGATTTATGTCAAAATTTGATGCAAGCATACAATCCGTGTTTCCTAAATTCAAAACATACCAACATTATCTCTATATTTCCAGAAATATAATCGTACAAAAACACAAGAAAAACGGAAATATTGTCAGTCATATGGGCAGCAATTTAGTCCGAAATACCGACAGACATCTAGACTCACTCACTGACAATTCGCGACTTGGCATGAAATCACAAAACATTCGCCCCCATTTGATCTAAGCCGCTTAAAGAACAACAGCAGCAGAAACAACAACAACATAGGCGAACATTAAAAGCACTTGGCGCTATATTGGCTCTTGGAAATCGTGTATGTATATAACTCGTACACTCCGATTAAATTGCATACGAAACAGATCACTCATCACATCACTTGGCGTTCCGTTGCATGTGAAATTGGATCATCTTGGTTAGTTTTCTCATTTTATGATTAAATGAAACCAAATGGTTACTGCACTCGCTCTCCTGGGTCCATCTTCATAGCATTTTTGTTTTGATTATTTAGAAGATATGAATTTCGAAGAGACACGATGATTCCGCCGACGATAAATCCAAAGACACATGAGTAATATTTGCGAAAGCGCATATTTTTTTATTTCTTCAAGTTCCTGTTGATTTGCAAATGAAATAAATGTGTTTAGATGAACTCGCCTTATGACTTTTAATAGAGATCGGAAATTGCTTTGAGTTGCTGTTTTGCACTTAATAAACATTTGTAAACATTTGACATGTGTTGTCACATTAGTAGCAACTTATGCCAAATTTGTTTCTTATAATCCACTTAAGAAATACAAATTTAATTTTAAATATTATACTCTCGCGAGTATTTGAAGCGAACCTGTTATTGGCTGTTACACTCGACGATATCAATTAAGTGTAATTTAGTAAAGATCCGCCCTTACGCGATTGTGATTGGTCCGTTCGGCATCATTGCAATACACCGCTAACCGAAATCAACACACGAAACATACGAATGAGAAGAAGAGCAACAACAGGAAATACACGCGACGCTACAGGAAAACGAAACGACCACTCGTTGTAGTACTTGTACGTGTGTTTACTCGTTCATTAATGCATTTTCGATCATTGGAGATTCGTGCGAAAATTCTACGTATGATTGTATAGTAACAATGTAGTACATACATATATGTACAACATGTATTGACAATATTGGTTAAAATTCAACTTTTTCCAAATTATCAGTGATGGAGAAACGATGGTTTTCTGAAATAACTGACTAATATATCAAATTCGAGTTTATTATGTTAATATATTCCACTATTTCCAATCTACCTGTACAAACATATCTTCAATTACCAAACTTGGTGACATATCAGAACTTTATGTCGACGGTTCCTTGGCTTAAACATAGTTTCCCATTACAACGCATAAATATTACACTGAGTAACACATTTACTTTCAGCCACTCTCTGCACCCAGCAAAAGTGAACTCCCAAATGAGTAAAAATTAACTAAACTTAATAACCTTTTCACACTAGCGTACATTTTGTGGGAACTCATGGTAGTTGTTGAAAAAATTAAACATGCGTTCACACTTGCAACATCTTACATCTGTCATTTTCTAATATTCATTTATTAACATGCCACATCGATGTAGCCAAATTTTTGTTACAAAAATAAACGAACTAAAATGGTTTAAGAAATATAAATCCGAGTATGCATGCAATTGTAGTCTATTTGGACCCCGGAAACGATAAAATGGAGAATGACATTTATCAAACGTTTGTTTTTTAACATTTCATATTTATTACAATTGGTTTTTCGTGCATTTATTTCGTCGAGATGTATTTGTATCAGGGAGTATATTGCGACTAGACAGTAGCTAGTTTATATATGTTTGGTTTCATTCCAGTGCCAAATTCAGAGCAAATTTGTTATACGATACAATTGCAATACAAAGAAAACAATTGCAACCATAGAGTAATCTCAGACTAGAGAGAATATTTGGCTCATCTGACGTTTCCTTTCACACTCTTCGTGATGCGGTCGGTGTGATAGAGAGATGTTTGACGAAAAGTGATATACACCAGGTGGAATTACAATAACTTCTTGCTTTAATTTTTCATGCCATTTTGGAGAAAAACTGTGAAATTTAAATGTGTTTTAAACTTTTTTATTGACTGTTATAATAATTTTATAATAATTTTAACACACAAAACGAAATGCCGTTGTTGTTATTTTGTTCGTTGTTTTGAACCATTACCTCTATCTGGTATTAGTAAAGCAATTCTTTTCAACATCTAACGTAAATATTACACCAGGCCAAATGTCATAAATTTGGTGGGAGAACTAGTAGATCTACTATAAGTATTAATCTATGATTGCAACACAAAGAAAACAAAATACATATGAATTTAAAAGCCAATTGAGGCAAAGATTTGAAAATATTTAAGTCAGCTGTTCAAGCGTTACCACCTCATAGAAATATATCTTGGTTTTGTTTTTGAATTTCTGTAATTTTTTTAATATTTTCTAGTGATGGATTCAAAATTATCGAATGATGTGGGGTGAAACGAAATGCGATAGGTAAATTTTTCAAAGATGTAGAGCTCACAAAGTGTCAAATTTGTATGGGGAAAAGTTAACATCTTTGGCAAATTTATTGAAGATGTAAGATGTGGCCTAGTGTGAAAAGGCTATAAGGAAAGTATAACAACGTATGGTGCTAAAGCAAATTTGAATATTTTCACGTGTATTTGGACTTGTCTGTAGATCAATTTATTATTTAAGTTATTTAATAATTTTCCGGTTCAAGGTCAATAACTATTAAAAAGTACTTTCTATATGAAAATAGAAAGTATTTTAAAAGATAATATGTGAAATTGAATGTTATGGTGGATGGTTATAGCCTTTTTACACTAGGCCATATCTTACATCTTCAATCAATTCGCCAAAGATGTTAACATTTCCCCATACAAATTTGACAGTTTGTGAGCTCAACATTTTTCAACATCTTTGAAAAATGTTCCTATCCCATTACGTTTCACCCCAAATCATTCGATAATTTTAAGTCCATCACTAGAACAAAATTGAATTTCTAGAAAAAATTACAGAAATTCAAAAAACAAAACAAAAGATGTATTTATATCAGGTGCTAGCGCTAAAGCAGCTGATTTGCATCTTTTAAAATCTTTGCGTCAACTGACTGTTAAATTCATATGTATTTCTTTTTTGTACTTTTTGTGTCTTGTATTGCATTAGTTACTAAATTTGCTTGGAATATGGCTATTGCCATTGTCGCAATAATACCACCTAATATAGATACATCTGGACGAAATAAATGTAGGAAAACAACAATTGTAATAAATATGAAATTTTAAAAACTAAACGCTTGACGAATGTTATTCCCCATTCTTCCGACTCCTGGGCCCCAATAGACAATACAATATACAGACAACATTTATTTAACCATTTTATTTCCATTTATTTTTGATTGCAAAAATTTTGCTACAGCGATGTGGCATATTAATAAATGAATATTAGAAGATGACAGATGTAGATGTTGCAAGTGTGAACGCATGTTTCATTTTTTCAACATCTTCCATGCGTTCCCCCAAAATGCACGCTTATGTGAAAGTTTTATCATTATTATTTCGGCGGCTACTTGGAAATAAGGCCACATCGATACGAAGAAAGACATCTCAACTGCTACCTTCTACTAATATAAAATCTGTCGTTAGACCAGTGACTTTCGACGAGAATTTGGTGGAACTGAAACACACATGCACACTCTTTATATCTTTTCCTATGTGTAAAGCATAGAGTAATATAACGAGAGTGTGCAACAACTGTTAAAGCTTTGACCGGAAGTCACGTCGCAAGTTGGAATTTTATCGAGTTGTAGTTGTAGATGACAAAACAAGCGTCAAACATAAAATTAAGTCATTATTGAGCCTGTGTTTTTATTCCCAGCTAAACTAATTTTTCGACCACTTTGTATGGGGGGAGCTAAGCGATTTTAAGCGACTCCCCATACAAAGTCGTCGAAAACTTAGTTTATCAGGAATTAAAAAACAAGCTTATAATTAAAGGCAATTCAATTAATCGAATATAATTTAAAAAGACATTAAAAAGACATTAGTAACATAATTTAAAAGATATTAGTATCGAACAAACATAATTTACAAATAGTTTGCCTATCGCTCATTCCTTCATCCACTCTCTTTTGGATGATTTTCCATCTTCATAGTCGATGAGCTATGGCATCGAAACCCCCGGCATACAGTTATATGTTTAAAGAGTAGTGATGCCCACTCTTCAGGAACGAAACTCGCCATCGAAGTACCCAAAAAGTGCTAAAACACGCCAAATAACAAAAACGACTACAAAAATCCCTAAAGTGGTCAAAGGAGCTTATAAATAATGGATTTTCCAATAGCGATAGATAGATTTTGATAGTTCACGGCGGATATGTTTTTGGAACGAAGTTCCTTATCGCACGATGCGGGGTGGGGACTAAAAGGAAAAAATTAAACAACTTTTTTTTAACACTAATATGCTACAACCCAGTATTTTCAATTGTATTTGGTACTTTTGTTTTGGTTTGTGTCTATACTAACATATGTTGGGAAATTTCTTGTTTAATGAGAAGTTTTCTAGGTGGAGCCTGTAATTAGCCTGTATTTACTATATATACTGTATACCATTGTTTCTTGTTCAATGGGATATTTTCTAGATGGAGCTGGATGCAATAATTACAACGTTTGATCCCAAACAAAATTAACCGTGCAAGATGTATTTAGAACAGGTGCTAACAATAGATGTGGTAGGCAACATCAACAGGGATTTTGTTTTTGTTTTGTGGTCCGTTGCTCTCAAATTCAACAGAAACGAACACCAAAAATAACAGTAAACAAAAAGATACAATCAAAATAACCAAATTTTAACTTGGAAGTGGGGAACACAACGACATGAAAAAACTAAATTAGTTGTTTGAATAGCAAAACCTGGAAAATGATTCTATTTATGTATTGAAAAAATGTCCCACACTGTTGAATAAACGTCAGTGAATGTTATGAGAAACGTCAATGAAAGTTACAAAAC
The DNA here is from genome assembly GCA_963931995.1 of Phaonia tiefii. Taxonomy (NCBI): domain Eukaryota; kingdom Metazoa; phylum Arthropoda; class Insecta; order Diptera; family Muscidae; genus Phaonia; species Phaonia tiefii. The sequence continues at coordinate 92,170,321 of OZ008367.1, forward strand.
GACAACACAGCATCTAGTGGCAGTACTTGACAACGCCTGTGGGATATCTACTTATTTCCTTCATCTATGCTGTATACTGTAGTTTTGAACCCCATAAAAAATAAATTTAGAAAAGCCAATATAAAAGAAGTTTACAAAGAACATTTTCTTAAATAAGTGCCTTTTCTTAAAAAAGGGATTTTTTTAAATAAGTACCTTTTCTTAAAAAAGTAAATTTTCTTAAAAAAACTGAATTTTCTTTAAAGAGTACCTTTTTCGTGAAACAAAATAACTTTTCTTGAGATAAGTACCTACTCTTAAAAATTTAACTATTCTTGAGAAAGGACCAATCCTAAAAAAATTCCCATTTCTTAAAAAAGCCTTTTCTTCAAAAAAAAATAACTTGTCTTAAAAAAATACTTTTTCTTACAAAAATTTCGTTTCTTAAAAGTACCTGTTCTTAAAAATAAAATAATACATTTTCTTTTCTTGAGATAAATAGCCCTTCTGAAAATAATTAAATTTGCTTAAAAAAAATAACATTTTCCTAAAATGAGTACAACTTCTTTAAAAAGTACCTGTTCTTAAAAAAAAAGTACTTCTTTGTAAAAACAATTCAGACTCCTATGGCTTTTTCTTATAGAAAGTACTTCTTCTTAAAAATAGTACGTTTTCTTAAAAAAAAATTTACTTTTAATAAAAGAAGTACCTATCTCATTAAAAAATTTGCTTTTCGGGAAAATATAATACATATTCTTACAAAAAGGACCAGATACATATACTTTTTTTTAAATACATTCTATAAAAAAAATTTTAAAAAATATGTTTCTTATAATTAGTTTATCATTTTACAAAAAGTATATATATTTATATATATATATTTTTCAACGGGTGCCTTAGGCGTACTATGGAACTAACAGTACATAATATACAGCGAAAGTAACTTCGTTCCAACCGTTTGTCCCCTGACACCTCATGTAATTTTTTTTTATCTACTGTCAGTTTTATTTTTCAGACAATATAGACAAATCACCTTGGCAAGCGTGCAAGCAACACGTGCGAGTGATACAACTTTATTATCTATATGCGCGCGTTGCGCCCATTGTGCGAATCAACGATAAACGGGTAAATCAACAAGCATTGCTGGATTTAGGACAATACCAATCATCAATCATTACCAAGTGGCAATGCATTCACAGAATATCATAGTTTTTTCCGAATTGCGGTCCGACAGCATCATCGGCCCGTACTTCTACGAAGACGATGTTATCACCGTCAACGGATAGCGCTAGCGATCAACAGGACGTGATTCCAACTGGACGTCGCTACGTGCGACGCAGCTGATGCCATAATTGGCATTCTGCACGATTGATTTGAGGGTTCTCTGACGCAGAGGCGACTTGAACTGAACACAGACACCGTGGGCTTTGACCCAGTTAGACCTTTTCTAGTGGGGATTCCTTAAGTAGCAGTTCTATACCAATAAGCCAAAAATATGTATCAGTGTCCTCAAAGGCAACATAGCCATCGCTCCAATTCAGCCTGATCTATGCGCAAGTCATCGAATATGTTAAGGTTATTGATAGACCTTTTACATAAAGCAAACAACTCGTTGGCATCTCACTCTCAACTTTTTTTTATTAAATTTTAATATTCCCTTTGGAAAATCGTTTCGGATGGCCAACCAAAGAAAACGATGTTTGAAGTCCAGATTTGACTGATGGCAGTATTGTTTGACATTTTTGTTATTCTGTTGCATCTTCAGGATCAAATCTCATGCGCGTCTCTGATTGTACCAACTGAATATCGACACAAATGTACACCAACTATAAAAGTCAACAAAAAAGTGAAAAATACATTTAAATTTTTCAGTTCTACACCAAAACGACATGAAAAAGTTAAGTGAACATATTTTGTAACTCCACCTGGTGTAACTTAATTTAAAATTTTCATTTCTCTCATTTCCACAAACCTACGACGAAGAGTGTGAAATGAAACGTCAGATCAGAGAATAAATGTATCTATTACCTATATTAGACTGTGGAATTTATAAGCATTAAGCGTAATAACCATAGAATAATACAGAAGCTTTTATTCACTCAATAAATTAAACGTCATAGGTACGATGGAAAGTAAACATTGGATGGTGGAAAATATGGGTTCAATAATACCAGATAGTGGCAATAGTATACAGCGATCAACATAGGAAGAACAACCGAATTTCGTGTTTTTTTGGCAAACTAGTTGTGTTAAATACAATACAAATGTATACCAACGATAAAAATCAAGAAAAAAGTGCAAACTACTTTTAAATTTTTCAGTTCTACACCAAAACGACAGGAAAAAGTTAAGTGAACATATTTTGTAACTCCACCTGGTGTAAGTTAATTTTAAATTTAATTTCTCTCATTTCCACAAACCTACGATGAGAGTGTGAAATGAAACGTCAGATGAGAGAATAAGTTTATCTAGGTATGTATTATTCTATGGTAAGAACCGACACAAAAATAGAAGTAAATAGAAAATTATTTTTGAGAATACTTCTTTCTCCCTTCTTTCATAGTATAATATAATAAAATTTTAACATTCTTTAGCAAAATCGGTATTGTATACAAAACGGGCTCAACGACTAAATAAAATCTGTAAACGCCACCGAAATTTTTTTCGCGTTTCGCTAAGTCGAAAAGAGCTAAATCTAGCTCCAAAGGTTCTAAGTTGGCATCACTTTTGAAGAGTTCAGTTTCACCAGGGAGTACCCATGACACAGCTAATCGACTATATAGTAGGAAAATGAGAGAGAACAGAGTGGATTGGCGAGAGAACGATAAGCAACCAGAAGCAAACCATGCAGCAAACTAAGTTTAAATAGTGTTTGATTTATACTAATGACAGATAAATTATGATTTATGTTGGTTTCATCGAACGTAAATACGCATACGCTTTTATTTCTGTTTGTTTTATGTCCAACCAAAGAGTAAAATACACAAGCAACTCGAACTCGACGAAATGGCCTACTAACTCAACGTCGTCGAGAGAACGTAAAGAGAGAGGTAGAGATTCTTGTCTATTGCTCTGTGGTTTCACTAAATTCTCGTCTAAAGTCACTGGACTAATTGAAGTTTTGATGCTGTTTGAATCGTTGTTAGAATTGTTTCATACTACGAATAGAAATGAAAGAAAACACGTATTTTTGGTCACATCAAAAATAATTTATGGCACAATATGTCGTTTGAAAAGTCATTGGGATCAATAAACCCCAATTTCAATTCAATTTACTTCCACTTGTCTATCGCTCATTCTATCATACACCCTGTCCTGCATGAAATGTCCTACTACCAAGCCGATCAGTTGTATTATTGATATAGACTGGTTTAAAGAGAATGGATGAGTGTGTCTGTTCTACCACATTCCCGTCGAAGTCACGGGAGTTTGAATACAGTTTGAAGTTATGCCAAAATTTTTATGTAATACGAATAGAAACTTAAGACACTTGTTATGTTCGGCCACATTAAATCTCATTTATTGCATATAACATTATTTCAAAAGTAATAACTGTCATTAAAATACAATTTAAACTCAGTTTTTATGATGTGGCGAAAATTCGACCACCGCACTTCCATTTGCCCTTGGTTCATTTCAGAAGTACTGAATTTCGAGCCAGAAACAATGTTTTGAATTTCAGAGAGTATGATGATGCTGAAAAGTTTAGTTTTGGAGATATTTAACGTTTATATTAAATCAGTTTTGACGTATCTCAGAAACTATAGGTCTCCTGCAAAAACTACGATTGGTGTTCCCTTTTTTGGCTTTCTTGAAATCAAGCAGCAAAAATATGGTAGTTCATTATTTTTATTCTATTAATTAGACAAGTTTTCGCTTTTATTAAAAAACAATTGCTTTTCCTCGAAGACAATTTCACTATGTGGGCATCTGAACATACAGCCATGGACACTAAATTAGCACAAAACTACTCTTAAACTTGTTGACTATATAGAGCAATTACTTTTGTTCTATTCTTTTTTGTTCTGATTGTCGGAATGTGCAATTCGCATCTTTTGTTTTGGACAGTACATTAGCACAACGCGAGCGGAGCGGTCATAAAAAGTTTTTTGGTGTGCAGCGGTAAATTTTTTCTATTATTGTGCAATTTATTCAAACGTTTTCTAAAAATAAGACTTGAAAAAGATTGTACGTCAGAGGCGAAAACGCATTATATTCAATATGTGTAGTGAGGCAAAAAGCTATGTGAAATTGCAAAAATTCTTAGCCGATCGAGAAAACTGGTCTATAGTGTTATTTATTCCATTAAAACTAATAAAAATGATATAATGGAAAACAAATAAGAAGAACCCACGTAGCAAAAAAAAACTGAAGCATCATCACAAGATATTGCCAAGGAAGTTAACTCTGAATTTTGGTTAAATTTGTCAGACAGGCTTATCTGAAGACGCCTTAATGACGCTTAGCTCGTTGGACGCGCAAGTCAAAAGAAACCACTCCTTTCCAAATAATAGTGCTAAGCGTTTACTCTTTGCTGATACCCATAAATCAAAAGATCCTCCCATTCTGGGCAAAATCTTGGAGTGATGAAACAAAGGTAAATCGAATGGAACTGGATGGTACCGTAATGGTACCTAAATGTCAGGCACTCAATACACACTACACACAGAAAACCGTGAAGCACATAGGAGGAAGCATTATGGTGTGGGGATCTTTCTCATTGCATGGGGTGGGCCCTATTGTGAAGATATTACATTCATGCATGATAATGAGTGGTTTGCTGAAGAAAGAGTCCCCAGTTTAGACTGGCCAGCTCAAAGTCCCGATTTGAACCCTGTTGAAAACCTGTGGAATGATATAAAATTCAAGATCGCTCAACATAAATATTAAAACTTGGATAATCTTTGGAGTGGAATACAGAGTGCCTGGTATTCGATTCCCCATGAGTATTTCCAGAACTCGATTAAAAATATAATGAATGAAATATAAGGTTGTAATGAAAATAAAGGTTATTCCACTAATAGCCAGTTTTTTAGTCAGTGGTGATCTTCGTTTCTTAGTTAAATTGTAGTTAAACATTGAATTGTCTTTTTCAGTCATTGTTTAACTATGATTTAACCACCCACTGTTAATTGGTTAATTTTTAGTCAGAACCATATGATTTTGACAATCAAATTACTGACTGTCAAAATAAGAAATGTAATGATTGTATAAAATACATGTTTCCGATTTGCCTATTTGTACACATACCTTGAGTCTTTATAGTTGCGCCTTTATAGTTTTTACACATTTTTGTTAAAATGACTTCGACTTTATGCATCTACATATTTCATATTTTACATAATTCCATTTTGTTTGTTCCCCTTTGTCAGTTTGGTAATTATCACAAAACAGATGTTTCTTCCAATAACAATACAAGGGTTGCCATAATCGTTAACAATATGGCGACTTACATTAACTAATCACTGAAAAACAAAATGCAAAGTTAACCTCTAATTAACTTAGAATTATGATTAAGTAATCCGACAGTTAACTACCCACTTAAAAACTGGCCGTAAGTATTAACCAGGTAATCTAAACACATCAATATTTTTACTAATTAAATATATTATTTATTTCAGATATTTTAGTTTCTGCTATTTTAGCATCCAGCTAAAAACTGGCATATAATTAATTGACGGCTTTAATTTGCAGACAACTGGAAAATTTGTTAAAATTTTGTTTGTTTTTAAAGAAGAAGACATATCTTAAGTATTATATCTGAAAGAAAATAAATGTTTTTTTTGAGACAAAATTTGTGCTAATTTAATGTCCATGGCTGTATGTACTATGTTTGAATCAGGCGGTTTCGATGACACAGCTGATCAACCTCCTAGCTGCAAATTTGATACATGATAGAATTTCAAAGAGAATGAGCGATAGGCGAATTGGAAAAACTGACTTTAAATTTGATTTAATTTGTACTTATGACTTTTAAAATAACTTTGTGTGCAATAAATTACAAAATAAAAAAACTGGCATAAAATAATAGTACATATATCAAAACCGTCGTTAGCCCAGTGACTTTCGACGAGAATTTGGTGGAACTGAAACACATGCACACTCTTTATAACTTTCCCTATGGTTTACATCGATAAGTATAGTGGGCAAAAAGACTGAGAAAGATTTGTTTGTTTATTTAAATTAGAAAACCAATTGACACAGTTTGTTTTTATTTTTTCGTATAGCTTGTGTCTTAACGAAGGAAACAAATCATATCTGAAGAAAATCCATGGATTTTGGTATTTGTTCATTATTATAGCTTGTTTATTTGTTTTATTTCTTATTTACATTGGCGTTTAAATACATATAAAACAAACCAGAAGTAATTATGACTTCTTCTATGTCGTTTTTTTTTTTTTAATCTGTATCTCTTAGGAGGAACCAAATATAATCTCCCATCATTCCGTCATTCCAATATCCCTGGTAGCGATGCACGGTGTACTCAAAAATTAATTTTTATTTGTCATACATAATTTATTTATTTTGTGAGCTAGTGTAATTTGGTCGCAATTTTTTGTATTTGTTTTCGCACTTAAAGTTATTTTTCTAAAATGTAACATGCTGGATTCAGAAGTTGCACTTAACATGTTGCACTTAACATGTGAATGTAAATAGACATTCGATGATGTGCTGTAATCGCATTGTACTATATACATATACACGCTGAAAAATCTGTAGTATTTTGTTGTTTGGATGCAAATATAACATGTGTTTGGAGCTTGTCGTAAATATAATATACTTGTGCCCAAACGCATTGTGTTTGCTATTCAATATTACATGTTCGAGACACAATAATTAATATGTTATAACATAACATAAATACAGCCGTGTTTGTTGCACTTTTTATGCTCTCTCGAGAGCAAGATAATAAAAGAGGGGCAACGGGTGTGTATATCTTGTAAGTGTGTTTCTGTATCTTTGCATTATTCTCTCAGTGAGTGATTCATAAATATTCCGGGATGTGCGTGCAAATTGCAGACGAAGTCAGTGTTTCTTATTTTGGCTGATGTATTGCGTTTTGATTTCATGCAATCAGTCGTCAATGGTTCATCGGACAGAAGATATCAAAAGCGGTTTATCATTGAAAAATAAATAAACAAACGCTCGGACGGTTAAATGGTTTGTAATGTTGCTATGGTTTTTGTGTATGTGTTTCGCATATAAAGGGTTTTTCAACAGAGACGCTACAAAAGTAAATCGCTAGGGACAGCAAACGACGCCATATTTTTTCCCGTTCTTTTGACATTTCTCTTCAGTAAGGTTTGCCATTTCATCATGGAAAGATATACGAGCCAACAACTAGTCGACATTATTAAAATGTACTACCGAAATTTGGAGTCAGTGGCTTCAACTTTAAGAACGCTACGTCTAATTTCTGAATTCTGAATTTAATTTCTGGCTGAATGGCTTCGTCAATAAGCAAAATATGCGTTATGGGTCAGACAGCAATCCACATGTAATCCATGAGTCATAATTGCATCCCGAAAAAATTACGGTTTGGTGCGGTTTATGGGCCGGCGGCGTCATTGGGCCGTACTTCTTCCGTGATGATCAAGACCGGCACATTACTGTGAATGCGAATCGCTAATGTTCAATGATAACCGAATATTTTTGCCCCCAATTGGATAATATGGACTTGGAGGACATGTGGTTCCAACAGGACGGCGCCACAAGCCACACAGCGAAGGCCACAATCAATTTATTGGAAACCAAGTTTGGTGAACGTGTTATCTCACGAAATGGCCCAGTCGATTGGCCGCCTCGGTCGTGCGATTTGACGCCGTTAGATTATTTCCTGTGGGGCTACGTCTCTTCGTACGAATATCGAACGTGAAATTGCAGCAGTATCGGCCGATTTATGCTTGAAAACCGTCGAAAATTGGGTTCAACGTCTGGACTTCTGCAAGCGTGCCCGTGGTGGCCATGCAAAAGAAATCGAGTTCCATACACAATGGCATCGAACGTACTTTCACAGGAATAAAGAATTTCATTGGTAGCTAAAACCGGTTTTGTTTTATTTAAAAAAACTTTTGTAGCGCTCTTATTGAAAAACCCGATATTTATGTGTGTTACCAAATTTACAAACGATATTGAGGAAAGAAACTGGAAAGGGCAACAACGTGAATCCTTTTTTCTGCACGAGCCTCTACTGAAATAGTCCGAATGACGGACCAATTTTGAAATACAATAAAAAAACACACAAGTAATACACGCTTGTCTTGCATGAACTAGAGTTGTATATAAGTAGTTTGTGTACCAACGCATAGTGATAAACAACGCATAGTTGAAACCTTCTGAAAACGAAAGCATCAGAGACAACAAAGAAAGGAGAAGCAAAAGAGTATCAGATTCTCATTTCATAAAAAAAAGTAATGCATTCAGCAAATAAATGCCATTTTAAATATTTTAATTTTTTGTATTAATTATTTATTTTAATTATAATAAATAAAGAAAGAATAATTCGTTTCTCAATATTATTATGTTTGGGAGAAAATACGCATATGTTTCCACGTAAGTATATGGAGGTTTGGGGGAAACACGCGGATGCTTCCACGTAAGTATATGGATGTTTGGGATGAAGCACGCATATGTTTCCATGTAAAAGCATACATATTTGTCAGTAAACATGCTTATGTTTGCATTTAAATACACCTGAGTTTGGGACTTGCAAACATATAAATTTTTGAAGTGTGTTTCAATCATATACATGGCTCCTGCGGAATATGTTTGGGAAAATATGTTACGGAGGTCTTTTTTCAGCGTGTAATAAGAATATCTTTGCATACTTTTTGATAGTAAGGAATATTAAAAATTCACTATAAGGACGAAAGGACTGGCGATGTGGAGTAGTATTTAATTCTTTAATAATAGTCATTAAATCAATATGGAACATTTTTCTACCTTTATACACTTAACTAATTAAGAGGATTGGTCATTGTAAATGAAACACTATTTAGTTTACACAAAGTGAGCACAAATTGCTCGAACTAACGCGAGAGGAAAATTTATTGACCTTCTAGTGCGGTCATGTTCCTGGGACAATTTTTTGACAAAGTGATTCAATACATTAGTAATGCACAGAATTGAGAGGTACCGGTCCGCAAAAATCGGTTCTTTACAGGAACCGACCGGACCGGGGCTTACAGGAACCGAAAGACAGATCCAAATGAACCGAAAACGCTTAAAACGGATTTAACCAAAACGGATTTAAAAGAACCAAAAATGGTTCCAAAAAGACCGGAACTGACAAACTGGTTGAAAAGAACCGTAGAACTGTTCTTATAATAAGATATATATTATATTCTTATAGTAAGATATTTCACTTAAGCCGTAATTACTACATTTTAAACCTTTACATACCAATCCACATCTCGAGCATCTGTTCTTTTATACCACTAGCGTAGTATTGACTGAAATGAAAATATGCCTCTTTGGGACACGGAACGTGGATCCCCACAGCTCTATAATACATAATGTTGGTTGGTACAACGTTTTAAAACCAAAAATATGGTATTTACTGAATACAAATTTCTGTGTAAATTTTACGAAATCCTTCTTAGATTTTATAATATATTCTCATAGATTATATGGGAAAATATATATAAAATATATTTTTTACATCTATGAATCCTATTCACAGATTCTATTAAAAGAAATATATGAAGTTTGTGCATAACAACTATGAAAAATTTTCATATGGGCATTTCCACAGAAAGTGCCACCTTATGTCACATCACGTCACTCTGGTTAATTGTTTATATTTTAGGACCATGAAGTTCGATTGTTTTGTATTCTTTTACTAAATACAGAATGTTAGAAGCTCTATATTTAATAACAGATGAGAAAACAATTAATGAAACTGGTCCTAAAATATAAGCAATTAACGTGGGTGACGTGATATGACAAAAGATTTTATGAAGCCTGTCGCTGAATTGGAATTCATCCTTACGAATCCTGGCAAACAGCATAGCTATTTCCGATCAACACACAGATTCTCATCCGCGATTGTTCGGAATGATGGTAGTAAAAAGTGAATCACGCTGAATGTAACAAAATCTCTAAATGCAATGAGAATTCTTTAGTATGCAAATGCTGGAAAGTATTGCTAGCACCCAAAACACAATATACCGGAAATTACAATTTGCCTTTAATCAATGAAGAATATTTTATGAAACTTTTTTTGAATACGTTTTGTAAATACGTAACAATTTTATGAAATTTAAGAAAAACTTCATAGGATAGGATTATTGAAGTATATTTCATAAATATTACGAAGAACATTTGTTTAGTGTACGGGCTTCACGGAAATTGAATTTACAGAAAGAATTTGTTTGTATGTTTTTCGAAATCTGTATATAGTTCGAAATCTGACCGATAGGATTATGTGAACTTTTTTGGATAATGTGAACATTTTTTTATATTTGTTTGTAAAATTGTATAGTTTCTCTTGTGCAATGTTTGTTAAATTCAAATTTTTATTAATGTTCAAAAATTTCCAAAATTGTGACCCGATTCGAATTTCAAATATTAGTTCTAAAAATCATCACAAGTAACAGCAGTAACCATCGCAATGGTTAGTGTGCGCGGCTCTTATACATGAGTACGTGGGTTCGATACCTGCTCCGACCACCTTACATTTCTTTCGACTACGTTCACCTCGCTTAGTGATGGCGACACTATAGAGTAGCCTTGAAAACGCTTCTCAAAATACCGTTCGGAACCGGTGTAAAAACTGTATGTCCCAATCAATGACTACAAGACTAGAAAGCGCACAGCTCAGTGGTTAGAGAAGCTGTCCCAAATCCCTTCATGGGATGTCATGGGAAACCATTTATTTATTTATAACACCAGTAACAGGCGACTACATGTGTATATCAAATTAACATCTAAAACAACCTAGTACTTTGAATTCCATAACCAACAACTTGTAAACGAAGTCGTTATCCCTACCTAAAACTCAATAGTTTTCCTCTCAATGGCTGGTATTATTTTTGTTCTTAATTAAAACTAAGATCAACTAATCCGGCACAAAGTTATTAAATTTCCATATTATGTCACAGTGGAAATGAAGTTCGTATTAAGCAAATAGTTACAATTATTGATAGTTGCAATTTACACAAATTTTACTTCAAAACAAGTAAAGAGAATAGTCAGTCAAGACCGAATAACAAAAATAATCAAAAGTGCACGTATTTAAACAAATACGTAGTTGAATTAAATTAATTAATGAAATAATTTTATAATAAATCCGATGTTAATGGTTTAAACATACAAATATAAATATTTTACTTTAACATCCCATAAAGGGACTGGGGAGAGTTTCTCCAAGTCAGTATCCCAGCAAAAATAAAATGAAGTAGTTCTAGTAGATGTTATTATTTTTGTACATCTTCTGCAACACTATGTGCATATTTAATGCAATTGTGACGCTGATCAATAACAACTCCGACAAATCTACATTTCCATCACATCCGTTATGAGTATTATGATGCAAATTTATTAAAGAGCTAAAGGGACAGTGGACAAGTACAAAGATGCCTAAATATAAATTTTACTTGTATTTAATTTGTATTTACTTTCATTCAAATTGATTTTCATTTCCTTTCTTTTTCACCTGTTGGCAGAAGCTTTTGGAGTACTAATAAAAGGACAATTAATAAAATAATTAGTTAAACCCTAAAGTTGTTGCTTAAAGTCAGAACTTTTTAATCGCATATCACTTCTTGCCAAGTTTCAAATGACAAGAAATTTACAAATTGTTGAAATAATAGTTTTGGTTGCTCGTTTGCGGACGAAATATAGCATAAAAATTTTAGCATAAACTGCACTTCCAAACAGTCAAACAAGAAGTAGTGCTGCATTGGACAACGCAATATTAAAAGAAGTACTTCTGCACCTAAATTAGCACTACATCTTACCAAGGAGTTTTGATGCAAGTTCTACTTCTTGGTATACTCTTTTTTTGCTGGGAAGCTATGCTATGCGCTTTCAATTTTACCCTACAAGATTGGTGCCTAGAGATTTACTCCGGTGCCGAACGGTTTTTGAGAAGCTTTTCATTGACTAATTAATGGATAGTGTCGCCGTCACTAAAAGGCCATTTATACGATGCATTTCTTACGTGCATTTAACTGCGTGCAGTTCTTGTTTGTAGGCAAACGGAATAGAAAAAATTCACGGTTTTCGTTTTTGAAGCATTTTTTTTTGGCATTTCTCTTTACTTTCGTTTGTTTTATTTGTATTCTGCTTCCAAAGTGTTGAGGTGTTTTTAAAATATTTGTGAAAAGGAAAAATAAAAAATGTGGAGTAAAGAACTAGTGGAGCTTTTACTTGTAAAATACCAAGAACACGAAAATCTTTATAATGTGAGAGATCCTGTTTATTTGGACCGGGTAAAGCAGTAAAATTCTTTGTTTAAAACGGGCAGCATTCGAACAACCCCAAAATAATTTGCACATCTTCGCTGTTGTCCAAATCTAATGTTTCAACAGCGAGATCAGTAATGAGGCAAAGATATTCAATTATTTATTCCCATTTTTATTTTTGTAACTGATTAAATAATTTTTTTCACTTTATTGCGACTGAATTAAATTGCTGTTTTGTTGAAGAAACATCAAAAAAAAACAATCATATTGCATGCAAAAATGTACCGTATAAATGCTCATGAATTTAAGAAAGCAAATTTAAAAGAGCCCTCTAAGCCCACGATCTCGTGTTCAAGAGTCGCGCATACTAGCCATTGCACCACCAAAGGTTTACTGGGCCAAATAAGTTGGTATACAGAGCAGAAAAGTGCATATATAAGTAAAATAAATGCCCCTGAGGAGAAAGTTTTTAGCCACGCCAAAAAATTGTGCTGCATCTACAAAGACGGAGGAGAAAATCTCGAATGGCAGTCAGTAACTCGCATTCGACTAACTCGCATTCGACTTAAATTGGATTCTTCTAAGTCGAGATTACCTTTTGACTGACTTTACGTTTGTTGCTAAATGACAGCACATTCGAAATTGGGTAACCAAATTTTGAACTGAAAAATTTGGAACCATTTTATCTTTGCATTCGACTTGAAATGAACCCAATTGGAACCCAATTCAAATTTCCCGACTTAAACACGAATGAAAGCTTTCGTTCGGGATCGAGGTACAGGCTGTATGTAGCCTCTCTCTATTTGTACATGAAAATGTGTTTTTTTTTGATACATCTTCGTCGAAGATAAGGAATAGAGTAGTATTGTATGATTTAATATAAATCTTATAAAAATAGACAATTAGGTTTATATTAAGCATGAAGTAGATACTAAGCAAGAGTTATAGTTAATCTTAACTACGTAGTTGTGTCGTTTTGTCAAAGCATAGTTAATTGCAAATCAACTACGCTTCTGTTATATTCTACTATATTCGACATTATATTGTTTATTTGAAAAAATGGTTGTTAACTGTATCGAAATTATAATTAGAACAATGACTTTCAACGAGAATTTGGTGGAAATGACAAATTCAATCCAAGTCTAAGTGATCACAGCTACTGGCGTAGACATGTATTGCTCGTATGAGTGGATATCAAGTTTTGCGTACGATAGAGGTCATAACTTGGCCATACTTGCCTGGTGCTCTTGGAGCTTCAGTTTTAAGCATGACCATTCGTGCAGAGAGAGCCATACCCACATGCTCTGACAGCTTCGGTTTTAAACATGAGCTTACCTGCAGAAAAGGGCTTTATATTCAGTGGAACAGGTAAGGTACATCCTAATCGCGCCAGCTCATCCCCTCGATGGTTTCTGTGGGCAGTTCTTAAAGTCAGGAACACAGATTGCAGAGATTTTATTGAAGCCTTACTGTCAGAGTAGATGTTGATTCCTCAAGCGGTGATGACGTCGTCCGAGCCAAAGGGCAACTTCTCCTATTTCCATGAATTGTGCGGTTATAGCAACCGTGAAATCGGCTGCTGCCACCGAATAGCAGTTGTCACAACCGAACTGAGATGTCGTCACGACTGAATTTAATCCCCACAACAAAAATTCGGTTGAAGCCACCTCTAGTAGGTTGTGATAACCTTCAATGCGGTTGAGACAACCTCTAATTCGGATGTGTTCACATCTAATGTGGTTGTGACAACCTGTATATTCGGGTACGGATAATTCGGTTATATTGTTTGTGAGTGAGAATAGACTCCATTTCCTACTTTTCGATCGAGTTTGGAGTGATTAGTGTAGAACCATATATACCTTATATTACCTGGTATGGCCCCCATCCAGTCCTATCTATCCGGGATATGAGTGGAGAAGTATCTCTCAAAGGTAGAAGTGATTGTCATGTAATATCGCATTTAGACTGCCATTTAACGCGGTCAGGTTAGCGTTAACCTTGTTCTCTAATCTCTGCCGTTTACAGCCACCCAATTTGAGATTAATTTGTGCATTTCAGTTGGCAACACCGTGTTTAGATCAAAACCGTGCCGAAACAAAATTATTGAAGACGGCGGCACAGCAAACAAATTTAATTGGCGGCTATTGATTTTGTCAGTTTTGTACCAATTTGGGATGTTTTTGAAATAACTGAACCTTTAAAATTGGATCAGTCGTCATATCGTGACAGTCGATAAAATCAGCTCATATTTTAAACCAATAACAACCAATTAGATCGGCTGCGGCGTGTGCTTCAAAAATTTTATGGTGGCGGCGACGCGTCGAAAAATTTTTGATCGGCTTCCGTCTGTCAAACCGTCGCTTTTTTAAGTATGTTTATGTTTTATTATGGTTGCAGTAACAGCGTTGCATCCAAATATGCACCAGTTTAAAATGGGGTTAAAAATTAAGCTTCAGATTTTCCAGATTAAAATTGTATGAGTAATCTTCTGGGATAGTGTTGGTTAACGGAGCTAACCTTCGAAATGTGATAATCTTGGTCGGTGTAAATGCCGTATAATCCAATTCTATTCTGGATTGACACAGATCCCTCAACTTCGTTCCATGACCGTACTGTGTATATAAAGGAAACTGTTTTCATATCCTTGTTACGCGTACATTCATGAACCCTAATGCAATTTAAACAGTACCGCAGGTAGTGTAGGGTAAACAAAACAATTGCAAAAGTAAATACAAAATTACGAATGTTTACATGTTTTTGTGTACGACATTTGTGAAACGAAACCAATTAACACCCCTCCAAAGTAGCAAATGGCAAAGCGAACCAGCAGAGGCAACTTCGGCAGTATCTGTCACTCCTTAGATACAGGCGAGTACAACTAACTGTCCCAAAATATTTATTCAATACCGCGCTTAGTGTGCGGTGTACTCAAGTTTCTCCTCCGTTTTGGGTAAACAGATTTGGATACATTGTTACTGCTCGGTCGGAACGATTTCATCTCGACTTGTTGTTGATGAGGAGGCAGACAGTTTTTTTCTATTCCGTGGATGTGAAAATTTGTGTAGTTGTTGATTTTATTTACAAATCCATTTAGGCATAAATTTCAATACATTTTTCATCGTCAAATGATACGCAAATATCAAAGCGAAAATTATTATTGACTTTTTGTTTGCACTGAAGCGCTATTACTTGCTGTGGTTGTTGTTGTTGTTGTAATTATTATTGTTGGCGGTATGTGTGTGAGGGAGGATGCGCGGAATGTGAAGTGGTTGTCACTTTTATCGTAGTGCTAATGGGCCACTGAAATATTTTCCCATGATTTTGTTTAATCTCTACACAAAATTGAAACCTCAAAACTTATGAAATTGTATTGGAATTTGTGTTAACATGGCCTTTTGTGTCTTTAACAAACCATAAAAT
This sequence comes from Phaonia tiefii, assembly GCA_963931995.1. Lineage (NCBI taxonomy): Eukaryota > Metazoa > Arthropoda > Insecta > Diptera > Muscidae > Phaonia > Phaonia tiefii. The sequence continues at coordinate 92,186,127 of OZ008367.1, forward strand.
GCGATAAACATATAAAATGTTATAATTAGAGACGAATATCTATGTATGTGAACTATTTGCCGGTCAATTTGACGGTGGTTTCTTACCGATTTATAAAGTTATAAGTAATAAAAGTTACTTGTTATTCTGTTAGAATATTTATGAATAAAGCACGCACCAAACCAATGCGGCTGACGTGCAAACATCGCGTCACAACCAAACCGCAATACGATTATTGTATTCCTCTTAAAATAATAAAATACATGGCGATTTGGCTGTGACACAATTTGTTTTAATAAAATTGTTGTTATTATTGCTACGACCGATAAAATTATACAATATAAGAATCATGTTATCGAATAAAATAAAAAAGACATGAAATCGTTGATCCTTATTGGAAGCGTAAAAAACATGGTTTCTCATTACATTCCATGAAGGGATTGGGGATAGCCTCTCACACGCAGTGAGCTGTGCGCTTTCTAGTTTTATACTCACTGATTGGGACCTACAGTTGTACACCGGTTGCGAACGATATTTTGAGAAGTTTTTTCATGGCTAAGTACTCGATAGTGTCGCCGTTAGTAACCGAGGTGACCGCCGCCGAAAGAAATGTAAGGTGGGCATAGCAGGGATCGAACCCACGATCTCATGTACAAGTGCCGCGCCCAATACCATTGCACCATATTGCATATTGTTCAATATTTGCATATTGTTCAATAATAATTGCATGAAAATCTCATTCCCATATACGAAAACTGTTCATAAAACAAATTCGTAGACATTTCATAACATCTACAAAACATATTCATATATTTGATTGAACCTGTCGTAGATCTAGAATACACCTTTATGGGTCCCTCAAACCATCTAGCTATTTCAGATCTACCCGATAAAGCCCGCTCACTTTTCATTTGCTTGGTAGTCAGCTCTTTGCGAACATGTCGTAGGCAAAATCAATTACAGGGTTGTTACGCCAAAGTTATTTCGTACGAAAACAATTGGTTGGTAATTGTTTGGGACCGTAATTTTGGCATTTCGATAATTTTAACGACCAAAAGTTACACCATATGCGTGGAAGTGCGTGGAGGAATTATATTGCGTTATTGCGTGGAGATAAATGGCAAAATTTCTTACGAAAATTTCGCAAGAGCTGAATACGGGGCTTAAGCGATTGTTCTAAATAATGCTATTGTTCTGAGTTACGCACGCTATATGTAACCAAAACTCGAAACTTAAGCCTTCGAATGCTCAAAAAATATCGCTTGTGCCAAAACACAAGATACCCACAATTAAAATGTTCCACTCATTCAATGAAGAATACTTTATAACATTTTTGTGAATATGTTTCGAAAATTCGTAAAATTTGCATGAAATATCTATGAAATTTACGAAAAACGTCATAGGACTAATAAAGAACATTTCATAAATATTACATAAAAAATATGTAAAATATTATTACATAAATATTACATAAAAAATGCAATCTGGTCAGTAAGGTATTTAAACTACCTCGATCTAAATACAAATTGGGTTGTTCTTTATTCTCTCATTCTCTTCACATTTTATATTCCATTGCCTTTCCAGATCAGCTTACATCTCCATCTACATTAGAGGTTTACGCCTATTGTTTCTGCTTCGGCGGCGGCGTAGGGACCTCTGAAACCCGGTGGCGGCAGCTTGTGGGCTTAATTGGCGGCGTCGGCGGCTATTCCTAATTATTAGGAAATTGATCTGGCTGCTACTGTGCAAAGTTCTATTCTCAGGAAATTTGACCTGCTTTTGCTATAGTTGTAATGTGCGCTATAACCTGTTTGGGAATGGGACTTGCTGTTGGTGTTATAGCGCGTGGAATTTCGCCTGGCAGTTGGAATGCAAACTTCGAATTGTAGTTTATAGTTTGTTGCTTGTAGTGGTTGCAACTATTGTTGTAAATCAGGACAATGTCATTAATAGATCAATTATATGAAAGATTTTCTACGTAATCAGGCGGCGGCGCGGCAAAACACTCAAGAAACGGCGGCGGCGTGGCTCGGCGGCATAAAGGTATAATCTACATATCGTCACCTGAAATGCCCAAAGGCGTAACCCTCAAAAAATAAAATCTGTTTATTTGATTGAATATAATACTCCACTCCAATGGTTGCAACTATTGTTGTAAATCAGAACAATGGCATTAATAGATCAATTATATGAAAGATTAAACATAAATGTATACGCCGCCGCCGCCACGCCAAGAAAGGTTTTTTGCTTCTCCGGTAAAATTTTGAAAATTAGGGTTACGTCTTTGGGCATTTTAGGTGCCGATATATACAATTACACTTGGGCATTTGATTTGAGAAAGAACTACGGGTATAACACACATGTTCCCATATATTTACACTAATGCCAACGAAGCCATATAGGGTGGTTTGTACCTCCGATGTGGCTGATCATCCTTGGGATAGCAACAGAAGTTTGGGGTTTTAAGTCTCCTCTCTTTTGCATAGAATACAATTTAAAGGTTAATACATATGTATGTGCTCAATATTTAAATTGAGATATGAAGGCAAAACAGTTTTTCTCCATTTAAGTTATTTATCTCTATAACGATATTGTCAAAGATACACTGAAAGAAAGTTATATCGTCAATGGGTTAAAACATGTTCGCTAGTGTTTTCTTTTCTGCAATCGTTGCGGCTGTAGTAAAACATGTCATACAAAATTTTGTTGACTGTTCATCATTTTGTTGCTGCAACAACTCAATATTCGTTGCAACACTATTCCATTAATTGTGCATTAATGAAATCAAGCAGTTGATGCAAGTAGTTTTGTTATGAATCCATTCAAAAACGCATAGACGGAAAATTTAAGAAATATCTAACAAATAATAGGCATGATTTTTATTCCCTGCTAATTAAGTTGGTAGTACACAGGGTCAGGAAAGGTTTCTACCAACTACCCTGCTGTTTACTAGACACCACAGATCTAGACTGGTAAATCGATACAAAAAACACCCCCCTAATATAAGGTGTATACCTGCCTAGAGGTGGTAGAATAGCTCATCGTCTTAAAACGCAATAATTAATTACAGAAACGTCAATAAATTCGAAGAAACAACAACCCCCTCGACAAAGACATTTGGCTTTAAACTATGGTTTATGAGTGGTACATCGAATGTAAGAACTCTCTCTGAAAAATAATGACTCGACAAGTTAAACTAGTTATGGAATCCTAAAATGTGGACATCCTAGCCCTAAGCGAAATACGGTAGCTTAATAGTGACAAATCTAAATTACTATGCGATCACTGCTTTATATACTCCGGCAATGATACGCAACGTCTAAACGGAGTTTTCCTTTTTATTTAACCTAGGGCTAGAAATGCTCTAATAGCAGACAAGGCTATACACCTTATGGCATCGTCACTGCAAGTTTTAATTCGAAATTCCGCAGGATTTCTGAGGTACAAGCGTATGCACCTACTGAGCCTAATGAGGGCTGTATTAAGGACGATTTATATAGTATAGTATATAATGACAGTGGTGTCAGTCTGATAGATTTCTGTACTCGCCATCAACTGTTTAACGGCGGAAAGAAAAGGTCCCTTTGGTTCTGTTTTACAGGGGTTGCCAAATTGCGCACATCTTCTGGTCGTCTACTTCTTGATCGTCTTTGGTACAATACCATAGAGTAATATACTAAGAGTCTACAACAGCTGATTTTCTTGGACCGGAAGCTAAGAAAAAGTTTGAGCATAGATTTATACAGAATTGGCATCCCATGCAGAATGAGAAAAATCGTTATTTTAATAAAATTGTGTTTTAATTGCAATATCTATAAATAATTTTACTGTAACAATGCATTAAATTTTTCTTTATTTCACTTTTTATCCCCTTTTTCCATTTAATTATCACAAAAACACTCTCAGTTGATGAGTTTTGTACATTTGGTTCAATGCACAAAGGCAAATGTGTGAAAAACGTATTGAGCAACCCTAAATACTTCCAGTCATCTTTCGCTATTTCTCTTTCTTACTTTATTCTGCATGTTTTTCCTATTCTAAGGTTGACCGACCATCTGTGGCATAGAACCCCACTGATACAGACCGTCTTCAGAACACATCCATAACAATGAAGTACGATCAAACTCTACGCTCCAATTTGTTCGAATGCTGACGGAAACTGCCATGCCTGTCCTTGGTGAGAAAAGATGTATGAATAAACCATGGATTAGTGCAGAATCCGGGGCCGACATTCGTAATCATGAACGCCTGCACCATATGCTCTACGATCCAAGACACCACCGTTTAAGAGACAATTAAAATTATCGTTAAAACTATCGGCAGATCAGATTATCTGAACAATATAGCGGAGGAACCCGAAAAGCTGGAAATGCAGATAACCTCCGTATTGTGTACTCTTCAATAAAAAAGTTGAGCGGCAACAACATTAGGAGTACTGCAGCGTTAAAAGCTAATGGTGCTACGGAGATATCGTCACCAGATCTGAAAGTGAAGAGATGGCGTGAATTCTTTACGACACAATCTAAACTTCCGGATGATGATGATCAGTGTACCCCTGCGGTATCATACTCACGTCGCAACCCCAGAAGTGATATTACATCGAAACCCCCCTCCGCAAGTATAGATCGATTCGGCACTGGAGAACAATTAAGAATCACAAAATACTGAAACTATTCCAGCGGAGCTGTTGAAATATTTTGCACCAGCGTTAGCAGATGTCATTACGCCTGTCATCAGAAGTGCATGGATAGACAACAAAACTCCTACGAAGTGGAAAAAGGGAGTGGTTATAATAATCCCGACAAAATGTGATCTATCGCCTTTCAGGAACTGGAAAGGTATTACATTCCCCAATGGCAAAGGAAAAGTAATGGCACCATTATACTTCATCGGATCTCGCCGGGGGTGGAGCAAACTGGGCGGAAGGATGAGACGGGTTTCAGGTCTGGTCGTTCGTGTGCCGACCACGTAAACACACTCCGTATAGCGTTTGACTTTGTGCACCGTAACTCAATGTGGTCCACCATGACCAAAAAATGGATGCCGGACAAGATAGTGTCCATGATCCCTGAACTGTACGGAGATGCAGCGTATAAAGTTTGTTTTAATGGAAAGCAAATATAACCTTTAACGACATCTGAGTTAGACAAGAATTTGTCTTGTCCATATGTTATTTCTTGTACTTACGGACGAGGTAATATAGTATACTAATGCAGAAGCACCGTTCGGCCTTTAGTGGAGTATCCCAGCGGGCAAAAAACCGAGCCTTAGCGAGTGTTACGCTAAATGCTCGCAAACGGGCTCAGAAACGAGTATTTACCGGACCAAAACCGGGGGAGAAATTAAACTCGCCCAAATGTTCGCAAACTGGTTTAAAAACGGGTGCTAAACGGACGAAAAGAGAGAGAGAAACATTGTTGTCGTTGTGTCGTGCGCCAAACAGAGGCACACACGTGCAGCACTCGACACAACAACAAAGTTTTGGCTATTGCATTTTGTTTTATTTTTCGTGTTGTTCTCGGAAAAGATATTGCAAAAGTCTCGCAAATTGCCACAAACTGAGCGACTGATGATTCATTTTCCGATCGTTTTCGGATCTGTTTTCGAGAGTTTTACCCGCATAAGTTTCGCGTAACTCTCGTATGCGATATCGTATACGAAGTTTTGGTCCACTGGGATGTATGAACATGTACATGCTATCGAATACACAGATGACATAAGTGTGTCTTATATCCCCATAATTTGATGACATCGAAGCAAAGTTCAACATATTCATCATAGTGACAACAATTTTTCAGTTAATGAAACTGTTTTCGGTGTGTCGATAAATCTGTAAGTTAGCTCAATTTCAATGGAAGTATTCGTGGGAGCTACGAATAAATTCAATCCGTGATAAAGCTTTTCCTTTCAGTGTACACTTGAATATTACAAATGTCTAAGATTAAAACTCCGTTCTGACATAACAATCACGTTACCCTAGTTCTACCATATAATATGTGTCTTAAAGTAAACAAAGATAAATCATGCAATATACACACTTATGTATGTCTGACTTAATTTAAGGCTTCCCTTATTTCTAATGCAATTTTGATTATCAACAATTCTGAGTTTTCAGATTTCCTTATCTACCCCTTGCTGAGAACATTATTCTCCCCTGATGAGACTATTAAAATTGTATTCAATATACGTTGTAGACAAACAGTCCCTTATACCTAAATAGTTCCACATAAATATTCATAACTTTCAGCAAAAATTAGATAGAGATTGGCTCTCACACCTCGTTAGAAATAAATTCGTTCAAGATCGACCCACAGAGTAAACCTTAAGTTAAACCTGTCACCGGATGTCACAGATCAAGTTGGGCTTTCTTAGAATTAGAGTTGAACTAAAGTCAAACATTATCATCGATAAAACATATCAATCGAACATAATTTAAAGATCATTAGAATCAATCAGTCATAAAAATTACACAATGTTTATCGGTCTTTCATCCATGCACTTTATTCTCCATGAGTTTACACATAGAGTATTAAACTAAGAGTCTGCAACAGCTGTTTTTCTTGAACCGGAAATCAAGGAAAGTCACTGGAAATGTTGGAGCATAGAGTCATACAAACTTGGCAACCCTTACAGAATGAGAAAAATCGTTATTTTAATAAATATCTGTTTTAATTGCAGTCTCTATAAATCACTTACTCTAACATTTCATTATATTTTGCTATATATATCACTTGTTATCCCATTTATCCTCAATTTAATTATCACAAAAACACTCTCACTTGATGAGTTTGAGTTACTTTGTTCTGCATTATTTTCCAATTCTAAGGTTGATCAGCTTTGGCATAAAGCAAAACAACTTCAAAGTCAAACAGCTGTCGTATCGAAACTACCTGGATCAACCTTAAGAACGATAAATTTCAACAAAAGTGTTAAGTGGAAAACACAAATTTCTAATCTGTCCGGCAGATCTCGTTGGAAATGTCAAAATATTAATTTGACGTGACCGGATTGAATAGTGTATGTAGACTTGAGGAGATTTGCTGAAAAAATTTTGACTGATGTGTTATAATGCATTCACACTGCAGTAGGATTCTCTCATTTGGAGATTTCGAGTAAATTAACATTTCAATTGCAGTGTGTTCTTGGCTTTACATTTCCCTAATGTTTTGATTTTCCTGAAATACTGATGCAATCAATGTTGCATTTTGAATGAAACGAACAAAATCAAAGGAAACGGGGACAATTACTCTTTCTTGATATTTTTCTTTTTTTTCTATTCTATTTATATTTTATAACTGTGGTATTTTATTTCTCACTACAGATGGTCTTCAAATAAAACAGATTTTAATTCCATTTCTCTCTCACACAAAATAACTGGTGTTCATTCACTTATCAGCTGATCGTTACAATGCATCAAGTTTGCTCCTTTTTCACAAGAAAAGTAAAGTGATAAAATACAAAATATTTATTAAGATTTTAATATATTTGAGTAAAAATAAGCATGGCTGGCAGAAGTGGCAGCATTAGAACAGCTGATTTTGCTTTCTTATGACCCTAACTGTCAAATTCATTGTTTTTCGTTATTGTACTTTTTTCATATGTACATATTTGTGTTGAATTTTACAGATAGTCATGAAACCTTTATAACATAAAAAAACATTCAAATCCGGCCCGGTCGTGCATGCATCTGCTTATACAATATGCCAACAATATGGTTGTAATATGGTCACGAATACCTTTCATTTGAGTACCCGCACATGCCTTTTCCTACGTGAATCCGATTTTTTAGCCTCGCCCGAACTTCGTCAATTTTGCCGAAAATAGTATTTTCGTTAAATGCAGTTTTGCATATTTTTACACAAATTAGTATTAAACATCAAAACGCAATATAACTTAGGGTAGTATTCTAGAAGTCCCGAAAGTGAACGTAAACGCAAAAGTCAACGCGAACGCCAAAGTCAAAAAATGTTAGTTTATACATCACTTCGCGCTTGCGTTCGCTTACGAAAGCTGTCACTGACAGTTGTGGTTTACAGAGTTGCCCAACTAAAATAAACAATTATAGATTACAAAAAGTAATCTTGAGTGAAATGCGCAGAATGAAAAAGATTAAAAAATTTAGCTCTATTGCAGTAGATAAACAGATTTTAAGATTGCTATTATTTATAATACTGCAAATACCAACAATATTCAAATGAAATGTGTTAAAAAAACCTATGTTATTTTGGGTTGCAGTGTCGAATAAATATTCCCGTCTATATTAAATTAGTTGTCTTTTCAAAAACACGTGCCATTTGGCGGTATGTATTGGTAGTAATGTATTGGTTATTTTGTTTATTATTGCCAACATCAACTAATGTCTATAACTTTTTAAATATAATTATAAAAGTTTTGCAACGCATTATTTATTTGAACATTCCATTTGTACTTTTATTATTGTAAATAAGAATTTCAGTGAGAAAACAATATAATTTTGAATTATTTTTTAAAAAGTTTGAGCTACATCCGTCAATTGCATTTCAGCCAAAATTTGCAACTACTTATAAGCAATGAAATGCAAATAAATTTGAAATTTTTCCAACTAACGTGAAGAACGGCGACGTGTTCAATTTGACAGCTGAAATGATCAAAAACGTTGCGCTGTGTTTTATAAACTACCCATTAAATAAATAACGTAACTCAACGCAGGAAGTCACCGAACAGCTGTACCGTTTTATAAACTATCAAAACGACAAAAGTAACGCGAAGTAACTGATTCACGACTTATAGAATACCACCCTTAGTTTACTTCCAGTGACTTGTCGATCATTCGATCATTTTCCCATCACCACCCTCCTGTATTGGGCAAATCGAACAGCTATGGCACAGAGAACCCCGGAATTAAAATTGTCTGACGACAGGCGTACACCCAGAAACATTTTCTTCATATTCGACATTCGACACAGAGAACCCCGGAATTAAAATTGTCTGACGACAGGCGTACACCCAGAAACATTTTCTTCATATTCGACATTTAGAGTGCAAACACAAAAGCTTTTAATTATAAGTGAGTGAAGTTATAAACGTTTATAACTAGCAAAGACACAAACCATTTTGCATATTGTGAATGGTTAGGATGAAATTAGTTTGTAACCTGCTGCGAAAATTTAGTTTTTCCCGGAAAATATTGAAGCAACCACAACAAAATTTGCGCATGACATGGAAAAACCCCTGATCTATCCAGAAATGGTGCAACCCAGACGATTCTTTATTCTAGGACATTGTCACAAGGCTGTGAATATTGGAGTGGTTGAGTGGGCATATCCGGAAAACGGCGGGGGTGGCATCAATCATGGGGATGCCATAAGTATTCTGGGAGCCCCGGTATCCAACCCTGTCCCCAGTTTTTTTAGATTCGATTTCAGAGTGGGCGTATCTGTAGTGAAAAATTTCAGTTTCATATGGAAAATTCTGGACCGGATGAGTGGACATATCGGAAAACGGCGGGGGTGGTATCAATCATGGGGATATCGTAAGTAGTCAGGGAGCCAGGGTATCCAACCCTGTCCCCACTTTTTTCAGATTCGATTTCAGAGTGGGCGTATCCGTAGTGAAAAAATTCAGATTTCATATGGAAAATTCTGGAGAGGACGAGTGGGCATATCGGAAAAACGGCGGGGGTGGCATCGATCATGGGGATATCATAAGTCGTCTGGGAGCCCCGGTATCCAACCCCGTCCCCACTTTTTACAGATTCGATTTCTGAGTGGGGGTATCCGTAGGGAGAAAATTCAGATTTCATATGGAAAATTCTGGAGAGGACGAGTGGGCATATCGGAAAAACGGCGGGGTGGCATCAATCATGGGGATACCATAAGTAGTCTGGGAGCTCCGGTATTCAACCCTATCCCCACTTTTTTCAGATTCGATTTCAGAGTGGGCGTATCCGTAGTGAATAAATTCACTTTTCATATGGAAAATTCTGGAGACGACGTGTGGGCATATCGGAAAAACGGCGGGGGTGGCATCAATCATGGGGATACCATAAGTAGTCTGGGAGCTCGATTTCAGATACGCCCACTCTGAAATCGAATCTAAAAAAAGTGGGGACAGGGTTGGATACAGGGGCTCCCAGACTACTTATGGTATCCCCATGATCGATGCCACCCCTATGGTTTTGCAGATATGTCCACTCATCCTCTCCAGAATTTGACATTGATAACAATATTTTCCATTACGGATGCGCCCACTCTGAAATCGAATCTGTAAAAAGTGGGGACATGGTTGGATACCGGAGCTCCCAGACTACTTATGATATCCCCATGATCGATGCCACCCCTATGGTTTTTCAGATATGTCCACTCATCCTCTCCAGAATTTGACAATGATAACAATATTTTCCATTACGGCTACGCCCACTCAGAAATCGAATCTGTAAAAAGTGGGGACGGGGTTGGATACCGGGCTCCCAGACGACTTATGATATCCCCATGATCGATGCCACACCCGCCGTGTTTCTGATATGCCCACTCATCCTATTCAGAATTTTCCATATGAAATCTGAATTTTCTCCCTACGGATACGCCCACTCTGAAATCGAATCTAAAAAAAGTGAGGACATGGTTGGATACCGGGGCTCCCAGACTACTTATGGTATCCCCATGATTGATGCCACCCTCGCCGAATTTCCGATATGCCCACTCATCCTCTCCAGAATTTTCCATATGAAATCTGAATTTTCTCCCTACGGATACGCCCACTCTGAAATCGAATCTGAAAAAAGTGGGGACAGGGTTGGATACCGGTGCTCTCAGACTACTTATGGTATCCCCATGACTGATGCCACCCCCGCCGTTTTCCGGATATGCCCCACTCAACCACTCCAATATTCACAACCTTGTGCCAATGTCCTAGGAATAAAGAATCGTCTGGGTTGCACCATTTCTGGATAGATCAGGGGCTTTTCCATATCATGTGCAAATTTGTTGTGGTTGCTTCAATATTTTCCGGGAAAAAGCTAAATTTTCGCAGCAAGTTACAAATTAATTTCATCCTAACCATTCACAATAAGCAAAATGGTTTGTGTCTTTGCTAGTTATAAACGTTTATAACTTCAGTCACTTTTTAATTATCGTCAAAATGTAGGTTCACATAAGTCAACAACGTACAATGTTAAATGTCAAAATAGACAGTCGTAAAAAATTGTTCGTGTGGGTTATATTGATGTGTTTTCATTTCAATAAATACATAAAAATGGATTGTTTGACTAAAAAAATTTAAGTATTTTTAACATTGAAACGAAACAGCATATATTTGATAACAAAATTGTACTTATCAGAGGTAAAAAAGACCAACTCTATCCAGTTTCGTGCCTTGGTAGACTCGATGGACGAGTTCCCCACAACTAGCCACTCGGTCCCAAATCTTCTAACAGATTCGAAAATACTTCCTTATTAACACGGAAGTTTGCAATAAATCTACAAAACATAACTCCATTAATTTATAAAAGCAAATTATACTGATATACTTACTGGTCTTCTGGAATCTCAAACACATTGGTTGAATCACGCAAAATCCTACGGCTTAGGCGACTTTCTCTATCATCATTTTCCGTTGTTTTAAATAGGAAAACCGAGAGCAACGGATGAAATCATTTTAAATTGGTAAAAAAAGCAAACAATTGTGTTTATTTTCGATTGTTTATTTATTTTTTAATACCTACAATCAGCTGTTGTTGATTTTACAGCTGATGGCTACGGCTGCCCCCGTTTAGCATATATTTGTATGAAAAAGCTTTAAGAAATGCCAATAAAAACATGAAGGTAATATTGTTCTTTGACAGGAACACAACCAAGAAAAAGAGCTTTTATGCCCAAGCGAATAGCAACAATGAACCCAATTGAAAACCTGATTGCTTGTCTAGCAATTGCACGCCTGCTGTTTGAAGATAGTTACAAAAACAGGCTGAAAATAAAATAACATTTTGGCGGAAACTGTCCTTGTGAAACGGACTGTACTTGCTTTAAATATTTTTATACGTGTATATATTGTTTGTGAAAAAGATTGATCAAGCACTTATGTTCTATGAGCAACAAATTAATATGAAATGGAAAAGTCTATCGAATAAATGTAGGTGAATCGTTTTTAGCAATATAATCAAAGATAAGTACTAACTGGAGGAAGTCTACCAAAACCAGATAATTAAGTGCCACCTGGATAGGGGGAAACAGTAATAAAAAGATATGAAATAATACACACGATGACAAATTTGAGGTATGTTTTAGATAAGAGTGCTTCAAGTGCTCTTCAAGCGCAAAGAATTTTACAAACTATTCTAAATTCATGTAAATTACTGAGCTAGCTATTTCTGCACTGAAGACGGAATTGGGTATATAGCTACTAATTATAGCTACTTATATACAACATTCGCACAAATTGGAAACTTAATACCACCGAATTTGTTACGATAACCACTTAAAAAATTTTACTTTCTTAGAAAATAAAGGAAATCTAAATCACATAACACCCAACATTAAGCATGGCGGCGGCTTCTATGCGGAAGAACATGGAATAAATTCGATATATTTTACGAAAATAACTGGGAAACAATGAAATGGGAAATTAAACAAAATTCTTAGTTTAAAGCAGGAGGTTTCGATGACACAACTGATCGACTTCCTAGCTGCAAATTTGATAGAGGATACAATTTCAAAAGGAATGAGCGATAGGCGAATTTAAACAACTGACTTTAAAATTTTATTATTTGTACTTATGACTTTTAAAATAACTTTATATGCAATAAATTAGTTTTGATTTAAAGAACACAATAATTTTCTTTAATTTTTATTTTACACACAGAGAAGAGATTCGTTGTCACAACTATATTTGGCGGTTCCTAAAATTTAGCGGTTTCTTGGACTATCACATTATTCAGTTGAATATACCAATAATTGTGTTCCGTATCACCAAATGTTGTGCATATCAATTGATTTGTAATTCAATTTTGGTTGCAATAACTGAAATATCTTGTTGAATCAAAAAAAATTGTATCTGTCAATCGAGTTTTAGTTCTAGCAATCAAATTAATCTGTACTGGTGAATATTCTATTTGTTGGATCAACGAAAACTGCAAAATCTAATTCGGTTTCACCAAATAATATATTGGCATGCTCAACTAATTACTTGAATTTAATGGCTGTCACAATCATTGTTAATTTTATAGAAAAACAAACTAAAAAAATATTTTTTTTGTTAAAATTGTGTATTTTATGTTTAAATATAAACAAAATTATTATTATTTGTAACCATGGTTTATATATCGTGGATAATGGGTGTTCCATCCCATGTAATCGCAAATATGAAAAAAATTAGGAAAAATATCTATATGTCGGAAAAATAACAAATTTTTGCGGGATTCTAAAGATGTCCATAAAGTGGTCCAATTCGTATTAAATTTTGTTTTAAATTGCACACAGAGAAGCGATTCGTTGTCACAACTATATTTACAGCCAACTAAAATTTGGCGGTTCCTTGGACTATCACATTATTCAGTAGTGATTACCAATAATTGTGTTCCGCATCACCAAATGTTGTGCATATCAATTGATTTGTAATTCAGTTTTGGTTGCAAGAGCTGAAATATTTAGTTGAAGCCACAGCAACAATAAATAAATGTGATCTGTCAATCGAGTTTTAGTTGTAGCAATCAAATTATTATGGAGTGGTGAATATTCTATTAGTTGGATGAACGAAAAATTTAAAAACTAAGCCGGTTGTACCAAATAATATATTGGTATGCTCAACTAATTATGTACCTGAATTTAATGGCTGTCACAACCATTTGGAATTTGAAGCAAATCAACAAATCAAAGACGATTTACAATTAGACGACCAGAAGATGTGCGCAACTTGGCAACCCTGGTAAAAGAGAACCAAAGAGTACTAGGAGTTCACTCAAACGAATTTCTCTCTCGCGTCATATCTTGCTTATTTCATACTTTTTGCACAGTTTATGTAATTTTACTTCAACATGGTTGGAATTTGTATAGTTATATACAATAACACTATCAAAAAGCTGCTCGTGTGTTGAAATATTCAATGAAGAAAGTAAGAGAGAGAGCAGAGAAGTACTAGGGCTTCACTCGTTTTGTTTGTTGGCATTTGAGTGAAGAGAAATTTTGACTGTCTACTTGTATATCGTTTTTGGTTTGATCTCACACTACGAACGAATAGTACATTTGTTTACAACCATTTCAATCACGGCGCATCGATGTGGTGGTACAACTAAAATACCCGACTTATTTAATTATTGCATTTCTTAGGTATTTATTGTTTCTCAAACATAAATTTTTTATTCTTTTTTTTAACTTTTATTCCTGGAATACATTTGTGCTGAATTATTCTCGACTAATTGTTCCAGCTTTAGGTCTCTTCCGATTTCATAAAACTTTTTTGTTCTTTTCGATATTTCGATTTCCTTTGGAAATCTTCTTCAGGAAAGTTTTTATATTAATTATAACAAACAAACATCAATACAAATTAAAATGAAAATTTTTGACAAATTGTGAAAAGTAATACTATTTATACATATTATAATACAGTAAAGTTTACAAAAAGTAGAAATATTAAATTGAACAAAATTTTAAAATATTTTAAGACATTTATGTTAATTTATCCTATTATTAACCTATTTGTCCTCATTAATGAAGATCCTACCATTTTCAGTGAAACTGATAAAAACTTGCGAAAATTAGCGAAAAATTACCAAAATTTAAACAAGTTACAAAATTACCTAATAATCACTATAACCAAAAGAAATGGCCAAAACCACCAAATTCGCGAAAATCAGCAAAACCTTGCCAACCCCATTATGACAATGATTTCCAACATTAATTAAAAATCGCCAAAGCTCTAAAGAGTAAAAAAATCTCACAAAATCACTCACATTGCAAAATTTCAAGAAATTGCAAACTTGATAATAAACTCTAAAATTTCCTAAATTGTTAAAAATAAAACCGCGAGACCGCAAAAATTCGCGGCCTTTGTTTTAATTTCCCCTATTATTAACATTTTTATTTTTATTTAATAAACATCTATAATTTTGAGCTAAGTTATCTGTGTCTACTTTTATCAGTTTCACTGAAAATGGTAGGATCTTCATTAATGAGGACAAATAGGTTAATAATAGGATAAATTAACATACATAAATGTCTTAAAATATTTTAAAATTTTGTTCAATTTAATATTTCTACTTTTTGTAAACTTTACTGTATTATAATATGTATAAATAGTATTACTTTTCACAATTTGTCAAAAATTTTCATTTTAATTTGTATTGATGTTTGTTTGTTATAATTAATATAAAAACTTTCCTGAAGAAGATTTCCAAAGGAAATCGAAATATCGAAAAGAACAAAAAAGTTTTATGAAATCGGAAGAGACCTAAAGCTGGAACAATTAGTCGAGAATAATTAATCAAATAAAGGTCGAAAAAATAGAAACAAATTATTAAAAGAATAGCTGAGCACTATGAATTATAAGGACTTCAAGCGATGCGTTGGGAATACAAATTTAATCAACAAATTCAAAATTGTACGTGATAAAATTATAAGATGCAAGGTAACAATTACGTTTCTGATCAAATGCCGAAACGAAGGAATTATACCACAATTTATAAGAAATTCCACCAAATATATTTTCAAACTTTTTGATGAATATTCAAATCCATCAGTAAATACTCAAGTTGGGAAGTATATTGGAAATCTACAGAACAAGATTCTTAATTCCTCAATTAAGCAAAAACATTATCTCCTGAAAAGTCATCAAGATGAATTAAATTATATAATATACAATTTAAGCAGGTTTTTGGATAATGAAAAATTGAAAAATTTTTTAAAATATGAGGACATAACGGCGGAAAAATTAATGAGAAAAGAAAAACTGGTACATAAGAAGAAGTTTGATAATTGCGTTAATTTGCAGAAGAGAGAATTAGGAATTAAATTTAATAGAAAATGGTTTGTGAATAAAACAGGTATAGATATCCCAGAAGATGTACAGTGGATTTTGTCTTTAGGATAAAAACACGCACTCCCGGTTAATAGAGATGAGTTTCCAATGCTAAAGGTAATATCAGAGGGAGAAGATTTAATAGAAACTATTGAGAACAAAGAGGAACAAGAAATAGCAAGGTCAAATTTTGTAACAGTAATTGATAATCATATAAACAAAATGACATTAAATAGTAGAGACAAATTTACAATAAATAAAGTGAATAATAGTCTAAAGTTTCTTAAACATAATAGGGAAATAATGATTTTAAACGCAGATAAGGGAAACACGACTGTAGCAATTAATAAAAGAGACTACTTATCTAGAATTCAAAATATTTTAAGCGATATTACAACTTTTCAAGTATTGGATAAGGATCCAACAAGCAGATTTCAGAAACTTAACAATAATTTTATTGAGGAACTATTCAAATTAAATATAATAACATCAGTAGATAAAGTGAGACTGAAAACTTCAGTAGCGGTTGTACCAAGATTATATGGTTTACCTAAAATACATAAAGAAAATTTTCCATTACGACCAATTTGTTCATCAATAAATTCACCTTCACACAATTTATGTAAATACGTAGTAAATTTCCTTAAAAAATTAACAGAAAATTCTAAATATAATGTTAGCAATTCGGTACAATTTAAAGATAAATTAAAGGGTCTTTCGAATGAAAATAATGAAAAATTAATATCACTTGATGTGGTGTCGTTATTTCCTAGTATTCCTGTTGATTTGGCCATTACAATTATAGAAGAAAATTAGAACAAGATTTCAGAGTTAACAAATATGAATAAAAATTTATTCATGCAAATTATAAAATTCTGCATTGTTGATAATAGATATTTTCAATATGATGGAAGAATATATACACAGCTAAAAGGACTTCCTATGGGTTCTCCAGCATCTCCAATAATAGCAGATATCGTAATGGAAAAATTATTAGATACATGTTTAGAAAAATTGACAGTAAAACCTAAAATAATAATAAAATATGTAGATGACTTATTTTGTATAGTGAAAGAGAATGAGATTGACATTTTATTAACAACTTTAAACTCATTTGATCAAAGCATCAAGTTTACAATTGAAAAAGAAGAGAATTCTTCAATTTCATATTTGGACACATTAGTGATAAGGAAAGGAAATAAATTATTAACAGATTGGTATCAAAAACCCACTTCGTCGGGTAGAATTATAAATTATTTTTCAAAACACCCTAAAAGAATTATTATTAACACAGCCAAAAATCTAATAGATAGAGTATTAAAAATAAGTGATAATAGATTCCATAAGAAAAATAAAGAAATAATTAGAAATATATTAATTGATAATAGTTTTCCTAATAAACTCATTTGCAAATTAATAAGACAATACAATATTAGAAAATCCCGCAATGTGGATGAAATTTCGGAACCGAAAGTTTATAAATCATTAACTTATGTACCTGGGTTTTCGGAAAGGGTAGAAAACTCAAACATATATAACAAAGGGAAATATAAAATGGCACATAAGATAAATAATAATGTTGGTAGATTATTTACGAAAACTAAAGACAGATTAAAAAAATCAGATATGTCAAATTTAGTATATAAAATACCATGTGGTGGTAATGATATTGAACAGTGTGAGAAGGTATATGTAGGAACAACAGGGACTAAATTAAAAACGAGAATAGCAGGACATAGGCATGACCAAAAGTATAGGAATTATAATTCAACAACGAAAACAGCGTTATCAACTCACTGTAGAGATTTCAATCACTATCCAGATTTCGAAAATACATCTATTCTGAACACAGAGAATTATAAAAACGTAGATATATGTTAGAAATGTTACAGATTAATAATGTTCCATTTGAAAAAAGGATAAATTTTAAAGTAGACACAGATAACTTAGCTCAAAATTATAGATGTTTATTAAATAAAAATAAAAATGTTAATAATAGGGGAAATTAAAACAAAGGCCGCGAATTTTTGCGGTCTCGCGGTTTTATTTTTAACAATTTAGGAAATTTTAGAGTTTATTATCAAGTTTGCAATTTCTTGAAATTTTGCAATGTGAGTGATTTTGTGAGATTTTTTTACTCTTTAGAGCTTTGGCGATTTTTAATTAATGTTGGAAATCATTGTCATAATGGGGTTGGCAAGGTTTTGCTGATTTTCGCGAATTTGGTGGTTTTGGTCATTTCTTTTGGTTATAGTGATTATTAGGTAATTTTGTAACTTGTTTAAATTTTGGTAATTTTTCGCTAATTTTCGCAAGTTTTTATCAGTTTCACTGAAAATGGTAGGATCTTCATTAATGAGGACAAATAGGTTAATAATAGGATAAATTAACATAAATGTCTTAAAATATTTTAAAATTTTGTTCAATTTAATATTTCTACTTTTTGTAAACTTTACTGTATTATAATATGTATAAATAGTATTACTTTTCACAATTTGTCAAAAATTGTCATTTTAATTTGTATTGATGTTTGTTTGTTATAATTAATATAAAAACTTTCCTGAAGAAGATTTCCAAAGGAAATCGAAATATCGAAAAGAACAAAAAAGTTTTATGAAATCGGAAGAGACCTAAAGCTGGAACAATTAGTCGAGAATAATTAATCAAATAAAGGTCCAAAAAATAGAAACAAATTATTTGTGCTGAATTTGATTGTGGAAAATACCAGACAAAGCTAAATGCCTATTGTTGTCGGCTTGGTGTGTTTGTTGTCGTAGTAACGCTACCTCGTCAATACTCCTTGACTTTCAATAAAATCAGGAAAAACCCCAATGCGAACACTTCAGATTTTATTAGGACATTTGACACGAAATCAGGAAAATATTTTGTAGTGCGAATGAGCTATTAGATAAATTTTGTTATGATTTTTTTGCGAATGAAAATGTTATCAAGGAGAGACTCAAAAGCAGATACATATTTGCAAACTAGCTTACGCATTTTAAGTTCATTAAAATTATTTTATTTAATGGAAGACTACGTATACTTTATCTCTAAATTTGAAGGATGTGTTTTTATTTCCGATTGAAATCAAAATTTGAATTAAATTGTTCACTACAACGAACGGTA
The DNA here is from genome assembly GCA_963931995.1 of Phaonia tiefii. Classification (NCBI taxonomy): domain Eukaryota; kingdom Metazoa; phylum Arthropoda; class Insecta; order Diptera; family Muscidae; genus Phaonia; species Phaonia tiefii. The sequence continues at coordinate 92,205,219 of OZ008367.1, forward strand.
AATGTTATACGTATTGATCATGGTATAATTATCTATCAGGTATAGTCGTTTAAACACGTGATGACATTTTTTCCATGTCATTTTTCGTTTCACTTGTCAAAATCATATGTATTTTGTTTTTATACTTTTTTGTATTCTTGTCTTGGTGGTATATATTTGTGTAGAGTTTAGCAACTGAAACGAATGAACGGAAATATGTTATTGTTGCTGAAAAATGTTTATTGTTGCTGCTTACAACTACAACAATATTTACTGCTACCATGTATTTGTTGGCACTTGGTTCAAACGTGATGCCGTATCGCATTTTTTTCGCCCATTACAGCAAATGTTGCCACATTACGTAGTATTAAGTGTGGATCATTTTATTTGGAAAGCCGTAAGTGGCGATAGCTTAATGGAATAAAAAATCAGCCTTATTATGTACTAGTTAGTTCCAACACGCCTAAGTCGCCTGTTGAAAAATACGATAATTTAAATGGATCTTTAAGAAAAGATACTTTTTGTAAAATGATAAACTTTGTCTAAGAAACTTTTTTGTTTTATAGAATGTATTTTTCTTTTTAAGCATATTTGTAGTTCCTTTTTGTAAAAATATGTATTATATTTTTCAGAAAATGTCCTTTTTTAAAGAGAGCTACTTCTTCTATTAAAAGCTAATGTTTTTTTTAAGAAAATGTACTCTTTTTAAGAAGAAGTATTTTCTGTAAGAAAAAGCCATAAGAGTATGATTTTTTTACAAACTACTTTTTTTAAGAACAGGTTCTTTTTAAACTCTTTTACATTTTTTAAACTTTTTAAGCTCTTAAACTTTTGACGTAGAATACGTCTTACCTTACGGCATGAGGAGTCATGTCAGGTTTTTATTGTTGTAATCTTTATTTCATTGAATTTGAGGAAACTGCTAGATGAATTTTTTTAAAATTTTTTTTGTAGGTAAATGAAGATGTTATCTTTCGTTTGATATACATTTCATATTGGTTGATATATTTCTAGTATTTTAATTTCTCAAATGAAAATTGTTTAAACACATACACTCAAACATATGTGTGGTGTTTGGTTGAGTGTTTTTGGTTGCTCAACATTGCTTAGGAACATGTATCTAGTAAAAAGTGAAACGAACAGCAAGCTAATGTTGCTTGGCAACATGTATCTAGTAAAAAGTGAAACAAACAGTAAGCTAACGTAATAAAGCTTTTTTGCGAAAGCTTCAATAAAGCTGTTGTAACATTAATTTTGAATTGTAAAGCGTAAAGCTTTCACACAACGCTCGAATGCTAATGCGAAGACCCTCTTGACATTCGCAGAACTTATTTCAATAAAAATATTAATTAAAATACATAAATTAAATTAAGTTTAAACAAATTACAGCAGACAGTTGTCCGAGGCCTTCGGCCACGGACTGTCCCTGCAGGCTGTGCCAGAGACACGGCCATTAAGTTTAACGTAGAATACGCCATCCGATAAGACATTATATTACACTGTGATAGTTTTTGACCCGAAAAAAATGAACTTTGATGAATCCTTTTCGAACTATTAGGGGGGAGTCTCCAGAGTGCGAAAGTACATTCAGAAGTGTCAGATTGGCTCCAGTTTTTGAGAAATCGGTATATATGGATATAGCTAAGTCTGCGCTATTTAAACAAATTTTACCGGCCATAGGCCAATTTTTTTTTTGGCCTAAAAGGCCTTAAAAAGCTTATTAAAATAGAAAAAACAAATGTTTGCGCTCGGTCCAACTTCTTGACATATGGGCCTTTAAAGCTTGAGTATATAATTGGCCATATCTCACATATTTATGGTCCGATATGGTTCCGGTGAATATCATTACAAAGACCATTAAAAACTCTTTATATCTGCATATAAATATATTACATTTTATTAACCCATTGGGGACAAATTTAAAAAATACGATTTTTTAACCTCACTTGTTTGCTAAAAATCTGATTTTCTCAAAAAACAGCCCTAGTAAACCTATTTTCTACCTAGACTCAGGTTGTAGGCAACACTTCAGGCTTTGTTTTAGGGTATAATACTTCGCATTAGCCCTTCTAAGACCGGAGATATTTATGTTCAAAATTTGAAATACAAGATAAATACAAAGATATTTTATTAAAGTTGATTAATTATACTTAATTAACTTTTAAAAAACGAAAAAAATATATAAAAGTCCAATATTTTGATTTTGAAGCTTAACTTGAGGCCTATGCTAGGAAAATAAATAAAATTTTGGGAAAAAGTAAAAAAAACTTTCATTTTTTCTTGTATTTCAAACTTTGAACATAAATATCTCCGGTCTTAAAAGGGTTAATGCGAAGTATTATACCTTAAAAAAAAGCCTGAAGTGTTGCCTATAACCTGAGTCTAGGTAGAAAATAGGTTTACTAGGGCTGTTTTTTCAGAAAATCAGATTTTTAGCAAAAAAGTGAGGTTAAAAAATCGTATTTTTTTAAATTTGTCCCCAATGGGTTAATAAAATGTAATATATTTATACGCAGATTTAAAGAGTTTTTAATGGTCTTTGTAATGATATTCACCGGAACCAGATCGGACCATAAATATGTGAGATATGGCCAATTATATACTCAAGCTTTAAAGGCCCATATGTCAAGAAGTTGGACCGAGCGCAAACATTTGTTTTTTCTATTTTAATAAGCTTTTTAAGCCCTTTTAGGCCAAAAAAAAAATTGGCCTATGGCCGGTAAAATTTGTTTAAATAGCGCAGACTTAGCTATATCCATATATACCGATTTCTCAAAAACTGGAGCCAATCTGACACTTCCAAATGTACTTTCGCACTCAGGGGACTCCCCCCTAATAGTTCGAAAAGGATTCATCGAAGTTCATTTTTTCGACTATCACAGTGTTATTTATCATTTATTGTTATATATGTTTTCTGTCTTATCGGATGGCGTATTCTACGTTAAACTTAATGGCCGTGTCTCTGACACAGCCTGCAGGGACAGTCCGTGGCCGAAGGCCTCGGACAACTGTCTGCTGTAACTTTTTTTTACTTTTTTTAGAAAAACTTATTTTTTAAGAAAATTTACTTATTTTCAGAATGTAGTATTTTTTAAGAAAATCAATTTATGTAAGAAAGTGTTTTTTAGTTAAGAGAAGGCATTTTTTGAAGAAAGGTTTTTTTAAGAAATGGGAATGGGAAATGGAAAAATTTGTTAGAATTGGTCCTTTTTTCAAGAATATGTACATTTTTAAGAGTATCTCAAGAAAAGTTATTTTGTTTCACAAAAAGGTACTCTTTAAAGAAAAGGTAGTTTTTTAAAAAAAGGCAATTTGTTGTAAGAAAATTAACTTTTTTAAGAAGAGGTAATTATTAAAAAAAATCCAATGAGTGTTCGAACTCACGGGCGATGTGTTAACACCTTTTTACTACACGGTACCTGTTCGATTTCTATGAACACATTCGTAAATGTTACATTGGAAAATAAAAAACAGCGTTCAATCATATGATGACGTTACAGTTAAATAATATTAATACTTAAAATTATTTAAAGACCCAGTGCAAGCACATGTGTCATTATTTTCTTGCTCAATACTTTTTGTTTTATTCCCACAAAAGTCAAAGAATGCAAAGCAACAGACACTTGTACATACATACATACATTGTTATACTCGTACGATATAACCGAAGATCAACATAAAATACTTTTTTAATATTACTCCAAATTAATACTCCAAATTAAAACACTTCAATCTCGGCTCGCCGATATCGGATCGCCTTAATTTTTGGCCTAAACTCTTCGTCGAAACCCGCACTAGCTTTTTAATCCAAAAATTAATAACATCGGCTATGAATTTCCGGAGAAAATCGCGTGGGAAAATTATATGAAAATCGCCCAATAATCACTTTCAATACCGACTGCCAAGCAACGAACAAACAAACGATGGATAAGACAAAACCGAAGATCAACATAAAACACTTTTTTAATATTACTCCAAATTAAAACATTTAAATCTCGGCTCGCCGATATCGGATCGCCTTGATTTTTGGCCTAAACTCTTCGTCGAAACCCGCACTAGCTTTTTAATCCAAAAATTAATAAAATCGGCTATGAATTTCCGGAGAAAATCGCGTGGGAAAATTATATGAAAATCGCCCAATAATCACTTTCAATACCAACTGCCAAGCAACGAACAAACAAACGATGATTTACTCTTACAAACCTAACACTTGCGTATGTATTAAATTTATAGTTTACTGCCCTAGAGGCGCGCGTATAGATGTTAACACATCAAAAATAGTTTTTTCAAGAAAATGTACTTGTTGTAAGAAAATATACCTTTTATATACCTATACCTAAAGTAGTTTTTTTAAGAAAATTTACTTTGTTTAAGAATATGAATAGGTATTTTGTTTTTTGAGAAAATTTACTTTTTTTACGAAAAATCACTTATTTAAGAAAATATTCTTTGTTTTAAACTTATTTCACTTTGGCTTTTCTAAATTTACTTTTTATTGGGTTCAAAATTACAATATATACTAAATATTGGTTACAGGCTCCACCTAGAAAACTTCAAATAAACCAAGAAATTTCCCAACATATAAAAACTGAATACTGGGCTTAAGTAAGAAAGAAAAACATGTTTGTAATGAAATAAAGCCGTTCACACGAGAGAGAGAGAAGAGAAGAGAAACTCCGACAACTAGTTACAATGTGAACAAGAGAAGAGTCACAAACTTCGAATCGATCGTCCACCAACGTGAGTTCAAATCATGGTGCCGACTGTTTACATTTTTCCTAATTGAAGACAAAACCCCTGATCTGTGTAGGAAAAAATTTTCTTCTAAGAAATAACTTCATATCGAATCATATACAATAAAAGTTAACTTTTCTTTCCCCTAGTAGAAGATCAAAAACGATGTATAAGTAGACTGTCAAAAATTCTCTTCACTCAAATGTCAACAAGCACAACGAGTGAAACCCTAGTCATTCTCTGTTCTCTCTCTTACTCTCTTCATTGAATATTTCAATACACGAGCAGCATTTTGATAGTTTTATTGTATATAACTATACAAATTCCAACCATGTTGAAGAAAAATTACATAAACTATCCAAAAAGTATGAAATAATCAAGATATGACGCGACAGAGAAATGAGTTTGAGTGAATTACTGGCACTTTTTGGTTCTCTTTTACCAGGGTTGCCAAATTGCTTACATCTTCTGTTCGTCCAAAAAGGATGTACTAGTAGAGAAGAAAAAACCGGTGCAATTTGGCAACCCTAGTAGAAGAGAACCAAAAAAGTCGACGCGAATCACTCAAACGCATTTCTTTCCCGCGTCAAAGCTTGATTATTTCACACTTTTTACATACTTTATGTAATTTTATTTAAATATGGTTGGAATTTCTATAGTTAGATACAATAACATCATCAAAAACCTGCTCGTTCGTTGAAATATTCAACGAAGACAGTAAGAGAGCGAGCAGAGAAACAACACGCTTCACTCGTTTTCTTTGTTGGCATTCCACTCCATGAGTAAATTTTCTTCTCTATGCCATAGTTGCTTTATGGTTCGTCTAATTCTAGATCGTCTTTGAGAAGATAACCAAAAAAGTCGACGCGATGCACTCAAACTAATTTCTTTCCCGCGTCATAACTTGATTATTTTATACTTTATATAATTTTATTTAAATATGGTTGGAATTTCTATAGTTAGGTACAATAACATTATCTGAAATCTGCTAGTGCATTAAAATATTCAACGAAGAGAGAGAGAGAGCAGAGAAATGACGCGCTTCACTCGTTTTCTTTGTTGGCATTCCACTCCACGAGTAAATTTTCTCCTCTATACCATAGTTGTTTTATGATTTTATTATGGAAAAATACCAGACACAAACAAATGTTTGTTGTTGTAGGCTTGGTGTGTTTGTTGTCGTAGTAACACTACCTTGAAACAATAATATGTACTTGGTAAAGTCGTTATGCTGCCCTCAGACGTACCAACAGTTGATTCAACTTTTGACGTTTGAGTTGAATAAGAAAGTTGGTCGTTCTCCTCAGACGTTTCAACTTTTGAATCAACTTTTCATTCAACTTCACTTAAAAATTATTTTTGAAGCGTCAACATGAATTCGGAAGTCCTTGCGCTACTAACAATTGATGTAATTTCAGAGGAAGAAGAAGAGATAATTACCGAAAAATAAAAAATTAAAGAAAAAAATAAAAAAAATAAATTACAAAAAAATTTCGAAAATAAAACTTATGAAAACATTGAAAAATAGTTAGGCAAACGATTATACAAATTATATGCGAATGTCAGACGAAACACTCAATGATTATTTATTTATTATCATTATTTATTTATTTATTTTTTATTATTTATTTATTTATATATTTCTTATTATTTATTTATATATTTCTTATTATTTTTTTATTTATTTCTTATTATTTATTTTTTTCTTGCGGTCAACGTTCTTGCGCTCACAGCGTATGTGTTGCTTGATCAACATCAAGAAAAAATGAAGAAAAACACTGAAGTTGAACAGCTTGCCCTCACACGTACCAACAGTTGGTTCAACTTCAACAAATTATCAAAAAATTTTGATTTTTCATTCAACTGACGACCAACTAACTTCAACTTGCCCTCAAACGTACCAACAGTGGAATCAACTTATGACAGGTTGAATCAACTGTTGGTACGTCTGAGGGCAGCATTAGAACATATGTTTTATTTTTTTTTGTTGTTGTAGGCTTGGTGTGATTGTTGTCGTAGTAACACTACCTTGATACAATAATATGTACTTGGTAAAGTCGTTAGAACATATGTTTTATTTTTTTTTTCATGTGATATTTCGCTTCAGTTGTCAAATTCACATGTATTTTGTTTTTGTACTCTTTTGCATTCTTGTTTTGTTGGTATGTATTTGCTTAGGGTTTGACAACTGAAGCGAATATAACAAAAACAAAGTGCCTGTTGTTGCTGCCTAGAACTGCAACAACGCGTCCTGCTATTACCATGCTATTAAATAAAAATGGATATTTTTGTACCATGGCCTTAACTTTCAATCAAATAAAGCCCCGTATTCAGCTGTTTTTTTGATAAACAACAAGAAAGAGAGCAATTTTAAGGAGTGGTAAAATTAAATAAAAATGGATAAACAACAAGGAAAGGAAAGTAATTTATTAACAATTCTAAATAAAAGTATGAATCAGTGTTTTATTCTGTTTTGTGACATGACAACGTCAGCTGTTAATGACAAGCAGAGGTTATGCCATATGGTTTACACGTGAACGTTTAAATACAACAAATTAAAAGCCGTGTTTTTTAATAATTTTGACAGGCATACGAAAAACAGACAGGTCAAATAAGTGACATGCGATATGTAAAATACATGTCGTGTAAAACCACCTTAAACGTACAATTTTGTTGCAGAGAGTTACCACATATCTCTGATTTACCTGGCAAATATTTCAGTAATAATTCATCGTTGCACTCCATTTTATTTTTAACACATGTTTTCTCATCTGACGTTCATTTGACACTCTTCGACGTATATATATTTTGGTATAGAACTGTGAAATTTAAATGTATTTTGCACTTTTTTGCTGACTTTTATCGTTGGTATACATTTGTGTTGTGTGTAACAGGACCCGTGTTGCAGCTTCCAACACGATTTGTGTCAATTAATCTTAATGGACTTCTGATTCATTTTATAACTCTTGAGAACTATTTAACGATAACTTATTTTTTATATCGGAGACTTATTTTGCGTGCCATATAGGAGATATGAAGCTGTTGTCATCTTGCAAAATATTAAGAGGGAGCTTATAGTAAGCTTACTTCCTGTTTTTATTAGTTTCTAAATTCTTATTTATCAAAATTTTTTTTCTTCAAATTAGTAACCACATATGGCCTTTTAGGCTCGATTATTGAAATAATAATTTTTAATTAAAATTGATTTTTTTACATATATTTAAAACTATTTATGAGGAGTGGATTTGTTACTCAAATGCATTTTATATTTTAAATTATGTTTAAATTATTATTCAAAAATTGTAATTGAATTGATGAAGTAATCTCTAATTATGGTAAATTAAAAAACAGAATTATATATCTATCCATTGAAAGAATTATGGTACAAATTTTGTAACCATATAAGGCCTAATGGCTCGGTTATGTATATGAAGAGAAATAAAAGAAAAAATAACACAAATATTTTACCATACAAACACGAAATGCCGCTGGTGTTGTCTCGTTGCACGTTTTGCACTAATGCCTCTATCTGGTATTATTGAACCCATGCTTTCAACATCCAATGTTTACTTGCAACAATGGTACAAAGAAATGGTAGAAGCACTAGCCCAGCTGATTTTAACTTTTTTCTGGACTGAGTTTGAGTAAGTTTTTCTCTTATGTCAAAGTTTGTTTACATTTGTTTGTCTGCAACCCCCATTGACCCGCAACTTCTGGTTTTGAAATATTTCTCTGCAAAAATTACATAGAAACGTTTCAATTTTCACACTTTCAATATATCTTTCAATCATTTTCTAAATGGCACTTTTTGCAAATTTGTTTACATTTTCATAATTTTTCTATTAGCTGACTTGACACAACACAGACACTGAGCAAAAACAAAATGCTTGTTGTTTTTGGCTTGTTGTCTTTGCTGTCGTACTGCATCTACCATTATATTTCTACCATGCTTGCAACTATATCTACGAAGTTAAAAATATTGAGAGAATAAACTACTCTATTCTAATTTCCTGTATGGTTTGCTTGCAACCATGCCTATGAAGATTTACAATTAGACGACCAGAAGATGTGCGCAACTTTGCAACCCTGGTAAAAGAGAACCAAAAAGTGCTATGAGTTCACTCAAACGCATTTCTTTCTCGCGTCATATCTTGCTTATTTCATACTTTTTGCATAGTTAATGTAATTTTACTTCAACATGGTTGGAATTTGTATAGTTATATACAATAACACTATCAAAGAGCTGCTCGTGTATTGAAATATTCAATGAAGAGAGTAAGAGAGAGAGTAGAGAAGTACTACGGTTTCACTCGTTTTGTTTGTTGGCATTTGAGTGAAGAGAAATTTTGACTGTCTATGTATGAAGTTCAAAAAATTAAGATAATAAATTGAGTCAACTCAATATGTTTTCCCATCTATTGCTGACTATGGTATCAAGCAGCAATATGGTAACTTCATGTAGAAACGAAACAACTCTGTGTTCAATCAGCCTGCGGAACGAACGCGAAATATGTCAAATGAGAATTCGAACATCGAAAATCCTCACAATTTTCACGACTGAGCAAAATGGCGAACATAAAGTAATATTCATGGCACACGGAAATTAAAAAAGAAATAAATAATAGTTATTTTTTATTTAACTAAATTACTTAAACGATTAAATGGAGTTAATTTAAACGAAAGGAATTAACGAAACAAGAAAACTACAACAATTCAAATGTAAGTGTTAATTGCAAGAAAAAAGTCAACGAAATTGTGTAGTCGACGAAAGCTTTGTATACGTAAAAAGAAAAAAGGTGAAGGTGAGACAACGAGAAAAAAAAGCTAAGGAAATGTGTTTCTACAATGAATTGAGTAAAAGATGTTAAAGGGAAATAAAAATAATATGGTAATAGTGTGCATTTAGATTTGTTAATTGTGCGAAAATGTTAATAAAAATGTATGATTTCGTCGACTTTAATTCGAAAATGATTTATAAAATTTTCTTATGAAAGAAAAAAATGTATGCTAAAAAGTGTCAAATGCAGTGACAAACAGAAATGTGCACTCGATTGCCATAACGTGTGTAAAAAAGAGACAACTCTATGTGTGCGCTGAAAACTTCAATTTCCAATAGCAAAAAAAAAAAATAAACTAAACTTCCGGACGGACATTTCCCATCGTCTTGACTTTGCTCGCTGTGCTGTGTGTCGAACATATTTGAACAAGACGTGGGGATTTCGAGAAAAGATTGTTGTGTATGTATGTTGTGTAGTTGTTTTGCTTAAAATTATTTAGTTTTTAACAAAAAGCAAAATAAATTATTGATACATTTGTTGTTTATTTCATTGGCAAGCAAGGAGAACAAAACCATGACGGAAATGTGATAATTATGAGAAAAATATATTAACAAAAATAAAGTTGCGTAAAAAACATGTGGAAACTCAAAGAAAACTGCGTGTTTAGAACACATGACGGCAGCGACGACGTCGTCTTCGCACACGCCAACAGCAGTAACGGTAGCCCCAGAAGAGCAGTCCATATGGAAGAACAATAATAATTTGACACACAAAACCCATCGACGAAAAACGACAGAAAATAAAAAAAACTAACAGGCTCAGGCACTTAATACAACTAAACAAAGAAACATAAATTCGAAAAATCTAAGAAAACGACAAAAAGAAAATGTTTTGAAAACGAATGTGTATAATGATAAGTGATCGCTGGTTATAATTACAAATAAGTTTGCAAAAGGAAAATTCAATTCCTATATAAAAATAAGAACAAATAATTCCTTCTGGTGAGCGCTGTCATTTTCATAAAAAAAAACCATATGTATATATTTTGTACCTGGATATGATGAAAGACGACAGCTTTTCATCTCCTTTAATTTATTTTTCGCTTGCTTAACCTGATTCTTTATTTTTTCTTTTAGTATTTTAGTTATATTCTTTGATTTCTAGGTTATTGACTTGATAATAAATAAAGAAGAAATTCCTAAAGCGTCATTGCTCTTTCCGCTGTCATTTTCAACATTGTTTTCTTTTAAACTGCTGTGTTTTCTTTTAATTGAAGAATATTTTAAATTTATTTTTATATTCTTATCGTCGTTGCATATTTGATTTATCACGTTTCGCTACATGATGTACATATTTTCTTATAGGACGGGATTTTGTTACCGCCACCACTAACATAGAACGCCATGAAATCCGTGGCATTAATTGTTGTTGTTTTTCCTTTCCTTTATATTTTATCCCAAATAACGGGTCATTGATAAGTGGTTATTCTCTCATAAATTTGATCAATTCCAATGACTTCTCTCAGAATACTATGAGCAACAGTGAAAATTGTTCAGGCTATGTAACATTTGCAAGTTGCTGAAAATGTATAAATTAATATTTTCCTTGACGTTCTCACACTTTGCCTTCACTGAGCATAATGCACTCATAACATTTGTGCAGGGACATCGGTTCTTTTTTAGATATAGAAATTGTGAACAAATCTTATTAAAATGTAAAGGATTATTATAATAATAAGAACGTATCTCTAAGTACATTCAAATGCCCTTCTTATTTCTTACTGACACATTTTGGCCGCATGAAATGCCATTACATCAACCTGCCGAAGTATATTGCACTGAAAGATCATGCGTATTCCAGTACTCCCGTAATTCTGATAAAAACCGAATACAAACCAAAATTGCGTTTTTGGGCTGAATAGAAGCATTTTACGGTAGCGACTGTCGTGTTACCATCTTCTTTTATATTCATGTATAACCTTAAACTCGTCGTCATTGTCTATGGACGGTGTGGATATTGATGAATCAGACTCTCTTGATGTGCTGGGCATGTATTTGAAGTGTCGAAAGATGCATTCAAGTGTCTGGGCTTTTTAAAGCGGTGCGGGAAATACTTCACTACATCTGATCTTCTCACTATCTACACCACCTACATCAGGCCAAAGATGGAATATAACTCCCCATATATAGGCAGGTGCTCTCGACCGTTTCCAGAGGAGAGCGACGGTGTTGATAGGGGGCAGTAGGGCATCCAACTCTATTGTCTCCCTTGAGCATCGTCGAAATATGGGTTGCGTGTCGCTGTTCTATCGATATTTCCACGGTATGTGTTCCTCGGTCATCCGTCAACTTATGCCGGACGTGAGGATATTTAGCCGAAGTAAGCGGCTTTCCAGGAACTCTATCCGTTTTATTTTTCGAGTGGCCGGTTAACCGCGCTACACACTATAGATAAAATTCATTCTTCAGCCATACAGTCCTTATGTGGAATAAACTTCCGGCTGGTGTATTTCCCACCAATTGTGACATACAAAGATTCAAGGCAAATGTTAACAGACACTACTCCCTGTTTCCACCCTCCTCTATCTCAATTTTCCTTCGCCATCACAACGCACTGCATTTATAGGGGGCATCCCCTGAGTGTTGGTTTGATAAAAAAATTGTAGCTGGTCAGAGTTGGAATTGAACTCGTTTTTTTTTTGTTTACAAGAGCCGCGCACTCTAAGCATTGCAACAATATTAGTTTGGTGCTCTTTCTACAGTAATGCAGAGTACTCCAACCATGTATAACCAACCGCCCCGCTTTTATACATTGTTACATACGGACGAAGCTACATGCAGCATACGGCTTTTGTGTACAAATCTACATGCATCCATCATAACATTTAGTATTCAACTCCAGTGACGCTGAGATTGAGGTTAATATCTAAAACCGCTTGAGTGTTGCCATACGTTCCAATGTTCAAAAACCCAATACTCGCGAGTCTAAGGAGGATCCGTGGCATCACAAATTTTGGTATAAACACGTTATTGAAAGACGTTTGAGGAATCCATCTCCACATACCCAAATGGCCAAATCCTAGCCTGCAGTAGATCATATTTCTGGGGTAGTACACAAAATCAAATTAATAGGGCTAAAGGGAATCACAGACGCTCTGTAACATACGGCTATTTTGAGGGCATTGAGAAACCTCAAAAATTGGGAATACGATGGACTAAATGTATCGAGCTTGTTGATAAATAAAAGACTGTGTTGATAAATAAAAGGTTTTTTTTATAGAAACTCTCTTCTGTACGTCAGGTTGTCTCCCAACCATCTTTCAAATTTTTCACTCACTGATTGGGACCTATAGCTTTACACCGATTCCGAACTGCATTTTCAGAAGCTTTTTCATGGCTAAGTACTCGATAGTGTCTCTATCACAAAGCGAGGTGGCCGTCATCGAAGGAAACGCATAAGAGCCGCGCAAACTAACCATTGCACCACCCACGAGCGATTTTAAATGTATTTACAATAAAAATTAATGGTTTTCTCTCTTCCACATAGTAGTTAACGTATTATAGATATATATTTACTAGGGATGTGTGATTAATCAATTAATTAATTAATTTTTATTAGTCGATATCGTTATTAATCAGTTAATCGAATAATCAAAAATTCTGATTAATCAAGTCTATGAATATTCAATTAATTTGCATATTGATTAAATATATTTGAATAATTTTAATCATCATTCAAATAATTTTCGGAAAACATACAAATACGTACTATACTATACAAACAACAAACAAAAGGAAACATTCTAAAATTTTCACTAAAGAAAGTTGTTTAGAAACTCAAACTGAAAAACAAAAAAAAAAAACAAATTGCTCAATTATTCAAATTTTGATATTCAATTTTAGATTAATCATGAACATTGGAGACAACACTTCGTACCAAACCACTTCATCAGGCTCGCCACATCATATTTTGTGAATTGAAGGCTGCTGTAAGTGCTTTGTGCTTGGGCAGGCGTACGCCGAGAATTTGACGACGGAGGAATAAAAGATGGTCAACGACGCAATTCAAACTTTTTATACTAGTTACTGCATATAACAGACAACGAGTGGTACAACTAAACCATCACGAGTATATTAAATCCTGTCGTCTTTGCCCAGAACTCTAGAGGCATGTCAGCATGCTACAGCCGGCAGCAGAATCGGATGCGGTAGCCCAATCAGCTGTCCATTTTAAACCAAACGATTACTGACACCACAAGAGAAAGAAACCAAAGGAATAATTTGATGACGACTTTTGGAAAGAAAACAACGGCACGAATTGCCACATGGAACGTTAGGATGCTTTTGGAAACAACAAATCTATGTCAAGACTGCTCGCTCAACGGCATAGAAATCCTGGGCCTAGCTGAAATACGATGGACAGATTATGGGAAACTTAGAACATCTGACAACTTCACCCTTCTATACTCGAGGAAGTCGACTAATAATCAACCAAGAGCTAGCGGAGTCGGCATTTTATTACAAAGCTTGCAAAAAATGCAATGTTAGAGTGAAAACCACATTCAGATCATATAATTGAAGCGCGATTTCGTACAAGAACCAGAAACCTCACAATTATACGGTGCTATGCATCCACGGAGGCTTCCGGGCTTGTCGCAAAAGAAGACTTACAACAGTCTAAATACTGTGTTGTCAAATGTTCGCCAGGGTGACAGTGTTATTCTGTCAGACGACTTTAATGCGCAAGTCGTCTACGACAATACATCTCTCCAAAATGTGATGGGTACGCACGACATAGGCCAAATGACTGAAGACGGCAAACTGCTTACAGAAACTCATAATCTTGTGAGCCACACTTTAAGCAGAAAATGGAGGGATTCACTACTACGTCGCAAGTGACCACCATCTTCTAATCGCAACTGTACGCTTTAAGATCGCAGCGATAAAGAAGGACATTACGCGATCAAGGAATTTTAATGTTTCCCGACTACAGGCAAATGATGTCGCCACGGCGTACATAAACTCCTTAAAAACGGCTGTAAATAGTATCCCTGTCGACGCACGCAGCTCGTGTAGCGCCGTCAAAGACATAATTCTATCCTCTGCTAATGATACCAACGGTTTCGTCACCACCAATGTCCGACGGACACACAACAGGCTAAACCGCATGGTAAGAGAGATAGAGATAGGCGGAGGCGTATTGATGATATAGCATCAACTGGCAAGTGAACAAACCTCAGCGGAGACTTACACAAGGCAGCTAAGCTCCTGACAAACCCACTTTTTGTATCCGTTAAACCACTTAAAGATGAAAATTACACTTTGGTTACGGCAAAAGATAGGCAAATTGAGATATGGAAAAGTTTCTATACTAACCTTCTCTCTCACGAGGATTGAAGCGATGGATTGCAATGTAACTGCACCGCACATAATGCTAACGTAAATCCGCAAACTCAATGCCCTCCAATACGTGAAATAGCTGACCCTATAACGGCTCTTAAATCAAACAAAACGCAGAATTGCTGAAGGTAAACCCCGAACTAGAGCGACGCTTCTCAACCCCATCATCAAAAGAAATTGGAAGAGCGGTCACCTTCTTAGCGAGATAAAGGAAATCGTCGTAGTCAAGCTATCAACAAAAGGTGACTTTTCAATTTGCTCTAATTGGCGAGGTAAAAAACTTCTGTGCAGTATCAACAAGACTATAGCGTATATCATCAAAAACGCTTATTACGCCTTATGCCGCAAAGAACAAGAAGGCTACCGACCTCATTAAGCGTCTAATAATAGTGGAGAAAAGTGTTGAGTATCGGTCTCCTTTGTAGTTTACGTCACAATGAAATTTGGACTGATCTTCGATGCAAAGGCTTCCCCGAAAATATTATTGATTTGTTAAAGTGTCTTTACCATGAAACGAGCTGCCGTATATTATAAGAAAACTTTAAGAAAACTATGCGAATAAATACTCGTTTCAACTAAATGACACACCTTTGGAAGATGTACAATCCTTCCTTTACTTAGGTTGCATAATCTCAAGTACCGGTGGGAACGTGGCAGATATTGAAACTCGATTCAAAAAATCACGACAAGCAACTTAAGAACATATATAGAACTCCTCTTCAAGCTCACGTCGGAGAAAGATACGAATTTTTAACTCTAACGTAATTGCATTTTTTCCTATATGGGTGAGAAACATGGAAAGCGGCCCCGCAACTTCTACAATGCCTGCAAACTTTTACTAACCGATGTCTGCTAAAAAATTACTGACCGAATGCCAGATTAAGAGCACTGACAAAGCAAACACCAATTCATTTAAATATTATGAGACGGAAGTGGGACTGGATAGGCCACACACTTCGGAAGGCTCCTAATGATATCGCTAGACAAGCCATCGATTAGAATTCGCAGGGCAGCCGTAGAGGAGGTCGCCCGACCCACACATGGAGAAGGACATTGGAAACAACGGAAGGAATTGGAGTGCAATTAAAAATACGTCATTAATTACACTAAGTTTTAAAAATGTTGTTGCTACCTTATGCTCCTCAGAGGAGTAAAAGGAATAAATATATGTATATATTGATTAATCAATCAAATTAATCGTAAATATGTATGGTTAATCCAAATGTATGATTAATCAAAATGTATGGTTAATCAATTATTCGATTAATCAGGTTGCCTGATTAATCAATTCCCTAATATTTGCAAAGATTAAAGCTTTTAATTATAAAATGATGTAGAACAATTTATCTTTAGGGCGTGTTGTGAAAGTTTTTGTTGGTGAATTTGTTTGATGCGGTGGATTTCGTCCTTTATCACAGGTATTTTTAAATCTCTATGTATATTCCAATTTCGCATACACCGGTGCGCCGGTAATTACTCGTAGTATAGTATTTTTGACTGTACTCTTTGGATAACTTCGATGTTACTTTTACTAGCATTGCCCCATAGTTGAGAACCGTTTGAGAATTGACTTAATTACAATGTTGTATATTTGAATTTTGTAGTCCAGTTTTAGTTTCGAGTTCGAATTGAGCAGCCAATGTAGTTGTTGAGTCTTCAATTTAATCTGAGTTCTCTTAGCTTCAAGATGTCTTCTCCACGTCATCCTGCGATCAAGGTGTATACCTAAGTATGTAATTTCGTCACATAATGGAATCGGTATGTCGTTTAGTTTTATTTCTGGGCAGGTTTTTGTGTTTAGAGTAAACGTAACTTGTTTGCTCTTTCTTTCGTTTACTCTTATTCTCCAGTAAGCAATCCAAGTTTGTATTGTTTGGAGATGGTAGCTAAGAATTTTTGCGGCTGCAACTGAATCTTTCTAGCAGCTCAGTATTGCAGTATCATCAACAAAAGTGGACGTGAGCAAGCCCGTACTAGTTGGGACAACGCATATTTAGAAGCTTGTTTTATTAGATATCTCAATAGCTAGCAGATATTACAGCCTGTTTCTCTATCTCGAACGAAAAGCTAAGCGAACGAAAATCAGTCACTCACATTGGACTCAAATTCGGTTTCTCTAAGTCGAAATTTTCGTTAGCTTGACTTCATGTTTGTTCATAAGTGACAGTACGATCGAAATAGAGAAACCAAAATTTGTTCTGAAACATTTTATGTTTTCATTCGACTTGAAACGACAAGATTGTGAAACCCAAATCAACTTTCTTTCGCCTGGAACACAGGCTGTTAATGCTGAGAATATTTGTGGCAACCGTCTGCGGGGGTCCAAAAATTGTGTCGATTATTTATGAGCAGTGAGCAGGCAATGGAAAAATGTAATTCACTTATTTTATTTTATTTATTTTATTTCACACTCGCCATTATTTATTCAGATTTGTATTTTGGTACAAAAGACATATGGCCTCTTTGTAAATGCACCATTGCTCCGCATCTGATGCGCATCTAGCATCGCTGATGCCAATCAGCTGATGCAGATGCTTTTTTGATGTACATTTTATTTGGCAATGCTAAAATGGAAAATTTCATGCTGAATTTACTTATAGTATGCGAAGAAGAAATCGGATTAGAGGAAGGTGCAGTAATTGAATACCTTGTGACATAAACTTCATCGAAATCGTAAAAAAAACTCCCACACCGTCGAGTTTCTTCCCGATTCCTTATTCAAGTTTTTTATCCTTTAGTACGTCGTTTGCAAATTGAGGAGCTTCCTATTTATTTGTTTCTTGTTTAGGTCCAAACTATGTCCTGTATTTTTAATTTTTCAATTTCTCTTCCCCAGAAAACTAGCGTTTTACCTCCCGGACGGGCGCGGAAAAAGTCATACACCCCAAAGCAACATGTTAGTTCCTTGTAGATGAAGATTATGTGGCCAGCACTTCATCATATATTTATATGATGCAAAATTGCAGAAACTTTGCGCATGCAACTTTTCCATATTTTGAATTTACGAGCGTAATGCATTTTCGAATAGGTCCAAACTTAATTAATGTGCTTCAGATTTTAATTTATGTACAGACGGCGCAAATAATAACTTTATTACTAAATAAAAAAAAAATATTTTGAGTGATGGAAATATTTATTTGGATCTTTACAATTTGTTCTGTTAAGTAGAAAAGATGGTATCCGTCAAGTGGCTGCCGCCAGTGTTGATACACTTTTGTGCCTGTTTCATCGCAATTTGCATGACTCCGCAAGATTTCGGTTAATAACTGTCCGTCTACCTGTCGAATATTCTCCTTAAGCTTTGTGATTGTCTGAGGCTTGTTGGTATGTTGCGACCTCAAGTATACCCAAAGAAACAAGTCGGATGGTTAAATCGGTCGATCTTGCTGGCCGTGCCAAATCGCCAAAACGGGGGATTACGCGACCAAGAAACGCATCCTTCACAATATCCATTGTGGCTCGTGCTGTATGTGCTGTTGCACCGTTTTGTTGCAACCACATATTCACCAAACCCCGCTCATGCAATTCCGACAGTAAGAAATCGTTTATCATGGCCCTGTAGCGTGAAATAATTCAGTGGTTGAAGGAACTTGCGACTTAAATTTAAATACAAATTGTAATTATTATTCGTGAAATGTATTACTTTGGTAATGGTTTTATGCATGAGGGTTCTATGCCACAGCTGATCAACCTTACCTGGCGTTTACACGGGACAGTTTTGCTCCGACAGTAGAAATACATTCACACATTTTTACTACCAGACTTACAATTCTCACTTGCCTCGCCACTGTCTCTGATTTTTCAACGACAGTAACTTCGGCAAGAGATTTGACATACACGGCCAGATCATGGCTGAACTAGTAAAGGTTGGCGCATGCATTAGAACAACTGATTTTGCTTTCTTATGACTCCATCTGTTAAATTCAGTGTATTTTGTTGTTGTACTTTTTTGTTTACTTTGTTTGTTCATCATGAAACAAAAACTAAATGCCTGTTGTTGGTTCACACAATTACAACAAATCCTACTGCGTCAACCTCTACTAGTTCAGCCATCGGCCATATCGGTGACTTTTCGTAGTAATTTGAGACAAAAGCAAAAACATCGCAAGCGACTTTACAAATTGGGAAATATTTTTGTATTTGAAAATTTTGCAAATTTTTATTGAAATATTGTTTGACAATACAAACATATAAACATGAATACATGTCTAATTTTGCAGAGTGCATCAGTTCCATTGTAATTTGGAGAAGTAAGACAAAATACAATGGCAAAAGAGCGAAGAAACAAAAAATCAGAGCACGAAATACGACACGATACGACGCTGTCGGCGGTTGCTTAAAACTGTACTGTCTTTATAACTGTCTGTCCCGTGTAAACGCACAGTTAGGGTGCGTACAGAGTGGCCGCTTGTTGCCGAGCCGAGCCGACTGACGCTTTTTGCGAGAACCGACGCGAGAAACTGGTGCTATACAAATTAGTACAAATAAGCGCGAACAGGTCACACAAAATCAACGATTATTGGTCAATAAAATCGACACAATTATTCCACGCTCTTGCGGAGTATAGCGCTCCGTTGCTTGCCTGTTTGTATACTGGAGCTGTCAAGTTCACAAATGTCAAATATGATTGACATACGACACCATTTTCAAAAATTATATCATCTTGTAATAGGGTGATTAACTTTGCGCCACCTTCTATTTATATTATCAGCCCGATTCTGAATACTCCCCGGGAGATAATTCCCGGGGAATAATTTTTTCCCGGGAATAAAATCCTATTCTAAACAGACGGGGAATAGAATAATAAGGGAGAGAGAATTGCGAATTTTCGAAGTCAGCTGTTTTGCTTTATGACGTTTGGTTTTGGTTGTTAAATGCAAATCATTTTAAGCAAATAAAACTTAATTAACAATCAAAATAAGTGAAAATGTACACCACAGCCTTTAGAATGGCAGCAGAAGAACGACCGGGAGCAGGAGAAGCAACAACAAACGTTTGCAAGGAGATAGTTACACGATGCGACGAATTCACTGGAGCTGCCGCAAACTTTGTAAGTAAATATGGGAACGTACATATTTACTTGGCTAAACTCTAGTTCAGGGGCATTTCTTGGAATTGAATAAAAATTTTATCATCAATATAGATTTTTAAGATGAGCTGAAATATATTTATTTTTTTGTTCGATCGGCCCATCTTCTTGAGATATGGGCTTGCAAAGCTTGAGTGTATAGTCGGCTATATCTCTGAAACTACTTTTCCGACGTTGCTGAAATTTATGTCATTAGAAAGGCCTTTTTAAACTCCACAAACGCGGTTAAAAATATTTTACTTTTTATTAACCCATTGTGGAATAATTTAAAAAAAAAATTTTATAACCTCACTTTTTTCTTTAAAACCATTCTTTTTCAAAAAAACCGTAGTGCTGCTACGTTTTTTCTAAATACCGGTAATAGAGAAGATTTCAGGCTTTCTTTCAAGGTATAATACGGCTCAGTAGCCCTTGAAAGACCGGGGATATAAAAAGTTCAAGTTTTGTTATCAAACTTTCAACATAATATGAGGAACTGTTTTCATAAAAATATCAAAAATTATTTTAAGAAAATTTGTACCCCCTGCCTGAGCCAAGGTGAAATATAAATTTAACGAGTTTCAAAAATTTATTTCCATTTCAACGTTACGGAAGAGATTAAAAAAAGGGCGCTGGTCCATATTTTCCGAAATATAGACCTCCATAGCTTGAATATATAATCGGGCATAAGTCAGCCATTTATTATCCGATCAGTACCATTACAAAGACCTTTTTAAACCCTATAAATCTGTGTATAAACATTTTTATCTATATTAACCAGTTGGTGCGAGTCCAACACCCGATTCGTGGCTTTGGCATAGTATTTTTGTGTTAAATCGCGCGATTTTTTGTAAATAGTTTTTTAATTTTGGTGCAAAAAGTGGCAAATGTAAAAGTTGTTTTCACATTCTCCATTTTATTGACATTTAGAATACCTACTTTTTTCCCGGGGAAATATTTCCCTTTTTCGAAGTTAGTTTAGAATAAGGGAAAAGGGAATAGGGAAAAAACTCCCAGGGAGATTTTATTTAGAATAGGGGAACAGGGAATAGGGAAAAAACTCCCCGGGAATTGCTATTGAGAATTGGGCTGTATATGAAATGTCAATTGATGTATGTATTTTTAATATCAAATTAAATTTTTAATATAAAATGGAATATTTAATTTCATGTGGAACTTTGAAATTTCAATTGCTTTTTTTAATCCGATTGATTTTTTCTTTAATTTCAATTGGAAATTTCAATTTCAATGGGATTTGATGAAACAGCTGTTGGACTTGGTAGTTGGAGTTCTTGTAGAAGTTGGAGTGTACCTAATGTGTTATATAAATCGATTTCGAATTCGAAACGGATTCGTCTCTTGGTGCAGTTTGACCTATAAGGAAACAATCTTCTTTTTCGGATCCGTCTCGTACCCGCGATGGCCTACATACTCGAATCCGTTTCGGGTTGTTTTTGCTTTAAATAAAATGGATTCGAGACGGATTAATTTTTTCTAATTTATCGGATTAGTTTTAATTTTCATTCTCAGCGAATTTTTATTTCAGTTTTTGTGTTTTAACAATTAAGATATTAATCTGCAAAAATGTGCCTCAAGAGATGTTTGGAACATTTCGTTTTTCCAAATCGTAATTTCACTGATTCGCTTTTTATGTTTTTACGGACTTGTAACGAGTTCAAAACGGATTTTCCAAATCGTAATTTCACTGATTCGCTTTTTTATGTTGTTACGGACTTGTAATGGGTTCGACAACTCATATTTCGCTTTTTATGCATTTACGGGGTTGGAACGTATCCGCATATGTTTTTGTGCACATTGGGTGACAATAAGTGACGGAAGTAAACCATATTTTAAATACATTTAAATCATATTTATATATACATATAGACGTTTGATTGGTGATAATGAATTTTTAAATTACGTTTGATTAATGATAATAGTGGTCTTCATGAAAGCTCGAAAGAACCTCGTAAACTCGAAAACATCGTAAACTTGCACAGCAAATGTCAAAACAAACAAATTTCCCATACAAAGCGACTTGCACAAAAGTGGAAAGTTTTCGAAGCAAATTTGCTGAGCAAACCTGGAAAAAGAAACGTGTAAATTTTTGATTTTCAATGTCAATATTTTTGAATTGAAAAAAAGAGAGGGTTTTTGGATTTATGTGAAAAAAATAAAATAATGGAATAGGTAAAGCATATACTTTTAATTTTACTCTGTTTATTTACTTTATCAGGCTTTTTTTGACAATTGCTGCATAGATACACTGAACAACTTTATTTGGTACCTCATGAAACGCTTCGGAGCAAACTTACGCTGAGCAAAAGTTCTAGGTTTTCTTGTTTGCATGAATACCGCTAATGTCTTTCAAATTATGTTTGATTTTGTTTTGTCATCTAAAAATTGAAGTCAATGGAACTCCTATTATTCCAGTGACTTTCAAAGGTTTCATTTTGGTATATTACTTTATGGCAGAATCCACACTATTGGTATATTACTTTATGGCAGAATCCACAACAGAGGGAAGATCACAATAACATGCGGCCGCATCGTTCGGCCAACCACTGTATAACCAACAACGTCATGTATAATATTTTCCACTGACTTTTCACTCGAAACAAAAGTCGTCTAATTAAATTTCGTAAAATGTTGAAAAAATATTTAACCTAACCACATTCCTTAATTAAATTTCGTACTGTGAATAAATTGGGTTAAGCTTTTCCGCATTGTTTCTTATTAAAATGTCTAAAGCACGCGAACACACATTTTTTAAGCTCCACAAAGTCATGACAACATCGTCGTTATTTAGTACTACTTACAGCCTGATTGTATTTCCCTTTAGTTTATTTACTATTTTATATAAGTGTGTCATTTGCACACTGCTAGAGGACTAACTAGGACTATAAAGCTGCTGGAAGGGCGTAAGGGCCCTATTATTATAACTGCCAAGTCTATTGCATAAATTTATGTATGTGCTTCGCAGACTTAAAGTTCTTGACTCAATTTTTCTAATTATTGTTTCTTATAGTCTTGAATAGTGAACCAATAACATGGTCACACCATAATTTTGTTTACAGTATGTATGAATACAGAACAGTATGAATTTTAGTATGGCGAAGAAAACCTAAAATATAGCCTATAGCACTCTGTGATAACGTAGCATTCTACAGGTGAAATAATTTTTAAAATCAGATGAGTAGTTTCGAAGATTACCCCCTACATACAAACTCACAAACACTTCCTTTTTATAATATTAGTACAGAAGTATAGATAAATATATAGCTGGGATGTAATGATTGCACGGCAGTATTAATCTTGACCCTTCCCAAACGTATGTATGTACATTAGACTGACTCACAAAAAAAAGTGTTTTTGTTCCACCCCCTGAAATGTACCTTGACTTGTTTTTTGATGATTCCCAAAATATTTCGCGTCTAGGATTAAAACCCCGTGAGTTGGACCGTTTTTAAAAAAAGGCTTTTTTTGAGTTTTTCAAAGATTTTTGATAGTTAACTAAAGATAATATGTGCAATATTAGCATCATAGGAAAACATTTTTAAAGACGCATCCAACGGTAAAAAAAAACATGCCAACAAATGTTCTGCCAAGGCCTTTTTTTAAAGATATTCTGCAAAAAAAGTCTTTTTTTTAAAAACGCTCCAGCTCACGGGGTTTTAATCCTAGACGCGAAATATTTTGCGAATCATAAAAAAACAAGTCAAGGAACATTTCAGGGGGTGGAACAAAAACACCTTTTTTGGCCCCATATAAAATGAGTCGGTTTAATGTACATACATAATTAATTTCGAAAATCTTAAGAAGTTTTGGTAAAGTAATAATTTCTAAAGACAATTAAAAAAATATAACATTATGGTGGAAAGATTGTATTTTATTCATATACAATATTTATTCTTTAACAATTCATTGCACATTTGTCGGTTACGAGCAGCCGCCTCCCCAATATTATGTCGAAAGCACCTCCATTTTTTAGTTGTCCCAAAGACGAGAATTGTGTTTGTCGATAATCAGCTGGCTTCTATGAATCTTTCTCGTTTTATAGTCGGTCAAATCAGATATCTTTTTTGTTTACCTTTTATCCATTGTAAAGGAAAGAAACAATTTATACGCACTTGGAACATGCACACATCATGTGTCAATGCCGTGCTCATAAGCAGCGATTGTCACGTTGCACGCAGTCAGCCGCCTGTGTCAGCGACGACAACGACAACTGCTTGGTCGATTTGAATTTGAATTCAACGTGTAAACCCACAGGAGAAACATAAAATTAAAGTGTTTTCCTCATGTACACACCAACACAATAAATTGTCGTTTTTTTTTTATATTGTCCACTAAATAATTTTGTTAAGCTCATTTTAAAGCTTGTGGAGAATTTCCTATGAACGTGAGTTCTATGGGCGTTGGAACGCCAAACAACGAAGGAGAAAGAAACAAATTATGAATTTAACTAGGAAAGTCATAAGGAGAACTGATGGTTTTGTTTTAAAAGTAGAAAAAGAGACCAGAAAGGAAAAGAGAATGAGAAAAGCTTCATTAATCAACAGTTTGAATCACGGAAGTTTTTTTCATTCTTTATTTTTAGACTTAACAGGTAAGCCCAGCGGATCCACACACAACTTTGTGTACAAGCATGCTCATTGTTCTGTTGTCCAAGAGCTATTCAGTCTCGCTGTAGGAATCGTAGCTTTTGTTGTTATTACATTTAATACTTGAAACGATTGGCTGTTGCGACTGCGCGATATTGCCCCTCATTCTTGAAATCTTAAAGACTGGCTTATGTTCCTTCAGCGCGCTTTGCCGGTTCTCCTCGCTATGTGGCGATTTTCTATTCCATTCTATATTTTATCCTAAACTAGAAAGAAAAAAAGAAAACTGGTTGATTGCTTAGATATATTTTTGTTTTTTTGTTTTGTATTTCAAAATTTGGCTATGGTGGCTTTGGATTGTTGTCATCATCATCATCATCGTCATCAAAATCATTATAGCGATGACTGTAACCACCAAATATTTGGATGAATATTGGGTATGCAGAGTGTTGTTGCTTTTTGCCTTTAAACAGCTACACTTATCACGTTAGTAACCTGAAACGAAAGAACCAACAGAACTGTTAACATTATATACATATGTATGTATGTACGTGCTGCATACTTATGTATCTATTTTGATTTTGATGAGTGAAATTCTTTATATTTCATTTCGTGTTTATAACCGTTTTATGTATAAATTTATCGAAATGTGATTCTTTCTCCATTTTCGGAGTTTTGTTTGTGTGTGTGGAATACCCTACCTGCATCTAAGGTGGTGATGGCAGATTGTGACGTATGATTCACGGCTAGCAAACAAAGTTTACTTACTAGCTTTTAGCAAAAAAGATTGTTGATTTAGTAAAGCCGAGTTCACTAAATTGTTTTTGAACTTAAGACTTTATTTTTGTCTTGAAATTCTTACTTACAAGTTTCACAGACCATTTGTTATATTTTTCTCCGCCAACGGTTGAAATTTTTATCTGGCATTGCGTTGTTTTTTTTGTCTGGTCCGTGCTTTAGGTTACCTTGTTGCTTAAGCTCCGTACTCAGTTCTTGAGAAATTTTCGCAGAAATTTAGTCATTTATCCCTAAACGGAAAATTTTGTTCCGGAGACTTACCACACATCTTTGATTTACCTTGCAAATATTTCATTAATAATTCCTCTTCGAACTCCATTTTATTTTAAGTCATGTGGTATTACTTTAGTTTGTTCTAAAAGTGCAAAAATTCCGGCCCCAATGAAAAATTTGAAAAATTGTTGTAATTTTTTTTATACGCGTACTTCTTATGGCAACGAAAATTTTGGAAAAACCGAATACAGAGCTTTGAAGCGAAATTTCAGTTTTACTGATGGTTTCAAGATGGATATTGTATCTGAGCCGGACTCTTGAGCGAGGAACTTCAACTCTGCTTTTATTTAAGAGGGTTTATATTCCCTTCTTGTTCAGGTGGGCGCGATAAAATCCACGCCATTTTCTCTTGGTAACATTTTTAAGTATAAATAATCCAAATTTTGGATTATATATTGGTAAAACAAAGGCCTAATAACAAAATAATTTTTATATTACACATATATTTCACACATCTATAGTGCCAAGTCCTGGCACTTGGTTTCAAAACTGTCCAAGTCCACAAACTTGATTCTCAATACGTCAAATCACCTGTTTACATTGTAGATCTGCCTGTGAAAATTAGTTTCAGATGTCAAACCGAACAGCTGTTATGCATATGTATCACCTCCCCCGCCAAATAATGTGGAACTATTGTTCTTTGTTCTTTACTCGAATTTTTTAAAACGTGCAGTACTTTGGAATCAAAATTAGCTAAGTCCAGCAACTTGGTATGAAAACTGGCCAAGTCCATTTTTTTCAAACATTAGTTTTGATTTTTCTGTAGCAAAAGTCGCCAAGTCCATGTTCTGGGTATCAAAACTGGGCAAGTCCAAACTTGTTTTCTTCATAACACAGACAAAATAAGACAAAAAAAAAAGCGGATTCCAATGTGTTTCGAGCTGTCTTCTATAAGGTTATCGAGAGGGTTACTAGTTGGATTTATTTGACGAACAAAGACAGCAGTACTCGTTTTTTGTTAATTTTGCAAAAGCGTGAAAATTGGACTTGGCCGGTTTTGCAACTAGGCGCCTGATATTTCAGACTATTCAATGTTTCCGTTCTTTTTCAGTCATATTAATAATCACCAAGATTTTTTTATTTTTTAACCAACATTCAGTCACTGACCGTTTAAAAAGTCAACATCAATTTAAATGGGGTTTTAACAAAATAATTCTAGGCAACCTTTATCCCGTATTGTCCAAATAGGCTTAGGGTGCATAAGAAGTCGAGTACTCTCGCATTGCTCTGCCTTTTTGCCAGCATTACAAACGCTTGGTTTTCTTTTGTATAATTTTTGTTTTTATGTTTATTGTTTTTTTTTGTGATTCATATGGGTGAGAATATTGTTTGTTGTCATGTTATTTTCTTTAATTTTGCTTTGATATTCGTTATTTTACTAAGTTTCTTACTTTTGTGTTCTTCCAATTCCTATTTGTATGCATGTAGTATATTTTTCATATTTCTGTTTTTATTAGTGCTTATGCTGAAGTTCATTTTACTTCTCACATTCCCATCCTTTTTAGTATCACCTGTTAATATTGTTTTTATTTTTGACGTGTGTGTTTGGGGTTTTTGTTTGTTTCTTTCGGGATTTGTTTGCATGAAATACATACGTATGTATGTATGGACTGTTCACCCCACAGTATAGGCTTCCATTGTTGTTCGTGGATTAACCCAATTTCATGCCAAAGCGAATTCGACATAACCCACCATCGGTTTTGGGCGAATTTTAATGTTGTAATTGTGTAAGAGGAAATTTAAGTTAGTATTTTCCATAGACTAATTACTATACTAGACTCAACATTTCTCTCAGCAAATTTATGGCATTTGGCTTGGTGTGATATAAACATTGGGTGTCGAAAAGAATTGCTTCAATGATAACAGATAGAGGCAATGGTTCAAAACAACCAACCAAATAACAACCACGGGTGTTAAAATTATTGTGTTAAATACAACACAAATGTATGCTAACATTAACAGTTAATAAAAAGTGTAAAATTCAAAGTTTTTCATCAAAACGACATGAAAAATGAAAACCAGAAGATATTGTAATTCCACCTGGTGTATGTATGTCACATTTCGTCAAACATATCTCTATCACACCGACCGCATCACGAAGAGTGTGAAAGGAAACGTCAGATGAGTTAAATATTCTCTCTAGTAAGTTATACTATATGGTATTTTCAATCATTTTTCGTTTCCATTAAATTGTTTAAACTTAACTTCTATTCAATTGAATTAAATACTAATATCGATATATGTAGTTAATTTTTATATCATAGAGTAATGACGTATAGAGTAGCCAACTCTCAGTAAATTGATGACATTTGGTATGTTGCAGATGGGCGGTTGGATGTTGGAAAGTATTGCTTTAATAATACCAGATAGAGGTGGAGTTACAAAATATGTGCACTTAACTTTTTCCTGTCGTTTTGGTGTAGAACTGAAAAATTTAAATATATTTTGCACTTTTTTATTGACTTTTATCGTTGGTATACATTTGTATTGTATTTAACACAACTAGTTTGCCACAAAAACACGAAATTCGGTTGTTCTTCCTATGTTGATCGCTGTATACTATTGTCACTATTACTTCGTTTACACGACACTTTAACACGAGTGAACTCGACTCGTGTGAGTACGATACGCAAAAAACCCGCCAGTTTATACAACTCAAGAAAACAGTGTTGAGTAGACATATGGTATGTCACTTTGAATACGTACAGAAAACAGCTGATAACAGAATGTTGCCTACATTCCATTTGTATCAGTTGGTATTCACCTAAACAGAATGTCGGCGTTAAAAATGTGCTTAGCGTCGTAGTCAAACGTTGTCAAAAAGTGGAAAAATGAACATTTTGACTCAGCTCAGAAACTTTTGGCGATGGTAAAAGTTTAGTGTAAACCAGAGATTTGTAGCTAATCCACATTTATCCCGAAATTGTAATAAAATAGAAAAATTTCCAATTTCATGTTTCGTAAACTGAAACAGGAGCGCTTAAAAGTTTTTTTATAGTGGGTACCCTGGTTAAGAAGGCATAAACAAAAAGCATCTGTTAGAATGCGTATTGGCAAAGGATGCGTTTATTTGGACACTGAACACGAGTTGACATTCGTTAACACGAATGTAAAAGTTGATTCTTGTCGACACGCTCAATTTTTTAGATACGGTTATGGCATGTGTTTATGGCTGCGTATCGAACTCACACGAGTCGAGTTCACTCGTGTTAAAGTGTCGTGTAAACGAGGTATATGTGGTATTATTGAACCCATATTTCTACCATCCAATGTTTACTTTCCATCGTACCTATGACGTTAAATTTATTGAGCGAATAAAACCTTCTATGGTATGTGTTATTCTATGCCACTAATAGTGTGAAATGAAATGTCAGTTGAGAAGAATGGCGGCTCTGTATGACATTGCTCTATGGTTTATATGGTTATTTTGATTTTAAACCGAACGAGAGGTTAATATTGCCCGTAAACTTCGTCGGTGGTGCAATGGCTAGTGTGCGCGGCTCTTGTACATGAGATCCTGGGTTCGAACTCTGCTCTGACCACCTTCAAATTTCTTTCGGCGGCGGTCACCTCGCATAGTGACGGCGACACTATCGAGTATATAGCCATGAAAAAGATTCTCAAAATACCGTTCGGAATCGGTGTAAAACTGTGAGTCCCAATCAGTGAGTGAAAACTGGAAAGCGCACAGCTCAGTGATTGTGAGAAGTTCTCCCCGGTCCCTTCATCGGATGTAATGGGAAACCATTTATTTTATTTTTTAAACTTCTAACACTTGCTACGTTTTTATTTGGCCAGTCCGATTTATTGTCGTTTGTACTTACTCAAGGTAATTGGACCTAAATTTTGTAAAATAAAATTCCTTTTTATTTATTTTTTCCCAACGTTTCGTCTATATTTGCAGACTTCTTCAGGGAAATTTGTAATATTCATTTCAGTACAATACATATAACATGTTAAACATTAAATTAATATCACATAAATTTAAATGATTGCTATTGCATAGATAACACTTAAATGAGCAGTGTCTAGCATGTTTCTATACTTGGCCACTGCTTAGTCAAGTATTGATTCATAACAGTTTCCATCTATTGGCTAACATAGGTTAGGTTTATGACTAAGAGGCAGTATATGACTTCATTATATCCACTGCACACGGAGCTCGGCCGACCGATTGTGACTGTCCCAAACGGGTTCAGCTGGGGTCGCCTGAAGCTAGGGGTAGGTCAAAGCCGGTTGACGCCGACTTTGACAGTAGTGCAGGAGTTGTTGGTGTGCCTTCTAGAGGCAGCCGGAAGAGGGGTACAAGTGGTGCCCAGGCAGTAAGTGAAGGGGGTGCTGCTGGTAGTAGCACCGCCAAGTTGGTTGCTGGCACCAGTGGTGTCGGTGTGAAGAATTTGGCTGAGGAGATGAGGAGTACAATAAGTAAGGTTGGAGAGGTTCTGCGTGCTGCTGGTACGCCGAAAGCCGTGTCGAAGGGTTCGCTGCCAGGTGTACCTGTTGGTACGGCAGCCCCCGCCAGTAGCGATGGTGGTCGAGGCCGTAGCCGCGTAGGTCCTAGTGGACTGGGTGACGTCGGTGCTGCCGTAGAGCGGACACAGGCGGTCACCCGTAGGTTGGTCTCCGATTTGATGGAGGCCAATGTTAGTAAGGATTTGGTTGCGAAGGTCCTCGGTTACTCTTCGGAGTACGAGGCACTCGTAGTAGGATTGCAGGCTCAAAACGAGCGCCTTCGGGGCCGTCTTGATGCTAAGCCCAGGGAGAGCAGTAGGAGTGCCGTTCGATCCGCGGTTCCCACCGCGCCGGCAACGTTCCTCGCACCGGCTCCAGTGGCGACTGCCCCTGTAGCTGTGGGAGAAGGTTGTTCGGTAGTCACTGCACCGGTTGTGAAGCCCGTCGAGACTTGGTCCTTGGTGGTGCGGGGCCGTCAGGGCCAAACTGCCAAGGATGTGGCTTGCAAGGTGGTGAGTGAGGTGGGTCCCACTTTAAGAGAGCATGTCCATGAGATCAGGGCGCTTCGTGGTGGTGGCGTATTAATACGCACACCATCTGTAGCGGAGCGTGCGGGTATTGCCAAGAATACCAAGTTTGAGGAGGCTGGGCTCACCGTTACGGTGCCTGATAGCTCGGTTGTGCGGGTGGTCGTCCAAGGGGTCGACTCGAAGATTACCCATGACGAGTTCATGGGTGACGTCTTCGAGAAAAACCTCAAAGACAGGATCTCGCTCGATGAGTTCAAGAGTGGTGTCCGGCTCACTAGTCGGTCGTGGGACAGTTCCAAGACCGGAACAACGAACGTTGTTTTGGAAGGGCGGGCTTCGGCCCTTGAGCCCTTGCTGGCATCGCGTCGTTGTTACGTGAAATGGTTTTCGTTCCGCGTACGACCGTTTGATCGGGTACCAAGCTGTTTTAGGTGTTTGTCGTTTGATCACTACGTTAGGGAGTGCAGATGGAAAGAGAATGCCTGTTCTCGGTGTGGTCAGCAGGGTCACTGTGCAAGGGATTGCGGTAACGCAATTCACTGCAGAAACTGCGCTTTCCAGGGGAGACCCTCAGCTCATCGTATGATGACTGAGGACTGTCCCATGTATAGCGTCATGCTGGCCAGAGCGAGGGCTAGACATTAAGTATGGGACACACAATCTTACAAATAAATTGTGGTAGGGCTATGTCGGCAATGTGCGAGGTAGGAGAGGTAATGGTAGAACGACTGTAGTTTTGCTCTCATTCAGGAACCTGCTAGTGGCCATGGTGTCATTACAGGTTTGCCTGCGAGTATGCTGGTCTTCGCTGATTTGAGACTTAACTCCGCGGTGGTCGTGAATGACGGTAACGTAGAGTGTACCGTAGTTTCTAGGACCGACTTGGGGGTTTGCGTGTGCGTAGAAGGGGGTTTCGGACGGTTATTTTTGTGTAGCAGTTACTGCAAGTTTTCTGAGCCTTTAGAGCCGTATTTGGCATATATGGACACGGTACTACTACTTGCGAGTAGTAACCCTATCGTCCTAGGGATAGACGCTAACGCATCAAACCCGCTGTGGTTTAGCAAAACCCCCAGACTTTCGACTGGGTCGCAAAACCATTACCGGGGAGAGATGCTAAGTGAATGGATTGTTTCGGGCCGTCTTCATGCCTTGAATGAGCCGAGTGAGCAGTACACTTTTGATAATGGTAGAGGAGTTAGCGATATAGATGTGACGATTGCGAATAGCGCAGCTTTGAGTACGTTTCAGTTTAGTTGGAGGGTCAGACCGTCCGTAAGTGATCACAATTACATTGTAATTGATTTCACTTACGAACGGACTGAAGTTAGCAGCTTAGACATCGTGCGGTGGCGCACCAGGGATATGTATGGTGAATTCGTCGCAGCTGAGGCTAGCGAGATTCCAATAGAAGTCTTTCGTCGTAGGACCGTAGATGAGCAAGTCTCATGTTTACGCGAAGTTGTTCATAGGGCTAACGACGATCTCCTTGAAAGGTGTCGCAAGAAAACTTTGAGGAAATTACGATGGTGGACACGTGAGTTGACACTCAAACGGAGGGAAGTGCGCCGTCTCACGAAATGTTTCCAGAGGGGCAAACGGAACGAAGCTAGTGATCTTGACCAGCTCAGATCAGCGTATAAAAGTTGCCTCAGCGATTACAAGGATATGCTTGTAAACGTGAAAGAGGAAGATTGGCGACAGTTTGTTGCCTGCCATAGGAATGATCCTTGGGGTCATGTGTATAGAATCTGCTTTGGCAGAGGTAGGAGGACAGATCTCTCCGGGTTGAAAGATGGCGATGCCATTCTTACTTCCTGGAGTGATTGCGTCAAAGTTTTGATGCGGGAGTTCTTTCCGAGAGCGGAGGCAGTGGCCTCTTCTTCTGGGGAAGTTGAGACTATTGCACCCGAGCTGGAAAGATCAGAGATCGCAGAAAGCATGGCGTTGGTTAAGTCGCGAAAGTCACCTGGTATGGATGGAATAGCTGGAGAGATGTGTAAAAGCGTCTGGAAGGCTTTTCCGGAATACCTAGAGGTTTTGTATGGGCGGTGTGTACATGAGGGATATTTTCCACGCGAGGGTCATTGTACTCTTGAAGTCAATCTATAAGGACAGGAGTAATCCTCGTTCTTATCGGGGTATCAGTCTCTTACCAGTATTTGGAAAAGTACTGGAGAGGATTCTGGTGCAAAGACTGAATGAGAGAGTCGCTGACAGCATGTGCCGTTGGCAGTTCGGCTTTGTAAGGGGCCGAAGTATTGAAGATGCCTGGGCGCACGTGAGGAGAACTGTTGTAGAGTGTACTCAGAAGTATCTTTTGGGTGTTTTCATCGACTTTAAAGGTGCGTTTGATTATCTGAGTTGGGCGAGCGTGGAAGAAAGACTAGCGGGGCTAGGGTGTCAGGAAGTAGCACTCTGGAGAAGTTACTTCTCTGACAGAAAAGCAGTGATAGTCGGGGCAAATAGTTCTGAATGTGTTGATGTGGTCCGAGGATGTCCACAGGGTTCCATTTGTGGACCGTTTGTGTGGAATCTGATGATGGATTCGCTTTTGCATGAGCTTGAGGCCGAATGCAAGATATGTGCGTACGCTGATGACTTGCTTATTATGGTCGAGTGTAGTTCTCGTTCCGAGTTGGAACAGCTATCCTCGGGTATGATGAGTATTGTCACTCGGTGGGGCGAGCGTGTAGGAGTTAGTTTGTCGGTGGAAAAGACAGTGACCATGTTGCTGAAGGGTAGTTTCAAGTCCCATTTTCCAATCGTGCGTTTGAATGGTGGTGGCACAATCCGTTACTCCACGGAGGTGAAGTACCTCGGAGTCACCATGGGAGAAAGGATGAACTTTTTGCCTCATATAGGGTGACTCCGCGAGAAACTGACGAGCGTTGTAGGAAAGGTTAGGCGTGTTATGAGGAGTGAGTGGGGTCTGAGTCGTCAAGCAGTCAGGACCGTGTACAGGGGCCTTTTTGTTGCCATGGCAACATTTGGGCTTTAGTCGACGGGGGTGACCAGTCCCCTACTTAGTACAAAGTAAAAACTGGAAGCAGCTTCACTGCGAAACTCGGACCAGAGAGTATGCCTATCTGGTAGCACGGGTGGTGTTGGCCCCCTTGTGGGAGATCGTGCTGGCTGTGGTTGCCACCAAAATCGCTGGTAGAGGCTATGTAGTTGCCTTGTATATCAGTTACTTGTAACGAAGTATGCTATGCGGGTGCATATCCTCGAAATATGGGATCCGTAGTATCTAGCCATGAAAAAGCTTCTCAAATTACCGTTCGGAATCGGTGTAAGACTGTAGGTCCCAATCAGAGAGTGAAAACTGGAAAGCGCACAGCTCAGTGATTGTGAGAAGTTCTCCCCAGTCCCTTCATGGGATGTAATGGGAAACCATTTATTTATTTATTTAATCAATTTATATATAAAAGGCAAGATTAATTGCTATGGCTTTTAAATAGTCTGTTTTATCCATACATTCTATGTTATTTTATACAGCCTTTAAATTTTGGTTTTTTGAACAATTTTTTTTTTGTTGCGGGGTTCAACGTTCCCCGGTTTAAGTTTTTCGATTGCCGATTTAGGAACTATCAGCTCTTTAGCCAGATTTTCGATCAGAGTGTAAAAACCGGCATGCATTTTGCCAACAACTTTAAGGCGTCTAAGTATGTCAAGCTTCGACAGAGTTTTGGGAGCGTGGGAAGTTTTCTTCTAGCAGCCCGACCAAAACTCGGTATAACAACGTCCTTCAATGTAATTGGAATTTATCCAACGAGCTATTTTTTTGGCATCTTTATCTGCAAAGTTGCGGTATAAGTCTTCATACCATTCCATTCGCAAGTTAGTTTGGTAAGACTGAAGAAAAGTTGCGAATAGGCCTCTGCGGTCTTGCGACTCATTAAGCAGAAGACTAAGGACACTATCTGGCCCTGAATGTAACCATGAATATTAAAAAGTTGAGTCATAATCAAAGTCACAACATGGAACGTGTTTTTGTTTGTCTTTAATTGATATGAAAATTTGCAGACTCATTTCGTATTTTTTTTTTGTGAAAAATTAGCGACGTTTTTTATTTTGAAGTAAATATTTCCCTATGTGAAGTAAGACTGAATAATTTATTTATCTATTTTAAAATATCCCGAATAATTGTACAGTTTTGGTTTTAAGAATCGCGCGATTTTCGCGATTTTGTAATTTGGGATTTTGTAATTCGGGATTTTGTGTTCGGGATTTTGTAATTCGGGCATATGACCCCAACCCCCATTAAAAAAACCGCGGACTACACGATTCTGTGAACAAATTACAATAGAATATCAATATTCTATATATAATCGTTCTGGGTGAAATATAATAACCGTATCTATCTAATTTACAAACATAGTACTACAGCTACAGAGCTGTTTTGTATTGAGTATTAAATCAATTCAAAAATAAAAACAGACACTGCCGGGAGAATAAGTAAGATAAATATTGGAATAAATATAATTTTCACACTTGAAAACTCACATGTTCAATTGTCAGTCAAGTCATATCGTATATTAAATGTTATTTGGTTATTTTATTACGTACCACCTACCCATCCATCCCTCGCCAAGTATGCGGTTAAGTTTTTTTCATTTTCTTTTAAAATTATGCGTTTTAGACTTGTCTGCCCTTTTAGGCGTCATCATCATTGTTGTTGTCGTCATCGCTTGCTTTTGTATTTGTGATTGCCTATTCTGTAAATCGATATGATATATGCAGATTTGTATAGTGATTAGCTTAACAGAGGAGGTGGTGGTTCAATTCTCTTTAGTTTTTTTTTTTTTGTTACAAAAAATGATTGAAAAATCACGTTTTGAATTGACAAGTCGTTTTATGGGGTTCATCACTAGACTTATGTTTTGTTCTAACCCGCACTGATTACATATGTATTGTTTCTTGTTTCTTTCGGCGAAGGTCTGAATAGTGCTACAGTCACGGCTTTTGAGAAAATTCTTTGGTTAAGAAATATAATTAATATTTGCTTAGATGCCATGATATGTCTTAAGTTAAATTAATTTTTGAAAATCATGTTACAATTAGCCCAACATTCTTAGCCGTTGGTCAGTGTTGGGGGCAACATTTTTCCGCAAAGGAAGGCTCTATTTTGTCAGTCATGCAATGGAAGTTATTGTTAACGCATCTTAAAATTTGTTGTGTATTTGGTTCTTTGAAGTAAAAACTCGTACCCATCAGCAGTAATGCTTTTCTTAATGCGCTGTCCGAATACTATTTTGAATTTAATACATTTAGTTATTTACAATTATAGTTTCATAAATGTTTGCTTGTTGTTTATAAGAATTTTGTAATTTTCTTGATATAATTTGTTAATATTTTTTACAAGAACAACAAAACTATATTGCCGCCTTCTCGAGTATAAAGTATTGTAAAACACAACAGCTGTTTTGTATACAATACAGACTGTTGTTATTTTTGCTTTATGCTATTGTAATTTTGTTTTTAGCCAATTGACCTTAATGCCTGGTATGGCTACAGTTGAGTTTGTTGTAATAGTTGTTTTTTTTGTAATTGTTCGTAGATAATATAATATTTAAAGCCGAAAATTTGTTTCATTGCAAACAAATATACAACCCGAAAAGATTTTAAATAATGACTTTAATAAGTAAGAACTACTTTTAAAATTAATTGTAATACAAATACATTCACATGCATGTGTTAGGCAACAAGTTTTTAACCCTTGTATCTTCAAACTACACTGGTATAATTAAACATGAATATGCATTTTTTCTATAGAAACTGCTCTGTGTGAAAATATAATCAATCGGCTGTATAAAGTTTGATTTAAGTTTAACAAATTGTGAATTTCGTATACAAAGAAGAAAAAACCCTGTCTCGAATATATTTCTATTAAAATGGGAATAAATATCTAAATACTTTATGTCCACATATTAAATGAACAATAATATGATGTTTTTCTTTTCTTTTTACAGACAGTAAGAACAATAGGAAAGTATACAACACACAATACCTTTGGAACACCGCATATACATCAGCCCTAGCTCCTCCAGCGTCTCCTCTCCTCGTCATCCTCGTGTAGAAATTTATTGAAGAAACATTGGATTAACAAACAACAAAAATTTATTACAATTAAACACACTAACTGTAGAGAATAGATATCATTGTTGAAGAGTGTAAGTATTGCTTGTATAGACGCTGTAAAAATGGATTAAACATATCATTAATAATTCGTTGTATTCTCATTCTAGAAACGCTGTTAAGGAGAAGCTTCACAACGTAACCTTTCAAAGAGGAACTAAATAGACACCAACATACATAAATATTCATATATTCCACTCTTACACACACTGAGACATCAAAATGGAGTTACGTGTGGGAAATAAATACCGTCTTGGTCGTAAAATTGGCTCCGGGTCCTTTGGTGATATCTATTTAGGCACAACAATCAACACAGGCGAAGAAGTTGCCATTAAATTAGAATGTATTCGCACCAAACATCCCCAATTACACATTGAGTCGAAATTCTACAAAATAATGAAAGGCGGTATTGGAATACCGCGTATTATTTGGTGTGGCAGTGAAGGTGATTACAATGTCATGGTTATGGAATTATTGGGACCCTCCCTGGAAGATCTATTCAATTTTTGCAATCGCCGTTTCACACTGAAAACTGTGCTCCTGCTGGCCGATCAAATGATATCGCGCATAGATTTTATACATTCGCGCGATTTTATACATCGAGACATTAAACCAGACAATTTCCTGATGGGTTTGGGAAAGAAAGGCAACTTGGTATATATAATCGATTTTGGTCTGGCGAAAAAGTTCCGCGATTCGAGAACAATGAAACACATACCCTATCGGGAAAATAAGAATTTGACCGGCACAGCACGTTATGCATCTATTAACACACATTTAGGTATCGAACAGTCA
Source organism: Phaonia tiefii (assembly GCA_963931995.1). NCBI lineage: Eukaryota > Metazoa > Arthropoda > Insecta > Diptera > Muscidae > Phaonia > Phaonia tiefii. The sequence goes on from OZ008367.1 coordinate 92,242,767, forward strand.
AGACGCGACGATCTGGAGTCATTGGGTTACGTATTAATGTATTTCAATTTGGGGGCATTGCCCTGGCAAGGACTAAAAGCCGCCAACAAACGCCAGAAATACGAACGTATTTCCGAAAAGAAACTATCTACTACAATAGTGTCACTGTGTAAAGGCTTCCCAAGCGAGTTTGTAAACTATTTGAACTACTGCCGACAATTGCATTTTGAACAGCGTCCTGACTATTGTTATCTACGTAAACTGTTTCGCAATCTGTTTCATCGTTTAGGCTTTACCTACGATTATGTATTCGATTGGAATCTGTTGAAATTTGGTGGACCACGTAATCCCCAAGCCCCGCAACAGGCCCAAGAAGGCAATGGACAGCAACAACAAGATGGCAATGGCCCGCAAACACCACAACAGCAGCCCCAACAACAACAACATCAGCACAATCAAAATCAGATCAGTAGTGCAGTAGCCACAGTTGGAGGCAGCGGTACACAACAGCTAATGAGCTCTGGCGGCGCAGGTGGCCAGACATTGGTTAGCAGTAGTGGCATAATGGGTGCAGGCTCGCAGATGCTTGTAGGCGGTGGCGGCGGCAATGGCGGTCTGACAATGGATGACTCAATGGCGGCCACAAACTCATCACGTCCTCCCTACGATACACCTGAGCGACGTCCTTCGATTCGCATGCGCCCTACACTCTAAATTTAGAAAAGTAAAATGTACACACGTTTTTCGGGGAATATTGTATACGCTATGTGGATGCGTGTGTGTATGTTTGCGTGCAAGTGTTAATGTCACCCTGCTCCTTCTCTATCCCCGCCTCACATGCCCTTCCCCTCATCTAGTTTGTAGGAACTTGTATATTTTTAGATGTTTTTATTAATTTCATTATTAACAAAAAGAATACGCAATTATAAGATTTTCTTTTTTTTTTCTTAGAACTAAAAAGAAAAAATATCATTTCATTCATGTTCATTCATAACTTTCATCAAATCAATCAATCGATGTATAAGTTTGTGTTAAATTATAAACTAAAGGAAGTTCAATTATATTTTGTTATCTTACATTGAGAAAAAGACAGAGAGCGAGAGGACAAACAAGTTAAAATTATCTTACTTTTACAAGATATCAAAGAAAACTAGAACTTTACAATGCAATAAAAAACTACAGCGCTTGCCTGACGTTAACTCTTAAGTGTTGGTATTAAATCAACCTTAAAATAGAGTGTGAAATTTTTAACTGCAAGTGCATTATCCATATTGAGTAAAATTGTTCTTACCATTTCTCTATCTCTCTCTCCTCTCTTATCTTGATTAAAAAGGCAAATAAAATGTAATGCTTTAATTTGAAATTAACAGAAATAAAATTAAACGAGAAACCACTATAATATATGATTAATTGTAATTTTATACAAATAAATGAAGTTTATGTCAAAAAAAAAAAACAAAAATCAAATTTAAATCATCCATAAATTCTCTTTTTGCAAAAGATCATTTTATCTATATCGAACCTAATACTTATCCTGTAAGAGATGAACAGAAGCAAAATGGCGTACTGGAATTCTTTACGGGTTTCTTATACAAATTAACAAGATTAAAGTTTATTCCTGTATTGCGCTGCTTAGAGAAGCGACTTCTTTATTTAATGATTCAAAATGAACTGACTTAAATTAATTACAAAATTCTTAATGATAACTACCTTACCAACTAATGATGACGTCGCAAAATGTGCACCGTCGCGTTGACTGCTGGCATAACGTAAATTACCTCTGGGGTCGTTGTTCTAATTGTGGCACGCTTAACAGCGTCAGCATTGTTTGATATTACTTATGGCACAACGTCTGCGATCGTTGCTCCAATTGTGGCACGCTTAACAGCGTCAGCATTATTGGTTATTGACCCACCAAACATTTTTGGTGTTAACATACATCTTTCAGCCAAATCAGAAATTATGGTTAATAGAAATGTTAAATGTATCTATCTCCCCCATTGTCTCCTAAACATATCGCACCCTAACTACAAAAGAGTCATAACTCAAAATTTTCAGATTTTAATTTTTTGCTTGAAAACAATAACCAAGGACCATTTCTATCCACTGTAAAAATCTGACGTCGTTTACTCTTCCCTTTCGTCAAAAAAGTCCCGTATGAATATGTCTATAATTCAGTATTTTCATACATATTTCTAGTTAACAACATCAGTTTTTTGGCTCTACTGAAAATTTGAAAATTTTGAGTTATGACTCTTTTGTAGATAGGGTGCGATATGGAGAGTGACTTGCAAACTTTAAAATGCCCTTCTTAATTAAGACTTATTACATTATTTATTTTATGTATATTTTTAAGATGCTATAAGTCAAACGAGAAGATGTTCCAATGAATATGATCAAAATTAGACAACCGGACCTACCACAGTGTGGTGTATATTCAAACTCGCTACGGTAATAAGAGACTGTCCTATCAAATCCAACGATTTGCGTTGTATCTGTCAAAATCAGAATGTGTAGAAATTGGGCCATGCCCTTAATTTTTTGTTTTAAATGACATTCGCTCGTAAAATCCTGAATGTAGAACCTTTTCGAATATCTGTCGGTAGAAATTACAATACATAAAGCTATAACAAAAATACACTAAAACTAAACTATTATTTTTTAAGGAAATATGCCAAATTGTACTTCTTTCTATATGCTTATTAATTGCGAGTAGGGAAAAGGTACTACGTTGGAACTACACCATTTGCAATTGAAATTTTAAAAAAATTGATGGAAATTTAAAAATTCTGTGAAATTTAAAAATTCTGTTTGTAAATTAAAATACATCAATTTTAAAACTCTATTTATTTCTATTCTGTTGATGTGTTTCATTTTCAATTGATGTATTTTCAATTTAAATTAGTGTGTTTGAAATTTCAATTGATGTTTGAAATTTGAATTGATGTACTTCAAATATGTATGCATTGTATGTATTTTAAAATTTCAATATAATTTTCAGATTTCAAATTTAAAAATTTTCAGTTGGAAATCGTGTAGTTCTTCACCATTCAAACAACTGTAGAAGTTAACACTTTGATGTCGTTGGTTAAGGGGAGAAATTGCCTACTTTTTAACATGTTGTGAACAGTTTTTTAACTAGTTCGGTACTGGTTTGTATTATCTTACTTCTCACTTCAATTGTTATTACCATAAATACGTTTTTTTTTTACTTGCATAAAATTCCCCGCGTAATGTTTGGTTCACCAGAAAAAGTATAAGGTACAAAAATTACATTTTGCCGTTTAGGATAAGGGTATAAATGTCTTACGCTGGATTTCCCCTGTTTTCACTTTTATTTGTTCACTTAATTTTTCTTAAGGTATAAAATATATGTCCAGGGAATTTTATTTTATATAGGATTTTGAAAAAAGTGCTTTGTAATTCACTTTGTTCTATAATTCAGAATAGAAAAAAAAATTCAAAATAGGTTAATTTTTTGGTTTATCTTTGTTTTTTTTGCGCATTATATATACGTCACCTGCATAAAATTACAACACCTATATCAAATGAAAAGCAAAATCAATAATGTTTTTTTCATAATTTGTATTTCAATAAAATTTCTTCCTATATAAGAATTGTTACAGTAAGTTTTTCCAAACATTTGCCTTAGAAACTTTCTGATTCTAATTGAAACCTTATTTCTTTAGTAACTGCGACTTGTTAGTTTACATAAGTACAACTTTCCAAGAAGTTGCTGCTCAGCACTATCTAAAATAATCTAAAGAAACAAAAACAAAAAGACATGGAGATTCAAAAAAAAAATCAATACTGAAATAAGAATATACTTTTTTCTTATTTTTCAAATAATTTAAAGCATTTTATATACCGATTTGTTTTTAAAGCACTTTATCGACGGTATAGTAAAAGTATCTGGTTCGTCTATGATAAAAGATCTTTATGCTAAGTACCCATACTTAAGTTATACTAAAATGCAAACAAAACTTTATTAGATTATAACGTATAAAATCAAAATAATTATTATAATTAATTACAACTACAGCAACAAAGAATTCGCGACTAATGTACAACCACAAGGAAGGAGTATATACATGATTGTCGTCAATGTTCTGTTACAAGAAATCTAAAGCCAAAATATTTAAAAAAAAAATTAAAACTTAACAACAAATTTTAATTTAACTTTAAAGTAGTTCACTGAAATCAACCTCCTCCAACAGTTTTCAGTTACATTTTTGTAACAGTTTAAAACAACAACAACATGAAATTATTGGCAGTACTAAAACGACACTACTCAAGTTGAGGAAACATATTAAGTCTTGTCTTCGCGCCATAAGGAAACGAAGTGCGTAAACTAAAACCACAGTGAGTAAGAAACTTCTACAAATATCTTATTAAGTCTGGTATTAATTTATAGAAAAATTCAGCTTTCCTGAAAAACTACATTGTTATAGGAAGAGACTTTTAACGGGTTTCAACAGAAATTTGAAAGAGAAATCGATTTTATAAATCAATAATAATGTAAAGAGGAAACGATTTATAAAGTTTCGGGAACCGTTTAGCATGAATGCCAAATATTTGCAAGAAAAATAAAACTAAACCCCATAGATTATTTTATGATCGTAATGATGTTTCAATTAGTTTGAATTTTACTTCATTGTAAACATAATTATCCTTTAAGATGTCTGATAAATCTGTTTTACTAAATCTGCTTTACATTTATATAAATTGTCATGTAGATTTTAAATTAACATGACATTATGATGAAATTCGATTAAATGCTCAGTTAATCCAAATCGATCCGCTCTTGGTGACAGTTTAATAAAAAATTTCTTTAATTTTAAGCCAAAGCTGAAGAGGGAAGATTCAATATGCTCGGTTTGGTTCTAGAAATTGAATGCATTTTTCCCTAGTTACAAGATCATCGATTGGTAGGATAATTTGCATGAATTCCGTTCTAACTATAGAGTTTATATCCATCCACCGATACAAATTCACGACGTGAAAGCAGAATACAGAACTTTACACTTGGTTTCCCATTATATGCCGTAAAAGATAGGGGATTGTGATGGCGACACTGTCCAGTAATAAGCTATAAACCAGTACAGAAATTTCAGTCGAGTGAACGGACTTAATATATCCTTACCCTTAGACATCCATTGGGTCCGAGTTCCATTAAAAAATGTGTTTATTTTGTTGCATTCGACCAACCTTTAATCAATATTAGAGTAACATAGCGATTTTGTCCAAGGACCAAATTTCATTAACATCTGTTTTGATTTAGGGACATCACATCAATTAATAAGACAGTCACGCATTTCCCCAAACTGGGAGTTGTAAAATCACACGTTTTCCACAGCAGAGTTAGGATTCGACAAAATGTGGCCTAATACCAAATTTCCTGAAGGTTGGTTGTATTTTAAGAGAGTTATCTTGTCGACCCCCATCCCTATGGGTGAGGGTATAAAAAGCTTTTCAAAATCAATTGGGTATCGCAGTATGAGTGCCGTTCGCATTATAATGGAAAAAAATTTGATCAGGGTTTTACATTCGTGTCATTTCAAGTCGACCCTAATGGAAAAATTACGAATTTGCTGTCATATGCGATAAAAAGGTAGTCAGTCGAACGAATTCTAACTAAGTGGAACCCAATTTCAGTCGAATTCGAGTGACTGCCATTCTTTCGTGATCGAGGAGCCCAAAAAAACGCGTCAGATCACTAGTATCTCTTCTTGTGAGATACGTTTTTTACAGCAAATGTATTAAGAAAAGGAACAACATTTGTGACTCATTATATATCGTATCATCTTAATGACACAAACACTCCCAGCAGTTTCAAGACTTAAAGTCGATTTTCATCGAACTTCTACCATGAACGTTTAATTTAAATGGGGAGGATATCTTAATCCTTTAACATTTTCCTATGGTTCATATACATAGGAGTATCTATTTAGCACATTTTTTTCAGAATTCCATCTGTGTAAATCCAACTCCTCTGCCTGTCCATTCAGCCCGAATTGAAATAAAAACTATTAGAGATATTGTTGTGTTGTTTTTTAATTACTGCAAAATTAAAAGATAAGCCAGCAATACCTAGTTAGTAACATATTTCTACTTATCTTAATTCGAGCTGCAATGAAAGAACACAGTGGTTTATAGCATGTAATACAAAAACCAGCTGTTTTAAATAAACATGAAAACAAAATAAGATATATAAAACAACTGATAATACTATATATATGCAATATTTGCAATTAAACATACAAACAAAAAAGTAGAAATGCAACAACTCACAAATTTATTATTAAAGGAAAATAACTACAAAACAAAAACAGATAACTGAAATGAATACAAAATAAAATTCAAAACAAAAAGAATACAACAAAATTTTAGCTTAAGTGGAAGATTATCTTATAGTTAGCGTAAAAAAAAACAAAAATATTTAAAATATAACAATTTCTTTATATAAAAAGCTTATATATATTACAAAAATTTAAATGAAATATATAAATATATTTCATTATATAATTAAAGAAGTAAATTTAAAACATGAGAATCAATTTTTCTTTAATAGCTTAAAAAGATTAATAAAACAATAACCTTTTGTTTGGTTTGAAATTAGTTTTTTTTTTGTATTTATACTGCTGGATATTGTTTTTAAGTTTTCGTTTATAACCTTTCTTTATTTTGTAAATTTTATATACTACAAACAACAACTCATTATTTTTTAAGTTTCTTAAATGTTTCACTATCCCTTACACTTTCAAATAGCTACAAGAGAGTTTTAATTTTATTGCTAAAAGTAAAAAAAAAATACAATAAATTTAAAAAAAAAACAATGAAAAAATATGAAATGAAAACCCATTATTGTAGCACTAATACTAAGAAACATTAATCGATCTGTCAAAAAATCTGTTTCACTCATAACCTGCCACCAGATTATATTCACGTTTCCCCCGTATTTTTATTTCAGTTAAAACTCTTAAACATTGAAAAATTCAAAACAATGTTTTGAAGTTTTAACATAGTATATACATACATATATGTATATATAATCACTTTTGTTAAGTATGGCATTTCACTTTCTACTTCACCCTCTATATAGGCTTATTCATCGTCATTGCTAGTTACATTGTAAATCTTAATTTTAATGGTTAATTTCAATTTTTTTATTTTGATCGATAAGTTTAACATATGCTTAAGATATAATTTCAAATCTTCCCATTTATTAATTATTATTTTAATTATTTTAAAACAATTATCTTTTCTAGTTTAGGTTTCTTTATGACAAATATTTAATATTTTAAAAAGAGAACAAACAAAACACAATACATTTAAAAATAAATAAGTAAAAACCCTTATCATACAAACAACAACAAACATTGTAAAAAAGTAATATTAAACGAAATTAATAAAAAAGAACTAATGCAAACTTTAATACCTAAATATAAAATTCTACATAGTATATATAAAGTAAACTGTTTTTGTTTTATTTTCTTGTTTTAGAATTGTAGCCCTGCTTGATTTTGTCCTGTTTTATATGTCATTTTATCATCGTTCGCATGGAAATAAGATCGATTTTTTAAGGATGGTTGTCTAAAGGGAGTTCAAGGTTTATCCAAACGTTTATGTTCAGTACATTTTGAATGACGTCTTAAAAATTTTGTAAAAAGCTGAGCCAAGACTAAAACTATTTTTTTTCAAATAAAATCATAAACATAATTAATTTTAAATTGAAAACGAAAATAATTTTTGATAGCAATTTATAGAAAACATGTCATTTTACGGGAGTACATGAGAGCAACTACATCCCACTTTGAATTAAATCTCTTTATGTATAAATAAATAAAAGACTGCAGGAAAGCGAAAGATGCTAATGTGTTCTGTATTCCATTTTCACAAAAATTGGAGTTGGATCGGTGGATAGAGCTCCTTTAATCTCAACAAAATTTGGTCTCATTCTTCTATGGATCAATTATCCTGTAAATTAAACAGTATTCATTAATATCCTGGAATCATTTCTTGGAAATTTACACCTCAGTGCAATGTGAAAGTGGAATACAAAAAAAGCACCGTTCAGTGCACCGTATCAGTGGTATGCATTGATCGGAAAACGATACTCCCTTTCCTTTCAAGAAAAATAAATATCGCGTAAGTTCAAAATAAATTCCCAGCTCAAAAGCTAAATAAATTTCTCAGCAATGTTAGGGTCATAGAGTAATGTCATATAGAGATGTCATTCTTCTCATCTGACTTTTCATTTCACAGTATTCGTTGTGCGGTCGATCGGTGCGCAGAGTGTTATTTGACGTAAATTGAATTACACCAGGTGAAATTACAAAAATTGTTGTCTTAAATTGTTCATGTCGTTTTGATTAAAAACTGAAATTTTAACGTATTTTGAGCTTTTTTTGTTATATGTTATTGTTAGTATATATAGTACTATTTGTGGTGTATTTACTGCACAACATTTTTAAAGCCCAAAACGCAATGCCGTTGCTGTTTTCTTGTTGGTTGGTTTGAGCCATTGCATCTACCTGGTATTATTAAAGCAATAGCTTCCAACATGCAACGTCCATATGCAACCACACCACACTTCGTAAATTAACTGAGAAATCGCTACTCTATACATCATACTCTATAGTAATCAAATATGATTGAGAAATATTTAAAATCAATGTTGAATAAGTTAATATATTGTTTTTGATATCAACCACTGAAAACAAAACTTTTTGTTGAAGGAAATCCTTTTTCAGTGGCAAAGAGTAAATTGACCATATGGTAATCATATACCTAGAGGTGCAATCTGTCTCATCTAACAATTTATTTCACACTATTCGGGGTGAGAGATATTTGACGTAAATTGATTTACACCAGATGGAGTCATAGAGCAAATTAGAATAGAGAAACAATTTCTCTCATCTGACGCTTCATTTCACACTCTTCGTCGTAGGTTGGTGCAAATAAGAGATATTAGCTTTGTTCCTTTACTTTTCGGGTAAATGAGAGTAAAAGCAAAATTCACTGTCAAATACTTAAATTTACCCAAAAGTAAAGGAACGCAAAAAAACACTTTTCTAGCCCGAAAACAAATGTCACAATACAAAACATATGCTTGACAATAAATCTTGCATATCATGTTAATTTTCACTGTTCATTTGCACACTTCCCATCTTCTTTAAATAAGCACTCTCAAAGCAATCACTTTTCAAGTTAATAAAATTGTAAATTCAATAATTTTTTTTCACTTGTGTTATTTTTTTCACAAATAATACATGTATTTTTATGTTGACGTTTCGAACAGCTGATTGTCTGACACCTTGCCCAAACTTACCCGAAGAAAAAGTCTTGGAAAGTTCGGTAAAAAGAGAATCGCATTTTGACATTAAGAGAAACAAAAAGTCGCTCTCATTTACTCAATTTTTGCGTACGGGAATGCTTTTGGGTAAATTTGGGTTCCCGCGGGATCCCGCGGTAAAGTAAAGGAACAAAGCTATTAGAAGAAAATTAACTTACACCAGGTGCAGTTACAATAACTGTTGACTTAACTTACACCAGGTGCAGTTACAAGAACTGTTGACTTAACTTTTTCATGTCGTTTTAGTTAGAACTGTGAAATTTAAATGTAATTTGCACTTTTTTGTTGATTTTTATCGTTAGTATACATTTGTGTTGTATTAACACAACTATTTTGCCGCACAAACACCAATTGCGGTTGTTACTTTGTTGGAGGTTTTGTACTAATTCCTCTATCTGGTATTATTGAAGCTACTACTTCAAACGTTCAACTTTTACATGCAACCAAACCTATGAAGTAAAAATTATATAGAGAATAAACTTCTCTATTCTAATTTGTTCTATGAGTTGAGTTATAAGAACTTTTGACTTAAACTTTTGACTTTGAAACTTAAAAGTATTTTTGACTTTTATTGTTATATTTAATGTTAACACGTAAAACGAAATGACGTTGCTGTTTTCGTGTTGGTTGTTTTGAACTAAAACCTCTGTCTGTTATTATTAAATCAATACTTTTCAACATGCAACGTTCATATGCAACCAAACATAATGTAAAATTACTGAGCGAAGTGGCTGCTCTAGGTATATGATTTCTCTATGAAATTGACAAAAAAAAGGTATTTCAAGTAGGTAGAAATATTTAAAACGGGTGATCGAAGTAATTCAGAAATGCGTCAGCTGATGCAGATGCTTGTTTGTTGCGCATATTATTTGCAATTAACCACTCAAAACCCCTGAAAAATTATCAAATGTTGCATTTACGAATGTGCTGTGCATCAGATGCAAAGCAGTGATGCATTTCCGAACAGAATCCTTTTCTTGAAGTTGCCGGAGTATAACTTTTCTAAAACCAGCTATCAGATTTTCAAAACAAAGTGTTTTCAACGTTATCCCCTATTGAAGTAAAAAGGGAAGAGTACAACAGAGACCCGCTGAACGTTTCCAAAAACAACTGTTGCATGTAAAACATCAAAGCGAGTACTAAACGAAAGAAAACGAATTGACACAATACAACAAACAGGTGTTGAAATAATAATCTTTATTAAGACTAAAAACTTTGTTCCTTAATATCTTTAAATAGTTATAAACAACTGGTATATTGTTGTTGAAAACAGTTTGAAATTTCTTACAGTACAGAATATGAAGGAGAATGAGCGATAGGCGAATTGAAAATTTTAACTTTAAGGGTCATTATCTGATTTGAGCTAACGACAGTTCTAATTGTTAAATTCCATACAATCTGTGTATGATAAGTGGAGATGGTGATAATGGGGGGTAAATTTTATTCTATTGACTGTTATGGCTTTTAACATAGCATTATCTATATTTATAAAAATAAGCTGTCATATGTTCGTCATTTTATAACTCGAGAACCACTTAACCGATTAACAAACCAATAAATGCGTTGGTAAGGCCTATTTTCACTGATGGTTTTAAAAACATCGAAAAATTTCTACGCTTATACGTTTTTCGTATACTTTTGTGATGGTGTGTTTTAGTTTTTCCAATATAAAATGTGTGAATTCATTAGTGGCCATGACATCATTGAATACTTTTGTCGGCAGGGCGCAGTCTACCAGGTCAGCTAGTATGCTATAAATAAGTTTTGATATGAACGAACACAACAATTTTCTTTTATTTCTATTCGTATTACGACCTAATTCTGCCATAAATTTAAATTGTTTCAAAACTTCAATCAACCCAGTGACTTTTGATGAGAATTTGATGGAAATGAAACACTCTTGTACAGTCTTTAAATATATTAATATATTGTTTCATAAGAAGCAAGTTACAATTAGGTAACAGTTTTAGCAAATCACAAATATATAAAAAAGTAGGTGCAATTTTGTTTTTGGATACTAAAGCCCCATTCTGATGTCGGGTTTTTACAGATTTTTAAAGATGAAAATAATTTATTAAAATTAGGAATAATTTTTTTATGTCTTTCGAAAGGTTCAAGACCGCATAGATAGAATATATGATGCCCTAAAATATATTCAATCTATAATCAACGATTATTTTTTTAATTTTTCTTTATGAAAATGTTTCTGACGTTGTATATACTTCTCATACATTAATTAACTTGTAAACAAACAATGATTTTTGTTCGCAATTTTCACCTGATAATCGGTTCCTATGGACTTGTTGCTGAATATCAGTGCGTTATACAGAACCAGTTTATAAAAATGTATTTCATTGCAAATATTTATATGAAATTGTCGAGTTCGTAGTCAATTCTAAACCACAATTTGAGAATAACATTGAGTTTTATATATTATGCCAAAGGCACAGGTGCGAAGTAGTCAACGGCGAACTATGACATTTTCCAAGAGAATCTATTGTAGAATTCGTAATTTTAGAACCAATTTCAAAAATGTTGAGATGTTCGTTTCCTTAAACTGATATGTTGATATATAATAGAAGCATGTACAAATGACACTAACATTTAAAGTTTCATCGTTAATATACTTGTATTCGATAGTATTTCAGACTTGTTCCGTAAAAACTGTACAGGACATGACAGATTCATACATGCGATCGATTTTAATCAGTTTAAACCGAATTAGCTGATGCAGAATCATATTCAAACCGCTAAATACTGTAACAAATAACTTCACAAGTAACAACTGTCACTGTACGAATTTGTCGGCTCTACAAGAAGTTCAATCTTTATTTAATTAGGAAAAAATTATAATACTTTTTGGTTTTTTTGCAATTTTGACTTGTTTTTTTACATTTAATACTACATTCAACATTTACAATTAAAATATTATATAATTCCGAAAAATTTGCAAATTACAAAATAAAATAATGTATTAATTGTTTTCCTTTAGTTTCTTATTTACTTATAATCTTGATGTAAATAATTAGGAATCTCTTTACATATATAAATACATAAACTATAAATTGTAATTGTAAACAAATATTAAGAAAATAAAACAAAAAATTGAATGGCATTGTTCATATTTGATACCCGTGATAATACAACCATAGTATAAAATAAATATTAAAATTTAAATCGTCGACACACAAGCAAGGAGTAAATATTTCTGTAAAATGTGAAAAAATAAAAGCATAATTGACGGACTTCTAAGATTGTTGGCTCAAATCAAATGTAAAAAAAACAAAAGCGAATTTTGATGTTCGGACTTTCTTTCAGCAGCACTTAAATTCGTTATAAAAGAATCAATTCGACTAGATCCAAAATTACACACGCCAACAATTATTATTTGTGCATGCCATTTAAACAAGCCATTAGATATTATTAATGAATAATTGATTATTATTATTATTTATTATAAATAATACATAATAAGTTCGTTCGTCTCTGAAGGAAAACAACAAACCAACAAGGATTTAGATGTAAAATTAAATAAAATATTTTCTAATTTAAGGCTTCTATTGCGTGTAAATTATATATTTATAAATACAATTAGTTTTTATGTATCACCAAAAATAAAATTTAAATCTAATAATAAACAAGATCCCAAATGCCCACACAGAAACTTCAAAATGCATCTAGGAATATGCAAATACGATGGTGATACTATAAAGCCTAGACATTGTCACAGAGGTTCATTCGGACACTTATATCTGACAAAATCTCCCAAGAACCATTATTATTCTTTAAAGTAACAAATAAAGAACTAAACTAAAAATAAAGCAAGAAAAAAAACAAAACAAGGAAACAATTTTAATCAGTGATAAATAAAATTTCTCCCTGTAAACAGAATATGTATGCACATGAGAGATGTGAAATATTTATTAACTACTGAATGAATATAAATAACAAAATAATAATAATGATCATCTGAAAAAATAAAATAAAAATAATTTTCAAGATAAATATATATGTTTACGTTATTTCACCTACAAAAAGTAGCAAAGAGGACAATGTACAATAAATGTACTCCAATGGAAATGGTGAAATCATAAGGTCTGTCTGCATACTGATAATTTGTAACAATAGGTCTGTCTGCGTACACATATTTTGCATCATTTTGTGCAAAATGTTGTCTGCGCACTCCAAATCTCTTGCAGCGAGAGAGCGAAAAAGAGAATTTTTTGACAGTTGGAAGTTAGAGAACTTGCAAAATGTTGCTGCAGAAATTTCTTCTTGCAAGATTTTGCAACTAGTTTGAACAGCTGTTTTTGTTTACTGTTTGAATGAAATAATTTTTGTGAAATGAAAATTTAACAATGGCAGAGGTAAGTAGTTAGAATTGTGTTGATTTTTAACGTTTATAATAAATTATAATAAACAAAACATTTTACTTCATGCTAGAAACGTGCAAATATACAGTGCGACCGTGCGACACATATGCTAAAATTCTTTTGCTTTGTTATTTCAATTGTTTACACACCGATCAGCTGTTTCCTTGCAAGATTTCACTGGATGCTTTCTGCGTACTTTTTGATATATTTTCAACCGAGAGAGTAAAATTGTTCTTACTCTCCCAAAAAAAGTTACTGAGTATTTGCTACTGGAAAAGTACGCAGACAGACCTATTATCATCAGTGAGTGAAAACTGGAAAGCGAACAGGTCACTTATTGTGAGAAGTTCTCCCCAGTCCCTTCATTGGATGTAATGGGAAACCATTTATTTTTATGCAATTATTATAAATAAAATGTTGTTGCATTTTCGTTTGGGGAAAAGACAATTGCGTCTGTCCCTGCCATTTGAGGTGCTACAGCTTGCCTGTATTGTTCATCTGCAACGGAAAAATATATTTCCAAATATTTAATTTGTAACATCATTATACTTACCATCTTGAACCCTCTTAAATGTTCCTGGCGAGCACTGCACATCGAGTTGTCTATCGCTACTCATTTTCAATTCAGTACTTTTGTTGTCTTTTAAGTTGTTTACATTGCAATCAGCTGTTTACGAACCAGCTAATTTTAATTTCTTGCAAGTTTTTACTGGATGTCGTCTGTGTACTTTTTGTGATATTTTCTACTGAGAGAGTAAAATTTTTTTTACTCTCCCAAAAAAGTTACTGAATATTTCTTACTGGAAAGTACCCAGGCAGACCTATAGTGTATTCATAAAATGGTAGCAGGGGCGCAGCTGATTTCAATATTTTCGTTTCGTGCGTGCCCTAATCTGTCGAAGTTTGTTTACAAGTTTGTTATATTTAATAAAGTGGATTGATTTAATGGCGAAATCAATTTAAATATTAGTGGTCTAATTAACTATAAAAAAACACCGATCTGTTGCCTTTACAAACACGAACTGGGTGGGAACAAATGATATTTTCTTCAGTTTCCAAGGAAGCGAGTTATGCAGAAATTTAATTTATGGTTTCCGATTACTTTTAATTTTTTGAATTTGCCGAAAGGTTTAAAATTACAAGTCTGAATAAATAAATAGAAAACGAACAATGAGTATCAAAAGTAATATTAAATTGATAATTTTTTCCCCAATTTAATTTTCCGAAAACTCTATTAATTTGTATATATATAATTCACAATTTTCTAAATTTATTCAAGCTCAAGACCTTTTTAATATTAAGCTTATTTATTTACTTCACTTTTATTGACTATTTTACAACCTCATGCGGTCACCCGTCTTACACATATTAATTAAACAAACAAATTAAACAAATTTCAACATATTCTTCCAACTGGCTGTATCCTTCGCCCTTTCTCGCCAGTTGGTAACACCAAGGATACGTAGGGATTCTTGTGCCTGGTCTTTCCAGCGGAGTCTTGGCCGGCTTATTTATTAGCTATATATTATTTTCAAAGAGGTCGAGCACAAAAAGTGTTCCAATGATACCAGGGCTGGCTGTATAGTTATATCGGATCTTGACGGATCTTCATCAGCAGACGTTTTTTGATGTTTTCGGTGAATACGTTCGAAAAATGCCAAGCACTAACATTGGAAACACTTTCATGCGAAACTCCCGCAAGGGAAATGATTTTTATATAATTTTTTTCGTCTTATTTCGTCTTTGGCACGCTTTTTGAACCCAGTCGATAAGGCTGGATCATAGAACCATTTAAAGTACATGTGCATATTAGGGATATGACTTTGTTATGAAAAATGCTACAAAAATAAATAAAAAGTATTCTTGGATTTTGTTTTTGGATTTTGCAATTTAATCACTTTCCTATGTTCTACAAAAGTTTCAATGTTTATTCAATTCAAGATATTTTTCTTGAAATTGATTAAGCTCAATTTTACAAAAACTGCATTTAGATGAACTAGAATACCAATATAATGACCGGTGTTAAAACGCGGATCCCCTACGAACGATTATCTCTTAATCTTTCCCCTAAGAGAAGATATGACTTTAGCACGGAGACACTATTCGTACAGAAACTCAATACGTCTAGTCTCGATCTTACCTCCTTACACAGATCATCATTAATTGGATTCCTATTCAAATTGCATGTCTTGAAGGCTTCCTCCTTGGAACTGACAGCTTCTTAGGATGCCCGATTAAATCAACATTTATCAAATGATTTATTCAATATTATTTCGGTGGGAATGCATAATTTCATTACTTCAGATGTTCTTTTTATTTTATCGATCTTTGAAAGTTTAAGTTTTTCAATCATAATCATAATGGAGAAAATGATCTTGAACCGGATTATGATGAAAAACTTAAACTTTCAAAGATCGATAAAAATAAAAAGAACATCTGAAGGAATACGCAGACGGTACACCGTAACGCCAATCCATGACAATCGTTGTTTCTATTTTGAAACAACAACATCCTATGCATTGGCTTTCAATGAAAGCCTACATAGACAGGAAGTTGTGAATATTGATGATTTCGGTAGAGTATTGTTTTGGATGTTTTCGCAGTAGTAGTGTTGTTGAAACATTGCTCGTTAATTTGAGAATTGATTATCCCTATAAGTTGTGATGATATACCTAAATACTTGTGGAGAAGGGAGCTGATGAGATGCCTTGGTGGCCATCGAAATAGCTATATTCCCAACCATACACCGAAATAATCAATTTCGCTTCTTCTTTTTATAAACTCTCTATTAAAAATTTATTTTTAATGGAGAAAATGATATTGAACTGGATTATGATTGAAAAACTTAATTTCATTACCGTTAAAAATATGTTCGACCATTTTTGCCACAGCATCAACATTTTTCATTTCATTTATTTATTGTAATATAATTGGCCAAATTAAAATATTACATAGTTCATTCGTTACATATCAAATTAAATGGTATTAATATGTTAATAATTTACTTAATAAATAAAGTAGAATGTAGTGGAATGTAATGGTCCCCCAGCCAAAGGTTTAAGAACAAAAACATAAACTTCAAAAGTAATTTATTTCCTTGTTCGCAAAAACGTTCTAAGATTATTCAATAAAATCTACTAAAATTGAATTTAAATTTATTGCGCATAAAGTTATAGATCACAGCAATAACTACAAGAGTATTTCCCATTCTTTCGAAAATAGATATTATGGACTAATAATAATTAAGAATTGCCACCTTAAATATTTTCAATAATTAATTTTCTGCCAATTACAAAAACAAGAAAGAAACAAAGAACAAGGTCAAGGGTATTGGTAGCCTCACCTTCATCAGGAAAAATGTGTGCAGGTGCACTTATCAATGCACTAGATTATTACGAGCTGCAAAAACTGCACTATCTAGAACTAGAACTAGAACAATCTTCAAAAAGTTTAAAATTATAAAAAATTAAAAATTTTCAAAAATTTAAGATTGTCTTTCTTCCATAATTTGGATTTCTATAGGGACACGCGTTATGCACATGTGGACCAATCCGAAATTTTAACCGTAGACAGTTTAATTCGGGGTTCTTAAAGTCCAGTTGCCATAGGGAATGAAACATAACATCGACAAGTACCTAAACCGCGGGAAGAAAACAAAGCCGAGCCAAATGAAACTCTCACGAAAATTTCTCACATTTTCGTACCGAATTCGGTTCGAAATATCGAAGGAATTTTTATAAATATGTTCTCTGAAATTCTGAACATTTTCTGAAGTGGAACCTGTGTTATGTTTTCCAGTTCATTTCCTACCGCTTCATTATATTTACAGTTATTTCGGTCTTTCTGACCAAATTCGATACGAATTCTGAATGCTGTATGTGGACAAAAGGTGTGCGCGTGAAACGAATTTGTCGTTCTACGCGTGATCGTACATAACATTCAATTCAATCACATGATCGTGAGTGCTCTTCACTCAAAAATTTCAATCGCGTGCTTGATCGTGCGTGACTGACATTTTTGGTATTCACGCTCACGAGTTACACTCAGGGCACACTCACGAATCGCGGTTTCAAGTATGAACATGTTCTACACAATTTTAGCTCTCCGTGGCCAAAGATTATTAAATTATGATTTTCCAGCTACATATACAAACATACAAACTAGTTTTGTAAGAAACAAATTAGGTCTGTTTTTATTCCCTGCTTAACTAGTTGTTCGACCACTTTGTATGGGAACCTAAGCGATATTACGCGGTACGCCATACAAAGGCGTTGAAAAATTAGTTTAGCGAGAAAGAACACGCTTATTATAAGTGGTGTTTAACAATAAGCTGCCATCCGTAGTGGCCCTAGCTTAGTGATGGCTACACTATCGAGTATTTATCCAGGAAATCTTCTTAAAATACCATTCGGAACCGGTGTGATGCTGTAAGTCCCAAGCAGTGACCTTGAAACTAAAGCGTACATCTCACTGGTTGTGAGTAGTTCTGCCCAATGTCTTCATATGGTGTAATGAGACACCGTTTTTCTTAACAGTAATAGGCCTGTTTTTTATTCCGACTCGAAAGTCGGCCCGAAAATCCTCTGATCTAAGGTGCCTTTCAGCCGCGCCTGATTTTCGTAACGATTTTCCCCTGCCATAAGAAAAATGTCGTCGTCTGTAGCCTGTTTGATTATGTTTGAATTCTCAGTGTGACAGATATCGAAAAGCATTTGAGCTGGACGGTATTGTGCTGCTTATTTTCTTTATTAAGTACGTGAAAAATTAATTATTTCTTAAGACCTTTACAATAGTATTTAAATAAAACTATTTGTTCCGAATTCTTTCAGAAATTGTTCCGCATTCTTTCAGAAATTGTTATTCCGAATTCTTTTAGAGATTTTTAAAATTTCCCTTCAGAATTCGCTACAAATTTGTCTCAGAATTCGATAAGAAATCGTTAAGAAAAATCGAGAAAACAGTGAGAATTCCCTCCGAAAATTATGTCAGAATTTTGGTCAGCCATTCGCGTTGGTTATGTTCCCTGAATTCTCTGCTTTAAAGGGCCAACATTTGTAAACAAAACAAAAGAACATTTTCTGTTATATTTATTTGTATAACGTCGAAATTCTGACATAAATACAAACTGTATCAATCATGGTAAAAATACTAATGGTAGACGCAGGAGGTGTTGTTGTACCTGATGGCAAATTGTTGGCAACAACAACATACATTTTGTTTTTGCTTCTCACTTACGTTGTGTCAAATCCAGCCTATACGTATACCAACAATACAGTTCGACAGTTCGAAAGTGGTTTGCAATAGCTCTGTTCGAGTACTCGAAAATTTGTGCAAATTTGTACAAATTTTTACTGAACTCTTCGTTTACTCCAAAAGTCCAGTAAATGAGAGCCAGATACCGAAAATGTTGACAGTCCGATGTTAGAGATTTTGCAAATTTTGGTTGGAGAAATTTTAGCCAACATAAAATTGCAAGATAGAACAGCTGTTTGAAATCAGCTGTTTTATGTAAAGAAACAAAACACAAAAATAAATTAACAACGACAGAGGTAAGTACAAATTATTTTGTTTAATATTTTATTCAATATATTTGTGAAATTTAGAAACAAAATGGAAAACAATAATGTGCAGTGGCATTCAGGAAATTCTGGTGAACCGGCGTCATTATTGGATTTCAAATTTCTTCCAAATAAAAATTACAACTTTTGTTTAATGAAATGCAAACAGAAAAATCAGCTGTTTCCTTGCACACATAAACATCAGCTGTTTCATTGCAAATTATTTTTGGAAGTCGTTCGCGTACTTTATTTGCAAATTTTCATAAAGAGAGTAAAATTGTTGTTTCGCTCTCAAAAGTAGATTCTTGCAAATTTTTACTGGGAAAGTACTCGAACAGAGCTAATGTAAACAAAGCAAATCAGCTGTGCTTATGCGTTCACCATCTATGAATCCATCTTGGTATCAATACTCCCACTAGCCCAGAGACTTTCGACAAGAATTTGGTGGACCTGAACTCTCACACTCTCATTCACACTCTCTACATAATGGGTGTTTTCCCCAGCTAAACTAATTTTTCGACAACTTTTCGATATTTGGCAGACAATAGGCCTGGTTTGTTATACTCTGTTAAAATATTTTTTCGACCACTTTGTTTGGAGAACCTCAGCGATATTAAGCTACGATTTTAGCAGGGGTTACAAAATACGCTTTTCATGATTTGTGTAATTTGGGTGTTACACGTTGTATTTTTGTCATTCAAGTTTAAGCTACGATTTTAGTAGGGGTTACAAAATACGCTACGATTTTAGCAGGGGTTACAAAATACGCTTTTCATGATTTGTGTAATTTGGGTGTTACACGTTGTATTTTTGTCATTCAAGTTTGTGTGTTTTATCGAAAGTTTTACCAAAAATAAATACAAACATTATTTTTAACCATCAACCATGGTAAAATAAGAAAGGTAAACTCGTTAGAACGGCTGCTTTAAATTGAGCGTCGAATCGAAAAATTACTAATTATTGCGGGTTTCTAGGGAATTTCCATAAAGTGGTCCAATTCGTTTTGATTTTTTTTTCAAATCGCCAAATAAGAAAATCTTTAAAATAAAAAATCTCTATAACTCGGAAACTTTGCGTTTAATCGCAAAAGTAATAAGTTTGTATGTATTTAATACTGCATCACTTTCCCCGAATAAAAAATCGTTAAAACGCCATTATGTCTATATTTCGGAAACGGAGCTTTCAATCGAAAAATAACCACATTTTCTGTGTTTCTAAGGGTTTTTCATAAAGTGGTCCAATTCGAATGGACGACTTTAAAAAAAACCTAAAATAATAAATAGCTATAAATCGCAAAACGCAGAAATATTTAAATTTATCCCGGTCTTTCATAAAAAAAAAACGTTAAACTAACATTCTGCAAATAAGAAATCGCTAAAATGCACATATGCATTAGCGATTTTTAAAAAATTATTTTTGTTGAAATAAAATTTTTTTTAAAATGAATTTGTCACATTTTCGACCAAAAATTACAATGGATTACCCCTGTGGGTTATGAGTATACGTTCACTACCCATTCCCCACGGTGATGTGTATGGGTCACACATGTGGGGGTAAATACGAACTCTGTTTGTAACCATCATTGACAAATACATATATAGCTACTTTTAGTCTCTCAAAAAATTAAACGTCATAGGTACGGTGGAAAGTAAACATTGGATGGTGGAAAACATGGGTTCAATAATACCAGATAGAGACAGTAGTAAACAACGTTCAACAAAGAAACAACAACCGAATTTCGTGTTCAACAAAAAAGTTCAAAATACATTTAAAATTTTCAGTTCTACACCAAAACGACATGAAAAATTTAAGTGAACATATTTTGTAACTCCACCTGGTGTAAGTTAATTTTTGTCGAATGTCTCTCATTTCCAAAAACCAACGACGAAGAGTGTGAAAAATGAAACGTCAGATGAGAGAATAAAAGTAACTATGTATGGATTAGTCTATGGTAACCATACAAACCATATATGTACATACTTCACAAACAGTTATAATTTAAAAATATCACATGTATGTTTAAGTTAATTTGTGCCATCCACAATAATAGTTCCTCCAGACAAGTGTCCACAATTTTTTTGCATATTTTGGTGAAGGCGAAAATAGTGGTGTCAGATTCACAAACTCAGCTGTTCAACCTACTAGCTGCAAATTTGATACAGGATAGAATGTGAAGGATACAACAAACGCATTTGCAGTGAAGCTATGGTACAAATATCTAGCGGTGGAACCATGGCACAAAAAAATGGTAGAAGCACTAGCCCAGCTGAAATTAACTTTTTCTGGAGTGAGTATGGGTCTCTTATGTCAAAGTTTGTTTACATTTGCTTGACTGCAACCCCCATTCGCAAGCAACTGTTGTTTTTGAAATATCTTATCTGCAAAAATCACATAGAAACGTTTTAGTTTTCACACTTAAAAATCATGCAGACTAAAGTAAGAAAGAGGATTAGCGATAGATGACTGGAAATATTTATGGCTGCTCAATGCATTTTTCACACATTTGTCTTTGTGCATCGAACAAAAAGGACGAAACTCATCAACTGAGTGTTTTTGTGGTAATTAAATCAAGGGAAAAGTCATAACTATTGAAAAAATACAAAATAGTGGTATTCATGCAAACAAGAAAACCTAGAACTTTTGCTCAGCGTAAGTTTGCCCCGAAGCGTTTAATGAGGCATCAAATAAAATTGCTCAGTGTATCTATGCATAGAATAACACATACTATAGAACATGGTAAAATGAGTAAGGTAAGCTCGTTAGAACAGCTGATTTTAACATATTTCTTGCTTAGGTGTTACTCTTATGTCAAATTCACATGCATTTTGTTTGTGTACTTTTTTGTTTACTTTTACAGTAGATACACACATGAAGAAAATTTGACAGATTATGGACACCAAACAAAAACAAAATGCCTGTGTTTGTTGTAACAATTCCTAGTGCGTTTACCTTACTTATTTTACCATGCTATAGAAGTTTTTATTCGCTCAGTACATAGAATAACACATACGTAGAAGGTTTTATTCGCTCATCTGACGTTTCATTTCACACTCTCTCGGTAGGTCTGTGGAAATGAGAGCAAATTAAATTTAAAATTTACATACACCAGGTGGAGTTACAAAATATGTTCACTTAACTATTTCCTGTCGTTTTGGTGTAGAACTGAAAAATTTAAATGTATTTTGCACTTTTTTGTTGACTTTTAACGTTGGTATTCATTTGTATTGTATTTAACACAACTAGTTTGCCACAAAAACACGAAATTCGGGTGTAGTTCCTTTGCGGATCGCTGTATACTATTGCCACCATCTGGTATTATTGAACCCATATTTTCCACCCTCCACTGTGTAATTTCCATCGTACCTATGACGTTTAATTTATTGAGCGAATAAAAACTTCTATAGTATGTGTTGTTCTATGGCTCAGTAAATTAAACGTCATAGGTACGATGGAAATTACACAGTGGAGGGTGGAAAATATGGGTTCAATAATACCAGATGGTGGCAATAGTATACAGCGATCCACAAAGGAACTACACCCGAATTTCGTGTTTTTGTGGCAAACTAGTTGTGTTAAATACAATACAAATGTATACCAACGATAAAAATCAACAAAAAAGTGCAAACTACTTTTAAATTTTTCAGTTCTATACCAAAACGACAGGAAATAGTTAAGTGAACATATTTTGTAACTCCACCTGGTGTATGTAAATTTTAAATTTAATTTGCTCTCATTTCCACAAACCTACGATGAGAGTGTGAAATGAAACGTCAGATGAGCGAATAAAACATAGAGTAAATATGGGTAGAGTAAATCTTTCACTCACCAAATTTCTGACATTTGTCCTCGTGTGATGTATACGTTTGATGTTGAAAAGAAATGCTTTACTAATACCAGATAGAGGCAATGGTTCAAAACAACGAACAAAATAACAACAACGGCATTTCGTTTTGTGTGTTAAAATTAATGTGTTAAATACAACACAAATGTATGCTAACAATAACAGTCAATAAAAAAGTTTAAAACACATTTAAATTTCACAGTTTTTCACTAAAATGGCATGAAAAATTAAAGCAAGAAGTTATTGTAATTCCACCTGGTGTATATCACTTTTCGTCAAACATCTCTCTATCACACCGACCGCATCAAGAATGGGAAAGAAAACGTCAGATGAGACAAATGGCGGCTCTACTTCATATTAGGTTTGTTTCTTTACTTTTTGTGTAAAGTGCGTGTAAATGAGAGTAAAAGCAAAATTCACTGTCAAATACTCAAAATTACACAAAAGTAAAGAAACGCAAAAAACCACTTTTCTTACACGCAAACAAATGTCAAAACACAAAACATATGTTTGACAACAAATCTTGCATATCATGTTAATTTTCACTATTCATTTGCACACTTCCCATCTTCTTTAAATAAGCACTCTCAAAGCAATCACTTTTCAAGTTAATAAAATTGTAAATTCAATAATTTTTTTTCACTTGTGTTATTTTTTTCACAAATAATACATATGTTCTTATTTTGACGTTTCAAACAGCTGATTGTTTATCACTTTACACAAACTTACCCGAAGAAAAAGTCTGTGTAAATTTGGGTAAAAGAGAAACGCATTTTGACGTTAAGAGAAAAAAAAAATCTCTCTCATTTACACAATTTTGGAGTAAAGAAACGCTTTTGTGTAACTTTGTGTAAATTTGTGTAAAATTGTGCAAGTAAAGAAACAGAGCTATTTACTCTATGGAATAAAACCTTCTACGTATGTGTTATTCTATGTATCTATGCAGCAATTGTCAAAAAAAGGCTGATAAAGTAAAAGTTTGAGAACAATAGAGTAATACAAGAAGAGTGTGCAACTGAAATGGTATTGGTCCGGAACTCTTGGAATTGTCACTGGACTGAATCGAAACTCATACATAATGAGAAAAATCCTATACTTTAACAAATTTGCATTTTAGTTGCAACTAAAGTATATTAATAATTTTTCTCTAACATTTCATTTCATTAGTGGTCTTCATGAAAGCTCGAAAGAACCTCGTAAACTTGCACATCAAACGTCAAAACAAACAAATTTCCCATACAAAGCGACTTGCACAAAAGTGGAAAGTTTTCGAGGCAAATTTGCTGAGCAAACCTGGAAAAAGGAACGTGAAAACTTTTGACATTTCAATGTCAATATTTTTATATTAAAAAAGAGAATGTTTTTGATTTATGTGAAAAAATAAAATAATGGAATAGGTAAAGCATATACTTTTAATTTTACTTTGTTTATTTACTTCATAGACGAATATAGTATACACACATTTATTCTCTCATCTGACGTTTCAGTTCACACTTTACGTCGTAGGTTTGTGGAAATGAGATAAATTAAATTTAAAATTAACTTACACCAGATGGAGTTACTAAATACGTTTTCATGTCGTTTTCGTATAGAACTGTGAAATTTAAATGAATTTTGCACTTTTTTGTTAACTTGTGTCGTTGGTATACATTTGTATTGTATTTAACACAACTATTTTGCCACAAACAACGAAATGCGGTTGTTGTTGCTTTGTTGGACGTTGTATACTATTGCCTCTATCTGGTATGATTGAACCCATGTTTTCCACCATTCAATGTTTACTTGCAACCATACCTATGACGTTTAATTTATTGTGAGAATAAATGTGTCTATACTATATTCGTCTATGATTTACTTTATCAGCCTTTTTTTGACAATTGCTGCATAGATACACTGAGCAACTTTATTTTTTGCCTCATGAAACGCTTCCGGACAAACTTACGCTGATCAAAAGTTCTAAGTTTTCTTGTTTGCATGAATACCACTAGTATCTAACTATAGAAATATGTATATGTAAATAAAATTATATAACGTAAGTATGTAAAAAGTATGAGATAATCAAGTTATGACGCGCGAAAGAAAAGCGTTTGAGTGAATCGCGTCCACTTTTTTCGTTCTCTTCTACTAGGGTTGCCAAATTGCGCCGGTTTTTTGTTCTCTACTAGTACATCCTTTTTGATTGTTACACCCAGCCGACAACACTAGGCATTTCGCTTTGTCTGGTATTTTACCACAATCAAATTCAGCACAAATGTCTTCCAGGAATAAAAATAAACAAAAAAGTATAAAAAATATATGTTTAAGTAACAATAAATACCTAAGAAATGCGATAAAGTCGGGTATTATAGTGTCACCACCACATCGACGCGCCGTGATTAAAATGGTTGTAAACAAACGTACTATTCATTCGTAGTGTGAGATCAAAAACTATGTACAAATAGACAGTCAAAATTTTTCTTCACTCAAATGCCAACAAACAAAACGAGTGAAACCCTAGTACTTCTCTACTCTCTCTCTTACTCCCTTCATTGAATATTTCAATACACGAGCAGCTTTTTGATAATAAGCTTGTTTGGAGCTTTGGATAATAAGCTTTGTATGGAGTGCCGCTTAATATCGCTTAGTTCCCCATACAAAGTCGTCGAAAAATTCGTTTAGCAGGGAATAAAAAAACAGGCTCAGTGTTATTGTATATAACTTTACAAATTACATAAACTAATCAAAGAGTATGAAATAATCAAGATATGACGCGTGAGAGAATGCCTTTGAGTGAATTTCTAGCAGTTTTTGGTCCTCTTTTACCAGGGTTGCCAAATTGCGTACAACTTCTGGCCGTCTAATTGTAGATCGTCTTTGAAGCAAATCCAGCATTTTTTCCTGATTGCTAGGCAAATAAGAAAATATACCTGATTTGTCGTCTGTCAAAACGTATGGGAGATCAAGCAAATTTTCTTGATTTCAGCTTTAAATCGACAAAATCAAGAAAATCGATGTCAGTGCGAATGCTGTATAAGATGCCTCATTCACCCTTTTGAAATATAAATTTTTCGACGACGTGGATTAGGAAGAATAAAATAAAAACTGTGTGGAATAAGTGTTTCATGTTAACATTCATGTACCACTCATGTGCTCTATTGCTTTCATTTACTAAGAAAATATTTGATACTGTCTCCAAATACGAAAATCTCACGCGTGCTAATGTTAGTAAACAAACACTTGTTTTTACAAAAACTATGTACAAGTAGACAGTCAAAATTTCTCTTCACTCAAATGCCAAATGCTAACAAACAAAACGAATGAAACCCTAGTACTTCTCTACTCTCTTCATTGAATATTTCAATAAACTATGCAAAAAGTATGAAATAAGCAAGATATGACGCGAGAGAGAAATGCGTTTGAGTGAACTCCTAGCACTTTTTGGTTCTCTTTTACCAGGGTTGCCAAGTTACGCACATCTTCTGGTCGTCTAATTCTAAATCGTCTTTGGTTTTTAAACAAAGAGTTGTCATTTTGGTACGAAATAGCTCAAATGAGTGAACGACTTCAACAAGTCGCCCAAACATTTGAAACGAATTCACATTTGAAATAAATCTATTTCACCTACAATTTTTTATTCAATATCTTCGCCAATATACAATTATTACGGAGCTCAACTTGATTCGTATGTCAACAAACACCTGAATTTCAGGTTGAGAATCGTTCTGTGGTTCGTTTCCGTAGTTCTCGAGCCGAAAAAATTTTCGCAAGAAACATGTTAATTGAAACAAAAACGCTACGAATCGGTACAAAAAATAGCTACTCACATGTAACTGTTTCTACATTTGTTTTGCGAAAACTTTCTGTGGGAGAAAAACTGTTTCTAAAAAGTAGGAAGTCAAAAATTGTAACATTAGAAACGTCAAAAATACTCACAAATTAAAACGGTACGAGATGTTGATATTAGGCGTGTTTTGGTTACACCGCTTGCTTAGATTATCAGCGATATTAAGCGGCACTTGAAGTTACCGCTTCCATTTCAGTTCTAAGCAGGCATAAAATTACCAGTCTGAAAAGAATCAAAAAAGCTGTGTTGGATATCGTTATAGTTAAGCAGAAGAATATAAACATTTGCAAGAATAACTACAAACCATGCGTTAGAGCAAGACGATTATACGTATTTCCGGTTGAAAAAGGCAGAAAGTTGTCAGTATGAAAAAATCAGATAAACAGTGTTGGATATCATCATTGTGAGCCAAAGACACGAAGAAGAATCTTCACATATTTAAGAACAAATGCAAACCATGCATTAGAGCAAGACGACTATATATATTATAATAAATTATCGCTAGTTTGGAGTTTGGTTACTAGCAAGAAAGCGATAATCGCTAGCTTGTAACGAAAACACGCCTATTGTTTTTTATGAAATTTAAATTTGAAAGGTGAGGAGATAAGAATTATATTTTTTGTTATGTATTTCAATTAATTGTTCCTAAATATTACAGAAAAATCAAAAAAGTAAAATGAAAATATAATTAAATATGCTTACCTACTTATCCGGTCTCGAACAACCCCGGCCAGGGACCTTACAAAACGAAGATAACATATTTCGCCAACCAGTTCGATCTTTTGCCTTATCTCTCCAGTTGGCAATACCAAGTGTACGCGGGGATTCGTCAACTTGATCCCTCCAGCGGAATTTTGGTCTTCCTATTTTCCGTATTCTTTCAAGTTCGGTTTCGAAAACCCTTCGTGCTGGTTCGTCTTCATCCGTTCTACTGACATGGCCTAGCCAGCGCAAACGCGTTATTTTAATCCGCTTAACTATGTTAATGTCGGGATATAGCTCATGGTTCATGCATCGCCGATACTTGGCGTTGTGTAATATAGGCCCATACATTTTTCGGAATATTTTTCTCTCGAAGACTCCAACAGTTGTTTCGTCTGCTTGCGATAAGACACATAAAGCAAGACAGCTTGTATGCGAGTCTGGTATAGTTGGACTTTTGTTATTCGAGAGAGGGCTTTATCTGTAAAGTGCTTGCTTAGCCCAAAATAACGTCAACATTTTTGTTTACGGCAGATCCGAGGTATATAAATTCGTCCACCACCTCGAAATTATAACGGTGATCAACGTTTAACTTTGGTATAATCGCGTGCAGGCCCTACTCGTTGAAACTATTAATTTTGCCTTGTACTTATTTACAGTCAGACCTACTTTTGCTAACTCTTTCTCAATTCTCGAAACCACCGCTGTAACTTCTCTAACTGTGCGCCCAATTATATCTATATCATCAGCATACTCGAGCAGCATATGACTTTTGCTGCTGATGCTTTTGTCAAAATGATCTCCATTAAGATGTTAAAGAGATCCCACGATAGGGTGTCGCCTTGTCTGAGGCATCGCTTAGTTTCACAAGGTTCGGTAAGATCCCTACCAACTTTCACTGGGGATTTGGTGTTCGTCAAGGTCATCCTGCAAAGGCGTAAGAGTTTTTCAGGAATACCAAGCTCAGACATTGCTTCGTAGAGTTTCTCCCGTATCGGGCTATCGAAGGCCGCCTTATAATCGACAAATAGATGATAGGTGTCGATTTGTTTTTCATGGCTCTTCTCCAGGATTTGGCGTAGCGTGAAAATCTGGTCAGCTGTCGATTTTCCAGGCCTAAAGCCACACTGGTA
The DNA here is from genome assembly GCA_963931995.1 of Phaonia tiefii. NCBI lineage: Eukaryota > Metazoa > Arthropoda > Insecta > Diptera > Muscidae > Phaonia > Phaonia tiefii. Next base: position 92,271,531 of record OZ008367.1, read on the forward strand.
TGGTCCAATCAGGTCAGCGATAATTGGTTTTAGTCTTTCGCACATTATACTTGATAGAACCTTATATGGTATGGATAAAAGGCTTATTCCACGGTAGTTGGCACAGAGACTCGGGTTACATTTTTTAAATATGGGACATAGTACACTGAGACTCCAAACTCTGGGCATGCATTCATCTAACCAAATTTTGCTAATGAGCCGATGCATGCACCTTATGAGCTTATCGCCGCCAGCCTTAAACAGCTCCGCCGGTAATCCATCGGCACCTATGGCTTTGTTATTCTTAAGCCGGGCAATAGCTGTTCTGACATACTCTTGGTTAGGAGGAGGGCAATCAACGTCGTCCTCCAGATTGTGATCGATTGTCTCGTCATTGGATATCGCAGGTACCAATACCGCAGAGAAATGATCTGGGACGTGATTTCCGTCCTTGTATTTACAGAGGGGGGCCCTGAACCATGTCTATTAGTTCCGTTTTTGACTTTTTGGTAGATTTTCGGGCTTCGTTCTTCCTTCTGTATATCTCAATTTTCTCAATCCAGTGTTTTCTCCACCGCCGTTCCTTACGCCTCGCGTTGCAATGTGACTGAAACATTGGCATGCGGGCAGCGTTCTTTTCATTATTTGCAATGCGACACTCTTCATCGTACCATGGTTTGTTGCGAAGCGGTTTTTCAAAACCAAGTATGGTTGTTGCGACAGTTTTTAAAGAATCGGAAATGGGTTTCCACTGCGCTTCAGCATCGTCATCGGGAGAGGGTGGGTTCTGTGCCAAAAGTTTCGAGAGCTTCCTTGGGAAGGTTGTGGCTACCTCTGGTAATTGCAGCTTTCCCAAGTCTAGATTTCTATACGACTGGGTTCGTACAATTTTCGCTCTACTTAATCTTGTGCGAACGTTTGCTGCTACCAGGTTGTGATCAGAATCGATATTAGCTCCTCTGATCACTCGTACGTCCATTACACTGGATGAGTGCCTTCCATCAATTACCACGTGATCAATTCGGTTCTTCGTTTTTTGACCAGGGATACCCTGGATGTCTTTATGCTGGAATCTTGTAGCACTAATCACCAATTTTTTTTCTGCGGCAAAGTCAATCAGTCACATATCGTTGTCGTAACTGTCAGCATGTATGTAGACTGAAATTGTCAATAATTGGATGAAACACATTCTCCTTGCCTACTTTTGCATTAAAATCTCCTAGTACAATCTTAATGTCATGGTAGCGGTCATACGTTTTCACTAGAAGCTCATAGAATATGCACACAAATTAGGGAAATATAAAAATATTTCGGTTTTATGCGGATTGTGGCTATACGTTCACTCACAGGATTGAACCTAGAGACTAGATGTCACAATCTTTTGCCAACTACTATGTGTCAACTAATTTGAAATTTGCAAAGACATTTGGAGGGCTACATTCCAATAGAAATTGTAAGGACCAGTCTGCATCCCTCAAAACAATTTCTTTGTTTTTCTTTTTCATACTAGCTTATTTTGTTTGTTTATATTTTTTTATTACTTGACATCTTTCTTGGAATATTCCAATAAAAACATCATCAGTGTTGCCACTTTTCGCATTAATATACAGAAACACTTTTTACTCACAAATTGAGAAACGATTGAATTTTTTGTTTCATGCTTAATGTGAAAACATTTTCGATTCGAGAACTGCAGAACGAGGTACTATTTGGTAGTACGCAGTTCAAAAGAAATGCAAATGGAACTTTTGCCATTTTCTGTCTAGTGCAGGGTTGTGTACAACAAGCATTAGAGAATTTTTTCCTTAAGTCCCGTATTCAGTTCTTGCGAAATTTTCGTAATAGTGTTGTAATTTATCTATAAACGGAAAATTTTGTTGCGAAGAGTTACCACCTGTCTTTAATTTACCTTGCAAATATTTAATTAATAATTCCTCTACGCACTCCATTTTAATATTAACGCTTGTGGTGATAATTTTGGTTGCTTAAATTATCGAAATGTCAAAATTCCGGTCCCAAACAATTATCAAACAATTGTTTTAGTGAGAAATAACTTTGGCGTAACGGCACACAATTAATATTTACAATAGTGGTCTTCATGAAAGCTCGAAAAAACCTCGTAAACTCGAAAACATCGTAAACTTGCACAGCAAACGTCAAAACAAACAAATTTCCCATACAAAGCGACTGGCACAAAAGTGGAAAGTTTTCGAGGCAAATTTGCTGAGCAAACCTGGAAAAAGAAACGTGAAAACTTTTGACATTTCAATGTCAATAATTTTGTATTGAAAAAAAGAGAGGGTTTTTGATTTATGTGAAAAAATAAAATAATGGAATAGGTAAAGCATATACGTATGTATATGTATATGAATATGTATGTATATTTACTTTATCAGCCTTTTTTGACAATTGCTGCATAGATACACTGAGCAACTTTATTTGGTTCCTCATGAAACGCTTCGGGGCAAACTTACGCTGAGCAAAAGTTCTAGGTTTTCTTGTTTGCACGAATACCACTAATAATTTTCTTATGAAAAAAATATGGCTGTCGGTGGTGCAATAGGTAGTGTGCGCGCCTCTTGTATATGAGATCCTGGGTTCGATCCCTGCTCTCACCACCTTAAAAAAAATATTCTTTCGGAGGCGGTCACCTCGCATAGTGACGGCGCCACTATCGAGTATTTAGCCATGAAAAAGCTTCTCAAAAATACCGTTCGGAATCGGTGTAAAAACTGTAGGTCCCAATCAGTGAGTGAAAAATTAGAAAGCGCACAGGTCACCGGTTGTGAGAAGCTGTCCCCAATCCCTTCATGGGATGTAATGGGAAACGGGGGGTTTCTTTGCAAATGTCACAAATTCGGTCTAAAAATCCGACATTAGAGTAAAATATAAGAACAATAAAAAATAAAAAATGTCGGCCGGATCAAAAAAAATTTTATTACGATCGGTTGTAGTTTACGAGAGTTATCGTATCGATCAACCGGTCATCCGCCCAACCTTTATATGGGAGGTACCAGAATGGGTGTGGCAAAATAGCTCATTTTCTATAGAAGAGTTTTATTTGACTAAATATTCATCTTTCATAAAGATTGGTTCGGTTTTGCGTGACTCTCGTGCCGAACTCCCAGACGGCCAAACAACTTTTGTATGGGAGGTACCACAATGGGCGTGGCAAAATCGCTCTTGTTTTAATCGGTGATTGGCGTTTCGGAAGTGTTTCACGCGATTTATCGGATTGACAACCCGGGCGAAACCCCTGTTTTGTATGGGAGGTACCAGAATGGGCGTGTCAATCTCGCCCATTTCCTCCAGTTAAGTAGGCATTTACAGATTATTAGCCAGTGTATGAGTTGAAGCTAATCACATCTACCAGAAGAAAGGTTTGAAAGAAATGTGATTTTGTGGTAAATGTGTCGATTTGTAAGGGAGGTACCAGAAGGGGCGTGGCTAAAACGCCAATTTTTAATCCCAAACTCAATATTGACAAATAATAGTCACTGACAAAATTTCGCGGTGATCGATAAATATTTACGGCAGTTATCGTGTTGACCAGCCAGCCAGCCAGCCAGACAGACGGACATGGCTCAAACATCTTAGGAAGTCCTAAAACGAATTTTTTGGCAGGAATAAGCGCTGCAGTCATTTTGTTTTGTTTTTCGGCCACAGCAAAAATACTATGCCGAAGCTGGTGTAGGACCTACCCGAAAGGAGAAAATCCCTAAGCCCGACCAACACACGCAGAAAGATTTATAACACCAAAATTCTATGTATGCCGACACCGCTAAGCCGGCGTTTGATCTAATCCAGCCGAGAAAATCCCTTAGGCCGACTATGCAGAAATCTTTATTACCCAAAAATACTATGCCGAAGCCGCAAAGCCTGTGTTGGACCTACTCCTGAGAAGAAACTCCTACGCACGGGCCTAGGCCGGCTATTCAGAAATCTTTAGAACACAAAAATTCTATGCCGAAGCCGCGAAGTCTGTGTAGGAACTACCCCAGAGGAAAAATCGCACGGGACCTTATTTTTTGCTCTAATATTTTATTTTTGACACCCGCTTGGTATTCGACAATTCAGCCAATTCAAATCTACACCTTTTTCGTGCAGAGATAAATGAAAATTTCTCAACATGGAATTCAGATTCAATTCCTTACTGTGCTATACAAAGCAAATTCGCTATTGCCAACCAATGTTTTTTTCTGTGTATACATAGATACTATCGATATAATTTAATACGTCTTTTAATTTCTCGATGTCGCCCTGTTCCTGAAATACGCGACGATATGTCAAAATCAATAATAATGTTGCTTTTACACATACACGTTTAATGGATTTTTGGTAATAAGTTTTTTTTTAACGGGTTGCTGTTGATCTTCTAAAAGGTTTGTTGGACAATTCCTATTTTTGTGCAATAATTATCTAATTTTCTTTTTACGCCGGGACATTGTTTTATGCGGACATTCCCAATCCAGTGATACATAAGTGACCAGTAAAATGGGAGCAGCCCAGTCGTCGCAACCACGTTCGGTTTCTATGGATAATCCAACACCGGCTGGTATTATTGATATATCCGATGATGTTGTGAATCGTATAAAGAAAGGCATCTCTCAGCAAGGTATATATGTCATCAAAACAAATATTTCATCTTTGAACACGGATGTCTGCCAGTGGCCATCATTGAATATGAATGCGAAAGTTGTTGAGACAGAAAAATAACCAGAGACCATAGCAGTGATTATGCAACCGATAAAATTAATGCAAAATTATTCGTTCAAATAATATTTTTTCCTTGGGAAACAACGGATTATGTTGCATGGGTTATGGCGTGACGTCATTGTGTTGTCGAAGGATGAGTTCAAAGTCTATAATAGGTTCAAATCATTGTTTTGTGTCCGCTATGTTTAAGGACGATACTTGAAATTAGAATCAGCAACCAGTTCTCATTTGCAAATGTTAAGACCAAATTTGGTTACAATTTTGCAAACCTCGATATAACACATTAAGGTGCGTCTTATACATCTTGAATATGATACGTATAAATTGCCAAGTGAGACATTTCTTCGTCTTTTCTAATCAACACCTCTGTACCTTAAGGTTTCTCAAAATGTCATATCAAGATACATCTACGCTGTCTTGAGTCGAATTTTCTACCGACTCATGCCTCCTAAAGATTAGCAAATAGATTTATAATAATAATAGCATTATATCAATGAATTAAATACGTTATCAAGTGCTCTTAAAACTCTAAAAAGGTCATCTATAAAATATGTAGTCTTATAGCAAAGTCAAGGAGATGAAGACCAAGAGAGGAATTTTCTGGCTAAAAACTTTGTAATACTTAATTTTTGCTTGTTTTAAAATTTATTTTATCTCACATCTTCTGAACTTTGGCGACCTTATTCATAAAAAGTTATTAGAGGTCTGAGAGATGATTTACCACACAAAAGCGTCTCCCAAACCTCTCATAACTTTTTATGAATAAGGCCGTAGGTCTCTTGGAATTTTTTGTTACGCTATACATCCACAAAATAGTAGGAAGTTATATTAGGAAATATGAATTGAATTTTAGACATTTTGTTTTACTTATGTATCGTCACCTAAAATGCCCAAAGACGTAACCCTCATTTTCAAAATTTTACAGGAGAAGCAAAAACCTTATAAAATCCAAAGTATTTCAGTTGTAAACGCGTTCATTCCACAGCTTTCCTTTGGAACTTGGAAGTCTACTATTTTGTACATACATATATATTTTCAATGAAAAAAACAGTTTTTATTTTTTAAGGGTTACGCCTTTGGGCATTATGTGACGATATACAAAGTGGGGTTTTTTATAGAAAGTTGTTTATCATTAGTTTTTCAAATCTTAGTGTTGACGTCAATAACCTTGTTAATAATCCCCATGCTCGATAATTTTAAAACAAGAGACTCAAGTTGTGGTATCCCGTGTAAAAAAATATAGATATGTATGTTTGGATCATAGTAGATCTCATTAGATCAGGCGGGATAATATTATGTTAGAAACGATACTGAATTCATTACCGTTTTGTCGGTATTGAAGTTTTATGAACGCATGCATTTGAAATGTTAGATGAACTGTCATTATCAACTTATCAGTATCGTTTGGACGATTACCATCATTAACAATTAGGCTTCAGAAAATGTAATGTTCGCATACCTAATTTTAATATCATTAGATCCGAAAAATGGTTATATCTAGTAGAGTCAAATTCGATCGAAACTGATTTATATCTATTTAGTTATGTCAAATTAGACCTATGATTTTAAATTCCTCCCGAAAGATATAATTGGATCTTGCTTGGGTTATAATTAGGTTTGGCGGGATATAAGGCTATAAGTAAGTAGTTATCTGGCCGCGACAAACTTGGGATCTACTTAGATATGACCAGACCTAATTAGATAGGTTATTTACATCGTCGTGGCCGTTAGTGACGACGACACTATCGATAACTTAGCCATGAAAATCTTCTCAAAATATCGTTCGGAACCGGTGCACAACTGCAGGTCCTAATCAGTTAGTGTAAAACTATAAATCGCACTGCTCACTGATTGGAAGAAGCCCTCCCCATCCCTTCATGGGATGTAATGGACAACTATTTATTTATTTTTTAATTAGATAGTTGAGTTATCAGTTCTGGGGCCTAATTACTGCATCCGTATTCTCAATTACGAAAGTCATTTTAAAGGATTAATTTGATGGTAACTTCTAAATAACTAATATTTATGAAATTCTATTACTTTATTAACTTGATTCATACAACTATTTCTTATGTTTTAGTTCAAGTTTCCATTTTTATCGGTCTTTCAAAATACCGATTACGATAGGAAACGGTTGCGATCATTAGACCTCCGATTTAAGCTGATCCTATTAGATAGAACCATTTTATATATAACCATTATTAGATATTATATTAACAGACCGATCCGAAAAATGGTTATATGACATAATAACTAAACTTTTTTACAGGGAATGTGAAGAGTTCAATTAGGTGTCAGAAGTTCCAATTAGAAATTGATATTTTGTAAATATATTTGTGACTAATACAAATTGGTATGTGCCATTATATGTAGCACAATTTTAGTTAATATTTTATTTTTTTTTTATATTCGTAAGTATATTCATAACTCGTCTTTGAAAATAAGTAACTGTAAATATTTTTATATAAAACTGAACCCATTCCCTATAACCCGCTAAATGTTCTTTTGATTGTTACTTTTAAATCGCAATATGGAAACATTCAATATGAATTATAAATTGTAAGAAAAGGTGTATAGTTTTTTTTTGCTAATGGGTTCTAATAGTTTTCGCAGTTCTCTTTATACTCACCTTATATGAGTGCCAGGGCACAGGGACTATCCGGGGAACTGCAGACCACATAAGATTGGAAGATTAGGGACTGACTAACAGGTTGCACAATACTGGTACATTGAAACAAATCTTTCGCCTATGTGATGGCAAAAAATAGGATTATTCTGCTGCATTGAAATTTTGTCTGAGATGGACTTTCGCAAAAAACCCTTCTTTATGGTTCACTGAAGGAAAAATTCATTTACATTTCATTAATGACTTAAAGCCACTTCGGCAGATAAAACGTTTAAATACAATTTATATTCCAGCGAAAGAGAATGCCCAAAAGACTACGAAAGAGGCTCCAGCGAAACCTGTTAAGACAACAGCCCCACCTGCTGCAATACCCCCAGCCCCAACCGTTGTCTATCAAAATCCACCAACAGTTGTCTATGCTGCTCCAACTGGTGCCACTCTTAGTGCAAGCGACATGCGTCGTCAAAAGGAAATTGAACTTCAACAAAATGATGCCTTGTGGAAACAGCGTATGGTTCAGTTGGAACAAACTCTTAAGAAAACAAATGCCATAATGGAAAGTGAATATTCCTCAGCTGTGGATGACGTTCGCAAGCGCTTTGCCTCCGCATCACCCATACACCAACTGCCACCATGCCAAGATCTGAAAGCGCAAGTGATTGCCTGCTATCGCGCTAATCCTGGAGAGACACTGAAATGTGCTGAACAGGTGGCAGCTTTCCGTAACTGTGTTAATGTTCATCGTATTAAAAAACTGGATGCATCAGAAAAATCTGAAGTCGCAGCAGCAACTTCTAAAGCAAAGGCAGCATAACCATTGGTTTAAGAGACGCGTTAAATAACATGAAGTAAACAAATAAAAAAAAGTTCCAAGAAAGCAATGAAAATCCAACGTTTGTGGCGTTAAACATAGCTTTGGAGTCGGCCCTGTCCTTTAGTGAATATTTATTTTTAACACCTCCCGAAAAAATGTTTTTGTTGCAATCTGTTTTAAGTTTCTCTTATCATTTTAAACATGTCTACTCTTCAGTCTAACCTGGTGTAATTTACATTGAAGTGTTCTGTAATACATAAAGTGAAAGATAATTGATGATTAATGCTAATAGCAAAGTGATCTATTAAAGAATAATTTAAATAAATTTATTTGTGAGTTTGCTTTTTGTCTTAGAAAAAGGAGAAAAGCGAATCAATTTAGTTTTAAAATTAGTTTTCATTAACTCCCATTATCCAATTGAATGAGCTAAGTATATAATACGAAATCTATAACTGAGCCACAACCCGAAAAGTGGTGAGAATTGCAAAAGAGGTTTGCAAGTTCTACATACATATGTATTCTCATACAAAACTAGTGCGAGACCCTAAAATACATATACAGTGGTTGTCATACAATTAGAAACGATGTTTTCAAAGTTACGTTACTTTTCACAACCTTCTTATAAAGTGTCTCTCTTTTTGGTAACTCCCGTTATATTGTCACTAGTTCAATATATTGTTGGATGTCTAAATATCAACAATAACTTTTGAAAATTGAAATAATTGCGAAAACTGTAGTCACACATGTTTCTAAGGGTGGACAGATAATTAGAAGTGCATTCGTATACAGTGGAAACTTAATTTATTTTCAACGTAAGTTCTTTTTTTAAATTCTTTATAATAACTTCTTCACGTGTTTGCATGCATGTATGTATGCACCCTTTTCCCGTGATTAAACCGAGCTGAAACTTCGCAGGCAAACTAACGGCTACTACAAAAATAAACTATCAAAATATGGGCGGGATTGGATAAAGGGGCGTGGTACCTCCCATACAAATCACAAATTAAAAATCCATTATTTCTGCTCCTGTTAACGGTGTTTGAACAAAATTGGGTATGTTGGTTAGATGTACATATTCTAAGATCTGCTGCAAATATGGGCGGGATTGGACAAAGGGGCGTGGTCACATATAAAAATAATTTATAGTCAAAAACTATGTTTTTATGGGTTGGTTTTTTATTTTTAACCCATATTTTACTAATTAATAATTCAATTCAGTACAAATATGTGTTGCAAAAAAAAAGAGAAAAACAATCTATTTAAGCCATATCAAACCGATTTTGTTATTCAAAAAAAATTATTTTTGGGGAAATAGGATCATTTCAAATTATGGGAAGTTTTAAGACCTCTAAAAGAAGTCCAATGCTAAGAAACCCTACTCCATATGACGGCAGAGTTATTTGTATAGTCAGTAAAACCAACCCATTTTTGACTTCAAACGAAATTAATGGTATTGTAACGTACCAAATCTCTAGAACCATTAGACGTAGATTGTATACTAATCTAGAACCACTCTGCATGGTCTGCACGTCTCAAGCAAAAATACAGCAAAACGTTCGAAATTAGCAAAGGAGCACCTGCAAAAACAATTAATTTTTGGAAAAAAAATACCCTGGAGCGAGGAATCGAAGTTTAATTTGTTTGGTTTGGATGGTAAAGCTTACGTAAGATGGCCACTAACAAATGTTGGATCCTAGATACACCATAAATACTATTAAATACGGAGGAGGAAATGTGGCAATGTAGTTGGTATGGCGTTGGTTCTATCCACAGCATAGATGGTCAAATAGATCAACACCAATCAAATACATATTCTGGAAAATGCAACTGAACCATTCTTATTAAAAAACATTTCAGTTACATATATTTTCCAGCAGGACAACGATCCTAAGTATACTTTCCGAGTTGTGAAGCAATGGTATATGGATACGCATACCAATGTTTTGGTCTGGTCACCACAAAGCTCGGTCTTAAATTCAATTGAGAACTAATGTCCATATGTCGAACGACGTTTAAAAACAATAACCCCAAGAAATAGTGCCAATGATGTCATAAAAATAAGGGCTACCCTAGAAAGTATTAATTGGCTTTTGTATTATTTTATTATATTTTTCAGTAAAATTGGGAATAAAATGTTGTTTTTGTCGTCGTTTCTAATTGCATAACCATCGACTTTTAGGGATCTATTAGAAAATGAAGTTTCCACTTTTCAGCAATATAGCTAGTTATCGAAATATTTGTAGAAAGTATAGCAACAAGTGAGCCTAACAATTTTATTAATTACAAATTTATTTTTTAATTTTCGTTTTATGGAAGTAATTCTGTTATAAAATACAAATTATAAAGTAGCGTTTCTAATTGCATGACTACCACTGTATGTCTTTTATTTTTTGAAGCAAAATATAACAATATAAAACAATTTTACAATACAAAATTTAAATAAAAGGTTCACGAAGAACATAGGGCCTCAACGAATTCCTTCCATTGATTCCTGTCTCTGGCAAGTGATTTCATTTTGTTCAATGATAGTCGAGTTTGTTTGTTTTCCTATTCCATGCATTTGGTGGTTCTTCTGGCCTTCGATACACCTGCGGGTTCAATTCAAGTGTCACTCCAGCAATATCGCCTAAGTATATTTCCGATCCAAGTTCATTTTCTTATACGTACATCAGTAGATACGGAGTATTTATCTCAGACAAAAATTGACAAACGTTTGGACAATTGGCATCAACTGTTAATTGAGTATTCCATTCTGTTTGAATACGCGTTAGCTTTGTCTTCTTTATATTTATTCTCAATCCTACTTTTTTTCATTTTCGGAGAATCTGCAAAGTTTCTCCGAAATTTTTGATGTGTAAACATCTATACGCTGGGGGTAAAAACCTTTTTCACAATACAATCACAAATTTAGAGTAAGATGTGCAATGTAATCGTTAACCAATCGTAAAGCGTTATCAAATCGGTGTGAGCTATGTATGACTGTATTAGTGTACTCATACGTTGCATACAATATACTCAACACCATCTAGTGTGCAATAGTAGCTACTAATTTTCACTAATTGTCGTACATTATGTTATCGTAGGCAAATGAAAACAAATGAATACAAAAACATTTAATTTTAATAACTTTTAAAAAGATTTTTTACACTTTTAATAAGAAATTTACTAAAACAAAGCAAAATAAGGAAAACTAAAAACTAAACTTGTCAAACTATAGGTCTTCTTCGTCTTTGAGATTGTCATTCATACTTAACAGCTGCATATAAGCACCATCTAGTGTGCAATAGTAGCTACTAATTTTCGAAAACCATTGCTGTAAAATAACTACATGCATTACATTTAAGTAAACAGCTGATTAATAACTTGTCAACCGCAACAAATACAAAATAATAAAATATTTTACAAAACACCAACAAAATTATAACTCAGAACATAAAACAACACAAAGTGTAACAAAGCTGAATGGAGGTAATGTTAATTCTAATAAAATTTCTATTAGATTCCAATATAAATTAAGATTATAACATATCTTCATTACGTACTGTTGCCTTACACTGAAACTGGTGCACGACAATTGGGTAACAATCTCCATCTCATGCCAATTATTATGGGTGGAGATTTTAATACAAATTGTGCAAACCCACAGTCGCAAGCTTTATCAAAATTTTTATTTGACGTTTTCCACTTGCATATGAGCAATTCTTCACAAACCTCCACAACTAACAATTCCACTACTATAGATGCAGTTTTCCATAGATTTTTAAATACAATCGAGTCAAAAATTTATATACTTATTTTAGTTACCATAAGCCAATATTAACTATTTGTACTTAAGGCATTTACCATAGATGGGCACTTTGCAATACTACTAAAATTTCAGTAAAAATAATTTTTTAACTAGTAAATTTTTACTGATTACTAAATTTTTTTTCAGCAATTTTTATAAAGTGCCTACATGGTTACGATGAGGTGCATTGAATTTTCACTAATCAGTAATGCCCGATTACTGATTATTATGAATACGGCCCTATGATTTGACTGGTAATGCAAATTAAATTTCATTATCAGTAAAAATTTACTGAATTTTTTCAGTAATCAGTAAATTTACTGCTTACTGTAATTTTTAATGCAGTACATACATACTGCAGTGTGCCCATTTACTAACCAAATAAGTTAAATAAAACAAACAAAGACCAGCAAATTCCTATGTATTTACAATATTGAAAGTTTTGATACTTTTAATTGATTAATTAAAAAAATATTCTAAAAGCATAAGTACTTCCAACTTCATTACTAGATGTTTACACATCTCCCCTGTGGTCGGACTCACATTAATTTTTTTTTTTTTATAATTTTCTGAGCCGTGAACAATGCACTACTGATTTTTATAATTGAACAAAATTATAAAACTCGAGGAATAAGTTTTATTTTCTGACCAAAAAATAAAAATCAAAACAATCATTATTTTCTAAGCAAATTCAAAAACTCGAAACTTAATTATTATTTTGTGAAAAATAAATGTTAAATCAAAAAATAATCATTATCGTCTGAGCAGTAAACAAAATGTAAACATAATCATTATGTTACGAGTAAATAATAAAAATCAATACATAATCGTTATTTTTAAATTTTTTGGATTACAAATACGGAAATAATCATTATTTTCGGTCCCTGGATTAATGGAAATAATTTTTGGCAAAATATACCAAAATAATATTCTTATACTATAACGGCCTTATTCATAAAAACTTATGAGAGGTTTGAGACATGATTTTTGTATGGTAAATTATCTCTCAAACCTCTCATAACTATTTATGAATAAGGCGGTAAGTATATACATAAACGAAAGGAAATATTTGAACATTTTGAGTAAAGAAGGGTGTTGAGAAAATTAAAACTGAGAAGACATAAAAACATGAATTGCTCAATTATTCAAACTTGTGATTAATCAATTTTGACGTAGAATACGTCTTACCTTACGGTATAGGGAGTCATGTCAGATTGTTATTGTTGTAATCTTTATTTCATTGATTATGAGGAAACGGCGAGATAACTTTTTTTAAAAATTTTTTTGTAGGTAAATGAAGATGTTATCTTTCGTTTGATATACATTTCATATTGGTTGATATCTTCCTAATATTTAAATTTCTCAAATGAAAATTGTTTAAACACATTCACTCAAACATATATACAAAAAACAATATACAAAAAATTTAACAATAATCTCAACAAAAAATTATATATGCAAAAAATATGTACAACATGAAACAATTCATACTAAACCGGAACAATTTACGTGCAGTTTGGAAATTAATAAATGAAATTATCGGTAAGAAAACCAACTCCATTGACAAAACAATTACAAAAAGCTTTCCTAATGAAAACGTAGCAAACATAACAGAAAAATTTGCACAAAAATTTTGTGATAATGTTAAAAACATAATTCATGAATGTGATATAAAAACAAGCAACAATCCATAAAGTAGCCGCGAAAACTCAATGTATATCGAATATAGCACCGAAGAAGAGATATACAACATCCTTAAAAATTTAAATGCGAGAAAAGGCGCAGGTGCGGACGGAATACGAGCCTGTGACTTAAAAAATAACACAAAACTTCTCACACCAGTAATCACAGCATTAATCAACAGTAGCTTAAGCGAAGCCATTACCCCAGAACTGCTAAAAACATCCTTAGTTCGACCCATATATAAGAACGGAGTTAAATCGGACCACAATAACTACAGACCGATAGCTATTCTGTCTGTGATAGAAAAGGTCTGAGAAGAAATAGTTGCAAGAAGACTCAACGCATTTCTGCTCAAGTATAAAATCCTAAATCACAACCAATATGCATTTCAAAAAGGAAAAAACCTAAATCAGCTGTTAGGCTTGTTCGCAGATAAAGTAAATCAAAGTCTAGCGGATAATAAAAGCTGCTTAGCACTATTCGTTGATTTTAGCAAAGCTTTCGACACACTATCTCATGCTAAAATAATAGAGACTCTAGAGCGAAATGGAATCAGAGGCCAATGCATAGAATGGTTCAGAAACTACCTAGAGTGTAGGACTTTCAGGGTGAAAATTGAGAACAATTTAAGCGAAAGTAAGCCATCGATGTACGGTGTACCGCAAGGATCAAAATTAGGCCCTATCCTATACATAATATATGCCAACGAATTAATAAATATATTAAACAACAGTACCACCTTTGCCTATGCTGACGATACTGCCATTTTAGTAACAACATAGAAGAAGCAGCATAAATAATGCAGAACGAACTCAATACTATGACAAAATGGTGTCACGACAACGGCCTAATAATTAACGCAACAAAAACCAAAATTATTCACTTCAGACCTAGACACGTTCCACGTACGCAAAGAACACCAATATTCCACAACACTCAATGTCTGCATACAACATCAAATAATACAATTGACAGCTGCACTACGAAGATTGAGCTTGTGGACACTTATAAATATCTAGGAGTGTACCTAGATGAATTCTTCAAATGGAAGACACACACCGATATACTACACAAAAAACTAAGACAATCCGCATATGCTCTGTACCACCTAAGTATCTGTTCACCATACAACGTTCTAAGACAAGCTTACTTCTCACTAGCAGAATCTTATCTAAGACATGGGATTACCGCTTGGGGAACTGCAACATACTGCAAAACTTTATAAAAAACACAAAACAGATTTCTAAAACTACTCTATAAAAATAAACACAAAACGCACTACTACAACAATCAGAATAATAATAACACCAACACACAAGCAGCCAAAGCATACCCAGACAAAATCAATTACACAAAGATCTACAAATACTAAACATAAAAGACATTTACAAAACAACGATCATATCGGAGTTCTACAACAGAACAGGAATTCTTAGCCGAATAAACCACGAGAAAAATACAAGAAGCAAAGCTCAAGGACGATACAAAATCCCTCGGTTTCGAAATAACTATGGAAAAAACACGCTAGCTGTAACATTACCAACAACAATAAACAGCATTCCAGCCACAATACTCAGACATAACAATAAATCACAAAGGAAAAAACTAATAAAACAACACTTGTTAAACATAAGTTAAAACTTAATAACATTATTATACAAACTTAATATATGCAACAAAACTGAACTAAAAAAAAATAATTATGAAATATTATTAAGTGATTATCCTGCAGACAAGCCTAATCGGCTTCGTGGGAATAAAACTATGATAAATATTATATAATTAGATAACTAATAAACTAAACTATTATATGTGTGGTGTTTGGTTGAGTGTTTGAGTAGCGTGAACACTAACTATGCTGCTGTTTCAGTGTGGACACAAACCTTCGGCAGTTGTTTTGATTGATGAAATATTGAAATTTCGTATATTTACTTATGTATTTAAGTGAAACAAAATGTTAAATGTAAATTTGAATTTAACATGGATATATAATTATAAAAAATATATGAAAATATACATTTTTATGTTAAATGAAAGTGCTGCCAAGTAAGCAAAATAACAATGCTGAGTGATGCTGTTTGACAGCAGCTGACAGTTGACGTTTAGTAAATTAAAATAAAAACTATTCTATTGGACTATTGGATTTCGAATATAATCCAATACATTAAATTTGGATTATATTCGAAACGATGCTCCCACAACTATTGATAACACAACCATTGACTTAGTTTTTGCGAGAAATTTGAATGTTAATTTAAAAACATATTTATCCTATTTTTCCTATCATATTATCAAATGTAACTTTCAAATAATCAAATTGATTTGCGTCTGTTATTTATCATTTATCCTTACTCTTTTAATTTATAAACATATTTATCCTATTTTTCCTACCATAAGCTTATGTATATTATCAAAAGTAACTATCAAATAAATAAATTCATTTGCTTATGTTATTTATCATTTATTGTTATATATGTTTTCTGTCTTATCGGATGGCCGTATTCTACGTTAAACTTAATGGCCGTGTCTCTGACACAGCCTGCAGGGACAGTCCGTGGCCGAAGGCCTCGGACAACTGTCTGCTGTTTTTTTTTTTTTTTTGATGTTTGTTGATGAATCAAAATTACTCATGAATATTGCTTAATTCAAATACATATTTTTCGATTAATTGTAAATGTCATTAATCACAATGTATGATTAATCAATTATTCCAATAACCAGTATGTCGATTGACCAGGTTGCTTGATTAATCAATTTATCGCACATCTCTAGTTTAAATCATTCACTTTGACTTGTTTTTATTACTCCCAATATATAATGCACCTATTATATTACCTATTTTATATTACTTCTAGAGTTTGTTGTAAATTTTCATTAACTTTATATTGTGACGTTGAAGAAACGCATGTTTTGTTCGGTTATTTATTTTAATACCCTCATACCCTTGACATTTGTTTGCGTGTAAGAAAAGTGTTTTTTTGCGTTTCTTTACTTTTGGATAAATGAGAGTAAATTTGAGTATATGACAGCGAATTTTGCTTTTACTCTCATTTACCCAAACTTTACACAAAAAGTAAAGAAACAAACCTATTGTCAAACGCCACTTTGAACAGAAAATAGAAGTTTTCTCACTCCCATTTTGGTACCACCCATACAAATGTTAGGCGGATAAAATTGCCTATAAATGGCGAAAACCATACTTTATATATAAATTAAATGCCAAAGCTCGGCATTGTTTAATATAATGTTACAGACATTATAGCCTTAAGTTATCAAGAATTTACAGTTTTTATTATACTTTAAATTTTTTGTTATAAAAGGCTAAATAAAATAAAACTTTAACTTGGTATTGGATAATATCGGGTTTTTCAACAGAGACGCTACAAAAGTAAATCGATAGGGACAGCAAACGACGCCATATTTTTTCCCGCTCCTTTGACATTTCTCTTCAGTAAGGTTTGCCATTTCATCATGGAAAGATATAAGAGCCAACAACGATTCGAAATTATTAAAATTTACTACCGAAATTTGGAGTCAGTGGCCTCAACTTTAAGAGCGCTACGATTCGGATTTTCATCGGAAAATCATCTTCAGCGATGAGGCTGATTTCTGGCTGAATGGCTTCCTCAATAAGCAAAATATGCGTTATTGGTCAGACAGCAATCCACACGTAATCCATGAGTCATCATTGCATCCCGAAAAAGTTACGGTTTGGTGCGGTTTATGGGCCGTCGGCGTCATTGGGCCGTACTTCTTCCGTGATGATCAAGACCGGCACATTACTGTGAATGCGAATCGCTACCGTTCAATGATAACCGAATATTTTTGGCCCCAATTGGATAATATTGACTTGGAGGACATGTGGTTCCAACAGGACGGCGCCACAAGCCACAGCGAATGTCACAATCAATTTATTGGAAACTAAGTTTGGTGAACGTGTTATCTCACGAAATGGCCCAGTCGATTGGCCGCCTCGGTCGTGCGATTTGACGCCGTTCGATTATTTCCTGTGGGGCTACGTCAAGTATATGGTCTATGCCAACAAGCCAGCGACGATTGATGAACTTCGTACGAATATCGAACGTGAAATTGCAGCAGTATCGGCCGATTTATGCTTGAAAACCGTCGAAAATTGGGTTCAGCGTCAGGACTTCTGCAAGCAAGCGCCATGTAAAATAAATCGAGTTCCATACATAATGGCATCCAACGTACTTTCACAGGAATAAAGAATTTCATTGGTATCTAAAACCGGTTTTGTTTTATTTACAAAAACTTTTGTAGCGCTCTTATTGAAAAACCCGTTATTTTGCCCAATTGCAATGCGCTATTGAATATGAGCTAATTTTAAACGCCCATTTAAAGGTTTGTCGGCAGCAATAATTGTTCGTCATTGTTCAATCGGGACAAAATCTTCTAACGTTCCTACATTTGTTCGATTTTGCGATTTGTTAAGAAAACAAACAAAACAAAATTAAACATTAATTGACAATTTTTATTGAATATTTCTAATTAACTTAAACAAACGTTTCGGAAAAATTGAAATATTTTAGGTTTTCTCTCTTCATTATATCGCTAATAAAACAATTAATAATCTTAACACATCTCAATAATTTACAATTAAATACTTTAACTTACACAACTTACAACAATTTAAATACAATTTACAAATACTTAAAATTTATTAAACAAATGTACCAAACACACAGCCAACAAAAGGAAAGCAGGTACAGTTACCGCAGTCGATGCACTACTTCTGCATGTATTATCGAAATTTTTCACTGGACCCATACAACCAGCATAACTCATAACGTACGCCAAGTAGTTTTGTTCGAATACTCCACGGATCAAACTTGAACCCGGACCATTTGCAAAAACAATAACATCTTCACCACCGTGAGATTCATCCTTTAGAGGGACAGTAGCCATATGACGGTAAGTAGGAGACTGGCGCTCTTCTGGTGTCGTTTCTGTCCATGACTTCCAAATACTGGTTGTAGAATTTGTAAGTACTGAATTATTGTTCAAATGATCATAGAAACCAGGACCATTGGCGTACATGATAGTCTCATATACCATGGGATCGTTGTCTTTATTGGCAAAACCTAAAATATCTGCGCCACGTTCGGGATATCCATTCAAAGTCACAGAGTGCGAATGATCGGCGGTCACAATGATGAGCGTCTCGTCGGGATTAGTATTTTGAAGTGCTGCTTCAATGGCTCTGTCAAATTCAAAGACTTCATGAAGGGCGGTATGGGCATAATTTTGATGATGTGCCTGATCGATGCGGCCACCTTCGACCAGCAAAACAAACCCCTATAAAAAAAAATAAAACAAAAACTGTTATTAATTGCTATTCCTCTTATAGAATAAGATTTAAAAAGAATAATGGTAAAGTTAACATTTACAAAAATACTTTTAACAAAAGCAATATGACAATTTTATTTACTTTGTTTTTTATTCACTGGAAATATTCATTTTTGCGAAATATATTTGATCTTTTAATTAAAGAGTCTTAAAAAAATGTTGTCAATTTTGTTGATACCCTGTAACTATATATCATCCAAGTTGGAACAAACACTTGTCCGGAACTAGTTTGGAAATTATAATTTCTGTACTGTATAAATGTTTTGGATATTTTATTCATTGCAGTGGCACTTTGGAACTCATGGTAACTCAGTTCCAGATCTTTTTAACTATTCATGACCTGGAAGGCCTGAAATCATGACCAAACAGGCCTTCTTTAAAATGCGGAAGGCCTTCCCCACACATTACCTCCTCCTTTATTTTTAACATTGCGTGAGATTGGGAGGCAAGGCCTTCCATCCCTCTCTACTAGAAGGCCTGCAAAAAGAGTAGTTTTAGAAGGACTTACGTAAAAATAAAAAAATATATATGGAAATTAGCTTCATATTTCAGATTTATACTTTAACCAATTGTAATTCTTATAAATGATTTTTTTTAAATTCTGCAGCCACAAGAATCGAACACACGACCTTAGAACTTACAATCGGACGCTTTATCTACTGGGCTATCGGATGTTATGATTTTGCAACGACGAATTGCGAACATGTGGAAAGACATGGTTTCATGAACAACAGCGTCTTCTTGCATTATTTTAACAGGCCTGTGGAAGCCTTATAAAATCATGCATTTCGCAGGCATTATTAAAGTAGGCATTAGCAAAGAATGATACCGCATGCCTTATTCGTGGAAGGCCTCGCAAATTCCGCCGCTGGGTGGGCTGGTTGGAGTTTTGATACAATTTGAATTGAGTTAAGACGTAATACAAATAACAAATAAATAAAATTGTTGTGTTCGTTTTTATTAAAACTTATTCTGGTATTTAACCCTGTTTTAAAAGTCATAAGTGCCAATGAACTACAATTTAATTTTTCTGCGCGTCTAGTGCTCATTCACCCGTACATTCTATCCTGTATGAAACTTCCAACTAACAGGTCGAACAGCTGTTTGAACGAAAGAGGCTATATTTTACAAAATACTGATACTGAAACTATTTCATATTTCATTACTTATAGTTCGTGACCTAGTATTTTTCTTAACTACAACAATTTTAACAGAAATTTTGAAAATATGAAAAAATTTAAATTTAAAAATGTTATTTGAAATTTGAAATACATTAATTGAAATTCAAAACATATTAGTTGACATTTAAAATCCATCCATTGCAGTTTAAAATAAATTTCATATGTACAATTTGAAATACTCGAATTGAAATTTCAAAAAATTTGAATATCAAAAAACATCAATTGTAAACTGAAAATATTCCAGCGGTGTTAAGCCCCGTATTCAGTTGTTGCGAAAAAACGGAAAATTTTGTTGCGGAGTGTTACCACCTAGCTTTGATTTACCTTGCAAAGATTTCATTTATAATTCCTCTACGCGCTCCATTTTATTTTTAACTCACGTGGGTTACTTTTATTTGTTAAAATAATTGAAATGTCAAAATTCCAGTCACAAACAATTGTCTAACCACAAAAATACAATAACAATTGTTTTCGTGCGAATAACATTGGCGTAACAACTCTGTAATTGATTTTGCCTACGACATTTTCGGAGAGAGCTGAGTACCAAGCAAATGAAAAGTGAGCGAAATTTTCGGTTCATGAAATGTTCGTTATTTTTTATACACGTACTTCTTATGGCAACGAAAATTTCATAAAAACTGAATACCGGGCTTTAGTTAGGTCAATATTTGAAATTCTTTTTATATTTCTATATTTCGCTACCCATTGGGTACCATCGACGGGAAAATTAACAACAATTACTAATTAAAAATGAGAATTAAGTTTTTAATAAGTAATTGTTCTTTATTTTCCTGACGATGCTACCCAATGGGTAGCGAAGTAGAATTTCAAATATTGACCTAACGCTCGAATATTTTCATTTTAAATGAAATACAATAAGGTCGAATAAATTATCACATTCACATAAATTGAAATACATACATTTAAATCGAAAATACATAAATTAAAATTTAAATGACATCATTTGAAATTCAAACTCATCAATTGAAATTTAAAAGATATCGATGACATTGTGTTGATGAATTTTAAATGCCCATGAAATTGATGTATTTTGAGTCTCAATTCGATTTAATATTTAAATCTGTCATTTGAATTTCAATTGTTATTTTTTGAATTTTATTTGACGTGCTTTAAATTTGAATAGATGTACTTCCAAATTTAAATTGATGTATTTAAAAAATTAGGTAAATAGTTCGATCCATAGACTAATACTTATAGTAGACCTAATAGTTCTCTCACCAAATTTATTACATTTGGCCTGGTGTGATATTTACGTTCGATGTTGAAAAGAATTGCTTTACTAATACCAGATAGAGGCAATGGTTCAAAACAACGAACAAAATAACAACAACGGCATTTCGTTTTGTGTGTTAAAATTATTGTGTTAAATACAACACAAATGTATGCTAACAATAACAGTTAATAAAAAAGTTTAAAACACATTTAAATTTCACAGTTTTTCACCAAAACGACTCGAAAAATTAAAGCAAGAAGTTATTGTAATTCCACCTGGTGTATGTCACTTTTCGTCAAACATATTTCTATCACACCGACCGCATCAAACAGAGTGTGAAAGGAAACGTCAGATGAGCCAAATATTCTCTCTAGTATGAGATTACTCTATGGTTCGACCGTTTCCTACTGATATATTTAACACACACATGTATATTTAAGGCTTGGCCCCTAAACTACTTCTTAATTTGCCATTAAATTATTTTTTTCCTTTTGGACTCACTGACCCCTAAACTATAGAAATGAATTTGTGTGTAGTCGGGGTTTTTTTTAAAATTATACTTACATTCGAATTATCCCGTTGCAAGACTTCAATCGCAGCCTCCGTCATCTCCTTCAGTGATGGTTCTCCCTCTTCCTTCCCGATAGCATAACTAATATGATTATTACGGAATAAACCTAAAAGACGATCCACCTTTTTCAAATCCACCTGTTCCAATTCTTTTAGGTTTTTAACAAATACGCGATTATCCTGCGTTGCCTTTCCATTATCCAACCATTTTTGTGGTAAATTCATGTTATCGCCACGAGCACAAATATCTTCAGTTTCACCTTCCCATTGTATCTGACGAGTTTCATTTGGATTCATAGCACCCAATGGCTTAAGACCACCGCCCATAATCACATGAAATTTATTGCCTGGAGCATTTTCCACCAATTGTCTAGCAATATCGGTGTGAATGCCCTTCGACTCTTCGGGGACCTTTGTATCACATTCCCAATCACGATGATATATACGGGCGTAAGTGGCAGCGGGTGTGGCGTGTGTAATACGTGTTGTTGTGACAATGCCAGTGCGTTTCTTTTCGGCTTGAGCCCAGTCCATAATCGATGTAAGACGCCCTTGGGTGGCATTTGTCGTAGAACGTGACATATCCATGCCAATGGCACCATAATCAGATTTTGATCCACAAAACATGGCTGTAGCAGTGCCAGCAGAATCGGGAACTTGTTTGTCCACATTGTAGGTCTAGAAAGAGGAATTTATTAGTAACAAGTTAAACTTGTTATATAACACTAAGCTACAAAAAGAGAAAAACATAAACATAATAAAACCTACTCCCGTATTTATAACGAAAAGTGAGTCAACGACTATCATCTGACTAATAACTTTTAAATCATAACACTTCAAATACATGCTAATTTTTGATTGTGTAAGAAATGATATCGAATTCATTATCGCTTTGTCGGTAGTGAAGTTTTCTGAACGCATGTATTGAAAATGGGCAGTGTGCCGGCATTATCGACGTAACGATATCGTAGGAACGATTATCGTCATACATAATTAGGCCCCAGGTTTTGTTTTACTAACTACAATCGTGTCATTTGGTTAAAACAGACATGTTCATATCACACTTAGACAGTAGAACGACAACTGATATGAAACAAATATTGACTAGCGGTTGACAAATAATATGCATAATCAACGTTCTAGTTTTACGTTCGTTGTACAGAGCGTGCAGTCAGTGACTAATTTTCCATTATGAATACGGGAGCTTGTGTATATTGTGAGACAATAAATATATAGTTTCTCATTACATCCCGTGAAGGGGTTTGGGGAGAGCTTCTCACAATCAGAGACAGCTGTGCGCCCACAGTTTTACGCGGATTCTGAACGGGTTTTGGGGAAGCTTTTCATGGCTAATTACACGATAGTGTCGCTGTCACTAAGCGAGGTGACCGTGGTCGACGACAGATACATATGTAAGATGATCAGAGCAAGGATCACCCACGTTCTCATGCAAAGAGTCGTGCACACTAATCATTGCACCACCGACATATTCTCAAAAAATCGAGTAATGACCTATAATGGGTGGTTGTGTGCACTAAACTAGTTGCAGGGTGGTCAGATTTAAATCGATTTTAAAATGTAAAACGGATTTAGAAAGGAGAACTATTCCCCTTTTTTAGTATGTGTATCATTTAATATCCATTGTAAAAATATGTGGACATTTTTTTCAATAACCGAAATTTGTTTCGGGTTTTGCTACTTTGACTACACACAGAGAAGAGATTCGTTGTCACAATTATATTTATAGCCAACTAATATTTGGCGGTTCCTTTGACTATCACATTATTCAGTTGTGATTACCAATAATTGTGTCCAGTATCACCAAATGTTGTGTATATCAATTGATTTCTAATTCAGTTTTGGTTGCAAGAACTGAAATATTTAGTTGAAGCCCCAGCAATAACAAATAAATGTGATCTGTCAATCGAGTTTTAGTTGTAGCAATCAAATTATCCTGTAGTGGTGAATATTCTATTTGTTGGATGAACAAAAAATGTAAAAACTAATTCGGTTGTACCAAATAATATATTGGTATGCTCAACTAATAATTTAGTGGCTGTCACAACCATTTGGTGATGCTTTAACCCATTATGAATTTTATAGAAAAAAGTAATACAAATATTTTTTTATTAAAATTGTGTATTTTATATTTAAATATAAACAAAATTTTTATTATTTATAACCGGGGTTCGTATTTCGTGACCATTTTTGATCGAAAATATGAAAAAATTTCTATATCTCGAAAACGGAACGTATAATCCAAAAAATAACAAATTTTTACGAGTTTCTAAGGTTTCTCACAAAGTGTTCCCATTCGCATGAAATAATTTTTCTTCAAAAAATCGCCAAAATAAGAAAATCTCACTTCACTTCACTCAATTTATGATAATATGTATTCTTTGCTGGCTGATATCTATAAGTATACACTTTATTGTTTTTTCACAACTTCGTTTATCACTTTCCGTTTAAAATATTAGTTTTTCTGTAAAGTGCTCGTGTAATACTCACATATATGTGGTTTATCTTTAACAAAAAAGCCTCTTAACTCTTAACATAACTTTGTAACAAGTGTTTTTGTAACAGAAACTAAATTATGGTTACAGAGACTAATATTTGAACACAAATTCTAATTTTGTACTTTTTATTAGTTGTATCTTCCATTTCAGATGAATGAGGTTTTTGAAATACTCTAATTGGTTAATACAACTAAAATTCGGTAGTAGCAACTTGTATTTAGTATGAACGATTTTTAATCTATCAAGAACAACGACAAATAATTCTGATGTTTGACAATTACGAATTATGATCAAAATATAGACTTTATCATGGAATTTACAATGCCTGAACTGATTTCCAAATAATCTTTTCCCTGTGTGTAATCTCTCAAGAACTTTTTTAACTTCGTATTTCAAACTACATGATTGAAGGGCGTTCTATTCGATTTCCTATTTTATCAACCTATTTTTGTATAACGAATTCGATCTAAATGCATTGTGACCAGTTTTGCGACGATTTTAAAATTCATTCTCGGGTGAATTGAACATTTTGAAAATACTAGGTACACTAGGTAAATTTACAAATATATTTTTGTTGCAACACTGTGCACTTTACCTTTGCTAAACCCGTATATGGGAATTCATCAAATACCAGCTTTTCTTCTTCTCCATTGCCATGTTTCAAATATTGACCCTTGTAAATTCGACCCGCTGTGATGGTGGTTAGACCCATTCCATCTCCCACAAAGATGATAATATTTTTAGCTTTGCGTTTATAGCCATCCTCCCGATGTTTCTTCGCATTTTTGATGGTCTTTTCCAATTGTTTAACAGCCACATTATGCCAGAACTTTGCATCTGTAAATAGATAAGAGTTCATTCTATAGAAACTACCAATTTGTAAATAAAAATTATAACATATTAATCATTGTGTCTCCAGCATGTAATATTGAATAGCAAACACAATGTGTTTGGACACAAGTATACTATATTTGCGACAAGCTACAAACACGTTGTATTTGTGTTAAGGGATGTCATATGAAAGAATAACTAATCGTTTAAAATTTATAATGTATATTCTAGAAAGTAATTCAAAATTTATTTAATAATATTTAGAAAGTGTTGAAGTCAAATAAGGGATGTAACAAAAACCGTTGTCGCGCTGGCGCGTGCGTATCGTCTGAACGTTGATTGATGACTGCCTGCTCCTTTTGTTTTTCCACTAACCATAGAATATTCTATGGTTAGTGGGTTTTCTCTCTTCTGTCACGATGGTTTACATTTGCATCCAAACAACAACAAAAACAAATTTTAATTTTATTTACAATGGCCCGTTTCAGTTGTCTTTTTCTTTTTAAAAAGGACTAGAAAACTGCACTAAACTGGATAGGCCAAAATGTCCTACAAATCATTGTGAAATACATTCCACTAAGGGTTTGTGAAGACTATACTCCTTTATCATTATTTTTTTATGACTTTGTTCTCCTTTTGTGAAAAAAATTTAACAAAAATTACTCAAACTGGTCAATTTGTAACTCAAAATGTTCGACTCAAAATGTTTAAGTCCTCTAACATGTGCTTTTGCTAGTGATTTCGTCGGGTGGATCTAGCAAATCAGCGTTGCATTTGGAATGAACCGAACAAAAACAAAGAATACATCATTTTATTTCGGTTTTTTTTTCAAATACTTAATTTTTGTTTACAACTTTATTTTTCATCTATTCTGTATTATTTCTCAAAAGTTGTTTTGTTTGTCACTGTGCAAACATTCGATTTTTTTTATTTTCCAAAACTGATATTGTAAGGAATGATCGCACGATTTCGTTCAAATGGAAAAGAGTTTCATTCCACTTCTCTCTCCGTGAATCGTTATATTTATACTGATAGTCTAATATGGCCTAAAGCGAGTTTGGTGTACTAAAAGGATATATATAACTATTGAAGATTCCTAGTGCAATTCAGTGCGGTGGAGTCGGACGACCCCAGTTCAATGTTTTATTTAAAATATATATGATTTACGATGATTACGATTTTTTTGTTATTTTTTTTACTCAGTAACATCAGTTTGCTTTAGGTCAGATTTAAGATTTAAGATTGTTTCTTGCTTCTCCCGTGATGGTGGTAACTTGAAAAACCGTTACTAACATAACACTTTTTCAGAAGGCAAATACAACTTGCTTGAAGTACAGATTTTTTATATTTATTATTTTAGTTTCTTGTTACATTTAGAAAAGAAAATTTACTTAACAGTAGCAGCGATTCTGGTGTACTTATATCAGTAATGATATCTAGAAAAGTTGTAGATGTTTTCATAGCCTTTTGAAAAAAAGTGTTATATTAATTACGGGTTTTGACTTATGATCATTGATACATGGTTCTTCAATAATTATGTATTTAATATTTGATATCGGAGTCGTACTTGTACAAACTACTGTAGTCAGAGCGGAGTCATGTATTTCGAAAGTGCTGGAGTCGGAGTAGGAAGTTAGTCGTGCCTTTTCAAAGTACTAGCATCGGAGTCGGAGTGGAATGGTGTATTTTCAAAGTTCTGGAGTCGGAGTCGGAAGGGAGTCGTGCATTTTCAAAGTACTGGCATCGGAGCCGAAGTGGTGTCGTGGATTTTTAAAGATCTATATTTTTTAAGATTTAGGTGCGTAGCTGGACGGTTTCTGACATTTCCCAATTTGTCACTTTTTTTTCTAAAAAATTAATTTTCATTATTAGAAGATTTTAAGTTACATGTTTTCTACAATGTAATGTTTTAGAAAAATTTGCTTTAAAAATAAGGTTATTGATAGAATAGAAATTTTCGATTAGTTTTTTGTTTTTTTTTGTCATTTTGTTACTTTTTTCTATAATAAACACATTGTTCTCGTAAATTGCAGGTACTTACTTTAATTGTATACAATTTATTGCCAGTTATCGATTTTACAGATAATTTAATATGAAAAAATTTCTAGAATTTTGCGAACAAATCATTAAAATTCATCCACGAAAAAGTTAAATAAAAAACAAGTTTATATTTATTACAGTCACTAACTACTTTTTGTTGTTGTTTTTAAATAATTTAGTGTTTGAAGTGGAGTGTGTTTGAAGTGGGACGATGAATTTGAAGATTCTTCTTGTTAAGAACACTGTGCTACAGTGAAAAATAAATTGAAATGCGAATTAGTTCATAGACATGGTTAAGTACTTTATAAGTCAGTCCTAAAGATTTTTAGTCATTTACAATTTTCTAAATTTATTCAAACTCAAGACCTTTTTAATAATATAAAGCTTATTTATTAGCTTTCTATTATTTTCAAAAAAGTCGAGTCGAGGCTGTCTGTATAGCTATTTTGGATCTTGCCAAATCTTCATCAGCAGACGTTTTTGGTATGTTTTCGGTGAATTCATCAATAATATATATCTAGGAACACTCATCATATTGATGAGAATTCCTTTATGCATATGTTTCAAGAATACCAAGCACTAACATTGCAACACTTTATCATGTCGAAAAGCCATTGGTTTTAAACAAGCATGATTTGTTTTTGTTTTGTCATTACAAAACAACAAAACAGAAGGTTGCCATCAACAATATTATTGTTTCAAGCGCGCGGTGCTCTTCGTCGACTTTCATCATTTCAACTTTCATCATTTAGTGCTTGTTATTCTTCAGACATATGTATAAAGGAATTCTCATCAATATGATGATGAATGCTTCTAGATATATATTTTTGATGAATTCACCGAAAACATACCAAAAACGTCTGCTGATGAAGATCTTGGCAAGATTCGAAATAGCTATACAGACAGCCTTGATATCATTGGAACATTTTTCTGCTCGACTTTTGTGTAAATAATATAAAGCTAATAAATATGTTTTATATTAAAAACGTCTTGAGCTTGAATAAATTTAGAAAATTGTAAGTTTAAAAAACAGGCCGAGTAAAAAACTTCCGCAAGGGAAATGATGAAATTTTCAGTCATTCTGAACAAAAAAAAAACTGTGTTCGGGGTGACTCGAGTACTTATGACGAGTACTTTTCACGGTCCAGGAAATAAAAGAAATTAAGCTATCCCAGCGTATGCGTTTTTTTTGAGTGTTCATGGCTATAGTGATTTTCGTACGTAATTTTGGTTTCAGTTTTTCGACTTTGACTACTTTTTTTTAAATTTTCTATATAAACATGTATATTTGAATCGCTGGTTGCAGAAATCACACGAGTCATTTTGCTTTCAAAATGGCTTCTATGTGTTTCTAATGTGTGCAGAAATGACATGAGTCTGGTTGCAAAAAATCTCAAAATCCAGAGCGCTAGAGCTGAAATTGACGTAGAAACCGCATGAGTCAGGTTAATTGTTGACTCATGGAATTTCTACAATCAGTGATTCATTTGTATATGTATTTTTTCTGAAAAATGTGAGCTTAATTTTTTACAAATCGGATGAAAAGTATAAAAGGTATTCCACTTTTTTTTGCTATAATATAGCGCTTGATAGTCCCTAGTGGGGGAAAGAGTAAAAGAAATAAAAATTGATTCTAATTTAAGATGATAATTATCTTAGGATAATTGAAATGTGATAAATAAAAAAATAACTTAACTTCTGGACTTTACAACTAATTTGAATGCATAATGGATTTTTTTGGAGTTGAAAACACTTCAGGATCAATATTAGTGCAATAAATGCTTTACATGTTTGGCTTAAAACACTTGTATCAAAGTAAACGTAGAATATCAATATCAGTTTGAAAGCCTCAAAGTATGCCGTCGTTGCAAGTTGAAAAGCTACTTCATACCAAATCACCACGAATGTTCGATGATGTTACAAGAAAAGTTTGAGGCAATCGAGAACAGATGTCATCTCACCACTAACCATTAAGTCGATGTTGAATTTTCGGGAACAATCCAGAACACAGCATTACAACGACATGGTTCTGGAAACGGCTGAACTAATGTACATAAAATAACTGATTTGCAGTGAAACTGGGGTCAGTATTATTTCGGTTAAAGGACTGAAACGCCCACAGCTGACTAGTTGTGAGAAGCTCTCCCTAATCCCTTCATGGGATGTTATTGAGTAACGACTTCTTGTAAAGTTTTAGTTTGTATTGTACAGGTAAAACTGTTAACTTATCGTAATTTAAAAAGAACCTTGATTTGTCAATTAGAAAATTCGTACCAACATGTCGATATATATTTATTACGTTTCAAACAGTTTCTTTAAAAAAAAACATTAAATTAAAAAAAAAAATGGGCAAAATTATTGTA
The DNA here is from genome assembly GCA_963931995.1 of Phaonia tiefii. Lineage (NCBI taxonomy): Eukaryota > Metazoa > Arthropoda > Insecta > Diptera > Muscidae > Phaonia > Phaonia tiefii. The sequence continues at coordinate 92,301,238 of OZ008367.1, forward strand.
AATTTCAACTTTCATCGACAAAATCTCCACACGTTTCTAGTGAGCCAAAATAACTATTCCTAATTTCACAAACTATTAAAAATCCTAAAATCGGGTGTACAATTTTTAATTAAGGTTATATTGTGGAGTCGACATGACCTTGAAAAGTTTTTGCATTTTTTGTAGCTCTGTGTAATTTTTTAAATCCGACAATCTTCAAGTATGAACTTTCAATCGCAAACAAAATTATCGCTATTTGTTATTGTTTTACATTAATTTGTCTGTATTTTATCTCAAGCACAAATATTTGTTTTGCCCAGTTCAAAGAAGTCATTCAGTTAAGTGACAATTGAAATAACCCTTAGATCATTAAATGTTGAAGTATTGTTGGGGTTTTCAAACATTTTATTACAGGTTGTTGTATTCTTAAGTATAATTTTATAACAAGTATTGTAAAAATTATATTTTAAATTCTATATTAATTGCCAGGCACGAGTTCTCAGATACTACGAATAATATAATTTAAAATTTGATTAACATAATTCGAATGCAAATTGTAGACCAGTTCAATTGAAATACATTTATTTATCTTTATAAAGCGTGGGTCATGTACAATTTGGAATTTAATTTTGCTTTAAAAAAATACTAATAGACATTTGTTAAAAATTATGACTTTATTGGTAAGGCCCATGACTGACATTTATGAATAAAACACAACATCGTTCAAATGGCTTCCACGACTTGCTTTACAGTACCTCATTCGATCTACCAAATTTTTCATACATTTTCGATTGATTTGGCCTCTATGTCGTGAACGACAGCGTCGATTTCGTGTTTAAAGGATTCAATGGAGTCGGGATTGTTTGCGTAACACTTGTATTTCACGGCACCTGTAGTCTAACAAGGTCAAATCGCAGGTGCGAGGCGGTCAATGGACTTCCGAGTTTCGGCTGATTATGCCATTTTCGAACACACAATGATCGATTGTAACATTGACTGTGTGCCACGTAGTGCCGTGCTGTTGAAACCATGCGTCGTCCAAGTCATCCGCTTCAACTTTTGGGGACAAAAAGTCGTTGAGCATGGCATGGTAACGCTCCCCATTGACGATAACGGCGGACCCTTGCTCATTTTCGAACAAAAATGGGCCTTTGATGCCGCCATGCCAAAAACCGCACCAAATAGTCACTCGTTTTGGAGGTATCGGCTTCTCCTCGACGACGTGTGTATTTTTCGAGTCCAAAATGCCACAATTTTGTTTGTTAACGTAGCCACCGATATGAAATTGAGCTCCATCGGAATAGATAAGTTTTCGGTAAAAATGCTTATCTTCAGCGCATTCAGCAAAACGAAAACACATAGGATGCGGACTAATTGGACTTTAGAAGTTTTCACACCGAGGTCTTTATGCAAAATTCTGGCCAATGAATTGCGAGTAGTGTTCAATTGATGCGTACGCCGTCGATGTTGATGGCTGTTTGAGCACACTTTCATTTACAGCCTCAATATTTTGAACTGAACTCACTGGACGAGCACATACACTAGTTGTTTTGTCCAATAACCGGGACCCGGATTGACAAACTCGCTTCTCAAATTGATCCACAAACTGCGTTTATAGCACACTATTCCTATCGAATTTATTTCGTACATTTCATACAGTTTGAGTTGAAGACTCAGACCTTTGGTAGACAGTTTGTAATATTTCTAAATTTTCTTCAAGCGTAAAGCGAACCATTTTGTAAATTTCTAACCTTTAGCTAATAATCTGTCACTTCATAAATGTAAAATTTTCCATCTGCTTCGAAATAACGGGGGGTAGAAATTCCAAATTGTACATGGTCCACCCTTTACATATATTTGCGTTAACCAGATTAACTGCCAGTTTTTAAATAATTCGTCGCAATTTGTTGTGGTTCATATTTTCAGGTTCCTTACAGTTGTCTTTGTGCAGATTTGTATTTTTAAAAATATGACTGGTTTTCTGTCGTCTTCAAAAATTAAATAATTTTTTCAAACTTGCTAGATACGAGGGCGGATCAATAAGTCCGTGAATTTTTAGAACTTCCTTCGTAGTTATATGCAATGCAACACTGCTACCATCAAGTACCACCTGGTAATAGACTACTGTCAAATTTTGAACAAGTTCCGTCATTTACTTTGCGTTTAACAGCTGTTCAAAACACACAACCTCGTGCATTTTTTTAAAAATGGATAAAAGTGAATTTCGAGTGCTCATTAAACATTATTTTTTGCGAAATAAAACCGTCAATCACACCAAGGAAAAGCTTGGTAAATACTATAGGGACTCTGCACCATCAATTTCAATGGTAAAAAAAGTGGTTTACTGACTCTCGTTGTGGTCGCACAAGTACAAATGACACTGAACGTTATAGACGGCCAAATGAGGTCAATACACTCGAAAATGTCGAAAAAATCCACGATATGGTGTTGGCCGATCGAAGAGTAGAAGTGGATTGTTAATGCCATAGGCATTTCATATGGCAGTGTGGTTTCGATTTTAAATGTCCAGTTGGGTTTAAGAAAGCTGTCTGCAAGGTGGGTGCCGCGTTTGCTCTCAATTTACCATAAACGTAATCGTGTGACAACTTCAAAGGACTGTTTGCCGCCATATTCTCCGGATTTAGCCCCCAGTGACTATTTCCTATTTCCAAACCTAAACAAATGGCTCGGTGGAAAGAGATTTAGCTGCAACAATGAAAGCATTGATCAAACAAATGCTTATTTTATGGGCCTCGTAAAATCCTATTTTTTTGAAGGGATACAAAAATTGGAGAAACGTCGGACTAAAGAGATTATGTTGAAAAATAAATATTTTTTTGCAAAAAAAACTGTTTCATTCAAAAAGTCACGGACTTATTGATCCGTCGTTAACACTAAATACCAGTATAGGCCATGTTAGACTAGCAGCGCAAATAGAACGATTCGCGTAATAGAGAAATGAAATGCAACTCTCCTCCATTTGAAAGAAATCGTAAGATCAATCTGCTTTCGATTTACTCTATCAGTTGTGGAAAATGAAAGAAAATGGAATGGGAGAATGGAAAACCATATGCATGTTTGGAAAAAAAAGACAAACAAAACAACTATTGGGAAGTAATAAAGAATAGAAAAATCCAACGAAATAAAGCTTTGTATTCTCGTTATCTTTGTTTTTGTTCGTTTCATTTCAAATGCAACCCTGGTGGCATAATTTTTATCATTTCTAATAGATCTGTAATTCCTGCAATTCATTCTCCCCAAGTTTACATTTTGACATATCAAACGATTTCTCTCATAGTCTAACACGGCCTTTACAAACATCGAAATCGTATATACCGTCTTATATTCATAATTTTATCTTTAGAATGAAAATAAATATACAAATTCCAATCATTAAGGTTGGTTGATATTCGTATGAGATTCCAAGAAAAAAATTTAATTTTGCAATGATTTAAATAATGGTTGAACAATATAAAATGCATTTATCTTAAAACACGCTATTTGAACTTTTGTTTTCAATATTTTTAAATGAAAGTTAACTTATTTTTCTATAAGCTAAAAAAATTCCTAAACTGTTGTTTTTTTTTAATTTGCGGTACGTTAATTTTTGCCCATACTTTATACCAAGCACACTGGACCCAAATAAAGTTTTTTTTTTTGGCATAAATTCGAATAATGTAGCAATGCAGACTTGTAATTGTGCCGGTTTGTAAGGCATACAAAAAAAAAATCAATTCACAATTTTTTGGGATGATCGGATGATGCACACAAGAATTTCAAGTCGAAGTAAGACTAAATTTAGAAAAATGTTTGTTTTATTGACTCGAAAATCATTCGAAACATTTTGCTCGAAATTGGCATGTGTTTTCAAAAAGATGTGTGAATCATAGCACTGTATAGTTTTGTTTATTTGCGGTAGATGGCGCTGTTTAAGATATATGTATGTAAGTGCATGAAATGATATATGTATATTTGTTTCGTAATCACATTTTAACGGCCAATTTAGTTTTATTAGCGATTTTTCACCCAAATAGGAAGAGTTAAAAATATATTTAATCTGTGACTTGTTGTTTATTAGTCGAATTTGCTTTAATCATGGACACCAACTCGAAATAGCTAAAAGAAATTCGATTTTTGAAGAATTGGTTTTGGAACCTAGTTGTCGTGAAAAGGCGCAAAAAAGCGCTAACGGCGCATGTCAGTATTGCATTCACAGCTTCATGCTTAAGCGTGCAAAAATAAACAGTTCCTCCATGAAATATAATCAATTTCTGTTAATATTCTTTTAAAAATACTGTATTACAAACTACAATACAAAAGATATAAAAGATAAAGAAATACTATTTTTCATAAAATGCTTTTATTCCAAGACCTTTGCACTTTATTTCTAATATAAAATGTAGCCCATTTTCATTTAAATTCACATTAATCTAGGGCCGCAAAAATAAAAATGCTTTAAGCGCAAGTAAATTATTGAGTAATTCGCGAAAAAACTCATGACTTCTACGAGTATGACGCTTCATGGAAATGGTATTCCAAGAAAAACTATTTGTTTATAATTTCTAGATTCTCCAGTGTTAGCTTTTAGGATATGTATCCTTTTTGATTAAAAAGTTGTTTTTGAATTTATGCCAAAAAACTTGAGGTGCGACCAGTGTGCCACGGTAGAATTATCTGCCAGATAAACGCGTCAACCCCGCTGTTTTGTGGTTTTTTCGTCGTTTCCATGATTTAGCTGTCAAATGTGGAGTTGTTTCTTTTGTTAAAATTTGGTTTGTTGATAAAATTCAAAGAATAATATGCAATTTAAAGCGTAGACGTTGTGTCAAGTAAGTAAGCTGATTAAATTTTTCATATTTGGTGTACATAGTGGTTTTAATCAATTAGATATTCTACCCCGCTTTATACTCTCGTTTGGTTTAATCTCTAAAAAGGTTAAAAATTGTTTGAACTCCCTACGCGGACCTAAAGCAGTTAAATTCAAGTATATATTTAAAAATTTCCATGTTTCCTTTGGTTAAAAATTAAAACTTTGTGTAAAAAATTGTTAATTTCGTTGTGTCAAACTTAAAAATGTGCGGTCCAATCTACATTATTATTATCAGGACTGTGGAGTTTAAGTTGGAGTTTAGGACTCGGAGTTCTGTACGAACTATGGCGGAATAAGCCATCGCATACAAGGTCCTCTCGAACGTAATGTGTGAAAAACTAAAGCTGTTTGTTGCAGACCTGATAGGACCTTATCAGTGTGTACTTTAGGCCTCGAAAGTCAACTATCGGCCAGATTTGCACATTATGACAAATCCTGGGCATAATCTAACAAAAACAAATCCACGCCTACCACCCTTTTGTAGATTATAAGGCTAGTTTCGATAGTCCGGTACGGGGTAAATTGTTCCACGCTATGCCGGAGCGTGGTGTACCTGCTAAGCTGACACGAGTTTGTAGAATGACACTGACGACACGAAATCCTCAGTAAAGATTGGCAAAGATTTCACCGAACAATTTAGTAAGCGGCGAGTTCTCAGCCAGGGCGACACCCTATCGTGCGATCTCATCATATTAATTGAAAACATCATGGGACAGGTTGCAGTAAACACAAATAAAATTATCCGCAGCAAAAGTCACATGCTGCTCACGTATGCTCATGATTTAGACATCATTGGGCAAAATCTGCTAAAAGTCACTGCAGTATTTTCGAGCATTGAGAGGGAATCAGTAAAAGTGGGTTTGGCAGTATACGAGGACAATACAATGCTTACGTTAAGCGGATGTTCCCGAGTGGATGAAAGGATGAACATTGATAACCGTTATAATTTCGAGTTGGTGAACGAATTTATTTACCTCGGATATGCCGTAAACAGAAGCAATAACGTCAGCCTGGAAATCAAACGGAGAATTGTGCGTGCAAACAGATGAACAGCACTTCAGAGATAAGACCCTCTTTCGAGAAACGAAGATCCAAGTCTATCAGACATCGTGTCTTGGTTTATGGCGCTGAATCCTGGGTATATCGCATGTTGATGAAACATCACTTGGAGTATTTGGGAGAAAAATGCTCCGGAAAATATATGGTCCTATAATAGAAAACGTCGAGGATCGACGACGGATGAACCACAAGCTGTGCTAATATAATATGTATCCCGACATCGACGTAGTTATGCGTATCAAAATAGCACGCTTACGCTGGCTAGGCTATTCCAGTAGAATGAATCAGAATAAACCAGTGCGAAAGGTAGTAGAGGACGTACTCGAAGGACATCGAAAAATTGAACGACAAAGACTTCGCTGGAAAGACCTGCGAGAGCTTGGTGTTACCTACTGGAGGAGAATAGCTGAAGATCCAGCCGGTTGGAGAAACATGTTATCGTCATTTTGTAAGGCCCTTGTAAGTAAGTACAGGACATTTGCCCGAAGTCGGTGTAAAATTACTAAAAAACTTAGAAATAGTATACCGCTTTTTGCGGGATTCTCCTGCTTTTTGGGGTCTCTTCCCGACTTGAATTTAAAATAACAAAATGATTATACGTATACAAAATAAAATGCTTTATTTTATATATTTAGACTATTTTAACTAAATATATGTATTTTTAATAAATAATCTTTATTTTCCGAGCTTGAGGTCAGATTGACCAGATTATTTATTGGTAACAAAAAGGTCGAACAACGATATACAAATATATGTATTTTTATTTAATTTCTTATTTAAAACAAAAAAAAAGACACTTTTAACCAATGTATCCCGCTTTTTGGTCACAACCAGTTGGTCAGGTTAGCTATATCAAAGATTGTATCAAAGATTAACATGATCCCAACGTTGTTCACTCCTCCGCGGAGGCATGATACTGACTAATAGTCAATATTTCGAACATCTGTCAGTGTCAAAATAACATATGATTTAAAAATATACAATATTTGGACCACCCGCTACACTCACAGAACTAATTGTTTGCAAAGAGGCGGTAGCAACAACCTCTAGTTGGTTGTTACAACCTGAAATTCGGATGTGATGATACCTAATGTGGTTGCGACAACCTCTAAGTTTCGGTAACGGCTACTTCGGTGTTTTTTCTGTGGGTGTACACTAGACATCTGCACAAGACGTACTGAATGGTCATTCAAGCCATTTGCATTTTCTCAAGCCATGCACTGTAGCCAAGTTGCGGCAATCAAATACTTTAGTGTTTGCAAACAAGCTTTTGTGTAAGTGTGTGAAGCTGCAGAGCACAAAAACACAATACTAATATTTTACTTCTTCTTCGCTGTACATTGTATAGTGTTTTTGTCATAGACTAATACTTATAGTAGACCTAATAGTTTTCCCACCAAATTTATGATATTTGGCCTGGTGTGATATTTACGTTTGATGTTGAAAATAATTGCTTTACTAATACCAGATATAGGCAATGGTTCAAAACAACGAACAAAATAACAACACCGGCATTTCGTTTTGTGTGTTAAAATTATTGTGTTAAACACAAAACAAATGTATGCTAACAATAACAGTCAATAAAAAAGTTTAAAACACATTTAAATTTCACAGTTTTTCACCAAAATGACATGAAAAATTAAAGCAAGAAGTTATTGTAATTCCACCTGGTGTAGGTCACTTTTCGTCAAACATCGCTCTATCACACCGACCACATCACGAAGAGTGTGAAAGGAAACGTCAGATGAGCCAAATATAATCTCTAGTCTGAGATTACTCTATGGTTTTTGTGTACGCACACATATACACGCATGCTTTATCTACAGTTCACCAAAGTAATTGGTTGTCGCAACTTCGCTACAGTAAATGTCTTAAATGGCCACTCAAGACGTCTTGTGAAGATGTCTAGTGTACACAGTGTTGCCAAATTTGGAGGAGCAACAAAAGCTAGATTGAGAGAAAAAGGGCTAGAACAAGCTAAATGTATAACAGAAAGGTAAAAAATAGCTAAAGTTTCTAAAGTAATTTAATTAACAAGATATATTAACAAGTAAAATTAAATATGTATTAACCTGAATTGGGTCATAATTATCGGCTTTACTTCTATAAGATCCATTAATTATATGGGTTGAGTAGAACATTATGATTAACCCTATACCCTCCCGCAATGCACTTGAAATAAAAATGAGCTGCACTTTGGAAATTTTATAATAATTTGGTCACATTTTCAAAATTATAAATATGGTGAAATATAGAATTTAACATGTAGATTTGCGTTTTCATAAATTTTTGTTTAGAAAAACAAATCGTTTTGAGTTATATCATACTATTCTGCCAAATAATTTTAAAAATTTATTGAATTTTTCTTCTTTTTTCATTTGCTACACAATAAAATAATTTGAGGTACCAGAATATAAATTGTTTCATCTGGTTCACAAAATAAAAAAATGCTGAATAGAGTCCAGCGTTCAATTAATCGAACACAATTTTTCACAAAAACAAAAATCATTACACAATTTCTGGCTTTATTAGATCAAATTAGACCAAATTATTGAAACAGTGGTGCAAACACTTTTCCGATCAAAAAAATCCAGAATTCTCGCTAACAGCAATTTCTTAGTTTTTCCGGCTGTCTAGGTTAAAAAAAGCCAGATCTAGCCGGAAAAAGGCTGAATTGACAACCTGAGTTTAGACTATGATGTGAATTTGCAGTCAATCGGCCGAGTGTTTTGGCTGTGAAAAACCATCACACATGCGCACTGGTTTAGTGGCGTCTCTTAACTTATTTATATTCTCTTACTCCCAAAGTGACAGGTTCAATTACAATAACACGTATTCGTATTACGTAAAACAACTTCCGCAGTTTTCAGTTTTGATTTTTTCCGTAAGGTTAAACATATTTTGTCAAATCGTGCGGTTGGTGGGGATTTTGAGGTTTTCATATTTGTGTACAAAACATTTTTGGGCATTGAACTTCACCATTAACCATTCACGTGATTTGTGTACAAATGAATTTATAATCAAATCGACAAATAAATAAATAAAATGTAAATTTAAGGGGATTTTTTATATGACCGCGACAGCGTCATTACAGTGCTTGTACAAAATGAATTAATTCAGTTTAACTTCCAATATTTAACATTTCAAAACCTATTAGAACTGGTTACTGTTAACTGCTTTCAGAAAGAAAGTCCCTCTAAGGTGATTTTTCAACATATTTTGCCTATCTTAGTACGTATTTGTAATTTACCTTTGGGTGTTGTGATAGCGTATTGTAGTTGAAAATAAAAATGTAATTTATTATTAATGTATTAACTTAAATCTTTGCACAGTTCCATATTGTATAACAAAGTGCAATTAAAGTATTTTCTAGTTAAATTTGCTGTATTTCAAATTACAATTTTGAAGCTGAGCTACTAACGCGACAATCACAAAGTTGCTGGATAGTTATTTGTTAAAAAAAAATATAACAATCATGCATGTCATAGAGTTGGATTTCGTTCGAAAGTTGAAACACATACATACATATGTAAATACATTTTCCAGAAAAGTTAGAACGCAAAAATCTTTCGGATTCAATTTAATAAAAAAATAACTGTTCGATTCTATAGGTATTTTGCTTTTGGATTAAGGGTGATATTCTATAAGTCGCGAATCAGTCACTTCGCGTTACTTTTGTCATTTTGGTAGTTTATAAAACGTTACAGCTGTTCGGTCACTACCTGCGTTGAGTTACGTTATTTAATGTGTAGTTTATAAAACGCAGCGCAACGTTTTTGATCACTTCAGCTGTCAAATTGAACACGCCACAGTTCTTCGCGTTAGTTGAAGAAATTACAAATTTAAAGAAAAATGTCGACCGAGGATGGCAGATGGAAGTATTTTATATTTCATTGTTTATAAGCAGTTGCCAATTTTGGCTGAAATGCATTCGATTCAAACTAAATAATTCAAAATTATACTGTTTACGCACTGAAATTCTTATTTACAACAATAAAATTAGAAATGGAACGTTCAAATAAATAATGCGTTGCAAAACTATTATAATTATACATATTTAAAAATTATAGACATCAGTTGATGTTGACAATAATAAACAAAAGAACCAATACATTACAATCAATTCATAGCGTTTTTAAAAAGACAACTAATTTAATATATGTAGATGGGGAAATTTATTGGACATTGAACCCCAAAATAAGATAGGATTTTTTTTACACATTTTATGTGAATATTGTTGGTATTTGCAGTGTTATAAATAATAGCAATCTTAAAATCTTTCGATCTACTGAAATAGAGCTAAATTTTGTAATCTTTCTCATTCTGGGCATTTCACTCAAGATAACTTTTTCTGATCTATAATTGTTTATTTTAGTTTGACAACTCTATAAACCGCATGTATGTATATATCAGTGACAGCTTTTGTAAGCAAACGCAAGCGCGAAGTGATATATAAACTATAATTTTTTGACTTTGGCGTTCGCGTTGGCTTCTGCGTTTACGTTCACTTTCGGGACTTTTAGAATACTACCCTAAGAACATTCTGTTGCCAAGTATCACTTATAAAAACAAGCAGGTATTTTTTGAACACTTATTCATGTCAAAATACAATTTTTTGTAATTTGTAAAAAATTTAAATAAAATCGAACAGATTTGTGAAAAATTTGGAATCAGCGTCTACTTTCGTTTATTGAAAACTTACGAAAACTGAAGAAACAAATCATTACGAATCAATCCATTTTCGTGATAATTTAGCCTTTGCTAAACGGCTTGTGCGGTCCAGATGAAATTTTACATAGCCATACATACATACATATATAGCTGAGACGTGGTGCTGTGGGACGTCCTCAATTGGGACTTCATATACCCTATTGGACCCCTACAGTGGGAGTCCCTAAGTTGATAACCTTGACCATCAGACACATTTTAAGCCTTGTCAAGCTTTGAGTTTTATTTGTACTGGAAATATTTTTTTTGTACATATATTGGTCGTATATACATAAGTGGTCGCCACCAGAATTTATAACCGATATAATTTTCTCGACTTATTGAAATAGCATTTACGACATCAAATAAACATAATCCAAAAGCAGAACCAAAGTTTTTGATTCATTAAACAAATTACAGCCAAGGAACATCGGGTCAAAAACGATGTACAAGTAGACAGTCAAAATTTCTCTTCACTCAAATGCCAACAAACAAAACGAGTGAAACCCTAGTACTTCTCTACTCTCTCTCTTACTCTCTTCATTGAATATTTCAATACACGAGCAGCTTTTTGATAGTGTTATTGTATATAACTATACAAATTCCAACCATGTTGAAGTAAAATTACATAAACTATGCAAAAAGTATGAAATAAGCTAGATATGACGCGAGAGAGAAATGCGTTTGAGTGAACTCCTAGCACTTTTTGGTTCTCTTTTACCAGGGTTGCCAAGTTGCGCACATCTTCTGGTCGTCTAATTGTAAATCGTCTTTGATCGGGTGACACATTTTGCGCCACCTTGTATTTTTGAGGATTTATCGGCCAACATTTGTATGGGATGATAAAATGGGCGTGGCACAGTTATTAATTGTTTATCAAACAGTAGGTTTTGACAAAATATTGGCTAGTTCCAAATTTCATTAAGATAGGTTCTGGTTTACGTGAGATATCGCATTAATCCACCGGGCAGACCCCATGTTTTGTATGGAAGGTACACAAATGGGTATGACAAAGTTGTATCTTTTTAATTACAAAGTAGCTTAAGATCAGTTGTGATTTACGGGAGATATCTTGTGGATCAACCGGACTGCTGCCCAACTTTTCTATGGCAGGTAAAAGATGGGCGAGCCAAAGTTGTCCATTTTTAGTTACGAGGTAGCTTTTGACGAAACCTTTACCTGAACCAAATTTTCTTAATACCGGTTGTGGTTTACAGGAGATAGCTCATCACTCAATTAGACAGTCGCCCATTTTTGTATGGGAAGTACCAGATTGGAAGTAGCAAAATCACATATTTTTCACAGCAGAGTGGCGTTTGACTGAATATTGCCTAATGCCAAATTTCATAAAGGTTGGTTGATTATTACGGTAGTTTTCTTGTCGACCAACCAGCCGGCCACACACTTTTAGTAAGGGAGGTAGAAAATGGGTGTGGCAAAATCACTCTTGTCTAAGTAGTTGACTGGCCTTTGGTAAATTGAAGCCTAATATCTAATTTCATTAGGATCGAAAATGTTTTACGCGACTTATCGTATCGGCATAACCGACCTCCCCCAGCTTTTGTATGGGTGGTACCAGAATGGGCGTGGCAACATTGTCAATTTTCTTCAATTAAATAGCCATTTACAGAGTAAATTATAGTCACTGACAAAACTGTGATCGGTAACGATTTAGGGCAGTTATCGTGGTAAACAGCCAGCAGAGTTCGTATTTACCCCCCCATGTGTAACCCATACACATCGTCGTGGGGAATGTGTAATAAACGTTTACCCATTACCCTCAGGGCAATGGGGAAAATAATCGGTAGCTACCCACGAAAATGAGGAATTACCCATCACGATTACCCATTACCCTCAGGGCAATGGGGAAAATAATGGGTAGCTACCCACGACAATGGGGAATTACTCATCACGATTACTCATTACCCTCAGGGAAATGGGGAAAATAATGGGTAGCTACCCACGACGATGGGTAATGGGTTACCCAGGGTAACCCATCCCCATTTTTGATCGAAAATATCAAAAAATTAGGAAAAATCTCTATATCTCGGAAACGGAGTGTCCAATCGAAAAAAATAACGATTTTTTGCTGGTTTCTAAGGGGGCTTCATAAAGTGGTCCAATTCGTATGGAAGAATTTATTTTCGAAAAATCGCCAAAATAAGAAAACCGCTAAAATAAAAAAGTGGCTATAACTCGAAAACGGTGCGTCCAATCGAAAAAATAATAATAATAATATATAATTAACCAATGAGTGTCTCCAATACGGCATCACCTTTTTCGATTTATAACCACTTTTTTATTTTAACGATTTTCTTATTTTGACGATTTTTCGAAAAAAAATTCTTTCATACGAATTGGACCACTTTATGAAAACCGCTTACAAACCCGCAAAAATTGGCTCCTTCTATGCGTTAAATTTTTTTCCGTATTAAATGATATATACTCCATCCCTATGGGTGAGGGTATACGAAGTTATCGTCATTTAACGGAAATTAGTGAGAATCAACTGATGAAAACCCTCTCCCGGTCTGAACTTGACGAACCTTAACTTTTATGTACTTTCTTTAACAGCGTGTGACGTAATTTGTAGGTGGTATTTTGTTAAGAACAAAGTAAAATATTTGCTTAAACAAATTCCGGTACTATTACTTCCATATCTACATTTATGCGCATTGAATAATACATTTTTTTTATTTTCTAAAGATAAGAATGCGTAAAAATACCTTAAGCAACTTCAGTCTTACGTTAATATCTATAACATAGAAATTATGTGGCAACTAATGTTATTAAGTTATAGAGTAAATTAAAATCTCATTGAAATGAAAAATACTATGATAATTTGGTTAAAAAACTGTACTGACTCAGTTGAAATTTTACCGCAAAATCTTAAATGTGGTTAATTCTATATATTTCCACTTGATGCATCAATGCAGCTTCGATATTGGAATTTCCTTATTGATATAGGACTATTTTCCGTATTATTGAAGATGACTGTTTCCTTTAAATATCTGTATTAAATAGGTTATAAAGTAAATATGCTATTATCTACTGATGAATATAATATTAATCACTATCATTGCCGATGCAGACGCTATTTTCCACTACATTTTCCTAGAAAAAGTTTAAAAATCTCGCAGTTTAAGTTTAGCTACAAAATGTATCAACGAAGATTTGCCATTTATATTTTTTCCAAATTGGCGTCTCTAGTGCTACTAGACGACAATTGACATAATCAATTGACATATATTTATGTATGTATGTACTCAAACAATTTTGAGATTTGTCTTGTTTATAGCAACTTGCAAATATCATCTCAAACAGAGAATGAAATCAATTAGTGAAAACTTTCATCATATGATTTATTACGACTTTCGACGTGGATTATTACAGCAACAGTGCATGGATCAGCTAACCCCGGCATTTGGGGATGAAGCTCAAACTAAAACCACTGTAGTATATCACTCGTTTAATGAGTTCAACCATGACCATTCTTCGCTCACGGACGTATTAAATTGTGGTCTGCCAAAAGTTGTAGTGCCAGGGAACATCGATGCTAATGCTGTTTTTTGTTCCATTAAGCTACTGCCGCTTATGTTCTTAAAAAATGTTCCTCGCTTAATACTACGAAATGTGGCAACATTTGCTGTAATGGATAAAAAAATATGCGATACGGCAACACATTTGTAGCAAGTGCCAACAAATACACGGTAGCAGAAGATTTTGTAGTTGCAGGTAGCAACAAGAGGCATTTTGTTGAATACAAAAAAGTACGAAAACAAAATTTTTACGTACCAAAAAGAGCTAGAAATTCACTCAAAGGTATTTCTCTCACGCGTCATATCTTGATTATTTCGTACTTTTTGTATAGTTTATGTAACAATAACAACAATACAATAACACTATCAAAAAGCTGCTCGTGTATTGAAATATTCAATGAAGAGAGTAAGAGAGAGATCAGAGAATGGCTAGGGTTTCACTCGTTGTGTTTGTTGGCATTTGAGTGAAGAGAAATTTTGACTGTCTAATTAAAAATAATGAAAAGCAAATTATATATCGCTTCGATTCCCCTTATCCATGCAACTCGAAATAATAAATTTTAATACTTAATAAAAATAGTACAAAGAGGCGCAAATATAAAATGGGAAGAAGGATGGAGAAGTGCAAAAATGTGTATTGAAAAATTGCGGGATTACTTACGGCAATATCACATTATTTTTTTTTGCAAGGTTACTTTCGGTCCCTTACCAAGGTTGAAGTTTACACATCTAGTGTAGTTTGATTTCAAACGACGAGCATATAATGGATTATGAAGGGACACTATCGAGTAAATTATATAAATCTTTCCAAAAACCTCTCGGAATCGATACAAAAATAGAGGTCGCAATAAGTGCGCCTAAAAAGAGAAAGCCCACAACTCACTGATTATGAGCTGCTCTAAACATTTCTGGAATGGGGTAGGAAAATGGATTTAAGATTAATGTTTGTTTGCTAGAAGCCTTTGTTAAACAAAGTAATTTTTGAAGGCTTCTAATATCACTTCCCTCTAAAAACGCTTCTATATTTTCAGGAACTCTGCTACAAGCGAAGGAGTTTTTATACGTTTCACAGTGGGGGCGATCGCAAAAAAGTGGTAATAATATTAGAACTTCCAAAATGTATCTCCAATTGTTTTAGAATGTACTAAATATTTGTAGGGGAGGAGTCAGGCTTTCAGAATCCGGTATATAGAGGCACCTATAGTCCATGCACATCGGCACAAATGACTGAATGACTGTTTGAAATACGACTAGGACTCAATGGGCATTTCTATCGAGTCCATATTATAAAAATCAAATGCCTAACAACTATAAAGCTATTGTTGTATGGATGACTTAAGATGACAATATATACATATATGGCTTCAGCAACGTTTTTGGAATGAGTTATGGTTCTCTACTTAGAACCTAAGAATTTCGCATTGATGTAAAAACACGTTCCAAAACAACTTGGCACAACTGGTAGAAAATTGTTTGAAAAAACATATGTTAAAACTCGAAATTATTCTCCAATTGGTTGCGGGACTTCTATTCAACTGCAGCAATTTTTTACAAATATTGTGTGCGATTTTTCGCTGGTGCAAACAAATTCCGCAAACACAATAGAAAACGCAAATTTTTTCACACTCAAGCGTATTTGACATCAACAAAGTCACAACAAAAGAAATATCGCAACCTAACTACAAAAGAGTCATAACTCAACACTTAAAAATTTGCAGTAGAAATAAAAAATGGCATTTGCTATGTTAACAAATGTATGAAAATACTAAATAATAGGCATATTCATACGTGAGTTTTTTGACGAAAGGAGAAAGAAAATGACGACATTTTTTTGCACTGGATTGAAACGGTTCTTGGTTATTGTTTTTAAAAAAAGTTTTAGGAGGAACCATACATGGGGCAAAGTAATTATATCACAATTTTACGTTACAGTTTAATTTGAATCACGTCTACAAATACAAATTCAGAAAAAGTAAATCATAGAGAAATGACGTATAGAGTAGCCAACTCTCTCAGTGAATTTATGACATTTGGTGTGTAGCAGATGGGCGGTTGGATGTTGGAAAGTATTGCTTTAATAATACCAGATAGAGGCAATGGCTTAAACCAAGCAACAATATATCCGCAATGACATTTTTGTGTAAATATTACACAAATATAAATAAACTAACAATAACATATAACAAAAAGCTCCAAATCGACATGAAGCATTTAAGTCAACAATTTTCGGCCGAAGAAATTTAATTTTTCTGTTTATTTTTCCGATCTAAGCTTTGGCTCAAATATGACACCACAAACGTACGCTTATTGTACATTTTAGTTCATTTCAGCTTAAACGCAAACATTCAGGGTGGCTGATGAAAGCCGCTATCAAAAAGAATTTAATAACTTTTATTCTATTTAATGAATCTGATAACTGCGACACTGAAACAAGAATTTGGATTATCTGCCGCTATCACGCACTGGAGTCCGTAGTTTCGGTCCAAAGAGAGTATAGGCTCACGTTTGGCGGCAGTCCTGCGAGCAGATGGATCATAATGAGACTTGTTAACAATTTTTCCGAGCATGGGATAGTCAACAGAAGACCTTGCCATCGAAACTCTTCAGTTCGGACGGAGGAAACAATAGCTGCTGTAGCTGCTGCCATACAAAACAATCCAAGAGTTTCGACAAGAAGCTTATCTGCTCAAATGGGTGTAAGCGACAGTAATTGCAGTCAATTTTGCACAAAGATTTGGATTTATTCCCATATAAAACTCAAATGGTCAACAAACTGAATGCAGCTGAGTTCCCGGTTCGCTTGGAATTTTGCCAGAAGATGCTTCAAATGGTGAAAGAGGACGGAAACATGTTGAACTGTCTTTTCATGTCTGACGAGGCCCATTTCGATTTGAACGGCAACATAAACAAACATAATTGTCGAATATGGAGTGCTTCCAACCCACAGATACTCCGTGAGACGGAATTGCATCCACTTCGTGTCACAGTGTGGTGTGCAGTTTCATCACGCTGAATTGTCGGGCCTTACTTCTTCCAAGAAAACGGTCACACCGTTACGGTTACTGGAGACCCTTACTTGAGCATGTTGAGAGAGTTTTTCTATCCAGAATTACGCCGAATGAGAATTTCTTTCAACTCTGTGTGGTTTCAGAAAGATGGTGCAACTCTTCATATAGCCCGGCCTGTTATGACAGAATTGCGACGAAAATTTCCCAATAAGCTGATATCCAGAAACTCCACATTCCGTTGGCCCCCAGGTCGCCTGACCTTACTGTTACCTGTCTTTTTCTTGTGGGGTTATTGCAAACAGGAAGTCTACAAAGCAAAATCAACAAATTTGAATGAACTAAAGCAATCCGTTCGAGAAACAATTGCGGCTAATAATTATAAGATGCCACACATGCATCAACGAGCACGGGGGGCATTTAAATTCCATTATTTTTAAAACTGATTAAGCTATATTTAATAAAATTGAATGAGCTTTAACATGAATAAAAGAAAAATTAATACCATACACTGAAAAAAAAGTTATTTGAGTTTCTTAATGTAGCAATATTCATCAGCCACCCTGTACTTGCCAATCAAACGCACCGAAGTCGGTATTGGCTAAAAGGGGCTAAAGGCCTGCCAGTTTGAAAACTTTAAACTTAATACCCATGCAATGAAACTGGTGTTGGACCGTCCCCAGAGAAAGAAAATCCCTACAACCGACCACACGGAAAGCTTTGCTAAACAACATAACTATGCCGAAGGAACGAAGCCAAACATTCTCCGGAGAATATTCCTAAGTCTGTCCAAAGGATGTTCACGACAAATACTACTATACAATATGGTAAAATAACGATAGCCGGCTCCACTGATGTCACAAGAGAAAATGCACGGATGAGTTTATAAGACGAATATCTTCCATTTGATTAACCACGCTTCCCTATCCTAAGCGTTCCAAGTTGAACCCGTTTTTGCATCAAAAAATTTTGGTCTCGACTTTTTTTTCCTTTTTTCAGATTCTTCATTGTGATGGGATGATGTTGGCACACAGGGAATATATTAGTTGGAAATCAATTCAGGCATTGGAAATTCCATGATAAAGTCTAAATTTTGATTATAATTCACATAATTATCATACTCGTACGTCAGAATCAGAATTGTCTATGTTATTGATAAATTAAGAATAGGTCTTACTAAATACAAGTTGTTACTACAGAAATGAAGTTGTATTAACCAATTTGAGTATTTCTAAAACCTCATTGATCTGAAATGGAAGACACAACTCATAAAAACTACAATATTAGAATTCGTGTTCAAATATTAGTCATTGCAATCATAATTTAGTTTCTGTTAAAAAAACACTTGTTAGAAAGTTATGTACTCGATTTTTCATAAGAGACTTTGCTGTCAAAGATAAACTATATTTGAATGTTACACGAGGACTTTTCAGAAAAACTATTATGTATTTTAAACAGAAAGTGAGAGACAAATTTGTGAAAAAACAATAAAGTATATAAGTATAAATATTACTATAAATAAATAAATATAAGTATAAATAGCATCCACCGAAAAATATGGTAAGTAAACATATTCGCATTTTTCGCCGTATAGACCCAGAATTTGTTATGATAATGTTATGTTAGACCCAGAATATGTTATGCTTTGGACGAAAACAACGGTTGTTATATATTTGTCTATACGAAAACAAAAGAAGGTCTTTAAAATTCATGCATATTTTATTATTATCGACAAGACGAATATGCCCAGTTGATATATCTTATCACACTAGTTGATGAATCGCATCTATTTTTTTTTATTTTACTAGTATTACCATAAATTGAGGTGAAGGGAGACTTTTAAACACAATCGGTGAATCTGACATCATTATTGACGCCTTCACAAACATGCAACAAATTGTGGGCACTTATCTGCAGGAACTATTATTGTGGATGACACAAATTAACTTAAACATACATATGATATTTTTAAATTATAACTGTTTGTATATGGTTACACATAGTGTTCGTATATTTACCCCAAATGTGTAACCCATACATATCACTGTAGGGAATGGGTTACCCACAAGGTAAAATAATGGGTAGCTACCCACGACGATGGGAAATTACCCTGCACGATTATCCATTAAACATGTGGAATGGGTAAGCGGTGTTTACCCATTACCCACGGCGATAGGCAATGGGATACCCATTGTTGATCGAAAATATGAAAAAATTAGAAAAAATTTATTTTGTGATTTTTTATTTGAAACATTTTGGTTTAACGGATTTCAAGATTTTAATATGAGATGCATCCATTGATTAAAGCATCCTATGAAAAAATTTATTATTGTTTCCGAGTTATAGCTATTTTTTTATTTTAGCGTTTTACTTTTTTTTTGCCGATTTGTAGAAAAAAAGTCGAAAAAATGAGTTGTATTTCGAAAAAGTGATGTCGTATTAAAGACATCCATTAGTTATAGTTTTCAATGGAGGTAACAAAATTATTATTTTTTCGATTTTTAATTTTTTTTTATTTTAGCGATTTTCTTATTTTGGCGAGTTTTTGAAAAAAAAATTATTTAATGCGAATTGGAACACTTTGTGAGAAACCCTTAGATATCCGTAAAAAGTTGTTATTTTTTCGATTGGATGCCTCGTTTTCGAGATATAGAATTTTTTTCATATTTTCAATCAAAAATGGGCACGAAATACGAAGCCTAGTTATAAATAATAAAAATTTCGTTTATGTAACTATTTAAATATAAAATACAGAATTTTAATAAAAAATAATTTTTTTTTTATACAAAATTTATAATGGGTTAAAAAAGCATTACCAAATGGTTGTGACAGCCATCAAATTCAAGTAATTAGTTGAGCATACCAATATATTAGTTGGTACAACCGAATAAGATTTTAAATTTTTCGTTCATCCAACTAATGGAATATTCACCGCTAATTTGATTGCTAGAACGAAAAATTGATTGACAGATCACATTTATTTCTTGTTACAGGGGCTTCAACTAAACATTTCAGTCCCTGCAACCAAAACTGAATTGCAAATCAATTGATATGCACAACATTTGGTGATACGGAACACAATTATTGGTAATCACAATTGAATAATGGATATTCCAAAAAAACCGCCAAATTTTAGTTGGCTGTAAATATAGTTGTGACAACGAATCTCTTCTCTGTGTGCGAACAGCTCACTGATTCTGAGAAGCTCTCCCCTATCACGTCATGGGATGTAATGATTATCCATATTATTTATTTTTTATAAATAGTGCTCAGCGTTCGATTTATCGAACACAATTATTCTAAAAAACAACAATTTAAAAAAAATCCGACTTCAGATTTGAATTTCTTGGCTCAGAAAACCCTGCAGCAATTTTCGTCAGAATGTTGAAAAAAATGCTGATTGGGTGTTAATGGGGTAATTTAAGTGCTTTCCTAAACCTAATGGTGATTTAGTTTCTAAAAAATAATGTTACTCTTGTATCGCTATCGCCCCTTCAAAGTTGTGCCTTTTTGGGGTGAGAAGTGAACACAGAAATGTTGCATTTTCTCACAACTATATTCTTCTGATTGCTTTTTAGAATGTTTTATTTACCTCGCTTATGTAAAATATTCGACCAGTGTATATGGAGACCTAAGCGATATTAAGCAATTTTAAGCGACTCTTCATACAAACTGGTCGAAAGAGTACCAATACAATTGGTATTTATTCTTATTCACGCTTAACTAATGTTTCGACCACTTTGTTTGAGAGGTTAATACCGCGTTTATGCTGCAATCGAAATCTCGATTTCATTCACAGGAACAGATGATTTGTATATGGAAAATCAGATGTTTAGGCCACGAAATCTAGATATCTCTAGATTTCGAGTGCAGTATAAACATGTTTTAACCGATTTTAACTGAAGCCGCTTAAAATAGCTTAGCGCCTCACGCAAACGGTAGACAAATTAGTTTAGCAAGGACAAAGAGCACATACAAAAAGACAGATTGTTAGCCATTTTATCGTGCAACATACTCCGAGGTAACTTGCTGAGGGGGCAGAAAATTAACAAATGTTGAGTCTAACATTCTCAGAACCGAACACAAAACCTTGAAGTAGAGTTGCAGTTTTTGTTCACAAACGAACACAAAAGGTAACTTTTAGGGCAAAGGGCAGAATTTTTCTCAGAAGCGAAATCGCCATAAGGAAAATGAACTTAATTTGAGTTCCAAAAATCATTGGATTCATACGTAGTTAAATTTTCCTCAGTTTTTGTTTATTTAAAATTAAATTTAGTTCCATTTTTGCTGAGTGTAGTCCCTTGCAAATGAGGTTGAGGGAAGTCAAATTTTTGGAAATATTTTTGAGTGTGTAAGGTAAAACAGAGTAATATAATGATATAATTTTGTTGAAAACGATTCCAACTTTTATCAACGTTTTCTTATCTTGCCAGCCAGACTGTGACGTCAGTTGAGTCCAAGGTTGATTTAATCGAACTGTGGATATAATATATCCCTATTTTGAAGTTGCGATTATAAATTATATAATTTAGTTAAGAAATTATATAAGAAAATTATAAATTAATTGAATAATCGAAAATAAATTTTCGCAAATTTTGTTTATTAAATTTTCGCCCCAAAATTACACATTTCCGTTAAAAAATATGAAAACAAAATGTTTATTTAGTTTGAAATATTTTTTAATGTTTCGAGTATTTGTCTGTTCAACTTGTGACTTATGAGACCATGTGATTTAAGTGATTGAAACCGATTCCATTACACATTATTTATTGTTCCACTTAATTATAATCATCCAGAGTGTTTTCGAAATTGACAAAACGTTCCCAAATTTTGTGGTTATAAGTTAACAAAATTTGTTAATTAGCAAAAAAGAAAAGTAAATAGTCAAATAAAACAAAAATGCTAACGAACGCTTAATTATGTCAGTGCCACCCACCTGTTTAGACAACCTTAACGTCCCAAACAAAAACGTCTTAATAAAGCAAAAAATTCAAGAAAAACTGTTTACAATTCGAACACACATGGGAATACGTACAAAGACTTTCTAGCTGTGCAATTTTATTATACAACTTGGACTCATTCACATACCTTCTACAGGTTTCTCGCCGGCGGACGATGAATTCGTTACGGCTGGTGTTTTGGCGGATGCCCCATTAACGGGCACAAACTCAGGACCCACATCAGTAGAATTTAACGTGTGTATTATCGTGGGTGGCGCTATGGTAGTTACAGCTGCATAGGCGCAATGGACCATTAAAAGGCCAAAGCAGACGTATTGAGAACCCAACATAGCGTTACAGTATTGTTTTTTCAATTTCAAAAAATTAAGATTTCTAATTTGTGTTTTTTTTTTATTTCAACACTAGTTAGTAATTAAAACACTTAAATTATAATTTACGAAATTACAGATAATTTTTTTAATTTCACACAATTTCTGCCGCTTAAGCTTAGTTTTTTTTTATATTCAATTCGTTCGCGTGCTTTGTTTTTATTTTTTTATTTTCTCAATGTTTCTCCTCTAACTAATCAAGCTGAACTGATTTAAAATAAACTTAATTGTACGAAACAGAACACAGAACAAATTCACTGTCGCGCTTAACCTTTCGGTTTGGTGAAAGATATCCGAATGTTTTGTTGTATCTCTAAT
Source organism: Phaonia tiefii (assembly GCA_963931995.1). Lineage (NCBI taxonomy): Eukaryota > Metazoa > Arthropoda > Insecta > Diptera > Muscidae > Phaonia > Phaonia tiefii. The sequence goes on from OZ008367.1 coordinate 92,324,044, forward strand.
GATTCTGCTGCTACGACTACGATCGTCTTAAATTTACAGCGCCGTTTTATTAATACTTTAGCTAAACTTCCAATGACAATACCTCGGTTATTTACAACAACAATAACCATAAAATTTAAATACAATATGAGAGTAAGAAGAAGAAGGCAAAACTCAGCTGCTTACGATGTTGATTAGTTCACTACTCGCTTGCACTGCATTCTAGATAGATATTCATGTATTTCAGTATGTTCGTATAGCAGTTAAGTAAGAACACTTGCGTAAATGTCTGTGAGCGTTGTTGCCCCTATATAAATAGTCATGCTCTCTACACGAGTCTGGTGTCTCGTGTCTCGTTTCTCCCGTGACAAAAAAGTATATACTCTCATATATGATTTGTGTTTCGACGAGTCTGAATGATGTTACATTTTGTTGAGTGACATGCACCTCTGTCATTTGTTCGCGCAAAGCGATTACTTCTTATGGCACAAAACAACTAATAAAATAATACAATTGGATTTTTATTGAACTGCTTTTGTTGTTGGGAAATGTGATTTTAATTAGGAAGGTGTTTTTGTTTACGATTTAAGCCAGTACAGGTATTTGAGATATTTTACTAGCTAAAAATGCGTACACATTGCCACCGCAAACTTGCAATTCCAGATTTTAAACCAGTGAACACGAACCGTAATCTCGAAACTGGAGGAAACTAGAGAAAACTAAACCCTACGTTTATTAGATTTTATTTAGACAACGGTACATTACTTTGATTTAATGAAATACATAATGAAATATTTGTATAGGCTGTTAGACAAATTTCACTGTGTAAATCAATCAAATACACCAGGGGTCGGCAAACTGGCCAAATAGTGCCCTCCGACAGTCTCAATTTGGGCCGAAAGGTTATTTTCTTTTGAGACTATACAGTCGTGTCTGGATATACTTACTTATCCGGTCTCGGACAACGCCGGGCGGTCAGGGACTTTACGACGATAACATATTTCGCCAACCAGTTCGATCTTTTGCTTTATTTTTCCAGTTGGCAATACCAAGTGTACGCAGGGATTCGTCAACCTGATCCATCTTGGTCTTCCTATTTTTCGTCTTCCTTCGAGTATGATGTCGAAAACTCTACGTGCTGGTTCGTCTTCATCCATTCTCTTTTTTCTTTTAGTTTCTAACAAATTTCTTCGTGGTCCCTTATTTTGTTTTCTTGTTTATGTTTTGTATATTCGTTTCTCATAGAGCTGCCAGATGCTCGTTCGAAAGGAATATATTCACTTTTTTTTCGTTTTTACCAAAACGTAAGAAAGTCATAGATTTCATTCGTGTGGGTACCGCGGCTGACTTCACAGTAGCTCATACTGTCAGTCCACGATTTTGTTGACGGATTCTGGTTCTATCTCACGGACCCAACAACATATAGTAGGACTCATGTTTATGTTGGCAAGCATTGCTTTCATGTATTGAAGATATGGTGCTTTGTTGTTTCTTTGATGTAACCAAAGCCACATTTGGGTCAGAAAAACATATAATGTAACCTATTTGTCATTGTGTCTCCAAATTTCGAAAATATTGATTGTTTTATGAGCCGTGTGACATGGTGCGCCATTCTGCGGAAACCAAAGATTATCCAAGTTCATATCTTCCATTTCAGCACATAAAATGTTTGTAATCATAGCTCTGTAGCGGTCTTCCCTTTTCAGCAACTTTTTTGAAAAAATGGTCAATGATGCCACCACTCTAAAACCACACAAAACTGTCACTCGTTGTGAATGCATTGGCTTCTCAACAAAAATGTGCGGGTTTTCCGATTCTCAGATGTGGCAATTTTGTTTTTCGACATAGCCGCCGAGATGAAAATGCGCCTCATCAGAAAAGATGATTTTTTCGGCCAAATTTGATGTCCGATTGGAGCTTCTGTAAAGCCTATACTGAGAAGTCGTAACGGAGTGAATGGTCGTTTGTTTGCCTTAATTTGCTGAGTGACTTGGACCTAGTATGCGAATAATTCGAGATTTTTATGCAAAATTATCATCATGCTGGTGCGTGAAATCCCGAGTTATTGACATCGATGGCGATTTTCGGCCACAGCAGTCATATTACCGACGGTACGCACCATACGCCGACGGGGACCATGATTGTTGTCCTTTTTCGGTCAAAACTTATTTTTAACAGATGCACAGTTTGGGCAACACACATTCACTTTGGAAATATGATTGCAATATTTACCAACGTTTTTCAAGTGTAAAGCGACTCATTTTCGTACATAGAGGCATGATACACAGAAAAAAAAGACGACTGTAAAATTTTAACAAAAAAATTGGTGCGTGAAAAATCTCAGCACTCAATTACATTTTTACATTACATTTTTTATTTCTACTCAAATATTGGAATCAAAATCGATAAATGGTACCAACAAAAAATTCATAAGTAATACCACAATATTTAACGAAGTAACTACGATACGAACAACCACATAACTTCAGTTAGAGATAAGTTTGTACAGGCAGTCGGTGGCGTAACGGGCTAGCCGCTGCCCGAAACGACGTTGTGTCACAAACATTGAATCGATCTTCCAGTGCATGTGAGTTCGAATCCTACCGTAGATGTTTCATTTTTTTTCAGAAGACAAAGCGAAAACTGAGATACAATATGTTAAATTCTTCATCGACTAAAAACGAAAATATTTTGAGAAATAACGTATAAATATTTTCGTAGATGGGTGAAAGTTTGCATCGATTGAAAAATAATATTTTTCCAATAAACAACCTACAAATATGTTAGCTGATATGTGATTTTTTTTTATCACAGGATTTTCAATTAATATTGTGTTTGAATTTTCGAATTTTTTAATTGAATTGAAAAATAATTTTTTTCTGTGTACTGAATGATAGTTAATATTTCATACATAAAAAATCTATCAGTGTCAGAATAACATATGATTTAAAAAGCTACCTGTACTTGGACCGCCTATTAATATAAGTTTTAACACAGTCTAACTATGTAAGCTAAGAACAGGTCACAATATTGAATTACCTGAAAACAAATATGTATATAAAAAACTCAATAAAAAAAAAATTTGATGATTTTATTATTGTGATTATTATTTACGTACATATTTGTTTACTTTTATTTTGTGTTTGTCCTATTCTCAATTTTTAATTTTATAGATATGAGGAAAGTTGCGACTCGAGTAACAAAAAATATCCCATATTTGTTTATGAGAAAAATATTTTTTATTTTAAATTATTATAAATTATTACCTTCGATAATTCTCCATGTTGAGATTTCTATAAAGCTTAAACTACAGTTTAACGTCTTGGCTACAATATCGTCGAAGGGCGTAATAACTTATTAAAGTAAAATCGAAAATTAAATCATAATCTTCAGCTGAAATATGTTTTGGCTTGAATAAAATTGTAATGATCAGGGACAGAACCGGGCAGGATTTTGTGATACCACATCCATGTACTTTCATAATAGCCCTAAACATAAACCTTGCATTTGTCACACAGTGTTATCCAAAATGGTGGGAAATTATCCCATTTTTGGATAATTATCGAAAAATAGGCAACGCTGCCTCTTAGAGTAAAAGGAATAAGAACTTCCATTGAAATCATAAACGAACAAGATCAAACACCTCTAGGGTAAGCGTCTTCATGAGGACAAAGCGCGGAAATGGTTTAATGAAAAATCACCGTTAGTAAGATGTGACTTTTTGTCATTTATAATAATTATTTGTAATCAACAATTTTACACCGGTTCCAAGTGAATTTGCTTGGAGAACCATTTTCATCACCATCTTCCCCTACCGTATCGCCGTGAATTATCAAAGTGGGGGTGAATGCAAATTGTTTATTAAAATCTTGCTAATCAAAATCTAAAATTATCTTTAATAATGTATTTTTTACTTTTTTGACTTTACTACTCGTACCTTTAAGAAAATAATTATTATTTTATTTTATTTCTCTTCCAGGCAAACTTGAAGGTCGATCATTCAATACATTCCTGTTATTTATATAATTATTTGATCACAACTACAGTAAGGTAGGCACGTTTTGTTGTAACTCACTAAAAAGCTAACGGGTTACATCTTCTTATTCATATCACAATAATTATTATATTGAGATTTTATGGCACTACCACACCACTTGTGCCTTAATTACAAATTCCACATACTGGAATGTTTTGTTATAAATGTTTATTACACAAATCGTACTATGACTTTGAAAGGGAGGTGATTACACTACATCCCGTACTTTAACACATATACAAAGGAATGTTTAGTACAATGTAACAAACAACAACTACGCCGCATCATTAATAACAGAACACCGGGAATGAATTTCCTTTTTACTTTCAAATTCTCGTAAGTAAAAAGGGCACACAGACTTACAAAATTATGCAGGAAACATATATATGTTTGGAACATCCATATTCTTACATGCAATCATTGTTTTCATGAGTTGCAGATCTGCTGATTTTTTGTTTCTTTGTTGTCTTTCACGTGTTTGTTTTCAGCAGATTTCAATAAAAACCAAATTTGGGCCACAAAACCATATATTATAACATATTAATCATTGTGTCTCCAATATATAATAGTAATATTGAATATAAAACACAATGTGCCGGTATAAATAATTAAATAAATAATTAATACATTTATAAATAATTAATACAAAACATTAAAATATTTAAAATTACCCTTTTTACATTTATTTGCATTGAATAATGCATTACTTTTTTATGAAATGAGAATCTGCTGCTCTTTTGCTTCTACTTTCTTTGTTGTCTCTCACGTTTTTGTTTTCTGAAGGTTTCAACTATATCTTGGTTATCATTATGCGTTGGTACACAAACAATATACTTATATACAAATCTAGTTCATGCAAGACAAGCGTGAATTAATTACTTGTGTTTTTTTTATTATATTTCACAAATGGTCCTCCATTCCGATTTTTTCACTAGAGGTTCGGGGAGAAAAACGGATTCACGTTGTTGCCCTTTCTAGTTTCTTTCCTCAAAATCGTTTCTCACTTTGGAATCACCAACATATGTATATACGAAACACATACACAAAAACCAAAGCAACATCACGAACCGAGCGTTTGCTTATTATTTTTTCCATTGACGACTGAATAAATTTAAACGCAATACATCAACCAAAATAAGTAATTTACACGCTAATTCAGGAAGATTTAAGAATCACTCACTGAGAGAGTAATGCAAAAATACAGATACACACTTACAAGTTATATTCACTCGTTGCCTTTTTTGTATTCTCTTGCACTCGAGAGAGCATAAACAGCGCAACAAACATGGCTGTATTTGCATCACTAATACAGAATATTGCAAACACATATGTTATAACATATTAATCATTCTGTCTCAAACATGTAATATTCAATAGCAAACACAATGCGTTTGAGCACAAGTATATTATATTTGCTACAAGCTCCAAACACATGTTATATTTGCATCCAAACAACAAAAACTGACAGATTTTTCATCGTGTATAGATTAGATTTAATATTTTTACATATTCGGAAAACCTAATTATACAGCAAATGGTAGAGCACAAAAGTTCGCAACTGCCTTCATAGAATTGCTTACAAAGTTTTATTAAATCTCACAATAATCAAACTAAACATCCTAATATCTGTAATTAAGTACAACACAATTTTTCATTCGTCAGTCGCCGGGTAGAACTATTCAGTGATTTTTGTCTGAAAACAATTATCTTTATGAGGTGAAAATTGACACTTATATAAAAATTAATTTATAAAAAAATTCACTGTTACAAGTGTTGGTTTTTATTAATCGCAACCCACGTCAGTGTTAAAGAAGTAAACTAGGGTTATAGTATGTGATGTGATTGACTACACTAAAAAAAATAATAGTAATAAGAAAAAAAGGTTTACCTGAGGACAAAATCACAATTTTGGTGTTGATTTAACAACACCCCCCAAGGTTTCTTCGAAACAGTTTACTATTTTTTTGTCTTATCCCAGTAGGATAATAACAGAATAACACCATTCCCAATTGTAATTCTAAAATTATCAATTTAATATTGAAAATATTAATTGGAATTTGAAATTTAAAATATGTACATCAATTTGTATTTACAATTTCTATTTGTAATTTAAAGTACATCAATTGAAATTGAAAAAACATCAAGTGAATTAAAAGATATCAATTGCAGTTAAAAAGACTTCAGTTGATATTGAATACATATCAATTAAAAATTAAAGGAAACCAATTGGAATTCCAGAGATAAAAAAGTTTAAAAAACATCAATTGAATTGAAAACACATCAATTGATATTTAAAACACATGTATACAAATTTAAAAGAAATTAATTGAAATTCAAAAATCATTAACTGATTTATTAGGATTTTAAATTTCAATTGATGTCATCTAAATTTCAATTGATGTCATCTAAATTTCAATTGATATATTTTAAATTACAATTGATGCCTTTTAAATTTCAATTGATGTTTTTTAAATTTCAGTTGATGTGTTTTAAATATATATTGACGTATTTTAATATTCAAGTATTGTCTTTTAAATTTCAATTGACGGACATAAAATTTCTACTGATGTCTTTTAATTTTCAATAGATTCTTCTAAATTTCAATTTAGATCTTTTTAATTTCATTGATGCCATCTAAAATTTCATTGATGTCTTCTAAATTTCAATTGATGCCATCCAAAATTTCATTGAAGTCTTCTAAATTTCAATTAATGTCTTTTAAATTTCAATTGATGCATTCTAAATTTCAATTGATATTTTTTAAATTTCAGTTTATGTTTTTTATATTTATATTGACGTCTTTTAATATTCAAGTTATGTCTTTTAAATTTCAATTGATGGACATAAAATTTCTACTGATGTCTTTTAATTTTCAATAGATGCTTCTAAATTTTAATTGATGTCTTTTTAATTTCAATTGGTGTCATATAAATTTCATTCGTGTCTTCTAATTTTCAATTGATGTATTTTAAATTTCAATTGATCCTTTCTAAATTTCAATTGAAGTTTTTTAAATTTCAGTTGATGTGTTTTAAATATATATAGTCGTCTTTTAATATTCAAGTTATGTCTTTTAAATTTCAATTGACGGACATGAAATTTCTACTGATGTCTTTTAAATTTCAATAGATTCTTCGAAATTTCAATTGATGTCGTTTTAATTTCAATTGATGCCATCTAAAATTTCACTGATGTCTCTTCTAAATTTCAATTGATGTCTTCTAAATTTCGATTGATGTCTTCTAAATTTCAATTCATGTCTCTTAAATTTCAATTGATGCTTTCTACATTTTAATTGATGTTTTTTTAAATTTCAGTTGATGATTTTTATATTTATATTGATGTCTTTCAATATTCAAATGATGCCTTTTAAATTTCAATTGACGGACGTAAAATTTCAAAGGATGTCTTTTAAATTTCAATTAACGAACACTGAATTTCAACTGATGTCTTCTAAATTTCAATGGATGTCTTTTAAATTTCAATTAATGTGTTGTAAATTTCAACTGATGTCCGTTTTAAATTTGAAGAGAAATTTTTGAATTAAAATTTTTGTATTTTAACTTGGAATTTTTAGATGTGAATTGATATTTTTTGTAAATTTCAATTGAAAATGGTGCAGCGCGATTAATTCGCAATAAATTTCCTTTTCGCTTATTATGACGTGCTTTATAGAACAAGTTGAGTAGGATCTGCATTCAAAGAGTCGTCTAAACTCTTGCCCTTTTCTACGCAGATCAAGTGTCACGACGAACAGAAAACACAAGAGTTAAGTAAACGATGGCATACTTCACACGGAGTAATCGCAAACAAAACCCTTAAGGCTGAAAATATACCGGATCAATCAAAACGTTTTATTTTGATTCATGAAACAATACATTGTTTCTTATGAGCCAACACAAAACAAAAGATGAGGGACAAATCATATTTTGTTCTAGCCTCATGAGTCATTACTGATTTGACTGACCCGGTGAGCGCACTCACGAACTGTGCACCACTTAATTGTAACTCACTGATTGGGACCTACAGTTTTATACCGGTTCCGAACGATTTTTTGAGAAGCTTTTTCATGGATAAATATTCGATAGTGTCGCCGTCACTAAGCAAGGTGACTGCCGCCGAAAGAAATGTAGTGATCAGCAGGTCAATTCTGTAATTCTCCTAGCTAAATCTCTAACTCTATCGCTAAAATGCTAAACAAAATTTCAAGGAAAATTTCTTAGAGATTTCTCTAAATCCGTATTCTGTAACTGCAATCTCTTAGCTAAAATTTCCTATTTTCGCCGTAGCTAATTTGCTAAAAGTAGTCTATACTACTCACTCTGCTTTGATACAATGCTGAGAAAAAGAGACAAACATATTTCGCATACATTTGACACTTTATATTAGAGCTGCCAAGCTTCATATTTTGTTATCCTCAAAAACATATAGAATTTTCCTTCATAAAATTGTAAAAAGAACTTGTAAATTGCTAATTTTTAAAGGTAAACTTGAAAGTTCTTGTCAAATTGTATTTAGGTTTTGCAACATACGTTTAGTATTTTGCCGAAAAACCACCAATTATTGATATCCTCTAAAAGTTTGCAAAACATGGCAGCTCTATAAAGGCTTAGTTTATTTTATGTAAAAAAGTAAACAAACAGTTTATAAAATTTGTGCTGTGTAAAAAGCACTCCATGTATTGAACTAAAATGAATTTCTGCTCCTTTGTTATTCTTTTGGTGGTTTCCTCCATTTTACTGCTGAAATTACAATAATTTTAACAAATTTTTTTTCAATTTACAATTACTTACCTTTTAGCGGCTTCAGTTTTTGCTTGCTAAAAATTCTTCATTTAAGAGACAATTAACAGCTGTTTATTGCGTACAGAATACAAAATAAGAGTATTTTAGAGATGAACGATTAACGCCAAAATTACGGCGAATTCCATTTTTAAGAGATAGCTAAATTTAGATACACGTTACAGAATTGCATTTGATGCTAAAAATCTCTAAATTAATTTTAGAGTTTTTTAGCGATGGAGATTAAGCTTTAGCAACTTACAGAATCCAGCTGCAGAGCTGGGCTGAACCGACGTCCACATGTGCAAGAACCGCGCACACTACCAGTACGCCATCGACGGCCATACAGTCCCAACAGTCCCAAATTTAGCAAAATTATCCACCAGTGAACGCTCTTTCAACATAAAATCCACGTGGAGTGCATATTGGAAATCGGAATATTGGAAATCGACCCTGACACCATTCCTGGTGATTATTATGTAAAATGACCTCCTAAATCCGAATACAACCCCCAGTTTCTTCTTTCACGCAATTTTTTCGAGAGAACCCTGTCACTACAAATGGTGGTTCCTCTATTTCGAATGTTTTATCAATTGCGACTATGAGTTGAATACGAGTAACTTCTTTTCGATCGTTTAACTTTACATTCGAGACCGGGTAACGGATTATTAGTTTCAAAATTGTTAAAATACCTTCAATACCATTTGCACTAGTGTATACCAGTTCTTAAACTAGTGACGCTGGAACAAGTTTAAAATTTCTCTAGTCCGTGAATATTAAATTGCACTCAATAAAGTTGAATAATAAAATTAAAGAACGCCGTAGGAAAACAAAAGCTTTTATGATCTAGTTCTCTTTTCTATAAAGTTAGAATTCTATTCGAAAATCATAGATTCATCTTATGCAACTCATATATTCTTTATACACATTGAGACGGTGATACTTAAGGTGATTTCGTTTCTAAAAAATAATATGAAAATAAAAGACGACATTTAAAAAATTTTGAAATTGCTCCTTCAAATTGGTGCCTTTTTTGGGGTAAGCATTTTGTCACAACTGTATTCTCTTTTCGCTTTTTTAGCATGATATATTTACCTCGCTTGTCTAAAATATTAAACCAGTATATATGGAGACCTAAGCGAAATTAAGCAATTTTAAGCCAATCTTCAACAAACTGGTCGAAAGAGTACCACTACAATTGGTATTTATTTTCGAATTTTTCCACCGAAACGAAATCGCCATAATATTTCGATCAGTTCGTTTGAGCAGTTAAGCGATTTTAACTGAATCCCCTTAATATAGCTTAACGCCCCTCACAAAAAGTAGACAAATTAGCTTAGCGAGGATAAAGAACACACACCAAATGACAGAAAGTGAGCCAGATTTTGAGGTCAACATTCTTAGAATAGAACACAAAACCTTGAAATCGGGTTGTACATATTTTACAAACGTACACAAAAACGCACTTTTAGGGCAAAGGGCAAAAAATGTTGAAATTTTTGTCCGAAACGTAATCGCCATTAGTATTTTTCTGGGATCTCAAAATTTATGAATATTTTTTTAATCTATTTAAAAATATATATTTTTAATGTACTTCCAAGTCATTCCGAAGGAATCAAATTTTAAAAAGTTCCAAAGGGTAGTATCTTACTTTACTTTTATTGACTATTTTACAACCTCATGAAATCAGACGTTTTACACATATTAATTAAACAAACAAATTAAACAAATTTCAACATAGTCTTCCAACTAGCTCTATCCTTCGACTTTTCTCGCCAGTTGGTAACACCTTAGGATAAAAATAAAATAAATGGTATCCCGTTACATCCCATTAAGGAATTAGGGAGAGCTTCTCACAATTTGTGAGCTGTGCGCGTTCTAGTTTTACACTCACTGATTGGGACCTACAGTTTTGCACCGATTCCGAACGGTATTTTGAGAAGCCTCCTTAGGAAACGGAGGGATTGTTCTGCCTGGTCTTTCCGCCGGAGTCTTGGTCGTCCTCTTTTCCTGCTTCCATCGGGTACGGTATCGAAAACTTTTCGCGTTGGTGCATCGTCATCCACTCTGATAACATGGCCTAGCCAACGCAATTGGCCTAATTTGATTTGCCTAGCTATGTCCACGTCAGAATATAAATTATATAGCTCTTGTTTCCAGCGACGTCGGTACGGAGAATTTTTCTCTCGAAAACTCCCAGGTGTTTTTCATCCGACCCAAGTTTCGGAGCCATATGTCAAGACAAGAAATATGAGAGTCTGATATAGATGGACTTTTGTCCATCGAGAGAGGGCTTTGTTCCTAATCTGCTTGCTGAGCCAAAAATAGCATCGATTTTGTCTTGCCCTCATTAACAGCAAGAGCCACCTTCGCTGATTATTTTTCGATACTTGACAATACTCCAGTTACCTCTCGCAAATTTCGCCCAATGATGTCTATGTCGTCAGCATACGCCAGCAACATATGGCTTTTCATGTTAATGGTCTTGTTCGTATTTACTGCAGCTTTTCTCATTATTATCTCCATTAAGATGTTGAAGAGATTACCTTAGCCTTGTGTTAAATATTCCCATTGAGTCTGTAAGTAAAATGCAGTGCGTGGGAAGATGAAATCGAACCAATACTTTGACTCCTCTTTCTCAATTTAATCTAATCTTACCTGCTGTAATGAATGCTGGCGACTTTACGAGGGTTGCCGTTTATATTTCTGGCCTAGGCAACATTTAGTGTTGCCAGGTGCAATCTAACAACACCACTGGAAAGTGTTACAGTATTTAGCTTAACGGCACTCAGAACGTGTTGACGTGCGAGCATAAATTCTGGTTTTTTCAGCGACTCGGAAATTTCATCTCAGTCAGGAAACTGAAGTAACTCGTGAACATTTTCGTATGATTATTTCTTGTGTCTCAGTCATATATTTTTTGTACTGTCTTCACTTTTATTATTGGATACATTTGTCCTGAATTTGGTTGTGGAAAAACACCAGACAAAACAAAATGCCTTTTGTTTGTGTGTTTGTTGTCGTAGTAACAGCACCTGGTCAATGCGCCTTGACTTTGAATTAGGAATCAGGAAAGTTACGTTTGTGTAGCTCGTTAGCATAATCGTTTTTTTTTATTTTGGAAAATCTTTTCCGACGAAGTACTTCCCCGAATTTAAATAGATGAAAAGCGTACTAAGAACTTGAAGCAATCTCCCTTTAAATCTTTTTACTATTCCAAAAAAAAATGATGTGATCCTGAAGCCACTACGATTTGAATGTTTTATAGTCCTGACCATATATATAATCAAGATTTAAAATTTTTAAAAATAAGGAAATTGTTTATCATTTGGGAATAAATTCCCATAAATCCTTTTAGTTCTTTTTAGAAAAACTTAATAAACTTCGTCGAAAAGGGTAGTTATTGGTTTTAACTGTTCAACACTATTTCACATTGAAATTTGAAAAATAACAATTCAATTCAAAATTGAAGGTTTTATTTGAAATTCAAAAGACATCAATTGAAGTTTAAAAGACATCAGTTGTAATTTAGTTGTAATTTCAAAGACATCAATTGAAGTTTATGATATCAATTGAAATTTAAATGACATAAATTGTAGTTTAATTGAAATTTAAAACACATCAATTGAAATTCAAAAGGCATTAATTGAAATTTAGAAGATATCAATTGAATTTTAAAATACGTCAATTGAAATTTAACAACCACCAATGTAATTTAAAAGACATCAACTGAAATTGAAGACAGTGTTTGCAATTGCTTAGAGTACATAATGGTATATTAATTAATAATTTAAAAAGCTGGAAAATCGGGTTTCAATAAATCAAAAAACCGGTTAAACCGGTTATTCGGAAATTTGAATATTGTAAAGCATAGGGGTTTTACATAGAAAAACCGGTTTCTCTTTTTTCGATATTTATGTTTTGTGTTATGTTTCAATTTTTGTAATGACCTTACTTTTTATGTTCTTAGAAAAGTAGAATTATGGAATGCAAGTTTGATTCGCAATATAGTTATTTGGAATAAAGCAACACTTAATCATGATAACATTTCTGAATTGTTTTGTTTAGAAAATAATTTTAAAACTACACACATTTTTCTATGTAAACATTTACGTAATCCACAACATATAATGAGATTTTTAAAAATGTTGAACACCCATTTTCTCTGAGTGTACACTATTGCAATGCATGCTCAGTGGAAGCGTGATAAACACGTGTTGATATTAATATACGAAAAAAATTATAATCAACCAACTTAGTTGTATCTTTAAATATATATCGCTGGCTTTACACTTAGATACATCTCGTTATCTGCTATAAAACGTATAATTTAAATTTCGCAAAGAAGAGATGTGTCAATTGTGTTGTTTATAAAGTTTCGTTTTGCAAATGTATTTTCTCAGCGTTTATTAGTTTGTTGGGTAAATAGGTAATAATGAATTCATTTAACAAATGTTGACTGACAATTATCATGTCACTTCCAATTGCCCACATTATTAGCGTGATAGAAATAACCCCAACTATAAATGGAAAATCACCAGTAACGTGTTTACAGGAGTCGTTCTTAAGGTTACGAGATTGTAATTATAACTGTATTTTATTGTTAAATTTTAAGTTTTACAGTATAAATTTTTATCAAATTGTACATTAAAAGTCGTACGTTAGAAAACACAATAAGTTTACAAATAAATTTCTTATCGGCTGTAAGTTAATTGGGTTTTGGGTGTTAAACCGATTATGAAAAAAATGGTTTTTTGAAATAAACACGATACCTAACCTGACCAGCCGACCCGCTTTTGGTGGGATGTTCCGCTAAATTGTGAATAAGAGCGAAACGCATACAACGATTTTTAGGATCATGTGACTTTAGGATAAACTAATAAAACTTTAAACTTTTTGTCGTTTTTTATGTTTCTTGTTTTTTTAATAATAAAAGAATTAGATTTTTTTAAGCAAAAACATATTTTTTTCACTATTATTTTTTTATATCTGGGAAACTGTGTATTACTGTGTGAAGTTGTATAGGAAAAGGTATTGTAATTCTAAACTTTTGTAAATTTATTCGGATGAAATCAAACACGTTGCTCTCGAGTAATGATCACATACAAATTGCCATTTTTAACATACAAAGTGGCTTTATGTGCTACTTAGTGTGACTAGATGCGTTCAGATTGAATTAATATGTTCACAAAAGTTGTTCAGCTTGACCAAGGCTACAATTTGATCAACAGATTGTAAGAATGTTATTGTTTATACACACAGAGAAGAGATTCGCTGTCACAACTATATTTACAGCCAACTAAAATTTGGAGGTTCCTTGGACTATCACATTATTCAGTTGTGATTACCAATAATTTACCAAAATTTAGTATTCAAGAAATTGCTACTGGTTCGTATTTCGTGGGTAAAGGGCAACCCATCCCCATTTTTGATCGAAAATATGAAAAAATGTTTATATCTCGGAAATGGGGCGTTGAATCGGAAAAATAACAAATTTTTTCAGAATTTCTAAGGGGTTTCCATAAAGTGGCCCAATTTGTATGGATTTTTTTTAAATCGCCAAAAAAAGAATCCTTAAATTAAAAAATGGCTATAACTCGAAAACGGTGCGTCCAACCGAAAAAATAATAAATTTTTTAACTCCTCGGGAGGCTGTAGCCAATGGATCGCTCAACTAAAATTTTTCGAATCAAAAATCGCTAAAACGCCATTATGTATATATTTCGGTAACGGAGCGTTCAATCGAAAAATAACCAATTTTTCCGGGTTTCCGGCATGGACAACGAAAATAGCTGGCAAAAAGAAATAATAAAATAGATATAACTCGGAAACGGTCCATCCAACTGAATCATAATAAATTTTGTTAGCTCTTTAGGAGGCTTTAACCAATGGGAGCTTTTCATACGTCATTTAAAAAATAAACCGTTGAACTAACATTTTTGAAATAAAATCTGGCTAAAACGCACATGATTAGCGATTTTGTTAAAAATAAGTGATGCCATATTAAAGACTTCCATTGGCTAAAGCCACCAATGGAGTTATTATTTTTGCGATTGGACGCATTCTTTCTGAGTTATGGTAATTTCTTATTTTAGCGATTTTCTTATTTTGGCGATTTTTTGAAGAAAAAAATTTCTTCTATACGATTGAACCCCTTTATGAAAAACCCTTACAAACCGTTAAAAACTACATATTTTTTCGATTGGGCGCTCCCTTTCCGAGATATTGGCATAATGACACTTTAGCGTTTTTGATTCGAGAAATTTTAGTTTTAGCCATTTTTTCAATAAAACATTATGTCACGCATTGGACACACCGTTTCCGAATTATACTAATTTTTTATTTTAGCCATTTCTTATTTGGCAATGTTTTGAAAAAAATTCTTTCATACGAGTTGTACCACTATATGAAAAACCCTTAAAAAATTTGTTATTTTTTCGATTGGACGCTCCGCTCCGTTTCCGAGATATAGACATTTTCCCTAAATTTTCCACATTTTCGATCAAAATGTTGATGGGTTACCCTGGGTATCCCATTACTCATCGTCGTGGATAATGGATACTCGTGCAGGGCAGGGCCTTGTCGTGGGTACACAGAAAACAATATTGGCCTGTAAATTTCAATTAAAAATATAATTGAAGTTTTTCAACAAATTCAATTAAAAATTAATTGAATCAATTAAATTTTAAATCATATTTACAATTTATTTTTTGAGTTTACAACAGAACTTGGAGTTGGCAAGACGCAATTCTACGACGCTAAAAATGTTTAATTTTTGAGAACATTACCGAATTTTTGCTGTGAATCTTTCTAAATTAACATAAATATGCATGATATGTTCTAAACAAACCTTAATATAATGAAGTATTTTACAGAAAGTTGCATTTTACAGCACCGTTGGGAGGCAATATGTGTGGCGGCTGAGTCACCAGCCGTCGTCGTCACTTTTCGTACGGCTCTAGTCTTTGATATTTGTCTGTGATTATTGATGATTGAAGGATTTTATTTTGTGAACTGAAGGAATAATAGTGTTAAATTGTCTTGTTTCATGATTAAAACTGCGTTTTTTGCAATTGTGTTTAATTGGCAAGTGTTTTTGAATACATTTTATTGGAAATGAGTGTTTGCGTTGAGTGTTTTGTTTGCAATGAAAAATGTGGCTATCCCCAAACATTTTTTATGCACTTGAAAAGACACAATTTGCCGCCTTATGCCACATACAATTGTTTACATGAAAATTGTTGTCAGAAATTTCACGTAAAAATAAACTTTAAGACTCACCTTATTATACATTTTGAACGTGTAAAATAAGAGTGCCCTAAATTGGATATAAGCAATACCTTTCTCCAACAAAGCTGTGAATATGCAGAAGAGATAGAATGCGACAATGGAGTGACTGTTGCTGCCGAAGGAGCAGATAAATTGAATGTTTCGCCAGAACCACCAGAGCAGTTCCACTCTTTCAGTTATAAAAACAAAATGAAAATAATTTGTGACAACGTAATGGAACTTATTGCTGAATTGCATTCCCTCAATCAGAATTTATTCGAACTGTTTTCTGTGATGTATTTATTTTGTATTTAATACAAACCGTTTAAACATTAACTGCCTTATTCATAAAAAGTTACGAGAGGTTTGAGAGACAGTTTATCATACAAAAAACATCTCTCAAACCTCTCACAACTTTTTATGAATAAGGCGGTTAATTTTATTTATTTACTCAGCTAAAAAATATAATTAGACATATCTTCAGTTACAAACTAAATACAAAACTAAAGTACATATAATAATTAAATTAAAACAGTAATCAGGAACAAAATTAAAAAACAAATACATAGTAATAAATTCATGCAGGAGATAATAGATTGAACATGGACGATATTAACAGAATTATTATATAAGTACAAAAAGACTACTATGAAGAAAAGAATGATATGAATGGAATAGGAATTCAAAAAAACAAACAGTAACAAATAAAGTTGCAACAGATGCAGCAGGATAGAAAGAGTAGGAACTGGTGAAGTATATGGAGCAGGAACAAATGAAGTAAAAACATATGACACAGGAACAGATAAAGCAGGAACAGATGGAGCTGTAACAGTTGTAGCAGGACTGAGGAAGCAGGAACTGATGAGGCAGGAGCAGATGAAGCAGGAACAGATGACACGGAAACAGATGAAGCAGGAACAGATGACACGGAAACAGATTAAGCAGGAACAGATTAAGCAGGAACAGATGAAGGTGGAATAGATAGAGTAAGAAAATATGAAGCAGGAATGATGCAGGAGAAACAGGAACAGATGTAGCAGGACAGATGAAGTAGGAACTGATGAAACAGAATTAGCAGGAACAGATGAATAAGGACAGAATAAGCAGGATCTGATGAAATGGGTGAAACAGGAACAGATAAAGCAAGAACAGTGTCACAGGAACAGATGACGCAGGAACAGATGAAGCAGGAACAGATACAGCAGGATGACAATGAAGCAGGAACACATGCAGCAGGACTGATTATTTAGATGGAGCAAAAACAGATGATACAGGAACAGATAAAGCCGGAACAGATGGAGCAGGGACAGATGTAGCAGGACAGATGAAGTAGGAGCTGATGAAGCAGGAACAGATGAAGCGAGAACAGACGACACCGAAACAGATTAAGCAGGAACAGATGCATAAGGACAGATGAAGCAGGATAAACAGACACATCAAGATGAGAATGAAGCAGGAACAGATGAAGCAGGAAATTTAGTTCGGAACCAAAATTCATTAACATGATTTCTCGAATGAAATCTTAAATCTTAAATCTGCCAATTCTAAGCAATAACAGTCATTAAAATAAATAATCTCTCGTTTAATTACTTCAATCGAATCCGATAGAGAGAATAGGTGGTGGAACTCATTAAAAGTATTGCAAAGAGTAAAAACTGGATTAAAGGATTCGTAGTTATGTTTGAGCGCGGGTAGACAAAATGGAACATATTGTCTAGAAGCTCTAAGAGGAACATTAAAGTTCAGTGAAGAGACCAAATATGCGGAATTCATTTCTCCATTGATTAGTTTAACCATAAAACATACACACAACATTGCCCTACGACGCTCTAAAGTAGGTAAATCAATGAGTTGTAATCTATGAATATAGGGAGGTAGGTTCGAAGATGAACTCCAACCAAGATTGCGTAAAGCAAAAAGTAATGTTTAATATATAATTATAGCTTAAGAGAACATTAGTTCCGATTATGAATACAAATTTTAAAAAATTAAATTTTTTATAGATAGTATAAGTAGATGTGTATCTGCGAAACATTGAATAAAATCGCTTTAAAAATTGAACATTTTAGTTTTTTTTAGAGTCGTCGCAGGGGGTGGGGGTTTCATGCTGAAAAAAACAATAACGGTTTTAATTGATTCAATTCAAAATTTAATCAAAAATCGCGAAAACAATCAATAATTTTTTTAATTAACTGGATTACATACTTAATCAGTATTTTTGAAAAAATTCAATAAATGTTTTAATCAAATTTACAAATTTTTTAATTGAAGTTTTTTTTGACAAATTTACAAATACCTTTAACTAATATTATCATTTTCGTGATTACACCACAATCAATTAAAAAATTAATCAAATAAACAAATTTTTTAATTGAAATTAATTTTTATTTTTTTCTGTATATCTACCCATTACCCTGTGGGCAATGAGTAAACGTTCATTACCCATTCCCCACGATAATATGTATGTATGGGTTAGTGATGAAGGGAAGGGGTAAATCCGAACTCTGTGTGTAACCATAAACAAATAGTTAGAATTTAAAAATATCAGATGTATCTTTAAGTTAATTAGTTTCATCCACAATAATAGTTCCTCCAGACAAGTGCCCACAATTTTTTGCATGTTTGTGAAGACGTCAATAGTAGTGGCGTCAGATTCAATGATTGTGTTTAAAAGTCGCACTTCACCTCAATTTATATTAATACTAGTAAAATAAAAAAATATATGTGATTCAGAAGATAGATATATCAACTGGGTATATAAATATACATGGACTTTAAGGACCTTCTTTTGATTTCGTATAGAAAAATACATGTCAACCGTTGTTTTTGTCCAAAGCATATAAAATTCTGGGTCTATACGTCGTAAAGTGTGAATATGTATACTTACCATAATAAAATAAATG
This sequence comes from Phaonia tiefii, assembly GCA_963931995.1. Lineage (NCBI taxonomy): Eukaryota > Metazoa > Arthropoda > Insecta > Diptera > Muscidae > Phaonia > Phaonia tiefii. The sequence goes on from OZ008367.1 coordinate 92,343,012, forward strand.
GTTTCCCATTACATCCCATGAAGGGACCGGGGAGAACTTCTCACAATCACTGAGCTGTGCGCTTTCCAGTTTTCACTCACTGATGTGGACCTACAGTTTTACACCGATTCCGAACGGTATTTTGACCGCCGCCGAACGAAATTTGAAGGTGGTCAGAGCAGGGTTCGTACCCAGGATCTCATGTACAGGAGCCGCGCACACTAACCATTGCACCACCGACGGCCACGTTATACTTATACGGTATACTTACCATACTTTATTGTTTTTTCACAAATTTGTTTCTCACTTTCCGTTTAAAATAATAGTTTTTCTGAAAAGTCCTCGTGTAACATTCTAGTTTAGTTATATAGTTTCTCTTTTACAGCAAAGCCTCTTCTGAAAAATCGAGTACATAACTTTGTAACAAGTATTTTTGTAACAGAAACTAAATTATGATTACAGTGACTAATATTTGAACACGATTTCTAATATGGTACTCTTTATGAGTTGTATCTTCCATTTCAGGTGAATGAGGTTTTACAACTTAGATTCTGTAATAAAAACTTCTATTTAGTTAACACCTATTTTGAAATTCTTTATATTAACTTCACTTGTCTGTATGCATGTATGCACGCCGAAAAAACTTTGGATTGATTTTTAACCCTTTTCCCGTGATCCAATCAAGCTGAAACTTCGCAGGCAAACTAATGACGACGACAAAAATGAACTATCAAAATATGTGCGGGTTGGACAAAGGGGCGTGGTACCTCCCATACAACTCACAAATTTAAAATCCATTATTTCTGCTCCTGTAAACGGTATTTGAACAAAATTGGGTATGTTGGTTAGGTGTGCATATTCTAAGATCTGCTGCAAATATGGGCAGGATTGGACAAAGGGGCGTGGTAGTGTCGTCATTTAAAGTTTGTGTCTAGAGTAATGTGCAAAATAAAAAACAATGTGTCATATATATAGAATTTATAGTCAAAAACTATGTTTTTTACGGATTGGTTTTTAAATTTATCAATATAATCGACAAATAATTCTGATGTATGATAATTGTAAATTCTAATCAAAATATAGACGTTATCTTGGAACTTCCAATGCATAAATTGATTTCCAACTAATCTTTTCTCTGAGTGTAGTGTAGCATATGAAGGTGCCAATGAACTTTTCAGCCGTTGACGAACTAATTTCAAATACAAAATAAAATATTTTAAAATCGACATTGCAAAGAGTATGAATAGTCGTGTTTTGGTTACAAGCAAGCGATTATCGCTTGCTAAGTTGTAAAGAAAACGGATATTTAGCGATAAGTGATTTTATTCAAAAATATGAAAAAGTTTTGAAAACGGTAAAAGATGTCAAAAAAAAATGAATCGCGTCGCTAAGTTCTCGCTAAGTCCTCGCTAAGTGCTTCATACTAAACAAGCGATTATATAAGCAAGCGGTGTAACCAAAACACGCTTAATTCTACCAACGTTTAGCACCTTCTTCAGCATTTCCTCCAGAACCTGTAGTTATAATTTTGATGTGGTAAAATAGGTTGTAGATTTGTTTAAATGTAGTGATTCCAACGAAATGTAGTGATATATTACGAACCAGAAATAATTTTAAAATTATCATATTTAGTTACAATTAGCGTATGTCAAAACGAATTCCTATTCTTTAAGTCTCACACATTCATTTCATTTAATTTAATTTCATTTATTAGTCAATGAAAATACAAAATCCTTACAGACTAGATTTAGTAAAAAAATGGTACAATAAAGTATTTTATATAAAATTAAAACCAATAATAGTCGTGTTTTGGTTACAATCAAGCGTTTATCGCTTGCTAAGTTGCAAAGAAAACGGTTATTTAGCGATAAGTTACTTTAATTCAAAAATATGAAAAAGGATTGAAAACTGTAGAAGATGTCAAAATCTTAACTTCTTTAAACTTAGCGAAAATGATTCGCTTCACTAAGTTCGCGCTAAGTCTTCGCTAAGTGCTTCATACAAAACAAGCGATTACATAAGCAAGCGGTGTAACCAAAACACGCTTAATGTCAATATCGATGTATATACTTATACAATGTATTGTTATAAAAATGTAATCTAAAATCTGAAGCAAACATTTTTTGAAACAATATTAGGATACGCAGAACTCTATTAGTGGGTTTGATGTCTTCTGTTGATTAACATTAATAGCGATAAGATAGATTAAAGCTCGTGCCAATGTAGTATTAACCCTCTCTGGCAGAAGCTAGTTTTTGAAGTAAAACGTTCGGGAATTTTTTTCCTAACGAATTTTGGTTTAGAAACATATAATTTGAAGTCAGAAATTAAAAATTTCGGTTTTTTGAGCCGTCAGGTGAAAAACATTAAAGGCTGCCTGAGGGCATCCTTGCCAGTTTAAAGCAAAATTAAAGGCTGCCTGAGGGCATCCTTGCCAGTTTAAAGCAAAATTAAACGACAGGTGCAGTTTCATTGATAATATGAATTTTATTTAAAAAAAACAGTAAAAATGCATATAAAATAAAATTAATGAATTTAAATTAGATCTTTCTGTAATAATAAAGTTTATATGTTTTTTCCGTCCATTTCTCTGCCGCAATATGCACTATACAATAACAAAAAACGTTATCTCTGTGAAAATGGCATATGTCACGAAATTTGGCATAAACGGGTAAGGGTGCCCTGAGGCCGCTATTAGAATTTAGCCTACAGATCGCACCTTATTTTGTTTTTCACGATCACTTTGTTTTTATATTGAACTAATATACCACAACCACTCACCAAAAATTATTCAGGGTAACAGCACAACTCCAAGTGTGTTTTTTTGTCCAGTGAATTTGAAATTTATATCACAATAATTTTTTTTTCACTAACACAAATGATCACAGAATGAACAAAAATCATTGTAGCGCAACCAAATTAGTTTCTAACTGTAAATAGAATAGTAAGTAATAGATGAGAAAAAAGTAAACTCTTCAAACATTTTCTCTGAGACCGCAATGAGAGAAAAACGAATGGCAGCCCTGAGGCTGCCTTACCCGTTAGAGGGTTAAGCCCATAATTGGTATGGTGGCAAGGCACATTAAAAATTTCATTATATCTAAGACTTCTAGGAGGAACATTAAATGAAATTAAAGAGAGCAGATCTGTGCAGTCAATACCGTCATTAATAATATCGAAAACAAGCATAACAGACTGGAATTTCCTCCGAAATTCTATAGAAGCCAACCCCAACCATGAACATTTTATTTCATAAGTATGTAATGGATTTACCATCCGTACTAGAGAAACAACAAACTTCATACATTTTTTCTGAACCTTTTCCACACGAGCAACATGAATGCCACTATGTGGACACCAAATCACAGAAGCATATTTTAACTTCGATCTGACAAATGAGGCATAAATCAATTTGAGTGTGTTAGTATCGGAAAATTCAGAACAATTTCTTCTGATGAAACCAAGCACTCTGTATGCTTTAGGAATAATATAATCTATAATTCTGAATGAAAGATAAGGATGAGTCAGAAACAACACCAAGATCAAGGGTAGATTTTACAAATTTCAAGAATGAGACCTAAAATAAGAAACATGTACACATTTAGAGAGATTGAAAGGAAGGTCATTCAAAAGACAACACTTATTTAAGTGTTCTAAGTCAATTTGCAGATCAAGAGCATCCCGCAGTGAGTCCGTTTTTAGAAATATTTTTAAATCATCAGCATATAAAAGAAATTTAGATTTAGTGAAACATGAAGAAGTGTCGTTTATTAATAGGATGAAAAAAAGTGGTCCTAAGATGCTACCCTGAGGAACACCTCAGGCATATATGGAGTAGATTGAATCCCTTCAATAGCTACCCTACCAGAAAAATATGACTTTAACCACAATAACAAAGTAGAATGAAAACCCATATGCTCTAGCTTAGAAAAGAGAATACTGTGGGACACTTTGTCGAAAGCTTGCAGGATGTAGGATGTATTGACAAAGATTTTGAAGTGCTGTTAAAGGAATGCCAAACTTTTAGTAGCACACATTTTGGAACTAAATTTTTTTTGTCTAAACTTAAACATAAGTACCCTTGCAAAACATGTGACATCAGTTATTTAGAGCTCCCAAAAGACATTTTCAGTACACGCAGAAAAAAAGGGCCCCAGCAACATATTGCAGGAGCCATGTATTTATATGTTTGCAAGCATTGCAATGATGAGTTGAAGATCTGCTGCTTTTTTGTTTCTTTGTTATCTGCTACGTTTTTGTTTTCAGCAGTTTTCAACAAACAAAGCCATGTTTGTGTAACAGAAACATATATTATGACATATTTATTATATCGTGTCTCCAACATGTAATATTGAATAGCAACATGTAATATTGAATGTTTGGCCACAAGTATACTATATTTGCCACAAGTTACAATCACGTTATAAGTACATCCAAAAAAAAAAAACAAAATAAGACAGATTTTTCAGCGTGTACAGCCTAAAATACTTGTAGACAGACCAATAACTAAAATCAATTATCAAAATTCAATACACTTTTTACCTTATCACCTCACAATTAACAAATGAAATAAAAACATTAACACAATTTGTTTTCTGCTTTTGTTTTTTGCATGCTTTATTAAACAATTATTTCAAGAGCACTAATTATCAAATAAAAAAAATATGTAATTATTTTATAATTTCACTAAATAATATGATTTAACTAAATAAAATGATTAACGTTACGGTCCAGTGTGTGTTGTAGTATTGTAATTTTATTGTATGTTGTATGATTGTATGTTGTATATTGTATGCTTAACTAAAACTATGAACTTTTTTTGCTCGAAGTTGAGGAACTCGTACGCCGGGTTGTTGTTTTACCAGCCGTTCCGTTCTTTTTAGCAGTGGAACTGCTGTCATTGCTAGTGCTTTTGCTGTTGCTGTCCGTAGTGCTGGTATTAGTGGCTAAACCAGGACGTCTGGGTGGCATTCGTTCATTGACAGCATCCAAACCTTTAGCTTCAGCAAATGAATGAATTTGTGGTGTAGCACCAAGACCTTGAAGAGCTGTGAAAACAGAAAGAAAAAATAGAAAAAAATACAGAATGGGTGACAAATTGCAATAAAAAAATATATATATTTTACACCATCGAGAAAAAGCCACCGATGTTTGCAACTATTAAAGAATCAAGGGCGATTGTCAATCTTTTTAACAATACAAGTCAGTAGTTAAAAAGTTACAGAATCACTGTATAGAACTGTCTGTGAATTGACAGTGTTGTTGTTGGACAGTGTACTACAATCAGCACTTGTCTGACAAAAAACGCGATATTCACGTGATTCTTTATTAAACGAACAGCACGTGTTGACTAAGACGTTTTATAACGCTTTCATGAAATCTAAATTGCTGTCTGTGGAAATTTATCAAATGACTTGCCTATTTTAATGTTAACAACGATGATCTTGGCAGTAGCCAATTAATCTCATAAACGTTCGGAAATAGTCATGCAAGTGAGTATGCTTTTCTAAATTATCTACTATTCCAACGAAACCAAAACAATTTTTCATTTAGTACAATGTATCAGACCTTGAAAGATTTTGGCATGAAAGTAAGTAACAAATAAGGTCATTGCGAAAAATTCTAACTTTTTGCTGTATAAGCACAGCGCAGATTTATTTGGAATCTTAGCTATATGATTATGGCCCTTCCTAATGGACTAATTCGAAGTTTTGGATTAGATTATATTTAAAGTTGGTTGATAATGATCATTGTTTTGACTTTGAACTGGTTTGAAAGTACAAATTGCTATCGAATAATAAAAATTGTAATTGAGAACATGTAACCAGGGACCGAAGATAATAATTATTTTCGTAGTTTTAATTAAAAAACTCGTACATAAGAACAATCGTAAATAAATTTGGTGTGTACAAAATACAATTGTTTATCGATGATAAATTCAAATCCGCTGTGATTTTTTGTCGCGTAATTTTTATTAAAAAAAAGTATTAACTATTGATTTTTCTCAATTATTCCAAAAATAATTATCACACTGTGCAACAAATGAAATATTTTTGTTAAGAGCGTCAAACAAAACAAAAAATTATGAAAGTACTTTGACGTGGTATTGCAATACCCCGCTCGGCTCTGCCTGCCCTATTACGTAAAAATTTTTTTTTTACAGTCTGATGAAAATTTTGTAAGTTCTATTTTTGATTTTACTTCAATAAATCCTAAACAGTTGGAAATATTGCATTACACCCTTTAACAATATTGAAGCTATTTTCGCATTTTACAATTTCCTCCAACATATTTCACAAGTAAAATACAATGTTACTCGATTATTTCAAGAAACTTCATGAAAAATTTCTCATATTTTATATGTTTTGACATTTCTTGCCTAACGATAAATAAAGTGCGGTAGCTGTCTTCAAAAGAATTTTAGCTTATAAATTTCTTGATAACTTTTCTAAATACAATAATCAAGAAAAATTGTATTTAGAGAAGTATACAATCGTAATTTAAATCCTAATAGTTATACTCCCATCGGGAAACGCAAACAAAGACTATTTTAAGACCTTATGCAACCTGCTAGCCAGACAGACAGATAGACGCAAATGGCTAAAATGTCTTAAAGTTCCAAATTAAAATTGGTCCGAATATACCTAGACTCCTCGATGTCCATACTCCTGATATGTGCTACACATTTTGTTGTATGTATAGGAAGCTAGAAACCATGGCTTTGTATGACTATCTGGATAAGGCGCATACTTTTAGGCTTAATTTTTTTTTGTATCCAATGAATTTAGGTGTCAGTGACATTTTGACTTCTGTCAGTGCCATCAAAAACCACGTGCTTAATATAACGTAAATCGTTTCTTTAGTGTTTTTTTTTAAATGGAGAGCCAACAAATAGTTCGCGATTAGATAGTTAAATTTTTCAACGCAAATGAAAGAGGTCCGTCCATATAAAACAATTGATAGGATGGCTGGTGTGTCCCGTAATACGACACAGTTTCTACAGTTATAAAAGAAATATAAAGAACTCTTGACGATCGATAGAAAATCTGGGTGTGGCAGAAAAATGGCTTTTCAGATGTCAAAGAAAATATTAGACATTCTTAAGAAACCTCCAAACGTATCAGGAAGAAAAGTTGATCAGAAGACCAATTGCTCGGAGTCTTTGTAAAGAAGAGCGAAAAAAGAGGCAGGTCTCAAAACTTACAAAGTTCAAAAAGTGTCCGATAAAAATTAAAAAAAAAAAAAAATCGGGAGCAATATTTCGAGCTAAAAATTTACAAAGGAATTTCATTCCAAATTATGGATGTTGTGTAATGGATGTAGAAACCTACGTGCTGTCAGACTTTTTACAGCTGCCTGGCCAGGAGTTTTATATTGCAGATAGTAGAGGAAATGTTGCAGAAGAGCACATAGTTCAGAAACAGACAAAGTCCTCTAATAAATTATTGGTGTGGCAAGCCATTGGCACTTGTAAACAAAGGAGCAGCTCATTCGTTACAACTGAAACGATAAATACTGAGTGTATATCAAGGAATGTCTACAAAAACTACTTCTTCCATTTTTAAGAAAGCACGAAGACTCAACATTCTTTTGACCCGATTTCGCGTCTTGTCATTACAGCAAACGAGCTATTGACTGGTACCAAAACAATGATGTAGTGTTTGTACCAAAGGAGGAAAATCCACCTAACTGTCCACAACTCCGTCCGATCGAAAGATATTGGGCTTTGGTTAAGCGGCATTTAATGGCTACGAAAGGAGCTGCTAAGGATGAAAAAGTTTGTAGAAGAAAGTGGCCTACAAACACTAATATGGTACCAGGAATACAATTAAAGCCCTAATGGACGGCATTCCTAAAAAAATACAAAAATTTGCAAATAAAAACTAAATAAGCCAGTGTGAAAAGTGAATTTTAACTTAATTTTTGTTAATAAATAAATACTTGTAAACAAATTAATCCATGCATTTTGAGTTTTTGACCAAAAATGTGTGCACCATTTATTTCATATGCACCCCTTATAAAATACTATTTGAAACTTCCTTCATACTTGTTTCGCATGGAATTGCTAATATTTCGAAATATTCAACTAAGTTTTTTACATGAACAAAATCATAAAATTCAAGGAATAATTTTAATTTTCTGATCAATATATCAAACTCAAACAATAATTATATTTTCTCGGCAATTTAAAAAACTCAAAACGAAATCATTATTTTCTGAGATATAAATAAAAGTCAAAAAAAAAAAATCATTATCGTCTGAAGAGTAATTAAATTTGGAATGATAATCATTATGTTTGGAGTAATGAATAAAATCAAAACTGATGATTATTTTCCAACAAAATATAAAAATATAACTGTATAAAAGTATACTCGTATGTATTAGGAAATTAAAATTGTAACTACGAAAATAAAAATACATATTACGTAATGACCGTAGATAGAACACAGATATTTGGGAAACGCAAATTGTTATTGCGAAATGGGGAATTGATATAAAAAACTAACAGATTTAAAATTGAGGCAACCAAAATTTAAATGTATGAAATCCGAAATTGATGCTACGAAATTACAAACTTTTTACCAACAAATTAAAACTGGTAACTTCTATTTTCTTTTGTGTGGTCCATGGTTAGCTTTCGCGTAGGGTTCTACTTATATAGTCGGTACATAAACTCGACTTTTCTATTATTTGAAATATATGAAAAGAATTTTCTAGTCATAGAGCAATGCCATATAGAGCTGCCATCTTTCTCATCTGCCGTTTCATTCTTTGGTCTGTAGCTCATATAGTTTTGGAGCTATTGTACTCAATTTATTTTTAATATAAATTTCTTGGCCGTAATGCGATGAATTTGGATGTCATTGAGGTGAATTTTATTGATATTCAGGTAGCAACAGGTAGTAACTCCACCTGGTGCAAGTTAATTTTCCTCGAATTCCTCTCACGACGAAGAGTGTTAAATTAAAAAAAAAGTTTTGAGTATAATTTCATAGGGTTTTGGATGCCCCGATTTCAATTTTGGCAAACATTTTTCGATCAGGATTTCGATAACTAACCTAACGGAGGGAAGACCATGTATAATTTTACCTTTTAACATAAAATTTCGTTTCTTAACAAGGTTTAACGTTTTAAAGTTTTCTACCAACTTTATTGGGAATTATAAAAATAATTAATGTGAGTCTGATCACAGGGGAGATGTGTAAACATCTAGTAATGAAAAATTTTTTTTAAGTTGGAAGTACTTATGCTTTTAGTATATTTTTTTAATTAATCAATTAAAAGTATCAAAACTTTCAATATTGTAAATACATAGGAATTTGCTGGTTTTTGTTTGTTTTATTTAACTTATTTGGTTAGTAAATGGGCACACTGCAGTATATATGTACTGCATTAAAAATTACAGTAAGCAGTAAATTTACTGATTACTGAAAAAATGCAGTGAATTTTTACTGATAATGAAATTTAATTTGCATTGCCAGTAAAATCATAGGGCCGTATTCATAATAATCAGTAATCGGGCATTACTGATTACTGAAAATTCAATGCACCTCATCGTAACCATGTAGGCACTTTATAAAAATTGCTGAAAAAAATTATAGTAATCAGTAAAAATTTACTAGTTAAAGAATTATTTTTACTGAAATTTTAGTAGTACTGCAAAGTGCCCATCTATGGTAAATGCCTTAAGTACAAATAGTTAATATTGGCTTATGGTAACTAAAATAAGATACATTTTTAAATTTTTGACTCGATTGTATTTAAAAATCTATGGAAAACTGCATCTATAGTAGTGGAATTGTTAGTTGTGGGGGTTTGTGGAGAATTGCTCATATGCAAGTGGAAAACGTCAAATAAAAATTTGGATAAAGCTTGGGTTTGCAAAATTTGTATTAAAATCTCCACCCATAATAATTGGCATGAGATGGAGATTGTTACCCAATTGTCGTGCACCAGCTTCAGTGTAAGGCAACAGTACGTAATGAAGATATGTTATAATCTTAATTTATATTGGAATCTAATACAAATTTTATTAGAATTAACATTACCTCCATTCAGCTTTGATACACTTTGTGTTGTTTTATGTTCTGAGTTATAATTTGTTTGTTTTTGTAAAATATTTTATTATTTTGTATTTGTTGCGGTTGACAAGTTAGTAATCAGCTGTTTACTTAAATGTAATGCATGTAGTTATTTTACAGCAATGGTTTTCGAAAATTAGTAGCTACTATTTCACACTAGATGGTGCTTATATGCAGCTGTTAAGTATGAATGACAATCTCAAAGACGAAGAAGACCTATAGTTTGACAAGTTTAGTTTTTAGTTTTCCTTATTTTGCTTTGTTTTAGTAAATTTCTTATTAAAACTGCAAAAAATCTTTTTAGAAGTTATTAAAATTAAATGTTTTTGTATTCATTTTATTTATTTGTATTTGCCTACGATAACATAATGTACGACAATTAGTGAAAATTAGTAGCTACTATTGCACACTAGATGGTGTTGAGTATATTGTATGCAGCGTATGATTACACTAATACACTCATACATAGCTCACACCGATTTGATAACTCTTTACGATTGGTTAACGATTACATCGCACATCTTACTCTAAATTTGTGATTGTATTGTGAAAAAGATTTTTACCCCCAGCGTATAGATGTTTACACATCAAAAAATTAAAAGTTTGAGAAGTTTGTTTCGTAACCATACAAGATTTACTTGGGACCTCAAAAAAAAACTTCGTTTAAAAAAATCTATATCATTTCGTTCGACATTTTCATCATCGTCGTCTTCGGAACTTTCGAAATTTTAGTTTGAAATTTCGAAATTTTAGTTTGACATTTTATGGTATTGTCAGACCTAAATTCCGACAGAGTAATGTATTTAACTTTACACTGAAAAAAAATCAATTTTTACAGAAGTATTTTGCACAAAAACGGGTGCGGACCTGTTTCGACCCCGTTACGAGTCCGTAAAATCATAAAAATGCGATACGTGAGTTCCTTTGAACACGTTACAAGTCGGTAAAAATATAAAAAAGTGAATTTGTTAAATTACGATTTGTCGGATCCGTTTCGAGTCCATAAAAATGCGAATAACATGGAAACATGGAAAAGCGAAATGTGTGTTTCGAAAACGAGTTTAAAATTGCAAATATCTAATGAGGTAACAAAGCTCCTATTCCGGGCAGGGAATGCCCGAGCCATGCAACCTCCACCGCTCACATTTCCGTGACAAATATTTTTGACTAAAAAAAATTTAATGTTGCAGATTATAAGTAATATTTGAGTTGCTAAAATACAAAAACCGAAACAAAAATTGCCTGAAAACGAAAATTAGAACGAATCCGTTTCGAATCCGCAAAAATTGACGCAAGTGGATCCGTCTCGAACCTATATTATTTAAAAAAAAATCAACCCAAAAAGGATTCGAATATGAAGTGCGTTACGAATTCGATATGGATCCGAAAAAGTTGAAAAAGCAATCCGCTTTTTCGAGATGAATTTCATACGCAAACGGATTTGTTATGTTTCCGTAACTGATTTCCGTTTCGGACAAAATATATTGTGAAAACCATAACAATAAAAAACAAATAAAAAGAAATGGTTTCCCATTACACAAATACATTCCTTTAAGGGATTGGGAATGCTTCTCATAAGCAGTGAGCTGTGCGCCTTCTATTTTTATACTCACTGATTGGGACCTACAGTTTTACCCCGGTTTCGAACGGTATTTTGAGCAGCCTTTTCATGGCTAAATACTCGAGAGTGCGCCGCAGAACGAAATTTAAGGCGGTCAGAGCAGGGATCGAATCCAGGATCTCATGTACAAGAGGCGCGTGCACTAACCATTTCAAGTGAGTGAAAAATTGTTAGAAACAATAAAACAATGTAAATCTATACAGATTTGATATTCGGCCCTAATCCGGTTTTCGTTGTCATCGATTTTATATCAACATCGCTTCGTCGACATCCAATCGGCAATAATTTGGTATTTGATGTCTTTGGATGACGTCTCTGTTTATCGATAACGTATCGGTAACCTAATCAAATTTAACATTTTTAATGAATGACAGCAGGAAGAAGAAGAACAATTTCCTTTTGTACTTCAATTATTTTATTTACTTCGGTTTAAAATAAAATCGTGTCCCATTACATCCCATGAGTGGATTGGGGAGAGCTTCTTACAACCAGTGAGATGTGCGCTTTCTAATTTTTCACTTACTGATTCGGACCTACAGTTTTACACCGGTTCCGAACGGTATTTCGATAATCTTTTTCATGGCTATGTACTCGATAGTGTCGCCATCACTAACCGAGGTGGCCGTCGTCGAAGGAAATGTAAGGTGGTCAGAGCAGGGTTCGAATCCAGGATCTCATGTACAAGAGGCGCGCAAACTATCCATTGCTCCACCGACGGCAATACGGTATCGGTAAACGTTATTGAATTTCCTGAAAAGTAGTTAATGTTCGGAACGATATGGAGTCCGTCATGGAAATTATTGGTTCTAGACGCATACTCTAATACCATAACACGAACATGCAAACGACGAATAGACACATGCTCTCGATGGAAAAAAAAGCAGACCTTACTGGCCCATGAGCTGGATGTTTTGTGAAAGAAAGGAGGAAACGATGAGTCAGAAATGATTGCAGTAAATTCCCCATGAACAATTTGGCTATATTAAAATATACATACATTACATACATTTCTGAACTGAAAGCGAACCTGCTCGTACATATGTGATATAAAATGGAAACAACCACGGCCAAATGACAGTGTAGCTACTGGTGGATGTATATTCCTAATGACATCGGCAATATATCTAACTGAGGACACCGGAGTTTATTTTTAGTTTATTTTTATGAGATGTTATACAGCCAACTTCTGTCAATGAACTGCTTCTTGAATTGGACAGAGCCGAATGCCAGGTCTTTGCCTATGCCGATGATATTGCTATCATCTGTGCAGGTAGAAACCTCAATTTACTTAGCATTCGTACAACCAGCCTACTTAGTCTGATTTCGAACTGGACCGCTAACAACGGACTGTCACTTAACCCACTTAAAACCGAGCTTATCTCGTTTTCTCTGAAATATAAAATACCCGCATTTGAACTATAAATAAAATAAATAAATGGTTTCCCATTACATCCCATGAAGGAATCGGGGAGAGCTTCTTACAACCAGTGACCTGTGCGCTTTCTAGTTTTATACTCACTGATTGGGACCTATAGTTTTACACCGGTTCCGAACGGTATTTTTGAGAAGAATTTTCATGGCTAAATACTCGATAGTGTCGCCGTTACTACGCGAGGTGACCGCCGTCGAAAGAAATTTTAAGGTGGTCAGAGCAGGGATCGAACGCAGGATCTCAAGTACAAGAGGCGCGGACACTACCTATTGCACCACCGACGGCATTTTAACTGCCGTCAGTTAATGGGGTGCAATTACAGTTGACGGAAAAGGTCAAGTATTTGGGAATAATTCTCGACAGAAAACTGTCTTGGAAACCGAATGTGGTGGAGAGGGTGAAAAAGGCTCTGTTGCTCTTTACTGCTGTAAAGGGGCGATATTAAAGCGCTGGGGACTGTCTCCTAAGATCACCATGTGGATTTATACGGCAATAGTCAGGCCAATACTTCTCTATGGCACCGTAGTTCGGTGGAGGTACCTCCAAAAGAAATATATTTTGAATTCCTTGATGAAAATTCAAAGATCAGCACTGATTAGCGTTAGTGGGGCAACGGGCACGACGTCAGGCACTGCACTTAGTGCTATCCTGAACATCTGTACTCCTGATATCATGGCCGAATCGGCAGCCGCTACATCCCTGATGAGAATCAAAGATTGTGGCGTTTTGATATCGGGGCATTCCGGACACGTTGAATTACTACACCGGATCAACTCTATTCCCGTAAAAACGGACTACTGTATCCTTCGACCAGCGACAAATCTAAGGTCTTCTGTTTCGAACAGGAATGCCTGGGAAAGTCACTGGAAGGGGACACCAGTAGTATCAGATTTTTCACGGATGGATCAAAGTTGGACGAGCAAGTAGGCTATGGGGTCCATTCACCGGACCTAAATGTAAATATCTCCTTCAAGCTGCCTGATCACTGTAGTGTGTTTCAGGCGGAAATTACCGCCATAATGGAGGTTGCTAAACTACTGAAAAGTAGTGTCACAACCCTCCGGAGAATATGTATCTACACAGACAGCCAGGCTGCCATAAAATCCCTGGAAGCCATGTTTGCTACGTCCCTGACGGTGAAAGAATGCCACTCATCACTTAGGGTGATGACAGATTATTTTGACATCAGGCTCATCTGGGTACCGTGACACAGCGACATTCCAAGCAAGTGCGTAGCGGATGCGTTAGGTAGACCGGGTACTACGGATAGCTAGACCTAGCCCTACAGGATATTCCTGTAGGTCTTATAGACAAATTCATTGAAAGGGTAAATTGGCTAGACGACTAATCAATAGTTGCTATAGAGGAAACTCCAGGTATCACAATGGGATTCTTTAGCCTAAGTGTGCTAGACAGCGTGCTGTCTTGCAGCCTTTTCAACCAACTAACCATACTGCCAAGTTCGACGAATACGTAATTTAATTAAAACTGTATATTCCATAACCTACCGAAAGGTTTTTGGTTATTTTTTGAGTATAATTTGTTATATGTCTGAGAGACTGTTCACTGTTTGAACATTTTTAAAATAAACGAGTCGGCTATATTCAATATTTATATGCAAATACATGCAGACACATTTATTCATAACAAATTTTAAAAAAATTAGCGGCCAAAGAAAACAAAACTAAACCCGTTATTAATATTATTTAATAATATACATTCGTTGAATAAAGCGAACACTAATCGCTCTATTAACATACTCACGTTAACTTAACTGGTTTGCGCAAAATTGTATGATAGTAATGAAAGTACACTCAAAAAATAAAATTTAATTTTAACAAGAACCAATGATTGCTACTTATCAGCAAGCAATTTGTCTGCTATTACAACAAATGTACTTTCATAAGAACAAACTGTCTGCTGTGTTGATGAAAGACCGGACAAAATGTTGGCTAAAACTATAGGCACATCGCGGCCTAACAACAAAAGTGCAACAATTATAAATTGAAAAATTTTCAGTACAGGGAAATATCTGTTTCGTTAAGTTAAAAACAAAATTACATGAGGTGTCAGGGGACACCCAGTTGGAACGAAGTCCCTTTCGCTATATATTATGTACTAGTTAGTTCCAACACGCCTAAGGCGCCCGTTGAAAAATACGACAATTTAAATGGATCTTTAAGAAACTATACTTTTTGTAAAATGATAAACTTTTTTAAGAATTTTTTTTTATAGAATGTATTTTTTTAAAAAGAACGTATATTTTTAGGTTCTTTTTGTAAGAATATGTATTATATTTTCCCGGAAAGGTAATTTTTTAAAGAGAGGTACTTCTTTATTCAAAGCTAATGTTTTTTTTAAGAAATTTAAGAAAGGTACTATGTTTAAGGTGAAGTGCTTTCTGGAAGAAAAAGCCATAAGAGCATGCATTTTTTTTTTACAAAGAAGTACTTTTTTTAAGAATAGACACTTTTTAAAGAAGTGGCACTATTTTTAGGAAGAGGTTTTTTTTAAAGAAAATGTACTCCTTTTCAGAAAGGCTACTTATCTCAAAAATAGAAAAGAAAAGATATTATTTTATTTTTAAGAAAATGTACTTTTAAGAAGAGGAATTTTTATATGAAAAGGTATTTTTTTAAGAGAAGGTATATATTATTGAAGAAAAGGTTTATCTTAAGGATTGGGAATTTTTTTAAAATTAAAATTTTCAAGAATGGGTACATTTTTAAGAGTATAAACTTATCTCAAGAAAGTTATTTTGTTTCACAAAAAATGTACTCTATAAATAAAATTTAGTTTTTTAAGAAAAGCAATTTGTTGTAAGAAAATGTACTTTTTTAAGAAAAGGTACTTAGTTAATAAAAAAAAAATACCTTTTTTAAGAAAAGCTACTTTTTATAAGAAAATTTAATTTTTTTTAATCAAAGGTACTTCTTTAAGATAAGGTGTTTTTTTTTAAAGAAATAGTACTATGTTTAAAAATATGAATAGGTATTTTTTTTTAGAAAATTTACTTGTTTTAAGAAAAGCACTTATTTAAGAAAAGTAACAAATGTTAGTCTAGACTAGAGTGTCCAAAACCGAAAACGACAAACCGGAAACCGGTTATTTAATGTCGGTTAACCGGTTAATCGGATTTTACTTAATTTGTGTTAATATCCTTAAAAAACTTACTAATAAATGATATGATTTTCGAATTTTAGTGAAATTGTGGAATGAAGAACATGATCTCCATTTTTAAATATGATCTAAATGACATGTCCACATTTTTTTTTCAAAATGATTTTACGATTTGAATTAGAATTAATTGAAAATTAATTAAGATATAATTAACCTTTTCTAAAATTTTTTTTTTTAAAATTAAAATTAGTTGATAACTACATGTTTTAAACTCTTTTTAAAATTTGAATATGATTTTCGATTTTATATTAACACGCATTCCATATTGGAATATGATACATATATATTTTTTAAAATGTGATTTATTTGACCTTTCGTATTATATAAGTAGGTATTTAAAATTAAAATGTTCGAGTGTTAGGTGTATTTTAAATTATTTTATTCTTCAATATTTCGCTACCCATTGGGTAGGATTGTCTGGAAAATCAGTACAATTATTAATTGAAAATGTAATTTTAATTTTTAATTTCATTATTTTTTTTCATTTAATTTTTAATTTATAATTGTGGTTATATTCCCGACGATGCTACCCAATGGTTAGCGAAATATTGAAGAATTAAATAATTAAAAATACACCTAACGCTCGAACATTTTAATTTTAAATATACAGTTTTTATTTAAAATTAAAACGTATTTAATTAATTACATTTGTGAAATTTTGAGTTTACAACATGAATAAGTATAGAAATGGTCGTTAAACAAATGTATTATAAGTTCTACATGTGTAATTTAATTTAAAACAAAATATTGAAAAAAACCGAAAACCGGTTTCTTGAAAAATTGATTTTTCGAACAAACCGAAAACCGGTTTCTTTAAAAATTGATTTTTCGAACAAACCGAAAACCGGTTTCCAAAAAATTTCGGTTTTTTGGGCACTCTAGTCTAGACACAAACCAAGGCAAAAAGTATCCAATATAGTTGATAATACTGGGTTGTAGCAAAATAGTGTTTAAAAAAAGTTGTTTAATTTTTTTTCATTTATTCCCCCTTCCGCAACGTGCGATAAGGAACTTTGTTCCAACATATGAAAATTCTCAAATAATAGACGTTTAAAACCGGATTTGTTTTGATGAAAGGGCAGAGAAAATAATGCCTGACTTTTACAGTGGCTAGAAATGATTATTGGTTATAAATTGAAAACAAAAAATGCAAATAAGAAAATGTTGAGTTGGTACATTTTTGCAGTAAATGTGCGAATTCTTCGCAGAAATAACAAACACGCTAGTAAAGGGTCCGCCATCTAACGTTTTTTTTTTCAACTAGTGCTTATTTCGTGAATGGTAACACTTAGCTCATGTCTGATTTGACAGATAATTAGTTTTATCCTTCCGCTGAACGAATATGGTTGTGTATACGCTTGAACAACGCTGGGAAATATTGCGACATTACTTTGAAAATCATGGTAATGTTGCAGAATGTGTGCGAAAATTGCGTACGAATTTTGGAAGAAGAAAAGCACCGTCAGCTCCGTATGTTCGTTATCTTGTGAACAAAGTGAAAGAAACTGGCATCCTGATCGATATACCAAAGCGTGAAAAGCCGAAACTTGTGCGTACACCCGAGAATATTGAACATTTCGGAGACATAATTAAGACGGATTTTGCATAAAGACCTTGGTAGGACGCCATACAAAGTCCAATTGGTTCAGGAGTTGAAGCCAACTGACCATCCAATGCGTTTTCGCTTCGCTAAGTGGGCCTGCGATCGACTTACAGACTTACATGTTGCCAAAAAAAATCATCTTTTCAGATGAAGCTCATTTTGACCTTGGCGGGTATGTAAACAAGCAAAATTGTCGCATTTGGAGCACAGAAAACCCGCACGCATACATTGAAAAGCCGATGCACCCAAAACGAGTCACTGTTTGGTGCGGATTTTGTTCCAGAGGCATAATTGGCCCATTTTTCTTCGAAAATGAGCAAGGAGTGGCCGTTACAGTCAATGGCGATCGTTATCGGGCCATGTTGGACGAATTTTTGTTCACAAAAATTGAAGAGGAGGATATTGGCAACATTTGGTTTCAACAGGACGGCGCTACGTGCCACACAGCCGAATCTACACTCGATGTTTTGCGCCCTGTTTTTGAAGATAGCATTATCAGCCGCAGAGCTGATGTCGTTTGGCCACCTCGGAGCTGCGATTTGACACCGTTGGACTATTATTTGTGGGGTGCCCTCAAAGATTAGTGTTACGTCGACAAGCCAGAAAAAATTCACGCTTTAAAGGACAATATTCGTGAAGCCATTGGTGAAATACAGCTGCACACAATCGATAATGTGCTTAAAAATTGGACCGATCGTGTAGGCTACTGCATGGCCAGCCGAGGCAGCCATTTGAATGAAATTATTTTCCATTATTAACCGGAAGGATTGTACTTTCAAATAAAAAAAGAAATTTGAGAAAATATTCAGTAGTTTTTTTTATAGCATTTTCTAAACAAAAAAGCTATTTGGCGGACCCTTTAGTATGAACCTCTCATACAAAAATACATACAAATTCGAAAACGAAAACAAACATGTTTGTTTGCCCGTTTTCAGCAGTCCTTTTCAGCTGTGTTTACTAACATATTTTTGTGAGTGTAATGCTTAGAATCATTAATCATATACATACCACTTATCAATGTATCACGGCCTCCTGACAGAGCACCAACGGGTAAGGCGCCAGTTGGCGTAAGACCCTTCAATTGTAGTACAGATTCAGATTCTTCTCTGTAGAATTGAATAAAAATTAAAAATTATATGTTATTATTATAAAAGCTTAAAATATTATTAGTAGAAAAATTAATTACAATGTTGATTTACCTTAGTACCGAAAATACACGCGACATTTTACCAATCGCCCTAATTTTATTACGTATAACTTCTTTGCGTAGAGCCGACATTGTCGCTGCTATAATTTATAGAATATGACAAAAAAAAGAAAAAAGAAGGAAAATGTGTTAAAGTTTTAGCCAGAAATTGTAATTAATTGTAAAAATACTTTCAATACGTTAAGCTATCTACTAGCACCCCAATACACATGCAAACAAGAGCTGGAACAAGCATTAAAAAGCCTTTGCCGAAAGCTTTCCATATATCTACACAATCTCCACATGTGGAGAGCAAGTGGTGAGTGTCGTTGCTAACAGCTTTTACAGTTAAAGAAATTATGTTCGGTTTTACACTTATGTATATAAAGTAGTGCTTAAAACATATTTTGCGATTACATCCCATGGTGGGATTCATGAGAGCTTTTTAATTTTTAAAATGAAAACGTAATAAAATGGAATACCGGTATTTCCACAGACAGTGCCACCCATGTCATATCACGCCACACTCATTAATTGCTCTTATTTTAATACAGACATCTTTTGCGATATACAGAATTGATCTGTAGATCTGTATTTAGTAAAAGAAGAGAAAACCATCAAACTACTAAAATATAATAGCAACTAACAAGGGTGACGTGCATGACACAATGTGGGCTTTTCTGTGGAGACAATTTTTCAGGGTTTTATTATTTCAGAAAAGTGCATATTTTGAGTTACCTTGTATAAATAGGCATATTTTTCAATTTGAAATGTTAAACAGTTTGTTTAGATTAAAGTTGTTGTTTGCTTCATAAACGTGTTAAAAATTAATGGCTGGAAAGGCTAATAATTTGTCGGCTAATGAATTTTACCAAGCACGAGCAGATTTGTGGTTTAGTATTTACGAGTATGAACATTCTTTGTAAATTGTAACGTTGCTCTCACAAAAATAAAAAAATTGTGTTACCCCTATTTTTAAGCGGACTAATGAAAAAGATCCGGAGCTGCTTGTTGTAAAATAAAAAAACAAACAAATTTTCAAAATTTTAAAGAATCACATTACGAAGCAATTATTGATTTCGTTTATGTCTGATTTCGAGGACAGTCATATACATAGTTACTTTTTTTTTCCCAAAATAACTAGGAATGTGCGATTCATCGATTAATTAAAATTTTAATTAATCCATACTGCGATTAAGCAGTTAATAGAATAATCAGAAACTCTAATTAATGAGAAGTATGACTAATCAGTTAATTTGATTACTGATTTATCACATTAGAAAAATTGTATTCATCATTCAAACAATTTTTAGAAATCATACAAATATTGGGGATTTCAATGGGGACATAACAATAAGCCTGTTTATTTATTCCCTGCTACACTAATTTTCGACCACTTTATATGGAAAGCTAAGCGATATCACGCGATTATATCCGGCTCCCCATACAAAGTCGTCGAACAATTTGTTAAGCGGGGGAAAAAAACACACTAATGTTGTATTTAAATAAAACACAGCATAAATGAGATATCGTGCTGAAATTTATTGCAGGTGTTGTCAACATATTACATTTAATTATGCAATTCTCTTTCGTTCATATGACCACTAGGGTGTCCCATCAATAATTTTTTTTTTGCTCAAGCTTTATTTGAAATCTTATAGGGTAAAGTATTTTTGATATTTTTTCAGATTTTTCGGAAAAGATTTAGAGGTCGCGCAAGTCGAATTTTCCCCATTTTTTAAAATTTTTTTTCTGTACGATTTTTGAATTTTATTTAAACTCGGTCAATGAACACGATTTTCTTAGTTTGTAAGTCAATACTTTTAAAGCAAAACGGCCAAACTTTTATTGTATAAGCACAAGTTTTGGCAATGATTTTGCTCAATAAGTTACCATGTATTAAATTTATTCGTAAATTTTGGATGCATTTTGGAAATAACGCTTTATATCTTTTCAAATTCCTATGAAAATTTAAAAAACTAATGATGTACTTCAAAAGACGTAGAAATTCCAAGCAATTTTGTAAAAAAAACGAATTTGTGGTTACGGTTCCAGAGTAATATCATTTTAAAGCCTTTTACCCATTGTCTGAAACAATTTTGTAAAAAAAAATTTTGAAATTCCAATTACTGTTCCAGAGTTGTTCCACTTTAAAACTCTTTACCCATTGTGTGAACCTAATAATGTTATAAACTGTTTGCCATTTTTCATCGAATTTGCTTTGAACATTGTATTATTGAAAAAATCTACATGCGGTAAGTAACTACAAAAAATTACACGCAGCAAAAAATGGCTCCGGCAACATATTGCAGGAACCATATATAAGATAGCTTGTAAACATATATATGGTTCCTGCAATATGTTTCTAGGGCCGTTTTTTCTGCATGTAACTCTTTGTCGCTACTTAGCGCATGTAGATTTTTTCGTGAATACAATGTTTAAAGCAAATCCGATTCAAAAATGGCAAACAGTTTATTGTATTATTACTTTCATATAATGGGTAGAGAATTTTAAAATGGCATAACTCTGGAACAGTAACTGCAAATTCAAAATGTTTTCCACAAAATTGCTTGGCATTTGGAAATTTAAAGCAAATCCAATGCAAAAATGGCGAACAGTTTACATTTTTGGTTCATACAAAGAGTAAAAAGTTTTAAAATGGTATAACTATGGAACAGTAACTGCAAATTTTCTACAAAATTGCTTGGAATTTATCTTTTTTTTTCAATGCATTATTAGTTTTTTAAATTTCCAAAGAATTTTTCAAATTATAAACCGTTATTTACATAATTTCACATGTTACCTTATTGAGCAAAATCATTGCCAAAACTGGTGGTTTATGCATACACACTAAAAGTTTGGACGTTTTGCTTTAAACGTGCTGCCATACAATCTAAGAAGATCATGTGCATTGACCGAATTTTAAGTAAAAAATAAAAATAAATGGTTTCCCATTACATCCCATGAAGGGACTGGGGAGAACTTCTCACAATCACTGAGCTGTGCGCTTTCCAGTTTTCACTCACTGATTGGGACCTACAGTTTTACACCGATTCCGAACGGTAATTTGAGAAGCTTTTTCATGGCTAGATACTCGATAGTGTCGCCGTCACTATGCGAGGTGACCGCCGCCGAAAGAAAATTTGAAGGTGGTCAGAGCCGGGTTCGAACCCAGGATCTCATGTACAAGAGCCGCGCACACTAACCATTGCACCACCGACGGTCATTTTAAGTAAAATTCAAAAAAACGTCCGGAATACTCGATTTTTGGGGTGAATTCGACTTGCGCGACCCCTAAACCTATTCCGAAAAATCTGGAAAAAATCTCAAAAATACATTACCCTATAAGCTTTCCAATTAAGCTTGAGCAACCATGAAAATCGAAAAAGAAACATTTTTTGGGACACCCTAATGATCACCGCGGGCATATTTGCAGCGATCGATTCTTTGGAGCCAAATTTCCAACACTATTCCACACATAAAGGCCGGATTGTTGGCAATTTCGCGTTCGATATTGTTCCTGAGCTCTTCTAACTTTTTGCGGATGAATTGTAGTCTCTTCAAGCACATGTGGGTTTGTTACTGGCCAAAAATGCATATTTTACTTGTTGACAAAGCCATTTTGCCAGAAATGAGCTTCATTGCTGAAGATGATTTTTCGATGAAATTTATTATTTTCTTCAAAGTTAAAGGTGCGACCACCGACTGAGAATTTTTGGTAGTATTTTTTAATAATTTCCAAACGTTGCTGGTTCGTGAACTTCACCATGAGAAAAATGTAAACATTGACTAATAATGGTTTAACATTGCCAGATCAAACAGAAAATTTAAGATTGTGTTCGTATTAAAATATATCATTGTTATGTTTCTATTGAATAACCCTCTACATACTATACAAACAAAAGGAAAGACTGTAACATTTTGAGTAAAGAAGGTTGTTGAAAAAATTCAAACTGAAAAACCATAAAAACATGAATAGATTAACCAGTTAAGTAGGAATCACAATGCAAGCGGCATTTTTAATAGGCGTTCGCAATGTAATCAACAGTTTACTTCGAATCGAGATGTTTTTTCTAACAAGTGATAACAGTTTTACGGTAAGAATATCAAAACAAAAATAAAATATATTATTTATGTCAGGAATAAAAGTAAGCCAGAAAGTACAAAAACCAAATACATTTGAATTTGATTGCTCATGTAATGAACAGAAGGAAAAGTAAATAATTTAAGTTGTTCTTATAACACAACCTCTATTAGATGCATCATTATTCGAATGTCGCATAAAGCAACTATGGTATAGAGAAGAAAATTTACTCATGGGGTGGAATGCCAACAAAGAAAATGAGTGAAGCGCGTCGTTTCTCTGCTTTCTCTCTTCGTTGAATATTTCAAAACACGAGCAGTTTTCTGATGATGTTATTGTATCTAACTATAGAAATTCCAACCATATTTAAATACAATTACATAAAGTATGTAAAAAGTATGAAATAATCAAGTTATGACGCGGGAAAGAAATGCGTTTGGGTGAATCGCATCGACTGTTTTGGTTCTCTTCTACTAGGGTTGCCAAGTTGCGCCGGATTTTTCTTCTCTACTTGTACATGTCTTGTTTGAATGTCGCATCCAGGTTTGTATTTTAAATATTAAAAATTTTTGATGTATTTAAACATATTTGCTATTATCTTTTAACACGAATGGTTTCAATTATCATTTATGTTTTTAAGTTTGAAAATGAAATTCGAACTACAGCGCCATCTACTGCTTAATAGTATAGTATTTATTCGAACAAAATTGTAGCTGGAGTAGAAGTAGACCTACGACAAAGTTAAACAAAATTTTTGTACAAAAAACGAAAGGTCATTATATGAATTGATATGAGTGGGAACGAAAGGGGATGATTATCAAATTGTTCCTGGCATTGTGCTTGCGGCTTTAAGCCGGAATCACAATGCAAGCAAAATTTTCAATATTCGTTCGCAATGTAAGCAACAGTTTCCTTCTAATCGAGATGTTTGTTCTAACAGGTGATACCAGTATTACGGCCAATATATCAAGACAACAATAAAATAATTTCGTTTTCATGTCAAAGTTAACACATACGTACGTCAAGAAGAAAAGTAAGCTAGAAATTACAAAAACCAAATACATTTGAATTTGATTCTTCATGATATGAACAGAAGGAAAAGCAAATCATTTAAGATGTTCTTATAACACAACCTCTATTAGTTGCATCATGATGCAACTGTCACAAATGTCACATCCAGGTTTGTATTTTGAATATTAAACAATTTTAATGTATTTAAACATATTTGCTAATAAAGGATTCTACAGATAAAATTACGTTTTATAATGCATCTTTTAACACAAATGGGTTCAATTTTCATTTCTGTTTTTAAGTTTGAAAATGATAATAGTATATTATTTATTCGAACAAATATGTTGCTGGAGTAGAAATAGACCAACTTTGGCGACAAATTTGGGTTAAATTTTTGTAAAAAAAAACGAAAAGGCATTATGTGAAATTCCGTGTGTGAGAACGAGATAGCATTGTGAATGCGGCTTTAATCGTGAATATTTATTTATCGTAATGCAGATTAATCGTTTAATCAGGATGTCGATTAATCAGGTTGTTTGATTAATCAATAACTCGCACACACCTCAAAATAACCCATGAAGAAATGAATCTAAAAATCTATTAGCTTTTTAAAAGTTTTTAATTTTCGACTGTCAGGAATACTTTACACAAAATAATAAGTTCACTGAGTTCCCGTATCATGTTTAGTAATTCCATCAGTTGAGAAAATAACGTATCGAAAAAAGCCGGTAAATTTTTGCATTAAGAAAAGCGCGTTTTATATTAACAGCGTTTGCACATTTGGAACCAACTAATGCTGCAGCATCTACACTAATTATATCGTCGCGATGTCATCTTCTTACCTTTCTTCGGAGGGGTGTCATTAGTTTTCGTGGGTACAAGAACAATTTTCTTTCGCATTTCTGAGTAAAATAGAAAAATATTTAACATGCATACACATTCACAACAAATATTATGTATAAAATGAGTTTTTGTCTTATTTCTCATTTGGTAGAAAAATAAAAATCTAATGTACATATCTCGTAAAGTTTACAATACGAGTATTTTAAAAGTTTTGAAAAAAAAAAATACTTTAATATGAAATAATGGCCAACGTTGTACAACATTCAATACTGTACACAACAATAATTGTCACAACATTGAAATGTTTATAGTTTTTTTTTTTTGTTTTCGTTCACAGAATCAAATTATTATTGCACATATATTCGATTGACAAAATCTAAACGAAACGTTTTGGACCTATGAGTTATTCAACTTGTTTGTTCAATACATAATACATACATATGTATGAATATTTATTTTTGAAACAGATTTTAAATTTTTAAATACGTTTCGTTTTGCTTTGAGTTGCAATGTCGAAATACACAACAACAAAAAAAGATAAAACAAATCAAAAAAAATTATGGCCAATAAAAATTGTTTTGTTTTTAATGTCACACTGACCTTCTTCTAGTTCATCATCTGGACCACCCACAAGTTCATCATCCGAGCATATATTCAAAATGCTCATAAGCACATCAGTAACCTAAGGCCAGAGAAATTCGAATAATTAGGTATAAATTGATTTAATCTTTTGATATATTTTGATACTATGAATGAATGTGACAACAAAGAGTCAAAAGAATTCAGTGATTTTTAATAACGAAATTATTTTTTCTGTTGTGAGTTTGTTTGATGGCTGGTTGGGTCTCACTTACCTTTTCGCCGACAAATGGCAATGACCACGTGAAAACATCCATGAAATTTGGCAGCCAATATGGGTGTGGCGAACAGTTGAATTGCCGTATATTCATAACATTATTCTCGTATTTAAGTACAGCTGCCTTTTGTCAAATGACAATATTTTATTTATTTATTTTTATTTTAAATAAGAGAGGGGGAGAGAGAGAGATATTTATAGACAAAATTATAAAATTAAAGATTATAAATATTTGCACTCAATGATAAATAAATGGTAACTTAGGCTACGCAATAGCTGTACATTGTTTTTAAAGGAAATTCATGATTTGATACTTCTCTATAGTTTTAGTCAGCTAAGAGTTACCCTACGCAACGATATACAAAACATACACTCAAACAAAAAAGTTGTAATTTAATTAATAGTATGCAATTAGTCTGTTATTACAGCAAATCAATTACCGTTACAATAAACTGTTTGCAGTTTTGATCAGAATAATTGTTCTGCATTGCGTTGCAGCAACAACTTATTTGTCGTTATGGCAAAGATTACATATGTATATTCTACATTGTGGAGAAAAAAATGGTAACATTTGAGACAATTGGAAATGTTTAAACTATTGTTAGTTGAGTTATCTATTTTTAACATATTATTTACTGATTACAAATTGTTCTTTAACTCTTCAAGTTGTCAAAATAATTAATAACATGGTTCTTATTTCATGGATTATATTACTTTCAATTCCCGCTTTCCCGGGAAATTTCCAAAAATATATTGCTATAATGAAAAGTTGTAGACTCCCCATGATTGTATCGTTGCTTCAATATAGCATGTTTTACAAGATATTTTTTTTGCTGCAACGAATACGTTATTTGTCCATTTTGGAGAAAAAAAAGTTTAATAATGTAATTGTTAAGCTTTGAGGTTTAGGCATCTATGCTTTTTACAATACTTTCGTTGTTTGTTACTGTATTTAGTCAAACATTTAAAGTTAACAAAACGAAACAGTTGCTGCAACGTATCAGTCATCAAAACATCGAAACTGATTTGTATGAAATAAGGGCAACTCCACCACATAACTACGAATAAAAATAATAAATGTGCATTTTTCCACGAAAAAGTAAAGTAGAAAATATTTTAAAATTGGGTATTAAAGGGTTAATGTTTGGACATCATTCATAGAATAAATTTCCAAACCAGCTTCTTACATCTATGAAACATATTAACCGCAACAATGGAACATATTCATCACAGTAATGAAACGTATTCGTAGCAGTGACGAAAGTTTCCAGGTTAATGAAATCACTTCCGGTGCGTTAATATATCTTCGTACATATCGAAGCATTACTTTTAGATTTATATCAAAATTTTACAAAAAAAATCATAAAATATTAATTTTTTTTAACACAGGTTTTGGTCGAATCATGGCTCTGCCTTATTCTAGTGCTTCTTATAAGCAATAAATGAAATATTTTTATATTTTTTTGAAAAAAATCAAATTTTAGTGCTTCCATGAAGCCTAAAAGTAAGTGAGAAAACTTCTCGTTCTTTCTTTTCGTACCGTAAAATAAGCACATGAAAAAACAAAGATTTTTCTGCAAACAAAGAAGAGCTTCTTGAAAGCAATGAGTATGTTGCCTTAATTTGGCACTATCTAGAGCTTCTAAGTGGGAACTTTGTTCGAAAATAATGCGCATCTATCAGCGCATTGGCTAGTGCTTCTAAAGAATTTCTGCTTCCATTACTGATTTTTAGCATGCATAATTTTTTGCTGGGATGCTGTTTGCCTTTGGACTTATATCACTTATAGAATTAGATATGGTTGGAGTTAATGTTAGATAAGTTAGACTGCCAAATTTGAAATAGAAGTACATCCTCATCGGTATTATATGCATCAAATATTGGATTTCATTACACGTTGCAAAACATATAACTACATTATTTAAGATGTTTGCACCTTTTTTCCTCCTTTTATGGTACAAAATTCGAAAAAAGTTTCAAAATAAGGGACTCACAGTTCCACCGTGAATTTATTTATTTTCCCGCTTTTCCCGGAAATGAATTTGCATTAACTGATTGTTTCATAAAGTGGTCCAATTCGTACGGAAGATTTTTTTTCCAAAAATAAGAAAAAATAAGAAAATCGTTAAAATAAAAATATGGCTATAACTCGGAAACAGTGCATCCAATCGCAAAAATAATAAACTTTTTACCTCTATTGGATGTTTTAAATACAGCAGCGTTTTTTAAAAAGCCCTTATTTTTATTTTTTTTCCAACAGCGGCTTCAAACCAGTGCAAAAATTAAAAATTGATTTTTGGTTATGTGTGTTCAATGGTTAGTGTGCGCTACTCTTGTACATGCGGATGTTGGTTCGATCCCAGCTCTGACCACCTTATGTATATGCCATTTGACAACGGTCACCCCGCTAAGTGACGGAGACACTTGTAGGTTCGAATCAGTCACTATAAAACTAGAAAGCGTACAGCTCGTTTATTATGAAAGTGTTCCTTCATGGAATGTAATGGGAAAATATTTAATTATTTTTTACGAGTTTCCAAAGTGCCGTAATTCGATGAAAAATAATATTTAAAAAAAGTCTTTAATTTTAACAAAAAAATTCTGAAAAGTATTAATTTTTGTTGTTTCACTTACTTTTTGTTGCTTCACGTACTATCAAATAAGCGATTTGTAACAATATCGTTTCCGTCGCAAGCATCTCTCTTCCATTAGGAAACTTAAACCAGGCATCGCAAACGAACGTTAGTGAGTATACATAATCACTCCCGCTACTCAAAATGCATATCGTGAGATTAGAGTCGTATATTTTTCTGTTCAAAACACGCGCTCGGGAGTATTTTCCAAAACTTAAATTAAATTTTTAAGATTTTTTAAGTTTTTGAATATTTGTATTTCGTTGTTCGATCTTTTTGTTTGTTTAATGGCTTTTTTTATTGGTTTTTAAAATTTTCAAAAACTGTAAAATGTACAAGAGAGTACATAAAGTGTACCAAATAAGTACATAAAGTATACCAAAAAGGTACATACTGTGTACCAAATGTGTACAAAACATAAAGTGTAGCAAAAATTTGATTTCGTTTTTGCTCGTGCTCTCGAGTTGAATATCTTGGTTTTGTTTTTACATCTCACGACTAACGAGCAAATTCGTTATTGCACTTGTGGTTATATGGTTCGCGGCGAATGAGCAAGCTGTGAGTGTGTGTTTACGATGCCTGCTTTACCCGTCGGTTGGGTTGAAAATAGTTTCTTACTTTTTTTATTTTCTTGGTGATCATCTGATTTAAGGACAATCCTAAACAAGGACGAAAAGTGTAATTTCAGGCACAATATATGATAAATTGTTCAAAAATAAAATGAACATTTACAAAAGAAAAGAGCATACAACATATAAAGTATGTGTCAGTAAGAATCTACTTTTTCATTTTAAAATAAAGACACGTATTTTTTGAGATAGTTGTGATTTTTTATTAGATTGTAAAGAAGACGTGTTCCGATTAAGTATGGAGTAAAATATCCGTCAAATGGCTGCCACGGCTGTGATGACAGGCTGTTACTCTTGCCATGAAATGTTCCATGACTTTTTCTCAGAGATGTAACTGTATCTCACCGATGACGCGTTGGATCTCGGATTTGAGCTCAGGTATTGTTTCTGGTTTATTCGCATAAATCCGAGATTTCACAAAACCCCAATGAAAGAAATCGCACGGCATTAAATTAAATTAAAATTAAACATCAGAATTTCTTGAGATAATTTGTTCTGGAAATCGTTGCTGCAATCAAACGATTGTTTCATGCGCGGTGTAGCGGGTGGCGCCGTCTTGCTGAAACCACATGTCGTCCAGATCCATGCCGTCCAGTTGAGGCCACAAGAACTCTGTTATCATGTTCCTGTAACGAATGCCGTTCACAGTCACTGCAATTTTAGCCTGACCTTCACAAAAGTATGGCTCAATCACGTCACCTGACCATACTAAGCACCAGACAGTTGCTCGTTGTGGGTGTATCTGTTTATCATGGGTTACATGATGATTTTCTGAGCCCCCAAATCGACAATTTTGTGTATTCACGAACCCATTCAGATGGAAATGATCTTTATCGAAGAAGATGATTTTTTTGGCATTGACTTTACTGTGCTCCATTAACCATTGAACAAATTGCCGGCGCTTTCCATGGTCTGCTTGTTTGAGCTCCTGAGTAAGCTTAATTTTGTACTCATGAAGATGGAGGTCTTCTGTCAAAATTCGCTGCGTAGTGCTTAGTGAAATTTGAAGTTGTTGTGAACGTTGCCGAATTGATATATTCGGGTTTTCGGCGACACTCTCGTTTACAGCAGCAATGTTTTCAAGAGACCCACCGGTATGTACTGTCCATAACCGATCCAGTTTATTCAAATTGTTTGACCACTCTTCGAATGGTTGACACATTAGGTGCATTTTCTCGACTGAAATTTCGTCGAAGTTTGCGAGCGGTCTCAGCATAACTTTCCAAATTTTTGTAACAAGTTTCACAATAATAACGCGTTGTTCTTTCGTAAAGCGCTCTATTTTTAATAATCGGAATAAACATATGTGACAGCTGCCAAATTTTAGAGTTGCCACTTGCATGAAATAAAAATACACAATTTGAAAATTGCAATTTTACTGAGACACCCTTTATTATTGGTATTGTTTATCATGATTACACTTTTTATTTTATTTTCTTTAAATCTGTTTTGATTACTGTTTTTGTGCGCTTGTATTTTTTGCTTTACTTGCTCTGTCGAAGTTGAAATAGACGCAAACAAACCCTATTGTGAATGTTTGTTTAGGTATTGACATGGATGATTTGCCTAAAGAAGTACTTCTAAGGTATTGATTTTAAAATCATTGCAGCAACGTCAAAACTATTCATTCCAGCAATGTAAATACATTAACGAACATGTTTCATTCCTACGTCGAACAGTTTTTCTTTCATTTTATTAATTAATTACCCTGGTAGACAGCAGATACATATGACAATTCGAGTTTTAGTAGTGGAAAAATACACGATTTGAAAAATCAAATGCCTCGATAAAATTACAATTGCAAATTTTTGGAGGGAAAAATCGAGTATTTTCGAATTTATTTTGAGTGATATGTGAGAAACTAAATTCCTAAAGTTTATTTTGACGTAGAATACGTCTTACCTTACGGTAGAGGGAGTCATGTCAGATTGTTATTGTTGTAATCTTTATTTCATTGATTATGAGGAAACGGCGAGATAACTTTTTTTAAAAATTTTTTTGTAGGTAAATGAAGATGTTATATTATATATATATGTGTGGTGTTTGGTTGAGTATTTGAGTAGCGTGAACACAAACTATGCTGCTGTTTCAGTGTGGACGCAAACCTTCGGCTGTTGTTTTGATTGATGAAATATTGAAATTTCGTATATTTACTTATGTATTTTAAGTGAAACAAAATGTTAAATGTGAATTTGAATTTAACATGGATATATAATTACAAAAAATATATGAAAATATACATTTTTATGTTAAATGAAAGTGCTGCCAAGTAAGCAAAATAACAATGCTGCGTGATGCTGTTTGACAGCAGCTGACAGTTGACGTTTAGTAAATTAAAATAACAACTATTCTATTGGACTATTGGATTTCGAATATAATCCAATACATTTAATGTGGATTATATTCGAAACGATGCTCCCACAACTATTGATAACACAACCATTGGCTTAGTTTTTGCGAGAAATTTGAATGTCAATTTAAAAACATATTTATCCTATTTTTCCTATCATATTATCAAAAGTAACTTTCAAATAATCAAATTGATTTGCGTCTGTTATTTATCATTTATCCTTACTCTTTTAATTTATAAACATATTTATCCTATTTTTCCTACCATAAGCTTATGTATATTATCAAAACTATCAAATAAATAAATTCATTTGCTTATGTTATTTATCATTTATTGTTATATATGTTTTCTGTCTTATCGGATGGCGTATTCTACGTTAAACTTAATGGCCGTGTCTCTGACACAGCCTGCAGGTACAGTCCGTGGCCGAAGGCCTCGGACAACTGTCTGCTGTTTTTTTAAGTATAACAGCCTGTTTTCATAAAACGTATTTCAACAAACGATCGAATCGTCCAAAACTGAAACTTAAAGAAATAAGTGCTCAAAAATCTGTATTTTTTCTAGTTTGGATGCAAATATGACGTGTGTTTGGAGCTTGTCGTAAATATGGTATACTTGTGTCCAACCACAATGTGTTTGCTATTCAATATAACCATAACTCGTTAAAAACTAAAACGTAAGTAAATACACGTTGAAAAATCTGATTTTTTCTTAGTTTGATGCAAATATAACTTGTGTTTGGGGGCTTGCAAATATAGTATACTTGTGTCCAAAAACCTTGTGTTTGATATTCAATATGACATGTTTGAGACTCACTGATTAATATGTTATAATATATGTGTTTGTGATCCAAATATAGATTTGTTTGTGATACAAATGCTGCTGTGGGGGACAGAGGGACAAAGAGAGATTGCTCTCAGTCTAAGTTAATCTTACTGCAAGTGTATAACTGTATTTTTGTATTATTATCTCAGTTAATGAATTGAGTGTTTCTTATGTTGACCGATCTGTTTTATTTTAGTGTCATGCTTTTAGTCCTCAATCGTTCATTTGGGAGGAAACAATTAAATGTTTCAACGTAAGCATATGGATGTTTGGGATGCAGCACGCATATGACTCCACGTAAAGTATGCATCTCTGCAAGTGAATATGATACTGTTTGCATTTAAATATAAGTTTGGGCCTTGAAAATATATGAATATTTGGAGTGCGTTCCAAACATATACATGATTCCTGCATAATGTGTTTCAGAGAAAATAATGCAGAGGTCGATTTTTTAGCGCGTAGGAAATTTATTAAAGGAGCATGAGAACAATGTATATCCTAAATAAATAAATCATCTGACCTATATTTTTTTTTTAATATTATATACGTTTGAATTTTGGCCAATTCATTCGTTGGTCCGAATTCTGTTAATGACAAAAGGGTCTTAATATTAGAGTTAAAAGCAATTCCTATTGAGTGGAATTATGTGTCATCAAAAAGAATTTAATTCAAAAAATTTTTATTAGCATAGTTTCCAACTTTCGATCTCATATTAAAAAGCTATATAAATTTACTAGGGTTTGTATTTCTATTAGTTTTAAATACCTTGTTATTATAAACATCCAAATAATTAGGAGCTGAAAATATTGTTATCAGTGAGGGGAATCCGGTGGCCTGATTTTTACGATACATGCGATAACTAAAAGTGAAAATGAAGAAAGTTAAACATTAAAAAACTTCTAAATGCATAAACTTAAACATACCCGGCATCTTGGGCCTCATGAGCTCTTACAACTGATAAGAGATTATTTTTCTGAAGGAATTCACAGCAGGCTAAATGACTAATGATATAAAGCGTAATACATATTCAAATTATTAATACCCAGCAAAATCTCTTAAATATAAAAATTGCATACCTGAAGAAATATGAACATCCACGCACCGAATTATGTGTAAAATAGTCATTGTTAGTTTCATTACCAAAATCTTCAACTGGATCGGACCACAGGAGATCGCACATGGGGCCAAAGGCAGGTGGTTCACGAAATCTGTTTAACTAAAGAGAAAGAAAAGAAAAAATTTACTTAATCAATTAATTTTATCAAATATTATTATTGTTTAAGGAAACCAAGCTACCTTTCTAATATCATCTAGTGTAAAGACTTCCGGTGACAGACCACCGTGAATACACAGAAATTGTTGATTCAACAAAGCCGCCAATGGTAAGCAATCAAAAGCTTCCATACACGAATCATACACTTTGGGAGAATATTTGATTTCGCCTAAAAGAAGAGAATCGCTATATTATAATATACATTTACGTGGGTTGTTATTAATAAGAACGAAATATGAAATTAAAATATATTTATTTTTAAAAATGAACTTTCATATCATTCAGATTGAGGTATCTTCACGAGCTGAAATAAACAAATGTCAGTAGAAGCCTAATGTGTTTTGAAACCGAGAGCGTGACGATGTTCTGTGATAGTGAAAACCGTACTTTTACGAATTTTTGACGTAGAATACGTCTTACCTTACGGTATGAGGAGTCATGTCAGGTTTTTATTGTTGTAATTTTTATTTCATTGAATTTGAGGAAACGGCTAGATGAATTTTTTTAAAATTTTTTTTGTAGGTAAATGAAGATGTTATCTTTCGTTTGATATACATTTCATATTGGTTGATATATTTCTAGTATTTTAATTTCTCAAATGAAAATTGTTTAAACACATACACTCAAACATATGTGTGGTGTTTGGTTGAGTGTTTTTGGTTGCTCAACATTGCTTAGGAACATGTATCTAGTAAAAAGTGAAACGAACAGCAAGCTAATGTTGCTTGGCAACATGTATCTAGTAAAAAGTGAAACAAACAGTAAGCTAACGTAATAAAGCTTTTTTGCGAAAGCTTCAATAAAGCTGTTGTAACATTAATTTTGAATTGTAAAGCGTAAAGCTTTCACACAACGCTCGAATGCTAATGTGAAGACTCGATAAGGTAAACCTTTTTTAATATTAGGGCGGCCCTCTCAACATTCGCAGAACTTATTTCAATAAAAATATTAATTAAAATACATAAATTAAATTAAGTTTAAAAAAATTTAACATAATATTTTTTTTTTAAACGGACTTGAATCAAATGCCGTTGGTAAATATAAAAATTACAGCTCACAGTTGTCCGAGGCCTTCGGCCACGGACTGTCCCTGCAGGCTGTGTCAGAGACACGGCCATTAAGTTTAACGTAGAATACGCCATCCGATAAGACAGAAAACATATATAACAATAAATGATAAATAATATAAGCAAATTAATTTATTGTTATATATGTTTTCTGTCTTATCGGATGGCGTATTCTACGTTAAACTTAATGGCCGTGTCGCTGACACAGCCTGTAGGGACAGTCCGTGGCCGAAGGCCTCGGACAACTGTCTGCTGTAATTTTTTTAGTTGTCTTTTTTAGCGCTATTTTATTTGACGTTAATATATCAAAGATCTTTTTAAATACGAACAGGTTTCTTTATTTTACTTGTACCTTACAAACTTAACGCTTTACAAGAAGCCCTTACTCAATAACTCGACGATGTGAACTTTTACTCGTTTTAAAGTTGCGATCCAAATCGGTTATTTTTATCAGTTCAGCTGTTTCCACAGCCATCCATCCTCAATTCCTCAAATGTTCCGAATATTTGGAACCGACTTAACTATTAGTGGCATATCATCATCAAACGTTCGCGGTGTGTTGATTTTTGGTAGCGGTGGCATATTGTTAGGCGTAATTAACATTAGGAGACAATACAACTGCAATATACTCCACAAATTGCTTGTTGTCATTCTAATATTATTTACATACTGCAGATGTAAAGTTTAGTTAATCCAAAAATGTATTGCATTTTTATCGTACCAATTTGTGACGATGATCGGAAAATGGAATCGAATCGGAAATGAATGCCCACTTTCCACCCTTCCACCCCGTGATCAACTGTGATGCAAATGTGACATTTAGACCTCTTGTTTATCTTAATACGTTGGTATAATTTATGTTAATAATTCCCCATATTATGCGGTGAGCATTGACTTAAATATATAAATGTTTTCCGATTACATTCCATGAAGGAATAGGGAAGAGCTTCCCACATATCTATAGATTTACACCGGTTTCGAACGGTTTTTATACCGTCACCCACAGGGATGGGGGTATATATCATTTAATACGTAACAAATGGAACACATAGAAGGAGCCATAAGACCCTTAGTATCTTCGGACGAAATTCGTTTTAGGACCTTTTAAGACGTTTGACCCTGTTTGAGTCTGTCTGTATGGTTGGCTGGTCAACACGATAACTGCCGTAAATCTTTACAGATCACAATGACATTTTGTTAGTGATTATTATTTGCCAATATTGAGTTTGGGATTGAAAATGGGCGTTGTGACCACGCCCCTTCTGGTACCTCCCATACAAATCGACACATTTAGCACAAAATAATATTTCTTTTAAACCTTTCTTCTGGTAGATGTGATTAGGTTCAACTCTGACACCGGTTAATAATCTGTAAATGACTAGTTAACTGAATGAAATGGGAGAGATTGTCAGGCCCATTCTGGTACCTCCCATACAAAAGAGGGTGTTCGTAAGGGGTTTCAATGCGATAAATCGTGTGAAACACTTCCGACCTTAATGAAATTAGATATAAGGCTTCACCTTATCAAACGCCAATCACCGATTAAAACAAGGGCGATTTTGCCACGCCCCTTATGGTACCTCCCATACAAAAGTTGTTTGGGCGACTGGTTGTTCAGGGTCGAGAAGTCCCGGAAAACCGAACCAATCTTTATGAAAGTTTTGTACTAGTCAATATTTAGTCAAACTAAACTCTTCTATGAAAAATGAGCTGTTTTGCCACACCCATTCTGGTACCTCCCATATACAAGTTGGACGGATGACCGGTAATTCCGATAATTCTCATAAACTACAACCGATCTTAATAAAATTCGATACTGGGCAATATTTTGCTAAAAGCTACTGTGTAGTTAATAACTGACTATTGTGCCATGCCTAGTTTCGTACCTCCCATACAAAAGATGTGCGTATTTGGGGTTTGCCGACTCGATATCTCCAATATATCATAACCGATGTTAATAATATTTTGTACCTCGCATATAAATATTGGGAGGGAAACTAACTAATTTGGGTATTGAATAATATTTAGCGCAATGTCAATCTGCTATTGAATATGGTCACTTTAGAGTATGGGCGTTTTCATTTAACAAAACTCCCACGCAATGGATGACTTAGGGTGAGGGTATGATTATGTCGGTTCACCCTAATTGCATTGATGCCCATGCAAAATAAATAAATCTGCGTTGTCTTTCAACAATTAGCTTACTCAGCATATCTAGTATCTTCATGGGGCACATCTTGCAAGCATTGCATCGGATCGCTCTCGGATCTATTGTTACGATAAGAGACATGTGTTACAATTATTTTTGGTCCAAACGCCATAGCTTTGACAACGAGAAGCTTGCAAACAGAGGCCTTCTACTCGCAAATCCCTCCGTGATTTGTTGAGTGTTCTTGGGCGAACACGATATCGGGTTCATATTTGTATATATGGGGCAGGAAAACTGCAGAAGCAGCTTTAAAGTGAGGGCAGCTTATCTGTAGTAGTTTCAAAATTTGCAGTAACGTCACTCTCGCCTACTGTTTAGTTGGTATCGCTGTCGGTGTCTTTCAGGAGGATATCTGACGCTTTAACAGTGAACTTGGATTCAGACAATGAAATGTCATATTTCGCTGTATCCACAGGGGCAATCACATTCAAGTCCATGTCTTTTACCCAACTGCAGTGTATCTTTGGTGGGTATGGCATCAGGTTTGGCTTCCTTGTCGCTCTTAAGTGGGAAATACACAACACAATTATCGTACAGATTTTCATACCAACTGGGATCGTCTGCGATGATTGTATCATGTGTATGTATGAAGTCGTACCGATTCTGCGATTGTATCGATGTCGCAAGATCGAACCCTCCGGACTGAAAATCCAAGTTGTATGCGATTGATTGTATGTGGAATTGTACAATTTGATTACTTTAAAAACATGGGGGTTGTTTCAAAAAATGATAAAACAGTTTTGCTGAAAAATCATTCGTATGCGAATCGTGCTGTATTATAATGACGTCGGTACAATTCCCATTTTATATACCCTTAGATGTATACGAAAGTAAGCCTTCAGTCTTGGTGAGAATTGGAAGTGATTTGGTGTTGATGACAAGCATGACTTGTCGTCAAAGTCGTTTGGGGTTCTCTAACTTTTCAACTTTCCAATTGACCGTGACCTTTATTATGCGTAGCACAGACTTTTCACAGTAGACGGTACATCGCTCTTTCCAACGAAATCTAGTATGCCACCTGGCCAGACGTCTTCCACACCAGGAATGGCTTTTTTGTATAGCTTAATGGATCACATACTCTCACACTCAATGATCTTAATTTAACATAGAAGGATCTCCACATAATTCATAGTACACGGCGTTAAGGACGGCTAAACCACCCATCCACCTTGAAAATGTATCACGATACATGGCCTTGTTAATCATAGTTAGGCTTGCCTTGTACACTTTTCTAAACACCTTCGGTCTGTGTTTTCAGGAACCATATATATATTTGCAAGCATTGTTTTCATGAACTGAAGATCTGCAGCATTTTTTGTTTCCTTATTGTCTATCATGTTTTTCTTTTTTGCAGTTTTCAGTAAACAAAGCCACATTTGGGTCACAAAAACATATATTATAACCATTAATTATTGTGTCTCAAACATGTAATAGGGAATAGCAACCATAATGTGTTTCGACACTAGTATGCTATATTTGCGATTCCCTATTCACCAATTCCCTAAATATTATTAATTCTTTCATTAATTTTCAGCTAAAAAATAGGGTTTTCTCGGATCAATGACAGTATTTCACTGATTCTACGAAACGATCGTTTGATGGTTAATATAAATAATGCGATCATTTCATAGACTCTATGAAGTTTATTTGTCATACAACCAATGATAAATTGCGACTTTATGAGTTCTGGCAAACCGTAAAGCCATTTGAGACCTAGCTGTATGTCCTCATCAGCGACTGTACTGAAAGGTGTTATTTAACAAATCATCAATCTGTATGTAACGAAAACTCGAAATTCAATGAGAATTATATGACAAGTATCTAAGTGCAATAAATATTCGCCAAACGCTACTATTTGTTCTTACAATCTATGAAATACTTTATAAAAACATGAAATGTTTAATAGATTTATAAATTATAAAATTTTCAATGAAAATATTTAATAAATAATAAAAATTATCGGAGCTTGTTGAGGCTAGTTTAATTTTATTCGATCGAATATTTTATTATATCGAAAGTAAAATAGCAAAACTGATCTCAAGCTCGAACAATTTGGATTACGATATTTATTGGTAATCGCATAGTGACGGCGACACTATCGAGTATTTAGCCATGAAAAAGCTTCTCAAAATACCGTTCGGAACCGGTGTAAAACTGTAGGTCCCAATCAGTGAATATAAAACTAGAAAGCGAACAAATCACTGGTTGTGAGAAGCTCTCCCCGATTCCTTCATGGGATGTAACGGGAAACCATTTATATTTTTTTTATTTGTTGGTAACAAAAAGGTAGGACAAAAAATTCAATAATTAAAAATTTAATAACGATAATGACAACTTTTCAGTCAGTCTATGAAGAATATTGTATTAAGTTTTCGTAAGCTCGTAACATTTGTATGAAACTTTTTCATAATTAATAGGAATAGTAATGCAATTTAATTTTAGGATTATATTTCATAGTATAAAAATATATTTTTTTTGAAAGCTTGAAAGGAACGGCTGTTATCACCGAATTGCAGTTGCGGCAAACGAATTGTATTTAATTGGCCCCATTGGCCTAATAGATAGTAACAACCTCTAATGCGGTTGTGACAACCTCTAATATGTTTGTGGCAACCTCTGACGCGGTTGTGACAGCGTCTAATGCGGTTGTGACAACCTCTAGTTCGGATGTGATGATGACATCTAATTTGGTTGTGACAACCTCTAAATTCGGTTACTTGTTCATATTTCACCAGTTCATGAACTTAATAGCTCATTCGCACTGCACAATATTTTACTGTTTTCGTATCAAATGTCCTAACAAAGTGTTCGCATTGGCGTTATTCCTGATTTTATTAAATGCCAGGTCGTATTGACGAGGCAGTGTTACTACAACAACAATCACACCAAGCCGACAACAAGAGGCATTTAGCTTTGTCTGGTATTTTCCCACAATCATATTCAGCACAAATATATTCCAGGAATAAAAGTAAACAAAAGAGCACAAAAATATATGTTTGAGAAACAATAAATACCTAAGAAATGCGATAAATAACTAAGTCGGGTATTCTAGTGGTACCACCACTAGAATGCGCCGTGATTTAAATGGTTGTAAATAAACGTACTATTCATTCGTAGTGATACATTCGAGATAAAACAGCGTTGCGTAAAGCAAATCAAGCATTTTTTCCTGATTCCTAGATAAATAAGAAAAAATACCCGATTTCAGTACGAATGCTGTATAATCTTAGGAATAAATTAGCTATAATTTACTTACATTCCTGTTTAAATGTAAAATATTCTGTCAAATGTCTGCACTCGTGATTGCCGCGCAGCAAATGTAGTGTCTCAGGATAGCATAGTTTCAAGGACCACAGATACAAAACACACTAAAAAAATAAAACAAACAAAAACAATGACAATTTAATGTAATATATTATCTTAATCACCACTACATTATTATTACCTCAATACTAAAATAACCACGATCAACATAGTCGCCCAAGAATAAGTACCGGGTTGAATCTGGTGGACCACCAACTTCAAACAATTTGACTAAATCGAAAAACTGCCCGTGAATATCACCACAAACAGTAATGGGAGACTCAACATCGATCATATTCTTTTCGGCCCTCAGGACGGCTGCACCTTCTTTGAGAATCCTTAAGGCAGCCTCTTCTTCGATACGCCCTTCTAGCAGAAAATGTTGTCTCATGACATCAAAGTTAGGCTTATTTGTCTTTGGATCGTAAACTTCATCCATTGTCAACCTGTGTGCTGGCGGTAGTGGAACCTCTGTGGAAAGAAAACAAACAAAATGATTAAATTAAATAATTTGTTAATCGGTTTTTAATCCATTTCGTTTGATTTCCACACCCAAGTGCGTCCGTTGATAGGTGGCAGTAAATTATTGAAATTTATTATAAATCTGTTTAATGTAAATAATTAAAAGTGTCTAGTTTGGTATAATTAATGGACATCAACAAATTACTCAATGTGGTGAAACGTGCGAGCTTTCACGGCGGCAACAGTGTGAAACATTTGTTGAAAACGTTTAAGTAAAGATGGATGAGGTTAATAGTGTACAAGTATGGGGAACAAGAGTATGTGTGTGTATGTGTGCATTTACATATGTATAAGTAGTTGTAGTTTATGCTTTATTGGTCGCTTTATCCCCAAGCACTTAGAGCGCCGCAACCGCAATCACGATTCATTCAGTTAATGGACCATATTTTTATCTGGCTAAGAGTTTGTTTTGTTAATAAGTTGTTGTTGTCTATTACTGCTAATTTTGGTGGTGGTGGTCAGGTGACAGTGGTTTCAGGAGGACACTTTGTAAACAACATAGGAACCATTTTAATTAGATCGGGTTGGATGTGATTGTCACTTTCATGTAAAAATGAAATTCAATTTTTTTAAGTTTAACGAAACCCGGGCCAATTAATGTGCCACTTGGTTTGGACCAAGTGACACAAGATTTCGACTGTATCTACCCAAAACTTCATAGCATGTAGACTCTAAGGCGTGTCTCAGATACTGAGATAATCTTCTAAATACGATTTGAAAACCCTGCAGCTGTGATCGGGTTCTTTACGGAAATCATTTTGTGCGCCTTTTGAGGCACATTTTGACACAATTTGTGAATGGTATAATCGACATGCTTGTTTTTTTAGTACAAAAGCGTATGAGTGTATTGGGAACATTTTTGTGCGTAAAATGAGGTATAACATGTGACCCTGGTCCAAGATCTTAGCAATAAGATGTTAGAACAATGAATCCTTAATATAGAAATGTCACAGGCAAACACTGACATTTCGATAGTGACGAGTAAAATCCACCACCTTATCATAAGATGGTGATTATGAGGGATTTAGGGAGAAGCAGAATGACAGCATAAAGGAGATAGCGAAGAATGTCAGAGAAATACACGATAGGAAGACCAATGAAATGACCACAGTGCTGCTGAGGCGTGTTATGAAAAATTTTAATTTAATGTAGCTATATTAAAATTTGAACGTATCACAATTTTCGAAAATCTTAAATAAATTTAAAAAAAAAAAAATTTTTTTGCAAATGAAAAATATCTTCGCCTACAATTTCTTTAAAAGTCCTTTGATATGAATCGACAATCATCGAAGTCCGAATATTCTATTTTAAGATACTGTTAGTTGAATATAATAACCTCATACAATTTTTTGTAAACATTTCGAGTTTTGACACCCTATATAATGATAATTGTATCTTAAGCCTCTATTAGGCCGTCAGTGGTGCAATGGTAGTGTGCGCAGCTCTTGTACATGAGAACGTGGGTTCGATCCCTGCTCTGACCACCTTACATTTCTTTCGGCGGCGGTCAGCTCGCTTAGTGACGGCGACACTATTGACTATTTAACCATGAAAAAGCTTCTCAAAATACCGTTCGGAATCGGTGTTAAAACTGTAAAGCGCACAGCTCACTGGTTGTGAGAAGTTCTCCCCAATCCTTCCATGTCATGGGAAACCATTTATTTTGTTTTAAGCATCTATAACAGTTCAAATGTTTCATTAAAATCGGGAGCAAAATAATTTTGCGTGGGTGCGTTTGATGTGTTGCGAACTATTTTCAAACCACATTTCTTTCCAATGTTGAAGCCCAAAATATTCTTAATAACTTCGTACAGCCGATATAGTATTAGACTACCTCTTGACATTGTAATGATGCAATTGTATGACAATTTCGTCATCCCCAACTACAACCATAAAAAATCACATGAGGTGTCAGGGGGCACCCAGTTGGAACGAAGTTCATTTCGTTATATATTATATACTAGTTTAGTTCCAACGCGCCTAAGGCGCCCGTTGAAAAATACGATAATTTAAATGGATCTTTAAGAAAAGATACTGTTTGTAAAAGGATAAAGTTTTTTTTAAGAATTTTTATTATTATAGAATGTTCTTTTTTTGATGTGTTAACATCTACAGGCACGTGTAGAGCAATCTATCAAAGTGAACACATGCAAACAACATACAGCGTTAGCATCGTGGCATACGTGGTTGTTGTACAACATTAGTCTCTGCCTGAAAATAAATATGATGGTATTGATGTAGCGGCAGCGAACAATCAGGTCGTGGTCGCCAAAGAGTATTGAATAGTATAGAGAACTCATGGAACGAATTGTATGACTCAAAAGCACTGGCGACATCTGGCCAATGATTCGAAACGTGCTACTCTCTTTTTATTATAACTAGGTCCATTCATAATTTTGATGTGAAACATTGATGCCTTTTGAAACATTTATGCTTATGTATTATGTATTGTTTTACGTAACACCATTGTCGGAATGGTGCATTTATATGGAAATATTCTATAAAGAGAATAATACTCGTTTCTGCTCTTTTACTCAGACTCTCTACATGAGAGCGGAAAGAGAGTGCTATAAGTTCTCTATACTATTCAGTTCTTTTTGTCGTCGCTCTGTTTATGACAAAACAAAAACAATTATTTCAGTGAGCTAAATATTGCTTTATTTATTTTCACAATATCACGTCTAATGTTAAAGCAGATGTAAGAAAAAAGAAAGTGCAACAGCAAAAGAGCCTGCAGCACAAAAACTATTCTTTTTTTAATTTCTAATGTAACATTTACTAATGTGTTCATAGAAATCGAATAGGTACCGTGTAACAAAAAGGCGTTTACACATCGCCCGTGAGTTCGAACACTCATTGATTTTTTTTGTAAGAAGTATATTTTTAGGTCCTTTTTGTAAGAATATGTATTATATTTTCCCGAAAATGTACTTTTTTAAAGAGATGATCTTTTATTAAAAGCTAATGTTTTTGTTAAGAAAAGGTACTATTTTTAAGAAGAAGTAATCACGAGAAGTTATTTTGTTTCACAAAAAGGTACTCTTTAAAGAAAATGTAGTTTTGTAAGAAAAGACAATTTGTTGTAAGAAAATGTATTTTTTTATGAAAAGGTACTTATTTAAAAAAAATTACTTTTTTTAGAAAAGGTACTTTTTGTAAGATAATGCACTATTTTAAGCAAAAGTACTTCTTTAAAATAAGTGTTTTTTAAGAAAAAGTACTTTGTTTAAGAATATGAATAGGTATTTTTTTGAGAAAATTTACTTTTTTTAAGAAAAGGCACTAATTTGGGAAAATGTTATTTTCTTAAACTTCTTTCACTTTGGCTTTTCTAAATTTGCTTTTTATTGGGTTCAAAGCTACAATATATACTAAATATTGGTTACAGGCTCCACCTGGAAAACTTCCCATTACACAAGAAATTTCCCAACATATGTTAGTCTAGACACAAACCAAAGCAAAACTACACTATATGTAGTTGATAATACTGGATTGTACCATAATAGTGTTAAAAAAAAGTTGTTTAATTTTTTTTTTAATTTAGCTGCCATCCCGCAACGAGCGAGAAGGAACTTCATTCCAAAATGCCCATAACTCCTAAACGATACGTCTATTCGCAAAAAAGGATGGAATTTCGTGTTCTCCAGTGGCAAATATAAAAAACGGTGCGATTAATCGGTAAAAGGACTGTGTTTCGTGATCACCAACAGTGACAAACATAAGTATGCACATGATCCATAGATATCAAATACATTGTGAAATATATTGATAATATCCTGGAAACTGTACGAACAACATCCTAAAATCAATTCAGCATTAAAATACGGGCAGATAGTACTATTAACTACCTGACCACCAAACTACAATGCAAGGGGGACTGAGCTATATTTTATTGGAATACCAGAAAAATATCTTAGGGTAGAATATTAAATGTAATATTCGACCCCAAGGGTTACAGGAATTAGCTGTAAATCCCAGATAATCACTACAGAACAAGTTCTCGCTAACATTTGTATCCTATTAAAGTAAATGTACTGCCAACAAATTGTTTGCAGTGTTGATAAAATATGTGACGAAATGTTTCATAAAACAGCAAACATATGGTTGCTAGAACAACAA
This sequence comes from Phaonia tiefii, assembly GCA_963931995.1. Taxonomy (NCBI): domain Eukaryota; kingdom Metazoa; phylum Arthropoda; class Insecta; order Diptera; family Muscidae; genus Phaonia; species Phaonia tiefii. The sequence continues at coordinate 92,387,819 of OZ008367.1, forward strand.
ATATATGTTTGCTGAAATAGCAAACATGTTTGCATTCCCCTTTTCAGGAATATTTTCTGCTGTGTTTACTAACATATTTTTTTTGAGTTAAGATAAAATTAACAACGCGTTGACAAGTGTAAAATACATACATCCCTGGCCTTGTGGATGATAATCATCTACGGATGATAATCTATGTTGCACCCTAACTACAAAAGAGTCATAACTCAAAATTTGAAAATTTCAGTAGAGGTAATAAATTGGTTTTGCTATGTTTACAATTTTATGCAAATTCTCAATAATAAACAATTTTTTGGATGAAAGAGAAGAAAAAAAGTAACGACAGATATTTACAGCGGACAGCAAACGTCGTTTGTTATTGTTTTTAAGCCAAAAATTCAAATCTCAAAATTTTGATTTATGACTCTTTTGTATAAGGGTGCGATGTATTTTGCCTACAAGGCCAAAACGCTAATTAAGGAAGAACAACACAACAATGTTGTAGTATATGAAATTCTATGCAAGGTGAGAAATGAACAGAGGTGCGATCTAATTTATATAGGCACCAGCGGATTCCGATGAAACAGCAGTCCGACTTGGTACTTGGAGTATTAGAAGAGAATAGAGTGTAATCAAAGAATAATCGAAAAGTGAGTGGAAGGAAATCATGTTTTAAATACAATTAATATTATATATATCGACGTTTTATTGATGATAATGCATTTTAAATTACGCTTGATTCATTATAATGTCTTTCAAATTAATTTTGATGCTCGTTTTGCCATCTAAAAATCAACCTCTATGAGAACTCCAACTCTGAACACCTTAAAAAAATTCTTTCGGCGGCGGTCACCTCGCATAGTGAAGGGGACACAATCGAGTATTTAGCCATGAAAAAGCTTCTCAAAATATCGTTCGGAATCGGTGTAAAAACTGTAGGTCCCAATCGGTGAGTATAAAAAAACTAGAAAGTGCGCAGGTCATTGGCTGTGAGAAACTCTTCCCAATTCCTTCATGGGATGTAATGGAAAACCAGTTATTTATTTATGAGAACTCCAACTATTCCAGTTACTTTCCACGGTTTCCTGTCAAAAAAAAACATCTGTTGCACATTCTGAGTATATTACTATCTGATGGGACAACGAAGAGAACATTGCACATGAGAATGGGGAGAGCACAGGAATGACATAGACATAAAAAGTAGCTGCATGGGCTGTCACACGGCTGATTTTTACAAAATGAATATACTGGAATTTTAACATTTGTGCCGTCTCATTCTAACTCAAAGTATTTCATATAAGGGTTGTTTTATGCGTAGATAGAACTTACGAAAGGGTTATCTGTCAAACACACTGCCATACTGCACTCATTTTTTGACATTTATGAACTTTATACTCTGGCAAATCATTATGAACAGATTCACGCGTCAACAACGCTACAAAATTATTCAAATTTACTTTTAAAATCAGTCATCGATTCGCGCAACTTATAGACAACTTCGTGAATATTATGGCACACACAATCGTCCATCTGAGCAAGCCATCCGTCAAACTGTGGATAGATTTCATACCACATACTCTCTAAATGATGCAACACATCGAAGGAATGAACAGAATATCGCCGCTGTAAACGAATGTGTGGAAGACGATCCAAATTTGTGGTTTCGTCGTCGGTCGCAGGAATTTGGGCTCTGCCCGTCCACTACGTGGAAAATATTGCTCAAAGATCTTGGTTAACACCCGTATAAGATCCAGCCGGTGCAGGAATTAATGACACGAGATACGAGAAATGCGTCGTTATTTTGCCGATTGGACTCTAGAGCAGTTGGAAACTGACCCGATGTTTTATCGCAAAATTGTGCTCAGCGTAAGACTCATTTTTGGCTTAACGGGTTTGATAATAAGCAAAATTGCCGCATATGGTGTAAGACTAATCCACAATAGACCCTATAGACTCCATTACATCCAGAAAAATGCCAAAATTAAGCCGGAGCTGGCGATACGGCCAATGGAGATCACTACCGCACCATGATCAATGATTTTTTATTTGAAAATAAGGATGATATTTGAGTATTCAAAACCGAAACTGGTTTACCGGTTAACCGAATTCCGGCCGAATTACTGTACGTCGGTTATTTCAAAGAACCGGTTCAACGCTTATTTGAAGTCGATTAACCGGCTTTTTTGGTCTGACAGCCACAAAAGACTTTCCCAAAATAATAATATTTCCCGAAATAATAGGAGACATACCTGCTAACTCCGATTTATACTAAGGTCCGGAACTGATGACAAAACAAGTAAAAATACATGGTTTCCCATTACATCCCATGAAGTAATTGAAGAGAGCTTCTCACAACCAGTGACATGTGCGCTTGCTAGTTTTTATACTCACTGATTGGGACCTACAGTTTTTACATCTATTCCGAACGGTGTTTTGAGAAGTTCTTTCGCGGCTAAATACCGCGCGCCGAAAGAAATTTATGGTGGTCAGAATAGGGATCGACCCCAGGATCTCATGTACAAGAGGCAAGCACACTAACCATTGCACCACCGACGCTGAATACAAGTAGTTCCTCAATGTGCACAAAAACGGATGTGGATCCGTTTCGAACCCTTTACGAGTCCGTAAAATCATAAAAAAGCGAAATTTAAGTTCTCGAATCCGTTCCGAACCCGTTACGAGTTCGTAAAAATATAAAAAAGCGAATCAGTGAAATTGTGATTTGGCGGGCCCGTCTCGAACCCGTTACGAGTCCGTAAAAACATAAAAAGCAAAATATAAGTTCCCGAATCCGTTTCCGTTTGAGACGGAGCCGAAAAAGTACAGAAAACGATTCGCATTTTCGAGAGGAATTTCTCATACGCTATGAGTCCGTAACCGTTGTCCAGATTCATATGGCACACTGGGTTCACAGAAAAAATTAATAGTCAAGTCAATCACGAAATTTGTCAACTCAATTACTTTTGAATTTGAATTTCTGCTAATGAAGAAAATTGGCAACTCCAGTATACAAATTGTAGGTCGGCAAATATACGAGTATTTCAATTGAACTTATAACAAGCTTGAGTAAAAATGTAACCAATCTTACAATTAAATGTGTAGTTGTGTTGAGTTCAAAGTTAATCAAGAGTTAATTAATTTTCCAATTAAATACATAACCAAATGGAGTACAAAGTTAAGTAACATTTAATATTTTATTTCAATTACATGAGTACAAAATAAATTAACGAAATTAATGATGTTGATTATGTATGTAATTGAAGATATGCTGAAAATCTTCAATTCGATTATGGTGTTAATTAAAATTTAAAACTTATATTTGTAAATTGATTATTATGGTGGATGGTCGAAATGGTACATTTCATCAGCTCTCTTCTGCACAAGTATTTACCCCTGTCAAATATTTATATGTGCAATATATCATTTTGATTTGGAGCTTTGAAAACTAAAACTTTTTTATTTTTATTTTATATATTAGTTTATATTTAAGTGTTCTTTAAAATTATAAGAAAACATAATTTTTCATTTCTGTTTCAGAACAAAAAAAAAGTGTTTGATATATTCTTCATAGAAAATATTTATATATGCAAAAATGAAACTTAAATTTAATTCTTATTCTTATCCAATTAAAATATGTAATTAATATGATATTGAGTTGCCCTTGTGCATAAGAACTTGTTGTAGCCTGCGTAGCATCGAACTCGCTAAGTTGCTTAAAGTGGACATGTTAATTTTCTCCCATTCCGCCAATATTGCTAGTTTTAGTTCTTTAAAAGTCGTATACTGCTTCCTCTTTGAAAACACCTTGGCGGAAAGTATCCCCCAGAGATCTTCAATTGGGTTGAGGTCGGGACTTATGGCTGGCTACTCCAGTAATGGAATATTTCGGGACTTAAAAACATCCCTTGTAAGCCGAGGAATGTGGATCGGGGCGCTGTCTTGTTGAAAAGTCTAGTTATCTCCATATAATTCGACAGCAAAGTCAATTAAATTGCTGTCCAACAGATAAACGTATGCCTCCGAATTCATTTTAGTTGGGACAAAGCTTATTACTGACTTCCCTCGTGCTGAAAATGTAGCCCATATCATAAGAGATCCACCACCGTGGTTTCGCTTGTAGCACCTTTGCCGAGAATATCGTAAATCTCTCCAATATTTATGGTGACCATCAGGTCCGTCCAAACTAAACTTTTTCTCATCACTAAATATAACGGTTTCAAATTCGTCCTCCCAAAGCTTGTACTTTTCTGCAAAAGCAATACGCGCATTTTTATGTCGCTGGTTTAAGCGTGGTTTGCCCATTTTGGTTTGGTACCGAAGACCTATATCGTTCATTAGCAGTTGCTGGATACGCTGTCTCGTTACATTTAGACCCAATTCCACCTTTATTTCCCTACAAGACATATTCTCATTAGCTGCTAAATGCCAAGTGCGCCGCTTAGTCCTCTGGTCTACAGTTGGGATGCGTCCACTGCGCTTAATACAACCATAGTTTTCGGGGTCTTTGGGGAAATTTGAAACTGTATTGCTATGCTGATCTACCGCAGCTGCAATCTCGCCAATTCCTTTACCTGCAAGTCTCATTCCAACAATTTTTCCGCGCTCCTCATCCGTTAGTTCACTTCCACGTGGCATGTTCAACTAGAAACAAAACTGTGAATAAAACGTTTCTTAGAATATATTCATAACGACCACTTTACTCACGTACAGAAAGATATTTTATACTGAACACCCGAGAAAAATAGAGTTGTTCACTTTAAAGTGTCAGGAACGCGACTGCACATATAATTATTTTCTATTGAATTGCAAACTTACACCGATAATCATAGATAATGAGATTACAAATAAAGTCCAAAAGAGGAAAAAGTATATGATAAAGAGACAGGGATATTATCGAAAAAATTGTATATGGTCGACATTAAATTACAGCTAGTTTTCCAAAGGAAAGAAACAATTTAATTTTGCACATATAAATATTTGACAGAGGTACTTTATATCATGACACCTTTAGGGATAAATAAATCTCAACTTAACGAGAATTAATTCAACAACTATTAGTACCAAAGCAATACAATCGTACTAAATTTGACTTAAAGTCCATTAAGTGTAGAATTTTACAATTCCAATTACACAAATAATTGGCTCAAGTGAAATACGAGTTGACTATTTAAATTTCTGCCCTAAGAATGAAAAAAAAATTTTGATGATCGAAATTGGTTTTATTGTTTTTCAAAATGTTCTCCATGAAAATTAATACTTTACACTTTTGCTTGACATTAAACCAGTTCTCGGAGCACTTTTGTCACTACGAATGCGGTAGCCCCAACACATGCGTTTTCAAAAATCAATTAATGTTTCAATAAAATCAATGTTTTTGCTGGGTAAATTCGCGTTTGTTTGAGCCGAAGTGTGAGACCTAGCATTGTCGTGATGGAGCATTATTTTTTTGGGGGGTTAGTTTCCTTAGTTCACTAAAAATATTTTTGGCAAACAAATGGTTGTGTCCATCAGAATTAACCGTCCTACGGTGTTCTAACGGAACTGTGGTCACATGACTAGTTATTCCAGAGAAGCAGGCCACCATTTGGTTTGACGTGCTGCGTGCACGAACAACTTTTGTTGGATTTGGTTCGTTTTGGCAGCCCCATACTGTTGGCTGCTGTTTAGTCTCAGGTTCGCATGCATATATCCATGACTCGCCACCTGTCATCATCTTATAAACGTCTATTGAAGCACCGCCATTACATTTTTCAACATTCCCTTGCACCAATCGACACGAGCCTATTTTGAACGATTAACAAATTATGCGGTATCCATCGCGAGAAGAGTTTTTTCCGACCGAATATTCAAGCAGTATTGAATGTATACCCTAGGTTGCCTCTATTTCACAGTATGTCATATGGGGACTTTGCAATACCAATTCCATTTTTGGAATGATATGAAATTTTCGAGTCAATGAAAACATAACAAATAATGCTCACACGTCAATACATTCTTTCTAAAAATTGCATAGGCCGGAAATGTAAATGGCCTTGTCGTAATTCGTACCAATTATATTTACTTATTTCCAATTTTTTGCATAAATTTGTTCAGTCAAGTATTTGAGTAATTGATTCAATTAAAAATTAATTGTATCGGGATTTTGTGTTCAAACAAGGTCTTAATTGATTTTTGCTGTGTAGGTTGGCATGCATTTATAAAATAATAATCAGTATTCACAATCGAAAAAGAAGTACAATACGCATATTTGGATAGGTTAAATAAATTGTATAAATCCATCTCTATAAATAGCCCTAAATCTACTTTAAGCGAAAGTGTATTTTCAGTTTCAGGTTAACAATTGACGAAGAAATCGTTTAAAAGCAAAACACCTAAATTGTATTTTATGCTTGAATATCTTCAGTATGGATTTTAACAATGGAATAACACTGCGGAAGTCGAAGTACGAGGAATCGAACTGCATCATTAGTTTTTTGAGTTTCAATTGCGGTTTCATACAAAATGTATATAGGCTTGCCAGACGTATTATTTTCAACAGTACCCGTTCTTTTCGTTGCACTAGGTTCTGCATAACCAATGATAAAGTAGGCGAAAGTACGTTTTTTGAACATTGGAATTTGTTTTCTAGTTCTTTATGCTTTTCATTTGTTCAAAACTCAATTACACAGTGTTTTTATCCGCAAATTTTTCTCAGTGTAGTGTGTTGTGAAAAAAATTTAATTCGGCTGACCAGTGATGGAATTTGATAATTGAAAATTAAGATTAGTAAATAAATTAATGTAGTTATATAGTGAAAGGGTTTCTCCTATTTGGCCAAAGAATCTGATTACTGGCAATTTGTGAACGGATAACTCAAATAAAGTCGGAAAATTACTTTGCTGCCAAAGTTCTGAATCTAAGAGCCCCACAAATCTGATCTTCGATGTAAGATTTCTTCCCAAAAGAAGAAGCCCAAAACATTTGAAATAACTGTGTTGAAGAGAGCTTAGCGGTACAACCAACTAAATAGAAGTTAATGGCTGTCAAAAGTGAGTCAAAATCGAAAAATTAAAAAAAAATCCACTCTATTAGTCAAAAAAAAATTACATGAGGTGTCAGCAGAAACCCGGCTGGAACGAAGTTCCTTTCGCTATATGTTAGTGGTATTCATGCATACAAGAAAACCTAGAACTTTTGCTCAGCGTAAGTTTGCCCCGAAGCGTTTCATGAGGCACCAAATAAAGTTGGTCAGTAGGGTGGAGTGAAGTTGTACTGGGAAAATTTTTTTTTTGAATTTCAAAATGGAATGGTCACCAAAAGATGAACTAATAGTACATATGAATTAGTGCAAAAACCGGAGTTTGTAGCGTAACGTTTTGAGGTGCCCCAACGGGGTCAAAGTTGAGAGTGAATGGGTAAAAATTCACAAAAAGGCACACAACTGCCCCGGAGTCTCTCGTAGAGCAATCAAATGTAAGACCAACCCTCATTAATTTCCCCCAATAAACATTTTCTTATAACATACCTACCCCCTATCTCTACTCCATATGGGGGCTCCCATACAAAATTCAAGATTTGACGAAATTGTTAAAAATTGGCAGCCACAGGTTCCAGGTTGCCACTAGGGGTATAAAATGTATGACCGACTTACATTATTTTTTCACCATAAACATTTTTTCAGAACATAGTTGCCCCCTATTTCAACTCCCTAAGGGGGCTCCCATACAAAATTTATATGACAGAATGGAAAATTATAGGATTAATTTATTAATTTCCCCCATTAAACATTTTATAAAACATACCTACCCCCTATCTCCCTACTAAGATATTTCATATTATTTATTTTATTAGAATTCACTTTTATTAATAATTCCTTGGAAGGAACAACATGTTGCGCTATTGAGTTTTTAATACATTTTCACCCAATTTATACGATGATTTTTACGACGTTGCTTTTGCGACGTCTTTTTTTAACATATAGTCGAAGGGTGTAGAGAAGCAAGAGCGGTAAACAAAAAGACACGATTTCTGTTTTTTCCATAATGCCCTTCTCTACACCGTTCGCCTATATGTAAAAAAAGACGTCGCAGAAGCAAGCAGAAGCAACGTCGTAAAAATCATCGTATAAATTGGGCGTTTGTCGCTGACCGTGCGCACAAGCGTCGAAGTAACGTTAATTTGTGGCATCGCATACACAAAATAATATTAAAATAACGTATTCTGCGTCAAAACACAGCGCTTGTCTTCAGTCAGTATTTGGTGTTTGAAGACACATGTGTAAAACCAGTTTCTCTTAATGGAAAAAAAAATTATATATGTATATTGTTAGTCCCCCAACTGCTGGTATGTTATCAGATTAAAGTTCAATATTGAAGCTGCCGACTTATCGACAAATGTTGTTCGAAACAACAAATGTTCTAAATTGTTATTTTCGTTACATTAGCGCCTCCTGCTTCCAATAAAAATGTCTCAAGTTAAGACTCGTCACATGAGAAATTGTCCTGTGTTTGGCTTGCCACAAACGTTTGCTGAGTTTCAATTACCCACCTATAATGACGTTATGAAGTATTATCTACTCATCAAGTATGAACTAAAGCCAGATAAAACAACAAAAGAGCCGAGTGTTCATGACATATCCGAAATAGTTGCTTCTCGAATTTTACAGATTTGGCAAAAAGCATCCCAGCCAACTGTCAGTTTAAAAAGGGTATTACAGCTCATTCGTTCTTACCATGGTAAATATAGAAACTTAATGAAACATTATAAAAATCGTCAGACCTACAACAACTATCAGGAAAAAGTTAAGAAATTTAGAGACGAATCGCAAAGATTGTTTGATATCAGTAGTTGCAAATGCAAACTGATCTGTAACTGTAGATGTGAACAAAAATGTCGTGTACCTAAGAATGAAATAAACTTTTTAATTGATCAAAGAACAACGAGGAAAATGGTGATTGGCGGTGTTGATAATATTGCCTCTAAAAAAGCTATGAAGAAACAAGGGAGAAAAGAAAAATGTTTACTTGAGAAACAACAAGTAGATGATTTGCAACAACCTTGCTGTTCCCGTTCGTTGCTCGATAATGTGCCAATCGACAGCAGTGATTCCTGCAATAGCTCTAGTGTGTCTTCATATAATCCATACTCTTCAACAAAACAGCCACCACAAATCGTTCAGTCGTCGATTAAAAAAATGCGATTAACACTGCCATGTTTAGCCCTTGCCTGCGATCGTACTGGAGTTTCCGACAGATCCGCTGCTATCATAGCGTCATCTGTTCTAAAAGACGTTGGCATTATTTCATCAAACGATCAGAGTCGTGTCATAGATCGCTCACAAGTGCGCCGTGCCAGATCAAAGAAGAGGGCAGCTTTACAAAATATAAACCGTAAAGAAATTATTCGTGGTCTTTACTTTGACGGTAGAAGGGACAACACATTAGTGCTTATCGAAAAAAATGGAAAATATTACAGAAACCGACAAATGAAAGCACATTACGTAATTGTCTCGGAGCCAGAAAGTGAGTACTTCGGCCATGTCACATGTGAATCCGGAACGGCTGAAACTATTAAAACTACTTTAATTACTCACTTGACGAATAAATCGGTGGATTTGAATGCTATAGTGGCTGTAGGTTGCGATGGAACAGTAGTGAATACGGTTTTGAAAGGAGGTGTGATTCGCCTGATAGAAGCAGAATTAAATAATCCCTTGCATTGGTTCGTTTGTCAATTGCATTCAAACGAATTGCCGCTGCGACATTTATTGGTAGTTTCGGATGGAAAAACATCAGGCCCTCAATGTTTTTCAGGTCCTATAGGATCCCAACTACAAAAGTGTGAGGCAATGCCAATCGTAAAATTTTCTGTTATTCCTACAACACTACCAGACATCACCAATATTGACCTCAGCTCTGACCAAAAATATCTTTTTAATATAATGACAGCTATCAGCAGGGGTGAATTTTCTTCAGATCTGGCCAATACGAAACCTGGACCCCTCAACCACTCTAGATGGTTAACTACAGCAAATCGTATTTTAAGGTTATATGCTGCTAAAACTGATCCCGAAAAAAATTTATTAATATTAGCGACTTTTGTGATGAAAGTTTATGGTCGAATGTGGTTTATAATCAAGTGTAATCCCTCTTGCACAAACGGAGCTAAACACTTGTGGCAAACAATTAACCTGAGTCGATATTTGGACGACAATTTAAAAAAAATAATACATCCAGTGATTCAACGAAATGGTTATTTCGGTAATCCAGAAAATGTCCTTATCGGTATGCTCGCAGATGAAAGACAAGAGGTACGTAACCTAGCATACACACGCATTCTAAAAGCAAGATTAGAGAACAATTATGGGTTACGAAAGTTCGAAGTACCTTCTTTAAATTTTGCTGCTGAGGATTACACGGACTTAATAACTTGGCAAGACCATCAAATAACTGAGCCACCTTTGACTTTAAATATTTCAAACGAATTCTTGGAGAATATTGTCGAAAATGGTCTTGGTACACATCACAATATAAAAGATTTTCCTTGCTATACCCAAGCCGTAGAGCGCTGCATTAAGCTGGTGACAGATGCGTCCAGTTCCGTCTGTGGAGAAAGTAAACGTGATGGATTTATAAGAGCACGACTATTATCACGCCAGAAGATGACGTCCTTTAATACAAAGAAACAATTTAATGTGTAGTACCTAATTTAAATACATTTTATTAATAAACAATATTTTCATAAAAAATAATTCCATTCACTTTTTTTTTTATAAAATGTTTTATAAAATGTTTAATGGGGGAAATTAATAAATTAATCCTATAATTTTCCATTCTGTCATATAAATTTTGTATGGGAGCCCCCTTAGGGAGTCGAAATAGGGGGCAACTATGTTCTGAAAAAATGTTTATGGTGAAAAAATAATGTAACTCGGTCATACATTTTATACCCCTAGTGGCAACCTGGAACCTGTGGCTGCCAATTTTTAACAATTTCGTCAAATCTTGAATTTTGTATGGGAGCCCCCATATGGAGTAGAGATAGGGGGTAGGTATGTTCTAAGAAAATGTTTATTGGGGGAAATTAATGAGGGTTGGTCTTACATTTGATTGCTCTACGAGAGACTCCAGGGCAGTTGTGTGCCTTTTTGTGAATTTTTACCCATTCACTCTCAACTTTGACCCCGTTGGGGCACCTCAAAACATCAAGACAGATGATTAATTTTTTGCACGGTAGTTTAAGAAGCCAGTGGTCACATTTTGCCAGGTATTCCATTGCGATTATTGGAAAATCTCATTTTCACTCCACCCTATTGGTCAGTGTATCTATGCAGCAATTGCCAAAAAAAGGCTGATAAGGTAAATAAACAAAGTAAAATTAAAAGTATATGCTTTACCTATTCCATTATTTTATTTTTTTCACATAAATCAAAAACCATCTCCTTTTTCAATGCAAAAATATTGACATTGAAATGTCAAAAGTTTTCACGTTTCTTTTGGGTGGGGACTTATCTCGAAAAAAGTTATTTTTTTTCACAAAAAATTTACTCTTTAAAAAAGGAAGGTTTTAAAGAAGAGGCAATTTGTTGTAAGAAAATGTACTTTTTTAAGAAGAGGTTTACAATAAGTACCTTGTTTAAGAAAATATACTTTTTGTAAGAAAATTTACTTTTTTAGGCAATGGTACTTCTTTAAGATAAAGTTTTTTTTTAAGAAAAGATAGCACCGTGTTACACACATTCTGTCCTATGAACCAAATTTACTTTTTCGGAAAGGGGATAAAAAAAAAATACACGTGTATCGGCGATTTTCATGTACACGTCAGAATTTTTTTTTTTTAAGTTTGAAGTATAAAGCTCGTAGTGGCCTGTGTGAAAGCCTTTGGACCGATTTTTAACCCTTTTTCAGTGATCCAATCGAGCTGATTTTTTGCAGGCAGACTCGTGGAAATGTCTGTATCACGTCAAATTTTTTAAAAAATAGATTTTTATCAATTCTCAGATTTTCCTAAATTTTTTTTTTTTTTTTAAATGGTTATCGTTTTTTTTAAGGTTTCAGTTCGTTTATTACTTTTGTTTTATAAAAATAAAGAATTGTTACATTAAAAATTTTAATGTTTTTAAAGAAATTTAGGCCTTTTATTTTTGCGGTTGTAAGCATTTGCTTCAGTATCGCGACAAATAGACCAACAGTATTCGCCAAGCATATGCGTAATGTCTTTTCCTTTAAAGCGCTTTTCAATAGCCGCAATGTCCTGCTGGAACCTTTCGCCATGCTCATCGCTACAAGCTCCTAAATCATCAGGGAAAAAATCTAAATGATTGTGAAGAAAATGGATCTTTAGCGACATTAATATGCCCATTTCGCCATATGCCGAAACCATTTCTGCTACAATATTTCTATAATTGGCAGCTCGTTTGTTGCCAAGAAACTGCTCAGTAACGGCAACTGTACCTTTCCATGCACGTTGTTCGATAGCATTTAATTTTGATGAAAATTCAGAACTTGCAATTATTTTTTTTATCTGCGGACCATTGAAAACACCTTAAATCAAAGAAATCATTAAAAAACATAAAGTTACTGAATGACTTCTTAAAAAAAATACCTGCATGAATCTTTGCGCCGCTCAATGTCGGAAAAATTTTGCGCAAAGTTGCAATGGCCTCGCGATTCAGTTTTTTAACAAAATTTGATACGAGACCGAGCTTAATGTGTAGTGGAGGCAAACTGATTTGAAATTCAGTGTAATGATCATCTCTTTTTCGACCTTCCCATGTACACAAAAAGCACTGGTGGGTTGGAAATCCACGCTTAACACCCATGAGTAAACCGACCACTTTCAGATCGCAGCATATTTTCCAATTATGCTCTTTGTACTTTATCAGCTGTAATATTAATTCCATGCCTTCGTATGTTTCCTTACGGTTTGTGGCATATGCGATCGGGACAGATGGATGTATGTTACCGATATGAAGCAGCACGACTTTAAGGTTGTTGACCGATGCATCGATGAAAAGTCGCCACTCCTCTGAAATATGAGGGTAACCAATTTTTGCAAACATCAAATCAATATCATAACAATAAGCTAGGTTTTTTTCCCGATCATCGTGCAATTTAAAAAATTCGTCATATGGAATAGTGGTACCTCGACCACGAGCGGCTGTTATTTTAAAATCAGCCGCCACTATATTCCACTGCTTAAAGCGTGATGCAAAGAGTTCTGCTGTTCTCCTCGACAAATTTCCGTCTCGTACGAGGTCATTGAAGTCGGCTTGCGTTATTAAATGCGGCATTGCAGTCCCAATTTCACTGGGTGTTGCCACAAATTCCGATACTTGTGGATTCTCGCATCTCGCATTCGATGCAAGAAAAGTTGATAGCAGTGTTGGTACAACTGTTGATTCTGTATCGCTTATTTTGGGAAAATTATCAAAAATCTCCACTGAAGCCGCTACACGCTCTTCTGGTGAGTATAGAACTGCTGGAATTACCGATTCTACATTAGCGTAGCGAATTTTGTTGCGGTGAATGTATTGGTACCCTTTTGTTTGAGCAAAAGTTACACAAAAGTAGCACAATTCATTGCAGTGCTCCGTGCGTGGTAGCCAAATTGTTGGTACAGCGTACTTTATTGTTGACCTTCCATCAGTAAACTTGCACAAATTTCTATAGCAATAGTCGCACACGACTTCCGGAGTATACCACAAGTAAGGAACATAAGCAGTCTTAAATATTTTCTGAAACGAATTCACCACTGTTTTAGTAATATTTTTCAAATTTTTACTTGGTGCGAATAAGCCACAAACGTAACAAAAGTTATTTCGCGTCGGACACTGCATTTTTTTCAGATGAAATATATACAAATACGTTTTCGCACAACAGAACTTAAAACAATTTTGCAATTCCTTATTTCATCTGTCAGACCAGTTGTAAGTGTTGTAAAAGTCAAAAACTGTTTAGTGTTAGAAGGTTACTATTGATTAACTACAACTATATCGAGTAGGATGGGTCAAAAAACATTTTTTTTTTCGTAACGCTTAAGTAGTTTAAAAATTTGGAGTCCCTTCAAGTTATGCTAAGAAAAATGAAAAAAATATTTTTTTTCAAAAATAATAAAAATTGGGGAAAATCTGAGAATTGATAAAAATTGTTTTTAAAAAAATTTGACGTGATACAGTCATTTCTACGAGTCTGCCTGCAAAAAATCAGCTCGATTGGATCACTGAAAAAGGGTTAAAAATCGGTCCAAAGGCTTTCACACAGGCCACTACGAGCTTTATACTTCAAACTTAAAAAAAAAAAATTCTGACGTGTACATGAAAATCGACGATACACGTGTATTTTTATTTTTTCCCCTCTTTCCGAATATGTGCATTTGGTTCATAGGACAGAAAAAAAATCTATTTTTTGTAACACCGTGTAGTATGTTTTTAAAGAAAATTGAGTTTTTTTAAGAAAAATTAAGAATTTTTTAAGAAAATTTTATTTTTTTAAACATCTTTCACTTTGGATTTTCTAGATTTACTTTTTATAGGGTTCAAAACTACAATATATACTAAATATTGGTTACAGGGGCTCCACCTAGAAAACTTCCCATTAAACAAGAAATATCATATGTTAGTCTAGACACAAACCTAAGCAAAAGTACCCAATATAGTTGATAATACTGGGTGGTAAGAAAAAATTGTTTAATTTTGTTTCATTTAGCCCCCATCCCGCTACGTGCGATAACGAACTTCGTTCCAAAAATTCTGTATGAAACCCTAATTGTAACTCAAAAAACTTCTGATGCAGTTAGATTCCTATGAACTGCATTAGGGTAAAAACCGTCCCCTCCGGCCTTGTCTTCGAAAATTTTTGCCAAAAACTATGTTTAGTTTTTTATAATAACATCGATTTCAAAATTCAAAACGATTGAATTAAAAATATAAAATATTTAAAAATCGTACGGTTTTCCATTTCGTCATAAAAAACGAAACCGGTTATTAACCGGGTTCTACTCCTCGGTTTAACCGAAAACCGGGTTTGCCGAAATTGGAATATTCGAAGAAACCGATATTTTTGAATACACTAGATGATTTTGATCCAGGCGAGATGTGGATTCAACAGGATGGCGCTACGTGCTATACGGCGACCGCAACCATCGATTTATAGAAATTCAAATTTGACGATAAGTTGATTTCGAGAAATGGACCTGTCAATTGGCCTCCAACGTCGTGCGATTTGACACCTCTCGGTTATTTCCTGTGGGGCTAAGTGAAGTCACTGGTTTATGCTGTTACACCAGTAACAATTGGCGCCTTGGAGGCCGCAATTGTTCGTGTTATTCGTGACATACGGCCAGCAATACTTGAAGAAGTGACCCAAATGTGGACGTCCAGAATGCGCTTCATCGTGGAGAGCCACGGTAGCCATAGGACCGAAATCATTTTCAAATGTATTGATATTTCGAATAAAAATATTTTTTTTGATCAGAATTTTATTTTGAGTTATTTTTATCAATTTCAATTTTTGTCGCGCCTAAAAAAACATTCTTGTGTTCTGGACACTAGTTATATATAAATCACGTGATGAAAAATCTGCCAGTAAAATATCAGCGGTACCAAATCACGTGCTTGTTTTTTATACATAAATGACTTTAAATGTTGGAATATAGTCTTGAAAACACGTTTCGCCCGGATCAATGCCATCCATATGCTCAAACAAAAAATCATTGATCATGATGCGGTATTGATCTCCATTGGCAGTAACGCGAGCTTCTAATTTTTGAAGAAATAGGGTCCGATGATGCCAGCAGATGGCAAACGTGAATTTTTCTGGATGTAATAAAGACTGTAGGGTCTGTTGTGGATTGGTCTCACTCAATATGCGGCAATTTCGTTTATTAACAAACCCGTTAAGCCAAACATGAGCGTCATCGTTGAACACAATTTTGCGATAAAACATCGCACCAGTTCAAACTGCTCTAAAACCCAATTGGCGAAAGAGCGAAGAATATGATGATCTCGTGGCTTTAATTCTTACACTAGCTGGATCTTATACAAGTGTAGGCCAAATTCTTTCCGAAAAATTTTCCAAGTAATGGACGGACAGAGCCACAATTCCTCGACAAATTTGATTCTTCATTCACACTTTTGTTTACAAGGGCGATATTCCTTTCAGTACGAACATTCTTTCGACGTGTTGGTGTTATTGTATTATTTAGTGAGTACGCGCTGGAAAATAACGGCGCAGCAACATATTGCAGGAACAATGTACATGTTTGCAAGTATTGTTTTCGTGAATAAAAGATCTGCTGATTTTTGTGTCTTTATTGTCTGTCACGATTTTTTCTGCAGTTTTCAACAAACATAGCCACATTTGGGTCACAAATACATATATTATAACCCATTAATCATTGTGTCCCAAACAAGTTATATTGAATAGCAAACACAATGTGTTTGCACACAAGTATACTACATTTGTGACAAGTTTCAAACCCGTTATATTTGCACCCAAACAGCAAAAACATAAAATATTTTTAGCGTGTATGTGGTATGAAATCTATCCACAGTTCGACGGATGACTTGGTCAGTTGTGTGCGCCATCAAAATCACGAAGTCGTCTATAAGTTTCGCGAATCGATGACGGATTTTCAAAGTAAATTTGAATAATTTGGTAGCGCTTGAATCTATTCATGATGATTCGCCGGGGTATACTGATCATAAATGTCAAACAGTGAGCGTAGTATGACAGTTCGTTTGACGGGTAACCCTTTTGTAATTTCTATCTAAGCAAGAAAAAAATCCCTTTATAATAAATAAAGAAAGGAAATCAGTTTCTAACAATTATTAAGTTAAACAAAACATAAAATTGAAATAAAAATAAAAAATAAAGATAAAAAAATTTAAAAATATTAATCACAATGAAAAGGTATATATAAATAAAATTAATATAAATAAAATTAAAAAAAAATTAAAACAAAATAATGACTAACAAAAATAAAATAAAAATATCTATATTTCACATTTTGTGTTAATATATTTTTTTAATTTTTTATTTAGGGTATAAAGTTAAAAACTAAAATTGCAACTAAGGAGAAAGATATTTTTCAATTATGCTCTCTAAAATGGTATTTGAAACACTGTGTCGCAGATGTAGTAAAAATATATGTATGTATATTTTGCTATATAGTAAAACTACATGTTCAACAGACCTACATTCCGGCGGCATACATTAAAATGTCTGTTGGCCATAATTTGTATTGTACCTATTAATCATTGGTACCGTTTAAGATAAATGATTTGAACATTAAATTATTTTTAAACTACAATTACTTAAGGCAAAAAAGTAGTCATTTCTGCACATGTTTGACATATTTGTCGGCCCATAAAACTTGTTTCACTCGCTAATACAATTATAAGGTCAGCTGGGCGTATGATTGTCAGGATTAAGAAGTGAAACTTTCACATTTAAAATGGGGCAAGGTTGAGTGCAAATAAACAAGTGAACTAAATAAATCTTTAAATCTCTAAGAACTAAAACAAAAAAAGAAACCAAAAACAAAAAATAATAACGATTAAATATGCAAATATATTTATGAATGTTTTTGGCAAATGTTTACTTGAAGACAAATAAATCAAAGATATCAAACATGTGCGATGTTTTTTGTACGTAGGCGGTTTATTTGATTGGTGTGATCCGATTAGCTCATCAAATGCTTACTGAGTCTTATTGTTGGGTGGCAGTTAACAAAAAGAGTGTTTCAAGATTTTGAATGCAGTCGTTCAAACACCAGATCAATCGACATCATTAGTAGACATTACAATGATTTTATTAACTTAAACATTGATAACACAGTGCAACACTAATTTTGACAAAAATTGGCCAACAGAATATATGTATACTTGATTCAACAGAATATACATATACTTGCTTTATTTCGGACAATATTTGGAGGAAAAATCAAAAGTTTGCCCACCCGTTTGAAAAAAGGTTTGGCGATCTGCAGTGTTTGCTGTTTAATTTTACGTACCTAGTGTAATTATTGGGTGTAGGAATCATACTCCACCAATGCAAAAATCTAAATTTTGTTGCATGGCGCAATTATACAGAAAAAGATTTTTAACATAATTTAAAATTTAACATTTTATAATCGAAGTAGGTGTGAGAAGTTTTTATGCGTGTGTTTTTGTTTGTTTATCCACTCTAAAAGATTTAGCGAAAATAAAAAATATATAAATTAGTCATCTTCGACTTTATAAAATGTTGCTTATGGATTTGTTGAATCGTATGAAGAATGCTTTATGTACATATGTACTTATATTATATTTAACTTTAACAATTGTGTATATTTAGTTCTGAACTGTCTAGTTGAAAATTTATATTTCGCCATTTTTGATGAAAACATAAATTCCAAATATTGTTAAATTTAGTTAAACATTTCAAAATAACAGAATCGGCAAGTATAGGGGTTTTCCCAGCAGTGTTTCTTTTGAAAACTAAAACTTACGAAAATTTTACTCATTTCAGCCAAATACACTCTCGATCAGATCATTAGAACCACTTAAATTTCTGATTTTAATCGGCATCGTATGTGAGTTTGGTTCTGGCATTCGTGAAGCAGGCACTTGTGGAATTTATGGGGAGTAATTAGTGTATTCAAAAAACCGGGATTTCAAAAATTTCGGTTTCTTCGATTATTTTATTTTTCGTTAACCCGGGTTTCGGTTAAACCGAGATGTAGAAATCGGTTAATAACCGGTTTCGGTTTTTATGACAAAATGTTAAACTATGCGCTTTATAAACATCGTTTATTTTTATTATAATCTTTTTGAATTTGGGATCGAGTACCGAGTACATAGCCATGAAAAACCTTGTCAAAATACCGTTGGGAACCAGTGTAAAACTGCAGGTCCAAATCAGAGTCTGTCTATAAGCCTTAGCCTTCGTGGGATGTACTGGGAAACTTAAATGTGGGCCATATAAAAATTTGAATTTGATTTCGCTTAAAAAAACAAATAATAATATAGACACAGTCCCTCATTTGACCAACCCCATTTTTCATTATATTGTCGATTGTTTGCGCCTCTATTTCGTGTTTTAAGGCCTCTAGAGTCAATAAATAGTCCAACAGGTTAAAATCGCAGTTGTGATGCGCCCAATTGACTTCCGAGTTTCGGCTGATTATGCGATTTTTGAACACAGTGCGCATATACCCATTGTTGTGGCACGTAGCGTCATCCTGTTGAAACAGTGCGTCGTCCATTTGATCCTCTCCAAGACCGCTTAGCTTACCACGGTAACGCTCGCCATTGACGGTACCAGCGGCTCCTTACTCATTTTCGAACAAAAATGGGCATATGATACCGTCATGCAAAAAACCGCACCAAACAGTCACTCGTTGTGGTTGCATCGGCTTCTCCATGACGACGCGTGGATTGTCCGAGCCCCAAATGCGTCAATTTTGATTCCGGTAGAGCCAAGCGATCTTCAGCCCATTCAGTGCAGCGAAAACGCATTGGATGGTCACAAGGCTTCAGTTCTTGGACTGATTGTAATTTATAAGCCTACATACCGAGGTCTTTATGCAAATTACTGCGCAATGAAGTGAGAGAAATGTTAATTTGCTGCGAACGTTGGCTAGTTAATGTTAATGGCTGTTCGAGACACCTTCAGCTACAGCGACAATGTTTTCCACTGAATGCACTGGACGAGCACGTACACGAGTTCTTTTGTCCAATAAGGACCCTGATTGAAGAACTCGTTTCACAAATTGATCAATAAACACACACTATTTTTACAAAATGAAACAATTTTTAATATTCCCAATTTGAGTATTTTTATTCTGTTGTTCGACCTTTTCCTTATCAATAAATAATCAATATTCTTCGAGCTTGAGGTCAGATTTGCTGTTGTTATATTTATTTTCCTCGATATTTCGCTACTCCTTTGTGTAGCATCATCAGGAGATTTAAACAATATTTAACAATTAAAACAAAACAAAAATAACAATTGTGAAAAAAAAAAAAATTTTCACAATTGTTATTTTTGTTTTGTTTTAATTGTTAAATATTGTTTAAATCTCCTGATGATGCTACACAAAGGAGTAGCGAAATATCGAGGAAAATAAATATAACAACAGCAAATCTGACCTCAAGCTCGAAGAATATTGATTATTTATTCCCAATTTGTTTCAAGTGTCGCATACCATTTCTTAAATTTGTAACCTTTGAACAATAATCTGTCACTTTGCAAATGTCAAATTGGCCATTTGCTTCGAAATAACGGGGGACTCAATTTCCAAACCTCTCATGCCCCACCCTTTATTTGGATTTTGCTTAGGTTTAGGTTTGTAATTCTGTGTACGGTTAACCGGTTACGGTTTTGAATGAATCATTATAGAGGCCGGATCAATAAGCCCGTGACTTTTCGAACTTCCCTCGTAGCTATATGAAATTCAATACTGCTCCCATCAAGTACCACCTGTTAATAGACTACTGTCAAATTTTGAACAAGTTCCGTCATTTACTTTGTGTTTAACAGCTGTTCAAAACATACAACCTAGTGTATTTTTTTAAAAATGGAAAAAAGTGAATTTCGAGTTCTCATTAAACATTATTGTTTGCAAAAAAAAACCGCCAATCAAACCAGGGAAAAGCCTGATAAATACTATAGGGACTCTGCACCATCGATTTCAATGGTAAAAAAGTGGTTTACTGACTTTCGTTGTGGTCGCACAAGTACAGGGTGGAGCGCAGTAATTTGCTTATTTGGGAATGAAATAAAAAAATTATGAACCTTAGAAAAATTTATTTTATATTTTAATTATATTGAACAGTAAGGGAATTTGTCAATTACATGGTTTTAAATAGTGTATCTGGCAAATGTCGACATTCGCTCTCTGCATACGTTTTCTGAAGTTTTCATGAACTCTAAGGGTCAATGATGCCTACTCGTGATGTGGGGCACCACACATTGCGTACACATGACACATTCCCTGCTGTTCTCAATGAAGTTACCCACTTTACAATTGATTGCCGTCGATTAACACTTGAGCGTGGGGAAACAGCGAATCGTAAACGAAAAGCACGCTGCACTGCAATGATCGAGTGCGCAATTGAAAAATACGCTTCAACACACAATGACCAATGCATGATGGCAACTGAAAGACAGATGGATACAAATATCCCGTCAGCCACTATAAGCCACGCACACCCTCCACTCTCTTCGACCAACAGTACCGCCACAGCCTACAGTGCAAAAAGCCAATTATCGCGCTCCACCCTGTTGAATTCAATACACTCGAAAATGTCGAAAAAAAATCCACGATATGGTATTGGCCGATCGAAGAGTAAAAGTGCGTGAGATTGTTGATGCCATAGGCATTTCATATGACAGTTTGGTTTCGATTTTAAATGATCAGTTGGGTTTAAGAAAGCTGTCTGCAAGATGGGTGCCGCGTTTGCTCTCAATTGACCATAAACGTAATCGTGTGACAACTTCAAAGGATTGCTTGGAGTTGTTTCCTTGGGCTACGAGTTGGTACCTCATCCACCATATTCTCCGGATTTAGCCCCACTGACTATTTCCTATTTCCAAACTCAAATAAATGGCACGGCGGAAAGAGATTTGGCTCCAAAGTTGAAAATATTGATCAAACAAATGCCTATTTTATGGACCTCGAAAAATCATATATTTGGAAGGCATACACAAATTGGAGAATCGTTGGACTAAGTGTATTGAGCTAAAAGGAGATTATGTTGAAAAATATATTATTTATTTTCCAAAAAAAGTGTGTTTCATTCAAAAAAAAGCTACGGACTTATTGATCCGCCTCGTACGATTAAATAACTCGCGATAATTGTGGCAATGGAAGGAAGCTCTCCCCAATTCCTTCATGGGATGTAATGGGAAACCATTTATTCTTTTTATTTCCCAACATTGCAATATTGATAAACATAGTAGTTGAATCAAATACGAAGGGTTATTGATTTAATCTTTTGCTTTCAACAAACTGGTTTGTTGAATATTTTTCTCATCTATTTTTTCTGCGTATAAGTAGACTAATACTGATAGTAGATCTAATAGTTCTCTCACTAAATTTATGACATTTGGCCTGGTGTGATATGAACATTGGATGTCGAAAAAAATTCCTTCAATAATACCAGATAGAGGCAATGGTTCAAAACAACCAACAAAATAACAATTACGGTATTTCGTTTTGTGTGTTAAAATTACTGTGTTAAATACAACACAAATGTATGCTAACAATAACAGTCAATAAAAAAGTGAAAACACATTTAAATTTCACAGTTTTTGACCAAAACGACATGAAAAATTAAAGTCAGAAGTTATTGTAATTCACCTGGTGTATGTCACTTTTCGTCAAACATCTCTCTACCACTCCGACCGCATCAAGAAGAGTATGAAAGGAAACGTCAGATGAGCGAAATATTCTCTCTAGTATGATTGTCTACATGTTTCAAATGCTCGTACTTGATTTTTTCCGATTTTTTTTCCAATACCCGACCTAGACGAAAATGGGTTCACCCAGTTAAATAAAAAGTGAAAAAAGTAAGAAGAAAATATATTTATAGTATTTATGTACATATATACATAAATTAGCTTGGTGACTGACTGACTGGCTGGGGGATTTATCAGCGCTCTGGTTTAACGGCTTTTGTATGGATATTACTCTTATGGAGTAGACATTAGATAAGAAAGGATTTTTTTAAATTCGAATTGGGGGTAGTAGAAATGGGCGTGGCACAAAATCAGCTTAATTGCAGTTTTTACGAAACTCGTCTTCCTAGTATCATGAAATTTGGTGCGGATTTTCCTTTTAGAAAATTCAAAATATCAAATTCAGGATTTGACGAAATTCCTTTTGGGGCGGTAGCAATGGGTGCGGTACCAAATCAGGTAAAATTAAATTTTGGCCAATCACGTCTTCCTAAAATCATGACATTTGGTACGGATGTTTCGTCTAGGCGGAGCATTAAACTGGAGAAATTAACATTATGGTCAAACGCTTACTTAATACTTATCCGGTCACGAACAACCCCGAGCGGTCAGGGACCTTACAAAACGAAGATAACATATTTCGCCAACCAGTTCGATCTTTTGCCTTATCTCTCCAGTTGGCAATACCAAGTATACGCAGGGATTCGTCAACCTGATCCTTCCAGCGGAGTCTTGGTGTTCCTTCCTTTTCCTTCGAGTTCGGTTTCGAAAACCCTTCGTGCTGGTTCGTCTTCATCCATTCACTGACATGGCCTAGCCAGTGTAATCGCGTTATTTTCATCCGCTTAATTATGTCAATGTCGGGATATAGCTCATACAGCTCATGCTTCATGCGTCGCCGATACTCGCCGTTGTCCACTATAGGTCCATAAATTTTTCGGAGTATTTTTCTCTCGAAGACTCCTACAGATGTTTCGTCTGCTTGCGATAATACCCAGGATTCTGCGCCATAAAGCAAGGCAGGTTGTATGAGAGTCTGGTATAATTGGACTTTTGTTACTCAAGAGAGAGCTTTATCTCTAAAGTGCTTGCTTAGCCCAAAATATCATCTATTCGCAAGCACAATTCTCCGCTTGATCTCAAGGCTGACGTTGTTGTTTTTGTTTGCGGCAGATCCGAGGTATATAAATTCGTCCACTACCTCGAAGATATAACGGTTATCAACGTTGACGCTTTGGTCTAATCGCGTGGAGGCCCTGTTCGTTGAAACCATTAATTTTGTCTTCTGTTTTTGAGCTTTTTCGCATTAGCTTATTTTGTTTGTTTATATTTTGTTATTACTTGACAGCTTTCTTGGAATATTCAAATAAAAATGTCATCAGTGTTGCCTTTTCTCGCATTGATATACCGAGACACCTTTTACTCACAAATCGAGAAACGATGGAATTTTTTGTTTCATACTTAATGTGATGCCGTTTTCGGTTCGAGTACTACAGAAACGAGGTACTGTTTCATGTACTCTAAAACTGTCTCTGATCTACATAAACGGTAAACATGAACCGATATACCTAACTATATATACATTAGGGTGTGTCAATTTGTATCGGATATCGCATTCAAAAGCTATTCAAACATTAACACAGGTATCTCTTCACTAACATGCTGTAGATGACCCACTTTACACAGTTATAAAACATGAATCGTGTGGAGTTTCGACCTAAACTAAACCCCATTATAACGCCAGCGACTATAGAATATAGCGTTAAAATTTCATCGCTATCGAAGAATATCAAGTTTCAAAATTGTGGCTTTTGGGTCGATTTTTTACGCTAATATACAAATTTGTCTCGTCTACATTAGATCCGGGGTTCGGTCCCTACTTTGACCACCTTAAATTTCTGTCGGCGCCGGTTACCTCGCATCGGGCTATCGAAGGCCGCCTTATAATCGACAAATATATGACAGGTGTCGATTTATTTTTCTTGGTCTTCCTATTTTTCGTCTTCCTTCGAGTTCGGTTTCGAAAACCCTTCGTCCTGGTTCGTCTTCATCCATTCACTGACATGGCCTAGCCAGCGCAATCGCGTTATTTTGATCCGCTTAAATATGTCAATGTCGGGATATAGCTCATACAGCTCATGGTTCATGCGTCGCCGATACTCGCCGTTGTCCACTATAAGTCCATACATTTTTCGGAGTATTTTTCTCTCGAAGACTCCTACAGATGTTTCGTCTGCTTGCGATAATACCCAGGATTCTGCGCCATAAAGCAAGGCAGGTTGTATGACAGTCTGGTATAATTGGACTTTTGTTACTCAAGAGAGGGCTTTATCTCTAAAGTGCTTGCTTAGCCCAAAATAACATCTATTCGCAAGCACATTTCTCCGCTTGATCTCAAGGCTGACGTTGTTGTTTTTGTTTACGGCAGATCCGAGGTATATAAATTCGTCCACTACCTCGAAGTTATAACGGTTATCAACGTTCACGCTTTGGTCTAATCGCGTGGAGGCCCTACTCGTTGAAACCATTAATTTTGTCTTATCCTCATTTACCACCAGTCCCACTTTTCCTGACTCCTTCTCAATTCTCGAAAACACCGCAGTAACTTCTCTAACGGTGCGTCCAATGATATCAATATCATCAGCATACGAGAGCAGCATATGACTTTTGCTGCTGATGGTTTTATTCATGTTGACAGCAGCTTTTCTCAGAATAATCTCTATTAAGATGTTAAAGAGATCGCACGATAGGGTGTCACCTTGTCTGAGGCCTCGCTTAGTTTCAAAAGGTTCGGTAAGATCCTTACCAACTTTCACTGCGGATTTGGTGTTCGTCAGGGTCATTCTGCAAAGGCGTATGAGTATGATTGCAGGAATACCAAGCTCAGACATTGCTTCGTAGGGTTTCCCCCGTATCGGGCTATCGAAGGCTGCCTTATAGTCGACAAATAGATGATAGGTGTCGATTTGTTTTTCGTGGGTCTTCTCCAGGATTTGGCGTAGCGTGAAAATCTGGTCGGTTATCGATTTTCCAGGCCTAAAGCCACACTGGTATGGTCCAATCAGGTCAGTGATAATCGGTTTTAGTCTTTCGCACATTATGCTTGATAGAACCTTATATGCTATGGATAAAAGGCTTATTCCACGGTAGTTGGCACAGATACTCGGGTCACCTTTTTTAAATATGGGACATAGTACACTGGGACTCCAATCGCCGGGCATGCATTCATCTAACCAAATTTTGCCAATGAGCTGATGCATGCACCTTATCAGCTCCTCGCATCCAGCCTTAAACAGCTCCGCCGGTAATCTATCGGTTTCTGCGGCTTTATTGTTCTTAAGCCGGGCAATAGCTGTTCTGACCTCGTCTTGGTTAGGAGGGGGGCAATCGTCGTCGTCGTCCAAATTTAGATCGATTGTCTCGTCATTGGATATCTTTAATTATCCTTTAATTATCAAATTTAATTCAAAAATTTTAAATTTGGGATATTTCGGAACTAAAAAAAGGGGCGGTAGAAATTGGCGTGGCGCTAACTGAGAGACCAAACGAAATTCCCCAGAATCATAAAATTGGGTGAGGATGTTCCTCTAATGCCAATTACTTAATTCCTTAATTCCAATTACTTAATTCTTAATTCTTAATTAATAAATTACTTAATTCGCTCTTTGAATTACTATTCTGAATTTTCCTGTTTCCACTACACATACATAATTCGATCCGACAGTTGTTTACTTTTTTTATTTGTTTTGTTTCAATAATTTTTAGAATGGTAACAACAAAAAATGAGTAAATATTTCTGGATATCCAACAACCTTTCTGTATTTAATTTCGTCTCCTCCATTAACTTTGCACTGGTCAATGGTCTTCTGGAGTAATTTACTTTTTAGCATCCGTTGTGTATTGTTAAATGGTTTAAATTTATTTTTCTTTGTTTTGCTTGTTTCTGACAACCATTATTATAAACTTTCGATAAAAACTAGAGAAGGCAATGATTTGTTATGATTATGATTTGTCATAAGGTAAACCAACTTGAATTACCTACAAACAAGGTAATTCGCTGTCAAAATTTTGAATGGTGAATTACGTAATTCGATTTGTAATTGGAAATTGAATTATGAATGAGAGAGCGAATTACGAATAATTCTACAAGGCATTAACAATAAAACATACCATTAGAATTCAACAAATAAATTCATAATTCTTTGGAATGTCATTTAGGTAGAAATGGAAATTACACTGTGATAGTTCAAAAACATAACAAGCAGGGTATCCAGTGGGTAAACCTAATTGGAGAACGCTGAATCCTTTGGTGATAACCGTTTTTTAGTTTGGCTGTTGTTTTTGAGATATTTGAGAGATCGAAAATTATTGTTACAAGTACCTAAAAAATTCAATTTTTCACAATTTTCTACTATATAAAAACAAATAAATAAATGGTTTCCCATGACATTCCAATGAAGGGATTGGGGAGAGCTTCTAAGATATTAGCTAATTAGGGGCGGTAAAATTAGGCGACACAGTGAATCAAAGTAATACGCAAATAAATACTTTTTTTATTACGAAATATGACAATTTATCAGCAAGAACTTTTGAAAGTGCAGACATGTTGATAGTAAATGCTACGGTTTTTAAAGGAAAATTGATAATAATGGCAACAGTATATTTGCCGAAGATACAAATTCAATGCGGTAAAATTTCACTAGATACTTTTATATATATTACTGTATATCCGCGCACAAAGTAGCGCGCATTTTTTAGTTTGTACATAAATATAGAAAACATATAATTTTCTTTGTCAGTAAATCATTGAAAGCTTTAACACACTTGTATTTATATATACAAATAAACAAAATAATATAGGAATAAAATCACACTGATAGCGAAATAGTTAGAAAAAAAGAACACTCTGTTAATCTTTATAATTTACTGCAATTCGCCTTTTGCAGTTGAACTAATTTGATAGAGGAAAAAACTTTTTTTTTCGAGGAATTGTACTATTATTATAAGAACTATTATTATAAGAACCAACTGCGCTTGTTTTCCTAACAATAGTAAAGATATTTGGACGATCTCGAGTAGTCAAGAGAAAAAATTCATATTTTCTGTAAATCTGAAAAACTTGGCTTCAATGCATTGAAAAAGCTGGTATATTGAATTTTTACAAAACCAGCATTTGGTTTTACAAATAAAAACTGGTTTACCAGTTATTGATTTCGGTTTTGAACACTCTATTAGCAACCCTGTACCTCGTTTCTGTAGTTCTCGAATCGAATAAGTTTTCACATGAAACATGTGAATTGAAACAAAAACGCTACGAGTCGGTACTAAAAATTGTTTCCCACATGTGACCGTTTCTACAACATTTGTTTTGCGAGAAATTTCTGGGACATACTGTTTTTTTATGCTTATTGGAAAAATGCGAGAAAAGCTGGTTCTAAAAAGTAGGGAGTCGAAAAATTTAAAATTTGAAACGTCAAAAATACTCAGAAATTAAAAGGGTGCGATATTTTGGTATTGTTTATCAAAAGGCTTTATAGTTGTGACAACGAATCTCTTCTCTGTGTGTAAGAACATAAATTTTCTTCTGCCAAAAGTAACGAGTCAAGGATTATTGTAATATATCAACATTGAAAACGGCACAGTGGTATGGTGACTACTTTATGTTTTCTCAATTCTTTTTATTTATTTTAATTTTTTTATGTTTTTTTGTCTTGTTTTGAAGCAATTGTTCATTTTGAATAATTTTTAATATCAAATATTAAAATGTTAAAATTCAAAAATTAAATTGTCCGAGCTTTTGGTCGTGTTTATTAATTAATTATATTTTTCGATATTTCGCTACCCTTTGGATAGCATCGTCAGGAAGATATATTATTAATAAGAAATGAAAAACAATTGACAAAAAAATTTTTTCATGTTATTTGAAAAAACAACAATAACGAAAAATTAAACAATTGAAGAAATTTTCTTGTCATATGAAAAATAAATTAAATCAAACAACCGGATATATTAAAAATGTTACATAGTGACAAATTTAATGATACATCAAACAATTTTCGGTGAAATAGCAAGAAAACTGTATTTACCATTTTCTAAATGTCACTTTTGCCCGCCCAAAATGGGACCTTTAGAGATAGCGTCAATTTAGTGAGAAAGTAAATTTTTTTGTTTAATAACTCTTGTTTTTCTCAGCAAGTTTAAAAAAGTTAGTAGGGTTCAAAAATGCTTACTAAACTTTTATACTTTTGAAAATGAAAACCGATTCAAAGCCACTGTTCGTCGCCCACTTTTTTTTTTTAACAGAAATGTTGATTTGCCAAGTAACAAATTCAAACCAAAATTCAAATCACTAGCTCTGAATTGGTTACAAAATACGAATTTTAGATAGTTACCCTAGCATAGTAGAATGGAATACTGTGCGTGGGTGGTGCAATCTTGTGCGCCAATCTTGCTCAGTAAAAAATGGGCTTAGTGTCGGAGACACTATTGAGTATTAGGCCATGAAAAAGTTTTTTAAAATACCGTTCGGAACCGGTGTAAATCTGTAGGTCCCAACCAGTGAGGATAAGACTGGAAAGCACACAGCTGTAGAACACATAGTGAGAAAATCTCTCCAACTCCTTCATGGAAGTTAATTTTTTCTCCATTGTTTCTCTATTATTCTCCTCTTAAATTCAAAACCTGGATCATATTTCCTGTATTACTTCCATTCCAATATTCCTAAATAAGTGTAAAATAAGTTATTTAATTTTACATGTTTCCAAATAAATCCTTGGTAAAAAGTCAACCATAATACCGAATTTTTTATTCTTACATTCTGTTGGAATAAAAAAATGTTTCCTATTACAATCAAGTGTAGATGCCCGGTTGGATGATGTAAAATTCAAAATTGCATTACAAGTGACTTTTACAATTGACCGAAAATTACACGAATAAAGTTTTATTATTTTCCCGCATTTTTTTCTTGTAAATATCTTAGAAAATATGTCAAGGTAAATGAGTTGATTATTTATTTTACATTTATTTTTGTATCGGAAATGTAAACAAATGTACGAGTGAGTACTTGTACTCGTATGTAGTAATGAAACACTTGTTGAATTATTATCCCAACCCTCCCCTACCCCCCTCCCTTCCCTTCCAACTGCCGGGTAATAGTAAATATTTTTACCGACAAATTTTCTTTCATAAGTGTGGTAAAAGGGGTGTGATGGGACAACCCGGGGCAACACAACAACGCGAGCGCGAAATGAATATTTGACAATAGATTAAAATGTGATGTTATAAATTATTGTGAATGTTGGCGATTAATGTGAGATGTCTGGTATTAATTTATTGTGAATATGGAAAACATTTGAATTCGAATCTAAAAAAATCGAACAAGAGTATTTGTTTACCATCAACCATACGCTCCTTGGTCTTTGTGTATTTACACTTTAGTTTATTTCCGGATGAAGTCGTTGCTGACGATGTGTTGGTGGCGGGGTCTGTCGATGAAGGCGTCTTTGCGGCCGTTGACGATGATGAAGAAGATTTCTTCAGTATTGAAGACATTTTTAATATATAAAATTGTTTTTAATTTTTCTGATATAGAAATAGCAATATCACAACACAATTTCGCTGTTGTTTTAATCTTTTCTTTTTAATTTATTTTGGTTGTCGCTTTTCTCTCTCCCCCTACAATTTTATAAATAGAGATTATTTTTATTTCTTTTCTGAATTTAATATGTATATTTAATTTAGCTTTTAAAATATAGTAGATGTGTTAAATAAATTTAATTTATATTAATTTTGTTGTTGTTTTTTGCATTAATTTTTTGCTTATATTTTCCTAAGAATAATTTTATTTTTGCATTTGTAGGAATTAGGAAATTTGAATATCAACAATTAATTAACTATTCACATGGTTTGTAAAACTTATCATGCCGTCACTCGAAGACGGGGTGTTGTCAGTTTTATTTTCTGGTCGGTTGATAATTTGTGTCTTGT
The DNA here is from genome assembly GCA_963931995.1 of Phaonia tiefii. Lineage (NCBI taxonomy): Eukaryota > Metazoa > Arthropoda > Insecta > Diptera > Muscidae > Phaonia > Phaonia tiefii. Next base: position 92,418,205 of record OZ008367.1, read on the forward strand.
CTTCGTATTAGAATCCTTTTCAGATAATTGACAATTTATGCCACTCAAACACGGCAGAATACTTGGTGTAATTGTATTTTCCGTTTACTAAACACTCGATATATATCATTTATTTTTTTTTTGTAATATTTTTCAAAATGCACACACAATTTTGAACAAAATTATTTTTTAGACGTGATGTTGGTAATGAACTTGAACTTTTTCTTTTTGACTTTTTACAAATGATTTGTTGTGTTTTACACACCGAAACACTCAAAATTCCACCTGATTTACTTGGTTTGTTTTTGTAAAATTTGTATTTAGTCGTTATTTCCCGCACTTTGACAATCCGATGATTTTGAAATCTTTCTATTGCGATACTTTCAACACGCACTCATCTCGACGACTCGTGGGTTGTTTGAGAAATACGTTCGGTCGGTCGGCCGGTGGTGGTGCGTTTTTTGCTTCTACGATTCGCGAATCCGAAAATATTAAGGCACCTCAAAACTCTATGTTGGCACACAAACTGAATAGAAAATGTTGAATTTTCATTGCCCTTGAATTTTCATTTAGTCTAGATCTCTTTGTTGGTGTTGCTGTTGTTGTTGCTCGTGCTCTAGCAATTCTCAAAAAGTACAATAAACATTTGCAATTCTCTCCAAGAGATTCAAAATTATTTGTGAATGAGTTGAGGAGGATTGTTGTTCGAGAATTTTATTTGCTGATTTGAAATTTTCAATTCAATGTTTTGAAATGAATTTGAATTTAATGTTTCTTTGCAAATGAATGAAATAATTTAGTTTAATTATTTAATTTCTACAATAAATTCATGTGATTATTAGTTTAATTATGAACTCTCTCATTTAACATTGACCGTGATCAGTTAGTTGTGTGAAACTCGTTGTTCTCTAAGAGCTCTCAATTGAAAACGAATCTTTTGCGTTTGAAATCTATACACAAACACTGTTTACGGGATCAAATTTGAAAATTTTTTAAAGGAAATATTGTAAGATATACAAAAAAAATCATCCCTGTAAAATGAGATATTTGATTTGGCTCCATTCCTAGAGGTTGAGAACTGACAAAAAACCATTTAATGTTTTAAGAGTATAACCTTCCACATCTCCCGACTTAGACGCTCCAAACTTCTTCCTGTGGGGCTATTTGAAGTCCAAAGTTTATGTCAACAACTAGCTACGACCATGTAAACCTTTTGGTTACACCGCTTGCTTATATATTCGCTTGTGTTGTATGAAGCACTTAGCGAAGACTTAGTGAGAACTTAGCGCCGTGAATCATTTTCGCTAAGTTTAAACAAATTCTTTTTTACATCTTTTACCGATTTCAACCCTTATTAATATTTTTGAATATAATGACATATCGCTAAATAGCCGTTTTCTTTGGAACTTAGCAAGCGACAATCACTTGCTTGTAACAAAAAACACGACTAATATTCGACATGAACATAATGAAAACATTACGAAAAGTGATAGAAAATGCTGCAAAACGGTCACATTGCGCCATTCGATATCAAATTCCACAAGTGATCAAAGCAAAATTTGCACGGTTCAACCTAAACGGAAACTCATTTCACGGCAACTAATTTGTGTTTATTTTTGTGTTATTACCTAAAAGCATTAGGAAGGTTTAAATTGTCCACCCTGTAGATTAAGATGTTTGAAAAATCATAGAATTGTATAGGGTCTCTTAAAATATTGCTGTTTCGGGGTTCGGTGTTCCAATATAAGTTTGTTGCCACCCTATTATTTGTTAAAAGTTTGGTTGGTTGTAGGATCTTTTCGAAATGAGCTCATTGTGGCAACACCCATACATTAAATTCTGGTCAGATCGTTATAAACTGTATTGTATCTTTTGATGCAATTCCATTTCCGATGTTCTTTTTGTTTCATCGATCTTTAAAAGTTTCAGTTTTTCAATCACTATCATTTTTCCCCATCATAAATAATTTTTAAAAGAACAAGTTTGTAAAGAAGAAGTGAAATTTATTATTTCGATGGTTGGGAATATAGCTATTTCGATGCCCATCAAGACATCAGCTCCCTTCTCCACAAGCATTTAGGTATATCATCACACACAATAAGGATAAACAATTCTCAAATTAACGGGAATTGTTTCAACAACATCTACTAGTGTGAAAAAATCGAAAACAATACTCTACCGAAATAATCAATATTCACAACTTCTTCTCTATGTAGGCTTTCATTGAAAGCCAATGCATACACTGAAAGAAAAAACTTCATCAGATCTATGAATTTCTTCATCAATTTGATGAAACATTTCCTCAACCTACGACACATTTCATTGAATTGATGAAGAACATTTCATCAATCTTTCATCCATATTTCGTTAATAGTTTATGTTGATTCGACGACAACGTTCCATCAGTTAAAGTACACTTTTCATCAATTTGATATAAATTTCGCATCAAGTTGAAGTAAATGTTTCAACATTTTGATGTAAATTATTCATTAATTTGCTGTACATTTGCCGTCAATTAAATGTAACGTTGTCATCAATTTGATGTAAGTTTGTCCTCAATTTGATGTAAACTGGTCATAATTATACCCTCACCCATATATATCATTTACATAATAGGTAAAAAATGTAACACATAGAAGGAACCATATTAGACCCTTAGTATCTTTGGACGAAATTCGTTTAATGACTTTTTAAGATGCCATGTCCGTCTGTCTGGCTGGCTGGCTGGTCAACACGATAACTGGCATAAATCTTTACAGATCACAATGAAATTTTGTCAGTAACTATTATTTACCAATATTGAGTTTCGACACATTTAGCACAAAATCATATTTCTTTCAAACCTTTCTTCTGGTAGATGTGATTAGCTTCCACTCACACACCGGCTAATAATCTGTAAATGCCTACTGAACTGGAGGAAATGGTACCTCCCATACAAAACAGGGTGTTCGTCAGGGTTGCCAATCCGATAAATCGCGTGAAACACTTCCATCCTTAATGACATTAGGTATAAGGCTTCATGTTATCAAACTCCAATCACCGATTAAAACAAGGGTGATTTTGCCACGCCCATTATGGTACCTCCCATACAAAAGTTGTTTGGCCGTCTGGTTGTTCGGCACGAGAAGTCCAGCAAAACAGAACCAAGAAACGCACAATCTTCAAACTGAAAACGTTAGCATTGAGTTAATGAAATTTGTCATCAATTCAATGAAGAACAATTGATGAACATTTATCATCGATTAGATGTAAAGATTTTCTTTCAGTGCATGAGCGAAAACTCGAATTCGGGTACGGATTTATAGTTTGCAAGAGACTGCGATACCTGAATCTGAAAAATGTGAAAGAAACGCATAATCTTCAAACTGAAAAATGTTTTCATTGAGTTAATGAAATTTGTCATCAATTCAATGAAGAACAATTGATGAACATTTATCATCGATTAGATGTAAAGATTTTCTTTCAGTGCATGAGCAAAAACTCGAATTCGGGTACGGATTTATAGTTTGCAAGAGACTGCGATACCTGAATCTGAAAAAGGGGAAGAAATGCACAATCTTCAAACTGAAGAACGTTCTCATTGAGTTAATGCAATTTGTCATCAATTTAATGAAGAACAACTGATGAACATTTATCATCGATTAGATGTAACAATTTTCTTTCAGTTGGCAAGAGACCGCGATACCTAGTTTCAAGGTTCAACCCAGTTAGTGAACGCATATCCACAATTTGCACAAAGTGGCATATTTCAACTTCTTGTTAATTTGCGTGCAAACACCGAAAGCGGATTAAGGCGATGAGGCCAAAGAATCATTTTATGAACGTCTGGAGGAAGTATACGAACGTTGACCTCCGTGACCATGACATTAAGATTATGGTAGGCGATTTTAATGCAAAATTGGGAAGGAAAAGTGTGTTTCGACTAGCCATAGTTAATCACTGTCTACATGATACCACCTTCGAAACTGAAATTAGACTGATCGACTTAACCCCTGCAAAGAACATGGTAATTAGTAGCACACGATTCCAGCATAACAAAATATATATGGCAACATGGTTATCTCCTGATCAGAGAACTAAGAACCAGATTGATCATTTTCTAGTATATTTAATTTTTTCAGCTAGTGCGAGAATAAAAAAGAACAGAAGTTGTTTTAAGGTATTCCCACTGCTCCTTTGTGTTGGAATTTAACCATCCAAATTCCAAATTAGTTATCATATGTTCAAATATTTTTTGCTTTTTTGATTTTTCTGTAAGATTTAGGAAAAATTAATTGAAATACATAACAAAAAGATTTAATTATTATCGTTTCCACTTAAAATATAAATTCTTAATTTCTTAAGAAACAATATATAGACGACTCTCTACTGTATAGTCAGCATAATAGAAAACTCTCTTGAGAATAAGGTCTTCGCTCTAATTGGGAAGCTTCTGGTGAATAAATCCGACAAAGCTGAATGGGGTGGTGTTACAATTGCGAGGATCGTTAACAGAGGGACACCGCAGGGGGAGTTCTGTCTCGACTATTATGGTTAACTTCTGTCAATGAACTGCTTCTTGAATTGGACAGAGCCGAATGCCAGGTCTTTGCCTATGCCAATGATATTGCTATCATTTACTTAGCATTCGTACAACCAGCCTACTTAGTCTGATTTCGAACTGGACCGCTAACAACGGACTATCACTAAACCCACTTAAAACCAAGCTTAACTTGTTCTCTCGGAAATATAAAATACCCGCATTTGAACTGCCGTCAGTTAATGGGGTGGAATTACAGTTGACGGAAATGGTCAAGTATCTGGGAATAATTCTCGACATAAAACTGTCTTGGAAACCGAATGTGGAGGAGAGGGTGAAAAGGGCGTCTGTTGCTCTTTACTGCTGCTGATCACCATGTGGATTTATACGGCAATAGTCAGACCAATACTTCTCTTTGGCACCGTAGTTTGGTGGAGGGCCCTCCAAAAACAAATATATTCTGAATTCCTTGATGAAAATTCAAAGATCAGCACTGATTAGCGTTAGTGCGGCAATGGGCACGACGTCAGGCACTGCACTTAGTGCTATCCTGCTATATCATGGCCGAATCGGCACCGCTACATACCTGGTGAGAATCAGAGATTGTGGCGTTTTGATATCGGGGCATTCCGGACACACTGAATTACTACACCGGATCAATTCTATTCCCATAAAAACGGACTACCTTCTACCAGCGACAAATCTTAGGACTTATATTCCGAACAGGAATACCTGGGAAAAGTCACTGGAAGGGGCACCAGTAGTATCAGATTTTTCACGGATGGAACAAAGTTGGACGAGCAAGTAGGCTATGGGGTCCATTCACCGGACCTAAATGTAAATATCTCCTTCAAGCTGCGTGATCACTGTAGTGTATTTCAGGCGGAAATTACCGCCATACTGGAGGTTGCTGAACTACTGAAAAGTAGTGTCACAACCCTCCGGAGAATATGTATCTACACAGACAGCCAGGCTGCCATAAAATCCCTGGAAGGCATGTTTGCTACGTCCCTGACGGTGAAAGAATACCACTCATAGGGTGATGGCAGATTATTTTGACATCAGGCTCATTTGGGTACGGGGACACAGCGACATTCCAAGCAATTGCGTAGCGGATGCGTTAGCTAGACCGGGCACTACGGCAGAGGTTCTTCCGGCAAAAGAAGGTGTTAATATACCAATCTCTACCTGCCGTTTGCAGATCAGGCAGGGTGCCGATAATCTGTTCAAGGACAAGTGGAGACTTACTTCAACTTGCAAACAAGCCAGGGTTCTCTGGCCACAGGTGGACAGGAAGAGGACTAGGCAACTGCTTAACTTGCCGAGAGGCAGGTTATCCACAATGATGGGAACACTTACGGGACAGTGTCTTGTAGGAAAACATGCCCTTAGATTGGGACATAGAAATTCCACTCTCTATAGATGCTGCATGAAAGTGGACGAGGAAACGACGAAACACCTTCTCTTGGATAGCCCTGCTCTGGCAGGACTGAGAAGTAGGATATTCGGAACACATCTAGTTAGCACCGTAGCCCTGCAGGATATTCGTGTAGGTCGTATAGACAAATTTATTGAAAGGGCAAATTGGCTGGACGTCTAGTCAATAGTTGCTATGGAGGAAACTGCAGGTATCACAATGGGCTTCTTTGCAGCCTTTTCAACCAACCAAGTCCCTTGACCCTCTGGGTTGGTTGCGGCAACCTAAGTAAACAAGTAAATTTTTACCGAAAGTCCTTAAATTTTTTTCTATAAATAAATTTGGAGTTTTTTCCAAATGGTTCTATTTTCCTTCTAGAAACAGTGTACCCCCTTCTAGGTCCAACTGTCTATATACATATCTGTATGTACATCTCTCTATAAAAATGTGGGTGTTTAATTTGCCCATTTTTTTTGTTTCTTGGACTTTTTTGTTTTTTCATTTGTTTATTTGCTCGTTTTCCTATAAAAATCTCATTTCGCAAAGTATTCAAAAGAGAAAGAAGAAGAAATATTCGGAAAAATCGAAATGTTTGTGTATTGTTCCACCTTGTAGTATTCTAACAAGTATATGTGACAGCGATTTGTGGCTATAGACGAATATCCCATGGATCGTTCGTCTCAGACTCGGCATGTCTGTTCATCTATCCGTATAGCTGGCGTTGGTGTGGGAAATGGGTTCATCTCACTTGATGAAAATATAATTTGTGACAATGTCATTGTTGTTCTTCTTTGCCAATATTATTGTTGTTGCCGATGCCGATGCTGTTGTTTGTGTTTTTGTTTTCAATCGCTGCGGTTGTGTGCTTGTGCGTTCTCAATTCGACAAGAGATTTCCCTCGCCATCGTCCAAATGTTCATACGAAAATGATGAGTTTTATTTAGCCAAATTAAAAAGAAATCATATGTATTTATCTACATTATTATTTGAAAAAAAATAAACGAAAAAAAGAAGAAAACACAAACACTTTACTGATATAGATTTTTGCGATTTGAAGATTTTGAGGTCGATTGATGATATTAGATGGATATGTATGTGGATATAGTCAACTTAACAGTTTTTGATATATACAGTTAGCTGCGAGACTATTAGTACAAAAGCTATTGTAAGGGTTAAAATGCTTTAAAAGCAATAGTTCATATTAAAAATTGAACATATATTAGGGTATACTGAAAGCTTTATTTTGAGGGCGAATCTCAAACTATCCGTACTTAAGAGCTGATTACAGGAAAGTTAAACTTTTTCGGCGTGTTAATTTTGACTCCGTTCCGGCGGTTCAAAACCCCATTTCTAGAGTATTTTCCCAAAAAAATTGGAAATTTTTTGGAAGACTGTTTTTTTTTTACAATAATCGTTTGACAAATAATTTATTTAAATTTCATATCGAATCATATATAATGAAAATTATTTAATGGTTTAAACGTATGACAGGATTTCAACAAAAAAAATTCGAAAAAGATGAAAAGATTATTATTGAGAACTCTAATTTGGGACTTTTTTATTCAAAGGAATGTGGTTGACCAAAATTATACTACTCCATTGGTTTAAAGGCTTTTCCAAAAACACAATTTTTGAGGCATTGCAAAGAAAAATCCAGATATTTTTCAAAAGTACGATTCGAACGCCGAGGGTTGGCAAGTATGTAATAGTGAAATATATATATTGTTACGGATTTTTAAATTTTCCTTTTCAGTTTTCTCTATTCTACTCCACTATTATCGTTACCCTTTACCAATCTAATTTCTGACTGATTCCAGTTTTGGTACCAATCGAATATTTATACCATTTCTGCCGTTTCCAAACCCATCTCGTGGTAAAGCCCCGTATTCAGTTCTTGCGAAGTTTTTGTGAGAATTTTTGTCATTTATCTCCATACGGAAATGTTTGCTGTAGAGAGTTACCACCTATCTCTGATTTACCATGCAAATACGAGTATTTCATTTATAATTCCTCTACGCACTCCATTTTATTTTTAAAATACGTGGAATTTCTTCTGGGTGTTATAATTATCAAAATGTCAAAATTCCAGCCCCAAACAATTATCAAGCAATTTATTTTCGTACGAATAACTTTAGCAACAACCCTGCAATTAATTTTGCCTACGAACTCTTCGCAACGAGCTGAGTACCAAGCAAATGAAAAGTGAGCGAAATTTTGTCAGACTGTTATTGCGATATTATCAAATATTTGTGGTGAATTGGTATGAGGTAGCTTTTCATCACGCTATAACGACATACATATAGGTGCAATTAATATCAAGTTGCAATACATCCTATAAGTACAAAATTCGTCGACTTACATAGTGTGTCATATAAATCCGTGTTGAATTCGTGACAGACTCGCGCCTTCGAACATTTTGTCCGAAACGGACGTCAGTTACGGACACATAACGAATATAGTTTTTTCTACTTTTTTGGATCCGACTTTTGTAAATAAAATAGATTCGAGACCGAACCATTTTTATAAATTTTTTCGGATTCGAAATGGATTTGTTCTGATATTTAAAAAAATGGTATCCCATAGCATTTCATGAAGGGATTGAGGAGAGCTTCTCACAATCAGTGGCCTATGAGCTTTCTAGTTTTTTATATTCACTGATTGGGACCTACAGTTTTACACCGGTTCCGAACCCTTGTTCTCCTGTAAAAGAGCCGCACACACTAACAATTGCACCACCGACGGCCACTCTGATATTTATAAGATATTTAAAATTAAAATAGTTAATGACTGTAGTAACTATATGTTCTAACCTAATCCACTGAAATTTTTACTCATATTATATGTGTTTGTGTTTTTAGCAACACAGTGTTGAATCTGCGATATTTCATTTTTTTTGCAGAAATGTCTGCCACCAGAAGGAAGGAGCTAGTACTGGTTGGAAAAAATAGTATTCACACTCCAAAAAGACGTACAAAATGTCGAGGGGAATATTTACTCAACGATAATTTTGCCTAATTGGATAAGTCAAATATACAGGGTGGTTCAGTCACGACTGGACATTTTTAACGTAACCTGCACCGGAATTTTACAACTTTTTACCGATACAAATTGGCAAAATTTATAAAACGACAATACAAAATTTCTGAATTTTGGTTATTTAACTACCGATGTTTAACGTTTACAAGTTCCAGAACTCCGGTACCGAAATCGAAAATAAATTTTCCCTGAAAGTAGATGTAGGTAGGGCTAATTGTACTGACAGCTTATCCAAATAGGCAGTCATCGTTGATTAAATTTTCCTTGGAATGCTTTGTACTCCTTTCTGAATTGTGAATACTGTTCATTGTCGTATGCATTTCGGCTAACATGCCAAAAGGAAGGTTTGAGAGCTCCGTGATTTTGTGGACATGCCTCGTAATTAGTTAAAAATCAACACTGCTTCTGTCAACTAACATCTACAAATTTATTATATAATTTCATTTCATTTCATTTACTTATAATTTCATTTAGTTTATGTTTAACAGACATAGAAAGCAGGCAACCTGAATTTCGTGTGCCCACACATTAGATTTTGTGTAAAAAGCCCCATCACTATGGGGACTCTGTACCAGAAATTAGAATGGTTTAACAGTGGTTTATTGAACTCATTTGTGGTAGTACTAGCACAAGTAACTCCAAACGTTCAGGTCGCCCAAAAGACGTCGTCATCCAGGAAATCATCGATAAAATCCATGGAATGATATTGGACGATCGAAGAATGAAATTAGACAAAGTCATTTTACATGTATATTTGGACGTGATGACTCACTGGTGCGCAAGTTGGAACACCGGCATTTGGCGAAGAAAAAGGTGATCTTCCACCATGACAAGGTACAGGTATATAGTCGCCATGGCAAAAATCCATTAATTGGGCTACGAATTGCTACCTCATCAGTCATATTCCCCGGACTTAGTCCCCATTGACTAATTTCTATTTTAAAACAAGAAGAACCGGCTCGTTGGTAAGAAATTTGGGTAGAATGAGAGGTCATCACTGAAACAAACGCATATTTGACATCCTTGAGAAAACATATTATTTTAACGAATAAAAAAATTTAAAATACGGTGGATGAATGGACGAAAGATGTCGAGCTAAAAAGACCCTATGTTGAGAAATTGAACGGATTTTGTCGAAAAAATACCTTTTATTCAAAAAGTCTGGGAGTTGTCAATCTACCTGGTAATTGTGATGTCATTATTTCTGAAACTTACATCTAAATCGGAGTTGGAAGATATGTCTTATATCAATTGCACAACTTATATCGGGAAACACGTGATGAAATCATTCGTTGGCAAATGTCTTTGGTTCCTGTCTGATGGGTGCAGTAACCTTAGTGGGCAATTGAAAAACTGTACACGCAAAAAAAAAAAACGTTTATTGCTGGGTTGCCGCAACAATACTTTGATTGATTTGAATTAATTTATTAAACGCAACCGTTCATGTAGTTCTCCCAAACAAACTGATATATCGCAAATATATATCATGTTGTTTTGCAAACGAGTTCTCGTTTGCATCAAACGCGTACAAAATTTCATTTGCGATAACTGAAATTAGCCATTTTTCTAATGAGAGCTCAGATTACGAAGAACATAAATTTCTCTCATTCTCTCATTGTATACACAGTCTTATCCACTCGTTTGGCATACACACTCAGGCATACACATAAAAGTGATCACCCACTCTATTGCTTCTACCTTGTCAATATATCTTGGATGGGTTTGCTGCGTTTTAGTTGTTATTTTAATGCAAGGCGAGACAATCTTTTTTTAAAACAAACTATGGGTAAACCCAAAATCATAAGAGTTGGATTTTAAAACAAGAAAGAGCTTACGGAAGCCATAAATAAAAGTTTTAATTACAACTCGGTTGCTGCAACTGAAAGAACAGTTTATGGAACCATTTTTCGCTTCTCGCAAACGTTTTTTCAGCTTTAATTTTACATATCTCGTGTTTCAATTCTCGCAAACGTTTTTAGGTAAGAACAACTAGAACTCAGTTGCTGTAACCAAAAAAAAACAGTTGGCGGAACCGTTTTTTGTTTCTCGCAAACGTTTTTTCAGCTTTAATTTTACATAACTCGTTTGCCTCAAACATTTTTCGGATCTCCCAAACGAAATGACATGTATGGATCAACAGAAGTTCGTTTCCTCCCACTACAGTCCCCAAACGAACTTCAGTTATCTGAGATTTCGTTTGGGAGGAATGAGTTTTTTTTTGCGTGTAGTTTTGTAATTTTTTGGTGTAATTTCAGTTGTGTAAAAGTTCTTTAAAAACCGGAAAAACCTATTAATCGACTTTAAATAACCGATGGAACCGGTTTTTCGAGAGTAGCAAATTTTGAAAAACCAACATATGGTTAACCGGTCAAAATTCGGTTAGACGGTTTCGGTTTTGAATACACCAATCCGGAGGGAATGTGTTCCCGAGACTTAAAATTAAAAAGAAAGCAGGGGAACCAGTTGCTTAAAACCCCATTTAATGGCTCCACGTTTCTTTCATTATTTCACTGTATTATGTCTTTCTGTTTCTATATTTCAATATGAATCTTAAATCCTTACACAAAATATATTTTTGATAAAACTGAAAAATTGTATTTTCCTTTCACGAAAATGTCATAAAGCCCAAAAAGTGGTTTGGGTTTTATATCTTCTTTTCTTACAATTTGGGCATTATGTCATTTCTTGATTTGGGCGTTATGACCTGGTTAAGGGGCAACATAACGTCTCACCACCCAAAGGGGATAACAGAACACCCAAAAAATCAAAAAAAAAAAAATTGCAAAACAAATTACAAAATTAATTTGGGAGTTGTGACCAAACTCTATAAAATACATATTTTTATATAAAAAAATATTCTGTGAAAATATGTCGTTACACTCGAACATTACATTTCATTACACTCACCCTAAACTCTACAAAACAACTAACGCACAACGAGTTTTGGGCTTTATGACATCCGTGATTTGGACGGAAACATTTTCGGCAAAATAACGCTACGCCACTATTTTAGGAACCTACGCCTCAGGTAACATTTTCTAGTACATGTAACAAATTTGAAATCTCGTAACCGCTTTTAATTTAAATCTGTAATCAATTCCCTCCCTTTTTATAATTTTACGAGATTATTTTTTTTGTTACCTCTTACACCCTGATAACAGAATTAAAGCCCCTGGTGGAAGAAGATGTTAACTCAATTTTTTTCAAAAACAATGTTTTCCTTCTTTTAATGTTTTCATGGTATCTGATTTTATTTTAGATAAGAAAAAAGTCAATATCTGACATTTAAAGTATTAAAATTATATTTTAAATTTTTATTTTAAATCAAATACCATGGAAACATTAAAAGTATGAAAATATTGTTTTTGAAAAAAGTGAGTTAACAGCTTCTTCCACCAAGGGCTTCAATTGTGTTATTATTGATCGGAAAGGGCGCTTCATTACCCATCAACCCCAGTGGTTTCAGCCTTAACGTTGCGTTGCTAAATCTTAGTAAAGTGGTTTCACAGAATTCGACATCCTCTCACCTAACGCTACAAAGTATACTTTTGTTTGTTAGTTTTTTAAAATGTGTCATATGTTTTTCTACATATTGCCACGATTTGGCACTGAATCACTCAGAGAAAGAACTTAATGTTTTTTTCTTGACTGTCTGTCTGCTCGGCGGGTATAGCAAATTGGCAAATTCCCTAGATTTTCCCATTCGCCTGATTGTTTGTGCGTTTGAGTGGGCAAAAATTTGCACACCGCGCAACATTCGTTTGACGTTTTTATCCCTCACTTACATCGAGATGTGATAAAAGATACAACAAGTCACACGACTCATTAAAGTTTTGGGCATGATTGAAACAGTCAACCATTTGAAAAATCGCCATACTTAACTAAGTAATCAAATACTGCCGTCATCAAGTGCTCCGTCCACGGTTAGTGGTGAAGGAGGAGGGGGGTAATTCAATTTAGAAAAACAATTAAATAATGAAAAATAAATGTAAATTTAAATGCATTAAGTAAATAAGAAGAGGTTATCAGGCATTTCGATTTGACTAATGCAATTTGATGTGTGGGCTTGGGTTATATATTTAGTTTAAATTGAATGGTTTGTTTTGGGGATCCAAGTGTATTTGTGTTATTCACGGTTCATTTTATTGCTAGTAAATATTTTAAAACTAAATATAATATTTTGTGTAAAATATTTTGTTTAAAACATGGTAATAGGTAGAATTAATAGAAATAAAGAAAAGCAGGAAACCTAAGTCTAATTTTTAAAAAAAATATTGACAGCCTTTTGTCGTCCATTTTTATGTCACGATTATATTTATGACGGCATCTCTGTCAACTCTCAAAAAAAAAAATCGGCGAAATTGGCTGGGCCAATTATGGCAAATTGGGTTTATTTTTTGCAAATATCATCTTATATTTTGAAATAAAACTGCCGAACAATAACAATATATCGACAGGTTTGTGTTAAGTTTCGATCGGATCCCTTCGAGTTTAATAGTTTGTGGAATATCTAATTTGTGGTTGGACTATTCAATTCTTTCCCATATTTTGTACGTCTATTATGTTGTTCGTGGGCAATTGAGTGTCAAAGTTGGACGTAGATATGCAATGTTTAAGGTGCCATTGTTTCCGAATGCATAAATTAATTTTTATAAATTTTATGTCTTCTAAACGATGCACGCTGAAAATTAACGGCCTCTCTAACATACTCTCCCAAACATATCATATGTTTGGAACACACTTCAAACAATCATATGTTTGCAAGTCCCAAACTCACTTGTATTTAAATTGAAATAGTAGCATATTTACTGGCAAACATGTATGCTTTTACGTGGAAACATATGCGTTCTTCATCCCAAATATCCATATATTTACGTGGAAGCATTCGCCTGTTTCCCCCAAACATACATATAAAAAAAAAAAAAATGGTGTCCCATAACATCCCATGAAGGGATTGGGGAGAGCTTCTCACAATCAGTGAGATGTGCGCTTTCTAGTTTTACACTCACTGATTGGGACCTACAGTTTTACACCGGTTCCGAACGGTTTTTTAGAAGCATTTTCATGGCTAAGTACTCGATAGTGTCGCCATCACTAAGTGAGGTGACCGCCGTCGAAAGAAATGTAAGGTGGTCTGAGCAGGGATCGAACCCACGTTCTCATGTACAAGAGCCGCGAACACTAACCATTGCACCACCAACGGCCATACAAATACTTACGTGGAAACATATGCGTATTACCTCCCTAAGATAATAATATTTAGAAACGAGTTATTCTTTTATCTCAATATATATGTATTATTTATTGTAATTAATTTTATCAATATAAATCCACATTTATAAATAATTACTACAAAAAATTAAAATATTTAAAACGCTCCTTTTTACGTTTACCTGCATTGAATGCTCCTCCTTTCTTTGTTATCTCTCACTTTTTTGATGATTTTTTCTGAAGGTTTCAGACACAAGTATATTATATTTCTGATAAGCTTCAAACACACTTTATATTTGAATCCAAACAACAAAAAATACAGATTTTTCAGCGAGTTGAATCGTGAATTGGCTACAATGTGAACTACGAAATAATTTTTCGAAATATGTCATGAGTCAAACATAAGATGAGAAATAAGTTTTGAATATTCGGATCGGGGGGTGGTAAAAACGCTGAAAGTTAGAAATATGTATTTTGAAGAATATGTGTGTCTGAGCATGTTAATGTCAGCTAGAAAGTGATTTTTAGATAAATGAGTGTAACCATAACTATGAATGTTGGGCTCTGTTCTTTTCGGAAGACTTAAACAAACAACTCGAGAGGTACTGTATGAATTGGGGCACTAAAATCATATATCAAAAAAAAAACGCGTCTTCCGGCCAGACGCGTGTTGCTAACATAATGAAAAGTGGACACGTGTGCGCCTTATAACTTACGTGTCACCTGAGCAGAGAAATTAACGAATTCCGGTCAAACAACTTAAGCATGACAATTTCTCTATAATACTAGGTGCAAACTCTGTGTGAAATTTCTCGAAGTACTTATCGAATCTAACAAAACCCTACTTGGACACTTTGAAATTCTAGATAGATTGTGCCGTAATACGTTATACACCCCAGACCAACCAACCAACCAATTCCAACAATCTGACGATTTCCTCCTCTCTGACGATTTAAAAATAGCTCCTCTTTCATCTAAATTAAATTTATTTTTGCCACTAAAAACCACAAATCAATCATTAACATGACCTCTTACTTGAATGTCCCATGTCATATGCTCTATTGCAAATTTTAACCGATTTTCTTTGCGTACATTAGTCAGCGGCAGTTTCTCTTCAGTTTTTTAAAATTTCAGGTATTTACTGCTTGCGATTACTCTTTCTATTATCGACACTTTCCTGGATACTAGCATGAGACCTTATTTTTGATGCTGAAGGAGAAGAGTTTTACGCAATTCTCAAGATTTTTCTTTTCGGTTGGAACGTTTTTAATAAAGGTAGTACCGATTTTAATAAAGGTATAAAATATGTCCTGACACATCCCCTTTTCAGGGATATTCTTGAAAATAAATCGAATTTTTTAAATTTTTGAAGACGGCTTTTTTTTGATTTAAATGTCAAATTATTGTAATTTAAATATTCAAAGTTTGGTGCAGATCACCTCGGCAAATGTCTTACAAAATCAAAACAGTTAGGGAATTCAAAAAATAAAAAAAATTTTATAGAAAAAACATAAATTATCGTAATTCATGATACTTACTTACTTATCCGGTCTCGGACAACCCCGGGGGATCAGGGACCTTACAAAACGAAGATAACATATTTCGCCAACCAGTTCGATCTTTTGCTTTATCTCTCCAGTTGGCAATACCAAGTGTACGCAGGGATTCGTCAACCTGATCCCTCCAGCGGAGTCTTGGTCTTCCTATTTTTCGTCTTCCTTCGAGTTCGGTTTCGAAAAGCCTTCGCGCTGGTTCATCTTCATCCATTCTACTGACATGGCCTAGCCAGCGCAATCGCGTTATCTTGATCCGCTTAACTATGTCAATGTCAGGATAAAGCTCATACAGCTCATGATTCATGCGTCGCCGATACTCGCCGTTGTGCACTATAGGGCCATAAATTTTTCGGAGTATTTTTCTCTCGAAGACTCCTACAGATGTTTCGTCTGCTTGCGATAGGACCCAGGATTCTGCGCCATAAAGCAAGACAGGTTGAATGAGAGTCTGGTACAGCTGGACTTTTGTTACTCGAGAGAGGGCTTTATCTCTAAAGTGCTTGCTTAGCCCAAAATAACATCTATTCGCAAGCACAATTCTCCGTTTGATCTCAAGGCTGACGTTGTTGTTTTTGTTCACGGCAGATCCGAGGTATATAAATTCGTCCACTACCTCGAAGTTATAACGGTTATCAACGTTCACGCTTTGGTCTAATCGCGTGGAGGCCCTGTTCGTCGAAACCATTAATTTTGTCTTGTCCTCATTCACCGCCAGACCCACTTTTGCTGACTCCTTCTCAATTCTCGAAAAAACCGCAGTAACTTCTCTAGTTGTGCGCCCAATGATATCTATATCATCAGCATACGCGAGCAGCATGTGACTTTTGCTGCTGATGGTTTTATTCATATTGACTGCAGCTTTTCTCATAATGATCTCCATTAAGATGTTAAAGAGATCGCACGATAGGGTGTCGCCTTGCCTGAGGCCTCGCTTAGTTTCGAAAGGTTCGGTAAGATCCTTACCAACTTTCACTGCGGATTTGGTGTTCGTCAAGGTCATCCTGCAAAGGCGTATGAGTTTTGCAGGAATACCAAGCTCAGACATTGCTTCATAGAGTTTCTCCCGTATCGGACTATCGAAGGCTGCTTTATAATCGATGAATAGATGATAGGTGTCGATTTGTTTTTCGTGTGTCTTCTCCAGGATTTGGCGTAGCGTGAAAATCTGGTCAGTTGTCGATTTTCCAGGCCTAAAGCCACACTGGTATGGTCCAATCAGGTCAGTGATAATCGGTTTTAGTCTTTCGCACATTATGCTTGATAGAACCTTATATGCTATGGATAAAAGGCTTATTCCACGGTAGTTGGCACAAATACTCGGGTCACCTTTTTTAAATATGGGACATAGTACACTGAGACTCCAATCGCCGGGCATGCATTCATCTAACCAAATTTTGCTAATGAGCTGATGCATGCACCTTATCAGCTCATCGCCGCCAGCCTTAAACAGCTCCGCCGGTAATCCATCGGCTCCTGCGGCTTTGTTGTTCTTAAGCCGGGCAATAGCTGTTCTGACCTCGTCTTGGTTAGGAGGGGGGCAATCGACGTCGTCGTCCATATTGTGATCGATTGTCCCATCGTCATCGGATATCTCAGGTACTAGTAGCGCGGAGAAATGCTCTCTCCATATTCCCAACATGCTCTGCACATCTGCGACGAGATTTCCGTCTTTGTCTTTACAGAAGGGGGGCCCTGAACCATGTCCATTAGTTCCGTTTTTAACTTTTTGGTAGAATTTTCGGGCTTCGTTCTTCCTTCTGTATGTCTCAATTTTCTCACTCTCGCGTTTTCTCCACTGCCGTTTCTTACGCCTAAAGAGACGGTTTACCTCCTTTCTCTTCTCCCTATACCGCTCAGTTGCAGCTCGCGTTGCAATTGACTGAAGCATTACCATACGTGCAGCGTTCTTTTCATCATTTGCAATGCGACACTCTTCATCGTACCATGGTTTGTTGTGAAGCGGTTTTTCCAAACCAAGTACGGTTGTTGCGGCAGTTTTTATAGAGTCGGAAATGGGTTTCCACTGCGCATCAGGATCGTCATCGGGAGGGGGTGGGTTCTGTGCCAAAAGTTGCGAGAGCTTCCTTGAGTAGGCTGTGGCTACCTCTGGTAATTGCAGCTTTCCGATGTCCAGCTTCCTCTGCGTCTGGTTTCGTACGATTTTCGCTCTACTTAATCTTGTGCGAACCTTTGCTGCTACCAGGTAGTGATCAGAATCGATGTTAGCTCCTCTGATCACTCGTACGTCCATTACACTGGATGAGTGCCTTCCATCAATTACCACGTGATCAATATGGTTCATGATACTTTTTATTATTTTCTTTCCAAAATTTCACACATATTTGCATTCAAAAATAATAATAAGGAAAAAGTCGACTTTATGTCTTGTTGTCGTATCAAAAATTTTATGGGGAAGGGGGTATAACTCACGATTTTCAGCACAAAATAAAAGTTAGGGGAAATCTCTATTTTAGGAGTTATGAGCCTCCAAAGTCCTTATAACGGGGGGTTTTTGTCGCACGATTTTTTTTGTCGGACTATTATTTTGTCTTTCGAGTTGTTCGGTCGGGCTCAGGGACCAGGGAGAGAAATACCTCTATTCCTTAATTTGCATTTTGGGAAAATGTAAAAACTATTTTCGATAATTTTACAAAATTTGAACGGCCGATATTTCGATAACAAAGCGAATTATCGAAAATTTTCATTTAATTTGTTTTGTTTATTTTGCCTTATGTTATCCAAAAACACATTGATGACACATACAACAGTTAGGACACTCTTGTGAACACCCTAAGTATATCTATACAACAATAACATCCTTGTCAAAAGAAAAGATTTGATACCCATTTTGCCTTGTTTAGAACGTAATGTGTTGCATTTTTGGTACAACGCGAACTAGTTAGAATTACAAAAAAAGCTGAAACACGTATTTACTTAAATGAGCTGAAGATTAAAATTTGTCAATTTGATATTTAAATCAAAAAAATTTCCGTACTAAAAATTCAAAATTTTTTTTTTGCAGAATATCCCTGTAAAAAGGATGTGTCAGGACATGCTTTGCCATGTTTTATATACTGTTGGACGGCTTTCATTTTGTATACATTGTCCATATTTGTATACATTATATTGTATACAAATGTTTTACACATTGTCCATTGTACAAAATTCTTTGAAAAACTAAAAAAGTACCTTTTTTAAAAATGGTGAATGAATTCTAGACACGAAATATTTTGGGAATGATCATGAAACAAAGCATGATAGAATGAGAGATGGTATTTTTGTGAGTCGGTCTAATATATGTACATATATTCCCAACCATCCACCGAAATAATTAATTTTACTTCTGCTTGTAAACATTTTTTAAACTATTTTCTGTTACAAATAAGTTTTAATGGAAAATATTTTTACAGATTTGATTTATTTACTGGTGCGCGTCGAAACGTATTCTGGTAAAGTGCTATAGAGTTTTTTATATTTTATCGACATTTTGTTTTGAGGCAAGGATTTGGTTTAGGGTTCGGTTATCTGGTAAGCAAACTGATTCGGTTCAGAACCTGAGTTTAAAATGTTTCTCAATTATTTTTAAATTTCAAATTTCTGAAAAAAAATTCAAACAGTTTAAAGTGTTTTCCATGCTTCTTTAGATATTTGCCTATTTAATTTGATTTTCCAATAAATTTACATTTGATTAGCTTTTTTCAGTTTACTTATGATCGGTTTTTAGTTTAGGATTTTGACTACTCAAATGGTGATTGAAGAACGATCTTTTTTGTAGATCACATATAAAGCCAATGCTACCTGCCTAAGTTAGATTATTTTGGATTCGATTCCAATTCTATGTCTATCTCCTTCTATTGTTGTTGTTATTGTTAATTTTTAATGACTCTAATGTACACACTGTAGGTATCCTCAATATAAAAGACCAACGAAAAACAAATATTTTTAACCATCAGCGGCAAAATATATCTATATGTTTTTATTATTGCTTTGGCGATGCTAGTAGAACTTGGGCAGACAGTGGTCACGAGAGAGAATTAAAGGAAATTTTAACACACGCAGACAAAGGCGCGAGTATCTATCTTAATTTTATACTAGTGTTTATTTTTATATGCTAAAGTTAATCGAATTCTCTCGTCGCTCCGTTGGAAAGCAAAATACAGCAGAATAGCAAAAACATTGATGCATGTGTTTGTCACTAGTGATGTCGATTATGTAGGAAAAGATCTATAATAGACAGGCATAGACCAAAACATATACTTATATACATATGTATATATGTATATTATAAAGAGTTAACAAAATAACACAACTGTGACCATCCGTCTGTCACACCAAGTGTTTTGAGCCAAAACATTTTCACAGACTGCGATTCTGAAAAAAATACAACTATAGTACTACTTTATGTCGATCATAACTAATTGGGTCATCCTTAGTACACTCAAAAGGCGTCATGAGTATCCGTTTCATGCTCATTGTTAATTAATGTGCTGCCGAATGCTGTAAACGGTGTTCGATCTTATAGTACTCAATAATTAGCCGAATCGCCAGCAGTGTGGACAGACAGGTGGCGAACAGCATATAGGCATGTGAATGTGTACAATAATTATCGCAACATTACAACAAACAATGTCAGCAATAACAAGTGGATAGGACCATAGTTAGACGGGCTCTAATTTGTAAGCAATCAAAATTATAGTCAAACGAATCCGATTATATTGTACCCTACACCACTTTTGTCCGTAACTTGTTCATAACACACCAGGAATGTATGAAGATAGATGATACTACCAATTACATTTGTGTGGGAGCACTATCAAAACATGGGCTCTATATCGGCTATACAACTCATCTAGGTAAATACTTTTGACGTCTGGATTCGATAGTACCAAGCTTGGTAATTACATTTGTATGAAAGGAAAGCAAACAAAAGCAATACCGTCGGGATAAGAAACGCTTACACAGGGTATTTTTTTTAGAGGAATATAACTTTAAGTTGGCAACACTGTTTTCAGTATCAGCCATTTTAAAAGCCGTCACGTGATTTATATTTTGTCTGGTTTGGAATTTCATCATGAATATACTGGCACCTGAGCAACGCAGTACGTACTACGTCGTCGTCATAATCGTCGATCAGGCCAATTAATTCGTTTAGTGATGAACCGTTTTCTCACAATGTTTACTCTAAATTATTACACGCATCCAGTATTGCCAGTCTGGCATTTTTAGTGCAATTATGATATTTTTTTATTGGGTTCTGCACTTCTTGACCGAAAAAATATGCTAAATGCTTTTTAGCAATTTTTGCAAACTTTTGATTTTTCTCCCTGCATTTTTTGTCGATAAATTGCATTTTTTAGAATGTATAAACATATTGCAATAAAGAATTATAACATAACTATAATTATAAAGGCTTGGGATGTTAACGGCTTGGATGTCAAATTAACTCGGGGCTCGCCCCACCCCGAAATTATTTCCTTAACTGGTGATTTTTATTTGTGCTATTTTGCAACCGAAATTTCATGATATTTTACTTAATGTGATGATGAAGGTGCGATAAAGGGCATGGTCATAACGTCGATTTTCAATTCCAAGTCAGCATGACAGAAGGACGGACATGGTTAATCGTGTTAAACAGCCCCAAAACGAATTTTGTCCTTAGATACCTTAGGTCTAATACGACACCTTCTATGCATTACACTTTTTGTCGTATCAAGTGATGGGTGCGGCCTAGAGTGCCCACAAAAGAAGTATTTTTCACGAAAGCAATTTTCGGGATTTAAAACTTGTTTGAGAAGTTAATTTAACTCTTATTCAAATTATAAAATCATTTTGAAATTGCAAAAAACAAATGTTTGAAAATCTTATACTTATACTAGCTGACCCGGCAGACGTTGTCCTGCAAATTTTGTTCAAATACCGTTAGCAGGAGCAGAAATAATGGATTTTTAATTTGTGGTTTATATGGGAGGTAACACGCCCCTTTGTCCAATTGAACCGAATAGTAAATCTAAACCACCCAGGGCGCCACCCAAACGCATACAAAAAAATATATTCATATCGGTCCAGAAGTTTAGGAGGAGTTCAGTCACAAACACACGTGCAGTAGAATTATATATATATAAAGATTAGGGTCCACTTTCAAAATCATTTTTGTTTCTGATTATGCGCTATAAAGCCTTTTTGGAAGGTTTTTGCATGACTAAATCTAATGGCGTTTTTATTTTTTTTAAAATTCCAACTCCTTGGCCTGCATATCTGCGGCTAAAAACGCGGATTTTGGGCACCATTTTCTATAGAGCAAAAACGGCTTAATATTTTTCAAATCTGATTTCACCATTCGATTCTTTAGGACAAATTATTAAAAATAAGCGTTATTTGAGATTTTCAGGATGGACCTGTTAGTCGTTACGGTGTACCAAAAAATCACTTTTTCTTAAAAAAAAAATGTAAAAAAATGTTGAACGCAAAAAATGCAAAAAATGGTGAAGAAAATTTTATTATAGTAATTCCGGTTTAAAAGTTATAAAGTAATATGTAAATAAAAAGAGATATTTTTTCAAGTTTTGTAATAGATATTACAATGTTAAATTTTTTTTCAAAACACCAATTTTTTTTTAGTGACCTTTTGAAAAGTTGTTAAGATTTATAAATTATATTACTTTTTAACCAGTATTGTGTTTTTCAAGTTACATTTGTGAATTACTATTATTTAAAAAATGACTGATCTGTTACCATTAACAGAAAAAAGAATAAGGCGTATTCCAGGTAAACAATTATTAATTTAAATTAAAACATCAATCTTATTAATATTCGTTTTTGCTCAAGATATTATTACTTGTACTAAACTACATGTCTTACGTCGTTTTCTAACAATACACAATGTTAATGGAAGAAAATATACTTTTATGTCTGCATCCATTCTTGTATCTGAAATTGAGACCGATGCTAAAAATCTGGATCGTTTTTCTAAATACGAATATCATCTTCGAAATAAAATTCTTAACCTTTATAAAGCCTTTCGCAGAGCAAAGACTAATTTTAAACCAAAAAGCTCAACTCAGACACAACAAATACGTAAGTTTTACGTCCAACTTTGTGATAAATTTTTGTGTACGGCGGAATTCGAACAGGTGGCCCCAAAAACAAAACCAAGAGCGTACAAAGAAAAAGTAATTGTAGTCGATGAAATGGAAATAGAATCTGATGATGAATCTACTGATCCACATTGGGTGCTTGCCGAGGCAAAGGTTTCGAAGTTTGTTTTTATAAGCCCAAGAATTTGCCGACTATTATACAGTCTTGGAATCTCTTCATCTTCCATGTCACGCATATTCTTAGAGCAAAAACGGTTCAATAACTGCGAAGGTTCTACATCTGCCACATTTATGTTAAAATTACGAAATACACAGCGTCAGGAATCATTAAAAAGGCGACACCAATTTCAGTTTCCTAACTACTTAATTTTACATTGGGATGGTAAACGAATGGAGAATAACGATCGTCAATTAGTGGAAAGGTTAGTGATAAGTGTATCTGCCCCAAATGGTTTGCAAAAGCTTATTTCATGTAATTTCATCGAAGATGGTTCAGCTAAGACTATTGCAGGTGAAATGAAGAAACAATGTGACCAATTGAATATAACAGATAAGATAGTTGGTCTTTCATATGACACAACAGCAGCGAATTCTGGGGTTAAGGGCGGCGCGGCAGTACTTTTTGAAAAATCAATTTCTGAAGAACCTTATCAGAAGCGTTTAAATCGTAGACCTTGTCGGCTTCATCAAAAAGAATTGTGTGTCGCAAATCCATTTAAAGAAGTTGTCATGAAAAATGTTGGTGCTGGCATTCCAATATTTGTTCAATTTCGAAAGTGGTTTAGCCATAACCGAAATCTTAAAATTACCCCGGCGCTCTTTTCGAATACAGCTAAACCAATATTGAAAAAAAAACTGCAATCATTAACAGAATTTTTTGTGAAACAAAAAACTATTAATCATCGAAGACAAGATCACAGAGAAGTGGCGGAGTTGGCACTAGTTCATTTGAACACTAACCCTGACTACAAACTGAAAGCGTGTGGTGCAGACCACCATCTTCAAAATATTGCTTTTCAAAGAACATTTTAACATATCGGAAGCCTTAGTTGAACAGTTCGAAGCGATGCTTATTTATTTTATAACAATATATTTAAAATACTGGTTTACTTGCGAGTCCACAATATATGCTCCGAAAAATGATTTAGATTTTCTTATAGAACTGGAGGAGTTTTCACAAATTGAAGGCAAATATTTTTCATTGATTGCTAGAAGCGCAAAAGTCACTCAGCTAAGGCACATGGATTACTTAACTGAAGAAAATGCTATATTTTCTATTTTTGATGAGAGAATATCCGTAGAAGAAAAAGAAAATTTGCGCGTCAAATTGTTAACCAGCAACAGCCAGGACCAGTTTGCTAAACTCTCAACAATAGATCCGAGTGTAAGCTTCTGTTCAGATGAATTAGAAGATAGTGAGACTCAAATATACACAATGTCTGCAGTTGACGAGAAACCGGAAGACTTGGTAAAGCTAATTGATACAGCTGACCAAATTCATTATGAAAAAAATTTTATACAAGTCGATGACAACGCAAAGTTTTGTAATTCGAAAGATACAACTAGAAAGTTAACAAATTTGGATTTCGTGGTTTTAAAGTCGCCTTTCGATTATATAACTCTTCAGAGTGTAAAAACATTAGTTAATTATGGAATAAATATTTCATTTATGCTCTTTCACTCCGCTCAGTGGGCATCCCAAAAAAGCTTTATCGTTGCTCTTGAAAAATCTAAAAATATACAATCTACAAGTATTTTTACTGAACAGCTTGTTGGTCAAATTTCGCGGCTTAATAATTCAAGCATTATGTGCAGTAGAAAAAGAAATTAAATAATGTTGTTTTGAAAAAAAAAATAAACTTTGTAATATCTATTACAAAACTTGAAAAATTTCTCTTTTTTTATTTACATATTACTTGATAACTTTTAGCCGGAACTACTATAATAAAAGTTTTTTCACCATTTTTAGCAGGAGACTGCATAATTTCATTATGCGTGTTCAACTAACGATTAACAGGTCCATCCTGAAAATCTCAAATAACGCTTATTTTTAATAATTTGTCCCAAAGAATCGAATGGTGAAATCAGATTTGTAATATATTATGCCGTTTTTGCTCTGTAGAAAATGGTGCCCAAAATCCGCGTTTTTAGCAGCAGATATGCAGGCCAAGGAGTTGGAATTTAAAAAAAATAAAAACGCCATTAGATTTAGTCATGCAAAACCCTTCCAAAAAGGCTTTATAGCGCAAAATCTAAAAAATCAAGTGGACCCTAATAAAGATATTCAAGCTATAAAATCATATTTTAAAATTCAAATTGTATGGGTCATTGAATTTTTGAAAAATTTGCAGGATATTTAAAAGAAATTGTGTAAACCGCGGTTAACCGACTTCAACTAACCGGTATTCAGTTTGTTCGAAAATTAAGTTATAATACCAAAAAACTGCTAACCGGTTCTCAGTTTCGGTGTTGGATCCTCGTGGAGGATATTAACTAATGTTCAATAAACCGATATTTTCGAGTAACCGGTTCTCGGTTTATTCAAAAATTACTTTTTCGGTCTCCTAGAAAGTGTAAAACCGGTTTATTTTCAGTGTTTTTACGGTTTCCATTCGGTTACGAAGACTTGAATTGAATTAGATTAGACTACCTTGAACTGAATTGGGTTGGATTGAATTGAATTCAAATATAGAATTGAATTGAATTGCATTTTATTGAATTAAACTGTAGTAGTAGTAGTTTTTCTTGATTACATCATCTAAAGGGTCCGCCAAATAACTTTTTTTTTTGAAAATGCTATAAAAAAAACTACTGAATATTTTCTCAAATTTCTTTTTTTATTTGAAAGCACAATCTTTCCGGTTAGTAATGGAAAATAATTTCATTCAAATGGCTGCCTCGGCTGGCCACACAGGACGGCGCTACGTGCCACACAGCCGAAGCTACACTCGATGTTTTGCGCCCTGTTTTTGAAGATCGCATTATCAGCCGCAGAGCTGATATCGTTTGGCCACCTCGGAGCTGCGATTTGACACCGTTGGACTATTATTTGTGGGGTGCCCTCAAAGATAGTGTTACGCCGACAAGCCAGAGACAATTGACGCTTTAAAGGACAATATTCGTGAAGCCATTGGTGAAATACAGCTGCACACAATCGATAATGTGCTTAAAAATTGGACCGATTGTGTAGGCTACTGCATGGCCAGCCGAGGCAGCCATTTGAATGAAATTATTTTCCATTATTAATCGGAAGGATTGTACTTTCAAATAAAAAAAGAAATTTGAGAAAATATTCAGTAGTTTTTTTTATAGCATTTTCAAAAAAAAAAAAAGTTATTTGGCGGAGCCGTTACATTGTTCACCTTTTTGCCAATAACCTCATTAATTAGTAGCCAAGTTCCCCTTATGTTGTACCGATTTTTTATAAATTCTCTACGACGATAGCCGTTTTTTGCGTGTGCTATTATGTCATTTAATTTGTTATTAACAAGTTTGTAATCTCTTTCTTTGCTCGCATTTTTTCTACTTTTCCCAAATCTTTGATGTAATCTATCTCTTACATCACAATAGCTCATTATTGTTTCGTTCAACCAAGGATAATCGTTTCTTGAATTGAACTGAATTGAATTGATTTGAATTGAGTTAAATTGGATGAATTGAATTGAGTGGAATTGAATTGAATTGAGTTAAATAAACTGAAGTGAATTGAATTGAAATTGATTTAAAAAAATTCAAAATATTTAATGGCAATTCAAATTTGAATTTTGAACATGAATCAGGTTAACCGACGTGAAATATCCGTATTTTTGGTTATTTGAAAAATACTATTGTTAAAAAACCGGCAAACGGTTATGGTTATTGAATTCGGTTAACAGGTTTCGCCGGGGTTTGTGTTTCGCTTTTGAACACCCTAGTATTAATATTGCCGGAAGAAAATTCTCTAAATTTTGATTTTGATTGGGTCTATATCCAATATTTGTGGTACTTACAGTCAACAGCTCCATGCCATACTACCGATACCATTATGTGATGTAGGGTATACAAATATCATTGGATCACATCTGTTTACCATATAATACAACGTATTCCCATATTAAATCGAAATTTGTTAGAACAATCGTCGACAGACAGAAAGATGTAATAGATGTATTTTAAAAATTAATGGGATCTTAAAACTCTGCCAAAATTGTTTTGCACTAACATCTATTTACATAATTGTAATTTATAGTTTTGTACTTTGTATCTATGACATTTATGGCGATGATGTTTTGGATGTACAATTTGTTGTCAATGGATATCCTTTAAATATGTGTAACATATTTGAGCTGCTAACACTGACATTTTTAAAATGAGTCCAAACTTTTTTCCAATTCATTTATGGTTTTAAAGATATGTAATTTTAAATATATGTAGACAAATTCTACTAAAATCTATTTTTAAAAATAATAATTTTAAGTGGCATAAAAGTGAAATGTTGTTCGAATAATTATGTTTGTTTTGGCAGTGAAATACAGAACTTACTTTATAGGTCATTTACAACCTGTTGTATTTAGAGGCCTTCCACCACAAAGATAACAATTCTCTTCAACCGGCTCGATTTATGCAAATATTGCTTCAGTTTGTTAAACCATGTCTTCGCAGGGACTCATTTACCTGTCCTGTTCAGCGGAGTTTTGTTTGCCGTATACTACGAAGTCACTTGAGTATGTCTTTCTTTCGCTCTTTATGAATTCTATTTTAAAAATTCTACTGACATGTACCGTATCTTCACTAATATTCGCCCATTGATATCTATTTTTAACATCAGCATAAGCGAATATCATACGGCTTTTGCTGCTGATGGTTTACTTTCAGTGTACAGGAGTTTTCATATTTATAGCCTTTATTAATATGTTGAAGATATTATGACCCTTGCCTGGGGCCTGGGAGGATATCATATTCTTCCAGACCATCAGTGATATGTATTGTGTGTATATTTTAGGATACAATTTACGGAGTTTCAAAGTTGTCAATCTCAAGGATGGTCTTTTGCGGCAATGATATTTAAACATATTAAATATACATAATCCTTGAATATACTGAAAAATTTTCCCAAAAATACTCAGTATAATTTAATACGTAGAAAGAGTGTAACGAGCAATATTAAATGAACTTTTTGAGTTGATTAAACTCTGTTCGTCTGTCTGGTTGGTCAACACGAGAACTGCAGTACATCTTTATCTTTAACAACCTCAACAAAATTGTGCCCGCGATAATCATTTGTCATAGCTTGGGTACGGATTTTAAATGAAAGTCATGGCCAAGCACCATCTGCGCCTTCAACACAAGTAGACAAATATAGAAGAGAGGTGTGTTTCTTCCATTTGTTTTTTTCTTACCGATATATGTGAATAGCACCAACTTAGATGTTAGGTTAAGCAAAAATGGCTGTCACTATTGACAAACTTAGACCAATGAGGACCGTTGTGATACCATGGTACGTTATGTGCCATCCCCATCGTTGGACCAGTAAATTGACCTTGTATGGTTAAGGGGCGTTCAATCCATATGACACCCCATTCTTTGTGTGGCTGACGAAGAGAGGTGCATTAGTCTATGGGGAATCAATTAGTGCTCCGCAAAGAGGTACTAATATCATTCAGCGTACCTCCAGGATTGTCTGTTAGATCCAACATGAAGTAAGACCATACTCGCTGAAAAAATTGGTCCATGTAACATTATGTTTGGAACACCCATATACTTACATTGTTTTCGTGAATTAAAAGATCTGCTGTTTTTTTGTTGTCTGTCACGTTTTTGTTTGCAGCAGTTTTAAACAAAGCCATATTTGGGTCACAACATGTAATATTGAATTGCAAACACAATGTGTTTCGATACAAGGATACTATATTTTCGACAGACTACAAACACGTTATCTTAGCATCTCAACAATATAAGAGGAAGATTTAGATATTATCTCCTCCAAACTCAGAATATCGGGTAGTATAATAGCTGTTCGATGGTCTCATCCTCCTCTTCATCGCCAAACTTTCTGCAGTAATCACGAGATTAGATTCAAAGTCTAGGTGCATGTCTGCCTAATAAACAGTGTCCAGTGAAATGGGTTGACAATGACATGCGGGTTTTGCGATCCTCAGATGCGGCAATTTTGTTTTTCGACATAGCTGCCGGAAGGAAAATGCGCCTTGTAAGAAAATATCGACACGTTCCCGGCCGAATGTATTAAGCGACAAAATTGAATTGTTCAGGGTTTATTTTGACGGTTATTACCATTTCAGTTGCTTAATAACTCATGACGTGGTTATGCAAGGGACATTCTCTGTATATCGAAATGTGGCGATTGGCATAAAGTTTGAGAATATGGAAAAAAGTCATTGTGGCCAAATATGTCGCTTAATACATTCTGCCGGGAAAGTGTCGATATGATTTTCGGCCAAATTCGATGCCCGATTGGAGCTTCTGTAAAGACCAAACTGAGAAGGCGTTACAAAGTCGATGGTCGTTTGACTTCTACTGCTGCGTCAATGGATTAGGTAAGTAAATAATCCGCGGTCTTTGTGCAAAATTCTCATCATGCTGGTGCGTGAAATGCCGAGTTGTTAAGATCGATGGCGAGTCAATGTTCTTGAATGGAGTTGCACACTTTCGGCCACAGCAGCCACATTATCGACGGTACGCACCGTATGGAAAGTGTCCACTAGCAAGCCAGTTTCAAGAACTTTTTGCACAAACTTGCGTACAGCACGCGCGGTGGGTGCATCATTTGGGTCAAAACTTCTTTTCAACAAACGCACAGTTTGGGCAACACAGAACTCACCTTGGAAATAATTTTGCAATATTTCCCAACGTTGTCCAAACAAACGTAAAGCGACTCATTTTGGTCCGCGGAGGTACGATACTGCCTGATAGTCAATATTTCGAACATTATGTTATTTAAATTAACATGATTTACAAATCAACCTGTATTTAGACCACTTTTTAGATTGAACGTTGAAAGCAAAAACGTCACTTGTATTCAATATTTCTTAAAAGCAAAAACAAGAACGAAAGAATAGTTTTTTAATTTAAAAAATGCTCTCTTCTACATTTTCGTTTATGATCTTGGTATACTGGTTCCACTAAATTGTGATATGAATATATGTACCTCTATTCTTCAGATAGGTGCGAGATAGATAGAGATCTTCAAATTATGTAGTAATAAGAAATTTGTATAATTAATTTTTCTACATATTCAGGGAGAAAATGATAGCAGACATAATTCCAGAATTTCTTTAAAAATTTGAATGGGATTTTATCCTATCTTTTTAACCTAAACTGTATCAAAATCTTAAATATTATTCTTATATAAAAATAAAAAAAATATTATTAAATTCTCAAATTTTGTGAATGTTAAGGAAAATATATGACCTTTTTAATTGTATAAATGATAGACGAAATAAATAAAAAAAGAAGATAGAGATGGTTGTTTTTTTTATCTAGAAAATACATTCATATGCTTTGTAAGAAATTAGTTCCTAACCCTCTGGAACAGATTTATACTTTTACCGCCGTATTCATAAAAAGTTATGAAAGATTTGAGAGACGTTTGTTTGTATTTTTTTGTATTATAAACTGTCACTCAAACTTTTTATGAATAAGACCGTTAGTTAGAATTTATCCTCTCTCTATTTCGTTTCACAAACATTCGTTCATGTCTTTTACCACTTATCTATCTTCTTATCTTTGCTTGGCAGTCCGTGGTGCAACAGTTAGTGTGCGGGTTTGTTGTGCGAGAGAACGTGGGTTCGATCCCTAAACCACCTTACACTTCTTTCGACGACGCCACCTCGCTTAGTGACGGCAACACTATCCAGTAATAAGCCAAGAAATAGCTTCTGAAAAAACCGTTCGGAACCGGTGTAAAACTGTAGGTCCCAATCTGAGAGTGAAAACTGGAAAGCACACAGATCCAGTGGTTGTGAGAGGCTCTCCCCTATTCCTTCATGGGATGTAATGGGAAAGTATTTATTTATGTAACTTCTTCGAAATATCAAAGTTGTCCGTCCCTTAAAATAATACAAATACTCAACCCAACATAATTGTAAGATATTCTAATTATAGTTTATATTTTTCTTTTCAGATACGCAGCGCAATAATCGTGATATTCGGCGAAATTATTGTATACTTTTCTAATGCCTAAGGAGGACGGGACGGGACGGCCTCCTGTGTTCATTTTTATATAAAAAAGCATAACTAATAAATATTTTTTTTGAAATTAATTTTATACAATTATATATTATGTATATTTTTTATAATTAATTTGAATTATAATGTAAAAATTAAAAAATATTTAATAGATACTGGAAAAATATCATATTTTTGTATTCTTTTAAATAAAAACTTTCCGTCCTTCATCCTTAATATATAAATTAATTATATATATTACATACATATATATATCGTTAGCTAAAATGCAAAAAGGCGTAACTAACCAAAAACTAAAAATCGAATTTTTGATTGATTGTTATGAATGACATTAAACTACTACATACATGTCTTGAAAAATTTTTACACTTCTGCGACCAAATTATATAACATCTATAAATATATTTTAACCCAAAAATTAGACAATAATCATTATTATTATAATAAATTAAATTTTAATTGATTAAATAAAATCCTTTAATCAAATAAATTCTATTAATTCATTCATTATGATGAATTATTTTTTTATTTGATTGATTTGAAACAAAAAACAAAAAACACTCACTCTCATTACACACACACTCGGTCGGTGTCGGTCTTCACATATTTCAAAATTTTATCAAAATACCAGGCACCCAGAATTCAGTAGGCACTAACTTGTTTATAAAAAGAGAAATCAACCACAGAATCATTTACGCGCAGACAATACAATTGAATAGCATACTTTTAGGCACACCGTTTTCAATATACATAGGGTGGCTCATAATAAGTAACATCTCCAATAAGTGGTGGGTGTATCTTAGCATACTTTTAGGGGCTACACTTTTAATATGTAGCAAGTCACCTACTACTAAAACCTGGGTACCTGGTACTTCTCATCAGTGCCAGCTCGATGATCGCAACCATCAAAAAAATCAAACAACGAGCTCGCTGCTTCGCTCGTGGGTCCAAATTGAAACTACCCAAGCGAAAAACTAAGGAAATGTATCAATTATTAAGACAACAAATATGTGATCAAAAATACTCTTACATATAAATAATATTGGCTTCAGGGGCGCCCGGCAACTGAAGATGAATGATAGTTGTTGGAGTCTTCTTCTTTATGGTGTGCAGAAAGTAGAATCTGCAAGTGGAGGTGAAAATCTGAACTTAGAGGCGGTTGTAGAAACATGTTATTCTCATTTTGTAAGGCCCATGACCCCTCTGAGTTGTTTGAGCCCACCTAAGTTAAGCATACGACTATTTATATGACAAAAGCAATCAATGTCTGATTGATTTACGAGATTGTCGGAATTTTGAATTTATTGAATTTATTTTTTTTTAAATCAACAAAATTTTACGTCAATTTTTCGTATCACATCTGGGGGTTTTTCTTTATCAAACGGTGATTAATTAAGCTCACACTGCATTTGAAATATTCAAAAATTACAAAAACCCAACTAGAAATCATTCTTTAAAATTTAAGTAAATAGTAAGAATTATAATGAATCATTATTATAAAGGTAAAACCATATCTTCTACTAAATTCTAGCAATACTTACTTCCTTGATAATAAAAATGGGCCTTAGGGCTGGTAACATCCTTATATTAAATAGAACAAACGTGATGAATTAAAACCACAAAACAAAAGCAAGTATTATGTTATTGAAAAATACGAAATTAAGCTACAAACAATAAATAATAAATTATAAATTATCTGTGGCTACATACATATATAGAATGCGGATTATCGATAAAGCAGCCACTAATTTGTTTGAAGTTTTTAGTATACAATGGATAACCGAAAGGTACCAGTACGCTGGCCATGATGTACAAAAGGGACCAATTAATACATTTTTTATTAGACAATCAATGGCATGGTATTTTACCAGTGTTGCATTTGCGTGAGGTCCTTTACACCAGGTTGAATGGTAAACTTGAAGTACAATCGTGTTCTTTGCTACCAAAAGCTTTAATGCCTGCAAGGACAGAAAAAAACACATTTAAATTATTATTGTTGTAGTAATTACTTTTAAGAAACACCTGGAATAAATTACACTACGCAAAATTTTTGATGTCATTTGGGTTTTGCTAGTTTAACTGCTGTTCGGATTTTATGGCCTCATGTATATTTTGTCTAAAACTTAATTTTTCCGAAGAACATGTAATTTTACTAACGGCTATATCTCTGAAACGAATTCGAATTTTGTTTTCCTGTCTTCGCCACAATTGTAGCTATTGACTACGAGAAAAACATGTAAACACACTAACCTCAAAAAATCTGTAAAACTGTCGAAAAATTTTAATTTTTTCATTTCAACATTTTCGACATTTCAACATTTTTGCAATTATGAGGCACTCGATGCAGTTTTTTTTTGTTACTTTATTTTATACTTTTTTTCTCCTAGTCTATAGATACAATTGTGCCGCAGACAGGAAAACAAAACTCCAATTGGTTTCCGAGATATAGCCGTTAGAAAAATTTCAGGTTTTTCGGAAAATTAAGATTTAGCCAAAATATACATGAGACCATAAAATCCGAACTTAGGTGCTGTTCGGTGCTGTTCGCACAACCGAAATAGGGTACTAAGTACTTCGAGAAATTTTACACGAGAAGGAGTTTGCATTTTATGTTTTTGCACTGTGTTATCTGACCAACTGGGTTTGAGCAAAAAGGGGGACTCAATAGGCACCAAAAACTGTTTTTTTTTTTGGTTTAAATAAAATATTTAACAAAAATACATGTGTATAGTTAAAACTAGACTAAATAAACAAAATAATGTTTTTTATTTTGTGTATAATCATATTATTATTTAAGATTCAAGTTCGAATGGGACAATTAATTGGTTAGGTTAGGCAAAAATTAATTGTAAGTAGGGATGGGTATCGAACTGTAAAACATCGATTAATGAAATCGATTATTATTTTCAATGCAATAATCGATTCACAGATTAACGACCGATGAAACATCGATTAATCGGCGTTTTCGATTAATCGACATGAAAGTGAGAAAATTAATGGAAAACAAATCAATTCTACTAAATTTAGTCATTTACTAGCAAAATAAAATTGTTCAATAACAAAAGAAACCTTTTTATTGCTATAAATAATTTTCTCCCATATTGTAGGTAGTGAATAAAATGAAAAACACAATAAAAATTTTATGAATATTGTATAATTATAAAAAGCAAAAAATACTGATAAAAATAAAAATGGATATTATTTTTGTTTTTATAATAATATGTATATGTTTCACCAAAACTTATCGGGAACGTCTTTATTTGCAAAGATCGGCTGTCAGCCTACTTCTCTGATCTCTTCAAATTTGGCCGGCTTCCGAAAATAGTCTCTCCGAAGGCACCGACGTTCCAATGCTACCAACATACTTGAGGGCAACAGACGAAAGTACTGGAAATGTTTCTGTCATATGTTTCCAGTATAAAATTGGATTCTGTGATCTCCTTTCTTTTGGAGCCCTCAAATAAAGGCTGAATTCATCTGGAATATAATTTCCAGGGTTTTTAGAATGTTACAGCATGACTTATTGATTTTAACGTAACATTTTGAATATTTTTCTTATGCATCTTGAACAAAGATGAAGATACAGCAGCTGAAAGTGAGGAATCTGAGTCTGAAGATTCGTTTTGGGCAGGAGCCTTATCTTTCATTTCCCATATATATTTTGATACAGTATTTATGCTAGACTGGTTGGATCAAAATGACAAATGACAACTTTACTAATACCACGTTTATACGCTCTTCTTATACAAATGTATGTGTTTCACAAGAGTCAGCTGGCACAACGATGCCAACTTGTATAATCTGTTCACCATTAGTGTTGCCATATGACTATACTTTTTCTGAATGGCATCACGAAAATGATATCTGCGTATAAACAGTGAGTTAAGTATTTGGAAATAGTTTAATTTGCAAATAAGAAAATATCGATATATTTAAATATGAAAAATCGATTATTCGATTAATCGAACATAGAACACATCGGTTAAAAAAACATCGATTACTTTTTAAAAACATCGATTTTTCCGATTAATCGCTTCATCGATACCCATCCCTAATTGTAAGTAGCAACTTAAATATGGTGTGCAATTCCAAGGTGAACAAACAACAAATTTAATATTTAGTTCCTGACCCCGTTTAGTTGGAGCTAACCAACACATAAATTTTATAAAATCCATACAAACTGAGAGCTAACACTTTTAGTTATCTTTAACTCTATGATAACTGAAGATGGTTGTGATGAAGGTTATTCTCCTAGTCGCTGTGAATTATTGTTACGATAAATATTTGACAAGTTCGGTTTAATTAATCTTTATGTCAATATAACAAAAGAATTTCAACAACCAGTTAGTGGTGGATATTACAGCTTGATTACCTAAAGTTAGTTGTGCCTAAAAGAATGTCGCTCTTCCAGGTTGAAAAGCTAGCTCATACCAACTCACCACTAATGTTTGTTAATATCACAACAACAGTCTGAAGCAATTGACATCTCACCACTAATCAGTAAATCGATGTGGAACTTTCGAGAACAATTGAGAACAGTTGGTGTTACTAAGAGATAGTCCTGGAAATAGCTCAAGTGGTATAAACATTCGATTTGTAGCAAAATTGAATGTCAGTCTAAATTACACCTCGTTGGTAATATTATTCAGTAAGGACTAATTGTAAAGTGTTAAGCTTGTACTACCAACACAATAAAGGAAACTGTTGTACTTATCGTAATTTAACGAGGACCCTGCTTTATTAACGGAAAATAAAACAGCGTTAAAAATAACAATTTGAAAATTCATAACTAAATATAAGATCTCAATTCCTTGTGGTTCTACTTGCCTAGATTTAAGAAGTCGATAGGGAACGATGATACGCATGGAGCCTCTAGAGAGTTCCAAATAGCGCCAGATTTTATATTATTAAAGGCACTTTCCATGCCCAATAAGGCTGCCGAAGTAAAATCCCCAAAACTCAAATTTCACTCAATATATCCAAAAACCTTGTGGAAGACAAGTTTCAGAGACTTCCGCTTCAGGCTGGAGTGCTAACTGTAACCAAATGTTTGCAGGTTAATTCGATTCCTTATGTACTTAAAAAAAAATAAATGGTTTCCCGTTACATCCCATGTAGGGATTAGGGAGGTCTTCTCTCAACCAGAGACCTGTGCGCGTACTATTTCACTGATTGGGACCTATAGTTTTACACCGGTTTCGAACGGTATTTTGAGAAGCTTTTTCATGGCTAAATACTCGGTAATGTCGCCGTCACTAAGCGAGGTGACCACCGTTGAAAGAAATTTAAGGTGGTCAGATTAGGGATCGTACCCACGTTCTCATGCACAAGAGCCGCGCACACTACCATTGCAATTCAATCTCTCGATCTATTGCTAGTTGCTCCCTATTTGGGTATACCAACTAAAGGGAGGGCCGTGTACAATTTGGAATTTAATTTCGATTTAAAAAAATAGCCTCAAGGAACTCGTAATTGTTTGCGTAACACGTCTCTTACACGATAATGGTATAACCGGGTCTAATCGCGGCTGATTATTCGGTTTTCGAACACAGCTCGCAAAATACCGATTATAACGTTGGCTCTTAGCCACGTAGCGCTATCATGTTGAAAACAATACTTCGTCCATGCCATTCACTTCAACTTTTGCCATTGCTCTCGTCATTGACGGTATCGGCGACTCCTTGATCAATTTCGAAGATAAATTGGCCTATGATGCCGCCATGGCAAAAACCGCTCCGTACAGTCACTAGTTGTGTATGTATTTCATCCCCGAGGTGAAAATGGGCTTAATCCGAAAAGAAGATTTTTCGGTAAAAATGCAAATCTTTAGCCTGGCGATTTTCAGCCCATTCAGCGAAGTGAAAACGCATCGGATGGTCACGTGGCTTCAGTTCTTGGTCAAATTGGACTTTTTAAGCCTTCCTACCGATGTTTTATTCAAAATTCTGCACAAAGAAGTGTGAGAAATGTTCAATTGCTGCGAACGGTGGCGAGTTGATGATGATGGCTGTTCAACCACACTTTCAGCGAAAGCGGCAATATTTTCCACTAAACGAGATTATAGTTACATGAGTCATTTTGTTCAATAAGGACCCGGATTGACGAACTTGACTCACCAATTGATCCACAAACTACGCTGATGACACTCTATTTCTATCGAATTTATTTCGCAAATTTCTTACAGTTTAAGTTGAAGACTCAGAAATTCGGAAGAAAGTTTTTAATATTTCCAAGATTTTTCAAATGTAAAGCGACTCATTTCGTAAATTTCAAATTTTATATGGCACACCCTTTACATGTACTTCCTTGCACTTACCTGTAATAAATACAAGTTTGAGACAATACCTACACATGCCCAAATGATAAGATGTGGTAATTCTGGTGAACTTTTGCAATATAACCGGGAATAACCCAACCGGACCTCGCGCTTTAACGGACCTAAAGCTATACATATATACTTACTTTTATTGACTATTTTACAACCTCATGAGGTCAGACGTCTTACACATATTAATAAAACAAACAAATTTCAACATATTCTTCCAACTGGCTCTATCCTTCGAATTTCTCGCCAGTTGGTAACACCAAGGATACGGAGGGATTCTTCTGAGTGGTCTTTCCAGCGGAGTCTCGGTTGTCCTCTATTCCCGCTTCCATCGGGTACGTTATCGAAAACCTTTCGTGCTGGCTCTTCTTCATTCATTCTGATAACATGGCCTAGCCAACGCAATTGGCTCAATTTGATTCGCATAGCTATGTCCACGTCAGAATATAGAGTATATATGTAGCTCTGGGTTCCGGCGACGTCGGTACTCGCCGTTTTTCCTAACAGGACCATATATTTTACGCAGAATTTTTCTCTCGAAAACTCCCAGGTGTTTTACATCCGCGTGCGATGTGAGCCATATGTCAAGACAGGTAAAATGAGAGTCTGATATAGCTGGCCTTTTGTCCATCGAGAGAGGGCTATGTTCCTAAACTGCTTGCTGGGCCCAAAATATCATCTATTTGCAAGCACAATTCTCCTATCTATCTCCAGGCTGACGTTGCCCTCCTTGTTCACGGCGGATCCAAGGTAGACAAATTCATCTACCACTTCAAAATTAAATCGGTTGTCAACGTTCAAGTGCGGACCAAGTCGAGAGGTTTCCCTAGTCGTTGACACCATCAATTCTGTCTTGCCCTCATTAACAGCAAGACCCACATTCGCTGATTCCTTTTCGATTCTTGAAAATACTGCAGTAGCCTCTCGCAAATTTCGCCCTATGATGTCTATGTCGTCAGCATACGCCAGCAATATATGGCTTTTCGTGTTAATGGTCTTGTTCGTATTTACTGCAGCCTTTCTCATTATTATCTCCATTAAGATGTTGAAGAGACAATCTACACTATCTTCCACTATCATTACCCCCTGATATTCAGTGGAAGAATCTGAGTGGAGTAGTGCTGAAAAGTGGTCTCTCTACATTTTGAGCATACACTACTTCTCAGTCACCAGATTCCCATTCTCGTCCTTGCAGGAGGGCAGCCCATTATTCAATCTTCTCACCCTCTGGAAAAATTTTCGGGATTCACCATTCATCCTGCACATTTCGGTTCTTTCACTCCCTCTCTGCTCCCACTGCCATTTTTCCGCCTAAATAGTTGGGTTTCCTCCCTTCTTAGCTTCTTGTACCGCTCGCACGCGTTGTAACTGACTGTTTCGTTGCCATACGTGCAGCGTCTTTTTCATTAGTTGCAATGCGACATTCTTCGTCGTATCATGGCTTATCCTTCTGCGGTTTTTGATAGTCAAGTTCAGTCCTTGCAGCGGTTTCCAAAGAATGGGAGATGTGGTTCCCCTGCGCATCTGGGTCTTCGGGAGGGGGTATTCTGCTCTAGCAGGAGAGAGAGATTCTGTCGATAGGACATTGATATCTCCGGTATTTGTAGCTTGTCAATATCCAGCTTTTTCTGTGTTCGGCTTCGTACGTTTTTCGCCCTGCTCAATTTTGTGCGAACTTTCACAGCCATCAGGTAATGAGCCGTGTCGATATTGGCACCTCGAATCACATTACACTAGAAGAGTGCCTGCCATCTATTACCAAGTGATCAATCTGGTTCTTCGTCCGCTGATCAGGAGATATCCAGGTCGCCTTATCGTGTGCTAGTAACTACCATGTTCTTTACAGCGGCGAAGTCTTTCAGTCTTATTCCATTATCGGAAGTGGTATCATGTAGACTGTGATTACCGATGGTTGGTCGAAAGACAATTTCCTTTCCTAATTTGGCATTAAAATCGCCCAGAATAATCTTAATGTCGTGGTCAGGGCAGCGTTCAAAATATTTCTTTGCCCTCATCATCTTTATCCTCTGTGGGTGCATGCACATAAATTAACGAGATGTTGAAATATTTCGCTTTGATGCGAATTGTGGCTATGCGGTTACTCACTGGGTTGAACCTTGAAACTAGGTGTCGCAGTCTCTTGCCAACTATAAATCCGCACCCAAATTGGTGCTTTCGCTCATGGCAGCTGTAGTAAATATCGCAGTTTTTCTTTCTGGTGCAACCATATACTGTCCATCGCATTTCCTGGATCGCTGTGATGTTAGCTTTATATTTTCCGAGGACATCCACCAGATGGAAAATGGCACCAGTCCTGTATAGCGTTCGCACATTCCAGGTACATATCCTTAAATCGTGGTCCTTATAACGTTTGCGAGGGTCGTCAACAGTTGGGGGGTTTCTTTGTTTATTATCTTCTTTGTGTATTTTCATTGCCAATATAACGGTGGCGGGAGGCAAACCCAGCCCACCGTGGTTTGCATTTTACCTACTGCCAGGATGATTATGTTTCAGCCGCCCAATATGAATCAGACGCTGACCAGAATGCAGTGTGTCGAAACTGAATTTTGGTTTCTTCAATTTTGATCCGCCGTTGGTCAGGGTTGTTGGCTCATCCGCCTTCAATGGACAGAAGAATATGTCCACTACTTCGAAGAGCTTCAGTGACAGGGTCACCTAATAATCCTGAGACGTATCAATGATCGCATTACCACTTAGGTTGCTCATTCGTTTCGCCTTCTCACTCTAGCTAGCTAACAGAGGTTTCTGATAAGCCATTGCCCAGGACATACTGCGTGGAAGTAGTGAGCTGCTTGGACTGCCCAATGAAGGAATCATATCTGGACACTCCCAAGTGTCCCATATATAGCCCAAAGCAATTTTGTGTCAGCCACCACTTCATCAAACGCCCTCAAATGTTTGATAGCAGCGACAGAAAAATCTGCCCTAAATCCAGAATTGATTCCAATACTTTTACAGTTGAGGAAGGGAGTATCCAAAAGAAGATCAAGTGTCTCAGCTCTAAAGTCAGTCCACGACCTATTCGCTCGCCTAATGCACTTAAATGAATGCACAATACAGGTTAATTTTTCAGCAAAAAAAAAAAAAAAACAAACAAAAACCGATTTGCTCCGAAATGCTTTCTACGCGAACAACCTTGCTGGAGTGTAATGTTAGCGGAACACATATTAAGTCAAGGAGTCAAGGATTATTACGATAAGTTGACCACTTTTTGTTTTTTTTCGATTTCGAAGAAAACAAAAATTATGTTTGTTTTTCTTAACATATCTTGACATAATTGTTCATAATGCGCACCTAAAACAGCAAATATTGGCATTATTATGATGTTTTTATATCGTACCTGAATACTACTAATATTCGTAAATGAGAACGCGCACAGTTCACTGGTCATGAGAAGTTCTCTGCAATCTCTTCGTGGGATGTAATGGGAAACCATTTTTTTGATTCATATGTAAACACATTATAATATTGCCTTGATGAACATTTGATGATGAATTTGAGAATTTTGATCAATTTCAGTACCACATGTATGCAATTCAACGGCAGGAATTCGATGTATATTATTAAGTATTGTGTTGTTAGGGATATTTGAGACATAACTCTGGCAAATGAACTCCGATTAGTATAAAAAGTATCAAATTCAGAAATCGCCTTTTTGAGAAAAAAAATTAGAGAAAAAAATTAGTTTTTACGTTTAGAGACTAATAAATTAGACTTTTTTCATTAAATTGGCACTAACTTCTTAGGGTTCAATCGGTCGGCAGCAAAAGTTACCTTCAGAAATTTGGGCAATAGATCAAATATGCCAACTGTGTATCATATTCATTGAAAGCTTTTGAAGTAAAGATGTTACGTTGGTCCAAAGACAAATTTTTTTGAAAAACGATATTTTTGAAATATTTAGTACAACCGAACTGTATTTGGTATAAACAAAACTTATCTACCATATTAAAGCCTCCCAATCGCTCTATTTAATAAACAAAAATTGAGTGCAATGTCTCAAAAACTGAATTAGATACAGCTTAAGAAATTCAAAAAAAGAGAAAACAATTATACAATTATATAATTATATTAAATTTTAATTTTTTGTGCGCATTATGAACAATTATGTCCACTTAAAAGAAAACAGTCAAAATTTTTGTTTTGTTGGAAATAAAAAAAAAAAACAAAAAGTAATCAACTTTAGAAATTTTTCTGAAATATACCAAACTGCGATTTTCAATGTTGAGATATTGCAATAATCCGTTAATCCTTGCCTACAATCGTTTTTTACCGAACTGAATAATGTTTACTACATCAAAACAAACCACTGTGGGGCGGAGGCTACTTCAATTTTCAATAAACGTACAGTTCATGCAATACAGCACTGACTTGGGAAATAAATTTGCAATCAAGGCGTCAAAAATTTTAAAAATAACAATGGCTATGTGAGTTAGATCCTAGTAATAATAGGATCACCTATTACTGATACCAATCTAACAACTATGGAGTCGAGCCGTAAGGGGACGATGAATCCGTCATCCAAATATCTAAAATTGATGAGATAAAACCAATACTGGCGGATCAATAAGTCCGTCACTTTTTAAATGAAACACAGTTTTTTTTTGCAAAAAAAAATAATTATTTTTCAACATAATCTCCTTCTAGCTCAATACATTTAGTCCAACGTTTCTCCAATTTTTGTGTCCCTTCCAAAAAATAGGATTGTTCGAGGTCCATAAAATTGGTACTCGTTTGATCAATAATTTCATCGTTGGAGCTAAATCTCTTTCCACCGAGCCATTTCGTTAGGTTTGGAAATAGGAAATAGTCACTGGGGGCTAAATCCGGAGAATATTCGTAGCCCAATTTATGGAACTCCAAACAAATCTTTGAAGTTGTCACACGATTACGTTTAAGGTCAATTGAGAGCAAACGCGGCACCCATCTTGCAGACAGCTTTCTTCAACCCAATTGATCATTTAAAATCGAATCCAAACTTTCATATGAAATGTCTATGGCATCAACAATCTCACGCACTTTTACTCTTCAATCGGCCAACACCATATCGTGTATTTTTTCGACATTTTTGAGTGTATTGACCTCAATTGGCCGTCCAGAACGTTCAGCGTCATTTGTGCTTGTGCGACCACGACGAAAGTCAGTAAACCACTTTTATACCATTGAAATCGATGGTGATAGTATAGTATTTATCAAGCATTTCCTTGGTTTGATTGACGGTATTTTTGCGCAAAAAATAATGTTTAATGGTGCTCACTTTTTTCCAGTTTTAAAAAAATGCACGAGGTTGTATGTTTTGAACAGCTGTTAAACGTAAAGTAAGTGACGGAACTTGCTAGACAGTAGTCTATAGCGTAGTATAGTCTAGGTGGTGCTTGATGGGATCAGTGTTACATTTCATATAACTACGAGGGAAGTTTGAAAAGTCACGGATTTATTGATCCGCCTCGTATTATGAATGGTGTAAGTAAGCAAACAA
Organism: Phaonia tiefii; assembly: GCA_963931995.1. NCBI lineage: Eukaryota > Metazoa > Arthropoda > Insecta > Diptera > Muscidae > Phaonia > Phaonia tiefii. The sequence continues at coordinate 92,461,026 of OZ008367.1, forward strand.
TTCTTTACCTTAAATATCACATCTTCAGATGTAATCTATCACCGAATCTCTGCTGACCGCCTACTGCAAGATCCTTGGAAGGCATTCCCGAAGACATTCAATGTATCGTCTATCTAACTTTGCATCATATCAGCCCACTTGTTGAAATCAATAAACCTCAAGGATTTGGTTTAGGTGCAGACATCGTCAGTCATCTAAAATAAATATTTTTCGTAATATTAATCGCATTGTTCTATACAGTGTAGCTCAAATATTATACATTTGACAATTTTGTATTAATTAAATATGAATGAATATAAAACCCATCGAGGGTAAATATTTAAAGCCTTTTATTTATTAAAAAAAAACTAAATAAAATTTGTTTTGTTTGTAAACAGCTATAATTATAGATAACACGTGATATGTTTTTAAAAAATTAGTGTTGAAATTTCTTTTAGATTCATGTATTAAGATAGGCTGTGAGTTTTTACACCTTTTTATATTTAACTAAAATTCTAACAAACAAGTGGACAAAATCAAAGGGAGAAAGACACTAAGGTCAATGCAACCAACGTAGACCGATATGTGGCAGGGCCAAAGGGTGACACCCACTAAGGTGTCTGCAACTGACATAGACTGTTATGGACCATTTATGTGGGGAGGTTCTATTGTATGGGAGCTGTATTAAAACGATGACCAATGAAAAATTTTGACTTTGCATTTTTCGCAATGACCTTATTTCCGTTAGTTTTGAATTTTAATGTACGAGAAGTTCGTATTACAAGCTTTCAAGGTCTGATAAATTTTAGTAAATAAAAATTGCTTGGTTATCGTTAGAATAATAGATAATTAAGTCACTGGTATGACTAGTTTCGAATTCCGTGACAAGTTCATCATCAGATGCCTACTCAATGTGCCTGAATTGGTACATTAATCATTCCTGGTCTTTGAAAAGCTTAAGCAACAATTTTAATTAAAATCTGTTAATATTTGTACGATAGAAATAAATGCTTTAAACTTATGGGTTAACTAACCTTAACATCTGCAATATGTAAAAATAATTGTATAATGTCAACAAACAGTTTGTAGTGTATATTGTAGTTCGACTGTCTAACAGATTGAATCGTAATACTAATTACTAGCTAAAGCTACAGCTACCACATACTAGCTCACCACCAATGTATTCTAGATAAATCCAGAAGAATAAGGAAATTTCGAAATTAAGTTGTACCAAAGTGTAACTGATTTAAGTAACCGATTGGGGGTACATGCCGTGCCAGTCTGATTTATAACATACATATGTAGACATCTGGCCGTCAGTGGTGTACTTGAGATCCTGGGTTCGATCCCTGCTCTGACCACTTTAAATTTCTTTGGGCAGTTACTTCGCATAGTGACGACGACACTATCGATTATTTAGCCATGAAAAAGCTTCTTAAAATACCGTTCGGAACCGGTGTAAAACTGTAGGTCCCAATCAGTAAGTATAAAACTATAAAGCGTACAACTCACTGGTTGTAGAATCGTCGAGTAATAGTGTTATTGTGTAAAGACTTAATTTGATAGTGTTAAAACAACCCTGGTATAAATCGAAAAAAATTTGCGCATTTTTTGAAAATAATAATTCTCTAAATTTTTGAATTTTATGACCGATTTTGTTAGTTTTAGTTAATGTATAAGAAGTTCATACTACAAACTTATAAGGTCAGCAACATTTTTCTAATGTGAATTCGCATAATTAAATTGCATATTTGAGTTTGTCCACGGTGGGCAAAAAGTCACCATGGGGTTTACAAATTTAATAACTTTTACGTTTATAATTTTTTTTTCAGATTATACGTATAAATAAAACCTGGAGAATAAATAATGGATAGATTCAAAAAGGGTGATCCGTGTGTCTGTTGCAACTATCGCGGTAGCAGTCTTTTATCCATCGCGTATAAAGTCTTGTCCAGCGTATTATGTGAACGACTTAAGCCAATTATTGAAAACCTGATTGGACCTTATCAGTGTGGTTTTAGACCAGGCAAGTCCACGACTGACCAAATATTCACGCTACGCCAGATTCTGGAAAAGACCCACGAAAAGCAGATCGATACATACCGCCCTTTTGTCGATTACAAAGCTGCTTTCGATAGCCCCATACGGGGGAAACTGTACGAAGCTATGTCTGAACTTGGTATTCCGGCAAAACTGATCCGCCTCTGTAGAAAGACCTCACTGAACCATTCTGTACCCAGCGAGGACATAAGACAAGGCGACACACTTTCGTGCAATTTCTTCAAAATCTTAATGGAGATAATAATGAGAAAGGCTGCAGTAAATACGAACAAGACCATTAACACGAAAAGCCATATATTGCTGGCGTATGCTGACAACATAGACATCATAGGGCGAAATTTGCGGGAGGCTACTGCAGTATTTTCAAGAATCGAAAAGGAATCAGCGAAGGTGGGTCTTGCTGTTAATGAGGGCAAGACAAAATTGATGGTGTCAACGTCTACAGAAACCTCTCGACTGGGTCCGCACTTGAACGTTGACAACCGATTTAATTTTGATGTGGCAGATGAATTTGTCTGCCTTGGATCCGCCGTGAACAAGGACAACAAGGTCAGCCTGGAGATAGATAGGAGAATTATGCTTGCTAATATATGCTATTTTGGGATCAGCAAGCAGTTTAGGAATAAAGCCCTCTCTCGACGGACAAAAGTCCAGCTATATCAGACTCTCATTTTACCTGTCTTGACATATGGCTTCGAAACTTGGGTCATATCGCAAGCGGATGAAAAACACCTGGTACTTTTCGAGAGAAAAATTCTCCGAAAAATATATGGTCCTGTTAGAGAAAACGGCGAGTGCCGACGTCGCTGGAACCCAGAGCTATATAGTATATATTCTGACATGGACATAGCTAGGCAAAATAAATTATACCAATTGCGTTGGCTAGGCCATGTTATCAGAATGAATGAAGACGAGCCAGCGCGAAACGTTTTCGATAACGTACCCGATGGAAGCAGGAAAAGAGGACGACCAAGACTCCGCTGGAAAGACCAGGCAGAAGAATCGCTTCGTATCCTTGGTGTTACCAACTGGCGAGAAAAGGCGCAGGATAGAGCCAGTTGAAATTTGTTTTATTTGTTTGTTTAATTAATATGTGTAAGACGTCTGACCTCATGAGGTTGTAAAATAGTCAATAAAAGTAAAGTAAAGATTCACAATTAAACAACGAACCAGAATAATAGAATTTTATTACTTAAATCAGCGTTCAATTATTTTAACGCAAACAGAATATTGTCGAAATTTTAACGTCAGAATTTCGCCCTTTGAAGCGTAGTTCATCGTCACCACCAACATGATACCGTAAGAGATTTGCCTCGAACCGGTGGGCCGCGTTTAATTCGCACTGCGGAAGATATTGAACGTGTAAAGCAAAGTGTTAACAAATTTCCAGAAACATCTACTAGAAGGCGTTTTGTTCACCTAGGAATATCTCGTACGTCACTATGGCGCATTTTAAAAAAGATTTAGTGTTATTCCATATAAGGTACAATTGGTGCCAGAATTTAAACCCGAAGATCATCGGCAACGTTAATATTGCAGTTAAATTTCAACAGTTGGCCAGAAATGAAATCAACTTTATTGAAAATCTGATTCTGAGTGATGAAGCTCATTTTCATTTGAATGGCTTTGTTAATAAGCAGAACTATATGTTCTGGGGTTCTGAAAATCCAAGAGCCATTCATCAACATCATTCATCATACAGGTGTATTGTATGGTGTGGCATTACAACTGAAAATACCATTGGGCCTTACTTCTTCGAAAATTAAGATGGAAGTGCTGTAACCGTAAATGGAGAGCGGTATCGGTTTATGATAGAACATTTTGTACGTCTTGAAAACAGACCTGATATGTGGAAATTAATTGGCCAGCCCGATCGCCAGATTTGTCAGCACCCCACTATTCTCTTTGGGGTTATTTGAAGCAGCGAGTATATGTGAACAGCCCGAGACAATGTTTAAGGCCAACAGTGTTGCTGAATCGAGCCCATCATAGCGAAGCTAAGAATGGGGGTCAGTAAAGTGACACTATTTTCTACACTACACCATTTCCAATTGAAATTTGAAAAAAATAAATTTAATTTTGAAAAATATTAATTGAAATTTGAAAATTATATATGAAATTTTAAATACATCAATTGATATTTAAAAATTCTATTTGAAATTTGAAATACATCAATTGAATTTTAAAAAACATAAATTGAAATTTGAAAGACAGCAATTGATATTTAAAACACATCAATTGAAATTTAAAACACATCAATTGAAATTTGAAACACATCAATTGAAATTTGAAAGACATCAAATGAAATGTGAAAGACATCAATTGGAATTTAAAATTCGTCACTTGAAATTTAAAAATTATTAACCGATTTTATGTATTAGATTTTTAAATTTCAAATAGTGTATTTTAAATTTCAATTGATTGATGTATTTCAAATTTCAATTGATGTATTTCAAATTTAAAATAGAATTTTCAAATTTCAATTGATGTATTTCAAATTGCAAATACAATTTTTAAATTTCAATTGATTTTTTTCAAACTTCAATTGGAAATGGTGTAGTGTAAAAACATTTCCATTTTGTATCGTATGCTTTATAATCTAAAAAAAATTAAACGAGAAACTTATTAAATTTTTTAACCCCATGGTGATCTATCGATGGTATCAATTCATACACAGTAGTAGGCATCTAATTATGAACTTGTCACGGAGTTCGGAACTAGTCATGCCAGTGAGTTTGTTTATCATAGAACGTTTTTAGCCATTACCAACTGGGTATGGGGAAAATAATGGGTAGCTACCCACGAAAATGGGGAATTACCCATAATCTACAGGGTAATGAGGAAAATACTGGGTAGCTACCCACGACAATGGGAAATTATCCATTACAATTACCCATTACACCCAGGATAAGAGGGAAATTAATGGGTAGTTACCACGACGATGGGTAATGGTTTACCAAGGGTAACCCATCCCCATTTTTGATCGAAAATATGAAATCATTACAAAAAAGTTTCTATCTCGGAAACGGAGCGTCGAATCGAAAATAAAACTAATTTTTGAGGGTTTCTAATGGGTTTTCGTAAAGTGGTGCAATTCGTATGGAAGAATTTTTTTTTCAAAAAATCGACGAAATAAGAAAATCTCTAAAATATAAAAGTGGCTATAACTCGGAAACGGTGCGTACAATCGCAAAAATAATAAATTTGTTTACCTCCATAGTAGGCTTTAACCTTTTTCTTAAACAAAAATCGGTAAACTACAATTTTTCGAATAAAAAAATACCTAAAACGTCTTCATGTTTATATTTCGGCAACTAAGAGTTCAATGGAAAAAATAAAACAATTTTTTGTGTTTGTAAGGGATTTTCATAAAGTGGTCGAATTCGTATGGAATATTTTTTTTTCAAAAAATTTGCCAAAATAAGAAAATTGCTGACTATAACTATAACAGTGTACTCGGAAACAGTGTGTCCAATCGCAAAAATAATAATTTTTTTACCTTCATAACAAGTTTTAACCAATGGATGTCTTCAATGTGCTATCACTGGAAAAAAAAAGTCGCTAAAACTAAAATATTTCGAATACAAAATCGCTAAAACGCTCATATGTGTTAGCGATTTTTTAAAAATGAAAAGTGATGGCATATAGTAGACATCCAGCGGTTAAAGCCTCTTATGGAGCTAAACATACTATTGTTTTTGGAGCTATATTCTGACGTGGACATAGCTAGGCGAAACAAATTAGGCCAATTGCGTTGGCTAGGCCATGTTATCAGAATGAATGAAGATGAGCCAGCGCGAAAGGTTTTCGATAACGCACCCGATGGAAGCAGGAAAAGAGGACGAACAAGACTCCGCTGGAAAGACCAGGCAGAAGAATCGCTCCGTATCCTTGGTGTTACCATCTGGCGAGAAAAGGCGAAGGATAGAGCCAGTTGAAATTTGTTTTATTTGTTTGTTTAATTAAATCGCTAAAATGCTCATATGTGTTAACGATTTTTTAAAAAGAAAAGTGATGGCATATTGTAGACATCCAGCGGTTAAAGCCTCTTATGGAGCTAAAAAAATTATTGTTTTTGCGATTGAACGCACCGTTTGCCAGTTAAAGCCACATTTTTATTTTAGCGATTTTCTTATTTTCTCGATTTTTTTAAAAACTTCTTCCATACGAATGGGACCACTTTATGAAAGGTCAAAAAATTGGTAGTTTTTCCGATTGGACGCTCTGTTTTCGAGAAAGAGACATTTTTTCTATTTTTTTCATATTTTCGATCAAAAATGGGTTTGGGTTACCCTGTGTAACCCATTACCCATCGTCGTGGGTAACAACCCCTTATTTTCCCCATTACCCTGTGGGTAATGGGCAATCGTAATGGGTAATTCCCACTCGTCGTGTTTAGCTATCCATTAGTTTCCCCATTACCCACATTAATCGTGATGGGTAATTCCCCATTGTTGTTAGTGACTACTCAATATTTTCCCCATTACTTTGTGGGTAATGCTTAATCGTGGTAGGTAATTCCCCCTTGGCATAGGTAGCTGCCCATTATTTTCCCCATACCCTGTGGGTATTGGGTAAACGATCTCGACCCATTCCCCACGGCAATAATAATGGGTGGGATAACCCATTACCCATGAAATACGAACCCTGGAGTTTATCAGAATTATATATTATTCCAACAAAATACAACCATTTCTCTCATTAGAAAAATGTTCCTGACCTTGTAAAATTGTAGTATGAACTTCTCATACATTCCCTAAAAATAATTCTTTAAATTAAATATAAAATAGTAGTAATTAACTATAAAATAGTAGTAATTTAAAAAAATAAATTTTTTAAAAATAGGCCGAATAATAAACTTCCCACAAGGGTAAAGGTGAAAGTTGATAGATGTCATAAAAATACAACAAATATACATACATATTTTAAAAATCGTTTGATGATAATGGATAGGTATTAGAAGAATGACTACTATAAAAATGTAATACACTACATTTCGAAAATATACAATATTAACCTTCTTTTTAATTTTCATCTAAATTCCGAAAATTTGATAGAATTTAAAACTTCACCCGCTAAAATGGGGACCAAAAGTTCGTTTGACATTCATTTCCTTAACTAGGGTGTACCCTAGGGATACGCATTTTGAAATTTAGAAACTAATACATCCACAGAAAAATTCGTAGAGACAACCGAAGCCGTTACCGAATTTACCACAACCGAATTAGAGGACCACACAAGAGGCCATTACAACCGGATTAGGGTGTAAAAATTTTCACATAAGTTCCTTGGTATTAAATATAACGATATGGATTTATGTAGCATAAGTAGTGGAACTTTTAGAAATCTCTTACCATTTTGAGCCACCCTACTGCCCATTCTAATGGATTAACACGACATGGGACAGAATGAATATGGTGTTTCAATATTTCAAATCTTTAATGATATCGCTAAGTTTGTATGCATTTCTGCCGCGCCTCTTACATACATTAAATTGCAATTAATTTCGAAATATTTTTCTAATTAAGCAACATTTATTTGTGACAATTTGGCATTAGGATTCTATCAAAATTATGTATACATTACATAATGCCCCCTAATGGGTGACACTTACAAACAAATTTATTTTGTTTATTTTATTTTATTTCATTTTATTTAGTTGAAAGAAATTTATAAAACAAAAACAAAGTTATAATTAAGATTGTTTGAAATAATATATCATATCCACCGATAAATGTGATTGATTATGGATGTATTTTCGTTGTTTTTATTTGTGCAAAACACTTATCTTAACTGCCACTTTATATTTTAAATCACATTTTATACTTTTGTTTTGTTTAAAATACATTCTTCTACTTGTTCGTTCATGCAATTGTGTTTGTAGAGAGACAAACAATTTGAGTTTTAGTGTATCAAGTGGCGGAGATTTTCTTTATTCTTTCGAATCTTCTCAACAATTATTGACAAGAAAACACTTGCATTTGTTTTAGAAAATAAGCCAAAAGATTAAAATATCTTGTACGAGTCTATAATTAAATACAAAATATATATGCATGTGTATCGATATATGGGTATCGATCGACTTGCATCTGTGGTGCGGCCGTGAAATTTACACAAATGCTCTAGGCAGAAAATGTTCTTTGACCTACATTGTTATTTCTGATGAGGTTTTCTTGTTTCTCTTTTGTTGTTTTAAATTCTTGTAGCCACTGCTTACCAGATTAAGTGGTTAGTAGTACTCTACCTAACCTAAGCACCTGGCGTTGATACGTCCGCCCCGCTATTGCTGCTGATATTATTCTCAATCAGTCATATTGGTGGTACAACGAAGATGTGCACATTTTCGGCTGAGCGTTGCTGTTATATTTGTTTGTTTTACTTTTCCTATTTTTGTTTATAAATTTTAGTATTTATTAATAAATATTTTATTGTTTGTAAATTTTTGGCGCTCGTCTTGCGTATTTAGAGAGAAACGTAAACACCGGGATTATTGTGCAACGAAATTAGTTGATAATTGTTTTCAACTAAACTGTTTAAGAAGATAAATATTTTATGTTGTTTTAGCGCCGTAACGGATTCCTGTTCAATAATTTTTGGGTTAAAAATATAAAAGTTTAGAAGGCTTAATATTGGATAGATGCAAACTTCAATAGCTGTTGGCAAGACTGTATTTTACAGTGTTTCTTAAGGTTCTGACTGATGATACCATTTATGTATTCCAAGTGGAGGAGTCTGCTCTCCAATTTCTAGTAGGGATAGAATACTAAGCCATGACCTTTAGCCTTATTTCCAAGTTTATTATTTTATCCTCTCCAGTCCGATATTAGCACATTTTATGGGGATCTGGAGACAACAAATGTTCACAAGCAACAGATGGTGTTAAGTATTCGAATGGTAGCGACGAAAAATACATTCAGTATGGTAAGCCTTGAAGTGACTCTGTTGGCATTGTATTTGTGTTATGAAACTAAACAACAAGATTTAACAAATGGGCTATACTGGACCACTTGAAAAATTACAACATTTATTTATTCAGGCTCAATACCATTCTATATCTCTATTAACAGCGATATGGTTTTCAAGAAGTTTTACAAAATACGTTCTCATGATTCCTGGCAAACCGTATAGCTCTTTCAGATATAGCCACAGATGTTTGGAATAATGCTATTGAAACATTATCATTATGAAACATATCAATTCGGTCGCAATAACGGAACTTAGCCTAAGTCGGTTGCAACGACATAATTTGGCATCAATTCGGCAGCTGTCACCGAAATTCAGACAATTTCAATAGGTACAACCATAGATAAATGTCATATATAGCTGTCATTCTTCTCATCTGACATTTCCTTTCACACTATTCGTGGTGCGTTTGGTTGGAGAGTTATTTGACGTAAATTGACTCACAACAGGTAGAATTAAAAAATTGTTGACTTAAATTGTTCATGTCGTTTTGATGAAAAACTGTGAAATTTAAACGTATTTTGGACTTTTTTGTTAAATTTTATTATTAGTAGACATTTGTGGTGTATTTACACAAACATTTTAACGCACATTACGAAATGCCGTTACTGATTTATTGTGGGTTGGTGTGGCCATTGCCTATATCTGGTATTATTAAAGCAATACTTTATAGCATCCAACCACCCATCTGCAACGCACCAAATGTCATCAATTTATTGGGAGATTAGGCTACTCTATACGTCATTACTCTATGGGTACAGCCGAATTCCTTTTCAATTCTGTTGCCACAACATAATTTTATGTACACGCCGGTTCACTTATTTAGGTAAAGGCACTAAAAATTCCATCTAATATATAAAATTCTCGTGTCGCGGTGTTTGTTACAATACTCCTCCGAAACGGCTGGACCGATTTGTATGAAATTTTGTGTGCATATCGGGTAGGTCTGCGAATCGACCAACATCTATTTTTCATGGACCCGATAGGTGGCGCTGTTGTCGAAATTTAAAATTTTAACGTTTTATATTACAAGGGTGCCTCCTAGAGGAGTCAAATGTATGATCGACCCTCAATATTTTTGCAATCCCAACAGTTTACCAGAACATATCTACCCTCTATCTTCAACCCTTAGGGTGGTCCCCATACAATTTTTTTTAAAATTAATTTTTGGCGCGAGTGTGGATTTATATCGAAAATCTAAATGTATGGCAAAACAATGTTTGCAGGGGCAGCTAGTATTCCATAAAAATTCCTGTATCTTTTGCAATTTGTAACCGATTGCAGAATTTTAAAATGGAAATGGAAGATAGATATCTTGAGATATAAAAAAATCAGGACAATAGTGGTTTTTTAACTAAATAACTTTTTTTGAGCAATTTATAAAAAAAAGTCCAAAAATGTGCTATTATTTGGTTCACTTGAATAAAGGCACTTTATTATTTTTTTTTTATTTTTAAAGTAAGCGATGATTTTTTGTTTATTACAATTTATTACATCTTAATCATTTTACGAGTCAAAATGGCAAAACAAAAATTGTCAATCTGTCGGAAAAAACTGAAATCGATGTTTACCGTTCTGAAGGATATTCTAACCGCGCAATAGCCAAAAAACAACAACAGTTGTCGACAATTACATCAAGGACACTGATGGGTATGGAAAAATTTTTAATGGAAGGGTTTAATTGTCTTTATCTACGTATATATCCTTGTCCTTGTCAAAAATAAGAGCTCAAGCTGGAGTGGAAGCGAGCAAGTCATCAGTACACAGAGTAATTAAGAGCTAAGAGTATCTCAAATACCTGAAATTACAAAAAAGCCGCCACTTTTAATGCTCCTCGTAAGGAAAAGGGCTTCAATTCGCAAGAGACTACATGGTATGGCTTTCCAGCCAAGAGGTCATGTAAATCACTGGAGAACCGTTGTATTTACGGATGAGAAGAAGTTTAATTTGGATGGGCCTGATGGCTACAACTATAATTTCCATGATCTGTGCAAAGTACAGCGTTTTTTGATCCGACAACACATCCGAGGGGCAGCGTTATGGTGTTGTGTTCTGTTACGTACTATGGCACCATCGATCTTGAATTTCAAAGTGAAAAACTAACTGGTGCAAGCTATAAAACGTTATTGGAATCGGCTTTTCAGAAGTTCAGTGAACTATTTGGCCCCATATCTTGAATATTGCATCAGGATAATGCCAGTATACACAACTCCAGAGTAGTAAAGGAGTTCATTGCATGCCAAAATATTAATATTCTTGACTGGCCAGATCTAAACATTATCGAAACTGTCTGGGGTTGGTTATCTCGGAAGGTCTATGAAGGAGGTAGACAATTTGATGAGAAGCAGTCACTAATTCAGGCTATTAAGGATGCTTGGAATCAAATTTGGTTGGATTACATAAATTCTCTTTATCTCTCAATGAAACCCCGTATATTTGAAGTTATTAAAAACAAAGGGGGTTGTACCCATTACTAACAGTTCTTAAATAAAGTAAAATAAATTATAAAAACAAGAAAAACTGTTTTTCATTAAAATTATTTAAAGTGCCTTTATTCAAATGAACCAAAAAATAGAACATTTTTGGACTTTTTTTTTATAAATTGCCCAAAAAAAGTTCCATAGTTAAGAAACCACTATCGTTATGTTTTTTTATATCTCAAGATGTTTAGAATCCGTTTGCATTTTAAAATTCTGCAATCGGTTACAAATTTGCAAAAGATACAGGCTGCTGAATATGGAATTTTTAGTGCCTTTATATAAGTGAACCGGAGTGTGTTTCAAACCTGACGTTTAAAATTCAAAAACAATTCTTATGTTATAAAAAACTAAATGGTGTATAATTGTGGCCAAAAGAAAAATTCTAAATCCATTTGTGACACTATCTAAATTCGGTTGTAACACCCTCTAATGTAGTTGCGACAACCTATAATGATGTTGTGCCAACCTCTAATGAAGTTGTGTCAACCGCTAATGAGTTTGTGTCAACCTTTAATGATGTTGTGTCAACTTCACGACATCTTTAGAAGTCGACACAGCCTCTAATTCGGTTGAGCTGTGACTTGGCCGTGATTACCTCTAGTTTGGTTGTGATAACCTCTAAATTCGATTACGACTAATTCGGTTGTTTCAACCGAATATTTCTGTAAGTGTATGAATGGAGTTTCCATTTGCATTTAGTTTGATGAATTTTTCGATAGCACCATACCAAACATCCGCTGATGAATATGTGTGACTAAATCTTAAATGCGTTTTTCAAAACATCTTCTTGTAAACAATATCTCTATTAAAATAGATATAGAATGGTTTAGAGTTTGAACAAATAATATGAAAACTTACCAATAAAAAGGCCAAATAATTAAATATCATCCTTGATATTATCCGAAATTCCTAAAATGGTTCCTATTATTACAGATACAGAATATTACAGATACAAAATAAATTTTGATGAACAGATTTACAGGTGCATCACACTAGTAACTACATTGATAGAAAAAACACCTCATCGCAGTGATGAAACATTTTGATTAGATTTCCATCACAAGATTTTTTTTGACCGTTCGTTGTTGCTGCAACTCCTCAATTGTGTTGGGACAGTGAATATAGAATTTTTAGTGTGAAAAGTGTTAAACAATAAACAATGTTTGCTTAAACTGTGACATTTAAACTATTGTTTTTTGGTTTATCCTACACTTTTGTTCAAGGTGTTACTTATATATGTATATATATTAGACCGACTCACATTGTATGGTGGGAAATAAAGTGTTTTTTGGTCCATCTCTCAAATTGTACCTTGGTTTGAAAACATTTGAAACCAAGGTACGAATATATTGAGACAAGGTGTCTCTAAATATAATATTCACTGCTCCTCTACAAATGTCTAGTATATTCCAATACGATCAGAACAATACTTTAAAAGTTGTGATATTATTCACGTGTATTTTCCAATCGGCCCCACTGTGCAGCGTTAAACGTTTCATGATGACTTGCCAAACCTTACTGAATAGAAATATCACCATAGTATGACGTTCACAGCTGTGAAGCCATAGTTATCGCTATCGATAGTTATCATGCAGCTAGAAAACACAAGTTGTATTGTTTATCAAGTTTTTCTATTTTATTGTAACACATTGTAATTGGCATGTACATATCAGTGATATAGTTAAAAATAAATAAATTTATAATCCCAATATCCCACAATGCTACTAATACCTATTTTTAACGAAACTTCCAAAAAATCCTGAAAGGGAACTCTGTACTGATGGGACACTTATTTCAATGCATTTAAAAAAAAGTAGTAATACTCGTACAGCCTCTTTTGGCATCCAAGTGTCAATTTCTATTATATAACATCCAGAGTTGCCAGTTTCGCCCTTTTCGGCCCTTAATTAAAATATCGGCCTTTTTCAGTAGGCGCTTTTAAATCTAAAGCTCATATTTTATTTTTTTTAATATATTCTTCATTAATATTATTTATATAGTAATAAAACAATACATTATGCTGCAAATTTAAAGTTTTTATTTAGACACTCAAGATTTCATCTAAAGGGCAGAGCTGATTTTTTGATTTTACTTCAATAAATCCTAAGCTGTTTGAAATTTTGATTTGAAACCTTCGACTATATTGTAGCTCTTTCCTTATTTCATAACTCTTTTTAACATCTTTCAGCAAAAAAACATGATGATGAAACGCCGAAGCATATTTGAAATATGTTAATTTTTTTTGCCGTTTTCAGGCTCACTGTAGAGAAACTAACTCTCTTCGAAGGAATTGTAGGCTACAAATTTCTTGACATCTTTGCAAGATACACAAATCAAGAACAATTATATTTAGATCCACTTAATGGTTCCTGCAAAATATTTTTGGGAGAATGTAACAGAGGCCTTTTTTTGCAGCGTGTAGTAACTTGCTGTAAGATTTTAGTACATTTTGATGTATAAATGAACACAAGGAATACATATATTAACAAAAGTCATACGTCAGGTTCTTAATTTAGTCAAGGGATTATGTCAAAAAATGAGGTGAATGTGAAAGTAATTTACATGATCAGGCCCTATGTTACTGGACTAAAGTGAATGAAAAAGAGTCTTAAAACGTAGTATTTATTTGGCACAAAGATATTCATTTCGAAGTCGAGCTTTCAATCATAGTAAACGCCAATTGTTTGAAACGAAGATGCCAATATTCGCAACTATATCACTGTTACCAACTAGCAGTTTTTAGGGATATACACACCAATTAGGATAAACATCACAGTAATGGTAAGATGTATCAAAAATCTGACAACAGATTCGGAAAAAGAACGCACAAAAACCTGTAGACACAATATCACCTCGAAAAAAAAACATAAATGGCGTATACAACAAAACAATAATCAACCGACGACTTGTTTTTTGTTCTCTTTGGTCTGCCCGCAAAATTGTTTCAAAAATTGTGTCTTTATAAATTCTTTTACCAGTTTTTGTTTAAAATTTGATTTATTTGTTATTTAGATCTTTTTTGATTTTTGCTCTTTTTTTAACATTTACCCCTTTTTTGAGAGCTCCTGGTAACACTGATCACATTCATTGTAAATTACTTTTGTGTAAAGAAAAGCGCATAAATTAATTAATGCTTTAAGCTCATTTGACAGCAAATCCCATATCATACAGTGTTTTAAATATTGAAAGCTTTTGCACTTGACGGGTTGTGCTGGTGTATTCGACTTTTTGTACTAAGTTTGATTACGCCCGTTTATAGGACAGCTTTTCACTTCCTCTTTGAATTATAGCGAAAAAAGCTTAAATATGTTTTCGTCACTTATTCAATACCACAACCAAGAAAGCTGCATTTAACAAATAGTAGAATTTTCAATATTTATACTACAAGTCAAAAGCTACATTGGGTTGTGTACGTGGACTACAGAATCATGTGAAATAAATTTATGCGTAACACAGTAATAATTAGGATACTTAAGAGTTGTGGCAATATTGAATATTTTAAGCATCTATCATATTTAGTAAAATTACAACATAGATTTTTAGATATTTGTTAGGTTACGATAACTTTCTGGTGTTGTCCAGTGTGAATCACCCAGGCCCTATGTTGCCATACATTTGCCTCATTTTTTATGTTTTGGCTCATAAACATCATGTCTTCTATGTAGGTCGGATTGCAATTATGAATCAGTTTGATTGAAATATTGGCACATATTAAAGAAAAATGCTTTGACGATTGGATGAAACACGTTAATTTTACACTGCTGAAATGAAAAGTGTCGTTCTTCCGACGATTTCCAATTTATTTGGACTATTCAATGATTTTATAACTAAAAAAATGGACCATCAACTTTTATGAAACTGCCGTCCTATCCACGAGATATTAAGTTAATCAAAGATACAAATGCAATACAGCAAAGAAACAGCAAATTCATCACAGCAGTGAAACATAAACATCGCATCACTAAAACAATTTTATCGGAGTAGATAAAAAATCATCTCACGAGACTTCTCAAAATGAAGATCGCAATGCACAGTGTGGCCGGTAGCAAAAAAAAAATGGGTAAGAATATTAGAATTTCTAAACTCTTCTTCAAACCGCTTTAGAATGGTTTAGAGATTTGTACGAGAGTAGTCACGAATTCAGAATACTTTATTTAGAGACACCATGTTACAACTCATAATGGAGTGTCAAAGTATACCACTTTGGGTATATTCATCGTTTCAGCGCAAATAACTTCTAAACTCCTGAGCCAATTTTAAAGATTTTTAGTTTGTGAGAATCTGCTAATTAACGCATATAAAAAACAACAATTAATGGTATGTGTTACCTAGAGTGTCCAAAACCGAAACCGAAAAACCGCTGAAATCAATTAACCGTTTTGTACTATTAACCGAGTACGATTTGTTAAAAAACCTACTGCCTTATTCATAAAAGTTATGAGAGGTTTGAGAAATGATTTACCACACAAAAATCGTCTCTAAAACCTCGCATTACTTTTTATAAATAGGGCCTGTAATTTTTGAACAAACCGGAAACCGGTGTGTTACGCCAAAGAGAATGTACAAGTAAGTATAGAAGAAAAAACCGGCGCAATTTGGCAACCCTAGTAGAAGAGAACCAAAAAAAGGCGACGCGATTCACTCAAACGCATTTCTTTCCCTCGACATTACTTGATTATTTCATACTTTTTACATACTTTATATAATTTTATTTAAACATGGTTGGAATTTCTATAGTTAGATACAATAACATCATCAGAAAACTGTTCGTGTATTGAAATATTCAACGAAGAGAGTAAGAGAGAGGGCAGAGAAACGACGCGCTTCACTCGTTTTCTTTGTTGGCATTCCACTCCATGAGTAAATTTTCTTCTCCTTACCATAGTTGCTTTATGGTTACGCGAACCACAGACTTGTCATTCATTACCCGATGGTATAAAATTGTCAAATTAAGCTTGCCGAGTGTGCAAAAAAACTGAAAAACTGGATGAAGATGAAGACGGCTGGATTTACTGCTGACATCCTCAGGATGGTTGCTGGTTTCTTAGTGTGCCACAGGGCTCATTGTTGGGACATGTGTTGTACAGTATTCTTCTTAGCGATATGCCCCTTCCCTCGGGGGGGCGGGATTTACTGCTGGTATATGCGGACGACATTCTTGTTGCATCTTCTGGCCCTAGGGCGAGCACTGTGAATCGTAGGCTGAACACCTATCTTGAGATCCTGAGTGGGTTCTTTTCTAAGTGGGCAATTGGGCTTAACGTGGCCAAGTCAAGGGCAATCATTTTTAAGGGAGGCGCAGAAATCTGTATCCGAATGCAAGGGGCTACATCCCCAGGCTCAGGGTGGGAGATTCCGATATTGAGATTTCTAGGGCTATTAAGTACTTTGGAGTGATGTTCCATGAGCGGTTTACTTTTGTGAGCCATGTTGACTATGCTTTGCGGAGGGCAAGATTTGTCTTCTCTGCATACTACAGGCTGTTGGGAGGGGGAATGGCCTGAGTACGGAGGTGCGTCTGCTTGTGTACAGGCAGGTCATAAGGCCTGTCTTGGCGTATGCTTTCCCAGCTTGGCTTCCCATCTCATCGTGTCAGATGGAGAGGCTGAGGCAGTGAGAGAGGAAGGTACTTAGAACCTGTTTGGGTCTAAGGATGACGGTGATGGCGGATGGTTCTTTCCACATGCCCTCCTGTAGGAGGGTATATGATGGTGGATCATGGTGGATTCTGCTTTAAATTTCTTGGGGAAAGCGTCGGATGTGGAGAATGACCCAGTTAGGGCATGCTTTGACATGACGATTGCGGACAGTCTTCTGTCGCGTTGGTTCTTCAAACCAACGGACCTTCTGGCCCTTAGTAATGGGGGCTTTTTAGGAACGGACGAGGCTCTCTTATTTTACCCCAGGAGATTCGGTACACTGGCTATCGATGGCACTGTCTAGTTGTTTTTTCTGATGAATCAAGGCGAACGTTAAATTTTTTAATGTACTAATCGATGTAGTCCAGCTTGCTGGAATTTTTGTTCCCTTTTTTATTTAGTTTTTAAGATTGTTATTTATTTTTTAAGTTCTAGTTTTATGTCGGAAAGACAACGAAGGTGTTCCATTTTTGTTAAATTTTTTAGGAAACTATTTTTAACGTATGGATAATGTATTAGAATAAGAATGATGTAATAGAATAAGCATATAATTTAATATGTATAAGGTTAGAAGATTCCAAAAGGCGCCCAATGGGTGTGAGGGAATTAATTTTGAGTAATATTAAGTAAAATGTATTTATTGTGTACTCAGTAGTTTGTAATTTGAATTTTGACAATAAAAGACGTTAAAAAAAAAATTGGTCAGCAAGCTTAGTTGGAAAGGACAAAACGGCTATGATAATCATATACAGCTAGAAGATGGCTATACGTTGCAAATGGGAACTTTATCCGAGAATAGTTTATGGATATATAGCACTGCTGATACCGATAATGCTCTATGGGGTTACCGTGTGGTGGCAGGTGCTTGAGAAACCCTCCTATTGCGCAAAACTCTTTAGGGATTTACGGAACAAATCCGTTCCCGGTATAGAGACACATGTGAATTTTTACGTGGATGGGTCGAAAATTAATGATCAGGTAGTCTACGGGGTATACTCTAGGGGAATAGGGTTGTCCTTTACCCATAGATTATCCGATCATTGTAGCGTGTATCAGGCGGAACTCTTGTCTATGAAAGAAGTGGCCGACTGATTTAGGGATAATATTCCAGCTGTCATTGGGGTTAATGTCTGGGCGGACAACAAGGACGGTCATCAAGTGCCTGCAATCAGTGTTCCTGAATTCAACATTTGCTCAGGACTGCTGTAGATATCTTAACGAGATAGCCCAGCAGTACGATATTCATGTGGGTGCCAGGACACAGGGACGTTCCGGGGAACTGCAGATCGGATGTGCTAACCAGACTAGGGACTACCTTACAGGTTCCACTGGAATTAGAGTGTGTTGGCCTGACCCTAGTGACGTGTAAGCATATCCTGCAAGAGCGCTTCTATATTATGGTGCAGGAGAGATGGAGAGGTGGTGCAGATAGAAGATCCATGAGTTAACCTCTCTCTTTAGCCAGGCCCAGGGTATCAATACTTTGGCAGGGCTCTGCCTGATTGGTACACATGCGACGCGACTAAAGGTCAGAGCAAATAACTTCTGTGGCAGCTGAAACGATGAGGAATAATCAACTGAACATATTCATTGCATGTGCCCAGCACTAGTCGGCAGAAATATGTCTACTATATGATTTTACCTATTTAGGGACCTGGGAGAATTATTTCAGATAAGCGTAGAAAAGATCTTGAGCATTTCTGAGCAAACAAAATGGTAATCCGGTGGGGCTAACGATTAATCTCGTTAACCCGTGGTACCACAATGGAGTAATAAGTCGAAGTGAGTCGTTCATCGACTGTCTCCAAAACCTAACCTGTGGATAAAATGGGACCAAAAAGGTAAACCTTCAAAATTCGAGAAGAACGTTTTGGAATGTGTTAAACATATTGAAAATAGGACCACTGGGTAAAATGGTGGAAAAAATCTTAAACAAATCGTTTGGAGTGATTGGAAATATCGAAGAAAAAATTACATGAGGTGTCAGGGGACAGCCGGTTGAATCGAAGTTCCTTTCGCTATATACTATTTACTAGTTAGTTCCAAAACACCTAAGGCGGCAGTTGAAAAATACTGTAATTTAAATGGTTTCTTTAAGAAAAGATACTTTTTGTAAATTGGTAAACTTTTTTTAAGAAATTTTTTTATGTATTTTTACATTTTTTAAAAAAGGATATTTTAAGGTCCCTTTTGTAAGGCTATGTACTATATATTTTCGCGAAAAGGTCCTATCTTTAATAAGAGGAACTTCTTTTATTAAAAGCTAATGTTTTTTTTTAAGAAAAGCTACTATTTTTAATAAGAAGTGCTTTCTGTAAGAAAAAGCCCAAGAGTATGAATTTTTTTTACAAAGAAGTACTTTTTTTAAGAACAGGTACATTTTAAAGAAGTGGTACTCTTTTTAGGATAAGGTTATTTTTTTAAGAAAATTTACTTATTTTCAGAAAGGCTACTTATCTCAAGAAAAGAAAGGGTATTATTTTATTTTTAAGAAAAGGTACTTTTAAGGAAAGGAATTTTTGTAAGAAAATTTATTTTTATTTAAGAGAAGGTATTTTTTTTGAAGAACAGCTTTTTTTTACGTAGGAACATGTACAATTTTAAGGGTAGGTACTTATCTCAAGAAAAGTTATTTTGTTTTAGGTATTTTGTTTTAGGTATCTTAAGAAAAGTTATTTTGTTTTAGGTTATAGGTACTCTTTAAAGAGGTACTCTTTTTAAGATACTCTTTTTAAGAAAAGGCAATTTGTTGTAAGATAATGTACTTTTTAACAAAAAGGTACTTATTTAAAAAAATTCCTTTTTCTAAGTAAAGGTATTTTTTTGTAAGAAAATTTACGTTTCTAAGCAAAGGTACTTCTTTAAGATAAGGTATTTTTTAAGAAAAAGTACATTGTTGAAGAATATTATTAGGTATTTTTTTGAGAAAATTTACTTTTTTGAAGAAAACACACTTACTTAAGAAAATTTTATTTTGTTACACTTCTTTCATTTTGGCTTTTCTAAATTTACTTTTTATTCGGTTCAAAAGTACAATTTGTAATAAACAGGCTCCACCAAGAAAATTTTCCATTAAACAAGAAATATCCGCCCCATATGTTAGTCTAGACACAAACCAACCCAAAAGTACGAGTGTAAGAGTAAGTGTGCTGACAAATGTAATTCCGTGCTCAGGGTTGTATTTCATGGATTTGACAATCTTGCACTTTGGCTTTTCTAAATTTACTTTTTAATTGGGTTCAAAACTACAATAAAACTACTTTCCTTTAAACCAAACCAAACCAAAAGTACCCAATATAGTTGATAATAATAATAGGTTGTAATAAAGTAGTTAAAAAAAAGTTGTTTAAAATTTTTTCATTTAGCCCCCATCCCGCAACGTGCGATAAGGAACTTCGTTCCAATAATATGTGGGTATAAAGTAAAATTTCAATATGCACAAAAATTGTTTGGAATGATTGGGATGTAGTAAAAATAATGTTTTAATTTTTTTTTCTCGTTTTTAAGTTTTTCAGTTTCAAGTTTCAAGTTTTTCCCATTTTACCCACAGTCTCTATTTCCAACATATTCGGAATCATCCCAAACAGGTGTTCGTGCGTATCGAAGGATTTTCCAATATTGGCTTTTTTCCCCATATTTTCCCAATTATTTCAAACGATTTTTCTATAATTTTTAAGTTTTAATCCCTTTTTGACTAAACAAGTTTCCTCGAATTATATTTGTCGAGATCTACGAGGTCGAGTCTATCTTCATCAGAATAAAATAGCTATATAATTGGGTTTTTAATAAATATTGAATAGAATGAAACAAACAAAAATTTTAAATAAAGTTTATTTTATGTTAGCTTTTGCATTATATATGAAAACCCACATCGGTTAAATGAGAAACATTTTCTCGAATTCAAAAATATGTTTTCTGATGACATGTTTCATAACATTGTAGAGTTTCTTGCGGTATAAAGACAATTTTGTTTTTTAGTTGCTGCATGGTTTCTGGGTTATTCGCAAATACTTTTTCTTTGAAATAGCACCACAAGAAAAAGTCTACAACAGTCAAATCAGCGACCGTCCCTGATTTGAAGATTTCTCTACCGTATTATACGCGCAATGAAAGACCCCTAGCATGTAGTGTTTGGACTACCTGGATTTTGTATGTGAAGGCGTGCAAGTTCTCTTTTACAATCCGCAGAAATGTGCACTGAGAAAGCTGCAATTGGGCAGACCGTCTTCTCGTTGATGTTTCCTCTAAGTCACAAACAACATCAATATTTTCAAACGATCTGGCAGTTCGATGTGTGGCCGTACGTTTTGAATCTCCATCAGTCCCAATTTCACGAAAATTATCCACTAGCGAACGAATGGATGGACCCGTTAGAGCAGTTCTTCACCATTAAATCGCCTGTATTCATCTTGAGTATTAATTGAGGTACTCAGAGGCCAGTTGCTCTAACTCGGCAAAACAGAAAGTGGAGAAAACTTGATACGAAGTTTGTGACTTCCGTGTATTCTCTTGTTGGGAATATGGAGGGATCATTTCTCCGCGCTACTGGTACCTGAGATATCCAATGACGATTTGATAATCGATGACAATATAGACGACGTGGATTGCCCCCTCCTAACCCAGACAAGGTCAGAACAGCTATTGCCCGGTTTAAGAACAACAAAGCCGCAGGAGCCGATGAATTACCGGCGGAGCGGTTTAAGGCTGGCGGCGATGAGCTGATAAGGTGCATGGATCAGCTCATTAGCAAAATTTGGTTAGATGAATGCATGCCCGGCTATTGGAGTCTCAGTGTACTATGTCCCATATTTGGAAAAGGTGACCCAATTATCTGTGCCAACTACCGTGGGATGAGCATTTTGTCATTGGCATATAAGGTTCTATCAAGTATAATGTGCGAAAGACTAAGACCAATTATCGCAGACCTGATTGGACCATACCGGTGCGGCTTTAGGCCTGGAAAGTCGACGACTGACCAGGTTTTCACGCCACGCCAAATCCTGGAGAGGACACACGGAGAGCAAATCGACACCTATCATCTATTTATCGATTATAGGGCGCCCTTGGATAGTCCGATACGGGGGAAACTCTATGAGGCAATGTCTGAGCTTGGTATTGCTGCAAAACTCATACGCCTATGCAGGATGACCTTGACGGACACCGAATCCGCAGTGAAAGTTGGTAAGGATCTTACCGAACCTTGGAAACTAAGCGAGGCCTCAGGCAAGGCGGCACCCTATCGTGCGATCTCTTTAACATCTTAATGGAGATCATTATGGAAAATGCTGCAGTCAACATGAATAGGACCATCAGCAGCATAAGTCAAATGCTGCTCGCGTATGCTGATGATATGGATATCATTGGGCTCACAATTGGAGAAGTTACTGCGGTTTTTTCGAGAATTGAGAAGGAGTCGGCAAAAGTGGGTCTGACGGTAAATGAGGGCAGGACAAAATGAATGGTTTCAACGAACAGGGCCTCCACGCAATTAGACCAAAGCGTGAACGTTGATAACCGTTATAACTTCGAGGTAGTGGACGAATCTATATACCTCGGATCTGCCGTATACGGAGACGGCAACGTCAGCCTTGGGATCAAGCGGGGAATTGAGCTTGCGAATGAATGTTATTTTGGGCTAGGCAAGCACTTTGGGGATAAAGCCCTCTCTCGAGTAGCAAAAGTCCAGCTGTACCAGACTCTCATTCAATCTGTCTTGCTTTATGGCGCAGAATCCTGGGTCCTATCGTAAGCAGACGAAACATCTGTAGGCGTCTTCGAGGGGAGAATACTCCGGAGGATATATGGCCCTATAGTGCACAACGGCGAGTATCGGCGACGAATGGATCATGAGCTGTATGAGCTTTATCCTGACATTGACATAGTTAAGCGGAGCAGGATAGCGCGATTGCGCTGGCTGGGCCATGACGAGCCAGTGCGAAGTGTTTTCGAAACCAAACTCGAAGGAGGGCGAAAAATAGGAAGACCAAGACTCCGCTGGAGGGATCAGGTTGCCGAATCCCTGCGTACACTTGGTATTGCCAACTGGGGGAATAGGGCAGGGGAATCGAACTGGTTGGTGAAATATGTTATCTTCGTTTTGTAAGGTCGCTGACCCCCCGGGGTTGTCCGAGACCGGATAAGTAAGTAAATAAGTGAATTCTCCTACAAGTCTAATGCGGGGCCTGCATGTAACTTATGAATGCTTCTTAATTGGGATGATAATATATGATAAGGTTTTAAATATGATAAGATTAATTTGTTTTAGTTCTAGTAGCACAATAGTCTGGAAATAGTTAAAATTATTTTGCATTATTTATGAACATTATTATTTTATTATTATTTAACATTATTATACACAATATATTTACTTTTGCTAAACCCAGTATTAGTCTGATCTTAGTAGAGCATAAAGTGTTTATATCTTTAATATATTTATTATCATTACACTTTAATCTTATCCTCATTTCAGTTAAAGTCATCACGTGATTTGTTGTTTTCGCTCTTAGAGTGTTTCATTGAAATTTCATGAACTGCCTGATGTTACGACTTGTTAATTGTAATATAAGTATATGTACGAGTATGGTATGTATGTAAATGCTCCTGACTTGTATTTTGAATCCTCTGGGAAATAGCCAAAAGGCAATTCCCGAATACCTCCTCCTAACACTGACAACATGTAATAGCGAGTGGGACTGTGTAAATATAGGAGTCACATTGACGCACATACATACACACAGCCACATGCATTTGTTTGAAGTTTTTAATCAAACGTACAATTAAAGCGTCATGTATTCAGATATTCATCGAGGCATATTTTAACATTTGAAATTTCATTTACATACATTTTACTTAAAAAAAAATTAACATTAATATACGAACAACACAATTGACAAAAATACATAATTTAACTTGGCAATCTATAGGAACATGTGAATGCTATATCGCACACAGGGGCTTAAACAGTAGAGTGTCATTGAATTATAAAAATGACAGACATTTCCCAAAATGTAACAAATGATGGTGCAATGTTGAAGAAGAACTAATTTCAATTTAAAACGCATTTGATTGATCGATGGGAATAAGACTTAGGATAATAATTGTAAGGAGGATCGTCTATTTCAAACTGGATCTATTTAAAAGTCGGTGCAAAAATCTTCCATTTCTTGCAGTAAAGTACAATATAAATTCTAAGCTCATATTTTGTTTTAAACTAATTTTTAACACATCCCAGTTGGAAATTTCCTAAAGACATGATCAGTGACGAAGAACTGATATGTCAGAGTGCCTGCTGACTTGCCGATCCGCCTCCATACAAAAAACGTCATGACACCCTCTGATATTTTCATATATTGGGCAAAAAATCAGCAGAAATTTTCCGCAGTTTTTCAATAGTGGCGATCACCTCATTACGTGTACACAAGTTGTCCTTAAGTCACTATTAATCAGTGGCTCAGTTGGCCAAGACGTCTCCAAATGTGGTGACCCTGTACCATTGCCTAAATAATTATAATATTTGAAATGGATAAACGAACTCTAATTTAAAAAAAGCTAAAATAAATATTGTTACGATAATAAGAAGTGGGCACATGTATTTGCATGACTACATCCCAGCCAACCAAATACGGAGCGCTCCAAAAAAGGAGTTTGTAGGGACTCCCACAGCGCTCCTCAAAGGAGTGTTTACGGAGTGCACCTATACAGGGAGTCCGAAAGAGCTCCGCATGGGATTGTTTTAGGAGCGTTGACTAATATTGGCATTTTATTATCTTTGTACTAATAAAAAGGAACGTTGAGGGACTCCCCCCACAGGGCTCCTCGAACGAGTGTTTGCGGAGTGCGTCTATTAAGGGCGTCCGAAAGAGCTAAATTTTTTGAAAACAGAGCAGTCATGGAAATATACATATACTTAGTTTGCTAAAAATATATTTTAAAGAAAAATAGAATTACAGTATGAGAATGCGGGTTGTCCGGATGGGAAGAGGGGCAAAAAAGGCTAAAAATTGGTATTAATATTTTTTTTAATTTTTGTTATAATTATTTGGATTTTTATTATTCTTATTATTATTATTATTATTGAAATAAAAATTACACTCATTTACTCATTTACGCATTTATTTTTACAAAAACGCTCATTTATAGGTGTCCGCACGGAGTCCTTGTCGGTTATGTAAAGTCTGTGTAAGGACTCCGAAAACACTCATTTATACGAGTCCGCACGGAGTTCTTGTGTGTTATCTAAAGGAGCGTATAGGGACTCCGAAAACACTCATTTATACGAGTCCGCACGGAGCCCTTGGGCGTTATCTTATTTAAGGAGTCCCTAGGGTGCACTTTTTTCATATAGTTTGATCGTGCTGTTTTCTCCGGCGGATATGCTCCTTTGGGACTCCTTTTGGAGCCTCCCTAGCAGCGCACCGTGTGGGGAGTCATAACAGAGCACCTTGCAGACTTCGTTGGTTTGCTGGGATATACAAATTTGCATATTCTTGTATTAATTTTCAAATAATTTAGAAATTACTTCTGAAACTTTATGACATACAAGTACAATTCAAATATACAATGTTCAGTTTTATGTATTTTGAATAACTTTAAATTCTCTACGACACGCTGTTGACAAAAGTTAACGACTTCTCCTATTTATATTCAGAATATAGAAAAGGGTCAGCCTTGATATAATGCTGACAAGTCAATAGGACGGTCTTACATAGATTGTTAGTTCGTGTACAATTTCCATCACCTAAGCCAAAACTAGTGACATCTCAAGAGTATGTCTTATATAAACTACTGAAACAGTCCTAAGGAAATTCTACTGACAACGTCTTCAACGGAAATTTTCCAACTGGGAAGTATACATTAATTCCAATTGATTAGAAGATAGTTGACCATGAATTTAACAAATTTGTTCGTTTAAATCCAAAATTTCGTCGAATTTGACCCAAACTCAGTAAAATATCTGTAAAGTATTTAAAAAATAGAAAACCCACATTAAGTGCCAACATTGGTTAAATAAAAATCGATTTAATTGGTCTAGAATTGTGGCCTCAAAATTCAAATGTTCCAAAACATTTTTTCCACTGCGTTGCAGTGTCTTTACATTACTGCCATGAAAAATGTAATATACGAGTTTGGGATTCCCTATTTAGCATACTCGTAATCATATGTGACTTGTAAACCAATTTGACCTGGTCTACGGTCCAAAAAATTGATTTTTGTTTTTTGAACTAATTTTATAGAAAATTTTACGCTCTTTTCAATGAAACAAACCGCAGCTTTCTAACTTCATTTATTTTGCTTCATATTCCATTAATACGCATTTTTCGCTCAAAAATTAATTTTTAAGGGAATTCACTCGAATAAACTACGAAAATAATTCTTGTAAAAAGGTAGAGGACCTAGGGCAACAAAAAAAAAAACAAGAGGTGGTAGCGAAACACGAAAACAACGCGCGAAAGCGAATCGTAATCTTGAGCACCTGTTTTCTCGAAAAGTTGTTTTCTGACCATAGGTACCTTTCCGTGGACCAGGTCACATATGCTTTTCGAACCCTTACATGTGACGCAGGAAAGTTAACATATGTTGTTCACACATAAAAAATTGGTTGATATAGGAAAGAAGCAAATCTATGGCTTGATATGGAACACACACCCACTATTTTCGTCCTCTTCCACATGTGGAAATAAAAGGGAGTAAATGCCTTTGTTGAAGTACATCCCGCCAGAAAGTTTAAGTGGTTCAAAACCAGTTACGTATCCAACTATAAAGCAACCACCACTAACTACCTACCTATCGAATTTAACCTGGCGAATTTAATATGGTGATGTCCTACGAGGGGGTGAATTGCACCTCTTCTGGACTAGCAATCAACAGTTACGTAGCGGGTTCTGCGTTGTCAACTACTTGTGTAGTTGCAATGCTTGAACTACGTAGCTAGTGCTAAAATAATAACTGTTATAATATATTGTGTGGGTTGAAATAAAAAATAAAATAAAATTATATGTATTTAGCTAAAATGCGACTAAATATATGAATTAAAGCGCTTTCTTTTGAATATAATCATTTTGTTGTTTTAAATTCGAGTCGGGGTGAGCCACTAAAAAGCAGGAAAATATAAAAAAGCGGGGCAAACCTGCCAAAATCAGGATGGTTGATCAGATTATGCATAATCGAAACCCTCCAAGTTGGTGACACAACAATTTTAACACAACGACTAAATCAATATTCATGGGTCACAACATATCAATCAAGCCTTTGGTTTTTTCATATTCCATAGAATAACTGTTTATTTTTTTTTTTAGCTGATTACCCAAACTCAGATAGAAATCTTCGGTTGATTGTTTTGTGTGAATGAGATAATGAGAGTGGGAGAGAGAATTGTAAGTGACATAATATTTTTTTCGGCTGACTACATCTTGCAATACCATGGAACAGAAAAGTGGCAATTGTCCCGCCTCTGCACTACCTTGTGTTAGTTATGAAACTAGTGTTCAGTATCTAGTTACATTGTCGGTGATATTGGAACAAAAACGTAAGTAGTTGACCGAATCACTGACTACGTAACTGGTGATTTACTGCAAATAGCTACCATCAAAACTGGTGGGATATTACAAATCTTGTGTTGGCATAATCCCGTTAGTTTTAAGGTAATCAATGTCCACTGAATAATCAGCTACGTAACTAGTTACACAGAGAATTAAATACTTTTTTTACACTTGTAGCCAGTAATGTAACTAGCTCCACGTCGAGTATTTACGTAACCCACTCCATAGTAGTGTAAAAGGTAAACAATTGACACTTTTTGATTACCGGTAATGCAGAAGGTAGTCAGTTTAAAATAATTTGTACTTTCACACCCTCGGTTTCAGCAAAAACACAACAATTGGCAAACAACCGTTAATCTTTGGAAAAAAATACTGAATCGTGATCTTTATTTTTTATAAAAAGTGATATGTGATTCAGTTGAACATTGTCCTGTGAACAAGTGCAAGTGATTGATGATTCGGCAAATTTACCAATATTATTAATTATTATTCTGAATTCTTAATTTTATTTTCTGTTTATCTTTTGTTTCTGAATTGCTCATATTTATTTTTTGTTTTTCCCTTGGATTCTCGATTTTTAAATTTATTAAAATAAATGATCACGAAAAATTAAACTATCTGATCTATAAGTTGTGGGATTGGGAACGGGCGGTGTACACATGGTACACCTATACCAATTAAGTAAGCGATTTAATGTATTTGGAATGCATATACTGGCTACGTAGTTAGTATTTCAACGCTAGTTACGTAGCTAACACGTTGTATCCATACCAGTAGTTGATAACACCGAACCAACTACGTAGCTGGAGAATGGTAATGCAGAAGGGGACAAGTAACCCCTTCCTAAGACATCACCATGTTAAACTCTACAGTTGAAAGCATTGTTGGTAATCCAGGTGGTAGCTTGTGGCGGTTGCTTTGTAGTCGGGGAGTATACAGGTTCGGAGTGAGCTAAATTCCCTAGCGGGATGGTACAAAGACATACATGTGTGGTAAACGCATACATGTCAAAATTCTTTTCTGTCAAAAATGAATGTAATGAATGTTTATACCGTGAAGAAAGGCAAACAAAAACTGTATATGAAATTGACGGAATTGTAATACAGAAACAGGGAAAATTTTGAAATCAGCTGTTCTAGTGCGTCTAATGAAGCTCTCAAAATTCCAAATCGAAGTGTTCTCCAACAGGTAAAATTATTTTTGAGCAAATTTTCTTTTGAGGTTTTGTACTACATTTTCGATTGGGAATATTGTTTATTGGTTTTTTCGATTGGGAATATTGTTTATTGGTTTATGCATTTCTGCTAATAGACTACATGTGTTGCCAGATGTCCAGATGTCTATCTACAAGTTGCCAGATGTCTTCAATTTCCAATGGACAAATTATTTCGGAAAACTGGCGGTGGTAATAAATTCTAATAAACAAATAAAGTGGATTTATTCAAGTGAACCAAAAAAAATAGCACATTTTTGGCCTTTTTTTTAAATTGCCCAAAAAAAGTTCTTTAGTTTAGAAACCACTATTGTCATGATTTTTTTATATTTCAAGATGTCAAGCTTCTATTTCCATTTTAAAATTCTGGAATCGGTTACAAATTGCAAAAAATACAGGTTGCTGAATATGGAATTTTTAGTGCCTTTAGTTAGTGCTCTCAGTCTTCATGTGGTAAAAGATTTTATAGTTCAAAATATTGTCAAAACTAAAAAAAAAAGGAAATAGTTTGCCATTAGTAGTTCAACCGAAAAAATTAAGAATTCCTTAAAAACAAAATAAATTTTAAGCACTAAATAATTTGGTACAATCTTGTACAATTTCTTGGTATTTGTGGTACAGTTCAAAAATTGTGTAATCCCATCACTGATTTGCATATCAAATAGCTGACATTTTCACACAGCTGATAATAGCTCTGTTCGAGTGCTCGAAAATTTGTGCAAATTTTTACTGAATCCTGATCATTTACTCCAAAAGTCCAGTAATTGAGAGCGATAATTTTGACAGTTCGATGTTAGAGATCTTGCAAATTTTGGTTTGAGAAATTTAAGCCAAAAAAAAATTGGAAAATAGAACAGCTGTCTAAAATCAGCTGTTTTATGTAAACAAATTCAAGTGAAAAATAAATTAACAACGGCAGAAGCCACTACAAATGATTTTTTCAATATTTTATTTAATATATCACTGACATTTCGAAAGAACATGGAAAGCTATACTGTGCAGTGGCATTCAGCAAAGTTTTGTAAAGCGACGACGTCATAATTGGACAACTGTGGCAGTAGTTATGTAATGTAACTAAAAGCCAAAATGTATATAGCCAAGGATAAGACTACATCAGCTGTAGTCTACAATTTTTACTGGAAGCCGTTCGCATACTTTTTGTGCAAATTTTCATAAACAGGGTAAAATCGTTCGTTCTCTCACAAAAGTAGATACATTCCTCAATTTCATTACAAATAGCATCGGTTTCCACAACCAAATTGTAATTGTAAAGCACATTAAAATCCAAAGTCTATCCAATTCGAACCATAGAGTAATTATTTTCATAGAGTAGCGACTTCTCTCAGTAAATTAACGAAGTTTGGTGTGATTGCATATGGACGTTGCATGTTTAAAAGTATTTCTTTAATAATGATAAATAGAGGCAAAAAACCTTTCCCATTACATTCCATGAAGGATTCCGAACGGTATTTGCGAGGTGACCGCCGCCAAAAGAAAAATTTTTTTTAAGGTGGTCAGAGTAGGGATCGAACCCAGGATCTCATGTACAAGAGGCGCGCACACTACCCATTGCACCACCGACGGCCACAAGCATAGTTCAAACTAACCAAGAATAAAACAGAAACGGCATTTCGTTTTGTAGTTATGTTAAAATTTTTGTATAAATATACCACAAAAATATATACACGCAAAGAAAAAATTAGTTCCTCCCAACCGAAATGGCAGATAACTGAAGTTCGTTTGGGGACTGTAGTTGGGAGAAACGAACTTCTGTTAATTCATACACGCCATTTCGTTTGCGAGAACCGAAAAATGTTTGCAGCAAACGAGTTATGAAAAATATAAGCTGAAAACACGTTTAATAGAAATGTTTGCCGTAGACGAGTTATAGAAAAATTAGAGCTGAAAAAACGTTTGCGCGAAACGAAAAATGGTTCCACCAACTGTTCGTTCGGTTACTGCAACCGAGTTGTAGTTAAAACTTTTATTTATAGCTTCCATAAGCTCTTTTTTGTTTAAATTTCCAACTTTTATGATTTTGGTTTTACCCGTAAAGTTTGTTTTTAAAAAAGTTGTCATTTTTGTCTATTTTTCCACTGTCTACTGACACGTCTGTCACGCCTAGCATTGATATAACAAATAAAAATATATATTGTAGAAGCATTAGAGTGTGTGATCCATAGAGTAAATATGGGTAGAGAAAATCTTTCACTCACCAAATTTCTGACATTTGTCCTCGTGTGATGTATACGTTTGATGTTGAAAAGAATTGCTTTACTAATACCAGATAGAGGCAATGGTTCAAAACAACGAACAAAATAACAACAACGGCATTTCGTTTTGTGTGTTAAAATTAATGTGTTAAATACAACACAAATGTATGCTAACAATAACAGCCAATAAAAAAGTTTAAAACACATTTAAATTTCACAGTTTTTCACCAAACTGGCATGAAAAATTAAAGCAAGAAGTTATTGTAATTCCACCTGGTGTAATCACTTTTCGTCAAACATCTCTCTATCACACCGACCGCATCACGAAGAGTGTGAAAGGAAACGTCAGATGAGACAAATGGCGGCTCTACTATAAATTTACTCTATGGTGTGATCACTTTTATGTGTATGCGTGAGTGTGTATGCCAAACGAGTGTATAAGACTGTGTATACAATTAACAGAATGATAAAAATTTACGTTCTTCGTAATCTGTGCGCTCATTAGAAATATGTCTAATTTTAGTTAACGCAAATGTTTTTTAAATTTGCGGCAACTGTAATTTTGTACGCGTTTGATGCAAACGAGAACTTGTTTGCAACAACATGAAGCTACATGAACGGTTGCGATTAATAAATTAATACAAATCAATCAAAGTATTGTTGCGGCAACCGAGCAATAAACGTTTTTTTTCTTTGCGATAAAAGATAACAAAAAATCAAAAATACGTTTAAATTTCACAATTTCATTAAAACGACATGAAAAATTAAAGTCACTAATTCTTATAACACCACCTGGTTTAAGTCAATTTACGTCAAATATCTCTCTACCGCTACGACTGCAACACGTATAGTGTGAAATGAAACGTCAAATGAGAAAGATGACACCTCTAAGTGACATTACTCTATGATCCGAACAATGAATCACTAACATTGAAATAAACTTGAGGGTAAAAAGCAAAATTAATAATCGAAATGGAAAAGATATAAATCCAGTTAAAACCATTTTTTTTGACACTAATATTCATATAACAACGAAAAATATTGGTCACAGTGACGAACTATTTCATTTTCATTTTTTTTTCTTTTGATGTAAAATTTAGTCATGACGACGAACAATTTTACTTGTGTGACGAAACTTTTTTTTAATATAAGGTTTGAAAATTGGTATGTAAACATAGAGAAAAAATGTGAAATAACGGGGTAAAAAAAATTGTAAAATTTAGTCATTGTTCATAATTCAAGAACTCTGCACTATACATATAATAGGGTGTTCTATATTTTAGCATAATTAGACAGTCATGATGTCTATGACATTAAATCAAATATCATATGTATTAGGGTTACTCAAATTCTTGTGGGATTTCTAAACATTGAACGTTTATTGCTCCATTCCATGCAAATTTATATTTTTATTATGTTTATATTTCCCAAAAATACTACATGGACCCTCCACCTTTTTCATAGGGTTCTTAATCCAAATTTAATGAGTTTTACGGATATGAAACATACAACGTTAAATTACTTGCAAATTCTGGGAAATTCATATTTTTCGGGATTAACCCAAACAATTATGTTTTATGTTAATATTTCGACATTTGTATTAAAAATGATTTATATTATTAAAATATATTATAAAATATATATTTAGCGATTGCCCGCTGCATCACGAGGTCTTTCATTGTAATCATAAAATTGTATTGTTTTTGCATTTTAGCCAAAAACTTAATATAATTTTCGAAACCAAACAATCCACTTTAGAACTGATTTATGTTAATTGCCACTCGTCTATATGAAAATTTTGCACCACTGTACAAAAACTTTAATGGTTAAAAAAAAAAAATAGTGTCATATAATAACATTGGCTAGAACTGTCAGCATATAAACAACGTTCGATTAGTATCTAATTTTAAGATATTCCAAAACCATTAGAAAACCCTTAGTTTATTTTGTTGTTGTTACTTTAATATAATTTTCTCAACTAAAACTATTGTCTTTGTTGAAATTGGCAACAAAAAAATGCACCAGTTAAATTTCTACTAAATAATGAAACCGCACAAAGATTTTGTGTACATATTTTAATAACAGCGGACAGTTATTAAGACATGTTTTATGTAGCCTTCATTGAAAACTGATATTACTCTTATACTTACATCATTCTGATTTAACCAGAGCAGAGGGGGTCTGTATCTCGGAACCGGAGCACATAATCGAAAAAATGCTCAATTTTTCCAAGTTTCTAATGCTTTTTCATAAACTGGCCCAATTCGTATGGAAGATTTTTTTTTCAAAAACCGTCAAAGTGAGAAAATAACTTTAACCAGCGGATGTCTTCAATATGGCATCAGTTTTTTTTTTTTTTTAAAAAATCGTTAGAACTAAAATTTTTCAAATAAATAACCGCTAAAACGCCCTCATGCTTATATCTAACCAATTTTTCCGGTTTTCTAAAGATTTTTCATAAACTAGTCCAATTCCTATGGAAGATATAAGAAAATCACTAAAATAAAAAAGTGGCTATAACTCGGAAACGGTTCGTCGAATTGCAAAAATAGTAAAAATTTTAAATATTTCTAAATACAAATTTAAAATCCGAGATATAGACATGAGGGCTTTTTAGCGAAAAATGTTAGTTTTAGTTTTAGCATTTGTTAAAGGTAAACAAATTATTATTTTTGGAATTCGACTGACCGGTTGCGAGTTATAGCCACTTTTTGATGTGTTAACATCTATACGCACGGGTAGGGTATAATCTAACAAAGTCAACACATGCAATCAACACTCAGCGTTAGCACACAGCGTATCTACGTCGAAGCTATGCAGAGTTAGCATTGAAAATATAATGTGGTTTGTCTGAGAATAAGTATGATGGTAATGATGTAGCGGTAGCGAATAGTTGTCATAAAAGACGAAGTCTTGCTACTCGTAAGCTTACGAACATAATACAATGTATGTACATTAGGGTGGGTAAAATCCCATACAAAATAAAATCACTTTTAGGTCACCACCTAAAAATGAAGTTCAGAGTGTTTAATGACTATTTGCAAAATATTGCGATTCTGCGTTCAGTAAATTGTGAGCTATTTCGCTTTACAAACACCTCTAATTACCAGGTTTTTTGGGTGTAACTTTTAAGATATTGCAGATATTTGGAAAATTTTTTATGGATACGTAGAACTTCAGGAGTTCTCGCATTGCACATATTGTTTTTATTTGTATTTCTGAAGTTGATTGAGTTGTAGAAGTTTAAATGCCGATTTTTAGTGGATTTTCGTGGAGTCCTAAGAAAAAATCAAAATAACTCCGTCATTTTTACTCGTATATTAACACCGAAGATGTCATTGTGAAGGCTATAAACTCAGCTTCGTAGCTCGGTATGATTCTTTTGAACATAACGTTAAATTATACAGCTTATTTTTATTTTTGTCGGTAGTATTTCAAAATTTTTCGAAAGTTATCATTTAAAACTACATTGATCGCAAAAAATGTTGCAAATTTTTACCCTAAGTAAAAAGCGCTATTTAATACCTTTGAAATGATATGTAAATTATGTATATCCGAATATAAATGATCGTAATATTTGCATTTTTGTAAAACAACTTTGAAGCTTTCAGGTCTATAAAACAGTTTAATATTGAATGTGAATGCATTAAATGTTTCAATAAAATCGGAAAAATAAGAGAAATACAATGGTTTGGTAGTTTAATTGATTATGTTTCTTTAAAAACCACAATATTTACAAAAAATTAAAAAAAAAAATTATTGAAACATTTAATGCATTCACACCTTCTCAATGAGATCTTCAGTGTTAATATACGAGTAAAAATGACGGAGTCATTTTGATTTTTTCTTAGGACTCCACGAAAATCCACTAAAAAACGGCATTTAAACTTCTACAACTCAATACAAATAAAAACAATATGTGCAATGCAAGAACTCCTAAAGGTCTACGTATCCATAATAAATTTTCCAAATATCTGGAACATCTTAAAAGTTACACCCAAAAAACCTCATAATTAGAGGTGTTTTTAAAGCAAAATAGCTCACAATTTGTTGAACCCAGAATCGCAATATTTTGCAAATAGTCATTAAACACTCTGAACTTAATTTTTAGGTGGTGACAGCAGCAATATTTTTTACCCACTCTAATGTACATGTGTCTGTTGCTTTGCATTCTCTTTGTTTTTGTGGGAATAATACAAAAAGTATTAAGCAAAGAAAATAATGGCACATGTGATTGTACTTATACTTATCTTTAAATAATTTTAAGTATTATTGTTCATAATTGAAACGTCATCATATGTTTGAACGCTGTTTTTTATTTTCCAATGTAACATTTACTAATGTGTTCATACAAATCGAATAGGTACCGAGTAACAAAAAGGTGTTAACACATCGTCTGTGAGTGCGAAGACTCATTGGTTTTTTATATTTTATCGATTTTCTTGTTTTGGTTATTTTTTAAAAAAAAATTCTGTCATACGAATTGGACCAGCTTATAAAAAAAGCCTTAGGGCGAGTTTCACTCTAGCCATTTAAAAGCTCACGGAGAAATTTCATACTAAATGACATTTAAATGACAAACATCGGGCATTTAAATGGATAATTTCCAGCTGTGAAACTCGGCATTAGAAACCTGGATAAAGTTTTACTGATCTTTTTGTTTGAAAAATTTTAATTTTGTGAGATTTAAAAAAAATTGATTGTCTTCCATCCTCTTATAGAGATAAGTTTTCATTTTTTTTTTAGTTGGACGCACTATTTACGACTTATAGCCAATTTTTATTTTAGCGATTTTCCCCATTCCCCATTGTCGTGGGTAGCTACCTATTATTTTCCCCATACCCTGTGGGTAATGGGTGGACGATCGCTACACATTCCCCACGGCAATACACATTACCTCCGAAATACAAACCCTGGCTTAAACACAAGAGATTAACAATCACCCTAACATACGAATATTGCATGTTCCGAAATTTAATTTTCTTTTTCCCTTATTATATTGACATGAACCCTATTCAAAGTTAACACAAACACACAGTTTCAATACCACAACTTTTAACAACACTTTTAACGAACATTTTGATGAATTTATCACAAAAAAAGAAGAAAAAAATGCGCTGCTCATTCAGCGTTTGTGTTAATGTATAACAACTGAAAGGAAATGAAGTAAATCCGCATTTCTGTTTAACCTGGTCTTTTGCATACGGCTTTTCAAAATTCGTGTTTCCCTTTGTAACACCTGAAGCCATTAATCATAAACTAGTTAGCTCGACATTTGGTACGTGAAATTGAAATAAAATAAAATTTGCTAAGAAAAAACCCAATGTAATATATTTAATTCTGAGTCAGAAGAATAAAACACATAGGAAACTGTGTGAACCATGTGCTAAAATACACCAATGCATAAGTATAAACAGTCAAGCAAAGAATATAGTATTTTTGCTCAAACACCAATCGCATTTAATTCAGCACAGAATTTCAAAAATGTTTTTAGGTTTGTTGTGTTACTAAACTCATAATTCCCCAGCTAGGCATTAAGTCAATTATCGTAATTTTACCCCACATAGTTTCACAAAGCGCCACAAATAGAATAACCACACTAAATTATACACCCGATTAAAATCAAATCGTTACTGTTTATTAATTAATTTATTGTTTCATTTGTTTATTAATCAAACATTTGTGTGAGAACAAACAATTTGAAATGTAGATGAGCGGAGTTATTCATAAAAACTTGTCATAGGTGTCTTAAAGACGTAAGAAGGTAAATCATAACAATTTAATTCATAACCGAAGAATTCCTCTGTTAAGATCTGTCTAAGTCGCCAATTTTGTTGAACGTTTCATTCTTCTTTCAGGCTATTTCCTCCGCATTTGTACACAAAAAAATAATTGGTTTCCATTTCACGCGTGCCACATACAAATATTTATGCGATATAAACACGTGGAATTATTTCGTGTACATTTGCAGCGTTTATAATGTCGCATTGTCCTATCACGCCACCAAATAGTTTCGTTCCAATTTTTAAATTTTACGTAGTGCTGAATATTAAATCAAAACATTGAAGCAACAACCAGATTTATCCGGTTTTATATTCGACTACCAAAAAATGAAATCCAATTCGATATGAATTGTGACAACCTCTTTCAAATTTAAACGGTATAGTTACTAGTTAATGATTCTGGTTGTTGAATGTTTAAAATTTTCCAAACATGCATTGGCACATTTAAATAAAAAATTTTAATTCGGTTATAATTTATCTTGTTTTTACATCACAAGCATACGTGAAACAGGGTTGTCAGTCAATTATATGTTCTCTAGTTAAAATGAATAGGGTACGCATGAAACCTTTAAAATAAAATAAATGGTTTCCCGTTACATCCCAAGTAGGGATTAGGGAGAGCTTCTCACAACCAGTGAGCTGTGCGCGTACTAGTTTTACACTCACTGATAGGGATCTTCAGTTTTACACCGGTTCCGAACTGTATTTTGAGAAGCTTTTTCATGGCTAAATACTCGATAGTGCCGCCATCACTAAACGAGGTGACCGCCGTCGAAAGAAATTTAAGGTGGTCAGAGCAGGGATCGAACCCACGTTCTCATGCACAAGAGCCGCGCACACTGCCATTGCACCACCGACGGCCTTTACTTTACTTTACCTTTACTAACCTTTACTAAATCTTAACCTTTCACACTATTCGTGGCGCGATCGGTGCGATAGAGAGTTATTTGTCGTAAATTGACTTACACTAGGTTGAATTACAACAATTTTTGACTTACATTTTTCATGTCGTTTTGATGACAAACTATGAAATTTAAACGTATTTTGGACTTTTTTTTATGTTTTATTGTTAGTATATATTTGTGGTGTATTTACACAAACTGTTGTTGCTGATTTATTGTTGGTTGGTTTGAACCATTGCCTCTATCTGGTGTTATTAAAGCAATACTTTCCAACAGCCAACTGCCCATCTGCAACACACCAAATGTCATCAATTTACTGAAAACGTTGGCTACTATATACTTCATTACTCTATGGTTTTCTCTGTTGTGACGTTTCAAAACAGATTTAAAAAATCGAATTTAATTTTTGCCCAACTTTATTTCATATTTTTTGTGTGTAGATTCTGCCTTTGCAAAAAATACAAAATGGGATACTTTAGGAGATATCTCCTTTTGAATTTACAAAGTTATTTCGAAATATCGCTTCCAGATGGCAAAGACTGTAATCACAAAGTTTTGAATATTGTCTTTTTGTAACCAAAGATAAAATAAGAACTGGATTAGAAGCCAAGGTAAATTTCCTACATTGCGCAGCAATTTTGAAAATGGGAGAAAATTTTCGGAAACCAACTTTTATTTATTGCTTTTTCTTCTTTTACGGTGAACAAATAACAAAAACCGGATTTGTTTCCGTTATCTACAAGTCTAATATATTTTTTGAAATTTAAACAAAATTAAAAATTGTATTTCTGTGTCTGAGTGAAAAATGGTCGGCCTGGAACGACCTTTGCCCTCTGGTGAAAATCGACGGCATCATATATGGGTTTTCTATTATCTTTCCTTAAACCAAAGAAATAATAAAACCTCAGATGAAGAAAAAGATTATTCACCAAATTCAACAGATGGCACATGCTCTTTCCGTACGAACATTTTCGAGTCGGATACGACGTTGTGATCACTTGTGGAATATGATAATCGCTAAAGGAATTAAAGAGGAAGATCTACTTAGTGTATGCAACGACATTTGTAGCACTATTCAAATAAACACTCCAATGGTTAAATCCATTTTCCGCCTGCAAAACCAGAACAACAGGGTTAAGGGGTTTTCCCCAGATGCCGTAATTATAGTTAAATTGTACTCACCATATGATAAAAACTTTATTTTAAAAACTTTTACTCATTTTCGTCAAGCGAATAAGACTAACTTATTGCTGAATCATATTGGCTAATCATAAGTCACAAAATATTATTGTCTACGTTAAAACTTAAAAAATCTAAGCACATATTTACTACTTTCACAAATCGCGGCTTAGTATACTTGAAAATGACTGAAGATGATGTACCAATGCGTATTGCTTGTTTGGAGGACTTGAAAAGTCTTTTTCGTGATGAAGATAATATTTTCATCCAAGATTAAATATGTTTACAATAATTCTGGTTTGTTTTATATGTTTTCATGTAGCATACTTTTAATTATCTATTCTTTGTACTCCGCTATATGCTGTCATAGTGTGTATAAATGTTTTCTGTTATCAAATTTATCAAAATATGCTTGTTTAATCTCTTTTTCAATGTATGTGCCCAATATTCAGTATGTTTGCATGCCTTTAAACTCAGTATATAAATGTGCCTTCAAATTCCGTATTGGTTATGAACTAAGTATTCTTTTTTGTTTCGTTTTCGGCTTGCCTTTTAAAAAATGACTCATCAACTTGGTAGTACTTTCAGTTTCGAAGATCGTACTTTTGATATGATCCATGTCCTTTGTAGGCAAAGATCTGGGCTAAATGTTTGCCATATCAATGCACAGAGCTTACGGAACAAGATCGATGAATTTCGATATATATTTGAAAATTCCGGTGTAGATGTCATATGTATTACCGAAACGTGACTGAATAAGTTTGTTACTGATGATTTTGTGGGCTTGCAAAAATATAAACTGTTTCGTTGCGACAGAGAAACACTTGGGGTGGAGTTTCTGTCTACATAAGGGAAAATATATGCTCTAAGATGCTATGTAAATCTAACTGTCAAGATGTTACAGAATATTTATTTATTGAAATTCAATCGCGTGGTTATAAGTTAATCTTGGGAGAATATGTACTGCGAACTTCCATAGTGTTTTAGAGAATGTGGCTATAGGCTTTGAAGACATAATTGCTTGCGGGGATTTTAATTCAAACATCCTCTCAGAAAATACGATTTTAGATAATATGCATTCTATTGGATTGTACCCAACCAACACTACTACACCAACGCATTATTCAACAACTGTTAACACTTTGCTTGATATTTTCTTTGTTGGTGATCAACTCAAAGTCTTACTATATGATCAACTCGCAGCATCTTGTTTTTCTCGTCATGACATTATTTTCGTGTCGTATAATTTTATTCCACAATGTAATGTTAGCACTAAAACTTATTACGATTTTAAGAATATTAACCAAGACGCTTTATTATCAGAAATTACTAAAGTTGACTGGGATTCAATATACTATATATTCCATCCGCTGATGATCAATTGACTTTTCTGGAAACAAATGTTGCAAACGATTTTTCTAAGTCTGTTCCTACAAAACCAGTTTCCAACAAGAAACTGACGAATAGATGGTTCAACTCCGATATAAAAAATGCAATTATTGAAAGAGATTTAATTTTTAGACGCTGGAAACTTTACAAAACAGAAATACTTCGTATGGAATACTGTAGTGTACGAAGACGTGTTAATAAATTGATACAGAAGGTGAAAACTGACCACTATTCCAGGGTATTTTCTTCGGCAATTAACTCTAAGAAAACCTGGAAAACTTTGAATGAAATTGGTCTTGGCAAGTCCCGCCCTGAAACGGAAACCGATGTTGACATCGATGAGCTGAATGAAAAATTTACTGAATCAACAGCTGTTAACGTCGACGTAAATTTTTATAACCATCTGTCGGTAACGGATCAACGTGATAATTCTTTTTCTTTCAGTTGCGTTCATCGAAATGAAGTAATTTTTAGCTGTTTCGCAGTCAAATCGAACGCCATGGGTCTCGATAATATTCACCCCATATTTCTGAAATTAATTCTTCCTCTGATTATCAGCCAAATTACATTTATTTTTAATACAATTATAACAAAGAGTACTTTTCCGGAAAGATGAAAAAATGCAAAGATTTGGCCTATTCCGAAATCTGGTAACGATTTCCGTCCTATGGCCATATTACCGTTTTTATCGAAAGTTTTTGAGAATCTACTGCATAAACAACTTACAGATTATTTAAGATCATCAAATCTTCTAACGGATAAACAATCAGGATTTCGCGGAAAACGTAGTTGTATAACAGCACTTATTGATGTTTCAGAGGATATACTTGAAAATGTAGATGCGGGTAGTATATCCCTATTAATTCTTTTGGACCATTCTAAAGCTTTTGATTCTGTGAATCATAAAGCTGTATCTAAAAAACTATAAACAATGTTCAATCTTTCCTTTTCATCAACTAGTGTAATTTCGTCATATATGGAAAATCGTATCCAATGTGTCTCAGCTAATGGAAGATTATCTCGACTGTGTGTCGACTAATGGTGTCCCACAAGGATCTATTCTGGGTCCACTTTTATTAACTTTATACATTAATGACCTTGTGGATCACCTACATCACTGTAACTGTCATATGTATGCTGATGACGTCCAAATTTATATAAGTTGTAGTTTAGATGAACTTGATAATTGTGTGAGGAAGATAAATGAGGATTTACATCGTGTGCAAAACTGGCCCTCGGGGAATTATCTTAGAATAAATCCAAAAAAATCCAAGTGCTTAGTAATTAGACCAAGGCTAATGAAGTTTAGATTGGAATCTAATATTTCTATAAACAGTCAAAGAATAGAAGTTGTTGATAACACTAAAAACCTCGGAATTAAATTTAATACTACGCTTACGTGGTCTGACCATATACTATCTGTTACTGGGAGAACTAATGGTATGCTTAGGTCTCTATGGAATGCGCAATATTTTACACCTATATCTATACGTAGTCTTCTAGCGAAAACGTATTTACTACCAACATTATTATATGGCTGTGAACTTTTTGCCAGCACAGATGGGGAAAGTATAGCTAAATTTAACGGAACCTTCAATGCTCTCATTAGGTATGTTTCTTCAATGCTCTCATTAGGTATGTTTATGGGTTAGGAACATATGACCACATATCGCCTTTTGTAAAAAAGCTATTCAATGTTAATTTCTCCGATTTATTGAAAATTCGTACGCTAATTCTACTTCATAAAATAATTTACACCAAGAGCCATCATATCTTTTCAACAGACTTAGGTTTACACGGTCAAACAGAACAAATGATTTAATACCACAACGCCGAAGATGTCTGATGTCGGAGTGACACTTTTATATTAATAGTATTTATCTTTGGAACAAACTACCTTCGAACATACAGTTCATAACCAATACGGAAACATTTAAAAAGGCAATTTTTGATTATTTCGGTTAAATTAATTCA
The DNA here is from genome assembly GCA_963931995.1 of Phaonia tiefii. Classification (NCBI taxonomy): domain Eukaryota; kingdom Metazoa; phylum Arthropoda; class Insecta; order Diptera; family Muscidae; genus Phaonia; species Phaonia tiefii. The sequence goes on from OZ008367.1 coordinate 92,503,339, forward strand.
CTGAGAAACAAGCTATGACCTCATAATCCTGTTTTATATTATATTATTTTATTTTCTTAACTGTGTTACTTTAATCTTATTTAATTTATTGTAATTTTTGTTTTATGCTATATATTATTAATTGTTTAATTATTTTAACAAATTATTTTAACAACAAGCATTATTAGGTAGTATTTTTCTTTTCCATTTATCCCTATCAATTATATAAGGCTAAATTTGAAAATATGTATCTAAATATCCAATTAGAATTTTAATTTCAATTATAAAGATAATAATTTTATTACAATTTTAATATTAACTCATTAATTTTAACGCAATCTAATAATTTTAAGCGTATATATATTATAGAACAATGTCTTTTATTAATATGTAACATATTCTATTCCTGCACTATAATTATAAGATTTTTAGTCTTGTTGTGCAGGATATTACAATAAATAAATAAATATAAAATAAATATAAATATAATGGTTGCCCCCAGACCTAATGGCGCAATGTGCTCGTTTTTCCACATTTTCCATCACTTTTCATAGCGTTTCGAACTTAATAGAGGCCATTTCATGGCGAATATTTTCGTTCAGGGCTTCCAGGTTAACCCCACAGGCAGAAGTCTAGAGCGGTTAAGTCGGGCGATCGCAGAGGTCCGTCATAATCACAATTTTGCCAAATTAGGTGATCGATGAACAAGGGACGCAATAAAATTAAATAAATATATTTTACTTGTGTGAGTTTCTCATTTATTCGATTTCTTTTAATAGAACTGGTACATTTTATTATTCAATCTCAATACCCCACTCATCTCTTTTGATGTATTTGATGATATAGTTTTCAAAAAGGATTTTACAAACTGCATTCCCCTGATTACAGGCAAAGAGTATAACTATTTCGGGTCTATCCACAGATTCTCATCAGCGGTTGTTTGAAATGACCCTATTACAAATTGCATCAAGTTAAATGCAAAACGAAAACTCATTGAAATGAGAGTTCATTTTGTATTCAATTGCTCGAAAAATATCGCATGAATCCACACAAAAAACATTCGTATGCATAGAGAATATAGTGCCCAAAACTGAAACTGAAAAACCTGTGAAACCGATTAACCGGTTTGGTTGCTCTTACGCGTGAACCGCCTTTTTTACAAACGTAATTCTCGAACAGAACAGGAAACCGGTTATTTGACGTCGGTTACGCGGGTTTCACTTAATTTATGTTCATATCCTTAAACAAATTAATTTTTGGTTAATGTATGAGAAATTCATACTACAAACTCAACAACTCTGTGATATAGATTAAAACTCACCGCAAAGCACTGCAACAATGCGAGAATGCATGAGGAAAAAGAAGAACATGGTGGAAAAATTCTGTATGTTCTTGTTGTTGGAATTATAGGCCTTTCAGTATATGTGGATACTTAGGGATCTTCGATCGATACTAATTTGCACATGTGAATTGCAGAATTGAGTTTGTATATATACGATTGATGATTAACCGATGGTATCAATTCAGGCGCAGTAGTTAGGCATCTGATGATGAACTTGTCACGGAGTTCGAAACTATTCATGCCAGTGAGTGTGTGTTGAACTGAATTGTCTATTATTTCCAGCAAAAACTAACCATTTTTCAATTAGAAAAATGTGCATGACTTGTAAGCTTGTAGTATGAATTTCTCATACATTAACCAAAACTAACAAAAATCTGTCAATAAAATTCAAATTCAAATAAAAACAAATTAATAAAAAATTTATGGTTTTCGAATTTTAATGAAATTTTGGTATTAAAAACGTGATTTCTATTTTCATATATGAAAGTTGTTAATGACATTTCCAAACAACTTTTTTATCCAAATTTCAAAATGGTTTTGTGACTAGAATAAGAAACAACTAAAAATTTTTTTAGAATTAATTGAGCTTTCCAAACATTTTTTTTCAAATTTAAAAATTAAAATTATATTATAAATAAATGTTTTAAACTTAACAAGATTTTCATACATGAAGATCTTTTTAAAATTAGAATATGAATATGAATTTGAATATATATTTTAAATTTGAATAAAACATCGCTCAACAAATGTATTGTAAGTGATACATGTGGAATTTAATATAAAGCAAAAACCCGAAAAAACTGGTTGCACCGGGTTTTGCCAAAATTAAAAACCGAAACCCCGTTTCTTGAAAAATTAATTTTTCGAACAAATTGAAAACCGGTCTTTTTCCAAATTAATTTTTCGAACAAACCGAAAACCGGTTTCTAGAAAAATTGATTTTTCGAACAAACCGAAAACCGGTTTCCAAACAATTTCGGTTTTTTGGAGGCTCTAATAGAGAACCATTGGCTCCCTAAATACATGATCGTTGTTGTTGCATTTTGCAAAAACTTGTAAACTACATCCTCTGTATTCAAATATTAGAGTGGTCTTAAGCTTGAATAAATACAAATTATCAGTTAAATATATTTCAAAAAATCCCAACTGTAGCAACAGAAAATTAACTGCAATTGTTATAATTTAATTAAATATGTTATAATTCCCATAAATTATAGTTTGTTCATTCTTTAATTTGCGTCAAACATATATTCGCAACTTGCAATTATAAAAATGTTTGTACAATTTCGTCAAAAATATAAGTAAAGGGTCCGCCATCTAACGTTTTTTTTTCAACTAGTGCTTATTTCGTGAATGGTAACACTTAGCTCATGTCTGATTTGACAGATAATTAGTTTTATCCTTCCGCTGAACGAATATAGTTGTGTATACGCTTGAACAACGCTGCGAAATATTGCGACATTACTTTGAAAATCATGGTAATGTTGCAGAATGTGTGCTACACTCGATGTTTTGCGCCCTGTTTTTGAAGATCGCATTATCAGCTGCAGAGCTGATGTCGTTTGGCCACCTCGGAGCTGCGATTTGACACCGTTGGACTATTATTTGTGGGGTGCCCTCAAAGATAAGTGTTACGCCGACAAGCCAGAGACAATTGACGCTTTAAAGGACAATATTCGTGAAGCCATTGGTGAAATACAGCTGCACACAATCGATAATGTGCTTAAAAATTGGACCCATCGTGTAGGCTACTGCATGGCCAGCCGAGGCAGCCGTTTGAATGAAATTATTTTCCATTATTAACCGGAAGGATTGTACTTTCAAATAAAAAAAGAAATTTGAGAAAATATTCAGTAGTTTTTTTTATAGCATTTAAAAAAAAAAAAAGTTATTAGGCGGACCCGTTATTTGGAGCAAAAATGTGATTGCGATAGCCCTTTATCCCTGCGTGTATACTTTATATAAATACATATGACGAAAATCCGAAAATAAACTTTGAACAAAAATTTAATAACTCTGAAATAAAAGAAATAATATTCAACGCCAGTAGAAATGAAATAGCTGATCAGGAAATATTAATTATGGATTATTACTTAGTTTTTCCATGTTAATCAAAATATCAAATACAGAAATTAAATAATTTCCAATAAAGTCCCAACAATTTGATAGTTACTTCAAAAGTAAGGAACTCAAAAAATGTATGAATTTTTTTGGGACTTAAATTTTTGAGATTTATTTTATTGTGTACTATTTCTTGGCGGTCCGTGGTGCAATGGTTGGTGTTGGTAATTCTTGTACATGAGATCGGGAGTTCGATCCCTGCTCTGACTGATTGTTTCTAATTTGATTGTTTTCTATTTATTTCATAGCGCCCCCTTTATTGTCAATACTGCCCTGTTGCAAATTCAATGTTTAACATTTTCCCTTATTTCAACGACCACTTTTCCGCCAACTTTCCAATGTACCGTTGTATTTTTCAATTGTTTATTTACCTTTTCATTGTGTGTTTGGAATTCAAAATTCAAATTTGTGCTCCAAAGAATCGAACCGAAAAAATATCACACTTAACATTCATAGCTGGTGAAAATTAAATCATGACATTCAAATAAGTATAAAATTAACAAACCGAAAATGAACGCATTTATGTTGTCTTCTCATATCTTTCATCATGAGCGTTTTGTTGGAAAAAAAAAGTTTTGGAATAATTTTCAGCTTTCGGTCGAGCATTTTTTGAGGGGTGGGTTAAAATGGTTGCTAACTGGTGATTTAAATAATAATTGCGTGAATTTGATAAATTTGTTGGCGTTGTCGTCGTCATCATTGTTGTTACTTCTTTTGGTTTTTGCAGTTCATTCTGTTGCTGCTGATGCTCTTTGGTGCTTATAATGAAAATGTTTGAAATTGTTGACAATTTTCGGCTTGGGACTTTAAATTAAAATAAAATGTTGGAAAAGTTTTTTCGTTTGCATAAATTTTAACTGAAATATGTTGGTAATTTGTAGGCGAAATAAATTTCGAATTTTATCAAGCAGAATGTTTATGGCTTAAAGTCGTAGTCAGTTTAACCCTCATTTTTATATGGTGTGTTTCGAAGGTACAACGTGTTTCTTCAAATCATTTACAGCGCCTTGAAAATAAGAACCGCCTTTTTGCGGAGATTTGCTCCTTAGAGTTTTTTATTTTTTAGTAGAACAATTTCTTGATTTAACGAACTGTAAATATTGTGCTTTAAATCCAAATATACTAGTAACTGAGGTTTGAAATGTTTATTTACCCAAAAACAATTAAAATATTATTATATATCGAATATTGTTTGCAACAACTGGGCAATTCTGACACTCTATCGTATCATTCTATTATTATCACACTAAAGGTCTGACGATTATATAGCTATTTATTACACGTCATGAATTTTTGGTTTGTATTGAGATTCTGTTTGAAAATTTGATTTGCAAAAAGTAACTAGAAAATAGGATTTCATTTAGTGGGAAAATTATACACGAGTTTTCCACCATCCTGAGGATCATATGAATTCCTAGGTACTGTGGCATCTTCGAAATTGAAAAGTCAGACGAGCTGGTTGGAAAGGGCTCCAAACAGCGGAGGTAAATTGTAGACAACGCAATGCTTTTCCATACAAAATAAATTGCAATTCAACAATGAATAGGAAGAATCCAAAATAGAATATAAGACACATTAGAAGAGACAAAAGTATACACTCAGAGAACTAATTGTTCGAAAAGAGGTTGTAGCAACCATAAATTCGGCTGTTACCACCGAATTGAGGTTGCCACAACCAAATTGAGGTTGTTACGACCGAATTTAGTCCACACAACCGAAATTCGGTTGAAGCAAACCCGTTTCTTATTTGATGCGGTTGTGACAACTGAATCTTCAATGATATTCGTTCAGTCAACTAAATTTTCTAAAATTTCAGTTGGAACAACCGAATTTGAAATAAATACGGATGCAAGAACCGAAATTGGTACCAAATTCAGTTGGAGTAACCGAATCTGGCATTAATTCGGTTGTAGTAACCGAATGTGGCATCAATTCGATTGTAACTATCACATTTGGTATCAATTCGGTCGCAGTAACCGAATCTAGAGTTAATTCGGTTGCAACGACCAAATTTGGCGTCAATTCCGTTGCTGTAACCGAATTTCTCATGAATTCTGTGGGTACAACCGAATTCATATTCAATTCGGTTACCACGACCTAATGCCATGTATTTAACATAAGACGTTTAAAATTCTACAATCAAATGTTATTTTGAAAAGAATTAAAAAATTTCCAAATTGTTTGATGTTATTAAGAAAGGGATGTAAAATATGTTTTGTATTAAAACGTCTTATTTTGCAGAAATTATTGAAGAAGATATCAACAGTTTTCAAGTCGGTCATGTGAGATGTGCTGCAATCGTCTGTATATAAAATTGTTTACGACCTAAATCAACCGATACATCAGCCGAATGTCAGAATTAGTGCGGTGTTCCGTGATGGCCGGGACTTGAAAAAGGTCGGAAGAGGCATGTAAAACAAATTTATTATTATATAGATTACCCAGTATGTATGACTATATTTTCTCGCTTTTTGAATTTTTTATAAGAATACAGGAAAATAAATCATAATTTAGTTATAAAAAACGTTAATAATTACTTTGCGACACTATCTTAACTCACTCGGTTGTAACAACCTATAATGAGGTTGTGACAACCCATAATGAGGTTGTGACAACCTCTAATGAGGTTGTGTCAACCTCTAATGAGGTTGTGTCAACCTCTAATGAGGTTGTGTCAACATCTAATGAGGTTGTGTCAACCTCTAATTCGGCTGTGACAACCTCTAATGAGGTTGTGTTGACCTCTAATAAGGTTGTGTCAACCTCTACTGAGGTTATGTCAACCTCTAATTCGGTTGTGTCAACCTCCAATTCGGTCGAGACAACCTCATAATTCGGTTACGGCTAATTCGGCTGTCTCAACCGAATTTTTCTGTGAGTGTATAATTAATGAAGATGGTCAAACCCGAACTTAGCTTATTCATGGCTGCTCTAACTACATGTACACCGAGTTTAAGATCCCAACTCATCTTCGACGACGAAGTACTTAGTTTGGGGTATCCCAGGGAAAATAATTGGAAAGCGGTGAGAAAATTTGCAGTCAGTACGGACGGAGAGCTCACAGGATGTCGACCTCTAATATTTACCAATAAACAATTTGTCGACTCTACAGTCTCAATATAATACAAATGCGGGAAATAATATTTTTTTTGGAAGAGTTTGCACATAACATAAAAATTATTGGGATGGCAAGAAAGTAATTTCGGTATTTTTTTTTAAAGTAATTTTCAATTATTTCATTACAATAATTAATTTTAATCCATTATGTACTTTAGATGCCATTTTGTTCAAGACCTTTTGCCATCGTTCAGGTAACATTTTGATCCCAGATTCATAGAACAACTGATCCCTCCCACAAATATACTGGAACAACTCGGTTGTAGGGTTTCTTCTGCATTAAAGGATTTTCCATGCAAAATGTTTTGTAGTCTCCGGAATAAACGAAAACCAGAAGGTGCCGGATCAGGGCTATAAGGCGGCATCACTTCCCATGCAAGTTGCAATCTTTTTTGCCGAGTCTGCAAAGATCTGTGAGGCCTAGCGTTGTCGTGATAGGAAACCACGCCCTTGCGATTTATCAATTCAGGTCTTGTTTTTTCAGTGCTCCATCAAGGCTCGCCAATTGATATAGACGTCGGAATTTATGGTTTGCTTTTTAGGAAATAATAAAATACATTACTCCCTTAAAATCCCACCAAATGGATAACAAAAACTTGTTTGGTGCAATGCAGCTTTTGATGAAGTGTAAGCGCGTTAATCGTGCTTGGACCAGGATTTGTTTCAGTTGACATTGTTGTAAAGAATCAATTTTTCATCTCCTGTGACAATATGTTTCAAAAATGAATGACTTTTTTTTTGCGTTTGAGCAATAAATCGGAATTTCTTTTCCACTTTGCTAAATGTATTTCCATAAGCTCGTGCGGAATCCAAATGTCAAGCATTTTGGCAAGTGCAAGCCGTTTCCAATGATTTTCGGTGGTCGTGCGCAACACCTTCAGCTTCTCTCCAACTTCTCGAACAGAAGAGTGTCGGTCACATCCGATAAGGGCTTTGATTTTGTCCTCATCAACCTCAATTGGCCTACCGCTCCTATAGCCATTTTTTATCTTGAAATTTCCCAAACGAAATGTTTTGAACCAGCTTTGGCATGTGCGTTATGTTCAAGCATCCAAACCATACACGAAACAAACATCACAATAACCTTTCCCAATGAAATACAGCGATGTATTTCGTATAAGATGATGAATGTTTATTGGCAACAAAAAATATATAAAGTTATAAAATAAATGGAAAACCAAATATACTTTTCAGATAGCCACCGAGATTTTTCGCCGTTAATTTGGGTAATTGTAGGGACGAACATGGTGAATGATTTCATCAGGACCTTGCGACTATTGAGAACCGCTTCAGGGGGAAACACGCCTGTCGAATGCTTGCCAAATACTGTCGATTGATATGTCGTGATTCGGATTCTCCACACAAGCGACATAGCAAACGATTTACTTTTCCTCAACATTATTGTTTTTATTAATTTTATTTTTTACTTTATTATGTTTCTAACTTTATTCTGGAGAACATCTGTATTTTAAATATTTCCACAACGTCAAGTTATGGAGAAAATGAGGTCAAAGATCACAAAATGATTGTTGCTCGTTATTTTTTTAGAAAATACTTTTTCTCCAAAATTTGACGCAAAAATTATATTATTAAAGATATTTGTTTCAGAGAAATCACATTTTTATTCTGAAAACACGATCTCAATTGAATTTTTTAATTAGCTTTATTTTTTTTTGTTCTTTTCGGTTTTTAATTATACAGGGTGGAGCGCGGTAATTTGCTTATTTGGGAATGAAATCAAAAAATTGTGAACCCTAGAAAAATTTATTTTATATTTTAATTTTATTGAACAGTAGGGGAATTTTTAAATTACATAGTTTTAAGTAGTGTATCTGGCAAATGTCGACCTTCGTTATCCACACACTGCTGCATACGTTTTCTGAAGTTTTCATGAACTCTAACAATCATGTCCACTGATATTCTGCCAATTTCAGCCTCAATATTGATAATTAGGTCTTCCAAGGTGTTGGGACAGTTAATATACACCTTCGACTTCAGGTAACCCCAAAGGATGGTGCTAAGTCTGGTGAGCGTGCCAGCCAGTTCCCATCACTACTCAAAGAGATAAGACTTCCAGGTATCATTTGCCTCAAACAGTTCATGGTAACCCTCGCTATGTGTGCAGTGGCACCATCCTGTTGGAACCATGTATCCTCTAATTGCATTGCCTCAAGAGCCGGCTGAAAAAAATCCTGTATCATAGTCAAGTACGGTTCGGAGTTCACAGTTACGGCAAGACGGTTATCCTGGAAATAGTAAGGGCCAATGATGCCTACTCGTTATATGACGCACCACACAGTGACGCGGTCCGAATGCAGAGGTCTCTGGTGAAGTTCTCTGGGGGTTGTTTCACTCCAGTACCGCATATTTTATTGTTTACACACCCGTTGTTACACACACGCTGCACTGCAATGATCGAGTGCGCATGTGAAAAATTCGCTTCAACACAAAATGACTCACGTATCCAATGCATGAATGCAACTGAAAGGCAAACGAATACAAATCTCCCGTCAGCCACTATAAGTCACGCACACTCTCCACTCTCTTCGACCAACAGTGCTGCCACAGCCTACAGTGCAAAAAAGCTAATTACCGCACTCCAGCCTGTACTAGTAAATATGACATATTTTTTTATGGTTCAGTCGATTTGTTGCTAGTATTGTTCTAAACCTTATCTGCAATTTTTTAGAAGTTCAAGTTCAGGATTAACATTTTAAAGTTTTTTTTTAAGTTTTCGTCCGGATAAATCAAAATAAAAATAATTTTTTGAATTTGAATTTTCTGATCGATTTTGCTAGTTTTAGTTAATGTATGAGAAATTCATCATTGTGCTTTGAGGTGAGTTTTAATCTATATCACAGAGCTGTATTTTAACCTTAAATTTCTTTCTTAGTGACGGCGACACTAAGTACTTAGCCATGAAAAAGCTTCTCAAAATACCGTTCGGAACCTGTGTAAAATTGTATGTAAAAACTATGTCGCGCACAGCTCACTGGCTTGTGAGAAGCTCTCCCTAATCCCTTCATGGGAAACCATTTAATTTTGATGTGAAATTCGTACTACAAGCTTACAAGTCAGCAACATTTTCTAATTGGAAAATGGAAAACCAAACATTTTTCAATTAGAAAAATGTTCCTGACCTTGTAAGCCTTTGGTATGAATTTCCCACACATTAGGTAAATTTTGTGATAATTTCCAGATATCGTCCTCTTTAATTCGATACTCATATTGAGGTATGGATGAAAATTTTTAAATTAATTTTTAGTAATTTTTATATCCCTAAAACTTTGAAGACTTAAAAGAACAAGAGATAAAATATTTAAAACTGGGTACACAGTTTTTCTATATACGGTCTCTAGTTTGACGTGATTATGGTCTTGTTCAAGTCCAAAAAATACTACCCAGTATTGTTCTAACCTTTTTTTCTATTCCGATCAAGGTTTTTTTTTTAAACAGTAAACTACAAAAATAAGTTTTTTTAAGGCTTAATAAATAAAACTTTATAAACAACATTTAAGTACATATGTGGTAAAGTATGCATAAGGTTCCAACATATATTTTGTTGAGTAAAGTCGATATTAAATTTACAAATTTTCGTCCTGAAAAATTAAAACAAAATATTGTCTTCATTTCTAGAGATTGTCGTCTTGCATTTGAAATCTATCGTATATTGACATTAACTATTGCGCGGAAATATTTAAATACATTCTTAGAAATTGTTATATCCCTAAAACTTTGATGTCCTTTAATAAGTTGTAAAAAAATATCACAAAATTAAGAACTGCGAACGCAGTTCTATTGAATACGATATCTTGTTTCAATACGATATTTTGTTTCATATGGTCTTGTTCAAGTCCAATGAGTACTGTCGCACGGTGTTATAAAACAATATACTATAATTCGCATCAAACATAATATGTTTCTGACATCCACATTATAGTGTAATTCTCGTCCGACACTGTTTGCAATTCGCGATTATAAATATGTTTGTACAAGTTTGCCGAACTTATCGCACACAAACTAAAACAAGAGTCTTAACTCAAATTTTGCAGTAGAGCCAAAAAACTGGTTTTGTTAATTAAAAATATGTAGAAAATTCACAACAATAGACATTTCGGGGTTTTCAATAAGAGCGCTACAAAAGTTTTTTTTAAATAAAACAAAACCGGTTTTAGATACCAATGAAATTCTTTATTCCTGTGAAAGTACGTTCGATGCCATTATGTATGGAACTCGGTTTCTTTTGCATGGCCACCACGGGCACGCTTGCAGAAGTCCAGACGCTGAACCCAATTTTCGACGGTTTTCAAGCATAAATCGTCCGATACTGCTGCAATTTCACGTTCGATATTCGTACGTAGTTCGTCAATCGTCGCTGGCTTGTTGGCATAGACCATAGACTTGACGTAGCCCCACAGGAAATAATTTAACGGCGTCAAATCGCACGACCGAGGCGGCCAATCGACTGGGCCATTTCGTGAGATAACACGTTCATCAAACTTGGTTTCCAATAAATTGATTGTGGCATTCGCTGTGTGGCTTGTGGCGCCGTCCTGTTGGAACCACATGTCCTCCAAGTCCATATTATCCAACTGGGGCCAAAAATATTCGGTTATCATTGAACGGTAGCGATTCGCATTCACAGTAATGTGTCTGTCTTGATCATCATGGAAGAAGTACGGTCCAATGACGCCGCCGGCCCATAAACCGCACCAAACCGTAATTTTTTCGGGATGCAATGATGACTCATGGATTACGTGTGGATTGCTGTCTGACCAATAACGCATATTTTGCTTATTGACGAAGCCATTCAGCCAGAACTGAGCCTCGTCGCTGAGGGTGATGAAATTGGACGTAGCGGTCGTAAGGTTGAGGCCACTGACACCAAATTTCGGTAGTAGTTTCCATGATGAAATGACAAACCTTACTGAAGAGAAATGTCAAAAGAGCGGGAAAAGATATGGCGTCGTTGCTGTTCCTATCGATTTACTTTTGTAGCGTCTCTGTTGAAAAAGCCTTTAGTTCTTAAATAAAGTAAAATAAATTCAAAAAACAAGAAAACCTGTTTTTCATTAAAATTAGTTAAAGTGCCTTTATTCAAGTGAACCAAAAAAATAGCAAATTTTTTGACTTTTTTTATAAATTGCTAAAAAAAAGTGATATAGTTAAGAAACCACTATTGTCATGATTTTTTTTTATATCTCAAGATGTCTAGCTTACATTTCCATTTTAAAATTCTGCAATCGGTTACAAATTGCAAAAGATATAGGCTGCTGAATATGGAATTTTTAGTGCTTTAAATAAGTGAACCGGAGTGTATTTATACGTGATTGTTTTTGACAGCCGATACAAAAATTAATAGCAGTAAATTCTGAGTTATTATATTTTTTATTTATTTTCAAAGAAGAGAGATCAACAATTTTAGATACTATTGCTATTTGTAGTGAGAGCTCTATTAATTTTCTTTTTGTTATTAGGATTATATAATTCTTAATTGTATATAATCGTAAAGGCAGTTGCATATAAATCGCACTTTGATGGCGCCAACTTCATACAGATTATAATTATACTTATATATACTACCTCTATGTCAATAATTTTTTTTTGTTTGGCTCACTCGAGATGGTATTAACGATGAATATTAATTTGAGTTCAAATAAGAATCTTTCCTGCTTAAAATGTTTAATATATTCACAACCAAAAAATTCATTTATGAACAATCCCAGAATGTCATATTCTGGGAGGCTTATTACTTTTCGGGACAAAATAAAAAACGTGCATGCGGTTTTGCGGTTTCTCATATGAAATAAATGTTAAACGAAATTTACAACAAATATGTGAAAGTGGTAATATTGCCGACTCCAACACGTGTACACATGTCAAGTTTAGATGTTAACAAAATCCAAGATATGTTTAGCCGGATATTTAAGGATAATGAATATTTTATTCATTCAGGTATCCTTCTATGCTAGTCATATCAAAGAGGACCAGTTTAGCCTTGGATTGATGTCAAAGATATGCATACGAGTATACAGTTAGACATTACGAAGTATTGTTTATTAAACAAAATACAATTTGGGAAAATCCTTGACATGGAGTTGTTACAATTTTTCCCATTTTTTATGTGAAAGGCCCAAAACTGCGTATAGGAGTATATTTTCCATTGTTTTGCAAAAAGTAATAGACCTTCCATAATACAACATTCAGGACTTGTTGTCAATACTTGTAGCAAAAACCGAAAAACTTAAGACTTAAAACAATAAAAAAGAGGATATATTTTGCGAATTCATCTTTTTAACCTTTTTTTCGAAAAAATTTATACAAATTTTATATTTTGTAATTTTAAAATATGTTATAAAAGTACAAGTTCTTGAAAGGAATAAGTCGAGGTAATCATTTCATTATCTTAAAGCAGCCAAGAGATATAATTGTTTGAAAAATCTAATTTTCAAATTACACCAAATGCTTAGGTATTTATTTTGTTGCAGAATGGATCTCGAATCAGCATAACCCAAGACATCGTAAATTATAATATTCATAAAGATTGGAGAAGTCACCACAATTTGAATGATCTACTGTAAAATATATTGTGGTTGTTGTGTATTTTAGCACACAATTAAAATTTGTTTGTTATTTTTGATCTGTTAACATCTATAGGCACGGATAGGGCAATCTATCAAAGTGAACACATGCAAGCAACACACAGCGTTAGCATCACATACGTGGTCGTAGTATAACAATAGTCTCCGCCAGAAAATAAGTATGATGGTATTGTTGTAGCGGCCAAAGAGTATTGAATAGTATAGAGAACTCATGGAACGAATTGTAGGACTCAAAAGCACTGGCGACATATGCCTTCTCACAATATTGCTGTTTTTGGTATGTCTTCTGATTTGAGTGGTGTCAATCTGTCAACTAAACAGGATATTTTAAGATGTTATTTAAAATTATTTAAATTGATTAAAATTGAAACCTACAATAAACTTCAATTGCAATTCGCAAATAATTCACAGTCAAAAATCAACCGCGAAATACAAGCAAAGCAAAATTCATCTAAATGCTTGAATAAAAAACACTTCATTCAAAGGAACTATTTGTGAAAAAGGCGTCCAAATCAGGCAAGTCTATACAGAACGCATATTAAAACTATTCTACTTCCAACTCGGTTCTTCGATTATTTGACATTCTTTCCAGGTCACATGTATAGATTTGAGAGATTATATTCTATTTGTGATATCTGAATATTGTTTAATCACAGAACACTAATCAATATGCTTATGAGCCAAAAACTGTGATCTAGAGAAAAACAACATTTTCTTCATAACAAATAACAAAAATTCTTTTTCTTAAAAGTACCTTTTCTTAAACATAAAATAATAATAAGGCCGAATAAATAAAAATCATCCCTGATGAATTTGAATTACGTCGAGCACGACGAAACCGCGTGCAATTGTTACTGTTTGTAAAAAATTGTGCTGTTTTTTAGGCAACAACAAAAAACATTTCTAATGGGGACCGATGGTTCTCTGGCTTGCGATATTTTTCGAACACTTGCATTATAGTGAATTCTCAATTCAAATGAGATTTCGTTTTCATTTAGCTCGATGAATTTTTCATTGGCATCATTCCAAACAACCGCTGATGAAGCTCTCTCAGGAATACATTTTCAAAACTCCATTTTTAAAAAAACTATATCTGTATTAATAGAGATATAGAATGGCCTCTAGCTTGAGCAATAAAATTAAAAAATAAAATAATACCTTTACTTTTTTTCTTGAGATACGTAGTCTTTCTGAAAATAAGTAGATGTTCTTAAAAAATAACCTTTCCTTAAAAGAGTACCACTTCTTTAAAAAGTACCTGTTCTTAAAAAAAGTACTTCTTTGTAAAAAAAATTCATACTCTTATGTCTTTTTCTTAGAGAAGTACTTCTTCTTAAAAATAGTGCCTTTTCATAAAAAAAAAATTAAAATATAATACAGAACCTTAAAAATATACTTTTTGTTTAAAAAAATACATTCTATAAAAAAATTTTGTTTTAAAAAAATTTAACATTTTACAAAAAGTATTTTTTCTTAAATATCCATTTAAAGTATCGTATTTTTCAACAGTCGCCTTAGGCGCGTTGGAACTAACTAGTACATAATAAAGGGTTTTCTAATGTGAGTGATATGATTTCTTTTAAAAAACACACTAATTATAAATGAAATTCAAATGTGTTTTATTTAATGCGAAGTTCAATCAATACAATTAAGTTCTGAATAAAATGTCTTTCATACGGCCTCCACGTCTTCTTTTGTAGGAACGAATTCGACGAACCCAATTTTCGAGCACTTTTTCAACCAAATCAAGTCGAATGTCATGAAGAGCACGATCAATATTGACTTGTAAAGCTTGAAGAGAGTCTGGTTTATTGCTAAAGACCAATGACTTCAAATAACCCCGCAAGAAATAGTCTAATGGTGTTAAATCACAACTTCTTGGAGGCCAATTTAATGTCACAATATCTTGAAATAATCGAATCTCCAACATTTTCTCGCAATAATTCGGTTCGTGGTGCAATGGCTAGTGTGCGCGGCTCTTGTACATGAGAACGTGGGTTCGATCCCTGCTCAGACCACCTTACATTTCTTTCTACGACGGTCACCTCGCTTAGTGATGGCGACACTATCGAGTACTTAGCCATGAAAATGCTTCTCAAAATACCGTTCGGAACCGATGTAAAACTGTAGGTCTCAATCAGTGAGTATAAAACTAGAAAGCGCACATCTCACTGATTGTGAGAAGCTCTCCCCAATCCCTTCATGGGATGTTAAGGGACACCATTTTTTTTTTTAATTCGGTTCTTGCACGTTCTGTGTTGCACGTATCTCCATCTTGTTGGAACCAGCTGCTGCCAAGATCAACTTCTTTCAATGTCGGCCATAAAAAGTTGGTTATGATCGATCTATACCCCTCTCCATTGTCAGTAACGGTGTTACCTGCTTCATTTCGAAAGAAGTACGGACCGATGATTCCACCAGACCAAAGACCACACCAAACTGTCAATTTAGGTGAATGTAATGGTTGTTCATGAATAATACAGTGCAACACGAAAAAATATAACCACGTACGGACACCACTACGTGACAAAAGACAAAAAAAAGACCCGTGTCTCCCTGTTTTGCCCAAAGTCATGAACTTTTGTTATGGGCCCCAAAGATATGGGGCCTCGGATCATTCCTAGGAAGTTAATATGTTCTAGAAATTTGTTTATTGAGAGCTTTTTGTAGTTGATTGTTTCCTTGAATTTTGAACGGTTTGCTACCTATGGACCTCAACAAGGGAAATAAGGTAAAAAAATCGAATTTTTAAAGTTTTTTACGATTTTGATCTTAAAGCAGTGATAGAATTAAACAACAGTAATCAGTCTCGTTTGAGCATTCAACAAGGGAGATTCTGTTATTGATTGTTATTTAAAAGCAGCGTTGCTTGCCACAGAATATAATTTGTCCCTACAAATATGTTTAATGGGCAATTCGAATTATATTTTTATTTTCAGAAAATTAGTTTGGCAAACCGGAATATTTGGTTTGTGAACGTGCATTGGCTCGCATGAAAAACATTTATTTATTGTATTTCATTATTTGTAAGTATACATTTATTTTCTATTTTCAAAATAAATAAAATACTTAAGCAAAAGCTTTTATTTTTGCAGTAATTTTTGGAAATTTATTTGTAATATACAGCTATGATTTCAACTAATGATATCAAAAATAAGTTTGTCATTGGAGATTTAAAATTGTAAATTGGGCATTTGAGATGAAATTTTACTGACAAAACCGGTTCGTGGTGAGAGCGAGAATGCATATAACGCATACATTCGCAAAATGTATGAGTATAGGTTGCCGATCACTGTCTTAAAGATGAAGTTTTTTGATTTTATATGTTTTTGTTGTTTATGATAAGAGCTACAACTTTCCCTCAGAGAGTAAATCAAAATTCCGAACGGTTTGCAAGATATGAGCCTGACAAAATGATCATTTTTTTTGCAAAAATGACACCGAGGCTCCAAATCTTTGGGGGCCCATAAAAAAAGTGCATGACTTGAGGCAAAACTAGGAGACACAGGTCTTTTTTTTTGGTCTTTCATCACGTAGTGCTGTCCATATATGGTTATATTTCCATGACTTAAAAAATTGCACACAGTGTAGTTTTAGCCTCATCGGAGAAGAAGATTTTCTTTAAAAACTCGTTATCGTTTTCAAGTTGTTCCAAGACAAAATCAGCAAATTCATGACGTTTTCGGTAGTCCAATGGCTTCAGTTCTTGAGTGATAACAATTTTATATGGATGCGCAAGCACAAATCTTTTCTCAAAATGCGCCAGGTTTTTGGCTTGAGACTGACCCAATAGTTGACAACGTGTTGGAATCTGTAAATTGCGGTCTTCAGAAACACTTGCCTGAACGGCAGCAATATTTCCATTACTTCGAGCGGGTCCTTGTCTTATTGGCACTTGAACATTATGTAAAGAAAATGTACGCTCGTAATTTCCAACAATTCGACGAATAACGAGCACAGGTGGACCATTATTACGACCATAAAATGGCAAAAGCGCACGAAAAGGTTTTAAGCGTTGTTCTGGCGTAAATCTCTCCATGATGAAATTATAAACATTACTGAATACAATGAAAAAAAAATACAGATCAAAAAAATACAAATGGCCGAAACGTCACATAGAAACCATATCACTCAAATTGGAAACCCCTTTATATAGCGAAAGGAACTTCGTTCCAACTGGGTGTTCCTCGACACCTCATATAATTTTTTATTATATTTCAAAGACTAGTAAGCTTTCAAAGATAAATAAGTTTATTAAATTTTTCTGTAATTATATTTTAGCAATTCACAAATTCTGTCGAAGAAACTAAATTTGTTAATTTTTATAATTTTTTGTATTTTTTTTAATCTGACGACTTACTACTTACTTACGACTATACAGTATAACTTTTGAATTAACCAATTGAATTTCTGACTGATATAATTTAAGATTGTATTTTTGGATACATTTCGTGCAAAATACTTAAGTTAAATAAGTACAATTAAATGGTACCTGTTAGCATAAACTGAAAAAATCCCAAAATTATTTTATTGTATTGGACTTGGACTTATTGTTGCTTAAGTTACAAATGTTTTAGGTATCAAAAGATTTCGAGGATTATTCAGCTTAACTATTAACACCCGCAGTGCCACATGGCATCCTGTCAAAGACCTTTCTATTACAAGTGTCGGCGAAAGAACGAGTCCAACTGCTTTAAAATTGAAGTTATTTATTTAATTTAACTTTATTTACTTTACAAGTTGTAATGCCGATTACAATTTAGTGCGATCTTAATTCCTAAATTCAAAAGGAAATTAATATTTAATCACATTAAAACTGCAAAAGCAATTTAATTTGATGAATTTTAAATCAAAGTCCATTTGCAGTTTTGAATATTATAAATAGAATTTCGTCGTTTTGTTAATTAAGATTGGGAGAATCCGTCTGTTAGTTACATTTAAACTCCCCCTACAACAACAAACTCAATTCAATGAAACAAGTAAATTTCTAACAAGACTTTAAAGTACAGGTTAAGATGTTATAAGTAAAATATCTTTGGTAATGAATCAAGCGCAGTATGTCATTCGTTACCAGCTACAATCAAGATTCAAATACACATTATACCGAACATTAAAAGTGAAATGTGTTATTTTTTGCGCGATGTCCCGAAATAACCATACATATTTTTGTAAACGCATGCCAACACATACTCTTGGTAAGGACATTGATTGCGATGTCTATTAAGGGAGTCATTGTTCAATTATTATCATTTCCATATCAATGCAGAATGAAAAAATGTTAAAGTGTGTTTTTGCTTGTGAATGCGAGTTAGCTGGGTGAGCAACAAAAGTCCGACAGACAGAAACAATGAGTGTTATATACATAAAAAACGTGTCTGGCCTAACGCACTTCAAACACTTAAACTTCATACACTTCACTGTGAAAAATTCTTATCTTGGGCCAAAGTCTCCCCCTTCATAAAAATTGATTAAGCCTGCCTACTTGATGAAGGCAGAAAGGAAAGCTCCCTGCTCGGCGTCTTAGACTTTTGCAAAATAACGGAAACAACAACTTTAATGTCGCCATTCATTCTCACGTCCCTATACAAACACAAACATACACAAAGTATTTCTGAGCAAACACATATAAATGTAAGGACAGACTGCACAATAGTATTTACGCACTTTTTAATTTCAACTTTAACCTACACTTTTTTTCTATTACATCTCATGACGGAATTGGAAAGAGCTAATAGCAGTCAGGGTTTCTATAATGATACTCATTGACTGAGAAGTATACTTTTACACCGATTCCGAACAGTTTTGTTTTTAAAACCCATTTCAAGACTAATTTTACGATACTAGGTAAACGAGGTTATCGTCAGAAAAAATTTTTTAGAAATTAAATCAGTGCTGGTCTTCAACCCGTATGTATGTTGCAATCCATATGGAACCTAGTCTCTAGTCTCGCCAGATACGTATTTCGGAATGTCCCTGGGTCCTGATCCACATTTGGGATGAATATCGTACTGCTGGGAAATCTCGTTAAGAGTTTCGCGATAGTCCTGGTTAAATGTTTCTTCTTTGGATGCAAATATAACGTGCGATTGGAGTTTGTCACAAATATAGCATATTTGTGTCCAAACACATTGTGTTTGCTGTTCAATATTATATGTTTGACACACAATCACTAATATGTTATTATCTATGTGTTTGTGATCCAAATACAGCTTTGTTTGTGATACAAATACAGCTGTGTTTGATTCACAGTGTACTTCAGTTTTTTTGTCGCTATGCTCTGACGACGGGCAAGATTGTATTATTCTCAGCCTAAGTTAATGTTATTGCAAATTTATAACTGTATTTTTGGATTATTCCTTCAGTCAGTGATTCATAAAAATTTCTGAAAGCATTTGTAAATGAATTATTGACTGACATATTGGGTTTTAGTTTCACGCATTTTGTCGTCAATCGCTCGGTTGGGAGAAAATAAACGAATGTTTCGACGTAACTATATATATGGATGTTTGGGATGATAAACGGATATGGCTCCACGTCAATGTATGCATCTTTGCATAAAAATATACTAATGTTTTCATTTAAATGTAAGTGAGTTTGGGACTAGCAAATTATATGAATATATGGAGTGTGATCGAAACATATACATGGTTCCTGCAGAATGTGTTTGGGAGAATAATTTACAGAGACCGTTTTTTCGGCGTGCAGGAATACCGATTCCAGGGACTGGATGCCCACGTGATTGTCAGGGAAGACATTGACCCCAATGAATGGTGTTATATTTCTCTCAACCAGCAGAGACACACACTACAAAAATCAGGTAGTCTACCAGAAAAAGACAGCCCCAATTCTCTGGAATATACCCCATACCCTATCGGATCATTCATTGACCACTTTAATAATTTACAGAGACCGTTTTTTCGGCGTGCAGGAATACCGATTCCAGGGACTGGATGCCCACGTGATTGTCAGGGAAGACATTGACCCCAATGAATGGTGTTATATTTCTCTCAACCAGCAGTGACACACACTACAAAAATCAGGTAATATGGAATATATGGAATATACCCCATACCCTATCGGATCATTCATTGACCACTTTCGATGTTCCTCTATACCAGGAACTCCTTTGTGCAGGAATCCTTTTTCGGTGTAAGAGGAATTATTTTCTGGTATTTCAGATCTAATATAAGTTCCCTTTTCGGGTAGTCGGCAAATACAGGAACGTTGGGAGAATGCTCCATTGTGGCGGTCGGCTTAGACTGATCTGCCTCCCTATAATGCCCGCCAGTAACATGTATAACATTACATTCAATTTATCTGTGGGATGGGTGCGCAGGGAACTGATGCTCCACATCGTAACCCATCTCTAAAATCTCTGACACCTTACATTTCACTGGTTGTGAGAAGCTCTTCCCAATCCCTTCATGGGATATAGTAGGAAACCATGCTTTATTTAGGTGGACCTCTCAAGCACCTTCCGCCACATGATATACCTATAGAGCATTAACGGTCTAACAACAGCACGTTCCCTTAAACCTGTTTAAGATATATACAATTTTTTCGCTCTTTCCACCAAAATCTTGCTGTCCTAAATTACACTCAGGTATTTGAAACACATTGGAATTCTAATTTCACACCCTTCACTGTAATACAACCAGATGGGTCTTGACGGGTTTACAACAGGTCCATTTTCATCCTCCCATATATCATAAGCTAGGATAGGATACAACCTCATTACAGCTACGAGTATTGCCACGTTGTCCGCATAAGAAACAACTTTTACACCAGCATTTTCCAGAATGATCAGTAAGGATCCACAGATATGGAGTCAACTCCTCCCCATAGCTGGTACACGCTGGAAAATCTGTATTTTTTATTGTTAAGATGCTAATATAAAGTGTTTGTAGCTTGTCGCAAATATACTATACTTGTGTCCAAACACATTGTGTTTGCTATTCAATATAATATGTTTGACACACAATGATATGTCTATAGTCTATAATATATGATTTTGAGACCCAAGTGTGGATTTTTTTGTAGAAAACTGCTAAAAACAGAAAACCAGACAGACAACAAAGAAACAAAAATGCAGCGGATCAGCAATTCATGAGAACAATGCTTGCAAACATGTTCATGATTCCTGCAATATGTAGCTGGGTCCGTTGTTTCTCAGCCTGTAGAGCTTGAGGCTGTGAAACGTCGCCTGGTAAGCATTTTGAATACAAGATACATAAGATCCACACGACGCACAAGCTTCAATTCTGTCACACATAGTGTGATTTTGCCGAACACACCGTTACTATCACGAAAGGCTACCAACGCATATATATCGTATTCGCTCAACTTTGTAATTATCCCAATTGTCCGTATCTGTGAAAGATTTTGGTTTATTAAACAGCCGTCGGCATGATTTCCTTATATCTGCAAGTTCCCCATTCAAGCAGGGATCTCCTTTTCCCTCCATTGGTATCGTTCTCGGCTGAGAGGTTTTTGGTGACTTATTGAGAGAATCATATCATAACCATATCCGTTAGATTGTCTATGCCATTTACGTATCTTATCTCCACAAATGCTTCTGATCCCAAGCAACTCTTCAAATTATTTTTATAGAGGGACCAGCTAGTTCTCCTCACATTACGACGAACAACTTTGTGCCGAGTCATGCTAAAATCCAGCTGGAGTCCGATATATTTATGATGAGAAAACGAAATGTTATCAAGGAGTTTTTATACCCTGATCATTCCATTCAGGCCCTTCGTTGCAAAGGTAACCTCTATTATCAGCTGGTGACGTAAGTCAGATCATTGCCTCTATTACATATAGCAGGACTAGTACCTCTCATTGGTGCCAGTGTTTCCCCATAATGCATGGTCTGCGTTTGCGTCTGCGCCCACAACCACTGAGCTTCCTATCGTTTTTGCCTACTCTATGAGACATCTTTAGGGTACTGAATGCAACTGGTCCCGTGCCACGGGGTCAGGTGTTCGTGGTTCCATTTCTTGGTGGACTATATAATTGTTCCGCACAGCTCCAGACTAACCGCAACATTGTTCCTTTCCCTACCAGGAACATATTCGGATCTTTTCTGGCACCAAGAGCTTAATCTGCAGAATTCAAATCTTTTGTTGGGCTGCCCACCAGCGTCACATCCTGTTTACCATCAGACACTAAAAAAACGTATTTATAGCTTTAACCAGATTGATGTCGAATAAGGGCAACCCCTTTTTCGGATCTGCTAAGGGCTGCCGTCGAGTTGTTATCCATTCCCTAGTGCTTTTGATCCCGTATCCGCGAGTCTTCATCTCTATATTGTGGTACATCGTCGTACACCGTGGACAATGGTGCAGCGACCTAGTATTCCTGATGCTATTTATAAATCTCCAGGGGAACTAAAAGAGAAGTGGCAGTAACTCGTTCAGCAAAATAAACATTTTGTGCCCAATTGTGTGTTGGAAGTTCGGGATTACTGTCATTGATAGATAATTTACTCCGTGGCATTCACATCGGATGGATTGCCTGGGGGGTCCTCCCTCTGGGCAAAATATATACCGTTTCCAATTGAAATTAAACAAATCGCGACCCTAGAACAACAAGGTTCTAACTGCACCACGTAATTTTTGAGAAGAACCAGATTGATTGCACTTACTTGACCAAATTTCTACAGGAAAATATTAAGTAGTTAGAAGTGTTTTCTATTAGATATCTCGTCAGCGATAAGAGATATCATTATACCGCTGGCAGTAATCGAAAGGGAATGTAAATTTTAGTACGATGAGATATTCAGATGAATTTACCAAAAATTGTCAGTTAGAACCTTGTTGTTATAAGGTCGCGAAATTTAAATTCATATTTGAAAAATATCTATTGAAATTTGAAGATTCTGTTTGAAATTTAAAATACATGAATTGAAATTTATAAACCATAAATTGAAATTTACAAGACCTCAATTGATAGTTAGAAGACACCAATTGAAATTTAAAACACATCAATTGCAATTTTGAAACACATTAATTAAAATTAAAGGATATCAAATGAAATTTAGAAGACGTCAATTAAAATTCGCCAGTTGAAGTTTAAAAATTATTCGATTATGTTATCGATTTTGTAATTTCAAATGAGTGCTTTGAAATTTCAAATGCTGTTTTTTAAATTTCAATAGATGCGTATTAAATTTCTGTTGATGAGCTTTAAATTTCAAGTGATATCTTTTAAATATTAATTGATGTCTTCTAAATTGAAGGTTTTAAATTTCAATTGATGTATGTATTTCAAATATAATTTTTTAATTTTTAAAAATTTTGTTTTAAAATTTCAATTAAAATGGTGTTTCGTGATACAGGTCACAACTCGCTGTATAGTGGTAATCTATAGATGGCTGATCTTCAAATGCCGCTAATTTAAACCGATCTTGGAACCAACCTGCGTTGTGATGTCGTGGAGGAGGTTCCAGCATTTACTTTTGGATCGTGCAGCCACAACATATTATCATCTATCCTTCGGAATTTTCCGCCCTTGTGGATAACATGATTAAACGGATTGTCATTTACAACATCATTAAAGCACCTTTGGCCAGAGTTCAAACTAGATACTTTAATCCTCTTAGGCTCTTGAGGTTCACTGGGTGAGCGCTTGTTCCAGTATGGAAGCAGCCACAGTATCTTAGTTTAGAGAATCTCTCTTTCTAGCAGTTAGTGTTTTCTTCGTGCAAGGTTGCAGGCTGCAGATGTCACTTTATACCTGCGACTGATACATAGACATGATTATCAAACACAACGGATTTGCCTGAAGTCGTCGTCGCATTTGTTGCAGATAGGCTTTCTATCTTCCTCAAAGAACTGATCATGCTGGTCGTGACATCGGGGCGCCCTTCAATTCTGATCAGTAGACTCTGCCATATTGGCAGCGGAAGGTTTCCACTAACTCTAGGTTTAGCGGTCTACGTGTTTTTTTAATGGGGTAATATGACATTGCCCACATAACTTTGCTGCATATTGAATACTGACCGCAGTTTATCGCGGCCAGCTTAGCGATAACCTTGTTTCCTAATCTTTGCCGTTTACACCACCCACTTTCAGCTTAAATTAAAATTTCAGGTGGCCACTTTATGCATAAACCAATTTATAGCAACCCCGTGCGGAAACCAAATTTTTGAAGACGGCGGCACAACAGAAAAATTAAATTGACAGGCCTTGGTATTGTCAGTTTTATACAAATTTGGGATGTATTTAAAATAAGGAAACCTTTAAAATTCGATCAGTCGTTAAAATCGGTTCAGTTAGTCAATCGGCACACATTTTAAACCGATGAGGACCAATATTCAAAAATTTTTTGGTGGCGACGACGTGTTGGTAAATTTTCAATCGGCTTCAGTCTGTCAAATAGTTGATTTTTGTGTATGTTTTTATTATGGTTGCATTTTTTGGTACTTTTCAGAGTTGCATCAAAATATACACCAGTTTAAAATTAGGTTAAAAATTAAACTTTAATTTTTACAGCTTAAAATTGTATGAGTAATCTTCTGGGTTTGTGTGGTTTTATGGATTTAACCTTTGCAATACTTAAATCTGGGTCGGTGCGAATGCCGTATTAGACGAACTGAAATGCCAAAATGCTAAAAAACCAAGGTTAACTTAAAGTATTCTTAAGCGAACCCTCGTAATAAGTGCATTCAGATAGTGAGGAAATTATTTATAAAAAGAATGCGTTACAATTTAACGTGAACCCTACACACGCAATAAAGTATATACTACTTTTACATATGTATATGTTTCTTGTAATTATAATACATATTAAGCTAATGTTGGTTGTTGCTGTTGTTTGTGTTTGTTTGTTTACTGGCTGCTGTATCTGTTGTTGCTTTTACCGATTTGTGTGTGTGTGTTAACAGCATAACACGTACATGTATGTGGCAATTAATGCCAAGAGAGCACCCAGACTTTCTTCATATCATGACGGAGGAACGCGACTTAAGTAAACTCGTTAAAAGCATAAGTTTTGTTGATGATTATTAAAAAGGTACCCTCGACGTCCTTGTCGTCGTCCTTGTTGTCTTTATGGTATGATGTGTTTAAGATTGTTATGAGTTTCACTGAGGATTATTGTTACTATTTGTGCTAGATATTGGTTTACATTGGGGATACTCTGCTATTTTGTAACTAAATGCTGTTGGCGTATAGGTGGTGTATTAGTTATTGATTAAAAATTGCGCATAAATATAATGGTGGTAACCGATAATAACAACCGAGCATCGGGTATTACCAGTGATCATTTAAAAAAACACTGGGTTAAAAGGGATTTATTTTCATAAGCGAAATGTAATCAATATCACGTTGTGGTTTAACCAATTTTGTCGTAACACCTCCGATAGTTTCCCAAATAAATAATACCACAAAATGACAGTTACAATTTTGTCGTAACACCTCCGATAGTTTCCCAAATAAATAATACCACAAAAAGTTATTTCCGTTAACAATTTGAATATCCGACATTGTATTGTACACAATACATAACAGCGTGGCCGTCGGTGCTGCAACGGTTAGTGTGGGCGCGTCTTGTACATGAGATCCTAAGTTCGATACTTGCTCTGACGACCTTAAATTTCTTTCGGCGGCAGTCACCTCGCATAGTGAAGGCAACACTATCCAGTATTGAGTCATGAAAAAGCTTCTCAAAATACCGTTCGGAATCGGTGTAAAACTGTAGGCCCCAACCAGTGAGTGTATGCGTATAAAAAATGGGAAACTATTTTTTATTTTAATACATAACAGCGGGTACAATATGTGCCAAGGAGGATTTGCACACGGTTTAAAATTCAGAAATATACAAATAACTTATAGGCAACCAAAGAATTTTACATATACGGGGTGTTTTAATGTTCCACGCCGATGTTTTTTCTGAATAAATCTTAAACAGTACAATATTTTTTAATATTATTTTATTGCATGAAAGTTTATAACATTTATGTATGAAACATAATATTATCTAAATGGCCGCCTCTTGCCGCTGCACAAACGTGTGCTCTTTTAACCATATTTTGCATAAAATTTTAGCAAATTGCGCACAGCGGTCCACAACTGGTTTGAGGTTTACCTAACTGGTTTGAGGTAATGTCTTAACTTTTATTGAAGTTAAGTATGTCTAGATGAAAACTCTACAACAGCCGTCACATGTCTTAAAGAGTACGATGGATGGATCATCAATAAAATTTTATGCCAAACGCCCAATCCATTCAGCTGTCCTAGAAACTTTAAACATTGTTCAATGTGGAAATTTTAGAGTTTTACTTATTTCCATGCTTTTGAAAACTGTTCCTAATTCTTTGATTTTGGAGGCCGACAAAGTCTTTATGGTATCTAGTAGCTCCTCAGCATCGGTCCAGACTAGAGGTCTCTTTTGTTTTGGTCCAGCTTTTGTAGTATCAAAATCAAACTCTCCACAAATCTTCAAGAATTTTCGAATCTCAGAAGCATGTTCACGGTAATTCGATGGTACAAACCTTTTACCAGCATTACACCTAATGAAATTTGTCAACTTGCGCATATGACGTGATTATGATCCCGTATTGTCCCTTCTGCATGTACGAGAATCTAAAGCATCATATTTCGGCGTTAAGACCGAATGTGCAATTTGCATTTGGTGTTTTTCGGGCAGCTTATCAACAAGGTCAGAAATGTTCTATGACGCTAAAATAACAATTGCCATTTTTTCTGAATGCGTACATGCATGTTGTTTTCCCTTAGACACTTCGTGATAACAACTTTTGCAAACTTTAATTGAGTTGCCGATTTTAATTTAAGAAGCTTTACTCATGAGGTGAGGTCCATTACTTTGATCAGTTCCAATCACGCCATTCAATGGATCTATTTTAGTATTTATATCCTGACGTACGTGACATTTACCTCTGTAGACTTTAAAATGACCCTTAGATATTGCCCGTAACCAAATATAGCAGCAACAATACTGTTCTTTAGTGGTTGATACTCTAGTTTCTTTCAACAATAGGAGATCCTCATAGTTCGGCATCACTGGAAAAGGTCGTTTAAAAACATTTCGTTCATCAATCATCAATAATCTGCAAGTAACGCAGAGGGAATTTGTTATCAGATAATGATAATGTATCATTCACGTGCTTCTCAATAAGGCGAACCAGCAAAAACATCGAGTTTCTTCTTACCAAACACAATTTATTTGCTACAAGGAACAAAAATTTTCTTTCGATTTTCTTCATGACACAAATAGTAAGACATTTTGGGACAGCAAGCAATCTCGAATTGAAATATGGTTATAAGGACTGAAACCTCATACGCCGATTTTGTCGCCTGAAACAACAGTCCTTATTTAAAAAATATAACTGATTTAATGCCGTCGAGTTGTGTATAATTGTTTAAATAATGGGGAAAACGCGAAAGGGCGCCCTAAATCTACAACCCTGGAAAGAGATCGAAGTCAAATTCCAAGAAGTGCTTCAAATTCGACTATGTCCGCTCCGATACAAAAAACAATCTGAAAAAAGTGGTATTAATGTCAGCGTATGTACAGTCGAGTCAGAATCCAGTTCGTCAGAAATTTGAAAAAAAAACTCCTCTAATGCCAATTGTAAGCGGCAGCGGTTAGAATCTGTAAGTAACACTATGTCACCTGATAAATTGTTAAAAGTTGTGTTTTCCGAACAAAATTAATATCGATGGCACTGATGGACATAACATCAATTTCAATTGTTTAAGGAGTGAAGAACCATATCTATAAAGAATATATAGCAAAAGGTGGAGTTATTATTTGAGGTGCAGTATCCCATTATACTATCATCAGTTTAGTATTTGAAAGAGAAAAAAATTACCGGAGCATCATATAAAAGGATATTGGAAGTACCATTTCTGAAGTTTAGTAATTTATTTGGACCCATTGAATGGACCTAATAAAAAACCGTTCCCAAAACATCCCATGACGGTATTGGGGAGAGCTTCTCACAACCAGTGAGCTATGCGCTTTTTAATTTTTCACTCACTGATTGGGACCTACAGTTCGGAACGGTATTTTGAGAAGCTTTATCAGGGCTAAGTATGCGAAAGTGTCGCCATGTAAGGTGGTCAGAACAGGGATCGCTGCCACGTTCTCATGCGCAAGAGCCACGCACACTATCCATTGTACCACCGACGGCCAATAATGAATAGACAGGATAATGTTCAGGATAATGTTCCGATTCATACTGCCACAACTTTGAAGCAGTATATGCATGAAGAGAATGTGGATCTTTTGAATTGGTCGCTCTGTTCTACAGACCTGAATATAATGGAAAATGTATGGGGATGGATGTCAAGTTAGGGATCTGATAGCGTAAAGCAATTTGAGACAAAAAGATCTTTGAAAGGTGATATGTAAGAAACCTGGAGTTCAATATCCCTAAAATATTTGGAGTCCTACCGATCTATACCCACACGCGGAAAAATCTGTATTTTGTTGTTGTTTGGATGCAAATTTAAAGTGTGTTTGGAGCTTGTCGCAAATATAATATATTTGTGCCCAAACACATTGTGTTTACTATTCAGTATAACATGTTTGAAACACAACTAGCAATATTTTTTAAAAGATGTGTTTGCGACTCAAGTATGTCTGTGTTTGTGATGCGAATACAGTTGTGTTTGTTGCACTGCTATATGCTTTTTGCTCTCTCTCTCAAGTAAACGTAATATGGGGCCTTTTTAAATCTTTTAATTGTTTGTATTAATTATTTGTAAATGTGGATTTATATTGATAAAATTAATTATAATATATATTACATACATATATATTTAAATCGTTTTTAAATATTGTTATGTTTGGGAGGAAATACACATATGTTTCCACGTAAGTATATGTAGGTTTGGGGGAAACAAGCGAATGCTTCCACGTAAGTATATGGATGTTTGGGATGAAAAACGTATGTTTCCACGTAAATGTGTACATGTTTGCCAGCAAACAGATACTGTTTACATTTAAATACAAGTGAATTTGGGACTTGCAAACATATGAATGTTCCCAACATATACATGGTTCCTGCAGAATATGTTTGGGAGAGTATGTTAGAGAGGCCGTTACTTTTCAGCGTGCAGCCGCAGTTTTCAAGTTATTTCCAATAAAGTGGAAGTAAACATTATTGCATGCAAGTTTCTCGTTTATTATTAGAAAATTCAATTGAAATATATTGTTTCGTTCTTTTCTTTCATAATTCCTTATTCAACTGATGCATATTAAGTGGTTTTTTTTTATGAGACATTAAATGAAATATGTTTAACTTAAAAAAAAAAAAAATTGTTGATAAAAAATTTTTGTGTACCTCTCCAATCATCCTATTGAATGATATGTTTCTAAATTTAGAGTTGTGACTCTTTTGTAGTTGGGGGACGGAATGAAGACGGATCCCTGGAAATAACACCCCCATTGCAAGAAGAAAATGGGCCCAAACCAATATACAGGTTACAACAACACGAAATTGTGGGGTGTTATTTCGTATATTTGGGGTCCATTTTCGCTTACACTTGGGGTGTTTCTTTATTATGAATGTGGGCCCCAATGAAAGTGGACCCCAATTATTCTTTGGGGGACATTTTCATTTTACTTGGGGTCCGTTTTCATGTTTTGTGGAGTTATTTCATAACTAAATTGGAAACACATCCCATAATAACAAATGAAACTGGGCCCCAAATATATATATATTTGGAAATTGAGGTGCAATCACTTTTATTAGGTGTAGACCTACAATGTATCTTGCACTACTGCACGACAATAAGGACATTTATAAGATAAGTTTTTCTGTAGAAATGAAAAAAAAATTTTTCACAAAAAAAAAAATCACGCTTCAACACACGATCAACAACAATTTTAATAAACTATATTTCACTGTTTTAGAAAAGAAATGAAAAAAAATTTTATAAAAAGACTCGCGCGATTTTTTTGGGATATTTTTTTTGCCTACGGCGCTTCATCACACGATCAACAAAAATTTTACTAAACTATATTTTACTATTTTAGAAAGAAATGAAAAAATTTTCCAAAAACAATCGTGTGATTCAGAAAATAGAGACGACACAAAAAGGGGCGACAAATATTTGAAATAACTATTCTATTCTATCTTACTTTGTCTAACGTTTCATGGAATATGATTATGTGTGCATTGTATATAAATTATGAAATTAATCATATCGACGGCTAAAACAAAACCAATTTTTTTTTATTGGGGCCAATTTTCCTGGGGTGCAATGTCTATTCTTTAAAATTACATTTCAAGAAAATACACCCCAAGGAGCCAATGAAATCTGGCCCCAAATTTTATCAGTGTACAACAAATTATTATTTTTGGGTCCTCTTGCGCTTATTGATAAAAAATTTTTAAACGGTTTAAAACAAAAAAATGAAAGCCACCCTCACTTAAATATTTGAGGTCGTGCTTCGTAATTTTTTGGGGCCCTCCAACATTGCTTGGGAGGCTATTTCATTTTGAAATTTGGGGCCCACCTTCATAATGAAAACAAACCCTAAATTTGGGACCGATTTTCGTTTTGCAACTGGGGTGTTATTTTCTGGGACCCGTCTTCGATCAAAGATCCCTAAGTACCAACTCACACAGTGAAAAGTCAATTATTCCGAGCAGAAGCCTTGTTTGCTCAATGATATTCCTTCGTTTTGCACTCTTGCAGTGGCAATGCTTTAAGGTTAGTTTATTCTACAAAAAAAAAACCATTACATCCCATGAAGGGATAAGGCAGAGTTTCTCACAATCACTGAGCTGTGCGCTTTCCTGTTTTCACTCACTGATTGGGACCTACAGATTTACACCGGCTCCGAACTGGGTGTTTAAAAGCTATTTCATGGCGTATTACGAGGGTTGCATTTTATGTTTCGGGATTAGAGAACAAAAACAAATATTAATCATCGAAAATCACTTTAGTATTTTTCAAAATTTTCCCCATGAAGATTTATACACTTTTGCATGCGTTTGAACCAATTGTCGCAACACTTTTGCCACTCTGATTGAGGTATCTCCAAAACATGCTTTCTGAATGCAGCAACCGCTTCTTCAGGTGTCGAAAAATGTTGACCTCTCAGTTTGTTTTTTATGTATGGGAATAAACAGAAGTCCAAGTCGGGACTATACGGCGGATGACCCATCAAATCGATGTTTTGGGTGCTCAAAAATGCAGTTGTTTCAGCCGATATGTGAGAGCTCGCAATGTCGTGGTGAAGAGTGATCCGTCTTCGGCGGTTGGTTTTCCTGATTTCTTGGAAGACGACTGTCAAACAAATGGTTGTGTACCACTCAGAATTCACTGTTCTGCGTTGTTCTAGTAGTACGGTTGCGACATGTCCGATTTTTCTGAAAAAACAGGCGACCATTTGCTTGGAAGTGCTTCGGGCGC
Source organism: Phaonia tiefii (assembly GCA_963931995.1). Taxonomy (NCBI): domain Eukaryota; kingdom Metazoa; phylum Arthropoda; class Insecta; order Diptera; family Muscidae; genus Phaonia; species Phaonia tiefii. The sequence continues at coordinate 92,534,892 of OZ008367.1, forward strand.
GAACAACTTTTGTTTGATTTGGCTCATCTTGAAACACCCATACAGTTGACTGCTGTTTACTTTCGGGCTCATACGCGTAAATCCCGGATTCATCACCTGTTACGATGTCATAGAAGTGTTTCGAAGCCCCGAGATCGTATTTTTGGAGCATTTCATTCGTCGAATCGACACGAGCTTTTTTTGAGCGATTGACAAATTTTGTGGGATCCAACGCGAATAACTTTTTTGACAGTCAAATGTTTATGCAATATTGAGTGGTTGCTGGTCCCACTAATGCCTAAGGTTGTCTCAATCTGACGGTAGGTCACATGACGATCTTGCAAAATCAGTTCGCGCACAGCATCAATGGTTTTCGGAAAAACAGCTTATTTTGGAAGACCTTTAGGAAATTCGTCTTGGAGTGAACTACGACCACGATTGAATTCACCATACCATCGATGAACACTGGTCCTTGATGGAGCTTCATCGCCAAAAATTGAATTAAGTTCATCCATGCACTGTGGCTGAGTTAATCCACGTCGAAAGTTGTAAAAAATAATCGCACGAAAATGTTCACGATTTAATTCCATTTTTGGGTCGAGATGAATCTTTGAAGTTACTGTAAACAACACAAATAGCGCTCGTATGTCAAAAACTTCTGAGTACGCATAGCCTCAAAAATGTCCAACTTTAAGACAGAGCTGTCAGTTGCCAGATTGCAACACTAGGGTTGCTAAATCCCGAAACATAAAATGCAACCTCGAACTCGAAAGTGTCGCCGTCACTAAGCGAGTTGGCCGTCGTCGAAAGAAGTGTAAGGTGGTCAGGGCAGGGAACGAACCCACGTTCTCTGATACAATAGTCGGGCACACTAACTATTGCACCACCAACGGCCACGAGCTTATTCATTAGCTTTATATTATTCTCCAAAAAGTTCAGCACAAGAAAGTGGTGTTAAGCTTGACAAAATTTTAAAAAAAAAAATATTAAAAACAGGCAGAATAAAAATATTCCACAACGGAAAAGATGCAACTGTATGGAGTCTACCAACTTTTTTTTTATTAACTTCTTGGCTATGTCTTATAGTTTACAAAAAAAAAATTCTCCCTGTCTCAGTTGGCCCGCCTTCAATGAATAATTGTTTGTAGTTTAAAATCGTTACTTTTTCATAGTTTGAAAGGTCTTTCTTAAACCGATGTCTCTTAGAAATTTGTTTTTGTTGCTATTAGAAGACTCCATATGAATGGATGAGAAATTTGGTCATAGCACTCAATGGCATTTAAATATTAATATGCTTTTAGAAATCTGTTAGATTATGCTGCATATTAAAACAAGAAATTTTGGAAGGTAAACTATGTATGCCAATTAGCGCAATTCGTGTTCGGCAGGAAACAAACCACTATTAGCCTTATAAATAAAAAGTTATGGGAGGATTGAGAGACGACTTTTCTATGATAACTCCTTTCTCAACGCTCTTATAACTTTTTGTGAATAAACCCGTATAACTTTTTAATCAACTCGACACATATTTTCCACAAGAATATCAAAATGTATTTATTAAACACATCCATACTGCATCCGACTAAATGTAGAAAACATATGTATGCCATGCTCGATTAAAACTCATATACCATTTAGTGCATCTTTAAGCATTTGTCCTTCATTCAATTTATATCAATTCAAGATTTAATCCTTGACCAGCAAGGTGATGACCCTACAAACTTTACTTTGAAAGAATGGATTTCACTTTTTTTGTATTTCCACAAGAATGCTTTCAGTATTGATGAAACTTAATTTTATTGCAATATTTATCTTTATAGCTCAAATATTTTTCTTGGCCAACATTTGATCTCTGAGAGAAAATTGTTTGACTTGTAATTGATGAAATGTTTTAACAGAAAAGCAAGATAAATTATGTGAAATATGTTCGTTTAAGTGGATAGGGGTAAGAAACGAAATTGATTTAGTTTTATATATTTTTTCTGTTTGCACAAAATGTAATAAGAAAATTCTTTCTTAAATGAAGAATATTATAAAGTGAAGTGGATACTTTTTACTTAGTAACAATGACTAATGACTTTCTGGCGGATACAACATGTTCGAAAAATACATAGTGTTTTATAATATCTAGTTTTAGTAGTTGTGAAAATAGTTTAGCAGTTGGAAATATTTGACAAATCGAATGAGTTTGCTGTGTAATATTGAATTCGAGGTCAAATGCTTAATTACATTTCTACTATTGTGTTGCTTGGTGTTGTATTCTGTTTCTTTTGAATGTAATAAATTATTGAATATTGAGTTAGAATATTTGAGTTGATTGTATTTACAGTATATTTGTGCTGACAAGTTTCAGAATATTTCTGATCAACTTCTAATACAAAGGTTTACACACGGAAAAAATTTTTGTGCCGACTATGAGTTTGTTTTATATTTTGTTAGGAAATTTTTCAATTGATATAAATTTCATTTGACTTGATTGTGGCCGTCGGTGGTGCAATGGTAGCGTGCGCGGCGTTTGTGCATGAGGACGTGGGTTCGATCCCTACTCTGACCACCTTAAATTTCTTTCGACGGCGGTCACCTCGCTTAGTGACCGCGACACTATCAAGTATTTAGCCATGAAAAAGCTTCTCAAAATACCGTTCGGAACCGGAGTAAAACTGTAGGTCCCAATCAGTGAGTGTAAAACTATAACGCGCACAGATCACTGGTTGTGAGAAGCTGTCCCTAATCCCCTCGTGGGATGTAACGGGAAACCATTTATTTTTTTTATTTTTATAGAGTCGACAGAATGAGAGAAATTTATGTTCTTCGTAATCTGTGCTCTTATTAGAAAAATGGCTAATTTCAGTTATCGCAAACGTTTTTTAAATTTGCGTGCGAATGTAATTTTGTACGCGTTTGATGCAAACGAGAACTCGTTTGCAACAACATGATACACAGTTGCGCTATATGAGTTTATTGGGAAAACTACATGAACGGTTGCGATTAATAAATTAATCCAAATCAATCAAAGTATTGTTGCGGCAACCGATCAATAAACGTGTTTTTCCTTAGCGTGCACATATGAGGAGGCGCAGAACAAAACGTGCCTTTTCGATTATTTAAAAATGTTGGGAAATCCACCTGATTGTTTTATGGCATGAACCCAGTAAATACAACAAGTTCCTTCCTTAAAATAAAACGCATCAGACCACAATATGTCGCAACGATAAATGTTAACGATGTATGAAATTAAAGGACTTTTAATTTGAAATAAGTACGTTTTGTTAAAATAAAAGTAAATAAGTAGGTTTTGTTTTACTTATACAAATGTCAAAAATAACGTTTTGGTTGGCGTATTTTTTATTTGAAATTAAATTTGTTGATATACTTAGTAGGGACATAAATATTGTTACTAAATTGAACATACCCCTTAGAATAGTAAAATTGAACATACTCTTTCATTATCATATGGTTTTTGAAAATTAACCTCTACAGCGGAAGTTAGTTACGGGAATTTGAAATTGTGCCAACTTTCATCATGGAGTGGTCAGATAAGATTATAGCACTTTTTAAGTGTGGAAAAACGATATTTTCAAAAAGCTCCGCCCGCTCGGTATTACTCGCATGTTCGTCAACAGGTGCATACAATTGTTCGAGGAGACTGGAGATATAAACGACCGCCTCAGGTCGGGCCGCCCACGTACCGTTCGGACACAGAAAGTCAAAGCCGTCAAAGCACGAAATCAACGAAATGCTCTCCGGAAACAGAAAATCATGGTCCGTGAGATGAAAATCACAAAAAAGTCCATGAGTAGAATTATTAAAAAAGACTACAACTTAAAAAAAATATGATAGAAAAATTCAAACGTCTTTTGGTGAAGTACTTGTTTACGGATTTACGATGAAAATGATAGGGTTTATTCACGATTATCTAAATAAGCATCTGAGCTCATCTCACGGGTCGTTATCTAGCTGCATTCATGGTTTGGTGGGGTGTATCTTATGATAGGATAACAAAACATCGGCCAAAGTTTACCGAGAAACCGTTTTGAAAGCGGTTGTGAAGCAGCTTAACAATTCTCTGTTCCAAAACCAGCCGTGGGCTTTCCAGCAAGATTCAGCACCAGCTCATAAAGCTAAACCGACACAAACCTGGCTTCGAAAGAATTTGCCAGCTTGTATATGCTCTGCAGAATGGCCCTCTGGCAGCCCTGATCTGAACCCTCTGGATTACAAATAGTGGATCGTTTTAGAGGACATGGTCTGCCACAAAAGATACCCCAACATTGATTCTCTTAAGACATCTCTGGTTCGTGCTGTAGCCAATTTTCCAATGATTGACCAATGCGACTTAAGGCGTGCGTGAAGACCAAGGGCGAACAAGTTGGCTCAAACTTAGCTTTTTGTATACAATACATATCAATAAATATATAAAAGAAATTGGTCCAAAAACGTTCATTAGTTTTTGTTTTATAGCCCAAAATATAAGTAACAGTATTTATATCCCTACTAAGTATATACAATTATTTTTTGTTACTTGAGCTTGAAGATACCAGCATTTTCTCTTGTTGAAATTGTCTTTATTGTGTTTACTTTTTAAACTGAGGGATATACATTTTTGTGGAAATTCAATAAAAAATATCAATAAAATTCAATAAATTAATATTTTATTTCTATGAAGTCTCAGGTAGTTTTACTGAAATCAATTTAACATTTCTGAAAAAAAATTAAATTTTCAAACCTTTGTTCCAATATCTTCTTTAACACAACTGCATTGAATATCTTCCTCTCTATTGTTTTCGTTATTTTCGTTTGATTGTAAATAAAGATGTGATATAATGAAACATATAATGAAACAAACAATCAAACGATTACCAAGTAAAATAAATTGTTATGAAAAAACTAGATTTTGTTAAAATACCAGAAAATATAACGGTTTGTTCTACATCACCTTTTGAAGATCCAATATTCTATGAGAAGAGGAGAAAAATTATTCAAAATTATTCAATTTCCAATAGAACTTAACAAAATTCATGCAAAGGCAGCAAAAAAACATTTTGTAAAAAACTTCAAAAAGTCGCTTTCTGTTCTGCGACATATCAGTTATTAGCATGATAGGAAAAATTTGTAAAAATCTAAACTAGGGGGATTTTAAACGTATAGTGGGAGCATATCGTAAATACAAAACTGTTTTCTCTTCGTGCACCCTACATACCGCAGCATACAATATCTGTGCTTGAAATCAGATCGTGACATGTCAAATATCGTTATAATTCTACAACTCTTTCATACTTTAATTTTAACTCTGAAGTCAATTTTGACTAGTGACTTCAGGTAATCGATTTTCTATCACCCTATTTATAATATGTCATGCCACAGAATTAGAGGCTTTCAAAATCCATAAAAGTTTTGCATTTGAAATATTTTGTTATATACCCAAACTTACAAATTTATTCAAGCTCAAGACCTTTTTAAATAATATAAAGCTTATTATCTTTATATTACTTTCAAAAAAGTCGAGCATAAAAATGTTCCAATGATACCAAGGCTGTCTGTATAGCTATTTCGGATCTTGCCAAGATCTTCATCAGCAGACGTTTTTGGTATGTTTTTGGTGAATTTTTCAAAAATATATATCCAGAAACACTCATCATATTAATGAGAATTCCTTTATATACTCGTTTGAAGAATACCAAGCAAATCATGTCTGATTAAAACCAATGGTTTTACGGCATGATAAAAAGAGTTGTGCATGAAGGTGTTCCAATGGTAGTACTTGGTATTCTTCAAACGAGTATATAAAGGAATTCTCATTAATATGGTGAGTGTTTCTGGATATATATTTTTGAAAAATTCACCAAAAACATACCAAAAACGTCTGCTGATGAAGATCTTGGCAAGATCCGAAATAGCTATACAGACAGCCTTGGTATCATTGGAACATTTTTATGCTCGACTTTTTTGAAAGTAATATAAAGATAATAAGCTTTATATTATTTAAAAAGGTCATGAGCTTGAATAAATTTGTAAGTTTTAGAAAACAGACCGAATAAAAATTCCCGTAAGGGAAATGATGAATGTTGTATACCCAAATAAAAAAGTTATAGAAGAATAAATCATTTTTGGAACCCCAAATATGTTTCCATCGTAAGCTTCAAAACTAGGGGGGTGACTCCTACAATATTTTTTACAATTAGAACGATCCGTCCTAGTAACCACCAATGTTTAAAAACCAAAAAAAAAATTAACTAATTTTTGTTTTTAAAATATTTCAGTTTTATTGTGACTCATAAATTAAACATTTTAAACGTATCACTAGAATGAGGAATCATTAAACAAAAAAAGAAACTAAATTTTCAATTCAATGTGAAATAGAGAATTAAATAAATACCTGGCTGTAACAAACAAGAAAATTTAATTTAATATTGGGCACATCCTTCTTTATTGAAAATAACTTCAAAAGTGCAGTTGAGCATGGATCTGTATAATGACTAAATAATTTAAGGATATCGAACTTCAGGCATCCTTTGTGGAATCTATCCTTTTTTCAGAAATAGCTTCCCCTTATATAATTTCCTTGACATCCAGCCCCACACATTCTCAATTATATTCTGGTCTAGAGAATAGGGCGCCCAATACAAAAGATCCACATTATGTTAACGAATATATTGCTTCACAGTTCGTGCTGTATCAATTGGAGCACTATTTTGCTGGTAAATCCATTCAATGAGTTCAAATAAATTACTGAATTTCGGAAATGCTTCTTCCAAAATACTTGTATGCTCCGGTAATTTTTCCTAAATCTATGGTACCATAATATGGTATTGCACTCCAAGCCATAACTCCGCCTCGTGCTGTGTTATCTTTGTAGATACAGTTGTTATTTTTTCAAATCATGGAAAGTGAAATTCTGTCCATCAGGTCCATCGATATTAATTTTTTTTCGTCGGAAAACTGAATTTTTTACCACTTATCGGACCGTGTCATAGTGTTTTTTGTAAGTTCTAATCGCTGCAACTTACGATTGGCAGTAAGGGAAAATTTTATTCTGAAATTTCTGGCGAACTAGGTTCTGACTCAACTTTAAGGTGCGACGTACTACATATACAAGGTGTTTCAAAAGAAGTCATCCGATGTTGTTTGGATCTCATTTTTTTCCTAAATGAAAAACTTCTATTCTGTTTTTTGATTATGTTTATTTGAACCTTTAGAATTTTATTGGTTAAGTTGAGAAGATGATATCGGTTAAATGGGCTCCGTCACTATGGTGATCCATGAGAGGCAAACAACATCGGATGTCTTCTTTTGAAACAACTTGTACATACGCTAACATTAACACCACAATCTTGCCGAAGTTCTGAAGCCGACATGGAACCAATTCTTAGAATTTTTTTGATATCTTTCCGTGGGTGCCGATTTAGTGCGTCCTTTAATGCTTTTCCCGCACTTCTCAATGTTATTTAAATTTGTATACACAACTGTATCCCCGTTTCAATTATAACAGCAGTCCCAACGACATTATATCGTTTAGATTTTAAAATAAGGATTTTTCCCTTTTCGGAGGTGTAAAGAGTTTTTCCGCGACCTATTATCTTTGAACTATCTAATTTTTGTTGTATATGTGCACACTACACAATTTATATCATGGCGTATTTGATCAAAATTTAAAAACTCCCTATTCAAGTGATTACAAAATAGTAGTTGCTTATTTAAAACACTTTTGACAATTTTTTTTAATATTTTTTTATTAACTGGTCTAGTTGTTAGAATACACAGTGCAACACGACAAAATACAACAATACACGGACACCACTAAGTGATAAAATACCAAAAAAAAAGACCCGTGTCCCCCAGTTTTGCCCATAATCATTAACTTGTGTCATTTTTGCAAAAAGTGATCATTTTGTCAGGCTCATATCTTGCAAACCGTTCGGAATTTTGATTTACTCTCTGAGGGAAAGTTGTAGCTCTTTTCATAAAGATTGTGAACAAACAAAATCAAAAAATCTTCATCTTCAAGGTCAAAATCGCAAAAAACTTAAAAAAATTCGATTTTGGTTATGTTTCGTATATGGTTATATTTCCATAACTTAAAAAATTACACACGTGATGTAAACATAAGTGACCTTTAATATACAAAATGTATATAAATCTTCTACATTTCGCTAAGATTACGAATTCGAGTAAATTTTGTGTAATTCTATTCCTTATTCAAAGTTATGCAGATGGTAGTGATGACGTCACCATGTTAAACTCACCGATCAAAAGTAATTCCGGTTTTTGATAGTAAGTCGTAAAGCTAATCATTCTCTAGTCTCAATGTGTTTAATGACCGATTGTACGTTTGTGTACAACTCTTCATACTTTTTGTGTACACTCTTAGTGGACGCTTCTTGTACATTTATGTAAATACAGAAAATACACAATGATTAATATGTTATAATACCTATATGTGAATATGTTCTGTCGACAGCAAAATAATAAATTGGGGACAATGTGAGATTGTTCTCAGCCTAAGTTAATGTTATTACAAGTGTATATTTATAACTGTTTTTTTGCATTGTTATTTCAGTTCGTGATTCATAAATATTCCTGAATGCTAGTGTAAATATATTGAATATTTCTTAGGTTGACTGAACTGTTGCGTTTTAGTTTCATGCATTCAGTCGTCAGTCATTCGTTTGTGTCCTTTGGGAGGAAGCACACGAATGCTTCGACGTAAGAATATGGATGTTAGGGATGAAACACGCATATGGTTTTACGTAAAAGTATGCATCTTTGCAAGTAAACATCTTAATGTTTGCATTTATATATAAGTGAGTTTAGGACTTGGAAACATATGAATATTTGGAGTATGTTCCAAACATATACATGGTTCCTACTGAATATGTTTGAGTCATTTAAACCTTCCACATTTCGCGACTTAACCACTGCAAACTTCTTCCTGTTCGGTAGTTTGAAGTACGACGTTTTTGTCAATAAGCCACGGCCTCCGGAAGCCTTTAAATAAAATATTCGACATGAATAAAGTAGCCTCTACGAAAAATTATGAAAAATGCGGAAAACGAGCATATTGCGCCAGTCCTTCTGACGATGACAATTTATGGGATAGCACTTTCCACACGTCAAGTAATCAAATTTAATCAAAAAGAAACGTAAAATTATTTCACAGCAACTAATTTATGTTTTATTTTAACCAAAAAGCATTAGAAAAATGTAAATGGTCCACCAGATATGTATCTCCATCTGCAGTGCATGTTGTTATACATTTCTCTTTGATGGTTGAATTTGAGAAAGATGTGTCTTTCGTTTATCTTAAGTTACAATGGCAGCAGTTGTGAAGATAAAATACCAACAAACCCCTATAGATATGGCCTTAGTCTCTTTCACACTTCTCCCTTTTTTTTTAATTCATCTTAGAGTTAACTCCTCTTCTAGACGTTCTCCTCTTCTAGAGCTGCACAATATCAAAACTTGGCACAAGGGGTTATTTCTTGAAGAACCAAATTTAAATAATTCAGCCATTTAGAAATTAAAATAAAATAAAGCAACACACGATCATTGGTAAGGTATAGTAGAGATTATGTCAGAAACTTGGACTGCACAAACCCAAGTGGAGACGTGTAGTGGGTGAACAAATTGATCACACATAAATTTAAATTATTGTCATATTGAGTTAGCAAGAAAGTTGTTTCTGTTTATTGTATAAAGCAATTTTCAATTATTTTATTCCTTTAATTAATTTTAATAAATAATGTAGGTGCCACTTTTTTTAAGACCTTCTGCCATCGTTCAGGCAACGTTTAGATCCCAGATTCATCGAATGGCTGTTCGGTTCCACAAATATACGCGAACAACTCGGTTTGCAGGTTCACTTCAGAATAAATGAAAATCCGAAGGTGCCAGATCAGGACTATAAGGTTGATGTGGCATCACTTCCCTTCCAAGATCCAATGTTTTTGTTGAGTTTGCGAAGATGCGTTGTGGTGATGGAAAATCACGGCTTTGCGATTTACCAATTCAGGTCGTGTTTCTTTCAGAGCCCATCATGGTTCGTCAGCTGCTGACAATGGACGTCAAAATTTATGGTTTGGTTTTTAGGAAGTTGTTCAAAATAAATTTCTCCCTTTAAATCCCACCAAATACACAACAACATTTTAGGGTTCAGTTACGCCATTGATAAAGTTTGAGCGCGTTCATCATGCTCTTCATTGTTTCTTCATTGTTGTAAAGAATGTTTGGTTTTAGTTGTTACGAAACCAAAATATCAAACTTTTTGACAAATCCAAGCCATTTCAAATGATTTTCAATGGTCGTGTGCCTTCTCTTCTTCTGCTTCGGACCGATAAACGTCATATGGCCTATCGCTCCTGTGGAAATTTTTGATCGTGAAATTTCCAAAACGAAATGTTTTGAACCAGCTTTGCCAAGTGCGGTTTGTTAAAGCATCCAAACCATATACGTCACAAATATCCTGGAGTTCTTCCGCCGCGTTTTGGGAAATAAATGAGCAAAATATGTCGAAAATTCTCATTTTTGTTATCCATATTCACAACACGATTTAAATGAAAACTGACCCATGAAAATAATGTGACATATCATAAAGTCAACCTTGAAATGTCAGCTAAGTAACTGTATAACCAAGAATTTAGTCAGCTTAAAAAAGCATTTCAAAAATAATAAAAATTACATCCCTATGAGAAATCCGATGTTACTTTTTTTCTCAACCAATAGTTTGCCTTTTATTTCTGCAAATGTTGCTGTTTGTTTAATGTTTTGACTTTAAATGAATGTCATTTTCTCAAAATACAATGGATTTCAACGAATTTTATCTTATTTTACAACATATGCTGTTGGTAATGTAATACTTTCTTACTTTTATTGACTATATTACAACCTCATGAGGTCAGACGTCTTACACATATTAATTAAACAAACAAATTAAACAAATTTCAACATATTCTTCCAACTGGCTCTATCCTTCGCCTTTTCTCGCCAGTTGGTAACACCAAGGATACGGAGGGATTCTTCTGCCTGGTCTTTCCAGCGGAGTCTTGGTCGTCCTCTTTTCCTGCTTCCATCGGGTACGTTATCAAAAATCTTTCGCGCTGGCTCATCTTCATCCATTCTGATAACATGGCCTAGCCAACGCAATTGGCACACTTTGATTCGTCTAGCTATGTCCACGTCAGAATAGAGATTATATAGCTCTGCGTTCTAGCGACATCGGTACTCGCCGTTTTCCCTAACAGGACCATTTATTTCACGGAGAATTGTTCTCTCGAAAACTCCCAGGTGTTTTTCATCCGCTTGCGATAAGACCCAAGTTTCGGAGCCATATGTCAAGACAGGTAAAATAAGAGTCTGATATAGCTGGACTTTTGTCCGTCGAAAGAGGGCTTTGTTCCTAAACTGCTTGCTGAGCCCAAAATAGCAGCTATTTGCAAGCACAATTCTCCTATCTATCCCCAGGCTGACGTTGTTGTCCTTGTTCACGGCGGATCCTAGGTAGACAAATTCATCTACGACTTCAAAATTAAATCGGCTGTCAACGTTCAAGTGCGGACCAAGTCGAGAGGTTTCTCTAGTCGTTGACACCATCAATTTTGTCTTGCCCTCATTAACAGCAAGACCCACCTTCGCCGATTCCATTTCGATTCTTGAAAATACTGCAGTAACCTCTCGCAAATTTCGTCCAATGATGTCTATGTCGTCAGCATACGCCATCAACATATGGCTTTTCGTGTTAATGGTCTTGTTCGTATTTACTGCAGCCTTTCTCATTATTATCTCCATTAAGATGTTGAAGAGATTGCACGAAAGTGTGTCGCCTGTCTAAGTCCTCGCTTGGTACAGAATGGTTCAGTGAGGTCTTTCCCCACTTTCACTACATAATATATAGCGAAAGGAACTTCGTTTCAACCGGGTGTCACCTGACACCTTATGTAATTTTTTATCTCGAAAACGACTTGGGATATTTGAAATTTTTATTAATGTTTTAAGGAAAATTAAGGGAAAAAACAGCATAATATTAAATTTTAAAAAGGACATATTTTAAGAAAATGTACTTTTTTAAAAAATATAAAAATAAGTTACTTGTTTAAGAAAAGGTATTTTCTTTAAGAAAATAAATTTTTTATTGAAAAGCAAATTTTTTAAGAAAATGTTCTTTTTTAAAAATAAAAAAGCATTTTTTGAAGAACTGTTAAAAAAAAAACAAGCTGGGACGAGAGTTGAACCAACAACCCTCAGACTCCAACGCGCAACCCTTTACCCATCAGGCCACAGCGACCTTGGATGAAGTGTGACAAAATTCATATAAATGTATGAACACATGAAAGTACATCTAAACATTCTAAAGTACTTACCTATTATAAAGAACACCAAAGATTTTCAACATGGAAGTTCACCACACGGCAAAAGGAGTAGTTTAGTATAAAACTACAAAAATTAATGTGAAAATTTTATGAGTTTTTTACGTTTCCAATCATAAAATTTTTTCCAATGGACCAATTTCGCTGATTTTCAATACAAAACTGCTCAGGAATACGTGGAACATTCTGGCCAAAAACCAAACCGCGTTATCGCCGATTGAAGTCGTGAGAATGTTTTCAACAGACGGACAGACGGACATGGCTATATCGACTCCGGTTGTTATAAGGATCAAGAATATATTTACTCTATGGGGTCGCAAAGCCTTATTTCTATATGTTACAATCAGAATGACAAACTGATATGTACCCTCTATCACTTACAGTGGAGGGTATAATAAAAATCAGAAAATACCCTACACTGAAAAAACACAGTTATACAAAAAAGACTAAAATAGAAATACCCTAGAAGTGATAGTATTTTTCTTGTAGGTATTGTCGAGTGAAACAAGAACCTGCTTGTGAAATTTCCCAAACACACCAAAATCTTGATACTCGGTTAAAAAACCGGTTTTGCGAACTATTGCGCAGAAATTGTATCTCAGAAATTACTTGAAAATACCAATTGTTTTTCGGTTTCAGAAAGATAATTAACTTTCCTAAATTATCATGAATGACTGATTAATTTTCTTATTCCGGTTCTTTATTCAAAATGCTATAGTTTTCTTTAAACTACACTTCCGAAAATTTTTTCACGGTAGGTTATTTCCTAATTTTTTATTTGTTTTCCTTCAAAAATAAAAAAAAAAATATCAAATATGTCAAGTCGTTTTCGAGATATAAAATTTTGAATAATTCAGAAAATACAATAATTCTGAAATTTGAAATGTGAAATTGCAACAACTTCAGGAATTTTACTATTATTTTCTGTGGAGATTTATATATTGACATATTCTTTCGATATATGGACCAAAGATCAAAATCCCTGACTTTTCTGTTACACTTTTCGTGGCCTGACCCAAAACCAAAGTTAAGCCCGCAAGCATGTTTTTGTAGGTTTTTTGTAGTGCTACAAATACATGAAAAAATATTTTCGAAAAAACAAAATTCAAAGATTTATAACGGCAATTTTAGGCTCCCCACTCTGTAGCTCTGTTGGGTTCCATGATGTTCCAATGTATCTATTTCACAAGCCCAAGACTTCAGTTATGCCAACGTGAAGTTTCATCTTGATCGGTTCATCCGTTTAGAAACGCCTGAATTATTTCAATTTTTTCGATTAATCTCCCACTGTGTACCCCCACTTTAGGAGTATAAGACTATTCACTTCTATTCATTGCATCTATGGTGTGTAGTCAGTATTCCCGTGGGTTTCGTTTCGCAGAATTATCCTCTTATGTACTTGAAATATTCACCCAGAGTAAAAGTACAAAATAAAACATAATTGTCAGTTATTGTATTAAATTTTGTAAAATTGTAAGGATGAAAAAACGTGATGTGCAGGATAATATAATCAAATTAAGATTTCAAATGACATTTTTATGCGTAAATGTAGTAGCAAGTACATAAGTGAGGATAGTATCATTAGGGTGATTTGCATGCTTAAAAGCTCATATTAAATGACATTTAAGAATAGGTTTCAAATGTTAAGCAACTTACACCGGTCCTTATTAAGTACAGCTGGTTATTACATAATATTTTCTAATACCCTTGTAGAGTAAAAACAAAAACATAAAGCTTTGTGATTTTTTAAATCGAAACTGGCATCCGCATTGCTGCACATATATAAAACACCCGTATTTAAACGATAAATATATTTACGAGAAAAATTGTTAGTTCTGACAATATTAGACACCTTTTACCTTTTACTACCATTATTTTTTATATTTTTTTTTTTTATTTTCATTTTATCTTCCTGTCCTCTGGTAACAATGTCATCTGAAACCTACAACTCAAAAACGTTCAGCTTTGCAATTGCTGTGCAGGTTTTTGTGTCTTCTCTAAAATGTTTGCAATAATTATATTTTTTTACACCATAAACACCTCCCCAATGTCAGTAACACTAACTGATAAAATACGTACAGACACGAGTAAAAACGGAATGTAAAAACAACCAAATAAACAAAAAGTCAACATGGCAAAAAGTGAGAATTGTCGTTTTATTTAGAAGGGGTGGATGATGCCAAGGTAACATTCATCTGAAAAATAAAATTTTTGCTACAGGGATGTTGTAACGTAATTTTTTATTACAACAATGCTATTTTTAAACTTTAACCCTACAGTACTTAACATTAAACCGCTAGAGTATAATGTAAAACACAAAATTTTTGCTGTCTACTCTAATAAGTGCACATTAATAATGAAAAATTGTTCTTTATTGTTCCCTAAAACCAAAAATATTTTGAAAAATTTTGTTTCTAATAAAAAATTAAATAAAGGGGTGTCTAAATTTCACGCAAGACTGAAATGTAATTGCATTGTTCTCGGTTTATATGACACGTGTAACTTGACCAACCATCCTGCTATTGGCGGGATTGTTCCGCTTTTTACAGGACACCCGGTTCCTGGTGTCTCATCCCCACTTGAATCTTAAATAAAAAAATGGTTATATACTTTACAAAATAAAATGGGTTGATTTTATATATTTAGTCTTATTTTAACCAAATACAATATTTTTATTTAATAGTATATTTAAAACCAAAAACCCCTGCCTTTTACACATTGTTCCCCGCATTTTGATCACATTTTCGAAGCAGAATGATACGATCATGCCCCAGCCCAAAACTAACACAACAGTTCGTTCCTCAACAATCACTTGTTTATTTTCTGAACCCCAAATGCGACTATTTCGACGATTAATGAACCCAATAAATACAAAGTCAGACTCGGAACCGGGTCGAGTCCGACACAACGGATTTGGCTTTCTCTGATCCGATTCGGATACGGTTTGAGTACGACAGTAATTAATTTAAACTACCATATATTAGTTTTATTTTATATCTATTATTGTATATTTCGGAACGAAGTTCCTTATCTCACGTTGCGGGATGGGGCTAAATGTGTGTTCAAGGGCACAACCAAAAGTTACTTGACCTCTTTTTAACTTCGCACCCTGAAAAGTGCGGTGTTAACACGTTGGCACCTCTTTCTAATTCGGATCACTGTATCATTTCATCGTCTTTTTGGTATTCAGCTCTTGGTCTCGCTTCAAACACAGTCCCGAAGCGATAAATTTTTATCTACGAAGAGGCACGTTGGGCTGAGCTCAACAACTTTTATCAGCATTTTAACTGGAAGCTTTGTTTTCTGGACACTGACATAGATGCTGCTGCTGAAATGATCGAGAAGATAATTTTGATTCGTATGAATTCATTCATTCCGACGAAAATTATTTCGGTTAAACCATCGGAAAAAATTGGTGTAACCAGACATGCAAGAATGCTGTCAGATCCAAAGAGGATGCGTTCAGAGACTGGCGTTCTAACAAAAACGTTAATACTGAACTGCTACGCAAACAGGCAAGATCCAAGTGTGCCAAAGTACTTCGGCGCGAAAAGTTTCTTCACGAACAGCGTATTCGTGCTAAAGACCTTTCTTTCCATAGAGGAAGAATAACGGATAGTTCTTCCTCCATCCCAACTCTTCTTAAAGATGACATAACATTCACTGAAACTGTTGATAAAGCTAACCTCTTGGCAGAAATTTTTGCAAGGAACTCATCCATGCCGGATAGCAATCAACCACTGACCGTTATCAATTACGTATCTTGTTCTATGACCAAGATATTTTTTCGAACGCGAGGAGTTACAAAGGTTCTTGCGAATCCCGAGGTAAATAAATCCCCGGGCCCGGATCGCATGTCAGCACTGGTCTTACGTAGGTGCTTTTCGACGAAGGCACGTCCACTATGCAACCTTTTCAACCTTGCATACCGTGCGAGAGTCTTCCCGGCGCGTTGGAAGGTTGCTAAAGTCCAGCCAATCCCTAAAAAAGGTGACGCAAGTAACCCTGCAAATTACCGCCCAATTGCAATTTGTTCTGCGCTCTCGAAGGTTATGGTGAGCACGATTAACCACCATCTTGTGAAATATCTTGAGTTCAATGACCTTCTTAATGATCGGCAGTATGGGTTCCGTAGAGTGAGATTTACTGGAGACCTGATGGCGTTCCTTTCGGAACAGTGGAGTCGTTCCATCCACCGGCTTGGTGAGAGTAAGGTAGTGGCTCTTGATATTTCCAAGGCCTTTGACAGAGTTTAGCACTATGCACTCTTGTCAAAGCTCGCTGCCTTTGGTGTCGGTGATAACTTCACTCGATTTATATCAAGTTTTCTCAGAGATCGCACTATACGAGTTGTTGTAGATGGGGTTTCATCCGACGAGCATAAATTGACTGAAGGTGTAGCACAGGGCTCTGTTCTTTCTCTTTCTCTTTTTCTTATTTTCATTAACGATCTCTTGAGTCAGACTGTGAATCCAATCTACTCTTTTGCGGATGACAGTAATCTCTATCATTCTTATTCATTCGACCGTAGGCCAAGTCCTCAAGAGATTGAAGTCAAACGCCGGACGATGAATGAACGCCATTGTTGAATGTAGTCGAATGAATTTAGTAGATTTTAATGCGGGTAAGACCCAGTGTTGTTTGTTGTCACATAAGCGGATTTCTGACCCAGGTGTGTCGTCATTGTCTATGGACGGTGTGAATATTGATGAATCAGACGCTCTTGATTTTCTGGGCATGAAAATACAGTGTGATGTCCGTAGGGCAAAACATGTATTTAAAGTGTCGAAAGATGCATTCAAGTGTCTAGGCTTTTAAAAGCGGTGCAAGAAATACTTCACTCCATCTGATCTTCTCAAAATCTACACCACCTACATAAGACCAAAGATGGAATATAACTCCCATATGGGCAGGTGCTCCTAAGACATCTTTTGAGCTTCTCGACCGTGTCCAGAGGAGAGCGATGGTGTTGATAGGGGACAGTAGGGTATCCAACTCTATTGCATCCCTTGAGCATCATCGTAATGTGGATTGGGTGTCGCTGTTCTATCGATAACTTATTATCAACTTATGCCAGACGTCAGGATATTTAGCCGAAGTTCGCGGCTTTCCAGGAACTCTCATCCGTTTTTTATCGAGTGGCCGGTTGACCGCTCTACACACTGTAGAGAAAACTCGTTCTTCAGCCGTACAGTCCGTATGTGGAGTAAACTTCAGGCTAGTGGATTTCCCACCAATTATGACATACAAAGATTCAAGGCAAATGTCAACAGACAGTACTCCCTCTTTCCAACCTCCAGTACCTAAATTTTCCTTCGCCAACACAATGCACTGCATTTATAGGGGGCATCCCCTGAGTGTTGGCTTGACAAAAATGTGGTCAGAGCAGGGATCGAACCAAGGATCTCATGTACAAGAGACGCGCACACTACCCATTGCATTCTATAAACAAAATCAGTATCATTTCTAAAAGATTCATTCAAATTATCGTATTTTTCAACAGGCGCCTTAGGCGTGTTGGAACTAACTAGTACATAATATATAGCGAAAGGAACTTTGTTCCAACTGGATGTCCCCTGACACTTCATGTAATTTTAATATTTTTTTTTATGTTTTGCATTTACGTTTAATCGGTAAGATATTATTTCGAACGATGCACATCAATTTATATTGGTAATGGTAGAAAAGGTAAAACACTTGCGTTTTTTAAGTAATTGGAACAATAACTTTGGATCCCAAATTTCTTGAAATCAAGAGCCAACCTAGAAAAAGATTCAGCGTACTCGTACCCCACTTGTTACAAAAACTCCCGAGTCGAGCACAGTGTAATTATAAACTCATTTTTTTGATGATTTAATTTCCTATATTATCTTTATTATCTTTATTCCTGTGAACTGGATTTCTTTTGAATGGCCACGGGCACGCTTACAGAAGTCCAGATGCTGAACCCAATTTTCGACGGTTTTCAAGCATAAATCGGCCGATACTGCTGCAATTTCACGTTCGATATTCGTGCGAAGTTCATCAATCGTCGCTGGCTTGTTGGCATAGACCATAGACTTGACGTAGCCCCGCAGGAAATACTCTAACGGCGTCAAATCGCTCGACCGAGGCGGCCAATCGACTGGGCCATTTCGTGAGATATCACGTTCACCAAACTTGGTTTCCAATAAATTGATTGTGGCATTCGCTGTGTGGCTTGTGGCGCCGTCCTGTTGGAACCACATGTCCTCCAAGTCCATAGTATCCAATTGGGGCCAAAAATATTCGGATATCATTGAACGGTAGCGGTTCGCATTCACAGTAATGTGTCGGTCTTGATCATCACGGAAGAAGTACGGCCCAATGACGCCGCCGGCCCATAAACCGCACCAAACCGTAATTTTTTCGGGATGCAATGATGACTCATGGATTAAGTGTGGATTGCTGTCTGACCAATAACGCATATTTTGCTTATTGACGAAGCCATTCAGCCAGAAATGAAATTCAGAAATTGGACGTAGCGTTCTTAAAGTTGAGGCCACTGACTCCAAATTTCGGTACTAAATTTTAATAATTTCGACTCGTTGTTGGCTCGTATATCTTTCCATAATGAAGTGGCAAACCTTACTGAAGAGAAATGTCAAAAGAGCGGGGAGAAATATGGCGTCGTTTGCTTTCTCCATCGATTTACTTTTGTAGCGTCTCTGTTGAAAACCCCTTTAGGTCTTGGACATAACCGTTCTATATGAAGATGATTGTATACTACCTTACTTTTGGTGTGTATACCTGAAAAATTGATGACATATGTTTGTACTGCACCCAGATAAATATGGACGGTATCTGAAAAATAAGATCTTTTGTCGCAAAATCCATAATAACAACATTCTTGTGTACCTTCTCAAAAAAAAAAACACAAAATCTTCAAAAAACTGCGATAGCAACAATTCCACGATCTTTTAATTTTTGAATTGGAAATGAAGTCGGTTGTGCCAAGAGAATTTAGGAGAAATTTTTTTGTAACCCTCATTTGTCATAAATGCGGTTGTTGCAACCGAAATAACGTCAAATTCAGTTGTTACAATCCACTTAAATCCCAAAGCGGTTGTTAAGACTGAATTGAGCCAAATTCTATGGTTGTAACAGAATTGATGCCACATTGGATTGACAACCGATAATTTTTTTTTAAAACTGCCCAAAATAAACCATATCACCTTAAATTCAAGCCATTTCAAGAACTTTTATAGATATGATATTTCATGCAACTAATGTTATGATTTAATAATTTCCTTCGAGTGTAATGATAGCGCATATAATTGCCGGCCTCATCGAATACCAGTGGCTTCGATCATCAGCCTTTTTGTTGGTTGTGCATTTAATTAACATTTCATGTCAGCTGCTTGGTGGTGTTAGCCTGTTTTTTCACTGACCAATATTTTCTGTCGAGTTTTATTTGTATTGGCTTTTGTACGTAGGCTACGCAATAAGTGATTCAGGTATTTGAAGAGTTTTCATAAAAGTTGCAACAAATTTTTCTAGAGCAGTTTAAAAATCACACACAAAATTTTTCCACAGGTGCTTAATTGTCGGTCAATATGATACCCTACACCCCTAAGTGCTATTGAATTCTCAATCAATTATAGATTGTATTCAGCGAATCTCGGAAGCTAGATAGGTACTCGTATGATAGGTGTATCAAAACCTAACATTGTATCGATTTTCATTCTAATTGTCGGCACAAAATTTTCCCTTTAATAACAATTTGTCGGTACACGCATATTAATATTTGTTCAGAAAGAGATTACAACAAACCAAAATTGGGTAGATATAATTGATTTGCATTTAACACAATATAATTGAGGATGATACAACAGTCGCTACAACTCCAATGCATTTTCTATTAATTGCATTGTATTAAGGTAATTTTTAATTATTCCCTTTTTTCATTTATTCTTCTACGACAACCGAAAATTGCATTAATTCGGTTACCACATTTGAAATTATTTTGGATTAAGTAGTCACAACCACATTATATATTCAAATTGCATTTCAATGTTCTTCACGTTTTTTGATATTGATTTTAACTTAACTTAAGGTTGTAGCAATCGTAATTTTGTTGCTACAACCGAATTGCGTTTAATTCAACCGACATTAGGTTTGCTGCAACTGAATTCAATCGCTACAACTACAATTTGATTGCAACTACTTCATTTCGTAATTAATCTGAAAATTATTTCCGATTCAGTTGCCACAACCAAATTCTATATGTGACCCTGCCTATGAAAACCCACCTAGTGTGGGTTTACTCAAAACAAATTTTTGGGAAAAACGCAATTAAATTTCCCGCTCTGTGTTGCATTTTTACAGTCAACTGGTTTATGTAATTACGTTTCTACATTACTTTACGATGTTTTTGACCCTTACGGGCGGTGTCATATGAAAAGTGGAAGTTTTTTTTTACATACACATAAAAAAAAGTGAATTCGTTAAATTTCAATGGCACTTCAATCTTCTTCATGTTTTTTGATATGGTTTTTAATTCAACACTGTTTATGAAAATAAACAATATAAAATCGAACGTAAAAAGATAAAAAACAATCAGTAACTTCACAGCTTACACCAGCATTTCGCCACCTCAGTCTTGGAGTGATTGAAAAGCATAGGATTTTAATTTTATATGTATCACTCCAATGCTGAGGAGACGATTTGTTGTTGTATTAACTAAGGATCAATGCGCTGGTAAATGCAAAAAATCTGCATCTTCAAAATGGGAACCAGAATTAAAAATAGAGGTTACAAAATACAAATGTAAAAAACGGACTCGTTGTGTTAGCGGTATGTGTTGACACACAAATGGAAGAATATGTTTGTGGGGTCGGCCAAGCTGAAAAATGTTCACATCTGTGGTAGGTCTAACGCCGGCTTAGAGTAGGTGCCATATCTTTTCGAATAACCGCCTTAAGCTGTGTCTGCTTCGTCAAACAACAAGTACTAAGGCACTAGTGCAATCGTGAAAACATTTTCTTTTATTTTTGCCTCGCAAACAATTGTGTGTTTTAAAAATCTTTATTTTGTAAATAATGCCGACCAAAATTAATGTACAGTACGATCGAATGTTGACAGTTTGGAAGATCTTCGAGTACGAAGAAATGAAGAATGAAACTAAAAGCGGGGAGGTAATAGGATCACTACGATTCTCCAGTTTACGATTCGCTTAAATGCGGTTTTGGATATTTTAACAAAGGAAGCACAAGGCGTTTTACGAACAAATTTTTGGTTAGAGAACTTTGTAATTATGAAGGTTAGAAAAAAATTGTACTTATGTATGTAAAAATATATATATTATATATATATATATATATATAAAATGAAAGAGTTCAGCTTTACAAAAATGGAAATTTCTTAGGCAACCTCATTTAAGGAATATTTCAGTTCCGGCAACAGAATTTGTTGGTTACCACAACCTCGCTTACAAACAAGTTGGTCATGTCAACCAAGGAATGTAGTTGCCACAACCTCATTCAGTGGTTGCTTCTGTTGAAGTTTCCTATCCGCTGTGACAATATTTGAACATGGTTACGGCTAATTCGGGTGCTGCAACCTAATTTTTATGTGAGTATACGAAATGTCATTCAATTCCGATGAGAGTGTGACTTCTATAGACTATACAGCTTTGCATGGGAGTTGCAGTTATAGGGGAGCTGTATCCCAAACAAGTGTAGTTCCTGTGCACGACATAACAAATATCTACGGAATTTTTACACTAAATCTTGTTGGAGCTTAAATAACCAAGCTTGGAGCTTAAGTAACCAAGCTTGGGTGCTACATTTGTCTGGGATCTATATTAGAATGACACCGTTTTAGATATTGTTGTTGAGATTTACATTCAAAATGCCGGCACAAAATGCCGAGCAACCAACCTTGGGAGCTGCATCAAAACGTGGACCTATGTGTTAGAAGGACATCGCTAAAGCGCTGAAATCTTTAGCTGAATGTATGACATTGTGTCACCGTCTTTTATCTTCTCCACATCCATATCATTCAGTTTAGGAACAAAGAAACTATATTATAATGACGCGACAGAGAGCCATTAACTGTTATTGGCCGATCAGCCGCATTTTCGAAGAAAATTTCTTTCATCACGGCCCCAGCCCAAAATCTACACCAAACAGTTACACGTTGTTGATGCATTTGTTTTTAAACTATCACTCGCATATTTTCTGAACCACAAATACGACAATTTACTGATAAACGAAGCCCTTAAGGTGAAAATGAACCTTCATTATTTTTAAAATATTTCTCAATAATGAAAACGCGTTGTCCTTCAATTTGGAATTACATTTTTAATAACCCTGAACCATACAGCAAATTCGTGTAAAGAAATCAGAAGATGGACGACGTGGAATTTCATGTATAAAATAAGAGGGAAGTACGAACGATTTTGAAGATGAACAGTTTTCCCCTCAACACGACTGACGACTTGCTAACGCGAACAGATTTGAAACAACCAACACCAAAGGATGAAACTACACCAAAGAGGATATCTAAATCCGTAACGTATGTGCCAGGACTCTCTGAAAGAATCGAACAGTCGAACATTTATGACAGGGAGAAATACCAATTAGCTGCAAAGTCAAACTTTACCATAAATTACCTGTTTAGTAGGACTAAATCGAGAATCGATACGGATAACAAGCCAAATGTGGTGAACGAAATCAAGTGCAACGGAGGCAAACCCTTTAGAACAAAAAACAGCACTGGCAGCAGCCCACGTTAACTGGACACAGGCCAAACTTTAACGAAATGAAAATTCTAACTGAAGACAAGATTTACTCATGACGTCTCTTTCAAGAAATACTGCATATTATTGACGTTCCATCTGAGAAAAGACTTAACTACAAGCGCGATACAATACCAGTTTACAATACAATTAGTTGACAAAAGCTTGCGGTGAAGACTAGTCGTATACTTTTTGTTATCTCACAATGTAATTATGTATATGTATAAATATTATTGTGATTTCGATTCAAAAATCTCTAACAGAAAATATTGTAATTGAAGAAATATTTTGGGTTTACTGTTTCCACTAATTTTTTATAAAATCTTTGTGTTTTTCATATATTATCCTTGAAAATGAACAACGAAGTTGACCGAAATAGTGGAAACGAAATAAATTGTGATAAAAGGAAAATTATACAACTTTGTTTTCTTTTTTCATACCTATGACCTCGAGACGATACTAAAATTGAAAATCATAATAACTAGAAAGGTCAACTATAAATACAATTTAAATAGAAACCATTTCTCTCATCTGAAGTTTCATTTTTCACTATTCGTTATGGTTTTGTGCAAATGAGATTTGTTCAACGACAATTGGAAAGGTGGAGTCACAAAAACGGTTGACTTAACTTTTTAATGTCGTTTTGGTATAGAGGTGTGAAATTTAAATATTTAACACAACTATTTTACCACACAAACACCAACGCCGTTGGTGTTTTCTTGTTCGATGCTTTGTACTAATGCCTCTACCTGGTATTATTGAACCCATGCATTACATCATTCAACGTTTACATGCAACCATGCCTATTTTTCTTCAACAAAAACACTTTACCGCAAACATGGCATGAAATTCAAATGTTGGGTGCATTATACACTGCAACAATGAATATGTTTCTTCGATCCGATCCGAATTTATTTCATTATTTCTACGAATATGTTCAATTTCTGCAAGGAATGTGTTCCGTTTTAGAGATGAAAGTACTTCATTACTGGAATTAATGTATATTTTCTGCCACCAGTTTTTTATGGGCCCATAAAAAAAGTGCACGACTTTGGGCAAAACTGGGAGACACGGGTCTTTTTTTTTGGTCTTTTTAATGTAGTGGTGTCCGTATATGGTTATATTTTTTCGTGTTGCACTGTGTTATCAATTATAAGTGAATTAGAAGTTCAACAGTTGGATAAATGTTTTGAGAGCGTTCATTTACTAACTCGTACAAAGACGAGTAACATTTACACGGAAATGGTGCTATATTATTTTTCCAGGTGCGTTCATTTCAACATGGGCTGGATGTTAGATCTACATAATTAAATGAAATAGTATAAGCATGAAAAATTAAATGAAACAGTATGAGCATGAAATTGGAGTGTACGGACATTGAGTAATATGGTTTACCACGGCTTTAATCTAATTTATAAGAATGCTGCAACAATATGGGCTGGGGATCGAATCCCAATCGAGGACTACATAATTATGGACGACTTGATCAATCTTAACTAAACACCATCTCCGATGTCGTGGTTGACGTTTTGTGAGAAAATAGGGGTTCCTCGTTTAGGAAAAAGACGAAAAATATACTAAACATTTGGGAAACTGCAACTATCATCTCATAAACAAATACATTTGTAAATACATATTACACAGGGCTGCCATGCTTACTAAGGGTGGTATTCTATAAGTCGTGAATCAGTCACTTCGCGTTACTTTTGTCGTTTTGGTAGTTTATAAAACGTTACAGCTATTCGGTGACTACCTGCGTTGAGTTACGTTATTTAATGGGTAGTTTTTAAAACGCAGCGCAACGCTTTTGATTACTTCAGCTGTCAAATTGAACACGCCACAGCTCTTCGCGTTAGTTGAATAAATTACGAATTTAAAGAAAAATGTCGATCGAAGATTGGCAGATGGAAGTATTTTGCATTTCATTGCTTATAAGTAGTTACCAATTTTAGCTGAAATGCATTCGACGGATAGAGCTCAAACTTTTATTTTTAAATAATTCAAAATTATACTGTTTATGCACTAAAATTCTTATTTACAATAATAAAATTAGAAATGGAACGTTCAAATAAATACTGCGTTGCAAAACTATTATAATTATTTTTTCAAAATAATAATAGACATCAGTTGATGTTGAAAATAATAAACAAAAGAACCAATACATTACAATCAATACATACCGCCAAATGGCACGTGTTTTTGAAAAGACAACTAATTTAATATAGATGGGGAAATTTATTGGACATTGAACCCCAAAATAACATAAGTTTTTTTTACACATTTTATGTGAATATTGTTGGTATTTGCAGTGTTATAAATAATAGCCATCTTAAAATCTGTTGATCTACTGAAATAGAGCTAAATTTGTTAACCTTTTTCATTCTGAGCATTTCACTCAAGATAACTTTTTCTGATCTATAATTGTTTATTTTAGTGTGGCAACTCTACACACCGCATATGTCAGTGACAGCTTTCGTAAACAAACGCAAGCGCGAAGTGATATATAAACTACCATTTTTTGACTTGGGTGTTCGCGTTCACTTTCGGGACTTTTAGAATACTACCCTAAGAAAGACTCAACTACAAAATATTAAAAAAAAATGATTTTTTAAGCACAAGTTAGCAACATTTTGCACCTTCCGTTATAGATGGAAATTGCGGAAAAACTACATAAATGTTAATAATTTCATTATAAAAACAACGGGGTTCTTATTACAATTGAATCTCCAAGCAGAATTCAGAAATCTGCTTCTCCTGAACAATTTAGGAAAGTGGACTTCAATCCTTCTTGTTAAGCACGGCAGAGAATTGTCCAAGGTGGAACTAATGTTAATTTCGTTTGGTATATAATGGCTTAATTATGCGAGGGTTGCTATTTATGTTTTGGGTCCAGGCAATACTAGTGTTGCCAGATGCAAACTGGAACTTCCATTGGAAAATTTGAAATTTTTTATCATAAACATCTAGAGCTAATTTTTTGAAACAAGTTTATGCATATGTCACCATTACTCGAGAACGTTTCACCCGATTTTGTTTCAACAAATTTTGGAAATTTAAGAATAACAATACCTTTAATATGTTTGTACTTATATACTATTTGTCAACATAATCAACAGTTTCCCAGTTATAAATCAATTTATAAAGAAAAAATAATTTTTTGATGAAATAATTGAAATGTTGTTCAATTAAACTAAACAAAAAAATGTCGAGACATTGGTCGAAATTGTCGAAAACAAATTAGACATTGGTCATGCAATTCGATGAACGTGTTTCGGTTTTATTCACAATTAAGTGAAGGTATCTAATTTTTACAAGAATATTAATTTTTTGTTTCAATGAAATTTCAAAATTGTGTCATAATTCTTTGGAAAAACCCTTGTTGACTTTTTCATGATTCTATATGAACGGTAGCAAAGTTAATAGTTATGATTCTATATGAACGGTAACAAAGTCTCATAAATTTGCGCGGACGCTGCATTGCTCTTCTTGTTCATTTGTGAAAGCTACTCCGTTTACAGTCACTTGCACAGTGTAATGTAACTGTACTTTACACACTTTCGATGACAAGAGTTGTTGGGTCGACGAAGATTTTCATTTCTGTGACGAAACTTGCCATTCATTATAACCAGAGTGGTAAGTGCCTCACACATCCCAAAATTTTATTCATGCGTAAACATTTAGTTGAGCCATCATGATGAAATTCAACTCACAACCTGTAAACTGTGCTCTTTCTAGTTTTATACACACTGATTGGGACTGATTGTGACCGCAAAGCCACAATTCGCATCAAAGCGAAATATTTCAACATCTCCTTAATTTATGTGCACGCACCGACAGAGGATATAGTTGATGAGGTCAAAGAAACATTTTATGAGCGTCTGGAGGATGTATAAGAACGCTGCCCTGACCACGACATTGAGATTATTCTAGGCGATTTTAATGCCAAATTAGGAAAGGAAAGTGTCTTTCGACCAACCATCGGTAATAACAATCTACATGATACCACCTCCGATAATGGAATAAGACTGATAGACTTCCAGCATAAGGACATACATAAGGCGACCTGGATATCTCCTGAACAGCGGACGAAAAACCAGATTGATCACTTGGTAATAGATGACGAGGTGCCAATATCGACTCGGATCATTACCTGGCGGTTGCGAAAGTTCGCACGAGACTGAGCTGGGCGAAAAAGGTACGAAGCCGAACACAGGAAAAGCTGTATATTGACCAGCTACAAATACCGGAGATATCAATGAATGTTTTCCAGACGGTAAGAAAATTCCAGAAAGTTTCCAGAAAGTTTTTCCAGAGGGTAAGAAAATCGAATAACGGGCCTAATAATGGGCTGCCCTCCTGCAAGGACAAG
Source organism: Phaonia tiefii (assembly GCA_963931995.1). NCBI lineage: Eukaryota > Metazoa > Arthropoda > Insecta > Diptera > Muscidae > Phaonia > Phaonia tiefii. Next base: position 92,562,358 of record OZ008367.1, read on the forward strand.
AATGGGAATCTGGTGACTGAGAAGCAGTGTGTGCTCAAAATGGTCAGGAGGTAATGATAGTGGAAGATAATGTGGATTGTACCCCCCCCTTCCAAACAATGATAGAGTAGAACGGCTATCTCCCGGCTTAAGAATAACAAAGCCGCTGGCGCGGATGGGCTACCCGCTGAACTTTTTAAGGCAGGTGGTAAAGGACTGCTAGCCCATATGCATCGACTTATATGCAGTATATGGTTGGGAGAATCTATGCCCGACGATTGGAGTCTCAGTGTATTATATCCTGTCTTCAAAAAGGGTGATGCATGTATCTGTTCCAACTATCGCGGTATCAGTCTTTTATCCATCGGGTATAAAGTCTTGTCTAGCGTATTATGTGAAAGACTAAAGCCAATTATTGAAAACCTGATTGGACCTTATCAGTGTGGTTTTAGACCAGGCAAGTCCTGACCAAATATTCACGCTACTCCAAATCCTGGAAAAGACCCATGAAAATCAAATCGATACATACCACCTATTTGTCGATTACAAAGCTGCTTTCGATAGCCCCATACGGGGAAAACTGTACGAAGCTATGTCTGAACTTGGTATTCCGGCAAAACTGATCCGCCTCTGTAGAATGACGCTGACCAACACCAAATCAGCAGTGAAAGTGGGGAAAGACCTCACTGAACCATTCTGTACCAAGCGAAGACTTGGACAAGGCGACACACTTTCGTGCAATCTCTTCAAAATCTTAATGGAGATAATAATGAGAAAGGCTGCAGTAAATACGAACAAGACCATTAACACGAAAAACCATATGTTGCTGGCATATGCTGACGACATAGACATCATTAGGCGAAATTTGCGAGAGGTTACTGCAGTATTTTCTAGAATCGAAAACGAATCAGCAAAGGTGGGTCTTGCTGTTAATGAGGGCAAGACAAAATTGATGGTGTCAACGACTAGAGAAACCTCTCGACTTGGTCCGCACTTGAACGTTGACAGCCGATTTAATTTTGAAGTCGTAGATGAATTTGTCTACCTAGGATCCGCCGTGAACAAGGACAACAACGTCAGCCTGGGGATAGATAGGAGAATTGTGCTTGCAAATAGCTGCTATTTTGGGCTCAGCAAGCAGTTTAGGAACAAAGCCCTCTTTCGACGGACAAAAGTCCAGCTATATCAGACTCTTATTTTACCTGTCTTGACATATGGCTCCGAAACTTGGGTCTTATCGCAAGCGGATGAAAAATACCTGGGAGCATTCGAGAGAAAATTTCTCCGTAAAATATATGGTCCTGTTAGGGAAAACGGCGAGTGCCGACGTCGATGGAACCCAGAGCTATATAATCTATATTCTGACGTGGACATAGCTAAGCGAATCAAATTAGGTCAATTGCGTTGGCTGGGCCATGTTATGAGCGCGAAAGGTTTTCGATAACGTACCCGATGGAAGCAGGAAAAGAGGACGACCAAGACTCCGCAGGAATGACCTGGCAGAAGAATCCCTCCGTATCCTTGGTGTTACCAACTGGCGAGAAAAGGCGACGGATAGAGCCAGTTGGAAGAATATGTTGAAATTTCTTTGTTTAATTAATAAAAGTATAGATTGGGACTTTCAGTCTTACACCGGATTTGAGCGGTAATTTGAGAAGCTTTTTCATGGCTAAATACTAGATAGTGTCACCGTCACTAATCGAGGTAGCCGACGTGGAAGGAAATGTAACGTGGTCAGGGATCATTGCATCATCGACGACAATAAAATATTATAAAATTAACAGTTTGTTTTAATCTAACCAGCATTTGGAGAGCAAAAATATAAAGCTGGAAATGTTACTGCCCTAACCCTGCCCAATGTCTACCAAAACAACCCACGTATAATCCAACGAAGCGGAAACAAAGTACATACCAGTTTATAACTTGGCTGGTTGCCGCTGTATAGTCCAAATGTTGTTCTCCAATCATAAAACACAATTTTTTATAACAATGTTGCCTCTCATGTAAATGGTAATAAAAATATGGGAAGGTTCCTCCTGCCCTGGATGAGTATTCTTGAGAATGTTGGTCGACATTGCAGAGAAATATCTGTACCTTTTTTTCCGGTATTACTTATATCTTATTTGATTTATATTTATTTTATTTGATTTAACTATTTATATCTGAATTTATTAGATTGCATAATTTAACGTTTAAAACATCTCAAGACAGGCATGAAATTTTGTATACGAATGTAATTTGATTTCCCAAGAAAACGCCACCAGAAAAGTCAATACGTATATCCAGCAATCATATTAGCATGTTGTCCCAATTCCACCTACAATTTTATTTGTTTAGGATTTGTTTGGGTATTCCTTGTGACAATCAAGCATCTTGTATAGACATACATATATTCTCATGCTTTGTATATACAATTGGCCTTTTTTTGCATGGATTCTTGCACCCGAAATGACTTTAAGGCCTTTTAATCCATTTTGTTAGGGCACCAATATCGTTTATGTTCTGTCGTTTTTGGCAAACGATTGTGCTGGGATTTTGTCTCTATGTAATAGGATATCACTTAAATTGACATTTGTATTGAAATTGATTTAAATTAAACTTCATGATAAAAGTAAATATGCAAATGTAAACAGAGGAGTTTGAAATATCAACCGACTGCTGACTAAATCCTGTAGCTTCGTCGATTTAGTTTTCGATACTGCATAAAGATTATGTTGTTTGTAGTTAAGAAAGTGTACAGGAAAGAACTGTAAGGGTCTTAATAAAGAACTGCTGGGTTAGTTGAGTATTAATTTTAAACTAAGTAGTAGCACATATGTTTTAAAGTTAAAGTAAATTTATAAAGTTAAATTTTTGTGTAATATGATCATAGATACCCATAAAGTGCACCGAAGTGATCTATTGTGATGTAAATAATTACAACGAATAAATATTTAATACGCCTCTGTTCAATTCATTCCCCTTCCCACATCACATAATTGCTCCTTTTTTTGAAATCCACAATTACTACAGTCGATTGATTTTTCATTGTCTAAATCCACATACTAAAATTATGAAATTTCGAAAAATGACATATCTATTGTATTGACATCACATGTTGTATTTAATAGATTGCAGTGGAATTTCAAAGTAATTGAATTTTCTATTGTCAATGACAAATTACACCAATCATCGATACAATACACATGTGCAAAATTTCATGTGTTTACATTTATGGCATTTCGATATGAAAATTTAATAAAAATCAATATTGGAATAACGAAAGGAATGTTAAATAATCTACAATCATAATTCCATAGATATGTATTTATTTTAACATAGCCCTATTTTGGTATATACGTATGTATGTACATATGTACAGTATGGTGTATTGAAAAACGCTTTTTTGGGATATCAAATGTGGGGGTCTCAAACGGTGCTTACGGTGATTACGGGAATGCCAAACTTATTTTTATACGAGGGTACTTATAGCCCCCTACCGGCCATTGAAGTTTCGGTTCTTAGTAAATCTTTGAAATTTTTTTTTTTTTGACAATATGGGGCTCAAACGACGTGTTATGATGAACATATATAGAAAAAAAATTTTAAAAATTGTGGCAGAGCATTCTTTTTCATGACGTCGTTTTGAAATCTTTATCGTGCATATTTTGTCTTCCCCATTTTGCTTTATTTTTCATAAATATTCCATCAACTATATAAAATAAATTTATTTGTAGGTGCTTTTGCGAAACAGAAAGACAAACCTGCGAATCAAATGAGATCTTTTTGAAAAATTAGCTATTTGATGGAATATTTATGTAAAATACAACAAAATGGGGAAGGCAAGATATGCATGATAAAGAAAGAAAAAAATGCTCTGTCAAAATTTTGAAAAATTTGAAATTTTTAAAATTTTAAAATTTTTTTTTTTTTCGAAAATGTACAAGGAATAAAAACTTCAACGGTCGGTAGGGGACTAGAAGTATCCTCATACAAAAAGGTTTCTGTAATCACCTCTTCATTACGCGTCGTTTGAGACCCCCCAAAGTAAAGTTTACAGTACACCCTATTATGTACAGTATTGCGCAAAACCTAAGCAGCTTTTGTAGCAATTTCATAAAATAAAAAAATATTTTGAAAAGATATCAATTAGTAAAAAAAATAGAAGACAGTAAGTGTGTTTTTTTTTTTACCCCGCTAAAGTTAATTATAGCTTTATTTGTACGGGACAGCTAAGCGATATTAAGTGGCATTTCAATTTCCCACTTAAATTCCGACTTGAGCAATGACAATGTTGCCACATGTTCAATTTCAAGAAATGTCAACAAAAAGATATCTCACATAAATTTTGTTATCATTCCTTGTGAATGAAAATGTCATCAAGGAGAGACTCAAAAGCAGAAATTTGCAAAATGGCTTACACATTTTAAGTTCATTAAAATTATTTTGTTTAATGGAAGACTACGTGTACTTTTATTTCTCTAAATTTGAAGGATAGATTTTTATTTGCGATTGAAAACAAAATTGGAAATAAATTGTTCACAACAACGCGCGGTAAATGCTATACATATTACACATGGCTATCAGGTATATTCGTTCAAACAGGTGATGTAATGTTTTCCATGTCAATTTTCGTTTCACTTGTCAAATTCATATGTATTTTGATTTTTTACTTGTTTGTATTCTTTTATTGTTGGTATATATTTGTGTTGAGTTTGGCAACTGAAACGAATGAACGAAAGTAAAATGTCTGTTGTTGCTGCTTACAACTACAACAACATGTGCTGCTACCATATATTTGTTGGCACTGTGTTGGCACGTGTTGCCATATCGAATTTTTTTTCACCCATTACAACAAATGTTGCCACATTTCGTAGTATTAAGTGTGGATCGTTTTATTTGGAAAGTCGTAAGTGGGGACAGCTTAATGGAATACAAAAACAGGCTTAGTATCTCACTTATTCCACTATTTTCAACATAAATATTTTCAGCAACATAAATATTTGCAAAAATCAAATTTTAGCTGCGCAAAACCTAAGCAACTTTTCAATATTTTGTATAAAATTCTACGTTGTCTAAAACCTACTGACAATGTTTCTGCATGAACTTCATGACGTTGGTTATTGAATCTATCGGAATAGATTTCCATTCGCCTTTTAGGGGTTTTATAAGTTCTTCGCCGTTGCTGAAATGCCTTCCACCAACCTTGCGTTTGAGAATTCCAAAAGGATTTTCATTTGTATTCAAGTCTGGTGACTGCGTCGGCCAATCAAGCACGGCAACCTTTTTCATCTTTAAATATTCTGTTACCAATTTCGAAGTGTGTTTCGGATAATTGTGGTGTTGAAACACGAATCCACTCTGCGTAGAAAATTCCACTCTGCGTACAGAATCAATACCGTCTCTAAGATGTTTCTGTACATGACACGGTCCATAATGCCGTCAGTGACATGAAGGGGCCCAACTCCGTTACCACAGAAACACGCTCATACGATCACACTTCCTCTGCCATTAAATTCGATTAAATTAAATTTTGATCCACACTAAACAGCACAGTTGACCATTTCTTTTTCATTCCAGTGCTTATATTTTGTCGCAAATCCTATTGTAGAATGAAGTTCCTTTCGATATGTATTATATACTAATTAGTTCCAATACGCCTAAGGCCCCGTTCAAAAATACAATAACTTAAATGAATCTTTGAGAAAAGATACTCTTTGTAAAATGATAATATATAGATAATGTTTTATATAGAATGAATTGTTTTTCTTTTAAAAGTATATTTTTTGGTCCTTTTTGTAAGAATGTGTATTATATTTTGCCGAAATGGACCTTTTTTAAAGAGAAGTACTTCTTTTATTAAAATGTAAAGTTTTTTTAAGAAAAGGTACTATTTTTAAGACGAAGAAAAAGTACTTTTAAGAACAGTGACTTTTGTAAGAGAAGGTATTTTTTAAGAGAATATATTTTTTTGAAGAAAAGTTTTTTTTAAGAAATGGGAATTTTTTAGAATTTGTCCTTTTTTCAAGAATAGGTACATTTTTAAGTGTAGGTACTTATCTCAAGAGTAGTTATTTTGTTGCACTAAAAGGTACTCTTTAAAGAAAATGTAGTTTTTTATGAATATGCAATTTGTTGTAAGAAAATTTACTTTTTTTTAGAAAAGGTACTTACTTTAAAAAATTACTTTTTTTAAGAAAAGGCTCTTATTAAAGAAAATGTGTTTTTTTAACTTCTTCCACTTTGGCTGTTATAAATTAGACACAAACCAAACCCCCTAGATACAATCCCGCAACGTGCGATAAGGAACTTCGTTCCAAAAAAATTTGACCGAAAACGTTTTTCATGATCTTAGAACAAAAAACGCTCTGTACCAACAGTTTGTCGAAATGTTTTTTCCTAAGCCTTAGTTTTTAGCATGGTGCATAACTTTTCAAATCATTTTCCGCGGCTCTTATCCGAACAGTACTGTGAACAGTATGTTAAGTTCCAAAGTATTTACGATCTCCATAGATGAGATAAAAGGGTATTGCAGTATCAACTTGTAAAGGCAAAAGTCTTGCGAGGCCGTCCACCTTTGTTGATAGTATCACGTGATCTATTTCTTTATTAATCATGAAACAATGCTCTTGTTCGCGCTATATTTTTTGTCTGTTTCACATTGTGACTGACCTCCATTATACGAAATGCCTCCAGCATGAGCAATTTAAAATGTCTATCGTATATTATACGGCTCATTGTTTTAATAAAAAATTAATCCTCTCGCGGGTCACAATCGATCATAACAGAAGTATAATTAAATCTTCTTTCCAATTACTCTTCATGTCTTGGAAATTAACCCTTACTTTCTTTCATGCGAGAATAAAAACAATATCGAAAGAAAGCGAAAATTTACTTAGGTTTTGCGCAGCTAAAATTTGGGTATAAATTGTTTTCGCCACATATTTTACCGTTATGAATTTCGAGTTTTTTAGTTTGCAAATATTTATGTTGCTAATAATTAAATAAATGAAATACTGTCTTTTCTTTTTTAATTGATATCTTTTTAAAATATTTTAACTTTAAGAAATTGCTACAAATGTTGCTTCGGTTTTGCGCAATACTGTATTTGTATTACAACGTACTTGAAAATATACATTCTGAAGTACGTATATATTTGCATATATACACTGGCATTTTTCGATATACAAACATAAATATATAGAAATATATGCACATGTGTCACTGTGTACATTGTAAATTTCATGTTAATAAAAGATTAGAATTCCTTCGTCAAAATGTGCTGGTCGTACCATATGGCATTTATTTTAAAAGAAATTATTTTTCAATTCTTATGTGGTTGACAAAGAGATTTACACAAACGTTATATGATTCCACATTAAATATGGCATTCTTGTGTTGTTTTTTCGATAAAAACACTTTTTCTCAACCTAAATGTACACTTGAAAATTCCAAAAAAATCAATGTTATTTATATTTTATTGTTCTGTGACCGAGGGTGTTACGGGAACAATATAATTTCGTTACACTCAAACCAAATCTCATGTAAATTAACTTCGTTTGGGGAACGTAAATGTGGCAAAGGAATATCTTTTGATGAATCAAATATATCAATTCCTTTGTAGTAAATAAATAAATCGTCAATGATTGCATTTACAAATTATTATAAATAAATTTTCGCTCAAAGACGTGAGAAGCAATTCATGAGAATGATCACTTTTCATACACGCGTACCTTTTCGCTTATAACACAATACGACAAAATCAAATTTATTTGAGTACACATCAGAAATGTTAACAGAATATGAAAATAGGCTTAAAATAAAGAAATACGTGTCTCGGCGTTTTGCTGTAGCACGTCAGAATTTTGAGAAAATCGATTTTAAAATTTCGAAGGACCGTGGAGGTTCATTGTAATGTAATACTGTTATAAAAAGTTCTATAAAAACAGAATGGGTGAACCGATTTTAATGCTTGAGCCAGTTTTGAAAAGGGATGGCGCTTTAATTTTCATGTAAAGTTAAAAATTAACCAAAAATGCAATGCAATATAAATGTAATGTAAAAATACAAAAATGAATATGAAATCTTAACTATTATTTTGTGTGTTGGTCGTTTATTTTTTCGTGTGTACGCTTCAGGATTTGTATTTTTTTAACTTGGCATGAAAATTAAAGCACCATCTAGCGGAGAAAAAAATGTTTTTTTAATAAAACAAAATCCAAATTTAATTCCCTTTTCAAAACTGCCTCAAACATTAAAATCGGTTCACCCATTCTGTTTTTATAGAAAGTTTTATAATAGTATTACATTACAAGTGCACCTCCACGGTCCTTCGAAGCTTAAAAATCGATTTTCTGAAAATTCTGACGTGCTACAGCAAAACGACGAGACACGTATTTCTTTATTTTAAGCCTATTTTCATATTCTGTTAACATTTCTCATGTGTACCAACCATTATCGTACTGTGTAATAAACGGTTTTCGATTTTACTTTTACTTTATTTATCTTTAAATATCGGTTAAAGATCGTGTATCATATTTTTATTTATTTTCATATAGATCATGATTCTGCATTTTAGGCAAAAACTGAATTATGAAAATTCGCTTACAACAGAAGTGACTAAATAGGACTCGAAACGTAGTTTGTGGAAATATATATTTTTACGCCAAACGACCTGTTTCCTTGTGTGTAGAGTCTCATTGCAGATGAAAACGCGGAACATTGTTTACATAAACTAACAACATTAGGACACAAATGGGATGAAAACAAATTGGTTAAAATTTATTTAAAAAAAATTAAATGAATAATTTTAAATTTGTTTGCAAAAATCAGTATTATATAGAAGAAAGGACGTTATATTTAGAAAACTTACATTATAATTAGATTTCACAATTCATGCGAAGTTTATGGCAACCAGTGATAATAGCGGTTTTTATTTGTAGACGCATTGTAGTGAACCTCGAAGTTTTACACCGATTACAGAGAGTTATGTTTGGAGCAGCTTTTCCGTAGCTAATTTGTGGATATTGGCTTCAGCACTAAATGAATGTCAGTGCGGGCTAGACGTTAATGTGAATACGAATGCACACTAACGCGAACTAAAATTCTCTTCAACTTTTGTCCTAGTGAAGAAACGAAAAATATGATACACAAAAATTAGTATATTATTAAAAAATGTTTTAAAAATATATAGGATATTTTGAAAAATTCGGTTGACACAACCGAATTTAGTTTGATATAGTGACACCTCATTTTGACATTTTTTCGATTCGTTCGAAAAATTTAAATCGGCATGAGAATTTAATTTTGAATTTTTTGAAGATTTACATCTTTTCAACTTTTCAAAAATAAATTCGGGAGCGGATTTTTTATTTTCGATTCGAAAATATTGCTCGCTCCCGATTTAATTCAAAAAGAATGATTCAAGAGTCGAAATTTCAGAATATTTTTTTGTACAAAAATTCCTTATCGCACGTTGCGGGATGGGGGCTAAATGAAAAAATTTTAAACAATTTTTTTTAACTACTTTATTACAACCCATTATTATCGACTATATTGGGTACTTTTGGTTTGGTTTAAAGGGAAGCCTTCTAGGTGGAGCCTCTTTATTACATATTGTAGTTTTGAACCCAATAAAAAGTAAATTTAGAAAAGCCAAAGTACAAGATTGGCAAATCCATGAAGTACAACCCTGAGCATGGAATTACATTTGGCAGCACACTTACACTTACACTCGTACTTTTGGCTTGGTTTGTGTCTAGACTAACATATAACATATGGGGGAATATTTCTTGTTTCATGGGAAATTTTTTTAGGTGGAACCTGTTGATTACATATTGTAGTTTGAATCGAATAAAAAGTAAATTTAGAAAAGCCAAAGTGAAAGAAGTTTAATAAAATAAAATTTTCTTAAATAAGTGAGTTTTCTTTAAAAATTTAAATTTTCTCAAAAAAAAATACCTATTCATATTCTTAAACAGAGTACCTTTACTTAACAAAATACCTTATCTTAAAGAAGCACCTTTGCTTAAAAAAGTAAATGTTCTTACACAAAGTACCTTTTCTTAAAAAAAATTAATTTTTTAAAATAAGTACATTTTCTTAAAAAAGTACATTATCTTACAACAAAGTGCCTTTTCTTAAAAAAATACCTTTTCTTTAAAGAGTACATATTTTGTAAAACAAAATATCTTTTCTTGAGATAAGTAGTTACTCTTAAAATTATGCCTGTTCTTTCGTAAAAAAAGAGCTCTTCTTCAAAAAAAAAATTCATTGTCTTACAAAAAATACATTTTTTTTCAAAAATTCCCTTTCTTAAAAGTACCCTATCTTAAAAATAAAATAATACGGTTTCTTTTCTTGAGATAAGTAAAGTAGCCTTCTTGAATAAGTAAAATTTCTTAAAAAAAAACAATATCCTAAATGGAGTACCACTTCTTTAAAAAGTACCTGTTCTTAAAAAAAAGTGTTTCTTTATAAAAAAAATTCATACCCTTAGTTTTTTTCTTACATAAAAACATTAGGTTTTAATAAAAGAAGTACCTCTCATCAAAGAAAGGACCTTATCGGGAAAATATAATAAATATTCTTACAGAAGGGACCTAAAGATATACATTCTTTTGTAAAAAAAACATTCAATAAATAAAAAATTTCTTAAAAAAAGTTTATCATTTTACAAAAAGTATCTTTTCTTAAAGATCCATTTAAATTATCGTATTTTTCAACGGGTGCCTTAGGCGTGTTGGTACTAACTAGCACATAATATATAGCGAAAGGAACTTCGTTCCAACCGAGTGTCCCCTGACACATCATGTAATTTTTTAATTATTAAATGTATATCAAAGATGTTCATTAGAGCGACTCACATTGTAAGGTGGGGGAAAAGTGTTTTTTTTTGTCCACCCCTAAAATGATGAAATTTTCCCGATTTATTAAACTTTCCATTTTGTAGCCCGCATTTCTTTTATTTAACACATTAAAGTAGATAAGACCGTCTTAAAAAAAAAAATCCTTTTGTCCACCCCTCAAAATGTACCTTGGTTTGTTTTATGATGATTCCGGACATATTTCGTGTCTACCATTAACATACCGTGAGCTGGAACGTTTTTAAAAAATGTATTTTTTTTCAAAGAAATTTGTACTTTATCTAAACACAATGTAATTTATACAGTATTACTATCATACGAAAGGGCGAGTTTTTCGGGGATATTCTGGAAAAAAAATTAATTTTTACGTTTTTAGTACGAAGAATTTTCTGACTTAACTTTCAGATTGACATACATTGTCCATAGTTAAAGTACAAAATTCCTTGAAAATCTAAAAAAAAAAATCCTTTTTTTAAAAATTATCCAGATGACGGGATCTTGATGATAGACACGAAATATTTTGAGGATCATCTTAAATTAAACCAAGGTGCATTTTGAGGAGTGCACAAAAGCAACATTTGTTTGTGAGTCGTTGTAATGTACATAAAGTAAAAGTGGGTAACAAAATTGAAAATTTGATAATTTGGGAAAATTGTTTGAAATGATGGGAAGGTGATAAAAGGAGATAATTTTGGTCAGACGCTAACATGCAAGAAAAGTCGTATGGAATGATTTTTGAAAGGAAATCTTAAAAATGCAGTAAAATGTTCAAAATGTGAGAAAATGGAAAATTTTGAATGGGGATAAAATGATAAAAAAAAATGGAGGGCGAATTGCGAGAAAAATCGTTTGGAAAGGGTAGGAATGTTGGAAAAAGTGTGAGTGTGGATACAAAAGGGTATAAATGTGGCAAAAGGTTTAAAACTTCAAAATGCGAGACAAATTCATTGGAAAGATTAGAAAGGTGTTTAAAAAGTGTATGGTGGGATAAAACTACAAACTGCTCCAAAATAGGTTCACACTGGCAGGGATTGTGTTAAAAAAATAGTATGTTGGATATGCTCCTGATGGGGTGCCATCTATTGTTTTACGTGAATGTGCTGATGCTTTGTATATTCCGTTGACAAAAATGTTCAACTTTTCTTTGATTAATGGTATGTTCCCCCCATTGCACAGTGGCCCAAACAGGCAATCTAGTGGGATTTAATTAATAACTTGAGTAAATGAAGAGATATTTTTCATTCGTCACTTATTCTCTAAATTTCAGTTTTCTAGGTCAACTATACATAGCTCCCAGACAACTGATTAATACACATTTGTGAGTTTTTAACATTTTACATTAATAAGTAATTTATTTGAAGTATATGAAGAAAAAAAAACATTTATATATATGTTAACAACTAAGTTATTATTCGGAATCTGATGAATCCGAATCAATCGAAATGTTTTTAAAATTAGTGAGTAACCCAGCTACGACACTATCTTACATTATGCCTTTTCTGGAAATATTAGATGGTTTTGATAAAGATGTTATAAGCGGATCTGATGAAATAAGTAACCCATTCATGACATCTTGCATTGTATTAGTTCTATTGTCTTTACGTGAATGGTTTTGACGTAAATCCCGGAATTCCTTATTCCTCGCTTCAAGGGCTTCTTCGGACATCATACCAATAGGTAGTGCTACATGGGACATAATGTCTGCACCATGTATTAGTATTCTGTGCACAGAAGACGGCATGTAATACCAAGGATATCTGTCGACAAATATTTCAGCTGTTTCCAGGGCATATGAGCGGAATGCATCTGTATTGACCTCATATCCACTAGCCAAAACATGTAAAATTACACTAAACTTGTATATTCGCGTTTCGCAAACTCCTGTAATGCGGGCTGCCAAATCTGGTTCGCTAAAAAAACATCTGGCAGTATTACCATTGTTAGTATTACCACTACCAGCCATAGGAATATCCACCAATAAGACCATGTGTTTCCTGAGTTGCAGTTGAATTTCGGATTTTCTTGCTTCAACCTCCGGCTTATCTTCCCCGCGAATTTGCCATTTTTTAATTGAAATTCTGTACGATATATGCAAGATACATTCAAAAAAGCGTATCCATGCATGAAGAGTTGATAAGCCATATTTAAAAAGATCTACATCAACTGGATAACTTTGCACCAAACTTAAATTGTTCATATTTTTTGGCACAGCTCTACAAATTCCACATGTCTGTGTAGAGGCTTCTGCAAGGACGCTAAATGTTTTGCCATCCAGCATGGTACAATGAAATACATTGTCAATTCTTAATGAGTTGAAGATTGTTGGCTTAATTGAAAGTATTTGGCTATTTACACTATCAGTCTCTGCACGAATTAATTCACTCGATGGTTTTTGGCAAATTAGTTTTATGGACCGACAATAGCGAGTTGACGAAGGTCGCGTGTTTTTCCACAAAATTGTCGATCCAAGCTGAACTTGTAAGGGAACAAGGCAAACTGCAAACAGGTACTGATCGACCATACTAGTTTCACCATCTTGAAACTTTTGGCGATAGGTTGCGTGTCCACTGCTTCCATCGCAGCCCCATTTATTTATTGCAGTTAAGCTTATACTGTTGCTGGTGACTGAGATTTCATTTTCAAAAATTTGCGAGTGTGTTTGTATAATTCGGCTAACAGTATGATCTACTAAGCTCTGCAGAGTTGTTTCAGCGGAATAATCTGTAAAGATCAATTCCTTTGGATATCACATAAGCTTCGCTGAATGCAGCTTATGATAACTGGGATATACATATGTATGTCTGAATTTTTTTCCTTGGCACTACATCGCGTTAGTTTGTACGTATGTTTTGTGTGGCCGACATCTGTATACAGAGCAAGTGCTTCTTCAGGTGAATACGGAATAATTAGCTTGACTTGTGTCTCCAACGACCTTTTAATTTTTTGTCCGGCTGTCTCATCTTTACTCAATATACTGACAATTTTTGATGCGCTTCGCAGTCCGGATTTATACAAGGTGGAGCTTGTTGCCACAATCAACTCTTCACATGGTGCTTGTTTAACAAGACTAGACACTTTTCGGATCTGTGTCTTGGGGCAGAGGTCACCAAAATCTTTACTGGGACGACCCATGTGTGATCCATTCTGTTGAAAGAGCGACATATCAAGCCATTTCTGATTTTTTTTCTCAAAGAAATTCCTATTGTAACGGCATGCCTTCCATTTTTCTGTAAGCCTGCTTACGAAATTGGGCAATTTTTTGTTTATTTCTTCCAATTCATTTTTAGATAGCTTTTTGTTCTTATAAATTGTACCAAATACAAATTCTTGTAAAGCCAACATTTTCTTTTTGGCGCCTTTTTCGCTAAGCCAAATGGAATAAAGTGAGCGCTTGGGGACTGACATTTCACCTAAAAAGCGCAGAAGAGTTAAGAGTTGGTCGTAGTTGGTTATCATTTTGGATATTTTTACACCACAAGGACTCACACTTTATATAAATGCTATAATTAGTTTGAATACGATTGAATGACGTTAGTTATAGTCCAAAGATATCAGTATTTGCTCTAAAACCATATATGATAAAATACCTTACTTCTACCACATTTTTTTGCTACACATGAAAAGACGGGTCACAAACATATAATTTTTATTTAGTACATACCTTATCTGAATGGGAAAAAAAGATATTGACTCAATAAAATATAATTTGTTTGTAATTTGGCTCAACCAACAGAAGTCAATAAAAGTTTGCCAAATCTTTTAAGCCACGTGCTAAATATATGTTCACTTTGTAAGCTTTCAGCAGATCAGGAATGCACCTAAAAGATAATGCAAAAGTTTTTATAAGCTTTTAAAAGTGTTGTCAATTAAAAGAAAACAAAAAAAATCGGAATTTTGAAAAATTTAAATTCGACTTAAATCCCACTAGATTGCCTGTTTGGGCCACTGTGCATTGTGGAGGGAAAGCTTTATTATTGCACTCCATAAGAGCGGATGTAGGTCGAATATGGAAAACTACAGGGGCATAGCAAAGCTAAGTGCTATACCTAAGCTTTTTGAAAAATTGGTAACTTGTAACACTCACTCCAGGGTATTATTTCGCCTCATCAAATGGTTTCTTAAAAGGGAAATCGACAGTCACCAATATATTAGAGTTTATTTCATTTACTTTTTCATCCTTCTTGTCAAAGTTACAGACTGATGTCCATTACACGGATTTCAGTAAGGCCTTTGATAGAGTTGACCATAGACTTTTATACCTAAAACTTGACTTGATAGGGTTTCCATGCCGTCTATTGCGTTGACTGTCTTCTTATATGTTGAATTGAACTCAAGCAGTATTGTTTAAAAGCGGTATATCTCGTAGAATATTTGTCACTTCTGGTGTTCCCCAGGGAAGTCATTTGGGTCCTGTTCTTTTCAATTTGTTTTTAAATGACCTTCCATTAGTTGTTAGAAATTCGAAAATATTGATGTATGCGGATGATGTAAAGTTATTTCAATCTTTAGGGACGATTGATGAAAGTCACTTACTTCAGGAGGATTTGGAGAGGTTAGCTGATTGGAGTCGTTGCAATAATATATTGTTGAACTTTCGAAAATGTAATAAAATGTCTTTTAATAGGAGAAATAGTTTACCAACCACATATATGATTGATAATAGTTTATTGGAAAATGTTTTTTCGTTCTGTGATTTAGGGGTAATCTTTGATCCTAAATTGATATTTAATTTGCATATTGATTCTTGTGTGGGTAAAGCGTCAAGTTTATTAGGTTTTATAAAACGTTGGTACAGGGAGTTTAATGATCCTTATCTATCGAAACGTTTATACACTAGTCTTGTAAGGCCAATACTCGAATAAGGGTCGATAGTTTGGTCCCCAAACTATAGGTGCCATATTGATAGAATTGAATCAGTACAGAAACAGTTTTTTGCTCTTCGCTTTGAGAAATCTGGGCTGGGATTCTGACACTCTTTTACCCCCCTATGTCAACTCTTGAACGCAGGAGAATTATGTTAGGAATCAGCTTTATGGTAAAACTAATTAATGGAGAAATTAACTCACCGCTTTTGCTATCTTTGAATCCTACTTGTGGATTCAAATTTTCATATCGTTCCTGCTCATGCTTATTGTACCCAAGTTCGTGCTTATACCTTGCACACATATATCAACAGTCATCAGTTCCTGTCTTTATCGTTCCTGTTTATTCGTCTTCTTCAATTTTATTTCCTGCTCATTCCGCCACATGTTTAATCTGTTCCTGTCTTCATCGTTCCTGTTCATTCGCCTTCTTCATCTCCTCAATCGGTTCCAATCTTCTCATCCTGTCATCAAAGTTCCTGCTCCTGCCCAGCTCTTGATTTATCTGTCCTTCAATTTATCATTGGTTCCTGTTATCATAGTTCCTACTCATCCCTATCTCATGCTCCTGTTTATTTGCCTTTCCAGTTCCTGCTCATTCCATCATATGTTTAATCTGTTCCTGTCTTTATTGTTCCTGCTCTTTCACCTTCTTCACCTCCTCAATCGGTTCCAGTCTTCTCATCCTGTCATCTAAGTTCACGCTCCTGTCCAGCACTTGATTTACCTGTTCCGGTCTTCATTCATTTTGATTTTCTCTTCAATTTCTCAATGGTTCCTGTACTTCCATCCGTCATTAATGTTCCTGTTTTTTTCCTGCCAATGTTTCATTTGTTCCTGTCTCCATCGGTGCTGTTCTTTATCCATCCAGTCTTTTTTTTTGTATTTTTATTTATTTATGTTTTATTTAATATAATTAAAAATTTTATTTTTTTTTAGTTTTTTTAATTATTTAAATTACTTTTTTTTGTCGCCTCTCTTTATTTTCATGTTTTGGTTTTATTTCACAATACATTATTATTATTATTATTTTTTTTATATATATATGTATATTTATTATTTATTATTATAGTTTATATTTTATTTTTACGTAAAATTATTTAATTTTCTTTTTTTGCGAATTTATATTTTCGTTAAATTAGACCTAATTTATAATTCACTTTTTAATTAATTTAAGTTAAGTTAAGTTGTTTGTCGAAAAATAATCCAGCTGTTTTTTTAGCTGAGTAAATAAATAAATAAATAAAGTAACAAGAAGGTGTCAGATTGCAATAAGTGACAAAAATCTGTATGGAATCAGTAAATTGTATTTGTGGGGAGGATTGAGAAAGTGTTAAAAATATATATTGCAATGAGTGTGCAGAGGGTAAAAAGGGGAATCGTTAAAATTCGACATAATAAATGACACTATATATTTGGGAAAAACGATGATATTTCCTGCACCCCGTATGCGTCACTTGTCATGTTTATTATGTGCTGAGAATAGAGTCAAATTTTGACTTTGAGATTGTGTCGCGAACCTGTAATAAGCTTTAAAAGAAAACCATTTGATGTATTAAACAGAACATCAGTATCCCTTTTAATAGGTTTCCAATCATTCCAAGCTAATTTTCTCGTTATATAAATTTTCTGTTTTTTCTATTTTTTACCCATATACACTATAATTAACACATTTCCAGTCATTCCAAACTAATATTCCCCTTTGTTTCCCCGTTTTTTAAGTTTTCAAGTTTTATTACCCTTTCCTGACACTTTACCTATATACTATTTGTATACCCTCGCCCATGGGGATGGGAATGAAATTTAACGCATAGAAGGAACCATATTAGACCCTTAGTATCTTTGGACGAAATTTGTTTTAGGACATTTTAAGACAACTGAGTCATGTCCGTCTGTCTGTCTGGCTGGCTGATCAAGACGATAACTGCCGTAAATTCTTACCGATCACGATCCAATTTTGACAGTGACTATCATTTGTCAAAACTAAGTTTGGAATTGAAAATCGACAAATTTAGTACAAAGTCATATTTCGCCAACTCACACATTGGTGAATAATCTGCAAATATCTAGTTAACTGTAGACTATGAGCGAGATTGCCACCACCCACACAAAAGCTTGGTGGTTGTCGTGGTTGTCAATACGATAAATCGCGTGAAACACTTCCGACCTTAATGAAATTAGGTACAAGGCTTCACGTCACCAAACGCCAATTACCCATTAAGACAAAGGTGATTTTCCCTCGCCCACTTTGATGCCTCCCATACAAAAGTTGTCTGGTCGTCTGGTTGTTCGGCACGAGAAGTCTCGCAAACCCGAACCAATCTCTATGAAATTTTGTACTAGACAATTCTGGTACCTCCCATACAAAAGTTGGGCGGAAGATCAGTTGATCGACACGACAACTCTCGTAAACCACAACCGATCTTAACCCAATCCGTTGATAGGCAATATTATGCTAAAACCTACTGTGTAGTTAGTAATTGACTACTGTGTAACGCCCAGTGTCGTACCACCCACACAGAAGTTGGGCGTATTTCCGGTTGGCCTAGGCGATATATCCAGTAAACCACAAACGATCTTAATAAAATTTGGTAAAAGGTATTTTTAGTATATTGGTAAAGGTAAATTTGGCAAAAGCTACTGTGTAATAACAAGTGAACAACTTCGACATGCCAATTTTTGAACCTCCCAGATAAATATTGGGCGGAAAATTGGCTGGTAGTCACGATAAGTGAAGAAGGTGCATTTTGCGAGGCTTTTTTGGGCATCGCCTTTGCTCAAGTTATGTAGCGACGAATTTGAAAAAGACGAAAAAACGTACAAATCAAACTTCATTGAAAGTTATTACCAAAATGGTGTACACCATTTCCAATTGAAATTTGAAATATATCAATATAATTTTGAAAAATATCAATTGAAATTTGAAAATTATATTTGAAATTTTAAATACATCAATTGAAATTTAAAAATTCTTTTTGAAATTTGAAATACATCAATTGAAATTTAAAAAACATCAATTGAAATTTGAAAGACATCAATTGAAATTTGAAACACATCAATTGAAATTTGAAAGACATCAATTGAAATTTAAAATTCGTCACTTGAAATTTAAAAATTATTAACCGATTTTATGTATTAGATTTTTAAATTTCAATTGGTGTATTTTAAATTTGAATTGATGTGTTTTAAATTTCAATTGGTGTCTTTTAAATTTCAATTGATGTGTTTCAAATTTACATTGATGTATTTTCAATTTCTATTGATGTATTTCAAATTTCAATTGATGTATTTCAAATTGCAAATATAATTTTCAAATTTCAATTCATGTCTTTCAAATTTCAAATAGAATTTTTATATTTCAATAGCTTCTTTTTAAAATTTCAATTGGAAATGGTGTAGTTGAAGGTACTGAAACCTTTCAATCCGAAGGTATTTTCCAAGAAGTTGATTTATTATAAACAAATTTCAAAATGTGGACAACCCTATCCAACAAATGTGTTTAAAAAAAAAATAAAATTTGTCAAACCAAAAATTTCCCCTTAATATTTCTGTATTCTTTTATGGTACTTTGTTGCTTGTTTTCTAAATATGCGAAAGTATGTTTGGGTTAGTGCCATTTAATTTAGTTATTGGTCAATGTTTGACCAAGCTACATTTAATATCATATCAAAAAATTGTTGCCATTCAGGCAAATTTAAATAAATACGATATTTTCAAAATTGTTTTATTGATTTCTAAAGAGAAACTTAACTAGTCATACGAATTCCAGATAATGCTACTATCCAATCTAAGAACAACAACACCCAAAAAGGACAATTGACTTTGTGCACACTGTGTGGTCATTTGTTGAGTTTTGGGACAATTGTAAATATTCATTTATTTTTCCTCTTTTGTCTCCGAAATTACAGTACGTAGGAATTATCGTACAAAAGTATATGTACATAACATGCATTGACATTTCTGACATGACACACAAAATTTCCCAAGAGTATCAATTCGAGTACTACATAGTAATACTACATAAGTTTTTTGTACGAAATAATGACTATATTTTTCTGTTCTTTCAAATCCGGAGGGCATTACTCGATGCAAATGAAGGTAGTTGATGTAGTTTTTTTGAGAAGTAGCATCTATTACATTTCTTTTGGTTTTTGCATTTGTTTGATGACAAATTTGGCATGTGGGTGAATTAATGATGAGAATTGCTTACGATTTGCTTAAGCTTGGCACAAATGTATTCTCCCATTGCCCCCCAGAGATAATGTGACATTTAATCATAGCCGCAACTTATTAGATTTGTCTCTACCAAATGGTAATTACATTTTAGGTCAAATTTACACTTAGCACTTTAAGGTGTTTGCATTGCTTTAAGTAAAGTTAACTTAAGCTACTTAACTTGATAGCGCGGCTGCTGTTCGTCAGAATTCAGTTCTCTTCGGCGATTAAGCACTATGAGCTGTAATTACACTATCTGAGTTCTAATCAGATTCTCAACTATCACAAAATTCGTTTAAAGTGATAACAATTAATTACAAAAATTATAGTTTTGTCACTCAACAAAAATCTTTTCCGGCCTACCATAGACTAAATATACCTAGGGGTACACATCTCTCATTTAATTTACCACATTTGGGGTGGTTGCATGTGGACGTTGCATGATGAAAGGTATTGCTTCGATAATAGTAGATGGAGGCATTAGTTCAAAATAACCAACAAGAATACAACAACGTCATTTCCTGTGTGTGTATCAAAATTTCTGTTTAAAATACAACAAAAATGTATACTAACTATAAAATATATCAAAAAATGTGAAAAGCACATTCAAATTTCACAGTTCTCCACCAAAAGGTCATGACAAATTTTAGTCAGCATCTTCTGTAACTCAACCTGTTGTTAGTCAGTTTACTTCCAACATGTCTCTCTGGCACCTACAAAAGTTCGAAATGAAATGTCAGATGAGCCAGATGTACGCTCTAGGTTTAGTTTCTCCGTGGATTATGAAAAAAATGGTTTCCCATTACATTCCATGAAGGAATTGGGGAGAGCTTCTCCCAACCAGTGAGCTGTGCGCTTACAAATATTATTACAAATATTACAGAAAAATATACTGGTGTAGAAAAATTTAATATTCTAAAGTACTCACATCAGTTGCCTATTCCTCTTTGAATTTTACGAATAATATTAAAGTCAACATTTCTGTCCTATGGGCTTAAGATATTTTAAAACTTTAGTCAGTTAAATAAAATTGAAAAATTGTTTACAAAAAGACTTTCTAAAATTGAAACCTAATATTTTTATAATTTTCGTTGTTTTTTGAACTATAGAAAGTTAAATTTTCATAATGAAATTTAAAAATAAAAGATGTTATCTATAGTTTGGCTACTCCAAGTGCAAGTACTGAACATATTGAGAGATATACGGAATCTTCCAAAAGCAACTGTTTTTCACTGACATCAGAAAAAATACGTGTTGTCTTCAATTACGGGAACGTAAAACTTTTTGATGTGGTAGTATCTATAGGCGCGGGTAGGGACTAACCTCACAAAGTGAACACATCCAAATACAGTTTGTCCGACTGCGATAACAGATTGTTTGGCGTTAAACTCCTCCGAAACGGCTGGACTGATTTGTATGAAATTTTGTGTTCATATGGGGTACGTCTCAGAATCGGCCAACATCTATTTTTGATACACCTAAATGATAAAGGTGACCCACCCCTATATAGAACACAGATTTGTCCGACTGCGAAACACAGATTGTCAGACTGCGAAAAAAACACACTGATGTAGCTGAAGCGAATAGTTGTCTTGTGTGGGTGCGGAGCACTCATAGAGCAAAGAGAATAATGACGTGGTTATACCTATATAAAAAAGAGATAGCAAGAGAGCAACGAAAATTGTGTGAACTGGTGTAGCGTATGTATGAACATAACAATGTATGTATGTACATGTGTCTGTTGTTTTGCATTCTCTTTGTTTTTTTGTGGGAATTTTTTTTTTTTTTAGCTTAAATTCATTTTATTCTCCAATGTTTTCGTTCAAATTTTACATCTATTTGATATAAACATACATAAGTACATTTTTTTTCCTAACATCTAATGATTAACCTAGGATTTTCCTCATTTATATACATTATATCGGCCTATAGCCAGCCCATATATATTATTATTTTGAAATTTGACATTTTGTCCTTATCTTTGTTTATTATGGCGGGAAAAAGGAGACTTAAAACCCGTATTTTTTGTGGGAATAAAACAAAAAGTATGACACTTGTCTTTAAATATTTTTATGTGGTAATAAGTATTAATATTATTTTAATGCAACGTCATCATATGATTGAACCCTCTTTTATATTTTCCAGTGTAACATTTCCTAATGTGTTCATAGAAATCGAACAGGTACCGTGTAACAAAAAGGTGTTAGCACCCGTGAGTTCGAACTCTCATTGGATAGTTTTCTAAAAGAGTACTTATATTATTATTACTTACTTACTTTCTTATGGGGCCTCAAACAACCCAGAGGGGTCAAGGTACTTGCAAAATGAGGATAACCCGGGTCCATTTTCAGCCTTTCTCCTCTAGTTGGTAACACGAAGCTCTCGCAGGTTATATTGTGGTCTTTCGAGTACGCCTTCTAATACCTTTCGCACTGGTTCGTTCTGATCCATTCTACTGACATGACCTAGCCAGCATAAACGCGCTATTTTTATGAGCATAACTACGTGTATGTCGGGATACAGATTACACAGCTTCTGGTTCATCCGTTGTCGATACTCGCCGTTTTCTGTTATCGGAGCATATACTTTTCTCTCGAAGACTCAAAGTGATTTGTTATCATTATGCGATATGACCCACTATTCTGCGCCATAAGGCAAGACAGGTTGTACTCGTATAAGAGTCTGATATCTAACATGGTATGACCTTGACGAATATATAACTTTAATCGCTAAATTATTTCCAGACCCTTTATTATGCGGACTTTTCGGCGTTAATCCTA
This sequence comes from Phaonia tiefii, assembly GCA_963931995.1. Taxonomy (NCBI): domain Eukaryota; kingdom Metazoa; phylum Arthropoda; class Insecta; order Diptera; family Muscidae; genus Phaonia; species Phaonia tiefii. The sequence goes on from OZ008367.1 coordinate 92,585,038, forward strand.
AACTGAAATTTAAGCAAAAGTCTCAAAATTTTTGGGCTATGACGTTTTAGTAAATGCATCGCATTTCCAGAACAAATTATGTAAAAAAATTCTGATGTCAACTGGCCAGCAAGATCATGCGATTTAACGCCGTGCAATTTCTTTCTTTGGGGTTTGTGACAATTCGGGTTTATGCGAATAAACCGGAACAATTCCTTTGCTTAAACCCGAGATCCAAAGCGACATCTGTGAGATACAGCCACATCTCTGTGAAAAAGTCATGGAAAATTTCATGAGAATAATAATGGCGTGTCATCAGAGCCGTGGCGGATATATTATTCCATACGTAATCGGAATATGTCTTCTTTACAATCCAAAAAAACACAACTATCTCAAAAAATACGTGTTTTTATTTAAAAATTAAAAAGTGCATTCTTACTGAGACACCCTTTGTATATATATATTTCTCAAATATTGCCTTTACTTTTGCTGTTTGAGCGCCCTCTAGCCATCAACATATTAAACTTGTTCTTCGATCAACAAAACTTCATTTGTGAGATTTTGTTTAAAGTTTCAAGTTAACCGGCGTGGCATATTTTTTAAGAATATATTTTCCAGTTAAAACAAAAAAAAATGAAATTGCAACCATCTAGTGTGGGAACCAAACTGGTATTTGCGTTAAGGGGTACCCGAAATATACCCCCAACCATCATCTACGGCCGGCAGTTATTTTTGCCTAAAAAAATTAATGTCGCAGATTCATAAATCAGTTGCTAAAACACAAAAATTTTGCAAAAATGCTAAAAAGAATTACATTTGGCTGACAACGGAAATTATTTTTTATATTTGTAGAAAATTAATATATTCAGGAGTAATTCATTTCGAACCCCCAAAAATTGATATAAGTGAATTCGTCTTGAGTCTAGTTTATTTAAAAAAAACCAACACGAAGCGGTTTAGAATATGACGTTCGATTCGAGCCGGATCCGAAAAAGTAGACAAAAAAATCGCGACTTCGATAGGAATTTCGTACGCAAACGGATTCGTTATGTATCCGTAACTGATTTCAGTTACAGGCAAAGCGAGTCCATCTCGAAATCGAAAAGGATTCATACGACACACTGGGTAGAAAGTAGTGAATTACAAACCGGATAATGATTGAAACACACAACTTTCAAATATATTATACTTGTGACCAAACACATTGCGATTGCTATTCAATATAACATGTTTGGGACACAATGATTAATAGGTTATAATATATGTATTTGTGACCCAAATGTGGATTTGGTTTTTAAAAACTACTAAAAACAAGAACATGTCAGACATTAAAGAAAATAAAACAACAGATATTCAGTTCACGAAAACAATGCTTGCAAACATGTACACGGTTCCTGCAATATGTTGCTGGGGCTGTTATTTTTCTAACTAACTAAGCTTGCTATAGAGAGTCACACATGGATACCTTATCCCTGAGCCAAATTTCTCTATCACATAGCCACAATGGCTACGGAACCTTCTGCTTCCTGGTGAAGAATAAGAGCTCGGGATTCCCCGGATTTATACACAGCCCATTCTAACGGCTTTTTCAACAGAGACGCTACAAAAGTAAATCGATAGGGACAGCAAACGATGCCATATTTTTTTCCGCTCTTTTGACATTTGTCTTCAGTAAGGTTTGCCATTTCATCAAGGAAAGATATACGAGCCAACAACGAGTCGAAATTATTTAAATTTACTACCGAAATTTGGAGTCAGTGGCCTCAACTTTAAGAGCGCTACGTCCAATTTATGGTCGTCACAATCGTCCTACCAGATCAACAATTGAGCGTCTAGTGGAACAATTTGAATCCAGGCACAGTACAAAATGTTCCCGTGCCAGTGAGACAAAGAAGAATATATATATAAATAATATAAGAAGAATAGAATATTGCTGTCGCTGTGGCTCTGGCTTCAGTTCAAGAAAGCCCAAATGTGTCTCTCACACGTCGTTCTCAAGCGTTGGGTATCTCTGTGAAGTCGTTGTGGCGAATTTTGCGAAAAGATCTTTGCCTACATCCTTCCAAGATCAAATTGACGCAAGAACTGAAGCCGCTTGACCACCATAAGCGTCGTACGTTCGTGAATTGGGCTGAGCAACAACTTGAAAATGATTCGGATTTTCATCGGAAAATCATCTTCAGCGATGAGTCTCATTTCTGGCTGAATGGCTTCGTCAATAAACAACATATGCGTTATTGGTCAGACAGCAATCCACACGTAATCCATGAGTCATCATTGCATCCCGAAAAAATTACGGTTTGGTGCGGTTAATGGGCCGGCGGCGTCATTCGGCCGTACTTCTTCCGTGATGATCAAGACCGGCACATTACTGTGAATGCGAATCGCTACCGTTCAATGATAACCGAATATTTTTGGTCCCAATTGGATAATATGGACTTGGAGGACATGTGGTTCCAACAGGACGACGCCACAAGCCACACAGCGAATGCCACAATCAATTTATTGGAAACCAAGTTTGGTGAATGTGTTATCTCACGAACTGGCTCAGTCGATTGGCCGCCTCGTTCGTGCGATTTGACGCCGTTAGATTATTTCCTGTGAGGCTACGTCAAGTCTATGGTCTATGCCAACATGCCAGCGACGATTGATGAACTTCGTACGAATATCGAACGTGAAATTGCAGCAGTATCGGCCGATTTATGCTTGAAAACCGTCGAACATTGGGTTCAGCGTCTGGACTTCTGCAAGCGTGCCCGTGGTGGCCATGCAACAGAAATCGAGCTCCGTAGATAATGGCATCGAACGTACTTTCACAGGAAAAAAGAATTTCATTGGTATCTAAAACCGGGTTTATTTTATTTAAAAAACCTTTTGTAGTGCTCTTATTGAAAAACCCGTTATGTGGCCCACTTAGGAAGTCACCTGATTCAGTCATGGAACACATCCCTGCATGTAGAAGAACATTTTCCCGGTGCTGCAAATGCCAGGTAATCAGCATATGATTCAATTCCTCCAGCTCACACAAAATACTAGGCAGTGCTAAATTTCAGAGAAGAGAAGGAAAGACTCTTCGTAGGATGTTACTCAATGCACATTCCGAGCTAAAGTTATGTGGCCAAGGGACGAGGTAATGCGCCTTCGCGTAAGTAAATGATCCCCTGGTCAACACAAAGTGCCGATAAGGGTGATTTCATCGATCCCGGTATGGCGTTGGTTGTTAAGTGCATTATCTATATAGACAAGTGCAACAACTGAAATTAGTCACAAGCTTCACAACGGTCGTCCGCCAACGTGGGTTCCAATTCTGGTGCCGACTGTTTACTTTCTTTCTAATTGCAGGAAAAATAAAAGAAAAAAACCCCGATCTGTGTAGCTCAAAAGGAATAGAAAATATTATTTTAAGAGTGTATTCCTTTAGGCAAATAGATTTCTCTATGAAGCTAACCAGATCGTGCCAAACGGTTTCCGTTGATTTGTCATTGTTGCAAACGAGCTGGTATATGGAGAACTGTGAAGTACCTATGGTCGTTGGCAGATATGAGTCAATCATCCTCTCCAATGTCTTCAGAATAAAATATGAGAGTCTGATTGACTTCAAGTGTTTTCTTTCGAAATGAATAACTCCTTGGTTATAGGTTTAGGATCCAAGGAGCGAACATGTAAGTTAAGTTCACTGGTACTTGCTGTCAGTGTCAGGTGATTTGTAGAGCTTAAAACTTCCCAGTGCCCAGTGAAGTGTGCATTAGTCACTCAATTTCTCGTAACGTGCGATATGACGTCATTGTTCGGTGAGACCGACCATTTGACTTCAGACCAGTTTCCTGGAAAGTGTTTATTAAGCATGAGGTCTACCGATTCATCACTCGATGTCATCTATTGCCGCATACAAATCTATTTACCGCAAAATGCGTTTTTTTTTCAAAACTACGGTAGTTACGTCGCGATACGCCCACTTACCACGAACCCCTAATATTTCACTCAACCGAACTGTAACTAAAGCAAACAAAAAGTTATTGAAAATAACTTGATCGTATTGAAAAAGTTAGGAGGAAACATATTTTTTTTTTAATTTCCTACAAAAGTTTGTTTTATGTTAGGATGTTGTTAGTGCATCATGACTAAAAGTCAGAAAAGAGTTTTCAATAAAAATGACAAGAGAAAGGTGAAGCGACTCTTGGAGGTGCTATTTGCGTTTTTTATAGACAACACTATAGAAACTATTTGTTAAACTATTACTACACGCCATAGGTTTAAACAAATATTCGATATTTTCTTTATAGAATAAATTAAATATGTGCTAAATTGAGTGTTTTAAACTAGATACCCATCAACAGTTAAATAAGATACACCTAATACACGTAGGAGAAATGTTGACCATCAAGTAGACAGATAATATCATGACTAAGCTCAGTACTTCATTGGCTGCAAACTCGCAGGACCAACAACAGTCGGAAAACAATTTTAATAAACAGTTTTCGTAAATAGATACAGTAAAGTAAATCCCCAAAAACAAAGCTGGAAATCCTGATTGAAATAATTCACGAAGTAGATAATAACAGAGTTCCAAATAACCTGATAATGAAGGAATAAAAAAAAATATAATATTGGTAATCTTATTAGCCATGAATCCTGAACAATTGAATTTGGTAGCGTTGTTTTACGGGTACAGGAAAAATTAGATTAACTTGCACCGAACAACAAGAAATACTATTTGCGGCCTAAGGACACTTCAGTAGAAGAAGCAGCCAATAATATTTATGATTCTTTTTTCTTTATTTTTTCCTTCGCAATATAAGAATTCTTTACTTTGAGTTTTCAACAGTAGAAGTAGCCATTTTAGAAAATAATCACGAATTAGATAAATACCAAAATAGGGGTCATTAGGACACTTTCCTGATTATTGTGCATGGTTGACTTTAAGTAGTCATAGAAACATTTACTCTATTGTTATTATAACAAAGTTTGTGTGTGTGTGTGTGTGTAATGTATCTGTGAATTTCTATAGATGTGTGTGTGTGTTTGTTCAACAAAAACTTCAAAATCAATACATAAAGTTTTTCGTTTTTGTAGGTCTTAAGCTATTAAACTTTTCCCATCAAGAGAAAGCAAATAAAACAAGTTAAAGTATTTCAGACATCATGAAACGGTTTAGTTACACCCTCATTTACAAAGAGGATGAGGGTACCGCAAAATATAGATATGTATTTCTGTAGTTGTTAATGTACATTAAACTGACTCATTCGATAAAGTTACATATCGAAGAAACTTATTTTCCCATTACAACCCATGAAGGGATAGTGGACAACTTATGACAATCAAAGATCTGTGCACTTTCTGATCTTTGACTCACTGATTGGGACCTGTATTTTTAGACCAAAGGCTTTCGAGAAACTTTTTCGTGGCTAATTACTATCACTATGCGAGTTAAGCGTCGCCGAAAGAAATTAAAGCCGGTCAGTGCGGGAATTTAAACCGAGTCCATATACAATAATCGCGCATGCTGGTCATAGCAACAGCGACGGCCAAAGTTACACAAACGTTACTCTGTAAAATGTTTTTATAAGCAGAGTAAATTTGAGATTTTTCAAGCTGGTCGAAATATGTAGACAAACATTCACTTCGTAACCATCTAGTTGAAGTGTTATGCATTTAAAATCTTTATTCAGATGATAATTGGTGGCTAGCTTTAACGTATGATGGGGTTCAAGGGGTTAAGGTGTTCACTGTTTTTTTTCTGAAATTTTGAATGTATTCTACTTGACCTACTATTTCGGCCCGGCCTAGTAACGGGTTTTTCAATAAGAGCGCTACAAAAGTTTTTTTAAATAAAACAAAACCGGTTTTAGATACCAATGAAATTCTTAATTCCTGTGAAACTACGTTCGATGCCATTCTGTATGGAACTCGATTTCTTTTGCGTGGCCACCACGGGCACGCTTGCAGAAGTCCAGACGCTCAACCCAATTTTCGACGGTTTTCAAGCATAAATCGGCCGATACTGCTGCTATTTCACGTTCGATATTCGTACGTAGTTCATCAATCGTCCCTGGCTTGTTGGTATAGACCATAGACTTGACGTAGCCCCACAGGAAATAATCTAACGGCGTCAAATTGCACGACCGAGGCGGCCAGTCGACTGGGCCATTTCGTGAGATAACACGTTCACCAAACTTGGTTTCCAATAAATTGATTGTGGCATTCTCTGTGTGGCTTGTGGCGCCGTCCTGTTGTATTCAAGTCCATATTATCCAATTGGGGCCAAAAATATTCGGTTATCATTGAACGGTAGCGATTCGCATTAACAGTAATGTGCCGGTCTTGATCATCACGGAAGAAGTGCGGCCCAATGACGCCGCCGGCCCATAAACCGCACCAAACCGTAATTTTTTCGGGATGCAATGATGACTCATTAATTACGTGTGGATTGCTGGCTGACCAATAACGCATATTTTGCTTATTGACGAAGCCATTCAGCTAGAAATGAGCCTCATCGCTGATTGTTGAGGCCTCTTAAAGTTGAGGCCACTGACTCCAAATTTCGGAAGTAAATTTTAATAATTTCGACTCGTTGTTGGCTCGTATATCTTTCCACGATGAAATGGCAAACCTTACTGAAGAGAAATGTCAAAAGAGCGGGAAAAAATATGGCGTCGTTTGTTGTCTGTTGAAAAACCCTTTATATACAAATATCCGGCATTTTGAAACAAATGGTTTCCATATTTGTGGTTTCCATATTTTTTATATTTGTGAAATAATCGAAACGTCGATTAAAAGTCGACTTTTCATATATTTGAAATAATCGGAAAGCAGACTTTCATATTTGTTAAATAATCGAAAAGCCGATTTTTCATATTTTAGAAATAAATTGAAAAGTCGATTAAAAGTCGACGTTTCATATTTGTGAAATAATCGAGAAGTCGATTAGAGGGCGAAAAGTCGACTTTTCATATTTTTGAAATAATCGAAAAGTCTACTTTTAATATTTGTCAAATAATCATAAAAATCATAATAATCATAATAATCATATAAATATTTGAAATAATCGGAAAGTCGATTTTTTTTATATTTTAGAAATAAAGCGAAAAGTCGATTAAAAGTTTCATATTTGTGAAATAATCTAAAAGTCTAAAAGTCGAATTTTCATATATTTGAATTAATCGAAAAGTCGACTTTCATAATTTTGAAATAATCGAAAAGTCGACTTTTCATATTTTTGAAATAACCGAAAAATCGAATTTTTAAATCGACTATAGAACCCTAGTAAGACCTAATGAAGCTGCAGCGTGGACATCATAGCAAATTGTTGGTCATAACTTTCTCGGTGACCGCAAATGCCCGGATTATCGCCAATTTGTTGCTCCTGCATTCGCATATCGACTCTTCCTCTGAAAACTTACGCGATACGAGTGACGAGGAAGAAGAGCGGTTTCACCATGATGTTGACAACATCAAAAAACGATGCCAAGGATTTTGCGTCCAGGGTATGATGAGCGACTTCGTATACAAACGACTCAGTTTATCACCTCTACATTTCTAATTTATCACTTTTTGATGAATAAAATTGCCATTCGTTGTCAAAACAGTAGAAAATGAATTTGTTTGATATCTCGTACACTGAATAAATCACATAAATTTTGGAACAACTTTTCGTAGCTCGGGTCCAAAATCTGTAATAACAATAAGGTGAACTGCTCTAATATTTATTAGGGCGTAGTGAAACTCTAAGGATATTGTATGTGCCTGGTAATAGCTACGCCCTAATGTTCATACATTTAAAGTTAACATTTTTTGTTTCAAGTTTTATCAATGGTTTGGTTTGTTTGATTGAATCAATTTAATTGAGCAGAAAACGGACGTTGGAGCAGCTTTGGTTTCAATGAACCTTTTGAAGATTTTATTTTTGTTTCAAAATTTGTATTTGTTAAAAAAGTTATGATTATAATCAAGTTAAAATATAATAACAAAGATTGTTGATATTATGTTACTGCTAAACAATAAAATTTAATTTTTGTAACTTTGCAGTCCTGAATGTAATTGATAAAGTTTAAAGTAGGTACGCAGATAACCATTTTTGGTTGGTTCTAGTTAGTTGTTAGTTCGGTGAGTATTAACTGGCCAGGAACCTTAACTTGAGTCTAAAATGACTTTTAATTCGCAGGACAGATTGACAAGAATTATCACGACAGATTCTTACTAATTTACTCGTATAGATTTGATGGTATTATACACAGTTATGTCGATGATGATTATTGGCTGGACAGCCTCATGTGCTTTTTGTTTTCGCCCATAGATTTGAAAAGGATACATTTGACTTGTATTACATTTGAGTAATTTGTGGACGGAAACATATCGTCCCCTAAGTCATGCAATAAGTTACTTGGAAGCTGTGTTTAATTTACTAAAAATGCTCCATGCAATTTCAAATACTTGATTGCATTAGCGATGAGTATTTGACACTTAAAAGAATATATTTTGAACACAACATTATGTCATTGGGTCCACATAATTTAAAAGAAATTTTCTGTTAACTGTAACCAAAAGTGACAAACAACTCCTAACCTGTTTCATAGAGTGTGAACATATTTCCATGCCTCCAAATGTCACAAATCAGAAAGGTTGAAAGATATGTGTGCCGTGTTATAATGATGATGAGTTTTAGTAAACAAAACAAAAAAACAAACATTATATTCAACTTTTAGCGTAACTTTATCATTTACATGCGAGTTAATTTATAAATATATTTAAATGATGATTAATATAGTTTGAAGTTTGTTGACTTTATTGCTTTATACACTTAGCCGCATGTACAACTGAACAAATTTCACCATCAAATCACCGACAATGTGAGTGATGAGTAACAACTGTCAGAGATATTGCCTGCAGGCAGCTTTACAGCATTCGTAGTTTTAATGGTTTCACTATTTACACTTTCACGTTGTTCGTCTGTGTTGAAAATTTAATTAAAAATTATATTATATGACGATATGTTTCCAACTACATACTACATACAAGACATATACAGAATCATCATCCCACTATTTCCCTTCAAGTCATCACATAACGAGTTATAAAATTTTTAATTTAACCACTCGTCTGTTAATTGCACAAAGACTTCGTATAAACCTCCTCAAATAAATTGAAATGTGTAACAAATTACCCTACACGTGTTTAATTACTGAATGAACCAAAGGATATGACTAATTTGTAGGAGATTTTTTTTGAGGCTGTGGAAGTTGGTTAACTGATTGATGGACTGGAAAATAATAATTTCATTTTATGTTGAAAAATTGTAATTTAAACGAAATATAATTTGAAACTGTCAATAAGTTTAAATTTATGGGATTGGATGCTACATTTATTGAAGGTATTACTACAAATATAATTCCTTATAGCCTTTTGGATATTTTGAATGGGACAAACGTGAAAACTAGTGTAGCCATAAGCTTTGAAGGAAACATCGATTAATATGTGACCTGAAATGAAGAGAAGGGCCCAGTGTGCGAAAACAGCGTTTCGAGATAAGAGTTGTTAAAGTAAACAAACAAAAAATCGCAGGTGCCTGATATTGTTGTATTAAATTCTTCATGTCGTTTTGATGAAAAACTGTGAAATTTAAACGTATTTTGGGCTTTTTTCCTATATTTTATTGTGTTTATGTATTAGTGGTGTATTTACACAAAAATTTTAACGCAAAGACTGAAATGCCGTTGCCGATTTATTGTTGGTTGGCTTGAGCTATTGCCTTTATCTGGTATTATTAAATCAATACCTTACCAACATCCAACCACCCATCTGCAACACACCAAATGTCACCAAATTACTGTGAGAGTTGGATACTTTATACGTCATTATTCTATAGATGAAACCATAGATTAATACTTATAGTAGATCTAATAGTTCTCCCACCACATTTATGACATTTGGCCTTGTGTGATATTTACGTTTGATGTTGAAAAGAATTGCTTTACTAATACCAGATAGAGGCAATATTGCAAAACAACGAACAAAATAACAACAACGGCATTTCGTTTTGTGTGTTAAAATTATTGTGTTAAAGACAACACAAATGTATTCTAACAATAACAGTCAATAAAAAAGTGTAAAACACATTTAAATTTCACAGTTTTTCACCAAAACGACATGAACAATTAAAGCAAGAAGTTATTGTAATTCCACCTGCTGTATGTCACTTTTCGTCAAACATCTCTCTATCACACCGACCGCATCAAGAATGGGAAAGGAAACGTCAGATGAGCCAAATATTTTCTCTACTAAGATTTACTCTGTGGGTGAAACTAGTAAAAAAGAGTTTCCCCAGAAATAACAAAACATTCTCGCTGAGAGACCAAGTTTCTAAAAAGTACGGGAACGAAAAAATAGTAAATATGGTAAAACTTATGTCATAAATGTCAAACAGGAAATACCCCGCACTGCTAGAATTGACCACAGCGATATTATGTTATGTATTTCGGTTTATGTTTCCAAAAAAAAAAAACACCATTCATTTGCCGATATTAAATTATTTTTCCAATTTATTTTGACAATTCAATAAAGAATGACAATAAAATTCTTCGAGTAAAAACTAGTAAAAAGTTTTAGAAGAGAACACCGTGTTTTCCTGTTTTCTCTTAAATTTTCTTACTTCTTTTAATATTTTCTTGAGTACGGGAACCATATACTAATCCATACATACAGACTTAACATTTCTAACATTTGGCCTGGTGTGATATGAACGTTGTATGTTGGAGAGAATTGCTTTAATAATACCAGATAGAGGCAACCTTTTAAACCAACCAACAAGAAAACAGAGTTTCTATGTTCTACTTTATAACCTGGCAAAACTTGAAAATAGATTTTTTGACGCACTTATTCACACATGATTTTTTCGTCATTCCAGGTTACGTTTGTGTCAATCAAATAACACTGTGCGACTCCAAAAAAATGATGGGGTTCTGTCAACGGATTCTGGTAGAAAAGTCTAAAAAAAAATATACGTGTATCGGAATTTTGCCAAACCTGATCAGAATTTTTTTTTAGGGCGGGTCAAAGATTCCGCCCCTCGGAACTTTCCTGCAACATATCGGCATGCAAAATTATGTATTCCTTACTTCTGAGGTACAAAGTATGTTCAGTAGTTTTATAGAAAAGATTCAGATAAATATTGTTGTAGAACAAATTAACCCTCTAGCTGTGACGTATAACCACAATTTTTACTTTTTTTTTAAAAACTCGCAAAAAACTGCTCCACGTTTTTTGCATTTAAGGTGGTACGGTCTAGTGCATATGCGTACTTAATGAGAGAAGAGAGAGAGGCATTGTATGTTGAGAGCCTTTCTCTTCGTCTGGATATGCTTGCTCCATGTGAATCGTTTGCCAAGATGTAATCCGAGATATTTTACTTCCACTGCCTGTGGTATTTCCGCTTCAATTAGAGTTATGGGAGGACAAGTTTGATGTGTGAGAGTAAACGTAACTTGAACTGATTTTGTTTCGTTGACTGTGATCCTCCGGTCATGTAACCAAGATGAAATATTATCGATACATTTTTAGAGGCAGATACTTGCCTCAATTGGATCTTCATTGACAGCTAACGCGGGTTTCAATTCCAATTTCAACTCCGTCTGTTAGCGGGAGATCTGAGATGAAAATCAAATAATGTGTTGGCAGCAAAACGCTGTTTTGTGGTACTTGTGCTTTAGTTAGATAAATTTAGATAAATTGAGCTAAATTCAACATTTTCTTTAACATAGTAATATCGATTTCCTATTTATGAGTTGAGAAAGAGATAATAGCTTATCGGAATAAATTTCAAAATGCAATAGAGCGCGTCGCCGCTACATAAACCGAGCGCGTCGTGCACGCCTTCCACCAGCTGTGTCATACCTTTTCAACACTTGACAATGGCAACTCATTGTTTTTGACAATATGTAACTAAAACGGTGCAGTGTTATAAAGCCATAGGTAATAAAGTATTTCTCATTACATTGAGAACAAAGACCATATGTCTATAATTCCATAGAAGAAGTACAATAACTCCATATTACATAACACCATACCAGTGTAAACCGCAATCAATAGTTATTGTTACGTAGTGTTGTCAATGTCCAGTGTTGAAAAGGTATGACACAGGTGGTGGAAGGGTAGACCGGCGTGCCGTTCGCGACCTGTGAGCCTGACGTACGGGGTGGGGGCGCACTGTATTGCATTTTGATAGCTGTTCTTTAACATATTCAAGCATTTGTTGTCTTTTTTTGAATATCGAAATTTCAAGTTTTCTCTAGTACTGCACTATGTTTATCGACTTATGAAAGCAGACAGGGAGAGAGTAGCGAGACTGTCTATGCATCAAGGCCCCTCCTCTACAGGTTACAGCGAGAGAACGGCTGATCCAATTCTTTTCTTCTTTAAAAAAGCCATTTTCCATTACATCTCATGAAGAGTTTGGGGAGAGCTTCTCACAACCAGTGAGCTGTGCGTTAGTTCTATTTTTTTACTCACTGATTGGGACCTGCAGCTTTATACCGGTTCCGAACGGCATTTTGAGAAGATTTTTTCGATAGTATCGCCAATACTAAGCAGGTGGCCGTCGTCGAGGGAAATGTAAAGCGATCGAACCCACTTTCTCATCCACAATGTGCAAACGAGGACAAAATTCCCCCCCCCCCCCCCACCCCATTAAAATAATTCAGACGTAAACTTTCAAAACGCCGATAAACGTATATTTTGTACCTCCTCTACCAGAATCCGTTGTCAGAACCTTGTTAGTTTCGAAAGAGTTTAATTTTGTTCCACAGTGTAATCGTTATAACTTCAGGGAAGTAAACGGATCTGGCGTATGTATACAAACACAAATACGTCAGTCTTGAATCAGGCTGTAAATTGTGTTGGCTATTGGATGGTATTTCGGGCTCAGCAAACCCTTCAGAATTAATGTGTGTGAAGATAAATTCGAATTTAACTAGCAAAGACACAAACCAATTATTTTAGCCAATTATTCTGAAGGTACTTTTGAAAACGAGGGTATTAGATAATGAAAATAGATGCCAATAGCTATAATTTGACACTAGTCCCAATCGGTAAACTTTTTCCTGGTGACCACCATGGACGCATCTTGTCCGTCCGAATTGAAAATTTCATAAGTTCTTGGACGAATTTGGTATTCTGAAGGCACTTTTGGAAACGAGGGTATTAGATAATGAAAATAGACGCCAATTGCTATAATTTGACACTAGTCCCAATCAGTAAACTTTTTCCTGGTGACCACCATGGACGCATCTTGTCCGTCCGAATCGAAAATTTCATAAGTTCTTGGACGAATTTGGTATTCTGAAGGTACTTTTGGAAACGAGGGTATTAGATAATGAAAATAGACGCCAATAGCTATAATTTGACACTAGTCCCAATTGGTAAACTTGTTCTGATGAGCCGGAATAGCGCCAAACCTTTTCCAGAACTTATATTAGAAAAATGGCATATTATTATGATTCGGCATAGAATAGCTAAATTTCAGGTTCTGGCATATCATCAGCTGAATGTTGGCAATATAAATTATAACTTATGAATTATGAATGTGTGTTAGATCTCGATAAAATGGCTATTTTATATAACCGCCCCCAATTTAGGTGTCTAACATAGTTCTGTTAATAAAATAACAGAGCTCTGCTAAAATAATTGGTTTGTGTCTTTGCTAGTTAAATTTGAATTTATCTTCACACACATTCAGAGATAAAGGTCCCTCTCTCTAGGAGCAAAGTCATATCAGACTCTCATACAAACTGTATGTGTTGCTTGTTGGCGCAGAATCCTGCGTCGCATTACAAGCAAACTAAACCGCACTGGGAGTTCCCGAGGGAAAATTGCTCGGAAATGATGTGGGCCTATAAAAGACAGCGGTGAGTATCGGTGTCGTATAAATCACGTGTTGAATAATTACATCTCGAAATCGACATAGTTAGGGGCACCAATAAACCGCGATTGAGCTGACTAGGCCATGAGAGACATCAGTTTTATATATTCGAAGTTATGCCAAGAAGGTCGTATCTACCTGATATTATCATTATCCACAGTTTTTAATAGTCGCGGATGTCAGCCATTTGAAATGAAATATCTATCTATTATATCTTAACTAAAAAAATTTTAAAACTTTTTGACAGAGTGAACACACTACAGACGGAAATTTTTTTTGCGTCACTTAAACACACAACTTTTCACTTAGAGCACATCTATGAGCAAAGTCTTGAGTTACCAAAAGTTCACAGCAGAAGTTTTTGCTTCGTGTTTAAAAACCAACAGAAATGACAAATGGTGTAATGGTACAACAACTGGTACAACAGCTAATCGAAAACGTTTTGAAATCAGTCAACTAAAGGTTTAATAAAAAGCGTGGAAAGCAACAACAAAAGGTATAAACTGTTATTCTACCAAACAGGAATCAAAAGAATCAACAATCAGTAAAACAGAACAAATGACAAGGGATCTAATATAAATGCGATGTCAAGAACAGCAGACAGAACCAACAAATAGCAGCAGCGCAAAAGTTGTTTTGATTTGGAATTGTTGCTACAGTTTAACCGGATATTAAAAACAAAATCGTTTGGCAAACAAAACTAAACTTTTAACTGAATCGAAATAGAAAAGTTAAGAATATAAGAAAATGTAAACGGAAGATGTAGAAATCTTTTTTGAGCAACTCAATTTTTCAACAAAAAAAAACAAAGAGGGGAACATTATGCTGTTACAGACTTTGCGAAAGTTAAATAATTGCCGGTTCGTAAATGCCAAGAATTCAAAGGGTTACGGCTCATTACGTTTAAAAAATGGGCAATCCCATCCATAACCATAGTACAGACCAAGCAGTTTGCAAATGAAACTGTTTATTGTAAAAGTCAAGTATCCTGGCGCATAATATGACAGACACTATATTAAGCCGACTACATCTATTACACCATTGAATATACACAGTGGTCATTTGTTAAGGATTTAAATGGAATTTGAAATTTAATCTAAAGTCAGTATCTAACATTTGTGTAGATTTCATTTCATTTATTTCAACTTTCTATGCAATTCAAAGTTTGTAGGTCAATTGAAAGCAAATTACAATTTGCAAAAATTATGAAATATAGCTGCTATAATACATAAAATTGTGAAAGTACTCGAAAATAAGAATAAAAAATTAATTACAAAAAATTAAAACAATTAAAAATATTTACTTCAAGTAAAGGATATTAAGAGATCTTCTTCTTCTTGCTTCAAGAAGAAGATTCTTTAGAAAGTAAAATATATATTTGAAACTGAAAGGATCTATTAGATTTTCGTCTTCAGCACGAGGACAAGTTTTCCTCTAGCATGTGCAACTTAACACTGTGTTCTATTTATTAGATTAAAAATGATTAAGGCCGAGTCCACGCAATGAGCGGCAAAGCGCTAAAGCATACGAAATACTATTGAAGCTTTTCTGACCGGCTGACCGGCGCAGCTCAGGAATAAAACTTGTTCTAATTTTTAGTTGGTTAGCTCTCTAGTATCTTTCCTCAAAATTGTTTCTCACTTTGGTATCACACATAAATATATGCGAAACGCGTACACAAAAACCAAGGCAACATCACAACCCATTTGTGTATTCATTTTTCACGGATCAAGCGCTTTTAATATCCTCTGTCTGATGAACCATTGACGACTGAATACATGAAATTAAAACGCAATACATCAGCCAAAATAAGAACCACAGACTTCATCTGCAATTTAGTTGCACATTCAGGAATATTTATGACTCACTCACTGAGAGTAGTTGCCCCTCTTTTAGTCTCTTGCTCTCGAGAGAGCATAAACATTGCAACAAACACGGCTGTATTTATATCACAAACACAGACATATTTAGGTCGCAAACACATATATTATAATATATTAATCATTGTGTCTCAAACATGTAATATTGAGTAGCAAACACAATGCGTTTGGGCTCAAGTATATTATATTTGCGACATACTCGTCGCTAAGCTGCTCACCGCTTTGCCGCTCATTGCATGGCCTCGACTTAACTACACATGCGTTACAATAAAAACGGAGTACGAAGAGGAATTATTCAGGATATATTTGCAAAGTACAAAGTAAAATATATATTTGAAACTGAAAGGATCTATTAGATTTTCGTCTTCAGCACGAGGACAAGTTTTCCTCTAGCATGTGCAACTTAACACTGTGTTCTATTTGTTAGATTAAAAATGATTAAGGCCGAGTCCACGCAATGAGCGGCAAAGCGCTAAAGCATACGAAATACTATTGAAGTGGCTATGCAGTGCGCAGCATGTGAGCTGCTTTTCTGACCGGCTGACCGGCGCAGCTCAGGAATAAAACTTGTTCTAATTTTTAGTTGGTTAGCTCTCTAGTATCTTTCCTCAAAATCGTTTTTCACTTTGGTATCACACATAAATATATGCGAAACGCGTACACAAAAACCAAAGCAACATCACAACCCATTTGTTTATTCATTTTTCACGGATCAAGCGCTTTTAATATCCTCTGTCTGATGAACGATTGACGGCTGAATACATGAAATTAAAACGCAATACATCAGCCAAAATAAGAACCACTAACTTCATCTGCAATTTAGATGCACATTCAGGATTATTTATGACTCACTCACTAAGAGTAGTTGAGTTGAGAGTTTTATTTTCTTGCTCTCGAGAGAGCATAAACATTGCAACAAACACGGCTGTATTTATATCACAAACACAGATATATTTAGGTCGCAAACACATATATTATAACATATTAATCATTGTGTCTCAAACATGCGTTTGGGCTCAAGTATATTATATTTGCGACAAGCTCCAAACACATGTTTTATTTGCATCCAATCAACAAAAAACGACATATTTTTCAGCGTGTACTAACCGCTCAAAAATGACGCTCAGTAGTAAGCCACTTGCCGGTCAAACTCACCGCTCAGCTACTCAAACTCGTCGCTAAGCTGCTCACCGCTTTGCCTCTCATTGCATGGCCACGACTTAACTACACATGCGTTACAATAAAAACGGAGTACGAAGACGAATTATTCAGGATATATTTGCAAAGTACATGAGAATTAATAGAAAATCTCACAGAAAATTAAAATAAAAGTAAAGGGCACAATTGTATGCTGTGTGAACATTTCAACTTGGAGACTGTTTATTTTATAATTTGGGTTTAGTTTTGAAAAAAAAAAAAAAAAAACCCGGTTCCCATTACATCCCATGAAGGGATTGGGGAGAGCTTCTCACAACCAGTGAGCTGTGCGCTTTCAAATTTTTCACTCACTGATTGGGACCTACAGTTTTTACACCGATTCCGAACGGTATTTTGAGAAGCTTTTTCATGGCTAAATACTCGATAGTGTCGCCGTCACTATGCGAGGTGACCGCCGCCGAAAGAATTTTTTTTTTCAAAACTAAACCCTAAAGTTCATATAAAATTGTTTGTTTCATAAAATCTATGAAATGTTTTATAAGAACAATGATTTATTTATGATATTTTATGACGCCAGTTCATAAATTTGTTAAATTTATATGTAACCTTTTCAAAATATCAATTGGATTAATGTAGACTTTTTAATAAGGAATATTTCTGTAATTTTGAAGAAAAAATTTTTTACACTGTTTTACCCTGCCCGAGCTTTGATTAGTCAAAGTGCTGGAAAGTCAGTCTTTTGTTGTTGTTTGGAGGCAAACATAACGTGTGTTTGGCAAATATACTGTACTTGTGTCCAAACACATTGTGTTTTCAATTCAATATTACATTACACAATGGTTAATATATTGCAATATATGTGCTTGTGTCACAAAAATAGCTTTGTTCGTAATACAAATACTGCTGTGTTTGGTGAACTGTTTATGCTCTGTCGGGAAAAAGAGTATAAAAGAGGGACAAGAGAGATTATTCTCAGCTTAAGTTAATGTTGTTGCAAGTGTGTATTGTGGCATTATTCTATTAGTCAGTGATTCATTCATAAAGTAAATGAGCGTGTAAATTGTAGATGAACTGAGTGTTTCTATATTGACTGATCTGTTGCCTTGAAGTTTCAGGCATTCAGTCATCAATTGTCATAGGTCAGAGTATAGTCAATGCGCTTGGTTGTCTAGGTAAGTATGCTGTGAAAGAGTTTATAATAATAGATAAATAATAATAAATATTTGTGATCAGTGCAAAAAGAATGAATAACGAATCGTGTGGTTAAAATAGTTTTTTATTTTTGCTTGGCTTTTTGCGTATGGCATTCACAAATATGTGTTGTTTCTAAGTGAGAAACGAATTTGAGGAAAGAAACTGCAAAATTAAACAACTTGTGTACCAACGCATAGTGCTAATCGTGTGGTAATGTGCTCACGTTGAAACATGAATTGCCGAAAAAATTAGATTTAGGCAGGGACGTAACAGTTATAAGAGAAATGACGAAAAGGTCTGAGATAACCATTAATATTGACGAATTCAAATAATGATTATAATAAACCATTATCGTAAGATGTATTTAATTTTGGTTATCGTAACCAATATAAGTGAGAAATATTTTATTTTTATTATGAATAACCATTATATCAACCAAAAATATTTTTTTGGTTACAATAACCATTATCGCAATTAATTATTTTTTTTGGTTATCGTTACCCAGATATATCGTATTTTTCATGTACTAGACGCATTTCTTAGGGGTGTTCAGGTAATGCAAGTATTTTAAAAATATTTGGCAAAATAAAAAAATCGGGCAGTTTTGTAATTTATTTAGTTATTTTATAAAAAAAAAAATATTTATTGGCCACCGACAACCAAAAAAATAAAATTATTTTCGATAATAGTTATTGTAACCAAAAAAATATTTTTGGTTGCTATAAGAGTTAAGTAGCGTTCACAATGGCAGCAACGAATTTGTAATTGAAGCCTTCTCGTTCCCACTCACAGTATTGCATATAATGCCCTCTCATGTGTTTCGTGAAATTGGAATTCAAATTTGTCATAGAAGTAGGTTCTACTTCTACTTCAAATTGGAATTTGTTCGAATCAGTTTATTCTACTGACCGCTAGGGGCGCTCTACTTCGAATTTTGTTTTAAAACTTGAAAGTATGAATGAAAATGTAAACATTTGGTATCAAAACAAACATTTTAATAAATAATATTATCTGTAGAATATGCCAATAACAATAATTTCACATATAATTATAATTTTTTATTACCAAGAATACAACACTGTCGCTGGCTTTCGAACAAATCAGCTGATGCAAATGTGAAATGTGTAGTTATTTGCACATGGTACAATAATATCTACATGGTAATAGCAGCGCGCGTTGTTGCTGTTGTAGGCAGCAACAACAGGAATTTTGTTTTTGGTCTATTCGCTTCAGTTGTCAAACTTTACACGAAGGCATACCAACAACACAATAATGCTAAAGAGAACAAAAACAAAATACATGTGAGTGTGACAGCCCAAGCGAAGAACCTCATGAAAAAAATGAAAACAGCTGTTCTTACGACTTTACCATGAACGTATTATTGTACCATGTGTTTGTAGTAAGTGTAGTTTATTAATAAACAAAAGAAAAAAGTTTAAAAAAGCTGACATTTTCAGGTTTATCGAAACCGTCCATAATAAGTCCATGAGATATTATGGAACATAAGTTTCTAAACATTTCTATAGAAAAATTTGAAAACATTTCTATAGAACAATTTTAAAACTTTTCTAAAGAAAAATTTTAAAACATTTCTATAGAAAAATTTTAAAACTTTTCTATAGAAAAATTTTAAAACTTTTCTATAGAAAAATTTGAGAACATTTCTATAGAAAAATTTCAAAAAATTTCTATAGAATATTTTAAAACAATTCTATAGAAAAATTTTAAAAGATTTCTATAAAATGTTACAATTTTTCTATAGAAAAATTTTAAAACATTTCTATAGAAAAATTTTAAAACTTTTCTAAAGAAAAATTTTAAAACATTTCTATAGAAAAATGTGACAACTTTTCTATGGAAAAATGTTAAAACCCTTCTATAGAAAAATTTGAAAAGTTTTCTAAAGAAAAACACTTAATACTTTTTGCTCCGGGTAGTGGTACAAATGTGATATTTAATTTTTCTATTTTTTACTGTTTGCTTTTTCGGTTGTATTGCAATTCTCCATGGTTTTCAATCCCCTAATATGTATACTGCTGTATAATGTAAACAATGTTGCCAGACAGCTATTTTTTTTCGAACTTATTCGAACAAATTTGTTGCTTGCATTGTGAACGCCTGTTGAATTTGTTGCTATCATTGTGAACGAGCCTTTACTCATAACCAAAATAAAATATATCTTAGTTATATTGGTTAAGGTAACAAAAATACTATATATTTTACGATAATGGTTAAAAATTCCCTAAAACAGAAAAAGAGAATTTCGCGTAACCTTTTCGTCCGAAAAAAAATAATAAACATTATTTTCTGTCCCTGGATTTAGGTTGATCGATTGAATTATAATAAATTTAATTCAAATATTGAAGTCGACAAATAATTTGTTTCTAAATATTATTATGTTCGGGAGAAAACACGCATATGCTTCCACGTAAGTCACTGTTTGGGAGGAAATACTCATATGCTTATATGGTTTGAGAGGTAACACATTATTCAATGGACAGGAGTTGGCTAAATGACAATAATGAAGAAACTACAACAAGGTGTCTCTAAATTTAATTACGAATCTGATAAAGCTGGAGACTGTATTGAAAAATGACACAGTAACTACATTCATATACATACACATATGTCCTATATTTTTCTTTCAACAAAATATAACTATATAAACATACAATACCAAGTTTAAAAAGAAGGTTCCATCGATTCCTGTCTCTGGCAAGTTCCATGATAGCCGATGCCCCTGAGGGTTCCACTGAGCTGTCCGATCCAAATCCATTTTCTTGCACGTATATCCAATTCCGTGGCCATCGGTGGTGCAATGATAGTGTGCACAGCTCTTGTACATGAGAACGTCGATTCGAACTCTGCTCTGACCACCTACAATTTTTTTCGATGACGGTCACCTCGCTCAGTGATGGTGACACTATCGAGTATTTAGCCATGAAAAAGTTTCTCAAAATTCCGTTCGGAACCAGGATAAAACTGTAGGTCCCCATCAAACATGAAAACGCACAGCTCAGTGATTGTGAGAAGATCTCCCCAATGACTTTATTGGATTTAATGGGAAACCATTTTTTTATATCCAATTCAATTGGACTGCTATGCGTACATTGCTAGAGTACTTCATAAGAAATTGGTTTGGGCCAGTAGCTACGGAGTATTTGTCTCAGACAACGTTTCACAAACGTTTAAACCTTCTTCATTGGCAGCTTCGTCAAGCTACAAGTAAAGGGTCTCTCAGTAAGAATGCACTTTTTCATTTTAAAATAAAAACACGTTTTTTTGAGATATTTGTGATTTTTTTTATTGGATTATAAAGAATACATGTTCCGATTAAGTATGTAATAAAATATCCGTCAAGTGGCCCCCACAGCTCTGATGACAGGCCATTACTCTTTTCATGAAATTTTCCATGACTTTTTTTACAGAGATGTGGCAGTATCTGACCGATGATGCGTTGGATCTTGGATTTGAGCTCAGGAATTGTTTCTGATTTATTCGCATAAACCCGAGATTTCGCAAAACCCCAATGAAAGAAATCGAACGGCGTTAAATCTTGGTAGCCAGTTGATATCAGAATTTCTTGAGATAATTTGTTCTGGAAATCGTTGTTTCCTGTGCGATGTGGCAGGTGGTGCCATCTTGCTGAAACCACATGTCGTCCAGATCCATGTCGTCCAGTTGAGGCCACAAGAACTCCGTTATCACGTTCCTGTAGCGGATACCGTTCACAGTCACTGCAATTTCGGCCTCATCTTCAGAAAAGTAAGGCCCAATCACGCCGCCTGACCAAAATCCGCTCCAGACAGGTGCATGGATTGCATGAGGATTTTCTGAGCCCCAAATTCGACAATTTTGTGTATTCACGAAGCCATTCAGATGGAAATGAGCTTCATCGGGGAAGATGACATTTTTTTTTTGAAAAATTGGCATTGATTTTACTTTGCTCAATTACCCATTGAACAAATTGCCGGCACTTCCATAGTCTGCTGGTTTGAGCTCCTGAGTAAGCTGAATTTTGTACGCATGAAGGTGGAGGTCTTTTGTCAAAATTCGCTGCGTAAGGCTTCGTGAAATTTTAAGTTGTTGAGAACGTTGCTGAATTGATGTTTTTGGATTTTCGGCGACACTCGCGTTTACAGCAGCAATGTTTTCAAGAGACCGACCGCTACGTTGATGCACAGGAGTCTTACTGTCCTTAAACGACCAAGTTTCTTCAAATTTTTTGCCCACTCTTCGATTGGTTGACACATTAGGTGCACTTTCTGCACTTTCCGCTACGTTGATGCACAGGAGTCTTACTGTCCTTAACCGACCAAGTTTCTTCAAATTTTTTGCCCACTCTTCGAATGGTTGACACATTACGTGCACTTTCTCGACTGAAAATTCTTCAAAGTTTCCACAATTATAACGCATTGTTCTTTCGTAAAGCGCTCCATTTTTAGTAATCGAAATAAACATATGTGACAGCTGTCAAATTTCGGAGTTGTCACTTGCACAAAAAATTACACTAAATTTAAAAACTGCAATCTTTTTTTAGTACAGTCTTTCCCTTTAGTACAGTCATCACACTGTAACTGAATATTCGCAATTTCGTCCTTTTCGATATCGTCTTATTGTGACAGATTTTGTACAGTTTAAGGAAAGAAACACGACCTTATTTATCCTAAATAGTTGATTGATTCCACGTCTTCAATTAATGAACCATTAACTGTTAGTGGATTATTCCGTTCTGTGTTTCGCTTTGTCTTCTTCATATTTTGTGGGGTATGAGATATATGTAATCTGTCGATTACATATAAAGTAAGTAAAGACGTGAGTATGCTGTCGAAGTCGTAAATAATTCACGTCATCTCTCCACTTGGTGATCCTATCTCCGTACCACCATCAGTTTTTTGACGATGGAGTACCCCTGATGTTGTTGCCTCTCATTTTTTTTATTGAAGAGTACGCAATTCGGAGGTTACCTGTATTTTCCGCTTTTCGGTTGCTGATTTTAACTGTCTCTTCGACGTTGGTGTTTTGGATCATATTCGCATATTGTGCAGTCGTTCACTATTCCGAATATTGGTCCAGGATTCTCCACTAATCTCAGGTTTATTCACACATGTTTTTTCACCAAGAATGTCCATGGCAATTTATTTCAACACTCGAACAATGCCTGACCTCATATTTGACTGCACTGTGCCAAATTAGAGCGTACAGTTTGAACGCACATCATTGATATGGATGGGTCCTGGATACAGTCCATATTGTAGTCAACGATTTTGCCTGTAATAACGTTGACTGCCGCTGGACGGAGACGGAAGGTATCGCGACTAAATGCTGATGGTCGCTACCAATATTAGCATCACGTCTAGTTTCGACGTCCAGTAGGAAACCCAAAAGCATGTGGCTGACAAGTATATGGTCAATTTGATTGATGGTTTGCCTATCAGGTAATTCCCATGTTTACTTGTGTAGATGTCTATGGGGGAATTTCGTTCCGCCAATAAACAGTTGATGACGAGAACTGAAATATATGAGCCAGTCACTATTGCTATTCCTCGCAGTTCCAAGAACATGGCTTCCCATCACTCCCAATAGGTTGTTGATTTCGTTACCCACTTTGGTATTGAAATCTCTCAGAAATATTTTAATGCCACCAAATGTTAGTTGGCTACAGAATGAGCCATGGCACAGTCCTCATCAGGCTCAGTTGGTGCATATGCCTGTACCACAGAAATCCTGCGGAATTTCGAATTGAAGCTCGAAGTGATAAAGCAATGTTGTGTTATATTAGAACATTTCTAGTTCTACACGTTAACAAATCTGTTTTTTATTGGTTGTTTGGATGCAAATATAACTTGCTTGGACCTTGTCGTAAATATACTATACTTGTACCCAAACACATTGTGTTTGCTATTCAATATAACATGTTTGAGGCACAATGATTAATAGGCCATCATTTATATTTTTTAGACCCGAATGAGGAGTTTTTGTTGAAAACAGCTAAAACCAAAAACGAGGCAGATAACAAAGAGGCAACAAGGCAGGAAATCTTCAATTCATGAAAACAATGCTTGCAAACATGGACATGTTTCCTGCAATATGTTGCTGAGGCGATTATTTTTCAGCATGTAGGTGAAAGAAGAAGGCCGACTCCGTTTATACATTGCGTATTATACGTTGCGTATCATACGTTGCGTATCATACGTTGCGTATCAACGTACTTCGTTTAGGCCTAGGATACTCACATTGTAGAATTCCATAACTCGTTTAACCTGCTCGAGTATCGATTTCTGAGAGAGTGTTCTTCCATTTCAGGCACTAGTCATAAACCGTTGTTTAAAGTCAAATGTCCTAATCGAGGGGGATGCTTCTCTTTGAATTTATCGACATTTCTATTATGATTGAAACTTGAGACGAGTGATTCATTGGACAACCGCATCCGAACTTAGTGCTGGCGCTGGCAACAACCTCAAGGCAGACACACAAGTTGAGTATCAGCAACTATGTTGCTTGTTTATGTTGCCTTTTTACCTAACATGCTTCGGTGTTAGCATGATATTCAAGGTTGCTCAACCAATCCCCTTCTCACGTTAGTTACCATCAGACGAGGATCTGATGGCATTACCAGAGGATACTTAATAATATTGTCGGAAGTAATGGCCTGTTTGGGAGTTTCTCTAAGGAATCGCTACAAAGGGCTTTCGACACAATGACAAAGACCCATTCCCCGCATTCAAATACATAATGTTCTTAAATTGTGAATTTCTTCGTTAATTAGAAATGCAATCCGAGCCCCAATTTGCCAAATGTATTGCATTTAATTCCATTATTTCCCTACTCCATTTACGGTATCTGCCTTCAATCCTGACAACTTTAACGGTAACACTACAACGTTTCTTCCCATTTGGTCAGCTGTATGTTTAAAGAATTTCGAATTTATTAAATTAAATTAACTTTATTCATTCCTAGACCCGACTGAAATATGTATCTGATGTTCTACAATTACATGACCACTAAGTCCGCTGTGCAATAAAATCTGTTAATAACGAATTCAACCCCTTTAAAAATTTATTTTACCACGAGCACATCTCGACAACATTTGTGCCAGCAAAGTATCATGCCCCACAAATATTGCGAGTCTGTGTAACAAACTGTTAACCAGAGTCAATGTTCCGCTTATATACTCAAGTGGCAATACCAGTTAAACTCAAGTCTTTACCGCTTATTTAATTCACTTAGATGATTGCTGGTCGGGGTTTCCATGTCTGCCATCTCCCGGTGGTTGGTCACATTCACTGAAATTGCATAAATTTTTACTTAATTAAATCCAAAGTCAATTGCTGGTTACTTTTCTCGGTATCCAATTGAGGCAGATTCATAAATATTCTATATTTGCTTTATGATTTTCTTGAGTTTCTTCTCTTGAGTGCAATTTGTGTAAATTAATGAACTATGGTTAAGGGAATGAATGGTATGTTGATATTGTTGTACTCTACATCCAATAAAAGGATTAGAATTGTAGCGACACAACACTTAAGTTGTGAATTACAGTAGTTGAGCCAATACAAAAATTTGTCGACCTGGATAAAAAGGAAGTGCATTTCTGAAAGATCCTATGCGCAGCGAAGAATTGTGGCACAAGAATTTAACCCTTTCGGTCCGGTTTTTTATTAGCTAAATAACAATAAATATTAAAAATCTTTTTTCACATATGTAAAAAACATCAAAAATTATGATGTTTTGCATTGTCAATTTTGTCGTAAGTCCTTTAATTATCCTGGGATATATTGTACCACTCGGATTTTTAGGGCTATTCTCTTTGAATTTATCGACATTTCAATATATCCCATTAGTATCAAAACTCCGCATAAAGCCGTCAAAATTATTTATATAAAAAAATAATAAAAGTAAGGATCGGTATTAAATTCATTTTATTTTCATATTATTTAATCTTAAATTGAATAAAAAAGTTAAAAATTATACGTATAAAAACTAAAATTATAATTCATTTTATTTTTAATCATTTTAAAAATACATAGATCATATATGATAGAAAGCTTTTACTTATGATAAAGAGTAAAACATTCAATGCAGAGTGCAACGTTACAATTGGAACATATTGTTTTTGTTCTTTTTTTTGTTTTTTCATTGCGCTGTAGCTTACACAGCGCGACCTTTTTTGTGATGTAACTGGTAAATGATCACCTACGTTAATCAAATTGCGTTTACGTTTTGGTGGACGTCCGTATGATACCTTTCGTTTAGTTTGGCTTAGGGTCCTGCCAGTTTCGATCATATCATTAATATTTTGAAAAAAACTTTTTTCCACCATTTGTTGGACTTTCTATCCAAATCATAAACACCAACTCTTTGATCCGCTATGTCAACTCCAGCCATTATAGCTACATATTTTATAATAGCATCAGGGCGCTCAACAACAATTTTTTCGCCATTTTTTTTGTTTGCGTTTAGTTTTGCTTGTGGTTGGCATGTGGCAATTAGACAGAAGTAATACGTCTTTTGAATCCTTCCATCGACAAACAATTGTTCCGAGGCAATTGACCATAAATTCACTCTCATTTCTGTTTAACTTTCCATTAAATTGCGGAACGTTTTTTTTCGAGTTCGTATCACAGTTCCAACTGCCGGATAGTCAGTAAAATTTTTTAAACGAGTACTAGTAAAAAATCTATCGAAACTTATCATAACGTCTGGGTTCCGTATAGTACTACAAAGTTTTTCCACAACTCTTTCTCCTAAGGTAGATTCGGATACCACAGCGCTTTCTTCTCTTCCGCTATAAATATTTAGATCATATATAAACCCAGTTTTGGAGTCACATCTTAACCAAATTTTTATGCCGCGCTTTATTGGTTTTAGAGGTTGATATTGTTTTAATGATGACCTTCCCTTAAATTTTGTCATTGATTTATCAATAGGTTGAAATGTTGCTTCCGTTCTAACACTAGGAACAGTTTTTTTACACAAGATAACAGTTCTTCAACATAATACACTTTTGAACATCCATCTGGTTTTTTAGGATCATTGAAATACATTTTGGATATTATTAGCTGAAATCGGTCTCTTGATATTGCATTTTTTATGGCTAAGTTTCCAAGAGATGGATGTGTGCTCCAGTAATTTTGAATCCTTGGAACTTTGTTATAGCTCATGATTAGGCAACATCCTAGTACCATTAGAATCTCATGCTCATCAGTTTTTGGAATTTATTTTGTTTCTTTCCAACATTTCTAGTCTTTTATTTGTACTATCAGCAATAAATATTAAAAGCGATTTCGGAAACAATTTTTTAAAAATATCTAATTGTGTTGAACTGCGGTTAACATCAGCCAAAATTGGTCGAAAATTTGCGTCTGGTAGTGACCATAGGAATGGATTTACAAAGTTTTCACTTGAATTATTTTCATCGATTAATTCGTCATTGCCCTTCATCATTTTCTTCACTCGAGTCTGATGATTCATTTTCCGGCTCAGAGTCACTTGATTCAGTATAATCGGAATTATCGGCTTCTAAAAGCTCTGCACTTAGTTGCGACATTTTTTCCTAAATATAATACGAATGGGATATATAGGACCAACGAAAAACCCGAATGGGACAATATGTCCCAAACCAACAAAAACTAACAAAAATTTATACTTACAGAGAATAAACAAAGTTTTTCATACACAAATAATAAATTCAGCTGGTTCAAACAAATATACTAATTTTGGTTGCAACACCGATACAGCTTCCTTCTTTAATTAGCAAATGAAGTTGCCTATACGAGAGCTTCTCATCAACTGACGCTAAAATCTTATTGCAAACTCACTCAAAACTAAGTCCCGTTATTTATTTCATAAACTAAAACTCAAAAGTACCACTGGAACATTTTCAAATATGATTTGTTTACTTAAGACAACAAATAGGACTATTCAACATTCGTTGGGACGTATTATCCCAATAGGACCGAAAGGGTGAACTTATGGGTGCTTGATGTACAGAATTCTTTTGTTTTCTGACTTTTCTCTCTTCTTTCTGAACGTTTTGGATATAGTTTTTAAGGACTTACTGGTTGTACTCTATTCATGACCACTGTACATTCGGAGCAATGCTAAGTTTCAAGAGCTCTTCAAATTATACATATTTGCGAATAAACTATAGTAGTTTTAAAAACGTCGATTGTGGTATAATTCCTAGGAAATGTGGCGAACGTGTTGAAGCTATATTAGGAATGCGTATAAATCCAACTTCAATCATTTCAAGGTTAATATTAAAATGATCAAAGAGCTGATTGAATCATTAATTTCGTGCCAAACGGGACATCAAAAGTCGATTTGTTTGAAAAAATACTCCGTTTAAATCTGTTTTATACCTGTTTTAGACAGATTTCGCAACAATTTTTTACAGAGATATATGAGATATATTTTAAGTTCCCAAAAATTTTCAAATTTCTTTAACATGTGTACGCGCAAAAACACACATTTACAGCTCGTTTGGCGCAAAAGAAGTACATCGTTTGCTACTACTGATTTCTATGGTTGACCACAAAAGTTGATACTTTTTCCGTAACTAACAACCTTTTGTCGTAAATTCACAATGCCACCAACAATTTTGCAACCTTTTTCACAATAATTATTTTTTTAACCATTTTCAAATAAATAATGTACTATTAAGCGGTAGATGGAGCTGTACCTCGAATTTCATTTTCAAACCTAAAAACATCACTGAAAATTTAAACTATTTGTGTCAAAACAGTGTTGCCAACTCGTCGGAGGCAAAAAACACCACGCCGAAAGATGTGTAAAAAACACCAAAAACCACCACCGTATGGTATGAAAAAACACCGAAAAAAACACCACATAAATATTACAAACACTGACTAAAAATCCAATAAGTAAAAATTAATAACACAAAAATATTTCTATATTATTCAATTCATTTATTAGACACATAATTAACGTGTGCATTTAAAGACTTGTGTATTATGAAACGATTTCAACTGCAAAAACAAACATAAACAAAACAAACTAAAAGTAAACATAAACATAAAAGGGAAATAAGTAGTAATATCTAAAAATTTGTATTACTTATAAGAAAATTTCTTCATCAAGTGAAATGTTCTCTTCATCCGGCCATAATAAAGATTTAATATAAAATTTTGATTTCTTATAAACTTCATTCGAATTTATTTTTAAACAAATATCGGTTGGTATTTTGTAGTTAGAACAGCAAGTATTTTCTAAGTTCAGGCCATATTTTACATGAAGTAATCCATTTATTGTATTCACAGACATTCGATTTCTAACTTTGTTTTTATAAAAGTTCATAACGCTAAAAACTCTTTCAACTTCGGCATTTGAATAAGGAAATGATAATAAATTAATTACAAAATTCGTTAATTTCCGAAATGGATATTGGCTTGCAGAATCCTTAAAATTGTGAATTTCGATCCAGAACTCATCAGTTCTATCGTGGTGATTCCATTTGCAGAGTTTCATGTGCTTTAAACATTTTTCTATTTCGTCTAATTCATCTTCGTTTGAACCAAATTCTTTAATAAATGTAACGACATCTTGTTCTTTGGTAGTTAAAATAGTATCCATGCTAAATAGAGTCATTTTTTTAAGTATTTCCATATTTGACGGTAATTTGATTCTTATTTGGTTTATGACGGCTTTCGTAAATTGAATACATTCTAATTTTATTACATTTTTATCGACCTCAGAAATATTATTCTCAGTGCACGATTTTTCAAAACTGTATCCAAGATAGCAATAATTATTCAATACAAGATCAATATTTCCAGACATATAGTCAAACTCAACGTCGGGTATGATAATACTATTTGTAAGGCCTTGAAGTAGTCTATACAAATCATTAAATAACTTCATGTGATCAGCAGTTCTAGATTCAAAAGCAAGATTTACTTTTTGAATTTCTGATAAAACGGATGCCAGGTATGTCAAATATATATGATTCTTCGGATCATTGTACATGCTTCTTAATGTTGATGCTTCAAACGATTTGTCATTTACGACGTTGAAATGAGTTTTTAGTTCAAGCCACATTCCCAAAATTGATTTGACGGCCCTTTCGATAGAAAGCCATCTGGTTGCCGCCACCATCGGAATTTTATTTGGCATAGCTTCATCGGTGTTAATTACTTTATAAATTTTGGTATATAGTTTTTTTCTAATTGCTGAATAGGAAAACCAATTATGAATTTCTTTTACCAAATAGTTTAAATGCGATGGAAACGCTTCCGCAGATGCTTCTGACACCGCCAATTGTAGGGAATGGCATGCACATCTAATAAGAACTAGATTTTCTAGGCCATATTTAGTTTTAATTTGTTTGAAGAGTCCATTATTTACCCCGGTCATTGTAGCAGCATTATCTGTTCCAATCGCTACCAGCTTTCGTATATCCAAATCAAACAATTTTAAAAGCCTCTCCAAGCCTTCCAACAGATTTTCTGACTTTCCCCATTTAAATCTATAAGTCCTAAAAAGGTCGTAACAAATTCTTGCTTTTTTGGCTGTAGTATCTTACTACAACGCCCAAAAGTTTTTCTACCGATATATCGGTTCCTTAAATAGAAAATATAAAATAAGTTCAAATTGAAAATTTTTTATATAATTTATTTTATTTTAATTAGTTGCTTTTGTACCTTCGTCCAAAATAAGGCTAAAGTTTGCATCCTTTAAATCAGCTAACAAATTTTGAATAAAATGAGGCGCCAACACATTTGTAATTATATTTGCACATTTTGTGCGATGAAGTGTAAAGTTTGCTGCTTTGCTGTCGTTAAATGCGCTATTATAATATTATATTTCCCCAAGGTGGTCCATCGAAGAAAATGAACTATGAACAGCTGTATAAAGGGCTAACATCGCCTGACTAACTTGTTGCTCTGTTGGTGTTATTTCGAAGGAAAGTTGTCGTTGAATGTAACAAACGTCTTTAAAAGGTTGAGTTGTTTTTTGATGTTTTGAAGTCTTGGAATGACGAATAAGGTCCCCATACTTTGCCTTCATTTCAGATTTGCAATACATACAAATCGCTTTCGTTTCATCTGTTGATGGTTTTATCCACTTCGACAGCAAAGGATCCGATTCCCACGCCTTCCTCTATTTTTGGGAACGAGTATCCATCTTTACGAAAAAACTTGCAGCAGCACCTTCCACCGAATATTTTACGAAATGTAAAGAAAACTTCAAAATACTCATAAATGCGAATTGCGAATGAAGAAAGAAAACAAAACTAACAATGACTGCTTACACAAAGTAAATGTAAGAAAGAGCAAAGATCAAAAACAACTGAACATACACAAAAAAGTGATGTCAATAGCCCAAAAAATTTATGAGTGAAAAACACTACAAAGCGCTACGCGAAACTGATGAAAAACACCACCGTAGCGCCTTTTTTGAAAAAACACTACTTTTCAAAAACGGTGTTTTCTGAAGATGAAAAAACACCACAAGTAGTGGAAAAACACTACAATTGGCAACACTGGTCAAAAGATGTATTAAAGCACTAATCACAGTGCAAGCGACATTTTTAATAGGCGCGCTCAATGTAAGCAACAGTTTACTTCGAATCGAAATGTTTTTTATAACAGGTGATACCAGTATTACGACCAATATATCAAGACAACCATAAAATATATTTTGTTTTCCAGTTCAACACAAATGTATGTCAAGGATAAAAGTAGGACAAAAATTACAAAAACCAAATGCATTTGAATTTGATTGTTCATGTAATGACCAGAAGGAAAAGCATCATGATTCGAATGTCACAAATGTCACATCCAGATTTGTATTTTCAATATTAAAAAATTTTGAAGTATTTAATAGTGTCCAAAAAACCGGAATTTTGTGGAAACCGGTTTTCGGTTTGTTCGAAAAATCAATTTTTCAAGAAACCGGGTTTCGGTTTTTTCGAAAAATTAATTTTTCAAGAACCTGGTTATCGGTTTTTAATTTTGGCAAAAACCAGTGGAATCGGTTTTTTTGCTTTAAATTAAATTACACATGTAGAACTTACATAAATTTGTTTAATGTCCATTTCATATACTTATTCGTGTTGTAAACTCAAAATTTCACAACTGTATTTAATTAATTACGTTTCAATTTTAAATAAAAACAATATATTTAAAATTAAAATGTTCGAGCTTTAGGTATACATTAAATTATTTTATTCTTCAACATTTCTTCTTTAATAATTATGCTTATTTTGCTGACGATGCTACCCAATGGGTAGCGAAATATTGAAGAATAAAATAATTTAAAAGAGACCATCGCTAATTTTAAACATAATACGAAAGTTCGAATAAATTATCACAGTTTAAAAAATATATATCGTATCATATACCAATTGGGAATGGGTGTTTAATATAAAATTTAAAAGTTTTACTCAAATTCGCATTAAACTGATTTAAAGTCGAAAATCATATTCAAATTTGAAAAAGATTTTCATGTATGAAAGTCTTATTAAGTTTAAAATATTTACGTCCCTATTCATAAAAAGTTATGAGAGGTTTGAGAGACGGTTTACCATACAAAAAACGTCTCTCAAACCTCTCATAACTTTTTGTGAATAAGGCCGTTAGTTATCAAATAATTTTAATTTTGAAATTTGATAAAAAAATGTTTGAAAGCTTAAATAATTCTTAACTAATTTTTAATTCAAATCAAAAAATCATTTTGAAAAAAAAAATTGTTTGGATATGTCAGATAGATCATATTTCAAAATGGAAATCATGTTTCTTAATTCCAAAATTTCACTAAAATTAAAAAATCCTATCATTTATAATTATCTTTTTTAAGGATATTAACAGAAATTAAGAAAAATCCGATTAACCGACGTCAAATAACCGGTTTACGGTTTGTTCCAAAATTACGTTTTTTAAAAAACCGGCACACGGTTAATAGCAAAAAACCGGTTAACCGGTTTCCCCGGTTTTTCGGTTTTGGACACTCTAGTATTTAAACATATTTGCTATTAAAATATTCTACTGATAAAATTACGTTTTATAATGCCTCATCTAATACAAATGGTTTCAATTTTCATTGATGTTTTTAAGTTTAAAAATTAAATTCGAAGTAAAGCGCCATCTACCGCTAAGTAATGCATTATTTATTCGAACAAAGTTGTAGCTGGAGTAGAAGTAGACCTATTTCTACGACAAAGTCAAACAAAAATTGTATACAAAAAACGAAAGTTCATTATTTGAATTGCTGTGAGTCGGAACGAGAGGGGGTGATTGCCAACTCGTTCTAACACACAGAATTTCACATAATGTCTTTTCGTTTTTTTTTTTACAAAAATGTATCTCAAATTTTTCGCCGAAGTTGGTCTTTTTCTACTCCAGCAACATATTTGTTCGAATAAATAATATACTATTAAGCGGTAGATGGCGCTGTACTTCGAATTTCGTTTTCAAACTTAAAAACATCAATGAAAATTGATATCATTTGTGTTAAACGATGCATTATAAAACGTAATTTTATGCGTAGAATCTTTTAATAGAAAATATGTTTCAATACATTAACATTTTTTAATATTCAAAATGCAAACCTGGACGTGACTTTTGAGACATTTGAATCATGATGCAACTATTAGAGGTTGTGTTATAAGAACACCTTAAATGATTTGCTTTTCCTTCTGTTCATTACATGAAGAATCAAATTCAAATGTATTTGGTTTTTGTAATTTCTGGCTTACTTTTGTTCTTGACATACATTTATGTTAACTTTGACACGAAAACAAAATATATTTTATTGTTGCCTTGATATATTGGCCGTAATACTGGTATCACCTGTTAGAACAAAAATCTCGAACGCCTTGCGAACGCCTATTGAATATGTTGCTTGCATTGTAATTCCGGCTTTAAACATAATTTTGTCTGTAGAATCTTTAAATAGGAAATATGTTTATTTAGATTATCATTTTTCAATGTTGAAAATACAAGTCTGGAATAGCATTAGAATCATGATTTAAAGCTGTCATTTATTTACAACCAGGGTTCGCATTTCGTGAACATTTTTGATCGAACATGTGAAATCTCACAAAGTGTTCCAATCGCATGAAATAAGTTTTTTTTCAAAAAATCAAAAAAAATCGCTAAAGTAAAAAAATTCCTATAATTCGGAAACGGTGCGGTGCGTTCATTCGCAAAAAAATATAATATTTTTTGTTACCTCCGTGGGAGGCTGTAGCCAATACATACATGGTGTCCCATAAAATCCCATGAAAGGGGAGCTTCTCACAATCAGTGAGATGTGCGCTTTCTAGTTTTACACTCACTGATTGGGACCTACAGTTTTACACCGGTTCCGGACGGTATTTTGAGAAGCTTCGTCAAGGCTAAGTAGTCGATAGTGTCTCCATCACTAAGCGAGGTGACCGTCGTCGAAAGAAATGTAAGGTGGTCTGAACAGGGATCGTGCCCACGTTCTCATGTACAATAGCCGCGCACACTAACCGATGAACCATCGACGGCCAATGTAACTAATGGATGTCTTTAATACAACATCACGCACTTTTTAACCAAATCGTTAAATCTAAATTGTTTCGAGTAAGAAATCGGTAGAGCGCCATTATGCATATATTTCGCAAACGAAGCGTTCAATCGAAACGCTGCACAATGAATGTCTTCGGTTAGTGACTAATGTGAATACACACCGCAGTGGCTTAAAGGGCTAGACGCTGCTGACGATGATGCTTCACAAACATCGAAACGATCGTCCAGCGAATGTGAGTTCGATTGGCACCCGCGGCATTTAAATTTTTTTCACTAACCGGAGAAAACATGATCTCTTAGCCCAAAGGAAATTATAACTTTGCAAATTACGAGGATCTAAGACAACTAAATTCGAAATATAACTAATTTTTTCGGCTTGTTTTTCATAAAGTGGTCCAATTCGTATGGACTTTTTTTTTTTTAAATCGCCAAAATAAGTAATTCGCTAAAATAAAAAAATAGCTATAATCGGTATGGCACACTGGGTATGAATGCATTTTTATTCTTACTGAACTTAATCCATCTTATATTCGAAACTTTTTGGTCATTTCCGATGGTAATACCTAATTCTGAAACACAAGATGAGCGTTATCTACATGACTGGGGTAATTAAGTGATTTGTATCTTGATTAAAAACACAATACATTGTTAAATAAAAATTGTTAAATAAGAACTATGCGCAGACAGATTCAAAATCCTAGATATCGAGTCCTGTACCTGGTTTCTATAGTTCTCGAAAAATATAAAATAAGCTAGTGCGAAAAATAACAACAAACAGAAGTTGTTTTAAGCGATTCTCACTGCTCCTTACAATTTGTGTTGGAATTTAACCCTCAAAACTGTATTTTGCAAACTCCAAATTAGTTGACATACATATATTCAACTATATTTTCTTGTTGTTTTTTGATTTTTCTGTAATATTTAAGAAAAATTAGTTGGAATACATAACAAAAAAGATATAATTATTATCTTCTTCACTTAAAATATAAATATAAAAAGCCTTTTTGTACAAACAATATCAAAATCTCGCACCGTTTTAATTTGTGAGTATTTTTGACGTTTCAAATTTAAAATTTTTCGACTCCCTACTTTTTAGAAACAGTTTGTCTCGCATTTTTCCAATAAGCATGAAAAAAATGAGTACGTCACAGAAAGTTCTCGCAAAACAAATATTGTAGAAACAGTCTCATGTGAGAAGCGAGTTTTTGTACCGATTCGTAGCGTTTTTGTTTCAAATCACATGTTTCATGTGAAAACTTTGTCGATTCGGGAACTACAGAAACTGTATTCTAATCCCTAATCCAAGCTATAACGTAACACTAACTGAAGGGGAATACCAATGTACAACAAGTTTAGTTTAGTTTACAAGCATTTGTATGCCAGCAACATACAATTGCCTCATATACTTTACATACGAGTATATGGAGTAACGTCGTTAAAAATGAGGCGAATATGACCAGATATATCTTAGTCACTGCTTGGTCTTCATTTTGTCATCGTTTTTTGATGTTCCCAACATATATTTCTTGTATCATTCAGTTGTTTCCTACCATGAACCAGGTCAAACGGTTGAATACACAACATTGTTTCCCAATTATTAATGTTTATTTATAACCAATAGAAACAAAAAAAATCAGTTAAATGAATTACCAAAACATGTCATTCAACTGGCAAACAAACTAACAAATGTATCTTTTTTGAAGTCACATTTATTCAATTAGGCTTCCACATGCAGCGATTGCTCTTAATGAACCCACTGAAAGAAATTAAACCAAAGTCAATTGACTTGTGGCAGATTTCATATTTCGATGACACAAGACCATCAATCATAAAAATGTTTCTTTTTCCAAATA
This sequence comes from Phaonia tiefii, assembly GCA_963931995.1. Lineage (NCBI taxonomy): Eukaryota > Metazoa > Arthropoda > Insecta > Diptera > Muscidae > Phaonia > Phaonia tiefii. The sequence continues at coordinate 92,621,528 of OZ008367.1, forward strand.
TCAGTAATGTAGTAACGTAGTATTTCTCCTCCAGAAATTCTGTGAAAGTGTAGAACTTTTTTTTACTGACAATGAATCTCTCATGACCAACAATAATCAAATAGTCTAGATGGACATTTACTTCGACTTTATTCAATATATTTAATGTAATAAAAATAATGTCCTTATTCAATCATCGTAGGGAAAATTGAATATTCATTCGATACACGCAGGAGTTGCGAGAATAGTTGTATTGAATTTTGTTTCGGTCGCCTGAATGATGACCAATCAAATCATAATTAGAACTACAAGAAATTGTACAAGAATTGCTGGTTGGCACTCAAATGAAATATTTACATCAGTAATTTAATGTTGCAATTGAATAAATGTTCTATTATTTCGCAAATTTACAAATTTTATTAGTCCAATGAGAATTGCTTATGTTATGTACTACATGAACAAAAATGGAATAAATTTGCCGAATTAAATTCTAATCAGGGTCTAAGAATTTCTTCGAAATATTTGTTATATTGGCCACATTTGAATCGTTCTTTCGAGGGCAATTATATAAATAACTGTCAGTTTCTCATTTTGTGGAGAATTTGAAATGGAGTATATCTGCATCTCCCGCACTCATAAATGCCTTGTTCGTTTTTGTTTACCGTCCCAAATGAAAAACATAATTTCCATTTATTTTTATTCCTTATCATTGCCGACTTATGAATTTGTGGTCCTCACATAATTGCTACTTGTTTTACATGGGAATATGTTGTTGTTGCCGGTGGTGTGCTTTTAATATTTCCAACAACTCTGAGGTTATTGGACTAACTCGATGTGCTCAATGTTTTATTTCTTGCTACCGATGAAAAATGTTAAAATGTTTGCATATTTTTTTTTTCGTTTCAACCACTTGCCCACCTGTCATGCTGAATTAGGTTTTTGCTTATTAATAGACTAATTTCTTCGTCTTCATTTTGGACACGATGCAAATGTGGTGAATCGGGAGAGTACCACTTCATCAGGATTCTGATACTAAAACATAATGCTAATGTACTGAGAACCTAAACAAACATAAATATACCAAAGTATGGAAATGAAAAATGTAGACCAGGACCCACATTATATTTTTATCTGTAACCTGAGAATATCTAGTACTTGTATTATATTTTTGACTTAACTATTATTAACGCCGCATTGAGCATTGGGCACTGACCAATTACCAGTTCATTTGCAGGCTTTAAAATTAAAATACATAATTTTACATTAAATCCAATGAATGGACAGGGGAGAGCTTCTCACAGTCAGTGACTTTATGATCATTTAAAGAGGTCAAATTTAAAATGTTTGGTATGTAACTAACTAAACTTAGCAACGTTCAAACCTCGAAAATAAATTCGCTTGCAGATATGAGAAATATTAAGTTTTCAAAATTTGGAACAGAGAACCGCGGAAAATGTATTAAAAAAATAAAATAAAAAGTATATCTACGAAGCGGATCAATAAGTCCGTGACTTTTTGAATGAAAAAAACATACTCTCCTTTAAGCCCAAATACACTTAGTCCAAAGTTTCTCCAATTTTTGTATCCCTTCCAAAAAATTGGATTTTTCGAGGTCCGTAAAATTTTGTTTGATCAATAATTTCATCGTTGGAGCTAAATCTCTTTCCACCGAGCCATTTCTTTAGGTTTGGAAATAGAAAATAGTCACTGGGGGCTAAATTCGGAGAATATGAGGGATGAGGTACCAATTCATAGCCAAATTCATGGAATTTTGCCACTGAGACTACACACGTGCATTATCTTTATAAAAAATAACTTTATTCTTGGCCACATGGGGCAAATTTTTTTTAATCCTCGTTAAATCGGTCCAATAAGTTGGCATAATATTCGCCGTTTATTGTTTTTCCCTTTTGAATGTAATCGATGTGGATTATCCCGCGTGCATCCCAAAAAAACTGTTGCCATAACCTTATTGGGCGACAAACTTTCCTTGACCTTCTTCGGACCCGAGCGATGGTTCACCCGTCGAAACCCATTGTTTAGATCCATGATCCATGTTTCATCCACAGTTACAAAATGCCGCAAAAACTCCTTCGAATTGCGATTAAACAAGTGCAAATTTCAATAAAGATGAAACACGCATAATATGGAAATCTGACATTTAAGTCAGAAAAATCTCCATACTAAAAACACAAAAAGGTTATTTTTTTTGCAGAATATCCCCGACAAAAGGATGTGTCAGGCCAAGCTTTTACTTGTTTATATGCCGTTGGACCTTTCGTATGATAGTAATATTATATACATTGTTTTTAGTTACAGTACAAAATTCTTTGAAAATCTAAAACAAATAATTTTTTTTTAAAAATGGCACAATGCGCGGTATCTTATTGCTAGGCACGAAATATTTTGGGAATCATCATATATGACCTGGTCTACGGAAAGGGGGTTTAGGTGTCAAAAAATCAATTTTAACTTTTTGGTTGATTCTGATGGAAGATGAGATGCTTTTTCACGTGGTGAAAAGCAGAAAATCCTAACTTGCTTAGAAGTGTACTAAAAATGTAGAGAAAGAAGAGTAAAATTACGACAAAATATAATTTATTGGTAATGAACAAAATACATTGAATTATAAGCTATAAAGACATGATTATACAGTAGAAAACCGTATTATGGGCCAAAAATAATAATGCTGAGTAGTTTATGTATTTTTCTTTGTTGTCGTTTTCCTTGAGATCTTTTTACGTGTTGATCCTGAGGAAGATGGACCTGGTTCCTCGTCTGGTTTGAGAACATCTTCACTAGTTTTTGCCTTCCGTTTCTTCGATGGCAAATCTTTCGGCAAAATCTTTCGGTTTCATAACTGTAACATGGGGTATGTATTTGGACCATATCCGTCGAAAACTGCAATTACTCATCTTCAATTCGTCATCACTGAGTGAAGAAATGTATTTTCGATAAATTGAGGACTTCGTCTCGCTGGATGGCAGTTTCATTATCCGAAAATCCTTAAATTTTGGGAGTCGTCCGGGCAGTGGAAGAGCCATTAAATCGGCTATAGACTCGATGAACTTAACAGCTTTTTCGATGTCAGCCGGTTTAAATGACTTTGGATGTGTACTCGGTTTATTTACCAGTCCGTGTTGGCGCACTGTTACATGTACAAAAAGGAAAAACGAACGACAAACAGGTACTCTGTAGAAGGTAAATTGAATTATATGCCTCATAACTTCTGTATCCTGTCTCTGTCCATATTTCTTCCGTCCAGCAAGCTTTGCGTATACACTTTCTAGCTTTTCGTTACTCATAATTCCAGCTTCGATGTGACTTAGTATCACTAAATCAAGTTCATTTTTCGACATCTCTAAACAATTGTTCCGCGTACTCTCGATCATTTCCCGTGGTATCAGTGTATGGCATTCATTATTACAACAATCTTTTGACAGAAATTTTGGTACCAGCTCCTCCTCCTTTACATCAACAACAAACAGGTCCATGTTAACAAAAGTTTGTTCGGTATCATCTTCTGTCTGAGATACACATACTTCGTCTTCATCATCATCGCTCTCTTCATAGTTTTCATCATCGTTTTCATCATCCTTTTCATGGAAATATTGTCCGTATACGGCACTGAACTCCTCATCAACACTCATGTTTCATTTCATGCGAAATGCGAAGACGATAATCAACAGAAACAGTAAACGTCACTTCTTTAGTGTTACTTTTTTAAATGTTCCACACTAGCAACTTACACGATGAACTATAATAATATTCCGACCAACAACAACACTTACTGGACCAACAACAACACTTACTGGACGTCCGGCGCGGAGAACAATTAACGAGATAATGAGAAACTGACGAAACGAGTTGTTTACTTTTAACAGCTTTTTCACAGAAAACTAGTTTTCGCACGTCAGCTCTCTTTTCGTAGACCAGGTCACATATAACAAACCAAGGTACATTTTGAGGGGTGGACAAAATAAACTTTTTTTTGGTGAGTCGGTCTATTACACTTATATAAGTATAGACGCTGAAGAATCTGTCTTGTTTTGTTGATTGGATGCAAATATAAAGTGTATTTGAAGCTTGTCGCAAATATAATATACTTGTGTCCAAACGCATTGTGTTTGCTATTCAATATGATGCCGTGCTATAAGGCCATAGGCAATAAAGCCATATGGCCATATTTCTCATCACTTTGAGAAATAAGACCATATGGCTTTAGTACCACAGAGCAAGTGCAATAAAGCCATGATGGTATTATTTCACCTTTGATAATTGTCTATGTGCTACTTATGTAATGTATTTGATTTCTTTTATTGGCAAAAAAAAATTAATTCAGTTAACGGAAAATTTAAATATTTACATACATATGTATTTTCTTTTCTACAATAATTAACAATATATAAATGTGGCATCCGTAATGATGGCACGACAAATAGGACTCAATGTATGCGTTCCGTTTTTCTCAGCTCTTCCTTTTATTTGTTGGTAGCATGGCTCACAAACTTTAAAATGCTTGCATGGATCAAACAGTATTTGTCTGTCGTTTTCGCAACAAACAATACATGACAGATAATGTTGCTGTTGCATTTCTGCGTCAGTGCCTTCTTCTTCGCTGCTATTTGCATCTGATTCAATGTCGTCAGCGCTGTCAATTGTATTTATAAAATCTTCCTCAAGCATACAGTTCTTCATTTTGGAGAATTGTGCGAGTACAGTACTCAGGGTTATTTTCTTCTCCCTTAAAAGTCGATATCGATTTTGTATGAAAATACTTCGCTTTTTTCCGTAAGAACTTCTGGCAGTGTATACAGATGTGCATCCGGAAATTGCTTTAAGGAAATCACTTGATTTGGTCGCTTCTAAATGCATAAGAAATGCAGAAGAATTCAAGAAATCCGAAAAAATTACCACGCTTTGGAAGCTTCCTACGGGGCGCAAGCGGACAGCCGCGGGCGGGCGCCCCTCCTCCCTCGCTTGATCCATATCTCTTCAACGGTTGACTCTGACAACTCATTCTTTACGTGGACAATATGCAATTTTAACAATGGATTGTACGGGTATGGCGTTATTTCCACTTCGATTGTTAAACTCATATGGTGTTATTACACTCTCGTGTTGGTAATAAAGTCATATGATCTCATTTCTCAAAGTGATGAGAAATATGGCCATATGGCTTTATTGCCTATGGCCTTATAGCACGGCATCATTCAATATTACATGTTTCAAACACAATTATTAATACGTTATAATATATGTGTTTGCGACCCAAATATATCTTTGTTTGTGATAAAAATATAGCTGTGTTTGTTGCACTGTTTATGGTCTCTCGAGAGAATAAAGGAAGGACAACGAGAGAGTCTGTCTTGTAAGTATGTATCTGAATTTTTGCATTAGTCTCTCAGTCAGTGATTCATAAGTATTCCTGGACGTGCGTGTAAATTGCAGATGAAGTCAGTGTTTCTGATTTTGGCTGATGTATTGGACAGAGGATATCAAAAGACCTTGATTAGTGAAAAAAGAATCAACGAAGGCTCGGACGGTTGAATGGTTTGTGATGTTGCTTTGGTTTTTGTGTAAGTGATTGGTATACATTAATGAGTGCTACCACAGTGAGAAACGATTTTGAGTGCAGAAACTGGAAAGGGCAACAACGTGAAGCTCTTTGTCTCTCCGAGCCTTTACTGAGAAAGTCGGAACGGCGGACCATTTGTTAAATAAGTATAGTAAACAAACCACAAGTAATTAATCCACGCTTGGCTTGCATGAACTAGATTTATATGTGTACCAACGCATAGTGATAAGCAACGGGTAGTTGAAACCTTCTGACAACAAAAACGTGAGAGACCACAAGGAAAGAAGGACGTAGAAGCGAAAGAGCAGTAGATTCTTATTTCAAGCAAAAGAAAACAATTAATGCAAGTAAATGTAAATGCAAGTAAAAAAATTTTAATTATTTATAAATTCGGATTTATAGTGATAAAATTAATTATAACAAATAATAAATATGCATTGAAATCAGAGAATAATTCGTCTCTAAATATTATTATGGTTGGGGAGAAATACGCATATGTTTCCACGTAAGTATATGCCGGTTTGGGGGAAACACGCAAATGCGTCCACGTAAGTATATGGATGAAGAACGCATATGTTTCCACGTAAATCACATATGTTTGCCAGTAAAAATGATACTGATTGCATTTAAGTACAAGTAAGTTTGGGACTTGCAAACATATGAATGTTTGAAGTGTGTTCTAAACATATACATGGCTTCTGCAGAATATGTTAGAGACGCCGTTATTTTTCAGCGCGTATATGTTGCCAATTGTTGCCAATTGCTACGCTTCGCATAGTGACGGCGACACTATCTAGTATGTAGCCATGAAAAAGCTTAACCAAAATACCTTTCGGAATTGGTGTAAACCTGTAGATACCAATCAATGAGTGTAGAAATAGAACGCGCACAGCTCACTGTTTGTGGGAAGCTCCCCCAATCCCTTGATGGGATGTAGTGGGAAAATATTTTTTCAACACAAATTGAAAAGTATACCTAGACCCGGCAAAACAAAATTTGTATGGCCAATTATATAGGGAATATACCAAAACATCGACCGATTGTTACCATTTTCTATAGGCTTCGTCCTTGGTACAAATCTGAGGAAACTACCAACTTTGTCCACATCGAGTCATCTTTGCAATTTGTACTTTGATTACAAGCTTTCATAGTCAGTAGACAGACGGTCATAGTTTAATCGATTCAGAAAATGAGTCTGAACTGATTGGCTTAAGTTTTGGTGGGTGTATCAGTAATATTTCTGGATGTTACAAGCATTACGAATCAAGCACGAACTGCTAATACACTGTACTATTGCGGTCGTGTAGGGTTTACAAAATGTTTGACTCTACTGGGATTTATGACGGGTTCAAATCCAACATGAGTTTGTCACCGGCGGCGGCTGGAAAATTTTAGAGTCGTCGGCGGCGGCTGAAGTTTGTATTTTGTGAAGGAAAATATTGTTCAATTTTATTATTAGTCTTATGCTAATGCTTCACTATTATTATAGCATTCTAAATCTTGTTGTGCAGGTTATTACCAATAAATAAACAAACTCATCTCATTTCAGTGCTCGAGCGCATTTGGAAAAGCTGTGGTTTCTTTTAGATAGCATTAGGTTCAAGGTTGTTGTCAAAGGTTACTTTTACTTACTTTACTTTGCTTCTTTCTTTCTTTCAGAAATCTTTGTTGTCAAAGTTTTCCTATAGAAATGTTTGTTGTCCACCTCTTCTTATAAAAACTTTATTTTCGGAGCCATATTTTCAAAAACTTTGTTATAAAAGTTTTTTTTTTTATCATAAACTGTGATGTGGAAAAAATATTTCACTAAAGAAAACTTTAAAAATTTGTCCCATATGGAAGTATATAATAATATAACCAGTTTTTGTTTCAGCGGCTTCACTCCGCCGGCTCGTGACCTTTCGACAAGTATTTCTGCTCGGAAACTCCAGTATTATAGTCAGATGTGCTATGGCATGCTTTTCGTTTCTCATAAACGCTAAGCTTATTTTCCGCGAAATAATTCGTCTACAAAATCAAGCAGTCTCAAAATTACGTTTGTAGGGAACAAATTTTTAGTTTCCTTCTGCCTATCTTCATCAATATTCCTTTTTAAAAAAATTTCGTATTCGGGCAACTTTTTTTGTGAATATCTTTTTCTTTGTTAATAATCCTGACATTTGTTTAACGAAAACAATCAGGCACAGTTGTTGAGTAGTCTTGCCAGTCCGTGTGCTTTCCTAAATGTCTATTATTCTAACAAAAACCAATCAGGTATAATGTAGAAAATGTATTCTAACATTGTATGCTTGTAGTATAAACTTCTCATACATTAACATATCGTCGGTACTACGGCAAAACCGTCTATATCACATTTTTGAATTTTTTGACTTTTCGACTTCTTCAAGCGTGTTATGTCAAGTACTATAAGATGGCAAAAGCGTCTATATCCACGCATATGTATTCATTGAGTTATGCCGTATTTAGCGTCTAAATACCTGATACCAATTCGTCGTTTAAGCAGAACCGTCTATATCACCGTTTCATCGTTTCACTAATCATTTTCACTAATTATTTTCAGAATTTCATTTATTGCAATATAAACTATGTCTAAAAAATATGCCGAAGAACTTATTGCGGAGTTTAACTTCTCAGAAACGGAGGAATTATCATCTGATGCCGAACTTTCAACTGATGCCGAATCGACAGACGTCGAATCAGCGGTCGATACGACTAGAAACGAAGATGCTAATGATACGGCAGTGAGTAGCGTTTTCTGACATATTGGCATTATTAGCTGAAATCTCAATTTTATTCAGGAAAACGAAAAACCTGGAACCAGCAGCAATACCCGTTGGCGGCAAACAAATCCCAAGAAGCACACACGTAAAACAATCAAAATGGCTCGGAATTCCGGAAAGCCTTACAACGGTCATACCGGAAAAAGTTATGCCGCCAAGAAAGTTAAGCCCATAGTAAATCCGCACCACAACGACAAATATTTGTGTTGCAAATTCGATGACGATAGCCGCCAAATGTTATTCGACAGTTTCTGGAGCCATGGCGAGAACTATAAAGCTAAAACAGAGTTCCTTTTACGATTCCCGGACAAAGTCAAAGCTAAAAGACCCAGAAAAGTACATCAATGAAAGAGTCATGCATGCGCACGAACACGGGGATGAAGCCAAATCTTTTCACCATAAAGATGCGAGAGGATCACACGCTCCGGATAATAAAACGAAACCAGAAGTTTTGACAGCAATACGCAACCATATTGAGTCTTTCCCAAAAGCCCCGTCTCATTATTGTCGGAAAGACAGCAAGCGTGAATACCTAGACGACCCGAAGCTCAGTATTTCAAAAATGCATCGTCTATTTATGGAAGCAAAACCAAACGTTCCATGTGCCAAAAAAAGACAAGTGTTCAAATTGTTGCAAATTCGCGAATACGCCTTCGACAGATCCTGAATATGAAAAGGTTAAAGAAGAACATGAAAGCCATATTCGCCGAAAAGACCTTTCTCGCGCGGCCATGCATCGTGGCGTAGAAGCAGCCAAATCGGATTCAACGCTACTAGTTGCTACAATGGATTTGCAATCTGTTATCCAAATACCCTATGCCGACGAAAGTCAAGTTTACTACAAAAGGAAACTGTGTTTCTACAACTTGACTTTTTACGTCGAAAACGACAAAACTGGATATTGTTTTGTTTGGAGCGAGGTAGACGGTGGACCTGGCAGCTCTGAAATAGGCTCGTGTCTCAAGAAGTTTTTAGATGGTAAATACACACACTTTTTGCAAAGTTTGCTATACATAATGTAATTAGTTGCTAATTTTCAGATCAAGTGCAGCATGGTCGAAAAAACGTGAAAATTTGGTCTGATAATTGTGGAGGGCAGAATCACAATAAGTACCTTCTGGCAATGCACATGTAGGTGATCAAGTCGTTGCCTTTTGATTCGATCGAACACAACTATTTAGAAACTGTCACACTCAAATGAATGTCGACTCCATGCATTCGGCGATTGAAAGGGCCGCAAAACACATATCAATCTACACCCCAAATGAATGGTGTAACGTTATCAAAAAAGCTCGAGCCGAGAACAAAAAAACGAAGACGACACCGTACAAAGTCATTCGTATGCAACACAACGATTTCATCGATTTGAAGGACGCATATTTGATGAATCGATCAACGACGGACACTGACAATGAAAAAATTGGATGGCTCAAAGTCAAACGTATTCGCTTTGAGAAAAATACAGTTGGCACAATCAAATTCAAATCTTCGCATGATGACAATGATTGGAAGGTATTTTGTTGCCCAACTTATTTAATTTTTAAAAGATTCGAAAAACAGTCTGCCAGTGTGTTGAAATATTTAGCTTTCAGTGTGTGTTGGTACTAGGGATATTTGATCACATACGAAAATTTCAAACAGGAGTTTGTGTATATTTGATTGATGGCCTGCCGAGGGTACCAGACACACAAGTTTCGCATCTGATGACGAACTTGTTACGGAGTTCGAAACTTGTTATGCTAGTGAGCGTGCGTTCCTGAATCGTTTATTATTCGAACAAAACTCAACCATTTTTCACATAGTCAAATTTTTCTGACCGTGCTATATAATGCAACAACATTTAACGTCCCTTTAAATTTAATTAAAATTTTTTTTTATATAAACACAGTATTTCATATAACTGCGGGTGTACAGAGAGCCGATGTAACGATGTAAAAAAGTAAAGGCTAATCACAGATTTGCTAGAACTACACTGAAAGAAAAACGTACATGGAAATGAAAAATTTGCGCATTGACCCGATATAAAAGTTCATCAACTTTGAACCTATACCACATTTCATGGGATAATGAATAAAACCTCAATTGTTCTTCAGATTCGCCTACCAATTTAAAGTAACGGAAGCATCAATTTAATGTAAACTTCTCCAAATGTAATGCATGTTATTCATTGAGTTGATGTAAAGTGTACATTTGTAAAATGTACTTGTTTGCTCATATTTATGAAATTAACTGATCAATTTTATGGAAATTATGCGCTACTTGCATGAAAACATGTTATTAACATGATGATTTTTTACATTCAATTGATATCAATTATGCTCTAAAATTTTCTTAATCACCACCATCGGTGGTGCAATAATAGTGTGCGCAGCTCTTGTGTATGAGAACGTGGGTTCGATCCCTGCTCTGCCCACCTTAAATTTCATTCGACGGCGGTCACCTCGCTTAGTGACGGCGACACTTTCGAGTAGTTAGCCAAGAAAAAGCTTCTCAAAATACCGTTCGGAACCGGATTAAAATTGTAGGTCCCAATCAGTGAGTGTAAAACTAGGACGCGCACAGCTCACTGGTTTGTGAGAAGCTCTCCCTAATCATTTCATGGGATGTAACGGGAGACTATTTTTTTTTTAAATTACGTCAACTGAAAGTTCAGCGTGTCTACTTCACTCCTCCCTTTTTAATTCAATAGGGAGCATTGAGAAGAAACATTGTACTTGAGAGCCCGAAAATGGGACAGTGTACTGCAAATTAATGTTAATACTATTTGTTTATTTATAGTTGTAAATATATATTGTCCAATAAATAATCATTTAAAAAAAAAAAAAAAAAAAAAAAAAAACTTAGGTTTAGGAATTTAAGAGCTGTTCATAGATATATTTTTGTTTACTCAGTTCCACTTGTCATACGGCGTATAAATAACAGTTCAAAATTTTTGTTTAATATTCACAATACAACTGAAGAAAAAAGTACAAAAATATAATACATTTGATTTTGACAAGTTCTGCCCACAATAACATGAAAAAAACAAGTGTTCTATTGCTACCACCTGGAATAGATACATCAATAAACGACGTAACCAGAGTAGACAGGCGATCGAAATTAGAGCCGTCTGCTCTGCCGCCCACTCTTTTTCCCAAGCATACGCGGTCGTCGATTGGGTAGGCTCCATACAGCAACGGATAAAGTGCGTCAAACAATTCTTTAATATAATTTATACGTAATTGCATAGAAAATCCTACAAAATATAATCATCGCGGTTTGACATATAAGTTTACAAAAATTCATTAAAATGATGTAAGGAAATTCTTCGACCGGTGGTTATTTGAAGGAACTATTTCATTACATCAATGGCATTTTACATCAATTTAATGTAGAAATATTGGTGAAAAACCTTTTAAAAATACCATTCGAAACCGGTGTAAAACTGTAGGTCCCAATCAGTGAGTATAAATCTAAAATGCGTACATCTCACTGATTGTCAGAAGTTCTTTCCAATCGCTTCATGCGTTGTTATGGGCCACCATTTTTTTATTGGTGAAACTGTTTCAGTGTGAAACTGTTTCAATTATTTTTTCAGTGTAGGAGTTATTCAGTGTAAGTAAATAGGCTATAATAATATCATAAATTCTTGAATTGACGGATAACACAATACTGGAAGAATCCATTTTGTATTGAGATTATTTTTACTGACATCCTCTACAGTTTGGTCCGCTTCAACTCAGTGAGTGGGCTTTTCACATCCTTCTTATATGTTAAAGCAATTCATATTCGCCGCTGTTGTCATTCCCATAATGGGTACTCGCCATTTGAAATATATGGATTTATATTATATTAAGGTGATAAAGAAATAGATAATGGGAAAACGCAGAAAGACTACAATTAATTTTCCAGCAACTCTGCTTTACTTTATGCCATTAAAACGAACCATACAATTTCGTTATATATACTATATATTTTCTTACACGTACATATTTTATGTTGACAACTAGAGAATAAGCGTTTATTTAATATCACAGGAAACGTTAGAAAATATAACCTTTAAGATAAGAAAAGACAGCAGAAAAAAAATTTGGTTTAGCAGATGTCTAGACATAATTCATTCCGATGACAACTTTCAGTTAAGATTATAAGTTAATGCCAAAGTTCATTTAGACAGAATAAAATACTTTTCTATAGACTTTTCTCGGTTTGGCATAATTGTCTATTTAAATTATAAACTTTTGTAGGAACGTAGATGAATAATATGTCTTGGACATAATTTCAATAATAATAATTTCATAAGAGCATTTGTGTTAACCAGTGGTAAAATAAGTCAGAAACATATCGCACCTGTTCCAGAAAAGTGTAACAACTCAAAATTTGAACATTTTCAGTAGAGACGAAAAACTGTTTACGTTAATATTGATGATATATTACAAGAAAAAAATATGTTATTGCAAGAAATTATCATTAAAAAGAATATAACCGTTGCTTTCATTTTTATTTGTAAAATAGTTGTAGAAAAATAACAAGTTTTTGGGTTATTACTCTTTTCCTGAAATTTGTTTATATACATAGTGGTATTATTTTGAATTGTCCCTATTTAACTGAAAACTCTCACTGGAATTAATAAACATATACAACCGTTATAAATTGTAAAAAGGCAAAACTAAAAATATTACTCTTTATATGATAAACCAACGAACCGATTTGCTTATAAACACTTGGAGACAACTAAAAATGAAACTTTTCAGTTGAGTCTAATGCATTAAACACATAGACGACAGCAAGCTGCACGACGACTGACTTCAAATGTCGTTGGCGACATTTGTCGTTGTGTAGCCACCTTTTTAAATATTTTGAAAACGGCAGCTACAGCGTAAACAGCTGATATTATTTTGTTTTTGTCCCAAATCATACAAAAGTGTGCGGTTGCGTACTTCTTCTATTAGTTGTTCATCGACGTCCATATTTTTTACCTAAAATATATTAATACACATAAATAAAATAAATTAAACAAAAATAATTAAAAACTTACCAAATTCAACAAATGCCAACCAACACAATAAAAAAAATTTTAATATGCACAGCTGTTTGTTGGAGCAATGTATTTTTCAGTGATGCCAATATGACGTTTATTAGACACACAAACAAACGATTTATGTTCTACAAAATAATTTATTGAAAAGAGTATTTGTTTTTGTAATTTATTTACACGAAGTACATGCATATGTTTTATTTTCATTATAGTTTGTTTATTAATGAGTGGATTAGAATACATTCCGAAGAGGCAGGAAATATTTAAAAGGCGAAGACCGGCTACACAAGAAATCTTTATATAGCGAAATTATATTTTAGCATACCAAGAAGAAATAAAAATACATTCCGTTTTTCACTGAATATGTGTGTTTTTTTTTTACAAAACGTGAAAAATTGAACGCGAGTTTGGTTTTGTGCACCTTGAACGCGCATAGTACAACAATAATTTTTTCTGGGCAGAAAATTTTTCAATTCAGAATTATTTGTTTCAACTACGCTATCCACCAAAAAAAATTTGAAGGCCGGCTGATAAAACATTTAATATATCCCAAAATGTTTGACACAAATTTTCAGTTTTTAGTTAAACGCCTTTAATCTCCAAATTATTACAACTATTTTAGTGCATTACCAACACTGTATCTGATATTGTCGCCTTTCAAAATAGAAATTAGTTTATATTGGCGATAACTGCAACGGTCGTTATGCCGTCGTGCTGCTGTGACGCCGTCAAAGTAATCATTTTCATATAAACGTGTGTGTTTTAATTTTGACAAGTTGTCGCTCGTAGCTTGCTGTCGTCTATGTGTTTAATGCATAAAGAAGTTATTCTGAAAACAAAAAGAGAGCCATAACGGTTTTTTTGACTAAAGAGGAGACAAAACAATGGATGATTTTTACAGTGGGTAGAGATGTTGTTACACTTTTGTGGAACAGGTGGGTGCGATATATATTGCCCATTAAACATGTAAGTATATTGTTAACACCGAGGTAAAGGTTTGCAATTAACAAAACTAAAAAACAGAAGTTTTTCAACGGATTTACATTAATTCTTGTCCTACGAATCGAACTGCTTCATTAGTTGCTTAGCCTATAAAGATAGTTTCATATATTTTTTTTTTTTGGAACAAGTTTATACGATACATATGCCGCATTTTGTCGAGAACGCCTCATCCGATTTTGTTTAAACAAATTTTGAAAAATTAAGAATTAGAATACCTTTAATCGACTTATATTCTACTTCTCAACATAATTAACATTTTCGCAGTTATAAATAAATTTATGAAGAAACAAAATTACTTTTTGCTTACAAAATTTGTATTTTTAAAATTATGAAAAATCCAAAACGCAAAAAAGTGTCGAGTTTTATTACTTTCACGGAATGAGACTTGGGTCATGAAAATCGATGACCGTGTTTCACTTTTATTCACAATTAAGTGAAGGTATGTATCTTATTTTGACAAGAATATTGATTTTTTGTTTCAATGAATTTGAATAATCATACTGAATGAACTTCAACGTGTACAAAATTCTTTGGAAAAAACGTTGATAACTTTTTCATGATTCTCAGAATTAAGGTTAGTTATTTTTTATAATTGCATTCTCGTGAATGTTGTTCATATCCCGTCAGGAAATGGGGCTAGTTCAGAAACAGTATCATAGCTAGTTCCAAAGTAAACAACACTAGTTCCGACCCAATATACCTTCAATGGTATTTAACTGGCGAATTTAACATGGGCTTGTCATTGGAGGAAACCAATTCACTTCCCTCTCCATTACTCTCTACCAATTACTTCTATAGATCTGCCATACCAACTGCAGAACTCTAGTTCTTAATAATTGACTACGTACCTACTTCTTCTGGACTGTTCCATCAGTCTAAATTAACACAAATTTTTAATTAATATTAGTTTTTTTATTTTAAAACTATGCTGTAACCGAAATGTTTTCATTGCATATATATGGATGGGAGTGTTTGAAAGAGTATTTGTGTGCTAGTACCGTTAGTTTTCGTTTTGGTTGCTGCTCTTTCGCAATGATCGAAATCAAAATTGCCAGTTGAGCTAATTTGTTTAATATATAGTGGACTATTTCTTGGTAGGTATTATTAAATTCATTGTAAGGGGAGTTAGGCATCAATTAATTAATTACTTTTTTTTCAGTTGTAATCAATTTGGTCGATGGGACTGGGTCAACTGAGGAACAACTCCGAAAGGCTTTGTACCTTCAGAAGGAGCCATACTTGAAAAACTCCAGATGCAATAAAACCAAAAATGAAAAGGAAGACAGGAAAACCAAAAATGAAAAGGAAGACAGCAACAACATCAATTGTGAATTATTAAAAATGAATAAATAAATGAAAACTAACTAATAATAACTAATATAATATAATATAAAAATTGAACTTCAAATTATATTAAAGCTAATACCTGTGTTAGGGTTGGCAAAGTAAGTAGAGCTGGTTCCCTAGTAAGTACTTATTTCAACTGGTACGAACTAGTGCCCAGTACTAGAGGGTAGTGATTAGTGACAGTTGATTACTTTAAAACTGGCGGGATATCCGTTCCGTTCCGTATTACATGGTTTCTGCAAACCGGGGTCCGAGTCCAATGGTTGACAAATTTTTACAATGAAGTGTATGGTATAATTAGGGTAGCATATTTTTAAAGTTGCAACTCGTTCATCTTCTTGTTTCCAACAAATAGAAGTCCATTGTGGTAAATATTCTGGTCGCACATTAAGCTGTATTGAAAGTCAAAAAGTACCTCAAACTTTTTTGATTTCGATACACATTTGTGTGGAACTTCAATAAAAGCCTTCTATAAGTAACAAGCATCAAGATCAATGATCAAATTTTGATTTTTGTTTTTAAAATGAAAATTGTTTAGCATTGACACCAACTTTATCGCCCTGATTGTGGTTACACACTATATTGTAAAGGTTTTTCCTTGAGCTACATATACATTTAAATGTAAAGAAGATTTACGAAATGAAATATATCGCATGAAAGTTTTCTACAGTTTATTACATTTTGCCCTTATCCTGTATTTAAAAAACATCATTAAAGCTAATTTGAAAATTTACATTCATTTAGGCATTTTTGTGTTTTTACAGGTTAGTATTGTAATTCTTTGTTGCAATAGTTCGCGTAATTACATAGTCCTTTTTGGACGTTTTGGTCAAATAGTTCTCCACCGCTTTGGGAAATTTTGACCCATAAATTCAGAGTAAGGGTTAAATAAATTTTGATTTCTCGATTAACAAAGTTTTCCCGATCAGGATTTGAGTCACGGCTCATTGATTGGATGGCATAGCGTTTATACGAACAATAACAGTACTATAGACACATTTCTTCTGATAACACAGTGCAACACGAAAAAAAATAACCATATACGGACACCACTACGTGATAAAAGACTAAAAAAAAAAGACCCGCGTTTCCCAATTTTTCCCAAAGTCATGCATTTTTTTTTTATGGGCCGCCAAAGATTTGGGGCCTCGGTATCATTTTCGTAAAAATGTGATCATTTTCTCAGGCTCATATCTTGCAAACCGTTCAGAATTTCG
This sequence comes from Phaonia tiefii, assembly GCA_963931995.1. NCBI lineage: Eukaryota > Metazoa > Arthropoda > Insecta > Diptera > Muscidae > Phaonia > Phaonia tiefii. The sequence continues at coordinate 92,638,448 of OZ008367.1, forward strand.
ATTTACTCTCTGAGGCAAAGTTGTAGCTCTTGTCATAAAGAACAAAAATTGCGAACAAATAAAATCAAAAAAACTTCACCTTCCAGAACTTAAAAAAATTCGATTTTTTTTACCTTTTTTCCCGTGTTCAGGTCCATAGGTAGCAAACCGTTCAAAATTCAAGGAAACAATCAACTACAAAAATTTACCTAAGATCTCAATAAACAAATTTCTAGAACATATAAACTTCCTAGAGATGATTCTTAACACTGTTTAGGTAGCACGCAAAAGTGAAAAATTTGCCGAAAATTTTTTAATTTAATTTTTTTTACCTTTTTCTCCTGTTCAGGTCCATAGATAGCAAAAAATGAAATATGCCTGGCCAGAACCATGTGTTTGTCCAAGGGTTAACACCGTTTAGGTAGCGCTTAGGTATCACGCGATCATGCACCGACAGCAGCAGCACAGGCAATGCAGTAAGCTCAGCACTCGCAACAAGGGACGCAGCACACAATATAAAAGCGGCACGACGCTCACATCGAGGCATTACACAGCGCGACGTCAACGAGAGCTCAGCGGTGAAAGTTATAAAGTGAAAGTGAAAGTAAAAAAAGTGAAAGTGCTACAGTATAATTCGCACACAACATTGGCAACTGACAATTTCAATATGCAGTGTGAAAATATTGATTTATTTTGCTACGTTTGCGGTCATCAAACCAGAAAAAAAACATCTATGAGATTTCAGAAGGAAAAGAATCTTTTAACTAGTGAATTCAAAAGAGCATATACATTGTTTTTCGACGAAATGGACTTGACCGGTGAAAATTACACACTTAATACAGTGTGTCGCCAATGTTATAACAATCTCATGGCATGGTTGAGTGGAGGCAGAGGTACTATGAAGTATTGTAATCCGATAAACTGGATTAATCGCCCAGGTGATCATGATGAAACCAGTTGCTATGCATGCGTAAATTACACATGTCGTCTAAATCGACATTCTGAGAAGAACAAAATTTATAAAGCAACTGCAACAGCCACACTACCAGTGCTTGCACCTGAAAATTTTGTATCACCAAGGCCGCCAACTCCAGATCGTACTACAGAATTTACAGCAATGAGTGCAGCAAGTGGTGTTCCATTTGATACCGATTATGAGCCCCAACAGGGAAGAGATGGACCACAACTAATAACACAAATGGAAATGGATTTCATTGTGGCCATATTGGGATTATCGCAGCGACTTGCAATATTTTTGACAGCTTTTTTAAAGCAAAGAAAACTCACACATGCTAATGTTAACTCTACGGCGTACCGCAAACGACAAGCTGAATTTCAGATGCTCTACACTCTAAATGATGACAAATTAAAAAATTTTCGGCAAATTTTTCACTTTTGCGTGCTACCTAAACAGTGTTAAGAATCATCTCTAGGAAGTTTATATGTTCTAGAAATTTGTTTATTGAGATCTTAGGTAAATTTTTGTAGTTGATTGTTTCCTTGAATTTTGAACGGTTTGCTACCTATGGACCTGAACACGGGAAAAAGGTAAAAAAAATCGAATTTTTTTTAAGTTTTTTGCTATTTTGATCTGGAAGGTGAAGTTTTTTTGATTTTATATGTTCGCAATTTTTGTTCTTTATGACAAGAGCTATTCTGAACGGTTTGCAAGATATGAGCCTGAGAAAATGATCACATTTTTACGAAAATGATACCGAGGCCCCAAATCTTTGGCGGCCCATAAAAAAAAAAGTGCATAATTTTGGGAAAAATTGGGAAACGCGGGTCTTTTTTTTTTAGTCTTTTATCACGTAGTGGTGTCCGTATATGGTTATTTTGCCATGACTTAAAAAATTACACACAGTGTAATTGTTAATTTTTTCTGATATACTTTTTTGTGTTCTGTGGAACCAGTAATGGAATGGAATGTCATTATACAGTAAGTTGTTCTTGAACATATGAAGTTCCCAACAGGTTCTAAAAATGGTTCCTGGGATTTGGAAATGATAGTTCAGGCGCAGCAACGAAATTACAATTTTGGCATATCCATCAATTTTTCTAATACAGGTATGGAACTAATATAAGTATATGGTACAATAGTTTTTTGGATATTTTTTCTAAGAATTATTGTATATTAATTTCCAGTTCAAATTTGGTTGGCCGATACGTTTAAATTTAATTCCAATTTTATTTACTGATTCTGATTTGTTACTGCAAGTCGTTTGATTGATCTTTTATAACGTTCTGATAAAACTGGTCGTCTTCCAGATGTTTGTATAGAATGAATAGTAGCTTGCGTGCATTCATTTACGTTTCCACATGTGCTCATATAAAGGGTATTTCAATAAGAGCGCGACAAAGGTTTTTAAATAAAACAAAACCGGTTTTAGATACCAATGAAATTCTTTATTCCTGTGAAAGTGCGTTCGATGCCATTATGTATGGAACTAGATTCCTTTTGCATGGCCACCACGGGCACGCTTGCAGAAGTCCAGACGCTGAACCCAATTTCGGCGGATACTGCTGCAAATTTCACGTTCGATATTCGTACGAAGTTCATCAATCGTCGCTGGCTTGTTGGCATAGACCATAGACTTGACGTAGCCCCACAGGAAATAATTTATCGGCGTCAAATCGCACGACCGAGGCGGCCAATCGACTGGGCCATTTCGTGAGATAACACGTTCGCCAAACTTGGTTTCCAATAAATTGATTGTGGCATTCGCTGTGTGGCTTGTGGCGCCGTCCTGTTGGAACCACATGTCCTCCAAGTCCATATTATCCAATTGGGGCCAAAAATATTCGGTTATCATTGAACGGTAGCGATTCGCATTCACAGTAATGTGCCGGTCTTGATCATCACGGAAGAAGTACGGCCCAATGACGCCGCCGGCCCATAAACCGCACCAAACCGTAATTTTTTCGGGATGCAATGATGACTCATGGATTACGTGTGCATTGCTGTCGGACCAATAACGCATATTTTGCTTATTGACGAAGCCATTCAGCCAGAAATGAGCCTCATCGCTGAAGATGATTTTCCGATGAAAATCCGAATCCGAATCAAGCGGTCAAGCGGTTTCAGTTCTTGTGTCAATTTGATCTGGTAAGGATGTAGTCCAAGATCTTTTCACAAAATTCGCCACAACGACGTCACAGAGATGCCCAACGCTTGAGAACGACGTGTGAGAGACACATTTGGGCTTTCTTGAACTGATCCCTCAGCGGCAGCAATATTCTCGACACTACGGGCACTTCTTTGTCTCACTGGCACGGGAACATTTTGTACTGTGCCTGTGGATTAAAATTTTTCCATTAGACGCTCAATTGTTGATCTGGTAGAACGATTATGACGACCATAAATTGGACGTAGCGCTCTTAAAGTTGATGCCACTGACTCCAAATTTCGGTAGTAAATTTTAATAATTTCGATTCGTTGTTGGCTCGTATATCTTTCCGTGATGAAATGGCAAACCTTACTGAAGAGAAATGTTAAAAGAGCGGGAAAAAATATGGCGTCGTTTGCTGTCCCTATCGATTTACTTTTGTAGCGTCTCCGTTGAAAAACCCTTTATTACTTATATAAGTATATTCGAATATTTGGGTACAAATTCTGAATTGAAAAATGTTTTGCCCAGAAAAAATTATTGTTGTACTATGCGCGTTCAAGGTGCACAAAACCAAACTCGCGTTCAATTTTTCACGTTTTGTAAAAAAAACACACATATTCAGTGAAAAACTGAATGTATTTTTATTTCTTCTTGGTATGCTAAAATATAATTTCGATATACAAAGATTTCTTGTGTAGCCGGTCTTCGTCCGGGGGTATGCCAAAATATGGCTTCGCCTTTTAAATATTTCCTGCCTCTTCGGAATGTATTCTAATCCACTCATTAATAAACAAACTATAATGAAAATAAAACATATGCATGTACTTCGTGTAAAGAAATTACAAAAACAAATACTCTTTTCAATAAATTATTTTGTAGAACATAAATCGTTTGTTTGTGTGTCTAATAAACGTCATATTGGCATCACTGAAAAATACATTGCTCCAGCAAACAGCTGTGTATATTACAATTTTTTTCATTGTGTTGGTTGGCATTTGTTGAATTTGATAAGTTTTTGATTATCTTCGATTGCTTCTTTGACGTAATTTATGGGCTTCGTACACTAAATCCGGAATATGTACTACTTTAGCAATATTAATTATAGAATTTACTATATTTCCACTCATGTTTTCTAAAACTTATTAAAATTCTGTCAAAAAAACAATATCAGCTGTTTACGCTGTAGCTGCCGTTTTCAAAACAGTCGTCGTGCAGCTTGCTGTCGTCTATGCGTTTAATGCAGTGGTCACCGTCCATAGACCCCAGGGGCCGAACACGATCGGCTTTTTACACGTACACAACACGAACGTCAACAAAAAGCATATCAAAGAGCGTATGAGAGAAGAAAATTTCATTCAGTAGCACATTAGCTTTCAACGAAGAATGGTCATGCCGCTTTGTTCTGGATTCAGTACAAATACACCAATACATTCACATTTGATTAGTATTCTCTTTTTGGTGACCACTGGTTTAATGCATGAAGCGCCTCGTTTTTCTGCTCTCTCTCTTACTCTCTTTGTTGAATATTTCAAAACACGAGAAGTTTTCTGATGGTGTTACTATAGGTCTGTTTGAGAACGTGATAATTTGTACAATTTATCACATTTCTTACTTGATAGTGTTCGTTTACTCGATAAAATCAACAACGAGAGAGCCAGAGAGTGAATATTTTTGACAGTTGAATGATAGAGAACTTGCAAGTTTTTACTGGAGAAATTTTTGCCAGTAAGAATTATCAAGTACGAACATATGTTTTTAAACAGCTGTTTTATTTAAATAAACAAAACTTTGAAAACAAAGAAGAAATTTAACAATGGCAGAGGTAAGTAAGAAAATACATTTGTTGGAACATTTTAATAGAATTTGTTAATAAACTAGATTCCCAACAAAGTGCAGTGTTAACAAGTCAACAAATTACTCTGAACATAGGGAAAACAATGAAACGAAAAGCAAAAAAGAAAACATGAATCAGCTGTTTACAAACAAATGTTGATTACTTGATACTTTTTACTGGATGTCGTTCGTTTACTTTTTGCGATATTTTTTACTTAGAGAGTAAAATCAGCCTTACTCTCCCAGTAAAAGTTACTTGATATTTTTTACTGGAAAAGTTCTCAAACAGACCTTATGTCTATCTATAAAATTCCACATTTTTGTTTGCCGTTTTGCTTGTATGGCCAATGAATTTTTTATGAAGATGTATATTGATAATTTTACATACAAAAATAAACCTCACTAACAACTAGGGATGCCAGATGGGATTGATTTTAGAAAATCCCGGGATTCGGGATTTTCGAAATCCCGATCCCGAAATCTCGGAATTTTCCGGGATCCTGGGATTTTTCGGGATTCTATTTTTAAATTTTTATGGGAACAGGTATATTTTGATAAGTCGCTTAGTTATCGAATTATCGGTTGTTGATATTTAGAAACACAAAAATTATTTTAAAATCGCCCGATTTTTAGAATATTTTTTTTGTACTTTTTTCAAACAAACACAAAAATTATTTTAAAAAAAATTTTAAATTTTTGTTTGAGAAACGTAAACATCCGATAACTCGATAACTAAGCGACTTATCGAAAAATGCTACATTATTTTTTGAGTTTGTTATGACTTGTTTTATACAAAAAAGTGATATCAATGGCTTTACACGGAACGTTACTGGAAAAAGTATCCGAAATGTCAGTGTCCATAACTACGAAACTATGCATTTGCCCCGATTTTGTTATTATACTTTCTTTGCTGAAAATAACATGTTCTACCCGACGCAATAAATTTTGTAATTTTTGGAGAGTAAGCCGTATAATAGACATACATATGCCATAATTAACTTACGTTAAAATTAAAGCCTTTTTGCACAATTTGCATTTTGCTTGAGGTGCACCTTTCGACTCTTCAAACAAATAACACCACACTAAACTTTTGTCGTTGTTTTTAGTTTTATGTTCTTCAAAATTAATATAATCCCGAAAAATCCCGGGATTTATTTATTAAAATCCCGGAATTCGGAATTCATCAATCCCGAAAAATCTCAAGATTTTCCGTTTGGCATCCCTACTAACTACGTAATTAACTCCAATTAAATAACTTTTTGATACCAATGTTTTTGTCTTGTTGAATATGACTTGATATCAATAACGATGTAGAAGAAGGCAGTCACAATTTCTCTTCACTCGAATACCAACATACAAATCGAGTGAAACCTTAATAATTCTCTTACTCTTACTCACTTGATTGAATATTTCAATACACAATCTGCGTTTTGATAGTGTTATTGTTTATAACTATACATTTTCCAACCGCGTTGAAATAAAATTACATAAACTATGTAAAAAGTATGAAATAACCAAGATATGTCGCGAGAGAGAAATGCGATTGAGTGAATTGTTACCACTTTTTGGTTCTCTTTTACGAGGGTTGCCAAAATGCGTAAATCTGGTCGCACATCTTATTAATTTTGTATATACTCAAACAAGACATATGGGCATTTCCACAGAAAGGTCAACCTTTTGTCAGATCACGTCACCTTCGATAATTACTTATGTATGGTTTAGGACCAGTTAGTTTGATTGTCTTCTTTTCTTTTACTAAATATGTAGTTACTTACATTCTGTATTTAGGAAAATAATATAAAACAATCGAACCACATGGTCCTAAAATATAAGCAATTAACGAGGGTGACGTGATGTGACATAGGGTGGCACTTTCTCTGGAAATGCAAATATGTAGGTTATGGATTTTAAGACCATCGACCGAAATTATACTCATTTTGTTAAAAAATCGTACAATAATTCCGTAAAATAATTTAAGCCCTTTTGGCGTACATTTTGGAACACGATTTTTTGCCGATTTAAAAATTTGACACAAATAGCAACGCTGAACCTAATGTAGTGTCATTGACATATCAAAACATCTCCATCTTCAAATTTGGAAATGAATAATATTTGTTTGGGGATTTTCCGGTATAACTAAACGTGATTTGGTGATTCCAGGCAGAAAAAACTGATAGCGCTGATCGTGACGACGAATTCGACAAAGAATCCGTTCTCTGATAAGTAGCCATTAAAAAGGATCTGAAATTATGACCATTTGAAGCCAGCTAAAAACTGTAGATCCCGTGCAATTAGTGTTAGATGTTTCCCCAATTCACTAATTGAGGGATTGACAATTATCGCCAATCATCAATTTAAAACGAAACGTTACGTTTTGTCAATATTTTTATAATATATGTTATTCTACATAATACAATTTTTTAAATAAATGTACTTAATTACACACTCACCTTTTACTTCTCTTACTGTAACGCCACCTAACACCTCAAATCACAGCTTCCATTTTACCACTATTTAAACACACACACGCCCGCCCCTCTTGTTCTTTCGATTACTTTCTCACTCACTGAGCAACACACAAAATCAAAATAAACACTTGGTTGTTATTGTTTTCTCCTAATGAACTGTTTGTTTACATTAGGAACTTTTTCATATTCACCACGATCTTATTTTTTGTGTACAGATAGACATTCACATTAAAATCACACTTGTTTCATGAAAACTATTAAAAAAATGTTCATGTTCCTATAAAATTAACGTTTCACTACAGTTTACTCCAAAAATTAGAACCATTTTATCACTTTATAGCCAAGTCAATTTACTTTGAAGTAGCGGTTGGCATTTAACAACCGACTTAAAAGAGATGAAAACGCAAACTAATTCTATTTTGTAGGAGTGCATGTTTAGAGTTGCCATCTACTTTGAATATGGTAAGGTGAAGGTTAAATAATTTTTGTTAGATAAAATGTAGTAAATCAGATATTGTCAGTTGCATGATTAAACTGGTTAGGTTGTATTACAAATGACCTAAAACAAATTAAATTATATTTTACAACAAAAAGTGATGTTATTAAATTTTTGATGTGTTAACATCTATACGCGCGCCTCTAGGGCAGTAAACTATAAATTTAATACATACGCAAGTGTTAGGTTTGTAAGAGTAAATCATCGTTTGTTTGTTCGTTGCTTGGCAGTCGGTATTGAAAGTGATTATTGGGCGATTTTCATATAATTTTCCCACGCGATTTTCTCCGGAAATTCATAGCCGATTTTATTAATTTTTGGATTAAAAAGCTAGTGCGGGTTTCGACGAAGAGTTTAGGCCAAAAATTAAGGCGATCCGATATCGGCGAGCCGAGATTTAAGTGTTTTAATTTGGAGCATTAATTTCGAGTAATATTAAAAAAGTATTTTATGTTGATCTTCGGTTATATCGTACGAATATAACAATGTATGTATGTATGTACAAGTGTCTGTTGCTTTGCATTCTTTGACTTTTGTGGGAATAAAAAAAAAAGTATTGAGCAAGAAGCAAGAATATAATGACACATGTGCTTGCATTGGGTCTTTAAATAATTTTAAGTATTAATATTATTTAACTGTAACGTCATCATATGATTGAACGCTGTTTTTTATTTTCCAATGTAACATTTACGAATGTGTTCATAGAAATCGAACAGGTACCGTGTAGCAAAAAGGTGTTAACACATCGCCCGTGAGTTCGAACACTCATTGATTTTTTTTTCAGTTAATGTGTGATTTATTTTTGTCTGAAATATGGAACAAATAAAAATAATTTGGGGCAAAATTGCCGAATACCCAGCGGGTCTCAAAACCCCCTGTAAACAGAGTAAAACACAAAAATTAAAAAAAAAATGTTGTTGGGCGTCACAGTGTCCAAACATTCCTTGTTTATAAAATGTCTCAAATATGAGGAAAAAATAAAATTAAATTTTTATTGCTTAGTTATCGGGCATCGGAATATAAACTTTCGTAAAACTGACCGTATTTTGTAGAATATGTACCTTAAAATATGTCGAAAAAATTAAATAAAATTTATTGGTATGACATATTTAATAGAATAACTTAAGTTAAGTTATACATATAAGAAATGATTTGATAACTCGTTTTGTTGTTGACTTATCGAAATCAAAAACGATGCACTAAAGTAGAAAAAAATTATGTACTAAAGTAGACAGTCCAAAATTCTCTTCATTCGAATGCCATCAAACAAAACGAGTGAAGACTTAATTACTCTCTGCTCTCTTTCTTACTCTCGTCATTGAATATTTCAATACACGAGCAGCTTTATGATAGTGTTTTTGTATATAACCTTACAAATTCCAACCATGCTGAAGTTAAATTACATAAACTCTTTCGTCTTTTATACGATGACTTACGACCCTGGGACATTGTGTTCATTCTCTTTTGCTAACCCTTTGTAAGTTCAGACGACGACTTTCTGTATACAACTATGCGTGACTCTTTGTGACGTATTTTCTGTTAATCTTCCTTTTTTTCTATTCATAATAATTTCAAATTCAACATTTTAAAAAATTAATGAACAATGGCTGATAAAATTGCAATTGTATTGTTTTAATTTATTAGGAAATTGCTTCAAAACAATTTTCCACCACTTTTTATATACTGTTGCTTTACCGCCATGTCAAAACACGAAAGAGTTGAAAGAGAAATATCAAAATGCCCCCTCTATTTCCAATTCGTGACTCTTATCAGGGGGATTCTATGGCACAGCTGACCGAAAAGGTACTAGACCGATGATGGAGAATGAGAGAGCAAAGAAGACAGGAAGTAATATTAAATAGTGTTTATTTATACTAATGGCAGCTAAATGAAGTTTTATGTTGTTTGTATGGAACGAAAATACGCATTCCCTTTGATTTCTGTCCGTTTTATGTTCAACGAAAGTATAAAATTGGTAAAATTCAGCAGCAAAGAAAACTCTATGAAATGGTCTACTACCTCGTCGTCATGAAGAGGCATCGAAGAGAGTAATGGAAACTCTTTAGTATTACTCTATGCTCTTATGCTACCCATCTTTCATCTCTTCCTCCCATACCGTTAAGAATCGGAAGTCGTGACTCGTGTCCCAGGGTCGTAAGTCATCGTATAAAAGACGAATATGTAAAAAGTATGAAATACTTCTGGTCGTCTACTTCTTCATCGTCTTTATCGAAATGTAGAATTTCAGATAAAAAAAAATATATTCTCACATTCAAAGCTTCTTGAAAAAACAATTATTTTGTAACAACATTTTGTTTCAAAAATTGTTATCGATAACGTATTTTTGAAAATATTTATAAAATATGTTAACGAACCATACTAGTGTTAGCGTGACCCAGGGATTACATCGAGGCGGTCTTAGCACATTAATCGGCTCGACAGATTTTTAAGGTGAGTTCCCGGCCTGCTCACGGCTGAAAATCGGAACTGCTTCGGTGTTTATGATAAGCATAGCTTGACGGCGAGTTGTTTTCAGTTTCTACAACTTTCTTCCAATTGGAGTTTGGGAGGTCAAGCTCCTGTGAATACTACGTACAGTAGGACTTTATTGTCGAACGCAAGCTCATTGATCGGTTTTCAGATATCTTGCTAAAAGAAACCAACGATGAGGCCAACAAGACAGTGGTGGAAAGCGACCTAATTGCAAATGTTGAAGCTACTACCGATAAACTGTGAAATACTGTAACGCTGCTTCTGTGGCTCTTGTGTTCCATATACAAAAATATGGACCCACTGTACGACAAACCCCTATGAATTGGTGGACTGAATACCCCTGATAAGAAGCTTATCGTTTTCCAAGGTATAGGCACGACAAGAACGTATCCAGAATTATTGAAATGGACGGCAAAGCTACAGTGAACCTATTCTCTTTCAAAAAGGTCATGGGAGGACGATTGGGACAGGTCCCGGAAATATTTATTTTACTTTACGGCATTGCCATTTGATGACCGGTGCTGAAATAATACACTTACATATATAAGTCCGCTGACATAGATCCATAGAATGGCAATATTGTGAATAACGACGGCCTTTCGCACAACAACTACCGAGGGTTTGGGGGATAGTCGTCACCTGTTACCATAAGATTTAGTGGGCAGGAAAATGACAACAACGTCTGTAATCCGTCTACGACCTTCTACACTAAATATCAACAGTCGCGGGTCGTTTTTAAGATTCAAATTCCAGACACGCAGTACTGGAAGAGATACGTACCAGGGTATATAAAGGATTTAGGCTTCTACATTATGACTTCAAACTAGATGAGAAAGTCGGATTTGGTGTCCATTTTTAGTAATAATTTCAATTGCTTTCGTATGAAATATCTTTGACATAACAACCCTGATATTGCTTCCGAAATTTTCGCACGGACCTCAGTACCAAGCGAGTGAAAAGTGAAGTTTTTTATACACGTACTTCTTTATGGGAACGAAAATTTCATAAATGCTGAATTCGGGGCTTAAAGAGGTAGGTCGAGGTTATCAGACTATTGTAGTGTTTTTCGGACAGAATTTATGGCTTTTGGGGAAGTTGCTCTTTGGCTGGCACGCATTTTCATCACCGCCTGGTATAACAACATTTACTATGACAGTCACTATTCTGGAAAATCTCTGCAATCTGTATTGTGGACTTCAAAATCTGCCCACAACTGTCTCGCATAAATGAGATAGCTCAGCAATTTGATATCTACCTTATGCGGGTTCCCTTTCCCGTTTAGACCACCGCATATATTTTTCGATCACGTTAATTAGCCATGGAAATGCTTGTCAAAAACCCGTTCGGAGCTGGTGTAAACTTAAGATTCTAATCAAAGACTACAACAGCTATTTTTCAACCTATATTGCTTTACGGTATTGTCGTTTGGTGGACTGAATTGAACAGACACTTTTCGTCCTGTGTTGTGTGTAGGATGTTACAGAAATTCAGAGAGCTAGGCTAAATGGTCTAAGAATCATTTTAAAGAGCAAAAATTTGTTGTTCAGGGCTGACTCTATCTCTCTCTTGGAACATGGGAATGGGGTACTCGAATCATATGGTTTGAACGCACATCAACTGCAATAGGTCAATTTATAGGTACAACGGCAGGAACAGAACATGACCGTCCCGTGGCATCACAACGGTCCTCTTTATACAAAGAGTGCCAATAGTGACGACCATTACTTTCTAACTTAATATAGCGGAGTTTTGAAGTATTTGCGTACTAAAAAATTGTTATTGCATTTGATAGCATCATTCTATGACTACATTCTAAGTAGAAATACGGTTCACTATGCTATGAAAATATTTTATTTAAAAAATTAATAATAATAACTATGAACTGGTTCCATAGCTGTTATAAATAAATTTCATTGACTGTGTGATGATTTTCTTAGATTCTATGAAATTTTCAGTTTCTATAAAACGTTGGTAGTGCAATTCTAGTGTGAACGGTTCTTATACATGAAAACGTGTGCACGATCTCTGCTAAAACCACCTTACATTTCTTTCACCTCGGTCACCCAGCCATGGAAAAGCTTTTCAAAAAATTGTTCGGAATCGGTATAAAACTGTTGGTCCCACTCAGTGAGTGTACACCTAGAAGGCAAGCAGGTTATCAGAAGCTCTACCAAGTCCCTTCATGAGTTGTAATGGGAAACAATTTTTTTTCTTTTATAATAACTGTGGAAATCGAAAAATGGGACAAGATGGGACAAGGTTTTACCCTAATTCCGGTACGAGGAATCGACCCGCATCGTTAGTTTTTTGAGTTACAATTACGGTTTCATAGAAAATGTATATAGGATATAGGACGTACTGTTTTCAGAGAGTACTTTTTGTTCAACCTTTGTACCTTTTTTTGTTAGGCTTTGGTTCAAAACCGAATTAAACAAAATTTTTTTGTCCAAAAATTTTTTTCAGTGTAGAAAAAAAGAAAATTCTGTGAAAGTGATAATTAAGGGGAAGTTGATATTGAACATGAAGATTAGTGAATAAATATTAGTTGTATGGGGAAAGGTTTTCTCTTATTTGGTGAAAGAATGTGATTTACTGGAAATTTGTCAACGAAGAATTAAAAAAGTCGGAAAATTACCTGGTTCTAGAGGTAAGCTATGTTCCCAAAAGTTAAAGCCCAAAACGTTTGGAACAACTTTGTGAAAGAAAGTTTACCGGTACAACCAACCAAATAGAAGTGAGTTGCTATCAAAGTGAGTCAAAATCGAAAAATCAAAATAAAAATATCCACTCATTTGGTTAAAAGAAAAATAAAAAAAATTTTATGAAACTGTAATTGTAACTCAAAAAACTAATGATACAGTTCGATGCCTCGTTCTCGAATTAGGGTAAAACCATCCTCACCGGTATTGTCTACGCAAATGTTTGCCAAAAACTATCACATTGTAATAAATTAGTTTCATTGAGCCAATGAAATATTTCTTTGTCAGAAAGTTAATGAAGGAATACGTAATATTTATTAACGATTTCGTAATATTTATTAACAACATTTGTTCTTTGTACGGGAACTAAACGTACAAAGTAGTTTTTCATTCCATTGTATACAGAGATTGTGTACCACAATCAGTGAGTTATGGTCTTTTCATTTCCGGACTTACTAATTGAAACTAGTGTTCAAAAAATGAAACTTTTTAAAACCCCGGTTTTCGGGATGTTCGAAAAATCAAATTTTCAGACAGCCGGTATTCTACCTTTGAATATGGCATAAACCGGTTAAAATCGTTTTTTCTGTTTTGTTTTAAACTGAATTACAGGTGTACCACTTACAGTGGATTGACTTACCGACCGTTTCGTATATTTATTCGTGTTTTTCAAAACTTTATAACTGTATTTGAATTTGACAATTAATTATAACTATATTTGAATTAAAATTAAAGTTATATTCCAATTTTGAATACATGTTTAATATAATAAAAATTTAAACTTTTTTATTTTAGTTGTTAATTTAACCCTCTGCAACTGACGTCGTAGTCTGACAGACATCGCAAAGCAAAATTTCGTGAACCTTCGTAAACTTCGAAGTTAGGATCCTTTCAAAAACCTTTTTAAAAAACGTCTTTGATTTCAAATTTTAATCCTATGTTAGTTGGCAAGCTATTGACTGTTATAACTAAATAAGACCAAGAAGGCACCAGGCAGAATCTTCAACATAAGAAATCAGTTTAAAAATTAGGTCTGGTAGACCCCACGACAGTTTTATGGTTAAAATTAGAGCACGTCAGCTGCAGAGGGTTTAAAAAAATAAAAACCTTAAAATGTAAAACTTTTATTGAAATTCACATTCAAACTTATTCAAATTTGAAAATCACATTTTTATTTGAAACAGATTTTCATGTATCAAAATCTTATTCAGTTGTGAAATTAATTCATATAGAAATAAAGATTTTGATATTTGAAAAAATTGTTTGTATAGTTTATTTAATTCGTATTCAAATTATAAAATCATTTTAAATCATCGTTTGATCGTCCAAAATCATCGTCCTATTTAGAATGTTTTCACGCCATAAAATCATATTTGAACATAAGCATCATGTTTTAGTTATTCGACAATTTCATTAAAATTTGAAACTAGTAGAAATTTGTATTCAATTTGTAAATGTTGTAAAGGATATTTAATACAAATTGAGTAAAAACCGGTTAAGTGACGGCAAATAACCGGTTTTTAGCTTCTTCAAAAATTAGGGTTTCGGGGTAATCGAGTTTTCGGTATCGGCTATGGACACTAGGGTGCCCCAAAAAAATTTCTTCTCCGATTTTCATGTTAGCTCAAGCGTAATTGGAATGCTTATAGGGTAAAGGATTTTTGAGATTTTTTTCAGATTTTTCGGAAGCGGTTTAGAGGCCGCAAAAGTCGAATTTTCCCAAAAAATCGGGTTTCGTCATCATTCACAAATCTTATTCTAAATCTAGGATTAACATATTTTATTATTTTTTTCAGGGCGTTTTTTGAATTTTACTCAAAACTTAGTCAATAACAACGATTTTCTTAGTTTGCAAGATAACATTTTAAATAAAATCGTCCACACTTTACTTGTATATGCATAAACCGACAGTTTCGACAATGATTTTGCTCAATAAGGTACCATGTATTAATTTTTTTCGAAAATTTTGTAAATAACGCTTTAAAAGTTTAAAAATTTCTAAGAAAATTTAAAAAAATTATGTTGTACATTAAAAGATTGTAAAAAAAATTTTTTAATTTGCACTTGCTGTTCCAGAGTTATACAATTTGAAAGCTTTTTACCCATTGTGTGAAACTTATTATAAACTGTTTGCCATTTATACATCGGATTTGCTATAAACATTGCATTAATGAAAAAATCAGTAAATTACATGCAGAAAAAAACGGATCCAGCAATATATTGCAGGAACCATATATATGTTTGCACGCATTGTTTTCATATACACAGAATTCATCTAATATGATATCTAAAATTACAAATAAAATTGTTGAATTGTAATATAAATTCATACCTCCAAAACTCTAAGCAGCTTATACCTCATCCCAAAAAAAAAATAAAAATACAAATATTTTGTTTTGCTTAAAAATCCTTTATAGGGGATTTTGCGATGCAGTTGTATGTTCTGCAATAAATACTGAAAATCGGTTTCAGAAGTTGTGAAGTTTATGTAACTGTTAGCGAAAGCCATACCACGTTCTGCGACATCATTTACCACTTGGCAGTTGTTGAACTTTGTGCTTTGCTTCGTGAAATAATTCGTTGGTTTCCCATATTTCTGGATTTGTTTGGGGAAAATCAATAGAAACGTTGCAGTCTTCAAAAAAGTTCAAAAGAGTTTATCATTAATGCAATGTTTAAAGCACATCCGATGCAAGAGTGGCAGAGTTTATAATATTTTTAATTTCATATAATGGGTATAGAACTTTAAAGGGGCACAACTCAGAAACAGTAACCGAAAATTAATTTTTTTTATAAAATTGTTTGGGATTTATCAGCCATTTCAACTGCATCATTAGTTTTTTTTTTAATTTTTAAAAAAAATTTAAAAAGTTGTAATGCGTTATTTACAGAGTTTGTAAAAAATTTAGGAAAAAAATTAATATTGGTACCTTATTGAGCAAAATCATTGCCAAAACTGGTGGTTTATGCGTATACAAGTAAAGTTTGGACATCTTACTTTAAATATGTTGACTTAAAAATAAGGAAAATCGTGGTTATTGAACAAGTTTTAAGTAAAATTCAAAAAACGTCCGAAAACTCAGATTTTAGAAAATTTTACTCGTGAGACCTCTAAATCTCTTCTAAAAAAACCTGAAAATAATCTCGAAAATTCTTTCCCCTATAAGCTTTCAAATAAAGCTGGAGCAAAAACAAATTTTTATTGATAGGACACCCTAATGGACACTCTAATGGCCAGTTCGAATTCAGATTCTTTATTGATACTTAATTTACAAAGTAATTTGATCTACAGGAATAACATCAACTGCTTCACTCGGTGGGAAAACTCCTCTTAGCTTGAAATCACTCGTCTTGATTGACAACAGTCTTCCGGGGGCACTTATGTTGGCTTAACACTCTTCTGGGGGCACTTATCTTGGCTTAATACTATTCTGGGGGCGCTTATCTTGGCTTAGCACTCTTCTGGGGCAGGCTGGTTGATTCGGGATGATCGGGCACTTAGTGCGTCGCACCTACGGCTTTTCGGATTCACTGCGTAGATCGGTATCGGATATGCGGGATGCTGGCTCGGTATGTGCTTTACATGTCCGGTTAGAACAGTTCGGTATTGGTTATCGTCGGGTGAGTTACATAGGAACAGTGAGCCGAAGCCCCTGTGTAGGAACAGTGAGCCGAAACTCCTGTGTAGGAACAGTGAGCCGAAGCCCCTGTGTAGGAACAGTCAGCCGAAGCCCCTGTGTAGGAACAGTGAGCCGAAGCCCCTGTGTAGAAACAGTGAGCCGAAGCTCCTGTGTAGGAACAGTGAGCCGAAACTCCTGTGTAGGAACAGTGAGCCGAAGCTCCTGTGTAGGAACAGTGAGCCGAAACTCCTGTGTAGCAAATGTATTTTCACCGTCTTTACTAAAGAACGGATCCCAAAATGTGCTCCTGTCCTTTGCAGAACTAGAGCCCCAGGCAAAATGCTATAATCTTGTCTGGTTGTTCGCTCGGAAGCGACGACTTGAGTCTAGTCAACCTCAACACTAAGTACCATTGCTGTAGTGACGCAAATGAGAATTGCATCCAACCACTCATTCTCGTGTGGACATTAAAACTAGTTCGCTGCTAATATGTACACAACGTCGACAGAGCTTGTGTGTTGTCAGTGAGTGTGATTGTTCGCGGTGGTTGGTGCGACTGATGGATGTTGTGTATGCTTAGGTGACGGGTCGACCAGGGATGTATGCGGGTGGGAATGGCGGTGAGTGTTTGGTATTATGTACGGACGGATCATGACGTCACGTTACAGTAGTTAACTATCGGATTACTTAATCTTAATTCTAAGTTAATTAGAGGTTAACTTTGCATTTTGTTTTTCTGTGGTGAGTTAATGTAATAGCGTAGACAGACGACAGCGTTAATTTGAATTAAAAGCTCACTAATGTGAATTAACATTTTGCCCTGACAGACGACAGTTTTTGCATTTAGTAAACAGCTGTTTGTTTGTAAACAACTGTTTGTTTGTCAAGTAATTTTTTGGACTTTTATATCAGATGCAGAACCTCCGCATCTCCATCACACCACACGCTTCGCTTCTTTACCTTGGAAATCTTAAAATGGAAAAAATGCGTTTCGATTTTAAATATTTCTCATTTTTTTGCAAAAAAACAATTAAAATAACTCACCTTTGCTGACTTTGAATCTATTTTCAATTGACGATAGCAAACAATATGACAACAGCTGATTCAAGATGTATCAAATACATGGTACTAGCAGGTGGTGTTGTTGCAATAACATCCACTTCAGCGGTGTCAAGCATCGGTACATAAAATCAACAAAGCAAACAACAAACACAAGAAAGTTCCACTTCCACTGTGTTCCGGCTATCACCTCTATGTATAGATACATCTTGAGCTGATTGATTGTCGACGGCGTTGCCATATTGAAATACCTAAATGCAGTATAAATGCACTCTGATTTCATGCATTTACGCCAAAGCTAATACACATTGGGACGGGGATAATTCACAAGATAATTTGAATTAAAACTGCTAATGCAAATTAACACTATCGTCTGTCTACGCTATAAGTCGCCATATTGTCAACTAATATGGCAACTCTTGTATTCTAATTGGGAAAAACGTGTGTTTTGGGATAAATACCAAAACAACAAAGGGGAACAACAAAATGGTATTATGAAAAATAAGAAATAGATGCATAAAATCGAAGTCATTTTAACAAAAATGTGTAAAAAACTATATAGCCGCAACAATTTAACAATCTAGACTCAAGGTATGTGTACAAATACGCAAATCTGAAACATGTATTTTATACAATTTTCATTTCTCACTTTGACAGTCAGTAATTTGATTGTCAAAATAATATGGTTCTGACTATTAGTTAACCAACCAACATTGGGTGGTTAAATCATAGTTAAACAATGACTAAAAAACACAATTCGATGTTTAACCACAATTTAACTAAGAAACGAAGATCACCACTGACTGAAAAACTGGCCATAACTGGAACTCATAATTTTAAAAATATTAAAAAAGGTTATGCTTTAAGATTGTTTTTGTGGCTAGTTAGTATCGTATTTATAGTTAGTGAATCAATTTACGAGATACTGCATGTATTTGTAAAATTGATTTTCTTTTGTTAAAAATGTTGTTGAAAATTTAAGGCTTGTTTTGAAACCAAAACAAAACGCATTTTAAATAATAGCACTTTTTTTTTGCCTTGAGTGACGTCATCTCAAACATATATATATAACCTTGATTGATGTGTATGAGTTACGTTCGCATATTGAGTGATATCAACTGAAATCTCAAAAGTACTCATGGTACGAGTATCAAGCTACTGGAGATTTCGTTTCTGACAAAAACCAAAATATTTTTTTATCCCAATAAAAATGTCATTTAGCTTTCGTTTGTGAAAAGTGCAAACCTTTGAAATATTTTTTCGCTTTCTCTCCTACGAACACTGAACTGTCTTGGGAGGGGTGTGGGAATATATCGTTTTATACTGTACGTTTCTGTACGTATGCACTTTGCAGGAAATGCAATAACTACTCTTATATATGGATAGAGTATATCAATATGTCTCCATTCAGATGTGTACGTGTGTTGGCGTATCAGTGCAATTTTCAATTCATATTTTCCTGCCAAATGATAATTATTATAAGTCAATATGTACATGAAATGAATTGCAAGTAAATGCGTATGTTTGCACATTTACTGCGTGTGTTATTTTTCCAAGCGACATTTATTTTACTGAAGATACAGTTGTCCAAAAAATAAAATTCCTTTAAAATTATAATCTGTAAAGATAAGTGTATAGATTTTAGATTTGATCTGCTCAGGGGTTCCTGGCGACAAATTGTATGGAGTTTTTATAGGAAGCATGGTAGAAATATAATGGTAGATGCAGTACGACAACAAATACAACAAGCCAAAAACAACAGGCATTTTGTTTTTGCTCAGGGTCTGTGTTGTGTCAAGTCAGCTGATAGAAAAATGATGAAAATGTAAATAAATTTGCAAAAAGTGTCATTTAGAAAATGATTGAGTGTTATTTGATATATTGAAATTGTTTAAGTGTGAAAATTAAAACGTTTCTATGTAATTTTTGCAGAAAAATATTTCAAAAACAGCAGTTGCTGCCGACCGGGGGTTGCAAACAAACAAATGTAAACAAACTTTGACATAAGAGAAAACCTTACTCACACTCAGCCCAGAAAAAAGTTCAAATCAGCTGGGCTAGTGCTTCTACCATTTCTTTGTACCATGATAGGAAGTCATTAAAAATTAAACTCGTTAAATTAACAAATTTTTTTAAAATTATATCATTCTCTTCAAATAACGTATTTGAATTATTTAATTTTCAGATAAAGTTTAACAAATATGTGTTCACAAAACGTTGCAGCAGGATTTTTGAAAAAATAAATCATCTATCGTAAAAATTATGTTCTTTTATATGCTCGACAAGATACGATATTTGAATCTCTGTTGGTCAGAAGAAACAAAAATTTTTGCAAAATTTCGAACAAGTATCGCAAACAATATTGACGTTCCCATAAGGCAAGGATTGAGGGGTATCAAAGAATGTTTCCGTGTATCCTAATACTTATAAATATTTGTATATCGACATAGTGACGGCGACACTATCGAGTATCTAGCCATGAAAAAGCTTCTCACATTACCGTTCGGAATCGGTGTAAAACTGTAGGTCCCAATCAGTGAGTGAAAACTGGAAAGCGAACAGCTCAGTGATTGTGAGAAGTTCTCCCCAGTCCCATCATGGGATGTAATGGGAAACCATTTATTTATTTTTTATATCGACATCGAAGCATTTATACGAATCAATCTGGAGCGATTCAGTAAGATATTAATCACGGTATAAAAACAAAGCCTTACAGGGAAAGAAAAACTTTACATCAAATCGATGATAAATTGTTCATCAATTGTTCTTCATTGAATTGACGACAAATTTCATCAATTCAATGAAAAGTTCTTCAACCTTCAGCTTCATTGAATTTATGATCTTTTTTGCATCAATCTTTATCATTGGAGTTTGGAAATAGTAAGTGGGATAGATTCAAAGTGTGGATGTAGTATTGAAGACTATTGTAGTAGAAAATTTAAAATGCATACAAAATATAAAATAAATGGTCATATTGGCTACTCATTAACAAACAATTTAAATAAAATGATTACCAATTTACATAAAATTTATGACAAACTAACATCAAATTGATGACAACCTAACATCTTATTGATTAAAATGTACTGCAAATTGATGAAGAATTTATACGAAAATTGTCAAAAATTTTGATAAAAAATTTACATCAACTTGATGTAACATTGTCGTTGAATCAACGTAAACTATTGATGAAAGTTTGGTAAAATGTTCTTCATCAATTAAATGAAATGTGTCGTAGGTTGGAAAATAAGGCAATGTTTCATCAAATTGATGAAGGGTTGACAAATTTTATGAAGTTTGTCTTTCATTGTAGAATAGGAAGACCAAGAGTCGGAGGAACAGGAACAAGGCCAGGAGGATATAACTCTGCCAAATATGCTAATTTAAAATAATATAAATATATTATTATTAAGCGTAATAAAATATATATTATTAAGCGTATTCACCACATATATTGGTAGTTTGTACTGATATAATAATACAGTGCAACACGAAAAAATATAACCATATACGGACACCACTACGTGATAAAAGACAAAAAAAAAGACCCGTGTTTCCTAGTTTTGCCCAAAGTCATGCACTTTTTTTATGGGACCCCAAAGTTTGGGACCAAGTGGTCATTTTTGCAAAAAAGTAATCATTTTGCAGGCTCATATATTGCAAACCGTTAGGAATTTTGATTTACTCTCTGAGAGAAAGTTGTAGCTCTTTCCTGTGGACACCATAAGTTCTGAACCAGAGTCAGATTCGGACGATACCGGGTACGATTCGCAAGTCCAGGGCCATCAACATTATAAACTTAATACGAATATTTTTTTTATTATTTTTGTATCTCAATGTGGAAGTAAGGTAAAACCAAATGATATTAAAAAATTTTCGGGAAATTTTTCACTTTTGCGGCTACCTAATCGCTACCAAGGCGCTACCTTAGAATTATTCCTACGAAAGTTATTTATTGAGATCTTAGGTACATTTTTGTAGTTGATTGTTTCCCTGCATTTTGAACGATTTGCTACCTATGGCCCAGAACAGGGGAAAAAAGGTAAACAAAATATAATTTTGCGATTTTTTGAGATTTTGACCTTGAAGGTGAAGTTTTTTTGATTTTATATGTTCATAATTTTTGTTCTTTATGAAAAGAGCAGCCACAGGGAGTGACAGTTATAGCAGTACAATTATTTATATATACCCGGTTATCACAACAATAAGAATACAATTCCTTTATAAGGTTTTTGTGGATTTTGGAGTGGAGTGATTTTGAAAATGCTGGTGGAAACTCTGTTTCAGTCAGCCACGAGCGCTACAGAGCCATGATTACCGGCTTTTAATGGGCTAAAATGGAAGATACGAACTTGGATATTCTTTAGATTTAGCAGGATGGCGCACCATGCCACACAGGTTATCAAACAATCGATCTTTTGCGCAGTAAGTTCGGTAATCGTGTAATCAGCCGTCTTGGCCATGTCTATAGGTCGCCTCTGAGGTGATATGCGAATAATCCAGAAACGATCCAAACTATTAAGACTAATATCTTCCGTACCATTTGTGATATAGGACCAGAAACCGTCAACAAAGTCTTGAGAAATTGGACCGACTGGATGAGCTACTGCAAATGCAGAATGAAATCGTGTTCCATAAATGATGGAAATATTTCTTAATTCTATTACCGCCACAATAAACCATTAATTTTTAAAAAGATACTTGTATTTAGGCCACCCTGTATAGGTTCGCGAAACCTTCGTTATCTCCTCTTTGGAAAAATTAATTTTTCAAGAAACTAGTTCTCAGTTTTCTATTTTGATAAAACTGGTTAAACCGTATTGGTATATACCCATCGTTGAAAATGTAAATTGACGGAGGTTAAGTGTCGTGCAAGTCATATGATACTTCATACCGTAGTTACATGATAGGGCTGAAAAATTATCGTATATTTGACCTTAGGAACCAGTTTTTTAAAGTCATTCAGCTTAACCCGTTGAATGCACGTTAGAACCAAAAAGAAGTAAGTACGTAAATATTATCTCCTGTTGGCACAAAAGACGTGGCAGGACCATATCAGATGTTTGACGAACTTGTCCTCCTCGCTATCTCCGAAGGTTTTGCAGAATTCATGAGTTGAGATGCCAAGTCTAGAGGCATGCCTCCGTATCGAACGATGCCCAGTGACCACAGCGTATCAAGTTGTTTGAAGAAATCAGGTCATAACTTGGTCATATCTTCCTGGTGATCCTTCAATTTACGTCTCCATACCATATTTCATTCGAACGCCAAAGACCTTCGTTTGTAAGCATGTGAGGGTTTTATTTTAAGTGAAGTGGGTCTTCTTCCCTTTAATAGTAATCCCGACTATGGGAACCCGTGGAAGAAGTTTTAAACCATTGTTTCAATTTACAGACTTTAACTGACTGTATCTTTCAGAAATGACGACTGTAGGGCGTAAATTTCGCTTTGGTTTTATTAAATCGGTTTTATTAAATCACCGAATTAGGAGTTGAGAGCCCAAATAAGTTTCAATGTTTTTAAAATCGTTCGAAAATCCATTTCTGATTTGAGAATATTATACAAATAATATAACCGTATTTAGATTTGAAAATAAAGGGTGTCCCAAAATTCACGCAAGATTTGAATTTCTTGCCTTGTGTGCGGTAAAGTGTTGTTGTTGAAGAAAAATCGACAGCGTAACATCTGACAGTTCAGCGTTATTAGAAGTGCAGCTATATAAAATTAAAGACCAAAATGATCTTCAAAGATGAGGCTCATTTTCATCGTGATGGCTTCGGTAGTCGTCCTAATTGCCGCATTAGTTGTTCAAAATGTAGGCGAGTTGTAGTTGTGAAACAAATGCATCAACAATGTGTCACTGGTTTATATAGATTTTGGGCTCTCTAAAGATTTGGTGCTCTCTAACAACATGGTAATCTAGTTTAATTGTTCTTAAAATAAATGATATGGATGTGGATGACATGTGGTTTCATCAAGGCGGTGACACATGCCGCACATACCAAGAGTTATATAATTTAGATTCAATCATGCGTGCATTTTTGGGTCACACTTTATAAATCATATTACTCTTTAATTGAAAACATGTATTACAATTTGAAATAATATTTTTGTTATTAACTTTATTTTTGTGCTTGTTAATGTTAAATAGGATCAAACATAGTTATAGATTATGTTCCATAAGTAATACAATATTTGAATACTGTGGTCATCGCATTGTGGTTCAGAATCGATTTCTATCAGCCAAAATGCAATATTTTTGATCTAGTAACCATTTTAAAATTCTGAAAAAAATTGATTGTAGGTATAATTAGTCAACTTTGGAATAATTTCTAAAATATACCCAATTATCCTATTCTCAAGTTTGATACCTCCGAATAATGCTTGACTCAGTGCCTGCAACCTGGTTTTAACAGAATTTAAAAATGTTTACTAGATCAAAATATATTGAATTTTGGCCGATGGGAATCGATTGATAACCGCTGTGCATCGTCGCTCTTATGCATTAAGCATGAAACACATAGACGACGACAGGCTACCGACCACAACCTGTCAAAAATAAAATACATGTGTTTATATGTAAGTGAATATTTTAACGACGGCAAGGCGACACGACTGCAGGTTGTTGTCTATGCTACTTATGTAGCTGTAGTTGAATTAAACTAATTTCTATTTTTGTGGGCGACAATCAACAGGTTTGAGCGGTCAATGCCTGAAGTGGCACCACTGACATAATAATCAGCTGTTTATTGTTGAACAACTTTCACAATTGGTTGTTTGTTTTTGTTATAATTTTTCTTTTTGTTTGTTTATTGAAGTAGGTAAGTATTTGTTGTTATATTTATTATTAATATTTGTTTGTTATTGTTTTGCATTTCAAATTTAATAGTTTAAAATGGACATGGACGAGCAGCTTATTAAGGAAGTGCGAAGCCGCGAAATTCTTTATGACCTGGCACAAGCGGGTTAGAAAAACATAAAGAAAATCGTTCCATTTTGTTTTTTTAGAAGAGCCAGCAATAAATTGAAGTTTGCTACGGACATCCGATATGCTTTAAAAAAGTGTTCCTCGTCCTTCTGTTTTAGCTGCTGAATGCACGTTCGGTAGAAGCCCTCCTAATCCCGAGATAGATTCACCGGACGAACCCACCATCTTCGATTATCGCTCGTCTGCAATTCACTTCGAACTTTATACATTGTTTTCACAATTTTTGTTACGTTTGTAATAATATTTATTAAATATTCTCCAGACATTTTGTTTTCTTTTAACACAAATAACACAAACGTCAAAATTACAGATCAGCTGTTTACTTTGCAGTTGCCGTCTTGAAAATAATTCAGTAGCAGCCACACGTCTATATTTGCAGTCAGCGGCATTTGCAGTCGTGTGTTCGTGTAGCCTGTCGTCGCCTATTTGTTTCATGCTTTAGCTCGTGGGTTCGACCCTGCTCTGACCACGTTACATTTCTTTCGATGGCGATCACCTCGCTCAATGGCGTCATCATTATCAATTACTTAGCTATAAAAAAAATCCAATGAGTGTTCGAACTCACGGGCGATGTGTTAACACCTTTTTGCTACACGGTACCTGTTCGATTTCTATGAACACATTCGTAAATGTTACATTGGAAAATAAAAAGCAGCGTTCAATCATATGATGACGTTACAGTTAAATAATATTAATACTTAAAATTATTTAAAGACCCAGTGCAAGCACATGTGTCATTATTTTCTTGCTCAATACTTTTTGTTTTATTCCCACAAAAGTCAAAGAATGCAAAGCAACAGACACTTGTACATACATACATACATTGTTATATTCGTACGATATAACCGAAGATCAACATAAAATACTTTTTTAATATTACTCCAAATTAATACTCCAAATTAAAACACTTCAATCTCGGCTCGCCGATATCGGATCGCCTTAATTTTTGGCCTAAACTCTTCGTCGAAACCCGGACTAGCTTTTTAATCCAAAAATTAATAAAATCGGCTATGAATTTCCGGAGAAAATCGCGTGGGAAAATTATATGAAAATCGCCCAATAATCACTTTCAATACCGACTGCCAAGCAACGAACAAACAAACGATGATTTACTCTTACAAACCTAACACTTGCGTATGTATTAAACTGATAGTTTACTGCCCTAGACCCTGCAAACATTTGGATGAGTTTTGGAAGATTAATATGCTGCGCGAAGAACACGCGATTCTTCCTGGCGATCATTAAAAAGCAATTCAGTTGGGGAGATGATTTTGCGAAGAATCTGCGATTCTTCCTGGCGATCATTACAAATTCATCTCTTTGCAGATGATTATGCGAAGAGTCCGCGATTCTTCCTGGCGATCAATACAAATTCATCGCTTAGGCAGATGATTTTGCGAAGAATCAGCGATTCTTCCTGGCGATCAATACAAATTCATCGCTTAGGCAGATGATGAATACCCTAGTTGTAATATATTGTTATTGTCATCGCTTGGGCAGAAGAATCCGCGATACATCGGCGATGTATGCGCGATGCATCCGCGATTCATTGCGGCGATGTATTATAACGGGATATTATTAAGAAGATCAAAACAAACAAAAGTTGAAAAATTATCATTTAAGTTTTTGAAGTGATCAGTGAATGTTGTGATATTGTGTTGTGACAAGGGTGATTAATAAATATTTTAAAAATTTTAATAATAAACAGTAACATGTACAATAATACAATCCGAAAACGAAGTAAGAGGGAAAGTGCAAGGCGATTCGCTTGTAAATCAACAAGGCGATTCGCTTGTAAATCAACAAGGCGATTCGCATTTCACCGGACACTTTCTCACGACTCAGCATTCGCCGATGCATCGCAGATGATGATCGCTGCGATTAAGTTCATCTTCCACACGATTCGGGGATTATTCTTCCGCGATCGAAAATGTTTGCAGGGGAGGCGCGCGTATAGATGTTAACACATCAAAAAAAATGCTTAAAACACCGTTTGGTATCTGGTATCACTGGGAGATAAAGTGAAGTCTGGCCGAATTCGTAGTGTAAGTACGGCACAAAATATTGCTGCAGTGAGAGGCAATGTTAATGAAAGCCCAGGCACGTCAGGTAGACACCGTGCACAAGAATTTCAAATGTCATCTTCAACTTTGTTCAAAATACTCAAAAAATATTTTGCATTTGTAAAACAAAAATGGTGTCCCATAACATCCCATGAAGGGATTGAGGAGAGCTTCTCACAATCAGTGAGATGTGCGCTTTCTTGATTTTACCCTGACTGATTACGACCTACAGTTTTACACCGGTGGGGTGAAATTGGTTAATCTTCAAAATGCGAGAAAAATCGTTCGGAAGGATTAGGATTATTCAAAAATTTGAAATATTGGTGAAATAGCGTAAAAGGTACAAATTCATACTGGGGGAAAACTTGTTTAGAAAAATAAAAAGGGTACAACTTCAAATGCGAGAAAAATCGTTTGGAAAGATTAGGAATGGTGCAAAAATTATGAATGCGGCTAAAAGGGTGGGCGAAAAGGGCGTTCGTTGTACTTAATCAGTAAAGTTTTAACTGAGTTTGTTTAATACAAAAGTAAAGAAATTATATTAAAAATATTTTTTAAATTACAAGCAACCAATCAATATACACTATCTTCTACTATGCTGTGGTCTTTCTACATTTTTAGCACACACTGCTTATCAGTCACCAGATTCCCATTATCATCCGTTCAGGAGGGCAGCCTATTATTAGGCGCGATATTCAATATTGTGAGCCTCTGGAAAAACTGTCATTTCCGTCCGCCTAAATAGTTGGTTTTCCTCCCTTCTCAGCCACTTGTATATGCCACGTTACATTTCTTTCGATGGCGATCACCTCGCTCAATGGCGTCATCATTATCAATTACTTAGCTATAAAAAAAATCCAATGAGTGTTCGAACTCACGGGCGATGTGTTAACACCTTTTTGCTACACGGTACCTGTTCGATTTCTATGAACACATTCGTAAATGTTACATTGGAAAATAAAAAGCAGCGTTCAATCATATGATGACGTTACAGTTAAATAATATTAATACTTAAAATTATTTAAAGACCCAGTGCAAGCACATGTGTCATTATTTTCTTGCTCAATACTTTTTGTTTTATTCCCACAAAAGTCAAAGAATGCAAAGCAACAGACACTTGTACATACATACATACATTGTTATATTCGTACGATATAACCGAAGATCAACATAAAATACTTTTTTAATATTACTCCAAATTAATACTCCAAATTAAAACACTTCAATCTCGGCTCGCCGATATCGGATCGCCTTAATTTTTGGCCTAAACTCTTCGTCGAAACCCGGACTAGCTTTTTAATCCAAAAATTAATAAAATCGGCTATGAATTTCCGGAGAAAATCGCGTGGGAAAATTATATGAAAATCGCCCAATAATCACTTTCAATACCGACTGCCAAGCAACGAACAAACAAACGATGATTTACTCTTACAAACCTAACACTTGCGTATGTATTAAACTGATAGTTTACTGCCCTAGACCCTGCAAACATTTGGATGAGTTTTGGAAGATTAATATGCTGCGCGAAGAACACGCGATTCTTCCTGGCGATCATTAAAAAGCAATTCAGTTGGGGAGATGATTTTGCGAAGAATCTGCGATTCTTCCTGGCGATCATTACAAATTCATCTCTTTGCAGATGATTATGCGAAGAGTCCGCGATTCTTCCTGGCGATCAATACAAATTCATCGCTTAGGCAGATGATTTTGCGAAGAATCAGCGATTCTTCCTGGCGATCAATACAAATTCATCGCTTAGGCAGATGATGAATACCCTAGTTGTAATATATTGTTATTGTCATCGCTTGGGCAGAAGAATCCGCGATACATCGGCGATGTATGCGCGATGCATCCGCGATTCATTGCGGCGATGTATTATAACGGGATATTATTAAGAAGATCAAAACAAACAAAAGTTGAAAAATTATCATTTAAGTTTTTGAAGTGATCAGTGAATGTTGTGATATTGTGTTGTGACAAGGGTGATTAATAAATATTTTAAAAATTTTAATAATAAACAGTAACATGTACAATAATACAATCCGAAAACGAAGTAAGAGGGAAAGTGCAAGGCGATTCGCTTGTAAATCAACAAGGCGATTCGCTTGTAAATCAACAAGGCGATTCGCATTTCACCGGACACTTTCTCACGACTCAGCATTCGCCGATGCATCGCAGATGATGATCGCTGCGATTAAGTTCATCTTCCACACGATTCGGGGATTATTCTTCCGCGATCGAAAATGTTTGCAGGGGAGGCGCGCGTATAGATGTTAACACATCAAAAAAAATGCTTAAAACACCGTTTGGTATCTGGTATCACTGGGAGATAAAGTGAAGTCTGGCCGAATTCGTAGTGTAAGTACGGCACAAAATATTGCTGCAGTGAGAGGCAATGTTAATGAAAGCCCAGGCACGTCAGGTAGACACCGTGCACAAGAATTTCAAATGTCATCTTCAACTTTGTTCAAAATACTCAAAAAATATTTTGCATTTGTAAAACAAAAATGGTGTCCCATAACATCCCATGAAGGGATTGAGGAGAGCTTCTCACAATCAGTGAGATGTGCGCTTTCTTGATTTTACCCTGACTGATTACGACCTACAGTTTTACACCGGTGGGGTGAAATTGGTTAATCTTCAAAATGCGAGAAAAATCGTTCGGAAGGATTAGGATTATTCAAAAATTTGAAATATTGGTGAAATAGCGTAAAAGGTACAAATTCATACTGGGGGAAAACTTGTTTAGAAAAATAAAAAGGGTACAACTTCAAATGCGAGAAAAATCGTTTGGAAAGATTAGGAATGGTGCAAAAATTATGAATGCGGCTAAAAGGGTGGGCGAAAAGGGCGTTCGTTGTACTTAATCAGTAAAGTTTTAACTGAGTTTGTTTAATACAAAAGTAAAGAAATTATATTAAAAATATTTTTTAAATTACAAGCAACCAATCAATATACACTATCTTCTACTATGCTGTGGTCTTTCTACATTTTTAGCACACACTGCTTATCAGTCACCAGATTCCCATTATCATCCGTTCAGGAGGGCAGCCTATTATTAGGCGCGATATTCAATATTGTGAGCCTCTGGAAAAACTGTCATTTCCGTCCGCCTAAATAGTTGGTTTTCCTCCCTTCTCAGCCACTTGTACCGCTCACTCTACCTGAATGTTTAGTTGCCATACGTGCAGCGTCTTTTTCATCAGTTGCAATGCGATATTCTTCGTCGTACCATGGCTTATCCTTCTTCGATTTTTGATAGCCAAGTTCGGTCCTTGCAGCGGTTTCCAAAGAATGGGGGATGTGCTTCCACTGTGCTTTCCAGAGGAGAGAGAGCTTCTGTCGATACGGTATTTGTAGCTTGTCAATATCTAGCTTTTCCTGTGTTCGGCTTCGTACGTTTACGCCCAGCTCAGTCTTGTGCGAACTTTCGCAGCCACCAGGTAATGATCCGAGTCGATATTGGCACTTCGAATCACACGTACATTCATTACACTAGAAGAGTGTCTGCCATCTATTACCAAGTGATCAATCTGGTTCTTCGTCCTCTGATCAGGAGATATCCAGGTCGCCTTATGTATGTCCTTATATTGGAATCGTGTGCTACTAACTACCATGTTCTTTGCAGCGGCGAAGTCTATCAGTGTTATTCCATTATCGGTGCTGGTATCATGTAGACTGCGATTAGCGAGGTTGGTCGAAAGACACTTTCCTTTCCTAATTTGGCATTAAAATTGTCGTGGTCAGGGCAGCGTTCGTATACTTCCTCCAATTTCTTTGTTTCTTTGACCTCATCATCTTTATCCTATCTCGGTGCGTGCACACAAATTAACGAAATGTTGAAATATTTCGCATTGATGCGAATTGTGGCTATGCGGTCACTCACTGGGTTGAACCTAGAAACTAGGTGTCGCAGTCTCTTGACAACTATAAATCTTAACCCGAATATGTGCTTTCGCTCATGGCAGCTGTAGTAAATATCGCAGTTTTTCTTTCTGGAGCAACCATATCCTGTCCATCACATTTCTTGGATTGCTGTGATGTCAGCTTTATACTTTCCGAGGACATCCGCCAGTTGGAAAATGGCACCTGTCGTGTATAGCGTTCGCAAATTCCAGGCAAATATCTTTAAATCGTGGTCCTTATAACGTCTGCGTGGTTCGTCAACAGTTGGGGGGTTTCTTTGTTCATTATTTCCTCTGTGTATTTTCATTGCCAACATAACGGTGGCTGGAGCCAAACCCAGCCCACCGTAGTTAGCAGTTTACCTACTGCCAGGATGGTTATGCTTCAGCCGCCCCTTATGGATCAGACGCTTTCCACCTCAAAGGACAGTCTAATGTTTAAGTTTAGTAAATTCAGAATCATTACAAACTAATTTTCTCTTTATTTAAAATTTTACCCATTTTCTCTGTTTTTACTATGAACACATTCCCACACACTGAAAAATCTGTCACTTTTTGTTGTTTGGGTGCAAATATAACGTGTGTTTGGAGCTTGTCGCAAATATAATACACTTGTGTCCAAACACATTCTGTTTGCTGTTCAATATTCCATGTGTGAGACATAATGATTATTATTTTATAAGATGTGTTTGCGACCCAAATATTTCAAATACAGTTATGTTTGACTCTTGAGAGCAAGAGATTAAAAGAGGGGCAACGAGAGCGCCTATCTTGTAAGTGTGTATCTGTATTTTTGCATTATTCTCTCAGTCAGTGATTCATCAATATTCCTGAATGTGCGTGTAAATTGCAGTTGAACTTAGTGTTTCTAATATTGGCTGATGTATTTCGTTTCATGTATTCAGTCACCAATGGTTCATCGCACAGAGGATATCAAAAAAGAATAAACGAAGGCTCTGACGGTGAAGTGGCTTGCTTTAGTTTTTGTGTTTGTGAGCTACAAAAGTGAGAAACGAGCGGCAACAACGTGAAACCCTTTGTCTGTCAGAGTCCTTACTGAGAAAATCAGAATGGCGGAGCATTTGTGAAATAAGTACATATAATAAAAAACAACTAAAGTAATTAATCCACGCTTGGCTTGCATGAACTAGATTTATCTATTTAAGTAAATATATTGTTTGTGTACGAACGCATCGTCATAACCAACGCATACCTGAAACCTTCTGAAAACAGAAACTTGAGAAACGACAAAGAAAGGAGAAGCAAAAGAGTAATAAATCATACATATATATTGAAATCGAAGAATAATTCGTTTCTAAATATTATGTTGTTTGGGGGAAATACGCATAAATTTCCATGTAAGTATGTGCAGGTTTGGGGGAAACAACTATATGTTTCCACGTATCATGTTTGCTAGTAAACATGGTACTGTTTACATGTAAATATAAATGGGGTTTGTTTGAAGTGTGTCCCAACATATGCATGGTTCCTGCAGAATATTTTTGGTAGAATATGTTAGAGAAGCCTATATTTTCAGGCTGCAGGTAAAGTATAATTTAAACTAAAACAATGATTTAGGAATTAGAATTCCCAACGTGCAAAGCATTGCTTCTGTGCACATTTTTGGATGATAAAATTAACATCCAAAACTGAAATAAACTAATCAGCTGAAAAATTGAAATTTAATATATTGTAGTAGTTGCTATACTTTCTGACTGCGCTGTAACTGTAACAATACGTATATACATACTTTATACAAACACGTACATATTTGTTTAAATTGTACTTATAAAGCTAAAATTCACAAAATTCATTCAATAAAACCACAATCAACGTTTTCCAAATATTTCGAATCTGGTTTGAAGTGTCGAATTGAAAATGTGGTTAAATGTTCAATGTTTGTGTAGGCATGACACATGTTGTTTGACATGATTTGTAAATAATCTCAAGGTTTGTTTTACATTTACTTAGTTATTTATGGATTATTGAATTTAAATTATTTATTAATATTCAACACATACCAAACTCGTATAACTGAGGGATGCATACACTACAAGATGGGCCACTTGGACCAAGAAATTCTATTTGGAATTTTAATTTTGTTTACATTCGAATTTCAGAAATAACAAACAGTCTTTCCTTGAAACTGGTAGGACATACACACATTTGCAAACCTTGGGATGAAAATCAGTTGACTTTAGATTTATGTGATACAAATACATATGTGAAATATATAGTATATGTATGAAAAGTTAGAAGGTGAGAGTGCTCCACTATTGTTAGTTCTTACGTCTCCTTACCTCAGTTTAATTAAACACTTAAGCAGACTTTTATTTCAATATTTCCATCTGCGCCCTGTTTTACGGTAGCTTTATTAAAAATTCGTTATATTGTACATTGGCTTGTAATTAGTTTTCAAAATAACAACAAAGTAGGTTTATATTCGCGAGATATATTTTCGAATAACAAAAAATTATAAATGACATTACGAAAATTGTGACAGCTTACCTTGATGACCTGGTATTTTAAGAAACTATGTCTATTGTTATACGGGTTTCGATTTATACACTATTTGATTTAATACCAAAATTGTTGTATCACTCTAAACTATTTATCGCATAACCTTTCTCAGAAAATGTTTCGTCTGGCGTCTCCCCTTCGCTTGTGTATATATTTTGATATTTTGCATATTTCGCCATTCTTACAACTTTTGTTGTTAAGAATTGTTACTAACTTTTAAATCAATTGCTAATAATTAAAGAAACATTGTTATCGCTTACAATCTCAATTAAATCTTTTTGGAAAACTTTCCTTGGCACAATAAGCTCAAGCAATATCCTGCAGGGCAAACACAAGGGAGGTGGAAAAACTAAATAAGTTTTAGGTATTCCAAAGTTCTGAAAATGCCATACAAATTGCCAAAGAAATGTAATTGAAGAAGAAAGATTTCATAAATATGTATGTATGTATGTCGTAGGGCCAGACAATTGTTAGGAACGCAAA
Source organism: Phaonia tiefii (assembly GCA_963931995.1). NCBI lineage: Eukaryota > Metazoa > Arthropoda > Insecta > Diptera > Muscidae > Phaonia > Phaonia tiefii. The sequence goes on from OZ008367.1 coordinate 92,672,164, forward strand.
TATGCAAGAAATGTATAAATCATTTGTTCCAGTGGCCAAAGATTAACATTTGGTTTCATTAATTAAGACTTCTTAAAAGTTTTCAAAGAAAATAAATCGAAATAATTTGAAATAATATGAAGGGCATTGATTTATGAGGTTTCGCTACAGGGGTGTTAAAATTAATTAATTTCAACTAAAATCAAAAGTTTTCTTAAGGGCTAACCCATTTAAGTTTTAAACGTCCAATTAAGGTGTTAAAAATTAAGGCGATATTTAAGAAAAAGCCTCATTAATTGAGAAGGTATTATTATAAAACTGTTGACAAAGTTGAACCCATAGCAGGAATTAGCAGTCAAATATTTATACAAACAAAGGAAACTTTAATCAATTTGCTCCAAATGACTAGCGGTTATATTCACGATACAATAAAAAACGTAGTGACCTACGGAGGTTCATTAGTTGGTGTGCACGACTCTGTGCATGAGAAGGAGGTTCAATCCCCACTTTGACCACCTTTAATTTATTTCTGCGGGATAATGAGCCAAGAAACAGCTTCTAAAAAATACTTTCTGAATCGGTGTTGATCACAATCATTGAAACTGAAAATAGAAAACGCACACCACCCTGTAATGAGGGAAAAAGTAAGTAAGCTATAGAAAATGGAACGTCTTCAGACCTGTCATCTTAACAGAGATGGCGTAGATACGTTTCCGATCGTGGGGAGTGGTTGATTGCTATCCACACGCTGAAAAATCAGTCTTTTTTGTCTGTTTGGATGCAAATATAAAGGTTTTGTGGCTTGTCGCAAATATAATATACTTGTGTCCAAACTCATTGTGTTTGCTATTCAATATAACATGTTTGAGACACAATGAGTAATACGTTATACGAGTAATATATGTCTTTGTCATCCAAATGTGGCTTTTTGTTTGTTGAAAATTGCTGAAAGCAAAAACGTGACAGACACCAAAGAAACAAACAAGCAGCAGATCTTCAATTCATGGAAATAATGCTTAAGCTACTATTACACGGCCATTCTTTCCTATCATTATAATTGCAGTGTGAGGTCATAATGATGTCACAAGTCTGCAATTGATATGGTGCCCCATCTGATTGCCAGTTTTGTGACACCATTTGCAGTGCCATTTGACATGGCACAGCAAATGGTAAACGATTTCGTACCATTTAAATGGCAGAGTATAATGACCGTCTAATAACTCCGTTAATGGCAGCTATGAAAAATGGCAGAATTTCTCATTGCCGTGCCATTTAAATGGTTATTGTATGAATTCGTGACATGTAATTTTTTTGTAAATGGCAAGTAATTTTTGATTTGTTTAAATCTTTATATTTTATAGTTATGGAAAACACTTCCCGCATTAGGGGGTGCGACAATAACGATGTGCTTGCCGTCGACTGCACCGATGCAATTAGGAAATTGCGGCATTTCGTTGAACTGCTTCGCAACTTCCTCCCATTCGGTTCGTTCTTCGGAATCTTTGGAGGGATATTAAAAAAATATGAACCCATTGGTTATATTCAATAACTACTTCACTCTCAGTAATCACCTTAATGAAGTCAGCGAGGAGAACCTTGTAAATAGTGTCGAGAACTTGGGGAATTATTAAAGAAATTGATGGCTGCGAAATGAGGAAAAGGTGTCGCAACGAATTAAAGTTTCCGTCAGTGGCCATATAGCTCAGCGTTAGTGCCAGTCTGGTTTCTGCATATTTGTACCTTTTTTTCGATATACGGCTTGACCAAAGCCAGCAGATGATCGAATTGGGCGGTTGTCATACGAACGACATTCCGATATAATTCTTTTTCTTCTTCATGCAACTCCAGCAGTAATTGAGAGCAAAACCCGTACCTATCGCGGCGGCCCAACCATTTTTTTTGCCAAACACTGCGCTTTTCTTGTTTTGGCTCATTTTAAATCATCGCCTTCGCTGCTCTCCAATACACACAATGCCAAAATCGCCATCTCAGCATCATATGTTCTCGAAATTGTGGTGTAAATTTAATTTTTATTCACTTAAATCATATTATATAATTGAAAATTATTAAATTATATAATTGCAAAAAGTTCACAACGCGTCTAAAATTGTTGTTGATAAAAGCACATCAAATTGCAATAGCTGCCATTGCCATGTGATCGCAAACCAGAAAAATGGCACGAAAGTATGAATACTGAAAGGTTGTGCTTGCCATTGTATTAAGACATGACATTGCCGTGTGATTACCATTTTTCACGTGCCATTTTAATGGCACCACGGTAAAAAAATTAAAATGACACACGGAGTCTGGCATTTAATTTTGTGACAAAAATAACATAATGCCATTGCCGTCTGATTGCCATTTTTTGTAAGTGCTCAATGGCAGACCATCAAGTCAAGGGACCTCATTTATGCGTCATTTGTGCTGACGTCAGACTGTCATTTAAATGGCAGAAAATAATGGCCGTCTAGTAGTAGCTTTAGAAACATATACATATTTCCTGCAATATGTTGCTGGGACCGTTTCTTCAGTGTGCAGGAATTAAGAGTTATTTACAACGATTAGCTTTATCATCTGCGTCAGAAAATATATGATAATTCTTAATAAGAGCTGGTGTAGAGAAAGGCTCTTTTACTCTTTAAACAAATTACCAAATGCTCTTGCCGCAACATGCTGAAAAATAAACGGCCCCACCAACATAAATGTTTGCGAACATTGTTTTCATAAATTGAAAATCTGATACTTTTTGTTTCTTTCTTGTCTGTCATGTTTTTGTATTCAACAGTTTTCAACAAAGAAATCCACATTTGGGTCGCAAAAACCTATTAATCATTGTTTAACCAATATGCGATATTGAAGAGCAAACACAATATATTTGGCCACAATTATACTACAAGGTGTTTCAAAAGAAGTCATCCGATGTTGTTTGGCTCTCATGTTTTTCTAAATGAAAAACTTAGATTCTGTTTTTTGATTATATTTATTTGAACCTTTAGAATTTTATTGGTTAAGTTGAGAAGATGATAGAGGTTAAATGGGCGCCGTCACAATTGATTACCATACGGGCCCGTTTTATGGAATTTTAAGCACTTCGGCGAGAACTTCGGGCGACAGATTCTCGCACTAGTGTCGAATGTTGACCTTGAGGGCTCCCAGGGTCTCGGGCTTGTTCACGTAAACACGGGACTTCGAAAAACCCCACAAAAAAACGGTTAAATCGGGCGCTCTTGCGGGCCAGTGCAAATCGCCATAACGAGAGATGAGGCGACCCGTGAACGCCGCCTTCAGAATATCGGTTGTGGCTCGCGCAGTGTGTGCCGTTGCTCCGTCCTGTTGGAACCACATGTCCTCCAGTCCTAATTCGTCGAATTGCGGCAGAAAAAAGTCGGTTAACATGGCCCTATAGCGCGTACCGTCCTCTGTTTTCGTTTGACCAGCGGCGTTCTCGAAAAAAATGGTCCGATGACTCCTCCAGCGTGAACAGCGCACCATGAAGTCACTTTGAATGGGTGTAATGGCTCCTCGTGCATCACTCGAGGGTTTTCGGTGCCCCAGAAGCGATAGTTTTGCTTGTTCACGTACGCGCTGAGGTGGAAATGAGCCTATTCGCTCATTATGATTTTCAAATCATTATGAACAAAAAATACCATAAAACGAGCCCGTATGGTAATCAATTGTGACGGCGCCCATTTAACCGATATCATCTTCTCAACTTAACCAATAAAATTCTAAAGGTTCAAATAAACATAATAAAAAAACAGAATCGAAATTTTTCATTTAGAAAAAAAAATTAGAGCCAAACAACATCGGATGACTTCTTTTGGAACACCTTGTATAATTGCGAGAAGCTACAAAGACGTTATATTTGCATCTAAACAACAACAAAAGACAAATTTTCAGCATGTAGCTTAAGAAATAACTTTAGACCGTTCGTACTGAAACTCAGTGCACTCAGAGAATTAATAGTTTGAAAAAGGGGTTGTAGCAACCTAAAACTCAGTTGCTGCAACCTAATTGCGGTTGCAGCAACCGAATTGAGGTTGCCATGATTGAATTTAGTCCCTGAAATTCGGTTGTGATAACTGTGTCTTCAACTATATTCATTATGTCAACTAAATTTTCCATAATTTCTGGTGGAGCAACCGAATTTGGATTTAATTTGGTTGCAACAAAGAAATTGGTAGCAAATTCGGGTGTTGCAACCGAATGTGTCATCAATTCAGGTGCAACGACCGAATTTGGCATCAATTCGGTTGCACCTATCGAATTTGGTAGCAATTCAGTGGCAATATCCGAATTTGGCATTAAGTCGGCTGCAACGACCAAATTTGGCTTCAATTCGGTCACTGCAATCAAAATTCTCATAAATTCCGTTGTGACAACCGACAATACCACAACACAATTCAATATATTTTAAACCTCCCATTTAAAATTCTAAAAGCAAATATTATATTCAGAAATTCAAAATCGCGGTGAAATCAAGATTTGGTTGCAGGTTTTAGGAAAGGTCCGTAAAAGTATTATAAATAAACCGTCGGTGGTGGAATGGTAGTGTACGCGGCTCTTGTGCATGAGAACGTGAGTTCGATTACTGCTCTGACCACCTTCAATTTCTTTCGACTACGGTCACCTTGCTTAGTGACGGCGACACTATTGAGTAATTTTCCATGAAAAGGCTTCTCAAAATACCGTTCGGAACCGGTATAAAACTGTAGGTCCCAACCAGTGAGTGTAAAAGTAGAACGCGCACTGCTTACTGGTTTGTGAGAAGTACTCCCTAATCCCTTCTTGGGATGTAACGTGAAAAAATTTGTTTTAAGAAAAAATATTGTAATTATTGTTTCTGCACTAAAATGCCATATTTTGCAGAAAATTTTCACATTTACCAGCGTGCAGTACACGCAGATGTCAACAGTCTAGTTGTGTAAGATCGGTCGTATGAGATGTGCTGCCATCGTCTATTTATTAGAGTTGGGAATTATAATTCATTCAAGTGAGCGCTCTTTTTAGTTTAGCTCATCAGACTGAACTAGTTCAATCATTTAGTTCACTAATTCACTGTAGCATTTCAGCTTAACAGTTCATATGAGCTGTGAACTAAAGAGCTCATTGCAGTTCAACTTGTACTTTCAGTTCAATCGGAGCGAATGATCACGAAAATGATTTGTTTTTTTTCAGATTTCTAAAGTGTTTTGGATACTGTGATATTTGTTTATACTAAATCGCCCTATTGAAGGTCGACGTAACGATTAGGTTATTTCGTTTCTGAAATATTATGTTTCCGTAATCTTGTTATATTTTGGATTAAACTGGTGATTAGCGCAACATGAACGAGAAAATGGCGAAGAGATCTGCATAATTGAAATACAAAAAGCTGCTGAAACAATTGAACTACTGAAACAAAAGAGCGGAACAGCGTGAACTAGTTCATCTAGTTCACAAGAGTGAATCGTTCAATCGAACTAGTTCGTTCGTGAACTACACAACTCTACTATTTATAGAACGAATTAGGACCTAAACACGTCAGAATTGGTGTGGTGACCCTGATAGTCGCGACTCCATATGAATTATTTCCTCGTTTTATAATTATTTCTAAGAGTACAGGAAAATAAATCATCAGTAAATTAATAGGCAAAAACTTTAAAATTCAATTGCGACACTATCCAAAATCCGTTGTGACAACCTCTAATTCGGCTGTCACAAGCTATAATTCGGTTGTGATATCCTTCAATTGGTTTCTCGCAACCTCTAATTCGTTTGTGAGAACCTCTAATTCAGATGTAATTCAGCGGTGACAATCTCTAATTCGACTGTGGAAACGTCTATTTCGATTGAGTCAACCTCTAATTCGACATGGATGACCTCTAGTGTTGTTGGGACAACCACTAAATTCGGTTACGGCTAAGTCGGTTGTCTCAACCGCATTTTTATCTGGGTATGTGTCTTATAACTGTGATACATTTGGGTCAATTTATGAAAGCTTCTTGTTTGTCCTGATTACGCCAACATATATCAGATTTAATCGGAAATAATTTGAAAGGAGTGAATACTTTCATTCCTTCTGAGATAAATAACCAATTCTGTCAATATTGTCCTTGCAAAAACGTCGATTCCAATGGAACTGCTTATGGAATTCGTTGAGTTCAGCCGAACGAACTTTTCGTATAATAAGGAGAGCTACGTGACTGCTGCAGAGTAAATATGAAGGTCGAGATGCGAAAAGGAGGCGGAAGAGGTATAGTTATCCGATTCAACAAAAGGTGCAAGGATGGCAACTTTATAAATGTCAGGGTGTGATGTTAGAAAAAGTTGAAGAGCGTTTAATTTTCCTTCAATACGTGGAATGTGCGTTGAAGTATTTAGTAGTTGCATAAGATGGCTGGGTGCTACAAAAACTTCGGCGTATTGGCCCTCCGCAGTTGAATTGCATAACATTAACAAAGACATAAACATTAAAATCACCAGGTATTGTAATTTCGCTACTCAAATAATCTTCTAAGACTTTAGTAATTTAATCGGAAAGGTTGTATAAAGGACGTAAGGAAGTCTTGCTTGTTGTGTCTCCTATAAAGGAAGCCGAAATGCATATTGTGTGTTTTGAACCGAAATTTTAACCATAGACGTCTTAATTCAGGATCCGTCGTGTCCAGTCGTTGCATTGAATGAAATATAACAGTGTTGCGCACATAAACCACAAGACCTCTGTTAGAAGGGAAAATATGAAAGAGTGTGATAACCAGGGATGTACAAATCCTGTGAGTAGAAATAACATGGACCCTTGATTCAACGCAACACTTCCACCATAACTTTTAACACACATCACCCATCTTTTGACGTAGAATACGTCTTACCTTACGGTATGAGGAGTCATGTCAGGTTTTTATTGTTGTAATCTTTATTTCATTGAATTTGAGGTAACGGCTAGATGCATTTTTTTAAAATTTTTTGTTTGTTGTTGAAGATGTTATCTTTCGTTTGATATACATTTCATATTGGTTGATATATTTCTAGTATTTTAATTTCTCAAATGAAAATTGTTTAAACACATACACTCAAACATATGTGTGGTGTTTGGTTGAGTGTTTTTGGTTGCTCAACATTGCTTAGGAACATGTATCTAGTAAAAAGTGAAACGAACAGCAAGCTAATGTTGCTTGGCAACATGTATCTAGTAAAAAGTGAAACAAACAGTAAGCTAACGTAATAAAGCTTTTTTGTGAAAGCTTCAATAAAGGTGTTGTAACATTAATTTTGAATTGTAAAGCGTAAAGCTTTCACACAACGCTCGAATGCTAATGCGAAGACTCGATAAGGTAAACCTTTTTTAATATTAGGGCGGCCCTCTCAACATTCGCAGAACTTATTTCAATAAAAATATTAATTAAAATACATAGATTAAATTAAGTTTAAAAAAATTGAACATAATGTTTTTTTTTTAAACGGACTTGAATCAAATGCCGTTGGTAAATATAAAAATTACAGCAGACAGTTGTCCGAGGCCTTCGGCCACGGACTGTCCCTGCAGGCTGTGTCAGAGACACGGCCATTAAGTTTATATAACAATAAATGATAAATAATATAAGCAAATGAATTTATTGTTATATATGTTTTCTGTCTTACCGGATGGCGTATTCTACGTTAAACTTAATGGCCGTATCTCTGACACAGCCTGCATGGACAGTCCGTGGCCGAAGGCCTCGGACAACTGTCTGCTGTAATTTTAATTCCATTATTATATCAAGTGGTTTCCCCATATTTTGGAAACAAAGAATAAACCAAAATCAAGAGGATACCAAACAATCGTCTTAAAGCATGTTTATGCTGCCGCGAAATCATTAGATTTCCAATGAAGACAGGAAACATAATCTAAGTCGCACTTTGACATTTGACTAGATTTCAATGAATTTAAGGGAAAATAAACAAACAACATTTTGATTGTAATATTTGAATATTTTATAGATGAAACGAAAAGACTCCAAATGTTTCACAGAAATTTAAGCCGTAATTTAAGTCGTATACATATTAATCAAATTGGAACCATCATTATGTTAACGAGTAACAGCAACATAGTGAGATATTAGATCATGGAAGCTCTTGAAGCTGTTAACTCTTCCTTGAATCGTGTTTACAGTTTTAAGAGAGGATAGCTATTGCAGTGGTTGGGACTTGGGTGGCGCTTTCCGCTGTGGGGCCACTGGCATTCTTAACGTTTTAAAATTGGACGTTTGAGGCATATGCACTGACTGGTGGACGACCAGAGGTTTTTGATACACCAAGGGGCTTAAAATTGTTACTACTATTGCTGATCCTGCTGCTGTTACTCGGGTTAACATAATGATGGTTCCAATTTGATACATATGGATACGAGTATGTACCCCTGCCGGCTAGAATTTATGTGGGCCGACTTAAATTTCTGTGAAACATTTGGGGTCTTTTCGTTTCATCTATACAAAATTCAAAATTTTCAATCAAATCATTGAAATCTAGACTTAGACTTCGTTTCGTGTTTTCATTCGAAATCTGATGATTTCGCATCATATTATATAAGTAGGAGCGCTGTTGCAGGAAATGCTTACAAGTCGCAACGACATGCCAAAAAGTTCCAATTCCTGTGGAACTTGGAACTTACTCCCTAGTCTGATTTTAGAATAAAACAAAGGTCATGCGAAATTACATTTTCTTTTATGTTTTTTCAACTGAGTACGAGTAAACCAACTTTTTCCCAATGTCGAGTAATAATTACCCAACAAATTTTTTTATATTTGATATTTCTGTAATTTTTTATAAACTGTTGCCGAACAACTTACTTTGTATCGTGCTACAATTCTACTTACATTAGGTCAGTGCACAGACGCGCGATTGAAACTCAATGTAAATTTGGTAATCGAGGAAATAATATAATTTATATAGACTACTTTTAGGCGTATAAATGAACTATTGTAAATATTCCACACATTTATATGTAGATGTCGCTCTAGAAAATATTCTCGGTATATGTAAACAAAATGATTCAACTATGCTGGGATCGAGCAAACTGATGTGTTATAAGTTTACTTGAAATAACACAGTGAAATAAAATGAAATTTTTTCGAAAATAACAAGGTTCTGACAGCGGATTCTGGTAGAGGTGTAAACGAAATAATCGTGTATTGGCGTTTTGAAAGTTTATGCATAAATGTTTTTTAATTGGGTGGGGGGTGAAATTTTCCTCCCTTTGAACATTCTTATGATGAATCGACATAGGAAAATATGTTCTCCTTACAATTTGGGTCTATGATGTGTTCAGGAATTTTATGTAAAAATTTACGAGAAACATTTTTGTGGAATGCTTTAAACCTCTACCGCCTCAATATATGGGTCTTTTTTGTTCCTTTTGCGGAAAAGGATAAAAAACACCTCTAGTACAAATTAAGGATACTATAAGTTCCTTAACACAACAAAGCTCAAAACTCAACTTGAATGCCAAAAATAAGTCAAAACTGAAAATCCATTTAAGGGTTAATGTCGTACTTATTCCGACTTGTCGCTAAAATATCCCACAAAACTGAATTTTAAGGGGTTGGTGTGTATTGTAAAAATATTCTACGTAAAGTTTCACTATAAGCCACAGATCAAAAGAACAAACGAACTTCACAGAATTGCAACACCAAGTGAATATACATACACCCACATACAGCAGCAGAAATGCCAGAAATTTTTCAACATCACTTTAAAAAAATTCAGACGTAAACTTTCAAAACGCCGGTACACATGTAATTTTTTACCCCTCTACCAGAATCCGTTGTCAGAATCATGTAATTTTCGAAAAAGATTCATTTGGTTCCACAGTGTTACGAGTATTTAAGCCGCAAGGGAAGTTCAAAAAAGTATATTTTAATTCTCTTAATTCTTGGCACTGAAGAGGAGAAAATCTTTCTGTTAATATACCTTTTGCTTTCTTAATATGAATTGCATTTTCGACCCGGTCTATCGGATATAATTGGTCTGCTCGGAACCCTTTTCTCAATTCTCAAATTTAATTGTATTTATGCACAGGTTGAGAACATACATTCGCAAATACTTGAGTATATTTCTATGTATTTCTTCGATTTCATTTTTTTACATGTACATAGAGTTAAATCTCATTTGTTTATTTATACACGTATACATGTTCAGTGAACAACATATTCATAGGTACAAGTACAAATACATGTAACATGTTTTTGTGCTGACAATTTTGTAATTTGATAAGACATTTTTGTTGAGACAATTGTTGGATTGTCTTTTTCCATGTCCTTTGTGGTAAAATATATAGTATCCTTAACATGTCTCAAGTACACACGTACACATCTTCGCAGATTCACGCGCATTAGGGAGCCTATGATATAAACACATACAAATGTATATATGTATAACCATATATATTTAACACTCGTTAGGAGCATGTGTTGGTAAGAATTTATTTGATTCGTGTAAATTTTCTTTGTTTGTATTTGTTGAAATCTTATATTTGCAAATTATTTAAAATATATTGTTATTCTGAAAGTTCTTGTTAAATTAAACAAACATACAACATTTAACTTATGTAGATATTTACATATGTTTGCGCTTATATATATATTTTGTAAATACGACATTGTTAGAACGGATAATTCGAGGACGTATGTGTAATTAAGATGTTCGGAAATGTCTTAGAGTTAGAAAGAATAGAGTGTGTTTTCCGAACAGCAAAATAGTAAATCAACAGACTGCTATGCTGGTGCGTTAATCTTATATTCGAAGCATCTTGTACTTTTGCAACTATCGACAGGTGTGACATTCTTCAATGCTGTGTGGAAATTTGAAGGATATTATAAATCTAAGGATTTTACTTCCATTATTACTTCGTTTTGCATATATTTAAATTTACAACTCTGAAATTTGGCAGCTGTCACATAGGTTTATTAAAAATGAAGCGCTTTAGGAAAGAACAATGCGTTACAATTGTGAAAACTTATTACAAAAACTTGGAAAGTTATGCTGAGACCGCTCGCAAACTTCGAAGAATTTTCAGTCGAGTAAGTGCACCTAATGTGTCAACCATTCAAAGAGTGGTGAAACACTTTTAAGAAACTGGGTCGGTTATGGACAGTAAGACTCCTGTGTGTCAACGTAACGGTCGGTCTCCTGAAAACATTGCTGCTGTCAACGAGAATGTCGCCGAAAACATCAATTCGGCATCGTTCTCAACAACTCAACAATATTGACAAAAGATCTCAATCTTCATGCGTACAAAATTCAGCTTACTCAGGAGCTCAAACCCGCGCCCATAAAAAGCGCCGGCAACTCGTTCAATAGGTAATGGTGCAAAGTGAAGTCAATGCCAATTATAAAAAAAAAAATTAATGAGTGTTCGAACTCACGGCCGATGTGTTAACACCCTATTATTACGCAGTACCTGTTCGATTTCTATGAACACATTAATAAATGTTACATTGGATTTGTTAGATTTAATATTATTAAAATAAATAAAGGTATATTTAGCTCACTGAAATAATTGTTTTTGTTTTGTTATAAACAGAGCGACGACAAAACGTATTGAATTGTATAGAGAACTTATTGCACTCTCTTTCCGCTCTCATGTAGAGAGTCTGAGTAAAAGAGCATAAACGAGTCTTTTTCTCGTTATGTAATATTTCAATATAAATGCACCATTTCGACAATGGTATTTTACATAAATCAATACAAATAACACCGTTTCTACTTGCTTTTGTATACACCGGGCAATGCTGAACATCAAATGACTCGCTTTGCTTGGCCATAGCAACAACAATGAAACAACCAACATCACACATACTTTGTCCGAAGTGGCTGACGTATACGTGTGTCACATAACCACATGTTTGCCATATCAACAGCAACGAAACAGCCAAACACACAACATCACACATACTTTGTACGAAGTAGCTGACGTATTAGTGTGTCACTTGCAAATGAAATTTTGCGTGGCTATGCTTTATATCTCCGTTCAACAACAGCAACAGACACATATACATACATACATTATTATGTCAACACCACTCTTTCATTGCTCTCTTGCTCGCTCATTTTTGTTTAACACGTAATTATTCTCTTTCGCAGTCGCAGAAAATATGATTTTAGCAGCAGCATAAAATCTGGTTTTAGCAGCAGCAGAAAACCTGACTGTGTGTTGTTTGCATGTGTAGACTTTGATAGATTTAGTCCCTATATGCCGCTATAGATGTTAACACATCAAACAAAATATCTTCTCAAAATTGACGAATTTGGAGCTCAGAAAATCCTCATGTAATCCATGAGAAATCCATGAGATTTTGGTCAGGCGGTGTGATTGCGCCTTACTTTTTTGAAGTCGAGGCCGAAATTGCAGTGACTGTACACGGCATTCGTTACAGGAACATGATAACGGAGTTCTTGTTGCCTCAATTGGACGGGCATGGATCTGGACGACATATGGTTTCCGCAGGACGGCACCACCTGCCACACCACGCTTGAAATAAAAGATTTATTGCAGCAACGATTTCCAGAACAAATTATCTCAAGAAATTCTGATGTCAACTAGCCACCAAAATTATGAGATTTAACGTCGTGCGATTTATTTCTTTGGGGTTTTGTGAAATCTCGGGCTTATGCGAATAAACCAGAAACAATTACTGAGCTCAAATCCGAGATCCAACGCGTCATCGGTGAGACTCGTATACAGCCACATCTCTGCGAAAATGTTGTGGAAAAATTCATGAAAATGGTAATGGCCTGTCATCAGAGCCGTGGGGCCATTTGACGGATATTTTATACCATTCTTAATCGGAACATTTCTAATACGTGGTATTATTTTAAAATGTAAAATTGCATTCTGGCGTAGCGAAATAACTCCCCATGAAATAAGTCCCATGAAATTACTCCCAACGAAATAATTCCCACCAAAAATGAAATAACTTCCAATAACGAAAAAATGAAATAAGTCCCACAAAAAATGAAAAAACTCCCAATAGCAAAGTGAAATAAGTCACAAGACTTCTCCTACAGCACTTGTTATATGGGCCTTGTACAAACGGTCATTTTTTTGGGAGTTATTTCATTGTCATAACATTGGGAGTTATTTCATTATGAAATAACTCGCACCAGGAAAAATGAAATAACTCCCAAAAAAACGAAATAAGTCCTACTAAAGTGGGAGTTATTTCATATGAAATAACTCCCACTTTTGTATAGAAATTTTTTGGGACTTATTTCATTTTTCTGGTAGGAGTTATTTCATATGGGAGTTATTTCGCTACGCCTTGCATTCTTACTGCGACACCCTATATAAAAATACTGTACATATGTAGCTTAACAAACGTTTGAGACAAAAGTATGTCAATATAACATTTGAGTGTCAACAATCTGTTTGCGGTGTGTATTATAGTTTGATTGTCGTAAAAATTATTCGATGAATTCATTAGGAACCTTGTAAACGAATAAAGATGCCGCTACTATATGATGTCAGCACTAAAGGAACTGTCTGGTAAAATACACAACAGATGGTGCTAATACGAAATGGTTCTATACGGCTGGCGCATAGATAAATAAAAATCATACATGAATCATTAAGCTTGTTTTTTTATTCCCTGCTAAACTAATTTTTCGACGAATTTGTATGGAGTGCCGCTTAAAATCGCTTAATATCGCTTAGTTCCCCATACAAAGTCGTCGAAAAGTTAGTTTAGCAGGGAATAAAAAAACAGGCTTATTTGCTTAATCACCATTTTCACCAGAGGTCACATGCTGTTTCCGTACGACCATTTTTCACTCGGATGCGACGAAAAAGCACTCAAACATGATTTCTATTTCGATTCTGTTGTTTAAATTTGAAAATAGAATATAAATAATAAAAAAGCATATCGCTTTTGATATTTGCTTACAATACAAAAAGCAAAAAAGCATGGTTATACAGATTTTTCAATAGCTTTGTTTCCAGGGAAATTTGTACATTTTCACCACTCCGGCGCCACCTAGAACATTTCCCTTGACTTTCAAATCCACCACTTATCTTTCACCATCTATGGTTTTTTATTTATCTATGGCTGGCGAATCAATTTTACAATATTATATCTTACCTCCATATCTTTATAGCTTTTATCTAATTATTTACCGAAAAAGATATTTAATTGTTACATCTTCCGGAGATGTTGCAAGAGAGGCAGATAGAATGTCTCTCTTTGATTTGTCAATATATTGCCTGTGGTTGTTATATCCCGAAAAGCTAATATTTCCGACTAGTTTCCGTAACCCCATCTTGTGGGGACCAGATGTTTGCAAGATCAACTTCTTCCAATACGCCCAAATCCATTCTCAAAATCCGCTAGGTTGTGGTTTGGGACAACCCCAATTGTTGTCAACGGCTTGGAATCGATAAATTGCGGTCTTCAATAACATTTGCCTGAAAGGCAGCAAAATTCTCATTACTTCGAGCGGTTCTTTATCTTATTGCTACTTGAACATTATGTAAAAAAAATGTACGCTCGTAATTTGCAACAATTCGACGAATAGCGAGCACAGGTTTGCGATTATTATTACCATAAAATGGCAAAAGGGCACGAAAAGTTGCAATTGGAGAACGATTATTTTGATAAAAAAAATTGAATAATTTGTAAACCTTGTTCTTTCGTATATCTCTCCATGATGAAATTGTAAACATTACTGAATACAATGAAAAAAAAAATGGCAGATCATGATATACTACAAATGACCAAAGCGTAACTTAGAAATCATATCACTCAAATTTGAAAAGCCTTTATTATATTACATTTGTCCTATATCAAACAAAATATATATATAAAGCTCTTACAATTCACTAAACTATAGAATTCAACAAAATTTTTGTATAATACGATTCATCATTCTTATGATTCGTCGTGAATATATAATCCAAATTACAGGAAAAATTTTGCAACATTTTCAATTCACTTTTGAAAATGTATACAATAAGCGGAAGAATTTTTTCAAATCGATTTTCATAAAAACTATACAAAGAAATCGTTTAAAAGCCAAATGTGTCCACAGCCAAACGCCTAGCGGACAGTTGTATTAGGGTGTATTTTGGTTCTTTTGAAACCTCAAATCAGTTATACGATGCGTCTGTAAGTGCCAGTTACGCAAATGTCAAACATTTTTGAGATGAAACTTCAAAGTATCTAGTGGGAAACTAAGTATTTACTTTTTCAATTCAATGATTTTCGATTTGTCAATTTTATTAAAAAAAATTCAGTAAATGTAAATTTAAAACAAATACTCTTTTATGATTGCAGTTTTTTCCAGTTTATAAAATTGTATGACGTGGCAAGGGTTGTTCTACCCACACTTCAATAACTAACTATTTGAAAAGACGTTGTCGCGACCGTATGTTCGGCTGTTACCAGAGAATTTTAGTTGCCACAATTGAATAGAGGTTGTCGCGACTGCAGTTTGTCGCCACAACTGAAATTCGGTTGAAGCAACCTCTGCACACTGGTACAGATTTAAAAAAAAGACCGGACAAAATTCCAAAAATCGAAGCAGTAATACACATAAAATAAGTGACTTAAACAGTGGCCAATTAACCACTTAGGTTGCTAATAAGGCAAGGGGCCCAAAGTTGAGTATTGTTTCAATACATGCATACAGGCTAATTTTGTGCTATTTTTAGTAGAAAAGTGTTATATGAAAGTTATGTTTCTGGATGTTTTAGACTTCTTTTATTTATTTTGTGTTATAAGAGCTACAAAAATTAACATTAAGTTAATTTAATTTACATAAGGTTTCAAGTTCAATTGCAATGAAAGTAATTAAATTTTTTAATCTTTTGTGGACCAAAAAAAATTAGGACCGGCGCGCGATTTTCACTTTTGAACACTTTAGACCCTAACCGAAGTAACTGATTTTATTTCGTTACCCTTTACTACCATTTTCTGAAGAAAATTTTTGTTTTAAACTTTGGCCCAGTATTTGATTTTTTATTTAAATATAAAATACTTATGTAAAAATTTATTTTTTTCAGTGTAAAGTTAAATACATTACTCTGTCGGAATTTAGGTCTGACAATACCATAAAATGTCAAACTAAAATTTCGAAAGTTCCGAAGACGACGATGATGAAAATGTCGAACATAATGATATAGATTTTTTTAGCGAAGTTTTTTTTTGAGGTCCCAAGTAAATCTTGTATGGTTACGAAACAAACTTCTCAAACTTTTAATTTATTTTATAATTCCCAATAAAGTTGGTAGAAAAGTTTAAAACGTTACACCTTGTTAAGAAACGAAATTTTATGTGAAAGGTAAAATTATATAATCCTGATCGAAAATTTTTTTGCAAAAATGAAATCGGGGCATCCAAAAACCTATGAAACGATACCCATAACGTTTTTTTAAATTTAATCCCCCCCCCCAACACTCTATATCTCGACCCCAATCCGCCCGATGCAAAAAGCAATGCCAGAAATGAGCTCAGCACCCTCAAAAACCTGACGACGAATGAGTTTGAAACGTGTAAAGTCAAAAACAACGACGTTATTAATTTTGTTCGGTCATTTTTTAAATCTGTCCAAGTGTGCTCTGGTAGCATTAGGTAACCTACAATACGGTTCTGACAACCTCTAATTCGGATGTTATGACACCAATTTGACTGTTAGAACATATAAATTCGGTTGCGGCTGATTCGTTTATTTTGCCGGTCGCTGCATATATTAGTTGTCCCGAAATAGATACGTGCACAAAATTACAGGTTTTTGATGTGTTAACAACCATTGGCACGGGTACGGCAATCTATCAGAGTGAACACATGCAAACAACACACAGCGTTAGCATCACATACGTTGTTGTTGTACAACAATAGTCTCTGCCTGAAAATAAGTATATTGGTATTGATGTAGCGGCAGCGACCAAACAAGCAGGTCGTCGTCGCCAAAGATTATTGAATAGTATAGAGAACTCATGGAACGAATTGTAAGACTCAAAAGCACTGCCGACATCTGGCGATTGATTCAATACGTATTGCTCTCTTTTTGTCAATTTTAATTTTGATGTGAAACATTGATGGCTTTTGAAACATTTATACTTTTTGTATTGTTTTATGTTTTATACAAAACAATATTATGCTCTTTTACTCAGACTCTACATGAGAGCGGAAAAAGAGTGCAATAAGGTGTCTATACTATTCAATACTTTTTGTCGTCGCTCTGTTTATGGCAAAACAAAACCAGTTGTTTGCGTGAGTTAAATATTGCCTTTTATTCAGTTGTATGCCAGAATTCAAACAAGCAGGTCGTTCCGCTCTGTTTGTGACAAAACAAAAACAATTATTGTTAAAGCAGATGTAAGAAAAATGAAAGTGCAATAGCAAAAGATGTGTTCATAGAAATCGAACAGATACCGTGTAAAAAAAAGGTGTTAACACATCGCCCGTGAGTTTGAACACTCATTGCTTTTTTATGACTAAAAAATATTTTAGCGACACCGTCCCACAAAATGTATTTAAAAATATTAATGTACGAATACTTATGTTTTCTCCGATGTATTAGCCGTGTTTTCGGTACAGCAAGCAATTATCGCTTGATTGCTGTTAACTAAAATGCCAAACTAGCGTGGTTTGAAGTCATTCTTATATACATGTATATTCTTCTCGTCCTTGACATCACAGTAATTCTTTGTTGTTATTCTTTCAAGTTTGTATGTTATTTTTATTATTTCTTATTTTTGATCTCACAATAACGATAACAACACTGTTTTTCTGATCTTTTTTCAAACTGGCTACTTTATGTCTGATAACGACTGAAATGGAAGCGGTAATTTCAAGTACCGCTTAATATCGATAGCTCTTCATATAAAATAAGTGTCATTCTAAGGAAGCGGTGTAAGCAAAACACTCCTATTATACACATTCATACATAAATTGGAGCGTCGTTAACAATCGGCTTAGGGTTGCAGTCATAACATATGTACATATGTGTACTTCCTGAAATTTTTTGTTGAGACAATGCTATTAAAGGCTACAACTGCATTTAGAGGTTATCACAACTGAATTTAGAAGTTGCCACAACCGACTCAAAAATTGTATAATGTTGTGGCAACTTTTAAATTTAGTTATAACAACTTATCAGTTCGGTTGGCCAACTGAAATGTAATTTAACTGAGTTTGTGCCAAATGAATGTTTTCTGTGTTTTGATTAAAAATTCTATCAATTTAATCGTTTCTATCAATGACAATATCGTGGCTCTTGTACAAGAGATTATGGGTTCGGTGCCTGCTCTAACCACCTTATATTTCTTTCTCACTGTTTGTGAGAATGTCTTCATGGGAATTTACTTCCAAATTACTTCATGGCATGAAATGGGAAACCATTGTTTTTTTACATCTGTTAATTTCGTAGTTTAATTTTTTGGGTTCGTATTAGCTCGAGAGTGAGCTGCTTCCCAGACAAATAATGGGAGTCAAAGTTGTATCTCCCGGCACACGCCTGGCGTGCCAGCTTGAAAATTTGTGGCAATGCGAACCCTGGTAATTTCATAGGCAAATATGGATTTATAGGGTGGTACTCCAAGAAGAATGCAATTTTTATCAGTTTCGTAGTAATGTCGGTCATGTAGGAATATTGACCGAACTACCTTCTGGTTTTCAATAACACCACACATTCATGTCACTCTCGATGTTGCAATACTTAAATAATAATCGTTAAGTTATGCGTTAAGGAATAATCAATAATAAAAGCGAAAACGTTCGGATGCGCTGTAAAACTAAATGATTCAGTCAATAAGTCTAAAAATATAAATCTCATAGTTCAGAGAGCATGAGAAAATCGTCAGCGGCGTAAAAATAGTTATTTTTTGTTTTTTAATAATTTTAGCACAAGCCATCCTACAAAATGTGGTTTGCACTCTTTGAGAAACACCTGCTGAATTTCAGTTTATAAACTCTCGACCATAAAATCCTTTTCATTTACCGCAATGATGATGTTTGGTTAAATTCAAACATGTTCTAGAAGAGTTAATTAAAATGTACCAGTGTAGAAACCACAGAAATCTGGGTAATTTTACTAAATCGCTGTGTCGAATAACTAACCTAACCATAACAATGATTGAGTTAATAAATATGTATGTATGTGCGTGATAGCATACACAGTTCATTCAGCGTAATGCAAGGTGTCTTGTGGTGTGTGCGTGTTGTGGGTGTTTCTTAGAATGATTTTAGACCCTTGTCAAATAAGGAAATTGACATTAATTAATTTTACAATTTGTTCATTTCGACAAACAAGGATCACACGAAAGACAAACAGAAGAAGGACAGACACTCAGAGTACCGGCAAACGGAAGACGACCGTCGAACCTCATACACAGCAACCTCACAACCACTCAAACACAACCTCGTAATCATTTACTTGGGTTTGGTTCACCATTTTTTTATCCGCTTTGTTACAAAGAAATGTCCTTAACTATTAAATAACTACACAGACACTTACATATATTAATGTAACTTCAAATAAGCGTGTAAGAAATGATTTTCTGAGATTTCTGTCATACAAAATGTTCCCCAAAATGTTGATTACCCAAGTTAAACAATGATTTGGATTGATAGTATTATTCAATTTCTATTAAATTTAGGTACTCACTAGTAGTTTTTGAACAATGACTGTTGTTACATCTTTAACAGATATTTCGTTTACACAATATATATAACAAAATCTTGTCAAAGGACAACTAGATTTTAATCTCAAAAGATATTTGAGAACAAAATGGTTTTTACTTGTTTTGATTTCTCTTTTTTAAGGAAAGTGTAATCACTAAACGTAAAAGCTTTCTACGTATCATCAAGGTAACATCAAAAGAAGGTCAAATAGAAAAAAGGTTCAAATTCTTTCCTTTCTTTGAAATACAAAGATCTGATTGATACAAAGATCTCTTACTAAAATTGAATTAATATTCATATGAATGCATGTGAGTGTTGATATATAAAATGACAGTGCATTTGATTTGATTTTTGTAGTAGTTCTCTAATTTCAGTGTCAAAAATTTGTATATAGTGTTTGTATTTAAGAAATTAATATTAATAAATATTAAACATATTAATAAAACACGATTTAGAAGATCAGAATCCCTTTTATTTCTGTCCGTATTATGTCCAGCAAAACAGTAAATTACAATAGCAAGTCGAACTCTATGAAATGGTCTACTACCTCGTCGTCATCAAGAGAACGTGAAAAGAGGGATAGCGGCTCTTGTCTAATTCTCTATGATATAACAAATTCATTTTTAAAAAACAACTGAGATATGATAAGTAAGTACTAGAAGAGGGTATTTGAGGTCAATAACTTTTGACGCATATCAATTAGTACCCTAAAGACAAAAACATTCATGTATTACACTTAAAGATCCGACTGTAAATGCGGAAGATAGAAAGAAAAATTTTAAAAGACAACGTATGGTTAAATAAATAATAACAATAATAAAAATAATAAAAATAAATCCTTCGCAAGACTTTAATGATTTTGTGCGAGCTTTAATTTTCTAACATTATGATGGGTCATTAGGATGGTAGCAACCAATCGTATGAAAGAATTTTTTTTTCAAAATAAGAAAATCTCTAAAATAAAAAATGGCTAAAACTCGGAAACGGTGCGTCCAATCGGAAAAATAATAACTTTGTTATCTCCATAGGAGGCTTTAACTAATGGAAGTCTTTAATACGGCATCGTCGCATATGTGCGTTTTATTGATTTTTTATTTGAAAAATGTTAGTTTATGAAAACCCCCTAGAAACCAGTAAAAATTAATTTTTTAAAAATGAAATTTAAAAATTCCTATGGAAGTAAAAAATTCATTATTTTTGCGATTGGACGCATAGAAAAATGTAACAGTGACTAATAGTTCAAAACGAATTCTAATTTTTCACTTTTTATGAGTTCTACCTTCTTTTTCAGATGAAAGAGATTTTAGAAGTACTTAAATTGTTTAATACAAGTCAATTTCTGTAGTACCAACTCTATTTACTAAGACCTGATTTTAATTTATCAACAACATCGACAATTAATTCTTATGTATCATAATCATGAATTCTAATCAAACTATAGACTTTCTTATGGAATTTCTAATGCCAGTATTGATTTCCAACTAATCTTCGCCCTATGTGTAGATACTAAAGCATGGTCTTTTAACGGGTTTTTCAATAAGGGCGCTACAAAAGTTTTTTTAAATAAAACAAAACCGATTTTAGATACCACTGAAATTCTTTACTCCTGTGAAAGTACGTTCGATGCCATTATGTATGGAACTCGATTTCTTTTGCATGGCCACCACGGGCACGCTTGCAGAAGTTCAGACGCTGGACCCAATTTTCGACGGTTTTCAAGCATAAATCGGCCGATACTGCTGCAATTTCACGTTCGATATTCATACGAAGTTCATCAATCGTCGCTGGCTTGTTGGCATAGACCATAGACTTGACGTAGCCCCACAGGAATTATTCTAACGGCGTCAAATCGCACGACCGAGGCGGCCAATCGATTGGGCCATTTCGTGAGATAACACGTTCACCAAACTTGGTTTCCAATAAATTGATTGTGGCATGCGCTGTGTGGCTTGTGGCGCCGTCCTGTTGGAACCGTATGTCCTTCAAGTCCATATTGTCCAATTGGGGCCAAAAATATTCGGTTATCATTTAACGGTAGCGATTCGCATTCACAGTAATGTGCCGGTCTTGATCATCACGGAAGAAGTACGGCCCAATGACGCCGCCGGCCCATAAACCGCACCAAACCGTATTTTTTTCGTGATGCAATGATGACTCATGGATTACGTGCGAATTGCTGTCTGACCAATGACGCATATTTTGCTTATTGACGAAGCCATTCAGCCAGAAATGAGCCTCATCGCTGAAGATGATTTTCCGATGAAAATCCGAATTATTTTCAAGTTGCTGCTCAGCCCAATTCACGAACGTACGACGCTTATGGTGGTCAAGCGGCTTCAGTTCTTGCGTCAATTTGATCTTGTAAGGACGTAGGCCAAGATCTTTTCGCAAAATTCGCCACAACGACGTCACAGAGATGCCCAACGCTTGAGAACGACGCGTGAGAGACACATTTGGGCTTTCTTGAACTGATGCCTCAGCGGCAGCAATATTCTCGACACTACGAGCACTTCTTTGTCTCACTGGCACGGGAACATTTTGTACTGTGCCTGTGGATTAAAATTTTTACCATATGACGACCATAATGACGACCATAAATTGGACGTAGCGCTCTTAAAGTTGAGGGCGCTGACTCCAAATTTCGGTGGTAAATTTTAATAATTTCGACTCGTTGTTGGCTCGTATATCTTTCCATGATGAAATGGCAAACCTTACTGAAGAGAAATGTCAAAAGAGCGGGAAAAAATATGGCGTCGTTTGCTGTTCCTACCGATTTAATTTTGTAGCGTCTCTGTTGAAAAACCCGTTATAACGTATATCGCAATTATCTCTAATGAGAAGTCAAATGCCATTTTCGTTGATTTCTGTCTACAAATCGAATATTTGAAGAAAGGTTTTTTTTTTGAAAGACATATGTTAATCTGCAACGAAATATTTATATTTACATATTTTTATTACATATTGGCAGGACCTCTAGAAACCAAGTTATAAGTTTTGAAATATATGGTAGTAAATATGTATATGGTAAACGGCTACATTAATTCAAATGTTTTGCGTTTTCAAATCCAAAAACTCAATTTTTAGTTATAAATCGTTAAATAGAATCCAAAATGATGTAACAACAAAATTGCAAAATTGAGGTTTTGACTGATTACGGTATAATTGCCAGAAATGCACGATTTTACAAAATTTTACTTTTCCTCGTTTAAAAATATCGTACTTATGAAATATATTTCACAAATTAAGTTTTAAAGAATTGAGGGGATTTCCTTCACTATAATTTTCTATATAAGTATAATTTTAAACTGTGCTTATTCAATTGACTGAAATATGTATATATACATGTCTAAAAAAAGTTTAAACGTCTACGTCAAAATATTACAAATTTATTAACAAAATTCGAAGTTCTTGACAAAACATTTTTGCCATCACTGTAAAGAGATGAAATTGTTACATCTGTTTAGATTTTACGTGACGAAATAATGATATAAATTCATATATTTGTGAACGGGTAAACACCTAATTTTTTTTGTTTTTAAATAGAAAATGATAAAAAATAAGACTAAATATAGAAAATAAAACGCTTTATTTTGTGTATAATAATTTTTTATTTTAGCTTCAAACCGGGATGAGACACCAAATAGCGTGACAATTCCGTGATTATTCATGACTACAATTATACTGGATACGCCAATTCAAAATTTTGTATTAAAAATATTAAACAACAGATTTTTGATATACTCGATTTTTAAGCAGATATCCGCGAAATTGACCTTTGACCTTTCGTAGCACATAAACGCATTTTATGAAGTAATATGAGAGGAAGTTTTAATATCTCTTAATCGCAGCAAAGTGATGAAATTCTGTTATATACTTTAGAAGATGTTTAATGTCATATTAGTACAATTTTGATAATTCCTTGATTTTTCCAAGGGCCATCTACAAGAGATAAAGTCATAGAACTTGGAATTTAATGCCTTTTAGTACTTATATAATGAGTATGGTTAGAGTATGGTAGGGTCAACTTATTGAGCTTTTATTTGGAGGTAAATTTTGTGCGGTTTCACATAATTTTCCCTTATCGTAACAAAAATTTTAATTATTTAAACAATCAACATAACTACGATGTGAAATGTTTAAGCAAACTTTATAATGAACCACCCTAAAAACACAAATACACCCTGAGCATAGACTTAACGACGAATGAGGGTGATAGCACATGCGTAACGACACGAAGTGGCAGTCTCGCGTCAACCTTCAAACGATACACTGCACACGCGCATCGCGAAGTAATTTAATCAACCCTTTTCTTATATTTTCATCCTGATCAAATACTCTATTGAAAGAGCATAATAAAATGAATTCTATTTTATGTTAGTAAATTCGATTGACTTATTCTTTATCGGAAATAAGAAAGTAAGTACTGCCATATAGTATACGTAAAGTGAGACGAGTACGATACCTCTCACCCCGGCATAATTCGGTGGCAATATAGCCTTTCAATGTCAGAAGTGCGATTGGATTCGCGAAAACCCAACAAAAACAACGTGTCATGGAATGATGTAGACAAAACGATTAGAGTGCAGTGTTTGATAAAAACGGTATACATAAATCAAAACGGTTTGGAATAATACGAACGAAAACGGTATGATGACGTCATTTCCAACCTAACGAGCAAAACGGAAAATCGAACGAAACATAAACGACCACTTGTTCTCGGTAAAATAGAAAAGAAAAAAAATCAACGATACAAACGTACATATGTACATACATAGGCATGAGTAAAACAACGACACAAACGTACATACACATGTAAGAGGTAAAAGAACGATACAAGCGTACATAAAAAAAACGGCCGCTGCAACTGCGTAAACGGAAGATTGAAATTTAAAGTGAATCGGGACAAAAAGAAGACGAAAAACGATTGCGTACAAACCGAGAGTAAATCGAAGGGGAAATTGACGAGCAAATCTTCATTATTTTGTGGTTCGGTAAAACGGAGAAAAAAATAACGAAAACAAGATAAGAAAAAAACGGAAAACGAAACGACAACAGTAGAAGAAACTTAGAACACTAAAGGAGGAAGAAAATTGGGTTTTGGTATTTGCTATTGCGCTACGGTATAAGGGACGGCAGTATGGTTTTAATTTCGTCATTGCTCATTGATCAAATTAAGGTAAAGTTGAGGGAGCTTAATTTGTCTGCATCTGGATCTAAGGCAGAACTGGTGCAACGTTTGACGTCAGCCATGGGTACTGACGATATAGAAGCTGCCGACATTCCGGGTTTAGCGAACACAACAGAGACTGCTAGCGCTAGCGAAAACATGCAGCAACAAATAAATGAGTTACGCGGAATGATGGGAGAGATGATGAGTTTGTTACAGGCTAACGTTGGTCGACAAGTGCAGAATTCGAGTGTTCGTGAAAATGTAAATGCTATAAAGCCGAATGTAGAACAATCAACATCGTGAATTTCGGAACACGTTGCGCCGCGGAACTATACTGTAAAAGACATTGCCGATACCATTCCGGAATTTGACCCGTCGAAAGATGAAATGTTTTCCGTGGAACAATTTGTAGACCGTGTGGATAAATCGATCAGCGCGTACGGATGGGACGATAAAAGTGTACTTTTAGCGGTATACGGTAAACTTAAAGGTGCATCGAAAATGTGGTTGGATGCCTCTTATGATATTTACGACACTTGGGGTGAGTTTTCGGAGTCGTTGTGTGCAGAATTTGGCACAAGATTAGATGCAGCAGATATCCACTACAAGATGTGTAACACCGTGCGACAACCTGGCGAGAAGTTGTCGATTTTTGTTTTAAAATGAGTGCACTGGGTAAACGTTTTAAACTTAGTGATCCGTCGGTTGTAAAGTATACTCGGGAAGGACTTAGACATCGTGAGTTGCAATTCGCTATAGCCCCTATGAGATTTGGGACAGTAAAACAGATGCGCGAAACAATTGAAAATTATATGTGTAACTTGCAAAGTAGTTCTGCTAACAGACCAATGCGCCGAAACGATAATAATTATTCGGGTAAAGATAATACGGAACAACGTAAAAGTGTCGATAAACCAAGAACAATCGTATGTTATAATTGTGGTAACGATGGACATATATCGAGCAAGTGCACTGAACCGCAAAAACGCCAAAGATGTAAAGACTGTAATAAGGTCCACGCGCGGGGTGAGGCTCGTGATTGTGGTAAGACAACAGTAAGATCGATAAATTGTGCAAAGAAAAATGAGATCCGTAAAGTTGTGGTAATAAACGACGGAGCTTTGAAAATTGAATCTGCTCTTGTGCAGACTGTACGAAAAATCGACATAACGCAAATACAATCTGGTACAACCGATAGTGGTGTCAGAGACAAATTGCTCGAAATTTTAAATGAGTATGCGGAAGTTTTCAGTAGCGACGTCAACAATATTGGCCGAACGAGCATGGTTAAAATGGAATTAAAATTAACGACGGATCAACCTATAGCGCAGAAACCTTATCGTATCCCCGAACCAAAACGCGACGTAGTAACGAAGATGATAAAAGAGTTAGAAGAATCCGGAATAATCTCGGAATCACAATCGGAATACGCTAGCCCATTGGTGCTCGTCAATAAAAAGGATGGTAGTGATCGACTTTGTGTCGATTATAGGCGACTCAATCGGTTCACAGTGAGTGAAATATTTCCAACACCTAACATCGAGGAAAGGCTCCAAGAGGTGATTAAGAATAAATACTTTTGCGTTTTAGACCTTAATAGCGGTTACTATCAAATACCCATTGACGCCAACAGTCGCAAATATACCGCCTTTATAACGCCTGAGGGGCTCTATGAGTTTAATTGCATGCCGTTTGGCTTAAAGAACGCGCCAGCAGTGTTTCAGCGTTTAATGTCGAAACTGGCGAACATGATGCACCCTAACGACATGACCCATTACATGGATGATATCCTCATAGGTGGTACTTCGATTCCAGAACTATTTGAGAAGCTTGAACGAGTGTTAAAGGCAATAAAATCTGCCAACCTTACTCTTAATTTGAGAAAATGCGAATTTTTAAAGGAAACCGTTCAGTTCCTTGGCCACGAGCTACATAGCGAAGGCATTAGTCCCGGAGCTGCGAAGACGGCTGCAGTATCTGATTTTCCCGTACCCGCAACAGCGACCGAAATCAGGAGATTTTTAGGACTTAGCGGATATTTCCGTAAATTTGTCCCCGGATTTTCTATCATATCCGAGCCTCTGAGAACATTATTAAAAAAGAACGCTACTTTTGACTGGTCGAGTCGACAACAACATGCTTTTGAGGAATTGAAGACTGCGTTAACTTCGCATCCAGTAATAACGGCCTACAGAGTTGAAGCGGAGCACGAACTACACACCGACGCTAGTGCAATTGGTTTAGCAGGAGTTCTGCTACAGCGAGAAGGTAACGATCTTAAACCAGTGGCTTATTACAGTCGAACGACGACTTCCTCAGAGCAAAAGTTCCATAGCTACGAGCTAGAAACATTAGCTGTAGTAGAGAGCTTGGACAGATTCCGTTATTACATCTACGGCAAGAAGGTGAAGGTTGTGACGGACTGCAGTGCAATCACCACGATAATGGAGAAACGAAATTTAATTCCGCGAATAGCCCGCTGGTGGCTCAAAGTTCAAGACTTCGACATTATATTAGAACATCGCAAAGGTACTCGCATGGAGCACGTCGACGCACTAAGCCGATCGCCAACGGAAACACCTCGCGAAAGCGACACAGCGTCAATGAGAGTGATGAAGACAATGATTGAAGAAGGTGACTGGCTATTTGCGATGCAGATGCAAGATTCAGGACTGCAGGATATAGTCAAAAGACTCAAAGCAGGTGATAAGAACGATACTAACGATTACGCCATAAAGGATCAGCGACTGTTCCGAAAGGTTGGTGGCAGATTGCTATGGGTAGTTCCTAAAGCGTTACGATGGAAAGTTGTACAAGATCATCACGACAACGTTGGCCATATGGGGGTCGATAATACTATTAGCCGCTTACAAAAGACCTTTTGGTTCGCGCGTATGCGTAGCTTCGTAAAGTCGTACGTTAAATCATGTCTTCAATGCGCGTATAACAAACAACATTCGGGAAAACGAGAGGGTGAATACCACTACAATGACATCGAACCCATACCGTTTCACACCATCCACATCGACCACTTGGGACCATTCCCCAAAAGCGTTAAACGTAATGAACATATACTGGTTCTAGTTGACTCATTTAGTAAGTATGCTGTTATAAGACCAGTAAAGAGCACGGCGAAAAAATATGTAATCGACGTTTTGAATGAAGTATTCAGCTACTTTGGTATACCATCGCGGATAATCACCGACAGAGGAACGGCATTTACCTCCAAAGACTTTAAAGCCTACTGTCATAATAACGATATTAAACACGTTCTTAATGCGGTTCGAACTCCGAGGGCTAACGGGCAGGTTGAGCGTGCCAATCGTACCATTTTGGGGATGCTACTTCCATCTACAAACGAGGACAAGCGTTGGGACGATAAACTGCGCGGTATACAGTGGTCATTGAATTCAAACATTAACAAAACGACAAAAAAATCACCTCAAGAACTATTACTTGGATATAGACCGCGCGACAGCTTGCAGAACAAGTTAGTTTTAGCCTTGCACGATGATAAAGTGTTGACCGACGATGAACTTTCGCAGATTCGACAACAAGCTGCTCAGAACATCAACGACCAACGTGAAACAGCAAAGCAACGATACGATAACCGCCATAGAACTCCGTCATCGTATGAAGTCAACGATCTAATACTAGTCGAAAATGAGCCAGTTAGTACTGGAATGTCAAGGAAACTCGAGCCAAAATACAAGGGCCCTTTTATCGTAACAAAGGTCCTTGGTAACGACAGGTATGTCGTGGAAGATCTTCCAGGATCAAAACGAAAGAAACGTCATTACTGTTCAGTGTTCTCATCGGATAAGATAAAGCCTTGGTGTTGTCTCCCGCCTTTTGACAACGAAGAAACTGACGATAACGACCTAATCGGCGAGGACGCCTGAATTTGCCAGGAACGGCCGAGCTGTAAGCAAACTTTATAATGAACCACCCTAAAAACACAAATACACCCTGAGCATAGACTTAACGACGAATGAGGGTGATAGCACATGCGTAACGACACGAAGTGGCAGTCTCGCGTCAACCTTCAAACGATACACTGCACACGCGCATCGCGAAGTAATTTAATCAACCCTTTTCTTATATTTTCATCCTGATCAAATACTCTATTGAAAGAGCATAATAAAATGAATTCTATTTTATGTTAGTAAATTCGATTGACTTATTCTTTATCGGAAATAAGAAAGTAAGTACTGCCATATAGTATACGTAAAGTGAGACGAGTACGATACCTCTCACCCCGGCATAATTCGGTGGCAATATAGCCTTTCAAATGTAATAGATGTTTTCCAAATCCTACACACTAGCAAAAGATTAGTTGGAAATCAATTCAGGCATTGGAAATTCCATGCTAAAGTCTATATTTTGATTAGAATTCATAATTGTCATACATTAGAATTATATGTCGGTGTCATTGATAGATTAATAATAGGTCTTACTAGACACAAGTTGCTACCACAGATATTAAGTTATATTAACCAATTTGAGTATTTCTGAAACCTCATTCATCACAATCATAATTTAGTTTCCGTCACAAAAACACTTGTTACAAAATTATGTATTCGATTTTTCACAAGAGGCTTTGCTGTTAAAGAGAAACGACATATATTTGAATGTTACACGAGGACTATACAGAAAAACTATTATTTTATACAGAGAATGATAAAGAAAGTTGTGAAAAAACAAAAAAGTGTATATCGTAGATATCAGCAACCGTATACTATGGTAAGTATGGATATGCATGTATTTACATTTTATGCCGTATAGACCCAGAATTGTATATGCTTTGGACAAAAACAATGGTTGACATATATTTTTCAATACGAAATCAAAAGGTCATTAAAGTCCATGTATTCGGCAAGACGATTACACCCAATTAATTTATATCTCACCACACAAGTTTCTGAATCGCATGTATTTTTTTATTTTACTTGTATTCCCACAAGTTGTGGTGAAGTGAGACTTTTAAACACAATCGTTGAATCTGACGCCACTATTGACGCCTTCACAAACACATGCAAACAATTTTGGACACTTGGCTGGAGAAACTATTATTGTGGATGACACAAATTAACTCAAACATACATATTATACCCAGGGTAACGCATCACCAAAATTTAGAATTTTTACGGGTTTCGAAGGGTTTGTCACAAAGTGTTCCAATTCGCATGAAATAATTTTTTTTTTTAAAAATCGACAAAATACGAAAATCGCTAAAACAAAAAAATGTCTATATCTCGGAAACGGTGCATCGTCCAATCGCAAAACTAATAAAATTTTTACCTTCATAACAGGCTTTTATCTATGGATGCCTTCAAGGCGGCACACATTGGTTGAAGAGTGGCCGAAATTCATTTTTTTCATGTTCGCCGATTTGGATAATTTTTTGGTATTTTGTTGTCAGATATCTGAATATTATGATTCCTTAATATTAGGCTGATATGTTCATTATTTGTTTGGACAGTTCATATATTGCTCGAAGTTCATATATGTTCGCTTGTTTAAAATGGCATGCAAATTTACTGTATATTCAATCTTTTGGTACAGTCACAGTAAACTTATTATTTGACTTTGTTGTATATTTTCGTAAGTGACAATTGTCATAGATGACATTTGCATTAAAAAAAGTTGGAAAAAGTGCCATATAAAAAATTTCGTAGAACAAATTATAAACAACATCACAATTTCTATGTTCATCATCTGCAGTGTACTGCATCTTTTTAGCCCTGTGGAGCCCTGTTTAACGAAAGATGTCAAATTACAGCTTGAAGTCTGAGCTAAAAGTAAAAAAAAAATTCAGCTGCTCCTACTGGCTAGTTTCCAAAAAAAAAAACAGTAAAAACTATAAAGTGATAAAGTAACAAAACATGAATTTTCGTTCATGCTTGTTGTTGTTGCCATAGGCTGACGAAGCCTATGCAAAAAAAAACCGCGCCGAGAAATGTTAGATAAGATCAAACCCACGCAAAACAATAACAAATTCTCGCTCCATTTGGGTATAAATTTCTAATAGTATTGATATGCTAATTTACATTACATTGGCAAGTGCAGTGATAAGTGGTCTGTTATTAAGTGATATCAAGATTTTATTTTATTAATTATGGAAAATTTAACAATTTCTTATTTAAATATTTGCGAGTTATTGATTGATACCAATCTTGATATTAATGTTACTGTCAAAGTCATTGCAAATAGGAACGAAGAAATGACTGCTGAGGATGTTGAAGTCTTTACTAGATTTTTGAAAAAACACTTTTTAACAAACTTCAATGATAGATGGCAAAAAGCAAGACGCATAAAAACCAGATTTCTTGATCGTAATGAAAATTGGCTGAAAAAAGTTTACAAACTGGACGTCCAGTAAAAGCCTTCGAGGATTACAAGATTTTTGTAAAGACACCTCAATGGAGTTGATATCGTCTGCCGCAAAAAAAAGTGAGTGTTTAGACAAATCCATTAAGGCGTTCACCCCGGAGAAGGCACTTGGGCTGATACTTGATGCTTCGTTGTCAAAGCATCAATATGAGGTTTTGCGCAGTAAAGCTAGAGAAATTGAATGCGACATTTACCCACCGTACCATCAGGTACTGGAAGCAAAAAAAAAATGCTAAATACGGCCCAATTTTCAGATCCATATACAAAAACTGTAATATTTTCATCATTTTGTCGGTAAAAGTTAAAATATTGCTGTTTTATTTGGAGTCCTACAGCAGATATTCACATTAATCGTATTGAACGTGTTCAGAAATCATTCTTAAAGTTTTCTTTGATTTCTTTGAATTTTTCTAACCCAATTCCATCGTATAAAAGAAGATGCTTACTTATTTCATTAAATTCTCTGAGTTTAAGAAGAGATATTGGAATTCTGTTATTTTTGTATGATGTTATCCATGGGTGTGTTGATTGTCCGGAACTATTATCGTTTGTTTCTATTAATGCTCCGATTCGTATTTTACGGCATTATACTTATTTTTATGTTTGTCTACGTTCTACGAATTATGCACTTAATGAACCACTACTAAAAGCCATGAGACTTTATAATAAATATTGCAATTTACTTGATTTTAGTCTTCCTAAATCGAATTTTAGAAAATTGTTATATACTATAATTAATTAATATTTCAACTAATGTGTTAATTTATAATGTATTATTTTAATTTTTGTATAAGTAACTCCATGAATTTATATAATAGTTTACATATGTAATTTAATATGCTAGTCTGTAAGGATTTTTGTCCATAGACGTAATAAATTAATAAATAAATAAAATGTTGAGGTGCGAGAAAGTTGTAGCAAAGTTGGTCTACAAGAGTTATTAGATCATACAGTAACCAGGATTTTGATGACAAAACCCGAGAATGACGTGACAGAACTCCCCAACGAACTGCAAATGTCCTCAAAATGGTGCTGTGACGGAAGTTCGGGACACAGTGAATACCATCAAAAATTCACAGATCCAAATGACACTGATAAATATATGTTCTTAACGTCATTTGTTACACTGACCCTCACAGAGCGTAATAATATATCAACAATGTGCTGGAGAAATACAGAGCCGTCATCAACTAGATTTTGCCGACCGTTAAAATTTGAATTTATACAAGAAACAGCTGAAGTTATAAATTCTGAGGTTAGTTGTGTTAATGACGAAATAGCAAATTTAAGAAATACTGTCGTTGAATTGCATGGCAGAAACTTCAATATTTCTCACACATTGAAATTAACAATGATTGATGGGAAAGAAGCTACTACGATTTCTGGAAGCTCATCTATGGCGGTTTGCTTCATATGTGGAGCGAAGCCCACAGAAATGAATAATTTAGATGCGGTGATTTTGAGGAAATGTTGCATTTGGTATTTCTCCCTTGCATGCGAGAATCAAATTTATGGAGTGCATTTTGCACATTTCTTACCGGCTAAGTTTCAAAAAATGCAGAACAGATAGTTACACAAAAATTGAAATGGCGGCAAATAACGCTGAAATTCAGAAGAGATTAAAGTTGACACTGGCCATAAATGTGGACGCAGTGAAGCAAGGTATGGGCACAACCAACGATGGCAATATGGCAAGAAGGTTTGTCGAAAATCCAGCTAAAACTGCAGACGTAATTGGCATAAAAGAAGAGCTAATACATAGATTTAAAATTATTTTGGCCGCAATAAATTGTAATGCAGCGATCGACACTAGCAAATTTCATATATATTGCATGGATACTGCCAAGTTGTTTGTTGATCTTTATGGCTGGTACTACATGCCTGTAACTGTGCATAAGATTCGGGTGCATGGTAGCAAAATTATAGCAGAAGCTATTCTGCCAATAGGTATGTCTCTATCTAAAGGCCCTTATTCGATGATTTAATTTAAATTTTTTCATTTTAATTGATTATTTGTATCAGGTATGCTGTCCGACGAAGTTCAGGAAGCGAGGAATAACGACTATAGAGCCTATAGATTACATCATTCGCTAAGAATTGGACGTGTAGCCATTAATGAAGACGTAATGCATAATCTTTTATTGTTTTTAGACCCATTTATAAATACATTTCGCTCAAAGCTGCAAATCAAAAAATTGGAGTACGATAATGATGTTAAATAATTATTATAAGACTATGCTTAAATTACTTATTCATGTTCGTTCTATTTGTTTTTTCTATGGGAGGTGGGCGTAAAAGTGGGCGGATCAGGTATATATTTTTAGGAGCCCATTCTACAATTATAATATTTATTTTTTGTGAAAATTGAGTTGATGCAGTAAAAATCAAGGGAGTTATGCCACTTTTTCAATACAAGTTGTATGGGAAGTGGGCAGATATTTTTCAAATTTCACACAAATGATTCTGAGTGTTTAAAAATGATATGTGCCAAAAAACAATGCCGTAGGTCAAAATTTAATTTTCTCTTTGTATGGGAGGTGGGCGTAAAAGTGGGCGGAACATTTTGATTTTTCCATTTTTTTCTTGATTCAAACAATAAATGCCTACGTACCAAGTTTCATTGTCCTTCGACAACTTCTTCTATTTTTAGCCGCTCGTTCTATGAACTTCAACCAATGTGCGGCATCACTTTCATTTTTAAAAAATCGCTAAAACTAAAATTTATAGAATCAAAAATCGCTAAAACGCCCCTTTGCCAATATCTTGAAAACGGAGCGTCCAATCGAAAAAAAAAACAATTTTTCCGAGCTTCTTAGGGATTTTCATAAAGTGGTCCAATCGAATGGAAGAAATTTTGTTCAAAAATCTTCAAAATATGAAAATCGTTGAAATAAAATTGACTAAAACTCAGAAACTTTGCCTCCAATCTATAAGAGGCTTTAAACAATGGATGTCTTTAATACGACATCATTTATTTAAAAAAAACCGCTATCACAGTGTAACGGATTTTAAGTGATGCCGTATGAGAGGCATACGAGTATATTGGTTAAAGCCTCTTATAGAGGTAAAAAGTTTATTATTTTCTGGTTTATTTTAGCGATTTACTAATTTTTGCGATTTAAAAAAAGTCAATGCGGATTGGACCACTTTATTAAAAGCCCACAGGAAGCCGAAAAAATTAGTTATATTTCGATTGAACGCTCCGTTTGGGAAATATATACATAATGGCGTTTTAGCGATTTTTTATTCGAAATATTTTAGTTTTAGCGGTTTGTTTTAATTTAGCGATTTTCTTAATTTGGCGATTTTTTTAAAAAAAATTTGTTCTTGCGAATTGGAACACTTTGTGAGAAACCCTTAGGAACATGTAAAAATTTGTTATTTTTTCGACTCGATTGCGAGATATAGAAATTTTTTCTAATTTTTTCAAATTTTCGATCAAAAATTGGCACGAAATATGAACCCTGGTTATAAATAACTAGCAAACCCGGCAGACTTCGTCCTGCCAAAAAAGATACTTAATTAAAAGATGTATTTAAAAAAGCAAGCAAATTAAATAAAATTGTAATTAAACAGATTTTTTGTGAAAAATGTATTTATAATGAAAATACTTAATTTATTGTAATTCACAGTATTTCGTAAAAAACTGGATTTTTGGTTGTGAAGTCTCCATTATCTAGAATATATTGTTCATTGGAACTGTCGATAAATATCTTGACACCAGTATCAGACGTACAACGGCTAAGTGCTACATAAAGTTGACCATGAGTGAAAACTGGCTTCGGTAAATGTAGAGCAACCTTTTTCAGAGACTGTCCTTGGCTCTTGTTAATCGTCATTGCAAACGCTAAGCAGAATGGGAACTGAAAACGTTGAATTTTGAACGGTAACACGCTGTCTGAGGAAGTAAGTTTGATTCGAGGAATGAGTACTCTATTCCCACGACTTGAACCTCTTAATCGTGTTCCATTGATCAAACCTTTTGAGGTGTGGAAATTTCTCATTAATAGGACTACAGCACCAACCTTTAATTTCAAATTGTGATGCGGGAGTCCACTCAGTTCTATACTGTTTAAATATTCTGTTGGGAAATGCAGAGCATCATTTTCATCATCAGATACTATTTCGTCCATGCTAGTATAGTTTCTCTCTGGGAAATAATCACTATTCATTTTAGATAACACCATGTTATTTATGATGTTACAGTCTTCGTTCCGCGGAGCAAGAACTGCATAGTCAGCAATGTCACTTGAATTTAGAATTGATTCCAAGTCTCCGTATACAAAGTCAACAGATGATCCTGTACCAAGTAACTTATTCGGAAAAATATAATTACCACCTATTGTTTGGTGTTTCGGCAGCGTTCCATTTCCAACCGTAAGCAAGTATCTTGCAAACTCATCTTGTCCTTCATTAACACGCATATTTTGAGTCAAGTATAACTTACGAACAAAACGCCACAGAGGGTTTAATTTTAAACAATTTTCAACCGTTGTTGATCGGCTTCCATGTGGTACTACAGGGAGGGTTTGACGGAAGTCTCCGCAAAGCAGCACAAATTTTCCTCCAAATGGTAATGAAGATTGGTTTGTTATAGTATTTGCCAAATCGTGAAACAGACGATTGATGACTGTGAATGCAGCAGATGGCATCATACTTGCTTCGTCTATTATTACCATTTTTGCAGACAACAGTTTTTGTCCATGTGGTGAGTTTGGTGTTACCGAAGAAACAGAAGTGTCAAAAATTGGAATAGGTAGTTTAAACTGATTGTGCAACGTCCTTCCTCCTTCAACTAAACTTGCTGCGATTCCTGTGAATGCAACAGGTAAAACAACCTGATTTTTCGACTTAACATATGACATCAATACACGTTGGATGTAAGTTTTTCCACAGCCTGCAGGAGCGTCCAAGTAGATTATTTTCGCTTCTGTGCCACCATTCTCTAATACAGAAATAATGGTATCAATTACTTGTTTCTGCTCTGAATTACATGTTGCATATAATGTGTTAAATAAATTAAGGTGGAAATCTGGATCTGTAAAAACTGCTTGTTGTTCAACTGCAGTCGGCATAGGCAGGCTAAGTGCTTCGCAAGATGTGTTATGCGTAATGAGAATTTCGTTGATTTCTAACAATGCCATATTTTCGGCTACAGGAATTTCGATTCCGTCATGAATGTGGTCTTCAATCATTTGAGCTTTGAATTCTGTCCAAAGATCTAATGCATTGTTTGGATTGTTGAGAGCTAAGATCACGCTGAAAAGATTTCTAACTTGAGCTGGCCGTTGAACTCCGCATGCTTCATAGATGGCGTTTCTGTATTCTTCTTCACATCTCACTAATCCATGGGCAAGTGCCGCTTCTAAAAATGTTTGATGCACAACACCGTTCACTGTTTTCAAAAACTCATAGCTCGTTGCCCCTTTTATGTTCAACAAAAGAATACGCAAATGAAACAATTCAATGTTCTTCGGGTTCACCATGTATAATCTAGTAATAACCTTACTACCACCTCGTTGTCGTGCACGCCAACTTCTTGTTTGCGAATGCCATGTATAGTTTTGGGGAACTTCTGTGTAAAGTAAATGTCTGGCTTCAGGAGTATTGATATTTAGTTTGAACCATGCCAACAATTTTGTGTCTCGGCTAAGAGTCTCAGCATTAATTTCTTGATCCTGGAAGTAAATCCTTTGTTGATTAGGTAAATGACACTCCAATTTAATGACAGTGTGCGATTGATAATGCAATGGATATTCAAAAATCCTCCAAATCGCTTCAGCTGAGCCGACATATCTTGCGTTCAGATAGCTCAGCACTTCATCATAGCGGAAAGAATTTGGCTCTCCATCGCCAAATGCCACAGTACACGCATCGTGTCCTTTATAGATGTACTTATATATGTATTTCACACTCTTGACTGTGCTGCATGCCTCTACGTTGATATGAGCGTTATACTTGAGAAGTAAATAAGGGCTGTAAGGCACAACGAATCTGTTATCTATGTCATTTCCATTAATAGAAACCGTGAGTCCATCGTTAGGTCGCCGATATATTGGGAATCCAGAAGGATTGTTTCTTGACTCCTCTGCAAACTTTCGAGGAAAGGATTTACAGCATTTACCATCAACCATTCATGGAGAATTTGGATTAAAAATTCCACATGGCCCATGAATCATGTTTTTCTTCACTATTTGATGTAGTGCTTCGTTAGCAGGTAACGTAGGATCCGGGATAGTTGCATATACTACAGAATCGATATGTTCTAAATCTTGAATTTTGTGTTCGGGCGCAAGAGACACCAATATATGCGCATGTGGTAAACCCCTCTTCTGGAACTCTATGGTGTAAATTAATGCATCGACTTTGCCAAAAATTTCCTTCTTTCTGATGTCGTTGATTAGAGCATCCAACTTTGACTTGAAAACGCGGGCAATGAGATCCGGCCGCCCGTTTGATGACTGCTTGTGTTGGAGATTCTCTTTTATCTCAGGCCAGGTTGGATTACATGTAAAAGTGATGAAGAGATCTGGTTTGCCAAATTCGCGAACAATCGCCATTGCATCCTGGTATTTTTCTTGCATGTTTCTTGGGCTTCCGATGAATGAAGATGGCAAAATTACCATTTGACCGATCCTTTGCTCTCCATTACTCTCACGTTGGTGAATATAATCCATTACATTCATGTAACATTCTGCTCTAAGCAGACTTTGTTGTGACCTAATAAATGCTAAGCGTTCACCTTCGATACGCACATGCAAATCAACAATACACTGCAAGAAAAGTTTGCCTGAAGAATGTATTATAGAGAATCCGTCCCTTATAGCAAGTCGATAGCTGACGAACTGAAGCATTGTGAGCTTGTTCCTTGATACTGTTGCATTTGCTTGGAAATGCTGCAAATTTCTGGTCCAACCTCTATCACCGGTGGGAAATAATAATGGATAGGCCATGGGGTCTAAATTCGGACTGTGTGATAGTATTATTTGCGCTTGACCTATTTTTGGATGAACTACAATATCGCGTTCAGATTCCGGAATTCCTTCTGGAGAATTCTTGAAGATTGCTGCAACATCAGAAACAGTAGCGTCATTGTATCTCCGTTGATCCAGCCTTTTGTTCTGGTAAACTGTCATACATGCTTGCCATTGCTTTGAAACTCTGACCGAAAGGATTCGTTTGTGACAAATGGGAGGAAAGCTGGTTC
The DNA here is from genome assembly GCA_963931995.1 of Phaonia tiefii. Lineage (NCBI taxonomy): Eukaryota > Metazoa > Arthropoda > Insecta > Diptera > Muscidae > Phaonia > Phaonia tiefii. The sequence continues at coordinate 92,710,547 of OZ008367.1, forward strand.
ATAAGAGCAGGATCACAGCCATTGTTTGCTTCTGAATTCATTCGTTGAGCAGCATCAACTTCTACATCATAATAATATGTTAGTGCATACCTTGCTGTTTGATTTGCTTCTGGTACAAAAGAGCCTAAGCGATGAAGAACTTGACCATGAATCTTATAGAAGAATGGACCACTTGATGATGTTTCTACGTTAGCGCTTGTGCTAATCATGGATAGAGCAGCGTTGAAAGACCTGATCTTGGCTCTATAATTCTTGCACTTTGAATCGTTACCAGTCAACAGTATTTCAATCAAGTTGTCTCTTCTTAAAGCTGTTATTTTCACTTTGCCTTTGTGACAACACGTTGAACCTTTATTGCCATCATTTTCATTCGAGAAATGCATAGCTTGACATTCAACATATTTCTTGTTTAGAGGACCTAAATTGTGTTGAGGAACTTTTGAGAAATCTCTTAATCGACGTCTAGTTTGCTGTCGACTGGTTCTGGTGGATCTTAAGAATCTGCCTGTTGGACGTGACCGCACTTGTCGGGGCATTGTTATGAATTGTAGTTTAATTGAATTATATACATAAATAAACAGAGACCATTGAAAATCTCTGCGCTAAACCTGTCACTCACTAAACCTGTCACTCACTGAAACTCCCCACAAAGTATAAGCCTGTTTTTGGTGAGTTGAAATTACTTTTAGTTGGGACAGAAACCGATGACAACATTTGCCATTTCACCACCAATGTAAATTCACCAGTTCAAATGATGCCACTACCGCCGGTAGATGGAGGGATTAAGGATTAATTAAATCCAGTATAAATCACTGTTGGAATTAACTTTTGCTAAATTTTAATGCTTAGTGCACCCCGCTAGACCACTACCTTTCCAACGTTGTATCGCACTTGACTGTGCGACCTTTAGTTTAGGAGGAGAAGCGGTTACAATAATTACACTATAAATACCTTAGCGTAATATATATATAGATACTAATTTTGTTTATATTTAAATATACAATACAAAATTTTGATAAAAAATTACTTTTTTCTATAAAATTCATAATGGGTTAGCCCTTGGACAAATACATGGTTCTGGCCAGGCATATTTAATTTTTGAGCGTTAATTAAACATACTTCCGGTTTAGGTAGATACCTTTAAAAAATATTGTTGGCTTTTTTTAAAAAAAAAATATATTTTAAAAAAAATTAAAAAATATCGTTCCAACACGACGAAAACTTCAAAAACAAAGGCCCTCCTCGAAGAAATACATATGCCTGGCCAGACCCCTATACAGTTTGTATGAAATAATTTATTTTATACACATTTTGGGTTATTTTTCTGCAAATAGAATGCAGATTGTTGTTTCCAGGCATTTTTTAATATTTTGGATTGTTTTTATGTGAATTCAATGCAGATGTTTGCTTCCTGGTAGTTTTTGTGTTAATTTTTCTCTTATTTCTTTCTTTCGTTTGTGATTTGGTTTTGAGTTCAGTTAGTTTATTATTGAATGCTGAACATGCAACATCGACAGTCCGAAATATAAATTTTTTTGTGCGGAAACTAAAGTGAAATTATTACTATTATTATGGCAGAGGATTTAGAATTTGTGTACAATACGCGCTTTCCAACAACAACTATCATCAGCGTTACAGCGTGATTTCGCACTTCACACAGAAGCAGACGAAGAACTAGATTTATTTGAAGACCAAAGCGGTGAAAACACAGATTTTGTGCCGAAGATGACGTCTCGGACATTGAATATGAATTGGTAATCGAAGCAAATGAAATATTCGACAGCGATGAAGAATCCGAAGAAGAAAGTGAGAATGCACTAACTCAAGCTGCAGACGGGTTTTGTGTTTGGAAAAGATGGTACCACGTGGAGTACAGCTGAACCCGCTACAGTGAGATTCCGCCAGCACAACATCATGCGTTTCAGAGGTGGTCCAAAAACAAACCTGACCACTCCGCTTGAGGTGTTCAAGCTTTTCTTTTCACCGAATATTACGTTTATCATCGTAACACAAACAAATGTATATGGAGAGAAAGTTAAACGCAAATGGAACGCAGAACATGCAAACTGCACACCACGAGTATGGGTTGATATGCCAAGAGTTGAGCTTGACAGTTTTATTGGGATACTATTGGCTTTTGGTGTCAGTCATACTACTATGCAGTTCTCAAGATAGATGGCAAATTGATGCACTTCCAATATTCTGTGCAGCCATGTCATATACACGATTTGTTACTTTGAAGCGCTGTATTCGATTTGACGATAGTCGTACGCGCACATTTCGTCAACAAACCGACAAAGCTGCTCCCATTCGCGGCATATGGAACTTCTTGAATAACAATTTTGCCAGTAATTTTGAACCATACGATCCCTCCTAGTAGGTTAGCTGTGCAAATAATGAAAATCAAAATATCGTGAAATAGCGGAATTTCGGTGTTTTACCAAAAAAATTATAAGTCCGCCATTTGTTGTCAGATTTTGTTAAGTTAGTGCTTATTTTCTTTGGAAAAATGCCAGCTATACGTAAAAAAACCAAAATCGCTGTTAGCATCGCGTTTTATATTTTATATGAATTTTTATATGAATTTTTCTGCCACATTTTTACTAAAAAAACGCAGTTTTTTAACCTTTTTAAGCCGCCAACATCAAAACTACTCACCCGATTTGAAAATTTTCTGAGAATGAGTTGTAGACGGCTCAATTTGCTTTAATTTGAGTAGTAGTAGGATCAAATACGTCAAAGAAGACGAAAGATATGCTCAAAATTGTAAGTGTACCTCCAAAAATTTAAAAAAAAAAGTTCAAAAAATTTGTATCTCGAAAACCAATCAACAGAAAAATTTTTAAAACTCATTTTCGTGTTTAGTAGGTCAAAATCAATGAGAAAAAGTATGCTAGAAACAAATCACAAAACGACTGTTGGCTAGTGTTATTTGTTGATTGTGTTCGCTCAGATAATGGCAATTTTGCTTGTTGTCATAGCCGCTGAGCCAAAAAGGGTCCTCGTCGAAGATGATCTTTTTGGCCAAAATCCGGATACCCGACCAACATCCAGCGCCCAATTAGCGAATTCACGGCTTTGTTTATGATCATCTGGCTTCAATTCTTGCATCACCTTAATCTTGTACGGATGTAGTCCCAAATTCAACCGCAAAATAAGCCGGTTTGACTCTGTGGTGATGCTTAGTACAGCGTGTCGGCGCCGAGTTGATATGTGTGGGTCTTTTTCGACACTGGCCGCTACGGCGGCTATGTTTTTTTTCACATCCCACCACTCTATTTGGTTGGTGGGGTAAGATCGTAAAGAGTGTACTCTAGCTCAAACTTTTCCACAGTGTGACAAATTGGCTGCGCAGTGAAGCCATGTTCACGACCGACGTTACGACGAAATTCAAGTTGCGTAATCACAACTGATCCGGAAATTCGTAAATATTTCCACACGTTCAGCAGGCATGAAACGATGAATGATGAAATGGCAAACCTTACTAAATATTTTGACAGTTAGATATAGTTAATTGGTAACTGGCAGCTTTTTTTAATTTTAAACATTCGGAAAAAGTATAATTTCTATCTGGCCACCTAATAATTAGGCCATCTTGACGCTTTTTCCTCGAGATATTCTACTTTGACCCATGATATCACCATGAAATCATTGAGACATTATAGTTATTGTCGTTAGAACGATATTTTTTTCACCTGAGTGCATATTTTGTACAACAACTGAAAAAGTTTAGAGTTATAAAATTTATAAGATTTGAAATTTAATAAGGCTTTCACAATTTTATTACTAGATTGAACTTAATAGCCTTTTCACACTAGGCTACATCTTACACCTTCAATCAATTTGCCAAAGATGTTAGCATTTCCGCATAAAAATGTTCCGAACTCATTACGTTTCACCCCACATCATTCGATAATTTTGAGTCCATCACTAGAACAAAACTGAATTTCTGGAGAAAATTAAAGCAATTCAGAAAACAAAACAAAAGATGTATTTATATCGGGTGGTACCGCTAGAACAGCTGATTTAAATGGTTTCAAATCTTTGCCACAACTGACTGTTAAATTCATATCTATTTCTTTTTTGTGTACTTGTGTTGCAATTGTCACCAAATTTGCTTGGAATTTGGCAGTAGTATGACATAAAAAAAATACAAAACAGATATTGTCGTTGTCGCAATAACACCACCTAATATAAATATATCTCGACGAAATAAATGTAGACAAACATCAATTGTAATAAATAAAAAATAAACGCTTAACGAATGTAATTATCCATTCTTTCGACTCCTGGGCACCAACAGACAATACAATATAGAGACAATATTTCCTAAACCATTTTGGTTCCATTTCCATTTTAATCAATAAATATTAGAAGATGACAGATGGAAGATGTAAGAATTTGCAAGTGTGAACATATGTATAATTTTTTCAACATCTTCCATGCGTTCCCTCAAAATGTACGCTAGTGTGAAAAGGCTATAACCAATTTCAATAAATTTTTGGAAAATAAATGAAAATTTTAAATTTTCTTGAACATTGGGCAAAAGTGCTGACATTCCAAAACCGTTAACTTTGACATATTGTCTGGGAAAGGGGTTTGTCGCCAATATCACCAAGAATGTTATTTGTTTGTAACATTTCTCTAAACTACATACTCATACATTCCCACCAGTTTATTCTTCAAGTTTTGTCAAAATATTACATACAGATATAGGGGTTTGGATAGTTCCAGCAAGTGTCTGCATTTTTTTAATTTTAGTTATGATAATATATTAACGGCCTTATTCATAAAAAGTTACGACAGGTTTGTGGGAGACGATTTATCATACAAAAATGGTCTCTGAGACTTCTTATAACTTTTAATGAATAAGACCGTCAGAGATGTTAGCAAATTTCAAAAGGGGTGATACGTGGTTACAGAGGATATAGTAAATTTGCTACATCTGCTTCCAAGGCGTCATCTCAGATTGAAATGATATTTAAATATCTAAAACTTTACAAACCAAACGCGAATATAATTATTTGATTTCTTTAAATATAATTCCTTCTTTGCCAACTTCCTTACAAATTTGGAAGGTAGATATTCTAACGTTTTTAAACCCTCCGTTCCAGGGATGGCTTTATTTTAAATTTGTATATGCTCAATGAGCATTGCTCATTAATATCGGTTCATTATTAAAATTAAAATCTCCGAGATACTTCTTTAAAATATTTCAGTTTAAAGTATATTTTTTTCAATTTACTTATTCTTTCATTAAGAAATCAAACTCTTATTAACCCCTTCATTTTAAAGAGGAGGATGTACCGGTTGGGAGCCAAAAAATTTATATAAATTTTTTTAGGAATTTGAAAACTACAGTACCTTAAATATTACATACTTTTGCTAAAAGTGTTACGAAAGTTACATTTTGACCCCTGACGAACGAAATATTCAAAAGAAAAATTTTAAATTTCAAAGTCCGATCGAAATTGTGTGGAAGCCTGATAGAACTGTTCTTTATAGCCTGTTTACGTGCATTTTGTTGAACACATGGAAGATGTTGGAAAACGATACATCAGCTCACATTTGCAACGTCTTCCATCCGTCATTTTCTAATATTCATTTATCAATATGTCACATCGCTTTAGGGAAATTTTTGAACAAAAAATAATCGAATTTAAAATGGTTTCAGAAACATAATTATGTAGTTGTATTATCTACTGCGGGTTGGGAACTAAAAAATTGAGAATGACGTTCGTCAAACGTTTACTTTTTTTCGTTTCATATTTATTAGAATTTATTTTCTGTCCACATTTAATTCGGCAAGATGTGTTTATATCAGGTGGTGTTATTACGACAACGACAACAAATAGTTTACTTTTATTTGGCTTCACACTACTGCCAAATTCATAGCAACTGTATACCAACGATACAAGTACCAATACAAAAACGAAATTACATGTGAATTTAGCCGTCAATTGAGGCAAGTAAGCTGTTTTAGTGCCACCACCTGATATAGATATACATATCTTGTCTTTTGTTTTTTGAATTTTTGTCATTTTCAGGTAATGTAATTGATTTCTAGTGATGGTCTTAAAATTATCGATGGATTTTAGGTGAAACGAAATGGGATAAATATATTTTTCAAAGATGGTGAAAAATGTTGAGCTCACATAGTGTTTAATGTGTTTGCAAATTGATTGACGATGTAAGATGTGGCCTAATGTAAAAAGGCTATTATTCATTTCAAATTTTTATTATTTTTTTACTTACATATACTTATACATACAGGGTGTCCCCTAAACTTTTGTCTAAACTTAAACACGTGATAGCTGAGAACAAGAGCTACATTGTTTGTTCTTACGCCAATTGTTTAAAATAATTGCATTTTTAAATGCACTTTTTAAACTAGAAAAACTACTTGAAAACTACTTGTTTAATTTGCAAGAAATTAAAAAAAATTTTTTCAAAAAGTTGATTGCTTAGAGTTTTTCCCTTTCTGTCATTTTTCTCGTTTCTAAATTTTTTTGGTCATGAAATTCTCCTTCCAAGAATACGATGATATCGTGTACCATTATGGAAAAAAAATTCGTTAATTGAAAACATTTAAAAAAAAATTCGTTTTCATTTCAAACGAAAAAATAAATTAAATCAATTTTGAAGCAATTTTCAATGATATTTCTTTTTCATTTACAAAGTAGATTATGCATTTTGTTAACATTGTAGCTTTTGTTCTCAGCTATCACGTGTTTAAGTTTAGACAAAAGTTCAGGGGACACCCTGACAACCGAATTAGCCGAAACCGAATTTAAGGATTGTCACAACCACATTTATAGGTACTCACAGCCGAATTAGAGTTTTTAGCAAAGGAAGTAGATGTTGTCCCAACTGAATTAGAGGAAACACCAAGAGTGTTTCAGTTCTTCTTGTCTTGTCGAAAGTCACTGGTCTAACGACAGTTTTGATACGATTTTTTTATGCCAGTTTTTTCTGAACGTATTTGGGCGTAATACAAATACAAATTAAAGAAAAGTGATGCGTTCTTCAAATCAAAACTAATTTATTGAATATACAGTTATTTTAAAAGTCATTAGTGCCAATAATATCAAATTGAAAGTCAGGTTTTCCAATTCGCCTATCGCTCACTCTCTTTCACATTCTGTACTGTATCAAATTTTCAGCTAGAAGGTCGACCAGCTGTGGCATCGAAACCCCCTGTAAGTCTTCACAACCCAAGTTGAGAATGAGTTCGTCATCATTATCATTATTAGTACCCAGGGACTTACGTGGTCGTCGGTGGTGCAATGTTTAGTGTGCGCAGGTCTTGCACGTGAAAACTTGGGTTTGATCCCTGCTCTGACCACCTTACATTTCTTTCGACGACACTCACTTCGCTTAGTGATGGCGACAAGCTTGAGAAAGCTTCTCAAAATGCTATTCGGAGCCGTACTTTAGGTCCCAATCAGTGAAGACAAAATTGTTGTCATATGTTGATTAGGCTATAAAAAATATGGAAATAAATTGAAATGGAAAAAATTAACATGGTAACACTTGAAGTGTGTTGCAGGTGGGCGGTTGGATGTTGCAAAGTATTGCTTTAATAATACCAGATAGAAGCATTGGCTCAAACCATCCAACAATAAATCAGCAACGGCATTTCGATTTGTGCGCTAACATTTTTGTATAAATTCTTCACAAATATATACCAACAATAAAATATAACAAAAAAGTCCAAAATAAGTTTAAATTTCACAGGTTTTCATAGTTGCAAACCGTTGACAGTAAAATTGCAAACAAGAACAAAACAGAAGTATGAAAAACAAAATTGTTTGACACTTTTGAATAATTATTCATAATTATAATCAACTTCCTTGTACTATATAAAAAATACTTTCGTAAAAATAGGGTAAGTAGTCCTCTTTATGCACTTTGACATCAAAATAAAAAAATACGTGATATGTTTTAGTATGTTGGATGATATTTCTTAGATCTGCAATGGTCTACAACTTACTGCTGTGGAATATGAGTCCTCAGCGAATGAAGAAACATAGTTTCCAGGAGATTTAAAAGAGAATACGACTCTCATTCAAAGACGCGTAAAATAAATTTTATCAAACGGAGATATAAATCTAGATATAACAAAATCTGAAAGGAAAGTAGTAGGACCGAAATGTTCCTCAACATTCCTCAACAGCCTGACCAAAATCCGCACCAGGTAGTAGGTCTTTGTGGGTGCATTTGATTCTCACGGATTGCATGAGGATTTTGTTAGCCCTAAATGCGACAATTCTGTGTATTCACGAATTCATTCAGATGGAACTGGGCTTCATCGGAGAAGAAGATTTTTCTTTTGAAAAATTGGCAATGACTTCAATTTGTTCCATTACCCATTAAACTAATTCCCGGCGCTTTCCATGGTCTGCTGGCTTGAGCTCCTGGGTAAGCTGAATTTTGTGCGAAGGTTGAGGTCTTTTGTCAAAATTCGCCGCGTAGCGATTCTTGAAATTTGAAGTTGTTGAAAACGATGATAATAATCGGAATAAACATATGTGACAGCTGCTAAATTTCAGAGTTCCCACTTGCACAAAAAAATTAACTAAATTTAACAAGTGCAATCTTACTGAGACACTTTATACTATAAGCTATTAATCTTTGCGTCTCCAACATGTAATAATAAAGAGCGAACACAATGTGTTTGGATACAGGTATACTGTATTGTTGACAAGCCACGAACACATTATATTTGCATCCAAACACAAAAAAATTACAGAGTTATTAGTTTGTAGCACCCTTCGTGGCAAGTCAGTGTTTAACTAGAACCCAATATTTCCAACTGCATTTCCAATGTGGATGAAGAAGAGTCGTACATTAGTCCCTTGCAAAGCAACTAATAGTCTGCAGAAAGGTTATAGGATTATCCATCTTAACTTCCTAATTGTCTGTTCGAACCAACATGAAGTAAGATCTTAGATGTTTTCTCCTACCCAGACAAATGGCAGGGCAGTAGCATGAGATGCTCGGGGCTCTTTATCCCCACAGCTTCTGCGGTAATCACGAACTGAGCTTCCAAGTTTGGACGCGTGTCTCCTTACTCGAGTGCCCAGTGAACAGAGCTACTAGCATAGAGTTATCTTGTTCAGGAATATATATCAGGTACATCGTGGGATTTAGGTGATCCTGCATTTTGTGCTACCAGACCATCCTTCATTCGCATATCTGAGAGCATGAACTTGCATGTAGAAATCGGTATACCCACATGCTCCATATACACTGGAATGGGTGAGGTAGTCACTAATGTTCTCATCTGCTTTGTGGTTTCCTGGAATGTTTATGTGCCGTGGCACCTATAAAAGGTGAATATTGAACTGCTTGGTTATCTCAATCGGAGATGCGCAGCGTTGGTAGGCAGTTCTTGAAGTCAGGAATACAGATTGCAGATATTTTATAGCTGCCTGACTGTCACAGTAGATGTTAATACCGCAGGTCGTGATGACGTTTCGTCTCAGCAAAAGGGCAAAAGCTCTGATTGCCATGGTCTGGTAGCATTTGTGCAAGGTCTAGACCCAGCTCTTTAGAATAGACTCCAAACCCATCGTTGCCACATAATTTGGAGCCATTAGAGTAGACGTCTAAACGCTTTCTTTAACGGGATATGCGTCCCTTCCAGTCATGCCTACCCAGGATATGATACATAAATTTCAAAAGTAGAATTGGATGTTATGTAGTCGACTTTTATTGTGAATAGCCACAGATCCCTCAAAATCGACCCATGACCATATGGACCGGTCATGTCCCATGTCATGGGCAGAGAATGTCCCAGGCGTATAGCCGACGTTACAGCCATTTGCCTTTTGCAACAAATCTAGTGGTAACAGGTGGGGCATAACCCCCAAATCCTCGGTAGTGATTGTGCTGACTTCTGGACTTTTTTCACCACTTTTGGGTAAGTTGCAAACTGGGCAAAAACACATACTTACAATACAAAAATACAACACAATTTTCAATTTCGTATATTATTGAAAAGCAAACAATGCACTTCACTACTGATTTATGTTAATAGTCACTAGATCATATAAAAATTTTGCACCATTGTATGTACCACTTTATTGGTTTTTGTAAAAAAAAAACATTTGGTGGAACAGTCAGTATAAGAAATCACCACAAAAGTATTGCGAAACCAGTAAAAAGCTCTGAATTTATTTTCTTGCTGCTACTTTATTATAATTTTATTCAAAAATTAAATTGCTCGAGCGTTTGGTCGTATTTTTAATTAATTTTATTCTTCGATATTTCGCTACCCTTTGGATAGCATCGTCAGGAAGATAAACACAATTATTAATTATTCTAAGAATCATAAGAATAAATTTAATTAAAAGTACGAACAAATTTTTGAATAAAATACGAAAGGTCGGATAAATCATGACTTATTTAATTTAATTTTGTTAAATAAATATATATTTTTTTTGACAGCAAAATTATAGATTTTTGATCTGAAATTCCGACTTTTTGCATTTGGAACCTCCCTAATCCGGGTATTTGTAGAAAAGAATGCATCCGCAGAAGCAGTATTACAAGGGAGAGTTAATATGAAATCGCTCACTAAACTACTGGCAAAAGACGTGCCTTTTTGACCTACTGGCTCTGCCGTCTGACCGACGGATTTTCTGTCACAGGAATAGCGTTGATTTGAACGCAGGACTTTTATACCATAACAGAAAGACCTTTGTGGTCAGATACTTTTCACAATAAAACAAATCGCTCATTTACTATAACTGAGGACGCGACAACGCTGGCAAAACAAAAAATGTGCCTTACTTGATAGAGTCCTGCGAAGCGCGACACGCCTCACTGAAATAATTTTACTATACGAATACATTTTGATGATATACCTAAACATCTTAGCATTTAAATGAAGATATGATGCGCACCAAGACTGATTTCTGAGAACTCGCAGTAGCAGAATAATAGAACTTTATCCGAAAATGTACTTCATTTCATCTGCTGAACATTCCTTGAAGCACAATGCGAACAAGTCACAGACAGCAACAAAACATTGTAATCAAATACTTTTCTCCAAATGTACATGGATATACATTTTCGTAAAAATGTACAATTTATCTCTTTGGCTGTTGTAAATGTTTTGTATGCCATCAACTTCACTCACGTATTCTGTGATTTAAATCCCTCATACATAAGAAATACATCAAATCTCTGTACACAGCAGGTAGGGTTTTTGGGGCTGGTACCAAACAACACGTATTCCTTGCAGAGTTTTCAAGAAATTCCCTAAAATATATCAGTCGATAATTTTGAGTTGTGCTCTGATTAGAGGAATACATAGTAAAATACATTGAATATATTTAATTATTCCCTGCAACAGCAGGTGGCGTTGAGTAAAAGCTATGTTGTATTTAATTTGAATTGTATTAAAAATTAGAGGTTTTTTGTTCAATTTAATTCAGTTTAAATCTATATAAACGGAACCCCTAGTTGTAAATAATTTCCTGTGATTTATATGTAACAAAATCCATCTTACTTTTTTAGGGAGCCACAGTGAAACAACAAAATCACAAATGTTCTTCCTCTTGTTAGCATTTAACGAACATATCATTCATTACAGCTTCTGGAAATGTCGTGACCTGCATTCGCAATGTATTTTATTTCATTTAACTTGATTTTTTTTAACAATTTTGTGTTTAACATTTGGCTTAAAAAAATAACAAACAAAAAAGGAATAACATGAAAAAAAATGTTTTCATTGTAAAAGGATCCTGATTCTTTTTTCATTTAATTTTTTTTTAGTTAATTCTATTGCCTTGTTTGATTGCCAGTGAAAAAATTTAACAGCATTAATTTCAATAACAATCTCAATGACCTTTGAAATTCAATCATAGATAAAACAACAGATTTTGTTGATCGAATAATGGCTTCATATGGACTGCAAATCACATGTATGTATTAGCAGCTGTTGTAGCCAGACATGTAATGAGCATGTAACTATCATGCCACTTATCTTTGAATCACGTCCAAAGACTTTGGCTTAAAGTACAGCCATATGTGTACATATTAAAGTACATATATATATAACTTCATTGCTGCAAACATGTAGACTCAGCTGGATGGTAATAAATATTGGAAATTATAACTAAAAACGGATTGTGAACATAAATCATTTGAACTAAGTTATAACGTTATTTTCATCAGATTGGAAGTATTTTAATGGGGATATAATATTAAATAGTTCAAGGTCAATGCAAGGAATGACAAGTAAAATGGGTAACAATATTACATGGATCAAAACCATTTATGAAACGAACATTTCTTTTCAGCAATTGAGTACTGCAATAACTCTGTGCGACAATGAAATTAGGGCCTCAATGAAACCAAAAAATAATGAAAGCTCATTGGCGAGGTAACAGAAAACCCCACTCGGTTTTGGTCCTGATCATCACAATCTTTTTTTATAGTCCAAAGAAGATTTCAGCTGTTGATCAAAGCTGTAATTCTGATTATGCTTCAATATACTCTAAACCGTTACATATATTTCATTACAACCTTCTACAAAATTGTAGCTTTTTCATCGTTGCATAATGTTGACTACTACACCCCTTTTGTAAAAAATGCACCGTCACTTCGTCAAAAACTTCGACGAAACGTCAAGTCACATTTGATCTTTTTTGAAATTTCTTGTAATTTTCCAGCACACGGTAAATAATTTGGAGTAACTATTTTACAATGAATTATAGCCCACAAAATTCTTGATAACTTTGCAGGATATACTAATCAACAAAAGTTGTATTTAGTACTCTAAAACTGGTGTAGAAATGTAATGTTTTATAATTTTTTCGTATTATCATATATAATGCGCTCAAAACACTAACCAACAAAAGTGTTATTTAAAGTACTAAATTAATTTTATCAATTTAACATTTTTAGTTTTTAAAATTATATGCTAATATTGCTTAAGCTTGTAATTGCAACTACAAATATAATATACAAGGTGGCGCAAAAGTAAACTTCCGATGTTTTTTGGCTGTAATTTAAAAAAAAAATGAAAAACTTTGATTCTTCTTGTGGATTATTTTTATTTGGCCTTTTAAATTTTTTTACATCAAGTCGAGAATATGATGTCATGTAAATGGCCGCCGCCACAGTTGATTGTCATTTGAGCCCTTTTTATGGCATTTTCCATCACTTTGGCCAAAACTTCCGGCGATAGGTCCTCACATTCTTGACGGATATTGTCTTTAAGAGCTGCAAGAGTCTGAGGCTTGCTGACATAAACCCGCGACTTCAAAAAGTCCCACAAAAAGAAGTCTGGAGCGGTCAAATCAGGCGATCTTGCTGGCCAGTGCAAATCGCCAAAACGGGAGATTAGGCGCCCGGGAAATGCATCCTTCAGCATATCGGTTGTAGCACGTGCAGTGTGTGCCGTTGCACCGTCCTGTTGGAACCACATGTTTTCCAATCTCAATTCATCAAGTTGCGGCAAAAAGAACTCGTTGATCATTGCTCTGTACCGCTCACGGCGCTTCCATGACATCGACGGCGCTTCCATGACATCCTCGGCTACAGCAGCAATATTCGCTGCAGAACGGCTACTCCGGGGTCTGCCACGCCTGGCAGCATCTCGTGGTGTGCCAGTCTCTTCGAGGCGAGCGGCTAAACGTCGCAGTGTTTCACCAGTAGGCGTTGGACGGCCAGGAAATCTGCGACGAAATTCACGTTGTGCCAAAGTCACCGACCGATTATTGGTCAAATAAATAGTCAGCAATATTCCGCGTTCTGGAGCAGTGTAGCGTAACATTGTTTATTAACGTGTATTTCGCATGTGTTTACTACACAAATGTCAAAACAGAACTGACATTAGGGGCCAATCGCAAAATTTATAGCATTTTCTGATAGGAGGATTACTTTTGCGCCACCTTGTATATAAAATTATAAAATATTGGATTTCTACACCAATTTTAATGTAATAAATACAACTTTTGTTGATTACTATATTCTGCAAAGTTATCAAGAATTTTGTGGGCTATAATTCATTGTAAAACAGTTACCCCAAATTATTTACCGTGTGCTGGAAAATTACAAGAAATTTCAAAGAGGATCAAATGTGGATTGACGTTTCGTCATTTTTATCAAAATGTATATTAGTCAACATTGTGCAACGATGAAAGAGCTACAATTTTGTAGAAGGTTGTAATGAAAAATATGTAACGGTTTAGAATATATTGTAGACTATTCAATAGACTTTTATAATTTGTTGGTTTCATTGAGGCCCTAAACAAAAACTGCTCATTTGTCGAAGTGTATTTTATATATGTGTATATATATTTTAATCAGTTGTCTTCATATTTTTGCTACAGTTAATTTCATTTGTCTCTTAACAGATATCTTAGTTTTTTCATTGACTTACGCATTATTTATAAAAATTTTAAAGTGCTTTAGTACTATCATTATATACACAATTTGCAATCATGGCTACCTTAAATAGCTTAAGGGAACACTCTAAAGACGAAGCAGTAAATACCATTATAGTCTTTTCACACTAGGCCACATCTTACATCTTCAATCAATTTGAACAGGATGTTAAAATTTCCAATTTGACACTTTGTGATCTCAACATCTTTGGAAAATGTTCGTATTTCATTACGTTTCACCCCACATCATTCGATAATTTTCAATCCATCAGTAGAAAAAATGTAATTTCTAGAAAAACTGTCAGAAACTCAAACAACTATACAAATGATGTATTTATTTCAGGTGCTAGCGCTAGAACAGCTGATTTAAATCGTTTCAAATTGTTACCTCAACTGACTGTTAAATTCATATGTATTTCTTTTTTGTACTTTTTATACCCTCACCCTTAGGGATGCAGGTATATATCATTTAATACGTAAAAAAATGTAACACATAGAAGGAGACCCTTAGTATCTTTGGATGAAATTCGTTTTAGGATGTTTTCTGGCTGTTGCGGCTGGCTGCTCAACACGATAACTGCCGTAAATTTTTACAGACCACAATGAAATTTTGTCAGTGACTACTATTAGCCAATATTGAGTTTGGTATTGAAAATGGGTGTTTTGACCACGTCCCTTCTGGTACTTTCCATACATATCGACACGTTTGGCACAAAATCATACTTCTTTCAAACCTTTCTTCTGGTAGATGTGATTAGACTCCACTCACACACCGGTTAATAATCTGTAAATGCCTATTTAACTCAAGGAAATTGACGAGATTGTCACGCCTATTCTGGTACCTCCCATACAAAACAGAATGTTCGTCCGGATTGTCAATCCGATAAATCGTGTGAAACACTTCCGACCTTAATGAAATTAGATACAAGGCTTCACGCCATCAAACGCCAATCACCGATTAAAACAAGGGTGATTTTGCCACACCCATTTCGGTACCTCCCATACAAAAGTTGTTTGGCCGTGTGATTGTTCGACACGAGAACTCCCGCAAAACCATACCAATCTTTATGAAAGTTTCTACTAAAAAAAAAATAAATGGTTTCCCATTACATCCCATGAAGGGACTGGGGAGAACTTCTCACAATCACTGAGCTGTGCGCTTTCCAGTTTTCACTCACTGATTGGGACCTACAGTTTTACACCGATTCCGAACGGTAATTTGAGAAGCTCTTTCATGGCTAGATACTCGATAGTGTCGCCATCACTATGCGAGGTGACCGCCGCCGAAAGGAAATTTGAAAGTGGTCAGAGCCGGATTCGAACCCAGGATCTCATGTACAAGAGCCGCGCACACTAACCATTGCACCACCGACGGCCACGTTTTCTAGTTTCTACTAGTCAATATTTATTCAAAATAAACTCTCCTATAGAAAATGAGCTGTATTGCCACACACACTCTGGTACCTCCCATAAAAAAATTGACCGCATGACCGGTTGATCGACATAATAACTCTCGTAAACTACAACCGATCTTAATAAAATTCGGTACTAGGCAATATTTTGCTAAAAGCTACTATGTAATAAATAACTGAATATTGTGCCACACCCACACAAAGTTGGGTGTATTTGCGGTTTGTCGACTCGATATCTCCAATATTTCATAACCGATCTTAATAAAATTTGGTACTGATAAAAATTTTGACAACAACTTGCCATGCCCATTTGTTTGTACCTCGCATATAAATATTGGGAGGAAACTAACTAATTTGGGTATTCAATAATAGTATTTAGTGCAATATCAATCTGTTATTGAATATGGTCACTTTTGAGTATGTGCGATTTTAACAGAACTCCCACGAAATGGATGACTCAGGTTGGGGGTATGATTAAGTCGGTTCACTCGACTGAAACTTATGTACTCGTTTGTTACCAAGTTACCAAGGTTCACCATTCCTTCAACCAGGTAGATGTTCTGCTTGTTGAAATATGTGCTGCTTGTCACATATTAAAATTCGAAACGATTAATTTTGTTTAGTCCCCAGTTAAACCAGAAGCACTTTTGATGATTCCTTCTCGATTTTTGAAAATTCTGCAGTAACTTCTCACAGATTTCGCCCAATAATGTCTAAATCATTAACATACGCGAGCAGCCTTTTGCCTTCTGCTTCGTTTGCCTGCAGTTTTCCTCATAATGATTTCTATTCAAATGTTGAAGAGGTGGCCCTCCCAGAGACCGTGCCGCGTACTTAGTGGTTCGGTAAGATGTTTACCATTATTCGCTGAGGATTTCTACTATTTATTGACCATTATCTTTGGCCATATTATTTGGCAAAAAAAAGTTGAGAATGTGTAATGTTGCTACTTTTCTCGCAAATAAAAACTGTTATCGTTAAAGTTGTGTATTTTGTTGTAAACGTACTTTCATTTACCCCTAAATTTGTCATAATTTTCTTTTGCGGCAAATAAATAAACCCGTTTATTATACACGAAAAATCGAATACAAACATACACATACCCTTCATTGTACCTTGAGTTGATTCTGGTTTATTCAAAAAAACAAATCATAATGTTAAGGCATAGCTCGACTTTGTTACATGCTGAAAACAATGCTCCAGCAACATAGTGCTGGAACCATGTATATGTTTCCAACCATTGTTTTCATTATTTGAGGATCTGATGCGATTCTGTTCGTTGGTTGTGTGTCACGTTTTTGTTTCAGTAGTTTTCAGCGGACAAAGACATGTTTGGGTCACAAAATATACATTTATTAAACCTATTAAACATTGTGTCCCAAACATATAATATTGAATATCAACCACAATGTGTTTGGACGGAAGTATACTATATTTGCGACAAGCTACAAACACATTAAATTTGCATCTAAACAAAAAAAAAATACAGATTTTTCAGCGTGTATGTAAATTCAGTGGATAGACGCGCGGGTTTGCAGTGATGGTGCCTGGGTTAAACTTTAACTGAGGGAAAGTGTAAGTAAAGTGTGATTTATTTCGAGGTTTTTCTATTTGTTTTACAGATTATTCATGACGCTGAAAAATGATGTTTGCAAGCATTGCTTTCACGAAGATCTGCTGCCTTTTTATTTCTTTGTTGTCAGTCTTGAGACCAAATTTGGGTCTCAAATACATATTTTATAGCGTCGTAATCACTGCGTCTCAAATTGAATAGCAAACACGATGTGATTGGGCACTAGTATAGTATATTTGCGACAACCTACAAACACGTTATATTTGCAGCCAAAAAATAAAAAAGACAGATTTTTCAGCGTGTGGTGTCATACTGACATCTTATTTCCATTTCCAAAAACTGACACGGCAACACCGTCTCCAAGTTATTCAGCAGTATTACGAAATTCAGCGTTGTGTGAATCATATTTTTAAATGGATATGTAAATAAACAAAATTGCCACATTTGGGGTGATGACCAACCCGAAGAGAGTAACGATGACGAAAGGTTTACACGGATAATGTATAAAACTTAATAAACCCATTGATATTTCTTGCCTTTTTAAACAAACCTCATATAAATAGTACATGGTTTTAAAGTAGAAAATGCCTATATTATTCAGCACCATAGATCGTGGCCGTCAGTGGTGCAAAGGTTAGTGTGCGCGACTCTTGTACACGAGAATGTGGGTTCGATCCCTGCTCTGAGCACCGTATATTTCTTTTGACGACAGTCACCTCGCTTAGTGACGACGACACTTTCGAGTGCTTAACCATGAAAAAGCTTGTCAAAATACCGTTCGGAAACGGTGTAAAACTGTAGGTCACAATCAGTGAGTGTAAAACTAGAAAGCGCACAGCTCACTGATTGTGAGAAGCTCTTCCCTATCCCTTCATGGTATGTAATGGGAAACTATTTATTTATTTTTTATAGATAAATATCATACATACCATGAATGAAATATGATAAGATTGCGCCTTGCGCAGGTCCGATGTTTGAATGAATTCTCTCACTCTCACTGCGACGTCAGGTTAGCTAAAATTTGTTTTGCATACTATGCATACTATGATAATCTGATGGCATGCCTGCCTTTTTAAACATTTTCTTGAAAATATTATTAAATAAAATGGTAGTTCTGTCTATAAAATATCTCCTGAAACAAATTCATATATCTTTAAATGTATTACAAATTTTAGGTTTTCGAAAGTGTCATCATATTTTTTCTAACATTTTTTTTATTTTTAACAAACGTTTCACTGCTATTTACAATAATTTCTTCTGGGTTTATAGTTTTTGCTGAAACTTCATACATATTTCACAATTTACTTATGCATACTCGCTAACGTCATTCATGATACATACAACCCAGCAAAATAATCGATTGCACAGAAGCAGTTGTGAAACATCTTATACTGTAAAACAACCTGCTCAAGACCGGGTTCCTCCGTCACTTATATTTTTTCGAGTATGTCCTAACCCCACCGTGTAGAACCCGTACAATAACATCGACAAAAATGTAGTGTTTGAATTGGAATGGAGTCATCGGTCCATTGTATATTGGCGATCGCTGCCGCACCATGATAACGGAGGGTTTATTGCCTGATACTGAAACACATGATGACGGGGAAATTCGGTTATACGATAGCAAGACGGTGCTACGGCACACACAGCGTGCGAAACTATTGTCTTATTGATAAATCAGTTTGTTGAGCAGATAATTTTGCGTTCCTGATCAGTCAACTGTCCGCCTCGATCGTATGATAGCACACCTCTTGACTTTGTACATTGGGGTTATGTGAAGCCAAAACCCTTAAGCCAGCTATGATTCAAAATTGGAAGTCAATATTACCCGTGTAATTCGGGTGACACTGATGGCAATGCTGGAAAGAGTGTGGGAAAATTGAACTTTCCAAATGGACCACCTACAACGTAGTCCCGGCCAATATTTGAATGACATTATCTTTAAAAAGTAAATGTTAGACATCGTCGTTTCGAGCCATAATATGGATTATGAAATCTATTTCAATTTTAAGCGTTTCACTTGAAATTAAAAAAAGGTCTATATGAATCACCCGTTACTAAGATCAATTTGTATGTAATAAAATTGAACACTTCGGCCCAAAATAAATCAGATACTTTATCACCCCTATCGCAAATACGAAACGAAATGTTTGTTCCCTTGAAAATTCCATTTCACTGCAGGTAGAATTTGCTATCGGCAATTTGGCTCGGAATTTTTGTTCCCTTCGAAATTAGGCAGTTGTTCAAAATTAAGTAAACTATCAATGCTCAGTGAGTGTAAATTAAAGAAACAAGAAGAAGAAATAGTGTTCATTTTTTAAAGCAACGTTTAAAAATATAGAAATAAAATGTTTAGAATGGGAATTATACTTCTTTTAGATGAAGATGAAGGCAGACAACATCGTGTTGTTCGGCGTAGTTTGAGAGATGCATCTAACCCTCTGGAATTGCTTGATCCACTGTAAGTGTTCTAATGGTAAAAATATTTAAAAATTAATTTTCGTTTCAGATTTCTTCAACAGTACAGATTAAATAAGGCGGCGTTTTCATACGTTCTTAATGTGCTGAATGACTCTCTGCCACCTGCGAAGAAATCATTTGCGATTCCACCAATCCTAAAACTCAGTGGTTGTTTACGATTCTTTGCAGAAGGCGGATATCAGAAGGGTGTTGGAAGAGTCTATGAAGTCGGAATGGCCCAATCAACTTTCAGTGAGGTACTGTCGGAAGTTTCCTCTGTTTTAGAACGAACTATTTGTCGGCAGTGGATAACTTATCTAACGCAGGAGGAGGGCAGACTTATAGCGCAGGAATTCTATTCCAAATTTGGAATACCAGGTGTTGTGGGTTGCATTGATGGAACGCATATCAATATTATAACTCCAAAAGCTAACAAGCACTTGTACTACAGCCGAAAAGGAAAATTTAGCTTAAATGTCACACTTGTAAGTATCGGTATTTTGTCTGTAAATTTTTTTATTTTAACAGAATTGTTTGAAAGGTAATAAATAAAATTAATAAATAAATAATAAAATGAGGATGCGATATGTTAATGACAAACACCCAGGAGCATGCCACGATTCCTTCGTGTGGAATACGAGTTGTTTCAGAAGTGCATTGGAGCAAGATTATTTACGAAGATGATCCCGGTTATGGTTGTTGGGTGAGTACACGGGCATTTAAATTCAGTATACACATGTACTATATGTATTTTATATGAATATTTGGTTAGGTGATGGCGGATACGCCTTAGAGCCTTGGCTGCTAACACCTTATATAAGTCCCCCATCTGGGTCTACGGAACAGAAGATTAATGATATCCACTCCAAGTGAAGAAATATCAAAGAAAGGACAAATGGAGTACTAAAAAACAGGTGGAGGTGCTTGCTTGGTGCTAGAGAGCTCCACTATGAACCAAAGAAGGCCAGTAAAATAATAAATGTTTATGTAGCTTTGCATAACATTTGCATAGCTTATAAGTGCGAACACAAAAGTGTTATTGTACCTGAATTGGAACAAAATGAGCCGCCTGCTATTGAAAGCGAACATTCAACCGAAACCACCAGACATCTGGCTGCAGCTCAACTCATTCGTACCAACATATCAAACTCGTTATAAATTTAGTGAAATTTATATTTTATTCATTAATATTAGTTGTTTAACACATTTTTAAAACTGAATAAAAATGTGCACAGTGAAAATTCATGGGTTTTCTTAAAACTCTAAATGTTTTTTTAAATTCATTAAAAGAGATCAGTGGTTATATAAGGTGATACTTATTGTTTTATATATTTCTCTTTGCTTAAATTCTTTTTCTGGATAATTTTAAGCTTGATTTCCTCAATTTCAATGAATCTTTGATTTTTTAAATTTAGCTTTTTACTTCCTCTTGCCGTAATTTTTCACAAACTGCATGATGACGCTCCAATTCCTTTAACGTACGAGACTTTAAATCATTGTTTTTTTCCAACGCTCGATACACTCTTTTCACCATGGTCTCCATTTCCCTGTTGTGATTCTGAACACACTCACCTATATCAGAAGTTTTGGAACATAATTTCTCTAGATTTTGAAACTCTTTAGCTATAAGGTCGGCTGTACCAAGTTTAGTTTGCGGCTCAACATTCTTTCGTTTTAAAGAGCCTGGTTTTTCCCCACTGGAACACGTAGGTTCCTCGCAGACGACACGTTCGTGTGGTGGTGATCTTCGAAGGCCATGGAGTGTGTAGGTGATTCATTTTCCTTGTCTTTGCCATCGAACGACGCAGGCAAACCGAAAACACTTGAGTTTTCCACTCCCTCTACGGATTCTTTCATGCCTACTAGCTCGTATCTACATTGTTCGGCCACTGACATGTACTTAGTTCGGTTTGGACCGCCTCCCGTTCCCCGTTGATTCTGCAAGTTACTGGCAGCTTTTGACCGCATATACCGCTTCTGGTCTGTCCATACCTTAAAGTAAAAATATGTAAAATTTAGTTAGAAAGTAATTTTATAAATAAAAATATCACCTTTTCCCATTCAGATACATTTTTTATAGGTGGACCAGCGCTATTTGCTTCATTAGCCAGAGAATTCCAAAATTCCGCTACCGTCTCCTTAGACTCTTTTACAAACCCACAGGCAATGGACCCATTACTTTGCATCCGACTTAAAATAATTTCACTCTGAATTTTATTTACTGATTTTGCCCTGAAAACAAATTTGCTAATTGAAATTTGTAATTTTGAAGAAAAAACTCGGTACTTACATGATGTTTGTGTTCTGTTCGCAACCAAAACGAAAGTGAACAAATCAAAGTGAAAAATTCCCCTAAAAATTTTATTCACGATAAGGGGAATTTTTTCGAACAGGGAAATGCTTCGAGGGAATCATTCACGATTGGGATATGAGGGAAAGGGAAAACATTTCGGGGGAAAAAGTATTCATGATAAGGGTGTATATGAAAAATCAGTTTGTCGCAAACATTTTTCGGTTCTCGTGAATGGTTTTTTAATTTGGAGTCACCCATTTGTGGTAAATGAAAGAACACTGTTTGGAAACATTTTTTATTTCTCGTAAACATTTTTTCTAAGTATGAACTTACCATATTTTGTTTGTTGTAAACGTCTTTCGGTGCTCTTAAATGATTTTACATATTAATTACAAAGAAAATTATATGGTAGATTCAACAAATGTTCATTTGACTTAATTACATTTCCCAAATGAGATTCAGTTAACTGGAAATTCGCTCGGGCGTAACGAAATTTGTCTCTGCGCATAATTCCGGTGTTGGACATAAATAATTTGCAATTTTAGCCACAACCTGCTATAGTTTTTCCAGCGCTGGAATTTAAATGTACATGCGATACATTTTGATAACAAACTTATGTTAAATCAATATGTTTATTTACACAATAAATATTTATGATGGGCAGTGTTGGGATTTTTAAATTAGCATTGGATAGTAATTCGCATTACTTTATCTCATGCAAATGCAAGTAATTACCATTGTTCGCAATGGCAATTAAAAAAATTTTGAATTTGCATTTGCTCAGGCAATGCAAATGCAGGTTATGGAATCGGATGCCAATTGCTTTGAAATTTGTGAATGTTTTTAAGTATTTTGAATTTGTTTGAATATTGGCAATTCTGTTTCTAAAATATATGTCGAGATATGTGGCTTAGATGGGTGATGCATCGCAATACTTTCAAAATCATAAACCTGTACTCCTAAAATATTTGAAAATAAAAACTGCCAGATATAAAGGTAAAACTTTGAAAATAATTAGAATTTTTTTTTGAATTTACATTTATTGAGGTAAATTAAATTAGACTACAAATCATAATTCTCATATAATTAATTTACCCCATGTACGATGAAGGGGTTGTTTCTTAGAAAACAACAACAACGACATCTGGAAGAAAATTTAATTTAAAATTCATACTTGTAAAAACATTTATTTTTTTTTTCTTTCGTTATGCACCATTAATTTTTGTGAAAGCAAATACCGCCACAAACCATTAGAGATTAATAAGAAAACGAAAATTTATTAATATTTTTACGCATATAACTTTTTATTCTTCAACTACAAATTTGCCGCATTTGAAATTAAAACTCAACGAACCGTGTCAGATTAAAAGTTCGTAGCTTCCTCGTCTTTCCAGAGTGAACAAAATCGCTAAGTGAGTTGATATCACTTCCATGCTATTGAATTAATTCTTGTCTTTTTTGTTTTGTTTTGAAAAACTTTATTTGGCGGAATGTTTTACTCGCAGTATTGAGTATGTGCGGAACGGTATTATGCTGATAACAGAGTTTGAGTGTTTTCTAACGCGTATTTGGGGGAATTTTGCATATAAAACCCATGAATTTGCATATGCACGCTAGCATTTGGAAATGCTTATGTAAATGTGTAACCGCATATACTCATACCCGTTCCACCAACGGCGATGGCGATACAATGAATTAGAATATAAAGTAAAGAAGTTGAATAGAATTGTCATCAAAGATGAAGACGAGCAGAGTGGATGGCATAAGAAGTACTTGATGGCGCTCCACCTAGTGCCATGATAAAGTTTGCGGTTTAAATGGGGCGATGTAAGCATATACGGCAGGATCTAAATCAGAGCTAAACGTAGAATAATCCAGAGTTTAGGTAATCATATGGTTGAATATTTGAGTTTTTAAAGTTGGGATTTGGCTATGAGATAGCTGCGGTTCACTTTTTTCGACTCTTGTCAGTATTAAAATGATTTAAGAGAAATTTTAATCTAAAGACATTTGTGCCAGATATTTTATATTTATAGACTTGCCAATCTACCGAATTATTTTTAAGTTGGCACCAAATAAACGTCAAACAATAGTAAATGCGAAATGCAAGTCTTATACACAAGAACACGAAAAATGTTGTGCCGGTATTTTTGCAAAATTTTTGTTTTAATGAAAACTTCAATAACTCAGTCAATTAATACTGGATTTTTAAAAACAAAGTTTCGTTTTAGTCATTAGGAAACATGCCTTTTGAATACATTCAAGAGTATTATGATTTCATTATAAACTACTGTGTGAAATTATCGCCGAAGTTAAAAAATGTCGAAAAAAATTTAAAAAAAGTATCCGTTTGCTGGACGCTTCTCATATTTTCTTAAATAGTGAATATATCGTTTGAAAGGCCTATGTGTCTTCTTTTTAAATCCGGTGAGAAAATGAAAATCGGTTGATAATCAACTAACTTACTGGCTTATAAGTGCTCAAACGTACGCAAACTCGATTTTTTAACTGGTTTTCAAGATTTTGGGGGTGTTAGGGAAATTTCAATTGAAATTTGAAAATTATATTTGAAATTTGAAATACCTCAATTGAAATTTAAAAACATCAATTGAAATTTGAAAGACATCAATTGAAATTTGAAAGACATCAATTGAAAGTAGAAACACATCAATTGAAATTTGAAAGACATCAATTGAAATTTGAAACACATCAATTGAAATTTGGAAGACATCAATTGAAATTTAAAACATATCAATTGAAATTTAAAAAACATCAATTGAATTTTGAAAGACATCAATTGAAATTTAAAAAACATCAATTGAAATTTAAAAGACATCAATTGAAATTTAAAATACATCAATGGAATTTTATAAAACATCAATTGAAATTTAAAAGTCATCGATTGGAATTTGAAACACATCAATTGAAATTTAAAAGACATGAATTGAAATTTGAAATACACCAGTTGAAATTTAAAAATCTACATCATTTCCAATTGAAATTTGAAAAAAATCAATTGAAATTTAAAAATTCTATAAGAAATTTGAAATACATCAATTGAAATTTGAAAAACATCAATTGAAATTTAAAATTCATCAATTGAAATTTAAAAGACATCATATGAAATTTAAAAGACATCAATTGAAATTTAAACCACAACAATTGAAATTTACAAATCTAATACATAAAATCGGTTAATAATTATTAAATTTCAAGTGACGAATTTTAAATTGGCATTAATGCCTTTTAAATTTCAATTGATATGTTTCAAATTTCAATTGACGTTTTTTAAATTTCAATTGATGTATTTCAAATTTCATATTTCAAATATAATTTTCAAATTTCAATTGATAATTTTCATAATTAAGTTGGATATGGTGTAGAAAGCTGTCACTCCCAGACATCGGAAAGATGCAATTACCAGAGGTAGCCACAGCCTACTAAAGAAAATTCTCACAACTTTTGGCACAGAACCCACCCCTTCCCGATAACGATCCTGAAGCGCAGTGGAAATCCATTTTCGACTCTATAAAAACTGCCGCAACAACCGTACTTGGTTTTGAAAAACCGCTTCGCAAAAAAACCATGGTACGATGAAGAATGTCGCATTGCAAATGATGAAAAAATCGCTGCACGCATGGCAATGCTTCAGTCAATTGCAACGCGAGCTGCGACAGAGCGGTATAGGGAGAAAAGAAAGGAGGTAAACCGTCTCTTTAGGCGTAAGAAACGGCAGTGGAGAAAGCGCGAGAGTGAGAAAATTTACTTAAACAGAAGGAAGAACGAAGCTCGAAAATTCTACCAAAAAGTTAAAAACGGAACTAACGGACATTGTTCAGGGCCCCCCTTCTGTAAAGACAAGAACGGAAATCTCGTCGCAGATGTGCAGAGCATGTTGGGAATATGGAGAGAGCATTTCTCTGCGCTACTGGTACCTGAGATATCCATTGACGATGGGACAATCGATCACAATATGGACGACGACGTCGATTGCCCACCTCCTAACCAAGACGAGGTCAGAACAGCTATTGCCGGCTTATGAACAATAACGCTGCAGGAGCCGATGGATTACCGGCGGAGCTGTTTAAGGCTGGCGGCGATGAACTGATAAGGTGCATGCATCAGCTCATTAGCAAAATTTGATTAGATGAATGCATGCCCGGCGATTGGAGTCTCAGTGTACTATGTCCCACATTTGAAAAAGGTGACCCGAGTTTCTGTGCCAACTACGGTGGAATAAGCCTTTTGTCCATAGCATTTAAGGTTCTATCAAGTATAATGTGCGAAAGACTAAAACCGATTATCGCTGACCTGATTGGACCATACCAGTGTGGCTTTAGGCCTGGAAAATCGACAACCGACCAGATTTTCACGCTACGCCAAATCCTGGAGAAGACCCACGAAAAACAAATCGGCACTTATCATCTATTTGTCTATTATAAGACGGCCTTCGAAAGCCCGATACGGGGGAAACTCTACGAAGCAATGTCTGAGCTTGGTATTCCTGCAAAACTCATACGCCTTTGCAGAATGACCCTGACGAACACCAAATCCGCAGTGACAGTCGGTAAGGATCTTACCGAACCTTTCGAAACTAAGCGAGGCCTCAGACAAGGCTACACCCTATCGTGCGATGTTATTTTGGGCTAAGCAAGCACTTTAGAGATAAAGCCCTCTCTCAAGTAACAAAAAAAAAATATGAAGCCTGTGTTAGATAACACGGGCGCATAGGTTAGACGTAGAATACGTTAGTCATTTTGCAATTAAAATATATGAATTAAATATAATTTTTGATAAATGATTTAAATCTATCAAATTTAGCTTTAATTTTTATGTTAAAAATTTAGGATAGTTTTTAACAAAATTTGGGTACACTTTATATCAATTCGATGCACTTTTGAAAACAAGTGTAAATACTGCATGTGGAAACACTGGTTCTGTAATGTTCACATAAAACATGCATTGTCATTATACTTCTTCTCTTTCTCACACTGGTTCTGTGATGAACACACAGATAATCGTACTGCTCTTACAAATGATGTTATAATACATAAAATAAAAAGCATATGAAAATTAATACAAAATTTGAAGGAGTTAAATTTTGATTTACTTATAGAATCAAAAAAATTATATGTAGCAATATGATTATTTAAATACAAATCAAAAGAAGACATATTAAATATGTTACGACCATACTTGAATTTTCTTCAATGCATGCATAAAGTATTAAAAACTTATAATGAAAGTGACAAACATTTTCTCAAAATTTTGTGCTCCAGATCAACACCCCTACCTTACCGTATAACGTATTCTACGTTAAAAGTCCAACTATACCACACTCTCATGCTTTATGGCGCAGAATCTTGGGTTTTATCGCAAGCAGACGAAACATCTGTAGGAGTCTTCGAGAGAAAATACTCCGAAAAATGTATGGCGCTATAGTGCACAACGGCGAGTATAGGCCACGCATGAACCATGAGCTGTATGAGCCATATCCTGACATTGACATAGTTAAGCGGATCAAAATAACGCGATTGCGTTGGCTAGGCCATGTCAGTAGAATGGATGAGGACGAACCAGCACGAAAGGTTTTCGAAACCGAACTCGAAGGAAGACGAAAAATAGGAAGACCAAGACTCCGCTGGAAGGACCAGGTTGACGAATCCCTGCGTACACTTGGTATTGCCAACTGGAGAGATAAGGCAAAAGATCGAACTGGTTGGCGAAATATGTTATCTTCATTTTGTAAGGTCCCTGACCCCTCGGGGTTGTTCGTGACCGGATAAGTAAGTAAGTATGTATTCGTTGTCCTCGCTAAGCAAAGTTTTCTACCTTTTGCGTGGGGCGCTAAGCGGCTTCAGCTAACATCGCTTAATTTGTCAAACGAAGTGCTCGAAATAGTAGTTTAGAGCGGAAAAGAAAGGAATATAAATATTTTTTAGTAGCTTATAGACCAGTTTGTAAGAAGGGTACCTTAAAATCGCTTAACATAGGCACGTTCTCTTCGAGTTGCTGTTGTATTTTACTCTTCGGTTGGACATAAAACGGAGGGAAATAAAAGTGCATGCGTATTTACGTTCGATAAAACGATCCAGCTGTCATTGGTTTCAATCAAACACTATTTAAACTTACATTGCTGCATGGTTTTCTTCAGGTTGCTTATCGTTCTCTCGCCCATCCACTCTGCACTCACAAGAGCTGAGTGACAGTCCCGCAAGCAAGTGATTTTTCACCGATGGCGTATCCCGCGCCTTATCCTTATTCTGTGCCAATGTTAACCTCGTGTTTGGCTTTTAATAAAAAACTGCTAACGCTTTGCCTCAAAATAAATAGCGCCACGTCTTTGTTCGTTATTTGGAAATAAAAATAGTTTAATTTGTTAAAAAATACCAGTAACTAGCTCTACAAATCCCTAAGGCAATTCTGTTGAATATTGAAATAATCAGTCACCAAAAGTATTCATGTCATAATTTATAAAGTAGTAGGCATTTGTTAGTAAGATGGCCACATTCTAATGTCGCTCTTAGGTGACACCGATTTACAATTTTGTTAGATTTATTTCTAATGCACATGTAAAGAAGAAGACTTAAATAAGATTTGGCTTTACAATCTGAAATTGTATCTCCTTGTAGCTACACAAGATATATGATTGTTTATATCCCGATTTACTCTGTTGTTGTATCTTTTTTTTTGCTAAAGATATTGTCTTCTTTATCTTTGTTACCACTTTTGCTTGACGCATGTACATTTGTACATCCAAATACTAAATACATGTATTAATACCACATTCTCTGCATCAAATTCCACCAAATAAATATAAAGTCAAATTTTGTATACCGTTTGCATATACATGGATATTTGGTAAAATAACTTATATCAGAATTGGTAAATTCTAAATTCTCAAAAAATCTTTAAATTTGCTTCAAAATGTTACCACCGATCAGTGGCTCAAAGGTATTATTGTGTAACAGCGGAAGATGACTTTAAAGAGAAGATTATGCAGAAAATACAGTAGTAGGCAGTAGATTAAATGGATTTAGGAAATATCGTAGTTGCCTGATTTTCAGATACGTAGTTTTGCAAAAACTCAACACCGAAAATTCAAATGTTTGCTGCTCTGACATAGAAATAGAAAATTTGATTGTAGTGGCATTAGTCGCATACATAGCCATTTAACATTTTAATACCCATTCATTTTATTTCAAGTGGAATAAGCGCTTTTGTATTCATATGCATACGAACATTGAAATAACTATTTATATATACAGGTGCAAGATGTACAGAGAATAAGAAAAGTAAGTTGTTAGTTGCAGAAAATAGTATTTTAATGATTCCACAATGACACCAATCAGAGTTGGCTACTGCGTTTATTATCTTTTGAATGCGATGTTATGAAATACTGCAATCTCTTCTTTAAGGATAAATTTTACTATTTAACTGAAGCAAGGATAAAAGTACAATATAACCTACAAAAATTATCTTTTACGTTAACTAAGTTCAAAAATCCGCTTCGATTTTTTTGATTTCTTATAAGCACAAATTTTAAAAGAGGTTTTCATAGAAAGTTCCATGATTTTGGATTCATTTCAACGGACTATTTTTTAAGGGTTTCAGAATTTTTTTGTATGGTGCAAGATGGGAAATTTGAAAAATTGAAAATAAAGCTGCCATTCCTAACTGAACGATTTGGATGCAATTTTACAGTTTTCTAATTGAAGTGTTCTCGAGCTTCAGTCTGGGAGCTTAGAACGTAAGTTATCAACATGTTGAAGCCATGTTCAACACTGGTCCCTGTGACTCATCTTAGGGTTAAGACTTATCTTATATTTACAATAATCCTCATTTTCATGTTTTTGAGTACTGATTTCATTTCCATTTTTATGTTATATTTTTGCCACTCACATTGGAGTTGAACTCAATTTACGTAACGCTAGAAGCGTCATTGAATTCATTTTGCCATTTTTTTGTTAGTTATAAGTTAGAACTCAATTAAGCTAGAAGCTTTTAAATCATCTCCTAGAATTTGAACCTCTTTTATTTTCCGGGAATCCTTAAGAATTGATATCCTTAGCCCCTGCACTATGGTCCAGAAGACCAGTTTTTGCGGCATAAAATCAGGGAGCCTATAAAAAACGACGAAACTTCACCTGATTGCCTCTTATGATTGTCAAAGAGTCTCCATAAAAAATGGGCGTGTTTCAAAAGCTGCCACGCCTAATTTTGGAACAAAATATATTTCACGTTTTGCGATATAACTATATTTAGTGCATTTTTAACATAAATAATTACCCAACTGTAAAATTAAGGTAATTTAATTTAATAATTAATAAATGTTTCTTGTTTAATTAATTTGTAATAATAATGGTGCGAACTTCAAACTGAAATTAATCTGAAAAAAAAAAAAAAACTTTTAGAAAAATTTTAAAGAGATATCAACTTAATGTTTACCCTCGAAGTTTTCCAAGATTTCATCAACGTCTAATTCAAATGGATAATCTGTGAGACTTGGAACGCTGTCATCGGAATCATAAGAAAAATCCCTTAAGCATGCTCTTGATGTAGATGGCAACTCCGAATTAGAAGGAACATCGGGAATTTTTAAAAGATCAATCACTGCACTCGGCAACTGCATTCGATGTCTGCTTTTAATTCGGTTTTGCAAGCACAGGCTGAATAACAGAGGATCTGACGAATCCATTGCTCTACCATAAACATCGATCATATTATGGACTCTTGAATCCTTTCTAGCATGTGCAATACGATCTTTTTTATAAAATTTGTTTCGCGCTTCAGACGCATTCTCAGCTAAAAACCCAAGAGGCAAAACGGCAGCTTCTAATATTTGTGAGCCATGTATTAATATTTTATGCAATGTTGCTGACATTGGATACCAGTCATATTCCTTTAAATATAACTTTGCAGTTTCTTCACAGAAGTCTTTAAATTTTTTTGCATCGACTTCATACTCGCATGAAATGGAAACCAAAATTGTAAATAAACGGTCCAAGAACCTAATGTCAATACCAGTAATAAATGCAAACAATTCTGTATTAGAAAACGCTTTTCTCGCAGTATTTCCATCGTTGGTGTTGCCACTGCCGTTTGATTTGGGCTTATCAACGTGGAGGCTCATTAATTCCCACATTTTTTTTTGAATTTCAGCTTTGCATTGCTTTAAAATCTCTTTTTCTTTGTCATTTCTGATTTGCCATTTCTTTAGATCCTTTCTATAAGCAACGTGAAGCACAAACTCAAAGCATCGTATCCATGCATGCAGTGGACTTATGCCATATTTAAGTGTATTTGGTTTTGGTTGGAAAACTTTTGAATTTAAATCTTTTGTTGCAATAAATTGCTTTGGAGTTGCGCCGCATATTGCGCAAGACTGTGATGATTTAGTTTCAGTTAATACGTTTAAAAGTTTTCCATCTATTAGTGTCATAAAGAGTTTATATGTAACGGTAATTTTTTTATCGTCGTTCAAAATATATTCAAAAGGTTTCAACTCGGATATTTCCTTGTTTAAACTCTTATTTTCATTTGTAATGTGCTCTTTGCTTTCTTTAACAAATTCTATTTTTAGTGGTCTGCAAAATCTAATGGATTGAGGAGTCTGATTAAGCCATATAATTTTATCTTCTGAGGATATTAATTTCAAAGGTATTATCGATGTAATAAAAAGCGAATGGTCCAATGTTTCGGGTGTAGTTTCCTTAAACTGCTGTTTGAATAAACTATGTCCTGTTGATCCATCGAAGCCATAACTTAAAATCAAGCTTGCGTCACTTATTGTTTGCATTTGACTTAGAACATCTTGCTGACGAAGTATAATTCTATTTGCTATATGATCAACCATATTTTGAAGAGGAACTTTTACGGAAATATCTGTTGCTATTATACCCTCTGGTCGGCATTTCGATTTACATTCAAGCAATTTATAGTATGCGGGATAAATATCGCAATTTCGTGCTTTATTTAAATCCCTCATGTTAATATATTGCTGTTTAGTCAAATCATTTTCCACTAAAAATGCCAAAGCCTCTTCAGGTGATAATGGCAACGGAGTTTTTAAATCAACAGTAAGTCTTTTTCGAATTTTACTTGGACGCGATGGAGATGCAGCTGCTTCTTTTAAGACATATTTTAAATCATTATTTTTAGAAGATTGTGCTGATATGGACGCAGCATGGACTAATAACATAGCGTTGTTTTCTTGTTGAGACGAGAGGTTTGATGCAAGTTTTCTTTTGTGACGTTCACTGCCATCGCTATAATCAACATGAGGCCGGCCTTTTTTGCGTTCCTTTTCAAGTACTGAAAACTCAGTCTCAATGTCCAACCAGCTTTGCTCATATTTGCGAAACATTGATAAGCACCTCCTATGTTTGACCCACTTTTGCCTAGCAAAACTACAAAAATTTTTTACTTTTTGTTTTGTTAATGCCATTTCTTCATGATCAATATGTCTTTTCAATTTTAAAGCGACCCAATTAGAAACAGCATCATTATCTTTATTATTGTCGACCCAAAATTGAAAAATTTCTGAGTTTTTAATCGTAATGGATTCTGAAAAATTATAATTTTACAAATGATTGGCAAATATATGCAGATAATTTTATAATCAAAAAAAAAAAAAATTTTCCACAACCCCTTACAATCCCGTTACTTCTACTCCACGAAACACAAAATTATTGAAAAAAAAAAGTTGCAAAAGATGATACACTTCAAAGCAGTGCAGCACAAAAACGAAGATAACTTAAATAAAGTATAATGAATACTTCTTTTAACATACCTTTAGCAACACTTTCCATTATTAAAAACAATCAATCTCAAAATACTTTTGTAACAGTGCGCGTCTCAATCAGTACTAAATTTCATGCGTACGAAATTACAAAACGAAGAAAACACAAAACAACAGCTTTGAGATCCCGTTAAGGAAAAGGGTTGCCAGCTATCATCTTTTTCTAATTAGTTTTTTCTTATTCCAAGTATCTCAAACCTTTTACAAAAAAAAAATTTTTACAAAAAAAACAAATATAAAAATTCCTTTTTGCCGCAAAAACTGGTCTTCTAAACCATAGTGCCCTGTAAGGAATCAACACAACATCATATTCGTTGTAAATATCAAATTTCTCTTCTCTTCTCGGTATCAAAAATGGAATAATAATAATAAATTGTAATGGTTTTAAAATACTCATATTTTCCTTGTCAAAGACGTTACGGTCTAGAAAGTTATCGAGTGCACTTAGGACTCATAAACATTTTAATATTCACTTATGGAACCGTTTTCAGAAAGTATCGCCCAAAGCGGGAATTTGATGAAAAGAAGCTTTAACGATTTTATTTTTTTAAACTCATCATAATGAATCTGAAATATAATTTACATGTGCAGGAAGAAAAATATTGTAAATCTTTTATAATTAATACAATTTGCATATTTATATTTACATCCATATTTTTTTTTAATTTTGTGAGCATTTTGTTGTGAAACTATAAAAATTAATTTCAGTGTAATCGGGCTAACACAATACATCCTAAGGCCCAATTTTTAACTGGTTAAATTGGTAATCAGTTGATTTTAATTTATTTTTTATCCGACTTTAAATACGAAAAGAGTTTATCAGTGCTTTGTCAAATAATCTTACTGCCATGTGACAACAGTGGTAAATGCTACGAATAATAACCGGTATTCATACATTTGTCGGCTAATCGTTTCAATGCATCAAACTGATGCCATTTGCAAAAGAAAAGTGACGTGATAAAATACAAAATATTTAATGAAATTGGAAAATATTTGAGCAGAAATAAAGTTCTAACTGCACTACAAGTTAATGAAAATGCGGGTGATTATAATTGTTCACAATAACAATTAAAGAAGTTTTGTGTTTGTTTTTCTTCTTCTTCTTTTCTGTCAAAATCATGTGGTCACTTGATCATAGTTTAAATGCACAACTTTGGCTGTTTAAACAGCAATCAAGTATTAACCTAAAAAATTAATTCAGAGTTTAAATTATCTTTGATCGTTGTTCGGAGACGATTTTCCTCTCAAAAATTAGGACTAAATGTAATTACATTAGCGTGTACTCTACACTGCGATATTTGGAATATAAATTGTGGGTGGGAATTTAATTGTGTGGGTAGCGTCAATGATTTTTTTTATATAATGTTTTATATCCCTTACCGGCCGTTGAAGTTTCGAATCCTAGTGTATTTGGATAAACAATAAATGTTTTTTTTTTCATAATGGGGCTCACGACGTTTCATGATGACCATTTTTTCATATCCATTAACTTAATTGCACTTAATTTCAGTTTCAAAAAAATATTGATAAAATTTCTTCAAATAAGATTATATGTTCCACATCATGGCAGCATCATGGAAAGAATTTCACAATTAGTGCGTTGTGTGTTTTCGGTTTATTCGAAAAGTTGAATTTTCAGAAAGCTTTATTTCGATTTCACAGAATGGAAAAAACCGTGAAATCTTTAAGTTCTCGTTTTTATTTGTAGGCTATGTTCGGTTGATTGCATGGAAAACAATATTTTTAAATTTTTGTAGAAAAACTGACAGAAAATCAGCACAAGATAAATATTATTCGTCTTGTTTCCTTTGCCCGCAAAAAGGATGATTATTATTCAGTAAATATAACACCATTATCTGAATTTAATATATTTAAACTTGCCCTAAACCCCTCATCACTCAATATTTTTCTTATAAAGATAAATAGAATCCAAAAATTACACTTACTGAGATTATATTGGACTGAATTGAATTTGATTAAACGGATTGAATTGAATTGAATTGAATTGAATGGAATGGAATGGAATTGAATTAAATTGAATGGAATGGAGTGGAATGGAATTGAATTGAATTGAATTGAATTGAATTGAATTGAATTGAATTGATTGAATTGAATTGAAGTGAATTGAATTGAATTGATTGAATTGAATTGAATTGAATTGAATTGAATTGAATTGAATTGAATAGAATTGAATTGAATTGCATTGATTTGACTTGAATTGAATTGAATTGAACTGAATTGAACTGAATTGAAGTGAATTGAACTGAATCGAATTGAATTGAATTGAATTGAATTGAACTGAATTGAATTGAATTGAATTGATTTGAATTGAATTGAATTGAAATAAATTTAATTGAATTGAATTCAAGTGAAGTAAAGTAAAGTTAACTTAACGGAACTGAAGCACAAGTGAACTAAACTTAACTGAACTGAATTGAACCGAAATGAACTGAATTGAAATGATTTGAACTGACCTGAATTGAATTGATCTGAATTGAATTGGTTTAACTAAACTGAATTGAATTCAATTGACTTGCACAGAAGTGAACTGAAATGCTTTGAACTGACCTGAATAGAATTGAACTAAATTGAATTGAATTTAACTAAAATGGTTTGAATTGAATTGACTTGAATTCAGTTAAATTAAATTAAATTTAATTGAAGTGAAGTGAATTGCATAGAATTGAATTGAGTTGGATTGGATGGAAATGAGCTGATATAGACTGAACTTAACTGAACGAAGCTGGACTGATTTGAAATGAACTAATCTGAACTGACTTGAAATGATTTTAACTGAACTGAATTGAATTAAACTAAATTGAATTCAATTTAACTAAATTGAATTGCATTGACTTGACTTGAATTGAATTGATTTGAATTGAATTGAATTGAATTGAACTGAATTGAATTCAATTGAGTTGAATTGTATTGAATTGAATATAATTGAATTGAAATTATTTTAATCGAATTGAATTGCAGTTTTTGATGAGAGAGAAATTCATACTATAAGTACAAGCTTACAAGGTCAGGAACATTTTTCTAATTGAACAATTATTGGGTTTTGTTGGAAATAATAGACAATTCAGTTAAGCACACTCATTGGCATGATTAGTTTCGAACTCCGTGATAAGTTCATCATCAGATGCCTAATTGAGTTGAATTGAATTGAGTTGAATGGAGTTGAATTGAATTGCATTGAATGGAATTGAATTGAATTGTATTGCATTGAATGGAATTGAATTTAATTGAATTGCATTGGATTGAGTTAAATTAAATTTAATTGAACTGTAATGAATTGAAATGAAATGGATTGCTTTGAATTGGCTTGATTTGAAATGAACTGACTTGACTTGATTTGATTTGACATGACTTGCCTTGACTTGAATTGAACTGAATTTAATTGAACTGTGTTGCATTGAATTGAATTGAATTGAATTGAATAGAATTGGATTGAGTTGAATTGAATATACTTCTTGGTGTTTCAATATCATATGTCACAGCTGTATTTAAATTTGTTTATCACATGCCATATTCCAAGTTTCATTGATGTTCAAATTAAACTAACATAAATTTAGAAATCATGTTCGAACTTAAAAGAAATGTTCATGTATGAAAATCTTGTAATTTGTGAAAAATTAATGCCTATACTACTTTAAATTATTTAGTTGTTATTCAAATTATAAAATTATTATGAAATTACAACCATATTTTTTAAAATGTAGGAGTTATTCAAGAATTTATTTGAGGATTTAAATAATATCTACTAGATACAGATAGATATTAATTCAAAAAATTCATTAATATTTGAAAATCATATTTTTTTTGTTTGATTTTCAAGTTATTGTGAGGATATGCAACACCAAGTGAGTAGAAATAATTATGTTTCAGTTTAACCGAAAATAAGGTTTTTTAAAAAATCGGCACACGGTTATTTACAAGAAACCGTGTTAACCGGTTTCGCCGTATATTTCGGTTTCGATTTTGAATACTCTAGTTGTGCGTCATCTTTAGTTCTTTTAGTTGCTTTAGTTTTATATTAGTTGTGAATATAATTTTTGATAGAACAAATTAAAGAAACGTTGTTTCCTATTAAAATCCATGAGTGGATAGGGTAGAGCGTCTCGTAATCAGTGAGCTGGGAAGATTCCAATTTGTAGATTCATTGATCGCGAGGTATA
Organism: Phaonia tiefii; assembly: GCA_963931995.1. Classification (NCBI taxonomy): domain Eukaryota; kingdom Metazoa; phylum Arthropoda; class Insecta; order Diptera; family Muscidae; genus Phaonia; species Phaonia tiefii. Next base: position 92,747,666 of record OZ008367.1, read on the forward strand.
TTTTTACACCGAACCGAACTATTATCTATTGTGAAGTTTTTACATAGTGCCACCGCCACTTATGGAGATCAACATCATAGAAATAAATTAAAGGTGGTCAGTGTTGTCATTTAGAGTTGTCAGCTAGAGAAACATGCGGTTGAGATTTTCTGAAACTTGTGTTTTAAGAAAGGACATACAAATATTTTACGATCCTATGGCGGTGAGTTCGTGGAAAAGTTGAGAAGTCCTGGCAGACATTTATAAATGTCCTTTTCCCTATGGCTGGTATGATTGCGGTATATTGTGGTATGAATCTATATGGTGTGTGTGCATTACAAAGGTGAAATTATTAATGTAACTACGTACTGGAAATGTGTGCATTTACATATAAATTGTATAATTAGTATATAAATATTAGGGCAGGGCAAATTGTATCTATTTTGAAATTTAGGGTGCTCCAAATCCGACTTAGATCTATGGTCTCTTGATCAAAATTTCTCAAAATCACCTATAGATTACGTTTTTGTTATACGCTTCATCAAAAAAAAAAAAATTAACCCGCCCTAATAAATATATATAACGGTGTAATGATGGCGGTCTATAGAAGTTTAAAATGTAGTAAAGTGTTTGATACTATCACATGTTTTTATTGCCTAACTTTCAATAACATTTGTAATATACACTTTACATTCGCGTGCTTCCCTAATCGCAATTTATAAAAAACTCATCGTTAATTGTTTATTGGGTGTTTATTAGAAATCACTTTTTTGTATTTATTAGATTGTTAATTATCTCTAAGAAGCATCTACATTCATATATGTAGGTACATGATGATGCACCAATTTCATTGAAATGCCTTTCAACTAATAAATATTTACCTTTTTATTGATTTGGAAACATTTCTTATGGTATCGAAAAATGTAAAATGTTACTTAATGAAATGTTTTGATATTTCGTTTGCTATTCGTCTTATAAACAACCAGATGAATTTTGAATTATCTTTACATTCACGTTTTTAAATTTGCTGGATTTAAGACTAATGGTTTATATAGAAGAACATTTTTTTTAAGTGTTGAAGCACCAGGATGACGACAGTGTTTGCGTAGGATTTAAAAAAATATGCATGTGGTCTTATTAAAAAGAAGAAGAGACAGCATAAGTTAAACAACTATAGAGTGGTATAATTCCAATGAAAACATCAACTCTGAAATAATCTGTATTTCACATTAACATCCTAAATATTAATCAAAATTCTTTAATGAAAATTGTTTATAATTTCGAAAATTTACGAATTTTACGAGGCATGAGGATTTGAGACTTTTAAATGAATTTTTCTCATGAGTATGAATACTAGGGTTAGTAATTTTTTGAACTTTTTTGAATATCACAAGGCTCTCGCATTATGTGGTTTATGTGGACGCTTCGTTTCAGAAATATAAATATTTTTTATACTTTTTTCATATTTGCGATCAAAAAATGGGGATGGGTTACCCCGGGTAACCCATTATCCATCGCAGTGGGTAATGGTTAAAATCCGCTTAACCAATCCCCAAGTTTAATGGGTAATTTCCCAATGTTGTCGGTGCCTATCGACTATTTCCCACGTTATCCTGTAGGTAATGGGTAATCGTGCATGGTAATTCCCCATTGCTACTCATTATTTCTCCCATACCCTGTGGATAATTTGTAAACGTTCATTAGCCATTTCCCAATGTGTATGGAACACATATGGTTTGGTAAATACGAAGTCTGTTATTTAGTGATGATTTATTTCCAGTATTTTTATAAAAAAATTATAAAGCTAGACAATAGAGTCATTAATACAGGAAAATCTTTACATAAACAAATTATATGAGGTGCCAGGGAACACGCGTTTAGAACGAAGTTCCTTTCGCTATACTTATATGTTATGCACTAGTTAGTTCCAAAATGACAAAGCCGTCCGTTGAAAAATGCAGTAATATAAATGGATCTTTGGTGGTGCAATGGTTATTGTGCGCGCCTCTTGTACATGAGATCCTGGGTTCGAACCCTTTCGGCGGTCGTCACCTCGCATAGTGATGGCGGCATCGGTGTAAAACTGTAGGTCCCAATCAGTGAGTGAAAACTGGAAAGAGCATAGCTCAGTGATTGTGAGAAGCTCTCCCCTGTCCCTTCATGGGATGTACTAGGAAACCAACCAAGCCAACCATGAATGGATGTTTAAGAAAATATATTTTTTGTAGGCCCTATTTAATTTTTTTCACAAAAAAGGTACTCTTTGAAGAAAAGATAGTATTTTAAAAAAAGGTACTTATTTAAAAAAATACAAAATACAAAAATAAAAAATTTTTGAAATAAAAATTTTGAATAAAAAATTTTTGTAAAAAAATTTTCTTTATCTAAGCAACGGCAGTTCTTTAAGATAACGTATTTTTTTAAGAATAGGTATTTCGTTTAAGAATACGAATAGGGTTTTTTTTTCAGATAATATATTTTTTTTAAGAAAAGGCAATGATTTAAGAAAATGTTCTTTATTTAAACTTCTTTCACTTTGGTTTCTACAAATTTACTCTTTTAACAAATTTACTACAATATTTACAAAATATGGTTTACAGGCTCCACCTAGAAAACTTCCCTTTAAACAAGAATTGTGTTAGTCTAACATGTGTGAGTCTAGACACAAACCAAAGCAAAAGTAATACTGGGTTGTAGCATAATAGTGTTAAAAAAATATATTTAATTTTTTTTCATTTAGCCCCCATCCCGCAACCGGCAATAAGGAACATCGTTCCAATAAATAGTTTCCCATGACATCCCAAGAAGGGATTGGGGAGAGGTTCTTGACATGTACGCTTTCTAGTTCTGAACTCACTGATTGGGACCTACAGGTTTTTTGAAAAGTCTTTTCATGGCTAAATACTCGAGAGTGTCGCCAGCATTAACCAAGGTGACCGTCGTCGAAATAATTGTTAGGCGGTCGGAGCAAGAACCAACGTACTCATGTACAAGAGCCGCGCATCACCGACGGCCCATAAATCTTTAGGATAAAAAAATTTGCTTTACATGCCATTTCGGACTTTTTGTGAAGTCCCGTCCAACTTGGGTCACCGCACCGATTACGATGTGTTGCTTCTGTTGATTTAGGTCCAAAACCGGTTTATGTACAGGCGATTGCAGCATATCTAAAACGACTAACCTTGAAAAGCTTGAAAACCGTTGATATCTGCTTGGACATTTTCTGCAAAATAATAACCAAAAAACAATCTTGATATCGCCGCGACAGCAACAATTATACATTGTTTAACTTCCTAAATATAATATTTGTTTTTAGAATTTTAAACGTCATCTTTGGAATATGTACATATAATTGTGTTGTGGCAACCGAAGTGAAACTTAACTCGGTTGTACCTACAGAATTCAGGAGAAATCCTATTACAGCAACCGAATTAACGCCGAATTCGGTCGCTGCAACAGACTTAAGCCAAAATGTTGTAATTGCAACTGGATTGACAACAAATACGATATCTACAACCGAATTGATGCCAAATTCGGTTGTTGCACGCTAATTGATGTCACATTCGGTTACTCCAACCGAATTTGGTACCAATTTCTGTTGTTGCATCCGAATTAATTCCAAAATCAATTGTTGCAACAGAAATTTTATAAACTTTACTTGACAGAATGATTATAATTGAAGATTTAGTTGCCCCAAATCTTATCAATTATAAAACGTGGTTGCTTCAACCAAATTTCAGTTGTGGAGACTAAATTCGGTCGGTTGCTACAACCTCTTTTCAAACAATTAGTTATTCCAAAATTCTAAAAGGGTAAAATCTCAACTCCAAAGCGGCCAACTGACATCGCCAAGGCGGCTGATAACACGGTTACCGAACCAAGTGCGCAAAATATCGATTGTTTGATTAGCTGTGCAACATGGTGCAACATCATGCTGAAGTCAAAGATTATCCAAGTTCATTCAAGATCCCTTATTATTAATACCACAAGAACTCCTTCTGGGCGACTTATATTAAAATCATGACAAGAGAAGATGGCAGTGGTTCTAGATGGTTATTCGTATCTCAATGTACTTGACCTGTACTTTAGGCATTGTTGTGTCATGACTAACCTGACGTCCCACTTTTTGGTGTCTCATCCCGACTTAAATCTATAAAAACAAAATCATTATAAATAAAATAAACTGTTTTATATTATATATTTGGTCTAATTTCAACTAACAACTACATGTATTTTTGCTTAAAACTAAAAATTTGTTTACCCATTGTGTCCCGCTTTTTGGACACCACCAGTAGTTCAAGTTTGTCATGACCTGCGGTAGAAGTGAAACTTCATGTGAGTAGGTGCAATTATTTTTGTATTTTCTGTTGGATGACTGAATATTTGTTGGTATGTATAGAAAGATCTGAATTTATGGATGTTTTCGACGTCTTCGTAGATGAGAGTTTATTTCTGGTATCTCGCTACTTCGTTTATATTGTAAAGAAATCAATTCCGTTCGTCTTGTACAGTGAGGGATTGCGTATGCTGTAGACATGTACTACGTAGGAGTGAAAGCGTTAAACTTTTCTCTAGATATATCAGTTGCCGTCTAGAATCACTAGAGTCTTCAATTTACTATACTTTAATGGCAACCCTCGTACAAGACAAGACTTCGGATCACTATGTGGTCTAAATGAAATTAAAGAATTGTATAGGTTTATTTAAAAGTGTATAAATCCCCTTAACCCCACTCACCTAAGCAAACAAGAGTATAAGTGCAATTATTTATTTTAACTGCCAGTAAGGAAATTCTCACACTTACTAATTTGTAACTCACACAATGTAAATGTTTTTGAGCATTTATTTTTAGACAGAGAATGAAAATGGTTTAAATTTATTACCTAAATAATAATATGTCCCACTGTGAACTTTGAAAACTGCTGCAATTTATTATGAATGGGAATTGTATACAATTTCGGTTTAGCCAAAAACCAAAATGTGACATACAATAATGTAAAGTCGGATTCGGGGATTGAGTTTAGGAGTCAAAATAGGAGTTAGAGTTGATATTTTCCGTGTTAATAAATTAATAAAAGAAATAGGATACAGAAAAATTGAAGCAAATGAAGGAACACAATAATACCCGATTAAAGTTAATCCTCTGTCATTGTTAGTGACAGCTTTGTCATTGATATTATTTAGCGTGGAACGCCCGACTCCTCACAATACTATTTTAAAGAATTTTAAAGAAGTACCGTTCAACTAAAACGGAGTGTACGCACAAGGGAACCAAAAATCAGTGAACACGATGAAATAAATTTAGTTTAATTGGGTTTGGTTTGATCAAATTGCCATATTGCCGCATTGCTACACATGAAGTTGGAGGATGTATGTTGTGCGTATAGCTGTCTGCGGATATTGATATATTGCATATATAGAATACAGCGACCACAAGAATATAGTATTTGTATACTACTACAACTTTACAACTATAACTTTAGTAGCATTCTTATCAGTGTTGCCAGAAGCTTTAAGAAAAAGAGCTAAAAAAGAGAAAAAGTAAAAAAAGAGCTAAATCATAAAATACGCAAATAAACCAAATATTAAACAGAAACTGGTGAAAAAATGTTTCAAGACGCATTTTTGGGAACAATTTTTCAATTGGCCTGACCGTAAATAAAAGAAATTATTTAAATTTTTGACAAAGATTGAAAGATAAATATCTGATTTTAAGACTCTGTTTCATGCAGCGTAGTGATAGATTCCTATATGTAATAAATTTCATCCATTTAACAAATAACACAAACAAAAACCAGTACAGAAATTTCAGTCGGGTAAACCGTTCCATTGAATATTGGTAATTGTGCCAATATTCAATAGCAGAGTGGCATTGCGCTAAATATTATTCAATACCCAACTTAATTACGATCCTAAGTGATTTTGGGGAGTTATCGTGACTACCAGCCAACTGTCCGCCCAATATTTATATGGGAGGTTCAAAAATGGACAAAAATGGGCGAAGTTGTTCATTTGTTATTACACAGTAGCGTTTTACCAAATATTGATCAGTACCAAATTTTGTTAAGATCGGTTGTGGTATACGGAAGATTTCGAGTCTGCCAGCCCAAAAGCCGCCCAACTTTTGTATGGGAGGTACGAAAATGGGCGTGGACATTAGTTATTCTTTAATTTTTAGGAAATCATTGTCGAGTATCAAATTTCATTAAGAGCGCTTGAAGTACCAAATTTCATAAAGATTGGATCGGTTTTGCGCGAGATATCTTGCCGAACAGCCAGCAGGCCGAATAACTTATGGATGGGAGGCACTAACATGGACGTGGCAAAATCACACTTGCCTTAATTGGTGTCTCGCATTTGATGACATGAGCCTATAACCTAATTTCATTAAGATCGGAATTGTGTGACGCGACTTATCGCATTGACAACCCGGACGACCACCAAGCTTTGGTATGGGAGGTACCAGAATGGGCGTGGAAACCTCGCCAATTTTCTCCAGCTAAGTAGACATTTACAGATTATTAACCAATGTTTGAGTTGATGCTAATCACATCTAATAGAAAAAGTGGTCGAAAATTGAGCCTCTCTTGAGCCTCTCGAATCATTTTTAAAACATAATGGAATACCCTTATCTTTATAATAAAGCTATATTCTTGGCCGTAACATTAAATTATATGCGTTTTATTTATTCTTGAAAACCACACGTCTAAAAAAACACCCTTTATTTGTGGTGTATTTACACAAACATTTTAACGCACAAATCGAAATGCCGTTGCTGATTTATTGTTGTTGTTGGATGGTTTCAGCAATTGCCTCTATCTGGTATTATTAACGCAATAATTTCCAACATCCAACCGCCATCTGCAGCACGCCAATACTGAGAGAGTTGACGTTTCTACATGTCATTTCTCTATGTTGCTGACTATGCTGTGTTGCTTCAATTAGGTTCCTAGGCTAGGTTGCTCCAACCTAATTTCAATTGTCGGAACTCAGTTCGATGCGGAGTTGTGGGAACTAAATTCGGTTCAAATGCTCTGTTGCAACGCAACAGTCGTTTATGCTACACAATTGATTTTTATGAAAGTGCCTTCTGTATATCAGTAATTTCCACTTAAGTAGTTATATTAAACAACAAATCTGGGGTTCTGGAGCACAGAGATCCCACATGAAATGGAAGAAGACCAAGTGCATCCTCTCAAAGTGCCTGTTTGGTGTGGAATTTTAAGTGAGAAAATGATTGGACCTTATTTGTTTGAGGACGCCGATGAAATCACCGAAACCGTAACTGGTGAGCGTTACATGCAAATGTTAAATCAGTTTTTGCCGCAAGTAGGACGGAGCAACCGCTCACACAGCTCGAGCAACGATGGAGATTTTGAGACACCAATTCCCCGTTTTGGAGATTTGAACTGACCATCTAGATCGTCAGATTTATTCCTAGACTTTCAGACTTATTCCTTGGGGGCTTTTTAAAATTTCGCGTTTACCACAACAAACCAAAAAACTTACAAGAGTTGAAAGCTAACATTGAAGAAGAAATCGCCAATTTGGAGCCAGATGTTTTGCGAGAAACAATGCAAAATGCCGTAAAACGAGCAAAAATGTGCACTAGCTCGGGAGCTGATTATTTGACCGATATAATTTTTTGAACTTGATGTAAGAAATTGTACATCTTCAAATAAACTTTTAGAGAAAACGAAAGTAAATACCTCACAGGAACCGAACAGTGTAGCAGGATCGAAAGAATTGAAGAGGGAGGAGAAAACTCAAGTGTTCTCGGTTGGTAACGAAAATGAGAATGAACTGCTGATGCACACCATGGCTTGTAACGATGCCTTAGCAGAAGTTTTTGCTGAGACCACCTGGTCGCGACAATTAAAACTACCGCCACCACATGATCGCTTTATAAAGTGGAAAAAAGCTTAAGCTTGTCTGAAACAAGCAAATATAAAGCGACAAGAACAGTGTAGTAGTTTCCAAAGATTTGTGGGGGAAGTGGAAAACTCAAGTGTTCTCGGTTTGTAGCGAAAACGAGAATGAAATGCCGATACACTCCGTGTTTTCTTCCAATGCCTTAGTATAAGTTTTTACTGAGCTCGAGACAATTAAAACTACTGCCACCACAGGATCGCTTTATACAGTGCAAAAAAGAACAGCTTAAGTTTGTTGGAAACGAACAAATGTAGAGCGACAAGAAACACTCGTTACATACGTTGATGATGCAATAGAACTATTTCTGCAAAATTTCTGCAATTTTTATTCCGTCCAAAGTTACAACAGAAGAATGTAAGACCGCGATTGAAAGGGAACTCCAAACGGTGAGATGCATTTCTCAAATTTCGCCGACAACTCGTAGTACAATATTAGTTATATCTTCTTCCAATATAATTAAAATATTCATTCCAAACATTTTGTGTGAATATTTTTAAACTTCGCTTTAAAAAATTTAATACTTTATGTCCTTTTTGTTATTTTAAAATCTCGAAATTCAAAAGAAACAACACTTCCGGTGGTAATTAGCCACAACAACTATCAATTAGCTGGAATGGATATTTTAAGGGAATAAAGGTTTTCCTTTTCAAGTCAGATTGTCATAAAATTTACAAAAAAAGTGAGAAAACAAAAATCATATGCCTTCCATCGTTCAAATAAATTATTACATAGTTTAACATTTAATCGAAATGACAAAGTGAAAAGAAGCTATAGAATTTGAGGAAGGAGATTCTGAGGTTATTGCTTAGTCATCATTCATACGCGCAGAAAAATATCGGCCCCAGCAACATATTGTAGGAACTATGTACTTGTTTGAAAGCATTGTTTTCGTGAATTTAAAATCTGCTACTTTTAGTTTCTTAATTGTCTGTCAGGTTTTTTTTTAGCAGTTGTCAATAAACAAAGTCACATTTGGGTCACAAATACATATACTCCAACCTATTAATCATTATGTCCCAAACATGTTATATTATACAGCAAACACAATGTGTTTAGACTTAAGAATACTATATTTGTGACAAGCTGCAAACACGTTATATTTGCATCCAAACAACAACAACAACAAAAATTTTCAGCGTGTAAATGGATAATGTTGATGCTAAACCTAAATATATACCTATAAAAATATATGTAATGCGCTTGTAATGCTATAAAAATGCCATCGGAGCAATGATATATATTCGTCGCAACACTGAAACAAATTTATCAAAGTAACTAATATATTTCAGTTAATTAACCCATTCCCCCCATTAATACCTTTCGTTAAATGTATTCATCATACTTACTTTTCACATCCATTGTAAAAACGATCTTGTGTATTAATAGTATAACATCTCACAAGTATGCCTGTGTTTATCTAGCTCTAACTGTGTGCATAAGAATCAACATGGAAAAATATACAAACAATTGTGGAAACATCATGTCACCCTGAACTTGAAATGTCAAGAATCGAAAGCAAATTATTGTTGTCTCTAGCCACCTTATGAAACATAAACAATTTCCTGAACTACAAAGTGGATACTTGTGTGTATGAAGGAAGACAAACGTGTGAGTGAATCTTGTATGAATTGAAATGACATTTGTTTCGGAAATGGGAATGTGAATGAACATGTTGACGATAGTTGACAGCCAAGTATTCTTAGATGTAAAGTAGTATGTAGCGTGTAATGTATTAAAATTTTTTAAATATTTTAAATTTTTTAAATCACCTCAGAATATACATTAAATTCAAAAATTTCTAATAAAGAGCAGCTGTTTTCAGCAGCTATATAACTAAATGGTAGAAAGCGTAAACAAATACAGAATATAAATCATGAATTTGAAAATAAAACAATGCTGTCAAAATTCCCTGGATATTGAATTTTTGGATATATTCTGCAAAAAGCGTAAAAAATTAAAACAAATGTTTGCCATCACTTCTAGATATGTTCAATAAAGCCATCATCATCTTTTTATAAATAAGTAGCTGCGAATTCGTATGGCAATTTGTTTATTACTCGTTTTACGCCAAATGTACTGCTACGCCATCAAACTATTTGCAGAGGGTACAAAATGCCTAACAAAATATTTGCTAAAACAAGAAACATATCGCACCCTAACTACAAAGGAGTCAATTTTTATATTACAACAAAATAACCAAGCAGAATTCTATCCGCTGTAAAACTCCATCAGTTTCTTTTCCCATTCGGGAAAAAAATCCCATACAAATATGTCTACAATTGAGTATTTTCATACATATTTTTAATTAGCAAAACCAATTTATTGCCAGTACTAAAAGATTTTTACATTTTGAGTTATGACTCTTTTGTAATTAGAGTTTCTGTTTTGTGTATTTTATTGTTTATAGGATGATCGACTGAAGTTTTCGCGACAGATTTAGTCTGTTCTCAAAATTAAAAATTTTGAATTAAAATACCCTTTAATTAAGCTAAAAGATTTAAGTTAAGTTAAGGTGAACTAAGTTGTGGTAGCAATTAAAAATTCCCTTTATCAAGAAGAAAATCAATAAGACGTGGGCTGGGCTTGCCTTCAGCCATCGTTATATTGGCAATGAAAATTCAAGTTGAGAATGAGAAACATAAAATCACCATATTTGTAGACAATTTACGATCTGGTGGCACTATCCAACTGACAGATGTCCTCGAGAATTATAAGGCTGACGTTACCGCTATCTAAGAGATGCGATGGACAGCTCATGTCTGTACAAGGAAGAAGAACTGTGATATATGCTTCAGCTCTGTGAGTAATGACTGAGTTTGTATACTCCCGCTAAATCTAATTATAGCTTACTTTGTACGGGGCAGCTAAGCCATATTAAGCGTCATTTCAATTTCCCACTGAAATACCGAGTTGAGCAATACCGACAATGTTGTCACATGTTCAATTTCAAGAAATGGCAAAAAAAAGTTATCTTGGATAAATTTTGTTGTCATTTCTTGTGAATGAAAATGTTATCAAGAAGGAGAGACTCAAAAACAGAAATTTGCAAAATGGCTTAGGCACAGGGAAAAAGATTAGTTTGAAATAAATTCAGGCATTGGAAATACCATGATAAAGTCTATATTTCGATTAGAATTCATAATTGTCATACATCAGAATTATTTGCCTATGATATTGATAGATTACAAATAGGTCTTACTTCATGCAAGTTGTTACTACCGAACTTAAGTTGCATTCACCAAATTGAGTATTTCTAAAACCTCATTCATCTGAAATGATAGAAAACACTATAAAAGTACAATATTAGAAATGGTGTTCAAATATTATTCGATTTTTCACAAGAGGCTTTGCTGTTAACGAGAAACTACATATATTTGAATGTTACACGAGGACTTTACAGAAAAAACTGGAATTTAAACAGGAAGTGATAAAGGTTTTGAAAAAAACAAAATTACATGAGGTGTCAGTGGACGCCCGGTTGGGACGAAGTTCCTTGCGCTATATATTATGTACTAGTTAGTTCGAATACGCCTAAGGCGCCTGTTTAAAAATATTGTAATTTATGTGGACCTTTAAGAAAATATACTTTTTGTAAAATGAAAAACTTTTTTTAAGAAATTTTTTATTTATTGAACGTATTTTTTAAAAAAAATAAAAACAAATAAATGGTTTCCCGTTACATATCGTGAAAGGATTAGGTAGAGCTTCTCACAAACCAGTGAGCTGTGCGCGTTCTAGTTTTACACTCACTGATTGGATCTTACAGTTTTACACCGGTTCCGAACGGTGTTTTGAGAAACTTTTTCATGGCTGAATACTCGCAAGTGTCGCCGTCACTAAGCGAGGTGACGGCCGTCGAAAGAAATTTAAGATGGTCAGAGCAGGGATTGAACCCACGTTCTCATACACAAGAGCCGCGCACTATACCATTGCACCACCGACTGCCAATTTTTATTAAAAGCTAATGTAATGTTTTGTAAGAAAAAGCCTAAGAGTATAAATTTTGTTTTAAAAAGAAATATTTTTTTTTAAGAACAGGTACTTTTGAAAGAAGTGGTACTTTTTTTGGATGAGGTTATTTTTTTCACAAAATTTACTTATAATCAGAAAGGCTGCTTATCTCAAGAAAAGAAAAGAAAGGTATTATTTTATTTTTAAGAAATTGTAGTTTTAAGAAACTGAATTTTTGTAAGAAAAGGTATTTGTTGTAAGAGAAGGTATTTTTTTTTGAAGAATAACGTTTTTTTTACGAAAGAGCAGGTACAATTTTAAGAGTAGGTACTTATCTCAAGAAAAGTTATTTTGTTTTACAAAAAGGTACTCTTTAAAGAAAAGGTAGTTTTTTTGAGAAAAGGCAATTCGTTGTAAGATAACGTACTTTTTTATGAGGAGGTACTTATTTAAAAAATACCTTTCTTTAAGATAAGATACTTTTTGTAAGAAATTTTTCTTTTTTAAGCATAGGTATTTCTTTAACATAAGTTATTTTGTTAAGTAAAGGTACTTTGTTTAAGAATATGAATAGCAAGGAAATCATTGCGGGTGTACCGCAGGGATCTGTACTATCGCCTTTATTATATTCAATTTACACTTCGGATTTTAAACTGCATAAGGATGCCACAGCCGCCCTATATGCAGACGATACTGCAATCATTTCAAGTGGGAAAAATTCTAATGCGATTGTCAAAAGAATGAAAAAATCTTTAACACATATCGGAAAATATTTTACAAAGTGGAAAGTAAAGATTAATGAAGACAAAACCCAAGCCATTATCTTCCCTTTTAATAAGTCTCCTAAAAGAACACCGAGTATCCCATTACGTATTCAAAACGCCGATATCCCATTCAAATCTTCAATAAAATATCTTGGAGTAATATTGGACAAACACCTTACATATAAAGAGCATGTTGTGAATGCTTGTGAGAAAGCTACACGCTGCGGAAGAGCCCTCTTTCCTCTACTTAATAGAAAGTCAAAACTTAATAGAAAAAATAAGATACTAATATACAAATCCTGCATTAGGCCCATTATGACTTACGGATGTCAGGTCTGGTCTGGCAGATGTGCCAAAACAAACGTCAAAAAACTGCAAGTATTACAGAACAAAAACCTTAAAATCATTCTAAACCTAAGCAGACGTTATTCGATCACCCTCCTTCACAGTCGATTCAAAATGGATATGTTCAACACATTTATTTCTAAACTTACACAAAGATTCGAAGACCGCAACAGATCTTCAAATTATGCCGTATTAAGAAATTTGCAGAATTAATTTTTCTACAGCTTCAGCGATGAATTTGATAGAAGACATAATTCCAGAATTTCTTTAAAAATTTAATCGGTTTTTTTATCCTATCTTTTTGCCCTACACTGTATCATATTCCTAAAAATATTCTTATATAAAGATATACAAAAATATGTACTATTTGCTGCAATACTTCTAGTAAATTCTCAAATTCTGTAATTATTAAAATATTTTATACTTTTTATACTTTTGTTATTTAAGAAATTGATATTTTTTTAAACTTCTTTCATTTTGGCTTTTCTAAATTTACTTTTCATTCGGTTCAAAATACAATATGTAATATACAGGCTCCACCTACGAAATTTGCCATTTAACTAGAAATATGTTAGTCTGGACACAAACCAAAAGTACGAGTGTAAGAGTAAGTGTACTGCCAAATGCTCAGGGTTGTGTTTCATGGATTTCCCAGTCATGCACTGTGGCTTTTCTACATTTACTTTTTATTGGGTTCAAAATACAATATGTAATATACAGGCTCCACCTAGAAAACTTCCCTTTAAACCAAACCAAACCAAAAGTACCCAATATAGTTTATAATAATCGGTTGTAATAAAGTAGTTAAAAAAAAGTTGTTTAAAATTTTTTCATTTAGCCCCCATCCCGCAACGTGCGATAAGGAACTTCGTTCCAATAAAGTGTATAGATATCAGCCAGAGAAGAATACATATTAACACTTGCCTGGAGGAACTATTATTGTGGCCAACAAATTAACTTAATTAACACCCAGGGTAACCCCATCCACTTTTTTGATCGAAAATATGAAAAATTTAGAAAAACTGTCTATATGTGGAAAACGAGGCGTCCAATAGTAAAAATAACAACGTTTTACGGTTTTCTAAAGGTTTCACAAAAAGTGTTCCAATTCGCATGAAATAATTTTATAAAAAAAATGCCCAAAATTAGAAAATTACTAAAATAAATAAAGGTTATATCTCGGAAACGGTGCGACCAATCCAAAATAATAAATTTTTTTACCTCCTTGAGCTCCGTATTCAGTTCTTGTGAATTCGTAAGAAATGTTGTCATTTATGTTTAAACGGAAAATTTTGTTGCAGAGTGTTACCACATATCTTTAATTTACCTTGCATATATTTAATTTATTTTTAACGCAAGTGGTATTATTTTTGTTTACTAAAGTAATCGAAATGTCAAAATTCCGGTCCCAAACAATTAGCAAACAATTGTTTTCGTACGAAATAATTTTAGCCTACGAAATTTTCGCAAAGAGCTGGGTACCAAGCAATTGAAAAGTGAGCGGAATTTTCGGTTCATGAAATTTTCGTTATTTTCTATACACCTACTTCTTATGGCAACGAAAATTTTATAAAAACTGAATACCGGGCTTTAGGAGGCTTTCACGTATGGATGTCAATGTTAAATGCGGCAGCACTTTTATTTTTAAAAAATCGCTAAAACTAAAATTTCTGCAATAAAAAATCGGTAAAACGCCCCTTGCCAATATATCGGAATCAAAGCTATTTTTTACGAGTTTCTAAGGATTTTTCATAATGTGATCCAATCGTATGGAAGATATTTTTTTAAAAAAATGGTCAAAATATGAAAATCTCTGAAATTAAAATGGCTATAATTCAGAAACGGTGCGTCCAATCACAAAAATAATAACTTGGTTACCTCTATAAGAGACTTTAAACAATGGATGTCATTAATGTCATTATGTATGTTTTAGAGACTTTTTTAGTTGGAAAATGTTAGTTTAACGGATTTTAAATGATGCCGTATGAGATGCATCCGTTGGTTAAAGCCTCCTATGGAGCTAAAAAATTTATTTTAGCGATTTACTTAGTTTGGCGATTTTTTAAAAAAAATTATTTCATGCGAATTGTAACACTTTGTGAGAAACCATTAAAAACCCGTAAAAATTTGTTATTTTTGCGATTGGACGCTCCGTTTTGGAGATAAAGAAATTTTTTCATATTTTCGATCAAAAATGGGTACGAAATACGAACACTGATTATAAATAATAATAATTTTGTTTATATTTAAATATAAAATACATAATTTTAATACCATCACCAAATGGTTGTGACAGCCATCAAATTCAAGTAATTAGTTGAGCATACGAATATATTATTTGGTACAACCGAATCTGTTTTAACGCTTTTCGTTAATCCAACAAATAGAATATTCACCACTACAGGATAATTTGTTTGCTAGAACTAAAACTTGATTAACAGATGACATTTATTTCTTGTTACTGTGGCTTCTGTGGTGCAATGGCTAGTGTGCGCGGCTCTTGTACATGAGAACGTGGGTTCGAGCCCTGCTCAGACCGCCTTACATTTCTTTCGACGACGGTCACCTCGCTTAGTGATGGCGACACTATCGAGTACTTAGCCATGGAAATGTTTCTCCAAATACCGTTCGGAACCGGTGTAGAAATTGTAGGTCCCAATTTAGTGAGTGCAAAACTAGAAAGCGCACAACTCACTGATTGTGAGAAGCTCTCCCCAATTCCTCCATGGGATGTTATGGGACACAATTTTTTTTTCTATGGCTTCAACTAACTATTTCAGTTCTTGCAACCAAAACTGAATTACAAATCAATTGATATGCACAACATTTGGTGATACTGAACACAATTATTGGTAATCACAACTGAATAATGTGGCAGCCCAAGGAACTGCCAAATTATAGTTGGCTGTAAATATGTTGTGACAACGACTCTCTTCCATGTGTGTGCACATGGTAAGTTCATTCAACATATTTTATGTAATGGAGACTGTGCATTTTTTTATATCTATAAATTTCATTTATATATTTTTATTTCCCATTGAAAACAAAATTGGAAATAAATTGTTCACAACAACGCGCGGTAAATGTTACACATATTGATCATGGTGGAATTATCTATCAGGTATAGTCTATCAAACAGCTGATTACATTTTCGTTTCACTTGTCAAAATCATATGGATTTTGGTTTTATAATTTGTTGTACACTTGTCTTGTTGGTATATATTTGTGTAGAGTTTGAGAACTGAAACGAATGAACAGAAATAAAATGACTGTTGCTGCCTACGACTACAACATCTGCTGCTACGATGTATTTGTTGGCACTGGCTATAAACGTGTTGCCATATCGCATTTTTTTTCACCCATTATAGCAAATGGGGCCACATTTCGTAATATTAAGTGTGGATCGCTTTTTTTTTCAAATGCCATGAGTGGCAATAGCTTAATGGAATAAAAAACATAGCGCTAATTTATATACATACCCCAACGGAAGAAAAACACGATGACAACAAGCACGTGTTCTATGAGCGCCTAGAGGAAATATGCGACTCCTGCCCTTGCCATGACACGAAGACTGTTCCAAGTGATTTGAATGCAAAAGTCGGAAGGGAAAATGTCTATCTGTGAACAAAAAAAAAAAAAAGGTCTCTTACATCCCATGAAGGAATTGGGGAGAGCTTCTCACAACCAGTGAGATGTGCGCTTTGTAGATTTCAGACTCACTGATTGGGACCTACAGTTTTACACCGGTTCCGAACGGTATTTTGAGAAGCTTTTTCATGGCTAAGTACTCGATAGTGTCGCCGTCACTAAGCGAGGTGATTGTCGTCGAAAGAAATTTTAAGGTGGTCGAAGAAGGAGTCGAACCCAGGATCTCCTGTACAAGAGGCGCGCACACCACTAGCCATTGCACCACCGACAGCCGACTCTGTGAACAAACCATGGGTAAAATCAGTCTACCCGCAATAACTTCGGATAACGGAATGAGACTGTTAGATTTTGACGCGTTGAAAAACGTGGTTGTGAGTAGTACGAGAATCCAACCTAAAGACATCGACAAGGCTACTTGGATATCCTCTGATCAGGAGGCGAAAAACGAGATTGATCACCTGGTAATTGATGAAAGACACTCTACTAGTGAAATAGGCGTAAGTGTGATTCGACAAGCTAATATCGAGTCGGATCACTTCCTGGTCGCAATAAAGGTTCGCACAAGGTTAAGCAGAGCGAAAGTGGTACGAAACCAGATATATAGAAAGGTGTACATCGGAAAGCTGCAATTTCCGGAGATAGCCACGGATAGCCACGGACTATGCAGATTATTTCACTTATCTACTGGCGCTCCATGATACAAAAGCGATGTGGATATACATTTCCCACTCTATGGAAACTGGTGCAGAGACCGTAGAGGAGAAAGAACAATTGCTTATACATAAACCATTGTACGACGAATATTGTCGCTTGGCAAATGATGGGAAGAACGCTGCAAGTAGGGCAATGCTTCTGTCAGTTGCAACTCGCCCCGCGACGGAGCGGTATAAGGAAAGAAGGAGAGTGGGAAGCCGTTTATTTAAGCAGAGAAATTGGTTGTGGAGAAAGCGCGAGAGCGAGCAATGTGAATCTTGCAGAAGGAAGTAGTATATGTACATAAACCGATGTAATTTAATATGCTAGTCTGTAAGGATTTACGCCCATAGACGTAATGAATGAGGTCCGTAAATTCTACCGAAAAGTTCAAAGCCAAACCAATGGTTATGGGTCAGGGCCCTTTTTTATAAACATATGGAAGGGCATCTTGTCGCAGATGTGCAGAGTATGTTGGGAATATGGAGATATCACTTCTCTCCCCCTCACCGAAGCAAAGCGAAGTAAGAAATTTCACCGGCTGGTGCTGATGGACTACCGGTTGAACTGTTTAAGACTGGCGGTTCTGACTTTAAAGGAGTATGGAGTGTGCAAAACCTGGCTAGACCAAAGCATGCCCAATGATTGGAGCCTTAGCATATTATGTTCTGTTTTCAAAAAAAGCGATCCGAGTATATGTACAAACTATAATAACTGTAACTATAATAAGCCTTTTATCCATCGCCTAGTACAAGGTCCTCTCGAGAGTAATGTGTGCAAGACTAAAGCCGTTTGTTGCAGACCTCATTGGACTTTATCCGATTGGCTTTAGGCCTAGAAAGTCACCTCTTGACCTGTTATTCCCATTACGACAAATTCTGGAGAAACCCCACGGAAAACAAGTAGATACCTACTACCTTTGTAGATTATAAGGTTGCCTGCGATAGCCCGGTTCGGGGCAAACTGTACCATGCTATGCCAGAAAGATTGTTAAAGACCTCATCTAACCTCGTAATACGAGGCAAACCCTCTGGCAGGGCGAAACCCGATCACGCCCATATATTAATTGAGATCATCGTGAGAAAAGCTGCAGTCAATATGAATAAAACCATCAGCAGCAAAAGTCACATGCTGCTCGCGTATGCTGATGATATCGATGTCATTAGGCGCACAATGAGAGAAGTTACTGCGTTTTTTGCGAGAATTGTGAAGGTGTCAGCAAAAGTGTGTCAGCAAAAAATGAGGACAAAACAAAATTAATGGTTTCAACGAGCAGGGCCTCCACGCGATCATACCAAAGCGTGGACGTTGATAATCGTTATAATTTCGAGGTGCTGGATGAATTTATATACCCCGGAGCTGGCGTAAACAAAAACAACATCAGCTTTGAGATCAAGCGGAGAATTGTGCTTGCGAATAGATGTTATTTTGGGCTAAACAAGCACTTTAGAGATAAAGCCCTCTCTCCAGAAACAAAAGGTCAGCTGTACCAAACTCTCATACAACCTGACTTGCTTTATGACGCTGAATCCTGGGTCCTATCGCAAGCGGATGAAATATTTGTAGGATTCTTCGAGAGTAAAATACTCCGAAAACTGTATGGCCCTATAGTGCACAACGGCGAGCATCAGCGACGCATGAACCATGAGCAGTATGAGCTATATACTTACATTGACATAGTTAAGCGGATCAAAATAACGCGATTGCGCTGGCTAGTCGATGTCAGTAGAATGGATGGAGACAAACCAGGACGAAGGAAGACGAAAAATAGGAAGACCAAAACTCCGCTGGAGGGATCAGGTTGACGAATCCCTGCGCACACTTGGTATTGCCAACTTGAGTAATAAAGCAAACGATCCAACTGGTTGGCGAAAGATGTTATCTTCGTTTTGTAAGGTCCCTGACCCTACGAGGTTGTCCGAGCCCGGATAAGTAAGTAAATGTAGAAAGAGATGTGTTATATATTTTTTTATTTTTTTGTTTTTTTATACTAAATGTATATTTATATTAGTAAAATTTTTTATAATAAATAATTTATATTGAAATAAAAAAGTAATTTGTTTTTGTTACGTTTGGTAGGAAATAGGCACATGTTTCCACGTAAGTATATGGACGTTTGTGAGGAAACACGCAAATGCTTCCACGGAAGTGTATGGATGTTTGGGACGAAGCATGCACACACCTCCCCTGAATGATAAATAGGTTGACCTAAAATGGCAACCAAAACGAAAAGTGGGGGTTTGTTGGGAGTCAATTGTACATTAAAAATCCACTTGAATCAAAATCCTACCTGATCCTTTTTAGAAGATACGGGGATTTTTTTGTTTTTTTATCTCCGTTTTGTGCTGTTTCTTAGAGGTAACGTTCTTCTCCCCATGATTCCACCATCAAATCGTAAAGATATTATATTGTGTTATATGTCATTGGAAGCGTTTAGACTTCAGCTTTAAGAAACTTGTAACCAAATGGATCTTTTCTGCACAAAAGTCAGTTTTGCTGAAAAAAACTAAAAATGTCTAATTTTTATTTTTCCCAAAAATTTTATATTTGTTTCTTTATTAACCAGTTGCAGCGTCTAAACTGGCTCATTGTCTGTGGACACTTTCAGACTTAAAGTTGCATCAAAAAAGTACAAAAATACTAACTTTTGCATCCCTGAGACGCCATTTTAGGTCAACTCGTTTGTCAATCAGCCGAGGTGTGAGACATACAATATTATATCGTGTATTCAAAAATTGTGTTATTCCTTGTGTTGAAAATCATGGAGAGAAATATGTTTTTAGAAAATTGTAAATTGACACAATAAATAACAAATGACAAATGTAAATAAAACCCGAAAAAGAAGAAGCGCAAGAAGATGAATGTGACTCACATTACAATGAATGTAAGAGAGCTCCATATTCCACTGGTGGGAGTATGTCAAAGAAACGAAATTTGAACAGCGTTTACCGAACAGCCGATATCACGAATTTAGATGTTACCTTAAAAAAACTTCGGAAAGCACTACAATGTACTGGAATATCTGAAACTTTAAAAATGCATATTGTACTTGATCACCTAAAACAGGGAATTTCATTATTGAATAACGATGGTTTGGGTGTATGGTCGGAACAGCCCGGTGAATCTGTTCACAGAGAATTTCTATAATTTTGGGAAAGATTCGTAATAAATTTAAGAGATGATCCATCATATTCGAGCCGCTTAAAAGAAACGGTAGTTACCTTTTCTTCTCAGCATATATAGAAGTATATTACTGGAATTTTTTACTACATTTCATTATTAGTTTTAGTATTACTAATTTGCAACATAAGTAATTTAATAGTGGATTAGGCCTACAGGGGAGACCACGTTAAAAAAAGTGCGCCATGATATTTATCTCGTTAGATGGTGTGGAAACAGTATCGCTTTATTTAATGTAAAACACACACACACATATAATATTAAGACCAACTTAGGTTATTTTTTTTCTACAATTCATTTGAAAAACTTAAACAAAATAATATATAAAATTTTTGGGAAAAATAAAAAAAGATATTTTTAGTTTTTTTTCCGCAAAACTGAGTTTTGTGCAGAAAAGATCCATTTGGTTACAAGTTTCTTAAAGCTGAAGTCTAAGCGCTTCCAATGACATATAACACAATATAATATCTTTACGATTTGATGGTGGAATCATGGGGAAAAGAACGTTACCTCTAAGAAAAAGCACAAAACGGAGATAAAAAAACAAAAAATCCCCGTATGTTCTAAGAAGGATCAGCTAGGATTTTGATTCAAGTGGATTTTTAATGTACAATTGACTCCCAACAAACCCCCACTTTTCGTTTTGGTTGTCATTTTAGGGCAACCTATTTATCATTCAGGCGAGGTGTGTGCATATGTTTCCACGTAAAATCATACATGTTTGCCAGTAAACATTCTAATATTTCAATATAGATACATGTGAGTTTAGGACTTTCAAACATATAAATGTTTGGAGTGTGTTCAAAACATATACATGGTTCCTGCAGAAAGTATTTCCAAATCAACACCGACGACGCCGATCCATATGCTAAATAATAATAGATGGTACGTTATACACATTTAAAAATTTTTGTCATTTTGCAACCATTTTTAGATATTTTATACCCCTAAAGTCTTGCAAAGAGACATCCATGGCGCCGAATGAAATCTGTCCTAATATACTGCATATTTTACGGACCATTCAAATTTTCGTTGCATAAAATGGAAATAATAATAATCAATTGATTTTACAATTTTCTAAATTTATTCAAGCTCAAGACCTTTTCAATAATATAAAGCTTATTTATTAGCTTTATATTACTTTCAAGGTGTTCTAAAAAAGTGTGTTTTTGAAAATAATATAAAGCTAATAAATAAGCTGACTGAATGAAAAGTCAAGCAAGCGAAATGATGAAAGTTGACGAAGAGCACCGCGAGCTTGAAACAATAATATTGTTGATGGTAACCCACTGTTTTGTTGTTTTGTAATGACAAAACATAAATAAATCATGCCTGTTTAAAACTAATGGCTTTTCGACATGATGATAAAAAGAGTTGTGCACGAAGGTGTTCCAATGTTGTGCATAGTATTCTTCAAACATATGTATAAAGGAATTCTCATTAATATGCTGAGTGTTTCTAGATATATACATATTTTTGATGAATTCACCGAAAACATACGAAAAACGACTGCTGATGAAGATCTTGGCAAGATCCGAAATAGCTATACAGACAGCCTTGGTATCATTGGAACACTTTTGTGCTCGACTTTTTTGAAAATAATATAAAGCTAATAAATAAGCTTTATATTATTGAAAAGGTCTTGAGCTTGAATAAATTTAGAAAATTATACGTTTAAAAAACAGACCGAATGAAAACTCAAGCAATGATGGAAATAATCAATTGTATTAATATTTAATATAATTACTTATTAATAAATACAAACATTTTCAGGAATTCACAATATTTTAATGATATCGCAAAATAAATTCTATTTTTTCCATAATTAAGCTGCCATTACTATTCTTATTGCAATTATAATAATTTAAGTTTTTCAACTGATGATCTTACATATTTATGAAAACCATAAAATTTAAACCCGACAAACAGAATTCACACTAGAAGACCACTTATTTTGTTTAGCGTCGCAGAAAACGTAACTTAAAATACCACTTTATAATTAATAAAACTAAAGTACATAACCCCAAATGCTTTCGTTCTCATTACACATTTGTAAGCGTTAGAGTTTGTGTTTGGTTTAGTACTCGTACAAAGATGAGCAGACATTTTAATAAATAAATATCAAAACGAAATTGGCAAAAATGAACAACATTCTTGAGGCGGGACACAAACCTCTGCCGCTTGATTGATGTGTAATTTATGCGTTGTGACTGTTAATGCTTCATACCAACGAAAATAAGTTGAACGTTTCGCTTTCATGCAAAACAAAAAAAAGGAAAGAAAAAAAAAAAACAAATGAAAAAACAAGAAAACAGATGTTTTGCTTGACTGCCAGACGTCTGCGTTCTCACAACGCTTTTTCTTATGGGAATCCAAGTGAAATGAATATAATAAACGATATGAGAATGACATTATTTTGCCACAACAAGTTCAATGTTATTCGACACACGATATTGTACACATATTGTAATTGCAATAGGTTTGTATATAATGTGTAATATTGTAGATAACTTGAACTTGACCGGGGTAAGGGGTACGAGTATTACCAGTTTTACACTGCACGAATATAAAAAGCAATAACATTTGTATCTTCATGTTGTGGTTAGAAATTTGGCAGAAATATTATGTTTTTTGTTCTTTGGTGTTTGGAGAATTGGAGAATTGGTGAATACACCAAATACGAAATTTATGGTAATATTCAATTTGTGATTTATGTTACATTTGCTCTTTTGAATGTGTTGATTTATGACTAACGGCGTGAGGTTACACGCAGTCCCAGTAGTACATAGTATGGTCGAAGAGAAGACGAAAGGATGTTCCCAATAAAATAAAATCATTTGACTACTTTTGCATTTCTTATGTTACGAGTACTAAATAAAATATATATTGATGTGTTTTCTGCTTTTGTATTCCTTTGTAAACTTACCACTTTCCCAAGAGGGCCAGATTCAAGGAAAATCGCCGTCTTCTGGAATTGAGAAAAAACAAATGTAAATTGTATCAAGGTTTCATGCGTGTCAAATAATTTTAATGAATATAATATTTAAATAAGACAAAAACTTGTTAGAAATCTTCCCAAATCGTTTAAAAATTAAAATATTTGAATTGTTGTTGCACGTCCTTTGAAAATATTGAAATGGTTTTCCATTTTGAGGGATAAAAACAAATTTACCTAATCCCTAGTTTTGACCCACTGGGTCACTTGACATTGCGTAATTTTCAGTTGAAGTTCTTTCAAACATTTAGTGAGTGTAAACAATTATTCTACACGTTCGACACCGTGTCGTTGGTAGTGCAATGTTAGGCATAGGTACACTAAATCAGCAAAAAAGGCTGCTGAAACTTGCCTTCTGAAAACGGAAAAGCTAATACATTTGCTGAAGCTGCAAACATATCCTACACTAACTACAAACTTTCAGAAGTGGTAAAAAACTGACTTTGTACAATGTTAGAATTCGTGTTCAAATACACTGTGCGACACCAAAAAAAATTATGGGGTTCTGTCAACGGATTCTGGTAGAGAGGTCTAAAAAAATATACATGTATCAGCGCTTTGCCAGATCAGATCAACAATTTTTTTTTAGGGGGGTCAAAGTTTCCGCCTCACGGAACTTTCCTGCAACATATCAGCATGCAAAATTGTGTGTACCTTACTTCTGAGGTACAAAATATGTTCAGAAGTTTTATAGAAAAGATTCAGAAAAAAATTTTTGTGGAACAAGTTAACCTTCTAACTGTCACGTACGTATAAACATAATTTTTACTTTTTTTTTTTGAAAAATCACAAAAAACTGCTCCAAATTGACGGGGGGCGTGGTCAAAATGTTCTACAAAAATTATCGCCATAAAATTTCACTATATGGCGACTCAGAGTTTGGGAGAGAAGAATACTGAGTTCTTGTTTGGAATTGCGACCCGAGGTGGGGATGGATGGCATTCTTAGATATCCATCTTGTCGCGTGATTTACGAAGGAATCGATTTTGATCGCATCGACGTATTTTTAATTGGAACTGCATTAGACGCAATACGCAAGAGTGCCGGGCTGGATAACGCCTTGGTGAGAAGGTGTTTTGAATGTGTTGAAAACGTGAGCGTAATATGGCGAAACTTTATACCTCCTGCTGGACTTTTGACATTGGACAATACAGGACATTTATACGAAAACGGACGACTTCTATACTACCACAGACACATTGGCAGCCTCGACTTGGCTAATACCGTGTATAACACCGCACAGTGATGAATCGTCACATGGTGCACTTATTGTTTTTTCTATTCCATTTTGTATATACATTTAGTAGTTCCTAAGCTTTTGTTTGTTAGTATGTAAGTTTTGTTTTCTAATTTTAAGTGACTTTGAATTTCACTTTTTAAATTGTATTTTTTGTGGAAGACCTTATGATGTTTCTTTTGTTAAGCAAAGCTGCTGTGACATGTTCACATATATATAAAATTGAGACTTTGAGAATCCTTGTTTAATACCTAGTATGTGAGGATATAATTAGTTTTAAGAATACTATTAGTCATAAATTGTAAATTAAAAGTATCGACAATAAAACCAATCAATCATATTATATGGACTATTTTTAATGGAAACAGCGAAATGACAAAATTCATTATTAACCCTAAGAAGACAGTTAGTTTTTGCTTCTTTTCTAGCACTTGGGCTAAGATTTGTGTTTTGGAGTGTTCGGACACATATAGTGAAAATTTATGGCGATAATTTTTATAGAACATTTTGACCACGCTTCCGTCAATTTGGAACAGTTTTCTGCGAGTTTTAAAAAAATTTAAAAATTATGGTTATACGTGACAGTTACAGGATTAATTTGTTCCACAAAAATGTTTATCTGAATTTTTTCTATAAAACTTCTGAACATATATTGTACCTCAGAAGTAAGGAACACACAATTTTGCATGCCGATATGTTGCAGGAAAGTTCCGAGGGGCGGAAACTTTGACCCGCCCTAAAAAAAATTCTGATCAGATCTTACAAAACGCCGATACACGTATATTTTTTGTCAGACCTTTCTACCAGAATCCGTTGACAGAACCACATCATTTTGAAATAAATCTAATTTTGTCTCACAGTGATATTAATCACTGTAGCCAAAATTTAGTTTTTGTTACAAAAACTCTTGCTACAAAGTTATGTATTCGATTTTTCATAAGAGGCTTTGCTGTAAAAGAGAACAAATATTTGCATGTTATACGAGGACTTTTCAGAAAAACTATTATTTTAAATGGGAAGTGAGAAACTAATTTGTGAATAAATAATAATCTATATGGATATGATGCATCGAAAAATATGGTACGTATAAACATTCACATTTGATATGCTTTGAATTGATATGCTTTGGACAAAAACAACAAGGTCATTGAAGAACATGTTTATTTTAATGTTATCGATAAGATGAATATGCCCAGTTGATATATCTCGTCACACTAGTTTCTGAATCGCATGTATTTTTTTTACTAGTATTACCATAAACTGAGGTGAAGTGAGAGTTTCAAACACAATCGTCCAATCTGACGCCACTATTGACGCATTCACAAACATGCAACAAATTACGGACACTTGTCTGGATGTCAAATCACCGTGGGGAATGAAAAAATTTCTATAACCCGGAAACGGATCGTCAAATCGAAAATTTACTAAGTTTTGGGGAGTTCTATAAAGTGGTCCAATTCGCACCTACATTTAAAAAAAAAACATATCGCCAAAATAAGAAAATTACGAAAATTTTAAAATAGTTATAACAATGGACCGTTTCAATACGGTATAAGTTATATTTTATGTGCGTTTCAGCGATCTTTTGTTGGAAAAATTCAAGTATAACGATTTAAAAAAATTGATGCCGTATGAAAAACGTACATTGGTTAAACTCTTCTATGAAGTTAAAAACGTTTTTATTTTTGCGTTAGGACGCACCGTTTCCGAGTTATAAAAATTCTTTTATTTTGGCGATTTTTTTTAAAAGTCGTCCACGAATTAGACCACTTTATGAAAACTCCTTAGGAACTCACAAATAATTGATCATTGTTTGATTGAACGCTCCGTTCCCGAAATATAGACATAAGTCGTTTTAGAGATTTTTTTATTCCAAAAGTTTTAGGTTTAGCGATTTATTTTTTAAAAAAGTGATGCAGAATTAATGATATCCATTGGTTAAAACGTCCTATGGGGATAAAAGATTTATAATTTTTGCGTTTCGACGCACCGTCTCCGAGTTATATAGCTATTTGTAATTTTAATGGTTTTCTTACTTTGGCTATTTGTTAAAACTAAAGTCCATATGAATTGGAAAACCCTTAGAGACCCTCAAAAATGAGTTATTTTTCGATTCGACAATTTTTTCTAATTTTTCCATATTATCGATCCCAGGGTAACCCATTCATTACGTATGAAATACGAACCAGTTTTACAAATAATAATAATTGTATTGTATTTAACTATAAAGTAACAAATTTCATAAAAAAATATTTGTTTTTAATTTTTTTTTTATATAAAATTCAAACTGGGACTTGGCATCAACAAATGGTTGTGACAGTCATTAAATACAAGTAATTGGTTGAGCACGCTAGTAAAGGGTTTTTCAACAGAGACGCTACAAAAGTAAATCGATAGGGACAGCAAACGACGCCATATTTTTTCCCGCTCTTTTGACATTTCTCTTCAGAAAGGTTTGCCATTTCATCATGGAAAGATATACGAGCCAACAACGAGTCGAAATTATTAAAATTTACTACCGAAATTTGGAGTCAGTGGCCTCAATCATCTTCAGCGATGAGGCTCATTTCTGGCTGAATGGCTCCGTCAATAAGCAAAATATGCGTTATTGGTCAGACAGCAATCCACACGTAATCCATGAGTCATCATTGCATCCCGAAAAAATTACGGTTTGGTGCGGTTTATGGGCCGGCGGCGTCATTGGGCCGTACTTCTTCCGTGATGATCAAGACCGGCACATTACTATGAATACGATTCGCTACCGTTCAATGATAACAATATTTTTGGCCCCAATTGGATAATATGGACTTGGAGGACATGTGGTTCCAACAGGAAGGCGTCACAAGCCACACAGCGAATGCCACAATCAATTTATTGGAAACCAAGTATGGTGAACGTGTTATCTACCGAAATGGCCCAGTCGATTGGCCGCCTCGGTTGTACGATTTGACGCCGTTAGATTATTTCCTGTGGGGCTACGTCAAGTCTATGGTCTATGCCAACAAGCCAGCGACGATTGATGAACTTCGTACGAATATCGAACGTGAAATTGCAGCAGTATCGGCCGATTTATGCTTGAAAACCGTCGAAATTTGGGTTCAGCGTCTGGACTTCTGCAAGCGTGCCCGTGGTGGCCATGCAAAAGAAATTGAGTTCCATACATAATGGGATCGAACGTTCTTTCACAGGAATAAAGAATTTCATTGGTATCTAAAACCGGTTTTGTTTTATTTAAAAAAAACTTTGTAGCGCTCTTATTGAAAAACCCTAGTATTAGGTGCAACGAATTAGTTTTTACATGTTTCGCTGCTCCAACAAATATAATATTCACCTACAGAATAATTTGATTGCTAGAACTAAAATTCGATTAACAGATCACATTGATTTCTGATTGTTGTGGCTTCAACTAAATATTTCAGTTCTTGCAACCAAAACGGAATTATAAATCAATTTATATGCACAAAATTTGATGGTTTGATTACTAATAATCACAACTGAATAATGTGATAGTCCAAGGAACCGTCAAATGTTAGTTTGTTGCAAATTTAGTTGTGATAATGAATCTTTTCCCTGTACGTAGTTATTTATTTATTCTCCCCAGATCGATCGCAGTTACAAATTCCACCGGAGTCAAACAGTTTAAAAAAAAAAAAAGCAGACAGTTGTCCGAGGCCTTCGGCCACGGACTGTCCCTGCAGGCTGTGTCAGAGACACGGCCATTAAATTTAACGTAGAATACGCCATCCGATAAGGCAGAAAACATATATAACAATAAATGATAAATAACATAAGCAAATGAATTTATTTATTATTTTAATTTACTAAACGTCAACTGTCAGCTGCTGTCAAACAGCATCAAGCAGCATTGTTATTTTGCTTACTTGGTAGCACTTTCATTTAACATAAAAATGTATGAATTAATTTTTCATTTATTTTTTATAATTATATATCCATGTTAAATTCAAATTCACATTTAACATTTTGTTTCACTTAAATACATAAGTAGATATACGAAATTTCAATATTTCATCAATCAAAACAACAGCCGAAGGTTTGTGTCCAGACTGAAACAGCATCAGAGTTTGTGTCCACGCTACAAACTCAAACACCACACATATGTTTGAGTGTATGTGTTTAAACAATTTTCATTTGAGAAATTTAAATATTAGGAAGATATCAACCAATATGAAATGTATATCAAACGAAAGATAACATCTTCATTTACCTATAAAAAAATTTTTAAAAAAAGGTATCTCGCCGTTTCCTCGTAATCAATGAAATAAAGATTACAACAATAACAATCTGACATGACTCCCTATACCGTAAGGTAAGACGTATTCTACGCCAAAATATTTGTTTAATACTATTGTTCTAATGTCTGTATCTCGGAAATTGATTGTCCAATCGTATAAATGAGGAAAAACTTAAATTTTGGAGATTTACAAGCATATTAGATAAATTGTTACACATGTTATGGTAGCAAACTATTGGACAAAATCGTCAAAATAAAATAAATCACTGAAATATAAATATAAAATCTAATCGCTCAAGTAAAGTGAATAATCGCTAATATAAAAATATGACAAGATCTCTGAAGTTAAGCGTCAAATTAGGAAAATGCGAGTATATAGTTGCTTATTGACCGACTCACAAAAAAAATTCTTTTGTCCACCCCTCAAAATGTACCTTGGTTTGCTTTCTGATGATTCCTAAAATACTTCTTGTGTAGCATTAAGATTTATTAAGATATGTTTTTTTACTTCTTTAAAGAATTTTTTACTTTAAAAATTGACAATGTTTACAATACTGGTATTTCGTATGATAAGGCGCGTACTAAAGTATAGAAAATTTGCCAAAGCATGTCGAGACACATCCCTTTTCAAAGATATTCTGCAAAAATAGCAATTTTTAGTTTTTAGAATGGAGATTGTGCTGATCTAATGTCAGATTGACATATTTTTATCTTTAGTTTATTAATAAAACACGTGTTTCGATTTCTTTTGAAATTCGCACTAGTTTGCATTTTACCACACATTCAATACGGAACAGTACATTCTAAACAGGGCAAAATGTGTATCAAATCTTTTCTCTTGACAAGCATACCATTGTTGTGTAGATATACAGTTTTTATTTTGTAATGCATTTTCCGAGGAGCTCTGGGCCATTTATTTAGATTTACTCCAATCTGACATTTAAATCAGAAACACCTCCTAATAAAAATAAAAAAATTTGTTTTTTTTCAGAATATCCCTGAAAAGCGTATTTGTCAGGACATGTGTTGACATGCTTTGTAGACTGTATATAAGTCTATACTAGTATTATAAAGAGGAAGTGTTTGTGAGTTTATTAGTTTGAATGTAGGGGGGAAATATTCTAAACTACTCGTCCGATTTTAAAAATTCTTTCACCAGTAGAATGCTACGTTATCACTGAGCGCCATAGGCTGTTTTTGTCTGTTGTTTTCCTCCTACTAAAATTCAGGACGAAGTCTGCCGGGTTTGCTAGAATATAATAAAAGGAAATTTGAGTTCTTGAATTTAGCCTTAGGAAAAAGATTTTAGGCAATTTTGATCTAAGCCCTAACATGGTCGTACTCGTGTTCAACACTGTAGTTTCAAAGGAGGCAGTCATTTTCTTATCTGTGGTAGCAGGACATCCGTCCGAACTCATAATTCGAGTGCAAGCGAGACCATGACGTGGAAGAGAGCCCGTTTCTGCCGACGTCGTCCCTTGTATTCAGTAGGGAAACAACAAACTTTTGTATTACATGAAAAAAGATCTTTCCCAAAAAATTGTTGGCAGTCCGCATGTAACCTGTTAAATTTGAACCGAGTTTGAGCAACATTTGCGACGGAAGTGTTCCCTATTGCTTGACCCTGTGTCATCACACCTACGTACGGCATACCAGGTTGAACTAGACCACTTGAGAAAAATTTACCGGTCCTCTGATCTTGGCCGTCGGTGGTGAAATGGTTAGTGTCCGCGCCTCTTGTACAGGAGATCCTGGGTTCGATCCCTGCTCTGACCACCTTAAAATTTTTTTCGACGACGGTCACCTCGCTTAGTGACGGCGACACTATCGAGTACTTAGCCATGAAAAAACCTCTCAAAATACCGTTCGGAACCGGTGCTAAACTGTAGGTCCCAATCAGTGAGTATGAAACTATGAAGCTCACTGGTTGCGAGAAGCTCTCCCCAATTCCTTCATGGAATGCAATGGGAAACCATTTATTTATTCTGATCTTGTTCGCGCCTTGCTTTTCGCGTATATTCCCAACTATCACCACTCTCCTGGGACTATCTTTAGCCCACTTTATCACACGTAACAGTGTGTAACGATACCAGTGAATTGGTCAGTCACAGAAATTTCCAAATTGTTTTCCACCCTCCCCGGAATTGCATGCTTACCGGGCTCGTTTGCATGTTGCAATTTATTGCCACAGTCGCACTTATCGTGTCTGTCATGACGGGTACCTGTCTCATTGGACAGCACGTTAATAGATTGAATATATTGAGAAATAAATATTGCTGACGCTGTGATGACGAAGAGGAGGTGAAGTCAATAGGAAATGTGCCTGTGCCCCGCTCGACAGGATACACTAGGCTCAAATTTTCTTGGGGATGTGGTTGATGTCAGCATGCGCAAACTCCTGGACTTGTTAAGGCAATTAAACTGGTACAACGGGAAATATTCATTGTGGTTTTACAATTGACTGCAAGGTCTAAGTGTGTCTGACATGCAGGCTGCCAGTCTAACCTAATCGTAGTGGTAACGGGGGTCAATTTGATAGGGGGACATGTCAATTTGATAGTTTGCAAGGGACCAATATGTGAATAAGCGCAAAGAAAATGTTCTCATGTGAAATTTAATTTATGTCACTCACCATCATTCCGCGCAAGGGGAGAATTTTCTGCATACATATTTATCAAAAAGCCTTAGAAGCCAGCAAAATTTGGTTGAACAATATATTGCCATTATATATTAGAAAGATTAAGAAATATTTGCATTTTAGTGATATTTATTTTCGCGGTTTTTACACAAATTGCCGTCCCCAACTGAAGAGTTTGATATCGCTGATTTCATAGCTCATACGGCTTCTGTTATATTTTAAATTTGTCGATTTTACTTGTATTAACTGTTACTCTCATATTTGGACATGGTGCAAAAGGATGTGATTTGTTCAGATTCTCACTGTACAATATTGCCTCTTTTAAACCTCAGTTTCATATTTAGCTATTCTCCACTTAAAACGATTTTAAATGACCGATGTTTGTCATTTTGTATGAAAATTTGATGTAATATTTTAAATGACGATTATGAAAGTCACCCCAAATGTACGAAATATAACTTCAAATGTAAATTATTTTAATAACGGGTTTTAACATAATTTTCACTATGAATACCATAATAGTTCAACCAAGCTATAGCACACTCAAGTCTGGGAATATAAGACAATTAATATTTCTCGGTTTTTTTTTTATTAACAGAAAACTTATTAACAGAAAACACTACAAATAGTTTGTTGTTATGACAGTACATTTGCCGTAACAGCAGACAAATTGATTGTTGATAAATAATAAATAGAGTTTGCTATTAATTTGCCAACTTTACTGTTTGAGGGCGAGTGAGTTTTTTTGCTTCTCAAATGCGGTTTCAAGTCCATGTTTTATCGCTATTAAAATCGTTGGATAATGGCCACATCACTTAGTCACATTGAAGCTAAAGACTATTAACCAACGAAAATCCTTCTCAAAATATATCCGATAGTGCATATAAAAAATCGAATGCCACCAAATGACTTATTGTAACTATATCTCCCATATTTCGTACTCGGATATAAGAGGAATCCAAATTTAAGCATGACTGAATCTCAAATCTCCTATGTCTTGCAGCAGACCCCAAAACAAATTTAAACTTTCCCGCCTAAATCACCGCTACCGCCCTGTGCCAAACCGTTTGTTACATTTGCAATCCCTCATAATAAATTTAAATTTGAATACAACTAAAATATGTAAAATTTTGTTGTATCGCATCTATTCTCTTCCAGCGCTTTATGTACCGTCATTATTTATGGCGTTTTTTTTCTCACTGTGTCTGCAGGTTTTTAATACAGTGACGACCTTCACACAAATATGTATTGATATTTATTGGTATGTCAGATATCACAATGTTTATGAGCAACCATTTTTTATCTGTTAGGGATATTTGTTCGTTGATTCATTTACATAACTTAGCCCTTTGTTTCGTTCAATACTTAATATTATACAGTCGTAAACATACGTTTCCGTATCCAAATTCAAATGCTTACAATGATTTCATTTCTATTGAGATGAGGTCGAGAGGGAAATGATAAAGGATTCCGGAAAATCTCCAATTTAGCAAATTCACTTAATAAATTTTACGTAGATCCTCGATTTGTTTTAGATAAATATTTTATGTTGTTAAGTCAATTAGAATACATGGCGCAAGTCAAGCAGAGAAATTCTGTTATTGTTATTCAAATCAATAATAATTGTCTGTTTTCGCATAAATGCAATAAAGCTTCGATGTAGCTGAATTTACAATTTACAAATCGTCTGAATTTTCGTTGATTTATTTGTTAAAGGAGCAAGGAAAAAGCCGCCAAATGTTATGAATCATTCAAGAGATTTTATTTTTGTACACCAGTTGAATTGTTGATGAAATTTTGCATATCTCGCAGGAAAAGACAAATTGTACACGAGTGTAATTTGAACTAAGGTGGCTTGAAAACGATTGTATGTATATATTAGGAATGAAAATCAATATTCACGTGCTTAATTGCCAATTTTTTCACTAAAACAGAATGGCGTAATAAGTATTATAAAAAAGGGAAGAGATAAAAAAAAACTTAGACAACTCGCTGCAAGTAAATGTGTCTATAGAAAAGAATATACATTTCTTAATTTTTGTCCAATAGTTGAGTTTCTTACTGAAACAAACCGGCGTTTTTTTGTGGTTTCAATTTGTTACTTCTTGTAGGCAAAACACTTAGGACATACAGAAATTATGACAAGTGTTGTGACAACTGATGTCTTCAAATACATTTTAACTAAAATTTATAATTTTGTTGAGTTAATACAAGAACTCAAACTAGTTTCATTGAAATCGGGAACAATAAAATATCATTTGATATGATTTTCATCAATATCACTTACTTACTTCCTTAGGTGGCCTCAAATAACCCAGATGGGCCAAGGGCCTTACCAAATAGGAATAATTTGATTCTCCAACTAGCTCGATCTTCAGCTTTAGTCCTTCAGTTGGTAGCACCAAGCTCTCAATTAATGGTTTCCCATTACACCCCATGAAGGAATTGGGGAGAACTTCTCACAACCAGTGAGCTGTGCGCTTTCTAGTTTTATACTCAGTGATTGGGACCTACAGTTTTACACCGGTTCCGCAAAGTATTTTGAGAAACTTTTCATGGCTAAATACTCGATAGTGTCGTCGTCACTATGTGAGGTGACCGCCGCCGAAAGAAATTAAAGGTGGTCAGATCAGGGATCGAACCCAGGATCTAATGTACAAGAGGCGCGCACACTAACCATTGCACCACCGACGACTACAACACCAAGCACTATCAGGATATATCCCACCTGGTCCTTCCGGCAGAGTCTTGGTCATCATATTTTTCAATGTCCTTCGATAACATTTTCGAAGACCTTTTGCGCTGTTTCATTCTGATCCAATTCCAATGATATGGCTTAGCCAGCGTAAACGCGCTACCCATAACTACGTCGATGTCGGGATATAAAGCTCGTGATTCATCAGTCGTCGATACTCACCGTTTTCTATCGTACGACCGTATATTTTCCGGGGCATTTTTCACTCGAAGAATCCCAGCGATTTTTCATTAGCATGCGCTATGACCCAGGATTCTGTGCCACGACAGATTGTATGAGAGTCTGATAAAAAAAAAAAAATATTTCCCGTTACATCCTACGAAGGGATTGGGGAGATCTGCTCAAAACCAGTGAGTTGCGCGCTTTCTAGTATTTCACTCACTTATAGGGACCTACAGTTTTACACCCTCTTCGAAAGGTATTTGTGAGAATCTTTTTCATCGGTAATTATTCGATAGTGTCGTCGTCACTAAGCGGTGTGACCGCCGTCGAAAGAAATTTAAGGTGGCCAGAGCAGGGATCGAATCCACATCGTCATGCACAATAGCCGCGCACATACCATTACCGACAGCCAGGAGAATCTGATATAGTTGGATCTTTATTTACCGAGAGGGTGGTCTTATCTCTGAAGTGCTTGCATAGCCCAAAATGACACCTTTTTGTAAGCGCTATTGTCCATTTGATTTCAAGGCTGACATTATTGTTTCTCTTCACAGCAGATCCAAGGTAAATAAATTCGCCCACTACCTTGAAATTATTACAGTTATCAACGTTCACCCTTTCATGCAGTGTGGTGATTGTCCTGCCTGTCGAAACCATTAATTTTGTCACGTTCTCCTTTACTGCCAAACCCACTTTTGAAGATTCCTTATAAATTCTAGAAAATACTTCAGCAACTTCTCGCTGATTTCGCCAACTGATGTCTGAATCATCTGCATACGCGACCAGCATGAAACTTTTGCTTCTGATAGTTTTATTCGTGTTGACTTCAGATTTTTTTGCGATTGAAGAGATTACTAATAAATTTTGTTAACAATTAATATGTTGAAGAGATCGCATGATAGAGTGTTGCCCTGCCTGAGGCCTTGTCTCGAACTAAATGGTTCGGAAAGATCTTAATCAATCTTTACTGAGAATTTCGTGTCGAGCATGTCATTCTGAAGAGACCACCTTACACTTCTTTCGACGACGGCCATCTCGCTTAGTGACGGCGACTCTATCGAGTAATAAGCCACCCGTATAATAAACCCGTTCGGAACCGGTATAGAAGTGTAGGTCCCAATAAGTGAGTGAAAACTGGAAAGCGCTCAGTTCAGTGATTGAGAGAAGCTCTCACCTATCCCTTTATGAAATGTAATGGTAAAATATATATTTATTTATTTTAAGTGGACCAAGAATTTATTTGAAATAGAAACAGTTTTTAAACTTTGTTCTACTTCTTGTACAACTTTGTGGAAATACAATTTGAATTTGCATTTGCTCACGTTGTGGAATTCGATGCCAATTGTAATGAAATATGGGAACGCTTTTAAATATTTTGAATTTGTTTGACTGCTGGCAATTCTGATTTTAAGTAGGGCAATCTACGAAAGTGAACACATGCAAACAACACACAGTGTTAGCATCATATACGTGGTTGTTGTACAACAATAGTCTCTGCCTGAAAATAAGTATGATGGTATTGATGTAGCGGCAGCGAACAAACAAACAGGTCGTCGTCGCCAAAAAGTATTGAATAGTATAGAGAACTCATGGAACGAATTGTATGACTCAAAAGCACTGGTGACGTCTGGCGAATGAGTAAAACGTATTACTCTATTGTTGTCATAACTTGGTGCATTCATAATTTTGATTTGAAACATTGAACATATATATAGAAATATTCTATAAAGAGAATAAGACTAGTTTATTCTCCTTTACTCAGACTCTCTACATGAGAGCGGAAACAGAGTGCAATTATACCATTTATGATAGAAATATAATGGTAGATGCAGTACGTCAACAAATACAACAAGCCAAATTTGGTTTTTGCACAGTGCCGGTATTGTGCCAACTCAGCTGATTGAAAAATAATGAAAATGTATACAAAATTGTAAAAAAAAATGCGTGTATTTTATTTGATATTTTGAAAGTGTTTAAGTATGAAAATTAAAACGTTTCTATGTGATTTTTACGGAGAAAACATTTCAAAAACAGCAATTGTAGTCGAACGGTGGTTGTCATAGACGAATATAGGTATAGATACATTTATTCTCTCAATAAATTACACGTCATAGGTAGGGTGGAAAGTAAACATTTAATGGTGGAAAACATGGGTTCAATAATACCAGATAGAGGCAATAGTAAACAACGTCCAACAAAGGAACAACAACCGAATATCGAGTTTTTGTGGCAAACTAGTTGTGGTAAATACAATACAAATGTATAACAACGAAAAAAGTCAACATAAAAGTGCAAAATACATTTATATTTTTCATTCTTCACCAAAACGACATGAAAAAGTTAAGTGAACATATTTGTAACTCCACCTGGTGTAAGTTAGTTTTAAATTTAATTTCTCTCATTTCCAGAAACCTACGACGAAGAGTGTGAAATGAAACGTCAGATGAGAGAATAAATGTATCTTTACCTACATATATTCGTCTATGGTGATTGTATATAAACAAAAGTAAACAAACTTTGACATAATAGAAAAACTCACTCCAGAAAAAAAATCAAATGAGCTGGGCTAATGCTTCTACCATGATACTATTCAATACTTTTTGTCGTCTTATGACAAAAAAAAACTATTATTTCAGTGCATTAAATATTGCTTTATTTATTTTAACAATATTACGTCAACTGTTAAAGCAGATGTAGGAAATAAGTAAGTGCAATAGCAAAAGAGCCTTCAGCACAAAAACTATTCTTTTTTTTATTTTCCAAAGTATCATTTTTAAAGTGTTCACAGAAATCGAACAGGTACCGTGTAATAAAAAGGTGTTAACACATCGCCCGTGTGTTCGAACACTTATTGATTTTTTGTCATGGCTGCATCACGGGCCCAATTTTCTTAAAAAATAAGCATGGTGCCGCCGTTATCGTCAATGGCGAGCATTACCGTGCCATGCTCAGCGATTTGTTCTTCCCAAAGGTCGTAAAGGATAACACGTTGAAACCATACATTACAGCGCTACGTGTAACACAGTCTTACAATCGACCTTTCGCGCAGTGTTCGGATACACTGTAGTCCATTGGCTACGTCTCAGCCGCAATTTCACCCAGTCAGACTAATATCTCTGGGGCGCCGAGTAAGGTAAGTTTTACACAAACAATCCTAAGACTATTTAGATCTTAAAACACGATACGATATAGAGACAAGTTTTATACAAGCTATATATTGTGAATTCTGAAGGTAAAATCAAAACCAATCCCAAATCCTTTTTTCAATTTATTAAATCTAAAAAATCTACTAGTGATTTTCCGTCGGTAATGCGCTACGGTGATAGACAAGGAGTTACCACTAAAGAGCAAGCTAATCTTTTTGCGCATTTCTTTAAATCTAATTTTCAGTCTTCTTATCATACTGTCGATTCGGGACTATTGGATAACATTAAATCTCTGACTGATATGGGAAGCTTAAGGGTATCTTGAGGGTGATGTTTTGTCTGCTATATGTATTTTAAACGGATCTTGTAAGGAGGATATAGATGGTGTTTCGGCTCACTTCATTGGGAAATGCCGTAATAATTTATGTATTCCATTGGCATATATATTTAATCTTTCTTTAATCCAGGGCATTTTTCTTGATAGATGGAAGATTTTCTTGATTACCCTATTTCTAAGTCTGGCTTTAAAAGTGATATAAGGAATTATAGACCTATTTCGAAACTATCTACCATTTCGTAAATTTTTGAACACATTGTTAATCAAAAATTGATTAATTCTGTGCGCCCATTTCTCTCAGATGCGCAACATGGCTTTATGAAAAAAAAATGCTCGACTGTAACCAATCTATTAGTTTTTAGAAATTACTGCATTTCGAATTTTGAATTAAGTTGATACTATTTACTTCGATTTTTGCGAAGTATTTGATAAGGTTTCTCACATTATTCTCTGAATGAAGCTAGAAAAGATGGGAATTCATTTAGCTTTTATTTCATGGATAAGTACATATCTTTCCAATTGGCGTTCATGTGTAACTATAGATGGTTGTAATTCAGATTTCTACATTGCTAATTCAAGCGTACCTCAGGGTACTATTCTGGGTCCGTTATTCTTTAAATTCCTTTTCTACGCTGATGACTTAAAACTTTTTTCCGCCACAATGAGCATGCAGGAGAGTGTTCTTCTACAGGAAGGTATTGAATGCTTGTGTAAGTGGTGCGAATTAAATTACTTGCCCCTTAATATAGCTAAGTGTTTGTATCTCCCGTTTGGTAGACGGGATAAGATGATCAGGACAAAATCTTATATTGGATAAGGTTGATAGAGTTATTGATCTTGCGGTTGTTTTTGATGCTAAATTATCTTTCAATTAACACATTGAGTACATAATGCCTAAAGCTTATTACATGCTTGTTTTTATTAAATGGAATTGTAAGGAGTTTGCAGATCCCTATACTCGGAAGTTGTTATATACAAATTTTGTGAGATCAAAAATTGATTATGCCCAAATCGTTTGGAATACCCATTACACGGTTAATGTAGACCGCGTAGAGAGATTACAGAAAAAATTTATGAAGTTTGCTCTATTTTCTTTGGACTTTTTGATCCCTTTGCCTTCGTACGTATCCAGGTGTAAATTAATACATTTGGACACTTTACTAAATTGCCGATCCAAAAATTTGTAAACATATGGTAGGGCCAAAAACCAAAACAGAACGAGACAACTACTATTGGAATAGTTCGTTCTATAAATAGAACTTTCAAAACTTCTGCATCAGTGCGTGTAAGTAGGATAGCAATGTGTGTAAGTAGCGACAAACAATTGCTCTACACACAATCAATAAATGTCTTCGGTTAGCGACTTGTGTAAATACACACCGCAGTGGCTTAACTGGCTAGACGCTGCTGAAGATGATGCTTCACAAACATCGAAATGATCGTCCAGCGAATGTGAGTTCGAATCCCACCCGCGGCATTTACATTTTTTTCACTAACCGGAGAAAACATGATCTCTTAGCCTTAAAGGAAATTACAACTTTAAAACATGACGAGGATCTAAAACAACTAAATTCTTTAATATTTTTATATAAACTTGTTGTGTTGAATGTCCTGAAATTCTCAGCCATATTGGTTTCAACGTTCCCGTTAGAAACCTTCGTTGCAATGAATATTTTAATGCATCGAAGTAATTATGCTCTCTATGAACCAATTTTACGTTAATTAAAAGAATATAATTTAGTCAATACCAAATATGATATAGATTTATCATTTTCTCTAAGAAAATTTATATATGTTTTAGATACATATTATTTTAGTTTAAGCTAGGATTGTGTATCCATAGACTGAAAGAAATAAATAAATCATAAATCAAACTATCAAAAAGGTACTGACAAATTGTGTAGGTCGAACGAGGTACTATGAAGCTATTTCATCGATGTTGTTTTTCATTCATAAATATCAATCATGGCCTTTAGCAATAAATCATAATTTTGAAAAAAGTTCACTAATATTTGATTTAAACCGAAATTAAATTCAAAATTGGACATAGTCCAACCTTTATTAGAACAAAATTAATAACGATTAACTATATGTTACACTTATATATGAGCCAATCAATAAGTCATTTGCATTATTTTTAGATGATTAAGAGATTATTTTCGGCACAACATGTTAACTTAAAGCAAGACAATATTAATTATATGTAATTGATGAACAACACTAACGACTACGTCCTAATGTTGTAGCAAAAATGTTGAGCCACACAATCGAAAACATATCTAATTTACAAATTAAAATGTTGATCTGTAACGAAAAATAGTCATTAATATAACACCAAAACAGCAATTCCCCTGCTCACTATTTCAATATGAAGAGGCAAATGAAATGTTAATTTTATTTCACAATTATAAAGCAAATTCGCTACCACAAACATATTAAAAGTCATAGGGAAAATTATGGCAAACATTTTTCGTGTCCAGCAGAGAAAATAAAATAACAGACATCACAATGATTTTATAATTATAATCAATTTAATTTGCACAAGAATATTCGATGAATCATTAAAAAAAATTCACAAAGAACAAAGAAAATAAAGCTAAATTTTATTACCATAACTTTCAGCTGTTTACCCTGAGAAATGTGCTTCACTTGAGTGCTTCTACTCAAAAATCAAAGAATATGAATATGAACTAATTAATGATCAAATGTAGTCGTGTTTTCTTTTATTCATTCTAAAATTGGAATTCTTTCGACAGAAACAGGAATTTTGAATTGAGCATCGTCTTCATACTGTGTGATTCCAAATTGTGTTTAAGAATGTACATATTTTAGAAATATTTATATTATATATTAGACTAGATAAAGAATATATCAGTCAATTTCTTGTTTTACATAAATATAAATGTATAGTTAAAACATATATTCAACTTGCTCTGCCACAAGTTCAATAAAGATATTTCTCGTGTCGAATAAGGCGTTACATTGAAATAAAACAAAGCGAAAATTGTATTCTTGCAGATTAGTAAATTCTCCTACAATACAAAATTTTCATATCGGTGTCGATATCAATATCAAAAAGTTTGTATCATAATTTCAGCTCATTAGACTATAAGTACATTGCAATGAATTCTATGAAATTTACACTAATTTTAAATTATTATACTTATACAAAAAAATTACATGAGGTGCCAAGGGACACGCGGTTGGAACGAAGTTACTTTCGCTATTTACGAGGCGGATCAATAAGTCCGTGACTTTTTGAATGAAACATAGTTTTTTTTTGCCAAAAAAATTCTTTTTCAACATAATCCCCTTTTACCTCAATATACTTAGGGCGAGTTTCTCACTCTTCATTTAAAAGATCAATTCAAAAGCTCACAGAAAATTTTCATATTAAATGACAAACATCGGGTATTTAAAGTACATTCAAATGGAGAATTTTCAACTGTGAAACTGGTCATTAGTCCAACATTTCTCCAATTTTTGTATCCCTTCCATAAAATAGGATTTTTCGAGGTCCATAAAATAGGCAAATGTTTGATCAATAATTTCACCGTTGTAGCCAAATCTCTTTCCACCGAGCCATTTCTTTAGGTTTGGAAATAGGAAATAGTCACTGGGGGCTATGGTGGAATTGAGAGTAAACGCGGCATCCATCTTGCTGAGAGCTTTCTTACACCCAACTGATCATTTAAAATCTAAACCACACTGCCATATGAAATGCCTATGGCATCAACAATGTCACGCACTTTTACTCTTCGATCGGCCAACACCACATCGTGTTTTTTCCGACATTTTCGGGTGTATTGACCTCAATTGGCCGTCCAGCACGTTCAGCGTCATTTGTGCGACCACAACGAAAGTCAGTAAACCACTTTTTTTACAATTGAAATCGATGATGCAGGGTCCCCATAGTATTTATCAGGCCTTTCCTTGGTTTGATTAATGTTTTTTCCGCAAAAAATAATGTTTAATGAGCACTCGAAATTCACTTTTTTCCATTTTTAAAAAAATGCACGAGGTAACTTGCTCAAAATTTGACAGTAGTCTATGAACAGGTGGTACTTGATGGGAGGAGTGTTGCATTTCATGTAACTACGAGGTACGGTCCAAAAAATTCACGGACTTATTGATATTATGTACTAGTTAGTTCCAACACGCCTAAGGCACCCATTGAAAAATTCTATAATTTTAATGGATCTTTAAGAAAAGATACTTTTATTTGAATTTGAATTTTTTTCCACCATGTTCGTCTTTTTCCTCATGCTTTCTCGCATTGTTGCAGTGTTTTGAGGTGAGTGTTTTTAATCTATATCACAGAGTTGTATTTTTCCGTGGTATAGCATTTTTTAAGACCGTGCTGGTGTCAGTTACATTTATTTGAATTTGAATTTTATTGACCGATTTTTGTTATTTTTTGGTTAATGTATGAGGAATTCATAGTACAAGCTTACAAGTCGTGAACATTTTTCTAATAATACATTAACCAAAAAGAAACTTTTTAATTATTTTTTAATAAAAATAATTAAAATTTTTTAATTAAATTTTTTTTTACCTTTTTTAACCCTGCTGTTAGATTAGGACCATTTGGTCCAAATTTTTTCTGTTTTCCCTTGTAACTTTGGAACGGTGATATATACTGACTAAATTTTTCTGCTAATGGGGTCTTTTAATAAAACAATGTTATGTGCGAAAATTAAATTTTCTAACTTTATTCAGGACTGAGAAAAATACAAAATGACGAATCTTAGATTAGAGGACCATTTGGTCAATAGTACATTTTTTCATTACCAAGCGAATGTAAATTCATGTCAAATATTTAGAAGATGTTTTTGATATGTCAAATACTTGCTTTAGAAATTATTGAACCAAAATAGTTACAAAGGATAAGATAAAATTATTATTTTGGATGAAAATTCCAGTATGGACCAAATGGTCCCTCAATCTAAGATTCGTAAGTTTTTTCATTACCAAGCGAATGTAAATTCATGTCAAATATTTAGAAGATGTTTTTGATATGTTAGCGGATGTTTTTGATATGTCAAATACTTGCTTTAGAAATTTTTGAACCAAAATAGTTACAAAGAATAAGATAAAATTATTATTTTGGATGAAAATTGCAGTATGGACCAAATGGTCCCTCAATCTAAGATTCGTAAGTTTTTTCTAATCTAACAGCAGGGTTAAGAAAAGGTACTTATTTAAAAAAAAACTTTTTTTAAAAAAGGTACATTTTGTAAAAAATTTAACTTTTTTAAGCAAATTTACTTCCTTAAGATAGGGTATTTTTTTTTTAAATATACTTTGTTTAATGATGTGAATTGGTATTTTTTTGAGAAAATTTACTTTTTTTAAGAAAATTCACTTTTTTAAGAAAGTTTTGTTTTTTTTAAACTTCCTTCACTTTGGTTTTTCTAAGTTTACTTTTTATTGGGTTCAACACTACAATATATACTAAATATTGGTTACAGGCTCCACCTAGAAAACTTCCCATTAAACAAGAAGTTTCCCAAAATATGTTAGTCTAGACACAAACCAAAGCAAAAGTACCCAATATAGTTGATAGTACTGGGTTGTCGCATAATAGTGTTAAAAAAAAGTTGTTACATTTTTTTTCACATTTAGGCCCCATCCCGCAAAGTGCGATAAGGCACTTCGTTCCAAAAATACTTGCAATACTGCAAACGGTCTTCCTTCATACACCACCAATTGAACATTTCAACTTAAATAAAAATATATCAACTCTTTTTCATAATATCTATCGAACTTTTTTATAGATTCTACGAAACGATATGTATTTACTTTGTTCTACGCATGGATGAAACTTGTTTATTAGGGTGTCCCATCAATAAACATGTTGTTT
This sequence comes from Phaonia tiefii, assembly GCA_963931995.1. Classification (NCBI taxonomy): domain Eukaryota; kingdom Metazoa; phylum Arthropoda; class Insecta; order Diptera; family Muscidae; genus Phaonia; species Phaonia tiefii. The sequence continues at coordinate 92,791,543 of OZ008367.1, forward strand.
TTGCTCAAGCTTTATTTGAATGCTTATAGGGTAGAATATTTTTGAGATTTTTTTCAGAATTTTCGGAAGAGGTTTAGAGGTTGCGCAAGTCGACTTTACCCCAAAAATCGGGTACTCGGGAAGTTTTTTTGAATTTTACTTACAACTCTGTCAATAAACGCCATTCTCTTAGTTTGTAATTCAACATTTTTAGTGAGAAACGCTCAAAGAATTATTTTATATGCATAAACTACCTGTTGTATTCAATTTTTTAAACTTTATAAACTTTAAACTCTTTATAAAAACTAATGATGCATCTGAAAAGACGGAGAAATTCCAAGCAAGTTTATGTTACAAAAATTTCAATTTGCAGATACTGTTTCAGACTTGTACTATTTTAAAACTCTTTACCCATTGTTTGAATCTATTAATATTATAAACCTTTCTAAACGTTTGCATAGGATTGGCTTTAAGCATTGAATTAATGAAAACTTTGGCGTTTTGCTTTTATTTTTCGCTCAGGATATCAAAAATGGCAAGTCCAATATTACTGTAATATAAATCCATGCCTACATAACTCTAGGCAGCTTACCACTCACACCCAAGAGAAAAATATAAAAATATAAATATTTTGTTTTGATGAAAAATCCTTTATTGGGGATCTTGCGAAGCAGCTCAATTGCTCTGCAATAAATTCTGAGAATCTGTTTCAGAAGTTGTGATGTTGATGTAACTATTAGCCAAGGTTTGTTGGTTTCTGTTTTTTTGGAACCGTTTGTAAAAAATCAATAGAAATGTTGTGTGCTACAAAAAAAACTGAGGCTGGTTTTTGAAATGAAATTTTGGGATTGTTTATTTTGAAGCATGCCTCAATAATGCCTATTTGGGGCTGGGGCCACTTTTTATTTGGTTTAGAAGTACATGTCAATAAAACTATTATTAAAAAAAAAAAAGCATGTATGGTCTTAACTCTGCTTTTACTACACGCTGAAAAAATGTAATGTACTTCCACTGCGCTTCAAGAACATGAGACGGGGGTACGTTCTGCGTTAGTATCTAAATGATCTTATCGGCATAAGCCGTGACTATCTCTGGTAATTGCAGATTCCCTATGTCCAGCTTCCTATATGTCTGGTATCGTACGATTTTCGCTCTGCTTAACCCTGTGCGAAACTTTGCTGCAGCCAGGTAGTAATCCGAATCGATATTAGCTCCTCGAATCACATGGAGGTTCAAATGTGTATTATTTCAACAAAATCCAACCATTTATTATATTAGAAAAATGTTTCTGACACTGCAAGCTTCCATACATTAACTAAAAATATTTATATTTTATCTTTAAAAATGTTTAAAAGTAGAGATTTCAGTTATTTGAAATGGTCGAAAAGTCAACAATTCGTATATTTGCTGCTTAGATGCCAATTGATCTAACTCCATATTTTAACAATTTCGAGACATCAGTGTCACTGAATGTAAAACATCTTAACTTAACATAACTACAACCACTTTATTTATATTTATCAAAATAAAGGATCTCGTACTAGTTTTGCCTGAGAATACACAGAAGTAGCAATCTTCTTTTCCACATTTCTGCAATTTTAGTTTTGTGGAATTACAACAATTGGCCACTAAGACCACAGTCGAAAGTCGGTGTTTCATAAACTTCAAAAAGTCTAGTCTTCCCATACAACACTATGGCAGTATTGATACCGGACCTCATTAAAGACAATGAATAACTTACATATCCTATGATCGCACTTAACCCATATTCGTATTTGAAGTTGTGATGTAGCGTGCCGGGAGTTTGCAAGTTATTTAACAAATATTCAACACAATACGTATTTATAAAACGTTTTGTTTAATTCTTTACCAGCTTTGTCGGTAGTTGGTGTGAATGTTGTCGTACATATTGAAATTTTGTTTCGCATAAAAAAGTCAATAAACGATGCTATTCATTCATTTGTATTCAGTAGATTAAAAGTCCTAAAAAAAATTCAATTATAATTTGAATGTGATAAATGTTCAATTGCCGCTTTTATTATTCTATTTATGTAGTTCTCGCGATCAACAAATTCAAAGGTGTTTGCAGTCAATATAATGGAATTCCGTTTGCTTTATTCAACATTCGGCTATGAAATAAATGTTTATTTAATTGTTTTCGCTTTCATTAATAATATTGCACTTTTTCTGTATACACATTTGTGCACAGTGTCTTTGTTGATGGGATATGTGCCATGATTTTTTTAATTATTTGTATCTTTTGGCTGCAACCAAGAATTTAATAGATTTATGTTAATTTTATTTTCAAGGAATCAACATTTAGATTTATTTTCGAAGAGTTTCAGTAAAGGGAGTTTCATATAAGGAATCTACGGAAATTATAAGCTGAAGTAAGTTCGCCGTTTGACTCTATAATACAACAAAATAAGACTACAATTTATCGTGCAATAGAATAAATAAATAAATAAATGGTTTCCCATTACATTTCATGAAGGGACCGAGGAGAACTTCTCACAACCACTGAGCTGTGGGCGTTCCAGTTTTTGACTCAATGATTGGGACCTACAGTTTTACACCGATTCCGAACGGTAATTTGAGAAGCTTTTTCATGGCTAGATACTCGATAGTGTCGCCGTCACTATGTGAGGTGACCGCCGTCGAAAAAAAATTTGAAGTTGGTCAGAGCCGGGTTCGAACCCAGGATCACATGTACAAGAGCCGCGCACACTAACCATTGCACCACCGACGGCCACAGCAATAGAATACAATTTCTATAATATGAAAGCTTGTAAACGTCAGATTGCAGACAATTCCGGAAACTGGACCCGCTCTGACAACCTTTTATTTCCTTTGTCGAGGGTTACCTCTACACCTTCGAGTAACTAACCGCATTCAAGTTTCTCATCACGAAACTGCTCCAAACCGGTGTAAAAGTGTAGGTTCCGACCAGAGAGCCTACACGCTGAAAATAAACGGCCCCAGTAACATATCACAGCAACCATGCAACGGGGTTTTCAACAGAGACGCTACAAAAGTACATCGATAGGGACAGCAAACGACGCCATATTATTTCCCGCTCTTTTGACATTTCTCTCCAGTAAGGTTGTCCATTTCATCATGGAAAGATATACGAGCCAACAACTAGTCGATATTATTAAAATTTACTACCGAAATTTAGAGTCAGTGGCCTCAACTTTAAGAGCACTACGTCCAATTTATGGCCGTCATAATCGTCCTACCAGATCAACAATTGAGCGTCTAGTGGAAACATTTTTGAATATACAGGCACAGTATAAAATATTCCCGTGCCAGTGTGACAAAGAAGTACCCGTAGTGTCGAGAATATTGCTGCCGCTGAGGCTTCAGTTCAAGAAAGCCCAAATGTGTGTCGCACACGTCGTTCTCAAGCGTTGGGTATCTCTGTGACGTCGTTGTGGCGAATTTTGCGAAAAGATCTTGGCCTACATCCTTACAAGATCAAATTGACCCAAGAACTGAAGCCGCTTGACCACCATAAGCATCGTATGTTCGTGAATTGGGCTGAGCAATAACTTGAAAATGATTCGGATTTTCATCGGAAAATCATCTTCAGCGATGAGGCTCATTTCTGGCTGAATGGCTTCGTCAATAAGCAAAATATGCGTTATTGGTCAGACAGCAATCCACACGTAATCCATGAGTCATCATTGCATCCCGAAAAAAATACAGCAGACAGTTGTCCGAGGCCTTCGGCCACGGACTGTCCCTGCAGGCTGTGTCAGAGACACGGCCATTAAGTTTAACGTAGAATACGCCATCCGATAAGACAGAAAACATATATAACAATAAACTCATTTGATTATATTATTTATCATTTATTGTTATATATGTTTTCTGTCTTATCGGATGGCGTATTCTACGTTAAACTTAATGGCCGTGTCTCTGACACAGCCTGCTGGGACAGTCCGTGGCCGAAGGCCTCGGACAACTGTCTGCTGTAATTTTTATATTTACCAACGGCATTTGATTCAAGTCCGTTTAAAAAAAAATATTATATTCAATTTTTTTAAACTTAATTTAATTTATGTATTTTAATTAATATTTTTATTGAAATAAGTTCTGCGAATGTTGAGAGGGCCGCCCTAATATTAAAAAAGGTTTACCTTATCGAGTCTTCGCATTAGCATTCGAGCGTTGTGTGAAAGCTTTACGCTTTACAATTCAAAATTAATGTTACAACAGCTTTATTGAAGCTTTCGCAAAAAAGCTTTATTACGTTAGCTTATTGTTTGTTTCACTTTTTACTAGATACATGTTGCCAAGCAACATTAGCTTGCTGTTCGTTTCACTTTTTACTACATACATGTTCCTAAGCAATGTTGAGCAACCAAAAACACTCAACCAAACACCACACATATGTTTGAGTGTATGTGTTTAAACAAATGTTCATTTGGGAAATTAAAATACTAGAAATATATCAACCAATATGAAATGTATATCAAACGAAAGATAACATCTTCATTTACCTACAAAAAATTTTTTAAAAAAATTCATCTAGCCGTTTCCTCAAATTTAATGAAATAAAGATTACAACAATAAAAACCTGACATGACTCCTCATACCGTAAGGTAAGACGTATTCTACGTCAAAATTACGGTTTGGTGCGGTTTATGGGCCGGCGGCGTCATTGGGCCGTACTTCTTCCGTGATGATCAAGACCGGCATATTACTGTGAATGCGAATCGCAACCGTTCAATGATAACCCCAATTGGATATTATGGACTTGGAGGACATGTGGTTCCAACCGGATGGCGCCACAAGCCACACAGCGAATGCCACAATCAATTTATTGGAAACCAAGTTTGGTGAACGTGTTATCTCACGAAATGGCCCAGTCGATTGGCCGCCTCGGTCGTGCGATTTGACGCCGTTAGATTATTTCCTGTGGGGCTACGTCAAGTCTATGGTCTATGCCAACAAGCCAGCGACGATTGATGAACTACGTACGAATATCGAACGTGAAATTGCAGCAGTATCGGCCGATTTATGCTTGAAAACCGTCGAAAATTGGGTTCAGCGTCTGGACTTCTGCAAGCGTGCCCGTGGTGGCCATGCAAAAGAAATCGAGTTCCATACGTAATGGCATCGAACGTACTTTCACAGCAATAAAGAATTTCATTGGTATCTAAAACCGGTATTGTTTTGAAAAATCATAAAAGCAATGTTTTTAAAAAAATTTTCATTGCAAACAATTATGATATATTCTTAATCTTGAATAAGAAGAAAAAATATTTTGTATATTGTGAAAAACAATCTTTATCATATTGATAATACTAGAGTGCTCGATTAAGAGACATTGTATATAATAAAATTGTTATTGTTAACTAGTGTTTATTATAGTTTAAACATAATATTTACAAATAAATAAACATTAAAAAAAAAAAAAAAAAAAAAAACCGGTATTGTTTTGTTTAAAAAAAATTTTGTAGCGCTCTTGTTGAAAACCCCGTTAAATGTTTCCAGGCATTGCTTTTATGAATTTAAGATCTGTTGCTTTTTGGTTTCTTTGTTGTCCGGTACGTTTTTCTTTTTAGCAGTTTTCAAAACATTTATTTCACAAAACCATGAAAGGTGTCTCAGTAAGAATGCACTTATTCATTTTAAAATAAAAGCACGTATTTTTTGAAATAGTTGGGAGTTTTTTGTATTGAATTGCAAAGAAGACATGTTCCGACTAAGTATGGAATAAAATATTCTTCAAATGGCTCCCACGGCTCTGACGACAGGCCATACTCGTTTCATGAATTTCTCCATGACTTTTTCAAAGAGATGTGCTGCAGCTCACCGATGACGAGTTGGATCTCGGATTTGAGCTCAAGATTTGCTTCTGGTTTATCCGCATAAACCTGATATTTCACAAAGCCATGAAGTAAGAAAGTGGCCAGTTGACATCAACATTTCTTGAGATAATTTGTTCTGGAAATCGTTGCTGCAATAAATCGATTGTTTCATGTGCAGTGCTGCAGGTGACGCTGGTTTTCTTAGTGAAACCACATGTCGTCCAGATCGATGCCATCCAGTTGAGGCCATAACAAGTTCCTGTAGCGAACACCGTTCACAGTCACAATTTTGGCCTCATCTTCAAGAAAGTAAGGCCCAATCACGGCGCCTGACCAAAATCCGCACCACACTGTTGCTCGTTGTGGATACATTTGTTTCTCGTGGATTGCATGACGATGTTCTGAGCCCCAAATTCGACGATCTTTTGTATTCGCCAAGCCATTCAGATTGAAATTCGCTTCATCGGAGAAGATAACTCTTTTTGAAATATTGGCACTGACACGTTGCTTTATTACCCATTGAACGACTTGCCGGTGCTTTCCATGGTCTGCTGGTTTGGATACAAAAGATAAAGTTTGTATGCATGAAGGTGGAGGTTTTTTTAACAGAATTCGCTGCGTAGTGCTTCACGAAATTTGAAGTTGTTGAGAGCGATGCCGAATTGATGATGTTGGGCTTTCGGCGACGCCCTCATTTAAAGCAGCAATGTTTTCAAAAGACCGATCGGTAGGTTGACGCAAATGAGTGTTGCTCTCCATAATCGACCAAGTTTCTCCAACTTATTAGACCACTCTTCGAATGGTTGACGCGCTAGGTGCACTTTCTCGACTGAAATTCCTTCGAAGTTTGCGAGCGGTGTCAGCATAACTTTCCAAATTTTTGTAATAAGTTTTCACAGTTATAACGCGTTTCTCTGGCGTAAAGCCCTCCATTTTTAATAATCGGAATAAACATATGTGACAGCTGCCAAATTTCCGAGTTCCCACTTGCATAAAAAAAATTACACTAAATTTAACAAGCGCCTTCGTACTGAGACGCCCTATATTGCTCAATTGTTAGAGGACACTGGAGATATAAAATACTGCCCCGATCGGGCTGCCCGCGAATCGTTCGGACACAGCAAGTCATCAAAGCCGTCAAAGCAAGAATTCAACGAAATGCTTTCCGGAAATAGGAAACCATGGCCCGTGAGATGAAAATTACGAAAATGTACATGAGTCGAATTATTAAAAAAGACTTGGGACTTGGAGCTTCAAACGGCGTACAGGACATTTGTTGACTGCAACTTAAAAAAAAAAATCGGAAATCCAAACGACTTTTGGTGAAGTTCGCTGATAACTTGCATAGAGAAATCTTGTTAAGGGATGAACAAATTTTTACCATACAGGAAAAATTTAAAAAACAAAATGATAGAAGCATCTGAGCTCATCCCGCGGGTCGGAAAAGGTCATCATCCAGCTGCAGTCATGGTTTGGTGGGTGTCGCTTATGATGAGGTAACTGACTTGCATTTCTGTGAACAAGGGGTTAAAACGTTGGCCAAAGTTTACCAAGAAACCGTTTGGAAGCAGTTGTGAAGCCGCTTAACAATTGCCTGTTCCAAAACCAGCCGTGCACCATTTGGGAGGACATATGGGCCATTTTGAAGGACATGGTTTGCCACAAAAGATACCCCAACCTTGATTCTCTTAAGGTAGCCCTGGTTCGTGCTGCAGCCAATTTGCCAATGGATGAGGAGCGTGCAGCCATTGAGGATTGACCAATGTAACGTAAGGCGCGCGTGAAAGCCAAGGGCGAGATTTTGAAATAAACCTAGCGTTTTGTATACAATACATATCAATAAATATATATATATAAATAAATATATAAAATTTGGTCCAAAAACGTTCATTAGTTTTTGTTTTACAACCCAAAATATAAGTAACAGCATTTATGTACCTACTAATATAACCTATTAATCTTTGCGTCTCCAAAATGTACTATTGAACAACAAACACAATGTGTTTGGACACAAGTATACTATATTGGTGTCAAGCTACAAACACGTTGTATTTGCATCCAGCGTAACACCCTTCGCGGTATGTTACTCTTTTGTTTTTGTTAACTACAACCCAATATTGTAGGATTAGTGTCTGCCACTATGGACCGGTTCCGAACGGTATTTTGAGAAGCTTTTTCATGGCTAAATACTCTATAGTCTAGGAATGGATATCAGGTATAGCGTACGATTTAGGTCATAATTTGTCCACATTTGCTGGGTGATCCTACATTATGTGCCACCAGACTTGCATGAACATGAGCTTGCATGCAGAAAGAGGTATAGCCGCATGCTCCATATACAATGGAATAGTTAACCTAGTCCTTAATGTTGCGAGCTCATCTACTCTGTGGTTCCCTGGAACGATTCTTTGCTGTGGCAGCCTTAAAAGAGGGATGCCGAACTGCTTCGCTTTCACATTCGGCGATGCGCGGCATTGTTGGGCTGTTCTTGAAGTCAGGAATACAGATTGCAGATATTTTATAGCTGCCTGACTGTTACATTAGATGTAACTAACCCAAGCGGTGATGACGTTTCGTCTCAGCCAAAGGGAAAATTCTCTATTGTCATAATTTCCGCCTAAAGTTCTGGTAGCCATTGTGTGAGGTCTAGACCCAGTTCTTTAGAATAGACTCAAAACTCTACTTTGCCATTTAGTCTGGTAGCATTAGAGTAGAAGCCTAATTCCAGTCTTCAGCGGGGTATGCGTCCCTTCAAGTCATACCTGTCATGGATATGAGCGCATAACTTTCTCTCAAAGGTTGAAGTGGATGTTATGTAGTCGACTTATATTGTGTATAGCCGCTGATGCCTCAAAATCGACCCACGACCATATGGCCTGGTGATCCATTGTAGGGATTGTCGTAGGCGTATTGCCGACGTTACAGCCATTTGTCTACCCAGCAAATCTAGTGGTAACAGGTGCATGATAACCCCAAACCCTCGGTATGGATTGTGCTGACTTCAGGACTTTTGTCAACACGTTTAGGTAAGTGTATTTTTCTAGTACCGTCCACCAAACAACAGTGCCATAGAGCAATATCGGCCGGACTACAGCTGAATATATTCAGTAAACTATTTTCGGGGATAGAATCTACGCCTTTCGATGGCCCTTTTTCAAAAATATGGAGCCACTGTGTGGGCGTCGGTGGTACTGTGGTTAGTGTGCTAAAGGTACAAGTGGATGGTATGTAGTCAACTTTCATTGTGAATAGCCGCAAATACCTCAAAAATTAGACCTGACCATATGACCTGGTGATCCATTGCGGGGAATGCCCTAGGAAAATTACCGATGTTGCCGCCAATTGTCTTCCTAGCAAATCTAGTGGTAGCAGGCGGAGCATAACCCCCAAATACTGTGTATGGATTATGCTGACTTCTGGACTTTTCTCAACACCCTTAGGTAAATGAATTTTTCAAGTACTGTCCACCACACAACAGTACCCTAGAGCAATATTGGCCGGAAAACAGCGAAATATGTTTAGTAATCTATTTTCGGGGATAGGACCCCACGTCTTTTGATGGCCCTTTTTCACAAATATGACTCCACTGTGTGGGCGTCGGTGGTGCAGTGGCTAGTGTGCGAAGCTCTCGGACGTGATAATTGGGGTTCGATCGCTGCACTGACCACCTTACATTTCTTTCGAGGCTCAGCTATCTTGCTTAGTGATGGCAACACTCTGGAGTACTTAGCCATGAAAAACCTTCTCAAAATACCGATCGGAATCGGTGTAAAACTATAGGTCCCAATCAGTAAGTGAAAACTAGAAAATGCACAACTCACTGGTCGCTTGAAACGAAGCTTTCTGTCGAGTATCACACCTAGATATCGAGTACTGTCATTTGACCAAATTTATCTACCACAAAGCGATAACGGAAGAATATTCGGAACCTCCTGTTTCCTGGTGAAGATTGGGGGATTGGATTTCTCTGGATTTACACCCAGCCCAATTAGAGAGTCTCCTGATAAAGTTCTGGAATATCTCTTTATGTGGAAAGGTATTTGCCGAACACTGCAATTTCCAGGTCGTCAGCATATGCTACGACTATGCAACCTGCTCAATGCAGCTCTAGCAAAACAGTATTCAGTGCTAAATGTCAAAGAAGTGGTGATAAGACTCCCGCTGGGGGTGGTCCTATAGTAAAAGTACCAGCAAAACTCGTGTGATGCGCTTTCTCGTAAGTGATTTATAGATCATAGTAATGGTGCCGTAGAGCAATATCGGCCGGACAACGGCTGAATATGTCCAGTAAACTATTTTCGGACAGAATGAAGGCGGGCCCCAGGAAATAACACCCCAATTGCAAAATGAAAATGGGTCCCAAACTAATACATAGGTTACAACAACAATAAATTATCGGGTGTTATTTCATACATTTTGGGTCAATTTTCGCTTACACTTGCGGTGTTTTTTCATTATGAATGTGGGCCCCAATGAAAGTGGACCCCAATTATTTTTTGGTGGACATTTTCATTTTACTTGGGGTCCGTCTTCATGTTTGGGGTGTTATTTCATAACTAAATTGGGATGTAATTTCTCGGGGTGGAATTTCGTATGGCTACTATAAAACTTAATAAAAAAACACCCCATAATTACAAATGAAATTAGGCCCCAAATATTACTAAAAAGTACACTACGAATATAAATCCACTTCTAAAAATTAAAATGAAACATTAAAGATATTGAGGTGCGGCGCATCAACACATGATCAACAAAAATTTTAATCAACTATATTTTACTGTTTTAGAAAGAAATGAAAAAAAAATTTTTCCAAAAAAAAATCGCGCGATTGAACTCATGCATTTGATTGTGCATGCATTGACTTGTTTAGGAGAGCAAAAGAATATTTTTTGGTACCATAAACTATAATGGAATGTTGTTATTGCAATATTGAATAGAGTGTAGAGTGAATTATAATAAAATTTAACACTGATATGGATACAGAAACGTCACAAAAAGGGTTGACAAATATTTGAAATAACAATTCTATTTTATCTTATTTTGTTTAATATTTAATGTTTCATGGAATATATTTATGTGTGTATTGTATATTTATTCTGAAATTAATCAAATCGACGGATAAAACAAAACCAATTTTTCCTATTGGGGCCAATTTTCCAGGAGTGCAACTTCTATTCTTTAAAATTACATTTCAAGAAAATACACCCCAAAGAGTCAATGAAATCTGGCCCCAATTTTTATCAGTATACAGCAAATAATTATTCTGGGGTCCTCTTGCGCTTATTGGGGCCTTATTTTTACACGGTGTAAAACAAAAAGTGAAAGCCGCCCCCACTAAAATATTTGGGGTCGTGCTTCACAATTTTTTGGGGCCTTTCATCATTGCTTGGGAGGCTACTTCATTTTGAAATTTGGGACTCACCTTCATAATGAAAACATACCCTAAATATGGGGCCCATTTTCATTTTGCAATTGGGGTGTTATTTCCTGGGGCCCGTCTTCCGGCCGCCCTATTTTCGTTGACACGACCCATCGTCTTTCGATGGCCCTTTGTGCGCGCCTCTTGTACATGAGATCCATGACCTTAAATTTTTTTCGGCGGCGGTAACCTCACCTAGTGACGGTGACACTATCGAGTATTTAGCCATGAAAAAGCTTCTGAAAATACCGTTCGGAACCGGTGTAAAACTGTACGTCCCAATCAGTGTGTATAAAACTAGAATACGCAATGCTCACTGTTTGTGAGAAGCTCACCCTAATCCCTACATGGGATGTAACGGGAAACCATTTACATTTTTACTGGTCCCCTGGTCAATTGAACATGCTGATAGACCCGATTTTATCGATCCTGCTAAGACATTGTTAAACGCACAAGTTTTTTAATTTTTCAAATATTACTAATTCAAAATTAATAATTAAAATCCCACGGTTTATTTACTTAAATCTAAATATAAAAATTGACAAAGAAAGAGAATCAGTGCCAAGATCAATTGTGGCGGCTGTATGTTTGTAGGAGTTCCCTTCACCCCCCCCCCCCCCCCCCCCTCAACAAATGGTTGAGCAGAAAAATACAAATTAGTCTAAAAGCAATTGAAATCAACCAATGATGCAGCAAACACACAGATATAGGGTCTCTTTCATTTTTATTCAATTTCACCTGACACCTGGCACTATTTGAAATGCATTAGCCGCAATGAAAAATGTTTCCCCAAAAATAAATCTTTTCATATGTTTATTTAAAAGACACCGACAGACATCCTGTATGTATAAATATGTCCAAGGTTGAGCATCAGTATTTCTGTATAGAATCATAGCTAGATAGGTATCTTAACTTGAATACCTTGAATGCGTAGCCTGATATTCCTGTTGTATCATTTATTTATTGCAATATTTCCATTGATTTTATTTACAAAAAATAATGCGGAAAGAAAATAACACGTTACAAACATTGAACATTTATATTTAACATATTAATTTGTATAAAACAGAACTGTCACAAACATACGTCTTCTTCGTTGCGTCTGTTATTGTCTACTGAATATCTCTTGCATTTTGTCATGTTTATTAGCTATATGTATGTCAGTATAAGCGTGCAAATCTAATTGAATCCATCATATAATTCTGTCTAGCGTCAGTAGGAACTAAAAGTAGCATTTTCATCATGTGCATCATCTCCATTAATACTGGGTTTAAGGTGAAAATATTTTCATATCAACGGAATTCGTTTTTCGGCCCTAGAACCGTTTATTTATTCCACAACCTATGCAAGTGTTTTCTACGCTTTTCATTCTAAGTAATGCATTGGAATATTTGAAACAAAAAATATTTAACATAATGTTAAGTAGGTCTCATTCCGATAAGATTCCTAGGGATGTATTAAATACAGCAAAATATATATAGCATGATATAATATTTAACATTACTATGTTAAAGATAACAGTAAATGCGCGTACTCATGAATTGAGAGAAAGAATTTTGTGCTGAATTGAGAGAAAGAGCATATCGTGGGAGAGAAGTAGTGTTGCCACATCATATGTTTTGGGATATTTTTAGGGCATATTTTTTTGGTTGCTGGTTTATTTTTAGCTCTTTTTTAAATGAATAATTTCGGGTATTTTTTTTCAAATTAATTTTCAATTATTTTATACATATAATTTATTTTATTCTATAATGTAGATGCCATTATGTTCAATGACCTTCTGCCATCGCTCAGGCAACGTTTTGATCCCAGATTCATAGATTGGCTGATCCGTCCCACAAATATACTCGAACAACTCGGCTTCTGTATTGAAGGACTTTCCATTCAACAACTTTTACAGACTCCAGAATAAATGAAAATACAAAGATGCCAGATCAGAACTAAAAGGTGGATGTGACATCACTTTTCATACAAGTTCCAATATTTTTTGCCCACTCTGCAAAGATGTGTGACGAGTAGCGTTATCGTGATGGAAAACAAGGCTTTTGCGATTTAGTAATTCAGGTGGTGTTTCTTTCAGTTCCCCATCAAGCTTTAATTTTTATGGTTTTAGAAGTTATGGTTTTGGTTTTTCGGAAGCAGTTCAAAAAAAATTTACTTTTACTTATATTTATTGACTATTTTACAACCTCATGAGGTCAGACGTCTTACATATATTAATTAAACAAACAAATTAAACAAATTTCAACATATTCTTCCAACTGGATCTATCCATCGCCTTTTCTCGCCAGTTGGTAACACCAAGGATACGGAGGGATTATTCTGCCTGGTCTTTCCAGCGGAGTCTTGGTCGTCCTCTTTTCCTGCTTCCATCGGGTACTTTATCGAAAACCTTTCGCGCTGACTCATCTTCATTCATTCTGATAACATGGCCTAGCCAACGCAATTGGCCTAACTTGATTCGCCTAGCCTAGTTCAAAATAAATTACTCCCATTTAAACCCGCAAATGAAAAACATTACCCTTTTCGATGTAGTTCAGCCTTTCATAAAGCCTGAGCGGTACCAGGACCTGTTTCGCTTGACAGTGTTGTAAAGAATTCATTTTTCATCTCCAGTGACAATGCGCTTCAAAAATGGGTAATTTTTGTTGGGTTTCAGAAATAACTCGCAAGTGGCCAAATGCTTTGTTAAGTGGATTTCCTTAACCTCATACAGAACCCAAATATCAAGCTTTTCGACAAGTCCAAGCCATGGTTTTCAATGGTAGTGTGCGACACCTCTAGCTAGCCTGAAACTTCTAAAACAGAAACCGTGTCAGTCAGATTCGATAACACCTTTGATTATCAACAACCTCATTTGGTCTATCGCTCCTTTAAATGCTAAAAAATAACGGCCCCAGCATCGTATTGCAGGAACCATGTACATGTTTCTGAACACTGTTTTCGTGAATAGAAAACCTTCTGCCTTTTGTTTCTTTGTTGTCTGTCACATTTTTGTTTTCAGCAGTTTGCAACAAATCAAGCCACATTTGGTTCACAAATACATATATTATAACCTATTAATAATAGTGTTCCAAACATGTTATATTGAGTAGCAAACACCATGTGTTTGGATACAAGTATACTATATTTGCGACAAGGCACAAACACGTTAAATTTGCATACAAACAACGAAAAAGCCTAAGTTTTCAGCGTGTAGCCATTTTTGGTCGTCTAGTTCTCAAAATGAAATATTAAGAACCGGCTTTGTGTTTTGCGTTCTGTTAGAGCATCCAAACCATACACGTTACAAATGTCCATATGTGCCTCCGCGGGTTTTCTGCCGTTTTGAAAATAAAAGAGCAAAATAAGACGAAAATGTTCATTGTGTTCATCCGAATTCACAATACAATTTATAAGAAACTGACCACTGAAAATAATGAGAGGTAGTACAAATTTATGCTACAAATGTTGGCTGTATAAATGTATTCGCTAAAAAAAAACGGACTGTGTAACATATTCCCTCAAACACATTTTGCAGCAATCGTTTATGAATATGTTTGGAACACATTCCAAATATACATTACATTTAAATTCAATCATTAGCATATTTACTTGCAAAGATTCATACTTTTTCGTGTTTCATCCCAAACATCCATATATTTATGTCGAAGCATTCGCGCGTTTCCCCCAAACAAATGTTTGGCGACTGCAAGCATGAAAATAAAAGGTAAGAGATTAGTCAACATAAGAAACACTCAATTCATATACACAGGCATTCAGGAATATTTAATCAATGACTGAAAGAATAATGCAAAACACTTGCAATAACATTATCGTAGGCTGAGAATAATCTCTCGTTAAAAAAATTGTTTCCTATTACATCCCATGAAGCGACTGGGGAGAGCTTCTCATAATCAGTGCGGTGTGCGCTTTGTAATTTTACTCTCACTGATTGAGGCCTACAGTCTTACACCGATTCAGAACGGTATTTTGAAAAGCTTTTTTCGATAGTGTCGCCATCACTAAATCTAAGGTGGTCAGAGCAGGGATCGAATCCACGTTCTCATGTACAAGAGCCGCGCACACTAGCCATTGCACCACCGACTGCCACAATCTCTCTTTGTCCCCTTTTATTTTTGGCTCTCGACGCTTAGTTTGGATAACAAGCTCATATATTATAACATATTTCTCATTGTGTCTCAAAAATTTAATATTAAATACTAAACATAATGTGTTTTGATACAATTATACTATATTTGCGATAAGCTCCAAACACGTGTTATATTTGCATGCAAACAGGAATAAATACAAATTCTTCAGTGTGTATAACAAATTCTTCACTCAGCTGATCAAAAGCATTTCAAAAATGTCAAAAGTACCATCTGTTTGACAAAACCACAGTTACTTTCTTGCCCACCTAATATGGCCTGTGTTATACCGCTGTTTGACGTAATCAAATTGTGACTTAAGTACCTGGGGAAAAAATTCTTTTGACTTATGCAAATAATTGTTTGAATTTCACGTGGAAAATGACTCCTTAATATACAACACATCAAAAATGTCGGTTTCCTTTTTGGCACGTTATATCAGTTTGCACGAAGTTAGCATAGCAGACTACAAAACGAGATTTTGTGGGGGTCCTGGTTTCAAATCCCACCTGTGTTAAATCTTTGTTTTTGATGCTTTTACATCTACATTTATATGTAGAGTTTCGTTACGAAATGAAAATTATTCGACAGAAAGTTAGTATGATTTTCTCTATTACCAAATTGTCACTGAACAGGACTAGAACCCAGGTACATGGATTTTCAGCCGCACATAAAGGGTGGGCCATTTAAAATCTAAAATTTGAACTACCGATTACTTTGACTTTGAAAGGTGGAATAACTTTCGTTTTTATTTTTATTTTTGGTTTTTGTTTGACATTTGCAAAATGGGACGCTATACCCTCGAAAAAAATTTGGGAAATATTGAAAACTTACTTTCAAAGTAGTGAGTTCGTGAAAATGGATCGTTTTTGGACAAACCAACCCATTGGACCATTTTTCTTCGAAAATGAGCAAGGAGCCGCCATTATCGTCAAGGCTGAGCGCCATGCTCTACTAATTTTTGTTTGCAACAATGCAAGAGAATGACATGGACGATATTTGGTTTCAACGAGATGGGGTCACATGCCACACACCCAAGCAACCATCGATATTTTACGCAGTGTTTTTGAAAATTGAATAATCAGCCAAAATTGGCATGTTAGTTGGCCCCCTCGGAGCTGTGATTTGAGCCCTTTGGATTATTTTCTGTTCGGAGCCATTAAATATATATTACGCAAAGCATGCAGAGACAATTGAAGCATCGAAACATGAATTCGAAGTTGCTATTGAAGAAATTCGACCCGAAACAATCGAAATGAGTCATATGAATGATATTGTGTTCCATTATTAAATGAAAAAGTTCAACCTTTCCAATAAAACAAGAAATTTGAAAAAATTATCAGTACTTTTTTATAGCCGATTCAAATTTAAAATGTTACATGGCCCTCCCTTTATAAGCATTCTGCTATGACAGACGTTGCGTTTAACAGAATAGTGACAAGATTCTTCTAACAAACAGCTTAGATATCGACTGTTTGTTGTTTTTTTAACTGATTTGTTTTGTATTCCGTGGAATTAGGCAAGCAATGGAAGGTCTTTACAAACGAAATTGTTCCGCACACATGTGAATGTGTTGACCAAAATCAATTTGATCCCAGCGAAATTTAAAATAAAAATCGAATACTTTGATAAATTGAATGAGAGTTAACACAATTCATAATTTCTTCCTAGAATTTTATTGCTCGACATATACGGGATGAACCATTTAAACCTTCCGTATCACCCGAGTTAATCACTCCAGACTTCTTACTGTGGGGTTATTTAAAGACTAAAGTTTATGTCAACATGCCATGGACCCTGGAAGCCTCGAAATGAAATATTCGACATGAACAGCCCACAACACTGCGACAAGTGATTTAAGATGCGGAAAATCGGGCGCATTGCGTCATTCGCTCTGGCGGCGACCATTTACGCGATATCAAATTCCTCAAATGATCTAAATAAAATTTTCGCTTTTCAAAATAAACGAAAAATTATTTCACAATTAATTTGTGTTTGTTTTTTATTGCTACCACAAAAAGCAAAAGCAACGGTCAAATAGTTCACGCTGTATTTCTCAAAAATACGAAATAAATTGTCGTCGATATTTCGCATGCAGTTCTGTAGAACTTGGGCGAAATACTAAACTTAATACGCTCCTTCAAGTGTTACTTGTGTAGTAATACAATACTGACCTCAATAGCAGTTATTGTATTTAAATTGTCTCCACACTCCTATTTGAAAGAATGGAAAGCTTTTGCGCTTTCTTTGTTTTTATTAAATCTTTTCCATTTTTTTTCCCAAATCAAGGTTACACAATTCACATTTCGCGAACAGCATATAATGAGTGCAAGAAAATTCACGCGAGATTTGAATGTCGTGCTACGTGTGCGGTAAAGTGTGGTTGCACGAGAAAATAAGACAGCGTGACAGCTGACAGTTCGGGGTTATAAAAAAAATTACAGCAGACAGTTGTCCGAGGCCTTCGGCCACGGACTGTCCATGCAGGCTGTGTCAGAGACACGGCCATTAAGTTTAACGTAGAATACGCCATCCGATAAGACAGAAAACATATATAACAATAAATTCATTTGCTTATATTATTTATCATTTATTGTTATATATGTTTTCTGTCTTATCGGATGGCGTATTCTACGTTAAACTTAATGGCCGTGTCTCTGACACAGCCTGCAGGGACAGTCCGTGGCCGAAGGCCTCGGACAACTGTCTGCTGTAATTTTTATATTTACCAACGGCATTTGATTCAAGTCCGTTTAAAAAAAAAAATATTGTGTTAAATTTTTTTAAACTTAATTTAATTTATGTATTTTAATTAATATTTTTATTGAAATAAGTTCTGCGAAAAAGGTTTACCTTATCGAGTCTTCGCATTAGCATTCGAGCGTTGTGTGAAAGCTTTACGCTTTACAATCCAAAATTAATGTTACAACAGCTTTATTGAAGCTTTCGCAAAAAAGCTTTATTACGTTAGCTTACTGTTTGTTTCACTTTTTACTAGATACATGTTGCCAAGCAACATTAGCTTGCTGTTCGTTTCACTTTTTACTAGATACATGTTCCTAAGCAATGTTGAGCAACCAAAAACACTCAACTAAACACCACACATATGTTTGAGTGTATGTGTTTAAACAATTTTCATTTGAGAAATTAAAATACTAGAAATATATCAACCAATATGAAATGTATATCAAACGAAAGATAACATCCTCATTTACCTACAAAAAAAATTTTAAAAAAATTCATCTAGCCGTTTCCTCAAATTCAATGAAATAAAGACTACAACAATAAAAACCTGACATGACTCCTCATACCGTAAGGTAAGACATATTCTACGTCAAAATGGAAAAAGCAACGCGTTTTAATTGCCGGGGAATGGTTTTAAAACAATGAACAGTTTTCGAACAACATCATCTTGATCGGTTTGGCTCATTTGCATATTGATTAATCGTTAAACTTGTCGCATCAATATTGGGTCAGAAAATACACAAGTGATTGTTGAGAAACAAATGAGTCAGCAGAATGCCGTAAAACAACAATTAATTGTGCTCTGCCTCGATATGGCAATCTGACAATAGATATGGATGTGGACGACATGTGATTCCATTAATTTCAAAAAACATCAACTGAAATATAGAAGACATGAATTGAAATTGAAAACCAATCAATTGAAATTTAAAGCACATTAGTTAAAATTTAAAACACATATATTGAAATTTCTAATAACTCAATTGAGCAATTGAAGCATAAAAAAAAAAACACCAACTGAAATTTAAAACCAATCAATTAAGAGTTGACCGACCGATTAATATAAAATGTGTGCAACAAATCTTGGAGCATTGTCCCAATGTTAGGCCATTTCTTAATAGAAGTTGATCAGTGCGACCGAGGATATATTATACTCAGCTGCCGTACAAATACTTAATTTGGTATAAAAGTCAACCCCTAACATTTCGATTCGGGTCGATATTTTTGACAATAAATCAAAATACGTCGCATATCCAAAACCATTTTCGATTTCACGAATTTGTTGTCGAACCTTTTATTTTGTATATACTCGTATATATTGAAAAACTTCAATTTATATAAAAATTTTTCTTTTATCCCGGACCGGCGTTTCCGTTGTTTATAATCAAATAGTACAAAAATTCATGAAAATGTTCTACAAATGTTGTTCTTCAATACCATCAACTGGCGCGCCATTTCTGGAAGTATTTTAGAAACGCCGGTCCACGATAGACGGGAAAACTGAAAAGCATCATACAAATGTATAAAAATAATAGAAATTTCTTCGTTCACGGACCGGCGTTTGAACAGCGTTCCAATAAATAGCATAATTGTTACGGAGAATATAGCGAAGTCTTTGTTTATGATCTCTGCAAAATTGAAAGCCACTATGTGCATCTTTGTTTAACAAACCGAAGAAAAAATCATATTTTCTCGGTTTCCCGGGAACTCATCCCGGGATTCCGGTACCAACCTAGAGCACTGTAAAAAAGCAGTTGTATTCTTAAATATGTAGGCACATAATAATAATCTTGTGAATATTTACGGCTGATTTATGACTCACATTTGTCAATCACACCTCTCATAAGTTTTTATGAATAAGGCCATAACCCTTTTTGCTTGTTTCCATCTACTATAAAAACAAAAGAAAGCATTTGTAACAAAATTGTTTTGAGCATTAGACAGACTAATTGATAAAGTAGTAGAGTTTAAAAACTAATACAAATGTAAATATAAAATTTTTGTAATAAGTATTTTGTACCAGGCAGTGGAAAAACTTCGGGCCTGATTTAGCTTACCCCGTAAGTAATTACAAATCAAAAATGGTGCTGGCAACTACCATATGTTAGTAAACTACTGAAATATTTTAAGCAAGATATCGTCACGCCAGAAATCGTCAGTAAAATCCATGGAATTATATTGGACGATCGACAACTCAAATTGTGTGAGGTGGCTGAGGATTTAGGCATCGCAACTGAGCAGATGCATCACATTTTTCAGGAATATTTGGATATGAAAAATCTATCCGCTCGATGGGTGCCGCGAGTACTCACACTGAGCCATAACTGCAACCTTTTGACAACTTCAAGGGATTGCTTGGAGATGTTCAACCGCAAGCTGAAGGAGTCCTTCCCGTATTCAATATCACAATACACCAGAAACCTAGGAATGGTTTAAGC
The DNA here is from genome assembly GCA_963931995.1 of Phaonia tiefii. Taxonomy (NCBI): domain Eukaryota; kingdom Metazoa; phylum Arthropoda; class Insecta; order Diptera; family Muscidae; genus Phaonia; species Phaonia tiefii. The sequence continues at coordinate 92,812,073 of OZ008367.1, forward strand.
AGTAGCGAAATATCATTGTATATAGAGATATAGAATGGTCTGGAGCTTGAATAAATAAAATGAAAAATTATCAGTAAAGTGAAAATTTAATTGAAAAATTGGGAAGAACAACTGATTTTTTAGAAGGTTTTATTTCCAGTTACGACCTTGAACAAAGCTAAGAATGGCATTGCCGTTTTCAAGGCAAAGTGTATTCTCTAGTTCAAAATCCATTGCCAAGAAGGTATATTTTCAATGAAAACTCGTGATTAAATATCGCAGTTTCGTAAAAAATTAATCATTTCTACCTAATTTTTGTGTTATGGAGAGCTTGATGCAAAAATACGTGTTTTATATAGTCGCTATTAGTGCTTACTTATATCTCACGGCGCGATAATCGCTGACTTTAGTTTTAAGTAAAATAGGGCATAATCCAAATGCTTTATTACAAACTGACTTATTTCCTGTACTTTACACAAGAAGGGCCCAATTTTTTTTTTATTTTTGCCAATAAATACAAATAAGTTTGAATACAATATTTAAGCGGATAAGAATATTACATCAATATACTATAACACTGGAGACATTACAACAAATAATTTATTGTAAACAGGTCTTAAAGGTTCTTTTTACGCTTGTAGGTGCTGACTTATGGGTCATCAAAGTTACAATTTGTGGAAAAATCTATTCTATGGTATCTAAAAAAAATTATTTTTTACCAACTTTACATTTCTTTTAGTTCTTTTTTAAGGTTTTTTTAGCCTCAAAGGAACAACAGATGTCATAAACATATTTCCGTCCGGTATTGTAGCGTTATCGAAAGATATCCTTTGCTTGTAAACTCTCGTGTCGGAGTAAGATTTGTGCGTACCTGTAGGCACCATAAGTCAATACTGTTCTGTGAATGCATGCATAACTATTTGTACGCCAAAGTAATTGAAGTCCAAGGTGGAAGAAGGTGTTAACTCATCTTTTTTTCAAAAACAATATTTTCCTTCTTTTAATGTTTCCAAAGTATGTGATTTCAAAAAAATTTCAAATTTGACTTTAATAATTTAAATAATATATGTTGACTTTTTTTCTCATCTAAAACAAAATCAGATACTATGGAAACATTAAAAGAAGGAAAATATTGTTTTTGAAAAAAAAAGTGAGTTAACATCTTCTTCCACCAGGGGCTTCAATTTTTAAGTGCTAATTTCAATGAGTAGCTTTTTTTGCATTCTGTGTCTGTAACAGAATATTGGGAGCAGACTTTGGCAGAGGCTCTCAGGTAAGCAACCGACCTAAAATATAATTTCAAACTATTAAATCAAACTAATTGTCAGTCAAAGCATTATAGAGTGAAAAATATAAATCATATATGTACCTTGAAAAAAAGATAACGTAGCAATCAATGGGTTTCCACGGACATAATCTTGAATATGCGAAGGATAACACCATGTCTCTTTTACCTTTTGTTTAGCTCTAGAAGCCAAAGCGGCGCCAAAAGCCAGATAAAACCTTTTGAATTATGTAAAGGAAGAAGCAATGAACATATTTTGAAAATATGGCAAATATATTTTTTTTTCCGTCAAAGTTGAAAAATAGAAAAAAAAAAAATGGATAGTTTTTAAATAATGATTTACCTCCAGAAACACAAAGCAAACAGCACATTTTCATTATTATTATTATACATTTAATAAATACATCAATCAATAGAACCAAAAAAAGAAATACCTAGTTTTCGTGATATTACACCTGAAATCGGAACAAATTGGTGTGTTTTTTGAAAACCGAAAATCGATCAACTTTGAACGGCTATATCTTCTAAACTAAAAATCTGATAATATTAACAGTATCATATTTGAAATCGCCATAAGATGGGTTTATTCAAAATTTTGCAGGCGCACATGACGATTATGATTTTTGCAACCTCGATTGTTCTACGGGAGCTACTGTGCGTTGTTGAAGCCCCATGTTGGCAACATTTGTTAAAATACAAAAATTTTCAAACGAGTTCAAAATATTTGTTCAGAGATAGTTTGATTTTTTGGGAATTTTATGAATAGTTTTCTAAATTGAATGAAATTTAACATTGGACAGGTTCGAACAACTCAAATAAATATTGAATTTTTTATATTAACGTCTCTGTGTTTTGAAATTAATAGTTCTTTCCGACCAATTAAACAATTTGTCTGTTTAATTGGTCGGAAAGAACTATTAATTTCAAATAAATATTGTTTTTCAAATGGTTCCTATCATTGAATTTAGAATTCTCGATACATATAGTTTGATCCATGCATACACAGAAACATTCCGAGCAACTGCTGCCGAGGGGTTGTGACTAGATCGTGAAAACATTTTATCTACGCAGTTTAAAATCGCTTAACGGCCTACACAAAAGTTAGAAAAATTAGGGAAGAGAGGGCAACGAACACTTACCAAATGACAGTATGTCTATAATTTTATTGTCTATAATTTTATTTTCCCCCGTGCCTTGCTGAGAGGGCGGAAAATGCAACATTTTTGCACATTTGAGCGCAATATTCTCAGAAAAGGAAACAAAAAATTTAGGGCAAAGGGCAGACACACAATGTTGCATTGTTCTCTAAAACAAAACCGCCATAAGACTTATGATAACTTTCGTAGATCATTTTATTTGCCATAATAAGTAATTTATCCTCCAAGCGAAGTTCTATGAAATATAACTCATTTCTTGGCATAAATAAGCAATACTGACAGTTAGTTGGTTACATTTAGGAAGGGGTTTCCAATAGGTACCGATAGATGTTAAAATGTAATAAAACAAGTTGCGTGAGAGATATCAACGAAATTTTTATTTTATAACATTATGTGTTCAATATTGCGGATTTAAAGCCGTTTATTTGAACATGTTTTCAAATTTTGAAACCGGTATATAAAACCGAGTCGCTCAAGTCGTTAAAACCGGGTGTGGAAACCAGTTCCGAAAACCGGTTATTGTAATAACTCATCAAACGCGATATTTGTGAACTGGTTGAAGAAAATGAATTTCGTGTCTCACACATGTTTTGATTAATTAATGATTTAGCAACCATATTCGGCCCTCTTGAAGCTTTTCTTTCATGGTACACTATTTTTACCTAACAACTTACATGGAAACCGGTTAGAAAGTCTGACATTTTGTAACATATTAAAAGCGTACAGTGTTCAGCTAAATGTCCGTTGCAGTTAGAGTGATGTTCTAGTTCATCTAAATACATTTTTTGGAAAAAATTTTAAAAATATGAAATTTACTGTAAATTAAACTCGTAGGATTTTTGCAAACTTTCTCCATTTAATCACCTAGATAGGCTCAATCAATTCCAAGAATATATTCGGGAATTAAATAAACATTGACAATTTCCTTGATCATTGAAAAAAACACTGGCAATATTCCAAAATCCGAAACTTTGATCAATTTCCTGGGGTAGGTTTTTGTGAGCAAATTAACAAAGAATACGTTTTTTATATTTATTGATGTGTTGACATCTATAGGCATGGGTATAGGGTAATTTTAAGTATTAATATTATTCAAATGAACGCTGTTTTTTATTTTGCAATGTAACATTTACTAATGTGTTCATATAAATCGAACCGGTACCGTGTAACAAAAAGTTGTTAACACATCGCCCGTGAGTTTGAACACTCATTGTGTTTTTTGTAGCATTTCTCATACAATTTACAACAATTGTCTTAATTCAACAGTAGAAATACTGTAAACAAGGAATGCGAATGAGAATAAAGATACAGATCAAAAAACCCTCGAGTTCTCGGTTCGTGCATGATCGTTCCTACTCTCGCCATGTAAACTGGAAAGTCATTCGCGAAAGTCATGGATGGAACTCATAATCTAAATGCAATCTGACTCCTTTGATCCACATATGAAATCCTATGATTATAAATATATAGCCAGTTACATACTTATACATAAAAAACATATTTTCCTATATCTCATGGAAGAACTGGATTTTTCAGTTCGAACGGTTTTCGAAAAGCTTTTTCGTGGATAACTGCTGAATAGTGTCAAAGTCACTGGTGGCCGTCGCCGAAAGACATTTCAGATAGTCTGTGCGAAAATGTAATCCGTGTTCTGAAGCACAAGAGTCGCGCACGCTAACCGTTCCACCATCGACGGTCAGCCATTTGCTACTGCCACTTTAAAGCGATAAAGTGCTAACCAATATATATTTAGCACTTTTTTTCCTCCAATAAACACAACACTGGTTGTCTGCACGCCAGCTAAACATACAGACCCAGTGACACACTAGTCAATAAAGCGCCTTGACAGTGCAATGAACATAATAATGACGGTAGCGTATAAACAATTTACATTTATGGCCAATATTTCTTGTAACTCATACGACCGGCTGTGTTTTGGGTAAACACTTGTAAAGTGTGAGCGAATTACTGAGAGAAAGAAATGAAGTGTGAGAGATTTACACACGAGAGCGTAATGTTTTGATTTTGCTTTTACTTTCGCCTGCATGTAGGAGTGTTAACGTTAACAGTAGAAATTATTACATTTGAGAAACAAAAAATCAAAACAATTGTTTGACTGTTGTTTGTTTGTCAAGTCGCCCCCAACACCAGCCACTATGTTAAAGATTTATGTGGAACGAGTGCGCTCACATTTGCATCACTCGTGTTGAAACATACGAAGCGGGCGCCATACAACATCATTGGTGAAATATACATTTTACACTGGTCTGCCGGGTGAAGGGGAGGGGGGGGGGGGTGGGTTGTGGTGGTGTTTGGTCTTTAATGTTTTCTCAAATGCACGATTTACTGTTACTACTACTGTTGCCGCTGTTAACACTACAGATGCTAGTGCTTCTGTTGTTTGCTTGATTCTCGTTTGTGTGTAGCGCCAGCCACAGTGAAAGGTTCCAGTTAAATTTCTACCGTGCGCGCGTGAGGAAATACAATTGTAAAGCGGATATGTCGAAGTCGTTTTGAAATTTGTGTTTTTTTTTTACTGTATTGTGGTCTACTTTTTATGTTTACTCCCCCCTTTTGCATTGAAGATGATGAATATGTGAGAGAAAAAAGGGGTTCGTTCGGTCGTTCTTGTGCAAAATGTTAACTTGAGCTACTGGGCAAAGTTGGCGATGTTAAAGTGAAAGTAAAATAAAGTTCACGGGTATTTCATCTACATGTAACCACGGTTGGCAACGGAAGTTAAAGATTTATTTTGTTAAATAAAAAAAATGGAATATTTTTAAAAAGAGAATTCGCAGGAAAAAAAAAAATAAATTAAAGAAAAAATAAATAAATAAATATTTGAAATGCTGGAATATCGATTTTGGGGGTGTTACCCGAAATGCTTGTTAAATGTAAATGATAAAAAAGTAGTCATGAAGTTAAAGGAAACAACCAAACCATACATTAACCCCAAAATATATTGAAACAAATTTGTTAATATCAATAAATGATAAGTGATTTTTAAAAATAACAAAATTTATCAACTACAATCAAAACTAAATGAACGGCTACAAGGGCTGGTTATTATCAAGCAGCAGCGGAAAGTAATTGGTAGCCTCTCCATGTTAAATATAATTAAAATAACAACAATAAAAAAACACCAATGTCATTATTAATTAGTGATATCATTATAATAAAGAAAAACACAATATGAAAACAGAAACATAAAATGTTATTTCCAAACGGGGTTTCTTAGGCACAAATCACAGGCAAATTACAACGAGAATAATGCAAGTAATTTTTCTCAAACTCAGTTAAATACATGACCCACCTTCAGATGAAAAATATAATGTACAAATATTTAACACAAATATAATAAACCAATTAAACATATAAAATATCTATTGTCAACCTTAAATGTGTAACAAATAAATAATAATAAAAAGTATGATTTGTTAGACAAATAAAAATCTTAATTTCTTTTGCCTCAACGTACATAGAGTGTTTGCGACGAGTGTGTGTGTGTGTGATTCTTTCAAGTTACAAAAAAACGTGTCATCACATATGAAAAAATCATTTATAATATTTAGTGTCCGTGATTTGCATAGAGTGAGCGGCTAATTTGCAGTTCGGCAGACACTCACCTATACCTTCAGTGTGCGACAGTGGTGACAAACACCCCTCACTCAACAATATAAAATCTCGCTAGCGTCATATACTGTCCCGTTTCTACCCCGCCTATATCATTAAGCTAGTAAACATCTGTTTTGTAGCAGCAGAGCCTAAAATCCAAAACAACGTCTAACTATTTCCACAGACACAACATTTTACCCTCCTCTGCCTTATCTATTGGACGTCATAATCCTATGCCATCCCATCAGCTACAATCATCGGAAGCTGTGTGTTCTTTATTGTTGTTGTTTGGTTATTAGCTTTTAATATAAGCTGATGGCATTGTTGTTGCTTTGGAATGTCAACACTGGGCACAAGCATCATAGTAATATAAATGTCTAACTAGCATGTAGAGAGGTAAGTGAAATAATAATGACAATATGTAGCAAAACATAGACGGAATGAAAACCGAACTAGTTAGTTGTAACAATAGTATATTGGTAATAGTCTGCTACCACGTGATTGAATAATTTTCATAAACAAGAACGTGAATTAATGATGTTACAGATATAAAGGAGTTAACACGGGGGTATTTCTTCTTAAATTGCAATTGATTTAAGAAACTGATGGAAAATCTGAGAAATTTCAACAACAGTTTAAGAAGTGAACTCTATAATTCATTTTAAATTTGTGTAAGCAATTGCTGATTATTCAGATCTACCAAAATTAGATTTTTTTTCATTTATCTAGATTGAGTTTAAATCCAGAGTAAGGAGAGCCCTTTCGTTTTCGATTCACTCTAAAAATATAAATCGGTAAAGGAATTTAATTTTATATTCTGTAAAGATTTAAATAGTTTAAATTCCCGAGTTTTATTTTTATCTCAGAAGCCGAATTTTAATTTTCATATAATTTCATGTAATATTTCATATAATGTAAGTTTTTTTCATATGACAAGAAAATTTCTTCAATTGTTTAATTTCTTGTTATTGGCTGTTTTTTCAAATGACAAGAAAAAAAATTGTGTTTATCAATTCAACATTTTTAAACGTTTTGTTTATTTGAATGGCTCCGAACGAATCAAGTATAAAAAAATAAAACTTCGACGCGGAGTTTAATTTTTATTTTACTGGGACTAAGAGCTTTATAGTGAAGAGGATCCGAATTTTTCGACTCCCGTGTGGGGGTTTTTTTAATTTGGTTATACATAAGAATCAGCTGCGACAAAAATCGACTGGAATGTTGTGGAAGGTGCAGAAGATAACAAACGTCTATCAGAAAGAGCAGAATTATAAAAAGACTAAAAAATCGGATGGAACAGTGGGGAATGTACCCATGTTAAGTAACTAGTATATTTGGTGACAAAACTATGAATAACGAGACCATTAGTATGGAATGATTGGGTCTAGAGGTCGACTAATAATTTGAATATAAGTTTAAATAAACCTACTAAAGAAAAAAAAAATTACATGAGGTGTCAGGGGACACCCGGTTGGGACGAAGTACCTTTCGCTATATATATATTATGTACTAGCTAGTTCCAACACGCCTAAGGCGCCTGTTGAAAAATACTGTAATTTAAATGGATCTTTAAGAAAATATACTTTTTGTAAAATGATAACAATTTTTTCAGAAATTGTTTATTTATTGAATGTATTTTTTAAAAAAATATATTTTGAGGTTCCTTTTGTAAGAATATTTATTATATTTTCCCGAAAAGGTCCATTCTTTAATGAGAGGTAATTCTTTTATTAAAAGCTAATGGTTTTTTGTAAGAAAAAGCCTAAGAGTATGAATTTTTATTACAAAGAAATACTTTTTTAAGAACAGGTACTTTTTAAAGAAGTGGTACTCTTTTTAGGAAAAGGTTATTTTTTTGAGAAAATTTACTTATTTTCAGGAAGGCTAATTATCTCAAGAAAAGAAAAAGTATTATTTTATTTTTAAGAAAAGGTACTTTTAAGAAAAGGAATTTTTGTAAGAAAAGGAATTTTTGTAAGAAAAGGTAGGGGAAGGGGAGGTACAATTTTAAGATTAGGTACTTATCTCAAGAAAAGTTGTATTGTTTTACAAAACAGGTACTCTTTAAAGAAAAGGTAGTTTTTTAAGAAAATTCAATTTGGTGTCAGATAGTTAGATAATGTACTTTTTTAAGAAAAGGTACTATTTAAAAATTTTCTTTTTTTAAGAAATTTTTGTTTCTTAACTCCATTCACTTTGGCATTTCTAACTTTACTTTTTATTCTGTTCAAAGCTATAATATGTAATAAACAGGCTCCATCTAGGGAACTTCCCATTTAACAAGAAATTTCTCCCCATATGTTAGTCTAGACACAAACCAAACCAAAAGTACCAGTGTAAGAGTAAGTGTGCTGTCAAAGGCAATTCCATGCTCCGGGTTGTACTTCATGGATTTGCCAGTCTTGCACTTTGGCTTTTCTAAATTTACTTTATATTGGGTTCAAAAATACAATATGTAATAAACAGGCACCACCTAGAAAACTTCCCTTGAAACCAAACCAAAAGTACCCAATTAGTTGATAATAATGGGTTGTAGCATAATAGTGTTAAAAAAGTTGTTTAAAATTTTTTCATTTAGCCCCCAACCCGCAACGTGCGATATGGAACTTCGTTCCAATAAATATTTTCCCGTTACATACCATGAAGGGATTAGGGAGAGCTTCTCACAAACCAGTGAGCTGTGTGTGTTCTAGTTTTACACTCACTGATTGGGACCTACAATTTTACACCGGTTCCGAACGGTATTTTGAGAAGGTTTTTCATGGCTAAGTACTCGATAGTGCCGCCGTCACTAAGCGAGGTGACCGCCGTCGAAAGAAATTTGAGGTGGTTAGAGCAGGGAGCGAACCCACATTCTCATGCACAAGAGCCCAACACACTACCATTGCACCATCGACAGCCGCAAAGCTACCAAAGGCAGACAAAAGTTTACTTTGGACAATGAATGGAGGTATATTCATTGTTTCGTCATTTACGAAAAAAAGTTAAACTTCAAAATGCACAAATCGTTTGGAATGTGTAAAAATAGTGTCTGTGGGTAAAAAGCTGAATAAATTGGTAAAAAATTGTACAACTTGCATTAACGGCAAAAAAAATTTAGAAATGATTATAAATTTATTAAAAATAATGTGTGTGGCTAAAAAGCTGTAGAAGGGTAATGAAAGGGTATAATTCAAAATCTGACGAAAATCGTTTGGAATGTTTTGGAATATCGTCGTTCGGAAGTTATCTTCACGTATATCACAAAATCAAACAAAATGATATAAGACTATTTCCTGGGATACACTTTTTAGATCTATCCATCTGTTTAATCCCCACGTCCCAATCTCTTATGGTTTCTGAGATATTATGGAGTCATTTTTTTGTATATCCACTTTGAACGATTATTGTGGATATACGATAAAAAATATATGAAAATTTTTAATAAAAAAAAATTAGGTTATCTTCACGTATGTGAAAAAAATATTTGACAGATGTAAATAAAAAAGATGTTATCATCCTATTACTAAATGCATTTTGTCTGCGTTCTGTATCTCAAAAGTAATTCCGAATAAAGTCTATAACATTACAAAAAAGTAACAAAAAAAAATTGCATACATTATCGCTACACCCTAATGTAGAGTGCATATACGTGAAGATAATTTCGGATGAAAAAAATTAATGCGGTTTTTCAGCTTATGTTCACGTATGTGCCATAAACAAAAAAATATTTCCCAAAAGGTGGCGTATACAACAAAATGTGAAATTTTTTTAGCCATAACTCGGAAAATTTCATTAAATACTTTGGATATTTTTACTCCAATCGATGTAGAATTTTAGGCACTATTACTGACAAAAATATTGGACCACTTTTTTCACACCAATTTTTTTATACAAATTGTTGAAGCTTTAGAGTCAATTTCCCAAAAAAAAAAATTTGGAGATGCGTGAAGATAACTTCGGAGCGACGATATGTTAAATATAGTGTACATAAAACTTGAAAGTGCAAAAAAAAATTGGAATGATTGGGAATGTGTTAATAAGAGTGACTGCGGTTAACCATAGATAGAATGTGTAAAAATTGAAACAATGAAAAAATCAGTTTGTAGTGATTGGGAATTTATTCAAATTTTATTTATTTATTAGTGTAGTGTCTAAACAATGGTTAAACTTCAAAAAGAGTCAAATTAGGTAAAAGGCCAAAAAGCAAACAAAAAAAAAAAATGACATGATTTGAATTTGTTAAAAATTGTGTTTGTACGAAAAAGAGCAAAATATGAATATGCGAGAAGTCTTCTTCATAAAAATTATATGTTTGCCGTCGGTGGTGCAATGTTTAGTGTGCACGCCTCTTGTACATGAGATCCTGAGTTCGAACCCTGCTCTGACCACCTTAAAAAAAATTTCTTTCGGCGGCGGTCACCTCGCATTGTGATGGCGACACTATCGAGTATATAGCCATGAAAAAGCTTCTCAAAATACGGTTCGGAATCGGTGTAAAACTGTAAGTCCTAATCAGTGAGTGAAACCGGGAAAGCGCACAACTCAATGATTGTGAGAAGCTCTCCCCTGTCCCGTCATGAGATGTAATGGGAAACTATTTATTTTTTTTTATTTAAAATGGGTCAAAAATGGGTGAAATGTAGAAATGTGGGAAAATCATTTGGAACGTGTTAAAAATAGAATATGTGGATAAAAAAAGGATAAAATGTCAAAAAGCCGTAAAATATCAAAATGCAAGATAAATCGTTTGGAAAGATTGGGAATGTGTTAATAATAGTGTACATAGATAAAATGGATGATTGAAAAAGGAACAAAATTGGTTAAACTCCAAAAACCGAGAAATTCGGGTTAGAATGGTTTATAAATTTTTAAAAATAGGGCAAAATATACATAAAATCAGTAACTACGTTTTAAATTTCAACTGACGAATTTTAAATTCTAATTGATGTCTTTAAATTTCAATTGATGTCTTTTAATTTTCAATTGCGGTATTTCAAATTTCAATTAGAGTGTTTTAAATTTCAATTGATGTCTTTAACATTTCTATTGAAGTATTTCGTATTTCAATTGAAGTGTAAAAATTTCAACTGATGTTTTCTAATTTTTAATTGATATCGTGTTAATTTCAATTGATGCATTTCAAATATCAGCCGGTAGTTTAAATTTCAACACATGTCTGTGAAATTTCAATTGATGTTTTTCAAATTTCAGGTATAATTTTCAAATTTCAATAAACAGTTTTCTAAATTAAATTTATGTTTTTAAATTTCAATTGGAAGCGGCGTTGAATTGGAAAACAAATGATTTTAAACAAGGCTTAGTGGTAGGTGGTAATTAAATTAGTATCTTAAGTTTTCAATGGTACAGGTATCCTGAAGAAACGGTCATCTAATTAATTAACCTCATGTATGATTTACGGCTTATTTGTTATGTTCTAATGTCTAATCAACATTTGTTTGATTGCATTTAAAAAAATTTTTTTATTACACAATTACGAATGCGAAATGTTAGTAAATATTACAAGTTTCTAACAAATTTAAATATTTTTCCAAATTAATTAGATTCAACATGCATTTTCGTATTGAGTAACAGTTTTTCAATTACAAAAATTTACACTTGAGAAGAATGGGTGGTAATAACATAAATCAAAAATATCCTACAAATTTCTAGTGAAAAAGGGGACCCGTCGTTGTGTGCAACCTAAAATCAGCTAATTAGGTACAAAATTAAAATTTTTGAAACTGAGTTGGTTCATGCCCGAATAGAAACAATGTGTTGAATTTTGTTTTCATTGAATTTTTCTATATATTTGTAAATTGCACACAGGTAAGCATACATACACTGAAACAAAAGTTAGATAAAAATAGCAAATAGCCTTTGCTACTTCTCAGCAGACAATTTTGCCCTATTATTACTGTTATAATAATAAAATGTTTGCAGTTTTAATTAGCATACGTTCAGCTAAAAGTTTTGCAGTTTGTTATTAATATCTGCTGTAATGTAAAAATTAAATTGAAAACATTTAAATAGGAATTAGAGGTTGTAACTGTATAAAATTGCGTCTGCCTTTGTTGCACTGCTATGACTTTCACATTGTCATAAAAATTGCAAATTTCCTAATTAATTATTGTCTCTCTATTTGTTTCGTTGTGTGAGAATTGTCATGAATATAAAACAACGTGCACTAAGATGCCGTACCAAAATATGTGCATGTTGTTTTAGCAGACATAAATGTTTTACAATTTCCAGCAGGTAAAGTCACCAATTTCTATAGCCCTTTTTTCCTGTTGTTACTAACAAAAAAAATCCCATAAATTTGTATATAGTAGATTGACAAGCCAGTGGAGAATTTATTGCTAAAAAATTAAGAGTATTCAAAGTTGTTCAATAATGTAGAAAAACAACTTCCCAACAAAGATGTTAACAAGTGGCTTCAAATAGTTTTATTAAACGGCATCACCTCAATATAAAAAGGATTATTTTGTTAACACAAATTTGTATAATCGAAATTGTTACAGCGACATAAAATATTAAGAAGAGTCTTTACCCAAAATATTTTCTACTTAAATAATAAACGAATTTCATTACATTTTTTATGCAAATATAATTTTTCTTCATGTAATAAAAATTTTGCTAAACCTAATGGTCTTCTTTTTTATTAAATATTTATTCCAAACATTTTATTGCGTGTCTGTCTTAAAGCGGTTGACATTAGCTGTATGACAGTCCGTTTGTTGTTTCTGTGTGTACTGTTACTTACGTACATTATGTTTATTTACTTGATTTATTTCCTCAAGTTACAGTTTTTCTTTGTGAAGGTGCTTTACACTTTGATAGATCTCAAATACAATTTTGTTGGCGTCTTATCGCAATTCGTATGTTTGCTTTTATTTTTCTTATCACTCTGGCCCTGCTGATAAAACAAATACACCCGTAGGCGAACTGACATGAATCGAATTTATATGCTGGGTCTAACTAATGACGTAGTGAATTGTCATAAGACAACAATATATGAATGAGAATTCTTATTAAGTATGAGTGGACATATTAACATTAATACCGAATTAATTAAATACACACGTGCATATCTTTTGAGTGCTCTTGAGATATAAGATAGCACAGGAAGTGGTTATACCTAATTTCAAATGCTAATATAATCGATTGAAGATGAAATGATAAATCAGAAAATTTCATATAGTATGTATTAGAAACATGTGGTTATACCTATAGTATAAACATGTGGTATAAGTATTAACACAAGTTTGAAAAACCAAAATTTTAAGAAGAACCGATAAAAAATATTTTCTTTTTGTATTACATGAATTGGAAATGGCGTTCTCTTATCGAACTAAAAATCGGTGTTTGTAATGGAAAATTTTTTTTTAACAACTTCTTAAAATCAATAAAAGTCGACGTAGTCAGTTATTGCAGAAATGCATTAGAACGTGAATGTATGCAAATATGTTTGCTTGAGAGGTCGCATTAAAAACACGGTGGGTCTTTCCTTTTATACACTTTATTTCTAAATTATTGTATCGCGCGACTATTGTGGGCCTATCAATAATGATACATTGTAATTTCTTTATTTTCATTCGCATATATGGGGTTGCAATTTATATTTCAAATCCTGCCAATACTAGTGTTTACAGACGCAAACTGGAACTTCCATTGGAAAGTTGGGCATTTTTTTTAGCATAAACATACATAGAATGTTTTCACTTGCGAGTACTATGTGTTGAATTTAAAAGGTTGAAAAAGGTGTTGTGTTGTATTTACAGTGTGTTGAAAAATTCATCTCGGTCAAAAAATGGATTTGACCCGTAAACATTTTCGTGCGATGAGAAAGAAGGAATCCAAGATTTCACAAAACCCCAAAGAAAGAAATCGCACGGCGTTGCATCGCATGATCCTGGTTGCCAGTTGACATAAGAATTACTTGAGATAATTTGTTCTGGAAATCGTTGCCGCAATAAATCGACTGTTTCATACGCGGTCTGGCAGGTGGCACCGTCTTGCTGAAACCACACGTCGTCCGGCTCCAGGCAGTCCAGTTGAGGCCACAAGAACTCCGTTATCATGTTCCTATAACGAATGCCGGTCACTGCAATTTCGGCCTCATGTTCAAAATAGTAAGGCCCAATCACGCCGCCTGACCAAAATCCGCACCAGACAGTTGCTCGTTGTGGGTGCATTTGTTTCTCAAAAATTAAAAAAAAAAAAAATGGTTTCCCATTACATCCCATGGAGGGACTGGGGAGAACTTCTCACAATCACTGAGCTGTGCGCTTTCCAATTTTCACTCACTGATTGGGACCTACAGTTTTACACCGATTCCGAACGGTAATTTGAGAAGCTTTTTCATGGCTAGATACTCGATAGTGTCGCCGTCACTATGCGAGGTGACCGCCGCCGAAAGAAATTTTTTTTTGAAGGTGGTCAGAGCCGGGTTCGAACCCAGGATCTCATGTACAAGAGCCGCACACACTAACCATTGCACCAAAATTGCTTGAGGATTTTTAGAGCCCCAAATTCGAAAATTATGTGTAGTCCCGAAGCCATCCAAATGGATATGCGTTCATCGGAGAAGATAACTTTTTTTTGAAGCATTGGCATTGACTTCACTTTGCTTCATTACCCATTGAACGAATTGCCGGCGCTTTCCATGGTCTGAGAGTTTGAGCTACTGAGTAAACTGAATTTTGTACACATGAGGGTGGAGGTCTTTTGTCAAAATTCGCTGCGTAGGGCTCCGAGAAATTTGAAGTTGTTGAGAACGATGCGGAATTGATGTTTGCTGGTTTTCGGCGACACTCTCGTTTTCAGCAGCAATGCTTTCCAGAGACCGACCGGTACATTGATGCACAGGTGTCTTACTGTCCATAACCACCCAGTTTCTCCAAATTTTTTGACCACTCTTCGAAGGGTTGACACATTAGATGCACTTTTTCGACTGACAATTGTTGGACTTTTGCGAGCGGTCTCAACATAACTTTCCACAGTTTTGTTATAAGTTTTCACAATTATAAAGCGTTGTTTTATCATAAATCACTCCATTTTTAATAATTTGAATAAACATATGTGACAGCTGCCAAATTTCGGAGTTGCCACTTCCACAAAAAAATAAATGAGACTAACAGCCTGTTTTTGTAACTATCTTCAAACAGCAGGCGTGCAATTGCTAGACAAGCAATCAGGTTTTCAATTGAGTTCATTGTTGCTTTTCGCTTGGGCATAAAAGCTCTTTTTCTTGGTTGTGTTCCTGTCAAAGAACAATATTACCTTCATGTTTTTATTGGCATTTCTTAAAGCTTTTTCATACAAATATATGCTAAACGGGGGCAACCCTAGCCATCAGCTGTAAAATCAACAACAGCTGATTGTAGGTATTAAAAAATAAATAAACAATCGAAAATAAACACAATTGTTTGCTTTTTTTACCAATTTAAAATGATTTCCTCCGTTGCTCTCGGTTTTCCTATTAAAACTACGGAAAATGATGATAGAGAAAGTCGCCTAAGCCGTAGGATTTTGCGTGATTCAACCAATGTGTTTGAGATTCTAGAAAACCAGTAAGTATATCAGTATAATTTGCTTTTATAAATTAATGAAGTTATGTTTTGTAGATTTATTGCAAACTTCCTTGTTAACAAGGAAGTATTTTCGAATCTGTTAGAAGATTTGGGACCGAGTGGCTAGTTGTGGGAACTCGTCCATCGAGTCTACCAAGGCACGAAACTGGATAGAGTTGGTCTTTTTTACTCTGATAAGTACAATTGTTATTATCAATATATGCAGTTTCGTTTCAATGTTAAAAATACTTAAATTTTTTTTGTCAAACAATCCATTTTTATTTATTTATTGAAATGAAAACACATCAATATAACCCACACGAACAATTTTTTACGATTGTCTATTTTGACATTTAACATTGTACGTTGTTGACTTATGTGAACCTACATTTTGACGATAATTAAAAGCTTTTGTGTTTGCACTCAAAAAAAAGTTTACAAAAACCAAAAATGAAATTCATTTGGCTCTAGACGTGCGATGAGAGAAAAAACAAGTTACAAAAACAGGCCGTAAATTTAAAAAGTGCAATCTTAATATATTTTCAATAAAACCAGAAGTCAAAGTCAACTTTTCTAGCATATCAGCTGTGACCAGTTTCATCTAGATCGGTCCAGCAATTTAAAATTGGTTGAATTATTTCCATTTTTTTTGATAAATGCCCCACTTTGTGTTGCCCTTAACTTTGATTAATACTTAAAAATAGGTGTTTGAATCTAGGGGAATTGAACCTGTGTCGATTGGTAGTTTCCGGTTTCAAGCCAGATGTGCTACCACCATGACACGTTTTCGATTTCGGATAAATATAATATTCATTTGCTGCAAATGAATTCCCCGAATGTGGTTTAGTGGTTCAAAATAGAATTTGCGGAGAACGAAATTTTTCTTTGCATACAAAAATTCACATTTCGGGTACAAGCGTCTAAAACTCGAGAACCGCTGGACAGACTGAGCTTGGGCAGGAAGGTTTCTCTTAAGCTTAATTCCGATATTTGGCACTGTAGTCTGCGTGGGACGGGGCGTGGCAAAAGTGTCTTCTGGAGGTAAAAGGCTGAATATATGGTTTGGTATATACTACGTGTGTTATTACAAACAATATTTCCGGGTAATATTCCCGGGTAAATTACCCGGGTGTGGTATATATGTATGTATGTGATCTGGTCTATGGAAAGGTACCTACGAAAAATTGCTTGTTGTTTTTTGACCTAATTTTATAGAAAATGTAACGGTCCTTTCAATGCAACAAACCGCAGGCTCCAAACTTCATTTATTTTACTAAAAATTTCAAGTGAAGTTAGAAAGAAATTTTGGTGCTCAACTATAAACTTTTTGGGGGAATTTTACTGGAATAAACTACGAAAATATTACTTTTTTAAGCAAAACTTTTTTAAGCAAATTTGCTGAGAGGTAGAAAGCTAAGGGCAACAAGGAAAACCAAGAAGTCTTACACGCTGAAAACTATCGGCCCAGCAACATATTGCAGGAACCATGTACATCGTGGCAAGCATTGTTTTCGTGAATTGAAGATCTGCCACTTTTTGTTTTTTTGTTGTCTGTCACGGTTTTGTTTTCAGTAATTTTCACCAAATATAGCCACATTTGGGTCACAAATATATATGTTATGACCTAGTAATCAGTATGTTATATGGAACATGTTATATTAAATAGCAATCTCAATGTGGTTGGATACAAGTATAGTATATTTGCGATAAGTCACATATACGTTATATTTGCATCCAAACAACAAAAAATACCAATTTTTCAGCGTGTACCGGAAACACGACAGCAACGAGCGAACGCGACTCGCAATATTTAACAGAAGTTTTCTTGAAAAGTTGTTTTCTGACCATAGGTACCTTTCCATAGACCAGGTCACATATTTGAAAACAAATTTTAACTAGTGATATATCCAAGTTCTACTTCTGACTGTCTTAAAATTGTCACAATTACAATAAACTGATTTGTTAGCTCAAAAAATATTAAAAACTTCTAAAAAAACCATTTCATTTTTTGATATGACATATTTTTTTTTAATTTGAACCACTGTGCCGTCGAATGCATTAATTTTGTTAGAGAGGCGACAAATGGTACCATTTGTTCAGTAACTTCTAAAATATTTGTAATCTGATTTCCGCGTTGTTTACTTCCTCAACATGTTAAACAATCAAACTTTTGTGATTTTTTCAATGGATTTATCTATTATTAAAAGTTGTTATCTGCAATTTGTTACACTCACTATATTCAATCAATGCATTGTTGAACCGTTTACGAGCGGAGCGTTTGATAACAAACAAAAAACACATGTTAATAAATGTAGCAATTAAACCACTTCAATTATAGATATATATCTGCTTTATAACACGGTGGCAGTATAATAAAGTGATTTGGTTTTCTAGAAATTTAATCAAAAATAGAAACATTTTGTAGCATTTCTTAGGGGGGCATGAACACTACTTGTATACTTCATAAAATATTTAAATTTTTGAACGAGAAGAAGTAAATAATTTACTTTATTTTTAAATTCTTTATATTAACTTTATATTAAGAAAAAACTTTGGATTGATTTTAACCCTTTTCCCGTGATCTAATCGAGCTGAAACTTCGCAGACAAACTAATGGCGACGACAAAAATGAACTATATAAATTACAGATACATTTTCTTTGATATCAATAATACTACAGACAACTATAGAACCGGGATAAGAAATGATTTATTCGATATTAATTTGCTGAAATATTAAAGTTAGTTTGCTAATTAATTACAATTACTCAAGTAAATTATTAGGTAAGAGATGTTGCATGACAATTTTGCACAAATTTTAATAAATTTCACTACAAATGTTATTACGTAAGGGTATTATTACGATATTGATTTCTTGCTTAATTCTTTGGAATTCTGCAATATTAACTATGTCAAGTTGGAAATTTTTGAATAAGAATATATATGAATATCGTCTATGTAACCCCCCGATGGTAAGATCGTCGAGCTCATAGTTTCGACTAAATCGACTATGAAAGTTTTAGGTTGTATAAGATTGTATGCAAAATGCTAATTTAAAAATTCTCTCACACAGAACCTATAATTATTTTATACACCGGAATTAATTTATCTGAAACAACGCTTGCAAACCGATAAACTTTGAGTTGCGACGGTCTTGCGCGAAACGACCGATATGTTGGTTCGACACAATATCTATATCGTTTTGTTGGTGTGCACAGACTGCGTGACTATTAGGCATTTTTGGTCAATTCTATTTTCGATTAGGAACCAATCACTTCTATAAATGGGAAAGACCGATCAGCATCTTGTCACCGAAATAATCACGGGTCACTGTGACGTGACAGGCCTAACCAATAAACGGCATAATGAGGGAATTCTCGTATTTGTGATGATGAGGAGAACATTAAGACCATCAAACTGCTTTTCTGTCAAAGCTTAGTACTACAGCACAGGAGGATGTGCTTTGATGACATTGTGGCGAAATTCTTGTATTGCCTTCGTGATGTTGCTACTGTGCATTTCGTGCGAGGAATAAAGTGGCTCAGAGACAGAGTGGTAGATTCACTAACGACCCCACCTCACAGTGGTTCAACAACGTTTTTTAACGTTCAAAATTCAATAGCTTTTGATCGAGTAAACACTTTTAAGTTCTAAAAAACCCCGATTGTAGGCAGACAATCAGGGATTATTTGGAGATACTAAAAGTAAAAATCGTATAATCGGGGTGTTTTTGCAAATATTACAAATTTGACTACTTTTCTTATTTTTCGTTTCCAAAGAAAATAAAAGCTCAGTTTTTTTTTATCTATGTTTTTTTTAAACATATTTTGACATATTTGTTCATAAAGGGTACAACAAATTTAAATGTTGTTCATACTTTAGGTATCTGCTCTTTACGGATATTGAATATCAAAAATGATTTCATTGTTTTTTTTCGAATTTATGGAACTGTATCTCATACAGTTTTGAAGCATTTACACTCAAATTTCCTTCAATAAAAAGAACATTTTCTTGGCTTCACACGTTGACTAACTTTTGTTTATAGCTAATATAGTTTTGTTGTACTAAATATCTCAACTTTCCAACTATTTGTTATATTCATTAAATGCATCTGATCCACAAAACATAT
Organism: Phaonia tiefii; assembly: GCA_963931995.1. Taxonomy (NCBI): domain Eukaryota; kingdom Metazoa; phylum Arthropoda; class Insecta; order Diptera; family Muscidae; genus Phaonia; species Phaonia tiefii. Next base: position 92,831,788 of record OZ008367.1, read on the forward strand.
ATTGATCCAAAGTCAAAATTTGCTTCAAAATCGATATTGTTTACAAAATATTTAAAACATCCAAACTATATTAGCCGTAAACAAAATGTAGTCGTTGTGTTAAAGCTAAGAAAGTACTCTTTTTATTGAAGGCAATTTGAGTGCAATGCCTTCAAAACTATATGAGATACACGTCACTGAAGTCGAACAAAAATGATTTTGGAACGAAGTTCCTTATCGCACTTTGAAAAAAATTTAAACAACTTTTTTTAACATTATTATACTACAACCCAGTACTATCAACTATATCGGGTACTTTTGCTTTGGTTTGTGTCTAGACCAGTGATGCCCAAATTTTGAGTTACCATAACACGCTTGATGAATGGGCGTTTTCACATTAACTGACAACGACACCGACACGATACCAGCACGGCACCGACACCGGCACGATTTTTGCAAAGTGCTGACACATTATACGACACGACCCGATACCGACATGCAGTTGTTGTTTGTCGATCTTTATTAAATTTTTAATAAATTTTAATTTTTTTTAAATTTAAATTTAAATTTGATTAAATTTCATTTAAAAAATTTCGCACAACAAAACCCTCTGCAAAATACTGTTTCTGCGCTGTCGGCACACGTGTTGAATAAGTCATGTTTTAAATTTAGTTGTTTTAGATCCTCGTTATGTTTAAAGTTGTAATTTCCTTTAAGGCTGTAAGAGATCATGTTTTCTCCGGTTAGTGAAAAAAATTTAAATGTCTCGGGTGGGATTCGAACTCACATTCGCTGGACGATCGTTTCGATGTTTGTGGAGCATCATCTTCAGCAGCGTCTAGCCCGTTAAGCCACTGCGGTGTGTATTTACACAAGTCACTAACCGAAGGCATTTATTAATTGTGTTTTAGATTTTGCGTCTTCAGCCTGCGTTAATCGCTAAATTCTCTTTTGGACACCCTTCGTAAATCACGACCATTTACACTCTGCGGTCCACACATGGGTTCTTTATCATCTAATCGGCTGTTCTGCTTCTTACTTATATTCGTAATAATTAATTTTTCAAACAAGTATGTCTGATTTTCATGTTGCTGATATTTATTAATCAAAGTCTCCGCGAATTCTTGTATCTACGCATTTTATTTAATATTTTTCGATTTATTTCTATTCATATTATACAAATAATCAGAAAGTAATATACGCAAACGATGTTCTCCCTTCAAAAGCAGAAAGAGTGTGAAACAACATGGCAGAAATACGCAAGAGAGTAAAGAAAAACATCAAAAATCCTCTCAAATTCTCGTCTCGTGCGTTTTTGGTTACCCCTCTTGCTTCTTCCCACCTCTTGCCAACCGAACTCGAAAGTCGTGGGTGAAAGTCAAGGGTGAAACCCATAATCTAAAGGGTGTCTAAGTTTCTTCGTGTGGTTCCGATCGCGGGCGTTCGGTTCTTGCTTTATTTACATTTTCTCATGACAAAATGAGTAAGGTAAACTCGTTAGAACAGCTGATTTCAACATATTTCTTGCTTAGGTGTTTCTCTTATGTAAAATTCACATGCATTTTGTTTGTGTACTTTTTTGTTTACTTTTACAGTAGATACACACATGAAGAAAATTTGACAGATTATGGACACCAAACAAAAACAAAATGCCTGTGTTTGTTGTAACAATTCCTAGTGCGTTTACCTTACTTATTTTACCATGCATTTTCTCAAGGCAAATCAAATTAGTTGCTGTTCAGCATTTGTTAGAGCAGGGATTCCCCGTGTAATTGTTTAAAAATACATCAAATTGAACTTCGTTTTATTCTGCTTCACACACATGCGAAATATCTCATAATATTTGTGTGGTCATCACTGGTCTAGCCTAACATATGTAGGGAAATTTCTTATTTAATCAGAAGTTTACTAGGTGGAGCCTGTAACCAATATTTAGTATATACTATATATTGTAGTTTTGAACCCAAAATCAAAGTAAGTTTAGAAAAGCCAAGGTGAAAGAAGTTTAAAAAAAGAAAATTTTCTTAAACAAGTGCCTTTTAACAAAAAAAAGTAAATTTTTTCAAAAAAAATACCACTTATATTCTTAAACAAAGTACCTTTTCTGAAAAAAAACCTTATCTTAAATAAATACCTCTGCTTAAAAAAAAGTAAATTTACTTGCAAAAAGTAAAATTTCTTACAAAAAGAACCTTTTCTTAAAAAAGTAAATATTTTTAAAACAATTGCCTTTTCGTAAAAAACTACCTTTTCTTTAAACAGTACCTTTTTTTGCGAAACAAAATAACTTTTCTTGAGATAAGTAACTACTCTTCAAAATGTACCTATTCTTGAAAAAAGGACCAATTCTAAAAAACCCATTTTTTAAAAAAACTTTTCTTGAAAAAATACCATCTCTTCAAAAAATAAATTTTATTACAAAAATTCCTTTCCTTACATAAATTAATTTTCTTCAAAATTAAATAATACCTTTTCGTTCTTTTCGTGAGACAAGTACCCTTATGGAAATTAAGAAAATTTTCTTAAAAAAATATGCTTTTCCTAAAAAGAGTAACACTTCTACTTTGTAAAAAAAATTTCATTCTCTTATGACTTTTTATTACAGAAAGTAATTCTTATTAAAAATAGTACCTTTTAGTATTTCAGATGGTCTTTTTATTTTATCGATCCATTAAAAATAATTTTTAATAGAGAAAGTTTATAAAAGAAGAAGTGAAATTGATTATTTCGGTGGATGGTTGAGAATATAGCTATTTCGATCAGCTCCCTTGTCCACAAGTATTTAGGTATATCATCACACATTATAGGGATAGGCAATTTTCAAATTAACGAGAATTGTTTCAACAACACCTACTAGTGCGAAAACATCCAAAGCCACACTCTACCGAAATCATCAACATTCACAACTTCTTGTCTATGTAGGCATTCATTGATTATTTCAAACATTATTTTTAATGGAGAAAATGATCTTGAACCGGATTGTGATTGAAAAACTTAAACTTTCAAAGATCGATAAAATAAAAAGAACATCTGTAGGAAAAAAAATAGCTTTAGCTTTAAAACAAAAATACATTCCATAAAAAAAATTTTTCTTAAAAAAGTCTATGATTTTACAAAAAGTATCTTGCTTAAAGATCCAATTAAATCACCGTATTTTTCAACGGGCGCCTTAGGCGTGTTGGAACTAACTAGTACATAATATACAGCGAAAGGAGCTTCGTTCCGACCGGGTGTTCCCTGACACCTTGTGTTATGTTTTTATCGCTTTCCAATATACGAAGAAAGCGAATACAACGTGTCTGTAATACGAAAAAAATTTAAATACAAAAAAACGTAGAAAGAAAAGACTGATTTTTTACTTTCTTTAAAATCGAAAAATAGGAAAATTATTCAACTTTTGAATATCTAAAAAAAAATACCTAGTTATCCGATTTTTAATTCTAATATCTCCAAGTATTCCTTGACTTGTTACCTACAAAACTTAAAATGTTAACTCGACATAGAATTTTGGCTGATGCCAAATGTCTATTTATGTAATTTTTTTTAATTTTTTTATTTATTCATTACGACAAATTGTGTGGTTATATAAGTATACATATACATATACAGGGTGATTCAGGAAGTTCCGGACAAATTTCTCCAGCGTATTCCTTGGCTCATTTCATGAGGAAAAGTCCACTAGGACCATGTCCGAAAATGCAAGGGTGCGAAATGGCAGCGGGTTAAAAATGTTCGGATTGGTGGTCGGAGGGTAGTAGGGTAAAGTTGCTAACTTCTGAGTCAGTGATCGTTTTTGGGCTTGTTGGAAAGGTCTTTAAAAGGCCTTTCAGAATCAATAAAAAAAAGTCGAAAAAAAAGTCAAATCGCCAAGATACAGAGCTTTCGAGAAAAAATGGAAAACAAATTCACATAACCTCAATTTTCTCAGCCAGATAGCAGGTAACTTATGCTTTTTTTCTATTGAAAGATAGCCATACCTTTTACCTTTCCAAAATGACCTAAGCGAAGCCCAGAGGTCTTACCGTTCCAAAGTTGTGACCATTTTACTGAAATGCAAAAATGTTTGTGTTTGTTTTTGGAAGCGAAATAATAGCACACATTTATTTGTTTTTATAAATTAATACGTTTAAGATTTTATTTTATTGACATTTTCAGAATCAATAAAAAAAGTAGAAAAAAGTCAAATCGCCGAGATACAGAGCTTTCGGGAAAAAAAATTCACATAACCTCAATTTGCTCAACCAGATGGCAGGTAACTTATGTTTTATGATACTTATGTTGAAAGATAGCCATACCTCTTGCCTTTCCAAAATGACCTAAACGAAGCCCATAGGTCTTACCGTTCCAAAGTTATGACCATTTTATTGATTCTGATTGATTTTTTTTATTGATTCTGAAAGGCCTCTTAAAGACCTTTCCAACAAGTCCAAAAACAAAAAAAATCCGACCACTGGATCAGAAATTAGCAACTTTACCCTACTATCCTCCGACCACCAATCCGAGAATTTTGAACCCGCTGCCATTTCGCACCCTTGCATTTTCTGACATGGTCCTGGTGGACTTTTCTTCATGAAATGCGCCAAGGAATACGCTGGAGAAATTTGTCCGTTACTTCCTGAATCACCCACCCTGTGTATAAGTACGAAAAATCACTTAAATTTTACACGTGAAAAAATCAAATATTTTCCCATGGACCAATAGGCTTCTCTCAGTTAGTGAGCTGTCCGCTTTTCAGTTTGTAACTCCCTGATTGTCACCTACAATTTTACTACTGGTCCGAACAATTTTTTGAGAAGCTCTTCATGGATAAAACTGACGATCAAATTTATGGTAACTTCGTGCTCTGGGATCAAACTATAAGTACATGCGCCGCTTAGAAATTGCACTTCTGATTCCAATACTGGCTTACAATTTTTTTCCAGTGAGTTGTTTACGAAATAGTTGTTTAAGAAAAAGACGTTTAAGCATGCAGAAAAATTCAATTTATGCCTTTGGAATGATTTTTATTTATTTGATCTTTTTATTGGTACATTTTATTATTCAAGTATCTCTCTTTATAGAGATATAGGTTTTTCTAAAAATAAATTTTGTAAAATTCATCCTCATGATTCCCAACTATTGCAAATCTAGTCATAAATTGTTTGAAATGCTGCTTTTGAAAAATGCATCAAACTAAATGCAAACGAAAACTCATCTCAGTTAAGAATTTTCCACCATGCAAGTGTTCGAAAAATATCGCAAGCCAATACACACAAAAAACCAATTGCAAAAAACTTCTCTCCTTGTTTCTTGTTTAAAAAAAACTATATCTCTATTAATAGAGATATAGTATGGTCTTCAGCTTGAGTAATAAAATATAAAAAATGTATTGCTTTTTTAAAAGCGCCGAGTAGAATATTCTAGTGCTAGCGCGACAATATTATACATACTTGCCTTTAAGCAAGATGTACCTGCCAATTTTAAAAATTGCATCCACTATTGTGAGCCTTGGTTTGTTTACTAGATATCTCAAAAGGATATCTAGATATCTCTTTTTGTTTAATTTCAACTTCAATTTATACCAAATGTGAAATCAATTCCAATAGTTTATAACATGTATTAAATGTACTAATGATGCAAAAATTTAAACTGACATTTGATTTTTCATCACACATGTAGGTTTTGTGATATGTATGACGTATTAAAAAAGCGGCCAAAAGCCGTTGTAAAACAAATGAAAATAGTAATTGACATTTTATATGAATGGCGGATAATTGTTCCTATATGGGTGATTCCTTGGAAATAACGTTTTCGTTGTCCATCACGTTTATTTCCATGTAATTAAGGGACGGCAAATAAATAATCGCGTAATTTCAATACTTTTATGGTACACAAGATTTTCCACAACAATATTCTCACCTGCGTCGCGCTTATTCGATAGAAACATACAGAAACTAATGAAAATATCAGAACCGTGGCGTGTCCATTTCATAAAAATCAAGGTTTATACTATATTCACTCCCTCATTTCGCAGGATGGATTGATATTTTTTTATGGTCATTGAAATTGCCTAGATAGAGGATATTTTCATGTATTTACCCGAGCGTAAATCTCCTATTTAGGCCCGACTAACAAGATCTAAACTTTGTCCACGCATTTTTGCCTAATATCGTACATTTACGTTTTACCGCTGTGGCGCCATGTTGGATGGGTATAAAGGCGCCCTCGCTGTGAGAACTCGACCATTGTATATCAAATGTTATGTTTACATCAATATGGCTGACAGATTTATCCACATTGAATCGATTGGAGTGAAGTGTTTTCTTTATGAAGGGTAAGTCACAAAATTAGCAGTCAATACCATGGTACCGCTTTTTTATTGCGCAATATAATACTCGCCCTCCTAGTGACGAAATTTGTTAGATATTTAGTCATCGAAATGTGATTTTCAAAGGAAATTATCTCACGTCAATTTGGCATAGAATGAAGTCAATTTAAATATGAAATGTCAATACCGTGGATGTCAGAATCGTGGCAATTCTGAAAATTATAGTATAAAATATATTGATAAATGTTTGTTGTATTGTAGTACAATAGATGTTGGTATACACTATAGTAGTATATATAAACAAAAACTGTAAAAAAAAAAATCACATCCGAGGTATGTTAAAAACTAATAATTTCACCATCCGAAAAAACGTTATTTCCAAGGAATCACCCATATATAGAATATAAAAATACTAAATGATATAAAACATTTCATAATTGAATGTTATTTAATCATTTAAAATATATTTTTCTGCTTAAATTGTAGAATTCATTTTATTTGATTTGTTAGGATATTATATACTTGCATATACTTTATATACATTTATGTATTTTAGGGTGATTGGCTCTGTTAATATATTTAAGAGGGTAGACTAAAAGTTCCACAAAGCAAATTGTTTATGACGCACTATTCTCCTTGGTACCGTGAGCAAAAATATTCAGAAGTCTTAAAATGGTATATTCGAAGTGTTAGAAAGAAAAGACAATAACTCAAATGCCTACTTGTTATAGAAGAAACATTACTTGAAAAATATTTCTCCCAATGAAGAAAGTTAAACTTGGAAGTCTAAGCCCATCACATGGGAAGTAAAACCAAAAATTGTTAAACAAAATTTCAGCTTCCTCTCACTGTCAACCGCTTTCTAAGGCGTAATAAATATGCTTTTTTATTAACTTATTTAATTCAGCGTCTCAGCATACAATATTCCATACAGATTCTGGTCAAGTTAATGAGTTAAGTTCAAGTTAATAGTATGTAATATAAAAACGGGCATTAAACGTTCAGCACGAGTAAACACATCAATATTCTGATTATACATTTTATTAATAGACCCTTAAATTCAAAGGTTCATTAGCCCACTTGTTAGATGTATGACTAGTCAAATTAGTCTTGACCCAAAATTCTAGTGGGAACACTAAAGACTAAACAAAGTATTTTCAATAATTATAATCTCATCAAAACATGCAGCTCCCTAATGAATTAAATTGTGCAAATTAAAGCAAAAGCAGAGAATATCATAAATTTTTATTAAATTACTAACAAACCAATGGAGAATTTAAAAATCTGATGACCTTACAGAATTGCTCAATATCATGGAAGCCTAATTGACCGACTAAGATAACCACACAACTGGCTCCGAATAGTTTTATTACACAGCTCAACCTACAACAATCAAAAAGTTAAATCCATTACAGAAAATTTGTATAACCAAAATGCGAAAGCCGCAAAAATCATTTCCATTCAAATATGGGCGACCATTAACCAGGATAAAACCACTACAACGACAATATCCATGTTAGAAAAGCAATTTCTTGCCAATAAGAAAGTTATGATTTTGTTTATGTTACGAGTAACAACGATATTATCGCCATTCATTTGTGATAAGGAGAATTTGATTTTGCTACTGATACTTCAGGGGAAATTATAGCAATGGCTGTATTATCAATGTGTACGCTATGTACACACTAGGGTGCCTCGTTTTGGGGGAAATTTAAGTAAAGGGCACGTCAAGCATCGAGTATAAATAAGCCAACTAGGGCGAATTAATAAAAAAAAAATTTCAAAAATCACATGAGGTTGGAACGAAGTTCCTTTCGCTATATAGTTCCAACACGCCTAAGGCGCTCGTTGAAAAATACGATAATTTAAATCGATTTTTAAGAAAAGATACTTTTTGTAAAATGATCAACTTTTTTTAAGAATTTTTTTTTATAGAATGAATTTTTTTTTTAAAAAAAGTATATTTTTAGGTAATTTTTGTAAGAATATGTATTACATTTACTCGAAAAGGTAATTCTTTAAAGAGAGGTACATACTTCCCTTAGTAAAAGCTAATGTTTTTTTTTAAAGAAAAGGTACTATTTTTAAGAAGAAGTACTTTTTGTAAGAAAAAGAACAGGTAATTTGTAAAGAAGTGGTACTCTTTATAGGAAAGGGTTATTTTTTAAGACAACTAACTTTTTTTTACAAAGGGTACTTATCTCAAGAGAAGGTATTATTTTATTATTAAGGAAACGTACTTTTAAAATAAGGAATTTTTGTAAGAAAATTAATTTGTTTTTAAGAGAAGCTATTTTTTTGAAGAAAAGGTTTACAAATAAATGGGAATTTTTTTAATATTGTTCCTTTTTTTAAGAATGGGTACATTTTTAAGAGTAGGTACTTATTTCAAGAAAAGTTATTTTGTTTCACAAAAAAGGTACTCTTTAAAGAAAAGGTAGTTTTTTACGAAAAGGCAGTTTGGTGTAAGAAAATTTATGTTTTTAAGAAAAGGTACTTATTTGAAAAAAATTACTTTGTTAAGAAAATTTACTTTTTGTAAGAAAATGTAAGAAAATAAAAGAAAATGTAGTATTTTATTTTTAAGAAAAATTACTTTTAAGAAAAGGAATTTTTGTAAGCAAAGGTACTTCTTTAAGATAAGGTATTTTTTTAAGAAAAGATACTTTGTGTAAGAACATGAGTAGGTATTTTTTTTTTTTGAGAAAATGTACTTTCTTTAAGAAAAGGCACTTATTTAAGAAAATGCTTTTTTTAAACTTCTTTCACTTTGGTTATTCTAAATTTAGTTTTTGTGTTGAGTTCAAAACTACAATATATACTAAATATTGGTTACAGGCTCCACCTAGAAAACTTCCCATTAAACAAGAATTTTCCCAACATATGTGAGACATCTAGTTAGTCTAGACACAAACCAAAGCTAACGTAAGCAATATAGTAGATAATAGTGGTAATAATTGAATATTTTTTTTTTCATTTAACCCCATCCCGCAATGTTCGATAAGGAACTACGTTCTAAAAAATATTTCCTAGCCAGGGAGATTTTAGTTAGTTTAAATGAAAACAGTACTTTGCACTATAGATCTTCGAAGTTTCGTGAACATTACTTCGTTACAATCATCATTTAACACATCAATTTAAAAGCTGCATGTGTTCAAATGAAAATGTTCATATGAAAATGTTCAAATTAAATGACAGTTGAATGAAAAAAATACGACATTTAAAGTTAATTTACGTGGTAATTAAATCGAGTAGGAAATACTAAGCAACATTTTTGATGTCATCAATTGCAAACTCCTTTTCGTGTATAATTTCTCGAAGCACTTTTCAAAACTAACAAAAACCCTATTTTGGTTTTGCTAGTTTAGCTGCTGTTCGGATTTTATGGCCTCATGCATATTTTGACTCAAACTTAACTTTTCCGAAGAACTTGCAATTTTTCTAACAGCTATATCTCGGAAACCAATTGAAATGTTGTTGTCCTGGCTTCAGAATAATTGTAACTATAGACTAGGAGAAAAAAAGTGTACAACAAACTAACCCCAAAAAACGACATCAATTGCCTCAAAATTGGTACCTTTTCCATAATTTTCGGCCCATTGTCAGGAATTCCGTTTTTCGGCTTTTGTATTTTTTTTCATTCAATCTCAAAATATATACAAAAAAAATTAAACAATGCCCGACGAAAAACAAAATTGGAGAAAACCTTTTAAAAATTATCCTTACCACTGTGTTTTACAAGTGAAACCTCCCAATCCCTCAGTTAGACACCTGACTTAAATGGACAGTCATTAGAAAACGCAGCTTCCAAGAGAACGAGTATAAACCTCTCTTATAACTATATGGACATGTACACCATTAAAAAAATTTAAAAAAAATTAAAGAATCTTGAACATAGACAAATATTTTTGAGAATTACCCACATACTGAAAAAATATGGTAACAGTGACGGCGTATAATCTAGAAAATGTGTGAGGTAGCTATTTAAGTCTTTGATCTTTGAGAGAGTGTATGGCGGGGATTCCCGCATTTATAAGAAGATTTTCATTTAGACGTATATTATATATAAACAATAGAAGAAGATTTTCATTTAGTCATTGATTGATCAGGCGTTTGGTTTACTAGAATGAATGCAAAACGAATGTGTTGGACCATAAAAGAAAGGTAGAAATAATTGAATTCTCGAAGAAACTTTCCCTTTGAGAATTAGCAAAGAGGTTCGTGATTAATTATGAATAAAAATTGATGTGTATGTATGTGAGAGCAAATGTAGGTAATTTATTTTAAACTTCTTTCGAAGTTTTGATATTGGAAAATCTCATGTAGCTAATATATTACAAAATATAGAATAAGCGTGTTTTGGTTACACCGCTGGCTTATATATTCGCTTGTTTTGTATGAAGCACTTAGCGAGAACTTAGCGACGAGAATTGTTTTCGCTAAGTTTAAACAAATTTTTTTTGACATATTTTAGCGTTTTCAACCGTTATTCACATTTTGAATAAAATGACTTCTCGCTAAATTGTCGTTTTCTTTGCAACTTAGCAAGCGACAATCGCTAGCTTGTAATCAAAACACGACTAATATTTCCTATCACAATGGCAGTAAGGCACAAATTCTAAACAAAAAGTTTTTATGTTTTAAGTTTGCAGTCGGCGAATCTAAGAAAGTGACAAAGGTTACAGAAGTTACAAACCTTCATAATATAAATCAACTTTGTTGACTGATTTCAATGCGTTTAACTAGATTGCGTTGTTGTTGAAATTCAAGCGAAATTTCGTCAAAATACTATATACGTTTTTTTCGCAAAGAACACCAATTAGCTGTTTCATGACATGAGGGCGGATCAATAAGTCCGCGACTTTTTGAATGAAACACAGTTTTTTTTGCAATATAAAATTATATTTTCAGCATAATCTCCTTTTAGCTCTATACAATTAGTCCAACGGTTCTCCAATAATTTCATCGTTGGAGCTAAATCTCTTTCCATCGAGCCATTTCCTTAGGTTTGGAAATATAAAATAGTCACTGGGGGCTAAATCCGGAGAATATGATAGATGAGGTACCAATTCGTAGCCCAATTCATGGAATTTTGCTATTGTGACTACACACGAGTACACCCGTGTATGCATTTATGGTCAATTGAGAGCAAACACTGCGCGCCCATCTTGCAGATAACTTTCTCAAACCCAACTGATTATTTAAATTCGAAACCACACTGCCATATGAAATGCCTATGGTATCAACAATCTAACTCACTTTTACTCTTCAATCGGCCAACACCATATCGTGGATTTTTTCGACATTTTCGGGTGTACTCACCTCAATTGGGCGTCCAGGACGTTCAGCGTTATTTGTACTTGTACGACCACACCGAAAGTCAGTAAACCACTTTTTTACCATTGCAATCGATGGTGCAGAGTCCCCATAGTAAAGGGTTTTTCAACAGAGACGCTACAAAAGTAAATCGATAGGGACAGCAAACGCCGCCATAGCTTTCCCGCTCTTTTGACATTTCTCTTCAGTAGGGTTTGCCATTTCATCGTGGAAATTTACTACCGAAATTTGGAGTCAGTGGCCTCAACTTTAAGAGCGCTACGATTCGGATTTTCATCGGAAAATCATCTTCAGCGATGAGGCTCATTTCTGGCTGAACGGCTTCGTCAATGGCGTACCGTCATTTCGCCCAAAAACGAAAATGACATAACGCCCAAATATGTCATTTCGCCCAAAACCCTAATTACTGAAATGACATATCGCCCAAAAACATTGACCTACAGTTTTTTTTGGGCGATATGTCATTTACGAAAAGAATTACTTTGTTCAAATATTACCACAACGGAATAGCAGTCATAGCACCCTACATCATATAATAGTGCTACATGCTGGTTAGTCGTTATATTTGGAACACCTCAGAGGCCCTGCATTGTAGGCATGATCTACTAGCCTATGGTGTGAAAACGAATGTCGAACCCAATGAAGTAGGGTGCTTGTAATTTTAAGCGGTAAATTTGCAGGACTTTTGTTTGAAGAAGTAATGTTTGGTGCATTCCTGAGTCGTTTTTGTCATTGTCGTGTAGCTGTTGAGCGTCGCCGGGAGGGAGGATCAACAGTATTGCGTCAAATAAAATAATTGTCTTTGAAAAAAATATTTTCTGTAGGAATCAGGAAAGTACTCAAAAATTGGTTTAGTCTCGCCGCGTGGGAGGATGGGCCGCGCCTGCGCGTATCGCACCGCGGGCGCGATCCATCCTCCCACGCGGCGAGGCTCGACAGTATTGAGTCAAATAAAATAAAATAATTGTATTTAAATAAAATTTTTGCTGAAGGAATCAGGAAAGTACTCGAAAATTGGTTTACTCTCGGGTACAAAGAACTCTGGAGAGACTTGCATCGCCAACTTTTTAAAAATCCCCAAAAACACCTCTGGAAGTTATAGAGGCATTCAGGATCGAACAAGGACGTTAAGTTATTTTTCTACTAACAATTTTAAATAAATATGTACTATTTACAAATTACATAGAAAATTTACATATATTTCTTTTACAAATGTGTCCATATTTTTGGGTATTGTGTCATTTTTACTATTTTTGGGGGAAGTGTCATGGATCGTTGTTGGCTTGGGAAAATGTCATATTGCCCAAAAAATCATGTCATAACGCCCAAAATTCCGATTTTTTTGGACAATAACAACTAACATTGAAATTTTTTGGGCGATATGTCATTTTCGTTTTTGGGCGAAATGACATTGGGCGAAATGACGGTACGCCTTCGTCAATAACCAAAATATGCGTTTTTGGTCAGACAGCAATCCACACGTAATCCATGAGTCATCACTGCATCCCGAAAAAATTACGGTTTGGTGCGGGTTATGGGCCGGCGGCGTCATTGGGCAGTACTTCTTCCGTGATGATCAAGACCGGCACATTACTCTGAATGCGAATCGCTACCGTTCAATGATAACCTACTATTTTTGGCCCCAATTGGGTAATATGGACTTGGAGGACATGTGGTTCCAACAGGACGGCGCCACAAGCCACACAGCGAATGCCACATTCAATTTATTGGAAACCAAGTTTGGTGAACGTGTTATCTCAGGAAATGGCCCAGTCGATTGGCCGCCTCAGTCGTGCGATTTGACGCCGTTAGATTATTTTCTGTGGGGCTACGTCAAGTCTATGGTCTATGCCACCAAGCCAGCGACCAGTTATGACTTTGTACGAATATCGAACGTGAAATTGCAGCAGTATCGGCCGATTTATGCTTGAAAACCGTCGAAAATTGTGTTCAGCGTCTGTACTTCTTCAAGCGTGCCCGTGGTGGCCATGCAAAAGAAATCGAGTTCCCTACACAATGGCATCGAACGTACTTTCACAGGAATAAAGAATTTCATTGGTATCTAAAACCGGTTTTGTTTTATTTAAAAAAACATTTGTAGCGCTCTTATTGAACGGTAGCGATTCGCATTCACTGTAATGTGCCGGTCTTGATCATCGCGGAAGAAGTAAGGCCCAATGACCGCACCAAACCGTAATTTTTTCGGGATGCAATGATGACTCATGGATTACGTGTGGATTACTGTCTGACCAATAATGCATATTTTGCTTATTGACGAAGCCATTCAGCAGAAATGTGCCTCATCCCTGAAGATGATTTTCCGATGAAAATCCGAATCGTAACGCTCTTAAAGTTGAGGCCACTGACTCCAAATTTCATTACTAAATTTTAATAATTTCGACTCGTTGTTGGCTCGTATATGTTTCCATGATGTAATGGCAAACCTTACTGAAGAGAAATGTCAAAAGAGCGGGAAAAAATATCGCGTCGTTTGCTGTCCCTATCGATTTACTTTTGTAGCGTCTCTGTTGAAAACCCCGTTATATTAATATTTTTATGATGACTTTTGTGGAAATAAATAAAATAATTTACATTGAAGATAAACTAAATAGGAATAGACAAGAAAAGCGACAGTCATAAATTAATATGAAGTTATATGGAGACAGCTTAAGCTGAGTGCGCATTTTGTGCCGCTGCAGCATATAAATGTTTTATAATTTTATTCTGATATATTTTGTTTGTTTTTTTGTTTTGTATGTTATTCTATTTAATTTCATAATTGCTGGCAACTTGTTTCACATTCATAGCATTTATCAATTTAATTTGCAAATTCAATATTTAAAATGTATTTGCATTTTTTGTTGTTGGTTTACTTACTGGGGCTGCCAACAAATCACTAGCAGGCATTTGAAATAAAATAATAAATTAAAAAAATGGACACTGATTAAAACTGAAATACAATTAAATTAACAAATCATTGAATATTTGCAACAGAAAACCAAAACCAAATGCAAATTCTCAAACCGACAGTAGACAACAAATTGAAAATAAATCACCTAAGGGTTATCAGGAAACAGAAAACATCTCTAAAGTGAAATTGAAAATTGTTTTGATTTGTCTGTGTGTTAATTTTTATGTTAGGCGAACTTTCGACATAGATATTTGATAATACGAATGAAGCTGGTAAGGAAATGTTTGTATTTCTAGAAATGTTTAATTTCCACCTAAAGTGAGAATAACCATCAGTGGGAATCTGGAAATAATTATGCCGATTTTTGTTTTCAATTGATATATTTTAAATCTACTCATATTATGGTGACAAATTTGTGAATTTTAAAAGGGTTTAAAGAGGAGGTAGGGTTTCATAGCAGTGGAGGTAACATGAATCGTAAACAATGCGTTTTTGTGTGCCCCCACCGGCGGATAAATTTCCTACATCTTGAACATATAGGGTGTAGATGCCGCACAGTGGGTCCTTTTGCTTTTTTTTTCGTTGCTAAAATCGTAACTCCTGAAGTAATGAAGATATTTTCAAAATATAAAGAGAATTTAATTGAAAGCTCCGGAAGATTTAAATAAATGCTGATACATATTTTTGATTAATTTTGAATACTAAAAATTTAATTAGATCTTAATTTTTAAATAATTAGGCTCGAGGCTCGAGAATTAATTAGACCTCGAGCCAAATTATTTAAAACTTAAGATCTAACTATTCAAAAAGGTCGAATAGAAGAGGAAAAATAGAATAAAAACTTAATTACATAAATACTTATGGCCAGTTTCACAGTTAAAATTTCTCGATTTAAACGAACTTTAAATACCCGATGTTTGTCATTTAATATGACAATTTTCCATGAGCTTTTAAATTCAGCCTTTAAATGACGAGTGTGAAACTCACCCTTAGTATCGTATTATTATTATTTTTGATGTTAAGTAGTATTATCATTTTTAATATCTGTATTTTTTATTAGCTGCACGCTGAAAAATAAAGGCGCCAGCAACATATTGCAGGAAGTAAGTACTAGTTTGCAAGCATTATTTTCGTGAATCGAAGATCGAAGCTTTTTGCTTCTTTATTCTCTGTCACTTTTCTGTTTTCAGCAGTTTTCAAAAAAAAGCACACTTGGGTCACAAATACCCCTGACATCTATGTATAAGTGCAATGTATTATGTTGAGTTGGAGCTTTGAAAACTAAAATTTTTTTGATTTTTATTTTATATATTAGTTTATATTTATGTGTTCATTAAAATTATAAGAAAACATATTTTTCCATTTCTTTTTTAGAACAAAAAAAAAAGTGTTTGATATATTCTTCATAGAAAATATTTCCGCATTCATTTTAGTTGAGACAAAGCATATTTCTGACTTCCCTCGTGCTCCAAATGCAGCCCATATCATAAGAGATCCACCACCGTGGTTTCGCTTGTAGTACGTTTGCCGAGGATGTGGTAAATCTCTCCAATATTTATGGTGACCATCAGGTCCGTCCAAATTAAACTTTTTCTCATCACTAAATATAACGGTTTCAAATTCCTCCTCCCAAAACTTGTATTTTCCTGCAAAAGCAATACGCCCATTTTTATCGCGCTGGGTTAAGCGTGGTTTGGCCAATTTGCTTTGATACCGAAGACATATATCGTCCTTTAGCAGTTGCTGGACCCACTGTCTCGTTACATATAGATATAATTCTGCCTTTATTTCCCTACAACTCATATTCCCATTAGCTGCTAAATACCGAATGGGCCTGGTCTACAGTTGGCATGCGTCCACTGCGCTTAATACAACCATAGATTCCGGGGTCTTTGAGGAAATTCGAAACTGTATTGCGATGCCGATTTACCGCAGCTGCAATGTCGCCAATTCCTTTACCTGCAAGTCTCATTCCAACAATTTTTCCGCGCCCTCATCCTTAAGTTCACTTCCACGTGGCATGTTCAACTAGAAACACAACTGTGAACAAAACGTTTCTGAGAATATATTCATAACGATCACTTTACTCACGTACAGAATTATATTTTATACTAAACACCCGAGAAAACTAGAGTTGTTCACTTTGAAGTGTCAGGAACGCGACTGCACATATAATTATTTTCTACTGAATTGTAAACTTACAGCGATAATCATAGATAACGGGAAAAGAGAAAAAGATATGATAAAGAGAGAGGGATATTATCGAAAAAATTTTATATGGTCGACATTAAATTACAGTTAGTTTTCAGAAGGAAAGAAAAAAAATTATTTTGCACGTATAAATATTTGACAGGGGTACATACGTATATTATGTCCTATTCATCATTGTGGCCCAAACATGTGATATTGAAAGGCAAACACAATGTGTTTGAACACAAATATACTGCTTATAAAGGGTCCGCCATCTAACGTTTTTTTTCAACTAGTGCTTATTTCGTGAGTGGTAACACTTAGCTCATGTCTGATTTGACAGATAATTAGTTTTATCCTTCCGCTGAACGAATATGGCTGTGTATACACTTCAACAACGCTGGGAAATATTGCGACATTACTTTGAAAATCATGGTAATGTTGCAGAATGTGTGCGAAAATTGCGAAGCTACACTCGTTGTTTTGCGCCCTGTTTTTGAAGATCGCATTATCAGCCGCAGAGCTGATGTCATTTGGCCACCTCGGAGCTGCGATTTGGCACCGTTGGACTATTATTTGTGGGATACCCTGAAAGATAAGTGTTACGCCGACAAGCCAGAGACAATTGACGCTTTAAAGGACAATATTCGTGAAGCCATTGGTGAAATACAGCTGCACACAATCGATAATGTGCTTAACAATTGGACCGATCGTGCTGCATGACCAGCCGAGGCAGCCATTTGAATGAAATTATTTTCCATTATTAACCGGAAGGATTGTACTTTCAAATAAAAAAAGAAATTTGAGAAAATATTCAGTAGTTTTTTTATAGCATTTTCAAAAAAAAATAGTTATTACACATTATACGAGTATTTGCATCCTAACAACAAAATAAGACAAATTTGTAGTGTCTTCAAAATAGTCGTTAAGATTGCGAGCAATGTTTAACAGAGGTGTGCGAAGTTAGCCCCTCATTTTTGGAAATAAATATTTTTGAAGATTGTTCTGAATTGTTCTACAATGTTCCAAAACTATGATTTTCTAAAATATAATTTGTACCGGTAAATCGAAAAAAACCAATTTTAAAGTTGCACCCCATTTTTGGAAAAAAAAAATTTTTTGCGTTTGTTCTAGGTTGTTCTAAACATTGTTCCAAAACAATGATTTTCTAAAATATAATTTGTACCGGTAAATCGAAAAAAACCAATTTTAAAGTTGCAGCCCACTTTTGTAAAACAAAATTTTTTTGCGGTTGTTCTAGTTGTTTTACAAAAGTGGGGTGCAACTTTAAAATTGGTTTTTTTCGATTTACCGGTACAAATTATATTTTAGAAAATCATTGTTTTGGAACAATGTTTAGAACAACTAGAACAACCTACAACAACCGCAAAAAAAAATTTTTCCCAAAAATGGGGTGCAAAGTTTAATATTGGTTTTTTTCGATTTACCGGTACAAATTATATTTTAGAAAATCATCGTTTTGGAACATTGTAGAACAATCCTAGAACAATTCAGAACAATCTTCAAAAATATTTATTTCCAAAAATGGGGGAACTATAATTTTTTTCAATTAATGATGGAAATGGTTGGAAGATTGGAAAATGGTTGGCGTTTGTGGGAATAATTGAAAATTGAAACGGAAAAAATTGGCATGACTAGTTTCGAACTTCGTGACAAGTTCATTGTTAGATGCCAAACTACTCTGCCTGAGTTGATACCATCGGTATATCTTTGTCGTCTGGGAATAAGGTCTTAAGTCAAAAAAATGCATTTTGGGTTTTTGATTGGGTTTAACTCAATTTTTTTTTCTCTTTCGTTTGGTATTAATAACTTAAATCTAGCACAACTCCATCCAATCGTAATCATTTGCTCTTTAGGCAATAAGTCAGAAAATTTCATATATAAATAATTTTCAATTTAAAATTACGAAAAACTACAGTTTCTGACTTAAGACCTTATTCCCAAACGTCAAAGATATAACACTGTGTGTAATTTTTTAAGTCATGGCAAAATAACCATATACGGACACCACTACGTGATAAAAGACTAAAAAAAAAAGACCCGTGTTTCCCAATTTTTCCCAAAGTCATGCACTTTTTTTTTATGGGCCGCCAAAGATTTGGGGCCTCGGTATCATTTTCGTAAAAATGTGATCATTTTCTCAGGCTCATATCTTGCAAACCGTTCAGAATTTCGATTTACTCTCTGAGGCAAAGTTGTAGCTCTTGTCATAAAGAACAAAAAACTGCACCTTCCAGATCAAAATCGCAAAAAATTCGATTTTTTTAAACTTTTTTCCCGTGTTCAGGTCCATAGGTAGCAAACCGTTCAAAATTCAAGGAAACAATCAACTACAAAAATTTACCTGAGATCTCAATAAACAAATTTCTAGAACATATAAACTTCCTGGGAATTATTCTTAACACCGTTTTTTAATTTCATTTGTTTTTTATTTACTTCAACATTGAGATACTATGCTATCTATTACAAAAATATTAAAAAAAAAAGTATTCGTATTATGTTTATAATGTTGATGGCCCTGGACTTGCAAATCGCGCTCTCTTAAGTTGTGGATCCAAATCGTCGTCCGAATCGTCCGAATCTGACTCTGATTCAGCAATTATGGTGTCCACTGGCACGTTGCTTCCAGAACTGCCCTCCATCATCAGCTCTTTCTTCTTCAAATACTTCATTAACATCATACAGGGTGATCTTGTGACTCCACCAACATACCTCTGCAAGCAATGCGTCGAGGTTTTTGCCTTTGTACCGTTTTTCCATGGGCATTGTGGTTTGGTGAAACCGTTCTCCTTGTTCATCGGATTCGGTAGGGAGTTGTTTGATAAAATCGTCAAAATGAAAATGAAGAAAATGCAGCTTTAATGTCATCGATGCGCCGATTATCTCAAAATAATGCAGCATTTGTTTCACCCATTCTCTTGCTTCCGGTTCCGCGTCTCGATCCCCTCCCAAGACCCTGGTGCATACACGCTGAAGGTAAATCCATGCCATTGAATGATTTTCATCAAGCGATGAATCAAAGTTGCTCTTGAATAGCTTTCTAATGTTAGGGCCATTAAGTACGCCTGTTAAATGAAAACAAAAAATAAAGACAGAAAAGAAAACATTAACATAGTGTAAATAGTACAATTAGGTGAACAAAAATTCGTTTTAAATTTACTACAATAACTTTTTTAATTTTGTCATCGCTACGCTTTGGGAAAACGCTTTTCAAATAGACGAATGCGTTTGGACAATTTACAACGGCCACCTCGATGAATTTTTTAACAATTCCCAATTTAATGTGGAGCGGTGGCAGCAAGATGTCTTGAGTATTGTCAATTAAAGGTGCATTCTTCAGTCTATGTTGTTGTATTTGTTCATCCACACTTGCTCTTGGCCTCCACCAGTTACATTGGAATTGATTCAGAGGTGAGCGTGAATCCCAATTACAAAGAAAACAAAAGAATTTTGGGAAGCCGCCCTTATCGATGATCCCTTGCAAAATGTTGATGACCTTCAAATCACAGCAAATCTTCCATTTATTTTCGTAATATTTGATTTTTTCCACTATATCTTTCAATGTTTCATAGCTTTCTTTCATGTTGATACCCATTGCTAGCGGAATGGAAGGTTTTCGGTTCGACACATGCAACAACACTGCTTTCAAGCTTGAAACAGAACCATCAATAAATAATCTCCATTCAGTAGCGATGTAGTTCATTCCCATTTTTACCACCAAAGCTTTTATATCGTTGCAGTAAGCGAACGAATTGTCATCATTTAGAGTGTAGAGCATCTGAAATTCAGCTTGTCGTTTGCGGTACGCCGTAGAGTTAACATTAGCATGTGTGAGTTTTCTTTGCTTTAAAAAAGCTGTCAAAAATATTGCAAGTCGCTACGATAATCCCAATATGGCCACAATGAAATCCATTTCCATTTGTGTTATTAGTTGTGGTCCATTTATTCCCTGTTGGGGCTCATAATCGGTATCAAATGGATCTTCATAAGTAACACCACTTGCTGTACTCATTGCTGTAAATTCTGTAGTACGATCTGGAGTTGGCGGCCTTGGTGATACAAAATTTTCAGGTGCAAGCACTGGTAGTGTGGCTGTTGCAGTTGCTTTATAAATTTTGTTCTTCTCAGAATGTCGATTTAGACGACGTGTGTAATTTACGCATGCATAGCAACCGGTTGCATCATGATCACCTGGGCGATTAATCCAGTTTACCGGCTTACAATACTTCATAGTACCTCTGCCTCCACTCAACCATGTCATGAGATTGTTATAACATTGGCGACACACTGTATTAGGTGTATAATTTTCACCGGTCAAGTCCACTTCGTCGAAAAACAATGTATATGCTCTTTTGAATTCACTAGTTAAAATATTCTTTTCCTTCTGAAATCTTGTAGATGTTTTTTTTCTGGTTTGATGACCGCAAACGTAGCAAAATAAATCAATATTTTCACACTGCATATTGAAATTGTCAGTTGCCAATGTTGTGTGCGAATTATGCTGTAGCACTTTCACTTTTTTTTACTTTCACTTTCACTTTATAACTTTCACCGCTGAGCTCTCGTTGACGTCGCTCTGTGTAGTGCCTCGATGTGAGCGTCGTGTCGCTTTTCTATTGTGTGCTGCGTCCCTTGTTGCGTGTGCTGAGCTTACTGCATTGCCTGTGCTGCTGCTGTCGGTGCATGATCGCGTGATACCTAAGCGCTACCTAAACGGTGTTAACCCTTGGACAAACACATGGTTCTGGCCAGGCATATTTCATTTTTTGCTACCTATGGACCTGAACAGGAGAAAAAGGTAAAAAAAATTAAATTAAAAAATTTTCGGCAAATTTTTCACTTTTGCGTGCTACCTAAACAGTGTTAAGAATCATCTCTAGGAAGTTTATATGTTCTAGAAATTTGTTTATTGAGATCTTAGGTAAATTTTTGTAGTTGATTGTTTCCTTGAATTTTGAACGGTTTGCTACCTATGGACCTGAACACGGGAAAAAAGGTAAAAAAAATTGAATTTTTTTAAGTTGTTTGCGATTCTGATCTGGAAGGTGAAGTTTTTTTGATTTTTTATGTTCGCAATTCTTTATGACAAGAGCTACAACTTTGCCTCAGAGAGTAAATCGAAATTATGAACGGTTTGCAAGATATGAGCCTGAGAAAATGATCACATTTTTACGAAAATGATACCGAGGCCCCAAATCATTGGCGGCCCATAAAAAAAAAAGTGCATGACTTTGGGAAAAATTGGGAGACACGGGTCTTTTTTTTTTAGTCTTTTATCACGTAGTGGTGTCCGTATATGGTTATTTTTTTTGTGTTGCACTGTGTAATTAGTCGTATATATACAAACTCTAATATGCAGCTTCACATATGCGAAGTAGTATCGATCGAAGATCCCTAATTACCAACATCAACTGAAAAGTCGACAATTCCAAAACAAGAAGAGGAATCCAAATAAAAAAAAAAATAAAACTCTTCTGAAGACTCGTATATTGAAAAGGTCCCATTCTGTACAATACGTATAATCTGTAAGTGTTCGTGTCTCAAAATTATTTATTATCTTCACTTCTGCATTCTTGGGTTTCTTCTGACAACTTTCCAATTGGCAATCATTAATATTCAATTACATTTTTGCCAGGGACCAAAATGTTATGTTCCTTGAGAGTAAGTTTCATGTCAGCAATGTTTGCTACTCAATATAACATGTTTGGGACACAATGATTAATAGGTTCAAAATATGTATTTGAGACCCAAATATGGTTTTGTTGGTTGAAAACTGCTGAAAACCAAAACGTGACATACAATAAAGGAACAAAAAGTAACAGTTTTTCAATTCACAAAAAAATGCTTGCAAACATGTACATGGTTCTTGCAATATGTTGATGGGGCCATTATTTTGCAGCGTGCATGGAACATCAGCGACATCTACGAGTATATGTGAGAAAGGATTTGTACAATATATTTAAAAAAATCGGCACTTTTTAAAATTACTTGAATTTGAAAACTGCTGAGGTGGGCATGATTAAACTGTCAAATTACGAAAATGTATTTATTTATTTTAATTATACCCTCACCCATTGGGATGGGGGTATATATCATTTAATACGTTAAACAATTTAACACATAGAAGGAGCCATATTACACCCTTAGTATCTTCGGACGAAATTCGTTTTAGGACTTTTTAAGACGTTTGAGCCACGTCAACACGATAACTGGCGTAAATCTTTACAGATCACAATGAAATTTTATCAGTGACTATTATTTGCCAATATTGCGTTTGGATTGAACATGGGCGTTGAGACGACGCCCCTTCTGGTACCTCCCATACAAATCGACACATTTAGCACAAAATCATATTTCTTTCAAACCTTTCTTCTGGTAGATGTGATTAGCTTCAACTCTCACACCGGTTAATAATCAGTAAATTCCAAGTTAACTGAAGGAAATGGGCGAGATTCTTACGCCCATTCTGGTACCTCCCATACAAAAGAGGGTGTTCGTTCGGGTTGTCAATCAGAGAAATCGCGTGAAACACTTCCGACCTTAATGAAATTAGGTACAAGGCTTCACGTTATCAAACGCCAATCATCGATTAAAACAAGGGTGATTTTGCCACGCCCATACAAAAGTTTTTTGGCCGTCTGGTTGTTCGGCACGAGAAGTCCGGCAAAACCGAACCAATCTTTATGAAAGTTTGTATTAGTCAATATTTAGTCAAATAAAACTCTCCTATAGGAAATGTCCTGTTTTGCCACACCCAGTCTGGTACCTCCCATGTAAAAATTGGGCGGATGACCGGTTGATCCTAATAAAATTCGATACTAGGCATTATTTTTGCTAAAAGCTACTGTATAGTTCATAACTGGTTATTGTGCCACGCCCAATTTCGTACCTCCCATACAAAAGTTGGGCGTATTTGGGGTTTGCCGACTCGATATCTCCAATATATCATAACCGATCTTAATAAAATTTGGTACTAACTACTTTGGTATTTAATAGTATTTAGCGCAATGTCAATCTGCTATTGAGTATGGTCACTTTTGAGTATGGGCATTTTTTAACAGAACTCCCATGTAATGGATGACTTAAGGTGAGGGTATGAATAAGTCGGTTCACCTGACTAAAACTTATGTACTGGTTTTATTTTTATATATTTATTTATTTATTACAACCAACACAAAAGACAATAAATTATTATAGCGAGTGTGTTGGCTCACAGGGTGTTAGATTGAAATTGTTTATACATTGGAAACACAAAATACATTAAAATACTATAACCTAACACAATTATTAATTTTTAAAATAAACGATGTTTATATAAACAAATAAAAATTAAATATAAATATAAAGTAAGAAACAAAATAAAAATGACAGCAGGATTTATTTCTTGAATTATATTATCTATTAGATCCCATGAAGTCGTGTTTTTCGTAGAAATAGGACGCAGTAGATGTATATATTATTTTATGCAGACATTTTAGGAACTTCCAATCAAAACCAAATACATATCTGGCGATGTACGTTCGTTTGCATAAGTGCGTTTTAGAAATGCATAAAGTGCGCATTCGTAAATGAGAGTTGGTACTAGATATGTTTTCGCTAAAAGCATCCTAATATTAAGGATTGCAAAGGATTCCATATACTCGCCCGGTGGCTACGTTCAACGTTCACATGATCTGTCCAATTCATATATTTGTCAAAAACTACTCCTAAGTTTTTGGCCTAATGCACCAACTCTATTAAACTACCTTAAACGATGTATAACCATTTTTAATTTCAATTAATTTTGAATTCAGCATTAGATGTTATATATTTTAATTGTTGTTTCTGATTTTAGAAAACCTAACCACTTTAAAAAATATAGGAATATTGCCACATCGATTCTGAATATCCCCCGTAAATTTGATTCTGAATGGGGTTTCTGAATAACCCCTGTAAATATCACGGTGAGACAGCCCAAAATACCTGGGAATTGATAAAATTTTTCTTGTGGGTACTGTCGAGTGAAATTTCCCAAACACCCCTAAGATATTGAAAACTGATTAAAACCCCGGTTTTGCGTACGTTTGCGCACTTATAAGCCTGTAACTTAGTTAATTATAAACCGATTTTCAAATTCTCACCATATTTAAAAAGAATAAAGTTACGCCTCTCACACGATATATACAATATTTAAGACAATATGAGAAGTCTGTGTGTATTTGTCCAGCAAACAGATATTTTTTGTATTTTTTTTCGTCATTTTTCAACTTCGGCGATGATTTCACACATTATTTTATAAGGGAACCATAATACTCTAGAATTTATTCAAAAGGGACATTTCCTAATCAGTAAAACTCAACTTTGTTTTTAAAATCCGGTATTAATTGACTGAGTTATTAAAGGTTTTATTATAGAAGCTGTGCCTGAAAATGGAATATAATCAAATTCGACTCTCATGAAACCAAATTAAGTCACTTGCCAGAGTCAAGAATTGATGGAGAGAATTCGCTGACCTTTATTTCGTGAACCTATTATTTAAATTTTGAGCAAAACTGCAGTTCTCGGAGTCGGGCTTAAAAAAAATAAAAAAAAAACAGTTAAAAAATCAAAAAAAATTTCCCCGGTCGCACCTATGCGGCCCCTAGGTCGCAAAGCGGTGGTATATTTATTATGTTGGGCGACGTCTGTGGACCTAGATAACAACAGTTTACCATATTATTTCGGGTATCGTGAAATTGAAAAAAATTTAAATAATTCCTTTCACAAAACCAGAAGGAACCATTCATTTAAAATAACTTGAAATTAAAATGTATAAAATTTTTTTGTAAAAAAATTATATAAGGTTATCTGGTAAAATAGATTCATCTGGGTCCACAGACGTCGCACATTCGTGAGGATAGTACCTATCATTTAACTACCTACACTTGATGGATCCTACGATGCACCTAGGTGTACCCATTTTTTGGACCCTAGGGGCAAAGTACTGGGTATGACCGGAGAACAAGTTTTTGATTTTTGAAGTTCCCATAATTTTCCTGATTTTCGGTTTTAGTTTATATTTTTTGAGCCCGGCTCGAAGATGTACAGTTTAGCCAAATTTTGTATTCTCATATTGTCTTATATTTGTATGTATGATGTTTAAATAAATAAAAGACATATATATAAGTATATACATATATATGTATATATATATATATATATATATAACATATGTGACCTGCTCCACGAAAAGGGACCTCTGCGCCGAAACATTTTTTTTTTACTTTTTGAGTGATTCTTATAGGAAAAAACGCTCTTTCAAACGCCGCAAACCAGAAGTTTCTATGTCTTTTAGTTTTTTTACAAATCACCTGTAAAGATGAACATAATTAATGAAATATATGAAAAAATGAACGAAGCGCATTTTTTAAACGCGTTTTTCTCAATAACTTCTTTTCGGCGCAGAGGTCCCTTTTCGTGGAGCAAGTCACATAAAAAAAAATAAATGGTTTCCCATTACATCCCATGATGGGACTGGGGAGAACTTCTCACAATCACTGAGCTGTGCGCTTTCCAGTTTCCACTCACTGATTGGGACCTACAGTTTTGCACCGATTCCGAACGGTAATTTGAAAAGCTTTTTCATGGCTAGATACTCGATAGTGTCGCCGTCACTATGCGAGGTGACCGCCGCCGAAAGAAAATTTGAAGGTGGTCAGAGCCAGGGTTCGAACCCAGGATCTCATGTACAAGAGCCGCGCACACTAACCATTGCACCACCGACGGCAAGTCACATATATACTTATAATATAAGTGAAAAAATTAATTTTGAATTACTTTTATTGTTAACCACCTTCTGCTGCAGTTTCCGAGAGAAATGCGGATCGAATCTGCAAAGAATAGGTAATAGTGAATCCGTCTCGAATACATTTCATGTAAACAAAACCAACCCAAAACCAATTCGAATATGAAGTCCTTTGCCAGATCGAGACGGATCCGGCAGATTGATGGCATTGAGCTATTCTTATCATAGCAGGCACACATACACGACCTTAATACTCCTTCTCATAGATTGACGAAATAGTCAATAGACCTTCACATATCGTCTCGTGAAAGAGACCTACAATGAGGTATCCTCCAGTGATTTCAAAAAATGCGAAAGACATGATTGTTTCTCTTTCGATAGCAGATTTGTCGAAAGGCCTTCTCTGTACCCTCGGAAAGCAATCATAGGTATGTAGACTTCCCTCTTTTAAGCAGGCCTGTTGGCGGGCCTACTGGTTGAGCCAGAGTGGCTGCTGGCTCATTTGAATGTATACTTCCCTCTGTATTAAGCAGGCGCGAATAATTTTTATTTTTCCTTAAGTCCATCAACAAATTTTGTTTTGCAGGCCACCTAGCAGGTTATCCCTTGCATTCCTTCCTGGAAAACCCACCAGGCATACTAAACGGATTGAAAGGGAATGTGAACTGACAAAAAAAGAAAATTTGCTCGCCTCCCATGCCTATGGCACCATAATTAAAATTGAAATGTCGATCGCTTTCATGGAGTGGACCTTCTGACTACCTTTGCTGGCGTGCTGGAAGTCATGCAAACCCCCTCGTTTTGCTGATGGGTTGCAACGATGCACTAACAATGAGTGAGTGATTTTCTTAACAACAAAAAACCCATTATTTAACCCGTTAAAACATGCAGAGAAAAAACATTGTGGATAAATTTTAAATTTATCACTAAACACGACATGAATTACACCTACGCATTGGTGGGCGAAGTGACGCTATGCCCATATTTTCAGAAGAAATTCCAAAAAAATATGTCCAGGTACACCCACAGAAAAATTAGTTGTAATTGAATTTCGAGTTTATCACAAGCACATTAGGTATCATCACATCCGAATTAGAGGAAATCACAACCGCTTAAAAAGACATCAAACCCTTTTATAGGTTATCACAAGCTACTAGAGGTAGCTTTAACCGAATTTCAGTTGTGGGGACTAAATTCAGTTGTGGTAAACTTAATTTGCTTATGGCAACTGAAATTCGGTGGCCACAGCTGAAGTTACGGTTGGCACAACCTCATTTAAATTCTTCGTTCTGTGGGTGTTTATATTCTACATGGTTTAAACGTTCCCAACATTGAAATCTCACATACAATAGCTGCTGAAATTCTTATTTTCATTCTTAAAAATAATACTAATGACATACTTTCTTCCCCCACGATTTCAAGCAGATGCATCCTTTGAACATTTTCCACCATCCATACGTTGTTTTCTTCACCCTAAAAATAATTCTGCACAGCGCAGAGGATATTTTGAGACAATTTTGCCAAGAACAGCAATACTTTTGCTTGTATGTAAAACTCATTATTTTTCGTTGAAAATGAAAATGTTTATATGCTGGACACTTTTTAATAAGATTTTGCAGACATGGGTTTTGTTGCCTTCATACAGGTGGTGAACAATGTAATTTGATTTTTTTCTTTCCCCGAAAATATATTCATGAGAAAAAAAATGTCAACTCATGTGGGCACTTATGCTAATTACACTTGGTGCGCAACCTAATGGCACTTGTGTTAATCATGCCACCAACTGTTGTAGGAGTACTACAGGCATATATCCATATAGACGTCCTTATATACAAAAACACATACACTATTATATACCCTCATTCACATGCTCTACCTTTACTGTATATTGTTAGAATAACAGAGTAATACAAATATCTTTCGATGTAGACATTTATGCACTGAACACCTAAAGGGGTTCTTTGGACATTTTTTACTTGTCGGCTGAAAAACATTAGAAATTTGTTATACCCTCACTCTATATATATCGTAATGCATGAGGTGAAATTATTTGATGCATCGGAAACGTATAAAATATATACGACTTTAGAAAAAAATATATAAGTTAGAAAGCGCACAGCTTGTTGATTGTAGGACAATTGACAATGACAAATTTTGGAATTTCAAACGTCAGGATTGACATATGTAATCGAATAAAAAATTTAATGCATCAACGGAATTCTAGATTAATTTTCGCGGAACAAATCCGTATACAATCATACTACTTTACATTTTTCTCTTGGAGTACTTTCGTACCTTTGCCAAGCACACAGTTGTCAACATTTGTGATCCGCAATTAAGGGATGCGAACAACCATTTCAGCAGAGAGTACAAGATCGTATCAACGGAATTTATGAAAAATACGGTTGCAGCAACCTCATTTTACAAAAATATGGCTGTTGCCATCCACTTAAAGCCAAATTTGGTTGGTGCGATGGAATTGGTACCAAACCAAATAGTTGTAACCGAATTGATGTCAAATTAGGTTGTTGCAACCGAATTTGCAGCAACTTTAACTGATACAATCAATATGATGGGAAATTTAGTTGCCACAACCAAATCGCAATCAGTCGCAATCGAGTTTTAGTTGAAGGGATTGAATAAAGTTGTGATAACTTCAATTTGTTTATGGCAATGGAAACAGCCATTTATATACCCAAGACTGACTCACATTATAACTATGACTCACAAAAGGTGGTTTCTGACCAACCCGCAAAAAGTATCATGGTTTGTTTTCTGATATTCATTTCAGATTTTTTAAATTAGAGATAAATTAGAGATAAATAGTGAAATATAATAAGTACTCGTATATAAATGACGAAACAAGATTTCCATATTTGGAGACGTCACGACCCCCTCAAATTTTTGGGAGGGGGTCTCAAAATATGTGTGTTATAGAGCTGATTACGAGGGAGTCAATTTTTTTATACGGTGGAACTTATAGTTACCTACCGGCCGTTGAAGTTCCAATTCCTAGTGTATTTGGTTACAAAAATAATTTTTTGATCATTATGGGGCTGAAACGACATGTCATGACGAGCTTAAATAGAAAACTATGTATATTTTCAAAATTTTAATAGAGTATATTTTTTACGGCAGCATTTTAAAATTTCAATCATGCATACTTATTCTGCAAATTTTTCAATTAAATTTTCACTTTACCTAATTTTGAATTTTATGTGAAAATACTATCAATTATATACAATAAATATAAGTTGAAGCTAATTCGCGAACTTCAATGAGAACTACGCGAAAAATTCGAAAAAATGTGCTTGGCCAAGACTTCAAAATGCCGCTGTAAAAAAAAACTGTGTCAACATTTTTTAAATATATTTTTCAAATTGTGTTCTTTATGACACGCCGTACGAGCCCCATATTGAGCAACAAAAAATTGTTTTACCCACATACTGTAGGAATCGAAACTTCAGCGAGCGGTAGAGGGCTAGAGTATCCACGTATAAAAAGAAGTTCGACTGTCCCGTAATCAGCTCTTCAATACGCATCTTTAATTATTCAAATTTACTTTGCAAATCAATCACCGATTCGCGCAGCTTATAGACGACTCTGTGATTTTTATGGTGCACATTATCATCCGTCTTAGCCAGCCATTCGTCGAACTGTGGATAGATTTCAAACCATATACTCTCTAAATGAGGCAAAAACACCAATACGTCGTAGGAATGTGCGTACTAAAGAGAATATCACCGCTGTAAACGAAAGTGTGGAAGAAGATCCAAATTTATCGATTCGTCGCCGGTCGCCGGCTCTGTCCGTCCACAGCATGCAAAATGTTGCGCAAGATCTTGGTTTGCTCCCGTATAAAATCTAGCTGGTGCAGGAATTAAGGCCAAGAGACCATTCTATTCGTCACTCTTTCGCCGATTGGGCTCTAGAGCAGTTGGAAAGTGACCCGATGTTTTATCACAATATTGTGATCAGTGATGAGGCTTTTTGGGTTAACGGGTTTATTAATAAACAAAATTGTAGCAAATGTAGTGAGACGAATCCATAACACACCCTACAGGCTCCATAAAAAAAACATAACAGTCAGAAAAATGCATTGTTTGGTGTGGTTTACGCGCTGGTGGCATCATTGGACCCTATTTCTTAAAAAAATTAACCCAGAGCTCGTGTTACGGTCAATCGAGATCGTTACCGCACCATGGTCATTGATCCGGGCTAGATGTGGTTTCAATAGGACGGAGATACGTGTCATACGGCGCCCGCAACCTTCGATTTATTGAAATCAAAATTTATGGTGATAATTTGATTTCGAGAAATTAACCTGTCAATTGGTCACCAAGGTCGTGCGATTTGACACCTCTCGATCACGGAATAACAATTAAGTTTGCTCCAAGAAGCTAAAAATCTGATAATTTTCCAAGGTCTCTAAATAGAAAGGCTCCACCTGCCGTCTCCTATATCTCATCGTTACGTTTGCTACAGAAGTGATTTGCACTGACTTTTAGTCTAGCCGTATGTCTACAAATCAGAAGATGCTCCATAAAAACTACAGTAAGCATTGATATCAGGAGCCTGGGCCAGCACAGATGATTCATGGATCTTCTGTAACGCACTATCGGTAAGATTTGTTTTTCACATACACAACCTAACCCGTTGGTTCATCTCTCCTGCATCGTGATATAGGAGCGCTTTTGCATGATATGCTTCCAAGTCGCTAGGGGTATACGAACATGTTTCAACCCCTGTGGAATCTGTAAAGGAACCCCTAGTCAAGTCATTTCGGCAGCAGTGCTATGCAGACATTGAATTCAGGACTGCTGATTATTGGGAGTTGATCACCACATGGCTGCCAGAGAAGACATTCATCCATTGACTGCTGGACTATTATCACCCAGCCAGTCGGCCACTTCCATCGATGGTGCAATGGTATTGTGCGCGGCTATTGAACATGAAAACGGGGGTTCGATCCCTGGTCAGATCACGTAACATTTCTTTCGACGACGGTCACCTCACAGCTATCGAGTTTTTACCTATAAAACTGATTCCCAAAAATACCGTTCGGAACCGATGTAAAACTGTAGGTCTCAATCAGTGAGTGCAAAACTAAAACGCGTACAGCTGAGTGGTTGTGAGAAGCAATGTCTTCATGGGATGTAATCGTAAACCACTTTTCCAGTCAGTCACTTCCCCATGTCCAAAATTTCCTCCTGATTCTAGCTACAGTAAGCCTACGAGAGAGAAAACCCTAGGTTCCTAGAGGAGACCACGTACACTAGTTGCTCATTTATTTACGGCCCATCCGAGTAAACATTCACCTTACACAACAACCGCCATTGTTCCAGGAATAACATTCCGTTGTAGTGTTCCGATCGAATAGTGGTTCCGCTTTCTAGTAGCTGGCAGATGTATGTTAATTCAGATAACTTAGTTCAACCTAACCACAATATACAACTGTCAAAAACAACCCACCTGGCTCTGAAGTCAAAATTACGTGCCATCCTAGGTTTTCTCTCTTTCGATGGCTTAATATAAAAAGGCCCTAACTCGATTTTTTGTTACTTGACAGGAGAAGGAAAAAGTTAATAAAATCGGTGAAATTTTAGATACAACAAGAAGTTTTAATGCAATTTCCAAAAAATGTGTTGCCTCTTTTTATTAAAAATTGCATTAAAACTTTTTTTGTACCTAAAATTTATTAAGTTTTTTCCTTCTGTCAAGTAACAAAAAATCGAGTAATATTAAGCCACCGATCTATATGTTTTTGGGATCAAGAAATCAGAATGTCATATTTACTATCAGATTTGTGGACAGGTTTCTACTAATGTCGTTCCAAAAAACTATTATTATTCAATAAAAATTTCTTGGAATGCAAAAAATACCATTTAAATAATTTTTTTTTAAATATATTTTCTACAATTTCTATAATTTCCTGCAATTATTTTGGTTCAGTATTATATTATTTATCTCTTCTATTTTTATACATTATTTTAGAACGAAATTCCTCAGCGCAAAAAAATTAAACAAGTTTATTTTAACACTATTATGCTACAACCCAGTATTATCAACTATATTGGGTACATTTGCTTTTGTTTGTAAGTAGACTAAAATATGTTGGGGAATTTCTTGTTTAATGGGAAGTTTTCAAAGTGGAGCCTGTAACCACTATTTAGTATATATTGTAGTTTTGAACCCAACAAAAAGTAAGTTTAGAAAAGCCAAAGAAAAGAAAAAAGAACATTTTCTTAAATAAGTGTGTTTTCTTAAAAATAGTAAATTTTCTCAAAACATACATATTCATCTTCTTAAACAAAGTACTTCTGCTTAAAAAAATACCTAATCTCCAGCGAATCGTCCAGCGAATGTGAGTTCGAATCCCACCCGCGGCATTTACATTTGTTTCACTAACCGGAGAAAACATGATCTCTTACAGCCTTAAAGCAAATTACAACTTAAAGAAGTACATTTGCTTAAAAGAAAGGAAATTTTCATACAAAAAGTAGCTTTACTTAACTAAAGTAATTATTTTTAAAATAAGTAGTAAAAAGTAAATTTTCTTAAATTTTCTTTTCTTAAAAAACTACCTTTTCTTTAAAGAGTAAATTTTTTGTGAAACAAAATAACTTTTCTTGAGATAAGTACCTACTCTTAAAAATTTACCTATTCATAAAAAAAGGACCAATTCTAAATAAATTCCCATTTCTTAAAAAAAAAAATTTTCTACAAAATTCCTGTTCTAAAAAAGTACTTCTTTGTAAAATCTTATGGGTTTTTCTTACAGAAAGCACTTCTTCTTAAAAATAGTAATTTTTCTTAAAAAATCATTTGCTTTTAATAGCAGAGGTACCTCTCTTTAAAAAAGGACCATTTCCAATTTTTCGGATTGGCGGTCGGAGGGTAGTAGGGTAAAGTTGCTAACTTCTGAGCCAGTGGTCGGATGTTTTTATTTTTGGGCTTGTTGGAAAGGTCTTTAAGAGGCCTTTCAGAAGTCAGAAAAGTCAAATCGCCGAGATACAGAGCTTTCGGGAAAAAAGTGGAAAAAAATCACATAATCTCAATTTGCTCAGCCAGATGGCAGGTAAGTTAAAGATAGCCATACCTCTTACCTTTCCAAAATGACCTAAACGAAGCACAGAGGTCTTACCGTTCCAAAGTTATAACCATTTTACTGAAATGCAAAAATGTTTGTTTTTGTTTTTGGAAGCGAAATAACAGCACACATTTATTTGTTTTTGTAAATTAACACGTTTAAGATTTTATTTTATTGAAAATTTCAAATTTTTTATTGATTCTGAAAGGCCTCTTAAAGACGTTTCCAACAAGCCCAAAAACAAAAAAATCCGACCACTGGCTCAGAAGTTAGCAACTTTACTCTACTACGCTCCGACCGCCAATCCGAAAATTTTTAAGCCGCTGTCATTTCGCACCCTTGCATTTTCGGACATGGTGCTAGTGGACTTTTCTTCATGAAATGAGCCAAGGAATACGCTGGAGAAATTTGTCCGGAACTTCCTGAATCACCCTGTATAAAGAAAAAATTTTTAAAAAAAGTTTATCATTTTACAAAAAGTATCGGTTTTTGGCCGTCGGTTGTGCAATGGTTAGTGTGCGCGCCTCTTGTACATGAGAATCGGGGTTAAATCCCTGTTCTGACCACGTTAAATTTCTTTCGGCGGCGGTCACCTCGCATAGTAAAGGCGACACTATTGAGTATTTAGCAGTGAAAAAGCTTCTCAAAATACCGTTCGGAACCGGAGTGAGACTGTAGGCCCCAACCAGTGAGTATAAAACTACCGACGCCTTAGGCGTGTTGGATCTAACTATTTTATGACATATAGCGAAAGGAACTTCGTTCCAACCGGGTGTCCTCTGTCGACCTATGTACTTTTATTCTTTACAATCAAAAAAATTAACAATGTGTCAGCTGTCACAGAGTGCACAAACATTCCAATTGTTTGTACTACAGCGCCATCTGTATGCGGTCAATTCTGAAAATATATAACAGATCGTTGTTTCTTACCCCAACTAATCTTTGGATACACTATTTTAAATGTTCCTTTGTGGACAAACCACATACTGTAGAGAAATCCTATGGTGACCCGAAAATTCTGACATCAGATTCGGATTCATCGGACCCAAGAACTTTAAAAACTGCTGAGAAACCCGGTGGATTTTTAAAACTTCAATTTTATTGAACTGTGATTTTGACAGAGGTTTGTTTGTTTGGGAAAAGGACAAGCGTTTGTTTAAGATTTTTTTGAAGAAATTCGTTAATTCGTTGACTTTTTGTTTGCTTTAGCAGAATAAATCCATTATATATTCACGTGGTTCTTCGTAATTAGTACAGAAATAAAAAAAAAAACACTGAGTCGAGAATTTTAAAATTGCGGAGTTGGGGTCGAAGTTTTCAACATTGTAGGAAACTTCCACACAGCCGGTTTAAATGGCGAAACAATTTTGTTTAATTTTAAAAACGCCTCGAATCTTACCACTCTTAACTATTTAAATGCACACAAACATCAAACCCGGGCGTGGCTCATAACACTGTGAGACAAAATTAGATTTTTTTCAAAATGATGGGGTTCTGTCAACGGATTCTGGTAGAAAGGTCTAAAAAAATATACGTGTATCGGCGTATTGCCAGATCTGATCAGATTTTTTTTAGGGGGCGTCAAAGTCTCCGCCCCTCGGAACTTTCCTGCAACAAATTGGCGTGCAAAATTGTGTGTTCCTTACTTCTGAGGTACAAAATATGTTCAGAAGTTTTATAGAAAAGATTCAGATAAACATTTTTGTGAAACAAATTAACACTCTAACTGTCACGTATAAACAAAAAACTCGCAAAAAACTGCTCCAAATTGACGGGGGGCGTGGTCAAAATGTTCTACAAAAATGAACGCCATAATATTTCTCTATATGTGTCCGAACAATCCAAAACAAAAATCTTAGCCCAAGTGCTAGAAAATAAGCAAAAACTAACTGCCTTCTAAGGGTTAATAATGAATTTTGTCATTTTGCTGTTTCCATTAAAAATAGTCCACATAATAAACTGCATTTTGTCATATTTCAGCTTTAAAATAAATTCTGATCAGATCTGGCAAAACGTCGATACAAGTATTTTTGTTAGACCTTTCTACCAGAATCCGTTGACAGAATCCATTAATTTTTTCTGGTGTCGCACAGTGTAATTACTTGTGTTTTTGAGGGTGTATAGAATATTTGGAAAAGGGTGTTGTTATGTGCTCAACTAAGCCTACAATGTACTAACCTACGTGATATTATGTATATTTTGTATTTGAAATTTATAGAAGGGTGTCATATAGGCACCAACATATCAGTTTTCGCTGGCATTCGACTCGAGTAGATTTTTCTTTCGGTTGTATTTTAAAGCTCCTCTTGCTAAGTTTGTTCCTTCTTGTGCTTCTCCTTACGATATCATGTTGTAGCTTTAAATTTTTGTATTTTAAAATCAAAATATCCCCGATGTATATTTGATATAAGTGATAATGGACGAGTAACTTGCAACTTCGCAGTATACATTAGATTCTGGTGCTTGTTGAACCTAACGCCAAGATTATGCGCAGGATTGGGTTTACTCTCATTTGTCTTTCGCCTAACGAATGCTGATAATGCAAACTTACGTGTAATAATACCCTATGCGAACAGTAAAAATTTATAAAAAAAATATTCATAAATCTTACCCTAAAACTATTTTTAGGGCATATAGCATTTTTTTTGTCTGCTCATACACTGGCGACCACGTATATATATGTCCTTGTTTATAAACACACCCTACAGATCCATTTAAGTGCGCTCTATACTAATACATATACACTGAAGTACATTTGCCTATAACTAAATGTGTAGGTATGTGCTTCCATGTATCTGTGTAGATTACTTTGTTATCTACTGCTGGTGCTGAAGTCGATGCCGGAGTGAGTTGCTCTATTACACCATAGGGGAAAATTGCAAAAACTTGTACTCTGTTCGTAATAAAAAATGCATACATATTTTATTAAGATGTTAAAAGCAAACGATCTTCCTGTGTTTCGTTGCTGTGTACATACATGTATCTGACACAGCCGGAATGTGTTCACCCCGCTTCCGTGGTACGTAGGTGCCACAAGTATTTTGTAAAAGTAACAAACTTGAATTCCCCTTGCCCATCTCGAATGGATGGTAAGTTTTTGGTAAAACATAAATTAATGCTTCCGTGGGAGTCGTCGGTATATTTTCTTTCTAATTTTCATTACACGTTACAATTCGAATATTCCGGTTTATGCATTTATTAGTTATGTATACCAAAATACGTTAAAATACACAAATTTATGAGGGAAAACATCAATGATTCTTGGGGTTTTATTAAGTCAAGGATTAGGGGCTAAATTGAAAGGCAACAAATCAAGTGTAACGCAAAAGGTTCTGCGGCACTATATCGATGGAATTGAATTTAATGGGGGCTTTGTTTTTGATTTTGAAGGAAATCCGCTAAATGTTAGATAAATTGCAACATCATCGATTAACTTAT
Source organism: Phaonia tiefii (assembly GCA_963931995.1). Classification (NCBI taxonomy): domain Eukaryota; kingdom Metazoa; phylum Arthropoda; class Insecta; order Diptera; family Muscidae; genus Phaonia; species Phaonia tiefii. Next base: position 92,868,824 of record OZ008367.1, read on the forward strand.
GAACCGTCTTAACATTTGGAGGAGTATTGTTAGTAGACTTTGAAAGATAACGGAGCAGTTTTATACTATCACAGGAACAAGTAGTGGATTGTAATCGAACTAATTGTTTATCAAAATATATAACTTTACAATACTTCATCCTAAAATTTTACGTTTCGGCAACAAAGATAGGTTCACTCTGGTTCCATCTTTGTACTGCCCACTTATAAACTTTTCCGTCGACGTTCACTTGCCTTAATGAAATCGAACGTATCGACTAATTAGCTATAACAAATCTTCTCAACCCCACTCAGAAATGGCGCAAAATTATGTCTCCCATTCGGTGAGCTTACTCAGTGCCAATTCCTGCCAGTATCTTCATGGAATGTAATAGGAAAAAATGTGTTTTATAACTTAATTAAGTCCAAGTTGGCATAACAGTTGAAGAAGTTTAATTACTGTATTTGTCATTTGGATGATACTAAATCCAGTTCAATTTTTCGCCATATAACCAGTGGTGTTTTTGAAACGAAGTTCCTTATCGCACTTTGCGGGATGGGGCCTAAATGAAAAAAAAATGTAACAAATTTTTTTTTAACACTATTATGCTACAAACCTGTAATATAAAATATATTGGGTACTTTTGCTTCGGTTCGTGTCTAAACTAACATAGGTTGGGAAATTTCTTGTTTAATGGGAAGTTTTCTAGGTGGAGCCTGTAACCAATATTTAGTACATATTGTAGTCTTGAACCCAATAAAAAGTAAATTTGGAAAAGCCAAAGTGAAGTATGTTGAAAACCAGTACTGAAATTTCCGACTTAAACATTCCCTCACCCGAAGTCATCCATTGTGATCGAGTTCTATTGAATATTGTGTGCCAATATTCAGTATCAGAGTAGCATTGCGCTAAATATTATCCAATACCCAACTTAAATAATTTCCGATGTGATTATGGGAAGTTATCGTGACTACCAGCCACTTCTCCGTCCAATATTTATATGGGAAGTACGAAAATTGGCATGGCGAAGTTGTTCATCATTTTTTCCCAGTATTGCACAAAATATTGATCAGTACCAAATTTTGTTAAGATCGGTTGAGGTATACGGGAGAAGTCGAGTCGGCCAGCTGGAAAGCTGCCCAACTTTTGTAAGGGAGGTACGAAAATGGGCGTGGACAACAGTTAAAATGTAGTTTTTAGTAAAACATTGCCGACTACCGAATTTCATTAAGATCGCTTGTAATCTACGAGAGTTATCGGGAGTTATCATAAAGTTTGGTTCGGTTTTGCGGGAGTTATATTGCCGAACAATCAGCCGGTTGCACAACTTATCTTGGTAGGGCGTGGCAAAATCACCTTTGTCCTAATCGGTGACTCGCGTTTGCTGACACGAAACCTATAACCTAATTTCATTAAGATCGGAAGTGTTTCACGCGACTTATCGGATTGACGACCCGGACGATCACCAAGCTTTTGTATGGGAGGTACCAGAATGGGCGTGGCAAAATCACTCATTTTCCATAGAAGAGTGGCATTTGACTTAATTTTGTACCAAATTTCAAAAAGATTGGTTTCGTTTTACGGGAATTATCTGCACGAACAACTTATGTATAAGAGGCATTAACAAGGCTGTGGCAAAATCACCCTTGTCTTACTTGGTGACTCGCGTTTGATGACGCGAAGCCTATAACCTAATTTCAATAATATCGGAAGTGTTTCACGCGATTTATCGCATTGACAACCCGTAGGACCACCAAGGTTTTGTATGAGAGGTACCAGAATGGGCGTGGTAATCTTGCCAATTTTCTCCAGTTAAGTAGACAGTTTGAGTTGAAGCTAATCACATCTACCAGAAAAAAGTTTTAGGAGAAATATGATTTTGTACTAAATGTGTCGATTTGTATGGGAGGTACTAGAAGAGGTGTGGGCAAAAAGCCGATTTTCAACCTCAACCTAAGTTTGGACAAATAATTGTCAGTAAAAAATATCATTGTGATCGGCAAAGATTTACGGGAGTTATCTGGCCGAACAGCCAACTTTTGTATGGGAGGTACCAAAATGGGCGTGGCAAAGCCACCTTTGTCGTAATCGGTGACTGACGTTTACTGACATGCAGCCTAATACCCAATTTCATTAAGATCGGGAAGGTTTCACGCGACTTATCTCTTTGACAACACGGACGACCACTAAGCTTTTGCGTGGGAGGTACCAGAATGGGCGTGGCGACTGGGCCCATTATCTTATCGAAGCCCAGAGGTCTTACCGTTCCAAAGTTATGACCATTTTTATACCATATTATGACCACATTTATACCTATAAATACTGCTTAAAATCTTAAACGTGTTAATTTACAAAAACAAATAAATGTGTGCTGTTATTTCGCTTCCAAAAACAAAAACAAACATTTTTGCATTTCAGTAAAATGGTCATAACTTTGGAACGGTAAGAACTCTGGTCTTCGTTTAGGTCATTTTGGAAAGGTAAGAGGTATGGCTATCTTTCAACAGAACGTTACCTGCCATCTGGCTGAGCAAATTGAGGTTATGTGAATTTTTTTTCCGAAAGCTCTGTATCTCGGCGATTTGACTTTTTTCTACCTTTTTTATTGATTCTGAAAGGCCTCTTACAGACCTTTCCAACAAGCCCAAAAAAAAACCACTGGCTCAGAAGTTAGCAACTTTACCCAATACCCTCCGACCGCCAATCCGAAAATTTTGAACCTGCTGACATTTCGCACCCTTGCATTTTCGGACATGGTCCTAGTGGACTTTTCTTCATGAAATGAGCAAAGGAATACGCTGGAGAAATTTGTCCGGAACTTTCTGAATCACCCTGTATACCCCCATCCCATGGGTGATGGTATAAAAATAAAATTTTCTTAAATAAGTACCTTTGCTTAAAAAAAAGTAAATTTTCTTACAAAAAGTACCTTTTCTTAGGAAAAGTATTTTTTTTTAAATAAGTACCTTTTCTTAAAAAAGTAAATTTCCTTTTCTTAAAAAACTTCCTTTTCTTTAAAGACTACCATTTTGTGTAACAAAATACCTTTTCTTGAGATAAGTGCGTACTCTTAAAAATTTACATATTCTTGAAAAAAGGAGCAATTCTAAAAAAATTCCCATTTCTTAAAAAATCCATTTTCTTCAAAAAGAAATACCTTCTCTTAAGAAAACATTTTTTTTACAAAAATTCCTTTTCCTAATAGTACATTTTTTTAAAAATAAGATAATACATTTTCTTTTTTTTTTTCTTGAATACAGATCCATTTTCTTATTGTTTTTTCAGTGTTAAGTTTTAGTCGTGGCATATGTCAAAGTATACAAAATTCAGTTTGCCTTGCCATTTCATCATGAATAGACTTACAAACGAACAAGGCCTTTAAATCCTTGCCTTAGCGATGCTGGGAAAATACCACCTTTTGTGATCGAAAGTGAGCTAACGTACAGTTACATTCCCGCTACGAGAATATGTTCATCAACTGAAAGGTTATGGTTATTGCTGCAATGAATATAATTCATTATTTCATCGAAAGTGTTTCGTTGCAGCAATGAATTTGTTCCGTTGCTGCATCGAATTTGTTTCACTGTTTCAATGAATATTTATCGTTCTGGGAATGAATTTACTTCACTACTGCAATCAATTTGTTTCGTTACAGCAATGAAGTTGATTTACATAAACCAAATATCAGTAGTTTAAATTTGTTTAATGTTTAATACAGTTTCCTACAAAATTGAAATTAAATAAAATTGTTGCAGGAACGAAAATTAAGTTATTGCAATAACGAAATGAAAAATTGTCAAAACATTATATCTGAAGTTTTTTGTTGCAGCGAGTATATATACATATATACATATATATATATATACATATATACGATAAAATCCAACTGAACCAACTGAACGGCGAGTTTGGTGAGCAAAGTCTCACGTTCTGGCGCTGTCAATTGGTCGCCTCGACCAATTTTTTTCGTGGGGCACATGAAGTTTCGCGTCTATAGGGACAACCGACCACGATACTGCATTGGAGACAATACCGGTCGAAATGTTGGAAAGTGTTCCAAAATTTTAATTCAGAATGGACCACGTGAAACGTAGCCGTGGGCAACGTTTGCATGAAATAATTTTTAAAGGTTAAATGGCAGGCATTGATTTATCGCTCTAAATAAATATTTTATACACTAGTAAAAATTTTCTTAAATTTTCAAAAAACCAAATAAAAAAAAATCACCCACTATCTCTAATTAGTCTTAGCACAACCTTTTGATCCATCTGCATAATTCTTCCCAGCAGGTTGGTCGTCTTCATAAATATAAGTCGTACTATTCGTGATTCGTAAGATGTCGATACTCGTCGTTAGCGAAAGCAGGTCAACATTTTTGTTGGAAAATTTCTTATCATGCTTTTCATCCGCTTGCGAGATGAACTAGATTTCTGCGATATAAAGTAAAACATGCAATATAAGAAAGAGTCTTAAATATCAAGAGTTTAGATGCTCGAAAAAATGTGTTCAATTCCGAAACTATTGGAGAGTTCAAAATTAAATGCTGCTGCAAATTAAAGTCAAAATTTGCTGCTAATATTCATACCGGTTATAAAAGCTCACGAATTTTTACAATAAAAAAAACCAGTGTCCGTCACAGCCTCATTATCCTTGTTTACTGACAACCAAAGTTTGGCCGAAGACTTCGCTACCAATGAGACCCACAGACAGCAAACGACGACCTTTGTAACATATTCCCTCAAACAGATTCGGCAAGAATCATGTATATCTTTGGAACATACGCCAAATATTCATATATTTGCAAGTTCTAAACTCACTTATAGTATTTAAATACAAATGTTGGCATCTTCACTTGCAAAGATTCATACTTTTACCTGGAGCCATATGTGTGTTTCATCCCAAATATCCGTATACATACGTCGAAGCATTTGTGTGTTTCCTGAAGTGAAGTTTCTCGTCTGGCATCTTACCTTGCAAAGATGCATACTTTTACACGCCATATGCGTGTTTCGTTCCAAACAAACTTTTGTGTGTTTCCTTTCAAACGAGCGATTGACGACTGAATGCATGCAACTAAAACGCAACAGATCTGTCAACATCAGAAACACTCAATTCATTTACAAACGCATCCAGGAATGTTTATGAATCACTGACTGAAAAGATGATGCAAAAATGCAGTACACTGTAATAAAATTCTTTTGTATTTATTATTTTGCTCTCGACAGAGCATAGCGAGGAAAAAAATTAAATAAACAGAGTACCAAACATGGCTAAATTTGTATCACAAACAAAGCTGTATTTGGATCACAAACACATGTATTAAACTATACTAACCATTGTATTTTAAAAATGTAATATTGAATGGCAAACACTATGTGTCGTAACACAAGTATACTATATTTATTTGTATTCTTATTGAAAAAGCGCAAAGAGGAACACCAGATGAGACGGATAACAAATCTATGTATAAATTAATCTATGGCTTCGCACAGTATTATTGAGAGGGTCTTGTCTGCAATGGATAAAATGTTAATGTCGGGAGATTTGGCACAAAGCATATTTGGGAATATAATGCGCTGAGGTTGTAATCTTCAGGCATGTATTCATATACCTAAAGCTTGTGCAAGAGATGATACCAATATCATAATAACTCATCGCCGCGGGCCTTAAAGAGCTTTGACGGCAGCTTCTTTTAGGTCAAAACATTTAATATAGCTAGAGGGGAATCGATACAGTCATATTCACTTCGCTTTAGATTACGTTTATGCTGGGTAGGTCATGTCAGTAAAATGGATCAGAATGAGCCAGTGCGATAGGTGTTCGAGGCGTTCTCGACGGACATAGACAAATAAGACCTCTCGGGAAAGGCTAGGTGGAATATTGCCTGAGAGAACGCGGTGTTGAGACTGGAGACTGGACTGGAAGAGAAGAGCTGAAGATCGAGCAGGTCTCTTTTTGTAATGCAGTGGATCCCTCTGGGTTGTTTGAGACCATTTAAGTAAGTAGGCTGTTGCTATACATTTATACTGCCTCATGACAGCCTGTGTTGCGACTGAATTTCCTTTGCAACTCCTTTTTGGACCTGGGTTAATTGTGGGTTGGGGTATTTATAATCCAGTACGGGTCTCGCAGCAGATTTCGTAGAATGTGGACTGCGCTTCAGGACTGCCGGAGAGGTGTATTCCGCATAATCAATTGAGCGATTTGGTCTATTTAGCGTTTAAGTATTGAATTTATTTCCAACATTTATACTTGACCCGGGAAAAATAATCATTTCATTAACAGTCGAGTTCTGGCTAAAATATTAACTATGCTCCTGTTTTTCCCCTCTAAACATTGCCAATGGAATGTGCCATTCCCAAAGTAAGAAGCAAAAAAAAAACAACTGAGCGGATAAAGCTGAGCATAAACTAAAACCAACTTAAGTACAACAAAATATTAATGTCGTCATTTATATTAATGCAAACCCGTTAACCCATATTATTTTTCTGAATATTCCCTTCAGTTTTCTTTTCGTTTTCTGCTATTTTTCTTCTTATTTGCAGTGCAAAAGCCGAAATAAATTGTTTACGTCAATTCATGCAAAGCAGTTTCTTCTACCTCTTCACTGTCTGTAACTGAATTACTACATTAATCCGACGATATGACTGAAAAGAATATCAACAAGAAGAAGACGACAACGACGACAACGACAACAAAATGAACAAATGCTTGTAATATCTTGCAAGGCATAGAAATAAATGCTAAAGCATTTCTGGGGTCTCCTAAGAAATTCTTTATGTTCTTTTGAATTTAATTCCTTTTGGTCTGACACTAACATAACAGCCAGAGAAAGGGCACAATTTGTATGGGACAAGCCCGAAACCAAGTATACATTTTAATGGATGGCGGTTCGCGTTGTTGATGTTACCATCACCATCACCATCACCACCACCGGCACCGTCATGATTTTCATCAACAGGACAGAAAGTACGCGACAGACTCTCCCTTTCTGTCGTATTCAAACAAACAAAAAAAAAAAGAACTAAATGCTGAAAGGAAACGGAAATTCGAATGCTTGTGCTGGTACACATGGTACCACCAGTACAAATAAGAAAATACAACAGATCCGAATGAGTGTGTACATTCATGTTGGTGTGAATGTGTCTGTGCTATATATTCACTTCTTATACCAATTATGTAGTTTGTAGGGTTTATGGATATAAGAATGTTTATACAGAGTGTGCAAAAAGTGCTAGCCCATGCACTTGTAGTTATATTTGATGACACCACACAGTAAATGCAATAAGTTTAAATGTTTAATAGCTTAAAATAACAACAACAACAAAATACCACAAAATGTTGACCAACAGGAACTTGCATGACAATATTCTATTCCATAATTTTTATATTCGGATTTAAACAAATTTGGTTAATATTTTTAATTAAACAAACAGCAATTGAAATTTTTTTAAAATTTGGTTTTTAATACAACCGAAAGTTTGTTTTTTGGATGGGTCTGTTGGAAACACACAGCTTCATACCGATTCCGAAAGAGTTTTGTTTGAGAAACATTGCCATGCTTATTTATGTGCAGTATGTATCGTCAACTATCGGCTCAGAATGAAGTTACAAATTGGGCGCTGCGAATTAAGAATCTGCATTCCCATGTCCAAGCGTCGCGCACATTAAGCATTATGCAACAGTTCCCATCCCAAAATCATGGAATACATAAGTGTTTGGTTAACATCAATTATACAAATTCAGAATTTATACATATCCTTCGAATGAATCTATACGGGGACAACCTTGTCAGACGTAGAGCAAGATATAAAAGCCTCTGATAGAGGTAACAAAGTTTTTATTTCTGCAATTAGTCACACCGGTTCCGAGTTATATCCATTTTTTATTTCACCGATTTTCATATTTTGATGGTTTTTGTGAACAAAATATTTTCCATACGATTGGACCACTTTATGAAAAATCCTTGGAAACTCGTAAAAAATAGATTGAACGCTCCGTTTCCGAGATATTGGCATAGGGGCGTTTTTGCGACTTTTGATTCCATAAATTTTAGTTTTAGCGATTTTTTAAAAATAAAAGTGATACGGTATTGAAGACATGTCACTTCTTAGTGACTGATGATGCCTTTAGAAAATATCCAACTTGGTAGTTCCTCCAGCCACGGGTCCACAATTATTTGCATGTGTTTGTGACAGATTCAACGATTGTGTTTAAAAGACTCACTTCGCCACAATTTATGATAATATGTATTCTTCGCTGGCTGATATCTATACACTTGATTGTTTTTCCACAACTTTGTTTATCATTTTCTGTTGAAAATAATAGTTTTTCTGTAAAGTCCTCGTATAACATTCAAATATATGTGGTTTCTCTTCAGCAGCAAAGCCTTTTGTGAAAAATCGAATACATATCTAACTTTGTAACAAGTGTTTTTGTGACACAATCTAAATTATGATTACAGTGACGAATATTTGAACACGAATTCTAATATTGTACTTTTTATTAGTTGTATCTTCCATTTCAGATGAATGAGGTTTTGAAATACTCAAATTGTTTAATACAACTAAAGTTCGGTACCAGCAACTTGTATTTAGTAAGACCTATTTTTGATACATCAATACTTAAATTCTAATCAAAATATAGACTTCATCATGGAATTTCCAATGACTGAATTGATGTCCAACTAATCTTTTCCCTGCGTGTGGTTATGAACATTAGACCGGATCATAAAAAAAATTTCCCAAAATCAAGGGCAACTATTAAAGACCACTTTAAATAAAATTGTCCTTTGCGAGCTCATGAAAAACAGCCAAAAACTTTTTTTTATCGAAATTCTTCCGTTTGTAGCTCGGTCGTAACATGCAAGACATCGTTGTATAGGTCTCGATGAGTACTATATTTGTCCTGTAGATGTCGCTGACGTATGAGAAATTATTGTAATGAAGGCCTCATTTATTGCAGTTTTTGCCCCTAAAGTTTACAAATATTTATTTTGTATGTAGGATAAAAGTCCATTAAAAACAAAGAAGATTTTGCTTTGGAAGTACACAGTTTTATTCAAAAACAACAAAGTTACGTATGACAAGATATATCTACAAATACAATATACAATACAAATTTATTTTCATGTTGTATGCATTATTACCACAAATTATTGCATACGTTTTGGCGATATCGAAAAATGTTGCATACTTTTTGGCGCTATTGAAATTTTTTAAAATATTTGTCTGCCATAATTCAGTTTTAATCCAATAAAGTATTAACCGCGCCCGACGCTGCTTAATTTCGGTGATCGGACGTGCACCGATGTATTCTGCGTGGCATGGTCGTTGGCCCATTTTTAATCTAGTTACCAATAAAATCTTATTACAAATAAAATACAAATAAGAGTAAAGATAATTATAGCAAATTAATAAAAATGAAGAATGTAATCGAAGTTGTTCGCATCACTATCATGTTCACAAAATTTTTGGGTAATATTTTTTCAAATTCATCAGTCAGATAAAAAGTTATCGACTAAGCTCATGCTCCTGAATGACACTTCTGTGGTTCGCTTAAAGTTTCGTTTTATGGCCCTTGATGAAAATTTATTTGTTTTTGTTATTTTTTACAGTTTCAAATTTCTACCGCGCTTAAAAGTTATATAAGGAAACCCGTTAAAAAGTGTTAATTGTTAAACAATCTGAAATAGAGGTTGAGATGAGAAACAGCATCATCGTCATTTCGAATATAAAATACGTAAAAACACAAATTTGTAAAAGTTCATAAAATTTGATGTACAAAATATAATCACTTCGTCATAATTAAAATACTGAGATTAAACCAAATTCAAGAATATTTTCATTGCATTTAAAAAATTATTCATAATTTTTATACATTTTGACGATAAAGTAAAAAGTTTCTTAGTTGTTATTTGTGGAAGATTGTTGTGGTTCTTCGATAGGTGCAGTCAAAAAAAAAAAAAGCAGTCGATAGCTCCTAATGCATCTGTCGTAGTTGTGGCCCTCGAATCTTTGCTCTAGCTTCGTAAAAACATCAATTGCTTATACCTTTACGCTCTGTTGATGAACAGTTTTAATTGTACTCGTAAGATGTTTACCGGAAAACACTGCACGATTAAACTCTCACTTATTAACATTTCTTGGTATGAAGACGTAAGCATGAAGTATTTTGTGGTATCACACCAGTTTTATAAGAGACCACACAGAAGTCCCAACCTACTTTTCCAATTTCTACACTTTATGTTTAGTGGAGTTAGATCAACTGGTCTCTGACTACCTCATATAATACAGAGTATTTAACTCTATTCTAACCTTCAACTAATTTTACTTGCCAATACTTACTTTTTAATTACTACAGCAATAAATTAAAATAAACATAAATAAATTAAAAAAACAAGTGAATTAGAAAATCAATGAAAACTGTATAGCTAATAAAAATACAGCCAAGGACTTGCTGGTTTCTTAGACGATTAGGTTAGGTACCAAAGGCTATTTTACTTTCATTGGGTCGACGGGCAATTGAACTACCATATGCAAGTGAAGTTTCCGTGCGGGCATGTACATTAAAATCTATAAAGTAACATAAAAACTGAAATATGAGCTGAAGTCCCTTCATAAAGTGAATAATTTGTATTCACAAAATCAACAATAACATTTCAATATGAAGGATACGCAACATGAAAGGCGAATTTCAGTGCACCCATTATACTATTTACTTTTGATGGAGACTATATAAAATATACTTATACAGGAACTTATACATCCTACAATATCATCTTATCCTTTATTTCTTTGTTTTCATCGTTCTTTTGGCGGTCTTGCCATTTACTCCGCTGTAATCTATGCGTTCATATACATATGCATGAATGCGAAGTTGAATGTATGTATGTATGCATATCCTGTGCATATTAAATGTCTCGCTTGTAAATGTGAAGTGGTTGAAAAATTGTTGTCAAGTGTTGAAAGGAAATAAATTGTCATGTATGAATTTAAAACACATTTCTTTAAATGCTCGCTTTATTAATAATATATCAACAGTAATGAAGAATAGGTAAAATTTTGGGGGAAGCTGGCGAAATAACAAAGAGAAATTATGAAATAAATATATAATTCAAGAAATCGTTTATATGCATTCTTTGAAACGGTAATAAAGCCTCAAGTGATTTAGTCAAAAAATTTATGTAAAAGCTGTCTCAGTAAGAATGCACTTTTTAATTTTGAAATAAAAACGCGTATTTTTTGAGATAGTTGCGATTGTTTTATTGGACTTGAAAGAAGACATGTTCCGATTAAGTATGGAATCAAATATCCGTCAAATGGTCCTACGGCTCTGATGACAGGCCATAACCATACTCTTTTAATGAAATTTTCCATGACTTTTTCACAGGGATGTGGCTGTATCTCACCGATGACGAGTTGGATCTCGGATTTGCGTTAAATTGCATGATATAGGTAGTCAGTTGACATCAGAATTTCTGGCTAGTGGCTAGTGTGCGAGGTTCTTGTGCGTGAGAACGTGAGTTCGATCGCTGCTCTGACCACCTAACTTTTCCTTCGACGACGGCCACCTCGCTTACTGATGGCGACACTAACGAGTACTTAGTCATGAAAAGCTTCTCAGAATACCGTTCGGAACCAGTGTAAAACGGTAGGTCCCAATCAGTGAGTGAAACATTATAAATCACACAGCTCACTGGTTGTGAGAATCTCTCCCCAATCCCTTCATGGGATGTATTGGGAAACTGTTTTCTTTAAAATGCTCTGGAAATCGTTGCTGCAACAAATCGATTGTTTCATGCGCGGTGAGGCAGGTGGTGCCGTCTTGCCGAAACCCCTTGTCGAGCAGATACATGCAGTCCAACTGAGGCCACAATAACTCCGTTACCATGTTCCTGTAACGAATGCCGTTCACTGCAATTTCGGCCTCATCTGCAAATAATAATTGCTCGATGTGGGTGCATTTGTTTCTCATCGATTGCATGAGGATTTTCTGAGCCCCAAATTCCACAATTATGTGTATTCACGATACCATTCAGTTAGAAATGCATCGGAAAAGATGACTTTTTTTTGAAAAATTGGCATTGACTTCACTTTGCTCCATTACCCATTGAACGAATTGCCGGTGCCGTCCATGGTCTGCTGGTTTGAGCTTCTACGTAAGTTGAATTTTGTACGAACGAAGGTGGAGATCTTTTGTCAAAATTCGCTGCGTAGTGCTTCGTGAAATTTGAAGTTGTGGAGAACAATGCCGAATTGACGATTTCGGGGTTTCGGCGACACTATCGTATACAGCAACAATATTTTCAAGAGACCAACCGCTACGTTGACGCACAGGAGTCTTACTCTCCATAACCCACCCAGTTCCTTAAAATTTTTTGACCACTATTCGAATGGTTAATACATTAGGTGCACTTTCTGGACTGAAAATTCTTCCAAGTTTGCGAGCGGTGTCAGCATAACTTTTCAAATTTTTGTAACGCGTTGTTCTTTTGTAAAGAGCTCCATTGCTAATAATCGGAATAAATATACACATGTGACAGCTTCCAAATTTCAGAGTTGCCACTTCCACAAAACAAAAAATTAAAACCTCTAATTTTGTTTGTTTTCTACTGTGATTGCGAGAGTTAACTTCGAAGCTATAATCTATTTAGCATGAACGTTAGTTTTGACATACAAAGAAGTTCTCGTACAAATTGTAGTTATTATAATATAACTTGTATATCACAGGGTTGCATTTTTAAAATATATTTTACTTTTGCCAAATGAAGTTCTAAATTGTTGTTGTCAACTGAAACATGTTTATTTTATTTTATTAATTTTTATTCACTTTTTAAATTTTTTTTGTAATATGAAATATTTGTTTTAATGGAAAATATGTAATTGAATATTAATAATGCGCTCCATAATTTTCTCGTATAATGGATTAAATAAGGCTGGGTGTCATTGACCCGGTGGCAATAGATGTAATGTTTGTTATGTGTCCAAAGGCTGTTATGTCCTGAAACGCATTTGTTGTTTTCATATTCTCTAAACATTCTTTTAGTATGAAAATCATCCTTCATGAGCATGCAACACCAGAATATCACTGTAGGTTGCGAACCCGTACTTCAACAAACTCTTCTAGCAAATTTTTGATACACTCGCTGAGGGTGATGAATGGAAAAGGAAGTGAATCTAGAGTTCTTCAACCTAGAAACCTCGCCACCGTCAAAAAAATAAAACGTGATTGAATTTTCACTCTATTCGGAATAAAAATGTGAGTTGCCAGATGGCGCGTAATAAGATTCAGTATTAGTACATTTAAGGTGGCATTCAATTGCATACAAAGAATATAAAAAAAATTCAATTTTCACATATAAATATTTTAAAATTTAAAAAATCCACTACAGATTGAAACTATACGTTAGTTCACATCCGATGACAAAGTCGTGGGGGTGATGAACATTTTCATCCGTGTCACGAAGCTTTTCGTTCAGTATTCATTCAGTGAAGGGACTGAAGAGATCTTCTCGAAATAAGTGAGCTGTTTGGTATTTAGTTTTACACCCATTACTAGGGACCTATAGTTTTCACTGGTTACGATTGCGTTTTCTAAGCTTTTTCTATATTGTTTATTTGATAGTGTTGCTGACTGACATTAAGCGAGGTGATCGTCTTCAATTAAAATATTAGGTATTTTGGGCAGGGCTTGAACCGATGTTCTTACTTAAACTGAAGCTATAGCATGTGACTTGAGGCTTTTTCTGCGACCTACGCATTTTGCTGTGACTTCATTTTTCGCAAATTAGTTGAAAGTCAAGCTGATAAGAGAAAACGTTCAAATCACTTTCCGTCACATTTACAACTGCAACACATTTTGATATGGGCATGTGAAAAAACTCTTCCAGCTCCTTTATGGTAAGAACAATCCTTTAAATTAAACCCATGACATTCGTAATATTGGTCTTAAAAATGCTTATTTTTTAGACCTTAGAAGTTTCCATGCTCTTGTTACGCTCTTTGTTTGCTTTTTGTTTAACCCTTTTAAACAAATATAATTAATTAAAAACAAACAATTAAAGACGTAAATAAATAATAGAGAAAATAAGTGAGTTCAACAAAAGTTTACATATATCATTAAACAGAAACACCCGACGATTTTAATGGCAAGGAGGCTTATAAGGATGAGTGGAAATGAAATGGTGATGCTGCAATAAACCCCTTTTTCGTACAGGACTAACAACAATTTCAGATCTGAGAAAAACATTTATCCTCATCAAAGGCAGCACAAAATTACAGATTTATTAACTTAATTAAATTGTGATGGTATCTTGGTAACCTAAGATTTAAATCTGCAGCCATTAAGAGGGAAACAAAATACTTCCTTAATTTCATACCCGTATAAGATTTAACTCTATTAAATGTGTGGGTTATAATTTGAAAGGATTTGTAGAATACTTGCAAAAAGGAAATGTGTTGAAAGTAGGAGCAGGACTTGTTGTGACAGTTAAATATTTGATTTAGCTTTAGGATAACGTTATTTAGGCTTATGTTTTTATATTTCACATGTATTTTATTTGTTTGTTCCTGTTTTTGACGATAACAAATAATTTATTTCTATTGCGGTGTAATAAATATTTTTTATTAGCATAACACAATTTGCTATATTTACTAAAATCCTGTTGTTAAAATTATCGCTTTAAATATTATAACATTTGTTAAAGTTATCGCTTTAAGTATTATTACATCCATTTTCGAACAAATTATAAATGTCCTCTATCTGTCATGTTATGTACAGTCATTTATTTACCATCTGACACTTCCTTACATTTTTGTAAACATCCGTTTTCTCTACCCCTTTTTTCTATTGTACTCGCACACGATACACGTAATTTTCTCCGCAATTCTTTAATAAATAAATATACTATTTTTAAACATAACCTACATAAGACAATTGTTTTATCTGTCGATCGCACTGCACCTGGAACACATCTTAATAAATCTTCCAACAGGTTATGGGCCCAGGGCTCACGAGCGACATACATATAACATTGCTTATGCATGGACAAGAAAACACTTGGCGCCGGACCAAATTCAGCAGAGGATTCAGCTATTGTGGCAGATACGAACGACACTGTTGATATTAAGGCCAGCCTTATTGAGGAAAACCAAGCAGAAAAGGAAATACAAACATCATCAGTACCAGCAGTGGCAAGTATGTCCAGGATGACAGAGACAAGGTCATACCAAATACATCGTTTCAATGGGCAGAATTACCAGCTATGGCGTCGTCAGATGGAAATATATATGACTGAAAACAAGCTGCGGCCCTACATTTTGGGTATAACCAAAAAGCCAGAAAATAATGCTGATGCTTGGGAAGAAAAGGATGCAGAAGCGCAAGCATTCATCATGCGAGGTTTGGAGTTGGAGCAGCTCAAATATTTAACTGACTGCTACACGGCTGCTGATATGTGGTCAAGGTTGAAGACGGTACATTCAGAGAGGAGCGAGCAATCTGTGCAGGTATTGTTAGAAAAATTTATTAACTGCAAGATGGAGACGGACGAAACTATGGCAAATTTTATTGCCAGAATCACGTCGCTCACGCAAAGGCTGAAAGACATGGATCTCGAGCAAAAGACCCCAGTGGTGATTGCAAAGATTTTAGGCAGTTTGCCAGCAAAGTTCGATCATGTGCGAACTGCATGGTATGCTGTGCCTCGAGCTGAGCAGAATATCGAACGTTTGACAGATCACTTAGTCAACGAAGAGTCGCTATTTAATTTTCGTTCAAGAGACAGCAACAACAAAAACAACACTTCTTCTGCAACTAGTGCTGCCTACAGCGCTGCTAGTAACACCCACCACAACAAGACCAACAATTCATCAAAGCGCGTAGGGAAATGTAATTATTGTCACAAGCCAGGGCATTGGGCAAGAGATTGTTTTAAGAAGAAGCGAGAATCCAAAAATAAGCAAGAAACTGAAAAACAAAAGAGGGGCGACGGGCATTCGCTTGTGGTGGAGAAAACAAACAATGCAAGAGAACAGTTAGCATCATCGAGAGATAGATCACATTTATTTATGCTGATGTCTGCAAATACGAAAAATGAAACGAACAACGTATGGTACGCGGATTCTGGTGCCACTGATCATATGTCGTTCCAGAGGGAGCTGTTTAAAAATTTTGTGCCATTTTCGGCAGGTGCTTGCTACGTACGCATCGGTGATGGCAGTAAGCTCAGTGTACAGGGAACTGGTGACATCGAAGTGACAACAAGCAATAGTCGCGACAGTGGCACAATCCACATTTTAAAAGATGTGCTGCTAGTTGAAGAACTAGATAGAAATTTTGTTTCTATTTTGCGTGCTACTGAAAAAGGTATGAAAGTCGTTTTCGAGGAAGGGGCTGAGTGTGTACGTTTCATGAAAGGCAACGAAGTTATTGCTGATGGAGTACGCCACGACAGGTTGTATAAAATGAATCTACATGCTGTGAATACAACCGAATTGAATGCTACATCATCGTCGTCAGAATCGCTGAAATTATGGCATGAACGATTAGGCCATGTAAATTTTAAAACGCTAAGAGAAATGAACAACAACGAAATTGTCAACGATCTCAAAATTGGCAGCACAGCCGACGAGACACCATTCTGTGATGGTTGTGCTTATGGCAAGCAACATCGTCTGAGTTTCCCGAAATCTGGCGCAAAGAGATCAAACATACCGGGTGAGAGGTTTCATGTAGATTTGTGTGGAAAAATGAGCGAACCATCTATAGGTGGCGCAAATTATTTCATGTTATTTAAAGATGATTTTTCCAGATATTGTTTTGTATATTTTCTCAAGAACAAAACAGATGTAATAACTTATATAAAGCAGTTCTATGCTGAGGTCCAAGCAGATGGTCACATTATCAAGAAGCTGCGGACAGACGGCGGGCTTGAGTTTTGCAACGACTCTGTAAAGCAATTTCTGTTGGCAAAAGGCATTAAGCATGAAGTTTCTACACCTAGAGCGCCAGAGCAAAATGGATTTATTGAGCGCCAAAATCGAACTGTGGTCGAGAGTGCTAAAGCCATGCTGCATGAGAGGCAATTGGCATTGTATTTATGGGCAGAAGCCACACAAACTGCAGTTTATTTGAAAAATAGAACGGCATCTAACGTCATTGATGGGGTTACACCCTATGAAAAATGGTTTGGGGTAAAACCTTCAGTCAAACACCTCAGAGTTTTTGGCAGTGACGTTTATGTGCATATCCCAAAAGAGCAGCGAACAAAGTGGGAAAAGAACTCCATGAAATGCGTAATGGTTGGATATAATGATGACAGCAAAGCCTACAGAATTTTCGAACCAGAAGGCAGGCGAGTGTTAATACGCAGAGACGTTATTTTTCACGAAAGTCGTACGCATTTACATGACGTCACAGAAACATCCAGCAGCGAACAAGAAGAACAACAGTCCAAACAAACAGAAATCACAAAAGACCAACAAAATTCTGAAAACAACAAGAAAACATTCAAAAATTCGAAGCTACCCTTACCACGGCGACCATACAACACAAGAGCAGTTTCGAAATTGAAAGGCAATGATGGTGTGGAGTCTGGAGTCGTAGCAGATGTGTGCGTTTTACGTTTTGAGCCAGAATGCTTAGAAGAAGCACTTGCAAGCGACAATCGCAGACAGTGGTTAGCTGCAATCAACGAAGAGATCAATGCACTCAACAAGAACAAAACATGGGTGTTGGTGCCACGCACGGAAGATATAAATGTCATCACAAATCGTTGGGTATTCAAGGTGAAGTACAAGGCAAATGGTGAGATCGATAAATACAAGGCTAGGTTAGTGGCCAGAGGGTGTTCGCAGAAATATGGCATCGACTATGGCGAAATTTTTGCACCTGTTGTGAGATATGATTCGGTGCGCATTTTACTTTCAATAGCTGCAGCTTATAGTATGGAAATATATCAGTTCGACGTAAAGACCGCTTTTCTTCATGGTGTGCTGGACGAAAATATATATATGGAGCAACCGTATGGGTTTGAAGAAGACGATCGCGTATGTCATTTACAAAAAGGCCTATATGGTCTAAAACAAGGTTCACGGCAATGGAATAAGAGAATTGCAACGTTTTTGTTGAATCTTGGTTTTACGCAATCGAGAGAAGATACATGCGTTTTTATTAACAATGTTGACGATACTATGACATATCTTGCACTTTATGTCGACGACGGCCTAGTATGTGGCAACGATATTCATTACATCAAAAATTTACTGAATGAACTCAATAATGAATTTGAAATTACTTTCAGAGAAGCTGAATTTTTCGTTGGGTTGCAAATTAAAAGAGACAAAGCAAAGAAGAAATTGAAGATCTATCAGGGGGCATACGTAAACAAAATTTTACATCGTTTCAACCATGCTGACTGTCACCCCATGTCTACACCTGCTGATCCATCTATCAAATATGTGAAGAGCAGCGACGTCACAAATCGCAAACAATTTCCTTACAGGGAAGCTGTTGGCTCATTGCTTTACCTCACAACATGCACTCGGCCAGACATCACATATATTGTTGGTGTACTCAGTCGATACATGGAACAACCAGATATTATACATTGGCAAGGTATAAAGAGAGTTTTTAAATATCTCAAAGGCACTATCGATTATGGAATCACATTCAATTTCAACACAAGTCACAACCAAATAACATGCTATTGCGATGCTGATTGGGGTGGCGACATCGACACGCGAAAAAGTACGACCGGTTGGGTAGCAATGCTAAACGGGGGCCCAATAGCTTGGTGCTCGCGTAAGCAGAGCGTAACAGCAACTTCTACAACAGAGGCAGAGTTCGTCGCATTATGTGCAGCAACAAAGGCTATGATCGTTATCAGACGATTGCTAGGTGAAATCGGTTGCACTCAAACCGGACCAACTCCGATCAAATGCGATAACCAACGAACCATCACACTAGTTAAAACTCCAGAGGCATCGAAGAGAACAAAGCATATAGACATCCAATTTTTCTACACCTGCGATATGCAGCGCAACGACGAGATAGATGTGCAGTATATACCAACATCCGAGCAGTTAGCTGATCCATTAACTAAGGCACTAGCCAAAGATAAATTTAAATACTTCGTAGAAAATTTTGGATTAACACATTGATTTTTCTTGTATATTGAAAGCGAGAGGGAGTGTTAAAATTATCGCTTTAAATATTATAACATTTGTTAAAGTTATCGCTTTAAGTATTATTACATCCATTTTCGAACAAATTATAAATGTCCTCTATCTGTCATGTTATGTACAGTCATTTATTTACCATCTGACACTTCCTTACATTTTTGTAAACATCCGTTTTCTCTACCCCTTTTTTCTATTGTACTCGCACACGATACACGTAATTTTCTCCGCAATTCTTTAATAAATAAATATACTATTTTTAAACATAACCTACATAAGACAATTGTTTTATCTGTCGATCGCACTGCACCTGGAACACATCTTAATAAATCTTCCAACACCTGTCACATGAAAAGCATTTGTAATTTGTAGTTTTTTGTTATGGAAAACGAAGTATTTTACTTTTTTGTCAATATGCCTGTTTGTTTTATTCCCTGTTAAACTAAATTTTCGACCATTTTGTATGGGGGACTAAGCGATATTAAGCGGCTCCTCCTACAAAGTCATCGACAAAATATTTTAGCGGTAAATACAAAAACTGGCCTAATGTTCATCTCATTACACTGCACCACATGACTTTGTACACATGAAAATCTCAAAGAAGAGTAAGAAATAGGATACGCTTTTCTACCAAATTTTGCCGATTCGATAGGTTACGTCTAATAAGATGTACCATGGATCCATGGCTTCAAAGGATACGAACGCGCTGAAAAATATGTCCTTTTTGTTGTTTGGATGCAAATATATCGTGTTTGTGGCTTGTCGCAAATATAGTATACTTCTGTCCAAAAACATTCTGTTTGCTCTCCAATATTCCGTGTTGGAGACACAATCATTAATACGTAATAATATATGATTTCGTGACCCAAATATGTTTGTTGAAAAGTGTTGAACACAAAAACGTGACAGACAACAAAGAAAGAGATAAACATCAGATCTTCAATTAATGAAAACAATGCTTGCACGTAAGTAAAGGGTTTTTCAACAGAGACGCTATAAAAGTAAATCGATAGGGACAGCAAACGACGCAATATTTTTTCCCGCTCTTTTGACATTTCTCTTCAGTAAGGTTTGCCATTTCATCATGGAAAGATACACGAGCCAACAACGAGTCGAAATTATTAAAATTTACTACCGAAATTTGGAGTCAGTGGCCTCGACTTTAAGAGGCCAATTTTAAGAGGCCTCTACAATCAGCGATGAGGCTCATTTCTGGCTGAATGGCTTCGTCAATAAGCAAAATATGCGTTATTGGTCAGACAGCACTCCACACGTGATCCATGAATCATCATTGCATCCTGAAAAAATTACGGTTTGGTGCGGTTTATGGGCCGGCGGCGTCATTGGGCCGTACTTCTACCGTGATGATCAAGACCGGCACATTACAGTGAATGCGAATCTCTACCCTTCAATGATAACCGAATATTTTTGACCCCTATTGGATACTATGGACTTGGAGGACATGTGGTTCCAACAGGACGGCGCCACAAGCCACACAGCGAATGCCACAATCAATTTATTGGAAACCAAGTTTGGTGAACGTGTTATCTCACGAAATGGCCCAGTCGATTGGCCGCCTCGGTCGTGCGATTTGACGTTGTTAGATTATGTCCTGTGGGGCTACGTCAAGTCTATGGTCTATGCCAACAAGCCAGCGACGATTGATGAACTTCGTACGAATATCGAACGTGAAATTGCAGCACCGTCGAAGTTGGGTTCAGCGTCTGGACTTCTGCAAGGTTGGCCGTGGCCATGCAAAAGAAATCGAGATCCGTACATAATGGCATCGATCGTACTTTCACAGGAATTAAGAATTTCATTGGTATCTAAAACCGGGTTTGTTCTATTTAAAAAAAACTTTAGTAGCGCTCTTATTGAAAAACCCGTTATATGTATTTCGGTTGCCGCAACAATACTTTGATTGGTTTGTATTAATTTATTAATCGCAACCTCATGAACGGTTCTTCCAAAACTCATATATCGAAAATGTGTATCATGTTGATGCAAGTGAGTTTTCGTTTGCATCAAACGCGTAAAAAATTACATTTGCTGCAAATGTAAAAAACGTTTGCGATAACTGAAATTAGCCATTTTTCTAATGAGAGCAAAGATTACGAAGAACGTAAATTTCTCTCATTCTGTCGACTGTATACACAGTCTTGTTCTCTCGTTTAGCATACACAATCACGTATACACATACTCGTAAAAGTGATCACACTATACCTTGTCAATATATCTTGGATGGACAATTGACGCGTTGTAGTTTGCTGCGCTTTTAGTTGTAATTGAATGCAGGGCGAGGCAGACGTGTATGTGGACAGTGAAAAAATAGACAAAAATTCCAAAATTTTGTAAAACAAACTTTATGGGAAAAACAAAATTCATAAAAGTTGGAAATTTAAACAAAAGAGAGCTTATGTAAGCCAGAAATACAAGTTTTAATTACAACTCGGTTGGTGTAACCGAAAGAACAGTTAGTGGAACCATTTTTCGTTTCTCTCAAACGTTTTTTCAGCATTAATTTTTCATAACTCGTTTACTGCAAACGTTTTTCAGTTCTCACAAACGTTTTTTGGTTTGGAGTAACTAGAACTCGGTTGCTGTAACCAAAACAATAGTTGGCGGAATCGTTTTTCGTTTCTCGTTAACGTTTTTTAGCTTATATTTTTCATAGCTCGTTTGCTGCAAACGTTTTTCGGTTCTCTTTTTCAGTTCTCCCAAACGAAATGACATGTATGGATTAACAGAAGTTCGTTTCTCCCAACTTCAGTCCCCAAACGAACTTCAGTTATCTGAGATTTCGTTAGGGAGGAACGAGTTTTTTCTTTGCGTGCATGACCGCTGTGTAATAAGCCGACGCGCGTCTGGGTCTCTGGTCCTGATTACTGCTGAAGTTGTTGGGATGAAGAGGAGGAAGATAGCGTCGAACATTTTATATGTTACTGCCCGGCCTTTTGTATAGGTAGGAGAAAATATCCCGGATCTTACTTCATGTTGGATTAAGGAAATTAAACTGAATAATCTTAGGACCAATCCGTTAGAGAGGGACTAATGCACGTATCTTTTTCAGTCCCCTAAATGTTCAATTAATGTTAAAAGATTACTACGGAATACGACTTCGCGTGGTATTACAATGGTTAAAAAAAAAACCGTTTCCCATTACATCCTATGAAGGAATTGGGGAGAGTTTCTCACAAACAGTGAGCTGGGTGCTTTCCAATTTTTTACTCACTGATTGTACCTTCAGTTTTACTCCGGTTCCAAAAGGTATTTTGGTAGCCTTTTGCATGGCTGAGAGATTAAAGATTAAAGATGTTATTGTTTTTTTTCTTTCTATAGGTTTTGACGATATTGTTCATAATGCATATTCGAATGTGATTTTACAGCTTGAATAGGTTGTGAAATGGATTTTTAAACAATTTTTTTCAAATATAAAAGAGAATTTATAATTTGAATAATAATTAATTAAGTGTTTCCAACAATTTATTTTCAAATTGAAATATCATTATTAGTATTTAAATTCATTTTTAAAATTTATATTGATTCTGATATATGAAAATCTATTTGAGTTATGAATAAAATAGTTAAAAAGGAAAATACTTTTTATTTTAATTTAAAATTTAAAAGTGATTGCTAAATTTAAAAACAGTTATGAAATATTGATTTTTAAACACGAATAAAAACACGAAATAATATGTACAATTTAAAAAACCCCGGTTGTAGTCAAATTTAAAACCGAAAAACTGGTTTTCTGAAAACTGTGGATTTAAACAAACCGAATGCAGGGTTTTTAAAATTTAAGTTTTTTGGACACTTTAATTGAAGGACATGACCATGATAATTTTAGTTGTATTCCGCATATGGGACAAAAAAATATCCACACATGAACATTTTTTTCGAAATTGAATTTCACATGCATAAATTTATTCGTTTATTCGGCCATCGTTGGTGCTATGGTTAGTGTGCACGCCTCTTGTACATGCAAATCCTGTGTTCGATCCCTGCTCTGACCACCACAATTTTCTTTCGGCGGCGGTCACCGCACATAGTGTCGGCGACACTATCGAGTATGTAGCCATGATAAAGCTTAGCAAAATACCGTTCGGAGTTGGTGTAAAGACGGTATGTCCCAATCAGTGAGTATAGCGCGCACAGCTGACTGGTTGTGAGAAGCTCCCCCCAATTCCTTCATGGGATTTAATGGGAAACCATTTATTTTATTAAATTTATCCATCAGCCTCCATTTTAAAATTTAGAAGTGACACTTTTTAAAATTGTTTGGAATTTTACAATTTTGACCTTATATTTATAACACAGTGCAACAACTCCTGAATGATACCTTTGAATCACAGTTTAGGTGAGCATATTAAAATCACGGTAAAGCACACCCTCGGTATTTGTTTATGGCCTGATGAAATTTTTATTTTGAGCTGAAATAGTATTTGAAAAATATCGAAATAATTACGTTTGTCAACAGCCTAGTACATTTAATATGCTTTCAGTGAAATTGAAAGAGCCGTATTTCGAGAAAGATCAAACAATTCCCTTGACATTGGACTTTTGGGCATTCAAATGTTGAATAAAAATGTTGACCAGAAATTAAAGTAGGGTTTGTCGATTTTTTAAAATTTTGCCGGACCTGTTATCCTTTTTGTGTTTGGTTTACCGTGGGATAAGCCTTTTATCTACAACATATAAGGTTCTATGAAGTATAATGTCCAAAAGACTAAAACCAATTATCGCTGACCTGATTGGACCATACCAGTGTGACTTTAAGCCTGGAAAATCGACAACTGACCAGATTTTCACGCGACGAGAAGACCCACTAGGCCTGGAGAAGCCCCACGAAAAACACCTACAATCGATTGTAAGGCGGCCTTCGATAGCCCGACACGGTTGAAACTCTATGAAGCAATATCTGAGCTTGATATTCCTGAAAATCGTATACACCTTTGCAGGATGATCCTGGCGAACACCAAGTCCGCAGTGAAAGTTGGTAAGGATCTTACTGAACCTTTCGAAACCCAGCCAGGCGTGAGGCTAGGCGACACCCTATCGTGCGATCTATTTAACTTCTTCATGGAGATCATTATAAGAAAAGCTACAGCCAACATGAATAAAACCATAAAATCTGCTCGCGTGTGCTGATACTGTAGATGTCAATGGACGCACAATGAGAGGAGTTACTGCGGTGTTTTCGAGAATTGAGAAGGATTCAACAAAAGTGGGTCTGATAGTAAATGAGGACAAGACAAAATGAATGGTTTCAACGAACAGGGCCTCCACGCGATTAGACCAAAGCGTTATCTTGGATAACTGTTATAATTTCGAGGTGGTGGACGAATTTACTTTATATACCACGGATCTTCCGCACACAAACACAACAACGTCAGCCTTGAGATCAAGCGGAGAATTTTGGTTGCATGTTATTTTGGGCTTAGCAAGCACTTTAGAGATAAAGCTCTCTCTCTCAAGTAACAAAAGTCCAGCTGTACCCAACTCTCATACAACCTGTCTTGCTTTATGGCGCAGAATCCTGGGTCCTATCGCAAGCAGACGAAACATCTGTAGGAGTTTCGAGAGAAAAATTTTCCGAAAAATTTAAGGGCTTACAGTGGTGCACTACGGCGAGTATCGGCGACGAATAGACCATGAGCTGTATAAGCTTTATCCCGACATTGACGTAGTTAAACGGACATTGACGTAGATAACGCGATTTCGCTGGCTATCCATGTCAGTGGAATGGATGAAGACGAACCAGCACGAAGGGTTTTCGAAATAGAACTCGAAAGAAGACGAAAAATAAGAAGATCTAGACTCTACAGGGGGGATCAGGTTGGCGAATCACTGCGTACACTTGGTACTACCAACTGGAGAGATAAGGCAAAAGATCGAACTGTTTGGCGAAATATGTTATCGGCATTTTGTAAGGTCACTGCCCCCGGGGTTGTTCGAGTCCGGGTAAATAAGTAACTAAGTTGTCTTTTTTAAAAACAGTGTTTGGATAGCGACCCATAATAGCCAGTTTGAAGGTTTACATATTCTAGAAAATAGTCAATAGGCGATGGAAAATTATTGTGGGATTCTTATAGAGATTACAAATCCTTTTCGTTCTCTTTCGAATAGTTTTGAACATTAACTTTCACTCAAGACACCTTATCTAGAAAATGTGCCCAGGTGTTCACCAACATAGTTTTCGAGCATTTTCCAAATACTATTCCGGCTCAAAATAAACATTTCGTCAGCCAATTAAAATTGAGCGAGACGAAGGGGGTCTGCTTTCCCGGAGTTATAATATACTCATCTAAGACTTTCATTCCGTAGACGAATCATAAACCCCCAAGAAAATGACCTCGATTTTGTTGCAATGAAACCCCCCAGTTGCTAAGTTTCGCAAGAGCTAATTAAAGTTTGGATTTTTTCTCTCATCTTGAATCCACCATGTTGTATTTTCCATTTTTGACTTCAGATTTATTTTCAGCGGATGTAAACCCACCAAAGCATTACGTTTCAGTTCTATTTATTAATAGTTTGAGTTTTTGTTAGCCATTTTAAAATTTACCTGATTTAATTGCACATTTCTGACTTCAGGGTTGTATTCAACGTTCGTATAATCAGATAAATTCAACGATTTACTCAAAGAGCTAAACAATTATATCAGTTATGAAATATGTAAACCCAATACTAACTCCTGGCCCACTGTGCATAATTCTATCCTGGTAAAAGTAAAATTTGAACTGCCGTCAGTTAATAGGGTACAATTACAGTTGACTGTAAAGGTCAAGTATCTGGGAATATTTCTAGACAGAATACTGTCTTGGAAACCGATTGTGGTGGAGAGGGTGAATGAGGCGTCTGTTGCTCTTTATTGCTGTAAAGTGGCAATAGGAAAGCGCTGGGGACTGTCTCCCAAGATCGCCAAGTGAATTTATACGGCAATAGTCAGACCAATACTGCTCTATGGCATCGTAGTTTGGTGGAGGTCCCTCCAAAAGAAGTATGTTCTGAATTCCTTGATGAAAATTCAAAGATCAGCACTGATTAGCGTTAGTGGGGCAATGGGCACGACGTCAGGCACTGCACTTAGTGCTATCCTAAACGTCTGCACTCCTGATATCATGGCCGAATCGGCAGCCGCTACATCCCTGGTGAGAATCAGAGATTGTGGCGTTTTGATATCGAGGCATTCCGGACACACTGAATTACCACACCGGATCAACTCTGTTCCCGTAAGAACGGACTACTGTATCCCCTATCTACCAGCGACAAATACCTGGGAAAAGTAACTGGATTTTTCACGGATGGATCAAAGTTGGACGTGCAAATAGGCTATGGCTAAATGTAAATATCTCCTTCAAGCTGCTTGATCACGTAGTGTATTTCAGGCGGAAATTACCGCCATTCTGGGGGTTGCTGAACTACTGAAAAGTAGTGTCACAACCCTCCGGAGAATATGTATCTAAACAGACAGTCAGCCTGCCATAAAATCCCTGGAAGCCATGTTTGCTACGTCCCTGACGGTGAAAGAATGCCACTCATCACTTAGGGTGATGGCAGAGTATTTTGACATCAGGCTCATCTGGGTACCGGGACACAGCGACATTCCAGGCAATTGCGTAGCGGATGCGTTAGCTAGACAGGGTACTACGGAACAGGCTGTTCCGGCAAAAGAAGGTGTTAGTATGACAATATCTACCTGCCGTTTGCAGATTAGGCAGTGGGCCGATAATATGTTCAAGGACAAGTGAAGACTTACTTCAACTTGCAAACAAGCCAGGGTCCTCTGGCCACAGGTGGACTTAACTTGCGAGAGGCATGTTATCCACAATGATAGCAACACTTACGGGGCATTGCCTTGTAGGAAAACACGGCCTAAGATTGGGACATAGAAACTCCACTCTCTGTAGATGCAGCATGGAAGAGGACGAGGAAACGACGAAACACCTGCTCTTGGATTGCCCTGCTGTGGCAGGGCTGAGAAGTAGGATATTCGGAACACATTTAGTTAGCACCGTAGCCCTACAGGATATTGCTGTAGGTCTTATAGACAAATTCATTGAAAGGGCAAATTGGCTAGACGACTAGTCAATAGTTGCTATGGAGGAAACTACAGGTATCACAATGGGCTTCTTAAGCCTAAGTGTGCTAGACAGCGTGCTGTTTTGCAGCCTTTTCAACCAACCAACCAAAAGTAAAAATAGTAGTTGCAGGAATAAAAAAAAAAATTCTTTTGTTCCCAGATTATAGTGTTCAAGTTTAAATTATCTTCTTTCCTCAAATTTTCGACTTGAAGACGGGTATTATTTTAGCCACAAAGCCATTTCATCTGAACTAAGCTATATTGGCACAAAATTGGCAATTACTTATATTGGATAGTTCTTAATGCTAATATCGTTTCGTGAACGGTATTTTTCTCCAACATTAGAAATCACAGGATAATTGAACAAATTATTCCTGAGGTAACGAAAAGATATGCGGTTGAAACCTAACAGCGCAGTCTATTTATACAGCTAACAGAAACAACAATACAACAAACAATTGTTGGGTTGTTTTTGAATGTCAAAGAACGTCGCATAGATTTCATTATTTCATTATTTCATAAACTGAGCAATTTAAACTTCTGATAATTATCTTGTATTAAAATCATTGTAAATACTTTCTAATTAGTGGAAGCTTTTTGAATATAAATTTAGACTCCCTAAAACAAAACCCTAATGAGCAAACAATAATTATATGCCTTTGAAAATGAATTAATTATTGTCTGTGTATTATGTGAACTGGATAAAAATCTCAGCGCCGATCAGTCTTCAAAAAAATCTCTGTACATTAGGAAGTTTACCGCCTGCTCCCTGGCCATAGAGCTTATAACAAATACATAAAAAAGAAAGCTATGAAAAATAAGAATTATCTGTTGTAAAGAACTGAATTTACAATAAACTTCTCAAACCTAATCCCTCAGCATTAATGCCACCAACCGTATAATCACTGCTAGAGAGTCAACACACGAGGATAAATGCTCCACATACCAACTTCATTTAGAGATGCCAACTCCTGCCGTATTCCCCAAAATTATTAAAATGAAATCAGAGCGTACGAATATGTAACATAAATTATAAAATGTGAACCAGACGTTTTTAATATTTTATGTTTCACCCAAAATAAATGTATTTCGTTATTTTTTTTTGCTGCTGTATATGAGGGTTTCTACCTTGAGGCAGCGGGAATCCATCATCGTCCTAAGCTACTGGGATTTGGTCCTTACTTCCGTTTTGAACTTTGTTGCCATGTTTGTCAGTTGGTTGCTTGGTTGTGTTGGTTTGTAAAATGTGTTGGTTGATTTGGTTTGGCGTGGATATTTGGGGTTTGGTGTTTATGGTGGTTTGTTTAGTTCGCTTGATTGGCGAATGCTTATTGTGGTCTGTTTCACGGGCTATCGGGAAATGAAATATATACAATGACTGTAAAAAGAAAGGGAACGGCGTGGATATTTTCTCGTAATTTATATTGAGTGTCTTGTCGTATCCTGTTTCTTATTTATTGATCAATTACATGCCTTAATTTATTGCCTTAAATGTGTGAAGTCTATTAATTATGTCCG
Source organism: Phaonia tiefii (assembly GCA_963931995.1). Lineage (NCBI taxonomy): Eukaryota > Metazoa > Arthropoda > Insecta > Diptera > Muscidae > Phaonia > Phaonia tiefii. The sequence continues at coordinate 92,897,582 of OZ008367.1, forward strand.
CTTTAAATTAAACGTTGTGTCTACAGTCAATTACTGTTGATAGTGTCGCAAAAGTAAAACAAGTTCTGACTGATACTGTAATTTAATCTTATTTTCTATACCTCTAATCAACACTCAGGGATGTCCCCTATAATTGCACTGCCTTTTTTTGGTCTTAAGAAGTGGTGATAGGAGTAGAGGTGTGCTGAGATCGCGGGTTCGATCCCTGGTCTGATATTAAATTTGTTTCCACGACGGTCTCCTCATTTAGTGACCGTGGCTTTATCCAAAAAACCGTTCGGAACCGGTGTTAAACTGTAGGCCCACTCAGTGAGTGGGTGTAATTGTTACAAGACAAGCTCTCCCCTGTTCCTTCCTAGGGTGTAATGGGAAAATGTTTTTTCAGTTAAAAGCATTTTCAAACTAATGTGATTTGTGTAATATTGAATAGTATAAAATTATTCTTGATTATTCTATTCTAATTTTCCACGCTTAAGGTCACTTCTGATTTTATAAAACTTTTTGTTTTTCTCTTTTCTCTCCAAGCTTAAGGTCACTTCTGATTTTATAAAACTTTTTGTTTTTCTCTTTTCTCTCTCGATATTTCGATTTCCTTTGGAAATCTTCTTCAGGATAGTTTTTAATATTAATATTTTTTAATTTAGTATTAATATTAAAAACTATTCTGAAGAAGATTTCCGAAGGAAATCGAAATATCGAGAGAGAAAAGAGAAAAACAAAAAGTTTTATAAAATCAGAAGTGACATTAGGCTTGGAAAATTTGTCAAGAATAATTAAAATAAAGGTCGAAAAATTAGAAACAAATTATAGTATAAAATTACATAAACATTTACAATAAACAATTAAACACGCGCTGAAAAACCGGTTTCAGCCTTATATTGCAGAAACCATGTATAAGTTTGCAAGCATTGTTTTCATGAATTGAAGATCTGCTGATTGTTATTTGTTGTTTGCCATCTGAATTAAAGATTTGTAAAGATCTCATCGAAAAATTTAGTAAGAGGCGAGGTCTCAGGCAGGGAGACACCCTATCATTCGATCTCTTCAATATTCTAATTGAGATCACGAACAAAACAACCAGCAGCAAAATTCACATGCTGCTCGCGTATGCTGCTGATTGAACATCATTTGGCGAAATCTGCGAGAAGTTACTGCAGAATTTTTTAGAATTGAGAAGGAATCATCAAAAGTGGGTATGGCAGTAACGGAGGACTTGAGCAAATTAATGGTTTGGACAAGCAGAACATCCACCCGATTGGATGAAAGGGTGAACGTTGATAACCTTTATAACTTCGAGGTTGTGAGCGAATTCATTTACCTCGGATCTGCCGTAAACAGAACGAATAACGTCAGGCCAGAAATCAAACAGAGAACGGGCTAAGCAAACACTTGAGAGATAGAACCCTCTCTCGAGAAATGGAAATCTAACTATATCAGACTCTCATACAACCTGTCTTGCTTTATTGCTCAGAATTCTAGCTCATATCGCATGCTGATGGAACATCACAGGAAGCCTTGGAGAGAAAAATGCTCCGAAGAATATATTGTCCTATAATAGAAATTTGGTCCTATAATAGCAGTTTTTTGCTCACAAAGTCAAGCAAAATAATGGCTTTTCAGAGAATTGCTGCTACAGCCAGCTCAGTTGTTGCTTTTAATTACTTTGCTTTTGCTTATGTTATTTACTGTGTAATCTTCTCAGTCGAATGAAGCATTGAGGAAAAGTTTGTAGCCCATCCCCATTTTTTTTGTGAAAATATGAAAAAAATTTAAAAAGTGTCTATATTTCTGAAACGTAGCATTCAGTCGAAAAAATTATCAATTGTTTCGGATTTCTGAAAATGTTATCTCATTAATATGAAAACCTTTTTTTTCAAAAAATCACCAAAATAAGAAAATCGTTAATATAAATTCGCGATTGGATGCACCGTTTGCGAGATATAGACATATTTGAGTCGAGTAATAGGGTTTCGGGAATTTTTAATAATTGTAAATAAACTAGAATTGGATGTCGAAAAGCCGATAGTCCAATATGCTGGTGCTTTGGACTTAGATTTATTGTAATTTCAATTATAATATAGATATAGATAAATATAGATGTAGCTAAATGTACAGACACTCTCGTTTAAAGCTGAAATTTTTTGAAGACACCGACTGGTACGATGATGCATAGGTATCTAGGTGTCCATAACCGACCCAGTTCCTTAAAATTTTTTGACCACACTTCGAGTGGTTGCCACATTAGGTGCACTTTCTGAACTGAAAATTAATCAAAGTTTGCGAGCGGTCTCAGCATAACTTTCCAAATATTTTTAATAAGTTTTCATAATTATAACGCTTGATTTTTCGTAAAGCGCTCAATGTTTAATAATCAGAATAAACATATGTGACAGCTGCCAAATTTCAGAGTTGCCAGTTGCACAAAAAAATTACACTAAATTTGAAAAGTGCAATCTTACTCAGACATGAATTTAAATGAGGCTGACATTCGCTTCAGGATGCATCTCGTTAGGTTGTGCAAAATCGGTTGTTTGTTCAACTTGCAAGATCATCATGTGACATAGCGTGAGATAGAGGCAACCTTGGGTATTATTTTTACTCCGATACACTCAATACTTTACGAACATTTAGCCGTAAACAAATAAATTTGCACGCGGTGGATACCGCATAATTTGTTAATCGCTCAAAAAACCCACGTGCCAATTGGTGCAAGGAAATATTGAAAAATTCAATGACGGTGCTTCAAAAGACGCATACAACAGTGTGGTGTTCTTCTTGAAGGATATTGTGAGAAACAATAAAAACGATTTAGATCCCCAATATTTGTGTTTTTATTATTAAGCCAGAAATATAAACACCAATCTCATATTTCACTTGAGTCAATTATTTGTGTAGTTATAATTACAAAATTCTAGATTTAAGGGACTTTGAATCAAATTTAGTAGGAAACAATTACTTTACTGCTTTGGTACTATTAAGTATTTAATCAGTTCTCGTTAAGTTGAGATTTGCACCACCGACAGCCACACTGAAAGATTGCTTACATTTTTATTCAAGCTTAGTATAAGTGTTGTGAACTACCTGTGTTGTCATCAGTTCCGGAGCTTATTTTCATATTACAACCTATTTCGGGAAACAAACGGCGAGATATTTCGTGGCAAAGCCTTTTGTGTTTGCCTGTTTCAGTTAGTGATCATGGAAAGAAATTGAAAAGTCCCTAGATTTGTAATTCTGTGCAGCAAAAAATTGTTTAAAAACCAAAAATCCCGACCGTAATTAGGTTACGGGTTTGAATACACTAGTCTGAACCCATCTCTTTAAATTGAGCAACAACTGTTTAAAAATGTATCGAAAACTAACGAAAATAGTTCCGTCAATACCGCCTACTGTTTGACATGTTGTGGCGAAGTAGTAGTTGTTACATGTAACTGCGGAACTGAATTTTGGTTAGATGAAACAAATGATATCGTGTTACTGTTTGCTGATTTGTGCTTCTTAGTTACAATTACAAATTACAATTACAAATTCTTGGAAAATATTGTAGTAAACCAATTTGAAACACCACATTCTCATACGCTGAAAAATCTGTAATTTTTTGTTGTTTGGATGTAAATATAATGTATGTTAGGAGCTTATCACAAGTTTAGAATGCTTGTGCTGAAAAACATGGTGTTTACTATTCAATATTACATGTTGGAGACACAATGTTTAATATGTTGTAATATATGTGTTTGTGATCCAAATTTGGTTGTGTTTATGATACAAATACAGCTGTGTTTGTCTCATTGTTTATGCCCGCTCTTGATCAAGAGAGAAAAACGATAAAGAGAGATTAATCAGAGATTAAAAGAGGGCAAAAAAAAAATTTTTAGGCTTACTTGCAAGTGTGTAACTGAATTTTTCATCATTATTTTCTCAGCCTGTGATTCGTAAATATTCCTGAATGTGTGTAAATTCAGGGGTTTCTATTGCACAGCTGATCGAAAAGGTACTAGGGAAATAATGTAGAATTATAGACCAAAGAAGACAGCCATTATGGACCATGCAACAAACTAAGTTTAAATAATGTCTGATTGATACTAATGAGAGCTAAATTATGTTTTATGTTGTTTGCATCGAACGAAAATACGCATTCCCTTGTATTTCTGTCGGTATTGGTCCAACCAAAGAGTAAGTTGCAAAAGTAACTCGAACTCGATGAAATGGCCTACTACCTCGTGGTCTTCAAGAGAACATGAAGAGAGGCATAGCGGCTCTTTTCTATTTCTCGATGGTAAATTGCAGATGTAGTGATTGTTTCTTATTTTGGCTGATGTATTGGGTTTTGGTTTCATGCATTCAGTCATCAATGGTTCTTCGGATAGAGGATATCAAATGTGCGGCGTTCCATTTGTGAAATTTAATAAAAAATCAGAAGTATTCAAACCGCGCATGGCATGCATGAACGAGATTTGTATACGTACACATAAGTATATTGTTTGTGTACCAGCGCATAGTGCTAATCGTGATTTAAAATGGTGTAGCGTTTGGCGAAGTTGAAACCTTCTGCAGATTCTCATTTCATGAAAACAAAACAAATAATACATTCAATGCCAGTGAATCTAAAATGGGACGTTTTAAATCTTTTATTTTTTTATTAATTGGTCCTAAATGTAGATTTATATTAGTAAAATTATTTATAAAATATAATATATATATATGTATATTTAAATAAAAAAATAATTTGTTTCTATTATGTTTGGGAGGAATTACGCACATGTATCTACGTAAGTATATGGGGGTTTGGGAAGAAACACGCGAATATTTCCACGTAATTATATGTACATTTGTCATGAAGCACACATATGTTTCCACGTAAAACATACATGTTTGCCGGTAAACATTCTAATGTCTGCATTTAAATACAAGTGAGTTTGGGACTTTCAAATATATTAGTGTTTTTAATATGTTCCAAACATATACATACACTCCGGTTCACTTATTTAAAGGCACTAAAAATTCCATATTCAACAGCCTGTATCTTTTGCAATTTATAACCGATTGCAGAATTTTAAAATGGAAATGGAAGCTAAACATCTTGAGAAATAAAAAAAATCATGAAAATAACTAAATAACTTTTTTTGACCAATTAATAAGAAAAGTCCAAAAATGTACTATTTTTTTTGGTTCACTTGAATAAAGGCACTTTATTATTTTTAAAGGAAGTAATGATTTTTTGTAGGCAGCGGTTGTTTACTACAATGTAATTAAATTAAACAACTAAATTAAATTAAAACAAACAATTGTAAATCTATCGGGAAAGACTAAAATCGATGTTTAAGGTTCTGAAGGATATTGTAACCGCGCAATAGCAAACAAAAATTGTACGGAGCCCAACAGTTATCGACAATTACATCAAGGACCCCGAGGTGTATGAAAACAATTTTAAAGAAAGGGTTTCATTGTCTTTATTTATGTATGAGAAAAGACAAGTCATCAGAATTGCTTCAAATTCGGCCTTATCCTTGTCACAAATAAGAGCTCAAGCTGGAGTGGAAGCCAGCAAGTCATCAGTACGCAGAGTAATTAAGACCTGTGAGTATCTTAAATATCTGAAATTACAAAAAAAAACCGCCACTTAATGCTCCTCGTAAGGAAAAGGGGCTTCAATTCGCAAGATACTACATGGTATGGGATGTGCAGCCAAGAGTTCATGTAAATCAGTGGTCCCCAACCTTATTGTCACCGCGGACCGGTCAACGTCTGATAATTTTAATAATTTCATGCATATTGTCGTGCGGTGTTTTTTTTTTGTTTACTTCAAAGGTATTGTGTCGGCGGGTACTTAGCGTAAAAACAGAATAATTTTTTTTTACTCTAATTATTATCTTTTGCGCGGCCCGGTACCATTTGATCCACGGACCGGTACCGGTCCGCGGACCGGGAGTTGGGGGCCACTGATGTAAATGACTGGAGAACCGTTGTGTTTACGGATGAGAAGAAGTTTAATTTGGATGGGCCTGATGGCTACAACTATTATTTCCATGATCTGCGCAAAGAAAAGCGTTTTTTGAACCGACATCGCAGCCAAGAGGGCGGCATTATGGTGTGGGGTGCTATTACGTACTATGGCAACATCGATCTTGAGTTTCAAAGTGTACAAATTACTGGTGCCAGCTGTAAAACGTTATTGGTATCGGCTTTTCCGAAGTTCAGTGAACTATTTGGTCCCATATCTTGGATATTGCAACAGTATAATGTCCCTATACACAACGCCAGAGTAATAAAGGAGTTCTTTGCAAGCCAAAATGTTAATATTCTTGACTGGCCACGCTATTCGCCAGATCTAAACATTATCGAAAATGTCCGGGGTTGGTTATCTCGTATGGTCTATGAAGCAGGTAGACAATTTGATCACAAGCAGTCACTAATTCAGGCCATTAAGGATGCTTGGAATCAAATTTCGGTGGATTACATAAATTCTCTTTATCTCTCAATGAAAACCGGTATATTTGAAGTTAATAAAAACAAAAGGGGTTGTACTCATTACTAATAGTTCTTCAATAAAGCAAAATAAATTTAAAAAAATAACAAGAAAAACAGTTTTTCATTAAAATTAGTTAAAGTGCCTTTATTCAAGTGAAGCAAAAAAATAGCACATTTTTGGACTTTTTTTATAAAATGCTCAAAAAAAGTTCTTTAGTTAAGAAACCACTATTGTCATGATTGTTTTTATATTTCAAGATGTCTAGCTTTCATTTGAATTTTAAAATTCTGCAAAGGGTTACAAATTGCAAAAGATACAGGCTGCTGAACATGGAATTTTTAGTGCCTTTAAATAAATGATACGGAGTGTATATACATATATTGTTCCTGCAGACTATATGTGGAAGAATATGTTATAGATGCCGTTTTTTTTTCAGCGTGCATATACAAGAGCTACGCACACTAACCATTGCACCGTTTCAAATTACTAAGAATGAAAAGAAATGTTATAGTTGTATACTTATACATCTGTACAATTCGCTAATTAAAAGCAACATTAAATATCTTAACAAAGTATATGAACTTAAGCTGATTATGGCGATGACTTCATGTCACCTGTGGCTTGGAAATAGCCTAGATGAATGTACCCAGTTGCAGTTTTAACCACCTCCACATTGTGTTAATAGCAACCAATATACAGTGGTTATGAAATCAATAAGCGTGTTTTGGTTACACCGCTTGCTTATATATTCGCTTGTTTTGTATGAAGCACTTAGCGAGAACTTAGCGACTAGATTCATTTTCGCTAAGTTTAAAACAAAAAAATTTTGCCATCTTTTACCGTTTTTAACCATTTTTCATATTTTTGAACAAAATTACCTCTCGCTAAAAAGCCGTTTTCTTTGCAACTTAGCAAGCGATAATCGCTTGCTTGTAACCAAAACACGGCTAATATTGAGGAAAATATGCTAATTATGAAATCACCTAATTGAAATTGCATTGTTACAACTTACACTTACTCTTCAGAGAAGTGGTTCAAAGCAATCACAAAATTTATCATTGAACATAATTTGTGGAATCTCATTTAGTTTAAAGTTAATCAATTTATCTACAGATCAAAAACAGATCTTAAAATAATAACAACCGATTAGTTTTTTTTCAATTAGTTCACAATCAGTTACCAAACTTTGCCCTATCTTTTGAAACTCCCTGTACTCTTGTATCTTTAATGTAACTAATACAGAAACAAGTACAAGTTTTATAATTTGTTTAAACTTAAAGCCAAACGAAATGATGCCTTTCCATTTTAGTGACGTTGTAAAGAATTGCCTCAATGCTCAATTTGTTTTATCATTTGTGACTTTTGTTTTGCGTTCCGCCCTTTCAGACTATATATACTCTATTATGCCAGTGGGTTCCTCTGTCTTCTTCTCTTGTGCTTTTAAAATCCCACAAGCCAGTGTGACAGCAAACTGACAAGAAAATTCGTCATGTCTCTTTTCTCTGTTATGTTAACATAATTTTTTAAGCATTTTTAATATTAAGCAGGGGTTGGGGGATGCACAACATTGAAGGCGTTGTTTGACATGGCCCTCGTAATGTTTGGGGAAATATTTACCGCAGGAAAGAGTGTTTTTTGTTTGCTGTTACAGACATAATTTCCTAAATGCTTTGTCGTCTACATTTAATGTAATGTATTTGCGTTGTGGTCGTTTTTCCTTTTAATTTTTGTGATGTCAGAAAATCAGAGCTGACGAACGTAATTATTAGAATTTATCATTAGAATGTAAATGCGATGTAAACCTGACGTTCAATTTCTTTGATGTACTTGAATGTTGAACCTAAGGGAATAATATGTCATATCACGATAAGGTACAAAGTACAGTGAACTCTCTGATACCGTAATGAACAATAATAGCAATAACTCACACAGTGGGATGCCCGCGATTAAACAGGAAAACGAAAAAAAGGATATATATTAAAAATTGTGTATAACATTTTATATAACTTTTGCGAGTCTAGACTGTCAGGGTAAGATTGATATATCAGACAAATAACCAGACAATGATGAGACATGTATTACACATTTCAGCGTGTTATAAATGGTGTCCATTAAGCTAAATAGTTTTGCTACATTTTTAAAGATTCATATCACGTTTGGGAAATACGTCTTATTAAGCATGGACAGATATCAATTGCACTTTAATTTTAAAAATTACTGTCTGTTAATAATGGTAAGATTGAATTTCAAAAATATTATGCAATGTTTGGATTTCTCCTCTTGTTCCATTTCATTTATTTAACGCCTAATTTCACCAAACAAAGTTAAAGCTAACCAAGAGTTCATAATTATAAATTCCATACAAATATGACAGATAAAACTGTTCGCTAGCTCCAACTGTATAATAACCAGACATGGTGAAATCGGCCGTAAGTTTATTTAAATATATTCCAAATTTTATAAATATTAAAAAAATTTCCATTGCATTTTGTTGAGCATATTGTTTTCTTTCTTTAGAATTTTTATTATCATATTTTGACATCCACGTTGGCTACTTGTTTATTCCTCGTCCAGAGGTGTAATCAATTAAATCAGCAACTATGCCCAAATGTCAAGATAATTCCAAATTTCTTCAGGATATTATATCACAATGATACATGATAATCTGGCTCATTGCTGTTGACACATTTTTGATGTAATCACTTTTGTCTCTTATCTTCATTTTCTTCCTGCTAAGTCTGTTATCCTAATGCCAGATGTAATACTGCAACGACGATGACACGTAGTAAACTGTACACATTCTCAGAAACATCAGAAGACCTACGTGCGCTTGCTTCTGAATTGCTGAATTAAATGAATATCTTTGTCAAACTGTTGTTTACTGTACTTGATTAATTTTGTTTTCATATTTGCTATGCATGTTGTTTCTTTTGCTTGTTATGTAGATTAGTGGTAAATGTTACATATAAATTAATAATAAAAAAAATAAATAAAATGTGTTTTGCTGATGATGGACACGTAATTGAAAATGATTATTTGGCTCCTGATTGCTAAAGGGATAGACAAACGGGAGGAGCACAAATTTAGTAGAGAAAATATACAATTTGATTTTTGTGACGAACGGTTGCTTTTGGTTTAACCATAAATCAATTTAAAAAATGTTATTGTTTCATGGCTCTTTTTATCTTTGAAGTGTAGTACATCACAATATTTAGGCAGGGTTTCGCCAATTTGATTAACATAAAAGTAGAATAGAATATATTTTATGTCACGCTTACAAAGCTCACGCGTTAAATTTATTGGAACGAAGTTTCTTATCGCAGTTTGCGGGATAGGGGCTAAATGAAAAAAAAAATTAAACAACTTTTATATTAACACTATTTAACAACCCACTATTATGAACTATGTTGTTTACTTTTGGTTTGGTTTGTTTCTAGGCTAACTAGACATCTCACGTATGTTGGCAAAATTCTTGTTTAATGGGAAGTTTTCTAGGTCGAGCCTGTAAACAAAATTTAATATATGTTGCAGTTTTGAACCCAATCAAAAGTAAATTTAGAAAAGCCAGAGTAAAAGAAGTTTAAAAAAGGAAAATTTTTTTAAAAAATGTCTTAAAAAATACCTATTTATATACATAAACGCAGTATTTTTTTTAAAAAACAACTTATGTAAAATAAGTACCTTTGCTTAAAAAAAGTAAATTTTCTTACAAAAAAGTATCTTTTCTTAAAAAAGTATTTTTTTTTGAAAATAAGTACCTTTTCTTAAAAAATTAAATTTTCTTACAACAAATTACATTTTCTTAAAAAACTTCATTTTCTTTAAAGAGTCCATTTTTTGTGAAACAGAATAACTTTTCTTGAGATAAGTACCTGCTCTTAAAAATTAACCTATTGTTGGAAAAAGGACCAATACTAAATAAAATCCCATTTCTTTAAATAAAACATTTTCTTCAAAAAAAATACCTTCTGTTAAAAACATATCGTTTCTTAAAAAATTCCTTTTCTTAGAAGTACCTTTTCTTAAAAAACGTTTTTTCTAAATAAGTACCTTTTCTTAAAAAGTTTATTTTCTACTACAAATTGCATTTTCTTAAAAAACTACATTTTCTTTAAAGAGTACCTTTTTGTGAAACAAAATAACTTTTCTTGAGATAAGTACCTACTCTTAAAAATTTACCTATTCTTGAAAAAAGGACCAATTCTAAAAAAACATCCAATTTATTGAAAACATCCTTTTTTTAAAAAATACCTTCTCGAAAAAAATATAAAACATTAGCTTTTAATAAAGGAAGTACCTCTCTTTGAAAAAGGACCTTTTCGGGAAATATTATGACATAATCTTACAAAAAGGACGTAAAATATACTTTTATAAAAAAAAATTCCTTAATAAAATTTTATTATTTTACAAAAAGTATATTTTCTTAAAGATCTATTTAAATTATCGTATGTTTCAACGGTCGCCTTGGGCGTGTTGGAACTAACTAGTACATAATATATAGCGAAAGGAACTTCGTTCCAACCGGGTGTCCCCTGACTCCTCATGTGATTTTTGTTGTTTCACACTTTTGTTTTTAACTCGTAAGCCTGTTAGTTAGTTGATTTCCCACCGGATTTAAAAAGAAGAGACTTAGGCCTTTCAAACGATATATACGCTATTTACGAAATATATGAAAATATGAGAAATCTGTGTGTATTTGTCCAGCAAACGGATATTTTTTCAACTTTTTCGCCATTTTTCAATTTCGGTGATGATTTCACACATTATTTTATAAAGAAACCATAATACTCTTGCATTTATTCAAAAGGGACGATCCCTAATAAGTAAAACGCAACTTTGGTTTTAAAAACTCGGTATTTCTTGACTGAGTTATTGAAGTTTTCATTAAAGCAAAAATTTTGCAAAAAATACCTGCACAACGTTTTTCGTATTCTTTTTATCCACTTTCTCTTTACTGAAGCTTTCATGATGTGGTAAAATTTTATAAAAACAAAGCAGAATTAATTTTTGTTTTAATAAAAACTTTAATAACTCAGTCAATTAATACCGGATTTTTAAAAACCAAGTTGTGTTTTACTGACTAGGAAACGTACCTTTTGTATAAGTTCGAGACTATCATGGTTTCTTTATAGAATAAAGAGGAAAGTTGAAAAATGTCGAAAAAAATTAAAAAATATCGTTATTATTTTCTTAAATAACGCATATATTGTTTGAAAGGCCTAAGTTTCTTCTTTTTAAATCCGGTAAGAAAATGAAAATCGGTTGATAACCAACAAACTAAAAGGCTTATGTTTGGGAAATTTCACGAGCAGATATTGTTTCAGTCGACAGCACCTACAAGAAAAATACTATCACTTCCCAGGTATTTTGGACTGTAGCACAATGTAATGCATTCAATGCAAGTAAATGTAAAAAGAGACGTTTTAAATCTTTTAGTTTTTTTATTAATTGGTTATAAATGTAGATTTATATTTGTAAAATTATTTATAATATATAATATACTATATATATATGGAAGTTTGGGAGGAAACACAAGTATGTTTCCACGAAAGTATTTGGTTGTTTGGGATGAAGGACGCTTATGTTTCCTCGTAAAAGCACACATGTTTGCATTTAAACATTCTAATGTTTCCATTTAAATTTCTGTGAGCTTGGGGCTTTCAAACATATTTTGCAATGTGTTCCAAACATATACATGGTTCCTGCAGAAAATGTTACAGAGGCCTTTTTTTAAGCGTGTAGGAGAATGGAGAGACTTATTAAAATTGGAAGTAGAAAATTATCAAATTGAATAATCCACTTAGAAACACCAAAAATGTTAAGTAATGTTTGACCATTTTTTATTTGATCTCAAACAAAGATTTTTTTTCAAATTTTCTGCCTTTAACACAAATTATTGAACGTCTAAGATAATAAAACAAAAATTAAATATTATTAATTTTTTAAATACGAGGGTTCCAGCTTAAATTTCTAGTCTAATAATGAAGAAACAAATATTGGTAATCGAAATTTATTTTATTGATTTTCAAAATGTTCTCTATGGAGATCAATGCACTTTTGCGTACGTTTGAAACAATTTTCGAAGCAATTTTGACACTCCGAAAGAAGTACCTCCCTAATTAGCCGTCAGGCATCAAAAACCAGTAATCATGCAATTTGTTTTTACTGCGCTTAAATAAAAGGAAATAATTACAAATACGCGTTTGTTTGAGCCGATGTATAAGGAATTAGCATTATCGTGATACAGAATGCTTCTTTTTTTTGGGTTCGTTTTCTTTAGTTCACCAAAAACTTCTGGCAAACAAATGATTGTGTGCCATTTAGATTTGACCGCAATATGGGTTTCTAACGGAACTGTTCCATTCCACATGACCAGTTATGCTAAAGATGCGGCCCACCATTGGGTTTGCAGTGCTTCGTGCGCGAACAACCTCTTTGGATTTGGATCATCTTGGAGGGTCCACACAGTTGATTTCATATACGCGTCTTTTGCAGCACCGCCCTTGCATTGTTTCAACATTTCTTTGCACTACATGAAACTGCACATAATTTCTTTCACGGCTAAATTCCCATGCAGTGTTACTCGCAAATGTATGGGGACGGAAGTAACACCCAAAGTTGCCTCTATCACACGGTGTAACTCATGACGATCTTGTAACACCAGTTCATGCACAGCATCGATGTTTTCTGGCACAACAATCGAACTTGGACGGCCTGCATGAAATACCTCCTTAAGTGAAAGTCGGCTCAATCAAATTCATTGTACCAGTTTTCGTCAGTACTGTAGAATATGTAAGTAAAGATATCCGCATACAATGATTTAAGTTAATCAATGTGATGGACTCTTAATAACACTATGTTAAACCAAAATTAGATCCAATAACCACAATACAATTTGTATGTACTAGGGCCGCTGAATACCAAAATAGTAAAAATTTTAAAATCTGTGGATACATTTCTTTTTCATAATTTTTTAAGTAAAATTTACGATTGTGGATGAAATTGTACCACAGATTTTATCACAGATCTAGAACGATTTGTCCAAGTTTGTTTAAAGAATGATCAACAAATCATTTGATTTGTTGATTTATTTTAACAAACTGAGACAAATCGTTCTCCAGCTGTGATAAAATCTGTAGGTAATTTTTTTCAAAAATCTAAAATTTTACCTAAAAAAATCGTGCAAAATTGTGATTTTTGCAAAAGATATGACCGTTGAAATTTTCTGGAGCTAATTACGAAAATGATGATTTTTTGACGATCTAGTGGACCAATCTGCCTTAAACTTGGCACATACACTTATAACTAATGTCGTTTGGAAAATCTATATTAAAATTTAAATATTACCTAATTATTGCAAAACTGCAGAAAAATCTTTAAAAGAATTGCAAATACCACATCATGACGTTTCATTTAAATAATATTAATACTTAATAACACTTAAAAATATTTAAAGACAAGTATCATTATTTTCTTGCTTAATTCTTTTTATTTTATACCCACAAAAAACAAAGAGAATGCAAAGTAACAGACACATGTGCATACATACATTGTTATGATCGTACATACGCTACACCAGTTCACACAATTTTCGTTGTGTCATATTTATTTACGTACAGCCACGTCATTATTGTCTTTGCTCTGAGAGTGCTCCGCACCCACACACGACAACTATTCGCTGCCGCTACATCAATGTTTGTTTATTTTCGGAATCTGACAATCTGTGTTTCGCAGTCGGACAAATTTGTGTTCTATACAGGGGTGTGCCACCCTTATCATTTAGGAGTATGAAAAATAGATGTTGGCCGATTCTGAGACCTACTCGATATGCACACAAAATTTCATACAAATCGGTCCAGCCGTTTCGGAGGAGTTTAACACTAAACAATCTGCGAACGCAGTTGAACAATCTGTGCGATCGCAGTCTGACAATCTGTGTGATCGCAGTCGGACAAAATGTGTTTGGATGTATTCACTTTGTGAATGTAGTCCTATTTCATCCCATGAAGGGATTGAGGAGTGTTTCGCACAACCAGTGAGCTGTGAGCTTTCGAGTTTTAACTCACTGATTGGGACCTACACTTTTTACACCGGTTCCGAACGGTATTTTGGGAAGCTTTTACATGGCTATATACTCGATAGCGTCGCCGTCATTATGCGAGGTGACCGCCGTCGAAAGAAATTTTAAGGTGGTCCAAGCAGGGATCGAACCACCGATCTCATGTACACGAGCCGCGCAGCACACTACCACTGCATCGCCGACGGTCATGAGCAATTATTTACTTAAGCTTTAAAGACCTACATTTCAAGAAGTTGTACTAATCCCGGAAAAATAAACGTTTCCAAATCACCGCAGAAGTTTTTTTTCGTTGGAGAAATTTTGGTAGAGATCAGAGAGCTGGTGCTACAGTTAATGTATGTCGGAAATTCAAAAGCGTAACACACTAGCTTGCACATCAAAAAATCTATATTTACAGAAAAAATACAACTCTGTGACATAGATTAAAACTTGCCTCAAAGCAATGCACCACTGCGAGTATGCAAGAGGAAAATAAGAACATAGACGACAAAAGCTTTGTTGGGATTCTCAACTTTTCAGTGTGTGTTGGTACTTAAGGATCTTCGATCGTTTCTAATTCGCATGTATAAATGCTATATTTGAGTTTGTAATGGGCGACTTTTCTTTTTGGCAACACTGATTTTGGCTGCTCAGCTGTTTTCGTGTAACATATTACTGTTAAACATGTTCAGTTAAGTCTATACTTTAACAATGAATCCACTTACAAACGAACAACGCTTGCAGATTTTTGAATTTTATTAGCACTTCTTCCATTTTATGGGCAGTTTGGGCGACATTCTGAGCAGCTATTCCGAATCTTTTGCGACAGTGCGATTTAACGCCTTTGGATTATTTTTATGGCGCTATGTTAAGGCTCATGTCATAGGGACAAGTCCGCAACGATTGACGCTCTGGAAGCCAATATTGAAGAATTTATTCGAGACACACCGGCCGATATGTTGGAGAGAGTATGTCAAAATTGGACCCAGCGTATGAACTATTTGAAAAGCAGCCGCGGTCAAAATTCACATGAAATCATCTATAAACATTGAATCATATAAACCGTTCTATCGACTCACATAAAGATTTCATATATTTCTCTAAATTTTATGTGTTTTTTTAAATCAATTCCGAAAGCTATTAAAATATCACCCGTTACATGTAAAATTAATGATCTACCGATGGTATCAATGCAGGCACAGTAGTTAAGCATCTGATGATGAACTTGTCACGGAGTTCGACACTAGTAATGCCAGTGAGTGTGTTTAATTGGCATGACTAGTTCCCCATGAACACCAATAATTTTTTCCTTAAAAAATGTTTGCTGACCCTGAAACCTTTTAGTATGAACTTCCTGCATTAAGTAAATAAAAATAGTTTCTATTATTTGGAACTGATAGGAAGTAACTCAGAATTAAACGCAATAAAATAACATACTGCCTTATAATTATAATGGTTTTTAAAATTTATATACCTGATATCTGAATCACTTACAGCAGCTAATACCATAGTGAGATGTATGTTTTGTAGAATATATCTTACCAAATAAATGTTTCATTACGGCAACAGTTTTTACGACTACAGTTGACTACGTGAATATTATTATACGAAAAGTTTAAATTTGACATTTTTTATGTTTTAACTGACAAAGCAAAGTAACAGCGGCTAAAATTCAAATTTCTCAGAAAGTGTTCCAATTTACAAATTGCGTTGGGATCCAAATATTATTTAAACTGTTGACCTACGTTAAAAAGTAATTTTTTTTTTGTCAAGTTGTGTAATTTAATATTTAGGTTGATTTGGTGATTACAACATATAGTAGATGCAATTTAATGTACTATTCTATATTTATTGCTGTATAAAGACAGTAAAATTCTTTCCTTTATTTTGAGAATTAAGTGGTTTATAATACCCGCCGAGGTTTGACATCAAAAACACCTTGTGTCTAGGTGACTAAATGACCGAACTTGTTAAGTTTTCTTCCTCAAATTGTGAACTGAATTTAATTTTTTCTTGATGTACGATATCTATGCCTTAACGTGTGCGCCGCTGTGTGCATATTTGTGTGTACATCATTTATTATGATAAATGACTTCACAGTAATTTGTTGCTTAAAGTCTATTAACTTTTGTTTGATTTTCAGCTTTCTTTTTTTTTTGTAGCAAAAGTCAGTGCCAACAAAGGCAAATATGAATGGTAAATTTGAATGTAAATGATGTCTTTGTTAAATGAGTAGTCATTTATGATGGAACTTGTGCTGGGAAAGAATTAATCATTTTATACCTTTAATACTTGATATAATGATAAGAATAATTTCTGTCGCATAATAAATAAATAATAAAAAGGAAAAATTATGAACTGAAAATATATTTAATTATTGATGAGCGGTAAATACTACACCTCTCGAACCCTGCATTATATACTGCCTATCTTGTACATTACTGCATTTATTGTGACAGACAAACATATGTTTTATTACACAGTGCAACACGAAAAAATGTAACCATATACGGACACCACTACGTGGTAAACGACCAAGCAAAAGAGACCCGTGCCTACCAGTTTTGCCCAAAGTCATGGAATTTTTTTATGGGCCCCCAAAGATTTGGGACCTCGGTGTCATTCTTGTAAAAAGGTGATAATTTTCCCAGGCTCATATCTTGCAAATCGTTCGGAATTTTGATTTCCTCTCTGAGGGAAAGTTGTAGCTCTTGTCATAAAAAACAAAAATTGCCAACATATAAAATCAATCACTTTTGTGCAAAAACGACACCGAGGCCCCAAATTTTTGGGGGCCCATAAAAAAAAGTGCATGACTTTGGACGAAACTGTGAGACACGGGTCTTTTTGTTTGGTCTTTTAACCTCGAGAATATCAAATTCGACGATCACTAAACTTTTTCCTGGTGGCCACCATGGACGAATCTTGTCCGTCCGAAACACCAATATTCTGGAGGTTTTTTCGGAAATGTTAGTATTAAATAATGAAAATAGATGTCAATAGCTTTAATTTAATACTAGTCCCAATCACTAAACTTTTTCCTGGTGGCCACCATGGACGAATCTTGTCCGTCCGAAACACAATTTCTTAAATTCTTCGTCGAGTTTGATATTCTGGAGTTTTTTTCGGAAATGACGGTATTAAATAATGAAAATAAATGTCAATAGCTTTAATCTGATACTAGTCCCAATCACTAAGCTTTTTTCCTGGGGGCCACCATGGAAACACCAATTTCTTAAATTCTTCGTCGAACGTGATATTCTGGAGGTTTTTCGGAAATGAGGGTATTAAATAATGAAAATAGATGTCAATAGCTTTAATTTGATACTAGTCCCAATTTGTAAATTTTTGTCCTGGTGACCACCATGGACGCATCTTGTCCGTCCGAATCGAAAATTTCATAAGTTCTTGGACGAATTTGGTATTCTGAAGGTAATTTTGGAAACGAGGGTATTAAATAATGAAAATAGATGCCAGTAGCTATAATTTTACACTAGTACCAATTGGTAAACTTGTTCTGATAAGCCGGAATAGCCCCAAACCTTTTCCAGAACTTATATTAGAAAAATGGCATATTATTATGATTCGGCATAGAATAGCTAAAATTCAGGTTCTGGCATATCATTTACTGAATGTTGGCAATATAAATTATAACTTATGAATTCTGAATGTGTGTTATATCTCAATAAAATCGCTATTTTATATAACCGCCCCCAATTTAGGTGTCTAACATAGTTCTGTTCATAAAATAACAGAGCTCTGCTAAATTAATTGGTTTGTGTCTTTGCTACTTAAATTCGAATTTATCTTCACACACATTCAGAGATAAAGGTCCCTCTCTCTAGGAGCAAAGTTATATCAAACAAAAAAACACAATGGCAAGTTTTGTTCAAAGTTTTGAGTTTGCTGTAACTGCGATTTGCAAGCCGAAGAGTAGGAATCTGATCATTATTATCCTGTATATCAATTTCGCTAAGATGCCATTTGTTTGGAAAATATATGGACTTTGACAAAAAACTTGTTTAAAGCGTCATTTGTCATTACTTACGATTTTCAAAAGATACACGCTGAAAAATCTGTCTTTTGTTGTTGTTTGGATGCAAATATAACGTGTTTGTAGCTTGTTGCAAATATAGTGTACTTGTGCCCAAACACATTGTGTTTGTTATTCAATATATCATGTGTGAGACACAATGATTAATAGGCTATAATGTATGTTTTTGAATTTGGCTGTTTTGTTGAAAACCGCTAAAAACAACAAAGAAACAAAAAGCAGCAGATCTTCAATTCACGAAAACGGTGCTGGCAAACATGTACATGTTTTCTGCAATATATTGCTGGGGCCAATATTTTTAAGCGTGTAGGGGATAAGAGTCAGTACAAGACAAAGAGGCAACATATGGGTTTCTGTAAACTTCATATAAGATTATTTTTTAAAAATCGCTCCATACCTGTTTAAGAAGAAAATTCAGAAAAATGTATTACAAAAATATAAAATGGAGATGTAAATATATATTAATTCAAGTAAGTCGTTTTTGTCTTTTTGGTATGGCGTTTACAAGACGCGGATTTGAAAAATTAAAACCATAAACTAAAACTGTAGCATCCTGCAAATTAAAACTATAATATAATAACGTGCAGTTTTTTACCACATTTTATCTTCCCGAAAATTGATGGTGTGACAAAAATTTAATTTTGCACTTCTCGTTTTGCGATAATTATGTCTCTACTATATTCATGTCATCTGAAATGCAATTATGTTAAATTCACAGTAGTTTGCTATAATTCCAACTGTTTAAACGACGCCATCGTCTGTAAAGAATTGTCAGTACTTGCATTTTTCCCGCTGAGCGTTTACAAATGTTTAAAGAACAAAAAAATAAATAACACGCTAGTGTAATACCCCTTAGCATTTCCCTGATGTGGAAATGTGTAACACGTTTTATTCCGTCTATATAACCACATTAACCACCTGTGTTTGCAATTTAATTAAGATCAAATCCCCTCTTTTGTGGAGTTGTTAACGATGATATGAAAACAATACACAACATCCCAAGTTTTTTCCTCCCGTCAACGTTTGACTGTGAGTGCATACATTTGCCAAATGTTGGGTAACAACGACTTTAAATGGCTGTATTTCAAATTAATATTATGAATAGTCAATAATTTCCAAGTGGGAAGTTTTTGCAGGTTATTTGAAAGGTGCCGTCATAATCCGCCCGAATTATTTTGTAATTTATGTGAACGTACTCTGAATGCGCTCATCAAAAATCGTTCTATGGGTCGAGTAGTATCCACAGACAAAGTTTCATAGAACACAATTAGCCCCTTCATGTCCCACAATGCACTTGCAGCAAAAACGAGATGTAGTTTCACATTTTGGAACCTTTTAGTACATTTTCAAAATTCAGTAAAATCAACATTTTCATCATGGTAAAGTGCACGAACGAACAACGTATGCAAATTATATAAATGTACTACCGAAACTCGGATTCGGTGGCCTCAACTTTAAGAGCGTTAACTCCAATTTTCGGTCGTTATTCTCGCCATTGTAGACAAGCAATAACAAGTTTAGTGCAAAAATTTGGGTGATGCTGCCGTGTCAGTGAGACAACGGGCAAAACGATCCAAATCAGTCGATTCCACGGCCGTCTCAAGAACTGGTCATCGCCAAGACAACTTTATGGCGAATTTTGCATAAATATCTTGGTTTACACTCATACAAGATCAGGCTGACTCAAGAATTGAAGCCGATGGACCATTTGACGCGACCTCCGTTCTCCGATTGGGCTCTGGAGAAGATGCACCAAGATGATGCATTTCGTCGCAAAAACATCTTCAGTGACGGTGCTAATTTTTGGCTCAATGGGTTCGTCAAAAAGCAAAATATGCGTTATTGGTTTGGTGGTAATCCCCATGTGCTTCATGAATCAGCACTTCATTCTCAAAATGTAACTGTTTGGTGAGGTTTGCATGCCGGCGGCGTCATTGGCCATATTTTGGCGATCGTTATCGCACCATTATTACCGATTATTTGTGGCCAGAATTGGAAAACATGGACTTGGACGACATGTGGTTCCAACAGGACGGTGCCACAAGCTACAAAGCACACGTAACAATCGATTTATTGAAGAGTAAGTTTGGGGAGCGTGTTATCTCAAGAAATGGACCAGTCAATTGGCCGCCTCGTTCGTACGATTTGACACCTCTAGACTTTTTTCTTTAGGGCTGCGTCAAATCATTGGTCTATGCAAACATGCCGACGACGTTGGAAGAACTCAGAGCCAACATTGAACGCGAAATTGGGGCCGTTATGGCCGAAATGTGTGACCGAGTCATCGAAAATTGGGTCCAACTAATCGACCGCTGCCGACGTGCCCACGGTGGCCATATGAACGAAGTCGAGTTCCATTCATAAATATTTTGATTGTATTTCAAGTCGATCATAAAGTTTTGGAAATATCTCAAATGGTTTGCATTTTATTTAAAACAAAAGTTGTCAAGTCCTTATTGGAAAACCTTTTACATCAGAGCATATACACCAGAGCTATAATTGAATCATTTTTTTTGATTTCAATCCATTCCGAATTGGCTAATTTTGAATTAATTATGTCCACCACAAAAAGAGTTGAATGAAATTTCACCCAATTCAAATAAATTGGGCAGAAAATACATTTCAATTCATTTACATTTCAAATGAATTTTGACAAAATAAATTGCAATTCACTTCCAATTCATTAGGATTGAATCGATTTTGAATTAATTCACCTAGGTGATATGCAAACCGAGAGTAATGCTTGCTACTTTGCTATCAACAAATGAGTTGGATAAGAAAACGAGAGTAGTGCTTATTCTAGATTGACTTACACTAGTCTCTTTTCAAAATCAATTCAAAAAAAAATCTAATTCAATACGGAAAAATCATGAATTGGAAATAAATCACAAATTAATATTCTTAATTCATTTGAATTTATTCAAAATCAATTCAAACTAAATGAATTGGATATGAATTGCTAATTATTTTGCACATTCATTTGAATTGGATATGAATTGCAATTCATTTCCCCCAAATATATATGGATTGATTCACATTTCATTCAATTCGTTTTTCGGGGAAAATAATTAATTCAATATTTGGCTAATTCAGTGCATGAATGACTCGCTAATTAATTGAAAAACGAATGATTCGGTTACAGCTTTGATATATAGCATTTTCAGATTAAATGAAACCTCTTCCAAATGAAATAACTCCTTTTCCAAATGAAATAAGACCTTTTCCAAATTAAAGGAAATCTTTTCCAAATGAAATAAAACTTTTTCCAAATGAAATTAAACTCCTTCCAATTGAAATTAACCGTTTCCCAATTCAAATGAAACATTTTCCAATTGAAGTTAAACCTTTCCAATTGAAATGAAACCATTCCAATTGATGTGAAACCTTCTTTTAGGTTACAGAAATCAATTTCACAATTAAATAAAACATTATATAATAAACAACAAAAAATTCAAAAATCAAACTAGACGATCTTGATTTAATAAGATTTAGTGATTTGATTTTGGTACGATTTAATTTTAAAAAAAACTCCTTTTCTATGGAATTCAGCATAGTCGAATATGGAGGTAAATATTCTAGGAGAAATACCTTATCTTGAACGATATCATGAATATCTCAAATATTAAATCATATTCTTAATCAATATTGAGTGCCGATACAACTGAACGCAATATTATATATGTTATTGATCGTAGTGTTTAACAACTAAATCAAAACGATTGCTCCAATTATATGAACCATATGATTTTGGAAATTCGGCAAGCAGCAAATCGTCAACCAGTTCAATAATCGTGGAAATTTTAATTAATTTTTTTTCTTTCGTAAGTACTACTGAAAATTAACATATTTAAAAAAAAAAACAAATCGACACTTCAGATTACTTTTAACCATTTATAGTAACCATTTGATTGTTGGTAATATTTGATTATTATCTATATTTTGAATATCCCAGAATAAATCGTTTAATTTGATTTTTCAATTTTTTGTTGACTGTTCTAGTGTTATATTTAATCGTAAAATTGTTTTCTTTAACATGAAAAAGGTTTCGTTTTAATTGGAAAAGGTTTAATTTCATTTGGAAAAGGTTTAAATTTATTTCGAAATGGTTTCATTTCGTTTGGAAAAGGTTTCATTTCATTTGGAAAGGTTTTATTTAATTTGGAAAAAGTTTAATTTAATTTCGATAAGGTTTTATTTAATGCGGAAAAGGTTTCATACAGTCTAGAAATGCTAACATACGACAGCCAGCCAACCTCACTCGTAAACAATCCCAATCACTAACAAACACACAGCTTCTGTCAAGGGTCTATAATAAATTCACCCAAGTGTATCATATTAATCGGTTTTGAATTCGAGATGGACTCGCTTCGTCGAAAATTTTGTCCGAAACGGAAATCAGTTACGCCAACATAACGAATCCGTCTGCCTATGAAATTCCTCCCGAAAACTCGAATTATTTTTTTCTACATTTTCGGATCCGTCTCGAACTCGCAATGCACTTCATATCCGACTCCGGGTAGAGTTGTTTATTTTTTTAATAAAATGGATTCGAGACGCAGATGGCGACTCTGTCGAGTACACTTAGCCATGAAAACCTTCTTATAATACCGTTCGGAACCGGTGTAAAATTAAAGGCCCTAATCTGTAAGTGTAAATCGGGAGAGCGCACAGATCGCTGGTAATGAGAAGCTCTCCCCAATCCCTTCAAGGGATGGAATGGGATACCATTGCTTGCTTGCCAAAGCGTGAGATGTGGAGGGGACGTATGTCGGGCATCGCTTGACCGAAATACAAGCTTGGGTCCCTCACGAGATGTTAGCATTTTTAAGTTTGCTTTCCCAAATTTGCATTTCGCTTTTACATGGTTTTATGGACTCGAAATGAATCCGGCAAATCGCGATTTCACAGACACTTTTTTTTGACTTTATGTAAAGGGTTTTTCAACAGAGACGCTACAAAAGTAAATCGATAGGGACAGCAAACGACGCCATATTTTTCCCCTCTCTTTTGACATTTCTCTTCAGTAAAGTTTGCCATTTCATCATGGAAAGATATACGAGCCAACAACGAGTCGAAATTATTAAAATTTACTACCGAAATTTGTAGTCAGCGGCCTCAACTTTAAGAGCGCTACGATTCGGATTTTCATCGGAAAATCATTTTCAGCGATGAGGCTCATTTCTGGCTGAATGACTTCATCAATAAGCAAAATATGCGTTATTGGTCAGACAGCAATCCACACGTAATCCATGAGTCATCATTGCATCCCGAAAAAATTACGGTTTGGTGCGGTTTATGAGCCGGCGGCGTCATTGGGCCGTACTTCTTCCGTGATGATCAATACCGGCACATTATTGTTAATGCGAATCGCTACAGTTCAATGATAACCGAATATTTTTGGCCCCAATTGGATAATATGGACTTGGAGGACATGTGGTTCTAACAGGACGGCGCCACAAGCCACACAGCGAATGCCACAATCAATTTATTGGAAACCAAGTTTGGTGAACGTGTTATCTCACGAAATGGCCCAGTCGATTGGCCGCCTCGGTCGTGCGATTTAACGCCGTTAGATTATTTCCTGTGGGGCTACGTCAAGTCTATGGTCTATGCCAACAAGCAAGCGAATATCGTACGAATATCGAACGTGAAATTGCAGCAGTATCGGCGGATTTATGCTAGAAAACCGTCGAACATTGGGATCAGCGTCTGGACTTCTGCAAGCGTGAGTGTAAAATATCAATATTTGTCAATATTTGTGAGAATTTATCCCCAATCCCTGCATGAGATGTAATGGGAGACGTAAAGACAGGGATAGCGACTTGTATCTATTGCTCTATGGCAAAGAGTGAATTGTATAGTGTCAACACGGTGGATATTCTATAGATGTTTTAAGGATCACTCAACAAAAACTTGCGATCAGGGTTGTACTTGGAATGAAAAGAATAGAAAAATGCTTCATGTTTGTGTAAAATTGTCTTTCCTTCAACACTCTATTTTTAAAACTGCTGTGTCTTGCTTGTCACTTTGGTATGAAATGGTTTTGCAAATTTTGGAAAAATAGAATTAAGAAATTAACGACAGTTGA
Organism: Phaonia tiefii; assembly: GCA_963931995.1. Lineage (NCBI taxonomy): Eukaryota > Metazoa > Arthropoda > Insecta > Diptera > Muscidae > Phaonia > Phaonia tiefii. Next base: position 92,922,249 of record OZ008367.1, read on the forward strand.
ATTTCTATTAGCAATACAATTAAAAATACTCGTAGTGCAATTTAAAAACCATCGATTTATATCCATGACATATTATTGGAAATATATATGGCAACAATTAAATTTCAAATATCCATTTGAATATAATAACAGTTATGAAATTATGAAAATAATATTTGATATTTGTAATATATCATTTGAAATTAATGAATATATTTTGAATGAAAAAAATAATTGGTTTTTATTTGTTTCGGCTTAAGGTCATAGGAATAAAAAGAACCACGCAAGTACTTCTTTTTTTTAGAAAGTCATCCATATTTTCCAATATTTCGACCAACTTCGATGATCATTACCAAGGACCTAATAAAACAATAATAAATACAAAGTATTCATAAACATTAGTGAACAGTTCAAACAAGCATCAACATAAATCAAATATATTATTTTCCCCAATGGGAGAACGAGTTATTTTAATAACATTTTGAGATAACACATAGGGCGTCCAAGTTTTCCGCAGGCTTTTGTCAATTGATTTGTTCTCCTCTTGTGCCTATACACTTGTCCACATTGATCTGTATCTCATTCAAAGTTAAGCCTTTTCTCCGATGGAACGTCAATTATATGGAGCAGTTCCTGGAAGAGACGTTGGGAGTAATTTTTCTCTTCAGCCAGAATTACCACTTCGTCAAAGTTAGGTTTGTGTCCGGTTAAAATACAGTGGGATGCGAGTGCTGTCTTTTATTCTATCGGATTATAATGAGCTTTTTGGTCCGACTTATGTGCAGATATTCTAGTCTTCAATTTGTTCATTGTAGTACCAACATATACTTTCTGGCATATGTTGGTCTTGTCACCATTACATAGAATTTTGTACACAATGTTTGGCTTGTAATTTTTGTCAATAATATACTTTGTCCTGATAAATAAATATTCACGATTAGCTTCGATTTCAACGCCAATTCGCATTTTCCACTGTCATATATATTGGACTGTTTCAATATTTCAGAGAATCCCGGAACATACGCTGTGGTTTAATAAAGTATATTCTGTCAGATTCAATAGGGCGTTCTGTCGGCTTGCTAGTCTCTGCCCGTGATATAAAATTGTCTATAATTTTTTTGGGGAAACTATTCAACTTAAGTATATCCATAAGTTTTGCCTTATTCGTCTTTTGGAATTCAGCGCCACTTATTTTCATAACTCGGTTACTGAAGTTGCTCGCAGTGTTAATAATTTTCCTTCTGGGGTGTTTGGAATGATAATTTATTAATCGCCCTGACGGTGCAGGTTTTTGGTACCAGCCCGTTTTGAGAACATTTCCTTGTCTGATAACCAAACTGTCCAAATATGAAAGGCTATTGTCCCTTTCCTATTCGAGCGTGAATTATAGTTGCCCATTAAAATAATTCAATGCCGTCATCACGTTGTCCACTTCAGTTCTTCTTAATCGTATATATAATTCGTCGAGATTTCCGGGTTCACCCCAATGTGTCGAGTACTGTACCCAATAATACCCCCATAATGAATTGGTGATGCTGGGGAACCCTTTCCTCTGTCCGTAGAATCTACCAGCATACTGGAAATATCGTGTGTCCTTAATGCAAAATGTCAAAATTTTCCATGAAATCTTTAAGTGTATTCATGTACGGTCCAATTTCCTCCCAGTTATGCTCTATAGTCCTTAGAGCTAGATTAAATGGAATGTTGGGGAATAAGTTGACCACGTCAAATGAAGCTATTATTTTATCCTTATCAATGCTCATGTTCCCAATCCTTGCCTTGAAATCCACTGCGTCCTCTACGTTGCATTTCGAATTTTTCGTCACGTTCTTAAGTATCCCCAACACAAACTTGCAAAGTCCATAACCCGGTGCGTCAATTGATGAACAAATGGGTCTCAATGGATTACCATCTTTGTGAATCTTAGGTAATCCATATATTCTGGGTGCAGTGGCTGTTCTCGTGGTGAATTATCTCCAAGTAAAACTAATAATTTAAATCCAAAAACCATAAATTAAAAAGTAAAGACATTAACCTGAAATTCAAAATAAATCAAGTAAAATTCATTAGACGTAAACTAAAATTTAAAACTCATCAGCTGAAACAAAGACTTGTTCGTTCAAATTTAAAACACAATAATTTAAATTAAAATACGCCAAAATGAAATTCAATTGATAACGAATAAAGTTTAAAAGACCTCAGCACAATTATGACTAAAAAGTTTTGGATTGCATCTACTGTTTTCTTGATACCAATTTGTATTTCAACTTGTTTTTTAACTGATTCAAATTCATAGTTTTGAATTTCTATAAATGTTATTTTTGCATGTGAACTGATAACTTTTAAATTATAATTGAAGTTTTTAGGTTTATAGTTATTGTCTTTTAAATTTTAATTAATGTAACCGATGAGTAGCACATTAAATCAGGCAACTATTCCCCTTTCTCCTGGTTAAAAAAATCTTAATTTTATTAATTTGACAACTTGCTGATTATATTTTCGGTTTCGACGAGCAATTATTTTATTGCAATGATTTTTAGCCCCCAGTGACTATTTCCTATTTCCAAACCTAAAGAAATGGCTAGGGGGAAAGAGATTTTGCTCCAACGATGAAATTATTGATCACAAAAAAATGGACCTCGAAATATCCTATTTTTTGGAAGGGATACAAAAATTGGAGAAATGTTGGACTATGTGTATTATGCTACAAGGAGATTATGTTGAAAAATAAATTTTTTTTTTGCAAAAACAAAACTGTGTTCCATTCAAAAAGTCACGGACTTATTGATCCGCCCTCGTATATCTATTTTCGATTTTTTTTAACGTTAAGAAAATATCTGCACATTGTTTAAATTCACATCTTACAATGCACGAACTCCTTGGCCATTATTGTCCTTGCCACATCTCATCTTGTCATTCTTAACATGTCACAAACTTCTGGACAAGTATGCATTGGTCTAACTTCCCACATAGTTACACTGTAGAATGTAAAAAAAAGAAAACAGAACCGCCAATAAAACAAGAGATAAAACAGATGTCACACAGAAGAACAACTAGAGGAAAAATATTTATATTTGCACAGGGAAGCAAAAACTCATACAAGCATTGTGTAACATTATGAACTTGTTTCTCAGCTCAATGCAAGTGATACACCAAACCCACAACATCTGGACATTTCGCGTGGATGTGTTTATGTAGGTAGATAACATATGTGAATATATACTTATGTATGTTGGAGTGAGGAGACGACTTTACATGTGCCCATTGTTTACATTTAAATATTATAATTACAAAGGCTTCAAATGAAATGCAGATGAGCAGAAAAAAATGCGCGGGAAGAGAGAGAAAAACTATTATAAACCTCAAGTGGCAAGCTGTTGGTTGATAAGCATTAATATTTCAGAGTATAGTTTTTATGCGCACAGTGGTTACAAGTGAACTTCAGATAAGATTTATTTTCGAAAGTTAACATCTGTAACAATGTATTATCGTATTCAGCATTTGTACCTAAATTTAGCACGCTAGCACGCTGTCTAGCGCACTTAGGCTAAAGAAGCCCATTGTGATACCTGCAGTTTCCTTTATAGCAACTATTGACTAGTCGTCTAGCCAATTTGCCTTTTCAATCAATTTGTCTGTAAAACCTACAGCAATATCCTGTAGGGCTACGGTGCTAACTAAATGTGTTCCGAATATCCTACTTCTTAGTCCTGCCACAGCAGGGCAATCCAAGGAAAGGTGTCTCGTCGTTTCCTCGTCCTCTTCCATGCAGCATCTACAGAGAGTGGAGTTTCTATGTTCCAATCTTAGGGCGTGTTTTCCTACAAGACAATGTCCCGCAAGTGTTCCTATCATTGTGGATAACCTGCCTCTCGGCAAGTTAAGTAGTTGTCTAGTCCTCTTCCTGTTCACCTGTGGCCAGAGGACCCTGGCTTGTTTGCAAGTTGAAGTAAGTCTCCACTTGCCCTTGAACATATTGTCGGCCCACTGCCTGATCTGCAAACGGCAGGTAGAGATTGGCATACTAACACATTCTTTTGCCGGAAGAACCTGTGCCGTAGTACCCTGTCTAGCTAACGCATCCGCTACGCAATTGCCTGGAATGTCGCTGTGTCCCGGTACCCAGATGAGTCTGATGTCAAAATACTCTGCCATCACCCTAAGTGATGAGTGGCATTCTTTCACCGTCAGGGACGTAGCAAACATAGCTTCCAGGGATTTTATGGCAGCCTAGCTGTCTGTGTAGATACATATCCTCCGGAGGGTTGTGACACTACTTTTCAGTAGTTCAGCAACCTCCAGTATGGCGGTTATTTCCACCTGAAATACACTACGGTGATCAGGCAGCTTGAGGGATATATTTACATTTAGGTCCGGTGAATGGCCCACATAGCCTACTTGCTCGTCCAACTTTGATCTATCCGTGAAAAATCTGATACTACTGGTGTCCACTTCCAGTGACTTTTCCCTGGTATTCGTGTTCGGAATAGACGTCCTTAGATTTGTCGCTGGTAGAAGGTAGGGGATACAGTAGTCCGTTTTTACGGGAATAGAGAGAGATCCGGTGTAGTAATTCAGTGTGTTCGGAATGCCCCGATATCAAAACGCCACAATCTCTAATTCTCACCAGGGATGTAGCGGCTACCGATTCGGCCATGATATCAGGAGTACAGATGTTCAGGATAGCACTAAGTGGAGTCATGCCCATTGGATATAAAAACGTCAATTAAAATTTATAATTCAATAATCGAAGACTTTTTAAAAATTTGGTTCTTAATTTCAATTATTACCTTCAAAATTTCAACTGCTGACTTTAAAAATACAGTTGGTGAATTTTAAAATCAATTGGTATCTATTAAAGTTCAATTGATGTTCTTTAAAATTCAAATGATGTGATTTAAATTTTAGTTCTAGTGGAACCGTCCATTAATATGTCAAAACAGTTTTATATCTTTTGAACACGCCAGCCGATTGGCAAAAACAAGACGATATTCAATAAGTAGATGTGTTATTTTTTTCTGATCTGCGGTGTCTTTCCCGTGAAATGTAACAAAAAGAAAATAACACAAAAGGATATATATTAGCATTAAAAATTTCTTTTTTGAAAATGTATCTCGGCAGTTGTGGATAACAAAATCCTGTTGCCTAGAAATGTCAACACTATATGCATGAATTCAGTTTATAGGGATGATACTCCAAAGTTCACAAAATTTAGAATTTAATACGCTAAATGGAAATGTAGCCTTACATTGCACTTTTTCTACGTTCGTGTTATTTCTACTGAGAACCACAGTAGCACCCCGGTTGATGTTTTTTCTGTAGTTTATTTTTTCTGTTGCCGCCATTTACTGCTTTATCTAAATATGCAAAATTAATGTATTTGCGGAAACTTGAATAAATGAATGAAACAATTAAAATGTATATGATTATTTGACCACAAGTAAACATGCAACCATAATGTCCACAGAGTTAGAAAAACAGTCATATTGCTACATATTTACTTGGATGAATGGCAAATTTAATATATTTCAAAACTCGTTTCAAAAACCGGTTACTTGAAGACGATGGTTTTCGACATTTTTTAAAATTTGTTTAGTATATACACATTACAGGTTAACAAAATTTTTTCGGGAAATCCTTAATAATGTTTAAAAGATACCAGCGGAGAAAGGGTTTCTGAAATTATTATTTTTTGAGCCCAATCGTTTTATAGTGTCTTACAAATTTAAGACCGTAGATGTACTTTTCATTGAAAAATGTATTTGACAACTTTGTCGTAGACTTTAACTACAACAAGTAGGAAGAATATACGTATTGCGTATTGCGTTATATTATTACTCATCTCTGGTGTTCTCCAATTCTGTTGCGCTGCTTAAAGCGTATTTTTTATAAAGAATTACAAACTATCTATTCTTTTGTTATTTTTTAGAGTGCATCTTATTTGACCAGCAGCTATCGGGAGACTGACTATATTTTAATTTCGTCATTCAAAACATTGTTAGCAGTCGAATGTTGACCGATTGAACTCGTAAAACTGGCTTATAATTCATAATTAGTCATACTACAAACTGCTTTAAAACTATGAAGCGCGAATTTAGGCGCTTACAATTTAACTTGATCTAAAAATATTTTTTTTACTACGTAGTATCCCCTGTTTTCTTAAATAGTGATCTAGCTACATAGTGAACAACAAAGAAAAATTAAATTAACATTGTCACTTTTGTTTGGTACGTGACTTTGACAATTTTGTCAATTTACCCAGGGTAACCCAATGTTACCGTGGGGAACGGGTAGCTATCGTTTACCCATTACCCACAGTGTATGGGGAAAATAATTGGTAGCTACCCACAACAATGGGGAATTACCCATTACCCTCAGGCTAATAGCGAAAAGAATGGGTAGTTACCTACGGCAATGAGGAATTACTCACCACGATTACCCATTACCCTCAGGCAAATGGGGAAAATAATGGGTAGCTACCCACGACGATGGGTAATGGGTTACCTAAGGTAACCCAACCCCATTTTTGATCGCACATATGAAAAAATTAGAATATGGGAATTTCTCACCACGGTTACCCATTACCCTCGAGGAAATGGGGAAAATAGTGGGTAGCTACCCAGGGTAACCCATCACAATTTTTGATCGAAAATATTAAAAAATTAGAAAAATGAAATTCTAAATGAAAAAATTAGAATATGGGAATTTTTCACCACGATTACCCATTACCCTCAAGGAAATGGGGAAAATAATAGGTAGCTACCCAGGGTAACCCATCACCATGTTTGATCGAAAATATGAAAAAATTAGAAAAATCTTCTATATTTCGGAAACGGAGCGTGCAATCGAAAAAATAACCAATTTTTACGGATTTCTAAGGGGTTTCAATAAAGTGGTCCAATCCGCATGGCAGAATTTTTTTTCAAAAAATCGCCAAAATAAGAAAATCGCTAAAATATTTTTATATAACTCGGAAATGGTGCGTCCAATGGAAAAGATAAAAAAATGTTTACCTCTATAGGAGACTTTAACCAACGGATGTCTTCAATATGGCATCACTTTTTTTAAAAAATCACTAAAACTAAAATTTTTCAAACAAAAAATCGCTAAAACGTCCTCATGCGCATATCTCAGAAACGAAGCGCCCAATCGATAAAATAACAAGTTTGTTTTGGGTTTCTAACTAAGGGGTTTTCAGAAACTGCTCCAATTCGTATGAAAGAAATTTTTTAAAAAAATCGTCAAAATAAGAAAATTTGTTTGAAAAATTTTAGTTTTACCGATTTAAAAAAACAAAAGATGATGCCATATTGAAGACATCCATTGGTTAAAGCCTCTTATGGAGGTAAATATTTTATTATTTTTTCGATCAAACGCTCCGTTTCCGAGTTATAGCCACTTTTTTATTTAAGCAATATTCTTACTTATTTTAATGTTCTTACTTGGACGATTTTTTGAAAAACCCTTGGAAATCCTTGGTTATTTTTTCGCTTGGACTCTCTGTTTCCGAGATATAGAAATTTTTCTAATTTTCAAATAGGAGATGGGTTACCTTGTGTAACCCATTTACCCATCGTCGTGGGTAGCTACCCATTATTTTCCCTATTTCCCTAAGGGTAATGGGCAATCGCGATGAGTAATTCCCCATCGTCACCATTACCCTGTGGATAATTGGCAAAAGTTCATTACGCACTCCCCATGACGATGTGTATGGGTAACACATGGGGGGTGTAAATACGAACTCTGAGGTTAGGAGTTAATGTCAGTCGATTTATTTTTCTATGTCTAAACAAAAATGGGTTCCCATTACATCCTATGAAGGGATTGGGGATAGCTTCTCATAAACAGTGAGCTGTACGCTTTCTAGTTTTACACACACTGACTATTTTACCCCGGTTCTGGACGGAATTATCAGAAGATTTTTCATGACTAAATACTCGACAGTTTTGCTAAGGGTCATAGTTGATAATGGTTGTCTGCTTGGCGGGTACAAATTGGTGCACCAAGAGACGAATTTAACGATCAAAATTCGTGCTTAACTATCAAATCGTGCTTAACTCGTATTACCTATCAAAATTCGTGTTCAACTATCAAATTGTGTTTCGCAACTGGCGTCCATTCTTCGGACTTCAGGGACAAGGCTCATTTTTGGCCCAGTGGGAACGTAAGTACACTGAATTGCCGTATTTGAAGCAGCCAGAGTCTATTAAAGAGCTGTCAGTGCACGCTGCAAACTTCACTGCTTGGTGCGGTTTATGGGCCAGCGGCATCATTGGACCGTACTTCTTCAAAGACGATGATGGCCACAACGTTACGTTAAATTGAGCAAGGTACCGTTGGGTGGTGACGGTCTTTTTATGTTTTGCCCAAAATGGTAGAATTAGACATGTCGATTCACCAGTAGATAGAGGCGAGTGTGGTGAAGAATTAATCTTACGTTGTGATGCTGTCAATTGACCGCTTCGTTCGTGCGATTTGACTCCACTAGACTATTTTTGTGGGGGCACATGAAGTCTCTCGTCTGCAGGCACAAGCCAATCACGATTTCTGCGTTGGAAGACCACATTACACGTGTCATTGGTAACATACCGGCGAAAATGTTGGCAAAAGTGTGTCAAAATTGGACTTTCAGAATGGACCACGTGAAGCATAGTAGATGAAATAATCTTTAAAAAGTAAACGACTGGGCATTGGTTTGTCGATTTAAATAAATATTTTATTCACTTGCACAAACTTTATGTGTTCTCTCCAATATTCAAAAAATAGAAAACAAAACCACTAACAAATTGTCAACTCAATTTTCCAAGATTTTGACAATTGAAGCCCTAGGTGGAAGAAGGTGTTAACTCACTTTTTTCAAAAAAAATAAAATTTTTTTTTTTACATTTAATTTTAAAAATTTAGGTATCAGATGTTGACTTTTTTCTTATCTAAAACAAAATCAGATTCCATGCAAACATTAAAAGAAAAAGAAATATTTTTTTTTAAAAAGTGAGTTAACACCTTCTTCCACCACGTGCTTGAATTATAGAGAAAATATGTGGGTAACAATTTTGTACATTTCCCGAAAAAAAAATCGCTTGCACACGCTTCAGATAAAATGCATTACCTAACCGGTTACGATTTCATAATCTCCAATGTACAATATGCAATTATATGTTCATTATTATTATTAGCAGGTTAATGATGATTAGTGGTCTTTTTTATTACACTTGTTTTTATTGCGCTTACTATGAGGAAATAACATTTTGTGCTGACAAGTAAAGTTTTATTGATCATTTTATTATCTGTCATAATTGTTATGAGGGGCACACAACGCGGCACCGCTGCCTTTGTACAATTACATAGTGATGATTTTAGTTTTCCTTGTATTAATAGTGGAATAATCAATTTTAATTCAGTTCGCTTGATTAATGATTTTACAAAATAATCTATCTCTATTCGTATCATTGCTGGTAGCATTATTTTTTTCTATTCAAATTATATGGTGTTGGTTTGAGTGTAACGTATTTCACCTAACACCATTGAGTTAGAGATCTGTAATCAAAATTGTGATGACGCTGAGAGGTTGTGTGATTAAAGGCTTTCGTTGTATTTAATTGATAGTAATCATGTTGCCTGATTATACTATGCCAACCATCACATGCGATATTTACAACCATTAACAATTAAGTCCAGTCGACAATTTTTGGCGTGTACAATTTAATTAAAAATGTCAAGAAATTGAAGACATTTGACCAGTCAGCCTTCATTATATTTGCAGCAGTAGACGTTTGTACAAAATCGTTCAGAATATAATTTCAACAAAACCAAATGTTGTCTATATTGATTTGAGAATTAATTTATATGTATGTTGTCCTACGAGTAAATAAACTGCAGAGAGATAATTCTATTTTGCAACGCTACTGAATAATCACATCAGACCTGGCTTCACTTATTCTTTGAGAGAGAATGCTAAATATTTGGATGTTTTTGGGGAATATTGTGTCACAATAAGTTAAGTCAGACAATATACCGCAGCTAATCGGTCAAGTTTATCGAGTATATCTAAAGAAGTGCGGCTTCAAGTTTTAAATACCAGTAGTGTGTTGAGTATACTCTTCCCAGCAAAACGGAAAAGCTTCGTCACAGAAATGGAAATGTTCATTGCCCCAACAACTTTTTATTATCGAAATTGAGCAAACGTACAGTTTCATTGCCGCTAAGAAAATCTCTTCATCCAAGCTGTGGTGGTTACAGAAACGAATACGTTTTATTTCAGCAGTGAATTTTATTTCAAATTCATTGCTGTCATTGCTGTTGCAATAAATTTATTTCGGTGCTACAATGAATTTGTTTCATTGCCGCAATGAATTTATTTCATTGCCGAAAGGATTTTGTTCATTGGTGCATTGAATTTGTTTTATTGCCGAAATGAATTTGTTTCATTGCTGCAATGAAGTTGTTTCATTGCTGCAATAAGTATGCTTTGTTGCTTCAATGATTTTGTTTTATTGCTACAATGATTTTGATTCAATGAATGTTTTGTAATGTGTTTGAAATTATTTATTTATTTATATTTAAATATTACATTTGTTGTATGTAAATATTTTTAATAACAATTCATTAATGATTTAGTAATCATATTTTTTTCGTTGAACATTTACTTAATTTTCTAAATCTGCAACATACAACCCAAGGCGAAACTCTCCAAAAAATACCGTTTTAAATTTTCGGATAGACATATAATGACTTCGAAGAGACAGACATATAGTGATGTCCAACCTCCACCAAATTTTACACACATAATCTGTCTATAGTTAGATACTATTGTATATAAAAAACACGAGCATACACAACCGCGAATAAGAATCTTTCAAAAAATGTCTAAGGATGATGCTTGCAAGATTTTGAGCGTTTGCGTCACGCCTTAGAGTTATCCGGCTGATGAACATCATCGAAAGATATATATATATATTAGGGCGGGTTAATTTTTTTTTGATGAAGCGTATAGCAAAAACGTAATCTAGTGGTGATTTTGAGAAATTTTTCTCAAGAGACCATAGCTCTAAGTCGGATTTGGAGCCCCCCAAAATTTCAAAATAGATATTTTTCCATATATACATAGAATAATTTAATTAAATTCGTCATGAAATCGGATAGAATTATAGTAGATTTCTCAATGTGGGCCTGTTTGAAAGGTATTTTTATCACTTTTCAGAATCTGTTTTGATACCAACTTTTAACTAATAAATTCTGAATTTTCTTAGATTTTTTTCGAGATTTTTTTTCAGATAATTTCCAACAACTTTTATTACGATGAATTTTGTTGTTTTCCAACTCCTTTTTGTAGGAAAATCGATCTGAAAATATCAACATTTTCAAGGTTTCAACAAAAAAACACTATTAACACTAATATTTATTTTGAAAATTTGGGGGGCTCCAAATCCGACTTAGAGCTATGGTCTCTTGAGCAAAATTCTCAGAATCACCTACAGATTACATTTTTGCTATACGCTTCATCAAAAAAAATCGTTCCATACAATTTGACCCGCCCTAATATATGTATATATGACCGGGAGTCATTCGCTGGAAAGGGAACCCGCATAAGGTAGATATCATTTAGATATTCGCGACAGTTATGGACAGATTTTGAAGTCCAGAGTACAGATTGCAGAGATTTTCTATACATATACACATCAAACAAAAAATTAAAATTCTTGACAAAATGAGATACCACCACTAAATTGGAAATAAAAGCGAAACTCGTCCATCGATTGTTATGATCTATATCTCATTTGGCGATAGGTCATGTGATTTTATGATAAACGAATATAACTTTACACTGTTTGCCGTTTCTTATGTTTCATGAGATTTAAAAAATTAGAAATTTGAATTTTTTAAGCAAAAAATATTTTATCACCATCTTTTTTTTATAACTCCGAAACTGTTGATTACATTGAGACATAATGTAGGAGTAGATTAAAGGTATTGTAATTCAAAATCTTTGTAAGTTTATTCGGACAAAATCGGACTCGTCGTTCTCGAGTAATGATAACATATAAATACAAGAGCCCGTTTTTAAGAAAGTGGCTTTTATGTGGTATTTAGGGTGACTAGACAAGTTCAGATTGTATCAATATGTCCACAAAAGTTCTTCAGCTTTACCATGGCAACAACTTTGCTAAACATTGTGAGTAAAAAGTTTGGAGTCCCTTGAAGTTATGCTGAAAATAAGTGAATAAATTAGTTTTTTCAAAAAATGTGCAGGAAAATCTGAGAATTGGTAAAAGTCGATTTTTTTTTTCAAAAAATTGACTTGATATAGACATTTCATGGGTACCGACCATCTCCGTAGACTTGCCTCTAACCGATAAAATTTACTACAACATTGATACTAAAATGTAATGCCACATTTTCCACTCTATGAAAACTCTTTGAGTTTAAAGACAAAATATGGTACGATGAAGGGTGTCGCATGGAAAGTGATGGAGAGGACGCTGCACTTCCGTCAGTTGAAACTCGAGTCGGGACAGAGCAAGAGGAGAGACGAACCTCGTTTGATCAAGTACAATAAGCGGTTTTCGAAAAAAAATTCTTCCATACGAATTGGACCACTTTATGAAAACCCCTGAGAAACTAGCAAAAATTGGTTATTTTTTCGATGGACGTTCCGTGATGAGGGGCTTTTAGCGATTATTTTCTCAAAAATTTTATTTTTAGCGATTTCTTGGAGGCACCCATTGGTTAAATTTTAGGTAAATTTTTCCGATTGGACGCACCGCTTTCGAGTAATAGCCACTTTTTTATTTTAGCGATTTTCTTATTTTGGCGATTTTTCGAAAAAAAAATTTTTCCATACGAATTGGACCTCTGTATGAAAACCCCTTAGAAATCTTGAAAAATTGGTTATTGGTTTCCGAGATATAGAGATTTTTCCTAATTTTTTCATATTTTCGATCAAAAATGGGGATGGGTTACCCTGGGTAACTCATTACCCATCGTCGTGGGTAGCTACCCATTATTTTCCCCATTACCCTGAGGGTAGTGGGTAATCGTGATGGGTAATTCCTCATTTTCGTGGGTAGCTACCCATTATTTTCCCCATACCTAGTGGGTAATGGGTAAACGTTCATTACACAATCCCCACGACGATGTGTATGGGTTACACATGGGTGGGTAAATACGAACTCTGCTTATATGCAAACCCGGCTAGACCAATGCATATCTGACCTAATATACTATGTCCTGTTTTCAAAAAAGGCGACACAATTGTATGTACCATACGTCGTGAAATTGTGCAATGATTAGTGAGCACAGCTCTTGTACATGAGAACGTCGCTTTGATCCCTACTCCGACCACCAAACATTATTTTCGACGACGGTCACCTCGCTCAGTGATGGCGACACTACCTAGAATTTAGCCCTGAAAAATCTTCTCAAAATACCGTTCGGGACCAAAGTAAAATCTGTGGGTCCCAATCAGTGAGTGTAAAACAAGAAAGCACACAGCTCACTGGTTGTGAGAAGTTCTCCTCAATCCCGTCATGGGATGTAATGCGAAACCATTTATTTACATCAAGGAATAAAACTTTTATCCATCGCATACAAGGTCCTCTCGAGTGAAATGTGCGAAAGAGTAAAGCCGTTTGTTGCAGTCATGATGGAACATTATCAGTGTGTCTTTAAGCCTGAAAATCCAACTGCCAGGTCTTCATATTCCTGGAGAAAACCAACGAAAAACAAATCGACACCTACCACCTCTTTTTAGATTATAAGACTGCCTTCGACAGCCCGACTGTACTAAGCTATGTCGGAGCTTGATATTCTTGCTTAGCTGGTCCGCCTTTATAGAATGACACTGACCGACACGAAATTCTCAGTAAAGATTGGTAAACATCTCACCGAATCATTTACTACCGAACCATCCACATTTTGACTGGTGGACGTTCAAAATTAGGTAATTTTGTAAATTTAAAGCACATTTTTTAGCTTTTCGAGTGCTCATTAAACATTATTTTTTGCGAAAAAAAACCGTCAACCAAACCAAGGGAAAGCATGACAAATACAATGGGAATCTGTACCATCGATTTTAATGGTAAAAAAGTGGTTTACTGACTTTCGTTGTGGTCGCACAAGTACAAATGACGCTGAATGTTGGTCAATTGAGGTCAATAAACCCGAAAATGTCGACAAATTCCACGATATGGTGTTGGCCGATCGAGGAGTAAAAGTGCGTGAGATTGTTGATGCCAAAGGCATTTCATATGACAGTGTGGTTTCGATTTTAAATGATCACTTAGGTTTAATAAAGCTGTCTGCAAGATGGGTGCCGCGTTTGCTCTCAATTGACCATAATCGTAAGGGTGCACGCGTGCGTAGACTCAAGGGAAAAATTCCATGATTTGGGATACGAATTGGTACCTCATCAGCCATATTTTCCGGATTTAGCCCCCAGAGATTATTTCGTATTTCCAAACCTAAAGAAATGCTCGGTGAATAGAGATTTAGCTCCAACGATGAATTTATTGATCAAACAAATGCCTATTTTATGAACCTCGAAAAATCCTATTTGATGGAAGGGATATTGAGCTAAAAGGAGATTATGTTGAAAAATAATTTTTTTTTTTGCAAAAAAGCTGTGTTTCATTCAAAAAGTCACGGACTTACTGATCCGCCCTCGTATTTATAATTTATTATTTTTTCGAAGGAAATGAATTTCATTCAAACGGATTTTATTTTGGCGATTTTCGAATATATTTTTTCAACATGTGGTATGTGGGGGCATTTGATTGTGTTATGTTTTGAATTCGCGTGATATAATGTGGTACTTTTGAAAATAAAATCTAGAAAATTCTCAGCTGAAATATGGACTCTTTTTTCCTATAAGGAGGGTTATTATAATTTTTTAGACAATCCCAAACTCATAATAGTGCAACCAGGATAGTGTAAGCTCAAGTTATAAATTTAGGAACAAACGATAATTCGCATGTGTACGTTTCTCTTCGCCGTCGGTAGTGCGATGGTAGTGTGCGCGGCTCTTGTACATGAGTACACGTGGGTTCGATCCCTGCTCAGACCACCTAATCATATCTTTCGACCGCAGTCACCTAGGTTAGTGATGGATACACTATCGAGTATTTAGGCATGATAAAGCTGTTATAAGTTTGTTGCCACTATGGTCTTCAACTGATTGCATACCCAGCTGTTTTGAAAGATCTTTCAAGAACTTTCGTCGCTGGGCTTTTGTTATACTTTGTGGATTGTGGTTCTATATAATATATAGGAGGCCAAAGCAGTAACGTCAATCATGTTACAAAATAATGGTAGAGGCCAGCGCTTTGTTCGTTGTTTTACGGTGTACTCGCCCAAAATTTTGTCCATGACATCTACTCCTCCTCTTGTTTTATTATAATGTTTTATAATTTCTCGCTTAGCTGCATCTGTTTTTTCTACTTCTCCTGTCATGTGTATAGTTGATAGTAGTATCACTGATTTTTTCTTTTTTGGCACGTATGAACAGATTGTGGAATCGTTGTTGTAAGCAAAGTTGGTGGAGTTAATAGGCCTTTCCTTTGCAGGCTGCATATTGCTGGTTACATTTTCATAACTTTTCCTTACCGTGCCAACTAAACTCATTTTCCAAGAACTAAAGGTCTTTCCTATTTCTGAAAATTCTGTCGTTTTTTGCTGTGTGGATGCAAATATAACATGTGTTTGGATCTTGTTGAAAATATAATATACTTGTGCCCAAACGCATTGTGTGTGCTATTCAATGTTACATGCTTGAGACATAATGATTAATATGTTATAACATATGTGTTTGCAACCCAAATATATCTGTGTTTGTGATACAAATACAGACGTGTTTGTTGCACAGTTTATGCTTGTAAGTGTGTATCTGCATTTTTGCTTTATTCTCTTAGTGACTGATTCATAAATATTCATGAATGTGCGTGATGTATTGCGTTTTAATTTCAAGTATTCAGGCGTCAAGGTTTCATCGGACAGAGGATATCTAAGCGGTTGATCAGTGAAAAAATAATAAACAAACGCTCGGACTGTTAAATGGTTTGTGATGTTGCTTTTGTTTTTTGATGTGATTCTCTTATATTTATGTGTGCTTCCAAAGTGAGAAACGATTTTGAGGAAAGAAACTGGAGAGGGAAACAACGTGAATCCCTTTTACTGCCCGAGCCTCTACTGGCTGACCAGTTGTGAAATATAATAAAAAAAACAAGTAATTAATACACGCTTGTATTGCATGAATTAGATTTGTATATAAGTATATTGTTCGTGTACCAACGCATAGTGATAACCAACGCATAGTTGAAACTGAAGACACAAACTTGAGAGACAACAAAGAAACGGGAAACAACAGAACAGCAGATTCAAAACAAGACAAATAATGCATTCAATGCAAGTATATGTAAAAATCATTTAAATCTATTATTTTTTGTATTAATTATTTATAACGGGTCCTCCAAAAAACTTTTTTTTTTTAAATGCTATAAAAAAAACTACTGCATATTTTCTCAAATTTCTTTTTATATTTGAAATTACAACCCTTCCGGTTAATAATGGAAAATATTTTCATTCAAATGACTGCCTCGGCTGGCCATGCAGTAGCCTACACGATCGGTCCAATTTTTAAGCACATTATCGATTGTGTGCAGCTGTATTTCACCAATGGCTTCACGAGTATTGTCCTTTAAAGCGTCAATTGTCTCTGGTTTGTCGGCGTAACACACATCTTTGAGGGCACCCCACAAATAATAGTCCAACTGTGTCAAATCGCAGCTCCGAGGTGGCCAAACGACATCAGCTCTGCGGCTGATAATGCGATCTTCAAAAACAGGGCGCAAAACATCGTGTAGCTTCGGCTGTGTGGCACGTAGCGCCGTCCTGTTGAAACCAAATGTTGCCAATATCCTCCTCTTCAATTTTTGTGAACAAAAATTCGTTCAATATGGCCCGATAACGATCGCGATTGACTGTAACGGCCACTCCTTGCTCATTTTCGAAGAAAAATGGCCCAATTATGCCTCTGGACCAAAATCCGCACCAAACAGTGACTCGTTTTGGGTGCATCGGCTTTTCAATGTATGCGTGCGGGTTTTCTGTGCCCCAAATGCGACAATTTAGCTTGTTTACATACCCGCCAAGATCAAAATGAGCTTCATTTGAAAAGATGATTTTTTTTGGCAAAATCGGCATCTTCTGTAAGTCGATCGTAGGCCCTCTTAGCGAAGCGAAAACGCATTGGATGGTCAGTTGGCTTCAACTCCTGAACCAGTTGGACTTTGTATGGCGTCATACCAAGGACTTTATTCAAAATTCGTCTCAATGATGTCTCCGAAATGTTAAAGTGTTGAGAACGACGGAGAATTGATGTTGATGGCGCTTCGTGCACACTTTCTGGCACTTTTCGCACACATTCTGCAACAATACCATGATTTTCAAAGTAATGTTGCAATATTTCCCAGCGTTGTTCAAGCGTATACACAACCATATTCGTTCAGTGGAAGGATAAAACTAATTATCTGTCAAATCAGACATGAGCACTAGTTGAAAAAAAAACGTTAGATGGCGGACCCTTTATATTTATTATTTATATGACAAAATTAATTATGGTAAATAAAGGAAGTAATAATAATTCGTTTCTAAATAATATTATATTTGGGAGAATATACGCATATGTTTTCACGTAAGTATATGGAGTTTTGGGTGAAACACACGAATGCTTCCACGTAAGTATGTATATGGATGTTTGGGATAAAGCACGCATATGTTTCCATGTAAAAACATTAATATTTGTCAGTAAACATGTTAATGTTTGCATTTAAAACACCAGAGTTTTGGGAGTTTACAAAGTTTTGAAAATTTTCACACTTTCATATTCACAGATGTTGTTGTCAATACGAAAGAGAAATTCTAGAACAAATTCTGGGATATTGAAACAGGACAAGGTTCTTCAAATCAAAGAAAACCAATATCCGCAATATGTATGAAAATTTCTCAGAAAATTAAAAAAATTTGGAAAATTTTCACACTTTAATATTCACACATATTGTTGGAAATACGGAGCAGACATTTTGTAAAATATGTCAAGGACATTGAAATAAATACGGACTTTAGATTGATTTCCTTCGATTTTAAGGGCCTAGTCCTGTTTCAATGTCCTTGACAATTTTTTTGAAATTTCTGCTTAGTATTTCCAACGACATATGTGAATATTAAAGTGTGAAAATTTTCAAAACATTTTTTAAATTTCTGAGAGATTTCATATATATGGCGGGAATTGGATTTCATCGATTTTAAGGACCCTTCTCTTTCAATGTCCTTGACATTTTATATGAGATTTTTCCTTGTATTATGTGTGAATATTAAAGTGTGAAAATTTTCCAAAATTTTTTAAATTTTCTAAGAGTTTTCTTATACAGGGTGGCGCCGAATGAGCTATATGGTTTCTATGGTTCATAACTTTTTTATTTATGCGATTATTATAATTTTTTTTTTTTTAAATACAGTATATTATTGGGGAATGTTTTGCAATTAGCTGTGAAAAATGATATCCTGTAAGTGACGTCCATTTTTTGCTTCGCACATACGTGCTCTTTTTAGCATATTTTCCATAACTTTTCGCAGAATTTCGGGTGTAATGACCATGATTTCATTTTGAATGTTGGTTTTTAGTTGGAGAATGGTTGTTGGTTTGTTAACATACACTCTTTCTTTCAAATATCCCCAAAGAAAACTGTCAGGAGCTGTTAAATCTGGTGAACGTGGAGGCCAGTTAAAATCGCTTGTGCGCGAAATAATGCGTTCGCCGAATATGTCCCTTAACAAAGCCACTGAGGCACGTGCAGTATGTGCTATGGCTCCATCTTGTTGAAACCACAAGTTTGGATGGTTTTCCAAATTAAATAATAAAAAAAAAAAAATTTTCCAACATCGTCCGATATGCAGCACGGTTGATAGAGATTGAGACACCACTTTCATTTTAAAAAAAATATAGGCCAATTATCCTTTCGGAGGATACACCGCATCAAACAGTACACTTGAGTGGGTGTAATTCTCGCTGATGCACTGCTCTCGGATTTTCCGTAGCCCAAAACCTGCAGTTTTGCTTGTTGACATACCCATTTAACAGGAAATGGGCTTCATCGCTTATTGCCAAATTGTGAATAAAGTCTGGATTTTCCTCCGCTTTTCAATTCAATTATTTGGGCACGTTGGTCGATCGTGTAATGATTCATAATTAATTCCCCAAGTCTTCTTCACAAATTTCTGAAAAAAAAAATTAAAAAATAATAATAATAATTAAAAAAGTTATAAAGAATTCAAACTATATAGCTCATTCGGCGCCACCCTGTATATGGCGTGAATTGGCCTTCGTGGATTTTAAGGACCTAGTCTTGTTTCAATATCCTTGACATGTTTTCTAAAAATGTCGTATTATTAATACTAAAAAAGTGGGAACCTGTTCGAAAAAATATTATACACAATTTAATGGATAATGGTTTTAATGTCATACATAAAAAAAAAATAAAAAAATGGTTTCACATTACATCCCATGAATGGACCGGTGAGAACTTCTCACAATCACTGAGCTGTGCGCTTTCCAGTTTTCATTAACTGATTGGGACCAACAGTTTTACATCGATTCCGAACGGCCTTTTCATGCCTATATACTCGATAGTGTCGCCGTCACTATGCGAAGTGACCGTCGCCGAAAGAAATTTGAAGGTGGTCAGAGCAGGGATCGAACCCAGGATCTCAAGTACAAGAGGCGCGCACACTACCCACTGCACCACCGACGGGGACAACGTAGATACATAGGGCAGGATAATTTCATTTAAAGGACCTTGTATCATTCTTAAATTTTTTTTTGAACATCATCACATTTTATTAATGACCAGTGGAATGAAATGTATATGTTTGGTTTGGTTTAAATACAATAAAATTTGAAGGTGGGCCAACTTCACTCTACCATATCGTCAGCTAAAATGCAAAAGAACGTAACTACAATTTTCAGTTTGTTCGAAGGAGTTGAAAAAAAATCTTCAGTTTGCCAGTATATTTTCGAATCTTACTGAAGGTAAGACTTTACTTTAGCAACGATTTGAAAATTTGAATTGAAAAAGTAATTTCTCACCTTTTTACGAGGATTGTTTCTTCTCTTGGAAATATAAATTAAAATTGTAGTTGCGAGATTTTGCATTTCTGCTAACGATATACTACTGTGAAGTTAGTCCACCATGGAAATATGTGGGTTACGCTAGTCGTCAAACACGACTGATTGAAATTACGAATAATTTAAATGTGTAAGCTTTATTTGGCCATGTACCTGTTATTTTGTTTGTTTATTAATTAGGAATAGAATATTTAAATATATTAAAAGCCAATTATAAAAAATTAAATTTTTTGTTGTTTGGATGCAAATATCACGTATTTGTAGCTTGTAGGAAATATGGTACACTTATATCCAAATACCTTCTGTTTGCTATTCAATGTAACATGTTTGGGACACAATGATAGTTTCTAATATATGTATTTTTGACCCAAATTCGGCTTGGTTTGTTGAACACTGCTGAAAGCAAAAACGTGGCAGGCGATAAACAAAACAAACAGCAGCAGATCATCAATTCAGGATAACAATGCTTGCAAACATGTACATGGTTCCTGGAGTATGTTGCTGGGCCCGATATTTTTCAGCGTGTACTTATCCTATTAGGTATGTTAGGGTACAATTGTACCCATACCGCCTTTTCACGTTGGAAAATTCTTCCGCTGGACAAAGGTTAAAGCAGTTTCAAACGGCAGCATTATTTTATATTAAAGTGATTATCATATGCTATCGAATTATTCACATCGTTGAATTTATAATCAGTTAAAATTACAAATAATACCAGATTGTTTATGATTCAATCAGATTACCCGCAATTCAACAATTAATGAAAACAAAGACATTTCGTCGGCATAATTGTTGTCATGCCAACTCTGTAATTATGAATAAACTATACTGGTACAGAAGTACATATGTATACAGAAAAATATATAAACATTTCATGTCATAGCGACGTAGTAGAATTACATGAAAAAAATATATTTGAAAAAGCTTGCAAATATTATTGGAAACTGATGCAGTCATAAATATGATTTTAATTCGATTTGTGTACATTTTGAAATCCAGGAAATTAAATTATTCTTTTGGCATAAATTTGAAAAAGGACGGTGCTATTGTGAAAGGGCAACATTTGGCAACAGATATGTGTAAAGAGAACAATTTGTTGATAAGCAACGGGTTTTATTCAGACAAAATCCCTAATCATTGACTTGCGATTTGTTTTACATTATAATTCAAATTGTTAATTTAAATTCAATACGCAAATTCATATCACCAATAACATCGTTTGAAGGGATTCGTGAGAGTTTCTCAAAATGACTGAGCAGCGCGCTTTCTAGTTTTACACTCACTGATTGTGACCTACAGTTTTACCTCGGTTCCGAGCCATATATTGAGAATGCTTTTTCATGAGTAAATACTCGATAGTGAAAATCAATTACTCTGAGTATCTGATTCCAATACTATGTTTCTCAATATTGCAATGTTTGAAAATAACTCTTAATAATAATTTCACATGATAAGCAAAATATTGAATACATTCCCGTTTCCAGTAAATAAACTATTTGCAACAAAATAAAGAAAGTATTTGAATCACTTCATTATTGCGATATATTTGTGTATTGGCATAGTAAAAATCCTCAATGCAATTCAGCTTTCGTTTGTCTTTAGATTGATGCATTTTCCAATAGAACTATTCCGAACAATTGCTAATGAAAATTAAAATCAACAACTCATTTGATTGACTGAATAAATATCGTTGTTGACTGAAAACAAAAATAAAATTTGACAACTGGCTTAAAATTTTTATTATCAATAATGCACAGGCAAAGGAAACTCAATAATTATTGTTATTGTATCCGTAACTTTCGTATTCAAATGTTAAAATAATTTTTTTGTGTGATTTCATTTCATTTCGTATATTTTTCGAGCATTTGCATAGTGGGGAATTCTCAATTAGAATGAGTATTCGATTGCATTTACTTTGGTATATTTGTCAATAGCATCATTCCAAACAACCGCTGATGAAGATCTATGGCTTGAATTGAAATAGCAATTCACTTTGACAGGAATCATGAGGTTGCATTTTCCAAAAACTCACACGAATAAAAACAATTGTCTGTGTTGATAACTAAATTGGTAGTTGTATGGGCTTTGTGGTCATTTCAGTGTAATGGCAATAAAACAATTTATTCCATATTTTTCCCGACGTTTCGTTGTTTGTTTGACAACATCTTCAGGGGAGATTTGATTGGATTGTTATATTACATTGACTGCATTTTCATTTGCAATAATAAAAATAAAATAAAATAAATAAATAACATAAAGGACGAGCAGAATTGTTTAACTTGTATAATTATGGACGTGCACCACTTAAGCCAAACATCACAGAACTAACTAATTTTCATATTTTATCCGTTATTTTGATTTTTAGTCATATCAACACAGATTCACATTAATAACTATTTGTATTGCAATTTAATCTAAAAGTCAATATGACATTGCATTGAATTGATCATTTGTTTATTTATTTATTGTCAATTTTCATTATTTTTTTTAACAAAACAAAAACATGTTTTTATTAAATAGAGAATTTAAATCAATAACGAATAAATTTGGAACAAAGTTCCTTATCGCACGTTGCTGGATGGGGGTTAAATGAAAAAATTGTAAACAAATTTTTTTTAACCGTATTATGCTATAATCCAGTATTATTCTGCATACTTTTAGGACTTCGTGGTTTAGTGTTTGAAAGTTTTGTTATTTTATTTTATTGCATACCTTTAGACATAATATGCCAATGGAGTGTGTGATAAAGATTTGTACAGTCAGGGACGTATATGAGGGTTGTTTTATTTCATGTTGGCTTTGTGATACTCATTCCCATGTGAAGTGTGCTGGCTTCAATGGAATGCATTATGATATTATTACGACTAAGGAAAGCGGGCTTCGCTGGACGTATCGGAAGTGTAGGGATATCGAAGTTGGCTTTTATAAGCTATTTAAGGAGGCAAAGAATTGACGACCATATGTTATGACAGGACGAATTAGCGTTTGAGACATAATAGTTTTGGCACGGGAATTTATATGTTTAGAATGAAAAAGACGCCTGTATACTGTATAAAAAAGGCTTTCCTTGCCTTTGAGACTATCTCTTTTATATATTCATAAAAGTATAAGCATTTGTCCTAATTATAAGCATTTGTCCTATTTAATTTTGTGTTTGTTCTCAATGCTCGTATCCGAAAGGTTTGATTTCATTCCGAATTATTTCCAATTGTAACGAACTAGTACATAATATATAACGAAAAGAACTTCGTTCCATCCGGGTATCCCATGACACCTCATGTGATTTTATTAATTTAAAAAATTTCACTATTGACTGGAAAAATATATAACAATTGATAAACCCGCTAACAACTTTCATTATCAATAATGCAAAATCATCATCACTGTAAATTCAATAAATTTTGTTATTTAATACGTAATTTTCGTATTCAACTGTTAAAATTATTTTTATATATATACACGCTGCAAAATCTGTATTTTTGTTGTTGTTTGGAGATTGTAGCAAGTATAGTATACTTGTGTCCAAACATAACGTGTTTGGAATTCAATATAACATGTTGGAGACACAATGATTAATATGTTATAAATATTATATGGGTTTAAGACCCAAGTATAGCTGTGTTTGAGATAAAAATACAGTTCTGTTTTTTGTCCTATTTACTCTCTATTGACAGCAAGAGAATAAAAGAGGTACAAGCAGAAATTATTCACAGTCAAAATTGTATGTGTGTAGCTGTATTTTCGCACTATTTTTCAGTCAGTGATTCATTAGAATTGCTAAATGCGATTGCCGATGAAGTGAGTGAGTATTTTCTACATTTGTTGAATTTTAGTTTAATGTATGCAGTGGATATTTGGACAGAGGATAGCAAATGCGCTTGGTTGATTAAGTAAGCATGATGTGAAAAAATTCATATTACACGCTAAAAGCCAGAATTTCTTGTTGTTTGGTTTTTGTGTTATAGTGTTTGCTAATCAATATTATATGTTGGAGACACAATGACTAAAATGTTATAATAAATATGTTTTTGATCCAAATATATCTGTGTTTATGATACAAACACAGCTGTGTTTATGGCACTGGTTGCTCTGGTTGCTGGCGAATAAAAGGAAGACAAAGAGCGATTTTTCAGAGTTACTACTTGTTAGTGTCTATCTGTATTTTTCTCTTATTCTGTCAGTCAATGATTCATAAATATTTCTGAATATGTGTGTGTAAATTGCAGATGAAGTGACTTATTGCAGAAGAGACTTATTGCATGCAGTTGTCAATGGTTCATCAGAGAAAGGATATCAAATGCGCTTGGAAGGCGGTTAGTAGAAAATATTTTTAATCAGTAAAAAAAAGAAATAGGGGTTCGGATGATTAAATGGTTTGAGATGTTGCTTTGGTTTTTGTATATGGCTGTCGTATATACATATGTGTGCTACCAAAGTGATAACCGGTTTTTGAAAGAAACTGAAAAGAGCAGCAATGTGAAGATTCTTTTTTTGTCTGCCCGAGCCTTTACTGCGGAAGTAGGAGCCGCGTGACATTTGTGAAATTTTATAGACAAACACACAGTATTGAAACCGCACTGGGATTGCATGGACGAGTCTTGTATACATACATATATGTATAATGTTTGTTGTACCAAAGCATAGTGATAATCGGAATTTAAAATGTTGTGGCTGTTGACGATTTTTCAACCTTCTGAAAAAAAGCTGAGAAACAAGAAAGAAATGAGAAGCAAAAGTGCAGCAGATTCTCATTTCATATAAATGCAAGTAAATGTAAAAAGGGAAGTCATAAATCTTTTAGTTATTTTTCGATTAATTGGTTATATATGTAGATTTATGTTAGTAAAATTATTCGCAATAAATAACATATATACAGGGTGATTCAGGAAGTTCCGGACAAACAGCGTATTCCTTGGCTAATTTCATGAAGAAAAGTCCACTAGGACCATGTCCGAAAATGCAAGGGTGCGAAATGGCAGCGGGTTAAAAATTTTCGGATTGGCGGTCGGAGGGTAGTAGGGTAAAGTTGCTAACTTCTGAGCCAGTGGTCGGATTTTTCAGTAAAATGTGGTCGGATTTTTCAGTAGAATGGTCACAACTTTTGAACGGTAAGTACTCTGGGATTCGTTTAAGTCATTTTGGAAAGGTAAGAGGTATGGCTATCTTTCGACGGAAAAAAAGTGTAAGTTACCTGCCATCTGGCTGAGAAAATTGAGGTTATGTGAATTTATTTTCCCCGAAAGCTTCTACTTTTTTTTATTGATTCTGAAAATTTCAATAAAATAAAGAAAAATCTTATTGCAGTCATTTAGAAAATGCGTACACGCTGAAAACAAACGGCCTAAGCGACATATTGCTTGAACCAGGTGTATGTTTTCAAGTATTGTTTTCATGAATTGAAGATCTGCTACCTTTTTGTTTCTTTGTTGTCTTTCACGTTTTGATTGCTGCAATTTTACAACAAACAGAGCCACATAAGGGGGCACCAAACCATAGATTGTAACCTATTTATCATTGTGTCTCCAACACGTAATATTGAGTAGCAAACACAATGTGTTTGGCCACAAGTATACTTTATTTGCGACAAACCATAAATGCGTTAAATTTGCATCCAAACTACAAAAAACGACAGATTTTTCAGCGTGTAGCCATGATAGTTGACTTTTGAGTGGGGTTGGGCGAATCGAGTCAAGTTTGCAATGCACATAAAATTGGCTCGCCTCTGTCATCGATTTGTGAATGCTGTAGATATTGAAGATTCGGAAGCTCTTGATGTTGTGGGCATGAGTATTCAGTGACATATCCGTTGGAATAGACATGTATGTAATGGGTCACAAGAAGCATTCAAGTGTTTGAGCTTTTTCAAGCGGTGTAGGAGATCCTTCACTCTATCTGACGTTTTCAATATCCATAAGTACATCATGTACTTTCGACCGAAGATGGAATGTAAATCTCCTATTTCGGCTGGTGCTCCCAGGTCCACCTTGGACCTTCTGGCCCATGTTCTCAGGACAGCAATAATGCTAGTAGGTGGCAGCATGGTAGCCAACTCTGTTATCTCCTTGGTACATCGTC
Organism: Phaonia tiefii; assembly: GCA_963931995.1. Lineage (NCBI taxonomy): Eukaryota > Metazoa > Arthropoda > Insecta > Diptera > Muscidae > Phaonia > Phaonia tiefii. Next base: position 92,948,479 of record OZ008367.1, read on the forward strand.
ATACTGTGAACTGTGTGTGGGAATTTTTCCTTCGACACTACGATTATACGAGAGCTTATTTCTTTTATTTTTGACATATCGTTACATCTCTCGTATAAACATAGTATGAGATACCTAATCTCATACCCGTGAGTCGATATTTTAACGATGTGACATAGTTGTCACGGGATTCAGATCTATTTGTTGTCACTTGGCCAGGAAATCGAACTACACGCTGAAAAATCTGTCTTTTTTGTTGTTTGAATACAAATATAAAGTGTGTTTGGCGCCCGTGGCAAACATAATATACTTGTATCCAAACATATTGTGTTTGCTATTCAATATTACATATTTACGACACAATAATTAATATGTTAGAATACATGTGTTTGCTACCCAAATATATATGGGTTTGTGATACAAATACAGTTGTGTTTGTTACACTGTTTATACTATACTATAAAAGAGGGCCAACGAGAGAGTCTATCTTGTAAGTGTGTATCTGTACTTTTTGCATTATTCTCTCAGTCAGTAATTCATAAATATTCCTGAATTTGCGTGTATTTTGCAGACGAAGTCAGTCTTTCTTATTTTGGCTGCTGTATTGCGTCTTCAATGGTTCGTCGGACAGAGGGGCTGGTTCAGTGAAAAAAGAATAAACGAAGGCTCGGACGTTTAAATGGTTGGTGCTGTTACATTGGTTTTTGTGTATGTGTTTCGTATGTATGACTGTGTACTACCAAAGTGAGAAACGACTTTGAGGAAAGAAACTGGAAAGGGCAACAACGTGAAACCCTTTTTCTGTCCGAGCCTTTACTGAGAAAATTGGAACGGCGGACCATTTGTGTAATAAGTGTAATAAAAAACACAAGTTATTAATCCACGCTTGGCTTGCATGAACTTGATTTTTATGTAAATATATTCATTTTGTACCAACGCATAGTGATAACAAATGCATAGCTGAAACCTTCCGAAATCAAAAACGTGAGAGACAACAAAGAAAGGAGAAGCAAAAGAACACAGATTATCATTTCATGAAAAAAAAAACAGATAATGCATTCAATGCACCTAATTGTAAACATGCCGTTTTAAATCTTTTAATTTTTTGTATTAATTATTTAAAATTGTGGATATATATTGATAAAATTAATTATAATAAATAATAAAAAAATAAAATGGTTTCCCATTACATCCCATGAAGAGACCGGGGAGAACTTCTCACAATCACTGAGCTGTGCGCTTTCCAGTTCTCACTCACTGATTGGGACCTACAGTTTTACACCGATTCCGAACGGCAATTTGAGAAGCTTTTTCATGGCTAGATACTGGATAGTGTCGCCGTCACTATGCGAGGTGACCGCCGCCGAAAGAAATTTGAAGGTGGTCAGAGCAGGGTTCGAACCCAGGATCTCATATACAAGAGCCGCGCACACTAACCATTGCACCACTGACGGCCATAATAAATAATACATACATATATATTGAAATCAAAGAATAATTATTTTTTAAATATTACTAGGTTTTGAGGGAAATACACATATGTTTCCACGTAAAAGCATACATGTTTGCCAGTGAACATGATGCTGTTTACATGTCAACACAAGTGAGTTTGGGACTTGCAAACATATTAATGTTTGAAGTGTATTCCAAACATATTCATGGCTCCTGCAGAATATGTTTCGGAGAATATGTTAGAGAGGGCGCTATTTATCAGCGTGTACGCACCAGTCTTCAGAAGAAAAATCTGCAAGTGGAGTAAGCTTTCGGCGTGTCTATTCCCAACTACTTATGATATCAACAGTTTTAAGTCAAACATCAAGAGTACAATGTACCTGAGTGTTGATCAAACTTATCATTAAAGAGCTAACATACGATAAATAAGCTACTATCGCTAACCGTTACAATTTAAGCGATCTTCGCTTATGTGTATTAACAATTAGTTTGTCCCACACTAATACGTTTTACACATAAGTCCCATGCACACATTGATATTCCATTTTGATGTATCGATGACAATACAAATGTAAAGCAGCTGTTCTGAGTAATAATATTAACAACATGAAAATCTTTTATCTGTTAAAATCAGTCGCTAACGCTAAGCGACATTCTTCAAACAATTTATAAAAGATTTTTAGCTACCAGTGTATTAAATAAATTCTATGGTGCATTGGTGTTTGGGTGATTTTTGTGTCTAAGAACATGGGTTCGATTTCTGCTATGACCACCTCACATTTCTTTCGACGTCGGTCAGCTCGCGTAGCGTCGGCTTTATTACAGTGTGATTAACTATGAAACGGTTCTCAAAAAAAAAGTTACAAATTGTGTATGCATTTTGGTCCAAATAAGTGAGTGACGAACTAGAAAGCGCACAGGTCACTGATAGTGAGACTCTCTCCCACGCCCGCTAAGGGCATGTTATGGGAAAATATTCATATATTTTTTTTTATAAAAAAACATGCCTATTGTTGGCTGAATTTAAACAACTAATACCTCAGCTGTAAATAACTGAAAGCCATTTGAAAATGCCTACAACACTACATAAATCTTGTACCAAGAACTTTTGCAATGTACAAAGGACAAATCTATGTTAATTTTGTTAATTTGTCAAACAGTTCTTTGTTATTTGTTAAAACACAATAAAAAGGTGAAGAAGAAGATGAATATATTAAATTTATTTGTTTAATAATCTGACTAATAAAATACTAGTTTAAAAAACCAGTCAATCCTAAAAATATCCTTTTCAATTCCTGGAAAAGTAAAATAGAATGAAATGTTTAATCTTATTTTTTTTTTCTATTGAAGCAAATCTTTATTAGCATTATGGTTAGAAAAAATACATCACCATGGGGATAAGACTCTGTAAAAACTAAATTGGGGTACAGTATTTGTATCTACTAAAATCTAAATTGGGGTACAGCATTTGTATCTACTAAAACGATCGTTAGAGAAAAACCTTCTCATATTGCATATCGATGTTCATAAGGTTCACTGTACAGTTGCAAATATTTGTACGTCTTATAGAAGTCTTTAACCGGCATCAATGTTATTATTGCAAGAATAAATACATGGAGATTTCGGTAGAAATTGGAATCACTTTCCTTGGAAATAGATTATTTGCTTATTTGGCCAATACGACATACAGCATTATGGTTACATCCAAACAAAACCTAACTAACCAGTATGATCACAAAAGGAAGTCATGTTAGGTATATAGCTATCTGTTAAACCTCACATTACTCTATCTCCATACGGTGCCACCACAAACTCCATGATGTCTAACATATCAAATATGTAATCTCTTCTAGTCCAAAAAGTTGCCATCTTATATAACATATGGGCTTAAATACAATTCTCATGCAAATTTAAATCCATACAAACAACATTCCACAGGTTACCACTAATCATTTCTCATTGCTGGATTCCCAGCAACTCTTTAGGTTACAAATGCCAACGCTGACATTTTCAAGCTGGAATATAAACCCAAGCATAGACTTGTACATATATACACATAAATATATGTATGTATACGTATATGCAGTACATGTACATACATATATTACATACATACAGTGAAGTGAGCGCTTTGTGCAAATCTCATTTAATCCAGCCATCAATCAACGAGTGTGTATGGATGTTGGACAAATCTAAAATGGCTAAAATGCCAAAACGGAAACATTAAATAACGCATTTATATATATATATATATATATATTTTCCTAAATACCATCATCATCCCCATCTTCTTGATGAGAATTCATACTGATTATGACATATTTGTTTGCATGAATGAAAGGACCCGATTGTACAGTAAAATACTGTCACCTTTTCTTTACCTATTTCATCAACTACTAGTTAAATTTGTATACACCAAATGAGGAGACTTTTGTGCCGACGACAAAATTACGTTTCTTGTTTTCATAGCTTCCACTTCGAATTTATGAGAATATTGCCCGAACCTGCCGGAGTTCAGGAACAAAAGGCTTAAGAAACTAGAACATTTTAAAAATTTATATTAATTGCAACTAAATACACTCCGGTTCACTTATTTAAAGGCACTAAAACTGCCATATTCAGCAGCCTGTATCTTTGGCAATTTGCAACCGATTGCAAAATTTTAAAACGGAAATGGAAGCTAGACATCTTGAGATATAAAAAAAATCATGACAATATTGGTTTCTTAACTAAAGAACTTTTTTTGAGCAATTTATAAAAAAAATCCAAAAATTTGCTATTTTTTTGGTTCCCTGGACTAAAGGCACTTCAACTAATTTTAATGAAAAACTGTTTTTCTTGTTTTTTAAATTTATTTTACTTTATTTAAGAATTATTAGTAATAGGTACAACCAACCCCCTTTGTTTTTAATAACTTCAAATATACGGCGTTTCATTGAGAGATAAAGAGTATTCATGTAATTCAACGAAACTTGATTCCAAGCATCCTTAGTGGCCTGAATTAGTGACTGCTTGTCACTAAATTGTCTACCTCCTTCATAGATCTTACGAGATAACCAACCCCAGACATTTTCGATAATATTTAGATCTGGCGTATAGGGTAGCCAGTCAAGAATATTAAAATTTTGGCATGCAATGAACTCCTTTACTACTCTGGGGTTGTGTATAGGGGCATTATCCTGTTGCAATATCACATATGTGGGACCAAATAGTTCACTGAACTTCGGAAAAGCCGATTACAATAACGATTTATAGCACGCACCAGTCATTTTGGCACTTTGAAATTCAAGATCGATGGTGCCATAGTACGTAATAGCACCCCACACCATAACGCCGCCCTTTCAGCCTATGATGTCTTTTCAAAAAACGCTTTTCTTTGCGCAGATCATGGAAATAATACATAATAGTTGCAGCCATCAGGCCCATGCGAATTAAACTTCTTCTCATCCATAAATACAACGGTTCTCCAGTCATTTACCTGACCTCTTGCTGCACAACCCATACCATGTAGTCTCTTGCGATTTGAAGCCGCTTTTCCGTACAAGGAGCATTAAGTGGCGGTTTTATTTTTGTAATTTCAGGTATTTAGGATTCTCACACCTCTTAATTACTCTGCGTACTGATGACGTGCTTCCTTCTACTCCAGATTGAGCTCTTATTTTTGACAAGGATACGGCCGAATTAGAAGCAATTCTGATGATTTTTCTTTTCTAATATGTATATAAAGACAATGAAACCCTTCATTTAAAATGTTTTCCATACCCCTCGAAGTCCTTGATGTAATTGTCGACAACTATTGGGCTCCGTCCAATACACATAAGAGCAGGCAGAAAATCAGGCCCGCAACTCAATTCAGCTGTCGATGAGACGTATTATGTGTTTAATAATAGTAGAAATATATTCCAACAAACATTTGGAAGAAGTCCAACTTGATGATATATCTGTCGTTGGCATACGAGGTTACTATTTATATTTCGGGAATAGCAAATAATAGCAAACATTTTTAAATGAAAATGGCTTTACTGTTTTTCAAAATATTCCCCTTGATTACACTGTGTGTGACCAAAAATCTGAATTGAGTGAAACATAGCGAACCTGCACAATTTTGATACGCTCAATCTAATGGCATTTCCCGTTTTTCTCTACCACGTCAAAATTTCGAGATATTTGACCCCAAATTTGCTGGGATGTCAACAACTGTAATATTTTTGAGACTGAATTAGAGGCAGAACGCTTCAAAATTGAAGTTTGACTTCTGAGTAAGAAATGTAGAGGACCTTAAGAAGAATACCAACTTCAAGTTTGTACCCCCTCTCCTCCCCCCTTAACACTAATAATAATGTTTTTGTCGCGTTCTGCCTCTAATTCAGTCTCAAAAATATTATAGTTGTTGACATCCCAGCAAACTTTGGGGTCAAATATCTAGAAATTTTGACGTGGTAGAGAAACACGGGAAATACCATTAGATTCAGCGTATCAAAATTATGCAGGTTCGCTATGTTTCACTCAATTCAGATTTCTAAAGTGAAAAATCACACACAGTGTTATCAATACACTTTTGCATTCGTTCACACTATTTGTCATAGCAATTTTTCCACTCCTCTTGAGACTACACAAAAAATGGGTTTGAACCCTTCAACTGCTTCTTCTGGGCTCGTAAATCATTGACCACGCAGTTGACCTTTAATCTTCGGAAACAAGGAGAAGTATTTGTGTGCCAAATCAGATCTGTACGGAGGATGAGTCATCAATTCGATGTTTTGACTGCTCAAAAATCTACCTGTTTGACGAGATGTGTGACAGCTCGCATTGTCATGATGGAGAATGATTCGTCTTTGGCGGTTAGTTTTACGAATTTCTCCGAAGACTTCCGACACACAAATGATCGTATACTACTCAGAATTGACCATCCTACGCTGCTCAAACAGAACAGTGGCCACATGGACCATTCGGCCGAAGAAACAGGCGTACATTTGCTTCGCTGTGCTTCTTCAACGAACAACTTTTGTTGGATTGAGCTCGTCTTTAAATATTCACACTGTTGATTGCTGTTGAGTTTCCGGCTCATACGCGTATATCCATGATTCGTCAACTGTCACGATTTTATACACGTCTTTTAAAGCACGACGGTAGAACTTTTTAATCATTTTCTTCCACCAATTGACACGCGCGTTTTTTGAGCGATTGTCAAATTATGTGGAATTCAACGCGAACAAATCTTTTTTACAGCCTAATTTTCATACAAAGTCGAATGTATTGAAGTGCTACTAATCTGCAGGGATGCTTGCTTCTATCTCACAATATGTCACATAGCGATCTTACATTATCAGTACACGCATCGCATCGATATTTTGTGGCAGAACAACCGACGACCTTAACGAAATTCATCCTGAAGCGAACGGCGTCCGAGACTGAACTCTTGGTACTAGCTATTTGCAGTGTATTTCATCAAAAGTCGAAACAAGTTGAGAGAGACACTCTTGTCTCGATAATCCACACCGAAAATCGTAAAAAATCATCACGCGAAAATTTTCACGGGTTAATTCCATTTTTTGACCGAGATGAATTTTTCAACACACTGTAAATACAACAAATAGTGCTCGCCATTGAAAACGTTCTATATGTATTTATGCCAAAACAATTTCAAACTTTCCAATGGAAGTTCCAGTTTGCATCTGGAAACAGTAGCATTGCCTGATCCCGAAATATAAATAGCAACCTCGTATATATTCAGATATTAAATTATGTGAATATCGATGAAAGAAAACTCGATCATTTTCCAAATTTCAAGAATGCAGTAGAAGAAGCTGGAATACATTTGCTTGGCAAAATACTAGAATGAAAAGTGCATTAATGCAACTTCTAACTTCTAACGAAGCGCGAGTTACAAGGCTTAATATAACAACAAACACAAGCCGTTGCTGTGAAAGAAGTGTATGACCTAGCCAGATTGGAATCCACTGTGGACGTCCACGCCGGAAGTTTTGGTAAACAAATCACAGGGTCGTGGCACTATTGGACCTATCATACTACAATGTAAATGCCTTAAGAAACATGGGCTAAAACATGATGTTACTTCTAGCCACTTAATATTTTTCGTTATTTGAATTAATACAAAATTATACAAAAACATGTACATTCTTGGCGATTATCTAGCAATATTATATTTCTTTCTTCATACAGATAATTCGACGATATCTAATTTTTAACTCTGTAAGACTTATCTGACAATATTACGAGATTATCTTCTAGAACGATTACCATCGCATTGCTTGGTAGTTTCGGTTTCGGGTAACAGTTTCTACCGACAGAAGAATACAATTTATCTTCCAGGCAATATTGTATCAATATGGCTTTGTTTGTTTGCATATTAAGGTTCATCTTTCTAATATTTATACATTTGTTAATGGTTTATTGGAAGAGCATTGTATGAAAATTATGTTTATTAAACGATTCATAGATGTCTCGAATATGGGCCTAAGACTGAGTTCATTGTAGTATTTGATTTTCATTTTTATTGTATTACCTGGAAGTCTGCATAATACGAGGGCGGTCCCAAAACTAACCGACCTGACGTGCCAGTAGTTAGAAAAAAATATTTTATTGACAAGTAGCAACCTCACAAAACATATATTTTAATTATGTAATGTATTTTTATTTGTAATTTATTAATTATTTTACTTTAAAACGATCTCAGACAAATTAAAAACATGGAAAAAATTGGTCACCGTTTCCATTTGAAAGGTCTCAGTCCAAGCAATATTCAAGCCGATCTGGATACTATCCTAGAGGAGTCTGCCCCTTCGTTTAAGACCATAAAATATTGGGTAAAAGAGCTTAAACGACGCATAACGAGCTGCCAAGACGACCATCGCAGTGGTCGACAAATTGAGGCGTACACACCAGACACGGTTAAGAAAATCCACAAAATGGTGTTGGATGATCGTCAGCTGAAGGCGCTTGAGCTAGCTGAAATGATAGGCATTTCAAAAACTGATATACATCGTATATTGACCGAAGATTTGAAGACGAGAAAGCTGAGGGCAAGATGTATGCCGCGTTTGCTTACAATAGTGTAAAAACAGCGTCGTGAGAATATTTCAGTAGAGTGTTTGCCGATGTTTCACCGCAATACAGCCGATTTATAACCATTAATGAGACATGAGTCCATCACTTCACACCTGAGACAAAGAAATAGTCAAAGCAGTGGACTGAAATGAAAGAATCGTGTTCAAAGAAGGCGAAGACGGTTCCATCTGCAGGCACGATCATGACGTCTGTTTTTTGGGATGCGCATGAGATAATTTTTATTGATTATCTTCAGAAAGGAAAAACCATAAAAGGCGAATATTATGGTAATTTATTGCAGCAAAGAAGAATGTGTTGTTTCCTCACATCCACTATTGCGATGCCCAATATTAATGAATTAAAGTTCGAGTTGCTTCATCACTCACCTTATCCGCCAGATTTAGCTCCCTCGGACTATTTTCTATTTCCAAACTTGAAAAAAATACTGGGTGGTAAAAGATTTGCAAAATAATGAAGAGGTGGAGTCTGCGGTTGATGGTTATTTTAAGGGGTTGACAGTTTTTACTATAAACAGGGTATTGAGGCTATTGAATATCGCTGGAAAATTGTGTCGAGCTAAAAGGACATTATGTTGAAAAATAATGAAAATTTTTCCAACGTTTTTGTATCTTCTTTGTTAGTTCGGCTAGTGGTGGACAAATGGAAAAAATAATAATTAAAAAATGTTCTTCATGTTTAATTCCATATTTTGTATCAGTTGTATCAGCGAAGTGAGTGCCAATTTGCGCTAGTGTGTCAGTATGCGCGATGACTGTAATTTGAACATCCGCCGTATCGAATATAAATGTCCAGTATTCCGCCATCGGGACGTCTTTCTTTCGATCACGAGCTACCAATTGAGCAACTCTCTGTACGTGAAGTACTCCTCCTTAGTAAGGAGTGAGACACTATTCAAACCGGGGTGAGGACTACGGAGCCCATGTATCGAGAATATGCACCCGCCTAGCATTCTTTGTAACTTTGTAACTGATATACAAGGCAACTACATACCGTCTACCACTTATTTTGGTGGCAACCACAGCCAGCACGATACTCCCACATGAGGCCTAATCACACCCGTGCTACTAGATAGTCATACACGCTGGTCAGGGTTTCGCTGTGAAGCTGCTCCAAGTTTTTACTGCGTACTAAGTAAGGGTCAACTAGATTACGACAACATTGGTATTAAAATGTAAAATTGCAACAGTAAACGGTCTAACAACCACAGACAGTCGGCTGCAACTTTCACACCGTGTCAATAACAATAACAATAACACCGTGTCAATAACACCGACCGGCAACCACTCTTCAGGCTTCGCCCTATGATTCTCCCGTGGGTCACAAACCACCAACTCACTAACATTGTTAGTGATTTGGCGACTAATTGTAATGGTGGTTCTTAATGGGTGATGAAATAACTAGGTTGGCACTACTTACCCGAATACGCGACAATTTATTGAAATGCAGACTTTACCTGAAATAAATAGATTAAGCAATAAAATTAGTTTAAAATAATTGTACTATATTTAGTATGCACATAGCTTAGGCAAGTTATATGAGATTATGGAAGATACGTATAATTTAGAACGACAAAACAAATGCTGGGCTAAGAAAACCAGTTTGAAGACAAACCATTGTGCGACGAAGAGTGTCGCGTGGCAACTGAAGAAAATAACACTACCCCTTTGCCTATGTTTAATTAAAAAACGGTATTGGTATAAGTATGAGAATTAAAAAAAATCCAATGAGTGTTCGAAACCACGGGCGATGTCTTAACACGGTACCTGTTCGATTTATATGAACACATTATTAAATGTTACATTGGAAAATAAAAACACAGCGTTCAATTATATGATGACGTTACATTTAAATAATATTAATACTTAAAATGAAGCACATGTGTCATTATTTTCATGCTTAATACGTTTTGTTATATTCCCACAAAAAACAAAGAGAATGCAAAGCAACAGACAAATGTACATACATACATTGTTATGTTCGTACATACGCTACACAAGTTCACACAATTTTCGTTGCTCTCTTGCTATCTCATTTTTATAGGTATAACTTCGTCATTATTCTCTTTGCTCTGAGAGTGCTCCTCACCCACACAAGACAACTATGTGTGTTTTTTTCGCAGTCTGACAATCTGTGTTTCGCAGTCGGACAAATCTGTGTTCTATATAGGGGTGGGTCACCCTTGTCTTTTAGGGGTATGCAAAAAAGATGTTGGCCGATTTTGAGACCTACCCGATATGCACACAAAATTTCATACTAATCGGTCCAGCCGTTTCGGAGGAGTTTAACGCCAAACAATCTGTGCTCGCAGTCAGACAAATCAGTGTGCTTTTTTGTTTGGATATGTTCGCTGTGCGAGTTTAGTCTCTACCCGCGCCTATAGATGTTAACACATCAACAAATTTAAACTAGCATAAGGAAGAACAAAGTCCGAAAATTCTGCCAAAAAATAAAAGGCGGAACTTACGGTCATAGCTCAATACTCCCCTTTTGCTATGGAAAGGACAATAACAATATGTAGGGAATATGGATATACATTTTTTTGCATTCCTTGTCCCAGAACAATTCAATGCAGATGAAGGATTTGAACAAATAGAAGATGATGATGTGAACCAAAGCCCTAGGTGCTAACAAACTACCGGCTAAGGAGGTCAAGGCTGGAGACAATGAGCTGGCAAGGTACATATACCAGTACATCGCCAAAATAAGGTTAGGCGATTGCATAACTGACAGTTGAAGTGTCAGCGTATTGGGTCCTATACTTAGAAAAGATGACCCGAGTACATGTGTCAATAATCGTACAATAGGCAGTTTGCCCATTCCATACAAAGTTGACTAAAGCGCAATATACGACAGACATAAGTCAATTGTTGCAAACCTGAAGGGACCGTCAGAGTTCGGCTTTAGACCCGGAAAGGCCGATACTACACGTTGCAAAAACCCTGGCCTCTGTAACATATCCTCCCAAACACATTTTCAATTCAATTCAATTCTCGTTTATTAATCCATATTCTTTTACATTTAATTCTATTGGTCTTATCTAAATATATTTAAAAAAAATAAATTTTCTCCATCCAGCATCCGTAGACAGTTCTGGATATACTAATTTCATACATAACTTAAATAAGCCTTAAGGCCAGCCCATTTATTACTTTACAGAAATCTTTCCTCGTCATTTAATTTTCCTGGGAAAAAGGATTAAAAACCCATAAACTCTTTTCTTACATCTATCTTATATACTATCCTAAAACTAAGTGAAAATATTTACAAAACTAAAAATAAATAAAAATAAAATATAGAAATTCAAATTCAGTGGCTCATTGCGCCGTGTTATACACTAGATTTGTCATGTCGTAAGTTTCATACCTCCTGTGGTAGAATGTAAGTTTACCATCCCTATTATACAGCATGTTCCTTTCCCTAAATTTAAGGAGCCCCATGGGAGTCAAAGCCCCTCTCGATTCTAAGATGTTTTCGAACTCCTCATCTCCAATCATGCACCTGCCAATATGCACATTGCCCTCATCATTGTACGAGCATCGCTCTAGGAACCTAATGGCTAGTTCAGTCATCCATACATCCAATCTTTCGACCTTCATATTCTTGGCCTTTTCGTACACCGTTCTACAAGAGGGGCTAGTCCATTTCCCCGTTTCGTCTTGTGTTGCCTTAAGACCCAAGCAATGTTTGAGTATTTTCCTTTCTGCTACTCTGAGTCTCTCCATTTGACTGGAGCTTATCGTATACCACACCGGGAATGCATAAGCCACTATTGGTCTTAGTATCTGTTTATATACAAGCAGTCTAACCTTTTGACTTAGCCCATTTCTGCTGCCCAGTATTCTTGAATACATAGCATATGTCTTTCTCATTTTCTCCAGTATCATGTCCACATGATCTTTAAATTGCATGTTACCCGAGTATTTAACTCCTAGGTAAAGCATTGTATCGCTTTCGGGTATGGTCTCATTTCCGATCTGTATGCTAGGCTTATATTTTCTGGCGTTTTTAAAGAGGTTGCCCTTCTTTCCTCTAGCTACCAAACAGGTGCACTTTGGGACGTTTAGTTTCAAGAACCATTCCTCAAAGTAGATCTCCAAAATTTTTAGATAATCTTGCATATTAATATACTTGAAAGTCCTAAACTCACTTATATTTAAATGCCAACTTTAATATGTTTACTTGCGATTATGCACACTTTTACGTGGAACCATATGCGTATTTCCCACATCCATATTCTTACGTAGAAGGATTCATGTGTTTTTTCCCAAAGGTCCCAAATCAACGATTGACGACTGAATGCATGAAACTAAAACGCAACAAATCAATAATGCAAGACAATAGTTGTACACTTACAATAACATTAACTTAGGCTGAGAAAAATCCCTATTTGTCCCTCTTTTATTATTTCGCTGTCGCCAGATCATAGTGGGGGAAAAAATTAAGAAAACAGTGCAACACACAGATGTATTTGTACCACAAAGACGTATATTATCAAATATTAATTATTGTGTCTCAAACATGTAATTTTGAATAGCAAACACAATGTGTTTGGACACAAGTATATTATATTTGCGACAAGCTCCAAACACACGTTGTATTTGCATCCAAATAAGAAAAAAAAACGATTTTTCAGCGTGTAGCCAGGTATTCATATCTCACCAATTCCAAGAGAAACCTCACGAAATCCTCAGCAGATTGACACCCCTTAGTCTCTTTGTTAATTATATGGCTGTCTTCATGAAGCTCAGTCTGAGCATGGTATTCCTGCCAAGCTAATACACATCTTCAAAATGAACTGAAAAAATCGTTTCCATTAAATCCCATGAACAAATTGGGGTCATACCGTCTCACAACTACTGACCTGTCCACTTTATAGATACATACTCACTGATTGGGGCCAACAGTTTTACATTTTTTTTGGCCAAATACTCGAGAGTGTCGCCGTCACTAAGCGACGTGGCCGAAGTTGAAAAAAATTAAAGATCGTCAGAGCAGATATCGAACCCACGTTCTCATGTACAATAGCCGCGCACAGTACCATTGCACCACCGACGGCCACGGCATGACACTTACGAACACCAAACCCTCAGTAAAGACTCGCAAAGAAACTAGTCAAGGCTTTAGACAAGCCGACACCTTACCATGCGATCTCTTTAACATCTTAATGGAGATAATCGAAAGAGAAGCTGCATTTAAACTGAATACAACCATCAGCCGTCGGTGGCCGTCGGTGGTGCAATGGTTAGTGTGCGCGGCTCTTGTACATGAGATCCTGGGTTCGAACCCGGCTCTGACCACCTTCAAATTTTCTTTCGGCGGCGGTCACCTCGCGTAGTGACGGCGACACTATCGAGTATCTAGCCATGAAAAAGCTTCTCAAATTACCGTTCGGAATCGGTGTAAAACTGTAGGTCCCAATCAGTGAGTGAAAACTGGAAAGCGCACAGCTCAGTGATTGTGAGAAGTTTTCTCCCCAGTCCCTTCATGGGATGTAATGGGAAACCATTTATTTATTTATTTACAACCATCAGCAGCAAAAGCAATATGCTGCTTGTGTATGTTGATGATGTAGATATAATTGGGCAGACAGACAGTGTGACAGCCAAATGAGGACAAGACAAAGTTAGTGGTTCCAGTGACCAGAGCATCTTCTCCTTTGAAACAGAGCGTTATAATTTCGAGGTAGTGGATAAATCTAGTTAACTCGGTTATGCTGTAAACAAAAAGAATAACGTCAGCCCTGCAAGTAGGTGTTATTTGGGGCTAAGTAAAATTTTCAAGGCATAAGCCTTCTTTCTATCCATCTCATAAAAGGTCCTCGCGAGCGCAATGTGCGAAAGACTAAACCCGTGTGATGCAGTCCTGATCGGACCTTATCAGTGAGGCTTTAGGTCTGTAAAATCGACCAGATAGGCACACAAATCCTGGAGAAAACCCATGAAAAACAAATCGACATCTACAGCCTCTTTTTAGATTATAAGGTTGCCTTCTATAAGGCCGATAAGGGGAAAAGTGTACCGCGCTATGTAGGAACTTGGTATTCCTGCTAAGCTGGCACGCCTATGTAGAATGACACTGACCGACACAAAATCGTCAGCAAAGATTGGTAAAAATCTCACCGAAACATTTAGTATGAGGCGAGACCTCAGGCAGGGCCTCACCCTATCATGCAGCATATTAATTGAAATCATCGTGAGAAAAGCTGCAGTCAGCACGAATAGAACTATCAGCAACAAAAGTCACATGCTGATCCCGTATGTTGATGATTTAGACATCATTGGGCGGACTCTTCGAAAGCTTACTGCACTGTTGTCGAGAATTGAGAAGGAGTCAGTAAAAGTGGGTTTGACAGTGAACGAGGAAAAGATAAAATTAATGGTTTCGACAAGCAGAACATCCACCCGATTGGATGAAAGGGTGAACGTTGATATCCGTTTTAAGTTCGAGCTAATGTATGAATTTAATTATCTGCCGGAAACAGAAACAATAACGTCACCCTAGAAATCAAAAGACTGAATTGTCCTGGCAAACAGGTATTTTTTCTGCCTAAGCAAGCACTCCAGAGACAAAACACTCTTTTGAGAAACGATGATCCAACTATACCAGACTCTCATACAACCGTAGGCGCAGAATCCTAGGAGACTTCGAGAGAAAAATGATCCGAAGAATATATGATACTATAATAGAAAACGGCGAGTATCGACGACTGGACCACGAGCTGCATAATAATAAGGGACGTAGTTAAGCGTAGCAAAGTAACGCTTTTACGCTGGATAGGCCATGTCAGTAGAATGGATCAGAATGCACCAGTGCGAAAGGTATTCGAAATCGTGTTCGAAGGACAACGAAAAATAGGACGACCAAGACTTCGCTGGAAAGACCAGGTGGAATGTTGCCTGCGACAGCTTGGTATTACAAACTGGCAGAAAGAAGTTGAGGATCGAACTGGTTAGAAGAAGTATGTTATCCTAATTTTGAAAGGCCCTTGACCCTTCTTGGTTGTTAAGAAAGTATCGTAAGCTGTTTACAGGTAAATCCCTCTCTGGAGAGAGAAGGGTCCTGCTAGAGGGTTTCCGAGTATGGATGGGTACACATTGTCAGTTCATGGCAGTTAGATTATTTCATCTTTTGTTAAATTTGCAGCCTTTTTTTATTTGTTAGTCATATCGCATTAATTGTATTTTATCCTTGGGAGAAAAACAATGCGGAGGATATATGGACCGTGTTGTATTAATTGTAGTTAAAACGTAGTTAAGCGAATCAAATTAACGGGGTTACTCTAGCTAGGTCATGCCTGTAGGATGGACAAGTATGAACTAGCGCAAAAAGTATTCGAAAAGGTACCGCATGAAGCGGAAAAATACGACGACCAAAACGCCGATTGAAAATTTATATGAATTAACGGATTTTGACGTGGTAACTGATCTTGCCAAAGTGACGCTTGTGTTAGTAACATTTTGGGAAAGCATAAAATCTTATCTTTGTTTGGAATATTTGTTCAACAACGTACACTTTGATAGTACTACTAACTCCAAGTCATCGCAAATTTCGCCAATTATGCCTAAAACAGATTGTGACAGGTGCAATACAAAAAATTCGATGAATAACACATGAAGTATTTTGCAGGCCCAGCGCCAAAATATAAAATTTACTGTAATTGCTATCAACAGGTATCGTGCTCTTAAAACATAATATCTTATGGATCTTTGCAAGACAAATGGAGTGTTCGCATATATATATATGTAAAACTTATGCTGGAGCGCATGAGGATATCTCTGTCAACAGTAGCATGATAACTCTTGTCAACGCAAAATATAATACACTTGAATGGTATACAAAGTTTTCACCATTTTTTTGTCATCACACAATTTTTATTGTCACAGTATTGAGGTAGTAGTAGTGGAAATGGTAATGATAGTGTCGCCTACAACAGCACCCACCTCCATGTGTAAACATATATATACAAACATGTTCATATATAGTCACACGCACATTAACACAAATAATGTTTAACATAACAAAATGTTGGCTGACCCAAATTTTAATAAACTAAGAGTAAAAAAAATAAGGTAGAATGTAGGTAACGTATATTTTCATAGCTACATACATTTTTCATATACGCACAAACTTATGTTGTTTTTGCTTTGTCAAGGATACGTCTGTGTTTCATATATGGACAACAATTTAAAAAAATAAACTCTGAATTTTGTTAAGATGTCTTCAACGTAATTTTCTACAGCGCTAAAGTAGTATTTATCTAAGGGCGCCAAGGTTACGGCGGTATAAAGTTAATATAATAAACCAAATGTCAATTGCAGAGGTTTTACTGAAGTTTAAAAAAGGTACAAATTATCATAGAACTTATACGCAACCAACTAATCTATCGAACCCTAACTACAAAGTAGTCATAACTCAAAATGTAAAATATTTTTAATTTTTTGGTTTGTTAAATCAAAAAAATTATGCAAATTCTCGATAATACACGACGGATAATCTTTTGTTGTTGTTTGGATGAAAATTTATGGTGTGTTTGGACGTTGTCGCAAATATATTAAAACTTGTGTCCAAACACATCGAGTTTGTTTTTCAATATTAGCTGATATAGGCACAATGAATAATATGTTTAGTAAACGTGTTTGTGATCCAAATATAGATTTGTTTGAGAATACAAATACAGCTGTGGTTGTGGCACTGTTTATACTCTGAAGAGGCCAAGAGAATAAATGAGGCACAAATATAGATTATTCTCAGCCTAAATTAATGTTGTTGTAAGTTGCAACTATTGCCATTGTATTTTGTATCATGCATTCAGTCTTTACTTTTATTAACTATTTTATAACCTTTCCTCTCCCAATTTGGCATTAAAGTCGTCTAGAATAATCTTAATGTCGTGGTCAGGACAGCGTTTGTATACTTCCTCCAGACGCTCATAAAATGATTCTTTGACCTTATGGCATTAATCCTCTAGCCAACTATGAGTCCCGACCCGAGTTAGTGCTTTCGTCAGTGATAGCTGTAGTAAATATCACAATTTTTCTTTCTGGTGTGAGAGTATCCTGTGCACGCATTTCCTGGGTAGCTGTGATGTCAGCATTATATTTTACGAGAACATCCGCCAGTTGGCAAGTGATACCCGTACTGAATAGTGTTCTCACGTTCCAGGTACTAATCCATAAGTCGTGGTCCTTAGTTTGCGAGGGTCGTTAACAGTTAGGGGGTCTCTTCGTTTATTATATTTTTTGTGTATTTTCATTGCCCCAGCCCACCGTGGTTTGCAGTTTACCTACTGCCAGGATGATCATGTTTCAGCAACCCATTATGGATCAGACCATTAAGTTTACTCATAATGCCTCATATATTTGACTTTGACCTCCGACTCCCCGAGAACGGCGTGGAAATTTAAACAACCGAATATGCCAAAATATTATTGTATTGTCCAGTAGTATATAAGTGTATGAATGGAATATAATTAAAATAAAGAGGCATCCGATTGCAAGCATATATAAGATTAAAATAAACAAATGGTTTCCCATTACATCCCATAAAGGGACTGGGGAGAAAACTTCTCACAATCACTGAGCTGTGCGCTTTCCAGTTCTCACTCACTGATTGGGACCTACAGTTTTACACCGATTCCGAACGGCAATTTGAGAAGCTTTTTCATGGCTAGATACTCGATAGTGTCGCCGTCACTATGCGAGGTGACCGCCGCCGAAAGAAATATTTTTTTGAAGGTGGTCAGAGCCGGGTTCGAGCCCAGGATCACATGTACAAGAGCCGCGCACATAGTGACGGATTAAATTTAATTATAATATTGACGTCAAAAAATAATTTGCTTGTAAATATTATATTTGGGACGACATGAGCATATGTTCCACGTAAGTAACCACGTGTTTGGTAGGAAATATGCACATGGTTGAATGTAGGTATATGGAGGTTTGGGAGCATGAACAATATATGAACCTATAATAGAAAATTTGCGAGCGACATTCATGTATATAGTTATGCGTATCAAAATAGCGCATTTACGTTGGCTAGCCCATGTCAGTAGAATGGACTAGAATGAAAGGTGTTCGAAGACGTACTCGAAAACATCAAAAACTGGATCGACCAAGACTTGGTGTCACCAACTGCAGGATTAAAGCTAAAGACCGAGCTGGTTGGTGAAATATGTTATCCTCATTTTTAAAGCCCTTGGCCCCCTGGGTTGTTTGAGGCTACCTAACTGAAACAGGAGTTTATTGATTGTGTTAAAAATACTTGTAAATTAAAATAAAAAGCCATAAAGAAAAGACATATGTGACCTGCTCCACGAAAAGGGACCTCTGCGCCGAAAAAAAATTTTTTAGCTTTTCGACGCTCTTTCAAATGCCGCAAACCGCAAGTTTCTATGTCTTTTAGTTTTTTTACAAATGAAAATGAAAAAATTTAAAAATGTGATATAAACAGATAATATATATAATATTTGAAATTTAAAAAAAGTTCAATATCAAAGGTACAAAATTACAAAAATATCAAAATTTTCCTCTTTTTTACTCCTAACACGCTTTTTTGGTGGTTCTTCTGTATTTTGCTGTACAAAGTACCAGAGAGTCGAAATACATCGCCAGATGATCAGGTTGAAGGAAGAGTTCCATAACCATGCGCAAAACACGGAAAAATGAAGCGCTTTTTTTAAACGCATTTTTCACAATAACTTCTTTTAGGCGCAGAGGTCCCTTTTCGTGGAGCAAGTCACATATGGAGAAGCGGTTTGACTCAGTAAATTTACGAAGTTTGGAGTGTTGCATATGGACGTTACATGTTGTAAAATATTGCTTTAATAATACCAGATAGAGGCAATGGCTCAAACCAACCAACAAGAAAACAGCAACGGCATTTCGTTTTATGCGTTAAAATTTTTGAGTAAATATGTCAACAAAAAAGTCCAAAATACATTAAAGTATCACAATTTTTCATCAAAACGACAAGAACAATTTAAGTCAATATTTTTTGTAATTCCACCTGGTGTGAGTCAATTTACATCCAACAACTCTCTATCGCACACCCTGAAAAATCTGTAGTTTTTTGTTGTTTGGATGCAGATATAAGATGTGTTTGGAGCTTGTCGCAAATATAATATACTTGTGCCCAAACGCATTGTGGTTTCTATTCAATATTACATGGTTGAGACACAATGTTTAATATGTTATAACATATGTGTTGGCGACCCAAATATATATGCGTTTGTGATATAAATACAGCCATGTTTGTTGCACTCTTTATGCTATCTCGAAAGCAAGAGAATAAAAGAGGAGCAGCGACTGTATCTATCTTTTACGCGTGCATCGGTATTTTTGCATTGTTATCTCAGTGCGTGATTCATAAATATTCCTGAATATGCGTGCAAATTTCAGATGAAGTCAGTGTTTCTGAGTTTGGCTGATGTAAAAAAAAAAAATGCGTATGTATTGCGTTTTAATTTCATGTATTCAGTCGTCAATGGTTCATCGGACAGAGGATATCAAAAGCGCTTGATCAGTGAAAAAAGAATAAACAAACGCTCGGACGGTTAAATGGTTTGTGATGTTCCTTTGGTTTTTGTGTATGTGTTTCGCATATCTTTATGTGTGCGATTTTGAGGAAAGAAACAACATGAATCCCTATTTCTGCCCGAGCCTCTACTGAAAAAATCGGAAAGGCGGACCATTTGTGAACTATAATAAAAAAACACAAGTAATTAATATACGCTTGTCTTAAATGAACTAGAGTTGTATAGAAGTATATAGTTTGTGTACCAATGCACAGTGATAACCAAAGCATATTTGAAACCTTCTGAAAACAAAAACGTGAGAGACAACGAAGAAAGGAGAAGCAAAAGATCAGCAGATTCTCATTTCATAAAAAAGTAATGCATTCAATGCAATTAAATGTAAAAAGGGCCAATTTAAATATTTCAATTTTTTGTATTAAATGTTTAAAAGTGTGGGTATATATTGATAAAATTAAGTATAATAAATAAAGAGAGAATAATTCGTTTCTAAATATTATTATGTTTGGGAGAAAATACGCATATTTTTTGACGTAAGTATATGGAGGTTTGGGGCAAACACGCGAACGCTCCTATGTATATTGATAAAATTAATTATAATAAATAAAGAAAGTACGAATAATTCGTTTTTAAATATTATTATGTTTAGGAGAAAATACGCAAATGCTTCCACGTAAGTATATAGAGGTTTGGGGGAAACACGCGAATGCTTCCCCGTAAGTATATGGATGTTTGTGATGAAGCACGCATATGTTTCCACATAAAAGCACACAGATTTGTCAGTAAACATGCTAATATCTGCATTTAAATACACCTGAAGTAATGTCGCAGCTGTAAGAGATTTGGGTTGAATAAGGAGGACATCACTGAAACAAGCGCCTATTTCCAGAACCTTGAGAAAACCTATTATTTGGGTGGAATGAACAAATTGGAAAAAAATGGGACTAAAATCATCGAGACAAAAGATTTGACAAAGTGCCATCGACAGTCTGGAAGTCATATAACCTTCAGAACATTTTACACCCCCAACCAATATCGAACACAGCATTGGAACTGGTTTTGATCGGTTAATAAACGACGTTTGTCGTTATGTGTGGCGATTAAGTTTTAAATTTTGCATATATTTCATCAAATCCATATAATTTTTGTGATTCGATGTTAAATACGAAGAAACGCAGCAAAGACAATGCGCTGACTCACTTTGAATTACGTTGCGATTGATGTGAGCGAAACTCTGGCGTTTCCGGGAAATTCATCCTACTACCTTTTTTCAAAATTATATTATGTTGAAGGACGCACCAAGTTTCATACCGAAATGCAGCGAAAATTATAAAACCGCAGGAGTTAGATTTAATTTTTGTAGAACTTATAACTTTCTAATTATTATTGCTGTCGAAGTTTAATATAGTCTGGATTCATCTCCCAAGTGTAGTCAGTCTTTTTCGTTTTATAGTAATACACTATTGTAAACAGTGAACAAAAATTAAGAAAGAATAAAAAAAATTCTGCTAAATTTTAAATCAAATTTTTTTTTTTAAATTTTCAGACTTTGGTTTAAGATAATAATAGCCCCAGGACTTACATTTCAGCATTCAAACTTTTTTGATTCCCGACCTAAATCTCTCAACCATTTTCATTCAATCATCAAATTAGAAAAGCAATTGGCAACTGAAGTAAATTTCAAGAAGTTGAATAAATTTTAATTTTGGTCCATATACTGTATATATAAGTAGATTAACCTTATACAAACCTAAAACCACACAAAAATTCCTAATTTTCAGGTAGTGATTCTTATGAACCTGTAAATCGTACCCTAGTTACCCTTGACAACTTTCCTGAATTTATTGCATTCTACTTTAAACTTCTTAGACATGGGTCAAACATGGGATTCGCAAGAACCGACACTAACCTTATGAATGTATCATAAGGAGGATAACGATGTTTTCATTACCATCATGATGCTTTCATTACTATCATTTGGTATCATAATAGTGTAGTTTATAGGAGGATGAAATTATATGTAGGTATGTGTGTTGTTGCCAATATAAGTTTATATGCGCCAGGCTAAGAAGTCA
Source organism: Phaonia tiefii (assembly GCA_963931995.1). Classification (NCBI taxonomy): domain Eukaryota; kingdom Metazoa; phylum Arthropoda; class Insecta; order Diptera; family Muscidae; genus Phaonia; species Phaonia tiefii. The sequence continues at coordinate 92,970,604 of OZ008367.1, forward strand.
GTTGAGTAGCTTATAATTATCGTTTTTATGTCAAAGGATTTCAAAGCATATGGAATATAGATAAATTACTACAATTAATTGGGAAGATAAGATATGAATATCTTAAAAAGGACATATTAATAATTTATTATCCCCCTAAGGTAATTTTTTATTTTCTACAAAGAGAGTATAAAAGTAGAATCAACAAAATCTGCGGGAAAAGCATATAGAAATATTTTTGGACCAAATAAGGAGAACAAAACAAGGTAAAATTAATAAAATTCTACGGGAATTATTTCACAAATCAGTTCCTCGTTTCTGTAGTTCCCGAATCGAAAAAGTTTTCACATTAAGCATGAAACAAAAAATTCCATAGTTTCGCGATTTTTGAGTAAAACGTGATTCTATATATAAATACGGTGGCCGTCGGTGATGCGCCTCTCGTACTTGATATCGTGGGTTCGATCCCTGCTCTGACCACCTTAAAATTTCTTTCGACGGCGGTCACCTCGCATAGTGACGGCGACACTATCGAGTATTTAGCCATGAAAATGCAGTTAGAAACAGTTTTTCGCGCATTTTTCCAATAAGCATGAAAAAAGCAGTACGTCACAGAAAGTTTTCACAAAACAAATTGTTGTAGAAACAGTTACATGTGAGAAGCAATTTTTTGTACCGATTCGTAGCGTTTTTGTTTCAATTCACAAGTTTCATGTGAAAACTTTTGATTCGAGAACTACTGAAACGAGGCACGGGTTACAATGGCCCGGAGAAATTCGATACTATGCATCAAGTGTGCCTTCGCACAATTTCTACCGGGGGTTAAGGATAACCACTACCTGTTGCCACTAGATTTGTTGGCATTCCGCTGAGACATTCTTCAATAATCCAACAGTCAAAAGACAATTATAATATACCTATATCAATCTGCAGAAGAAATGGTTTATGTGACATCCTATTTAGGCTATCTTTGGGAGGTACATCCCTGCTGTTATCCGCGATAGGCAGAAAGTTAAAGGCCTTGCTTAGAGGCCACCAGAGGCGTGTTAAATTTGAAATTTATTGCAATTAATTTTGCTAAATTTATTTGAATTAGAAATGAATTACAATTCATTTTTGCCGATTTTATTTGAATTGCTTCAAATTTCATTCAATTCTTTTCTTTTTTTGGTGAAAAAAATTACTTCAAAATTTACCTAATACGTAATGAATTGAAAATAAAAAAAAAATTATTCATTTCCAGCTTTGAATTGTCGAAGAGCGTTTAGGCTTTAGTAATAAAGTCATCGGTAAAACAAAAGCATTTTCGAAAATCATAGGATATTTTTTGGAAGGGATTCAAAATTGTAGAAATACTGGGTGAATTTCATTGACCTTAAAAGTTTAAAAATTGAGAAATATAAAGATTTTTTCTTTGCAAACCTATCAGGCTTGAAATAGTCGGTGAACAGCCTCATCCTCTTATTTGTTGGTCTTTGATGCGAGTTATTGTGTAGAAAGTTGGTATTCCTTTTAAGCTAACAGATTTGTTGTCTTTACTTTCTGACAAAATATAAACGCCGTTTGCATATAATTTTACGTATTTTTTTCAAATATTTCCTTTTTCTAATTTCAGGTACGTGTAAATCCAATGATAATGTAATATAATATGAAGGTAAGTAAATACATGTAAAGGGTGTTTTTTCAAGCCCGATAGAACTTCAAATTGTCAAAAACTAACACAAGAAATTAAATTTTAATAAAGTTTTTTTTTTTATTCAAAAGATCAATATGTGGCATTAGCATTTGAAAATGATTTCGGGCATATGGGCACCGCGGCTGTTCTTGACGAAGCGCATTCTGGACGTCCAATTTGTTTCCACTTTTTCGAGCACTGCTGGCCGTATGTCACGGAAAACACGAACAATGCTGGCCTGCAAGGCGTCAATTGTTGCTGGTTTATCAGCATAAACCAGTGCCTTCACGTAGCCCCACAGGAAGTAATGGAGAGGTGTCAAATCACACGACCTCGGAGGCCAATTGACAGGTCCATTTCTCGAAATCAACTTATCGCCAAATTTTGCTTTCAATAAGTCGATGGTTGCGATCGCCGTATGGTACGTAGCGCCATCCTGTTGAAACCACAGCTCGTCTGGATCAATGTAATCCATATTTTCAAGCAGAAAATCATTGATCATGGTGCAGTAACGATCTCCATTGACCGTAACGCGAGCTCCGGCCTCATTTTTAAAGAAATAAGGTCCGATGATGCCACCAGCGTGTAACCCGCACCAAACGGTGCATTTTTCTGGATGTAATGGAGTCTGGAGGGTCACTTGTGGATTGGTCTCACTCCATATACGGCAATTTTGCTTATTAACAAACCAAAGCCAAAAATGAGCCTCATCGCTGAACACAATTTGGCGATAAAACAACGGGTCAGTTTCCAACTGAGTTTCAAAGTAAATTTGGATAATTTGGCAGCGTTGTTCAAGCGTGAGTCTATTCATGATGATTTGCCAGAGTATGCTGAAACATATAATAGAAAGTTTTTTATTAAAATTTAATTTTTTGTGTTAGTTTTTACAATTTGAAGTTCTATCGGGCTTGAAAAAACACCCTTTATAAGTAGATAGCTTTTAGTAACCCTGTTGGAAATTTCCTAAAAACATCACCAGTGGCTAAGAGGTGATACGTCAGAGTCCCTGCTGACTTCATGACACCCCCTGACATTTTGATACATTTGATAAAAATTTGTCAATAGTTGTGATCACTAAATGACAAGTTCACAAGACATCCTTGGGTCATCAGTGGGTCAGTTGATGACAACGTCACTAAATGTTGCCCTCATGTATAACACGGTGCCAGTCCAAAATACCTGGGAAGTTATAGTATTCTTCTAGGTGCTGTCGAGTGAAACAAGAATCTGCTTGTGAAATTTCGCAAACACCCACAAAATCTTGAAAACCGGTTAAAAAACTGGGTTTGCACACCTTTGCGCACTTATATGCCTGTAAGTTAGTTGATTATCAACCGATTTCCATTTTCTCACAGGATTTAAAAAGAATAAACTTAGTCTTTTTAAATGATTTATACGTCATTTAAGAAAATATGAGAAGTCTGTATGAATTTGTCCAGCAAACAGATATTTTTTTAATCTTTTTCGCCATTTTTCAACGTCGGCGATGATTTCACACAGTATTTTATAAAGTCATTTTATAAAGTCATTAATTGACTGAGTTATTAAAGTTTTTATTAAAACCCAATTTGAGCCGGTGAATAAGAATTTCAAATGTCATAGCCAACTTTGTTCAAAATACTCAAAAAAGATTTGCAGTTATACCCGTATAAATTTCAACTGGTTCAACAACTAATGGAAAATGTCCACCTGCGCAGTCGGGTGTGGAGTGGTTCAATAAAAACATTGGACTTGAACATAAAAAACACCCTGTACTAAACGTGAGGCAATATTTCGTCGATATTCCGCAGGCATTTTTTTGTATGGAGTTTTGTAAAATTTCACGTGGAATGTTGAGCTTAGCACGGGCCTTAACTAGAGAGCGAGAAATTTAGATTCTTAATAGTTAAGGGCGAGTTTCACACTCATCTTTTAAAGGCTCAATTTAAAAGCTCACAGACAATTTTGATGTTAAATGACAAAGCATGGGGCATTTAAAGTTCATTTAAACGGAGAATTTTCAACTGTGAAACTAGCCATAAATGATGGAGAACTTACAAGTTTTTCCTTGAGAAATTTTTGTGAAAGAGAAATGAAATACATGTTTTATGTGGAGGTGCGTGCGTGACACGAATTCTCCTACACTATGTGACCTGGTCTACGGAAAGGTACAAATCAACTTTTCGTGTAAACTGTTGTTAAAGATTACGAGTTGCGCTGGGTTCTTTTGAACTTCAAGTGTAATTTGAAGCAAAATGAATGAAGTTAGGAGTCCCTAGGATATTACATTCAAAAGAGCGTTAAAGTTTCTATAAAATTTGTTCAAAAAACAAAAATCAATTTTCCTACATTCCCGTAGAGCAGGTCATATACACACAATTCAAAAAATATTTTAGTTCTAAGGTTAACGGTGCTAAAAATTTAAATTTTATACTTCCATTACAAATTTGCTCGTGACTGTAAATGTTTCAACCAAAATTCAGTAAGAGGAGGTATGACTAAAAATAATACCATAGATTATAAATCCATATTTTGGTTAATTTATTGAACAACGTTGTAAACACTCATTGTTTAAAAAAGTAAAACATATTACTAAAATAAGTTAAATGAAAAAAATATTTGTGAATTATGGTTTCTTTCAAAATTGATTTATGCAACAAATTTCTAAGTGGTCAAATTTAAGTTCTCACAGCTCCACGAGGTTCAAAGTGGCTCATAGAACCTTGTGATACCAAGTCATTGCGCCTAATAAATGATCATCTAACATCTATTTATTTATTTACACACAAAATTCTATAAAACTGAAGATTTCATCGTGGAATATTTCAGGCACTACATTAGTTAAATAAATTGAAACAATTTAAATAATAATAGCTGTTGCCAAAATAAAGTAACCTATAATAACACAGTGCAATACGAAAAAATATAACCATATACGGATACCACTACGTGATAAGAGACCAAAAAAAAAGACCCGTGTCTCCCAGTTTTGCCCAAAGCCATGCATTTTTTTTATGGGCCCCCAAAGATTTGGGGCCTCGGTGTAATTTTTGCAAAAAAGTGATAATTTTGTCAGGCTCACATCTTGCAATTCGTTCCGAATTTTGATTTACTCTCTGGTCGAAAGTTGTAGCCCTTGTCATAAAGAATTGAAATTGAAATTGTCAACATATAAAATCAAAATAACTTCATCTTCAAGGTCAAAATCGCAAAAAAGTTTAAAAAATTCGGGTTTGTTTTAAATTTTTTCGCTTGTTCCGGTTCATAGGTTGCAAACCGTTCAAAATTCAAGGAAACAATCAACAACAAAAATGTACCTAAGATCTTAATAAACAAACTTCTAGAACATATAAACTTCCTAGGAATAATTCGTATATTGTGTGCTGTGTCCCTTGTTGCGTGTATTGAGCTTACTGCTTTGCCTGTGCTGCTGCGGTCGGTGAGATAACATACGAGTAGTATCTCAGTGTTGAAGTAAACGGTATTAAGAATCATTCCTAGGAAGTTCATATGTTTTAGAAAGTTGTTTATTGAGATCTTAGGTAAATTTTTGTAGTTGATTGTTTCCTTGAATTTTGAACCGATTGCTACCTATGGACCTGAACAGGGGGAAAAAGGTAAAAAATCGAATTTTTTAAAGTTTTTTGCGATTTGGACTTTGAATATGAAGTTTTGATTTTATATGTTCGCAATTTTTGTTCTATATGAACTTTCCCTCAGAGAGTAAATCAAAATTCCAAACTATTTGCAAGATATGAGCCTGACAATATGATGACGCTTTTGCAAGAATGACACCGAGGCCCCAAATCTTTGGGGGCCCATAAAAAAAGTCCATGACTTTGGCCAAAACTGGGAGATACGGGGTTTTATCACGTAGTGGTGGACGTATGGAGTTATATTTCCATGACTTAAAAAATTACACACAGTGAAATTAAAAAATTTTCGGGAAATTTTTCACTTTTGCGGCTACTTCAGCGCTACCTAAACGGTGTTAAGAATCATTCCTAGGAAGTTCATATGTTCTAGAATGTTGTTTACTGAGGTCTTAGGTACATTCTTGTAGTTGATTGTTTCCTTGAATTTTGAACGGTTTGCTACCTATGGACCTGAACGGCTATGCGAATAATCGCCCAAAACCCAAAAATGAACAATCGCTCAAAAAATATGGGAAACAAATTGAGCGATTGTTCATCATGTTTGGGCGTTTTGGTTTTTTTTGATTTTTTGGTTGTTTGTTCATGATGAATGATCGCCCTTTTACTTAATTGTTCGCTACAGTCTTGGGCGATTTCACCACAAAATAGTGGGCGTTTGTGCATAAATTAGATTTATATTTTTGGGCGAATGTTCTTAAATTTTTAGGCGATTTTACCTCTTTTTTTGGGTCTTTTTTCTTAATGAAAAAACACACAAAAATTTTGGGTCATTGTTCATTTTTCGTTTTGAACAGGGGAAAAAAGGTAAAGAAAAAATGGATTTTTTTAAAGTTTTTTTTTTTGCGATTTTAACCTTAAAGATGAAGTTTTTTTTATTTCATATGATCACAATTTTTTCCTATGTTAAGAGGTACAACTTTCCCTCAGAAAGTATATCCGAATTCGGAACGAATTGCAAGATATGAGCCTGAAAAAATTTTGCAAAAATTACACCGAGGCCCCAAATCTTTGGGGCCCATAAAAAAAGTGCATGACTGTGGGCATGACTTAAAAAATTACACACAGTGTAATTAAAGCATCATAAACATTCAGTCTCATTTTTGTCCAATTGTGGTTATAAGGTCGCGAAATAGACCCAAGTTGTGTTAAAAAAATCTTGATATTCATACGTAATTCAAATTTCAAAATATTATTAATCCATTTGAACTTGAATATAATTCTCCTATTATTTGAATGGAGTTTAATACCGTATTGAAACTTGTTGTATTAAGGTTAGTGTTTTGCCAGCCCGTTAAGTTTAGAGAGGATCCAGCTCTATTCCTGTGATAAGCTCTCCCCAATTTCTTCATTTGGTGTTATGGTATGCTAAATACAAACCTGAAATATGAAGGTTCTTACTACCTGTTATATAGTAATAACGATATTGCTTCAATAGTAATCATAATAATGATGAATACGTAAAATACCGATTTTGACATCATGGAGCTCAGGTGTCTTCACTGACACCCTCATAAATCCTCTAAGAAACTCTGACAAGTGGATGACAGCTTGAAATTCCCACAGTCTTAATAAATAATATTCAAATATGTACGTTTTCACCTTATCTAATGGGATGTTATTTTTGTGCTGAAAACAACAACATTTCTGTACAATTACTCACTAGGAAATTATGTTGAAGCCTACAAGAAAATCCTGACGTCCTTACCTTAATACGGTGCGTGAGAGTTCTATGGTTAAGCTTCTAAGTAACAGGAATAAGATAAACTTTTTATGTCTTTCCATTAAATTTAAGGATAATAACGTAAAAGGTGTGTGTGGGAGTATCACACAACGAAAGGGAAGACATTCACCAAAAATATTAAAAATATGTCACTGGGATATAAAGTAGAAAAGTGGTGGTGCCGTCAAAGTAAAGAAGAATGCTGACTTCTTGTTGGCATTTGTTTAGCTTTCGTATATTTAGAAAGACTATGGCGTAATGCGTATTAATGCGAGTCCTTTCTTAAGGCTATAATGCCTGTTAAAAACGCAGCTCAACATTTTGGGTTGTTTATTTTGTCTACAAATCCTTGTAAACAAAAAATTTGTAGCTGTGCCAACATGAAAATACGTTTTAGTATAATTCCAAGATCTATGTGAAGAAGATACAAGACCCGTCTACCATAACAGTAACATCTACATCCTTATCAAAATTATGATTAATGTTCAGTAATTAGCGAATTCGAGCCTCTAATAGTAATGTTGTGGCTTAACTCTTAAGTGGATAGAAAATAATCGCAAAATGAAACAGCAGATACAATAATAAAATTGTATTATCTTTTATGATATGAATCTGTATATAATCTCTGTATGCATTTGTGTGTAGGCATATAGGTAGTCCGGTATAGTGTTGTATTATGTACCAGAGTTGATTGGCGTCCTATTTTAATTAAAACCGAACAGTAAGTAATTCAATTATATCAATTTCAAAATATCGATCTAAACGTTAGTCAGAACAGGATGATGGAAATTAGCAATATTAGAGAGTTCTCTGCATAACGAACGCTTTGTTTAACAAACAAAAACCATTGCAATCCAACGAATAGATAATTATAACTGATTCATTTAATACCATAATATCCGAGCAAGTTTATTCAACCGTTTTAGGCGAAAAGCTTAACTTGTTTATCCAACAGATGCATATTTTTAAAAACAGATTTTCTAAATCAATCGGCCTTATTCCCGTCGTCATCAGATTTTTGTCAACTTTAGAACGTTATAAATGTATTGTCACATCGACAACAACAAATTTTTTGATGTCTATGATCCAAAAAGAACCCTCTTAAAACATGACGCAAATTTTTTTTGTCCAAATGCATTCAAGGCGCTAATAAAAATGGTGTCGATATTGTATAGACGTCGACGACGATAACGGCAATTAGGTCGAATATGCTGTGTGTATGAGTAATAAACATATAATGTCTTATCTAACACTCATACGCCCTATTGAGTAAAGGCGTTTCAAATTTGTTTAAGCTAAAAAAAGCCTAAGCAATGGGATTCTCTGTATTACTAGTTTTATTACCTGGTGAAACTGAGATACAGTGATTAGCAAACAGATAAAAAAAACAACATAATTCGAGACTAGAAAATTTAAATTAATAACGGTCATAATACACACAGAGAAGAGTTTCGTTGTCACAACTATATTTACAGCCAACTAAAATTTGGCGGTTTCTTGGTCTATCACATTATTCAGTTTTGATTAAAAATAATTGTGTACTTTGTCACCAAATGTTGAGCATATCAATTGATTTGTAATTCATTTTTGGTTGCAAGAACTGTAATATTGAGTTCAAGCGACAGTAACAATAAATTAATGTGATCTGTCAATCGAGTTTTAGTTGTAGCAATCAAATTATCCTGTACTGGTGAATATTCTATTAGTTGGATGAACTAAAAATGTGAAACCTAATTCGGTTGTACCAAATAATATACTAGAATGCCCAACTAATTATGTACTTGAATTTAATGGCTGTCACAACCATTTGATGATGCTTTAACCCATTATGAATTTTATAGAAAAAAATAATAAAAAAATTTTGTATTAAAATTGTGTATTTTATATTTAAATGGTGGCATGTCATAATGTCCAGAGCCATAATGTTAATGGACATTATGACACCATAAAAAGTGTCGTATGGTCCATGGACATTATGACACTGTCAAAAGTGTCGCAATGTCCATGGACATTGTGACCCTTCTACAATAGAAAAAAGTGCTACAGAATTGTTTTATTTATTTCATTGAAATATTTTTAATCTATTTTCAACAATTTGTCTGTTCAATAGTGTCTCTTTTTGTCCATGGACGCAGTGACAACGATTTTATGGACATTGTGACACTTTTGAAAGTGACATAATGTCCATGGACCTTATGACACTTTTTAAGGTGTCTGAATGTCCATGGACATTATGTTCCTGGACATTATGACATGCCATCATTTAAATATAAACAAAATTATTAGTATTTATAACCAGGGTTTGTATTTCGTGCCCATTTTGATCGAAAATATGAAAAATGTCTATATCTCGAAAACGGAGCGTTCAATTGAAAAAATAACAAATTTTTACGGGTTTCTAAGGGTTTCTCATAAAATGTGTTCCCATTCGCATGAAATATTTTTTTTTAAAAATCGCCAAAATAAGAAAATCGCTAAAACAAAAAATGGCTATAAAAATAATAAAGTTGTTACCTCCAACGGAGGCTTTAACCAACGGATGCATCGCATACGGCATCACTCTAAATCCGTTAAACTAACATTTTTCAAAAGAAAAAAAATAATCTAAAACTGACATATGTATGTATGTGCGTGTTATATCCATTTTTTCATAGTTTGATGATTTTCTGAACAAAATATCTTCCATACGATGGACCACTTTATGAAAAATCATTAGAAACTCGTGAAAAAAAAGTTTTGTTTTCGATTGGACGCTGCCTTTCCGAGATATTGGCATAGGGGCGTTTTAGCGATTTTTGTTTCCAGAAATTTTAGTTTTAGCGATTTTTTTAAAAAAAAAAAAGTGATGCCGTATGGAAGACATCCATAGGTGAAAGCCTCCTTAGGAGGTAAAAAATTTATAATTTTTGCGATTGCACGCACCGATTTTATAATTTTGGCAATTTTTTGATAAAAAATTATTTCCTGCGAATTGGAACACTTTGTGAGAAACCATTAGGAACCCGTAAAAAATTGTTATTTTTCGATTGGACGCTTCGTTTTCCAGATACAGACAGGTTTTCTAAATTTTTCATAATTTCGATCAAAAATGGGGATGGGTTATCCTGGGTATCATATGTATGTTTAACTTAATTTGTGTCATCCACAATAATAGTTCCTCCAGCCAAGTGTCCACAATTGTTTGAATGTGTTTGTGAACCCGTCAATAGTGGCGTCATATTCAACGATTATGTTTAAAAGTCTCACTTCACCTCAATTTATGATAATATGTATTCTTCGCTGATAATATGTATAATTTGTTTAGCACTTTCTGTTTAAAATAAAAACTTTTCTGTTAAGTCCGCGTGTAACATTCCAATATACGTAGTTCCTCTTTAACAGCAAAGCCTCTTGTGAAAAATCGAATACATAACTTTGCAACAAGTGTTTTTGTAACAGAAACTAAATTATGATTACAGTAACTAATATTTGAACACGAATTCTAATATTGTACTTTGTATTAGTTGTATCTTCCATTTCAGATGAATGAGGTTTTTGAAATACTCAAATTGGTTAATACAACTTAATTTCTGTAGTAACCACTTGTATTTAGTAAGACCGACTTTTAATCTATCAATAACATCGACAAATAATTTTGAAGTTTGACAATTACGAATTCTGACCAAAATATAGACTTTATCATGGAATATCCAATGCCTGAATTGATTTCCAAGTAATCTTGTGTGTACCAATACGTAGCTAGGGCTAGGCAGCAAAATCTTCAAATTCCATACAAACTAGCAGGTAACTGTTTTAGTTAGCCTTAAATGAGGTGGTAGTTATGGGCGTAAATCTAATATAAAAGACCTTAGACCGCCTGCTGATCTGTCACTCCTTAGACAACTGATTCGAAGGGATGTGAAAACCCACTTTGCACGAAATATTGTGACTAATATAACACTACACTGCAATAGGAATTTATATACCCTACAAATCACCTGGTCGTAATGGTGTAGCACCAGTGAGTGACATATCTTGTTTCCCTGGGCTCCTCATGCTGTGTGCAAGCTACAGTATGCTATCTCAAATTAATGCTGGCTCGATGCCGTTCCACACCAACTGGACAAACACTGCGGCGTTTGGCCACTCGCCTTGAAGAGACTGGGACAACACAAGATCTTCTCAAGGCTGGTCGGCCTCGGAGCAGCCGTTCTGCAGAGAATATCGCTGCTGTTGCCCAAGATGTCGAAGAGGGGCTCGGAACATCGATCAGACGACGCACAGTGGCGCCTGTAGTGCAAACGAGGTGACAAAAATCAAAATTTTCATGTTCGCCTACGAAGTTTTGAATAAACCCATCTTATAGGAAATTTTTCAACGATTTCAAATATGATACGCTTAATAATATCAGATTTTTAGTTTAGAGGATAAAATCGTTCAAAGTTGGCCGATTTTCGGTTTTAAAAAACCCACCATTTTTAGGTACTTTGGTCTGATTTCAGGTGTAATATCACGAAAACTAGGTAACGAATCGTATTTTTTTGTTTCTATAGATTGATGTATTTATTAAATGTATAATAAAAAAAACATGTACTGTTTACTTTGGGTTTCCCCAGGAATATCACTATTTATAAACTATCAATTTTTGCACCATTTTTCTTCAACTGACGAAAAATAAAAAAATCTAAATTTTTCTGTATTTGCCATATTTTCAAAATTTCTTGTTTGATTATTCCTTTACATAATTCAAAAAGATTTGTATGCCTCTAGGCGCCAGTTTGCTTCTGGAGGAATCAAAGTTATGGTTCCAGAAATTGTATAGCGTGCATCCATATGTGCACGACAAATGTACGTGGAAACCCATCGCTACGTTATTGTCTTTTAAGGTGTATAATTTAAATTTTTCATTCTACAATGTTTTCACTGACAATTAGTTTGATCTAATAGTTTGAAAATTAAATTTTAAATCGGTTGCTTACCTGAGGGTCTCTGCTAAAGTCTGCTCCCAATATTCGGTAAAAACGACACAGGATGCACAAAAAACTAATCATTGCAGGTACGCACCTCACTTAAGAATTACTTTGGCATACAAATAATCAAGCATTCATTCACAGAACAATTCTGACTTCTGCTCCCGACAGGTCGGCACAAATCTTATTCGGACACGTGTATAATATTAAAATTACATAATTCAACCTATATCCGTATGTATGCAGGTACATTTTTAGACTGTCCCAAGAACGGATACGGAAACTCGAACGATTGAAATAGGAGAGAATTTTTGAAAATGATGAGGCAGTAACTGGAATCACTGGAATTGACAATCAAATCATGAAAAGATTGGGAACGATCTTGAATGTTTTAAACTGCCAAGAAAACGTCAATTCTACAAAATATCAAGAATATGCATCGAAATCTGCATCACTTTTAGCGGAAATGTATTCACAGAAGAAGTTGACCCCAACAGTCCATAAAATAATGTTGCGTGGAAAGATATAATTGAATACCAGTCTATTGCAGATGGAGAACTTTCTTAACAAACAGTATAAAAAATATAGATTGCAGTACACGTTCAAAGGGTGAGGCAAAACGAGGACCTCTTCAGCATGTTGGCAGCATCTTCCGATCCACTTAATTCTTCCCTGCGGCATGTCAAGTCACGAATAGAGTTACAAAATAATTATTTTTTGGAAATGATTAGTCTTTTAGATATACGATCTCTTACGAATTGTGATGAATATTTTACAGAAAATTTAAAAAATTAATTTAGAAACAAAAATTGTTTTAATTTGTTGGGTAATAAATACTTTTAAAACATAAAAACCTTAAAAAAGAACTAAAAAAATCTAAAATTTGCAAAAATAATATATTTTAGTTACCATAAAGTTGTTTTTTTTTACAAATTTTAACTTTGATAACCCATAAGTAAGCACCTACAAGATCTAGCAACCTTTGCAAACACCCATTTCATAAGGTGAACAATCTATCATAAGCCATTTGAATTATTCGATTACCTTATTCGGTTCAAAAGATATGATTTTTGCAACGAAATTAGTGAAATGACACCACTGTGCGGCATGCCACGCTCAACGTTACTGCGTGGTGTGCTGTTTAGGCTGGAGGAGTCATCGGCCCATTTTTCTTTCAGAACGCCGCGGGTCAAACGACGACTGTGGACGCCGCGCGCTATAGAGCCATGATTACAGCATTTTTTCTTCCTACATTGGATGAATTGGGACTGGAGAACATGTGGTTCCAACCACATGTACAACGGCGCACACTGATCGACCCACAATCGATATTCTGTAGGAAGCATTTCCGGGTCGCTTAATTTCTCATTTTAGTGGTTTGCGCTGACCGGCCACATCACCCGATTTAACCGTTCCACACTTCTTTTTATGGGACTTTTTGAAGTCGCGGCTTTACGTCAACAAGCATCAAACTCTTGAAGAACTTAAGGAGAATATTCGCCAAGAATGCGAAAATCTGTCGTACGAAGTTCTGGCAAGAGTGATTGAAATTGCTATTAAACGAGCCCGCATGGTCATCAACTCTGGCGGCGGACATCTGGCCAATATCATTTTCTCAACTTGATGGAGTAAATTCCAATGCATCAAATAAACGAATTTCATTAGCAGAACCAAAGTGTTTCATTAAAAAATCATTTACAGCAAAAGGACTATGGGTGATTATTTCTGGCCCACCTTGTATCTCGTACAATTTTAAAACTTTTGTGCTCAAATTACTCTTATGAGAATATAGTTCTTGGTTTCAATACGATTTGTAACCCCTACTTGTGTTAAAAATAAGGCAGTTGAAGTACATATTTTTGAAAATACTATTTTAGTAAAAAAAATTTACTTGAACCAACAGAACTTTGTTGGGTCAAGAGCCTTTAACGATATGATACACAGTTGGAAATGCGAAAGTGTTTCCCATTCTCTCATGGTAACTTTTACCTGCCCAAAACGACACCTTCACCTGGTAGTAAATCAAGTACATCTTATTAGTTTTATAGTGTGAAGACTTATTGCTTTTTCTATCTTTAAAGACTGAAGTACGCAAGATGAGAAGATGAGGAAAATTTATTTCCTCCGATGGTACATAGTATTCCAATACGTGCTCATTTGCCAGCGTTGTGCTAAAATATCCATCATAACATATAAGTTTGCAGGGAAATAAATTACTGTAAGTGGACTGCAAACAGGTAGTACTGAAATTCATTAGAGAAATTCACCTCACTGACCACAGTATACAAGAAAAAATATTGAAACATTTTGTACGCGTTATGAACAGAGTACAGAGATCAGCTTGCATCGGCATAACAGGGGCAATAAGGACGTGTCCAGATGAAACCCTTAATGCAATGTTTCATATTGTACCGATTGACTTTCACATAACATCCAGTGCGGCCTGGACTGCTACCCGACTAAATGCTCCTGGAATCTGGAAGAGCAACTCATATGGACATGCGAGAATACTATAGACAATCCGAAGAGAACTCAATATAACCACCGATTACTGCTCCCCTCATTGACGTTCGATAACCTCTTCGATTTCAAGTTTCCCAGAACAATAGAGTGGGATGAATGGGAATACTTGACACCAAAGTATTTACGGACGGATACAAAGTGGAATGTGGAACCAGCTCGGGTGTCTTCGCCGAAGAGCCAAGCCTTAATTTATCATTCAAACTCCCAGACAAGTGCAGCGTTTTAAAAGCGGATGTAGTGGCCATCAAGGAAGTTTGCGCCGAACTTATAATCCAAGGAGAACATAGCCAGGCGGCTCTCCTATCACATGAAGGAATTGAGGAGAGCTTCTCACAATCAGTGATATGTGCGATTTCCAGTTTTTGCACTCACTGATTGGGACCTACAGTTTTACAACAGTTCCGATCGGTATTTTGAGAAGCTTTTCCATGGCTAAGTACTGCATAGTGTCTCCATCACTGAGCGAGATGACCGTTGTCGAAAGAAATGTAAGGTGGCCTGAGCCGGGATCGAGCCCACGTTCTCATGTGTAAGAGCCGCGCACACTACCATTGCACCACTTACAGCCACTGCATCTAAACTCGTTAGTGAATGTAGGGAAAAACTTGTCGAGCTTGGTCGACTGGCCAATGTGGTTATTACTTGGATACGAGGCCACAATGGTCTCCTAGGGAAGGAAATGGCCGACGAACTAGCCAGGACAGGATCCTCTTCCACCGAACTCAATACGATGTCAGTTGCAACGCCTATAGGTTTGGTCGAAAGAGATATATTCCTGCATTACCTTGGTCGAGCAAAGGCCAGAGGGGTTGAACGGAAACGAGCCGCATATCGAGAAACATATGGCTATGGAATATAACATTCACTGGACTAACTCCCTGATTAGCCGAAATCGGGAGAACAAATCAAGACTAATTGCCATGCTGACCGGGCAGTGCCAATCGGTAATAACGAAATGATGGCTAAATCTTCCATATCATGACCACCGCCGTGCCTGAGAAGATGCAGAAGAGGAGGAGACGGTGGAGCATCTGCTCTGCAGTTGTCTGGCTCTTATGAATAGACGCTTAAGGGCTTTAGGTCGTCCCTTCCTACATAATCTTACCGAGATGTACGAGATAGATCTAGGGGATCTAATGAGGTATCTACGATTAACATGTTGGATATAGACACTGTACATTAGACAGTCCGGAGTGATGTGGTATGCCAAACGGTGTCTCAAGACACTAATTGATGTCAAATAGTATATATAGCAACCACCTGAACCAACCATGAACAGATGGATCGAAATAAGTAAACAAAAAATATAAAAATAATTTCTTCTATGAAATCGAATTAGGAAAACAATATGTAGTTAATTTTAGGTTAGTATCATATCATATTTTCAATATTATTTTTTTGAAATAATCCATGACTCCTACCTGCTATCGGCATTCTACAGAACTGAAAACGTTGACTACATCAAAACGTATTGCATTTTAGCCGATAAAAATCGATTCTGAACCACTGTGTGGCGGTGCGATACAAACTTTACTACTCCTAGTTGTTGACTCATTGATCAGAAATTAGGTCACAATCGGTTTCAAAGCTCTGTGTTAAAATCAAATCATGTTAAAATCACCTAAAATTACGTTGAATACATATACAATCCCCAGAGATTCAATGGAATATCAAGTTTATGTGTATCCAACTATTAAAAGTTTTAAGAGTTTTACCAAATTCCCATATAGTTAATATCCATTTCATGCAAATATTCACATCCATTAAAACTTTCGATATTGTTAGCAAAAACTTTACGAATTCTTAATACAATGTATGATAAAATTGTTCTTCTTTCCTGTTGTTTTACTCGCTTACATCCAATAATTAGAGACCTAATGCGAATCCTTTGTACTTAATTACTTCGTATTAAAGTGATTTACTTTTAATGAGTTCTAGTTTATCTTTGTTGTACGATATTGCTCGGATATTGTATCGCAGACTCGCATAGACTACAAAATAATATATGAAGTCTAATGTACCATGTTGAAAACGTATATATGTAGAAGTCGCAGATACTGTTGTTAACATTCAGGTGTGTTCTTCAGTAGCTTAATATTTAGGTGATTGTAAATCTTAATAATTGTTCACTGTGGAATTATAAATGAGAATACTCGAAAGTGGTGCAGAGAATAAAATATGAAAGTATAATAGATATTATGATTTATATAAGGGCTTTGGCGGTTTGAAAACGAAAAACATAAAACAAAAATTAAATAAAAATAATATTTTTGTTTACACTTGTTTTTAGAAAGTTATGAAATTACATTTTGTTATAGACTTTAGAAAGAAAAATAAAAGAAATTAAATAGGACGAACTTAAAATCAACAAAAAATTGCTATGGCAGCCTGTTCCAACTTCTCGACAATATGTTTCATTTATTTTAAAACTTTGAACTATTATATAATAAACCATCTTATTTTACACCATTTCCAATTAAAATGTACAACAAATCAACGGAAATTTAAAAATTTCACGTAAAATCAGAGTAAGGAGAGCCATTCATTTTCGATTCGCTCGAAAAATTCAAGTTATTTTCAATTCGGTCGAAAAATTTAAATCAGTAAGGGGGCCGAATCGGCAGCCGCTACATCCCTGGTGAGAATCAGAGATTGTGGCGTTTTGATATCGGGGCATTCTGGACACGATGAATTACTACACCGGACCGACTCTATTCCCGTAAAAACGGACTACTGTATCCCCTACCTTCTACCACCGACAAATCTAAGGACTTCTATTCCGATCAGGAATACCTGGGAAAAGTCACTGGAAGGGGATACCAGTAGTATCTGATTTTTCACGGATGGATCAAAGTTGGACGAGCAAGTAGGCTATGGGGTCCATTCACCGGACCTAAATGTAAATATTTCCTTCAAGCTGCCTGATACTGGAGGTTGCTGAACTACTGAAAAGTAGTGTCACAACCCTCCGGGAATATGTATCTACACAGACAGCCAGGCTGCCGTAAAATCCCTGGAAGCCATGTTTGTTACGTCCCTGACGGTGAAAGAATGCCACTCATCACTTAGGGTGATGGCAGAGTATTTTGACATCAGGCTTATCTGGGTACCGGGACACAGCGACATTCCAAGCAATTGCGTAGTGAATGCGTTAGCTAGACAGGGCACTACAGCACAGGTTCTTCCGGCAAAGGAAGGTATTAGTATGCCAATCTCTACCTGCCGTTTGCAGATATGTTCAAGGACAAGTGGAGACTTACTTCAACTTGCAAACAAGCCAGGGTCCTCTGGCCACAGGTGGACAGGAAGAGGACTAGCCAACTACTTAACTTGCCGAGAGGCAGGTTATCCACAACGATAGGAACACTTACGGGACATTGTCTTGTAGGAAAACACGCCCTAAGATTGGGACATAGAAACTCCACTCTCTGTAGATGCTGCATGGAAGAGGACGAGGAAACGACGAAACACCTTTCCTTGGATTGCCCTGCTCTGGCAGGACTGAGAAGTAGGATATTCGGAACACATCTAGTTAGCACCGTAGCCCTACAGGATATTCCTGTAGGTCTTATAGACAAATTTATTGAAAGGGCAAATTGGCTAGACGACTAGTCAATAGGTGCTATGGAGGAAACTGCAAGTATCACAATGGGCTTCTTTAGCTTAAGTGTGCTAGACAGCGTGCTGTCTTGCAGCCTTTTCAACCAACCAAGGGAGCTTAATTTTTAACTCTTTGCAGATTTAAATCTTGTAAACTCTTTAAACTTTATTTCTTACTCGGGAGCCGAATTTATATTTTCTAAGATTTCAAAATATTGCTCGCTCCCGATTTAATTTAAAACGTATGATTCGCGAGTCAAATTTTATAACATTTTTTATTATTAAGTAAAATGTACATATGGGTGAAATAATAGAAAAGCAGGCAATAAATATAATAAAAGCCTGATAATATATTTTTTCCCCAACGTACACTATAAGTATATTTAACATACATATTACAAATAATTTCAAACAATTTTTCTCGCAGTTTAAACTTGTACCCTTTCACGACCCTTCTAAAGTCCAGCTTTTTACCCACACATTCTATTTAGTAAATTTCTAATCATTTCTAAATATTTTTGCCGTTATTGCAAGTTGTACCATTTTTATCAATTTTTCCCCCTTTTTACATACACTATTTGTAAGCATTCCAAGTGATTTTTAATGCATTTTGAAGGCTAACTCTTTTCGCCAATTTTTACCCCTTTTTAACCACGTACACTATAATTAATATATCTTCGGTCATTGTTCAAAATAAATGTTGGTCTGCCGTTAGTAGCTTTATTCAAACTTATATTCCAATTATTAGTCGACCTCTAGGCCCAATCATTCCATACTAATGATCTCGTTATTTGTAGGTTTTCGCCACATACATTATTTTGTTAATATACGGGTAGGTACATTCCAAAAAGTCTTTTTACAATTCTGGCCTTTCTGATAGATGTGAATTATTTTCTGCACCTTCCATAACATTCCAATCGACGTTTGTCGCAGTTGCTTCTAATGTATTTCCAACTTCAAAAAAATTACACTCCCGAGTCAGAAAATTCGACTCCTTGCCACTATAAAGTTCTCACTCCCAGTAATATAAAAATTCAACTTCGAATCGAATTTTTATTTTTTCTATTTAATTCGCTTAGGAGCGCTTCAAATCAAAAAAAAAATTAAAAATTAAATTCAATCGAAATTTTAATTTCTTTAAATTCGCAGCGAGAGCTTTATATTGAGGAGGAGCTGCATTTTTCGGCTCGCGAGCGGAATTTTCTACTTACTCAGCTTAAAACTTAAAATACATTAATTGATATTTCAAAGTTTCATTTTAAATTAAAAAGTCAATTAAAATTTAAAACACAGCAATTGAAATTGAAACGTATCAGATAAAATTCAAAGTACTTCGATTAGAATTTAAAATTTTAGTGTAAGGACAAGTTTTAAGCTCCTTAAATATTATTTAAAATATGACTCGATTGAGTATTAAAGGATTTCACATGGAATGATAAAGGTTTGACTTTAAGTTTTATTATCAATGAAATGTAGGTCTAATATGTAGGGAAATGAATTGAAATAATTGTTTCCATTCAAATTTGAGTTTCCAATTTTCTCGAAAAATCCCACTGCTACCAAATCAAGTCGGAGACAAACAACTCTGTCTCATTGAGATGGCAAAAGAATGGTAAACTTATTTTAATTAAGTTATTTAACTCTGAAAATGAGCCGTCAGTGGTTTAATTGTTAGTTTGGACGGCACTTGTACATGAGCACGTACACGCTGAAAAATCTGTATTTGTTGTTGTTGTTTGTATGCTAATATAAAGTGTGTTTGGAGCTTGTCGCAAACATAATATATTTGTGTCCAAACACATTGTTTTTGCCATTCAATATTACATGTTTGAGACACAATGATTAATATATGTAATATATATGTGTTTGCGACTCAAATATGTCTGTGTTTGTGATGCAAATACAGTTGTGTTTGTTGCACTGTTTATGCTCTCGCGACAGCAACAGAATAAAAGAGGAGCAACGAGCAAGTCTATCTTGTAAGAGTGTATCCGTATTTTTCCGTTATTCTCTCAGTCAGTGATTCGTAAATATTCCTGAATGTGCGTGCAAATTAAAGATGTAGTCAGTGTTTGTTAGTTTGGCTGATGTATTGCGTTTTAGTTTCATGCATTCAGTCATCAATGGTTCATCAAAAGCGGTATAAACATATGTGACAGGTCAAATTTCAGAGTTGCCAATTGCACAAGAACATGACACTTAATTTAAAACGTGCAATCTTACTGAGACACCCTTACATTTTATGAGTAGGTAAACTGGTAAATATCGTTGTTAAATCTCGTTGGATTCTATATTTTATTTATAACATAAATATCGATTAACTGATTAGAGAGATAGTTTGATTCTTCTTTATAGAACAGGTTAAATACTAGAGTAAACAACACGTCCAGCGATAAAAAAAAACCTATATAAAAAGGATACAATTACGTCGAATCAACTTATCTGTATGCATGTGAAATTTCATCATGATCTTAATGTACAAACGGCAAAATAGTTCCCATGTTTTTCGGTAACAATTCCCATGTTTGGGGGCGAGTTGTGAGGGTGAGTTTGCGATGCCTAGACAAACCCTATTTTTTAGTATTTGTAAGCAGACCAAATAATAAAACACCAGAAAGAGAAAGATGTCATTCAATTAACGACAAATTTCGATTATTAAATCATCAGTACTTTTGTTTAAACTGTCGTAGTTTTTGGCATGAAGTTCATGGGTATCGATCAACTCAGTAGACTTGCTTCTAACCGATACAGCTTACTAGAACATTGATACATTTTTCGACTACAACAGTGTAAATTGAGCATACAACTGAATGTTTTACACAATTCGTGTATTTGTTATGTTTCTGAAAACTTAGCTACAATAAAGCTAATTTACATCACTCACCTACAATATTCCCAAGAAATTTCAATACTTTAAGAAAACCTCATATGACAGCAACAGATATACATAATAATTTTGAGATATTTTTCAAATTGTTGGCATCAAATACATCAAAGAACACATAACATTATATGCAATGAGAAATGAAAAACCCTTAGCTCTGATATTTTGTACTTGTAATGGAAATATTACTAAGAATATTTATTCATCACTCAAAAAATTAAAAATATGTTTATTTACAAAAAAAAACCCCTAATACCCCATGGCACTGCACAAATCTCAACAAATATTTCCCAACACTTTTGTATATTAACATATGGATGGAAAAATAGATTTATAGTTGCCGACCAAAGATGTCAATCTCAATAGGAAACATTCAGTAATGTCTTTTCAGTTCACGTCACACACATCCACACACACCCGCATATTCAGCATTTGAATGTTACACAAGCATATTATGATCCTTGAAAAAATATCTTCATTCTGTACTTTTTCATATACACACTGTAGAACGATATGAATCATATTGAAATATATGTGTACTTTTATTGAATTCAGTACTTTCAATATATGGCAACAGTGGTAGCAAGCACAGTGGTTTAAAAAGGGGTTTACCAGACGAACTTCGTATACGAGGGGTTCAGAAGAAAACCAGATTAACTTCACTTTTCCAAAATGTGGGCATGTTAGTGTCTGTGCATTTTATGCATTTTATTGGGGTAGAAGGATAGAGTAATAAGCTCAAAGAGTTGCCAAGAGGTTTTCAGTTCCACCAATTTCTTGTCGATGGTCACTGGGCTTATTGCAGTTTTGAAACAGTTTGATATTATGCCAAAAAAGGAGACTAATACGGATACAAATAAAAGAAAATTATTGTTCTCGCTCATATCAAGTCTCACTTACAGCTTATAAAGTCATAAGTGTCATTAAGTTCAGTTTTCCCAGCTCTCAAATTGCTGGTTCTTTCACATTCGGTCCTGTATGAAAATCCTAATTTAGTTACTTACATATTTATAAAGTCTCGAACAACCCCGGAGGCTCGCGGACCTTGCAAAACGAATATAACATATTTTTCCAAACAGTTCGATCTTTTGCCCTATCTCCAGTTGGCTATACCAAGTGTACGCAGGGATTCGTCATTCTGATCCCTCCAGCGGAGTCTTGGTTTTCCTATTTTTCGTCTTCCCTCGAGTTCGGCTTCGAAAACCCTTCGTGCTGGCTCGTCTTCATCCATTCTACTGACATGGTCTAGCCAGCGCAATCGCGTTATTTTGATCCGCTTAACTATGTCAATGTCAGGATAGGGCTCATACAGCTCATGGTTCACGCGTCGCCGATACCGTTGTGCACTATAGGGCCATACATTTTTCGGAGTATTTTTCTCTCGAAGACTCCTACAGATGTTTCGTCTGCTTGCGATATAACCCAGGATTCTGCGCCATAAAGCAAGACAGGTTTTATGAGAGTCTGGTATAGATGGATTTTTGTTACTCGAGGGAGGGCTTTATCTCTAAAGTGCTTGCTTAGCCCAAAATAACATCTATTCGCAAGCACAATTCTCCGCTTGATTTCAAGGCTGACGTTGTTGTTTTTGTTTACGACAGATCCGAGGTATATAAATTCGTCTACCATCTCGAAATTATAACGGTTATCAACGTTCACGCTTTGGTCTAATCGCGTGGAGGCCCTGCTCGTTGAAACCATTAATTTTGTCTTGTCCTCATTTACCGTCAGACCCACTTTTCCTGACTCCTTCTCAATTCTCGAAAACATCGCTGTAACTTCTCTTACTGTGCGTCCATGATATATATATCATCTGATGGTTTTATTCATGTTGGCAGCAGCTTTTCTCAGAATAATCTCTATTAAGATGTTAAAGACATCGCACGATAGGGTGTCACCTTGTCTGAGGCCTCGCTTAGTGTCGACAGGTTCGGTAAGATCCTTACCGAGTTTCACTGGGGATTTGGTGTTCGCCACGGTCATCCTGCAAAGGCGTATGAGTTTTGCAGGAATACCAAGCTCAGACATTGCTTCGTAGAGTTTCCCCCGCATCGTGCTATCGAAGGCCGCCTGATAATCGACAAATATATGATAAGTGCCGATTTGTTTTTCGTGGGTATTCTCCAGGATTTGGCGTAGCGTGAAAATCTGGTCGGTTGTCGACTTTCCACGCCTAAAGCCACACTGGTATGGTCCAATCAGGTCAGCGATAATCGGTTTTAGTCTTTCGCACATTATGCTTGACAGAACCTTATATGCTGTGGATAAAAGGCTTATTCCACGGTAGTTGGCACAGAGACTCGGGTCACCTTTTTTAAATATGGGACACAGTACACTGAGACTCCAATCGTCGGGTATGCATTCATCTAACCAAATTTTCCTAATGAGCTGATGCATGCACCTTATCAGCTCATCGCCGCCAGCCTTAAACAGCTCCGCCGGTAATTCATCAGCTCCTGCGGCTTTGTTGTTTTTATGCCGGGCAATAGCTGTTCTGAACTCGTCGTGGTTAGGAGGTGGGCAATCGACGTCGTCGTCCATATTGTGATTGTTTGTCCCATCGCCGTTGGATATCTCGGGTATCTGTAATGCGGAGAAATGATTTCTCCATATTCCCAACATGCTCTGCACATATGCGATTAGATTGCCGTCCTTGCCTTTACAGAAGGGGGGGCCCAGAACCATGACCATTAGTTCCGTTTTTGACATTTTGGTAGAATTTTCTGGCTTTGTTCTTCCTTCTGTACGACTCAATTTTCTCACTCTCGCGCTTTCTCCACTGCCGTTTCTTACGCCTAAAGAGACGGTCTACCTCCTTTCTTTTCTCCCCATACCGCTTAGTTGCAGCTCGCGTTGCAATTGACTGAAGCCATACGTGCGGCGTTATTTTCATAATTTGCAGTGCGATACTCTTCATCATACTATGGTTTGTTGCGAACCGGTTTTGCAAAACCAAGTACGGTTATTGCTGCAGTTTTATAGAGTCAGAAATGGGTTTCCAATGCACTTCAGGATCCTCATCGGAAGGGAGTGGGTTCTATGCCAGAAGTACCTCTGGTAATTGCAGCTTTCCTCTTGGTCCGGTTACGTAAGATTTTCGCTCTACTCAATCTTGTGCGAACCTTTGCTGGTGGTAGATAGTGATCAGAATCGATCCTCTGATCACTCGTACGTCCATTACACGGATGAGTGCCTTCCATCAATTACCACGTAATCAATTTGGTTCTTCCTTCTTTGAACAAGGGATACCCAAGTAGCCTGGAATCTTGTACCACTAATATCCATATTTTTTGCCGTGGCAATGTCAATCAGTCCAATACCGTTGTCGGAACTGTCAGCATGTAGACTGAAATTGCCAATAGTTGGATGAATAACATTTTCTCTGCCTACTACGTTTTTAGTGTCATGTCCAGGGTAGCGGTCATACGTTTCCTCTAGACGCTCATAGAATATGATTTTGGCATCGCCATCTTTCTCTTCCGCAGGAGCATGCAAACAAATTAAGGAAATGGAAATATATATTGCTCATGTATAAGGATTGTAGCTACACGTTCACTCACAGGATTGAACCTAGAGACTACATGTGGAAGCCTATTGCCAACTACAAATCCGCAACCAAATTCAGGTCTTTTTCTCACGGCATCTGTTGTAAATGTTGCAGTTTCTTCTCGTGTGCAGCCATGTTCTGTCCATCGCATTTCCTGTATTGCGGTAATGTCAGCCTTATAACTTTTGAGAACATCTGCCAATTGGATACTTTCGCCGGATCTATATAGAGTTCTCACATTCCATGTACATATCCGTAAATCGTGGTCCGTATAACGTTCGCAAGTGTCCTCAACAAATAGGCGTTTTTTCGTTCATTATAAACGGTGGCAGGAGCCAAACCCAGTCCAGCGGGATTTTAAGATTACTACTAAACCTGAGACGCATCGTGGGTTGTCTCATAGCCAAACAGGCTGCATATCGGAAAAAGGAATTACAAGAGGTGCCAGGGGACACCCGGTTGGAACGAAGTTTCTTTCGCTATATATTACGTACTAGTTAGTTCCAACAAGCATAAGGCGCCCGTCGAAAAATACGATAATTTAAATGGATCTTTAAGAAAAGATACTTTTTGTAAAATGATGAACTTTTTTAAGAACAATTCTTTTTTTATAGAAAGTATTTATAAAAAAAGAATATTTTGAGGTCCTTTTTGTAAGAATATGTATTATATTTTCCAGAAAAGGTCCTTTTTTTTAACGAGAGATACTTCCTTTATTAAAAGCTAATGTCTTTTTAAGAAAAGGTACTATTTTTAAGAAGAAGTACTTTCTGGAAAAACCCCAAAGGAGTATGAATTTTTTTTACGAAGAAGTGCTTATTTAAGAACAAGTACATTTTAAAGACGTCGTACTCTTTTTGGGAAAAGGTTAATTGTTTAACAAAAATTAATTTTTTCCAGAAAGGCTACTTGTCTCAAGAAAACAAAAGGAAAGGTATTATTTAATATTTCCTACTCCTACTATTTTTCCTCTCCTCTCCTACTCTTTTTCTTATCTTTATTAACGACCTCTTGAGTCTTACTTCGAGTTCAATGTACTCATTTGCGGATGACAGTAGTATATGTCATTCATATTCATTTGATAGTCGGCCAAGTCCTTCCACGGTGCATGAGAGGAGACGGATGATGAATGACTCACTCAACCAGGACATTCGCCTGGTAATTGAGTAGGGTAGGTCGGATCGGGTCGAATTTAATGAGCGTAAGACCCAGTGCTGCATATTATCGCACAAGCGCACGAATGACATGTCCCTGTCACCTATTTCTATGAATGGTGTGGACATTGAGGAATCAGATGCTCTTGAAGTTCTTGGCATGAAAATACAGTGTGATGTTCGGTGGAATGATCACGTATTTAACGTGTCCAAAGAAGCTTTCAAGTGCTTAGGCTTTTTAAAGCGGTGTAAGAAACTGTTCACCTCATCTGATCTCCTCAGTATATATATTTCATATATTAGGCCGAAAATGGAATACAACTCTCATATTTGGCCTGGTGCTCCTAGGTCACTGGTGACCACCCCATACCGCAATTGCGGACACCAACACATAAACAAAGTCACACATATTTTTATGATTTTCCATTCAGTCGTCGTTGAGAAAGCGACGCGTAAACAAGTAAGTGGGCATATGCATCTTTTGCTGATACATTAGCAAAAAATTCATACACCCGTTCTCATGCGCATACGTCGCTGTCTAAACGACGACTGAAGCAACATCATTTTTGTCACCAATACTACATCATTCAAATTTTTGGTCACCTCTGCCCTAGGACCACATTGGAGCTTCTGGACCGCGTGCAACGGAGAGCGATGATGCTTATAGGAGATAGCAGGGTAACCAACTCTGTTGCTTCCTTAGAGCATCGTCGAAACGTGAGTTGCGTACCACTTTTGTATCGTTATTTTCACGGTAAGTGTTCATATGAGATACACGCCTCTATTCCGGAGGTAAGAGTATTTAATCGCTCAACGCGCTTTTCCAGTAGGTCACATCCATTTGTTATTTCTTGGCCTGTGGATAGAACTACTCACTACAGGGAGAATTCGTTTTTTTTAGCCGTACAGTTCGTATGTGGAATAAACTTCCGGCGGGTGTATTCCCTAATTCCTTCAATATCGAGAGATTCAAATCAAATATTATACCCTTTTTCCTCCCACCTCTATCCCTACTTCCTAAGTCCAATACAATGCACGGCATTTATAGGGGGCATTCACTGAGTATTGGTCAATGTGAAAAAAAAAAATTAAGAAGATGTACTTTTAACAAAAGGAATTTTTGTAATAAAAAGTTTTTTTTTCAAGAGACGGAATTTTTTTGAAGAAAAGTTGTTTTTTTAAGAATTGGTCCTTTTTTCAAGAATATGTACATTTTTAAGAGTAGGTACTTATCTCAAGAAAAGTTATTTTGTGTCACAAGAAAGGTACACGTTAAACAAAATGTAGTTTTTGTAAGACAAGGCAATTTGTTGTACAAAACTTACTTTTTTTAAGACAGGTACTTATTTTAAAAAGAAATTTATTTTTTTTAAAAAGGGTACTATTTGTAAGAAAATGCACTTTGTTTAAGAATATGAATAGGTATTTTTTTTTTTTGAGAAAATTTACTTTTTTTAAGAAGAGGAACTTATTTAGAAAATTTTCTTTTTTTAACTGCTTTCGCTTTGGCTTTTCTAAATGTACTTTTTCTTGGGTTCAAAACTACAATATATACTAAATAATGGTTACAGTCGCCAACTAGAAATCTTCCCATTAAACAAGAAATTTCGTAACATATGTTAGTCTAGACACAAACCAAAGCACAAGTACCCAATATAATTGATAATACTGGGGTGTAGCATAATAGTGTTAAACGTGCGATAAGGAACTATTTCCAAAAATTCTACCGTTGCCCGGGAACCACCACGCGGAGGAAAAGGTCATAGGCACATGATTGAGAATAGACAAACCTAACCAGCCGATTGAAAAGCTGTATGAACGTTGGGGAATTTTGAAAATATTTCAAACTTATTGATTGAAAACAATATAAATCGATAGAGTTGGTTATTGCTGTAACCTGCTGTTTGGAAGAGATAACAATAACACTGTTGAAAAGTCTGTCACACCACGTTAAGCAGAGTCGCTAGCAGTCCTGAGCTCAATAAAATTGATTTCCAATTCTGTTTTGTACACGCTGAAATATGTGTCGTTTTTTGTTGTTTGGATGCAAATATAACGTGTTCGTAGCTTGTCGCAAATATACTATACTTGTGCCCCAGGCACGTTGTGTTTGCTATTCAATATAACATGTTTGAAACACAATAATTAATAGGCAATAATATAAGTGTTTGAGACCCAAATGTGGCTGATTAGTTGAAAACAGGCTGTTTAGTAGAAAAAATACAAGACAGACAACAAAGTGACAAAAATAGCAGCAGTTCTTCAATTCATGAAAACAGTGCTTAAGAAAAGGTACATGTTTCCTGCAATATGTTGCTGGCCCCGATATTTTTCATCGTGTACAAACTTTTGACAGAGACGATACTTCTTTCTAACACTTCAAAAGTATTCAACACTATCCTGTACAATAATATTGAATCATAGTTTGACATTCAACTGAAAGTTTTGTAAAGTTTCAAACCACTGTGCTTAAGTTCTCGACCATCACAGCTTGAAGATATCTTAAAGTTTCAAATACAAAGGCATGCTACGTATATAGGACACACGTATGCCATCGCTAACATTCCTTTGCAGAATTGTGTTTGTGTGTTACACGTTTTGTAGTCGTATGATATCGATTTTGCCATAAATTCAACTGAGAAGCGAACATTGTAAAAGTCCCAGTTGCGATACTTAAAATACTACGTTTATGTTATGATGGCATAATAATTTATTGCACAATCTTTTCTTGTATGGGCTATACAATACGAACTCATTGCTCAGCGTCCCCTGCTGTTTAGGATGCCGCTGTTGCTGGTGGTCTTGGTTTTCAGTGGCCAGGACATGTGTATGGTAAATGTACGTACATCTTTCCATCGGTGAAAAGAACTGACAAGGACCAACGAAATTGAATATTGGACATTAAGGAGAGTATGACAAAAACTGCTTTTTTTTCTCATTGTACTAAACCCTTATCATTGTGTTTAGATTTTGTTCGGTTTGCCGTAGACTTCCTTATCTTTAAATTTGCTACACTCTCTCCCTCTACCACTTTGTGACATTTGCAGGTTTTTTCCAGTATTTTGTGTCTTTCTCTTTAACAGTCGATGTCATTTCAAGTAACTCTGGGGAATCGTTTCGCTTTTGTTGTATGGTATTTACTATATACTGGTCTTTAAGGGCATGACATTGTCCTGCGTATCCGTCTCACATTTAGCGTAAAAGTATCGGGATATTTATGTCTTTAAGGATTTCGCTTTAAGACTTTTTTATTCTATAGCTATCTCTCTCTTGCTATTTCCTTCAATTCTATTCAATTCTTCAATTCTTGGCTGGATTTGGTATGTCTTTCATGGGTATTATATAGATCCTGCCAATACGGATAAATGGCCACCAAAAATGTTGTTGCATGTTATCATTGCTTTTGACATGTCATTGGTATCATAAGCCATTTTTTTGTTGTTTTAAACATAACAAATCAGCTCGTTATAATTGTGAAGAGAGCCAAGTCCAGTGGCATATTATGATAAACAATTTTAGTTCTTCATATCCACAACTAGACAATAAGGAAATCTTAGCCATAAATAAATATATAAAACATTTAATTAAAATTAGTTTTAATTACAGACACTAATATGCCATTGTATAAGATGCGGATCTGTTGGCGCGTGATCCGGTTTTAAATGCCTCCTACGCAGAGGATGAAGTTGAGGAGGCTTAAAATTTATAAGTTTTATTGGAGACAGCAAAATTTATTTATGCCAAACGCGTTTCTCAAAGTATTCATAAACACCTTGGGCTGTGATGGTATTATTATGACCATCTGTCCAATGGCATATTTATTATCTCTAAGCAATAATGATGGTATTTAATAAATATTTTCAGAAATATGAATTACCAACTGGTTGTGCCATTAATATTTATCACTAGGCGACCAGGCACAAGTTGTAGCAGATAAGCAGCTTCGAGTACAATATGATTGGAAATGAGTTAATTTAATTGCATGTAATGGTTTGGTATCTTCTTCCGCTTTTACCAAGGATTTGAAAAAAGAATTTAAGGAGCATTGGATTCATAAAATATTAAGAAAAACACAATTCAAAATATGACTTTCCCCAACATATTGAGAAAAGAACGAGGGTGCAAAATACCTTATCTTATGCTTAAAAAAGTAAATTTTCTTACAAAAAGTACTTTTTCTTAAAAAAAGTGCATTTCTTATAACAAATTCTCTTTTCTTAAAAATCTACCTTTTCTTTAAAGAGTACCTTTTTGGTGAAACAAAATAACTTTTCTTGAGATAAGTAAATAGCCTTAAAAATTTACCTATTGTTGAAAAAAAGACTAATTCTAAAAAAAATCCCTTTTCTTCAAAAAATAAAAAATAATATACTTTCTCTTAAAAAAATACTTTTTCTTACAAGAATCCCTTTTCTTAAAAGTACATTTTCTTAAAAACAAAATAATCTCTTTTCTTTCCTTGAGATAAGTAGCCTTTTTGAAAATAAGTACATTTTCTTAAAAAATTACCTTCTCCTAAAAAGAGTACCACTCCTTTGAAAAGTACCTGTACCTTGTTTCTGTAGTTCTCGAATCGAAAAAGTTTCCACATGAAACATGTGAATTGAAAACAAAAACGCTTCAAATCGGTACAAAAAACAGCTTCTCACATGTTGCCGTTCCTACAACATTTGTTTTGCGAAAACTTTATGTGAAGTACTGGTTTTTCAAGCTTATTGGAAAAATGCGAGAAAGGTGTTTCTAAAAAGTAGTCCGTCGAAAAATTTAAAATTTTAAACGTCAAAAACCCTCACGAATTAAAACCAAATCGATCCAATCGATCGATCTCACGAATCGATCCAACGGCCAGGAAACAGAAAAGGGATGAGTTCCACTTGAAAACCGCGTCGTACGGTTAAATACCCTCACTTCTGGAATGAGGCTATGTAACTCGGCGGAACACTTTCCATGGAAATACCTATCAAATACCGAGACACAGCTAACATTTCGTCGATGCTCCAAGGAGGCAACAGTGCTGGATACATTGCTGTCGCCTATCAGCTTCAACGCTCTCTTTTGCACGTGGTCTAGAAGCTCCAAGGTGGACGCTGGAGCCCCAGCCCAAATATGAGAGTTGAATTCCATTTTCGGCCGAATATACGTGGTGCAGATATTGAGGAGATCTTGGCGCTTTAAAAAGCCCAGATCGCTTTAAAAAGCCCAGGCACTTGAATGCTTCTTTCGACACGTTGAAAATGTGCTTATTCCAACGAATGTTCTTGGAACATTCCAACAAAAACGTCATCAGTGTTGCCTCTTTTCACATTTATACACTTTTTACTTACAAATCTACAAACGATGGAATTTTTTGTTTCATGCGTAATGTGAAAACTTCTACTTAAAAAAGTACTTCTTTGTAAAAAAAAATCTTACTCTTATGGCTTTTTCTTACAGAAAGTAATTCTTTTCATAAAAATAGTACTTTTTCTTAAAAAAACATTGGCTTTTAATATAAGAAGTACCTCTCTTTAAAAATAGACCTTGTCGGGAAAATATAATCCATGTTTTTACAAAAAGAACCTAAAAATATATTTAAAAAAAAACAGTCTATAGAAAAAAAAATTGTTCTTAGAAAAAGTTTACCATTTCACAAAAAGTATTGTTTCTTAAAGCTCCATATAAATTATCATATTTTTCAACGGGTGCTGTATGCATGTTCGCACTAACTAGTACATAAAATATAGCGAAAGGAACCTCGTTCCCACCGGGTGTCCCCTGGCACCTCATGTGATTTTTTTTAAAATTTACTTTGATATGGTGTGTTTCATAATGAACACAATTATACATATATGTTTAAAATAGCGTAATATGTAAACAAATCCCAATGTTACAATTTTGCACTCTCTTCGACGTTACAATATTGCACTCTCTTCAACTTTTTAAAGATCAAGAATCTCGAATCTAACCATCATGTAGGTCACAAATTTACTCTTGTTTATTTCAATAGCTCGTTATTGGCCATATTCTCATCAAAAATGGAAGCATCTAAATTAGTTGAAATCATGGAATTATTAAAAAATAATATTAGGTTGCAATAAAGTTTAATGTAGGTCATATGACGATCCAGGGAATAAAACGATTTAAAAATATTAAAACTTCAACTGTTTGGACCCCCCAGAAAGATTGACGACCTCACTTGTGGTTATTTGACAATATTAGTGACAAGTGACAATGCAATTACAGCAGCTGCGGAATATTAAATATTGACGCCAATTAATGGACTCCTCGCCGAAGAAACTGGTTAAAGTTTGGGTATTAAGGCTGCAGAGACGAAAAAAAAACATTATTATCACAAAAGAATATAAAGCTTAGTAAAGTATTCGCCCAAGTCTACGTAAACGGAACTGAGTAAAGTATTCGCCCAGGTCTTCGTAAACGGAACTGAGGCTCTGGAAGAAGGAAAAGTATTAAACCTGACACGTTTTAAATAATACAAATAAAAACAGGCCGTATCTTTATATGGTTATATGGTCTGGTGAGGCTAAAATCAATCGATTTGAGTCCGGTGGCCGTAAATGGTACTGGACCAGAGATCCAAATACTCCTACCCCGAATGCAATGACACAAACAATGAAACCTGGTGGTGAATCCATAATAGTATGGAAATGTATTAAAATGAATGGAGTAAATCCTCTGTTTAAAATTTAAGGTATTATGAAAAAAGAACAACATCTTTCAATTCTGTAAAATCATTTACCAGCAACATGACAACGACCTAAATCATACGGCCAAAATCGTAAAAACTGGTTAAACTCAGCAATTTACAACTATGAAATTACCAGCGTAGTCACCGGACTTAAACCCCATCTAAAACTTTTGAAGTTACATAAACTCTCATCTCGGCAAGTGCCCAGATGCTCCAAAATGCGTAAATGAACTGTGGTATAATTACAAGAAACTTGGGATGCGATTCCAGCGCAAATGACGGCAACATTTTGCAACAGCATGTCTCGCCGTACACAAGCCCTTAAAAAAGGTCGGAGACTACTGGAAAAATATTGAATCACAAAACTATCATAAAACCAGAGTCCAAATATGTAACATTTGAATAACTTCACAACCTTTACAACTCACTTTGTATAGCATATCGAAAAAGAATTAAAGTTGTTTTTATTTTAAGTCACGAGAGACCAATAAATTGATTTAGTTAATTATTTACTTTTTGTTTTTTAGCTAATACTAGCTGAACCGGCAAACGTTATTTTGGCTTCAAATTTTATTTTCACTGAAAGTCTAGTTCCGTATGATTTTCGTATCAATTCAAATCAACATGAAATGTCACGGCAATATATGAAATTCATTGGAATGACAGTGGCGCCATTTGTCGAAAATTGGTCGTACCAACTCAGAAACCTTCGTGCGTTCATGCACAACTACTGTGCTAAAGATCATCACATGATAGTTTAGGATTCTATAAAGGACATACAGACAAATATTCATTTATATATATATAGGTTAAAACTTTAAAAATGTATTTCCCATCTGTGTCAATCCTGTTTCAATTTTGCTCGTCACTGTACTTAGTATTGTAATCACAATACATATAAGACATTTATTAGACAATTTTTGTATGAGTATATTGCCTATTAAACGATTCATAAATTCTAAGAATACGACCCGTAGTATATAGCATAGAAACAATATAAAAAGATATTGTGTATCTCATATTGACAAAAGAAAAATTTAAATTACATTTTCGTACACCATGTTAACACAATAACATTTTGTTGTTTTCCAATATCAAACAGAAAATTTCATCTTTTGTCAGTAATAAATACAAATACTTAAAATCAAATATAATTAAGCAATAATTAAACATATGTTCTCTGCAACCAGAAATTTTTCAATTTAAATATAAAATATTGTAAATAGAGTAAATTAGAATAGACACGCATTTCTCTCATCTGACGTCTCATTTCACACTCTCCGTCGTGGCTTTGTCCAAATGAGGCATGTTCGACAAAAAATTGAGTTACACCAAGTAGAGTTACAAGAAATGTTTTAATTGATTTCAATAATGTCAGATTAATTGTCATTGACTGACTAAGATCTATAAACTTGTGAAGAAACCTGAGTTCACCACCTAGCAGCATGTTAATTTTTGGTTTCGTTTATATTTTTGATGAGAATTACAGATTCTATTAGTCATATACTTTTTTCCTGTAACACTAAAAGATGTACACAATGTAATTCATGAGAGAGTAGTAAATTCTTATAAAGGATGCCCAAATTCATTCAAGATTTGAATTTCGTGCCATGTGTGCGGTAAAGTTTTGTTGTTGAAGACCAGGGTAATGGGTAATAATCACGATGAGTAATTCCACATAGTCGTGGGTAACTATCCATTTCGAATAGAAAATTGACATGCATCACTCAATTTCATTCAAATTACCATAATTGTGCAAAACATATTTTACTCCCCTAAATAAAATTATTACTTTTTTTTGCAACTATGTGCAAAAACTTGGACACAGCAAAAATGACGAAACAAATTGTATCCTACGGCAGTTTGAACAAAACATTATTCGCTTCAAATAAAAAACGAATACACTCAAAAAAAATATGTGTTAGTAACAAAAATAACCTGCTGAAAAGGGGAAGGCAAACATGTTTGCTATCTCAGCAAAAATATGTATGTCGCTTTAGCAAATATATGTGTGATATTTTAGCAAACATTTGTCATGTGTTTGATCAACAATGTAAACAGTTTCTGGTTATGGTAGAGTATTTGCTGAAATACCAGATATACTGCCTGCTAATAAAGTAGCAAACGTTATTTGCAGTTAATAGCTGACTTAATTTTTTGAGTGCATATATGAAAAGGTTTAAACTCACACCCATATCAATAAATATATTAGTAACAATCAAAAATTTATATCTTTAGAACTCACAACCCCCGGCTACCCGAAAGAGGTCATAGCTATTGAGCAACGCCACCACTTACATTACGCTGACAGCAATCAAAACAAGTACAGAGAATACGTGCTGCCACACAGACAAAGGAGGACACGCTTCAGCACTTTCACTCGTAGGAGCAGATTTCGTGCAACTGCCACTGAGCTTCCAACATTATGTGACATCTTATGTTACGGTCTCTTGCTAAGAGAACTAAGTGATATAGATAACAGAAACTACTCAGCATTAACTTTAGCAAGTTATATTTATTGTCAAGTGATTGAGCAGTATGAACACGCCAATAAGAACATACATATCTCTTGGTAGGAGAAAACTGAACGTAAAAAAGGTTCTCGTTTTCCAACTGGATAAAGTTTCTGATATCCTTAACTTCAAATAAACAGTTATTGGCTGCGACGAATTCTGTTACACAATGAATAGTTTTTGCGCAATAGAGGGTCATATTACATATACGTGTCCCAAAGAAATAAAGATTCTTAGATGTGAAATTGCTGTTAGTAAAGGACAGAGGAGAATAAACTAGTTCTATTGGACCTCCTCACGTTGGTTCACCCGTTGGTTCCTTAAAACAGAAGTTAACAGAAGTTAACGGAAGTTACAAGATGATGGGAAAATAATGCTTGATGAAAGTAAACCAACAGCAAAAAATGGCATTTCCCAAATATCAAGCGAAGCAAGCAAATTTGCTGATGAGACGAAAGAGGACATAATCGGTGTAATTGTAGAGTATAGCTCAGGCACATACGCAGGGGGCCCCGGGGGCTCGGGAAACCCCGAAATTATTGACCTAATAGGATTTATTTGAATTTATTGCTATTTTTCAACCAAAGTATATAAAAATAACAAAAGTCACAAAAATAAGGTCATTACGAAAAATTCAAGCTTAACCGACATTAGCACGGCCATTCGAAAAGCTATCGCACCCAAAAATAAAGCTGTATGCTATACGGGTGGCGCACCAATTGTGCTATAATAATAAATTCAAATAACTTTTTTTTAATCAATGCATTTCATTTAATTTTTTTTATTTAGCTGAAGGCCTTAGTCGCCAGTGCTATAAATCTTAATATTAATCTTGTATTGACTATAGTTTAATATGATTGTAAATAAATAAATAAATAAATAATTTTTTATTGTATAGAAAATTCAAGTTTTTTATATTGAAGATGATAGACCGTAAATGACCTCCTTGCCCATCAACGCATATGCGACACCTGATCAGAATATTATTCATTGCGGCCTGAAGAGTTGAAGTCGGGATCGCCTCCATTATTGTCTTAAAATTAACTGTTTCATTTCAGTAAAATTCCTTGGTTTCGTTTTGTACACCTCTTGCTTGACATGACCACATAAACAAAGTCTGGTACAGTCAGGTCAGGTGACCAGGGGTCAGTTGGGCCAGCGGAAAGTGGAGTTGCTGGGTATTAATTTATTCCGGATTAATATTAATCCTCCATAATCGGTCAGGCTATGTGTGAAGAACCAAATCGTGCTGGAACCAAATGCTGTTGAAACGAATACATCTTCAGCGCAGTTCTGTGTAAAAATACTTCTTACGGTTACCATTGATGGTTAGTGTTACTCCATTTTCTTCTAAGGAGTATTACCCCACAATGCACCTTAGGTTAGGTTTAGGATACGCGACAATAAGAGACAGTTTACAACTGCCTTATTGTCACTACACTCGGAGGTCGGTCGACTCATTGTGATTGTCCATACGTCCGTGAAGAAAAGAGACAAGGGGACGACACCCACTAATAGTGAAGATTCCGATAGATAGATAGTCGTAGGACAAACAGAAAAACCACTCAATAATGTTCCTAGTATATAGCGTATTCCTTGGCTCATTTCATGGAAATTTGTCCACTACGACCATCCCCGAAAATGCAAGTGTGTGAAATGGCAGCGGTTTGAACATTTTCGAATTTCTGGTCGGTGGGTAGTAAGGTAAAATTGCTAGCTTCTGAACCAGTGGTCGGATTTTTGGGGCCCTTTGGAAGACCTTTTCGCTCACTTGCATTTTCGGGGATGGTCGTTGTGGACATATTTTCATGAAATGTGCCAAGGAATATGCTGGTGAAATTCGGCGGGTCGTAACTGAATCACCCTGTATAAACATATATATCCCCTGATATGCCCTAATCCCCGAGACCCCGTGAAAATATCATCAAATCCTCCATCAACACATCGCGCAATGCACCTTGCTGAAACTGCGCAGTTCCGTTTCACGGAGTATTTCTGGACTAGATTCACTCCATATACGGCAGTTTTGCTTTTGGATCAAAATGGCCCTCACCAGAGGCAAACAAGTAATTTTTGGCAAAGTTCCAGGCGAGTAACTTGCTTGTAATTTGGACTTTGCTTTTGGATCAAAATGGCCCTCACCAGAGGCAAACAAGTAATTTTTGGCAAAGTTCCAGGCGAGTAACTTGCTTGTAATTTGGACTTTGTACGGAAACAAGTTTATGTCATCATGAAGTAATGACCGTCTGACAACTCCAATTTGCGCCGACAAGTTTCGATTCGAAATGCTTGTATTTTCCTGGATTGACAATGCTAGAGCCTTGATTGTGTTTTGAACCCGAAAATAGGAATCTCGATGGTATGGTTTTCATACGCTGCTTCCAAATTCGGCAGATATGTTTACCCACCTCATAATGATCCATCGACTCGGGGAAGTGCCGCCAAACTCCAGCCTAAATTCCCTGTGCACGGCAGTGAACGACTACAAAGCATGGTATAGCTGCACTATCCAAAATCCTCTGTTCGGTAGCCCAAGCGTCCATTTTAATAAACCGAAATAGTGACCTGCAAAATCAAAAAAAATATGCCAATTTCTCATGCAGAAAAATAGTTATGTCTTGTTTTTGTAGCACGATTCGCGCGCCACACCGTAGATAAAAAACAAAAAAAAAAAACGCGTCCCATTACATCCCATGACTGGATTGGGGAAAGCTTTTCACAACCAGTGAGCGGTGCGGTTTATAAGATTTCACTCACTGATTGGGATCCATAGTTTTACGCCGATTCCGAATGGTATTTTGAAAAGCTTTTTCATGGCTCAGTACTCGACAATGTCGCCATCACTAAGCGAGGTGGCCGTCGTCGAAGGAAATGTAAGGTGGTCAGAGCAGGGATCGAACGCACGTTCCATGCACAAGAGCCGCGCACCCTAGCCATAGCACCACCGATAGCCACATGTCCTATAGACAAGCTATCCTCAAACCAAGTGCAATCCTGCGACAAAGTAAGAGGAAAAGAAAATATTGCCCAAAAACAAACCTCTGCTTTTGTTGTGGTAATAATTGAACTTCAAGTTGAGTTGGTACTGAAGAATTTTCGATCGATACTAATTCGCATATGTAAATTGCATACAAAGTTGGTACAAATTCGAATAGAATTAAATTTTTTATGTCTGTGTGTAATTAAAAACCACTAATAATATCATAGAAATCAACTTCGTCCAATAAACTTTGGTTACCTTGAAGCAACGCATTCGATTCGTTAGTTTCGAATATTGGGCAATTCTCAAAATAACTAATTAAAATATTGACATAAAAAATATGTGACAACAAAATATGTCGGAATCTAAAACTATTAGCATTTTTTCTCGAATTTTATCTTTTTCGCCAAAAATTAAGAGCAAACCTTATCGTTGCACATGAACAACAACGAATCTGCCAAAAGATTATATGTGACATGATACGCCGAGCGACGATAAAATCGTCGGCTTTATAAAACTTTCCATTGAAGCCGCGTAAATAAATTAATGAACATGTTTCATCTTTGCGTAGAAGATTACTTTGAGCGCAATCAACGATTGCTTGATACAAAACAATATAAAACAATTACACGCTGAAAAAAAAAACGGTACAGAAACCCATTCTCCCAAACATATTCTGCAGGAACCATGTTTATGATTGGAACACACTCCAAACATTCGTATGTTTGAAAGTCCCAAACTCACAGGTATTTAAATGGAAACATTAGAATGTTTACAACAACAATGGTGTTCCGTCACGCCCCATGAAGTGATTGGGGACAGCTTAGAACATTTACAGTAAATAATTTTGTGGAAGCATTCTCGTGTTTCCTCCCAAACCTCTATATGCTTAAGTGGACACGTGTGCGTAATTCCTCCCAAACATAATAGAAACAAATTATTTTTTAATTTCAATATATGTGATGTTCCATAGCGAAAGGGACCTAGCTGCCCAAAATCAAAATCCATTTTTTTGGATTTCCTAAAATTACTGAATGAAAAGACACCTCAATAACCAAATAATTTCAAAAATTAGATTAGTTATAGCACTTTGAAACTCTGGTATGATAATCTCAAGTTTGGAAATTATGAGGTTCAAAGCTTCCTCTTTCCCTTCTTAAAGTTGGTAGAGGTTGGGGTAAATCTCTTTATTTGTTAGTTCCCATATAATAATCGACTTTAAATCGATTGTAAAATGCTCGAAATGAGTCTGGACAGTGTTACCAACCAAAACCTGAAAACCGATAAAATTTACCTAAACGCCTATTTTTATTCCTCATGTAAAATTTGGTTTCGGAAGATTAGGGTCCTTTTCCAGTGGAACATCACATATATAGTATATAATTTATTACACATAATTCCACCAATATATATCGACATTTATAACCAATTTATAAAACAACTAAAAGAATTAAAACGTTCGTTTTTCTATTTACTTGCATTGGATGCAATATTTCTTCTTTTTATGTAATAAGAATCTGCCGCTTTTTTGCTTCTCATTTCTTTCTAGTCCCTCAAGTTTTTTTCACAAGGTTTCAACTTCGCTAACCGCTACAACGTTTTACATCACGATCATCACTATGCGTTACACAAGCCAAGGCCGGTTTGAATACTGTGTGTTTTTGATTAAATTTCACAAGTCAGATGCCATTCCGATTTTCGCAGTAAAGGCTCGGCAGACAAAAAAAGGTTCATGTTGTTCGTATTTTCAGTTTCTTTCCTCGAAATCGTTTAACACTTTGATAGCACACATATAGACGAAGGCCATATACAAAAACCAAAGCAAAATCACAAACCATTTAACCATCCGATTCCTTATGTATTCTTTTTACTGATCGCAAGATTTTTCTACTAAGCGCCGACCAAGCACATTTGATATCCTCAACCCGATGAACCAGTGACAACTGAATGCAATAAACTAAAACGAAATACATCAGCCAAAATAAGAAACGCTCACTTTATCTGCAATTTTCATCCACATTCAAGAATATTTCTGAATCACTGACTGAAAGAATAATCGTAAACTATAGTTACACGCTTAAAAGGAAGACTGTGAAATGTCTCTCTCTTTTATTCCCTTGCTCTCGAGAATTCATAAACAGCGCAACAAACACTGCTGTGTTCGGATCACAAACACAGATATATTTAAATCACAAACAGATGTATTCTAACATTTCTATCTCTTTATCTCCGACATGCAACAATGGTTAGCAAACACAAAAACCAAACAACATAAAAGACAGATTTATTAGTATGCTTACTTAATCAACCAAGCGCATTTGCCGTCCTCTGTTCGATGTACGACTGAATACATGAAACTAAAACGCAACAGATGTAAGAAATACTCATTTCTTCTTCGACTGACACAGGCATTTAGGCATTTTAAGCATCAGTGACCGAAAAGTAATGCAAACATACAGCTGCACACATTCAACTTTAACTGTGAATAATCTCTCCTTGTACGTCTTTTATTCTCTTGCGCTCACTAGAGAGCACATAGTGAAACAAACACAGCAGTATTTGTATCCCAAACACGGCTGTATTTGTATCCCAAACACAGCTATACTTGAGTCACAAATACATATATTATAACTCATTAATCATTGTATCTCCAACATGTAGTATTGAAAAGCAAACAGGTTCTGTTTGGACACAAGTATACCGTACTTACTACAAGCTCCATATAACACATTATATTTGCCTCCAAACAGCAAACCAATAAAGATTTTTCAACGTGTATGTTTTTTAATCCAAAGCTAAAGCTTTCTTGATTTTTGGTAAGAAAATATCTCATTGATGCAATCAAAATATATATTTATATTACTTTAAACGATGAAATATAATTATATAAATATTTGTTTAAATTTGTTTAAATTTAAATCATCAGTTTAATCGCTCAATCTCTATGGGCTACTACCAATTTTTTGTTTAATATGCTGTTTTATCTTTCCCAGATTGAGAAACCCCATATGTATTTAAAACGAGGAAATATTTCATAAAATAAAGTAAAATTATGCTAAAATTTAGTACAACTATTCCCTATAATGACATGTGGTGGTGGCTCTATCAAATGTGTTAATTATATCCTGAAATCAATTATCAACAATGAAAAGACTTTTGTTGAATAAAGAATTCATGTTAATTCTCATACACCAATTTGTACTGTTGTAGATGGAATATGTTTGGTCACTTGTAAAAAATTTTCGAAAACTTTTTTGCATCAAGTAAATTATTTCCTTAGGTCTACTACGTTACTTCCTGAAACTTAGCAATAACGAACTTGAATTAAGGAAAAACTTTGTTCAACAAAGTACTAATATCCTACAAATTGTATTACCAGTCATCATAGGGATGTATTACCAGTCGAATACTTGAACTTCATGAAAAGGCAATGTAAAAAATTCTCAACACCGAATGTCGAAATTTGCTGTGTATTACTAGTTACTTCAGTTATGTAAAAAAGTTTCTTAGACTAAGTATACAGTTTTCAGAGATGAACATTCCAAATATTGAAGACAGTTTAATTTGAAGGTGTTACGCGCGTACTTAGAATCATTCTGTTTGTGTACTTAAAGCAAGTACAACTTAGAACTCAATTTTAGTATTAAGATACAGTTTAGTTGAAAACGACCTTAATATTTTGTTGTGGCTTCACCTAAATATATACATTTAATTTCCAGGACCTTGTAATAATAATTTCTAATTGAAATTGATTTTTTTTCCGACATGTAATTTTTTATATTGGAACGAAGTTCCAAAAGCCGAAGCACTTTGGCTTTTCAAAATTTACTTTTTTTTGGGTTCAAAACTACAATATGTAATACACAGGCTCCACCTAGAAAACTGCCCTTTAAACCAAACCAAAAGTACCCAATATAGTTGATAATAATTGGTTGTAATAAAGTAGTTAAACAAAATTTACTTACAATTTGTTCATTTAGCCCCCATCCCACAATGTGCGATAAGGAACTTCGTTCCAAAATAACATTTTCTTAAATAAGTGAATTTTTCTTAAAAAACTGTAAATTTCTCAAAAAGAAAATACTTATTCATATTCTAAGAAGTAGCTTTGCTTACGTAAAGTAAATTTTCTTATAAAAAGTTCCTTTTCTTAAAAAAGTACACTTTGACGAAGGATGACGTTAGTGTACAAAAACTTAAGTCAAGGTTCTAGGGTAAAAAAAGTTTTCTTTTTTTAAACTTCTTTTACTCTGGCTTTTCTAAATTTACTATTTTTTGGGTTCAAAACTACATTATATGGTATATATTTGTTACAGGCTCCACCTAGAAAACTTCCCATTAAACAATAAATTTCCCGACATATGCTAGACATCTAGGTAGTCTAGACACAAACCAAAGCAAAAGTAAACAATATAGTTGATAATAGTGGGTTTTGTAGCATAATAGTGTTAAAACTAAAGTTGTTTAATTTTGTTTTTCATTTAGCCCCCATCACGCAACGTGCGATAAGGATCTGCGTTCCACAAAGAGTAAACATAAACTCTTAAAATGCATATTCTTCTTTCAAAAATAAACCAAAACTTGGGTGAAATTTTCCATCGTTTGGTTATTAATACCAGCAATATCTCATACGCCATATTTTACCTCAACAGTAAAATAGCGCAAAATTTAAATTTATGGAATAAAAAGGATATATCTTAAAAAGTTAATATAAACATTACTGTTATTAGTTTACCTGGCCAATATTTAGTAGTGTAACTTTTTTTTCAAATACCGCTTGGAAGCTAGGGACATCAATCGGGATTTCCCGAATCTCGAAAACCGGGCTTTTTCGGGACTCGCAAACCCCGAAAGCCCAAAATTAGCGCAGAAAAGCCCGGACTTGAGTTTTCGGGCTTTACATTAAAAATAATGATTTGAAATTGACAACAAGGCGATTATATTATACAAAATTAATTTGTACTAAACGACAAATTGTTTATCAGCGGATACATATGGCTGGAACAGCACAAAATTCG
This sequence comes from Phaonia tiefii, assembly GCA_963931995.1. NCBI lineage: Eukaryota > Metazoa > Arthropoda > Insecta > Diptera > Muscidae > Phaonia > Phaonia tiefii. Next base: position 93,013,469 of record OZ008367.1, read on the forward strand.
GTCTAACTTATTGAAGGAGGTTTATGCAGTTTGTCATTTGCCGAAGACATTGCCGGGTTTATAACGGACGGAGTGCCGCTAAGGGTAAATATTGAAAGCTTACAGCTCCAGAGCACAAATTGTGCACCCATCTCGCTATATTTGACTTTTTAGTTATAAAAAGACACCTAGTGCTGCAGGCTGGAAAATCTGACCTTCTTTGTTGTTTGGATGCAAATATTACGTGTTTGTAGCTTGTCGCAAATATAGTATATTTGTGTCCAAAAACAATATTACATGTTAGAGACACAATGAGTAGTAGGTTATAATATATGGTTTTGTGACCTAAATATACATTTGTTTGTTCAACACTGCTGAAAACAAAAACGTGACAGACAACAAAGAAACAAAACAGCAGCAGATCATCAATTCATAAAAACAATGCTTGCAAACATGTACATGGTTCCTGCAATGTGTTGCTGGGACCGTGTTTTTCAGCGAGGGTCATTATGGAATTGTCTTCTTTAGAAGATGACGAGTAATTACAATCTTTCCCACATCATCATCAGACCACTTATGGCAAAGGTACGAGAAATATGTTAACCTTTTCGAAAAAGTCCAAAAGAAAACAGATCATTTTCATTTTAGATTGCAAATCCACCCTTTTAAAAAGGTGTTCACAGATCTAAAACACTATCTGATAAAGAATTTAGCTTGTTGTGTAAAAAAATTAAAGTTCTCAATCCAATAAAATAAGCGGTCGAAGCATTATGACGATCTGACATGAATCTCTGGAAAGCAGATGCTTCTTTGGCATTCAGCACGATAGAGATTTTAGCCATTAAATGCAATTTAAGCGACGAGGTAATAAGACGAAGAAAACAATAAATGAACGAGGAACAATCTGCTCAAATCTTTTATATTTTTTAAAACATCCAAACCAGTATTCTGGCTTTGATGATTGTATGAACATACAATAAATATATCATTTAAAATCTGCAATAGAAATTTTGATATATCGCCTTAAAAAAGACGTAGACAAACAATATAATGGCAGTTGTCGATCAAAATGCCGTCGATTTAAACGAAAATATTGAGGAAGATCAAAATGAAAATGTTTCTATAGGCAACAAATGTAACGACGGTCTTCATAAATGTAAAAGTCCTGTAAACTTTCAATGCAAATCAATGTTTTTGTATCAGGTGGAATAAGAAGCGATAATATGCAAGTTGTATACAATACTTTGTTGACGATTTTACCAACATGCATCGATTGTGACATATGTCTTTCGTCTGCAGCTTTTATAGCCAAAAAATCAGTTCGAGATTTGTAGATTACACTTTTGGTGCTCTAATTCTGTTGCGGGCTTTCCTTACAAAATAGTTCCTTTATTCTTATATATACAGGGTGATTTAGGAAGTTCCGGACAAATTTCTCCAGCGTATTCCTTGGCTCATTCCATGAAGAAAAGTCCACTAGGACAATGTGCGAAAATGCAAGTGTGCGAAATGGCAGCGGGTTCAAAATTTTCGGATTGCCGGTCGGAGGGTAGTAGGGTAAAGTTGCTAACTACTGAGCCAATGGTCGGGCTTGTTGGAAAGGCCTTTAAGAGGCCTTTCAGAATCAAAAGTCTTACCGTTCCAAAGTCTTACCGTTACCAAGTTATGACAATTTTACTGAAATGCAAATATGTTTGTTTTTGTTTGTGGAAGCGAAATAACAGCACACATTTATTTGCTTTTGTAAATTAACACGTTTAAGATTTTATTTTATTGAAATTTTCAGAAATGGTCACAACTTTGGAACGGTAAGACCTATGGGTTTCGTTTTGGACATTTTGGAAAGGCTATCCTTCAACAGAAAAAAAAACATAAGTTACCTGCCATCTGGCTGAGCAAATTCAGATTATGTGAATTTTTTTCTCCATTTTTTTCCGAAAGCTCTGTATCTCGGCGATTTGAGTTTTTTCTACCTTTTTTTATTGATTCTGAAAATTTCAATAAAATAGAAACTTAAACGATTCTGAAAGGCCTCTTAAAGACCTTTCCAACAAACCCAAAAATCCGAACACTGGCTCAGAAGTTAACAACTTTACCCTCCGACCGCCAATCCGAAAATTTTGAACCCGCTGCCATTTCGTACCCTTGCTTTTTCGGACATGGTCCTAGTGGACTTTTCTTCCTGAAATGAGCCCATGAATATGCTGGAGAAATTTGTCCGGAACTTCCTTAATCACCCTGTATATTACACATATGTATGCATGTATATTAGGGCGGGTCAAATTGTATGGAACGATTTTTTTCGATGAAGCGTATAGCAAAAACGTAATCTATAGGTGATTTTGAGAAATTTTGCTCAAGAGACCATAGCTCTAAGTCGGATTTGGAGCCCCCCAAAATTTCAAAATAGATATTTTTCCATATATGTGACAGCGCTTAGAGAAAGGGACCTAAGGGTAAAAAAATCAATTTTCACTTTTTTTTTTTTGATGTGGACAACATCTGAGCATCGAATGAGACCGATGCCATGCCCCAAAAGTGTTCCCTCCAAGAGATATGCGCGTGCTATGAAAGTGAAGTCGACGATTCTACGTAGAAGATACGCGTATTTAAATCTTTAAAATGGCTCTCCTGAACAAAACCGGTTTTTACCCTTAGCTCCCTTTCTATTTTGCGCGTCACATATATGGATTTTTTGATGGAATTTTTTTAACGTAGAATACGTTATACGGTAAGGTAGGGGTGTTGATCTGGAGCACAAAATTTTGAGAAAATGTTTGTCAACTTTCTCCCACTTTTACTTAAATATTAAAACATATTTTAGCAATTTTTATATGTTACTCAGTTTTAGTAATATGTTTTGTTTGGAATTACATTAAAAAAATTATATGTCTATATATAAAAGTTTTATGTAGTTAAGGAAATAAATATTTAAGAGCATGATATTTTAGACTTTTTTTGTACATGCCGCTGTTGTTGTTGGTTTGTAAATGCCGCTGTTGTTTTTGTTGTTGTTGTGAAATCAAATGATTTTGGCTTTGCTGTGCTTTGTTTATTTATCGAGCAGCGTGCAAATGTGTGTGTGTGTACATTTCGTTTTGTTGGATCGGTCGGTTATTAGTTCGTTTGGAGGGGAACATAAAATGAAGGGAGGGGAGCGTGGACACTTGTGTGTGCTTGAAAGTTTACAGATCTTTGCTGACGTTTGTTTACTTCTGCGAGCAGCGTGTAAATGTGTGTGTAAGTACATTAATACAAAGGATTGGCGATGTATACGCTCACTATATCAATGGCGTTTTTCCTAAACACATTTCTGTGAATACATTGGGAAGTAGTTGGAAAGCAGCTAATCTATTGTGCTGCCATATCATAAAATGTATTGCTGTAGCTGTACTTCAAATGAAGATCATTTATCAAAAATTATATTTAATTCATATATTTTAATTGCAAAATGACTAACGTATTCTACGTCTGACCTATGCGCCCGTGTTATCTAACACAGGCTTGTATTTTTTTTTGTTATGAAGCGTATAGCTAAAACGTAATCTATAGGTGATTTTGAGAAATTTCCATATACATATATAGAAAAATATCTATGTTGAAATTTAGGGGGGCTCCAAATCTGACTTAAAGCTAAGGTCTCTTGAGCAAAATTTCTCAAAATCACCTATAGATTACGTTTTTGCTATACGCTTCATCAAAAAAAAAAAAACTTAAATTGACTTTTTGTTAATGTGTATGCTTAAAATAATTCCGAAATACCTTTTTATTTTGTTCAATACTTATTTGATTTTTTTTATTTCTTACACTAAACCTGACAAATTTCCTCAAAAAGACCTCTTTGAATTAACAATTAAGCTTAAAGATATACGAGTATTAACATTAAATTAAAGAATGTGTTATATTAAATTTCGCTACTTAACCCACAATAATTTCCCGGTTGAACTTCATACATATTGCTGAAAACAATTATTAACAGTTACCAAAGTCACCATGTCAAGTGAAAAACACATGCATTAGTTTCAAGGGACACAAATTAAATTTCATTGCATGTTTCGTGCTGATTACCGTTAGCATTTAAAGTTTAATGCAAACATTAAAAATGTAGAAACATTAAAATTCCGAAACGTAATGAATTTAAAATACCAGAGGTTATATGCAAACATATGGCTGTTTGTACTAACGACATACAACGTACTCACACGATACTAAAACAATTTGTAACAGACGTTACAGTATGCAAAATTCATACTCCTACCCCCCATTCTTAGGATGGAATTTCAAGAATTATGCGGTGAAATTAATTCAAAAACTGTATTACGAGTTAACGAATTTAGTACTAGTAAATTTAGTTTAAGTAGAGTTTGTGCAAACTATTGGAAGATAATTGTGTAGAAATACGTGTTCTTAATACTGTAGCACAAACAAAAATATGTTCATCATACAAAACCTTACAAATCGGTGGACGTGTGTGTGTGTGTGTGTGTCCTGCCAACAACAGGAACAAGCGATAGTTAACCAGCCAGCGAACCAACGAGCCTGCAGAAGGTCAACAAGATCTGAGTGAATGATACTGGTAAACATAGTTTCATCATCATGTTTCAACACCTGTTGCAATAAGCGACAACAGAGCAGCAAAATGTTGCAACATGCAAATATTGTAGCACCAACACTACATGCTTGATACTGTGCATGTGGCAGGGTTGTGTGTACATGTGTTCGAATATTTATTCCACACAAACATGAAAACTCAGTTATCAGGTTTCGTACAAGCAAAAAAACGTTAGATTATTTAAATTAAGCGCTACATCGCTGTTTTTTTTTTTGCAAACAACATCACAAATCCGATTAAAAGTAACGTGGCATTTTCGAAATTTATCTCTATGAAAAAAGTGAATCTACGAGTATGATTGAATATGAATAGGTTACAAAAAATGAGCAAATAGCAACAGAAAAATGTGAGATGGTGTTCGAAAAAATTTAATTCCGTGTTATTTAATGAACACTAAATAACTTTTGAATATAGCAAAAGCAAATTTCTAATTCGGGCCCTACAATTTACCAGTAGCTTACAATGTTTTTATTTTTAGTCTACATACCAATGGAGATTAATAGAGATTCAAATATATATCGGGTTTTTCAATAAGAGCGCTACAAAAGTTTTTTTTCAAAAAACAAAATCGGGTTTAGATACCAATGAAATTCTTTATTCCTGTGAAAGTACTTTCGATGCCATTATGTATGGAACTCGATTTCTTTTGCATGGCCACCACAGGGCACGCTTGCTAAAGTCCAGACGCTGAACCCAATTTTCGACGGTTTTCAAGCATAAATCGGCCGATACTGCTGCAATTCGTTCGGTATTCGTACGAAGTTCAACAATCGTCGCTGGCTTGTTGGCATAGACCATAGACTTGACGTAGCCCCACAGGAAATAATCTAACGGCGTCAAATCGTACGACCGAGGCGGCCTATCGACTGGGCCATTTCGTGAGATAACACGTTCACCAAACTTGGTTTCCACATGTCCTCCAAGTCCATATTATCCAATTGGGCCAAAAATATTCGGTTATCATTGAAGGGTAGAGATTCGCATTCACTGTAATGTGCCGGTCTTGATCATCACTGAAGAAGTACTGCCCAATGACTCCGCCGGCCCATAAACCGCACCAAACTGTAATTTTTGCGGGATGCAATGATGACTCATGGATTACGTGTGGATTGCTGTCTGACCAATAACGCATATTTTGCTTATTGACGAAGCCATTTAGCCAGAAATGAGCCTCATCGCTGATTGTTGAGGCCTCTTAAAGTTGAGGCCGCTGACTCAAAATTTCGGTAGTAAATTTTAATCATTTCGACTCGTTGTTGGCTTCGTATATCTTTCCACGATGAAATGGCAAACCTTACTGAAGAGAAATGTCGAAAGAGCGGGAAATAATATGGCGTCGTTTGCGTCCCTATCGATGTACTTTTGTAGCGTCTCTGTTGAAAACCCCTTTATATATAAATATTTAATTAATCAGCATTTAAATGTGACCACTTAAACATCGTGAAGTTACCTTTTGATGCCTTTCTATAATAGACCATGAAAATAAGTTATCAACATTTTTGTTTTCTTCGAAATCAAAAAAATAAATAGAAGTAGTCAATATATAATAGAAATCTAGAATATACCCAATTATTAGATCTTCAGTGTTATTATTTCAAAATAATCCTTAAGTCTTTACCTACAATTGGATTTTTACAGAACTCAGAGCAGGTAACATATGTATGTTTGGTATTTTGCATTGTAAAAACTTCCCGCAGTAAGCAAACGAACACATGATCGTGTCCAAAAAGCGATTTGAACTTAATTCTAATATTCTCACTCCAATGTCAATGCAAAACCAGCTTTAAGGATGCGAACATTTTCATTAAGTGTGTTTTTAAAAATTCACCAGCTTGCAGTCGTGTCAGGTAAACATGGTGCTTTCTGACACGGATTGACTCTATAATATTTTCTCTAAGTTCACCTCCGTTGGTTTCATTGGATACACGCTGAAAATTCGGTCTTTTGTGTTATTTGTATGCAAACATAAAATGTGTTTGGAGTTTGTCGCAAATATAATATACTTGTGCCCAAACACATTGTGTTTTCTATTCAATATTACATGTTTAAAACACAATGATTAACATGTTATAATATATGTGTTTGCCACCCAAATATATCTGTGTTTTGATGCAAATACAGCTGTATTTGTTGCGGTTTATGCTCTCTCGGGAGCAAGAGAATAAAAGAGGGACAACGAGATCGTTTATCTTCTAAGTGTGTCTGTATTTTTGCATCATTCTCTCAGTCAGTGATTCATCAATTTTCCTGAATGTGCGTGTAAATTGCAGATGAAGTCAGTCCCAGTGTGCCAAACGGATCTGTTTCGGATCCGTAACGGATCCACTTCTTTGTACTTTCTATCCGTAACGGAATCAGTTACGGATCCGTTTCTCCGCGGGAGAAATTCCTCCAAAAAAACGGATTCGTAAATTTTTGATTGCACTGATTCCTTTTTTAAATTTTTTGCGGATCCGAAACGGGTCCGTAACTGATCCGTAAATTCGTGATTGCACTGATTCCTTTTTTTTAAGTCTATTACGGATCCGGAACGGGTTTGTGCACATTGGGGTATTTCTTATATTGGCTGATGTATTGTGTTTTAGTTTCGTGTATTCAGTCGTCATTGGTTCATTGGACAGAGGATATCAAAAGCGCTTGATCAGTGAAAAATGTATAAACGACGGCTCGGACGGTTAAATGGTTTGTGATGTTGCTTTAGTTTTTTGTTGCGATTTTGAGGAAAGAAACTGGAATGGGCAACAACATGAAACCCTTTGTCTTACCGAGTCTTTACTGACAATAGCGGAACGGCGGACCATTTGTGAAATATAATAAAGAAAGACAAAAGTAATTAATACACGCTTGTCTTGAATGAACTAGATTTGTATATAAGTATGTTGTTTGTGTACCAACGCTTAGTGATAGTCAAGGCATAGCTGAAACCTTCTGAAAACAAAAACTTGAGAAAAAACAAAGAAAGGAGAAGCAAAAGAATAATGAATCATACATATATATTGAAATCAATAAATAATTCGATTCTAAATATTATTATGTTTGGGGGGAAACACAGATAAATTTAAGCGTAAGTATATGCAGGTTTGGGGGAAACACCCATATGTTTCCACGTAAAAGCATAAATTTTTCTCAGTAAACAGGGAACTGTTTATACGTAAATATAAGTGACTTTGGGACTTGGAAACATATGAATGTTTGGAATGTGTTCCAAACATCTACATGTTTCCTGCAGCATATATTTGGGAGAATATGTTAGAGAAGCCGGTATTTTTCAGCGTGTACTAAGCCTAGTTTATAGTCTGCATTCTATTTTCATCATTTGAAAACACAGACACATCTAGACTGAACAAAAAACTGTATTCTTTGTGCTATCAGAGCAAATATCAGATTAATTTTTCCAGCACACCGAATCTGAAGAAGGGTCACATAATATCATGCATACAATTGTTTTGTTTCAGACCTTTAAATATCAAGCAACATTTTTTATTTGTTATACAGGGTGAGGCAAAAGTGATCACCCTATTGAAAAACCCCATAACTTTTGCAAATGGCGCCAAATGTCAATTCGGTTTTGACATTTGTGAAGTAAGCATACGCAGAATACAAATCGACAAGACATGATTCGGTTTACTCCGCAAGAACGAGGAATAATTGTTTCCATTTTTTTGCGTAACAATTCGTCAGTTGTGTTGGCGCAACGTGGATTTCGTCGCTGATTTTCTGGCTGTCCGACAATAACTGGACAAACACTGCGGCGTTTGGCCACTCGCCTTGAAGAGACTGGGACAACACGAGTTCTTTTCAAGACTTGTCGGCCCCTGAGCAGCGGTTCTGTTTGCAATATCACTGCTGTTTCCCAAGATGTCGAAGAGGATCCCGGAACATCGACTAGACGACGTGCCACGCAATTGGGCATTAGCCTGCGGTCGCTACGCAGAATTTTGTTCAAAGATTTGCACATGTTCCCTTACAAAGTGCAGACAGTGCATCAGCTGTTAGCTCCTGACCGCCAAACGAGTATAACCTACGGTCAAGCCATCCTGAAACCCAACGAAGATGTGGACGACTTTTCATCGAAAATTATCATGACCGATGAGGCTCATTTGCATTATGTGAATATACACGCTGAAAAATTTGTCTTTTTTTGTTATTTGCATGCAAATGTAACGTGTTTGTAGCTTGTCGCAAATATAATATACTTGTGTCCAAGTACATTGTGTTTGATATTCAATATTACATGTTTGGGTCATAATGCTTAATAGGTTATAATATACATATGTATTTGTGACCCAAATGTGGTTTTGTTTGTTGAAAACTGCTGAAAACACAACTGCCTATTACATTAAAGAAATAAAAAGTACCAGGTCTTCAGTTCACGAAAACAATGCATACAAGCATGTAGTACATGGTTTCTGCAATATGCGTGTACAAAACAATATTTTCTGGGACACCGAAAATCCGTGTATCACCTACGAAGAACCATTACACCGCTCTATGTTACTGCATGGTGTCGTGTTTACGTTGAAGAAGTCATCGGGCAATTTTTTTTTTTTTTTTGATAACGCCGCTGGCCAACCAACGACTGTGGACAGCGCGCGCTACAGAGCCGAATTTTTTTTCCTCAATTGGATGAATTGGTATTGGAGAGCATGTGGTTCCAACAGAACGGTGCAACGGCGGACACCGCTCGAGCCACAACCGATAATCTGAAGGAAACGTTACCGGGTCGCTTAATCTCTCGTTTTGGTGATTTGCACTGGCCGGCCAGATCAGCTGATTTAACCATTCCAGACTTCTTTTTGTGGGGTTTTTTTTTGAAGTCGTGGGTTTACGTCAACAAGCCTCAGACTCTTGAAGCCCCTAAGGAGATTATTCGCCAAGAATACGAGACGTTCTGGCTAGAGTGTAAAATGCCGACGGCAAAAAAAAATAATTTATAAAAACTACATTTGGTTATAGTATAAATCTGAAATATTAAACTAGTTTGCATATAATTTTTTTTATTTTTACTTAAGTGCTTCTAAAACATCTCATTTTGCAGGCCATCATAATGCCTTTATCCCATATTGCAAATGGGGATTATGGCCGAGAGTTTGAATTCCCCGATCCGACACTATTTTTCGTTAGTAGACGTTAGTGGCCGTCGGTGGTGCAATGGTTAGTGTGCGCGGCTCTTGTACATGAGATCCTGGGTTCGAACCCGGCTCTGGCCACCTACAAATTTTCTTTCGGCGGCGGTCACCTCGCATAGTGACGGCGACACTATCGAGTATCTAGCCATGAAAAAGCTTCTGAAATTACCGTTCGGAATCGGTGTAAAACTGTAGGTCCCAATCAGTGAGTGAAAACTGGAAAGCGCACAGCTCAATGATTGTGAGAAGTTCTCCCCAGTCCCTTCATGGGATGTAATGGGAAACCATTTATTTATTTTTAGACGTTAGTAAGACGAAAAAATTAAATAAAATTTTTCTATAACTCACTCAGTTATCGAGATATCGTGAATTGAGTTTCTAAAATAACGATAACTTTTTTCCAATTTACTCGACCGGAGTAGCACAAATCCACAAAATAAGCCCACAAATCAAATTAAAGTAATCGATAACTTCCTTAGATATCGCGATATCAGCTGTAGAGCTTCATGTGTACAACTTTGAACAATTTTACTGGCTATTTATGTAACAACAAACCAATCAACAAAAATACCAAAAAAGTTTAAATTATTCTAAAATACCAAAAAATTAAAGTTTTCGCGATTTTTTAATTATTTTGGTAATTAATAAAATAAATATGCGGAACATAACCCCTACAACGAAAATGGGGATTATGCCCGTGGGGAGGACGTAATGTTACCGTTGGTGTGTCTTTCATTAGCAAAACGTTTTTGGTCTCAAACTATAAAGTTTTGAAAACCCAATTTCGAACTTTGGATTAAATTCTTTAAAGATACGGTAAACTTCCCGCAGGTCAGTGATCCAATAATCCACATTTCGGTTTATTTTCCCAAAAAACATTTTCCCAAAACAATACAAACTCATTTGCAATATAAATGTCTCGGCGTCACGAACAGACAATTTGTACTTACCTAGTATCAATTAAAAGCCAAATGTAAACATCGAAAACGCTTGCATTAATTTATGGACCACTAAAAGCTTGATTTAAGAAACAAGAATTAACGAACATTTAACGATTGTAACTATAAATTGGAATTGAGCGTCAGACATCGAATGTTACTTTTATATCTCAGATTAATTTCCTGTCAATCAAACACTTTATGAAAACAATTATTATACAGTAAAATACCGTTCAACGCACCCTTGATACAAGTAAAGAAATTAATTCAAAATTCGCTAAAGCACAACGACCAAGAAACACAATTGTTTAACTAAAAATTGACATTTGTGCAAAAAAGATTTTGGATTTGGAATTATTTCTGTCAAGAGATCATAATGTAATTTTCTTAGTAATCTAAAAAAATCAGGCCATTTTTATAAGATCGCTCCTTATGCAACAAGTTATTTCTAAAGAAATCCAAAGTAACAATCTTCGTGAAATTAGCCTGCAGTTTGGCATGCTGTAGCATTACACATTGCATGAAATATATACAGCTTCTCCAAACAGAACAGAACCATACGAACCATGAGTCCAAACAGAACCAGACGACGAAAAAAACGCCTAGCGTCTAAACGAAATGGGAGATAGAGCGTCTGGCGACTTCAACTGAGTTTTTCTCTCTGCATCGTGTATAAATACGGCTCTTTTCTGGAATTTGCTTGAAAGTTTAGAAACATAATATTATTGATATACAGGATTGAAATTGTTTTTACTGCTTTAAACAAATTTTCATTCAGTTTAATTGTATTGTGTTAAAAAATAAATCGTGTTAATAAATAAAATAAATAAAAAATAAAAAAATAAATAAATTTTCTTTAATTTACTTTTGTCCACGCATACTTCAACTTATGTATGTGTTGGTTACTCTTATGGATTTTATGAAAATGTGGCAACTCCATTCTCTCAATTGAGAGATTTCGTGTGAGAAATTAGAAAAGATTCTATTCTAGCGGCGAGTCGTCAGCCGCACCTTCACGACTTTTCCCTGCCATAAAGAACCTATGTAAAAAAAACGTCGTCGTCTGTAGCGTGTGTGATTATGTTTGGACTCTATAGAGGGCACTCGCTCTAACGTCATCCTAAGTTGTCAGAGCATCCTCCCGTCAAGGTTAGATTAGGTGTTTGTAGCAATCGATCAACGACTCACTTAAACTTTTTAGTTCATTATGGTTCCACGGTCTACCGAGATAGAGCTCTAGCACCAAAATACATCCATTCAGTTTGTCTCCAACAATCTCAAAGCTCTAGACGTATTCAGTTCTCCAAGGTCCCTAAATAGTAAACATCTGCATGAGCTCATTCGTACAGTGAATCAACAGCTGCATTCCTGAATATTTCCTGTTCCTCAGAGTGCAATAACACCTACATACATATGAATGAATGCGAATGCTTGCAGCCACAGAAGTCGTGTTGGACTTCGATGTGCTTCGTCTGCTGAATATTATATTCATTCGTCCCACTAAACGATCAAACTCGAACTCACTATATTCAAAAACAGAGAGACCAAAAAGACCAGACCTACTAGCAATAATACCAATGAGTGAGTGAGAAAACACAATGATGTAAAACACAACTTCAGTGGCTGCATTCATCAATACAAAAAATATTCATTAATGCGGCTGTCCATTCATTGTACGAATGTCTAGTTCGAACAGTGTTTAGGTACGAAAGATAATGATTCTGCATTAAATATAAATTTAGTTTTATTGATTTCGGTTTTTTTTTTTGTTTAAACTTAATTAACTTATTTATGAATAGAAGATTTATTTGGTTTTATGTCATATACACTTTTGTTGTATAGAGGCATTTCTGTTATAAGAAAATTACAAAGAATATATTTTTTGGAAAAAGTTTGGAAAAGTAAAAATAATCGTTACATTTAAATAAAAAAAAAATATTTTAGGCAGTACTTTAAGCTATTCAAGTCATCTTGGCACTAACTCACTGCTTCTCAATGAAGCTGAAGTGAATGAATAGGAGGCATTACTGTTTGTGGGTGTCTCAAGGAGTGCTTTTTTGCATTCATGCAGATATTAACTGAGTAGTTAGGAGGGCATCCTGACTGCTAGTGCTGGGCACGTGCAGAGAATATTTTTAGTAAATAGTTCCTCTTCGCCATCGTTATAACTTTCACAGAAGTCATTGGCGCACATCTTTAGACACGCCACATGTCTACCAACCAGCAGTGATACGTTGGGCATGGCTAGAATGTTCACAGCTCTCCTGCTGTCCACTATCGGCCAAATTTGCCTTGGGCGTACATAATCTGTACCTTTCGTCCACCTCTCGTACATCATTATATAGAAGCTTTCCTTCAAGATATGATTACAAGTCGCTAGGGACATGCCAATACGTTCGAATTCCTGTGGAACCCGTAAGGTGGTCGCTGGTCTGCCCACCTCATTCGCTCTGCAGTTCCCGGAACGTTCCCGTGCCCTGACATGTACATACGGTGAGTATCGTATTGCTGCCGCATATCGTTTAGAGAACTGCGGCAGTCGTGTGCAGATGTTGATTCCATGGACTTGATGGCCGCTTGATTGTCAAACTGGACATTGACCCCAATTACTGCTGGCCACTTTCATAATTGGATAATATGGGGTCAAATTATATAACGAGACAATAGTGTGTCCCATAAAATGGCGGTTAAAGCATTCAAACGACGTGTATGCAACAGTAGTTTACTGGAAAATTTAGACAAATAATGTTAAAACGCATCTTGTCAGACCAAACCAAATCATTTATTAAAGGCGTCAGCAATGTATTTATTTAATTTTATTTTTGTTTTTGCAATATATGTAGGTTCCCAAATGTACTTAAGATATTTGTTACGGGCGAAAAGTATAAAACAAAATTCCGCAGAATACCTCTGTTGAAGCCTCGAAAGTGCGTAATTTCCATACATAAAGTACAGGCAAGAATCAGAAGCATTGCTTGACCAGTATGCCCATATCATTCAAAGGAAAAAATTCTGTTTACCGATAAAAAAAAAAATTTCTTGTGAAGGAGTCGCTCTAAAAACGAAATGTTGGAGTCACTGCTCAGAAAGGTGGGGCGTTTTGTAAGGAGCAAACATTTTGCAGTCTGGCTCAGCAAAAACTATAAAGCGTGTATCGTGTCGAAAATTCTTGCCGGAGAGTGCAATACCAAAAATGCGAAATATAGTGTAGCTTAACACGCACAAAATAATCTAGCCTGGTTGTATTAAAATATTTTATTGGGCCGTTGATATTAAAGTCGATGTTAGATTAGTGTTATCATATCATATCATAAAATTTCAAAACTATATCCCCTATTTTTGAATGAACCAGTTAAAATAATGCCCTATATACACGCTAAAAGTTTTTATTGTTTGTGGTTTGGGTGCAAATATAGCCTGTCGCAAATATGCCCAAACACATTATGGTTGCTATTCAACATGACATGTTTGGGGCACAATGATTAATAGGTTATAATATTTGTATTTGTAACCAAAATGCGGATTTGTATGCTGAAAACTGTTGAAAATAAAAACGTTACACACGATTATCCATAACGCAAGGACCATTCAAGAGTGGCTAAAAGATAATTTTCCTAACTTTATTTTAACGGATCCTTAGACCTTTAGACTATAATTTATAGTCCGCTTTAGAGGGCCAAGGTGTGAACAAATCGTCGCGGAAATTTTGAATCACTTAAGCGTGCACTTATCATCCGCAGTGGACAATTTCCTTAGGAATGTGGTGAGTATGTCGCTCATTTTAAAAATCTTTTTTTTAATGTTCTAAAATATTTAATAAACCAAAATACAAAAAAAAAATTTTAAAAATCTTTTGTTTAGATTTTATCAAGAAAAAAAAACCGTGTATTATGATTGACGCGAATTATGATATAATTGTATTTCATAAATAAATTGTGTTTGATGAGAATTGTAATATAAACCGTTATACAAATATTAATTTATCTTTTCAAATTTCGTTTATTTGAAATGTATTTAGTTATAAGGGTGTTCAAAATTCACTTTAATCATTTTAATTTTAATAAAAAAGATTTTTTTTGAGATATTAAAAATTTTTATATTTTAGTTTATTACAAATAGGTTCCGGTAAATTATAAAAAATTATGTCCCTCAAGTGACCCCCCTTACTGCCACGGCTGGCTCCCAGTCTTTTACCAAAATTCTCAATCAAGTTTTCCAATAAACTGTTGTGAATGGTTGATATCAGCTCGACAAAGTTATTTTTAAGCTCTTGAACTGTTGTGGGATGATTGCTGTACAGTTGTGATTTCAAAAAACCCCACAAAAAAAAATCATTGAGTGTTCGAACTCACGGGCGATGCGTTAACACCTTTTTGCTACACGGTACCTGTTCGATTTCTAGTAAATATTACATTGGAAAATAAAACAAGAATAGTTTTTGTGCTGAAGGCTCTTTTGCTATTGAAAAAAAAATAAATGGTTTCCCATTACATCCCATGAAGAACCCGGGGAGAACTTCTCACAATCAGCGAGCTGTGCGCTTTCCAGTTTTCACTCACTGATTGGGACCTACAGTTTTACACCGATTTCGAACGGTATTTTGAGAAGCTTTTTCATGGCAATATACTCGATAGTGTCGCAGAGCGAGGTGAACGCCGCCGAAAGAAATTTTTTTGAAGGTGGTCAGAGCAGGGTTCGAACCCAGGATCTCATGTACAAGAGCCGCGCCCACTAACCATTGCACCACCGATGGTCACTTTTTTTTAATACATCTGCTTTAACATTAGATGTAATATTGTTAAAATAAATAAAGCAATATTTAGCTCACTGAAATAATTGTTTTTGTTTTGTCATAAACAGAGCGACGACAACAAGTATTGAAAAAGTATAGAGAACTAATTGCGCTCTTTTTCCGCTCTCATGTAGAGAGTATGAGTAAAAAAGCATAAACGAGTCTTAATCTCTTTATAGAGTATTTCAATATAAATGCACCATGTCGACAATGTTATTACATAAACCAATACAAAAAGCACAAATGTTTCAAAAGGCATCAATGTTTCTATTCTACCTAAGTACAAGTATACTATTCAATGCTCTTTGGCGACGACGACCTGCATGTCTCTTCGTGTCGCTAGATCACAATCATCATACTTATTTTCTGGCAAAGACTATTGTTGTACAATAAACACGTATCTGATGCTATCACTATGCGTTGTTAGCATGTGTTCACTTTTAAAGGTCGCCCTACCCGTGCATATAGATGTTAACACATCAAAAAGTCTAAAGGTGTCAAATCGCTCCTCCTTTGTGGCCAATTCACTCCTCCTCTACAACCATTGTTTCTGTTGCTGTGTTCCAAGTGGCACCATCCTGTTGAAACCACATATTCTCTACGTCAAAGTCCTCAATATTCCGCCACAAAAAGCTGCGGATCATCTCCCTGTAGAAATTTCCATTGACCGTAACCGCATTTCCATTTTCGTTTTCAAAAAAATATGGTCCGATGACTCCTCCTGACCACAAACCACATCAAACCATACCTCTTTTTGGGGTAATGGTTGGTCTAAAATAACTCTTCGATTCTCTTCACCATAAATGCGGCAATTCTGGTTGTTGACGTTGCCATTGCGCTGGAAATGGGTTCCGTCGCTGAAGATTACCGTATTACATATAAATTTCCTAATTACATCTTGAAAACATGCCATTTTCACAAAATGTTTTAATAACAAAAACACGTTGTTCATTTGTGTAACTTTCCATATTAACCGGCCTAACTATTAACTAATGTATGTATGTAGAAACTGAAAATAAAAACTTTGAATAAAATTCAAGTTACGAAAAAATTACATGAGGTGTCAGTGGACACCCGGTTGGAACGAAGTTCATTATTTACTAGTTAGCTCCAACACGCCTAAGGAGCTACTTTTTATAAAACGATAAACTTTTTGAAAAAAATTTATTTTTTATAGAATGTATTTTTTTCTTAAAAAAAGTATATTTTTAGGTTCTTTTTGTAAGAATATGTATTATAAGTAGTTTCCCGAAAAGGTTTTTGTTTGTGGAGAGGTACTTCTTTTACTAAAAGCTAATGTTTTTTAAGAAAAGGTACTATTTTTAAGAAGAAGTACTTTCTGTAAGAAAAAGCCATAAGAGTATGATTTTTTTTTTACAAAGAACGACTTGTTTAAGAGCAGGTACTTTTTAAAGAAGTGGTACACTTCTTATGAAAAGTTATTTTTTTTAAGAAAATGTACGTATTTTCAGAATGGCAACTTATATCAAGAAAAGAAAAGGTATTATTTTATTTTAAAGAAAGGAAATTTTTGTAAGAAAATACATTTTTTTTAAGAGAAGGTATTTTTTTTGAAGAAAAGGTTTTTTTTTAAGAAATGGGAGTTGTTTTACAATTGGTCCTTTTGTCACGAATACACCCAGCGAAATAATAATAAAGGCAATATATTTTTTCTCGGAACTCTCAATGCACTGCGTTGTTGGTGTAGATTTGTTAAGCATTAATGAGTCATTAGGTATATTATGTCAGAGAATGTAACCATTCGACTCTTTTACAAGTTAAATGAAAAGTGATGTTGTTTTTTTTCTGTTTCTGGTGCGAAATATATATAAAGGCAACATGGAAAAGAACCCGCATTCGAACAGTAATAAATAGGAATTTAATCGGAAGTGAGTTTTCTTTGGTTGTTATTTTATTGTTTTTAAATTAAAGTAGGTCAAATTAAAGTAAATTATATAGAATACCTGGTGGAAAGTTCCGAAGTAAAACAGAAAAGGGAAAAATTTTGGAATATCATGATGAAGGGCTGTCCAATCGGGAAATTTCCAGGCGATTGAAAAGATCCAGCTGTGTCATTGACAATTTTATAAAATAGGGTGGCCAAGATGGAAAAACAAAACGACCAGGAAGGATACCACTGAGCAGTGGCAGCACCAAAAGAGAGATCAAAAGGGTTGCTGTTAAAGAAACCTTTGGCGATAAGGAAATTATTGCTGAATTGAGCTTGGGAGCAGGGTTGCGTCGTGTTCAACAAATAATGAAATGCGACTTGAAACTGTCAAATGGGAAAAAGTATGCAAAACTTGGTCTCATGCTAAGACACGATTTTTCCAGATTTAAATTCGCTGAAATATACAGATTTTTGGATGAGCAGTAATATTTTCCGATGAAAAAAGTTGAATTAGGCTAGACCTGATGGCTCCGACAAATATTGGCGTTCCAGAGATTTTTCCAAAATTATGCGTCAGCGGCGAAATTTTGGCGGTGGCTCCCTTATGGTTTGGGCAGGTATGAATAATGGAGGAACCACTCCAACATGTTTCGTTTCCACAAAAATGGGCTCCGAGTATTATATTCAACTATTGGATGTCGTCTGAGTTAAGTCTGGAGAGGAAATTTGTGTCCCAGAATTTATCATCCAGCAGGACAACGCAGCAGTTCATCGGTCTAAGAAAACTCCAAAGCTTTTGGAGTCCAGAAATAATACCAACTCTTGACTGGCGTGCACTTAGTTAGACCTCTATCGGATCGAGAATGTATGGTTTATTTTATCTACACAAGTTTACCACCAAGGACGACACTTGAAAATGTCAAGGATCGAAGAGTAGCAATACAAGAAATTGGAAGATAACTGATCCTGTGCATATTCATTCGTTGATAAACTCAATGCCTAGATGCTTAGTAGACGTTATCAGCGATAATGCAGATCATACGTCTTACAAAACTTTTTAGAATATTTAAATAAATCTTGTGCCTTTATAAACATTTCGCACTAGTAATTAGTTTATTTCTGTTGGTTCACCTTGAAGAAGTCATAGTCAGAGTATTTTTGCTGAAAAGTATTTTATTTTGAAAGGACTAACACAATATAAATTAAAAACTTGAAAATTCCTCACAACATTTGGAAAAAACAAAAAATAGTGTTGACTTTATATTTATTTCGCGGAGTGTAGGTGCTTTTTAAGAGTAGCTAATATAACGTATTTGTACTTTTTCCCTAATATAGTATACTTGTGCCCAAACACATTGTGTTTGCTACTAAATATCCTGTTATCTTATGTTGGGTAATTTTTGTTCAAGAAAGGTTATTTTGTTTCACAAACAAGGTACTCTTTACAGAAAAGGTATTTTTTTAAGAAAAGGCACTTTTTTGTAAGAAAATTTACTTTTTTAAGCAAAGGTAGTTCTGTAAGATAAGGGTTTTTTTTAAAGAAAAGGTACTTTGTTTAAGAATATGAATTGGTATTTTTGATGAGAAAATTTAGTTTTTTTATGAAAAGGCACTAATTTAAGAAAATGTACTATTTTAAATTTCTTTCACTTTGGCTTTTCTAAATTTACTTTTAATTGGGTTCAAAACTACAATATATACTAAATATTGGTTACAGGCTCCACCTAGAAAACTTTCCCCTAAACAAAAATTACCCAACATAAGATAACAGAATATTTAGTAGCAAACACAATGTGTTTGGGCACAAGTATACTATATTAGGGAAAAAGTACAAATACGTTATATTTGAATTTACACAACATAAAATACAGATTTTTCAGCGTGTAGAAAAAATAGATCGATAACACTGTGATAGTTTTTGACCCGAAAAAAAATGAACTTTGATGAATCCTTTTCGAACTATTAGGGTGGAGTCCCCTGAGTGCGAAAGTACATTTGGAAGTGTCAGATTGGCTCCAGTTTTTGAGAAATCGGTATATATGGATATAACTAAGTCTGCGCTATTTAAACAAATTTTACCGGCCATAGGCCAATTTTTTTTTTGGCCTAAAAGGGCTTAAAAAGCTTATTAAAATAGAAAACACAAATGTTTGCGCTCGGTCCAACTTCTTGAGATATGGGCCTTTAAAGCTTGAGTATATAATTGGCCGTATCTCACATATTAATGGTCCGACCTGGTTCCGGTGAATATCATTACAAAGACGACTAAACACTCTTTAAATCTGTATATAAATATATTACATTTTATTAACCCATTGGGGACAAGTTTAAAAAATACGATTTTTTAACCTCACTTTTTTGCTAAAAATCTGATTTTCTCAAAAAACAGCCCTAGTAAACCTATTTTCTACCTAGACCCAGGTTGTACGCAACACTTCAGGCTTTGTTTTAAGGTATAACACTTCGCATTAACCCTTTTAAGACCGGAGATATTTATGTTCAAAATTTGACATACAAAAGATACAAAGATATTTTATTAAAGTTGATTAATTATAATTAATTAACTTAAAAAAAAAAACGAAAAAAATATATAAAAGTCCAATATTTTGATTTTGAAGATAACTTGAGGCCTATGCGAGGAAAATAAAAAAAATTTTGGAAAAAAGTAAAAAAAACTTTAATTTTTTCTTGTATTTCAAATTTTGAACATAAATATCTCCGGTCATAGAAGGGCTAATGCGAAGTGTTATACCTTAAAACAAAGCCTGAAGTGTTGCGTATAACCTGAGTCTAGGCAGAAAATAGGTTTACTAGGGCTGTTTTTTGAGAAAATCAGATTTTTAGCAAAAAAGTGAGGTTAAAAAATGGTTTTTTTTAAATTTGTCCCGAAGGGGTTAATAAAATGTAATATATTTATATGCAGATTTAAAGAGTTTTTAGTCGTCTTTGTAATGATATTCACCGGAACCAGATTGGACCATAAATATGTGAGATATGGCCAATTATATACTCAAGCTTTAAAGGCCCATATCTCAAGAAGTTGAACCGAGCGCAAACATTTGTTTTTTCTATTTTAATAAGCTTTTTAAGCCCTTTTAGGTCAAAAAAAAATTGGCCTATGGCCGGTAAAATTTGTTTAAATAGCGCAGACTTAGCTATATCCATATATACCGATTTCTCAAAAACTGGAGCCAATCTGACACTTCCAAATGTACTTTCGCACTCAGGGGACTACCCCCTAATAGTTCGAAAAGGATTCATCGAAGTTCATTTTTTCTTAAAATGTCATTTCGATGGGAAATATTAATTTTCATATTCTTCCTTTAACCTGCTGATTTTAGCAATTCGTTTGAGTGCTATTACTGGGATTTTTTTCGTACCGACGGGTAAACATACTATACAAAAATACAAATTTTCTTAACATTTGTGTTAACGGTCCCTATGACAATAGCAATCATTGGGGATGCTAAATCTAATGTTTATTTTGAATAATAATTGTATTATCTGTAATATTTACCTGTAAACATGTTGAATGAATTGTTTGAAATGTTCGCACGCAATTCATTAATTGCTGCCTTGGGTCCCCGTGTTGGGCATCAGATAATAACAGTACAAACAATTCGAATTATTTCTTTCGACGAGCACAGCATAAAATGTAATCAACAAATTCTTTACAACGTTTAACAGCCTATCCCTTGTATCCCCAAATGGTATCAAAAAACCAAATAAATTAAATGGTATTTATAGCCTACAAAACAATAATTACAACAATTTTATGCGTTATTTTCTCCCGTAGACCCCACCACATGTTTCAACCTTAACCCCATTCATTGCCAGTCAACAGACAGAAAGGTATAGGCTGGACTACGCACAAATATAAAAATTTACAGGTATTCATACATACACCGGCTTACATTGAGGTGCTTTCTAATTTATGTATTTAAAATACTTGAGACATTTTTCCCATGTTTGTAAATACAAAGTTAAATAATAACCAAGATGAAAGCATAGAACTAAGTACTTAAAAAGCGTCCCGAAAAAAATTTTATCGCCAATATTTGAATTACAAAAGGAGGCCCGAAAGGCTTACAAATCGTTTGAAACTCACAAAATCGTAAAGTCACCCTATTACACATTAACTATCCACAAATGCTTGCCATTAGTGTAAACTAAACAATAGGTACAATTTATTACACGACACCTAAACAAGTTATCGCAAAACAGGGGAGAAATTGATATTAGCAAACCCTAAAATTGCCATAAAACATAACAAAAGTTATTTATACAGTGAACACAAAAAGTATAGCACCCACGGGTGGTAATTTATTTATTGACATTAGCAACTTCTCGATGCAAAATGTATGTCTTTGAATATGAATGCGTATTTTCCAATGTCATGTTTATCAGTTTAATTTAAGTAGAATTAAAGTTTGAATTTTTCCAAAATAAATTAAAACTTTTTGGCACTCACTTCATATTTTTCCTGATCACTGTATTAGTATTTAGTATTGCTACCGTGAGCGACAATACTTTAATCAATGAACCTGATCATGACACTGATAATGGTAATACTAAATATATATAACATTTTATTCCGCTTAATGGTTTTCGTTTAAGGTTTTGTCAACTGCCATTCTATTGTTTCACAACTGCCATTAAGGGGGGGAAATCGTCGTTTTGGCATGCGTAAATTGTGAAATATTTATTGTGTTCAATTGTTTGATTGCTGGGAGGGAATCAAAAGAGCAGCAGTTAGCATTAGGGTGATTTAAACTGCTTTTGACACGTCATGCTCATAAAGATGCCCATAAATAAAATATTTCATAAATACTAAGGTGAATCGAAAATAACAAAAAGTAGCTAATACGAGTTTTGGAAAACAACAAAAGATGCTCAATGGTTTCAATGGCTACACAATAATATGCATACAATGTTACCGTAAAAAACAACTTCTTCCGCTCCCGCAATAGACGGAATACTGAAAAGACCGGCACCAGCAACATGTTGCGGGAAACTCGGATATGTTCGCAAACATTGATTTCATTCATTGAACATCTGCTGCTATTTGTTCTTGTGTAATCTGTCAGGTTTTTATTTTCAGCAGTTTTCATCAACAAAAGCCATATTTGTGTCACAAACATTTATATTATAAAATATTAGTCATTGCGTTTCCAACATGTAATATTGAATAGCAAACACTAAGTGTTTGGACACAAGTATACTACATTTCCGAAAGGGCAACAAACACGCAATATTTGCGTCCCAATAACAACAAAAACGAAAATATTTTTCAGCATAATATATTTCAGCAATATTTTTCATTCGTAGAATTTCAGTGCGAATATGGATAGATGGCTTCTGGGAAGAAAATAAAAATCAGTGCTGGCTTACATGATCAGAAGATTTATTAATAAATTAATAATTATAAAGAATTTATTCAAAAACAACTACGAGATAATTCGTCAGACGTTTTAAAAACAAATAAATTTTCTATGCTTCATGATGATAACTACGTACTACAATTAGAGTTTTTAATAGAATAATATGATTGAATGATATTGGCTTTTTAGACCGGAGTTCTGAAAATTGCCGTGGCTGTCAACGTGTTAACATACTTCATATCCAATATAGATTTTTAGGAAAATAATCACTCATTATCCGGGGCAGTTGGATACCTACGAGATTTTTTTAATAAAATATATTTTTCTCAACATAGTCTCCAAATAATAGTGTAATAAATAATTCATTCCAAATAATACGTTTTTCTCAAGGTCCTCAAAATACACACTGAAAAACTACGGCCCAATTCATTTTGCAGCAGTGTTTGGAACATACAAATATACATATACAATACGTGCAAGCATTGTTTTCATGAATTGAAGATCTGCTGCTTGTTTGTTTCTTCGTGGTCTGTAGCATTTTGGTTTTCAGCAGTTTTCACAGAACAGAGCCATATTTGGGTCACAAGCTTCAAACATGTTATATTTGCATCCAAACAACAAAAGGACGACAGGAGTGGTTTTGTTTGTTGAAAACCGCTGACCGTGACATACAACAAAGAAACAAACCAACAGCAGATCTTCAATTCATGAAAACAATTCTTGCAAACATATACATGCTTCCTGCAATTTGAGGCTGGTCTGTTTCTTTCAGCTTGTAGAAATGAATTTTGCTTAGATTTTGTAGACATTATTACCAAAGAAGTACGATTATTAAAATCAGCATAGGCTAACATCTCTATGGCCATGATAACAGTTTGCACATCGCCATTAGGGAGGCAGTTGGTGTCTAAGTACATCGAAATGATTGACGTAGCGTGTTGAATAAGGGCTTAAATTGTGAACCTCCAATGACAAGCCCATCCCAAATATAACTCGAAAGATCATTAAGCCACAACTAGACTGATAGACAAAGGCAAGTACCACGACTGCAATTAGACACCGTCTTAAAAGTATTTTGATCTAATCTGAGCAAATGTACAGTTTCATCCCAGCACCGAAAATGGTTTCAACACTGCACTGAAAATGTTTCACTGCAGCGACGAATAAGTTTCAGCTGTGATGAGCATGTTTCACTGCTGCGACCTAATCACCACAATGTGTCATTGCTCGACGGAAGTGTAATTCGATTTATTAGCAGAATCAATCCCGTCCATTAATGCCAGAATAAAATGTAACTCATGTGCCTGCGTCGACCAGCACGGTAGAAGCACATCCTCTCACACTAAATTTTCTGGACAATTTCGAATCATATGTGGACTGTCTGCATAATATTGCGCTTTAACGTCACCCAATACCAAAATATCCAAACGTGTGGCAATTCGCTTCAACCCGAAGGCAAACAAATAATTAAATAATTTCCCCATACATTACCACTGTGAGTGGGTAAAGTATCGATTATTTGATAGGATGGCACTTCGCGCCATTCTGCGAAAACAAGTTCAAGGTCATGTCCTTAATTATCTGTAACCAAAAAGTCGGCTAGCTTGATGAAC
This sequence comes from Phaonia tiefii, assembly GCA_963931995.1. Taxonomy (NCBI): domain Eukaryota; kingdom Metazoa; phylum Arthropoda; class Insecta; order Diptera; family Muscidae; genus Phaonia; species Phaonia tiefii. Next base: position 93,037,804 of record OZ008367.1, read on the forward strand.
TCTCGCCGCTGACCAAAATTGTGGTCTCGTCATCCTATGCAAAGGAAAAAGTCCAGTGATGCAGCAGTTACAAAACTGGTCTGGGCGCAATAAACAAACATGGGACCTTCTTCTCTTAACCACAAACATTGAGGTCTCACGAACTTTCTGGTTGAATTTGCGTCTGGTGCCGTTTGCTGTCCGCTTTATATATGGTTCTTACTTTTCTATTTCTTTGAAATATTAAAAATTGTTAATTATATTTTCATGGTGGCAATAGCATTTGCTTAATACTTTTGCTCTGGTATTTCAACAATTGCCCCAAAAAGTTATAAATGCATTTAGCAGAGTGAAATCAATTTTTTTTAACCCAATTGTACAATTTGTTTTTGTAAACATCAAAACGGGTTGGAAAATAGATTAAAAACCAACTCAAATGCCTAAAGTCCAATTAAGCTTCAGCCATTAAACGGGCATTGCAAACAGTCAAAATGAAAAATTTGTCTTATTTTTTTTGACATTTAATTTTTATATGTATCAACCATTATAACCACAATATCCAGTTAACTTCTAACAACCATTAATTTTGAGTTTTAACCATAATCAACTGAATGCATAATTATTTATTATGAATTCAGGGTGAATTATCACAACCAGTTCAAACTGTCAATCAACTATTTACAAATTTATTAAAATGGCCACAGACGATGGAATATGGTATCTAAGACACATTTTAGTACCATATAGATTGAGAAGGAGGATCCGAAACTTTGGCGCTTCATATTAGGCCAATTTTCTAGGCATACACTAAAGTCGTTTGATGTTTTTTTAACTGGCCGGAAAAGTAGTGGTAGAGAAAACAGTTTTTGTAATAACGGGTGTTCTTTTTAGCTGAATGATAACTTAAAATGATAATACAAGACATTGCGGAGTGAAATTGTTTCTCTTGTAATCTGGTACATAATTTCACGCCATTTATTTTCTAAGTATGATTTCCGGCAATGGCCCATTCGATCAGTCCAATTTTGTACAACTTTTTCCAATAAATCTGGCCGTGTGGCATCAATGCTAGCTTGAATATTGGCTCCCAATGATTCAAGAGTTGGAAATTTGTCGGCATGAACCACAAAAAGTAATCCATAGGCGTTAAATCGCACGAATGAGGGGGCAACTTCTGAAAATAAATTTGTCACCAAATTGAGTTTGCAATAAATCGATTGCCAGTTGCGCCGTCTTGTCGTAACCAAATGTCGGTAAGTTTTAGGTGATTAATTTCTGGAAACAAAAATGCAGTAAGCATGGCTCGATAGCGATCGTCATTCACCGCAACGACATCTCCTTGCTCATTTCGAAAGAAATAAAGACCTATGTTGCCGTCAGCGTGTTAACCGTACCAAACAGTGAATTTTAATGGATATTATGGTGTTTCACTAACGGCGTGAGGATTGTCTTCGGTCCAAACGATCAATAACTGCACGAATTGCTTGCTCACTAGGCCGATTATGATGATCGCAAAATGAACGAAGTGCTATTTAAACTTCGCGAACAGATTTATGTGTTTCAAAGTAATTTCCACAATTTGGAACCTTTCATGCAGCTTTAAACATCACTCAACAGAAATGTCACTACAGTTTGACATTCTCAGTTGTGAAATAATATCGATATCGATAGTTTTCATGCTGCTAAAAAAAAACACCCGTTACATGCACGCGTTTTAATCTTCTTGTCTCTCTCGGAAAAAATGGCAGTAAAAATATTGAATAACGGGCCTAATAATGGGCTGCCCTCCTGTAAGGACGAGAATGGGAATCTGGTGACTGAAAAGCAGTGTGTGCTCAAAATGTGGAGGGACCACTTTTTAACACTACTCCACTCAGATTCTTCCACTGAATATCAGGAGGTAATAATAGTGTAGATTATACCCCCCTACCTAAACGAGATTAGACCGACGATCTCCAGGCTTAGGAATAATAAAGCCGTTGGTGTGGCTGGGCTACCCGCTGAATTAGAGGTTGGCACAACCTCATTAGAGTTTGACACAACCTCATTATAGGTTGACACAACTTCATTAGAGGTTGACACAACATCATTAAAGGTTGACACAACCTAATTGGAGGTTGACACAACCTCATTAGAGGTTGACACAACCTCATTAAAGGTTGTCACACCCGAATTAGAGGTTGGCGCAACCTCATTTGAGGTTGTCACAGCCAAATTAGGGGTTGTCACAGCCGAATTAGAGGTTGTTACAACCGAATTTAAATACTGTCATAAATGAATTATTAAATTTTTTTTTTCTTATTAAGTGTTTTTATAAATGAATTAAAAAGCGAGAAAATAAAGTCATATATATGGGGTAATCTATATAAGTACAATAACACATTTAATTTACATGCCTCTTCCAACCTTTATTGAAGTCCCGGCCATCATGGGACACCGCACTAATTCTGACGTTTTGTATCGGTTGCTCTAGGTCCAAAGCCATTTTGTATCCAGACTACCGCATATATATAGCTGCTGTTGATACCTGCTTAAATAACATTTGCAAAATAAGACGGGTTAATACAAAATATATTTTACTTACCTTTTCAAAATAATATTTGATTATAAAATTTTAAACGTCAGAATGAAATGAATTGAAAATGAATTCGGTTGTACCTACAGAATTCACGAGAAATCCGATTACAGCAACCGAATTGACTCCAAATTCGGTCGTTGCAACCGAATAATGCTAGATTCGGTTATTGCGACCGAATTGAACCAACTTACATAGTTACAACCGAATTGATGTCAAATTCTGTTACTACAACCGAATTGAGGTTGGTTAAGACCAGATTCGGTTACCCCAACCGCATTAGGTACCAATTTCGGTTGTTGCATCCGACTTAATTTGAAATTCGGTTGTTTCAACTGAAATTTTAAAAAATTTTGTTGACTGAGCGAATATAATTATGAAACGAGGTTTATGAAACCGAATCAATTATGAAACGAGGTTGCTTCAACCGAATTTCGGTTGTGGGGACTAAATTCGATCGAAACAACCTCAATCCGGTTGTGGCAACCTCAATTCGGTGGTAACAGCCGAATTTACGGTTGCTACGACCTCTTTCCAAACAATTAGTTCTCTGAGTGTACGAAGCTATGTCTAAACTTGGGATTCCGGCAAAACTGAGCCGCCTCTGTAGAATGAAGCTGAACCATTTTGTACCAAGGGAGGACTAAGACAAGGCGGCACACTTCGTGCCATCTCTTCAACATCTTAATGGAGATAATAACTAGACCATTAGCACGAAAATCCATATGCTGCTGGCGTATGCTGACGACATAGAGATCATTGGGCGAAATTTGCGAGAGGTTACTGCAGTATTTTCAAGAATCGAAAAGGAATCAGCGAAGGTGGGTCTTGGTGTTAATGAGAGTAAGACAAAATTTTTGATATCAACGACTAGAGAAACTTCTCGACTTGGTCCGCACTTGAACGTTGACAACAGATTTAATTTTTAAGTGGTAGATGAATTTATCTACCTTGGACCCACCGTGAACAAGGACAACAACGTCAGCCTGGAGATAGATAGGAGAATTGTGCTTACAAATAGATGTTATTATGGGCTAAGCAAGCAGTTTAGGAACAAAGGCCTCTCTCGACGGACAAATCGCTCATTTGCCGGAATGTTGTATTAACTCAAAATTCTTCATTTTTGGACTAAGTACTATAAAATATTCTCCTGACCGAGTTCTTTCAGATGGATTAATTCCTATATCTAAATCTGTGTTAAATTCGTTAAGAGAGCATTTGGAAGTTAGCATTTTGTGTACATTCATATACAAAATAAAACTTTCAAAGTCGATTTACTCGAAACTATGTTTTTTGAGTTAATACAACATTCCGGCAAATAAGCGAAATGTCCAGCTATATCAGACTCTCATTTTACCTGTCTTGACATATGGCTCCGAAATTTGGGTCATATCGCAAGTGGATGAAAAACACCTGGGAGTATTCGAGAGAAAAATTCTCCATAAAATATATGGTCCTGTTAGGGAAAACGGCGAGTACCGATGTCGCCGGAGCCAAGAGCTATATAATTTATGTATTTATATTCTGACGTGGACATAGCTAGGCGAATCAAATTAGGCCAGTTACGGTGGCTAGGCCAGGTTATCAGAATGGATGAAGATGAACCAGCGTGAAAGGTTTGCGAAAACATACCCGATGGAAGCAGGAAAAGAGGACGACCAAGACTCCGCTGGAAATACCAGGCAGAAGAATCCCTCCGTATCCTTCGTGTTACCAACTGGCGAGAAAAGTTGAAGGATATAGCCAGTTGGAAGAATATTGAAATTAATTTGTTTAATTAATATGTGTAAGACGTCTGACCTCATAAGTTTGTAAAATAGTCAATAAAAGTAACTAAAAAGTCTCATACTGTCATCAAGAAGTGCTATGGCCAATGGATTAACATGGTCGCTCAATATTTCTACAAAGTTTTCACTGTATTTACTAATTTCTTGCCTTCGTATGATATAGCAAGTACCTGTCTTATGTGTTTGTTTGTTATAAACCAAAGATCTTTGGATCTTTGTCTAAGGGTTTTTGATTGGTATCTGTCGGTAATGTCAATATTAGAATAACTAGCTGTACCCCATGTTTGACTCCCATATGCCCACACAGTTTTCAACATTGCTTTATATAGCCATGCTTCGGCGGCTTTTTTGACTTTTCGGAAATAGAAGGGCAAAATAAGACAAAAATTCTATTTTGATCATCATCCATATTCACAATACGATTTAAATGAAAACTGCAAACTGAAAATAATGTGACATATCACAAAATTATGCTTGAAATGTGGGCTGTGTAACTGTATAACAAAGAATTTACTCAGCTGATCAAAAGCATTTCAAAAGTAGCAAAAGCACCATCTGTGTGATATTACTTTCTTGCCAACCCAATATCTAATGATACATTCAAATTAAAGTTGTTTGAATTGTATAATTAGCCTTACGATTTAATATATGTGAGCCGGACTATGAAAAGATGGCTTGCTAAATAAATATTTTCTGTGGAAAATAGCTTTTTTATTGGTAAAATCATTTTTGTAGCGTTCAATCCGTTTTTTTCATTTTCAATTCCATGTGTATCTTGATTCTCGATTTTCAATAAAATTCTGTTTTTTTTTCATTTATGCTCTTCTTTCTCTACATTTGTAGTACACTTCTAAGCCAGTTATGACTTTCTGCTTTTCGCCATGTGAAAGAGCGTCTCAAAAACTATCCGAACCGAAAAAAAAGTGAAAAATAATTTTTTGAGTCATAAGCCACCTTTTCATAGACCGGGTCACATACATAGTCTGTACGAATTAAATACTACAGTTGAAATGAAATAAAAATATAAATTAATGCTATTATATAGCAATCGGATTTATTAATCTAACACTTTAAATATAAATTTATATAAAGTAATTAAAGTGAGTCAAGTGTGTTCACATACATATATGACTCTACGAATACGAAACGGAAATATATATTATGCATCCAAAGTTTCTTTGTTTAGTGTTGAACTATATATTTTAAATGGAAAAAAATGTTTATTACAGAACATAATCAAAATATATCAGAACTATGTATTCGGTATAATACACACTCATACAGTGCTAACTAACCCCTGTCACATATCTAAACAACATTTTAATTTCAAAATTAATTTATTTTTGTACAAGTTTAACTATGATATACTACTTTAGAAAAAAACCTTGTGAGTAGGAATACTGTAGTGTCATGCGGTTATTACAGACAAACAGATTTTATATTTAAATCCTTGTAATGCTTTAGAATTCATGGTCATATTAGCGTGTTACCATCCACTTAAGTACCACAAAGTATGTAATATGAATTCATTTTAAAAATAAAGGGAATTTGTCATCGTGCAACTGTTAGTTCATATAGATTAACTTAAACAAATGTATATTTTATACAAACAACTTTACAACATCTTGACATGCAACTAGCAGTACTGGGAGAGAAAAAAGTTTTAAAATGTTGAAAATATATTTTTATGCATAACGCCAAACTAATGTTATGGACTGTGACTACACAAGAGATAATATAAGTATGTATATAATTATAGACATATAGAGTAAAAACTCTACTCGAGGACAGCTGCCGTGGACGAACAGCTCTCGTAGACGGACAAATTTCTTGGTCCAATGATTTTGACGAAATTTTTAGAACAAATTAGTCTCCTCTGTGCGGGCGTTCTCTTGGCCGGACGCGGACACCATTTTTGCCTACAAAATCTCCAGTAGCCGGACAAAAATTCGTAGCGAAAGGAGAACCTGAGGCACACGTTACCTCCACGGTGATCCCCTTTTTATTAAAAAATACAGAAGTTATTAAAGAAAATTGGCAAATGCTATGACTGGTTTACGGTGGCCAGAAGCAAGAATATTCCTTTCTCAGGGCCGATAGTAAAGACCAAGGCCAAAGAAGTAGCTGAGTTTGTGGGTCATTTTCTGCGTCGGATGGATATTTTGCAGGAGTACTTTCAAGTGCATATCTGGTGAAACTTTGGATGTTAGCCCAGAGGATGTTAATCACTTCAAACTTAACAAACTTTCTTCAATGATGAGTCAGTACAGATCTGTGAATGTTTACAAAGCAGACGAGGGCGATATCGCTAGATTTAAAATCAGAAAGATGAAGTGGTGATAAAATGCACAATATTTTGACTTATGTAAATACGACAGGAGAGAAATAAATACTGCTAGTCATCGGCAAAGCCCTCCCACGAGCATTTAAACACATCCCTAACACCGATCTACTTTGATTAGTAATCTAATAAAAATACCTCCGTGACTGGAGAAATTTTGTCAGAGTGGTTGCATCAATTCAATAAGAAAATGAAATCTTCCAATATAACAATTATTTTCTGCTTCAGCAGGGCACGGTAAACTCTCTAATTCTCTTTAATATATTTATCTATGATTTGCTGTTGAAAGTAGATAATATTATAGGTTTTGCTGATGACATTATAATTTACCATGGTGATGACAAAATATCTAAAATTAATAACAAGCTTAAAGATTATTTGCAGACAATAGAGCCATATGCAATTGATTGGAAAATAAAAATATATTTCGATAAATGTGAGACTATATTGATTCGTCCTCCAGTTGGGAAATGCAACTATAATATAAGAAAACATTGAAAAGAATTTGGTCTCGCATCTAAAGATACTGTTGTTATACCGAATAAAAATGTTGTTAAATATCTTGGTGTAAACCTAGATAATTTCTTATATTTTAACAAACATATAGATATTAAAATTTTAAACGCAAAGAAGGCCTTTTTCATGTATGGATATTTTTTTTCTCAAAATTCATACCACAAGGTGTTAAAATTACTTTATATAAGACCCTTATTCGTCCCATTCTAACTTATGGCTGCCAAATTTGGTTCAACCTTTCTCCATCTTATATGGAAAAAATTCGAGTGTTTGAAAGAAAATGCCTTCGATCATGCACTTCTAGTCATAGATCAAGCAGAAGTAACTTCCTACATTATACGTCAAATAAAAAACTCTACAATGCGGCAAAGATTAGCAGGATCGACAATTTCATTATTCATCTGATACGAGATCATATATTAAGAATATTGGACTGTTGCGAAAATAATCTTATTCAAGCTCCTTACTACTCCCGCGAAGGATACATAGAAAAAACATTGATAAATGGATTTGTACCACCTGAGGCATTTCTATATTTAGACAGAAATAGATTCATACAAAATAATGTGGGAATTCCTGTACTGTATCACATTTATAGAAGAGCTAAAAGAATTGTTACAAAACATATAACAATCGATAATATAAGATTTGATACGAATTTCTATATGGATGACAGCAATATAATCACAAATTTAAATATTCAAAAGTATTGGTGGCTTAATCACTAATCATTAAACTTTAAATTTGGCTTTGCTATTTTTTCTTTTTTAATTCTTGACTGTAATTCTGAAAAGCATTTCATATGGCTAAAGAAATGGATCGGTGGAAAGAGATTTAGCCCTAACGATGAAATTATTGGTCAAACAAATGCCTATTTTATGGACTTCGAAAAATCCTATTTTTTGGAAGGAATACAAAAATTGGGGCGATTTATGTTGAAAATAAATTTTTTTTGCAAAAAAAACCGTTTTTCATTCAGAAGGTCACGGACTTATTGATCCGCCTCGTATATATGTAAATGAGATAATGTATAGACTAATTCCGGGCGAATAAATTTCATTGCATCAATTTTCTTTACATTTAAATGTAGATCCCGCTCAAGGAAAAACTTTTTTCCAGTACATGGAAAATTTTTTTTTTAGCGATTTTTGAGTCATTTTAAACTAAAGCGAACAAATTGCATCATAAAAATATTAAAAACAATAAAAAAATAAGAGAAAATGTAATTGCATCTCTTCAAGGGATCGAGCCCAGGAACATTATTATCTCCCGTTTTGTCAACGGGCATGCTATCATCGTGCCAACGGATATATGTTCTAGTTTTGCGTAAATTAATCGCTTGGTTTTGAGACAAACTCGAACAAATACTATAACCGATGGTAGAACCTATAGAGTTAAAACAAATGAACTCGACGAAAATAATGACAAAATTTGACCTGACCCCTTTCGATTTTGATGAAATTTGGTGCGTATGTAGTTCTTTATAAGAAAACAATATGTGCCAATTTCTGGACCTCTGACCATTTTGGTTCGCGAACTATGGCAACTTGTAAAATGTGAAAAATCGTAAAAATGTGGAAATGTGTAGCTGAACAAATAGTTATAACTCTGATACTACTTGTAGTACAAATTATATTATGGTCTCATTTTGTAGGTATTAAAAGGGCCTTTAAAATGTTATACAACTTACATTTTTTCTTGAAAGGTCAACGGTCATTTCCCATGACCTACAGTTCGGGAAGATATATCTCAGAAAGCGAAATTTTGAAAATTCTACAAAAAATATATGTTGGTTCCTAACCGTTTCTTTACGCGTATGCAAAATTTCAAGAAGGCGTTTTTCAAAGTCCAGAGATATTAAAGAAAATGTGTTTCTATGTACAAAATTTTTATTTTTTTGTTAATTTTTTACTCCTACCATTTTAGATTTTGATGAAATTTGGCGCGTATGTAGTTCTGTGTAAAAACACAACATGTGGAAATTTTTTGGTTTACTTTTATATTTTGAATTCTAAAGTTTCAAAACTCGGTAATTAGTGGTCTAAAAAATAATAGTAAGTTTAAAAATATTTTTAACGGTATTGTTAATATGAATTTAAGTGTAAATATTTTCAATTACAAACTCTGTATCCCCGGAGTAAGGTTTTGCGATTAGTTTTGCCTTTCCTTCTGGAACAAAGCAATGATATTTCTGTGTTCCAGGAATGGTACGTAGTCCAACGAATCTTTGGCGTAGAAAATCTTCTTCATCATTGTGGTCTTTTTCTGTTAAAAATTGAAAGTTACAATTTGTGAGGTTTTCTAGGCACCAATCAAACAAATGCCGTGGAGAAGTCATTTGATCATCCAATGAACGTCGCAAACTGGCTCGTCGTGCTTCTCTTTTAACGGTGCCTCCAGTGTTGCTTGGGTATTATTCTAATGAAATCCTTGGACCGAATCTTGTACTATAATCGACGCATTTTCAGAAAAATCACATGTTGTTTTTTACACAGAACTACATACGCGCCAAATTTCATCAAAAAATTATATTTTTCAATTTTATTTTCGAGGAGTAAAAAATTAAAAAAAATAAAAATTTTGTACATAGAAACACATTTTCTTTAATATCTCTGGACTTTGAAAAAACACCCTCTTGAAATTTTGCATACGCGTAAAGAAACGGTTAAGAACTAACATATATTTTTTGTAGAATTTTAAAAATTTCGCTTTCTGAGATATGTATATCTTCCCGAATTTTAGGTAATGCGAAATGACCTTTGACCTTTCAAGAATAAAATGTAATAGAAAATGTGTACAAAATAAGACTATAATAAGATTTGTGCTACAAGTAGTTTCAGAGTTATAAATATTTCTCCAAAAACACATTTGAACATTTTCACGATTTTTCTCACTTTTAAAGGCGCCATACTTCGCGAATCAATACGGTCAGAGGTCCAGAAATTGGCACATCTTATTTTCTTATACAGATCTACAATTGCACTAAATTTTATCAAAATCGAAGGGGGTAAAGGGAATTCTTTCGTCGAGTTCATTAGTTTTAACTCTAAGTAGAAAAGGTTGTTTTACTGTATAAGATGTTCCACAACTAATTCTTGCCTATCGAATATTTTGATGGGTGGCTTCTCATTTTTTCTCTCTAAATGAGCAAGGAGCTGCGGCTACGGTGAATAGCGAGTGCCATCGAACCATGCTGATTAAATTTTTGTTATCAAAAATTAATCAGCTAAGCATCAACGGCATTTGGTTCCAACAAGGTGGCACAACATGCCATACAGCGGGCTTAACAATCGATTAATTGCAAATCCAATTTGGTGACAACTTTATATCCAAAAGTGGTCCTGTTCACTGGCCCCTCGATCGTGCAATTTAACGTTTTGGATAACTTTTTATGGGGCTACGTTAAGGCATTAGTTTATGCAGACAAACCAGCAACCAGCAAACCAAGAAGCCAATATTCAAGCTACCATTGACGCCATAGGACAGACTTATTAGAAATAATAGTCAAAAATTTGACTGATCGAAAGGACCGTGTAGCTCGTAGCAGTGACAGACATATGCTGTAAATCATATTTAAAAATAATAAATGGCATGAAATTATGTACCAGATTATAAAATGCATTCCAACAACATTTCTGCCTTGTATTATCATCTTAAGTTGCCATGCAGCTAAAAAAAACACCAATTATTGACTTAAGAAGTTTGTTTTGCTGAGTTTTTGTAACTGTTATACATTGTACAGGAGAAGCGTAAAAACGTATATAGGTGTGTTTTTATTATTTATCTTGGAAACCGTACCGACGCCGTACGAAGTTTGGGCCGTATGTAACGAGGTTTTGTCTAGGGCTGAGGTAAGTTCAGCCATGTCCGGAGTCTTTCGTTAGGATCCACCAAACCTTTCGAAATAAGAACAGAATAGTTTCGAATTCAGATTCTTTATTGATATTTAATTTACAAAGTAATTTGATCTACAGGAATAACAGCAACTGCTTCACTCGGTGGGAACACTCCTCTTAGCTTGAAATCACTCGTCTTGATTGACAACAGTCTTCCGGGGGCACTTATCTTGCCTTAACACTCTTCTAGGAGCACTTATCTTGGCTTAACACTCTTCTAGGGGCGGTTATCTTGGCGTAGCACTCTTCTGGGCAGGCTGGTTGATTCGGGATGATCGGGCACTTAGTGCGTCGCACCTACGACTTTTCGGATTCGCTGCGTAGATCGGTATCGGATATGCGGGATGCTGGCTCGGTATGTGCTTTACATGTCCAGTTAGAACAGTTCGGTATCGGTTATCGTCGGGTGAGATACATAGGAACAGTGAGCCGAAACTCCTGTGTAGGAACAGTGAGCAGAAGCCCCTGTGTAGGAACAGTGAACCGAAGTTCCTGTGTAGGAACAGTGAGCCGAAACTCCTGTGTAGGAACAGTGAGCCGAAGCCCCTGTGTAGGAACAGTGAGCCGAAGTTCCTGTGTAGGAACAGTGAGCCGAAGCCCCTGTGTAGGAACAGTGAGCCGAAGTTCCTGTGTAGGAACAGTGAGCCGAAACTCCTGTGTAGGAACAGTGAGCCGAAACTCCTGTGTAGGAACAGTGAGCCGAAACTCCTGTGTAGGAACAGTGAGCCGAAGCCCCTGTGTGGGAACAGTGAGCCGAAGCCCCTGTGTAGGAACAGTGAGCCGAAGCCCCTGTGTAGGAACAGTGAGCCGAAACTCCTGTGTAGGAACAGTGAGCCGAAACTCCTGTGTAGCAAATGTATTTTCACCGTCTAAAGTACGGATCCCAAAATGTGCTCCTGTTCTTTGCAAAACTAGAGCCCCAGGCAAAATGCTATAATCTTGTCTGGTTGTTCGCTCGGAGGCGACGACTTGAGTCTAGTCAACCTTAACATTAAGTAGCATTGCTGTAGTGATGAGAAATGAGAATTGCATCCAATCACTCATTCTCGTGTGACCATTAAAACTAGTTCGCTGCTAATATGTACACAACGTCGACAGAGCTTGTGTGTTGTTAGGGAGTGTGATTGTTCGCGGTGGTTGGTGCGACTGATGGATGTTGTGTATGCTTAGGTGACGGTTAGACCAGGGACGTATGCGGATGGGAATGGCGGTGAGTGTTTGCTATTATGTACGGACGTCATGACGTATCTCAAAAATATAAGCCGCCGCTATTTTTGTAATTAAAATTTTTGTGTACTTTTGCTAAATCGGTAGTCATTTCGGTACAATGTTAGTTTTGTTGTAGTTTTGATATGAATAAATTTGATAATTGTGAATAAATTTCATGTGGAATGAGTTCACTTTTTACCAATCTTGAAGGTACAAAGTACATTCATTAATTTCTGTATTTTGCTTTATATAACTGTTGAAAGACGATAACATAAAATGCTAGTTCTTTAGACTTAAGGTTTATGGCAATTTTAATTTTAATAAAGATCCGGAATAGTAAAAAATATATAAATAAATAAGTGACATATTTACTACAGATATCAAATTCATCAAAAACCAACCAACGCAGATTGTGAAATTTATTTGTGTTTGCAAATATACGGCAATTAATTTTATGATAATATTTGAAAAATCTTTTTATTTTTTTATATAACTACTGTCATGCTTCATTGGTTTACACAATTGTTTGTTACCGAAACTGAATCTGATTAAATGCTTTTCACAACCCCTACTCAGCTAACATACTTAACTTTAATGTATGATCATATTTGCTGAATATGTTGGACAACAATAAAACTTGACATACTACATATACTGCAAAGCAATTGCGGTAAAGATGAGATATAATTACAGACATGTACATTAGGGTGTACTGAAAACCGCGTTTTTGAAATGTGTTAACTTTTTATAGAAGGGTACTTTAGTCCTCCACCGGCGGTTGAAATTTCGATTCCTAGTGTATGTGGGCAAAAAAAATTACATCAGGTGTTAGGGGTCACTCGGTTGGAACGGAGTTCTTTCGCTATATATTATATACTATTAGTTCGTTCCAACACGCCTAAGGCGCCCGTTGGAAAACACGATAATTTAAATGGATCTTTAAAAAATATACTTTCTATAAAATGATAAACTTTTTTTTAATAAATTTTCTTTATAGGATGGTTTTTTTAAAAAAATATATATTTATATATTTTCCCGAAAAGGTCCTTCTTTTATTAAAAGCTTATGTATAATAAATTCATACTACAAGCTTACAAGTCAGGAATATTTTTCTAATTGAAAAATGGTTGGATTTTGTTCGAAATAGTAGACAATTCAGTTAAGCACACACTCACGGGCATGACTAGTTTCGAACTCCGTGCCAAGTTCATCATCAGATGCATAACTACTGTGCCTGAATTGGTACCGTCGGTTGATCATCAATCGAAAATATATACAAACCCAATTCTGCAATTTACATGTGCGAATTAGTATCGAACGAAGATCCCTAAGTATCAACATACACTGAAAGGCCTATAGTTCCAACAACAAGAACACACTGTTTTTTCCACCATGTTCTTCATTCCTCATGCGTTCTCGCACTGTTGCAGTGCTTTTGAGGTGAGTTTTAATCTCTATCACACAGTTGTATTTGTACATTCAAATAAAAGGTACTATTTGTAAGAAGAAGTACTCTCTCAACAAAAAGCCATAAGAGTATGAATTTCTTTACAAACAAGTACTTTTTTTAAGAACAGATACTTTTTAAAGAAGTGGTGCTCTTTTTACAAAAAGGTTATTTTTTAAGAAAATGTACTTATTTGCTACTTATCTCAAGAAAGGAAAAGAAAAGGTACTATTTTATTTTTAAGAATGTACTTGTACTATGTACTTTAAATAAAAGGAATTTTGGTAAGAAAGGGTATTTTTTTAAGAGATGGTATTTTTTTGAAGAAAAGTTTTTTTTTTAAGAAATATGATTTTTTTAGAATTGTTAATTTTTTCAAGAATATGTACATTTTATCTCAAGAAAAGTTATTTTGTATCACAAAAAAGGGTAATCTTTAAAGAAAATGTAGTTTTTTAAGAAAATTAAATTTTTTTTAAAAAAGGCATGAAAATATAATTTTTAAGTAAAGGTGCTTTTTTCAGATAAGGTTTTTTTTTTGTTAAGAAACGGTACTTTGATTAAGAATATGAATAAGTATTTTATTTTTTTTTTGAGAAAATTTCCTTTTTTAATTATTGTTCGGTTCAAGATCAAAAAGTATATTTTAATATAAATATTATAAAAGAAATATGTGAAATTGATTATTATGGTGGATGGTTGGGAATATAGCTGTTTCAATGCCCACCAAGGCATATCATCAGCTCCCTTCTCCACAAGTATTTAGGTCTATCATCACACATTATGGGGATTAACAAATCTCAAGTATGCGTGAATTGCCTGAACTCCTACTTCTGCGAAAACATCCAGAACAATACTTTGCCATAACCATCAATATTCACAACATTTCTTTCCTATGCAGCCTTTCGTCGAAAAACATTGCATAGATGTTGCTGTTTTAAAAAAGAAACATCGATTGCCATGAGGTTGGCGTTAGAGTGTACCGTCTTCAAATAATATTCGTTTATGTTTATATTATTTGATCTTTCAGTTGTTATGTTTTTTAATTATTTTTCGGGTCAAGATCAATAAGTAATTTCTTAAGAAAATGCACTTATTTAAGAAAATTTTCTTTTTTTAAACTTCTTTCACTTAGGCTTTTCTAACTTTCCTTTTTATGGGTTCAAAACTACATTACATACACTTAATATAGGTGACAGGCTCCGCCTAGAAAACTCCCATTAAACAAGAAATTACAAAACATATGTTAGTCTAGACGCAAACCAATGTAAAAGTACCCAATATAGTTGATAATACTGGGTTGTAGCATAATAGTTTAAAAAAAAATTGTTTATTTTTTTTTATTTACCCCCCATCCCGTAACATGGTCAACATGGGGCTCCAACGACGTGTACTGCTAAGCATACGATGGAGGTCCTAAAACTAGCCTACCTAACGAAGAAGACACGCAAAAGGTGGCCATAATTTTCTTGACTTTTCAACATAATCTCCCGTGAGCTTGATACACTTTTTCCAGCGATATTTAAGAGCTCCGATACCCTGGTTATAGTAAGAACTGTCAAACTCCCTAAAATAGCCATAAACTGCAGACGGCTCCTCTTCATTGTTGGCAAATCTTTTACCACCGAGCCATTTTTGCAATTTGGAAATAGAGAATAGTCCGAGGGAGCTAAATATGGCGAAAAAAGATGCGTGTTGAAGCAAGCCCAACCTTAATTAAGTAATTTTGGCCATCGCAATTGTGGATGTGTGAACTGGAGCATTGTCAACACTTTCACCAACACTTTCTTTAATATTTGCCGTTGATGGTGTTTCCTTTCTGAAGATAATCAATAAAAATTATCCCATGCGCATCCCAAAGAACAGACACCATGACCTTGCCTGCAGATGGAACGTTATCGCCTTCTTTGGACACGATTCTCCCATTCTGGTCCTCTGCCTTGACTTTTCCTTTGTCTCAGGTATGAAGTGGTGGGCCCATGTCTCATCCATGGTTATAAATCGACACAAAAACTCGGCTTTATAGCGGTGAAACATCGCCAAACACTCTACTGAAACATCTGCAGGAGGCTGTTTTTGCTCTATTGAAAGAAAGCGCGGCACACATCTTGCGCACAGCTTTCTCATCTACAAATCTTCGGAACATATACGACGAAATGCCTATCATTTCAGCTAGCTCACGCACCTTCAGCCGACGATCATTCAATATCATTTTGTGGATTTTCTTAACCGTGTCTGGCGTGGACACCTCAATTTGTTGGTGACTATGGTGTTCGTCTTGGCAGATCGTGCCAATTTTATAGTCGTAATCGAAGGAGCAGACACCACAGAGTAGAATTTAGATCGGCTTTAATATTGATTGGACCTTTCAAATGGAAACGGTGACCAATTTTTTTCATGTTTATAAAATTCACTGGATCGTTCACCTTCTTTAATGGCTCAAATACAAACACTAAAAAACGTGGCGCCTTGAATCTTAATATATGGGTTTTGTAAGGTTGCCACTTTTCAGCAAAATATTTTCCTTTAAAGTACTGGCACCATCTATACGTCAGGTTGGCTAGTCTTGGGACCACCCTCGTAATTAGCAAAATGCATTTTAAAAATGTTGACAGAACATTTGGTTCATGGCAGCATTTTGAAATTTTGATCAATTGTAGTTTCTTCGATTTTCTAGTTATAGTTCGCGAATTAGTTTTTAATTATATTTATTGTAATTATATTTGTTAGTAATATGTTTTTTCGACATTTCTTATAATGATTTAATAAATGATTTTTCAAGCTCGAGGTATTTAGCTTGAAAAACGATTTATTAAATCGTAATTACATTTGTTGGAAATTTATTTGAAAAATTGTGGGGAAAAATTATGCTTGACTACGATTTTAAAATGCTGCCGTGAAAAAAAAATTAAATGGTATTTTTCTAATTACACCCATCATGACACGTCGTTTGAGCTGAGCCACATATTAGGAAATGCACTACATGCTGAAAAATTTATCTTTTTGTATTGTTTGGATCCAAATATATCGTCTTTCTAGCTTGCCGTAAATATACTATACTTGTGTCCAAACACATTGTGTTTGCTATTCAATATAACATGTTTGTGGCACAATCATTATCATTATAATAGTATTAGTGACCCAAATGTGGATTTGTTTGTTGAAAACTGTTGAAAATACTGGTGTCTGTCACAGTAAAGGAAGAAAAACCAGAAAATCTTCAATTTGTGAAAACAATGGTTGGAAACATGTACATGGTTCCTGCTATATGCTGCTGGGGCCATTATTTTTCAGCGTGTAATAATCGAAACTTCAACGGCCGGTGGGGGATTATCAGTATCCTGGTATATAAAAAGTTTGACATACTTTGAGACGCCCCCCCATTAAAAAAAAAATTTCAGTACACCAGTACATACATATGTTGTATCGGTATAATAAACATGAAGAATAAAACAACATCAATAAATAAAGCTTATAGCTGCATGTAGCGCCAATTTATGCGAGTGAATTTGTGTACTAGATATACCTATACCTCGAGTTGCAGTATACTTTTGTTTATGCGATTTAAAATGTACACTTTTTTTGAATTTCAGTTTTATCGAGAAAAACTAATTTTTAAAGTGATTTTAAATTCTATCCATTTTGACAACATTTTGTACAAAAAATTTCAATATCGATTTTCTCGATTTTAGCAGGAACGTATTTATCCCGTTAATCGAGGGATACATGTAGTTTATTGCAAGCACTCACAAGCATAAACTTACGCTCCCCAGTATCCTGCCGCGCACACACGATTCGTAAATCCCCCAGAAAAAATCAATAAAAACCATTCAAGTGGGAGGAACATCAATGCCGTTAAAAAACCACGTAATCTGGATTTGAAGCAAATGTTAAGTTCAAGGCACATGGGAGGGTAAACCAGTGAGAAATCTTTTAAAACACCTAGAATCAATTTGTGTGTGTTATTGCCACAGACGACATCAACACCGCCCTTAGTGGCACCAATACTGGCGCCGACACATGCGGAAGACTCGTAAATTTGTTCATGTAACACCAACAAAAGCAGCAAAACTTAATAAAAATAAACAAAATGAAATCAAATGTTTTTGTTTATTCACAGAAAACTTAATTCAAACAATTTGTCTTAACATTGAAATCTGGCGTAAAATACACGTACGCAAATGTACGATGACACTTTTCCGGTTTCATTAAATATTTTCGAAGAAATTGAAAAACTTCTCATTTTAAGGTACAAACATCTTCAAGGAATTAAATCCATTTGTTTTTATATTATTTTAACTTAAAGTCCCAAAAGTGGATATACGTTGGATATGGGGCATATTTTCACAGAAGGCTTTCGGCCTAAATTTTTTTTCAGTGGCAATTCTTAACTAAAAAAACGTTCTTTAATTTTACGCAATCGAGCTATAATATGTAAACCAAAGTTCTCGCAATATTGGTGGAAATTGAATTCCTCCTCGGGATATCAAGGGTGGTCCATAACTTTTTAAATTATTTATTTAGCACGCTTGCACCTCTTGATAGTTCGAATCACTATATCATTTCAGCGTCCTCCTCGTATTCAGCTCTTCGCCTCGCTTCAAACACAGTCCCGAAGCGAACAATTTTTATCTACGAAGAGGCACGTTGTACTGAGCTCAACAACTTTTATCAGCATTTTAAATAAAAGCTTTGTTTTCTGGACAATGATATAGATGATGCTGCTGAAATGATCGAGAAGATAATTTTGATTGGTATGAATTCATTCATCCCGACGAAAATTATTTTGGTTAGACCATCGGAAAAAAATTGATGTAACATGCAAAAAAGTTTCTTTACGAATCGCGTATTCGTACCAAAGTCCTATCGTTATCTGGAGGAAGTAAGAGCTATTGGTCATTTGCAATGATAGTTCTTCCTCTATCCGAACTCTTGTTAAACATGATATAACATTCACTGAACCGGTTGATAAAACTAACCTCCAAGCTGAAATATTAGCAAGGAACTCTTCCTTGCCGGATAGCAATCAACCACACCCCGTGATCAATTATGTATCATGTTTCATGGTGGAGGAGGAGGAGGAGGAGGAGCGAGGAGTGAAAAAGGTTCTTGCGAATCTCTTCGTAAATAAATCCCCGGCTCGGATGGCATATCTGCACTGGTCTTGAGTAGGTGCTCTTTGACGCTGGCACGTCCACTGCGCAATCTCTTCCACCTTGCATACCGTGCGGGAGTCTTCCCGGCGCGTTGGAAGGTTGCTAGGGTCCAGCCAATCCCTAAAAAAGATGACGCAAGTAATCCTGCAAATTGCACTCCAACGTTATGGACAGCATTGTTAACCACCATCTTGTGAAATATCTTGAGTCCAATTAATTCCGCAGAATGAGATCTACTGGAGACCTAATGATGTTCCTTCCGGAACAGTGGAGTCGATCCATCCACCGGCTTGGTGAGAGTAAGGTAATGGCTTTGATATTTCCAAGGCCTTAGACAGAGGATAGCACGATGCACTCTTGTCAAAGCTCGCTGTTCTTGTTGTCGGCGATAACTTCACTCGATTTATATCGAGTTTTCTCAGAGGTCGCACTATACGAGTTATTGTAGATGATGAAGGCGAAGTCTTCAAGAGATTGAAGTCAAACGCCGCACGATGATCTGGTGTTCATTGTTGAATGGGGTCGAATGAAAAGTGGGTAAGACCCAGTGTTATTTGTTGTCGCATAAGCAGATTGCTGACCCAGGTGTGTCGTCATTGTCTATGGACGGTGTGGATATTGCTGAAACATGTATTTGAAGTGTTGAAAAATGCGTTCAAGTGTCTAGGCTTTTTAAAGCGGTGCAAGAAATACTTCCCACCATCTGATCTTCTCAATATCTGCACCACCTACATCAAGCCAAAGATGGAATATAACTCCCGTATACAGGCGTATCCTCACGCCGAAGTACGCGGCTTACCAGGAACTCTCATCCGTTTTTTATCGAGTGGCCGGTTGTTTTATATTATTTTATAATTAAAGGCAAAAAAATTCTATTTTAATTTTGTTGATACTACAAACGTTTAAGGTCTGATATATTTCCTAATTGAAAAATGATTGGTAGATAATTCAGGAAAGCATACTCAACGGAATTAGTAGGGTAGAACTCGGTGGTGCAATGGTTAGTGTGTGCATTTCTTTCGACGACCGTCACCTCGCTGAGTAAAGGCGACACTATCGAGTACTTAGCCATGAAAAGGCTTCTTAAAATACCGGAAGCTCTCCCCAATCCCTTCATGGGATGTAATTGGAAGCCATTTATTTACATTGATATGCTAACGATTGCTTTCCAGTGTTGCTGCAATGAGAAATATTTTGATGCTAACACGTATACAATAAACATCTGTTCGGACAGTCCTGGTATGCGTGGAAAACATATTTTTATTTTATTTATTTTATTTGAAATTCATTTGTAATACACAAGCCTCATAGCCAATATAACATAACGGGTCCGCCAAATAACTTTTTTTTTCTGAAAATGCTATAAAAAAAACTACTAAATATTTTCTCAAATTTCTTTTTTTAATTTGAAAGTACAATCCTTCCGGTTAATAATGGAAAATAATTTCATTCAAATGGCTGCCTCGGCTGGCCATGCAGTAGCCTACACGATCGGTGAAATTTTTAAGCACGTTATCGATTGTGTGCAGCTGTATTTCACCAATGGTTTCAAGAATATTGTCCTTTATAGCGTCAGTTGTCTCTGGCTTGTCGGCGTAACACTTATCTTTGAGGGCACCCCACAAATAATAGTCCAACGGTGTCAAATCGCAGCTCCGAGGTGGCCAAACGACATCAGCCCTGCGGCTGATAATGCGATCTTCAAAAACAGGGCGCAAAACATCGAGTGTAGCTTCGGCTGTGTGGCACGTAGCGCTGTCCTGTATAGCCAGCCGAGGCAGCCATTTGAATGAAATTATTTTCCATTATTAACCGGAAGGATTGTACTTTCAAATAAAAAAAAGAAATTTAACCCTGCTGTTAGATTAGAAAAAACTTACGAATCTTAGATTGAGGGACCATTTGGTCCATACTGCAATTTTCATCCAAAATAATAATTTTATCTTATTCTTTGTAACTATTTTGGTTCAAAAATTTCTAAAGCAAGTATTTGACATATCAAAAACATCCGCTAACATATCAAAAACATCTTCTAAATATTTGACATGAATTTACATTCGCTTGGTAATGAAAAATCTTACGAATCTTAGATTGAGGGACCATTTGGTCCATACTGGAATTTTCATCCAAAATAATAATTTTATCTTATCCTTTGTAACTATTTTGGTTCAATAATTTCTAAAGCAAGTATTTGACATATCAAAAACATCTTCTAAATATTTGACATGAATTTACATTCGCTTGGTAATGAAAAAATGTACTATTGACCAAATGGTCCTCTAATCTAAGATTCGTCATTTTGTATTTTTCTCAGTCCTGAATAAAGTTAGAAAATTTAATTTTCGCACATAACATTGTTTTATTAAAAGACCCCATTAGCAGAAAAATTTAGTCAGTATATATCACCGTTCCAAAGTTACATGGGAAAACAGAAAAAATTTGGACCAAATGGTCCTAATCTAACAGCAGGGTTAAGAAAATATTCAGTAGTTTTTTTTATAGCATTTTCAAAACAAAAAAGTTATTTGGCGGACCCTTTATTACAATTCTTAAGTACCTGAATAAAATAAGTTCATTACAATTAAATATATATAAAAATTCTTGTATTTTGTTATTGCATCGATATGGATGACGACAGTGAAGCCAGTGACTTGCCATGGCAAGTTGTAAACACAAAACGTGGGAAAATCACAATGGTTGGGAAAGATGATAAAAGACAAAAACAAAACGAGGATTTTGGTGCGTCGACGAGTAAAGCAATGTTTGGGAAGGGTGATGAAAACCAAAAACAAAATGATGAGTTTGGTGTATCGACGAGTAACAAGTATGCTGCGTTGGATATTGCTGATCTAAGCTATGATAGTGAAGATGAAGAAGGGGAAAGACCCCCAAAACCACCACCAATTTTCATACCTGGTATAACAAATATTAACAAAATGATTACTAATCTTTCAACCGTGATCTCCAGTAATGATTTTAATTACAAGTCGATTAACGATGGCCAAATAAAGTTAAATGTTAAATCTGTCGAATCATTCAGGAAAACTGTAAAATATTTTGAGGCAAGCGATATCAGTTTTCACACATACCAGATAAAAACGGAACGAGCATTTCGTGTAGTCATAAAGGGACTACATCATACTACCCCACTTGAAAATATAAAGGCTGAGTTAATTCTACAGGGGCATCAAGTAAGATATATAGTAAATGTTAAGAGTAGAATAACAAAAGAACCTTTGCCAATGTTCTACGTAGACTTAGATCCGGATCCGAATAATAAAACGATATTTGACATTTGTTACATTGACAACGCAGTTGTAACTATTGAGCCACAGAGGAAAACAAGTGATATAGTTCAATGTCATAGATGTCAAGAATATGGACATACTAAAACGTATTGCAAAAAGCCATTTGTATGCGTTAAATGCGGTCTTAATCATCTATCTACGAATTGTCCTAAGGAAAGAGATTCTCCAGCTCGATGTACCCATTGTTTGCAAAACCACACAGCTAACTACAAGGGATGCCAAGTATACCAAAATCTTTTACGGAAAAGAACTCCAGGAAATATTCCACGTTACCGTCAATTCTCTATGAATCCAAACGATTTTCCACAAGTCCATCCTCACACTAATAACCATGCAAGTGGAAATTTAAATAATGGCGCTTCTTATGCCAGCGTACTAAATCAGAATAATAGCACTAATAACAATTTAATGAAAAATATAGAAACGTTACTAAATAAGCAAATAGAACTTACAACAACATTAATGAATATGATGTCATTGCTCATAAACAAATTATGCAAGTAAATTTAAGAATAGCAGTGTGGAACGCCAATGGAATCTGCAATAAATTAAATGAAATCGAATTATTTATAAAGATGAATCATATCGACATTTTCTTAATTTCTGAGACTCACGTAACTAAAAGATCGCATATTAGAATAAGAGGATATGATTTTATTTCAGCAAATCATCCAGAAGAACGCGCTCATGGCGGTTCAGCAATTTTTATAAAATCCACATTACAGTACGAGTTAGCAGAAGATGTACGGAAACCATTTCTCCAAGCTGCTGGTATAAGAATAAAGAGCAACAACCAATTTTTGAATATTTACTCCATATATTTCCCCCCCCCAGATATGGTGTTAATTGTAAAGATTATGAGGAATTTTTTTTAAGGCTCGGAACAAAGTTCATAGTAGGCGGAGACTTTAATGCCAAACATCCCTGGTGGGGATCGAGGCTTGTTAATCCCAAAGGAAGACATTTATACCAATGCATAGTTAAGAATAATTATTGCACTTTGTCAGCTGGTAGACCAACTTACTGGCCTACAGACCCACGTAAAATTCCTGATCTGTTAGATTTTATTGTCTACAATGGTATCCCAAGAGGTTTACTTGATATAACCAATAACGATGATCTTTGCTCCGATCATACACCCATTATCTTAAACTATAATGTAAATACTACGTTGTTGCCACGCCCATTGAAAATCATCACTTCAAAGACTGACATTGATGCATTCAAACAGTGCATTGACCAGAAAATCGATTTGTTAACAACCATGACAACAGACGACGACATAAATGAATCTGCCGAAACACTCAGTAGCATAATCCACGAGGCAGCATTTATATCAACACCAGAAGAAAATTATCAACCCAATGGCCAAGAAATAAAAATATCCACCGATATTCGTCGCCTTCTAAAAGAAAAGAGAAGATTGAGGAGAGTCTGGCAGAGAACGAGAAACCCTTTGGATAAAACTAGCCTAAATACGGCGTCAAGGAAGTTACGAAAGCTAATATCTTACCAAAAAAACAGAAGAGTCGGATTATATTTACAACAGCTCAGTCCTTCCAAATCCGAAAATGAATCCAACCTGTACAAAGCCACTAAATACTTAAAAAGACCATCAAAAAGAAATGTTCCCATTAAGGATTGTAACAACACCTTGTTGCAGAACTGATAAGCAGAAGGCAACCGCTTTTGCTGATCACTTAGAAGAAACTTTTAAACCTTTTTCATGCAACACAAATACATCGGAAATAGTTAGTAGCCTGGATTCTCCTTGCCAAATGGATTTGCCGATAGCCCATATAACACCACATGAAATTAAATCTGAAATTATTGCAATGAATACTACTAAGTGCCCCGGATACGACAAAATAGACGCGAAAATTATCAAATTATTGCCTTTTAAAGCAATAATGTTTCTTACGATGCTATTCAACTCCATTATCCGTCTACAGCACTTTCCCGTACAGTGGAAATGTGCAGAAATCATTATGATTCAGAAGCCTGGCAAACCTGAGAATTGCGTTAATTCATACAGACCTATAAGCCTCTTGGTAATGTTTTCGAAGCTATTTGAAAGAATTTTTCTCCGTCGTCTCCAACCACTTCTCAATCGAATCAACATTATTCCAGAACACCAATTTGGATTTCGCCACAAGCATGGCACACCGGAACAAATTCATCGAATTGTGAATGTGGTTTCAAATGCTTTAGAAAACAAAAAATATTGCTCTGCTGTATTTTTAGATATACAGCAAGCATTCGACAGAGTTTGGCACACGGGTTTGCTGTTCAAATTGAAGAATATTTTACCAGCTCCATTCTATTTGTTTTTCAAGTCTTATTTAGAAGACAGAAAGTTTTATGTTCGAGTAAACAACGATATCTCAGAAATAAGAAATATTGAAGCTGGTATACCGCAGGGAAGTGTTCTGGGACCAATATTGTATACTATTTTTACGTACGACATCCCATGTATACCCGAGCTTACAGTTGCTACGTATGCCGATGACACTGCGTTTATTGCTTCCGACACTTGCCCTAGTGTTGCTGCAACGCTAATCCAATCTCAACTTGACACCCTGTATTCCTGGCTCACTAAATGGAACATAAAGGTAAATCCACTAAAATCGACCCACATCACGTTTACGTTAAGAAAAGGGGACTGCCCATCAGTTATGTTAAATGGATCCACAATTACTCGTACCGATAGTGTCAACTACTTAGGAATGCATTTAGATAGGCGACTAACTTGAAAGAACCACATAAAAGCAAAGAGAAATCAACTCGATATTAAATATAAGAAAATGTACTGGTTGCTAGGTGAAAAATCGGAATTAAGTTTGGAAAACAAAGTTTTACTATATAAAACAATTTTAAAGCCAATATGGTGCTATGGCATACAAATCTGTGGAACTGCCAGCAAATCAAATATTGAAATTATCCAACGATTTCAGTCTAAAATCTTGCGAAAAGCTGTAAATGCCCCATGGTTTGTTTCAAACAAGACCATACATAAGGACCTGAACATACCATTCGTCAAAGATGAAATAACTAAATTTAGTAGCAGATACCTTCAAAGACTGAGCAATCACGAAAATCCGCTGGCAATTGCATTATTAGATGACAGTGAAGAAACTAGAAGACTGAAGAGATGTCATATTTTAGACCTACCATTTAGACAATAATTTTTATTATGTTTATGTACATGAATTTTCAAAAACGATACCATAGTATATAGTTATTGTGTATAACATATGTCATTTTCGTTAATTTATCAAATTTGCTTAATATTATATATATTAATAGATTGCAAATAAAAATGATGTAAAAAAAAAAGAAAAATGTCTATATAGAAAATAATACAACTCCACAAGTAGTTGTCACCTGCGGGCTCCCCAGACATAATAATGTAAAACAATAAAAAAGATGATGACAGTCCTGAAAACGAGCAACAACTCCAAACTAAACTGCATAAAAGACAGCAAATAAACACGTGAATAAATATCCCAACATTCATTTCATAGAAGTGGAAAATGTTCAAAAAGTTTTGATCGAAGTACATTATTCGAATAGGAAAAAAGCCGCAAGTCATTTGGTAGTTGATTCCAGGTTCGTTCAACACGAACAACAAAAGATTTCTCAAATAAGGTATTATATATTCTCGGTATTACGATCTGAGTCCGCCTAATTGAGTGAGATAAAGAAAAATTATCACGCAAGGGCTCTGGTATACCACCTTTAATAACTTTATAAAATAATAATAAATTTCTGTACTCAACGAAATTTGCAAAAGAGCATCCTAAAAACCCATTTACAAACACGGATATGTGATCCCTTCTGCGAACATTATAGACAAAACGTGTAATTACATTAAAAGCTCGATTTAGTTACAATAAGTTTTCAGCATTAGTACCCGTTACCAATTCAATTCCATATAAAATCTGAGGCATGAGTAAAGCATACGCACGTCTACACCTAACACAAAGAGGCAGAAACACATTTCTAGAGTAAAATCTACGTAAAACAGAGTACAATTTACGATGAAGAGAGTTAATGTGAACCCCAAAGTTAAGCTTATTGTCAATAATCAAACCCAAACATTTATGATGATTCACGAGTTCAATCCTACAACTATCCAAAAAAAATATTTAAATTAGACGCCAATTGGTACACAGAACCAAACATCATAGCCTTGGTTTTAGACGGATTGATATGTAACGAGTTGCTATTTGTCCACAATACTAAATCAAGAAGGCAATCATTTATATTGATCTCCAAGTGCAAAGAAGAACAAGAGCGTCCAAAACTAAATAACACATCATCCGCAAACAAAAACATTTTACATTCATCTATATTAATACATTCTTAAAAGTCATTAATATAAAGTACGAAAAGCAGTGGGCCTAAAACTAATCCCTGCGGGACACACGATATTTGATCAATAGTGTCGGAACGTTCACCAAACAATTCAACAAATTGAGATCTATTGCATAAATAAGACATAAGAAGGTTACATGCAGATCTAGAAAATTTGAAATTGCGATGTAGCTTTTCAATCATTTTCGCATAGCAAATACTGTTAAATGCTTTTGTTAGGTCCAAAGACACTAAAACATTAATACAACCACGATTAACATTGTCCCTTATTGTGTCAGTGAGTTGTAAAAGTAAAGACGTAGTGTTATAGCCCTTACGAAAGGCATATTGGGATACAAAAATACTATTGCGAACATGAGAAAGCATTCGATCTTTCATGATATGCTCCACAACTTTCGACAACACTGGCAAAAGCGAAATAGGCCTTAAATCATCTGGACTTATAATTACTTCAGACTTCGGAATCGGAATAACACGGGCAGTTTTCCAAGCCAATGGGAATATAGAGGTCATTAATACTAAATTTATTAAATTTAAAATTAGGTCTGAAATATAAGGGTAAATTATTTTAAGAAACTGCACGGAAATACCATCAACACCGGCACATTTTGATTTTATCTTGTAAAAAGTCCTCCAAAACCTCCATTTCACTGACGCAACGAAAAGAAAAGCAGTCTCCATTTTCATTCAGAGTATTAACATTGACATTATCAGCATCTCCAGGTCCCACAGCACAAACAAAATAATTATTAATATCATCGACATCACCTCCGTATGTAAAATTTAACTCACGCATAAATCCTGAACCCTTGAGTACACGCAATAAACCTTTAGAATTCAAACTACCCAATAACCGCGAATAATAGTTTCTCTTACACTTCCTAATAACTGCTTTGGCACGATTACTGTATTTACAGAAGACTCTTCGTTTTTCATCCCTTCTATTTGATATATAATCTTTATAAGCCAAGTCCCTCAAAGATCTAGCCACCACTATTTCCGGAGATTTCAGCCAGTTATTGTCAAAAGACGGCAATCTTCTCCTGATAATCGGACCAAATGAATATAGCTTTTCAACAAGAGAAGTAATAATATTACACTTCTCGTCAACATTTGTGTTACTACACTCACAGAAAAATTCGGTTGAGATAGCCGAATTAGCCGTAGCCGATTTTAGAGGTTGTCACAACCTCATTAAAGGTTGACACAACCTCTGTAGATGTTGACACGACCTCATTAGAGGTTGACACAACCTCATTAGAGGTTGACACAACCTCATTAGAGGTTGACACAACCTCATTAAAGGTTGACACAAACTCATTCGCGGTTGACACAACCTCTTTAGAGGTAGACACAACCTCATTCGAGGTTGACACAACCTCTTTAGAGGTTGACACAACCTCATTCGAGGTTGACACAACCTCATTCGAGGTTGACACAACCTCATTCGAGGTTGACGCAACCTCATTAGAGGTTGACACAACCTCATTCGAGGTTGACCCAACCTCTTTAGAGGTTGACACGACCTCATTAGAGGTTTACACAACCTCATTAAAGGTTGACACAACCTCGATAGTGGTTCTTACAAACGAATTTAGATAGTGTCAGAAATGAATTTTGAAAGTTTATTATTAAGCAATGATTTATTTTCCTATATTCTTATTAAAAAATGAGACAACGAGAAAATAAAGTCATCTTTAGGGATCTGTAGGGTATCAAATTTCTATTACATGTCACTACCGACCTTTATCCCATTTTTGGTGTTGTTGATTTACAGATATCTCCACCGACCAACCTTGAAAAGTTTGGGAGCTCTTGATATCTGCTTGAACATTTTCTGCAAAATAAAACGATTTAACACAAAATCATAATTACAATATTTTTACTTACCTTTCTTAATAACCACAAAAAATCTTATATCGCCGAGACAGGTACAATTATAAATTCTTTAAATTCTTTTAATATAATATTTGCTTTTTTGTTGTGGTAACCGAATTAAAAATGAAATTCAGTTGTACCTACAGAATTCATGAGAAATTCGGTTACAGCAACCGAATTGACGACGAATTCGGTCGTTGTAACCGACTAAAGGGATAATTTGGTTATTGCGACCGAATTGATACCAAATTCGATTGTGGCACCTGAATTGATGCCACATTCGGTTACTCCAACTGAATTTGGGACCAATTTCGGTTGTTGTATCCGAATTATTTCCAAATTCGGTTGTTCCAACCGAAATTTTGGAAAATTTGGTTGACAGAACGAATATAATTCCAGATGCAATTGTCAGAACCGAATCAATTATGAAACGAGGTTGCTTCAACCGAATTTCAATTGCCAGGACTAAATTGGGTCGTGACAACCTCAATTCGGTTGTGGCAACCCCAATTCGGTGGTAACAGCCGAATTTACGGTTGCTATAATTCCAGATGCACTTGTCAGAACCGAATCAATTATGAAACGAGGTTGCTTCAACCGAATTTCAGTTGCCAGGACTAAATTGGGTCGTGACAACCTCAATTCGGTTGTGGCAACCCCAATTCGGTGGTAATTAGTTCTCTGGGTGTAGTAATTAAATCGCTGTTAAATTCACTCAAAAAATTTAAAAGTCCGTCCCAATTAATGTTAACTTTTTTGAAAATAATTTAAAGTTCAGGAAAACTAGTCCCGGGTTTGAATAAAAATAAAATAATTAAGTTAAAAATAATAATAAAATTCCCGCAAGAGAAAAGACAAAAATTTATTTTATGTCAACTCAACAAAAATTCACAACTCTAATCACGAGTATTCACGCAGCTTATGAAATTTGTTCATAAACTCTATAAAATACTTGGCATCCTAGTTAGTATTAATCAAGACGTTGTTTATACTAGTAATGCAAACTTTTATTTGCTAATATACGAGCTTTTCATGAAGAATATTTCATAAATGTTATCAAGACAATATCTGCAGCATATATTGGTTCTTCCACTCAATGACTAGAACCTTCAACTGAAGGATAAATCAAAGAATATACCAATAAATTTTTTATCGACATATTTGAATTCTTGTTTGCCACCAGATTCGAGAGATTTTGAAATTAATTAATTCACCTTTATGCCGATTACTTGATAACTAATAAACGAACTGAGTGGCAATGAAACACAGAAAATAGTTTGATTTTCTTTTTTTAAATTCAAAATATGTTATGCTTTTACTAAACACCATGTGTTATTCCTAATAAATGGTAATTGCAATCTAAAACCATTGAAGACCAATTTCTCGCAACCGCTCATTTGAATTGTAGATTGGTTATCTATTTCCAATATTCAACATTTCGCAGAATACTGGTATCGCTTTGACTCAACATTCTTGTGTCAGAATTTTATCGAGCAGAATTCTTGCACCACATCATTTCATATGAATAATATCAACCAATATTTCCGTAGCTGCACACTTATCGTAACCTACATTTCACCACTTGAATTCATGGATAAAATTTTATTTGTCAAACAGAACCAATTTTTGGTCTCCATTAAATCATTCACAAACTGCAGCTGCATTCTGTCACTAATTTCCGTCAAATCCAAATTTGTTTTTGGGAAATTCTCTGCAATGCAGAAATTTGTCTGCAATGGAATTGTGGCGATATCTGTTTGATTCTTATAAATCGGTGAGCGCTTGTATTCTATCATATTGTAGAATTTGTTGTGTTATTATTGGGTGTTGACGCTTTTCTTCGCCTTCGCGTTGCATGTCGGCACACTCTGTATGTGCACAGTGACATATGTACGTTTATACGTTTATGCCCCACTGGCATTTGGAGCATTTTCCATTAATGTGTCACGGCATGTGGGTGGGCGTGGTATCCTCAGTATTCGTGTCATTCAAATATATAATTCATATGGATGTGTATTTTGCAATTAAGCGAAAAAAATACGACTGGATTTGTTGTGATATTATTTCTGTTCTGTTTTTTGCATTTACTTTTTCTCTATGATTTTGGTTGGTAATCTGAAAAAAATGAATTGATATTTGTCGCCACCATTCGGATTTTTATTTATTTATTCATTTGAAATTCAAATAAACTTGTGCTACAGAAGGTTATATCAGTATCTCCTCTACTCGTTAAATTATTAATCGAGAAAGTTTTTTAATATACATTTTATAATGTCTCGCACGTATGAGTAACCTGGACCAACTGATTGTGGCCAAAAAGCTTGATAAAAAGGATGGAAACCCGGATTTTTTGGTTTTAAACAAAAATTAAATAATACTACCACTACTTAGTAAAAATGTAATCATTTTGTTATTTTAGATTCAAGTCGAGATGAGACACCAAAGAGAGGGACAATCCCACAAAAAGCGGGATGGTTGGTCAGGTTACGTACGAGTAGTTTTTACTAACTACATTAGTGATATTGCTGATATGAGTGAAAAAATTATACTTATTAATCCCCCCCCCCCCCAAAAAAAAACAACCTGTTAAACACTGTAAGGGGTTACAAACCATTTCATAGCATTCCACATTTTCTGGCTGTAGTAAAATTATGGAAACTTTCAGCTAGGCGTTTGTAAAATATCTACATATCTTCAGGTGTAGAACGAATGATAAATAAACAATAATGTTTGATAAATTCATATTTAAGCAAATGTTTTCGAATTAGCAGTCCAATACTATCATGAAAGAATTGGCATTTAATTTTCAGTTCTTTCATTTAACATTTAAGATTAATTTGAATTTCAAATCAAATGACAAGTGCAAAACTATATAAAGGTAGACAGTGGAAAATATATGGTATCTCAACATTGGACAAGCCTCTTCACTCTTTAACAGGACAGGCAACGATGTGCTTGAACTAATTTCTAGTAGAACTTGTTACAATCTTCGATGTTTTCATTCTAATGAATATATAGTGTCTTCATATTTCTACAAACATTGTCGTAAACACATCTTTTTGGATGACATCCACTTAGTGTTAAAAAAACGGAAACTTTGCGAAATATAAAACATAAAATTACTGTCGTATTGGACATCCAATAAAAAAAGCTTTAGACACCATTTAATAACCCTGTATTAATTGCTCTTTTATAAATATATAAATACATTATGTCTAACAAAATAAATTGTAATCCAATTACAACAAAAGCAGAACAAAGTTTTTTGATACTTTTAAGAAAATGTACACGCTGAAGAATCTGTCCTTTTGTTGTGTTAACATCTATAGGCACGGGTAGGACAATCTATGAACACACCCAAACAACACACAGCGTTAGCATCCCATACGTGGTTGTTGTACAACAATAGTCTCTGCCTGAAAATAAGTATGATAGTATTGATGTAGCGGCAGCGAACAAACAAGCAGGTCGTCGCCGCTACAGAGTATAGAGTAGAAACATTGATACCTTTTGAAACATTTATGCTTTTTGTATTGTTTTATGTAATAACATTGTCGAAATGGTGCATTTATATTGAAATATTCTATAAAGAGAATAAAACTCGTTTATGCTCTTTTATTCAGACTCTCTGCATGGGACCGGAAAAAGAGTTCAATAAGTTCTCTATACTATTCATGGTAGATGCAGTACGACAACAAATACAATAAGCCAAAAACAACAGATATTTTGTTGTTGCCCAGTGCCATGTATTGTGCCAATTCAGCTGATTGAAAAATAATGAAAATGTATAAAAAAGTGGCCGTCGGTGGTGCAATGGGTAGTGTGCGCACCTCTTGTGCTTGAGATCCTGGGTTCGATCCCTGCTCTGACCACCTTAAAATTTCTTTCGACGGCGGTCACCTCGCATAGTGACGCCCGTTCGGAATGGGTGAAAAATAGTAGGTCCCAATCAGTGAGTGTAAAACTAGAAAGCGCATAGCTCACTGGTTGTGAGTAGCACTCCCCGATTCCTTCATGGGCTGTAATGGGAAACCATTTATTTATTTTTATTTATAAAAAATTGGACAGAGTGCCATTTACAAAATACGTGTATTTTATTTGATATTTTGAAAGTGTTTACGTATGAAAATTAAACGGTTTCTATGTGATTTTTACGGAGAAAACATTTCAAAACAGCAATTGTAAGCGAACGGTGGTTGTATACAAACAAAAGTAAACAAACTTTGATATAAAAGAAAAACTCACTCCAGAAAAAATTTCAAATCAGCTAGGCTATTGCTTCTACCATTTATTTTTACCATGATACTATTCAATACTTTTTGTCGTCGTCGCTCTGGTAAGACAAAACAAAAACAATTATTTCAGTGAGCTAAATATTGCTTTATTTATTTTAACAATATTACATCTAATGTTAAAGCAGATGTAAGAAAAAAGAAAGTGCAATAGCAAAAGAGCCTTAAGCACAAAAACTATTCTTTTTTATTTCCAATGTAACATTTGTGTTTTCAAAGAAATCGAACAGGTACCGTATAACTAAGAGGTGTTAACACATCGCCTGTGAGTTCGAACACTCAATATTTTTCTTTGTTGTTGTTAGGATGCAAATATAACATGTTTGCAGCTTGTTGCAAATCTAGTGTACTTCTGTCCAAACATATTGTGGTTGCTGTTCAATATTACGTGATGGAGACACAATGACTAGTAGGTTATAATATATGTTTTTGTGGCTTTATCTGTTGAAAATTGCTGAAAACAAAAACGTGACAGACAACACAGAAATAAATTCATGAAGCTAATGCTTGCAAACAAATACATGTTTCCTGCAATATGTTTTTGGAGCCATTTTTTCCAGCGTGTAGGTATTGTTTATATGTTTTAGTAAAACTAATAAATTAAAAATCGAAATTTTCGTTTCACTGCTTCCTCAAAGCTGTATTTTTCAAGATATGTTATCCAAAGTGGGTAGAGCTCTAGTCTGGACGCTGCACATTGTAAAATCTGTCTTTTTTTTGTTGTTTGGATGCAAATATAACATGTTTGTAGCTTGTCGCAAATATAGTATACTTCTGTCCAAACACATTGGGTTGCTATTCAATATAACATGTTGGAGATACAATGACTAATATGTTATAATAGTTATACGTTGAATAATAGCTTATAATATATGTTTTTGTGGCTTTAGCTGTTGAAAATTTCTGAAAACAAAAACGCAACAGACAAAAAAAAACAAAAGAACAGCAAGTCTTTCCATTCATGACACCAATGCTTACAAACATATACTTTACATGGTTCCTGCAATATGTTGCTGGATAAATTTTTTTCCCACGTGTATGTATTGTTTATGTGTTTTGGTAAAATTAATAAATTTAAAATCGAAATTTGCATTTCACTGCTTCCTCAAAGCTGTATTTATCAAGATATGTTACCTAAAATGGGTGTAGTACTATTCTGGACAGTGCCGAACTCAACCTCCGCCGAACAGTGGTACAGAATAGATTTCTATCGGGCAAAATATGAGTGGTGTTAAATTCGGATTGTACTTATAGGTACGAGGTCAACGATTATTTTGAAATTCCATGGCAAACCGTGTCCTCTAATACTGTCCACAATTTGTAATCGTGTGGGTTCCAACCGATGAAAAATCTGAATTTTGTTTTTGTTTGGAGCAAATGTAACGTCTTTGTAGCTTGTCGCAAATATACTTTACTCGTGCCCAAACACATTGTGTTTGCTATTCTATATAACGTGTTTGAGACACAATGATTAATAGACTATAATATATGATTTTCAGACCCAAATGTGGCTTTGTTTGTTGAAACCCGTTAAAATCAAAAACGAAAAAGACAAAAAAATGCAGAAAGGCGGCAGATCTTCAATGCATGAAAACAATGCTTGCAAACATGTACATGTTTCCTGCAATATGTTGCTGGGACAACTATTTTTCAGGGTGTAGTAAGGACTGCCAGAAGATGAAATGTAAACTATCAAATTCTCTTGAAGCCAGTTCTGGACCGTGTCAGCCTCATTAGCCCGTGCAGAATCCCGCTGGAAAGGCCATGTCTGGAAATAATTAGATGGATTCACAATAGATTTCAAACTGGTTTCTTGGTAGACTTTGACCCCTTGTTAACAGAAACGCAAGTCAGTGACACTATGGTAACCGGCACCCCACGAAACTATTACTGAAGCTGGGTGATGACCCTTTTCGAACCGTGGGATCAGTTCAGAAGCTTCCTTAGTTGACCGTGCATATTCTTAATCATTAGCTTATTAAACTATTTATGAAAGCTAGCCACTGTAGCGTTAGTTCGAAACAGGAAAACAAAATTGTTGCAGTTTTCACCTTGGCGTGGACAGCTAATGAAACCTGTACTTATAATAGCGTTTTTTAAGTGTGAAATGAAAAAGGGCGATATTAACTAAACGTTCTTTAAGACGACTGGAGATGCCAAAGATCATCAGCGGTCGGCCCGTCCATGCGCAGTTCTAACGTGCGGTATCAAAGCCATCCACTCAAAAATTCGGAGAAATCCGCTCCAAAACAGAAAATCTTGGCCCGTGAGACTCCATGGGTCGAATTACTAAGAAAGACTTGGGACGTGTGGATTTCAAACGAACAGCATATTTGTTAACTGCAGCTTTAAAAATATTGATAGGCAAATACAAACGTCTTTGACGCAAGCTGATAAATTGCACACAAAAAGCTTGTTCACCAATGAAAAACTTGTACCGCGCAGAAAAAACTTCACAAGCAAACTTATCGATTTAAGAAAGCTTTGAAACTCATCCCACGGTTCGAAAAGGGTCATCACGCGAATTCTGTTTGGTAGCATATCTCTTACGATGGGGTCATTGACTTGCATTCCTGCGAACAAGACGTCACATCATCGGCCAAAGTATACCAAGAAACTATTTTGAAAGCTGTTGTGAATCCATTTAAGCATTCTTAGCCGTGAAATTGCCGCCCTAATTTTCATAACTATTTGGAAGCTTTCATTTGCTCTGACAATTGCCCCTCTGCCAGCCCTGATTTGAACCAACTGGATTAAAAAATGTGGACAGTTTTAGAGGCCATGGTTAGCCACAAAAGATACCCCACGCTGTGGCCACTTTTGCAATGGACGAATTCCGTGCGGCTATTGATGATTGGCCGAAACGGCTTAAGGAATGCATTTCGCATTCACGCAGATGGTTAGTTCAAGGACGCTGTGAGGGGTACTTTGCTATGTGATCATTATAAGTCAGTATTATGAAACTAACAACGTACATATATATCTCTTATATCCCCTACAATTGAAATTTTTGTCACGCAATATCTCAATGTCATAGTCAAATAAGGCGCATTTCGCGAAGCACCATAAAACTCAGATGCTTTTCACTTTCTACCTACTACCTTACTACCTACTCCTAACTGTGATTGAATTCATAGTTCGTTCTTTAATCAACATTTTATTTCAATAAAACATAATCATGATTGCGATATTAATTAACATTTAAAGCCAGAAGACAAATGCATGTAAATGGTTTCATTTAAAATGACGCTGTGTATTTGTCTATAGACAATTAATTTATCTCGAGGAGCAGCATTCAAATCTGCAATCGTTACACAAATATGTTTACACATGTACATAATATATCTGTACTACAGTTATGGATTTCTTGTAATTTATCTTTATTTTACAGTAAACTAATATGTGCAATTAAATTCGTATCATTACCCTAATTTAGCTAATTTACATAAATTTTCCCGAAAAACATGAGAGAAACGAGATCCATTAATGCACATCAAACAAGGCGCATCATAGTGCTATTACTGAGCACAACCGTCAGACATATAGACAATTTAAAGGGTGTTGCAAAAAATTGTTGTGTTGTAATGACAACCGCTGCGATAAATGCTATGGACTTTTCATAACAGGACTTCTCCTAATCAAATTCAATGTGAGAACAAAAAATCCTCCACAATTTACAGCCACGTTATACCTGTCGTAAACATGGGTTTAATTTTTCAATTATGTTAACATGTTTATTATCAATCGTGGCCGTCGGTGGTGCAATGGGTAGTGTGCGCGCCTCTTGTACATGAGATCCTGGGTTCGATCCCTGCTCTGACAATCTTAAAAATTTCTTTCGGCGGCGGTCACATCGAGTATTTAGCCATGAAAAAGCTTCTCAAAATACCGTTCGGAATCGGTGTAAAAACTGTAGGTCCCAATCAGTGAGTGAAAAATTAGAAAGCGCACAGCTCACTGGTTGTGAGAAGCTCTCCCCAATCCCTTCATGGGATGTAATGGGAAACGGTGTGTGTGTGTGTTTATTATCAATCCCTTGTAATTCGGAATTACTTTTTCGGATTTAGGTGTTTGGCATCTTCATGTAAAAATGTTCGAACGTACTTTAGGTAAAGCGCTTTTAGTAAAGCAAAGTACCTTTTAGATCGCACGCAATTTCTATAGTTTTTAATTTCCGATTTCATTTGAAGAACATTTCTTAATTTCATTGACTTTTTGAATCTTCAGTGTCGTCCAAAAGTACCCGAACCATACACTAGACGTAGCGTATTCTTGTTGTGTGCTTACTTACTTATCCGGTCTCGGACAACCCCGGGGGGTCAGGGACCTTACATAACGAAGATAACATATTTCGCCAACCAGTCCGATCTTTTGCTTTATCTCTTCAGTTGGCAATACCAAGTGTACGCAGGGATTCGTCAACCTGATCCCTCCAGCGGAGTCTTGGTCTTCCTATTTTTCGTCTTTCTTCGAGTTCGGTTTCGAAAACCCTTCGCGCTGGTTCATCTTCATCCATTCTACTGA
This sequence comes from Phaonia tiefii, assembly GCA_963931995.1. Classification (NCBI taxonomy): domain Eukaryota; kingdom Metazoa; phylum Arthropoda; class Insecta; order Diptera; family Muscidae; genus Phaonia; species Phaonia tiefii. The sequence goes on from OZ008367.1 coordinate 93,075,089, forward strand.
CATGGCCTAGCCAGCGCAATCGCGTTATCTTGATCCGCTTAACTATGTCAATGTCAGGATAAAGCTCATACAGCTCATGATTCATGCGTCGCCGATACTCGCCGTTGTGCACTATAGGGCCATAAATTTTTCGCAGTATTTTTCATTTGAAGACTGCTACAGATGTTTCGTCTGCTTGCGATAGGACCCAGGATTCTGCGCCATAAAGCAAGACAGGTTGAATGAGAGTCTGGTACAACTGGACTTTTGTTACTCGAGAGAGGGCTTTATCTCTAAAGTGCTTGCTTAGCCCAAAATAACATCTATTCTATTGTTGTGTACACATAGAAAATACACAACTCATAAAAACGACTTTTTTCTTTCAAACAGCATTACTAGTGAATTCATAACAGAAACCGGTTAACCGAATTCCTGCCGGGTAACTGTTCATCAGAGGTAGTTCTATTTTAAAAGAACCGGTTTCACCGGTTATTTCAAATCAATTAACCGGGGTTTTCGGTTTTTACACAAGTGATATAACAACGCAGAATTATAAATCTAAATTATTTTTAATAGCTCACTATGGTTACTGACGCCATCAGACAGACACAAAAGGCCTCGCCAACGAATTATTTCGCCGATAGCTTTCTGAAATAAGTTGTCCAAGGCAATAGAAGTCATATCTTACAACTTCCATTTAGTTGTAAGTTCCAGAACAAATCACAACACAGGTAGTTGATTAGCACAAATGCATAAAACAATAAACAGTATTCACAATCAAGAAAGGAGTACAAAATATCCAAAGGAATATTTAGTCAACGATGATTTTGCCTAACTGGGAAAGTCCAATATTAGAACAGATAAGTTGAATAAAATAAATAATTGTCGCATTTCGGGCTCGGAAAATCCACACGTCGTCGAGGAAAGAGCGCTGCATCCACAACGAATGACTGTTTGGTGCGATTTTTGGCATCGCAGCAGCATAGGGCCATTTTTCTTCGAAAATGAGCAATGAGCTGCTGTTACCGTCAATGGCGAGCATTACCATACCATGATCAGCAGATTTTTGTTCCAAAAAGTTGTAATAATTACTCTATGCCCTAAACATTACACAATCGTAGTGGTTGTGGACGTCACATCAAAATCGTAGGTGCGATAAAATGAGAGACTTCGTATTTGCTGTTTCTTAATGTGTCATACGATAATATGTTTTGTCGAACATTGATGCTAATAATAGGGTAGCCGCCGGTGGTGCAATGGTTAGTGTACGCGGTTCATGGGCATGAGAACGTGGGTTCGATCCCTGCTCTGACCACCTTACATTTTACCGATGAAGGTCACACCGCTTAGTGATGGCGGCACTATCGAGTACATAGTTACGAAAAAGCCTCTCAAAATATTAAATCCATAATCCAGTTATAAATTGCAATGGTTTAAAAACGCACATATTTAAAGAATAGTTTAGAATTTTTGCAAATTTTAAATGCCAATGTTTACGAGGTTGTTCATAAAATGTTTCTTGAAGTTTATAGATAAATCGGAGCCATTGTTAGTTGTCCGGCTCAAGTACGAAATTTGAAAAGCATATTGTTTTATTTAAAAATAATGAGGTTTCACTTTCAATTGATTAGCCTAGTACTTTTTGATTTGTTTAGAATTTTTTTAATTTCAAATTACTTTTTTTAGTTTTAGTTGAATATTTTTTGGGTTTTGAGTCAGTGATAAAAAACACTAAAATAAATATAAATAAACATAATCACATCATTTTTGAAATCTTTTACCGTCCTCAACCCTTTTTCATATTTTTGAATAAAATCACTTATCGCTAAATAGCCGTTTTCTATACAACTTAGCAAGCGATTATCGCCAAAACACGACTATTATGTACTAGTCAGTTCCAACACGCCCAAGACGCGATAATTTAATTGGATCTTTCAGAAAAGATACATTTTGTAAAATGATAAGCGTTTTTCAGAATTTTTTTTATAGAATTAATTTTTTTTAAAAGTATATTTTAGGTCCTTTTTGTAAGAATATGTATGTATTATATTTTCCCGAAAAGGCCCTTTTTAAAGAGTGGTACTTCTTTTATTAAACGCTAATGTTTTTTTAGGAAAAGGTATTATTTTTAAGAAGAAGTACTTTCTGTAAGAAAAAGTCATAAGAGTATGAATTTTTTTTTACAAAGAAGTACTTTTTCCATAAGAGGTACTTTTTAAAGAAGTGGTGCTCTTTTTAGGAGGAGGTTATTTTTAAGAAAATTTACTTATTTTTAGAAAGTCTACTTATCCCAAGAAAAGAAAAGGTATTATTTTATTTTTAAGAAAAGGTACTTTTAAGGAAAGGAATTTTTGTCAGAAAAAGTATTTTTTTGAAGAACTTACCTCAAGAAAAGCTATTTTGTTTCACATAAAAGGTAATCTTTACAGAAAAGGTAGTTTTTTGACAAAAGGCAATTTTTTGTGAGAAAATTAACATTTTTAAGAAACTGTACTTATTTAAAAAAATACAATGAGTGTTCGAACTCCCGGGCGATGTGTTAACACCTTTTTGCTACACGGTACCTGTTCGATATCTATGAACACATTTGTAAATGTTACATTGGAAAATAAAAAAAACCGTTCAATCATATGATGACGTTACATTTAAATAATATTAATATTTAAATTATTTAAAGACCAGGGCAAGCACATGTGTCATTATTTTCTGGCTCAATACTTTTTGTTTTATTCCCACAAAAATCATTGAATGCAAAGCAACAGACACTTGTATATCCATACATACATTGTCATATTCGTACATACGCTACACAAGTTCACTAAATTTTCGTTGCTCTCTTGCTATCTCATTTTTATATACGTATAATAAGTCATTATTCAAAAAGTACATTTTATTTGACTTAAGTACATACATTTTATTTGACTACAATAAAAATCCAACCCGTAAAAAACATTGATTTTGACTATAAATTCTCTATATGTGACCACTCCCCTTTGTCCAATCCCGCCCATATTTGCAGCAGATCTTAGAATATGTAAGCCTAACCAACATACCCAATTTTGTTCAAATACCGTGAACAGGAGCAGAAATAATGGATTTTTAATTTGTGATTTGTATGGGAGGTACCGCGCCCCTTTCAATTGTCGTTGCTCTCTTTCTATCTCATTTTTATATGTGTACGTATAACTACGTCATTATTCTCTTTCCTCTGAGAGTGCTTCGCACCCACACAATACAACTATTCGCTGCCGCTACATCACTGTGTTTTTTTTTCGTAGTTTGACAATTTGTGTTTCGCAGTCGGACAAATCGGTGTTCTATATAGGGGTGGGTCACCCTTCTCATTTAGGGGTATGAAAAATAGATGGCCGATTCTGAGACCTACCCGATATTCACACAAAATTTCATGCAAATCGGTCCAGCCGTTTCGGAGGAGTTTAACTGCAAACAATGTGTGATCGCTGTCGGACAATCTGTGTCGGACAAATTGTGTTTGGATGTATTCACTTTGTGAATTTAGACCGTACCCGCGCCTATAGATGTTAACACATCAAAAAAAATTACTTTTTGTAAGAAACTGTACTTTTTTTTTAAGCAAAGGTACTTCTTTAAGATAAGGTATTTTTTTAAGAAAAGTTACTTTGTTTAAGAATATGAATAGGTAATTTTTTGAGAAAATTTACTTTTTTAAGAAAAGGCACTTATTTAAGAAAATTAGCTTTTTTTTAACTTCTTTCACGTAGGCTTTTCTAAATTTTCTTTTTATTGGCTTCAAAACTACAATATATAGTACAACAACTTCCTATTAAACAAGATATTTCCCAACATGTTTTAGTCTAGTTAGTACTGGGTTGTAGCATAATAATGACAAAAAAAAGGTGTTTAATTTTTTTTCATTTAGCCCCATCCCGCAGCGTGTGATAAGGAACTTCGTTCCAAAAACTCTCTAGCTTTTCAATTGACTTAACAATTGGTTCCTTCAGAGCAATGAACATTTTAATTCAAAATCGCTATAATTCAAACATCAAGCATTCTACAGGAAGACCCTTTCTGTATAGGGAATATGATCATAGAACTTATCACATATTTACCACAAAGCAGAAAAAATCCACAAATCAGTGGCTGAATTATGCTAATGTTTATATGTTTGTTGGTTGATGACAAATTAATTACATCGTCAAAATAGCATTTGATGTTCATGCAACTGCATTTGTAGAGACACACAGCATGGACGTGTTGTAGCTCGTACGTGCTGTGCTGTGTTGTCTTCAACAATTAAATGCAAATTCTTGGAATGCCAACAAGTGTCATATTGGTGCATTAGGTGGCATTTTGAGTGTTGCACCCCGGCAAATACTAGTGTCATTATTGAACGTGTGAATGATAAATGGATTTTAATGTGTGCCAAATTTATATTTGCAGAAATATATACAAGTACTTTAAATTCCAGTAGGAAATAGATATTTAAAATAAATATAAATATAAAAAGAAAAATCACAATGTTTATTTTAAATAAAACTAATAAACCACGAGATGGAATATAGATTTTTACATACGCGGCAATTCAACAATAAGTGTACGCTCATAAAAAATTATTTTATAAATTTGAGTGTAAAATTGTCTTAAATTTAGAAAGAAGTATGTACCCAAATTTTTAGATATTTTACTTAACGTAAAAATAGTACGAGATCAAAATAACATAAACAATCTTCCTAATTTGTTCGGGACGTTTTACAACGTTTACAAATTACAAAATTTTTTTGTGAACCTTTCTAAATTAATATAAATATGCATGATATGTTCTTAACAAACCTTAATATAAAAAAATTGTTTACAAAAATTGTTGTGATGAAGTATTTTACAGAAAGATGCATTTTACCGCGCCGTTGGGAGGCAATATGTGTGGCGGCTGAGTCAGCAGCCGTGATCTTCACTTTTCGTACGGCTCTAGTCTTTGATATACAAGACTGTTGTAATGTGTAATTCGTTTATTGTTGATTGAAAGATTTTATTTTGTGAACTTAAAAAATAATAGTGTTAAATTGTCTTGTTTGGTGATTAAAACTGCGTTTTGTAATTGTGTTTAATTGACAAGTGTTTTTGAATAAATTTTATTGGAAATTAGTGCTTGCGTTGAGTGTATTGTTTGCAATGAAAAATGTGACTCACTTGAAAAGACACAATTTGCCGCCTTATGCCACATACAATTGTTTACACGAAAGTTGTTTTCAAACATTTCACGTAAAAAGAGTCTTTAAGACTCACCTTCTTAGACATTTTGAACGTGTAAAACAAGAGTGCCCTAAATTGGATGAAAGCAATACATTTCTCCAACAAAGTTGTGAATATGCAGAAGAGATGGAATGCGACGATGGAATGACTGTTGCTGCGGAAGGAGTATATAAATTAAATGTTTCTCCAGAACCACCAGATGTACCTATTTATTTTTTTTTAATATAAATCATTTAACCATTGACCGCTTTATTCATAAAAAGTTGTGAAACATTTGAGGGACGGTTTTGTATGACAAACTGTCTCTCAAACCCCTCATAACTTTTTATGAATATGAACATAAATGTTTAATATATAATAATAGTTTTAAGAAAACCGGACATTAATTCCGATTCTGAATACAAATTCCAAAAAATTTAATTTTTTATAGATATAACAACATGTGTATCTGCCAAACCTTGAATAAAATGGCTTTAAAAATAGAACATTTTAGTTTTTTTGTAGCGTCGTCGCAGAGGTTTCATGCTGAAAAAAGCTAACGGTTTTATTTGATTCAACAAAAAATGTAATCAAAAATGGCGAAAAACTCAATAATTTTTTTAATTAACTTGATTACATACTTAATCAATATTTTTGAAAAAAATCAATAAATGTTTTAATCAAATTTACAAATTTTTTAATTGATTTTTTTTGACAAATTTACAAATACCTATAATTAATATTATCATTTTCGTGATTACTCCAAAATCAATTACAAAATTAATCAAATAAACAAAATATTTTAATTGAAATTGATTTTTATTTTTTTCTGTGTACAGATCGATGATAACCAACTTTTTATTCACGAAAGTTGCTCTTGACAACATCTGGTTCCAACAAGACGGGGCTACGTGCCACACAGCACGTGCAACAACCGAATTATTGCGAGAAATCTTTGGAGATTCAATTATTTCAAGAAATTGTGCCATCGAATGGCCTCCAAGAAGTTGTGATTTAACACCATTAAACTATTTCTCGTGGGGTTGTTTGAAGTTATTGGTCTTTAGCAAAAAACCAGACTCTCTTCAAGCTTTACAAGTCAATACTGAACGTGCTATTCATGACATACGACTTGATTTAATAGACCAATTTAATAAAAGACGTGGATGCAATTTGAAAGATGTTTTATTCAGAACTTAATTGTATCGATTGTACTTCAGACAGAATGAAAAATATTTCAATTCCCTTAACAATTAGTGTGTGTTTTTTTTAAAGGAATCATATCACTCAAATTGGAAAACCATTCAATGGTTTTAGCACAGTTGTACTAGATTTAAGGTAGAGTAGGCATAATTTTAGGAATGTTGAGCGTTCAAATTATGTACTAAATTTAAAAAGAACATTTTTACTTCACTGGAGTAATAATACAGAATACTTGGATATTCAGGGTTGAAGATTTTCAATTTCACTTTCCCAATTCTCACTTAGTTAATGGCGGTTATCGTTCAAGAATTCGAATTTTGTTGATCGTCGGTATCATACATACTTACTAGTCCTTATGAGGACTTCATGCTGAAAAGTTTCTTGTTGGGACACAAAAATAACGTGTGCGTAGAGCTTGTCGCAAATATAGTATACTTTTAAGCAAACAGATTGGGTTTCCTATTCAATATTACATGTTTCAGACACAATGATTAATGTGTCATAATATACGTGTTTATTAAAAAAATATAGCTTATTTTATGACACATGTACAGACGTGTTTGGTGAACCGTTTACATCATTTTATTGCCGCTATGCTCTGTCAATAGCTAAATTATAATAGAGGGGCAGAGAGAGATTGGTCTCAGCCCAAGTTGATTTTATTGCAAGAAATTTTGTAAATATTCCTGACTGCATATTAAATAAATTGATTGTTTCTTATGTCGACTGATCTGTGCCGTTTTAGTTTCCTGCATTCAGTCGCCCAGTCATTCGTTTGGGAGGAAACATACGAATGCGTATATGGCTCCAAGTAAAATTATGAATCTTTGCAAATAATCGTACTAATGTTTGCATTTAAATTTTAATCAGTTTTTTTTAAATAAAACGCAAACCATTTGAGATATTTCGAAAACTTTATGATCGACTTGAAATACAATGAAATCGTTTATGAATGGAACTCGACTTCGCTCATATGGCCACCGTGGGTACGTCGGCAGCGGTCGATTCGTTGGACACAATTTTCGATGACTCGGTCTCAGATTTCGGCCGTAACGGCCGCTATTTCGCGTTCAATGTTGGCTCTGAGTTCTTCCAACGACATCAGCTTGTTGGCATAGACCAATGATTTGACGTAGCCCCAAAAGGAAAAAGTCTAGAGGCGTTAAATCGTTCGAACGTTAATTACCTGGTCCATTTCTTGAGATAACACGCTCACCAAACTTACTTTACTTAACTTAATCTATAGTAACGTGTACTGTGTAGCTTGTGGCACCGTCCTGTTGAAATCACATGTCATCCAAGTCCATGTTTTCCAATTCGGGCCGAAGATAATCGGTAATCATGGCGCGATAACGATCGTCATTCACAGTAACTTGACGATTGTTATTGTCGACGAAAAAATGTGGCCTACAAACCGCACCAAACACTTATTTTTTGTAGATGAAGTGGTGATTCGTGAAGCACATGTGGATTTTCACCAAACCAATAACGCAAATTTTGCTTATTGACGAACCCATTGAGCCAAAAATGAGCTTCGTCACTGAAGATGATTTTGCGATGAAATTCATCATCTTGGCGCATCTTCTCTAGAGCGCAATCGGAGAACGTACGTCGCGTCGATTCAATTGTTCCATCGGCTTCAATTCTTGAGTCAGCTTGATCTTGTATTGGTGTAACCTAAGATCTTTATACAAAATTCTCCATAAAGTGGTCTTGTCGATGCACAGTCCTTGAGAACGACGCAGAATCGACTGACTTGGATCGTTTGCTAGAAACGCCTGAACGGCAGCGATATTTTCGTCACTTCGACCAACCCTGGAACACTTCTCACTGGAACGTCAGTATCACACAATGAATATGTAGACTCAAATTTTTGCACTAAACTTGTCATTGCTTGTCTAGTAGGGCGAGAATAAGGACCGAAAATTGGAGTTAACGCTCTTAAAGTTGCGGTCACCGACTCCAAATTTCGGTAGTAAACTTTTATAATTTGCATACGTTGTTCGTTCGTGAACTTTACCATGATGTAAATGTCGAGTTTACTGAAAAAAAGGAAAGTAACAGTTAGATGTTCACAAATTAAATCCAAAGTTGTCAAGTATCTATGGGAGAACCCTTTATGTATATTTTGAGTGTGTTACAAACATACATAAGTACAATGTACCTGGTTCCTGCAAAATATCTTCGTGAGAATATGTTACACAGGCCGTTTTTTAAGCATGTGGTAATATATTTTTAAGGAAACTAACTCTTTATCCAATGAAGTATTTCCAAATTGTAAGTTCGTTGTTCCTAAATTTTTGGAAGTATCGAACTAGATTTGAGAAAATAATTTCCCTGAGACAAGTATTTTCTTCAACAGGGTGGACCAACTGGAAGCATCTTGTTAAAAATTTAACCAAATTAACTCCGCTCTAGCTTTTTTGCCTTATGGGAAACGATTTCGTTCGTGTGGCTGATGTGGCTGGCTTCGCAGTAGTTTATCCTGCCAATCCAATTTTCCAAGATTTTATTGATTGTTTCTGGTTATATCTCACAAATGGACTTAAGGGTGTGTGTGTCGTTTCTGAATTATTCGCATAGCATCTGTCTTTAGCGGCAACCTTCAAGAAAAATCCTAACGGGTTCAAATCTCAGCTGTGAGGCGACCAGTTGGCATCATCCCGGTGGCTGAGTGGCACTATTTAATGGTGGTTCTAGTTGCATTTTCGGAAAAATATTACCTCCACTCCAAAATCCACACCAAACTATTAATATCTGTGGATGCATTGGCTTGTCGACATTGGCTTCCCGTCCATTAGCAAGCCAGTGTCACGAAATATTTATACGAAGTTGCATACAATACCCGCGGGGGTCCTCCATTTCGGCCAAAACTTCATTCCAACTAACGCACCCTTTGGGTAACACAACACTCACTTTAGGAAAAAGTTCGCAATATTTCCCGACGTTTTTCAAGCTTAAAGATACTGACTGGTAGTCCAATTCCGAACAGAAAAAATCGATCAGTGTCAATATTATATGATTTAAAAAGATACCTGCATTTGGAACACTCGTTAGAAAAACATTTTCCTACAAATTAAGAAATATGAACTTACTACATGACAAAATTGTGAAAGAAATTGGTGATTTGCTCAAAGAAGAGATTCCGCATTTTAAGTCCATTCGTGCAACAAATGAAATTGATTTGCGGAAATATTTGACTCGGTTGAAAGCCAACTTTTGAAGAAACATGTACTTAGTAGAGTGAAAAGGTGTGCTGAATTTAAGCAAAACTTAACTTTATTTAATGAAATGTTTCCTCGATTTTAGGTCGTATGGTTTTCGATGTCTAAGGAAGAAGCATATTAATTTGAGTTGAAAAATCGTTGGCTTCCTACGGAGTTCAATTTTCTTACGTTTAACTTCATTTAGAATTGAATTTAGTTTCACTTTTTTTGAGTGTAACATTTTGAGTTTTCCCTTACTTTGAGATACAGTTTAACTGGTATTTTTTCTCCACTTCCCATGGTAAGGGCGAAGCCAATAGAATTGGAAAGTTTGGGCAGTTATTGGGACCCATAATATAATTTTACGTGATGACTTTTCTTTTCCCAAATGTTCATGAAATGCCATTAAAGGCATTAACACGCTATAGAATACTTCGCAAGACGTTAAAGTCACACTCTAGATGTTAACACAAAATTGACAACAAGTCTCTAAATTTCATCACTTTGAGTATGCAGACAACAATTATATTAATGCCATCTTGACGTGTTACTAAAAGAAAATTCATGGTTTAAATAAGTACAAATACACAAGATTTTCCCTTGTATAAAGTATTGTACTTTATTTTATATTATTTAATTGAATTTAAACTAATAAATTAAGCAGCATCTTGATGTGGAATAAGTTGTTGCGGTATCTTATTCCTATTCCATTAATTTAAAGGAAATAAAAATATCGTTTACGTCAGTATCACATTGCTTTTTTATTCCTTTGATCTATACGTCGCCTTAAATGAACTTTTGGCAAAAGCAACTTTATAGTACTTCTCAAACCCTCCAAAATTGAATATGATGATGGTGTTCCAAATACTTTACTTTTTGGAATACCCTGACAAAACAACACCTTTCCCTTTGCAATGCTAGGAATACCCATGCGTCTTAAGCTTAAATTGCCAAAAGTTCAGTTTCATGTGTTCAGTTGGCACTGGAAATAAATATAAATTAACTTAATTAACAAGAAAATAAAACGTTATCCTTAGGCGTAATACTTTTTAATGCGGGTCAGTTTGAAACGGGTTAAGGCCTTATGAGTTACTAGAATTGATGTAGTTACTTTCATTGAGATTTATAGAGATATTATAGGGGAGTTACACGGAAAAAACAGAATTGGTAAAATCAAATAATTACAATTCTATGAATAAAATTTCTAGATTTCAAAAATTCATTTCTTTAAACTGAAGAAAAAATTCTTGAAATCTAAATACTTTGTTTTCCAGACGTTCAAATTCAAATTATTTGATTTTACAATAAAATATTTTTGCTTAATCAGCTAAATGTTTCACAGTTAGTTCAAATAAAAAACGTCGTTAATGAATAAGTCAAATCAATTCAAACTTTAACCACCTCATATTTGCTGAAATTTTATTTCGAAATATGTATACGATTTTTCAAAACATTCTGATGAGTTCTTTATGGCGTCACAGCCTAAGAGATAATTTTGTTTTTGATGATACTTAGGGATCTTCGATTGATACTAATTCGCAAATGTAAATTGCATAATTCAATTTGTATATACACGTTTATATACACAATTAAGGCACAGTAGTCGTGTTTTGGTTACAAGCAAGCGATTATCGCTTGCTAATTTGTAAAGAAACCGGCTATTTAGCGATAAGTGATTTTATTAAAAAATATTATTTAAAAAAGCGGTAAAAGCTGTCAAAAAAAATTGTTTAAACTTAGCGAAAATGATTCGCGTCGCTAAGTTCCCGCTAAGTCTTCTCTAAGTGCTTCATACAAAACTAGCGATTATAAAGGGTCCGCCAAATAACTTTTTTTTTTAAAATGCTATAAAAAAAACTACTGAATATTTTCTCAAATTTCTTTTCTTATTTGCACGTACAATCCTTCCGGTTAATAATGGAAAATAATTTCATTCAAATGGCTGCCTCGGCTGGCCATGCAGTAGCCTACACGATCGGTCCAATTTTTAAGCACATTGTCGATTGTGTGCAGCTGTATTTCACCAATGGCTTCACGAATATTATCCTTTAAAGCGTCAGTTGTCTCTGGTTTGTCGGCGTAACACTTATCTTTGAGGGCACCCCACAAATAATAGTTCAACGGTGTCAAATCGCAACTCCGAGGTGGCCAAACCACATCAGCTCTGCGGCTGATAATGCGATCTTCAAAAACAGGGCGCAAATCATCGAGTGTAGCTTCGGCTGTGTGGCACGTAGCGCCGTCCTGTTGAAACCAAATGTTGCCAATATCCTCGTCTTCAATTTTTGTGAACAAAAATTCGTTCAACATGGCTCGATAATGATCGCCATTGACTGTAACGGCCACTCCTTGCTCATTTTCGAAGAAAAATGGCCCAATTATGCCTCTGGACCAAAATCCGCACCAAACAGTGACTCGGTTTGGGTGCATCGGCTTTTCAATGTATGCGTGCGGGTTTTCTGTGCCCCAAATGAGACAATTTTGCTTGTTTACATACCCGCCAAGATCAAAATGAGCTTCATCTGAAGAGATGACTTTTTTTTTTTTGGCAAAATCGGCATCTGCAACATTACCATGATTTTCAAAGTAATGTCGCAATATTTCCCAGCGTTGTTCAAGCGTACAGAATTGGCTATTATTCCAACAAAACCCAACCATTTTTCAATTGGAGAAATATTCCTGACCTTGTAAGCTTGTAGTATGAATTTCTCATACATTAACTGAAAACTAACGGAATCGGTCATAAAATTCAATTTAGAAACAGCAATATTTGCTTAAAAATATTCTAGAAAGCAAATGAAGTTTAAATTAATTTCCACCAAAATCACTTGAAAATTGTTGGAATTTATTGAATAATTTACCAACTTTTCTTCAATACTGAGAAAAATTTTATCTAAAAGCCAGAAATATTTCTTTAATTGGACTAATTTTAATTTTTGTTATTCGTTGAATTTTCAAAATTTATGAATAATATTTCTAATTGTAATTCGTTAATCAATACATAAAATTAATTAAACCAAGAAATGTTTTTGTTGAATCGAAGATTGGCAAATATAATTCTTTGAAAATTAGAATTAAAGATTTGTAATATTTACAAATGTTTTCTTGAAACTAATAAATTAATTTTAAGTTTTACCAAAAAAAATTGGGATAAAAAACAACAAATCTTGTTTTGTTACATCAGATAAACTATATCTATGACTGAAAATTAGACAAAAACTTCATTGAAATCGGACGCGACATTGACCGATTATATAGATTTTTTTTCTGTGTAGTAATAACAAAATCTCGGCAAACATTTTCTGACTGAACCCGATAAAAATAGTGCAGGCGCTATTGTCGGATTGCACAAGGGCGAAAAAATATGGGGGGAAAATCTTGTTGGAATAATTGATTTTCAGTGTTGGTACATAAGGGATCTTCGAACGATATACACGATAGTAGTAATTTGGCATCTGATGAGGAATTTGACACGGAGACAGTGAGTGTGGTTGCCTGTATTGTTTATTATTCCACAAGAGAGTAACCGTTTCGTACTTAGAAAAGTGTCTCCGATCAGACAGCTTGTAGTATGAAACTCTAGAAATAACAAAATCTAATAAATATCTTTAAATTTAATCTTTTATAATATTGCACATTTGGGTGTACTGAAATTTGTTTTTTGGAGGGTTTTAAACAATGCGCCTTAAAGAGTTGATTGCGGGAACGTTAACATTTTTTTTTATTCGAGGGTACCTATAGTCCCCAACCGACCGTAGAAGTTTCAATTCCTAGTGTATTTTGACCAAAAAAAATATTCCTTTTTTGATCAGTATGGGGTTCCAGCGACATGTCATGATGAGAATAAATGTAAAAATATATTTTCAAAATATTCACCGATACTTTTGACTTGACCGAAAGTACTCCTCCCGATATTTTTCGCATTTCTCAGTGTACAGGATTATTCAATTGTAATGCAGAACTGTGCCACCGATTATTTGTGATAAGTTAATTTTTTTTTTCTATTTTTTTCACAAAATTGGTACTACAGGCTTTGGCAAACTTTGTCATCGGGCGATACTCAGTGGACCAACGTGTAAAAGAGAGCGAAACGTTTTATGAAAATGATCGTTGTGTAAGACGTGCATTTCGTTTATAGCGTGATTTTTTCGGTGAACATAACCTTCCACCTTTGTCAACAATCAGCAGTTTGGTGCAGAAATTCAAAGAAACTGGGTCGGTGCAAAGTGTAAGAAAACCCGTGCGTCTTCGTGCAGGTCGTTCGGCTAAAAATATTGCTGCCGTGGAACAAAGTGTGGACCAAGCCGTTTCAACCTCAAATCGTCGTCTTGCACAGCAATTGCACTTTTCTAGGTTTACTTACAAAATTCAATGGGAACTGGAACTGAAGCCTAGAGACCATTTATGCCGCCACATATTTACTACATGGATGCTTGAGCAACAAACAGTTGACAAAATTTTTCATAATAACTTGTTTTTATACAAATAACTATTTCTCTGTTGTTGGAGGCATCAAGAGGGGAAACCCCGGAATTCCGCCAAAAGTCCGAACATTCAGGAACGCCAATCAAAACTAAAAGCTTCCACCGCCAAAAAATCGTAGCAACTTATGTGGTCGCATTTACCAAAACCGTTTGAGTGTCAGAGGACTCTCAACAAGGAATGGTTGGAGGAAGAACGAATTTCTGAGGGCATATATGGTGGCGACATGGCTTTGAAATCGATGGCCATAAAATATTCGATTTTCAGTTACGTGTTTTAGTCTTATTTTGAAGCAGAGTAAGTAAAAATTCGGCTCGCGTGCCGAAAAATACAGCTCCTCCACAATATAAAGCTCTCACTCCAAGTTTAAAAAAGTTCAAATCTCGATCGAATTTAATTTTTAAAATTTTTGTTTACTTGAATCGCTCCCGAACGAATCAAATATAAAAAATAAAAATTCGATTCGGAATTTACTGGGAGTGACAGCTTTATAGTGAAGATGAGACAAATTTATCGACTCGCGAGTGGAATTTTTATGAATCTGGATATACATAAGAGGCAACTTCGACAAAAATTGATTGTAATGTTGTGGAAGGTGCAGAACATAATAAACGTCTATCAGAAAGTGCAGAATTATAGAAAGAATAAACAATCGGATGGCACAATGGAGAATGTACATACATCACGTAAATAGTATATGTGGCGAAAAACTACAAATAACGAGATCATTACTACACCGTGAAAATAATCGCCCCAGCAACATATTGTAAGAAACATGTACTTGTTTGCAAGCATTGTTTTCATGAACTGAAGATTTGCTGCCTTGTTGTCTCATTGTTATATGCCTCGCTTTGTTTTTAGCGATTTTCAACAAACATCCACATTTGGGTCTACAAAACATAACTTATGGCCTATTTATCATTGTGTCTCAAACATGTTATATTGAGTAGCAAACACAACGTGTTTGAGCACAAGTATAGTATATTTGTGACAAGCTACAAGCACGTTATATTTGCATCCAAACAATAACAAAAAGAGACAGATTTTTCAGCGTGTATGGAATGATTGGGTCTAGAGTTCGGCTAATAACACTGTGCTAGTTCAAAAATGTAACAAGCGGGGCACCCATCTAGTAAACCTAATTCGAGTACGCTGAATCCAGTGGTGCAAACCATTTTTTTAGTTTAGCTCTTGTTTAGAAAATAAACACGATTGAAGATTTTGGTTAAAAGTAG
Organism: Phaonia tiefii; assembly: GCA_963931995.1. Classification (NCBI taxonomy): domain Eukaryota; kingdom Metazoa; phylum Arthropoda; class Insecta; order Diptera; family Muscidae; genus Phaonia; species Phaonia tiefii. The sequence continues at coordinate 93,090,405 of OZ008367.1, forward strand.
ATATAAAACACAATTATTGGGCGAAATACATAATTCAAGGCCCGGGCCCAAAAAAAAAAAACAAAAACCAAAAATCGAGAAAGATAGGGGTATTTCAAAAAGGATTTTTTTTCGATCGGACCTATGGGGACCAATGGGTCCTACTGGGTCCAAAAATAGGCTCTCCCTAGGGACCGTTGGGTATGGGGACAAGTGTGGGTACTTAAACGAAAGGTATTGATCTAACGAATTCAGCGCTGCCATTATTTTTTGCAGTGCGCATGCGTAAGCTGGGAAGAAGAAGAAGAAGAAGCCACACTTACTCCTAAAATTCAAACACCCATATTTTGCGTTATATAAGCTTGTTAAGCGATTTATGTTTATATAAGTTAACGTCGTAAACATTTAAACTATCAACTATAACTTGGTATCACTGTTACCAAGTAATCAGGGCTGTCTTTAGCTTACAGCCAATCATCTGGACATCTGGCAAGACTGGTCGCCGCCATTTAAGAATACTGCAACCTACTTCACCTTTTCCCGTCCTCTCGTTTTTTGGATTCGTTCGAGTTAAGACTTGCCTCTTTTCTCTAATTTATCTAATTTATTTATAATTTATCTTTAGTTATAATCGATAAGTATTTCATATTAATATGTTTCGGCAATCGGTTAATTAATTTTAGAAATGGATAAGTGCCGTAGATTAAATAACTTTTGTTATGTGTGTGGAAGATTCACAATTATGCCCAGTTGCCGTAAAATTAGTTCGGAAATTCAGAAATTGTATGAAGACTATTTTGCACAATGTGTTCATAGTTGTGTGCCTTGGGCACCATCTATCGTTTGTACGTCGTGCATTGTCTATCTGAATAAATGGAAAATTTCTGGTGCCGCCATGCCATTTGCTGTTCCAATGATTTGGATAGATTCTGAAGTTCATGATTCAGCTGAATGTTATGCATGTGTGAGTAATGTCTTTGGTATGAACAGATTAAAAAGTGCATAGTTTTCATACATTGGAACAAAATATTCCCAATTGCCACTGCTGCACTCTGCTGAAATTCCTGTTCCGGAAAAACCAATCCCTACCAATGAACATGAATCATCAATATTTGAATCTGTTGATGGAAATCTGTTGTCGGAATATCAGCCATCAAATGCCACTGCGCCATGTAACCACATTGAAATCACGCAAAATCGTTTGGATATTATGGTACGACGCTTAAAACTATCGCAACGACAATGTATTCTTTTGGCAAAGGATTTAAAAAAAAAACAAACATTTTGGCACCAGATGTGTGTGTTTACGGAGCAATCAATCGTCAGCGTCGGTTTACGAATTTTTTCAGATCGATTGAGAATAATCCACTAGCCTATTGTATTGATATTCGCGGATTGATTTTGACGATACAAAATGGATATAAATCTGAAGATTGGCGATTGTTTATCGATTCATCCAAAAGCAGTTTGAAAGCGGTTCTGCTACACATCACTAATTCAAAAAATTCCGTTCCAATTGCGCTGAGCACCAATCCAAAAGAGACATACTCATCACTAAAAAAAATTCTAGAGTTGGTAAAATATGAGGACCATAAGTGGAAAATCTGCGCTGACTTAAAAGTGGTGGCTCTTTTACGAGGAATGCAATTGGGCTACACCAAAAATATGTGTTTTATGTATCTATGGGATACCCGTTTTACTGGCGACCAATATAATGCACACAGTTGGCCATCACGTGATGAAATCATAGAACGGTGAAACAATATTATTGAGATTCCACTTGTTCCAATCGAAAAGGTGTTGCTTCCACCTCTCCACATCAAGCTAGGAATTGTGAAAAATTGTCTAAAAGCATTGGACCCAGACGGAAATGCATTCAATGAGTTTCGTCGTATTTTCCTTCGTTTAAGTGGCATGAAAATAAAAGAAGGTAAAATATGATTCGAAAAATTGTATATAACGTTTTATTTTCTGGTTGTTTTAAAGGTTCTGGTTCGCATAGTGAAGGCGACACTATCGAGTATTTAGCCATGCAAAAGCTTCTCAAAATACCGTTCGGAATCGGTGTAAAAACTGTAGGTCCCAATCAGTGAGTGAATAATTAGAAAGCGCACAGCTCACTGGTTGTGAGAAGCTTTCCCCAATCCCTTCATGGGATGTAATGGGAAACTGTTTTTTTTTTTAAAGGAATACTAAATGGTCCGGATATTCGTCGGCTAATGAAGGATCAAGCATTTAATAATGCACTCAGTGCTGTTGAATTTGTAGCATGGGATTGCGTAAAAGCGGAATTCATCGATCAGAGAATTGGCGTATACTAATTAAAGACATGCTCAATGCTTTTCACAATTTAAATGTTAAAATGTCTTTCAAAATTCATTTTTTGCATCACCATGTAGAAAAATTCGCTGAACAATCACCAGCAGAATCCGATGAACACGGCGAGCGTTTTCACCAAGTGACTGCAAGACTCGAGCACTGGTATAGTGGCAAAAAGCTACATTCACTTCTGGGTGATATATGCTGGAATTTGCAAGAAGAAGAAGATGAGTTAGAAGAATCAGAAAATGAAAATTGAAAAAATATTGAAATGGAGTGCTTCTTTGGTTGATTTTAACCCAGCTTTCGCATGTGCACTTAAAAAAATGATCGTAGCGCTGAATTCGTTAGATCAATACCTTTCGTTGAAGTACCCACACTTGCCCCCATACCCAACGGTCCCTACGGAGAGCCTATTTTTGGACCCTGTAGGCCCCATTGGTCCCCATAGGTCCGATCGAAAAAAAAAGCTTTTTGAAATACCCATATCTTTCTCGATTTTTGATTTTTGTTTTTTTTTTTTGGGCCCGGGCCTTGAATTAATTATTTCGCCCAATAATTGTGTTTTTTATCTACTTTTAACCAAAATTTTCAATCGTGTTTATTTTCTAAACAAGAGCTAACCTAAAAAAATGGTTTACACCACTGGATTCAGCGTACTCGAATTAGGTTTACTAGATGGGTGCCCCGCTTGTTACAAAAAAAAGGGTGCAGATTCGAGCACAGTGTAATTTGAATATAAGTTTAAATATAACTAGTAAAGGCAGACCAATATTTGTTTTGGACAATGACTGGGGATATATTAGGTTAGAAAGGGGTACAAATTGGCGAAAAGAGTTAGACTTCAAAATGCAATTAAAATCGCTCGGAACGATTTGGAATATATTAAATATAAAACATAAAACAAACAAAAATTTACACCATTGGGAATATGTATACATCAAAGATATTATATGGGTGAAAGGGGCAGGAAAGTGTAAAACTCGACAAGAGGGCTACATTAGTTAGGAATGATTGGAAATATGTTAATAAGAGTGTTTGCGGCTAAAAAAGGATAGAAAGGGTAAAAATTGAACCAACGAGAAATTTAGTTTGTAATGCTTGGGAAATTATTCAAAATAGTGTAGTGTCTAGAAAGTAGTTGATCTTCAAAAAGCGTCAAATTAGGTAAAACCTAAAAAAGCGAAAAAAATAAATAAAATAAAATACATGACATGATTTAAATTTGTTTAAAATGGGTTCGTACGAAAAAAGACCACAATATGAATATGCGAGAAGTCTTCTTCATAAAAATTATTTTTGTAAAATATGTAAAAAATGGGTAAAATGTAAAAATGCGTGAAATCCTTCGGAACGTGCTACAAATAGATACAAAAACAAAGGATAAAAAGTCGTAAAATTTCAAACTGTGAGAAAAATCGTTTGCAAAGATTGTAAATGTGTTAATAATAGTGTACGTGGATAAAATGGGTGATTGAAAAGGGGACAAAAATGGTTAAACTTCAAAAAGATAGAAATTCGAGTTGGAATGGTTTATAACTTGTTACAAATGCTGTATGTGGGTTACAAGGGGGCCAAAAAAGGGTAAAAGCTCAAAATGCGGGGAAAATGGGTGTTGATTGAATGTGTTGTGGATGTTTTGGATCTAACACCGAGCATGTTGTTTGTAATTTGTAAAATTTTTAGAAAAACACCTGTGTTTGATTTTAATGTCAAAATTTTTAATATGCAATTATTAGATTTGTATTGAACACAATCAGCTAAAACTATTTTTATCGGGTAAACAAACGCATTTTAAGTGACGGTTAAAGTGCTTGTTATTATCTGAAATGGGTCGGCACAAAAATTTTGTGAATGATATATATGTTTTTTACGACGCGGAGTATAATATATCACTCATCATACACTTTCTTAATTCATAATTTTCCAACCGATTTGATCGCATTTTCAAGTTTTATCCCTTTTCCCATTTCTAACTACTTTCACAATTTTTTCCACATTCCTAACCTTTCCAAACGAGTTTGCTCGCATTTTCTAGTTTTACCCCTTTTGCCACCTTTTTATCCACAAACACAGTTATTGCCACATTCCTAATCTTTCGGAACTATTTTCTCACATTTTCCAGTTTTAAAATTTTTCCGCCCTTTTTTCCCTTTTTTAATCACATTCAAAATTTTTCCCACATCCCCAACCTATCCAAACGATATTTCCCGCATTTTATAGTTTTACACTTTTCTTCCCCCACCTTACCCTTTTTTCCCTCATTCAATATTTTTGTACATTCCTAACTTTTACAAACGATTCTTCTCGCATTTCAAAGTTTTATCTTTTTGCATCCCCCCCTTACACGTTTTATCTACATTCAAAATTTTTGCCACATTCTTAACCTTTCCAATCCATTTTTCTCGCATTTTCAACATTTACCCTTTCGCCCACTTTTTTACTGCATTTTGAAGATTTGCGTTCATAATCATTCGATACGAGTTGTTGCATTTTTAAACACCTTGCCACCCTTCCCATTTTAAACACTTCCCATCCTATTAAAAAATTTTCCCGTATCATCAAATTTTCACAATTTGCTGCCCGCTTTTCTATTTTTTCGCTCATATGTAAATTTTTCCTATACTTATAGCTTTAATAATTAAAAAATATTATGAAATTTGACTGGCGAATCATTCTTTTTGACTTAAACATTTCAAATTTTTGAAAAATTCGACTCCCGAGCTAAAAATAGAACTCGAGAGTTTAAAAGATTTAAATCATCAAAGACTTAAAACTTTAACTCCCTTGCCCATTTAAATTTTTCGAGCGAAACGAAAATGAATACCTCTCCTTACTCCGTTTTGAAATGATAGTTTCATTGAAAATTATATTTTTTTCTTTTAATATGAAATGCAAATTTTACAATTTTAAAATCATATTTTTTTCCTTTTTTGGGAAGAAAAAGAAACCCATATATTGCGTTGAACTACATCCAGAAAATTACCTATCACACTAAAATTTTCCCAACACAAGTGCTTCATCTATCAGTTTATTTTATCTATGGTTCGTAGTTCTCATTTAACGGATAATGTGTTTCATACACGCTATTTTATAATATATGTGTTTGCGACCTAAATATATTTGTGTTTGTGATATAAATACAGTCGTATTTGTTGCACTGTTAATGCTCTCTCGAGAGCAAGAGACTATATATCTTGTAAGTGTGAACCTGTATTTTTGCATTATTCTCTCAGTAAGTGATTCATAAATATTCCTGAATGTGCGTGCAAATTTCACATGAAATCAGTGTTTCTTATTTTGGCTGATGCATTGCATTTTAATTACATGTATTCAGTCGTCAATGGTTCATCGGACAGAGGATACCAAAAGCGCTTGATCAGTGAAAGAAGAAAAAACAAACGCTCGGACGGTTAAATGGTTTGTGGTGTTGCTTTGGTTTTTGTGTATGTGTTTCGTATATGTTTATGTGTGCTACCAAAGTGAGAAATGTTTTTGAGGAAAGAAACAACGTGAGGTCCTTTTTCTGCCCGAGCCTCTACTGAAAAAATCGGAATGGCGGATCATTTGTGAAATATATTAAAAAAAACACTAGTAATTAATACACGCCTGTCTTGCATGAACTAGAGTTGTATATAAGTATATTGTTTGTGTAGCAACGCATAGTGATAACCAATGCATAGTTGAAACCTTCTGAGAGACAACAATGAAAGGAGAGGCGAAAGAGCAGCAGATTCTCATTTCATAAACAATTAATGCTTTCAGCAAGTAAATGTAAAACGGGGCATTTTAAATATTTGATTTTTTTGCATTAATTAGTTATTTTAATTATAACAAATTAAGAAAGAAAGAATAAATCGTTTCTAAATATTAATATGTTTGGGAGAATATGCGCATATGTTGCCACGAAAGTATTTGGAGGTTTGGGGGGAACACACGAATGCTTCCTCGTAAGTATTTGGATGTTTGGGATGAAGCATGCATATGTTTCGACGTAAAAACATACATATTTGTTAGTAAACATGCTAATGTTTGCTTTCAACTACACCCGAGTTTGGGACTTGGAAACATATTAATGTTTCAAGTGTGTTCCAGTCACATACATGGTTCCTGCAGAATATGTTTAGGAGAATATCGTTTTGTTTCGCGTGTACATAAATGCCGTCGGCTATAAGACATAATGAAATGAAACATCATATCGATATACATAGCTTAGTGTGTTGTAGATATGTAAAAGAAAATTTGTTGTCTTATTGAATCACCCTATATTTCGCGAATTGACCATTTATTATAATTATTATATGTATTATAGACTTATAGTATTTGCATGTTAAATTCAAAATAAAGTAAATTGAAAATTTAAATGAAAAATTTATATACTTTAATCAAGGAGCAATAAATAGTACACACATCGTGGTGCAAAAACAACCAATTAACTTTAATTTATTTTTTGTTCTTCAACAATAAGTCACCTTCAATCACAAATAATGAATGCCCTTATAAAAATTAATATTATATGAAGAACATGACGAAACAATTTGCCATTAATCATTGGCAAACAAAAAAACTAAATCCTCATAATCTTAAACATTCAAGTTGACTGATATAAACGTTGTTGCCGCAAATGGATATGGCGCAAATGGCCTTGTCTGACTTTTGCTTTGATAAAGTCAACACAAATTCATCACTCACGAAAACCTAAGATCAAATTTGTTTGACTTCCATTAAGAAATGTTTATACATAGGGTGATTCATTTGGCGGTACATTTTGCACTGGGGATTTTGTGGCATATCAAAGTGTCACAGTCTTATGGTATTTGTGTTCAGTACAGCGTCTACATCGTCTACAAATTAGTCGGCATTATTAAGAAAATCAGCGTTCTAGGAGAAATATGATTTCTGCTCTTAGATGCAATTTTTTTTTGAGTGATTAACCCAATTCCTGATTAAAAAGCTTCGTCAATAAGCAAAATTGCCTGACTTAAACTGAGAATCAACTCGAGAGGGTTTAAGAGCTGCCATTACATCCAAAACGAGGTTTAGGTTTAGAGCTGATGAATCAACATGCCATATTCCGTAAAAAAAATCCAGGTGAAACGCTACTGTGAATGGCGCCCGTTATCGTTCTGGAATATTTGTTGCCTGCAATTTAAATCAGTTATCTCGACGACACTTGATACCAACACGACGACGCAGCATGATAGGCAGCCCGTGAATTATTTTTTTTTGGAACATTGAATTGGTCGTGATATTCATGTGATATTCTACCTTCAGACTTGTCCCTTTCAGGCTCAAAGACTACATGTATAAGTCAACTGCGATTGAGGAGTTGTGATACCACATAACCCGCGTCATTCGCGAAATACCACTACCAATTCTCAAACGCGTCATCGAAAATTTGAACCTCAGGCTGGACCATATTAGCCGCCATTGCGTCTAACATTTAAAATAAGAAATCGTTAAAAAATAAAGGTAAAGTATTGTTCCCATAATATAAATAAAATACATTTCTATATTTTTGAAGCACGTATCTGTAAATGAACCACCCTTTCCTTCCTTATTTTGTAAAATTTATTTATTTATGGCTTTTGTTTTCAAATTACAACATAATTTCATCGTTGACATTTCATTAATCATTCAAGCATCCAAGGAATTTGAATACACAACAATTATAATTTAAATTATTTATTGATGAAAATGTGCGATTAAATTTGATGTTCAACTTAACCATTGAAACACATGAAAAATATGAATCTAAATTCTTTTTGCAGATAAATTACATACCCAAATTTCTAGCGTCTTCGTAATTTTTAGTTGGTGTTGCTTTTGATATAATATCATCGGAATTGATTTGAAACGAAAACAATTTACAACACTTTAACCCAATAACAAATGATTGGTCGGCAAATTATAGATAAACTCGTCGACATCGTCAAGTAAAATCTAACCTAGAATTCAATGCTACCAAATGCCACAATTTAAATATTTCTTGAGGACAAGAGAAATTCTGAAACTGTTATAAACAAAAATTTCACAAAAGATTAAGTTTGTTTAGATGCGTTCAACAAACAGTAGGACACATTGCAATAGCAGTAATATTTACAATACAAAATGGAACGATTTGCATAGAGACAAGCCGTTTTCATTTGGCAAACTCTGCTTGCGATTTACACTATCAGTTTTGGACAGACAAAATTCAACAGTTTTCTTTGTTCTTTTCCTTTCATGCAAAATGCAACCCTGATCGCATAAATAGACCAGAGGTGCTCGATCGAATTAAGATCAGGACTAAGTGCAGGCCAGTCGAGAGTTGTTTTAGTTCTGGACTCCAGAAGCTTTGTAGTTTTGTTAGACTGATGTAGTGCTACGTTGTACTGTAGGAAAATAAATTCTTGAATACAAATTTCCCCTCCAGAATAAGACGCCATCCAAGGGTAGAATATAACACTTGGAGGTCATTTTAATTTATGCCTGCCCCAAAACCATAAGGGAGCCACCGCCAAAATTTTGCCGCTGACGCGTAATTTTAGAAAAATCTTTGGAACACCAATATTTGTCCGAGTCATCAGGTCCATCCATATTGAACTTGTTTATCGGAAAATACTACTCCTCATATAAAAATAGGTACTTTTCAGCGAATTTCTATCTGTCTAATGCGTGTCTTGACAAGAGACAACATTTTGCAAACTGTTTCCCATATGACACTTTAATTTTGCAAACTGTTTCCTATATGACACCCTACTCCCAAACTCAATTCAGCAATAATTTCCTTATCGCTGAAGTTTTCTGTAACAACAGAAATTTGATCTCTCTTTTGGTGCGGTCACTGACAAGCGGTATTCTTCCTGGGTCGGTGTGTATCTCCGTATTGATCATAAATAAATAAAATTGTCAATAACACAGCTAGATGTTTTGAGTCGCCCCGCAATTTCCCGATTGGAAAGTTCTTCAGCATGATAAGCGTCAATGTTTCCCTTTTCTTCTTTACTCAGCTACTTTTTTTTTTGTTTAAGATAATAAGATAATTTTGAAACAATAAAATATCAAACAACGAAAACTCACTTTTGTTTGAGTTCCTATTTACTACTGTTCGAATAACGTTTTTTTTTTCATGTTGCCTTTATATATATTTCGCCCTTGAAATAGAAAGAGAACGACACTTTCCATTTATCTTGTGAAAGAGATCGAGTGACTACATTCTGTGACATAATATTCCTAATGACTCATATAACGAGCACAAATATATTTCCTTTATAACTATTTCGTTGGGTATACTTGGGATTGTATATACCGAATAATCTATCTTGGGATAACCATTTAAACCACTTGACGGATAAAGCATCGAATGGAATTGGGCGTTTATACAAATTCATTAACACCAGAAAGAATTATAATTTATAAGTAGTTGGACGTAGACTTGAATACATAAGAGTAGAATTCATGGGTAATCACGAGTTCAGTAATTTCCCTCAAATTCATACGCGTTATAAATAACATACGGACCGAAAAACATCAAAAAGTCATGGAAAATTGTGATGCCATAGAAGTGGTGGTGAGCATTTCACCGTTGTTGTGTTCATGTTACCATCAGAATGACTCACAAAAAAAATTCCGTTTGTCCACACCTCAAAATGTACCCTAGTTTGTTTTATGATGATTGCCAAAATATTTCGTGCCTATCATTAAGATCCCGTGAGTTGGACCAATTTAAAAATATGATTTTTTTTAGTTTTTGAAAGAATTTTGTACTTTAACTAAAGACAATGTATACAATAATATATTACGTGAAAAGTTTGTTTAAGGCTCGTCCAACGTTACATAAAATATAGCAAAGAATGTCCTGACACTTTCCTTTTCCGGGGATATTCTGGACAATTAAAGAATTTTTAAGTTTTTGATGCGAAGATTGTTTTCATTTAAATGTCAGAGTGACATATCGATTTAAGTAAATACGTGTTTAGCTTGTTTCAAATTCGCACTAGTTCGCATTTTAACAAAAATTCAATACGGGGGAAACATTACGTTCTGAACAGGACAAAATGGGTATCAAATCTTGTCTTTTGACAAGGGCATCATTGTTGTATCGATATACAGTTTTTATTTTGTAAAACATATTCCGAGGTGATCTGGACCAAATTTTGGATATTTAGAATTACTCCCATCTGACATTTAAATCGGAATCCCTATACTCGGAAGTTGTTGTATACAAAATTGATTATGCCTCAATTGTTTGGAATCCTTTGTATTGATTGTTCTGAAATTCTCAGTCGTACTGGCTTCAACGTTCCCGTTAGATGCTTTCGTTCCAATGAATAATTTAATGTTCCTGCACACAGGAAAAACATTAGTTGGAAATCTATTCAGGCATTGGAAATTCCATGCTAAAGTCTATATTTTCATTAGAATTCATAATAGCCATACATTAGAATTATTTGTCGATGTTATTAATATATTACAAATATGTCTTACTAAATACAAGTTGCTACTACCGAACTTTAGTTGTATTAAACAATTTGAGTATTTCTAAAACCTCATTCATCTAAAATGGAAGATACAACTAATAACAACTACAATATTAGAATTCGTGTTCAAATATTCGTCACTGTAATCATAATTTAGTTTCTGTCACAAAAACACTTGTTACAAAGTTATGTATTCGATATTTCAAGGGGTTTTGTTGTTAAAGAGAAACTACATATATTTGAAACTATTATTTTAAACAGAAAGAGATAAACAAAGTAGTGAAAAACAATCTAGTGTATAGATATCAGCGATCGAAGAATAATTGAGATGAAGTGAGACTTTTCAACACAATCGTTGAATCTGACACCACTATTGACGCCTTTACAAACACATGCAAGCAATTGTGGATACTTGTCTGGAGGACCTATCATTGTGCATGGCACAAAAATAACTTAAACATACATATACATTAAGGTGGACCTTGAAATGACATTTTTGCGATATTTTGGTAGATGAGGGCTCTATTCCGTGCCTTTTTGAAAAAAAATGACAATGCCGAAAAAAAAAATTAAAAAAAAAAAACATTAGGGGTTGCGCACGAGCCGAGAAAAAGGTCCACTTTGCCAAAATTAGGGGGGAAATTGCCATAGGTCATCAGGGGTCACCCGTAGGGGGGAAGAATGTATGGCCGATCCCCATTATCTTTTTACCGCCAACATTTTCCCCCAAGACACCCACCCCCTATCTCCTCCCCTTAGGGTGGTCACCATACAAAAATGGAGGTTGCTCAGTATTTTCGAAAAACACCATAGGTCATCAGGGGTCACCCCTAGGGGGGCAAAATATATGACCGACCCCCATCAACTTTTCATCCCCAACATCTTTTCCGAACAAACTTACCCTCTATCTCCACTCCTTGAGGGACTCCCCATACAAAAATACTGAAAATCTATGTATTTACAGTTGCACAATATCGAGATTTTGTTGATTTTTTTTGATTTTTTTACAGAAATTCCACCAATATTCAAGAGTGGTCATTGTTTGGAAAGTCTTGAAAAATTTGAAACGCACACGTGCTGAATCAGGTACATAGGCACCCTTAGCAGATGCCCCCATTCATCAGTACCTGGCAGTAAAATATTGCAAAATACGTAGTAGTTATAAATAGCAGTTCATTCATCGATTGTTGTCATTCAACAAGTGCCGACGACCGCGAAAATTAAATTGATTTTTCTCCCGTTTTTTAAAAGTTAAGATGACAACACGACTTAGATCGCGCGACGATATTTTTTTGATTGGTTATCCAAGCATGAATATTACGGGGAACAAATTACCGTCGAAGAAGCAAGTGCTAAGAATGCATTTCTTCAACATTCGCAAACGAAACATGTCGAAGAAAAATAGTGCGGTTATAGTCGCGGACGCAGTGATGATTTTTTGGCGCCAAGCAGCTATTCCGACGAAAGCCAGAGGAGATGTTACAAGAAAAATAGCTGCGCTGCACGATGAGTGGGATGCTTTAAGAAAGTCATCTCACAGAAAGACTGAGTCCACTAGAGAAAAAGAGAATACGTTTTCTGATAGCTTGGATAATCTTTTCGACATCGCACACGCCAACGCCCTTGAGAAAATGACAAATACCGAAGACATTGAGTTTCTGCTAAAGCAAAGAGAAGATGGCCGGCCAGGAACTATGGGAGGTGTGGACGCTACTGATACTCGAACGAGGAAAAGAAAAGCTGAGCGCGAAGAACAAGAAGAGTTGCGACGCAAACGTGCAACGGAATCTAGTAGAGATCGGTTCGCTAAAGGCGGTAAGCTATTTCGCGCTTTGTGTGTTCGTTTGTTATATTCAAATGAAATTCGTTCAATTGCAGTGGTTAAATTTTCAAGCAGTGATTCAAGCGATGATAATGGGAGACAGGATGAAAACTTCCCGGCAGAAGCTGGCCCGTCAAATGTTGGTGACAGAAGAGGTTACAAACAATGTTTTACTGAACGAGTCCTATCAGCTTTGGACAAGTGCAAAGTGACTGACCGAGACGCGGTCGGCATTATGATAGCGGCGGCAGAAGCATTTGGACGCGATCCTCAACAATACACAATAAACCGTACGTCGCTTCGGAGATGTCGGCGTTCAAATCGAGAGAACATGCTGAGTTATGTGAAAGACAATCCAGAAGTAAGATCGCATAGATTTATTTGCTCTCATTCAGAATTCTTATTCTTCAACGCGTTTCATTCATCTCCAGCTTGTCGCAGCTAAATCCTTCGTAGTCCATTGGGATGGCAAAATGCTTTTGGATTTTGTGGGTACAAAGAAGGTGGACCGTCTACCGGTAATTGTCTCGTACGGAGAAAAAGAACAACTTCTTGGAGTTCCCAAAGTAGAAGATGGGAAAGGAAAAGGCCGGAGAATAGCACATGCCGTTTATCAACTGTTGGCATCTTGACATATGACACATCGAATACAAGGACTTTCTTTCGACACGACATCAACGAACAGTGGCCCATTCTCCGGAGCCTCAGTTGCTCTTGAGCGGCTGTTGGAGAGAGAAATCTTATATTTACCTTGCAGACACCACGTATACGAACTGGTGCTAAGGGAAGTTTTTGAGACAAAAATGGGAAAGACCAGTGCACCAGGCGTTCCTTGCTTTGACCGTTTCAAACAGGAATGGGACGCTGTAAAGGTTAAACCATTCCATTCTGGCTTGATAGACGATCAAGTCGTCAGAAAAATTCCTGTGGCAATGCAAGTCGGCATAAAGAAGTTTTGCTTAGATCAATTGAAGGAGAAACACCCTCGCGATGACTACAAAGAAATGCTACAATTAATTCTTTTGTTTCTGGGTGAAAAACTTGAGAATTACCATTTCCGACCTCCAGGGCCCGTTTCCCATGCTCGATGGATGGCAAAAGCCATTTACAGCCTCAAGATGTTTTTGTTTCGGAGAACTTTTCACTTATCTGTATGTGAATTGAATGGTATTCGACACCTTTGTATTTTTGTGGTGCGACTTTACGTCAAGGCATGGTTTGGTTCTTCTCGAGCAGCTGAGGCGCCGAATCAAGATTGGAAGTTTTTGAAGGACATCGTCGAGTACAAGTCCGTTGACCAGGATTTATCTCGGGTAATGATAAAGAAATTTATCGGTCACCTATGGTATCTCGCCGATGAGCACATAGCCCTTGCCTTTTTCGATGACAAGGTTTCAAATGAGTTGAAGGCCAAAATGCCCCAAGCATTGCTAGAAAATGAGAATGACGAAGGTGAAGAAGATGAAGAAGACGAAAAAGGTGAAGAAGATGAAGAAGACGAGGAAGGTGAAGAAGATGAAGAAGACGAAGAAGGTGAAGAAGATGAAGAAGACGACCCGGTTCCCCCAGCTCCTCGCGTCGTAATCAAAAGCACCAGCGTTAAAAAAATCGAGGTGAAATTCAAAGATGTGAATGAGGAATTCTTGGCTAAAGACTTGAGCAACTTCGTCTCTCATAATACCAAAAATTTATTTGTACGATTTGGAATATCGCAAGATTTCATTCTTGCAAATCCAGCAACCTGGAAATCTCGCGCAGACTATCAAGAAGGTCGTAGAATTGTAAATAACTTGCGCGTTGTGAACGACACTGCCGAAAGAGGAGTAAAAATGATACAAGATTATAATAGAATACTGTGTCAAGGCGAAGAAGAGAAACAGTATTTACTACATGTTATCGATTCTTACCGCAAGAAATACCCATCAGCGAACAAAAATATGTTAATTTGACTATATTATATTAAGAGTGCTTAGTAGTACTACTCAATTACAGCTTCTTTTATTTCTGTATGGGGAGTCCCTCAAGGAGTGGAGATAGAGGGTAAGTTTGTTCGGAAAAGATGTTGGGGATGAAAAGTTAATGGGGGTCGGTCATATATTTTGCCCCCATAGGGGTGACCCCTGATGACCTATGGTGTTTTTCGAAAATACTGAGCAACCTCCATTTTTGTATGGCGACCCCCCTAAGGGGAGGAGATAGGGGGTGGGTGTCTTGGGGGAAAATGTTGGCGGTAAAAAGTTAATGGGGGTCGGCCATACATTCTTCCCCCCTACGGGTGACCCCTGATGACCTATGGCAATTTCCCCCCTAATTTTGGCAAAGTGGACCTTTTTCTCGGCTCGTGCGCAACCCCTAATGTTTTTTTTTTTTAATTTTTTTTTTCGGCATTGTCATTTTTTTTCAAAAAGGCACGGAATAGAGCCCTCATCTACCAAAATATCGACACAAGGTCCACCCTAATATACATATGGCCTTTACCCATTACTCATGGCGATAGGCATTAGGTTATCCAGGGTAACCCATCCCCATTTTTTGACCGAAAATATGAAAAATTTAGAAAAACTGCCTGTGTCTCGAAAAAGAAGTGTCCAATCCAAAAAAATTACAAATTTCTACGGGTTCCTAAGGGTTTCTCACAAAGTGTTCCAATTTGCATGAAGTAATTTTTTTTTCAAAAAATCGCCATAATAAGAAAATCGCTAAAATTAAAAATGGTTATAACTCGGAAACGGTGCGTCCAATCGCAAAAATAACAAATTTGTTACCTCTTTAAGAGGCTTTAACCTATGGATATCTTGAATACAGCATCACTTTATTTAAAAATTAATCGCTAAAACTAAAATTTATGGAATCAAACACCGCTAAAACGCTCTCATTCCAATATCTTGGAAACGGAGCGTCCAACCTAAAAAATAACGATTTTTTACGAGTTTCTAATTTTGTTAAAAAATCGTCAAGATATGAAAATCGCTATAATAAAATAGGGCTATTATAACTGAGTGAGTTCAATTGCAAAAATAATAACTTTGTTACTTCTACAAGAGGCTTTAACCTAAATAATAATACATTACATTAATACATTATAACCATTTTTTATTTTAGCGATTTTCTTATTTTGGCGATTTTTTAAAAACAAATAAAATCCATACGAATTGGACTACTTTATGGAAAACCCTAAGAACCCGTCGAAAATTATTTATTTTTTTGAAAAGGGTTCAAAATTTTCGGATTGGCGGTCGGAGAGTAGCAGGGTAAAGTTGCTAACTTCTGAGCCAGTGGTCGGATTTTTTGGGCTTGTTGGAAAGGTCTTTAAGAGGTCTTTCAGAATCCATAAAAAAAGTAGAAAAAAGTCAAATCGCCGAGATACAGAGCTTTAGGAAAAAAAATGGAAAAAAAAATCATATAACCTCAATTTGCTCAGCCAGATGCCAGGTAACTTATGTTTTTTTCTGTTGAAAGATAGCCATACCTCTTATCTTTCCAAAATGACCTAAACGAAGCCCAGAGGTCTTACCGTTCCAAAGTTATGACCATTTTACTGAAATGCAAAAATGTTTGTTTTTGTTTTTGGAAGCGAAATAACAGCCCCCTTTGAATTGTTTTTGTAAATTAACACGTTTAAGATTTTTTAAGACTGGCTATCTTTCAGCAGAAAAAAAACATAAGTTACCTGCCATCTGGCTGAGCAAATTGAGGTTAAGTGAATTTTTTTTCCATTGTTTTCCATATGCTCTGTACCACTTGGACTAAGATTTGTGTTTTGGAGTGTTCGGACACATATGGTGAAATTTTATGGCGATCATTTTTGTAGAATATTTTGACCACGACCCCCGTCATTTTGGAGCAGTTATTTGCGAGTTTTCAAAAAAAGTAAATATTATGGTTATACGTGACAATTAGAGGGTTAATTTGTTCCACAAAAATGTTTATCTGAATATTTTCTATAAAACTTCTGAACATATTTTGCACCTCAGAAGGAACAAAATTTTCCATGTTGATATGTTGCAGGAAAAGAAAGTTTGACCCGCCCTAAAAAAAAAATCTGATCAGATCTGACAAAACGCCGATACACGTATATTTTTTTGAGACCTTTCTACCAGAATCCGTTGACAGAACCCCATCATTTTTTTTGTGTCGCACAGAGTAATTGGTCATTCAGTTTCCGACATATGGCATAAAATTTGCCGAATGAACAGTTTTTCTCAAACTCTACATTAAAATCACTATATCTGAAATACTAAATGACCATTTATTGAGCGAACAACAGATTCGTGATCAGCGTACCAATCTTAACTAAGAACCGCCAATTGAAGAATGTAAAGCAAAAAACAAATAATTGCATTTGGGCGGAAGTTTGTTTACAATATCATGCACGCAAGGTTGCCTACGTTAGCCCACTGTGTTTGTTGACATTTATCTCAGTTCCTACTCACCTAAATAAAGTAGAATGTCGACGTTAAAAATGTCGTAGTCAAAAACTGTAATCGCTATGACTAATAAATATTTAATTTTTTAACTTTGTATTTAGAATACAATAAGAAGTTAATGGGTTTTGACTACGACTAAATAAATGAAGGTCTAATAAAATTTTGGAACAAATACACTGGCTACAATTCATCCATTTTTGATCGGCCATAACAAGCTGATGAAAATGGACAAACAAATTTCCCGCTCGGCCAAACTTCTCGAGATATGGCCCTAAAGCTTGAGTATATAATCGGTCATGTCTCACGTAGTTATACTCCGATCTTGTTCGGGTGAATTAAAAACTCTAGTAATCTGGGGGTAAATTACAAAATGAAGATTGTTTAACCTCACTTTTTCGATAAAAATCTGTTTTTCTTAAAAACAATCCTACTAAACTTATTTTTTTTAGACACAAGACAATACTGCATTTTCTTTAAGGTATCAGAGATAATTACGCTAAAAAAAATTGCCTCGAAAATTTTAAAAAAATTTGATACTTTTACATATATTTATATTTCTATATATGTATATTTAATATAATTTGCAATTACCTTTGTAATGGTGTCCGCCCGAACCAGATCGTAGCATAAATGCCTGAGATATGACCGATTACATGCTCAAGCTTTAAAGGCCCATAACTGAGAAAATATTATTTTTTAACACGGCGCAGAAAATTTTGTCGATGGCAAAATTTTGGTGTAGACCAGAGAGTTTTAGCTAATCCGTATTTCTGCAAAAAATTTTAATTAAATAAAATAATCTTCGAACTTCATGTTTCGTAATCTGAAACAGAAGCGCTTAAAAGTTTTCTATATTGGCTACCCTGGTTACAAAACGAAAAGCAGCTGTTAACAAGCGTATTTACAAAGAAGGCGTTTATACGGACACTTACACGGTTTGGCATTCTTTAACTCGTATTTAAAACTCGATTCTCGTTAACATGCTTAATTTTTTGGATACGGTCATGGCATGTGTTTATACGAGCGTGTCAAACCAAAACGGCTCGTGTCAAAGCATCGTATAAACGAGGTACATTATTACGTGAACTTACACACAGTAAGTGTTAATGTGATTTTTCAATTATTTTTCTATGGTTTGCAGTAAACTTGTTTATTTCTAAAAATTTAAATATTTTGATCTTTAGAATTGAGAATATTTTTACATCGAACCTTAGCAAATATGTTGGAAGAACGTTATATTATTACACGCTGAAAAAAAACGGCCTCTGTAATATATTCCCCCAAACATATTCTGCAGGAACCGTGCTCCAAACACACAACCACAACACAAACGTTCATATGTTTGAAAGTCCCAAACTCATATGTATTCAAATGAAGACATTATAATATATGTATGCTTTTCCGTGGAAACATATGTGTGCTTCATCCCAAACATCAATATTCTTACTTGGAAGCATTCGCGTGCCTCCATATACTTAAGTGGAAACATGTGCGTATTTCCGCCCAAACATAATAGAAACAAGGTATTTTTTGATTTCAATATGTACATACATAACATTTATTACCAATAATTTTACCAATCCAAATCTACATTTATAACCAATTAATAAAAAGCATCTGCTGCTCTTTTGCTTCTTATTTCTTTATTGTCTCTCAGGTTATTTTTCCTTAAGGATTCAACTTCGCCAAACGCTACAATATTTTAAATTACGATTATCACAATGCGTTGGTACACATACACTATACTTATGTGTATACAAAGCGCGCTCATGCCAGCCAAGGGAATTTAATGAATGGAACACCGCTCTGATTTTCGCAGTAAAGGCTTGGGCAGACAAAAAAAGGCCTGACGTTGTTGCGCTCCTCAGTTTCTTTCCTCAAAATCGTGTATCACTTTGGTAGTACATAGCCATATACAAAAAATAAAGCAATTTTAAAAAGCATTTTACCGTCCGTGCCCATATTTATTCTTCTTTACAGATCATAAATATTTTATAATAAGCGCCAACCAAGCTCATGCAATAAACTAAAACGCTATACATCAGCCAAAATAAGAATTGCAATTTACACACTCGTTTTGAATATTTATGAATCGCTGACTGAAAGAATAATAGAAAAATGCAATTACTTACTTAAAAGTAAGACTGTGAATAATCTCTCCTTGTCTATATTTTATTCTCTTGCTCTAGAGAGATCATAAACAGTGCAACAAACACAGCTGTGTTTGTATCATAAACACAGATATATTTGCATCACAAATATATATGTTTTAACGCTTTAATCACTGTGTCTCCTACATGTAATATTGATTAGCAAACTCCAAACCACAAAAACCTAACAACAACAAAGACAGAGTTGATAGCGTGTAATATACATTTTTCCACAGTATGTTTACTTACTCAACGACGTTTATTTTCTATTCTCTGTCAGATTGACGACTGAATACATGAAACTAAAACGCAAAAGAAATAAGAAATACTAACTTCATCTACAATTTATACACGCATGTAGGAATTTTTATGAATCACTGACTGAAAAGTAATGCAAAAATACAACTACACACATAGAACTGTGACTGTGAATAATATCCCCTTGTAAAAAAATAAATAAAAGGTTTCCCATTGCATCCCATGAAGTGACCGGGGAGAACTTCTCACAATCACTGAGCTGTGCGCTTTCCAGTTTTCACTCACTGATTGGGACCTACAGCTTTACACCGATTCCGAACGGTATTTTGAGAAGCTTTTTCATGGCTATATACTCGATAGTGTCGCCGTCACTATGCGAGGTGACCGCCGCCGAAAGAAACATCTTTTTTGAAGGTGGTCAGAGCAGGGTTTGAACCCAGGATCTCATGTACAAGAGTCGCGCACACTAACCATTGCACCACCGACGGCCATCCCCTTGTACCTCTTGTATTATCTTGTGCTATCAAGAGAGTAAACAGTGTACCAAACACAGCTGTATTTGTATCCCAAACACAGATATACTTGGGTCACAAATACATGTATCATAACATATTAATCATTGTGTCTCCAACATGTAATATTGAATAGCAAACACGTTGTGTTTGGACACAATCCTACTATACTCGCTACAAGCTCCGAACACACTTTATATTTCCATCCAGTCAACAACAAAAAACATATTGTTCAGCGTGTAGCTGTTATAAAGGTGTTTTATTATCATGCGCCAAGCTCAGAAAGATGTGCTAATACGCAATTGCGAATCCGTGAACAACTAACCTAACTAAACAAACACCATTTTAGTGCGAAATACTCGTCAGCGAAAACTTAAAACAAGTTACAGCCGGCTTTCGTGAAGCTTGAACAACAGGCACAACTCATGATCGCAAGAGGATGAATTGATTTACATTATATAAAGCTTTCTAGTCCTTTATTTTACTGCATAGGCATAGACTTCTAATACTTACTGCTTTCGATTTTAATATTGACTTCGTCTATAACACAACTGCCAACTTTTATCCAAGTTGTGAATTTTGACTCCGTTAAAACATTCTAATGCTATTTTATTGCTTTTCAATGTACAATTTTTTTGTAAGTGTAATGCGTGTAGAGGCATAAAGAAAATTTATATGCATGCATTTGTGTATGCGACATGTTCCTGGCATAAACTTTGACTTCAAAGTTACTTATTAACTTACGATGGCTTTTTGTTTATCTTAAGCCCCATATATTTTATTCCATCGCCTTTTTGTGATTTGTTTAAGCGATTTATTTTTATTTGTCTTATGGGCTGGGCTCTTAATTTAGTTTGAGCATATAAAATACATTATCTTAATGTGTGTGACATCTGGCTGTGGCCTGGTTCTATTGGTTTGGAACTAGGATCTGAGTACATAACATTTTTGAGATTGCAATTCTAGTAAAACTAAAACATCTTATTCTGGTCATATTTAAAATCCCCTAGTTTATAATCATCAAAATTAAGATGCAATAATGCAGGATTTTTGGTCATCGGACTACTTTTATATGAGATTATACAGAAGTAACAAACTTTCTTCCAAATTTTCTCCACTTTTTGCTTTTTGGTTTTGGACCAATTCGCCTCTGAGTAGCCCATATGTAACGAAAAGAATTCACTTAAAAATTGCTATCAACTGCTGTTTTTTTAAATTAAGAAAAATAAATGTTTTTATACTATAAACCCTAATTTAAATTAAAGCCTTACAATAATTATCATTAATAATTATATTGTTATTAGCAGAAAGTTTAAGTCTGCTGAACAATCAGACAGGTCATGGAACAGATGTCATAAAGCATAAAACCATGCAATAACAATGTCTGTTATATATAAAGGGGTTTCCAATTTGAGTGATATGATTTCTTTTAAAAAATATCCAGTGAACGTTCGAACTCACGGGCGATGTGTTAACACCTTTTTGTTACACGGTACCTGTTCGATTTCTACTAACACATTAGTTAATGTTACATTGGAAAATAAAAAGCAGCCTTCAATCATATGATGCAGTTACATTTAAAAAATTCAATGAGTGTTCGAACTCACGGATGATGTGTTAACACCTTTTTGCTACACGGTACCTGTTCGATTTCTATGAACACATTAGTAAATGTTACATTGGAAAAATAAATCACAAAAACTGTTAAGGGAATGAAAAGAGTGTTAAGGGAATGCACCGTTTCTACTTGTTTTTGTATACACCGGGCAATGCTGAACATCAAATGGCACGCTTTGTTTGGCCATAGCAACAACAACGAAACAACCAAACTCACAACATCACACATACTTTGTCCGAAGTAGCTGACTGATACGTGTGTCACATAACCACATGTTTGCCATATCAACAGCAACGAAACAGCCAATCACACAACATCACACATGCTTTGTACGAAGTAGGTGACGTATTAGTGTGTCACCATTGCATCGACTGCTTGATATCTCCATTCAACAACAGCTACAGACACATGTACATACATACATTATTATGTTAATACATACGCTATAGACACAATTTCGTTTGCCTCACCCCTGCCACAACACTCTTTCATTGCTCTCTTGCTCGCTCATTTTTGTTTAACACGTCATTATTCTCTTTCGCAGTCGCAGAAAATCTGGTTTTAGCAGCAGCATAGAATCTGGTTTTAGCAGCACCATAAAATCTGACTTTGATAGATTTAGTCCCTATACGCCGCTATAGATGTTAACACATCAATAATATTAATACTTAAAATTATTTAAAGACCAGGGCAAGCACATGTGTCATTATTTTCTTGCCTAATACTTTTTGTTTTATTCCCACAAAAAACAAAGAGAATGCAAATCAACCGCCACATGAACATACATACATTGCTACACAACAGGGATAATATTTGTAGTGGATAAGGACTTTTATGTGGCCGTCGGTGGTGCAATCGGTAGTGTGCCCGCCTCTTGTACATGAGATCGAGGGTTCGAACCCTGCTCTGACCACCTTAAAATTTTTTCGGCGGCGGTCACCTCGCACAGTGATGGCGACACTATCGAGTATATAGCCATGAAAAAGCTTCTCAAAATACCGTTCGGAATCGGTGTAAAACTGTAGGTCCCAATCAGTGAGTGAAAACTGGAAAGGGCACAGCTCAGTGATTGTGAAAAGCTCTCCCCTGTCCCTTCATGGGATGTAATGGGAAACCATTTATTTATTTTAAGGACTTTTATACCTCCTTTAGATTTCAAAACGTCCCCAACTCCTTTTGGTCCAATAAAAGTAATTTCGGATTTGACGCACCTAATTTTATCTGCGAGCGTTTTAAATACAACACATGGCAAAATAAGTAAGGTCGAAGCAGTAGGAATTGCAGGAATTTTGTTTTTATATCAAGGGCCGACCTTGTCAGCTGATCGAAATTGCCAAGAGTTATTTATGTTGATATATTTTGTATAATAAGACTGAAATATAGATTTGCCTGGTGCGAAACTAAAGCTTTCACTCCATTTACACTGATAGATAATCAAACCGTACGCAGATTAAATAAATTTGTTTTATATGTGCTACAAACAGCCCCTTACTCTTTCTTTAATTTATTTATTTAATTATTTTATAAAAAATACTCTTACGTCGGAAGAAGTAATATTTGAAGAATAAAAAAGTCCCCTCGAAAATTATTAAATATCATCACTGCTACACAAGTTCACACAATTTTAGTTGCTCTCTTGCTATCCCATTTTTATATTCGTATAACCACGTCATTATTCTCTTTGCTCTGAGAGTGCTCCGCACCCACACAATACAACTATTCGCTGGCGCTACATCAGTGTGTGTTTTTTTCGCAGTTTGACAATCTGTGTTTCGCACTCGGACAAATCTGTGGTCTATGTAAGGGTGGGTCACCCATATCATTTAGGGGTACGAAAAATAATTGTTGGCCGATTTTGAGACCTACCCGATATGCGCACAAAATTTCATACAAATCGGTCCAGCCGTTTCGGAGGAGTTTAAAGGCAAACAATAAGCGTGTTTTGGTTACACCGCTTGCTTATATATTCGCTTGTTTTGTATGAAGCACTTAGCGAAGACTTAGCGAGAACTTAGCGACGAGATTCATTTTCGCTAAGTTTAAAATAAAACAATTTTGACATCTTTTACCGTTTTTAACCATTTTTCATATTTTTGACCAAAATGTCTTCTCGCTAAAAAGCCGTTTTCTTTGCAACTTAGCAAGCTTGTAACCAAAACACGACTAATGTGTGATCGCAGTCGGACAATCAGTATGATCGCAGTCGGACAAAATGTGTTTGAATGTATTCACTTTGTGAATTTAGGCCGTTTTAAATAAAACATCTTTCAAATATCCTCCACGTGTTCATTACAGGAATGAATTCGATTAACCCAATTTTCGAGCACTTTTTCCACTAAATCAAGTCTATGTCATGAATAGTATGTTCAATATTGACTTGGAAAGCTTGAAGAGAGTCCAGTTTACTGCTAAAGACCAATGAGTTCAAATAACCCCACGAGAATTAGTCTAATGGTGTTAAATCACAAGTTCTTGGAGGCCATTCAATGCCACAATTTCTTGAAACAATCGAATCGTATCGAAAATCAGCAAATTCAACACGTTTACGGTAGTCCAATGGCGTAAGTTCTTGAGTGATAACAATTTTATACGGATGCAAGCCAAATCGTCTCTCAAAATCCGCCAGGTAGTGGTGTGAGACAGTGCCAATTATTGGCAACGTTTTGAAATCGATAAATTGTGATCTTCAGCAACACTTGCCTGAACGGCAGTAATATTTTCAGTACTTCGAGCGGTTCTCTGTCTTATTGACACTTGAACATTATACTATAAAGAAAATGTTCGACGACTAGCGAGCACAGGTGGACGATTCTTACGACCATAAAATGGTAACAGCGCACTAAAAGTTGCAATTGGAAAACGATTATTTTGATCAAAAAAAAAAAATTTCATAATTTGTAAACGTTGTTCTTGCATATCTCTCTCCATGATGAAATTGCAAATATTACTGAACACAATGATTTACAATTAGAGATCGTGAAACACTACAAATGGCCGACACATCACTTAGAAATCATATCACTCAAATTGGGAAACCCTTTATATGTGCTGCTGTTGTTTATAATTGACACAAACTCCAACTGGTGTATAATTTTTGATATAGTTCGAGCAAACAAAACGAAAGGGATTTACAAGTTGTCTCCGCATATATAAATA
The DNA here is from genome assembly GCA_963931995.1 of Phaonia tiefii. Lineage (NCBI taxonomy): Eukaryota > Metazoa > Arthropoda > Insecta > Diptera > Muscidae > Phaonia > Phaonia tiefii. The sequence goes on from OZ008367.1 coordinate 93,115,108, forward strand.
TACAAAAACAGTCTAATGAGATTTTATACAATCAAGACAATAATAAATCTGCACGTATATCGAAAATCATGTCGGGCCTAGTAAAACCTGAACGTATAAGCTATAAAGCAATTCAAATAGAAACAGTATTATTACCAGTCCTGCCATATGAACCACCTACATACGCGATACATATATTAATATTGTGGTTTAGTAAGGGGATTACATAGAAGGATATCAGAGCATTGCGGATATTATATATTCAAATTTTCATACTAAATTGCCACGTGTAATCTCATGCCAAAGGGTTTCTTGATTTTTTTAAGGACGGTGCAGTATTGTTTGTTATAATGGGTTTTTCAACAGAGACGCTACAAAAGTAAAACGGTAGGGACAGAAAACGACGCCACATTTTTTCCCGCTCTTTTGACATTTCTCTTCAGTAAGGTTTGCCATTTCATCATGGAGAGATATACGAGCCAACAACGAGTCCAAATTATTAAAATTTAATTCCGAAAATTGGAGTCAGTGGCCTCAACTTTAAGAGGCCAACTTTAAGAGGCCTCAACAATCAGCGATGAGGCTCATTCCTGGCTGAATGGCTTCGTCAATAAGCAAAATATGCATTATTGGTCAGACAGCAATCCACACGTAATCCATGAGTCAACATTGCATCCCGAAAAAATTACGGTTTGGTGCGGTTGATGGGCAGGCGGCGTCATTGCGCCGTACTTCTTCCGTGATGATCAAAACCGGAACATTACTGTGAATGCGAATCGCTACCGTTCAATGATAACCGAATATTTTTGGCCCCAATTGGATAATATGGACTTGGAGGACATGTGGTTCCAACAGGACGGCGCCACAAGCCACACAGCGAATGCCACAATCAATTTATTGGAAACCAAATTGGGTGAACGTGTTATCTCACGAAATGGCCCAGTCGATTGGCCGCCTCAGTCGTGCGATTTGACGCAGTTAGTTTATTTCCTGTGGGGCTACGCCAAGTGTATGGTCTATGCCAACAAGCCAGCGACGATTGATGAACTTCGTACGAATATCGAACGTGAAATTGCAGCAGTATCGGCCGATTTATGCTTGAAAACTGTCGAAAATTGGGTTTAGCGACTGGACTTCTGCAAGCGTGCCCGTGGTGGCCATGCAAAAGGAATCGAGTTCCATATATAATGGCATCGAACGTACTTTCACAGGAATAAAGAATTTCATTGGTATCTAAAACCGGTTTTGTTTTATTTAAAAAAAAAACTTTTGTAGCGCTTTATTGAAAAACCAGTTATAAGGTTTAACATTTAAATGTTTATTGGATTTGTGTTGTTATTGCCGATTTAGTCATTTTCATATGCTAAATTATAAGCTGTTCATACACGCTGAAAAATGTGTAGTTTTTTCTTGTTTGGATGCAAATATAATATGAGTTTGGAGCTTGTCGCAAATATAGTATACTTCTGCCCAAACACATTGTGTTTGCTACTCAATATTATATGTTTGAGACACAATGATTAATATGATATAATATATGTGTTTGCGACCCAAATATATTTGTGTTTGGGATACAAATACGGCCGTGATTGTTGCACTGTTTGTGCTCTCTCGAGAGCAAGAGAATAAAAGAGGGGCAACGAGTGTGTTTCTGTATTTTTGCATTATTCTATCAGTGAGTGATTCATAAATATTCTTGAATGTGCGTGCAAATTGCAGATGAAGTCAGTGTTTCGCATTTTGGGTGATGTGTTTTAATTTCATGCAATCAGACGTCAATGGTTCATCGGACAGACTAGCGCATAGTGATAACCAAGGCATAGTTGAAACCTTCTGAAAACGAAAACGTAAAAGACAACAAAGAGAGAAGAAGCAAAAGAGTAGCGGATTCTTATTTCATAAAAAAGTAATGCATTCAGCAAGTAAATGTAAAAAGGGTCGTTATAAATATTTTAATTTTTTGTATTAATTATTTATTTTAATTATAATAAAAAGAGAAAGAAAGAATAATTCTATATATTCGGCTATATATATCTCAAACAAAGTGATAAAACTTTTATTTTAAGCAGGAATAACAAAAAATACGAATTGTATTAGTACCTTGTCGATTAGTTTTTATGAAGAATCGCTTAAAATGGCTTAACATCGCTTATGTCTCCATATATAAGTATACTGGGCGAATACTTTGGATAAGCGGGTTAAATAAAACACGCTAAAGAGAAAATTGAAGAATATAGTTGTGAGTAACGGCAACATTTTCATGTTCACCCCACAAAAGGCGACTTGGCAACATTTTGTAAATGTCGCCTCAAATAAGAGCAACATTATTTTTTAGAACCGAAATCACCATAAGCCATATATCCTAACCGAAATAATTCTTAAGGATTAAAATTAATAAAACATCCGATAAAATTGTGAATTTGTATCTGTTTTGTTATCATTTTAACAGTTGCATGCTCTTTTAATGTCATCCATCCACTAGTTAATAGCATTCATGTCTATATGAAATGCTCTTGATAAAACCTGTATCGTATCCTTATATTCTATTAAAACAAGAACAACAACAGCACCACTGACACCCTAGTTGAAGAGTCTAGACCTTATCCAAGAATATTTTCTGCATCCAAACAAACACACACTCACACTGAAAAGTAACAGGCTCTTAATTGCCACTAAAATATGCAGGGGAAAAATAATGGCAAAACTGCACAAAATGTTAATGATTACAATGGCCTTGTGTGGACGCCATTTGTGTTTATACAACCAACGAGTGAACATCACATGAGCTCAACTATATGTACAAGTGTGTGCTCTCAAACATACATATTCATGCCACAAAAGTTCATATGCACATGTGCATTTGTGTGTATGTGTGCATGTAAATCTGTTTTAAGTGCGCGCATACTAATGAACAATAACGTTGTAGCTTTTTTTCGAAAAAAGTTTAAATGCATATCCTTTAGTTATTTTTAATTTAGTTCCAATAAAATACAGTGGTAAAAAAGTTTTTATTTTAGTATATTGCAGGGAAATGGGAAGAGGTTGTAGCAACCGTAAATTGGGCTGTTATCACCGCATTGAGATTGCCACAACCGAATTGTGGTTATTACAACCGAATTTAGTCTCCACAAACGAAATTCGGTTGAAGCAATCTCGTTTCATAATTGATTCGGTTGTGACAACTGAATCTTCAATTATATTCGTTCAGTCAACAAAATTTTCTAAAATTTCGGTAGGAACAACAGATTTTGAGATTAATTCCGATACAGCAACCGCAATTGGTACCAAATTCGGTTGGAGTAAACGAATCTGTCATCAATTCAGTTGTAGTAACCGAATTTGGTATCAATTCGGTTGCAACTATGGAACTAGGTATCATTTCGGTCATAATAACCGAATCTAGCCCTCATTCGGTTGCAACGACCAAATTTGGCATCAATTCGGTTGCTGTAACCGAATTTCTCATGAATTATGTAGGTACAACAGAATTCATTTTCAATTCGGTTACCACAACATAATTCTATGTATTTCAAATCTGACGATTAAAAATCTATAATCAAATATTATTTAAAAAAGAATTAAAGAATTTCAAGATTTGTTGTGGTTATTAAGAAGAAATATGTTTTGTATTAAAACGTCTTATTTTGCATAAATTACTCAAGCAGATATCAACAGTTTTGAAGATTTTTAAGGTCGGTCATGTGAGATATGCTGCAATCGTCTGTATACAAAACGGTTTAGGACCTAAATCAACCGATACAACACGTCAGAATTGATGCGGTGTCCCATGATGGCCCGGATTTCAAAAATGCCGGAAGAGGCATGATATTTACATTTAGTCTTTGTTGTATTTCTGCAGAATTACATCACAGATCTTGGTCAAGTATTTAGATTGGAGCTTGGTTTTGTGCATCACTTGGAGGAGTCCAAAAGATATTGATGTTCGTAATTATATTTTTTATTAAATGCTTTGCGATTAATATAAAACAGAACGAAAATCAAAAATGCAAGCATGATTTAAATTTCGTGTCATTTATGTGGCAAATTGTTTTTTTTTAAGGAAGAGCGTGACAGCGTGACACATGGAACTCTAACTACTCATTGTTGCGAAATATTTTAAAAACAATGAAAAGTTTTTGAACAAACTCATCTTCAGCGATCTGGCTATTTCGTTAATGTATGCAATTGATGCTTTTGCGGTTCAGAAAACACACGAGTGATTGTTGCCAAACAAAGACTTCACCAACAACGTGGCATATCAATCGTGCGTGAAGCGATCTCCCAAAATAAAAAAAATAGTAGCGTTTCTAGTAAACAAATAAATCAATTTCAGTCGTATTTTCTGCTATGTCCCGGTGGACAAAAGGGTGCGACTTACAAAACGATCCACATTAAAACATAGGTATCTATGGCCAAATTATTGTACTACGTTTGATCCATGCTAGTCTACCTGATTGGTACGACAACACGGTAACCACCTTGTAATCATTACCAATTATGATCAATAATCAATTAAATATTGCTAATAATTTTTGTCTTGCCCGAACTTAGTTTGGAATTGAAAATGTCACTTGTGACTATTACACTTTCCATATTTCCCCTAAAAATCGACACATTTAGACAAAATCATATTTCTTTTAAAACCTTTTTCTGACAAAGTAGTGTGCTACGACTCAGACATTTGGAAATTTAATCTAAAAGTGTACTTATCTAGAGAAAACTGACGAGATTGCCACCCCTATTCTGGCGTCTTCTGTACGCTGAAAATCTGCCCTTTTTTGTTGTTTGGAGGCAAATTTAACGTGAGTTTGGAGTTTGCAGCAAGTATAGTATACTTGTGTCCAAACACAACGTGTTTTCTATTCAATATTATACGTTGGAGAAACGATGATTAATACGTTATAATATATGTGTTTGTGACCCAAATATAGTTGTGCTTGGGATGCAAATACTGCCGTGTTTGTTGCACTATTTACTCTCGATTGAGAGCCAGAGTATAAGACAGGTACAAGGAGAGATTATTCACAGTCAAAGTTGTATGTGTGTAGCTGTATTTTTAAATTCACTTTCAGCCAGTGATTCATAAAAATTTCCAAATTCATGTGTAGGTTGAAGGTGAAGTCAATATTCCTTACATCAGTTGCGTTTTCATTTCATGTATTCAGTCGTTAATCCGACAGAGGACAGCAAATGCGCTACTCAAACCGCTCTTGGCTTGCGTGATCGAGCTTTGTATACACATAAATATATTGTTTGTATACCAACGCATAGTGATAATCATGATTTAAAATGTTATGGTGTTTGACGAAGTTGAAACCTTCTGAAAAACAACCCGAGACACAAGAAAGATGTGAGAAGCAAAGGAGCAGCAGATTCTTATTTCATAAAAAAAAAAAAATAGTGCATGCAATGCAAGTAAATACAAAATGGTACGTTTTAAATTCTGTTAGTTTTTGGATTGTTTATCTACATTTTATTTTATACTATATATATATATATTATACATATATATTTAAATCAAAAAATTATTTCTTTCTATTTTGTTTGGGAGGAAATACAAACGTGTTTCCACGAAGGTATATGGAGGTTGGGAAGGAAACATGCATATGTTTCCAAGTAAAATCACACATTTTTGTCTGCAAACATTATAACGTTTACATTTAAGTAGATGTGAGTTTGGGACTTTCAAACATATGCATGTTTGGACTGTGGTCCATACATATACATTGTTCCTGCAGAATATGTTTTGGGGAACATGTTACAGTCACCGATTTTTGTCAGCGTGTGTATAACAACTGAGCGAGCATTAGGCTGGTCGACATGATAACTCTCGTAAAATCATTTCCGATCTTAGCGCAATTACTTAAAGATAGTATCTAGGCTAAATTTCGCCAAACGTCAGTCATCATTTCACTTTCACACCCATCTTTATATGTCCCACACAAACGTTGAGTCCGGCAGGCTCGTGGATACTTAACTTGTAAATATAACGTCTTTGAAGCTTGTCGCAAATATAGTATACTTGTATCCAAATATATTGTGTTTGCTACTCAATATATCACGTTTGAGACGCAGTGATTAATAGGTTAATATATATGTATTTGTGACCCAAAGTTGGTTTTGTTTGTTGGAAACTTCTGAAAACAAAAACGTGAGAGACAATAAAAACACAAAAAACAGAAGATTTTCAATTCAAATGTCCGTTTTTAATAACCAAGTGCGGGGTTTGGTACAGTTCACTAAGCTTTCGACCGTAGAAAAAGTGTGCGTACTGCGCTGAAAATTAAGTGGTAAAGGCTCAAAAAGGCTTTGACTTCCTCTGAAAAGTATTTGACTATATGACTAATTGCAGATATTCACTTTCGAATAATAAATAACATATTATCTGTTTGCGTCTATGGAGTAAATGCGATCTTATGAATGGCATCACAAATCTAGGCTTGTGAATGGGCTTGCGGTTTCAAGAGGTAAGATATAATCATGAGAACATTTAATTAAATCGACTGCTAAACTAACAGGCTAGAGTTATGTTAATGGTTATATCAAGGGTTCTACCTAAATTACAACGGAATGCTCAACATCAATCACGAGTTTTTGACATTTCGATGTGATTTTGCATTTGAAATTCAAAATTGTGAAATTTTTGACCACGTATAGATTTTAACAGCAGTTGAATTACTCTAAACCACTGTGTGACATTATAAAGGGAAATTACTGTCTCATGCATTTTTCAATACTAAGTGTATTTGCAGCTGCTGGTTGCTACTGTTCCCCTATAATTTCCTTGTTCTGTTATTACTATTACGTATTATGACTTTAACTTTACGCTCTAGCAGTTATTAAGGTTTAATATGAATGTTTGCAGTTGCATACACACTCATGATTACATTCACATTCAAGTTCACGGTTCATGACTGGCAAACCAAATATGATTGAGCAAGTGAAGAAAAAAAAAAAACACGGGAAAAAGAATAAGGATAGACGTGGAGGCGCTTATTCTACCCGTACTACTGCGCCACTCGTCCAATTGAAGAGCAATAAGTAAACAATATTCTACTCATACAACTACGATTCTTTTTATTGATGAAAAGTTCTGGAAATAATTGATATATTGATTTGTGATATAATACAGCGCTACAGTTGTTATTGTAATTTCATTAATTTCCATTTTTATTTCTATTGTTGGCTTCTGTTCCGTGGGGTTTCTATAATTGTATCGGCTTTTATTAACGGCGACTGTTCTGATTTAATTAAAATAATATTTTTTTCTTTAATTTATTTTACTTTCAGCTCAACCTAACGCCAAGAAATTAAGATTGGAGTGAAGCATTAAACTTGAAGGTAAGTAAGTGTTGTACTCCAGATAAGATTGTGATAATATTGGACTGAATATCATAAACTATAAAGGATTAAGCGGAAATCAGTTAGAGGTTGTGGCAATCGTATATTACTGAGATTTCATTTATGAGAAATATAAAATAATCATATGTGAATGAACTTGTGAGACTTTAGTTACTTAGTTATTCGATAATATCAGCTATCAACTATAAATTTATGATACATACTTAAACAATTTTTGTAAGCATATTTGTTTTTTATTGATAAATATTAGAGTGATTAGTTCGAATTTAAGAAACCGGGTACTCGATTTATGCTGCTTATAAAATACTCGTTTTTTCAAATTTCTGTTTTTCGAAAATCCAATAATGCGGATACATTTTGGTGAAGCTGGGTTTTATGTATTTCCCATTTTATCCATTTGCCTTTAAATGTGTGGTGGTAAATTTGTACATGATTTTTTCAGAAATGTAACTGAACTAATTACACTGCGGACAAAATGAAAGTTTTCCGAAATATGCTGACCTTTTATTTATATACATTATATCTATAGCTTTCTTTTGTTAGGTGACTTATTTTCGGATTTTCAGTTTTACCTTGTTTTTGGCATTCAAGTTGTGTTTTGAGCTTTGATGTGTTAAGAAACTTATAGTAGAATTGTATAGGGAATATTTTTGTAGTACATTTTCACCCATTACATCCCCCGTCTTAGAGGTGTTTTTACCCTTTTCCACAAAAAGTACAAAAAAGACCCATATATTAAGGAGGTAGAGGGTCAAAGTATTTCACAAAACTGTTTCTCGTAAATTTTTACAAAAAATTGCTGAACACATCCGCTACCTAAAATTCAATGGTTTCGCATGCTAATTCATCACAAGAATGTGCAAAACGGGTAAATTTCTACCCCTTTAAAAGAATTCAGACGTAAACTTTCAAAACGCCGATACACATATATTTTGTTACTAACCCCTCTACCAGTTATCCGATGTCAGAACGTTTTTTCTGTGTTTTTTTTGTGTGCCACAGTGTTATCTATCATTTGTATTAATCTGCTAACAATTAATTCTTGTTAACTGAAGTCCAAACAAAACTAAAATATGTCTGAGGTGTCTGGAACTAAACATCTGCTTGAATTCGTTCTTACAGTGAATGGACATTCTGCATTTATTGTTTCTCAGTGTGCCTTTGAACGAATGTGGATGAATACTGAAGTTTTCGCAGATTGTATTCGTTCGTCCAATAAAACGATCAAACTCGAACTCACAATATTCAATGGTAGAGGGAACAAAATTTTCGAAAAACTTTCAATTTCCAAACGAAGTTGTGAGGTTTAAACATAGTTTTTTCAACTAGCCCTCAATGGGTTAATTAAGATAAATATATTTATAGACGAATTTATAGTATTTATAAGGACCTTTTCAGTGACATATATGTCAACAGGATGGGATGGTAAATGGATGATTTATGCGCGATTATACACTTATGCTCTGGAGGCCTATATGGACCGCCAAATTTCTTTTTAGTCAGTCTAAAACAAAAACTATACCAATTGTTCCTAAATAAAGCTCCCATGTCGGCCAGAATAATAACGATTTTGATATTTAAAATGTCGGACCGACTTATCCATGGGTGTGTACGGTGGTCGGGCCAACATTTCTCATCTTAAAGCCAAATTTCAACACAAAAGGGACTAAAAAAGCATTTTCGATTGAAATTGCCGAAATATGAAAAACTAATAAAATTTCTACTGAAATTAACAAAAACTCGGGTCCAGCAATAAGAGAAAAACAATCATTTATCATTGGAAAAGGTTCAATTATTTTTCAAAATACTCCACGTGAAGATCAATACACTTTTGCATTCGCTCAAACCAATTTTCGGACCGCTTTTTCCACTTTGATTGAGACACCTCCAAAATATGGTTTTTGAACGCTTCACCAGCTACTTCGAGCGCCAAAAAACGTTGACCATGCAGTAAAAAGAAGTCATTGGGTGCCAAGCAGGGCTGTCCGGCGGATGACTCATTAATTCGACATGTTGAGTGCTCAAATAGCCCACTGTTTCAGCTGATGTGAGACAGCTCGCATTGTCCTGATGCAAAATGATCTGTCTTCTGTTGTTGTTTTTCCTTATTTCTTCGAACACTGGTGGAAAGTAGATAGTGGTATATCAGCAGAAACAATGGATCTTTTGAACGAAAAGTTCGAAAATCGCATTGTCTCTCGTAGAGGAGGAGTGAATTGGCCAACAAGATTGTGCGATTTGACATCTTTAGGATTTTGTTTGTGCTTTTTTTGAAATTGAAAGTGTACAGCAATATTCCCACAACAGTTCAAGAGCTTAAACACAACATTATAGAGTAGAAAATATAGTCCATTCACAATGGTTTATTGGAAAAGGTGTTTGAGAATTTTGGTTAAAGACTGCGAGCAAGACTGACATAAGTTTTTATTATTAACCGGAACCTATTTGTAATAAACTGAAATATAAATATTTTTAATATCTCAAAAAAAATCTTTTTTTTATTAAAATTAAAATGGTATGTACCTCCATTTTGGACACCCTTTATTAAGAAAAGGTTGACATATAATATTTGCATTAATTCGAATTGAACCTCACAATGACGATATGATAAGATCGAACTTTGTACACATTTTGATCACTTCTAGCCTTCGCTGAAAGAAGATGACCGATTCCGTTTCTTTGTTGTGCCTCATAGCAGCTACACGCTAAAAATCACAGGCCAGCAACATATTGCAGGAACCAGGTACATGTTTGTAAGCAATACTTTCGTGAATTGAGATCTGCTGCTTTTTGGTTTCTTTATTGTGACAGATTACAATGTTTTCAGCAGTTTCCAATAAACAAACCCACATTTGGGTCACAAATACATATTTGATAACCTATTGACCATTGTGTACCAAATATGTTATATTGAATAGCAAACACAATATGTTTCGACACAAATATACTATATTTACGACAAGGTACAAGCACGTTATATTAGCATGCAAACAACAAAAAAAGACAAATTCTTCAACGTGTGCCAGAGAGCAATTTGGGTTTTCTACATCTAAGCCAACTTATGTACTTATATAGTATGTTCACATTTTACGACTTGAGTCTCAACCATTGATTGAAGTCAAACGCCGATGTCGAATGGGGATATGTGATACTAGAATCTGTCGATATTTCCATAATGAATTAGATTTGATATGGGTAATTTTGTAGACCGCCGCATTTGCTCCTACTTCTAAGACTGCCAAGAACCTCTATGCCACTGCAGAAGTTGATTTATACGATAGCAACTATGTTGTGTATTAGTGATCATGTTGGCCAACCAATCGCTTTCACACTTTAGCTAAGCCATCCAGGATTATGAAAATTGTATTACCAGGATACACTACGCCGGTAGTAGTGAGCTGCTTGATAAGTTATCAAAGGAATTACTACAAAGAACTTAGGACACTCTGAGAAAAATCTCTAGAATATGCCTGGCCCACTTAGATGTAATCAAATCATTAATATGGTCAGATTTTCTCCCGCTTACTCATACAAAAATAGGATTGATTCAAATTTTAAATTCCTACTGGCAGCAATAAAGAAATCTATACATACATGGTTTTTTCTGCAGAATTATCCATGTCTCCCAAGGCTCTCACGTATGTATTTGGGTCATCGTCGGTCAAATCCCTCTTACACTCAAATTATACAGCACGTTTTCCCACCCACCAATTGATACCTATCCGGCAATACATACAAATATTACGGCAGAAACCTTTTTTCAGATTATAGTTATTGTTTTTGTTTTCCAACCATATCCGGATTATTGTTTACACTACTTCGTTTGTACATGTATTTACGTACATACCAACACCAATCTAGAGCTATGCACATGTAAGTGGTCAACTTCATTTAGTTGTTTGGACAGTTTGTGAAAATTGTGTTTGAAGTTGTAGCATACACTCAGGCTAATATCCTGAAACATTTCCTGGGTTCATATATCTTAAGGCTACTATGGTGTAACTGTTATTTGTTAGTGTTAGCAACTTTCTACTATTTTTGTTAGGAAGAGGTGGTGAGAAAGTGGTCTGGAGTAGTCGTGGGCCTTGTTGAAAATTAAATGTGACAAAATCTATAAAAAAAAAGGAAATATGTCTCTTAGGAAGTGGAGGAGACAGTAGATGTAAAAGCATTTTCTATAAAATATTAACTTGCGATGACAATGGCTTTTAGTGTATTTACCCAGAGATACTTTTGATATCCTCATAAACATATACATACATACGAGTATATATTAAGATATATAAATGTGTCACTTTGTCAATGCAGTGAGTGCTCTCCGTTACCGTAAATCCATTTAAATATGGGAGCGGTTCCGTAAATTCATTTACATTTTGAAAAGGGTCCCTAATTCTCCTAACACATATCTATTGGGCATGGACAATAGCAAAGTCAGAGTCAGTGTGGGTAAGAGGATATACAAATTTTGTGTGTGCATATGTTAATACAATATTATAAAATTTTTGATGGATAAAATCATACGGCATATACGGTATAAATTTACAGGAAGAAGTGGTAAATTGCCTTCGCGCGTTGTGTCCGAAAATTTCTGTACCCTACCATTAACAAAGCAGATCACCCACAATAGAATAAGGCAAGCATAAGACGGCAGCAGTACAGCATAAAACCTGTTGGGTTACTCTGATAGCAACCGGACCATAGGAAATAGTATAATGGTGGCAAACTCGGGCTACTCGGTTGGTAAATGAGACAAGAGGAAATATAATGCTGAGTAAACTCGAGCTTACTCGATTTATGGACTTTTCGCTCTGAAGCCAAATATTTCCATTAATTATGAGGAGCCGTCACAGCGATTTTCGGACATGTGAGGAGGATTGCAACAGTATTGCCCCTTTTTCTGAGATTAAGACGCTAATGTCTCTCCGGTTTTACAATCTAGATTTATTAAGGCAGCTCAGGGGGAACTATTAGAATATACTGGGAAAATTTGTAAGCCAAACGATATTTGTATGGACAAATGTAATATTTCGGGAACTAAAAAGAAAGCACTTAGGTCCACCCAACGGTTTGGCTGAATGCTCAGCAGGGATTAAAAGACATAGCACAAATGCTTTTAAACCTGTTTCTCAGCCTAACAAAACCTAATACAACCGATCAAAAAATTCCTTAAATTGTTAATTAATTTTACATAGGATATTTAAATTAAATACTGAAGTTGTTTAAACTAAAAATCTCAAGAGGTGTCAGGGAAGCGCAGTTCCTTTAACTATATATTACGTACTAGTTAGTTCCCAAATGCCAAAGGCGCCCGTTGAAAAATACGATAATTTAAATGGATCATTAAGAAAAGATACTTTTTGTAAAATTATAAACTTTTTTTAAGATTTTTTTTTTAACAAAAAGTATATTTTTAGGTCCTTTTTGGAAGAATATGTATTATAAAGGGTCCGCCATCTAACGTTTTTTTTTCAACTACTGCTTATTTCGAGAATGGTAACACTTAGCTCATGTCTGATTTGACAGATAATTAGTTGTATATTTCCGCTGAACAACTATGGTTGTGTACACGCTTGAACAACGCTGGGAAATATGGGAAAAATTGGCCTGCGATCGACTTACAGAAGATGCCGATTTTGCCAAAAAAAATCATATTTTCAGATGAAGCCCATTTTGATCTTGGCGGGTATGTAAACAAGCACAATTGCCGCATTTGGGGCACAAAAAACCCGCACGCATTCATTGAAAAGCCGATGCACCCAAAACAAGTCACTGTTTGGTGCGGATTTAGGTCCAGAGGCATAATTGGGCCATTTTTCTTCGAAAATGAGCAAGGAGTGGCCGTTACAGTCAATGGCGATCGTTATCGGGCCATGTTGAACGAATTTTTGTTCACAAAAATTGAAGAGGAGGATATTGGCATCATTTGGTTTCAACAGGACGGCGCTACGTGCCACACTGCCGAAGCTAGACTCGATGTTTTGCGCCCTGTTTTTGAATATCGCATTATCAGCCGCAGAGCTGATGTCGTTTGGCCACCTCGGAGCTGCGATTTGACACCGTTGGACTATTATTTCTGGGGTGCCGTCAAATATAAGTGTTACGCCGACAAGCCAGAGACAATTGACGCTTTAAAGGACAATATTCGTGAAGCCATTGGTGAAATACAGCAGCACACAATCGATAATGTGCTTAAAAATTAGACCGATCGTGTAGGCTACTGCGTGGCCAGCCGAGGCAGTCATTTGAATGAAATTATTTTCCATTATTAACCGGAAGGATTGTACTTTCAAATAAAAAAATAAATTTGAGAAAATATTCAGTAGTTTTTTTTTTATAGCATTTTCAAAAAAAAAAGAGTTATTTGACGGACACGTTATTTTGCCGAAAAGGTAATTTTTTAAAGAGTGGTTTTTGGTTTATTAAAAAGTAATGGTTTTTTTTAAGTAAGCGTACTATTTTTAATAAGAAGTACTTTCTGTAAGAAAAAGCTATAAGAGTATGAATTTTTTTTCCAAAGAAGTACATTTTTTAAGAACAGGTACTTTATAAAGAAGTTGTACTCTTTTTAGGAAAAGGTTATTTTTTTACGAAAATTCCGTTATTTTGAGACTTATCTCATGAAAAGAAAAGAAAAGGTATTGCTATTATATTTTTCGAAAAGGCATTTTTTTGAATTTGAATTTATATGACCGATTTTTGTTAGTTTTTGGTTCACTGTATGCGAAATTCATACTACAAGCTTACAAGTCAAAAACATTTTTCTAATTGAAAAATGGTTGGTTTTTGTTGGATATAAAAGACAATTCAGTTCAACACACACTCACTGGCATGACTAGTTTGGAAGTCCGTGACAAGTTCATCATCAGATGCCTAACTACTGTGCCTGAATTGATACCAGCGGTTGATCATCAATCGTATGTATACCAGCTCAATTCTGCAATTCAGATATGCGAATTTGTATCGATCGAAGATCCCGAAGTATCAAGATCACTGAAAGGCCTATAATTTCCTATAAAAGAGAGTTTTAAGAAAACAAATTTTTTTAAGAAAATGTATTTTTTTAAGAGAAGATATTCTTTTGAACAAAATTTAAATTTTTTTTAAGAAATGGGAATTTGTAAATTTCTAGGAGTAGGTACTTATCTCAATAAAAGTTATTTTGTTTCACAAAAAATGTACTATTTTTTTGTAAGAAAATTTACTTTTTTAAGAAAAGGTACTTATTTAAAGAAAATACTTTTTTTAAGGAAAGGTACTTTTTGTAAGAAAATTAACTTTTTTTAAGCAAAGGATAAGCTATTTTTTTTTTCAAGAAAATGTACTGTATTTAAGAATATGAATATGATTTTTTTTGAGAAAATTTACTTTTTTTACGAATTAGGCACTTATTTAAGAAAATTTTCTTTTTTAAACTTCTTTCAGTTTGGCATTTCCAAATTTACTTTTTATTGGGTTCAAAACTACAATACTTATATATACTTACAGTTACAGGTTACAAGCTCCACCTAGAAAACCGTCCATTAAATAAGAAATTTCCCAGCATATATTAGTCTAGACACAAACCAAATCAAAACTCAATGTAGCTGGGTTGTAGCATTATAGTGGTAAAAAAAGTCGTTTAATTTTTTTTCATTTAGCTCTCATCCCACAACGTGCGATAAGGAACTTTGTTCCAAAAATAAAAAATTTACAAAAGATTTCCATTTAAGTTCACGAAAAATTCCTGTCTTAACATTGCTGGAAGTTGTTTGAAAATATTCCGTCGGAATTACGAAAACCGGCTGATTTGTTTGCTATTTGGTTTTCCAGTGTTAAGTTTATGCCAGTTCACGCGTGATTTGTGGCATGTGTCAAAGTCAAAAATGTTCAGCTTGACTTGCCATTTCATCCTAATATACATACTTACAAACGGACAACGCTTGGAAATCATTGAGTTTCATTATCAAATTTCATGCTCTGTAAAGAATCGGAAAATTTTCTTCAGCGTCTAGCACAATTTTTGGCTTAATGGGTAAGTCAACAAACAGAATTGCAGAATTTGATCCCAAGAGCAGCCCGTGTATGTACAAGAGCTGACAATTCGCCCCAAAAAACGTACTATTTGATGTGCTTTAAGGGCCGGCGGCAACGTTCGACCGTCCTTCTTCAAAGAAGATGAGGACCGCAATGTTACGGTCTATGTAGCACGGTACCCTTCGATGATCATGGACTTTTTTCCCGAATATAGAAGAACTGGGCTTGGTTGATATGTGGTTTCAACAGGTCGGTGCCATATGCCACATTGTACCCGATACCATAAACCAATTGAGAGGCGTGTTTGGTGAGCAATTAATCTCACGTTGTGGCGCTGCCAATTGGCCGTTTGTTCGTGCGACTTGAACTCTCTAGACTATTTTGTGTTGGAGCACACGAAATCTCTCATCTGTTTGGACAACCCAACCACGAATGCTGCTTTGAAAGACAACATTCCACGTGTCATTGGTGAGATACCGGCCAAAATGTTGGAAAAGTGTGCCCAAATTGGACTTTCAGAATGGACCTCGTGAAGCGTATCCGTGGTGACATTTGCATGAAATAGCCATAGAATTACACATACGTAGAAGGTTTTATTCGCTCAATAAATTAAACGTCATAGGTACGATGGAAATTACACAGTGGAGGGTGGAAAATATGGGTTCAATAATACCAGATGGTGGCAATAGTATACAGCGATCCGCAAAGGAACTACACCCGAATTTCGTGTTTTTGTGGCAAACTAGTTGTGTTAAATACAATACAAATTAATACCAACGTTAAAAGTCAACAAAAAAGTGCAAAATACATTTAAATTTTTCAGTTCTACACCAAAACGACAGGAAATAGTTAAGTGAACATATTTTGTAACTCCACCTGGTGTATGTAAATTTTAAATTTAATTTGCTCTCATTTCCACAGACCTACCGAGAGAGTGTGAAATGAAACGTCAGATGAGAGAATAAGTTCTTCTATAGTATGTGTTATTCTATGGAAATAGCCTTTGAAAAGTATATGTTAGGCATTGATTTATCGATAAAAAAAATAAATGTTTTATTTACATGTACAAATTTTCTGTGATTTCTTCAATTTTCAAAAACCAAATAGCAAACAAATCACACATTACATACCTTCTGTTACTTTTGAATCAAAAGCAAAACTGTACAAATGATTGCCTTTAAAGTATCAATGTCTTTAGATTCTAAAGAATTATTATTCGCCGTTCTCCCCAATAGGACCATATATTTTACGGATAATTTTTCTCTCGAATGCTCCCAGTTGTAGCAGTAGTTTTGTTTGTCGGAAGAGGGCTTTGTTCTTAAACTGCTTGCTGATCCCAAAATTGCACCTCGTTGCATGCACAAATATCCTATTTATCTCCAGTAAATGCGTCTACCATTTCAATATTAAGTCCGTTGTGGACGACCAAGTGTCAACCCAGACGAGAGATTTGACTTCGACCCCATAAATTTTGTATTGCCCTCAACAACAGCAAGACCCACCTTTGAATAGACCCAACTCTGGCAGATTTCGCCCAACGACATCAATGTCGTCAGCCTACGCGAGCAAAATATAGTTTTTTTTTTGCTGATGATCCTGTTCAAATGCACTGCAGCTTTTCTCATTGTCATCCCTATTAATATGTTGAAGAGATTGGACGAAAGTGCTTCGCTTTGTCTAGGTCCTCATCTGGTACAAAATGATCCACCCACCTTCACCGCTGATTTGGTGTTGGTCACCGTCATTCTGCAGAGGCGAATCATGTTTGCCAGCAGCCCAAGTTCAAACATAGATTAATACAACTTTACCTGTATCGGGCAATCGAAATCAGCTTCGTAATCGACACACATATGCTATGTGTCTATTTAATATTCGTGAGTCTATCGTGGGCAGTTGGTCAATAGTGGGCTTCTTTGGTCTAAAATGACACTGAGAAGGTCCACTCGGGTTATCAAGTCGTTTCATAGTCTTTCACATAAAACGCTCGATAAGGCCCTAAACGCGATCGATACAACACTGATACCGTGAAAGATGGCAAACACAGACGGATCATCCTGTTTGTATACAGGTCATAGTACCCTGAGACTCCAATCTTCATGCATAGAGTCCACAAACCATATACTGCTTACAAGTTGATGCAGGTGGACACACAGTTCCTCACCACCGACTTTAAATAGCGCCCATGGGTAGCCCATCTGCACCCGCTTTTTTATTATACTTAAGCCAGGAGATTGCCGGTACTATCCACACCATCTTCCAAAATCAATGCCTGTTGGCCTTCACTGGAAGATTCTGAGTATAGTAGTGCTGAGAAATATTCTTTCTTTAAATAGCGCCCATGGGTAGCCCATCTGCACCCGCTGTTTTATTATACTTAAGCCAGGAGATTGCCGGTACTATCCACACCATCTTCCAAAATCAATGCCTGTTGGCCTTCACTGGAAGATTCTGAGTATAGTAGTGCTGAGAAATATTCTCTCCACATTTTAAGCACACACTGCTTATATGTCACCAGATTCTCATTCTCTTCCATACAGGAGTGAATCCCATTATACGGTCCGTTGTACGATCTTCTTACCCTCTGGGAAAATTTTTGGGATTCATCTTTATCCTGGACATTTTTGGTTTTTTCACTCGCTCTCTGCTCCCACTGCCATTTTTTCTGCCTCAATAGTTGGGTTTCCTTCCTTCTCAGCCTTTTGCATCTCTCATTTGGAATACGCCTTGTAACTGACAGTTTCGTTGCCATATGTGCCGCGTCTTTTTCATTAGTTGCGATGCAAGATTCTTCGTCATACCTGGCTTATTTATCTGCGGATTTAGATAGTCAAGTTCGGTTGTCACAGCGGTTTCTTAAGAATTGGAGATAAGCTTCCACTGCGCTTCTGTGTCGTCGGGATGGGGAGTATTCTGCGCGAATAGGACTTTCAGTCATAGACCGATATCTCTGATATTTGTAGCTTGTCAATATCCAGGTTTTCTTGTGTTTGGCTTCGTACAGTGTACGCCTTGCTCAGTCTTGTGCGAACATTCACAGCAACCAGGTAATGATCCGAGTTGATATTTGCACCTCGAATCACACGTACTTCCACTACACAAGAAGAGTGCCTGCCAGCTGTTACTAAGTGATCAATCTGTTTCTTCTTCCTCTGATCAGGAGATCACCAAGTCACCGTATGTGTCTTCTTATGTTGGACTCATGTTCTACTCTAACATGTTATTTGCAGTGGCGAATGCTGTCAGTCTCATTCCATTATCGGAGGTGTTATCGTGTAGAATGGAATTACCGCTGGTTGTGTCAAAAACACTTTCGTTTCCTAATTTGTCATTAAACTCGCCAACAATAATCTTAATACCGTGGTCAGGGCAGCGTCCGTATATTTCCTCCATATGCTCATAAAATGATTGTAAATATGATTCTAAATATGAGCAGATACAATTTATAAAATGAAGTCAAAAGTTTAAAGTTTTCGAATTTAATTTGGAATGAAATCTACCAAAATGCAAGAACATGTGATTGGCGTTTTTATATCACAAAGACTCGACAAAAATATAAGATTTTCATTAATATTTTCAAGAATAGAGTTAAATTTTAGTGCTACCATTCAAAAAGTCAAAAATAAATATAGTTGTTTTAATTAAAAAAAAAATATTTTAGTAACTGCACTTGCTATGAAAAACGTAACCAAGCAGACGATTATACCCGTAATCGACTGCCAGAATTCATTTAAATTCATTCTGTATAGGGTGCCCAGTGAATGCTTGACGGCTTAACAAACGTAACGACCAACAACTTTAGTATTAGTCTCATGCTGTTGGTGAAAGGTATAAAAATCTATATAGCAGTATGTAAATGTAGGTACATGCATACATATATATGTATGTATATACTTGGAATGGCATGGGGAAACTTTTGATGTGACGCCAAGCTGACCTTCTCAATTATTCATTATTTCTGGCAACATGTGGGTGGATGAAATTATTAATATGAATCTAATTTTTTTATGAATAAATATTTTTACGATTTTAATAACGAATGTGTATTATTTTGAAAAGCAAAAATAAATAAAGCTTCAAAACTAGCAGGACACTAATTTCGTTTGCATGTTAATATGACTGCCCAATATAACCATTTTTAACTACTAAGGTTAAATAGACAAGGTCTAAAGTATTTAGAAGTAAATGCTTAGGACATCAACTAAACCGATCTCATACCAATGTCGGTTTTGTTCAACCCATTATTATAATATTATTATTAATATATGTAATAGTAAATGAATATAAATAAATATCACTGTGTGTAATTTTTTAAGCCATGGAAAAAGAACCATATACGGACACCACTACGTGATAAAAGACTAAAAAAAAAAGACCCGTGTCTCCCAATTTTTCCCAAAGTCATGCACTTTTTTTTATGGGCCGCCAAAGATTTGGGGCCTCGGTATCATTTTCGTAAAATGTGATCATTTTCTCAGGCTCATATCTTGCAAACCGTTCAGAATTTCGATTTACTCTCTGAGGCAAAGTTGTAGCTCTTGTCATAAGAAATTGCTAACACATAAAATCAAAGAAACTTCACCTTCCAGATCAAAATCGCAAAAAACTTAAAAAAATTCGATTTTTTTTACCTTTTTTCCCGTGTTCAGGTCCATACGTAGCAAACCGTTCAAAATTCAAGGAAACAATCAACTACAAAAATTTACCTAAGATACTCTCTGAGGCAAAGTTGTAGCTCTTGTCATAAAGAACAAAAATTGCTAACATATAAAATCAAAGAAACTTCATCTTCCAGATCAAAATCGCAAAAAACTTAAAAAAATTCGATTTTTTTTTACCTTTTTTCCCGTGTTCAGGTCCATACGTAGCAAACCGTTCAAAATTCAAGGAAACAATCAACTACAAAAATTTACCTAAGATCTCAATAAACAATTTTCTAGAACATATAAACTTCCTAGAGATGATTCTTAACACTGTTTAGGTAGCACGCAAAAGTGAAAAATTTGCCGAAAATTTTTTAATTTAATTTTTTTTACCTTTTTCTCCTGTTCAGGTCCATAGGTAGCAAAAAATGAAATATGCCTGGCCAGAACCATGTGCTTGTTAACACCGTTTAGGTAGCGCTTAGGTATCACGCGATCATGCCCCGACAGCAGCAGCACAGGCAATGCAGTAAGCTCAGCACACGCAACAAGGGACGCAGCACACAATATTAAAGTGACACGACGCTCACATCGAGGCATTACACAGCGCGACGTCAACGAGAGCTCAGCGGTGAAAGTTATAAAGTGAAAGTGAAAGTAAAAAAAGTGAAAGTGCTACAGTATAAGTCGCACACAACATTGGCAACTGACAATTTCAATATGCAGTGTGAAAATATTGATTTATTTTGCTACGTTTGCGGTCATCAAACCAGAAAAAAAACATCTACAAGATTTCAGAAGGAAAATAATCTTTTAACTAGTGAATTCAAAAGAGCATATACATTGTTTTTCGACGAAGTGGACTTGACCGGTGAAAATTACACACCTAATACAGTGTGTCGCCAATGTTATAACAATCTCATGGCATGGTTGAGTGGAGGCAGAGGTACTATGAAGTATTGTAAGCCGGTAAACTGGATTAATCGCCCAGGTGATCATGATGCAACCAGTTGCTATGCATGCGTAAATTACACATGTCGTCTAAATCGACATTCTGAGAAGAACAAAATTTATAAAGCAACTGCAACAGCCACACTACCAGTGCTTGCACCTGAAAATTTTGTATCACCAAGGCCGCCAACTCCAGATCGTACTACAGAATTTACAGCAATGAGTACATCAAGTGGTGTTACTTATGAAGATCCATTTGATACCGATTATGAGCCCCAACAGGGAAGAGATGGACCACAACTAATAACACAAATGGAAATGGATTTCATTGTGGCCATATTGGGATTATCGCAGCGACTTGCAATATTTTTGACAGCTTTTTTAAAGCTAAGAAAACTCACACATGCTAATGTTAACTCTACGGCGTACCGCAAACGACAAGCTGAATTTCAGATGCTCTACACTCTAAATGATGACAATTCGTTCGCTTACTGCAACGATATAAAAGCTTTGGTGGTAAAAATGGGAATGAACTACATCGCCAGTGAGTGGAGATTATTTATTGATGGTTCTGTTTCAAGCTTGAAAGCAGTGTTGTAGCATGTGTCGAACCGAAAACCTTCCATTCCGCTAGCAATGGGTATCAACATGAAAGAAAGCTATGAAACATTGAAAGATATAATGGAAAAAATCAAATATTACGAAAATAAATGGAAGATTTGCTGTGATTTGAAGGTCATCAACATTTTGCAAGGGATCATCGATAAGGGCGGCTTCCCAAAATTCTTTTGTTTTCTTTGTAATTGGGATTCACGCTCACCTCTGAATCAATTCCAATGTAACTCGTGGAGGCCAAGAGGAAGTGTGGATGAACAAATACAACAACATAGACTGAAGAATGCACATGGTTCTGGCCAGGCATATTTAATTTTTTGCTACCTATGGACCTGAACAGGAGAAAAAGGTAAAAAAAATGAAATTAAAAAATTTTCGGCAAACTTTTCACTTTTGCGTGCTACCTAAACAGTGTTAAGAATCATCTCTAGGAAGTTTATATGTTTGTTTATTGAGATCTTAGGTAAATTTTTGTAGTTGGTTGTTTCCTTGAATTTTGAACGGTTTGCTACGTATGGACCTGAACACGGGAAAAAATGTAAAAAAAAATCGAATTTTTTTAAGTTTTTTGCGATTTTGATCTGGAAGGTGAAGTTTTTTTGATTTTATATAATCGCAATTTTTGTTCTTTATGACAAGAGCTACAACTTTGTCTCAGAGAGTAAATGGTTTGCAAGATATGAGCCTGAGAAAATGAAAATGAAAATGAAAATGAAATGAGAAATGATACCGAGGCCCCAAATCTTTGGCGGCCCATAAAAAAAAAGTGCATGACTTTGGGAAAAATTGGGAGACACGGGTCTTTTTTTTTTTAGTCTTTTATCACGTAGTGGTGTCCGTATATGGTTATTTTTTTTCGTGTTGCACTGTGTATTTACCCATTACATCACATGAAGAGCCTGGGGAGCGCTTCTCACAACCAGGGAGCTGTGAGATTTCTAGCATTACACTCACTGAGTGGGAAATACAGGCTTTAACCGGTTCCGAACGATATTTTGAGAAGCTGTATCATGGCCAACTACTCGATAGTGTCGCCGTCACTAAGCGTATTGACTGCCGTTGAAAGATATGTAAGGTGGTCAGTGCAGGAATCGAACCCACGTTCTCATGTACAAGAGCCACGCACATTGGCATTGCACCATCGATGGCTTACGGTATTGCTGAGTGTTAAACACAAAGAATATTTTTTTAAATTTTGGTCTGATACAGAGAAGAATTACGGCAATTGCTTTATACTTACCTTTGAGCCGATTGCAGTAGTTGGCAACAATAGTAACAATTACTAAAACTATTCGATAACTTAGTAGTTGCGTTCTGGATAAAAGCAAATCGTTTGCCCACAAAAGAAAATTTAGACACCTAAACTTCGTTTTTGCAAACGAAATTTCCCAGATTAGCTTAAAATGTTTCATTAAAGTTAAATTTTTATATATTTCCTATTATTCACGCCAAGTAAAAAACGTCTCGAGTTTGTTTGCCACAAACAAATGGGTTTAGCCGCAAAAGTATTTCATTTATTACTTATACATTGTGGTGACAGGAAACGTTGAAGAGTTTCTTTCAACTTGAAATTGTTATAGTAAAAGTGGTTTATATTGTTATAAAAGTTACACTATTTACCCCAAACCGGTAATAATTATCTTACACGTGATTTTCTATTATAGAGGGTGGATCAATAAGTCCGTGACTGTTTGAATGAAACACAGTTTTTTTGGCAAAAAAAATATTTATTTTTCAACATAATCTCCTTTTAGCTCAATACACTTAGTCCAACGTTTCTCCAATTTTTGTATCCCTCCCACAAATTATAATTTTTCCAGGTCCATAAAACAGGAATTTTTTTGATCAATTATTTCATCGTTGGAGCTAAATCTTTTTCCACCCAGCCAGCCCTTTAGGTTTGGAAATAGGAAATAGTCTCTGGGGGCTAAATCCGCAAAATATGGTGGATGAGGTACCTATTCGTAGCCCAATTCATGGAACTCCAAACAATCCTTTGAAGTTGTCACACGATTACACTTATGGCCAATTGAGAGCAAACGCGGCACCCATCTTGCAGACAGCTTTCTTAAACCCAACTGATGGTTTAAAATCGAAACCACACTGCCATATTAAATGCCCATGGCATCAACAATCTCACGAGCTTTTAGTCTTCGATCGGTCAACACCATATCGTGGATTTTTCGAGATTTTCGGCTGTATTGGCCTCAATTAGCCGTCCAGAACGTTCAGCGTCATTTGTATTTGTGCGACCACAACGAAAGTCAGTAAACCATATTTTTACCATTGAAATCGATATCGCAGAGTTCCCATAGTATTTATCAAGCATTTCCTTGGTTTGATTGATTTTTAAAAAAATGCACGAGGTTGTATATTTTGAACAGCTGTTAAACGCAAAATAAATGACGGAAATTGCTCAAAATTTGAGAGTAGACTACTAACAGGTGGTACTTGATGGGAGTAGTGTTGCATTTCATATAACTAACGGGTAACTAGCCATGAAAAATCTACTACTACAGGTCCCAATCAGTGAGTCTAGAAATAGAAATACTCTAGATTATGAGAAGCTCTTCCCCTTCATGAGATGTAATGGGAGAGCATTTATATATTGTTACGAATAAGTAAAACTTTTGGTTACTGTTAATGACTCTACTAACAGTATGTAAACAACAGGCGGTTAGTGCTGCGCCTGAAAGTATGCATTGTAACAACGTACCAGCTCGCTAAACCAGTAGCATGAATTCACCTCAGTAAAGATAACTCTCCGCCCTTCGAGATTGTTCTACAAAGATAAACAACAACAACAACATATAGTTTCTAGAAGGTTCTTGAATTCGCTAGATATATGTACCTTCATTTGTGTATGGTGAGTTGGTATAAATAGCGGAGGTCTTTGGAATGGAGAGTTCAGTTTGTGATTAAACCCCGTAAAGTACGCAACGCGAATTGATAGTAAAATACAAGACTATTACAGTGTTGACAGTGTCTGTGTTCATATTGTGCTAAAGGAAGTGATACCGTTGTAATTATCGTAATTTAAAACGAACCTTGTTTTATTATTGGGAATAAAACAACGCAAAAAGGACGAATAAGGAAATTCGTAACATTGGTGTCAGAAGTGAAATTACGAATTAAGGACAACGATGAAGTTTGAAGAACTCAAAGTTGAACAGCTAAAAAAGGAGTTGAGCAAATTGGATCAACCGACAGCTGGTAATAAAGTAGAGCTGCAGAGGCGATTAATAGAAGAATTTAAACGCCGAAACATCAACATTGACACATATCAGTTCGAGTGCAAAGACGAAATGGAGGTTTGTGCAAAAGAAGCAACTGGTAATATAGATGTTTCTACAATGTTTGCTGCCATGATGGCCAAATTGGACGATAATTCTAGAATAATGAACGAGAAATTGGACGAGAATTCTAGAATTATGGACGATAAATTAAGCGAGAATTCTAGAATTATTCAAGAAACATCAAATGCCACAAATGAGAAACTGCAAGAAATCTCCGAAGTTGTGAGCAATATGGAGATTCAAGTGAACGATAAATTCGAAAAGGTTGAAGAAAAAATCGAGGAAATGGGGCAGAAGATTGAAGAAGTCGAACATAAGTTCGAGGAAGTCGAACGGGAACTAAAAAACGATGTAAGCGAATTGCAAAGGAAAATGAATGAACTTCAGTTGCAAGAGGGTCCGGTGCGAGTAATTTCTGAAGGCTCTAGTAGATTGAAAGCTCCCAGTTTCGATGGCTCTACTCCTTTCGATGTTTTTAAATTCCAATTCGAAATGGTCGCAATTAAGAACTTGTGGAACAGCAACGACAAAGCTGTTGAGCTAATTTTAGCACTGAAAGGCAACGCAGCAGAAGTCCTTCAGAGCATTCCCGTCAGTGCCAGAAACAACTACGAGGATATACTGGCTGCGTTACAACGCAAGTATGGTGGCGATCACAAGAAGGATTTATATCGCATGGAATTGAGAGGCCGAGTGCAAAAGCATAATGAAACGCTTCAGGACTTCGCAACCGAGGTGGAACGTTTGGTGTTGATGGCATATCCTGGAGAACCCCAAACTTTCCTAGAGCAATTTAAGATAGAGGCATTTGTTAGGGGCATTAACGATCCTGACGTTAGATATTCGGTGTATGCCTCACAAAAAGCTACATTTGTGGAAACAGTTTCATTCGCTTTGGCGAATGAGACGGCGAGGGTTGTTGCCAGTCAACAGACATATCATGTGCGAAGGGTAGAAACGGAAGGCAAATCAAAAGATTTGAAAGGCGCCGTTAGCGAACTGAAGGAAGTGATTCGGATTCTCACGAAAGCGCTATGGCAAGCAACAAAATTGAAAGATGACAGTCATGGCGAACGTGGCCATATAGGGCGTGACTGTAGAGACCTGAGAAAACGGTCAAGATCTCCGGCGATAGCGGCCGATACCGGACGAGTAAATGACCGTCCACATGTAATCGAGCCTAAACTGGATTTTAAGGCTGAGATCAAAGAGCAAATTATTGACGTCCGATCCCTGAGAATTGAATCCGACGACGAGTGGTTCACGGCACAGAGAAGTGATCCTGTATTGGCAAAAATTATTTTGGCAAAGGAAGAGGATAGACAATTAACGCGGAATGAAATCGCTTCAGAAAGCCCCGTTTTAAAATCATATTGGGCCCAGTGGAATAGCCTGAGATTACTAGATGGCTGTCTATACCGTGTATGGGAAAGTGAAGATGGTAAAACGGAGAAAAATCTAATTGTGGTACCTGCCTTGAAAGTGAAAGAGATAATTGCAGAATCTCATAATGGTCCGAGTGGTAGGCACCTCGGAAAAGGCAAAACTATGGAGAAACTAAGGGAACGTTTCTATTGGGTTGGTCGTCAAAAAGCTGTATCCGAGTGGATTGCAGGCTGCACCCAGTGCATGACAACTAAAGGACCAACGCGGAGGAGTTGCGAACAGAGACGTCAGGAGAGCCCAAGTGCTCCCTTCGAGCGAATATCCATGAGTGTGGCTGGTCCATATCCAACGAGTAGCTCTGGGAACCAATATGCCCTAGTCGTTATGGACTACTTCAGTAAATGGCCCGAGGTGTACGCTATTCCAAATAAAGAAGCGAAAACAATAAGCAAAGCTATGGTGAACAACTGGATAAGTCGTTTTGGTGTCCCTTTAGAACTGCATTCGGAGCAGGGTAGAAATTTTGAATCTGCGATCTTGAAAGAAATATACGAGAGGAGTGGAATTCGTGGTATAAGAACGACATCAGTGCGTCCTCGGACTGACGGTACGGTAGAGAAATTTAATCATGCTCTTGAAGAATATTTGAGCAAGATCGTCAGTAAGGATAGAAAATTCTGGGACGAACGCATACCAAAATTCCTTCTAGCATACCGGTCGGCCACCCAGGATACCACTGCCCGAACACCAGCTTCAGCGCAGGAAGGGTTTATCTCCAGAACTTCAGACTCACTGGGAAGGCCCTTACAGGGTTGTAAAACGAATAAACGACGTGGTTTATAGAATCCAGAAAAGCCAAAGTCCAAGAGCTAAAATGAAAGTCGTGCATTTGGAAAGACTAGCTCTGTATGGAAAACGGAGGGTTGAGCCTGCTCGGGACGAACAGGTTTAAGTGGGGGGCAGTGTTACGAATAAGTAAAACTTTTGGTTACTGTTAATGACTCTACTAACAGTATGTAAACAACAGGCGGTTAGTGCTGCGCCTGAAAGTATGCATTGTAACAACGTACCAGCTCGCTAAACCAGTAGCATGAATTCACCTCAGTAAAGATAACTCTCCGCCCTTCGAGATTGTTCTACAAAGATAAACAACAACAACAACATATAGTTTCTAGAAGGTTCTTGAATTCGCTAGATATATGTACCTTCATTTGTGTATGGTGAGTTGGTATAAATAGCGGAGGTCTTTGGAATGGAGAGTTCAGTTTGTGATTAAACCCCGTAAAGTACGCAACGCGAATTGATAGTAAAATACAAGACTTGTTAAAGTGTCATAAATAAAGTAAACTGTTGTACTGTATAAGTAAAATAAAAGGAAGTGATACCGTTGTAATTATCGTAATTTAAAACGAACCTTGTTTTATTATTGGGAATAAAACAACGCAAAAAGGACGAATAAGGAAATTCGTAACAATATTTTATATTTACTTACACTTCCTGTGAAATGGAGTTGAACTCCCACGAAGAGGAAGGCGAACAATAGGATCTGCTTGATCATTGTTGTTGAAAGGGGACAGGGAGCAGCAATTAAAGAGAGATCACGTTTGAGTGTACTATTTATACTTGTTCGCTTGACATAAATTCACAAAAGTTTTCTGTATTCATCATAGAAGAAATGTATAAAATTGTACAACGCTTTTTAATCAGGCAAAACGTTTAAACTTTTAGGTAAAAGCTGGCTATATGTAGCAAACGAAGTATTGTTGCCACAAAAATATTATTTTGCGACAAACTATAAGTATATCCAAATGTTGGAAGCCGTGAAAACAACTTATCTCGTGTTGCCATTTTTAAGTCCACAAGGTCAGCCTATGATTTAGAGAGGTGAATTCCTACATAAAATATTTCTATGTGGCGAGACTTCAATAGAAAATTTCCCACAAGTTTCTCTGAATGGAATTCTTCACCACGCAGAAATATTTCCTATAAAATAGTTTCTATAAAGAAAATTTCCAGTAATATATGTTGCTAGATAATCTACGTGGCCGTCGGTGGTGCAATGGTAGTGTGCGCGCCTCTAGTACATGAGAACGTGAGTTTAGGCCCCGCTCATTCCACCTTACATTTCTTTCGACGACGCCCATCAAAAAGCTGTTCAAAATAGAGTATCCCAATAAGTCAGTATAATGCTAGAAGGCGCTCATTTCACTGATTGTGAGAGCTTTACCCGATCCCTTCATGGGATTTTCAATACATATTATATTAGTTTAAGCTAGTCTGTAAGGATTGTGTATACATAGACTGAAATAAATAAATAAAAGGGAAAATATTTATTTATTTATTACGAGACGGATCAATAAGTCCGTGATTTTTCGAACTTCCCTCGTAGTTATATGAAATGCAACACTGCTCCCATCAAGTACCACCTATTAATAGACTACTGTCAAATTTTGAGCAAGTTCCGTCATTTACTTTCCAAAACATAAAACCTCGTGCATTTTGTTTTTTTATATGGAAAAAAGTGAATTTCGAGTTCTCGTTAAACATTTATATTTAGCGAAAAAAAACCGTTAATCAAACCAAGGAAAAGCTTGATAAGTACTATGGGGACTCTGCACCATCGATATCAATGGTAAAAGGGTGTTTTACTGACTTTCGTTGTGATCGCACAAGTACAAATGACGCTGAACGTTCTGGATGGCCAATTGAGGTCATTACACCCGAAAATGTGGAAAAATCCACGATATGGTGTTGGCCGATCGAAGAGTAAAAGTGCGTGAGATTGTTGATGCCATAGGTATTTCATATGGCAGTGTGGTTTCGATTTTAAATGATCAGTTGTGTTTAAGAAAGCTGTCTGCAAGATGGGTGCCGCGTTTGCTCTCAATTGACCATAAACGCACGGGTGCACACGTGTGTTGTCTCAATGGCAGAGTTCCATGAATTGGGCTATGAATTGGTCTTCATCCGCCATATTCTCCGGATTTAGCCCCCAATTGACTATTTCCTATTTCCAAACCTAAAGAAATGGTTCGGTGGAAAGAGATTTATCTCCATCGATGAAATTATTGATCAAACAAATGCCTATTTTATGGACCTCGAAAAATCCTATTTTTAGAAGGGATACAAAAATTGGAGAAACGTTGGACTAAGTGTATTGAGCTAAAAGGAGATGATGTTGAAACATAAATATTATATATTATTCAATAAGTCTCGGACTTATTGATCCGGCCTCGTATATACGAAAGGTGATGGAAAATTCGGTAAAACCAGCATATTGCATATTCCACAAGTGATCGAAACAAATTCGGGTGGTTCAAAATAAAGGAAAAACCATTTTACAGCAACTAATCCTTGCGATTCCATTTAGGTTTATATTATTTAGTATAAGTTAACACTACAACAATGCAATATGGGTATATAGGCTGATGACGTATCTATATTTTGGTATTAATTGCGTGAGCTTCCTCCAGTGGTAAGTACTGTTTTTTTTTAAAACATTGAAATAAATAAATTTTTGTAAATTTTTTCCTTATCGCTCAACATGATGGAATTTTTTAACACTTTTCCCCTTTTTAAATAGAAAGACTGACACATTCGTCAGACATTTTGTGCTAAAGCAAAAAATCAATGCACCCTAATGGACAACTCAAATGTTTCCTTTATATGTAATTAACCCCATCAACATTTCATCTGGTAACAACATCTATTTTCCTGCTAGTATTTTTAAGCAAATTAAAAGCCTCACAATTGCTCTAATGAAAACAAAGTATGAATTCATTTATTAACACTCACTAAATTTGTGTCATTTAGATAATCGCTGTCTAGATTCGATTTCGATAACTAAACACATACATAGTATCGTACATATATTACGACAGTCGGGCTGTAATAATTTTTTTATCACAACAATTAATATTCAATTATCCGGGCGCTGGATTTCGTACATCTACTAAAAAACGCCCAAAATTAACTGACTCAAGTTAGTAGCTATAGTGGAGTGTTCAGATGGACATACACCCCACCATAGTCTGACGAAGTGTTAAAATATTTGCTTGTTTGTTGTTGCGAGCATTCTATATGTTTGCATCCATAAAAAAGAGAAGCGTTAAAAAAACCCACATGTTTGTTTACAAAGATATGAAACTGTTTGTATGTACACAACACCAGCGTGTTCTAGCCGTCTACAATGAAGTGATATCTAACAATGTTTGCCATAGTTGTTATTGGCTTTATTGTTGTGGTTTATATTTTTCTCACTGCGTGTGTTGTAGTTGTATAGCGCCTACATAGTTTAACAATATTTATGGACACGTGTACACACTCACACACTCATGTGCTTCTGTATTTGCAAACAATGAGATTGTTTTTACTCACGTGCCACACTATTTATGCGATAGTGATATTGGATTATTTGTGGATAAAATGTCTGACGAGCTGATGATTGTTTAAAGATTTATTAAGTAATGACTATAGACACCGACAAAAAAAGATAAATACGTATTCGTTAAAATAGTATTACAGTGGGCACTTTCGTTAATTTTCTTTGTGGATGCTTCTTTATTAGTTTAAAATTTTTTCAAATTACATTTGTTAGATTAATTTAAAACAAAATTAAAGTTGCGCCAAATCAAAAAAAAAAATTGAACTGAAAACAAATGCAATGCAAAAAACTGTGCTATTCTGCTCTACTCTATTTCACTTGACTTAAGTTTTATTCTGCATTTACAATAGAACTCAATATACACACAGCGAATAAATTAATAAGATTATCATGATGAAGGGCTGTCCAATCGGGAAATTTCGAGGCAATTGAAAAGATCTAGCTGTGGCATTGACAATTATAAAATAGGTTGGCCAAGATGGAAAAACAAAACGACCAGGAAGGACACCTCTGATCACTGGCAGCGCCCAAAGAGAGATCAAAAGGGTTGCTGTTAGAGAAAACTTCGGCGATATGGAAATTATTGCTGAATTGAGCTTGGGAGCAGGGTTGCGTCGTGTTCAAGAAATAATGAAACGCGACTTGAAACTGGCATATGGGAAAAAGTATGAAAAACTTGGTATCATGCCAAGACACGAATTAGCCAGCTTAAAATTCGCTGAAATATACATACTTTTGGATGAGGGGTAATATTTTCCGATGGAAAAAATTAAATTTGAATGAACCGGATTGGTCAGACAAATATTGGCGTTCCGGAGATTTTTTCAAAATTATACGTCAGCGGCGAAATTTTGGCGGTGCCTCCCTTATGGTTTGGGCAGGTATGAATAATAGAGGAACCACTCCAACATGTTTCGTTTCCACAAAAATGGGCTCCGAGTATTATATTCAACTATTGGATGTCGTCTGAGTTAAGTCTGGAGAGGAAATTTGTGTCCCAGAATTTATCATCCAGCAGGACAACACAGCAGTACATCGGTCTGAGATATCTCCAAAGTTTATGGAGTTCAAAATAATACCAACTCTCGACTGGCCTGCACTTAGTTCCGATCTTTATCCGATCGAGAACCTCTGGTCCATTTTACCTACCCAAGTTTACAACCAAAGACCCCAGTTGAAGAATGTCAAGGATCGAAGAGCAGCAATACAAGAAATTCGAAGATAACTGATCCTGCGCATATTCATTCGTTGATAAACTCAATGCCTAGATGCTTAGTAGACGTTAGCAGCGATAATGGAGATCATACATCTGACGAAACTTTTTAGAATATTTAAATAAATCTTGTGCCTTTATAAATATTTCGCACTAGTAATTAGTTTATTTTTGTTGATTCACCTTTAAGAAGTCATAGTCAAAGTAGTTTTTGCTGAAAAGTATTTAATTTTGAAAGGACTAATACAATATAAAATTGAAACTTGAAAATTCCTCACAACATTTAGAAAAAACAAAAAATTGTGTTGCCTTTATATTTATTTCGCGGGGTGTATAACTAGATATGTCTATATAAAGGGTGATATTTTAGAAACTTTCTTTTTGGCAAATTGTTTCTGGTATATTCTGTTTGGTCTAAAATTTAACCATGACTCGACTTACAAACGAACAACGCTTGCGGATTATTGAATTTTATTATCAAAATTCACACTAGGTTAAGAATGTGCATCGCTATGTTCAGTTTGGGCGACATTCTGAGGCGGCTATATTACGGCTCATGTGTAAAGGGACAATCACGCAACGGTTGCCGCACTGGAAGACAATATTGAAGAATTTATTCGAGAGATACCGGCCGGTATGTTGGAGGGAATATGCCAAAATTTGACCTAGCGTATGAACCATCTGAGGTGCAGCCCCGGTCAACATTCACATGAAATCATCTTTAAACATTGAATTATATAGACCGTTCTATCGACTCATATAAAGATTTCATACAGTTCTCTAAATTTTATTTGTTTTTTTTTAAATCAAATCCGAAGGCTCTTAAAAAATCACCCTTTATAAATAACGGGTGAGCCATTTCAACGATCCGCATCTCCCGACTTAACCGATGCAGACTTCTCCTGTGGGGTTATTTGAAGTTATTAGAATGTTTATGTACGCACGACACGGACCCTGGAATACATGATACACGAATATTCGACATGATATTATATACTACAGCCGCCGGTGGTGCTACGGTGGTGCTACGTTAGAACGTGGATTCGATCCATGCTCTGACCACCTCACACTTCTTTCGACGACGGCCACCTCGCTTACTGACGGTGACACCATCGAGTACTTAGCCATGAAATAGTTTCTCAAAAAACCATTCGGAACCGGTGTAAAACTCTAGTTCCCAATCAGTAAGTGAAAACTGGAAAGCACACAGCTCAGTGATTGTGAGGAGCTCTTCCCTATTCCTTCATGGGATGTAATGGGAAAATATATATCTAAACTACCGATATTCTTAAAATGTGTAAAGAATAAGGCAGTATGTAGCCAGGGGGTGAAAATAAGCTGCCGGTATATTTTTGATATATCATGTCCCCATCTATAGGACAAGACCTTTATGCCGCCGCCGTTTTCTAAGTTTCTTTTTTGCCGCGCCGTCGCCTGATTACGTAGAATTCGCACAGCGGCGGGGGCGGCTTAGTTCGGCGGCATATACAATTTGTTTAATCTTTCATATAGTCGATTTGTTAATGGCCTCGTCCTGACGTTGCAACAAAAAGAATCAACAAACTATAAACAACACACAAACGACAATTTCAAATATGCATTACAGCAGCCAGGTGAAGTTCCACACGCTACAACACCAACATGCAGTCCCACTCTCTAACAGGTTTCGGCACACACTACACCTATAACAACAACAGGTCAAATTTCCTAAGAATTGAACTCCGCATAGCACCAGCCGGGTAAATTTCCCAATAATTAGGAATAGCAGCCGCCGCCAAGGATGCCGACCAAGTTGCATCCGCCGGTTTTCCCAAGTCCATACGCCGCCGCCGAAGACTTACGGAAATTAAGGGTAGGTGGTCACTAGAAGGCAACTGTGTACATTCTAAGCTGATTCGGCACAGCCTGCACTTGAAACGCACTAACCCTCTGCTGTTGTTATCGAGACCGGACGTCTCACTTACCGTGTCTGTTATGACGGGTCACTATCTCATTGGCCGAAACGCAGAGAGATTGAAAGTCCTGAGAAATGTTCTTTCCTGAAGGCTTCAGGCTACGTTAGGCTCACATTTTATAAACACTAAGACTGGTTTAACAGAAGGAAAATCTAGGCTTTTTTCTTTTGTCCCTATGGTATCACAATGAATCGGAGATGTAGGCTGCCACTCCAACATAACCAAACCTAACTTCCTGAGTGTCTGTTAGATCCAACAGGAAGTAAGATTCCTACCCACACAAAAGGCCGGGAAGTAGTCTATGAGTTGGTAGATCTTCATCCCCACAGCAACTGCTTAAAGCATGCATTAAGATTTCCAGTCTAGACGCGTTATGTCTATTAAACAGTATCCAGTGATCAAAGCTACTATCGATTCAGATCATAACTGAATTTTGTGTATGCGGACCATGTATCATTCGCATGTCTGACAGCTACGGTTTTAGACATGCGCCTGTATGCAAAAAGGTCGTACTCTCGTGGTCCGTATCCAGTGGAATAGTTAAGGTAGTCCCTAATCTCGTCAGCTCATCTGCCATATAGTTCCTGTGCCCGATACCCATATAAGATGGATAGCGAACTGCTGCGCGATCTGATTGGAGAGTGCAGTTTTTGAAGTCAGGAATACAAATTATAGAAATTTAATAGAAGCCTGACTCACAGACGTTTCATCTAAGCCAAACTACTACTACTCCTACCTGAAAGACACTACATTGGTCTAGTAGTCCCTGTGCAAGGTCCAGGCCAAGCACTATAGAATGAACTCCAAACCTACTTGGTTATCCTGTCTGGAGTAATCAGTGGGAAAGCCTGAATATCTTTTTAAACTTTCTTTCCAATCCTGGCGGTCCGGGTTGTGAATGGGGTAGTGGCCCTCACAGATAGAAATCGGAGTCTTGTAATCCACCTTAATTGTGGATTACCGCAGATCTTTTAAAAACGACCCATGACAATGTAGGCTGTGGCAATAGGTGAAGGATAATCTCCAAACGCGCGTTATCCGTGATACACACCATTGGTATTCTCTGGACTTTTGTCAACAGTGGATTTTTCCGGAATCAGTAGTATTATCAGGCGGTCAACAACTGTATATATCTAGTAAAAAATTCTATCCCTACTGTTTGACTTGAACCTAAACTTCCAGTCGAGAATCTCTACATCATAGAGACAATAATACAATAAACGGAACCGTCTGCTATCTGGTAAAGAGTACGAGCTCGATTTTTACCGGATTTCCCCATTCCCCATCCCATTCTCCGTGACCCACTTAGAGGGCCTGTTTATTAAGTCCTGGAGCACATCTCTGCATGTGGAAGCGTGTTTTTCCTGTAATGCAATTATGATCTATCCACCTCAAGCAAAACACTACCTACTGCTGAATTCCATAGCAGAGTAGATAAGTCTACCCCATGGGGTGTTGCTCTATATACATTTCGAGTTAAGGGTGTGTGACCCAGGGACGAGGTGAGGCGCCTTCTCGTAAGGAATCCGGAATTCAAATTAATGATCCTCTGGTCAATATAAACTGCCGATAGAATCAATTTCATAGATCCCTGTAAGACGTTTATAAATGCACCCTCTATATATCAACATTTGCGGAAAGAGTGTATTTCTTTAGATGAATGACATTCTCTATGACGCTCACGAGAAAGTGCAGAACGACTTCCTTAAATTTGGCCTTGTTTTAAGGGTACTGTCATGTCGTTAGCTGAGAAGTACCTATAGTTGCCTCAATCCTAAAAGGGCTCAACTAACATATTCCAAATTTTACATGCGGGGGAAAGGTTAATAAAATCAACATTTTACAAATTTCAAAAATGTTTAAATGGAGTTTGAATTAAAACACATAGACAATTTTGGTGTTGAGTCTCTATTTTAAATTTTCGGATTTTGTATTCGAGCGTTTGCTATCGGAATATGTAAACAACGTGATGTCGAAAAATTTGTCAGTTACGCTCGTTTGGAATTAAGGTAACGCTATGGACGTTCGTTCATTTCCAATGCGTTTAGAAGGAAAGATGAGAGACTGATTGATCTCAATCTTTTTGACTAGAATGCCGTGATTTCTCCGCTTGAATACCACCTTGGATTGTCTTCATCTAACGAGAATACAGGATAGTTTGATGCAGTTCGTATAAAGTTTTTGAAGCCACACTTACAGAACTAATTGATTTAAAATATCACACTTGGGGCAGATTAATTATATCAAAATTAATCGAAGCCACAAAACGCTACATATGAAAAAAATAATTTAAAACTAAATTGCCTGCAGTCAAATAAATACAAAATAATTAAAAGTATTCCCATTTTTCATTACTATTGCCATCCGATTCCACAACCTGCACTTTCATTGCCTGAGCAAATGAAAATTCAAAATTTTTTAATTGTCATTGCGAACAATGACAATTGCTTTGCTTTACATTAGATAAGGTAATGTAAATTAAAATCGAATGCAGTTCCAAAAATCCCAACACTTGAAATAGGTTGTATCAACCGTAAACTCGGCTATTGCCAGCAAATTGCAGTTGACACAATCGAATTGAGGTTGTCACGACTGAATTTAGTCCCTGCAACTGAAATTCTGTTGAAGAAATTTCTAATACAATCTCAAATAGGTTGTAACAACCTCTAATATGTTTAACAACCCAAATAAGTTGTAAAGTTGTATCAAACTCAAATAGGTTGTAACAACCTTTAATAGGTTGTGACAACCTCTAATAAGTTGTGACAACCTCCAATAGGTTGTGGCAACCTCTAATGGGGTTTGGCCACCTCTAGTAGGTTGTAACAACCTCTAATAGGTTTTGACAACCTCTAATAGGTTTTGATAACCTCTAATAAGTTTTAACCACCTCTAATAGGTTGTGACAGCCTCTAATAGATGGTGGCAGCCACTAATAGTTTGCGATAACTTCTAAT
Organism: Phaonia tiefii; assembly: GCA_963931995.1. Classification (NCBI taxonomy): domain Eukaryota; kingdom Metazoa; phylum Arthropoda; class Insecta; order Diptera; family Muscidae; genus Phaonia; species Phaonia tiefii. The sequence continues at coordinate 93,151,859 of OZ008367.1, forward strand.
AGTTTGTTATAACCTCTAATAGTTTGTGACAACTTGTAATAGTTTGTTATAACCTCTAATATGTGGTGACAACCTCTAATAATAATGGTGTGACAACCCCTAATATATTGTGACAACCTGTAATATGTTGTGACAACCTGTGATATGTTGTGACAACCTATAATACGTTGCGATAACCTCCTATGCAGTTGTTATACCCCTTATTCGGACGTAATAACATCAAATGTGGTTGTGACAACCTCAAAATTGGGTTACGGCTAATTCCTTCTTAATTCCTTAATTTCCTCTTAATTTCCAGGAAAATGTGTTTTAAGCCGGAGGTCTGACGAAGTACATATCTTCTAGAATGTTGTTGAGAGATTGAGATCTTAGGTACATTTTTGTAGTTGACTGTTTCCTTGAATTTTGAACGGTTTGGTACCTACGGGCCTAAACAGGGGAAAAATGTAAAAAAATCGAATTTTTTTAAGTTTTTTGCGATTTTGATCTTGAAGATGAAGTTTCTTTGTTCTTATATGTTCTCAATTTTTGTTCTTTATGACACGAGTTACAACCTCCCTCAGAGAGTAAATCAAAATTCCGAACGATTTGCAAGATATGAGACTGACAAAATGATCACTTTTTTGCAAGAATGACACCGAGGCCCCAAATCGTTGGGGGCCCATAAAAAAAGTGCACGACTATGAGCAAAACTGGCAGATACGGGTCTGTTTTTGTCTTTTATCACGTAGTGGTGTCCGTATGTGGTTATATTTTTTCGTGTTGCACTGTGTTATTCAATTCTTGTTTTGTACACATTCCAGTCCGCGTTCATCCGCGATTAGCCTCTGTTTCTTTGCAAGACGATTATGTGAGAGACCCTAAGCTGCCCTTTCAAGTATGGTGCAAGTTTATTAGCCATTTATTACCAAATATATTTTAAATTAATCAACCTAAAATTGTTATACCTTAATTAAATACATTAATATGTCTATGACACTAGCTGGCCCGGCAGACTTCGCCCTGCCGACAAAAGTATTGTAAAAAGTCATTGTCGTGGCCACCCATAAATTCACACATTTTATATGAAAAAACGCAACACCTATTTATACAATTTTGTGCTACAAACCTAAGTTTGGCGACTTCAAATCTTATATGAAAGTTTCATCTCATTCGGCCCAGTACATCCAGAGTTTAGCCCGTGCAAGCACCGTACATTAGTTCGTATATACAAGGTGTTTCAAAAGAAGTCATCCGATGTTGTTTGGCTCTCATTTTTTTTTTCTAAACGAAAAACTTCGATTCTGTTTTTTGATTATGTTTATCTGAACCTTTAGAATTTTATTGGTTAAGTTGAGAAGATGATATCGGTTAAATGGACGCCGTCACAATGGATTACCATACGGGCTCGTTTAATGTAATTTTTCATCACTTCGGCGAGAACTTCGGGCGACAGATTCTCGCATTCGTGTCGAATGTTGACCTTGAGGGCTTCCAGTTTCTCGGGCTTGTTCACAAAAAAAGTCTGGAACGGTTAAATCCTGCGATCTTGCAGGTCAGTGAAAATCGCCAAAACAAGAGATGAGGCGACCCGGGAACGCCGCCTTAAGAATGTCGGTTGTGGCTCGCGCTGTGTGTGCCGTCGCTCCGTCCTTTTGGAACCATATGTCCTCCAGTCCTAATTCGTCGAAGTGCGGCAGAAAAAACTCGGTTAACATGGCCCTATAGCGCGCACCGTCCACTGTTGTCGTTTGACCAGCGGCGTTCTCGAAAAAATGGCCCGATGACTGCTCCAGCGTGATCAGCGCACCATGCAGTCACTTTCGCTCCTCGTGCATCACTCGTGGATTTTCAGTGCCCCAGAAGTGATAGTTTTGCTTGTTCACGTACCCGCTGAGGTGGAAATGAGCCTATTCGCTCAATATGATTTTCAAACCATTATGAACAAAAATGCCATAAAACGAGCCCGTATGGTAATCAATTGTGACGGCGCCCATTTAACCGAAATCATCTTCTCAACTTAACCAATAAAATTCTAAAGGTTCAAGTAAACATAATCAAAAAACAGAATCGAAGTTTTTCATTTAGAAAAAAAATGAGAGCCAAACAACATCGCATGACTTCTTTTGAAACACCTTGTTTATAGATGTAAATTCCATATTATTTCGCGTGAAATATAATACGTTTGGAATGTGCAAATAGAAATATGTTTGTCCAGTGGCTCCCAACAAATATGTATGATATACCAGCAAATATATATGTGTTTGAGACATGTATTTTTTAAGTGTATATTATTATATTAGCAACCAATATCTTTTATCATTACCAATACTTGGTATAGCCAAATTGTTACCCAAATTACACAAACCGTAGAAATTTTTATAGCCGTCGGAAAATAGCCCATGCCTTATGAAATAGTTGAATCTATGGGAATTTAGAATCTCATAAGGATTTTAGAATATCCTACTATATAGATGATAAAGTAGGTTAACTAGTTATATTTTTAACCATATTGAATTACCAAAAAATTATGATTATGTCTCACATAGTTGGTCAAGATTTATTTGTGATAAAAACATAAGATAAAAAAATTACAGCAGACAGTTGTCCGAGGCCTTCGGCCACGGACTGTCCCTGCAGGCTGTGTCAGAGACACGGTCATTAAGTTTAACGTGGAATACGCCATCCGATAAGACAGAAAACATATATAACAATAAATGATAAATAATATAAGCAAATGAATTTATTGTTATATATGTTTTCTGTCTTATCGGATGGCGTATTCTACGTTAAACTTAATGGTCGTGTCTCTGACACAGCCTGCAGGGATAGTCCGTGGCCGAAGGCCTCGGACAACTGTCTGCTGTAATTTTTTTAAACTTAATTTAATTTATGTATTTTAATTAATATTTTTATTGAAATAAGTTCTGCGAATGTTGAGAGGGCCGCCCTAATATTAAAAAAGGTTTACCTTATCTAGTCTTCGCATTAGCATTCGAGCGTTGTGTGAAAGCTTTACGCTTTACAATTCAAAATTAATGTTACAACAGCTTTATTGAAGCTTTCGCAAAAAAGCTTTATTATGTTAGCTTACTGTTTGTTTCACTTTTTACTAGATACATGTTGCGAAGCAACATTAGCTTGCTGTTCGTTTCACTTTTTACTAGATACATGTTCCTAAGCAATGTTGAGCAACCAAAAACACTCAACCCAACACCACACATATGTTTGAGTGTATGTGTTTAAACAATTTTCATTTGAGAAATTAAAATACTAGCAATATATCAACCAATACGAAATGTATATCAAACGAAAGATAACATCTTCATTTACCTACAAAAAAAATTTTAAAAAAATTCATCTAGCCGTTTCCTCAAGTTCAATGAAATAAAGATTACAACAATAAAACCCTGACATGACTCCTCATACCGTAAGGTAAGACGTATTCTACGTCAAAAAATATACGTAATTGACGAGAAATTATTATTATGTAGATCTAAAATTCTTTTAAGTGAACGCGGAATTTTCAGCATAGTCAGGGTTGCCATACGAGTATTATGCATTTAACGAAATCGCGATCAAATATTTGCAAATTCTAAAGTGAGTGTGTTTTTTTGGCGATGGGTATATATATATTGATTACTGATATAGAGTGCATTGAGTCTTTCACCTTCTTTATCGAAATGCAGAATTTGGAAATCGTTGACGAAAGTTAAGGCGAGAATGAAACATACTGCCAAGTTTGATGTATTTTTATTTTTAAAATTTTACACTTTAAATGACAATATCTTTTACAGATAAGTACTTCCCTACATAAATTTCGGCATTCCTATTTTTAAAGTTGTGCCTCAACATTTAATCATCAAGGAAGAGTTTTTTCCTTTTTTTTTGGATTTTAGCCCATATATATTATAAAATAACGCCCCGCCCTGTCTCAACACTTTCCATTTCAATTTCAAGCCTTTCATTTTTATATTTCAAATGGATTGATATATATATATATATATATTATTCTGAATGGTCTCAATCAATCCACGAATACTTCGTTGAGAAATTTTAATGTAATTGAAATAAAACTCCAGGAATTTTATCATTTCTCATGTCTCATTTTTCCTCAAGAGGCACAAATAATTTCCATACACATTGTGTATGAATGAATAAAAACGCCTTCGTTGATTTCGATGCTTTAAAAATATGCGATATGCTGAGAATACAAATGAAAATATTGAAAATGAAACGGTTCGGTATGGGCATATTGGGTATGATGGAGTAGGTTTGGAGAATACATCTTTGAGAAACTTGTACGAACACGAAAGTATAAAGTTTCATGCATTACGGATTTAAGCTGTCGTTGATTGATATGCTTAAATTGATTTCCTTGCATATGCTAGCGAGGCAAGAAGTCGTCCTCTTTGCCTTATTAATTTAAGAATGAAACCAGGAAGGGTAATGTGCCGTTGAAGAAGAAATCATTCAGGATTATTTTCTACTTAGCGCACAGTGGTTTGGCGGGTATGTGGTAATATCGCTAAAGGGGTAGCAGGACGTATAATCTCAAATCTTTGATATAACCAGCATTATAAAACAAAGTAATTTCAATGAAACTCCCTCTTTTATATTATCAATGAAAAACTTTTTTTTTGCCGATTTTCAGCTGGGACGACGTTTGTCAGAACAACAATATTTGTGGGTGCATTGTTTGTCCCTAGTAATATTATTGTACACCCAAATGTAATATCTTTGACAGTTTAATGCACCCGCGCATTTGGCCATTGAAGGTTTATCGGTTCGAGTAACGATCGATGAAATGTTGGTAATCACGAAAATTATAGATAAATATTGCTGTGCAACACCAATTTTGGTGGTGGACGATTCCTGCGCCAAATGATCGCACTAGGTGGTCACACCCCAAAAATTTAGACCGCTGTGTAGCTACACTTTTTTTTAAAGGCGTTGCAAGTTTGAATTTTTTTGTCCGATACTGGCGGAGATAAATTTAATAATCGAGTATAAATTTTGAATTGAGCGAATTCTTGTGATAACACGTCAATATTCAAATGATCTATTTCAAAGTTTAAAGGGTCCATTTCCTGCTTTCTTCCAAAAGTACTAAACATTTATACGTAAATGCCCAGCTACCGATTCAGAATGTTCCACGAATTTATTCCTCATTAAATTTCATTATGAATCGTCCTAGACAAAACTTCTCTATTTTTATTTCCAGAAGTCCTTTTTGTCCTTTTGTACAATTCCGGCCGAACTTCGCTTCTAGAATGAGTGGACTGTATTTATTATGTCGGTCTCACGGAGTTGTAAGTGAAAAGGCAGATGTTGCAAATACCCAAAAATTAGAAAGAAAATACAAGACGTTGTGGTGTAAGTTGGAATTATTAGACGTTTTATTAAACCAAGTCTCTGACCGCTTCGTTGTCTCAAGTATAAGTGACTGTGTGTTGCGTTCGCAGAACCACAACATGCAGCATAACTGTTAAAAGATGCATTCAGCATTAACAGCAATTGGAATGATGGAAACTCTTTATGTAGCTAGATAAAAGCTTTTATTTGTCGCAAGATTCTACATAAAGGGTTTCCATCATAATCTACTTCTTATAAAGATAGGAATTCAATTTATTAATAGTTTAAAGGGAACTCAATCGTATTTTAAAAATAGTAAGTATTTGCAAATTATAAGTATTGTTGAAGATGATTCAACAACTTTTTTGAAACAAGGTCAAGAAAACTGCACCAAAATAACCGGCAAAATATCCAAATGTTCTGCCAATATATTGTGGAATAGATTTTACTAGAGGATTTCGCAGACAAGAATCGTTCATCTTGAATTTGTATATGTCTTTTTGTCCTTTTTTAAAAATTTAAATCTTGAAATCTTACGAAATCATACGAATTCGATTCTCCGAACATCCGTTACGGACAAATAACGATTCCGTTTGCTTATGAAACTCCTCTTGGAAAAGTGGACCCTTTTCTGTACTTTTTCATATCCATCTCAAACTCGCAACGAACTTCATAATAGAATCCACTGATGTTTTTGAATTACATTATATAATAATTTTTACAAATATAAAAATCGTTGTATTATTTTCGTATGTTTTTGTGTTTTATAAACTCAGATATGAATCTGTGACATTAAATATTTCACTGATTCGCTTTTTATGTTTATACGGACTCGTAACGGGTTCGAAACAGATCCGCCAAGTTGTAAATTCACTGATTCGCTTTTTTATTGTTTTACAGAGTAATATCGGGTTCGAAACGGGCCCGAGAACTGACATTTCTCTTTTTTACGATATTACGGACTAGTAACGGATTCGAAACGGATCCACATCTGTTTTTGTGCACATTGGGTAACAACAAAATTAAAAACAAATTAAACTGTACGTGTTCAATTTCTATGAACAGATTGGTAAATATTACATTGGAAAATACAAAAGAAGAATAGTTTTTGTGCTGAAGGCTCTTTTGCTATTGCGCTTTCTTTTTTCTTACATTTGCTTTAACATTAGATGTAATATTGTTAAAATAAATAAAGGAATATTTAGCTCACTGAATTTTTTTTTTTGCCATAAACACAACGACTACGAAAAGTATTGAATAGTATAGAGAACATATTGCACTCTTTTTCCGCTCTAATGTAGAGAGTGTGATTAAAAGAGCATAAACGGGTCATATTCTCTTTATAGAATAGTTCAATATAAATGCACAATTTCAGCAAACAAAATATAAAAAGGATAAACGTTTCAAAAGGCATCAATGTTTCACATCAAAATTATGAATGGACCAAGTTATGACAAAAATAGAGTATTACGTTTTGAGTCATTCGCCAGATGTCGGTACGTGCCTTTGAGTCATACCATTCGTTCCATGAATTCTCTATACTATTCAATACTCTTTGGAGACGACGACCTGCTTGTTTGTTCGCTGCCGCTACATCACTACCACCACACATATTTGCAGGCAGAAACGATTGTTGTACAACAACCATGTATGTGATGATAACGCTGTGTGGTGTTTGCATGTGTTTGATTTTACTTTACCCGTGCCTATGGATGTTAACACATCAAAGATACTTTTTACAAAGTCCAACTTTGGTGGTGATCCCGGAATCCCGCTCCGGATAACATTTTCTAGTCACCTAATCACGAAGGCTACATTTTGTTAAATTTTTCTCAAATGTCATGCTAATGACCAACTGAAATTCAACAGAAAACTGGTCTAATTTAAAGTGAGCGAGTAAAGTGTTCACTACCTGTTACGGAGTACATCCACAAAACATTCAGTTGAGACAACCGAATTAGCAGTAACGGAAGTTAGAGGTTGCACCAGCCACACCAGATGTTATCACAACCGAACTAGAGGTTATCACAATCGAATTTAAAGGACGCCATATCCGAATTAGAAGTTATTAAAACCAAATCGAATTTTCTAGTTTTAGTTGTCTTTGATACGAGTTATTTTCCGTTTAAGGTGTTGACCAGTTTTTTGGTTAGTGAAAAAATTTAAACAGCTTCGGGTAGGATGCGAACTTACACTCGTTGGACGATCAGCATTATCTTCAGTAGCGTCTAGCTCGTTAAGCCACTACACTGCTCAAGTTAGTTTTCTACACTCAAATTGTTCAAAAAGAGTGTATTGTAACCGAAAATTTGGCTGTTGCCACCGGACTGTAGTAGCTTAAAGTTTTTACGACAGAATTTTGTTTCCACAACCGAAATTCGATTGAAACAAAATGAAAAAGGTTGTGACAATCACTAATGCGGTTGCGTTAATCTTTAGTACGTTTGTGACAACCTCTAATTCGGACTCACACTCATTTTCTACTATCATTTCTACACTCAAATTGATCGACAAGAGTTTGTTGCAACCGTAAATTCGTCTGTTGCCACCGAATTGTAGTTGCTTGAAGTTGTTACGACTGAATTTTGTTTCCACAACCGAAATTCGATTGAAACAAAATGTAAAAGGTTGTCACAACCACTAATGCGGTTATGTCAACCTTTAGTGCGTTTGTGACAACCTTTAATTCGGATGTGATGACACCTGCTGTAGTTGTGGTAACCTGTAAATTCGGTTGTGTTTTCTGTCAGAGTTTATTCTTACAAATAATTTCAAAACGAGGAATTAATCCACTTTTTTAATCTATAGGGAACAAAGTAGCTTTACATGGCATTTCCGACAGTTTTCGAGTTTTTGTTTTTGAAGTCCCAGCCTTAACTGTGTCTAATACCCAATTATGGTGTACTGTGCATGTCAATTTAAGTCTTAACCTTAACCAATCGGCCGCAAAGATGATGGTATACCACCTTACCGTTGGCGTGTGCACCGTCGCAACTCAAACTCCCGACCTTGGAAATCTTCAGAATTTATGACATCTGCTCGGTGATAACACAGCGCAACACAAAAAAATATTATTATATAAAAGACCAAAAAAAGACCCGTGTCCCCCAGATTTGCCCAAAGTCGTACACTATATCGTGCGCTACGTGATAAAAGACCAAAAAGACCCCTGTCTCCCAGATTTGCCCAAAGTCCTGCACTATATTTTTAATATCTTGCAAACCGTTCAGAATTTCTCTCTGAGGGAAAGTTGTAGCTCTTGTCATAAAGAACAAAAATTGTGAACATGTAAAATCAAAACAGCTTCATCCTCAAGGTCAAAATCGCAAAAAAAACTCTAAAAAAATTCGATATTTTTTGCCTTTTTTCCCCTGTTCAGGTACATAGGTAGCAAACCGTTCAACATTCAAGGAAGCAATCAACTACAAAAATGTCCCTAAGATCTCAGTAAACAACTTTCTAGAAAATTCGAACTTCCTAGGAATGACGCTCCAAGGAATGACGCTCGAAAGCTCGAATTGTTTGTCTATATATAAGTTTCCTTCACATGTGAAAATATAATTTTTTACAAAAAAATAAAACGTTTGTGTTATTGGAACTGGACAACCCTTTTGCAAGATATCATTTCAAACTCAAACACATTTTAAACACAGAACAGGAATATTTGTGGTAACGTGTCATGTTAGCCTGACATTTAATAACCAACTTTTCTGATTTAATATATCAACTTTTTTGATTTAGGGAAAAAGGATCAAATCTTATGGATTAATGTATTTCAGTACAAACAACACTGCTTGAAATTGAAAACAGGTCCTTCGATCACAGTGTAAATAGTATTGAGACACATAAGCAAACAAATATTCAATACATCAAAGTGTGTGTGTTTATGAAAGCAGAAAAAAACGTTAAAAGTATTTTTATACGTGTTTGAGATTTTAGTAGATTCCATCGTATGAGTTGACGTCTACTTGCATGATAGTGTGTGTGCGTGTACTTTCAAAACTCAAACAATACGTTTCCGTTAAAAATGTCAAAACTTGCCTTTCCTCTCACTTCTTTACCTACTGTTCCCTGTCAAACTTGATCGATTGTTGTTTATAGGACTCTGCCAACGAGAGCAAAAAAAAAATGAATCTATCTATCAAATCCAACACAAACACATTCACTCACACCCTACCACACACAGCATGACGCTAAGACCCGAACCTAGAGCACGGCGGGTAAACAATACGTGCCATATTCTATCCATGAATGCAAAGAACGAAGGAAAACGATGTCAAAAAAAGTTTGTCCTTTACGTCTTCCTGTACGTTACTTCACAAGTCAGTTAAAATCTCCCGTCTTCTTGTGAATCAGTATTTGTCCAAAGTTTTTTTTATTGATTCTCAGTTCTGTCTCATCCCATCCCTAAATAGGAGAGTGAAATGACTAAAACCCTGAACACTGGCGATAAAGAGGCCATGGCTAAATAACATTGGCAGTCAAAGTATTTCTATATGTATGTATGTCGTATGTTGATATGCAGTTACATACATATGTACCTACTGCCTAGACTCTGAAAGTTGGCTTTTTTCAATATTCCACAATATCAAATACAAATACATCAGTGTTCCCTTTTTCCCTCTGTCAATTTCATATTCGAAATTTCGGCAGTTGGCCAATGTGGTTCCCTGCTACGAAAGATATAAAATTAAGATTTGTTCATCGGGATAACATTGAAAGAAGGATCGTACAATTTAGTTCTAAAACTTTATTTAAATAAAATTTTACCCAGCAAAAAATATTGGAAGTATTTCCATGGCAATCAGTTTTGCACTAGTTCCAGAAATTAGGAATATACGATTTATCTACCTCCAAAGAATGCATTTTAAACTATTTCCAAAATCTTGTTATGAAAATGTTTCCAGCAAAACTTATACTTTCCGAAGATGCAGTAAACCGCACCATTGAATGCGGATTTTGTTTCAATGTATTAACACTTTTGAGAATTATTTTTCAATTGCTTCTTTACCAAGAGAAAAACATTATTTCTTTAGCATTAATGAAAATGTAGATACAAAAATTGAATTTTTTAAAGACTGTGAGGACTAGTGAAAAATTGAAGAGTGCTCGATACAAAAAAGTGTTTCCATCCAAAGCCAAGCGCATGTAAACTTCACTAGTGTTGATACAGTTTTCCGGTTCCTCGCTCCTATTACTTTTTGTACTTCCTTGGAAGCAATGTTTTTGCTGGGTATTTATATGCAATGATGTTTTTGATTTTGGAGTGACGGGCATTTTATTGAGAATAAAAATTGTACTTATATAAACAAGTGCGCCCGAAGTGTTCAAATGGAGATATATGTGCAGGAGACTGGGTCATTACAAAATGTGCAGGTTAGGTAAAGACACTCTCGGGACCACAAAAGAATATGTTTTCGCTGCACTCTAGAAGTTCCCGAAACTGTTTTTTTTTTGCACTGTGTTGCCATTTCCGAGCTTAAAATTCCATATAACCAGCAAAATCTAGCATCCGAAGAAGTACAATATAACCATAATTTGAAATTCTAGGATGTTGGAATTATGGGTCATTATCCGTGAAATGTATTTGGGAATACCGCAGAAGTAATGACCTGTATTGCTGATGGCAACCATACACTTAGGGTGTTCATAAGAGTGTCCAAACTGATGTATGTGTCGTATGTGCTAAAGTTCTGCAACAGTTGTACAACTGTAGTAGATTTTTTCCATACAAAAGTGTTGTACGATAGTACAACTTTTGCAGCTATGTTTGTGCGGTGTACTAAGCGATCAGCTGATACCATTTGTTTACCACTGTAGCAAGGCGTAGTGTAGAAGGTGGTTGCACCAACACAGCTGATCGAGTTTGTTTATATACGTCTCACAATTGCAGTAATCATACACTGAAAACCGGTCCACAGGCGGGGTAGAAGATATAATGTTAAGCTGAAAATGTTAGATACAAAATTATGGGTAAAATTGTATATCAGGAGTTATGGGCCTACAAAGTTCGGATATACGGGGGCTAGTGTGTATAAAAAAGTGTCTAAAGGAATTAGTCTGGCAGCGTTTTTGGACAATATAAGGCAAAATAAACAAAACAAATTGAATGAAAATTTTTGATAACTCGCTTTGTTATTGAAATATCGGCAGTTCTAATTTTGAAAAATTATCGAAAATAGTTTTTACATATTCCCAAAATCTAAAAGATACAGAAATGCAAATTAAGGAACAGAGGTGTTTCCAGGGCAGGCCCCTGGGCCCGACAGGACGACTCGAAATACAAAATAATCGTCCGACAAAAAAGAAATTGTGCGACAAAAACCCCCCGTTATCCGGGCTTTGGAGGCCCATAACTCCTAAAAAAGGGATTACCCTCAGCTTTTGTGTTTAACACTTTGTGCTGAAAATCGTGTGTCCTACACCCTCCCCATGAAATTTTTGATATGACAACAAGACATAAATCAATCTTTTCCTTATAATGTGTGAAACTTTGAAAAGAAAATAATAAAAAGAATTATGAATTAACATAATTTATGTTTTTTCTATAGAATTCTATATCTTTTATATTACAAATAACCGTAGCCATAGGTGCACTTTCCGAAACAAATGACATCCGTGTTTCTGGGATAGGCGGGTTCCTGAATACTCTTCTCACAATTAGCTGATTTTGACAATATAATTCATTAGAAGTCGCCCAATAAGATCTAGTGCAAAGTGTATTTATATCAATACGCTTTGGATTCTAGTACTATATGGATATACGACAGGGTGTTCACATATGTGCTACTGGAGGTCTTATATTTTCTTACAACCTACAACCATAGTACACACTCACAGAAAAATGCGGTTGAGACAACCGAATTAGCCGTAAACTCATTAACCACCCCATTCGAGATTGACACAACCTCATTGGAGGTTAACACAACCTCATCGAAGGTTGTGGCAATCTCATTAGAGGTTGACACAACTTCATTAGAAGTTGCCAGAACCATTAGAGTTTGACACAACCTCATCAGAGGTTGACACAACCTCATATGAGGTTGCCACAACCTCATTGAAGGTTGACACAACCTCATTGGAGGTTGACACAACCTCATATGAGGTTGCCACAACCTCATTGAAGGTTGACACAACCTCATTGGAGGTTGACACAACCTCATCAGAGGTTGTTCGTACCTCATTAGGGGTTGTCACAGCCGAATTAGAGGTTGTTACAACCGAATTAAGTACATATTTTCACAAATGAATTTTGAAATTTGTTTTAATTATTAACTGATGATTTATTTTCCTGAACTCTTATAAAAAACTTAGAAAAGGAGAAAAAAAGTAATTTATATAGGGTAATCTTTACGGTAATACATTTGATATACCTGCCACTTCTGACTGCTTTGAAGTCACGGACATCACGGGCCATCGCACCAATTCCGACGTGTAGTATCTGTTGGTTTACCTCAACCGTTGTATATACAGACGATTGAAAAATTTCAAAACCGTTGATATTTTATTGGACATTTTCTGCTTTCCCCTTTTCAAACAATTAATTCTCTAGGTGCACCTTGTGAATTCCCTAACTAATTACTCAACCACTAAAAGATTTTACAAGCTCTTAATACCGGTACTGTTCCCGACTAAAAAACGGAAGCTACATGGGGTTGTTGCTATTACATATCTTTATAAACGGCGTCTCAGTAAGAATTCACTTTTTCATGTTAAAATAAAAATACGTATTTTTTGAGATAGTACTGATTCTTTTGTTGAATTGTAAAGGAAATATGTTCCGATTAAGTACGGCATATAATATCCCTCAAATGACACCCAAGGCTCTGATGACAGGCCATTACTCTTTTACTGAAATTTTCCATGAGTTTTCACAGATATGTGGTTATGTCTATGACGCGTTGGATATCGGATTTGACTTGGAAAGGAGTCATTCAATAATTGTAACTGTGGTCGTCGGTTTAGCAATGAAATGGGTAGCGTGCATGAATCTTATTCTTGAGAACAAGGTTTCATTTCTTTTAGCAATGGTCACCTCGCCAAACTAGTTGTGCTCATGTTAAATTGTCCAGGTCGGAGATAGAGCAGAATATTATTTCTTAGGTTGAGCTGTGCTGCTGTCTCAAGTCTCTGCCATAAATCACCGGTTGAAAAATTTGGTATATCATTTGGTATCTAAATTGGTATCTCATGCCTCTAACTCAAATCAAAACGAGTGAAAATATGCAGAAACGAAAATTTGTTCTATTCACAATCGAATGCTCAATTGCTGATTTATCTGCGAGATACACTGTGGCAACAATATGTTATCGATTAATATTAGTATCGAATTGAATTGCATAGCAATGCGCCAGATATGGGAAAACAAATTTAGGAACCTTGTTTGAGCCGTCTCTGTTCTAAAAGTTGGTATAAATTTAATTTAATGCAAATGAAAGGAAACAATATATACTAAACCCTAACATAAACAGTGGTTGGTGGCTACTTTTCTTTATTTCATATCTCTTTTCCTATTTTCGCCTTACGTTGCTCTAATGGCACATTGTCGACGTGCTCGGAATTTTCGTACAAATAGGCACCGTTTGCTTTAAAGTCCGTCATGCTCTGACGACTTCTGTGGGATTTAGCTCGATTTTGCTATTTAATTTTGTACTCATATACATAGATTTATGCTTCGTGATCTGACGCGATCTTGCCCACGCCTTTAAAAGCACCACGCTTGAATGTTTTTTTTTTAAATTTCTTTGCAGTAAACGATACCAAATTACCAGCGATTGCCAAATTTGCCAATATGGCAACATTTTTTTAATGACTAAATTTACGTGCAATATTAAATGTATGCAAGTGCAATTTTTGCTAAAGCATGCCTCAATTTTTCGATGTGTCATATGATGAACTTGCAATATCAGTTCCCGCACAGCACCGTTTTTCCCTGACACAACAACTAACTTTGGGCGACCATCGTATAAGCTATCCTGGAGTAAACGACAATCTACGCCGAAAGTCGTACAAAGCAAAGTAGGATCAAAGCAACGGGTTCTATAAAACATTTTCGTAGATTCTATGGAATGACATCTTTGCAATTTTTGAATATCATTTATGAAACATTGCAACTTCTTCACAAAACCTGTGGGAGCTTTTAATCGATTTTATCAGATTTTTAAAACTCCGCAAGTTAAAAATTATCAACTTTGACTCCGACTCCAAACTTTAAAAAGCCAATACTCCAATCGTTGTCCTTGATTTACGAAATGTTCTATGCTAGTAACAACGAGTCAAGTTATCATCATCGCAGGAGAAACAAAAAATCTTTCATCTAACTCACGGCATGCGAGAACCCGATTACTGGTCAAAAATGGAAATGATAAATTACAGAGACGGGTTACAAAAATTATTTTGGTCGAAAACTTCAGATTTTAAAGAAATTGGAGTCAGAGTCGTAAAAAATGTTAGCAACTCCAACTCCGACTACAGGTAATTATCCCAGACTCCGAGTTTATAACTCCGACTCCATAGCACTCATTAAACAAAAAATGGTGATTTGCCACACCCATTTGGGTACCTCCCATACAAAAGTTGTGTGGTTGGTATCTCCCGTAAACCACAAACGATTTTAATAAAATTTGGTACCAGGCAAAGATTTGTAACAAGATACCTTGCAACTAAAATTTTACACTTTTGTCATGCCCATTTTCGCACTTTCGGTCTGCAGTTGGCTGGAAGTCGCAATAAATCCTTAAAATCACCATAGCTCCCAATTAAATAGGGAATTAGATAATATTTTGACACGCATATTTGGTAAACTGAAGATTCGTCGGCTGCAGAACAATCCAAAATCGAATTTAATGGAACTTTGACCCAATAGATGACTATGGATGAGTGTTTATTTAACTCGGGTTACTTTTAATTTGTTATATGAAGAATCACACGAATATACGATTTATTAATTCAACTAAATCAACAGTAATTTTTTCACATATCAGAGCATTAGTCTTCTATCCAGAAAGATTAAATTTAAGCGCGTCCTTTTCCCACCAAAACATCCGTGATCAAAAACAGAGCTAAACTAACTGATAGAAGTTCCGGGTTCTAAATTGCAGGTAACTGAACTGTAATAAGTCTTGGACATTTTCTATGTCGTAAAGATTACGATAAAATATTGCACATCGTAACAGTTGCATACTTAGAGGTTTCCAATCGGGTCGGATAGATGTAGGAATTGTATAAAACATATTGCGTGCATAATCATTCACATGATCGTCGAGGCGTCGCTGGTACAATTTTCCATGGCCCTGGTGCATAGATCATATCCAATTTTCGATGGCTCTGACGGATAGATCAGGTTGAATTTTACCGATGGCACGGGTTTTGTGGACTTTAGGCACACCGGTCGCTTGTAGCGTATTGGCGTAGACCTGGGACTTAAGAAACACCACAAGTAAAAGCCTAACGGTGTCAAATCGCACGATATCGGCGGCCAGTTCATGTCGCCTCTGCGTATTGTTATCTGACGCCTCAAGCAATTGTCCATTGAGGCATAAGATGTGTGGCTGTCGTTTTATAACCACATGTCACTGACGTCCATATGATCCAGTTCGTCGATCGACATCGCTTGACCGTAATAGTAGTGCCACCGTCAATTTCGAAGAAATACGGCCGGATGTTGCCGCCTGCAAATTGCTATGGATGCATTGCAACTTGGTGGGTTTCGTGTGGATTAGTATCGTCCCAAATCTGATAATATTGCTTGTGGACGTACCCCTTCATCCGAAAATGGGTCGTCGCAAAAAGAGCTCAACGCTCGCATAGATGCCACAAAATAACGCCCATTTTGATAAAACAACATTATTGGAGACATCTTTAGTATGATATTTTCTGAAAAATATATGCGTTTAAGTAACTTGTACTAACATAAAAGTTCTGTTAGTATAATTTATTGAAACTATAGTCATTTTATTCAAGAGCATGAACGACTCTTAAAATCCAAATCCGACATCACACCCCTGGATTTAGTGAAAAGAAATGTGCAATAAATTGATTTTATGAAACCTGTTGTAGAATTAGAATGTATCATCATCGATTGTTCAGCATGATGATATTAAAAAATTAACCATACCATATGACACGCAAGTTCTAAATGCAATGAGAATTATTTAGTAGTAAATTACTCGAAAAGTGCCGCTAGCAAACAAACACAAGATAACGAAAATAAATATTGTATGGAACTTTTTAAGAAATATGTTTCATAAAATCGTAACATTTTAATGAAAGTTATTCATAAAATTACTAAAAACTTCATAGCAGTAATAACTAAGTTCTAATGAAAAATGGTTTGTAAATATCACGAAGAATTTGTTTCCTTGTTATTATATGGTTTTGCATTTTAAAACCGTAAACGTGTTTATCAATAATCTCTTGTGTGGAGGGGGGCTGAGAGTCTCTGGAACTTCGTTTTTTGCATTACTTTCAAATTGTTTGATTTTTCCATGTAGACATTAAATGAAATTGGATGAACGTTTTGTAACCAACAATATTTTTTGATATTAAGGCTGTTTTTTTATTCCATTAAGCTATCGCCACTTACGACTTTCCAAATAAAACGATCCACACTTAATACTTAATGTGGCAACATTTGCTGTAACGGGTGAAAAAAAAATGCAATATGGCAACACGTTTGTAGCCAGTGCCAACAAATACATGGTAGCGGCAGATGTTGTTGTAAATAGTTGTAAGCAGACACAACAGACATTTCATTTTCGTTCATTCGTTTCAGTTGTCAAACTCTGCACATATATATATAACAACAATACACGAATACAAACAAGAATAAAATCAAAATACATATGATTTTGACAAGTGAAACCAAATATGACACAGGACAAAATTAAATCACCTGTTTAAACAACTTTATCTGATAGATAATTCTACCATGCTCAATATGTATAACACTACCGCACATTCTTGTGAACAATTTAATTCCAATTTTGTTTTCAATCGCAAATAAAAATCTATCTTTCAAATTTAGAGATATAAAAGTACACGTAGTCTTCCATTAAATCAAATAACTTTAATGAACTACCATGTGAAAGCCATTTTGCAAACTTCTGATTTTGAGTCTCTCCCTCATAACATTTTCATTCGCTAGAAATGATAACAAGTTTTATCTAGGATAACTTTTTGTTGCCATTTCTTGAAATTGAACATGTGGCAACATTGTCATTGCTCAAGTCGGAATTTAAGTGGGAAATTGGAATGCCACTTAATATCGCTTAGCTGTCCCGTACAAATTAAGCTATAATTAACTTTAGCGGGGTAACAAAAACACACTTAATGTCAATGAAATTATTTACCATGACATAGACAGTAAATTTTCCAATCCCATATTTCAATATTATTTTACCTACCCTTTGTATTAACCAGGAACTGTAAAACATAACTGTCTCGACATCGACGTAGTTGAGCTAATCCTAGTAGAGGGATTATTTAGGCTAGGACGTGTCTAAACAAAAGACTAGCAAACTAGTATTAAAAAATCTAACATCGTTTTCTAAAAACGGTCAATTGGCATTGATAGTGTTCCAGCAAATAAGCTAATTTGATATGGATTTTTTTCTCACAATCAAGTTTGTAGGAATGTGCCATTAATTGATTAATTAGGCAAACCGATTAATCGACATCCTGAATAATTAACTAATTTTTAATCAGCCATTTAGATTAACCGTATTCATGATTAATCGATTAAACCTTATTTTGATTAATCAATATTTGTGATTAATTGATTTATCGAAAAGTACATTAATACATAGTTTGAGTAAATGAGCAATTTGTGGATTTCGGTTTCTTCAATTTATTCCTTTCAACAACCTACTTTACTCCATATGTGAAAATCTGTGATTCCAACAGGCTGAAGTACCGGTGCATACTACACGAGCCACAACCGACATTTTGAAAGATGCATTTCCGGATAGCCTTATCTCTCATTTTGGCGATTTGCATTGGCCAGTAAGATCCCCGATTTAACAGTTCCAGGCTTCATTTTTGAAGTCACGAGTCAATGTCAATAAACCGCAGAAAACATTGGTGAAGAATGCGAGAACCTATCGCAGGAAATATTGTCAAGGGTGGTGGAAAATACCATAAATCACGCGCGTATGGTCATTAATTATGACGGCGACCATAATTTTTCGACTTAATGAAAAAAATTTAATAGCGCGTTTACATGCACTCTTCTATCATGATAAAGTCATGATTATCATTCTACGGCAAAGAGGTGTTTACATGCATTTTCACTCGATTTAGTGTTGACATTTTTGTATCCCATGATGGTATTATTGAATTTTAACGGGTGATGGCAGGAGAATTCTGTCAGTCTGTAATTTTTTCAATTTCTTTATTTGTAAAAATAACTTATTAAATAATCATCGACATTTTTATGTGAAATTTATTTAGAAATTCTCGACATTTTGTAAGTATTTTGAAAATAAAAACAGAAAGTAAAATCAGCTGATCTTATAACACTACCTCTTATATCAATCACTTTGTATGTGTTATCATTAATGTACATGTTCAGTTAAGTACGATTCCTTTACAATCCCATTTCCGTTTCATGTTCACACACAACATAATCGAGGCAAATTTACATGGGAAATCACATGATACTCGTAATAGTGTGATTTGTCGTTTATCGATCTGGAAGATCGTTTGTCGATCTGGAAGATCGAGTGAATGTAAATGCATTATAAGACATCAAGTAAACATTGTCCAAAAGCAGAAGCAAAGTTTTTCATTCACAAAATAAATAACAGTGAACCTTCTGCGCCACCTTGTACAAATTTGTAAGTTTCCAATAATCATAAATAAAATTATTCAAATACATTCGATTAATCAAAGTTTATATTAATTGATTAATTATAGTTTTGATAAATCAGAATTTTTGACTATTCAACTAAATAATTAATTAATCCCGTCATCAGGCAATCAAGAGTTTTATGAATCCATTACTTGCACATCCCTACAATTTTGTTCACTTAGTATCAATTTGTAATCTCCTTATTATAATTTGCATTTCTCAATACCACTTTGTTTTTTCTCAAATATTCCTTCAAAAGATGTAGATTAGTTAATTCTTTGAAAAAAAAACGTGGTTTTCCATTACAACCCATAAAGGGATTGGGGAGGGTTTCTCAAAATCAGTGAACTGTGCACGTTCTACTTGCAGGACCAACAGTTTTACACCGGGTCCGAACTGTATTTTTGAGAAACTTTGTCATGGTTAAATACCCGATAGTATCGCCGTCACTAAGCGAGGTGACCGCCATCGAAAGAAATATAAGATGGTCTGAGCAGCAGACTACCATTGCACCATCGACGGTCACTAATCCCTTGAAAAATATGGATATAATAACCGAAGAGAAAGAGGAATAAGTTCAAATTTTGTTACATTACCAGTGTACAAACTAAACATTGGACGTTAACTCGTTAAGACACTTCTTGGATTAATTTCAGTAGCTTAATTCATATCACATTTGTTTGCATCACTCCAAATACGGACTATCCTTTCATTGTTCATTTGCTCTATTACAAAATATTTCCCTATAGAATGTGTAGAGTTAATAATCGTAAAATGCTTAATCCCATTTATATGGTAAAATGATTGGCAGATACTCGTATAAACACATCATACACGAAACGCAACACAATAAGGCGAAGTGTATGAGGAGGAGGATGGAAAGGAAGAGTACCAGAATTTGGAGGCGATGCCTTAGGAGTTGTAGGAATTTTGGGTTAGTTAAATCATCATCAATCATATTCAGTGATTCATTGATTACTGCTCCGTTTTATCGACTAACGCTATTGTTGCGGCTAAATCGTTTTCCGCTTTTCCGCAAATGGGCGCGTTTTCCATCATACACAATTCAGAAGCGTATACGTTGTTCTCGCTTCATACAGCATTGAGGGGAAAAGGCAATAATTTGTTTGCAAAAAAAAAAAAAAAAAACGTTAGCAACCCGCCCGCAGGAGATTATTATGCGAATAATGATGATTGTTCTGGAATATTATCAGGGGTTATGTCGTTTATAGCGCATATACTCGTGCTACAACAAATACGGAATGTATTGACGATGCGGTATTCCCTCTCTACCATAGTCTTGGGATATTGTTTTCTCTAAGGGAGTGTGCAAGGGGTGTTCGAACATTTCGTTTGTGCCTGGAATAAAAGAGTTATGAATAATAGCCAACGTATGGGGGGATTAAAGGGATACGAAGGCAGAGTTATTGGATTGGTGAAGGATAATGTACAGATAAATTATTCTTTTATAACGTAACTGGATGGGTGTTAAACAGATTAAAGGCGAATTTATTAAAACTTTAAATAAAATCTAAAAATATGGCAGAAATGTTTTCAAACACAAATCACGAATTGATAACACTGAGGAAGTCGAAAAGAGACAAGACAGCAGAGGACGGTTTTACCCTAATTCAGGTACGAGGAATCGAACTGCATCATTAGGTTTTTGAGTTACAATTACGGTTTCATACAGAATATTTGTACGCTTTGCCAGACGTATTGTTTTCAGCAGTACGCGTACTTTTTTGATCGTTTTACTTTTTTGCATAAAGTATTTTTTTTAATCATTGTACCTTCTTTGTTGTTTTTATGGCTTTCTTTGGTTCAAAACCCGATAGATACGGTTTTTTGATCCTTTCTGCCTTAAAATACAATACGAATTAAAGACAAAAAACCAAAAGATAAATATGCCATCAAGTGCAAATGTATACTAAGTTCCAGAAAGTGTTTCAGTGTAGAAAACAGTAAACTTAAGTGAAATTGAGAATCAAGCGGGAGTTGATAATTGCAAATAAAGCAGATAAATAAATATAGATACATAGTGAAATGCTTTCTCTTATTTGGTGAAACGAAAAACTCTAGGAAAGTCGGAAAATTACTTTCCTGCCGATGGTCTGAATCAAAGAACCCCAAAAACCAGGTTTTAGAGGTAAAAACCAGGTTTTAGAGGCCAAAATGTTTGGAACAGCCTTGTGGAATAAAGTTTACCGATACAACCAACCAGATAGAAGTTAGTGGCTGACAAAAGTGAGCCAAAATAGGAAAAAATACAAAATAGCAATCAAAATTCAATGAATGTTCAAACTCACAGGTGATGTGTTAACACCTTTTTGTTACATGGTACACTGAAAGAAAAACCTCCATACCATTAATGAGTTCTTACATTGAATTAATGAAAAGTGTCATTGTTTTTGAGTCAATGTCGGGCTTCATTAATGCTATGAACAATGTTACATTAAACGAAAAATGATTCATAGACCTGAAATTAATGTAAACTTTCTAACCGGAATGAAACATTATCATTGTATTAAAGAAATATGTTACATTTATATTATAAACCGTTTCATTGATGTAATGAAACATAATCATTGATGCAATGAACGTGTTACATTGATCATATGAACATTAAGGTGGACCTTGAAATGACATTTTTGCGCTATTTTGGTAGATGAGGGCTCTATTCCGTGCCTTTTTGAAAAAAAATGACAATGGCGAAAAAAAAAATTAAAAAAAAAAAACATTAGGGGTTGCGCACGAGCCGAGAAAAAGGTCCACTTTGCCAAAATTAGGGGGGAAATTGCCATAGGTCATCAGGGGTCACCCGTAGGGGGGAAGAATGTATGGCCGACCCCCATTAACTTTTTACCGCCAACATTTTCCCCCAAGACACCCACCCCCTATCTCCTCCCCTTAGGGGGGTCACCATACAAAAATGGAGGTTGCTCAGTATTTTCGAAAAACACCATAGGTCATCAGGGGTCACCCCTAGGGGGGCAAAATATATGACCGACCCCCATTAACTTTTTATCCCCAACATCTTTTCCGAACAAACTTACCCTCTATCTCCACTCCTTGAGGGACTCCCCATACAAAAATACTGAAAATCTATGTATTTACAGTTGCACAATATCGAGATTTTTTTGATTTTTTTTGATTTTTTTACAGAAATTCCACCAATATTCAAGAGTGGTCATTGTTTGGAAAGTCTTGAAAAATTTGAAACGCACACGTGCTGAATCAGGTACATAGGCACCCTTAGCAGATGCCCCCATTCATCAGTACCTGGCAGTAAAATATTGCAAAATACGTAGTAGTTATAAATAGCAGTTCATTCATCGATTGTTGTCATTCAACAAGTGCCGACGACCGCGAAAAGTAAATTGATTTTTCTCCCGTTTTTTAAAAGTTAAGATGACAACACGACTTAGATCGCGCGACGATATTTTTTGATTGGTTATCCAAGCATGAATATTACGGGGAACAAATTACCGTCGAAGAAGCAAGTGCTAAGAATGCATTTCTTCAACATTCGCAAACGAAACATGTCGAAGAAAAATAGTGCGGTTATAGTCGCGGACGCAGTGATGATTT
The DNA here is from genome assembly GCA_963931995.1 of Phaonia tiefii. Lineage (NCBI taxonomy): Eukaryota > Metazoa > Arthropoda > Insecta > Diptera > Muscidae > Phaonia > Phaonia tiefii. Next base: position 93,174,633 of record OZ008367.1, read on the forward strand.
TTTGGCGCCAAGCAGCTATTCCGACGAAAGCCAGAGGAGATGTTACAAGAAAAATAGCTGCGCTGCACGATGAGTGGGATGCTTTAAGAAAGTCATCTCACAGAAAGACTGAGTCCACTAGAGAAAAAGAGAATACGTTTTCTGATAGCTTGGATAATCTTTTCGACATCGCACACGCCAACGCCCTTGAGAAAATGACAAATACCGAAGACATTGAGTTTCTGCTAAAGCAAAGAGAAGATGGCCGGCCAGGAACTATGGGAGGTGTGGACGCTACTGATACTCGAACGAGGAAAAGAAAAGCTGAGCGCGAAGAACAAGAAGAGTTGTGACGCAAACGTGCAACGGAATCTAGTAGAGATCGGTTCGCTAAAGGCGGTAAGCTATTTCGCGCTTTGTGTGTTCGTCCAACGTTTATATTCAAATGAAATTCGTTCAATTACAGTGGTTAAATTTTCAAGCAGTGATTCAAGCGATGATAATGGGAGACAGGACGAAAACTTCCCGGCAGAAGCTGGCCCGTCAAATGTTGGTGACAGAAGAGGTTACAAACAATGTTTTACTGAACGAGTCCTATCAGCTTTGGACAAGTGCAAAGTGACTGACCGAGACGCGGTCGGCATTATGATAGCGGCGGCAGAAGCATTTGGACGCGATCCTCAACAATACACAATAAACCGTACGTCGCTTCGGAGATGTCGGCGTTCAAATCGAGAGAACATGCTGAGTTATGTGAAAGACAATCCAGAAGTAAGATCGCATAGATTTATTTGCTCTCATTCAGAATTCTTATTCTTCAACGCGTTTCATTCATCTCCAGCTTGTCGCAGCTAAATCCTTCGTAGGCCATTGGGATGGCAAAATGCTTTTGGATTTTGTGGGTACAAAGAAGGTGGACCGTCTACCGGTAATTGTCTCGTACGGAGAAAAAGAACAACTTCTTGGAGTTCCCAAAGTAGAAGATGGGAAAGGAAAACGCCGGAGAATAGCACATGCCGTTTATCAACTGTTGGCATCTTGGCATATGACACATCGAATACAAGGACTTTCTTTCGACACGACATCAACGAACAGTGGCCCATTCTCCGGAGCCGCAGTTGCTCTTGAGCGGCTGTTGGAGAGAGAAATCTTATATTTACCTTGCAGACACCACGTATACGAACAGGTGCTAAGGGAAGTTTTTGAGACAAAAATGGGAAAGACCAGTGCACCAGGCGTTCCTTGCTTTGACCGTTTCAAACAGGAATGGGACGCTGTAAAGGTTAAACCATTCCATTCTGGCTTGATAGACGATCAAGTCGTCAGAAAAATTCCTGTGGCAATGCAAGTCGGCATAAAGAAGTTTTGCTTAGATCAATTGAAGGAGAAACACCCTCGCGATGACTACAAAGAAATGCTACAATTAATTCTTTTGTTTCTGGGTGAAAAACTTGAGAATTACCATTCCCGACCTCCAGGACCCGTTTCCCATGCTCGATGGATGGCAAAAGCCATTTACAGCCTCAAGATGTTTTTGTTTCGGAGAACTTTTCACTTATCTGTATGTGAATTGAATGGTATTCGACACGTTTGTATTTTTGTGGTGCGACTTTACGTCAAGGCATGGTTTGGTTCTTCTCGAGCAGCTGAGGCGCCGAATCAAGATTGGAAGTTTTTGAAGGACATCGTCGAGTACAAGTCCGTTGACCAGGATTTATCTCGGGTAATGATAAAGAAATTTATCGGTCACCTATGGTATCTCGCCGATGAGCACATAGCCCTTGCCTTTTTCGATGACAAGGTTTCAAATGAGTTGAAGGCCAAAATGGCCCAAGCATTGCTAGAAAATGAGAATGACGAAGGTGAAGAAGATGAAGAAGACGAAAAAGGTGAAGAAGATGAAGAAGACGAAGAAGGTGAAGAATATGAAGAAGACGAAGAAGGTGAAGAAGATGAAGAAGACGACCCGGTTCCCCCAGCTCCTCGCGTCGTAATCAAAAGCACCAGCGTTAAAAAAATCGAGGTGAAATTCAAAGATGTGAATGAGGAATTCTTGGCTAAAGACTTGAGCAACTTCGTCTCTCATAATACCAAAAATTTATTTGTACGATTTGGAATATCGCAAGATTTCATTCTTGCAAATCCAGCAACCTGGAAATCTCGCGCTGACTATCAAGAAGGTCGTAGAATTGTAAATAACTTGCGCGTTGTGAACGACACTGCCGAAAGAGGAGTAAAAATGATACAAGATTATAATAGAATACTGTGTCAAGGCGAAGAAGAGAAACAGTATTTACTACATGTTATCGATTCTTACCGCAAGAAATACCCATCAGCGAACAAAAATATGTTAATTTGACTATATTATATTAAGAGTGCTTAGTAGTACTACTCAATTACAGCTTCTTTTATTTTTGTATGGGGAGTCCCTCAAGGAGTGGAGATAGAGGGTAAGTTTGTTCGGAAAAGATGTTGGGGATGAAAAGTTAATGGGGGTCGGTCATATATTTTGCCCCCCTAGGGGTGACCCCTGATGACCTATGGTGTTTTTCGAAAATACTGAGCAACCTCCATTTTTGTATGGTGACCCCCCTAAGGGGAGGAGATAGGGGGTGGGTGTCTTGGGGGAAAATGTTGGCGGTAAAAAGTTAATGGGGGTCGGCCATACATTCTTCCCCCCTACGGGTGAACCCTGATGACCTATGGCAATTTCCCCCCTAATTTTGGCAAAGTGGACCTTTTTCTCGGCTCGTGCGCAACCCCTAATGTTTTTTTTTTTAATTTTTTTTTTCGGCATTGTCATTTTTTTTCAAAAAGGCACGGAATAGAGCCCTCATCTACCAAAATATCGACACAAGCACACCCTAATGAACATGTTTCATTGATGCTATGAGCATGTTTCATTAATGCAATGAATATGTTTCATTGATGGTTTGAACATGTTTCATTGAAGGTCTGAATATGTGTCATTGATTGTATGAACATATTTCTTTGACGGTGGAACACGTTTCATTGACGGTATGAACATGAGGTATGAACAAGTTTCATTGTTGGTATGAATAGGTTTTATTGATAGTATGAACAGGTTTCATTGATGGTATGAACCGGGTTCATTGATGGTATGAATATATTTCATTGATGGTATAACACGTTTTATTGACGGTATGAACATATTTCATTGATGGTTTCAACGGGTTGCATTGATGGTAGGAACCGACTTCATTGATACTATGAAGACAATTCATCGATAGTATGAAGATATTTCATTGCTGGTATGGTCAGATTGAGGCGAAAAAAATGTGGGGGGGAGAGGGGGGCGGTAGAACACGCGATTCTAAGCAAAAAATGTTAAATGCAAAAGTTAGACGGAGTCCCTATTTTAGGAGTTATGGGCCTCCAAAGTTCAGGCTTTTTGTGGCACGATTTTTTTCGACTATTAGGTTTTCTGGGACGGGGCCAGGGAGAGGAATATCTCTGTTGCAAATTTTGGATTTCGGAATTTTTTGATTTTTGAGAAAATTTACCCATACAAAAGTGGACCCGTTTTTTGGACCTTGTGGGTATAGGTACGGCCGGCAAAAAAATTTTGGTTTTTGAAATCCCCTTATTTTGCTCGATTTTCGGGTTTTTTAAATGGCGCGGGATTCTGCATTTCAGCCTTTTATTTATTCCTTATCTCATACTGGCACTCATATATTGTGCCACAACTACTGTACATACATAAATACATACATTTATACAAAGCGTACCTACATACATATCGTCTGTTTAGAGGCAAAACTCATTACCTGCAGTTTTAGAGTTTTCGACAACACATTGATTTTCTGATTTTTTTCTTTGCGAAAACTTCTGAAATATTGTAAATCGCCGAAACTTCTACATAAACGGAGGTATTTGCTAAAGTACACATGTTTTGGTACTAATTATTCAAAAAAAATTTACACAGAGCTTTAGGACAATCTGTTTTTGCCGAAAGTGAGTGTTACCTTTGAAAGACAAGAGAAATTGTTTGCAGATACTGAGTTCTGTTGAAGTTTTTGATGTTATATTTGTTTTGTTTTTAATATATTGGATATTTTGCAATAAATATGATAGAATCTGATTGTATTTTTATCTCGATTTTATTTAAAATAAAGAAAATTCATTAATAATAATTGTATTGTATATATTTGAACAGAAATTACTCTTCATCTGCATCACTTTCATCAGCTGCTGGCTCTGGTGCTCTTTCTGCTTGTGACGGATCCGTCTTACTAGGCAAATTCCTATACCACTGCTGTATCTCCTCAGGTATTAGGCCCATGTTGCAGAGCTTAACGAGGTCCTTCTTTTTCTGAAGATCTATTGGCTGCTGATGAAAATATCTTTGATTTAGTATAAAAGATTCCGTACATTTTCTTCCTGTGCCTTTAACGTTTATTTGCTTATAATTATCCGTGTGATCATATTTGTAGGAAATTGAGAAAGGATTGTTTTTCTTGTATTTCAGACACTTTATTCTGAATCAATTAACTTTATTCCCTTCGTGATCTTTATTCTTGTTTTTGATCATTTTGTCAGCAAGTTTTTGGAAGCCATAAAAGTCGCCCTACGATAATTCAAGGACTTCATTGCCATTGATCTGGCATTCTTGAAAATTTCTTTCCAATCATTCATTATAAAAATTGATCTCTTCTTTTTTTGTCTTTCAATCGCCGAATACATAGAGTCACATTCCAAATATGAATGACCAGATTCTAAAAATTAATGCTCAATGATTTCAATCGTGGGATTATTTTGAGCAAAATGTAGTAGAGCTGCTGTAATGTATTGATTGCGATTTTGACCTCCGCAAGTGTCAGAGAACATAGATAGATGTGTAATATAGTCCGGTACAGCTTTAAGATATTTTAAAAGCACTGTTGCTATTTCGTTTGAACCTCTTTTTCCATTTAAATCATTCCAACAGTAACAGAATCCTCTTTTTCCCTTTCCGCCTTCATAAACTGTGAAATTGTAAACACTTAGCTTTCGACTGTAATATAATTGCCCTACATCTGTTGAAGGCAATTGTAAAACGCTCTCTCTTTATCTTTTCGTTTTTCTTTATAGCAGCTTTCTTTTCTGATAATATGAGTTTCATAACTTTGTTTCAAAAGTGGATCATGTTTCGCAGAATTGTATTTTGCACAAGTACTGCATTGATCCTTTTTTGGAGTAAAAAAAGATAGATTGTATTCTGTGCAAAAAACTTTTCTATAAACATGTCATCTAACAGGTTGAACAGCTTCTTCTTTGCAGAAATCCTTATACAATGTATACATTTTCAGAATACTTAATTTTGAATCCAGGTATTGTTTCTGGCTTGATTGTCTCACATAATGTGGAAGCTTTCGTGGGAAGCTATCAATATGCATTCTTATAAGTTTGAGGTCTTTCGTTGTTGTAGCATTTCCTGGTATCTTGTGTCTTCTTTTGTCGGAACCCGAGAATGTGCTCCCTTCATGATTTTTTTCAGTTACAGCTGTAGTTATGGGCCCATTCGATATGCAGAATGTTTTTTGAAAAAACTTAGAACAAACCCGATGAATTCCATCCGAATTTTCCAAAAATTATTTCTCAGACATTATATGATGGTTCTTCGCTCCCTCTACTCGCCGTTTAGGTACTTCAATTTTAACATTTTGAATAATGTAGTCTTTTTGGCGGTTGTAGTCATTGAGTCGCCAGTATGTTTTACAAATTAAAATACAGTCATCTTTAGAAAAAATTTTAGTGCATTTGAATTTACACTTGCTGCAGTTAATTTGTTTTGGCACTTTCGCAGGTTTGAACCCTGTTTTTGTGTTATATGGCGTACATTCTGAGCGCAGTTTTCTGCAGACGTTCGATTTCCACTTTTCTCTATTAGGTTTTTTCCATCTAACAAGTTTTTTAGCAGAATCAGATACACTTATTTCACTTTCTTCGCCATCGTCTGATGAAGTGAGTTCATAATCCACAAGCGATATATAACATTTTTGTTTTTGACTTTCTCTGCTTGTGCTAGTATTACCTTTTATATCGGCATTATTCTCGGATTCGTCACAGCCCATCGGAAGTTTTGAATGATCATTATATTTATCGTTGGACGAACTTGATGTCTTTATACAAGGTTCGTAAAGATCATCTGATCCATCAGAAAAATCCTCAGGAAAATCAATAGCCTCACTCGATCTAACAACACCAGCTTTAGCAGACACCTCAGCTTCTATCAAATAGAAAATTCAGAAACACATTACACATTGAATGTTAAATAAAATATTCTAGACTTACCTTTTTTATTCATATTTGACGATTACAATCAACAAACTTGCATTCGGCTTTGCGTCAGAAAATAAGAATGTCAAGACAATGAATACATATTTTTGGCAAAATAACACTGCGCCTACCTATATTGGCTCCGCTGAGTACCTATGGTCGTGTAAGTCCCTGGTCATATAGGGAAACATTTGGAAGGGAAACATCTGGAATTCTCTTTTGTTGTCGGAAACATTCCAGTTTATATTTGTTTTGTTGGCATTTGTCTAATTGCAGTGTCGTTTTGTTTTTAATTTATATTTATGTATATATACGTACATATGTACACACAAATTACACAATGCAATTTAGTATATTTAGTATATTTACTTTTCCTTTTTTACCGCGCACTTATTATGAAATATAAAGCAGAGAAGCAAAGCTCGCCGAAAAGAAATAAAGCAAATGTCAAAAACCAAAGCAAATATGACAATAAGAATGAAAGCACAAAGCGTGTATCCGAGAACAAGCAACAAATTTCATATTCTCTTCCCCACCCGCCCTTCTCTATCAAACAAAACGTTTCCCTTCCAAATGTTTCCCTGTGTGACCGGTGACTAACTGAGTTACACGTGTTTATTTCTTGCCGGTCTTGCCAGATGTTATGTTTGTGCATTCATGAAATCTAAATTCGCATAACTGCGGAATTTAAATAATCCATTAAAGAACGACTTTTTCAATTTGTAACTAAAATGAGTTCTACCTCAACTAAAAAAAAATTTTGTGCTGAAAGTGAATTTAACTTTTCCGTAAAATCTTTAAAGAGCTTTGAAGGCTCGTAATAACAATTTTAAATGTTGCCTACATCGAAAAACATTACATTGGTATACTTAACTCGATTTTGAAAAAAATTGCAGTTAATGAGTTTTACCTCTAAACCGATGATATTATCCTTTAACCAAATTAATGAATGGTTCAAAATTAATGAAATTGTACATTATATTAAATAAAGATGTTTCATTATTGGTTTTTTAGAAAAAGTATTTTAAAATTCAATAAAATGTGTGTAATGCAAAGGATGGAGTATGTAATAGATTCTACTTTACAATGTCGACAAAATGTCTGCAATTTTTCTCTATAGTTTCCCATATTTATATGAAAAACATACTTCATTCCATCAATGTAAAAGTTTTCTTAGCATTAATGTTGGTCCACAAATTCAAAAACTACAGCAATGAAGGAGTTCATTGAAGTAATGTAACATTTCATAGCATCAAAGAAACTTTTCATTGCATCAATGTAAACCCATTAATGTAACCCATTCATTGATGCTATGAAGCGTTTTTCTTTCAGTGTACCTGTTCGATTTCTATGATCACATTAGTATCACATTAGTAAAATAATAAAAAATTTAAGTAGTATTTAATAAGTATTGATCAAGTTTATATAATGCACAGAATGCAGTTAATTAAAAATGTGATTATTCGAAATGTACTTACTTCTATTATACATAAAAGTAGTTTAAAATTGTTTTGTTGTGGGTTGGAATCGTTTTTTTCTGTACTGTGGGCTCTTTTGCTATTGCACTTTATTTTTTCTTGATTTAACATTAGATGTAATATTGTTAAAATAAATAAAGCAATATTTAGCTCATTGAAATAATTGTTCTTGTTTTATCATAAACAGAACGCCGACAAATGTATTGAATAGTATAGATAACTTATTGCACTCTTTTTCCGCTTTCATGTAGAAAGTCTGAGTAAAAGAGCATAAACGAGTCTTATTCTCTTTATAGAATATTTCAATATAAATGCATCATTTCGACAATGTTGTTACAGAAAACAATACCAAGAGCATAAATGTTTCAAAAGGCATCAATGTGTCACATCAAAATTATGAATGGACCAAGTTATAACAAAAAGAGAGTAATACTTTTTGAATCATTCGCCAGATGTCGCCAGTGCTTTTGAGTCATAGAATTCGTTCATGAGTTCTCTATACTATTCAATACTCTTTGGCGACGATGGCCTGCTTGTTTGTTCGCTGCCGCTACTAATTTTTAGGCAGAGACTATTGTTGTACAACAACCATGTATTTGATGCTAACGCTGTGAGTTGTTTGCATGTGTTCACATTGATAGATTGCCTTACTCGTGCCTATAGATGTTAACACCATAGATAAAGAAAAATAATAAATGAAGCTCAAGTGTTGGGAAATATTTAGTGTAATGGGTAATTTTCTAGGTGTCGCTGAAAGCAATAATTGGGATTTTTTCCACAAAAAAAAGCAAAAAAGAAAATATGACATTTATTAGAATTTTACAATTTGGATTTCAAATCGTTAATCTATAATCTACAAATATATAAATCTGACAGATTGCTTGACAAACGAAAAATTAGCCGTGTGAATAACTTAACAGACGTTTCTAATCGACCATTGGACACATCTAATCCTCTAATGTCCAGCCTTTCGTTGAATAAATGCATCAAGAACCAGAACAAATTAAAGCTTCCACCAGAATTACTGATCCGAATTACTGAGATCGCAGGAGCAACATTTTGTGGAAAATTGTCAAATAGACGAAAAATATTTCGAAAGTGAAGATTATATTTTTTAATTGTAATTGAAAATTTGGAACTCGAAAATCAAATTTTTCAATCAAATGCAAATTCTAACTTTGTTTGTTAGTTGTTCAAATTGGTAAATTAAATGTATACTGTTATCTACAAAAGATAGGGCACACTCGAAAAAATTAGTAAACAACAGTTTAAAAACCATTATGCATAGTTTAGCAAAGATTTAAAAAATCTTGTATCAGGGAACCTGATACCCGGAAACCTCGTTTGGAACTAATTATTAGTGAATATTTTAGTTAACTTTACTAAATTTTTATTTTTTTTTTTTAAGGTGTGGAAAATGTTAAGGGTCCCTTACTTCCTCTGAAGAGTCTTCCAAAAGTCAACTCCAAAAAAAAAAAATTATTTAAATTAAGTTTGGCCCAAAATTTCCTATAGTGCAGTGTAGTGTAATGAAACAAATTGTAATCCGATAAAAAGAGTACTTCACATATTTTAGTCCATACCATTAAGAAATGCATATACCTTCATATAGTTTGGTGTGGTTGCATGTGGACGTTACATGTTGGAAAGTAGTGATTTAATAAAACTAGATAGAGGCAATGTTTCAAACCAACCAACAAGACAACAGCAATGGCATTTCGTTTTGTGAGTTAAAATTGTTATACAAATGCACCACAAATATATACTAATAATAAAATATAACAAAAACTCCGAGATACATTTAAATTTCATAGTTCTTAAACAAAAAGACATGACAAATTTCAGTTAACAATATTTGACATTCCACCTGGTGTAAGTCAATTTACGTCAAATAACTCTCTATCGTACAGCCTGCACCACGAAGAGTGTGAAATGAAACGTCAGAAGAAAAAGATGGGAGCTCTAGGTGACATTACTCTATGGTTCAGACGTTATTGTGGATTTTTTAAGAAATACTTTTTACACAATTATCAGAATTTGTATAGAAAATTGAAAACATTTAAAACAAATTTAGGGAAATGAAAATTGAAATTAAGATAATACAAATTGATGTTAAGGGAAGAATACAATAATTTAGACCAGCGTTCTAATTTAACAAATTTTAAATTGCAACTGTGAACATGATGTTGAGATGTGTAAAATTTATATCGAAACGTTAATAATTTTATATCAGAAAAGGAAAATTGATTTTGAGGAAAGTCAAATTTATCTTGGGAAAATTCGTTCAATAATAATTCGGTTTCTTCTCTCTTTGCAATTTTCTAAGGTCTCAATATAAATTTGTCTTTGCCAATATTAATATAATTTTCGCAATATTAAATTTCCATATTTTTTTTAAATTAAAATTGATATATAAATATCTTCCCAATGTCATTTTTAATTTCTAAATATAAAATGTAATTATTCGAATTTAAATTAGATTTTTTCATTATTAATTCTAAATTCAAAATATCAATTTGTCTCATTTTTATAGCCATTTAGTGGAGCTGGGTTGAGATATAGGCGACACATAAATCAATTGTGGATTTTCTTTCAACCCAGAGAGCCAGCCTGCTTTCTGTTCGCTATCCGTAGTCCCGGGACTATCTCATGTGGTCAACAGAAAAGACTGTGCAGCAAGCTGTGGTTCAGAATAGATTTCAATAGACCAAAATTCAGAAGCTTCTGATCTAGTAAATATCAAGAGTTTATATTTATGACCATCAATGCATTTCTTAAATAACTGTTTCATATTTACTGCCGTAGTTGTGCTTTTATGAAATACTTCAGTCTGAGTCGGAGTGGTGTTGTGCGTTTACAAAGTGATGGAGACGTAGTGGTCCAATTTTAGTCAGACTGCACAGAAATAAACAAATGGTTTCCCATTACATCCCATGAGGGGATTGGAGAGAGCTTCTCACAACCATTGAGCTGTGCACTTTCTAGTTTAAACCCTCCCTGATTGGGACCTACAGTTTTACACCGGGTCCGAACGGTGTTTTGAGACGCTTTTTATGGTTAAATACTCGATCGTGTCGCCGTCACTATGTGTGGTGAATTTTAAGTTAAGGTGGTCAGAGCAGAAATTGAAGTCATGTTCTCATGTGCAAGAGCCCCGCACACTACCATTGCACCACCGACATCTACTGCACAGCACTGGCTTAAATGACCTTCTCGCACGTCCTCTATTGATTTGTGTCCGTTTGTTCAATTCGATGCGGTAGTGCCCTCAGAGAGGGGTATCCAGTTAAAACACTCTTGATTCACCAAAGTGTGAGTTTATACCAACTCCATTAATTCTTGGATCTTGTTCCCATCCGAGCCGCCCCACTGGATGTTCGCTGTTGTTGAAATTCAGCATATATCGCTTGGAATTGTTTGACGTTGTCCTGATTTACCTTCGCTGGTAGAATGTCGTCCTAGCCAGCTCGTCTATTCTTTCGTTTTCCTGGATGACACACTACACAAGAGTCCATAGGACCCCCAGGCTGACAAAGGTGGATAGATTGTTTCTTTCTTGCTTACACTCGAGAATAGTATGTAACTACATAGAAAAAAATTCTTTGTAAATTATATGAAATCGTTCATGAATTTCATAAAATAATTCAATAATTTTCAACCAAAGGAACATTTCGTTGTTTCTGTTGTCACTTATTATTCCTCAGTATAATTTCATCATTGTAATGTTTCACATCGTGACACAAACCTTGGTATTTTTACGAGGGCAATCTGGCAACTCCCTCTCTCAGTTTGTGTGAAATAAATATATATTTTCGGCAAAAACACGTTGTATCTGTATACATTGTCAGCAAGATGTATCTATTACAGGTGGAAGCGTTAGAACAGCTGATTTAAATTTTTTCTTGTCGATGTGGTCCGACCTTGTCAATTGTTGTTTGTACGTATTTCCAAGACTTGTCTAGTACTGGTGGAAGCGTTAAAACATCAGATTAAATATTTTCTTGTCCTTGTGGTTGTTACCGAAAATTACAACAATTCCTCTGGCTATAACCTGATATAAATATATACGTCGGCTCCTGAATAAAAACAAAACGGCTACAATTCCTACAGCGTTTACCTCACTTATTTTGCCATGATTGCCTCTTTTAAGCTCGATACATTTTGTCCATCGTTTATCCAACTTTCTTTTATTCCATTCAAATAGCAGGTTTCATCAAGGTCCTGAAAATAGTCGTTTGATTCAGTGATAACCTCTTCATTCGAGTAAAATCTCTCACTGCCAAGTCATTCCTTCTGGTTTGGAAATAGAAAGTAATCACTGTGTGCTTAATCCTGAGAATATGGCGGATACGGTAGCAATTTGTAGCCTAATTTTAGCATTTGGGCCTTGACGGCTTCACACGTGAACGTCATCACGGTGGAAGAACACCTTTTGCTTACGCAAAGGCGTCGATGTTGTTACAAATTAGTGTCATATTTGTCCAACAGCTATGAATAATATTCTGCGGTGATCGTTGTACACTTTTCAAGGTAATCGATATGAATTACACCGCATGCATCCCAAAAAAACTTTCGCCATGACCTATTTGACCGAAAGACCTCCGCAGGCCTTCTTTCGTACACGTACTTCCGGAGAAGTTCATGCCTGTGATTGTTCCTTGGTCTCTAGTGTATTGTGATGAATCCACGTTTCGTCCGGGTTACGAAATTAGTGCGAAAACTCCTTCGGATTGCGGTGGAGCTTAGGGTCGAGTGTGGGTAATCGCGGTACCCACTTGGCATGACGCCTTGTTTTGGGTGATGTGTGCCATCGGCGTCACCTGTGCTGGTACGACCACAAAGAAAGTCAGTAAACCACTTTTTAGCAACTGAAATTGATGATACAGAGTTCCCATAGTATTTACCAAGCCTTTCTTGATGCATTTTGATGCATTGATGGATGAGCACACGAAATTCACATTTCCCCTTTTCGTTGAAATTCACGAGGCTGTCTCACTTCAATTCTGTCAACCATAAAGTAAATGGTGCAGTAATTTATTAACAGATAGTTAAACGCTGAAAATCTGCCTTTTTTTGTTGTTTAGATGCAAACACAACGTGTTTGTAGCTTGTCACAAATATAGTTTGTTTGCTATTCTATTTGAGACACAATGGTTAATAGGTTATAATATACGTTTCGTGGCCGTCGGTAGTGCAATGGTTGTGTGCGCGGATCTCGTGCATGAGAACGTGGCTTCGATCCCTGCTCTGACCACCTTAAATTTCTTTCGACGGCTTAGTGGCGGCAACACTAGCGAGTATTTAGCCATGAAAAACTTCTCAAAATATCGTAAATATTGTGATACCAAATATAGATTTTTTTCAACTATCTTTTTCTTATGTAGTCTGTAATATTTGTAACTGCTGATAAAGGGTGGCTCAGCAAGATTGCACTTTTTAAATTTAGTGTAATTTTTTTTTGTGCAACTGGCAACTCCGAAATTTGGCACCTGTCACATATGTTTATTCCGATTACTAAAAATTTAGCGCTTTAGGGAAGAAGTGGAAACCTATTTCAAAAAATTGGAAAGATATGCTGAGACCGCTCGCAAACTTCGATGAATTTTCAGTAGAGAAAGTGCACCTAATGTGTCAACCATTCGAAGAGTGGTCAAAAAATTTGAAGAAACTGGATCGGTTATGGTCAGGAAGACTCCTGGGTGTCAACGTACCGGTCGGTCTCATGAAAGCATTGCTGCTGTAAACGAGAGTGTCGCCGAAAACTCGAAAACATCAATTCGGCATCGTTTTCAACAACTTCAAATTTCAGGAAGCACTATCCAGCGAATTTTGACAAAACACCTCCACTTTCATGCGACAAAATTCAGCTTATTCAGGAGCTCAAACCAGTAGACCATGTAAAGCGCAGGCAATTCTTTCAAAGGGTAATGGAGCAAAGTGAAGTCAATGTCATTTAAAAAAAATGAACTTCTCTGCTGAAGCGCATTCCCATCTGAATGGCTTCGTGAGAACACAAAATTGTCGAATTTGGGGCTCAGAAAATCCTCATGCAGTCCATGAGAAACAAATGCACCCACAACGAGTAAATTTCAGGTGCGGATTTTGGTCAAGCGGCGTGATTGGGCCTTACTTTTGTGAAGATGGGGCCGCAATTGCAGTGACTGTGCACGGCATTCGTTACAGGAACATAATAACGGAGTTCTTGTGGCCTCAACTGCACGGTATGGATCTGGACGACATGGGGTTTTAGCAAGATGGTGCCACCTGCCACATCGCACATGAAACAATCGATTTATTGCGGCAACGATTTCCAGAACAAATTATCTCAAGAAATTCTGATGTTAACTCGCCACCAAGATCATGCGATTTAATGGCGTGCGATTTCTTTCTTTGGGGTTTTGTGAAACCTCGGGTTTAGGCAAATAAACCAGAAACAATTCCTGAACTCAAGTCCTAGATCCATCGCGTCATCGGTGAGATACACCCACATCTCTGTGAAAAAGTCATAGAATATTTCATGAAAAGAGAAATGGCCTGTCATTAGGGCCATGGAGGCAATTTGACGGATGTTTTATTCCATACTTAATCGGACCATGTATGCTTTGCAATTCAATATAAAATTACAGCAGACAGTTGTCCGAGGCCTTCGGCCACGGACTGTCCCTGCAGGCTGTGTCAGAGACACGGCCATTAAGTTTAGCGTAGAATACGCCATCCGATAAGACAGAAAACATATATAACAATAAATTCATTTGCTTATATTATTTATCATTTATTGTTATATATGTTTTCTGTCTTATCGGATGGCGTATTCTACGTTAATCTTAATGGCCGTGTCTCTGACACAGCCTGCAGGGACAGCCCGTGGCCGAAGGCCTCGGACAACTGTCTGCTGTAATTTTTATATTTACCAACGGCATTTGATTCAAGTCCGTTTAAAAAAAAATATTATGTTCAATTTTTTTAAACTTAATTTAATTTATGTATTTTAATTAATATTTTTATTGAAATAAGTTCTGCGAATGTTGAGAGGGCCGCCCTAATATTAAAAAAGGTTTACCTTATCGAGTCTTCGCATTAGCATTCGAGCGTTGTGTGAAAGCTTTACGCTTTACAATTCAAAATTAATGTTACAACAGCTTTATTGAAGCTTTCGCAAAAAAGCTTTATTACGTTAGCTTACTGTTTGTTTCACTTTTTACTAGATACATGTTGCCAAGCAACATTAGCTTGCTGTTCGTTTCACTTTTTACTAGATACATGTTCCTAAGCAATGTTGAGCAACCAAAAACACTCAACCAATCACCACACATATGTTTGAGTGTATGTGTTTAAACAATTTTCATTTGAGAAATTAAAATACTAGAAATATATCAACCAATATGATTTGTACTATATCAAACGAAAGATAACATCTTCATTTACCTACAAAAAAATTTTAAAAAAATTCATCTAGCCGTTTCCTCAAATTCAATGAAATAAAGATTACAACAATAAAAACCTGACATGACTCCTCATACCGTAAGGTAAGACGTATTCTACGTCAAAAATCACAACTGTCTCAAAAGATATGTGTGTGTATTTGAAAATGAAAAAGTGCATCCTTACTGAGACACCATTTATTTAATTTATAATCGTAAGCATTTGTTGAAATATCTTAAGATAAAAACTCAAAACCTGTTAAGAATGTACATAGCACACTTTGTATTATTGATGGTAAATAAAAACCATGACATACCATAACATATATATGATTTCTGCACTATGTTCGCTGCACTATTCGCTGCACTATGCACTATGTGCACGCTGCACTATGTGCACGCTGCATTATGTTCGTTTCAGCGTCTAGTTGACAGAAGCAGTGTTAATTTTTATATAATTTGAGGGAAGTTCAAAAAGTGTGGTCTTTGCAATATGATTTTGTATTTTTGCGATAAATATTTGTATTCGCTCAACGTCACTTAGCCTTTTTGTAAACCAAATTTATATTTACGGCACTTCAATATACAATGACGCTAAATATTACATATTTCTAACAAAGGCAGCTAAAAGATTATGTGATAAACATAAGTGCGTAAAAATTGTTTATATCTACAGCTATGCTATTTTCAAAAATTAGGGGAGAAGGTTTTACCATATTTGTCTACGACTTGGAAGAGGATTATATAGTCTTACCAAGTGGAAAAGGAGAACGACAAAGTATGACCTTGATTAGGTTAGGTTAACCCAAGTAGCCCCATACTTGCTAATTTGCGTCATATTTAATTTACCGCTTACAATATTACATTCAAAAGTTGTCTCCAAGAAAATTTCCAACATAGCTGAAATTCTCACTTACAATGTTTTAGTTGCCACTTAAAAGCTTCTCAAATATTTAACTACAAATATATTTCCAAAGATGCATACAAACATATTATAGTATACTTCTTAATGTGTTTTATAAAATCACACAGTACTCTCTCCATTTAATCTTACTCATATTAATCCACGTATCGATTTCTTTTACATATATTTTAAAAAGAAACAAGGATTTCAGCCGCAAACTGTTTCAATAATTTTTTCATATCTTTGGCAAATAAGTTTTGATCACAAGTGGTTTAAACGTTTACATAAAACTTTGTCCTAAAATAATTTTGCTCCTTACGAGTACATATCGCTAAAACTTCAAAAATATAACTACTATTTTGCCTGTAGCACAAAAAATTCAAACAAATTATAAAAACTTTCAACTTGAATTCTAAAGTGATAAAAAACGACATTTTAACAATTCAAGATAACAAAAAAGTTTTTGTTTTAAGGAAACCAAAAAAAAAAAAAATACTGAAAAAAATGTGTCAGCATTTCTGCCAAAACTATCACTAAGGGTAAAGAAAATAAATGTTTTCGATTAAAATCCTTACAACATAAATTTCATTTCCAACGATTCCGTTCAAACACTCAAACTGGCAATAAATATTTCTTGTCGACGTTCCCCGTGTTATTGTCATTAAAAATAAATCAATATTATTTGGTGAACAAAACAAAAACAGGATATTAGCCCAGGTTCATAAATTCATTCGTGCATGAAACCGGTGAAATCCTAAGCATGACAGTTGTTTTTTTTTCGTTTTCGACGGCCAAATGGTTTGGGGCACAGTGGTGTGGATCACAGAAAAATCATTTTTAAAACTCTATACGAAATAAAAACTCACCAAATGTGTTATGTAAAATGTCACTCACCTAAAAAAAAAAGAAAAAGAAAAAAGTTAAATACACGTTAGGAAATATTAAATTATCAGATTGAAATATTTTCGAATAAATTATTTAATATAATGACAGTTGTTAACCTGGGAGTATTAATTGTTAAATTGTTAATTCTTCCTATGACTACATACAAAGTGGATTGAAAGCGAGCTATGGGCGGAAGTATTTTCAAAATGGTTGACCTTATTGTAATTTCCTTCAGGCTAAGAGGTCATGTTTTCTCCGGTTGGTGGAAAAAAAAAATGTAAATGCCGCGGGTGGGATTCGAACTCATAATCGCTGGACGATCGTTTCGCTTTTTGTGAAGCATATTATTTGTTGTATTTATCTTTGAGTCAATGTACACTACGCCATTGAAACACAATTGACTCCAGGTTTACGCGTAACAAATCTTCCGGTGTTACTTTTCAAGTTTGAAGTTTAGATATATTCCTTTATGGTCATATTGGTTTCGTATTTAAATTGTTGTTAAACAGCGAAATGTGTTTTTCAGTAAATGGTTAGAAATCATGTAACACCCTAATGTTGGATGTTGTAATCAGAACCATATTATTTCGAAATTAACATTACCGGTCTTCAAAATCAGAAATGTTACATTGTATAAAATAGATGTTGCTGTTTTTTTACTTGATAAATTGATGCGCCTGCATAGTTTTTTTTATAAATTTTCGTTGAAATTTCTTCAATATTATGCACCTATTTTATATTTGACGTACTTTCATTTGGTTGTTCCTCTTTGTTGTTTTGCTCAAAACAGATGTTATTGCCAATAAGAATGCAAGAGTTCCATAATCGGCAAAAATGGCGGGTTGCATTACCTCGTAACTGAAAACCAAAATGCTAAGTAATCCTCTTATTAACTTTCAGTTACGATTAAGTAATCCGATAGTTAACTACCCACAGTCGATCAACTTATTTCGTTATTCACTCTTGTTCAAGTTAAAAAAGTTTATCTCTGAGATTTTCTGCAATTAACACAGTACAAAAGTATCATCCACGAGAACAGACATTTCTCATATATCCTTCACCATATGCAGAATTGTGGTGTATTCCGTTGCATAAAATTGCACTTCAATGGCATGTATTTGCTTTGACATTGTTAGTAATTACAATACAAACATTTTAAATTCCCATTTGCATTGCATTGCAAAAGCATGGTTGGAAGCATGTAGGAAATTGTCTTGAATTAGCATTGCTTTCTGATTCTGGTTGATTGCTGGCAATTCTAGTTTTAAATACTTTTATTTGTACAGGTTCATAAGTTTTTAAGGAATATAAATAATACTTTATCAAAGTCTCAAGCCTTTACATATAAGAACTTTAAAACCAAAAAAAAAATGCAATGACTGTTCGAACTCACGGGCGATGTGTTAACACCTTTTTGTTACACGGTACCTGTTCGATTTCTATGAACACATTAGTAAATGTTTAATTGGAAAATAAAAACAGCGTTCAATCATATGATGACGTTACATTTAAATAATATTAATACTTAAAATTATTTATAGACCAGTGCAAGTACATTTGTCATTATTTTCTTGCTTAATACTTTTTGTTTTATTCCCACAAAAATCAAAGAGAATGAAATGCAACAGACACTTGTACATTAGGGTGGGTAAAATCCCATACAAAAATAAAATCACTTTTAGGTCACCACCTAAAAATGAAGTTCAGGGTGTTTAATGACTTTTTGAAAATATTGCGATTCTGGGTTCAGCAAATTGTGAGCTATTTTGCTTTAAAAACACCTCCAATTATCAGGTTTTTTGGGTGTAACTTTTAAGATGTTGCAGATATTTGGAAACTTTATTATGCATACGTAGACCTTTATGAGTTCTTGCATTGCATATATTGTTTTTATTTGTATTTTTGAGGTTGATTGAGTTGTAGAAGTTTAAATGCCTTTTTTTTGTGGATTTTCGTGGAGTCCTAAGAAAAAATCCAAATAACTCCGTAATTTTTACTCATATATTAACACTGAAGATGTCATTGAGAAGGTTATAAACTCAGCTTCGTAGCTCGGTATGATTCTTTGGAACATAACGTTAAATTATATTTTTATTTTTGTCGGTAGTATTTCAAAATTTTTCGAAAGTTTTCATTTAAAACTACATTGATCGCAAAAAATTTTGCAAATTTTTACACGCAGTAAAAAGCGCTATTTAATCCCTTTGAAACGATATATAAATTATGTGTATCCGAAAAGAAATGGTCGTAATATTTGCATTTTTGTAAAACAACTTTGAAGCTTTCATGTCTATAAAACAGTTTAATATTGAGTGTGAATGCATTAAATGTTTCAACATTTTTTTTTTTTAATTTTTTGTAAATATTGTGGTTTTTAAAGAAACATAATCAATTAAACTACCAAACCATTGTACTTCTTTTATTTTTCCGATTTTAGTTTTCAAACTTTCTAGGAGAGCATTTTTTATACTCCTACCCATAGGATGGGGGCACATAACATTTAATACGGAAATTATGTAACGCATCAAAGGAGCCACTTTAGGCCCTTTACATCGTTGGACGAAATTTGTTTTACGACATTTTAAGATGAATGAGCCATGTCCATCTGTCTGCCTGTCTGGCTGTTCAACACGATAACTGCCGTAATTGTTTACAAGATCACAATCAAAGTTTGTCAGTCAGTTGAGTTTGGGATTGAAAGTGGGCGTTTTGACCACGCCCCTTCTGGTACCTTCGATACAAATCGACACATTTAGCGCAACATCATATTTCTTACAAAACTTTCTTCTGGTAGGTATGATTAGATTTAACTCTCACACCGGTTAATAATCTGTAAATGCCTACGTAACTGAAGGAAATGGGCGAGATTGTCACGGCCATTGTGGTACCTCCCATACAAAACAGGGTGTTCGTCCGGGTTGTCAATCCGATAAATCCGTAATGGAATTAGGTGTAAGGCTTCACGTCGTCAAAGGCCAATCACCGATTAAAACCAGGGTGATTTTGCCACGCCGATTTTGGTACCTCCCATGCAAAAGATCTTTGGCCATCTGATTGTTCAGCACGAGAAGTTCCGCAAAACCGAACCAATCTTCATGAAAATTTGTACTAGTCAATATTTACTCAAATAAAACTCTCTTATAGAAAATGAGCGGTTTTGCCACATCCACAACCAACTCCCATATAAAAATTGGGCGGATGACCGGTAGATCGACACTAAAACTCTCGTAAACTACAACCG
Organism: Phaonia tiefii; assembly: GCA_963931995.1. Taxonomy (NCBI): domain Eukaryota; kingdom Metazoa; phylum Arthropoda; class Insecta; order Diptera; family Muscidae; genus Phaonia; species Phaonia tiefii. The sequence continues at coordinate 93,194,820 of OZ008367.1, forward strand.
ATTTTAATAAAATTCGGTACTAGGCAATATTTTGCTAAAACTACTAAGTAATTAATAACTGACTATTGTGCCACTCCCAGTTTCGTACCTCCCATACAAAAATTGGTCGTATTTCCGGTTTGCCGACTCGATATCTCCAATAAATCCATACCGATCTTAATAAAATTTTGGCAACAACTTGCAATGCTCATTTTTGTACCTCGCATATAAATATTGGTAGGGAAAAAAATCCCAAAACCACGTAGGATCGTAACTAGTTCGGGTATTCAATAATATTTAATGCAATATGAATATGGTCACTTTAGTTTATGGGCGCTTTTCAACATGCAATGGATGACTTAGTGTGAGGGTACGATTAAGTCGGTTCACCCAACTGAAACTTATGTACTGGTTTTAATGCCTATTTGATAGAAAAGTATGACGATCATGCGCGAAACGTTTGTTCAATTTTGGTCTATATTCACAAGATTCGGTCCCACAGCCACCAACTAGTATTTGCAAAATGCGTACTCTCAATTCATCAACTCATTATTGAATACATGATTCCAGTTTGCCCAAAGATCTCGGCTGACTTGTGGGCATACAAGATCAAATTTAATACATGTATTAAAGCTGCAGGACTGCAGCGTGCCTCGCGAGTTCGAAAATATTGCATTGTCTCGATGTCCCCAACGCCCTGCATTAGTATGTGCAATTTGTATAATCTATTTTCCATGGGTATTCAGAATAGATTGTTCAGTTAGAATAACCATAAATCGACTAATTTCTAGTTCGTCCTCAGGGTTTGCCACCATTTTGCATGCTCCTACAGAATCTTGATATGTTCCTTCATTCAGCTGCCTCACAAACTGAAATAAAAAAGCATCGTCGCAGGCAAATGTGTTCCTTAGTGTGCTTACATAGGTAAAAAGTTTCGTACAGATGACGAAAATATTCGTTTCTGCAACTAAACATGTCAGAGAATGATTTTCGATCCCCAGTGTTTGAGATTCTCCAACAACTCAATTTCACATAATGTAGAAACATAATAAAAGGTTGGTTTCACGATCATTATTGGGGAAATTTCCCAGCGAAATAAATTTTCAAAATGAGAAAAATTTTTCATTTCCCAACATTTTACTCTACGAAATGGGAAACGGACAGCTGTTTGTTTATTATTATTTATTATGTTATTTATTATTTATTATTATATTCCACTTTCAACTATTTTTTTTAAATTAAACTAAATAAATTAAATCTAAACAATCGTAAATGTTTGCATGATTATATTTGCCGCATCCAGCATGTTACATAAACACAAATAATTACTTCCCTGTAGGAAATGTCTGTAGTGAAACAGTACTGACTTACTATTGACTGTGTCACCAGTACTACTGACCAAATATACCCCAGGCAATGTAAAATTCTATTGACATTTAACATGTGCTTGTCATTGAGAATGAACTACTGACACAAGAACTACTGACTAGGTGGTACTTTTGGAACCATATGGAGACATTGGAACCAGTGAATCAGTAGTCCATTGTCGCTATTTTTGTCAACGCCTGTGATTTTTTACCAAATAAAAAGTCGTAAAATTCAAAATTAAAATCATATTTATTATCTAAATTACATTACAAAAATTCATTTTTAAAACTCACTTTATCTTTTTAAATTATTTTCCAACTAAATGTACGCGACACCACGTGTTTCCACAACCAAACAAAGCGAAACAATGAAAAAGAATAAGAAGCATTGACGTCCATTTGTCATAAATTTCTCTACACATCAAAACCAGACAAATATTTGTAGACAAATTGTCGACAATGTCACCATAATAGTTGACAAAAGTGGTGACATGGAGACAGTTGTCCCCAGACTTCCTATAGGGTTATTTTCGCGTTTGAAATGTCAACACATTTATAGCTGTTATCTCTTTTCCTCCTATATTACCGGTTTCCCTGTGGTAATTCGTTTTTAAACTTGGTTTAAGTCGGGTAAAATAAAAAGAAAAAACTCCAATATGGTAAATTTCTTACTCATTCCCATTGGGAAGCTTTTCCAGGCTGCAAATATTTTCCAACCATACCACGAAACACCTAAATAATGTCTGTTAACGAAACAAATTCAACGCAATATTAAAACTTGTTCATAGCTTCAATGAAAGATAATCATCGCTACAAGGAAATATTTTGATGACAACAATGAAATGTATACATCGCAACAGGGAAATATATTCAATGCACCAATGGACCCATTTTCGTTTTGCATGAATGAATCTGTACGTTGATGAAAACATTCGTTCTATGAAAACATTCGTCGAAGCGCCGATCAATTTTAAACGTTGTGGATGCTGTCGTTATTTTTAAAAAGTGTCTGTTTGAATTTACCATCCGCTGAGTAACGTGCATCATAGGTAGCTCGTTTGTCCACGTTTCCTGCTCGGTTGTTTTGGACGGTGTCCATGAAACCGGAATTTTTTTAAAAACCAGTTTTCGGTTTGTTCGAAAACTCTGTTTTTTAAGAAACCGGTTTCTGGTTTTCAATTTTGGCAACATTCTATGGTATCGGGTTTTTCGATTATTTGTTTTAAATTATAATACATTTGTTTAGCGACCATTTTATTTAGGTACTCTCGTTTACAACTCCAATATTTTACAACTCCATTTAAATTTGAAAACCACGCTTTAATTTTAAATTTAAATTTAAATTATATTGCAATTTGGAATACGCGCTTACCATAAAATTAAAAGTTTTATTACAATTGTGGATCTCGTTGGTGCAATGGTTAGTGTGCGCGCCTCTCGTACATGAGATCCTGGGTTCAATCGCTGCTCTGACCACCATAAATTTCTTTCGGCGGCGGTCACCTCGCATAGTGACGGCACTCACTATCGAGTATTTAGCCACGAAAACAGCTTCTCAAAATACCGTTTGGAATCGGTGTAAAAACTGTAGGTCCCAATCAGAGAGTATAAAACTAGAAAGCACAAAGTCCACTTTGAGAAGCTCTCCCCAATTCCTTTATGGAATGTAATGGGAAACTATTTACTTATTTATTTTATTACTACAATTCCAATTAAACCGACTTAAATTCAAAAATCATATTCAAATTTGCAAGAGATTTTCATGCGTGAATATCTTATTAAGTTTAGAATATTTAATTATAAAATAGTTTACATTTTGAAATTAAAAAATAAACTGTTTGGAAAGGTTATTTAATTCTTATTCAAGTCATAAAATTTATTTTAAAATTTGTATAAAAAAATTTTTATGCAATTGTAATTTAGAAAATCATATTTAGAAATATAAATCATGTTTCTTAATTCCATTAAGGATATTTAACAAAAATTAAGAAAAACCGGGTAAACTAACGTCAAATAACCGGTTTTCGGGCTGTACCAAAATTGTGTTTTTAAAAGAACCGGCAGACGGTTAATAGGAAAACCGGATAATCGGTTTCACCGGTTTTCAAATTCGGTTTTGGCCACTCTAGCATAACCTAATACGGTTATGACAGCTTCTAACTCGGATGTGATGACATCTAATGTAGTTGTGGGAATCTTTAAATTCAGTTGCGGGTCATTTGGTTCTCATAGTATGAAGAAAGATTTAGGGACCCAATTTTTCAACGAAATTTTTACAGTTTGAAAGTAACAGACAGAATTTTTGCAAGAAGTGATTATCACGTAATACAGACAAATTCGGAACATTATTTAATTAATTGTAAAAAATTTACTTGAGAACCAATTCACCAACTTGCGGTAAAAAAAAATCCCTGAACATCTCTCTGTAGCTCTTGCCGTCCTCAAAAATTAAATGGCCAATAATATTTTCATTAAAAATGCCGGGAATGCAATGGCTGTTCGTGTATATTATGCGTAGTTTTGTTCCCCAGAAAGGTAAGTTGTGTTTATCTCCATAACGACCTAAGTGGGAATGGACATAGTCGCTGACTTTAATTTTGGTTACAAATTCGGCTGTTACCACCGAATTGCAGTTGGGATAGCCGAATTGATGTTGTTTCAACTGAGTTTAGGCACACAACCTAAAACAGGTTGCGAAAGCCTCTACTACTGTTGCAGCAACCTCTATTGCGGTTTTGGCAACCTATATTGTTGTTATAACAATCTCTATTGTGATTATGACAACCCATATTGCGGTTTGCGGTTGTGACAACCTCTATTGTGATTGTGACAACCTCTATTGTGGGTGTGACAACCTCTATTGTGGTTGTGACAACCTCTATTGTCTATTGGGGTCGTGACAACGTCTATTCTGGTTGTGGCAGCATCTATTGCGGATGTTACAAACTCTATTGTGGTTCTGACAACCTATATTGTGGTTGTGACATCCATATTGCGGTTGTGACGACCTCTAATACGGTTATGACAACTCCTATATTGCGGTTGTGACAACCTCTAATACGGTTATGACAACTCCCACCTCGGATGTGATGAGATCTAATGTAGTTGCGGCAAGCTTTAAATTTAGTTGCAGGTCATTTGGTTCCCACGGTAAGTTGAACGACTTAGAGACTCAATTTTCGAACGTTATTTTTTGAGTTTGAAAATATCAGACAGAATTTTTGCAAGAAGCTCATTGTGTTTTACGTGAGTGCGCGAGTTCAATTCGTATTTGGATTCGTAGTTGGATATGGATACCAGTAAATGACCTGTTTCCCATTACATACCATGAAGGGATTGGGGAGAACTTCTCACAACCAGTGAGCTCTGCGGTTTCTAATTTTTCACCCACTGATTGGGACCTACAGTTTCACACTGGTTCCGAACGGTATTTTGAGAAGCTTTTTCATGGCTAAGTTTCAACATATGTATAAAGCCAAACTCAGTTATGTTGAAGAATAAATACAAATAAAATAGTTTTGATTTCATTGGCGCAACAAATATTTTACCTTTATCGAATATTTCTCTAAATTATATTTCCTTACACCACAGTGTAATACACAATCTACAAATTTTAAAGTTCAAACACAGAATTGTTACAGTTTTTTCCGGTGCACGCAAACATTTGTCAAAGTTTTTCAACAACAGCGACGAGAACGCAACCAAACTAAAAAAAAACACACCTCTAAGCACAAATGTTACGAGTACAAAACATATTGGTCCTATGCCATTGGCATTTCGCATTTCATGTTGCTGAACGGTTGGGCCATTTGTCTTGTTTCTCACACAGGTGAACACAATAAATAGGATTCTGTTAGGATTTCACAAAAAGAAAGAAAAATATGATTTTTTTTCTCAATAAAGTTCACATTTCAGTATTCCTTTCGCCCAAGGTAACGAGAAAAACAGAATAAATCTGTTTTCTTGATAAAAAAAAAATTACAAACTTCTTGTGGCAACATGATTTATTGACGATTGTAACTTATTATCTGCTAAATTTAATTCTCTCAATTATTTTCAAGTTTTCCATCGTTACAACCGGCAACGGTGTCCAATGAAATATTAGTGTTATTACAAAATTTCACTGATATAATTAAGAGTATTTATTATTGTAGAGACTATAAATTTCATTGCAAATTGCTGATGCAGGGAAAGGGGATCTCGCTACGAATCATATGGTTGTCGATTAGGGTATCTATGTGGATTTGGGAAATTTTGCACAATTTGTATGTGTACAACTGGTTGTGTGCATCTTGGCCTAGTACAGGAAATTATGGTACAATTTCAAACAATAATTTGGGTTTAGTGTTATAATGATTTGGATTGCCATGTCAGCGTATACGAATCCAAATGCAATTCAAATTAGCATTTGTACCTGCATACGTTTGTGCACTTAGTAATTTGAGGGACTAAGGGAAGACTTAAAGCTATTAGTTGTAAAATATTTTTGGATGTATTTAGAGGAGACCTACCATTGATTTAAAAAAGTCTCAATCAAAATGAGTTTGAATTTATATTATTAAGTATGTGTTCGGAAACTGAGAACTAAGCTCAGATTTTAGTTCTGTCGGAAAAGGAGGATGCTTATGGTGATTTCATTACTAAAACTTAATGTTGCCCATGTCTGAGGCGACATTTAAAATATTGTTGCCATCGCTCCTTCAAAGTTTTGACTTTTTTGGGGTGAGAAACGAAAATAGAAATGTTGCATTTTCTCAGAACTGTATGAGTTTTTAGCATGACTTTAGTACCTCGCTTAACTAAGTTGTGGAATCTTACGCGATATTAAGCAATTTTAAGAGAATCTTCGTACAGACTGATCGAATGTCTACCAATACGTTCTTGGATATTCCCGCTTAGCTAAAAATTTGACCATTGTGCTTGCGAAGGTAAGCGAATTTAACTGAAGCCGCTTAAATTACTCTTGCGTCCCTACAAAAGGTCGAAAAATTAGCTTACCGAGGACCAATAACACACACAAATTGACAGAAAATTTGGCATTTTTTCGGGAAACATTCTTGACTCGCTGAGAGGGCAGAAAATGCAACATTATTTCACTCCTTGAGTAGAAACGAACATAAAACCTTCAAGTGGCGTTGCACTTCTTTCACAAACGAACACAAAAGGAACTCTTAGGAAAAACGACAGAAAAAATGTTGAATTTTTTCTCAGAAACGAAATCGCCATTAGTTTGATTTACAACTTGGTTTCCATACGGATCAATGTTTGGTTGTAGTACCAGCAATATTTCCATTCCGTAATGCGTTGGCGTTTTCTTTCGAAAGATAAAATACCCCATAGAAGAGTAGGTGATCTGTGTGGGTCGAATTAATTTGAATTTTTAAATCAGCAGTATAAGTTGCCAGACGGTATGAAATACTACAATAAATTACTTTACACATGCTGTTTGAAAAAACGAAAACTTCATTCCAGCATAGTTTTTGTTTTAGTACAGGAGACATTACTCACATGCTTTAAATAGCAGTGTATGATTTCATCTCAGAAAATTCTGTATTAAGGTGTAACCGTACACCTGGTTAACTAAATTTCCGCGGGAAGTTCACCACGCAATTGAACATTTTTATTGATCTGACCATCTTCCTAAGAGTGACAATCTGATCTGATTAATGAATCTGATTTCTTCGTATATAACAACTTTTACAAGTTCAAGCGTCATGTTCTCATTACACTTCGAATATTTGAAAATGATTCGAAAATCGGCCATTTATTTAAATTTACCCAGTTGGAAATTTCCTAAAGACGTCATCAGTGACTAAGAAGTGACATGTCAGAGTCTCTGAATAGAGAATTTTATTCTCTCATCTGACGTAGATAATGGCGCGAACTTGCCATCGCGGTGACTGGGTTCAACTCTACGTGTGGGAAAGTGAAAGTTCTAAAATAAATTGGCATATAACATTGTACTACTCCTATTATATCGATACACTTATATCCAAACTGAATTCCATATCTATGTGATCATAAAGAAAACTAAAGTGGAGAACCAAACTACGGCACTAAATTCATTCAACAGATAGTTACAATTCACTGTGGAAAAGGAGAAGGACCACAAGCTTCAGTACCTAGTTTAGTCATAAGACAAGGAAACGTTCTCAGAATAGACTGGTATCAAAAACCGACAGCGTCGGGACGACTACTGAATTTTGAGTCCAAGCATCCCAGAAGAACTATTATGAACACAGCCAGCAACTTTATTAGGTCAGTATTGCATATAAGAGATATACAGTTTCCAAGGACTAATAAGGAGAAAGTACGGAAAATACTCCTAGTGTGCTGAGATGGGACGACCGACAAATAATATTAACACTTCCGAGGCGAAAATATACAAATCGACAATATAGTATATTCCTGGACTATCTGAAAGGATAAAAAACTCGGGCATCTATGATAAGGGGAAATATGAGTTGGCACTTAAGTCTCATCGTACGCGAACGATCTATTCAGCCGGACTAAATCGAAAATTGACAAAGAAGAAAAGCACAATGTGGTGTATATAATACCGTGTAATGGGGAAAAGTCCAACGTATGAAAGAAGGTATATGTTGGCACAACTATGAATAAACTGAATACACGAATATCTGCTCACAAATCGTACTATAAGCCCTTGGAACATAAAACTGCACTGGCGGCCCACTGCACTTTAACAGGACATAAACCTAACTTTGACGACGTGGAAATTCTTGCTGAAGAGCAAAATTACTCTCGACGTTTCTTTCAAGAAATGTTACACATAATTGACGTTCCAACGGAGAAAAGGCTTAACTTTAAGCGTGATACAGAGCGAACGAAGTGCGCTTCCAAAAATTTAAGACGAAAATCAAAATCAGTTGATATCTCGGAAAATAATTACAACTTTTTATTCCCTTGAAAATAGAAATTATATGTTTATTGTGTTTTTTGTTTATATTTTCTAAATTAACGCATATTTTGCTTATTGACGAAGCCATTCAGCCAGAAATATATTCAGAATTCAGAAATTGGACGTAGCGCTCTTATAGTTGAGGCCACTGACTCCAAATTTCGGTAGTAAATTTTAATAATTTCGACTCGTTGTTGGCTCGTATATCTTTCCATGATGAAATGGCAAACCTTACTAACGAGAAATGTCAAAAGAGCAGGAAAAAATATGGCGTCGTTTGCTGTCCCTATCGATTTACTTTTGTAGCGTCTCTGTTGAAAAACCCATTATAAATACTACTTACGTTTTTAGGCACTGATGAATGGACTGGAAAATGGACTGGAAAATAAAAGCTCGGTATCTCGGCGATTTGACTTCTTCTACTTTTTTTTCATTGATTCTGAAAGGCCTCTTAAAGACAAGCCCAAAAACAAAAAAATCCGACCACTGGCTCAGAAGTTAGCAGCTTTAACCTACTACCCTCCGACCACCAATCCGAAAATTTTGAACCCGCTGCCATTTCGCACCCTTGCATTTTCGGACATGGTCCTAGTGGACTTTTCTTCATGAAATGAGCCAAGGAATACGCTGGAGAAATTTGTCCGGAACTTCCTGAATCACCCTGTATATTTGTGGTGTATTTATACAAAAATTTTAACGCACAAAATGAAATGCCGTTGCTGTTTTCTTTTGGTTGGTTTGAGCCATTGCCTCTATCTTGTATTATCAAAGCAATACTTACCAACGTGCGAAAACGACCCGCGAGAGGAATTTTTTCCGCAAAAGGGATTCGTTATGTGTCCGTAACTGATGTCCGCTTCCAACAAAATGTACGAAGAAGCGATTCTGTCTAGAATTCGAAACACACTAGAAAAAGAGAGCCTCGTACAACCAGTGATCTGTGCGCTTTCTAGTTTTGCCCTCACTGATTGGAACCAACAATGTTAGGCTGGTTCCGAACGGTATTTTCAGTAATAGTCGATAGTATCGCCGTTACTAAGCAAGGTGACCGTCATATAAATAAATGTAAGGTGGTCAGGACAGGGATCGAAACCACGATCTAATGTACAATAGCTGCGGACACTACCATTTCACCACCGACGGCAACTACTTGTATACTATTCATTGTATTAAAGATTAGAGAACCGTTGCCTGGTTGGTTGTGATTACTGCACTGACAAGTTGAAGAGCATAAGTAATCCCTTGTCTATGTATGTATCTAGTGTAAAAGTACAATTGATACCGCTAGCGTCCCACGACTTTAACAGGAAATACACTGGAAGTACTTGGTGTTTTTTATGTTCCAGGCCGGTGTTTTTTTTTTAATAAATCTTAAACAGTGCAATATTTTGAATAATATTTTATGCCAAGAAAGATTGGAATATGGCAATTATGTACGAAATATAATATCGGCTAAATGGCCGTCTCTGGCCGCTGCGTAAATGTGTGCACTCTTCTTAATTTTTTTAATGAAACAAAAATACAAATATAATGGGCAATTTTTTTTACTATTTGGTTTCTGAAGAAAACACTGAAAATTTGTACATGTTTGTGAAATATTCAAAATTAAAATGTTCGAGCGTTTGGTTGGTTTTCTACATAACTTTATACTCCAATATATTGCTGCCCTTTGGGTAGCATCGTCAGAAAGATAAGCAACCCAAAGTGCAGTGAAATATTGAAGAATAAAATTATTTAAAAAAGCGACCAAACGCTCGAACACTTTAATTTTGAATATAATACGAAAGGTCGGATAAATAAATGTTATGAAATATTTATTTGGTTCGATAAATCAATGCCTGCCATTTACATTCTAAAGATTATTTCATGCAATTGTTGCCAATTTCATGCAATTGGTCCAATTCTCAGCATCACAACGTGAAATTAATTTCTTGACAAATTGGTTCATGGTATCCCAAGCACATATTAAGCAAGTTCAATTCTTCCATTTTGGGTAAAAAAATGTCCGTTATCATCGAACTGTACCTTAATCCATTGACCGTAACGTTGTTTCCTTCATCACCTTTGAAGAAGTATGGTCGAATAATGCCGTGGGCTCATAAACCGCACCAAATAGTGGATTTTTTAGGGTACAGTCTCTGGCTGCTCTTCCGACCAAATTCGCAGATTATGTTTATTGCCGTACCCATGTCAAAATTGAGCCTCGTCGCTGAAGACCATACAAAGGACGTAACTTGCGAAACACAGTTTTCACAAACCACGAATTTTTGTAATAGAACTCAATGATTGGCAATCGCTTTTCGTTTGTAAGTATATGAAATGGAAAGGCAAACTAAACATTTTGTCACATGTCATGAGTCAAGCGTGGACTTTGTCAGTCCTTAACTTAAAAAGAAAATAGCAACTAAACACCCGATAAATATTTGTCTGTTTAATAGTTTTTTATTAATATATTATGCTTTTTTCTATGGAAACCTTTCCCGTGCAAGTAGATTCTTCAAATTTCAAAATACAAACGTGAACTTAATACACATTAGGATTGTTTTTTTATTCTATTAAGCTATTGCCACTTGTAAATCCAAAAAGAAAAACGATCCAGACTCAGTACTACGAAATGTGATAACATTCGCTATAATGGCTGCAAAAAAATGCGATACGGCAACACGTTTGTGGCGATACGGCAACACGTTTGTAGGCAGCAACAATAGACGTTTTCTTTTTGTTCATTCGTTTCAGTTGTTAAGTTCTACACAACTATATACCAACAGTAAAAGAATACAAAAATGTAAAAAAAACAAAATTCCTATGAGTTTGGCAAGTGAAACCAAAAATGACATGGACAAAATTAAATCACCTGTTTAAACGACTATATCTGATAGATAATTCTACCATGCTCAATATGTATAACATTACCGCACGTTCTTGTGAACAATTTAATTCCAATTTTGTTTTCAACCGGTAATAAAAATCGATAATTCAAAATTAGAAATATAAAAATATACGTAGTTTTCCATTAAATAACCTAATTTAAATGAACTTACCATGTGTAAGCCATTTTGCAAATTTATGTTTTTGATAACATTTGCATTCACAAGAAATGATAACAAACTTTATCTAAGATAAATTTTTGTTGCCATTCCTTGAAATTGAACCATTGTCATTGCTCAAATCGGAATTTAAGTGGGAAATTTAAATGACTCTTAACATCGTTTAGATGCCCCGTACAAATGAAGCTGTAATTAATTTTAAATTAATTAACTAAATTAATTACTTACATAATTAAATAAAAAACACACTTTTTGTAGTATGTAATTGAAACAAATTAAATAAATGGTAAATTGATTTTGGTCCGAACTTTTCAAAATTATTATAATTCGTGCAATTACAATTTTCAATTTTATTAACATATTTAATTAAATCAATGTAAAAATGTATAATGCAGCGAATGAAAGTTCAGTGGATGGTTTTAATTCAGTTAAACAAATTGTTAATTATAATTATTACCAGTTTGAATTAATGTTTTTACACATTCATTAATTAACATCAATCATCAGTAACAATTTAGTTGGGCATACAAATTTTGTAATATGGAGTTGGAGTTTGCTTTGTAGGTGATTCAAGTCCCTGCATAATTCCCCATATCGACAGTAACTCGTCTATTCTTAAAAACTTTATTTGTGGTCATTTTTATGGAGTTCTACACTGATTGTGGCATGTTTAAAGTAATTATGCTATGCAATTGGTGCAATTACAGAAAACACTGAGGCACGCACACACAAACACAAATGCGAAAGGAAAGTAATAACAATAAAACATAACATTAGGAATTATTTACAGTCAAAGCTCGCTAAAGTGCACAATGTCATTTCCGACATTTTAAGCTATATCAAATTTTATATATTTTGAATACGTCTAATGTATAAATGTGCATTTAAGGTATAAACAGAGATCGGCTTACGGCATTTCAATTTCAATTTCATATTCAATTCAAAAATGGTAACAAAAAGTTATCTCAGATTCAATTTGTTATCATTTCTTGGGAATGAAAATGTTATCATGAAGGAGAGACTCAAAAACATAAATTTGCAAAATGGCTTACATGTGGTAAGTTATTTAAATTATTTTAGTTAGAAGAAATCTACGCATATATGTATTTAGTTACATCTCCAATGTTGAAGGATCCATTTTTATTTCCAATTGAAAATAAAATTGGAATTATTGTTTCGCGGCAAATGTTATACATGTTTGATCATGGTATTATAATTTATCAGGTAAAGTTACAAACATTCAAACTCACAAATATTTTGCTTTTGTACTTTTTGTATTGTTGGGATACATTTGTGTAGAGTTTGATAACTGAAACGAGTGAACAAAAACAAAATGTCTGTTGGTTCTGCATACAACTGCTGCTGCTACCCTATATTTCGTAGCACTGGCTTCAAACGTGTTGCCGTATCGCCCATTTTTCCACTCATCAACAACATTTCGTAGCATTAAGTATGGATACTTCTATTTTTAACCCATTTCGAACAGCAATTTTTACTATTTTCGGACCCTAATTACCATAGAAAAGTAATTATCAATCAAACATTCAAAAGTTTTTGCAACGAGGCTCAAATTAGGTTAAAATCATATGCAGCAATAGCTTAGTGTAATAAAAATACAGCGCTACTTTCTATTCGGTCATATTTATTCCTGCCTGATGTTAGGGTGGCTGAACAGATTTAAACTACATGCTAACTTTATGAAAGTTGTTACATGGTATTATTGTGTCAAAACTCACTGTGTCGTAAAGGAAGTCTTCTAATTCTCTTATTCACATAGCTGTTCCTTTAGATTATGAATAGCTACCGAAATATTAATGTGTTTAATTGTAGCTCCCATAAGGTAGTACCGTACCATTGCGTACCATATTAAGTTATAAGCTAGAATTTGGTCATTTGCAGTTCTTAAACAGTTTCCTGTTAGAATTCTAGAAATGGAAAACGAAATTCCCTTTTTGCATTTCAAAATTAAATAATTCCAAATAAAAGCTTAATTTCAAAATGGATCCGGATTTTTTTTACTTAAGGAGTTACCTAATTTAGTTGAGGGGATTTTCCTTTAAAAGTTTTGAACTAAATAGTTGAGATAAAATCAAAGCGATTTTGGTTTTTTGAAGTTGATGCCAACATCTCATATAGTGTTAGGAAAAGTTGAAACGACTTTCACAGGGATTTCAATAAGAAATGTTCATGTGGGAACTTTGTCAAGAATACTTTTAATTTATATGTTACTTTTATACTGATAGGCTTATTCTGTTCAAAATATTGACTATCAGTCATACCACCAAGGACCAAACTGATCATTGGGCAATATTGCAAATTCCAATCGGACATCGAATTTGGCCGAAAATCGGTTTTGGCATAAAAAACTTTAATGTGGCCGTTGTGCGCGCCTCTTATACATGAGAACTTGAACATTTTCTCAAAATACCCTTCGGATACGGTGTAAAGCTGTAGGTCACAATCAGTGAGTGTAAAGCTAGAAAACTCACAGGTGAGAAACTCTCCCCAATCCCGTCATAGGATTATATAATGCACTTTTAACTATAAACCCAACTTCTGTAGTAGCAACCAATATTAGAAACAGCCTTTCAAACCAGGGACCGTAATCATTATGAGTTTTATTATAAAAATTACATGCTAATGATCATGTTATGTGTTTTAAGGATTTTCTTCAATGGTAATGATTAATTTTCTGAAAAATCCATTCTGAATCCGTAGCGGGTCATTTTAGTGTAAATTTTTGGTACTTTTTGCACAAAGGACGAAAAGGACCCTTTAAACTTTGAAACAGAGCATAAATAATATCCGGAGGAAACATGATCTCTTACAGCCTTAAAGGAAATTACAACTTTAAACATAACGAGGATCTAAACAACTAAATTTGAATAATAATACCTGTTCAATTTTACTGAAGACATATAACAAGAATTCGCTCAATTCAATATTTATACTTAATTTTTAAATTTATCTCGGACAGTATCGTATAAAAAAATTCAAATTTGCCACGGCCATTAAAAAAAGTGTAGCTACACAGCGGTCTACATTTTTGGGGTTTGACTATACTCACCTAGTGTGATCCACCCCCAAAATAGATGTTGCACAGTGTAATCATTATTTTTGACTGGTATTTTTTTGATCAAACATAATGATTATGGGCTGATTTTTGTAATATTACTTAAAATTAATCATTGCCATTGAAGAAAACTGTAAAAATCTAAAATTTCAAAATCATGGCGGATATGCAAAGATTGTCCAAAAATTTTCATTATGATGAAATTATTTTTTTCTATGTCTGTTCTAAGTGATTGATTTTTTGATTTAAAAAAAAAAACAATAATCATTATCTACGACGGTCCCTGTGTATAAATATATTTTTAGAAGGAGCTTGAAATAAATAAAATTTTTAAAAACTGGAATTCATTTATTTCTCCTAATACGGTGTTAACCGCATTCATTTAATATACTTACGTATATATTATACTATATTTTTAGAAATAAAAATAATTTATGTATAAATATAGAATTTTGAATAACCCTTTAAAAACATTTTGAATAACCCAAAAATACATTTTCTATTTTAAATGAATTCTCTTCCGGGATCCTGGGACTCCCGGACTATCCAAAACGAAATACCGCTTTCCCAGAGTAACCAATTTTCCGGGAAAATAAAACCCCTACCAGAAAGGCTGCCGCTGCTACTTTCGAAGAATTCCATATTTGATTGTTCTTCGATGGACATATTAGGTAATAAATTTGATGTTTGTGGAGGCAATTTTTGCTAGTAAATCTCACACTTTCGCATATAAATAGACTTCTCAATTGATGACTGTCTACTTGAAGAAAAAGGATCCTACTGACTAGATAAACCTGCCTAGTCATTTCATTAAGCGGCTGGAACTTATTGATAAGCATTTGTTACAGTACACATTTAAACAAATTCGCTTAACTCTTTTAAGCGAACTCAGTTTCTGCACGAATAGAAAAAATTACAAAAAGCACATTTAAACATGTTTTATTATTTATACATTATGAAGATTTGCACTATGAAGCAGTTTCAGTAAAATGGTTTAGGATCTCATAAATCAGAACCACCTAAAAAAATATCTACATGTAGTAGCTCAAGATCAAAGAAACAATTTTCTGATAGCTCCAAACACCCATTATGTGAGTTACCGGTATTAAGTGCACGTCAATATTTCGTAAACACCTACATATTTTACATTAGAGCTTAGAGCAATATTCGAGGACGTAGAATGTTCGACCACCGGTGGTGCAATGACTAGTGTGCGTGGCTCTTGTACATGAGTTCGGTCCCTACTCTGACCACCTTAAAATTTCCTTCGACGACGGCCACCTCGCTTCGTGATGGCGACACTATAGAATACTTAACAATGAAAAAGCTTTCCAAAATACGATTCGGAATCGGTGTAAAACTGTAGGTCCCAATCAGTGAGAGAAAATTTAGAAAGCGCACAGCTCACTGGTTGTGAGAAGCTCTCTCCAATCCCTTCATGGGATGTAATGGGAAACGGTTTTCTTTTTTTTTTAGAATGTTTGACAACTCTCCCACACTCTCAAATAAAGCAAATACAGCAGCCCATGATTCCATCTGCCCATAGATACATAAAAGCGTTGTTTTTCTGGATGTAATGACAGTTATTAAACCTGTTCGGTGTGCACTTCAGCACAAGTATGTCAATTTGGGTTATTGTGTAGCCATTAAACCAGAAATTGGTTTCATTGCGGAATAAAATATTGGACTAAGACAACGAAACATATTCATCGTGAAACGCAGATTTTCGTAATAAACTTGAATAATTTGTAAACATTGTGGCGAGCTCAGTCTTTCCATTATAAAATTTCAAAAAATCACCCATATTATTGAACAACAAAAACTGTTTCTCGGCTTAAAATTAAATACAGCCACTGTCTTCTAGAAAGATATATCCCATAATCATGTTTTTTTGGCGGGCAAAGAAGACCCCATTTCCGATTTTATTTCAATAAATCCTAAAAAATGCAACGTGCACACGTAGAAATGACGAAACGTCTGAGCAAATATAAAATTTATTAAATATCTTTTTTCCATTTTCTGGTAAAACTGAAGAAAATATTGTGTTTAATTGGAAAAATATCACGCATGTCAATTTATATTAAACTCTTAATATACAAACAAATTCTATAACCAGTATCGGTTTATGGCATACACGTTTTTTGTTATGCCGCTGATTCGAGCATAAAGGTTATTCAACAATTCCAAAATAAAGTAATGCGAAGCGCCGTATCTCGGCGATTTCACTTTTTTATATTTTTTTTAATGATTTTTCCACTAGTTCAGAATTTAGCAATTTTACCCTAGTACCCTCCAACCACCAATCCGAAAATTTTCAAACCGCTGCAATTTCGCCCCCTTGCATTTTCGGGGCTGGTCGTAGAGGGACATATTTTCACGAAATGAGCCAAGGTTACAATTAATAAATAAACGGTTTCCCAATACATCCCATGGACGAATTGGGGATAGCTTCTCACAATCAGTGAGCTGTGCGCTCTTGTTTGATACACACTGATTGGGACATACGGTTTTACACCGGTTCCGAACGGTATTTTTGAGAAGCTTTTTCATGAAGTGTTTCGATAGTGTCGCCGTCTCTATGCGAGGTAACCGCCGTCAAAGATATTTCAAGGTGGTCAGAGCAGGGATCGAACCCAGGATCTCATGTACAAGAGGTGCGCACACTAACCATTGCACCACCGATGGCCACATCGTTGCAATTTCTTGAAAATATAATAAACAAAATAAAATAAACATAAAATACATTTTCATAAAATTTGTATAGCAAAAACGACAAACGAAAATTGATACATTTTTCCTAATTGGTTTTTCGCCAACAAATTTTCATTTTAAATTTTCTTACAACCTATAACGTCAAAAAAAGAGAGAGGCTGCCAAAAAGATGAGAAATATGATCCAACTGGGAACTTTTTGGATAATTTTTCAATAATTTTTTGGACGTATTTGTTTTGGACAATTTTTCATGAGTTATTGAGCGAATGCTTCTCTCAAATGCATTTCAGAAAAATAATATGCAGTGAGGAAAGAGCTACGTAAAAAATTTCAAACTTCTCAGGATCCTCAGAAAAAATTTTCTTTGTCATGTAAAAAAATTGATTATCAGGGACAGAACTAAACAGGGTTCTATGATACTTTCAAAATTTTTTGGTTTGGATATTGTTATCATAATTGCTTAAAATTCCACTAAAAACTGGAGTATCGTGAACATTTTCAAAACTCACCTTAGGTGCACCATGAAGAGGTATGCGTTATGCAAGGACTTAACTGTAAACCTAACACGTACCTACATATACAAACTGCAGTTAGAGCAATAAATACATACTCACATATGCACATGTAAAATCACCAATATTATTTATAAGTTGGTATTGTGGGGGAGTGGCTGAACTACTGCCTGCACTCAAACAATAACGCCACAAATACTATTTAGAAAAACATATATAATAACACACACACAAAAACACAGTGGAGAGAGAAATAAGAACAAAAACAAAAATAAACCTACTATTTTAACACTCTTTGACGTGACGATCAAATGCTACGCCCTCTATCGGAGCTGGCAAAAAAACAAAACAGCAACAAAAAACAATTGCTTACAATGTAAATGTAAATGTTGCAACATGCAGCGAGACGCGAGTTTATATTGTAAAATAGATTCAGGATATGTTGAGGGGTGATTGGTATGCATATACAGTTGCGGTCAATTTAATAGTACTGTTACTACTAAATACGAATCAGTTATAGCATTTATGGTTTTGTTTCTAACAATTTTTTATTTTGATATTTATTGCTGCCGCCTATAGTGAGTAAAATATCAAAATCGATACCATAATCTCGTAGCTTTGCTTTGTGTCAACCCTTTTTTTTCTATAGTAGTGCCGAGAACTGGGATACAAATAGACGGTAACTACCCACAAATAACTCGCAACTTTTATTTATTATTATCATACATGCGGCAAATTAATTATACGACGGTTATAATTTGTAGTTTAATTTGAATTACGTTTACAAATGCAAACTCAAGAAAAAAAATTAAATACCATTGGCAAAAGCATTCCCTTCATATCTGGCAGTTTTAGTTTTCAAATATTTTATACAGTACAGGTTTATGAATTTGAATGTATGTATTACGAATCGATGCCCATCGAGGTCACAAACTTGTAGATATCAAATACTTTAAAAATAGGATTGCCAGCAGTCAAACAAATTCAAAATAATGAAGAGCATGGCAATATTTCATTACAATTGATATCCGATTCCACAACCTGCATTTTCTGTGCCTGAGCAAATATAAATTCAAAATTTTTTAATTGTCATCGCGAACAAATGCAATTGGTTGGCATTTGCCTTAGATAAAGTAATGCAAATTAAAATCCAATGCAAATTAAAAAACCCCATCTATGATTATTATTTTTACTTTACTTTTATTGACTATTTTACAATCTCATGAGGTCAAGCGTCTTTCACATATTAATTAAACAAACTAATTTCAACACATTCCTCCAACTGGTTCTATCCTTCGCCTTTTCTCGCCAGTTGGTAACACCAAGGATACGGAGGGATTCTTCTGCCCGGACTTTCCAGCGGAGTCTTGGTCGTCCTCTTTTCCTGCTTCCATCGGGTACGTTATCGAAAACCTTTCCCGCTGGTTCATCTTCATCCATTCAGGTAACATGGCCTAGCCACCCGCAACTGGCCAAATTTGATTCGCCTAGGTATGTCCACGTAAGAATATACATTATATAGATCTTGGCTGCAGCGACGTCGGTACTCGCCGTTTTCCCTAACAGGACCATATATTTTACGGAGAATTTTTCTCTCGAATACTCCCAAGAGTTTTTCGTCCGCTTGCGATATGACCCAAGTTTCGGAGCCATATGACAGGACTGGTAAAATGAGAGTCTGGTATAGCTGGACCTTTTTTAAACTACTTGCTGAGCCCAAAATACCATCCATTTGCACAACTCTCCTACTTATCTCCAGGCTGACGTTGTTGTCCTTGTTCACGGCGGATCCAAGGAAGACAAATTCATCTACCACTTTAAAATTAAATCGGTTGTCAACGTTCAAGTGCGCACCAAGTCGAGAGATCTCTCTAGTCGTTGACACCATCAATTTTGTCTTGCCCTCATTAACAGCAAGACCCACCTTCGTTGATTTTTTTTTTTCGATTCTTGAAAATACTCCAGTAACGTCTTGAAAATTTCGCCCAATGTTGTCTATGTCGTCAGCGTTCGCCATATGGCTTTTCGTGTTAATGGTCTTGTTCGTATTTACTGCAGCTTTTCTTATTATTATCTTCATTAAGATGTTGAAGAGTTTGCTCGACAGTGTGTCGCTTGTCTCAGTCCTCGCTTGATACAGAATGGTGCTGGTCAGCGTCATTCTACGGAGGCGAATCAGTTTTGCCGGAATCCCAAGTTCAGACTCAGCATCGTACAGTTTTCCCCGTATGGGGCTATCGAAAGCAGCTTTGTAATCGACACTAAGGTAGTATGTATCGATTTGCTTTTCGTTGGTCTTTTCCAGGATCTGGCGTAGCGTGAATACTTGGTCAGTCGTGGATTTGCCTGGTCTTAAACCACACTGATAACGTCCAATCAGGTTTTCAATAATTGGCTTTAGTCTTTCACATAATTCGCTCGACAAGACCTTATACCCGATGGATGAAAGACTGATATCACGATAGTTGGAACAGACACACGGATCACCCTTTTATAATACACTGAGACTCCAATCGCCGGGCATAGATTCCCCCAGCCATATGCATATAAGTCGATGCATGTGGGCTAACAGTCCTTGGCCACCTGCCTTAAAAAGCGGATTTATTATTCTTAAGCCGGGAGATCGCCGTTGTAATCACACCTTAGTTTGGGAGGGGGGGTGGTGCAATCTGCAATCTACAAAAATATTTTCCCATTCCCAGCAAACCAACGGAGTCTGCACGGTGCTCTGTTAGGACTCCCCACACGGTGCTCTAACGCTCCTACGGAGGCTCCGCAAGGAGTCCCAAAGGAGTATATCCTCCGGAGAAACAACCCTACAAAACAGCTCATAAGTTTATAAATTATTAAAAACATATGGCATCAATGCAATCATCCATATTATCTGCAATGCAATCTGTTTTTCTTTAAAATACATTTGTATATTTGAATGATTGTTTTGTTTTTACAGAATTTTTTAAAATTTCTTCCAGTAAACCAATTCCATGCGGAGCTCTTTCGGACCCTTTATAAGTGCACTCCGCAAATACTACTTTGAGGAGCGCTGTGGGAGTCGTCCCTACATGCTCTTTTTTACGAATACAAAGATAATTTTTTTGTGATATCTTTATTTACAATCTGCCTTACGACAATAAACAAATTATTTAACTAAAGTATAAATTAACATAAGTTAGATTCAAACAATCCAACACAACTACAAGCAAAAAAGATATTTTACTGATTTAAATAAGAGCATAAATTTCTATATGGCAGGTCTAGAATGTGGAATATTTTAAGTCTTGACGATTCGTCACTGTCATCTAAATGTGAAATTGCCAACGGATTAGTACGGTTACTAAGCCTTTGTAAATAATTAGTTCTAATGTCATTGATTTCTTCCTTTACAGTGGGCATTTTCATGTCATGATGAATACATTTGTTAGTTATAGACCAAGGTAGTATTAATCAGTCTTAGAGTTTTTGTTTGGCGTCTTTGGAGTATTTCAATATTCGAATGACTTGCGTCTTCAATATTGCTTTACAATATATAATAGTATCTTATTTTCTAAACTTAACTCCGATTTGTGTCCAAGTAGGCAGTACATCTTTCTAGACTTTAGATTAAGTTGTTATTTTTTCGCTTTTATTTGCTCCTCCCATGTCAAACGTCTGTTGAGATAGATACCAAGATATGTAACGCAGTTTTTGCGGGGATCAATGAACTGCCTGACAATCATCCTTCCTAAGTGTAAATATAACATGAGTATATTCATCTGCGTTAACTTTAATGATCCATTTTTTAGCCATTCCTCGATTTTATTAATAGCTTGTTGTACTGCTGCAGATGCGAAATATGGAGACTCGTGCGATGTTATAACTGCATATTTGGTAAATGTAACATTTTCGTTCCGTATCGGATGTGAAAATTGTATATAATTTCGGAGCCAACAAACCCCTTGTGGCACACCCGCTGAAATGTCTAATATGTTAGAGAAGGAATCATTAATTTATACATAAAAATATCACTGATTACCTTTAAAAACTACTCCATAACTGCGTTCTTGTTTTAATTGAAATGTATGAAAGCTAATGTTTTTCGCTTCTAGATATTTAGTAACTTTCCTGTATGAAACCACAGAATTAATATTTAATTTAACCTGGTTGTAACGCAAAGACCTATAATGCAAGTCTGAAGTCTGTACGATACTGAATAAGTTTATTTTTTATAATTTTTAAATATTTTCCACATCTGGGATAAATACTCGTATAGGTGGCGGTTTTGGTGATTGATGATTTTTTCATCCAGTATTTTGAAAATGTTTTCGGAAGTTGAAGGTCCGTCGATGTACATATTCCTCTTCTAATTCAATTGATAACTAGGTGAACGCAGAAGTCTGCGTTTACTTGAATTTACAATTTGCTAATTTGAATGGGCGCCATCAGCTTCATCACTACCGTCCTGCAATGTTTTTGTTTCAGCAACCAAAGTTGCGATCGTTGCTCTGTTATATATGTTTTTATTTTATATTTTTTTCATTTGTTATTGTTCACAAAGAAGTCATAAACCATTTATGACCATGTTTTTGTTTTTCAATAACACCAAAAACTCAATGAGTTTGTGTCTTCGATTATAACCGCGGTTGTGTTTATGTGCAAATGCGACAGAAAGACGTCTGTTCACGCGACTGCAAAGATATTAAAATTACAATATTACACAGTGCACCACGAAAATATATAACTATATACGGACACCACTACGTGATAAAAGACAAAACAAAAAAAACCCGTGTCTCCCAGTTTTGCCCAAAGTCATGCACTTGTTTTTATGGGCCTCCAAAGATTTGGGGCCTCGGTGTCATTTTTGCAAAAAAGTAATCTTTTTGTCAGACTCATATCTTGCAAACCGTTTAGAACTTTGATTTACTTTCTGAGGGAAAGTTGTAGATCGTGTCATAAAGAACATATACAATCATACATATAAACATGTAAAATCAAACAAACTTCACCTTCAAGGTGAAAATCGAAAAAAACCTTTAAAAAAAATCGATTTTTTTACCTTTTTTCCCATGTTCAGGTCCATTGGTAGCAAACCGTTCAAAATTCAAGGAAACAATCAACTACAAAAATCTCAGTAAACAACTTTCTAGAACATATGAACTTCCTAGGAGTGATTCTTAATACCGTTTAGGTAGCGCTTAGGTTGCCGCAAAAGTGAAAAATTTCCCGAAAATTTTTTAATTTCATTTGTTTTTTCTTTACTTCAACATTGAGATACTATGCTATCTATTACAAAAATAATAAAATAAAAAATATTCGTATTATGTTTATAATGTTGATGGCCCTGGACTTACAAATCGCACTCTTTTAAGTTGTGGTTCCAAAACGTCGTCCGAATGTGACTCTGATTCAGAACTTATGGTGTCCACAAGCACGTTGCTTCCAGACTGCCCTTTATCAAGCTCTTTCGTGCCTTCATAAGGGCACTCCGCAAACACTCCTTTTAGGAGCGCTATGGGAGTCAATACACGCTCCTTTTTTGGAGCGCTGCGAATTTGGTTGGCTGGGTTACGATACGTCCACGAAAGGACAATGGATATGTTCTCACAAGTTTTTGCACTAATTGGTAGCTGCAGTTTTGAGTCGGTTGCGAATGGCTATTTAAGAGGCATTTTGAATATTAATTTAAATTTATTAAACCACCGACTACCACAAAGTATAATTGTATACATGTTTATTAAATCCAAATCATATATTTTGATTTCTACATTTTAATTTTTGTCGTGGCAGTACTATTATTTTGACCGCCGCTGTACATGTATCTGTGTATATAAATCGTGTCTATGCGAATATCTAATCAGTGTTTTCATGACACCAACTGCATGTGAAACAACGTTAGAAACTCGTACATCTACCGTTAACAGTAACTAGTGCCCTACATTCAAAATGTGTTCTTTGAATTACTTAGGTCTTGAAGAACTATGTTCTTGAACTTACAATGCGAGGTATTTTCAAGATACCGCTCGGAACCGGAGTACTACTTTAGGTACCAATCAGTGTGAGTAAAAACTAGAAAGCGCACAGTTTACTGATTGCGAAAATGTCTCCCCAATCCGTACCTGGGATTTAATGAGAAGCTATTTTATTTTTGAATCTCCTCAGGTAGACATGACATGCAGTCTATGTTTGAAATTTGTGTTCACAAAAAAAAAACTGTGTTTAATGCAAAAAGTCACGGATTTATTGATCCGTCCTCATACCTTACAAAAACTTGGATCCACATGAATGAGATTATTATGGGAATGTACCAAGAGAAAGGGTATTTTTTTACTGTTATATATTATCTACAATCTAATCATATGTTAGGCAATACGAACTAACTTCTCGTACAATTAGCAGACGGAACATTCGAAACAATTCGTACACAAAGAATATTGGAACAAAGTGATAACCTTCCGAAATCCGAAACTTTGACCGATTTCAAGTTGAGGGTTTTTGCTACCAAATTTACCAAGAATATCTTTTCTAGTTATTTTTGTATCATTTCCCATAACAAACGGCCATGCATTTTAAATTCTTTTCGAATGAAATTTTCAGTGAAATAAAGGCATTTAAAAAAAAAATAAAAAAAATTGGTTTCTGGTTACATTCCATGCAGGGATTAGGAAAAGATTCGCACAATCACTGAGCTTTCTAGTTTTTCACTCACTGATGGGGACCTACAGTTTTACACCGGTTTCGAATGGAATTTTTAGAAGCATTTTCATGGCTAAACACTCGAGGTGTCGCCGTCACTAAGGAAGGTGAAAGACATGTAAGGTGGTGGGTGTCATGTAAAAAAGCTGCGCTTACCACTATTTCACCACCGACGGCCACGTAGTTTACTGTTCTTTATTTGACATGTATTTTGTGATTTGAAGGCCTTGTTGGTCTTATGACTGTTTGCCTGAGTTTAACTCCAAAAGGCCTGTATTAAGTTAAATATTTCGTGTGAAATTTGATAAACCTGTATACAAACAAGTGCCTGCGAAATACAGAAGAAAAATGTCTGCCAGTGTTTAGTACGGAATGTAGGCAATATGTATTGATAAGCATTTTGATGTTTCTAGGGAAATTGTAACGACAAATCAAATTGTAGGAAGAAATGGTAAATGTTGTCAACTCTCACTTAATTTCTCGGAAAAAAGGTCTCTGTGTAAAAACAAAGTTAAAAATAAAGCGTTCAACACTGATACATTGCTGTCTAAGTTTTCGGAGGAAAAAAAAATGATGTTGCTCAGAGTTTTTTTCGTGCGGACGAAGTTAGTAAAATAAAGTTTCCGATTACATACCATGAAGAGATTGAGGAGAGCTTTCTAATTTTTCACTCACTGATTGGGACCTACAGTTTTACACCGGCTCCGAACGGTATTTTGAGAAGCTTTTTCATGGCTAAGTACTCGATAGTATCGCCATCACTAAGCGAGGTGGCCATTGTCGAAGGAAATGTAAAGTGGACAAAGCAGGGCTCGAACCCAAATTCTCATGCACAAGAGCCGCCCACATTAGCCATTGCAGCAGCGTCGGTCATGAAAAGAACGACGTTAGTGTACCAGCCTTAATAAGGGAACCTTAAGAAGGGAACACAAAATTGTTTCGAATGTTTCGTCTCTAGTTGGACGAGAAGTTTATTCGTATTGCCTAACTAACAATCGATAGGATTGTAGATAATATACAGCAGTAAAAAAGGACCTCGCTCTTGCTACATTCACATGATAATCTCATTGATGTGGATCCAAGTTATTATAAGGTACGGGGGGGGGGGGCATCAATAAGCCCGTGACTTTTTGAATGAAACACAGTTATGTTTGCAAAATTATATTTCAACGCAATCTCCTTTTAGCTCAATACACTTAGTCCAGCGTTTCTCCAATTTTTGTATTCCTTCCAAAAAATATGATTTTCGAGATCCATTAAATTGGCAATTGTTTGATCAATAATTTCATCGTTGGAGTTAAATCTCTTTCCACCGAGCCATTTCTTTAGGTTCGGAAATAGGAAATAGTCACTGGGGGCTAAATCCGGAGAATATGGCGGACAAGGTACCAATTCATAGCCCAATTAAACAACTCCAAACAATCCTTTGAAGTTGTCACACGATTACGTTTATGGTCAATTGAGAGCAAACGCGGCACCCATCTTGCAGAACAGCTTTCTTAACCCCATCTGATCATTTTAAATCGCAACCACACTGCCATGTGAAATGCCTAAGGCATCGAAAATCATACGCACTTTTACTCTTCGATCGGCCAACACCATATCTTGGGTTTTTCGGCATTTTCGGGTGTATTGACCTCAATTGGCCGTCCAGAACGTTCAGCGTCATTTGTACTTGTGCGACTGCAACGAAAGTCACTAAACCACTTTTTTGCCATTGCAATCGATGGTGCAGAGTCGCCATAGTATTTATCAAGCTTTTCCTTGGTTTGATTGACGGTTTTTTTTCGCACAAAATAATATTTAATGAGCACTTGAAATTCACTTTTTTCCATTTAAAAAAAAAAAAACACGAGGTTGTACGTTTTGAACAGGTGTTAAACGCAAAGTAAATGACAGAACTTGCTCAAAATTTTACAGTACTCTATTAACAGGTGGGACTTGATGGGAGCAGTGTTGCATTTCATATAACTGCAAGGAAAGTTCGAAAGGTCACGGAGTTATTGATCCGCCCGTGTATCACTTTCTCACATTTTTTCAATGCACTCTTTTTGGTGGGACCTTGAATACTGGCGATAAATATATAGTAATTTTCCCACAATAAAATGTCAATATAATACCAATTTCAAAATAAGATTTTATTGCTAAATTATAACACAAAATAAACTACACTATAGAGCCGGCCTGTTAATGGCCTCTCCGACTATTTTGATGCCAAGTACCCTTAGTATGATATAGAGTATTCTGTTATCCCATAAAACCGTATATAGTTCTGAACTGTCGTTGCAACATAAAAATACGACCATTATTAAAGCTTTAGTTTTACAGAGTTTTTATTGCTATTTTATTTTTCTATTCAACGCTCCATAATGATTTTCCCAATGTCTGTCAGCTTAACAAATCTCTATGTGGCAACGAGTATACGAGTGTGTAATACATGTCTGTTTACTGTAGATACAACTGCACAGATAAACGATATAAAATTACTATTCAGCGTTTGTAATTTGCAATATACTGTGGCCATACTGGGGAGTCGGCGTTGGCTTTGGCGTTGGCGTCATTGTCGCTGGTGTTGTCGTTGACGCCGCCTTTCTGTTTTACTTTCTCAAGCACGTTTTGTTGTTTTTTTTCGCAAGTTCTTTTGTTTTAATACAACTTTTTCGTCCGTTTTTATAGTTTGCTGCACATGATATTACGAAAATGACTTTAATGATGATGACGATGGTGGCACTGATGACGTCGCTCCCCATGGCGGCGGCTATGACGATTGAAGTTGGTTGTACAATTTGAATAAAATGAGGAGACTTTGTTGTTTTGTGACTCTTAGGAAGAGGAAACTTTTGCAATTAGTTGGTAATTTTCAAAGGAATCTTCACTTTACGAGAGGGTATTCTTCCTGTACACATTCTTGGTTGTTTCGTTTTTTTACTCTTACCTTTTAATTCAGTGTGAGTAATCACAATACTCAGGGAAGTGTAAAATTTATGACAGGAAACCCATACAAAGGCATTTTGATTAAAGGACTGTGCACTGTACTTATGTTAAGATATGTGACATATTGTGTGCTATTATGTGTGTGTTAAGGTACAAATTCAATATTAAGTAGATTTCCGACTTGTCTAAGATCAGTTATAAAGTAGTTAAGACCTCGTTAATCTACACCTACACACAGGGAAAAGATTAGTTGGAAATCTATTCAGGTATTGGAAATTCCACGATAAAGTCTATATTTTGATCAGAATTCGTAATTGTCAAACATCACAATTATTTGTCGATGTTATTGATAAATTAAAAATAGGTCTTACAAAAGAGAAGTTGCTACTACAGACATTAAGTTGTATTACCCAATTTGAGTATTTCAACAACCTCATTCATCTAAAATGGAAGATACAACTAATAAAAAGTACAATATTAGAATTCGTGTTCGAATATTAGTTACTGTAATCATAATTCAGATTCTGTTACAAAAACACATGTTACAAAGTTCTGTATTCGATTTTTCACAAGAGGTTTTGTTGGTAAAGATAAACTACATATATTTCAATGTTACACGAGGACTTTACAGAAAAGTTTTTATTTTAAACAGAAAGTGATAAACAAAGTTGTGAAAAAACAATAAAGTGTAAAATTTTAGATATCAGCCAGCGAAGAATGCATATTACCATAAATTGAGGTGAAGTGAGACCTTTAAACATAATCGTTGAATATGACGCCACTATTGACGCCTTCACAAACACATGCAAACAATTGTGGACACTTGGCTGGAGGAACTATTATTCTGGATGACAAAAAATTTACTTAAACATACATATGATAGCCAGCGTAACACATCCCCATTTTTGGTCGAAAATATGAAAAATTTAGAAAAACTGTCTGTATCTGGAAAACGAAGCGTCCAGTCGAAAAAACAAAAATTTTTTAACGGGTTCTTAAGGGTTTCTCACAAAGTGCACCAATTCGCACGAACATTTTTTTTTTTTCAAAAAATCGCCAAATTAAGAAAATCGCTAAATTAAAAAATGGCTATATCTCGGAAACGGTGCGCCCAATCGGAAAAATAATAATATTTTTATCTATAGCTAGCTATAGATGTTTTCAATAAGGCATCACTTTCAAAAAATCGCTAAAACTAAAATTTATGGAATCAAAAATCGCTAAAACGCCCCTATGCCAATATCTCGGAAATATCTCCTATCCTATCGAAAACAAAACTATTTTTTATGAGTTTCTAAGGATTTTTCATTAAGTGGTCCATCGTATGGAAGATATTTTGCTCAAAAAATCATCAAAATATGAAAAACGCTGAAATAAAAAATGGCTATAACATATGTGAGTTTTAGCGATTTTTTATTTGAAAAACGTTGGTTTAACGGACTTTAAGTGATGCCGTATGAGAGGCATCCACAGGTTAAAGCCACCTATGGAGGTAAAAAAATGTATTCCTTTTCGGTTGGATGCACCGTTTGCGAGTTATAGCTATTTTATATTTTAGCGATTTACTTATTTTGGCGATTTTTAGAAAACAAAGTCCATACGAAATGGACCACTTTGTGGACAACCCTTAGAAAGCCCAAAAAATTTGCTATATGTCGATTGAACGCTCCGTTTGCGAAATATATACGTAATGGCGGTTTAGCGATTCTTTATCCGAAAAAAATTTAGTTTTAGCGAATTATTTAAAAAAAAGTAATGCCGTGGTAACGACATCCATTGGTTACGCATTGGAAACGCAGCGTCCAATCGAAAACAAAACTATTTTTTCACGAGTTTCTAAGGATTTTTCATAACGTGGTCCATCGTATGGAAGATATTTTTTAGATATTTTTTTGATATTTTTTTTTTTTTTGAAAAATGTTTGTTTAACGGATTTGGAGTGATGCCGTATGCGATGCATCCGTTGGTTAAAGCCTCCGTTGGAGGTAACAAATTTATTATTTTTATAGCCATTTTTTGTGTTAGCGATTTTCTTATTTTGCCGACTTTTAAAAAAAAATATTTCATCCGAATGGGAACACATTTTATGAGAAACCCTTAGAAACCCGTAAAAATTTGTTATTTTTTCGATTGGACGAAATTTTTTCATATTTTCGTTCAAAAATGGGAACGAAATACGAACCCTGGCTATAAATAATAATAATTTTGTTTATATTTAAGTATAAAATACACAATTTTAATAAAAAATAATTTTTTTACTTTTTTTCTATAAAATTCATAATGGGTTAAAGCATCACTAAATGGTTGTGACAGCCATTAAATTCAAGTACACAATTAGTTGAGCATACCAATATGTTATTTAGTACACCCGAATTAGTTTTTACATTTTTCGTTCATCCAACTAATAGAATATTCACCACTACAGGATAATTTGATTGCTGGAACTAAAACTCGATTGACAGATCACATTTATTTATTGTTGCTGTAGTTTGAACTAAATATTTCAGTTCTTGCAACCAAAAATGAATTACATATCAATTGATATGCCCAACATTTGGTGATAGGGAACACAGTTATTGGTAATCACAACTGAATAATGTAATAGGCCAAGGAACCGCCAAATTTTAGTTGGCTGTAAACATAGTTGTCACAACGAATCTTTTCTCTGTGTGTATTATAATCCATCTACATCGCCGTTTATAGCGGCCAGGTTAGCGATAACCTTGTTCTCTTATCTTTGAGATTAAATTGATAATTCAGTTGGGAACTCCGTGCTTAGACAAACTCCGTGCCGAGACAAAATTATCGAAGACGGCGGCACAATAGAAAAATTAAGTTGACGGCTATTGGGTTTGCCAGTTTTGTACAAATTTGGGATGTTTTTGAAATAACTGAACCTTTAAAATTGGGTCACTGAGTCAACTCGGGCCAGTGGATAAAGTCGGCTCACAGTACAAACCAATAAGAGCCATTTATATTGTCGGCGGCGTGAGCTTCGAAAACGTTTTTGTGGCGGCGACGCGTCGGAAAATTTTCGACCGGCTTCCATCTGTCAAACAGTTGATTTTATGTGTAATTTTTATTATGGTTGCATTTTCTTCGTAACTAACAGTGTTGCATCGAAATGTACACCTGTTAAAATTCAGATTTTACAGATTAAAATTGTACGAGTAATCTTCTAGGTTAGCGTGGGTTAACGGAGTTCACCTTCGAAATGCGCTAATCTTGGTCGGTGTAAATTCCTTATTATTCGGTAAATCGAAGTGTAGTGTGATAAAAATTATACTTTGATAAAATCAATTTGCTGAGAACTCTAAAATATCCGCGAATTGTGCAGTACTTCTTTAGGAATCACTTTTTCACCTCTTCGAAAGTAGCGCATATTTCTTACTTCTTGTTTTTGTATCACATTTTTAACAACGACCAAAAATGCTTATAAAAACATTTTGTTAACAAACTTAACTACATGGAAAGGAAATCATCTGTACCTCATAATGCTAGTGGTCCGTGGATTTAACACTTACGAGGGTTAATTGTTATATTACAATAAAAACATTTAAATTTGTACAATGTTTTGTATTAATAAATACAAATAAAATCCATTAAACGAATATTGATAAGATTGTATAAGTGCTAGCGCTACATGACGACACGAGTTAATCTCCCCTTGAAATAGTTGAGTCTGTTCGGAGTGAAGTTGTTTCAGAAACTAATAGGCATCCTCTTGATGGTGCTGGACACGTCCAGAGAAGCTTTTTAGTGACCTCATCTTCCTTCTTGTCGCTAAACCTACTAAACACAGAAAAAACGGCTCATGTAATATTACGCAGGAATCATATAAAGGGTGTCTCAGTGAGGTTGCACTTTTTAAATTTAGTGTCATTTTGTGTGCAAGTGGCAACTCTGAAATTTGACAGCTGCCATATATGGTTATACCGATTAGTAAAAATGGGGCTCTTTACGAAAGAACAAGGCGTTATAATTGTGAAAACTTAATACAAACACTTGGAAAGTTATGCTGAAACCGCTCGCAAACTTCGAAGAATTCCAAGTGTCTTCAACAAATTTGAAGGAACAGGGTCGGTTATGACCCCTGTCCGTCAATATACCGGTCGGTCTCTTTAAAACATTGCTGCTGTAAACAAGAGTGTCGCCGAAAATCCGAAAACATCTATTCGACATCGTTCTGAACAACTTCAAATTTCACGCAACGCTACGCAGCGAATTTTGACAAAAGACCTCAACTTTGTAATATTCAGCATACTCAGGAGTTCAAACAAGCAGACCATGGGAAGCGCCTGAAATTCGTGCAATGGGTAATGGAGCAAAGTGAAGTCACAGATAATTTAAAAAAAAACAATCTTCTCCCTTGAAGTGCATTTCCATCTGAATGGCTTAGTGAATACACAAAATTGTCAAATTTGAGGCTCAGAAAATCCTCATGTAATCCATGAGAAACAAATGCACCCACAATGAGTAACTGCCTGGTGCGGATTTTGGTCAGGCGGCGTGATTGGGCCTTACTTTTTTTAAGACGAGGCCCAAATTGCTGTGACGGTGAACGGCATTCGTTACAGGAACATGACAGCAGAGTTCTTGTAGCCTCAACTAGACACCATGGATCTGGACGACATGTGGTTTCAGAAAGACGTCGCCACGTGCCACACCGCGCATGAAACAATTGATTTATTGCAGCAACGATTTTCAGAACAAATTATCTCCAGTAATGCTGATGTCAACTGGCCACCAAGATCATGCGATTTACTGCCGCGCGATTTCTTTATTGGGGTTTTTTGAAATCTCGGGTTTATGCGAATAAACCAGAAACAACTACCGAGCTCAAATCCAAGATCCAACGCGTCGTCGGTCAGATACACCCACATCTTTGTGAAAAGGTCATGGAAAATTTCATGAAAAGAGTAATGGTCTATCATCAGAGCCGTGAGTTCCATTTGACGGCTATTTTATTCCATACTTAACCGGAACATGATTTCTTTACAATCCCATAAAAAAATCACAACTATTTCACAAAACACGTCCATCCTCTTGGAACCACATATTCTCAGTCCCAATTTATCCAATGAATGAATCAGAAAGTCAGTGAGCATGCCTCTGTAGCTCTCGCAGTCCATAGCAGCCATTTGGCCCAAGTCGTTTTCTAAAAAATAAGGTTCGCTGATGCCTCCAGAGTAAACCACATATCATGCAGTAACGTTAAGCGGGTAGAATGACTCTTCGTGGTTTATACGCAGGGTTTCGGTTCCCCAGAAGAGATAATTTAGCGTGCTCGCATCCACTGGGCTGGAAATGGGACCCGATGCTCATGACGATTTTCGATGAAAAGTTTGTATTCCTCGTGGTCGAGAACAAAGACGGCTCGAGCATATATTACACGTGTCTGACGGTCTGCCAACTTACAACTTACAACTTTCTGTCCTAATTTTATAAGGGAATTTCTGTAAGTCTTTCACCAAAATGTTCGGTAACGACCGCCTATTTATGCCCAATTGCGTGGCACATCATCTAGTGAATAAACCGGGGTCCTCTGTGCCATCTTGAGCCACATCTGCAATATTCTCATTATAATGACTGCACCAGGGCAGACCAGATCTCTCAGCATCTCGTATTACCAAATCCGACCGAGAAATCTGCGCCAAAATTCAGCCTTCGCCAACACAACCGACGAAATTTTCCTTAAAAATATTAAATAAATATTCAGCGTACTTAAGCGGTATAGCGATCTCTGACGTGTATAGCGATCATTGACGTGCATTTTGTATCTATTCACCTTGTAGTTCCTGAACTACCTAACTCTAGTACCGATGTCGTGATTAGATCACGACACACGATCACGCACGCTTACGAGGTCAAAAAAAATCTCACACGCAACAATTTTTCAACCCTACACGGTCACGCACACTCACGAGGCAAGAAAAAGTAGTAACCCATGACCACTCCAACTTAAAGAATTTTGGAGATGAAAATCTAAACATGGGTACATTTTGATTACAATATTTTCATACTAAAAAGCGTGAATTCGTGAGTGTGAGTAAATTTCATGAGCGTTACTACCAAAAATTTCAATTGCGTGATTTAAATTTTGAATCTTGAAATTTTGAATTTTCTGAGCAACATTTTCGTGGAACATTTGAATGCCCAAAACTCCCGTTTCAAGGTACTTTTTTGACATTTCTCGAAATAAGTATGGAATGAACACAATTTTATTATTCACAACCTTAATCGCCAGATTTCAGGTTGATCATCACTACAATTAATAGGTAATCTACGACGAGAACGGCAACTCTATTAGCCTAGAATATACGTCACCCATACCTTGAAACCTGGTATGGGTCGTCGGTGGCGGATAGACCATTTGACAGAAGCTATGATTCACATTCGTATCAATACTAGTATTTATCGGTATATTTTCCGATTTCGATAAAATGTAAGCTTGGTACAAACCTTGTATGAGCTGATTCCAGATTCCCCACCATGTTCGCAAGAACATTAAAAACTAATGGCCTTATTCATAAAAACTTTTGAGAGGTGTGAGAGACGATTTATAATACAAAAACGTCTCTCAAATCTCTCACAACTTTTTATGACTAAGGCGGGTTGCTGTAAGGTAAATTGACAATTTTGAAAAATTTAATAAATTCTACTTTTGGGGATGATTTTTTAATATAATTTTATATAATTTTACTTTTGTTGGCTTTTACTTTTATTGGATGTTTAAAGGTTGTAGGTTCATACAGTCTACTAAACCTGTAAACAAAAGTTCCAAATGTGTACACAAAAATACAAAAAATTTACACAAAAGTACCAAAAGCGTAAAGAAAAATACAAAAAATATATAAACTGCAAAAGACAAACAAACAAACACACATAAACCCATCCATAAGTACACTAATACACTCCACTTACCCTACACTCATATCAACCACCCACTGTACAAGACGAACGGCAAAAACTTATAATATTCGAAAGCTTAAAGTATCTTGCTAAATAAGCTTGCGGTCACAAATTGCGTGCAGATATGATATTTAGGAAATAGTGCTAGCTCAGTATTAGCCAAGTTTACACTCAAGTTATTGGTCTGAAAGCTCTGAGTTGCGTCATTTATTGCAACACTAATATAAATTAGGCTTAGGAGTTACCTTTACTGCACCGACTTGAATCTCCAAATCAAAATGCGTTTGACTAATTTAATGAATCCAAAAAATTTATAAAAATCATTAAAATAAGAGAAATTATAGTTCCACGTCCGATTGAAAATGGACGTTTATTATTTCTAGATATAAATTTCGCAAATAAATAATAAACAAATTGATTTTAAACAAGTTTTTAAAGTTTTTCATTCAAATAAAATCAAAAATCGCCCTAAATCTACTACAAATTTAAAATCGAAATATCTCGTGATTTCGAGCTAACTTTTCAAAACGGGGTACACCACTGGATTCTATGACCCAAAATTAGGTCGACGTATCTCGGCGTTTTGGTGTGTCATTTTCACCTATTTACAGTGATATTATTAATTTTAACAAAATAATTAATAAGTGATGATTTATCCGAAATATCGAAGAATATAATTAATTAAAAACACGACCAAATGCTCGATCAATTTAATTTTTGAACAAAATAATTAATACAAAAAATTAATAGATTTAGAACGGCCCTTTTTAGATTTATTTGCAATGAATGCATTATTTGATGTTTTTCAAAGAATGAGAATCTGATGCTCTTTTTCTTCTCCTTTCTTTGTTGTCTATCACGTTTTTGATTTCAGAAGGTTTCAGCTATGCGTTGGTTATCCCTATTCGTTGGTACATAATCAAGATATTTATATACAAATCAAGTTCATGCAAGAAAAGCGTGGATTAATTACTTGTTTTTTTTGATGTGTAAACATCTGTACGCTTTGGTAAAAATCTTTTTCACAATACAATCACAAATTTAGAGTAAGATGTGCGATGTAATCGTTGACCAATGGTAAAGCGTTATTAAATCGGTATGAGCTATTTATGAGTGATTAGTGTACTCACACGCTGCATACAATATACTCAACACCATCTAGTGTGCAATAGTAGCGACTAATTTTCACTAATTGTCGTACATTATGTTATCGTAGGCAAATGAAAACAAATAAATAAAATGAATACAAAAACATTTAATTTTAATAACTTTTAAAAAGATTTTTTGCACTTTTAATAAAAAATTTACTAAAACAAAGCAAAATAAGGAAAACTAAAAACTAAACTTGTCAAATATAAGGAAAACTAAAAACTAAAAGTTTTCTTCATCTTTGAGATTGTCATTCATACTTAACAGCTGCATATAAGCACCATCTAGTGTGCAATATTAGCTACTAATTTTCGAAAACCATTGCTGTAAAATAACATTACATTTCAGTAAACAGCCGATTAATAACTTGTCAACCGCAACAAATACAAAATAATAAAATATTTTACAAAACACCAAAAAAATTATAACTCAGAACATAAAACAACACAAAGTGTATCAAAGCTGAATGGCGGTAATATTAATTCTAATAAAATTTCTATTAGATTCCAATATAAATTAAGATTATAACATATCTTCATTACGTACTGTTGCCTTGCACTGAAACTGGTGCACGACAATTGGGTAACAATCTCCATCTCATGCCAATTATTATGGGTGGAGATTTTAATACAAATTGTGCAAACCCACAGTCGCAAGCTTTATCAAAATTTTTATTTGACGTTTTCCACTTGCATAAGAGCAATTCTCCACAAACCCCCACAACTAACAATTCCACTACTATAGATGCAGTTTTCCATAGATTTTTAAATACAATCGAGTCAAAAATTTATATATCTTATTTTAGTTACCATAAGCCAATATTAACTATTTGTACAAACAAACAAACAAACAAAAACCAGCAAATTCCTATGTATTTACAATATTAAAAGTTTTGATACTTTTAATTGATTAATTAAAAAAATATACTAAAAGCATAAGTACTTCCAACTTCATTACTAGATGTTTACACATCTCCTCTGTGAACGGACTCACATTAATTTTTTTTTATTACACTTATTTCATATATTGGTAACACACACACATATATACGAAACACATACACAAAAACCAAAGTAACATCTCGAACCATTTAACCGTCCGAGCCTTCGTTTATTGTTTCTTCACTGAACAAACGCTTTTGATATCCTCTGTCCGATGAAGCATTGAAGCTAAAACGCAATACATAAGGCAGAATAAGAAACACTTGATATGCAATTTACACGAACATTCAGAAATATTTATTCTCACTGACTCACTGACTGAGAGAATAATGCAAAAATACAGATATACACTTCCAAGATAGAGTCTCTCGTTGTCCCTCTTTTATTCTCTTGCTCTCTCGAGAGCATAGACAGTGCAACAAACACAGCTGTATTTGTATCGCAAACATTTATATATGTGGGTCACAAACACGTATATTATACCATATTAATCATTGTGTCTCAATCATGTAATATTGAATAGCAAACACAATGTCTTTCGACAAACAACAAAAAAAGACAGATGGTTCACTTAAAGTTATCAAATTATAATAATAATTATTTCATTCATCTACTAATTCGTCAGTAGTTCACAAAAAACAACTGTTCTACTATCTCATACAATGTACCACACAATTGTGTCCCCAATCGAGATGTTTGGTTTTATAAAGAAAACTGTGTTTGAAGCAAACTAAGCTTTATGGACAGGAAATACGATTATATGTAATTGCATTATTTTCAAACTTTAGCATTTTTCTTTTAAAAACCACAGCTAGGACACTCCCCCCCCCCCCCCCCGAGAATTTTTCACTTTCCAAATCATTAATATTGACATGTTTGAAAAGTACTATTAATTTAACGAGAAAGTTTTAAGACATTTTAAAACCGCAAATGTATACATATAGAGTACTACATACATCCATATACAAAATAAATATTAGACTGACTCATCATGAAAATCATGAGGTCTTTTAGGTCAATATATTTCATAGACCCATAGGACACATAGTAGATTCCGTATTGGAATTTATATACAACAAAAA
Source organism: Phaonia tiefii (assembly GCA_963931995.1). NCBI lineage: Eukaryota > Metazoa > Arthropoda > Insecta > Diptera > Muscidae > Phaonia > Phaonia tiefii. The sequence continues at coordinate 93,232,119 of OZ008367.1, forward strand.
AGTTATAGTCTTATTGAAAGAAAGATAATAGTTATATCACAAGGCGCTCAAAGATTTAATACGGTAACTGAATAAAATGTTGTAATCATATGTGATCTGGAGAAAGTATGGAATACAAATACGGGCTAAAAACCAGACTCCCAGTTCTAACTTGAAGTTTCAGTGGTTTTGGGTTACATGATTCTCATTTTGTTGCAAATGTATTTTGGTATCCTTTGGTATAATGTATTATAAATGATCATTTACACTAATTTTTGGTGAGTCGGGATATCATGTATATTTATATACAGATATACATAAGTATTTAGTCCCACCCTATGACATATTAAACTGGCAAGTGTCATCTAATTTACTCTAATAAACCAAAGGACTTTCCCTCCCACACACACAGCCACACACACCCGCACGTATCCTCTTGTACAAATTAACAAACAATACAGAAACCTTTTGAGATATCACTGTGGGACTTGAGAAGATCCAAAACGACATTGTTTATGACATTACTTGTCGTCTAAAGTGGCAATTTGTGGCCACAGCTTTAGTGTTCCTTGTGAAATGTGTATCCCACACATTAAATGGCAATCCACTGACATCGACAATGACAATAGTAACCGCAGCAAAAGATAAAAACATTGGAAACTTTGAAATGTTAAGAAATTAGATGAACAACAAAGTTTATTGATTGATACGTAGCAGAGTAGCTCGTTTTATTTAATTTTTGGAACGAAGTTTCTTTTCGCACGTTGCGGGATGGGAGCTAAATGAAAACAAATTAAACAACTTTTTGATGTTTTAACATCTACAGGAGTGGGTACGGCCTAAATTCACAAAGCGAATACATCCAAACACAGTTTGTGCGACTGCGATCGCACAGATCCCAGCTAGCATTTTCAATCGTGCACGACTCTTTCACGATCGGAGCCGACGATTAAAGTAATCGTGCGCGATGTCGTATTCCAATCGCGCACGTTCAGAGCAACTGAAGTAACTGTGTCAAGACGGCGACTCTTACTTTCCAATCGTCGACGATGAGCAAAATCTTTTTCTTTTTCTGCTGAGCAGATATTGGAAAACCCGTTAGAATTTCAGAGAGACATAATTAAATGCTCCTTGCAAAACACGAGTTCGTAGAAGTATGCGGGAAGAAGTAAGACATCAATAAGAAAACTACATGTAAGACTGTGACACAAAGTAAACACAAAAACAAATCGTGAGCACAAAGTCTTAAAAGCAGAGAAAATATAATTCTGCTCCGACAATCGTGGTGACGATTGGAAATCCAGTCGCGAAACAATCGTGATCGTGAAACAAACATTCAAATGCTAGCTGGGATTGTCAGAAAACACACACTGATGTAGCGGCAGCGAATAGTTGTATTGTGTGGGTGCGAAGCACTCTCAGAGCAAAGAGAATAATGACGTAGTTTTACGTCAGTGATGGCCACACTAACACTAAGAAAGTACAGTGCGCGTGCAATAATAGCCCTGCAGTTTCACAAGTAGTGGCTGGCAACATTTCATCGACTACATCGCCATTGATTTTTCATTGACTACATCGCCGATTACATTGGTACTCAGTGGTAATCTGTAAGGTAGTGTCTCCAGAGATTTTCTATTGTTTTTCTTAACCTGTCGACGAAATGTTACCGATAAATGCGTCGACGAAATGTTACCGATAAATGCGTCGACGAAATGTTACCGATGAAGTAATCGACGAACAGTAAGGCATTACCAAAGCGGACATCGCCTTGTTAAATTCGCTGCTCAAAAGCATTGCTGGTAGTTTAGCGAGTAGTCGACGAAAGGTTTGTGGTAGTCGATGAACTCATCAGCGTAGAGTCGATTACCAATACTGCAGGGAGGCAACTGCGCCGCACAGCAACTGAGTTCATTTGAGTAAACACGTTGTTTTGTTGTTGCTACAATCAAATGAGCATGAACGTGTGGGAGCAGAGCATCAGCAGCATTTTTCGTTTCCTACCACATGTTGTATGTTTTTCAATTTTTGGCCATCTCTGTTTTACGTATATAAAAATGAGATAGCAAGAGAGGAACGAAAATTTTGTGAACTTGTGTAGCGTATGTACGAATATAACAATGTATGTATGTATGTTCATGTGTCGTTTGCTTTGCATTCTCTTTGTTTTTTGTGGGAATAAAACAAAAAGTATTAAGCAAGAAAATAATGGCACATGTGATTGCAGTAGTCTTTAAATAAATTTTAAGTGTTAATATTATTTAAATGTAACGTGATTGAATGTGATTGAACGCTGTTTTTTATTTTCCAATGTAACGTTTAATACGTGTTCATAAAAATCGAACATATACCGTGTAACAAAAAGGTGTTAAAACATCGCCCGTGAGTTCGAACACTCATTGGATTTTTTTAAACACTATTATGCTACAACCCAGTATTATCAACTATATTGGGTACTTTTGTGCTTTGGTTTGTGTCTAGACTAACATATGTTGGAAAATTTTTTGTTTAATGGGAAGTTTTCTAGCTGCAGCCTATAAACAATATTTGGTATACATATAGGTATTGTACTTTTGAACCGAATAAAAAGCTAATTTAGAAAAGCCAAAGTGAAAGTACCTTTTTTTAAAATAGTAAATTGTCTAAAAGCAAATTGCCTTTTATTATAAGACTACTTTTAGTTAAAGAGTGTATTTTTTGTGAAGCAAAATAACTTTTCTTGAGATAAGTACCTACTCTTAAAAATGTACCTATTCTTTGAAAAATCACCAATTCTAAACAAGTCCCATTTTTCACAAAAAAAACCTTTTCTTCAAAAAAATACCTTCTCTTAAAAAAATACATTTTCTTACAAAAATTCCTTTTCTTAAAAGTACCTTTTCTTAAAAATAAAATAATACCTTTTCTTTTATTTTCTTGAGATAAGTAGTCTTTCTGAAACCTTTTCCTAAAAAGAGTGCCACTTCCTTGAAAAGTACCTGTTCTTAAAAAAAGTACTTCTTGGTAAAAACAATTCCTACTCTTATGGCTTTTTCTTACAGAAAGTACTTCTTCTTAAAAATAGTACCTCTTCTTAAAAAAAACATCAGCTTTTAATAAAATAAGTACCTAAGTTTAAAAAAAAATTTTTCTTACAAGAAGGAACTAAAAATATATTAAAAAAAAAACATTCTATAAAAAAAAATTCTTAAATCCAGTTCAACGTTTTAGAAAAAGTACATTTTCTTAAAGATCCATTTAAATTATGGTATTTTTCAACGTGCGCCTAGGCGTGTTGGAACAAACTAGTACATAATATATAGCGAAAGGAACTTCGTTCCAACCGGGTATCCCCTGACACCTCATGTAATTTTTATTATACTCCAACCTTTAGATTGCATTTTAGGCTCATTTAAAATCTGCACAAGAATTTCAGTCGGGTGAACCCACTTAAACATACCTCAATCCAAGTCAATTTTAGGGTAATGTAAAATGTAAAGACATCGTCTAAATATGTAAATCAAAATGTATTGGTGTCGGTTCGTAATGGACTACGAGGCGGATCAATAAGTTCGTAACTTTTTGAACTTCCCTCGTAGTTATATGAAATACAACACTGCTCCCATCAAGTATCACCTGTTAATAAACTTCTATCAAATTGTGAGCAAGTTCCGTCACTTACTTTGCGTTTAACAGCTGTTCAAAACATACAACCTCGTGCATTTTTTTAAAAATGAAAAAAGTGCATTTCGAGTGCATTTTTTTTGGGAAAAAAAACTGTTAATCAAACCAAGGAAATGCTTGATAAATACTATGGGGCCTCTGAGCCATCGATTTCAGTGGTAAAAAAGTGGTTTACTGACTTTTTTTGTGGTCGCACAAGTACAAATGACGCTGAACGTCCTGGACGGCCAATTGAGGTCAATACACCCGAAAATGCCGAAAAACCCAAGATATGGTGTTGGCCGATCAAAAAGTGAAGTGCGTAAGATTTTCGATACCTTAGGCATTTCATATGGCAGTGTGGTTGCGATTTTAAATGATCAGATGGGGTTAAGAATGCTGTTCGCAAGATGGGTGCCGCGTTTGCTCTCAATTGTCCATAATCGTGTGACAACTTCAAAGGGTTGTTTGGAGTTGTTTAATTGGGCTACGAATTGGTGCTTCACCACCCCCCATATTCTCCAGATTTAGCCCACAGTGAGTATTTCCTATTTCCAAACCTAAAGAAATGGCTCGGTGGAAGGAGATTTAGCTCCAACGATAAAATTATTGATCAAACAATTGCCTATTTTATAGACATCGAAATTCCTATTTTTTGGAAGGGATACAAAAATTGGAGAACCGTTGGACTAAGTGTATTGAGCTAAAAGGAGATTATGTTGAGGAATAAATTTTGCAAAAAAAACCGTGCTTAATTCAAAAAGTCACGGATTTATTTATGCGCCCTCTAACTCGGCTAAATATCATCCGGTTGGGAATTTTGTAAATTTTTGTTGTTGGGCGAAGGTGGCGTTTCAAGTCTTTTTAGAGCTAGAAGGCTGAAAATTGGCAAACGTGTAGTACTCACGATGAGGAATGTCAATTGAAAACCGTATTTAATATTTCCGTTTTGTGGGCGGAATGGACGGGGTAAAAGTGTTTTTTAGCAATAAATTGTGGGATATCCCCACTTCCGAGGTAGCCTAACCAGGAATTTGTCAACAGATCTAACGGTAAATATATTTCACTGAATCTTAAGTGAATTTGCGAAGAAAGCGGGGTTCAATTGTTGCAGAATATGCTGATATACATTGTATGTACGTTCGACGGATGGCTTGGGATCAGTATATAAGTATACATAACATGCGAATAATGCTAAATGGTTGTTTTATGCGATTGTTATTGCATACAATCAAATGTCATAAATCTTTCATTGTCTTGAAACCCGTCGGTGGAATAGTATGTGAAACCTATTCGAAAGCATTTTTAAAACTGGGCCTATTCAAAATGATCAGAATTGAAAAACTGATCAGCATTAAAATACAATCTAAGGTTGGAGTAAGATTTCCGTAACAGTGTGAGATGCTTTGGAGGAGCAATGGTACTACCGATCGGCGATTTCCGTTAAATATTACTGGTCATTCCGCGATCAACTCTGGAACATTAACTAAACGTTGGCCTGAAAATATCGTATTTCTGGCTATACGTACAGATGCAGTAGTTGACGACGAACATTCGCGTTGCGTTGCACAATTCGCAGTCTGATTCCGCTCCCTCTGAATTTATGTGAATTCACAGCATCCAAGGAGTAACTGATCATCAAATATGAGAATATATATAGAATAAGAACGTTAAGGCTAAAGTTTTAAATGTTAGTCCTTAAACGAACCACAGATTGTCATTCTTGAGAATGAGCTTGGTCGATAACTTTTTATCTGACTGAGAAATTTGCAAAAATATTACCAAACAATTTTGTGAACATGATGGTGATGCGTAAAACTTCGATTACATTCTTACATGGTATCAAGAAGATGGATAAAACGACAATGAACATAAAAGATTCGGCAAAATTTTACCACCTTGGGGACATGCGGTGGAAGAAAGCCAAAAATGGCATCTCTTTTGAATTGTTCACAGAATTGTTTGGGAACAAGTGGCCCAAAAAACCAAAAAACGGGCCCCTGAACTTACAGGTAAGTGCTGGTACTCATCAAATCAAAGGAAATTTTCTCACGATTTCATTGGTGGTATAGGTTCCTCTCTACCTTGCTCGTACCATGTGCTAGACTTATTTGAAAATCGATAAATTTATATTCCATCTAGTCGCCCAGGGGGGTTCAAATTCAATTTGGCGCAATTTGTTGGCGACTCACAGCCATCGGATATGAAAAGTAATGGCACCAATGAAATCGTAAGACGATTTCCCATCATTTGAGTACCAGCACTTACCTGTAAATACAGGGGCCCGTTTTTTCGATTTTTTGGGCCTTAGGGGGCAATTTCCCCCTTTTGGGCTACTTGGTCTCGACTCAGGAGCTCAAGTCAAACAAAACTGTATATTTAGATTTTTTTTAACGCATGTCCCCAAGGTCGTAAAATTCAGCCAAAGATTCATGCTCATGAATGAGAAGTCTGGGGTTTGCTTTATAACTACTACACGACCTAGGATACCACTATACGAGTGATTCAGGAAGTTCCGGACAAATTTCTCCAGCGTATTCCTTGGCTCATTTCATAAAGAAAAGTCCACTAGGACCGTGTCCGAAATTGCAAAAGTGCGAAATGGCAGCGGGTTCAAAATTTTCGGATTGGTGGTCGGAGGGTAGTAGGGCTGGGCTTCGTTTAGGTCATTTTTGAAAGGTAAGAGGTATGGCCATCTTTCAACAGAAAAAAAAAAAAACATAAGTTAGCTGCCATCTGGCTGAGCAAATTGAGGATATGTGAATTTTTTTTCCATTTTTTTTCCGAAAAGTCTGTATCTCGGCGGTTTGACTTTTTTCTACTTTTTTTTATTGATTCTCAAAGGCCTCTTAAAGACATTTCCAACAAGCCCAAAAACAAAAAAGCCGACCACTGGCTCAGAAGTTAGCAACTTTACCCTACTACCCTCCGACCGCTAATCCGAAAATTTTGAACCCGCTACCATACCCTTGCATTTTTGGACATGGTCCTAGTGGACTTTTCTTCATGAAATGAGCCAAGGAATACGCTGGAGAAATTTGTCCGGAACTTTCTGAATTACCCTGTATAAGGCCCAACATTTTGGAGAAATCAGAAGACATAAATATGGCATGAGTAATGTCCTCTCATGTACTAAATACACAATTACACCCCCGATGTCTCTCTCAGAGATACGGAATTTTGCAACAATCTTTAAAACTCACAATCTCAAACTCCACAAATACTCCACACATATTTAAATGATTTAATATGTATAAGAGGGGAGGGAAGAGACAGTTGAAACAGACACAGCCAGAAGATTATTCATGATAAAAACGCATATTGTGTAATCATTCCAGAAACATGAGTATTCTCTAATTTGTACTAATTAAATGCAAATACCCATAAGTAAGTACCATAAGATTTTCCGAAATATATCTAGAATGTGGACAACCCAAAGAATGACTTATGTTATAGAGGGGCTCAATATGTACATGTTGCTGTTTTACAAATTTCATCGCATTATCTTGGAACCTATTGGAAATACAACAAAACTAATGAGGATTTCCATCTGACTATACCAGACTTAACGTTAACTGTTCCGAACCATGCCAACTCGAAAACTAAAGTCAATATAGGAAAACAGTTTCCGGCTTAAAGATCACCGTACCTGATATATTACGGCAATCTCATAACGCTGAAAAAAAATATTTGGCGGACTCTCGTTCCATGCTAATCAATGTCACTGACAGTACTGTCACTAATAACGCCAAACAATTGAGCTTCTCGTGGGAGTATTGTATCCCCTAATCTGCTTCATTAGGCTGTTTCTCTAATTTTTAGAAACTTTATTAGCACAAATTCGGGCGGAAAAAATCTACTACAATTGCGACCGCGGCAAATTTCCTGAACTTTGACTCCTAAACTAGAACTCCTACTCTATCCCCTGACCATTATGTTCTGTCCGCACATTGTTCTAAGTGATCATTGCACTTACAAACAATCACACCCACTTACAAAAACAGGCACTCTGGCGAGGGTGTATAATACATTTAGCAGCCTCAAACTGGTTCAAGGCGGCGACAGCGATCGTGTAAAATCAGTTCTACGTTAGAATTCTCATTAGTGTCGCTGCTCCCAGAGTATATAGTGATGAATATGGGTAGCCACATGATCAGTCGCTTGCAAGCATTCAGTGCGATAATTCGTTCTATTACAACGATGTTGGGACTATATTTCAAGATAGAACAGACATTGTGTATAGCAACTTCCGCTGACTCATCACAAACAGCAGCTTCGCCTGAAGCGGCATGTACTGGCTATTCCGATATAGCGGTTTTGGTTGGATATTCCTAAATATTGGCTTCATCTGTATATTTCTACTTTGCGGCTGACTTTTTGTATGGCGTTTTGGTTAGCTATTACTGCATAGTGGTTCCGGCAGACTATTCCTACATAGCGGAACCGGCTGAATTTGTCCACATAGCGGCGTGGATTCACTCGATCCACATAATTGCTTCAGCTGACTATTCCTATGTAGCGCTCCCGCAGACTAGTACATACTGTTCCTACACAGCGGTTTCGACTGCTATTTCGGCTAACTATTTCAACTTAGCAGCGTGGATTGACTATTGCTTCATAAAGTTTTGCCTGACAATTTCATATCGGATACGCCTGACTGTTCCTGCAAATCAGCATCGGCAGAATATTTTGTTTGAACATTTCTACATATTTCCATCGCCTGATAATTCGAACATACCGCCTTCTGCTGACTATTCGGGAATAGCGGTTTAGGCTGACTATTCCTACATATCAACTTTGGCTGACTATTCATATATGGCGGCTTCGGCTAACTAATCTTTGGTAGCGCTTTGAGCTACCTATTCCTAAATAGCGGCTTGAGTTCTCTATTCTCACACAGCGGCTTTAGCTTGTCATTCATACATAGGACCTTCGGCTGAATGTTTCCAAGTAGCGGCTTCGGCTTACTATGCATTTATAGCTGCTTCGGCTGGCTATTCCTACATACCGACGTAGGCTAACTGTTCTTCTGTATTTAACTCATTATCAACCGATCCGCATCATTTTCCACGTTAGATACAAAGTTCATATCGAGCCACTAACCCGCATATGCAATCCTGACCAGAAAATTCGAATAATCGCGTATCCAACACACTAAGTTTCCGATTATCTTACATCGACTAGTCGAGCCATAACGAGTGTTTTCACCCCAAGACAAGTGTTTCCAGAGAAGTGTTGTCAAACCAAGCCGAGTGTTGTCAAGCCAAGAAGAGCCGGTTTCTAGAGGGAAATCGTTGATATCATTTCTGTCAAGCAAATTAATTTGCAAATTATTAAATAATTTTAATTCGAAACCCAATAAAGTGTAAACTATTCTCTTTTTATGTCAAAAGGTTTGGTGGATCCTCACGAAAAACACTGGGCATAAGTGAGCTTACCTCAACCGACGAAAAAACCGCGGTACATACAACGTTTCTGCATATATTTGTATGGATAACTACAAAATCTATCTTCACTTTGCCATGTGTTATATGTGCAATATACGGAGTAAGGCATTCAAAAGCCATTTTTATATCATTCGTGTATATAACTTTTCTGGACGACGAGAATCTCTTGTGCTCACACTGATGCTCCAGGCCAATGCTGAAGGCTATGCCAGATATCGTTGAAGGAATACCAACATGCTGAAGAAAAACGATCCAGCAAAATATTGCAGCAACCATGTATATGTTTGCAAGCATTGTTTTATGAATTGAAGATCTGCAACTTTTTGTTTCTCTGCTGCCAATCACTTTTTTGTTTTCAGCAGTTTTCAACAAACATTTCCTCATTTGGGTCACAAAAACATACGTTATAATATATTAATCATTTTGTGTCCAACATGTAATATTGAATTCCAAACACAATGTGTTTGGACACAAGTATATTATATTTACGACAAGCTGCGTCTACAAATTTGCATCTAAGCAACACGATATTTCAGCGTGATGTAAACCCACTACAGGTGAACATATGAGAAAGTTCTGAATATCGAAACGGTTGTAAATTATAAATATACAACTAGAGGCACCTAACTATCATAAAATTAATTTACCATTTTTGAATAAAACCCCAATGTATTACTCCAAATTCAAAGAAAAAAAAGGAAAAACCGAACCACCCAAATTTATACCAAAGCAATATAGATGTTTCGATTTTTGTTAGAAGTTTTTGTCATTCTCTACTATTATATAAATATTTAGTAGCGTTTTGGTTTTGTAATTAGATAGCTAATTAGGAATTCCTACTACTGACCGGCCGACCATTCATCATCTTGGATAAAGTTTGGTTTTTTTTTATTCATTCATATGAATTAAATGTTTACACCTTGAAAATTAGAATGATATCTAGAAGCCAATTGGTATCATGACACACGAATTTGTTTCAAAATTTGTTAACACGTTTCTGGGCAGAGAGGCCGAAAAGGTCCAACCAACTACAAAGTGTTGCTTATAATTTGAACGTTGCTGTGGCGGCACGCTGCTACAGGCAAAATCAATTACATTATTGATTATTATTCTGTTATACTCGTAGTCAATTCTGACTACTGTGATTTTCAGGTAATACTATTCCTTTGGGTCTTGTGTGACCTCGAAATTTCTCTTTGTCCCCAAGTATTGCGTAGTTGTTGAAGATGAGACTATTGTTCACAGAAAACGTGTTCTCCCAAATCAACTTGATTCATTTAGCGAAATGTACATTTGCACACAAATTGCAATAATAGAATAAAGAATTTGATTATCAGACATTGTTTGGCCTGAGAGTGATTGTTAAAGTTAACCACTTACCCAGGTTTGTTTGTAGAATGTGAATGATTAGTACCCTCGAAAAATAACGTTTACTATTAACAGCAAACGGTAGTTGCTGCTTATCAGCATGCAATTTGCATGATATTTTGTGTAATATATGCCGGTGAAAACTTTTGCTAAAGCAACAACCAAATTTTTCCTGAAATAACAACACTGTCTGCTGCAAACAGTTCACTCTGCTGCGTTTACTAAAATATTTTTTTGAGTGTAGTTAAGGTAAACGCCTTTGTCGAAATTATTCCTGGAAACTCAGGAAAATACAATAAGGAAAATAAGTAGATTCAACACAGAGAGTGTAGAAATACTATAAAAAAAACTACTGAATATTTTCTCAAATTTCTTTTCTTATTTGAAGGTACAATCCTTCCGGTTAATAATGGAAAATAATTTCATTCAAATGGCTGCCTCGGCTGGCCATGCAGTAGCCTAGACGATCGATCCAATTTTTAAGCACATTATCGATTGTGTACAGCTGTATTTCACCAATGGCTTCACGAATATTGTCCTTTAAAGCGTCAATTGTCTCCGGCTTGTCGGCGTAACACTTATCTTTGAGGGTACCCCACAAATAATAGTCCAACGGTGTCAAATCGCAGCTCCGAGGTGGCCAAACGACATCAGCTCTGTGGCTGATAATGCGATCTTCAAAAACAGGGCGCAAAACATCGAGTGTAGCTTCGGCTGTGTGGCACGTAGCGCCGTCCTGTTGAAACCAAATGTTGCCAATATCCTCCTCTTCACTTTTTGTGAACGAAAATTCGTTCAACATGACCCGATAACGATCGCCATTGACTGCAACGGCCACTCCTTGGTAATTTTCGAAGAAAAATGGCCCAATTATGCCTCTGGACCAAAATCCGCACCAAACAGTGACTCGTTTTGGGTGCATCGGCTTTTCAATGTATGCGTGCGGGTTTTCTGTGCCCAAAATGCGACAATTTTGCTTGTTTACATACCCGCCACGATCAAATGAGCTTCATCTGAAAAAATTCTTTTTTCTGGCAAAATCGGCATCTTCTGTAAGTCGATCGCAGACCCATTTTTCCCATATTTCCCAGCGTTGTTCAAGCGTATACAGAACCATATTCGTTCAGCGGTAGGATACAACTAATTATCTGTCAAATCAGACATGAGCTAAGTGTTACCATTCACGACATAAGCACTAGTAGAAAAAAAAACGTTAGATGGCGGACCCGTTATTAGACAGATGCGAGAAGCCCGTTCAACTATCGACATTAGCTTGCTGCCTGACAACTCCAACATAGCCTTGTTAGGCGCCGATCCGGCAGTACATATGTTGTGTTTCAATTGTTACGTGCTGAAAAATCTATACTTTTGTTGTTGTTTGGATGTAAATATAACGTGTTTGTAGCTAGTTGCAAATATAGTATACTTGTGCTCAAACACATTGTGTTTGCTTTTCAATATTACACGTTGGAGGCACAATGATTAATATATTATATGTTTTTGTGACCCACATATGGCTTTGTTTGCTGAAAACTGCTATAAAAAACGTGGTAGACAACAAAGAAACAAAAAAGCAGCAGATCTTCAATTCATGAAACCAATGTTTGCACGTAAGTCTACGGATGTTCCAAATATATGCATGGTTCCTGCATAATGTTACATGGGCCGTTTTTTCAGCGTGTACTTGATCTTAGGTTGATCGTCAACTTTCCTGAACTATTATAACCAAAATACCACCTATACCAGACTCTGGTATATAGGAATAAGTGAATTTCTATACGGATGGGTCGAGCCTGAAAGATGAGGTAGGGTATGGGGTCTGCTCTAGGGAACTGGGGTTATCTCTTTCTTGTAACTCCCCGATAAATTTCGCAGGTTCATGCGTACAAACATATTTCCCCCTTACATTCCATAACGGGATAGCATTAAGCTTCCCAGAAACGGGTTTCCACCTGATTTTTCTTTAAAGGCTCACTGATGGGAACCCGCAGTTTTAAGTATATCGGTTCCGAATGGTAAATTTATGTAAGAGAATCTTTTACATGGCTAATTACAGAATAAAGTTTCCGTCAATATGCGAGGTGACCGTCGTCGAAAGAAATGTAAGGTGGTCTGAGCAGGTATCGAACCCACTCTCATATGTACCCATTGCACCAAAGACGGCGTATATTAGGAGGGAATTGTAGCTATTAGGGAAGTTACCCGCTTGCTTAGAAATGCTAGTCCGGCAATCATTCGGGTAAATGTCTACTCTCACAGTCAGTAAAGTAATCAAATCCCTTGAATCAGGGACTGCAGGAGTGCTGCAGGTCTCTAAACGAGATTGCCTAGCAGTACGCTATTCACCTCATATGGGTGAAAGGGCACAGGAACATTCCGAGAAACTGCAGAGCAAATGAGCTGGCTAACGACTACCTAACAGGTGCCACAGGAAGTGGAATATGTTGGCATGCCCCTAGCAACTTGTAAGCATATCCTTCGAAAATGCTCCTATGATATACTAGATAATAACACTTACGTACCACACGCTGTAAACCTGCAAAATTTCAATAAATTGGATGATTTCGGGTCAATCAGCTTCGGTGAAACAACAACATTGTTTAAACCAAAATGTTTCTCTTCGATCATGCCTCATGATGCACTTATGAAACATGAGGCAGTGAAGAATATTCCTCGCAGCCATAAGTCATGTACATTCCAGCAACGAAACACATTCGTTAGAGTAATGCAAGTCACTTTACTTGTATACAACCTCATGAGGTCATATGTCGTCCACATATTAATTAAATAAACAAATTTCAACATATTCCTCCAACTGGTTCTATCCTTCGCCCTTTCTCGCCAGTTGATAACACGAAGGATACAGAGGGATTCTTCTGCCTGATCTTTCCTGCGGAGTCTTCGTCGTCCACTTTTCATGTAGTCGTCCATTCTGATAACATGGCCTATCCAAAGCAATTGACCCAATTTGATTCGCCTATCTATGTCCACGTCAGAATACAAGTGATATAGCTCTTGGTTCCAACGACGTCGGTACTCGCCGTTTTCTTTAACATAACCACATACCTTACCGAGAATTTTTCTTTCGAATACTCCCAGGTGTTTTTCATCCGCTTCCGAAATGACCTAAATTTATGTCAGGACAGATAAAATGCGACTCCGGTATAGCTGGACTCTTGTCTATCGAGAGAGGCCTTTGTTTCTAAAATGCTTGCTGAGCCCGAAATAGCATCTATTTGCAAGCACAATTCTCCTATTTATCTCCAAGCTGACAAGGTACACAAATTCATCTACCACTTCAAAACTAAATCGGTTGTGAACGTTCAAGTGCGGACCAAGTCGAGAGGTTTCTCTAGTCATTGGCACCATCAATTTTGTCTTGGCCTTATTAACAGCAAGACTTACCGTCGCTGAATACTTTTCGATTCTTGAAAATAACCTCTCGCAAATTTCGCCCAATGATGTCCATGTCGTCAGCATACGCCAGCAACATATGGCTTTTCGTGTTAATGGTCTTGTTCGTAATTCGAAAGTGTGTCGCCTTCCCTCAATCCTCGCTTAGTACAGAATGGTTCGGTGGCGTCTTTCCACACCTTCACTGCTGATTTGGTGTTAGTCGTGCCGGAATTTCAAGTTCAGACACAGCTTCGTACAATTTTCCCCGTATGCGGCTATCGAAAGCCGATTCGTAATCGACAAAAATATGGTACGTATCGATTTGCTTTTCGTGGGTCTTCTCCAGGATTTGGCGTAGCGTGAATATTTGGTCAGTCGTGGACTTACTTACTTATGTATCCGGTCACGAACAACTCCGAGTGGTCAGGGACCTTATACAACGAAGATAATATATTTCGCCAACCAGTTCGATAGCATCTATTGCAAGCACAATTCTCCTAATTATCTCTCTCCAGTTGGCAATACCAAGTGTACGCAGGAATTCGTCAACCTGATCCTTCCAGCGGAGTCTTGGTCTTCCTATTTTTCGTCTACCTTCGAGTTCGGTTTCGAAACCCTTCGTGCTGGTTCGTCTTCATCCATTCTACTGTCATGGCCTAGCCAGCGCAATCTCGTTATTTTGATCCGCTTAACTATGTCAATGCCGGGGTAAAGCTCATAGAGCTCATAGTTCATGCGTCGCCGATACTCGCCGTTGTGCACTTTAGGGCCATACATCTTCCGGAGTATTTTTCTTTCGAAGACTCCCACAGATGTTTCATTTGCTTGCGATAAGACCCAGGATTCTGTGCCATAAAGCAAGAAAGGTTGTATGAGAGTCTGGTATAGCTGGATTTTCGCCATTCGAGAGAGGGATTTCTCTCTAATGTGTTTACATCTACTCGCGAGCACAATTCTCTTCTTGATCTCAAGCCTGACGTTGTTTTTTTGTTTACGGCAGATCCGAGGTACATAAATTGGTCCACTACCTCGAAGTTATAACGGTTATCAACGTTCACGTTTTGGTGAAATCGCGTGGAGGCCCTGTTCGTTGAAACCATTAATTCTGTTCCGTCCTCATTTACCGTCAGACCCACTTTTGCTGACTCCTTCTCAATTCTCGAAAATACCGCAGTAACTTCTCTACTTGTGCGCCCAATGATATCTATATCATCAGCATATGCGAGCAGCATGTGACTTTTGCTGCTGATGGTTTTATTCATGTTGACTGCAGCTTTTCTCATAATGATCTCCATTAAGATGTTAAAGCGATCGCTTGATAGGGTGTCGCCTTACCTGAGGCCTCGCTTAGTTTCGAAAGGTTCGGTAAGATCCTTACCAACTTTCACTGCGGATTTGGTGTTCGTCAAGGGCATCCTGCAAAAGCGTATGAGTTTTGCAGGCATACCATGCTGAGACATTGCATCATAGAGTTTCTCCGTATCGGACTATCGACGGCCGCCTTATAATCGACAAATAGATTATAAGTGTCGATTTGTTTTTCGTGGATCTTCTCCAGGATTTGGCGTAGCGTGAAAATCTGGTCAGTTGTCGATTTTCCAGGTCTAAAGCCGCACTGGTATCGTCCAATCAGGTCAGCGATAATTGGTTTTAGTCTTTCGCACATTATACTTGATAGAAACTTACATGCTACGGATAAAAGGTTTATTCCACGGTACTTGGGACAGAGACTCGGGTCACCTTTTTTAAATATGGGACATAGTACACTGCGACTCCACTCGCCAGGCATGCAATCACCTAACAAAATTTGATACGGTGCATGCAATCTGGTAAGGTGCATGCATCAGCTCATCGCCGCCAGCCGTAAACAGCTCCGCCGGTAATCCACCGGCTGCTGCTGCTTTGTTGTTCGTAAGCCGGGCAATAGCTGTTCAGATCCCGTCTTGGTTAGGAGGGGGCAATCGTCGTCGTCGTCTATATTGTGATCGATTGTCCCATCGTCATTGGATATCTCAGGTAGCGCGGAGAAATGATCTCTCCATATTCCCAACATGCTCTGCACATCTGTGATGAAATTTCCGTCCTTGTCTTTACAGAAGGGAGGCCCTGAACTATGTCCATTAGTTCCGTTTTTAACTTTTTGGTAGAATTTTCGTTCTTCCTTCTGTATGTCTCAATTTCCTCACTCTCCCGCTTTCTCCACTGCCGTTTCTTACGCCTAAAGAGACGGTTTACCTCCTTCCTTTTCGCCCTATACCGCTCAGTTGCAGCTCGCGTTGCAATTGACTGAAGCATGGCCATACGTGCAGCGTTCTTTTCGTCATTTGCAATGCGACACTCTTCATCGTACCATGGTTTGCTGCGAAGCGGTTTTTCAAACCCAAGTACGGTTGTTGCGGCAGTTTTCATAGAGTCGAATATGGGTTTCCACTGCGCTTCAGGATCGTCATCAGGAGGGGGTGGGTTCTGTGCCAAAAATTGCGAGAGCTTCATTGTGTAATGTGCGTGAAGATAAATTCGAATTGATATTAACTATGATTGTAGCGAACTCGAGAACAAACTTATTTGAAATTTTATATTGGCCCATGTGTTAACATTTTCGCCCACTGTGTCCAAATTAAGAAAACCTCGCGATTTAAATTTATGCCAGGCGTTAGCACATCACTAGTGCTTTCCAAAATGATAGTAACTATGATCGTAGCGAACTCGATCATAGTTAATACCAATTTGGAAAACACTAGTGATGTGCTAACGCCTGGCATAAATTTAAATCGCGAGGTTTTCTTAATTTGGACACAGTGGGTGAAATTGTTAATGCATGGTCCAGTATAAAATTTCAAATAAGTTTCTTCTCGAGTTCGCTACAATCATAGTTAATATCATTTTGGAAAGCACTAGTGATGTGCTAACGTCTGGCATAAATTTAAATCGCGAGGTTTTCTTAATTTGGACACAGTGGGCGAAATTGTTAATACATGGGACAATACTAAATTCCATACATCGCTGTTCTGAAATTCCTCTGAAATACAAGGGAGGTAAATTGGGAAAGCACTAGCGAGGGGCTTTAATCTGGTGGAAGCCTTGTCCGCCAAGAGTCCTTGGTTTGGACACAGTGAAATGTTCAAAAGTAGTGTAAAGTGCTTAAAAGAAAACGCCCAAAATTATTGTATTCTCAAATTCGTCTGAAACCTCGGAGTAATATAACCCAAAAGAACATACTCCTACCTATTGATAAATATTCATTTAGTTGGGGAAGAATCCTTGATTTGGGCTCAATGTCCTTTCTAAAATGATATACATTGAACTAAAATATAATGCTCGCTGGTAAGCTGTTCAAGATTTGTGTCACTAATACTGAAAGCTCGTAATGTTTTTTATACGATTTGTCAGTCTCATATTTTATTATTAATTTAATTCTCCAAAAACCTTGCTTATTTCAATATACTTCCCTTTCTAGTACATTAACAGATATCTGTTAACGTAATAACAGCGCTCTGCTAACGAAAGTGGTTTGTGTCTTTGATAGTTAAATTCTAATTTATCTTCACGCACATCATTGTGTAGGCTTTGGCTACCTCTGGTAATTGCAGCTTTCCAATGTCCAGCTACCTCTGCGTCTGGTTTCGTACGATTTTCGCTCTACTTAATCTTGTGCGAACCTTTGCTGCTACCAGGTAGTGAGCAGAATCGATGTTAGCTCCTCTGGTCACTCGTACGTCCATTACACTCGATGAGTGCCTTCCATCAATTACCACGTGATCAATGTGGTTCTTAGTTCTTTGATCAGGGGATACCCTAGTAGCCTTGTGGATGTCTTTATGCTGGAATCTTGAACCACTAATGACCATGTTTTTCGCCGCGGCAAAGTCAATCAGTCTCATACCGTTGTCGGAACTGTCAGCATGTAGACTGAAATTGCCAATAGTTGGATGAGACACTTTCTCCCTTCCTACTTTGGCATTCAAATCTCCTAGTACAATCTTAATGGCATGGCCAGGGCAGCGGTCATACGTTTCCTCTAGCAGCTCATAGAACATGTCTTTGGCATCGTCATCTTTGTCTTCTGTCGGGGCATGCACACAAATTAGGGAAATATAAAAATATTTCGCTTTATGGGATTGTGGCTATTCGTTCACTCACAGGATTGAACCTAGAGACTAGATGTCGCAGTCTTTTGCCAACTACAAATCCGCAACCAAATCCAAGTTTTGTTCATGGCAACTGTAGTATATATAATATATATAATATAATAATGTAGTATATATAATAATAACTGGAGATGGTGAAATCGGCTGTTGCTCTTCTTTTTACTAAATACATGTGTTCTTATTTAGAATCAAAATATGATGTTTTTCACCGCAATTCATAACTAACCCATTCTAGATTAAAGTCGGGATGGTGCCCCCAAACACAGAGAAATCCCTCACAAAATTAAACAATCCCGCCAAAAACGGGACGGTTTGTCAGGTGAGGAGAATAAAAACAAGTGGAGCGAAGACCTTCGACCCAATGTGAATCGGGTTCGTGCGACCAGCTTCCATTCGCTTAGCACTTTATCCAATATCGAGGAACATTTTGGTGTATGTGGTGTATTCCTCGATATTGGATGAAAATTCTTTACAGCAAGGTTTATTTCGAATAACTAATATTTTTTTACAAAAAGGTGAAATTTTTTACATAGGTGAAATTAGGAACTGTTTTATGGTGGAAAAAATTATAATTGTCATATAAAGCAGTTGAGTATTTAGTGTGAGGTATAGTCGCAAGAGGTCTTAATTTTTTGCAACAAGTACTAAATCAAACCATAATTAAAAAAGAGCGAATCACCCTCGATTTAGCTGTTAAAGTAAAGCAAATGAAATGAAATGAAATGAAAGAGACCGCAAATATAGAAACGTCATTCAATGAATGAATGGTACTACAGGTGTCGTGTTGAAAGTACTTAAGTCCAACACTCCACCAAAAATACACAAACACACAGACAAACATCAAACAAATAAACAACGTTGCCACAGCAGCAGCAACACTAATAAAAGCCACCAACATAAAAACCAGAATAAATAAATGAAACAAAACACAGCACAACAACACTAAATGTGACAGCATGTTATATTAGCAGCAGCAGCACCAAGTGGCAAATTGCTTCAATACCGTCGAGTGACTAATATATTTTAGAAAACTCCAAAGGGACACAGGAAGAACTCAAGTCCTCAACGTCGACAATAAATGTCCTGAACCTCAACCATTGCCCTGCCATCCATACCGCATTCATACCTAAAGGCCAATGGAATCAGTATCTATGTAAAGGCAACATACAACACATGTCCAACTTAATAACTAGGGAATAATCCATACTCCCTAGAGCGACAGTTGTTGACAACAGGCAACTTAACACAATAGAAAATACATGTTCTTCTCAGGCGTCAGGGTAACCAAATGACCCTGTATTATGTTTCCATAAAATCTGCTTTTGCAACTTCAATAATAAAAGCAACATTAAGTATTGAAAGTTGACTTTACAAGACCAATGCTGCCTCCGAGTAATGTTTGATTTATAATTTAATACTGTTGGAAAGGAAAATTACGTTTTCCCCCTTAAATCTACATTGCTGTCAGTCATATCAAGTGCCACAAATTCCAGAGTTGCCGATTGAATTGATTTTAAATTTCTCCAGATAAATTGATTGGCCTTAAGTTATCAATAGATCAGATTGATGTTAATATCTAAGTGTGTGTCTGTTGGTGCGCCTATAAAGGTACAAAAAACATGACCTTATTGTTTACTGCAAGTCAATTACTTTGCGAAACGTGTGTTCGAGCTAGCTGTCGCAGGATCTAGCCAAGAAATATAAATTAAATTCTATGTACGAGTAAATACTATTTACAAAGCTAACGTCTATATTTTGTCCAACTGACGATAACAACATGAAAAAAAATAAATATATTCCAATTACAGAGGGATAGGGGAGTGCTTCTCACAATCCCTGAGCTGTGTGCTTTCTAGTTTTACAGTCAAAGTTAGGGCCATACAGTTTTGTACAGGTTCTGAGCGGTAATAATTACGTAATTAACCTGCATCAAAAATAAACATTTTCAGAAAATGTACTCGCGGAAAAATCTGTCGTTTATTGCTGTTTGGATGCAAATATAACGTGTATTTGAAGCTTGTCGCAAATATAATATACTTGTGTGCAAACAAATTGTGTTTGCTATTCAATATTACATGTTTGAGACATAAGGATTAATATGTTATAATATATGTGTTTCCGACCCAAATATAATTGTGTGTTGTGATACAAATACAGTTGTGTTTGTTGCATTGCTTATACTCTCTCGAGAACAAGAGAATAAAAGAGGGACGAGTTTATGTTGAAAATGTGTATCCATTTCATTTTTGAATTAAATTCCTGAATGTGCTTGTAAATTGCTGATAGAGTCAATGTTTCTTATTTTGTTTGATGTATTACGTTTTAGTTTCATGTATTCAGTCGTTATTGGTTTAGCGGACAGAGAATATCATAAGCCATTGATCAGTGAATAGAGAATAAAAAAAAAGCTCAGTCGGTTAAATAGTTTATGGTGTTGCTTTGTTTTTGTGTATGTCTTCGTATACAGGGTGTCCCCTAAACTTTTGCCTAAACTTAAACACGTGATAGCTGAGAACAAAAGCTACAATGTTTGTTCTTACGCCAATTGCCTAGGTGGCTTCGTTTTCGAGATATTCGTGTTTAAAATAATTGCATTTTTTAATGCATTTTCAATAAATGCATAATCTACTCTTTAAATGAAAAAGAAATGTCATTGAAAATTGCTTCAAAATTGATTTTAAATAATTTATTTTTTCGTTTGAAATGAAAACGAATTTTTTTAAAATGTTTTCAATTAACGAAAATTTTCAAAATGAGAGCCTTGTTGCGTTATGCACTTAGATAAGTGGTCTCCTATTTCAATTGTAGTTGTATTAATAGTCATTTCCTGTCGTATCACTTCAAACGCGCTATCTATTGTTTTTAATTTCTTGCAAATTAAACAAGTAGTTTTTCTAGTTTAAAAAGTGATTTAAAAATTCAATTATTTTAAACACGAATATCTCGAAAACGAAGCCACCTCGGCAATTGGCGTAAGAACAAACAATGTAGCTCTTGTTCTCAGCTATCACGTGTTTAAGTTTAGACAAAAGTTTAGGTGACACCCTGTATATATGTGAATTATCAAAGTGAGAAACGATTTTGAAGAAATAAACCGAAAAGGGAAACAACGTGAAGCCCATTGTCTGACCGCGCCTTTACTGAGAAAATCAGAGCCGTGGACCATTTGAGAATTATATAACACAACAAAAACAAATGTAGTTAATCCACGCTTGGCTTGCATGAACTCGATTTGTATATAAGTATATTGTTTGCACGCATAGTTGAAACCTTCTGAAAAAAAAAACGTGAGAGACAACAAAAAAAGAAGAAGCACAAGAGCACCAGGTTCTCATTTCATGAAAAAAAAAACAAATAACGCTTTCAAACCGTTTTAAATCTTTTAATTTTTTGTTTTGATTATGTATAAATGTGGATTTATATTGATACAATTTGTTTCTACATATTACTATGTTTGGAGGACATGATCACATGTTTCCACGTAAGCATATTGAGGTTTAGGGAAAATCCGCAAATGCTTCCATGAAAGAATGTGGATATTTGGGATGTAAGACGCATATGTTTGCACGTAAAACCGTACATGTTTGCCAGTAAACATGCCACTGTTTGCATTTAAATTCAAGTGAGTTTGGGACATGCATTGATATGAATGTTTGAAGTGTCTTCAGACATTTACATGGTACCTGCAGAATATATTTGATACAATATATTACAGAAATAGTTAATATCCACAATCAGAATGCTAACGTTGTCGTCGATTCGAAATACGTTGTGCACAAACACAATTACTTTGCGTCAACATGTGTCGGCCTTCCCAATAAGCACATGGGATCCAAATCGGCGCCGGATCGGATCCGACAACTCTGATATTTCGAGATCGCGTCTGTTAGCAAAACTCAATACGTATACACCACATCTATAATAATATCAAAACAATGAACAGGAGAAACGTTCCCAATGCTCTGCAGTAAAATTAGCAGAATCCTACAGGGATATACATATGTATGTATGAGTATAAGTAGAATCGAAGAAATATGAAGCTGAACAACAAAAGGAAGAAAGCATTTTCTATTCAGGAATTAAAATCAATCACTACATATATAATGTTATTTACAAATCTAAGAAATTATAGAGGCAAGATTGAACAGTTCGGGGTTTGAACACATCTTGCCTTAAAGTCTTTGACATAATACCAATATCGTTACCAGGAGTGCAAAGGGCAAAATGAAAAATTATTCAAATTTGAAGTAACATTTGATATCCTGCTATCCCTGAGGACAAAAGACTAATAACACAAAATGTTAAAACTTTCAGTAGTGGCAAGAACCTGGGTTCCTTAAGTTAAAAATGTATTAAAAAAATGGTATCCCATTATATCCTACGAAGGGATTGGGCAGATCTTCTCCCAAGTAGAGAGCTATGCGCATTCTAGTTTTACACTCATTGATTGGAACCTACAGATTTACAGAGGTTTCGAGTGGTATTTTGGAAAGGGGTTTCGTGGTTAAGTACCTCGGCTACAAATTTCTATTTCACATATTTGTCATTTTATATCGTCTATTGCTGATGTTATAAGCAACAAATTACGATATAAGGGGTATATTTTTCTAATAAACTCAAGAAAGAAAAAGTAATTGCTACGAAAAAACCCCTAATAAACCGCCTGATACTCCATCTTCATATCATTCAACTACTAGTATCTTACAGTTTTCTGTTGGCAAATTACTGGAGACGGTAAGAGTAAAGATATAATTTCACAGTCCATAGAACGAATGATATTTTGCCACCATAATAATTTGGACTCTGAAAAGCAACAAATACCATTCAGGATACGAAATAGCGTTAAGTCCGCCTTTAGTCATCAAATATCAATTACTTTAGAAAGGAATTATTGAATATAAGAGCTGCGTTTGGTTCGGTGTGGAACGCAGGTTTGGTATACAATCTTGCACATTGCAAATTTCCCTCAAAACTTATACAATGATGCTAAACTTATACAAATGATGCAGATGGAACTTCTTTGAACACAATTCTCCCATCCCAGTCCACTGTATTGACTATTCCTTTGCCTCAGGTGCGAAGTGGTGAACCCATGTCTCATCCATGGTTATAAATCGACGTAAAAATTCGGCTTTATTGCGGTGAAACATCGCCAAACACTCCACTGAAACATCTTCACAACGCTGTTTTTTTTAAGCAAGCGCGGCACCCATCTTACGCACAGTTTTCTCGTCTTCAAATCTTCGGTTAATATACGATGTATAGCACTTTTTAAAATGCCCATCATCTCAGCTAGCGCACGCACCTTCAGCCGACGATGTTTGGCATGGACAACTCAATTGGTCGACTACTACGGTGTTTGTCTTGACAGCTCGTACGGTCTTGTCTAAGCTATAATACCCAATATTTTTCAGTCGTAGACGAAGAAGCAGACTTCACCAGAGTAGAGTAGTAGCTCGGCTTTAATATTGCTTGGACTGAGAGCTTTCAAACGGAAATATTGAATTATATAACGGTGACTAATTTTTTCCATGTTTACAAATTCACTGAGATCGTTTACTTTTGATTGCTCAAATAAATATACTAAACAACCTGGCGCCTTGAAACTTAAAATATATGTTTTATGAGGTTGCCACTTTTCACCAAAATACTTATACTATTTTGTTTTCCAAACTAGTTTGGGGAGCGACTTCGTAGTGACATAGTCGACCACAGAAGTTCATACTTTTGCCACAAATAAATAACATTCATCGTAGAAGTCTATACGTTTATTGTAAACTAATTTTCATTTAAACCAACATTTTCAGAATATACTTTTGCATCAAATAAAAAACCCATTCATTATAATCGAAAAAGCTTTATATACACGCGCATATACTCAAAGGTGATCAGAGGCCTGAATTACTTGTCCTCCTAAAGAGAAAACAACCAAGTACACCCAATGTTCCGACAAATACTGATATCAGAAAATTCTGAACAATTCCGAAAATCTCACGAAAATTCTTACCTTTATTTTTTTTACAAATCTCTTTTACAAATCTCTTCTCCCAATTTCTAGAGAAATTCTGAACATTTTCTAAAGTCGGAACTTGTGGCATTTTTTTCAAATTAATTTCCAACAGCTTCGTGGTGTTTACAGTTATTCCGATCTTGCTGACCGAATTCGATACAAATTCTGATCGCTGTGTGTGGACGATCTTCGACTGATACCAATTCGCACATGTGAACTGCAGAATTGAGTTTGTATATATACGATTGATGATCAACCGATGGTATCAATTCAGGCACAGTAGATAGGCACCTGATGATGAACTTGTCACGGCTTTTGAAACTAGTCATGCCAGTGAGTGTGTGTTGAACTGAATTGTCTATTATTTCCAACAAAAACCAACCATTTTTCAATTAGAAAAATGTTCATGACTTGTAAGCTTGTAGTATGAATTTCTCATAGATTAATCAAAGACTAACTAAAATCGGTCATAAAAATTCAAATTTAAATAGACGATAGAACATGTTTTTTCTTTCCTTCTCAGTTTGTGATGTTTATTTTCCTTATGTAGTGAGTGCGAAAAATGATTTAGTATTTAATATCTTCTTTTAAATAAAATTATTAAAAACTTTTTGCTCCGAATTCTTTCAAAAATTATCCCGACTTCTTTCAGAAATTCTTCTGAAATCTTCCAATAATTGTTCCAAATTCTATCAGAATTCAGTACGACTTTTAAAATTTCCTTTCAGAATTCCCTACGAATTTGGGTCAGAATTCGGTAAGAAATCCTTAAGAGAAGAAATAATAAGAATTCCCTTCGAAAATTCGTTCACAGTTCGTGTCAACCACTTCATATATTTTTAGGGACAAATTTGGACGGAGTTAACACAATTTCTCAGAATTTCGTTCCGAATTTTTGACGAATTCTGGAAATTTAGCATACTGAGAAGTTTATACTAACACACATATGCACTAAATTGTATTTCAAATCAATTTTTGCTTCATCTTCAACTCCATATCAGGGGAAGCATAAGAACTGAAATAAATGTATATTTAAAATTCAATCAAATATTTCAATTAATGATCCAAAATAATCCAAAATAAATTATAAACAGTGAAATACAATTCGTTTGCGTTAAACGAAAAAACAGTTTGTTGCGAAAATTTTTCGTCTTGTATTTTTTATTTTTTTTGACTCCCTATGATTCTCCTGCTTTTTAGATCGAAGTCTTGGTTGTCCTACATTCAATGTCCTACATATCTACATAGCCTATCCAGTGTAAACGCGTCATGGTTCATCCGTCGTAGATACTCGCAACGTTCTACTATATAACCATATATTTTTACGAGCATTTTACTCTCGATGATTTACTTCAGCATGCGATATGACATGAATTCTGCGCCATAACGCGCAGGTTGTATGAGAGTCTGATAGAGTTGGATCATTGTTTCTCGAAAGGTAGGTAGTGTTTGTCTACCCCGAAATAACACCTGTTTACACGCACAATTCTCCGTTTGGTTTCTACGCTGACGTTATTGCTTCTGTTTACGGCAGATCTGAGGTAAATGAATTCGTCCACAACCTCGAAATTATAACGGATATCAACATTTATCCTTTCCTCCAATCGGTTGAATGTTCTACTTGTCGAAGCAGCTTGAAAACTGCTTTCAGACTCACTGACCTCGTCGAAATAAATTAAGGGTGGTTAGACCAAATCCTACAGAAAAGAAGTGATGGTCTTAGTATGATGAGGTTTATAAACCTAAAAAAACTCAATTAAAAGCAAAAGTTTAACATGAAATAGCAAAGTTATCTAGATCGCTGTTGTGTTAGTTTATACATATTTTTATATCAAAATTTATCAAGAATTTCGTACTTATTCTATCAAAGTACTTTCAACAAACTCTCGCCAATCAATAAATTTTGACGGGATTATGGACGAATTACCCATAAACAAATTGTAAAGTCATTACGAATAGCAAGAAACGTAATAACAATTGACGTTGGCGATGATTGATTTATAAACATTTACAAATGGAAAATTCAATTTTATATCCAAAGCAATAAAGAATATTATTGAGCATTAAGAAGAAGATTTCAACTCAAACCAGATGAGACTTAGTGGCGGCAGCTTGAAATAGTTGTAGAGAAAAACATTTGCTGTATTTTATTACAGTAATTCGAGAAAATGTGAACGAAGGCGAGCGTAGTTAACGTTCCAAGAAGTTACTTGAGAAAATGTCATTACAAAGATGACTTTGATGCAAAGGGAATTTGTATTAGGGAGGTTTTAGTTACGAACTAACTTGACTGTTTTCTGTGGATGATTCATTTTGCTAAACTATTTCTTAAATGGTTGTATTTAACATGTAAATAAAATAACAATGAAATGTTATTCACTTTTTCCTTAGTTGAAGGTTAAAATATCACAATTACATATCATACTCGTAGTGTTGCTACTGCTGCTGCTAAAAAATAAAATGTAAAACTTATTTCGCTTTCGCATGTATGACTGCAATTACAACTGTATTTAGTTAACATTTCATTGTGTGCACCAGTGTGAGTCTAAGCCATTTGCAGAAGACCATTTGCATTTGATTGCCAAAAAAAGGACCGAAATAATAGAACGTTTTTAAAATAATAGAAGTCCTTCGTGCTGCTTTCTCTCTTTGAAGTATATGTACATACATTCATATAAATAAAAGTCTATTACATCAATGTGTAATATACTTTTTCTAAACGATTTTCATATAAAAACAAAAACTAACAAACTCATTTTTATATGAAAACACAAACGGAAGGACTCATAACATGAAATTGGAATTGAAAATGCAAAGTTTATTATGCAGAAAGATATTGTCTTTCTCAAGAGATCATAAAATCTGAAGCAGAAACATTCGCAGTATGAAACTTATTGGCTCAATGCGTACTGTGTCTTGTTAACATCTGATTCAAACGAGGCATTTTCCTCTTATTTGAAGGATTTTATTGCTCAAACAAAAATAAAAAAGATAGCATTTTAGATAATAAAAAATTTCTCCATGTGTAACATAATGTGCATGTATTAACAATCAAAAATGGCTCATCCTCATTTTGTCTAGAAAAATAAGTATTTCTGGCCAACATTGCTTTGATGACGTCAAATAAAGATGAAGGGCGTGACACAATTGACAATTTTGAATTGCAATAAAACACACACAAATAGTCTGCATTAAGTATTTTCTTCATTTCATAAACAATTTTCGAGCAGTAATGACGCTAATTAATTTCAGGTTCATAGATAACTTAGCAGCGTTTCAGAAACAGCATCATGAAAGATAAAATTGTGCCCATCATTGACTCCAAGTGACCAATGGCATTAGGAGATATCGTTACATAGATTACTTTCTTACTTATCCGGTCTCGAACAACCCCGGGGTGTTAGGGACCTTACAAAACGAAGATAACATACTTCACACCAGTTCGATAATTTTCTTTATCTCCCCAATTGGCAATACGAAGTGTACGCAGGGATTCGTCAACCTGATCCCTCCAGCGGAGTCTTGGTCTTCCTATTTTTGGTTTTCCTTCAAGTTCGGTTTCGAAAACCCTTCGTGCTGGTTCGTCTTCATCAATTCTACTGACATGGCCTAGCCAGCGCCATCGATTTATTTTGATCCGCTTAACTATATCAATGTCGGGATAAAGCTCATACGGCTCATGGTTCATGCGTCACCGATACTCGCCGTTGTGCATTATAGGGCCATACAGTTTTCGGAGTATTTTTCTCTCGAAGACTCCCACAAATGTATCATCTGCTTGCGATAAGACCCAGGATTCTGCCCCATAAAGCAAGACAGGTTGTTTGAGAGTTTGGTATAGCTTGATTTTCGTCATTCGAGGGAGGGCTTTATCTCTAAAGTGCTTGCTTAGTCCAAAATAACATCTATTCGCAAGGACAATTCTCCGCTTGATCTCAAGTCTTACGTTGCTGTTTTTTTACGGCAGATCCGAGGTATATAAATTCGTCCACTACCTCGAAATTATATCGGTTATCAACGTTCACGCTTTCGTCTAATCGCGTGGAGACCCTACTCGTTGAAACCGTTAATATTGTCTTGTCCTCATTTACTTTCAGACCCGCTTTTACTGACTCATTCTCAATTCTCGAAAACACCGCAGTAACTTCTCTAATTGTGCGCCCAATGATATCGATATCATCCGCATACGCAAGCATCATGTGACTTTTGCTGCTGATGGTTTTATTCATGTTGACTCCAGCGTTTCTCATAATGATCTCCATTAAGATGTTAACGAGATCGCACGATAGGGTGTCGCCTTGTCTGAGACCTCTCTCAGGTTCATAAGGTTCGGCAAGATCTTTACAAACTTTCACTTCGGATTTGGTGTTCGTCAAGGTCATCCTGCAAAGGCGTATGAAATTTGCAGGAATACCAAGCTCAGACATTGCTTCGTAGAGTTTCTCCAGTATTGGGCTATCAAAGGCCAACAAATAGATAATTGGTGTAGATTTGTTTTTTGTGGTTCTTCTCCAGGATTTGGCGTAGCGTGAATATCTGGTTAGTTGTCGACTTTCCAGGCCTAAAGCCACACTGGTATGGTCCAATCAGATCAGCGATAATCGGTTTTAGTCTTTCGCACATTATGCTTGATAGAACCTTATATGCTACGGATAAAAGGCTTATTCCACGGTAGTTGGCACAGAGACTCGGGTCACCTTTTTTAAATATGGGACACAGTACACTGAGACTCCAATCGCCGGGTATGCATTCATCTAACCAAATTTTGCTAATGAGCTGATGCATGCACCTTATCAGCTCATCGCCGCCAGCCTTAAACAGCTCCGCCGGTAATCCATCGGCTCCTGCGGATTTGTTGTTCTTAAGCCGGGCAATAGCTGGTCTGACCTCGTCTTGGTTAGGAGGGGTAATCGACGTCGTCGTCGAAATTGTGATCGATTGTCCCATCGTCATTGGATATCTGAGATACCAGTAGCGCGGAGAAATGATATCTTAATATTCCGAACATGCTCTGCCCATCAGCGATGAATTTTCCGTCTTTGTCTTTACAGAAAGGGGCCAAGAACCATGTCAATTCGTCCCATTTTTGACTTTTTGGTAGAATTTTCGGGCTTTGTCTTCCTTCTGTATGTCTCAAGTTTCTCACTTTCGCGCTTTCTCCACTGTCGTTTCTTACGCCTAAAGAGACGGTTCAGCTCCTTTCTTTTTTCCTGTACCACTCACTCGCAGCTCGCGTTGTAATTGACTGAAGTATTGCCATACGTGGAGCGTTCTTTTCATCATTTTCATAGATTAACGCCGAATGTAAAAAAGAAAATTTTGGACATCGTTTGCCTCAAAAATATTTGTTTTTTTGTTTATTTGTTGAGACGTTTTCCCCAAATTAAAAATATTTATGGTAAGAATCGTTTGTATTGTATAGTAAACAATCTTTTGTGTAGATAATTTACATTTGGAGTAAATATACAAACCGCTTGTTAAATGTAAATGCAAAATGAACAATAGGGATACGACTTTTTTCTAACGCCCTATTTACATGGCCGTACGTTATGAGAAATGCAACAAACATAAATAAAAAATTGTTCTTGGTAAATTTGGTAAAAAAAAACCGTCTCCGTGAAATCGATCCAAGTTTTCGGAAGTTTGAATATTAGTTTTTGTTTTCAATATTGTAGACAATTTTCAATGTCTATCTAATGCTCAATTAAATTGTTAAATGATGGCAGATTTGAAAAATTCCACTTACTTTAAGGATTGGTATTATACCCTACACTAAGAGGCAAAACTGCACTTAAATCTTAAAAATCGCTTTATATACGAACATTTAAGTACAGTCCCAGTAACATATTTCAGGAACCATGTATGTACATGTTTGCAAGCATTGATTTCATGAATTGAAGATCTGCTGCTTTTTATTTTCTTTAGTGTCTGTCATGTTTTTGTTTTCAGCAGTTTACAAGAAAAAACAAATTTGGGTCACAAACACATATATTTTAATCAATTAATCAATGTGTTCCAAATATGTTGAAAATTGTAAAAATGTAAAAATGTATTACAAAAAAAAAGAGCAAAAGAGCCTCGACAACTTGCACACCAAACCTTAAGATAAAAGTATTCGTATACAAAACGACTGCCAAAAATTTCGAGAAGTTTCAAGTCAATTTTGATGAGCAACCATCGAAAAGGAAATGTCGGACATTTGTTATAATGGTTTTGTATCAGCGGACTATAATTACCACTATTATTGAAACATAAAATATTCAACTATTAAGAAACAAGAACGAACTAGTTAAAGACTTTGAAGTTAGCTATAACCCGTATTCTAGTATTATTTTTCATTAAGGCAAATGCTTTTTGAAACCAAAAGCAACCATTTTTAAATACCTTGTTTATACAACGCTATAACACGAGTTACCTCGAGCCGTTTTTGCAACGAAGTTCCTTATCGCACGTTGGGGGATGGAGGCTAAATGAAAAAAACTAAACAATTTTTTTAACACTATTATGCTACTACCTCGTGTTATCAAATATATCGGGTACTTTTGCTTTGGTTTGTGTCTAGACTAACATATGTTGGGAAATTTTTTGTTAAATGGGAAGTTTTCTAGGTGGAGCCTGTACCCAATATTTAGTATATGTTGTAGTTTTGAACCCAATAAAAAGTAAATTTAGAAAGGCCAAAGTGAAAGAATTTTTCTTAAATAAATATATTTTCATCATTTCCATTGCGGGAGTTTTTTACTCAATCTGTTTTTTAAACTTACAATTTTCTAAATTTATTCCATCTCAAGACCTTTTTAAACAATATAAAACTTATTTATTAGCTTTATATTATTTTCAAAAAAGTCGAGCAACAAAAATATTCGAATGATACCAAGCTATACAGACAGCCTTTTTCTAAAAAAAAACTTTCCTAAAAATAGTACCACTTCTTTAAAAATTACCGGTTCTTAAAAAAAGTAATTTATAAATAAAATTCATACTCATGTCCATTTCTTACAAAAGGTACTTCTTCTTAAAAATAGTACCTTTTCTTAAAAAAAATAGATTTCAATAAAAGAAGCACCTCTCTTTAAAAAAGGGCCTTTTCGGGAAAATATAATGCATATTCTTACAGAAAGGACCTAAAAATATACTTAAAAAAATACATTCTATAAAAAAAAAATCCTAAAAAAAGTTTATCATTTCACAAAAGTATCTTTTCTTAAAGACCCATTTAAATTATCGTGTTTTTCAACGGGCGCCTTAGGCGTGTTGGAGCTAACTAGTACGTAATATATAGCGAAAGGAACTTCGTACCAACCGGGTATCCACTGACACTTCAAGTGATTTTGTTGCACACGCACGTGTAAAAACACGCCATAAACGTATCCAAAAAATTAACAGTGTCATCGAGAATCGAGATTTAAATGCGTGTTAACGAATGGCAAACCGTGTTGCAACCACAAAAGTATCTGCGCTGTGTCAAAAAACAAAAAATATTTGTTCAGTTATGTACCTTTACAGCTTGAGTATATAATCGGTCATATCTCAGGTATTTATGATTCCACCTGGTTCGCGTCATTACAAAGGTATTGACGCATTTGGCGCAAAAAAAAATATCCCGCGAATTTTTTTAAATAATTTTGTTGAACGTAAATATCTCTGTTCTTTAGAGGGCTAGTGCACAGTATTCTACCTTAACAGAAGCTGCAGTATTGTCTGTTATCTACGTAAAGAAAAGAAATAGGATAGCTGGTTTGTAATTTTGTATTTTCGTTCGATGCAACCAACATAAAACATAGTTTAGGGGTCATTAGTATCAATCAAACACTATTTAGTTTGCAACATGATTTGCTTCTGGTTGCTTATCTCTCTTTCATTCATCTACTCTGTTTTTTGTTTCGAACTTCATCGTCGATCAGCTGTTATAAGGATATTCTCTGATCTAATGCTATACTATTAGAGAAATCGTTGGCTATGCCAAAACATGAATTGTATGGCGTAAACATTAGAAAAACGAGTTGCAGAACAAATATGTACAGACCAATACGATTTTCCTAATTTTTTTATTATTTTCTCTCTACAAAATAATGCGATCCAATGGCATTTGAAATGAAACTATGAGCGACAATTATTATTCCATTACTAGGTTTAAATCTTAATGTTGTCCCTTCATGGTCATGAAACAATCTCTTGTGATATAGTGGAAATTATAAAAATTCTATTGTGAACAAAATAATAATAGACTATTGTTTGTTCTATTACCCAACTAAAATAGGGGTCACACTTTTGAAATATTACCAACCTAATATCAAGGTCTCAGAATTTATATCATATTAGTTGAAAGCTCGTCTAATAAACCAGTCAATTGTAACATATAGGTGAATCTTGAGTTAATTAACAAGATAGAAATATGACGACTTTAAAAATGTCAAAGATATCGATTTGAAATTCATACATACTTTACGTACATCGTGTTATATTGAAATACATATAGGGATATAAATGTGTAAACTTGTACATTTTACCTGACATACATTTACGCCACTCATTGCCCAGATGACAGTATGATACCACTTATGAAATTTCTACCTTTTAACAAAATTGCCTTCTTAGCGACGTACGATAGTATTCTATTACTTACGCTTACAGATTCTCACACCACACTCTCTTCCTCAATTGGTATTTGACAAAAACCATATCGACATTTCAAAATGTCATATCTGTCATAGAGTCATAAGTGGAGCTGAGCTGTTGGATGACATAACTCCAAGAAACTATGAGTGCGTCCGATATGATGATAAAATCGATACGCTGCTCGACCGCACACATACTCAAATAAGCCCCAACAATGGTACAGATCGAAATAATATGAATAAAATATAATTTGATTTTGTTGTTGCGGCCTTTTAAGAAAATGTGTGTTTGTCATGTCACAACTTTTGACAATTTCATTTAAAGAAATGTCATATTCAATTTAATGACAATACCAAAACAATTTAAATTCTCATTCCACTCATGTCTTCCATACTTCCAAGGCAGAGCGTACAAACTGATGACAGGCAGGCAGATACATATTTATGTAGTTTTTATATTCAATTTGTAGCTAAGGATATATTTATGAATTCAATTTAAACAGAACACGTTGAGAGAAGAAACTGAAATAGAGTGGGAGCCGTAATAGACCAAAACATCCGGCGTGACTTTCTGAAGAGGATTTTTGTTGTGTGTCAAAAATATAAAACATCATTGTTTTATTTAATAAATTCGCATTTGGCCAATGTGTGGTCAAAAATATTATACTTGACATGGCGTCATCTTAACCTCTGATAGAAATAGATTTATTTATGAGCGGAAATTACGTGAAAATATTGTATTATTGTAAAATTGAGTTCGTTGTAGAAAGAAAGTGAATTATTCAATTATGTTGCCAACAGTGGGTATAGCTGCGAACCAATTGTACAATAATAATTTGTGGAATTTTGTTTGATATTATATTTGAAAATTTCATATCGAGGGTTTGTTTTCAATAAGGCATATGTTCTGTTTCCACGGAAATACGATTTTGCTCGCAATCTCTTCAGTATCGTATTCGCTATCAAGGCTATTATTTTTGAGAGAAAAAATTAATGCTAGATCCACTTTTTTGATATTGTTTTTAACGAAAACAAAAATGGATATACATATGTATAATTAATTTTTCTTTTGTTTTTTAAACTACACGAAAAGCTGTATAAAGAGATGTTTTGGACTAGCTGATTACAAACTTATATTTTTTTTAGTAAATTTAAAATGCCGAAATGGTCAATGCCCCAAATGCTAAAATTTAACAACTTGAAAGGTCATACGTCACAAAAAGATTCCTCTTGAACGTCTTTTCTAACCACGAAAGCAGTATTGAACTTTTGTCAATGAAAAGTCGCACATCTGCAATCAATTTAGGTTACTGTCTCTATTCTAAATGACGTCAGCAAATATTACACATCTTTTAGATTTTGAGAAACTCCCACAAATTTTAACTTTTACATATGATCAAAAATATTTTATTCGAGAAAATTATTTATTTGAATTTGAATTTTGTTGGCCGATTTTATTAGTTTTTGGTTAATGTATGAGAAATTCATACTACAAGCTTACAAGTCATGAACATTTTTCGAATTGAAAAATGGTTGGTTTTTGTTGGAAATAATAGACAATTCAGTTCAACACACACTCACTTGGCATGACTCGTTTCAAACTCCGTGACAAGTTCATCATCAGATGCCTAACTACTGTGCCTGAATTGATACCATCGGTTGATCACCAATCGTATATAAACAAACTCAATTCAGTAATGCACATGTGCGAATTAGTATCGATCGAAGATTCCTAAGTATCAACATGACTGAAAGGCCTATAATTCCAACAACAAGAACAGACAGAATTTTTCCACCATGTTCTTATTTTTCCTCATGCATTATCACATTGTTGCAGTGCTTTGAGGTGAGTTTTAATCAATATCACAGAGTTGTTTTATTCCGTGGTATAGCATTTTTGAAGACCGTGCTAGTGTCAGTTATTATTTGAAAAAGAAGAACATGGTGAAAAAATTCTGTCTGTTCTTGTTGTTGGAATTATAGGCCTTTCCAACATGCATTATCGCATTGTTGCAGTGCTTTGAGGTGAGTTTTAATCAATATCACAGAGTTGTATTTTTCCGTGGTATACCATTTTTGAAGACCGTGCTAGTGTCAGTTATTATTTGAAACAGAAGAACATGGTGGAAAAATTCTGTCTGTTCTTGTTGTTGGAATTATAGGCCTTTCCAACATGCATTATCGCATTGTTGCAGTGCTTTGAGGTGAGTTTTAATCAATATCACAGAGTTGTATTTTTCCGTGCTATAGCATTTTTGAAGACCGTGCTAGTGTCAGTTATTATTTGAAAAAGAAGAACATGGTGGAAAAATTCTGTCTGTTCTTGTTGTTAGAATTATAGGCCTTTCAGTGATGTTGATACTTAGGGATCTTCGATCGATACTAATTCGCACATGTGAATTGCAGAATTGAGTTTGTATATATATGATTGATGATCAACCGATAGTATCAATTCAGGCACAGTAGTTAGGAATCTGATGATGAACTTGGCACGGAGTTCGAAACTAGTCATGCCCGTGAGTGTGTGTTGAAACTGAATTGTCTATTATTTCCAACAAAAACCAACCATTTTTCAATTCGAAAAATGTTCATGACTTGTAAGCTTGTAGTATGAATTTGTCATACATTAACCAAAAGAGAAAATTATTAAAATATAAAATTAGATTTAAATGGCTGTAATTTTTCAACCGTTACTGATGTTTGATTATTTTTTTTACAAAATTAACTTTTCCGAACTGAAAATACTCAATTTCAAGTGTCGCTACATATCGCTGAGCTCTCCATATAAAAAATTCATAATCTAAACACACTTATGGTTATTACTGTTGTCAAGTGTTTAGGTCATAGCGATATTTTCCAAGCATTTTCATACTGAAGAAATCTGATTGCAGTTAGAATTGTATTTACATATACATTAGGGCGGGTCGATTTGTAGGGAGTGAAAAAATTCACCAATTTCCCTATGATTTCCGTATTCTATGGGTTATTCCATGAAAATTTGCCGAAGGAACCATACTTCTATCGTTAAAATCGAGTCCCTTACTTTTTGTTATTGAAAAGTTCAAAAGTTACGGGCATTTTTGTCCAAATTTTGGACCATTTTTCCATTTTTTTCATGATTTTGTCCAAGAATATTACTTTCGTGGCCATTTTTTTGGCTCAATCCATTATTTAATTCAATTTACAATTCAAAACGAAGAGTTTAAGCCCAAATTTATCGAATTCGGTTAATTAATTCATGCGATATTGCTAAAACAAAATAACACATAAAACCAACTTTTTGATTTTTTTCCCCTTTTTATTTTTTTTTCTACAAAAATTCAAATTAAGAGATAATAAAGTATCTATCAACCTATTATCAAAAAAAAATATTCAATTTGAGTGTAGTAAAAGACAAAATGTGAAAAAAAACATTATTTTTTCTGAAAGTCTTGTTTGCTTTCAAGTCTGGGTGTTTTCGTACGGCACTCTAATGTCGTCGCCATAGCGCCTTCTACATTCTTTCCTGCAACTCGTTTAGCAGTGGCAGCCAGCAATTGGACATGTCTTTCCGTTCCTTGAATGTGTAAAGGAATTTGTGGATCATCGAACGGTGGCACTTCGTAATTTAAATATTCCTCCAAATGTTCATACGAATAACTTTGCGTAAACGGTGGTTCGAATAAAATGGTATCGTCATTTAAATCAATCATATTTGTATATTCCGTACAATTAAAGTTTATAAGAGATTTTTTATAAACTCTAAGTTCCGTTGGGTCGACAATATCTCTTCGGTAATGTAAAATCTTCTTTATAGCAATGTTTCGTTTTTCCATTCTATCATCAAACAACATAGATAGCAAGATATTTTCTGAGTGTGCAAAATATGGATTATCTTGAATTACTGTATTTACAACTCCAAGTAAATTCGGTGGTAAAAATCGTGTCCAAGTAATAAATTTAAAAAGTAATGTACTACCGTATGCGGCAGAGCTATAATACTTAACATTGAAATACATTGGCGTGTATACTTTTATTATATAGTTAGCCAGAATTTTTAAATTTTCAGTTGGATTATTAGTTGTCACATACAACCGTAATAATCTATTGGCTTTGGTCAGCCAACGAGAATGTGCAATTGGCCCTGGTTTTATGTGAGACAAATCCGCAGCAACCACACCATTAGAAATTGCATTGGCCATTAACATCAAGTACCTCGAATCGGTAGATAATTCTTCTGGATTTAAATCACCAGGAGGCATATTTTCCAAAGCGATTTCCTCAAAATCGGTTACCACCTGAAAAGAAAACATAAAAGCTAAAAAACAGAATGAAAAATGGTAAAGAATCAGCTATAAAAATTACATACCGGAAGATTTTCACAACCAGCAATTTTTGAGCTCAACTTTCCGGTAGTTGATCGTGGTCTAGTGGTGGTTGGTTTGTCTAAAGTGTTAAACAAATGTCTAAACGGAAGCTCGTTAAAGTGCAGAAGACACACAAACCAGTGCAGTGGTCTCTTTAACTGTTTTTCGAATAGTCGCAAAATTCCACCTTGTACGCCAGTATTTGTTGGTCCACCATCAGCGCATATGGCAATTAATGAATCGAGAGACAATTGTTTGTCTTGGAAGAATTCGATCAATTTGTTGACTTTGCTTGCCGCAGTTTCACTTTCTAGTTTTGTGTAGCCTATCAATTGAGATTTTGGTTCCCTCAAAACAACTAGATGAGGTTCTTTAACCATCCATGGATGCAACTTCTCATCAATTTTTTCTACAGTTAGAACATCATTTTTCCTGCCGTCGAATGAAAATGATATCAAATTCGAGCATTCATACCGCTTACGAAGTGCGTCTTGTCTCCATTTTTCTCTTTCTCTACGGAGTTTACTTTTATCCATGATGACAAGATTGCCATGAGCATCTTTTACGCCCAGGTCTTCCATCAGAGCTGTTGCCAATGCTGATCCCATTCTATCATGCACACCAAATCTGTCACACATCATTGCATAGTTTTTAGTATTGTATCTGGGAGTGTATGTTTGTGGTGGTAGAACTAATTCTGAACCTCCTCTCACATCAACTTCCATTTCGTCATAATGTGGTTCGTATGTAGGATCGTTGCTCACTGGGATTGTTGGTATAGTCGTTGGTATCGTCTCTTCACTTCCACTATCGTGTTCCGGTATCGTTTGTATTCTGTCATTATATTGATCGCGCATGAAATCTTTTAAGTTTTCTGGGATAGATCCACATGAGCAGTCGTTTTCTTTCAAGTTGCATTTACATTTTCCAATGTTGAATAATTGCTTTGTTGATTCTACGAATTTTTTGAATTCTGTTGCGCGTTTTAATCGTTGTTTATCTGCATTACTATATGCGTCAAGCAAATTATTCAATGTTCTAATGATGCTACCTTTGAGTATAAGTTCAATGTTAAGTTGATTCCAAATTTCTAACAATCTGTCTGCTACTTGGGGAGTAAATGTTTTATACGAAAACATTTTGCTTTGGGCTTTTGAACGTTCGGCCAAGAAAAAATAGTACTTCAATATATCTCGTTTAGTTGACAGATTAATATCAGGTAATTCACAGGCCACGCCAAAAGAAAAAACATCATGAGAGACCAAATGTTGCAAACTACTGCGTTGGGTATCTGTTGGATTTTGCGATGAACCAGGCTCTGAATCCATTTTTTAAACCGTCACTAAAAGAATTAAATACGTTTTTCATAGAATAATAATATAACTATTAACTATAATAGTTAGCAATGTTTTTACACTTACCTTTAAATCCTTCTAAATTTCAAAATAGTTTGATTATTTGTTAGTTATTTCAAGTAACACTTCACTGAAATGACGCTCAAACAAAACTAGCATACACTGGAATATTATAAACAAACAAAAATAGAGAAGTCTATAAAGAAACTAAAAACAAAAAGAAATAAACAAACATAACACAGGGTGTGCACCCTGTGAAAAAATATGCCAATAATGTAAAGCGCAAATCAGTCCAGTCGTAACGTAAGGTTCGTAAGCTTCGTAAGTCAAAAAAATTGAGCCAAAAAAATGGCCATGAAAGTAATATTCTTGGACAAAATCATGAAAAAAATGGAAAAATGCTCCAAAATTTGGACAAAAATGCTCGTAACTTTTGAACCGTTGGACCAATGTTGGAGATTTTTTTTTGTAAATCAAAATGAGCTCACCTTTCCAACGCGCCTACTGGCGATTAAACCTGATCGATAGTTTTTGAGTTATGGATGTGAACGTGTAGGTAATATTTCATACGAACGTCAATTTGGGAAAAAATCTACCAACAAAAAGTAGGGGACTCGATTTTAACGATAGAGGTATGGTTCCTTTGGCAAATTTTCATGGAATTTCCCATAGAATACGGAAATCATAGGGAAATTGTCGAAAAATAAATCGACCCGCCCTAATATACATAGTTAGGGCGAGTTTAATACTCGTCATTTAAAAGTGCAATTTAAAAGCTCACAGCAAATTTTCATATTAAATGACATTTAACTGACAAACATCAGGCATTTAAAGTTCATTTAAATTGAGAATTTTCAACTGTGAAACTGGCCATTAGAGTTGTTTGTTCCTAATAACATTATCAAAAGTATCTGTTTGGCAATAGATTTCAGAGTTATATTGTCAAAACTCGCCAATTTTTTTTAAGGTACTGATGTGGATATTTGAGTAGTGTGTTCTTATCATTATCGCAGAAGTAACTGGATTAATGAATAAATTATTTTTTCCAATAGGTGTATATTTTTCTTTATCTTTTGATTTCTTCCGGAGCTCGACGTACATAAATCTCTGATGAAAATCCAGCACTTGTTTTAAAAGAGTTCTCCTCGAACTTTGCTTTTCTATTGCGCCACCTCTTCAGCGTCTCATATAGTGCGGCTATCTTCCCTTCGCATTGGGACATTGGCAATGTCCAGAGGATCCCTAACGAAGGTAAAGCTAATAACAGCGAAAATTTACGACCAATTTCATTGTGGTCTATGCTCTTCAATGTAATGGAGGGCATAATTTAGTATAATCTGGTGAATTACCTGGAATTCAACCATCTATGTTCTACAGGCGATTTGATGGCATTCCTCTCAATTGAGCGGAGTCGGCATGTATCAGAGCATGCTATCACAGAATGAATGCTACCACATTAAGTTCCATGAAAGGATTGAGGACAGCTTCTTCCAGTCAGTCGGCTGTGCGCTTTCTAGTTCTATACTCACTGATTGGCAAACACAGTTTTGCACCGGTTCCGAACGGTATTTTGAGAAGCCTTTTCATGGCTAAATACTCAAGGTGACCGCCTCCGAAAGAAATTTAAGGTGATTAGAGCAGGGATCGAACCCAGCATCTCAAGTACAAGAGGCGTTCCTAATGAAACAGGGTGGGCCAAAAGTCACCATGGAGTTTAAAATGTAATAACTTTCGTTTATATATTTATTTTTTTTTTTCAGACTAAATTTGTGTAAATAGCAGCTGGAGATTATAAAATTTTATTATTTAAATCAGCGATCAATTATTTTAACACAAAGACCATATCGTCGATGTTTTAACGTCAGAATTTCGCCCTCTGAAGCAATGATTCGTTGGTTAGTTCAACGTCACCACCAACGTGGCACCGTAAGAGATTTGCCTCGAACCGGTAGACCACATTTAATTCGCACTGCGGAAAATATTGAACGTGTACAGTAAAGTGTTAACGAAACACTAGAAACATCTACCAGGAGGAGTTCATCATCAACATCTACCAGTAGGCGCTCAGTTGGGAATGTATAGCACTTAACTACGTCGCATTTTAAAAACATATTTACTGTTATTCCCATATAAGGTGCAATTGATGCAAGAACTAAAATCCGCACATCATCGGCAAAGTCTAAATTTTTCAGTAAAATTGCAACAGTTGGCCAGAAATTAAATCAACGTTTTTGTAAATCTGCTTATGAGTGATGAAACTCGTTTTCATTTGAATGGATTTGTTAATAAGCAGAGCTGTAGGTTCCGGGGTTCTAAAAATCCATGAGTCATTCATCTACGCCAATTGCACCCCATTAGGTGTAGAGTATGGTGTGACATTACATGTGAAAATATCATTGGGCCTAAATATTCTAAAATAAATAGTTTCCCATTACAGCCCATGAAGGCATTGGGGAGAGTTTCTCACAGCCAGTAAACTGCGCTTTCTTGATTTTCACTCACTGAACGGTATTTTAAGAAGCTTTTTCATGTCGAAATACTCTATAGTGTCGCCGTCACTATGCGGGGTGATCGCCGTCGAAACGAATTTAAGGTGGTCAGAGCAGATATCTAACCCTGTTTCAAGATGTATCTATTATAGGTGGAAGCGTTAGAACAGCTGATTTCAATTTTGTCTTTTCGATGTAGTCCAACCTTGTCAAGTGTTGTCTATACCAATTTCAAGATGTACCTTGTACAGGTGGTAGCGTTAAAACAGCCGATTACATTTCATATTGTCCTTGTGTTTGTTGCCGAAAATTACAACAATTCCTACTGATATAACCTGAAATAAATACATTATTACAATTTCTATCAACTGAATTTGACAAGGTCGACTCCTGAAATAAAACCAAAATGCCTTCAATTCCTACTGCTTCTACCTTACTTATTTTGCCATGCGCTGTTTCATAAAAAAGTTTTTTAAAATAATCCTTTGACAACAAAATTTTCTAAAATAAGACCTTGACAACAAATATTTCACAGTTGTTTCAAATAACCGTTTGATAGTATCGTTATCTAATACAAACTTGTGATGATAATGTTTTCTTAAAGAAGCCACAGCTTTTTCAGATGCGCTTCAGCACTAGTATGTTGTTATCCAAATTAGACGAAAACCCTGTTGGTGCCCCTAACTCCACATTAGAGCTTTTAGATACTGTAAAAAAGAGCGATGACGCTAAAAGAAGATAGTAGTATATCCATCTCTTTTGTCGGCAAAAATGCAGGAGGTCGGACTCACCTCAAAAAAAACCGAAAATCGAGTAAAATATGGCAATTTCTGAAACGAAAAAAGGGAGTAAAAAAATGGAGCAAAAAATACCTTTAATTATTTCTTATTTCAAGTTTTTATTTTTTTAATTTCACCAGACCCCGTATAATATCTTAAAATAGGGTTATCTCGGTCCACAGACGCCGCACAGCCGAAATATATAAAAAAAAACGTTTCCCATTACATCCCTTGAAGGGATTTGGGTGAGCTTCTCACAACCAGTGATTGGGACCTACACTTTTCACACCGATTCCGAACGGTATTTTGACAAGCTTTTTCATGGCAAAATACTCGATAGTGTCGCCGTCACTATGGGAGGTGACCGCCGCCGAAAAAAATTTTTAAGGTGGTCAGAGCAGGGATCGAACCCAGGATCTCATGTACAAGAGGCGCGCACACTACCGATTGCACTACCGACGGCCAAATTCGCGAGGAGAACAACATTAATTTGAGTACCCATATTTGCTTGTCCGTAGATGTACTTAGGAGCACCCTAAAAAAATCCGATCGTTAAAAAATTCTTTGGTTTCAGAAATTGCCATATTTTACTCGATTTTCGGTTTTTTTTTGTTTTTTGAGCCGGGCCCGGGCTCATCCATGTCAGCCCTTTTGTCTTCTTGGAGCATTGCCGAAATGCATTATCGCCATTTCAAAAATTGGTTTGCAGACTGTTCTACTACATATATCTAGCATAGCACATACTTCAGATTTAGCCACCACTGTTTCCCATTTCTTGTTTTCAAAGAAATTCAGCGAAACGATATTTGGTTTCAAAGATGAAGTCATATTAACAGTAATTGCCAGCTTTAAGGACATCAACTAA
The DNA here is from genome assembly GCA_963931995.1 of Phaonia tiefii. Lineage (NCBI taxonomy): Eukaryota > Metazoa > Arthropoda > Insecta > Diptera > Muscidae > Phaonia > Phaonia tiefii. The sequence goes on from OZ008367.1 coordinate 93,274,558, forward strand.
TTCTAAGTGTATTCAGCTGAGAAGAGACAATGTTGAGATACAAAATGTTTTCTAAAGAAAAAGAAACTGTATTCTACTACCAGAATCCTGTACTTACCATTGCACTGAAATGCAGTAACGAAAATAGTATTTATTCTAAATTATCAGGTTGATTGGTTGTCGAGCTTTAAGACTTATTAAGCGAAATTCAATTGCTATCAGTCACGCAATAGTGAGAGTGCTTAGAATTTGTTCATACAACGCGAAGAACGCTTTCGAAAATAAATAATAAATAAGAAGAATTTAATTGCACGTATTGATTAGCGACTTACAAATATGGCTGAAAATGAAATTGCAGGAGTTGTCCTAAGCATTCGCTAGATGTCTTGTAACATATCATGGCTTAATGACTTTATTTAAAGCATCAAGAAATGTATACCAAACGGTTCATAAATACTTGCTGAATCGATTTCCCAGGCTGCTCAGCAACTTATGGAGACAAACCGACAAGATACCCATCTGCTCGAATAAAACTTAACCCTGCTGTTAGATTAGGACCATTTGGTCCAAATTTTTTCTGTTTTCCCTTGTAACTTTGGAACGGTGATATATACTGACTAAATTTTTCTGCTAATGGGGTCTTTTAATAAAACAATGTTATGTGCGAAAATTAAATTTTCTAACTTTATTCAGGACTGAGAAAAATACAAAATGACGAATCTTAGATTAGAGGACCATTTGGTCAATAGTACATTTTTTCATTACCAAGCGAATGTAAATTCATGTCAAATATTTAGAAGATGTTTTTGATATGTCAAATACTTGCTTTAGAAATTATTGAACCAAAATAGTTACAAAGGATAAGATAAAATTATTATTTTGGATGAAAATTCCAGTATGGACCAAATGGTCCCTCAATCTAAGATTCGTAAGTTTTTTCATTACCAAGCGAATGTAAATTCATGTCAAATATTTAGAAGATGTTTTTGATATGTTAGCGGATGTTTTTGATATGTCAAATACTTGCTTTAGAAATTTTTGAACCAAAATAGTTACAAAGAATAAGATAAAATTATTATTTTGGATGAAAATTGCAGTATGGACCAAATGGTCCCTCAATCTAAGATTCGTAAGTTTTTTCTAATCTAACAGCAGGGTTAAATTTGTTTTATTAGTTTAACTTTAAGGAGTTCATTGGAAACTTTAATTGTGTTCGTTCTTTCCTTAAATTTAATTAGTAGTTAACGTTCTATGCATATAACTGACCAACGTCATATGAACAAAATTCATGGAGTTTAAAACCCTATATAGACACCTAAACTGAGCCCTTAGTCACCAAGATCATTAACTTCTTCATATTGTGAATATACCTGTTTCGTCCTACTGTTGCCCGACTGTTTGATAACATAAAATTAATTTAAATTTCATGTTATCATTTTATATTTACGTTTGTCTAAAATATTTACTGCAATAAAATATTAAACAGGAATACTTTGACATTTGTTATTAAAAAGTTTCGTTTCTGTCAGCCGCCCTTAAATCCTTGTCATGTATTTCCCATAGATCCTTCAGTCACCTCCCGCCGCCCTTTGTTGTCTTATGACACGTTGACCCCTTTTGTTATAACATTTGCAAACCTTATCTCCTCACTAGTATCGAATTAAAAATAAAAATAAATAAAAAAACAAAGAGTACAGCGAGAAGAATGAATTAAATTCGTAGACAAACATTGAGGGGTGGCCGGATTATTGAGTCAGTCACCGAGCGCAATAAACAAAATTAAAAAGGGTGTCAAACGATGACAGCAGACCTGATTGTTTGGACAGTTTCTCCCTGTTCGTTGTGTTATATTAGTTGCCTAGTTGTCCTTTAAAGCCTGCAACAAACGTCTGTCCTACTGTGAAGGCTGCAAACAAACGCGAAGCAAATTTAAAAGTGTCGAATCCTTAATGTCAATTTGACACTGTAGGTTAGTGTACTGTGTTGGTGGGTGTTTCTGCCGACGTTCTACTTAGATAATGAAAAATAAGGAAATGAGCTAATTAACCTAAACCAAAACAAAAGCGAAAACAAATTATATAAGTAGTTAAATGTTCACGAGAAATCCTTATTACATAATTTACTCAACTTTATTTAAATTTAAACTCTATAATAGCACTCCAGAGATGGGAATATTTGTAACATTCCTACATTTTATTAACTTAAGATATATATTTCTTAATAACTGACAATGTTCCTTAAATAGTTGAAGGACCTTAACTCATAATGGTTTTCTCTCTGTTGTGTTGATTTTTTTTTTTTTTTTTTTTTTCTTCTTTTTATTTACAATCTGTCGGTGGACAATAAGTAAATCTGATAACATATTAACAATGACAGGGGTTATGCAGTTCCATTGAACAACATAACATAAAAACTATTATATATATACTATATGTATACATATGTATGTGTAAGCACTTAACCTATTCAATAGTTTACATATTTACAAGATTTTAAATATTATTCTAGTTATACTAGTTTAAGAATGGTAAATCTAATACGTGCTTTCGCTGCAGTCTTCTGGTTTCCGTGGTGCTATCGAGTAGGGAAATAGCTATAGGATTGACGTGGTTGCTAAGGCGTTGAAGATATGTTTGGCTGATATGTCGTATTTCTTCGTTTACAGAACGTATATCTAGGTCCCTCCTTATTGATTTATTTCTCACAAACCAGGGCGCACCGGTTATCAGTCTTAATGTCTTTGATTGGAATCTTTCGAGAATTTCAATATTTGATTTGGGAGCTGTTCCCCATAGCTGTATGCCATAAGACCATACTGGTTTTAGAATAGATTTATAGATTCTGAGCTTGTTGTTCATATTAAGTTTTGACCTCGGCCCCAACAACCAATAGAGTTTTCTCGACTTGGCCTTTAGTTGCGCTTGTTTGGCTTTAATATGTGGCTTCCATGTAAGTCGCCTATCTAGAACCATACCAAGATATTTTACAGTTCTGGGCTCGGGTACTATAATTCCATTTAAATAAACTGGTGGACAGTCGAGCCGTCGGTATGCGAATGTCATGTGGCAAGATTTTTCAGCATTTACTTTGATGTTCCATCTATTTAGCCAAGCTTCAAGTTCATTAAGATGGCGTTGTATGTATGCAGATGCCTCTGCTGGACATTCACTTGTAGCAATTACTGCTGTGTCATCAGCATAAGTCGCTAGTGTTACATCCTCATTGGTTGGCATGTCTGATGTAAATATAGTGTAGAGGATAGGCCCAAGAACACTACCCTGAGGAATGCCTGCATTAATTTCTGTTAAGTCTGATCTTTCGTTGTTTATTTTGACGTAAAAGTACCTTTGACTCAGGTAGCTTTTAAAAAACAAGTAGTACGGGGCTGGCAAAACATTTTTCAGTTTATATAGCAGGCCAGGATGCCACACTCGATCGAAGGCTTGCTTTTTGTCAAGGAAAAGTGCAGAGCAATACTTTTTCTTCTCAAAAGCATCAGTTGCAACATTTACAATGCGGTGAACCTGTTCAGGCGTACCGTGGTTGGATCTGAATCCAAACTGATGATCTGGAATTATATTTCGATTCTCTAGTATAGGCGACAATCTACGCAGAAATATCTTCTCAAATATTTTGGAGAATGTTACCAATAGACTAATTGGCCTGTACGATGACACCAAATGTTCAGGCTTATTAGGTTTCCGAATCATAATGATCTCAGCGCATTTCCATTGAGACGGAAAGTGGCCAATTCTTAATATCGAATTATATATCAGGGTAAGAAATATGATGCATTTATGAGTTAAATTTTTGGCAATGTTTGCGTCAATAAGGTCGTATCCTGGAGCTTTTCCATTATTTAAAATTCTTATTTCATTTTTAACCTCATTTGGGGAAATATGCTTGATGGGTAGGTCCATTTGTAGTGGACAGTCCAAAAACTTTGAAATTTCATCTACTTCCATATCGCTGTTACATGAAAAAGGGGTGAAGGTATTTTTTAAATGCACGGCAAATGTATCTGCTGTGGCTTTGTCAGTTCTGCAAAAATTACCATCTTCATTTTTAACTACTATGTTGCGTTTAGGAGGTCTTTTGATGTACTTTGTGGCTTTCCAGAGAAGGTGTTCGTCGTATTTTGAGTTGTTAATATCTTCATTAAATTCACCTGTTTTTTCATTTCTGTGCTCATCAAGCAGTTTCCTAAGATTTTTTATTGATTTATTAAAAAGCCTTTTGTCATAAACACTTCTACTTTGCTGCCATTGTCTTCTCAGTCTCCTTTTTTCTTGTATTTGTTGCCGTATAGACAGAAAATCTTGGTTTTTTTTGGCAATAACATAACAAAATCATAAAAACTTAAGTATTCTGTATATCGTATATTTACTTATATTCCAATAAAAAAAAATTGTTTCCCATTAAATCCCATGAAGGAATCGGGGAGAGCTTCTCACAACCAGTGAGCTGTGCGCTTTCTAGATTTAAACTCACTGATTGGGACCTACAGTTTTACACCGGTTCCGGACGGTATTTTGAGAACCATTTTCATGGGTAAATACTCGAAAGTGTCGCCGTCACTATGCGAGGTGACTGCCGTCGAAAGGAATTTTAAGGCTGTCAGAGCAGGAATCTAACCCAGGATCTCATGTGCAAGAGGCGCGCACACTAACCGTTGCATCACCGACGGCCACACTTATTTTCCAATAGAACAGGATAATAACCGTATTTTTAAATACGAGTATCATACTGAATACGAGATCCAGATATCATTCTAACTAAAGTTATGGTGGTGCAATGTTTGACCAACTTCTATCTATTAAGCTCACATCTAGAGATGAGCGATCCAGTGATTTTTCGGGAACGGCGAGGTGACTGACTCTTAGGTTCGGTTTTTGGCATGGCGGCATCATATGCGAATTTTTCGCCAAAAATTAGCAAAAAGCCGCCTTTACAGTTAATAATGAGCATTATGGTGCCATGCTTAGGGATTTTTTGTTCCCAAAAGTTAAGGAGGATGACGTTGATGACGTATGGTTTCAACAGGACGGCGCTACGTGCCACACAACCAACTTTACAATCGAACTTTTGGGCAGTGTTCGAAAACCGTGTAATCGGCCGAAACTCGGGCGACCATTGGCCGGGTCGAAGCTGCGATTGGCCTGTTAAACTAGTATCTCTGGGGCACCGTGAACGATAATTATTAAGCAACGTTCAGGTATACCGAGATTTCATCCTACCAAACATATGTTTTGCCGTACAGATGTCAGCTGTTTATGGAATGAAATTCCTAAATCTGCGAAATCTCGGTATACCTAAACGCTGCTTGACACAAATCATTCCGAGTCAATACGAGTTCGACATGAAATCGGCGCTGTCGTTCACAAGATAGAGGCCCAAACTATCGAAAATCTACTTAAAAATTGAGTAGATCGAATGAGGTTTTGTAAAGCAAGACGATGAAGCCATTTAAACGATGTTGTGTTTCAGTCATAAATGACAATGATGGTCCATACCAACAAAATCATAATTTGGAAAGAATGGCTCTTATGGCCAGTTTTACAGTCGGAGATCATCTTCGGATATGAGTTAAACTACGTCAAACCAGATTTTCATTTTTTCAGTCAAAGGCAAAACTACGTTTAACTCTCCAATTTGTGCGAGTTAAACTAAGTTTAGATTGTTTTGGCTTTTGAATGAAAAACAAGGAGAAGAATTTTGTGTATGTAAACAATAAAACATTTTGTTTATATTTTTTGGAGTTTTAAAAATAGGTTTTTCCTCGGATCTAGAAAACATTAGTGATCAAAAAATGTGCGAAGAATTTTGTTATGAGGTTACAAGAAAACAACGCACAATAATGACCCGGACAAATCACTTCAATTTGCTTGGGGATAATGACTTATATGTAAGATTCCGTTTAACAAAAACATCTGCATATGCAGTTCTTGAATTGATTGGGCCACACATAAAGGGTTTTTCAATACGAGCGCTACAAAAGTTTTTTTAAATAAAATAAAACCGGGTTTAGATACCAATGAAATTCTCTATTCCTGTGAAAGTACGTTCGATGCCATTATGTATGGAACTCGATTTGTTTTCCATGGCCACCACGGGCACGCTTGCAGAAGTGCAGACGCTGAACCCAATTTTCGACGGTTTTCAAGCATAAATCGGCCGATACTGCTGCAATGTCACGTTCGATATTCGTACGAAGTTCATCAATCGTCGCTGGCTTGTTGGCATAGACCATAGACTTGACGCAGCCCCACAGGAAATAATCTAACGGCGTCAAATCACACGACCGAGGCGGCCAATCGACTGGGCCATTTCGTGAGACAACACGTTCACCAAACTTGGTTTCCAATAAATTGATTGTGGCATTCGCTGTGTGGCTTGTGGCGCCGTCCTGTTGGAACTACATGTCCTCCAAGTCCATATCATCCAATTGGGGCCAAAAATATTCGGTTATCATTGAACGGTAGCGATTCGCATTCACAGTAACGTGCCGGTCTTGATCATCACGGAAGAAGTACGGCCCAATGACGCCGCCGACCCAAAAACCGCACCAAACCGTAATTTTTTTGGGAAGCAATGATGACTCCTGGATTGCGTGTGGATTGCTGTCTGACCAATAACGCATATTTTGCTTATTGGCGAAGCCGTTCAGCCAGAAATGAAGATGATTTTCCGATGAAAATCCGAATCGTAGCGCTCTTAAAGTTGAGGTTACTGACTCCAAATTTCGGTAGTAAATTTTAATAATTTCGACTCGTTGTTGGCTCGTATATCTTTCCATGCTGAAATGGCAAACCTTACTGAAGATAAATGTCAAAAGAGCGGGAAAAAATATGGCATCGTTTGCTGTCCCTATCGATTTACTTTTGTAGCGTCTCTGTTGAAAAACCCTTTAGAACAATTACCAAAACAAAAAAAAATAAATAACAAACAACTGTTGATATATTTGACATTTGCATAAGGTTGCCATGACAGAGTAAACAAATTGTGATGTATTTAACTGTGCACTGAAAAACAGAATGGACAGTCAAACTAAGATTAAACCTAATCTCAATTTTAGTAATCCGCGGTTTAAACTAGCTCTGAAAAACTGGCCGTTAATGTTATTAAGTCGGACTGTGCTTTTGTCGATCATGCAGATTCCCTAGAGTACAGTCAGTATTACGGGTAATGCACAATTATCCAATATTATTTTGGGCACAGGTCTAGTTTACGGATTACACTCCAACAACAACCATTTAATTAGGATGGTAGAAAACGTTATTTTAAGCAAAAAAAATAAATAAAATAAAAAAATCCGGGCAAATGCAAAATCCCAAAAATTTGGGATATCTGAGAGGGTAATGAGGTTGAGTTATCGTGTAAAGCTATTGATATTATCACATTTTTGTGTAAAACAAGACAAAATTAACTCAAAAAATATTTCAAATTTTTCGATAACTAGCTTAGTGATCGATTTATCGGATGTTAACATTTTGAAAAATTATCGAAATTTTTTTTTGGAGAAAAGTAAAATATGCTTGTTTTATATAAAAAAGTGATGATATAAATAGCTTTACACTGTAATCCTCTCACATATACGAAATTTTGGGGCCCATAACTACGAAACTATGTATTTACAACGATTTTATTTTTCCTTTTTTTGCTTAAAAAAATATGTTCTACCCGACGCAATAATTTTTAGGGAGTTAGCCTTATAATATACAAGCCTTGTTTTGTATTATAAAAAGATTATCTTATCGTAACCCAAATATATATATATGTAGAGGAATTTAAGCCCAAAAATAATTTTTTTTATTTAGCAGAAAGTATCTGGCAACGTCGTACTCGAGCCAAAGACGACCAAGACGTAGGTGACCAGAAGATGTGCGCTATTTGGCAACCCCTGTAAAAGAGAACCAAAATGTGGTCACAATTCACTCAAACCCATTTCTCTCTCGCGTGAAATCTTGATTATTTCATACTTTTTGCATAATTTATGCAATTTTATTTTAACATGGTGGATTTTGTATAGTTATATCGAAAAGGATGAAAAGGGTAGAGAAGAAAAAGTGTGCAAGTTGGCAACCGACTAAAAAATTATGCCAAAGGTTGTCAAAAATTTGCAAAATCATTATGCTAAAATTTACTTTTTAAACTTTTTTGTAATTCTGAGTCCAAAATAGTTACATACCCACCAAGAAATGGGTACAGCTGTTATACGTTAACCGTTGAGCTTAAAAAGAAGTATTATTATGGTTTTAATTTGTTATAGCATGTATCTTAATTTCATACAAAACACTACCTTATACAATTTTAATAATTTCTACATCAAAGAAAGCCAAACTAAGGGTGACTATCATATACAATTTTTATAATTTTTTTTAAGTAAACCTTCAAAAAATTTAATTTTTAATTTTGTTTGAGATCCATTCTTGTTAACAATTTCTTCCAATCATCTTAGCATCAAATTTCCCAAATTTTGGATAATTTTTTTTTGAATCCGTTGAACTTATCCTAGAGAAGATTGATCAAATCATCTCTACTTTGAAATTGTCTTTGTCTGATATTACTATCATAATGAACCCGGAGATTTTCTTTGGAGTTTATATCTGGCATTTCGAGAAGAACTTCTATCAGATTTAGACCATTTTACAAAAGTCACATATTGATACATAATGAAAGCACTGTACGGCCCAAAACGACTAATTTGAAGTTTGTTAATAATCGTCAATATTTTTACTCTAGGTACAAGATCCAGATTTCAGGAAAGCATTTTGGCATCAATAATAATAATTTTTTTTTACTCCAGATTTCAGGAAAGCATTTTGGCATCAATAATAATAATTTTATAAATAATTTTATAATAATTTTGTAATTTTTTTTAGGCCTGTGGAGTTATAATGTTTTCCAAATTAGTTGGAGTATCAAATTTTCTGTACCAAACAATTGTTTTCGTACGAAATTACATTGGCATAACAACCCTGTAATTGATTTTGTTCACGAAATTTTCTCAAAAAGGTTAGAAAGCAAAAAGCTGTAGAAATAGATTTTTCAGATAAATTAAAGGGAGAAACTTTCAGTACGAAATAGCCGTTTCCAAAAAATGCTGCTAAAAAACTGAACTAAAATTAAAAAGATTAGAAAACTGTTGAGAAAAACAAAACGGCATTTGGCATAATTTTTCAAAAAAACTAGTGCCAAAGCCAAACAAGATTGTGACAAAACGGCATAAATTATGCAACATTGTAACACTGCATTCCACTACGTGATTAAATTTTCGTTCATCCTTTTTGGTTATACTATAAAGTACAATAACACTGTCAAAAAGCTGCTCGTGTAGTGAAATATTCAATGAAGAGAATAAGAGAGAGAGAGAGCAGAGAATGGTTAAAGGCCCAATTAGTCCTCACGGTTGACGGCTGACGGTTGACGGTTGACGTTAGACTCAATATTGTGCGTTTAGTGATGACGGTAGACGACGGTAAGACAAAACAAAACAAAAACAACTGAGCGCAGGGCATTTGTACAAAATAAAATTAAAAAGTGGTCGTGTTGAAAAAAATAAAAGAGCAATTTTCAAAATGAAAAATAAGAAGAAGTTAGTGGTGGCATTTAATGCGTATGTGGGTTTATACCAATATCTGCGCAATAGGAAAATGAGAAAGCGACGGTGGCGCGCTCGGCCATTAAATGCTGAAAGGGCATCACAAAATTATTTTAAAAACTATTTTTGTAAAATGAAGGCTATGGACCCGGAACAATTTTTTTTTGCTACACACCAGGATGACGAGGAATTTGTACGACGTGTTATTGGCCAGCATAAAGGTGCATATTACCAAACCAAAACAGATGATAAATGCCGATGAGCGCTTGTCAATAACATTATTGTAAGTTTTTAAAGTGAAAGATTAGTTTGTTATTTGTAACATATTTGTATTTCCATAGATTTTTGGCTCAAGGCGTGAGCATGCAATGCATTGCATGGAATTATAAAATAGGCAAATCGACTGCGCGGATTATTATTCTGGAAACATGCGAAGCGATTTGGTCTGCTCTTTCGCCCTTATATCTTAGTGAACCAACAGAACAGCAATATATGGATATAGCGGACGATTTTGCAAATATGTGGAATTTTCCGAATTGCGTAGGCGCGATTGACGGAAAGCACGTAGCTGTGACGTGCCCTGCGAACTCCGGAACATTGTACTATAATTACAAGAATTATTATAGTATTGTTTTGATGGGCATGTGCGATGCCAAATACGCATTCACTGCAGTCAGCATTGGCAGCTATGGCAGTGAAAGTGATGGTGGTAAGTTGAATTATACTTTATTGTTTAAATATAATTAAATGCATTCTCTTTAAACAGGCATTTTTAGACTTTCACCTTTTGGGCATGCAGTGTTGAATGACACATTGCCTTTACCACCTGACGCTCCCTTGTCAAACAGCTCATCGCAAGAAGCAATGCCTTACGTTTTTGTTGCTGATGCAGCTTTTCCGCTGTGCAAGCGAATTATGAAACCTATCTCCCCGCGACGTAGTGGCGAAATGCTTTTCTTGGAAGAAAAAATATTTAACTATCGCCTATCAAGAGCGAGGCGTACAATAGAAAATGCGTTCGGAATCCTGACTGCACGCTGGCGCATTCTTCACAGAAAGTTGGAGTTTATGCCAGAAAACTCTGAAAAAGTAGTGCTTGCTTGCGTTGCCTTGCACAACTTCATTCTTATGCATGACTATGAGCGCTACTGCCCATCAAATTTTGTGGATACTTATTCACCAGAGGGCACAAGAATTCCAGGAGAGTGGAGAAAGGAACTGGAGAATAGTGGTGGCCCTTTGCGGTCTATAATTTCACATGCTCGTAGAAACTCATGTAGCTCTCTTCAGCAGCGAAATAAGCTTGTAAACTATTTTGTTACAGAAGGAGCAGTGGCTTTCCAGCCAAAAAGTTAGGTGGTAACAATGGTATTACTTGTTTAAGTGCTAAATTTGTTAAATAATGATATTGAACACGATTATTTTCCGTTTCAACTACAAACTCCAGCCACATATTATCTCGGGTAACGCACTACCTCATTGCTGAAAATCGTCTTGTGCATAGACAGCAACCAAATTATAATTATAAATTTTAATACCTTACTCTGTATGCAAGTGTTTATATACATACTCACTTTCTATCTAACAATTATAATAATAAACAATAATTTATTTTACTCAATTTCAGTTCAATTCATTTATTGTTTTCTTTGGTTTAATTTTAATTAATATCTTCATTTTGGGCAGTAATTAGTACCTGCGTTAAATCGCCAATTACTTTCATCTGTTTTTTCGCCTCCATTCCTGTGAGGCAGCCTTCTACAAATTTGGCAAAGCTGTGCGCCCGTATGTCTGCCGGAGTATCGTCTTTTTCCATAAATTCTTTAATGGATTTGCTAATTTCGACAAAAGCAGCAGTTGGCTCATCATGACCCACTTCACGTCGTCGTTTTTGCGACAGCGAACTTGATGAGGTTCCCGATTGCTCATCATGTGCCACTTCGTGTCTTCGCTGTTGCGACTGCGAGCTCGTGGAAGTGGATCCTGTGAATCCCACCGATGCAAACACTGGAGATGGCAATGGCGACGCAACAGACACTGGAGATGGCAATGGTGTCGACGCAGTAACAACCTCCATGTCGTCTAAATATTCCCATGGCGGAAAAAGCGTGTCCTCCTTTTCGAAAGAAAAGTTTGAGCGCTGCCTAAATTATTAACAATTATTTACTTACATATGTAAAATAAAATGTTATTATGCACTTACCTTCCTCCACGCATGTGTCCACTCAAAAAAGATAAACTTTCGAAGTGCTGCCATTTTGTCTGTGTGACTGCCTCACTTCCAGAGCTGCAGGCCATCCTTCGCACTTCTCTGCAATACTTATCTCGCAGAGACGCCCACCTTTTGCAGCATGCATCACCTGGTTGATTACAAATTTATTTAAATTACTTACTTATGGCTTTACCATATTCTTTCTGTATTCTCTTACCAGTTGCTCCTATCGCCTTTCCAATTGTCTCCCATACTTCTTTTTTCTTCTGAATATTTGTGTAGTCCTTATTTGTTTTATTATACAACAAATCATTGTGTTGTACTAAAACAATTAGGCTGTCTTCATTCAAAAGAATATTGTTCATACTTATTTGCACTTTAACTTTTTACAAACAATTTTCGCGCACAAAATATCGACGTTTAAACAATAACAATAAACAGCTGACGGTTGACGGTGACGGTAGATTCTGCAACCTGCAGAAGTCCACCGTCGCCTACCGTCAATTTTAGTTGTCTCCCTCTAACACATGCAAAATGCAACCCCAACTCAAACAGCTGATTGTCTACCGTCCACCGTCAACCGTCAGGACTAAATAGACCTTAAGGCCTCACTCGTTATGTTTGTTGGCATTTGCGTGAAGAGAAATTTTTGAATCGATTTTGCGTGTACATCGTCTCTGGCTCTTCCCAATTCACAATGCGATGTATTTGAAACTATTTCCGTGAATGGTTTAGTGTGAAAAAATCGGGGTTAAGGTTTCACTGTAGTTAGATTTATATATGCAGCTTTTTATATATATACATACATATACATATACATATGTATGTACAGTAGAATTTTGTAAATAATTATATTAAATTACATATCGTTACCAACGTAACTAAATTTTTAATTTGTTGTCAGTAGAAAACAACTTTGTATAATTGTAAAAAACACAGTAGTATTTCCAAATATTAATTAGGACACAACCACTAACTTTATTAGCGTAGAATTCTAAAATTTGTTGGGTACGTGGCTTTGATAAAATGTATAATTATCAATAAAACTATGAACTTACCTTTTTTTCCCTGAATGCTTGTTCCTCACTCCTCCATTATTCGGTTAATGATGTAATGATTTTTCAATAACACACTCTAATTTTAAAACACACACACACTCTTGTTACATATTTTGCTTCTTCCTACCAATCTCCCCACACCGAAAATCAAATACGCAATTTGTTGTTGTTCCTCTGAGTTTGTTTACATTACGAACTTTTTCAACTTCACCACGATCTATATTTTTCTCTATGCAAAGAGAAATTACACATATTCGCATTAACATTACACTCGTTTCATGAAAAACGTTCACTGGTATTATGAAATTTTTAACATTTTCCAATAAAATAAATGTTTAACTAAAGTTTAATTCGCGAATTAGAACAATTTCATTAGTATATAGCTTAGTAATAACGTTTTGAAGTAGAGATTAGCACTTAACAACCGAAATGAAAGAAATGAAGAAGCTAACTAAAGTTGTTGTGGTGGAGTGGGTTAGAGTTACCAGCTCTTGTTAACAGGTTATGGGCATAAACTAATGAGGTGGAATCAGTGATGGAAAAGTATGCCACAATGTGCCATTTTTGGCCCTATTGAACCTTTTGTGGCCCCGTGGCACAGTCAATACTATTTTGGCACTATTTAACAATAGTTAAACTCTGCACATTAGGGCTAACTTAATAGCCAATAAAGAGCATTATCGAAAAGAACTGAATTCAAAAAGCTAATGAAATGTTATAAACAGTTTAAATTTACCATTATTCAAAACTATGTATTATATTGTAGTATAAGTCCTTTCTATTTCTTCTGGAAGGACCTCTTCTGGAAGTTATGAGCGATGTTTTCCGTCCAAAATATAGTCATATTTAAAATAAGGGACAGACTACGAAATATTACACCGAATTTTTATAGGAACAAAACATAATCTTAAGTCGATGAAATGAAAATTAGGATATAGTTTTGATTTAACTGAACACAAAAAAACATTAAAAATTCTGAGATTGAATAAGAAGCTATATTCGATTTAGTTTTCAATGTAAACATACACAAAATTTTTATGTTACATATGAAAGAATCTGTATCTGAATTTATGAACTCAAAAAAGTACTTTAATATGCGAATTGGATTTTGGTGAAAGTCTACTTAGTATTTACATTTCTTTTTCTTGAAAATTTAATATATATTAATAAAATTTGTATTTAAATAAATAATATAATAGTATGTTTTGGTTAAAAAGTACTTTGGCCCTTCCGAAGTCGTTTTGGCCCTTTTTGGAGCTCTCTTTAGCCCTAAATTGAAAAATGGAATTACCAACACTGGGTGGAATGCCAACAAAGAAATCGAGTGAAGTCGATTCTCTGCTCGCTCTCTTACTCTCTTCGTTGAATATTTAAATACACGAGCAGTTTTCTGATGATGTTATTCTATCTGTCTATAGAAAGTCCAACCATATTTAAATAAAATTACATAAAGTATGTAAACACTATGAAATAATCAGGTTATGACGCGGGAAAGAAATGCGTTTGATTGAATCGCGTCGACTTTTTTTTGGTTCTCTTCTACTACGGTTGCCAAATTGCGGGGTTTTTTTCTTCTCTACCTGTACATCATTTTTGTTATGTGTAAGGCAACCATCTATTGTATACTTACTCGGGGATCGCACACGGCAATTTTACTTGCGCAAGAGCTTCCGTTCTCTTCCCATCTCTCTCTCCTAAAAACTCCAGACTTGCGCAAGTAAAATTGCCGTGTGATCCCCGAATTATATAAGTAAAGCATGGTAGAATTATCCATCGGGTAAACGGTTCAGCCCAGCTGGTTTTTGCATATTTTCCGTGGGTACGCTGTCAAATTTGATTTTGTTTCTTTTTGTTTGTTAATAAAATTCAAAGAATTTGAAAGAAAATGCTATTTATAGCATTGACTTCGATCACGTAATACAATCGTATTAAGTATTATGTAGCGCAGAGTATGGACATTTTAGTAGAGAAGAAAATTTACTTATGGAGTAGAATGCCAACAAAGAAAACGATTAACGCGCCTCTTTTCTCTGCTGTCACGCTCTAACTCTCTCTCAATACACAAGCAGTTTTATGATGATGTCACAGTATTTAGATATAGAAATTCCAACCATGTTTAAATAAAATTACATAAAGTTTGTAAAAGGTATGAAATAATGGAGTTATGACGCGAGACAGAAATGCGGTTGAGTGAATCTCGGCGACTTTTATGGTTCTCTTCTACTTTTTTGGTTCTACTTTTTGATGTGTTAACATCTATACGCGCGCCTCTAGGGCAGTAAACTATAAATTTAATACATACGCAAGTGTTAGGTTTGTAAGAGTAAATCTTCGTTTGTTTGTTCGTTGCTTGGCAGTCGGTATTGAAAGTGATTATTGGGCGATTTTCATATAATTTTCCCACGCGATTTTCTCCGGAAATTCATAGCCGATTTTATTAATTTTTGGATTAAAAAGCTAGTGCGGGTTTCGACGAAGAGTTTAGGCCAAAAATTAAGGCGATCCGATATCGGCGAGCCGAGATTGAAGTGTTTTAATTTGGAGTATTAATTTGGAGTAATATTAAAAAAGTATTTTATGTTGATCTTCGGTTATATCGTACGAATATAACAATGTATGTATGTATGTACAAGTGTCTGTTGCTTTGCATTCTTTGACTTTTGTGGGAATAAAACAAAATGTATTGAGCAAGAAAATAATGACACATGTGCTTGCACTGGGTCTTTAAATAATTTTAAGTATTAATATTATTTAACTGTAACGTCACCATATGATTGAACGCTGTTTTTTATTTTCCAATGTAACATTTACGATTGTGTTCATAGAAATCGAACAGGTACCGTGTAGCAAAAAGGTGTTAACACATCGCCCGTGAGTTCGAACACTCATTGGATTTTTTTTGGTGCTCTTCTACTTTTAGATCCTTTTTTGGTATATCAAAGACGATCAAGAACTAATTTTGGTAATTTGGCAACCCTCGTAAAAGACAACCTAAAAGTAGTAACAATTCACTCAAACGCACTTTTCTCTCTCGCGTCATATCTTAAGTATTTCATACTTTTTGCATAGTTTATGTAATTTTACTTCAACATGGTTGAAATGGTTGGAAACTATCAAAAAGTTGGTATTTTCTTGAAATATTCAATGAAAAGAGTAAGAGAGAGAGAGAGAGAGCAGAGAATGGTTAAGGTTACACTCGTTTTGTTTGTTGGCATTCGAGTGAAGAGACATTTTGACTGTCTACTTGTATTTCGTTTTTGGGTATATTCTCGGTTTTATTTGCGGTTACTTTTCTGGTGATGCATGGAAGCAATATGCTTACATTTTTGTAGAAAAATTAATACAAAATAGCACAAAATAGCATTTGCTTGTTTTGTTCCTTTGCCCGTAAATCCTATGATTATTATTCAGAAAATAAATCACAATTATTCAGATTTCAATATTTTTAAATTTTCTTGAAAAACACACATCTACTAATATTTTTCCTATGAATTTGACTAAATTAGATTGAATTGCACTGGATTAAATGAAATTGACTAACTTAGATTGAATTGCCCTAGAATAAATTGAATTATAAATTTTAAAAAAAATGCTTTCCCATTACATCCCATGAATAGACAACGGAGAGCTTCTCACAATCACTGCGCTGTACGCTTTCCAGTTTTCACTCACTGAATCTGAACAATTTTGAGGTCAACAGAAAAATTATAAAAACAAACTGGACTGAAATGGCAAGTCACGAAACAAATGCTGATAATCTATATAATAAAATCAACAATAAATTTTGCGATATTTACAAAACATCAACAAAAGAAAAAACACCATATAAAAAGAGATCGCCTAATCCCTGGATTAGCGAAGAACTAGTAAAGTATTGCGTTATACGGGATACACTCTATAGAAAGTGGCTAAACAATAAAACAAACGAAAAATACGAATACGAATACAAAAGGTTTCGAAACTCACTAAATAAAAAGCTAAAATGGGCTAAGAATAATTACTACAGAAAAAAATTCATAGAAAATAGACATGATATTCGGGCAACATGGCAACTCATAAATGAAATTATCGGTAAAAAAAAAAACAACATTGATGAAACAATAACAAAAAACTTTAAAAATGATAACATTAATAATATTTTACACAACTTTTCGAAAAACTTCAACGAAAATGTCGAAAAAATTCTTCATAGATGTGACATCAAAACTCTCAACAACATCGAAACATCGCTCCAAAATTCAATTTATCTTTCTTATAGCAATGAAGAAGAAATATTCAATATTTTGACTAAAATAAATACGAAAAAAGGTGCCGGTGCGGACGGTATTAGGCCAAAAGACCTGAAAAATAATGCAAGGTTTCTTACACCAATACTAACGAAATTAGTAAATCTAAGCCTGGAAAACGGCACTGTGCCAAAAATGCTGAAAACATCGGTAATAAGGCCAATATATAAAAGTGGAACCAAATCAAATTACAATAACTATAGGCCAATTGCAATCCTGCCAATTATCGAAAAAATTCTAGAAGAAGTGGTAGTAAAAAGGCTCACCGAATATTTAAGAAAATACAGAGTCATTAATAAAAACCAGTTCGGATTTCAAAAAGGTCAAAATATAAATAAACTCCTCGGAAACTTCTCCAATCATATAAACAAATGCCTTAGTCAACAAATGCACTGCTTGGTTTTATATATTGACTTTAGCAAAGCATTCGACACCTTGTCACACAGCAAAATCATCCAAATGATAGAAAAAATAGGAATAAGAGGTAGCACGTTGAATTGGTTTAAAAATTATCTTGAAAACAGATCATACCGTGTAAAAATAAATAACAAACATAGCGATGAAACACCCTCAAAATATGGAGTTCCGCAAGGTTCCAAACTCGGACCCATTCTATATATTATATACGCTAATGATATGCTAAGCTCTCTGCGAGAAAGCGTAACATTTGCCTACGCAGACGATACAGCCATAATTGTAGCTGACAGAAACATCGGTAATGCAACAAAAACTATGCAACATCAATTTGACATAGCAACGAAATGGTGTCATGATAATGGCCTTGTTATAAACGCAACGAAGACAAAAATTATGCATATAAAACCGCCACATCTTAACAACATATCTCCTGAAATAAAGTTCCACGATAATGCATGTCTACATAGACAAAACAATCCAATTGATACCTGTACTACAGTCATCGAACTGGTACAGACATATAAATATCTTGGCGTTCATGTGGACAGTAACTTTAAATGGAATACTCATGTTGAGAACCTACAGAGGAAGCTTAGGAAATCGGCATATGCTCTATTCCACTTAAGTAACTATGCGACTGAAAGCGTTCTAAGACAGGCTTATTTTTCTTTAGCCGAGTCATATATCCGGCACGGAATAGCTGCTTGGGGTAGCACAACATATTGTAGAACGCTGCAAAACACTCAGAACCAACTTCTCAAAATCCTATGGAAAACTAAACAATTCGATGCAACCAACCACCAATATCCAAACGATAACAGAAACACACCAGTAAACCACTATGGCAATAACAGATACGACGACAATGGTATCGCAAGCAACAACAGAAACACAGATGCATACAACAACAATAACTTTTTTGTGAGTAACTACACCAGACAACCAACGCTAACACCTAACGCTAACAACACTATATCCTCCAGCAACATAAACATCATCCATAATATAACTGATTACAACAACGAAAACATGATGACGTACAACAACACAGTGGAAAACAACATCACACACAACACCGTCGCATTAAATAATACGCTCATCAACACCACAGACGCCACAACGCCAGTAATAACGAAATCGACAGAAACAACGACAAGAACAACCGGAATGATAACAACAATGAAAACAACTACCTGGCCAGTAACAACAACATAAACCATAACAATACCCAGATCAACAACAGAATCGCACACAATACTTGCAACACTAACAACATAGCAAAAGAGCTGAACGTCCTAAACGTTAAAAGCATCTACCACACAACTCTAGCGAATGAATTCTTCAACGACTCGAGATTTCTCCAGCCAATCGACCATGCCCACAACACAAGGCGTAATGCAGAAGGGAGATTCAAAGAAGGAAGCTTTCACAATGAATACGGGCGTAAAACACTGGACGTAACACTACCAAAGATTTTCAACTCTATACCGACACTTATAATGAACATAAAGGAAAAATATAGAAGAAACAAAATGATTAAGAATCACTTTTTAAGCTTGCAATGAATTTAAAGAATTTAAAGTATTAAAACGCATGAATTTAAAATAGTAAATTTTAAGAATTTAAAATACAATAGAGAATACACAAACATGAAATATAAAACAGTAAAGATAATTAAATATTTTGAAGCAAAACTAAGATATAATATCCTGCAGACAAGCCGAATGGTTTCGTGGGTTTAATATTTAAACTTTGTATAAAAATTTAATGATCAAATAAAAAATTAATTTAAAACAAAAAAAAAAAATGTACAAGAGGCGCGCCCACTACCCATTAAATTAATATTACATTTAAATCGACTCAATTGATTGAATAGAATTCTTTTGAAGTGCATGGTATTCAATTGAGCTGAACTGAATTGCATTGAATTGAATTAAACCGATTTGAATTGAAATCAATTACATTTCCTTGCATTGCATTGAATTGAATAAAATTGACTTGAATTAAGGTGAATTCAACTGAATTGAACTGAATTGAATTAAACTGAATTGACCTTAATTGAATCGAATCGAATCGAATTGAGTTGAACAGAATTGAATTGAATTGAATTTAATTTAATTTAATTGAATTGAATTGAATTGAATTGAATTGAATTGAATTGAATTGAATTGAATTTAATTGAATTTAATTGAATTGAATTGAATTGAATTGAATTGAATTGAATTGAATCGAATTGAATTGAATTGAATTGAATTGAATAGAATTGAATTGAATTGAATTGAATTGAATTGAATTGAATTGAATTGAATTGAATTGAATTGAATTGAATTGAATTGAATTGAATTGAATTGAATTGAATTGAATTGAATTGAATTGAATTGAATTGAATTGAATTGAATTGAATTGAATTGAATTGAATTGAATTGAATTGAATTGAATTGAATTGAATTGAATTGAATTGAATTGAATTGAATTGAATTGAATTGAATTGAATTGAATTGAATTGAATTGAATTGAATTGAATTGAATTGAATTGAATTGAACTGAATTGAATTGAATTGAATTGAATTGAATTGAATTGAATTGAATTGAATTGAATTGAATTGAATTGAATTGAATTGAATTGAATTGAATTGAATTGAATTGAATTGAATTGAATTGAATTGAATGGAATTGAATTGAATGGAATTAAATTAAAATGAATTCAATTCAATTGAGTAGAATTGAATTGACTTAACTTGGATTGAATTAAATTAAATTGAATTGATTTGAATTGAATTGAAATGAAATGAAATGAAATGAATTGAATTGAAGCGAATCGAATTGAATTGTATTGAATTGAATTTAAATGACATGAATTAAATTAAACTGAATTGAATAGAATTGAATTGCATTGAATATTTTTATTGGTGATTCAATCTCAAAATTTTCTCTACTGTATTTAAATTTGACAATCAGCTTTAATTTTAAAATTCAAATAAGTATTTAATACAATATTGTCAAGTTTAGTTCATATTCATACAAAATATATTAAAATTTTAAAGAAATTTACGTTTTACGGTTTCTGTTCTAAGCTTTCTAAATATAACAGACCTCGGGACATTTGCGTTCTGTGTAAGCCAGCATTCTATAGAAGCCAGTACAATGATGTTATATTAAGAGACACTTAAAAATTACTTACTATTTCATTTTCGATTAATTCAAATTTATTTAACTCACTTGAATCTTAACTCAAATTTCATTTATTTATCGTTTCAGGTATGTATCAAATATTCATTGTGTAAGCCTCATTTTCAACTCCGGTAAGTTAAATAGGTTGGTTGCATTAAAGACTATTTGTCATTGTATTATATTTAACGCGATCTATGTAGGGACTGTCTACATAAAACATAATGGCATCTGCAAGCAAATTCCGAGTACAAATATTACTGGTGACAAGTAACACTTGTAACTTGTGGTGTTTAGGCCAGCTTCAACAACTCTTAGAAGAATATTTGTAATTTCCGTTGTCTAACTGATCAGGGGTTTCCTGCAATTGAATAACATGTACACGGTCGGAATTGGGATTTGAACTTACGTCGGCGGACGACCCTTTCGAGCACACGAGAGAGAGAAACAGGAGAGAAAGCCAAACATAAAAATTATACATTATATAAGAAAATCGTACCTATAAAATTTCCTCCGTAATATTTATAAAACATAAAAAAAAACCGTTTCCCATTACATCCCATGAAGGGATTGGGGAGAGCTTCTCACAACCAGTGAGCTGTGCGCTTTCTAATTTTTCACTCACTAAATACTCGATAGTGTCGCCGTCACTATGCGAGGCGACCGCCGCCGAAAGAAGTTTTTTTTTTTTTTAAGGTGGTCAGAGCAGGAATCGAACCCGGGATCTCATGTACAAGAGGCGCGCACACTACCCATTGCACCACCGACGGCCACATTTCGTAAACATACTTCTTTAAAAATTCTTCATTAATTGTACGAAGTTTTTGAGGAGGCTACGATAGCTGTATTTTTCGAGCATATTGACACTAAAGAATTATCATTGCATACAGAGTATTCGTAACACATACCATTCTAAACCTGACCAACAAGTTGTGACTAAAACCCGGGTCATTATGGGTAAAATAGCTGACTTTTTTGGATTTAAATACAAAATAAATCATAAAATACAAAATAAATCATTTTATTTCGTATGTAATCATTGTGTTATTTTAGATTCAAGTCGAAAAAGTGAGACTATCCCACCAAAAGCGGGAAGGTTGGTCAGAGTAAGCATGATCAGCATGAAATAAAGCCAACTATTAAATTATATAAAGCAAATGAAAATTCAGCTATTCAGTTAACATTGTCAGTCATAATTGGCATAATCAGTCAACTGAGCTGTTTCTATTTTACGACGCATTTTCCTAGATATACAGCTTTATACCGATTCCGAGAGGTGTCCGAGAAGCTGATTTGACAAAATATATTTATCTATATATAAATTTAAATATAAATCAAATCGTAACGTATTTTGATACTAAAATAGTGCTGACATTTAAGTTGTGGACAAAACTTTCCACAGAATCTCTGTTGGAAATTGGTCAATAATAATTAAAAAATTTCAAATTTGTTATTCGTTCAATTTTGAGCCAACAATTTATAGAATTGTTGGATTTCATTCACATTTAGCTTTCTTTACACTGTCAACATATTTGTAAATGACTTTTTTTTGCGTTGTACTGCTAAACTTTTGCCCAACGAGCATGCATAGAAACGTAATTGAGAATCTTATTGTTAAGACTTTAGCGTCTACTTTTAAACTCCTTATTGACTTAAAAAGAGCCTAGCGGCAGCGGAAGTAGACATGCTTAGTTTAGCATTTTAGTTTCGAGACATTAACTTTTGAACACATAAAAGCAATGAAATGTGTTAAGTTGCTATACAGATTTCGACAAAGAGAGAGCAAAACTCTACAGCCAAATTAGCCCTTGAGTATGTACTCGTACACTTCAATACAAAGTTTCGCATCTTGGTAAATATTCACCAGATATAAACACACCCACACATAATAGAAAGAGGAATCCTTTGCTCGCAGAATGCCAATAAAAGAAAATATTGTTAGAGTTGTCCGGAAATATAAAGTTGGCAAATCTAAAAACTTGTTCTTTGTGTTGTGAAAATTATTCCATATTGTAATGCATTTTCATATAAACAAAGATATAAAACAAGATAAATTTTTGTTGAATATTAAATGATAAATATAACAATAAATTTTTAACTATAATTGTAGTCGAATTATTGTATACAACTTAATATCAGTTGCTAAGGTATTTATTTATTGTATTTTTATTTTATTCAAAAACAACTATACACACAAAGAAAAATGTCGTTGCCTACAAAGGACATTTTGGACAAATTAATTTCACTTGCCGAATTTATTTGAGTTATCCATTATTATTGTTAAATGGTTTGAGCCACTGCCTCTATCTGGTATTATTAAAGCCATTCTTTCCAACATCCGACCGCCCATCTGCAACACATCAAATGTCATAAATTTACTGAGAGAGTTGGCGTCTCTATACGTCATTAGTATTTACATTCAAATTTGGTAGTGACACTTTTATTTAAAAATTATTAGCATTTATATTCATTTGCGTTCCGATTTTCGATCAAATTACATATTGATGTGCTTCTATATTCCGAAATTTATATCGCAGTGGACATTTGGCTTAAGAGTTACTGGAATTTTTTCAAAATTTCAAAAATTTAATAATTAAATTGAGATTAATGAATTCCAAGAAAAATATGGGGAATTGATCAATTGTTGAAAATTTTCGAAATTATTGAAAAAAAGTCCTAACTTCCAAAATCCGAAAACTTTGATTTCAGAAGGAAGGTTTTTGTAACAAAAATAACCAAAACTACTTTTTTTTATTTATATTTATAGCATTTCTCATAATGTACGGCAATGCAAATATAGTGTTATATTATATATATATATATTATATATATATTTTATTATTGCCTTTGGAAATTTTTGATTCATTCAACTGATTAAATAATGTATACACTATTTTCAATAGAGCTTGTGTTTGTAGTTTTCTTTTTGAAAACACCTTTGGGAACTCTGAATTATTATTAGTCATGAATAATATAATCTCTAATTTAACTTTGTTATCAACTAGTATTTTGATCTTGCTACTTAATTAAAGGATATAATTGTTATGTAATTTCTTATTTAATGAAAACATATAATGTGTGTTATAAATGGAGTAGTTCTTTTGTAATTTATTTGAATTGGCCGAGAGGCTTAAAATTACAAGTGTGAATAAATAAATAAAAATGAAAATAAAAAGTAGTGTAGTCTCCATGGTGAAATTTATTGATTTGTGGTGTGTAATTATATTCCGTTCTCCACATTCTCCAGGCTTACTAACCAGTGACTACTTCCAAATTCCAAACATAACGAAATGATGTTGCGATGATGCAACGATTACCCACGAATTAAAACTAACGCCTAATCTAAGCACCGTGATAAATCCTTTTTATTTAATATACAGGGTGATTCAGGAAGTTCCGGACAAATTTCTCAAGCGTATTCCTTGGCTCATTTCATGAAGAAAAGTCCACTAGGACCATGTCCGAAAATGCATGGGTGCGAAATGGCAGCGGGTTCAAAATTTTCGGATTGGCGGTCGGAGGGTAGTAGGGTAAAGTTCCTAACTTCTGAGACAGTGGTCGGATTTTGGGCTTTGGAATGTGGTTCGCAAACGGCTGCAATTGTGTTTAGAAGAAAATGTGAACCACATGGAAAACTTCCTGTAATATCAAATGGTTTTTTTCCTTATGTGTTTGATTCTTCAGCCAAAAATTTCATTAAAATAAAATCTTAAATGTGTTAATTTACAAAAACAAATAAATGTGTGGTGTTATTTCGCTTCAAAAACAAAAACAAACATTTTTGCATTTCAGTAAAATGGGCATAACTTTGGAACGCTAAGACCTCTGGGCTTCGTTTAGGTCATTTTGGAAAGATAAGAGGTATGGCTATCTTTCAACAGAAAAAAACCTAAGTTACCTGGCATCTGGCTGAGCAAATTGAGGTTATGTGAATTTTTTTTCCATTTTTTTTTCCTAAAGCTCTGTATCTCGGCGATTTGACTTTTTTCTACTTTTTTTATTGAGTCTGAAAGGCCTCTTAAAGACCTTTCCAATAACCCCAAAAAAATCCGACCACTGGCTCAGAAGTTAGCAACTTTAACCTACTGCCCTCCGACCGCCAATCCGAAAATTTTTAACCCGCTGCCATTTCGCACCCTTGCATTTTCGGACATGGTCCTAGTGGACTTTTCTTCATGAAATGAGCCAAGGAATACGCTGGAGAAATTTGTCCGGAACTTCCTGAATCACCCTGTATAAACAATAAGTAAATATCAATTTGGTTGATTTGATTTATCTGGTTTCTAAATAGGGTATTCCTATAGGGTAAACCCGAACTAATACCGTGAACGTAAAGACTTGAAAGCGCACAGCTCAATAATTGTTGTCCTCTATCACTTCGTGGAATGTAATGGGAAAAAATTTATTTTATTTGTATGATTACATACTATAGTGTATTGAATCTGTTTTATCAGTGTGGTACAAACCGTTAAAATGTCCATTCATCCTGGTATATTTAAAATGAAATGTATTAATACATAAATTTTGAAAATTGATTTTAATTTTGAATATAAATTTAAATTAAAGTAAAAATTTACGAAAATCTGACAAATCAAATATGTAATACATTCGAGATGTAGTGTTTGTAGGTGTGTACATATCAACCGGATATTACAAAGTAAAATACCAACAATTATGCTAAAAACGGAAAAGGAAGTGCATTTCACATCACAACACAACACAAACTCAATCGCACATACAGTACGAGTACGATGTTGTACGTTCATGTTATTTTATTGCTTCAACACCAACTCCAAGGACAACAGCACCATCACACTGATGCACTTGTTAAATATTCAACAGACTAAAGTTAATAATAACGGAAGCTTTTGCATAGAAAATGTTGCAACACAATGAAATGGAATATTTAAATTTTAAAATCTGCAATAGAAACTGAAAATACCTAGTTTAATTTTAAGGTTCTTAGGGAGGAAGTACTATTACATCAGGCTGAGTCTAATATAAATATACAATTTCTGCAAGGTATCTTAGGCATGTAGTCGAAACTAACAAATTCAAAAATTCCAGGACGATATGGAACAAGTCATTGTTCCAGTGCCAGTGAAACTGCGATTCCAATTATAATCGTTATCATGCTGGCGGATGTCATAGAAATTACAATGCTGACTGATAATTGGCCATACCGGAAATTAATGTGGTTATGCGAAAACATATAACAAGGACACCAAAATTGATGGCACCGGTCAAAGAGAGGTAACTTTTAAATTTAACTCTTAAAATGAATTACTCTTTCAATCTATATTCTGCGGTTAATGAGGATGAGTCGAAGTTAGTGGGGTTATTGTCGAATTATAGTTGACTGTACAACCTGAAAAAAACGGCCCGGCAACAAACAGCAGGAGCAATGTATTCATGAATTGAATATCTGCACGCTGAAAAATAACGGCATCCCGAACATATTCTGCAGGAACCATGTATATATTAATATGTTTACAAGTCCCAAACTCACTTGTGTTTAAATGTAAGCAGCATCATGTTTACTGGCAAACATGTATGCTTTTACGTGGAAATATATGCGTATTTCCTCCCTTTCTTTGTTGTCTCTCACGTTTTTGTTTCCGGAAGGTTTCAGCTATGCGTTGGTACACAAAGCATATATATTTATATACAAACATATATACACACACATATATACGAAACACATGCACAAAAACCAAAGTAACATCACAAACCATTTAAGCGTCCGAGCATCCGTTTATTATTTTTTCACTGATCAAGCGCTTTGATATCTCTGTCCGATGAACCATTGACGACTGAATACACGAAACTAAAACGCAATACATCAGCCAAAATAAGAAACAAGGACTTTATCTGCAATCTGCATGCACACTCAGGAATATTTTTGACTCACTGACTGGGAGAATAATGCAAAAATAGAGACACACACTTACAAGATAGACTCTCTCGTTGTCCCTCTTTTATTGTTTTGTTCTCGAGAGGGCATACACAGTGCAACAATCCCAGCTGTATTTGTATCACAAACATAAATATATGTGGGTCACAAACACATATCTTCTAACATATTAATCGTTGTGTTTTAAAAATGTAATATTGAATAGCAAACACAATATGTTTGTACACAAGTATATTATATTTGGGTCAAGCTCCAAACACACTATATATTTGCATCCAATCAGCAAAAAAGACAGATTTTTCAGCGTGTGCTGCTTTGTTGTCTGTCACGTTTTCCTTTTCACCACTTTTTAACAAACAAATCCACACTTGGGTCACAAAAATATATATTTTACCATAATAATTAATGTGCCTCCAAAATGTAATATTGAATAGCCAACACAATATGTTTGTACACAAGTATATTATATTTGCGTCGAGCTCCAAATACTTTATGTTGTCATCCAAACAACAAAAAGGACTGATTTTTCAGCGTGTGCTGCTTTTTTGTTTCTTTGTTGTTTGTCACGTTTTCGTTTTCACAAAGCCACATTTTGGCCAGAAAAATATATATTTTACCCTATTAATTATTGTGTCTCCAACATGTAATATTGAAGAGCAAACACAATGTATTTGGACACAAGTGAACTATATTTGCGACAAGCTACAAACACGTTATATTTGCATCCCAGCAACAACAAAAAGCCAGAGTTTTCAGCGTGTAGAAGTTCACGAACGAGCAACGTGTGGAACTTATGCAAAATAAAGTTAAAGTACGATAGCGCTGTTGAGACTACACGCTGAAAAATCTATCTTGTTTTGGTGTTTGGATGCAAAAATAACCTGTTTGTTGCTTGTCGCAAATATACTATACTTGTGCCCAAATACATTGTCTGTGCAATTCAGTACTACATGTTGGACACACAATGATTAATAAATAAAATAAATAAATGGTTTCCCATTACATCCCATGAAGGGACTGGGGAGAACTTCTCACAATCACTGAGCTGTGCGCTTTCCAGTTTTCACTCACTGATTGGGACCTACAGTTTTACACCGATTCCGAACGGTAATTTGAGAAGCTTTTTCATGGCTAGATACTCGATAGTGTCGCCGTCACTATGCGAGGTGACCGCCGCCGAAAGAAAATTTGAAGGTGGTCAGTGCCGGGTTCGAACCCAGGATCTCATGTACAAGAGCCGCGCACACTAACCATTGCACCACCGACGGCCACCACAATGATTAATAGGCTGTAAAATATGTTTATGAGACCCAATTGTGGTTTTGTTTTTTGAAAACCGATAAAAACAAAAACGAGGCAGACAACAAAGAAACAAAAATGCAGCAGAACTTCAATTCATGAAAACAATGCTTGGAAACATGTACATTAGGGTGAGTCACTTTTTGGACTTTTGGCGAATATCGAATTGCTCTTCCAATATGATGTAGGGCAAGGAAAACCATGAAGAAGTGCATGTTTACTTTTTTGAAATGGTAACAAAACCTTCCCCGTAACATGCATTTACTTTTGCTAGAAATTCATTTTTTATTTTCCATTTTCTGTGATATGAAAAATTTTAAAAAATCTTTTTTTCCTAGATCGTGTCGAATGATCCAATGTCGTTTCTTACATAATTTTGGTACGCTGAACACGAATCTGTAATTGAATTGTAGATAGCTCCTGTTGTTTTTGAGATATGGCGATTATAAAATTTGTGTTTACCTCGCTGGTAGCCTTGCCTTGATACGGGCTGGTGGAGCTGTTCCGGCAACTGGTGTCCCTGGGTGTTGCTGAGATTGCTGGCGCGGATGCTTCACTGTGTCAGACTTCTTTCACCCGCACTGGCTGTTGTTGTTGATATGGTGGTGGTGGTTGGTTGCCCTTATGGATGACTAGTGGTTGTCTCCCACTTAGACAAACATTTCCCGCGAAAACCGAATAAAAAAACACGAACACTGACTTGTATTTAATTTAAACTATTTATTTGCCGGTTCGTGTGTAGCTGTTTTCTTTGTTGATTTGTTAATACAATAAAAAACAAGAAGAAGTACCGAAGTAAGCGAGACGCCGTTGCCACTCGCTCAAAGTTGACGGCGCCAACTCGTCTGGCGGCAAGGACGATCATTAGGGCTTTTCACGATAACAATTTGCAAAGATGTTCTTTGTGAATAATTTTTGCAATTTTTGGTTTGCTATAAGTGCTTAACTTTTTTTAGAAACTGCATTTTGCAAAAATTCATTCTTTTAATATTACTGAAGTAGGCGGCTTATAATTTAGTGTCCAGTCAACATGAGTTTAGTATATTTTGAAAATTCGAATCTGATATCATAAAGTCGTTCAAAATAAGTGGAAATTGTGTGGAAAAAAACCGCGTCAAATGGAAGCAGAATTTCAAATGGAAGTAAAACACCAACAATTGAACAAGTGAGTGCTCCGCTCTTTCACAACTAACAAATTCTTAAAGACAGTGCAATAATCGGAAGATATATTGCATTAAGTGCCCTTCACAAATTAAAGGATAAAAGAGTTCATATTGTATCGGACGAATTAAATAAACTGTGGACAAAAATAAATAAAGAAGCCGTAGAACTTAAAAACATATATAACAAAGTGTTGAATTTGATTAACAAATATTATAAATCCCAAACAATGCATCGGTTTCGAAAAACCGTTCGATATATCTTATAACAACTAAATCGCAAAACATAGTACATGAAACTGATTTAATTTCTGAGATTACTGACCAAGAATAAAGTGAAAGCGAGGACTATATCCCTACTTATAAAGCAAAATATCACCAATTATTGCAGCTTACCTGGTAATTAATAGAATTATAAATACTTCAAATGCATCCTCGATTTGTAAGCAGTTGTCAAAGGCTGGAGTTAGACTTCACAGAAAACAATACACCGACATGTTAAAAAGATTGCGGAACGAAAGGAAACTACGTATAAACAGAATTTGAATTTTAGTCAATTGGCTTTTCAGTTTGATGGCAAAGAAATCAATGAAAAGAAAATACAAGTAGTGGTTCTTAAAAATGAAACAGAAGAAATAAAATTATTAGTACTTGTCCTACACGATGAAAGCGCGTCTAATCACATGAGGTGTAAGGGAACACCCTGTTGGAAATAAGATCCTTTCGCTATATATTATGTACTGGCTAGTTCCAAAACGCCTAAGGCACCCGTTGAAAAATACTATAATTGAAAAGGATCTTTACGAAAAGATACTTTTGTAAAATGATAAATTTTTTTAAGAAACAATTTTTTTTATAGAATATATTTTCTTTTTAAAGTATATTTTCTATAGAATGAATTTTACTTTTAAAGTATTTTATAGAATGTATATTCTTTTAAAGTCCTTTTTCTGAGAATATGTATTACTTTTTCCGAAAAGGTAATTTTTAATGAGAGCTACTTCTTAATTAAAAGCTAATGTTTTTTTTAAAAGAAAATGTACTATTTTGAAGAAGAAGTAATTTTTGTAAGAGAAGGCCATAAGAGTATGATTATTTTTTACAAAGAAGTACTTTTTTAAGAATAGGTATTTTTTAAAGAAGTGGTACTCTTTTTAGGAAAAGGTTATTTTTTTTAAGAAAATGTACTTATTTTCAGAAAGGCTTCTTATCTCAAGACAATAAAAGAGAAGGTATTATTTTATTTGTAGGAAAAGGTATTTTTAAGAAAAGGAATTTTGTAAGAAAATTTATTCATTTTAAGAGAAGATATTTTTTTGACGAAAAGTTTTTTTTTAAGAAATGGTAATTTTTTTAGAATTGGTCCTTTTTTCAAGAATAGGTAAATTTTTAAGAGTAGGTACTTATCTCAAGAAAAGTTATTTTGTTTCACAAAACGGTACTCTTTAAGAAAATGTTGTTTTTTAAGAAAAGGCAATATGTTGTAAGAAAATGTAAATTTTTAGGAAAAGGTACTTATTTAAAAAAAAATTACTTTTTTAAGAAAAGGTACTTTTTGTAAGAAAATCTACTATTTTTAAAAAAATGTACTTCTTTAAGATAAGGTTTTTTTTTCAGAAAAGGTATTTACTTTGTTTAAGAATATGAATAGGTATTTTTTTTTTTGAAAAATTTACCTTTTTTAAGAAAAGGCACGTTTTTAAGAAATTGTTTCATTTTGAACTTCTTTCACTTTGGCTTTTCTAAATATACTTTTTATTGGGTTCAAAACTAAAATATATGCTAAATATTGCTTACAGGCTCCACCTTGAAAACTTCTCACTAAACAAAAAAATTTCCCTACATATGTTAGTCTAGACACAAACCAAAGCAAAAGTATTCAATATATGTAGTTGATAATACAGGGTTGTAGCATAATAATGTTGAAAAGTTGTTTAATTTTTTCACATTTAGCCCCATCCCGCATTGTGCCATAAGGAACTTCGTTCGAAAAACGGCGGCGGCGGCGTAAAGGTCTACTTGAGACTGTTTAAATAAGATATACATTATTCTTAGCGAACTAGTTACATACAAATCTCTACTACAACAGGTAGGTATAAACTAGAGAAACGATTGTGGGGACGCTGCAACCTCATGAAACAGGACATAAAGTTTTTAAATGCAAAATCTTGTATTTCTTAATTATTAACTAAGTTGAGATCTCACATATCTGTGACAACAGCTATTTCCCACAGGTGCGATTCTTATATGTAGAATTCTTCCAATACTTACAAGGAAAATTATATATTGACCTCTACCACATTGTACGCACGAGTTGGTACTAGACAGTGTCAGTCTGCTTAGTGATACCAAGATCATCTTCGATCGCAGCTTTGCAAGTCCGAAAATTTTCTTCGTAAGAGTTTCCATGGTTTAACGAATACGTTAACAAGCAAAACTGCCACATTGCTAAAAATTCACATGTCATTCAAGAACAAACTATGCCCTCACAGCGAGTCAATTTTTGGTGTGGTTTTTGGGCCAGCGGAGTCAGCGGACCGTACTTCTACGAAAATTATGCCGGAAACGCTGTTGCGGCGGACGATGAACGTTATCGTGACATGATAGCAAATTTTTTGTGACCTGAATTAGATGAGAAGGACTTGAGCAATATGTGGTTTCAACAGGACGGTGCCAAGTGAAACACAGTGCATGACACAATGGCCCCATTGCGAAACAACGAGGTAAAATGGCCGGCGAAATCGTGCGTTTTGACACCATTGGACTTCTTTCTATAAGGCTACGTGAAACGTGTGGCCTATGCTAATAACCCTGAGACTATTCAATAGCTAAAGAACGAAATCATACGAGTTATAAATGGTAAACAGCCGAACTATTCCAAAAGGTCAAGAAAATTTTTGATGTGTGCATCCTGTGTTGCTGGAGGCATCGCAGTGGGCATTTAACGGATGTTACTTATGTAGCATTCATAAATGTCATAGTTTTTGTTCAATAGTATATGATGAAATAGGAAACAAGTACAGAAATTTCAGTTGGGTGAACCGACATAAATATAAGCTCACTCTATGTAATCCATTGCATCCGAATTCTATTAAAGAAGCGATTAAATCTACCCCTATGCAAATGTGTCCCATTTCCCTGAGTGGCATTGTGCTATATAGAATCTAATTCCCATCTTAATTAGGATCCTAAGTGGTTTTGGGGATTTACCGTGATCACCAGCCAACTGTCCGCACAATATTTATATGGGAGTTACAAAAACGGGCTTGACGAAATTGTCCATTTTTATTAAACGGTAGCTTTTGGCAAAATATTGATCAGTATGAAATTGTATTAAGATCAGTTGTGGTTTATGGGAAATGTTGAGTCGGCCAACTGGGAAGCCGTGCAAATTTTTTATGAGAGGTACGAGAATGGGCATGGCTCAGTATTCAATTTGTAAATACACAGAAGCTTTTACCAATACATTACCTAGCACTGAATTTCACTAAGGTCGGTTGTGGTTTACGGAAGCTAACGTGTCGATCAACTGAACATCCGCATCCGCATGTATCTCTCCAGAATAGGTGTGGTAAAACCATTAATTTTCCACAGGAGAGTGGAGTTTGGCTAAATATTGTGTTGTACCAAATTTTGGTTTGGTACGAACAAATTTTGTATAGGATGTACAAAAATAGGCGTGATAAAATTACCCTTGTCTTAATCGGTGACTGGTGTTTGATAACTAACGCCTAATTTCTTTAAGATCGGAAGTATTTCACGCGATTTATCGTATTGACAACCCGGATGATCATCAAGTATTTATAAGTATATGGGAGGTACCAACTGCAGGAAAATCTGTGGTCTGCTTGCATCATAAGCTATAACAACTGATTTAAGACGAGGCGATCAATCGTTTTTTGGAGAATTTATATTTAAGATATAACGGATGATTTTTTAAGACTGATTTGATTTAAAAAAAACAGAATAAGTAAAAATTACGCTCGCGAGCCGAGAAATTCAGCTCCTCCTCCATATAAAGCTCTCACTCCGAGTTTAAAAAAATTAATATCTCCAGCGAATTTAATTTTTAAAATTGTTGGTTATTTGAATCGCTCCCGAGCGAATCAGATATAAGAAATAAAAATTCGATTCGGAGTTTAACACTCGACCGCGATCTGGTATCCATTGTTGAATGGGGTCGAAAGAATAGAGTAGATTTTAATGCGGGTAAGACCCAGTGTTGTTTGTTGTCGCATAAACGTATTGCTGACCCAGGTGTGTCGTCATTGTCAATGGATATTGATGAATCAGACGCTCTTAATGTTCTGGGCATGAAAATACAATGTGATGTCCGTTGGGCAAAACATGTATTTGAAGTGTCGAAAGATGCATTCAAGTGTCTAGGCTTTTTAAAGCGGTGCAAGAAATACTTCACTCCCTCTGATCTTCTCAATATCTACACCACCTACATCAGGCCAAAGATGGAGTATAACTCCCATATATGGGCAGGTGCTCCTAGGACTTCTTTGGAGCTTCTCGACCGTGTCCAGAAGAGAGCGACGGTGTTAATAGGGGACAGTAGGGTATCCAACTCTATTGCCTCCCTTGAGCATCGTCGAAATGTGGGTTGCGTGTCACGTTTCTATCGATATTTCCACGGTATGTGTTCCTCGGACATCCGTCAACTTATGCCGGACGTGAGGATATTTAGCCGAAGTACGCGGCTTTCCAGGAACTCTCATCCGTTTTTTATCGAATGGCCGATTGACCGCACTACACACTATAGAGAAAATTCGTTCTTCAGCCGTACAGTCCGTATGTGGAATAAACTTCCGGCTAGTGTATTTCCCACCAATTGTGACATACAAACATTCAAGGCAAATGTCAACAGTCACTACTCCCTCTTTCCACCCTCTACTACCACAATTTTCCTTCGCCAACACAATGCACTGCATTTATAGGGGGCATCCCCTGAGTGTTGGTTTGATAAAAAAAAAAAAAAAAAAAAAAAAAAAAAAAAAAAAATCAGCTGCGGTAAAAATTGATTGGAATGTTGTGGAGGTGCAGAAAATGATAAACGTCTATCAGAAACAGCAGCATTATAAAAAGTCTAAAAAATCGGACGGAACAATGGGAAATGTGTCCATAGTAAGTAAATAGTATATGTGGTAAAAAAAAAAACAACAAATAACGAGTATGGAATGATTATAACATTTCATTTACAATTTTCCAAACGATTTGGTCGCATTTTCAGGTTTTACCCCTTTTGCCCCTTTTTAATTACATTCACAATTTTTTCCACATTCCTAACCTTTCCAAACGATTTTGCTAGCATTTTCTAGTTTTCCCCTTTTTGCCCCTTTTTATGCAAACCTTTTAGGAATGGTTAGGAATGAGGCAAAAATTGTGTATGTGCGTAAAAAAGGGGCAAAAAGGGGAAAACTAGAAAATGCTAGCAAAATCGTTTGGAAAGGAAAATATTATGAAATTTGACTCGCGAATCATTCTTTTTGAATTAAATCTTTGAAAATAAAAATTCGGCTCTCGAGCTAAAAATAAAACTCTTTAAAAAAAGATTTAAAGAATTAAAAATTAAACACCCTTGCTGATTTAAATTTATCGAATGAATCGAAAATTAATGGCTCTCCTACTCTGCAAAAAAACACATAAAATTTAGAGAAATGTATGAAATCTTTATTTGAGTCAATAGAACGGTCTATATAATTCAATGTTTGAACATGATTTCATGTGAATATTGACCGCGGCTGCGCCACAAATGATTGGTACGCTGGGTCCAATTTTGGCATAATCTCTCCAACATATCTGTCGTTTTCTCACGAATAAATTCTTCAATACTGGCTTCCAGTGCGTTAACCGTTGCGGGTTTGTCCCTATATACATGAGCCTTAACATAACCCGACAGAAAATAACCTAAAGCCGTCAAATCGCACGATCGCACAACATTCTGAATAGCCGCCTCAGAAGGTCGCCCAAACTGATTAGAAAATGGCAGAAGAGCACGATGCACTTTCTTAACCGAACATGAATTATGATAATAAAATCCAATATTCTGCAAGAGTTGTTCGTTTGCAAGTCGATTCATGGTTAAATTATAGACCAAAATGAACATGTTTGACAGTAACATGTTACACGAAAACAGCTGAGCTGCCAAAAATAATGTTGCTAAAAAAATAACCCTTTACATATCAAATTTGGTGTTCCCGCAATAAACATTTTTAGAGGTCCCTAACTTATGCACTTTATTACGGCCACTACATGTAGAATAGCAGTTACAAACTTCATCTTAATATTCAAAATTTAAATTTAATTTTATTATCGCACTTCACTGCTAGTGCTCAATGATTTTGCCGAAGCGACCATATCCAACCTCCGCTTCCTTTTTCGCTATCAAAAAATGACAGCCAA
Source organism: Phaonia tiefii (assembly GCA_963931995.1). NCBI lineage: Eukaryota > Metazoa > Arthropoda > Insecta > Diptera > Muscidae > Phaonia > Phaonia tiefii. Next base: position 93,310,060 of record OZ008367.1, read on the forward strand.
AAATAGAAATAGAAACGGAATAAAGCATAATAAATATTTATTGCACTAGAAAGCGACGTAATTGTGATTCATAACTACAGACAACGAAATAACCACATTCAAACGATGAAATACCATACCAAAATGTCCACACTTTTTCCCCCCAACATCTGTTTAATAAGCAAATGCCTTTGCCACACCGAAGCACTTTTCTCTTTGTTGGGAAGTGGAGGAAAAACAGAATGTTTTACCTCTATAGAATTGGCTGGCATAGAGGACCATCAATTCAACCGATTCAAGAGTGTGTGAGTAAAAGCATTTTATATATTGCCAAATAAAATATTCTACTTTGGTCCGGTGGTGCTCTTGCACTTCAGTCCACTTTTTTGTCCTTTTGTCAACATCAACAAAATGTTACAACAATAACAAAAACTGACAACAGCGACTACAAACAGAATAATACAATCAATAGTAGTTACATTGTGTGTTCACACTCAAAGAATATGAAAGGACACGAGTAATGGAAACTATCATTTGCCGTAAATGTCTTCGTTCTGGGGTAACATCCTTGCACTACACGCAGGCACTCAAATTAAATGAATAAATAATGTTGTTTTGAATTTTTCAAGCAATTTTTAGGAAATTCTTTGATTTAATGTAAAGCGAGGCAGCGTAGTGGTTCAATAAATTTATATTTAGCTTTAAATGAGATCATCAGTTTATTGAGGAAATTTTTAACATCTTCAGAGAGCCAATATAAATTGCCACTGACAACATATAATCACACTAGACAATATAGAACTGCCACAGAACCAGCATTTTTTAAGACTATTTTTTATTTTTCTGCGATTTTTTAATAGGTTCATATATTTGTGGAGTACGAAATCACAGATCGTCGTCACCAAAAGTCCTAACAAACCCAGAAGGGAATACATTTTTCAAAATATTTTTTTCACCAAAAATTTCAATTTTTTCACTTTCAAGCCCTCACAAATATTTCAATATTTTTTTTTGGAACGATGTTCCTTATCGCATGTTGAGGGATGGGGGCTAAATGAAAAAAATATTAAATTATTATCAACTATTTTGGTTACTTTTGCTTGGGTTTGTGTCTAGACTAACACATGTCGGGAAATTTCTTCTTTAATGTGACGTTTCCTAACATATGTTGGGAAATTTCTTCTTTAATGGGACGTCTAGGTGGACCCTGTAACCAATATCTGTCTGTATATATAAAAATGAGTTTGTGTTTGTTTGTTGTTCTGGAGCGATTTTTTTAAATTTTAACAGAATGTATCCGTGTGTGTTCGGTGGTGAAAATAGGTTCAATTTACGATGTATCAAGTGGTCGTAGTGGTCAATTGGAATATCTGTAGGACTGTTCCACCAATCGTCTTGAAAATTTGTGTGGATATATTTTGCAGCAAAATTCGTGATCCTTCAAAAAATGGGCCGGATCGGATCAGTGGGTGTGGCATACAACCTTAAAATTTAAACGGCTGTATCTCATGAACTATCAGCGGTATGAAGATGGTATTTTGTATATAAGTTGTTCGAACAGTTCGAATTATAGCCAGAGTGGACGTGGGCAGTGCCACGTCCTTTTATCAAAAACCGGCTTGTCTAATAGACCTGCTGATAGTACTTGGCTATACTTGGTTGTGATTGTATAAAGGGGCGTGGCACCGCCCATACAATTTGACATATAAAATTAGTATATATCTCATGCACTATTACAGGTATGAAGATAAGATTTGGTATATGAGTTGTTGGTACAGTATGAATTGCAGCCATGGTGGAAGTGGGCGGTGACACGATCCATTTAAAATGAAGTTTGCGGGCCCAGCTAGTTTAGTAAATATTGTAGTTTTGAACCCTATAAAAATAATTTAGAAAAGCCGAAGGGGAAGTTTAAAAAAGAACATTTTCGTAAAAAACATCCTTTTCTTAAAAAAGTAAATTTTCTCAAAAAAATACCTATTCATATTCTTAAACAAAGTACCTTTTCTAAAAAAAAACTTATCTTAAAAAAGTACTTTTGCTTAAAAACAGCAAATTTTCTTACAAAAAGTACTTTTTCTTTTAAAAGTAATTTATTTTAAATAAGTACATTTTCTTAAAAAGTACATTTTATTACAAAAAATTGCCTTTTCTTAAAAAACTACGTTTTCTTTAAAGAAAAACTTTTTGTGAAACGAAATAACTTTTCTTGAGATAAGTAACTACTCTTAAAAAAGTCGATATTCTTAAAAAAAGGACGAATTCTAAAAAAAATCCCATTTCTTAAAAAAACCTTTTCTTCAAAAAAGTACCTTCTCTTACAAAAGATAAATTTTCTTACAAAAATTCGTTTTCTTCAAAGTACATTTTCTTAAAAATAAAATAAAACCTTTTCTTTTCTTGAGATAAGTAGCCTTTCTGTAATTTAAATGGTTCTTGTAAAATCATAAACTTTTGTTACGAAATTTTTTATTTATTGAATGTATTTTTTAAAAAAAAAAATTTTTTTATTTTTAGGCCCCTTTTGTAAGAATATGTATTATATTTTCCCGAAAAGATTCGTTCCTTGATGAGAGGTACTTCTTTTATTAAAATAAAAAAAAATTGTTTCCCGTTACATCCCGTGCAAGGATCAGGGAGAGCTTCTCTAGTTTTATGCTCACTGATTGTGTCCTACAGTTTTACTACGGTTCCGAACGGTATTTTGAGAAGCTTTTTCATGGATGAATACTCGATAGTGTCGCCGTCACTATGCTAAGAAAATGCCTAAGAGTGGGAATTTATTTTACAAAAAATACTTTTTTACGAACAGGTACTTTTTAAAGAAGTGGTACTCTTTTTAGGATAAGATTATTTTTTTTAGAAAATTTACCTATTTTCAGGAAGGCTACTTATCTCAAGAAAACAAAAGAAAATGTAGTACTTTATTTTTAGGAAATGGTACTTTTAAGAAAAGGAAATTTTGTAAGAAAATGTATTTTTTGTAAGAGAAGGTATTTTTTGTTGAATAAAAGCTTTTTTTTACGAAATAACACATACAATTTTAAGAGTAAGTACCTACTTATCTCAAGAAAAGTTATTTTGTTTTACAAAAAAGGTATTCTTTAAAGAAAAGGTAGTTTTTTAAGAAAAGGCAATTTGTTGTAAGATAATGTACTTTTTTAAGAGAAGGTACTTATTTAAAAAATTACTTTTTTTTAGGAAAAGGCACTTTTTGTAAGAAAATTTACATTTTTCAGCAAAGGTACTTCTTTAAGATGTTATTTTTTTAAACTTCTTTAACTTTGGCTTGTCTAAATTTACTTTTTATTCGGTTTAAACTTCAATTTGTAATATACAGGCTCCACCTAGAAAATTTTCCATTAAACAAGAAATATGTTAGTCTGGACACAAACCAAAAGTACGAGCGTAAGAGTGCTGCCAAATGTAATTCCATGCTGATGGTTGTGTTTCATGGATTTGCCAGACTTGCACTTTGGCTTGTCTAAGTTTACTTTTTATTGGGAACAAAACTACAATATGTGACCTGCTCCACGAAAAGGGAACTCTGCGCCGAAAATTTTTTTTTATTTTTTGAGTGATTCTTAGAGGAAAAAAAGGCTCTTTCAAATGCCGCAAACTAATCACCTGCAAAGATGAACATAATTAATGAAAAAATTTAAAAATGTGATATAAACAGATAATACATATGGCAATGTCTTTCGTGACATGCGTAACATTCGCAGAGTTTTTACAACATTCAAATTATTCTATCTCTTGAACTGTTGAACATAGAGCTATAATTTTTTTTTGGAAAAATTATTTAGCTTAAGCTTAATTAAAATCAGTGATTTAGTTGAAAAAAATTACTGAATTTTGGCTGTAAAAATGGTGTAATTTGTCGTGACTGACGTAACGTATTTTTTCACCAATAATTCAGGTCACTTTTCCAAATGGCATTTCTCTAAAAGTTTCAATGTGAAGTTTATTTTTTTTGTCCGGATATCTTCTTCTATGTCTATAGTTTAGAATACAATCAGTATAAATGCGTCAAAAAATTATGCTCAAAAGATGTTGAGGTTTGAGCGAAATAAGTTCCGTGACTGACGTAACGTGACTGACGTAACATTTTTGGTATTGAACAATTCTAATACGTTAAGATACATTCTGAAGCCGGTGTACATGTAATTGTATATCATTGTGTTTGATTTTTTGTTAGTTGGTATGAGTTCCGTATTTTAGGGTATGTTTGGGCGGATGATCACCATCATCACCATCCATCATCTTCGTACGCTATTGTAAATTGTACGAAAATGAGGAATTATAAAAAGACATTGCCATATAATATCAAAATTTTATTTTTTTTTACTCCTAACACGCTTTTTTGGTGGTTCTTCTGTAGCGGAAAAACGAAGCGCTTTTTTCAAACGCGTTTTTCTCGATAACTTCTTTTCGGAGCAGAGGTCCCTTTTCGTGGAGCAAGTCACATACATATGTAATACACAGGCTCCACCTAGAAAACTTCCCTTTAAACCAAACCAAAAGTACCCAATATAGTTGATAATAATGGGTTGTAATAAAGAAGTTAAAAAAAGTTGTTTAAACATCTTTCATTTAGCCCCCATCCCGCAACGTGCGATAAGGAAATTCGTTCCAAAAATTTATAAATTTTTAAATTTTAAAAAAGGCGGGAAAATTTGTTTGCACATTTTTAAATTGACATAATTTTTTCACAATTGTTATTTTGTTTTAATTGTTAAATATTGTTTATATCTCCTGATTATGCTACACAAAGGAGTAGTGAAATATCGAGGAAAATAAATACAACAACATCAAATCTGACCTGAAGCTCGAAGAATATTGATTATTTATTGATAACGAAAAGGCCGAACAACAGAATAAAAATAAAAAAAAAATAAATTTTTATAAAAAAAATATATAAAATTTACATAAATAACAAAATAATAAAAAAAAAAACAAATAAAAATATTTAAAATACATCAGGGATGATTTTTGTTTATTCAGGCATTTTGTTTTTGTACTTTATAATTTTATTGTTCAAGCTCGAGGCCATTCTATATCTCTATTAATAGAGACATAGTTTTTTTTTTTAAAGCAGTCTTGCAAATGTTTCCCTATGATTCCTGGCAAACTGTATATCTATTTCAGATCTAGCTACAGATCTTCATCAGCGGTTGTTTGGAATGATGCTAATATAGTGAATTCCCAATTCAAATGTAAATTGAAGCAAAATAAATGAAGTTTGGAGTCTGTAGGTTGTTTCATTGAAAAGAGGGTTAATTTCTATAAAATTAGTTCAAACAACAAAAATTAATTTTTCCTACCTTCACGTAGACAAGGTCACATATTCACAATTCAAAAAATGGTTTAGTTCTAACGTTAAACGCTGCTAAAAATTAAAGTTTTAAACTTCCATTATTGGAAGCTGTTACAAATTTACTCGTCACTGTAAATGATTCAAATAGAATTAGGTAAGAGGCGGTATGACTTAGAATAATAAAATAGATTATAAATCCATATTTTAATCACGTTGTAAACACACATTGTTTAAAATAGTAAAACTTATTATTAAAACAAGTCAAATGAAAAAAAAATTCTTGTGAATTATAGTTTCTTTCAAAATTGATTTATGCAACAAATTTCTAAGTGAACAAATTTAAGTTCTTGCAATTCCACGAGGTTCTAAGAGGCTCATAGAACCTTGAGGTACCAAGTTATTGCGCCTAATAAATGGTCATCAAAGTTCTATCTATTGTTTTAAACACAAAATTCTAGAAAACTGAAGACTTCATCGTGGATATATCAGAGGCATTGCATTACTTAAATAAACTGAAACAATTTAAACAATAGTTGTTGCCAAATAGAGTAACCTATAGTAACCATGGCATCATAAAGATTCAATCTCATTTTTCTCCAATCATACCTTGGTGCACTTAGAATCTAGATACCAGAACCTTGTGGTACTAGAATCTTATGGTACTAATGTACTAAGGTTTATTGCCTGTAAAACTCGTGTTGGCTTTTAGGCAACAACAAAAATCATTCCTAATGGGGACCGATGGTTCTTTGGAAATGGAAAGAAATTGTTTGCAAATATTTTCTTGTATAAGGGATATTTTTCGAACACTTGCATAGTGGAAAATTCACAATTGAGATGAATTTTCGTTCGCATTTAATTTGATGAATTTTTCAAAAGCAACATTCCAAACAACCGCTGATGTAGATTTGTGACCAGGTCTCATGAAGATGCACTTGCAAAACATGTTTTATAAAAGACTATATCTCTATAAATAGAGACCTTGAACTATAAAATAAAGAAGAAAAAATAATAGTAATTAAAACAAAAATAACAGATAATAATTGTATATATTTAAGAGGATTAATAAGAAGATAAGGTAAAAAAATAAAAAATATAATAATAACAAAAATTCATTCGCACAATATTGGCTGCACCAGTAGAATTTTGAACATAAGAAGGAGGAACAGGAATAAAACATAGGTTGAACCATGCCGGAGCTGGTGCAGGAACATCTGGAATATGAGGACAAAGAACAGGAACATCAGCTCGAGCAGGAAAACAGGAGCATAAACACTGGAGCAGGAATGACAGGAACTTGAATGTCGGGAACATGAAGAGCAGGAACTTAAAGAGAAGGAACATGAAGACCAGGTACATGAACATCAGTCGCCCCAATAAGAACATGAAAACAACGACGAATCGACGAACATTAGTGTTTAAAGTCAGTGGAGATTGAAGATACGAGTTATTGCCAATCGAATCTACACTATTCTGCGCGAACTAAAAATCTTTTACGATATTTATATTTAAAGAAGCGGTTGTCAATATAGGGTTATAAAGGGTTTTTCAACAGAGACGCTACAAAAGTAAATCGATAGGGATAGCAAACGACGCCATATTTTTCCCCCTCTTTTTACATTCCTCTTCAGTAAGGTTTGCCATTTCATCATGGAAAGATATACGGGCCAACAACGAGTCGAAATTATTAAAATTTACTACCGAAATTTGGAATCAGTGGCCTCAACTTTAAGAGCGCTACGTTCGATGAGGCCATGAGGACCATTTCAGGCTGAATGGCTTCGTTAATAAGTAAAATATGCGTTACTGGTCAGACAGCAATCCACACGTCCATGAGTCATCATTGCGTCCCGAAAAAATTACGGTTTGGTGCGGTTTATAGGCCGGCTTCGTCATTGGGCCGTACTTCTTCCGTGATGATCAAGACCAGCACATTACTGTGAATGCGAATCGCTACCGTTCAATGATAACCGAATATTTTTGGCCCCAATTGGATAATATGGACTTGGAGGACAAGTGGTTCCAACAGGACGGCGCCACAAGCCACACAGCGAATGCCACAATCAATTTATTGGAAACCAAGCTTGGTGAACGTGTTGTCTCACGAAATGGCCCAGTCGATTGGCCGCCTCGGTCGTGCGATTTGACGCCGTTGGATTATTTCCTGTGGGGCTACGTCAAGTCTATGGTCTATGCCAACAAGCCAGCGACGATTGATGAACTTCGTACGAATATCGAACGTGAAATTGCAGCAGTATCGGCCGATTTATGCTTGAAAACCGTCGAAAATTGGATTCAGCGTCTGGACTTCTGCAAGCGTGCCCGAGGTGGCCATGCAAAATAAATCGAGTTCCATACATAATGGCATCGAACGTACTTTCACTGGAATAAAGAATTTCATTGGTATCTAAAACCGGTTTTGTTTTATTTAAAAAAACTCTTAGTGAAAAATCCGTTATATTTCATTATAATGAAACAAACGCAGCGAAAGGGATTATAATAATCATAATCATATCGGGTAATTGGTAGTTTGATTGAATAATAATATTCTGTCATTCTTCGTGGAATATTAAAAGTTATTTGGAGTAGGAAAAAACTTGAGTCTATTAATGCCACTAGTACGTTTTTTGATAAACATTGCTTCACGCACATATCTACGTCTTCCAAATGTTGGATGATCAATAAGCAATAAGATAATACAAGCAGTCCTAGTCTTGGTCTAACACGACAAACAAACAGGCGAGTAGTGAGGTGTGGGTCATCAAATTCCTTAGCCCATCTCTTAATAAACACTACCAGCGATCCACTTTTATTGCTACACTACCCTACGTGAAGATCAAAACGCAAACTGTGATCGAGAAGAACTTCTAAATCTAAAAAAGAAGAGACATTTTATAATTTATGAGAACAAATAAAGTAATCCAAATTCAGACCAGAACTCCTACAAATCGATAGTTTTTTGCACTTTCCTAAGTTCAGAGACATTCCATTCTGGAAACACCATTCAGCGAGCGTATTTAAATCATCCTGCAGATAAATAGAATGCTCTCTATGGCGTAGTCCAAGGTAAAAAAAAACTATTTTCCAAGTGACATGTCACCGATTTTGATGACAATTTGTGGAAAGTAAGCCTATGCCAGGAAAGGCTCAACTCCAAAATTTTTGCTTTTTTTGTGCTTTTTTGTGGGTTTTATAAGCTTTCAAAGGAATCAGTATCGTTTTTTTAATTTTTAATTAACTCGAAAGCAGTAAAAGCTAGACTTTTAACATTTTCCACGAATGGCGACAAGTAAATTGGCTTTAAAAAAATTTTTGAAAAAAAATTTTAACTTTTTTTCAAGAAACTTATGGCCAGTTTCACGGTTGCAAATTCTCCATTTAAATGTACTTTAAATGCCCGATGCTTGTCATTTAAATGTCATTTGATATGAAAATTTTCAGTAAGCTTTTAAATTGAGCTTTTAAATGACGAGTGTGAAACTCGCCCTTAGTGTAGCAAACAAGAGCCATCCTTCGATGTTTTTTAAAAGTCAAAAGTAATTAGATTCGAATTTATTTAGTATAATATGAATATATAATATTTAGCGTAACATTAACATAATAGTATCAGATTTACATAATAGTCATAATATATTATAACTATAAAAAAAAAGTTACAATGAATAGAAAGTATTGAAATTTGGGAGGTTGCTTCATTATAACTTCCTCATTTTGCACCCTACCAACATGCCGAACCCCGCTAAAAATTTGGAAAAAAATGCGGCTTTAATAAATATTTTTTCAAAAAAATTTAAGGATGGCCTTTTTTTCTCCACTAAGGTTTTTGAAAAAATCATGTTTTTTTTTTTTAAAAAAAAAAAATTTAATATTTTTCAACAATTTTGTATAGCCAGTTTACTTGTGAACATTCGTGGAACATTACAACAGTCTAGCTTTTACCGTTTTCGAGTTATTTGAAAATAAAAAAAAAACAATACTGATTCCTTTGAAAGCTTGTAAAACCCACAAAAAAGCTCAAAACAAGCTCATATTTTGGGGTTGAGCTTTTCTTGGCATAGGCTTACTTTCCACCAAAGTTCGTCAAAATCGGACTTGGAAAATATACTGTAAATACAGGGTGATTCAGGAAGTTCCGGACGAACACCAATCCTAACATTTTGAACCCTCTGCCATTTCGCACCCTTGCATTTTCGGACATGGTCCTAGTGGACGTTTCTTCATGAAATGAGCCAAGGAATACGCTGGACAAATTTGTCCGGAACTTCCTGAATCACCCTATATATAGACTATCCCATATATTTAACAGAGATAAATAGTTTTAAATCATCTGCATATTACAAAATATTCGTCGATTTAACTATAGATGGATGGTCATTTAGATGCAAGACGAAAGGTAATGGACCTAAGTGACTACCCTGTGGAACTCCAGATGTTACCAATATATCGGATGATACACGATCTTTAAACTGCACTTTTTGAGAACGACCACTGAGGTATGACGACATCCATTGTAACAATAGTGGTGGAACCCTAAAAAAAAATATGAAACAACAATCCGTAAACTACAGTGTCAATGGCCTTGCTAAATTCCGTGTAAATTGAGATCTAGAAATAAACGAAATACTTTTGGGAATAATAACGAATCCGAAACATATTTTCTTTACGCACAGAAATAACTCTAGATCTACATTGGCAGCCAGTTCAAATGTGTAACAAATTAATGTATATTTCTGGGGTTTAGTGTGAATGATATTTTATCATTACAAACACATAGTTCCAACTGTTAAAATTTTTTCATGCTTTACTGTTTTATATAAATGCATTTATACATTACTTTCCGACGTTTTTGAGACTTGCGAGCGGTTTCATATGAAAGTTGAAGGGTTTTGAATACAAATCAAAATAAATTTAATTCATGAAATTTGACACACTACGTGGGTTTTCCTAAACAGAATCACATATAATACAAATATATTCTGTTTCCTACCCTGCAGTATTGGTAATCGACTCTACGCTGATGAGTTCATCGACTACCACAAACCTTTCGTCGACTACTCGCTAAACTACCAGCAATGCTTTTGAGCGGCGAATTTAACAAGGCGATGTCCGCTTTGGTAATGCCTTACTGTTCGTCGATTACTTCATCGGTAACATTTCGTCGACGCATTTATCGGTAACATTTCGTCGACAGGTTAAGAAAAACAATAGAAAATCTCTGGAGACACTACCTTACAGATTACCACTGAGTACCAATGTAATCGGCGATGTAGTCAATGAAAAATCAATGGCGATGTAGTCGATGAAATATTGCCAGCCACTACTTGTGAAACTGCAGGGTACTTACAACTACTGGTGCTGAAGTTTTGCAAGTAATTCCATTTTTAGAACTTACTCATGATTTCTCATTTGTAATTATAATACTAGATCTTATCTGGTAGATTATTGAAATCTTCTAATAAAATCAATTCAGGCCGATTCGAATATACGAGTAAATGCGAATCACAGGGTATAGTCACATTTTAAAATTAAACTCCGATTGGAACATTAGATTGTTAGAAACATAATCCCAATCCTTTTTTGAATTTCAAATTCCTTTAAAGGAAAGTTGCCACACTTGTAATTAGTCAGCAAACTTATTTATGCAAATTTTTTTCACAAAATGGCCGAAGATAAAAAGTAAACAATAATTTCGCTTTTGAATTATATGTCGGTTTTTTGCCAGGTACGACAACACCTGACTGCTTTTCAGCGTATTTTTCTCATTATACGAACTGAGCCCATAACTTCAACAACAACAAAAATTAAACAAGTTTTACAAAAGAAAAAGCTTTAATAGCATTGGGCTTACTGTCGCATATTACGCGTGTACATAAATCCTTTTAAAGACACACAGCTCGGAACTCGGAGCACGGTGTACAGAACAAAGGACACAAGAAATAAGAAATGGAAACTAACAACTTCTAGCCTTAATGCCAGTATTATTTATTTGTACGTCTCCCCAATGCCCGTTTGCATAACAAAGAGAAATTGTTACCACATTGTTCTTGGCCTCATTATTAAACTACGGAAAAACACAATTTCCGACTATTCGCGCAATTTTTGCCACAGCATTTTCTCTTTGCGCTTTGTGAGTTATCCTTAAGTTCTCGTGTTGCCACTCAATGGCGCCTTTGTTAATGCTCTAAGTGATGCTGAGGAAATTCAAGAAAACTGCAGATTTCTTTGTCGAGATGAAATCACAATAATGGATTTGCAACGAAGTAAAAGAAAATATGGCAAATCGGACTGAATGATTAGGAAGGACGCAGAATTGTTAGTGGCAGTCTTTGGTTGAACATCTTCTAGTGTCTCAACTGTTGTAATTCATTTTTTGTTTGGAAAAAATTGTTCACGCTTTTTGATAGCTGCAATAGTTTCTTTGCATTTACATCCATGTAAAGCGCGTGTTACACTATCAGAAAATTCTCTGTATATGTTGCAAAAAATGAGGCTAGCGAATGGACTAGTGTAAACAAGAGAAGAGTGCTTTTGAAAAAAATTTCTAGATTTAAATTTTTTGATTTTCGGCAATGATGCGAACAGTGTGCTATTTACAATCAAACGAACAAAAACAAAGAAAACACGGAAACAAATGTTTTTTTCGAATGCCTCATTTTTGTTCACAATTGTCGTTTTCCATTACTCTAATCTTATTTTACAATTCTTGTAAAGAGTGTCCCGATTAAACTGCACAACTGTGAATAACATTCGTTACACAGAAAAAAGAACTATGTTACGGTTCAATTAAAGTATTCGAATATTGAAACAAAATATTAAACGAAAATTCTGTGATAAAAAAATGCACATATCAGTTACAGTATTTTTAGATTATTCATACGAATAATATTACGAGCATTTTCTAATGGATGTAAAATTCCACCCGATGTAAATAGGTGGTACGAGCAGGGATCTTACCCACGTACTCATGCACAAGATCTGCGCACACTACCATTGCACCACCACCGGCCACAAACTTATCACCATCCGAAGTTATTTGGCTGTTCATAAAGTATTCAAAGAAATTATCAAAAATAAAAATTTTTGAAGACTGTGCTAGTTGATACCATACCATGAATTCTGCAATTCACATGTGCGAATTAGTATCGATCGAAGATCCCTAAGTATCAACATCACTGAAAGGCCTATAACTCCAACAACAGACAGAATTTTTCCACCATGTTCTTCTTCTCCTCATGCATTCTTGCATTGTTGCAGTGCTTTGAGGTGAGTTTTAATCAATATCACAGAGTTGTAAAGGGTGTTTTTTCAAGCGCGGTAGAACTTCAAGTTGTAAAAAAATAACACAAAAAAATAAAATTTTAATAAAGTTTTTTTTTTATTCGAAAGATCAATACGTGGCATTAACATTTGAAAATGATTTCAGGCATATGGGCACCGCGGCTGTTATTGACGAAGCGCATTCTGGACGTCCAACTTTTGGTCACTTTTTCGAGCACTGCTGGCCGTATGTCACAAAGAACACGAACAATGCTGGCCTCCAAGGCGTCAATTGTTGCTCGTTTATCAGCATAAACCAGTGCCTTCACGTAGCCCCACAGGAAATAATCGAGAGATGTCAAATCGCACGACCTTGGTGGCCAATTGACAGGTCCATTTCTCGAAATCAACTTATCGCCAAATTTTGATTTCAATAAGTCGATGGTTGCGATCGCCGTATGGCACGTAGCGCCATCCTGTTGTAACCACATCTCGTCTGGATCAAAGGCATCCATATTTTCAAACAGAAAATCATTGATCATGGTGCGGTAATGATCTCCATTGCCCGTAACGCGAGCTCCGGCCTCATTTTTAAAGAAATAAGGTCCGATGATGCCACCAGCGTGTAAGCCACACCAAACGGTGCATTTTTCTGGATGTAATGGAGTCTGGAGGGTCTCTTGTGGATTGGTCTTACTCCATATACGGCAATTTTGCTTATTAACAAACCCGTTAAGCCAAAAAAGAGCCTCATCGCTGAATCACGAAGTCGTCTTTCAGTTGCGCGAATCGACGACTGATTTTCAAAGTAAATTTGGATAATTTGGCAGCGTTGTTCAAGCGCGAGTCTATTCATGATGATTTGCTAGAGTATACTGAAACAAATAATAGAAATTTTTTTTTTTATTTTTACAATTTAAAGTTTTATCGGGCATGATAAAACACCCTTTATATATACGATTGATGATCAACCGATGGTATCAATTCAGACACAGTAGTTAGGCATCTGATGATGAACTTGTCACGGAGTTCGAAACTAGTCATGCCAGTGAGTGTGTGTTGAACTGAATTGTCTATTATTTCCAAAAAAAATCCAACCATTTTTCAATTCGAAAAATGTACATGACTTGTAAGCTTGTAGTATGAATTTCTCATACATTAACCAAAAATTAACAAAATCGGTCATAAGAATTGAAATTCAAATAAATGTAACGACACTAGCACGGTCTTCAAAAAAAAAATGCTATACCACGGAAAAATATAACTCTGTGATATTGATTAAAACTCACCTCAAGGCACTGCAAAAATAAAAATTACTATTTTTTTAATTTGATATTCATTCATTAATCAATTTAATTTAACCACTAATTGTGAATTATGGTATTTTTAAAAACAACAAAAAACTACATCGAATATTGGGGTATTTCCTATGAAATTATTTGTTGGTACCATTTTTCGAAGATCATTTCAATATTCGATTAATTTTACAGTAAATCTATGATGAATGTAATTGCGTGCTGACATTTTTCACGTACTAATTCTTGTGTTAAAATTTTGCTGTTGTCTTTTTGTTTCTGTGTTGATATAAATAAACGACATAATGACCTCAACTGAACGGTACCGATCTGGACGAGATGTGGTTTCAGCATGACAGCGCCAACTGCCACAACTCGTATGAAATAATCAATTTATTAGGTTAACAATTTCTGGACCGAATAATCTCCCGAAATTCCGTTGTCAGCTGGCCACCAAGATCGTACGGATTAATGTTGCGCTATGCTTTTCTTTGATGGTTTGTGAAAACATGTCATCGAAAATTTCATCAACAAATCAAGAACCTGTGATCAGAGTCCCAGATGCAATTTGTGGCATATTTAATTTCCTATTTAATCGGAACATATCTCTTTTACAATGCAATAAATATATCACAACTTTTTCAAAAAATATGCGTATTATTGGGACACCCTATTTTTTGTTTGTCACTTTCCAGACAGACGTTTGTACATTATCTGTGTACAATTTCATTCAAATTTTCCACTCCATTTCTCTTTGTGGATACCTTAAATGGTTACTGCAAATACTAGATACTAGTTAAATATAAATTTAATATTGATTCGAGTTAAAGTGAGAGTCACTAGGGTATCAGTTTTCCAATGGTGCTAATAGAAACCTAACTCTGAACCCATATTAGCCTCGCAGATGAGACAATGGATAGACGATCAGAGTGCATACGAGTATAAGCAAACGTTTCAGTTAAACATTAGACCAACAAAAAACCAGACTGATGTTATGTAGGATGGTTTGAGGAATATTTTTCGAATAACGGCTAAATATTCACAAATTGCTCAGATCTGACATCGCTAGTAACAGTTGTGCTCAGTTTGATTTATCATTTCACCCTGAATGGACTAAAGCCAGTACAACTCGTGCAAATTGTGCGAATTTATTTCGAGAGTTATGGCTCAGTTCGGAAATGTTAGCATACGTTACGTAGACATAATTGCCAATCTAAGTGACTACGTCCACCATGGATCGTTTTCGTACCATGTGTACTTTAAATGATAATACATATACAAAATCAGCATACTTCAACAAAATCAGCACAAAATCATTATTATACAGAAAGAATAACAAAATTACTTAGACTCTAATACTTATAGATACATTTTAATTTTTTTTAAACACATCGGTTAATATTGTGAAGGTATAAAGAACTCAATTGAATTATAATTATTGAATTGATTGGACCGGATTGAATTAAATCGAATTGAATTGAATTGAATGTAATTACCCTGAATTGAATTGGATTGGGTTGATTTAAATTTAATTGAATTGAATTCAGTTGGATTGTATTGATTTGAATTGAATTGAATTGAATTGAATAGAATTGAATTGAATTGAATTGAATTACATTGAATTGAAATGAATTGAATTGAATTGAATTGAATTGAATTGAATTGAATTGAATTGAATTGAATTGAATTGAATTGAATTGAATTGAATTGAATTGAATTGAATTGAATTGAATTGAACTGAATTGAATTGAACTGATTTGAATTGAATTGAATTGGATTGAATTGAATTGAATTGAATTGAATTGAATTGAATTGAATTTAATTGAATTGAAGTGAAGTGAATTGAATTGAATTGAATTGAACTGCACTTAATTGCACTCAATTGAATTGAATTGAAATGAATGGAATTGAATTGAATTGAATTGAATTGAATTGAATTGAATTGAATTGAATTGAAGTGAATTGAATTGAATTGAATTGAATTGAATTGAACTGAACAGAATTGAATTGAATTGAATTGAATTGAATTGAATTGAATTGAATTGAAGTGAATTGAATTGAATTGAATTGAAGTGAATTGAATTGAATTGAATTGAATTGAACTGCACTTAATTGCACTCAATTGAATTGAATTGAAATGAATTGAATGGAATTGAATTGAATTGAATTGAATTGAATTGATTTGAATTGAATTGAATTGAATTGAATTGAACTGAATTGAATTGAATTGAATTGAATTGAATTGAATTGAATTGAATTGAATTGAATTGAATTGAATTGAATTGAATTGAATTGAATTGAATTGAATTGAATTGAATTGAATTGAATTGAATTGAATTGAATTGAATTGAATTGAATTGAATTGAATTGAATTGAATTGAATTGAATTGAATTGAATTGAATTGAATTGAATTGAATTGAATTGAATTGAATTGAATTGAATTGAATTGAATTGAATTGAATTGAATTGAATTGAATTGAATTGAATTGAATTGAATTGAATTGAATTGAATTGAATTGAATTGAATTGAATTGAATTGAATTGAATTGAATCAGTTCAGCTGTAGCTCTCGACGCGATCGGTTGTGTTTTAAGCGTGTACGCATAAAGCGATATTTGAAAAACAAATATATATATATAATTGGAAAAATTAGTGTGTGTGTAAATCAAGGAGAATGTCTCAGTTAGAAGTGCCGGATAATACTTGTAATCAGTGCAACGAGCCAATAACAACGACAAATTATGTTCTCTGTCAGCACTGCAACAAAAAATACCATTTCAGTCCCTGCACTGTTGTATCCGAAAATACGTATAGTTGTATGGGCATTGGGAAAAAAGCAGATTGGAAATGCCACCAATGTAAACCGCGAAGCAGATCTCCCAACAACATATGTATGTCATTCGCAGTCAACGAAAGCATACCACAAATGCAGAATAAGACTCAACGAGAGGACGATGACGCAGAGGACGAGTGCAGCAAACGTTATAAGAACGCACATGATTCTATGTCATCTAATAATCTGAGTGCAAAAACCCCGCAATCTGATATTACTGAAATAAAGTCAGGCATGGTCGACCTAAAAAGCACTATGCAGCAAATTGCCCAAAATATGATTGCTTTGAATGCGTCGAATAATACTATAAAAGAACAACTGGCCGACGCTATTAATAAAATTAATCAGAACATGGCAAATCTGAATGTGCAAGTTAAAGATCTGGAAGAAAGGGATAAAGAAAAAACCAAACAAATATCCGAAATGGAGAAACGAATCCAGCGTCTTGAACAACAAGCAATTAACAAAAACATTGAAATAAATAATGTGACCGACACAGAAGTAGCAGCAACGAATGTCATAAAAACCATTTCAGCGTCGGTAGGCATTGAGCTGCGTGATACTGACATCAGCAGCGCACATCGCATCAGAAAAAACAACAAAATTATTGTAGAATTTTCGTCTGCTCAGAAAAAGAAAGAGTTAATGAGCAAGATGAAAGGGCATAGAATTGATGCGTGTGTAATAAGCAGAGAAACCAACCCTACACACAACTACATTTACGTCAACGATGAACTTACACCAAATAATAGACGCCTTTTATGGATGGCGAAAACTAAAGCGAAAGAGTGTAAATGGAAGTTTGTTTGGGTACGAAATGGACAAATTTATTCACGCAAAAATGAAAATTCATCGCCAATTGTTATCTGTAATTCTTCTGATATTGAATCCATAACATTCACAAATTAAAACCTTATTCTTAACACATTAAATTACCTCGTAAACTTTTATACATTATATTTTTTTCTCTTTTTTTAATTAAAAAATGAACAATTTTAACAAAATAATAAACAATTTCGATGAAATCGATAAAACTTTGCTAAGTTATCCCACGTCCTTTATACACATGAACATCCGCTCCTTACGAAAAAATTTCATACCTTTGATAACACACATAAAAAACATCACAAATAAAATATGCCTAATAATTCTAACTGAAACAAATATAACAGATTCCGAAAACAATCTTTACAACATACATGGTTACAGAGCCACTTTTTTAAATAGAGAAGGCAGAGGAGGTGGAATAGCAGTGTACATTAACGAGAACACCAACTACGAAACAATAACAATAAACGCATCATCATTTGAATCTGCCCAAATAAATATAAACACAAACAACAACAAAATTGTCACCGTTCTACCCGTCTACCGTCCGCCAAATCAAAACATAAAAACCTTCATAGATGAGTTAGACGAATGCATAAACAATATCAACAAGAAGCAAGATGCAATATTAGTGGGAGATATGAATGTTGACATAAAGAGAGATAATGCAATAACAACAAAATACTTGGATATGCTGTCGTCCCATGGACTGCAGTGCATGGTGACGGAGACAACGAGAGAAGATGTTTACAACCACTCGCACACATGTATAGACCACATATTTATGCGGTGTAACATAGCGACAGCAACCGCACACTCCGCCGTGGTCACAACAACAATATCGGATCACTATTCTCTTTTTGGCTGCATCGAAGAAAGCAAAACAGAAAAGAACATCGAAGATGAGCAGGGTACGGATTTTAGTGCAAAAATAAATAATGTAAAAGTTAACCGTCTAATAAGTGAAGTAAACTGGAATGAAGTTATAAATAGATCAGGCAACACAAATGAACTTTTTGATAATATACATAACATTTTTACAGAAATTTATGAGAAATCAAAGGAAACACCGAATGTGAAATTTAAAAAAAGAAAACCATATCCGTGGCTTAGCACGGATTTATTGAGGTATTGCGATATCCGGGATAAACTCCATAAAAAGTGGCAAAATAATAAAAGCAATGTAATTAATGAAAAAATATACAAATCATATAACAATAAATTAAATAAAAAAATTATAAATGCAAAAAATACATACAATATCCGGCAATTTCAAATAAACAGAAACAACATAATAGGAACGTGGCAACTAATAAACGATATAACTGGTAGAAAGTCCAGTAATATAGATAAAACAATCAAAAGGAACTTTCCACATGAAAATACTCCGAATCTAACCGAAAGTTTCGCCGAAAAATTCAAAGAAAATGTTCAAAATATAATACACACATGCAATATAAAAACAAATGCAAATCCACAAACTAATACGCAAAATACAATGTACCTGACTTATGCTAATGAAGGGGAAATATATACAATACTCAAAAATCTAAATACTAGAAAAAGTCCCGGAGCTGATGGGATTAGAGCTATAGACTTAAAAAACAATGCGAATTGTTTAACTCAAATAATAACAACGCTAATTAACAGCAGCCTAAGCGAGTCAAAAATACCACAGTTATTAAAAACCTCTATTATCCGGCCAATTTATAAAAATGGAAGCAAATCGGATTTCAATAATTACAGGCCAATTTCGATTCTTCCAGTTGTGGAAAAAGTGCTAGAAGAAGTATTGGTGAGGAGATTGAACGACTTTCTGTCTAAATATAAGGTAATAAGTCAAAATCAGTACGGGTTCCAAAAAGGAAAGAATATAAACCAACTTCTAGGATCGTTCTCGAACTACGTAAATCAAAGTCTAAGCAATAAACTCCACTGTCTTGTCTTGTATATAGACTTTAGTAAAGCTTTCGACACCCTACCACATGAAAAGCTAATTGAAACACTGGAAAGGAATGGAATACGAGGCACGTGCCTAGAATGGTTCAAAGACTACCTACGGTGTAGAACATTTCGAGTCAAGATTGAAAACTATCAAAGTGAAAATACCAATATAACACACGGAGTTCCACAAGGTTCCAAGCTTGGGCCGCTGCTTTACTTAATATATGCCAACGCAATGATAAACCAAGTTAAAGAAAGTAAAGTATTTGCATATGCAGACGATACTGCAATAGTCGTATCTCACGGATGTATTCATACTGCTATAAGAATTATGCAAAACGAACTAAACAATATATCCAGATGGTGCCATGACAGCGGACTGATAATAAATGCAAACAAAACTAAAATAATGCACATAAGATCGCGACATACCCATCCGACAGATATTACAGTGACCTTTCACAACACTGATTGCCTGCACAACAAATATGTTAACAACAACTCTCCTAATAATGATGCCTGCTCTACGAAAATAGAAGTGGTTAGTACATATAAATACCTAGGAATACATATAGATGTACACTTCAAGTGGAAAACGCACATCGAGAAACTACAGAAAAAGCTACGTCAATCAACCTTTGCGTTATATCACTTAAGCAAATGCTCTCCGTACAACGTTCTGAAGCAGGCTTACTTCTCGCTGACGGAATCCTATTTACGGCACGGGATAACGGCATGGGGCACAGCGACATACTGCAGGACACTGCAATTAACGCAAAATAGACTCCTTAAATTATTATATAAAAACCAACAACATAAAACAAACTACATAGACCAAAACATAAACATCCACACAAGTAACAATACCGAAACGATCAACACAGCCAACCAAAATAATAACGCACACCAAAATCGCTACCAAACATCGCACAATGATACCGATATATACAAGTATCTCCAAATTCTGAATATTGAGGGAATATACAAAACCTCAATAGTAAACGAATTTTACAACGATCCAAACTTGCTTGAATGCATTGATCACCAGCAGAACACAAGAAGAAGGGCACAAGGACGATATAAAGTACCGAGCTTCCGAAATGATTATGGAAAGAAGTCATTAGCCGTAACTCTACCAACAACTCTTAATAATATGCCAACATACCTATTAAGCATACATAATAAGATAAGTAGAAAGAAATTAATCAAAAAACACTTCCTAAATTAAATTAATTAAATCTTTCAAATTAAAATTAACAAAACAAAAATTGAATTAATTAGATTTTATATTGAAATATTTTTTATGAAATACATATGTATACAGCTGAGCTGAAATAAGCATAATAGTATGAACATTGTTTTACACAACTACTTGTTATCCTGCAGACAAGCCGAAATGGCTTCGCGGGAATATGAATTAAGATGAAATGTAAGAAATTATTTTTTGTTCAATAAAGCTCAAAATCTTGAAAAAAAAAAAAAAAAAAAAAAAAAAAAAAAAAAAATTGAATTGAATTGAATTGAATTGAATTGAAATGAATTGAATGGAATTGAATTGAATTGAATTGAATTGAATTGAATTGATTTGAATTGAATTGAATTGAATTGAATTGAATTGAATTGAATTGAATTGAATTGAATTGAATTGAATTGAATTGAATTGAATTGAATTGAATTGAATTGAATTGAATTGAATTGAATTGAATTGAATTGAATTGAATTGAATTGAATTGAATTGAATTGAATTGAATTGAATTGAATTGAATTGAATTGAATTGAATTGAATTGAATTGAATTGAATTGAATTGAATTGAATTGAATTGAATTGAATTGAATTGAATTGAATTGAATTGAATTGAATTGAATTGAATTGAATTGAATTGAATTGAATTGAATTGAATTGAATTGAATTGAATTGAATTAAATTGAATTGAATTGAATTGAATTGAATTGAATTGAATTGAATTGAATTGAATTGAATTGAATTGAATTGAATTGAATTGAATTGAATTGAATTGAATTGAATTGAATTGAATTGAATTGAATTGAATTGAATTGAATTGAATTGAAGTGAATTGAATTGAATTGAATTGAACTGCACTTAATTGCACTCAATTGAATTGAATTGAAATGAATTGAATGGAATTGAATTGAATTGAATTGAATTGAATTGAACTGAACAGAATTGAATTGAATTGAATTGAATTGAATTGAATTGAATTGAATTGAATTGAATTGAATTGAACTGAATTGAATTGAATTGAATTGAATTGAATTGAATTGAATTGAATTGAATTGAACTGAATTGAATTGAATTGAATTGAATTGAATTGAATTGAATTGAATTGAATTGAATTGAATTGAATTGAATTGAATTGAATTGAATTGAATTGAATGGAATTGAATTGAATTGAATTGAATTGAATTGAATTGAATTGAATTGAATTGAATTAAATGAAATTAAATTAAATTAAATTGAATTGAATTGAATTGAATTGAATTGAATTGAATTGAATTGAATTGAATTGAATTGAATTGAATTGAATTGAATTGAATTGAATTGAATTGAATTGAATTGAATTGAATTGAATTGAATTGAATTGAATTGAATTGAATTGAATTGAATTGAATTGAATTGAATTGAATTGAATTGAATTGAATTGAATTGAATTGAATTGAATTGAATTGAATTGAATTGAATTGAATTGAATTGAATTGAATTGAATTGAATTGAATTGAATTGAATTGAATTGAATTGAGTTTAAATTAAATTAACTGAATTGAAATGAATTAAATGCAATCGAATTGCTTTTCGTTTTCCCGTCGTTATTGGGTTTGAGATCATATTTTCTATTAAAAAATAATTTTCAATAGAAAGTTAGTATATCAAAACGAAGTAAAATTGGTTATTTCGGTGGATGGTTGGGAATATAGTTATTTCGATGCCCACCAAGGCATATCATCAGCTCCCTTCTGCACAAGGAATTGGGTAGATCATCACACATTATAGGGATAAACAATTCTCAAACTAACGAGAATTGTTTCGCAATACTTTTCTGAAATTTTTAATTTAAATTGCAATGTTTGGATTAGCATTTGCAAAGATCAGAGAAGAAATAAGTCCTCTTTCAATGTATATAGAATGATTAATTTACCTTTCAAGGACAGGATGTATTAAAGATTAAATTTATATTTTCGTAGAATTTTCAAAGCAAATTGTACTTATAATTCTGATAAAAGTAAATGAAGAGTTAGCTTTTGTTAAAATATTTAAATTTTAAATCATTTCTGAGTTTGTCAAAATATAACTATACATATTTGATAAAATTCTGACAGGAATCTAAAAGAATTATATAAAGCTACATCGCCGAAACGAAAATGATTTCATTAACATGATGAATAGGTTCAATATAATAAAAATAGGTTCAATATAAATTAACTGTCATGAATAGGTTCAATATAATAAAATAAATAAATAACTGGTTTGCCATTACATCCCATGAAGGAATTTAGAAGAGCTTCTCACAACCGAACTGTGCGCTTTCTAGATTTATACTTGGTGATTGAGACCTATAGTTTTGCGCCAGTTCCGAACGGTATTTTGAGAAGCTTTCAACGGCTAAATATTCGACAGTGTCGTCGTCGCTATGCGAGGCGACTGCCTCACTCTCCATTAAGAACAATATATATTTTGTAATCAAATCAAAGTTATGGCAAAATGTTGTAATTTCTGCTTGCATTTCGAATTGACCAACAATAAGACATGCTATAAAAGAGTCATCCTAACAAACGTGTATGGGATCGTACAAAGTTCTTTTTATGTTTTCTCAAAAAAAATATACTTTGTGATATTTTATATAAATTTATTGTGCTATATAGCCGATGATGATGGTAATAATAATAACAATTTGTTTGTGTTTTTTTTCCACACAAATATATAAAGTTATATCCATTAAAGAACCATTACATTTATATTAAGTTAACTTTCGAAAACTTCACATACATGCACAGAATACTAATGTGATTTTTTTGTTTAAAAATAATAATAAATGTCACATTAACAATTACATCATTATAGTCTGCACGATTGAAAATAATAATAATAATAAATGTCGCATAAACAATTATTTCATTATAGTCTGCATGATTGATGAACGTACGTAGTGGGGGTAGACGGTTTAAAAAACTCTGCTTTATTAGTTCAGTAGTTTATGCATTTTGCTTTAGGTCTAATAATGATATTCAGAATTATTGTCAATCAATTTGCTTTGCCTCTTTGAATTCAAATAATTTTAAATTAAACACAATTCCTTAAATTTAATTTTCATATTTATATTACTTGTATGACCGTCGATAGTGCAATGGTTAGTGTGCACGTCTTGAGTAAATGAGAACGTGGGTTCTGTTCCTTCTCTGACCACCTTACATTTCATTCGAGGACGGTCAGCTCGCTTAGTTTTGGTGACATTACGCTTCTGGAATTACAGTTTGGAACCGGTGGTTCCAATCATTGATTATAAAGCTACAAAGCGCATGGTTCACTAGTTGTGAGAATCTCTCCCCAATCCCATCGTGGGATATAATGGGAGACATTTTCTTAAATTTGTTTCTGTCTTTATTACTTGTAGTTAAAGTGGATGCTGGTTTCAAATCGAAGAAGTTCCAACATAAATTAAGTTAATTGTATTTTTCAAAATTTGTTAGCTACTTGAACTTCTTAGATATTGATTGATTATTTCATGAATTAATATGTACAGAAATAGGGCGAAAGCCCTATTATTATTTTTTGTACAATGAAATAACTTTTCTTGAAATTTTACCTGTTCTTTCGTAATAAAAAATACCTTCAAAATAAAAAATTCCTTCTCTTACAAACAATACCTTTTCTTACAAAAATTCCTTTTCTTAAAAGTACCCTTTATTAAAAATAAAATAATACCTTTTCTTTTCTTTTCTTGAGATAAGTAGCCTTCCTGAATATAAGTAAATTTTCTGAAAAAAATAACCTTATCCTAAAAAGAGTACCACTTCTTTAAAAAGTACCTGTTCGTAAAAAAAGTATTTCTTTGTAAATTCATACTCTTAGGGTCTTTCTTACAGAAAGTACTTCCTTCTTATTAAAAATGGCACATTTTCTTAAAAAAAAAACATTAGCTTCCAACAAAAGAAGTACCTCTCATCAAAGAAAGGACCTTATCGGAAAACATAATACATATTCTTACAAAAGAGACCTAAAGATATACCTTTTTTTTTTAAAAATACATTCAATAAATAAAAAATTGCTTAAAAAAAGTTTATCATTTTACAAAAAGTATCTACTAAAGAATTTCCTTGAAGTATTTTTCAACAGGCGGCTTAGGCGTGTTGGAACTAACTAGTACATAATATATAGCGAAAGGAACTTCGTTCCAACCGGGTGTCCCCTGACACCTTATGTAATTTTTTGTTGTTTGGATGCAAATATAACGTGTTTGTAGATTGTCGCAAATAGAGTATCCTTGTATCCAAATACATTGTGTTTGCTATGCAATATAACTTGTTTGAGGCACAATGATTAATAGATAAAAAAATATGTATTTGTTACCCAAATGTGAGTTTGTTTGTTGAAAACTGCTGATAACACTGCGGTCTGTCACCATAAAGACACAATAAGCAGCAGATCTTCAATTCACGAAATCAATGCTTGCAAACATGTACATGGTTCCTGCAATATGTTGCTGGGGCCTATATTTTTCAGCGTGTGTAACGTGATAGGGTTTATCCCATTTTTGAAACAATAACATCAATGCAATGGCTTTCGACGAAAGTCTGCATAGGACAGGAATGCTGTGAATAGTGATGGTTACGGCAAAGTATTGTCGTGGATGTTTTCGCACAAGTTGGAGTTTAGACAATTCTCGCTCAGATTAGTTCAGATTAGTTTCGTTTATCCCTAAAATATGTGATGATATACCTAAATAAAAAAAAAAAAAAGACCGGTTCCCATTACATCCCATGAAGGGATTGGGGAGAGCTTCTCACAACCAGTGAGCTGTGCGCTTTCTAATATTTCACTCACTGATTGAGACCTACAGTTTTTACACCGATTCCGAACGGTATTTTGAGAAGCTTTTTCAAGGCTAAATACTCGATAGTGTCGCCGTCACTATGCGAGGTGACCGCCGCCGAAAGAAATTTTTTTTTTTTTAGGTGGTCAGAGCAGGGATCGAACCCAGGATCTCATGTACAAGAGGCGCGCACACTACCCATTGCACCACCGACCATTATACCTAAATACTTGTGGAGAAGGGAGCTGATGACATGCCTTGGTGGGCATTGAAATAGCTATATTCAATTCACATTATTTTTGTAATACATTTTCATAGAAGTTGATCCTGAAATGGAAAAATTAATAAAGAACGTGTGAGAATATGCCTGAATACTTGTGGAGAAGGGTGCTGATGAAATGCCTTGTTGGTCATCGAAATATCTGTATTCTAAACCATACACCGAATTAATCAATTTCAATCTGTATTGTAATAATTAATATTGATTTTTATTGTTTTAGAATTAATTTTTAAAAGAAAATATGATCTCAAACCGGCTTGTGATTGGAAAAGAGAAAACTTTATTTTTACCATACACATTACAAAATCACCTTTGCTGATTCTGTCGACTGTGAAGTAACTCTAATGACCACTATCTATGTCCAGTAATAGCATAGACCTTGCCGTTTATATTACGTTCCTACAATGGCGCCTTCCTTTAGATTTTCCCATTAATATGATTGGCAGAATACACGATAAGTTATCTTTCTTCTCCATATTAAAGGCGGCTGAAGTAATATTCATATACAATAAATAAGAATTGGAAACAAACCCGAAAACCCGACCTCATTTATTATATTTCTTTACTGGATAAATTCAATGTAAAACTGTAATAATCGAAACTTCTCTTTTAGTTAATTATAAACTCATGTTACAAAAGATAATTAATAAATTATTAGTGGTAACCAAAACAACCACTTTTCTTCGGTCGATTTTTTTATAAAATCAGAATTGAGAACATGCGATTATTGCATCACGGAGAAATGTTATCTGGAATAAACGGAACGAAAATGCGGTCTGGCAGTATTTGAATTGTTGGCCACAAAATACCAGCAGCAGGCAAAATTTGGCTAATGGCTAACAAATGCCTAATTACCAGTTTTGGGCAAACAACTACGACTATTGCAACATACTCAACACATACACAACATACACACAGCATTTTTTATCTGCTACGACTACGACTACCACTGAGAAAATTGCGTTGATTCTTTTAGCAATAGCCAATGCGCAAGTTATTTACATTTGCTATCTTACTAGTAGTGTAAGCTAGTTGTTATTAAGGCTCTTTTTTATTCCATTAAGCTATCACTGCTTTCGACTTTCCAAATAAAACTATCCACACTTAATACTACGATATGTGGCAACATTTGCCGAATGGGTGAAAAAACTGCGATACGGCAACACGTTTGTAGCCAGTGCCAACAAACACTTGGTAGCAGCAGATGTTGTCGTAATTGTAAGCAACAACAAGAGACATTGTATTTTCGTTCATTCTTCTCAGTTGTCAAACTCTACAAAAATATCTACCAACAATACAAAAATTCAAAAAAGTATAAAAACGAAACACATATGACTTTGACAAGTGAAACGAAAAATGACAATGGAAAAATATAATCATCTGTTTATACAACTATACCTGATACATAATTCTTTCATGATCAATATGTATAACTTTACCGCGCGTTGTTGTGAACAATTTAATTCCACTTTTGTTTTCAATCGGAAATAAAAATCTATCCTTCAAATTTAGAGATATAAAAGTATACGTAGTCTTCCATTAAATCAAATAATTTTAATGAACTTAAAATGTGGTAACATTTACCTCATTAACATTCACAAAAAATTATTACAAAATTTATCTAAGACAAAGAGTATGGAAATTTAAATAGAGAAGAAAATTTACTCATGGAGTGGAATGCCAACAAAGAAAATGAGTGAAGTGCCTCGTTTCTCTGCCCACTCTCTTACTCTCTTCGTTGATTATTTCAATACACGAGCAGTATTCTGATGATGTTACAGTATTTAACTATAGAAATTCCAACCATGTTTGTATAAAATTACATAAAGTATGTAAAAAGCATGAAATAATCAAGTTATAACGCGAGAAAAAATTCTCAAAAATACTTTACCCTATAAGCTTTTCAATCAAGCTTGAGCAACCATGAAAATCGAAAAAATCCAATGAGTGTTCCAACTCACGGGCGATGTGTTAACACCTTTTTGTTACACGGTACCTGTTCGATTTCTATGAACACATTTGTAAATAGTCGTGTTTTGGTTACAAGCAAGCGATTATCGCTTGCTAAGTTGCAAAAAAAACGGCTTTTTAGCGAGAAGTCATTATGTTCAAAAATATGAAAAATGGTTAAAAACGGTAAAAGATGTCAAAATTTTGTTGTTTTAAACTTAGCGAAAATGAATCTCGTCGCTAAGTTCTCGCTAAGTGCTTCATACAAAACAAGCGAATATGTAACCAAAACAAGCTTAATGTTACATTGGAAAATAAAAACCAGCGTTCAATCATATGATGACGTTTGATTTAAGTAATATTAATACTAAATAACACTTAAACATATTTAAAGACAAGTGCCATTATTTTCTTGCTTAATACCTTTTATTTTATACCCACAAAAAGCAAAGAGAATGCAAAGCAACAGACACATGTACATACATGCATTGTTATGTTCGTACATACGCTCGCAAGTCCGCAATTTCCGTTGCTCTCTTTCTATCTCATTTTTATATACGTATAACCACGTCATTACTGTCTTTGCACTGAGAGTGCTTCGCACCCACAGAATACAACAATTGGCTGCCGTTATCAGTGTGTGTCTTTTTTTGCAGTCTGACAATCTGTGTTTCGCAGTCGGACAAATCTGTGTTCTATATAGGAGTGGGTCACCCTTATTATTTAGGGGTATGAAAAATAGATGTTGGCCGATTGTGAGACCTACCCTATGCACACAAAATTTCATACAAATCGGTCCAGCCGTTTCGGAGGAGTTTAACGGCAAACAATGTGTGATCGCAGTCGGACAATCTGTGTGAGCGCAGTCGGACAAATTGGGTTTGGATGTATTCTCTTTGTGAATTTAGGCCGTACCCGCGCATATAGATGTTAACACATCAAAAACTGTTAAGGGAATGCAAAGAGTGGAGAGTGTGAGTGTAAATTGTCATGGTGGAGGGCATATAAGCTTCGGCCCGGCCGAACTTAACACCGTTTCTACTTGTTTTTGTATACACCGGGCAATGCTGAACATCAAATGACTCGCTTTGTTTGGCCATAGCAACAACAACGAAACAACCAAACACACAACATCACATATACTTTGTCCGAAGTAGCTGACGTAAACGTGTGTCACATAACCACATGTTTGCCATATCAAGAGCAACGAAACAGCCAAACACACAACATCACACATACTTCGTACGAAGTAGCTGACGTATTAGTGTGTCACCATAACGTCGACTGCGCAAATGAAATTTTGCGTGGCTATACTTCATATCTCCGTTCAACAACACCAACAGACACATGTCCATACATACATTATTATGTTAATACAAACGCTATAGACACAATTTCGTTTGCCTCACCCCTGCCACACCACTCTTTCATTGCTCTCTTGCTCGCTCATTTTCGTATAACACGTCATTATTCTCTTTCGCAGTCGCAGAAAATCTGGTTTTAGCAGCAGGTTAAAATCTGGTTTTAGCAGCAGCATAAAATCTGGTTTTAGCAGCAGCAGAAAACCTGTCTGTGTGTTGTTTGCATGTGTTGACTTTGATACATTTAGTCAATATACGCCGCTATAGATGTTAACACATCAAAAAAAATTGTTTGGGACACCCTAGTGTACAGGTCTCTCCGTTCTTCAATTTGCCCAGGGCAAGTTTTGGGATGTGGCTCTGTTGGTGTTTAATTGCGACTATTTTTATACATATCAATGCACATAAAAGGTGATGATCAGAACCAATATCTGAGCTTCTCTTAGTACGAACGTCGAGAAGACTACATTTCCAGTTTCTATTGATGCAAAGGTGTGATATATTTGAGTCCCCGTGTTTCCGTCAGGCGAATTTTAATTTGATGTAACATAATTCTGCAAATTTGATTACAAAATGATAAACTCATGGCCAGTCACAGTTGAAAATTCTCCATTTAAATGTACTTTAAATGTCCGATGACTGTCATTTAAATGTCAGTTAATACGAAAATTTTATTTGAGCTTTTAAATGACGAGTGTGAAACTCGCCCTTAGTCTATCCATTTGCTTAAAATACAAAAAATAATATGCTGACTTTCTACACCCATTTTGGGGACCTAAGTAAAATTTTTGATGATTAGTGTATTATGCAAAGCTGTTAAGAAATTTGATCAAAGAATTTGAAAGAGAGTTACCCCAATTTGTGTACCATGAACCAACAAATTCCAAAAAAGAAACATAAAATATTTAAAATTTACAGATACGTTTCGTCCATAGAGAAATACGTATATAGAGAAAATATCTCGCCCCGGAAATTTCTGACATTTGGCCTGGTGTGATATGAACGCTGGATGTTGGAAATAATTGCTTTAATAATACCAGATAGAGGCAATGTATCAAACCAACCAACAAGAAAACAGCCGCGGCATTTCGTTTTGGTTTTTAAAATTATTGTCTTAAAGACAATACAAATGTATTGTAAAATAAAAGATAACAACAAAGTCCAAAATATGTTTAAATTTCAAGGTTCTCAACCAAAACGACATGGCAAATTTAAGTCAATATTTCTTGTAACTCCACCTGGTGTAAGACGACCAAATCCTATCACACCGGCATCACCGCGAAGAGTGTGAAAGGAAACGTTAGATGAGACAAATTTTCTATATTTATTAGAATTAGTCTATGGTTTCCTCATATTATAGAGTATTTGTATGTCTTTTCTGAAGGGCATATTAGAAAAAAAAAATTTGAATTGAAACTGCAATATCGTCGAAAGCTGCGGTTGTTATAATTTTTTGAAATAATATCGGGAATAGGGCCCTGACCTCCAGTAGAAATCTTCTTTCACATTTAACAAAACAATTGTGATGATCAGGGTTATAACCTAGCGCTGTTTTGTGATACCATGTCCATGCACTTGCAGAATTTGTTAGTTGGGTTGAGGATCTAAATCCACTGTCGCTAGATTTATTAAATAACCGATCTAAATCCACTGGCAAAATATTGAGT
This sequence comes from Phaonia tiefii, assembly GCA_963931995.1. Taxonomy (NCBI): domain Eukaryota; kingdom Metazoa; phylum Arthropoda; class Insecta; order Diptera; family Muscidae; genus Phaonia; species Phaonia tiefii. The sequence goes on from OZ008367.1 coordinate 93,340,819, forward strand.
ATCAGATTTAAAATTCCTTTGTAAAAGTTTCCGATACATTTTCTTGCCTTAAAGTGTATTTAACCTCTAATTCTAGCAGTGGAATTCTTCTAAAAACAAAAAAAAAAAAACCGTCATGATAATTTCTTATCACTATTTCCGAATATCATGATTTCTACATGCCGCAGCTGCTGCTGAAATCAGTACGATTTAATGTTTTTATTTTCTTACGAAATTAAATCAGAGCATAAACGTTCAAAAATTAGGTGACTGACAATGGAAGGGACACCACCATAAAGTATATAATTATGATATTATGATTTTCTTTTTCCGCTACTTTTTATAGCCTAATGCCAAGTTATTGTCAAAAATATAACATGTCAACATTGTCGAGCTTATTGTGTCTAGATGACGCCAACAATTTACAACCAGCAGAGATGGCTATGAAGCGTTGATGCTCGTGCTGCCTGTGATGAGTAAAACGAGACAAAACTAATGAGGCTGATGTTGGTTATGACAGACTATATATGTATATATTTTTTTTTGTGTTGAATGTCATTGTTTGCAAATATACCATTCTAAGCTTCTGCCGAACTGACGATGATAATGACGACGTTGATGTTGATACTTTAATGCTAATAAAAATCAAGTGTCAACACATTTTCATTGTCTCCCAGCGGACGTTTTACTTGATTCAATGGAATTAAGGCGTCTAAAGGTCAAATGCATATATAATACGTGTTACATAAACCCGACATTTTAATTGATTACTAAAGTCAATATAGCTTTTTCTATTTCTGTTTTTGTGAATAGTTTATTTTATTTCTGTTTTTGTTTTTTGTTGTGGATAAACAATAAACCATTTACTTAAAGGCATTTGTTTTATTGTGTTTTTAATAGATGATGATTGTCCTTTGCAACATGAGATGAAATGAAATGGAACACGCAAAAAGCAAACGCTTTAAAACGCTTTTAGAGTTAGCAAATAGCACAAGTAGCGAACGAACGTCAATAGTGGCAGAAAGTAATAGCATTATCGAAAGCTTTTATGACCATTTGCTAGCTACTACTTAAACAAACAAGAAATCCTTTTTAATGGCTTGGCTAGAGTGATGGCATTGGCTATAATGGCCTCTTAAGGCTGTGTAATTTTATACACCATTTAGTATTGCCTATCAGGATTGTACAGAGTACAGTCGTTTGCAAACACTATTTCAAAATAATCTTAAATTCCGTTTCAATCAGAGATAGTTTTACATAAAGCGATTAGAATTGAGGTTAAGAATAACAATATCTCTATCCCGATTTCAGTCTAATTTAAAGTTTGAACGAGAACCATTTTCAACCACTGTGACTCATGTCGCATTTAAGTGTCTGATGTGGTCATCTTCTCTTGGTTTAATGGCTTCGCCTTTGGCATGGTCTTAAAATCCTTTTGATTTTACTTCTAAACATAAATAAGGCAATATCTGTTAGGCCCATCTATTTATCACCATGGATCTGTATTGTATTTTATATATTTATACTTGAGTTCTATAATTCGTTTTAGTTTAATAGAGGAGGGGGTTTGGATTTGTTTCGAAAATATAACCATTAATAATTCTCAATTTTAGAAGTAATTTTCATGAGGACTCTTGAAATTATGGTCATAAAACTTAACTACGCATTTTATATAACCAATGGGTTGTTCATGGATATGTTTTTCCCACAGCATAATGCTATGGGCTGGCATGTGCTAGTATTTGTATTTAATGGAGCTCTGGTATACTTAATCAGATCAATGTAAAATCCACAGAAAGTTATGAGGCAACACCATAAGGAAGCACAGAAGATATTTAGCTGCGGATGTAAAACAAATGTGCTAAGGATATTGGAAGATAATGTGCACCATTGGAGGGTCATTATGTTGCAACATAATGCGGTGTCTGTATGATAACCAAATCGATGACCACCAAATGACTAACACTCGTGGCAACTGTAAGTCATGCGATCTCTTCCAAATTCTAATGAAGAAAAGGTTAAAAAAAATGATAATACAATGAGAATTTATAGCATTTCTATAACAAAATTGACACATGTATAGAAAACATTAATATATACTCATAGAATAATACATACCATAGAAGATTTTATTCGCTCAATAAATTAAATGTCATAGGTACGATGGAAAGTAAACATTGGATGGTGGAAAATATGAGTTCAATAATACCAGATGGTGGCAATAGTATACAGCGATCCACAAAGGAACAACAACCGAATTTCGTGTTTTTGTGACAAATACAATACAAATGTATACCAACGATAGAATTCAACAAAAAAGTGCAAAATATATTTAAATTTTTCAGTTCTACACCAAAACGACAGGAAAAATTTAAGTGAACATATTTTGTAACTCCACCTGGTGTAAGATAATTTTAAATTTAATTGCTCTCATTTCCACAAACCTACGATGAAGAGTGTGAAATGAAACGTCAGGTGAGAGAATAAGTTTATCTACGTATGTATTAATCTATGTATATACTGGTTTACTGACAAAGCAATATGGATTGTCATACATTGTGCCAAGATGTATCTATTACAGGTGGAAGCTTTAGAACAGCTGATTTAAATTTGTTTCTTGTCGTCTTTGTCCGACCTTGGCAAATGTTATTTATACCAATTTCTAAAATGTATCTAGTACAGGTGGCAGCGTTAAAACAGCAGATTAAATTTGTTCTTGTCTTGTGGTTGTTGTCGAAAATTACAATATTTCCTCCTTATATAACCTGAACTAAATACATTTTGACAATTTCGATCAGCTGAATTTGACAAGGTCGGCTCCTGAAATAAAAAACAAAATGTCTTCAATTCCTACTGCTTCTATTTTACTTATTTTTCTATGCATTGTGCTGTAAAACTCTAGAACGAAAGACTTATAAATCCTTGCAAACTAAGCCCACAAAAAGTCAATTTCATCTCATAAAATTTGGAAACAAAATGGATGTTCTAACTTCAGATCTAGTGAAGTAAAGTACTTGGCGATTGGTATCGATCAACATTTTGTCCAATTTACTTTGACAAAATATTAGAAGAGACAAACATTGTGCCCAATTTCATGTAACTAAAATACAAAAACTACCTTAGGTGATTATGTTGCTAGAATGAACGTCAATGCATCGGCCACTCAAGACTTGTGTTAAAGGCTCATATTGAACAAGTCTTTTGAATGGCGCACAGAGACTCCGAATCGATTTCCATCAGCCAGAGTTCAATATGGTTTAATCTAATTAACATTTTTGATTTCTGTACAAAAGCGATTACAGGTTAATTTTGGTTCGATTTAAATGAAAACAAAAATTTTATTATATTTTGTATATTTTTTGTTACAGACAATTTTTCATTTTTACATTAGAAAAATGTTCCTGACTTTGTAGACTTATAGTACAAGTAACCACCCAAAGTTCTTTTGCTGCAATGTTTGATTTTAATGAAAAATTTTGGTTCTGCTTGTGAAATTTGCTCATTTATTCCATTAGAATTTATTTCATCAAGTTGAGAAAATGATATCGTCCAAGTAACCGCCGCCATAGTTTATGAACACACGGGCTCGTTTTATGGCATTTTCCATCACTCTTGCCAGAACTTCGGTTCTTGACAGGTTTTCGAATTCTTGGCGAATTTTCTCCTTAAGCCTCCAAGAGTCTGAGTCTTGTTGACGTAATCCCGCGACTTCAAAAACCCTCATAAAATGAAGTCTGGAACGGTTAAATCGGGTAATCTGGCCGGCCAGTGAAAATCACCAAAACGAGAGATTAGGCGAACCGGAAATGCTTCCTTCAGAATATCGGCTGTGGCTCGAGCAGTGTGCACCGTTGAACCATCCTGTTGAAAAGTTCTTCGTGGGTGATACACGGTTTTTCGGTGCCCCAGAAACTATTATTTTGTGTATTCACATAACCGCTAAGATGGAAATGAGCCTCATCGTGTATGATAATTTTCGATGAAAAATATTCCACCTCTTCGTTGAGATTCAGGGTGGCTTGAGGTTACATATGTCTGCACTTTGTTGTTAAGGGCACCTTAAACCTGCGGACCACTCGGCCTACTATTAGTCAGGCCGACTTTTGTGTCGGGCATTGCTTCGCCGTACACTAGCTGACTTTCCGGCCGACTTTCTGAAAATCAGACTAGATTTGATTTTTGCCCGACTAGTCTGCCGACTGCCCGACTTCACCTTACACTGGGAGATGAGTCGGCCCGACAATCCGCTGGTCTAAGGTGTCCTTAAGGGAACATTTTCAACTCTTTCACCAAAATTTTGCGTAGGGACCGCCAGCTAATGCCCAATTGTGTGGCATGTCGTCTGGTCGATATTCCGGGCTACTCTTCGACATCTTGGACAACAGCAGCGATATTCTCAGCGGAACTGCTGCTCCGGGGCCGGCCAGCCTTGCGAAGGTCTCGTGTTGTTCCAGTCTCTTCAAGGCGAGTGGCCAAACGCCGCAGTGTTTGTCCAGTTGGTGGCGGACGGCCAGGAAATAAACGACGAAATTAATATTGCACCAACACAACCGACGAATTGATGCGCAAAAAATGGAAACAATTATTCCGCGTTCTTGCTTAGTAAACCGATTCATGGCCTGTCGATTTGTATTCTGTAATTGGTTACTTCGCAAATGTCAAAACCGAATTTGCATTTGGCGCCATTTGTAAAAGTTATAGGGGTTTTCAAATAGGGTGATTACTTTTGCCCCACCTTGTATGAACTTCTCATATAATAACTAAAAACTAACAAAATCGATCATAAAATTCAAAACTTCGAAAACGTAACTGACACTAGCCCCGTCATCTAAAAAGCGCAGAAAAAATACAACACTATGATATAGATTGAAACTCACCTCAAAGCACTGCACCACTGCGAGTGTGCAAGAGCAAAAGAAGAATATGGAAGAAAAAAGCCTTCTGTTCTTGAGTTGGAATTATCGAATTTTCAGTGTGTGTTGGTAGCAGTGTACATTAAATTTTTTTCAAAAAAATCTGTACATTTTTACAGAAAAATCTTTTTTTCTAAAAAAAATCTGTTTTTACGCAATATTAAAATAAGTTGTAACGGGTTTTTCAATAAGAGCGCTACAAAAGTTTTTTTAAATAATACAAAACCAGTTTTAGATACCAATGAAATTCTTTATTCCTGTGAAAGAACGTTCGATGCCATTATGTATGGAACTCGATTTCTTTTGCATGGCCACCACGGGCACGCTTGCAGAAGTCCAGACGCTGAACCCAATTTTCGAGGGTTTTCAAGCATAAATCGGCCGATACTGCTGCAATTTCACGTTCGATATTCGTACGAAGTTCATCAATCGTCGCTGGCTTGTTGGCATAGACCATAGACTTGATGTAGCCCCACAGGAAATAATCTAACCGCGTCAAATCGCACGCCCGAGGCGGCCAATCGACTGGGCCATTTCGTGAGATAACATGTTCACCAAACTTGGATTCCAATAAATTGTTTGTGGCATTAGCTGTCTGGCTTGTGGCGCCGTCCTGTTGGAACCACATGTCCTCCAAGTCCATATTATCCAATTGGGGCCAAAAATATTCGGTTATCATTGAACGGTTGCGATTCACATTCACAGTAATGTGCCGGTCTTGATCATCACGGAAAATTTTCCACAACGACGTCACGGAGATGCCCAACGCTTGAGAACGACGTGTGAGAAACACATTTGGGCTTTCTTGAACTGAAGCCTCAGCGCAGCAATATTCTCGACACTACGGGCACTTCTTAGTCTCACTGGCACTGGAACATTTTGTACTGTACCTGTGGATTCAAATTTTTCCACTAGACGCTCAATTGTTGATCTGGTAGGACGATTATGGCGACCATAAATTGGACGTAGCGCTCTTAAAGTTGATGCCACTGACTCCAAATTTCCGTAGTAAATTTTAATAATTTCGACTCGTTGTTGGCTCGTATATCTTTCCATGATGAAATGGCAAACCTTACTGAAGAGAAATGTCAAAAGAGCGGGTAAAAATATGGCGTCGTTGGGTGTCCTAATCGGTCATGAAATTCAAATTGAAATATTTTTCGATTTACAATTTTAAAATTTTTCAAGTTTAGAAATTAAAAAGTGTTGTTTATTTCTTGAAATGTCTTGAACTGTATCACATAGAATTTTAAAACTACTTTATACAAATTAACAAAATAAACATAAGCAACAGCGCATAATGGATTTCCGTCGTCCATAATTCAATACCTTCTGATCTAAAAAATATATATTTAGACATACAGCACGATGAAGCAGAATGCAAATCTTATTGCCTGTAAGAATTGTATTGTTTTTTTAGGCAACAACAAAAATCGTATATAATGGGACGGAAGTTTTTGCAAATGGATTCTTTGTGTATTTTTGCTTGCGATATTTTTCGAACACTTCCATAGTGGAAAAGTGTAAATTAAAATTAGTCTTCATTTGCATTTAGTTTGATGAATTTTTTAATAGCATCATTCCGAACTACCGGTTATGAAGATCTGTGGCTAAATCTGAAATAGGTAAACGGATTGCCAGTAATCATGAGGACGTATATTGCTAAACTTCGGTTTTGAAAACTATATCTCTATTAATAGAGATATAGAACGGAAAATACGAACAAGACCATTAACACGAAAATCCATATGCTGCTGGCGTATGCTGACAACATAGATATCATTGGGCGAAATTTGCGAGAGTTTACTGCAGTATTTTCAAGAATCGAAAAGGAACAAACAGGACAAAACTGATAGTGTCAACGACTAGAGAAACCTCTCGACTTGGTCCGCACTTAAACGTTGACAACCGATTTAATTTTGAAGTTGTAGATGAATTTGTCTACCTTGGATCCGCCGTGAACAAGGACAACAACGTCAGCCTGGAGACGTTGAGAGTTGTGCAAATGGATGGTATTTTGGGCTCAGCAAGTAGTTTAAAAACAAAGCCTTATCTCACCGGACAAAGGTCCAGCTATACCAGACTCTCATTTTAGCTGTCTTGACATATGGCTCCGAAACTTGGGTCATATCGCATAAAAACACCTTTGAGTATTCGATAGAAAAATTCTACTTAAAATATATTGGTAGGGAAAACGGAGAATACCGACGTCGCTGGATATAAAATTTCTATTCTGATGTGGAAATAGCTAGGAGAATCAAATTAGGCCAATTGCGTTGTCTAGGCCGTGTTATCAGAATGGAAGCGGGAAAATAGGACGACCAAGACTCCGCTGGAAAGACCAGGCAGAAGAATCCCTCTGTATACTTGGTGTTACCAACTGGCGAGAAAAGGCGAAGGATAGAGCCAGTTGGAAGAATATATTGAAATTTGTTTAATTTGTTTGTTTAATTAATATGTGTTAGATGTCTGACCTCATGAGGTTGTAAAATAGTCAATAAAAGTAAAAATAGAAGTATCACTAAAAATCCGAATAAATAAAGTTCATCCTTGAAAAAGAAATATATTCAAATGTTTCTTGGCAAGTTTACACGCTCTCGCCGTAATTATGGTTTTCAAATCGAGAATCTTATAATCAGGGGTCTTCTATCCGCAAATACTGCCCTGATTTGTCCAGGGTTGTTGGTCACAACGTCGGTGTCTTCCAGTGGAAGATTCGTTTACAGTCGTTAGCATTCGTTTCTCATTACCAGTGTATTTTTGGCCTCATCGGAGTCTGCAAAGATATGATTTGTATATGCTATCTCTTATCCTGCTGGAATGTATGGTAAAACAATTAACTGGATTTTGGGTACAGATTCATCCTAATAATTTATAAACCACATAAACAAACTCAGTATATTTGTAAATTTAACCTTCACAATAAATGAATCAAGATATTGAAATTATTATATTCTGTAAAAATTTCCGCTAACACTGGGCGTTTTCGGAAATGCATCACTGCAGAGCATCTGATGCGCATCACGTTCGAAAATGCTGCACTTTGCAACACTGCAAGAGTCGCATGTTCTAAAAGTAATCAACACAGCATATGATGCGCAAACAAGTCGCAAAATGCGCAGTAGCAAAATGGCTGATGCAATGAATGAGTAACTATGGAATTTGATATTAATTTGCTTTTTATAAAACTTATTATTTTTAAAATGCTAGGGACTACAAATTGATAATAAGGACAAGGTTGGGTATGGAGGAGGAATTGACTTGGCTTATCATCCAATTCACAAATTACATTTATTAAAAAATTTCCCATTGAAATATTTTCGTGTTCGGCATTGCAAATCAAAATAAGCAACAATCAAGCATCTGCATCAGCTGATTGGCATCAGCAGTGCAAACGCATCACAGTTGTGCATCAGATGCTCTGCAGTGATGCATTTCCGAAAACGAACACTGCTTCCCTGGTGGCAAACTTTAAACTTTACTGTTCGAGAAACTTAATAAAGGGTGTTGCAGTAAGAACGCACTTTTTTATTTTCAAAGAAAAATACGTATTTTGTAGATATTTGTGTTTTTTTGTATATTATTGTAAAGAAGGCATGTTCCGATTAAGTATGAAATACAATATCCGTCAAATGGCCCCCACGGCTCTGATGACAGGCCATTACTCTGTTCTTTAAATTTTCCACTACTTTTTCAAAGAGATGTGGCTGTATTTCACCGATGACGCGTTGGATCTCGGATTTGAGCTCAGGAATCATTTCTGGTTTATTCGGGAAAAAAGACGAGATTTCACAAAATTCCAAAGAAATATATCCATTTGACATCAGAATTAAAAGAGATAATTTTTTCCGGAAATCCGTTCTGCAATAAAACGATTGTGCGGTGTGGCAGGTGGCGCCGTCTTGCAGAAACCACATGGCGTCCGGATCCGTGCCGTCCGATTGAGGCCACAATAACTCCGTTATCATGTTTCTGTAAAGAATGCCGTTCACAATCATTGCAACTTCTGTCTCATCTTCAAAAAAGTAAGGCCCAATCACGTCGCCTGACAAAATCTGCACCACGAAGTTGCTCGTTGTGCATTTGTGCATTTGTTTGTCCTGGACTGCCTGAGGATTTTCTGAGACCCAAATTTGACAATTTTGTGTATTCAAGAAGCAGTCATATGCAAATGCTATTCATTGGAGATGATGAGTTTTTTTTTTTAAAAATTGGGATTGACTTCACTATGCTCCATTATCCATTGAATGAGATGCCGGCGCTTTACATAACCTGCTGGTGTGGTCTCTTGAGTAAACCGAATTTTGTACGCATGAATGTGGAGGTCTGTTGTCAAAATTCGCTGCGTACGTAGTGCTTCGTGAAATTAGAAGTTGCTGAGAACGATGCCGAATTGATGTTTTCGGCGACACTCTTGTTTACAGCAGCAATGTTTTCAAGAGACTGACCGGTACGTTGATGCACAAGAGTCCCACAGTCCATAACCGACCCAGTTTTTTTAAATTTTTTGACCACTCTTCGAATGGTTGACACATTAGGTGCACTTTCCCGACTGAACATTCTTCGAAGTTTGCGAGCAGTCTCAGCATAACTTTCCAAAATTTTTGTAATAATTTTTTACAATTATAACGTGATGTTCTTTCGTAAAGTGCTCCATTTTTAATAATCGGAATAAAGATATGTGACAGCTGCCAAATTTCGTAGTTGCCACCTGTACAAAAAGACGAAACTAAATTTAAAAAGTGCAATCCTACTGAAACACCCTTTTATAAATCAACTTAGAATTAAAATTGTATTTGTTTTTATTCACTACAGAACTACAAATTGATTTATTATTTTATTTTTCTTTATTATTTTTAATAAAATATTTAATATACATACAATTTTGCTCATCACTGTAAAACTTATTTTGTAAGTCACTTACACTCCGGTTCACTTATTTAAAGGCACTAAAAATTCCATATTCAGCAGTCTGTATCTTTTGCAATTTGTAACCGATTGCAGAATTTTAAAATGTAAATGGAAGCTAGACATCTTGACATATAAAAAAATCATGGCAATAGTGGTTTTTTAACTAAAGAACTTTTTTTGTGCAATTTATAAAAAAGTCAAAAAATGTGCTATTTTTTTGGTTCACTGAACTAAAGGCACTTTAACTAATTTTAATGAAAATCAGTTTTTCTTGTTTTCTTAATTTATTTTAACTTATTTAAGAACTATTAGTAATGGGTATAGCCCCATTTGTATTTAATAACTTCAAATATACGGGTTTTCATTGAGAGATAAAGAGAATTTATGTAATCCAACGAAATTTGATTCCAAGCATCCTGAATTAGTGACTGCTTGTCATCGCATTGTGTACCTCCTCCACAGACCTTACGAGATAACCAACCGCAGACATTTTCCATAATGTTTAGATCTGGCGAATAGGGTGGCCAGTCAAGAATATTAACATCTTGGCTTGCAATAAACTCCTTCACTATTCTGGCGTTGTGTATATGGGCATTAACCTGTTGCAATATCCAAGATGTGGGACCAAATAGTTCACTGAACGTGGGAAAAGCCGATTCCAGTAACGTTTTGTAGCTTGCACCAGTCATTTTTGCACTTTGAAATTCAAGACCAATGGTGCCATAGTACGTAATAGCACTCCACACCATAACGCCGCCCTCTCGGCTGTGATGTCGGTTCAAAAAACGCTTTTCTTTGTGCAGATAATGGAAATGATAGTTGTAGCCATCAGACCCATCCAAATTAAACTTCCTCTCATCCGTAAATACAACAGTTCTCCAGTCATTTACATGACCTCTTGGCTGAACATCCCATACCATGTAGACTATTGCGATTTGGAGACGCCTTTCCTTACGAGGAGCATTAAGTGACGGCTTTTTTTGTAATTTCAGGTATTTAATATACTCATGGCTCTTAATTACTCTGCGTAATGATGAGTTGCTCGCTTCCACTCCAGCTGGAGCTCTTATTTTTGACAAGGATAATGCAGAATTAAAAGCAATTCTGATGATTTTTCTTTTCTCATACGTAGATAAAGACAATGAAATCCTTCCTTTAAAATTGTTTCCATACCCTTCGGGGTCCTTGATGTAATTGTCGACAACTGTTGGGATCCGTCCAATTTTTTTAGCTATTGCGCGGTTAGAATGTCCTTCAGAACGGTAAACATCGATTTTAGGTTTTTCCTATAGATTTAAAATTTTTTGTTTTAACATTTTGACTCGTAAAATAATTAAGATGTAGTAAATTGTTATAGACAAATACTCCCTACATAAAATAATCGCTTACTTTAAAAATAATGAAAAAATAATAAAGTGTCTTTATTCAAATGAATCAAAAAAATTTCACATTTTTTGACTTTTTTTTATAAATTTCTCAAAAAAAGTTCTTTAGTTAAGAAACCACTTTGTCATGACTTTTTTTTATATCTCAAGATGTGTAGCTTCCATTTCAATTTAAAAATTCTGCAATCGGTTGCAAATTGCAAAAGATACAGGCCGCTGAATATGGAATTTTTAGTGCATTTAAATAAGTGAACCGGAGTGTATATATTCCTGAGATATTATATATTCAATACCTCTTGATGTTTACAGTGCACAATCGAGCTATTTGAAAAAACCGTCAATATTAAATTGGGTAAACAAAATTCATTCGAAATCTTTCCACTAAATACTATTTTATGTACCCGGGTGTTCCGTTTCACGGAAAATGCGCAATAGATATTCATATTCCGCCAAATAATGCAAATCATAAAACATATTTTGATATACTGATGCATAATTTTATCTAATATAATGATCCTAGACCATTTAGAGGTGCTCAGGGCTTTGATTTTCAACGTCCAACTCCAACTCAAGCATTCTACAATTGCGCCACCACAATCAATGGTGTTGTGTTTTTAAAAAAAATATTTCCGCGATATGAAATTTTTGTTTTTTTGATTGTTTGATTCGTCTTGTGAAAGTGTTACCCTGTTTATGACACAAAAAGAAAACACACTTATGTTTATAAAAAAAAACTTTTGAAATGAATGTCATAAAAGTAGTATTTACCCTTTTCCAAAATTGGTTTGGAATAAACGTTTGTTACAACATTAAACCAAAATGTACTTATACTACACAAAATGTATTAAAAAGTACAAAAATATCTCCAAAGAGCTCTGAATGACACAAATTAAAGCGGATATGCTAACTAGAATGTACAAAAACTCTTCCAAAATCCAGTCACATGTATTAAAAAGTATAAGTAGAAATTAGTAAAAAAGTTCCTTAACTGCGAATTCTCCTTACTCTCACCAGAGTTCGGTGCACATTGTCGAAACTCCAACTACGACTCCACTGCCCTGAATAAAACATATCAATTGCATTGCATTAAACTCAACTTGAATAATTAGCTTCGTAAATTGAAATATTCACGCATAACTGAGCATAATATTTTTATAATATTCTCCCACTTGAAACTGCTCCAATTGAATTAAGAGATTACCACTCGCTGCATCCAAACCACTCACAGATGTACACAAACTATGAATGGGGAATAACTTATAAATGTAGAATAGCAAATGCAATAATGTGAAGGGGATTAAATAATTATAATATCATTCTGATATGATTTTTTTTTCTTTTTTTTATTCAAACGTAGAATGCCATTGGACGAGATAGGAGAAGCAATAGCGCGAGAACATGATAACAAAACGAAGTATTATATTCAACTAATCTGAAATTGGATTGAGTGCATAAATAGCCATTGGTTTATTAACCAGGCTCACCTTTTGCTGAGAGAGAAATAGCAATGAATGTTTTATTTTAATTTCGATTTAAGGGCGGTTAAGGATTCTTAGAGAATATATCTCAAATAAATATAGGAAACTCTTACTGAAGATGGACCAAAATATTTAAAGCCCCCAAAAGTATTGCAATAAGAAAGACTGTTACTGAATAGATTTTGGAACGAAGTTCCTTGTTGCGAAATGAAAAAAAATTATACAACTTTTTTAACACTATTTTGCTACAACCCAGTATTATCAACTATGTTTTGCATAGATAAAGGAAGTAGTAGATATGGCGCGCCCATTGTCAACTTTGTTCACTATGTGCTATCTTGTACTAGTGTTATTGTGGGAAAGTTTTGTTAAAGTAATTTAAACAAGGGAAAATGTGACAAAATTTAAATTTCTTATATAAAAAACAATTTCAAAGCCATGAGGCCGGTGTTGGTACATCTATAAGAGAAAACTCGTAACATCGCCCAAGGATGAACATGCCAGAACGCCTTTTTAATACAAAAACTTCCCCGCGTAAAGACTGTATCATCTTCTGTAGCTGAACCGGAGGAAGAACCAATTTATTAGGACTTAGTCGATGGTGTCATGGCTTTGCAATTCGATTGCCATCAGATATTCTACTTTAAGTAACGTGTTGTATTATTGTTCTGGAGTAATATTTTTATTGAAAATATTTTTATTTCTTTTGATATGAAATTTTAGAATTTTTATGCCATATTTTTGAGGTTTTTTGGGGGACATTAAATATCTCATTTATTGCTTTCAACGACATCTAGAAAATTGCCCATTACACTAAAATATTCACAACAATTGTGCTTCATCTATTAGTTTACTTTATCTATGATATTGGGTACTTTTGCTTTGGTTTGTGTCGAGACTAAAATATGTGGGGAAATTTCTTCTTTAATAGGAAGTTTACTAGGTGGAGCCTGTAACCAATATTTAGTATATATTGTAGTTTTGAAACCAATGAAAAGTAAATTTACAAAAGCCAAAGTGAAAGACGTTTAAAAAATTAAAATTCTTCTTAAAGAAATACCTTTGCTTAAAAACAATTAAGTTTCTTACAAAAAGTACTTTTTAAATAAGTACATTTTCTTTAAAAAGTACCTTTTCTTACAACAAATTTCCTTTTCTTAAAAAACTAAATTGTCTGTAAAGAGTACATTTCTTGCGAAACAAAATAACTTTTCTTGAGATAAGTACCTACTCTTTAAAATTTACCTATTCTTAAAAAAAGGAGCAATACGAAAAAAAAATTCTATTTCTTAAAAAGAAAGCCTATTCGTCAAAAAAAATACCCTCTCTTAAAAATAAAATAATACCTATTCTTTTCTTGAGATAAGTAGCCTTTCTGAAAATAAGTAAATTTTTTAAAAAAATAATCTTTTCCTAAAAAGAGTACCACTTCTTAAAAAAAGTACTTCTTTGTAAAAATATTCCTACTCTTATAGCTTTTTCTTACAGAAAGTACTCCATCTTAAAACTAGTACTATATCTTAAAAAACCTTAGGTTTTAATAAAAGAAGTACCTCTCTTTTAAAACGGATATTTTCGGGAAAATATAATACATATTCTTACAAAAAGGACCTGAAAATATAAATTAATTTTGAAAAAAATATATTCTATTAAAAAAAATTTCTTAAAAAAAGTTTATCATTTTACAAAAATTATCTTTTCTCAAACATCCATTTAAATTATCGTATTTTTCAACGGGCGGCTTAGGCGTATTGGAACTAACTAGTACATAATATATAGCGGAGGAACTTCGTTCCAACCGGGTATCCCATGACACCCCATGTATTTTTTTTCAGAATAAGCAACTGATAGAAATACTTGTTTCAGAACAATTTCATAACTTGGAAACAAAATATGTTTTGTACAATGGTGGTTTCGGCTCAGTGAATAAAGGCCTAACGAACTAACGCCTAATTTTTCAAAATGAAAGAATGCCTAAACAAGAACGCCTAAGAAGAAAGTGAAAGAACGTCTAACTTTAAAAATGAAGGAAAGTCTAATTTTAAAAATGAAAGAAAGTCTAAATTGTTAGGGGTTTCTTTCATTATGAATTAACACCTAATGAAAGAAAACCTAACAACTGGAATTTGGAATTGTTTTTATAATTTTAAAAACTAATAATTTTCCCTTTTACAGAATGTTTACAAGATAGTGTATGCATTTTGTAAAAGGGAAAATCAATTGCTTTTATAATTTTAAAAACTAATAATTTTCCCTTTTACAGAATGTTTACAAGATAGTGTATGCATTTTGTAAAAGGGAAAATTAATACCATTATTTTAACATTTTGTAAAAGGGAACTTACCTTTCGTAACCATTGCTTTTCGTAATAAATCATGAACAATCAAAAATGAATTAAACAATCAAAAATGAATAAAAATCACACTTTTAGCAAAATGAAAAATCGTCTAACATTAATGAAAGAAAGCCTAACAATCAAAAATGAATAAATATCTAATTAGGCGTTTTTTCATTTTTGATTGTTAGGCTTACTTTCATTATGAAAAATCACCTAACAATTTTAATGAAGGAATGTCTAAAATATTAGACATTCTTTCATAATGAACAACCGCCTAATTCCTATATAATTTTTTGTTGCAATTTTTAGGCATTATTTCATTTTTTTTTTAGGCGTTAGTTCGTTAGGCCTTTATTCACTGAGCCGGTGGTTTCTCTTGCAAATGCTAACACTTGTTAACTAAACGCAAAGAAAAATTTGGAATCGCTCAAACGAAGCTTTAACGTTTACGAGAAACTAAAAATGTCCAGAGCCAACTGCTAGTTAGTTCGTAGCAAACGGTTTGCTCTAACTACAAACTAAAAATAAACGTTTATGATTGCAACACGTTTACGCCAAACTGTTACTTTGTTTGCGGCAACCGATTTATGTGAACATCAAACTCAACAAAATGTTTACGAGAAACGCAACCTCTGAGTAGTAAATGGAAGCAGACGTGAATGCCCGGTTCAAATCTACATAGAGTAAACAGATTTTTTTTATTGTGAAAATTCTTTTGAATTGGATTAGTTTTAAATGGAAGTGTTTTTTAAAAACAGTTTTTTGGATTTTAAATTCATTTGAATTTTCATATGAAACGGAGTTGTACCCAAACAACCTTATTGCTAGTCCCTGCGTATAACAATCGACTTATCGCGGGTATTGCGCGAAGTTGAACAAACCCTTCGGATTGCTTGGCATTTTTTTTTAATAGATAGAATCAATTCAAGAGCGATTACTTTTGAGTGTATTTGTGTGATAAAAATTTGCGAATATAACCACAACAACGCGAAGAATGAAAAGCATTAACAAACGATGTCTTTACATAAAATGTAGAAGTATTTTTATTAAAAATAATAATTTTTAAAATTTAAAAAATTTGGCAAAATTTTAGCACCGGGGACACGGACTGGGAAAAACCCAAAAACATCATCCTCTTTTGAATTGTTCACAGAATACAGTACAAGTGGCCCGAAAAGAAGAAATTACCCCTAAGGGCCAAAAAATTAAAAAAGGGCCTCAGAACTTAAAGGTAGGTGGTGGTATTGAAATTAAAGGAAATCGTCTTACGATTTCATTGGTGCCATTACATCCGATGCCTGTTTTTCTTTATTTCAATATCCACAAAATTTATCGAAAATTTTTTCTTTTACAAATATGCATGTATGGGTACAACAAATGGGCCCCTGAACTTACAGGTAAGTGTTGGTACTCAAATGAAAGGAATTCACGATTTCATTGGGGGTATAGATACCTCTTTATGTTGCTCGTACCGTGTGCTAGACCTATTCGAAAATCTATAACTTTACTAGGGGTTCAAATTCCCTCTGTAGCTTAAGTTGAATTTGACACAATTTTTTGGCGACTCATAGCCATCGGATGTGAAAAGTAATGGCACCAGTGAAAAAGTAATACGATTTCCTTTCATTCAAGTACCAACACTTACCTGTAAGTGCAGGAGACCTTTTTGTTGGCCTTAGTGGCAATTTACTCCTTTCGGACAACTTGTTCACGAATCAGGAGCTCAAGTCAAAAAAAAATGCATATTCAGTTTTTTTTTCTCAGCTCGTCGTAAAATTCAAGGTCGTAAAATTCTGCCAAAAGGTTTTACTTGAATTTGTTAAAACACTAAGTCAATGAAAATTAACGTCAAATAAAAAATATTTATTACTTTAATCAATTTCTAACTAAATATCTCAATTTCCAATCTCGATATAGTTCCCGCAAAAAAGTATATGATGCACAAACCGGCTATAAGTAAAATATTCAGCGATTTGTATCAAAATTGAAAAATCCTACAAAAAATTCGCTCTTGGGTGATTTTTGTATACACACTCGATCGGCTGACGGATTTTCACAAACATTCTCTATGTTTGTCGTAAAAGTACTTTATACCAATTTTATTGTAGCTCGTTTACAATGCAAATCACACTATTCCAACAAAAACCAACCTGATCTTGTAAGACTGAAGTATGAATTTCTCATACACTAACTAAAACTAACAAAATCGGTCATTAAAATCAAATTCAAAAGCATCTGCGATAATTGCTTTTATTTTGGAGAACCTTTCAACTTCTGCAGGCAACGTTGAGCATAAGCAGCAAGCACACACATGTTTGCTGAAAACGATCTCCAAACGATTGTTTCGTTGCGTCTACACAGGTAACTTATGTTTCGTTTAAAAATAAACATACATGTCCATGTTACTACACCTGCACGACTTTAGGTGATGTAGTGTATCCACCACTTATAGAATAACGAATTAGTTTTTATTTTTAGAACTTGTGGCAACACTTTTGTGCTCATTGAATACAAAACTTTTTATAACAGCGCACCGCACCATACTCTACCATTTGGTCAAGTGGAGGGAGGCAACCCCCTTCAAAACACTTGTAATGTTTGTAGTTATTCATTGGAAGAGCACAAGAATAACAGATTCCAATATTAAAATTTATTACAATTTTTATCAATTTCAAGCATCTGGTGTCTCAAGTGCTGCTATGAATGAATGTAGTTTTTCATTTTATTTTGTTGCTTTTCTGGTTTGTATTAAGTTTTGAGCAAAATTTATTGCTCAACAAAATGCAGTAGCAACGATGTTGGTGGTGGGTCAGGCTGAGAGGGACTGGACAGGAAGAAGTACAAGGTATAGTGATAAAATGCATTTCTTTTCCTTTTTTTTATTCGATTTCAAAGACATTACTCAAGAGAAATACGAATTTGAATTTAATTTAAAATGAATAATTGAATTGAACGGAAAATTCAATTTGTATTTGAATTTAAGAAAGTATGTTGAAATGACTCGATAATGTCAGCCCCTTAACCGAAAAACAAGATAAAATAACACGAAGTGTGGTTGGAACGAAGTTCCTTTCGCTATACTATAAAGGGTGTCCCTAAATTTACGCAACATTTAAATTTGCTGCTATCGAGGTAGAAAAGAGTTGGCAACCCTAAAAAAAACAGCTGACAGCTGTCAGTTCAGGGTTAATAAAAATGGCAAATTACACGATAGAACAGCGTGTCTTCATTATTGAACAATAATTCAAAAGTAATGAAAGTTTTGCGGTCGCAATTACTGGTGTTCTGGTGTTACTGGTGTTCGATATCGCGACATGATAACACAGTTTTTTTTGCCGAAATTGAATGAAATTAATGTGGCCAATATTTTGTTTCAACAAGACTGTGCCACATGTCATACAGCTTGTGAAACTCTTCAATTACTGCAAGAGACATTTCCAGGTCGCGTGATTTCTCGATTTGGCGACCAGAACTGGCCCCCAAGATTGTGTGATCTAACACCATTAGATTTTTTTTAATTGGGTTTTTTAAAATCACAGGTATATGTTAACAAGCCCACAACCACTCGTGCTTTAAAGGAGGAGATTCATCGTTGCATCAACGAAATTCGACCAGATTTATGCAGAAAAGTCATGGAAATTTTCGACAAACGAATACGTATGTGTATGGAAAGCCGTGGAGGCCATTTGCCAGATGTTTTATTCCATAAATAACCCTATCCTATGTACTTTACGATTCAATAAAAATATTACCATAAGAAGAATAAAATCTTTGTTTTCTATTCAATTCAAATGTTGTGTGAATTTTGGGACACCCTTTATAAGTATTATGTACTAATTAGTTCCAAAACGCTTAAAAATACAACAATTTAAATGGATCTTTAAGAAAAGATAATTTTTGTAAAATGATAAACTTTTTCTAAGAAAACTTTTTGTTTTTGTTTTTGTAGAATGTATTTTTTTAAAATAAAGTATATTTTTATTTTTCAAAATTTTACTTCTTTCATTAAAATCTAACTTTTTTTAAGAACTTTTTTAAGAAGAAGTACTTTCTGTAAGAAAAAGCCATAAGAGTATGGATTTTTCTTTTTAAAAGAAGTACTTTTTGTACTTTTTGTACTGTGGTACTCTTTTTAGGAAATGGTTATTTTTTTTAAGAAAATGTATTTATTTTCAGAAAGGCTACTTATCTCAAATAAAATAAGGTATTATTTTATTTTTACGAAAATTTAATTTTAAGAAAAGGTATTTGTGTAGGAAAGGTATTTTTTAAGAGAATTTATTTTTTTTGAAGAAAAGGTTTCTTTTAAGAAATGTTTTTTTTTAGAATTGGTCTCATTTTCAAGAATAGGTAAATTTTCAAGAGTAGGTATCTATCTCAAAAAAAGTTATTTTGTTTCATAAAAAGGTACTCTATAAATAAAATTTAGTTTTTTAAGAAAATGCACTGTTTTGTAACTAAATTTAGTTTTTTAAGGATAGGCAAATTTGTTGTAAGAAAATTTACTTTTTTAGGAAAGATACTTATTAAAAAAATACTTTTTTTAAGAAAAAGTCTGTAAGAAAATTTACTTTTTCCAAGCAAAGGTACTTCTTTAAGATAAATTATTTTTTTAAGAAAATGCACTTTAAGAATATGAATACGTATTTTTATTTTAAAAAAATTCACTTTTTTTAAGAAGAGGCATTTATTTCAGAAAATGTTATTTTTTTAAACTTCATTCACGTTCGTTTTTCTTAATGTACATTTTATTAGGTTCAAAACTACAATATACATATATTAAATATTGATTACAGGCTCCACCTAGAAAACTTCCCACTAAACAAGAAAATTCTCAACATATGTGAGACAGCTAGTTAATTTCTTTCTCTATGGTCCCAGCCGTTAGTCTAGACACAAACCAAAGCAAAACTAAACAATATATATGTAAGTAGTTGATAATAGCGGGTTGTAGGAAAATATTGTTAACACAAAAGATGTTTAATCTGTTTGCATTTAGCCCCCATCCCGCAACGTGCGATAAGGAACTTCGTTCCAAAAAATCAGACAACCTCAACAGTATTTTCCAGTTTTAGGATTTATTTCCACCTAAAATTACACTGTGTGTAATTTTTTAAGTCATGGCAAAATAACCAAAATAACCATAAGACTAAAAAAAAAGACTCGTGTTTCCCAATTTTTCCCAAAGTCATGCACGTTTTTTTTTATGGGCCGCCAAAGATTTGAGGCCTCGGTATGATTTTCGTAAAAATGTGATCATTTTCTCAGGCTCATATCTTGCAAACCATTCAGAATTTCGATTTACTCTCTGAGGCAAAGTAGCTCTTGTCATAAAGAACAAAAATTGCGAACACATAAAATCAAAAAAACTTCACCTTCAAGATCAAAATCGCAAAAAACTTAAAAAAATTCGATTTTTTTTTTACCTTTTTTCCCGTGTTCAGGTCCATAGGTAGCAAACCGTTCAAAATTCAAGGAAACAATCAACCACAAAAATTTACCTAAGATCTCAATAAACAAATTTCTAGAACATATAAACTTCCTAGAGATGATTCTTAACACTGTTTAGGTAGCACGCAAAAGTGAAAAATTTGCCGAAAATTTTTTAATTTCATTTTTTTTACCTTTTTCTCCTGTTCAGGTCCATAGGTAGCAAAAAATGAAATATGCCTGGCCAGAACCATGTGCATTCTTCAGTCTATGTTGTTGTATTTGGTCATCCACACTTCCTCTTGGCCTCCACGAGTTACATTGGAATTGATTCAGAGGTGAGCGTGAATCCCAATTACAAAGAAAACAAAAGAATTTTGGGAAGGTTTTCGGTTCGACACATGCAACAACACTGCTTTCAAGCTTGAAACAGAACCATCAATAAATAATCTCCACTCACTAGCGATATAGTTCATTCCCATTTTTACCACCAAAGCTTTTATATCGTTGCAGTAAGCGAACGAATTGTCATCATTTAGAGCGTAGAGCATCTGAAATTCAGCTTGTCGTTTGCGGTACGCCGTAGAGTTAACATTAGCATGTGTGAGTTTTCTTTGCTTTAAAAAAGCTATCAAAAATATTGCAAGTCGCTGCGATAATCCCAATATGGCCACAATGAAATCCATTTCCATTTGTGTTATTAGTTGTGGTCCATCTCTTCCCTGTTGGGGCTCATAATCAAATGGATCTTCATAAGTAACACCACTTGCTGTACTCATTGCTGTAAATTCTGTAGTACGATCTGGAGTTGGCGGCCTTGGTGATACAAAATTTTCAGGTGCAAGCACTGGTAGTGTGGCTGTTGCAGTTGCTTTATAAATTTTGTTCTTCTCAGAATGTCGATTTAGACGACATGTGTAATTTACGCATGCATAGCAACTGGTTGCATCATGATCACCTGGGCGATTAATCCAGTTTACCGGCTTACAATACTTCATAGTACCTCAGCCTCCACTCAACCATGCCATGAGATTGTTATAACATTGGCGACACACTGTATTAGGTGTGTAATTTTCACCGGTCAAGTCCACTTCGTCGAAAAACAATGTATATGCTCTTTTGAATTCACTAGTTAAAAGATTCTTTTCCTTCTGAAATCTTGTAGATGTTTTTTTTCTGGTTTGATGACCGCAAACGTAGCAAAATAAATCAATATTTTCACACTGTATATTGAAATTGTCAGTTGCCAATGTTGTGTGCGACTTATACTGTAGCACTTTCACTTTTTTTACTTTCACATTCACTTTATAACTTTCACCGCTGAGCTCTCGTTGACGTCGCGCTGTGTAATGCCTCGATGTGAGCGTCGTGTCGCTTTAATATTGTGTGCTGCGTCCCTTGTTGCGTGTGCTGAGCTTACTGCATTGCCTGTGCTGCTGCTGTCGGGGTATGATCGCGTGATACCTAAGCGCTACCTAAACGGTGTTAACCCTTGGACAAACACATGGTTCTGGCCATGCATATTTCATTTTTTGCTACCTATGGACCTGAACAGGAGAAAAAGGTAAAAAAAATGAAATTAAAAAATTTTCGGCAAACTTTTCACTTTTGCGTGCTACCTAAACAGTGTTAAGAATCATCTCTAGGAAGTTTATATGTTCTAGAAATTTGTTTATTGAGATCTTAGGTAAATTGTTGTAGTTGATTGTTTCCTTGAATTTTGAACGGTTTGCTACCTATGGACCTGAACACGGGAAAAAAGGTAAAAAAAATCGAATTTTTTTAAGTTTTTGCGATTTTGATCTGGAAGGTGAAGCTTTTTTGATTTTATATGTTCGCAATTTTTGTTCTTTATGACAAGAGCTACAACTTTGCCTCAGAGAGTAAATCGAAATTCTGAACGGTTTGCAAGATATGAGCCTGAGAAAATGATCACATTTTACGAAAATGATACCGAGGCCCCAAATCTTTGGCGGCCCATAAAAAAAAAGTGCATGACTTTGGGAAAAATTGGGAGACACGGGTCTTTTTTTTTTAGTCTTTTATCACGTAGTGGTGTCCGTATATGGTTATTTTTTTTCGTGTTGCACTGTGTTACGCAAACTCCAAATAATATTGATATAAAAAATACGTTCTGGTTGTATGGAACTATGAAATGAGAACCTAGAATTTAACAGAATTTATGAAACTTGATACTCTGTTCCTCATAAATATTTCAAAATTCATTATAAATATTACGAATTTCTTTAGTAATGCCAGCCAAAGAAACTTTCGATTACATTTTAGTACTTAGTACTTTCCCTGAAATAGAGTTGAAGTTTGGCAACACGAATAAAAATGCGTGTGTCCAATACAGTTTTATATCAAAACATTCAATACCAAATGTAACACACAAGCAAACAGCAACTCCCCAGCATTATAAATGCATTCGGTGAGAGAGTACATATCAAAATGAAACATGAACAATAGATTACAGAGTAAATGTAGTATGAAAACATACGAGTACCAAGAATAAAGAGAATCAAAATGTTGCGAATAGTTTCACGATTTCTCTCTGCAATCGTAACTACTTCCCTGTAGTTTGATAAATACCAATTACTACTTCAGCCACGGATTCATCCGTAGCCGCCAGAGACCAACCACGATCGGTACTCAACACGAACCCCACAACAAAGAGAGTATGAGAACGATAAATAGATATTTTTACTATCCACTGCATTACTTTGAATGTGTTTAATGTTATTCGTTTATTGGTTTAATTGGTGTAGTCGTGGATAGAAAACCTTACGAACAAAACAAGTCTTCGTCGGTGCTGTTGTTACCGGTATCCTGAATTTACGAGAGCGGTACATGAGGAAACAAGAGTAAAACGAATATATAGTGATTTGAACATACCAAGTAATGAATGTTCTTGTATTCGTCCGCCTACGATCATACAGTACATTTTCGTTTTGTGTGATTTGTTGTATTCTACAAATAGAGTTCGCGACGGTAAAACGACAAAACCTTTTGTCAGACAGTATTGTAGTTCGTTCCTGTTGAAAGAGGAAAAAAAGCAATTCAGGAGAAAAACTACTCGTTCACTCTTTAGTTAATGTATGACAAATTCATACTACAAGCCTACATGGTCAGAAACGTTTTTCTAATTAAAAAATTACTAACGATGACGATGTGTTAACACGGTACCTGTTCGATTTCTGTTAACACATTAGTATATGTTACATTGGAAAATAAAAAAGAATAGTTAATGTGCTGAAGGCTCTTATTGCACTTTGTTTTTTCTTTCATCTGCTTTAACATTAGATGTAATATTATTAAAATAAATAAAGCAATATTTAGCTCACTGAAATAATTGTTTTTGCTTTGTCATAAACAGAGCGACGACAAAAAGTATTGAATAGTATAGAGAACTAATTGCACTCTATTTCCGCTTTCATGTAGAGAGTCTTATTCTCTTTATAGAATACTTCAATATAAATGCACAATTTCGAAAATTTTATTACATAAAACAATTCCAAAAGGATAAATGTTTCAAAAGGCAACGTTTCACATCAAAATTATGAATGGACCTAAAAAAAACCGTTTCCCATTGCATCCCATGAAGGGATTGGGGAGAGCTTCTCACAACCAGTGAGTTGTGCGCTTTCTAATTTTTCACTCACTGATTGGGACCTACAGTTTTTACTCCGATTCCGAACGGTATTTTTGAGAAGCTTTTTCATGGCTAAATACTCGATAGTGTCTCCGTCACTATGCGAGGTGACCGCCGCCGAAAGATTTTTTTTTTAAGGTGGTCAGAGCAGGGATCGAACCCAGGATCTCATGTACAAGAGGCGCGCACACTACCTATTGCACCGAATGGACCTAGTTATGTCAAAAAGAGAGTAATACGTTTTGAATCATTCGCCAGATGTCGCCAGTGCTTTGGAGTCATACAATTCGCTCTATGAGTTCTCTATACTATTCAGTACTCTGTGGCGACGACGTCCTGCTTGTTGGCTTGCTGCCGCTACTTCAATATCATCATACTTATTTTCAGGCCGAGACTATTGGCGTCGTCGGGTGTAGTTAGGTTAAAGATACTCTGCAACCCCTCACTACACCCCTCTGCAACCGCTCGAACATAATTGAGTTGTTTTTCTTTTTTATTACATTTTGAAATTTTTGGAGGTTAAATCAGGATATATGTATGTATATATACTAAAATCGTTAATATAAAATAAAATTTCAAATTTAGAAATTATCTGTTTTCTTTTATTAATAGAATGAATATTGTAATAAAAGAATGGGTATCCCCGGTTATCGTACTGTTACAGCTAACCAGCAGATAAAGCTATTTTAGATATATAATCTAAAATATAAGTTAACACAGCAGATGTTTCCATGAATTTTTGACATTCTGTTGTTTTAACATTCTTCCACAAAGAATGAGCACCTGTACTAGAACCTGATGCTCTCTCTAAAGTTTCGACAGTACCATACAGTGATGCTCCCACAATACGCTCACCAAACCTTTTTTTGTATAAGTAACAACGTAGAATAAGAAACATAAATATAAGAGTCAACTAAGCTATTGAAAGATTGTACTAAGTTAGTTCTAATTGGAAGACAGAACAATAAAGTTGACATCGAGTCTGTTTAAAAAACATAAAACTAAATACTTGTAATTAATTGGCGCCCAACGTGGGGCATCGCGTAGCACATATCAAGCATATCGGTGGACATGCCGTACTACTAATAGTCGTGTGCGTAAATGTACCACACATGAAGTAATATTCGCGATAAACCCCAAACTCCGTTACTAGTCATGTGCGTAAATGTACCACACATGAAGTAACATGTCTATCATAGCATAGATCACCCAACGATTTGTGGTAGTCATGGTGCCCCAGTAGAACTTTCAAAAAGGATTACACCAGTCTCCCTGTTGGGATAATTATTATTATAAGGAAGAAGAAAGCGTTAAAAAATCAGACTGTACCAGAAAAAATAAATTAAATAACAAAAACAAAAAAATTAAACCAACTACAATGAATTTACTGTAACAACAGCAAACAACAAAAATTACACATTCCACGAAAATAGCGGAAAGCTATAGAGAACTGCCAACTTGTACTCAGAAGCTGACTGTACTAGGCACCAAACTCACATTCTTTTCGTCACCATAACGCCATCACTTGTCGCACAAAACCAGAAAAAATAAATGAAATAGCAAAAACAAAAATCAAAAAAAAAATTAATAAATAAATAAATTTTTAAACCAACTACAATGAATCTACTTTAACAGCAGCATACAACAACAAATACACACTCCACGAAAGAGCGAAGAGAGTGACAACCGCAAGTGACAGCTAAGGAATTCCAAAAAGAAACACAGGAAAATATTAAATTAAGTGACAATTTATAACAAAATAAATTAATAGAAAAAAACTAAGTTTGCTAATATCCAAAAGACTTAAATTTTAAATAATGTAGTTTTGGTATTAGTTATCGAAAGTGTTGAGAATATTCTATTATCAATTTTTCGTGAAATCAGAAGATAGAGTAATTGTTAAAGAACATAAAATATAAGATTTGACAAGACTTCGTTCATAATTTTCTTCTATTAAATTTAAGAAAGTAATACCAATGAAAGAATTGTAAATTTCAAGGTCAAAAAGATATCTCCCGTACGCTTTTTTTTTTTTGTTTTTTCTTCTTTCTCTATTTTTGAATTAAATTAAAAATAATAAGAGAGATAATATGGCAAACCCAAACGGATTACTTTGGCCTCCCGTTTTAAATACGGGTGCGACCACGAGCACTAATTCTACCCTTAGTGAAGAATTGCAAACGCTTATAGGAGAACAGATTAGAAATACCATTGCCAACTGTATCCCAGATATAGTAACTGCTATTAGAAATTATGAAATTATTGATGACAACTCTAATGAACACGGTAACATCGACTTAGGAGAAGAAGACGTTAAAATTCCCGACCTAGTTAAATGTATCAGAGAGTTTTCTGGCCAACCAGGACAATTCGGATCATGGAAGAAAAGCGTTGAAAGAATTTTAAAATCCTATGAGTCCATTACGGGCACGCCGAAATATTTTTGCATAATAAACGCAATACGGAATAAAATTGTGGGTGAGGCAGACATAATTCTAGAATCGTATAACACACCACTGAAGTGGTCTGAGATATCAAAATGTTTAGTGAATCATTACGCTGATAAGAGGGATCTGCGAACCCTCGAATATCAAATGGGTTCCTTGAATCAGGGGAACAAGACCATAGTTGAATTCTATCAGGCAGTCTATGGCCACCTTTCTCTAATACTGGAAAAAATATCCTGCATGGATTACAGTAATGAGTCTATTAGTCTATTCACTACTTCCTATAGAGAAAAAGCACTCGACACATTTATTCGTGGGTTAAAGGGAGATCTTCCTAGACTTCTGGGAATACGAGAACCTATTGATTTACCCCAAGCGTTACACCTTTGCTTTAAACTAGAGAACCAAAATTTTAGATCTGATCACTTATATAACCAAAAGATGAAACCAAATGCTAATAATACTTCGAAGAGAGATGTAACTCATTACAACCAAGGCCCTAGAATATGGTCACATGTCGACGCTCAACAACAAATATCTCCTAATTATCCTAACTACCCTAATTATCCTAACTATCCATTACGTTACAATAACCACCCAGACCGTCAGGGCTATCATTTCAAGCCTAATATTCCTACTAATCATGCACCACAGGCCTATTATAATACGCCCCCTTCTAGACCTATTGCACCAAAACCGGTGCCACGTTCAGAACCAATGGAAATAGATACCTCTATTAGATCCCGAAACGTAAATTACATGAATTACCCAAGGAATAATAGTGATAAATATGTAGGTAGAAGACCACCCCCACCTAACAATGACCCAAATAAAAAACAGAGAAACTTCCATATAATTTCAAAAGAAGAGGCAGATTATCAGAATACTACGCAGAAGGCGGACGAAAATTTTGAACAAACTTTAGAGGAGTATATTGAACCAACCCGATATAATATACCCACTAACAAAGTCGACGACGAACAAGTTCTCAATTACGCCGACATCCATTTTTTAGACAACGGACATCCTCCTTGCCTTATATCGAATGTAAATTCGGACCAAGAATTCTAAGAATTTTAATAGACACTGGGTCGAACAAGAATTATATTCATCCTAAATTTGTTCAACATCCTGTTTCTAATATAAAACCTTTTTATGCTGATTCGGTGGGAGGGATGGTCCAGGTCACACAACAAACTTCTGCAAATTTATTCGGAATAGATGACACGATTGTGAAATTCTATTTATTACCTTCACTAAAATCATTCGATGCTATTATTGGAAATGACAGTCTAAAAGATTTGTCCGCCGTTATTTATACCAAACATGATTACATTACTATAAAAGACAAAATCAAGATCAGAATAAGACAGGCTGCTTCAGATAACGTCAACTCTATCCAAGTGAGGGATGATCATATGACATCTCGGCAAAAGGAAATTTTAAATTTGCTTACTAGTAAACACTCCTTACTGTTTGCCGATCCAGACGAAAAACTCACATATACGACGAAAGTGACAGCCGAAATTCGTACCAATACAGATAACCCAGTTTATTCACAAAGTTATGCTTATCCTATGTCACTGAAGGAAGAAGTAGAGACCCAAATTCAGTCGTTACTTCAGGATGGGATAGTTAGACCATCCAGATCCCCGTACAATTCTCCAGTGTGGATAGTTCAAAAAAAAATTGATGCATCTGGAAAAAGAAAATACAGAGTGGTAATAGATTATAGGAAGCTTAATCTTGTTACAATCCCGGATGCGTATCCTATCCCAAACATAAATAATGTCCTTTCACAATTAGGCGGAAGTAAAATATTTACTATATTGGATTTGAAAAGTGGATTCCATCAAATCCCACTCAAAGAATCTGATATTGAAAAAACTGCATTCTCTATAAACAATGGGAAGTACGAGTTTACTCGTCTCCCATTTGGATTAAAGAACGCCCCTGCTATTTTCCAGAGAGCCCTTGATGACATTTTGAGAGAACACATCGGGAAAAGATGTTTTGTCTACATAGATGACATCGTAATTTTCAGTAAGGATGAAGACTCTCATTTTAAAGATGTACAGTTAATTTTCGAAACTCTAGAGAGGGCGAACATGAAGGTCCAAATGGACAAATGCGAGTTCTTGAAAAACGAAGTAGAGTTTTTAGGGTTCATTGTATCAGAGAAGGGCATCAAAACTAACCCAAAACGAGTAGAGGCAATCGCAAAAATTCCTATTCCTAATACGTTGAAAGATCTTAGATCTTTCCTGGGTATGTCCAATTTTTATCGTAGTTTCGTAAAAGATTATGCCAAGTTAACAAAACCACTGACCGTACTTACCAGAGGAGATGCTGGTCGAACATCCAAAACAAATTCCAAAAAAATAACCATAAATCTCAATTGTGAAGCTATAGAGGCATTCAACAAACTGAAATTGACATTAATGAATGAGGTTATACTGACTTACCCGGATTATTCTAAAGAATTTCAACTCACAACCGATGCATCCAAATATGCTGTGGGCGCAGTTCTATCCCAGAACAATAGACCCATTACATTTATTTCTCGAACCCTGACTACATCTGAAGAACATTACGCGGTAAATGAGAAAGAAATGTTTGCTATAGTATGGGCATTAGTCACATTGAGAAACTATTTGTACGGAAGGACAAAAATTAAAATATTCACGGACCACCAACCGTTGACATTCGCATTGAGTAATAAGAATAGTAATCCCAAACTTAAAAGATGGAAAGCAATCTTGGAGGAATATGATTACGAAATGCATTATAAGCCCGGTAGGTCAAACGTTGTGGCGGATGCCTTGTCCAGACTTCCACAAATGGACCAGATTAACGTTCTGACAGACACAATGCATAGTGATAATAGTTCCCCTGAATTACTTATTCAAATTGGAAACGAGCCCATTAATGTTTTCAAAAACCAAGTATTCCTGAACATTGGCGAAACGTCATCTTATCAATTCGAAATTGTGTTTCCAACCTACCATAGGCACACCATAGTTGAACCTGATTTAACAGATGAAAAACTTATGGACATTTTGAAAAGATATCTGAATCCGTCAGTTATAAATGGCCTCAATACTGAAGAACGTATTTTAGGTAGGATTCAGGAAATTTATCCAGCCCATTTCTCGAACTATAGAATTAGGTTTGCACGGAAAGTAGTTACTGACTTAACAGACAATAGGGATCAGGAAAATGAAATACTGAAAGAACACAAGAGGGCACACAGAAATGCTAGAGAAAACAAAGCTCAATTGTTGCAAAAATTTTATTTTCCCATGATGCAAGAAAAAATAAATCGAATTGTGAAACAGTGCCGAATATGTAAGGAGCAAAAATATGAAAGACATCCGAACAATCCCATTCTTCAAACAACCCCAATTCCCCAATATCCTGGCCATATCGTACATATAGATATTTACCATTCAAATAACAGGGTTATTCTTACCGCAATAGATAAATTCTCCAAATACGTTCAAGCAAAGATAATCAATTCCCGAGCTTCTGAGGACATTAGACAGCCTTTAAGAGAAATTTTGATAAACTTTGGTATACCAGAGAAGATAGTGATCGACAATGAGAAATCTCTCAGCTCCGCGCCTATACTGCACTTGTTAGAAGATCAATTGGGAATTGAAATATTTAAGGCCCCACCATACACCAGTACAGTTAACGGTCAAATCGAAAGATTTCATTCCACATTATCTGAAATAATTCGATGTGTGAAAAGCGAAAGAACCCACGATTCGTTTGAAGATCTATTAGATAAGTCTGTTTTGAAATACAATTATTCGATTCATTCGACGGTTAATCGTAAACCGGTCGAATTGTTTTTTAGTAGAGGAATATCCATCGATCCCGAGCGAATTATTGAGACCAGAGCAGATAATATAAAACGCCTTCAGGACAAACAAGATGCAGATTTGCAATTTCACAATAGGAAGAGAAAACCTTTAAAATCGTACGACGTCGGTCAAGAAATTTATGTGAAAACGAACAAACGAATAGGAAATAAATTATCACCGAGATATAGAAAGGAAATAGTTAGGGAAGATAAAACTAGTACTGTCATCACTGAAACTGGACGAATCATTCACAAAGGACTAATTAGAAATTAATATTAAGAACATTTTAAAATACAACAGAAAATATTTGGTATAAAATTGTAAAACCTATAATCATATAAATAATTGTAAAAAAAAAAAAAATAAATAAATAAAAAAAAATAGAAAAATATCTAGCTTTAAGAAACCTCCAAGATATGATAGCTTCTTCAAACGAGGACGTTTAAACTTAAGGGGGGAGGAGTTAACACAGCAGATGTTTCCATGAATTTTTGACATTCTGTTGTTTTAACATTCTTCCACAAAGAATGAGCACCTGTACTAGAACCTGATGCTCTCTCTAAAGTTTCGACAGTACCATACAGTGATGCTCCCACAATACGCTCACCAAACCTTTTTTTGTATAAGTAACAACGTAGAATAAGAAACATAAATATAAGAGTCAACTAAGCTATTGAAAGATTGTACTAAGTTAGTTCTAATTGGAAGACAGAACAATAAAGTTGACATCGAGTCTGTTTAAAAAACATAAAACTAAATACTTGTAATTAATTTATATAACAATTGGTTACCTCTACGCGGGCATTGTTATTATGGATCTCAGTGCATTTAATTATGGTCGAAAAACAATGTTGATCAATTGACGGCTATTTGCATGGATACCAAATTCGTCCCAAAAATCCATGCCACAAATAACATCCTGTTTAATCGGAGGTATTAACAAGAACGTAGTAGATTTAGTCCGTGAGTTACATTAAAATTTCCAACGCAACTGTTCCTAGTACATGCTGTAGTTGGCCGTCCGCTGTTCTGACTTTCCCAACACCGCGATCGTATTTCTTCGCTTCCACGATTTCAGCACATAACTCACCTCCTATTGTGAATAATTGTGAAAACTTATTACAAAAATTTGGAAAGTTATCCTGAGACCGCTCGCAAACTTCGAAGAATTTTCAGTCGAGAAAGTGAACCTAATAATGTGTCAACCATTCGAAGAGTGATCAACAAATTGTAAGTAACCGGGTCGATTCTCTCTTTGGGGTTTGCGAATAAACCAGAAACAATTCTTCACCTCAAATCCGAGATCCAACGCCCCATCGATGAGATACAGCCACATCTCTGTGAAAAAGTCATTGAAAATTTCATGAAAGTGTAATGGCCTGTCATGAGAGCCGTGGGGCCATTTGACGGATATTTATTTCATACTTAATTCGAACATGTCTTCTTTACAATTCAATAAAAAAAATCATAACAATCTCAAAAAATACGTGTCAATCTTGCTGACACTCCCTTTATGATGAGGCCATCCCAAAAATCCGTTAGCATTGCATAACATTTTCATTCGCAAAAAATGATAACAAAATTATATAAGATAAATTTTTGTTGCCATTTTTTGAAATTTAACATGTGGCAACATTGTCAGTGCTCAAGTCGGAATTTAAGTGGAACACTGAAATGCCACTTATATCGCTTAGCTGCCCCGTACAAATCAAGCTATAATTAACTTTAGCGGGGTAAAAACACACACTTAATATCACCAAAACTGATTTAGTTTACAAATCACAGGATTATGTTTAAAATTTTAATATCCTTTTTCAGCAAATATTCAAATTTGAGGCAGAATACAATTATCGCAACATAATTTTTCTATTTTCTTAATTTTTTACCTAACTTTGTTCGTCTTGTAATCACATAAATTTTTTGAATTTTGTACTTTGGTAGATCCTGAAATTCCACTTTAAGTGTACTATGAATTAGGAATATAACGGATCCGCCAAATAACTTTTTTTTTTTGAAAATGCTATAAAAAAAAACTACTGAATATTTCCTCAAATTTCTTTTTTATTTGAAAGTCCAATCCTTCCGGTTAATAATGGAAAATAATTTCATTCAAATGGCTGCGTCGGCTGGCCATGCAGTAGCCTACACGATCGGTCCAATTTTTAAGCACATTATTGATTGTGTGCAGCTGTATTTCACCAATGGCTTCACAAATATTGTCCTTTAAAGCGTCAATTGTCTCTGGGTTGTCGGCGTAACACTTGTCTTTGAGGGCACCCCACAAATAATAGTCCAACGGTGTCAAATCGCAGCTCCGAGGTGGCCAACCGACATCAGCTCTGCGGCTGATAATGCGATCTTCAAAAACAGGGCGCAAAACATCGAGTGTAGCTTCGGCTGTGTGGCACGTAGCGCCGCCCTGTTGAAACCAAATGTTGCCAATATCCTCCTCTTCAATTTTGTGAACAAAACTTCGTTCAACATAGCCCGATAACGATCGCCATTGACTGTAACGGGCACCTCTTGCTCATTTTCGAAGAAAAATGGCCCAATTATGCCTCTGGACCGAAATTCGCACCAAACAGTGACTCGTTTTGGGTGCATCGACTTTTCAATGTGTGCGTGCGGGTTTTCTGTGCCCCAAATGCGACAATTTTGCTTGTTTACATACCCGCCACGATCAAAATGAGCTTCATCTGAAAAGATGATTTTTTTGGTAAAATCGCCATTTTCTGTAAGGCCCATTTTTCCCATATTTCCCAGCGTTGCTCAAGCGTATACACAACCATATTCGTTTAGCGGAAGGATAAAACTAATTACCTGTCAAATCAGACATTAGCAAAGTGTTACCATTCACGAAATAAGCACTAGTTGAAAAAAAAACGTTAGATGGCGGACCGTTTATTTGGCTGAAAGGCATGCAATGTTATACTCTCGTGTGCTCTAATTCACAATGCAAAACTGTTCTAGATTACGCTACCTAACGCCGAAGTCGGTGTAGGAGACTTAATGGAAAATTTTGACGAACCTCAAGGGACTAGCCTCAAGTTTTCGGTGTTCAACATTCAACTTTCCCCTTTTTGCTGATTCAACGCAGCGGTGTCATAACATTGCTATTCTTCCAACACACTTTTCATGTTAAATTGATTTATATAACTATTATTTCTGCGTTTCTCATAAACTATTGAACTATTGATGTCTGTACATTGTTGCCTTCGATATGAACGCAACGCAACCCACAACTTTACAGGCAACCACAAGAGTTAATGGAAAAAGCAGTAGTTTGTATACGCAATTTCCGCTCGCCACGGCAATTGAACGCGAATTGATTTAACAACAACCAGAAGCATTACAACAAAACCACTTGGCCGCAGTTCCACTACATACATACGTATATAAATCCATATACAAATAGTTTGGATGCATGTAATAGCATTGGTGTTACAGCGTTTGGCCGTTCGTTTAAACTTTATAGGATGCAATCGGTTCTAATACTCCTCAATTCCTGACTGGCTTAGCTTATGGAGAGCACGTATGTGTGGGAGTGTGAGTCCGTGTGGTGTATCAAAATTGAATTTGCAGAAGAGTATATTTGCACACAATCCCATACACAATACGAACATCCAGGCAGGCTCAAACAATTCACTTGGAAATTGCGGTCAAACATACCGCAGGGTAGAAGTATCAACGTTCTAAACACAACAAATAACTGGGCGAAAATTTATTGAAAGCACGTATTATATTGACAAACTTGTAAATAATATCGAACTACTACTATCCAACAGTAGTAGTGGGAAACAGCAATACTAGCAAGGCCGTTAAATTGATGTTGATAGGGGAGTCTATTTGTTTGCCACGTCGTGTGTGCTTTCTATGGAGCTGACGGCCGGGCCAGAATGGTCTGTGCTTGAGCGGCGATTTAGATTATAGATTTTGTGTGTATTCAGCCATGCGAGCAGCATATGAGTAACATTTGATTTATTTGTCATTCCAGTCAGCAGCGACTTAAATGGAGCGCATGCAATACGAGTTAGTATAGTTTCCAAATCAACTGAGAAATAGGATTTGCAAATACGTACGTTTGTATTTAATAGATTTTTAATGAAATTGTAATTTTGAAATGCAAAGATCCACTCGAACAAACCAATTGTAAATTGAATTTTATGTTAGAGAGAAATGCGTTCATAATGGAGCATGCAATGGGAATTGGCATATTTGAATTCGGTAATATTATGACAAATATAAAATTAAAAAGAATGACATAATCTGAGAATTTTAAATAGATTAAAAAAAAAAAACTGTTCTGACTGCGTCGTAATATTGGAATTCCACAAAGGGAAAATATTGGTTGGAAATCAATTCAGGCAATGGAAATTCCATGATAAAGTCTATAGTTTGATTAGAATTCATAACTGTCAAACATCAGAATTATTTGTCGATGTTATTGATAAATTAAATATGAGTCTTACCAGTTGGAACTCATTACTACAGACATTAAATTGTATTAACCAATTTGAGTATTTCTAAATCTTCATTCATCTGAAATGGAAGATACAACTCATAAAAAGTACAATATTAGAATTTGAGTTCAAATATTAGTCACGGTAGTCATAATTTAGTTTCTGTAACTAAAGCACTTGTTACAAAGTTATGTATTCGATTTTTCATAAAAGGCATTGCTGTAAAAGATAAACGATTCTTGAATGTTACACGAAGACTTTTAACAAAAACTATTATTTTACACAGAAAGTGAGAAACAAATTTATGAAAATTTGTATATAAAAAATAACATGGGGTGTCAGGGAATACCCGGTTGGAACGAAGTTCCTTTTTCTAAATACTTACTACTACTAGTTAGTTCCAACTAGAGTGTCTAAAAAACCTGAATTTTTATTTAAAAACCGGTTTTCGGTTTGTTCGAAAAATCAATTTTTCAAGGAACCGGTTTTCGGTTTGTTCGAAAAATCAATTTTTCATGAATTCGGTTTTTAATTTTGACAAAAAGCGGTGGAACCGGTTTTGTCGGTTTTTTTACTTTAAATTAAATTACAGATGTAGAACTTACAATACACTTGTTCAACGATCATTTCATATACTTATATTCGTGTTGAAAAATTTCACAATTGTATTTAATTAATTACGTTATAATTTTAAATAAAAGCTATATAACGGGTTCTTTCAATAAGAGCGCTACAAAAGTTTTTTAAATAAAACAATACCGGTTTTAGATACCAATGAAATTCTTTATTCCTGTGAAAGTACGTTCGATGCCATTATGTATGGAACTCGATTGCTTTTGCATGGCCACCACGGGCACGCTTGCAGAAGTCCAGACGCTGAACCCAATTTTCGACGGTTTTCAAGCATAAATCGGCCGATACTGCTGCAATTTCACGTTCGATATTCGTACGAAGTTCATCAATCGTCGCTGGCTTGTTGGCATAGACCATAGACTTGACGTAGCCCCACAGGAAATAATCTAACGGCGTCAAATCGCACGACCGAGGCGGCCAATCGACTCGGCCATTTCGTGAGATAACACGTTCACCAAACTTGGTTTCCAATAAATTGATTGTGGCATTCGCTGTGTGGCTTGTGTCGCTTTCCTGTTGGAACCATACGTCCTCCAAGTCCATATTATCTAATTGGGGCCAAAAATATTCGGATATCATGGAAGAATGTAAGAAAAAGCCAAGCGAGTATGAATTGTTTTTACAAAGAAGTACTTTTTTTAAGAACAGGTAGTTTTTAAAGAAGTGGTACTCTTTTTAGGGAAAAGTTTTTTCAAAATTTTCAGAAAGGCTACTTATCTTAAGAAACTAGAAGGTATTACTTTGTTTTAAGGAAATGCATTTTTGTCAGCAAAGGTATTTTTTAAGAGAAGGTATTTATTTGAAGAAAAGGCTTTTTTAAGAAATGGGATTGTTTTTTAGAATTAGTCCTTTTTTCAAGAATACGTACATTTTTAATAGTAGGTACTCATTTATAAATTAAATTGGTCGAGCGTTGAGTCGTATTTTTAATTAATTTTATTCTTCGATATTTCGCTACCCTTTGGGTAGCATGAAAAAAATAGGAAAGAAATGTGGTGTAATATATCTTTTCGTTTCGTAGCGAAATATCGAAGAATAAAATTAATTAAAAATACGACCAAGCGCTCGAACAATTTAATTTTCTTAAATAATACGAAAGGTCGGATAAATCATGACTTATTCAAATATTCAAAATTTGTTGTAAGAAAATTTAGTTTTTTAATAAGGTACTTATTAAAAAATAAAAATTTTTTACAGAAAATTTACTTTTGTAAGAAAAAAGTTATCTTTTTTAAGCAAACGTACTTCTTTAAGATAAGGTATTTTTTAAGAAATGTTACTTTGTTTAAGAGTATGAATATTAGGGCGGGTCGATTTGTTGGGAGTGAAAAAATTCACCAATTTCCCTATGATTTCCGTATTCTATGGGTTATTCCATGAAAATTTGCCGAAGGAACCATACCTCTATCGTTAAAATCGAGTCCCTTACTTTTTGTTGGTGAAAAGTTCAAAAGTTACGGGCATTTTTGTCCAAATTTTGGACCATTTTTCCATTTTTTTTCATGATTTTGTCCAAGAATATTACTTTCGTGGCCATTTTTTTGGCTCAATCCATTATTTAATTCAATTTACAATTCAAAACGAAGAGTTTAAGCCCAAATTTATCGAATTCGGTTAATTAATTCATGCGATATTGCTAAAACAAAATAACACATAAAACCAACTTTTTGATTTTTTTCCCCTTTTTATTTTTTTTTCTACAAAAATTCAAATTAAGAGATAATAAAGTATCTATCAACCTATTATCAAAAAAAAATATTCAATTTGAGTGTAGTAAAAGACAAAATGTGAAAAAAAACATTATTTTTTCTGAAAGTCTTGTTTGCTTTCAAGTCTGGGTGATTTCGTACGGCTCTCTAATGTCGTCGCCATAGCGCCTTCTACATTCTTTCCTGCAACTCGTTTAGCAGTGGCAGCCAGCAATTGGACATGTCTTTCCGTTCCTTGAATGTGTAAAGGAATTTGTGGATCATCGAACGGTGGCACTTCGTAACTTAAATATCCCTCCAAATGTTCATACGAATAACTTTGCGTAAATGGCCATGAAAGTAATATTCTTGGACAAAATCATGAAAAAAATGGAAAAATGCTGCAAAATTTGGACAAAAATGCCCGTAACTTTTGAACCGTTGGACCAATGTTGGAGATTTTTTTTTGTAAATTCATCAAAATGAGGTCACCTTTGGCGATTAAACCCGATCGATAGTTTTTGAGTTATGGATGTGAACGTGTAGGTAATATTTCATACGAACGTCAATTTGGGAAAAAATCTACCAACAAAAAGTAGGGGACTCGATTTTAACGATAGAGGTATGGTTCCTTTGGCAAATGTTCATGGAATAACCCATAGAATACGGAAATCATAGGGAAATTGTCGCAAAATAAATCGCCCCGCCCTAATGAATATATATATTTTTTTGAGAAAATTTACTTTTTGTAAGAGAAGGCAGTTATTTAAGAAAACGTTATTATTTAAACTTCTTTCACTTTGGCTTTTCTAAATTTACTTTTTATTAGGTTCAAAACTACAATATATACTGAATATTGGCTACAGTCAGTCGCCACGTAGAAAACTTCCCATTAAAAAATAAATTTCCAAACATATGTTAGTCTAGACACAAACCAAAGCAAAATACCCAATACTCTTATAGGTGATATTACTGGGTTGTAGCATTATAGTGTTAAAAAACGTAGTTTATTTTTTTTTTCATTTAGCCCCCATCCTGCAATGTGCGATAAGTAACTTCGATCCAGTATCAACCACCGAAGAATTTCGGAAGTATACATATTCACATTTTCAGCCGTATAGACTAAGAATTTGATAAGCTTTAGACAGAAACAACGGTTGGCATATATTTTCCAATACGAAATCAAAAGAAGGTTATTAAAGTCCATGTATATTTTACTGTTATCGACAAGACGTATATGCCCAGATGCTAGATCTCACCACACTAGTTTCTCCATCGCATGTTTTTTTTTTATTTTAGGTTGTGTGTTTTATCGAAACACGGTGTGTTTTATTTACCGTGGTAGATATTGTTGAATAATTTTAATGTTAAACCTACAGGATTTGGCTAGCAAAAAAATGGTTCTATGGGTCAAGTAGAATGGACACACAAAATTTTAGGAAAAAAATTAACTCCTTCACGTCCCGCAATTCACTTAAAGCGAAAACGAGATGGAATTTCAAATTTATAAAATTTTAATACAATTCAGTTACATTTTCAAAATTGTTAGGATAGTGAAATGTATCATGTGTAAAGTTTTGAATAAAACCATTTGAAGTATGCAATAAATGCAGTTTACTTTAAATTTTGATTTTTTCTGAAATTTGTTGTTGTGTTTATTTTACTTGACCCACAGGAAGATTTTTTTGCTAGCCAAATCCTCAAGCTTCAACTTTGTTTTTCGGCACGGCCTAGTAGGCTCTGTTTAACAGGCAGAAGCGCGTCTAGACTTGGAGTCTCAACTCATGATTACTTCAGAAGCTGTGGGGTTGAAGAGCAGGATGAGAGCGTCGAACTTATTATATGATGCTGCCCGGCATTGTGTATGAGTATGAGGAATATTGGGATGAAACAACATATGGCTTGAAAGCCCCCTGGCCATACCGCGTCATATTACAGGATCAATGGGGGAGACGGAATATGACATTACGGTTCTCATTGGGCTAAGTGTGTTCACTGTGACACTAAGTTTTAACTAATCTAACCTACACACAGTTGTATTTTTGGGTGAGATAACTTTTCTGTATGACCGGGCTAATGCCAGTTATGTTTGAATTTTCCATAACAACATTATTTCTGAGTTTTGAATGTTAAATTATGATAATTGCATAGTACCAGGTTTCAAGCCTGATGCATTTTTCTACACGCTGAAAAATATGTATTTTTGTTGTTGTTTTGATGCAAATATAAAGTATGTTTGGAGCTTGCCGCAACTAAAATATACTTATGTCCAAGCACATTGTGTTTGCTATTCAATATTACATGATTGGGACACAATGATTAATATGTAATCAGATATGTGTTTGCGGCCCACATATATCTATATTTGTGATACAAATATAGCTGTGTTTGTTGCACTATCT
Source organism: Phaonia tiefii (assembly GCA_963931995.1). Classification (NCBI taxonomy): domain Eukaryota; kingdom Metazoa; phylum Arthropoda; class Insecta; order Diptera; family Muscidae; genus Phaonia; species Phaonia tiefii. The sequence goes on from OZ008367.1 coordinate 93,380,404, forward strand.
ATGCTCTCGCGAGAGCAAAAGAATAGAAGAGGGACAACGAGAGAGTCTATCTTGTAAGTGTGTATCTGTATTTTTGCGTTATTCTCTCAGTCAGTGAGTCATAAATATTCCTGAATGAGCGTGTAAATTGCAAATGAAGTGTTTCTTATTTTGCCTGATGTATTGCGTTTTAGTTTCATGTATTCAGTCGTCAATGGTTCACCGGACAGACGATATCAAAAGCGTGTGATCAGTGAAAAAAATAATAAACGACGGCCCGGACGGCTAAATGGTTTAAGATGTTGCTCTGATTTTTGGGTGTGTGCCACCAAAGTGAGATTTCGAGGAAAGAAACTATAAAGAGCAACAACATGATGCGCTTTGTCTGCCCGAGCCTTAACTGAGAAAATCGGAACGGTGGCCCATTTGTGAAATATGTGTAATTAAAAAACACAATTAATTAATACACGCTTGGCTTGCATATATTGCAAATATATTGTTTGTGTACCAACGCATAGCTGGAACCTTCCGAAAACTAAAACGTGGGAGACAGCAAAGAATGGAGAAGCAAAAGAAAGCAAATTCTCATTTCATGAAATAAAAAATAATAATGAAAAAAAAATAAGTAATTGTAAAAAGGGCTGTTTTAAATATTTTAATTTTTTGTATTAATTATTTATTAATGTGGATTTATATTGATAAAGGTAATTATAATAATTAATACATATATATTAAAATCAAAGAATAATTCGTTTCTAAATATTAATATGTTTGACAGGAAATAGGCATACGTTCCCACGTAAGTATATTCAAGTTTGGGGGGAAACATGCGAATGCTTCCACGTAAGTATGTATATGGATGTTTGGGATGAAGAACGCATATGTTCCCACGTGAAAGCATATACGTTGCCCAACAAACATAATATTGTTTACATTTAAATAGAAGTGACTTTGGGACTTGCAAACAAATGAACGTTTGAAGTGTGTTCCAAACATATACATGGATCTTCAGATTATGTTTGGAAGGATATGTAAGTGAAAAGTGGTTGGGTTTTCGGTGGAATTATATATTATTATAGATAAATCAGGATTTATTTCGTATGCACTTGGTTGTCGTTTTTCTTATGGCCGAGCCGTTTTTAGAAATACGGAAGCAGGAAAAGTTGCAAATCAGCTGTTCTAACAGAATATCTTCCTTCCTTATTCTACCATGAGTTTCGATATGTGAGACTACTTTAATAACATTATTGTCTACGAAATTATGAATTTTATGAATTTATCACAAATTTCAATGATGTGCATATTGGAAAATGTGCAATTGGTTTCATTTCCTCCGGAATTTGCAATGCAATTATGAAATTTTCATAATCGTTTGCATGTTTTTCGCACAACTTCGAACATTAATTTCCATACCAGAAGCGTGAAAAACATTCACGTTTTCAACAACACATCTCTGCCATGCGAAACAACAGCCACGGCAAAGGCATTGGAAACTTGATGGCTGCCGTGTGCCATCAATGGAATGAAACGAGTTGCAAGTTCTGAGCATTTGTTGTGGTGGGTGTGTGTAAGTACGTTGATGAATTAAGTGGTTGGTGGCATTAATGTCATATCACACGCACACTTCTTGGTTGGCTGACTGTTGCTGCTGATGTTGCAAACTCTTTAAGCAACTTTTTACGATATTTCCCCGCTTTGGCCAGGCATCCACTAGGAGTAGATGATGTTGTTGAGCAGGCGAGTAGGCTATGTATTTTGGTTGCTGAAGAATGAGGTTTACATAAATGCCACTAAAATTTGTTACAAAGTAAGAGAAGTTTTCGGTTTCGCAATTGCTTCAGCTGTACGTCTATGGTTGAATACATTTTGAAATATAGAAGAAAAGGATTGATATTTTCTACACACCTTCCTTCATCGCTTTACACTCTTTTGTTTCTTTTAGACTTTCATCGCACTCAGCAACATTTGTCAATCTTTAAACAATTTTCAGCATTTCACTTCTTAACTAGACTCAAATTAGTTCGAGGTTTATAATTAATTTAACACAGAAATTTCCTTCAGGTTTCTCCTTCGATCCTTAGGCGTTAAGCAGTTTATTCATTTATAGTCATTCCTCTTTCAGCGTAAGTCATGCAATTTTATGGAAAAAGTTCAGGCAAAAAGACAAATCGTTCTATATTTTAACATAAAAGGCAACGGAAAGTCTTTGACGAGTAGATTTGACCAGATGTTATGGCTTTGAGACTTGAACGAGTGTTAAGCAAAGAGGAAAAAAATAAATGATATAAAACTGACTGCAAGGAGTGGCATTAAATTAAGTTATTTGCGTTAGTGGTCCCAATTAAGTTGTTTGCATTAAAGTGCGTTTTCTGTGGACGCCAGTTATACATTTAGCAAGAGGAAACACATGTTAATTGCTTGTAAAATATTTCTGAGTTGAGTCAGAAATTTGAATGAAATGGAACTACATTTAGTGGAATTAATTTTAAAAATAAAATGATTTTGACAGAATATCGGCCCCAGCAACATATTGCAGGAACATTGTAAATGTTTGCAAATATTGTTTTCGCGAATTTGAGATCTGGTGCTTTGTTTTCTTTATTTTCTGTTTCGTTTTTATTTTAAGCAATTCTGTACAAACAATGTCACATTTGGGTCAGAAATACACATTTTATTAACTACTAATCATTGTATCCCAAACATATTATATTAAATAGCAAAAGCAAAGTGTTTGGACACAAGTACAATATATTTGCTATAAGCTACAAAGACGCTATGTTTGGATCCAAACAACAAAAAAAGACAAATTTTTCAGTGTGTAGAATCTGACCAGTTGGCTCGTAGAATTATCTTTCCAAACACCAACAGTAAAAGAAAAATGCTACGTCTAAGATAAAAAATATAGTTTCTTCTTTCATTTATGAGAGAAACAGTTGTAGTATATTAAAAGCTACACTGGACATTCACTGCGGTTCCGAAGCAATTTATGCACGCCAAAATCAAAAAAGAGATTAGAACTGGTTTCTCACAAAAATATCACACGCCACAACAATATTTCGGTTGGCCGCCAATGTTGATAGTTTTCCCGCAAATATAAAACATTTGAAAACAAAACCATTTCATGTTTTGTAAACCCTCTTCATCGTGCCATGGATTGCTGCGAAGCGGTTTTTCAAACCCAAGTACGTTTGTAGCGGCAGTTTTTATAGAGTCGGATATGGGTTTACACTGCGCTTAAGGATCATCATCAGCAGAGGGTGGGTTCTGTGCCAAAAGTTCCTAGAGCATCCTTGAGTAGGCTTTGGCTACCTCTGGTAATTGCAGCTTTCCGATGTCTAGCTTTCTCTGCGTCTGGTTTCGTACGATTTTCGCTCTACTTAATCTTGTGCGCACCTTTGCTGCTACCAGTTAGTGGTCAGAATCGATGTTAGCTCCTCTGATCACTCGTAGGTACATTACACTGGCCTTACATCAATTGGTTCTTCCTTCACGTGATCAATTTGGTTCTTCCTTCTTTTACAAGGGGACACCCTAGTAACGTTGTGGATGTCTTTATGCTGAAATCTTGTACCACTAATGGCCATACTTTTACCGCGGAAAAGTCATTGAGTATCATGCCGTTTTCCGCACTGTGAGCATTTTCCCTGGCTCCTTTAGCATTAAAATCTCCTAGTACAATCTTAATGTCATGGCGAGGACAGCGGTCATACGTTTCCCCTAGGTGCTAATAGAATACGTCTTTGACATCATCATCTTTCTCTTCTGTCTGATCATGCGCACAAGTTATGAAAATATTTCGCTGTTATGTGGATTATTTCTATACGTTCACTCATAGATATGAACCTAGCGACTAGATGTCGCCAACTACAAATCCGCAACCAAAATCATATTTTTTTTCATGGCAACTGTAGTATATATCGCACTCTCTATTTCTTGTGCATCCATGTCCTGTCCATCGCATTTCCTGGTTAGCGGTAATGTCAGCATCATAACATTCGAGGACATTTGACAATTGGATACTTGCACCGGATCTATATAGAGTTCTTACATTCCAAGAGCATATCCAAATCGTCGTCCTGATAACGTTTCGATAACACATTATGGATCAGACTCTGCACAGGATGCAATATGTCGAACCTGGATTTTCTTCTTTTGGTTTCTACCCGCTGTTGACCCATACGTTTGGCTCATCCGCCTTCTCAGAACAAAAGAATATTCCAGATAGCTTGATGAGCTTCAGTGACATTAGTCACCTACTAAACCGAAGACGTATCAGTGATGGGATAACCAATCACGTTGCTCATTCTTTCTCATGTGGACACACGCGCATACACATACGCTAAAAAATATTGGCCCCAGCAACATATTGCAGGAACCATATACATGTTTGCAAGCACTGTTTTCGTGAATTGAAGACCTGCTGCCTTTTTTTCTTTATTGTTTATCACATTTTTGTTTTCGGCAGTTTTCAACAAACAAAGTCACATTTGGGTCACAAATACCTAAATTACAACCTCTTAATCATTGTCTCCCAAACATGTTATATTGAGTAGCAAAAACAATGTGTTTGGACACAATAATACTATATTTGCAATAAATTACAAGCACGTTATATTTGCATCCAAAAAACAAAAAAAGACAAATTTTTGAGCGATCACCTCCTCCCAAGAACTTCTGCTCCCTTCTTTAGGAAAAAACAAGTTTATTTTACGCCCACATTCAGAAAATATACCACCTCTTCTTGGGTTGATGCTGATTTGTGCATTACACTTTTGTCAAAAATTTATCAAATTCATTGAAATATATCTCTTTGGCGATAAGAGAAAAAATCGTGTGTCGCAATAGTTTTTATTTTCTCGTAAACGTGTTGTTTAATTTGGTTTTATAATTTTTCAATTCTCGTAAATACTTTTTTGAGTTTGGAGTTAATATTGATCCTATGAAGAAATCGAAAATGGGACTAATATGAACTGGTTTCGTTTATTTTGTGTTTTGAGTTATCATATATTGTTTGTTATAAACGTTTTTCGATTACATTCAACAAATTGATTTCTTTATCACAAAAGAATTGATATGTTTGTGTCAACAAATGTTCATTTGCCGCAACAAACTTAAATCATACAACATTTCTTTCGTGTGTGATGACAGTTTTGTCTTCATTTATATTCTCAAATTTATCCATTTTAAATATTTGAAATCAGTTCAATACTTATTGGTCAACCCTTGTACTTCAATGATAATTTCAGCACGTCGACTATAGCATTGTTGCATTTAAGTTTTCTTTCAATTTGCTCTCCGTTGTGTTCGCAGCTGATTGTCATCCTTTATCTATTTCTTTGATAAAAATGCAATCTCAGGGAATAATATCCCATAAAACCCTTAAGCGTTAACACACCTTTTCCGGTGCCGTTAAACCGATTTTCTGTTTTGCCATAGAAAATCTCACACTTCGGCTGCAGTGAAACAAAAACTACACTTTAAATGAGAAAACAACAAAACAACATTTACAGTGAATCAAAAAGGTTTTGGCACAAGTGATGTTTCAAAAGAAAGAAGTGTTAAAGTATATAGTAGTGGTCATGTAGTATTTAATTAGTTAATTGTCTATTTAAATGAAACCAAGAATGTTCTATTGCATCATACTCAAATCGAAATACATGAAGAAGAAGAAAAAACTTCAAGAAATCAAGTTAGAAATGTATTGGCTCGATTTTATCCATACTTTTTTATTGATCTCAAATTCATGACAGAATATCCAAATAACCACAGGCACAGAAACTCCGCTGCATATCCACAAAAGTAAATATAATGCATCTTCTGGCACAGGTAAAAGCACCTCATAAAATTGGCGCTACAGCTGGCAGTCCACGGCCAGGTTGCCAAAACACTATAAAACATTACATTAACATAATGTTGTTATGTTGACTATATAATAGGCCGGGCCAAAAAAGAAGTTGAAGCTACAGAATTTGATTAGGAAAAAAATCGTGCCATAGGTCAAATAACAATTGATAAATATAAGAGAGACAAAATTTCAGAAAAGCAATTAACCACTCAAGCTCCTGCAATGTATTTGAAGAATAAACGAGATGCAATTTTTACAATTACACTTTAGAAAATGTTACCAAATTCTATTAAAATTTTCAAAAATCTGAAATTGCATCTCGGAGTTTCTTCAAGTGCATTGCGGAAGGTTAAGGGGTTATTCGATTTTCTGAAATTTTGAGTGTGTATTCTACATGACCCATAAAAAGATTTTTTTGCAAACCAAATAATGGGTATAGTTTGAACCTTCTTTTTAGCCTATAAAATAACTCCAAATCTAAAAATTTCGAATGCAAAACGAGTAGAATGGGATGGGGAAAACATACGATAAAAAATGCCTTCGATTTTCAAACAATAAGGAATATGGAACAGTTTATCGTAAAACTAAACAAGGAAAATAGGTGAGAGTTCGCAAAAATTAGTAGTCTCATTTTGGAATAGCGCGATTTTCATTGATGAGTCGTAGCAAAACCTATTCAGTTCTGATGGCGACCCATGACAGTTTGAAGGAAAAATTTTAAATCCAAACTAACGGCAATAAGGTCATTGCGAAAAATTTCACAAATAGTAGTTAAATAGGCCTGATTTCACAACATCCAATCTGCTACTAAGTAAATTACTAGTTGCCAAGTTGGATATTTCATACAATAATCATGCCTTATTTCAGCAAGTAGGAAGGCGTTTATCAGCTAAACTCTCCCTTACAAACCGGCTTCTGAGTAAGCAGTATTTTTTGGTGGGTAGTTATATCTTACAGAGGAGTGGCTAAATCAACGAAACAATTTTCTACGTAATATGTACGAATCATTCTTCATTAAACCTACTAAGATTTTCATAAATTTCATACATGTTATGAAGAACTTTCATAAAAAAATTTTTAAATTAAGAAATTTACGAAACGTACTTTTACGAACTTTTTAATTATCGTTTCTTCTCGCTGTTGTGTTTATCATGAATGAAATAAGTTTATTTTTATATTATGATACAGACAATAGTAATGTTTTTTTGTACTATACACAACTTTTCACTTCACATGACATATTTACCTTATATCAACGCCTAACATTCACTATACTACTTATACTATAATAAGTCTCGACAATGTATAAAAGTACCTGTTTTAATAGAGACTGATCCAAAATGCGTCACTAATCGCGATTTATATTAGCTATCATTCCAGTAGTTTCCATTCTTTCTTGTAGTAGCGCCATCTACTTCTCAATTCGTGCAGAGTTTCTTAGCGATTTCATCAACCGTTTGTGGTGAGATCGTCTATGGTAGATTTCCCTTACTTCGCTGTTTTAACGAAATAGTTAAAACTACGAGGTTTGCTGTTTAATTTTCTGGCCTAATACTGAAAAAACAAATATTGATAATCGAAATTAGTTATATTGTTTTTCAAAATATGCTTCATAAAGACTAATACACTTTTGCAGCAATTGAGCCAATTTTCGAAGCACATTTGCCACTCCGAATGTTGTAGTTCCAAACCATTAATTTTGAACACATCAACCGCTGCCGCAGGTGTCAAAAAATATTGAGCATGCGTTTTGTTTTTATTGCGCGCGAATAAAAATAAATCCTTGGGTGCAATATCGGAGCTCCAAGGCGTACGGTGGTGCAATGGTTAGTGTGCGCGTCTCTTGTACATGAGATGCTGGGTTTGATCCCTACTCTAGCCACATTAAATTTCTTTCGGCGGCAGTCACCTCGCATATTGACGGCGTCACTATGGAGTATTTAGCTATGAAGAAGCTTCTCTAAATACCGTTCGGAATCGGTGTAAAACTCTAGGTCACAATCAGTGAGTATACAACTAGAAAGCGCACAGCTCACTGTCTGCGAATGTAATGGGAAACCATTTGTTTATTTAAGGCCGATGTATCAGAGCTAACATTGTCGTGATGGAGAATGATTCTTCTTTTGGTGTTATCTTTCCTTAGTTCACCACAAACTTCTGGCAAACAAATTGTTGTGTACCGACACTATCGAGTATTTAGCCATGAAAAATCTTCTCAAAATACCATTCGGAACTGGTGTAAAATTGCAGGACCCAATCAGTGGCTTTAAAACTAGAAAGCGCACAGCTCGCTGGTTGCGAGGAGCTCTCCACAATCCCTTCATGGTATGTAGTGGTTTTTTAATCGACACGAGCCTTTTTGTTTTGTTTGAATGATAAATTATGTGGTATCCACCGAGAGCAAATGTTTTTAGGGCCAAATGTTCTTGTAGTTTCCAATTTATGGGAATGGAAGTAAATCCCTTGGTTGGCTCGGTATGTGACATGAAGATATTGTAGTACCAGTTCAAGCACATCATCGACGTTTCCTTGCACAACAACAACTAACTTTGGACGAATTGCTCGAGATGTGTCCTGAAGCGAACATCGACCTCAATTTAATTCATTAGACCAGTTTTTCAGAGAACTGTAGGGTGGCGCATCATCGGTACATAAAGACTTCAGTTCATCACAACCCGTGTCGAACGATATATTTCCATTTTTTTACTGAGATACATTTTATTATTTCGCTGAAAAAAACCAGAAATATTATTATGCGCAAGCCGAAGCGTTCTGACAACGATTAACCTAAAAAAAACGTGTAACATTTTCCAACGTTGTTGCCAGATAGCAACACCTTTTCCCGTGATCCAATCGAGCTGAAACTTCGTAGGTAAACTAATGGCGACGACAAAAATAAACTGTCAAAATATGGGTGGGATTAGACACAGGGGCGTGGTACCTCCCATAAAAATCACAACTTAAAACTCCATTATTTCTGCTCGAACATAATGCGTAAAACAAAAAACCATGTGTCATATAGTATAAAGAATTTATAGCCAAAACTATATTTTTTAACGGATTGGTTTTTTTTCGTAATAGTATTCATAAAAAATATAATTGATGTAAAAAAACGTTTCCCCCTACATTCCATTAAGAGATTGGGGAGAGCTTCTTATAACCAGTGAGCTGTGCTCTTTCTAATTTTTCACTCACTGAATGGGACCCTCAGTTTTACACCGGTTCCGAATGGTATTTTGAGAAGCTTTTTCATGGCTAAATACTCGATAGTGACGCCATCAGTAAGCGAGATGGCTGTCGTCGGAGGAAATGTAAAGTGGTCAGAGCAGGGATCGAACCCACGTTCGAGGAGCGTATTAGGAACTTGGATCAGAAGTCCAGAGTCGCTAAGACTTCAAACCATATAAAAAAATCCGAATTTAAAATTTTTAAAAATATGGAAATATTTTATCACATGGGAACAGACATGGAACATAAAAATCATTGGTCGCGTTTCGCCTATCTTCACAATTAAGTGAAGACATCTCATTCTGTCAAGTATTGTATTACTCATCATATGCAACTGAAACCAGAAATCACAATTCATGATAAAATGAGATACCTTCACTAAATTGTGAATTTTGCGATCCATGTCTCGTTTTATTTATAGGTTATGTGACTTTAGGATAAACAAATAAAACTTTGCACTTCTTGCCGTTTCTTATGTTTCTTGTTCATTTTAATAATAAAAAGTTTTAATTTTTTAAGCAAACAAATATTTTTTTCACAATTCTTTTTTTTTATAACTGCAAAACTGTTGTTTACACAATTTTTTTCACACAAAAAGTGCAGGAAAATCTGAGATTTGGTAAAAATTGGTTTTTCAAAAATTTCACTTAATATAAAAAATTGTATTTGATCATTAAATGTTATTATATGAGTTTAAATATTAAATACACGAAGCCATTCAGCTTGTCTGCAGGATATTATATCTTAGTTTTGTTGCAAAATATTTAATTATCATTAATGATTTATATTTCATGTTTGTGTATTCTCTATTATATTTCAAATTCTTAAATTTTACAATTCATAAGTGCCGTACAACTCAGTAGACTTGCCTCTATTCGCTACAGGTTGATAGAGCGTTGATATAAAAAATTCATGCTAAAAACTACAACAGTGTAAACAATCGTAAATACATGTACAAACTCGAAAATTCAACTTACATATGCGAATACGTATCGATCTAAGATCCCTAAATACCAACATATAATGAAACGAACATAATTCCAACACAAGAACAGAAAGCTTTTTACCCCTATGTACTTATTTTCCTCTTACATACTCTCATTGTTGCTTGATGTTTCATACAATTTATGAAAATGTTTCGCAGATATTATGAACACATTTTCATAGATTTCATTTCACTAAATTTATGAAAATATTTCATAGATTCTGTTAAATGTTACAAATACTATCTGATAACATTATATCACAGGATAACCTTAATGATGCCTTACAAAAAGCGTTGGCAAATATACTACACTACGAGACATCCCACTTAGTTTACAGCATGCGAATGCGTTTACAAACCGTTCTGCAGTCCATGCGGGGGCTTACACAGTATTATATCTCCAAAGTAGTCAATTTAGTTTTAGTGTAACGCAGATATGCCGACGGACGTACTAGTGCAACAATTTTCGTAGTTTTCCAAAATAGCTTTATTCTGACGGATTATATTACAAAACTGAAGAAAGAATAAAAAAAATATTTTCTAACTTGGTTTTTGAGTCCGTACTACACGTAGTACGCTCGGCACATATGGAAGCAAAAGACAGTATTTTCGTGTGATTTAATTCAATTCGTCTATTATTCAGCAACTTTTGTGTACGTAACTAAAGAAAAAACAAATGAATAAAAAACTTATTTGGTGGCTACCATAGTATGGAACCATCTGCTCGTCCACTAAATGCTGTATGGCTTTCGGAGCATTACTTTGGAAACTCTTTTTCAGCATTTGTAAAAGTGGTCTATCTTTTGCCAACTTGTCTGTTTTATACAGACTGTTGTTATCCACAAAGTGCACGTTTCTTATTATGAACTCAAATCGATCCCTTCTCATTGCGTTCCACACAAAAGAATGATGAGAATCCCTACCTACATACGGCGTCTCGAAACAATATTCTAGCCACTCAGTAGCAAAATCCCAATAATGCACCAAATTTCGTCTGGAGTTAGATATATTTGCAGTAGCATTTTGTTTTGTTTGGGTGGCCGTCGGTGGTGCAATGGTTAGTGTGCGCGGCTATTGTACATGAGATCCTGGGTTCAAACCCTGCTCTGACCACCTTCAAATTTCTTTCGGCGGCGGTCACCTCGCATAGTGACGGCGACACTATCGAGTATATAGCCATGAAAAAGCTTCTCAAAACACCGTTCGGAATCGGTGTAAAACTGTAGGTCCCAATCAGTGAGTGAAAACTGGAAAGCGCACAGCTCAGTGGTTGTGAGAAGTTCTCCCCGGTCCCTTCATGGAATGTAATGGGAAACCATTTATTTTTTTTTTAGCAACATTGTTTGGACGCATAGTCATTGGAGTATTGAGTAATAACTTGCAGCAAGTCACCATCAACAATTTTTTCGAACAATTCAAGGTGTAGTTAAAATTTCCTGTTCACATGCTGTAACAATAGGCTCAGTTTCTTCCAGATTGTGCTTTTCCCATTGTACTGATGACTTAATAAATTTACGTTTCTTGGCCTGTTGCAATAACGCAAGTGGAATGTCGTCTACACTACCCGAATCAGAAGAATAAGAATTTCGAAAAAGCTCAGCCTCAGTATTTAATAATAGGGGTGGTAAGTTTTCAAAATTCACTTCATCTTCTTCTCCAGAATCTTCATCTGTGACGTGGTTGTTCGCACCATGAGTGGGCACAATTGAGATGCCGTTAGAATTTTGCAAAAACTCTTCATCACTTTGCTCTAAGGCATTTATTATCTCATTTAATGTTAAAAATCTGGAAAAAAAATAAATTTTTGTTTTCACCATTTTTGCACACTAATGCCGAATGTACTACATGTAGTACATCAGCATATACATCAACTAAACTCACATATAATTTTCTTTTTCAAATACAATTTTGCACCTATCAGTTTTTACAACTATTACAATTAAAAAAACATAGAAACGCAAAACCAATAAAATATGCATATAAAACTTTTTGTCACCGATTACGTGACATCTTCTCACTTTTGCCAATTTCACAAAACTGAAATCTCTGATCCACAAAAATACACATAAGCAAATACCCTAGACAAAACTTATCAACGCATGCTTTCTTGACCATCATATTCTGTAACACAACAACAAGTAGATTAGAAAATTTGAAGCACAGTAAGCGCAGAAACCTGAACATAATAGGTGTACTACATGTAGTACGGTCGGCATATCTGGTGTTAAACAAATGTAAGACAACTTTTTTTTCGGTTAAACAACCAAGAAAGAAATTTATTGTTAGATGTTGTTGAAATTTGTAATAAAAAGTTACTTATTAAATGTTTGCGTAGGTTAAGTAGAAAAGAGTTATAATTAAACAGTCTTTGGAAATAGTTTCGTGCTAACAACTTTTTTGATTCACTGTATATCTTCATGTTCTTGTGGGTATGTTTGTGTGGATAAAGTACTACACTTAAATTCGTATGTACTCCATACGTATGTACACCAATCGCAAAAGCAGATCATAACTGAAGTGCGGTTGGAAAAGACACTGATGATGTGGATAGTGATGAAATAGAGGCAATAACTGCTTCTGTTTCTACCCCTAGTCGTGTTGTTTTGTTTTCATTTCAGAACTCTTGAAGCAGCATCACATCACAACCATGCGTGTGAGTAAACCTGATGTATGGCCACAGTAGTGGGTGGATTCTAGCGACTTTTGTACATACAAGTAAATAATATCATGCGATATTATAAAACTGTCCCAAAAGTGTTGGAATACATAAGGTACACTTCAATGCTTTAAAAAATGAATATGAGGTGTCACGGGACACCCGATTGGAACGAAGTTCATTTGCTATATATTATGTACTAATAGTTCCAACACGCCTAAGGCGCCCATTGAAAAAAAACGATAATTTAAATAGATCTTTAAGAAAAAATACTTTTTGTAAAATGATAAACTTTTTTTAAGAAAAAATTATTTTTAGAGAATGTATTTTTAAAACAAAAATATATATATCTACGTCCTTTTTGTAAGAATATGTATTATATTTTGCCGATAAGGTAATTTTTTACAGAGAGATACTTCTTTTATTAAAAGCTTATGTTTTTTTTAAGAAATGGTACTATTTTTAAGCAGAAGTACTTTCCGTAAGAAAAAGCCATAAGTGAATGAATTTTTTTTTACAAAGAAGTATTGTTTTTGAAGAACAGATACTTTTTAAAGATGTGGTACTCTTTTTAGGAAAAGGTTTTTTTTTTAATTTACCCATCTTCACAAAGACTAAGAAAGAAAAGAAAAGAAAAGAAAAGAAACGAAAAGAAAAGAAAAGAAAAGAAAAGAAAAGAAAAGAAAAGAAAAGAAAAGAAAAGAAAAGAAAAGAAAAGAAAAGAAAAGAAAAGAAAAGAAAAGAAAAGAAAAGAAAAGAAAAGAAAAGAAAAGAAAAGAAAAGAAAAGAAAAGAAAAGAAAAGAAAAGAAAAGAAAAGAAAAGAAAAGAAAAGAAAAGAAAAGAAAAGAAAAGAAAAGAAAAGAAAAGAAAAGAAAAGAAAAGAAAAGAAAAGAAAAGAAAAGGTACTATTTTAGTTTTCAGAAAGGGTACTTTTAAGAAAAGTAATTTTTGTAAGAAAAGGTATATTTAAGGAATTGTTTATAGAATTGTTCTTTTTTTCAAGAATAGGCACATTTGTAAGAGTATCTACTTATCTCAAAAAAACTTATTTTATTTCACAAATGAGGTACTCTTTAAAAATAATGATGTTTTTGAAGAAAAGGTATTTTTTTGGTAAGAAAATTTACTTTTTTAAGAAAATGAATAGGTATTTTTTTTTTTGAGAAAATATACTTTTTTAACAAAATGCACTTATTTAAAAAATGTTTTTGTTTTAAACTTCTTACACTTGGCTTTTCTAAATTTACTTTTTATTCTTTTCAAAACTACAATATTTAATATATGGGCATTTCCACAGAAAGGTCAACCTTTTGTCACATCACGTCACTCTCGATAATTACTTATATTGTCGGACCAGTTAGTTTGATTGTCTTCTTTTCTTTTACTAACTATGTAGTTACATATATTCTGCATTTTGGAAAAGAATAGACGACCATCGAGCTACATGGTCCTAAAATATAAGAAATTAACGAGGGTGACGCGATGTGACATAGGGTGGCACTTTCTCTGGAAATGCCCATATGGGATTATTTTTAGAATTGTTGTAAGAGTAGGCGTTTATCTCAAAAAAAAATAATTATGTTTGACAAAAAACGTAGAAAATTTGTTAGAAAATTTACTTTTTTAAGAAACGGTATTTATTTTAAAAAAATTACTTTCATTAAGAAAATGTACTACTTTTTGATAGAAAATTTACATTTTTCAAAGAAATATAATTTTTTTCAGAAAAGGCACTTATTTAAGAAAATGCTATTTTTTAAACTACTTTCACTTTGGCTTTTCTAAATTTTCTTTTTGTTGGGTTAAAAACTACAATATATACTAAATATTGGTTACAGACTCCACCTAGAAAACTTGCCAGTAACCAAGAAATTTCCCAACATATGTGAGACATCTAGTTAGTCTAGACACAAACCAAAGCAAAAATAAACAATGTAGTTGATAATAGTGGTTTGTAGCGTAATAGTGTTAAAACATAAGTTGTTTAATATTTTTTCATTTAGCCCCCAACCAGCAACGTGCAATTGAAACTTCGTTCCAAAAATCCAGTAATTTTAGGATGATGCAAGCGAGCTTTTACTCATCACGTACTCTGACTCATCGACTTTACTTCCCTTTAAGTGTAAAAGTCCGTACGTAGCCGTACTTCTGCCTGGATGTACTATGAAATGAAATTCTCAACGTTTTAAGTATGCAACCAAAACCCCTTCACCCCCGCCTGATCACGTCTTCAATGTGTGCAAGTCTCATTGATTTTTCTGTCAGTAAAGTAGTAAATATCTTACCTGCAAATCGAGGTGGCAATCAGACATTGCCTGCAAGTAAAACTTGTCATTGTTGTTGATGGGAAGGAGTTTGAAGTGCTGAGTAACGCACATTCCGACTCTAACATTCTGGCCACAGAGTCGTGTACTTGTGTAGGTAGTTTTATATCTGTTTAAGTTTTGTTTGCAACGCTAAGTGCCTATTTGTAGGTATAGTGAAGTGGAGTTTACTCCTTAAGTCTAAAGCTAAAGTAGAAATATTATTATCACACGTACAACGGTGGCAAGTAACATAACTCTGCAACATTATTTATCGACAGTAGAAGCTAAGGAGTAGAAAATAGTAAATATACATATATGTGTCAATTGCATAAAATTGAGCCAAGTAAGAAATATAAAGGGGCTGAAAAAAAGCTGAACATACGTTGCAAGTATTTGGCTACAGGAAGAAAATGAGCTTGACTATTTTCATTGATAAGAAGGACTTATCCTCATATAAAATCAGAAACAGAAAATTGTGTGCTGGTAAAAAGAGTGTACAGAAGATTGAAGAGTTGACTTTTTAAGGCAGCTGATGATATCAATACGATGTTCGTCATAAGGTTGCAGGTATTGATGATTCTGCTGATAGGGTAGAAGATTTGGTTACACGACAGTAGTCTCAATAATTAGAATGTTGGCGAAATTTATTCTCTTTTCGACAAATCGTCTATTACCAATTGAGAACATATGTCGAATGTGACATAATTGAATAGTAGGCAGATACATTTTTAAATCTTTAAATTTTCACATTACACTAATATAAAATTCCAATCATTTTAAAATATAACGAATAGAAATCCCTACATAATACTTATAAGGTAAAACACAACTTGTTGTTGTTTACATTTTGTTCTAGTTGAAACGAATAGCTAAAACGAATGTGTCATCAACCACAGGGTGCAACCAATATCTCTGTAATATTAATATTAAGCCACTTGGTTATAAATTATGAAACACATTACATACAAACATATGCAACCATAAGCACACAGAGACAGTTAATTAGGTTTCAGTAATCCTTGCCATAAATGTAATTAATCCTTTTTTGTCTTTTACAGATGGGTTTATAGTAAAACGCAATTATAAAGCAGGGTAAGTTGATATATTAAAATAGACAATTACACCATTTTCTGTTGAAATTGAAAAACAAAAATATGTATTAAACTTTAAAATTTAACTGTTGAAAGTTAAAAATTGTATATGAAATGTAACATACATCAATTGAAATTTTAGAATTGTATTTCATATTTACAAAACATCAATTGAAATTAAAAAAAAAACACACAATAATTGAATTTTTGGTGACATCAATTGATATTTAAAATATATGAATTGGAATATAAAACACACCAATTGCAATTTAATAAACATCGTTTAAAGTTTGTAAGACATAAATGGATTTTTAAAAATTTTATTTCTTTTTTCAGTTATTTCGGCTTAAGGTCATAAGAATAAAAAAAAAAACACTTCACGTATTTCTTCGTACAATTTCATAAATACTCTCCAATATTTCGACCAACTTCGTTGGTCATTTTCAAGGATCTGATAAAACAAGAATAAACACAAAGTATTCATAAACATTATTGAACAGTTCAAACAAGAATCAACATAAACAAATATATTATTTTCCCCAAAGGGAGAATGATTAATTTTAATTACATTTTGAGATAACACAGAGCGCCCGTCCAAGTTTTTTCGCAGGCTTATGTCAACTGATTTGTTCCTATCCAGAATTTGTCAGTTGTGTGCCTATACACTTGTGCACATTGATCTGTATCTCGTTTGAAATTAAGCCTTTTCTCCGATGGAACTTCAATTATATGCAGCATTTCCTGGAAGAGGCGTCTTGAGTAATTTTTCCCTTCAGTCAGAATTTCCACCTCGTCGAAATTAGGTTTGTGTCCAGTTAAAGTGCAGTGGGCTGCGAGTGCTGTCCCTTGTCCCATCGGCTCATGGTGAGCCATTTGGTCCGACTATGAGCAGATATTCTAGTCTCCAATTCACCCATTGTACTTTCTGGCATATGTTGGACTTGTCACCATTACATGGAATTTCGCACACAACCTTTGGCTTTTCATTTTCGCTAATAATAGACTTTAGTCTGCCAAATAAACTATTCACGGTTAAATTCGATTTCAATGCCAATTTATATTCTCCGTTTTCATATATATGTATTGAAATGTCTCAATATTTCAGAGAAACCCGGAGCAAATGTTGTGATTTTATAAATTATGTCAGATTCAGTACGACGTTCAGTCGGCTTGCTCGTCTCCCGCCCGTGATATTAGATTGTCTATAATTTTCCTGGGAAAACTATTCAATTTAAGGATTTCCACCATTCTCCCCCTATTCGCCTTGTGGAATTCAGTGTCACTTATCCTCATAACTCTCCCAATGATGTTGCCCGCAGTGTTAATAATTGTCCTTCTTGGGTGTTCGGAATGATAATTTATCAATCGTCCCGACGCTGTAGATTTTCGGTAACAGTCCACTTTGAGAGCATTTCATTGTCTGATAACCAAACTGTCCAAATATGGTAGCCTATTGGCCCTTTCCTCTTCGAGCGTGAATTATAGTTGTCCATTAAAAGAATCCAATGCTGTCATCATGTTGGCCACTTCAGTTCCTCTGATAACAACAAATAAATCGTCCACATATTTCGTCAAGATTCCCGGCTTCTCCCCCAATGTGTCGAGTACTGTATCCAATAATACCTCCATAATGATGGCGAATCCATGGGCATACCCTTGCCCTGTTCGCAGAATCTATGTTCATACAGGAAATAGCGTGTTTCCTTAATGCAGAATGTCAAAATTACCATAAAATCCTCAGGTGGTATATTCGTGTACTGTCCAATTTCGTCCCAGTTACCCCCTACAGTCCTTAGAGATAGACCAATTGGTATGCTGGGGAATAAGTTTACCACGTCAAATGAAACTATTATTTCATCCTCATCAATGCTTATGTTCCGAATCATCGTCTTGAAGCCCACTGCGTCCTTTACGTTGTATTTTGAATTCTTCGTCACGTTCTTAAGTATATACGACACAAGCTTGCATAGCCCATAACCCGGTGCGTCAATTGACGAACCAATGGGTCTCAAAGGATTACCATCTTCGTGGATCTTAGGTAATCCATAAATTCTGGGTGCAGTGGTAGTTCCCGTGGTCAATCTCCCCCCAGTATGGGCGTCAACAAATTGTCCCAGTATAGTATATCCACTAATCCGTTATCCTCATCCTGTAGTCCTGTTGTGGGATCTCTCCTTAAGCGTCTGTAGGTTCATATATCGCCCAGTATATTACCCATCTTCCTCTTATACTGATCTAATTTCACTACTACCGTTTCGCCGCCCCTGCCCGCATTAACCATAACAATATCCCCATCCGAGTTCAAATATTCTCCCGTGCGACCCACTGTACCTAGCACTTGTCCGTCTCGCTCGTCTAATTTCAATTTTTACAAGTGGCCATCTACCAATTTCAAATTTAAAAAACACCAATTGAAATTGCAAACTTATCACATGAAACTTTTAAATTAACATACGATAACATCAATTGAAATTTAAAAACTGTATTTTAACATAACACATAAATTTAAATTTGTAATACATCAACTGAAATTTAAGACATATCAATTAATGTTGTGTAGACGTCAATTGAAATTTAAAGACATGAATTAAAATTTTAAAATTGTACTTTAAATTTAAAAAGCATAAATTGAAATGTAAATGGCATCAATTGATATTTCAAATATATCAATTGGAATATAAAACGCATCAATTGGAATTGAAGAAAACATCAATTGAAATTTGTAGGACATCAATTGAAATTTAAACACACCAATTGAAATTTGGTGCTAGAGTGAGAAGGCGAAACAAATGAGCATCAAATCAGGTATAGTAGGTGACTGATGTCACTGAAGCTCATCAAACAATCGGGCATATTCTTTTGTCCTTAGAAGGCGGATGAGCCAAACATACGGGCCAACGGCGGATAGAAACTAAAAGAAGAAAATCCAGGTTCAACATATCGCATCCTGGTCAGCGTCTGATCCATAATGGGCGGCTGCAATCAAATATCCTGGCAGTAGGTAAAATGCAAAAACCCGGTGGGCTGGGTTTGCCTCCCGCCACCGTTCATAATGGCAGTGAAAATACAAAAACGAAACAGAAAACATAAACAACCCCTATTTGTTGACGACCCCCGCAAACGTTATAAGGACCACGATTTACGGATATGCACTTGGAATGTAAGAACTCTATATAGATCCGGTGCAAGTATCCAACTGGCAGATGTCCTCGAAAGTTATAAGGCTGTCATTACCGCTATCCAGGAAATGCGATGGACAGGACATGGCTGCACAAGAAAAAGAAACTGCGATATATACTACAGTTGCCATGAAAAAAAACATGAATTTGGTTGTGGATTTGTAGTTGGCAAAAGACTGCGACATCTAGTCTCTAGGTTCAATCCTGTGAGTGAACGAATAGCCACAATCCGCATAAAAGCGAAATATTTTTATATTTCCCTAATTTGTGTGCATGCCCCGACAGAAGAGAAAGATGATGATGCCAAAGACATATTCTATGAGCTCCTAGAGGAAACGTATGACCGCTGCCCTGGCCATGACATTAAGATTGTACTAGGAGATTTTAATGCCAAAGTAGGAAGGGAGAATGTGTTTAATCCAACTATTGGCAATTTCAGTCTTCATGCTGACAGTTCCGACAACGGTATGAGACTGATTGACTTTGCCGCGGCAAAAAACATGGTCATCAGTGACACAAGATTCCAGCATAAAGACATCCACAAGGCTACTTGGGTATCCCCTGATCAAAGAACTAGGAACCAAATTGATCACGTGGTAATTGATGGAAGGCACTCATCCAGTGTAATGGACGTACGAGTGATCAGAGGAGCTAACATCGATTCTGATCACTACCTGGTAGCAGCAAAGGTTCGCACAAGATTAAGTAGAGCGAAAATCGTACGAAACCAGACGCAGAGGAAGCTGGACATCGGAAAGCTGCAATTACCAGAGGTAGCCACAGCCTACTCAAGGAAGCTCTCGCAACTTTTGGCACAGAACCCACCCCCTCCCGATGACGATCCTGATGCGCAGTGGAAACCCATTTCCGACTCTATAAAAACTGCCGCAACTACCGTACTTGGTTTCGAAAAACCGCTTCGCAACAAACCGTGGTACGATGAAGAGTGTCGCATAGCAAATGACGAAAAGAACGCTGCACGTATGGTAATGCTTCAGTCAATTGCAACGCGAGCTGCAACTGAGCGGTATAGGGAGAAGAGAAAGGAGGTAAACCGTCTCTTTAGGCGTAAGAAACGGCAGTGGAGAAAACGCGAGAGTGAGAAAATTGAGACATACAGAAGGAAGAACGAAGCCCGAAAATTCTACCAAAAAGTTAAAAACGGAACTAATGGACATGGTTCAGGGCCCCCCTTCTGTAAAGACAAAGACGGAAATCTCGTCGCAGATGTGCAGAGCATGTTGGGAATATGGAGAGAGCATTTCTCCGCGCTACTAGTACCTGAGATATCCGATGACGATGGGACAATCGATCACAATATGGACGACGACGTCGATTGCCCCCCTCCTAACCAAGACGAGGTCAGAACAGCTATTGCCCGGCTTAAGAACAACAAAGCCGCAGGAGCCGATGGATTACCGGCGGAGCTGTTTAAGGCTGGCGGCGATGAGCTGATAAGGTGCATGCATCAGCTCATTAGCAAAATTTGGTTAGATGAATGCATGCCCGGCGATTGGAGTCTCAGTGTACTATGTCCCATATTTAAAAAAGGTGACCCGAGTATTTGTGCCAACTACCGTGGAATAAGCCTTTTATCCATAGCATATAAGGTTCTATCAAGTATAATGTGCGAAAGACTAAAACCAATTATCGCTGACCTGATTGGACCATACCAGTGTGGCTTTAGGCCTGGAAAATCGACAACTGACCAGATTTTCACGCTACGCCAAATCCTGGAGAAGACACACGAAAAACAAATCGACACCTATCATCTATTTATCGATTATAAAGCAGCCTTCGATAGTCCGATACGGGAGAAACTCTATGAAGCAATGTCTGAGCTTGGTATTCCTGCAAAACTCATACGCCTTTGCAGGATGACCTTGACGAACACCAAATCCGCAGTGAAAGTTGGTAAGGATCTTACCGAACCTTTCGAAACTAAGCGAGGCCTCAGGCAAGGCGACACCCTATCGTGCGATCTCTTTAACATCTTAATGGAGATCATTATGAGAAAAGCTGCAGTCAATATGAATAAAACCATCAGCAGCAAAAGTCACATGCTGCTCGCGTATGCTGATGATATAGATATCATTGGGCGCACAATTAGAGAAGTTACTGCGGTTTTTTCGAGAATTGAGAAGGAGTCAGCAAAAGTGGGTCTGACGGTGAATGAGGACAAGACAAAATTAATGGTTTCAACGAACAGGGCCTCCACGCGATTAGACCAAAGCGTGAACGTTGATAACCGTTATAACTTCGAGGTAGTGGACGAATTTATATACCTCGGATCTGCCGTGAACAAAAACAACAACGTCAGCCTTGAGATCAAACGGAGAATTGTGCTTGCGAATAGATGTTATTTTGGGCTAAGCAAGCACTTTAGAGATAAAGCCCTCTCTCGAGTAACAAAAGTCCAGCTGTACCAGACTCTCATTCAACCTGTCTTGCTTTATGGCGCAGAATCCTGGGTCCTATCGCAAGCAGACGAAACATCTGTAGGAGTCTTCGAGAGAAAAATACTCCGAAAAATTTATGGCCCTATAGTGCACAACGGCGAGTATCGGCGACGCATGAACCATGAGCTGTATGAGCTTTATCCTGACATTGACATAGTTAAGCGGATCAAGATAACGCGATTGCGCTGGCTAGGCCATGTCAGTAGAATGGATGAAGATGAACCAGCGCGAAGGCTTTTCGAAACCGAACTCGAAGGAAGACGAAAAATAGGAAGACCAAGACTCCGCTGGAGGGATCAGGTTGACGAATCCCTGCGTACACTTGGTATTGCCAACTGGAGAGATAAAGCAAAAGATCGAACTGGTTGGCGAAATATGTTATCTTCGTTTTGTAAGGTCCCTGACCCCCCGGGGTTGTCCGAGACCGGATAAGTAAGTAAGTAATTGAAATTTTATAGAAATTAATTGAAATTTAAAAGACATCAATTGAAATATAAAAATTGTATTTTAATTTAAAAAACATGAACTGAAATTTCAAAAAGCATCAATATTTAAAATATATCAATTGAAAAATAAAACATAACAATTGAAATATAAAAATGCCAATTGAAATTTGTAATACACCAATTGAAATTTAAGGCATAAATTTAAAATAAATTTAAATGACGTCAATTAAAATTTTAAATTATACTTTAAATTTTAAAGCACCACTTGAAAGCTAACTGGCATCAATTGATATTTAAAGTATATAAATTTGAATATAAATCACATCCATTGAAATTTAAAAAAAAAAAACATCAATTGAAATTTAAGACACATTAATTGAAATTTTCGTTGAAGTCGAAATTAGTTGAAGGATTTTCTATATTACACACAAAGAAGAGATTTTTTAGCACAACTATATTTACAGCTAACTAAAATTTGGCGGTTCCTTGTACTATCACATTATTCAGTTGTAATTGCCAATAGTTGTGTTCCGTATCACCAAATATTTTGAAAATCAATCGATTTGTAAATCAATTTCAGCAAGAGCTGAAATATTTAGTTGAAGCCACAGCCACCAGAAATAAATATGATCTGTCAATCGGGTTTTAGTTCTAGCAATCAAATTATCCTGTATTTATTCTATTTGTTGAATCACCGTCAAATATAAAAACCTATTCGATTGTACCAAATAATATATTGAAATGCTCAAATAATTACTTGCATTTAATGGATGTGAGTTTTATGCATAATGAATTTTATAGAAATAAACTAAAAAAAAATATATTTTCGAAAATTTTTAATTACTTTTATTCTTCGATATTTCTCTGGCCTTTGGTTGTATCGTCAGGAAGATAAACACAATTATTAACTAAAAATTAAAAGGATTGATAAAAAAAAATTTTTTCTTGTCATTTGATTCCTGCATAGAAGAGCTGGCCATATAACCGAAAATGACTACCAAATAACGGGGTTGTCAATAAGAGCGCTACAAAAGTTGATTTAAATAAAACAAAACAGGTTTTAGATACCAATGAAATGCTTTATTCCTGTGAAAGTACGTTCGATGCCATTATGTATGGAACTCGATTTCTTTTGCATGGCCACCACGGGCACGCTTGCAGAAGTCCAGACGCTTAACCCAATTTTCGACGGTTTTCAAGCATAAATCGGCCGATACTGCTGCAATTTCCAGTTCGATATTCGTACGAAGTTCACCAATCGTCGCTGGCTTGTTGGCATAGACCATAAACTTGACATAGCCCCACAGGAAATAATCTAACGGCGTCAAATCTCACGACTGAGGCGGCCAATCGACTGGGCCATTTCGTGAGATAACACGTTCACCAAACTTGGTTTCCAATAAATTGATTGTGGCATTAGCTGTGTGGCTTGTGGCGCCGTCCTGTTGGAACCACATGTCCTCCAAGTCCATATTATCCAATTGGGGCCAAAAATATTCGGTTTCCATTGAACGGTAGCGATTCGCATTCACAGTAATGTGCCGGTCTTGGTCATCACGGAAGAAGTACGGCCCAATGACGCCGCCGGACCATAAACCGCACCAAACCGTAATTTTTTCGGGATACAATGATGACTCATGGATTACGTGTGGATTGCTGTCTGACCAATAACGCATATTTTGCTTATTGACGATGCCATTCAGCCAGAAATTAGCCTCATCGCTGAAGATGATTTTCCGATGAAAATCCGAATCATTTATAAGTTGTTGCTCAGCCCAATTCACGAACATACGACGCTTATGGTGGCCAATCGGCTTCAGTTCTTGCGTCAATTTGATCTTGTAAGGATGTAGGCCAAGATCTTTTCGCAAAATTCGCCACAACGACGTCACGGAGATGCCCCACGCTTGAGAACGACGTGTGAGAGATACATTCGGGCTTTCTTGAACTGAAGCCTCAGCGGCAGCAATATTCTCGACACTACGGGTATTTCTTTGTCTCACTGGCACGGGAACATTTTGTACTGTGCCTGTGGATTCAAATTTTTCTACTAGACGCTCAATTGTTGATCTGGTAGGACGATTATGACGACCATAAATTGAACGTAGCGCACTTAAAGTTGAGGCCACTGACTCCAAATTTCGGCAGTAAATTTTAATAATTTCGACTCGTTGTTGGCTCGTATATCTTTCCATGATGAAATGGCAAAGCTTACTCAAGAGAAATGTCAAAAGAGCGGGAAAAAATATGGTGTCGTTTGCTGTCCCTATCGATTTACTTTTGTAGCGTCTCTGTTGAAGACGATGTATCCTGTATCATTTCAGATAGTGCTATAGATAATATTTTGACAACATTTAATAATTTTCATCCTAATATTACAATTGAAGCAGAATGTGGATCAAGGCTCTGATACTTGGATACCATGGTAATAAGAAATGGGGAGAATTTATTAGTGGATTGGTACCAAAAACCAACTGCTTCTGGAAGGTTTACCAATTACCACTCCTAACACCCGAAATTAATGGTTGTCAATACGGCAAGAAACCTAATAGAGAGAGTTTTGAAGTTAAGCGATGGGAATTTTCACAAAAAGAATATGAAGAAGATTACAACTATATTAATGGACAACAATTTTCCAATAGGATTAGTCAATAGATTAATAAGGCAATATGGAAATAAGGGACAAGATAACCAAAACCCAACGGTGGAACTGAAAAAGTTTAAATCATTCTCTTATGTGCCAGAATTTTCTGAGAGATTACAAAAATTAAAAATATTTGATACTAATAATTACAAAATGGCCCATAAAACAACACACACACTAGGTAGATTGTTTAGTAAAACCAAAGATAGAATAGATAAATTTGACAGATCGAATATAGTATACAAACAACCATGTGGAGGAAATGACAGTGAAAGTTGCAATATGGTATATGTAGGTACAAATAAAAATAAACTTAAGACTAGAATTGCAGGACACAAATCAGATCAAAAATATAGACACATATCAACACAAAAAACAGCATTATCATCACACTGTGCAAACATAAATCATTTTCCAAACTTTCAAGATACGTCAGTTTTGAATTGGGTAAATAATTACAAACGTCGATTTTTGCTACAAATGTTACAGATAATAAGGACTCCAATAGCGAAGAGAAGACACTTTAAAGCAGATACGGATAATGTAGCACAGAATTATACAAATGTAATTTATAAAATATAAATCATTGAATTTGTCACTAATATATCAGGATGTAACTTGTTGAATTTACCATTATATATATACTTTTTTGCTGTAAATTAGAGAAACTAAATATTACTACACAAAAATTTTTCTGGCTGTAACTTAAAACCTTTTTCATATGACAAGAAAATTTCTTCAATTATTTAATTTTTTAATTTTTTGTTATTATTGTTTTTTCAAATGACAAGAAAAAATTTTGTTCATCAATTCTTTTCGGTTCTAATTCATAATTGTGTTTATCTTCCTGACGATCCTACCCAAAGGGAAGCGAAATATCGAAGAATAAAATTAATTAAAAATTCGACCAAACGCTTGACCAATTTAATTTTTGAATATAATATGAAATTTCGGATAAATCATCAATTATTCAAAATTATCTTTTATTAAAATTGTGTACTTAATATTTAAAAATTATCAATCTTATTATCATTTGTATTCAGAGTTTGTATTTTGTGGGTAATGGATTAACCCGGGTAACTCATCCCCATTTTTGATCGAAAATATGAAAAAAAATCACATGAGGTGTCAGGGGACACCCGGTTGAAGCGAAGTTCCTTTCGCTATGTATTATGTACTAGTTAGTTTCAACACGCCTAAGGCGCCAGTTGGGAAATTCGAAATGGATCTTTAACAAAAGATACTTTCCGCAAAATCAAAAAGTTTTTTTAAGAAAAAATTTTATTTTTTTATGGAATGTAGTTTTTAAAGTATATTTTTAGGTCCTTTTTGTAGGAATATGTATTTTGTTTTCCCGAAAAGGTCCTTTTTTAAAGAGAGGTACTTCTGTTATTAAAAGCTAATGATTTTTTAAAAAAAGGTACTTTTTTGAAGAGGAAGTACTTTCTGTAACAAAAAGCCCTAAGAGTATGAATTTTTTTAGACTAAGAAGTACTTTTTTAAGGACAGTACTTCTTAAAGAAGTGGTACTCTATTTAGGAATATGACATTTTTTATTAAGAAAGTGTACTTATTTTCAGAAACGCTACGTATCGCAAGAAAATAAATGAAAAGATATTATTTTATTTTTAAGAAAAGGTACTTTTAAGAACAGGAATTTTTGTAGGAAAAGGTATGTTTTAAGAAAAGGGATTTTTTGAAGAAAAGTTTTTTTTAAGAAATGGAAATTTTGTTTAGAATTGATTATTTTTCAAGAATAGGTTCTTTTGTAAGAGTAGGTACTTATCTCAAGAAAGTTATTTTGTTTTACAAAAAAGGTACTTTTATAGAAAAGGAAGTTTTTTAAGTAAAGTCAATTCAATAAAAAAATTACTTTTTTAAGAAAAGATACTTTTTGTAAGGAAATTTACTTTTTTTAAGCAAAGGTACTCCTTTATGATAAGATTTCTTTCTAAGGACAGGTACTTTGTTTAAGAGTATGAATAGGTATTTTTTGAGAAAATTTACTCTTCGTAAGAAAAGGCACTTACTTAAGAAAATTTTCTTTTTTTAAACTTCCGTCTCTTTGGGTTTTTTTAATTTACTTTTTATTGGGTTAAAAAGTACTATATATACTAAAGATTGGTTACAGGCTCCTCCTAGAAAACTTCCCATTAAACAAGTAATTTCCCAGCATATGTTAGTCTAGACACAAACCAAATCAAACATAACCAAAATAGATGATAATACTGGTTTGTAACATAATAGTGTTAAACACGTTGTTTCATTTCTTTTCATTCAGCCTCCATGTGAATGTATTTTAGAAATAGAATGAGTTCAATACTCCCCAGTACCCGTATTTCGTCAAGAAAGGGCTTTCCCAAACATGTCCTCCTTATATTTGCCTAGGCTGGGCACTGTAGTGGATAGTGTTCGGGGGTTTCCGCCAACAGCCGATCATAATAAAATACCTTGGCCTTCGAAAAACCTATGTTAGACTTTATAAGAACATTAAATTTTTAATCGCTCTATATTACACTATTGCTATGAGAAAAATTGTATTCCATCTTATGATTTATCGTGTCTATGGTATGAAATATATTTAAAAGAATATGAATATTGTAAAATATTGTGTGTTCCATATTTCATGTATATTCTACGCGGCATCGTTTCAGGTTTTCGTTTCAATTGTTCACACATGCAAACTGTTACTTTGATCCTTGCTGAAGGCTGTATTTGATTGGTCCCAGCCAAAGAGCACCGAGTTTATTTAATTTCTGTTAATAAATGACTATAAGGAAAATTTGTTTATTCTGCCATTTATTATAGAAAATAATATATATTTTTGAATATAAACAGTTTGTTCTAGCCACCTCCACTTCCTCAAATTTAACCTTTCCCATTAAATTACAACTTTGAGTTTACTGCATTCAATCATGTGTCATGTTTGTGTGTACATAGAAATATGCATGACATACTTGTCAAAGTTCGTGACATGACTTTGAAAATATATACATACATAAGTATATATTGAACATAAATTGCTGAAATTTGTCATGATATGACCGGAAATCATTGAAATTTTTTATGAAAAGGTTTTCATACAATCGTAACCATATCCTCGTACACGTCATAAAATGGGCATTAAACAGCGTCTTAGGACATTGCATTTGACAAACTGTATGTTAAAGGGGCACATAGGTACGTGCGCAATGACTACATGCATGTACATGAAATGATACGCCATGGAATTGTGACATAACAACAAATGTCAGTACTTTTTATGTGTTTCGACATTAAATTTATAATTGAAATTTATTTTTGTCCAAGCTTCTTCAAAGCTGCATTGAGTGAATGTCTGTCGTAAAAGCAACATTTTATGTACATTTTATTCATTAATATCCCTTTTTATTTGGAGTATAAACGTATTTGACACAGCGCAACGACCGACTCACTGGCAACCATTTCCCAAATTCCCTTCTCCGATCTTTGGAAAATGTTGTGAAAAATAACATTTTGCCAGTGCAAAAGTGAAAAACAACTTACAACACTGAGTGGCTACCAAAATAAAGTTACATTCATTCCTTCTCTCGTTTTTTATGACATTAACAGTCCCCGTTCAGAAGGAAACCGAAAACAAAAGCAGAATTTAACTGCAAAACATGTTAAACGCAAATGCAAAAAATCATCAAAACAACAAGAGAAGATACATGACTTTCACATTTACACAGCGAGAAATAGCGAATGAAACATAAAATTAACATTTATTTCACATATCAGCAGAAAACATAAATTGCCCCGGTGGCAGCATTTCCAAAATGTTTTGCATTTTCACACCCGACATTAAACGCAATGTTGCACGTTGCTAGTAACATAAATTTGTGTTTAACAATGGGATTATAAATAAAATTAGCTGGTATTAAGGATAGGGAAAGAGGACATTGAAGGTTTACTGGGTTTAAGACAAAATATATTGCATTTTAAACAGCGTGAATAAGAACGACATTCACCTTTAGTCTGCTTAATAAGTTAGGGGCTGAAGGAAGCTTATGACAAATCGTTGTAATCTGCGATTGTATCATCTTAAATGATTACACGTTTTTGGAGACTATAATGTTCGTCATCAGTTGAACACCGATAGATTTTAATCAAACTAAGATCGATATAGGAATTTAGCATTACAAATTGTGTCGCACAGTGGTTCTATATGGCGATTTTTAGGGAAAATTCGTTAAAGCGCACAACTAGTAACCAATTAGAAAAATATACAGCGTAGATTTTAATATCTGGCAAAATATCATCACAGCTCGATTTTTAAAACAGATTTCAGTTTACTGTAGACATGATGCCAGATTTGGTGAAAACACAATTATTTGCTCCAAAGTAATCTAAAGAATACAAAAGGTTGCCGATTTTGTGGACAATGCGACGCATAGAAGTCTCAAATACAATAAAAAAAGCAATCATCTATCCGAATTTTCGTATTATATTCAATTGTGTTTATTTTCCTGACGATGCTACCCAAAGGGCTACGAAATATAGAAGAAGAAAATAATTTAAAAACGTCCAAACGCTCGAATTTAAAATATAATTTTATAGAAAATAATTCAAAAAAAAAAATTGAAGCAGTCAAGTCTTGAAAAAACAAGAATTTTTTAATTTTTTTTATATTTTGTTATTACAAAATTTTATTTTCCATAATCCTCTTCGAGGGATCCATATCAAATTTTGTCCAGAATATAATGCTATAATATTTCAAAAAGGCAGAAAAATAGGCGCAGTAGCAGTTCTTGAACAAACAAGAACTCATACCTACATTATAATTGGTAACAAATTCCTTTTTCTAAAATTGTTTAATACGATCTATAGAAAATTTGGCCCAGAATATAAAGCAAAAGATATTTCTAAAATCCGCTAAGAAATGAGAGCTGTACCGAATTTTAAATTAAAGTGGATTTGCCTGGCATGTTGCCAATACAGAAGTGACAAGCAAAATTGTAACAGGTTTCCCATAATGGAAGTTTAACAGCCTGTTTATCTATCTCCAACGAAAGCTTTCGTTCGTGTTCCAGACTAAAGAAAGTTGATTTGGGTTTCGCAATATTGTCGTTTCCAGACGAATGAAAAAATAAATTTTTGGCACAAAGTTCTTTATCCTTATATGTGTGCTCAAAATGTGGACAGACCACTTTTCAGCACTACTTCACTCAGATTCTTCCACTGAAGATCAGGAGGTAATGGTAGTGGAAGATAGTGTAGATTGCTTTGTCGATTAGAAAGCAGTTTTCGATAGCCCCATAAGGGGAAAGCTGTACGAAGCTATATCTGAACTTCGGATTCCGTCAAAACTTATCCGCCTCTGTAGAATGACGCAGACCAACTCCAAATCAGCAGTGAAAGTGGGGAAAGACCTCACTGAACTGTTCTGTACCACGCGACGACTGAGACAAGGCGACACACTTTCGTGCAATCTCTTCAACATCTTAATGGAGATAATAATGAGAAATGCTGCAGTAAATACGAACAAGACCATTAATACGAAAAGCCAAATGTTGCTGGCGTATGCTGACGACATAGACATCATTGGGCGAAATTTGCGAGAGGTTACTGCAGTATTTTCAAGAATCGAAAAGAAATCAGCGAAGGTGGATCTTGCTGTTAATGAGGGCAAGACAAAACTGATGGTGTCAACGGCTAGAGAAACCTCTCGGCTTGTTCCGCACCAGAAAGTTGACAAGCGATTTAATTTTGAAAGGGTAGATGAATTTGTCTACCGTGGAGCCGCCGTGAACAAGGACAACTACGTTAGCCTGGAGATAAATAGGAGAATTCTGCTTGCAAATAGATTTTTGGGCTCAGCTAGCAGTTTAGAAACAAAGCCCTCTCTCAACAGACAAAAGTCCTGCTATATCACACTCTCATTTATAGTGAATAAAGTAAAGCAAAGTTCCTTATCGCATCTCGGGCTAAATGAAAAAAAATTAAACAACTTTTTTGCAACACTATTATGCTACAACCCAGTATTATCAACTATATTGGGTACTTTTGCTTTGGGTTGTGTCTAGACTAACTATATGTCTCACATATGTTGGCAAATTTCGTGTTTAATGGGAAGTTTCCCAGGAGGAGCCTGTAACCAATATTTAGTATATATTGTAGTTCTCAACCCAATAAAATTAAATTCAGATAAAACAAAGTGAGAAAAGCAAAAAAAAAAAGAAAAATTTCTTAAATATTTGAATTTTCTTAAAAAAAAGGAAATTTTCTCAAAAAAAAATACTTATTCATGTTCTTAAACAAACTACTTTTTTGTAAAATAAGTACCTTTTCTTAAAAAAGTACATATTCTTACAACAAATTGTGTTTTCTTATAAAACAACTTTTTCTTTAAAGAGTAACTTTTTTGTGATACAAAACAACTTTCCTTGAGACAAGTACCTACTCTTAAAATGGTACCTATTCTTGAAAAAGGGAGCAATTCTAAAATAAAATTCCCAATTCTTAAAATAAAAACCTTTCCTTCAACAAAATACCTTCCTTTAAAAAAATGACTTATCCTACAAAAATTTTCGTAAAAGTACCTTTTCTTAAAAATAAAATAACACTTTTTCTTTCCTTTTCTTGAAATAAGTAGCCTTTCTGAAAATAAGTAAATTCTCTTAAAAAATATCCTTTTCGTAAAAACAGTACCACTCCTTTGAAAGTACCTGTTCTTAAAAATTGTGCTTCTTTGTAAAAAAAAAATTATACTCTTATGGCTTTTTCTTACAGAAAGTAATTCTTTTTTAAAATAGTAAATTTTGTTAAAAAAAATCTTCTTTAAAAAATTACCTTTTGTGGAAAATATAATACATATGTTTACAAAAAGGACCTAAAAATATACTTATTCCTTCTAAAAAAAAAAATTCTTAAAAAAAATTTATAATTTTACAAAAAGTACCTTTTCTTAAAAATCCATTTAAATTATCGTATTTTTGCACTGGCGCCTTAGAAGTATTTAAACTACATAACACATAATGTATAGCGAAATGATATTCGTTCCAACCGGGTGTGCCCTGACACCTCCTGTGATTTTTTTCAAAATTGTTCAGTACAAATTTTGGTTTCTCTATTTCGAATGTGATGTCAGTTGGGAATGAACATACAGTCAGGCGAACGAAAATTTTGACTGGTGTTGGTTCGAGACAGAGGAACAGGCTGTATAACTTTATTTTTTAGCAGTGTTTAACCTTAGAAATAAAACATTTGCTTTAATATTTTTAAAAAAAAAATTGCTTGGAATTTACCCATCTTTTCATTAGTATTTTAAATTTTCATAGAAATATAAAGAAAATCCGATGGAAAAATAGCAAACAGATTATAATATTATTTTCATAAATATATTTTGTATATTAGTATTTTTTATTATATTATATATTATATTTTTCATACAATGGGTGAAAGACTTTGAAATTTTTTTTTTTTTTTTTTATTTTTTTTATCAAACCAACACTCAGGGGATGCCCCCCTATAAATGCAGTGCATTGTGTTGGCGAAGGAAAATTGAGGTAGTAGAGGGTGGAAAGAGGGAGTAGTGTCTGTTGATATTTGCCTTGAATGTTTGTATGTCACAATTGGTGGGAAATACACTAGCCGGAAGTTTATTCCACATACGGACTGTACGGCTGAAGAACGAATTTTCTCTATAGTGTGTAGTGCGGTCAATCGGACACTCGATAAAAAACGGATGAGAGTTCCTGGAAAGCCTCGTACTTCGGCTAAATATCCTCACGTCCGGCATAAGTTGACGGATGTCCGAGGAACACATACCGTGGAAATATCGATAGAACAGTGACACGCAACCCACATTTCGACGATGCTCAAGGGAGGCAATAGAGTTGGATACCCTACTGTCCCCTATTAACACCGTCGCTCTCCTCTGGACACGGTCGAGAAGCTCCAAAGAAGTCCTAGGAGCACCTGCCCATATATGGGAGTTATACTCCATCTTTGGCCTGATGTAGGTGGTGTAGATATTGAGAAGATCAGATGGAGTGAAGTATTTCTTGCACCGCTTCAAAAAGCCTAGACACTTGAATGCATCTTTCGACACTTCAAATACATGTTTTGCCCAACGGACATCACATTGAATTTTCATGCCCAGAACATCAAGAGCGTCTGATTCATCAATATCCACACCGTCCATAGACAATGACGACACACCTGGGTCAGCAATACGTTTATGCGACAACAAACAACACTGGGTCTTACTCGCATTAAAATCTACTCTATTCCTTCGACCCCATTCAACAATGGACACCAGATCGCGGTCGAGTGTTTCATTCATTGTCCGGCGTTTGACTTCAATCTCTTGAAGACTTGGCCTACGATCGAATGAATAAGAATGGCAGAGATTACTGTCATCGGCAAAAGAGTAGATTGGATTCACTGTCTGACCCAGGAGATCGTCAATGAAAATAAGAAAAAGAGAAGGAGAAAGAACAGAGCCCTGTGGTACACCTGCAGTCAATTTATGCTCGTCGGATGAAACCCCATCTACAACAACTCGTATAGTGCGATGTCTGAGAAAACTCGATATAAATCGAGTGAAGTTATCACCGACACCAAAAGCAGCGAGCTTTGACAAGAGTGCATCGTGCCATACTCTGTCAAAGGCCTTGGAAATATCAAGAGCCACTACCTTACTCTCACCAAGCCGGTGGATGGATCGACTCCACTGTTCCGAAAGGAACGCCATCAGGTCTCCAGTAGATCTCATTCTACGGAAGCCATACTGCCGATCATTAAGAAGGTCATTGGACTCAAGATACTTCACTAGATGGTGGTTAACCATACTCTCCATAACCTTCGAGAGCGCAGAACAAATTGCAATTGGGCGGTAATTTGCAGGGTTACTTGCATCACCTTTTTTAGGGATTGGCTGGACATTAGCAATCTTCCAACGCGCCGGGAAGACTCCGGCACGGTATGCAAGGTTGAAAAGATTGCGCAGTGGACACGCCAGTGTCGAAGAGCACCTACTCAAGACCAGTGCAGATATGCCATCCGGGCCCAAGAACCTTTTTAACTCCTCGCGTTCGAAAAAATATCTTGGGCATGGAACAAGATACGTAATTGATCACGGGGAGTGGTTGATTGCTATCCGGCAAGGAAGAGTTCCTTGCAAACATTTCAGCCAAGAGGTTAGCTTTATCAACCGGTGCAGTGAATGTTATGTCATCTTTAAGAAGAGTTGGGATAGAGGAAGAACTATCCTTTATTCTTCTTGCAAATGACCAAAAGTTCTTACTTCCACTAGGGAAAGAAAGAACTGTAGTACGAATACGCTGTTCGTGAAGAAACTTTTCGCGTCGAAGTACTTTGGCACACTTGGATCTTGCCTGTTTGCGTAGCAGTTCAGTATCAACGTTTTTATTAGAACGCCAGTCTCTGAACGCGTCCTCTTTGGATCTGACAGCATTCTTGCATGTCTGGTTACACCAACTTTTTTCCGATGGTTTAACCGAAATAATTTTCGTCGGAATGAATGAATTCATACCAGTCAAAATTATCTTCTCGATCATTTCAGCAGCAGCATCTATGTCATTG
The DNA here is from genome assembly GCA_963931995.1 of Phaonia tiefii. NCBI lineage: Eukaryota > Metazoa > Arthropoda > Insecta > Diptera > Muscidae > Phaonia > Phaonia tiefii. The sequence continues at coordinate 93,414,790 of OZ008367.1, forward strand.
TCCAGAAAACAAAGCTTCCAGTTAAAATGCTGATAAAAATTGTTGAGCTCAGCCCAACGTGCCTCTTCGTAGATAAAAATTGTTCGCTTCGGGACTGTGTTTGAAGCGAGACGAAGAGCTGAATACGAAAAGGACGCTGAAATGATACAGTGATCCGAATTACCCAGAGGTGCAAGCGTGTTAACTTCGTACTTTTCAGGGTGCGAAGTTAAGAAGAGGTCAAGTAAATTTTGGTTGTGCCCTTGAACACACGGAATGTGTGATAAAACTCTGGAACAGTAACCGCAAATTCAAAATTTTCTTTTACAAAATTACTTGGAAGTTATACGTCGTTTAATGCGCATCATTAGTGTTTTACATTTTCATAGGAATTTTAAAGGATATAAAGCGTTATTTACAAAATTTACGAAAAAAATTAATACGTGGTACCTTACTGAGCAAAATCATTGCCGAAACTGGTGGTTTGTGCATATACAATAAACGTTTGGACTGTTTGCTGTAAAACTGTTGACTTTCAAACTACGAAAATCGTGGTTATTGACCGAGTTTGAAGTACAATTCAAAAAACATCGGGTATATCCCATTTTTGGGAGAATGTCGACTCGTGCGACCTCTAAACCTCTTCCGTAAAATCGGAAAAAAATCTCAAAAATACTTTACCCTATAACCTTTCAAGTAAAGCTTGAGCAAAAAAAAAACTATTGATGAGACACTCTACTATACATACAGTATTGCGCAAAACCTAAGTAACTTTTGTAGCCATTTCCTAAAATAAAAAAATAGTTTAAAAAGATATCAATTAAAATAAATAAATAAAAGACAGTATGTCATTTATTTTAAAAGTAAAAAATCGAAATTCGTTACGGTAAAATATATGGCCAAAACCATATGTACTCAAATTTTAGCTGCGCAAAACCTAAGACACTTTGGGCTTTCTTTCGATATTGGTTTCATATTGGTTTCATTGTCGCATAAAAGTAACGGTTATTTCTCAAGAAATGAAGAGAAGAGACAAGATTTAATTATGCATCCGTTCTGATCGATTGCGCCCCGCCAGAACACAAATTTTGTGTTAAAACAATGAACCTTAAAATAAAATTGCTCAAGCTGGAGGCATATAAAGAAGATCAGTCACAATGTGATATACCCAAAAAATAATCTGTCACGATTAGTAAAAGAATATAAAATGGCGGGATCACGGCTTCACCAGACATTTGAGCAAACTGGCCGAGAAGTTTTCAAGTTGATAAAGCAAGACCTTTTTATCTTCTCTATCAAGATCGTAAATACTTTGGGACTTAACATATACCGCAGTGATGTTCGGAGAAGAACCGCGGAAACGATTTGAAAAGTTATCCACCATGCAAACAACCACTGCTTAGACAAAAACATTTGGATAAAGCTTGGTACAGAGCGTTATTGGTTCAAAGATCATATGAGCTTTTTTGGTCAAATTTTTTTTAGAATAGCATTTACGGCAAAATAAAAGGAATGGAATGGAAAAAAATTCAAAATTAATTTATTCGGCTCTGAAGGAAAGTGTCACGGGAAGTGACATTGAAAACAGTTGGTTCCACGCTTCTGTAAGAAAATTGAAAAACATGGCGGAGGAAGTATGAGGGTCTGGTAACGGTGTTGGGCCCCTTCATGTCATTGACGGCATTATGGACCGTGCCATGTACAAAACCATCTTAGACACTGTAATAATTCCGTACTCAAAGTGAAACATGCCACTTCGATTCCTGTTTCAACACGACAATAATCCGGAACACACTATTCACAGACTATTTAAAGATGAAAAAGGTTTCCGTCCTTGATTAGCCGGCACAATCACCAGACTTGTATCTAATTGAATCTTTTTGGAATCCTCAAACGCAAAGTTGGTGGTACGTATTTCAGCAACCCCGAAAATCTTATAAAAATCTTAAAACACGAATGGAAATCTATTGGGATTGAAACAATAACCAACATCATGAAATCCATGCCGAAACATTGTTAGCAGGTTGTGCACAATAAAGGATTTTAGGCAAAATACTGAAAAGTTGCTTAGGTTTTGCGCAGCTAAAATTTGAGTATGCATGATGGTTTTCGTCACATATTTTGCCGTAATAAATTTAAAATTTTTTTTGCAAATATTTATGTTGCCAATTATTGATATCTGTTTAAAATATTTTTTTTATTTTAAGAAATAGCTACCAAAGTTGCTTAGGTTTTGCTGAATACTCTGTATATGTTCAAAATAGTGCAATATGTAAACAAACTTGAATGTTACAATTACACACTCTCTTCAATGTTACAATATTGCACTCTCTTCAAGTTTTTAAAGATACAAAAATTCAAATGTAACCATCACGTACCTCATAAATTTTCTGATATTTTTTTTAATTGCTGATTGTTGTCCACGTGCTGAAGCATCTAAATATATATATATATAATATTCTAGTGTGTATAAATAATACCCCCAGAAACATTGACGACCACATTTGTCGTCATTTGGGAAAATTAGTGACAGGTGACACATGCAATAAAAACGTTTAATATTGATGCCAGTGAGTCAACTGCTTGTCGAAGTCTTACAAGATTGGGTATTAAGGCTGCAGAGAAGAAAACAACCCCATTTTTATCAGAAAATAGTGAAGTGCTTCGTAAATAATTTACCCTGGTGTACGAAAATTGAACTCAGGCTGACTGGAAGAAGGTAAAGAATTAAATTCGATACATTTTAAATTATAAAAATAGAATTACGCCTTATGTTTAATTTGGCGTGATATTGTTAAAATGGCGTCTATGGGCAAACTATTATTACTCTGTAGGAAGGACCTGAGATCATTCAGCGTAACTCCCTGAATGTATGTTAGAATGTATGTTGTTTTCAAAAAAAGGTTTCCTGTTACATCCCAAGGAAAGAGCTTCGCGTGGTGCGTTCTAGTTTTAAACTCACTGACTGGGACCTACAGTTTTACGTACGGTACAGGTTCAGGTTCCCAACAGTATTTTGATAAGCTTTTCATGGGTAAATACCTGATACTGTCGCCGAAACAAAGCGAGGTGACCGCCGTCGAAAGAAAGTTAAGGTGGTCAGAGCGAGGATCGAACGCACGTTATCATGCACAAGAGCCGCGGACGCCAACCTTTGAACTACTAATGCCCAGGTAACCTGAAATTTATAATGCAAATTATTTTTTTAATCCACTCATTTGTATGCAATTTTCATGGCAAATTCATCAACGCTTTTTATATTTCTTTTGGGGATGGTAACCTCGGTTAGTGACTGCGACATTGAAAAGCTTCTTAAAAAACTGTTCGGAACTGGTGTAAAACTGTAGGTGCCAATCCGTGTCTGTAAATCTATAAAGCACATATCTCACAGATTGCGAGAAATTCTCCTTTAGGCCGTCATGGGATGTATGTATTGCGAAGCAATTTATTTATTTTATTTGCATTTCAAACTTCTCTCTAGACCAACTCCTGATACGCAGTGATATCAGTATTGTAATTTATAACTGTTTAATGCGAAAAGGGCGACATACCACCGTTTTTTGGGTATTGGTCTATGGGGGTGTAATTTACTAACTCATACATATTCCAACAACCTGAGAGCACTTCTTGATCCCCTTCTGGTGGCTCCAATTGATATTCCTGTTGCGTTCCTCGAATTGTGTGAATGCTCTCCTCTTATTGGAATCTCAAGGATTCTTCACCTAAAAATTACACACGTACTGTATATGTATTGTGCCTAGACCATAAATCTCCATGTACAATAAGGCCTACCTCAAACAAAATGTCGATGTCTTTGCTGCTTAAACATTTGAAAAATGTACATCATTTCTACAAAAATAAAAATTGCATGAAAATGGATCAAAAACACATGTAATTTATGCCCTGGAAAGAGACAAAGACCTCCTTGGCAAATCATCTGATATGTCAACGATAGCACGTGCTCAGTGTTAGTAATTCATTTCTGTATTGAACAGACCGTGTTTCAAATTCTAGAAATTTGAATAACACTTTGTATCGCCACAGCAAGCGTGTGAACGATAAATACGAGAATGCTACAATGTTGTAAGGTTTCAAGTGGCATTTGTGAGCTTTCAAGTGGAATTTTTAACAAAGTGTAAGGAAAATTAATGGATAACACGGTGCGTATGAGTAATTTTAAATTTAAAAGTTACAAACAGGAAAAAAAATAGTCATACGTCGCACAGTGGGATTTTGGCTGCAAAAATAACCTTTTTCGAGTGTAAAATATCAAAAATGTAATGATGCAGTTTTGTAGAGAATTGTTTAATTAAGAGAAATCCATCATACAATTTTTTTAAAAATAATTTTTTTTGTACAAAATAACGCGGTAAAGTCACCTCAACGAAATTCTGCAGTAACTGCCTTAGATTTTCATCCCATTTCAATGGGCTGGAAACATAATTTCTTTTTGTCGTATCTATATTATGTAAGTATATTTGAAAAATATAGTATTTCAGCATTAATTTAAAAAAAAAGTAATTGCATTACCATAATATTTTAAAAAATATTTAGGTTCTTTTTGATGGCACTCAAAAAGTCAGTGTTTTTAGTTTTTCTTGGACAAAAAAAGGTGAACGTTATCGATCTTTGTGTTGTGGTTGGAAAAAAATGAAAGGTGGGACTGTCTTCTTTAAATTTACCCAAAAAAATCCACCAACTTTTCTCAATGTTTTACAAACGTATACATTTTATAAAAAAAAAGCAATAGTATTACATCGCACTTTTGTAATAAAATGTAATAAAAAAAGTCTGCCTACTTTTAGGCGTGCACTTTTTTAATGTATTTGCAGTTATGAATTATAACAACAATTTGTTAATAACTGATTGACAGCAATTCCAAAGAAAAGCATAACAAAATAACAAACAAAAACATATGATTTGGTAAATAAAATTTGGTAGACCAAAAGTGTTATAAAATTGTGAAAGATAAATATTGAAATGAGTTCATTTTCTGTGTCATATAGTGAATTGTGTATGGAACTTATTAATTGTCGTAATAATGTTAATTTATTAACCGATTTTATAAAAGCAAAAAACTCGGTGCTTACGATTAATGAAATCCAAATAGTGACAAAAGACATTCGTAAGCGATTTCTTAGTAATTTTTGTAAACGCTGGGCGGAATCGCACAAAATAAAATCGTATTTCTTGAAGAAAAATGATGCCTGGCTAAAAAGTAAGTTGCGAAACAAAAATAATTTATTGTGAACTTTGTAAACCATAACAAATTTTTTTAAGATATATTTGAAGTATCAGTTGCTGATGATCAACCTTCTTGTTCAAGGAACAAGGGAAGGCCAGTTAAGGAATTCGATGATTGCAAATATCGTAGTAAAAGGTACAAAGCTGCCGATTTAACATCCCAGTACACCCAACAACAATTAACAATGGCAAGTGGAGTAACCGACTCAAAAACTAAATCATTTTCATATATTCCTTCGTCTACTGCGCTGGCGTTATTGCTGGATGCAGAGTTAACAAAACATCAATACGAAACAATAAAAAATGTTTTGAAAGGAGAGGGATATGATATTTTACCACTTTATATAAAGGTATCTGAGGAGAAGAAAAAATGTTATCCCAATGAAATCCGAGTATCAGAAAAGGAAGCGTCTGTAAGCTTGCAAAGTTTGATGGATCACACCACAAAGCGTCTCTTTGAAAGTTTTTCGCGCGAAAAGGTTAATGATATAACAAATTCAAATTACACTCTTACGTCGAAGTGGGGTTGCGATGGCTCTTCGGGTCATGCAGAGTACAATCAGAGTTTGTCACCTGATGTAAGCGGTAGAAGTCTGCTATTAGCATCGATGGTACCTTTAAGTTTAAAAACAAACACTGAAGAAGAACAATGGCGCAATAAAAGTCCATCATCAACAAGGTATTGTCGACCACTTTTCTTCGAATTTACTAAGGAGACTAAAGAGAAAGTGTTAACCGTTGTTGAGAACATTAATTCCGATATTGCTGCTTTCGGGAAAACGAATGTTGAAGTATTCGGCAAACAGTTCAATGTAACGCACAATTTAGTGTTTACGATGCTAGATGGAAAAACGGCTCAGACAGTTACACGTACACCTTCATCAGCCGTATGTTATATTTGTAAAGCAAAGCCCTCTGAAATGAACGATTTGGACAAAATTTCAGTGAAGAGTATTGACAATGAGGCTTGTAAATTGGGCATTTCGTCATTACACGCCCGAATAAAATTTATGGAATGTATACTCCATATAGCTTATAACTTGCCTTTTCAAAAGTGGTCTGCGATCGAAGCAAGAAATAAGATTTTAAAACAAGAGAACAAGGATCGAATTCAGACGGCATTTAAAGAAAGAATGAGTTTGCGAGTGGATGCTATACAACAAGGATCTGGCTCTTCGAACAATGGCAATACCTCAAGGCGTTTCTTCTCCAATCCTGCACTTGTTGCTGATATAACAGGTGTTAATGAAGTACTTATAGATCGCTTTCGACTCATTCTGCAGATAATAACATGTGGACAGAAAGTTGATAGTGTGAAGTTTCAAAAATTTGCATGGGATATAGCTGAGATATTTGTTCAAAAATATAAGTGGTACTTTATGCCTCTTACTGTGCATAAAGTACTTATACATGGAAAGGACATATTTGATGCAGCAGTACTCCCTATTGGTATGCTATCCGAGGAAGCAGAAGAAGCACGCAATAATGATTACAGAAACTATAGATTAATGTTTTCTAGAAAGTGCAATAGAACTGCAACAAATACTGATGATTTCCATCGTCTGCTTGCATCATCTGATCCATATATAAGTAGTATAAGACGTCAACCCAATAAAAATCTGTTAGAACTAGATGTTAAAGAAATGACAGTTGAAGAATAAAGTTTTGCTTTGGTTGTGTTTGTTATTGTTGTTTGTGTTTAGCCGACTGAATCTTGTTTACTTATTTACATTATGTTTTGGTTGTGTTTCATATATCATATCCCTAAAAGTATGCACTGAGAAATGCTGAAAAATTAATAAATTTCGATAATTTTATAGTACAAATTTGACTTTTATTTGGAATGATTTGGTAATTAAAAAAAAAACGGTAAGCCATGGCCCCCTAATTTCTTTGCAGATGTTCAGCTAACATATTAGGCTGTAGTTATTTATATAGATGTAAGTGCTGCTTGGCATCGATCACAAACTACAAAGGCTTAAATCTGTTTTTTCGAAAATCGTGAAAAATTAAAACTGTTATATGGGCGTTGGGCGTGGCTCTTAAAATTTTAATATAATTGAGGACTCAAATGCAAACACTGGTAGTAATATTTATTAACATAGATATGAAAATAAGGAAAATACAACGATTTTTAGTTTTACGTTATATGGGAGGTAGGCGTGGTTGTGGGCGGATTTTAACAAAAAAAAGTTTTTCATCTAGTTTGGCAATATGAGAGATGTGTGCCAAATTTCAAAGCCCTACCCCGATTCCTTCGATTTTTTGCAGCAGCTTGTATGAAGAAATCCCACTGTGCGTCGTAGTGTCGCATGTCGCATGTTTTAAAATGTAGGGTCCCAGCAATGTTATGAAGTTCACATAGTTTTAGAGCGATTACATTGATATTCTTTTTAAACTTAATTAATAAAAATATATGGTTAAAACTAGGAAATATTCAGTCAATTTGCAGCAACCGTATCAATATGTAAAACTTTTATTAGTTACAAAAATTTAACAGTAGAAACTTAGTGTGGATTTCACTCAACCAACTGCCATAGATACTATTTTCATTTTCATTCACTAATAGTTTCTAATAAATAATGTTAACCTTTCAGTTTGAAAAATAAAATCTGAGAAGAATCCACTCCATCCACGAGCAAGAGGAAATAATTAAGTTAAATTCGATTTAGTATGAAAGAGGAAAAGACGAATATAGAGGAAAAAAGCATTATGTTCTTGTGTTCGAATTATGGACCTTTCAGTGTGTGTTGTTACTTAGGGATCTCCGATCGATACTGATTCGCATATGTAAATTTCACAATTGAGTCTTTACATATTGTCACCTAAAGTGCCCAAAGATGTAACCCTCATTTTCAAAATATTACAGGAGAAGCAAAAAACCTTATAAAATCCAAAGTATTTCAGTTTTAAACGCGTTCATTCCACAGCTTACCTTAGGAACTTGGAAGTCTACTATTTGAAACATATATATTTTATCGCGAAGTATTATATTCAATCAAAAAAACAGTTTTTATTTTTTGAGGGTTACGTCTTTGGGCATTTCAGGTGACGATATGCAATAGATGATCTACCGATGGTATCAATTCAGGCATAGTAGTTAGACATCTGATGAAGAACTTATCATGGAGTTAAAAAATAGTCATGTCAGTGATGTGTGCTTAACTGAATTGTCTATTACTCCCAAAAACCCCTACCCAATTAGTAAAATGTTCCTGACCTTGTTAGCTTGTAGTATGAACTTCTCATATATTAACTAAGACTGACAAACAAAATCCGTTATAAATTTCAAATTCGAAAAAGTAATTGACGCTAGTCCTGTCATCAAAAAGCTATATCAGAAAAAATTCAACTCCGTGATATAGATTAAAACTCCCCTTAAAGCACTGCAATAATGCGAGTATTCGATTTTTAGTTGAGCTGGATGCGAGATAGTGTCAGTTTGTTTGGTTTAAAACCAACTGTAACAAATTTGAATAAATGGTATGTGTGACAGGTTGCCTTCTTCAAATCGCTTTTAATCTACCTTTCCCAAACATTGAACGGAATATAAAAATAGTCGCTTGATTAACCGAATGTAGAGGTTAACACAACCGCATTAGAGTTTGTTGGAACTGAACAAGATGTTATCACAATCACATTAGAGGTTGTCACCACGACATAAGGCGTTGCCAAACCCGAATTTACAAATTTGTTACGGCCACCCCATTTATAGGTTGTCAAAAATTTTTTCCATTCATAAAGGCTCATTTACTGTGAATTTTAGAATATTTTGTTGATAACACAGTGATTCAAAAAAGGCTAAAGTAGAAATATTGACACAAGAATCTTCTTGTGAAATTTCCCAAACACCCCCAAAATCTTGAAAACCGGTTAAAAACCCGGTTTTGTGTACCTTTGCACACTCTTAAGCCTGTAAGTTACTTAATTATCATCAACCTATTGTCATTTTCTCTACGGATTTAAAGAGACAAAACTTATACCATTCAAACGATATATACGTTATTTAAGAAAATATGGCAAGTCTGTGTGTATTTGTACAGCAAACAGATATATTTTAAATAGTTTTTCGCCGTTTTTCAACTTCGGCGATGATTTCACACATTATTTTATAAAGAAACCATAATACTCTTGAATTTATTAAAAATTGAGCTTTCCTTATGCGTAAAATGCAACTTTGTTTTCAAAAATCGGGATTAATTGACTGAGTTATTGAAGTTTAAGGGAAACAAATATATTTGCTATACCCGAGACAGCATCCATTCAACGTTTTATTTATTACGAAAGGTAAGTCAAGACAGTCAAAGATATATTCCATATTAATCAGCGTGCAGTAGAAGAAGAACCCAGTAACACATATTGACAATTTGGAAGCAGTTGGAGTTTTCAGAAGTTCTACACTGCTTCCTGCTTCTTATATGCAATAAAGTTATTATTTTTTTATTAAGTTTGTTTATTAGTATTTAAAATACTTTATATTCATACAAAAAAAATTTCATCATAATTCTAGGTTATCTGTTCTACAATTTTTTATAAAATATACACAGTTTCTTTTAAAAATATTCATATTTCTTTCGCTTTTAATATTATCTGGTAACATGTTGTATAGTTTTAATCCTTTATGAAACTGTGATCGTTGCATCTTAGTTGTTGTTATCCTTTGTAATGTAAAATTCTCCGCATTTCTTAGGTGGTACGGCTATACTTCGCCTACATACCTCAATTGCTCGATTAAATATTCTGGAGCGCTCCCGATTTTCATTTTCTGAATGAAGTTTAAAGTATTGAATTCAAGTCTCTGTGTGATGTTGAGCCATTTTAGCGAGTCGAGCATATATTGTATAGATGTGTATCTGTTACATTTAAGAATAGAACGCATTGCTTTGTTTTGCAGTTTTTGAAGCCTTGATATCTGTGTTTTTGTGCAGCAGGTGTATATTATCGTGGATCCGAACTCAAAGTGAGGCTTGATAATTGTGTTATATACCTTTATCGCTGTTATGATCGATATTTTTTTCCGAACGCGTTTAAAAAATCCGATTTTTTTACCAATTTTTTTACATATGTATTCTATATGTTCTTTAAAATTCAAATGTTCATCGATTATAAATCCTAAATATTTTATTTGTTTTACCCTTTCGATTGTAACGTTATTTATTTTATATACCGATTCGCTATTTGTGTTGATTTCCATAATTTTTGTTTTGCTTTCGTTTAGTTTTAGTTTGTTCATCTTTAGCCACTTATTAATGTTTTCCAAGTCTCGCATAAGTGTCTCGTGACAGTGTTGATCCGACTCCCCTTCCGTAAAAATCAAGGTGTCGTCTGCGTACAGTTCTATCTCACTTTTTTCCAGTACATTTGGCATATCATTAATATATATTATAAATAGTAGAGCCCCTAGGATTGAGCCCTGGGGTACTCAAAAATCGTTTTTAATCTTACTTGACATCACATTGTTCACCCGAGTTAGTTGTTTTCTGCCGGTTAGATACGATTCAAACCAATTTAATTCGGTATCTTGAATACCATACATATACAGTTTTTGTAACATAATATTTCGGTCTATTGTTTCAAACGCCCGTTTAAAATCCAAAAATATAGCCACTATTTTATTATTTTTTTCTGCTTTTTTCCATCTATTAATAACGTAGTACACAATTGTTTCACATGAAAATTTTTTTCGAAATCCTGATTGATATCTTGATAGTATGTTATGTGCTTCCAAATATTCTTCTAACTGCTCTTTGACGACTTTTTCAAGTATTTTTTCACAGGTTTTTAAAGTGTTTATCGGGCGATATTCTTCACATTTGTTAGTGTTCATAACTTTTTCAATTGGTGTTACCATTGACTCCTTCCAGTTTTCTGGGAAGATACCTGATTGTAGTGACATGTTTACCATATGGAGTAAATGTTTTCCTAAAACATTCCAATTGTTCAATAGCATTTTAGTGGATATTTTGCTATAATCAGGTTTGTCTTTAAGGCCTTTACAGATAATTCTTAGTTGTTCTAATGATATTGCACGAAATATAAATTTGGAGTTTGTCACAGTTAGTTGTTTCACATATTGCACATGTTCTATAGATTCTCTAATTGTCTTTATACTATCAACAAAGTACTTATTGAACTGGTTTGCTATTTCATAATTTTCCTTATATTCTATTTGGTTAAATATCACATTTTTTATCACAGACTGGGATTTTTTAAGGACTTCGTTTTTTATTTCTCTCCACATTTGTTTTTGGTCTTTGGCGCTGTTTATTCTATTGTTAATGTAATAGTTTTTTGTGTTTTCAACTTGTACGTTATACTTATTTCGGTACCCTCCATTATTGCTTTTTGATATTTATTAATTTTCTCGTTTTTACTTATTTGTAGTTCAGAATTAAACCATTTGGTTCTACCATTTTTATCTTTTACTTCGGTATATTTTGTAAACTTTTTAACAGTGTTTTCGAGACATAAGTCAAAATATTCCACATGACAATTTAGGTCGCAGTCACTATTTAATCGTAATAACAAATTATTTACTTCACTGTTAAAACCATTTTTATTGTATTTAAACATTTGAACTATTTTCTGTACTTCTTGCTTCTGTACGTCCTTGTTTTCAATTATAATGTCAATTATTTCGTGATCTGCGATTTTATTTTTTGTGTTAGTTCTCGCCGATATATTACCGTTATTTGTTATGATGTAGTCTATTATAGTTTATGACCGTGATGTAATCCTCGTATATTCCGTCATTATTTGTTTCAATCCGTTATCATTTAATACTCCTTCTATTCGTTTTTTATAGATATTTTCTTTATTCCAGTCTAAGTTGAAATCGCCCGCTATAATTATATCACAGTTTTCTTCATTTATCTCATCTATTATTTCTTCGAATATTTCGATAAACTCTGTTTCGGAACTACTTGGGGATCTGTAGATCGCCACTATTATTATATTTATAATTCCAAGATTCGCTTTATATGCACTTATCCAGTATTTATAGTCACATTTTCTTTCAATTATTTTTTTTACAACCCACATGTTCTTCATGTAGACACTAATACCTCCAGTTCTCATCGAATTTGAAGCTGTTACATAATGCTCGTAATTTTTTAAATGCGTTTCTTTATCTTCTGCCTCTTCCGTTAGATGTGTTTCTGTAAGTATTATAAAATCAGGTTTATCATAGTCCGAAATAATTTCTATTTGGTTGTAGTTATTTATCAGTCCTTGGATGTTTGTGTATATTCCGTGTATCTTCTTTGTTTGTTAGGCTGTTATTCCTATCGTTCTCTTTTTATGTTTAATTTATTAAGATATACCGGGCATTGTTTGTCAAATGTTATATGGTTTTCATCAAGACCCATGTTTAATTTTTTATTCGTTCTCACACAGTTAATAAATTTCATAATAACTTCCTTGTCGCAGTCTCTATTTTTGTGGTATCCATGGCATTTAGAACATGTTTCCTCGTTCTTGCATTCCGACGATTTATGATTAAATCCATGGCATTTAAAACACTGCATTACTTCTGTGCCATCAAACACTCTGCATTTTTCCCAACCGATGTCAATTTTCTTTGCTGATAATATTTTTGTATATATTTCCGAATCAATTTTCAATTTCGCATTATAAATAGTTTTATTATATTTCTTGTATTCATATTGTCTGATTATCTCCATTTCACTATCAATCAATATTTCATTCTGTTTCTTTAATTTTTCAATTATTTCATTTCCGCTAAATTTAAAAGTCATGTCCGTTATGACAATGTGAGTATCACCTTGTTTTGGAACTTTTATTTCGTAATTATCGCCCATTTCATTTTGTATGGCGTTCCTAATCTTTTCTCGTTCTTCATCATTTTCACTTTGTATCACTACCATTCCATTATTTCTTTTTTCCACGTTTAATATTTTGAAGTTTATTGGATCCACTTTATTATTTAAATCTTCTTTAGTTTTATCTACTTTTTGCTTCTCCTTTGGTTTGATAATCAACGGCATTTTTTTTTTACCTCTGGCAACACTGGTCCATTCTTTAATGCATCTGCGAATGATAGTCTATTTGTTTGTTTGACATTAGATTCTTGTATTGTTTTTTTAATTTCGTTACACACTTTGTTGTTGTTTTCTTCTATTACTTTGACAATCTCTTTGTTTTTTTCTTCATATTTGTTTACAACACTGCACAGCTTTTTGACTTCCATTACGTTATGTTCGCATGTTTTTGTGCCGAATCAATTTCTTTAAGCCTCTCTTCGTATCTCTTTTCTATTGCTTCTAACAGCTGCTTTATTTCACATTCATTTTGTTTTAATGACATTTCAAATTCGTCTTTGTAATCAGCCAAGTTTTGTTTATTTTTGTATACACCATCTTGAATTTCCTTTAAAACCAAATCCACATTATGAATGTATTGTACACAATCATCATACATGAAACGAATGAAATTGTTTGCCTCAAGCATCTTAGCCGAATATTGGTCAATTCCTGAACATTTTGTCGCACAATGATATATTTTATCGCATACACCAGCACATTTAATTCCTGTTTCTCCGCGTATCGTTCCTTTGCACTTGTTACACTCCGCCATTGCAGAGCAACACTTTTCCTTATTTTTTGCTCAAATAAATATGTTTCCGCAAAAACTTTTATATTGCGCGCTATAAGGCCTATATGGTCCATAAAATGCAATAGTCCTGTCTATTTTTAAGATCTGTTATTAATTTATTTTATTAAAAAATTGTAGAGCTTCTAAAATCACTTTCTTTCCGTTTGACATTTGACAGCGAAAAAAAGTACGGCAGAAAATATATATATAATAAGAATGGTTCTCTAAGGCGCTTCTGGGAACTAGTAAAATATTATAAACAAAATAACTAAAACTGTACCAAGACAGTTCATACGAAACAAATATAAGACACGATCACGATACTGTAGATACAGAATTCAGTTAATATCAATTTAAAGGTTCCGCCATCTATCGTTTTTTTTCAACTAGTGCTTATTTCGTGAATGGTAACACTTAGCTCATATCTGATTTGACAGATAATTAGTTTTATCCTTCCGCTGAACGAATATGGTTGTGTATACGCTTGAACAACGCTGGGAAATATTGCGACATTACTTTGAAAATTATGGTAATGTTGCAGAATGATGCCGATTACAGAAGATTCCGATTTTGCCAAAAAAAAACATCTTTTCAGATGAAGCTCATTTTGATGTTGGCGGGTATGTAAACAAGCTAAATTGTCGCATTTGGGACACAGAAAACCCGCACGCATACATTGAAAAGCCGATGCACCCAAAACGAGTCACTGTTTGGTGCGGATTTTGGTCCAGGGGCATAATTAGGCCATTTTTCTTCGAAAATGAGCAAGGAGCGGCCGTTATAGTCAATGGCGATCGTTATCGGGCCATGTTGAACGAATTTTTGTTCACAAAAATTGAAGAGGAGGATATTGGCAACATTTGGTTTCAACAGGACGGCGCTACGTGCCACACTGCAGAAGCTACACTCGCTGTTTTGCGCCCTGTTTTTGAAGATCGCATTATCAGCCGCAGAGCTGAAGTCGTTTGGCCACCTCGGCCACCACCGTTGCACTATTATCTGTGGGGTGCCCTCAAAGATATGTGTTACGTCGATAAGCCAGAGACAATTGACGCTTTAAAGGACAATATTCGTGAAGCCATTGGTGAAATACAGCTGCACACAATCGATAATGTACTTAAAAAATGAACCGATCGTGTAGGCTACTGCATGGCCAGCTGAGGCAGCCATTTGAATGAAATTATTTTCCATTATTAACCGGAAGGATTGTACTTTCAAATAAAAAAAGAAATTTGAGAATTTGAGTTTTGTTTTATAGCATTTTCAAAAAAAAAAGTTATTTGGCGGACCCGTTAGTTAACAAAATTAAAAATGTCCCCCTTCCTTCAAACTGATTTATGAGCCGTAAAATAAGCACTTTATTTTAACATGATTCAACATCATTTATTCTGCAACCTATAAAGAGCTTCTGGAAAGTAAAGAATACATTGTATCTAGTTGGCACTATTGAGCGCTTCCAAGTGGGAACTTTGTTCGAAAAATATGCGTTCCGATAAGTGCATTGGCAATTGCTTCCGAAGAGATTCCTGCTTCCATTACTGCTTCTTGGTATGCACAATTTTTTGTTAGGATCTCATCAGTTCTGAGAAGGAATTGATTCCATGTTTGATTGTTGCAACCGCATTGATGACAAATTCGTTTGTTCCAACCAAGATTATAGAAAATGTCGCCGATAGAACGATTCGTATTTCAAATTTCGTTATCACAACTGATTCAATTATGACTCGGGATGATTTTAACTGAATTTCAGTTCTGGGTACTAAAATCAATCGCGTCAACCTCAATTCAGTTGTGAGTCAAATCAATGCAGGAACTCAAATCAGCCGAACAATTCTGTCAATATGCAGGAATTATTAAAAGAAATTCTTAAAGGACAATAACGCAAGATACTTTCTATGTTTCTTATGTGAGACAATAAGTGTATTTTTTTATTTCCTGCTAAACCAATTTTTCTACGACTTTGTATTGGGATCCGCATAAAATCGTTTAATATCGTTTAGCTTCCCATACAACGTGGTCGAAAAATTAGTTTAGGAATAAAATATCAGACCAAATGCGTGTTAACATCTAAATTGAAGATTAATCTTTATATTGTACGTAGAAGTGATATATAATATACTAACACTCATACGCCACAGCATGTGGATTTTGTTAACCTTTGTGTCAAAAAATTAAGGTGGGATCACACGATTTGTACATTTGTACAAAAAATTACATATTTAGATTTGTACACATTTGTGCATTTGGGTATCGATGTGCAAATGATTTGTTTTTGCGATCAGACGATTTGGCTATTAAACATCAAAATGATTTGTCACACATTTGTGCACAGCAGTAAAGTGACAAATATTTGCCAGTTCATTCACACGATGTAACCATTTGGTCATAAACACTAAAACAGCTGATCAGCTGTCAACCATAATTTTGCATCTTTATTGTA
The DNA here is from genome assembly GCA_963931995.1 of Phaonia tiefii. Lineage (NCBI taxonomy): Eukaryota > Metazoa > Arthropoda > Insecta > Diptera > Muscidae > Phaonia > Phaonia tiefii. Next base: position 93,431,066 of record OZ008367.1, read on the forward strand.
AAATGTAAAGTGAAATAAACGAAAATGATGGTAACGCAAAGGCAAAAGAAACTCGCTGCAGTTACATATATATATTTCCTATTATTTAAACGCGAAAAAAGTGTCAAAAATAAAGTTACTTGTAGACATTAAGTAAAATGGTAAAATCAACTGAATCAATGTTTTGCTTTTACTTGTCAAAACACCTGCTGAGTCGTGAGAGGAGACAGTGTTGCCAACATGTTGATTTTTTCGTACTTGTTATGGTTTCAATTTCTTTGCCATTTTGATTGAAATTCTGCTACTCACCGATTTACACCAAAGTTTCACTATCGATAGTACTTTTTAAACGTTTAAAAATGAATTTTTTTGGCGGTCGGTGCAACATTTCGATATGTAGGCCTTTTGAACTTGAGTATATAATCGTCTATATCTCCAGTATTTATGGTCCGATCGGGGTCAAGTGAGTATCATTAGAAAGCTCATACAAAATTCTATAAATTGCATTACGTAAATTTTTTCCTTTTTATTAACCCTTATGCGGAAAATTAACAAAGAGAATTATTTAACCTAATTTTTATTATTATTTAGAAACTTATTTTCCTCAAAAAATGGACGTCGCAAAGTTAGTTTTTTTCTTGATTTAATGAGCAGACAACACTTCAAGCTTTTTTTTAAGGTATAGTACTCCTTATTAACCTTTCAAAGACCGTAGATATTCACGTTCAAAAAGCCTAAAATGCCCAGAGAGAAAGTTTGAAAGCAAAATTCGGGTCGGAAGGGGTTTTTCGGTTTGCTTACAAAGTAAATTAATAACAAGGGAGTCTCAAGTCGGGGATCCCCTATTTGCAATGTCCAATGTTATTATGTTACTGATCACTGTGACATGCTAAATTTTTTTCAGTTTTATAACTTTGATATCTCTTGACCCAGATCTCTGGTGTTTAAAGGGTTACTGCAGAGTATTATACCTTAAAAAAAACTTGAAGTGTCGCCCATTTTTTGAGAAAAATAGGTTTCTATCAAAAAAGTGAGGTTAAAAAATTATTTTTGTTAATTTTCCGCCAATGGGTTAATAAAAATTAAAAAATGTATATAATGTAATTTATAGAATTTTGTATGATCTTTCAAATGATACTTACTTGCCCAAGATCGGACAAAACATACCTGAGATATAGCCGATTATATACTCAAGCTTTGAAGGCTTATATATCAAAAAGTTGGACCGACCGACCGCCAAAAAAATTGTCGGTCATTTTTAATCGTTTAAAAAATTCTATGAAATCGATGAGGAGCAACTAAAGTGTAGTTATGCAAAATTATTAATCAAAATGGCAAAGAAATTGAAGCCATAACAAGTACGAAAACATATTGGCAACACTTACACTTGTCAACAATATTTGTCTATTTGGCACTTGCACTTGTCTTCAGAAATTTGGCCATTTTCGTAAATTTGATTTGGCTTCTGTGGCAGCATTGCGTTCACACGATTTGGGATTTATGGTTGTTTTTGATTTGTCACAACAAGCCAAATATTTGGCATTTCTGATAAATTTTGTCTATGAATATGACGAATTTTTAGCCAAATGTACAAATCGTGTGATCCCAGCTTTATACATTAACATACACCCGGCATACCCTGGTGTGTCATACACTTTGTATGTTTGCTTTCCTTAATTATATTGTTGATGGTTTCCCCAATAGGTTAATATACAGGCCTGTTCTGATATCGCTTCACGTCGATATGGCTTTAAATCACCGGAATGGTGTTCTCCACGCAACGATTTTGCAAATCACTCGTGCTTGTTTTATACAAAAAATTTATTGTAAATGTTTTAATAAATTATTAGAAGACATAATTTCAAATGTTTTTTTTTCTTTTTTAGTATAAAAATAACGTATTTTAATAGAAAAACCCATAATTTTTTTTAACCGAATTAAAAATGATTTTTAGAAATTGTGAAATTTATGTGTTTTTCTATTAAAATAAGTTATTTTTATACTAAAAAAGAAAAAAACATTAAAAATTATGTTTTCTAATAATTTATTAAAACATTTGCAATAAATATTTGTATACAAAAAGCAAATGGTCTGTGTTCACCGTCATTTTCGTCACAAATGTGGTTCGTCGTTACTGTTTTGCTTTTCGTGATTTTGTTCCCCTTTGCCTGTCCCGTGCTTTACTTTTCGAAAATGAAAATATAGTTGCCAGAGCCACAAAATGTTGGAGTAGCATAATTAAATGACTAACTTCTGTGTGAATTATGAGACTAATTTCGACGTGGCAGCTTTGGTTTTTGTTATCTTTCTCTATTTTCCAATATCTTTCACAAATTCTCAAATTTTTATTAAATATGGTCACAAACATATGATGGGATGCAAAGGAAATGAGAAACAAAACAAACAACAAAATCAGCCGTTTGTGGTTTAAAATCGTCGTGATATCAGAACAGGCCTGATAGTGAGGCTTTACAGCTATTGGGTTTCCATCATCGGAAATTTTAGAACATCACTTGACTAGCTGTAATTTTCATATAGAAACTGTAACAATATGAATTTTTACATTGTTATCAGATTTTGTTCGCATACGGTTGCATATTTGTGAAAAAGCGCTCGCGCAATACTAAAATATTTTCTGCTACAGTTTCATAGTTGATCAGCGGTAGCTACTCCCCACTTTCTACTTTTACTAGTTTGTATACTGAAACCACGCAACCAGTGAAGATGAGCAATATAGTAATATCCGTTTATTGGCAGATGAACAGGATGATGTCGAATATAATAATGTAAATGTAGAAGATTCAGATGGAAAGGAATTACAGTTACCCGAATATGATCCTGGTGCCACAACTGATTCGGACGAAGATTTGGAAGTAAATCCAATAGAATCTTCTGCAAATAATTGTACTTCCAGAGATGGTAGAGTTTGGTCAGATCCACAACCACAACGTCCACAGAACCGCAACGTCGCCGATTTGTGTCGCATAACATTTTGAGATGACCTAACACTGAAACAGCACGTACAATATAAGGTCTTAGTATTATACATACATTCAAACTGCTGCTGTCGATAGAAATGTGTGATGTAATACCGGAAATCAAAAGAAAGTCAACATAGTGGTATGAAAAATATATATTCCTTGAAAATTGTCGAAGTATGGAATCAAGGTTTGGTGGGTATATGACTCTTATCCATTCAAAGGACAAATTTATACTGGTATGGCCCCTTTCGCAGAGAGAGAAAGTTACCAATGTGAACGGGTGGTCAAAGATTTGTGTTGCAATCTTTTCCGTGGATGTTGGCGAAATATTGTATGTGACAACTTTTTTACTTACTTACTTACTTATCCGGTCTCGGACAACCCCGGTGGGTCAGGGACCTTACAAAACGAAGATAACATATTTCGTCAAACAGTTCGATCTTTAGCTTTATTGCTCCAGTTGGCAATACCAAGTGTACGTAGGGATTCGTCAACCTGATCCCTCCAGCGGAGTCTTGGTCTTCCTACTTTTCGTCTTCCTTCGAGTTCGGTTTCGAAAACCCTTCGCGCTGGTTCATCTTCATCCATTCTACTGACATGGCCTAGCCAAGGCAATCGCGTTATCTGGATCCGCTTAACTATGTCAATGTCAGGATAAAGCTCATACAGCTCATGATTCATTCGTCGCCGATACTCGCCGTTGTGCACTACAGGGCCATAAATTTTTCGGAGTATTTTTCTCTCGAAGACTCCTACAGATGTTTCGTCTGCTTGCGATAGGACCCAGGATTCTGCGCCATAAAGCAAGACAGGTTGAATGAGAGTCTGGTACAGCTGGACTTTTGTTACTCGAGAGAGGGCTTTATCTCTAAAGTGCTTGCTCAGCCCAAAATAACATCTATTCGCAAGCACAATTCTCCGCTTGATCTCAAGGCTAACGTTGTTATATATATAATTATATATATAAATTTTCTCATAATGATCCCCATTAAGATGTTAAAGAGATCGCACGATAGGGTGTCGCCTTGCATGAGGCCTCGCTTAGTTTCGAAAGGTTCGGTAAGATCCTTACCAACTTTCACTGCGGATTTGGTGTTCGTCAAGGTCATCCTGCAAAAGCGTATGAGTTTTGCAGGAATACCAAGCTCAGACATTGCTTCATAGAGTTTCTCCCGTATCGGACTATCGAAGGCCGATTTAACTTTTTTACAAGCTATAATTTAGCTTCTACTTTGATGTTACATTACATTTTTCAATATTGGGCACTGTAAACAAAATACGTACTTTTATACCAGCCGCATTTTCTAATCCAAGAGGAAGAAGAGCTATTGCATTTTGGATTTAGGTTGTGCTTCTTTCAACTTCCCATTATAACATCGAAACTGAAGCTCCAAAAGAAAGCCAATAATGCTGCTGGAGTACAACAGAAGGAAAGAAGGTTTTGACAATATCGACAAATGCCTTGGTGAAGTTTCAGCGAAGAGAAGAAGGAGAAGATAGCCTTTGGCTTTTTTTTATAACACCATAGATGTGGCTGTATTAACGGCTTTCGTGATCTCCATGGAAAATAATTAACACTTGACGAAATCAAGTAGCCGTAGACAGTTGTTCAAACAACAGTTGAGTGGAAATTTAGCCGTGGCAGAAATACAATTTTCATACATTTTCTATACACACCTGGGTGTGTTGGCTGAAGATAAAAGGGTTAAATCGCAAAAGCTACTTGTAAGTTTGGTAAAAACAATTTTTATTATATTTTATATTTCTAATTTGATAGGCAACAGTATTTTAGGAGGCTGTTCAAAATTTCAAGTCGATACGGTACATAGAACTCAAAATATATCTTTTTGAAAACAGAGAACACACCCGGGTGTGTGGGTGTAGACAGAAAAGTTAATCAAGGTTTAGATTCCCCCATCACCAATTAAGATTGATATAAAATGACTTTAACATTCGTAAAGCAATAAAGTTTTCAAAGAATTTTGAATTTTTTGGGCATCTTTTAATAAGTAACGGCGCCATTTTGCTTTTGTTTTTTTTTGTTCTCTGTTACATCATCAATATGTGTGCCACAATTTCTTGTTAACCTCAAGCATATTGCATCATTGCATATGTAGAGCAAATTTGCATATTTTAACAATAAATAGTACATGTGTATATTTTATAAATATTTCATTAACTAGCTAAATTCTAAATTCCATGATCTTTTAACCTGGCCAGACTTATATTTTACAGTACAAAAAAATAAAATATAAATATATTTATATATATTTATAAATATTTCATTAACTAGCTAAATTCTAAATTCCATGATCTTTTAACCTGGCCAGACTTATATTTTACAGTACAAAAAAATAAAATACGTAAATATTTGCACACTAAATTCCATCAAGGGTTAGGGGTGAGATTTTTACAATACATTCTTCTGAAATCCTTTATAGCCTGTTCCAAGAGGGAGGACAAATACATATTTTATTACTGTTTAATGTGAGTATAAAAATTAAAAAGTTACTTGAGATTACGCTAAATTAAGCAACAACAATCAGCAACACAATGTGAATGAAGCGACAACGACAGCACTAAGCAGATTTTTGCCAGGGATGATGTAATAGGCCTTAGCTGGTTAATTTTGCCCCCAATGCGGCACAGAACATTAAACAAGTTATCTTAAATGATTCTGAAATATAATTAGATGAATCTATTACATCAGTAGAGTAAGGAAAAAGAGGAAACCCCCTTACTATTGACGCTCCTCGGAAACGTTATAAAGCCCACAATTTAAAGTTATGTACATGGAACAACAGGATCCTATAACAGGACGGGAGCCACTTTTCAACTTGCGGATGGCCTCGAAAAGTATAAAGCTGACATCACAGCTATCCACGAAATGCGATGGACAGGATATGGTTGCGCCAGAAAGAAAAACTGCGATATTTACTACAGCTCCCATGAGCGACAGCACGAATTTGCAAGAGACTGCGACACCTAGTTTCAAGGTTCAAGCCAGTGAGTGAACGAACTTATTGTCAAATTGTGTGCACGCACTGACAGAGGATAAAAACGATGAGGTCAAAGGATAATTTTATGATAATTTTATGATGATTTTAGTGACAAGTTGGGAAAAAAATATTTTTGACCCACCACAGTGTACATGTTACAACTCCCTATAATGGAATAGGACTGATAGATTTTGCCGCTGCAAAGAACTTGGTAGCTAGTAGCACACGTTTTCAACATAAGGATATACCAAAGGCTACCTGGTTATCTCCAGATCAGAGAACGAAGAATCAGTTTGATCAATTGGTAATAGATGGTACGCACTCTTCTAATGGATGTACGAGTGATTCTAGGGTCCAGTTACGATTCAGATCATTACGTGGTGGCTACAAAAGTTCGAATAACGGGAAAAGCTAGATATCGACAAACTGCAAATACCGGATATATGTGTCAAAGGCCTATCAACAAAAGCTCACTCTCCTGCTAGAGCAGAATACTCCTCCCGCCGAAGACCCAGAAGCGCAGTGGTAGCATATCTCCCATTCTTTGGAAACCGCTCCAAGTACTGAACTTGGCTTTCAAACACCGCAGAATGATAACACTGTGTGTCATGGCAAAATAACCATATACGGACACCACTACGTGATAAAAAAGCAAAAAAAAAAGACCCCTGTCCGCCAGTTTTGCCCTAAGTCCTCCAGATTTTTTCACATTTGCGGCTATCTAAGGGCTACCTAAACGGTGTTAAGAATCATTCCTAGGAAATTCATATGTTGTAGAAAGTTGTTTATTGAGATCTTAGGATCATTCTTGTAGTTGATTGTTTCCTTGAATTTTGAACGGTTTGCTACCTATGGACCTGAATGTGGCAAAAAAGGTAAAAAATCGAATTTTTTTAAGTTTTTTCAGATTTTGACCTTGCGATGAAGTTTTTATGATTTTATATATTCACAATTTTATGACAAGAGCTATATGACAAGAGCTACAACTTTGCCTCAGAGAGTAAATCAAAATTCTGAACGGTTTGCAAGATATGAGCTTGAGAAAATGATCACTTTTTTGCAAATATGACACCGAGGCCCCACGTCTTTGGGGGCCCATAAAAAAAACCTGGAGGACTATGGGCAAAACTGGGAGACATGGGTCTTTTTTTTTTGCTCTTTTATCACGTATATGGTTATATTTTTTCGTGTTGCACTGTGTAAGCCATGGTACGACGAAGAGTGTCCCATTGCAAATGATGAAAAAGACACGTTTGGAAACGAAACAGTCAGTCGGTACAAGAGGCTGAGTAGGGAGGAAACCCAACTATTTAGTAGGAAAAAATTGAAGTGGGAGCAGACGGAGAGAGTGAAAAGGTCGAAATGTGCAGGATGAACAATGAATCCCGAAAATTTTTTCAATGGGTACGAAGATCGAACAACAGGCCCTATAATGGGCTGCCCTCCTGCAAGGACGAGATTGGGAATCTGGTGACAAATAAGTAGTATGTGCTCCACTCAGATTCTTTCACTGAAAATCAGGAGGTAATGATTGTGTAAAACAGTGCAGATTGAAAATGGTGAAGGATAGAACCAGATGGAGAAATACATATGTTAAAATTCGATTAGGTTGTTTCTTTGATTGTTTAATTAATATGTGTAGGGCATCTGACCCCATGAGGTTGTTAAATATTCAATAAAAGAAAGAAACGAAAAGAAAGAGTGAGGAAGAATCAAAAGTCCAGTGCATATTTTGAAAATACTTTTTTTTTTAAAAAATAACTAACGTGAAAATTAGATAAGTCAATCAAGATTCATATCGTTAAAGAGGCATGAGATTACTACACGCAAAGCTCGTTCCTCCCAAATGAAATCTCAGATAACTGCAGTTCGTTTGGGGACTGTAGTTGGGAGAAACGAACTTCTGTTAATCCATACATAAAATTTCGCTTGGGAGAGCCGAAAAATGTTTGCAGCAAACGAGTTATGGGAAATATAAGCTGTAAAAAGTTTGCGGGAAACAAGAAACGGTTCCGGCACAGCAACCGAGTACTAGTTGCTCCAAAGTAAAAAAAAAACCTTTCCCGGAACTGAAAAACGTTTTCAGTAAACGAGTTATGAAAAATTAGGGCTGCAAATCTTTTCGAAAAACGGTTCCACCAACTGCTCCTTCGGTTACAGCAACCGAGTTGTAGTTTCTCCAAACTTACAAAATGTTTGCGAGAACTTAAAATTGTTTGCAGTAAACGAGTTGTGAAAAAATCGAGCTGAAAAAACCTTTGCGACAAACATTACTTGTACATTAAAAAAAAATGATTTCCCATTACATCCCATGAAGGAATCGGGAAGAGCTTCTCACAACCAGTGAGCTGCGCGCTTTCTAGTTTTATACTCACTGATTGGGACCTATAGTTTTACACCGGTTCCGAACGGTTTGTGAGAAGTATTTTCATGGCTAAATACTCGATAGTGTCGCCGTCACTATGCGAGGTGACCGCCGTCGAAACAAAATTTTAAGGTGGTCAGAGTAGGGATCGAACCCAGGATCTCAAGTACAAGAGGCGCGTACATTACAACTTTTATTTATGGCTTCCATAAGCTCTTCTTTGTTTAAATTTTTATAATTTTGGTTTTACCCATAAAGTTTGTTTTAAAAAAAGTTGGAATTTTTGTCAATTTTTTCACTGTCAACTTACACGTCTGTCTCGCCTTACATTGAAATAACACAAAAGCGCAGCAAATTACAACGAGTCAATTTGACAAGGTAGAAGCATTAGGGTGTGTGATCACTTTTATGTGTGTGCGTGGTGTGTATGCCAAATTAGTGAGAGAAATTTGCGTTCTTCGTAATCTGTGCTCTCGTTAGAAAAATGGCTACTATCAGTTATCACAAACGCTTTTATCCGGCAAATTTAATTTTGAACACGTTTGATGCAAACGAGAACTCGTTTGCAACTACATGATATATATTTGCGATATACGAGTTTGTTTGGGAGAACTACATGAACGGTTGCGATTAATAAATTAATACAAATCAATAAAAGTGTTGTTGCGGCAACCGAGCAATAAACGTTTTTGTTTTCTTTGCATGTCATGTAATGACATTACAACTTACACAATTGAAATATTTTCCAATTCAATTTCATTTGAGAAAGACTTGTGCAGAATAGGTGAAAAAGAAAAATCTATGCACGATAAATGACGAATGAAGAGAGTAAATTTTTCATTGCGTATCTCGGTGAAAAAACAGCGCCTTTTCTGTCCATTGAATGCACCCAAGATAACTAACATGCTAATCGAGTTAAAAGATGTTTGGCATCCAAGTTGAACTTCGAAATATGGAAACACATTTTTTTTCATCAAGAAAATGCAATCAAATCTTTAATTCAAATCCTCGTTTCAAATCATTAGAAAAAACCTATGAGTATTGTTCTGTCGATTCTTCCAGATTCCGCTTTTACTGTTTTTATGTTTTTAAAATACAACAATAGCAACAAATGAGGACTTGGAAAGCACAATTTTCTACCAGATTATTACAAAATCTGGCAGCCAATACGCTCATAGAACTAATTGCTTGAAAAGAGGTTATTACAACCGCCAGCTCGGTTTTTGCCACCGAATTTAAGTTGCGACAACCGAATTGAATTTGTCACGACTGAATTTAGTCACCACGACTAAAATTCGGGCGAAGCAACCTCTAGCATTTTGTGACAACCTCAATATATAATAAAGGTTGTCACAACCTTTAACTTCGATTACGTGCAATTCGAATATTTTTCTGTGGGTTTTCCGCCAAAATATTTCAATCTTACAAGCTGAGTTCAGAGTCTTAACACCGAATCCATTACTTCCAGAATCCTTTACAGAATTGTATAAGCTCATGTGTTTAAAATAACTACAAAAACCCCGAATAACTACGATTTCGTAACTTGTCTGTCTGTGTTTATCTCCCATATTTATTGTACTTCGTTTAGTCGCCTGGAATTGCAATTTGGTTGTCCTTACATTTTATAAACAACATCTTATTCCTTAATACGAACGTGTACAATTTTAAAGTACCACAAGCTCCTACTTTGTCAGACCTGATTTATTTATCTGCTTACGCAAACAAAAGAAATACAATTTACATATTAACATGAAAAAGGATGCTTTCATCTTCGTTTTTTACATATTCATATATTATTTTATAATGAAAAGTAAACAGAATAATTTATATTTCTTTATATACGTGGCAGGGAGGTCGAGTAAACTTGAAATTCCGACACGGATGGTAGAAGAAAAATCTGTTTAATATTAAATAAACTACAAGTAAAAACTAAATGTTTGAAAAGACTCACAAGCGATTTCTACATTTATATAACATGATTTAAAAGAGACAACAGTTTTAAAAAAAAAATTGTTTCGTGTTTGTTTTATATTTAAAAATCGTTAAATAATTCTGGATGGAGTGGATTTATTAACGCCGTAAAATTCTATTTCATGTTTACAACCTAATGTACAATGCAGCCTGTCAAAAAGAATTTTTGAAGTTTTTAATCTACTCAAAGGAGTTAAAAGGTGCGACTACTAAAAAATAAAATGGAGAAAAATATTTTAAAAAATTCGACGGGCGGTTAGGCGGACTCTCATACAATTTGGAAAAAACATGGATTTAGGTTTTAAATAAGGACCTAGAATTTGGGTAACACAGTGCAACACGAAAAAATATAACCATTAACAGACACCACTATGTAATAAAAGACCAAAAAATAAGACCCAGTTTTGCCCAAAGTCATGCACTTATTTTTATGGGCTCTCAAAGATTTGGGTCATCGTGATCATTTTGTCAGGCTCATATCTCGCAAACCATTCGGAATTTCGATTTACTCTATGAGGAAAAGCTTTAGCTCTTGTCATATAGAACAAAAATTGTGAATATATAAAATCAAAAAAACTTCATCGCAAGGTCAAGATCTGAAAAAACTTAAAAAAATTCGAATTTTTACCTTTTTTGCCCTATTCAGGTCCATAGGTAGCAAACCGTTCCAAATTCAAACAAACAATCAACTACAACTTACTTCCCTCAGAGAGTAAATCAAAATTCACTGCCTGAAAAAATGATCACTTTTTTGCAAGAATGACACCGAGGCCCCAAATCTTTGGCGGCCCATAAAAACAGTCCATGACTTTGGGCAAAACTGGGAGACACTGGTCTTTTATCACGTAGTGGTGTCCGTATATGGTTATATTTCCATGACTTTAAAAATTATACACAGTGAAATTAAAAAAATTTCGGGAAATTTTTCACTTTTGCGGCTACATAAACGGTCTTAAGAATAATTCACTGGAAGTTCATATGTTCTTGAAAGTTGTTTATTGAGATCTTAGGATCATTCTTGTAGTTGATTGTTTCCTTGAATTTTGAACGGTTTGCTACCTATGGACCTGAACAGGAGAAAAATGTAAAAAATCGAATTTTTTAAAGTTTTTTAAATTTTGACCTTGAAGATGAAGCTATTTGATATTATGTGCTCACAATTTTTGTTTTTCTATGACAAGAGCTACAACCTTGCCTCAAAAAGTAAATCAAAATTCCGAACGGTTTGCAAGATGTGAGCCTGACAAAATTATCACTTTTTTGCAAAAATGCCCCAAATCTTTGAGGGCCCATAAACAAAAGTGCATGACTTTGAGCAAAACTGGGAGACACGGGTCTTTTTTTTGTCTTTTATCACGTAGTGGTGTCCGTATAGGGTTATATTTCGATGACTTAAAAAATTACACACAGTGAATTTAAATGGAAATTTCTTGAAAAAAAATGCCTTTTTATATTTTTATCTGCACTTAGTGAATTTTCTCTATAAATGAGGTGCATTGTACACGACTCTGAATGTAGAGACGAGAATAGTAGTTGTAGCTGTTTTATTTAAACTTGTTGACATCGTACATGAAAAGAACAGAATTGGTAAAATCAAATAATTCCAATTCTATGAATAAAATTTCTTGAATTCAAATATTAATTCCTTTAAATTGAAGAAAAAAATTCTTGAAATTAAAATATTTTATTTTCTAGATTTTCAAATTCAAATTATTTGATTTTACAACAAAATATTTTTGGCTAATCAGCTAAATGTTTCACAGTTAGTTCAAATACAAAACTTCGTTAATGAATGAGTAAAATCAATTTAAACTATAGAATTTTTAACCACTTCATATTTGTTGAAATTTTATCTCTAAATATATGATTTTTCAAAACATTATGATGAGTCCTTTATGATGTCACAGCCTACGAGAGATTTTTGTTTTTGATGATACTTAGGGATCTTCGATCGATACTAATTCGCATATGTAAATTGCATACTTCAATTGGTACACGCAAAGAAAAAAACGTTTATTGCTCGGTTGCCGCAACAACACTTTGATTGATTTGAATTAATTTATTAATCGCAACTGTTCATGTAGTTCTCCCAAATAAACTCATATATCGCAAATAGATATCATGTTGTTAGAAACGAGTTCTCGTTTGCATCAAACCCGTATAAAATTACATTTGCGATAACTGAAATTAGCCATTTTTCTAATGAGAGCACAGATTTCGAAGAACGTAAATTTCTCTCATTCTGTCGACTGCATACACAGTCTTATCCACTCGTTTGGCATACACTCTCACGCATACACATAAAGTGATCACGCACTCTAATGCTTGTACCTTGTCAATTTATCTTGGATGGATAATTGACGCGTTGTAGTTTGCTGCGCTTTTGGATGTTATTCGAACGCATAGCGAGACAGACGTGTAACTAGACAGTGAAAAAATAGACAAAAATGCCAACTTTTCTTAAAACAAACTATATGGATACAACCAAAATTATAAAAGTTGGAAACTCAAACAAAAAAGAGCTTATGGAAACAATAAATAAAAGTTTTAATTACAACACGGTTGCTGTAACCGAAAGAACAGTTGGTGGAACCGTTTTTTGTTACTCACTAACGTTTTTTCAGCTCTAATTTTTCATAACTCGTTTATTGCAAACGGTTTTCAGTTCCCGCAAACGTTTTTTTAGTTAAGAGCAACTAGAACTCGGTTCCTGTAACCGAAATAACAGTTGGCGGTACTATTTCTCGTTTCTCACAAACGTTTTCTCAGCTTATGTTTTTCATAACTCGTTTGCTGCAAACGTTTTTCGGTTCTCCCAAACGAAATGACATGTATGGATTAACCAAAGTTCATTTCTCCCAAATACAGTCCCCACACGAACATCAGTTATCTGAGATTTCGTTTGGAAGGAACGAGTTTTTTCGTTGCGTGTATATAAACGATTGATGATCAACCGATTCTATCAATTAATGCACAGTAGTTAGGCGTCTGATGATGTACTTGTCACGGAATCATGCCAGTCAGTGTGCTTAACCCTGCTGTTAGATTAGAAAAAACTTACGAATCTTAGATTGAGGGACCATTTGGTCCATACTGCAATTTTCATCCAAAATAATAATTTTATCTTATTCTTTGTAACTATTTTGGTTCAAAAATTTCTAAAGCAAGTATTTGACATATCAAAAACATCCGCTAACATATCAAAACCATCTTCTAAATATTTGACATGAATTTACATTCGCTTGGTAATGAAAAAACTTACGAATCTTAGATTGAGGGACCATTTGGTCCATACTGCAATTTTCATCCAAAATAATAATTTTATCTTATTCTTTGTAACTATTTTGGTTCAAAAATTTCTAAAGCAAGTATTTGACATATCAAAAACATCCGCTAACATATCAAAAACATCTTCTAAATATTTGACATGAATTTACATTCGCTTGGTAATGAAAAAATTTACGAATCTTAGGTTGAGGGACCATTTGGTCCATACTGGAATTTTCATCCAAAATAATAATTTTATCTTATCCTTTGTAACTATTTTGGTTCAATAATTTCTAAAGCAAGTATTTGACATATCAAAAACATCTTCTAAATATTTGACATGAATTTACATTCGCTTGGTAATGAAAAAATGTACTATTGACCAAATGGTCCTCTAACCTAAGATTCGTCATTTTGTATTTTTCTCAGTCCTGAATAAAGTTAGAAAATTTAATTTTCGCACATAACATTGTTTTATTAAAAGACCCCATTAGCAGAAAAATTTAGTCAGTATATATCACCGTTCCAAAGTTACAAGGGAAAACAGAAAAAATTTGGACCAAATGGTCCTAATCTAACAGCAGGGTTAAATCAATTGTCTATTATTCCAACAAATCCCAACCATTTTTCAATTAGAGAAATGTTTCTGCCCTTGTTATCTTGTAGTATGAATTTCTCATATATTAATTGAAAACTAACGAAATCGGTCACAAATCTTGAATTTAAAAACGGCAATATTTGCTCAAAAATACTCCAGGAATCAAATTAAGTTTAAATTAAATTGTATGTATCCACCAAAAACACTTGAGAATTAATTCAACAGTTCGTTAATAAAATAAATAAATAAATGGTTTCCCATTACATCCCATGAAGGGACCGGGGAGAACTTCTCACAATCACTGAGCTGTGCGCTTTCTAGTTTTCACTCACTGATTGGGACCTACAGTTTTACACCGATTCCGAACGGTATTTTGAGAAGCTTTTTCATGGCTATATACTCGATAGTGTCGCCGTCACTAAGCGAGGTGACCGTCGTCGAAAGAAATTTTAAGGTGGTTGGAGCAGGGATCGAACCCAGGATCTCCTGTACAAGAGGCGCGCACATACCCATTGCACCACCGACGGTTCGTTAATCAATACATAAAATTAATTAAACCAAGGAATGGTTTTGTTGAATCAAAGACTGACCAATAGAATTCTTTGAAAATATAAATTAAAGATTTGTAATATTTACAAATATTGTCTTAAAACTAATGAATTAATTTTCAGTTTTAACAATAACTGTAGGATGAAAAACAACAAATCTTGTTCATACACAGAGAAGAGAATCGTTGTCACAACTATATTTACAGCCAACTAACATCTGGCGGTTCCTTGGACTATCACATTATTTAGATTTGATTACAAGAATAGGAATATTTAGTTGAAGGCCCAACAGCAAGAAATAAATGTGATATGTCGAGTTTTAGTTGCAGTAATCAAATTATAGTCTAGTAGCAATTGAGCTTCAACAGCAATTGAGGTCAACTAAAGTAATTACTTGAATTTGATGGCTGTGACAACCATTTGGTGATGCTTTAACCCATTATGAATTTTGTAGAAAAAAAAGAAAACAAAATTATTATTTTGTATAATATGAAGTTCTGAAAAAATTTCCATATCTCGAAAACGGAGCGTCCAATCGAAAAAATAAGACATTTTTAGGGGTTTTTCACAAAGTGTTCCAATTCTCATGAAATAAGTTTTTTTTCAAAAAATCGCCAAAATAAGAAAATCGCTAAAATAAAAAAATTACTATATCTCGGAAACGGTGCGTGTCCAATCTAAGGCAACTTTACTAAGGCATCACTTTTTTTTAAAAAAAAACCGCTAAATCTAAATTTTTTGAACAAAAAATCGCTAAACCGTCAATATGTATGTATATATTTCGCAAGCGAAGTATTCAATCGAAATGTAACTAATTTTTTCTGCTTTCTATGGGTTTTTTATAAAGTAGTCTAATTCGTATGGACTTTTTTTCTTCTAATTTTTGCGATTGGACGCACCGTTTCCGAGTTATAGCCATTTTTTATTTCAGCGATTTTCATATTTTGATGATTTCTTTAACAAAATGTTTTCCATATGATTGGACCACTTTATGAAAAATACATAGAAACTCGTAAAAAAAAGTTATGTTTTCGATTTCCGACTTATTGGCATAGGGGCGTTTTAGCGATTTTTGATTCCAGAAATTTTAGTTTTAGCAATTTTTTCAAAATAAAAGTGATGCCGTATTGAAGACATCCATAGATGAAAGCCTCTTGTGGAGGTAAACAATTTTTTATTTTTGCGATTGGACGCACTGTTTTCGAGATATAGCATTTTTTTTATTTTAGCGATTTTCTTATTTTGCCGATTTTTTGAAAACAAAATTATTTTATGTGAATTGGAACACTTTTTGAAAAATCCTTAGAAACCCGAAAAAAACTGGTTATTTTTGCGATTGGGCGCTTCGTTTTCGAGACGGGAATGGGTTACCCTGGGTATCATATGTATTTTTAAGATAATTTATGTCATCCACAATAATAGTTCCTCCAGCCAAGTGTCCACAATTGTTTGCATGTGTTTGTGAAGGCGTCAATAGTGGCGTCAGATTCAAGGATTGTGTTTAAAAGTCTCACTTCACCTCAATTTATGATAGTATGAATTCTTCGCAGGCTGATATCTATACACTTTATTGTTTTTTCACAACTTTGTTTATCACTTTCTGTTTAAAATAATAGTTTTTCCGTAAAGTCCTCGTGTAACATTCAAATATATGTAGTTTCTCTTTAACAGCAAAGCCTCTTGTGAAAAATCAAATACATAACTTTGTAACAAGTATTTTTGCAACAGAAACTAAATTATGGTTACAGTGACTAATATTTAAACACGAATTCTAATATTGTACTTTTTATTAGTTGTATCTTCCATTTGTGATGAATGAGGGTTTTGAAGTACTCCAATTGGTTAATACAACTTAATTTCTATAGTAACAACTTGTATTTAGTAAGACCTATTTTTAATCTATCAATATCATCGGCAAATAATTCTGATGTATGACAATTATGAACTCTAATCAAAATATGGACTTTAGCATGGAATTTCAAATGACTGAGTTGATTTCCAACTAATCTTTCCCTGTGTAACTACATCAGATAATCTATTTCTATGACTGAAAAATATACAAAAAAATCAATGAAATCGGACGCGACATTGTCCGATACATAGAATTTTGTTTTTCTGTGTACGTAATAGAAAACACACTCGCCGAAAAGTTGCTCTACTTGCTCTAAAGTTAAAGTTAAAAGTAAAACTGCAATATAAGAGTTAGCACGTGATAATATACGTGTTGTCATAGGTTGGCACACAGTTGAATAGGCTAGAACTTCAGTGTGTTTTACCCATTCGGCAACTTCAAAAATTGTGATCTCTTTTAAACTATTTTTAAAATTTCGCTCTATTTTTACAACGATTTTACAACGATAACAAAAGCAGATTATGAGATTTCTTTTTAACTATCATGCCACTGTGACCCCTTAACTTTTCATAAGCATGTACAACTATATACTTAAATGTTCATAGTTGTGTTTGCCCATGTGTATACAATTCGCTTCATTATTTTTTTTTTTTTTAGACAGAATTACAATTTCGAGATACATAAGTTAATTTAAAAACATTAAATTAAATGAATTTCATGTGGTTTCATTATGTCGTTGTTGGTGCCGGCATTTGTACAATTATAGTAGGTATCAGACAGGGGCAGCAAAGTAAATCCATAATACATATTTATCCATACTACAGATGTAAATATATTATCCACCGCTGATCTGTGCCTTCTCTTTGGGGGATTTTGGTTAAGGTCAGCATTCGTTTGCATGGCTCAATGAAAAATTAATGAACAGAAGTTAATGAGAATTCTGCATCTGACATTTGAAGTCAATTTTTTATTCGTTAATTTCGTAATGGAAATTACATGACGGTTTTGCAAACAATTATAAAATAATTTAATTACTTTGTTTGTATTATTTAAATGAAAAGTAATTAACAACAGAACATTAAATAATAAAATTAAAAATACTAGTAAAGAATGCAGAGATAAAATTCATACATGGAACAATTTAATTATATGACAATTATAATTTGTAGTTTAATTGGAATTACTTGTACAAATGCAAATTCAAAAAGTTTAAATACCATTGGCAATTACATATTTTGAAAGCATTTCCTTTGGTTTCAATTTCGATTTCAAATATTCTATACAGGGTGATTCAGGAAGTTCCGGACAAATTTCTCCAGCGTATTCCTTGGCTCATTTCATGAAGAAAAGTCCACTAGGACCATGTCCGAAAACGCAAGTGTGCGAAATGGCAGCCGGTTCAACATTTTCGGATTGGTGGTCGAAGGGTAGTAGGGTAAAGTTGCTAACTTCTGAGCCAGTGGTCTTCTTCTTTCTTAAAAGAAGCACGTCCGTGATTTTTTGAATGAAACACAGTTTTTGTTTCCCAAAAAAAAATATTTTTCAACACAATCTCCTTTTAGCTCAATACACTTAGTTCAACGTTTCTCCAAGTTTTGTATCCCTTCCATAAAATAGGATTTTTCGGGGTCCATAATATGGGCATTTGTGTCATCAATAACTTCATCGTTGGAGCTAAATCTCTTTCCACCGAAATAGTCACTGGGGGCTAAATCCAGAAAAAATGGCGGATGAGGTACCAATTCGTAGCCCAATTCATGGAATTTTGCCATTGAGACTACAGACGTGTGTACCCGTGCACTATCTTGATATATGGGGTCGTTTTTTTAATCCTCGTTAAATCGCTCCAATAAGTTGGCAATAAAATACGTTCGCTGTTTATTTTTCCCCCTTTTGCAGGTAATCGATGTGGATTATCCTGCGCACATCCAAAAAAACTGTTGCCATCACTTTATTGGCCGACACACTTACCTTGGCCTTCTTCGAAGCCGGTTCACCCGGAGAAACCCGTTGCTTAGACTGCTGTTTGTTGTCCGGAGTGTTGTAATTGATCCATGTTTCATCCACAGCACTATGGTCCCAATGGCAGGTTTTTGAGGCAAAAAGTCAATTTTTAAAGTGAATCATTGGAAAAAAATAATAACGGAATTTTATATTTAACACTTTGAAACACTCAAATATTAAAAATTAAAGTCAGGTGGCAACCCTTGACGACATGCCGAGCTGTCAAAGTTGTCATGTTTTCTTTGTTACATTTTCTGAAATTCAATCATAAACAAACAACAAAGGAATTTGGCTCGTCAAACAAACTCTTTGAAGATTATACAAATTTTGTAAGATGGAAAACACTTGTAAAGGTATGGAAATTAAAATGTTATTAAAAGTTAAAAAAAAAAAAAATATGTGGTGAATAATATTTTGTATCAACATGTGGTGTATTTGTTGTGCAGTTTTTGTTATCGTCCATATGTTCTTTGAAGTAGAAGTATGTTTATCCGAGTGTATCCGTGAAAAAATGTATGTGTGGGGAAAGGTAATAATATTATGTACTATAATTTGTTAGAAAAACGATCTGCCCCAATCTGCCGTTTTTAATAAAAATGTATTTCCAGATAATGTAAAACTTAAAAATTTGGATATTTTTAACTTTTGGTTGGAACATGATAGAAAACCCATTAATGTTATCAACTGGATTTCTGCGAAATTTAATAGAAGTGTAAATGAAAACTGTATGACGACAGTGAAAAATCAAATTAATAATTTCTGCGCACATGCTAAACAAAAGTGGGTTAAAAACCGGAGGGCCACGAAGTGTTTTGTGGAAAAAGAACGAGAGTGGTTATCTCATGAGACTGTATTCAAACTATTAGAAAGTGATGTTGCAAAGAGAAAAGGCCGTCCTTATGTGGGTTATGGCGAGGGAAGTGAGCGACAAAAAAGAAAAATGGCTTCAGAAGTGTCGTCCGAACAGGGAAATGATACCAAGCTATTGATTCATGCTGCTTCTATTTCAGCTAATTTATCAAAAGAAAATGATTTGAATTTTATTTTAATGAAAGCTGCCTCGTCTCCATTTGAACCAACTAGAATGAGAACAAAAATAACTTCTAACGAGAAAATGCCGTTACCGCTCTCCCCTGAAGAAGCATTAAGCTTTTTGCTCGAGAATAGTTTAACAAGACAACAATATAATAACATAAGAGTGATGTGTAAGTCAAGAAACTGTGATATTATCCCCAGTTACCAAAAAATTCTAGACAGCAAGTTGGGATGCAGACCCGATGGACTAACGGTAACGGATTCATCAGCATATATTCCTCTCCAAAGTTTAGTTAATCATACTGCAAAAAGAATTTTGTTACACCAAGAAGAAGTTCTGATGCGAATGGAAGAGGTCAATGAAGTGAATTTTGTTCTAAGTTACGGTTTTGACGGTTCCACAGGACAAAGTGCATTTAAACAAATATTTACCAGCAATGCCCCGGAAAGTTTAGATAACTCGCTCTTTGTAAAGTCAGTTATACCATTAAAAATAGTCACATCAAGTAATGCAATCGTTTGGAATAACCGTACTCCTCAATCTGTCCGTTTTTGCCGACCACTTAAAATTGAATTTATAAAGGAAACTAAGGAGCATATATTGAAAGAAAATGCAAATCTTGATGTGCAAATATCAAATATTAAGCCTTTGGAATATTATATGGTAAACGGTAGAAAGATCATTGTAAAGTACGAGCTTATTATGAGTTTAATTGATGGAAAAGTGTTGAACGTACTAACGGGAACAAAGAGTACTCAGTCGTGCCCAATATGCGGTGGAAATCCGAAACAGTTTTTGACGATAAAAGATTTAAGCTCATCGCTGTTTCAGCCAAAATCGAATGCATTAAAATATGGTATAAGCCCATTGCACGCCTGGATTCGATGCTTTGAATTTGTCCTTAATCTTTCATATAGACTTAATATTAAAAAATGGCAAATTCGGAGTGCTGACGACAAACTTCTTATGCTAAGGAGAAAGAGTGAAATTCAAGAACAATTTTGGCAAAAAATAGGCCTTCATGTCCATAAGCCAAAAACTAATGGGAGTGGCTCCACGAACGACGGCAATACGGCTCGAAAAGCATTTTCTAATCCTGAACTATTTTCTTCTATAACCAACATTAATATCGAATTTTTAAAACATTTACATATAATTCTTATCACAATTAACTCTGAATTTGAAATAAGTGACGACCACTTAAAAAAATTTTGCAGTGAGACTGCAGATATATATTTTAAAAATTATGAATGGTACCCAATGTCAGCGACATTACATAAAATTTTAGCACATTCTTATCAAATATTGCAAGCGTCAATCGTACCTCTCGGATGTGCTGGTGAACATGCTTCTGAGGCGAGAAATAAATGTTATAAAAAGGACCGCATGGAGCATGCACGAAAGGATTCTAGGGAGCATAATATAATGGATGTTTTTAACAGGGCCCTGGATTCTTCTAGCCCATTATTATCAAGTATATTTCTTAAAAATCGTCTTTTAAAAAAGAGAACTTTGCAGTATCCAAGAGAAGTTATTTCTCTTCAAAAGATTCCTGAAATCCCTGAGTATCAACTGCCAAGTACGTCAAGTGCAGCTATAAATAAAGACATTTCAGATTCTGAAGAGGACGAAGAGGAATCATTTCATTTTAATTTCGAATTAGAAGTTGATGAAACATAAAAGTGTCAAGTAAGAATTTATTACAAAAGACAATATTTTGTATGTATTAATTAAATTTTCTCTTTTTAGATTGATTCATGATGCTGGCTGCAAATGTAGATGTGTGGCAGCTCCTAAATAATTTTCAAGATGTTTAATGATTCATACAGCAAGAAATTTATTAGTTTTTTAAGTCATTTTCTGAAATGTATTAATGAATTATTTTGTGATTTTAAGTTAGTTCCTAAATATATGTTATATCGAACAAAATGATGCAATTATCGCTAAATTTCAAAGTGAGCTGTCACTAGAGGTGGGTGTGGCAGTAGGCGGATTGACTTGAAATGTTTACAAAAGTTTTTGGTGAGAATTATAGTGAGTTAATTGAAAATTAGACAGTTATTATTTCCCCGTGATCGTCAACCGCAGTGGCACTCTAATCCACCTACTGGAAATGGGCATGGCACTGCCCGATTGACTTGAATTTTTTACTGAAAACTTAAAAACACATTATAATCATCTGTACGAAATTTGAAAGGTCTAGCTGTTTCCTGTGATTTGTTGCCTCAAAAACCTGTCATTGGGACCATAGTGCACAGTTACAAAACGCCGCAAAAACTCCTTCCAATTGTGATTCAAATACTCCAAACAATCCTTTGAAGTTGTCACACGATTACGTTTATTGTCAGTTGAGAGCAAACACGGCATCCATCTTGCAGACAGTTTTCTTAAACCCAACTGGTCGTTGAAAATCGGCCAACACCATATCGTGGATTTATTTTTCGACATTTTCGGATGTATTGACCTTAATTGGCCGTCCAGAATGATCAGGGTCATTTATACTTGAGCGACCACAACGAACGTCAGTAAACCACTTTTTTACCACAGTGTCCCCATAATATTTTTCAACTTTTACTTGGTTTGATTGACGGTTGTTTTTCGCAAGTAATAAAAAAATCATTTTTTTCCATTTTTAAAAAATTCACGCGGTTGTATGATTTAAACAGCTGTTAAACGCAAAGTAAATGACGGAACTTGACGGAACAGTAGTCTATTAACAAGTGGTTCTTGATGGGAGCAGTGTTGCATTTCATATACCTACGAGGGAAGTTCGAAAGTTCACGGACTTATTGATCCACCCTCGTATCTTCAGAAAGGCTACTTACATATCTCAAGAATAGAAAAGAAACCGTATTATTTTAATTTTAAGAAAAGGTACTTTTACGAAAAGGAATTCTTGTAAGAAAATATATTTTTTTGAAGAAAAGTATTTTTTAAGAATTGGTAATTTTTTTTTAAACTGTCCTTTTTTTCAAGAATAGATCGTTTTTAAGTGTAGGTACTTATCTCAAGAAAAGTGGTTTTGTTTCACAAAAAAGGTAATCTGTAAAGAAAATGTAGTTTTTTAAGAAAAGGAAATTTGTTGTAAGAAAATGTACTTTTTTAAGAAAAGGTACTTATTAAAAAAATACTTTTTTTAAGAAAATGTACTTCTTGTAAGAAAATTTAATTTTTTACGCAAGCATTTCTTATGCCACTGCCCGGCCTTCACACAAGCTAGATCCAGATATCTTTCGGACACTACGATACCGGACATGACCAAACCTGTGGGTATGGACTGGAACAAGTTAAGGAATTTCGTGAATTGCACCGAATTCCTATAAGGGATATAGTAAACTAGTAGGGTAAACTTAGAGCGTACAACAGGGCGAATCAACGGCTTAAATGTATGTCTACCGACATGGGAAAGTTTAGAGTGCTCCTATTGAACACTCATCATCGCACCCTTCTTTTCAAACAAACTAAGCAAAAGTACTTCTTTAAGATAAGGTATTTTGTTACATACGTTTAGAATATGAATAGGTATTTTTTTGAGAAAATTTACTTTTTTATGAAAAGGCAAGGTTTTCTTTTTAAACTTCTTTCACTTTAACTTACCTAACTTTACTTTTTATTGGGTTCAAAACTAAATAACTAAATAACTTCCCATTCAACAAGAAATTTCTCAACATATATGAGACATTTAGTTAGTCTAGACACAAACCAAAGTAAAATTAAACAATAGTTAAACAAACCAAAAGTTGATTAATTTTAACGTAGAATACGTTATACGGCAAGGTAGGGGTGTTGATCTGCAGAACAAAATTTTGAAAAAATGTTTGTCATTTTCATTATAAGTTTTTCATACTTTATGCATGCATTGAAGAAAATTCAAGTATGGTCGTAACATATTTAATATGTCTTCTTTTGATTTTTTTCATTTAGCCCCATCCGGCACTGTGCGATAAGGAACTTCGTTCCAAAAAAGAAACAATTACATGAGGTGTCAGGGGACACCCGGTTGGAACGAAGTTCCTTTTGCTACATATTATGTACTAGTTAGTTCCAGCACGCCTGTTGGAAACTACTGTAATTTAAATGGATCTTTAAGAAAATATACTTTTTGTAAAATGATAAAACTTTTTTCAAGACATTTTTTTATTGAAAGTATTTTGTTAAAAAAAAATATATTTTTAGGTCCCTTTTGTAAAAATATGTATTATATTTTCCAGAAAAGTTTCTTTAATGAGAGGTACTTCTTTTCTTAAAATCTAATGTATTTTTAAGAAACACTACAATTTTTAATAAGAAGTGCTTTCTGTAAGAAAAAGCCTAAGAGTGTGATTTTTTTTACAAAGAAGTCCTTTTTTTAAGACCAGGTACTTTTTTACTCTTTTTAAGAAAAGGTTTTTTTTTAAGAAAATTTACTTATTTTCAGAAAGGCTACTTACCTCAAGAAATGAAAAGAAAAGGTGTAATTTTTTTAAGAAAAGCTAATTTTCATAAAAGGAAAATGTATTTATTATTATTATTATTTTGAAAACAAGCTTTTTTAAGAAACAACATGTACAATTTTAAGAGTAGGTACTTATCTCAAGAAAAGTTATTTTGTTTTACAAGAAAGGTGCTCTTTAAAGAAAATTTAGTTTTTTAAGAAAATACAATTTGTTGTAAGATAATGTACTTTTTTAAGAAAGGTACTTATTTAAAAAAATAAATTTTTTAAGAAAATGTACTTTTTGTAAGAAAATTAATTTTTTTAAGCAAAGGTACTTCTTTAAGATAAGATATTTTTTTAAGAAAAGGTAGATTGTTTAAGAATATCAATACATTTTTTTTTTGAGAAAATGTACTTTTTTAGGAAAATACACTTACTTAAAAAAATGATATTTTTTTAACTTCTTTCACTTTAGGTTTTCTAAATTTGCCTTTTATTCGGTTCAAAACTACAATATGTAATAAACAGGCTCCCCCAGAAAATTTCCCATTAATCAAAAAATATTCCCCGATATGTTAGTCTAGACACAAACCAAACCAAAAGTACGAGTGTAAAAGTGTAAGAGGAAGTGTGATGTCAAATATAATTCCATGCTCTGGGCTGTATCACATGGATTTGCCAGTCTTGCACTTTGGCTTTTCGAAATTTACTTTTTATTGGGTTCAACACTACAATATGTAATACACCGTCTCCACCAAGAAAACTTCCCTTTAAACCAAACCATACCAAAAGTACCCACTATAGTTGATAGTAATAGGTAGTAATAAATTAGTTAAAAAAAGTTGTTTAAAATATTTCCATTTAGCCCCCATCGCGCAACGTGCGATAAGGAACTTAGTTCCAAAAAAGAAAAAAATATGTACACGAAAAATGTATTAAATTTGTACACCCCATGGTGACTTTTGGCCCACTTTGTACGGTAGAATTGAACATTAATTAATAGTGACAGAAATTTTAATGTGTATAGGGAATTTTCAAATCGCTTTAAATATACTTTGCACTTTTGCCATTTGAATTTAATAACCTTTAAAACATATATTCTTGTATATTGGCTACTCAGTAAAACAGCAACCGCAAGTAAATGATACCTAAGATAAACACTAATAATTCGTAGTGCCTGTGGTAGTAAATATTTTGTTGATACCGAAATAGAATAGCGTAAATATATATGACCTCGAACAAGTGATTTTACTTAAAACTTTCACAAATTTTGTAAGACATATGGTTCTGAATAATAAGTAAAATGTAAGTTAATTCACAATAAAAACAATAACAAGCTTCTGACATAGACATACACCCTCATTATGTTTGTCGTACTCACGCCGAATATTTGCATTTTTGCAAATCTGGCATTGCCTTTGTCGAAATACGACACTGCCGAAAATCGATTACAATTTTGGTATTGTGTATGTCGTTTTTGCCTGCGAAATTCGAGGAAATCCGTCGTAGTTAATTTTACTGGTGACAGCGTTCAAAAATACAAGAAAAAAAAATTTCCAAATTTCAGCATTAAACTATGGAAAATTTGAAAGTGTAAGTTATTTGAAAGCTACTAATAAACTCTTTTGAAAAAAATAACGTTTTATACTTCAGGATAAAGAAAACAGTCCCGAAGCATTTTGAAGAGACGGTAAATTTTATGATGCAAAATGAGTCCATGGCTAAAGGATATCACAAAAATGTGGAAAGATCTTCTATAAAAGAAAAATGGAGTACACTTACTCTAAAGCTTAATAGCCTTGGCCCTTCTTGTCGAGAATCCGAAGGATGGATGAAAGTTTGGGCAGACTTAAAAATTACAGCAGACAGCTGTCCGAGGCCTTCGGCAACGGACTGTCCCTGCAGGCTGTGTCAGAGACACGGCCATTAAGTTTAACGTAGAATACGCCATCCGATAAGACAGAAAACATATATAACAATAAATTCATTTGCTTATATTATTTATCATTTATTGTTATATATGTTTTCTGTCTTATCGGATGGCGTATTCTACGTTAAACTTAGTGCACGAAGGCCTCGGACAACTGTCTGCTGTAATTTTTATATTTACCAACGGCATTTGATTCAAGTCCGTTTAAAAAAAAAATATTATGTTCAATTTTTTTAAACTTAATTTAATTTATGTATTTTAATTAATATTTTTATTGAAATAAGTTCTGCGAATGTTGAGAGGGCCGCCCTAATATTAAAAAAGGTTTACCTTATCGAGTCTTTGCATTAGCATTCGAGCGTTGTGTGAAAGCTTTACGCTTTACAATTCAAAATTAATGTTACAACAGCTTTATTGAAGCTTTCGCAAAAAAGCTTTATTGCGTTAGCTTACTGTTTGTTTCACTTTTTACTAGATACATGTTGCCAAGCAACATTAGCTTGCTGTTCGTTTCACTTTTTACTAGATACATGTTCCTAAGCAATGTTGAGCAACCAAAAACACTCAACCAAACACCACACATATGTTTGAGTGTATGTGTTTAAACAATTTTCATTTGAGAAATTAAAATACTAGAAATATATCAACCAATATGAAATGTATATCAAACGAAAGATAACATCTTCATTTACCTACAAAAAAAATTTTAAAAAAATTCATCTAGCCGTTTCCTCAAGTTCAATGAAATAAAGATTACAACAATAAAAACCTGACATGACTCCTCATACCGTAAGGTAAGACGTATTCTACGTCAAAACTAGGGTAAAAAAGTTAGTTTTAATAAAGTTGAAAGCCGTAGAACAGGTGGTGGCGTCTTTAGAGGAAAAGTGTTGATTCACGTAGAAGAGTCAGTGGCGAGCCTGCTCAAGCTCAACTCCTTAATAAGCCCGGATGGAACCACATTTGGTTTACAAACTGCGCCAGTGAACCGTTATGAGGAAACAGCAGAAGACGATATAAATTCTGATGTTTCTGAAGACATTATGGCATCAACTTCAGGCTATGCGAAAAGATGAAGAATCTCCAAAACTAATAAAAAGGATTCTCTTCTTGAAAAGCAGGTTGAGGTACAAGCGAGTTTATATAAGGATGTTAAAACAAGATTGTCGGAGCTTGAAAGATACAGCCGGAAGACATACAAGCCTGAAGAAGAAAAGCTAAAAATTAAAAAGGAAAAATTAGAATTATTCAAAGAAGAAATGAGACGTAATGAAGTGGCCAGAGTGGAAATGATAAAATTAAGAAAGCTGGAAATTGAAATTAAAAAGAGAAAAATTGAAATTGAAAAAACAAGAAATTTATTTGTTAACTATAATATGAAAATGAACGCGTTTAAGTTTAATTTTTTTTATTTAAAATCTAGTTTAAGTATTTATTCAATGGTATAGAACACCTTAAACAAGTTAAAGTATTAGTTGAATTTTATTATTTCATAACTACGTTAAGTTTTTTCAATGGTATAGAATACCTTTTATATAAAATGGGTAAATATAAACCTATTATAAATTCAATGCGTTCATGATGTTATTTCTTATATTGGAAGCTGTTATATCAGCATCACTTTCATCGTTGTCGTTGGTTTCATCGGGTTCGTCTAATGGGTAGTCGTAGTGATTATTGTCAAGCTTGTATAATATACATATATTATGCAAAGCTGCACATACTACTGATATTTTTCCTTCCATTTCTGGAGAGTAGTGAAGTTGACGTGCGCCAAGCAAACAACGAAATCTGCTTTTTAAAACTAACTCCAATTGCTCTTTCTATCACATTTCTCGTTTTTGAATGGACAGAGTTGAAACGGCTCTCCACACTTGCTTCTCCTGCTGCCCTAAATGGTGTTATCAGGTATGGCTCAAGCGGGTAACCTGCATCTCCTAAAAGTGCAATTATTAGATTTTTACTTGTTCAGCATTACATGTCTCTTAGTTCACCTAAAAACCAAGTATTTCTTTCTCCGTTAAGAAATTTTTGACCGAGATACGATTTGAGGTCACTCACGTTCCATATTAAAGAATCTTGCGAAGACCCCGGATGACTTGGTGAGAGATAACGTATGCGCAACTCATGATCGCAAACCTGTTGAACATAACTTAAAAACTCAGCAATTTAATTTTAATTTTTACTTACAGCCATTATATTAAGACTATAAAAATCTTTACGGTTATAGTATTTTCAGCGTTTCTGTAGAGGTGGAGCCAAAATTTATATGTGCGTTCCATCGACACATCCAATGACACCAGGAAATCCTGTCTTTTGATAGAAGTATTCCTTTATTTCAGATTTCTCGGCATTAGTCACCTTAAATGAAACCCATTTGGGACAAAGGACGTTAAACATAGCATCTATACATTCGTGGAATACGCTACTCATTGTGGGTTGAGCCAGGCCTATATTAAAATCATTTCCAGCACCTCTTTGATAGCTTCCTTCAGCCAAAATACGTAACGTAGCTGCCAAACGCAATGTTTTTGTTGCTAGTGTTGATCTAGCTGCGTCTTCAAGTATAGATGAAATTGTTTTTAGCACATATTGAAATGCGGATTTCTTTAATCTAAAGTTGCCTATAAAGCTAAAGAGAATGTAATATTTATATTTATGTATGTTTAATGAAAGACACACAATATACTTACATGGGACTCGGAAGGGCAAATATATTAGACCGGTTTCTTAACTGCCTTGGGAAACTTATTAAATCGTTGCCTTTATCAGAAGACGCAAAATGTGAAACACTTGGCATTTTTGCTTATTTATATTGAATTATAGAAGAAACACGACAATACTTTAAAATTGTTCAAACTTAGTTATCTTTGTCGAATGGTATGTTTTTGGCAACAGGGCGGTTCAAAAACATGTAAATATATGCAACTTCAATCTATTACAAAAAGCCTCTTGTCAAAAGTGATACATAATACCAAAAAGAACTTAAATTGGGGTTCGACTACGACAGCTCACGAAATTTGACTACGACACACATACTGAGGGTGATAGATATTCAGCCTTAATACGATTGTCGTTCTCGTATTTCGACTACGACAGTTTTGTAAAAGATTAAAGACAAAGTTGGTGTGTTATCTTTAATCTTTTACAAAACTGTCGTAGTCGAAATACGACAATCTACACCCGTAATAAGGCTGATTAATCTACAGCTTTCTTTTGTTCGGCGACTTACAGTGGAATTTTAAGTAGATTATTTTTCCAATACACACCAACCCCCTGTAATGCAGTTTTTTTGGGAACTTTAGCGCCAACTCGGAATAAGTATAAAATTAACCCTTAAATGGATTTTCAGATTTGATCTACTTTTGGCACTCAAGTTGACTTTTGAGCTTTGGTACTGTTAAACAACGTAGAGTAGAATTTTATGAAGAATATTTTTGTGGTACATTTTAACACTTTACAACCCTGTTTAAGGTGTGTCTTTTACACTTTCGCACAAAAAGAACAAAAGAGACCCATATATTGAGGCCGAAGAGGGTTAACGTATTGCACAAAAATGTTTCTCATAAATTTTTACATAAAATTACTGAACACATCCTATACCTAAAATGTAACGATAACATGGTTTCCTATGCCGATTCATCATAAGGATGTGCAAAAGGGGAACAATTTCAACCCCCAATAAAAACGTAAACTATCAAAACGCCGATACACATATATTAACTAGGTTACCCCCTCTACCAGAATCCGTTGTCAGAACCTTGTCATTTTCGAAAAAGTTGATGGTAATGGCAAAGTATTTGTTGTGGATGTTTTCGCACAAGTAGAAGTGTTGAGACAATTCTCGATGAGTTTATTGATGATATGCCTTGGTTGGCATTTAAATAGCCATATTCCCAATCGTCCACCATAAAAATCAATTTCAAATATTTCTTTTTCTATTAAAATTTACTTTTTAACAGTTATTGATCTTGAACCGAACAATTGTTATAGAACAAAAGTTTAATTTTGTTCCACAGTATAATCAGTATCGGTCTCAATTTGTCTCAAAAGAGCCCCCACACTCACCCTTACGCCCCACATGTTTCCGTATTGTTATCGAGATTGTCGTTGACACAAAACGGACGAACATTTATTCCTGTGGCCAAACACTTATGTCTACCAAATATTTCTTTTACCTCAAAAAGATTATCTTGTCCAAAAGATTATTTTGTCCTCAAAATATTATCTTGTTCAAATTATCTTGTCTTGTTCCGAATTGTATCACAAATGCTGTATTTTTGCAGCCATCAGTTCAATTAACCTACCCCACTAATATCCACGAATATAGAATTGTTATGTCCACATCCGAATGCGTTGAAATTTTGTTCATAATTAAAGCGGCAAATGTCACTACAGATGTGAGTTTTAATTAAATTGCTTGCAGAATTAAATAAATATAATATTATGGCAATTATATGTAAAACCATCAAACCGCAATGTTAAAAATAAATAAAACAAAATTATATTTATAATTAAAACACTTTCTCTACACTCTAGTAGAGATCTCAACACAAATAAATGTGTGAAACATTTTTCAATTCGTCGTGGCCCACGGACGTGAGGAGGAAGAGTTGGTATATTTTTGGTTAGCTAGAAAGGCGGACATAACAATATTTTGGCAGCATTTAGTAATCTAGTGACATGTGTTCGCTTCACAGTGGCATGAGTAGAGTAAAATAATATTATTGCCAATGTCACAAATGGTTGCATGAATAGGCGTTTGAAATAATTGAAATGCATGAATGATTGAATAAACCTAGGTGCCACAAAGAAACAGCTAATAGAACAATTTCTATGAATTTAAATAAATTGTAGGCGAAGTTTAGGGTGGCATAAAAGCAGTAGGAATACATAAATAGCGAAAGATTTGTGAGATGTGATAGGACTGACCCACATTTACACCATTACTGTTTAGAGCTATCCAACATTTTTAGATTTAAAATTTCTTAAAACCTTATTGCTGAAGAAACAGTATAAGTTTTTAAATATTTTGTAAAAGAATCGAAAAAAAAAATTCTTAAATTAATAACTTGACAGACCTTAAGCAATTTCGACAAAAATATTAGGAATTAAAAAAACATTAAAAATTTTCTCAAACATTAGAAAAAGTTCGAAAATCCGAATACTTTGAATGATTTAACGGGGAGGGGTTTTATCACCAAACTAACCAAGAATAATTTTTTATTTACTCTTGTTGCATTTCTCATAACGTGCGGCCTTGTATACTTTATATCGTGTTAGACATAAATCATATCCCTAGTGTACAACGAATTTTAAATGAGGCAAATAGGAATTGAAAGTCGTCTATAAATTCATCGATCATGTCACGATGTTAGAGGTTATCCCACCTTTGCTATTGTCGTTCTTACAGGTATGTGAAAGACTCAAGGGCTCGGGCCTAATAATGTATGACAATAATCGTACAAACGATATCGTTATATCGCACAGTGGAACGGATTCGAAAAATACGGTAACAATATCACGACTTTTTTAATAATGTTTTGATCAGTTTGGAATGCAATAGACATTTATAGAACAGGAGCCTGGCTTTCAGGCTATTGTATTCAGAGGCTCCCTGTGCCTCTGTTGGTGCTGTTTGAAATTTCAAAGCCTGGTTCTTCTACAATTAAAAGCCGATTACACAGATTTTGTACTTCTGAGAAACTACTAAGAAATAAATAAATGATTTTAATTAACAATTAACAATTAGCAATGCAATTCAATTCGATGCAATTCAATTCAGTTCCATTAAATTCAATTCAAATCAATTCAATTGAATTCAATTCAATTTAATTCAACTCAATTCAATTCGATGGAATTTAATTCAATTCTATTCAATTCAATGCAATTCAATGGAATTTAATTCAATTCATTTCAATTATTTATATTCAATTTAATTCAATTCAGTTCAGTTCAGTTCCGTTCAATCCAATTCAAATCAATCCAACTCAACGCAATTCAATTCAATTCAATTCAGTTCAAGTCAATTCAATTCAATTCAATTCAATTCAATTCAATTCAATTCAATTCAATTCAATTCAATTCAATTCAATTCAATTCAATTCAATTCAATTCAATTCAATTCAATTCAATTCAATTCAATTCAATTCAATTCAATTCAATTCAATTCAATTCAATTCAATTCAATTCAATTCAATTCAATTCAATTCAATTCAATTCAATTCAATTCAATTCAATTCAATTCAATTCAATTCAATTCAATTCAATTCAATTCAATTCAATTTAATTCAATTCAATTCAATTCAATTCAATTCAACTCAACTCAATTCAATTCAATTCAATTCAATTCAATTCAATTCAATTCAATTCGATGCAATTCAATTCAATTCAATTCAATTCAACTCAATTCAATTCAATTCAACTCAACTCAATTCAATTCAATTCAATTCAATTCAATTCAATTCAATTCAATTCAATTCAGTTCAGTTCAATTCAATTCAATTCAATTCAATTCAATTCAATTCAATTCAATGCAATTCATTTCAATTCAATTCAATTCAATTCAATTCGATGCAATTCAATTCAATTCAATTCAATTCAATTCAATGGAATTTAATTCAATTCATTTCAATTATTTATATTCAATTTAATTCAATTCAGTTCAGTTCAGTTCCGTTCAATCCAATTCAAATCAATCCAACTCAACGCAATTCAATTCAATTCAATTCAGTTCAAGTCAATTCAATTCAATTCAATTCAATTCAATTCAATTCAATTCAATTCAATTCAATTCAATTCAATTCAATTCAATTCAATTCAATTCAATTCAATTCAATTCAATTCAATTCAATTCAATTCAATTCAATTCAATTCAATTCAATTCAATTCAATTCAATTCAATTCAATTCAATTCAATTCAATTTAATTCAATTCAATTCAATTCAATTCAATTCAATTCAATTCAATTCAACTCAACTCAATTCAATTCAATTCAATTCAATTCAATTCAATTCAGTTCAGTTCAATTCAATTCAATTCAATTCAATTCAATTCAATTCAATTCAATGGAATTTAATTCAATTCATTTCAATTATTTATATTCAATTTAATTCAATTCAGTTCAGTTCAGTTCCGTTCAATCCAATTCAAATCAATCCAACTCAACGCAATTCAATTCAATTCAATTCAATGGAATTTAATTCAATTCATTTCAATTATTTATATTCAATTTAATTCAATTCAGTTCAGTTCAGTTCCGTTCAATCCAATTCAAATCAATCCAACTCAACGCAATTCAATTCAATTCAATTCAGTTCAAGTCAATTCAATTCAATTCAATTCAATTCAATTCAATTCAATTCAATTCAATTCAATTCAATTCAATTCAATTCAATTCAATTTAATTCAATTCAATTCAATTCAATTCAATTCAATTCAATTCAACTCAACTCAATTCAATTCAATTCAATTCAATTCAATTCAATTCAATTCAATTCAATTCAGTTCAGTTCAATTCAATTCAATTCAATTCAATTCAATTCAATTCAATGCAATTCATTTCAATTCAATTCAATTCAATTCGATGCAATTCAATTCAATTCAATTCAATTCAATTCAATTCAATTCAATTCAATTCAATTCAATTAATTTCAATTCAATTCAATTCAATTCATTTCAATTCAATTCAATTCAATTCAATTCAATTCAATTCAATTCAATTCAATTCAATTCAGTTCAATTCAATTCAATTCAATGCAATTCAATTCAATTCAATTCAATTCAATTCGATGCAATTCAATTCAATTCAATTCAATTCAATTCAATTCAATTCAATTCAATTCAATTCAATTCAATTCAATTCAATTCAATTCAATTCAATTCAATTCAATTCAATTCATTTCAATTCAATTCAATTCTTACGCAAAAGGGGGTAATTTCACGTAAAAAAAACCTGACGTAAACTTTCAAAACGACGATACAAGTATATTTATTTTTTACCCATCTACCAGAATCCGTTGACAGAAGCTTGTAATTTTGTTCCTCAGTTTTATTTAAACCAAAAAAATGCCGCAAAATTAAAATAAACTTTTTTAATAACTTCAACACGTTGTTGGTGTGTTAGATGCTCCACAAGAATTTTTTGTCGACTGCCCTGCTCAACTGTCAAATATAAACTGACAAATGTCAACCAAAAAAAAGTGGCGGCAAAAAAACATCAGTATATTTGAGCTACTCAATTTTTTTAAATTGGGGTACAAACACTTTGGTCCTTCAATACTAATATAATTAATATTTAATTAATATGTCACATCATGCATTAAATATTCTCAATGGGATTTGCCATTGATTAATATACAACTCAGTAATTCTTATACAAACAGTTACATATGTAATCTGCATTGTACACGTCGTGTGGGAAAAGTAAGACAACACAATTCTATAACCTAATAGTTACCTCAAACTGAATAAAAAGGATATCCCAATGAGGACAAAATATCAAAAAAAAAAAACGGTATGAATTTACTGCTTGGATTTTCACAAAGAATTTTCATAATGTAATTAATTACTTAATTGTAAAAACGAAACGCATGTCTTAATCGTTTCAATTATCACTTAAGTAATATTTTTGGGGTCATTGGTTTGGTCCTGACAGCCATTACAACAGTCATAAATCAAATATGTATTGTAATTATATTAATGTGCTTAACATATTTTTCTCTCCGTCCTCCGTCTCTCTCTCAATATCGCCCTGTTTTCATCTTACAGAATTAACCAGCCATTTCGTGCAGAAATCTCTTAGAAATTATCATTGCTGTGTGGCATTAACATTGACCTTGCGGCCTATTTTAAGATGATGAGTGATTTCTACGCCGGTCTTAAGTTGGCTTAAATTTATCATTTCCGTTTCCTTTTTTTTTTGGTTAGTTACTTTATCTGCTTTGCTGCTTAAGCCATTATGCATTCGTTTAATATCTTTTAATACTAATTTATCTTGAAATGTAATATCTCGTGTCAGTCCTGGTTGAGTAGAAAGTAAATAAGTGTTACCCAGTGGCATTATTCACAGTCATGGGTCTTTATTTAACGATTTGTCTAAGCGTATTTCTTTGTTGTTTAGCTTGAAAAAATAACAGTTTTTGCTTTCAGTATAAATTAAATTATTGACTCTATGGTATGTAATCGTTCCTATTAAAAAGCCGAAACATCTGACGGAAGTAGTATGAAAAGGAGATGATGAAACGAGAAACAATTAGATTCACCAAATTTGGACGCCAACGCACGATAGATCTGATGTCGGTGTACACTCTGATATGTACGAAATAGCTGCAGTTCAATTTGCATTAGAAACAGAATATCTTTGAAATTTTTCACAAATTCTTCTACATTAAATCTCTTTAAAATTCCTTTCGCTGAACCCAAGGCTTTAAATAATCATACTTCCAATACCCTGCACACAAATGCTAATAATAGACAACAACTCTTGCTACAATTTTGCGGAAGTTTTGTACAAATTTACAAGTTTATTTAAAATAAACAATACCAAACTTGTAAAATTGTTCTTATTTAATTTGGCATTCCAACAAATTGTATTCAATGTAGTTGGAAAATCATTTTCTAAAGATTTTTGTACATCAGAAGCTTCCGTAGCAGTACAACAAATATAAGAAATCTTGCTTAATAATACAAAAATGAAAAATCCTATTGAAATCAAAGGAAGTGAAAACATTTTCCTCTTTTATTGCATTTCTGCCCAAGTAAAACAGACAAAGTTGTGATTATTGTTGTGGTCTCTGGGGATGTTGTGGCAGCGGGCGTGAAACTTTTACTGCTATTTGTCTACTGAGTAGCGACAACTATTCACGACAAAATTCTGAATGCTAACGCACTAACCTAAACCACCAGGCAAATGTTAAGAAAATTCGTAGAAACCAAAAGAATGCACCAATATTTTCACGTCCCTAAATAGTTTTGGTGTCCTTTTCGATTATACCTTGGCGAAAACCTTTGTATTTTTGTACATTTTAGGAAATGAAAATATTTACAAACACATTTTTAGGGAGTGGTTCGCTCGACATGACTTGGCGCAAAAGTAACGGGTGTCTTTTTTCAGCTGGATGAGAACTTACAGAAATATTGGTGGAAAAAGAAATTTTTGGAACGAAGTTCGTTATCACACGTTGCGGGATGGGGACTAAATGAAATAAAATTTAACAACATTTGTTTTAACACTATTATGCTACAACTCAGTATTATCAACTATATTGTTTACGTTTGCTTTGGTTTGTGTCTAGACTAACTAGATGTCTCACATATTTTGGGAAATTTCTTGTTTAATGGGGAGTTTTCTAGGTGGAGCCTGTAATAAATATTTAGTATTATTGTAGTTTTGAACCCAATAAAATGCAAATTTAGAAACGCCAAAGTGAAAGAAGTTTAAAAAATATAATTTTCTTAAATATGTGCCATTTCTTCAAAAAAGTAAATTTCCTCAAAAAAATTACTTTTCTTAAAAAAATGCCTTATATTAAAGAAGTACCTTTTCTTAAAAAAATAAATTTTTGTTTTTAAATAAGTAAGTACCTTTACTTAAAAAAGTAAATTTTCTTACAACAAATTGCCTTTTCTGTGAAGAGTACCTTTTCTGTAAAACAAATTAACTTTTCTTGAGGTAAGTACCTACTCTTAAAATTGTACCTGTTCTTGAAAACATATCAACAAGAAAAGGAACTTATTTAAAAAAATACTTTTTTTGGCGTCGAGTACGTCTTACCTTACGGTATAGGGAGTCATGTCAGATTGTTATTGTTGTAATCTTTATTTCATTGATTATGAGGAAACGGCGAGATAACTTTTTTTAAAAATTTTTTGATGTGTTAACATCTATACGCGCGCCTCTAGGGCAGTAAACTATAAATTTAATACATACGCAAGTGTTAGGTTTGTAAGAGTAAATCATCGTTTGTTTGTTCGTTGCTTGGCAGTCGGTATTGAAAGTGATTATTGGGCGATTTTCATATAATTTTCCCACGCGATTTTCTCCGGAAATTCATAGCCGATTTTATTAATTTTTGGATTAAAAAGCTAGTGCGGGTTTCGACGAAGAGTTTAGGCCAAAAATTAAGGCGATCCGATATCGGCGAGCCGAGATTGAAGTGTTTTAATTTGGAGTAATATTAAAAAAGTATTTTATATTGATCTTCGGTTATATCGTACGAATATAACAATGTATGTATGTATGTACAAGTGTCTGTTGCTTTGCATTCTTTGACTTTTGTGGGAATAAAACAAAAAGTATTGAGCAAGAAAATAATGACACATGTGCTTGCACTGGGTCTTTAAATAATTTTAAGTATTAATATTATTTAACTGTAACGTCATCATATGATTGAACGCTGTTTTCTATTTTCCAATGTAACATTTACGAATGTGTTCATAGAAATCGAACAGGTACCGTGTAGGAAAAATGTGTTAACACATCGCCCGTGAGTTCGAACACTCATTGGATTTTTATAGGTAAATGAAGATGTTATCTTTCGTTTGATATACATTTCATATTGGTTGATATCTTCCTAATATTTAAATTTCTCAAATGAAAATTGTTTAAACACATATACTTAAACATATGTGTGGTGTTTGGTTGAGTGTTTGAGTTTGTAGCGTGAACACAAACTATGCTGCTGTTTCAGTGTGGACACAAACCTTCGGCTGTTGTTTTGATTGATGAAATATTGAAATTTCGTATATTTACATATGTATTTAAGTGAAACAAAATGTTAAATGTGAATTTGAATTTAACATGGCTATATAATTATAAAAAATATATGAAAAAATTAATTCATACATTTTTATGTTAAATTAAAAATAAATAAGCTTTATTTAAATTTATTTTATTTAATTTTAAGCTTATGTATATTATCAAAAGTAACTATCAAATAAATAAATTCATTTGCTTATGTTATTTATCATTTATTGTTATATATGTTTTCTGTACAGTCTGTGTAAGAAAATTTTCCTTTTTAAGCAAAGGTACTTCTTCTAGATGAGGTATTTTTTTAAGAAAATGTACTCTGTTTACGAAAAACAGTAGGTATGTTTTTTTGAGAAAATTTAATTTTTTTAAGTAAACGCAGCTATTTAAGAAAATGTTTGTTATTTTTTTAAACTTCTTTCACTTTGGCTTTTTTAAATTTATTTTTTATTCGGTTCAAAACTACAATATGTAATAAACAGGCTCCACCTAGAAAACTTCCCGTTAAACCAAACCAAACCAAAAGTACTCAATATAGTAGACAATAATAGTTTGTAATAAAGTAGTAGTTTTTTCATTTAGCCCCCATTCCGGAACATGCGATGATGAACTTCGTTCCAATAACTTTTTCCTAAAAAGAGTAGCACTTCTTTAAAAAGTACCTGTTCTTAACAAAGTACTTCGTTGAAAAATAAATGCGTAGTCTTATGGCTTTTTCTTCCAGAAAGTACATCTTCTAAAAAATAGTACATTTTCTTTTAAAAAATATTAGCTTTTAATAAAAGAAGTACCTCTTTAAAAAATTAACCTTCCGGAAAAATATAATACATATTCTTACAACAAGGACCTAAAAATATAATTTTTTTTTTAAATACATTCTATAAAAAAAATTCTTAAAAAAAGATTTTCATTTTACAAAAATATCTTTTCTTAAAGATCCATTTAAATTATCGTATTTTTCAACGGGCGCCTTAGGCGTGTTGGAACTAACTAGTACATAACATATAGCGAAAGGGACTTCCTTCCAACCGGGCTTTTTTTAATTTTTTTTTCTTGCTTTTGGTTTATTAAAAAATCAGCAAAAAATTTTGCTCTCTGTAAACAATGTCCTTCACCGACAGCTGCATTTAAATGTGAAAAAGATTTACGAAATCGAAATTGAAATCGCTTGAAAGTATTCTATACATTAGCAAATTATACATGCTTCTCAACCAACAATTTTCAGAGTGCTCAGAAATTCAGTCATAAAATATGAGTAATGTCTGAGGGTTCATAATTCGTAGTCATAAAAAACACTTATCGGAAACTTTTTTACGAGCCTTTAAAAATGTACACTCTGAAAATACACTTTTACACGGCTCATTAAACTTTATTGGTTGACTATAGGCCATTTTTTGATTTAAGAGGTTTGTAGCACCAAGTGTAAACTGTATCTTTTCCGAAGACAACTTTCCTCTAGGACGAACAAAGCCCATGCAAATGAAAGAAGACTATAAAAAAACTAATAATCTTCAGGCAGTTATTAAACATTTTTCAAAGTTGAGTGGCTGAAAACGTGGGAAGTAATAAAAATATCGGCAAAATCTTTATCTGTACTAACTTCTGTGAGTGTATAGGATGAATGTGAGTTAATCATATCATTCAAGATACCACCCCAGGTATGAAATTATGGAGGGTGTAGATCGACTTAATGAGTTTTAAAAGCTTTCTACTTCAACCGTATGTTTGTGGCAATATAAATAGCATTGTGACAAATGTTTTTTTCCCTGGCGAGTAGTGACGTGCATCGGGACTTCCCAAGAATGACAATATATTGGAGCACTGAGGAACTATGTTCGGCCCTTAAGATGCACTCAGGACTGTTAGCGATACTATTTTACAGGCAATAAATAGTAGCGAATAAAATTTACGGGGCGGTCCCAAAACTAGCCGACCTAACAAAGAAATAATAAAAAAGTTGGGACAAATGTTCTATATTTTTCAACATAATCTCCATTTAGCTCAATACACTTTTTCCAGCGATATGCAATAGCTTCGACACCCTGTTTATAGTACGAACTGTCAAACTCCTCAAAATAGCCATCAACCGCAAACTTCACCTCTATATTGTTGGCAAATGAACTGAATTGAAATTGAACTGAATCTTTTACCATCGAGCCATTTTTTCAAGTTTTGAAATAGAAAATAGTCCGAGGGAGCTAAATCTGGCGATTAGGGTGCGCGATGAAACAATTCCAACTTTAATTCATTGATTTTGGCCATCGCAATAGTGTCTTGATGATACATCTCTTTCTTTTTCGCAAAATGCGGTCTATTTTCCATAATTTCATCACTTAAACCCTGCAAAAAATTAGCATAATATTCGCCGTTGATGGTTTTTTCTTTGTTCAATAAAATTTATCCCATGCGCATCCCAATTAACAGACGCCATGACCTTGCCTGCAGATGGAACCGTCTTTGCCGTTTTTGGACACGATTCTCCCATTCCATTCCACTGCTTTGACTGTTCCATTGTCTCAGGTGAGTGGCGGACCTATGTCTCATCCATGTTTATTGTGGTGAAACATCGCCAAACACTCTACTGAAACCTGAAACATTGAAAGCAGATGCGGCACCCATCTGGCGTACAGCTTTCTCATCTTCAAATCTTCGGTCATTATACGATGCACAGCACTTTTTTAAATACCTATCATTTCAGCTAGCTAACGCACCTTCAGCCGCCGATCATCCAATACCATTTTGTGGATTTTCTTAACCTTGTCTGGCATGGACATCTCAATTGGTCTACCACTACGGTGTTCGTCTTGGCAGCTCGTACGGCCACGTTTAAGCTATGCTACCCAATATTTTACAGTCGTAAACGAAGGAGCAGACTTCTCCAGAATAAAACCTAGGTCGGCTTTAATATTGCTTGTAATGAGATTTTTCGAAGGGAAATATTGAATTACAAAACGGTGACCAATTTTTTCCATGTTTACAAATTCATTGACACCGTTTATTTTTGATGGCTCAAATAAAAATACTAAACAACGTGGCGTATTGAAACTTAAAACATATGTTTTGCAAGGTTGCCACAAAATATTTTTTTCAAACACACACAGAGAAGAGATTCGTTGTCACAACTATATTTACAGCAAACTAAAATTTGTCGGTTCCTTGGACTATCACATTATGCAGTTGTGATTACCAATAATTGTGTTCTTTATCACCAAATGTTGTGGATATGAATTTGTAATTCAGTTTTGGTTGCAAGAACTGAAATATTTAGTTGAAGCCACAGCAACAATAAATAAATTTGATCTGTCAATCAAGATGTAGTTGTAGCAATCAACTTATCCTGTAGTGGTGAATATTCTATTAGTTGGATGAACGAAAAGTGTATGCTCAACTGTACCAATGTACCAAATGTACCAAATAATATATTGGTATGCTCAACTAAAGTGATTACTTGAATTTGATGGCTGTCACAATCATTTGGTGCTGATTTAACCCATTATGAATTTTATAGAAAAAAGTAGAAAAAAATATTTTTTATTAAAATTGTGTATTTTGCATTTAAATATAAACAAAATTATTATTATTTATAACCAGGGTTCTTATTTCGTGCCCATTTTTGATCGAAAATGTAAAAAAAATTGTTTGCATGTGTTTGTGAAGGCGTCAATAGTGGCGTCATATTCAAAGATTATGTTTAAAAGTCTCACTTCACCTCAATTTGTGATAATATGTATTCTTCGCTGGCTGATATCTATAAGTAAACACTTTATTGTTTTTTCACAACTTTGTTTATCACTTCCTGTTTTAAATATTAGTTTTTCTATAAAATCCTCCTGTAATATTCAAATATTCAAATAATTCAAATATTCAAATTTCTCTTTAACAACAAAGCCTCTTGTGAAAAAACGAATACATAACTTTGTAGCAAGTGTTTTTGTAACAGTAACTAAATTATGATTACAGTAACTAATATTTGGACACGAATTCTAATATTGTACTTTTTATTAGTTGTATCTTCCATTTCAGATGAATGAGGTTTCTGAAATACTCAATTTGGTTAATCTATCTATCAATAACATCGACAAATAATTCTGATGTTTGACAACTACGAATTCTGATCAAAATATAGACTTTATCATGGAATTTCCAATGCCTGAATTGATTTCGAACTAATCTTTACCCTGTGTGCAACAAGCACCATGTATAAGTCATGACAGGTAGATTTGGGACCGCCCTCGTAGCTTCATAAATATTGGCACATTTATAAAATTTGCACGAGCCATTACGTGACCAGTTTAAGTGCATGACTAGAACTTCTAACAGAATAATAAACCTTGTGCTGCCATATACTAAATTTCATTAAATTTCATGTTCAAAATTTTACCTTAAATCCTCCTTATAATCTTACGAATCACTTAAGTCAATTAGGAAACATTTGATACGACGTAATTAATATGCAACTTAACGCGAACTGTAACAATGAAAAGAGAAAAATATTGCTTTGTCAAACTTTTTGCATAAATACCTTAACTATGCGTGTATTACTTACTTCGTTTTCATGAACTTTTACTGAGTAAAATTTTACCTGAAATAAGAAAAAGAAAAAAACATTAATTAAATACTATAATTAATAGATTTTTGTACTATATGTAGCCTAAGTATAAACTGAGCGCGATTATTTTGAGTTTGGCGAAGAATTTGTCTATAGTTTTGTCTATAGTTTTACAACAAACGCTTCAAATGAAAATGTACACAAGAATACATTTTGTCAAGCTACATTCTGCTGTTGAACACTCTGGAACTGAACGCTCTACAGAAACCAACACAACACTTTAAATATTTAGTTTAAATTGTTTCGTTCATCAATAAAGCAACGTTGAAAGCCGTTTAAAGTTTAAGCAAATATCTTCCTCGATATCAATAGAACAATCAATTTCCAATTCATTGTGTTTTATTGTATTGTACAACGACATCTTCTGTTATTTCTCTTACAATCATGGCATTAAGCCTCATATGGTATTTATTTCATTAAAGTCATTACATTCGTATGTACAGCGCTATATCTCATATTCGAACTTCATTGGAGAAAGATGTAAACAAAACCATCGCTTAAATGGCAATGACAATCGTTATTCTTCTTGTCCTCCTTACAGCTCAGCTCGTTAACTCTAATTTATCGAAACGTAAGTTCTTGTCATCATAATAACACAATTATTATAATTCCTGCACAATTTAGTAAATAGAAAATGTCAGTAGTGAAAAGTTGTTTAAGGACATGAATGACAGTTGGATATTTTGATTTAGATTCTGCCCTTATTCCAACATCCTACGAGTAGATGAAAAATGAATCGAAATTCTTTTGAAAAATTTAAAATATCATTGCAATTTGCAAAGCATCAGCAAATGTTTTTCACTGCACAAGACATCCATGTAGATATAATGCACAGAAAAGCGATGGAAATCAAGTATAACTTAAGCGTAGACGTTATAAAAATGTACTAGACTTTTCCTTTTTTCTTATTCTTTTCGTGCTCAGAAACATAAATTCGTTTTGCGCTTTCACTTATTTTTTATTCTACCACTGCAGCATGACGGCAAGTAGAAGCTCAGTGTACATGCATAATACATTACTGCCATATTTTTGGTGTTAGGGTGTGGCAAAAAAAAATCTACATATTAGATTTATTGCTGCTCAAAGCTGCGAATGTTGCGCAGCCGTCAATTACACTGTAAGTAGGTGAAAATGACACACCAAAACGCCGAGACACATCAACCTAATTTTGGATCGTAGAATCCAGTGGTGTACCCCGTTTTAAAAATTTAGCTCGAAATCACCAGATATTTCGATTTTAAATTTGTAGTAGATTTAAGGCGATTTTTGATTTTATTTGAATGAAAAAACTTTGAAAACTTGTTTAAAATCAATTTGTTTATTATTTATTTGTCAAAATTTATATCTGGAAATAATAGACGTCCATTTTAAAGCGGATGTGGAACTATATTTGCTTTTATTTTGATGATTTTATACATTTTTTTGAATTTATTCAATTTTTACTCTTTGTTCGCAATCGACCAGCAGAAATCAACAAGCATTGAGTCTATTCTTTTTCCAACGAAACGGTCTTCGAATGCCATTATGGTTTGATGAAATCTTTCGTCAGTTTCGTCTGTTTCTGTGGACAATTGTCGTTCGTAAAAATCGAAATGTACATGTAACATGTGGAGTTTCAACGAAAGTCGAAAGACTTGATCATGTTATCAATATAATCACGGTACTCTGGTGGGCGATTTTTGCACAGAACGTTTTCAATTACCGCACGAATTGAGTTCCATGCATTTAGATCAGTTTCATCTAACATTTCAGAAAAATTCGTATCCCTTAAAAGTTTCCGTATATCTGGACCGTTAGCTAGACCTGTTAAAAAAACTTGATATAAAATATACTGCAGTCACACACTTTTAGTTAAACAAATTTACCCTATTTTAATTTTTCAATTGATAATTTTGAAAAAGCGTTGTTTTTCAAGTATGGTAATGCATTTTCGTTAACGCGAACCAAACGCTTTAAAAACTTCTTTACAACTCCCAGCTTGATATGA
Source organism: Phaonia tiefii (assembly GCA_963931995.1). Classification (NCBI taxonomy): domain Eukaryota; kingdom Metazoa; phylum Arthropoda; class Insecta; order Diptera; family Muscidae; genus Phaonia; species Phaonia tiefii. Next base: position 93,475,361 of record OZ008367.1, read on the forward strand.
TGATCCGGAAGCATTGTTTTCTGAAGGGGGGTCAATGGTGGATGAATTACATTAAATTCGCTAACAACTTGTGAATCGCGTTTTGGCCAATCGAGCTTTTCGTACTGGTTGCATTTTGCACGGCTGTCCCATTTACAAAATATACACATGTACTTTGTATAGCCAGTTTGCATTCCAGCTAATAGTGAAAGAATCTTAAAATCACAATTTATGCGCCAATTGTGTTCGTCATAACTGATGCTTTCCAGAATTAATTTCATGGTATCATACGACTCATGCATTCCAAGAGCATACATGGTTTAACGCTGCTGTTTTCAAATAGCAAGACTACTTTTAAGCTTCTGGTTGAAGAGTCTATGAAGAGACGCCATAAAGATGGATTATAGTTGCTGATTCCCATTTCATTCATTAAACCGGGAATATCTTGACAATATGCATAAGCTGCGTCCTGGGAAAGCATGAAATAAGGCATATATGGTTTTTGCCGGTATTTGTAAGATGTATCTTTTACACCTGGTGCCAGCACGTTGACGCTTCTTATTTCCGAAGCCAAAGTCATTGCATTATTTTGAGATAGCTTCAGATTTCGAACGGTTCTATCTAAATGTTCCTGCGAAATTAATGGTGGATATTGTATAACTGGCTGAAGGTAATCAGAATCAGCATGATGTAATAATGTTGCTGAAGTTTGTGATTGTACTTCATAGGACGCAGTATGATGTACTGGGACAGGCAATTCATCACTGTGTGGAACTGGTACGTGAGAACTTGGCACACCTTTGTATATAAAACCGCATCGTTATATAAGAATAAATTATTGTGCATTCCATAATAGTCCAGCTAAGTGAACTTCCTGTTTCGATTGAGACCATTTACATCGTTATTGCACGCGTAGCAATTTTCCCCTGGATCGGTCCATATCATCGGAAGTACAAATGGCATCGAATATCGCCGTAATTTCCTCCATTTTTTTAATGCACTAAAACATGTGATGCACGTAAATTCAGGTGCATGATCAACATTTCACATTTTTTCAGTGGGGGTAACCAAAAAAATCTGATTGTAAGCTTTGAGGGGCATCTTCAACCAAATCTTCAAATTTTCCGCACACAAAACAAAATATATTTAATTCATCAGGGATGAGTTTTGTTTATTCTTGCTTTTTATTGGTACTTTTTAATATTATCGTTCAAGCTCGAGGGCATTCTATATCTCTATTACTAGAGATTTAGTTTTTTTTAAAAAAGGAGTTTTGCAAATGTTTCCCTATGATTCCTGGCAAATAAAAAAAATAAATATATTTAATTTTTCGCAATGTGATCTGCATTTTTCGTCACTCATTTTCATATTTTTTCAAAATGGTCAATAAAATGCTTATATTTTTGATGTGTTAACATCTATAGCGGCGGGTAGGGACTAATCTATCAAAGTGAACACTTTGATATATATGTTGTAGCATCTGTTTGTAATAGGGATGGCAATCCTAAAATCCCGAATCCTAAAATTATTATAATTATTATGGCCCCAAATTGTAAGAGGTGAACTAATTCTGCTTCCAAATAGATGTCTATTATTTCAACGGTTACATTTTGTCGGAAAAAAAAATATATAAATTGATTTAACAAGAGCTTTTGCAGGTTTTTCCCTCAAATAAAATCAAAAATCACCTTAAATCTTTCACAAATTTAAAATCGAAATATCTCGTTATTTTGAGCTAACTTTTCAAAACGGAGTATACCACTGGATTCTATGGCCCAAAAATAAGTTGGGGTGTCTCGGTGTTTTTGTGCGTCATTTCAAAACTTCAGACTTTACTTACAGTGTTATTATATACTATATCATTCAAAATATTCAAAATTACTGGATTTTATACTGTAAGGACTTAATCTCGGAGTGTCTTAAAATCAGACAACAATTTCTTTAACGTGCTGTAGGCGCAAAAATTTCTTGCTGGGCTTTCCTCATCTTGAAATACCAATACTTTTGAATTGTCTTTGCTTTCGAGCTAGTACAAAAATACTTAAATTTCGTCAGCTGTGAAGATGTTAATCTTCATTTTTAATGCACAGTGGCTGCATTTTTGCACTTTGCCTCGCTTGTTTAGGTATCCAATTCTGGCTAAATATCAATACATAAAATATGAGAATATTCATTATCAATCTTATTATAGGAACGATTGTTTCCGAATTTGAAAGAAGACCTTAAAACTGCTGCCTGCTCTGACCACCTTTCGACCTCGTTTAGTGACGGCGACACTATCGAGTAATTCAACATAAAAAAGGTTCGGGGGTAAATCTGTAAGTCCCAATAAGCAAATCTAAAAGACCTAAAATAAGGTCAGATCAGGCAAAAATTTTAAGGACTTCGTTAAAATTCAGTAACAATCAGTTCAGAGCTCACTGGTTGGGAAAAGCACTTCCCCACTTGGCCGTCTGTGGTGCAATGGTTAGTGTGCGCGGCTGTTGTACATGAGATCCTGGGTTCGAACCCTGCCCTGACCACCTAAAATTTCTTTCGGCGGCGGTCAAATCGCATAGTGACGGCGACACTATCGAGTATTTAGCCATGAAAATACTTCTCACAAACCGTTCGGAACCGGTGTAAAACTATAGGTCCCAATCAGTGAGTGAAAACTGGAAAGCCCACAGCTCAGTGATTGTGAGAAGTTCTCCCCTGTCCCTTCATGGGATGTAATGGGAAACCATTTATTTATTTATTTATTTATCCCTTAATGGGAGGTAATGTTATATATTTTTGTTACCGGTCGTCTTGTACAGTGAGTGATTGTATATTTGAGTATTTTGTATTTATTTATTTTGTGAGAATGAAGATCTCGATTAAATTCCCTAGGCAATTATATATCTATATACATGCTTATTTGGCCTTATTGGATATCTACACATGCAAAAAAAAAGTTCGGAATTGATTTGGTGCAAAACAATTCCCCTTGCTCCAAACATATATATCATTTGCTGCATATGCTCGGTCTTATTTTTTTAAATTAAGCTAATGCACTTATTGGAAAACTAAATCAAATAGGTGTCTTAGGCCCAATTTTCTTCATTACATTATATTGTCAAGTAATCTTTGTTGGATTTATTTGGACAATTGATGGCATTAAATTTTTGTGTAACGATTAAGCGAATGATAAGAAGTTTGACAAAATGAATATTCTAATATATAGTATACTTGTGTCCAAACACATTGTGTTTACTATTCAATATTACATGTTTAGGACACAATGATTAATATGTTATAATACACTCCGGTTCACTTATTTAAAGGCACAAAAATTGCATATTCAGCAGCCTCTATCTTTTGCAATTTGTAACCGATTGCAGAATGTGGAAATGAGAATGGAAGCTAGACATCTTGGGATGTAAAAAAAATCATGACAATAGTGGTTTCTTAACTAAAGAACTTTTCTTGAGCAATTTATAAAAAAAGTCCAAAAATGTGTTATTTTTCGGTTCACTTGAATAAAGGCACTTTAACTAATTTTAATGAAAAACAGTTTTTCTTGTTGTTTTAATTTAATTTACTTTATTTAAGAACTATTAGTAGTGGGTACAACCCCCTTTGTTTTTAATAACTTCAAATATACGGGTTTTCATTGAGAGATTAAGAGAATTTATGTAATCCAACGAAATTTGATTCTAAGCATTCTTAATGACCTGAATTAGTGACTGCTTGTCATAAAATTGTCTACATCCTTCATAGACCTTACGCTATAACCAACCCCAGACATTTTCGATAATGTTTAGATCTGGCGACAGGGGTGGCCAGTCAAGAATATTAATATTTTGGCTTGCAATGAACTCCTTTACTAATCTGGCGTTGTGTATAGGGGCATTATCCTCTTGCAATATCCAAGATATGGGACCAAATAGTTCACTGAACTTCGGAAAAAGCCGATTCCAATAACTTTTTATATCTTGCACCAGTCATTTTTGCAGATCGATGGTGCAATAGAACATAATAGCACCCCACACCATAACGCCGCCCTCTCGGCTGTGATGTCGGTTCAAAAAACGCTTTTCTTTGCGCAGATCACAGAAATAATAGTTGTAGCCATCAGACCCATCCAAATTAAACTTCTTCTCATCCGTAAATACAACGGTTCTCCAGTCATTTACAGTGCGTTTTGGCTGCACATGGCGCCAGATCTAAGCATTACCATGTAGTCTCTTGCGAATTGAAGCAGCTTTTCCTTACGAGGAGCATTAAGTGACGCCCTTTTTGTAATTTTAGGTATTTGAGATACTCACAGCTCTTACTAACTCTGCGTACTGATGACTTGCTCGCTTCCACTCCAGCTTGAGCTCTTATTTTTGATAAGGATAAGGCAGAATTAGAAGGAATTCTGATGATTTTTCTATTCTCATACTTAGATAAAGACAATGAAACCCTGCCTTTAAAATTTTTTCCACATCCCTCGGGGTCCTTGATGTAATTGTCGACAACTGTTGGGTCCCGTCCAATTTTTTTAGCTATTGCGCGGTTAGAATATCCTTCAGAACGGTAAACATCAATTTAGTTTTTTCCGATAGATTTAAAATTTTTTGTTTTGCCATATTATAATAAATTGTAAGATGTAATAAATTGTACTAAAAAACAATCGCTCCCTACAAGAAATCATCGCTTACTTTAAAAATAATAAAAATATAATAAAGTGTCTTTGTTCAAGTGAACCAAAAAAATAGCACATTTTTTGACTTTTTTTTATAAATTGCTCAAAAAAAGTTCTTTAAATATGAAGCAACTATTGTCATGATTTTTTTAACTCTCAAGATGTTTAGCTTCCATTTGCATTTTAAAATTCTGCAAACGGTTACAAATGTCAAAAGATACAAGCTGCTGAATATGGAATTTTTAGTGCCTTTAAATAAGTGAACTGGAGTGTATGTATTTACAGACGCTTCAGGAGAGATCAAAGCCTACAGGATAACAACAACAAATAAGTGGATAAAAGAAATGGTTTGCTGTTACATCCCATGAACGGATTAGGGATAGCTTCTCACGAAACAGTGAGCTGTGGGCTTTCCAGTTTTCACTCACTGATTGGGACATACAATTTTACACCGGTTTCAAACGGTTTTTTGAGAAGCTATTGCATGGCTTATTGCTCGACAGTGTCGCCGTCCCTAAGCGGGGTAGCCGTCGTCGAAAGAAGTTTTAGGTGGACAGAACTGGGATCGAACCCACGTCCTCTCGTTCAACAGCCGCGCACACTAAACGGTGCACCACCAACAGGATATGAACAACATATTAGTGGATCAACTATATGCGGGACAGATTACACTATTGCAAAAAAATTCAGGTTTTTCCTTTGGGGGTGGACGATTCCTGCGCCAAATGATCACACTAAGTTAATATAGTCAAACCCTAAAAATGTAGACCGATGTGTGGTTACACTTTTTTTTATGGGAGTGGCAAGTTTGAATTTTCTTATCCGATACTGTCCGAGATAAATTTCAAAATCGAGTATAAATATTCAATTGAGCGCATTCTTGTGATAACATGTCTTCAGTGAAATCTGACAAGGGTTATTTTCGTAGAATATGCAAATGCTCTATTTCAAAGTTTAAAGGGCTCTTTTCGCCCTTTGTTCAAAGAGTACCAACAATTTACACTAAAATTCCCAGCTACGGATTCAGAATGTTTTACGAATATATTCCTCATTAAATTTCATTATGGGCCGTCATAGACCAAAATTCTCTATCTTCATTTTCAGACATCCTTTTTGTCCCTTTTTACAACAATGTCAAGAAAACTGCACCAAAATAACCAGCAAAGTATCCGAATATTCTACTAATTTATTATATCACAAGAATTCATTCAATTAAATATTTATGCTCGATTTTTAAATTTATCCCGGACAGTATCGGATAAGAAAATTCAAACTTGCCACGCCCACAAAAAAAAGTGAAGCCATACAGCTGCCTATGTTTTTGGTGATTGACTATACTCAACTAGTGTGATCATTGGCGCAGGAATCGTACACCCCCAAAATTGGTGTTGCACAGTGTTATTGACGCCCATACTAGACGGAAGAACAGAACAGAACTACCACTGCACCCAGAATATACGGATTACATACACGCTGAAAGATCTGTCTCATTTTGTTAGTTGGATGCAAATACAATGTGTTTCTAGCTTAACGCAAATATAGTATACTTGTGTTCAAACACATTGTGTTTACTTTTCAAAAACACATATGAGAGATTATAGGTTATAATACACGTGTTTGTGACCAGAAGTGGCTTTGTTTGTTGAAAACTGCTGAAAAAAAAAACGCGACAGACAACAAAGAAACAAGAAAGCAGCAGTTCTCCAATTCTTGGAAACAATGCTTTCAAAAATATGCATGGTTCCTGCAATAACTATGTTGCTGGGACCGATTTTTTCAGCGTGTGAAATTCACAAAGAAATTCAAAAATCCACAGCGTCAGGACGACTGATAAATTATCATTCCAAACAACACCGAAGAACAATTAGTCCAACACATGCCAGAAGGTAACGGCTGTTTTTTTTAGCTGCAGGAGAACTATCGATATCGAAAACTATGGATTCACAGATGAGAATGTGTTGACATTTCTGTGCAGTAAGATGTTTATAAGTCAACATGAATCGTTTACTACAAAGCTTCCAAATTATGGAAATTTACTTTGAAAACAACAAATCTGTTTGCGAAGTTCATAGAGCACTTTGTCCATTTTACGGGCAACATAATGGGCCTGGTGAGCAAATAATTCGTGCGGGTATTGATCGTTTGGAGCGAAGACAAACCATCAAGCCTTTAACGAATCACCATAATATCCACTAAAATTTACACTTTTGTGCGGTTTACACGCTGGCGGCATCATCGGTCCTTTTTTCTTTCGAAATGAGCGTTACGGTGAATGGCGAGCGCTATCGAGACACACTGACTGAATTTGATTAATGCAAAATTCCAGAAGTGGGACTGTTCACTGGTTCGTGCGATTTAACGCATCTGCATTAAGACAGGAAGTCTTGAAGAATTGGGAGCCAATATTCAAGCCGCCATTGAGGCCATTCAGACAGATTTAATGATCGAATAGACCATGTAACTCATAACTCATATAGTATCTCGTATAATGTTCGGGGTATTGTTAGAATACACTATGCAACAAACTTTCAGTTTTCATTTCGGGCATGAACTATTCCTATACTAAATTATTACACTAGATTTGGCGAAGGATTTGTCCACCCCCAACATATGTGTTGCACGGTATTAGTGAAGCTAAATGCAAAGAAGATAGATGGGATATTCGATTACTCACCATTTTCACCAGATGGCAAAGGCTGTTTCCGTGCGACACAAATATAATGTTTTTTTCGGTTCTGTAGTTGGATTTTGAAAATTAGCCATAGATAGATAGAAATACATATTGCTTTTGTTATTTTTTGACAACACGAAAGCCAGAAAATCACGGTTAAATAGTTTTTTCAAATTTGGCCATTTCTAGCATTGGTGCGACATGTAGAAAATGTCCCTGGACTTTTAAATCCACCAAACATGTTACACCGTCTAGGGTTTTTCTATCATCAAACACAAATACATCATGGCGTACGTTCTCACCACAATGGTTAATGAATTCGCTAAGCAACATTCTCCACTTTGGAGAGAAATCCAAAAATAGATGGCGCCAGTAATCACTTCGCAAACTCTGAGTTAATTGCGGAATTGTAGAACTTGTTCTAAAAAAACTTAATTTCCAGCTTTACAAAAAGTTAATAGCTACATAGTTATTGAGATTACTTCACAATATTTATTGTGGCACACCCTAGCGTACATTACCATTTTACGTGTAACATGAATTATGTAAATAGATGACATACATTTATGGCAGACGTTTTCCATTACTTCTTCTTCTGGTGTTATCATATTTTAGTGAACTTAGTGGTTGTATCCATTTTTATCGTTTGGTTATGGTTTCAACGAAATAAGTTCAAGTACGTCGTGCTGTATTATATTTCCCACTATGAAGGGTATAGGGGAGTAAAGTAAAATATTTGTTTACACTTTTGACCAAGATACTTGTCGATAAATTTCTTTCCACATACTATGTAAAGTTACAAGACTGTCACGAGGTTAAATTTGTCAAATCAAGATTTCATACCAGATTCCAGAAATTTGCGACTAAGGCTCATAGTATGCACTTGACCATAGAATAATATGTAAAGGTTGTGCATGAGTGTTGAAGTTCCACCAAATTCTTGCCGGAAATCACTGGGCTAATTGTAGTTTTGCTACACTTCGAATTTATGCCAGTATTTGGGCTTAATATGGAATTAAAGAAAATTGTTGTGTTCGTTCATATTAAAAATTATTTCTAGCATACAACGCTGTTTTAAAAGACCTAAATGCCAATATAATACAATTTAAAGTAAGTTTTTTCAATACGCCAATGGCTCATTCTCCTTCACATTATCATGAAATTTGCAACTAGGTCGAACATCTATTTCAGCGAAGCCCCGTGCATTTGCCTGCCCGGAAACATTTTCTTTTTTGTACAGTTGCTTAATTTTTTTTCAGTAGTGAGACATTTCATACTTTGATATTACTGCCAAAATTAATGGCAATTAGGTTTTTAGTATCGATTAGACGTTATAAGTTCGAGAAGTTGTGAATTTGATCCCAAAAATAGCTCTTAAGGACATCATAAGCAGAGTGTTATGACTCACAATTGATTGTTGAATTTGAGTAAATGTCTTCTATCTGAATCTTTGCCATCTTCTCCCAATTCATACTTCTATCATCACAATTGAACCACACCCTTTTTCATAAAATATCTCTGTACCAATACAAAATGTTTCGGTAATATTTAACCAACAATAATAGAATTCGCTCAGCAACAGAAAGTAAAGTACTTTTTCTTCTTCTTCCTCTTAATATTAAAAAATTGTATACCTTTTGTCAAAAAAAAGAAGAAAATTCAGCTGAAATAATAACAAAAGCGGAGTATTTGAAAAATTACATTTATTATTTAAGTGCGTTGAGTTATGATAAAGTGAACAAATAAAATGCAATTATATTTTCTTGAAGTTATTTCATTCTGAAGTTTATGAATGCGGGAACAAAAATCTGCACTTGTGTACGAATGGCAAATGGCAAATGAAAAAACGTTTTAATGCTTTGGAGTCGAAAAAAAATGCAAAATTTCTTCTATAAGTAATACAAAAGAACGTTTGTACGAAATAAAAGAAAGCAATTTTGTGAGAATTAAAACCAATTGGCATTAATTTTCGTATTGTTAAGGTAGATTAGGTTTGAAAGGAGAGAATTCACCATGATTCGCGTGCCAGCACGTTCTAATTTACTCTATCAATTTGGTGCGTCCTTCCTCAATCCTCATCTTTACAGATTATTCTCACGTTGAAGAAAGTATTACTTCATTACATAGCACGAAGGCAGACCTTCTCAACTAAGTGAGCACTTTCTATTTTCTATTTCCATTTCAGGCTCACTGATCGTGGCATACAGTTTTACACCGACTCCTTACGGGTTTTCTTTTAGAAGTATTTCGAGAAACAAATTACTTTAAAGTTTCGCCATCACTTACCGTAGTGAAATTCCTCGGAAGATATTAAAGTTTTACAGTTCACAAGAATTTTTTTCCATCTCATACAAAGGTCTCTCAAGCATAATGTAATGTCATTAAAGTGTTCAAAACCGAAAACGGGCAGTGTTAAATATCTAACAAAAATTTAAAAATTAGACAAAAATTTATTATTTCAATTAGTTCCACGTAAGACTATATGTGACTTGCTCCACGAAAAGGGACATCTGCGCCAAAAAGAAGTTATTGAGAAAAACGCGTTTAAAAAAGCGCTTGGTTCATTTTTTCATATATTTCATTAATTATGTTCATCTTTACAGGTGATTTGTAAAAAAACTAAAAGACATAGAAACTTGCGGTTTGCGGCATTTTCCTATAAGAATCACTCAAAAAATAAAAAAAAATTTTTCGGCGCAGAGGTCCCTTTTCGTGGAGCAGGTCACATATACTATTTTTCTAATTCCGTGATGAATTGAATTTAAATTAGCATAGGTATTAATTAATTTTTTACACTTTATAACATTTTCATACATGAAAATTTATTTCAAATATGAATATGATTATCCAATTTAAATTTGTTTAAAAGGAGTTTAAAAGGAGTCGGTGCAATGGTTACCTTGTGCGGTACTGATGCATTGAATCGAGGAACCGGTTCTGCTGAACCGGTTCTTTACAATACCCGACCGGACCGGTTCTTGCAAGAACCGAATAACGGTTCCAAAACAACCGAAAACGGTTCCAAATGGACCGAAATACGGGTCCAAATGAACAGAACACGGTTCTTAAATGAACAAAAACAGTGTTCCGAAATGGTCGGGAAACAATTCTAATAGAACTGAGAAATGGTTTAAAAGAACCGGTTTCAGAATAACAGGACCCGGTGCCTTCGAGAGTATGAAAATGGGTATTTTTATCTAATATTATATTCTTATAATAAGATAGTCCACTTAAGCCTCACTGACAGCAATTTGCTGAGAACCGGAACCGGATCAAATACCCGGTTCTTCTCGGAACTGGTCTCGATGGAACCGGTTCTCCAAAAACGCGGAACCGCAAATAACTAGTGTCCTGCTCTTGTACACGAGAACGTGTACACGATCCCTGCTCAGACCACCTTACATTACTTTCGACGACGGTCACCTCGTGTAGTGATGGCGACACTATTGAGTACCTAGCCATGAAAAAGCTTCTCAAAATACCGTTCAATTCAATACAATTCAATTCAATTCAATTCAATTCAATTCAATTCAATTCAATTCAATTCAATTCAATTCAATTCAATTCAATTCAATTCAATTCAATTCAATTCAATTCAATTCAATTCAAACCAATTCAATTCAATTCAATTGAATTCAATTCAATTCAATTCAATTCAATTCAATTCGATTGAATTCAATTCAATTCAATTCAATTCAATTCACTTCAATTCAATGTAATTCAATTCAATTCAATTTAGTTTAATTCGATTCAATGTAATTCAATTCCATTCAATTCAATTCATTTCAATTCAATTCAATTCAATTCAATTCAATTCAATTCAATTCAATTCAATTCAATTCAATTCAATTCAATTCAATTCAATTCAATTCAATTCAATTCAATTCAATTCAATTCAATTCAATTCAATTCAATTCAATTCAATTCAATTCAATTCAATTCAATTCAATTCAATTCAATTCAATGTAATTCAATTCAATTTAATTTAATTCAATTCAATTCAATTCAATTCACTTCAATTCAATGTAATTCAATTCAATTTATTTTAATTCAATTCAATTCAATTCAATTCAATGCAATGCAATTCAATTCAATTCACTTCAATTCAGTGTAATTCAATTAAATTTAATTTAATTCAATTCAATTCAATGCAATTCAATTCAACTCAGTTCAATTTAATTCAATTCAATTCAGTTCAATTCAATTCAATTCACTTCAATTCAATGTAATTCAATTCAATTTAATTTAATTAGATTCAATGCAATTCAATTCAATTCACTTCAATTCAATGTAATTCAATTCAATTTAATTTAATTCAATTCAATGCAATTCAATTCAATTCAGATCAATTCAATTCAAGTCAGTTCAATTCAGTTCAATTGAATTCAATACAATTCAATTCAATGTAATTAAATTCAATTCAATTCAATATAATTCAATTCAACTAAATTCAATTCAGTTACGTTAAGTTCAATTCAATTCAGCTCACTTCTATTCCATTCAACTCAATTGACTTCAAGTCAATTCAATTCAATTCATTTCAATTCAATTCAACTCAATTAAATTCAATTCAATTCAATTCAACTCAATTCAACTCAATTCAATTCAATTCAATTCACTTCAATTCAATGTAATTCAATTAAATTTAATTTCATTCAATTTAGTTTAATTCGATTCAATGCAATACAATTTAATTTAATTCAATTCAATTCAATTCAATTCACTTCAATTCAATGTAATTCAATTAAATTTAATTTAATTCAATTCAATTCAATTCAATGCAAGTCAATTCAACTCAATTCAATTCAATTCAATTCAATTCAATTCCATTCAATTTAATTCAATTCAATTCAATTCAATTCAGATCAATTCAATTCAATTTACTTCAATTCAATATAATTCAATTAAATTTAATTTAGTTCAATTCAATTCAATTCAATTCAATGCAATTCAATTCAATTCAACTCAATTCAATTCAATTCAATTCAGTTCAGTTCAGTTCAATTCAATTCAATTCACTTCAATTCAATGTAATTCAGTTCAATTTAGTTTAATTCGATTCAATGCAATACAATTCCATTCAATTCAATTCAATTCAATTCATTTCAATTCAATTCAATTCAATTCAATTCAATTCAATTCAGTTCACTTCAATTCAATGTAATTCAATTCAATTTAATTTAACTTAATTTAATTCAATTCAATTCAATGCAATTCAATTCAATTCAATTCAATTCAATTCAATTCAATTCAATTCCATTCAATTCAATTCAATTCAATTTAATTCAATTCAATTCAACTCAATTCAATTCAATTCAATTCAATTCAATTCAATTCAATTCAACTCAATTCAATTCAATTCAATTCCATTCAATTCAATTCAATTCAGTTCAGTTCAGTTCAATTCAATTCAATTCAATTCAATTCAATTCAATTCAATTTAATTTAATTTAACTCAATTCAATTCAATTCAATTCAATTCAATTCAATTGAGTATTTAAGCTGAATGATCGTAACTACTTTTCGGAGAGTACTAATTGCTTTGCCAGGTATTAATATGCGAATTTTCTTCATTCACACCCTGGAATATTGGGATGGAGTATCATACGGCTTAAACGCCCAATAACCATACCAAGTCCATATTCAGGTTCAACGGTAGGGACAGAATATGACGTCCTGTGGTATTTCAACGGTCTGCATTAGACTACGAGTGTTACACTGACAGCTGCTTATACCTAACCTCCGCCATGCAAGCCCAGGCTTAAAATCTATTCTCTTAGTCATGCAAACAAAACCCGATCTAAAAGCAAAAATTACACAATCACCATGCAGCTGTCACCAAGTTATGACCTGCATCATCCGAAAACCTTGATATCTACTCCTAGGCAAAATATCTCTAAGCAGGCGCACGACTAGACTTTGAATCTCAGTTCATTATTACTGCAAAATTTGCTCGAGTTTTATTTTTGTTCGGATCTAAAGTATATTCATGAAGATAAGTAGAGTGAGCGTAGACTATTCTGGCGTAGATTATTTGTGATCGTAGACTATTCTTACGGACCACAAATTGGTTCATAAGGGACTATTATACCTACAATCTGAAAACACCGGGATGGGATATCACATGGCTTAAACATCCCTTAACCAAACTAGGTCAATTTACGGGTTCAACTTTGCAAACGGAACATGTCGTCCGGTTGTACCATGACAGTCCTTATTGAACTAAGTGTGTTAATATTAACAACAATGTTTACCTAATTAAATTCCCTGTTCGTTTAAAACTTATTTTGTTTATTCTCGTGTGTACCTTTTTTAATCCCTTTAACAGAGGTCTGAAAATTACATTGCTTTGGTGATATCAGAATTGAGGATCAAATGGTATTTTCAGCAATCAGTTTTGCCAAAGGTAAATCAATGTACACAGTTCATTGCCACAGCGTATCAAATTCAGTACAGAAATATACAGTTTCGTACGTCTGACGATTTGGTTGTTGCTGAAACGAAAATGTAGATTGATGAATTTGTACGCTTAGTAATTTTTGATGAAACAATTTTGTCAATGAATGCTCGAAACAGTTAAAGGAGTTATATATATGTGCATAAACGCATTTTTGGTGTATCCGTTAATTGAAATTATGACAACTGTTTTCGTATGAAAATAATTAAACAATACTTAATTTATTTTATATAATAGCTGAAACTATGTCAACCAAGCGGCTACCTCAGATACGTTTGCACCCAGTCAATTCTGACATTTAAATGATCCGAAGTTAGAAAGATTTCACCACTCGATAGTGTGATTAACATGTTTAATTATATAAACCAAAATGTTTCTTCTTTAAACTTTAAATTTAAATTTATTAAAAAATATTTTAAAAAAAACTAAAAATCCCTCTTTTGTATCTCTTTTCAGCAATTTGGACAATCACTACAGTGTTTCCATCCAGCGGTTTCAAAACACGGAACAAGATTTTCACTTAATATCAAAAATACAAAAACACCAACTGCTGATACAAAAACAAAACTTGTAACAAAATAACCTAGAAACATATTTTTTAAACATGTAACTTACAACCAAACACCAAAGAATCCAAGCAAAATACTGTTGATAACTCTCCCGAACCCACTGAATGCAACTGCAGTAATAGACAAGTACAAGAAAAGACTAAGGCAAGAGGACACTGATAAATGGATACCCATGAATGAAAGGATGTCAAATGGAAGACACATGAAAGACTGGCAGGAGACGTCGCACACTCGTATATTCATGGGGCAAGTAAATGAACGAACGAACGAACGAATGAATCACATGGCACATGAACAAGACTAGAATTATGATAAATGATAACAGAAAACGCACGAGCAGACAAGCGGAACACTGTTGTAAGAAAAACTAGAACACTGTCATCAGAACACAAAAGAGAAAGTAGTAAAAGGACCAGCTGGAAAACAAGTTTATCTCATATTCAAAGCCATTCAAGATTTATAGAGAAAAATATAGTAATAAAGACAGTCAAAGGAACAGAGTGAGCGGCAAGGAAATATAAATGGATGTGTGCACAGAAATTGGCCAAGGCATTATAATTATTAACACAAAAGATACCCATAAACCGAAAGATACCCAAATCTCGAACTGTACAAATATTTTATTAAAACGTAGATTCGATAAGAGAATGGTCAATGCTTGAGTGAGGACAACAAACAAGACTACTGTACAAGTGGATTCGATAAGAGAATGGTTACTACCTGAGTGTGGACTACAACCAGGCATCCAACAAGCATCTATCGCTAAAAGGGACGAGAGTAATAACAATTTAAGCGACCTACTGAGCTGAGAAACTTTGTGTAGGTTCCAAATTTATATCATATGGATTCATTAAACCCAGACAATTTGAATAAAAGTTTCAAATTTTCTTTATCTTCTACTGGTGTATACTGCGCTAACCACTGTTCCTACTCGCCACCCTCCCCATCTTCTGCTGACACCGCTATCGTTACAAAACACTATAGACTATCTTTGCATCAACGGCAACCACAATCATTCTTCACATTATCCTTTACTTGGAAAAGGATCTTCAATAAACTGAAACATTTTATGTTGACTTCATTTAGAATAGGATTCTATGTTTTCGTGATATTAAGCTTAAGTGATTGTTGGTTTCAAGTGGCCAGTACCGCAGCTGCTGCAGCTTTGGTCATAGGTGAAAACCAATCCGCACAGGACTTCCGCCTTTTGAATCGTTCGGCCATATCTGCTGTACAACTGCCAATACCGCAAGCACTCATATTGGAAGCCAATACGGCAAAAGAGCGAAAAAGGAGTAACATTACCAACGTAAATGATGGCAACAACGGCCCCTTTACCTCCACCTCATATAGCCTGTCAGGCAAAAACAGCAATAACAACAACAACAACAGCAGTATTATTACAATGTTCTCCACAGCCACGACAACAGCGGCAATGGCAGACCCCTTGTCCGTCCTGTATGGCAATGGACTCATCAATAACATCACCCCAACTTTATCACCATTGTCAGCAAATGACACCGAATGGTCAGAATCGTCTCCCACACTTTTATCATTTTCGCCATCCTCATCATCCACCCTGTCACCGATTGCCGAATTCACAATGCCCGCTGTCCACACTGTGCTCGTTAGCATAGTGCTGCTGTTCGTTATTCTGGGCACCATTGTGGGCAATGTACTGGTTTGCATAGCAGTTTGTATGGTCCGGAAGCTACGACGTCCTTGTAATTATTTATTAGTCTCTTTGGCTCTATCTGATCTCTGTGTGGCCGTTTTAGTTATGCCAATGGCATTGCTCTATGAGGTTTTGGAAAAGTGGAATTTTGGTCCAGTACTATGCGATATTTGGGTATCGTTTGATGTCCTCTGTTGCACGGCATCCATATTAAACTTGTGTGCCATTTCCGTGGATCGTTATTTAGCCATTACCAAACCCCTGGAGTATGGGGTGAAACGTACCCCCCGTCGCATGATGTTGTGTGTGGCTCTGGTGTGGCTGGCGGCCGCGTGCATTTCGTTGCCTCCCCTCCTGATATTGGGCAATGAGCATGAGGACGAAAACGGTGATCCCATGTGTTCGGTTTGTCAAAATTTCGCATATCAGATTTATGCAACATTGGGTTCCTTCTACATACCACTGGCGGTAATGTTGTTTGTTTATTATCAGATATTTCGTGCAGCGCGACGAATTGTTTTGGAGGAGAAAAGGGCTCAAACGCATTTGCAGCATGCCCTGAATGGCACCGGTTCGCCACCGGGTCACACGGAGCTGGATGGCAATGGGCAGCATCGTCACAGTAGCTACGGCAATACATCACTGAACTACTCTACTTGTGGTGGCCTATCAGCCAGTCACAACAGTGGTGGTGGTCAGTGCGGCGGTAGTGGTTCCAGTGGCCTTTTGGGTTCGCCGCATCAAAAGAAACTGCGTTTCCAGTTGGCCAAAGAGAAGAAGGCCTCCACTACACTGGGCATTATTATGTCCGCATTTACCATTTGTTGGCTGCCATTTTTCATCTTAGCTCTTATACGTCCCTTCGTCGAATCCGAGACGACACATGTGCCACAGTCGTTATCTTCATTGTTCCTATGGCTGGGTTATGCCAATTCATTGCTCAATCCCATCATCTATGCCACATTGAATCGTGACTTCCGTAAACCTTTCCAAGAGATCCTGTACTTTAGGTGCTCCAGCCTCAACACCATGATGCGTGAGAATTACTATCAAGACCAGTATGGGGAGCCACCCTCGCAGCGTGTAATGCTGGGCGATGAAAGGCATGGAGCACGGGAGAGTTTTCTCTGAAATTAGGTGAACTAAAGTAAGGATAGTGAAACCAAGTGAATTCCTAACTAATCCCACAAAACTAAAGCAACAATACACACACACATACACCTACACATACACACATGTAACACGTTAATCAGAATTTCCAAAGATATTTAAGTAACACAACACATCCATGAAGAAGAAGAAAGTCTAATTTTATTCTCGAAATTTCCACTACTTCTCTTCTTCAGTGACTAAGAGTGATGATTATTTTATATAAATTTTAATCTTAAGTTAAGTGTTTTTTTTTCCTGATAATTATAATTTTTATATTAAGTTGTAAACAATCGAAATCAAAGAAATCTAAAATGTATTTATAAAGTATCGTCTAGAAGAAGTAAAACACAAAGGAATTACAAAACCAAAAATCCTATTTTAAATAAAATAAGTCTTACTAACTAAAATACGCTATATATATAAAGTAATATACTCCCTCAGTGTAAAAAAGTCAGCAAAACTAGTTTTATATTAAGCATTTAGTATTAGATATCATAACCATATTAGTAATAATCATTAGCAAATGTAGTAGAAATGTTATGGTTTAGGCGTCAGACTCAAAATTCAACGCATAAAATATAGTCAGACATCAAGATGTAATAAAAATTAATAAATTGTGTTGTTACATAAACTCCTTACATCTTTACCAGGGAATGGATGGAATGTCTTTTTTGATATTTTGAGTTTCTTTGGCTGAAATCTGGCATCCTAAGTAACAACTTAGCTAGGCATCCAGCTAATCCCTCTCACTTCTCTAAGTACATCACGCGAGATTCAAGTCGAATATTTTGGCACACAAAATGTTTGTTTTAACTGCAACTACCCAGCGTCGGAAGCCGCAAGGCCTGACACAAATAAGGCATGCGGAATGGTTCTTTTGTAATGCCTTCCTAAAATAAGGCCTGCGGAATGCATGCATTTTTTCATCCGATATAACCAAGAAGAAGATTTTTACAATTTTGAGAAATTTCTTTTACGATTCATTTTAACAATAATTTAATTGGAAAATTTCATACAAATTTTAAAATTATATTTTTTATTTAACATTTTTCAGGGTGTTTTTAAAATTTTCAATTTGAAGTTGGGCGTTTTACAACTTTCTAAGATAGATACAGATAGACTTATAAATAAATATGTAGAAGTGAATAATGATTTAGTGATAAAATAAATTATATTAATTTTATTTTGGTTTAATAAGAATAAATTCTAGTAAATCCCTCCTAAGGCCTTCCTCTTTGCATGCCTTGTAAGGCCTTCCTTAGGCAATGGGCATGGAAGGCCTTGCCTCCCAATCTCACGCAATGTTAAAAAGAATAGAGGAGGTAATGCGTAGGGAACATTCCAGGGACCTTCCAGATCATGACTCCCGCCGCTGGGTAACAACTTACGAGAAAAATTTTGCGTGCAAAAATATACAACTCGAATCTCGAGTGATGTACTTTGAGAAGTGAGAGCGATTTTTTCTCGCGCTCGTGAGTGCTTTCAAAATTTAAATTTTAAATGCACACATTCAAAAGGTACTACAAAGTTACCTAACATGTTCAAAAAATTACCAAAAGTTTACAAAACGTAAAAAAATATTCAAAAAGGCATTGAAAAGGTACCAGCAATTATACCAGAAAAGCACATAAATTGTATCGTAAATTGTATTGCATCAAAAAGTATATGGATTGTAGCAAAAACCTTTACGTACTATTGTGGTACATATTATACACATTAAGTACTTTTTGGTACTTCTGACGTATTACCTTGGTACCCATTATGTACTCAAACTTCATTTTATGTACCTTTTGCAAAATCGATGTAAATTTTTGGTGAAACTTATGCTCTCTTCGTACTGTTTAGTTGGTTGGTTGAAAAGCCTGCAAGACAGCACGCTGTCTAGCACACTTAGGCTAAAGAAGCCCATTGTGATACCTACAGTTTCCTCCATAGCAACTATTGACTAGTCGTCCAGCCAATTTGCCCTTTCAATAAATTTGTCTATAAGACCTACAGGAATATACTGTAGGGCTACGGTGCTAACTAGATGTGTTCCGAATATCCTACTTCTCAGTCCTGCCAGACCAGGGCAATCCAAGAGAAGGTGTTTCGTCATTTCCTCGTCCTCTTCCATGCAGCATCTACAGAGAGTGGAGTTTCTATGTCCCCAATCTTAGGGCGTGTTTTCCTACAATACAATGTCCCGCAAGTGTTCCTATCATTGTGGGTAACCTGCCTCTTGGCAAGTATTAAGTAGTTGCCTAGTCCTATACCTGTCCACCTGTGGCCAGAGGACTCTGGCTTGTTTGCAAGTTGAAGTAAGTCTCCACTTGTCCTTGAACGTATTATCGGCCCACTGCCTGATCCGCAAACAGCAGGTAGAGAGTGGCATACTAACACCTTATTTTGCCGGAAGAACCTGTGCCGTAGTGCCCTGTCTAGCTAATGCATCCGCTACGCAATTGCCTGTAATGTCGCTGTGTCCCGGTACCCAGATGAGCCTGATGCCAAAAAATTCTGTCATCACCCTAAGGGATGAGTGTCATTCTTTCACCGTCAGGGATGTAGCAAACATGGCTTACAGGGATTTTAGGGCAGCCTGGCTGTCTGTGTAGATGCATTTTCTCCGGAGGGTTGTGACACTACTTTTCAGTAGTTCAGCAACCTCCAGTATGGCGGTAATTTCCGCCTGAAATACCCTACAGTGATCAGGCAGCTTGAAGGAGATATTTACATTTAGGTCCGGTGAATGGACCCCATAGTCTATTTGATCGTCCTACTTTGATCCATCCGTGAAAAATCTGATACTACTGGTGTCTCCTTCAGTGATTTTTCCCAGGTATTCCTGTTCGGAATAGAAGTCCTTAGATTTGTCGCTGGTAGAAGGTAGGGGATACAGTAGTCCGTTTTTACGGGAATAGAGTTGATCCGGTGTAGTAATTCAGCGTGTCCGGAATGCCCCGATATCAAAACGCCACAATACCTAATTCTCACAAGGGATGTAGCGACTGCCGATTCGGCCATGGTATCAGGAGTACAGATGTTCAGGATAGCACTAAGTGCAGTGCCTGACGTCGTGCCCATTGCCGCACTAACGCTAATCAGTGGTGATTTTTTAATTTTCATCAAAGAATTCAGAATACATTTCTTTTGGAGGGACCTCCACCAAATTCTGACTATTGCCGTATAAATCCACATGGTGATCTTAGGAGACAGTCCCGAGCGCTTTCCTATTGCCCCTTTACAGCAGTAAAGAGCAACAGACGCCTTTTTCACCCTCTCCACCACATTCTGTTTCCAAGACAGTTTTCTCTCGAGAATTATTCCCAGATACTTGACCTTTACCTCAACCCCATTAACTGACGGCAGTTCAAATGCGGGTATTTTATATTTCCGAGAGAACAAGATAAGCTCGGTTTTAAGTGGGTTAAGTTAAAGTCCGTTGTTAGCGGTCCAGTTCGAAATCATACTAAGTAGGCTGGTTTTACGAATGCTAAGTAAATTGAGATTTCTACCCGTACACATGATAGCAATATCATCGGCATGGGAAAAGACCTAGCATTCGGCTCTGTCCAATTCAAGTTCCAATTCCAATTCGTACTGTTTAAGTACTTTCAGAAATACGGTTTCCCAGTTTTAAGTCGGTTATGAATGCTAGCTTGAGAAGCTTCTTCAAGGCTTAGTAATTGATAGGGTCGCCATCACTTAGCGATATGACCGTCATTGATAAAAATGTATGGTGGATCAGAATGGGGATCGAATCCACGTTCTCATGTACTAGAGCCGCGCACTCTAACCATGGCACCACCAACGGCCAATTAGTATTTTTGTTAGAAATGTCATAGATAATTCATTTTAACTTTCTGAATGTCTGTTAGCTCCAAAATGAAGTAAGATTGTAATTATTTTCTCCTACTCATACAAAAGACCAGACAGTACATTTTGCACGTTTTAGTACAAGTTCTGGTGAATAAATGAGAACAACAATTCACAGCCATTTTTTGGAACCACTTCTAAAACCTCTCTGCACAAGAGTTTATCAATTCTCGCGTACGAACTGCTAACGAGCTACTCGTTTTACTCGTTGTAGATGAAAAAGAGCGTACGGAAATGCATGTAATGAAACGCTCTTAGCCTGCTTGCGGTTTCGTGCATTTTGTGTTGCGAATAGAGAGTAACACCATTTTTCAGTCCTGTGAACTGTGAACATGCTGTTACGAATGCATTCAATTATTTGGTAAAAGGGAGAAAATTTTTAAAGGAACAAGGTGTCTTTCAAGCTTTCATTAAATTTCTAACATTTTACAAGACATCTACACAGTAACTTTCTAAAACGTAACTTCAAAAGTACACAAAAAAATATTCTGGAACGAAAAGTGTACTAAAAAACAAATGAGTTCTGCTTTTTATGGCACTCGCTTCTTTAGTGAACACACAAATATTCAATGTGTACCGAAAAGTATCTATTGTATATATAGCAAAGAGTACGCAATGTGTAGGAAAAAGTAAACTATGATTTCTAAAATACATAGAACACAAGTTGTACCAAAAATATCACAAAATGTATTACAAAGTGCACAGGGTGTATTATAAAGTGCGCAACGTGCACTAAAATGTACACAACGTGTATTACAAAGTACAAAAAGTCGTAGTACACATAGAGTAAAACTGTAAGCTAATCAAATTGCACACTAAAGTACTCAATGTACTTCTACTCAATGTAACTCTAATGTACATAAAGTGTACTAAGAAGTACTCAAAGTGTACTACGAAGTGCACAAACTGTGCGAAAATGTGTACTAAATATACAATAAATAAAGTAGAGATGCACGATTAATTATTGGAACGAAGTTCCTTATCGCACGTTGCGCGATGGGGGCTAAATGAAACAAATTTAAACAAATTTTTTTTAACTACTTTATTACAACCTACTATTATCAACTATATTGGGTAATTTTGGTTTGGTTTGGTTTAAAGGGTAGTTTTCTAGGTGGAGCTTGTGTATTACATATTGTAGCTTTGAACCCAATAAAAAGTAAATTTAGAAAAACCAAAGTACAAGACTGCCAAAGCCATGAAATACAACCCTTAGCATGGAATTACATTTGGCAGCAGCCTTAATCTTGCACTCGTACTTTTTGTTTGGTTTGTGTCTATACTAACATATCGGGGGATATTTTTTGTTTAATGGGAAATTTTCTAGGTAGAGCCTGTTTATTACATATTGTAGTTTTGAATCGAATAAAAAGTAAATTTAGAAAAGCCAAAGTGAAAGAAGTTTAAAAACATAAAATTTTCTTAAGTAAGTGCGTTTTCTTAAAAAAAAGTAAATTTTCTCAAAAAACATACCTATTGACATTTTTAAACAATCTACATTTTCTTAAAGAAATACCTTACCTTAAAGAAAAAAGCAATCAAAAAAAGGTAATTTTCTTACAAAAAGTCCCTTTTCTTAAAAAAAGTATTTTTTTTAAATAAGTAACTTTTCTTAAAAACGTACATTATCTTACAATATATTGCCTCCTCTGAAAAACACTGCCTTTTCTTTAAAGAGTACCTTTTTTGTAAAACAAAACAACTTTTCTTGAGATAAGTCCCTACTCTTAAAATTGTACATGTTCTTTCGTAAAAAAAAACTTTTCTTCAAAAAAAATATACCTTCTCTTAAAAAAAAATAAATTTTCTTACAAAAATTCATTTTCTTAAAAGTACATTTTCTTAAAAATAAAATAATACCTTTTCTTTTCTTTTCTTTTCTTGAGATAAGTAGCCTTTCTGAAAATAAGTAAATTTTCTAACAAAAATAACCTTTTCCCAAAAAGAGTACCAGTTCTTTAAAAAGTACCTGTTCTTAAAAAAATGCTTCTTTGTAAAAAAATTCATACTCTTAGGCTTTTTCTTACAGAAAGTTCTTCTTCTAAAAAATAGTACATTTTCTTAAAAAAGACATTAGCTTTTAATAAAAGAAGTACCTCTCATTAAAGAAAGAACCTTTTCGGGAAAATATAATACATATTCTTACAAAAGGGACCTAAAAATTAAGGTTTTTTAAAAAAGTACATTCAATAGAAAAAAAATTTCTTAAAAAAAGTTTTTAATTTTACAAAAAGTATCATTTCTTAAAGATCCATTTAAATTACAGTATTTTTCAATAGGTGCCTTAGGGGTGTTGGAACTAACTAGTACATAATATATAGTGAAAGGAACTTCGTTCCAACCGGGTGTCCCCTGACACCTCATGTATTTTTTTTTTAATCATGAACCCTGATTAATCGATATCCTGATTAATTGAATAATTACTTACTGTGTACTTTGTAGTACATTTTGTGATATTTTTGGTACAACCTGTGTACTACTTATTAAAGAAAACATAGTATACGTTTTCTTCCACATTGTGTACTCTTTGCTATAAATTTTGTACTTTTCGGTACACATTGAGTATTTGTGTATTCACTCAAGAGAGGTTCCCAGAGCTCCGAGTATTCTAATAATTACAATATTTAAAATATTTATAAATTTTACTAAAACAAAAGTACAAATCATGGTAAAATTATCTATCGGGTAAAAGCGTCAGCCCAGCTGATTTGTGGTTTGTTCATATTTTCCGTCGGTAAGCTGTCAAATTCGATTCTGTTTCTCTTTGTTTGTTAATAAAATTCAAAGAATTTCAACCAAAATGCAATTTAATAGCATAGACTTTGTATCAAGTAAGATAATCTTATAGAATTTTTCACATTTTGTGTACATAGTGGTTTTCATTATTCAGCTAATTTTGACAGCTTAACGACGGAATTGCTAATGCTACTACCTAATAGATAATTCTACCATGGTACAAATGTACAAAAAGTACATTTCCAATAAAGTATACTAGATTGTCAAATTTTTACGAGGAACTAAAAAGTACAGGTTTAGGAATGGAATTTCTTTAAGTACCTTCAAATAGTAAAAAATAGGAAGTTGATACAAAAACAATCACAGAGAAAGCTAAAAAGATTCGCACAAAGATCAAAATCTTAAAAGACTCCATACAAAAATGTATCCAAAATATCGGCGAAATACTAAGTTGTTAACGCACAATATAAGCAACATTCATCGAGCAACATTTTATTGATTCTTAGAAAAGGGTAGGGACCAATTAAATTGGACGAAAAAGCGATCAATGTTGTCAACACTCGTTCAATATATCAACGAAAAAGAGATTTTCAGTGTTAAAAGAAAAGGTGACAGCAGAAAAAATATACCAGTCAACACTGAAATGTTGCTGGCCCATTTGTCAGCGAGACCAGCTGCTGTTGCCCAATATTTCCTAGCGCGAATGATCTTAGTACTCAACTTTATGGATATTAGTAGTTGGCTTCGTGGTTAAAACTTCCTCCGGGTGAAGTGACCAAACAGGTCAAAATTACAATAAATCTTTTAAGCTTGTGAGGCACATTTAAATGTAATTTATCAAAAAACTAGAGCCTCGCTTATGTTCTGTGTCACGGATAAATCATGTGGACAATAAAAGGAAACTTGTATAAATTATCATAGCACCCATAGAAATATTTCCTATGATTTTCACGATATTCTTAGTAACAACTATAGAACTCTTATAAATTTGTGAAAAGGTAAGGTTCTTTTGAACTAGGACCAGCCAAACGAATGTCACAGGAAACAGTTTTGTAACTAATCTGCCGTGCTTATCAAGAAGGACTCAAGACCACTTTCCTAAAAATTTTTCAGGAGAAGCAGATTTCTGAATACTGTTTCGAGATTCATTTTTCATAAGAAACACGTTGTTTTTTATAATGAAATTAATAATATTTATGTGGTTTTGCCGCAATTTTCAACCATAACAGAAGGTCCGAAATGTTGCTAACTTGAGCATTAAATAAAATATTTTTTTTTTAATATTTTGGAATTGAGTCTTTCTTAGTAAGCAGGGCAGTAATGTGGTGTTAACAAATTAATATATTTTTCCGTGTTTCCTCTTTTCCATATTAAATTGCCAATGAAAAAGCATTTGTGATTTTTCTTTCTCAAAAATAACAACACTGTGCTAACGAATAAATTATTTTTATTAACACATAAAACTGAAGGTGTCAACCTAACATAAACATCCATTCCCTGGGTATACTACGTAATATGCTGGTAAAATGTTTTATATTTATTCCTTATTACGATCATGACCCCAGATTGTTTGTAAACATATTTGGAAATAGAAAACTCTTGTTTTAAACAAACACAAAAAAAAACATGACACAAAGACTAAGTCACATTTTAATTAGAAATTTAATAGAAATAAGTTCTGTAAAATTCAACAAATTTTGTTTTGTTATATACTATTTTTTCTTCTTCTTATTTTTATGATTTAATTAACATTTGAAAAGTTTAGGACTGTGTCAGCAAACAATTAATCAAACTTTTTGGTAACAAATTAAATTTTAATTAAAAAGCAGTTTGTGAATGTTCACAGTGTGGTAACTAACATTTCTGGAAACTCTGATTTTATTGTCATCAATTGAAATTCTAGTCATTTGGAAAACTTGTTGACACAAAAAACTACAGCATTAGGTGTTGAGTGCTTTATATATTTAATTTGTGTTAAATAAATTTAAATTTGATTGGTCGTTTGTTCTGACAGGTTTTGGTAAACAAACAAATTTAATGGAAATGAAATTAGAAATTTCTCATTACTGTTTTTGTTATCATTCTGATTTTGATTATTGTTTACCAGTCACGTCTCTCTGTGATAAAAAAAAAAGAAAAGTAAATTAAATATATAAATTAATATTAATTTGTACATGAAGCGAAACTAAATCAAACTAAGTATTAGAATTATAGTTTAATAAAAAGAAAAATACAAACAGTTGAAAGTAAGTCCTACATATATCTATCAATCACACAAAAACAAACTCCTGATATTGTAACACAAATGTAAGTTAATTACCCGGCAATCTTTTATAATCCATGGTCATTTGTAATAGCTGATAAAATTTACGCAGTCATTTTAATAACAAAAGTCTTCGTTACGTCGACGAAATGTGTCACAAATTCCTGACTATGTGCCATTTAAAATTTCAGAAATTTCGTTAAGATTTAAAAAGCTACTATAGTGGACATTTTCCCGGCCATAGATAGCTGTGTATGTCCTTATTCCCCGGCAAAACCCACGCCCAATGACACGTTTACAGTTCACGAGACGAAAAAATTTTCCTTTGTAAATATATGATTTCACAAGTTTCAGACAAAATATAAAAAATTTCATTTTTTAGGATAATCTGAAAAATACCCGTTCTTTACATTTATTTTTTAATGATAATTTCTTTCAAATGTGGTGCGTTACTGCGGAAGGCATGCCCCATTATAAGGTTCCGATTTGCGATGACGCCAATAACATATGTTTAAACTTCCTCAATCGTAGCCGGCTTATACTTATAGACGAGTTTGGGTTTTACTCTGTCCCAAACCAAAAAGTTTAGTGGTTTTGAATCATATGATCTTGATAGCCAATTACACGGGCTGTGTGACAAGTAGTGCCGTCTTTTGCGAACTAAAGGCAAAATTGCCGAAATTCGGGCGAGGCTCATAAAAAACCCGAAATTAGTGTAAGCTTTAGAGGTTGCTATTTATGTTCGGGAATAGAAAATAATAACAAATAATTTAAATGAAAATGGCTTTAATGTTTTTCAGAATATTCCCCTTGATGATCAATACACTTTTGCAATCGTTCAAACCATTTGTCATGGCAGTTTTTCCATTCCTCTCGTGAGACCTCCAAAACATGGTTTTTGAACGCTTCAACTGCTTCTTCGGCGCTCGTAAAGCGTTGACCACGCAGTTTACTTTTCATATTCGGGAACAAGAAGAAGTCATTGGGTGCCAAATTAGGACTTTATGAGGGATGAGCCATCAAATCGATGTTTTGACTGCTCAAAAATGAACCTGTTTGAAGAGATGTATGAGAGCTCGTATTATCATGATGCAGACGGGTTTGTCTTAGGCGGGTGGTTTTAGGAATTTCTCCGAAGACTTCCGGCAAACAAATGGTCGCGTACCACTCAGAATTGACCGTCCTATATTGCTCAAGTGGAATACTGGCCACATGACCCATTCGGCCAAAGAAATAGGCGACCATTTGCTTCGCTGTGCTTCTTCCACGCACAACTTTTGTTGGATTTAGCTCGCCTTGAAAGACCCTCACGGGCAATTGCTGTTTTGTTTCTGGCCAATACACATATATCCATGATTATATATATTATGCTCGTCTTTTGAAGCACCACAGTAGAACTTTTTAATCATTTCCTTACACCAATTGACACGACCGTTTGTTTGCGCGATTATCCAATTATGTGAGATCTAGAGCGAACAAATCTTTTTCACAGCCTAATGTTCATGCAAAATCGAATGTATTGAAGTGGAGCTAATGTGCAAGGATGTCTCTATCTCACGACATGTCACATGATAATCTTGCATTATCTTGCATCGTTGTTTTGTTGCAGAACAACCGATATTGGACGACCTTCACGAAATTTATTCTGGAGCGAACGGCGCCCCAGACCGAAGTCTTAAATCATCGCGCGAAAATTTTCACGGGTTAATTCAATTTTTTAACCGAGATGAATTTTTCAACACACTGTAAATAGAAAAAAATAGTGCTCGTAGGTGAAAACATTCTATGTATGTTAATGCTAAAAAATGTCAAGCTCTCCAATGGAAGTTCCAAGTTGAATTTGGGAACACTAGTATTGTCTGTTCCCGAAATATATGTAAATAGTATCCTCGTAATAGCAATAAAGTTTCAAAAAATGGGGTCGACTAGACTCTCTTGGTCCAAGAAACGGGTCCACGCAGGGAGTTCCGAAGACACAGCTGGTCGACCTCAGCTGCAAAATTATGGACAGAATATGAAAGAGAGTGAGCTAAAGGCGGATTGAAAAACTGACTTTATATTTGATTTTATTGACACTTATGGTTTTTAAAATAACTTTATATGTAATAATTTTGTTTTAATTTGAAAAACATCACAACACGTGATATCTGTGTGGCCAGATCATAGAATAATACATACCATAGAAGCTTTTATTCGCTCAATAAATTAAACGACATAGGTACGATGGAAAGTAAACATTGGATGGTGGAAAATATGGGTTCAATAATACCAGATAGTGGCAATAGTATACAGCGATCAACAAGGGAAGAACAACCGAATTTCGTGTTTGTGTGGCAAAGTAGTTGTGTTAAATACAATACAAATGTATAACAACGATAAAAGTCAACGAAAAAGTGCAAAATATATTTAAATTTTTCAGTTCTACATCAAAACGACAGCAAAAAGTTAAGTGAACATATTTTGTAACTCCACCTGGTGTAAGGTAATTCCAAATTTAATTGCTCTCATTTCCACAAACCTACGATGAAGAGTGTGAAATGAAACGTCAGACGAGAGAATAAGTTTATCTATGTATGTATTATTCTATGGGCCAGATAGCCTTATTTCGGCATTTTGTATAGTTACACGAATGAAAGGCCTTTAGCCGAATTTAGGAATTTTCTCCTCTGGGAAGGCTTCGCAAAAATAAAGGTTTCCAAAATGATACTCAGTGTTTGGCACTTTCCAGGCACTTTCGAGGCCCACTATAATATGGTAAATTGGGGGTATTTGGCACCACGTATGTTACTTACTTACTTTGGTGGCTTCAAACAATCCAGAGAGGTCAAGAGCCTTAAAAATTGGGGATAACATATTTCCCCGACTGTTCTCGATCTTCAGTTTTTCTCCTATAGCTGGTAATCACGTCACATGGAGCTCGATCTAGCGATTGTGACTGACCTGAAGATCCCATCAGCATAAAAGACTTAAAACTATGAATATCCCAATGCAGCCTTGATTCGTCAGCTACGACTTCAATCTCCCCTCGGGATTATACCCTTCCTTACTTTACTTACTTATATAGTGTCAAACAACCAATAGGGGTCAACGCCTTACAAATGAAGGATGACATATTTCTCCAAGCAGCCCGATCTTCAGCTTTTCTACTCCAGTGGGTAACACCGCGGTCAGGCGGGCAATATTCCACATCGTCTTTCCAACGAAGTCCTCGTTGTCCTATTATTCGATATCCTTCGAGTACGTCTCCGTATACCTTTCGCACTGGTTCATTCTTATTCATTCTACTGGCAGGGCCAGCATCAACGCGCTATTTTGATTCGCATAACTACATCGATGTCGGAATGCAGATTACAAAACTCGTGGTTAAGATTTCATTTGCTCACCTTCTCCACAACCGTTTTGGTTTCTTAGGTAAACAGGTTTCCTCTCTGCTCTTCATCTTATACCGCTCTGCCGCGGCACGCGTTGCAACTGACTGAAGCAATGCCATACACGCAGCATTCTTTTCATCACCTACCTTGTGACATTCTTTAACGTACCATGGTTTGTCTTTAAGCGGGTTTTCAGAACCAAGTACGATCTCTGCACCAGTTACAGAGGAATATGTACTTCCACAGCGCTTCAGGATCATGAGGCGAGGGTGCGTTCTGCGCCTATATCTGACTAAGCTTCTCTGCATTGGCCGTGGCTTTCTTTGTTAGTTGCAGCTTTCTGATGTCCAGCTTTCTATATGTCTCGTTGCGTACGACTTTCGCTCTGCTTATCCTTCTGCGAACCGTTTTTGCAACCACGTAGAGATTCGAATCGATATTAGTTCTTTGATTACGCCCATTACACTAGTAGAATGCCTTCCATCAATTACTAGGTGATCAACCTTGTTTTTTGTTTGTTGATAAGGAGATATCCAAGTAGCCTTGTTGATGTCTTTATGTTGGAATCGCGTAATATTGACAAACAAGTTTTTCTCCGTAGCAATATCTGACAGTCTCATTCCCTTATCGGAAGTAATGGCGAGTAGACTGTATCTGCTTGGTTCAAAGATATTTGCTTTGCCGACTGTAGCATTAAAATTTCTTGGAACAATCTTAATATCATGGCCAGGGTACCGGTTATAGTTTCCTCCTAAGTTTCCTCCTCTATCCGTGGTGTCATCATCTTTTTCTTCCGAAATGCTAAAGTATTTCGCTTTGATGCGGATAGCGGCTATACGTTCACTTATGTGGTTGAAGCTTGAGATTAGATGACGCAGTTATTTTTGCCAACTATAAATCGGCAACAAAATTCTTCTTTTTCTCATGGCAGCTGTAGTACATCACAGTTTTCCTTCCCAGTACAGCAATGACCTGTCAGCCTTATATTTTTCGACGACATGTGCCAATTGAATTGTGGCACCGAATCTGTAAAGTATTTTAAAATTCCAAGTGAATATCCGTAAATCCTAGTCATTATAAAGCTTGCGGGGGTCGTCAACAAATATTGATGTTTTCTGTTTCTCATTCTCTTTTTGTACTTTCATTGCCAACATAATGGTGTCGGAAGGCAACCCCACCATGGTTTTGCATTATACCAGGATGTTTATGCTTCAGCCACTTATCATAGATCAGACGCTGACCAGAATGCAGTGTGTCGAAACTGGATTAGTGTTTCCTAACTGTTGATTCGCCGTTGATCATGTCAACGGAAGTTCTGGCCCAAAGACTATGTCCGTTAAGTCGAAGGGCTTCAGTGACGGGGTTAGCTACATAAACTGAGGCACATCAGTGATCGCATAATTCGTTTTCGCTTTCTCACTCTAGCCAGCCAACGGAGGGTTCCTATTAAGCCACACGCTGAAAAATGTGTCCTCTTTTGTTGTTTAGGTGCAAACGCAACCTGTTTGTAGCTTGTTGAAAATATAGTATACTTGTGTCCAAACACATTCTGTTTGCTATTCAGTATATCATGTGATTAATAGGTTATAATATATGTGGATGTGTTTGTTGAAAACTTCTGGTAACAAAAACGTGACAGACAATAAAGAAACAAAAAGCATCAATCTTCAATTCATGAAAATAATGCTTACAAACACATACATGGTTCGTGCTATATGTTGCTGGGGCGATTATTTTTCAGTGTGCATTGCCCGGGATATGCTTCTAGAAAGTAGTGAGCTGCTTGGACTGCCATATAAAGGAATATTTTCGGGCGCACCCCAAATGAGTGGCTATCAGAATCTCTTCACCTCCACGGTCATTCCCATGTTCCATCTTAATGTAGTGCGAAAAATTGGAGCCGATGTTCGCTTCATGACGCATTTTGTGCAGGTCGACCAAGATCGGTTTTTGTGCCAGAAGACAATGTTGCTGTGTGTGAGCTGGAACTGAAGATCGTCATGTGACATACCGCGAGATAGGGGCAATCTTGGGCATTACTACCACTTCCATTCATTCAATATTGCAGGAACATTTTGAGGTTCTCAATCGCTCAAAAAATGCTGGTAGTAGTGCAAAATAAAAATTCAAAAAACTCAAATCTGGTGTTCTACAAGCCGTCTATAAGAGTACGACAGGGACGAATCATGGATCTATACATATGAACCTGGGCCTACATAGTTACTGACTGTATAGGTCTTCCAAGACCATGCAAATGGTTGCATCCTTCTTGGGCATAACTGGTCATAAGGCAACAGTGTCGTTAAGGCACCGTACGACTGTCAATTCTGAATGGCACACAATTATTTATCTGCCACAAGGTTTTGGTGAACTAAGGAAAATTAACACCATCCACCATCACGACGATGCTAGCTCACACACATTGACTCGAACAAACGCGTATTTGACCAGCAAAGACATTGAGCCTGTTTTTTTATTCCCTACTAAACTTATTTTTCGACCACTTTGTGTGGGGAGCTAAGCGATTTTACGCGGTTCCCCATACAAAGTCGTCGAAAAATTAGTTTAGCAGGGAATAAAAAAACAGGCTCATTGATTCGATGCGTCACTTACCTTACAGCCTCGATTTGGCAGCAAGTGAATTATTTTTATTTCTGTTAATTCCTTCAAAACAAGTATTTTTAAACTGCCTTATCGGAGTAGGTAAAGTGCCACGAAAATTGGTTCAAACGCATGCAAAAGTGTATTGATCTTCATGGAAAATATTTGGGAAACCCGTAAAACCAATTTCGATAGTCAATATTTGTTCTTCATTATAAGACCAGAAATGTAAACAGCAAAATAAACAGCAATACAAATCAGAAATATGAACAAAAATCTCTTTTTAGTTTTTTGTTGTTTGGATGCAAATATAACGCGTTTGTAGCTTGTCGCCAATATATAGTATTTTTGTGTCCTAACACATTGTGCTTGCTGTTCAATATTATACGTCGGAAGGAAACACAACGATTAATAGGTGATAATATAAGTTTTTGTGATCCAAATGTGACTGTGTTTGTTAAAAACTGCTGACAACAAAAACGAGACAGACATCAAAGTAACAAAAATCAGCAGATCTGTAATCTATAAAGACAATGCTTGCAAGTATATACATACATAGTTCGTGCAATATGTTGCCTGGACCGGGGTTTTCAGAGTGTATGTAACTGTGTAACTCGCATCGCGCTGACGAATGCAGACGAGTGGAAAGTGTCGATTTGATTATTGTAACTTTTGGGGAAACGTTGGTAGGCCGTACATTTTCCAGATCTAAAGCCACACTGATGAAATCTAATTAGGTTTGCAGCAATTGGTTTTAGTCTTTTGCACATTTAGTTTGAGATGACCTTGCATAAAAAGCTAAATACAATTAAATACCTATCTGATGTGTTAACATCTATTGGCACGGCTAGGGCAATATACCAAAGTGAATACATGCAAACACCACACAGCGTTAGCATCACATATGGGCTTGTTGTACAACAATAGCCTCTGCCTGAAACAAAGTATGATGGTAGCGAACAAACAAACAGGTCGTCGCCGCCAAAGAGTATTGAATAGTATATAGAACTCATGGAACGACTTGTATGTCTCAAAATCACTGGCGACATCTGGTGAATTATTCAAAACGTATTAATCTCTTTTTGTCATAACTTGGTCCATTCATAATTTTGATGTGAAACATTGATGGCTTTTGAAACATTTATGCTTTTTGTATTGTTTTATATAATAAATTTGTATTGAAATATTCTATAAAGATGATAAGACTCGTTTAAGGTCTTTTATTCAGACTCTCTACATGAGAGCGAAAAACGCATAGTCGAATTTAGTATACACACATTAAATCTCTCAATAAATTAAACGTCATAGGTATGGTTGCAAGGAAACATTAGATGGTGGAAAGCATGGGTTCAATAATACCAGATAGAGGCAATAGTACACAACACAGGAACAAAAACCCTATTTCGTGTTTTTGTTGCAAATAGTTGAGTTAAATAAAATACCAATGTATACCTAAGATAAAAGTCAACAAAAAAGTTCAAAATACATTTAAATTTCACAGTTCTATGCGAAAACGAAATGAAAAAGTTAAGTCAACATTTCTTGTAACTCCATATGCTGTAAGTTAATTTTTGTCCAATTTCTCTCATTTCCACAAACCTATAAATATGTCTGTAATAAATTCATCAATGGGAAAAAGAGTGAAATAAGTTCTCTATACTATTCAATACTTTTAGTAGTCGCTCTCTTTGTGACAAAACAAAAACTATTGTTTCAGTGAGCTAAATATTGCTTTATTTATTTTAACAATCTTACATTGAATGGTAAAGCAGATGTAAGGAAAAAAGAAAGTGCAATAGCAAACGAGCCTTCAGCACAAAAACTATTATTTTCCGATATAACATTTACTACTGTGTTCATAGAAATCGAACAGGTACCGTGTAACAAAAAAGTGTTAACATATCGCCCGTGAGTTCGAACACTCATTGATTTTTTTTTTAAACAGAACACAGTACTTGGAAGGCCAAAATGTGGCTGAAAATCTGATGCATTCTCCCCATCAGCTCATAATAGCCTAGAAATTAGCTTAGAAAATGCTGTGCTGACTTCGTCGTGGTTATGTTGAAGGCAATGACAGCATTCTACGGATCACTCCATTTCTTCTTGTGCATTGGATTCTTCGGGAACTGATACGAATTTATTCTGGATATCGTTAGTAGCAATTGAACCCCGTACAAAGGATTTTGGGTTTTTTCCAATGTTTGTGCATAATTCTCCGACTTTGCTCTTTCTTCGACAAATTTTGATATT
The DNA here is from genome assembly GCA_963931995.1 of Phaonia tiefii. NCBI lineage: Eukaryota > Metazoa > Arthropoda > Insecta > Diptera > Muscidae > Phaonia > Phaonia tiefii. Next base: position 93,509,594 of record OZ008367.1, read on the forward strand.
TTTATTTTCATGCTTCCTTACTATAGATATTTCTCTTCAATTAAGGAGGCGGGTTAACGTAGTTCTTATACACCTCCGTCGAAGCCCACACTGCAATATTGTCATATGTTCATAGTTATTTGCGTCTGGTATGGGGTGACCTGTACCTCCTAGAAAATGGTACTGACTGATTTGTTGTTAAATTGCTTAAAAACATAAATTTCAATTAAAGAGTGGTTTGAGTACAAAAGTTTCCAAGAAAGCAAAATTCACATACTTCAAATAACAAGTATCAACAAAATACATTAAATCCTAATTAATTTTATTGAAATGCCCCACAATCTTTTTTTAATCAACATAATAAATAGTTTCTTAGAAATAATTATTTCGAAAAATCAAATAAAAACAACCAAAGATATCGTGGAAATTAACTCACAAAAAAACATAAAACAATTCTTGTCATCATCATCATCATCATCATTACAAACAACGTATTGAGTAGTTGTGCATGTGTATAAAATTACAAAACAAAAAAAATAAAGAATTATAAATAAAAATCATAAAACAATAAACATTAAACAAAGAAAAATTGAATAACTAATTGAAATTGATATCACAATTGATATTTATTATCAAAAGTGAATGCAATACATACAAAATGACTACAACAGATTTCAAGCAAACAGATATACATACTCGTAAGTATATAATTAGGGGTACATAAATGTAAATATACATACATGTACTACTATATAAATGTATATACTGTCACACACTCCCACATCTTCCTTTATTAATAAACAGTATGAAAAGGATAAACAAAAGATTTAAAAAAATGGAAAAATTAATAAACAAAAAACCACAAGAATCTACTTCTTTCTAATGAGGATGTTTAATTATAAGCAAAGAAAAAATAACTGAAATATAATTTACAAAAAAAAAAAACCAACAGTAATAATAAATAAAAACATAATGAGCTATTGCAATTAATGAACAAATACATTGGGAAAATGACAAACACGAATGGGAAGAAACTAAAACAAGAAAAATAATCAAAAAACAATAAATGGCAATTACAAAATATAGAAAAAATTCGAAAATTATTTGTCTTTCTTTTGGCAATTCCTCAAGTCGTAACAGGTAAGTTACTGCATTGTATGTTATGCCTTATTTATCTAAAGTATTGGAAAAATTGATGTACATGTTTTCTCATGTAAATGAAAATAACTTCTTATCGGATTATCAATCCGTCTTTAGGCCCAAACATAGTTTTATCACGGCATTAATTGAAGTTGAAGAAAACTTAAGCAAAAAATGTTGACGAGGGAAAGTCACAATATTAGTACTGCTCGACCACTCCAAGGCTTTCGATACAGTCGATCATGGTATTTTCAGTTCGAAGCTCAAACATATGTTTAATTATTCCGACACTGCTATCCAGCTTCTACGTTCATATTTGCAAAATCGATGTCAGTCAGATTTGCCTATATCCAGAGGAGTACCCCAAGGGTTAATTCTAGAGCCATTACTGTTCTCATGTTATGCAAATGATCTCCTGCAACAGCTGAGATACTGCAAAATACACTTGTATGAGGACGATGTGCAGATTTGCCTGGGAACGAAGTTAGATTCTCTAGATGACGCAGTCCGAATGGTAAATGATGATCTACAGAATGTCCAAGCTTGGGCATCGGCGAACGGACTTTACCTTAATCCTCTAAAGTCGAAATGTCTTGTTGTTCATGGCAGGGCTATGAAATACAATTTCGATATAAATATCATGCTTAACGGTCAGAAAATTCAAGTTGCTCAAAGTGTGAAAAATCGGGGCATTATAATTAATAACACTTTAACTTGGTCCAACCACGTAAATTCTATTGTTGAGACGACATACAACAAATTGAGTGCTCTGTGGTCAACACATTCTTTCACGACCCAACGAGTTAGACTATTACTTGCGAAATCTCAACCCATGCCCTCATTGCGCTATGGATGTGAATTGTTTTCTTTTTGCGACTCGGCAAGTAAGACGTAAGTAAGATGTAATGTTATTTTTAATAATATATGTAGATACGCCTATGGCATCAGAGAATATGATCATATATCCAACTTCAGTGCTCTACTATACGGCGTATCTCTTGACAATTTATTCAAGATTCGAGCCCTATTTCTACTACAGAAAATATTGTACCTGAAATCGCCACCATACCTTTTTCACCTCATTAGATTAGGAAGAAGAAACAGAGGGAATATATTTATCCCTCTCAGGCATCGAACACTTGTTTCTACGCCATTCGTCTCTGGAATACTTTACCGCATACCATTCAAACTATCAGCTATCAAACACTTTGTAAAACGCATTTACACTTCTATTTTTCTAATTAATTAAAAAAACACTATTGTGGTGACACTAATTTGTTAATGTTTAATTCGTCATTTTTATTTTTATTTTGTCTAATTTATTTTCTTTGTTCTTTGCTCTGATTCTCATTTGTTCCAACTTTTTAATGTACTGCTTATGTTTTTCTTTCTTCAATAATTTAATAATTAAATCTTAATATTTTCTGTAAATTTAAAGATTACGGTGCCTTCATCCTCATCATCATCATATTTTCATCCATTAAAGTCAATTAAACATATAAAACTTCTATACTGTAACTTTAAGATTTATATCTTGTTGTATAGAAAGAGAAATAAATAAATAACTATATATGCATGTCCATTATTCATTCGAGCAAAATTATATAGAAGTTTTAAAGGAAAGATCTACGAAGAACATTAATTTTATGAAAAGATTACAACGGCTATGCGAATAAGCGCCCAAGTGAAAATCGCCCAAAACGAAAATGAGCAATGACCCAAAATTTTTGGGTGTTTTTTCATTAAGAAAAAAGACCCAAAAAAAGATGTAAAATCGCCCAAAAATTTAAGAACTTTCGCTCAAAAATATAAATCCGATTTATGAACAAACGCCCACTATTTTGTGGTGATTGTTCATAATGATAAATCGCCCAAGACTGTAGCGAACAACCGCTCAATTAAGTAAATGGGCGAATTTAAATTGTAAAAAATTTGGGCGATCATTCATCATGAACAAACACCCAAAAAATCAAAAATACCAAAACGCCCAAACATGATGAACAATCGCCCAATTTTTTCCCCATATTTTTTGGGCGATTGTTCATTTTTGGGTTTTGGGCGATTATTCGCATAGCCGATTATAACGGGTGAAACCCCGAATGGATTGGTATAGGTTTGGGAAGAATTTGAAGAGGTTCTCACCAAAATAAGCCAAGTTAGATGTATTTTATGATCCCAAACCATAGTTTCATAAAATAATGGAATCAGTTAAAAATATGAAGTGTTTTCGAATACCATAGTACAGCTGTCCCCCTGAACGATGCAATCGATAGGGTATAAAAATTCCAAATCATGTCAAAGTATTAGGTTTTGCGAGTGATACCCACACTTGTTGTAATACCGTATATAGACATATTATATACCGTTGCAAAGGTAAACTCCTCTACGTATATATAACTTATCTATATAACTAACTTCTATAAAACATTGTTCAGAAATATCCACCTTTCAAAAATGGCTTTAACACTTTTGGAAAAAAAGCAAGAAAACTCAAAGTAAATAATTTTGAAAAAATGTTTTAAATATTTCATTTAAAGTATCTAAGTTCCTATTAATGGTGTCTTACTAATTTTTTTATATGTTATAGACACAGTCAATTAAATCCAATTAGGTTTTTTTCCAAATATTTATTTATTTATTCATTCTTCATCAATAGAGGTAAAACCTCTTTTAGACTACACAGAATTATAATAATAATCAAAAAATATATTAAAATAATAAAAACATTGTTAATTATGATTTAAAGCCTTAAATAATTGTTGCTTAAAACTAATTCTAGAAATGTTATTAAAAATATCACAATCAATAAGGACAGAATTACATATATCAGAGCAATGAGCTAGAGGTTCTTTTTGAGCATATTTTGAGCTATTCAGAAAATTCCGAAAATGAAAATTCTCCCGTAATGATCTTATAGGTGCGTAAAAATTGATACGCTCCAACAAAGCAGTGCAATTAATATGTCCATGTATCAAATCACGTATGAAGTTAACAGAATAAACTTTACGCCGACACTCTAAAGAACTCAAATCGAAAAGGGCACAGCGAGTAGTGTAACTTGGTTTAACAATTTGCCAATTTAATTTAAAAAATACGTATCTGGTAAAATTTTTCTGAACTCTTTCAATTCTAATAGAATGAGAGCTGAAAATAGGATTCCAGATAATGCAACAATACTCCAAATGAGGACGAACTAGGGCATTATAGAGAGCCTTTAATGTAAAAGGATCAGAAAATTCAGCTGTGTTACGTTTAAGAAAGCCTAACATTGAATAAGCTTTGGAAATAATAAAATCAATATGATCAGTAAAATTTAATTTTCGATCAAGAAAAATACCAAGGTCCTTGATCAAGGATACTCGTACCAGATTGACTGACCTAATTTTATAATTAAAACTGATATTACTATAAGTTCTGTAAAGCGAAAAGATTTGGCATTTTTTTATATTCAAAACAAGATAATTAGCATCACACCAATCAGCTAATGCATCAATATCTTGCTGTAAAAGGTAACAGTCACTTAAACTTGAAATGGATCGAAATAATTTGAGATCATCCGCAAAAAGTAAAGATTGCGAGAAACGAATAGTTTTGGGCAGGTCGTTTATAAATAGCAAAAAAAGAAGAGGCCCTAAATGGCTGCCTTGTGGCACTCCCGACGTTACATGAAATTGGTAAGAACAGTTAGAATTAATTTTAACTATTTGGAAACGATTGGACAAGTAGGATGTAATCCATTGCAAAAAATTTGATGAGAAACCTAACATCTCAAGTTTAATGCAGAGAGCAGTGAGGTTGACTTTATCAAACGCTTTAGCAAAATCAGTATAAATAACGTCAGTTTGCAATTTTCTGTCAAAGTTGTGATAAACATAATTACAAAAAAGGGAAAGATTAGTGGTAGTGGACCTGCCAATACGAAAGCCATGTTGATTATCACAAAAAATATTATTAAGTATAGGTTTAATTTTTATAGTAACAATTTTTTCAAGCAGTTTAGGTATACACTGAATTTTCGAGATAGGCCTATAATTACTAATATCTTGTTTACACCCCGATTTATGTATGGGAACCACATGGGCGATTTTCCAACAATCAAGAAATTTGCCAGTTGATAATGAGGTTTGAAAAATTAAAAAAAGGGGATAACTCAAAGAATTAGAACAGCTTTTCAATAAAAGATTACAGATCCCATCATTATCCAAAGACGTCTTAATGTCAAGTTCAGAAAGGGCAATTTCCACATCAGAGCAATTTAATTCAATGTTAGATATATCGAACAATGGTTCCAAATCTGTATGGAAATTATTCAAATTACAATCACTGGAATAAACGGACTTAAAAAAGTCAGCAAAAAGATTACAAATTTCAGTTGGTTCAGAGGACCCATTTCCACAGTAAAACATATAAGAAGGTAAACCATTCGATTTTCTTTTAGAGTTAACAAAGGTCCAGAATACTTTACTATTTTGTTTTAATGAGAGTTCGGTCATTAATATATAAGACTTATAAAGAAATGAATTTAGGGTATTAAAATTATTTTGGCAATGGCTATAAATATTTTTTAAATCCAAGTTACTCTTATCCTCACGAAAACGTTTATAAGCTTTATTTTTTTTATTTTTCAAGTTAGTTAATCGCTTGTTATACCAAGGTGGATTACGATTAGACCTAATTATTTTTTTCGGAACGAATAAACTGAAGCCTTCATAAAGAATTTTTAAGAACAATGAATACATATTAATTAGATTAGACTCATGAGATAAAGAGGTCCAATCAATATGATTGAAATAAGAAATTAACGAAGCAAAATCAGCGTTTTTGAAATCATAATTTTGTTCAAAATCAGGTAAAACCGGCTGATAAGAACACATGGAAAAATCAACAATAACTGGAGAGTGATGAACAGAATTGCCAAAAATTGGAACGACTGGTGACGAAACTTCCGAGACTAGTTCTTTATCAACCAATACAAGATCAAGCAAGCGAGAATTTTCATTATAAATATTATTGATTTGAATTAAATTATGTATACATAAAAAATCAAAAAACAAAGAATCAATGTTCGAGTTAACATGAAAAGGAACAAGGTTATTACAATTATTCCAAGATAAATGACCAAGATTAAAATCCCCAACATAAATTGGGTATTGGTAAGGTTTTAAGTTATTTAAGTGAAAGTTACAATTCTTAAAATGGGTTTCATATATTTCGAACGGGCTATTTGGAGGAATATAGCTTACAAATAAAATTATTTCAAAGTTACCCGCAAAAGTTACAACAACAATAATCTGATCAATGTCAGTATTAGGCATTTCATATTTAAGAGGTAAAATTTTTACAGTGAAACGGGTTCTAACAGCAATCAACACACCCCCTCCACGTATACACCCGGTTTTTACTTTACATCGATCTTTACGAACAACATTATAAAAATTACAATCAACCACTTCAGACGTGTTATGGTGCTCATTGAGCCAAGTTTCACAAATAACAACAATATCGTAATCAAGAGCAGACGACTTCACATAAAAATCTTCCAATTTAGTTCTTAAACCGCCAACATTTTGGTAATACAATGAAAATGTTTGATCACCTTGAATCTGTTGGCTGGAAATTAGTAGTTTTTTGAATGTGAAGAAACTGGAGAAGCTAATTGATGATCTTGTCTCCTCGGCCTCACCACGAACTCGTGAATTATTACCCCAGGAGGCCAAAAGTCACTTGATAACAATTGTTGAAACAGCACTTCAGGAGGCGTAATTTTGAATGAAGACACTTCCCGTGCCCCATTAAATTTAAACTTTCGGCAGTGAACTTTATCAAGATCAACTCCCATGTTGATTCTAGATACAATGTAATCCAAAATGTTTTGTTCAGAAGTATCGGTTGCAAGCCTAGAAACGAAAATTGATTTTTTTACAGTTCGGCTTACTACCACTAGCTGAACCGGATTAGTGGACAACAACGATGAAGCTAGAGTAGAGGCCAAAGCAGTTGATGAGGCGGGTCCAGAATTAGAGGCGGCAGTGACAGTCGAGACAGATGTAGCTGTATCCCCTGGTGCTGTAAATGGAGGCGCAGGAGTTACAGCGGTAGCGGAAGTTGAGGCGGGATCAGTGTTTGAGACAATAGCTGCGTTAAAGGAGGCATCAATAGGATTGTCATCAAGGGAAAGCGAGGTAATCGGTGTGGCATCAAGCCTAATAACGGGGATAACAGATGTAGGTGGGGACACCACATTGAGACTAAGACAGGAATTATGTCTGGTTCTCATGCCAGAGTCTTGCGTTGTACCACTCGAAGGCTTAATAGCATTGGACTTGCTGATGAAATTCGTAAGCTCAGTGAAATCAATTCGAAGCTGCGAAGACAATCCCATCAGGCCTTGGGCCAATGAATCAAGGTTATCGACTGCCTTTTGAAAATTGGCAAGTTTAGTGCACAAAACTGATGTTGACAAACTGCGGCAAGAGACACAAAACCACTGCAGACCATTTGTATTTGTTTTCTGCAAAACATCAGCACATGTTTTATTCAGTTTTGCACATTTGCTGTGAAATAATTTACAGCAACCAAAACAAGCAACAAATGCACCATAAGTGTCGTACTCGGCGCCGCATATCCCACACCCAGTCATGATGATCCAGTAAAAGTAATTCCAGACGTGATTTATAGATGATAAAGTTCCGGGAACACTTGAGGAAAATTGCACTAACTTTATAACAATTAAAATTACTAGTTTATAGCAAAATAATTAAAATTACAAAATAAATGTAGGCGGAAGAAAAAATTTAACACTTGATAGCTGAACAGTGTTGCCAGATGTTCTGAAATAGTAAAAAAAAAACTTTCAAATTTTTATCCACAAAGAAATCTCATAGGAAAATTCGACTTCGATCTCTTTCTTTTTTGGCGTATATTTAAAAACATTTCAATCCAAAATAAAAATACAAAAAATATGAACAACCCAACGAACGAAATTGTTGCTAAACATTGTAACGACGAGTTTTCCTCTTTGCATCCATAGAATAACACATACCATAGAAGGTTTTATTCGCTCAATAAATTAAACGTCATAGGTACGATGGAAAGTAAACATTGGATGGTAGAAATATGGGTTCAATAATACCAGATATTGGCAATAGTATACAGCCATCAGCATAGGAACAACAACCGAATTTCGTGTTTTTGTGGCAAACTAGTTGTGTTAAATACAATACAAATGTATACCAACGATAAAAGTCAACAAAAAAGTGCAAAATATATTTAAATTTTTCAGTTCTACACCAAAACGACAGGAAAAAGTTAAGTGAACATATTTTGTAACTCCACCTGGTGTAAGATAATTTTAAATTTAATTGCTCTCATTTCCACAAACCTACGATGAGAGTGTGAAATGAAACGTCAGATGAGAGAATAAGTTTATCTAGGTATCTATGTTTGCAGCTAGCATACGGTCAGGGGTTTGCAGAGTCCGTTACATTAAATTTAGATCGAGAATGAGCGAGCGAGCAATTAAAAAATAAATAAATGGTTTCCCGTTACATTCCATGTAGAGATTAGGGAGACCTTCTCACAAACAGTGAGCTGTGCGTGTTCTAGTTTTACACACACTGATTGGGACCTACAGTTTTACACCGGTTCCGAACGGTATTTTGAAAAGTTTTTTCATGGCTTAATACTCGATAGTGTCGCCGTCACTATGCGAGGTGACCGCCGTAGAAAGAAATTTAAGGTGGTCAGAGCAGGGATCGAACCCAGGATCTCATATACATGAGCTGCGCACACTACCATTGCACCACCGGCCGGGCGAGCAGTTATTCGTGTTGATTTCATTTCACATTTGACCTTAAACTAATTCGCAATGATAACCTTTATAATAATTCACTGGGGTAACTTTTGCGGTCCGTAACCCTTGCTGAACTCTCTGTGGGTTGTTCTGTAGTTAAACGTTGTCTACGGAGGAATTTATAACGGCGGCATCAGACCCGGCGATGTTTCTTGAAAACCCTCGTTCCGACGGCAATTGCGTGGATAAACAGGAAATACGAAGGGTACGTCGGATGGTATCGATGAGGGTACGTTGGATTCAGCTGTAAAACGGTGGTATGCCAGTGTTAGAATTGGTAGTCCTGTCTGTCACGATAGGTCGAGCTAAACCAGATTTTTATAGATTTTGTTTTTCGAACTTATTTTTGTTATTTCTGAAAACATACTTCGGAGTGCGTGGATAATTACAAGGCAAGATATCATCAGGATACTAAATCGAATTCCTACAGGCAGGGCGTCCCCGATCCAGTATATAAGCAGGATAACTACACGACTAAATGCTAGGATAAGGAGGACTAAAACTATATGGCAAAGTCCCATCTAGATTGCACATACGATTCCCACAGGCAGGGATTCGATCGAGTATATAGGACTTATAAAAGTGTAGGGTGCTAGCTCGGATTCCCTCAGGCAGGGTGTCTCCGAACGAGTGTACAATCAGGATAACTAGAGGACTATATGTTAGGAAAATGAGGACTAAAACTACAGGGAAAAGTATGGTCGGTATACAAAATCCGATTCCTACAAGCATGGTGTCCCCAATCGAGTACACAGGACAGGACTTTTCGCTGTTGCGGTTCTAGTTCGGATTTCCATAGGCAGGGTTACCCGAACTAATATAGAATCAGGCTAACAAGAGGACTAAATACAAGGATAACGAGAGACAAACTACAATGCAAAGTATCGTCAGGATACCAAATCGGATTTCCATAGGCAGAGTATCTCCGAACGAGTATATAAAACAGGATAACTAAAGGACTAAGTGCAAGGATAAAACTACAAGCCAAAGGATACTAAATCGAATTCCCATAGGCAGGGTGTCCTCGATCGAGCATACAGAACTTATAGCTGTCTGGGCTTCGGATTTCCACAGGCAGGGTGTCCCCGAACGAGTATACAAACAGGCTAACTAAAGGACTAAAACTACCAGTTTACTATTCTACAAGCTACTATGTCTACAACTAGCTACGATATCCAACGACTGACTCGTTTTAGCTGTGCGTGCCGTTTATCTGATACAGTCATGTGTGCGTGTGCAACTCAGTGGCTTGCGTTGCCCAGCTGTTCTCGTTCAGCTGTTGGCTGCTGTCACTCTCAGCTCATCGTGGTGAGTTTACCAGGGGTGCATAATATAGAGGTGCACTATATGCAAAGAAAAGTAACTCTATACATAACTACCACTTATAATTCAAAGTGATGTGGATGGAAAAAAGTTTACGCCCTCCATCCTCACAACACCGAAACTGAAAAATTTTTAAAAAAAATTTCACATATTTAGAAAATGCTAACCTTAGAGTGCATTTCCAGATGCTCATAATTTCACTTTAAATATATTTGCCAAAGCCTTGACTTTCAGAAAGATTAAAAACTTTGTACAGGTTTATTCGAAAAATCTAAAGAATATACAAAACGAATCATGGTACCTTTTCGGGAAAATATTATTTTTTTACAGGTTGAAACAAAAATCCAAATTTGAAATGTCCGCATTTCCAAACGACTTTAGATAACCTAAAAATTTTTACACTGTGTTCTTTAGTGAAGTGTTCCCAATGTAGTCGTATTTCAGAAATATTCTCTCCCTCAAATGACCGAATTACTAATAAAAAACTGAAAAAATTTGTTACAAAAATTTAACATTTTAGCTTTGGTAGGGCATATCCTACTAACAGAAAAAGATGTTGCGCAAAATTTGATTGTTTGCATAGAAAATTCTCAAAAGTAAAAAATATTTGTAATCGGCCTATAAGTGCAGAAGTACAGGGCACCAAACAATACCAAAGTGGTCAATTTTGAAACCCTGTACCACCTGTTACCATAGGGTGCCTCTGAATGCAATATTCTGAAAGCCTGACTTACGAGGATCAATAAGTCCGTGACTTTTTGATGAAACGCAGTTTTTTTTGCCAAAATGTTTCAGCATAATCTCCTTTTAGCTCAATACACTTAGTCCAATGTATCTCCAATTTTTGTATCAATTCGAAAAATAGGATTTTTCGTGGCCCATAAAATAGCCATTTGTTTGATCAGTAATTTCATCGTTGGAGCTTAATCTTTTTCCACCGAGCCTTTTCTTTAGGTTTGGAAATAGGAAATATTCACTGAGGGCTAAATCCGGAGAATATAGCGGATGAGGTACCAATTCGTAGTCCAATTAAACACCTCCAAACAATTCTTTGATGCTGTCACACGATTGCATTTATGGTCAATTGAGAGCAAACGCGGCACCCATCTTGCAGACAGCTTTCTTCAACCCAACTGATCATTTAAAATCGAAACCACACTGCCATATGAAATGCCTATGGCATCAACAATCTCACGCACTTTACTCTTCGATTGCCCAACATCATATCGTGGAGCTTTTCGAAATTTTTGGGTGTATTGACCTCAATTGGCCGTCCAGAACGTTCAGCGTCATTTGTACTTGTGCGACCACAACGAAAGTCAGTAAACCACTTTTTTTACCATTGAAATCGATGGTGCAGAGTGCCCATAGTATTTATGAAGCTTTTCATTAATTTGATTGACGGTTTTTTTTCGAAAAAATTAATGTTTAATGAGCACTCGAAATTAATTTTTTTCATTTTTTAAAAAAATGCACGAGGTTGTATGTTTTGAACAGCTGTTAAACGCAAAGTAAATGACGGAACTTGCTCAAAATTTGACAGTGGTCTACTAACAGGTGGTACTTGATGGAAGCAGTGTTGTATTTCAAATAACTACGAGGGAAGTTCGAAAAGTCACGGACTTATTGATCCGCCCTCGTACCCTCTATCAAAATGATCAGAATAATAGTTTTAAAGTTGTTACAGTATTTTTTCCAATAGCCCCCCTGTTCGTAGGGGCGTTTAGGTTGGGACACCGTATAGGTTGGGACAGAACATATTTCTAAAAACTATTAAATGACGCAATTTTTGTCGAACATTGGTCTCTACTTATAGTAGTGTAGTTCTATATTATGTTTTCGGAGGGCTTAAACAGTCTTACTGTAGTTTGCTATAAAAAGGAAAAAAGTAAATTATTGTCATCAGGATAAAAGGGAATGTTAACCGACTTCAGTTTAAAATCCACAGACATGATGCTAAGCAGCATTACAAGAAAATGATTATTTTTTCATATGACACTAAATGCACATTCTATATTACACCTCAATGGCATTTTTGCATCGCAGAATCATCTTTGCATAACTTTTTAAAGTTTTATGCTGAAACAGTTTTTGTTTGAAGTCTGTTCGGATACAATTTCACGTAGGGTGGACCCTGCGTGTCATTCATCCAATAGACTTGTGCGCTTGAAGTCTCATCGTAATTGAAGCTGTGATATATTTGCAAACAAATTTGAAGTAAAATTCTCTTTAATGTTACTGTTGCTAACCATGTGAATGTGAAATGTGAAAAGAATTATATTTAGGAGTTTGGCTGTCAACACATTTTCAGTTCGCTGAACGATATAAACTTTTGCCTTAGATATATGGAAGGATATACCCCTTAAAGAAATATATTTCGAATTCAAAAATATTTTCATGAAAAACGTTTTGAGCCTGTATGATATTCTCATATACACATTAACTATGCCAGACGAGTTTAAAATTTAAAAAAGTTTCGAATGCGGCAACGAATTATCATAATGTTGCTATATTATGATTTTTATTTGAAGTAAAAGATGATAGAAGCACTCACGTTCTTTTAACAACGAGGATGTATAAAATTCGAATCTTTTGTTAGTCCTTAATGACCTTAAATGTTCTTTTCGTTGGTGTGTTTTTTTTTTTAAATTTCTCTTCGACAGTAAGACTTTTCCTGATATTAACATCCAGCTCAGTATTCGTAATACTATTTTGCCTTAATAAGTTTATTCTTTGTGGCATCAACAATCAATTAAATGAATTTAATCATACCAATTGGCCCGAGTGATGTGTCTGTAGGCATTTCGTAAGCGATTATGTTAATTTAAGGATTCTGCTATTTATGCTGCTATCACTTACATGTCAAAATACCATCGTTGATGTAGAGTATTGAGGGCGCCTTAAACAATTTGCATCCAATCAATATCGAATTTCTTCATTAAGAATTATTTTGCCAATGTAAACGATTATACGAGAGTGACAAAGGATGTTGTGAAAATATTTATTCTCAAAAGCAAAAAAAAAATCTCTCAATAAAATGATACTAATGTCACAGACACAGTCTCAATACCACCAGTCAATTCAGCTGCTTTAAATGTACGAAAGTTAAACGTTGAGAGGGATGCGCGCTTACAATTCCCTACAAAGACATCGATTCTTTTGCTTCAGATTTTTATTACGTTTCACCAACAGCTCGTGCTGTTGAATTGATTGTTTTTTCAACAACACAACAACATTAACGCGCCACCATTCTGGTACGCAGCCAGTGAAGCAGCCTGTGTTGCGGCATCAGGAAAGTAATTGCTGAAGCAACACGCAACACATTTTGCATACGCAAAATATGTATGTATGTATATACATAGGTATGAATGTAACTATAAATAACGTCCAAAGGATCGGCACTTTGTAGTATTCCGTCCTTCCAATATTTTTTATTGTTTTCGTTGTTTCCCGAGAAAGGAAACTCAGATTGATGGCATTGATGAGGAAACTTTAGATACTGTTGCCTTTATTTTCGATGTTATTGTTACCATTGATGAACAGTGGTTCGGAAGAGGTCTTAATTTAATAGACATGTTTAATACATCTCCGGTATCTCAGTCGCTATAAAAAAAAACAAAAAAAGGTCTCCCATTACATCCCATTACGGAATTGGGGAGAGGTTCTCACAACCAGTGAGCTGTGCGCTTTTTTTATAATTTTATACTCACTGATTGGGACCTACAGTTTTACCATCGTTGATGTAGAGTATTGAGGGCGCCTTAAACAATTTGCATCCAATCAATATCGAATTTCTTCATTAAGAATTATTTTGCCAATGTAAACGATTATACGAGAGTGACAAAGGATGTTGTGAAAATATTTATTCTCAAAAGCAAAAAAAAAATCTCTCAATAAAATGATACTAATGTCACAGACACAGTCTCAATACCACCAGTCAATTCAGCTGCTTTAAATGTACGAAAGTTAAACGTTGAGAGGGATGCGCGCTTACAATTCCCTACAAAGACATCGATTCTTTTGCTTCAGATTTTTATTACGTTTCACCAACAGCTCGTGCTGTTGAATTGATTGTTTTTTCAACAACACAACAACATTAACGCGCCACCATTCTGGTACGCAGCCAGTGAAGCAGCCTGTGTTGCGGCATCAGGAAAGTAATTGCTGAAGCAACACGCAACACATTTTGCATACGCAAAATATGTATGTATGTATATACATAGGTATGAATGTAACTATAAATAACGTCCAAAGGATCGGCACTTTGTAGTATTCCGTCCTTCCAATATTTTTTATTGTTTTCGTTGTTTCCCGAGAAAGGAAACTCAGATTGATGGCATTGATGAGGAAACTTTAGATACTGTTGCCTTTATTTTCGATGTTATTGTTACCATTGATGAACAGTGGTTCGGAAGAGGTCTTAATTTAATAGACATGTTTAATACATCTCCGGTATCTCAGTCGCTATAAAAAAAAACAAAAAAAGGTCTCCCATTACATCCCATTACGGAATTGGGGAGAGGTTCTCACAACCAGTGAGCTGTGCGCTTTTTTTATAATTTTATACTCACTGATTGGGACCTACAGTTTTACACCGGTTCCGAACGGTATTTTGAGAAGCTCATTCATGGCTAAGTACTCGATAGTGTCGCCGTCACTAAGCGAGGTGACCGTCGTCGAAAGAAATTTTGAGGTGGTCGGAGCAGGAATCGAACCCAGGGTCTCCTGTACAAGAGGCGCGCACACTAACCATTGCACTATATGGATGAATTTAACTACAACTCTAAGTCTGGTCAGCCCCAGTCAGTTTCAAAGAATCAGCAATAGTCTCGCTTGCATTTGCCATATGGTATTTCCTAACGAACACGGAAGATTAAAAGAGGCATCAAAACCGAAGTGAAGCTGTCCCACTATGGCTTGCCCACTTTTCTGTACTACGTTAAAATAGCCCAAATCGATTGGAATAGTAATAACGTCAATTTTAGTTACTTTACGTGCTCTTTCTAGTTTTACACTCACTGAACGGTAGTTTGAGAAGCTTTTTCATGGCTTAGTTCTCGATAGTGTCGCCTCCACTAAGCGAAGTGACTGTCGTCGAAACAAATGTAAGGTGGTCAGAGCAAACATATTGTAATGAATTTTCTAATTGTCATTCTTCAGTGTTGCCAGAAGCTGTCAAAAAAAATTGCCAAAAAAAAGTTAAATTTGCAAGAAAAAGTTCTAAAACTGAAACAATCAAAAATTGTAGAACTGCGGTACTTGACGGCCTACATTCAAAAAAAAAATTTAATTTCGTAAACCACATATTCGAACACCCTCACCCATAGGGATGGGATTATATATCATTTGATACGGAAAAAATTGTAACGCATGGAAGAAGTCATATTAGACCTAAGGTATTATGCACCAAAATCGTTTAGGGACTTTTGAGCCATGCCCGTCTCTCTGTATAGCTGGCTGGCGGGTCAACATGGTAGCTAACGTAAACCTTTAACGATTTACTGACTGTGACTGCGAAAATGATCCGAATAAACTGGCATGAAACCGAAACACAAAAAATGATTTTGTCTGCGGCTTGGTTATGAGGGCCAGTCGACGTCGTTGTCCAAATTGTGATCGAGTGTCTCATCGTCATTGGATATCTCAGGTAAAAGTAGTGCGGAGAAATAATCTCTCCATATTCCCAACATCCTCTTCTTATCTGCAATGAGATTTCCGTAATTGTCTTAACAGAAGGGGCTTTCGACTTTTTGGTACAATTTTCGGTCTTCCTTCTTTCTGTACGTCTCAATTTTCTCACTCTCGCGCTATCTCCACTGCCGTTTCTTACGCCTAAAGAGACGGTTTATCTCCTTTCTTTTCCTTAAACCGCTCCGCCGCAGCTCGCGTTACAATTGGCTGAAGCATTGCCATACGTGCAGATTTCTTTTCATCATTTGCTATGCGACAGTCTTCATCGTACCAAGGTTTGTTGCGAAGCGGTTTTTCAAAACCAAAGACGGTTGTTGCGGAAATGTTTATTGAGTCGGAAATGAGTGTCCACTGCGCTTCAGTATCGTCACCGGGAGGGGTGGGTTCTGTTCCAAAAGATGTGAGAGTTTCCTTGAGTAGGCTCTGGCTACATCTGGTAAATGCAGCTTTCCGATGTCTAGTTGTCTTTGCGTCCGGTTTCGTACTATATTCGCACTACTTATTCTTGTGCGAATTTTTGCACTCGTACGTCCATTACACTAGATGAGTGCCTACCATCAATTACCACGGGATCAATTTGGTTCTTCGTTTTTTGATCAGGGGATACCTAAGTAGCCTTGTGAATGTCTTTATGTTGGAATCTTGTACCCCTAGTGACCATATTTTTTGCCGCGGCAAAGTCAATCAGTCTCATAATGTTGTCCGAACTGTCAGCATGTAGACTGAAATTGATTAATCAGTAAATTTGTACTTAACTAGTGAAAATTGGAGAGGTCACTGCGCCCTCCCATACAAAAGCTGGGCGATTAACCAAGTTAAGCTGTTTCGGTTTCAGTTTTTTCAACTTTTTAAAATAATTAGACGGTTTAACCGCCTATTCGATTTTGACCAGTAATATATGTAGTTACTTAGAGGGAATTTCGAATTTATTTTTGTTTTTTAGAGTCATGTTTTCCGTACATCAAATTTAATGAAATTGCTGATAAAAAGTCTACACCAACATACTTTTGCAGTAAAGGATTTTTTAAATGCTAACTTTCGTCCATATTTACCATCCACTCCCGTGATAATTCTACATATGTTATAATTCCTGAATGAAAATAAGCATTATTTCAGAGAATTCCGAAAAAAAGCCATACATTATAGAAAAAATGCAATTTATCGACAAAAAATGCTAAAAAAAATGAAGCAAGAAACGTCAAAAGTTAGCAAAAATTGTTCAAAAAAGTCTTAAAAAGCATTTAGCATGTTTTTTCACGTCACATAAGCTCTGTTCGAGTACTTTTTCAGTAAA
Source organism: Phaonia tiefii (assembly GCA_963931995.1). Classification (NCBI taxonomy): domain Eukaryota; kingdom Metazoa; phylum Arthropoda; class Insecta; order Diptera; family Muscidae; genus Phaonia; species Phaonia tiefii. Next base: position 93,526,873 of record OZ008367.1, read on the forward strand.
AATTTGCAAGAATCTACTTTTGAGAGCGAAACAAAAATTTTACTCTCTTTATGAAAATTTGCAAATAAAGTACGCGAACGACTTCCAGTAATAATTTGCAATGAAACAGCAGATTTTTCTGTTTGCATTTCATTAAACAAAAGCTGTAATTTTTATTTGGAAGAAATTTTTATTGAAAAAAATGAGTAAACGACAACTGGATATACAGTGTTCGCCAGGAATGTTCCAATAGAATTGAAAGAAATTTTATCCTTTGCCACATACATACATTCTGGCGTGTATTTCCATACCTTTGCTACTGCCACAGTTGTCCAATAATGACGTCGCCGGTTCACCAGAATTTCCTGAATGCCACTGCGCATTATTGTTTTCCATTTTGTTTCTAAATTTCACAAATATATTGAATAAAATATTAAACAAAATAATTTGTACTTACCTCTGTCGTTGTCATAGAATAACACATACCTAGATAAACTTATTCTCTCATCTGACGTTTCATTTCACACTCTCATCGTAGGTTTGTGGAAATGAGAGCAATTAAATTTAAAATTACCTTACACCAGGTGGAGTTACAAAATGTGTTCACTTAACTTTTTCATGTCGTTTTGGTGTAGAACTGAAAAATTTAAATATATTTTGCACTTTTTTGTTGACTTTTATCGTTGGTATACATTTGTATTGTATTTAACACAACTTGTTTGCCACAAAAACACGAAATTCGGTTGTTGTTCCTATGTCGATCGCTGTATACTATTGCCACTATCTAGTATTATTGAACCCATATTTCTACCATCCAATGTTTACTTTCCATCGTACCTATGACGTTTAATTTATTGAGCGAATAAAACCTTCTACGTATGCGTTATTCTATGGTCGTTGTTAATTTATTTTTGTGTTTTGTTTCTTTACATAAAACAGCTGATTTCAAACAGCTGTTCTATCTTGCAATTTTATGTTGGCTAAAATTTCTCCAACCAAAATTTGCAAAATCTCTAACATCGAACTGTCAAAATTTTCGCTCTCTGGCGTCCAGTAAATGGACTTTTGGAGTAAACGAACAGAGTTAAGTAAAAATTTGTACAAATTTGCACAAATTTTCGAGTACTCGAACAGAGCTAATAGCTATTTATCCAAGTGCAAAACCCAGGCACATGATGTTTAGCAATATTCTCGGCTTTTCTGGCGATTTAATCGGTATTGGAGCTAAGGTATACTTTCAGGCATAACGTTAATCGCCTTGTGGTTTAAATTCTAACCCAAATGATAACTATTTCCAATCATTAAATCACATTAAAATTGTTTTGGCATTCATAGTAATTTGGGTATAAAGCATAAGTAAAACCCTTTACTTAATCGTAACACTGCCCCCCACTCAAAACAGTTCATCCAGCGCATTCTCAACTCTGAGTTTTCCGTACAAGATTAGTCGTTCCAAATGTACGAACTTCTTTTTAGCTCCTGGACTTTGGAGTTTCTGAATTCGATAATTATTCTTTTTACTACCTTCTAGGGTTCCACGCAGGGGGTCTACAGTTTTTCTGGTAGGGCTTTCTTGCACCGTGGATTAAACAGTAAAGCTAACTGCCCTTTACTGAATGCTTCTGAATTTGCCTCTTGTTCGTATTTGGCTTTCATTTTATGATATTCATTCATTATTATTTTATTGCGCACAAACCCATGGAGATCATTAATATCTTCCTGAGTTGGGTAATTGTCATTGCTGATCGCACAGCCAGATGCTGGTTTAATACTGAACTCCAAATATCCAAGCAGCTTCTGTTCAGTTCCGAAAATGACTGTAGCGGGTGTTCAAGAGGTGTACTCATGGGTGGCTGACCTGTATACCAAGGGGAACTTTCATATGTCCGCAACATAACCTCCTTCATCAGCGCTGGCCACTTTTCTCAAATATTCTTGAAAATTTCGGTTGAATCTTTCAACCAAGTCATCAGACTGATGATGCAGTAGTGTTGTTCGTATTCTGCGAATTCTGTAGAACTGAAAAATTTCCTTGAAAATGGTAGATTCAAAATTCCTACCTTGATACCAATGAAGTTTGAGGGGACACCAAAATTGCATATTTAGTCATTCACAAGCACTTATATACGAATTATATGATATTGTTTGCATCGGGTACTGATTTTTATTTTATTATGGTTCTGATAAGTTATTGATAACTTTTATTTATAAAAATCACCGCTAAAAATCAGACTTGACTTTTATTTCCAAAAGTCAATAATAAAAATTAATCAGTCACTGACTTTTATTTTTTGACGTAGAATACGTCTTACCTTACGGTATGAGGAGTCATGTCAGGTTTTTATTGTTGTAATCTTTATTTCATTGAATTTGAGGAAACGGCTAGATGAATTTTTTTAAAATTTTTTTTGTAGGTAAATGAAGATGTTATCTTTCGTTTGATATACATTTCATATTGGTTGATATATTTCTAGTATTTTAATTTCTCAAATGAAAATTGTTTAAACACATACACTCAAACATATGTGTGGTGTTTGGTTGAGTGTTTTTGGTTGCTCAACATTGCTTAGGAACATGTATCTAGTAAAAAGTGAAACGAACAGCAAGCTAATGTTGCTTGGCAACATGTATCTAGTAAAAAGTGAAACAAACAGTAAGCTAACGTAATAAAGCTTTTTTGCGAAAGCTTCAATAAAGCTGTTGTAACATTAATTTTGAATTGTACAGCGTAAAGCTTTCACACAACGCTCGAATGCTAATGCGAAGACTCGATAAGGTAAACCTTTTTTAATATTAGGGCGGCCCTCTCAACATTCGCAGAACTTATTTCAATAAAAATATTAATTAAAATACATAAATTAAATTAAGTTTAAAAAAATTGAACATAATATTTTTTTTTTAAACGGACTTGAATCAAATGCCGTTGGTAAATATAAAAATTACAGCAGACAGTCCCTGCAGGCTGTGTCAGAGACACGGCCATTAAGTTTAACGTAGAATACGCCATCCGATAAGACAGAAAACATATATAACAATAAATGATAAATAATATAAGCAAATGAATTTATTGTTATATATGTTTTCTGTCTTATCGGATGGCGTATTCTACGTTAAACTTAATGGCCGTGTCTCTGACACAGCCTGCAGGGACAGTCCGTGGCCGAAGGCCTCGGACAACTGTCTGCTGTAATTTTTTTATGTTACAATATTAAAGTCATTTCTATTAAATGCAGTAAAGGAGTCACTATACGCCAAAATGGGTAAATATTCTTGATCACCTCAAAATTAGCTTTCCAAATAGGTGCGACGACGAACTTGGAATTCTAATATTAAATTAAATATTATGGAAATTGTATAAAAAACATCTGGTTTGTTCGTTTATACGCCTTGAAGTGATCAAGAATATATACACTTTTTGGATTCTTCTGACGCCTTTACTGCATTTAATAGAAATGAATTTAATATTGTGACTTAAATAATAAAAGACAGTGACTGATTTTTATTAATAACTTTTAAAAGTACAAGTCATGACTGATTTGTATTGGGGATTTTTTTACATAAAAGTCATCAATAACTTTTATTAATATAGTAAATAATTACAAATCAAAACGTAACTGTTATTTCTTGTGTCTGTGGGATACCCGATTTAAAGGAAACCAGTACCAAACGCATGACTGGCTTGCTCCAGATTCAAGGGAGAAAGGACACAACTGTGTAAATGATCCACTCGTGCCAATGGAGAACGTCCTCATGCCCCTCTCCATGTCAAACTAGGAATCGTCAAAAATTTCACCAAGGCCATTGTGAATCAACCGAAAATTCTCGATTGTTTGTCAAATATTTTCCCACAATCAGTGAAGCAAAATAGTCGGTAATGATTACCTTGCGTGGAGGGTAGTGAAGAAAGTCATACGATATTTTTTAGGAAGTAAGCGAGTACACCATTACCCCGCTCTTGTGGCCAAGATGTTGCAATACTTCCAGAAAATTAGAGTGAACATGGCTCTCACAATTCACTTCTGACATCACCATCTCGAATACTTCAGCAAGCAGCTAGCCTCAGAGTCAGATGAATATGGCGATCGCTTGCATCAAGTGGCCATGCCCATGGAATCGCGATATAAAGACAAAAGGCTCGACACGATGGTGGCTGAAATTTGTTGGTGGTCGCAAAAGACGTACTATTCCAAGAATAAAGATGAAGAAGAAGAACATACAGTGGGAGTTTCCTCCGAGGGTACGCCACAAAATTGAAGTTAGCTAATAGATTTTTTTTCAGATGGAGACAGATACAGTCTCCGGACAAGAAGACGAACGCAAAGGGAGCAAACAAACGAAAATAAATGTATGCGTTCATCGATATTTATGATCTAAGTCTCATTTTCTTCATAAGTTTTGTGACTTCATTTGAAATTACTAAGAGTTCACACTTTTTGCCGTTTTGGATTTTTCATGATTTTTAAAAATAAAAAAATTTTGGGTTTTAGGTAAAAATTTATTTCTTCTCTTCATATATTTATTTATGACTCCAAAACTGTTGATTATGTAGAGAAACAGTATATCAGTATATTAAAGGAATTGTAATTTTGTTGCAGCAAAATCGGACTAGTTATTCTCGAGTTATGTCAAACAAGAGAGCCCCTCAAACCGTAACAAATTCCCCTATATGATGATTTGAAGTTAAATCGATATATCTCGTTTCCTAGACTTGACCCAGCGAATTGCCGGGACACGTATAACTTGTTTTTGACCGATATAACTTTTCCTTGTAGTCAGAACCCCCGCCGTTCACTGACCCTTGTCATTTGTCGCTTAGTATAATTATAAGGGAACAGTTCCAAAAATGTATGTTTAAGAAATGAACAAGCCGATACAAATGAATCGAGGCCGAACCTTTGGAGAAGATGTTCAGTTATTGTCGAGCATTCGCTAGACCAAGATTTCAATGTCTCTCCGAAGATACAATACTTAGTTTAGAACACCTCACGGGTAGAGGTCATTGAGGAAATTTGTATGCTGCACGAGCTTTCCATAATGATTTGATGCTCTTCTGGGTCTACGAAGAGAACACAACAGCCCAACCTATTGGCGTATGTGTATGCCCCGAAGGTGAATATCAGGTTAAGTTGCAAAGCTTTGACTCCTCACCTCACAACCCAACATATCCTTATTCTTTAAAAATCTTAAAAAGGCAAGGCATAAACAAAGTTGGTATTAAAAGTCCGTTCAGTCCTTTCTCGTATTCCCAAAACACTGTAATCCTTTCGATTGTCATATAGCAAGGACGACAACAGAAAACAAACACTACGTTGGCATTATCGTAAAAACACAAAAGTGTTGGCGACATTTTATGAAAAGCGTTCGACATGTGCGAGCTCTGTTGTCTCCAATAAGTAGTGAATGTTTGACGTGAATGTGTGCGTGTATAAGTGTCTAGTGCGGTAAGCATTATACGTGTGTGTGTTTGGCATTTTAAGTGCAAAAATAAAGCCAACTCAATATAAACGTAAATATTTTCGTTTTTCTGCAACATTCAGGGCAACAACGACGACCGACGCTAGCATCACCAAGAACGCATAAATTAACGATTCACTCACGATATTGTTGATACCGATGTTGGCAACATTTGTTGGCTATAAATAATATTATAAGTTTAGGATCATATCTGAGGTTTTATTTCGGCCGATTGTGTATAAATTATGTATCAGTCGCATTACAACACAGCCGATTTTGCAAACGTGATGAACAAACAGGAATCGAATATAAAAAATACGCTAAACAATAGTGTAACGCGTTTGTGACATTTTCCTATTTTTAAGAAGAAGAAAAAAGGCCGAGCCGGATCGACAGCTGTACAGTACAACTGATTGACAGAGAAATTTTGTTCCTGGTTTAATATGAGCATTAATTTTGCTTTAATTTTTTTTAGCATACATGGGATTTTTAATTTGCATTTAATTTAATGTTTGTAATAATCTAATTAATTTAAATTTAAATTAAATTTTAAATTTAATGTATGTAATAATCTAATGACAACTGAAAGCTAATTTATATTTATTCATGTGGCAACACTGATCTAAGTCGGGAGACTCAGACCACGTGGCAAAGTAGTTGGAGAAGATTATTGTTTTGTCATTATTAGAATTACAGTGACTGGGCAAGTCGTGCGTTTTGTTTCATCCGTAGAGTTTAAGGTAAATCGATTAAACCGTGCGTGGAATTCATTTCTACACACTGAAAAATAACGGCCCCAGCAATATATTGCAAGAACCATGTACATGTTTGCAAGCATTGCATTCGTGAATTGAAGATCTGCTGCTTTTTGTTTCCTTATTGTGACAGACAGCAGTGTTTTCAGCAGCTTTCAATAAACAAAGCCACATTTCGGCTACAAATACATATGTATATTATAACCTATTAATCATTATGTCCCAAACATGTTATATTGAATAGCAAACACAATGTGTTTCGACACAAGCATACTATATTTGCAACAAGCTAGAAAAACATAATATCTGCATCCAAAAACACAATAAGACCAATTTTTCAGCGTGTAGTATTACATTGCGACGAGGAAAACTACCGGCAGAAAACTACAAGAAGGAATCTGATATCTCTGATTGAGATTGCGAAATAAAACACATTAAATTATAAGATTGCCTGCACATTGGGTCATTAAATTATACCAAGCGGATCAGCACATTTAATTGTGGCATTGGTGAAGCACATTGGTTTGCGAAATTGACGGAACATTAAATTGTGAAATTGGCAGCATATTCAATTGTACTTGGGCACATGTTTTAAGATTGGAGATTTCTTTCCTGAAGAACAAAAATCACAGGAGGTTCTCACACGCCTAAGGCCTCCGTTGAAAAATACGATAATTTATATATATTAGATAAATATACGTTTTGTAAAATGATAAACTTATTTTAAGACTTTATTAGGTTTTATAGATTGCATTTTTTTTTAAAAAAAGTGTATTTTAAGGTCCTGTTTGTAAGAATATGTAATATTTTCCCGAAAGGATCCTTTTTTAAAAAGAGGCTCTTCTTTTATTGAAAACTATTTTTTTTTAAGAAACGTACTATTTTTATTAAAAAGTATTTTCTGTAAGAAAACCCCATAAGACTATGAATTTTTTTAAAAAGAAGTACTTTTTTAAGAACAGGTACTTTTTAAAGAAGTGGTACTCTTTTTAGGAAAAGGTTATTTCTTTACGAAAATGTATTTATTTTCAGAAAGGCTACTTATCTCAAGGAAAGAAAATGTATTATTTTATTTTTAAGAAAAGGTACTTTCCGCTTTCATATCAGAGGTTTTTATCAATAACTTTCCTCTGAATCCAAATCAAATCTTATTCATATATTTGTATATATTTTCTAAATTACACGGATATATATTCTACGTGAAAAGTTAAATTAACTAATAGCTTATTCACATTTACCGCGTTTCAGCTGAGACGCCGGCGTTTCGCTCTCTTGAGATCATTTCGAAACCATGATGATCACATTGTGTTTTTTTTTAACTACTGTGGTTTCATGTGACATTTCTGTTTTGTGTTTTCTGTATTGACTGTAAACAACACAAACGCACATTTGTGAATAAAGAAATATAAAATAATATCAAAAAATGAATTTAATTTTTATAATAGTCGTGTTTTGGTTACCAGCAAGCGATTGACGCTTGCTAAGTTGCAAAGAAAACGGCAATTTAGCGATAAGTCATTTTATTCAAAAATATGAAAAAGGGTTGAAAACGGTAAAAGATGTCAAAAAAAATGTTGTCTAAACTTAGCGAAAATAATTCTCGTCGCTAAGTTCTCGCTAAGTCTTCGCTAAGTGCTTCATACAAAACAAGCGAATATATAAACAAACGGTGTAACCAACACACGCTTAATATTAGAATTTATATCATTGTATGATAAATCAATGAATCATAAATCACATTGCAATAAGTACTTACCACCACAAAGCAAACTAGAAATGTAAACAAACAGATTTGTTTTCCCTCATTTTTCTGACATTTGCTTTGAACCAGCAATGGAAATTTTTTAATTTTACTCCTTTTTTAACTACTATTGGAGTACAACATTGTGCCCTCTCTCATTTTTACTGTGGTTTCAAACAAACTTTTTTTTTTTGTATGGAAATAAGTGCCAATTAAAGTGGGTTTCGTTGAATTCATCGAAAGAGAGCGAAACGCCGGCGTCTCAACTGAAAGGCGGTAAATGTGAATAAGCTATAAAACTCTGTAAAGTGTGTGATAACCTAGTGTATGAACATAAATTTTGAATTTAAAAAAAATGTACTTTTAAGAAAAGGAATTTTTGTAAAAAAATTAACTTTTTTAAGAAAAGGTACTAATTTAAAGGGTCTATGAAATAACTCCCACGAAATAAGTCCCACTTTTAAAAACGAAATAAGTCCCACCAAAAATTGCTTAAAAAATGAAATAACTCCCACGGAATAAGTCCCACTTTTGAAAACGAAATAAGTCCCACCAAAATGAAATGATTTAAAAATTTACTTGAAATGAAATAACTCCCACTCAAAATGAAATAACTCCCCCTTGAATAATATATTTCTAAAATGAATTAAGTCCCACTTTCATAAACGAAATAAGTCCCACTTTTTCACTGTTTAATGCGATTTCAAATAAGAAGTATTTGACTCTTCGAAAAAAACACACGTCGAATAATATGAATAATCAAAGCAGAGGAATAATAAAGAAAAATCGTATGCAACCTCGCAGAAGGCTTCTTAATGGAAAAGGAGAGCCATGAGAGATAAGGACAAAAAAATTATGGTTGTCCCTTTTACGAAATGTCCAATATATAACTTTTTGCATAAGAACAAAATGAGAAATAAAGCCATAATATAAATTTAGGGGTATGAAATAACTCCCACTTTACAAAACGAATTTATTCCTACTCAAAACTAAATAAGTCCCACTTAAAATAAAAACGCGTAACGAAATAAGTCCCACCAATTGACGAAATAAGTCCTACTTTTAAAAACGAAGTAATTCCCACTTTCAAAATAGCAATTTTTGGTGGGACTTATTTCGTTTTTAAAAGTGGGACTTATTTCGTGGGAGTTATTTCATAGACCCAATTTAAAAAAAAATAATTTTTTATAAAATTTTTTTTTAAGAAATGGGATTTCTTTAGAATTGGTCCTTTTTTCAAGAATAGGTACACATTTAAGAGTAGGTACTTATCTCAAGAAACGTTATTATGTTTCACAAAAAATTTACTCTTTAAAGAATATGTAGTTTTTTACGAAAAGGCAATTTGTTGTAAGAAAATGTACCTTTTTTAAGAAAAGGTACATATTTAAAAAAATTAGTTTTTTTTAGAAAACGTACTTTTTGTAAGAAAATTTACCTTTTTTTAGGCAATGATACTTTTTTAAAGTACGGTATATTTTTAACAAAAGTAACTTTCTTTACGAATATGAATTGGTATTTTTTTTTTTTTTGAGAAAATTTTCTTATTTAAGGAAATGTTATTTTTTAAAACTTCTTTCACTTTGGCTTTTCTAAATTTACTTTATATTGGGTTCAAAACTACAATATATACTAAATATTGGTTACAGTCTCCACTTAGAAAACTTCCCATTAAACAAGGAATTTCCCAGCATATGTTAGTCTAGACTAGAGATGGGCACGAGTCACGTGATTGGCGTGATTCACGGGAATCACGCGTGATTCACGCGTGAACGTGAGCCAGCCAAATTTTGCTCACGTGAGCGTGCGTGAACGTGAGTAGTGTAAAAATCTGCGTGCGTGAGTCCAATCTTTGCGTGAGTAAGTGTGCGTGAGCACTATTTTCGCGTGAGTCACGTATATATCTGAATGGTTGATATCATTTAAATTCGATTTTCTTATTACTTTGTTACACAAAGTATTTTCGGAAGGCTTCTAATAACATTTCGCTCCAACAAAGCGTCGTTAAACATGTTCTGTATTTCAAGGAACTCTGCCACAAGCGAAGGAGTTTTTATACGTTTTACAGTGGGACCGTTTGCAAAAAATTGGTAATAATATCAGAACTTCTAAATAGGTTTGATTGTTTGAGAATGGAGAAGTCAGGCTATCAGTATCTGGTATTTAGTGGCACCTTGTTTCAACGTAGGTTTCGCTACAGGCAGACAAAACTTTCATGACATGTAAGTTCCTAACTTGTGGTCTGATTTAAATGATCTTTGTTTTGAGATTATACTGAGCCGCACAAACCAAAAACATTTAGAGTCGTGTGTCGTCTCTCTAACCGTTACAAAGATATTTGGAATTATAAGCTTAAAATGTAAACATTCGCACTGACTTTCTTTAGCGTTTTGGGAATAACTTGGTAATTTTGAGCCAAAATGTAGTTGGAAAAACCGACTACATTGGCAAGACTGCAACCAAACGTAAGTTAAAACCTTTTTAAATTATTTAAAACCGGTTGGTAAAGACAACATCACAATTTAAAATGTTTTGAAACTGAAAGAAAATATGAAATTTGTTAGGAAAGATACCATCATTCTTTCAATAGTTTCACAAATGTTTTGTAAGAAAGACACAAAATGTTGTATTTTTCTTAAGCATGGGCCTTGCCAAAGGTGTTAAATGTTATATAAAATTTTTTTGGGCATTCACCCTACAGCCAGCCTTGGCAGAAAATTAATGTTTTTTGAACAAACTTTTAAATTTGTGAGTTTGGGAGAAGTCTTGCTTGTTGATTTTTATAACTTTTTACACCAAATTCTAGACTGAAAAGAGATAATTACAAGGCAGAAAAAATTTGATTTGAAAAAATTGATCGTACGCATAATCTTGATCAGCAAACTGACTTTTTTGGGAGTAAAAATCCCACACTTGTGTCCCTATTTCTCAAGTAATTTTAATTTCATTATATTAAACATATACTAGGCTATAATACAAATTTGCGATATTACGTTGTTATAAACTTCAAATCAAATTTGCACAGAATTAAAAAAAATATATTAATTTTATAATAATTTTTTTCGTAATTTTTCCATGCAGTGCTGTGGAGTGCTCGGAGTCGGGGATATGTGCCTGTAGTCAGAATTTGTGTCGTAAAAATTTGCACGGCTCTGACTCCAAATTTAGAATTTCCACCTATACAAATTTGTTCGGGCAGAAACTATTTATTTTATTTACTTCGATTTTCAAATAAAACACAAACTTATTTAGGTTTAATATTTCATCTTTGGTGTTGGTACCCTTTCTAACACATTCTTTTTCATGTTTAAAAAAAAATTTAACTTTGAGAGATAGTCGTTACCGACGGATTTGAAAGACTTTAACAATTTGTTCAACCAACTACTTTTTGAAGTTTAGTCAATGTAGCATTTTGACTCAAAATTACCAAGTTATTGCCAAAAGACTAAACAAGGTCTTTGCAAAAATTGACATGTTAAACTTTTGATTTCAACTAACATTGTCACGGTCAGACTCAGAGTGTGATTTATTTGTGCGGCTCAGTAGAATCTCAAAAACAAAAAATCTGGTTAAAAGTTTCACACTCTGTAGCAAACCGTGCTTTGAAAGAGGGTGCATTTAGATACAATATTCTGCAAGCCTGACTTTTCCTCTATAAATACCTAGTACACTCTAAAATAATCTGACCAATAATTTAGAATTTCTGATATTCTTACCTCTTTTTTTCTGCAATTGGTCCCATTTTCCGTCTGGAAGAATACTAATGGAAATAAGAGGCAAACTTCTTTAAGATAAAGGTGATAAAATGTCACGCGTGAATGTGAGTAGGATCATATTCTGCTCACGTGCGTGAACGTGAATACCGACAAAATCTTCGTGCGTGAGTGCCTGTGTTCCCTTCGTGAGCGTGAGTCAAAACTTACTCACGTGCCCATCTCTAGTCTAGACCAGATATGCACACACCCATACGTATAAATTGTGTCTGTGTGTGAGTAAAACATCGTAAATATTCAAAGTGTACTGAGATTAAGCGCATAAAAGCAAAATGACTCTTCCTGCTTGCTATCTCATTCACGACTGAATCAATCGTAAACAAAATAAACAAATCATACCTTCATCGCGTCACTCGTTGGCTGACGGCGCAAGCAGAGAAATCTGTGTGTGTGTATACAAAAATTCTGCTACTGCACACATGTGCGACGTTTTGGGCATGCCTGGTCTAGACACAAACCAAAGCAAAACTACCCAATATAGTTAATAATACTGGGTTGTAGCATAATAGTGTTAAAAAAAGTTGTTTAATTTTTTTTCATTTAGCCCCCATTCCGCAACGTGCGATAAGGAACTTCGTTCCAGCAGGAAATACAATGTATAACGTTACACCTCACGGCACGACAGGCTCACCTCCATCTGAACTAAAGTTTAACCGAGTTATACGGGACAAAATATCAAATATTCAGAATATAACAGAGGATATGTTTGACTCGTCAGCAAGAGATTTGGATTGCATAAATAAACAAAAAGGAAAGGAACGAGGGGATAAAAGACCGAAAGCAAAAGAATCCGAGATAGGTAGGCTACTCCAGAATGTCGTATGTCCGCATAAGCTGCCAACAAAACTTTGATGTAATAGATTATGAAGTGGTACACAGAAGTGGAAACGAAGTAGAAATAGTTGGTAGCGGGAAAACATTTAGGAGAAACATGAGTCAAGTGAAAAGAGAGAGCCAAGTGAAAGTAAAGAAAGCTACCGTCATCTATAATTTCGCAAAAATCACCCTCATTACTTATGGACTCTTCACAAGTATCAGCGTCGACATCGTTTAATACTTCGCCACCAAGCCATATGGATGATTCACCAGTAGCCTTGGTGCCACCAGGAGATCATGGGATAAAACTGAAGCTGAAAACAATAGGAGGAATGTGCCAACACTGGACTAAGTCGGGAGACTTAGTTGCAGAAACGTAGTTGCAGAAAGAATATCGTTTAATCATTATTAGAATTACAGTGACTGGGCAAGTCGTGGGTTTTGTTTCATTCGTTGAGTTTAATAAAACTAGATAGTAAAACCAACAAACCGTGTGCGGAATTCTTTTCTTGGGAGTATTACAACTCACATTGCAATCCAAATCTTTTCCTCTTACATAATAACTATATGTTCAAGTGCTTGAAACTACAGCTGCAATTACAACTACTATTTATAGTATTAGTCCCTTGCGTGATTCTATAGTATATGTGAGTTTTGGTTAATATTTGTTTTAAGTACTCACAGTGTATGATTAAGGTAAAAAGCACATGATGCCCAATATAGCCACATTTTCTCGCACACGTACACACCCCCTGTTGGATCACGTATGCACTAAAAAAAATTCGGGCCAGAAAGTAAAACAGGCCGTAACGTTACACTGTTACATATATACCGGAATAGGGGTAAATTTTTAAAAATTAATTCACGTTTACATTGACTTCCCAATATCTACGGGTTTTTCGCATTTAAAGCAAACCAAATATCCTGCCGCAACATTTCGCATATTGTTCATATAAGCAACTGTCATCCATTTTGTAGTATCTCGCATTCCCAACAAAATCTCTTTCATAGCACTTCACATTTGCACGCACTCACACAAGCACACACCTCAAAATTCCAGAAAAAACCCCAAAAAATCCTCAAATACTTCAGTTGTCCATGCCAAGAGATCACGTACGCATTATCCTTTCGTAATCCATCTTTGCATACTTCATTCCGTGCATGTTCTGATACTATTTGTTGTTAGTACTGCCGGAAGGCACCTTAAGTGCGGCCACTACTGGTGGTCCGTGTAGTAGGTAGGAATACGTGCGTGTAGGTGTGTTCTTGAATACAGATGAGTGCGTTTCACGTACACACAGATGTGTGCGTGGGTGCAAATATTTATGTTTGTTCGCTATTGTTTGTATTGTAATGAGGAGCTCTTAAAGTAAAGCTTATTCAATGGTACTTGTGCTTAGGCGCCCTAAGTTGTTGTGGCGATTGATGTTTGCCAACATCAACAGGCAATGGAATTTGCTCAACAACATTTAACACAAGTGGCCATGTGTTATTAACATAAATTCATAAGTATGAAAATAGTGTAGTGTATTTGCGTATGTGTTTGCATAACGTTTTACACTGTAAGAAATTTCTTCTTCCATATTATGAAATCTATAGTAATTGTTATGAATTCCATTATTTATTTACCATTTTTGAAATTAAAATATTCAAATTAACATAATATTGGATCAATAAATTTGAAAAATTTATAGATTATGTGAAACGAAGATTTTATAAAATCAATTACTAATTCTTAGCATCAGTAACATTTTCGTCTAAGTTTTTGAAAGATGTCATAGAATTATTTAAAAAAAATCAAAGCATTTATGAAACGTCTTCAGTTGAATGCAAAAAAAAAATATTTCGGGGTTAGTCACAGATCATACACTGAATAAAGACATTTTTTAATATGTTTATACAGGGTGGTTCAGTCACGACTGGACAAAATGTCATCAGGGTATTCCTTGGCTCATTTCATGAAAATACGTCCATTTACGACCATCACCGAATATGCAAGGGGGCGAAATGGCAGCGGTTTGAAAATTTTCGGATTGGTGGTTGGAGGGTACTAGGGTGAAATTGCTAATTTCTGAACCAGTGGTCGGATTTTTTTGTTTTTGGGTTTGTTGTTTGAAAAAAGTGAAATCGCCGAGATACGGAGCTTTAAAAAAAATTTGGAAAAAAAGCTTAAATTTGACAAGTCCGTATTTTTTCCACGGACAAAATATGTTCCCATGTTCATGTGTGGGTAAACCTTGAGACTTATATATATTTGGACCAGATGGCAAAACTCGAACTATTGTATATCCTAGACCACTTGAATAAATAGAAAAAAAAACAAAATTGTGTTTCATGAAGATTACAACAAGATTAGCGAAGCCCAACGGATACAGCTATTATAGTATTTATATAATGAGAAGCTTTTTAGAAAACTCAGAATACGATCGAAATCTAAACAAATGCTTCTAAAATAGTTATTTTACAGTTTTCTTCTTAATATTCCAGTCAACTACAGGTTTATTTGCCCATTGTCAATTAAACGTGGCATTAGCCCCTGTTGGAAAGCCAGCAGATCTCTTCATTTATAGTAACTTTATCACCCTTTGGCATTACAAAAACTTTGAAGGCAAAACGAAGTTTGCCGAGTCCAGCTAGTGATATCTATAAATTTACGAAAATCTCATCTTAGTGACGGTGACACTATCGAGTAATAAGCCATGAAATAGATTCTGAAGAAACCGTTCGGAACCGGTGTAAGACTGTAGGTCCCAATCAGTGAGTGAAAACGAAAGCGCACAGCTTAGTGATTGTGAGAAGCTCTCCCCTGTCCTTTCATGAAATGTAATGGGAAAATATTTATTAATTTTTTATGTTTTTAGACTCATGATGATGGTAGTGAAAAATTTGAAAGAGATCTGAACTTTAAATGTGTCATTAACAAAATAATATGAAGAAGTTGTATTAAATCGTTGGAAGACAAAGACAAAGTTATTGATGTGTTAACATCTATAGCGGCGTATAGGGACTAAATCTATCAAAGTCAAAATCTGCTAGAACCAGATTTTATGCTGCTGCTAAAACCATTTCTGCGACTGCGAAAGAGAATAATGACGTGTTAAACAAAAATGAACAAGCGAGAGAGCATTGAAAGAGTGGTGTGGCACTCTAATGTATGTATGTACAAGTGTCTGTTGCTTTTGTTGAACGGAGATATAAAGCATAGCCACGCAAAATTTCATTTGCAAGCGCATGGGCTTGCGCAGTCGACGCTATGGTGGCATACTAATACGGCAGCTACTTCGTACAAAGTATGTGTGATGTTGTGTGTTTTTGGCTGTTTCGTTGCTGTTGATATGGCAAAATGTGGTTATGTGACACACGTATACGTCAGCTACTTCGGACAAAGTATGTGTGTTTGGTTGTTTCGTTGTTGTTGCTATGGCCAAACAAAGTGGGTCATTTGATGTTCAGCATTGCCCGGTGTATACAAAAACAAGTAGAAACGGTGTTAAGTTCGGCCGGCCCGAAGCTTATATACCCTGCACCATAACTATTTACACTCGCACTCTCCACTCTTTGCATTCCCTTAACAGTTTTTATTTTAGGTACCGCACGTTGCGGGATGGGGGCTAAATAAAAAAATTTTAAACAACTTTTTTTTAACTACTTTATTACAACCCATTATTATTATTATACTTTTTGTTTGGTTTGGTTTAAAGGGAAGTTTTCTAGGTGGAGCCTGTGTATTACATATTGTAGATTTGAACCCAATAAAACGTAAATTTAGAAAAGCCAAAGTCCAAGACTAGCAAATCCATGAAATACAACCCTGAGCATGGAATTACATTTGGCAGCACACTTTCTCTTACACTCGTACTTTTGGTTTGGTTTGTGTCCAGACTAACATATGGGGCATATTTCTTGTTTAAAGGGAAATTTTCTAGGTGGAGCCTATTTATTGCATATTGTAGTTTGAACCGAATAAAAAGTAAAATGTGAAAAGTCAAAGTGACAGAAGTTTAAAAAAAACATTTTTTTAAATAAGTGAGTTTTCTTAAAAAAAGTAAATTTTCTCAAAAAGAATTATATTTCGTCATATCCCTTACGGGAATTTTTATTCGGTCTGTTTTCTAATATTTACAAATTTATTCAAGCTCAAGACCTTTTTAAATAATATAAAGCTTATTATCTTTATATTGCTTTCAAAAAAGTCGAGCATAAAAATGTTCCAATGATACCAAGGCTGTCTGTATAGCTATTTCGGATCTTGTGCATGAAGGTGTTCCAATGGTTGTGCTTGGTATTCTTCAAACGAGTGTATAAAGGAATTCTCATTAATATGATGAGTGTTTCTGGATATATATTTTTGAAGAATTCACCAAAAACATACCAAAAACGTCTGCTGATGAAGATCTTGGCAAGATTTTCAACACGCTTAATTGCTGTACTATCAACTTCTATATAGTAAGATCCTTTTGTTAATTTATCAATAACCTCGACAAATAATTCTGATGTATGATAATTATGAATTCTAATCAAAACATAGGCTTTACCATGGAATTTCCCATGCCTGAATTGATTGCCAACTAATATAGTCTCTGGGTGTAGTTCAATGCCCACCAAGGTATTCTATATCATCAGCTCCCTTCTTCACAAGAATTTAGGTATATCATCACACATTATAGGGATAAACAAATCTCAATTTAGCGAGAATTGTCCCAACACCTACTTGTGCGAAAACATCGTCAACAATACATTATCGTAACAATCAATATTCACAAAAATATAATCTTAATTGACGATTTTTCTATAAATTTTAAATTAAGAAGAAGACCTGAAATATAAATTACACCACCATTGCCTGCACTGGGTCATACTTCTGTGTATTCATGGCATAATAGTACCCTGGTCCTATTTTAAACAAGCGACCAATTAAAAATTAACACATTATACATCGAACATAATTTTATCAAAGTTCATAATACTTATACATTTGTTGCCAACGACAATATTAAAGCCATGGTCGACATCATAAGCGCCATTTCCATCATCATCATAGTCATAGCCAACGCCATTGACGTCATAGGTTTCATCATTTGCATGTTCGTTGGCCATCGGATAAAACGTTTACTAAACACTATGTTTTAAATCGATTTTTAGTCAATTGCTAAACGCTTCAGTGGTATGTTCAATCAACCAAGGTGTTATATGACGCCACCACGGACACAACCATTTTACACGATTTGAATTTAATCAATTGATTACAAAATTCGTGTTATACTTTGACACTGTGTGGTAGAAACTCGACAAGGGCTCTTGACGATGACCGACATAATATAAATCGCGTGATTGCAACAGAATAGTGCAATCGAAAGCTTTGAGGGCTCCACTCATGTTCAAGGAAGTGTATTTAAATAAGCGATCACTAGGTTGTGATTACAAAAGGAAATTAGAATTAAGAAATTTCTAAACGTTGATCATTAGGCAATTATGCCAGTGAAGGGCGTGCATTCGTTCATTTATTTGCAAAAATTAATTCTCTAGTTGAATTTTGGAGAACGTGATATATTAGTCTTTGGAATAATTTTCGTACCATTTATAAAGGATAGAACTACTTGCAATATGTAGTAGTTATACCACTGCCAATATGGGATTAGTATGAACAATAAGCGTGATTCGGTTACACCGTTTGCTTATAAAGGGTGTCTCAATGAGAATGCACTTTTTCATTTTAAAATAGAAAAACGTATTTTTTGAGATAGTGGAGACTTTTTTATTGGATTGTAAAGAAGACATATTCCGAGTAAGTATGGAATTAAACATCAGTCAGGTGACGCGTCATAATGTCCATGGACATAACGCCCATGGGCGTTATGTCACACCTAAAATGGACATAAAGCCCATGGGCGTTATGTCACACCTAAAATGGGCATAAAGCCCATGGGCGGTGTGACATAAAGCCCGTGGGCGTTATGACCATTCTAGGTGCGACATAACGTCCACAACTTTGTAAATATGGTCTACATGTAAAAGGACCATTCTAGATGGACATAAAGTCCATGACCGGTGTGACACAAAGCTTTATGTCCATTTTAGGTGCGACATAACGCCCATGGGCTTTATGTCCATTTTAGGTGTAGCATAACGCCCATGGGCGTTATGACGCGTCACCATCATTCAAATGGCTCTGTTGACAGGCCAATACTCTTTACATGACATTTTCCTTGACTTTTTCGCAGAGATGTGGCTGTATCTCACCGATGACGCTTTGGATCTCGGATTTGATTTCGTCAAAACCCCAAAGAAAGAAATCGCAGGGCGTTAAATGGCATGATCTTGGAGGCTAGTCGACATCAGTATTTTTTGATATAATTTGTTCTGGAAATCGTTTGCTGTAATAAATCTATTGTTTCATACGCGGTGTGGCAGGTGGCGCTGTCTTGATGAAACCACATGTCTTTCCGATCCATGTTGTCCAGTTAAGCACACAAGAGCTACGTTATCATGTTCCTGTAAAAAATGCCGTTCAAAGTGACTACAATTTCAGCCTCTTCTTCAAATAAGTAAGCCCCAATCATCTCGCCTGACCAAAATCCGCACCAAACAGTTACTCGTTGTGGGTGTACTTGTTTCTCATGGATTGTATGAGGATTTTCTGAGCCCAAAATTCGACAATTTTGTGTATTCACGAAGCCATTCAGATGGAAATACGCTTCATCGGAGAAGATGGAATTTGTTAAAAAAAATTTGCTTTGACTTCACTTTGCCTGCTCTTTCCATGATCTGCTGGTTTGAGCTGCTGAGTAAGCTGAACTTTGTATGAATGACGGTGGAGGTATTTTGTCAAATTCGCTGCGTAGTGCTTCGTGAAATTTGAAGTTGTTGAGAACGATGCCGAATTGATGTTTTCGGGGTTTCGGCGACATGCTCGTTGAGAGCAGCAACTTTTTCAAGAGATCGACACTTGACGAGCAGGAGTCTTACTGTCCATAACCGACCCACTTTCTTCGAATTGTTTGACCACTCTTCGAATGGTTGACACATTAGGTCCACTTTTTCGACTGAAAATTCTTCGAAGTTTTGCCAGAAGTTTCCGCAATTATAACGCGTGGTTCTTTCGGAAAGCGATCCATTTGTAATAATCGGAGTAATCGTATGTGACAGCTGCCACATTTCCAAGTTGCCGGTTTCAGAAAAAAAAAAATTATACTCAATTTAAAAAGTGCAATCTTACTGAGACACCCTCTGTAATCGCTTGTTTTGTATGCAGCACTTAGCGAAAACTTAATGACACGAATCATTATCGCTAAGATTCAAATTGTGTTTTTGTCGTCTTTTACCCTATTCAACCCTTTTCCGTATTTCCAACCCTATTTTTGAATACTATGATTTATCGCTATATAATCGTTTTTTTTTTGTATCGATTTCTTGTAACGATTATCGCTTGCTTGTAACAAAAATACATTTGATATTTAGCATAAAAAAACGCTTGTGAATGTTGGTGCTACAATGGTTAGCTTGCGCGGCTCTTGTTCTTTGGAGCGCGGGTTCCATTTCAACACTTCAGTTCGCATTTCTGTTCTTTAAGCGAGTAATAGTCACACTATTGAATAATTAGCCATGAAAACATTCTCGAATATCGTATGGATTCGGTGTAAACATTTTGGTCCCCATTAGTAAATCGAAAAATACAAAGCGCGCAGCCCACTGATTATGAGAAGTTCTCCCAATTCCTTTATTAGCTTTAATAGGAAAATACGTTTATTGCGTACCACAAGATGTCTTTACTGCAACTCTAGCAAAATTACAAGAAGATTGAAGGATCCTGCAATGAGTTGACGCTTTGTAAGATACCATATTTGGTACAGTATAGTAATGAAGAAAATGTGTGCTTTCGCTGCAGCAAAACCAAATAGATCTAAGGTTTTCACGTTGTTTGTATTTCTAGATTTGGTTAAAAGTAGTATTGCATGGTTGTAAATAAACGTACCTATCTGGGCTAATGTGTTTAAAAAAAACAAATATTCTCCATGGACATTCCATGAAGGCATAGAGAAGAGCTTCTCACAATCAGGGAACTGAGCGCTTTCTAATTTTATGCTTACTTATTGGGACCTACTGTATAACACCAGTTCCAAACGGGGTTTTAGGAGGCTTTTTCAAGGTTAAGTACTCGATAAACTAAGCGACATGACAGTCGTCTAAAGAAATATAAAATGGTCAGAGCAGGGATCGAACCCACGTTAGCACGTACTAGAGTCGCGCACTCTAATCATTGCACCACCAATGGCTACGTACGCAAGTCTAACAATCAATTGTTAAATTTCCATTCAAATAAATCGAAAACAATAGTATGATACGCCAGAAATAAAGTTGTATTAAAATAAAATCAAACCTCCATTGCCGCAACTTTTATTTTCTCCCAATAACTGTCGAATTCTGCGAAATGTTCAGCAGTTATAGATTTCACAATGTCGTAGGTCATGACAAGTCATCAGCTTCGACATTGCCCATGTGGGTCGCTCTTAATGTAGGCCTTTTTTGGGTCTCGGTCTTTGTACCCATTAATAGGAGAGCAAAATAAAATGTTTACAAACAGCCAAAGGATATCTCCCAACACCAATACACACTCATGCATAACAATATGAGCATACAACCCTCTGTTGTGCCAACGTGTAACCAACACATCTATTCATAGTATATGCATGAAAGTGTGCGAAAGAAAACATACAAATATACACACACCTTCATACCTTTTAAGGTGGCATCAAAATAAAAGTTGTGGACATTGAATTTTATTCAAAATCGTAACATGTTTGGGATTTATAAATGGCAGTTCGTGATCTGGACCCTAAAACGCAAAATATCATTATGTTGATGGTTTTTAAAAAGCAACAGACACACAATAAAATCTGATTGGATCTGAGTTCGACTGCATCAAACACAAGCATTATGACCTAAAAAACCCGTTTCCCAATACATCCCATGAAGGGATTCTCACAACTGTTCGCTTTCTAATTTTTCACTCACTGATTTGGACCTACAGTTTTTACACCGGTTTTCAACGGTACTTTGAGGAACTTTTTCACTAAGCGAGGTGGCCGTCGTCCAAGGAAATGTACCGTGGTCTTTCTCATGCACAAGAGCCGCGCACAGTAGCCAGTGCACCGACAACGGCCACAGGAGCATTATGGCCAACTAAAAAAAAAAATTATTAAACAAAAATTACTGATATCCGATTATGATTTCAGATCTATTTTTTAATCAGTTAAAGGCTGTGAGATTTGGTGTAAGATTGATTTAAAAAGCCCAAGCGTTAGCGGATGCTAATATAAGACAGATGTGAAAACTACCCAGAGAATATTGAGACCAATGGGCTTCAATTAAAAGCGGTGCCACATCAGCTTGGAAGTCACACTGTTCCCTACTAGTAACCACCTGCAGTTAGTTACCATAAAAGTCATAATTTCTTAAGAAGAGCTTGCAAGTTGTTAGAGGCATGCCCGCATGTTCTAGTTCCTCTGGATAAAGTAAGATAGTTCCCAGTCCAGCGAGTTAACCTAATTTGCAGATTCCTGGCATGGCCCTGTTGCTCGTCACCCAAATCAGGTGAATATAAAAATGTTCCCACATCTCATTAATAAATCTGTTACAGTCGAGCAATCAGCTTCTAGGGACTTAACTACGGTTTGACTATCAGAGAAAATATTGATTCCGACTTTAGTCAGCCATTTTGTTACCTCTGTGTCCGAAAATATTTTCTGACCATAGTGACAGTTTCCTAAGTCTAATAGAAGTAGCTGTTGGACGCTGATTACACTTAAAGGAAAAACTTCGTCACAGGAATGAAAATGTTCATCGCCCCAACAATCATCGAAAGTGAGCTAATGTACAGTTTCATCCACGCTACGAAAATGTGTTCATCAACTGCAAATTATTCGTCACTGTGATTATTGCAAATAATTTATTTCGTTGCTACACTGAATTTGTTTCATTGCTGCAATGAATTAGCAATGAATTTATTTTACTGTTGCAACGAATAAATTTCATTCTTGCAATGAATTTATTTCACTGTTGTAATGAATTTGTTTCATTGATTCAATGAATCTGTTTCATTGCAGCTATGAGTTTGTTTTAATGATGCAATGAATTTGAGTCGTTGTTGCAATGAAATTGTGTCATTACTGCAATGATTTTGTTGCGTTGCGGGAATGAATTGTTTCCACTTGAGATGCACATCATTTTCTCTTGTTGGCATTTTTTATACGCTCGCTCAATTTGTCGACTGCTTTTCTATCTTTATCTCCATAAAAATTAGTTTCGTTGCATTAAGGACTGATTCATTGCAGTAACGACGTTATTTCGTCAACTACAAATGTTGGCAAACCTCTAAGAGAAACACGAAATATCAATAGTTTAAGTCTCATCCACTTACTATTTTTAATTTTTAACTACAAAATTCAAATTAAATAAAATTGTTGCAGGAACAAATATCAATTACTGCAGCAACGAAATGAAAAATTGTCAAACACATCATGTATGCAATTTTTCGTTGCAGCGACATCCAAATTGTCGGATTAACAAGACTTTTCATGGCTGCAACTTAAAATCATTAACGAAAATGTTTCAGTGTAGCTACAATGTCTAGTGGTAATAAATGTAGTATGATATTTATGGCATCAGTCGGTGTCGTTGTCAATGCACCAGTGATACACATACCAGCCATTCGCGAAACTTTATTCAATATCTCTCAGTAGGTGGATTTCAGTAGAGGCGTCCATCAGTCAATGACGCCATACAGGATTACCGGTCTAATTACTGCAGTATACAACCAATGAAGTATATTTGGGTTTAGGCCCGAGCGTTTTTCTATTGCCCTTTTACAAGGCTATAGCGCCAGCACAGCCCTTTTGACCCTTTCCGGAATGTTGGGTTTGCAGCTTAACTTCCGGCCGAGAAAAATTCTTAAGTTTTTTGCGCTTTCTGAGAAGGGAACGTCAATACCCCTTAAGGAGACTGGTTCAACAATTGCTAGCTTATAACTCTTGCTGAAAAGAACCAGTTCCGTCTTGGTTATGGTCACAACAAGCCCATTATCAGAAGCCCGTTTTGTAGAGGGGAAAAAAGTCTGCTGCAGAATGTCCCCAAGAATACTTTGAATCTTCCCTCTAACCGCTATTGTCACGTCATCGTCGTAGACAATAGAATTAACACACATATTCCCTAGAGAAAGCAGAAAACTGTTCCTGGAGAAATTCCAAAACGTAGACGACAATCTCCCTCTTTGAGACGTTATTCTTCTGAGAAATCTACAGAGGTCAGTTTACCTTAAAAGAGCCAAAAGAAAAAGGTTGTGGACAAATAATATGATGTTCCTGGTAACCCCCAGAGCGGCGAGTTCTGCAGTTAGTGCGACTTGTCTCTCTATGTCTAAGAAAGGTACCATAATATATTCTTTAACTTTCTTTAAAGCTGACTAGATAATGCAAGGCGGTTTCGATAGTGATTAATGTTAGTCAACAGACAGCTAACGTGTAATCTCTCCTAGGTTTCCGACTAATTGGTCGGAAATCCTTACGTCCTGTATGGGATGAAGACAACCCTAGTTTCCCCTAATTTTAACGGTATGTAGGCCTGCTTGATATAGCCGGTGTAGAGCTTTTTGATCCAGTGCACCAGTCTATAATCGTGTTCGTCATGGTCGTTAGTCAACAATTTATCAGTTTTGACTGATTGTTCGCAGTGGTCAAATTATCATTCAAGTTTGCAGCTCAAACCATCATTCAAGTAGTGAAGTTTGACTAATAAATATGGAAAATAAGAAAATTGGTTGCGCATTATTAATCATTGCACCAGCTGAAAAAATGGTAAATATTTTAGGCTGGTAAAGATAATGAACACCAGCACCAGAAGAGTCTGACTGATTAATTTTTTTAATTCCCTTCTGTAGGACGACCGAATTGTGTTTACCTTTTTTTTACATCTTCCAAAGAACATTTTTGTTGGTATTTTTGCAAAATGCTCAACAGTTTTTCATACGATTTGTTTTTTACCTCACGCAACATGTACCCTTGGCTTGTTATAGCCCAGAAACAATGTTGAATTTCGAAACAGCACAAAATTTCTTTTAAAAAATCGTTTTCGACGTCCATCTTTTCACTTGAAATACAATGATTGACTGACACTTTATGGTACTAACATCACTCAAAACCAAGTACAGTCACTCACTTAAATGAACGGTCACACACGTAGGAAAGAGAAATATGAACAAAACTGACGAACATGATCGATAGTGTGAACCACGCTTAACAATTTGAATATAATGAAAACAGATTGGTGGAGAAATTATACAATCGAGAATTGCTAAATTTGACGGAGAAGAATAGACTGACCAACAGGGTTGCCGCACCACCGAGGATATACGGGCTCCCCAAAGTCCATAAAGATGGAAACCCCCTTAGACCAATATGCTCAGCGATCAACTCACCTGACTACGGACTTTATCAGTATAAGATCAGTATACTGAATAATTTGACGAAGATCCCCAGATATAATGTCAAAGATGCGATTGATTTTAAATTGAGAATTGGGAATATGAGAATAGATGATGACGAAATATTGGTGTCATTCGACGTGGTGTCCCTGTTCCCAAGTATACCGATACCACAGGTCGTATTCATTGAATTGCTGAAATTTTGCATAAAGAAGACGAGATATTTCAAATACGAGGACAAATTTTATGACCAACGAAAAAGTATGCCTCTGGGATCACCAGCTTCACCAGTGATAGCTGACATAATTGTGGAGGAGCTACTTGACGAAACTTTGACGAGGTGGGAAGTGAAGACAAAAATCTTGACAAAGTATTTTGACGACTTATTTGTTGTGATAAAGAGGAATGACGTATATAACACACTTAAGGCTCTTAACACAGACAACAGACAAATAAAGTTCAAGATGGAAGAGGAAAAGGACAAAAGATTACCATATCTAGACTCTGTCATAATTCGACAAGGCAACCTGCTCAAACTAGATTGGTACCAAAAGACTACAGCCTCCGGAAGACTAATTAACTTTAATTCTAAGCACCCTAGAAGAATTATTATCAATACGGCGACAAATTTCGTGAATAGAGTTCTGATGATCAGCGACAAGGAGTTTCATGTGGAGAATAAAGCAGAATAAGGGAAATTCTTCGAAAAAATTATTTCCCGGCCAGAACAGTAAATGGCCTACTGGATCGGAATGGACACACAGGACAATTTATAGAATGAGGACAAGATCAACCAGACGCAACCCCACCGAAAATTTACCAATCCCTGACATATATACCTGGTTATTCCGAGAGACTGGAGCATTCCAATATCTATGACAAAGGGTCATATGAGTTGGCGTTGAAATCACACAATAGCCTGAGCAGATTATTTAGCAGAACAAAGTCCAAAGTGACGGAAAAGGATAAGTCTAATAGTGTGTATCAGATAAAATGCAATGGGCATAAGACTGACGTATGCCAAAAGGTATACGTTGGCACCACGATGACAAAATTGAAGACAAGACTATCTTCCCACAAATCAGATTTAAGGGCCACCTATAAACCTATGGAACAGAAAACGGCATTAGCGGCCCACTGTACTGTGACGGGTCATAATCCTAACTTTGACGACGTTGACATTTTAGCGGAGGAGACACATTACTCACGACGGACGACTCACTCTCGAAATGTTGCACATAATTAACGTTCCGTCAGAGAAAAGACTCAATTAAAAGACTGACACTGACCGATGCGCTCAAATATATCGACACACAATAAGCAAACACAAAGAAAACATACAATAGTTGACGAAAGCTTGCGCGCTGCGTACGAGTAATTTGTTTTTTTTTTTGTGATTTATAATACTTGAACTTAATGTTGAATATTTTTGTATATAACTACAACCCTGAGGGTGATTAGCGATGCTAATCGAAATATTGGGAAAACACTCGAACCCGCTGGTATTTTCATTTTATGACCTCAAGCCAAACTAATTGAACAGAGAAAATGAAAACCAAAAAAACAATTCTATTTGATTTTCTTTACTTTTTATGTCTATGTTAGTCGAAAACAAAACAGCAAGTGACTGAATTTGACACTTCCATTCGCAGTGTTGACAACTCATTCGAAATGGAGAAACTTTATTTTGTATGAAAACCTTTAGGTACTCGAAATTTTATATCGACTTGTCGTTCGAGTATTCCTGCCTTCTTTTCATCGTTTCATTCTCATAATTTTTAGAGAAAATACAAAAAAAATTTCGAAATCTAACAGATTTGTCAAATTTTTTCTATAAATCATCTCAAGTTTACACTAATCCATTAATTGCCGGCATATGAAAATGTTGACTATTCCAACGAATCGTCTAACAGTGTACACGGGTTTAAGTTGCAAATTCTGATAGAAATTGATGAAAACGTTCTCTTTTCACCCAAGTTAAGCCGTCTAAGATCAATCACTGAAATAATATATTCAGCCTTCATTGGGTTAAAAAGTTTTACAACAACCGTTCCAAAAAGTTGGAAATCATTGCAGTTTGATAAGGATCTGACCAGTTCTTATAGGGTTGTGGAGTCTGGCCAAAATTGAAGTCAAATCGGAAGATCACCGAAACGCGAGAACACACGCGCTGGGAAGACATCCATCAAAATACGCATTGTGTGACAAGTGTTCAGACCTATTGGAACCACATGTCATACAAGTCCAGGTCGTCAACTTCCGGTAAGAAAAATTCAATCAGCATGGCTCTATAGCAGTCTCCGTTCACCCTAGTAGCGTTAACGTTGTCTCTTGCAAAAAAATAAAGTTCAATCCCTCTCCCGGGCGAAAATTTTCCTTATTGAGTTCCAAAATAGTACGGCTGTATTCTAAACGGGCGCCACCGCCATTTGGTAACAATTGTTCAACCACCAAAATTTTGTATGGGAACATTTTCCAGTTCAATGTTAAAATGCGACGCAGGGAACGCCGCGAAATGTGTAGTGTGATATTATTTGATTATTTTGAAAGTGTCCAGCTGCACGAACAAGACATGCATAAGTTCTAAATATTTTAGAAATGTTCATAAAGCAAACCAAACATAAAGTTTATTTGCGAACATCGATATTAATTTAGTCTTCCCTACAAAAGGAGCCACCTTAATATACATACAAGTACAACCATCCAATACGTCTTTGCGAGTGTAAAAATTACAATCATGTTCGACAGTGTTGGTTGGGGAAGAGGAAATGTGTGACGCGGGGAAAACGAGGTAAACAACAACAATCAAGTGTTGTTAATAAAATAACACTGACAAAAAAGTTTTGCTTCATTCATGCAAAGAGAAACAAACAGGAGGAAAACAAAACAGTGGCAAATACAGAATGAAATGTGGGCTACAAATCGGAAGGACATAAAAATCAATTGCCTTCACAGATTCTTTCATATACTCTGTCCTTTCCTCCTCGTTCATATTGGACATTTGTTTTCCACAAGCTACAGTCTTTCGTTTGTTGTTGTTTTATTTATTGTTTCGTTTGTTATTGTTTATTGTAAATTTAGTTTTATATGTGCGAGTTTGCACCAACGTTGTCCATGGGATAAGCCGTGTACATATCGTGTATTTACTATCTAGTATGGTGCGATGCGACTAGCTATATTGATGACAGGACATAGCTTTTAAAGCTTACGATTATTATGTCATCGATATACGTCAATATAGTCGGAAATATGTTTCCAGGACATTTTAAATCTAAAGGGGTTTTCAACAAGAGCACTACAAAAGTTTTTTTATATAAAACAAAACCGGTTTTAGATACCAATGAAATTTTTTATTCCTGTGAAAGTACGTTCGATGCCATTATGTATGGAACTCGATTTCTTTTGCATGGCCACCATGGGCACGCTTGTAGAAGTCCAGACGCTGAACCCAATTTTCGACGGTTTTCAAGCATAAATCGGCCGATACTGCTGCAATTTCACATTCGATATTCGTACGAAGTTCATCAGCCGTCGCTGGCTTGTTGGCATAGACCATAGACTTGACGTAGCCCCACAGGAAATAATCTAACGGCGTCAAATCGCACGACCGAGGCGGCCAATCGACTGGGCCATTTCGTGAGATAACACGTTCACCAAACTTGGTTTCCAATAAATTGATTGTGGCATTCGCTGTGTGGCTTGTGGCGCCGTCCTGTTGGAACCACATGTCCTCCAAGTCAATATTATCCAATTGGGGCCAAAAATATTCGGTTATCATTGAACGGTAGCGATTCGCATTCACAGTAATGTGCCGGTCTTGATCATCACGGAAGAAGTACGGCCCAATGACGCCGCCAGCCGCACCAAACCGTAATTTTTTCGGGATGCAATGATGACCGCACCAAACCGTAATTTTTTCGGGATGCAATGATGACTCATGGATTACGTGTGGATTGCTGTCTGACCAATAACGCATATTTTGCTTATTGACGAAGCCATTCAGCCAGAAATAAGCCTCATCGCTGAAGATGATTTTCCGATGAAAATCCGAATCATTTTCAAGTTGTTGGTCAGCCCAATTCACGAACATACGACGCTTATGGTGGTCAAGCGGCTTCAGTTCTTGGGTCAATTTGATCTTGTAAGGATGTAGGCCAAGATATTTTCGCAAAATTCGCCACAACGACGTCACAGAGATACCCAACGCTTGAGAACGACGTGTGAGAGACACATTTGGGCTTTCTTGAACTGAAGCCTCAGCGGCAGCAATATTCTCGACACTACGGGTACTTATTTGTCACACTGGCACGGGAACATTTTCTACTGTGTCTGTGGATTCAAATTTTTCCACTAGACGCTCAATTGTTGATCTGGTAGGACGATTATGACGACCATAAATTGGACGTAGCGCTCTTAAAGTTGATGCCACTTACTCCAAATTTCAGTAGTAAATTTTAATAATTTCGACTCGTTGTTGGCTCGTATATCTTTCCATGATGAAATGGCAAACCTTACTGAAGAGAAATAACAAAAGAGCGGGAAAAGTATGGCGTCGTTTGCTGTCCCTATCGATTTACTTTTGTAGCGTCTCTGTTGAAAAACCCTTTAGTTGTGCTATAAAATATAAAATTGTAAAAAAAACTAAATAAATATGATAAATTTATTTACATTTGATAAATTTAAGCTAAAAACTTTAGTACGAAGGAATTCAATTCCTCAGTTGCATCAAAATCACTATGCCTGATTCGTTTTATAGAAATTTATAGATTTCTGGGACACATCAACCGAAATTCACTCAAATGTTTGGCGGACAAAACGTTCCACAATGAATATTTTGATGTGATCGCGAAAATGCCACTAGACGCGTGTCTGCCGATCAAACTGTTCCCACTATCAGATCAAATCTTTCGAACGATTCAGGTCATAACTTGTGATCCTGCAATTTAAGAATGTCTACGAGCATACGCATGTCTGAGAGAATCGGATTTGAACACAAGCGTGCATATAGAAAAGGGCATGTCCAGTGCATCGAGTAAGATAGGGTATACTCCTGCTAGTTTATCCGCCCTATTGTTCTCCGCAATATTGCATATTACATATAACATGGATATCAAAATATAACATGCATGAATAAAATTACGAACTCCATTCCTCTCTCTGCAGCAGTAGATAATATTGATGCTATCATCTCAGTCTTCAACACAGAGGTCTTCAACAGATAGTTTGACTGAGATGAGACCATCAACATTATCTACTGCTGCAGACAGAGCAATGGAGTTCGTAATATTATTCTGATTTGTTTGCATTTGGTCCAGTTTACTTTTCGAAAGTTTTCTGAAACCAACAGTCTCATCGCCAATCGAGATTGGAATTTCTATGTAACGATTTTCGGCAAACGACCGTTCACCTATGTTTAGAAGTAAATGTGGGTTGATTGCCCTTGCCATAAACACGAAGACTAGGATACAACCCGTTTCACAAAAGTGTCTCCCATGTGTCATTAGCATTGGTACTTCCAATATTTTCTAGATCGCATTAACGTTATAAGAATGAACGATACCCATTTTACAGGCCTCAAAACAATTATATTTTGACGAGAAATATTTCGATGGTCATTGACTTCTCAATGTGTTTATTACTACCATCAAAAGTTAGCTCCAAAAAAAATACATTGAGGAGGTATTTCATTTTGTACGTAGATTTTCGTATAAAAAATATACTTAGAAACGACGATAGTGTTTCGCAAAATATTCACAATTTCGAAAATGTATAAAAAAATTGTTTCCATTACATCCCTTACAGATTACAGAGACTGGGGAGAGCTTCTCACAACTCATCGATTGAGACCTACAGTTTTACGCCGATTCCGAACGGTATTTTGAGAAGCTTTTTTCATGGCTATATACTCTATAGAGTCGCCATCAGTAATCGAGGTGACGGTCGTCGAAAGAAATGGAATGTGGTACCGAACGGACGTTTTCATGTACAAGAGGCGCGCATGTACAAGTAGGTATCGAACCGACGTTCTCACGTACAAGATCCACGCACACTAGCCATGGCGCAATCGACGACCACACGAAAATGTATATCTGTTAAAATAACAGAACATTTCTTGACAAATTTTGTCCGAAAATTATACGTGAGACAATTTCCAATATTTTGCTCAAATGGGATGTTGTATTATTCCTGATTTTGAGCTGTGGAGTGCGCAAATATGTCGACTACTACCAATTATGCTTTCCCATATTTTCCCCCCATAGTTAATTGATATTAACGTTATGTTTATGTCGACAGTTAAATATGTTTCACAGGCAAACACACACACACTGGAATATATCAATTGATATAGATAACGTGTATGTATGGGAATTTCGTAATAATAAATTGTCAAATGACAATAACTTCATTGTGTGTTTCGGTGCCGTTGAGGTCATAAATTTGCAATATAAGACGTTAAGTATTAAATCAAATTCCCAAAAGAGATAATTACTACACAAATCCGTGTGTATGTTATGAATAGTTTATACGTATTCTTCCACGTTTCTATGGTTTAACGCTCTGTTTCTTAACGTGGGGCACATTACCAAAATCTACTACATATATTTCTTTTACATACTTTTTGCAAATTTACAATATTTTGTATATGATTCTGACAAGTCGTTTTACTATGA
Source organism: Phaonia tiefii (assembly GCA_963931995.1). Classification (NCBI taxonomy): domain Eukaryota; kingdom Metazoa; phylum Arthropoda; class Insecta; order Diptera; family Muscidae; genus Phaonia; species Phaonia tiefii. The sequence continues at coordinate 93,558,537 of OZ008367.1, forward strand.
TCATAATTTCCATAAACACAGTTAGCCCACAGATACTCATATCTGCACAATGGTCACTTATGAGTGAAAACTGGCAAACAAGTTTTATCAATGGACAGTGTTTTCCAGCATTTTTGCAACCCCTTCGGCAGATAACCGATACCGTCTAGTTGTAAAGTCTCGATATTTGAGAGCCTAGCTATACTTCGTCGAAATAATAACTCATCCATGGGGTCTTCTTTAGAATGCGCCATGCATTTTATAGGGTCACGTCAAAAATTTCCCAAAGTCGAGGACAAATATTAAAAATCACCTCGACTCAACTTAAAAAAATTGGCCTTTGCGAGCCCGTGAAAAACATCCAAAATCGTTTTTTATCGTAATTTTTTCGCTTGTTGCCTCATCGTGACATACAAGACATCGTTTTATAGGTCTCGACGAGTACTATATTTGTCCTATAGATGTCGCTGAAATACGACATCATCTTGTAATTAAGGTGTCATTTAATGCTGTTTATACGCCTAAAATTTAAAAATATTTTTTTCCAAGATTAAAGTCCTTTAAAAAGTAGGAACATTTTGCTTTGGAAGTATACAGTTTTATTGAAGAACAAAACAGTTACGTATGGCAAGATGCATCTACAGTATTAATACAAATATTTTATTTGCACTATTAGCGCAAATTATTGCATACTTTTTAGCGCTATCGAAAAATATTTTAAATAAAAAAATTATTGCATATGTGACCTGCTCCACGAAAAGGGACCTCTGCGCTGAAAAAAATTATTTTTACTTTTTGAGTGATTCTTTCAAATGCCGCAAACCGCAAGTTTCTATGTCTTTTAATTTTTTTACAAATCACCTGTAAAGATGAACATAATTAATGAAAAAATTGAAAAATGTGATATAAATAGATAATATATATAATATTTAAAATTTAAAAAAGTTCATAGAGTTTCATAGAGGCAACACTGCATAGTGAACAACGTACAAAGTACCAGAGAGTCGAAATACATCGCCAGATGATCAGGTTGAAGGAAGAGTTGCATAACCATGCGCAAATACGGAAAAACGAAGCGCTTTTTTAAACGCGTTTTTCTCAATAACTTCTTTTCGGCGCAGAGGTCCCTTTTCTTGGAGCAAGTCACATATATTTGCCTGGGATAGTTCAATTTTAATCTAGTTACCATTATAAGAGTTGCCAGTCGGATGAGATCGCCATATACAATTTTGTAGTAACAATTATATTGAAGTATCAATAATTATTTTTTGTTAACACTTAAATCTAGGGTCTCCCTAGTATACTTCAAAGTAAAATGTTCTTCGGTTTTAAAGCACTTTAATCCTAGAGAAAAATATTTTTAAATTTTAGGGGTAGAGAAACTGCATTAAATGAGGCCGTCATTACAAGATGAGGTCGTACCGTACGTCAGCAACATCTACAGGAAAAAATGTAATACTCATCGATACCAACATAACGATGTCTTGAATGCTACGATCGAGCCAAAAGCAAAATACATTCGATAAAAAAAAAGGAAGGGATAACATTTATTTTTTAAACTATCTCGAGATAATCTTTAAAACTTGCAGTCGACTTTGCGATTTTTTTTTTATATGGAGGCCAAACCCGGTCTAATGGCGACATCAATAACACTGTAAGTAAAATTTAAATTTTGAAATGACACACAAAAATACCGAGACACCACAACTAATTTTTGGGTCATTGAATCCAGTTTTAAACAGTTACCTCAAAATAACGAGATATTTCGATTTTAAATTTGTAGTAGATTTAAGGTGATATTTGAAATTGTTTGAGGAAAAACCCTGGAAAACCTGGAAACCGGTTTCCTATGCCGATTCATCGTAAGAATGTGCAAAAGGGGGAAGATTTCTCCCCATCTTAAAAAAAATCCAATGAGTGTTCGAACTCACGGGCGATGTGTTAACACCTTTTTGCTACACGGTACCTGTTCGATTTCTGTGAACACATTAGTAAATGTTACATTGGAAAATAAAATAATATTAATACTTAAAATAATTTAAAGAAAAGTGCAAGCACATGTCTCATTATTTTCTTGCTCAATACTTTTTGTTTATATATGTATATACATAAATTTATATATATATGTATATATATATTTATATAAGTATATATAAATTTACATATATATATTTATATAAGTATATATAAAAATACACAAGTTCAAAAAATTTTCGTTGCTCTCTTGCTATCTCATTTTTATATACGTATAATACGTCATTATTCTCTTTGCTCTGACAGTGCTCCGCACCCACATTTTATTTGACTTACCTTTCACAGCTATAAAAAACCAACCCGTAAAAAACATAGTTTTTGACTATAAATTCTTTATATGTGACCACACCCCTTTGTCCAATCCCACCCATATTTGCAGCAGATCTTAGAATATGTAAACCTAACCAACATACCCAATTTTGTTTAAATACCATTAACAGGAGCACAAATAATGGATTTTTAATTTGTGATTTGTATGGGAGATATCACGCCCCTTTATATAATCGCGCCCATATTTTGATAGTTTATTTTTGTCATCGCCATTAGTTTGCCTGCGAAGTTTCAGCTCGATTGGATTACGGGAAAATCAATGCAAAATTTGTTCGGCATACATGCATACATACAGACAGGTGCAGTTAATATAAATAAAGAAATGGCGTTCAATCATATGACGACGTTTCATTTAAATAATATTAATACTTAATAGCACTTAAAAATATTTAAAGACAAGTGTCATTATTTTCTTGATTAATACTTTTTGTTTTATTCCCACAAAAAACAAAGGGAATGCTAAGAAACAGACACATGTACATACATACATTGTTATGTTCATACCATAGAGTAATCTCAGATTAGAGAGTATATTTTGCTCATCTGTCGTTTCCTTTCACACTCTTCGTGATGCGGTCGGTGTGATAGAGAGATGTTTGACGAAAAGTGACATACACCAGGTGGAATTACAATAACTTCTTGCTTTAATTTTTCATGTCGTTTTGGTGAAAACTGTGAAATTTAAATGTGTTTTATACTTTTTTATCGACTGTTATTGTTAGCCTACATTTGTGTTGTATTTAACACAATAATTTTAACACACAAAACGAAATGCCGTTGTTGTTGTTCTAACCATTGCCTCTATCTGCTATTATTAAAGCAATTCTTTTCAACCTCCAACATTCATATTACACCAAGCCAAATGTCAGAAATTTGCTGAGCAAAAGAATAGATCTAGTTATAGTAATTACTCTATGGTTCGTACATACGCTACACAAGTTCCCAATTTTCGTTGCTCTCTTTCTATCGTCATTATTCTCTTTGCTCTGAGAGTGCTTCGCACTCACACAATACAACTGTTCGCTGCCGCTACATCACTGTGTGTGTTTTTTCGCAGTTTGACAATCTGTGTTTCGCAGTAGGACAAATCTGTGTTCTATGTAGGGGGTATGAAAAATAGATGTTGGCCGATTCTGGGACATACCCGATAAGCACACAAAATTTCATACAAATCGGTCCAGCCGTTTCGGAGGAGTTTAACGGCAAACAATATGTGATCGCTGTCGGACAATCTGTGTGATCGCAGTCGGACAGACTGTGTGAGCGCAGTCGGACAAATTGTATTTGGATGTACTCACTTTGTGAATTTAGGCTGTACCCGCGCCTATAGATGTTAACACATCAAAAATTCAGACGTAATCCTTCAAAACGCCTACATATGTGTATCGTTTCACCCCCTCTACCAAAATCCGTTGTCAGAACCATCTTATTTTGTTTGTGTTCCACGGTGTAATCTGTCACTTCATGACTGTCAAATTGGTCATCTGCTTCGAAGTAATATGGGATTCAAATTCCAAATTTTAAATCGCACACTCTTTTTACCAAAATGTGAAGAAAAAAGACCCGTTTCAGACCCAACGCGAAGAAAAAGAATCGCTACCCATAAAAATTATATTCTGTGTTATGACCATGGTATCAGTCTGATAGGCAGACTCATTTAAACCATGAGCATCTGTTTATGTTGTATGTTGGGATGAAGTGTGGGACGAGAGTGTCGAGCATATCCTATGTTTCAATCCAGTTTCGATAGTAGACCAAAGAATAATTGCAGTCATGTGGCTCTTTTCTGCATCCTTTTCCCACTTGTTTTTCCTTTAGATGTGATCTTATTCACTTGTCTGTAAGTACATTAAATGTCCCTGCTATGACCACTTAAAATTTCTTTCGGCGGCGGTCACCTCGCATAGTGACGGCAAACAGTGAGCCTGTTTTTTTATTCCCTGCTAAACTAATTTTCGACGACTTTGTATGGGGAGCCGCTTAAAATCGCTTAACATCGCTTAGCTCCCCATACAAAGTGGTTGAAAAATTAGTTTAGCAGGGAATAACAAAACAGGCTCAGTATTGAGTACTCCATGGAAATGCTTCTCAAAATACCGTTCGGATTCGGTGTAAAAACTGTAGATCCCAAGCAGTGAGTATAAAACTAGAAAGCGCACAGCCCACTGGTTGTGAGAAGCTCTCCCCAATTCCACACACATGCACACCCTTTGCATCTTACTGTATGGATCTATCATTGAATCATTTTGTATAAAATAGCAATTTTTTAATTGTGTTTTTTCTCTAGCCACTTGTTCCAAAATAAAAGATAATGAGTCTTGCGGTTGCAGAATTTGCTGTTGCTGTTGCAGTTTCCAAACAATTGCCATAAATCTTTGATTCATTGTTCTGCAAATGCTTTAAATTGTACACAGCTTTTGTTGTTGCTCTTCTATTTATAAAATATACATTCTACAATAATAGAAAGTCAGAGGAGAAGCAAACACCTACATACACTTGGAGAAATTACAAAAGAATAGATAAAAAAACATACAACCAAACGAATACCTTAAAGTTTCTGGAACAATAATAACAAAATCTACAACTTAATACTAAGGATATACTAACTACAATAGTTGGGAATAGCATCAACAACAATTGGCAACTTAAGCAACTTACGGAACTTTAGTGAAAACTCTAAAGTGAGACACAGAGAATAACTAAAGTTATTTACTATTGATCTTTATACGAGTGTCTCACAAGTACTAACATACCTTTATGACTTAGCACCTTTTGACAGGTAAACAGCATGAAGCCTCGTATGTATCTGTACGATGGAAGTGCAGTATGAACATTAAGGATATATAAACAAATGCTTGAATATATTCATTAGGGTGGGGCGATTTGAACATCTTAATGGGCGCTTCGCGTTTCTGATTCTTGGGATTGTACTGAGCAAAAAAGTCCACTAGACCATACGTTTACGGTGAAAATCGAGCTTCCAGATTTTGAATTTTTTCTCAGACTTTATTTTTTTTGGAAAATTTGCTTATATATATTGGGCTCATATTTCGTAAACTAACGGGTCCGCCAAATAACTTTTTTTTTGAAAATGCTATAAAAAAAAACTACTGAATATTTTCTCAAATTTCTTTTTTTATTTGAAAGTACAATCCTTCCGGTTAATAATGGAAAATAATTTCATTCAAATGGCTGCCTCGGCCGGCCGTGCAGTAGCCTACACGATCGGTCCAATTTTTAAGCACATTATCGATTGTGTGCAGCTGTATTTCACCAATGGCTTCACGAATATTTTCCTTTAAAGCGGGTATGTAAACACGCAAAATTGTCGCATTTGGGGCACAGAAAACCCGCACGCATACATTGAAAAGCCGATGCACCCAAAACGAGTAACTGTTTGGTGCGGATTTTGGTCCAGAGGCATAATTGGGCCATTTTTCTTCGAAAATGAGCAAGAAGTGGCCGTTATAGTCAATGGCGATCGTTATCGGGCCATGTTGAACGAATTTTTGTTCACAAAAATTGAAGAGGAGGATATTGGCAACACTTGGTTTCAACAGGACGGCGCTACGTGCCACACAGCCGAAGCTACACTCGATGTTTTGCGCCCTGTTTTTGAAGATCGCATTATCAGCCGCAGAGCTGATGTCGTTGGGCCACCTCGGAGCTGCGATTTGACACCGTTGGACAATTATTTGTAGGGTGCCTTCAAAGATAAGTGTTACGTCGACAAGCCAGAGACAATTGACGCTTTAAAGGACAATATTCGTGAAGCCATTGGTGAAATACAGCTGCACACAATCGATAATGTGCTTAAAAATTGGACCGAACGTGTAGGCTACTGCACGGCCGGCCGAGGCAGCCATTTGAATGAAATTATTTTCCATTATTAACCGGAAGGATTGTACTTTCAAATAAAAAAGAAATTTGAGAAAATATTCAGTAGTTTTTTTTATAGCATTTTCCAAAAAAAAACTTATTTGGCGGACCCTTTATTTGAAATTTTGACTGAAATTTTAAGTTGTAGCTATTGTCTCGGGCTACAATTTCTCTGAACATATTACTTAAAAAAACCTTCGTTTTCATGGTCAAAAAGAGGAAAATGAAGAAAATTCACCACTTTTTGTCACGTTTTTTGGATATTTTGGCCTATAACAGCCAAACCATTGAGATTTTCGATCCAATACTAAGACAAAAATTGTAGCCAAGACAATAGTTAAGAACTCTCTAGTACATCGCAAAAGCATTGGAACGCTTCTTCAGGCAGTTTTGGCCTTGTGAAAGTGCAAATTTTTCGTGAAAATATTGATAAATTACCATTTTCAGTTGTTCATAGCGCAAAATCATAAAAATGTTGTATTTCTTATTTTTATTCTATTTTTTTTTATTTTATTCTATTTATTTTATTTCTTATTTTTTATTCTTCTATTGTTTTCAGTTCATTTGACGCATATTTGTTAGTTTATTGTAAGCGATCACAGCATCAAATACACATAAAATTAAATACGCATTTTAAAATATCTGCGGCAAATGTAAGTTTTAGAAATAATTGTTTCGTGTATAAACTCTGCAGTGCTAATAAAAAACATTTTTTTAATTTAAGATACAAAAAATATGGATAATCCAGTGGATTCTGATAATACAGAGAATGTGGAGATGGAGACGCAGCCAGAATCATCAGCGTCATCTTCAAATCCAAAACATATGCCTTCGCAAAACGTATTGGCATTCGGTTTAGAGGCTGATATTTCGCTTCCAACTACGAGCGACATTTTGAAACATTATTTTTTCTTGGCCGCTCGTGGCAAAAACTCAAATAAAATGTTTTCATACGACACATTCACCCCACACGTTTGCGACAAATTGATACAAATTTGGAACAAATTAAATATTGAGGTTATTAAAAAAAAATATTATTAAGAAATTCGGCAGATTATGAAAAAACTACCGTGAAGCTTGTAAGAGACAAACAAAAAATGATGCTAAATTCAGAGAATTTGTTGACAGCACAAAGAAAATATTTTACATCGGAAAATGTAAATGCCAGCTCGATGTAATTGTGGCAAAATTCCTGACCGACTCCATGAATTTACGTTGGCTCAGCATAAAGAACGCAGACTTACAATACCCGAATATTTGCCAGTCGAAACAGAAATATCGACTGTGTTACCATCTTTACATTAAGGTGCATCATCTGATCCAATATTTCAACCAACCGCATCAGATGTGGATGAATTGGTAAATTATAAACCTCCTGGTTCGGAAATCCATACACCAACCGTGCGAAGAATGTATATTCTACGATATAGTACACCACGGTTTGCAATGATGTGCGATCGCTTTGGGGTATCTGATCGATTAGCATGTGTTTTGGCTTCAGCTTTATTCGCTGACATACAGTTTAAGGATGACCGAGGTGAAACCATTATTATGGATAAAAGAAAAAAGAGCCGAGAGCGTGAAAAATCGAGACACGATATTTTACGAGCAAATCACTATGGTGAATCATTGATCGCTTTTACGTTTGATGGTCGCAAAAATGATTCATTAACTACATCCCATTACACAAGACGTATGGTATATCACACTACAATGCGAAAAGAACCACACCTAGTAGTAATACGCGAACCACATTCGTCACTAATTGGCTATGTGAATTTAGAAGGCAAAGGCGAAACCTCCAAAGCGAAACAAGCCGAATTGATTGCATTTTTCAAATCTAAAAATCTTTCACTTGAAAATTTAATTGCCGTCTGTAGTGACGGTGAGATGGCAAACACTGGCACATCTGGAGGTGTATTGCGTCTCAATAGACCAATACATTGGTTTATCTGTTTACTTCATTTCAACGGATTGCCGTTCCGACATCTGTTTACCAGACAACTTACGTAACATCGTAAATCCCGTAATACAGAACAATTCCTATTTCGCACACAGTGAAAATGTTTTGCTGAGCATGTTATTCGATGATTGTAAAGAAATTCGTAAATTGGCACTCAAAAAAATATTGTATATTCGCGACAACGTATGCGATTTAACTGAGCTTCGCGAATATGTAAAACCAAACATCAATTTTGATTGTACGGATTACGCTCACATGGTCGATTTAGAGGACAAAGCATTGTTATTTGAGCGTTTACAACAATACCTTGAATGTGTAGATGATGAAGATCCACCATTTCCAGACCCACTAATACCTTGTCATATTCAAGGTACGGAGCGTCATGTCCAGCTACTAGCTACTGTTGCTAAGCGCTCAATCGAAGGCCGGAAGTAAGCGCCTCATATGGAATCTCGAAAAGATTCGTATGGAATCTCGAAAAGATTTGGAAAATACACTGAATTGGAATTTTTGATGTGAATTCGTTTAAAACAATAATTGCTTTCTTCTTGATTCATACCTTGTCTCTACCAATACAATTACTTTGTACTTTAAATGAATTTCTCATAATTTTCAAAATAAATATTGAACAAAACAAAAAAACAACAGACAGTTGTCCGAGGCCTTCGGCCACGGACTGTCCCTGCAGGCTGTGTCAGAGACACGGCCATTAAGTTTAACGTAGAATACGCCATCCGATAAGACAGAAAACATATATAACAATAAATGATAAATAACATAAGAAAATTAATTTATTTATTTGATAGTTACTTTTGATAATATACATAAGCTTATGGTAGGAAAAATAGGATAAATATGTTTTTAAATTAAAAGACTAAGGATAAATGATAAATAACAGACGCAAATCAATTTGATTTATATTTTTTATAATTATATATCCATGTTAAATTCAAATTCACATTTAACATTTTGTTTCACTTAAATACATAAGTATATATATGAAATTTCAATATTTCTTCAATCAAAACAACAGCCGAAGGTTTGTGTCCACACTGCAACAGCAGCATAGTTTGTGTTCTCGCTACAAACTCAAACACTCAACCAAACACCACACATATGTTTGAGTGTATGTGTTTAAATAATTTTCATTTGAGAAATTTAAATATTAGGAAGATATCAACCAATACGAAATGTATATCAAACGAAAGACAACATCTTCATTTACCTACAAAAGAAATTGTAAAAAAAGTTATCTCGCCGTTTCCTCATAATCAATGAAATAAAGATTACAACAATAACAATCTGACATGACTCCCTATACCGTAAGGTAAGACGTATTCTACGCCAAAAAAACATTATATTTTTGGATAAAAAACAGTGGAAAAAAATAAAAAATAGGACAGTTTTATGATTTTGCGCTATGAACAACTGAAAATGGTAATTTATCAATATTTTCACGAAAAATTTGCACTTTCACAAGGCGATGAGAGTTCGATGTACTAGAGAGTTGTTAACTATTGGTTTAGTGGTTTGCTGTTATTGGCCAAAATATCCAAAAAAAACGTGACAAAAGTCTGAGAAAAAACTGCAAGTCAAAATCTGGAATCTCGATTTTCACCGTAGACGTATGGTCGAGCATATCCTATGTCTAGTGGACTTGTTTGCTCACGACAATCCCAAGAATCAGAAACGCGAAGCGCCCATTAAGATTTTTTTCCTTCCATACTAATCGCCCCACCCTAATATTCATACATATGACTACTAGGATAGCTCGTTGTTGTTTTTTCTGTTTAATCCAGTCATTTTGGCACATTATGGTCAGTTTCACAATTGAAAATTCTTGATGTAAATGCCCGATATTTTTCATTTAAATGTCTAATGCTTTTAAATTGAGATTTCAAATGGTGGGTGTGAAACTCGCCCTTAAAGTCAAAGGATAAATATAGGCAGACCATACATCCCATCAGACAATATCTACTTAATGCAGTTTTATACAATGTAACAAATCTTATCAAATGTTTATGATTTTCCATTAATATTAATAATTGCAATTTTTTCTGCAATATTTCGTTGGCACCACACACTGAGTTGTAGCTTTCACAAAGTTTAGCGGCTATGATAATTTGATTACAGTGAATAATTCAATTACGGGCCATCCTACCACTTACCTACCACTTCATACAAACAATGCAATGCGAATGCGAATACAAATACCAAAGGATGCCAGTCAGTGAGTAAAACAATTCACTTGAGCACATAGCACTTGAAGAAGATAAATACAATGTTACGCACCGTTTCGCCAAGTTTTACCACAATTCAGTTTCCTTGGACTTCGTGGGTTTGAGTATCCACCTGCTTGTGGCGCCGACCACTGTAACCTATACAGGATATGCCACACTAGTACATATGACGAAAAGGATGAAGTGTCTGACAATAACAACAACAATGAAGTAATGCTCGTAAACTCTTCACACAAAGAGGTTCTTCTATTACTTTCTTTTTACTTTTTATCCCAAAATAAGCAGCAGCAAAAGACAAAGGGAAATCACAAGAAATAAAGGACAATAAAATCCTTTCACTTTGCACACACTGAGAGAAGACTGTAATACTAGATGTGTTGTTTGGAGAAATCGTATGCAGAGTTTTTCTTCCAAAAACAAAATAACAACAAACCCTCTAGTGAAGCCTTCCATGAATGGAATTATCACAACTTTGGGTTGCCGGGTGTTGGTTGTTCCCCGCAATTGTTCACATTATTTTGCTGCGAAACTTAATACAATAGCTGTCATTGTTATTTTCTATGTGATTGTGTCCCTTTGACGTACTGAAGTGTGAAGGCTATGCTAAAGTTCGTTAAATAGGACTATTTACATTCACAGATTGAGCTTTAAATTTGTATTTTCCTCTGGCTTTTTTAAGATTTTAGGGATAAAAAAAAGAAAAATTGGAAGTGATTCAAATAAAGTTTTCACAAAAAAAAGGTTTAGTGAAACTTTTTTTACTCTATAAGCAAATAAAACATATTAAGCCTCTTCTTCTTATTCCTAAGCCTGATAAATTCAGCAGAAATTAAGAGGAAGTAAATAAATTAACTGCTACTAACAGAAAAGTAATCCTTTTAAGTTCTACGGTATACAACTGAAAAGAACTAAGAAGATATTTTTACGAATACAAATTGTAAGAATAATTTTGAATAGTATGACAGCGAAATTCAAAGGTACCTGACGTACTACGTGCATAAGGATGATTTATTAACGTGAATCATGCGTGGAGGGAATTCATATTCTCTTACAAAAACTATACGTAATATCTTATTCTAATCCGGACACGACATTTGGGAGCAAATGGAAAGTAAAACCATGTAAGTTATTTTCCCACATCCTACATGGAAAGCCAAGACTTAGTTGGAAAAATAATTGCCAAACCTTACAGGCTCCAAATAACGGCTTCTGTAACATTATGGTCATATGGCAAGCGGATGAAAAACACCTGGGAGTATTCGAGAGAAAAATTCTCCGACAAATAGGTATCACCCAAAAAGAGCGAATTAATAAGAGCGACAAAATAACAACGAAAGAAAAAAAGGAGATAATAAAAAGAGCGAAAGATAAAAAAGTGCGAAAGATAAAAAAGAGCGAAAGTTCCATAAATTTGATAATATATTAAATACACAAAAAATTATACAAATTATCAAAAGTATAATAATTTTCTAATTAACAAACGATAAATTTAATTTTCTCATTTTAAATAAACCACAATATTAACTACTTGAATAAAACTATAATACTCGAATTAAATTTGGACATTAAAGTTGTGTGCAATACCCCGTAAAAAATCAATTAAGTCCCAGTTTTCGTAATCATTAACCAAGTCTTCAATTTTTTTAAGCTGTATCACGATAAATCTTTCGGCTTTTTGGTGGGTGTTGGCCTGCAATATATTGTTCAATTTTTACTTCGTTAAGTTTCTGCTCATGTTTCAGCACATCGATGAACTTCCATATAGTTGGATGACTAAATCCTAAAAGGGAGCTAAATCCTCTATGCCATCCTTCCACCGAATTATTGGTCTTTGGTAAACCGAGTTTTGAAGCATCGTGGGAATTCCATATTTTTATGGGCAACAATGCTTGGCGACGATTAAGATTATTTTGAAGACGTCCAACCCATGTATCTTCAAAATAATCTATTAATTGCTGTAACACATCATAATTCTTAAGAAAGTATTCAGATTGTAGAAGTTCCTGGAAACTCTTTAAAACATCTACTTCCGGAATAAAGGCAGGAGCTGCTAACTGCCGTACCTGTAGGGCAAATTGTACATCATTGGTGTATCGGGATTGCATACCAATACTTTGCATTTTACGCCATATACACTGACTCATGTGGAAAAAACAACCTCTTGGAATTGCTTTGGGAAATACTTCGTTGAACGCATTCATTGCTGCTTTTTCAAAGTCAGTCATTATAGTGATAGGTGCCAATTTGCTATTTAAATTCTTCAAGGCGGTTAAAGCACGAACATAAAATGCTTGCCTTTTGTTGGCCATTAATATAAAAACAGTTGGCAAAACATATAGATATATATAGTATAGATTTGAGTAAAAAGTTGTGGAGCATTATTAAAGGTTCCATCAGCATACTAGTGATCACATCGCGTCATGTGTGATAAATTTATTCTGGTTGAAAATATTATAATTCTATCATGGACTTGCCCACTATCATAAAGTAAAATTTTCAATTTTCGAATATTTATCCGGAATAACTAGGTCCAGCAGAGATGTTGGATTAACAAATGTAAGATTATTTTGTTTCTAATCGTTTGAGCTGCTTTTTTTTTAACTTCTTTCACTTTGGCTCTTCTAGGTTTACTTTTTATTGAGTTCAAAACTACAATATATACTAAATATTGGATACATGCTCCACCTAGGGAACTTCCCATTAAACAAGAAATTTCCCAACATATATGAGACATCTAGTTAGTCTAGACACAAACCAAAACAAAAGTGATCAATACAGTTGATAATAGTGGGATGTAGCATAATAGTGTTAAAAAAAGTCTTTTAATTTTTTTTCATTTAGTCCCCATCCCGCAACGTGCGATAAGGAACTTCGCTCCAAAAAGTAAAAAGGGAGAAAATAAAGTCATTTATATAGGGTAATCTTTAAGGTAACACATTTGTTTTACATGTCACTACCGACTTTTTTTTAAACTACCGGCCATGATGAGTCACCCACCCATTTCTGGCGTGTTGTATCTGTAGATTTAGGTCCTAAACGGTTTTACATATATACACAATTGTAGCATATCTCAAACAATCGACCTTGAAAAACTGATGAAATCCACTTGGACATTTTCTACAAAATAAGACGCTTTAATACAAAAATTATAATTTCAATAACTTTACTTACCTTTCTTAATAACCACAAAAAAATCTTGATATCGCCGCGACAGAAACTATTATACAGTATTTAACTTCTCTTAATATAATATTTGCTTTTAGTATTTTGGGACCGTCATGAACTGGGACTGTCGTTGGAGGTGGAAAGTTTCTGATAGCCATTGATTTGGGAGTGGCCAGAAATGATTCCTTCATTGGGCTGTCCAAGCAGCAGTCCTGGGCAATGGCAGTCCTGGGCAATGACTTTATCGGAAACCTCCGTTAGCTAAATAAAGTGAAAAGGCGAAACGAATAAGCAGTCTGATTGGTTATGCGGTCATTGATGCGTCTCAGGATTTTTAGGTGACCCTGTCACTGAAGCTCTTCGAACTAGTTGACAAATTCGCCTGTCCTTTGAAGGCGAATGAGCCAACACCCTCGGCAACGCCGGATCAAAATTGAAGACACCAAATTTCAGTTTCGACTCACTGCATTCTGGTCAGCATCTGAGCCATAATGGACGGCTGAAATATGATTATCCTTGCAGCAGGTAAAATGCAAACCATGGTGGGCTGTGTTTGCCTCCCGCAATCGTTATATATGCAATGAAAATATATGGAAAATATAATAAACGAAGAAACCCCCTAACAGTTGACGACCCTCGCAAACGTTATAAGGATCACGATTGAACGATATGTAACTACCTGAAATGTGAGAACACTGTACAGGACGGCTGCCATTTTCCAACTGGCGGATGTCCTGGAAAAATATAAAACTGACATCATAGCTATCCAGGAAATGCTATGCACAGGATATGGTTGCTCCAGAAAAAAAACCTGATATTTTCCACAGCTGCCATGAGATAAACCTCGAATGGCGGTGCGGATATATAGTTGGCAAGAGACTGCGACACCTAGTTTCAAGGTTCAACCCAGTGCGTGACCGCATAGCCGCTATTCGCATCAAAGCTAAATATTTCAACATCTCGTTAATTTGTGTGCACGCGCCGACAGAGGATAAAGACGATGAGGTCAAAGAATCATTTTATGAGCATCTGGAGCGCTGCCGCTGCAGGAACTGAACTTGGCTATCAGAAACCGCAGAAGGATAAGCCATGGTACGACGAAGAAACTCGCATTGCGACTGATAAAAAGACGCTACACGTATGGCAACGAAACAGTCAGTTACAACGGGTGCTTCGAATGAGCGGTACAAGAGGCTGAGAAGGGAGGAAACCAACTATTTAGGAGAAAAAATGGCAGTGGTAGCAGAGACAGAGTGAAATGACCGAAATGTGCCGGATGAACAATGAACCCCGAAATTTTTCCAGAGGTTAAGAAAATCGCATAATGGGCCGAATAATGGGCTGCCCTCCCGCAAAGACGAGAATGGGAATCTGGTGACTGATAAGCAGTGTGTGCTTAGAATATTGCAGAGACCACACTACTCCGCTCAGATTCTTACACAGAATATCAGGACGTAATGATTGTGGAAGACAGTGTACATTTTACCCCCCTCCCCCAGCCAAGTCAAGATTAAAACGACAATTTCTCGGCTGAAGAATAATAAAGCCGCTGGTGTGGAGGGGTTACCCGCCGAGACCGGTGGCGAAGCACTGCTAGCCCATATGCATAATCTTATGTGCGGTATATGGTTGGGGGAATTTATGCCTGACGATTGGAGTCTCAGTGTATTATTTCTTGTATGCAAAAAGGCTGATCCGTATGTATATTCCAACTATCGCGGTATCAGTCTTTTATCCATCGCGTATATGATCTTGTCGAACGAATTATGTGAAAAACTAAAGCCAATTGTTCAAAATCTGATTGGGCCTTATCAGTGTGGATTTATACCAGGCAAGTCCACGACTGACCAACTATTCACGCTGCGCCAAATCCTGGATAAGACCCAATCGATACCTACCATCTTTTTGTCGATTACAAAGCTGCTTTCGATAGCCCCATACGGGGAAAACTGTACGAAGCTATATCTGAACTTGGGATTCCGGCGAAACTGATCCGCCTCTGTAGAATGACGCTGACCAACACCAAATCAGCAGTGAACGTGGGAAAAGGCCTCACCGAACCATTCTGTACCAAGCGAGGACTAAGACAAGGCGACACACTTTGTGCAGTCTCTTCAACATTTTAATTGAGATAATAATGAGAAAAGCTGCAGTAAATATGAACCAAGATCATCAAGACGAAAAGCCATATGTTGTATGCTGACGATATAGTCATCATCGAGCGAAATTTGTGAGAGGTTACTGAAGTGTTTTCAAGAATCGAAAAACTTGGATCCGCCGTTAACAAGGACAACAACGTCAGCCTGGAGATAAATAGGAAAATAGTGCTTGCAAATAGATGCTCAGCAAGCAGTTTAAAAACAAAGCACTCTCTCGACGGACAAAGTTCCAGCTATATCAGGTTCTCATTTTACCAGTCCTGGCATATGGCTCCGAAACTTGGGTCATATCGCAAGCGGATGAAAAACACATGGGAGTAGTCGAGAGAAAAATTCTCCGTAAAATATATGGTCCTGTTAAAGAAAACGGCGAGTATCGACGTCGTTGGAACCAAGAGCTATATCATTTATATTCTGACGTGGACATCTCTAGGCGACTCAAATTAGGCCAGTTGCGGTGGCTAGGCCATGTTATCAGAATGGATGAGGATGAGCCATCGCGAAAGGTTTCGATAACGTATCCGATGCAAGCAGGAAAGAGGACGACCAAGACTCCGATACAAAGACCAATCCGAAGAATCCCTCCGTATTCTTGGTGTTACCAACTGGCGTGAAAATGCGAAGGATATAAACAGTTGGAGAATTAGTTTAATTTGTTTATTTATTTGTTTAATTAAGATGTGTAAGACATCTGACCTCATGAGGTTGTATAATAGTCAATAAAATTAAAGAATTTTAAATGTCAAGTTTTAAATACATAGAATTATATTGTCGTAACCGGATTGAAAATTAAATACGGTAGAATCGCCAGAATTCATGAGAAATTTGGTTACTGTAACCGAATTGACGCCGAATTCCGTCATTGCAACCGACTCAATGGTTAATTCGGTTGCTGCGACCGAATTGATACCAAATTCGGTAGTGACGACCGACCTGATGCCAAATTCGGTAGTTGCACCTGAATTGATGCCACATTCGGTTAATGCAACCGAATATGGTACCAATTTCGGTTGCTGCATCCGAATTATTTCCAAATTCGGTTATTGCAACCGAAATTTTAGAATATTTGGTTGACAGAACGAAAATAGTTCAAGACTCAGTTCTCACAACCGACTCAATTATGAAGCGAGGTTGCTTTAACCGATTTTCAGTTGAGAGGAGTAAATTCGGTCGTGACAACCTCAATTCGGCTGCATCAATCCCAATTCGGTGATAACAGCCGAATTTATGGTTGCTACAACCCACACTGGGAGAGATTTAAAAAATGGCAGGACAAAATTCTAAAAATCGAAGCAGTAATCCAAATAAATTAAGTGACTTAAACAGTGGCCAATTAACCACTGAGGTCGAAAATTAACTGTTTTGAAGGTTGCCTGCACGTTGCTAATCTGGCAAGGGGCCCAAAGTTGAGTATTGTTTAAATACATGCATGCAGGCTAATTTTGGGCTATATTTAGTAGAAGTGTGTTATATGAATGTTATGTTTCCGGATGTTTTAAACTTCTTTTATTTATTTTGTGTTATAAGAGCTACAAAAATGAACATTAAGTTAATTTAATTTATGTAAGGTTTCTAGTTCAATTGCAATGAAAGTAATTGACCAAAGATATTAAATTTTTTAATCTTTTGTGGTCCAAAAAAATTAGGACCAACTAGGACCGGCGCGCGATTTTCACTTCTGAACACTTTAGAGCCCCACCGAAGTCACTGATTTTATTTCGTTACACTTTACTACCGTTTGCTGAAGAAAATTTCTTTTTTAAACTTTGGCCCAGTTTTTGATTTCATATTTAAATATATAATACTTATGTAAAAATTTATTTTTTTCAGTGTAAAGTTAAACACATTACTCTGTCGGAATTTAGGTCTGACAATACCATAAAATGTCAAACTACAATTTCGGAATTTCAAACTAAAATTTCGAAAGTTCCGAAGACGACGATGATGAAAATGTCGAACGTACTGATATAGATTTTTTTTAAACGAAATGTTTTTTTGAGGTCCCAAGTAAATCTTGTATGGTTACGAAATAAACTTCCCAAACTTTTAATTTATTTTGAAAATTCCCAATAAAGTTGATAGAAATGTTTAAAACGTTAAATCTTGTTAAGAAACGAAATTTTATGTGAAAAGGTAAAATTATACATGGTCTTCCAACCGTTAGGTTAGTTGTCGAAATCCTGATTGAAAAATGTTTGCCAAAAATGAAAACGGGGCATCCAAAAACCTATGAAACGATATCCACAACGTTTTTTAAAATTTAACCCCTCCCCTTGGCCCACTATAACTAGACCCCCCCTCCACTCGAGGCAAAATGCAATGCCAGAAAGGAGCTCAGCACCCTCAAAAACCTAACGACGAATGAGTTTGACACGTCTAAAGTCAAAAATCAATCATTTCAGCAAAATAACAAGTAGCATTTTCCCTCTACGTGCTCTTCTGTCTTCGTGCGTTCTCGTAGTGTTTGTTTTGGTTGGCGAAAAAAATTCCGCTGTGATCATAACTTTAAACATCGCTACAAATATAATATTTATCATTTCCCTTGCGGGAGTTTTTAAGTCGATCTGTTTTTTAAACTTAAAATTTTCTAAATTTATTCAAGCTCAAGACCTTTTTAATAATATAAAGCTTATTTATTATATTATTATATTTCGGATCTTGCCAAGACCGTCATCAGCAGACGTCTTTGGTGTGTTTTCGGTGAATTCATCAATAATATATATCTAGAAAAGCTCATCATATTAATGAGAATTCCTTTATACACATGTTTGAAGAATACCAAGCACTAACATTGGAACACTTTCATGCACAACTCTTTTTTATCATGTTGAAAAACCATTGGTTTTAAATAGGCATGATTTGTTATTTCGCTATTTCGGATCTTCCCAAGATCTTCATCAGCAGACGTCTTTGGTATGTTTTGCTGATGAAGATCTTGGCAAGATCCGGAACAGCTATACAGACAGCCCTGGTACCATTGGAACATTTTTGTGCTCTACATTTATGAAAATAAACTAAAGCTAATAAATACGCTTTATATTATTACAAAGGTCTTGGGCTTGAATTAATTTAGAAAATTGTAAATATAATATTTATTTCAGCAAATACAACTCTGACGAAGTAGAGCTTGTTTATTTGTATCAGTGTATTCCTTTGTGGTTCCAATCAGTGAGTGGAAAATTAGAAAGCGCACAGCTCACTCGTTGCGAGAAGCTCTCCTCCCCAATCCCTTCATGGAATGTACTGGGAAATGGTTTTTTTTACCACCATCTGTTTACAAACCTCAGCTTAGTGGGACTTGTCTCCAAAGATGAAGTCATCGCTAAAAGATACACTTTATTCAAGGTTTAACAAAAATAAAAACTGTCAAAATGAGTTAATTGTGTTAACATCAAACTGTGTTGAAAAATCAAACATTGAGTTCGTAAAAATACCTTCAATTTAAATAGTCAGTCCTGAAATAACAACTTTAAGTAACTGATATAAAGTTTGTATAAAATGCCAGCGATTGACTTCAACTGCTGCTGTTCAACCATTTTATTACAACATAAAATTCACGATGTCTTTAAATTATAAGAAATGTTTAATACACTGGATTAGTTTTTAAATTAGACCCTTATTTTCATAAATCATGTGTCTCTTTCTCGGTTTTTTTTTGTTGTTGTTGTCAGATGAAAATAAATTCTAGCAAAAAGGGGCAGACATTCATAAGTAACCTATATGAACATTTTATGCCTTGACAATAGTCCCATATATACAATTTAATGAAAAAACCCCATGGCCACAATAGAATCTATGTTGATTAGGGTGTCATTTTGCTCTGTCTTACAATATATTTCCATTGCTTTCCATGGAGGAATATAAGAGAGCTAATCATGACCTGTGTGTTGTACGCTTGCTGATGATTAGACTGGCTGTTTGGAACCTACAATTTTACATCCACTTGGAATATGCTTCGGGAAGCTTTTCCATGGCTAATTACTTGATCGTGTCGCCGTGACTAAGCGATATGATCGTCGCCCATGAAGGGATAACGGAAAACTCCTACAGTTTTACAAGGATTGCGAATGGTTATGCAATATCTAATTACTCGACATTGTAGCCATCATCACAAAGCGAGGTGACCGTCTCCAAATAGAAAGAGACACGGTTAGTGGGCGGACTGAACCCACGTTCTCAAATGTCACGCACACTAACCGAGGTCTTACTTAATGATTCCTAAAACATATTTTGACATCCCTTTATAGAATGCAATGGAAAAATATATTATTTTTAAGTTTCTTGACACCCCAAAACATTCGAATACTACTAAATATACTTTCGTTTGACAATACATGTCTGAACATACGTAATCCTACGCACGAGGACATCATAATCTATTCCTGGTAAGTCACCTCTCTACGCCTAGTGGACGGATATATTACACCGACTGTTCACATGGACAAGAAATGACAACAAATCCACAATGTTCTTGTGGTCGTATTAAATTGACCACAACAAAACAGTGGTTAGTTCTGTTGATTTCACAGGAGAGAAAAAATTTATAAATCCATAACTTTTTGTTCATCGGACTTTGTTGGGTGCGCTTTTCTGTTCTCTGGCAAGGACATATAGAAAACTGTCATACACACACTCAAAGTAACAACACAGAGCGAGGGCGGAGGCTACATGGCAAGCGTTAAATTATACTGTTATCATATGTTTAGTATGTCTTTTGTGTCCTTTTGTGATGAGTTTCACATATCTGATGGTATTTACGCTATTGTTATGAATTTCATAAAAAAGAACATCAGACAAGATGAATCCTTCCGATGAAATTTAAGTTCATAAATAACGATCAAATCTTCTTATTAACGTTTTTAAGGCATTTCAAACAAACCAATCTGGTGAACAAAAAGAAAAATTAAATGACAAACTCAGTTACTATAAGAAGTCTATATTATTGCAAGACTTCTTCAAAAAGGTTAATTGATTATACAGTTTCCTAAAAGCTGGAGCAGATTAAAACATTGAACTCCCCTATATGTAAAGGGTTTTTCAACAGACACGCTACAAAAGTAAATCGATAGGGACAGCAAACGACGCCATATTTTTTCCCGCTCTTTTGACATTTCTCTTCAGTAAGGTTTGCCATTTCATCATGGAAAGATATACGAGCCAACAACGAGTCGAAACTATTAAAATTTACAACCGAAATTTGGAGTCAGTGGCCTCAA
The DNA here is from genome assembly GCA_963931995.1 of Phaonia tiefii. Classification (NCBI taxonomy): domain Eukaryota; kingdom Metazoa; phylum Arthropoda; class Insecta; order Diptera; family Muscidae; genus Phaonia; species Phaonia tiefii. The sequence continues at coordinate 93,579,502 of OZ008367.1, forward strand.
CTTTAAGAGCGCTACGGCTACGATGAGGCTCATTTCTGGCTGAATGGATTCGTCAGTAAGCAAAATATGCGTTATTGGTCAGACAGCAATCCACACGTAATCCACGAGTCATCATTGCATCCCGAAAAAATTACGGTTTGGTGCGGTTTATGGGCCGGCGGCGTCATTGGGCCGTACTTCTTCCATGATGATCAAGACCGGCATATTACTGTGAATGCGAATCGCTACCGTTCAATGATATCCGAATATTTTTGGCCCAAATTGGATAATATGGACTTGGAGGACATGTGGTTCCAACAGGACAGCGACGATTGATGAACTTCGTACGAATATCGAACGTGAAATTGCAGCAGTATCGGCCGATTTATGCTTGAAAACCGTCGAAAATTGGGTTCAGCGTCTGGCCATGCAAATGAAATAGAGTTCCATACATAATGGCATCAAACGTACTTTCACAGGAATAAAGAATTTCATTGGTATCTAAAACCGGTTTTGTTTTATTTAAAAAAACTTTTGTAGCGCTCTTATTGAAAAACCCGTTACAAATACAAATCCTCCCTTCAATCCACAATTATTTGGTAAAAGTTACGTCCCCACTCTAATGCAAGGGAAGCCAAGTAGCATGTCCTTCTGTTTAAATGAGGGTTCCCCTGTACAGTTCGAACATCTCTGGCTTTCCTATTGCTTCCTTTCACTTGATAGATGGTTCGTCTCTAAATCAGATTCCTAGCTGATGAAAAGAACAGGAGAATCTCCTTACACCGCCCGCTCCATAACAGCATTATCGTACGTTCTATTCATCAGTTATCTTGCGACTAGGAAAAGCAGTACCGAATTACCGAAACACGAACCACGGCACTCGAACGACCCTCGGTATCTTTGAGCCAAATTAGTTGTATTACTTTTTGCGACGGTTGAGCCATGACCAGTCGGATGGCTAATTAGAACGATGGTAAGTTCAGGTTGAGAAGGAGGAGTTTACGCTCTAGAGGATTGCCTCACGAGCCGTTTCTAGGCGTACATCTAAACCAGTAGGTCGACCTACTGTATTAGGTTAGGTAGGAGAGGCTGTCAGTATTGACACACTTAGTCCAATGAGGCCCGTGTTGATACCATGGGCCGTCGTATTCCGTACCGACCGCTGAACCTGTAATTTGAATTGCTATGGTTATGGGGCATTCAAGGCTTAAAAAGAGACGTACATTAGTCACTGGCAAACCAGTTAGAACTCGGCAGAAAATCCTAAGATCATTTAGCTTCATTTCCTGATTGTCTGTTAGACTCAACTTGAAATAAGGTCCTATATAATATACATACGTGTTTTGGTTACACCGCTTGCTTATATAATCGCTGGATTTCTATGAAGCACTGAGCGAAGTCTTTGCTAGTCTTTTCGCTAAGTTTAAGAATATTTTTTTTTTGACATCTTTGACTTATCGCTAACTAATCGCTTTCTTTGCAACTTAGCAAGCGATAATCGCTTGCATGTAACCAAAACACGACTAATATCTCCCACGCGTACAAAAGGCCGGGCTGTTTCAAATGAGATGTTCGACTCTCTCCTCCTCCTCTTCATCACTAAAGCTTCTACAGTAATCAGGAGCTGAGATACCAAGTGTAGACGCTGTCTATTGTAACATTGTCCAGTGACCACATAGCTACTAACATAAAGATATCTTGTCCAGGTATGTAAATCAAGTTTAGCGTCGATTCAGATCATCGCCTCGATTCAGATCATAACATGGTCGTACTTGTCTGGTGATCTTGCATTTTGTGTCTCCAGACCATATTTTATTCGAATTTCAGGGAGCTTCGGTCTAAGGCATGAGCCTGCATGCAGAAAGGGGCATAGCCATATGCTCCATATCCAGTGGAACAGCTAAGATAGACCCTAATCTCACCAGGTCATCTTTTCTATATGGCTCCCTAAAGCGTTCCTGGGACCCGGCACCCATATCAGGTGCACCTCTAATTGTCTGGCCATCGAATTTAGAGATGCGCGGCTGTTGTGGATTGTTCAGATCAGAACTATTTTTAGCGGACTTGCTGTCTAAAAATACTGATACACAAAGCGGCGATAACGTTTCGTGCCAGCCAAAAGGCAACTTTTCCGATTTCTGTGATCTCTGCATGAAAGACACCATATGACCGACAGCATTTGTGATAGGTTTAGGCGCAGCTCTTTACACTATCTAAATACCTGGCATGCGTCCCCTCCAGTTCTCCCAGCCCGGATATGAGTTGAATAGTTTCTCTCATAGGTAGAAGTGAGAGTCATATAGTATTGTGGATTACCGAAGATCTCTTAATATCCCTTAGCCGCGAAAAATGTCCTAGGCGGATTGCCGACGTGGCAGCAATTAGCCTTCCGTGAAATTCTAGTGGTAACCCCCCACCCCTCGATAGGGGTTGTGCGAAGGGGACCCACGATACACACCCTTCCCATTCTTCAGACTTTTGTCAACACACAAACTGTATTTTTCCAATGAGGCTTAGGCATACATGGGGCAATTTAATTATACGACAATTATAATTAGTACTTTAATTTGAATTCTCTTGTACTTGAGATCCTGGGTTCGATCCCTGCTCTGACCACCTTAAAATTTCTTTCGACGGCGGTCACCTCGCATAGTGACGGCGACACTATCGAGTATTTAGCCATGAAAATGCTTCTCAAAAATACTGTTCGGAACCGGGGTAAAACTGTAGGTCCCAATCAGTGAGTATAAAACTAGAAAGCGCACAGCTCACTGGTTGTGAGAGGCTCTCCCCAATTCCTTCATGGATGTAATGGGAAACCATTTTTTTGTATAAAACTAGAAAGCGCACAGCCCACTGGTTGTGAGAAGCTCTCCCCAATTCCTTCATGGGATGTAATGGGAAACCATTTTTTTGTTTTTTTTTTTTTAATTTGAATTACCGTTTCAAATGAAAATTCAAATAAATTTAAATGCCAGTGGCAATTGTACTCATTTTCCAAGCATTTCCCGCATCTCTGGCAATTTAGGGTTTCAAATAGTCCTAGCGATACACTCAATGATAAATAACGGCCCCAGCAACATATTGCAGGAACATGTTTGCAATCATTGTTTACGTGAATGGACGATAAGCTGCTGTTTGTTTCTTCATTATCTGCCACTACATATATTATAACCTACTAATCATTGTGTCGAATAGCAAACACAATGTGGTTGGACGCCAGTATAATATATTTGCGACAACCTACAAACACGTTACATTTGCATCCAAAAAAACAAAGACATTAAAATTTTTCAGCGTGCAACAATATGTACATGTTCATGGGTTTGAAAACGAGGCCACACCACCCAAAGACACAAACATCTACATATAAAATACTTCTTAAACTGAATTGCCAGCAGTCAAACAAATTCAAAATAATTGAAAGCATCCCAATATTTCATTAATATTGGCATCCAATTCCACAACCTGCATGGGCATTGGCTGATCAAATGAAATATCAAAATTGTTTAACTGTCATTGCGAGCAATGGTATTTCTTTTGCATTTGCATTAGACAAAGTAATGCAAACTAAAACCCAATGCAAATTAACAAATCTTAATACTGGTTTTAGGTAATTGGAATTTAACATTTCCAATTGATCTCAATGTTTGAGGTCAATTAAGCCTCTGTGTGCTGGTTCTTGCCTATTCTAGTTTGCTTATCTGCAATGTCTTTTTCCAAAGATACTGTAGGGTTCCGGAGTGGTTAATAACTTATTTAGCTACTTCCTGTGTTATGACGAGAAGGCTGCCAGTGAAGGTAATCCTACAAGTGTGATCGCTATGGGTATGAAGTCTTCTCGCACATTCTGTGATAGCCTTAATATATGCATGATATAAAGTGTTTTGGTAATTGTCTGTCCTCCTGCCGGTCGACGCAATAACTATCATATTTGAGAGAACTTAGAGCGACTAGTAGGCGCTTTGCTCGATATTGTAACTCCTATAAATTTATGCATGAGCTCCACTACCACTAGGGTTTTCATTTCTCTAACGTTTAAGAGCAATTGGTCTTTTTGGTACAGAACATCCACTCATCCTTGTCATTAAATTTCGCATCAAATTCTTCAAAGCATCGACATGCTTCTTTTTTTAAAAAATTTGCATTGACTTCACTTTGCTCCATTACCCACTAAACGAATTGCCGGCGCTTTCGATGACGTGCTGGTTTGAGGTTCTGAGAAAAATGAATTATTGAACGCTTGCAGATGGATGTCTTTTGTATTGATGTTTTCGGGTATTCGGCGACACTCTCGTTTACAGCAGCAATGTTTTCAAGAAACCGACCGGTACGTTGACGCACAGGAGTCCATAACCGACAATGTTTCTTCAAATTGTTGTTGACCACTTTTCGAATGGTTGACACATTAGGTTAACTTTCTCGACTGAAAATTCTTCGAAGTTTGCGAGCGGTCTCAGCATAACTTTCCAAATTTTTGTAAGAAGTTTTCACAATTAGAACGCGTTATACTTTCGTAAAGTGCTGCATTTTTAATAATCGGTATAAACATATGTGACAGCTGCAAAATTTCAGAAAAACACAAAAAAACATGGCACTAAATTTAAAAAGTACAACCTTACTGAGACACCCCTTATATTACTACGAGTGTAGATAATATGGAACATAATCCAATCCATCAAAATTATATTGTGATTGTTTTCGAGAAGAAATATAAGGTTCATTTAAGCACAAATCTGTTTTAGCAATTTTCGAATTTGTTATTCACAATTGTTGCTTTTGCCGCGACCATATTGGTACCTCACATACAAAAGTTGTCCTAAACTTTTAAAACCCAATTTTAAATGGGACTCAGACTGAATGTTTGCCTTAGACTGAGAGTACGTTTAAGTAGGGTCCCTATAATTGATACTACTGCTCTGGTTCGTTTATTTTCGAGTGCTAGAAAACTGTATCTTCGTTAGTACGTAATTGTATTTTAAAAAATTAAACAGTGTGGTTAGAATTGTAAACGATAAATAAAATATGTGTCTAATTCTCATCCAAAACTGGAAGTTGTCACAGCATTAGCATAGTCTATTTTCATTTTCATATTTCAACAACACGAAAATATATGGATTTAATTTATTTCCGTTTTAATACCTAAGCGGAAACGGAAATCATTTTTAAAAATATTCACTAAATCGACGTATCTTTTCGACCCCAGAACATAAACAAACTCTTAATCATTTCTTACTTATAATGACGTGGGTTCAAACAAAATATATTTACATGGATTATGTACCCATTATAGCCATTATCATACCCTGAATCCCTTATAGTGTATACTTTAAGCGATAAATGGTAATTTATTAGCTAACTACTATATAATTTGAATAGAAATGAGTTTAATGCATTAATTCTATTTATTTTGTACTCTTTTCTAAGAAGGATAACTACTTTCCGATAGGACTATGTCCTTTGTTTGGTACACAAAAATAATGTTTATTTGGGATCATAACCCAAATTGCTTTTTTAATCTTTGCCTGGCTGAAAGTGACATGTTCAAGCAAATCTTACATTTTCGTCTCACGTATCTCTCCATATATATTCCATTCATCAGTAATCCTGAGTGTTTCTCAAATACTCCAGCGTTAGGACATCAGTCAATTTCGTTGACATAAGGCTAATAAAGGTTCAAGGATATATCAACAGAGATTTTATTGCACGCGCTTATCTTCAATATTTGTGTTTAAATTAAACAAGTGCTAGGGGGTTTTGTATAGGTTAAACTAGAACGACAATAAGGTAAGTACAATTTCGAGCAGATTAGTTACATTCGACCAAACATTCGAAGATATTGACAAATATGATAAAACCGAATTGTGTGAAATTAAAAAAAATTCAACAGTTCATGTTGGAGGGGGAGGTAATCTAGGCATGGCATTTCGAACTTGACATAGACAACATTGACACTATATAAACCGACAAATAAAATGTCTTGCTGCCTAAACATACATCCAATAAATCAGAGCGACAAGAACAACAAACGTGCCAAATTTCATTAAACTTGGAAGGCATCAATCAGTTGTACCAAAAACCTGCCTCCCTCCAACAGTTGTCATCATCAAGAGTTTGTTTCTAATTTCCTCAAAAACTGATGGCGTCCATTTGAAAATACACCCACTGACACGAAGCCAAACCACAGTTTAAACTTGCAAAATTCTGCACTCAACTCTAAAACACAATCCAAACAACAGAGAAATGTACAAAAAAGTAAAGTTGTATGGAGAATTCAACAACAACAAAAAAACTACAAAGCTCGTGGGATCCCAAAAATGTTTGCCACAAAACCGCAAACTGATAATATGAGAATGGCTAACAAATTTCATTATTCGTACATAGAAAGAGGTTCGCTCAACAGAGGAGGTTTCTGGCCTGTAGTGTTTTGCTTTTTTTATATGGTTTTTGTTTGCTCAACAGCGTTTGCTTCAAACCAACAAGGAGTTTTTTTTTCTGGTTTCCCGGCCGACACTGTTGCAATGTTGCTGCAAACAAACTCAATTTTTCTGCTGTTGCATATATTGTGTAAACTTATAATTGCAACATGTTGTTAAAGCAAATAAGTTTTTGCATTTCGCACAACCACATGAGGCGGTAGTACAACAAACCAAGCTGTAGTACGTGAATTGAATTCGAAACCCACATATAAAGTAACGTACGAGCAGAAGGACCTTTGATTCGGTTACAGTGTAGTAGTTTCCTAATATAAAAGTATTAAACAAAAAAGGAGCAGTGACGGTTCTTGAATTTTGGTTCATGCAAAAAACCGAGTTATGGCCAAAACCAGGTACTGCAGATATTTTGAACTTAAGTGGTCAGTTTCGGGAGATATTGAAATTTAAAATGGATTTTTTTTTTATTTTTTATTCCGTAAGTGTACAAGTTTTGAGTTACTATCTTAAGATATTACAACAAATAAATGCATGTTATTCAATAATCTCTATTTAAAATTTATAAACTACACTCCGGTTCACTTATTTAAAGGCACTAAAAATTCAGTATTCAGCATCCTGTATTTTTTGCAATTTGTAACCGATTGCAGAATTTTAAAATGGAAATGGAAGCTAGATATCTTGAGATATAAAAAAAATCATGACAATAGTAGTTTCTTAACCAAAGAACTTTTTTTGAGCAATTTATAAAAACAAGTCAAAAAATGTGCTATTTTTTTTTTAGTTCACTTGAATAAAGGCATTTTATTATTTTTTTTATTATTTTTAAATTAAGCGATGATTTTTTGTAGGGAGCATTTGTATATTACAATTTATTACATCTTAATCATTTTACGAGTCAAAATGGCAAAAACAAAAACTTGTAAATCTATTGGAAAAAACTAAAATCGATGTTTACCGTTCTGAAGGATATTCTAACCGCGTAATAGCTAAAACAATTAGACGGAGCCCAACAGTTGTCAGCAATTACATCAAGGACCCCGAGGGGTATGGAAACAATTTTAAATGAAGGGTTTCATTGTTTTTATATACGTGTGAGAAAAGAAAAATCATCAGAATTGCTTCTAATTCTGCCTTATCCTTGTCAAAAAATAGGAGCTCAAGCTGGAGTGGAAGCGAGCAAGTCATCAGTACGCAGAGTAATTAAGAGCTGTGAGTATCTTCAATACCTGAAGTTACAAAAAAAGCCGCCACTGAATGCTCCTCGTACGAAAAAACGGCTTCAATTCGCAAGAGACTACATGGTATTGGATGTGCAGCCAAGAGGTCATGTAAATGACTGGAGAACTTGTATTTACGGATGAGCAGAAGTTTAATTTGGAGGGGCCTGATAGCTACAACTATTATTTCCATAATCTGCGCAAAGAATCGCGCTTTTTGAACCGACATCACAGCCGAGAGGGCGGCGTTATGGTGTGGGGTGCTATTACGTATCTTGAATTTCAAAGTGCAAAAATGACTGGTGCAAGCTATAAAACGTTATTGGAATCGGCATTTCCGAAGTTCAGTGAACTATTTGGTCCCACATCTTGGATATTACAACAGGATAATGCTCCTATACACATCGCCAGAGTAGTAAAGGAGTTCATTGCAAGCCAAAATGTTAATATTCTTGTGAGGCCACCCTATTCGCCAGATCTAAACATTATCGAAAATGTCTGGAGTTGGTTATCTCGTGACGTCTATGAAGGAGGTAGACAATTTGATCACAAGCAGTCACTAATTCAGGCCATTAAGGATGCTTGGAATCAAATTTCGTTGGATTACATAAATTCTCTTTATCTCTGAATGGAAACCCGTATATTTCTATAAGTTCTACATTTGCATGTGCATGCACACGATTGATGCTCAAGTCAGCCACAATAGTTAGGCATGTGATGATTAACTTGTAACTAAGTTTGAAACTAGTCGTGCCAGAAAGTGCGCTTAACTAAATTGTCCATTATTCCAACAAATGGGCTAGCATTTCACACTTAGAAAAATGTTACTGACCTTGTGAGATTGTTGTATGTACTTTTTGTGCATTAATATGTACTGAGTGTGCTTATTCTACAACACAAACAAAACAATAACCTAAGCGCTTTCTATTTCTGGTCTTAATGATCGAGACCTACAATTTTGCACTGACTAAAAATGCATTTGATTTGCGTGTTAAACTGAAAACGAATTTTTTACCCAAATTCAAGTCCAAAAGCTCTTATACATATATAAGTAACTTCCGAGTGATTTTCTAGAGTGTTTTCCAACTTATTCCTTCAAAAACAACATGTCACAATACCTCCAAGATTATAAGACTTTTTTTATTTTAAATTCAAAGCGTTAAGGTAAAAATGAGATGTGACACATACATTTCAAGAAAAATGTCGCATTCTTTAATGTTGTACAATCAGCAGGAAATACATTTAGTTGAGTGAGGCTTCATCTTCTGAAGGGCGTTATAAATTTCTTTCTCTATATTTCACGTTTTTCTACATCACGCATTCCAAATTATACGTACGTACACTTTCGCATCTCCAGAACTTGTTAATGTTTTTATGGAATATCTCCATTAGATTTATATCATTAATGTCGACTTGCAAATATTTTTTTTTTATTCTTTATAATATACATTTGATTCTATACACCCTATACTACACTGTTATAGCAGGGTATAATGCGTGTAACGTTTGCCCATATCCTACTGGGTTTGGGGAAAATAATGGGTAGCTACACACGAAAATGGGGAATTACCCATCACGATTACCAATTACCCTCATGGTAATGGGGAAAATAATGGGTAGTTACTCACCGCGAGGGGTAGTGGGTTACCCAGGGTAACCTATCCCCATTATTGATCAAAAATATTAGCAAATTTGAAAAAATTTTTATATCTCGGAACCGAGCGTCCAATCGAAAAAATAACCCATTTTTCCGGGTTTCTAAGGGGTTTTCATAAACTGGTCTCCAAAGTAAGAAAATCGCTAAAATAAATATGTGGCTATAACTCGGAAACAGTATGTCGAATGGCAGAAATAATACATTTTTTACCCCCAAAGGAGGCTTGAACAAATGGATGTCTTCAATTTTTTTTTTTTTAGAAAAAATCGCGAAATTTTTTCTTTTTTCGAATCACAATTAGCTAAAACGCCCTCATGTCCATATCTCGGACTTTACATTTTTATTCAAAAGTATTTAAAATTTGTAATATTTTTGCAATTCGACGCACTGTTTCCGAGACATAGACATGAGGGCGGTTTCGCGAGTTTTTTTTTATTCGAAAAATTTTAGTTTTAACAATTTTACCATTGAGGTAAAATTTTTATTTTATTTTAAAATTGGTTATTTTTTCGATTGGACGCACCGTTTCCGAGTTATAAGCACTTTTTTATTTTAGCGATTTTCTCATTTCGGCGATTTTTTCCATATGAATTGGGCCAGTTTATGAAAAACCCTTAGAAATCGATTTCGATTGGACGCTCCGTTTCCGAGATATATAATTTTTTTTCATATTTTCGGTCACAAATGGCTATACATTATTTCCACCATTGCCATGAAGGTAATGGGTGATCGTGATCGTCGTGTGTAGCTACCCGCTATTTTCCCCATTACCCTGAGGGTAATACGAATTGGACAAGTTTAGGAAAAACCCCTAGATATATAGAAATTTTTTCTAATTTGTTCATATTTTCGATTAAAAATGGGGTGGTTACCCTGGGTAACCCATTACCCATCGCCGTGGGTTACTACCCATTATTTCCCCCATCACTGTGTGGGAAATGGGTAATTGTGATGGGTAATTCCCCATTGTCGTGGGTAGCTACCCATTATATTCTCCATACCCTGTGGGTAATGAGTAAACGATCGCTTACCATTCCCCACGACAATAATAATACGAACCTGGTTCAGACGTAAGTCTGTTCATGATGAAATGTCAAACCAAACTAAACATAAATCATAAGGCAGCTATCAAAATGGCTGTCACTGAAACCAGTGTTGCCAACTTAAAGTCATATACATATCTACAAGAGAAAACAGCCATTACACCCTAGTGATGGGCGCGTGTCATGGGATTTCCGTGAATCAAGCGTTACTGTGACTAGGATCAACATTTGATCACATGAGCTTGCGTGAATGTGAGTAGCGAAGAAATATTCGTGCATGAGCGTGCGTGAGTCTAAAATTTGAGTAAGTGATTGTGCGAGGGTACTTTTTTTGCGTGAGTCACGAATTTTTCCGATTGTTTGATTTCATTTAATTTGGACTTTCTTACTATGTTAAACAACAGTTTTTTTGCAAGACTTCCAATATCATTTCCCTCTTTTAAAACTTCGCTAATCATCTCTTGTGTCCCAAGGATTTCAGCTACAGATGAAGAAGTGTTGTCTATGTGTGGTAAAATACTAGTGGAAATAAGGAGTAGACTTCTTTCAGTTAAAGGCAGCAAAATGTTGATCCTGTACATGAAGGCTAAATTTAAAAAAAAAGATACTCTATTAGACATATTCGCGATTTGTATTTAAGTGTAGTTGTATCTAATATTTGAATTTGAACCTATTTAACAACTTACTTTTTACGAACATTATTTTTGATAATTTTTGCAAAATTGCTTTGCAAATCAAGCAAATGGTTCGTTTAAAAAAAAATTGCTTCACAATTACAACCCACGGAGGGACTGGAGGGAGCTTCTCGCAACCAGTGAGTTGTGCTCGTTTTAGCTTTTCACTGATTGGGATCTACGATTTTACACCGGTTCTGAACGGTATTTCTAGAAGCTTCTTCATGGCTAAATATGCGATTGCTTCGCAGTTCCTAAGCGAGGTGACCACCGTCAAAAGAAATGTAAGTTGGACTGGGTACGGAGCGAACCCACGCATTAATGTGCAAGAGCCGCGCACACTACTATTGAACCACAACGGCCACATAAATAAACTGTCTTATTTTTGTGAGAAACGTTTACGTGAATGTCGTGAATGACGCGTTATCCAAGGGTGAGTGTGAGTACGATCAAATTTTGTGTGTGAAAGTGAGTAGCGAAAAAATCTTCGTACGTGATCGTACGAGATCAATTCGTTTTGTTCGAGAAATCTCAGTTTTTAATTTTGGCAAAAACCGGTTATTTGGAAATGCCATTTATAAATTATTCAAGCAAGAGATCATGTTTGGAAATAACGGGTTTTTCAACTGAGACGCTACAAAAGTAAATCAATATGGACAGCAAATGACGCCTTAATTTTTCCCGCTCTTTTGACATTTCTCTTCAGTAAGGTTTGCCATTTCATCATGGAAAGATATACGAGCCAACAACGAGTCGAAATTATTAAAATTTAAAAAAAAAAATTTGGACTCAGTGGCCTCAACTTTAAGAGCGCTACGTCCAATTTATGGTCGTCATAATCGTCCTACCAGATCAATAATTGAGCGTCTAGTGGAAAAATTTGAATCCACAGGCACAGTACAAAATGTTTCCGTGCCAGTGAGACAAAGAAGTGCCCGAAGTATCGAGAATATTGCTGCCGCTGAGGCTTCAGTTCAAGAAAGCCCAAATGTGTCTCTCACACGTCGTTCTCAAGCGTTGGGCATCTCTGTGACGTCGTTGTGGCGAATTTTGCGAAAAGATCTTAGCCTACATCCTTACAAGATCAAATTGACGCAAGAACTGAAGCCGCTTGACCACCATAAGCGCCGTATGTTCGTGAATTGGGCTGAGCAACAACTTGAAAATGATTTGGATTTTCGTCGGAAAATCATCTTCAGCGATGGGGCTCATTTCTGGCTGAATGGCTTCGTCAATAAGCAAAATATGCGTTATTGGTCAGACAACAATCCACACGTAATCCATGAGTCATCATTGCATCCCGAAAAAATTACGGTTTTGTGCGGTTTCTGGGCCGGCGGCTTCATTGGGCCGTACTTCTTCCGTGATGATCAAGACCGGCACATTACTGTGAATGCGAATCGCTACCGTTCAATGATAACCGAATATTTTTGGCCCCAATTGGATAATATGGACTTGGAGGACATGTGGTTCCAACAGGACGGCGCCACAAGCCACACAGCGAATGCCACAATCAATTTATTGGAATCGAGTTCCATACATAATGGCATCGAACGTACTTTCACAGGAATAAAGAATTTCATTGGTATTTAAAACCGAGTTTGTTTTATTTAGCGCTCTTATTGAAAAACCCTTTAGAAATCATGTTTCATGTTGTATTATTTATTATTTCAATCATGTATTATTTATTATTTTTTAGGTTATTAAAGCAAATTAAGTAAAAACCGGTTAACCGACGTCATATAACCGGTTTCCGGTTTATTCGAAGTGAACGTTTTCTAAAAAGCTGGCTCTCGTTTAATGGCAAAACTGCTTTTAACCGGTTTCACTGGTTTCTCTAAGATTATGGTTGGCACGTTTTATCTAGGAATGTAGTAGAATTGTGCAAAGCTAGAATAGGTTTTTAGGTAATGGATCAATAGGATTTTAGGCAAAGGATATTTGCTTTTCAAATGAATTATTTCGGTCTCTCTTTTGAGCCAGCCCCCATACAGGTGTCCCAATCAAGCAAGGTGGTATCGGCTCCAGAGGTGCCATAAATAAACTGTTCTTGGACTACCAACCAAGCTTGGATTGTACCAACCAAGCTTGATAGCAGATTTTAATTAACAGATTTTAATACAAAGATGATCATCCTTGAAAAAGCCTCTATTGGTTCACGATTTCAAATATCTGACAAATATCAACATATCAGACAAATGTACTTACCTAGTCTATTGTAAACACGATTCGGTAGGATAGAACATAGTCGATTATGGCCGATTACAACTTTGGTTTCTTCAATATTAGCGCCTGCCACCATTTGGCCCTGCCCACTTTGTATGTTATGCGTTTGGCTGAAATATATATGAGGAAAAACGAATGCATGAAAATAAAATATGAGAAAATTGTTTCATGGCATTTCAAGAAAATTCAGTGTCATTGTATTCACTTTATCTTGTCTTATTTTCTATCGAGAATGATAAACGGTAGAGTATAGAAATGACAGAATAATATAAGATAAATGCACAAAATAATTGAGAAATGAATAGGTGCATACAATAGGGCTACCGTATTTTAGAGTTGAACATTTTAGTTCCACTAAGGGATCTTGATCTCTTGATTCTACTCCAGTAAGGGATCACGTTCCTTGTAGTTTCGTGACTGGATTTGGATACAGAAGCAAAAAAAAGTCGAGGAGAAATAAGCGCGAGAGAGTAAAACATATGAATCATCGAAACGATCGTCCAGCGAATGTGAGTTCGAATCCCACACGCGGCATTTAAATTTTTTCACTAACCGGAGAAAACTGATCTCTTATAGCCTTAAAGAAAATTACAGCTTTATGAATGGAGTATTTGACGAAAAATCTACGACATGAACTGGACTTGGAAAAGGAAGAGAAAAACTTATATGTCCATATAAAAAAAATTTAGGAGATGAGATCAATATAGATTGAAAACTGAAAACTGAAACTACCTCCAGAGAACTTAGCGTTTGCGAAGAGGTTGTAGCAACCGCAAATCCGGCTGTCGCCACCGAATTGTGGTTGCTAGAAACGAATTGAGGTTGACACTACCGAATTTAGCCCACACAATTGACACGACGTTGAAGCACCTTCGCTTCTTAATTGATTCGGTTGTTACAACTGAATCTTCAATCATATTCGTTCTTGCAACTAAATTTTCTAAAATTTCAGTTGGAACAATAGAATTTGGAATTAAGTCGGATGCAACAATCAACTTGGTACCAAACTGGGTTGGAGTAACTTGCTGACATTGCAAGAACCATGGGTTTTGCTCCAACTACAATAAGAACAATTTGTAATTGTGATGCTGATAAAATTAAGAAGTTAGTAAGAAGTTAGAAAGTTACTAAAGTTAGAAATTCACTTATGGTAAAAATGTAGTCTCTTCTATGCATGTGGATAGAAAATCAGAATCAGAGAAGAGTGCCACTGAGCCAAATGCTTATTCAAAACAAAGCACCAACGGTCTTTAATGATCTAAAAAGTAATTATCCTTCAACAAGTGGTGAAATATTGGAAGACTTTGAAGCTAGCAGAAGCTGGTTCAGCAGTTTTACAATCAGAGTAAATCTGCATAATGTTGCATTGAAAGGAGAAGCAGCTAATGCAGACATTTCAGCAGCAAACAAGTTTATAGAAAAATTGAAATCCATTATAAAGGGTTTTCCGACAAGAGGTGTTATTCTGAAATACCCGGTATTTCGGTAGCTGTCACTTTTGAAGCTTTTACTGTTTTACATTTGACAAGTAAAAACTACGCCATTACTAAAAATGGAACTATACACGCTTCAACAACTCATTGAAATTATTAAAATTCACTACAAAAATTGTGAAAATCTCGCAATCACAGTTCGCAAAACTAAAGCATTTGTGGGTCATCGTGAAGCACCTTGTCGGACCGCAATACAGAAATTGGTGGAAAATTTCGAGCTGTTGGGACAAGTTAGTGATGTGAAGAATAAAACCCGTGCACGTCGTTCAAGAACAACTGAGAATATTGCTGCTGTAGCCCAAAGTGTTGCAGAAAACCCAGCTTTGTCCATTCCTCGTCGTTCATTGGAATTGGAATTTGAGATGATTAATGATTTTTTATGGTCGGAGTTGGATGTAGTTGATCTGTACAACGTTTACTTTCAACAAGACAGCGCTACATGCCACACAAGCATCGAAACCGTTGCTCTTTTACGGGAAGAGTTTCCGGACCGTGTTATCTCTCGAAGAGGTGATCACAATTGGCCACCGAGATCTTGTGATTTAACACCTTGCGACTTCTTCCTTTGGGGCCACGTGAAAGACAAGGTCTACGCCAACAGCCCAGCGTCGATTCAAGACCTCAAAGATAGAATTCGTGAGGCTATCGAGGACATACGGCAGCCACTTTGCGATTTGGTTATGGAAAATTTCATGAAAAGGATATGGTAAGCGTGGTCGTGGTGGCCATTTGGCTGATGTTGTTTTTCATTATTAACGGCATACCTTCCTCTTTAGTATGAAATAAACATCCGATCATTTATCTCAAAAAATTAAATATTTCTTTGAAAACCAAAATAACACCTCTTATTGGAAAACCCATTAGAAAAAGGCGGATACTCTCCGAAGCAAATCTTAAACGTCGATGAAACTGGGCTGTTTTGGAAACGACTTCCAAAGAGGACATTCATTTCGAAGTCTGAAAAATCATGCCCAGGGTTTAAAGTCAGTAATGACCGACTAACGCTTCTCTTAGGAGGAAATGCTGAAGGTGATTTCAAGTTTAAACCTCTTCTTATTTATCATACTGAAAACCCAAGACCTTTTAAAAACATTATCAAAAAGTGATGATCTGGTTCATTGGAGTGCAAATAAAAATTACAGCAGACAGTTGTCCGAGGCCTTCGGCCACGGACTGTCCCTGCAGGCTATGTCAGAGACACGGCCATTAAGTTTAACGTAGAATACGCCATCCGATAAGACAGAAAACATATATAACAATAAATTCATTTGCTTATATTATTTATCATTTATTGTTATATATGTTTTCTGTCTTATCGGATGGCGTATTCTACGTTACACTTAATGGCCGTGTCTCTGACACAGCCTGCAGGGACAGTCCGTGGCCGAAGGACTGGGACAACTGTCTGCTGTAATTTTTATATTTACCAACGGCATTTGATTCAAGTCCGTTTAAAAAAAAAAATATTATGTTCAATTTTTTTAAACTTAATTTAATTTATGTATTTAAATTAATATTTTTATTGAAATAAGTTCTGCGAATGTTGAGAGGGCCGCCCTAATATTAAAAAAGGTTTACCTTATCGAGTCTTCGCATTAGCATTCGAGCGTTGTGTGAAAGCTTTACGCTTTACAATTCAAAATTAATGTTACAACAGCTTTGTTGAAGCTTTCGCAAAAAAGCTTTATTACGTTAGCTTACTGTTTGTTTCACTTTTTACTAGATACATGTTGCCAAGCAACATTAGCTTGCTGTTCGTTTCACTTTTTACTAGATACATGTTCCTAAGCAATGTTGAGCAACCAAAAACACTCAACCAAACACCACACATATGTTTGAGTGTATGTGTTTAAACAATTTTCATTTGAGAAATTAAAATACTAGAAATATATCAACCAATATGAAATGTATATCAAACGAAAGATAACATCTTCATTTACCTACAAAAATTTTAAAAAAATTCATCTAGCCGTTTCCTCAAATTCAATGAAATAAAGATTACAACAATAAAAACCTGACATGACTCCTCCTAACGTAAGGTAAGACGTATTCTACGTCAAAAAAGCTTGGATGACAGCAACTCTGTTTAAAGAGTGGATAGAGAATTGCGCAATTTCAGAATTAAAGGCTTATAGTTCCTCTGAAAATATAGACAATGCTCCAGGGCATCCAATATTTTCAGATGGCATTTCGGAAAATATAAAAGTTGTATTTATGCAGCCAAATACAACATCAATTTTGCAGCCTATGGACCAAAGTGTAATATCGAACGTTCAGTATTATTATCTACAACGAACTTTTAGTCAGCTACTTCATGCAATAGATGGACCCAATAAACCTTCCACGAAAGAGTTTTGGAGAAATAATAATATTTTGATGGCCATTGAAAATATAAATCAATCCTGGATGAAAGTAAAACAAAACATGTGTGAAAGGAGTTTGGCGGCAAACATGGCCTGACTGCGTCCCAAATGATATTCCAAAAATAAGTGATGCAAATAACATTTGTCAAGAAATAGCTGAACGTGCTAGCACAGCCGAAGTTTATGGTATGGAAGAAGACGATATAAATGAGCTATTACTGTCACACGATGAATTCTTTAATAAAGAAGATTTATTTTCTATTGATGTGGAACATGCATTAGAGGACGATATACTTACGCCAGATAATATAGCAGAAGAAAACCATCTGAAGACGAAAAAAATCGCAGAAGCAAAGTTTTAAACGCTATGATAGATGCTATTGATTGTTATAAAGAAATGAAGTATGTACAATAAGCTCAGTTCACATTCAAAAAAACATATGTAATTGTTTTCAACAGGATAGACAGCTATCAGCTATCGTATCAAGACCCTGATGTGACAATTGTTTTTGAGTAACAAAAATTATTTAAAAATTTTATTAATTGAATTAAATATATATTTATGTTGATTTTTTACATGTATGAATTGGCTTTAATTTATTTTTTACTTCGCATTATCCTTTTGTTGCAATAAATGTTAAAAAATATATCTATGCATGCATTAATTTATAGTAAAAATTGTCAACTTTTCTAAGAATATTTTAAGAAAATTGATTACATTTGCGTTGTTTCGCATTTCGTCCCGTTTTGTCGGTTTCAATTAACAATGCAAATCGGGGTATTAGTGTACATAAATTCCCAATACGTAATATATTTGATTTATTGAAAGCGGTGACTGTCATTGAAATTTTGTAGAGTTTGTCCTCTGATTATGGAAAAGGATGTAACATTGAAAAATATATGTAGTACAGAAGTGGCAGTTAGAATCACTTTTCCCATTTTAGGTGTCAGTAGAGTCCAGATGCATATGGCTGGCCTGATCAATAAACCCTTTCAATTCATATATATTGCATACACTATTCATGTGTACGCAAGAAATTGTTGATATTTACATAAAAAATACAAACAGGAAGGAATTTATTCAGGAAAATGCTGAGATAGGTCTGTCAAAAAAAAAATTAAGTAGAAGACATACAGTTCTTTCTTTTTATTTGCTCATTACATCCCTCGAAGGGATAGCGAAAGATTTACAAATAAACACATAAATAACTCTCTGTACTAAGCAGCCAAGACGGTGATAATAAAACTCACCATTTAATTTGTAAATGATTCTTATGCGATTTCATGGTAGACACTTTTGACAGACGTAGTCAACAAAGTATTTTGTATTAACGTAATTTCTTCAGTCATTTATACTCTACAAGATAAGTGTATTGCATGTGCAACTGTTGCCTAACTGAGTGGTAAATGTAGCCGCAGACTCAGGCAAAGGGTTTTAAAATGATAGTTGATGACTATCGATATAGAGTAGCCACCGATGTATACAGGGTGATTCAGGAAGTTCCGGACAAACTTCTCCAGCGTATTCCTTGGCTCATTTCATGAAGAAAAGTCCACTAGGACCATGTCCGAAAATGCAAGGGTGCGAAATGGCAGCGGGTTTAAAATTTTCGGATTGGCGGTCGGAGGGTAGTAGTGTAAAGTTGCTAACTTCTGAGCCAGTGGTCGGCTTTTTGTGGGCTTGTTGGAAAGGTATTTAAGAGGCCTTTCAGAATCAATAAAAAAATATAAAAAAGTCAAATCGCCGAGATACTGAGCTTTCGAAAAGAAAATGGAAAAAAAATCACAAAACCTCAATTTGCTCAGCCAGATGGCAGGTAACTTATGCATAACTTACGTTCCCAAGTTATGCCCATTTTACTGAAATGCAAAAATGTTTGTTTTTGTTTTTGGAAGCGAAATAACAGCACACATTTATTTGTTTTTGTAAATTAACATGTTTAAGATTTTATTTTATTGAAATTTTTGGCTGAGGAATCAAACACATAAGGAAAAAAAAAACATTTGATGTTATAGGAAGTTTTCAATGTGGTTCCCATTTTCTACTAAACACAATTGCAGCCGTTTGCAAGCCACATTCGCCACATTTAGTTCACCCATCTTTTCACGAACTTTCACCGCAGCTTCCTCAATGCGTGCAAGTAACTGCTCACGATTGTGGATCTGCACAGAATACACACAATCTTTCATGTAGCCCCACAAAAAGAAATCAAGTGGTGTGAGATCTGGAGATCGTGGCGGCCAGGCGATTGGTCCAGCTCGTCCAATCCAACGTCGAGGGAAATTCATTTCAGTAAAATGGTAAGACTTCTGGGCTTCGTTTAGGTCATGTTGGAAAGGTAAGAGGTATAGCTATCTTTCAACAGAAAAGAAAAACATAAGTTACCTGCCATCTGGCTGAGCAAATTGAGGTTATGTGAATTTTTTTTCCATTTTTTTCCGAAAGCTCTGTATCTCGGCGTTTTGACAACTTTTTGATTCTGAAAGGCCTCTTAAAGACCTTTCCAACAAGCCCAAAAACAAAAAAATCCGACGACTGGCTCAGAAGTTAGCAACTTTACCCTACTACCCTCCGACCGCCAATCCCAAAATTTTGAACCCGCTGCCATTTCGCACGCTTGCATTTTCGGATATGGTCCTAGTGGACTTTTCTTCATGAAATGAGCCAAGGAGTACGCTGGAGAAATTTGTGCGGAACTTCCTGAATCACCCTGTATAAGGGTGTTCCATACATGGCATTTTTTGAATTTTAGTTAAAAAATGTTAACAAGTGCTTTGTGCGAGCTCAGGAAACCCCTGGTTTTTGTTTTTGACTTCCTCACCAATACATATATGTGACTTGCTCCACGAAAAGGGACCTCTGCGCCGAAAAGAAGTTAGTGAGAAAAACGCGTTTTTCCGCTACAGAAGAACCACCAAAAAAGCGTGTTAGGAGTAAAAAAGAGTAAAATTTTGATATTTTTGTAATTTTGTACCTTTGATATTGAACTTTTTTTAAATTTCAAATATTATAATATATTTATATTTATATTTATTTATATCACATTTTTCAATTTTTTCATTAATTATGTTCATCTTCACAGGTGATTTGTAAAAAAAACTAAAAGACATAGAAACTTGCGGTTTGCGGCATTTGAAAGAGCGTTCCTAAAAGAATCATTCAAAAAGTAAAAAAAAAAAATTTTCGGCGCAGAGGTCCCTTTTCGTGGAGCAGGTCACATATATAAATTTGACTTTGATAGTTTGATGTTTGGCCTTGCCTAAAAGCAGTCTAATAAATAAATATCCCCCGAATTTAAAATATTGTTGGGTGATATTTCATTGGGGTTTATATCTTAATTTAGAAACCCCACTTGGAAAATGACATAAGCCAAAAAAAAAAGAAATAAACCCCAAAAAATTTGGTAGCTATTTCATACGAAGTAACACCCAAAAATGTATGATAATATTTAGAGGTTATTTCATTCCTCGTTTGGGGGTTAATTCACTCAGGGGTTATTTCGTAGAGCCACAATGTATTGGTGTTTATTAGTTTATTATATAATATATGGGCATTTTCTCCAGAATTATGCTGACAACAATTTAAACTGACGTACATAGTCGATGACAGGACATCGCAGAAAGATTGCACTTTTAAAATTTAGTGTAATTTTTGTTGTGCAAGTGGCAACTCTGAAGATTGGCAGCTGTCACATATGTTTATTCCGAATATCTCAAATAGAGCGTTTTACGAAAGAACAACGCGCTATGATTGTGAAAACTTATAACAACAATTTGGAAAGTTATCCTGAGACCGCTCGCAAACTTAGAAGAAATTTCAGACGAGAACGTGCACCTAATGTGTCAACCATTCGAAGAGTGGTCAACAAATTTTATGAAACTGGGTCGGTTAGGGACAATAAGACAACTGTGCGTCAACGTACCAGTCGATATCTTCAAGCCATTGCTGCTGTCAACGAGAGCGTCACCGAAAACACGAAAACATTAATTCGGCATCGTACCCAACAACATCAAATTTCACGAAGCACTACGCAGCGAATTTGGACAAAAGACCTCCACCTTCATACGTACATAATTCAGCTTACTCAGGAGCTCAAACCAGCAGACCATGGAAAGTGCCGGCAATTCGTTCAATGGGTAATGAAGCAAAGTGAAGTCAATTGCAATTTTTCAAAGGAAAGTCAACTTCTCTGATGAAGCGCATTTTAATCTGAATGTCTTTGTGTATACACAAAATTCTCGAATTTCGGGCGAAGAAAATTCTCATCCTATCCATGAGAAACAAATGCACCCACAACTAGCAACTCTCTCATGCGGATTTCGGTCAGGCTGTGTGATTGGGCCTTACTTTTTTGAAAATGAGTCCGAAATTGCAGTGACTGTGAACGGCATTCGTTACAGGAACTTGGTTACGGAGATCTTGTGGCCTCAACTGGACGCCATGGATGTGGATGACATATGCTTTCAGCAAGATGGCGCCACCTGCCACACCGCGTACGAAACAATCGATTTATTGCAGCAACGATTTCCAGAACAAATTATCTCAAGAAATTCAGATGTCAACTGGCCACCAAGATCATTGCGATTTCTTTCTTTAGGGTTTTGTGAAGTCTCGGGTTTATGTGAATAAACTAGAAACAATTCCTGAGCTCAAATCCCGAATCCAACGCGCCATCGGTGATATACAGCCACATCTCTGTGAAAGAGTCATGGAAAATATCGTGAAAAGAATAATGGCCTGCCATCAGAGCCGTAGGAGCTATTTGACGGATATTTTATTCCATACCTAAGCGGAACAAGTCTTCTTTACAATTGAATTAAAAAAATCACAACTGACTCAAAAAGTACATGCTTTTATTTTAAAATTAATAGGCGCGTTCCTGTATTTGACGCAAAAGTAAATCATGAACAATTTTTGGGGCAAACAAAAGTTCGCTTATAAAAAAGAAACGACTGTTACCCGTGAAAAGTCATTCTTATTTTTATACGGTAAGGTTCATATCGATTCGATGAAAAATCACCTTCCAGTGTTACATAAATTTTTTTTCAGTGTTTTGTTTTGCGTCTAGAATGCAAATTCAGGTATGATGCTTACACATACAACGGATGTTGTGTATAGTATACCTTGTATATGCGTACATGTGGTTTGTTATAAGTTTCTTGACACTGACAATGAACGCTACCAGTGGGTTAAAAGGCACGCGTTTTACCCGGTATATTTGTTGTTGTTTTAATGATCAAGTTGTTGTTGTTTCGATGATGCCAAGTTGCTGTTGTTTTAATGATGCCTTCCAAGTCTGGAGATTTTTCATTCCGCTGTTACTTATTATGTATATTTGACAGAATTACAATATCATATTACTTATGTAGAAGATCTATTGTAAACACCAGACAGAAGGACGGACATATAGACAGACTGACTGAAAGTATAAATTATTTCATTAAATATGTATACGTTTCAATGTATACGTACTTCTACACGCACATTGTACAATTTTACACTGAGTTTCATTTACATAGGGTCAGGTCAAGCCCTGAAGGCGACAGAATGCAAGGTAAGTGGAATCTGAAACTCCTTAGCAAAATGAATGAATTCCAGAGGTAATTTAAAAAATATTTTAATTTCATCGCATTAAATAGACCTAAATTTCATATACAAACAGGATACAAACCCTATTCAAATTTATCACAAACCTAACGTATCTTCTTTTATAGACAAGTTGACCACACGTTGAAAACCCGTTGTCTTTGTTGTTGTTTGGATGCAAATATAACGTAGCTTGTCGCAAATATAATACACTTGTGTCCAAACACATTGTGTTTTCCTTTCAATACTACATGTTGAAGGCACATTGATTCATAGGTTGTAATATATGTTTCTGTGACCCAAATGTGGATTTTTTTTGTTGAAAACTGCTGAAAACTAAAACGTGACAGACAACAAAGAAACAAAAAGTATTAATAAATTATTTGATAAACACCCGTATTCTAAGATCAGAGTGGCTAGGTAGTGGTACTAGTATTTTTCTAAAATTCAGCATGTTCACTTAAATTGAATTAAGGAGAACCGATTGAAACCTGACAAAAATAACATAATTTTGAACATTCACTTTTTAATTCACAATATAAAATTGAAAAACTTGACAGCAGATTTACATTCATTGTAGAGTAGGATGGAGCGATAATATTTGGAATTTTTTATATGATTTTTTCATGTGAGTTATTGCAGTACTTCTTTTGGTTGCAACAGTTCCAGATTCCCTAGTGACATGACCGAAGTAGTCACTTCCTGGCTCCTATACAATTACGTAATGTTCTCCCTGTTGCCGTTTTATGTAATACTTGCCATGTTTCTGGATAAACATTACTATGTTATCCTTTCGACCGTCAATGTAAAGGCCTGCAATTATTTGATTACCGTTTATATTTTGAAACGTTGTCCTCTTCTTCCACGCCGCACTTTTGAGCTATCTATGACACAGCTCTGATCATTTTATGAGATAATGCCAAAATATTTTGGAACAGAGAAAGTTTTAATACCAGCGGTTCTGTCGGAAACTCCTCCTATACGATCGCACACTCATAGAAAAATTCGGTTGAGGCAATATAGTTTCCACAACCTCATTGGTGGTTAACACAGCCTCATTATAGGTTGAAACAACCTCATGAGAGCTTGACAACCTCATTCATGGTTGTCGCAACCTCATTCGAGGTTGTCACAGCCAAATTAGAGGTTGTTACTACCAAGTGTTGATAGTGTCACAAATCAATTTTGATTTTTTTTTAAATTATCAACTGATGATTTATTTTCCTGAATTCTTATAACAAAAAATTACAGAAGGAGAAAAAAAGCAATTTGTAGAGGATGATCTTTACGGTAACACATTTGTTATAACGGGTTTTTCAACAGAGACGCTGCAAAAGTAAATCGATAGGGACAGCAAACGACGCCTTTTTTCCCCCCCGCTCTTTTGACATTTCTCTTCAGTAAGGTTTGCCATTTCGTCATGGAAAGATATACGAGCCAACAACGTGTCGAAATTATTAAAATTTACTACCGAAGTTTGGAGTAAGTGGCCTCAACTTCAGTGGCCTCAACCATCTTCAGCGATGAGGCTCATTTCTGGCTGAATGGCTTCGTCAATAAGTAAAATATGCGTTATTGATCAGACAGCAATCCACACGTAATCCATGAGTCATCATTGCATCCCGAAAAATTACGGTTTGGTGCGGTTTATGGGCCGGCGACATCATTGGGCCGTACTTCTGCCGTGATGATCAAGACCGGCACATTACTGTGAATGTGAATCGCTACAGTCCAATGATAACCGAATATTTTTGGCCCCAATTGTATAATATAGACTTGGAGGACATGTGGCTCCAACAGGACGGCGCCACAAGCCACACAGCGAATGTCACAATCAATTTATTGGAAACCAAGTTTGGTGAACGTGTTATCTCACGATATGGCTCAGTCGATTGGCCGCCTTGGTCGTGCGATTTGACGCCGTTAGATTATTTCCTGTGGGGCTACGTCAAGTCTATGGTCTATGCCAACAAGCCAGCGACGATTGATGAACTTCGTACGAATATCGAACGTGAAATTGCAGCAGAATCGGCCGATTTATGCTTGAAAACCATCGAGAATTGGGTGCAGCGTCTGGACTTCTGCAAGCGTGCCCATGGTAGTCATGCAAAAGAAACAGAGTTCCACACATAATGACAACGAACGTACTTTCACAGGACGTAGATGTTTTTGGTATTTTTTTAATTTTTTCAAAACTTTGTTTTGTCGGACCTCCTAACATAAAATAAGGTAATCCAAAAACGTAGCGGATCCGTTTCGAACCTATTACGGGTCCGCAAAATCGTAAAAAATCAAAATGTGTGTTCTCGAACCTGTTACGAGTTTGTAAACGTATAAAAAGTGTATCTGTGAAATTGCGATTCGGCGGATCCGTTTCGAAACCGTTACATGTACGTAAAAGACAGAGAAGTGAAACAGTGAAATCACGATTTCGCGGATCCGCTTCGAACCCACTACGAGTCCGTAGAAATATAATAAATCCTTAGTGTCGCAGATTCATATCTGAGTTGATAAAATACAAAAACTTCAAAAAAAACAATACTAAAGCGATTTAAACGTAGCTGAAAACGATTTTTTTATACGTAAGATTTAATATATACACAGAGAAGAGATTCGTTGTCACAACTATATTTACAGCCGGTACCTTGAACTATCACATTATTCAGTTATTCAGATATAATTGTGTTCAGTATCACCAAGTGTTGTGCATATCAATTGATTTGTAATTCAGTTTTGGTTGCAAGAACTGAAATATTTAGTTGAAGCCACAGCAACAAGAAATAAATGTGATCAGTCAATCGAGTTTTAGTTCTAGCAATCAAATTGTCCTGTAGTGGTATTTTTTGGATCAACAAAAAATGTGAAAATTAGTTCGATTGTGCCTATTAATATATTGGAAAGCTCAACTAGTTTGTTGACGCCATATCCCAGTATGAATTTTATAGAAAAAAACTCAAAAAAATATTTTTTATTAAAATTGTGTATTTTATAGTTATACATAAACAAACTTATTATTATTTATAACCATGGTTCGTATTTCGTGTCTATTTTTTATCGAAAATATGCAACAATTTCTATATCTCGAAAACGGAGCGTCCAATCGAAAACAAATATAGACAATCTTTCTAAATTTGTCATATTTTCGATCAAAAATGGGGATGGGTTACCCTGGGTATCATATGTATGTTTCAGTTAATTTGTGTCATCCACAATAATAGTTCCTCCAGCCAAGTGTCCACAATTGTTTGCATGTGTTTGAGAAGGCGTCAATAGTGGCGTCATATTCAACGATTATGTTTAAAAGTCTCACTTCACCTCAATTTATGATAATATGTATTCTTCGCTGGCTGATATCTATACACTTTATTGATTTTTCACAACTTTGTTTATCATTTTCTGTTTAAAATATTAATTTTTCTGTAAAGTCCTCGTGTAACATTCCAATATAAATATGTAGTTTTTCTTTGACATCAAAGCCTCTTATGAAAAATCGAATACATAACTTTGTAACAAGTGTTTTTGGGGACAGAAACTAAATTATGATTACAGTGACTAATATTTGAACACGAATTCTAATATTGTACTTTTTATTAGTTGTATCTTCCATTTCAGTTGAAGGAGGTTTTTGAAATACTCAAATTGGTTAATACAACTAAAATTTGGTAGTAGCAACTTGTATTTAGTGAGACCGATTTTTAAGCTATCAATAACATCGACAAATAATTCTGATGTTCGACAGTTATGAATTCTAATCAAAATATAGACTTTATCATGCAATTTCCAATGACTGAATTGATTTCCAACTAATCTTTTCCCTGTGTGTAAGTATACACACATTGACGAGATTCGATGTCACAACTATATTTACAGCCAACTAAAATTTGGCGCTTCCTTGGACTATCACTTTATTCAGTTACCAATAATTGTTCCAATAACCGTTACCAATAATTGTGTCCCGTGTCACCAAATTTTGTGCATATCAATTGATTTGTAATTCAGTTTTGGTTGCAAGAACTTGTATAGTTGTTCTTATGATCCCTGGCAAACCGTATAGCTATTTCAGATCTCAAAAATCATTTCTAATGGGAACCGAAGGTTCTCTGGAGATGGAAAGAAGTTGTTTGCAAATGTTTTCTTGTGTGTTTTGCTTTCGATATTTTTCGAACACTTGCATTGTGGAAAATTCTCAATTCCGATAAGTTTTCGTTTGCATTTAGTTTGATGAATTTTTCAAAAGCAGCATTCCAAAAAACCGCTGAAGAAGATCTGTGGCGAGTTGTGATTTGCAAATTGTGAATTTTGTATTTAACTATAAACAAAGGTATTATTATTTGTAACCAGGGTTCGTATTTCGTGGGTAATGGGTTACCCTTGGAATCGAAAAAATAACTAATTTTTGAGGGTTTCAAAGGGTTTTCCATGGAATGGATTTTTTTTTTGACGTAGAATACGTCTTACCTTACGGTATGAGGAGTCATGTCAGGTTTTTATTGTTGTAATCTTTATTTCATTGAATTTGAGGAAACGGCTAGATGAATTTTTTTAAAATTTTTTTTGTAGGTAAATGAAGATGTTATCTTTCGTTTGATATACATTTCATATTGGTTGATATATTTCTAGTATTTTAATTTCTCAAATGAAAATTGTTTAAACACATACACTCAAACATATGTGTGGTGTTTGGTTGAGTGTTTTTGGTTGCTCAACATTGCTTAGGAACATGTATCTAGTAAAAAGTGAAACGAACAGCAAGCTAATGTAGCTTGGCAACATGTATCTAGTAAAAAGTGAAACAAACAGTAAGCTAACGTAATAAAGCTTTTTTGCGAAAGCTTCAATAAAGCTGTTGTAACATTAATTTTGAATTGTAAAGCGTAAAGCTTTCACACAACGCTCGAATGCTAATGCGAAGACTCGATAAGGTAAACCTTTTTTAATATTAGGGCGGCCCTCTCAACATTCGCAGAACTTATTTCAATAAAAATATTAATTAAAATACATAAATTAAATTAAGTTTAAAAAAATTGAACATAATATTTTTTTTTTAAACGGACTTGAATCAAATGCCGTTGGTAAATATAAAAATTACAGCAGACAGTTGTCTGAGGCCTTCGGCCACGGACTGTCCCTGCAGGCTGTGTCAGAGATACGGCCATTAAGTTTAACGTAGAATACGCCATCCGATAAGACAGAAAACATACATAACAATAAATTCATTTGCTTATATTATTTATCATTTATTGTTATATATGTTTTCTGTCTTATCGGATGGCGTATTCTACGTTAAACTTAATGGCCGTTTCTCTGACACAGCCTGCAGGGACAGTCCGTGGCCGAAGGCCTTTTTAAATCGACAAAATAAAATCGCTAAAATATAAAAATGGCTATAACTCGGAAACGTTGCGTCCTGCCGCAAAAATATTAAATGTTTTACTTCAGGCGGTAACCAATGGATATTTCTGATAAAAAGTCGCGAAACATCCCTTGTATCTATATTTCGCAAACATCGCGTTCAATCGAAAAATAACCAAATTTTCCGGATTTTTAAAGGTGTTTCGTAAAGTGTTCCAATTCGTCTTAAAAAAATCACCAAAATAACAAATTCCCATTTATAGCCATTTTTCTATTTTAGCGAGTTTCTTATATTGGCGATTTTTTTAAAAAAATTTCTTCCATACGATTGGAGAACTTTATGAAAAACTCTTAGTAACGTTCGGTTTCCGAGATACTAGCATATCAGTGTTTTAGCGATTTTAGAAAAAAATAAAATATTATTATCTTTGCGATTGGACGCACCTTGCCCCAGTTGTAGGCATTTTTTTAATTTAGCGATTTTCTTATTTTGGCGATTTTTTGAAAAAAAAAATTCTTCCACCCAATTGGAAAACTTTATGAAAACTTTTAGAAACGTTTAAAAGTTATATTTTTTTCGATTGGACGCTCCGTTTCCGAGATATGGGCATATGGGCGTTTTAGCGATTTTTGATTTGACAAATTTTAGTTTTAGCGAATTTTTTTAAAAAGGTGCTGCCGCATTCAAGACAGTCATAGGTTAAAGCCTCTTGAGGAGCTAAAAAAAATATTATTTTTGCGATTGGACGCACTCTTCTCGAGTTATAGGCATTATTCTATTTTAGCAATTTTCTAATTTTGGCGATTTTCAAATTACATTCTTCCATACGAATTGGACCACTATATGAAAAACCCTTAGAAAACCCCAAAAATTAGTTATTTTTTCGATTATATGATCCGTTTCCGATATATAAAATTTTTTTATACATTTTTCACATTTCCGACCAAAAATGGGTATGGGTTACCCATGGTTACCCTTCGCCGTGGGTAATGGTTAAAAAAGATCGCTTACCCATTCCCCATCTGTAATCGTGCAGGGTAATTTCCCATCGTCGTGGGTAGCTTTGAATTATTTTCCCCAGATCCTGTGGGTAACGAGTAAACGCTCATTACCCCACGGTGATGTGTATGAGTTACACATTGGGGAGTAAATAAAAACTCTGTGTGTAACAGTATACAAACAATTATAATTTCAAAATATCATATGTATGTTTAAGTTAATTTCTGTCATCCACGATAATAGTTCCTACAGACACGTGTCCACTATTTTTTTGCATATCTGTGGTGACAAGGCAGAACAGCATAACTCGAGTTATGTTCAAATTAAATTTTTCGAGAATCGAGCTCTATATATCTTACTGCACACTATATAATCCAAATATGAATAATCCAATTTGTAGTTCCCAAGATAGTGGAAAAGATTTATTAGCAAATCTCGATCAATCACTACATTACAAATGAAATTTGAACCCTTAAAAAGCTCTCCTAAAAACTTGCAAAAATAGACATATGCTGTTATGCCTTGTGACCACAGATATGTTTGTGAAGGCGTCAATGGTGGCGTCGGATTTAACGCTTGTGTTTAAAAGTCTCACTTCACCTCAATTTATGGTAATACTAGTAAAATAAAAAAATACCTGCGATGCAGAATCTAGTGTGGTGAGATATATCAACTGGGCATATTCGTCTTGTCGATAACAATAAAATATATATGGACTTTAATGACCTTATTTTGATTTCGTATCGAAAATTACATGTCAACGGTTGGTTTTGTCCAAAGCATGTCAAATACTGGGTATATACGTTGTAAAATGGGAATATGTACTTATGTATATACGAGGAGGGCCAAATAAGGCCTACCAATGTAAAACCCGAATAACTTTTTCGTTTTCTAATATATTTTTTTTTTTTGCAGGTTATAATTGAGTTCTTGGAAATTTATAATGGATAGATACACAACAACGTGTTAAAATTATAGAATTTGTTTTCTCGCATAAAATCAATACTTATGACGCAGCGAAAGAATCGTCAACATTTTAATGCAAGATTAGCTCCCACAGCCTTCATGGTAAGGAATTTGAACTGTAGATTGTAGGGCTCTGAAAATCCTAGGGCAACACACCGACATCAGTTACATCCATCCAGAGGCACTGTTTGGTCTGGTGTTATGGCCGATAAAGATATGGGTCAATATGTTTGGTCTGGTGTTATGGCCGATAAAGATATCGGTCAATATTTTTTCGAGACTGAAAATGGAACTCCAGAAACGATTTCCGGGGCTTCTTACAGAACCATGATTGACATCTTTTTGCGGCCAAAGGTGGAGCAGCATCCTAATTTGTGGTTCCTACAAGATGGAGCGACTGCGCGCACTGCAAGGCAAACTATGGATTTGTTGCGAGAAAGTTTTGGCGAACGTTTGATTTCATAAAATACTGATTTCCCTTGGCCTCCCCGTTCGCCAGATTTAACTGCGCCCGACGTTTTTTATGGGGATATTTAGAAGACAAAGTGTATGTATGTCAATAAGCCAGAGACAATTGAACAGCTAAAGCAGAAAATTCAAGACGAAATACTGAGCCTACAACCAGAAACATTACGTGGTGTTATGGAAAACGCGCTTAAAAGACCCAATGTTTTTATCGAGCAATATTGTGGGCATTTGTCTGATGTCGTATTTCATATATTTCACCCCCCTAAATTTTCATGAAATGTATTTACTATATAAAAAATATAATAAAAAAATCATATGAGGTGTCAGGGGACACCCGGTTGGAACGAAGTTCCTTTCGCTGTATATTATGTACTAGTTAGTTCCAACACCCCTAAGGCGCCAGTTGAAAAATACGATAATTTAAAGGGATATTTAAGAAAAGATACTATTCGCAAAATGATAAACTTTTTTTAAAAAAATTTTTATTTATTGAATGTATTTTTTTAAAAAATTTATATTTTTAGGTCCTTGTTGTAAGAATATGTATTATATTTTCCAGAAAAGGTAATTTCTTTAATGAGAGGTACTTCTTTTATTAAAAGCTAAAGTTTTTTTTAAGAAAATCTACCATTTTTAATAAGAAGTGCGTTCTTTAAGAAAAAGCCTAAGAGTATGAATTTTTTTTGCACAGAAGTACTTTTTATAAGAAGAAAATAAAAGTTATTATTTTATTTTTAAGAAAAGGTACTTTTAAGAAAAGTAATTTTTGTAAGAAAATTTATTTTTTTAAAAGCAGGTATATTTTTTTGGAGAAAATCTTTTTTTTACGAAAGAACATGTACGATTTTAAGAGTAGGTACTTATCTTAAGACAAGTTATTTTGTTGTATAAAAAAGGTACTCTTTAAAGAAAAGGTAGTTTTTTAAGAAAAGGCAATATGTTGTAAGATAATGTACTTTTTTAAGAAAATGTACTTAATTAAAAAAATTACTTTTTTTTTAAGAAAACGCACTTACTTAAGAAAATTTTATTTTTTAAACTTCTTTCACTTTGGCTTTTATAAATTTACTTTTTATTTGGTTCAAACTACAATACGTTATAAACAGGCTCCACCTATAAAATTTCCCATTAAACAAAAAATAGTCTCCGATATGGTAGTCTAGACACAACCAAACAAAAAGTACGAGTGTAAGAGTAAGTGTGCTGCCAAATGTATTTCATGGATTTTCCAGTCTTGCACTTTGGCTTTTCTAACTTTACTTTTTATTTGGTTCAAAACTACCTAGAAAACTTCCCTTTAAACTAAACCAAACCAAAAGTACCCAATAAGTTGATTATAATGGGTTGTAATAAAGTGGTTAAAAAAAGTTGTTGAAAATATTTTCATTTAGCCCCCATCCCGCAACGTGCTATAAGGAACTTCGTTCCAAAAAAAAATTATTACAAGAGTTATACGTATTTTACATTGGTAGGTCTTATTTGGCCCACCCTATACTTCCCATATTTTTCGGTGGATGAATTTTATATTCTTTATTGTTTCTTCACAAATTTGTTTGTCATTTTCAGTTTAAAATAATAGTTTTTCTGAAAAGTCCTCGTGTAACATTCTAATGTGGTTTTTCTCTTTAATAGCAAAGCCTCTTCTGGAAAATCGAATATATAACTTCGTAACATGTGTTTTTGTGACAGAAACTAAATAATGATTACAGTGACTAATATTTGAACACGAATTCTAATATTGTGCTTTTTATGAGTTGAATCTTCTTGGTTAATACAACTTAATATCTGTAGTAACAACTTCCATTTAGTAAGATCTATTTTTAATTTATCAATAACATCGACAAATAATTCTGATGTATGATAATTCTGAATTCCAATAAAAATTTAGACTTTATCATGGAATTTCCAAGTAGTGAAAGACTTCAGTAGATTAGAGGTATAAAATATTGTTCATTACCACTTTTAATTCTAAATATCTTTTAAATATCAAAACGAATCCATTTCGAATGCGCAAAACTTGATAAAAGTGGAACCGAAACGGAAAAGTGGAATTGTTATGAATCCGTAATGGAAGTCCATTTCGGGCAAAATGTAGGAAGAGACGGATCCGTCTCGAATACGTAACGGATTCATAAGGCACACTGGGATATAATATTGTATACCTTTGTTTTTAAGCTAGCAAAGCAACTTTTTAGAAATATGCCCAATTAGTGATTATAACTATTTTGAAAGGGGAAGACTTCAGCTGTAGCCGTTTCTCAAGCATTGCTTCAAATCAACACTCACAAATAAGTTGAATCTTATCCAAATTTCGCACAGTGTTTTGTATTTACTCATACATGTTGGAAGTTGTGATAGGGTGAGTGTTATACACATATGGGCCAAAACACTGTTAGTATACAATTTGTCATACAGTCCGTTTGTTTAATTCACACAGTGGGAGAGAGGAATAATTATCCAAACAAATTAACGCAATCAATTGTTTAATATATCAATTGTTGTTCTTACCCAAAAAACCCCTGATGATGTTCAAAGAAGTTGGCCGATACAGTGAGATTATCTAAATCAAAACAACATAAAACATAATATCGAGTTGTATTTATGACCTCAAGCCGAACTAAACATATTAGAAGATTTATATTAATATTTAAATGTTTCCGTTCGTCCACAACATTTGTCTTGGCTTTGCATCAGTATCAACATATGACAACATTAAGTGTAATGAAAACAATTTCCCCTTAGGTTCTAAAAGCATTTGTAGTCCATTGAATATGTCTGTGGCACCGGGGCATGCGTTGCCAGTTGTACTTTGAGCATCTAGTGTTGCAATTTTATTTACTTTTCTACACAATTGTATGCTTCTACTCGGTTTGTTTGCAACATACATATATGTAGACAAATATATGTACGCCTCTACATGTCTGTCAATATTATATAAAAATCTATTCATATATATTTACATTCAACCAACCACTTCCCACAATACAACAGATACAATTTTGTTTGCAACTTTAGTAAGGAAAAAGCAAATGCATTAAAAATCTTAATGGAACTTTAATCTGTGAATAACGATGTAATTTAAATTTTAATTGAACAGGAAATCCAAAACAGTTCTGGTAAAACTTGTAGGAATTGAAGTTGCAACACATTCAAATAACTGGGAAGCCGAATATGTAGGCTAGTGCTTAAATCGTTACTTCATTTTATAATTTAAACCAAGGCTGTGGAATCTGGCCGAAAATGATCTCTGAAAAAGCGAGACTCGAACATCCTAGGCCTAAGTGAAGTTCGTTGGCTTAATAGTGGCAAATACCAATTACCATTTGGTCACAGCTGTTTTAACTCCGGCAATTATACGCAAGGTATAAACGAAGTCGATGATCTTCTTTCTCCTAGGGAAAGATATGCTATAATATCATACAAGGCTGCATCTAGTGTTATCGTCATTGCGAGTTTTAAATCGAAATTACTCAGGATTTCTGTGGTACAGGCGTATGTACCTACTAAACCTAATGAGGACACTGTTAAGGACTCACGTCTCAACTCCAAAATGGATATTTCAACGTAGCCCCTGTCGCAAGCAGAGACCGAGGCGGCACTATGAAAAGTGAAGTGTCGGAAATTTCCAGGTCCTGATAATATTCCAACGGAACTGTTGAAATATGGTGCATCATTACGCCGGTCATCAGAAGTACAGGCAAAGACAACAAAATCCAATGGAGTAGCGAACAAACACCTTTATATTGTGGAGGTGAAGGGTTAATATGTATGTTCCACAGAAATATTTGTCTTAATATTTTCCACAAAGTTACTGAACATACCTTACACCTCAGATGTAAAGAACATATAGCTTCATACACCGACATGCTGCACGAACAGGCCAAAAGGGGGAAACTTTAACGGCCCCTAAAATAAAATTCCGATGTGATCTTTTAAAACGCCGACACACGTATATTTTTTTAGGTTTCCTATACCAGAATCCATGGTCAGAACCCCGTAATTTGTTTCAAAATGTCAAATGTCGATATGTAAAATATCCAAAACAAACCACTCTCTTCTGGATGTTGCTTCGTTACCAGATTACACAAAGGCGTTTCTAGGGTTCTTTTATTATGTTTAACTTCTTTAAACAGTTTATTCATAAAGAATGCAAATTACCAAAATTTTGAATAAAATATTGGTAACAATGTTTCGGGACAGCGGACTATTTTGTATTCATGGGCTTTCGAATAAGCTTTTTTCGCTTTGTTCAATAACTTAATTGTGTCTGACTCTTACTCTGTGTACTCAACCATTGCAGTTTAATCTATTCAGTTTAAATTCCAAATAAAATTCTTGATCAAACACAAATTATTGCTATGTTACCAAGGAATTTATTTTGATATTAACTCAACCCCTCAAAAGATTGATACTGACATCCTTTAATGTCCTTACATCATTAGTTACTGTTGTAGGGGCGGTTCTGGTCTTGACCACACAACAAAACATATACATATCCCTAAGTCATCGATGTCTTTGAAATTCTGTTGATGTCACCGTCTGCAAACACTTGAACATTTCTTCTTTTTCTTCTTTCAGTCACATGATAAATTACGGTCAGTCAGTGTTGTTGTCATTGGGGGGTTCTTCTTTTTCAATGGTTGTTCCATTTCTTCAAGTACACGCTGGAGACATGACAATGACTATGTTTGCGTTTAGCAGCCTTTTTACAGAGTCTTTCTTTAACTTTGAGAGTTATAATTTATGGCACTAATGTTGTATAGACAAGTGCACAGGCACAATGTTGAACGGATGCTAAGTTTCATTGACGTCATAATTTTATTGGTTCTAATCAACTAATAAAAATCGCGAGGGGGTCTGGGAGGTTCTTAGGCACGTGTCTTCCGTGAATTTTCAACACAATTAAAAAAAACGTTTCAGCGAATATCTTGATGTTGTAATTTTAAGAGATTTTTGAATTTTACCGCTGGACGTCTAAAGAGACCTCCACTATAGGTTCAATGCCGGTTAGCTCAGCAGCAATTCGACAAATTGAAATTTATAATTAGAATGAAAGGCGTTACACATTGCACACCGACATTATAACTCAACATTTAAAAATTTGTAGGCCACAATAAAAATCCAAATCACAATCAAAATCAAAAGCGCGAAATCTTTTAGTTGTATGAGTATCATCGGTTAGGTTAGCTAAAGTACTGATGGCAGTCGATAAAGAACTCATACATATTAGTTCATTGTGTTATCACAGGGCTAATGATACTAAGCGCTAGTCACACGGGAACCATTTTCTTTTCTTCAAGGAGCTCAAGATCATGTCTGAGCCGATCTGAGATAATTGTTCCAGGTCCTTAAATAGGTAGGATCCTACACTCACAGAACTAATTGTTTAAAAAGAGGTTGTAGCCGCCGTTACCACCGAATTGAAGTTGCCACAATCGAATTGAGGTTTAGTCCCCACAACTGAAATTCGGAGGAAGCAACCTCTAATAAAGGGTTTTCCAATTTGACTGATATGATTGTCAGTTAGTTTTAGTACCGCCTCGTAAGTGACAGCCTGTCGTGCTATCTCATCAACATCCACACGGAAATAATACTGACGAAAGCTGCAGTTAAGACAAATATAATCAGCAACAGTTTATGTTACCATTTGACGAACTTCAAGATAAGCTACTGCAGCATTTTCAAAAATCCGCAACGAATTAGCAAACTTGAAATTGAATGACAACCTATCCTGCAATCTCTGCAACATCTTAATGAAGATAATAATAACTAAATGAACAATAGACGAAAATTTATTCATCAGCAGTAAAAGTAACATGCCGCTTGCAATTGCTGATGATTTTAAAGGTGGGCCATGTACAAATTGGAAATTGAACCCCCCGTTATTTCGAAGCAGATGGCCAAATTGATATTTATGAAGTGGAAATTATGAAATCCGTCGCTTTACGGTTGAAGAAAATTGAGAAATATTAAAATCTTTATTCCAAGATTCTTTATTCCAAGAACTGTAAGAAATCTATGAAATAAATTCGTTTAAAATAAAGTGCCATCAACGCAGTTTGTGGACCACGTTGTGAAACGAGTTCACCAATCCGCGTCCTTATTCGACAAACGAACTCGTGTACGTGCTCGTCCAGTGCGTTCAGTGGAAAATATTGCCGCTGTAGCTAAAAGTGTACTCGAAGAGCCACCAACATCAACTCGCAACCATTTGCAGCAATTGAATATTTCTCGCACTTTGCGCACAATTTTGCATACTGACCTCGGTATGAAGGCTTATAAAGTTCAATTAGTCCAAGAACTGAAGCCTCGTAACCATCCCATGCGTTTTCGCATATCTGAATGGGCTGAAGATCGCTTGGTTGAAGATTAGCATTTTTA
The DNA here is from genome assembly GCA_963931995.1 of Phaonia tiefii. NCBI lineage: Eukaryota > Metazoa > Arthropoda > Insecta > Diptera > Muscidae > Phaonia > Phaonia tiefii. The sequence continues at coordinate 93,616,345 of OZ008367.1, forward strand.
CCGAAAAATCATCTTTTCCGATGAAGCACATTTTGACTTCAGGAACTACGTTAACTAACAAAACCTTCACGTTTGGTGGTCATACAATCCACACGTCGTCGAGGACAAGCCGGTGCATCCACAACGAGTGACAGTTTGGTGCAGGTTTTGGCATGGCGGTATATAGGCCAATTTTCCTTCGAAACCGAGCAAGGAGCCTCCGCTGCTATCAATCCCAAAAGTGTAAGAGGATGACATGAGTGACAAGTGATATCAACAAGACGAATGACGTACTATAGAGCAAGTTTATGATGGGTTTATGATGGGTCTTACAAATAAAGTCATAATTTTGACAAAATTTCCATTAGTATTTCTTTTAAAAGAAAAAAAAATTACAGATATTTCGCGGCCGTTAAGAGAGTCCACAACAGTATTTTCAAGAACCGATAAGGAATTAGCAAAATTTGGGGTTGGACGACAACCTATCCTGCAATCACTTCAGCATCTTAAAGGAGATAATAGTAACTACAACTTCAGTAAGCGAAAAAGGCACATGCTGCAAAAGTCACGTGCTGCTTGTGTATGGTAACTATATTGATAACAATTGACGAAAATTAAGTTAAGCTAGAGCAGTAGGTAGTGCAAAGGTTAGTGTGTGCGGCTCTTGTACATTAGAAGGAGGGTTTGTCCCTGCTCTGACCATCTTAAGTTTCATACGACGACGGTCACCTTCACGAAAAACCGTTCGGAATTGCTGTAAAACTGTAGGTCCCAATTATTGAGTACAAAACTAGAAAATTTCAAAACTGATTGTGAAATTTTCTCCCCAGTCCGTTAATTTTTTATTATCAAAGATGGGGTTTGACAGTGGGGATAAGACAAAGTTAAGGATTTCGTTAAACTGAGGTATCTCTCTAATGGAAATAAAAAAGTACAGAGGTATCAGGGGACACCCGGATGGAACGAAATTCCTTTCGCTATATATTATGTACTGGTTAGTTTCAACACGCCTAAGGGGCCAGTTGAAAAATACAATAATTTAAATGGATCTTTAAAGATACTTTTTGTAAAATGATAATTTTTTTTAAGCAAAGAATGTATTTTTTTAAATAAAAAAGCATATTTTAAGGACCTTTTTGTAAGAAAATGTACTATATTTTCCCGGAAAAGTCCTTTTTTAAAGAGAGGTACTTCTTTTATTTAAAGCTAATGTTTTTTTTTTTTGAAAAGGTACTATTTTTAAGAAGAAGTACTTTCTGTATGAAAAAGCCATAAGACTATTACTTTTTTACAAAGATGTACTTTTTTAAGAACATGTACTTTTTAAAGGCGTGGTACTCTTTTTAGGGAAAGGTTATTTTTTTACGAAAATGTACTTATTTTCAGAAAGGCTACTTATCTCAAGAAAAGAAGGGAAATTATTATTAGTATTATTTTATTTTTAAGAAAAGTTACTCTTAAGAAAAGCAATTTTTGTAAGAAAAGATTTTTTTTAAGAGAAGGTATTTTTTTGAAGACAAGATTTTTTCAAAAACTGGATTTTTTTTTGAATTGGTCCTTTTTTTCAAAAATAGCTACATTTTTAAGAGTACTAATCTCCAGAAAATTTATTTTGTTTCATTAAAAGAGTTACTCTTTAAAGGAAATATACTTTTTTTAGAAATGGCAATTTGTTGTAAGAAAATTTAAAAAAAAAATACTTTTTTGAAGAAAAGGTACTTTTTGTAAGAAAATGTACTCTGTTAAGCAAAGGTACTTCTTTAAGATAAGGTACTTTTGTAAGAAAAGATACTTTGTTTACGAATATGAATAGGTATTTTTCTTTTGAGAAAATTTTTTTTTTTTTAAGAAAATGCCCTTATTTAAGAAAATGTTCTTTTTTTAAACTTCTTTCGCTTTGGCTTTTCTAAGTTTACTTTTTATTGGGTTCTAAACTGCAATATGTACTTATACTAAGTATTGGTTCCAGGCTCCATCTAGAAAACTTCCCACTAAACAAGAAATTTTCCAACGTATGTTAGTCCAGACACAAACAAAAGTAAAAGCAATCAATATAGTTGATAATACTGGGTTGTGGTATACGTGCGATAAGGAACTTCGTTCCAAAAGTGAAGGGCAATAGCCGTTATCATTTCTTTCGAAGACGGCGTAAACGGAAATAGTACTGTCAAACTGAAGATCAAATGGAGAACTGACTGTGCATTAAGGCAGTTATTACTGTGTGCTCTGAAGTATTTTTTTTGTGTTCCATAACATCCCATAAAGGGATTGAGGAGAGCTTGTCACAATCAGTGTGATGTGCGCTTTCTAGTTTTTACACTCACTGATTGGGAACTACAGTTTTACACCAGTTCCGAATGGTATTTTTTGAAGCTATTATGGTGTCTAAGTACTCGATAGTGGCGCCATCACTAAGCGAGGTCACCGTGGTCAAAAGAAATGTAAGGTGGTCTGAGCAGGGATAAAACCCACGTTCTCATGTACAAGACCCGCACACACTAACCATTGCACTATCGACGGCCACCGCTCACAGGTTTATCACATATAAATCCATGGTTCCAGAAACACAATCCAGCCATACCAGATTTTTCTAGCACCCGCTTTGGTATCAAGCGCAGAAACCAAGCTCATTTCCCAAGCAGATGAAACAACACAGGTAGACTTCGAGAAAGGTTTATCTGGAAACTATATGAATTTGTTGGCGATAAACGCGAGAAACGAAATCGGATAAACCACCAGCTGTATTTAAGTGAATCAAAATACAACCATTCCATTTGGTAGGATATATAAATATGTATCAGTAGAATGGAGTAAAATGAACCAGTGCGAAAGCTGCTTGTACGGACTCGAAGGAAGTCGTGTAACAAGATATTCAAGACTCAGTCATGCGCTAATGTGACGACGAAGTGGAAAGTCAATGAAAAAAATCGATCAATAGTTGGAAACCTGCGATCTCTCAATTGTAGATGTCTTTCATCCAAGTTATTTTTATAAAATTGAATTCCTTTTAAGTTGATAGGTTCCCCGGTTTCCACAGTTTGTGAAAAAAATCAATGAGTATTCGAACTCACGGGCGACTTTCTTGTTACTCGGTACCTGTTCGATTTCTATGAACACATTAGTAAATGTTAAATTGGGAAATAAAAAAAAAAGAATAGTTTTCGTGCCGAAGGCCCTTTTCCTATTGCACTTTCTTTCCTCTTACATCCGCTTTAACATTAGATGTAATATTGTTAAAACAAATAAAGCAATAATTAGCTCACTGACATAATTGTTTTTGTTTTGTCATAAACAGAACGACCACAAAAAGTATTGAATAGTATAGAGAACTTATTGCACTCTTTTTCCGCTCTCATGCTGAGAGTCTGAGTAAAAGAGCATAAACGAGTCTTATTCTCTTTATAGAATATTTCAATATAAATGCACCATTTGCAAAATGTTATTACATAAAACAATACAAAAAGCATAAATGTTTCAAAAGGCATCAATGTTTCACATGAAAATTATGAATGGACCAAGTTATGACAAAAATAGAGTAATACGTTCTGAATCATTCGCCAGAAGTTGACAGTGCTTTTGAGTCATACAATTCGTTCCATGAGTTCTCTATACTATTCAATACTCTTTGGCGACGATACATCAATACCATCATACTTATTTTTAGGCTGAGACTATTGTTGTACAACAATCACGTATGTGATGCTAACACTGTGTGTTGTTTGCATGTGTTCACTTAGATATAGTGCCCAACCCGAGTCTATAGATTTTAACACATCAACAAATTTAATCGCCGAGGGTAGGATTCGAACTCACAATCGGTTGACGATCGTTCCGATGTTTGTGAAGCATCATCTTCAGCAGCGTCTAATATTAAAAGCCACCGCAGTGTGTATTCAGATTTAGCACTAACCGAAGTCTTTGTTGTGTAAGGAATTTGAACGAAATAAATTATACATTAGTACAATTAGTACGAAAATTTGACACACTTTGATTTTGCAAACCAGATTATGTCGAAAACGCTATAATGCTTCTAAAAACTACATATCCCTGGAAAACTTATTTCATGTTCAGATTTAGCAGAAAACTTCCTTTAATACTTAGAATTTCATTCAGAACAAAATCAGGTTAGGGTATGAGAAAACAAATGTTGCCCAAGGCAAATCAAAAGAAAAGTTTACACAACTTTCGCCAATTTATCCTTCTTATTTACAGTAAATCATTTAATCTGTGTTTGGAGTTAAAAATACGTCACACTAAAATTGAAAACACCAACAAATTAAAAGATACAAAATGTTACATTGTCCCACTAGAACTTTGTATGGTTGCAAACATTTTCCAAGACTCATCTGCACGTGTCCCCTGAAAGCTTTTCGTTTTATACAAAACCTCTTGTGCAACTGTCAAATTCTTTTGCCAAAAATATCCTTCTGGTCATGTTATTCTGTTGTCTTCTTTCTTGAGAGGTCACGATATTAAAGTTTAGGTTTTATTTTTTTTTCACGCAGTGCTAGTAAAATTGGTAGTAACATTTCAACAAAAATCTGTGAAAAAGGACATCCATTTGATAATTTGTTTTGTGTAGCACATGTTTGTTTGTATTCTAAATTTTTTTTGTTTTGGATCCAAGATTTGTAGTATGGATGGTCATGTCGTCTTTATGTTTTCGCTAATATTGACTTATCTCAACTTGCAACGAGAAAATATTGTCCTTTCGCATGTTTGGATTCCTTTCGATTTTATGTTGTTAGGGCAATAACCCAATTGCAAGTTGATTTTTGTGTTTAAATATTATTGTGTTGTCAGTTGACCTTTTAGATTTGTCATTATTGTTTACAGTTCAAATGTTACTTAGAGCGTTTTCGAAGATTTTTAAATCAAACACTTCAGTAAGACACAAATTAAATATCAAACTCCACTGCTTAGCAGTAGATAACATTTCTATCTGGAACCCATGAATAGGACAAGGGTCCAACAGTCCTTAATATTAATGTAACATAAACGTACAAAATTATTCCTTAATGTTCCCCAAATGACTTAAACAATTTTCAGTTCACTGATAGCGGTATTTTTTTATAAAAAATAATTATCAAAACTCAGTCGTTAAAGTAATTTGTTGTGAACCAGGAAGGAACATTGTAGGAAAACGTTCTCACATTCGTAGCCATACTTTGTTCTTTGATATTGCAAATCTCTTGACATGTACGATATAAATGTAATTCCATGCTCATGATGTGAAACGAAATTAAAAAAAAATATTTGTACCAGCGGCTACAAAAGTACAACATCAAATGTTGAAAAGCGAAGGAAAGCTTAAAAACAAACAACGAATACCCTTAAGACCATGAAATGCTATCATGACTCTACACTCGGCATTAAAAGATTTTTAAGGACCAACATTATTTGCGGACTGAAAAACAATGGCTTCTTTTGACATCGTCAGTGTTGTATCAAACTGAAATCTGAAAACCATGACCGCCATTTGCCATACACCACACCCAACCTCAAGCTTGTTAAACGCACGGCGCACTAACTCTACTTTCAGAGGCGAATTGTCCACCGCCTAGTTAAGTGTGCGGTTTATAGATGTCAAACTTGTCCAATGAGTGATGTAAACCATGCCCTCTAAAACGGACCACAACTTTAGTTCACAAGTTTCAGGATGCCAATCATCCGTCGACTAGGATCATTGCCTGGTGGCTGCGAAAGTTCGCACAAGACAGAGCAGGGTGAAAACGTACAAAGCCGAACACGGGAAAAGATAGATACTGACAAGCTACAAAAACCGGAGATATCAAAGTCCTATCAACAAAAGCTCACTCTCCTGCTGGAGCAGAATACTCCACCTCCTGAGGACCCAGAAGAGCAGTGCAAGCACATTCCCCATTCTTTGGAAACCGCTGAAAGGACTAAACTTGGCTATCAAAAAGAATGAATGTCGCATTACAACTGATGAAAACACGCTGCACGTATGGCAACAAAACAGACAGTTACAACGCGTGCTGCAAATGAGCGGTACAAGAAGCTGAGAAGGGAGGAAACCCAATTATTTAGGAGGAAAAAATGGCGGTGGGAGGAGAGAGAGAGCATATTTTGTCTTCCCCATTTTGCTGTATTGTATTTCACGATTTTGCCGCGAATACCATTGGCAGCCTCTGGACGGAGATGAAAGAGTTGGTGGATAATAGTTCTAATGGGTTTTCCAATAGTTACCTGACAACTTTGAATTCAATTTGTGAACGCACTGTTTCACTAATCATCTAACTGTTACTTTCCTTTTTTCAGTAATCTCGACATTTTCATCATGGCAAAGTTCACAAACGAACCACGTATGCAAATTATAAAAATGTACTACCGAAATTCGGATTCGGTGACCGCAACTTTAAGAGCGTTAACTCCAATTTCCGGTCGTTATTCTCGCCCTAGTAGACAAGCAATAACAAGTTTAGTGCAAAAATTTGAGTCTACGTATTCATTGTGTGATGATGCGGTGCCAGTGAGACAACAGGTTGGTCGAAGTGACGAAAATATCGTAACCGTTCAGGCGTCCGTAGAAAACGATCCAAATCAGTCGATTCCGCGACATTCTCAAGAACTGGGTATCGCCAAGACCATTTTATGGCGAAGTTTGCATAAAGATCTTGGTTTACACCCATAAAAGATCAAGCTGACTCAAGAATTGACACCGATGGACAATTTAACGCGACGTACGTTCTCCGATTGGGCTCTGGAGAAGATGCGCCAAGATGATGAATTTCATCGCAAAATCATCCTCAGTGACGAAGCTCATTTTTGGCTCAATGGGTTCGTCAATAAGCACAATATGCGAAATTGGTTTGGTGAAAATCCACATGCGCTTCATGAATCACTACTTCATCCACAAAAAATATCTGTTTGGTGCGGTTTGCATGCCGGCGGTGTCATTGGGCCATATTTTTTCGTCGACAATAACGATCGTCACGTAACTGTGAATGGCGATCGTTATCGCGCCATGATTACCGATTATTTTTGGCCCGAATTAGAGAACATGGACTTGGAGACATGTAGTTTCAACAGGACGGTGCCACAAGCCACATAGCACACGTTGCAATCGATTTATTGAAGGTTTTAGATAGATTTAACGCCTTTGGACTTTTTTCTTTGGGGCTACGTCAAATCGTTAGTCTATACCAGGGGGGCCTACCTGCGGCTCGCGAGCCACATGCGGCTCTTCATTTTTGTGCTATTATATTTTAAAAAATTATTATAGTTTCGAATGTGTTTCAAAATGTTTTTAAAATACTGACAACAAATATGAAAGACTAGTGCAACATTGTAACAAATTTCATTTCCGTCCAAGTTCAGAATGATATGACTCATCGAAAACTGCGCGAACGAACATAAACAGTGGCATAATCGTTCGTAATAGATCGACTCGCATTCCCTTTTACTTCTGTCCGTTTTATGTTCAACTTAAGAGTAACATACGAACTCGATGAAATAACCTACTAGCTCGTCGTCCTCACGAGAACGTAAAGAGAGGGATAGCGACTCTGGTATACTTATAAATATATGTGGAATTTGTAATTCTACGGTCAAAATTTATAAAGCTAGTAATTTACGTCGACATTATGCAACCCATCATCCCCTGTTTTCCAATGAGTATCCACCAAATTCCAAATTAAGATCAGATAAACTTGCTTCTTTAAAATCAAATGTAAATAAACTACAGTCAATTTTGATGACTTTTAGCAATCAAGCTAATAATGTGGCTTTCTCGTATAATACATCTCTTGAATAAAATATCAGTTTAGTCCTTGACGAATCGAAAGATATCACAGATCTTCCGCAGTTGGCAGTTTTCATAAGTTTGATTTCACCTGACTTCGTCAACCCGCGGTGTCGGTATTAAAAATGCATTCGATTCCATACCGAAAACTTTTGATGTGCCTCTTAAGAAACTTATAGGCATTGCAACTGATGGAGCTCCGGCAATGTGGGTAAAAAACGGTCTTCTTGGGCTTTTAACAGATGGTTCTCAAATTCCAAAACTCATACCTATTCACTGCATAATTCACCAAGAACATATCGTTTCAAAATATTTCAAATATCCTAATGTTTTGAAAACAGTGTTACACATTGTAAATTACATTCGCACCAATTCAAAAAATAATCGAAAATTCAAATATTTTATTATAGAATTAAGGACGAAGAACTTCCAAATGATTTTAATTTCTTTTGCATTGTTAGATGGTTATCTAGCTACAATGCATTAAATTATTTTGTAGAGATATTTGATCCGAGAACTGCATTTCTAAAAGATAAGGAAATAACCTATTCAGAATTAAACGATGACGAGTCGTTGCAAGACTTAATGTTTTTGACTGATGTCATGGAACATTTGCAAACACTGAATTTACAATTGCAGAAGAAAAATGAAATTATATCTGATCTCTCACAGTGTATATTTAGTTTTCAAACTGCCATTTTCCTCAAATTAAAAAAAAAATCTTCCAATATTAAACAAGAAAAACTCAACGAGTAAGCGGAGTAAGCGGAGTAAGCGGAATTCCAAAATAGATTTCAAGACTTGAAATAATCTAAATCGTCTCTTGATTTTTTTTCTGAATCCACTTAGCATACATAAGTCAAGGAGTGTGTTTCGGTGTATATGGCTGAATCGTGGGCACTAATCTAGTGTGAGTAGGGTCCAAATCTGGATGTAAAAAAGGCTCTCTCTTGAACCGAAACAAAACAAACCCTTGCTCTTGTGTGTTTTGTTGCTCCGAAATATATTAGTTGAAACAAACCCCAATGAAGCGTAAAAAAAAGGCAAAACAAATTAATTAGGAAGATTCTTGGATTGGATTTATTTCAGTGGATTGGATCTTACCAGTTAGAGATCTACAGCATAATACGGCGTATAAAAACGTTAACATGACGGAAGTGAATATCATTTAATTCGATATTTGCCTGCATTGGCTAATGGCGAGCATACATTTAATTGTTCGGTTAGATGTATCCGGGATATTACGAATGAATAACTAGTATCCTGAATAACAAAAGGCTGCTAGTCGAATTATTTCAATATTCGGACCAACGAAATTATGTGAATCATTTTATTCCACTTTAAAATTCGTGAAACCCAACCCCCGATCAGTGTTAGCTAACCACCATCTAAAAGAATTACTGAGAATTCTTCACCAAATTTTAAAGAATTATCAAGAGATGTAAAATTAATGTGTTTAATTTTCAATATTTAAATACATATATTTTGTACTTTTATTTATGTTTCCAATAACTACACTCAGAGAACTAATTGTTTGGAAAGAGGTTGTAGCAACCATAAATTCGGCTGTTACCACCGAATTGAGGTTGCCACAACCGAATTGAGGTTGTTACGACCAAATTTAGTCCCCACGACCGAAATTCGGTTGAAGCAACCTCGTTTCATAATTGATTCGGTTGTGACAACTGAATCTTCAATTATATTCGTTCAGTCAACTGAATTTTCTAAAATTTCGGCTGGAACAACCGAATTTGAAATAAATACGGATTCAAGAACCGAAATTGGTACCAAATTCAGTTGGAGTAACCGAAACGGGCATTAATTCGGTTGTAGTAACACAATTTGGCATCAATTCGGTTGTAACTATCGAATTTGGTATCAATTCGGTGGCAGTATCCGAATCTAGCTTTAATTCGGTTGCAACGACCGAATTTGGCGTCAATTCCGTTGCTGTAACCGAATTTCTCATGAATTCTGTGGGTACAACCGAATTAATTTTCAATTCGGTTACCACAACATAATGCCATGTATGTAACATATGACATTTAAAATTCTATAATCAAACGTTATTTTAAAAACTATTAAAAAATTTCAAAATTGTTTGTTGTTATTAAGAAAGGTAAGTAAATTATGTTTTCTATTAAAACGTCTTATTTAGCAGAAATTATTGAAGCAGATATTAACAGTTTTCAAGTTTTTCATGGTCGGTCATGTGAGATGTGTTGCAATCGTCTGTATACAAAATTGTTTAGGACCTAAATCAACCGATACATCCGTCGAATGTCCGAACTAGTGCGGTGTCCCGTGATGGCCGGGAATTGAAAAAGGTCAGAAGAGGCATGTAAAACAAATTTATTATCCTATAGATTACCCAATATGTATGACTTTATTTTCTCGCTTTTTGAATTTTTTATAAGAATACAGGAAAATACATCATCATTTAATAATAAAAAACATTAATAATTAATTTGTGACACTATCTAATTTCGGTTGTAACAACCTCTAATTCGGCTGTGGCAACCTCTAATGAGGTTGTAACAACCTCTAATGAGGTTGTAACAACCACTAATGAGGTTGTAACAACCACTAATGAGGTTGTGACAACCACTAATGAGGTTGCGACAACCTCTAATGAGGTTGTGACAACCTCTAATGAGGTTGTGTCAACCTCTAATTCGGCTGTGACAACCTCTAACGAGGTTGTGTCAACCTCTAATGAAGTTGTGTCATCCTCTAATGAGGTTGTGTCAACCTCTACTGAGGTTGTGTCAACCTATAATTCGGTTGTGTCAACCTCTAATTCGGTTGAGACAACCTCTTAATTCGGTCACGGCTAATTCTTGCTGTCTCAACCGAATTTTTCTGTGAGTATATAAATTGTTTTCTTTAATACCTTTTAAATTCGTATTTAATCGCGTCTCTTGAAAAATTAAAAATTTTGAAAAATGGCTCGCACTGTCAAGGACCTTGGCAACACCTGGTCTATGCCAACATGCCGACGACATTGGAAGAACTCAGAACCAAAATTGAACGCTAAATAGCGGCCATTACGGCCGAAATGTGTGACCGAGTCCAAGAAAATTGGGTCCAATGAATCGACCGCTGCCGACGTGCCCGTGGTGGTCATATGAACGAAGTCGTGTTCCATTTTTTTTTTTGATTGTATTTCAAGTCGATCATAAAGTTTTGGAAATATTTCAAATGGTTTGCGTTTTATTTTAAAAAAAAGTTGTCAAGTCCTTATTGTAAAACCCTTTATATTTGGTGACACCATTAATCCTCCACTTCGAAGTGTATACAGCTTATAGTAAATATTATGTCCTATATGGAAAAAAATCAATGAGTGTTCGAACTCACGGATGATGTGTTAACACTTTTTTGCTACACGGTACCTGTTCGATTTCTATGAACACATTAGTAAATGTTACATTGGAAAATAAAAAATAATAGTCTTTTTGTTTACACCGGGCAATGCTGAACATCAAATGACTCGCTTTGTTTGGCCATAGCAACAACAACGAAACAACCAAACACACAACATCACACATACTTTGTCCGAAGTAGCTGACGTATACGTGTGTGACATAACCACATGTTTGCCATATCAACAGCAACGAAACAGCCAAACACACAACATCACACATACTTTGTACGAAGTAGCTGACGTATTAGTGTGTCACCATAACGTCGACTGCGCAAGCCTTGCAAATGAAATTTTGCGTGGCTATGCTTTATATCTCTGTTCAACAACAGCAACAGACACATGTACATACATACATTATTATGTTAATCACATTCTCTATAGACACAATCTCGTTAGCCTCACCCCTGCCACACCACTCTTTCATTGCTCTCTTGCTCGCTCATTTTTGTTTAACACGTCATTATTCTCTTTCGCAGTCGCAGAAAATCTGGTTTTAGCAGCAGCATAAAATCTGGTTTTAGCAGCAGCATAAAATCTGGTTTTAGCAGCAGCATAAAATCTGACTTTGATAGATTTAGTCCCTATACGCCGCTATAGATGTTAACACATCAAAAATCTAAGCGAAAGATAATCAGTCACTCACATTCGACTCAAGTTGGGTTACTAAGTCGAAATTTCGAGAAACCAAAATTTGTACTGAAAAGTTTTATGTTTACATTCGACTTGAAACGACAAGGTTGTGAAACCCAAATCAACTTTCGTTCGTCTAGAACACGAACGAAAGCTCTCGTTCGACATGGAGAAGCAGGCTGTAAGTGTTTCGAATCACAAACAGTTTGTATATCTCAGGAAATAAAATAAAAATTTGTTTAATGTTTAAATATTTGGTTCATTAAAAAAAATGGTTTCCCATTACATCCCATGAAGGAATTAGGGACAGCTTCTCACAACCAGTGAGCTGTGCGCTTTATAGTTTTATACTCACTGATTGGGACCTACAGTTTTACACCGGTTCCCAACGGTATTTTGAGAAGCTTTTTCATGGCTAAGTACTCGATAGTGTCGCCGTCACTAAGCGAGGTGACCGTCGTCGAAAGAAATTTTAAGGTGGTCGGAGCACAAATCGAACCCAGGATCTCCAGTACAAGAGGCGCGCATACTACCCATTGCACCACCGACGGCTCAATAATATATATAATAAATATTTGGTTCTTGGTGTTGCCAAATTCGGTAACATAAATTGCAGCCCTCATAAATTTGTTCATTTCTATTCTTAGAATATTTCAGTTTCTCTGTAGAACGCATTCTCGAAGCCAACGTCAGAACTCACCTGCGCGTTGCCAGTTGGGTTGCGCTATTATACTGTAATGTTGCCGATACAAAAAGGACTGTAATCGTTCTTTGTAGTAATGACTGATAGTTTTTGCCATATGGTTTTTGAAAATTGAAGAAAATACTGAAAATGTGATGAAGTAAATGAAATATTTATTTGGATCTCTAAACCAGTGTCTACTATTTACCCTTTAAAGTTTATTTCATTCAAATAATGCCACGGTCACGGCACTTCACGTGTTCCACACTAAAAGTAAAACTTTGAAATAATTTTTCCAAGATTTCGGCCGGTATATAAACAATCTTAAGGCACCAATCGGGGTTGGTTTGTTTTTATAGTCGATAGACTTCAAGTGCCTCTACAAAACATCGTCTAGTGCGGTCAAATGGCACGAACAAGGCGGCTAATTGACAGCGCCACAATGTGAGATTAATTGTTCAGCAAACCAACCTCCGAATTGGTTCATGGTATTGCCCGCATTGTGGCATGTGGCGCTGTCCTGTTGAAACCACATGTCAACCAAATCCAATTCTTCCATTCCGGTCAAAAAAAATTTCGTGATCTTTGAACGGTACCTTGCTCCATTGACGGTAACGTTGCGGCCATCGTCGTCCAAGGATTGGCGTTCGCCCATAAACCTCACCAAACAGTGCATTTTTCAGGGTGCATTGGCAGCCCTGGAACAGCCTCTGGCTGCTCTTCGGACTAAATTTATGAATCCTGTATATTCACGTGCCCATTGACCCAAAAATGAGCCCCATCGCAATAGACCATAAAATGGACGTAACGAATTTTGATAACAACCCTCAATGATTTGCAATCGTTGTTCGGTTGGAAGGCTATTAATAACACTGTGAGACAAATGATAGGGGTCAGTGATCGGGAAGGGTTCAAACTACCGGGGAAAGTTATATCGGTAAAAAAGAAGTAATACGTGTGCCGGCGCACACTGCAGCTATAGTAAGAATTTCGTTCAAAATAACCTACAGATCCCAAATTTCATCCGAATTCAATGATTTTTTGAGGGTATATTTATTTTAATATTTAGAAGAGATCATCGAAGCCCAATTTTTAAATTAAGCAAACCAACCCCTAAAAACCACCCCTACGAAACCACAAGCACCTACCAGATATATATCAAACTAGCTGGTTCGAGTTCTCGTTAAAGACTGACTTTATTATTAACATAATTATATTCATACGCTTATACTTAATAATAATACATAGTAGAGAGAACTTATAAGAGAACTTATAGAGAGAACTTAATAACTAAGAGAACTTAATTCTAAATACATATCACTACCTACCAAATTATTATTCTTCAATTAACATATCTTTTGCAGCTTGATCTATTTCAAGTTTCGTATTCTTTTTTTTGTGTCTTAAACTAGAAATATATGGATCGGATGAAAGTAGTAATTTATGTATTAAATCCGTGTTTGTTGCGATTCTATTACATTTTCGCGTGTTGAATTTTCTATAGTGCTTAACGTCTTTGTTTCGAGACTCCTGTGACTCTTCAGACAATAAACCAATTGGAATAAGAGAAAAGTTCTCAATAATTTCAGCTCCATGAATAAGTATCTTATGAACTGAAGAAGGCATGTAGAACCAATCGTATGATCTTAAGTAAATTTGTACTGTTTCTTTTGCGTACTGTTTGAACTTTACACAATCTATTTTTATACCACAAGCAAGTGTCTGTAATATTATTGCAAATCTTTCAATGAGTTCTATATCGATTCCAGTTACCTGGGATGTTAATGTAGGGTCTCGAAAAAATCTTCTGGCAGTGTTACCGTCATTAGAATTACCTGAACCTTGTCTGGGATAATTTACATGTAATCCAACTTGTTCGCGAAACTCTTTTTGAATTCTTTCCTTAACTCTTTTCACCGACTCTTTTTGCGCATCTGTTCTTGCACTCCATGTTTTAAATTCCAATCTATAAGCTATATGAAGAATACACTCCATACATCGTATCCAAGCATGTAGACTTGATAGGCCATATTTAAAATTTTCAACAACTAATGATCTTTTTGATAACTTTTGCATGTCATTCATCTCTTTTGGCGTAGCTTTACATATGGGACAAGACGCATTTGAAGGTGTACCTGTTATTGCCGTTACTACTTTTCCATCTAACATTGTTAGGTGCATTCGGTGCAAAACTTTGATTCGTGTCCCATTAATTTCTAGTACTGTCGGCAATAATACGTCAATTTCAGATTGTATCTGGTTAACCTCAAACCTAGTTTTATCTTCTGTTTCTTTGGCATATTCAAAACTGATAACACGACAATATCTCGTTGAACCAGACTGGGGATTGGACCAAATCTTTTGCAATATATTTTCATCTTGTATTTCTAAAGTAAGAGGCACCATTGAAATCATAAAAATACTACTATCTGCCATTGATCCATCAGAGAACTTTTGTTTGTATTGACTATGATCGGAAGCACCATCGCAACCCCATTTCGAGGTCATAATGAGAGAGACTTCTGCATCAGTTTCTAGTATTTCGGAAGAAACAGCTGGTGCTTGCAGTAATCGCATACAAGTATGATTTAATAATGCTTGTAAGTTTATTTTAGCGCCTTTTTCAGTTATTGCAATACTTGTAGATGGAGGATAGCAATATTGTCTTGCTTCCCCAAGATTTTTATATGAGATAAAAACATCCGCATTCTTTTCTTTGGTTCTACTCCGAATGGTATCATATTGCCAGAGTGATAATTTTGCATCTTCAATAAGGGCTAATGATTCTTCCTCGGAGAAAGTTATTTCATTACTTCTTTTATTTCCTAAAAGATCTTCAATAATTTTTACAAGATTTCGTTTCCCGGAATCTTGTAATTTTTTATAAAACGCCAGTTTTAATTCTTCTTCTGAATAAGTATCTGCCAACAACTGTATTTTTCTACGCTTAGTAGATGTAGAACATTCTTCAAAATTTACAACTGGTGGTCTTCCGGCACTTGAATGACGTTTATTAAAATCAATTGTAACACTCTCTTGCAACCATGTATGATATTTTTTGTCAAACGAATTTTGTCTATAGAAGACAGCTGCAAGTTTCGATTTAAAAGTCCGAAAAAAACCATGTTTTAGTTTTTCCTCAACCACCTGCATCATTTCTTCATTTAAATCAGGATATTTAGAACTCACATAAGTTATTAGAAACGTAATATTTCTCTTATCATATTCTACACTAAATAATTTTTCACACAAATCCTGGTGAGAGAGACAATCGACAAAAACAAAAAATTAAAGTAGGCGGGGGAATTCCGATGACCAAAAATAAAAAGTATGCGGTGGAGTCATGTGATTTGTTCAACGTTTATTAGGCGAATGATTCTTTGGTTTTTATTACAAGCATAGCAAGGCAACTTAATAAAGGTAGTAGCAATATTCCAAAAACAGGTTTTGAGTTTATTCGAGGGTGGGTCAATAAGTTGGGAAATATTTTTGGCTGAAAATATGCATAAAAATTTACCACACTTCCGTTAAAGTTGACAAATATGTTGTATATGCATCTGAGTAGGCTTATGAGTGTATACGAGGGTGGGTCAATAAGTTGGGATTGGTCAATAAGTTGGGTTTGCTTAATTTTAAAATTCTAAAATTGGGCTTCGATGATCTCTTCTAAATATTAAAATAAATATACCCTCAAAAAATCATTGAATTCGGATGAAATTTGTGATCTGTAGGTTATTTTGAACATTTCAGCTGCAGTGTGCGGCGTTTCGCTGGGTCAAGTCTAGGAATCGACATATATCGATTTGAAGTTAGTAACTATCATATAGGGGAAATTGTCACATTTGGTGGTATTTTTTTTGACATAACTCGAGAACCACTAGTCCGACAAATTTAAAAAAATTAAAAATTACAATTCCTTTAATCTGTTCATATAACGTTTTTCTATATAATCAACAGTTTTGCCGGTAAAAATAAATGTATGAAGAAAAAAAATATTTTTTGCCTAAAATATTAAATTTTTTTATTTTTTAAATTCATAAAAAATCCAAAACGGAAAAAAAGGCAAGTCGTATTACTTTCACGCAAAGTCGCATAAGCTTTAAACAAAATGAGACATAGATCATGAAAATCGATAGACGCGTTTCGCTTTTATTCACAATTAAGTGAAGGTATCTCATTTTGACAAGAATATTGATTTTATGTCTCAATGAATTTGGATAATATTTATTATATATTATTTATTATTAACACGTAAAATTAAAAATTATTACAGGTAATTACTAGGTTATTACATAGATACATAGGCTATAAAAATCGATGAACGCAAAACTTATTTTCGTTTGTTTGCGCCCTTTACTTTCTTGCGTGGTGGTTCGCCCACTTGTTCAGAGTCTGTATGACTCTGTGTGACTTTGACATTAGGCTCCAAATTGTTGCCTTCTTTCAAAAGCTAGGCAAGTTTTTCTGCTTCACGTTGAGAAAGATTTAATTCTGCAACAATCTTTTCCATTCTTGCTTGTGATATTGGAATTATTTTGTGCGATGGGCCGGCTTTTGGTGTTGGTGTATAGGTGAAATCCGATTGATCCATTGTTTCAATAGAAAAAGAAGTTTCTCTGTCAGGACTTGGAAGCGGTGGAATTGGTATTTCATCCGAATGCGGTAGAGGTATTTGTGCACTTTTAACAGATATGTAAACTCTTCGTTTAAGGCCTTTACGATTTACTCCACATATTTTGTTTGCACAAGCGCAACAGTTGTCGGAATTGTGCTCTCCTGGATCAGTCCAAATCATTGGTACACCAAAACGAAGTGAACTGCGTTTCCCTTGGATCCACATGTTAAGACCATTGTAGAACGTTTTACAAATTTTGTCTGGGACCCACGAAACGCCCCGAATTATTTCGGGATCAAAATAAAGTTTAAAAGCTTGCTCAGTGAGTAATGCAGTATTTGTTGAAAAAGCTCTTTTGCCACAAACGTAACAAAATAAATTGATATTTTCTGGACAATTTGCACTCATTTCGGTTTTACCCTTTTATTACTTTTTCATCACTTTAAAAAAATCGTACTTTACGCGTTCGGAGGCACTTGTTGAATGACAAAAATCGATCAATGAACACCTATAAATACTACGTAAGTTTCAATATTTTTCGAAACGTTCTAAAACATGACCACTAATAAATGTGGGTGCAATTTGTGTAACAAAATCATGCAGGTAGCCAACGGAAAAAACCCAAATAATTAAAAAAGTGCACTTTCCTTTTTTCCTTTTAATTATCCACGGACATTTATGACCGTTTTTTAGTTTGTTACCGCTACCATAAAAATCAAATAACCTTTTGTTTATTACTTTTTTTTAAATCTGACAAGGAATTTTTTCCCAAGGAATTTTGAGCATGTCTCGAGCAAATTTTTGAAATTCATACTTTTACTTAATTTTGCATAAAAGCGAAACGCATACATTGATTTTCATGATGTATGTCTCATTTTGTTCATAGGTTATCTGACTTTACGTGACACTTTTTTCCGTTTTGGATTTTTTATGAATTAAAAAAAAATAATTTTAATTTGTAGGCAAAAATAATTCTTTTTTTCTTAATGCATTTATTTTGACCGGCAAAACTGTTGAGTATATAGAAAAACGTTATATTAACAGATTAAAGGAATTGTAATTTTTAATTTTTTTAAATTTGTTTGAGCAAAATCGGACGTCAAAAAAAAGACCACATAAGGCGACAATTTCCCCTATATGATAGTTACTAACTTCAAATCGATATATCTGGATTCCTAGACGTGACCCAGCGAAACGCCGGGCCACGTATAACTTGTTTTTGACCGATATAACATTTCCCGTTGGTTTCATTCCATCCCGATTTTGACTGCCGCATAGTGTAATGAATCACTTCATGGCTGAGTGTCCAATGTTCGATCGTCAAAGAAGTCAAATTTTTTCAGAAATTAATCCCATTACCCTATTATCCTCTCCATCACATCATTCCATTGAACTAATAATAAATTATATAAAAAGTATTGAAAAAGTATTACAATTATAATTTACCGTGTCTATAATTTTACCACCTAATTAGCTTAAGGCCTCGTTGCTATAGCTATAATATTTAGTTTATGCATTGATGTTAGCCTAAGCTTTAAATAAATAAAGAAATTACATGGGGTGTCAGGGGACACCCGGTTGGAACGAAGTTCTTTTCGCTGTATATTATGTACTGGTTAGTTCCAACACTCCTAAGGCGCCCGTTCAAAAATACGATAATTTAAATGGATCTTTAAGAAACTATACTTTTGAATAAGTGATGATTTATCCGACCTTTCGTATTGTATTCAAAAATTAAATTGTTCGAGCGTTTGGTCGTATTTTTAATTAATTTTATTCTTCGATATTTCTCTACCCTTTGGATAGCGTCGTCAGGAAGATAAACAAAAATGTTAAACAAAATGTTAAACTTTTTTTAAGAAATTTTTTATTTATTGAATGTATTTTTTTAAAATAAAGTATATATATGAATATGTCTGTCAGAATATGTATTATACAGGGTGGAGCGATGTAATTTGTTTATTTGGGAAGGAAATAAAAAAATTATGAACCTTAAAAAAATTTATTTTATATTTTAATTATATTGAACAGTAAGGGAATTTTTAAACTACGTGGTTATAAATAGTGTTTCTGGCAAATGTCGACCTTCGCTATCCACACACTGCTGCATACGTTTTCTGATGTTCTCATTAACTTCGAATGCAGAGGTATCTGGTGAAGTTCTCTTGGGGTTGTTTCACTCCAGTACTGCATACCACTGAGGTGAAAATGTGCCTCATCACAACGTAAACGAAATCGTAAACGAAAAGCACGCTGCACTTCAATGATCGAGTGCGCATTTGAAAAATACGCTTCAACACAAAATTACCTCTCCTCACGTGTCCAATGCATGCGGGCAACTGAAAGTCAGACGAATACAAATCTTCCGTCGGCCACTATAAGCCACGCACACTCTGCACTCTCTTCGACCAACAGCGCCGCTACAGCCAGCAGTGCAAAAAAGCAAAATACCGCGCTCCACTCTGTATTTTCCCGAAAAGGTCCTTTTTTAAAGAGACGTACTTCTTCCATTAAAAGCTAATGTTTTTTTAAGAAAAGGTACCATTTTTAATAAGAAGTACTTTCTTTAAGAAACAAAGAAAGAAGTACTTTTTTAAGAGCAGATACTTTTTAAAGAAGTGGTACTCTTTTTAGGAGATTATTTTTTTAAGCAATCTTACTTATTTTCAGAAAGGCTACTTATCTTAAGAAAAGAAAAGAAAAGGTATTATTTTATTTTTAAGAAAATGTACTTTTAAGAAAAGTAATTTTTGTAAGAAAAGTTTTTTTTAAGAGAATGTTTTTTTTTTGAAGAAAAGCATTTTTGTACGAAGGAACATGTACAATTTTAAGAGTAGGTACTTATCTTACGAAAAGTTATTTTGTTTTACAAAAAAAGGAACACTTTAAAGAAAAGGTAGTTTCTTAAGGAAAGCCAATTTGTTGTAAGATAATGTACTTTTTTAAGAAAAGGTACTAATTTAAAAAAATTACTTTTTTTAAGAAAAGGTACTTTTTGTAAGAAAATTTACTTTTTTAAGCAAAGGTACTTCTTTAAGATAAGGTATTTTTTTAAGGAAATGTCCATTGTTTAAGAATAACAGTAGATATGTATTTTTTTTTTGAGACAATTTACTTTTTTAACAAAAAGCACTTACTTAAGATAAAGTTATTTTTTTAAACTACTTTCACTTTGGCTTTTCTTAATTTACTTTTTATTGGGTTCAAAACTACAATATATACTAAATATTGGTTACAAGCTTCGCCTAAAAAACTTCCCATTAAATAAGAAATTTGCCAACATCTGTTAGTCTAGACACAAACCAAAGCAAAAATACTCAATATAGTTGATAATACTGGGTTGTGCATAACAGTGTTAAAAAAACGTTGTATATAGTTTGTGTACCATCGCACAATTGAAAACTTCTGAGTTTCAGCAGTTTCTCATTTTATGAAAAAATAAATAATGCATTCAGTGCAAGTAAATTTTAAAAGCACCTTTTTAAATCTTTTAATTTTTTGTATCAATTTAGATCGTGGAAATGTGGATTTATTTTGATATAATTTTGATATAATAAATTTATTCAAGCTCAAGACCTTTTTAAATAATATAAAGCTTATTATACCAAGGCTGTCTGGATAACTATTTCGGATCTTGCCAAGACCTTCATCAGCAGACGTTTTTGGTATGTTTTCGGTGAAATCATCAAAAATATATATGTATCTAGAAACACTCATCATATTAATGAGAATTCCTTTATACACAAGTTTGAAGAATACCAAGCACTAACATTGGAACACTTTCATGCCCAACTCTTTTGTATCATGGCGAAAAACCATTGGTTTGAAACAGGCATGATTTGTTTTTGTTTTGTCATTACAAAATAACAAAACAGAAGCTTGCCATCAACAATATTATTGTTTCAAGCTCGCGGTGCTCTTCGTCAACTTTCATCATTTCACTTGCGGGAAAACCGAAACAGAAAAGAGACCGAATAAAAACTCCCGCAAGGGAAATGATGATTAATTATAATAAATAAGACATATATACTGAAATCAAAAATAATTCGTTTCTAAATATTATTATGTTTGGGAGGAAAGATGTATATATTTCCACGTAAGTATATGGAGGTTTGGGGGGAAACACGCGAATGCTTCCACGGCAGTATATGGTGGTGTGGGACGAAGAAAGTTTGGGACCTGCAAACATACGAATGCTTGAAGTGTGTTCCAAACATATACATGGTTCCTGCAGAATATGTTTGGGAGAATATGTAACAGAGACCTTTTTTTTCAGCATGTGGGAAAGTTAATCGAAGACGTACTCGAATGACAACGAAAATAAATATGACGACCGACACTTCGCTGGAAAGACTTTGTGGACTATTGCCTGTGAGAGCTTGTTGTTACCAACTGGAGGAGAAAAGCTGAAGATCGTAACGGTTGGAGAAATATGTTATCCACATTTTGTTTGATAATTAAACACTCAGGATTTTTTGAGCCCACCTAAGTAAGTAAGTAAGTCTTGCAAGCGTTGGTCCATTGTCAATATGAAATGGCAAGACAAACTGATCCTTTCTGACTTTAAGACATATAACGACACCGTCGGTGGTGCAATGGTTAGTGTGTGTGCGTCTCTTGTACATGAGATCCTGGGATCGAACCCTGCTCTGACCACCTTAAAATTTGACGGCCATAATAAATAGTGACGGCGACACCATCGAGTATATAACGATGAAAATGCTTCTTAAAATATAGTTCGCAATCGGTGTAAAACTGCGGGTCCTAATCAGTGAGTGGAAACTGGAAAGTGAAGAGCTTAGTGATTGTGGGAAGCTCTCCCCTGTCCCTTCATGGGATGTAATGGGAAATAATGAATCACACGTGAACTGGCAAAAATTTAACATCGAAAACCAAATACCAAAAAAAAATATTTGCAAATATACAGGGTACAATTTATTACTGATGTTGTTTAAAAATATTCCAATGTTACTAACAACATCAAAAGCATAATATATACAAGTTTCCGGATTAGGGCTACACAAATAGCAAACAAAAAAAATTAAAAAACATGTTTCTGTCGTTTTTTTATAAACGACCTCAACGTCAATAGCTGCGAGAATTTATCTAAGTATTGTATTAAGCCAACGATGTGTAAAAAGCAGAAATGGCAAATAATGAAAGCTTGTGCTAGCGTACCTACTACATTATACATAATTTTATGTATTGTTGAACATAATAAAATTTTAATTGTTTGTAGCAAACAATTTAGTCCGTACACGAAATAAAGAAAATTCATGTATTCACTCACTTTGTTATGCCTTCGCCTTTGGCAAAGTTTATGGCCTGTAAACATAAACAATTGACGCAACATCATAGAATTTCAGATGGATGCGAGACTATTATGGATGACGACAATAATGACGATAATGAAGGCCTAAACTTAGCATTAACCTTAACTGTGTTAACTAACCGACCAAACACAAGCACTTGCCTCGCCTCCTCCCCTCACTTGCCTACCTAGTTTAGTTTATCTGCGGTACCGGTGACCATATGCTACTATGTATACCATAATGTTCATGTCCATTGTTTAGTGGCCTGTCCACTTTTGACTGGTCTTAATTAGAAAAATGCATTAAAACGTATTAGTATACGTGAATATTTAATGATGCCAATAATTAGTTGCTGCAAATGCTTATTAAGTGGTTTTGATAACATTCGCTTACACACCACGTTATAAACTTATGTTCTTACACATTAGCACACACACATACACACGCAAAAACACACACACATACACACGCAAAAACACACAAACACACGTCAGCGCATAAACGGAAGTTGCCGTAATTGGTTATATAAGCACAGAATGTAGGGTGTCCTTAAGTTGAAAAATTACTTGGTTTTCAATATCAATAAATTATTACAAGAATTAATTTCGAGATTTCTCAATGTCAAGGACATATGGGATGATTTGTCTATGGGATTATTTGTTATATACATAAATATATGTATAGATGAACATAATCAAGTCAAATCTAAAAAATTGTATAAAACAGAATTAGTGTCCACCCTAAGGCCCACTCACAAACGTGTGTATATTGACATCACTGGATTAATAGATACATGGATGTTTGCGGTATTAGACCGGTTGTTCATGACCATAAGGAAATTAGCCAAAAGTTTGTTGATTAATAATATTGTTACGTTTATATCATCGAACTGGAACAATGAAAGGGACTGACAGGGCCTTATGTGGATTTATAATGCCATTCATAGTGTTTCCAATGTTTTTTTTAAGGGTACACTGCGGTAGCCAACCTTAGAAGGCTGTTAAGTCGGAATTTTCACATTTTTGTTCACATTTTTGAAGTGAAACCTTTACTCGTATGACATTCGAAACCTTTGTGGTATTGATAGTCGGAACCGCAACCTGTTCTGTGACGGAAATAGAGTGAGTGTCCAAAAAAACTGCATTTTTAAAAAAACCGGTTTTCGGTTTGTTCGAAAAATCAATTTTTCAGGAAACCGGTTCTCGGATTTTAATTTTGGCAGTGGCTTAACGGGCTAGACGCTGCTGAAGATGATGCTTCACAAACATCTAAACGATCGTCCGGCGAAAGTGAGTTCGAATCCCACCCGCGGCATTTAAATTTTTTTCACAAACCGGAGAGAATATGATCTTTTCGCCTAAATGAAATTACAACTTTGAAAATTGGTTTTGTTTGCTTTAAATTAGATTGTAGCATTAAAATACATTTGTTTATCTACAATTTCATATACAGGGTGGCTGATGAAAGCCGCTGTCAAAAAATTTTCTATTTAATGAATCTGGTTAATGTTTTTTTTATTTTGCAGATTGATTTTTCGATTTAACAAAAATGCCGTAAAAATGTCGTACGCCGCTATCACGCACTGGAGTCCGTAGTTTCGGTCCAAAGAGAGTATAGGCGCACGTTTGGCGGCAATCCTCCGAGCAGATGGATCATAATGAGACTTGCTAACAATTTTGCCGAGCATGGGACAGTCAACAGAAGACCTTACCATAGTAACTCTTCAGTTCGGACGGAGAAAATAATCGCTGCTGTAGCGGCTGCCATACAAAACAATCTAATAGTTTCGACAAGAAGCTTATCTGCTCAAATGGGTTTATGCAGACAGTCATTGCAGTCAATTGTGCACAAAGATTTGGCCGTATTCCCATATAAAATTGAAATGGTCAACAAAATGAATGCAGCAGACCTCCCGATTCGCTTCGAATTTTGCCAGAAAAAGCTCCAAATGGTGGAAGAGGACGCAAACATGTTCAAATATCTTTTCATGTCTGACGAGGGCCATTTCGATTTAGACGGCAACATGAACAATCAAAATTGTCGAATATGGAGTGCTTCCAACCCAGAGATACTCCATGAGACGGAATTGCATCCACTTCGTGTCACACTATGGTGTGCAGTTTCATCACGCTGCATTGTCGGGCCCTACTTCTTCGCAGAAAACGGTCACACCGTTACGGTTACAGAAGACCGCTACTTGAGCATGTTGAGAAAGTTTTTCTATTCAGAATTATGCCGAATGAGATTTTCTTTCAACTCTGTGTGGTTTCAGAAAGATGGTGTAACTCCTCACATAGCCCGGCCTGTTATAACAGAATTGGGACGAAAATGTCCCAATAAGCTGATATCCAGAAACTACACATTCCGTTGGCTCCCCAGGTCGCCTGTACCTACTGCACCTGACTTTTTCTTGTGGGGTTATTGCAAACAGGAAGTCTGCAAAGCAAAACCAACAAATTCGAATGAACTAAGCAATCCATTCGAGAAACAATTGCGGCTATTCCTGTCTCAACTCTCCAAGCAGTAATGAACAGCTTTTTGATAAGATGCCGCACATGCATCAACGAGCTGGGGGGACATTTAAATTCCATTATTTGTAAAACTAATTAAACTAAATTTAATAAAATTAAATCAGCTTTAACATGCATAAAAAAACGAATTCCATACACTAAAAAAAAAGTTATTTGAGTTTCTTAATTTAGCAATATTCATCAGCCACTCTGTACTTATTCGTGCTTCAGACTCAAAATTTCTCAACTCTATTTGAATATGACAATTACGTCTAAATTGTCAATAAAAAATGTATCGTCAGCTAAAATGCAAAAGAACGTAACTACAATTTTCATTTTGTTCAAAGGAGTTGAAAAAAAACTTATGCAAAAATACAAAAAATGCAGTTTGCCGGTATATTTTCGAATCATACTGAAGGTAAGACTTTACTTTAGCAAAAGTTTGAAAATTTGAATTGAAGAAGTAAATCCTCACCCTTTTACGAGGATTGTTTCTTCTCTTGGGAATATGAATTAAAATTGTAGTTACGTGGTTTTGCTTTTCTGCTAACGGTATATTTATTTCAATTTTGAATGCGTGTTTACTATAAAATTTAACAGTTTTATTCAAATTCACATTAAAATGTTTTTAAATTCGAAAATCATATTCAAATTTGAAAGAGATTTTCACGTACTAAAATCTTATTAAGTTGAAAACATTCATTTATGAAATAATTTTAATTTTGAAACTAGAAAACAAATAATTTGAAAAGCTTAATTAATTCTTGATCAATTTTTAATTACTTCTTACACCGTGTTACAGACATTCTCTCCTATGAACCAAATTTACTTTTTCGGAAAGGGGATAAAAAATAAAAATACACGTATATCGGCGATTTTCATGTACACGTCAGAATTTTTTTTTTTTAAGTTTGAAGTATAAAGCTCGTAGTGGCCTGTGTGAAAGCCTTTGGACCGATTTTTAACCCTTTTTCAGTGATCCAATCGAGCCGATTTTTTGCAGGCAGACTCGTGGAAATGACTGTATCACGTCAAATTTTTTAAAAAATAGATTTTTATCAATTCTCAGATTTTCCTAAATTTTTTTTTTTTTTAAATGGTTATCGTTTTTTTTAAGGTTTCAGTTCGTTAAAAAAACAATTTTTTTTTATTACTTTAGTTTTATAAAAATAAAGAATTGTTTTATTTTTGGGGTTGTAAGCATTTGCTTCAGTATCGCGACAAATAGACCAACAGTATTCGCCAAGCATATGCGTAATGTCTTTTCCTTTAAAGCGCTTTTCAATAGCCGAAATGTCCTGATGGAACCTTTCGCCATGCTTATCGCTACAAGCTCCTAAATCATCAGGGAAAAAATCTAAATGATTGTGAAGAAAATGGATCTTTAGCAACATTAATATGCCCATTTCGCCATATGCCGAAACCATTTCTGCTACAATATTTCTATAATTGGCAGCTCGTTTGTTGCCAAGAAACTGCTCAATAACGGCAACTGTACCTTTCCATGCACGTTGTTCGATAGCATTTAATTTTGATGAAAATTCAGAACTTGCAATTATTTTTTTTATCTGCGGACCATTGAAAACACCTTAAATCAAAAAAATCATTAAAAAACATAAAGTTACTGAATGACTTCTTAAAAAAAATACCTGCATGAATCTTTGCGCCGCTCAATTTCGGAAAAATTTTGCGCAAAGTTTAACAAAATTTGATACGAGACCAAGCTTAATGTGTAGTGGAGGCAAAATTATTTGAGACGGCTGCACCAATGGTAGATTCTCTATACTTTGTACGCCTACTTTGTAGCATGTTCGCGGCTTCCACTTAAATTCAGTGTAATGCTCATCTCTTTTTCGACCTTCCCATGTACACAAAAAGCACTGGTGGGTTGGAAATCCACGCTTAACACCCATGAGTAAACCGACCACTTTCAGATCGCAGCATATTTTCCAATTATGCTCTGTGTACTCTATCAGCTGTAATATTAATTCCATGCCTTCGTATGTTTCCTTGAGGTTTGTGGCATATGCGATCGGGACAGATGGATGTATGTTACCGATATGAAGCTGCACGACTTTAAGGCTGTTGACCGATGCATCGATGAAAAGTCGCCACTCCTCTGAAATATAAGGGTAACCAATTTTTGCAAACACCAAATCAATAATAAGCTAGGTTTTTTTCCCGATCTTCGTGCAATTTAAAAAATTCGTCATATGGAATAGTGGTACCTCGACAACGAGCGGCTGTTATTTTAAAATCAGCCGCCACTATATTCCACTGCCTAAAGCGTGATGCAAAGAGTTCTGCTGTTCTCCTCGACAAATTTCCGTCTCGTACGAGGTCATTGAAGTCGGCTTGCCAATTTCACTGGGTGTTGCCACAAATTCCGATACTTGTGGACTCTCGCATTCGATGCAAGAAAAGTTGATAGCAGTGTTGGTACAACTGTTGATTCTGCATCGCTTATTTCGGGAACATTATCATAAATCTCCACTGAAGCCGCTACACGCTCTTCTGGTGAGTATAGAACTGCTGAAATTACCGATTCTACATTAGCGTAGCGAAATTTGTTGCGGTGAATGTATTGGTACCGTTTTTGTTTGAGCAAAAGTTACACAAAAGTAGCACAATTCATTGCAGTGCTCCGTGCGTGGTAGCCAAATTGTTGGTACAGCGTACTTTATTGTTCACCTTCCATCAGTAAACTTGCACAAATTTCTATAGCAATAGTCGCACACGACTTCCGGAGTATACCACAAGTAAGGAACATAAGCAGTCTTAAATATTTTCTGAAACGAATTCACCACTGTTTTAGTAATATTTTTCAAATTTTTACTTGGTGCGAATAATCCACAAATGTAACAAAAGTTATTTCGCGTCAGACACTGCATTTTTTTCGTTAATACGTTTTCGCACAACAGAACTTAAAACAATTTTGCAATTCCTTATTTCATCTGTCAGGCCAGTTGTAAGTGTAGTAAAAGTCAAAAACTGTTTAGTGTTAGAAGGTTACTATTGATTAACTACAACTATATCGAGTAGGATGGGTCAAAAAACATTTTTTTTTTCGTAACGCTTAAGTAGTTTAAAAATTTGGAGTCCCTTCAAGTTATGCTAAGAAAAGTGAAAAAAATATTTTTTTTTCAAAAATAATAAAAATTGGGGAAAATCTGAGAATTGATAAAAATTGTTTTTAAAAAATTTGACGTGATACAGTCATTTCCACGAGTCTGCCTGCAAACAATCAGCTCGATTGGATCACTGAAAAAGGGTTAAAAATCGGTCCAAAGGCTTTCACACAGGCCAATACGAGCTTTATACTTCAAACTTAAAAAAAAATTCTGACGTGTACATGAAAATCGACGATACACGTGTATTTTTATTTTTTCCACTCTTTCCGAATATGTGCATTTGGTTCATAGGACAGAAAAAAATCTATTTTTTGTAACACCGTGTCACTAAAGTCATAAAATTATAAAGACATTTGAATAAAAAGCATGTTTAGAAATTTCATTTAGAACTTATTGAAGCATAAATCATATTTGAAAATAGAAACCATGTTTCTTAATTCCAAAATTTCATTATAATTTGAAAGTCATATTATTTACTATTATTTTTGTTAAGAATATTAACACAAATTGAGCTAACCCCTGTTAACAGGTTACCCGAAGTCAAATAACCCGTTTCCGGTTTGTTCGAAAATTATGTTTTTTAAAAAACCGGCACACGGTTAAGAGCAAAAAGACCGGTTAACCGGTTTCACCGATATTTTAGTTTCGGTTTTGGGCACTCTAATAGCAAGTCGCGCAGTGGTCTTCAGTGGTGCAATGCTTAGTGTAGGCGACTCGTGCACATGAGAACGTGGGTTACACCACTGGTCTGACCATCTATCGATTTCCAATGGCCAAAATGCAACATCGGCAAAGAGCATGGAATTTTAAATAGGGAAGAAAATGTACTCATGGAGTGAAATGCCAACAAAGAAAGCGAGTGAACCGTGTCGTTTCTATGCTCTCTCTCTCTCTTACTCTCTTCGGTGAATATTTCAATACACATGCAGTTTTCTGATGAAGTTAAAGCAAAGACGATCTAGCATTAGAAGGTGTGCGCAATTTGGAAACTCTCGTAAAAGAGAACCAAAAAGTGGTAACAGTTCACTCAAACGCATTTCTCTCTCGCGTCATTTTTTGATTACTTCATACTTTTTGCAGAGTTTATGCAATTTTACTACAACACGGTTGTAATTTGTATAGTTATATACAATAACACTATCAAAAAGCTGCTCGTGTATTGAAATATTCAATGAAGCGAGTAAGAGAGAGAGAGCAGAGAATGGCTAAGGATTCACTCGTTTTGTTGGTTGGCATTCGATGGAAGAGAAATTTTGACTGTCTACTTGTACATCGTTTTTGGGTACAGTACCTGACTATATAAATTCCAACCATGTTTATATAAAATTATATAAAGTATGTAAAAAGTATTTCATAAAGTTACGACGCGAGAGAGAAATGCGTTTGTGTGAATCGCGTCGACTTTTTTAGTTCTCTTCTACGAGGGTTACCAAATTGAGCAGTATTTTTCTTCTCTACCTGTACATCCTCTTTAATATGCTCTAAAGTCGGGATACTAGGTAAAGTGTCAATGATTATTTGGACATATTAAAAATCGGATAATTGGGTATATTTTACAAAATATTCCAAACTTGACTAGTTTTCTTATTTTTCCATATTAAATAAAACAAAATTGTAGATTTTTCGTCTTAATTGCCAAATACCAAGCGGGTCTCAAACAAAAACCAAAATACAAAAACAAATAAGAATACCAAAAATTAAAAATTGTTTTGTCGGTTTGACCCATGGGGCGACGTGGTCCAAAAACGGGCCCACAAGAAAGTGTGTGTAATCAAATCAAAGGTATTCTTCTCACGAATTAAATGCTGAACTTATTTTAAGCGTGAAACATTTTTGTCCCAAGTCAACTAATTATTCTAAAACTTCGGTTGGAACAAAAAAATTTGGGATTAATTCGGATGCAACAACCAAAATTGGTACCACATTCGAGTAACCGAATGTGGTATCAATTCAGTTGCCACAGCCGAATTTGACATCAATTCGGTTGTAGCTATCGAATTTGATATCAATTCGGTCGCAATAACCAAATTTAGGCTTAAGTCGGTTGTAGCCACCGAATTTTATGTCAATTCAGATATTGTAACCGAATTTCACATGAATTCTGTAGGCACAATCAAATTCATTTTCAATTCGGTTACCACAAAATAATTATATACACTCTTTAAATCCTGACGTTTAAAATTATAAATAGAAATATTATATTCCAATCAGCAAAAGAATGTATAATTCTTGCTGTAGCGGCAATATTAATTTTTTTCGTGGATTTTAATAAACGTAAGCGAAAGTATTTTGTAACTTTGGTTTATGTCTCAAAACGTCCTTGTTGCAGAAAATATGATATCAAAAATTATGAACGATTTCAAGGTCGCTCGATTCAAGGTCGTTTCAAGGTCGCTCGTTCAAAAAAGGTTGGAAGTGGCATGTATAACAAATGTGTTACCCTACAGATTACCCTATATAAATGAATTTTTTCTCCTTTCGTATATTTTTATCAGAATACGGAAAAATAAATCATTAGTTAATAATTAAAACAAATTTCAAAATTTGTTGGTCACACTATATAAATTCGTTCGTCACAACCACTTATTCGGCTATGACGACCTCTTATATGGTTGCCACAACCTCTAATGAGATTGCGACTACCTCTAATGAGGTTGTGATAACCTCGGATTTGGTTGAAACAACCTCTGATTCGACTGTGATGACCTATAGGATGGTTGTCACGACCTCTAATTTCGGTTACGGCTAATTCAGTTGTCTCACGCTAATTTTTCCGTGAGTGCAGTTTACAAGGAGTAAATAGAGGAGACCGAATATTGAAAATCAATAACACAAATTTTATTTAATTTTTGCCACATATTTTGAGGTTTTCTACAAAAAATCCGAAATTCCATATTCCTATACCTCGATAACTAAAGGTGATATCGAAAAATTTTATTTTAAAATTAAAAATCGTTCTATACAAAAAAAAGTTCATCAAAACGGCAAATTTTTAAATTCGTCCTCAAGACCCGTGTTTGGACCCCGTGACCCCAATTTGCCGCAATTGTTCACAATTCGTACAAAAATTTTGAATTTTTTTTAATTACAGATATTCGATTATTTTGAATTTTGAAAATTGAAAAACTTCAACTGTATCTCCTATAGTTTTTGAGCTACTGCACTTAATTTGGTAGAAAGTGTGGTCTCTTGCTTTTAATATGACGGCTAAATTTTGCACATACCAAATAGAGTTTGGCTAAACTACATATTTTAAAAATATCGTTTTTGGAAAAAAAAATTAAAATTAATACGCAGTTGGAAAGATTGATGTTTCCCAGCTTATAAAGATAATTCTAGCCAGCACCAAAGTCAACACATCGAAGATAGTGATTGTCCAATATTGAAGTCCGTCAACGTGAATAGCTATTTTTCCTCAACTTTAAACAAGTAAGTTGCAGCTGAAAACATGAGGAAATACTCTATATATATTAAACACATTGAGGGAAACAACTAAACACGCATGCATAAAACCAGTAAAGAATACACAAATTCACTCCGATATAGTAATCCCCTACGTGCATACGAAATCACTCACTGTACAAGACGAATGCCCACGATTTCATTACGATATCAACAAAGTAATCCTAAATCAATTAACCATACATTTACAACACTATTCACTCCGATATAGTAATCCCCTACATACATACGACATCGCTCACTGTACAAGACGAACGCCCACGATTTCATTACGATATCAACAAATAAATCCTATATCAATTAACCACACAATTTCGTCCGAAGCGATTTAATTTTCTTGATTATTTTCGTGATGTATAACCTAATAATGGCTGCGCCGCATAAAATATCACCAACAATTTTGGAGGCAATAGCAAGGAAAACTTCCTTCAAAGCCAAACTGTTCAGTATTGGCGTAAAGACCTATAGAGTCCCATCAGTAAGTTTCAGAATAGAAACCGTTCAGCTCACCAAATATGAGGAATTCACTTCAATGCTGTATTATTTTGTCGGCAAATCTATCAACTAATCATATGCAAGTGTTTTTCTTAACCCGTTAATTCTTTACGAAAGAATCTAGTCCTTCGGATGAAGGTCAGTGTATGTTTCAACGGAACCCCCGTCGTACAGTGGGCTGGATTAAAAAAAATTGGCAAAAATCAGAAAACGAGTTTTTGTTTTTTCGAATTTTATTTTTTTGCATTCGATAGACAACATGTTTCTGCACACTATTGTGAAAGAAACAGATCTCTAGCTTATAAATTTAGGAACTAATGATATTCAGAAATTGACCCTTTCTAGCGCGGCGTGCGCTATTTGCCGGCCCGAAATATTCGACACGCGCGAAGTGATATATTTTCTATTCTACGCTGCCGATTTGAAAACGATTTGAATGACGGTAATGTTAAACGTTTACAGATTATTTTCGTATGTCAAATTATTTAAAATATTGTATATGACACATTTATTATAAGTGGCTTCAAACTTTAAATGGGCGCTTAATGTGTACGTTACAAGCATGAAATAAAATAACGTAACTAAAAGGTGGATAAGTAGAAACGCCGACGGGCGCGGAGGTAAATGTATATTGCAACGGCTTGTAAATGTTATTGAGATTCTACACACCAAATCGCACAGCGTGAGAGAAGCGGATAATACGTGAAATTAAAAATATAATTCGTGATAATACGTGAAATCAAAAAAAAAGCAAGTCCTCATATATATATGTCTATCAGTATCTGAAAATCTGAACAAATTCAAAAAACACCCAAAAAGTAGGATAATTGCTCAAACAAAAAAAGGACTTAATTTGAGACAATGAAGAAAATTTGTTTTTTTCAAAATTTTTATTCTAGATTTGAAATCAACGAGTTCAAAAACTGACACTCACCGTCTACAATTTAAGCACCCGCATTTCCCTATTTTTCCCCACTGTCCAAAAATCCAGCCCACTGTGCGTCGCAAGCAGAGATCCAGTCGGCACTGGGTAAAAAGAAGGTTCCCAAATCATCTGGTCCTGATAACATTTCAGGATAGACAACAAACTCCCTACGGAGTGGAAAGAGGGAGTTGTTATCACTATCCCGGAAAAATGAGATCTAACGATGTGCAGGACCTCGAGAGGTATTACATTGCTAAATGCAATAGGCAAAGTAATTGCGACACTTATTCATCAGCGGAACTCCCCAGTGGTGGAGGAAATTGTGCGAAAGGAGCAGATGGGTTTCCAGGTCTGGTAGTTCGTGTGCCGGCCACATAAACACACTACGTATAATCATCGAACAATCAGTTGAACTACATACGCCTCCGTATCTACTTTTTGTAGATCTCGAACAAGCATTTGATTGTGTACACCGCAACTCAATGTGGTCCACAGTGACCAAAAACGGAGATACCGGACAAGATAGTGCCCATGATCCGTGAACTGTACAGAGATGCGGTTTATAATGTTCGGTTTAATGGGAAGGAAGGCCAAGATCGTCGGTGGTGCAATGGTAGTGTGCGCGGCTCTGGTTCATGAGAACGTGGGTTCGATCCCTGCTCTGACCACCTTAAATTTCTTTCAACGGCGGTCACCTCGCTCAGTGACGGTAACACTATCGAGTATTTAGCCATGAAAAACGCTTCACAAAATACCGTACGGAACTGGAGTAAAACTGTAGGTCCCAATCAGTGAGTTGAAAACTAAAACGCGCACAGCTCTCTGGTTGTGAGAAGCTCTTCCGAATCCCTACATGGGATGTAACGGGAAACCATTTTTTTAATGCCAACATTTTACCACATCAGCGGGAGTTAGACAAGGATGTGTCTTGTCTCCCACATTACTTATTCTACTTATGGACGAGGTAATGCAGGCAACTAATGCAGAAGCACCGTTCGGCATTCAGTGGAGTATGCACGAACATCTACATAATATCGTCTACGCGGAAGACATATGCCTTATGGCCCATACATTTTATGACATCGAGTCCAAATGCAAAAAAAGTAGGATTGAGAATAATTATAAAGAAGACAAAGAAGACAACGGAATACTCCACTAACAGTTCATGGTTCGTTAATTCATGACGTAGATTCAATCAACTATTTAGTGTGCAAAATTACCAAGGATGCAGCTCCACGGCAGATATAGGTGATCGCATAACTAAGGCCTGTGTTGCAATCCTAAACCTGCACAAAATCTGGCGCAATAAAAAAACTTCGGCAAAGACGAAATTGAGAATATTCAATTGCAGTGTGGAGTCTGTACTTTTGTACGGTTGTACTACTAAGAAGGTGCAAACGCTTGTCAATCGTTGTCTGAGGCATATTCTCTGTATCTACTGGCCCTAGACAATTTTTATTGAAGTGCTCTGGCAACGTACAGGCAACATTTCTATGGAATTGGAAGAACATTACTATACGTTCTTCGTGAGCCTTTATTTATACTAGTGGTCCTCATGCAAACTCGAAAGAGCCTCGTAAACGCGTAAACCTCGCAAACTTATGCGGCAAACGTCAAAACAAAGAAATTTCCCATACAAAGCGACTTGCACAAAAGTGGAAAGCCTTCAAGTCAGATTTGCTGCGCAAACGTGGGATGGAGAAACGTGTAAACTTTTGACATTTCGTTGTCATCTGACTAGGATGGATAAATAAGGTGATAGCACTAGAACAGTAGAAAAAGTACACAGACATAATGCATGCATTTGCTACTGCTACCACCTTATGTATCCATCTTTGTCAGCTGATATGGTTTTGAGCACAAATACGCTGAGCAACTTTACTTGGTGCCTCATGCAACGGTGCGAGGGAAACTTGCGCTGAGGAAAAGTTCTCGGCTCTCACGTTTGCATGAATGCCGCTACTATGTATTGTAATATTAAGGCTGTTTTTTTATTCCATTACGCTATCGCCACTTACGACATTCCAAATAAAACGATCCGCACTTAATACAGCGACATGTGCCAACATTTGCTGTAATGGGTGAAAAAAAAAACGAAACGGGAACAAGTTTGTAGCCAGTGCCAACAAATACATGGTAGCAGCAGATGTTGTTGTAGTTGTAAGCAGCAACAACAGACGTTTTATTTTCGTTCATTCGCTTCACTTGTCAAACTCTACACAAATATACTAGAATACAAAAAAGTATAAAAACAAAATACATATGATTTTCACAAGTGTATCGAAAAATGGCATGGACAAAATGTCATCACATGTTTAAAGGAATATACCTGATAGGTAACACAACCATCATCAATATGTATAGCATTTACCCCGCGTTTTTGTTAACAATTTAGTTCCAATTCTGTTTTCAATCGGATATAAAAATCTATAATTCAGATTTAGAGATATAAAAGTATACTTTGTAGCGCTACTTTTATAAGGAACAATAATATAATTTAATCATAATTTAATAAAAAAAATTGGAAATACAAAAAAAATTACACTCAAAAAGTATGCAAAACGCAGTTTAGGTAAAACGTGTTCTCGTTTTTTTTTTATATAGAACGCAAATCAGAGGAGATGCAAATTGGGGTTCAACTGCTTTTTCGATAATTCAATATTTTGATTACTCTCAAAATAAAACCTGTATTGCATAAACTATAATATAATAAAACATAATATCGCTGGCTTAACATGTAAAGGCTTTAAGTCCACTTTTTTTCGAAATTGAGATTTTGATGCAGTTATGTTCATTAAGCAAAAATACATCGATTAAAAAAAAAATACAGTTATCTCATTTGTAGTTGTTGTTTTGTAGTGATGAGTAAAGGCGCTAAGTCCAATTTATCACATCTTTGTGTAATATAGCACTTCTTCCAATGTTGCTATATTAACTTTATCGCGAGGAATGGTCTGAGAATGGTCCAACCAATTGATATAATATTATTTCTCACTGGCTACACTCAGTCATGACATTAATCGTACACTAATGTAATGTACACTATTTCTTTTAAACATCACAATCTAATACCAGATTCGTAATGAGCGAGCCCGAAAACCCCTGAGTGACGACTTTCAAGCAATTCCAATAATATTACAAAAAATAGTTCGCCATATTGGATCCGCCATTTTGAATTTTCAAAATCTAATACCAGATTCGTAATGAGCGACCCCGAAAACCCCTGAGTGACGACTTTCAAGCAATTCCAATAATATTACAAAAAATAGTTCGCCATATTGGATCCGCCATTTTGAATTTTCAAAATCTAATACCAGATTCGTAATGAGCGACCCCGAAAACCCCTGACTGACGACTTTCAAGAAATTCCAATAATATTACAAAAAATAGTTCGCCATATTGGATCCGCCATTTTGAATTTTCAAAATCTAATACCAGATTCGTAATCAGCGACCCCGAAAACCCCTGCGTGGTGAGTTTCAAGCAATAAAAGTGTTCAGGCGCATTAAAATTAACTTGAAACAGTTTGAAGAAAAAGATTTAAGTCCATGAAAAAATCCAATGAGTGTTCGAACTCACGGGCGATGTGTTAACACCTTTTTGCTACACGGTACCTGTTCGATTTCTATGAACACATTCGTAAATGTTACATTGGAAAATAAAAAACAGCGTTCAATCATATGATGACGTTACAGTTAAATAATATTAATACTTAAAATTATTTAAAGACCCAGTGCAAGCACATGTGTCATTATTTTCTTGCTCAATACTTTTTGTCTGATTCCCACAAAAGTCAAAGAATGCAAAGCAACAGACACTTGTACATACATACATTGTTATATTCGTACGATATAACCGAAGATCAACATAAAATACTTTTTTAATATTACTCCAAATTAATACTCCAAATTAAAACACTCAAATCTCGGCTCGCCGATACCGGATCGCCTTAATTTTTGGCCTAAACTCTTCGTCGAAACCCGCACTAGCTTTTTAATCCAAAAATTAATAAAATCGGCTATGAATTTCCGGAGAAAATCGCGTGGGAAAATTATATGAAAATCGCCCAATAATTACTTTCAATACCGACTGCCAAGCAACGAACAAACAAACGATGATTTACTCTTACAAACCTAACACTTGCGTATGTATTAAATTTATAGTTTACTGCCCTAGAGGCGCGCGTATAGATGTTAACACATCAAAAAATACAAACTAAATAACAGAAAATGCTCTAAGTCCAAATAAGCTTTTATCTCGGCAAATAATTATTTTTTCATTTTGCTTTTACGCAAATGAAAACCAAAGAAAAATACAAAAACAAGTTGCATTTACAGATTTCAAAAAAGTTTATTCCAAAAAAAGTTTGATTGTTTTTTGTCTCTCCTGTAAAATTGTAAAATATGGACTTAGAGCCTTTACATGTTAAGCCAGCGATATGTGACCTGGTCTACGGAAAGGGGGCTTAGGTGTCAAAAAATCAATTTTCACTTTTTGGTTGATTCGGATGGAAGATGAGATGCTTTTTCACGTGGTGAAAAGCTTAAAATCCTAACTTGCTTAAAAGTGTACTAAAAATGTAGAGAAAGAAGAGTAAAAATACGACAAAATATAATTTATTGGTAATGAACAAAATACATTGAATTATAAGCTATAAAGACATGATTATACAGTAGAAAAACGTATTATGGGCCAAAAATAATAATGCTGAGTAGTTTATGTATTTTTCTTTGTTGTCGTTTTCCTTGAGATCTTTTTACGTGTTGATCTTCGATGTCAAATCTTTCGGCAATGGAGCCACAATATCTACTTTAGATATATCCGAAACTAAGCTGCGAAGATTGTGATAGATGTACCACTGACGTTCCAAAGATAAACCGGCTGGTTGTATAACTTTCGGCATTTCAGGATCGATAGGTTTTAACAGAAGCTTAAAGGACTGCACTTCTTCACTGTCTTCGAATTTCTTTGTTTTTACACAATCTGTAGAGATTATGAAATGATGGAATTGCGTTATTCCAACAAGTGACTTGTACAGTGGTTTAAAATAGCTGTCCCATTCATACCAGACGACTTTTTCAGCCGATACAGCTTTATTATAACCCCCAGGTGATGATGCCTCGACACACTGCAGTAAATCTGCATACGTGTCGATGTTACTGACGGCATACTTACTTTTGAAAATACCGAAGTAACGATCAGGAGCGAACTTAGTGTGCCCGGTAAGTAAAAATTGAATAAAATAGTCATGCGACATGCGAAGACGATAATCAAGAGAAACAGTAAACGTCCCTTCTTCAGTGTTACTTTTTTAAATGTTCCACTCTAGCAACTTACACGATGAACTATAATAATATTCCGACCAACAACAACACTTACTGGACCAACAACAACACTTACTGGACTTCCGGCGCGGAGAAAAATTAACGAGATAATGAGAAACTGACGAAACGAGTTGCTTACTTTTAACAGCTTTTTCACAGAAAACTAGTTTTCGCACGTAAGCTCCCTTTTCGTAGACCAAGTCACTTATATTAAAAAAAATAAAGAAAATAATTTTAGCGAAAGAAGAGGAAATAAATGTTCAAGTCGAGAGGCGCGGATTAGGGTTTGATTTAGACCTATTGTTTCTTCGGAGAATTTTCTTAGAATTTTATGTAGATTACGTTTTTTCTATACGATTTTTATTTATTTTCCATATAAATCAACCCACCCTAATACGTAGTCTTCTATTAAATAATATAATTTTAATGAGCTTAAAATGTGTAAGACATTTTGCAAATATCTGCTTTTGAGTCTCTCCTTGATAACATTATCACTAGCAAGAAATGATAACAAAATTTGTCTAAAATAACCTTTTGTTGCCATTTCTTGAAATTGAACATGTGGCAACATTGTCATTGCTCAAGTCGGAATTTAAGTGGGAAATTGAAATGCCACTTAATATCGCTTAGCTGTCCCGTACAAATTAAGCTATAATTAACTGTAGCAGGGTAAAAAAAACACACTTATTGTTTCTTTATTTTCTGTTTAAATTAAACGGTGTCAGGTGTCAAATACATATGTTTACTTCAACTATTAAAAATGAAGCGTTTTATGAAAGAACAACACGTTATAATGGTGTCTGGTGCGGATTTTGGTCAGGGCCTTACATTTTTTAAGACGAGGCCGAAATTGCAGTGACTGGGAACTGCATTCGTACAAGAACATGATAACGGAGTTATTGTGCCATCAACTGGACAGTATGGATCTGGACGACATGTGGTTTCAGCAAGACGACGCACAGTGGTTCCTTTTTGGCTTTTGCGTAGCTAAAATCCGTATGTTTGTTATTTATCATCCGATTGTCTTGAAATTTGGAGGGAACATTACTGAGTATATATTGTAGTTAGTTGCGAAAACTTAAGTTGATACTTTAATTATTTTTAAAGGTATTAAAATTTAAAAATGAGTTTGTTTTATTTTTACTTCCAAGGAATATATTTTTTTTATATAAAAAATATATAAATCTATACCATAACAGGTTCATAAGAAACTTATTAACATTGTAATTCAACAATTTTTGTTTGTTTAACATTTTTTATTTTAAAATTTTAATCTTCCCAGTTGCCTTTAACACTATGCAAATATTCCGAATTTCCGAATTTTCTATAGCATCATCATCCAGTGTTTTGACGTTTTTGCAATATTTATTCCTTATGGATGATATATATGGATCTGGAGAGTACAGTAGGCAATTAAAACCGTCCTCATTGGCTGAATATCTCCAGACTTTTTTGGAGTGAAATCGTCGAGTTTCCTTGTAGCATTTATTTCTTGATTCCTGTGCATTCTTTGAAAGAACCCCAATGTCAATCATCCCAAAATGTTTTATAATCTCCTTTCCATGCATTCATATTCATATTTACTTATAAACAGCTTATGCTGTTTCCAACGCATATTATCCAAACTTATCAGCATCAGCTTTTCTGAACACGATATTGTTTGTAAAATGATATGAAACCTTTGAAATGAAATACTTATAAACATTTATAATAAAAATTTCTAATATAAAGGGTGTCCCAACAGCAATTGAATTGTTTCTCTGGCTGTATGACATGTGGCGCCGTCTTGTTGGAACCACATGCCCGCCCAATTCATTTCTTCAATTCGAGGCAAGAAAAAACTGGTTATCATTTCACGATACCGAACACCAATGATTGTTTGCGCTTGACCTACCTCATTTTCATAAAAAAAAGGTCCAATGATTCCTCCAGCCCAAAAACACACCACACAGTGACACGTTGAGGATGCATTTGCTTCTCGTGAATCACTCGAGGATTTCCTCACCCCAAATGCGACAATTCTGCCTATTGACGAAGCCATCAAGATGGAAATGGGCCTCGTCACTGAAGATGATTTTAGCGGCAAAATCAGCATTTTTTTTTTGGTAAAACAATTTCACAATGAGAATGTGTTGTTCATTCGTGTAGCGCTCCATTTTTACTAACCTCGTACCTTCTACTAGCAAACAATAACAATTGTTCAAATGTCAAACAATGACACTTCGAATGTTGCCAGATTTAAAAATTGCGTTCTTGTTGGGACACCCTTTACATATCCTACCTTTTTATAAGGTCGGTTTCACACTTAGCAAAGAACCTTCTTGCCGTGTTGCCATCATTCGATGTTCCAGTACCAGGTTGAGGTTTCTCTATTATCGAACCTAACTCGTGTCGAAACCGCATTCGGACATCTTTCTTCCTTCAGTTCCTTATGTTCGTCTTTTACTGCCGACCACCCCTAAACTTCTGTGACCGTCGGTGGTGCAATGGGTAGTGTGCGCGCCTCTTGTACAGGAGATCCTGGGTTCGATCCCTGCTCCAACCACCTTAAAATTTCTTTCGACGACGGTCACCTCGCTTAGTGACGGCGACACTATCGAGTATATAGCCATGAAAAAGCTTCTCAAAATACCGTTCGGAATCGGTGTAAAACTGTAGGTCCCAATCAGAGAGTGAAAACTGGAAAGCCCACAGCTCCAGTGATTGTGACAAGTTCTCCCCGGTCCCTTCATGGGATGTAATGGGAAACCATTTATTTATTTTTTTTTTTACCTTTTAAACTTCATATTATACGATATACGCAAAATAGTTTCCTTTGTTCGAATCCATGAATGGAGTGTTGACAGCCCGTACTGATATTCGCTTTCGTTATTTGATTTTACTTACTATGTAGGTCGTTCATATCTTTCGGGGTAGCTCCACATATAGTGCATTTTGATGCTGATGAATTATTAGTGAGCACTTGGGATAATTTTCCATATTACTTTATTCATATTACTTTTGTTTCTCTCTCATCTTTACATCTTGTATGCGTACAGGAGAATGTGCGAAAAATAGAAAAAATGCGAATTTGGCTTTACGAATCAACAACAATCACATTGGCGGTGCAATCTTCGCTGACATATTCTCATTTTGACTTACAACAAAAACTGATGACAATAACTCGCTTTAAGTGCATTCGCACATACAACGTAAATAACAATTGATCAATAACAACATAAGCACAAATACAAACCATATGGTTTATTACATGTCTTATGCCCAACAAGAAGGAGTTGCGGGTTCAAATCCCAGCAAAGGCTTTTCTTTTAGATATTATTTACACAATAAGTTTTTATGATAATATTTTACATTCAAACAAAAAAATAAAAATAAATTATTTAATTGTTTTGCAAATACTTAAAAAATTCATATTTTGATATATAGTTCTTATACTATTTTGTAGATATTTTGCAGGTTACCTGCTAAATTTTTAGCTAAAATTTTTAGGACGAATGAGTGAAATATGTAGCTATATATACCTGTGCTAATATCTTAGTGGAGGGTAGTGGAGGCAAAACTGTAGATCCACTTTAAAATCAAATTCTTCAAATTTTATGATATATCGAAAAGTACCTATGTGGAAATTTTTTTGTGTTAACACTCAAATAACGAATTAGCACTGTTGTATTTGCAATAAAATTACCTTTTTAAAAATTAATCACTCGTGAGTATGACTTTTATACTTTTAAAGTTATACGCCTTCAAACTTTTAGGTGTTGTAAGTCAACTTTTTTGATTAGACATGTATAGGTACTTTATGCCAAGATATTTCATAAAGAAAAATATAATCTATTGATGAACGTATTAAAATATGAAAATATGGACACATTTTTATGAAAAACATACAAAAAAGGATGTGTCATACTCTTAAAATTTTGAATTTATCTACGCTCTTACACTAGCAGGAACCATTGTGCGCGACGCCACCTGCCGCACCGCGCAGGAAACAATCGGCGTATTGCAGCAACTATTTCTGATGTCATCTTGCGACCAAGATCATGCAATTTAACGCCGTGCGATTTCGTTTTTTGAGGTTTTCTGAAATCTCGGGTTTATGCGAATAAACCAGAAACAATTCCTGAGCTCAGATGAGACATACAGCCACATCTCTTGTGAAAAAGTCATGGGAATTTCATGCACAATTAATGGCCTGCCATCAGAGCCATGGGGGCCAATTTCTGGACATTTAATTCCGTACTTAATCGGAACATGTCTGCTTTACAGCCCAATAAAAAAATCACAACTTTCTCAAAAAATACGTGCGTTTATTTTACTGAGCCACCCTTTACAAATGATATATAAAATCACCATTTTGAATAGACAATAAGGCCCCAGTTCACCCCAAATCCAGCTCTTGTACACCTTTCCATATTTATCCGGGAGTCTTTAAATTGTCTTCTTATGTATATTTTTTATGATGACTGTATAAGACACAAATAAAATACTAGTAGGAGATATAAATGATTACTCTAAGCCTGTCTGTCGTAGTATTAAATTATTAGTCAATGCTAAATGACAGTATACGATGAAAAGGGATTTTAATTTAATTTCGGCATCTCATGCCTATTACAGGCATATACATTATCCTTTTTATGTGTATATGTATGTGTGGTTTGTGAAAAACTTTTGGGAAATGTGTGGAAATGCTACATTCTAACATTCACGCATACGAACACATGAAGCCGATAAAATAACAAACTCTTCAAAGGAACATTTTGCCACAACGCCCCCTTTTCCCATAACAATAGACACATAAATAAATTAGAAATCAATGCAAACGTTATAACCTTCCAAAAGTAAAAAAAAATACAAATGATCCAATGCAGACATGTTCTGAAATGAATTTAATTTGACCCTCAGGTACAGTGGGAAACAACAGGCACTTCTTGCAGCATGAAAGTATTGACAATTTGTTCTTTATTCTATTTTTGATTTGGAATTAGTTGGGTCTTATGGGAGTCCCATGTAACTACTTTGATTAACAGTCAACCATTCATTGTTCACAGTCTTTAATGACAATCTAATTATGTACTTTAATACACTCCGTCCCACTATGCAACGAAGAGGAGAGCTATTCATTCATTCGAAAGGAAATATATTGGATATTTATATTTGCGTCTTGTGGTTTAATGTATGTCAGATTCTTCGTCTGTGAGACGTTTGGTCTTCTCGCATACAAAATGTTCATACGCACAATGTACATACATGTGCATTCCTGTAGTCATTGATAACAGTAGTTGTCAAACCCAAACTCTATTCAATACTTTTGTATTCCTTGTTTATTGTTGTTAGCAACATAGCCTTTCATGAACATAATATATGTGTGTACACCAACACATATCCTCCTTCATTATCCTATCAATGACTGATTAAATGCATAACATCATATTCATTGGGAACAGTCTATAGTGAATACGATCGACCATATGAGTCTGAACCCCTGAGACAGCAGTCATTAATTACAAGTGTCGCCGATACTAGAATTTTAAAATTGTAAATGGTATTTTAGTAAATTCGTCCTAATGGTGAGTTTCAATACAGAATGTTCCAAATTAGTCAGTGGTTTAAATAGTTAATTAGAAAATACTTTTTACATGAATTGCATATATGTCAGTTAGATCGACTAAGTACCCATTGTAATAATGTTTAGAGTGGCCGTCGGTGGTGCAATGGTTAGTGTTCGCGACTCTTGTACATAAGAACATGGTTTCGATCCCTGCGTTCACCATCTTACATATATTTCGACGACGGTCATCTCGCTTAGTGAACGCGATACTATCGAGTACTTAGCCATGAAAAACTACTCAAAATTCCGTTCGAAACCGGTGAAAAACTGTAGGTCCCAATGAGTGAGTGTAAAACTGTAAAGCGCACCGCTCACTGATTCTGTGAAGCTCTCTCCTATTTACAGCCACAACTGGACAAATTTCACCCTAGTACCCTCCGACCACCAATCCGACGATTTTCAAACCGCTGCCATTTCGCCCCTTGCATATTCGGGGATGGTCGAAGATGGACATATTTTCATGAAATGAGCCAAGGAATACGCTGGTTGAAATATGTCCAGTCGTGCCTGAACCACCCTGCATATACATACAAGGTGGCGCAAAAGTAATCCTCCTATCAGAAAATGCTATAAATTTTGCGATTGGCCCCTAATGTCAGTTCTGTTTTGATATTTGTGTAGTAAACACATGCGAAATACACGTTGATAAACAATGTTACGCTACACTGCTCCAGAACGCGGAATATGGCTGACTATTTATTTGACCAATAATCGGTCGGTGACTTTGGCACAACGTGAATTTCGTCGCAGATTTCCTGGCCGTCCAACGCCTACTGGTGAAATACTGCGACGTTTAGCCGCTCGCCTCGAAGAGACTGGCACAACACGAGATGCTGCCAGGCGTGGCAGACCCCGGAGTAGCCGTTCTGCAGAGAATATTGCTGCTGTAGCCGAGGATGTCATGGATGCGCCGT
Source organism: Phaonia tiefii (assembly GCA_963931995.1). NCBI lineage: Eukaryota > Metazoa > Arthropoda > Insecta > Diptera > Muscidae > Phaonia > Phaonia tiefii. Next base: position 93,661,121 of record OZ008367.1, read on the forward strand.
TGACATCGACTACAGAGCAATGATCGGCTACAGAGCAATGATCAACGAGTTCTTTTTGCCGCAACTTGATGAATTGGGATTGGAAAACATGTGGTTCCAACAGGACGGTGCAACGGCACACACTGCACGTGCCACAACCGCTATGCTGAAGGATGCATTTCCCAGGCTCCTAATCTCCCGTTTTGGCGATTTGCACTGGCCAGCAAGATCGCCTGATTTGACCGCTCCAGACTTCTTTTTGTGGGGCTTTTTGAAGTCGGGGGTTTATGTCAACAAGCCTCAGACTCTTGCAGCTCTTAAAGACAATATCCGTCAAGAATGTGAGGACGTGTCGCCGGAAGTTTTGGCCAAAGTGATGGAAAATGCCATAAAAATGACAATTTACATGACATCATATTCTCGACTTGATGTAAAAAAAACTAAAAGACCAAATAAAAATAATCCACAAGAAGAATCAAAGTTTTTAATTTTTTTTTAAATTACAGCCAAAAAACATCGGAAGTTTACTATTGCGCCACCTTGTATATACACATATAATAGTGGTTCGTGTGCGCGATTTGTGTACATAGGAGCTTGGATTCGCTCTGACTACTTTTCACTTCCTTCGGCAATGATCACCACGCACGCTACGAATTGACGACAACATCTAGTACACAGCAGCGAATAACGCTTCTCTAAGAACAAAGGCTTGAATTTGGTATAAAACACTACATCCCGATCAATGGGTCTAGAAATTAAAACCCGGATAGCTCACTGGTAGGAGAAGTTTCGACCAGACCCTGCATTGGCGTTAATGGAAAGCTAAATATTCTTTAAGCTGTTGACAATCTCCTTAATTAAGGGCAGATCAATAAGTCCATGACTTTTTCAATAAAACACAGCTTGTTTTTGCAAAAAAAAAAATTTCTTTTCAACATAATCCCCCCTTTAGCTCAATACACTTAGTTCAACGTTTCTCCGATTTGTGTATCCCCTCCAAAAAATAGGATTTTTCGAAGTCCATAAAATAGGCATTTGTTTGATCAATAATTTCATCGCTGGAGATAAATCTCTTTCCACCGAGCCATTTCATTAGATTTGGAAATAGGAAATAGTCACTGGCGTCTAAATCCGGAGAATATGGCAGATGAGGTACCAATTCGTAGCCCAATTCATGGAATTTTGCCATTGAGACTATACACGTATGCACCCGTTTGTTTATGGTCAATTGAGAGCAAACGCGGCACCCATCTTGCAGACAGCTTTCTTAAACCCAACTGATCATTTAAAATCGAAACCACACTGCCATATGAAATGCCTATGGCACATCAACAATCTCACCCACTTTTACTCTTCGATCGGCCAACACCATTTCGTGGATTTTGTCGACATTTTCGGGTGTATTGACCTCAATTGGCCGGCCAGAAAGTTCAGCGTCATTTGTAGTTTTGCGACCACAATAAAATTCAGTAAACCACGTTTTTACCATTGAAATTGTTGGTACAGAGTCCCGATGGTATTTATCGAGCATTTCCTTGGTTTGATTGACGGTTTTTTTTCGCAAAAAATTATGTTTAATGGTCACTAGAAATTCACTTTTTTCCATTTTTAAAAAAATGCTCGAGGTTGTACGAGTATAATTTGAACGCTGTTAAACGCAAAGTAAATGACGGAACTTGCTCAACATTTGACAGTCTTCTATTAACAGGTGGTACTTGATGGGAGCAGTGTGGACTTCAAAAAGTCACGGACTTCGAAAAGTCACGGATTGATCCGCCCTCGTAATTTGTTGCATCAAGGAATATTTTTATAGAATAGATTTTGTGACTGGATATGATCTAAAACTTCAACATACGATATTACTTTACTTACTTAGTTAGCGTCAAGGGCCTTACAAAATCAAGATAACAAGTTTCTCTAACCGGCTCGATCATCAGCTTTTATTCTCCACTTGGTAACACCAAGCTCTCGCAGGCAATATTCCATCTGGTCTTTCCAGCGAAGTCTTGGCCGTCATATTTTTCGATGAACTTCGTGCACGTCCTCGAATACCTTTCGCACTGGTACATTCTGAATCTTTCTACTGGCATGGCCTACACAGTGAAAATACGCACAACTGCATCGATGTAGGGAAACAGATTATAGAGCTCGCACACGCTGAAAAATCTGTATTTTTTTGTTGTTTGGATGCAAATATAAAGTGTGTTTTGAGCTTGTCGCAAATATAATATATTTGTGTCTTAACACATTGTGTTTCCTGTTCAATATTAAATATTTGAGACACAATGACGACTATGTTATAATAGATGTGTTTGTGCCTCAAACATTTCTTTGATTGTGATACATATACAGATATGTTTGTTGCACTGTTTATGCTCTCTCGAGGGCAAGAGAATAAAAGAGGGACAAAGCGGGAGTATATCTGTATTTTTGCATTATTATCCCAGTCAGTGATTCGTAAATATTCCTGAATGGGCGTACAAATTGCAGATGAAGTCAGTGTTTCTTATTTTTGGCTGGTGTGTTGCGTTTTAGCTTCGTTTATAGTCAGTCATATAGTCAGCAATGGATCATTGGCCAGAGCATATAAAAAGTGATTGATCAGCGAAAAAAGAATAAACCAAGGCTCGAACTGTTAAATGGTATGTGATGTTGCTTTGGCTTTTGTGTATGTGTTTCACATATATGGATTTGTGCTACCAATGAAAGAAATGGTTTTGTGGAAAGAAACTGGAAACGCCAACAACGTGAAACAATTTGTCTGTCCGAGGCTTTACTAAGAAAATCGGAACGGCGGACCATTTGTGAAGTAAATTCAATGAAAAAAAAACACAAGTAATTAATCCACGCTTGGCTTGCATGAACTAGATTTGTATATTATATATGTACCAACGCACAGTGATAACCAACGCATTACTGAAACCTTCTAAAAACAAAAACGTGAGAGACAACAAAGAAAGGCGAAGCTATCGAACCGCAAATTCCCATTTCATGAAAAAAAAAACAAATAATGCATTCAATGCAAATAAATGTAAAAAGGACCGTTGTAAATCTATAATTTTTTGTATTAATTATTTAGAAATGTGGATTTATATTGTTAAAAATTAGTTATAACAAATAATACATATATATTTAAATCGAAGAATAATTCGTTTCTAAATATTATTATATTTGGCAGGAAATTTGCACATTTTTCCACGTAAGTAACTATATGTGGGTTTGGGGGAAACAGGCGAATGCTTCCACGTAAGTATATGGATGTTAGGGATGAATAACGCGTATGTTTCCACGTAAATGCATACCTGTTTGCTAGTAAACATGATATTAGTTACATTTAAATGCAAGTGAGTTTCAGACTTGCAAACATATGAATGTTTGAAGTGTGCTCCAAACATATACTTGGTTTTTTGGGTGAATATGTTAGAAAAGCCATAGTATGTTAGAAAAGCCGTATTTTATCCGTCGTCGATACTCGCCGTTTTCTATAAGAGGACCGTATATTTTTCGAAGCACTTTTTTTCGAAGACTCACTGTGATGTTTCATCAGACTGCGATAAGACCTCGGATTCTGCGCCATAAAGCAAGCTCAGTTGTATGAGAATTTGATACAGTTGGATCTTCGTTTCTAGAGAGAGGGTCTTCTCTTTGAGCCGTTTGCTTAGACCGAAATTATACTTGTGTGAAAGCACAATTCTCGGTTTCATTTCTAGGCTGATGTTATTTTCTGTTTACGGCAAATTGTCGTACGAGAGAAATTAATTAGTCCACAACATCGAAATTATAACGGTTATTAACGTTCACCCTTTCATCCAAACGGGTGTAAGTTCTGATTGTCGATACCATTAATTTTGTTTTGTCTTGGTTTACTGCCAAACGCACTTTTGCTGATTCCCTCTCAATTCTCAAAAATACTGCAGTAACTTCTAACAGATTTTTCCCAATAATGTCTAAATTATCAGAATAAGCAAACATAATGTGACTTTTGCTCCTGATAGTCTCACGATGAAGTCAATTAATATGTTGAAGAGATCGCAAGATAGGGTGCCGCCTGCCAGCGGCCTCGCCTCGTACTAAATCTCGACCAGTCTTTACTGAGGATTTTGCATCGGTCAGTGTCACTCTACAAAGCCGTCTCAGCTTAGGAGGAATACCAAGCTCCGACATATCTTGTTACAGTATTCCCCGTATCGGGCTATCGATGGCAGATTTATAATCTACAAAGAGGTGGAGGTGTCGATTTATTTTTCGTGGGTTTTCTCCAGGATTTGTCGTAATGTGAATATCTGGTCGATAGTTGACTTTCCACACTGATATGGTGTGATCAGGTATGCAACACACGGCTTTAGTCTTTCGCACATTACGCTCGAGGGGACCTTGTATGCGAAGGATAAAAGGCTAAAATCTAGAAGCAGTATGTACAAAACACATTCAGTATTGGTACTTATATTGACATGACGGCGTTTTCGAATATTTTGTTGGGAATGTATGAAGCGTAATACCATTTATTTTGCTATCTTCTCTGGCAATTCAATTACCATGTATTTGTGGCAGGTGCGAAACCATGTAGTAAGCGCAGGAAGTAGAGTAAAATGGCGTTGAGTACGATAAACTCATAAAAATCTATTTCTTCGCCTTTTATCACACATTTTTTTCACATTTTTGTTCTCCGCAACAACGACAAAATTGTCGGGTGTACGAAAGTTGTCATTGCTACAATGTAAATACACTAACAAACATTGATTCATCACTGCTATGAATTGTTTTTTTTTTTTAATCAGTGTCTGCAATATTCTAGAACTGGCTTTGAAAACTCGACTCAATATCGTGAATTGACGCATATAATTTCATTAATTTATTTCAATAAGCAAGCGTTTAAGGCCAAATAAGGTTACAAACTTCTACAATATAATTTCTTCAAATAGTCAATACTTGCCCTTCAAAAAAATATTTAAATTTAAAAGCATATTCACACTGTAAACTGACGCAATTTACTATTTTTTAATTCTACATTATTTATATAACAATTTCTACGCCAAAACTCTGCATTGCCAATGTATATGACATCAGCAGAATTCAGTTAATTAACTGCAGACTTACCAACATTTGGAAATGGTTTAAATAATGCCATTCATACGCCTGCTCGTTGGCAGTAATAAAGGAACCGTACATTTGCAACGAGATGAATGGACGATGACCAATCACCAACAACCCAATTAACATTTTGCGGTTACGGCGCTGATGATAATGGAAAAATATAAATATGTACAAACGGTGATGCAGTAAGTGCGTAGGTTCAAGAGTTCCAAGGTATTCGATTCAGATATTGATTTATGAGCAGTTCATTACTAGTTCTCCCCATGTACAAGAAGTAGTTGGTACCGCAGCAAACTCTTCAACTTGCATTTAGATAAGCACAAAAGTCATTTTGAATGCTTCTCAATATACTCTAGTATATAACCACAAAAGTAGGCACACAGTCATTACAATGAACATGTATGCAGATAACATTTAAAGGCGCTTAATAATGTACATACCCTTGTATCAGAAATGTAGCGGTTAAAATAGGAAACTAGGTTTCTAAGTGGTTTTGAATACGGAATAATTAATGCAAGAATATGATTTTACCAAAACTAATCCACTGATGCAACAGACACGATTGAAATACTGGTTTGACGTCACTTTTCCTGAAAGTTATTCATTGAAACAGAATCTCGCTGTCACATTGCGAATGGCAACTTACGACAAAGCTGCATGATAATAAATAAAAACTATAATTGCTATAATGGTTAGCATGAGCACCAAAATTAACGCAAGGCTTAATTTCAATTGCATTGTTCTCGGGATATAAATAAAGGGTTTTTCAACAGAGACGCTACAAAAGTAAATCGATAGGGACAGCAAACGACGCCATATTTTTTCCCGCTCTTTTGACATTTCTCTTCAGTAAGGTTTGCCATTTCATCATGGAAAGATATACGAGCCAACAACGAGTCGAAATTATTAAAATTTACTACAGAAATTTGGAGTCAGTGGCCTCAACTTTAAGAGCGCTACGTCCAATTTATGGTCGTCATAATCGTCCTACCAGATCAACAATTGAGCGTCTAGAGGAAAAATTTGAATCCACAGGCACAGTACAAAATGTTCCCGTGCCAGTGAGGCAAAGAAGTGCCCATAGTGTCGAGAATATTGCTGCCGCTGAAGCTTCAGTTCAAGAAAACCCAAATGTGTCTCTCATACGTCGTTCTCAAACGTTGGGCATTTCTGTGACGTCGTTGTTGCGAATTTTGCGAAAAGATCTTGGCCTACATCCTTACAAGATCCAATTCACACAAGAACTGAAGCCGCTTGACCACCATAAGCGTCGTATGTTCGTGAATTGGGCTGAGCAACAACTTGAAAATGATTCGGATTTTCATCGGAAAATCATCTTCAGCGATGAGGCTCACTTCTGGCTGAATGGCTTCGTCAATAAGCAAAATATGCGTTATTGGTTAGACAGCAATCCACACGTAATCCATGAGTCATCATTGCAATCCCGAAAAAATTACGGTTTGGTGCAGTTTATGGGCCGGCGGCGTCATTGGGCCGTACTTCTTCCGTGATGACCAAGACCGGTACATTACTGTGAATGCGAATCGCTACCGTTCAATGATAACCGAATATTTTTGGCCCCAATTGGATAATATGGACTTAGAGGACATATGGTTCCAACAGGACGGCGCCACAAGCCACACAGCGAATGCCACAATCAATTTATTGGAAACCAAGTTTGGTGAACGTATTATCTCACGAAATCGCCCAGTCGATTGGCCGCCTCGGTCGTGCGATTTGACGCCGTTAGATTATTTCCTGTGGGGCTACGTCAAGTCTATGGTCTATGTCAACAAGCCAGCGACATTTGATGAACTTTGTACGAATATCGGACGTGAAATTGCAGCAGTATCGGCCGATTTATGCTTGAAAACCGTCGAAAATTGGGTTCAGCGTCTGGACTGGACTAAGGGCTAAATGAACAAAATAAACAACTTTTTTTAACACCATTATGCTACAACCCAGTACTATCAACTATATTGGGTACTTTTGCTTTGGTTTGTGTCTAGACTAACATATGTTGGGAAATTTCTGGTTTAATGGGAAGTTTTTTTGGTGGAGCCTGTAACAAATATGTAGTGTATATATTGTAGTTTTGAACCCAATAAAAACTAAATTTAGAAAAGCCAAAATGAAAGAACTTTAAAAAAGAAAATATTCTTAAATAAATGCCCTTTCTTAAAAAAGTAAATTTTCACAAAAAAGTACCTATTCATATTCTTAAACAAAGTACCTTTCCTTAAAAAAAATACTTTATCTTAAAGACGTATCTTAGTTTAAAAAAAGGAAATTTTCTTACAAAAAGTACCTTTTCTTAAAAAAGTACATTTTCTTACAATAAATTACATTTTCTTAAAAAACTACCGTTTCTTTAAACGGTACCTTTTTTATGAAAAAAAATAACTTTTCTTGCGATAAATGCATACCTACTCTTAAAAAGGTACCTATTCTTTAAAAAAATGACCAATTCCAAAAATTACCATTTCTTAAAAAAAACCTTTTCTTCAAGAAAAATACCTACCCAAAAAAAATACCTTTTCTTACAAAAAATCCTTTTCTTATGAAAATTCCTTATCTTACAAATAGCTGTTCTTAAAAATAAAATAATACCTTTTCTTTTCTTTCCTTGAGATAAGTTTGGTTTCCTTTCCTGTTACTTCCCATGAATGGATTAGGGAGAGCTTCTCACAACCCAGTGAGCAAACCAGTGCGCGTTCTAGGTTTACACTCACTGATTGAGACCTACATTTTTACACCGGTTCCGAACGGTATTTTGGAAAAGCTATTTCATGGCTAAGTACTCGATAGTGTCGCTGTCACTAAGCGAGCTGACAGCCGTCGAAAGAAATATAAGATGGTCAGAGCAGGGATCGAACCCATGTTCTCATGCAAAAGAGCCGCGCACACTACAATTGCGACACCGACGGCCACCTTCCTAAAAAGAGTACCACTTTTTTAAAAAGTACATTTTCATAATAAAAGTACTTCTTTGTAAATAAAATTCAGACAGAAACTACTTCTTATCAAAAATAATACCTTTTCTTAAAAAAACATTAGCTTCTATTAAAAAATTCTAAAAAAAAATATTTAAAATATTACATTTTCGGGAAAATATAATACATATTTTTACACAGAGGACCTAAAAATATACTTTTATTTAACAAAAAACCATTCTATAAAGAAAATCACATGAGGTTTCAGGGGACACCCGGTTGGAACGAAGTTCCTTTCGCTGTATATTAGTCGTGTTTTGGTTACAAGCAAGCGATTATCGCTTGCTAATTTGCAAAGAAAACGGCTTTTTAGCGAGAAGTCATTTTATTCAAAAATATGAAAAATGGTTAAAAACGGTAAAAGATGACAAAATTTTTTTGTTTTCAATTTAGCGAAAATGAATCTCGTCGCTAAGTTTTAGCTAAGTGCTTCATACAAAACAATGGAATATATAAGCAAGCGGTGTAACCAAAATACGCTTATTATGTATTACTAGTTAGTTCCCACATGGCTAAGGCGCCCGTTGAAAATTACAATAATTTAAATGGATCTTTAAGAAAAAATACTTTTTGTTAAATGATAAATTTTTATGAAAAAAATAATTTTTTTATAATATATTTTTTTAAAAAACAAGTATATTTTATCGTCCTTTTTGTAAGAGTATGTTTTATATTTTCCCGAAAAGGTAATTTTCCGTTTCTAATTACAAACCAAACATAAATTCAAAAAGAAAATTTAAATGCCAATGAAAATATATTAATTAGTTTTGCACGCTGAAAAATAACGACCACAGCAAAATATTGCAGGAAACATTTACTTGTTTGCAAACACTGTTTTCATGAATTGAAGATCTGCTCCTTTGTTGTTTCTTTGTTGTCTGTCTCGTATTTGTTTTTAGCGGTTTTCAACAAAAATCCACATTTGGGTCTCAATCATAAATATATTACAGCCTATAATTCACAATGTCTCAAACATATTATATTGAATAGCAAACACAATGTGTTTGGGTGCAAGTGTATTCTATTTGAGACACAACAGATTCAGGTTTTCAGCGTGTAATGGTTGAAATCCCGACAGTGGGCGTATTAAATAAAGCACCACCCTTTCTACCACGCATAACCGGTTACTCGTTTTGAGAGTCATTGTTTGAATACAACATTAGCAAACTGTATGTAATTTATTTATGTATGGATATGTATGTTGACGCTGTGGTAAGCGGCCACAAGTTAATATAACCAGTAAACGATGCTGTATCGTTGAGAGCAGTTTTTCCTTTGTCCACAGTATTTCAATTTATTTTCATGGTTTATAATGAAATAAAAATAGGTATATAATAGTTATATGCTATATATACGTATGTATATAAACAGTTATGATCAAAAACCAGTGAAGCTTTTATATAGCATTATTGCGAAAAATGTGGCAGATTCCTTTAACCAGAGTTAATATAATAAAACTAATTTAGAAAATGTTTAACCAAAAGAAGTTCAAACCAAAGCTAAATAGCTGCATAAAACAAAATGAGAAAATTATCCAATTCCTTTAACCAAAATCGAACCAGTTTTGCACGCTACTTTACATTTAAGACAGATACAGAAATTTGTTGATATAATGGAGACAGCCGTTATAGTTTAAGCGTATAGTTAAATATTTAAGAGGTGTCCCAAATTGAGTCATATAGTAAAATTTCTATCTGACACAGTAATTATACACTGAAACAAAAACGCTTCGTCGCATAGATCAAACATTTTTGTTAATGTTTTTACGTTGCTGCAATGAAAAGTCTCGAATATCCCACAATATGGTTATCGCTGCAACGAAAAACTGCAAACATAATTTCGTTGATAATTATTCATTTCGTTGCTGCAACAACTGAAATTGCGTTCCAGCAACAATTATATTTAATTTTAATATTTTGTAAAAAATTAAAAATATTAAAAATTAAAATTAAAAATTAAGAAAAGTATGTGCATGAGATTTAAACTATTGACATTTGGTTCATCTCTTACTTTTTATAGTTAATTTATATTATCTATTTTGGAGGTTTGTCAATAATTATTGTTGACGAATCAATTTCGTTACTACAACGAATTAGTTGTTAATGCAACGAAACTAATTTTTATGAAGATCAAGAGAGAAAAGTAGTCGAAAAATTAACGAGTGTAAAAGAGACGTAAGCATGAGTGGTGGGTTACGTACACATCTTTAATCAGTTCCATTGCAACAACCGAAAGTGGTAGACAGTGGTAGACTCCGCCGGAATAATTTAAATATATTTGGTAAAGAGACTACCTAGATATTCCAATTTTTCTGGCAGTAACTTAGAACATTTTTCATATGACAAGCAAATTTCTTCAATTGCATAATTTTTTAATTTTTTGTTATTGTTGTTTTTTCAAATCACATACATCGAAACGATCGTCCAGCGAATGTGAGTTCGAATCCCACCCCCGGCATTTAAATTTTTTTTCACTAACCGGAGAAAACATGATCTCTTACAGCCTTAAAGGAAATTACAACTTTATGAAAAAAATTTTGTTTATCAATTGTTTTCATTTCTAATTAATAATTGTGTTTATCTTCCTGACGAGCAAACCCGAAATATGAGACTGAATATGGGACTGAAAAAGTGGAGCAAACTTCGTTGTTGTAAATCAAAGAAATTGTGTGTTTAACCATAATTCGGTCTCGCATGTTTGGTTGAATTGATATTTGGAGTCAAAAAAAACGAAGGACATACATTTGAGCCGGCAGTTAAATCCAATGAAAACGAAGAAGTAAAAAAACAAAGTGTTTCAAGCCAGACTTCTTTTATTGAAATGAATCCAGTCGAAATTTTAACAAATGTAGAAATAATTGCGAAAGTTGAAGAAAATACTTATAGAGCGATACAGCAATTGCATGGTATAGGAAACCTATGTTCAAGGAAGTTTGGAACATAGACCAACGGCTTATGATCATGGTAAGTACAAACATTGATATTTAAATATGTAATTATCATCTACACATGTTATTTAAATATGAATTTTAATAAAAAATTCCTTAGATTTGTTTTTCATGGCAGGAAATGAATGTGACGGCCACAATAACACTCATCTCTCGACTAGCACAACCTTTCTCCTGACAAATTTTTATCAAAATAGACGAAATCAACAGCAATGTAATACTAACAGTATTTATGTAAAATTGATAATTGCAGCAGTAAAATAAAGTTCATTCTAGCAATGAAACAAAAACATTGCAGTAATGAAACAATTTCATTGCAAGAAACAACTTTATAGCAGCAATGAAAAAAATTCATTGCAATAGTGAAATAAATTCATTGCAAGAGTGAAATTTATTCATTGCAACAATGAAACAAATTCAGTGCAAGAATGATATGAATTCATTGCAAGAATGAAACTTATGCCTTGCAACAATGTATCAAATTCATTGCAGCAATGAAACAACTTCATTGTAGCAACAAAACAAATTCGTTGCAATAATGAAAAAAGTTCATTGCAGCAACAACCATACTTTCATCACAGTGACGAACATTATGCAGTTGATGAACACATTTTCATAGCGGGAATGAAACTGTACGTTAACTCACTTTCGATGACAAAAGCTGTTGGGGTGATAAAAATTTTCAACCCTGTGACAAAGCCTTTCCGTTCAGTGTATATTTATAATTGAAACTAATTATTATAATCAAAGGTAACTACGAATCTCATTTACCAAATTGGTTTGGTATTGAATTCCAACGTCATTTGAATTTTTAAACAAAGAATATTGGATTTTTGCAAAGCAATTATTTACATTTCGTGGCTACTGCTGTAAATGAATACAGGATAACAGAGCACAACTAATTTCACAATGCATTTCTGTTTGCATTCATCAACTTCCGTTTCCGCTTTGCATTAAATAGCTGTAACCGCAAATCGTTTAACTTAAATTTAATTAAAGAAAATGAAAATTGAAGTGTAGTGTAGAGTTTAAAATCAATAAAACCACACAGTAGTGTTTAGCTCTGAAAATGTGGAAATAGGAGGGAATAGGACTCATATAACCACAAAAAAAAACATTTTCGATAAACAGCGAACCATTTTCGACGAAACCCATTTACGTTCCCAAAAATTACGGTTACGGATACAAAATTGTAATTTACTGAGGAACAAGTAAACCGAACCACAGACCTATCATTCATGACTTTTATCTGCTTCATGAATTTGAAAAAATATTACCAACAAATGTTGTAAACATGATAGAGATGCGAACAACTTCGATTACATTCTTATTTGGTAACAATCAAAGCAGTAAATCGACAATAAACATCAACGATAGCTGGCGTCCATGCTCTTAAATGACAAGTCTGTGGTTCGCTTGAGATATGAAACATATTTTTGACTCTTTCATATCTTGGTTATGTTTTCTTTTAATAATACGCAAATAACAAACATGTTCCGACAGAAAAATATAACGAAGTTACATTGTTTGAAAATCTTAATTGTAAATAAATATAAAGTTAGATTTTTACGCAGCAAGCTGTGGCAGTGGGTCTTTTCCAGGATTTGGCGTAGCATGAATATTTGGTCTTGCCCGGTCTAAAACCACACTGATAAGGTCCAATAAGATTTTCAACAATTGGCTTTAGTCTTTCACATAATACGCTCGAAAAGATCTAATGGATAAAAGACTGATACACGACGATAGTCGGGACATACACACGGATCACTCTTTTTGAATACAGAACATAACACATTGACACTCCAATCGTCAGGCATATATTCCCCCAACCACCAACGGTTCCAACCTCGCACTAGCTGGGGGGGGGGGGAGGTACAATCTACACTGTCTTCCACAATCATCACCTCCTGATGTTCTGTGGAAGAATCTGAGCGGAGCGGAGTAGTGGGGAGAAGTTGTCTCACCATATTCTAAGCACACACTGCATATCGGTCACCAGATTCCCATTCTCGTCTTTGCAGGATGGCAGTCCAATATTCGGCCTTTTTTTTGGGTCTTCTAACCCTCTTGAATAATTTTAGGAATTCATTGTTCATCCTGCACATTTCGCTCTTTTCACTCTCTCTCTGCCATTTTCTCCACCCAAATAGTTGGTTTTCCCCCCTTCTCAGCCTCTTGTACCGCTCATTCGCAGTACGCGTTGTATCTGACTGTTTCGTTGACATACGTGCAGCGTCTTTTTCATGGTTGGTCGAAAGACATTTTCCTTCCCAATTTGGCATTAAAATCGCTTAGGCTAATCTTAATGTCGTGGTCTGGGCTGCGTTCGTATATGTACTGCCCTCAGACGCTCATAAAATGTTTTCATCCTCTATCGGTGCGTACACACAAATTAACGAGATGTTGACATATTTGACGTTGATGAGAATAGTGGTTATGCGTTCACTCATTGAAGCTAGGTCTTGCAGTCTCTTGCCAACTACAAATCCGCACACGAATTCATGCTTTCCCTCATGGCAGCTATAGTAAGTATCGCAGTTTTCACTTCTGGAGCAACCGTGACCTGTCCATCGCATTTCTAACATTCCCAAGTTAGATTAGGACTTAGGACTTAGAAAACATTTTAAATTAAAAAATATCGAATAATTCACAATGTGCGGGGGAATATGAGGAATTTATGAGGAATTTATTATTAAAATTTCTATTTAACATAACAACAATAACTGAGTTCTATAATAACCCCACATTGCTACAACGAATTAGCCACAGACACAGCACCAGAAGAAGAGAACAAGGACGTTTCGTAATACCAGCATTCCGAATAGACTATGGGAAAATCTCGCTAGCCAGAACACTGCCATCAATCATGAATGCAATGCCAACACATCTTTTAGATATTCAAAATAAAACAAGTAGAAAAATACTCATTAAAAATTATTTATTACTTAATCAAAAATAAATATATTATAACTTATATTATATTATACTATAACTTATAAATGCTGAACTGAATATACATTGTAAATATTAAAATTTGCCAATTTTTATAGCTATTACACCCGCAGACAAGCCAAAAGCTTCGTGGGGTTTGAATTTTTCAAATTGTCAAAAGTAATGTTTATAATAAAATTAAAATAAAAAAAAAAAAAAAAAAAAATTAAGATATGTACATAGTATCTACTTATTTCTGTACTTACCATGAACATAAGTTCTGATCACAGCAATTGATCTATGTTCAAAACGTTCTTTAACATAGAAACACATCATTGTTTGTTAAATTATGCAATACCTGTTGTGTTTATGTATTATGTATTGACTTCAAATCCCAATACCAATCCAACGAAATAAGCGCGACCGAATTATGGTTAAACCACAAAAACACGAACACAGAAATGTTCAGTTACATATTTCGGGGTAGTTTTCTGCTATCAATGCGTCACTTGATTTGCTGTCGTGCTGCTCCTTGCATTCTTTTTGTTTATCTATTTCATTTATAGATTCGCAATTTACACAAACGATCACACCAAACACATAAATTCACACTGTTTATTTTTCAGAAATAAAGATTATTACTAAGTTGGACTTATTAGTCTGTTTTAAAAATTGTATTTAAATTATTTCGGCGGAGAAATATATGTACCACTTTCGGTTGTTGCAAATAAACTGATTTAATATGTGTACGTGAACCAGCACTCACACTCACCATTTTTTTGCCTGCTTTTCTCTCTTTATCTTCATAAAATTTAGTTTCATTGCAATAACGAAATTGTTTCGACAACGTGAACCAGCACTCACGCTCACCATTTTTTTGACTGCTTTTCTCTCTTTATCTTCATAAAATTTAGTTTCATTGCAATAACGAAATTGTTTCGTCAACTATAAATTTTGGCAAACCTCCAAAATTAATAAATAAAATAATAACCTATAAAAAGTATTTATTTATTTATTTATTTATTTGATATCCTATACAACAAGATTTAAATCTTATTAATTACAGTATAGGAATTTTTAATGAAGAAGAAAAGCATAATAAGAACATTTGAATAATATAATACAATACAATACTATACAATACTACGACAAAATAAAATATAATTTTAAGGCCTCAAGGCATGACGCTATGTGACAATTTAATTTTATACTTTTATGAAGTCAGGAACTAAAAGTATGAGATAAAAAAAAGTATGAGATAAACCTAATATCAATAGTTTGAATATCATGCACTTACTTTTTTTTAATGTTTATCCCATTTTTCTACAAAAATTCAAATTAAATAAAATTGTTGCAGGAACGAAAAGTAAGTTGTTGGAGCAACGAAATGAAAAATTGTCAAAGAAATCATGTATGACATTTTTCGTTGCAGTGACTACCAAATTGTCGGATATACGAAACTTTTCATTGTAGCAACGTAAAAACATTAATGAAAATGTTTCATCCATGCGACGAAGCGTTATTCTTTCAGTGTAGGTCAATAGTTAGTTACACTATTTTTAGCACCAGATTTAAAAATCGGTAAGACAGATACAAATTTCAATTTGTGCATATAATAACGGGAAGAAAGAGATTTTGAAAACAATATACGGAGTGGTCGAACAAACGCTTCAGTACACTGCTTGAGAAAGAAGGCAGAAATCCCATCAATATCACATTTCACAGAATTGACAAGAATTGAAATACCAGATATTACATTCTCATCACGAACGCGCAAATATCAACACATGATTTGTTAAAGAGATAGCTCACCACTAGACAATCCGGGGAACTACTGTGCAGATGAGCTGACCAGCCTACGGAATAAGTTGCATGAACTACAAAAAAACTGGAAGGTGTTGGCTGGCCCCTAGGGACTTGTAAGCATATCCTGCACGAACAGCCCTACAGGCTAAAATATATATTTTGTTGTTCTTTGGAATCAAATATATTTAACGTATTCATAGCTCGCCGCAAATATAGTATACTTGTATCAAAACACATTGTGTTTCTTATTCAAAATTACATGTTTCAGATACAATGATTAATATTTTATAATAAAGAGTCCGCCATCTAACGTTTTTTTTCCAACTAGTGCTTATTTCGTGAATGGTAACACTTAGCTCATGTCTGATTTGACAGATAATTAGTTTTATCCTTCCGCTGAACGAATATGGTTGTGTATACGCTTGAACAACGCTGGGAAATATTGCGACATTACTTTGAAAATCATGGTAATGTTGCAGAATGTGTGCGAAAATTGCGTACGGATTTTGGAAGAAGAGAAGCACCGTCAGCTCCGTATGTTCGTTATCTTGTGAAAAAAGTGAAAGAAGCAGACATCCTCATCGATAAACCAAAGCGTGAAAAGCCAAACAGTGTGCGTACACCGAGGATATTGCTGCTGTGGCAGAAAGTGTGCGTGAAGCGCCATCAACATCAATTCACCGTCGCCATTGGTGAAATACAGCTGCACACAATCGATAATGTGCTTAAAAATTGGACCGATCCTATAGGCTACTGCATGGCCAGCCGAGGCAGCCATTTGAATGAAATTATTTTCCATTATTAACCGAAGGATTGTACTTTCAAATAAAAAAAGAAATTTGAGAAAATATTCAGTAGTTTTTTTTATAGCATTTTCATTATTATTGGATATTTTGGCGGACCCGTTATTTGGTTTTGTGACCAAAATGTGGCTTTGATTGTTGAAAACTGCTGAAACCAAAACGCGACTAACAACAAATAAGAACAAAGCAGCAGATCTTCAATACAGACAGCTTTCGACAAACATAGCGATATTTGGGTCACAAAAACATTAATATAACATGTTAATCATTGCATCTCCAACCTGTGGCCGACGGTGGTGCAATTGTTAGTCTGCGCGCCTTATATTTATTTATTATCTCCAAAATGTAGTGTGGAATAGCTAGAAAATACAGATTTTCCTACATGTAGACATGCGACGAGACTAACGGGCAGATAACATGTCTTTTGTAGAAACATCAATGTGGTAGAAAAGAATCGATTGAACATCTTCTCTGTCCAGAACTTACCGGTAGTCGGATGTATGCTACGAGATTTCTTGAAGCAAACTAAATGGTTCTCCGGTGGCGCTCAGGGTTACTCTCGTTAGCGTATGGTATCACAATGGACTAATAAGGTTAAGTGAGTCATTCGTCCACTGCCTCCGACACCTAACCTGATATAACTTCCCTTCAAACCAATTACTCAGTGAGTTAACCTGAAATCTCAACTTAATTGAATCCGTTTCAAACAATTGCAAATGCAAAAATTGTTTGGATTAGGAAATATTATTTGTTTTGTACGCGTTTCAAAAAATATTGAGGTATAACCATCTGACATCTCTATCATTCCCAACAGAAGGTATATAAAATTGATAGCTGGTCAAATTGATTGTCCATCTCTTCTTAGTATAATTGGCTTCAATGTTCCTTTTAGAAGTCTTAGATTTAAAGAATTTTTTAATGTATCAGTTCATAGAACAAATTATGCTATGTTTGAACCCATCACAAGAGCTTTAAAGGAATTTAATTTAATCAATATGAAATATGATTTGGATTTTGCAATGCCTATTGGTAAATTTAGTAATATGTTAGATTTAATTTACAACTAGATATAAGAATTATTTGATAAGATATTTTCTGGTCTGTAAAGAATTGTATTCTAAAGACTGAATAAAGAAATAAATAAATAAATAATAAGTAGCAGTAACTTGATCTATAACTCCTTTACGTTGAGCATGAACAGTATGTCAGGTGGAATATATTATATTCGTCAACTCATTGCTATTTATGAAAAAAATGCATATACGAGTACTAAACCATTATTTAGCTGTTACGAACATTATCAACTACAGGGTAATAAGTGTAAATTAAATTACTATATATTTAACTTCTCAGGTTTTAACGAGTTTTTCAGCTCATGCAAATTCAATGAATACGTACTTCGGACATCGGTAACTAATTATGTCAATTATTTACGCATGTCAATAATGTACAATCATATTTCAATAGAAGAGATTTATGCACTGATAAATTATTAAAATCATAGAGTAATGTCATGTAGAGCTGTCATCTATCTCATCTCATTTCACACTATGCGTGGTACGGTTGGCGTGATGGATTGTTATTTGACGTAAATTGACTGACACCAGGTGGAATTATAAAAATTGTTCATATCGATTTGATGAAAACCTGCGAAGTTTAAACATATTTTGGACATTTATATTATATTCTATTGTTAATATAGATTTGTGGTATATTTACACAAAAATGTTAACGCAAAAAACGAAATGCCGTTGCTGATTTTGTTGGTTGATTTGACACAATGCCTCAATCTGGTATTATTAAAGCAATACTTTCCAACATGCAACGTCCATGTGCAACCACACCACACTTCGTAAATCTACTGAGACAAATCGCTACTCTATACGTCATTACTCTATGGCTAAAATATATACACAGATGTATAGTCATTAATTCAACACAAATTATATTGGATGTGATATGTTAAAATTCTACTGGACAATACGGTATCCGGTTAAGATATTACAAAGGTTTACCAAAAAAAACTGATTAGTGTGAGATACAACATCATGTTGAAGGATTTTTTTGTTAAAAATATATAAATAGTTATATATAAGTTATAATATAAAAATAAGTTATAAAGAGTACAATATTTGTTTTATAATAAAATAAATAATTTTCCATTGCATCCGATGAAATGGCACGGGAGTGATTTTACATATTGTTAATACCTTATAAAGTTCAACGATTTCCCAGATTTCAAAAAAAAAAAACTTTTCATACGAATATTGTACGATGATGTATGAATGTGAAAGTATATCCAAGGTATTATACAAAAATAAAGCGAATAATGTAAAAACAACTACGAATACGAGCATGTGTGCGTGTGAGGCATTCACATTTCAATGAACGTAATTCGAGTATCATTTATACATCATACATTATGCAAATTTTATACGGATTCAGATGATTGCAATGGCAACGTACATGTCTCTTCATTGGTGAAAAACTCACACACCTACGCTCAAACTCCTGCACGGCATTCCCTGGCGTAAAAGTCAAATTGATGATATTTACAACAATTTGTTAAGCAAACATTAATGTCGACATCAAAAAGAGACTGAAAATCTTACACTAGGCTGCAAAATTATACACAAACTCATTGGAAACTGTAGCTCATAGATAAAAATAAGTGAAAGTAGTACTATTTCCTTGTATCATATCAAACTATGTACTACCACCAACAAAGCTGTACTTGCATTTTTCAATTCATGGATTTTCTCATCTGCTAAATATAGTAAATATGTATTTGAATTAAAAGAGAAAATCAAATATCTGAGCAAAATTGAATTTAAAAAAAATCACATGAGGTGTCAGGGGACACCCGGTTGGATCGAAGTTCCTTTCGCTATATATTATGTACTAGTTAGTTTCAACACACCTAAGGAGCCCATTGAAAAATACGATAATTTGAATGGATCTTTAAGATAAAATACTTTTATTAAAATTATAAACTTTTTTTGAGAAAAATTTTTGTTGATGTGTTAACAAATATATTCACGAGTATGGGAAACTATCGCAGTGAACATATGCAAACAACACACAGCGTTAGCATCACACACGTGGTTGCTGTACAACAATAGTCTTTGCCCGAAAATAAGTAGGATGGTATTGATGTAGCGGCAGCCAACAAACAAGCAGGTCTTCATCGCCAAAGAGTATTGAATAGTATAGAGAACTAACTCATAGAACGAATTGTAGACTCAAAACCACTGGCGACATCTCGCGAATGATTCAAAACGGATTACTCTCTTTTTGTTATAACTTGGCCCATGCATAATTTTGATGTGAAACACTTTTGAAACTATTATTCATTTTGTGTTGTTTTATGTAATATCATTGTCGAAATGGTGAATTTATATTGAAATATTCTATAAAGAGAATAAGACTCGTTTGTGCTCTTTTACTCAGACTCTGTACATGAGAGCGCAAAGAGTGCAATAAGTTCTCTATACTATTCAATACTTCTTGTCGTCGGTCTGTTTATGGCAAAACAAAAACAATTATTTCAGTGAGCTCAATATTGCTTTATTTATTTTAACAATACTACATCTAATGTTAAAGCAGATGTAAGAAAAGAGAAATGAGAGCGCAAAGAGTGCAATAAGTTCTCTATACTATTCAATACTTCATGTCGTCGGTCTGTTTATGACAAAACAAAAACAATTATTTCAGGGAGCTCAATATAGCTTTATTTATTTTAACAATACTACATCTAATGTTAAAGCAGATGTAAGAAAAAAGAAGGTGTAATAGCAAAAGAGCTTTCAGCAGAAAAACTATTCTTTTTTTATTTTCCAAAGTAACATTTACTAATGTGTTCATAGAAATCAAACAAGTACCGTGTAACAAAAAGGTGTTAACACAAAACAAAAATATTAGTTTAACGGATATGAAAATAGTGATGCCGTATGAAATGCACCCATTGGTTAAAATTTAAATATTTTTGTGTTTGGACGCAACGTTTCCGAGTTATAGCAATTTTTTTATTTTAACAATTTTCTCATTTTGACGATTTTTAAAAAAAAAATATTCCATACGAATTATATATTATTTGTTGTGGCCGTCGGTAGTGCAATAGTTATTGTGCGCGGTTATTGTACATGAGAACGTGGTTTCGATCCCTGCTCTGACCACCTTATATTTCACTCGACGACGATCACCTGGTTTTGTGATGGCGACACTATCGAGTACTTCGCCATGAAGAAGCTTGTCAAAAAAGCCGGTCGGAACTGGTATAAAACTGTAGGTCCAAATCAGTAAGTGTAAAACTTGCAAGCGCACAGTTCACTGGTTGTGAGAAGCTCTCCCCAATCCCATTATGGAATGTAATGGGAAGCCCTTTTTGCTCTTATTTCGCCAAATTAAAAAACGTCCGTATGAATTCCACCACTATATCGAAACCCCTTAGAAGCCCTTAGAATTAGATGTTTTTCCGATTCGACTCTCCCTTTCACAGATATAGAAATTTTTTCATATTTACGTTAAAAAAATCACGCATTAACCCATTACCCACGAAATACAAACGCTGGTTAAAAATACTAATAATTTTGTTAATATTTAACTATAAAATGCACAATTTCAAAAAACAATTATTTTTTTTAGTTTTTGTTCTATAAAATGCATAATGGATCCTAATGGGATCAACAAATGGTTGCAACAGCCATTAAATTCAAGTAATTAGTTGAGCATACCAATCTATTATTTGGTACAACCGAAATTGTTTTTAAATTTTTCGTTGATCCAACTAGTAGAATATTCACCACT
Source organism: Phaonia tiefii (assembly GCA_963931995.1). Lineage (NCBI taxonomy): Eukaryota > Metazoa > Arthropoda > Insecta > Diptera > Muscidae > Phaonia > Phaonia tiefii. Next base: position 93,682,480 of record OZ008367.1, read on the forward strand.
ACAGGATAATTTGATTGCTAGGACTAAAACTGGATTGACAGATTACATTTAATTCCGGTTGTTGTGGCTTCTACTAAATATTTCAGTTCTTGCAACCAAAACTGAAGTACACATAAATTGATGTGCACAACATTTGGTTATACTGAACACATTTATTTGTAATCACAACTGAATAATGTGATAGTCCAAAGAACCGAAAAAAAATTATTAGTTTACTGTAAATATAGTTGGTACCTCTTCTGGGTGTGTATCTCTTCTGGGTGTGTATCTGGATACAATGACATATTATATGCAGTTCAAATTATTTCGTTGTTAATGAATATGATATCTTAGAAAGTGGTTTCATTTAATATTGGAGTCGGGGTGGAGTCGTGGATTTTCAAATTACTGGAATCCGTGTTGAAGGTGGAGTTGTCCAATTTTGGTCAGACTCCACAGCTCTGATTATACAAGGTGGCGCAAAAGTAAACTTCCGATGTTTTTTGGCTGTAATTTAAAAAAAAATTAAAAACTTTGATTCTTCTTGTGGATTATTTTTATTTGGTCTTTTAATTTTTTTTACATCAAGTCGAGAATATTGTGTCATGTAAATGGCCGCCGCCACAGTTGATTGTCATTTGAGCCTTTTTTATGGCATTTCCATCACTTTGGCCAAAACTTCCGGCGATACGTCCTCACATTCTTGACGGATATTGCAAGAGTCTGAGGCTTGTTGACATAAACCCGCGAAAAACCCCACAAAAAGAAGTCTGGGGCGGTCAAATCAGGCGATCTTGCTGGCCAGTGCAAATCGCCAAAACGGGAGATTAGGCGCCCGGGAAATGCATCCTTCAGCATATCGGTTCTGGCACGTGCAGTGTGTGCCATTGCACCGTTATGTTGGAACCACATGTTTTCCAATCCCAATTCATCAAGTTGCGGCAAAAAGAACTCGTTGATCATTGCTCTGTAGCGCTCACCATTCACAGTAACCGTTTGGCCCGCGACGTCTTCGAAGAAAAAGGTCCGATGACTCCTCCACCGAAAACAGCACACCATACAGTGACTTTCAGCAGGTGTAATGGCTCTTCGTGGGTTACACGCGGATTTTCAGTGCCCCAGAAGCGTAAATTTTGCTTATTTACGTACCCGCTAAGATGGAAATGGGCCACATCACTCATGATTATTTTTGATGAAATATCATCTTCCTCTTGGTGGTGATTAAGGATGACTTGAACGTATGTTAGACGCGATTGGCGGTCAGCAGCTAACAGCTGATGCACCGTCTGGACTTTGTACGGAAACATCTTCAAATCTTGTACCAAAATTCGGTGTAAAGACCGTCGACTGATACCCATTTGCGTGGTACGTCGTCTGGTCGATGTCGACTGCGCATCCATGACATCCTCGGCTACAGCAGCAATATTCTCTGCAGAACGGCTACTCCAGGGTCTGCCACGCCTGGCAGCATCTCGTGTTGTGCCAGTCTCTTCGAGGCGAGCGGCTAAACGTCGCAGTGTTTCACCAGTAGGCGTTGGACGGCCAGGAAATCTGCGACGAAATTCACGTTGTGCCAAAGTAACCGACCGATTATTGGTCAAATAAATAGTCAGCAATATTCCGCGTTCTGGAGCAGTGTAGCGTAACATTGTTTATTAACGTGTATTTCGCATGTGTTTACTACACAAATGTCAAAACAGAACTAACATTAGAGGCCAATCGCAAAATTTATAGCATTTTCTGATAGGAGGATTACTTTTACGCCACCTTGTAGTTACAATTCCCTTAGGAACAAGACAATGACTAGAAATCAGGTACCAGTTCTTACAAACCTCCATTGGTTTCCTCTGAGTCCCTACAATTGTCGTATGTTGTAACACCCTGTGAGACAACACACTCGTTATAATATAAAGGGTTATCCATTTCGTGATTTCAAAAGCATTGGGCTGGAATTCGACATCTGTCAAACTAAGTTGTTAAACCAATTTTTTTTTCTTTTCAGTTGAAAGTCTGACATTGACGAAAATGGATCGCTTAACTATCACACAAATCATAAAAATTATTAAAACCTCCTACAAGAATGGTGATTCAATGGTGATTTTTTTTTGTTTTTTCTGTTTATGCAGATAAACCTTTAACTCTTGAGCACTTAAGAACCAACATTCGTTAAGTTATGGCAGAGATACCGCCCAACATGTGTTAAAAAGTGGTCGAAAATTACCTCAAAATAATCAATGCTTGCAACACTTCGCGCGGTGGTCATTTAAATGATTTAGTGTTTCACACATAATGTCAACGTTCACACTTTATAATAAAAAAGAAATATTATGAAAAAAAATATTTTATAAGTCTTTTATTTACGTTTACTTTTGAAACCGCAAAATGGATAACCCTATATATTATTTTCCTTTGTGTTGTTTGTAATATATAAACAAATAACTAAATTAAAAAACGTCACTGGGTAATTTCATTTTAAATCAACAAAAAAAAATACAGCAGACAGTTGTCCGAGGCCTTCGGCCACGGACTGTCCCTGCAGGCTGTGTCAGAGACACGGCCATTAAGTTTAACGTAGAATACGCCATCCGATAAGACAGAAAACATATATAACAATAAATTCATTTGCTTATATTATTTATCTTTTATTGTTATACATATATGGTTTCTGTCTTATCGGATGGCGTATTCTACGTTAAACTTAATGGCCGTGTCTCTGACACAGCCTGCAGGGACAGTCCGTGGCCGAAGGCCTCGGACAACTGTCTGCTGTAATTTTTATATTTACCAACGGCATTTGATTCAAGTCCGTTTCAAAAAAAAAATATTATGTTCAATTTTTTTAAACTTAATTTAATTTATATATTTTAATTAATATTTTTATTGAAATAAGTTCTGAGAATGTTGAGAGGGCCGCCCTAATATTAAAAAAGGTTTACCTTATCGAGTCTTCGCATTAGCATTCGAGCGTTGTGTGAAAGCTTTACGCTTTACAAATCAAAATTAATGTTACAACAGCTTTATTGAAGCTTTCGCAAAAAAGCTTTATTACGTTAGCTTACTGTTTGTTTCACTTTTTACTAGATACATGTTGCCAAGCAACATTAGCTTGCTGTTCGTTTCACTTTTTACTAGATACATGTTCCTAAGCAATGTTGAGCAACCAAAAACACTCAACCAAACACCACACATATGTTTAAGTGTATGTGTTTAAACAATTTTCATTTGAGAAATTAAAATACTACAAATATATCAACCAATATGAAATGTATATCAAACGAAAGATAACATCTTCATTTACCTACAAAAAAAATTTTAAAAAAATTCATCTAGCCGTTTCCTCAAATTCAATGAAATAAAGATTACAACAATAAAAACCTGACATGACTCCTCATACCGTAAGGTAAGACGTATTCTACGTCAAAAAACGCAATTTTTGACCTTACGCTCTTAGAATTGTACAAAAACTATCATGAATGTTCTACAGTACTAAACTAATATAAATTGAAATATTTTAGGTATCTAGCTTTTGTGGTTCCTGAAATGTGGTGCTTCGAAAACTAGAGAATTCATTAAAAACACGCGTAAGTGGTCTGGCAATATTGGTGATATCTTTAAAACTTTTTAACGCATATGATCGAAATTGGTTTCATTTAATAGGTATTGCAAATAGCTTTAAAACTACATTTATAATTTTTTTTGCGAAAGGTCAAAGGTCAGTGTCACACGATTTATAGTTTAGGAAGCAATATCTCAAAAAGTGAAATTTTTAAAATTCTGAAAAAAATATATGTTGATCCTAATAGTCTCTTACGCATTTTGTGCCAAAAAATTTGATTGTGCTCTTATTAGTTCCTGAGATATAGACAATAATGTGAAATTGTTTGAACAATTTAATACTATTTTTTTTGTATTATTCATTCTTCACTTTATTTCTCCGTTCAACAACAGCCACAGACACATGTACATACATACATTGTTATGTTAGTAAATACGCTATACAAGTTGACACAATTTCAAGCCGACGATTTTCTGGATTCACTTTGCGAAAAATTATTGACACTTTTGCGTCACTCGTTCATCGCAAACGAACAAGCTGCTTTTTTGAATGCAAAAAAAGCATTGCTTGGAGAACATGAGTACATTGCAATATGTGATTTTTCGGAAAATGCATCGTTTTTTGTTCAGGACTGTTCACAAGGTTTTCATTGGAACAACAGCCAAGCTACTTTATATCCGATTTCTATATATTACAAATGTAATGGCCAGTTAGAGCACACCAATTACATAGTTATATCTAATTGTCTTATCCACAACACAGTTGCAGTACACTTGTTCCATCGCCATATGATAATGTTTCTACAAAATAAGTTTTGTTCAACACCACGAAAAATTTCTTATTTTTCAGATGGCTCAGCCGCTCAATTTGTTAATTTATGTCATCATGAAGATGATTTTGGGTTTCCAGCCGAATGGTATTTTTTGCCACAAGCCATGGAAAAGGTCCTAGCGATGGTCTTGGTGGAACCGTAAAGAGAGAAGCTCGCGGAGCCAGTTTGCAACGTCCAATACAGGACCAAATTACTACCCCGCTTCAATTGTATGAGTGGTGCCGTGAACATCTTTTAAATTGTAATTTTGTATTTTTAACAGAGGAAGATTATAAAGCAGAAGAAGAGTTTCTTAAAAACAGGTATAATGGCTTGAGAACTATACCAGGAACACAAAAATTCCACTATTTAGTTCCAAAAGGAAATTCAAAACTTATAGTAAAATTGTTCTCCGAAGACCGGGAATTTTTAATTGAAAATATTTACAATTAATTAATCGCCTGCATTTGTAATATAAATATGTAAAATAAATATTTCTTACTTTAAACTATTTTTGTCTAAATTAATATTTGTATTTAATACCAACCAAATAAATTCAAAAACAAAAATGTTTAAAAAAAAGTATAAAATTTTTTCAAACAATTTCACATTATTGTCTGTATCTCCGGGACTAATTAGAGCACACTCAAATTTTTTTGCACAATTTGCGTAAGAGACTATTAGGATCAACATATATTTTTTGACCTCTCATAAAAAAAATTAAACTAAAAGCAGTTTTAAAGCTATTCTCAATACCTTTAAAATGAGATCAATCTTGACCCTGTGTGTTAAAAACTTTTGAAGATATAAACGATAATGGCAGACCACTTATAAGTGTTTTTAATGATTTTTTCATTTTTTGACGCGCCATATCTCAGGAACAACAGAAGCTGGAACTCCAAAATTTTGCATTTGTCTTACTTAAGTAAGGTGCAAAAAGTCAACTAACTTTCAAAAGATTCAAAGGTGGTCGGGTAAATCCTTTCGTCGGTTATAAAAATTTTAACCCCACTCAGAAAAATTTCCGAATGGATATTTACTTTCATATTTACTTTGTTGATTAGTGTTTTAAAAGGAAAAATATTTTCAATTCATCGACTATGTTGTAATACAAAAATACATTCACAGATTTTAACATGAGAACACGATATGGATAATTAAATTGAGAACGCCCGTCAGAAGTGTTGATTATATTAAAGTTACATTCAGTAACAGTTGGACAGCATTCTCCTTTACTCGTAAGGCAGATAAGATAAGTTGAAATATATCAACAACTGATTGCAAAGGATGCGATTGAAAATAACAGATGCGTTGATACTCGTAAATATTAAATCTAGAAACATGAAATGGGACCCAAAGGAGGTGAATCTTTATATACTAGTGGGTGTAGTAATGGTGATTTTGTTTTTTTAAACAAAATTAAAAAATTATAAAATGTTCACATTTTGTTTGGCCTTAATCGAACGCGCAAATGTCACCCTCAAGTACGCTTCATGTTATTCATCATCTTAATTAAGCCATTGATATCTATAATCAACACAACCTCAGAATATCAATTATCAAGAGGGAAATTAATAAATAAAGAAATTTGTCACAAAAAAATCAGCACTTTTCCCGGGCAACATATTCACTGATTGAGACGGCAGATAGTGCTGCGTTTTTATACTTTTCGAGTTGAAGATTTTCATTCAAAAATGGGAGAAAAAGGAAAAAATATAAAGAACTTAAATTTGTGACACATTTGAATAAGACAGCCACTAGCCTTGAACTCAAAGGCGCGTATGAGAAGAGTTATAAAATGCAAATCCATCGTCCCCCACTGTGAGGTGAAGTCCTCACTTCCGACTACTTTACTTTCTGACGTTCTCAAAGTTTTTGGAGGAATTGGAAAAAATCCCAGATTTGTTACGCTTAAGAAATTAAAAATCTTGTACCAAAATCGAAATTAGAATTTGGAATTTGAACCTCTTACTAATTTGAGGCAGATGGCCAGTTTGGCATTTATTAAGAGAAATTTACGAAACCGGTCGCTTTAGGCTTGAAGAACATTGGGAAATAGCATAAACGAATTTAGTATAGACACATTAATTCTCTCAATAAATTAAACTTCGTAGGTATAGTTGCAAGTGAACATTGGATGGTGGAAATCATGGGTTCAATAATACCAGATAGAGGCGATAGTACACAACGGGTAATTCCAAAATTTTTCGACACAGACCTTGACCCGACCCCCTTCGATTTCCATGAAATTTCAATCATATATTCTACTCGTTTCTGTCGTTACAATGACGTTTGGTTTAGGCCCTAAAGTTGGCTACCTGCAGTGTTTTTGTGAAGAGATAGCTGTGTTCCTGTTGGAATATCTTTCGAATGTCACATCAGATTGTAACGACCTTGGTATCACCTGATAGATTTCGACCTCGATTTAGGAATAAAAATAGAAATGGCAGGTCCTTGTGGGCCAAGGACATCAAAATTTAGAAAATGTCCTTTGTCCTTGAATATCCTGGAAACATATCTTCTAATTATCTTAATTTTTTCTTTTTAAAACTTGCGCCATATGTTTTTCTAAAAGATTTACAAATTTCAGGATGGGTTCGTTAGAGGTTCAGAAAATATTTGCGTTTTTGTAATGCAATTATCATACTAGACTGACTAAAAGAATAATTTTTATGGGGTTTTCATATATTTTACATGTGTTTGTGTATTTTGTAAACAACGTATATGTATTATAGATTACAAATTATTTTGGTATAGGTTACTGCTCACCCATTTATTGCGTCACAACATGTAAAAATGGACAAATGTGAAGAGTTTATTCCTAAAGAAGAAGCGTTAAGGTCATTAAATGAGTGTTTACGTTTATTCAGTGAACCTACCATCCCATTCAAACACAGGTGTAATAAAGGATATATTCGAGGAATGATGGGCAGAGCTAAAAAGTGTATTTTAAAGAAGATATTCGGATACGATGATGATATTGTAGAACCCCATTCTGTCGACTCTGATATTTTGGAAAAAGTAAGGAAGGTCCACAGTGCCAATAGTGAAAAAGCCGTCCAATCTATGTGCTTACAAATGTTACCAACAGATTGGCCAATGCGAAAAGTAAAGGATGAAATACCGTCGACTTCGATGTATTCCATGCGGAAAGCTAGAAGCTGTTCAACTTCTAATTCTTTGCAGGGATTCGCGAAGAGGAAGAACCCGATTCCGAAAAAAACTAATGCTAACGTCGTTAGTTTCTACGGCAATGATGAATATAGCCGACTAATGTCTGGGAAAAAGATTGTAAATCTTGTAAGGTAAACCTGATTTTTTTCTAAATATTAAGGGTATTTTTATTAAAAAAAAACTCCTCTGGATGTAGGTCAGGGGTAAACGAATTAATATTCAAAAAAGGCTGATGCTGTTAAATTTGAAAGAGCTCTACAGTGAGTTAAACAAATCAATCCAGATTTGAAAGTTGGATTTTCTAAGTTTGCTTCGTTAAGACCAAAGCAGTGTGTACTTGTTGGAAGCACTGGCACACATTCCGTATGTGTCTGTGTTATTCACCAAAATATGAAACCAATGTGCGAAGGTGTATTTAAAAAGGACTATAATAAATTAAACTATTTCAATTACCATACCTGTCTTAATTTTGGAATATGTGGCAATCCAACAGCATCGTGCTATTTCTCTACGTGTGAGCAATGCCCAGCATTTAAGAGGCTCAGGCCTATTATACAAAGTTACTTCGATAGACACGAAATAGAGACTGTCCAGTACAATTTGTGGACTCATACTCACAGATCAAATTTAGAACCAAAAATGGAAAACGTTGATGACTTTATTTACCATTTTTTGGATCGCCTGCCTCAATTGCTTAACACTCTTATATTGTAAAACAACAAATTGAGTATTTCAATAACATAAAAGACAACTTGAAACCTGGAGAAATGTTGTTTGTTCTCGATTTTATTGAAAATTACACTTTTCTCATTCAAGACGAGGTACAATCCTACCACTGGACAAACGAACAAGCCACTGTACATCCATTCGGATTTTACTATAATATTGAAAACTGTATTATTTGTTTGAAACTGTATAATAATTAGTGAAATTATGAAACATAATGTGGTATTGGTTGACCTGTTCATAAATAAATTCATAAAATTTATAAAAGGGCAAATAGGAACACCCACCAAAATATATTACTTCTCGGATGGATCTGCTAGCCAGTACAAAAATAAAACCAATATTTGGAACCTCACAAAGCATGAACAGAAATATGGAATCAGCGCTGAATGGAATTTTTTTTGGTACATCGCATGGGAAAAATGTTTCCGATGGACTTGGTGGTACACTCAAACGACTGGTTTCACGATCTATTATCTAGTATAACTGGGCGGTAGAAAATATAAAAAATATGAACTTTGTGTACGCAACAAACGAAGAATATACCGAAGAAATTATGTGCAAAATTGAAACCGATTCCAAAAACACAGTCCGTCCAACATGTGCAGCCATTAAGTGTCGGAAAAGTAAAAACTTAGTTTTTTTCACTATCACCAGAGTTCAACATTTAATCAGTTATGAAATAAGTGTTATACAATTGATTCATTTAATAAATAATTAATAAAACTTAAATTTATATAATTTACTTAACTTTTAAACAGATTATGGTAATAAAACGTCCACAGTGCCCATGAGGAATAAGGAATAATTGGATTATTTATCTGGATATATCCTAATTATAAAGTAATAAAATGCTATTCTACGAGAATATACCAAAGCTGAAACCTATACCATATTTTTCACAATCCGATAATTTTAATACATATGAAATGATTAATTAATTTGTAATCTATAATATAATACATATACGTTGTTTACAAAATACACAAACACATGTAAAATATATTTCCATAGAAATTATTCTTTTTTTGTCAGTCTAGTATGATAATTGCATTACAAAAACCCAAATATTTTCTAAACCCCTAATGAACCCATCCTGAAATTTTTACATCTATTAGAAAAGAGTATGCGCAATTTTTTAAATATAAAATAAAGAAAATTAAAATATACGTTTCCAAGATATACAAGGACAAAGGACATTTTCTAAATGTTGATGTCCTTGGCCCACAAGGACCTGCCATTTTTATTTTTGTTCCTAAAAAGGAGGTCGAAAGCTATTCGGTGATACCAAGATCGTTACAATCTGATGTGGCATTCGAAAGTTAATCCAACATGAACACAGCTATCTCTTCACAAAAACACTGCAGGTAGCCAACTTTAGGCAGCTATGAAACATGAACACTGTGGAGTTTCGACCAATACCAAACGTCATTGTAACGACAGAAACGAGTAGAATATATGTTTGAAATTTTATCGAAATCGAAGGGGGTCAGGTTTCAAAAGTACTGTTTTTGTGTCGATTTTTTTGGAATTACCCCAACACAAAGATGAGAGAATTAATTCGTCTATATTAAATTTGTTCTTGGCAAATACGAGGGCGGATCAATAAGTCCGTGACTTTCGAACTTCCCTCGTAGTTATATGAAATGCAACGCTGCTCCCATCAAGCAAGTTCCGTCATTTACTTTGCGTTTAACAGGTGTTCAAAACATATAAGCTCGCGCATTTTTTTTAAAATGAAAAAAAGTGAATTTCGAAGGATCATTAAACATTATTTTTTACGAAAAACCTGGACGTTGTGGACTGCCAATTGAGGTCAATACACCCGAAAATATCGAAAAAATCCACGAAATGGTGTTGGCCGATCGAAGACTAAAAGTACGTGAGATTGTTGATGCCATAGGCATTTCATATGGAAGTGTGGTTTCGATTTTAAATGATCAGATGGGTTTAAGAAGCTTCAACGTAATCGTGTGACAACTTCAAAGGATTGCTTGGAGTTGTTTAATTGGGCTACGAATTGGTACCTCATCCACCATATTCTCCGGATTTAGCTCCCAGTGACTATTTTATATATCCAAACCTAAACAAATGGCTCGGTGGAAAGAGATTTAGCTCCAACGATGAAATTATTGATCAAACAAATTCCTATTTTATGGACCTCGAAAAATCCTATTCTTTGGAAGGGATACAAAAATTGGGAGAAACGTTGGACTAAGTGTATTGAGCTAAAAGGAGATTATGTTGAAGAATAATTTTTTTTTGCAAAACAAACTCTAGTAACAACTTTCTTCAATTCACACTGTAAGAAATCTACGAAATATATTCGATGGAAATACAGTGGCATCAACAAAGTTTGTGGATCCATCCGAGTTCGTACTCGATAAAAGAACTTGTGTACGTGCTCGTTCAGTGGAAAATATTGCCCCTCTAGCTGAGAGTGTGCTCGAACAGCCATCAACATCAACTCGCCATCGTTCGCAGCAATTGAATATTTCTAACACTTCTGTGCACACAGTGAAGAGATTCGTTGTCACAGCCAAGTAAAATTTGGCTGTTCTTTGGACTATCACATTACTCAGTTGTGATTACCAATATTTGCGTTCCGTATCACCCAGTGTTGTGCTTATCACTTGAATTGTAATTCAGTTTTGGTTGCAAGAACTGAAATATTTAGTTCAAGCCACAGCAACAAGAAATAAATGTGATCAGTCAATCGAGTTTTAGTTCTAGCAATCAAATTGTCCTGTAGTGGTATTTTTTGGATCAACAAAAAATGTGAAAATTAGTTCGATTGTGCCTATTAATATATTGGAAAGCTCAACTAGTTTGTTGACGCCATATCCCAGTATGAATTTTATAGAAAAAAAAGTAAAAAAAATATTTTTTATTAAAATTGTGTATTTTATAGTTATATATAAACAAAATTATTATTATTTATAACCAGGGTTCGTATTTCGTGTCTATTTTTTATCGAAAATATGCAACAATTTCTATATCTCGAAAACGGAGCGTCCAATCGAAATCAAATATAGACAATCTTTCTAAATTTGTCATATTTTCGATCAAAAATGTGGATGGGTTACCCTGGGTATCATATGTATGTTTCAGTTAATTTGTGTCATCCACAATAATAGCTCCTCCAGCCAAGTGTCCACAATTGTTTGCATGTGTTTGTGAAGGCGTCAATAGTGGCGTCAGATTCAACGATTGTGTTTAAAAGTCACTTCGCCTCAATTTGTGATAATATGTATTTTTCGCTGGCTGATATCTATACACTTTATCGTTTTTTTCACAACACTGTTTATCACTTTCTGTTTAAAATAATAGTTTTTCGTAAATTCCTCGTGTAACATTCAAATATAAATATGTAGTTTTTCTTTAACAGCAAAGCCTTTTGTGAAAAATCGAATACATAACTTTGTAACAAGTGTTTTTGGGACAGAAACTAAATTATGCTAACAGTGACTAATATTTGAACACGAATTCTAATATTGTACTTTTTATTAGTTGTATCTTCCATTTCAGTTGAATGGGGTTTTTGAAATACTCAAATTGCTTAATACAACTAAAGTTCGGCAGTAGCAACTTGTATTTAGTAAGACCTATTTTTGATCTATCAATAACATCTACAAATAATTCGGATGCTTGGCAATTATGAATTCTAATCAAAATATAGACTTTATCATGCAATTTCCAACGTCTGAATTGATTTCCAACTAATCTTTTCCCTGTGTGTGCGCAGAATTTTACATAAAGGTAGTAAGGATTATAAAGTCAAATTAGTCCAAGAACTGAAGTCTTGTGACCATCATATGCATTCTCGGTTCGCTGAAGATGAGAATTTTTAACGAAAAATCATATATGGGCATTTCCACAGAAAGTGCCACCCTATGTCGCATCAGGTCACCAACGTTTCCTACTCATTTACGACATACAAATGTAAGAAGCTCTATATTTAATAATACATCCGAAAACAATCTAATTCACTGGTCTTCAAATATAAGCAATTGACGAGGGTGAAGTGATGTGACAAAAGGTGGACCTTTCTGTGGAAATGCTCATATTACGATGAAGCTCATTTTCACCTCAGGGTCTACGATAACAAAGAAAATTGTTACATTTGAGGTTTGGAAACTCCACACGTCGTTGAGGAAAACCCAATGCATGCACAACGAGCGACACTTTGGTGCGGTTTTTTCATGGCGGCATCATATTCCCACTTTTCAACGAAAATGAGCAAAGAGCCCGCGTTACCGTTAATGGCGAGCTTTACCGTCCCATGATCAGCGATTTTTTTTTACCAAAAGTTGAAGAGGATGACATGGACAACGTATGGTCTCAACAGGATTGCCATACGAGCCACACAACCAACGTTACCATCGAGCTTTTGAGCACTGTTTCGAAAACCGCATAATCAGCCAAAACTCGGAAGTCCATTGGTCGACTCACAACTGCGATTTGACCATGTTAGGCTATAAACCCTCGTACTTCGTGAAAGATAAGTGTTATGCAAACATTCCTGAGTACATTGGAAACTTAAGACTGCAAATCGGTTCTGTAGTTCACAGTCAAGAGGCCTAAATAATCGAAAATGTACTGAAATGAGGTCGTTTAAACTATTTGAACGATGTTGTGTTTCATATATAAATGCAAATTATAGGCCTTACCAACAAAATCAAAATTTTGAAAAAAATGTCCATCGGTATATTTTTGAAGCGATCGGTATATATTTTCAGCAGCTTGAAATACCTCCTAAACATCGTTTCCGATTACATTCATATATCAGGACCTACACCAGTCGCGGATGGCGGCAGCAATTATTAACCGATAGCTTCATTCCCTCGAAACACAAAAATCGCATTGGCATTGTATAGGGTTTTTCAACAGAGACGCTACAAAAGTAAATCGATAGGGACAGCAAGCAACGCCATATTTTTCCCGCTCTCTTGACATTTCTCTTCAGTAAGGTTTGCCATTTCATCATGGAAAGATATACGAGCCAACAACGAGTCAAAATTATTAAAATTTACTACCGAAATTTGGAGTCAGTGGCCTCAACTTTAAGAGCGCTACGTCCAAATTATGGTCGTCATAAACGTCCTACCAGATCAACAAGTGAGCGTCTATTGGAAAAATTTGAATCCACAGGCACAGTACAAAATGTTGCCGTGCCAGTGAGACAAAGAAGTGCCCGTAGTGTCGAGAATATTGCTGCCGCTGAGGCTTCAGTTCAAGTAAGCCCAAATGTGTCTCTCACACGTCGTTCTCAAGCGTTGGGCATCTCTGTGACGTCGTTGTGGCGAATTTTGCGAAAAGATCTTGGCCTACATCTTTACAAGATCAAATTGACGCAAGAACTGAAGCCGCTTGACCACCATAAGCGTCGTATGTTAGTGAATTGGGCTGAGCAACAACTTGAAAATGATTCGGATTTTCATCGGAAAATCATCTTCAGCGATGAGGCTCGTTTCTGGCGGAATGGCTTCGTCAATAAGCAAAATATGCGTTATTGGTTAGACAGCAATCCACACGTAATCCATGAGTCATCATTGCATCCCGAAAAAATTACGGTTTGGTGCGGTTTATGTGCCGGCGGCGTCATTGAGCCGTACTTCTTCCGTGATGATCAAGACCGGTACATTACTGTGAATGCGAATCGCTACCGTTCAATGATAACCGAATATTTTTGGCCCCAATTGGATAATATGGACTTGGAGGACATGTGGTTCCAACAGGACGGCGCCACAAGCCACAACCCGAATACCACAATCAATTTATTGGAAAACAAGTTTGGTAAACGTGTTATCTCACGAAATGTCCCGGCCGATTGGCCGCCTCGGTCGTGCGATTTGACGCCGTTAGATTATTTCCTGTGGTGCTACGTCAAGTCTATGGTCTATTCCAACAAGCCAGCGGCGATTGATGAACTTCGTACGAATATCGAACGTGAAATTGCAGCAGTATCGGCCGATTTATGCTTGAAAACCGTCGAAAATTGGGTTCAGCGTCTGGACTTCTGCAAGCGTGCCCGTGGTGGCCTTGCACAAGAAATCGAGTTCCATATATAATGGCATCGAACGTACTTTCACAGGAATAAAGAATAAAACCGGTTTTGTTTTATTTAAAAAAACTTTTGTAGCGCTCTTATTGCAAAAACCCGTTATTAAAAAAACTAATTTTAGCAGAGAATAAAAAACAGGCGTAGTGTTTTCTTTTTGAAGGCGAAGAAATTTAAGTTGTCAACACTCTCGGCAATACTGACAGATCTCGCTTGTTTTGGAGTTAGTCTGGTTGGCAATTCACTGCCGCACAGTGGTTCAAAATCAATTTCAATTGTCCAAACATCAATATTTTTTGATCCAGTAACAATTTTAAGGGTCTTTTAAATCCCCATACTAAACTTCAAAATCAGATAATTGGATATATTTGAGAAAATATTCCAAATTTGACTACCTTTCTTATTTTTCGATTTTAAAGAAAATAAATATCTTTACAATATATAAAGTTTTCCACGATCTTCAATTGAAATTCTTCTTATTCTTTAATCGAGCTTCAGATCTTTTATTTGGTTTGCTTATTTATCTCCAATATTTCGTCTCCACATTGGGCGACTTCTTCAAGGAACAAATATTATGTTTTAAACATACATATTTCGAGATAATTAAGCAAAACAAATAAAACATCTTAAGCTCGTTTAAAGAATAACAATAAATATCTTTACTTTTTTTTTTGCTTTTTAAAAATTTTATAAGATAATTATTCATAATGCGAATAAAAAATACCAAAATGAGAACGAAAATTGTATAACCTTTTTAGCTACGTACTTATTTTTTTACACTTGGTGAGGTAAACAATAGTCACGTTTTTGGACAAAAAAATTGTGACATTTCAATCTATCAACACATCAACCTATCCACCTGTGTATTATATTCATTGAAGACTTGATCCAAATTCAATTTTTTTTTCAATAACTGGGGTGGTTCAGTAAGAATGCACATTTTTCATGAAATTTCCCATGCCTCTTTCACAGAGATGTGGCTGTATCTCACCGATGGCGCGTGGGATCTCGTATTTGAGCTCAGGAATTGTTTCTGGTCTATTCGCATAAACCCGAAATTTCACAAAACCCCAAAGATAGAAATCGCACAGCGTTAAATTGCATGATCTTGGTGGTCAGCTGACATCAGAGTTTCGTGAGATAATTTGTTCTGAAAATCATTGCAGCATTAAACCGCATGTCGTTCAGATCCATGCCGTCTAACTGAGGCCACAAGAATTCCGTTGTGACTTTCCTGTAACGAACATTTCACAGTCACTGCAATTTCGGCCTCATCTTCAAAAAAGTAAGGGCCAATCACGCCGCCTGACCAAAATCCGCACCAGACAGTTGCTCGTTGTGGGTGCATTTGTTTCTCATGGATTGCATGAAGATTTGCTGATTTCCAAATTCGACAATTTTGTGTATTCACGAAGCTATTCAGATGGAAATGCGCTTCATCGGAGAGATGACTTTTTGTTTGAAAAACTGGCATTGATTTCACTTTGCTCCATTACCCATTGAACGAATTCCCGGCGATGTCTGGTGATTTGACGTCGCACCTGAGGAAACTGAATTTTGTACGCATGATGTTGGTGGTCTTTCGCCGAAATTCGCTGCGCAGTGCTTCGTGAAATTTGAAGTGGTTGAAAACGATGCCGAATTCATGTTTTCGGGTTTTAGGCGACACCCTCGTTTACAGCAGCTATGTTTTTAAGAGACCGACCGGTACGTTGAGGCATAGGAGTCTTATTGTCCATAATCGATCATCCTGTTTCTTAAAATCTTTTGACCACTCTTCGAATGGTTGACACATTATATGCACTTTCTCGACTGAAAATTCTTCGAAGTCTATGAGCGGTCTCAGCATAAATTTCCAAATTTTTGTAATAAGTTGCACAATTATAACGCATTGTTCTTGCGTAGAGCGCTGCATTTTTAATAATCGGAGTAAACATATGTGACAGCTGTCAAAATTCAGAGTTGCCACTTGCACAAAAAAAATTACTATAATTTTGAAAAGTGCAATCTACACTAAATTTAAAAACGGCAATCTTACTGAGACACCCTTATTACTGAAATACTCTTGGACTATGGTAAGTCCCTGGAGAAAGGGATGTTTTGAAATTTAAGTTTTAATATACATATTACAATTCAAAAATTGGTTAAAATAAAAAAAATATTTACAAAAGTTTAAATAATTAAATCTTTAACTTATAATTTCGCTCTCATCTGCTGAAGTTTAGTGCTTTTAATACTTCATCTTTGATTGCTTGGAATTAAGAGACTATTTTTAATGACCCCAATAAATCCGCTCACTGTTACTGACACATAAAACTAAGTACGAGTAAGACATTATAAATTGCCAGCCACTATGGGGTCGAGGATAATTTGAACTGTGCTAATTTATCATGTCATATTTTCGCATTATAATTTGTTCTATTAAGCGTTTAAAATATCACTTTGCATGCAGCAAACAGTCATTCACTCAGCTTTAACGCCGCACATTAACCCCGATACCATCCAGGATGGTTGAATGCTTGTACACTATTGATAAGCATAATATATATTTTGCTACTATAGAAATAAACATAAATAAACTGCCTCATTTGTGTGATACCGTGGTGTATTTTAATATGATATAGTATTTCAACATGCCCACAATCTCATCTCAAAGGAATAAAAAAAATATTCAGCAGTTGAATGTAAATTATGCTGCTTGCTTAACGAGGAAATCTGTTAAGGCACACAAGCGCAACTATCATTAGCGATGTCTACAAATTGCACAAGCGTGGCACTGGGATTAAATCGAGGCTAAATTTATTCTCTTGCCAGAGTTAGGGTGACTGTCTTATGTGAATATTTGCGTAGACTCCACCCTTCATCACTCACAACGTTCAAGATGGATGTGTTTTTAACAAATGCAAAGCGGGGCATGATAAATAGAAGTCAAGCTATGAGGTTTTTTTTATACAAAATTTAAAAAAACAAATGATTTTAAGGAACAATTAACTGATATTGAAAAATGACAAATTGATAATGGGAAATAAAAATAAATATTGCTAAAACAATTAAATTAAAATGAAAAACATACTCAACGTTAGTTAGATTGCCCAATTTCCATTAAGAATTTTCATTTAAATTTAAAAATACAGGGTGTCTGGTGACAAATTTTATATTTTTAAATACGATTATTTCAAAAAGTAATAAACGGAGCGGAGGCCAGGGCCCACTCGATCTTCAAGGACTCCCGAAAACATTGAACTGGTTGAAAGCAATTTACGTGAAATTCCGCGACTTTCAATACGGAAAAGAGGACTTCCAAGAGCGATTATTCATGAAATTTTAAAAAAGGATATGAAGTTCCATCCTTTTAAAATTCAAATCGTTGAAGAACTGAAAGAAAGTGAGCTTGATTTACGCAAAAATTTTTGTGAAACGCCGTTGGAGCGTTTTCGCACTGTAAATCCCATTTTTTGGAGCGACGAGGCTCATTTTCACTTAAACGGCCACGTCAACAACCAAAACTGCCGTTTCTGGTCTCCAAGAACCCGCAACCCTCGATTGAAACGTCAAAAACCATTGCATGTCCCCAGGGTAACTGTTTGCTGTGTCTTATCCATGCATGAGATAATTGGACAATTTTTTTTTCAAAAATTCTCGAGGCCAGGCGACGAATGTCAACGGTGAAAATTATCGACGCATGATTACGGAATTCTTTTTGCCAAACCTGCGAGTTCATCGATCTTACTCTTCACACACGTGGTTTCAGTAGGATGGGGCGACTTCACACACAGCCAGAGCTTCGATGAATTTGCTTCGGGAAAATTTCACCCAAAAACTGATCTGTCGGTTTGGGGACATCCCATGGCCACCGAGGTCGCCCGATCTAACTCCTATGTATTTTTTTATGGAGCTACCTTAAAGAGAGGGTTTGTAATGACAATTCACAATCTCTTGTGGCTTTTTAAGGGAAATATTCGTCGAGAAATCAGCTCAATTGAACCAAGTTTACTGCAGCGTGTGGCGCATAACACAAGGCTCCGTTTGAACAGTGTGTTCAACTCGACGGAAGACATCTGGATGACATACTCTCTAAAAAATAAAATCCGCATTTCCATTCTATCGTTCAATGCTCTTAATAAAACTTTGTGTCAATTATAATATTTTTTAATTAAGTTTGAAAATATAAATCTGCTACCAGACACCCTGTATTTTGAGAAAAGTTATCAAATTGAGAAAATTTTAAATTATTTTCCGTAGATTTGTTCAACAAAATTAATGGTTTCAACGAGCAGGGCCTCCACGCGATTTGACCAAACCGTGAACGTTGATAACCGTTATAATTTCGAGGTGGTGGACGAATTTATATACCTCGGGTCTACCGTAATCACAAACAACAACGTCAGCCTTGAGATCAAGCGGAAAATTGTGTTTGCGAATAGATGTTATTTTGGGCTAAGCAAGCACTTTCGGGATAAAGCCCTCTCTCGAGTAACAAAAGTCTAGCTGTACCAGACTGTTATTCAGCCTGCCTTGCTGTATGGCGCAGAATCCTGGATCTTATCGCAAGCTGACGAAACATCTGTAGGAGTCTTCGAGAGAAAAGTACTCCGAAAAATGTATGGCCCTATAGTGCACAACGGCGAGTATCGGCGACGCATGAACCATGAGCTGTATGAGCTTTATCCCGACATTGACATAGTTAAGTGGATCAAAATAACGGGATTGCGCTGGCTAGGCGATGGCAGTAGAATGGATGAAGTCGAACCAGCGCGAAGGGTTTTCGAAAACGAACTCGAAGGAACACGAAAACTAGGAAGACGAAGATTCCGCTGGAGGGATCAGGTTGACGAATCCCTGCGAACACATGGTATTGCCAACTGGAGAGATAAGGCAAAATATGGAACTGGTTGGCGAAATATGTTATGTTCGGGGTTGTTCGTGACCGGATAAGTAAGTAAGTATGATTTGTTCAACATCATATTCAAGATTTTCTCATAATTACTTCTGTTGTAGTGCATAGGAATGTGTAGTCCTCAACATTAATTATTAATCAACTTCACTTCAAATTATTGTGAATTGAAACTTTTTTAATATCTGATTTATTCGTAGACAACAATCATTTAAAACCGATCATTTTCGCAAATGTCACCCAATATCAGCCACTTGTATATAATAATTTTCCCAGTCTCCTGCCATAAGTTTAGCATTTACAACAATTTCCATATTCATCAACATACTGACATCATAAAAATATTACATTGTTGCCAAAGTACATAGAAAATATCCAGCATATTTCATGAACTTTCCATTACCGTTATCAACAATTCATGACTGGTTGCTGCTTCCTGTCCCCACACCCAAAAATACTAGGAAGAGAGATAACTAATACTAAAACTTTCATTGTTAGGGGATAATAATGGCAAACAGCAACAAAAAATCATACGAAATTTTTTTTTTGCATCAATCTCCAGAGGCTGTATGTTAGAAGATTTACTGAACATTGTAGAGGGAAGTGGAAAATCTGCAACATTAAAAATATCATTAAAAATATAACGCATCATAAGGAAGAATGGAAATATTTGTATTTTATGATGGGGCATACAACCAGGAGTGATGTATGTATGTATTGAGCAGTAACAACATTGCAAATCGCTAGAGATGAGTGATTTCAAATCCCAAAGAGATTTGATAATAAACACGCCATGATTTATTGTTCTGCTGTTGAAAAGTTTATAGCACAAATTATAATGGCTCAGATATATGGGGACAATAAGATAAGTTTCTAGTGAATTTGTGTCGGAGCATAAACCGTGCAATATTTAAGGTTTCACAGAGTGTTTGCTATTTTTTTTATAAAATTAAAATTAAAATTAAAATTGAAACTAAAATTAAAATAACTGATTACAAATAACATACATTTGAGTACAAATATCTCCATAGTCCAGGTGGAAGAAAACATAAGTTCATGAAAGTTAATGAATAATTCTGTACGATCAATTGATCGTTCATACATAAAGGGTGATTTTATTGCTGTTTGATTATTCAGTGTAGAATTTTTGGTATTTCCATTCTGATGCGCAACATGTGTCAAAGTCAAACATGTTAAGTTAGCATGTCAAAAGTGTTTGAAAATACTTGATTATTATCAGTGTATTTGTAATAGCTTACAGCCCGGGTTCATATTTCGGGGTAACCCACTATAATTTTCGTCGGGAATGGGTAATGATCATTTAGATATTAATATGCAGATACCTACAGCGATGAGGAATTGCACGATTACCCACAGGGAGTGGAGAAAATTAACCATTACCCCCAGGGTATGGGGAAAATAATGAGTAGTTAACCACGGCGATGGGGAATTTTAGTATGCTTATAAATAAAACAAAATGTTCCTGCTGTATGAATAAATTTGCATCAAGGAAACTTCCGTATTGTAATCCTCGAAATATATAGATTACACTGTGGGCAATTTTTTAAGTCATGGAAATATAACCACATACGCACACCACTACGTGATAAAAGACAAAAAAAAAAAGACCCGTGTATCCCAGTTTTGCCCAAAGTCATGCACTTTATTTATGGGCCCCCAAAGATTTGAGGCCTCGGTGTAATTTTGCAAAAAACTTATCATTTTGTCAGGCTCATATCTTGCAATCCCTTTGGAATTTTTATTTTCTCTCTGAGGGAAAGTTGTCATAAAGAACAAAAATTGTGAACATACAAAATCTAAAACCTTTATCTACAAGGTCAAAATCCCAAAAAACTTTAAAAAATTCGAATTTGTATAACTTTCTTCCCCTGTTCAGGTCCATAGTTAAGAAACAATCGTGATAAAAGACAAAAAAAAAAAGTAAAGTACTATAATTGTGTCCAAACACATTGTGTTTGCTATTGAATATTACATGTTTGAGACACAGTGATTAACATGTTATAATAGATGTGTTTACAACCCACGTATATTTATGTTTGTGATACAAATACAGCTGTGTTTGTTGCACTGTCTATTCTTTCCCGAGAGCAAGAGAATAAAAGAGGGACAACGAGAGAGTCTATCTTCTCAGTGTGTATCTGCATATTTGCATTATTCTCTCAGTCAGTGAGTCATAAATATTCCTGAATATGCGTTTAAATTGCAGATGCAGTGTTTCCTATTTTGCCTAATGTATTTCGTTTTAGTTTCACGTATTCAGTCGTCAATGGTTCATCGGACAGAGGATACCAAAAGCGCTTGATCAGTGAGAAAAGAATAAACGAAGGCTCGGACGGTTAAATGGTTTGTGATGTTACTTTGGTTTTCGTGTATGTGTTTCGCAATTATGCATGTGTGAATTTGATTTGTATATATGCAAATACCTTGTTTGTGTACCAACGCATAGTAATAACCAACACATAGCTGAAACCTTCTGAAAACAAAAACGTGAGAGACAACAGAGAAAGGCGAAGCAAAAGAGCAGCAGATTCTCATTTCATGAAAAAAAAACAAATAATGCATTGAATGCCAATCAATCTAAAAAGGCCCGTTTTAAATGCATTAATTTTTTGTATTAATTATTTATAAATGTGGATTTATATTGTTAAAATTAATTATAATAAATAATACATATATATAGAAATCGAAGAATAATTATTATACCAGGGAGGAAACTGGCATATGTTCCCGCGTAAGAATATGTAGGTTTTGGGGGAAACACGCGAATGCTTCCACGTAAGTATATGGATGTTCGGGATGAAGAACGCATATGTTTCCACGCATATGTTTTGTCAGTAAACATGATACTGTTTGCATTTAAATAAAAGTAAGTTTGTGACTTGCAAACATATGAATGTCTGAAGTGTGTTCCAAAATATGTTAGAGAGGCCATTATTTTTCAGCGTGTAGTGAGAGAAACTATATACACTCCGGTTCACTTATTTAAAGGCAATAAAAATGTCATATTTAGCAGCCTGTATTTTTTTCAATTTGTAACCGATCGCAGAATTTTAAAATGAAAATGGAAGCTAGACATCTTCGAATATAAAAAAATGACGACAGTAGTGGTTTCGTAACCAAACAACTTTTTTTGAGCAATTTGTAAAAAAAAAGTCCAAAAATGTGCAATTTTTTGGGGTTCACTTGAATAAAGGCACTTTATTATTTTTGTATTGTTTTTAAAGTAAGCGATGATTTTTTGTAGAGAGCTTTTGTTTATTGCAATTTATTACATCTTAATCATTTTAGGAGTCAAAATGGCAAAACAAAAAATTTTAAATCTATCGGAAAAAACTAAAATCGATGTTTACCGTTCTGAAGAATATTCTAACCGCGCAATAGCTAAAAAAAATTGGAAATTCAATTCGCAAGAGACTACAAGGTATGGGATGTGCAGCCAAGAGGTCATGTAAATAACTGGAGAACCGTTGTATTTACGGATGAGAAGAAGTTGAATTTGGATGGCTCTGATAGCCACAACTATTATTTCCATGATATGCGCAAACAAAAGCGTTTTTTGAACCACCATTACAGCCGGAAGGCGGCGTTATGGTGTGGGGTGCTATTACGTACTGTGGCACCATCGATCTTGAATTTCAAAGTGCAACAATTACTGGTGCAAGCTATAGAACCTTATTGGAATCGGCTTTTCCGAAGTTCAGTGAACTATTTGGTCCAATATCTTGGATAATGCAACAAGATAAAGCCCCTATACACAACGTCAGAGTAGTAAATTAGTTCACTGCTTGCAATCAAATTTCGTTGGATTACATAAATTATCTTTATCTCTCAATGAAAACCCGTATTATTAACCCGTATTAAAAACAAAGGGGGCTGTACACATTACTAATAGTTCTTAAATAAAGTAAAATAAATTAAAAAAACAAGAAAAACAGTTTTTCATTAAAATTAGTTAAAGTGCCTTTATTCAAGTCAACCAAAAAATATAGCACATTTTTGGACTTTTTTATAAATTGCTGAAAAAAGTTCTTTAGTTAAGACACCACTATTGTTATGATTTTTTTAGTTTTTTCTCCAGATATCTAGCTTCCATTTCCATTTTAAAATTCTGCAATCGGTTACAAATTGCAAAATATACAGGCTGCTAAATATGGAATTTTTAGTGTCATTAAATAAGTGAACTGGAGTGTACCAGTAGCGCGGAGAAATGATCTCTCCATATTCCCAACATGCTCTGCACGTCTACGATAAGAAACATGTCCATTAGTTCAGTTTTTTTTTGACTTTTGGGTAGAATTTTCGGGTTTCTTTCTTCCTTCTGCATGACTCAATTTTCTCACTCTCACGCTTTCTCCACTGCTGTTTCTTACGCCTAAAGAGACGGTTTATCTCCATTCTTTTTTCCCCTTACCGCTCAGTCGCTGCTCGCGTTGCAACTGACAGTAAGCACTGCCATAAGTGCAGCGTTGTTTTCATCGTTTGCTACGCGACATTCTTCATCGTACCATGGTGTGTTCCGAAGAGGTTTTTCAAAACCAATTACGGTTGTTGCAGCACATGTAATTGGGTCGGAAATGGGTTTCCACTGCTCTTCAACATCATCATAGGGAGGAGTGGGTTCTGTGCCACAAGCTGTGAGAGATTCCGTGATTAGTTTGTGGCTACCTCTGGTAATTCTCTGCGTATGATTTCTTGTGCGAACATTTTCCGCTACAAGGTAGTGATCAGAATCGATGTTAGCTCCTCTGGTCATTCGTACGTACATTACACTGGATGTGTGCGTTCCATCAATTACCACGACAACAATTTGGTTCTTCTTTCTTTGATCAGGGGCTACCCAAGTAGCCTGGCGAATCCCTTTGTGCTGGAATCTTGTACCGCTAATGACCATGTTTTTTGCCGCGGCAAAATCAATCGGCCACGTACCGTTGACGGAACTGTCAGCATGTAGACTGAAATTGCCAATAGTTGGATGAAATACATTCTCCCTTCCTACTTTGGCATTAAAATCTCCTAGTACAAGCTGAATGTCATCATAGGTTTCCTGTAGATGCTCATGGAATATGTCTTTATGCATTATCATCTTTCTTTTCTGTCGGGGCATGCACACAAATTAGGGAAATATAAAAATATTTCGCTTTTGGATTGTGGCTATACGCTTATTTACAGGTTTGATCCTAGAGATTAGATTTCGCCGAATTTTGCCAACTAGAAATCCGCTGCCAAATTCACGATTTTCTCATGGCAACTGTAGTACATGTCGCAGATTTCTTTCCTTGTGCAGCCATGTTGTATCCATCGCATTTTTTGGATAGCGGTAATGTCAGTCTCATAACTCTCGAGGACATATGCCAATATTCCGACGTTCAATTCAGTTTTAAGTGTTTTCTTTTTAACAAACAAAAAAGCCTAAACGTCAAGTCTATACAGTAGAAAAAATCCATACATTAGTTCTATTTGTGGAAAAAAAACGAATGAGTGTTCGAACTCACAGGCGATGTATTAACACCTTCTTGTTCGATTTTTATGAACACATGAGTGAATGTTACATTGAAAAATAACAAACAGCGTGCAATCATATGATGACGTTACATTTAAATAATATTAATACGTAAAATTATTTAAAGACCAGTGCAAGCATATGTTTCATTATTTTCTTGCTCAATACTTTTTGTTTTATTCTCACAAAAAAACAAAGAATGCAAAGCAACAGACATTGTTATGTTCGTATATACGCTACACAAGTTCACACAATTTTCGTTGCTCTCTTGCTATCTCATTTTTATATAGTTATGTATAACCACGTCATTATTCTCTTTGCTCTGAGAGTGCTCCGCACCCACTCAAGAACACTATTCGACGCCGCTACATCAGAGTGTGTTCTTTTCGCAGTCTGACAAACTGTGTTTCACAGTCGGACAAATTTGTGTTCTATATAGGGGTGGGTCCTACCTAACCGATATGCACACAAAATTTCATACAAATCGGTCCAGCCGTTTCGGAGGAGTTTAACACCAAACAATCTGTGTGATCGCAGTGGGACAAACTGTGTTTGGATGTATTTACTTTGTGGATTTAGTGCCTATCCGCGCCTGTAGATGTTAACACATCACAAACACATTTTGTTATTCCCAAAATACCATTCGGAACTGGTGTAACACTGTAGGTCTCAATCAGTGAGTGTAAAACAAGAAAGTGCACAGCTCACTGGTTGTGAGAAGTACTTCCCAATCCCTCCACAGGATGTAATGGGATACAATTTTTTATTTTATATTTTCTTTTTTTTGTGTTTATTCGGTGCTAGAAATATTTGTATCGAAGGTAATTAAAAGTGTAACCTAGAGTTTCCTTCCTAAACCACACAACGAATCTTTGACAAATTTGTTGGAAATCGGTCATATTTTGCCATATTTTTCGTATCGCTTATTGGTCACTGTGACTTATGGATTATTTCATTCGAATATAGCTTACACGACGTATGAGAGACATATATTGTTGATCTGTTAATGAACAAGTGGCACATCGAGTTCAACATTGTTGGGTTTTGGAACTTAAGTACATTTTTTGTATTTAGCCGACAATTTTAAATATTTGGCCTATATGAATAAAATTGTTAAATTTCACTGAGTTAAGCCCAGTATTAATGCTGAAAAATTTGGAAAAAGTGTGTTAACTTTTGGTACCAATGAAAAATGTTAATTCTTTTGTTTTTTCCTTAAAAACAAAAGTGTTTTCAAGTTAATGTCTAAACCAGTCCAACAAGGTATACTGTGATATATTTACTTTGCGTTTTCATGGTGAGATCAAGGGTCACAATTACCCACTTCGAAAAAATACGATGAATATGGCATATAAAGACATACGATCTCAAAAACCTCCGTAAGTTCGAAATACACATTAATTGTAAACGAAGTAATATTAAGAGAATCAGATTTAAGAGAGTTTACTGAAAACAGTGCTTAACACCAGGTTTGCAGTAACCGGTCTACTAAAAAGAACTGTTTAAAGTTGTATGAAAAGTTTAAGTTTATGACTCAAATACAGTCAGATAAATTGAGTTTAATACTTATTCTTTATTTGATTTAAATAAAGTTTTAATTTAATTTACGAAAAGCTTAAGAAACAATTTCATAAACACTAAAATGAAAAATCTTTGTTTAAGTCCTGACGTGTGGCGTCTTTAGAACAACACATAACGATATACGACCTAAAAACAGAATATCAAGAGTGTTCGATGTATGTACTTTCAAATAATTACCTTCATTAAATACTGCTTTTGTTCCCAATCATTTGATATTTTACCGTGATGATTTTGTATCAATTGTATGTATACCTCTTCCAGAACTGTCGTTGATAACATTAATGTTTTCTTAAATTTTCCTGCTGTGAATGTATTGGTATATTCTATTCCATAAGCATGGGCTATCTATCTATAAGATTGCTAAAATGTTCAGTCATTAGTATTGCTCATTTTTGAGTCACTTCTCAGTCGTCTGCATTTTCAATCTCAGTTGTATTTATAGACATTTTTAATAATATTTAATGAACATAGAAGCGAACCGATCCAAAACCGATATATAAACCCCGGTTTTAGGCCCTGTTTTCAGTAACCAGTCTTAAATCTGATTCTCTTAATACGATTTCGTTTACAATTGATGTGCATTTCGGACTAACGTAGGTTTTTGAGGTCGCATGCTCTTTATTTGCCATATTCATCGTATTTTTCCAAAGTGGCTAATTGTGACACTTGATCTCACCATCAAATTGCAAAGTAAATATATTAAATTATACCTCGTTGGAATCGTACAGACTTCCATTTGTCGCCAATATTACTCCCATTTAAATTGTCATTAAATCAAATGTTTGATTTTTCAAAACACCAAGTATTTCTATCATTGTATTAAAATGGTACCAAAAGGAGACTGACTGTAACTCAATGATTTTTAAATATTTTACGGCCTAATATTTACAATTTTCGGCTAAATACAAAAAATTTACTAAAATTCCGAAAACAAAAAATTTTTAATTCGATGCGCCACGTGCTCCCACTGTCCGATTTAGCTCAAATTTTCAGTATGTAAGCTTTTGACTTTGGGACTGTCAGTGGCGGTGGAAAGTTTCTGATAGCCATTCACTTGGGAGTGGCCAGAAATGATTCCTTCATTGGGCAGTCCAAGCAGCTCACTACTTCCACGCAGTATGTCCTGGGCAATGGCTTTTCGGAAACCTCCGTTAGCTAGCTAGAGTGAGAAGGCGAAACAAATGAGCATCAAATCAGGTTTAGTAGGTGACTGGTGTCACTGAAACTCTTCAAACAATCGGGCATATTCTTTTATCCTTAGAAGGCGGATGAGCCAAACAAACCGGCCAACGGCGGATAGAAACCAAAATAAGAAAACCCAGGTTCGACATATTGCATCCTGGTCAGCGTTTGATCCTGGCAGTAGGTAAAACGCAAAAACGGATACTGGGTTTGCCTCCCGCCACCGTTCATAATGACAGTGAGAACTCTATATAGAAAGTTAGAAATATAGAAAGTTATAATGCTGACATTACCGCTATCCAGGAAATGCGATATATATAGTACAGTTGCCATGGAAAAAATATGAATTTGGTTGTGAGTGAACGTATAGCCACAATCCGCATAAAAGCGAAATATTTTTATATTTCCCTAATTTGTGTGCATGCCCCAAACGAAGAGAAAGATGATGATGCTAAAGATATATTCTATGAGCTCCTAGAGCTCCGTATGATCGCTGCCCTGGCCATGACATTAAGATTGTACTAGGAGATTTTAATGCCAAAGTAGGAAGGGAGAATGTGTTTAATCCAACTATTGGCAATTTAAGTCTACATGCTGACAGATCCGACAACGGTATGAGACTGATTGACTTTTCCGCGGCAAAAAACCATGGTCATTAGTGGTACAAGATTCCAGCATAAAGACGTCCACAAAGCTACTTGGGTATGCCCTGACCAAAGAACCAAATTGATCACGTGGTAATTGATGGAAGGCACTCATCCAGTGTAATGGACGTACGAGTGATCAGACTAGCTAACATCGATTCTGATCACTACCTTGTAGCGGAAAATGTTCGCACAAGATTAAGTAGAGCGAAAATCGTACGAAACCAGACGCAGAGAAATCTAGACATCGGAAAGCTGTAATCACCAGACGTAGCCACAGCCTACTCAAGGAAGCTCTGGCAACTTTTGGCATAGAAACCACTCCCTCCCGATGACGATCCTGTTCCGCAGTGGAAACCCATTTCCGACTCCATAAAAACTGCCGCGACAACTGTACTTGGTTTCGAAAAACCGCTTCGCAATAAACCATGGTACGATGAAGAGTGTCGTATTGCAAATGATGAAAACAACGATGCACGTATGGCAATGCTTCAGTCAACGCGATCTCCTGCAACTGAGTGGTATAGGGAGAAAAGAAATGAGGTAAACCGTCTCTTTAGGCGTACGAAGAAAGCGCGTGATTGAGAAAAATTGAGCCAGAAAATTCTACCAAAAAGTAAAAAACGGAACTAATAGACATGGTTCAGGGCATCTTCTTCTGTAAAGACAAGGACGGAAATCTCATCGCAGATGTGCAAAGCATTTTGGGACAATGTAGAGATCATTTCTCCGCGTTACTGGTACCTGGGATATCCAATAAGGATGGCACAATCGATCACAATATGGACGACGACGTCGTCAGTCCCCTCCTAACCAAGGCGAGGCCAGAACAGCTATTGACCGGCTTAAAAACAACAAAGCCGCAGTAGTGGATTACCGGCGGCTATTTAAGGCTGGCGGCGATGAGCTGATAAGGTGCATGCATCTGCTCATTGGCAAAATTTGGTTAGATGAATGCCTTCCCGGCGATAGGAGTCTTAGTGTAATATGTCCCATATTTGGAATAGGTGACCCGAGTTTCTGTGCCAACTACCGTGGAATAAGCCTTTTAACCATAGCATATAAGGTTCTATCAAGTATAATTTGCGAAAGACTAAAACCAATTATCGCTGACCTGATTGGACCATACCAGTGTGGCTTTATGCCTGGAAAATCAACAACGGACCAGATTTTCACCCTACGCCAAATCATGGAGAAGACCCACGAAAACCAAAACGACACCTATCAACTATTTGTCGATTATAAAGCGGCCTTCTATAGCCCGTTATGGGAAAAACTCTACGAAGAAATGTCTGAGCTTGGTATTCCTTCTAAACTCGTAGGCCTTTGCAGGATGGCCTTAACGAACACCAAATCCGTAGTGAAAGTTGGTAAGGATCTTACCATCTGTGGGAGTCCTCGAGAGATAAATACTCCGGAAGATTTATGGCCCTATAGTGCACAACGGCGAGTATCGGCGACGCATGAACCATGAGCTGTATAAGCTTTATCCCGACATCGACATAGTTAAGCGGACCAAAATAACACGATTGCGCTGGCTAGGCCATGTCAGTAGAAGGGATGAAAACGAACCAGCACGAGGGGTTTCCGAAACCGAACTTGAAGGAAGGCGATTAATAGGAAGACCAAGACTCCGCTGGAGGGATAAAGTTGACGAATCCCTGGGTACACTTGGTATTACCAACTTACCAAATTACCAATATATGTTATCCCCCGGGATTGTTCGAGGCCGGATAAGTAAGTAAGTAAGTAAGCTTTTGACTACGCAGAATCAGATTCCTCAAATTTTAAACAAATAAATTTTCAGTACAAAATACTGCCAGTCTAATGTCTATATGGAGCTAGAAACTGTAGTAGATTACGATTAATCATACAAAGCAAATTGGGATGGACCTAAACTTAAACTAGTAAAGGAGAAGCTACACTTTCTGCCTTTTGTATTAATATACAGAATGTGCCTCAGATTGTCCATTGTGAATGTAGCCTTAACCTGATGAAAATCCAAAAATCTATTAGGACTGACATCTACCGTTGCAAATATGTACTTTGATGGAAAAAGTGGTGTATCGACTGGCAAGCAGTTGATAAAATATAATTCAAAAATTCCAGAAATTCGTATATGTAACATTCCTTACTGTTACTAATAACATACTTAATGTTGCCATAGGTATGTAGCGTGCTAATAGTTGCAAATCTGCTACTTGTTATAAGCAACTGAAATTCAAACCCCATTCAAATTTCGACTCCCGCAATTACACATGAGCTTTATTTGAAGCTACTATGTAAATTAGTGGGAAACCTACACGCTGAAAAATGACGGCCTCTCTGACATATTTTCACAAACGTATTCTGCAGGAACAATGTATATATTTGGAACACACTTCAAACATTCATATGGTTGCAAGTCCCAAACTTACTTGCATTTAAAAGCAAACAGTCTCAAGTTTACTGGCAAACATATGTGCTTTTATGAGGAAACATATGCGTTCTTCATCCCAAACATCCACATAATTACGTGGAACCATTCCCGTTTCCCCCCAAACCTGCAAATATTTACGTGGAAACGTATGCGTATTTCCTCTCAAATATAATAATATTTAGAAACGAATTATTCTTCGATTTCAATACATATTTATTATTTATTATAATTAATTTTAACAATATAAATCCACATTTATAAATAATTAATAGAAAAAATTCTTGAATGTAAAACGGCCATTTTTTCATTTAATGCTTTATTTTGTTTTTGCATGAAATGAGAATCTGCTGCTCTTTTGCTTCTCGTTTCTTTGTTGTCTCTCACATTTTCATTTTCAGAAGGTTTCAGCTATGCGTTGGTTATCACTATACGTTGGTATACAAACAAGATATTTATATACAAATCGTGCAAGCGTGGGTTCATTAATTGTGTTGTCTTATTATATTTCACCAATAGTCCACCGTTCGGATTTCCTCAGCAAAGGCTCGGACAGAAAAAGGGCTTCACATTGGCGCCCTTTCCGGTTTCTTTCCACAAAATCGTTTCTCACTTTGGTAGCGCGAAAACATATATATGAAACACAAACACAAAAACCAAAGTAACATCACAAACCATTTAACAGTCCGAGACTTCGTTTATTCTTTTTTCATTGATCAAGCGCTTTTGATATCCTCTGTCCGATGAACCATTGACGACTGAATACATGAAACTTAAACGCAATACATCAGGTAAAATAAGAAACACTTCATCTGCAATTTACACGCATATTCAGGAATATTTATGACTCACTGACTAATGTAAAAATAGAGATCCACACTTACAAGACAGACTCTTTCATTGTCGCTCTTTTATTCTCTTATTCTCGAGAGAGCACAGACAGTGCAACAAACACAGCTGTATTTGTATCACAAACATAAACATATGTGGGACTCTAACACATATACTCGTATTATAACATATTAATCATTGAGTCTCAAACAAGTAATATTGAATAGCAAACACATAGTGTTTGGACACAGGTATATTATATTTGCGACAAGCTCCAAACACGCTTTATATTTGCATCCAAACAAAACAAAATACAGATTGTTCAGCGTGTATAGCTCGAATCGTAACCATAAGGGGCGTAAATATATAGCGATATCCCAGTTCCAGTCAATGGTATACCAACTCGTATCCTGTGCTCTATTGTTCGTCTAGGCTTCCAAAATCTTAAGACGCCACAAAACTCTCGACCAAACAAATGGGGAAAATGAAATTGAAGTGTATTTATTTGACTTCATAATATAAAAAACACATTTCGTGCCTTCTTTAATGCAGCATTTTTTTATGTTATACTCCCTCCTAGTTAGAGGACAACTTCAAGCATAAACATAAATTTATAATTCACCTGGTGGAAAGGCATCATGATTTTATGGGTATCATGATTTTATAACATCTCTATCATAAATTTGAAAAAGTTTGATATTAAATGACATAATTTTCTCATACAAAATCCACAAAACTTGAGGGTGAAAAATTGTGTATGTACATGATAATGTGTTCAGTTTCCAAGCTTGTGCAAGTGCATTAAAAGTTTTATATGAAATATTGTCCCTATTAGAAGGCAGCCTGTAGCTGCCACAAATTGGGTTTTAAATCCTCCAATAATCACAGGAAGTGTCTAAAATATTTTGGTCATGTTTTCAGTTTAATGCGGTGACATTTGTCGTGGTCCACAACACATCAAGGATTTTTTTCGGGGGAGTCTTAAGGAAAGTTCAGGTGTTTTTTTTTATCTTAGAAAGCACAGTGGATGGAGAATAATTGTTTTCAGGAAATGATACGGTAAATAAGAAAATGAAAATTTGTTTATCATAATGCGAGTTTATCAGAACAGAGATTTAATTCAGAATTTTGCTTCAAGGCATTTGATTATAATTGGCAAGTATGCAATTTTTAAACATGTAATATACCTGTCAGTGTAATATACCTGTCAGTGTAATATACCTGATAGTGATATTTTCCACAAATATATTAAAACTATAAAAGAGAAAATGATTACTCACCTGTAATATTTTCATTTAGCTGCATTGAAACCCCAGGTTATTAAGTTACAAAACAAAGGGTACACGAATCCATTTAACTCTTTATCACCAAACTTTGTGCCAAAAACATCATCATCCACCTTTTCTTAAAATCCCTCGTAAACAAAAGTCAGCATTAACTCATTTGCCACGTACAGTGACAGCTCCAAACGAAAGTCATGTATTCGTATTGGGTTTCATGTCTCCATTAGCCCACAGCACAGCGACAGGAACGAACACGCGGCCGTTTAAATAGTTTTGCTAAGAAATTGTGCCATTTGTCGTTGGGTTTTGTCTTTCGCTATTAAACCCGCCTTTTTGTAGGAAGATGCTTCCTTTGTCTAGCAAACTTAGAGGCGAATGATGGGTAGCTACTGCAAATATACTAACATCTGTTTGTACTCAAATGTCTATGTATTTGAACAGTGCCAGGAATGAAAAGGAACGTAAACATACGGAAATGTTAATCATTTCCAATTTCTTAACAAAGCCACCTAAATGGCATTTATTGTTTTGCCATTGTAGTCGAGCGTCTATTGTCGCTTCATCATCGACACGAATGCTTCATCAAAAAACCATTAGTTGGAAAAAGTTTTCTTCAGTCATCTGGTTAGATCCTTTACTCTCTGCATACAAAGAAATAAAAGTGCTCCTTCATTTTCTTTAGTCGATGTGAACAGAAATAGACGGTTGTTTTCCAAGATGGTCCTTTCTTTTCCATTTTGTGGGTCGATGGATGAATGATGATGTATTGTTGTTGCTTGTACATGTATTGACATGTCTGTACCTAAATTTGGAGTATATAAAGGATTTGTATGTATTAAGTTGTTTGTTATTAAAGAGGTGTTGTTGTTCGATTAATTTTTTAATTATTTAATGTGATGACTACGATAAGACGACAAATATCAATGAATCAGCGAGTGAGTGAGTGAGTGATTGAAATAAACGTGAAAGGTTGCTTCTTGTTTGTCATCGCCTGTCTTTGTGGCTTTCGACGCATCACTTAAAAGGAACAAGAGAACTGACAGGAAGGTACTATTTAATTTACGATTCAATATCCTTTATCTAAGTTAGTTGAAGTTCGTTAAAAGTTCTGTGATACATTTTCGGTAGCCCAAGGGAATTAACAGTCTTATCAAAATTTGTCACAGATTAGTTTCATTTTTCGACAATGTGTACTTTCGACAATAATAACTTCAAATAGTGTCTAAAACAAATTGAATTAAATCTTAAAACTCTTTACAATGTTGTTGAAATAGATTACTCTGTATTGCGTCGCTAGAGTGAGTTAATGTGTTTAGCGGCCACTTTGGCGTATGACTTATATGGTTCGATGATATACGTCACTGATGACGTATGATGAATATGCATTTATGTTTAAAAACTATTTCTGTATCTATGTATATAATATATTGCTTTGTTCGGTTTCAATGTAACTTGAAATTTGTGCAAAAAAATTGGAGTTGTATGCGTATGACTATCGTGAAACGATGTTTAATGTTTGCATACATGTACATTAGACCGGTTCATATTGTATGGTGGGGAAAAAATTATTTTTTGTTCACCCCTCAATATGTACCTTGTGTGTTTTCTAAGGATTCCCAAAATATTTCATGGCTAGCATTAAGATCCCGTTAGCTGGACCGTTTTAGAAAGATGAATATTTTAGTTTTGAAAAAAATGGCTTTAGCTAAAGAGTATGTGTACAATATTACAGTATATAAAACATGTCCTGACACATCAGACACATTCTGCAAAAAACTAATTTTTTCGTTTTTAGTACGGAGGCTTTTCTGATTTAAATGTCAGATTGGAGTAATTCTATATATTCAAAATTTGGTCCAGATCACCTTGGCAAATCTATTATAAAACCCGTATACATGTACATCAATGCTATCCTTGTTAAAATAAAACATTTGATAGCCATTTTTCCCTGTTTAGAAAATAATGTTCCCACCGTATTAAATTTTTGGTAAAACACGAATTTCAAAAAAAGCTGAAACACGTGTTTACTTAAATCGACTAAAGATTAAAATATGTCATTCTGGCGTTTACAGCAGACATTTCCCAGTACTAAAAATCAAAAAATTCTATTTTTTGTAGATTATCCCTAAACGCAAAGAAAAAAAACGCAACAATACTTCGATTGATTTGTATTAATTTATTAATTGCAACCTTTCATGGAATGTAGTTCTCCCAAATAAACCCGTATATCGCAAATATGTACGCGTACAAAATAACATTTGCCGCAAATTTAACAAACGTTTGCGATAACTCAAATTAAACCATTTTTCTAATGAGATCACAGATTACGAAGAACGTAAATTACTCTCACTCTTTCGACTATATACACAGTCTTATCCATTGTTTTGGCATATACACTCACGCATACACATAAAAGTGATCACACACTCTAATGCTTCTACCTTGTCAATATATCGTGGATGGAAAATTGACGCGTTGTAGTTTGCTGCGCTTTTAGTTGTTATTTGAATGCAAGGCGGGACAGACCTGTAAGAAGACAGTGAACAATTAGACAAAAATTACAACTTTTTTTAAAACAAACTTTATGGGTAAAGCCAAAATCATAAAAGTTTGAATTTTAAACAAAAAACAGCTTATGGCCATAAATAAAAGTTTTAATGTACCAGATAATGTACAACTCGGTTGCTGTAACCGAAAGCACAGTTGGTGTAACCGTTTTTCGTTTCTCGCAAACGTTTTTTCAGGTGCAATTTTTTATAACTCGTTTACTGCAAATGTTTTTCAGTTCCCGCAAACGTTTTTTTTTTATTTTGGAGTAACTAGAACTCGGTTGCTGTAAGAATTGTGGATCCTTTTCGCCGAACTAAATTTCCTGCTTCATATTTCCTGTTTCGTCTGTTCCTGCTTCATTCTCATCCTGCTGTATCTGGTTGTGCTTCATCTGCTCCTGTGACACGTGTTCTTGCTTTATCTATTCCTGATTCGCCTGTTTCACTAGATCCTGCTCCATCTGTCCTTATTCATCTGTTTCTGAGTCATCTGTTCTTGCTTCACATATTCCTGCTTCTCCTGCATCATCAGTTCTTCTGCTTCATATGTTCTTACTTTATCTATTCCACCTTCATCTGTTCCTGCTTCATCTGTCCTTCTTCATCTGTTCCTGCTTAATCTGTTTCCGTGTCATCTGTTCTTGCTTCATCTGTGCATACGTCATAATTTCCTGTGTCCTCAGTGCTGCTACATCTGTTCCTGCTTTATCTGTTCCTGTGTCATATGTTATTGCTTCATCTGTTCCTGCTCCACATACTTCACCAGTTCCTGCTTTATCTATCCTGCCACATCTGTTGCAGCATCATTTGTTCCTGTTTTATCAGACCTATTCCATTTATATCATTCTTATCTTCATATTAGTCTTTATGTACTTATATATTAATTCTGTTAATATCGTCCATGTTCAATCTTTTATCTCCTGCATGAATTTATTGCTATTTGTTGTTCAATTTTGTTCCTGATTACTGTTTAACCACTGTTCCTGTTCTTTCAATTTAATTACTATACTTTAATTTTGTATTTAGTTTGTAACTGAAGATATGTAAAATCATATTTTTCCAGCTGTTTTTAGCTGAATATAATAAATAAATAAAAATAAAAATTAAATAAATAAAAAAGCATGTGTAAGGACATGCTTCGTCATGTTTCGTATACCGTTGGATGCGCCTTAAAACAGCCTTTCATGTACTACCAATATAGTAGTTAAAGTACAAAATTCTTTGAAAAACTTAAAAAATACCTTTTTTAAAAATGGTCCAACTCACGGGATCTTATTGGTAGACACGAAATTTTTTTGGGAAACATCATAAAAAACCCAAGGTACATTTTGAGGGGTGGGCAAAAGGAATTTATTTTGTGAGCCGGTTTAATGTATATTATTCCACAATATTTTCAAAAATCCTTTTAAAAGTAAAAGATTTAAAAATTATTAAAATTATCATATCAAAAATTTAGTATATCTGGCAGACCAAGACTAATCATACAACGG
The DNA here is from genome assembly GCA_963931995.1 of Phaonia tiefii. Lineage (NCBI taxonomy): Eukaryota > Metazoa > Arthropoda > Insecta > Diptera > Muscidae > Phaonia > Phaonia tiefii. The sequence goes on from OZ008367.1 coordinate 93,719,178, forward strand.
ACAATGGACCTGATATCAGAACTTCAAAACTATTGTTCGGATCGATTTTGAATGTATTTCTAATGTGTAGGGGATGAGTTTGTCTCTCAGTATATTGCATTTAGAGACCAAATGTTCTTCCATGTGTCAAAGTAGACCACATTCAATGTCACCCAAAGGAGACTACATCAAAGATTCAAGGCCTGTAACATCTAAAATTATAAGTCTATTTTTTTATTTAGTATATTATAGTTTCTATAGTTTCTAAGAAGAAAGTTTACAAAATGCATCCTCATGATTTCTGGGAAACCATACAGCTACTTCAGGTCTAACCACAGATCTTCATCAGCGGTTGTTTGAAATGATGCTATCGGAAAAATTTATCAAACTAAATGCAATCGAAGACCCGTGTTAAAAAGGAATTTCCCACACTTTCGGCCTACTTAACCCTGCTGTTAGGTTAGGAAAAAAATACGAATGTTAGGTTAAGGGACCATTTGGTCCATACTGCAATTTTCATGCAGAATATCAATTTAATCGCATTCGTTGTATATATTTTAGTTCAATATTCACTAAATATTGTTATTATTATTATCATCTTTGTTTTGAAAATAAATGTAAAGAAAATCAAAGAAAATATACTATGGACCAAATGGTCCCTTAACCTAAGATTCGTATTTTTAACGAATGTTAGGTTAAGAGACCATTTGGTCCATACTGCAATTTACAAACAAAATAACCATATATTCGTATTCTTTGTATATATCTTCGGTCAGTAATACTCAAATATTTTTATTATTATTGTTATTTTATATTTTGAACATAATTGTAAAGAAAATCAAAGAATATATTCTATGGACCAAATGGTCCCTTAATCTGAAATTTGTAATTTCTTATTTGACTCAGTCCTGTTTCTAGTTAGAAAATTTAATTTTTGCTCATGCCATTGGTTTATAAAAAAGATCACGTGACCTGAAAAATGAAGTCAGTATATATCACCGTTCAAAACTTACAAAGAAAACTAGCCATTATTTGGACCAAATGGGCTTAATCTAACAGCAGGATTAAATAGGTTTCTCTTCTGAGAATCTATTAAATAATATGGGTGAGTGACATCTCTTAACATAACAACGATATTTTAAACCAACAATTGAAACAGTCTGCATTTTACATTAAAAATTTTTCGTTCTGTTTAAAGTTCGTTTTTCTAAAAATCACCGTGTCCTTTGCAACATTTCTAGAACAAATATGTAATTTCTTGTATTTTACCTCAAACCGCTTCTTAAGAACAACTTCGCAATATTAATTTTTTTTCTCAATTAGAAAAAATCCCAATATTTTGGCGACAGATTGTCATTATACTTTCCCAGTGTTTACGAAATAATGATTTTTAAGTAACCTGTTTTAATCTTGTAGATTTGGCTTCAAACCTAGAAAATATACAAAAGATCAGATATGTACATTACGTCCAATCTTGTGAAATATCCTCTAAACGAAAACCAAGCCTTCAATATTTAGATACAAAAAAAATTTGAAATCTATGTATGAGCTTGATATGACCTTTTATGAATGACGCTGGCTACCATGCAAATCCTCAGTCAATACTTACTAAGTTCTGTCAAAACCATTCGATACTAAGCCATGACAAAGTTGCAGCCCATGGTGCAAACTCTTTAGCATCTTAATGCAGCTAAAATTGAAGAACTGCAGAAAGCTAAAATAAAAGAATCAGTAAAAAAACCAATGTGCTAATCGATCCTGCAGATAATATAGATGTTCCTTCAGAATTTGGAAAAGAATGAAACCAGTCAATTGATTTGCAGAATAACGCATAACTCATAATTCGGTGACTCAGTTATTTCGAAATCGATTTTATGTATTTTCAAGGGTTCCAGAATGAAAAATATTAGCTATTTTAAAAACCAGATAACGCCAGATAAATGTACTCTTAAAATGTATCCTTAAAACAACACTATGGAAAGATATATTGGGGGCATGGGGAAGTGATACGAAACATATAGCAAATCCTTTCCAACAGACAACCTCATCTACTGTCGATCAGACTTGGTGCCCCATGTTCATGCAAACAAGGTTCTGTCGACAGGATAAGGGCGGTATAACCCCAATATCAGCTTAGTCCAAATACTCTGTTAAAATGCATGTCTGGATGCAATGTCAGCAGTCCTCACACCAGAATCGGATGTAGTGGGTTATAACCCGCCCACCCTAAACCCCACACGATTAAAGAAACTGAATCAAAATCAAATAAACGAACGGAAAAATCGATGACGACCTTCAGCATGAAACATGGATCACGAATTGGAATATGGAAAATACGAGCATTTAGCGAAACGTCTACGCTAGCCCAATTACGTAAAGTTTTCTGCACATACTCGTATAAGCTACTAATGCTAGGTATAGAAGAATTCAGGTGGCCCGACTCCGAAGAACTTTCTCCTCCAAATGGACTAAACCTGCTATTTTCGGGAAAACCAAAAGATCAAAGAAGAAAAATATTGCGAAATGAGAGGAGTATTGTTATTGAATTGCTCATATTGCTCATAGAATGGAAAGCACACACTTGATGTGCATTATAGTTAGGCGCATATAGTTAGGCAACGACTGAACTTTTTGATTTCTAACATCCGCCTTAAAATCGCGGATATTAGGTGCAACATGAAGAACGTCAAACAAGTTTAAGGTGGATAAACTGGCAAACCCAATTATTAGTCAACAATGCACAAACATCATCAGATAATCGTAGCTCAATACCATTCTATATCTCTATTAATAGAGATATAGCGTTTTTTGCTCAAAAAAAAGGTTTGCAAAATGCATCCTCCTGATTCCCCGAAAACCCTATAGCTATTTCAGATCTAGATCTTCATCAGCGGTTTTTTTTGGAATGACGCTATTGAAAAATCCATCAAACTAGAACTATCGGCTCCCAATAGAGATGGTTTTGTTGTTGCCTAAAAAACAACAACAACTCATACACGCAATGCAAATGCTGGGAGTTTCGTTGTGCTCTACTTCCAATTAATTTCATCGGGGATGATATTTATTTATACGGCCTTTTATTAGAATAATTTTATTTTTCAACCTCACGACCATTCTATATTAATACAGATATATTTTTTATATATATTTTTTTTATTAAATAAAGTTTTTCAAAATGCATCCTCATGATTCCCCGCAAACCATATAATTATTTCACATCTAGCCAGATCTTCATCAGTGGCTTTATGGAATGATGCTGTTGCCAAACTGAAATAAAAAGCTTCATCAAATTTATGAATTTGGTCCTCAATTTGATGAAACACTTCCCCATTTTCCAACCTACAACACATTTCATAGAATTGATGAAGAACATTTTATTAAACTATCGTTAATAGTTAACGTTTATTCAACGAAAATGCTACATCAAGTTGATGTAAATTTGTCATAATTTTGATGTACCTCCGGTTCATATTCAGCAGCCTGTATCGTTTGCAATTTGTAACCGATTGGAGAATTTTGAAATGGAAATGGAAGCAAGACATCTTGAGATATCAAAAAAAATCATGACAATAGTGGTTTCTTAACTAACGAACTTTTTTGAGCCATTTATGGAAAAAAATTCCAAAAATATGCTATTTTTTGGTTCACTTGAATAAAGGCACTTTATTATTTTTAAAGAAAGCGATTATTTTTTTAGGGAGCACTTGTTTATTACAAGTTATTATATCTTAATCATTTTACGAGTCAAAATGGCAAAACAAAAAATTTTAAATCTATCGGAAAAAACTAAAATCTATGTTTACCGTTCTGAAGAATATTCTGACCTCGCAATAGCTAAAAAAATTGGACGGAGCCCAACAGGTGTCGACAATTACATCAAGGACCCCGAGGGATATGAAAAAAATTTTAAATGAAGGGTTTCATTGTCTTTATCTAGGTATGAGAAAAGAAAAATCATCGGAATTGCTTCTAATGACGTCATGTAAATGACTGGAGAACCGTTGTATATACGGATGAGAAGAAGTTTAATTTGGATGGGCCTGATGGCTACAACTATTATTTCCGTGATCTGCGCAAAGAAAGCGTTTTTTGAACCGGCATCACAGCCAAGTGGGCGTCGTTATGGTGTGGGGTGCAATTACGTACTATGGCACCATCGATCTTGAATTTCAAAGTGCAATAATGACTGGTGCAATCTATAAAACGTTATTGGAGTCGGCTTTTCCGGAGTTCAGTGAACTATTTGGTCCCATATCTTTGATATTGCAACAGCATAATGCCCCTATACACATAATATTCTTCTTCTTAATATTCTTGACTGGCAACCCTATTCGCCAAATCTAAACATTATCGAAAATGTCTGGGGATGGTTATTTCGTAAGGGCTATGAAGGAGGTAGACAATTCGATGACAAGCAGTCACTAATTCAGGCCACTAAGGATGCTTGGAATCCAATTTCGTTGGATTACATAAATTCTCTTTATCTCTCAATGAAAACCCGTATATTTGAAGTTATTAAAAACAAAAGGGGTTGTACCCATTACTAATAGTTCTTAAATAAAGTAAAATAAATTAAAAAAACAAGAAAAATTGTTTTTCATTAAAATTAGTTAAAGTGCCTTTATTCAAGTGAACCAAAAAATATAGCACATTTTTGGACTTTTTTTTATACTGCTCAAAAAAGTTATTAGTTAAGAAACCACCATTCCCATGATTTTTTTTATATCTTAAGATGACTAGCTTCCACTTCCATTTTAAAATTCTGCAATCGGTTACAAATTGCAAAATAGACAGGCTGCTGAATATTGCATTTTTGAAGTAAATTTGTTTGCATTTTAATGTAAATTGTTCACCAATTTGCTGTACATTTTTCAATCAATTATATATAAGGTTGGCATGAATTTGATGTAAGTTTGTCATCAATTTGGTGTAAACAATTTGGTGTTAATGAGTAGCCAAACTCTTTTTTCATCCTAACAAATCAACAATAACTGGGTACAAGACCACATAAAAAGTGATCCTAGGGCATGGATAATGGTTTCCGTCCATAACACTCTTTTCTATTATGTATTTGTTGTCTACTACTTTTTTCTCTTTCTCTTTATTTTTCAATACTACGTCCTTATTTTGAATCGATCCCACTAATTGTTTCCAAATTCCAATGATGAATATTGATATAAAAAAGATCATCAATTCGATGACCCTGGAAAAGTTGATGAAGCGCACAATCTTCAAATTGAAGAATTTTTTCATTGAATTGATGGAATTTGGCATCAATTCAACGGGGAACAATTGATTAACATTTATCATCGATTTGATGTAAAGATTTCCTTTAAGTGTATGAAGATCTGTGTATGAAGATTAAGTGTATGAAGGTGTGCCCGGAATCATGTGGACGCATTTTGGAAATTTTTTTTTGTTTAATAAGAAAAAATTATATATCTGTTCGCAGAGATATAGAATGGTCTTGAGCTTGAATAACTAAAAATTAAATAGTTATAATAAGTGGCCGAATAAATAAATATCATCCTTGATGAAATTTTCCAATATTCTTAAGAAAACCACTAACAATGTTTAAAGAACATACCATAAAATATGAACGATTAGAACTCTCCATTCCTCTTCTGAAGAAATAAACTGAGATATGCTTTAACAAGTTTTCAAACTACATTTTTTTTCCGAAGAACTCAAACTTTTGAGGGGGTCTCTGAAATAGTGAAGCCTGACTTGGAACCAGACCTAACTGACACCAGGTCGATTTTCAAGTTATTTTTAATTGCCCCACACTGTAATTAAGCTTAGGAGTTATATTTGCACCAAGGCTATATTAAACAACGGACCGATTGTTCAGCAACTCCTGGCAGTAACCTGCACAATTACCCAAATTTTGTTAAGATATTGACATCTGTATCCAGCTATACATTTCTATCGAACTTTTTGTGGTTAACTTACAGACCTACATTCCGACTCTAACCGCTCGGATATATCCTTTATACTTGGTATTAAGAAAAATCAGGATAAGAGCTCCCTGTGTGTGTAGTATATGTGTGTAGTATATATTTTCAAATGCAAATATTGTTATGCTCCCACTTAGGCACTCGAATATCACTGGTGAATAGTCGCTAAAAGCAGCAAAACAAACTTACGTATATACACCCACAGCATTTGTTGCACCTGTAAATGAATACTCAACTGTATCGCCATTTGGCAACGTCCGAGTGATCTAGGTTAAAACTAAACACTAATTCATTCCAACTGCATCCAATCACAACCCAACGTAACTTCGTGTCTTGTGTCATGTGTAATGCTATTTCCAGTTATTTAAATTCTGCTTCTGCAGCGATCTCCATTGGCCTTGGGTACAATTGCCAATTCAATACTACATAAAATCCATATATTTACAACAAAAAAAACTCAAACGTAAATCGAACTCCAATTTGATTTTAATCCCAGAACCCCCGGGGATATTTCAGAGGGATACGTATTTCATTAAACCCCTCAACGTCAGTCTAAAGAAATCTGTATGTCATTACTTAAATGAAAATACCTGACTTTCATACATTCCCCTCTGGCACTGTTATTCACTCACTTTGAAAATAATAGTATCAACTCAGATTTTATTGGCAGAACTGACTAAATACAAGATATTACGAATTGTTTCAGTGATTTTGAATCAATTTGCTGTAGTGGGTACGGAAAAAACAGGAGACTGGTGAAACTAACTTCCATTTTACCAAGCATTGAAAGCCCCGTAACCATCAACACTAGACCAACCATGAGAAGAAGGAATAAAAACCCTGGGATTCGTATAACAAGAAACAGGAAATTGAGACCATCGGCAAAAATGGAAACCACAATCGCCACCACCACCACCACAACTACCACATGCACAAAAGATAAGTGTAGAGGGAGGATAATAACGAGAAGACTAAAAAAAGCACAAATGCTAACAACTCTTACTCGTACATTGAAACAAAAGTCGTTTGTTTATTGTGTGGCGTATGAGTGTGTATTAGGGTGGCTTGATTTAAGTGCCTGACAATATGATTTTAGTTGAACAAATCTTTGCAAGAGCACTTGATAGTTGTAAAATTCTACCAAATGCTATATGGATTCCTTTAACCTGTTCCAGATTAATAAAAAACAATCTAATTATCCTTTTTGTTGAACATTCTTTTATTGAACCTTTACAATTTTTCAAAAATGTATTGGCAAACTAATACACATTGTTTCATTCGTTATATCGGTTATTGTTTAACATTGTAAAAATACATAAAACAGGGTTGGCAGTCAATTAGTTATACACTAGTTACAACACTCTTTATGTATACATTAATTACCAAAGCTTCACTAAATCTTAAAGCATTCAAAAACAATTTACAGCTAATAAGGTTTTTTCTTATGGTAGTATGCGCAGTTCTTGTACATGAGAACGTGGGTTCGATCCCTGATTTGAGCACCTTACAGTTATTTCGACGGCGCACAATGCACACTGGGTAATTTGAGTTGCTTTTTAGGCCATAATTAATTACAGCCAAAGTTTTGGGTCACTATGGCTGCAATTTGGAATGTACGACCTTTTCATGAGCACGCACAAGTGGGTTTTTTGATTTTTGTAATAGTGGACATTTTTAGGGTTGCCACCATAAGAAAAACAATAAAAAACCTAATATCTCGAAAACGAACTGATATATTTTTTTTTTTGAATTTTGGCTCGATGAAAATTAGCAAGGTGGCTAACAAAATGGCGTATAAGCCATGTACACAAAATCTTAAATAAACAAAATTTTTTTTTTGTTTTCAAGTTAATTTTTTATATATATTATGTTTTTTTTTTTTGTTTGTTTTTTGTTTGTGTCACATAGCTATGCATAGAGTTAAATAAAAAAGTAATTCAAATTTGTAAAAACCAAAAAAAAACTATTTACATATTTTTTAATTATTCAAATTTTCAATTTCATTATCCAGATTTATTTCATCTAGCTCTCTTTGGTATGGTTCACTTAAAACTAAATAGTCAATAGTTTCCAAACAATCCTCTTCTGAGCTTTCTTCTTCACTTTCCTCTTCACTTTCAATTCTTCTGGTATTTACTTTCAAGGCTTCTGGTATTTCTGGAGTAAGTAACATGTCTACAACTTCACGTGGAAGCTGCATGCGGCTCTTCTGCTCAACGCGTTTCTTCACACTTATCCTCGCTATGTTTCAAGCTGAGGATGTCTAAAAAATGAAGATATAAATCAAAAACCGAAAAAACCGAAACGAAAAATAATTATTTGAGGTTAAGTTAGAATTACACGTTTTGTAAAAAAGAAAAAAAATTCCAATAAACAATATTTTTTTTGTTTTAATTACTTACTATTCCCTCTCTTCTCCATATTAAATATTTTGTTTAATCTCTGATAAAACGTTTCAATTTAAATCTAAATTACACTTTTTACTGCACTTTAGAACTATGCTTGCAAATAACAAATTCACGACGCACCAACTCCCACAAACAAATACGCACTGAAATCAAAATGACTCTTGACAGAAGCACAACAGATTCCGAGTTAAGTGTGAACTTTGAGATAACGGAACTTTAATTGTTTACGTGTTACGATTGTGTAAAAACATGCCTATCAGCGTTGCCATATGCCAACCACAGGGCTATTCGGGTTAATACAAAAAAAAAATTTATTTCAAGCTGACGCTGTGTCAAAGAAAATGATATATATCAAAAAACGAAAAAATTCGAAACGAAAAATAAAAATAAATAAATTCAGAACTCTATTCTGAACACTCTTTACTAGACAAAATCACGGCAGTTCACGGCCAACATTATTAAAACCTCATGCAAAGTTTTTCTAACAAAATAAATAACGTCCACCAAAAAAATTTTTTTTTTTAATTACTTACTATTCCCTCTCTTCTCCATATTACACACAACTTCCTTCTCTTGTTAAATAAATGATAAAAACCTTTTAAATTTATATAAAAATTACACTTTTTATAGTTCATTGAGCACTTTTCTTGAAAATGCCTAACTTTGAATGCCCATAAATCAGCTGATATTAGGTTTTTACAAAAACAAAATATGCAGTTTTTTGCTTTCATGTATTCTTAATCAAACGTCATTAACAAAAACATTATTATTTTTTATTCAAAAAATTATTTTTGGCCAAGATTCCTGAACAAAATACCTATTGTGCAATGGTTCAGAATCAATTTCCAGAATTTAGTTTAGGTTTTTTCAGATTTTGAAAATTCAATTTTTTGATTTTCTTCAACTGTATCTCGAACAGTTTGAGAGCTATAGCACTCACTAAACTCGATTTCTTCGCTTTAATACGGCATCTAACTCTTGTTTCTCCTGGATATAGTTAAGTTGTTAATTATTTTCAAAAATAACGGGTCCGCCAATAACTTTTTTTTTTGAAAATGCTATAAAAAAAAAATACTGAATATTTTCTCAAAATTTCTTTTTTTATTTGAAAGTACAATCCTTCCGGTTAATAATGGAAAATAATTTCATTCAAATGGCTGCCTCGGCTGGCCATGCAGTAGCCTACACGATCGGTCCAATTTTTAAGCACATTACAATGTTCAATTGTTGAGAACGACGGTGAATTGATGTTGATGGCGCTTCACGCACACTTTCAGCCACAGCAGCAATATTCTCGGGTGAACGCACTATTTTTGGCTTTTCACGCTTTGGTTTATCGATGAGGATGCCAGTTTCTTTCACTGTTTTCACAAGATAACGAACATACGGAGCTGACGGTGCTTCTCTTCTTCCAAAATCCATACGCAATTTTCGCACACATTCTGCAACATTTCCATGATTTTCAAAGTAATGTCGCAATATTTCCCAGCGTTGGTCAAGCGTATACACAACCATATTAGTTCAGCGGAAGGATAAAACTAATTATCTGTCAAATCAGACATGAGCTAAGTGTTACCATTCACGAAATGGCGGACCCTCTATATCCAATATCGACCAATATAATTTTTTTTCCCCAAAACGTGAATGACTGTTTTTTCTTCAACAACTTCGAAAAACTAACTACACAGTTGGAAAGACGAGAAAATTATGTTTCCCCAGATGGTATTGAGTGCTATAGATCTCAAACTGATCGAGATACAGTTAAAAAAAGCCAAAAAATTAAATCTAGCTTTTTGAATCTGAAACCCGTAATACTGAAAAAATCTAATACTTGTAAAACGAAAAAAAAATAATTTTTTTGTGCGCACTATGAACATATGCGTCTAAACAACTCAAAAATCTTAACAACAAATAAATTAAAATTTTTGTTTTCTTGCAAATCGAAAAAAACGAAAAGCAGTCAATTTGGAAATTTTTTTAAAATATACCCCACAGCACGATTTACAATGTTGATCTGTCGTTGTAATTTCTCACTCCTTGCCTGCAATAAATTTTTTTACAGAACTCAAAAATGTTTTCTAGATCAAAAGATAGAGACTTTTGACCGATGGAAATTGATTCTGAACCACTGTGCGGAGGTTAACTCGCTTAGTGACGGCGACACTATCGCGTATTTAGTCATTAACAAGCTTCTCAAAAATACCGTTCGATACCGGTGTAAAACGGTGTCCCACTCTGTGAGTGTGAAACTAGAACGCGCACAGCTTACTCCTTGTGAGAGGCGCTCCCCTATCCCTACATGGGATGGAATGTGAGACCATTTTTTTATGATTTAATTGGCAAGGCCCATCACTGACACTTATGAATGAAGCACAAAGTCCTTCAAATGGTTTTCGCGACATGCTTTATAGTACCTTATTTAGGTCTCTATCTCGTAAACGAGAGCATCGAGTTTATGTGTTAAGGCCTCAATTGACTCGGGATTACACTGTGTGTAATTTTTTAAGTCATGGAAATACAACCATATACGGACACCACTACGTGATAAAAGACCAAAAAAAGATCCGTGTCTCCCAGTTTTGCCCAAAGTCATGCACTTTTTTATGGGCCCCCAAAGATTTGGTGCCTCGGTGTAATTTTTGCAAAATCCGAATAAACCAGAAACAATTCCTGAGCTCAAATCTGAGATGCAACGCGTCATCGATGAGATTCAGCCACATCTCTTTGAAAAAGTTATGAAAAATTTCATGCAAACAGTAATGGCCTGTTATCAGTGCCGTATTCCATACTAAATCGGAACATGTCGTCTTTACAATCGAATAAAAACATCACAAATATTTCAAAAAAACCTGTTTTTATTTTAAAATGAAAAAGTGCATTCTTATTGAGACACCCTTTATCTTTCCCTTTTAATAAAGATATGTATACAGTAGGCCGGGTCGAATTGTAGGGACCGAAAAAAATGTACAAAAAGGCTCATCGCGATTCTTATTCTATGGGTCATTTGAAGAAAGTTTGCCGAAGAAACCATAGTTCCAAAAAAAATTAGAGCCCCCGGATTTTTTGAAATAGGGTTTTGTTTTTAAATATTCAATAATCGAGTTAGATATTGGACGAAAAAGGCAAAAGAAAATTTAATTTCCTCTGAAATGGCCCCCTCGTTCGTGTGATTTAACGCCTCTGGAATACTTTATATGGGGCCATGTTAAGGTATTGGCTTATGCCGACAAACCACCAACTCTTGAAGCATTGGAAGCCATTAATCAAGCCACCATTAACGACATAGGGCCAGACTGATAGGAAAAAGTTGTCCAAAATTGGACTGATCGAATAGACCATATAATAAATATCATATGAGGTGTCAGGTGAAACCCGGTTGGAACGAAGTTCCTTTCGCTATATATTATGCATTAGTTTGTTCCAACACGCCTAAGGCGCCCGCTTACAAATACGATAATTTAAATGGATCTTTAAGAAAAAATACTTTCTGTAAAATAATAAACTTTCTGTAAAATAATAAACTTAAAGAAAAGAAAAGAAAAGAAAAGAAAAGAAAAGAAAAGAAAAGAAAAGAAAAGAAAAGAAAAGACAAGAAAAGAAAAGAAAAGAAAAGAAAAGAAAAGAAAAGAAAAGAAAAGAAAAGAAAAGAAACGAAAAGAAAAGAAACGAAAAGAAAGGAAAGGAAAAAGAAAAAACAAAAAGAAAAAGAAAGAAAAGAATAGACAAAAAGAGAGAAGAAAAAGAAAAGAATAGACAAAAAAAGAAAAGAAGAAAAAAAGAAAAGAAAAGAAGGGAAAAGAAAAGAAAATTTTATTTTTAAGAATAGGTAATTTTAAGAAAATTAATTTTTGATAGAAAATTTACTTTTTGGAGAAGGTATTTTTTAACCAAAGGTACTTCTTTAAGATAAGGTATTTTCTTAAGAAAAAGTACTTTGTTTAAAAATATGAATAGGTATTTATTTTTTGAGAAAATTTACTTTTTTTAAGAAAAGGCTCTTATTTAAAAAAATGTTCTTTTAAACTTCTTTCACATGGGATTTTCTAAATTTACTTTTTTATTGGGTTCAAAAATACAATATATACTAAATATTGGTTACTGGATCCACCTAGAAACAATTTCCCAACATATTTTAGTCTAGACACAAACCAAAGAAAAAATTCTCAACATAGTTGATAATAATGGATTGTAGCTTAATGATGTTAAAAAAGTTGTTTAATTTTTTTAATTTTTAGGAAAAATCCAAATAATAATTTGTTTTAATTATCCAAAAAGGAACTGTGAAAACATTTTGTTGGTTTGAATCCTAAGCGATTGTTTTTATTGTGACGAAACAGCCAAAAGTATTGTTTTAAAGTATTAAAATCGGATGTTTGATCATAACTACAATTAGCCCAATGACTTTCGACAAAAGTTAGGTGGAACCGAAACACTCATGCATACTCTTTAGGTATTACTCTATAGGCTTTTCACCCGCTAACAAAAATCACATATACCAATTTGCTTCCAAATGGGAGCAACGCCAGTCACTGATTGAGACAAGGGTGATTTTGCCGCGCGCTATCAAGATAAGTTGTGCGGACGGTAGGTTTGTTCGGCACGATAAATCCAGCAAAACCCAACCAATCTTTAAGAAATTTGGTACTAGACAAAATTTATTCAAATGCATACAAAAGGTGGGCGGATGACCAGTTGATCGACACGATTACTCTTGTAGACTACAAGCGATCTTAATCAAATTCGATACTCGGCAATGTTTTCCTACAAATTAAAGACTACTGTCTAGGCTCATTTTCGTAACTCCCATACAAAAGTTTGGCGACTTTCCGGCTGGCCGACTCGATGTCTCCCGTATACCACAATCGATCTTAACAAAATTTGGTACTGATCAATAGTTAGTGTAATATTGTGTAAAACAGATGAACAACTTCGCCATGCCCATTTTTGCACCTCCCATATAAATACTGGGCGGACAATTGGCCTGGTAGTCACGATAACTACCCATAATCACCTAGGATCGCAATTAAGTTGGGTATTGAATAATACTTAGCGCAATGCCACTATAATATTGAATATTGGCATATTTGTCAATATTCAATAGAATTCGGTCGGATGACTTCGGGTGAGGGTATGTTTAAGTCGGCCCACCCGACTGAAATTTCTGTAGCGTTTTTTTTTTAGTTTTGGTAACAATGATATTATTTTTAAAACAAAAAAGCTTTAATCTTGTCACAGCAATACCAGAATAGGTAATCGAAATGTCAATGAAAAGAATTGAATGACAAGAAACTCATGAATGACGGTTGTCATGAATTGGAGAATATCCCTGTTAGTTTAATTTTTTCACTATCGCGGCTTGATTTGCTTGTGTTCTCGTCTAAAACTCTAATTTCCGGCAAAATTCAAATTTAGTAAGGGAACGTAAGTATGATAATCTTTTTTATGTTGCTTATTAATTCAGTCCATTACTTATTAAAAGTGTTCAATATCGAGCCACTGTAGTTTACGAATACGATGATAAAGTATGCGAATATATTCTGTATACAAGTGTGTGTTGTAAGGAATTGTGTCATTATCAAAAGCATCACATTGCATTGGACATTTCTCTAGTGGCATTCGTTTTTTTTTTCACGCCACAGTAAATGCTTCGAAATAAAGGATCTAAAGAAACTGAGGTTAGCTTGGTTAATCCGTCCGTCTTTCATGTGGTGGTTGGTTAAAATTGGTGTCCAGCATACATGAAACTAAAAGAAAAACGAATATTCCCACACTCACTTACATGCATTCCTTTGGTCGAGTGTTCTGAAAACATATTGCAGAGAGTGAAACAATGTTACAAGGCAAAACAATCTCTCTCTCAAAGAAGAGGAAAAAAGAAATCAACATTATCATTTCCTCTAAAAAAAAAAACACACAGCAAAAACCACTGGTGATGATAGCATTTTCACCAAGCTCTCTCCAGCTCTTCTTTCCTTTTTGGGGATGTTGTTCTTTCTACTTTAATGCAGGCAAACATTCTTGGAAACCACTTGAACTGCCAAAACACTTTTGCGGTAACAGCTCAGCCACAGTTTGGTTAGTACTTAAATTTTGTTTTTTATCTTTTCAGATTTTTTGTTTTTTGCTGAAGGGGAAAATTGAGTAAATCGTGTGACGTTAAGTTGTTTAAATAAACTTTGTTTTTCTCTTGGCCTGTTGACCTGTTGGCGTAATGTTACACACTTGTGTACACATTTTTAGAAATCCTAATTTTTTTTACTCTTTATTTTTGCTAAAATCTTAGTAAAACAAAAGGGGATAAAAATGACAAATTAAACCGAAGATAAAATAACACGAAACTGTTTGATTTTCGCCTTGTGCAACGACACTTCCTGTTAATTGTTTCTTAAAACATAGATGTTGATATAACCCTGATTTGTCACGAATTGTCGTCCCGGCACTCGCTGAAAAAACGTGCAACACATGGCAGCGCTGGGATGGGCTGGGATGGGCTGCCAAGAGAGTTAGAATATTTTATCATAATTGTTGTGTTCTAGTGAAATCATACAGCATAGAATCTGAAAAACAACACTTTGAATTTGATGTCCAAAAATTATACTGATTTAAATTTCAAATACCAAATTTAAGAAACTTAAAAAAAAAATAAATTCTTACCCAAATCATACAGTCATTTTGAAATTTGAAATCTGAACAAAAAAATTGTTTGAAAACGACTTTTAAAACTTATTGAAGCATAAAATTATATTTGAAAATAGAAATCATAATTCTTAATCCAAATTTGCATTAAAATTCGACAATCCTATAATTTATTATTCATTTTTTAAGGATATTAATACAAATCGGGTAAAACCGGTTAACCCACAGCAAATAACCGTGTATCGGTTTGATCGTAAATTACGTTTTTTAAAAATCCAAAAAAAGCCAAAAACCGGTTACCCGGTATCACCGGTTTTTCGGTTTCTTTTTCGGTTTCTTAGCTTAACCTAACCTAATACGTATTAGAAATTTGTGTAATTTTTTGTCTACTTTATAGAAGTTTTCTTAGGATTTCACACTATCAGAGTATCTGGTCGGTTGTAGATCTATTAGGTCCAAATTAGAGTGTCCAAAACCGAAACCGAAAAACCGGTGATACCGGGTAACCGGTTTTTGGCTTTTTTTGGATTTTTAAAAAACGTAATTTACGATCAAACCGATACACGGTTATTTGCTTTTTAATATTAAAAACTATCCTGAAGAAGATTTCCAAAGGAAATCGAAATATCGAGAGAAAAAAGAGGATAACCAAAAGTTTTATAAAATCAGAATTGATCTTAAGCTTGAATAATTAGTCAAAAATAATTAAAATAAAGGTCGAAAACTTAGAAACGAATTGTTATGTGTTGATGGCAGCCCATGAACGATTCACTTGGACTTAACAGTCGATTGCGATACCATGGGCCAGTTTGCTGCACGAAGCTCAATATCTTGGTCACGCCTACCTGAGATAATGCTCCGGAGACCCTAAATATGTGGGATCCCATAGTATACATATGCAGGGAACATATTTATTGGATTCTTCCTATTTGCTTTGTTACAGCTTGTACGGGAGTCATTCGGCTTGACCTTTAGCCTCCCCGAAGGTCTACCAATCAGACAGTATCCCATCAACACTGAAACAAACTTGGCAAGAGATAGAAAGTTCATGGATCTCCTGCTATCCACTATCAACCAGGTTTCTCTTGCGCATACACAATATATGTATGCGTTCACCTCTCCGGCATCATCATATATAATGTTTATTCCTCGATGTGCTTCCAATTCACTAAGGGTATGCCAGCACATTGCAGTTCCTGTGAAACCTGTAAAATAGTCTCTAGTTTTGCTGCTTTACACGCTCTCCAGTTTCCCGAAATGTCTTTGTACCCTGGCACCCATATGCGGTGAATATCGTACAGCTGGGTCATCTCTTTACAATCCTCGCGTCAGTTCTGGACATATGTTGAGTTCAGGAAGTCTGATTTCCGGGGCCGAAATAGAAACTGATAAGTCTGGCATCACCCTCAGTCAGACGGTCTCTCACATAATCCCCAATACTTTTGTCTACGAGAAATAACGGCTAAATACCCTACCAGTACACTCGTTTTCGACCCATCTATCTAAAAATGTACATATCTCTACATACCAGAAACTTCTTTGTTCCTGGAGTCCCTTTCCGGTATGAGAGTGTGGTATTTTCAATCAAAAATTGGTTCCGTTTTTAAGGAGTCGACAAATGCAGGAACATTGGCGCACTAGCACTATTCCATGACCGAGTCCGACCATCCCGTTGACGTGGAAGCAATCTGCCTGCCAATATTATCCACCGGCAGCAAATAAAACATTACATGAAGTGCATCAGTGGGAATGGTGGCGCAGAGCCCCTGTGATACACATCGTCGCCATGCGCTGAACACTAGTCAGAAGTGCACTATAGGTGTCGAATTTTCAAAACTTCAACGCCAGACATGTCGTACTCTTGACCCAGTACTCGTTTTAAATTTTTCTCGTCTAACACACGACGGACGCGACTAAGTCGGAAAATAAAATAAATTTAAAAAATTACATGAGGTGTCAGGGGACACCCGGTTGGAACGAAGGTCTTTTCGCTATATATTATGTACTAGTTGGTTCCAACACCCCTAAGGCGCCTGTTGAAAAATACTATAATTTAAATGGATCTTTAAGAAAATATACTTATTGTAAAATGATAAACTTTTTTAAGAAATTGTTTATTTATTGAATATATTTTTTTTTAAAAAAAAATTATATCTGTGGGTCCCTTTTGTAAGAATATGTATTATATTTTCACGATAAGGTCCTTTCTTTGATGAGAGGTACTTCTTTTATTAAAAGCTAATGTTTTATGTAAGAAAAAGCCTAAGAGTTTGAATTTTTTTACAAAGAAATACTTTTTTTTAGAACAGGTAGGATGAGGTTATTTTTTAAGAAACTTTAGTTATTTTCAGTAAGGCTACTTATCTCAAGAAAAGAAAAAATTTATTATTTTATTTTTAAGAAAGGGTACTTTTAAGAAATGGAAGTTTTGTAAGAAAAGGTTATTTTTGGTAAGAGAAGGTATTTTTTTGAAGTAAAGCTCTTTTTTTACGAAAGAACAGGTAACACTTTAAGAGTAGGTAGTTATCTTAAGAAATGTTATTTTGTTATACAAAAAAGGTAATCTTTTTTAAAGAAAAGCTAGTTTTTTTAGAAAAGGCAATTTGTTGTAAGATAATGTACTTTTTTAAGAAAAGGTACTTATTTAAACAATTAATTTTTTTAAGAAAAGGTACTTTGTGTAAGAAAATTTACTTTTTTAAGCAAAGGTACTTCTTTAAGATAACGTATTTTGTTAAGTAAAGGTACTCTGTTTAAGAATATGAATAGGTATTTTTTTGAGGAAATTTACTTTTTTTAAGACAACGCATTTATTTAAGAAAATGTTATATTTTTAAACTTCTTTCACTTTGGCTTTTCTAAATTTACTTTTTTTCCGATTCAAACTACAATATGTAATAAACAGGCTCCACCTAGAAAATTTCCCATGAAACAAGAAACATCCCCCATATGTTATATGGTAGTCTAGACACAAACCAAGCCAATACTACGAGTGTAAGAGTGACTGTGCTGCCAAATGTGATTCCATGCTCTGGCTAGTACTTCATGGATTTGACAGTCTTGTGCTTTGGCTTTTCTAAATTTACTTTTTATTGGGTTCAAAACTACGATATGTAATAAAGAGGCTCCACCTAGAAAACTTCCCTTTAAACCAAACCAAAAGTACCCAATACAGTTGATAATACATAATGGGTTGTAAAAAAGTAGTTAAAAAAAGTTGTTTAAAACTTTTTCATTTAGCCCCCATCCTGCAACGTGCGATAAGGAACTTCGTTCCAAAAAGATTTGGAAGAAAAATTTTGCAACACAACTCTGTCAATGCCGACAGGAATCGACTAAAGCCCATCTAAGCCATTGGCATAAGAAGTGCAACGGCTTATTTCTAGCCGTGAGTAAAAATTAAAAAAAAATCGATGGCAGATCTATTCTCTGCTCTATTGGTGCCACGATTGCAGATTTAGCTATGGGTGGGTTTACATTAGCAATTATAATTGCAGCAATTGTTAAGTTTATAGGAGAGAGAGGTGAAAGGGGTGCAACTGGAAAAAAACTTGCACGTACATGCAATTATCTTGCAATTCCGTTTTGATTTTCATTCGCAAATAAACGCCTATTGCAATTCCATAAGAGAATCACAAACAATTGCTGCAATTATAATTGCTAATGTATAAACGCCTATTGCAATTCCATAAGAGATTCACAAACAATTGCTGCAATTATAATTGCTAATGTAAACCCACCCTATATACCATTTCACTCACGGTGTCGACAACCTCTTGTATGTTAAGTTGACAGTAGAGTCGGGAATACTACACCGACATTTTGGCCCGCACACAGGTGGTTCAGAATCGTTTTCCTCCGGCCAAAGTTAAATAACTTTTGATCTAGTAAACATTTTTGCGTGTCTTAACAACCCGATGATAGGTAAGGAGTCAGAGATTTAAAATACTAATATTGCAAATCGGAAATTAGGGTATATTCCAGCAATTAACTCATACTTGAATACCTTTACGATGTCAATAAAAACAAATATTGTAATATTTTTGTTGTAGCGATTTGTTGACATATTTTGGCGAAATAGTTCTTCACAATGCGTACAAAAAACTTGGTTTTTTTTAACAAAAGTTTGCCTTTGGACCAACATAACTATTTTGCAACAAAGCCTTTGCCAATAGTAAAACATATTTGTTAATTTGTTAATTTTCATTGCGTACAGTGGTAATTCCTTTGCATTTGCATTCGATAAAGTATTGTAAATTAAACTCCATTGAAAATTAAAAAATCTCACCACATTGTTTTTCAATACGAAGTCTGAACTTTACTCAATGGTCTTTACTTTAACTTTGAAGAATAAACTAATTAAGTCAGGATTTTTCCCTAATATCGCGAAATCGGGAAAATACCGACGAATCCAGTTCATCTGTCAACAAAACAGATATTGTGATATCGGAACGAAGTTCCTTATCGCACGTTGCGGGATGGGGGCTAAATGAAACAATTTTAAACAACGTTTTTTTAACCGTATTATGCTCTAACCCAGTATACAACCCAGTATTATTCTGCATACTTTTAGGATTTGGTAATTATTACTAGATTTGTTGTTTGTGATAGTCATGGCATTGTGAAGTGTGCTGGCTTCAATGAAAGGCATTATGATATAATTACGGCTCAGCAAATATGTTGGAAGCGTAAGGACTTCGATGTTGACTTTTTTTTAGGCTATTGCCTTTTGCGTTATTGGGTGCTGGCAGTTCAAGTCTCCCGCTAGTACATAGTAATTATTTGAATTTTGAAGATTCATAAAATCCAATAGGTTTGAAAGTCTATAGTCCGCACATATAATACATATAAAGTTGTTGCAGTATCTTTATGTATCTTTATGGCGCATGTCTCCAAAGCATCTAGCGTATATCTATTTTGTTATCATGACTGTTATATTGTATGTTATTCTTGATTAATATAGCAGTTAACCCTCCTCTTGTTGCATCAATTTGATATTTGCTTATGATTTAATAATTTTTAAATATTACATTGTGTGTATGGTTAATTTTGTCTCATTTAATAGGACAATATCTACTATCTACCTACTCTTAAAAATTTACCTATTCTTGAAAAAGGACCAATTCCAAAAAATATTTAACATTTCTTAAAATTAACATTTCTTAAAAAACATATTCTTCAAAAAAATATCTTGCTATAAAACATACATTTTCTTACAAAAATTCGTTTTCTTAAAAGTACCTTTTCTTAAAAATAAAATATTACCTTTTTTTCTTGAGATAAGTAGACTTTCTGAAAATAAGTAAATTTTGTTAAAAAATAATCTTTTCCTAAAAAGAGTACCACTTCTTTAAACAGTACCTGTTCTTACAAATGTACTTCTTTGTAAAAAAAAGTCATACTCTTATGGCTTCATATAAATACTACCTCTTTTAAACATCCTCTCTTTAACAAAGACCTATACAAAAAGGACCTGAAAATATAAATTTTTTGTTAAAGATACATTGCAGAAAAAAAATTTTCTTAAAAAAAGTTTTTTATTTTACTACAAGTACATTTTCTTAAAGATCCATATAAATTATCGTACTTTGCAACGGGCGCTTTATACGTGCTGGAACTAACTAGTACATAATATATAGCGAAAGAAACTTCGTTCCAACCGGGTGTCCCATGACACCTCATGTGATTTTTTTATTTTAGTGCTTTTTTTAACATATTTTGACGTACAAAAAACTTGATTTTTTTTAACCAAAAGATTGCCTTTTAACCAACATAACTATTTTTCAACAAAGCCTTTGATAATAGCAATACATATTTAGAAAAGCGGGAGTTTTTACCATTTTATCAGAGTAAAGTTTGCGTGCCCAACATTGCACATTTTTTGTTTTAAAACTTGAATAACAATTTTTTATCAACAGCTTTAAAAAAGTAAGTACGCAGCTGTAAAGGAAATTATACTAACACAATACCAATAGAAGCGCATGTACCGGTGTAATGGCCAAACATCCCTCCTACTATACCATGTAGCATATAAATTCGATTATTGCTGCTGAATTGCACACAGGTAGTACTGAAAAGTCAGTTCACATAATATTAACATTTTTATACCTCATTATTAAAATAATTCACTTTAGCAACACCAAATTCTTGCATCCTGTTTTTAATCCTTTTAAGATTTTGGTAATATTGTTGACCGTTTTGACTTCATAAAACAGTTTTATTAAAAAAATAAGTGTATCATATGGAAGTAGTACAAATAAATGCGAATCTAGTTTTATTGCCATTATTCAATATAACAATTTTTGTTTTCTCATTAATCGAATAAAACACTTAGGGTTCATTTCTAAACTACACCAAAAAATCCGAATTTCATGTTAGTACTTCCTGACTCCGTAAGTACATTCGGTTTCCTATAGAACTCAAAAATGTTTAATACATCAAAAGTTATTAAGTTTTTGCTGATACGAGAGGGGTGCTATTTATATTTAGTGTATAGCAAATAATAAGAAACATTCTTAAACGAAAATGACTTTATTGTTTTTCTAAATTATTCTCCTTGATGATCAGTACGCTTTTGCATTCGTTCAAACCATTTGTCATAGCAGTTTTTCCATTCCTCTTGAGACACATCCATAACATGGTTTTTCAACGCATCAACTGTTTCTTCGGCGCTCGTAAATCGTTGACCACACAGTTTACCTTTGATATTCGGGAACAAAATTAAGTTAGTGGGTGACAAATCAGGACTGTACGAGGACGACTCATCAATTCGTCTTCCTTTGAGTTCGGTTTCGAAAACCATTCGTGCTGGTTCGCCTTCATCCATTCTACTGACATGGGCCAGCGCGCAATCGCGTTATTTTGATCCGCTTAACTATGTCAATGTCGGGATATAGCTCATACAGCTCATGGTTCATACGTCGCCGATACTCGCCGTTGTGCACTATAGGGCCATACATTTTTCTGAGTATTTTTCTCTCGAAAAGTCCTACACATGTTTCGTCTCCATGCGATAAGATCCAGGATTTTCCGTTATTAAGCAAGACAGGTTGTAGGAGAGTCTGGTATAGTTTGACTTTTGTTACTCGTATTCGCAAGAACAATTCTCCGCTTGATCTCAAGGCTGACGATGTTGTTTTTTTTTAGGGCAGATCCGATTTATACAAATCGAAATTATGACGGTTATAAAAGTTCACGCTTTGGTCTAATCGCGTGGAGGCCCTGTTCGTTGAAACCATTAATTTTGTCTTGTCCTCATTTACCGTCAGACCCACCTTTGCTGACTCCTTGTCAGTTCTCGAAAACACCGCAGTAACTTCTCTAACTGTGCGCCCAATGATATCTAGATCATCAGCATACGCGAGCAGCATGTGACTCTTGCTGCTGATCGTTTTAGTCATGCTGACAGCAGCTTTTCCCAGAAAAATCTCTATTAAGATGTTAAAGAGATCGCACGATAGGGTGTCACCTTGTCTGAGGCCTCGCTTAGTTTCGAAAGTTTCAGTAAGATTCTTACCAACTTTCACTGCGGATTTGGTGTTCGTCAGGGTTATCCTACAAAAGCGTATGAGTTTTGCAGAAATTCCAAGCTCAGACAATGCTTCGTAGAGTTTGCCCCGTATCGGGCTATCGAAGGCCGCCTTATAATCGACAAACTATATGATAGGTGTCGATTTGTTTTTCGTGTGTCTTCACCAGGATTTGGCGTAGCGTGAAAATCTAGTCAGTTGTCGATTTTCCAGGCCTAAAGCTGCACTGGTATGGTCCAATCAGGTCAGCGATAATTGGTTTTAGTCTTTCGCACATTGTACTTGATAGAACCTCATATGCTATGGATAAAAGGCTTATTCCACGGTAGTTCGCAAAGAGACTCGGGTCACCTTTTTAAAATATGGGACATAGTACACTGAGACTCCAATCGCCGAGTATGGATCATCTAACCAAATTTTGTTAATCAGCTGATGCATGCACCTTATCAGCTCATCGCCGCCAGCCTCAAACAGCTCCGCCGGCCATCCATCGGCTCATTGGGCTTTGTTGTTCTTAAGCCGGGCAATAGCTGTTCTGACCTCGTCTTGGTTAGGAGGGGGGCAGTCGACATCTCAGGTAGTAGTAGAGTGGAGAAATGATCTCTCCATATTCCCCACATACTCAGCAGATCTGCGATGAGATTTCCGTCCTTGTCTTTACAGAAGGGGGGCCCTGAACCATGTCCATTAGTTCGGTTTTTAAATTTTTGGTAGAATTTTCGGGCTTCGTTCTTCCTTCTGTATGTCTCAATTTTCGCACTCTCGCGCTTTCTCCAATGTCGTTTCTTATTCCTAAAGAGACGGTTCACTTCCTTTCTTTCCTCCCTATACCGCTCAGTCGCGGCTCGCGTCGCAATCGACTGAAGCATTGCCATGCGTGCAGCGTTCTGTTCATCATTTGCAATGCGACACTCTTCATCGTACCATGGTTTGCTGCGAAGCGGTTTTTCAAACCCAAGTACGGTTGTTGCAGCAGTTTGTATAGAGGCGGAAATGGGTTTCTACTGCGCTTCAGGATCAAGAAAAAGTCACTGGGTGACAAATCAGTACTGTACGGAAGATGAGTCATCAATTCGATGTTTTGACTGCTCAAAAATTAACCTGTTTGACGGGATGTGTGAAAGCTCGCAGAGTCATGATGGAGAATGATTCGTCTTTGATTCGTCTTTCCCCCGAAGACTTCTGGCAAATAAATGGTCGTGTACCACTCAGAATTAACCGTCCTGCATTTCTCAAGTGGAACAGTGGCGACATGACCCATGCGGCCGAAGAAACAGGCGACCATTTGCTTCGCAGTGCTTCTTCCACGAACAACTTTTATGTGATTGAGCTAGTCTTGAAAGACCCCCATGGTCGTTTGCTGTTTTGTTTCCGAGTCATATGCATATATCAATGATTCGTCACCTGTCTTCAAGCACCACGGTCGAACTTTTTAATCATTTCCTTGCACCAATTGATACGAGTCTCTTTTTGAGCGATTGACAAATTATGTGGGATCCAACGAGAACAAATATTTTTTACAGCCAAATGTTCATGCAAAATAGAACATATTGAAGTGGAACTAATGTGCAAGGATGCCTCTATCTCACGGTATGTCACATGACAATCTTCCATTATCAGTTCACGCACTGCGTCGACGTTTTCTGGCAGAACAACCGATTATGGACGACCTTCACGAAATTCATCCTGGAGCGAACGGCGTCCCAGACTGAACTCTTGGTACCAGCGATTTACAGTGGTTTCTGATTGTGCTTCATCATCAAAAGTCGATGTAAGTTGATTGAGACACTCTTGTCTCATTAATCCACGCCGATAGTCCAAAAGAATTATCACGCGAAATTTTCACCGGTTAATTCCATTTTTTGACCGAGATGCATTTTTCAACACACTATAAATACAACAAATAGTGCTCGCCAGTGAAAACGTTCTATGTATGTTTGTGCTAAAAAATGCCAAACTTTCCAATGGAAGTTCCAGTTTGGATCTGGCAACACAAGTATTGCCAGTTCCCGAAATATAAATAGCATCCCTCGTATAAAACGATTCTGAATCTCTGTGCGCCGGACTACAGTTCTTTAAAATATGCCGCTTTCCCGAAAAAAAGGTTTGACGCCCGAACTAGACAACAAGTTCAATGAAATAGTTCGTGTACATTTTTGTAGAAATCGACATTGAGGGTTTTAGCAATAAATATTGCTTGTGTACAAGAAAATCAGTGATTCGATAAGATTCTCCTCAGTTCCGAAAATTTGAATTTTTTAAATCATAATAATCCCTAATTCTCAATAAACTTCAACTGATGACAAAGGACAGGTTTCACTTGTACGGATTTTATTAAACGATTATTGCATACAAATTCAACATTTTATAAATTGTATAAAAACAGAGCATAATCGTCGTGTCGTTATCATTATATCTTATCATTAGCAACAAATTGTTTTACTACATCGTTCTATTTAGTTTCACCATAAATTTCTTATTAATGTATTTAAATTAATTAAAGGATACTTGTGTTTAAATTTATATTTACAAACAATTAAAAATTTCGCCTTTGTAATTCTAATAATGCCTCTTCCACCTATCTGGTGAATATTACTTTCTGAAGAAAATGCCAGTTAAAACAAGCGTTTGGAAAATGTGTTAACTTTTTTATTCGCACATGGCAGTTCAAGTAAAGGGAGATAAGCCAAAGGTAACATACATAGATGTTCATGCTCATACATAGTTTCACTATAAAAGAAAACATTCCCTGTAGATGATGCAGACAAGGCAAAAACTCAACAACCCAAGAGTATTTGCATTATGCATTTTGACTCTTTTGTCTTTGTGTCCTCTACGAGATATCGCATCTCGCAACACATTGAAAAAACTAAATAAATTGCGTATGATAGCACAAAAAGGTCATATGCAAAAATTATAACTCTGACATACTTGTAGTCAAGCACGTAAGTTTTTTGCCACCACATGTTTCAAAAGGCTTACGTACAAAGGCTTAGGGCATAACAAACTCTGTGGCTGCTTTAAGGCACAAAAGACCCGATAGTATTTTCATGCTTGGTAACAAGTGCACGTGTTGCAGCAAATCACATGATATGATTTTTTAATAACGAGCTGCGTACAGTGCGCCAGAGATGTTATTAACCCCTTCGCTACATTGCGTTCATATGGATACAATCCATTTGGAGGGTGTATGTAAATCCCTACATCAAATATTTATCGTAGTTTCTTTCTAAATCTGAGAAAAATAAAGCATTTAAAAACTCCGAATAATTTGGATTCTCAAATCTGATCGAATGTTTCTACAAATGCAACGTTGATGAAACAGATTATGTTAAAAAATTCATGGTCATTTGATCGTGATTTTGTAATATATTGTTAACACGATCAATCAGGGTACACTTCACAAATAAAAACGTTCAACGTTTACATGACGATGCGTACTGTTCGCGGTTTAAACACAGACTGATGAGAAAAGTTACATTAGTGGCCTACTTTCAGCTGTACGCATTATAGGAGTTATAAAACTCCATGCATATTCATCGAGAAACTGTCTCTACTTTCCAAATTTCTTTATACTTACAATTATCGTATTCAAAAATCTATCCTTAGAAATAGTCTTAACGTCAACCAGCTATCCCCCATGATTCGTACTGGAAGTTATCAATGTTCTCTGGAAAGTTACTTTTCAGAGTTGAATGCGTTACACTCGTTACAGTCAAGAAGTACGTACGGTAATTATCACCAGTGCTTTTACACACGCTGAAAAATCTGTTTTCTTTTATTATTTGGATTGGAATATAAAGTGTGTTTGCAGCTTGTCGCAAATATAATATACTTGTGTTCAAACACATTGTGTTTGCTATTCAATATTACATGTTTGAGACACAATGATTAATATGTTAAATATATGTGTTTGCGGCCCACATATATTTATGTTTGGCATACAAATACAGCTGTGTTTGTTGCACTGGCTATGGTCTCTCGAGAGCAAGAGAATAAAAGAAGGACAACGAGAGAGTATACCTTGTAAATGTGTATCTGTATTTTTGCATAATTCTCTCAGTCAGTGAGTCATAAATATTCGTGAATGTGCGTGTAAATTGCAGATGAAGAGTTTCTTATTTTGCCTGATGTATTGCGTTTTAGTTACAAGTGTTCAGTCGTCAATGGTTCATCGGACAGAGGATATCAAAAGGTGTTGATCAGTGGCAAAATAATAAACGACGGCTCGGATGGGTAAATGTTTTGTGATGTTACTTTGGTTTTTGTGTGTGAGTTTCTTGCTACCAAAGTGAGAAATGATTTTGAGGAACAACGTGAAGCCCTTTGTCTCTCCGTACCTTTACTGAGAAATTCGGAACGGCGGACCATTTGTGAAATAAGTATAATAAGAAAACACAAGTAATTAATCCACGCTTGGCTTGCATGAACTATATTTGTATATACATATATTGTTTAGGTACCAACGCATAGTGATAACCAACGCATAGCTGAAACCTTCTGAAAACAAAAACCTGAGAACCAACAAAGAAAGGAGAAGCAAACGGGCAGCAGATTCTCATCTCATGAAAAAAAAAATAATGCATTCAATGCAAGTAAGTGTAAAAATGACCGTTTTAAATCTTTTAAGTTTTAATATTAGTTTTTTATAAATGTGGATTTATATTGACAGCATCAATTATAATAAACTATATATACATATTTAAATCAAAGAATAATTCTTTTCTAAATATTATTATGTTTGGGAGGAAATACGCATACGTTTCCGCGTAAGAATATGCTTAGGAGAATATGTTAGAGAGGGCGTTATTTTTCAGCGTGGATTAACACATCTAGAGTTAGGCCAGATGCCGTTGGCATAGCAATGACTAAAAAGTGGGATTTCACTGGATAAGGAAAGATATCATATCATACGGCTATTTACCATTTTCATTAACAATTTTCGAGATTGAACAAACTTGGGTAACAATTTCGGTTGCAATAATAAATTGCTTTAAATGGTTTATTTGAATTTTTGAACCAAATTAGAAGTGCTATCTAAACCATTAAATGTGGCTTTCTTTTAAAGGGTGCTTCAGTAAGATTGCACTTTTTAAATTTAGTATCATTGTTTTTTGTATAAGTGGTAACTCTGAAATTTGGCAGCTGTCACATGTGTTTATTCTGATTATTAAAAATGGAGCGCATTCCGAAAGAATACCGCATTCAAATTGTGAAAACTTATTCCAAAAATTTCGAAAGTTCTGCTGAAACCGCTCGCAAACTTCGAAGAATTTTCAGTCGAGAAAGTGCACCAAATGTGTCAACTATTCGAAGAGTGTTCAAAAAATTTTCAGAAACTGGGTCGGTTATGGACAGTAAGACTCCTGTGCAGCAACGTACCGGTCGGACTTTTGAAAACCTTGCATCAATACGGCATCGTTCTCAAGAACTTCAAATTTCCCAAAACAGTGCAAACCGTATTTTGACAAAAGACCTCTAACTTCATGCGTACAAAATTCAACTTACTCAGGAGCTCAAACCGGCAGGCCATGGAAAGCGCATGCAATTCGTTCAATGGGTCATGGATCAAAGTGAAGTCAATATCAATTTTTCAAAAAAAAATAATCTTCTCCGATGAAGCGCATTTCCATCTGAGTGGCTTCGTGAATGAATACACAAAATTGTCTCAGGCTGTGAAAATCCTCATACAATCCATGAGAAACAAATGCACCCACAACGAGCTGCTGTCTGGTGCTGGTTTTGGTCAGGCGGTGTGATTGGGCCATACTTTTTTGTGGATGCGGCAAAATTGCAGGGACATGATACGGAGCTCTTGTAGACTCAAGTGGACTTAGCCCACATGTGGTTTCAGCAAGACAGAGCCACCTGCTATACCGCGCGTGGAACAATCGATTTATTGCAGTAACGATTTCCAGAACAAATTATCTCCAGAATTTCTGATATCAATTGGCCACCAAGATCATGCGATTTAACGCCATGAGATTTCTTTCTTTGGTGCTTTGTGGAATCTCGGGTTTATGCGAATAAACCAGAAACAAATCCTGAGCTCAAATCCGAGATCCAACCTGTCATCGGTGAGATGCAGCCACATCTCTGTGAAAAAAGTAATGGAAAATGTCATGCAAGGAGTAATGGCCTGTCATCAGAGCTGAGGGGGTTATTTGTCGGATGTGTTATTCCATACTTAATCGGAACGTGTCTTCTTTACAATCCATTAAAAACATCACAGCTGTCTCACAAAATACGTGTTTTTATTTTAAAATTAAAAAATGCATTCTTACTGAGACACCTTTATTTCAGAACATTATATTTCTTTGCTTAATTTAGTTCCAACAATGTTTTGAACGTATTTCTCTCGGTATGTCTAGTTTATAAATGATGTAATCTTGGTCAGAACATAAACAACTTTTGAACAACAGCTGAATAAAGCGGCGTACAAGTAGACCGCGATTTTGAAGTTTTCGAGATTTAAGTCTACCAAACGTATGTATGTTTTGCCGCACAAAAATCAGTTGTTTATGGTAATATACAAGGAAATAAATATTAAGTATTAAATATCCTGAATATATTTGTCTTAATTAACATTTATATCAAAATGACACTAGATTGTCAACAAGTAGTGTATGGTGTATATTGCAGTTTCATCGTCTAATTCTATCGTAATTACGCCTAAAAGTATGCCGTACCTGTAAGTTGAAAGCTTGCTCATACTGAAAATACTCGGGGCAAAATTATTATGAGACAATTATAATTGGTTGTTAATATAAACTACCTCTACAAATGCAAATTCAACAAAATTTAAATGCCACTGAAAATTTTACTTATTTTCAAAGCATTTCCTTCATATCTGACAGTTTCGGTTTTTAATTATTTTATATGTCAGGTCTCTGAATTTGAAACTACTACTACAAAGCTACACCAATCGAAGCCACATATAAAATACATTAAAAAAGGAATTGGCACCAGTCAAAGTAATTCAAAATATTTCCCATATTTAAATACAATTGGCATCCGATTCCACTACCTGCATTTGCAATTGCCTGGAATGTCGCTGTGTCCCAGTACCCAGATGAGCTTGATGTCGAAATACTCTGCCATCACCCTAAGTGATGAGTGGCATTGTTTCACCGTCAGGGACATAGCAAACATGGTTTCCAGGGATTTTATGGCAGCCTGGCTGTCTGTGTAGATACATATTCTCCGGAGGGTTGTGGCACTACTTTTCAGTAGTTCAGCAACCTCGAATATGGCGGTTATTTCCGCCTGAAATACACCACAGTGAAGGACATATTTACATGCAGGTCCCGTGAATGGACCCCATAGCCTACTTGCTCGCCCAACTTTGATCCATCAGTGAAAAATCTGATACTACTGGAAGGGGTCCAGTGACTTTTACCAGGTACTGCTGTTCAGAATAGAAGTCCTTAGATTTGTCGCTGGTAGAAGGTAGGGGATACAGTAGTCCGTTTTTACGGGAATAGAGTTGATCCGGTGTAGTAATTCAGCGTGTCCGGAATGTCCCGATATCATGACGCCACAATCTCTGATTCTCACCACGGATGTAGAGGCTTCCAATTCGGCCATGATATCAGGAGTACAGATGTTCAGGATAGCACTAAGTGCAGTACCTGATACGTTGCCCCACTAACGCTAATCAGTGCTGATCTTTGAATTTTCATCAAGGAATTCAGAATATATTTCTTTTGGAGGGACCTCCACCAAACTACGATGCCATAGAGAAGTATTGGTCTGACTATTACCGTATAAATCCACACGGTGATCTTAGGAGACAGTCCACAGCGCTTTCCTATCGCCCCATTACAGCAGTAAAGAGCGACATACGCCTTTTTCACCCTCTTCTCCACATTTGGTTTCCAAGACAGTTTTCTGTCGAGAATTATTCCCAGATCCTTGACCTTTTCCGTCAACTGTAATTGTACCCCATTAACTGACGGCAGTTCAAATGCGGGTATTTTATATTTCCGAGAGAACAAGATAAGCTCGGTTTTAAGTGGGTTAAGTGTTAGTCCGTTGTTAGCGATCCAGTTCGAAATCAAACTAAGTAGGCTGGTTGTACGAATGCTAAGTAAATTGAGGTTTCTACCCGTACAGATGATAGCAATATCATCGGCATAGGCAAAGATCTGGCATTCGGCCCAGTCTAATTCAAGAAGCAGTTCATTGACAGAAGTTAACCATAATAGTGGAGACAGAACTCCCCCCTGCGGTGTCCCCCTGTTAACGTTCCTAGCAACAAAGGACGATAGAATGATTCGTCTAAAGTCCTTTGGTTTGACATGAGAGCATTTGCCCGCTTTCGGGACGAAATCCACTTTGGTTTGCTTCCAAATGCTAGGAATGACTCCCAGCATAAGGCAGCCCCTGAAGATTGCCTCCAACCAACTACAAGGTCCGGCTGATTTATAGGGCTTAAAGCATATAATGGCCCATATCAGTTTCTTTCTGCTCACTATTGAGCGAACTTTTTCTAAGCTAGGTGAGTTTCCGCCTAACTCTTCTGGCTGCTGACCAGCATTCCTGTCATCGTTGGGAAATTGGGTATCCAGGAGAATCCCAAGAGACTGTTCAGACGAATACGTCCACGCTCCATCGTCTTTCATTAAGAACCCCGAACACGGTGGGTTTTTAGCGAGCACACATCTTAAGCGTCCAGTCTGGTTGGTTCCCTCAATGGATTCACAGAAGTTTCCCTAGGATTTCCGTTTGGCCTTCCTGATTTCACCTTTATAAAGATTAAGACTAATCTTGTAATCGTCCCAATCCCTTTGGTCGCCGCTCTTTTTGGCCTTGTTGAAAAGCCGCCTAATGGACGATCATAGATCCTAAAGCTCAACGTTCTACCAATGAGGTTTTTTGTTACCCTTGGCAGCATTATAACCACTGGTCTTACAGGATTCATTGAGCGTGTTCCTGCCCGCATCAGTAAATCTGCCAACTAGTTCTTCCAGCTCTGGCAGATTAGTCGGAATATTCGGATGGTGCTCTAAGAGTTTCCTTAGGCGCCCACGATAGGCGTCCCAGTCCGTTTTTCTATAATTTTTAACAACTTCATTTTTCAGAGGTTCGATATTTATGTGGAACTGTAGATACGATATCTATGATCACATAATGAGTGCTCAGAAAGTACGCTCCAATCGGATACAGTTACATAGTCGTAGCCAAGTAGTAAAGTTAGGTCTAGTATTTCCCTCCTAACCTAAGTTATGAAGGTCGGTTCCTCACCTCTATTGCAGATAGTCAAGGTTTCGCTTATAATGAAATTAAAGACTTTGCTTCTTTTCCAAAATTCGTTCTTCAATTATGTACCATGTTTTAAAATATCGAAAAATGTACTAGACAGAATATAGAAAATGAGATTTTTTTGTTCAATTATTTCTAATGTATGTAATTATCTAAGTGATATTCATGTTATATCTTGTAACCAGTAGATGTCACTAACACTTCCACTTGTTTTCCAAACATCAATTATAATAACTAAACACCTTTTATTTTAAACCAAATCGCCCATATTTATAAGTATTTGTACTTTCAAGGACATCAATTAAACGCAATTTAAAATCCATTACTCTTAGGAATTCATTTCTTTCAATTCTACTTCTCGTACTTGTCTCCGAAATAACGAAAGTAAGTCCCGAATGCCACCAACTTTCCTTACTTATGAATGTCTTTTGTCAATTTTCTCGTGTAATCTGAGTTTTGGAACCAGCATCAGCACAAAAAAAAAGCCATCGAATTAAAAGGCCATACGTTTTATATTAGATTTCCTATGGACCAAGGCAACTGCTGCTAACTCTCTTTCGACCTACAAGCAAAGTAATTCTAGGAAAAGTTCATGTTTAAGCTGCCACTTATTTATACTTTCGCAAGTTTTGTCACACGTTTGACTTCGCTTTCGCCTTGGATGCAGGTGCAATGCTGTAACTGGAGATGGTGAGAATACACACAAAACTACTGCAGAAGTCACAGAAAGGGTGGGCTATTAGCTGGTTATTGTTGAATTAAATATATTTTTTTTACACTGGCAATTCCCTTATATTTTTAGGTATGTCCCAAACCAATGCGGCTCTCATATGGGAATTGTGTCGCAGCTAAATCGCAATGTATTTTGTTGCAGTTACAGTAAAAAACGCATTGCGATTTTGGTGCTCTACAATTCCCGCAGAACTGCAGCATTGGTTTGGGGTGTACTTTAAACTATTCAATCGCGTAACAAGGATGTGTATTCAAAACTGTTGGCTTAGCAATGGTTCAGCAATTCAAATGATACTAGTATATTCAGTAACTCAGTTAGGATAACCACCTCTTTTTAATTTAACAATAAACCAGTGAATGGCTTACCTTTTAGCCAGCAACCAACTAGCGCCATTCATGTACACATCCTTTGGTTTTACTTGACTCCATTTTTGTAGTTGTCTTCTCCACTTTAACTCGATGAATATGCGGCAGTGTGGCACACTCAGGTACGTATCGTACGTACTTAAAATATATTTAAAGTCCGTAATGTCTACGTGGTTTTAGGGTACAAAATGGGGGGGTAGGAAAATAAAAAGAAAAACAAAAAAAAATAATTTTTAAAGTTTAATAGAAATATTTACACTTGAAACAGATGTGTGAAAACAATGGGAGTAATATATTGTAGTATTTTATTTTTCGTTAAAACTGTTTTCTATGAATTAAAATTACATAAAACGATCATGGCCAATTTTTTTTCAAATTTTAAATCCTTTATAATTTTTTTAAACGCTTTGAAGACCCAGCATACACTCTCAGTGAATGGTGAGTCAAGTTTGACCTAAAGTGTTAAATAATATTATATGTCCTTGCGAAATTTAGTAAAATATAAATTTGGCACAGTGCGGCATTTCTGAAAACAAGGGTCACAATTCAGTTATCCCCTTTCACGTCATTCAATTTAAAATAAAGAAGCAGTTCCCCACTACATCCCACGAAGAGAATAGCTGGCGAGATCTTCACACAATCAAAGAGCTTTGTGCTTTCTACACTGAAAGAATAATGCTTCATCGTATGGATGAAACATTTTCGTTAATGTTTTTACGTTGCTGCAATGAAAAGTTTTGTATATCAGACAATTTGGTAGTCGCTGAAACGAAAAATTTCATACATGATTTCTTTGACAATTTTTCATTTCGGTGCTGCAACAATTTTATTTAATTGTGTACAAAACTGGGTTAAAAATTAAAAAAAGGAAGTGCATGAGATTTAAACTATTGACATTTTGTGTATCTCTTACTTTATAGTGATTATTTTTATTATTTATTTATTTTGGAGTTTTGCCAACATTTATAGTTGCCCTGCAGTAAAGGTAACCGACTCTACGTCGATGAATTCATCGACGACCACAAAAAGCCATCGATTACCTGCCAAACTACCCGCAATGCTTTTGAGCGGCGAATTTAACAAGGGGATGGCCGCTTTGGTGATGGATCACCTTTTGAACTACCATTCGTCGATGAATTCATCGGTAACATTTCATCGACGAATTTGTCGGTGACATTTCGTTGACGAATTCATCGACAAACAGTGATATCAAAGTGAAAAGAACCAGGTTCGATTCCGGGCTGGGGGATTTTTTCTGTTTATTTTGTAATATTTTTTTAAATAACCGATGTCGTTTTTAATGATATTTTATGTTTGTTTCAAAACAAATTTGTCCATTTTTAGTGGTAAAGACGCATGTCTTTTCTTTTTTAATGTCAAACACTTAATGACTGTTTCTCTTTGTTGCGTCCCTCAACCAAGCTCATATTCTCCAGTGTGGAAAATTAATGATGCGGTTTTGTTGTTTTTTTTTTATTTGCAATGTAGCATGTGTTGTTGGTGGGTTTTTTTTATTACGGTTCCCGTTACAGTTTTTTGTTTGTGTACTATGGCACGGGTTTTTTTTTTGTTTTGGTTGTTATCTCTTTGATACTTTGTAACTCTTTCTTGTTTGTGTAATGTGGCGTTTGTTGTTGGTTGGTTGTTATTCCTTTAATTCTCATGTGGCATGTGTTTTTGGTAACAGAATTCCCATTACAGTTTATCCAAATTATAACTAATCTGTAAAGTTTGTATGTCCTTGCAGTGTCAGTATTTTTGAAAATAATGCGATTAAACAATAGTCAAATTTGAATAAATATACTGTACAATAAATTATCTCAACTAGCAACTTGCTTTTTTAAACTCAAATTTTTTATTTCAATTCAACTAAAAAGTTAACAACTTAAAGCATTAGCTGAAAATAACACTATTACATTTTTAAGGTTACTTCAGTAATGAATAACAATTGAAAATCTCTCGAGACACCACTTTACAGATTACCACTGAGTACTAATGTAATCGGCAATGTAGTCGATGAAAAGTCATCGGCGATGTAGTCGACGAAAAGTTACTTGTGAAACTGGAGGGTGACGAAACAATTTCGTTATTGCAATGAAACAAAGTATTATGAAGATAAAGAGAGAAAAGCAGTCAACAAATAGAGTGAGCGTAAAAAAGAGGCCAGCAAGAGGAAATGGTGAGCGTCAGTGCTGGGTCACGTACACATCTTACATCAGTTCATTTGCTACAACCGAAAGTGGTAGCCATATTTAATTAATTTAAATAAATAATTTTTTTTAAAAAGACTATTTGGTACTGAAAAATGTTGTGAAAAATAAATGTAGTGAATTGATCTGTTTGCTGTGATCGTTTGTGTAAATTAAGTATCTATAAATGAAATAGATAAACAAACAGAATGCAAGGAGCAACACGACAGCAAATAAAGTGATGCATCGATAGAAGAAAAACTACCCCGAAATATGTACCTGCACATTTGTGTGTGTGTATGAGCGTGACGGTACAAATCGAAATAACGGTTTTTCAACAGAGACGCTACATAAGTAAATCGAGAGGGACAACAAACGACGCCATATTTTTTCCCGCTCTTTTGACAGTTCTCTTCAGTAAGGTTTGCCATTTCATCAGGAAAAGATATAAGAGCCAACAACGAGTCGAAATTATTAGAATTTACCTCAACTTTAAGAGCGCTACGTTCAAATTTTGGTCGTCATAATCGTCCTACCAGATCAACAATTGAGCGTCTAGTGGAAAAATTTGAATCCACAGGCACAGTACAAAATGTTCCCGTGCCAGTGAGACAAAGAAGTGCCCGTAGTGTCGAGAATATTGCTGCCGCTGAGGCTTCAGTTCAAGAGAGCCCAAATGTGTCTCTCACACGTCGTTCTCAAGCGTTGGGCATCTCTGTGACGTCGTTGTGGCGAGAAAAGATCTTGGCCTACATCCTTACAAGATCAAATTGACGCAAGAACTGAAGCCGCTTGACCACCATAAGCGTCGTATATTCGTGAATTGGGCTGAGCAACAACTTGGAAATGATTCCGATTTTCATCGGAAAATCATTTTCAGCTTTGAGGCTCATTTCTGACTGAATGGCTTCGTCAATAAGCAAAATATCCGTTATTGGTCAGACAGCAATCCACACGTAATCCATGAGTCATCATTGCATCCCGAAAAAAATACGGTTTGGTGCGGTTTATGGGCCGGCGGCGTTATTGGGCCGTACTTCTTCCGTGATGATCAAGACCGGCACATTACTGTGAATGCAAATCGCTACCGTTCAATGACAACCGAATATTTTTGGCCCCAATTGGATAATATGGACTTGGAGGACATGTGGTTCCAACAGGACGGCGCCACAAGCCATACAGTGAATGCCACAATCAATTTATTGGAAACCAAGTTTGGTGAACGTGTTATCTCACTAAATGGCCCAGTCGATTGGCCGCCTCGGTCGTGCGATTTGACGTCGTTAGATTATTTCCT
Source organism: Phaonia tiefii (assembly GCA_963931995.1). Taxonomy (NCBI): domain Eukaryota; kingdom Metazoa; phylum Arthropoda; class Insecta; order Diptera; family Muscidae; genus Phaonia; species Phaonia tiefii. Next base: position 93,755,535 of record OZ008367.1, read on the forward strand.
GTGGGGCTACGTCAAGTACATGGTCTATGCCAACAAGCCAGCGAAGATTGATGAACTTCGTACGAATATCGAACGTAAAATTGCAGCAGTATCGGCCGATTTATGCTTGAAAACCGTCGAAAATTGGGTTCAGCGTCTGGACTTCTGCAAGCGTGCCCGTGGTGGCCATGCAAAATAAATCGAGTTCCATACATAATGGCATCGAACGTACTTTCACAGGAATAAAGAATTTCATTGGTATCTAAAACCGGTTTTGTTTTATTTAAAAAAAACTTTTGTAGCGCTCTTATTGAAAACCCCGTTATAATCGCTTGATTTGTATGAAGTACTTAGCGAAGACTTAGCGAGAACTAAGCGTTGCGAATCATTTTCGCTAAGTTTAAAGAAATATTTTTTTGACGTGTTTTACCGTTTTTCATATTTCTCAAAAAAAATCCTTATCGCTAAAAAGTCGTTTTCTTTGCAACTTAGCAAGCGATAATCGCTTGCATGTAAGAAAAACACGACTAATATATTTTGGATGGACAATTGACGTGTTGTAGTTGTTGTTGGAATGCAAGGCGAGACAGACGTGTAAGTAGACACGGTAAAAATAGACAAAAATTTTTTAAAACCAACTTTATGGGCAACCCAAAAACCTAAAAGTTGGAAATTTAAACACAAAAAGTTTTAATTACAACTCGGTTGCTGTAACCGAAAGAACAGTTGGTGGAACCGTTTTTCATTTCTCGCAAATGTTTTTTCAACTCTAATTTTTCGTTTGCAGTAAAAACGTTTTTCAGTTCTCGCAAACGTTTTTTAGTTTGAAGCAACTACAACCCGGTTGCTGTAACCGAAAGTACAGTTGGCGGAACAGTTTTTCGTTTATCGTAAAGGTTTTTTCAGCTCTCATTTCTCAGAACTCGTTTACTGCAAACGTTTTTCGGTTCTCCCAAACGAAATAATATGTATGGATTAACAGAAGTTCGTTTCTCCCAACTACATTCCCCAAACAAACTTTAGGTATCTGAGATTTCGTTTGGGAAGAACGAGTTTTTTCTTGGCGTGAAGCTATCAAATATGAACGACAAGAATGAATATGAAGTAGCACATAAATCTGGAAACAATATATCGCAACTTTTCAGTACAACGAAAACAATAGGGGACAAAAAGGACAAACAGAACGTAGTTTACAACATCAAGTGTTATGGAGACGAGTCCGACATATGCCAAAAGTTATATGCCGGAACAATACAGAATAAGCTGGGTACCCAATTATCGTCACACAAATCTGACATAAAAATACTTGACAAAAATAATTTGGAACAGAAAATGTACTTAGCGCTCCACTATGCTCAAACTTCTCATAAACCCAACTTACATGGCGTAGATACACTAGCTGAAGAGATCAATTACAACAGACGTCTTTCATTGGAGATAATGCATGTCGACGACGTTCCTTCCGAGTAAAGACTAAACTTAAAGAGAGACACAGATATTTTTCCGGTTGGCCATGTCTTGAAGACATCCTAAATGACGGGTTAAGGACAATAGAAAATCCTTATCGACAGGAAGGCGACAGTGCATTCATATCTCTAACCACTTTTTCGAACAAAAGTCCGAAAAATCGTACATTGTGGTCTGAGCGACATTGTCGATTATGAGTCGCTAAGAACAACATAGGCAAAATCATCGTCGATTTGTCGTTTACGACCACTTCGGATACATCGTCGTACATTAGTCGTTTATAATTATTGAAGTGAGTTCACCGTTAACGCCATTTGAGTTACACGTCGTCGATTTGTAAAATGAAAATGCATCAGAAACTTTAAACTTTTAAATTCATTTATTTGCACACCAAAAAATGCCAAAACTGAAACTGAAACTTAATAAGTAAATTATAAAATATACACGCTGTCTTACAACACTTATGTAATTATTCACACAACAATTAATAACACGTGCTTTGCTATTTGTTCCAACTATCAACTAAATTTGTTTACATCTTTACAAACAGGTTTTGTGTTTAACAGTTATTGTCCCGTTAACTTTTCTGAGAATTGCTTCCATGGAGTGCGACAAACACCGAGTTCAGAACGCAGTCGCTTATCTAGTCTTCAATGTGATTCAAAAGACGGCAAGCTACATGATATTGACTTTGATTTGTCTTCAATTGTACGGTATAGGCGACAAATTGTAAAATTTCTTCGAGACATCTTTGACGACAATGTCGTGTCAGACTATTCGGCCAACTGGGTTAGGTTAAATATATACATATACATAGGAAAAACATAATATTACAAGTTAGTATCTATTGTATTCAAAGACTCCTTTAAGAAATTGTTAGCATTTATATGTGAACACGACATTTTGGGCGACTATGTCATGTACGTTGTCGTCGATAAAAAGAATAGGAAAACACTTCTAGTATTGTCTGCAACCACAAACAAATAAAAACAACACATAAGTTTTAGTCAGGTGAACCCTCCACCTTAGTTGACCGAGTTCTGTTAAAAACGCCTCTATTCACCCTACGTTGAAAGACTGGGGGTGGCAAATGTGTCCACACTCAATAGCAGACCGACTTTGTGCTAAATGTAATCTAATACACAACCTTATTAGTTAGGATCCTAAGTGGTTTTAGGGATTTATCGTCCGCACCAGGCAATTTTCCGCCCAGTATTTATATGGGAGATACAAAAATTTGTTCAATTTGTAGCTTTTGCCAAAATATTTATCAGTACCAAATTCTATTAAGATCGGTTGTGGTTCGCTGGAGATACCGAGTCGGCCAACCGGAAATACGCCCAACTTTTGTATGAAAAGTACGAAACTGAGAATGACACAATAGTCAATTATTAATTACACAGTAGCTTTTCGGAAAATATTCCCTTGTACCGAATTGCATTTAGATCGGTTGTGGTTTACAAAAAACAAAATGGTTTGTTTCCTTAAAATCGTTTCTCACTTTGGTAGCACACGTACATATATACGAAACATATACACAAAAACCAAAGCAACATCACAAACCATTTAACCGTCCAAGCGTTTGTTTATGCTTTTTTCACTGCTCAAGCGCTTTTGATGTCCTCTGTCCGATGAACCATTGATGACTGAATACATGAAACTAAAACCCAATACATCACAGCCAAAATCAGAAACACTCACTTCATCTGCAATTTGCACGCACATTCAGGAAAATTTATGAATCACTGACTGAGAGAATAATGCAAAAATACAGATACACACCTGCAAGACAGATTCTCTCGTTTTCCTTCTTTTATTCTCTTGCTCTCGAGAGAGCATAAACAGTGCTACAAACACAACTGTATTTGCATCACAAACTCAGCCATAGTTGAGTCGCAAACACATATATAATATCATATTAATCACTGTGTCTCAAACATGTAATATTGAATAGCAAACACAATGTGTTTGGACACAAATGTATTATAATTGCGATAATCTCCCAACACACTTTATATCTGCACCCAAACATCAAAAAATACAGATTTTTCAGCATGTAGGCATTTCAAGAAATGCTATACATCGTATATTTTCCGAAGATTTGAAGATGAGAGAGTTGAGCGCAAGATGGGTGCGGCGCTTGCTTTCAATAGAGCAAAAACAGAGTCGTGAAGATGTTTCAGTAGAGTGCTTGGCGATGTTTCACCACAATAAAGCCGAGTTATAACCATGGATGAAACATGGGTCCATCCCTTCCCACCTGACACAAAGAAGCTGACAAAGCAGTGGACTGGAATGGGAGAATCGTGTCTAAAGAAGGCGAAGACGGATACATCTGCAGGCAACGTCATGGCGTCTGTTTTTGGTATGCGCAAGGGATAATTTTTATTGACTAAAAGAAAGGAAAGAAAGGAGAAATCATCAATGGCGAATATTATGCTAATTTATTGCAGCGTTTAAGTGAGGACATTGTGAAAAAAAGCCGCATTTGGCGAAAAAGGAAACAACACTTCCATCAAGACAAAGCTCCAGTTCACACGTCCAGTATTGAGTTGGCCAAAATTAATGAATTAAAGTTCGAATTGCTTCATCACGAACCTAATTTGCTACATTTAGTCCCTCGGACTATTTTCTGTTTTCAAACTTGAAAAAATGGATCGGTGGTAAAAGATTTGTCAACAATGAAGAGGTGGAATCTGCGGCTGATGGCTAGTTTAAGGAGTTTGAGAGTTCTTATTATAAACAGGGTATCGCAGCTATTGAATGTTGCTGGAAAAGTGAATCGAGCTTAAGGAGATTGCGTTAAAAAATACAGAAAGTTTTTCCCAACTTTTTTGTGTCTTCTTTCTTAGGTCGGCTAGTTTTGGAACTGCCCTCGTAGTGACGAATTTATATACCTAGGGTCTGCCTTGAACAGAGCAATAACCTCGGCCTAGAAACACTGTGTGTAAGTCATGGAAATACAACCTGTCTCCCAGTTTTGCTCAGAGTCATTCACTTTTCTTTTATGGGCCCCCAAAGATTTGGAGCCTCGGTGTAATTTTTGCAAAAAAGTGATCATTTTGTCAGGCTCATATCTTGCAAACCGTTCGGAATTTCGATTTACTCTCTGAGGGAAAGTTGTAGCTCTTGTCATAGATAAATAAAAAAATAATAAAAATTGTGAACATATAAAATCAAAAAAACTTCATCTTCAAGGTCAAAATCGCAAAAAACTTTAAAAACTTCGATTTATATTTATATTATATATATTTTTTCGTGTTGTACTTTGAAATCAAACTCAGAATTGTGCTGGCAAACATGTGTTATTTCAGGCTAAGCAAGCAATTCAGAGATAATACCCTCTCATGAGAATCGAAGATTCAACTATATCAGAGTCTCATACAACATGTCTTGCTTTATGGCGCGGAATCCTGGGTCATATCATATGCTGATGAAACATAACTGGGGGTCTTCGAAAGAAAAATTCTCCGAAAAATATATGGTTCTATATATATTTTGAATATATATCTGTATCCCGACAACGACATAGTTATGCGTATCAAAATAGCGCGTTTACGCTGGCGGGCCCATGCCAGTAAAAGGACCAGTGCGAACAAAGGTGTATCCGAAATAACAGGTGTAATATTGCCTGCGAGAGTTGGTGTTACCAAACAATCAAAAAATGGTTTATCCTCTATATACTATGAAGGGTTTGGGGAGAGCTTTTCACAACCAGTGTTCTGTGGGCTTTCCAGTTTTACACTCATTGATTAGGATCTACAAGTTTACACAGGATCCGAATGATATTTTAAGAAACTTTTTCATGGCTTAGTGCCGCCATCACCAAGCGACGTCAGAGCAGGGATAGAATCCACTTCTCATATACAAGAGCCGCGCACACTAACCATTGCACCACGGACGGCCAATCCAGAAGAGAAAATCTGAAGATCGAGCCATTTAGAGAAGCATGTTATCCTCATTTTGTAAGTCCGTTGAACCCTCTGGGTTGTTTGAAGTTGCCTAAGTATGTAAGTAAGTGGGATTCTGCTCATCAAATTTAAAAGACTACACCGTGTCTTCTATGTATATTCATGAATTGAGCTTTCGAAACGAAAAGCGTAAGAACGATTTTAGTTTTTTTAAAACATCGAATATGAACATTTTTGACGTAGAATACGTCTTACCTTACGGTATGAGGAGTCATGTCAGGTTTTTATTGTTGTAATCTTTATTTCATTGAATTTGAGGAAACGGCTAGATGAATTTTTTTAAATTTTTTTTTGTAGATGAATGAAGATGTTTTCTTTCGTTTGATATACATTTCATATTGGATGATATATTTCTATTATTTTAATTTCTCAAATGAAAATTGTTTAAACGCATACACTCAAACATATGTGTGGTGTTTGGTTGAGTGTTTTTGGTTGCTCAACATTGCTTAGGAACATGTATCTAGTAAAAAGTGAAACGAACAGCAAGCTAATGTTGCTTGGCAACATGTATCTAGTAAAAAGTGAAACAAACAGTAAGCTAACGTAATAAAGCTTTTTTGCGAAGCTTCAATAAAGCTGTTGTAACATTAATTTTGAATTGTAAAGCGTAAAGCTTTCACACAACGCTCGAATGCTAATGCGGAGACTCGATAAGGTAAACCTTTTTTAATATTAGGGCGGCCCTCTCAACATTCGCAGAACTTATTTCAATAAAAATATTAATTAAAATACATAAATTAAATTAAGTTTAAAAAAATTGAACATAATATTTTTTTTTCAAACGGACTTGAATCAAATGCCGTTGGTAAATATAAAAATTACAGCAGACAGTTGTCCCTGCAGGCTGTGTCAGAGACACGGCCATTAAGTTTAACGTAGAATACGCCATCCGATAAGACAGAAAACATATATAACAATAAATTCATTTGCTTATATTATTTATCATTTATTGTTATATATGTTTTCTGTGTTATCGGATGGCGTATTCTACGTTAAACTTAATGGCCGTGTCTCTGACACAGCCTGCAGGGACAACTGTCTGCTGTAATTTTTATATTTACCAACGGCATTTGATTCAAGTCCGTTTAAAAAAAAAAAATATTATGTTCAATTTTTTTAAACTTAATTTAATTTATGTATTTTAATTAATATTTTTATTGAAATAAGTTCTGCGAATGTTGAGAGGGCCGCCCTAATATTAAAAAAGGTTTACCTTATCGAGTCTTCGCATTAGCATTCGAGCGTTGTGTGATAGCTTTACGCTTTACAATTCAAAATTAATGTTACAACATCTTTATTGAAGCTTTCGCAAAAAAGCTTTATTACGTTAGCTTACTGTTTGTTTCACTTTTTACTAGATACATGTTCCTAAGCAATGTTGAGCAACCAAACACCACACATATGTTTGAGTGTATGTGTTTAAACAATTTTCATTTGAGAAATTAAAATACTAGAAATATATCAACCAATATGAAATGTATATCAAACGAAAGATAACATCTTCATTTACCTACTTAAAAATTTTTAAAAAAATTCATCTAGCCGTTTCCTCAAATTCAATGAAATAAAGATTACAACAATAAAAACCTGACATGACTCCTCATACCGTAAGGTAAGACGTATTCTACGTCAAAAAATTACAGCAGACAGGCCTCGGACAACTGTCTGCTGTAATTTTTTTTTTAACATATTTTGCATTTCTTTCTGTTATATTTAAAAATTGTACCCATTCAAAATTTGATTGTTTTTATGAAACAATCCATGCGAAAGAAGAAATTTGTAAAAGAACTCAATAATTTCTCGAATCAACAGTTTATACAAGTTTTCTAACAAAAATCCTTTACGTTCTATCTAACAAACAACCAACATACAAATGAGGAAGCCTGTATTGTATTATTCAATTTGGCATCGAAACAAATGATTCCCTTACATTTCTGCCTGTCCTGCCTGTTCCCGAAAATACTGAGACCGCCCAAGTATTTATAACAAGTGTTCGCACAAAATTCCTTGCCTTATATAAACTATCGACTTTTTTGTTGTTCAACAACTTTGTAAGTGCTCGTTTTTGTTGGAATTTAATTGAAATTTGCAACAACTATTGCCAGAACTACATGCAACCCTATGGTCAATTTTAAAAATGTCCTTTCCTGCGAGTTGCAGCTGAAGCAGAGAAACTTTCTTACTTCCTAGCACACATAACGAAAACAAATAGCCTTGACTGTTTTCGAATCATAAGTTTCAAATGTGTATATAGAGTGTAAAAAACTTCCATTATGGCTGGCTACTCTAGTGGCATTTGCAATGAACACTATCCATTCGAAACAGAGAAAGTTTTGTTTCAAAAAAATCTTCACAGTGTCCTGCACACATCAACGCCACATGCTACAGTAACTACGAACATTTCAGTTTGATTCGAAATCACTATCGTCTCACTAGCACATAGTTATTAAGTATTGAAGGGTCCTGGAGGATATAAATATATATATGTACATTCAATAAAATATCCAACTAGATAAGATTCGACGTTCTCTGATGAAGATGTGAATAAAAGAAAGATTACAACAAATAATATAGTTGTATCAACGAGTACTCTACGGTTATTTATATTTTTGAATGGTACTGAGCCAGACCCACCCTTTTGTTTTACATGGTGATTCAGGAAGTTCCGGACAAATTTTTTCCGAAAGCTCTGTATATCGGCGATTTGACTTTTTTCTACCTCTTAAAGACCTTTCCAACAAGCCCAAAAAATCCGACCACTGACTCAGAAGTTAACAACTTTACCCTACTACCCTCCGACCGCCAATCCGATAATTTTGAACCCGCTGCCATTTCGCACCCTTGCATTTTCAGACATGGTCCTTGTGGACTTTTCATGAGCCAAGGAATACGCTGGAGAAATTTGTCCGGAACTTCCTGAATCACCGTTTTCTGTCCAAAATGCGCGAGCTGAATTTTGTCGGCACGTAGTTTCAACAAGATGGCGCTACATACGACACAGCACGTAAATCAAAGGAGCTGTTTAGAGATGAGTTCGGTGATCACACCAGTAAGTTGGTCACCTATGTATGTCGTGGGATCTAACGACTCTCGACTATTCTGTGTACGTGAAGTGACACGTTACGTAAAGTCACTCGTTATGTAAAATAACTCGTCTAATTGCAGAACAACTACCAAAAAAAAAATTGTTCTCGCTTACTTACTTGGGTGGCATCAAACAACCCAGAGGGGTCAAGGGCCTTACAAAATGAGGATAAAATGTTTCTCCAACTGCACAGCGATTCCGAATCGATTTCCATCGGCAAACATTCAATATCTTTTGATCTTGTAAACATTTTTTAGTTCTGTAAACAACCAACTGTAGGCAAGGAGTCGAGGATTATGGCGGTATATCAACATTGAAAATCGCACAGAAAATTTTCCAAAGTTGACTACTTTTGGTTTCATCGATTTCCAAAAAAAACAAAAGTTTCGGTTTTTTCGTTTTATGATATATTTTGACATACACTGAAAGAAAAACCTTCATACCATTAATGAATTCTTACATTGCATCAATGAAAAGTGTCATTGTTTTTGAGTCAATGTCGGGCTTCATTAATGCTATGAACAATGTTGCATTAAGCGAGAAATGTTTCATAGACCTGAAATAAATGTAAACTTTCTAACCGGAATGAAACAATATCATTGTATTAACGAAATATGTTACATTGATATTATAAACCGTTTCATTGATGTAATAAAATATTGGCATTGATGTAATGAATATGTTACATTGATGCTATGAACATGTTTCATTGATGCTATGAGCATGTTTCATTAATGCAATGAACATGTTTCATTGATGGTATGAACATGTTTCATTGAAGGTCTGAATATGTTTCATTGGTTGTATGAACATATTTCATTGATGGTATAAACACGTTTCATTGACGGTATGAACATGTTTCATTGATGGTATGAACAAGTTTCATTGTTGTTATGAATAGGTTTCATTGATAGTATGAACAGGTTTCATTGATGGTATGAACCGGCTTCATTGATGGTATGAATATGTGGGTCCCAATAGGTCCGGCCGACAAAAAAATTTTGTTTTTTAAAATCCCCTTATTTTGCTCGATTTTCGTTTTTTTTTAAATGGGCGGGGATTCTGCAAATCAGCCTTTTATTTTTTTCTTATTTATTCCTTATCTCATACTGGCACTCATATATTGTGTCACAACTACTTTACATACATACATACATAAATAATACATACATTTATACAAAGCGTACCTACAAACATATTATCCTTTAACCAAATTAATGAATCGTTTAAAATTAATGAAATGGTACATTATATTAAATCCAGATGTTTCATTATTGATTTTTTAGAAAAAATATTTTAAAATGCAATAAAATGTGTGTAATGTTATTTAATAGATTCTACTTTACAATGTCGATAAAATGTCTGAAATTTTTCTCAGTACTTTCCCATATTTACATGAGAAACATACTTCAGTCCATCAATGTAAAAAGTTTCTTAGCATTAATGACGGTCCACAAATTCAAAAACTGTAGTAATGAAGGAATTAATTGAAGTAATGTAACATTTCATAGCATTAAAGAAACTTTTCATTGCATCAATGTAAACCCATTAATGTAACCCATTCATTGATGCTATGAAGCGTTTTTCTTTCAGTGTAATTGTTCATAATACGCACAACAAATTAAAATATTTTTCGCATTACAGATATTCACATTTTTGAATTTTGAATATCAAAAAGTGTTGGTCTCTTTTTTAAATTTCTTGAACTGCATCTCATTCAGTTGTAGAGATATTGCACTCAATTTTTCGTTAGTAAAAAGAGTAATTGGGTGGCTTTAATATGTCAGTTAAGATTTGTTTATCCCAATTACTGTTCGGTAGTGCTAATTATTTCAAAAACTAAAGTTTTTGAAAAAAAATTTGAATTTGAACCAACATAACTTCTTTGCTTCAAAAGCGTTCAATGAATACGATAAACAGTTGGAACGGGATGTATGTTCCCCAATTTCGCAGGGTAACTTTTGCTGCCGCCTGCTTGAAGACTGCAAATGTAATGAAAACAGTCTGATTTTTTTGTGTTTAAAAGTAGTAGCTATGCAGCTAAGTAGCTACGCAGCATAAAAATGATAAAATTCTCTATCTCATTTTGGTATTTCGTATACTAATCCGAATTCATTTACCGGAGTTACGTCCCAAAAATCTCTTAGAATGCAACATCTTTAATCTTCAGCTTTTTCATCCAATTGTTAACACAGTCTTTAAAGCGAAGTCTTGTCCGTCCAATTTTTCGATATATTTTAGAAATTTCGAGTCTTCAAATTCCTTTCGCACTATTTCATTCTGATCCATTCCACTGGCATGACCTAGCCGCCGTAAACGGGCAATTTTGATACGCATAACTACGTCAATCATTCACGCAGTTCTGTATTATATAGGGTTTTTCAACAGAGACGCTACAAAAGTAAATCGATAGGGACACCAAACGACGCAATATTTTTTCCCGCTCTTTTGACATTTCTCTTCAGTAGGGTTTGCCATTTCATCATGGAAAGATATACGAGCCAACAGCGAGTCGGAATTATTAAAATTTACTACCGAAATTTGGAGTCAGTGGGCTCAACTTAAAGAGCGCTACGTCCAATTTATGGTCGTCATAAACGTCCTACCAGATCAACAAGTGATCGTCTAGTGGAAAAATTTGAATCCACAGGCACAGTACAAAATGTTCCCGTGCCAGTGAGACAAAGAAGTGCCCGTAGTGTCGAGAATATTGCTGCCGCTGAGGCTTCAGTTCAAGAAAGCCCAAATGTGTCTCTCACACGTCGTTCTCAAGCGTTGGGCATCTCTGTGACGTCGTTGTGGCGAATTTTGCGAAAAGATCTTGGCCTACATCCTTACAAGATCAAATTGACGCAAGAACTGAAGCCGCTTGACCAGCATAAGCGTCGTATGTTCGTGAATTGGGCTGAGCAACAACTTGAAAATGATTCGGATTTTCATCGGAAAATCATCTTCAGCGATAAGGCTCATTTCTGGCTGAACGGCTTCGTCAATAACCAAAATATGCGTTATTGGTCAGACAGCAATCCACACGTAATCCATGAGTCATCATTGCATCCCGAAAAAATTACGTTTTGGTGCGGTTTATGGGCCGGCGGCGTCATTGGGCCGTACTTCTTCCGTGATGATCAAGACCGGCACATTACTGTGAGTGCGAATCGCTACCGTTCAATGATAACCGAATATTTTTGGCCCCAATTAGATAATATGGACTTGGAGGACATGTGGTTCCAACAGGACGGCGCCACAAGCCACACAGCGAATGCCACAATCAATTTATTGAAAACCAAGTTTGTGAACGTGTTATCTCACGAAATGACCCAGTCGATTGGCTGCCGCGGTCGTGCGATTTGACGCCGTTAGATTATTTCCTGTGGGGCTACGTCAAGTCTATGGTCTATGCCAACAAGCCAGCGACGATTGATGAACTTCGTACGAATATCGAACGTGAAATTGCAGCAGTATCGGCCGATTTATGCTTGAAAACCGTCGAAAATTGGGTTCAGCGTCTGGACTTCTGCAAGCGTGCCCGTGGTGGCCATGCAAAAGAAATCGAGTTCCATACATAATGGCATCGAACGTTCTTTCACAGGAATAAAGAATTTCATTAGTATCTAAAACTGGTTTTGTTTTATTTAAACAAAACTTTTGTAGCTCTCTTATTGAAAAACCCGTTAGAACCATATATTTTCCGGAGCATTTTTCACTTGAAGACTCCCAGTGCTGTTTCATCAGCATGCGATATGACCCAGGATTCTGCTCCATAAAGCAAGACAGGTTGTATGAGAGTCTCATACAGTTGAATTTTAGTTTCTCGAGAGAGGGTTATATCTCTGAAGTGCTTGATTAGCCCGAAATTACATTTGTTTGCAAGCACAAATCTCGGTTTGATTTCTAGGATGACGTTATTGCTTCTGTTCGCGGCAGATCCGAGGTAAACAAATTCTTCCACTTCCTCAAAATTATAGCGGTTATCGACATTTACCCTTTCTCCCTATCGGGTGGATGTTCGGCTTGTCGAAACCATTAATTTTGTCTTGCGCTCAATTCTTGCTCAATTCTCGAAAATGCTGCAGTAACTTCTCGCAGATTTCGCCCAAAAATGTCTAAATCATCAGCATATGCGAGCAGAGCAGCATGTTACTTATGCCACTGATCGTTTTATTTGTGTTGACTGCAGCTTTTCACACGATGATCTCAAGTAATATGTAGAAGAGAGCGAATGATGGGGTGTCACGCTGCCTGAGGCCTCGCCTCGGACTGAATGGTTCGGTGAGATCTTTACCAATCTTTGCTGAGGATATCGAATCAGGAAGGAATACCAAGCTCTGACATAACTTGGTACAGTTTTCGCGGTGTTGATTTGCTTTTCTAAAGCCCCTCTGATCAGGTTCGATCAGGTCTGCAACAAACGGCTTTAGTCTGTCGCACATTACGCTCGAGGGGACCTTGTATGCGATGTATAAAGGTTTACTCCACGATAGTTTGTACATATACTCGGGTCGCCTTCTTTTTGAAAACAGGTCACAGTTTGCTAAGACTCCAATCGTCGGCGATTCATTCGTCTAACCAGATTTTGCATACGAGCTGATGCATGCAACTTTCCCACTCATAGCCGCTAAACTTAAACCGCTTAACATGTCGTGGCACATGATCGCATAATCTGGGAGGCCAATAAATGTACGCTCGCCGTAAGATCCATCCGCAAAATTTTTCCTTCACAACTTTAATTTTTGGTTTCCTTGTATGGCATGTAGCGCCGTCTTGTTGGAAACAAAGCTCGGATATTGTTGAGCTCCAGAAAGTCGGTTAACACCGCGCTATGCCGAAGACCTTCGTCGTTTTGAAAGAAATATGGTCCGGTGACGGCGCGATGCCCTAATCCGTACCAAATGGTCAATCTTTGTAGATACTGTGATGTTCAGTCCAATACTTGTGGATTGTGCTCGCTCAAATAAAGGCAAATTTGCTTGTTGATATTTGCCGCTGAGCCAAAATTGGATCTCTCTCCTCCGAGAAATGTTTTTAGTCAACATCCGGATCTCCGACCAACAATTCCAGCAACGAATTTTTGAACTCACGGCGATCGATCGATCTCTCTACGAAACTCACTTTGCGTATAGTATAACCGAGTTCCGGCGGGTTAGCAGTTAACAGTTCCGGCGGGTATTGCCATTTTCGAAGAACCAGTTTCACCGGTTATTTCATGTCGATTAACCGGGGTTTTCGATTTTTACACAACGGCTTTTACAACGCCGAATTACAAACCTAAAGCCTTTTACGTAGCTCAGTATAGTTCCTGACCCCATCAGACAGACACAAAAGACATCACCAACGAATTATTCAGCCGATACTTTGCTGAAATAAGCTGTCCCAAGCGATAGAAGTCAAATCCGCCAACTCCGATTTAGACGTAAGTTCCGGAACAGGTAGTGATAGATAATTAGTTAAAGGTTATAAATTTAGGGAATGGGTCGCTTTACGTTTGAAGAAAATTGAGAAATATTAGAAACTTTCTTCTAAAGTTCTGAGTCTTCAACTCAAACTGTAAGACATCTTCTAAATAAACTAGAAAGAAATAGAGTGCCTTCAAGCAATTTTTAGATCAATTCTTGAAGCGGGTTCGCCAATCCGGGTCCTTATTGTACAAAAGAACTCGCTTACGGGTTAAACCGTTATTAACCGGTTTCTACACCTCGATTTATCCGAAACCCGGTTTCGCCAACATCGGAATATTGAAAGAAACCGAAAATCTAAATTTTTGAAAAACCGGTTTTTTGAAGACACGAGTTGCGTATTTACAACAGATCCGCAATTTCGATAATATTTTCTAGTAATTTCCATACGGTCGTCAGACATGAAACGATACATTATGAAATGGTAAACCTTACTGAATATTTTGACGGCTAGATGTCAGTGGAAACTTTGACAGCTTCTAAAACAATTGCTATCATCACTAACTGGTCACCCTTTAATATATGCTGAAATCCAAAATGTACACGAAGCAGAAATATTGGAATAATCGTTATCTATAACACCATTTTTGGCATTGTAATACATACATACATGGTTTCCATTACATCCCATGAAGGGACCGGGGAGAACTTCTCACAATCACTGCGCTGTGCGCTTTTCAGTTTTCACTCACTGATTGGGACCTACAGTTTTACACCGATTCCGAACGGTATTTTGAGAAGCCGTTTCATGGCTATATACTCGATAGTGTCGCCGTCACTATGCGAGGTGACCGCCGCCGAAAGAAAAATTTTTTTTTTTTTGAAGGTGGTCAGAGCAGGGTTCGAACCCAGGATCTCATGTACAAGAGCCGCGCACACTAACCATTGCACCACCGACGGCCATAGTAGGAGATATAAAATTTATGCACATACATATTTACATTTATGTGTAGTTACTCGGATTGTGTATTGAAAAAATATATTTACATGTCATTAGGCAAACCCAAATTTACCACTCACTGATTCATTCATCCACTTTGATGGATTTTTTTTTTGTAATAAAGAGTTTTGATGCAGTTCAACCTCCTTATCCAAAAAAAATCAAAATTTTGGAAAAATGAGATATAGTCCCACACCGGTAGTTAAATTCATTCGATACTAAAAAAAAATTACATGAGGTCAGGAGACATCCGGTTTGAACGAAGTTCCTTTCGCTATATATTATGTACTAGTTAGTTCCAACACTCCTAAGGCGCCCGTTGAAAAATACGATAATTTAAATGGATCTTTAAAAATAAATACTTTTTGTAAAATGATCAAGTTTTTTTAAGAAACTTTTTTTATAGAATGTATTTTTTTTTAAAGTATATTTATAGGCCCTTTTTGTAAGAACATGGATTATAATTTACCGCAAAGGTAATTTTTTAAAGAGAGGTACTTCTGTTATTAAAACATACTGATTTTTTTAAGAAAATGTACTATTTTTAAGAAGAAGTACTTTCTGTAAGAAAAAGCTATATGTGTATGCATATTTTTTTTAACAAAAAAGTACTTTTTTTAAGGACACGTACTTTTTAAAGAAATGGTACTATTTGTAGGAAACGGTTATTTTTTAAAGAAAATTTGCTTATTTTCACAAAGGCTACTTGTCTCAAGAAAAGAAGAGAAAATGTAGTTTTAAGAGAAGGAACTTTTGTAAGACACGGTATTTCTTTAAAAGTATATTTTTTTTTAATAAACGGTCCTTTTTTAAAGAGTGATTCTTCTTTTATTAAAAGCTAATGATCTTTTGAAGAAAAGGTACTATTTTTAAGAAGAAGTACTTTCCGTAAGAAAAAGCCATAAGAGTATGATTTTTTTTTAAAAAGAAGTACTTTTTTTAAGAACAGGTACTTTTTAAAAAAGTGGTACTCTTTTAAGGAGAAGGTTATTTTTTAAGAAAATTGACTTATTTTCAGAAAGGCTACTTATCTCAAGAAAACAAAAGAAAAGGTATTATTTTATTTTTAAGAAAATATACATTTAAGAAACCGAATTTTTGTAAAAAAAAGAGTATTTTTTTAATAGAAGGTATATTTTTGAAGACAAGCTTTTTTTATGAAATGGGAATTTTTTTTAGAATTGGTCCTTTTTTCAAAAATAGGTACATTTTAAAGAGTAGGTACTTGAAGGAGGTAGACAATTTGATGACAAGCAGTCACTAATTCAGACCATTAAGGATGCTTGGAATTAAATTTCGTTGGATTAGATAAATTCTCTTTATCTCTCAATGAAAACCCGTATATTTGAAGTTATTAAGTTTATTATGAAGTTGTACCCATTACTAATAGTTTTTAAATAAAGTAAAATTTAATTTTTGAATACAATACGAAATGTCGGAAAAATCATCACTTATTTAAAGTAAAATAAATTTAAATTTTCATTAAAATTAGTTAAAGTACCTTTATTCAAGTGAACCAAAAAAATAGCACAATTTTGGACTTTTACTGCTCAAAAAAAGTTATTAGTTAAGAAACCATCATTCTCATGACTGTTTTTATATCTCAAGATGTCTAGCTCCCATTTCCATTTTAAAATTCTGCAATCGATTACAAATTGCAAAAGATACCGGCTGCTGAATATGGAATTTTTAGTGGCTTTAAATAAGTGAACCGGAGTGTATATCTTGATCAAGTAAGCATTTCCTTTCCAATTTTCCACTTAAATTGCAAACTACTTTATTTTGCATTTTTCATGAAAATGCTATCGAAAGCTAAGTCGCGAAATATGCTAAGAAATACTGGACAAGCCAGGAAAAATATGCTTTATAAAGAATTCAAAATGCATCCGTGAAAAAAATGCTCTGTCAAAATTTTGAAATTAAATTTTTCTATTTATGGTCATGATAACACGTTCCACACGTATATTGATCCACAATACGACAACAGTAATGCAGAAATCAAGACTTCAACTGCCGTTAGGGGTCTATAAATATTATACCATCGCTTTAAAGAATGTGTGGTGTTTTCGCAATAAGCTCTCCAATACGCATCTTTTGGAACGTTGATTTCAGATATCACAAGATAGACGGAAAAGCAATGACTTTAGAGGGCCTTTGATCGGGTGTAGTAATTACCTGGCCGAGTTTCATTATAAATTAAATTAGAAATGAGGACTAAAAGGCTATAGTGTGTTCATGGAACCACCGTGTTGCATTTCTTGTGAAATACAAATTCTCAACACGTTACAGTCATTGACAAACCATGATAACAAACTTATTCCTATCCCGGTAGACACTCATGTCCGAGAGAAATGTGCAGTTTTGACATTACATTTATTTGCTTGCTTTGAGAGTCAACATCTACGGTATAAGAAGATTCTAGATTTCTTATGACTCATCAGATCAGGTTTTTATTAATTTATGAAACACTTTAAACAAAGTATGACTGACAGGATATATCCCACATGCATGTTGGACCAAAATAAAGTGAACAGCTATTCCCACAATCCCTTAAGGGGAGCAAATGCGATATCAAGATGAGAATATGATAACCTTATCAAAAAAGTTGCATAACAAACCCAAATGATATTTGCATAAAATATTAAAAATCCTTGTATTTATAAAGACTTTTTAAACAAAAAAGCATAACGTAATAACTGTACTTTGTTAATCCTATTAAATTTGCCTAAGATTATCAAGGATTATCTTCTTCATAAGCCTGTATAAAATATAGAATCAAAACGAGGTAAACGAAGAATGTTGGTACATTTATTTTGTTGTCATTTATTACACCCAAACAAAAACCTATTTAACAGCAGCAAACACTGTTTGTTACTTATCAGCGGGCAATTAGTCTGCTGTTACAGCATCTGTACTATCATAACAACAAAATTTTTGCAGTCTCGATTCAGCGTAAATTCTGCTAAAAGGTTTGCAGTTTATTAAAATTGTTTACTATTAACAAACAGCCAATAGAAACAAACACTAAGAATTAGCGTTTGTTCCTCGATATGAGTTTTTCGTATCTTAATTACACAAATATTGTATTCAAATTGTCTAAGCAATTATAACACTCCTTGTTGTTGAAAAAACTCGTCAGTTAAATAATTTAAGTTACAAAATATATTTCCTACGCTTAAAAATGTCAATAAAGTACAATATATGAAAAGCAGTCACTAATTCAGGCCATTAAGGATGCTTGGAATCAAATTTCGTTGGATTAGATAAATTCTCTTTATCTCTCAATGAAAACCCGTATATTTGAAGTTATTAAGTTTATTATGAAGTTGTACCCATTACTAATAGTTTTTAAATAAAGTAAAATAAATTAAAAAAATAAGAAAAACTGTTTTTCATTAAAATTAGCTAAAGTGCCTTTATTCAAGTGAACCAAAAAAATAGCACATTTTTGGACTTTTTTTTTATAAATTGCTCAAAAAAAGCTATTATCATAATTTTTTTTTATAGATGTCTAGCTTCCATTTCTATTTTAAAATTCTGCAATCGGTTACAAATTGCAAACGATACAGGCTGCTGAATATGAAATTTGTAGTGTCTTTAAATAAGTGAACCGGAGTGTAAATCCAAATTATTTCGCACCGTGTCCCTAAAATTCAACTAAAATCTTTAAATCTCTGAATGTTTAGAACAGGCCTTCTTAAATCGGGAGCCGCGGATCCCTGGGGAGCCGGTTTGTCTTTCCAGGGGACTGAATATGAAACAGTCATCAAATAAAATTAACAAAATAATTTGAAAATTAAATGCCACAAATCAAAAACTGTCAGAGATTAACCAATTATCAAATTCGAATATGCACGCAAAGAAAACTTTGGTTACGCCTTAACGAAATCTCAGAAAAATTTATTTCGTGTAGGGAATGTTATTGCGGCAAGCGAACATTTGATGACTCAAGCGAATAATTTCCTTTGTGATTTACAAGGTGGCGCAAAAGTAATCCTCCTATCAGAAAATGCTATAAATTTTGCGATTGGACCCTAATGTCAGTTCTGTTTTGACATTTGTGTAGTATACACATGCGAAATACACGTTAATAAACAATGTTACGCTACACTGCTCCAGAACGCGGAATATTGCTGACTATTTATTTGACCAATAATCGGTCGGTGACTTTGGCACAACGTGAATTTCGTCGCAGATTTCCTGGCCGTCCAACGCCTACTGGTGAAACACTGCGACGTTTAGCCGCTCGCCTCGAAGAGACTGGCACAACACGAGATGCTGCCAGGCGTGGCAGACCCTGGAGTAGCCGTTCTGCAGAGAATATTGCTGCTGTAGCCGAGGATGTCATGGATGCGCCGTCGACAAAGACCAGACGACGTACCACGCAAATGGGTATCAGTCGACGGTCTTTACAGCGAATTTTGGTACAAGATTTGAAGATGTTTCCGTACAAAGTCCAGACGGTGCATCAGCTGTTAGCTGCTGACCGCCAATCGCGTCTAACATACGTTCAAGTCATCCTTAATCACCACCAAGAGGAAGATGATTTTTCATCAAAAATAATCATGAGTGATGAGGCCCATTTCCATCTTAGCGGGTACGTAAATAAGCAAAATTTACGCTTCTGGGGCACTGAAAATCCGCGTGTAACCCACGAAGAGCCATTACACCTGCTGAAAGTCACTGTATGGTGTGCTGTTTTCGCTGGAGGCGTCATCGGACCTTTTTCTTCGAAGACGTCGCGGGCCAAACGGTTACTGCGAATGGTGAGCGCTACAGAGCAATGATCAACGAGTTCTTTTTGGCGCAACTTGATGAATTGGGATTGGAAAACATGTGGTTCCAACAGGACGGTGCAACGGCACACACTGCACGTGCCAAAACCGATATGCTGAAGGATGCATTTCCCGGGCGCCTAATCTCCCGTTTTGGCGATTTGCACTGGCCAGCAAGATCGCCTGATTTGACCGCTCCAGACTTCTTTTTGTGGGGCTTTTTGAAGTCGCGGGTTTATGTCAACAAGCCTCAGACTCTTGCAGCTCTTAAAGACAATATCCGTCAAGAATGTGAGGACGTATCGCCGGAAGTTTTGGCCAAAGTGATGGAAAATGCCATAAAAAGGGCTCAAATGACAATCAACTGTGGCGGCGGCCATTTACATGACATCATATTCTCGACTTGATGTAAAAAAATTAAAAGACCAAATAAAAATAATCCACAAGAAGAATCAAAGTTTTTAATTTTTTTTTAAATTACAGCCATAAAACATCGGAAGTTTACTTTTGCGCCACCTTGTATAAACAAAAACATTTGCGAGAATCGAAAAACATTTACAAACAATGATATATGGTAACTCGAGGCTCAAAAAACATTACCAAGGGCCTTTTGCTCTTGTGATGAAATAATTGACTTCAGATCGAGTTGGGACTCGCATATGCAAATTGCATATAAAGTTGGTACTCGTATACTATATACGATTGATGATCTTACCAATGATACCAATTCAGGCATAGTAAATGGGCATCTGATGATGAAATTGTCACAGATTTCGAAACTTCTCATGTCAGTGAGTGTGTTTCTTAAATTATGTATTATTCCTACGATAACCAACCATTTTTCACTTAGAAATATGAATCAGACCTTGAATGCAGGTAGTATGAACTTCTCATGCATTAACATTCAAAGAAACGAGAACTTTAACCGTTAAAAGTTAATTAATATCAATAATAATTTCGTTTACCGCAAACGAGTTATAGTAACTACAAATTGAAAATAACTTTTACAAGAACCAAGATATTTTTGTCAACAACTTCCTTTTCGTTTAACGCCAACTAGTAGCATTTCACTGAATAGCATTTATTTTGAAATACTACAGAAGTATTTCATTGAATTTCAAATGGAAATTTATTTTACTAGTTATGCTTTCCTTAAAATAGAGTTGAAGCCTCGCAATCAACCATGTGTGCAATCTTTCAGAGATAAAGCGCTCTCTCGAGTAACAAAAGTCCAGCTGTACCAGACTCTCATTCAACCTGTCTTACTTTATGGCGCAGAATCCTGGGTCCTATCGCAAGCAGACGAAACATCTGTAGGAGTCTTATACTCCGAAAAATTCATGGCCCTATATTCCACAACGGCGAGTATCGGCAACGCATGAATCATGAGCTGTATGAGCTTTATCCTGACATAGTTAAGCGGATCAAGACAACGCGATTGCGCTGGCTAGGCCATGTCAATAGAATGGATGAAGACGAACCAGCACGAAGGGTTTTCGAAACCGAACTCGAAGGAAGACGAGAAATAGGAAGACCAAGACTCCGCTGGAAGGATCAGGTTGACGAATCCCTGCGTACACTTGGTATTGCCAACTGGAGAAATAAAGCAAAAGATCGAACTGGTTGGCGAAATATGTTATATTCGTTTTGTAAGGTCCCTGACCCCCCGGGGTTGTCCGAGACCGGATAAGTAAGTAAGTAAGTTGGCACAGAGACTCTGGTCACCGTTTGTAAATATGGGACATAGTACACTGAGACTCCAATCACGCACGCATTCATCTAACCAAGTTTTGCTAATGAGGTGATGCATGCACCTGATCAGCTAATCGCCGCCAGCCTTAAACAGCTCCGCATGTAATCCATCGGTTCCTGCGGCTTTCTTGTTCTTAAGCCGGGCAATAGCTGTTCTGACCTCGTCTTGATTAGGAGGGGGAAATCGTCGTCGTCGTCCATATTGTGATCGATTGTCCCATCGTCAAGTACAAGTAGCGGGGAGAAATGATCTCTCCATATTCCCAACATGCTCTGTACATCTGCGATGAGATTTCCGTCCTTGTCTTTACAGAAGGGGGCCCTGAACCATGTCTATTAGTTCCGTTTTTGACTTTTTGGTAGATTTTTCGGGCTTCGCTCGTCCTTCTGTATGACTCAATTTTCTCACTCTCGCGCTTTCTCCACTGCCGTTTCTAACGCCGAAAGAGGCGGTTTACATCCCTTATTTTTCCCCTATACCGCTCAATGGCAGCTCGCGTTGCAATTGATTGAAGCACTGCCATACGTGCAGCGTTCTTTTCATCATTTGCAGTGCGACACTCTTCATCGTAACATGGTTTGTTGCGAAGCGGTTTTTCGAAAGCAAGTACGGTTGTCGCGTCAGTTTTTATTGAGTCGGAAATGGGTTTCCACTGCGCATCATGATCGTCATCGGGAGGAGAGTGGGTTCTGTGCCAGAAGTTGCGAGAGCTTCCTTAAGTAGGTTACCTCTGGTAATTGCAGCTTTTGCCCTCCAGCTTTCTCTGTGTCTGCTTTCGTACGATTTTCGCTCTACTTAATCTTGTGCGAACCTTTCCTGCTACCAGGTAGTGAGCAGAATCGATGTTAGCTCCTCTCGGACGTCCATTACACTTTATGAGTGCCTTCCATCAATTGCCACGTGATCAATTTGGTTCTTCGTTCTTTGATCAGGGGGCACCCATGTAGCCTTGTGAATGTCTCTATGTTGCAATCTTATACCAGTAATGATCATGTTTTTTGCCGCGGTAAAATCAATCAGTCTCATACGGTTGTCGGAACTGCCAGCATGTAGACTGAAATTGCCAATAGTTGGATTAAACACATTCTCCCTTCCTACTTTGGCATTAAAATCTCCTAGTACAATCTTAATGTCATGGCCAGGGCAGCGGTCATACGTTTCCTCTAGGAGCTCATAGAATATATCTTTGGCATCATCATCTTTCTCTTCTGTCTGGGCATGCACACAAATTAGGGAAATATAAAAATATTTCGCTTTTGTGCGCTTTATACGTTCACTCACGTGGATTGAACCTAGAGACTAGATGTCGCAGTCTTTTGCCAACTACAAATCCGCAAGCAAACTCATGTTTTCTCATGGCAACTGTAGTATATGTCGCAGTTTCTTTTTCTTGTGCAACCATGTCCTGCCCATCGCATTTTCTGGATAGCGGTAATATCAGCCTTATAACTTTCGAGGACATCTGCCAGTTGGATACTTGCACCGGATCTATATAGAGTTCTTACATTCCAAGTGCATATCCGTAAATCGTGGTCCTTATAACGTTTGCGGGGGTCGTCAACAAATAGGGGTTGTTTATGTTTTCTGTTTCGTTTTTGTATTTTCACTGCCTTTATGAACGGTGGCGGGAAGCAAACCCAGTCTGCCGGGTTTTTGCATTTTACCTACTGCCAGGATATTTGATTGCAGCCGCCCTTTATGAAGCAGACGCTGACCAGAATGCAATGTGTCGAATCTGGATTTTCCTCTTTTGGTTTCTATCCGCCGTTGACATGTATGTCTGCCTAATCTGCCTTCTAAAGGACAAAAGAATATGCCCGATAGCTTGATGAGCTTCAGTGACATCAGTCACCTACTAAACCTGAGACTTATCAGTGGTCGCATAATCAATCGGGCTGCTCACTTGTTTCGCCTTCTCAATCTAGCTAACTAAAAAAGGTTTCATTGCTCAGAACATACTGCGTGGAAGTAGTGAGCTGCTTGGACTGCCCAATGAAGGAATCATTTCTGGCCACTCCCAAGTGAATGGCTATCGGACACTTTCCACCTCCACGGACAGTCCCATGGCCCCCCAGTATAGAAAACCCCACCACAATAAAACTTCTGTTGTAATCTTTCCTTTTTTTCGAGTGTAGCGAGTGTAAGCCTTTGGGGTAATTATGGAATATTAGTCCATTTGACCGTGGCCGTATTAATCACTCAATTATTGAAACTATTTAAAATTTCATAAATATTCCAAACTTAGTTTATTTAAATATAAAGAAAAGGGTCAGACATTGAAACTCCATAGGAAATTTTTTTTCATTGTCAGCAACTTTTGCTTTACTCATTTTTGGATTATATAGAAAATGTTTTTTGTTGTGTTGATTAGGGTTACCTTTTTGCTGTTTAGGGTTCATTATATTTATTTGTTTTTTCTTAACAATATCTTCTTTATTAAATGTTTAACACATCATTGCTAAATCCTTGGGTAAGTGTGTGAGGCTGCGAGGTATCTAAATGAAGAAAAATTATGATTCATTGAAAACCGAAAATTAAACGTTTAACATCACCTAGATTTAAAGGTATTTCGAATATTGGTATTGCCCATAGAACTTTCTATTTAAATTGAAGTTACATATTAAAGACATCACTTCCAACCATTTCCCTAAAGCGTACCTTTGTATTTTTAGTAGTACCATTACTGTCATAAACTTTTGACCATTACAGGCGAGTTTGTTTTGATGCCTTCCTTAAGGATTATTTTTTATTTTCTATTTTTGCTTTCCTCCTTTGCATTAATATCCTTCAACAACATTATTTGTTTACCTAAGCAAACACAATTTATGGCAAAAGTTTCCTTTTAATAAGTTGCTTTTTTTAATTCCTTTATCTCTCTCCCCCTAGCCGAACCTCACTCGCCTCTCGTAA
Organism: Phaonia tiefii; assembly: GCA_963931995.1. Classification (NCBI taxonomy): domain Eukaryota; kingdom Metazoa; phylum Arthropoda; class Insecta; order Diptera; family Muscidae; genus Phaonia; species Phaonia tiefii. Next base: position 93,779,874 of record OZ008367.1, read on the forward strand.
TGTGCAACAATATTAATTAAAATTTCATGTTCTCACTGTCCTGATTTCGGTATTGTTCTCTCTTTTTATAATAATTTTCAGGGAAAATATTATAAGCATAAGAAACAACTCCTCGAAGGTAGAGAGAAAAACATAAACACGTTTTTTATTGTTAATTATAAAATGAGAATCAAAATGAGAAACTGAATGATGATAGGTTATGATTTCAGGGCATTTCTATGATGCCTAGAAGTGATTCCATGGAATTCAGTTGCTGTGCAGGTTCATTAAAGGCAGGCCAGCAAATACAGAGCAGAGATTATTTTCTAGTAGAGGAGATTAGTTTGATACCTTCCAGTTAATAAGTCCGTGTTGTTATAATATTACTTGGGTTTCCATTACATCAAATTAAAGGATTGAAGGAAGAGCTTTTTTTTATCAGTCAACTGTGTGCTGTTTATTTCAGTTTAGTTTGGTTGGTTGGTTGGTTGGTTGAAAAGGCAGCAAGACAGACCGCTGTCTAGCAGACTTAGGCTAAAAAGCCCATTGTGTTACCTGCAGTTTCCTCTATAGCAACTATTGACTCGTCGTCTAAGCAATTTGCCCTTTCAATGTATTTGTCTATAAGACCTACAGGAATATCCCGTAGGACTACGGTGCTAACTAAATGTGATCCGAATATCCTACTTCTCAGTTCTGCCATAGCAGGGCAATAGCCATTTTGCCCTTTCAATGTATTTGTCTATAAGACCTACAAGAATATCTTGTAGGACTACTGTGCTAACTATACTTCTCAGTCCTACTTCTCAGTCCTGGCAGAGCAGGGCAATCCAAGATAAGGTGTTTCGTCGTTTCCTCGTCCTCTTCCATACAGCATCCACAGAGAGTGGAGTTTCTATGTCCCAATCTTAGGGCGTGTTTTCCTACTTCTAGGTGCTAACTAAGTGTGATCCGAATATCCTACATCTCAGTTCTGCCATAGCAGGGCAATACCCAATATTCCCTTTCAATGTATTTGTCTATAAGACCTACATGAATATCCTGTAGGGCTACGGTGCTATCTAAATGTGTTCCGAATATCCTACTTCTCAGTCCTGCCATAGCAGAGCACTCCAACACAAGGTGTTTCGTCGTTTCCTCGTCCTCTTCCATGCAGCATCTACAGAGAGTGGAGTTTCTATGCCCCAATCTTAGGGGGTGTTTTCCATCAGGACAATGTCCCATATGTGTTCCTATCATTGTGGATAACCTGCCTCTCGGCAAGTTAAGTAGTTGCCTAGTCCTCTTCCTGTCCACCTGTGGCCAGAGGACCCTGGCTTGTTTGCAAGTCGAAGTAAGTCTCCACTTGTCCTTGAACATATTATCGGCCCACTGCCTTATCTGCAAACGGCAGGTAGAGATTGGCGTACTAACACCTTCTTTTGCCGGAAGAACCTGTACCGTAGTGCTCTGTCTAGCTAACGCATCCGCTACGCAATTGCCTGGAATGTCGCTGTGTCCCGGTACCCAGATGAGCCTGATGTCAAAATACTCTACCATCACCCTAAGTGATGAGTGGCATTCTTTCACCGTCAGGGACGTAGTAAACATGGCTTCCAGGGATTTTATGGCAGCCTGGCTGGCTGTGTAGATACATATTCTTCGGAGGGTTGCTTGGAATGTCGCTGTGTCTGATGTCAAAATACTCTGCCATCACCCTAAGTGATGAGGGCATTCTTTCACCGTCAGGGACGTAGCAAACATGGCTTCCAGGGATTTTTTGAGAGCCTAGCTGTCTGTGTAGATGCATATTCTCCGGAGGATTGTGACACTACTTTTCAATAGTTCAGCAACCTCCGGTGGGCGGTAATTTTCGCCGGAAATACACTACAGTGATCAGGGAGCTTGAAGGAGATATTTACATTTAGGTCCGGTGAATGGACCCCATAGCCTAATTGCTCGTCCAACTTTGATGCATCAGTGAAAAATCTGATATTACTGGTGTCCCCTTTCAGTGACTTTTTCCAGGTATTTCTGTTCGGAAGTCCTTACATTTGTCGCTGGTAGAAGGTAGGTGATACAGTAGTCCGTTTTTACGGGAATAGAATTGATCCGGTGTAGTAATTCAGCGTGTCCGGAATGTCGCGATATCATGACGCCACAATCTCTGATTCTCACCAGGGATGTAGCGGCTGCCGATTCGGCCATGATATCAGGAGTAAAGATGTACAGGATAGCACTAAGTGCAGTGCCTGACGTCCTGCCCATTAACCCACTAACGCTAATCAGTGGTGATCTTTGAATTTTCATCGAGGAATTCAGAATATATTTCTTTTGGAGGGACCTCCACCAAACTACGACGCTATTGCCGTATAAATCCACACGGTGATCTTAGAAGACAGTAGCCAGCGCTTCCCTACAGCCCCTTTACAGCAGTAAAGAGCGACATACGCCTTTTTCACCCTCTCCACCACATTCGGTTTCCAAGACAGTTTTCTGTCGAGAATTATTCCCAGATACTTGACCTTTTCCGTCAACTGTAATTGTACCCTATTAACTGACGGCAGTTCAAATGCGGGTATTTTATATTTCCGAGAGAACACGATAAGCTCGGTTTTAAGTGGGTTTAGTAATGTTAGTGTTGTGGCCGTCGGTGGTGTGCGCGGCTCTTGTACATGAGATCCTGGGTTCGAACCCTGCTCTGACCATCTTAAATTTCTTTCGGCGGCGGTTACCTCGCATAGTAACGGCGATACTTTCGAGTATATAGCCATGAAAAAGCTTCTCAAAATACCGTTTGGAATCGGTGTAAAACTGTAGGTCCCAATCAGTGAGTGAAAACTGGAAAGCGCACAGCTCAGTGAGTGTGAGAAGTTCTCCCCGGTCCCTGCATGGGATGTAATGGGAAACCATTTATTTTTTTTTAAGTGTTAGTCCGTTGTTAGCGGTCCAGTTCGAAATCAGACTAAGTAGGCTGGTTGTACGAAAGCTAAGTAAATTGAGGTTTCTTCCCGTACAGATGATAGCAATATCATCGGCATAGGCAAAAACCTGGCATTCGGCTCTGTTCAATTCAAGAAGCAGTTCATTGGCAGAAGTTATCCATAATAGTGGAGAAAGAACTCCCCCGTGAAAAACAAAACAACTTATATTTTATCCCACATGAGACCAGGTAATGCTTGAGCGGACAAATATTTATTCTAGGACTCAATAATTCCTACAGCTTCCTCCGGATACAAAAGTTAATATTCTAAAATACTTTTAATTGCCAATGAATTGCTACGGTAAATGAACGTGCCTGAAGAACAATTTTTGCTATATTTGGAACTTTATTTAAGACATGATTTTGCGAATAATAACGAATATAAAATATATTTAACCATTTTATGACATTTCAGTTTCTCTATCTGATTTCAAAGAATTGCTATCAGCTCATATACATGCACAACTAAATCTATCGAAGCTAACAGCGTCACACTCTACTTCAAATTAGTCATGTCAATGTGTCAGAGACACGGCCATTAAGTTTAACGTAGAATACGCCATCCGATAAGACAGAAAACATATATAACAATAAATTCATTTGCTTATATTATTTATCATTTATTGTTATATATGTTTTCTGTCTTATCGGATGGCGTATTCTACGTTAAACTTAATGGCCGTGTCTCTGACACAGCCTGCAGGGACAGTCCGTGGCCGAAGGCCTCGGACAACTGTCTGCTGTAATTTTTATATTTACCAACGGCAATTGATTCAAGTCCGTTTAAAAAAAAATATTATGTTCAATTTTTTTAAAATTAATTTAATTTATGTATTTTAATTAATATTTTTATTGAAATAAGTTCTGCGAATGTTGAGAGGGCCGCCCTAATATTAAAAAAGTTTTACCTTATCGAGTCCTCGCATTAGCATTCGAGCGTTGTGTGAAAGCTTTACGCTTTACAATTCAAAATTAATGTTACAACAGCTTTATTGAAGCTTTCGCAGAAAAGCTTTATTACGTTAGCTTACTGGTTGTTTCACTTTTTACTAGATACATGTTGCCAAGCAACATTAGCTTGCTGTTCGTTTCACTTTTAACTAGATACATGTTCCTAAGCAATGTTGAGCAACCAAAAACACTCAACCAAACACCACACATATGTTTGAGTGTATGTGTTTAAACAATTTTCATTTGAGAAATTAAAATACTAGAAATATATCAACCAATATGAAATGTATATCAAACAAAAGATAACATCTTCATTTACCTACAAAAAAAAATTTAAAAAATTCATGTAGGCGTTTCCTCAAATTCAATGAAATAAAGATTACAACAATAAAAACCTGACATGACTCCTCATACCGTAAGGTAAGACGTATTCTACGTCAAAAACTGATGCCCGGGTCCCAAATCTACCGTAATAAACTCCATGTGTTGAAACCCACTTACTCCAGATTGAGAAGTCTACATCCTTTCATTGAAGCAGCCTCTATTTTTCATTTGTATTGATTCCATGAATGTTAAAGTTCACCTAATAAAAATGGAGTATACATATTACCTTTTCGTGTAAACATATTGGAACTTGTACTAACGAAAATTCAACAGCTGATGCGGTTTTGTATCTCTCGCCAGCTTGCATTACGAAAGCAGCAACATTTATGTACACAATTCGCAAAATATACGCAAACCCTGTTAGTCTCAGCTGCAATGAAGCAATAAAATCTAATACTACTCAATATTCTACATAATAAAATATATACCAAATCGTAGCCATTTTGACTTGAAAGAATCCGTAGTGGGTTACAACTCGTATCCAAAAAAAAAAACAACTTAGTGTTATTGCAAATTGAAAGTAGTACACTATATTGCAATAATATGAACAACATCATCGCAATCACCATCATCATCACCTTCATCATCATCATCCTCAGCATCCGTAACATCATCATGTGTAGGGGCAATCGGCTGGCTCATAGAATACCAAAATCCACCAGAACAACTGACCTCAAGAATGCAGCACCACCAGCCGGTAGAAATGGCAACAAACTGATAGAATTACAAAAAACTTCATCTAGTGTAAGTTGAAGCAACATTTGTTCCTCATGGTACACATATCCTAGATGCCCACACAATCACACGACTCCTGATATCACTCTCAAACGGATTAAAGGAAACGATATAGTTTTTGTGTGAAAAACGTGAGTCCCGGCATTGCATCAATGTTGGGTGGTGGTCTTGGTTGTTACTCTTAATACACAAAACACACACAGTCATAATGGACGATAGATTGGACAGGAAGTAGAGGGTAATAAAAACAAAGCAAAACGAAACGAACTCTGAAACGAAAAATATAACAAAACACTAAAAACTATACAGAAAAAAATAAACCAAAACCACTTTACAAAACCGAAAGGAAGTAAAAGAGTTGAAAAAAATTTAAAGTTTTGGTTGGTTGGAATGATATGATTTTGAGAAAAGCGAATAAGCCAAGAAATTATCCTAATTAGAGGACCCCATTAATAGGCATGCATCCATATTTAGCTTTTAATAAAAAAAATTGCTAGTAACTAATTTGCTAGTAACTAACTAATTGCTAGTAACTACTAAATTGAAAATATTTACCAGAAACCATAGAAATTTATGCGAGAGCGGATCAATGAGTCCGTGATTTTTCGAACTTCCCTCGTAGTTATATGAAATGCAACACTGTTCCCACCAAGCACCACCAGGTAGTAGACTACTGCTTTTTTTTTAAACTGAAAAAAGGGAATTTAGAGTCTATCAAAACAAGGAAAAGGTTGATAAATACTATGGGGACTCTGCACCATCGATTTCAATGCTAAAAAAGTGGTTTACTGACTTTCGTTGTGGTCGCACAAGTACAAATGACTCTGAACGTTCTGGACGGCCAATTGAAGTCAATACATCAGAAAATGTCAAAAAAAAATCCACGATATTATGGTGTTGGCCGATCGAAGAGTAAAAATGCGTGACAAAAGAAAACTGTCTGCCAGATGGGTGCAGCGTTTGCTCTCAATTGACCACAAACGTAATCGTGTGACAACTTCAAAAGATTGTTTGGAGTAGTTTAACCGCAATTCGGAGCACACTTTAACGAGGATTTTAAAAAACAACGACCCCTTATGGCAATGAAAAAGTTATTTTTCATCAAGATAATTGTAGTCTCAATAGCAAAATTCCATAAATTGGGCTACGAATTGGTACCTCAGCCGCCATATTCTCCGGATATAGCCCCCAGTGATTATTTCCTATTTTCTAACCTAAAGAAATGGCTCGGTGGAAAGAGATTTAGCTCCAACGATGAAATTATTGATCAAACAAATGTCTATTTTACGGACATAGAAAAATCCAATTTTTTGGAAGAGATACAAAAATTGGAGAAACGTTAGACTAAGTGTATTGAAGACTAATAGCGTAGACAGACGACAGCGAAAATCTGCATTAGCAGTCTTAATTCAAATTAACTTGTGAATTATAGCCGTCCCAATGTGTATTAGCTTTGGCGTAAATGCATGAAATCAGAGTGCAGTTATACTGCATTTAGGTATTTCAATATGGCAACACCGTCGACAATCAATCAGCTCAAGATGTATCTTCACATAGAGGTGATAGCCGGAACACGGTGGAAGTGAAACTTTCTTGTGTTTGTTGTTTGCTTTGTTGATTTTATGTACTGATGCTTGACACCGCTGAAGTGGAAGTCATTGCAACAACACCACCTCCTATCACCATGTATTTGATACATCTTGAATCAGCTGTTGTCAAATTGTTTGCTATCGTCAATTGAAAATGGATTCAAAGTCAGCAAAGGTGAGTTATTGTAATTGTTTTTTTGCAAGAAAATGAGAAATATTTAAAATCGAAACGCATTTTTTCCATTTTAAGATTTCCAAGGGAAAGAAGCGAAGCGTGTGGTGTGATGGAGACGCGGAGGTTCTGCATCTGATGTAAAAGTCCAAAAAATTACTTGACAAACAAACAGCTGTTTACTAAATGCAAAAACTGTCGTCTGTCATGGCAAAATGTTAATTCACATTAGTGAGCTTTTAATGCAAATTAACACTGTCGTCTATCTACGCTATAAGTGTAAGTGAAAAAAAAATTATTTTTTTTTTTTGCAAAAAAAAGTCACGGACTTATTGATCCGCCCTCTAATTGAACCCGGAAAAATAACTATTTCCTTCACATTATTTCCTACCATATTTCCCTCAACTAACTTAGAATAACTAAATAAATATTCTCCCATTGAATCATATAACGGTTTCTAGGTGTATATCCACTGATTGGACCTACAGTTTTACTTCGGTTCCAAACAGATTTTTGGAAGCTTTTTCATGGATAATAACTGGATAGTGTCGCCGTCTCTAAGCAAGCTGACCGACGTTCAAAGAAATGTAACCTGGTCTGAGCATGGATCGAAATTAGAATTGCCTTTGTCTCTATGCTAAAAAGGGATAACTATTATTAGGTTACTCATATGTTCTGGTTAGAGTGTCCAAAATCGATACAGAAAAACCGGTGAAACCGGTTAACCGTTTTTTTGGTTATTAGCCGTGTGCCGGCTTTTTAAAAAACGTAATTTTCGAACAAACCGAAAACCGGTTATTTGATGTCGGTTAACCGGTTTTACCCGATTTATATTAATATCCTTAAAAAAATAATAATAAATTATATGATTGTCGAATTTTAGTGAAGTTTTGGATTAAGAAATATGATTTCAATTTTCAAATATGATTTTAGGCTTCAATAGGTTTTAAATGTAATTTCTAAAAAAAATTATTGTTCTAATTTAAAATTTCAAAATGCCTATGTATATGATTTGAGTAAGAATTTATTTATTTTCTTTTTAAATTTCATAATGTAAATTATTTTATAATAAATGTTTTGAACTTAAAATAATTTTCGTACATAAAAATCTCTTTCAAATTTGGTATTTGTAATTTGAGTTTGGAATATAAATCCGTATAATTTGAATTTGAATAAAACTTTTTAATTTTATATTAAATTCGCATTCCAAATTGGAATATGATTTATTGTCAAATTTAAATAGAGTTGTACAATTTGGAGTTTTAAACACGAATAAGTGTATGAAATGGTTGCCAAACAAATGTATTGAAAAGCTACATGTGAAATATAATTATATCAAAAAACCCGTACCACCGGTTTTTAGCAACATTGAAAACCGAAAACCGCTTTAATGAAAAACTTAGTTTTCGAACAAACTGAAAACCGGCTTTTAAAAAATGCCGGTGTTTTGGACACTCTAGTTCTGGTACACGGTTTTTCATGATAAAATCCAAACAATCAATTTTTGGAAAGAAGCTCCTTCCCGCACGTTGCAGGATTGGGGCTAAATGATAAAAAATTAAAAAACTCTTGTTTTAACACTATCATGTTACAACCCACTATTACCAACTATATTGTTTACTTTTGCTTTGGTTTGTGTCTAGACTAACTAGATATCTCCATAGATAAATAAAAACCATAGATGATAACTAGCATAATCCCCATTTTCACCAGAGGTCAAAGGCTGTTTCCGTGCGACCATTTTTCACTCGAATGCGACGAAAAAGCACTCAAATATAATTTTCATTTCGATTCTGTTGTTTAAATCTGACAACAATAGTTTTTGTTTCCAGGGAAATTTTCCCATATCCACCACTCCGGCGCCATCTGGGAAATTTCCCTTTACTTTGATATCCACGACTTTTCTTTCACCATCTATGGTTTTTTATTTATCTAAGATACCTCACATATGTTGGGAAGTTTCTTGTTTAATGGGAAGTTTTCTAGGTGGATCCTGTAACCAATTTTAGTAAGATATATATTGTAGTTTTGAACCCAATAAAAAGTAAATTTAGAAAAGCCAAAGTGAAGGAAGTTAAAAAAAAAAAATTTTTAAATAAGTGCTTTTTCTTAAAAAGAGTAAATTTTATCGAAAAAAAAACCTATCGATATCCTTAAACAAAGTACCTTTTCTCAAAAACAAAACCCTTATCTTAAAGAAAGAAGTATCTTTGCCAAAAAAAAGTAAATTTTCTTACAAAAAGCTGCATTTCTTAAAAAAAAGCAAGTTTTATTAAAATAAGTACATTTTCTTAAAAAAGTAAATTTTTTTAAAAGAAATTGTATTTTCTTAAAAAATTGCCTTTTCTTTAAAGAATACCTTTTTTGTGAAAAAAAATAACTTTTCTTTAGATTCTTGATAAAAGGACCAATTCTAAAAAAATCCCATTTCTGAAAAAAACCTTTTCTTAAAATACCTACTAATACCTAGCCTTTCTGAAACTAAGTAAATTTTCTTAAAAAAATAACCTTTTCCTAAAAAGAGTACCACTTCTTTCAAAAGTACCTGTTCTTATAAAAGTACTTCTTTGTAAAAAAAAATACATACTCTTATGGCGTTTCGTACAGTGAGTACTTCTTCTTAAAAATAGTACCTTTTCTTAAAAAAAAAAAACATTAGCTTTTAATAAAAGAAGTACCATTGTATAAAAATTACCTTTTCGGAAAAATATAATACTTATTCTTACAAAAAGATCCTAAAAATGTACTTTTTTACTTACAAGTCATGAAAATTTTTTTAATTGAAAAATGGTTGGTTTTTGTTCGAAATAATAGACAATTCACTTAAGAACACTCACTGGCAGGACTAGTTTCGAACTCCGTTTAAAACATAAATACATTCCAATTTTATTATTAAAACTCGAAGCCATACTATACAAAAGAGGAATACATTTGCAAAACTCCTTTTTAAAATCTATATCTCTATTAATAAAGATAAAGTATGGCCTCGAGCTTGAATAATAAAATTAAAAAGTACCAATAAAAAGGCCGCATAAATAAAAATCATCCCTGATGAATATAAAAAATACATTCTTTAAAAAAAAATTCTTAAAAAAAGTTTATCATTTTACAAAAAGTATATTTTCATAAAGATCCATTTAAATTGTCGTATTTTTCAACGAGCGCGTTAGGCATGTTGAAACTAACCAGTGCATAATACAGGGTGGCGCCGAATGAGCTATATGGTTTGAATTCTTTATAACTTTTTTAATTATTATTATTTTTTAATTTTTTTTTTCAGAAATTTGTGAAGGAGACTTGGGGAATTAATTATGAATCATTACACGATCGACCAACGTGCACAATTAATTAAATTGACAAGCGGAGGATGCCCATTTCCTGTTAAATGGGTATGTCAACAAGCAACACTGCAGGATTTGGGCTACGGAAAATCCAAGGGCAGTGCATCAGCGAGAATTACACCCACTTAAGCGTACTGTTTGGTGCTGTGTATCCTCCGAAGGGATAATTGGCCCATATTTTTTTGAAAATGAAAGTGGTGTCTCAATCTCTATCAACCGTGCTGCATATCGGACGATGTTGGAAAATTTTATTAGGCCAGCTGTGGAAAACCATCTAAACTTGTGGTTTCAACAAGATGGAGCCACAGCACATACTGCACGTGCCTCAATGGCTTTGTTAAGGGACATATTCGGCGAACGCATTATTTCGCGCACAAGCGATTTTAACTGGCCTCCACGTTGACCAGATTTAACAGCTCCTGACAGTTTTCTTTGGGGATATTTGAAAGAAAGAGTGTACGTTAACAAACCAAGAACCATTCTCCAACTAAAAACCAACATTCAAAATGAAATGATGGCCATTACACCCGAAATTCTGCGAAAAGTTATGGAAAATATGCTAAAAAGAGCACGTATGTGCGAAGCAAGAAATGGACGTCACTTACAGGATATCATTTTTCAAAGCTAATTGCAAAACATTCCCCAATAATGTTTTATGTTAATGTTAAAACAAAAATTATAATAATCGCATAAATAAAAAAGTTATAAACCATTTAAACCATATAGCTCATTCGGCGCCACCCTGTATAAAGCGAAAGGAACTTCGTTCCAACCGGGTGTCACATGACACCTCATGTGATTTTTGTTTTTTTTTTTTTAATGTTGCCTTGATTTCTTCCAGATATTTGACAATATGTTGGCGAAATAAGAAGCAATATTAATTTCGAAAACCGTAATACATTAACAACAGAATTTGTTATAAAACAGGATAAAAACCGTTGAAATCGACGGTTTTTATTTTTGAGGTAATGTAATGCATCTAAAGTAAAAACATTAAAGATTGGTGTGTTTATTACGGTTTTTGGGATAAAAGGTGTCACCAAATTAATATCAGTACTAGAGGAATTTGTTTTCAAATATATTAAGATTTTGTAAATGTTGATGAATTCTATCGATAGCAGAGTCTCCTAACTTTCACACAGCTGTCTCGTCGACTTTAGAAAAAAAATAAATTTTTTGCGAAAAATATCTCGAAGTGCACAACTGCCTCGCGATTTTTTTAACATTAGTCTGCATGTGTGTTAACCCAAGCACGTTGAAACGCTAAACTACCTTCAAACAAATGTGGATAATTCCTACAATTATCTGAAAAATCCCATTTTTGGGAATTTAAGATTCTATTCTCTGGGACTCTGGGATTGTGTGCTAGAATGAATTTGTAAGAAATTGAAACTGCATTATATGAGGAAGCACACTACCAAAGTTCGTTGGAATATCTCATTTCTTTCTATAATTTTTTATTACTCAAGCAGTAATTAATTCCGAAAAAGAATTAACAAATTTCTGACCTAATATTAATTTGTGATTCGTGAATAATGTATATTATTATTTTTTTGAAAAGGTAAAATATCAGAGGTGATAACGCGTCCAACAGTACCATATACTTCTCAGATGCGCTTCAAACCTGAATTGAAGAATTTTTCTAATTTCTTTAATTTTCAAAAAATCCCTCCCGCTATTCAACCACTATGAAGTGTAATCTTGCAAGTAAGATGAGTAAAATGTTTGATGCATTGAGGTTTAAAAGGCAATCTGACACGTAGTTGTACACGCTTAAAAACGGCCTCTGTAACATATTCTCCCAAACATATTCTGCAGGAACCATGTATATGTTTGGAACAGACTTCAAACATTTATATGTTTGCAAGTCCAAACTCAGTTCTATTTAAATGCAAACATTAGCATGTTTATTGACAAATATGTATGCTTTTACGTGGAAACATATGCGTGCTTCATACCAAACATCCATATACTTACGTGGAAGCATTCGCGTGTTTCCCCCAAACCTCCATATACTTACGTAGAAACATATGCGTATATTCTCCCAAACATAATAATATTTAGAAACGAATTATTCTTTCTTTCTTTATTTATTATAATTAATTTTATCAATACTTATATAAATTTACTTATATAAATAGTTAATACAAACAAATAAAAGATTTAAATGATTTTTACATTTACTTGCATTGAATGCATTATTTGTTTTGTTTTTGAATCTGCTGCTTTGTTGTTTCTCTTTTCTTTGTTGTCTCTCACGTTTCTGTCTTCAGAAGGTTTCAACTATGCGTTGGTTATCGCAATGCAGTGGTATACGAACAATATACTCATATACAAGTCTAGTTCATGCAAGACAAGCGTGTATTAATTACTTGTGTTTTTTTTTATTATATTCACAAATGGTCCGCCATTTCGATTTTTTCAGTAGAGGCTCGGGCAGAAAAAGGGCTTCACGTTGTTGCACTCCTCTCCAGTTTGTTTCCTCAAAATCGTTTCTCACTTTGGTAGCACATATAAGTATATGCGAAACACATACACAAAAATCAAAGCAACATCACAAACCATTTAACCGTCCGTTCTTCTTTCACTGATCAAGCGCTTTTGATATCCTCTGTCCGATGAACCATTGACGACAGAATACATGAAATTAAAACGCAATACAACACGCACATTCAGAATTATTTACGAATCACTCACTGACTGAGAGAATAATGCAAAAATACAAAATATACACAGTCGTTGCCCCTGTTTTAATCTCTTGCTCTCGAGAGAGCATAAAGAGTGTAACAAACACGTCCGTATTTGTATCACAAACACATATATATTTGGGTCGCAAATACATACTTTACCACATATTAATCATTATGTCGCAAACATGTAATATTGAATAGCAAACACAATGCGTTTGAGCACAAGTATATTATATTTGCGACAAGCTCCAAACACATGTTATATATGCATACAAACAACAAAAAACACCAGACTTTTCAATGTGTATATTATTTTCCAGCAACAAGTTGTTACCATTTTGCTAACAACTGGTCATACCAACTTCCATGCTTCTTGTTTAGTCAAAGTCTTTTCCTACTAATATATACCGCTTTTTAATAAAGATTCAACATTTCCTAACATTGGTAATCAAATGCCCACGCGCAGTCCCAGAATCATAGTTCATCTCCATTTAACTTTGCTATCGTCCTCCACTGCAACATTTGTATTTCTTTTTATAGCGCCTTAATTAAGAAATAAGTTGTAGTTTTTCCTTCATCACCATATTCCGAACAAATATTTTTGCTTTTCAATATCTAACAAGTTGTGTTACAAATTTATATCCCATGAACTGTAATGTAGATTTTAGTATTATATTTGTATTCTCAACAATTCTTATGCAAAAATATAATCACCCCAAAAGTTGCAAATGCCTACACATCTTTCAATACCCCCACATAAATGGACTGGAATGGAAAGTTTTTAAATGAATTTTAAAACTTCCTGAGAATTTACCACGAATAACATCCACTCACTCACACATACACTTACACTTTGCCACAGCCATACACTCACACGCATACTTCCTAGGACATACAATGTTTGAAACAAAAATACCATTAATCTAACAAAAGTCCGTTGTTTATGCACTTCCCCTTAGCATACAATGTTCATGCTAGAACCGCAACTCTTACACTAGGGGTCGCAGCAACCAACATCTTCGATACAGTCGAGTAACTTGCAACCGATTCCCTTCTGCAAACAAAAGACAATGGATGTCACAGTGTCCACGTTGTTTGTATATGTATGTACAGGTCTTTGCATACATAACCATGTTTACATGTGGCTGTTTTGTTGCACATATCAAATCCCCATGTACGAGTACGATGGAATACAAAAGTAAAATATCATACATAGGTCGCATATGAGCACCGATGTACTTGCAATCCTTGAGACGAAGTAGTGGTAGTGTAGTTGTTGATGTTGGGTGGGGGGTTGTTCCCCCCATTTTGTTGTAACCCACTGGAATGGCATCTCTTGTCTTAAGTGCATTTAAGCTAGTATGAAATTTACTTTTAACACCGGATACCAAAATTCAGTCAACATTTATGAAGAAACACATATATGTATATGTATGTCTATATAAATATGAGGATGGTATGATAAGTGCAGTTGGGTGTTAGATAATGTTACAGAAAACTTTTATTCACATTTCCAAATTTATGCTTCAAGTTCACATACTACTTATTTAAAACAGATATCGCAAATGCACGCGAGCATGAGCAGAAACCCCATCTTCTTGTCTGAAAATGTGCAGAAAATCCTTGCAATGCCTGATATTAATGAACAAAATTATGAGAGCTTTCGAGCCAGAAAAAATACAGTTTCAGAAACAAAAACAGTTTTTCGTTTCAATTCAATTATATTTTTGTGCCCGGTTTTATTGGATTACATGTTAATGTATAATAAATTGTGGGTTTTTGTTGGAACAATGAACCATTCAATAAAGCACACTCATTGGGATGACTACTCTGAAAGAGAAATGTACATGAGAATTATAAACTTATGCATTGTCCTGATGTAAAAGTTCATCAATTTCCTACCTACAACATATTTCATTGGACAAATGTAAAACTTGACATCAATTGTTCTTCAAATTCGTCCATCAATTTAATGTAAAAAGTTTGATGCAAAACTGTCGCAAATTTAACACATGTTATTCATTAAGTTGTAGTACAATGAACTGGTTGCTCATATTTATGAAATTATTTTGACAATTTTATGAAAACTATACGTTATTTGCACAAAAACTTGTCATCAATTTGATGACTTTTTACATTCAATTGATATAAAGAATTTAATTGAATTAACACATTGGTGCGTTAATTACATTCAAACAAACATTGGTTCAATACAACTTATTAATTACATTACGCCAAGTTCAGGATGTCTCTGCTGCACTGTTCCCTTTTGACTTCAATATTAGAGACCATTGAGAACACTTCATTAAGGAAATTTGAGAGCTGTTTTCTGTGCAGTCACTGACCCCTGTTAATGTCATACATAAAACTTTAAAAATTTCGTCTCTTGTGCATGAGAACGTGGGTTTGATACCTGGTCTGACCACCTTAAAAATTCTTTCGACGGCGGCCACCACGCTTAGTGACGGTGACACTATCGAGTATTGATCCATGAAAAGCTTCTCAAAATACCGTTCGGAACCGGTGTAAAACTGTAGGACCCAATTAGTGAGTGTAAAACTAGAAGTAGAAAGTCACTGGTTGTGAGAATCGTTTCCTAATCCATACATGGGATGTAACGGGAAATCATTTATTTATTTAATCACGATAAAACTGAACAAAAAAATTCCAAAAACAAAATACGAATTTAACAAGTTCAGACTACAACGCATACAAAAAATATAGGTCAGCTGCTCTAATTATTCCACTTCGAACAGATACATCTTGGGCACAATGAACGACGCAACCATAAAGGAAAACCAATAGGAAGTCGAGCAGTGTGCCTCCGCCGCCAACGAGTAAACTCCGTAGAACAACGAATAAAGTGCGTTAAACTATTCTTTAATAAAATTTAGATGAGACGTTGCAAAGAAATTATTTGTATAAAAAATTCTAAAAAATAATCAAAAAAACCGTTTCCCATTACATCCCATGAAGGGATTGGGGAGAGCTTTTCACAGCCAATGAGCTGTGCGTTTTTTAATTTTTCACTCACTGATTGGGACCTACAGTTTTGCACCAATTCTGAACTGTATTTTTGAGTAGCTTTTTCATGTCTAAGTATTCGATAGTGTCGCCATCACTAAGCGAGGTGGCCGTCGTCGAAGGAAATGTAAGGAGGTCAGAGCAAAGATCGAACCCTCGTTCTCATGCACAAGAGCCGCGCACACTAGCCGTTGCACTACTAACGGCCACAGAAAAAAATATAACGTTTAAATATGAGTTCACAGAAATTCATCCTAATGATGTAAACATATTTTCAATTCAATGAAAATGACAAAATGTGTAACAACACAATCGTTAATTCAAGAAAAACTTTCATTGTCGCAATGAAATTTTACATTAATTTAATTCGGAACTATTTATGAAACTTGTTCATTGTGCTCATGATCAATAATTTTGTCAGTGTAGTTTCGGTCTCTTCATGGGATGTAATGGGAAACCATTTATTTTTTTTTAGTTTCGAAGTCAGCAGCAAGTTCATCATCCCATGCCCAAGTACTGTCCATGAGTTGATACTGCCGGTAGGTCATTAGTCGTATATTAAGTTATATTCTATCATAGAGAAATAGACAAGAGCCGCTATCCCTCTCTTCACGTTCTCTTGATGACGATGTGTGAACCTCTAACGAAGTTGTGTCAACCTCTGAGTGTATGAGGGCTATATCAGAATCAATACCGATCTGCTCAGTTTTTGGACCAACTAGTTTGAGTGCAAAAAGAGCGACATGTCCCAAATTCATTGACAGCGGTTGTAAAATATGGCTGGTTGATTACATGACGTCGATAAAATATTAATTTCATCGGTAAGATTTTCTCATTTTAGCTTCAACTTCAACAGACTTCGTCTTTGATACGAGAAAGTAGCGCTTATATACCCTCGCTGAAATTACAAAATGTGGCTTTTAGAACGGGAAGTTTCAAATTTAGGAGGTAAATGCCACTACCCATCAACCCAAATAGCCATGTTTAAACTACAAGCATATGTGACCCGCTCCACGAAAAGGGACCTCCGCGCCGAAAAGAAGTTATTGAGAAAAACGTGTTTAAAAAACGCGCTTCGTTTTTCCGTGTTTTGCGCATGGTTATGCAACTCTTCCTTCAACCTGATCAGACAAAGGTGAAAAGCAGCAAAATACAGAAGAACCACCTAAAAAGCATGTTAGGAGTAAAAAAGAGTAAAATTTTGATATTTTTGTAATTTTGTACCTTTGATATTGAACTGTTTTTAAATTTCAAATATTATATATATTATCTGTTTATATCACATTTTTCATTAATTTTGTTCATCGTTACAGGTGATTTGTAAAAAAACTAAAAGACATAGAAACTTGCGGTTTGCGGCATTTGAAAGATTCCTATAAGAATCACTCAAAAAGTACAAAAAAATGTTTCGGCGCAGAGGCCCCCCTTCGTGGAGCAGGTCACATATGTTAATTATAACAGTTTTTTGCGAATATTGAATTATTTTATTTCAGTAAAAAATTCAACGATTTCTAGTATATCAAGAAGTTCTTTAAGTTCATCATCGTAATAAGTAACAGTATCATTATTGTTCCATTTCATCCGTATTGATATCAGAACCGGATCAGATGTCAGGAGAAGATAATGAAGAAGATCCGGGATTTGAACCTCTCTAGAACATTTACTTGTGTTAAATAGTTGGATCCGTTTGAAATCAGAATTTCACGCTTCCAGTGTCTTTTCGGCAAGGTCACCCAGTGGAAGAATATTTGATTCTATTAACGGGTTTTTCAACAGAGACGCTACAAAAGTTGATCGATAGGGACAGCAAACGACGCAATATTTTTTCCCGCTCTTTTGACATTTCTCTTCACTAAGGTTTGCCATTTCATCATGGAAAGATATACGAGCCAACAACGAGTCGAAATTATTAAAATTTACTACCGAAATTTGGTGTCAGTGGCCTCAACTTTAAGAGCGCTACGTCCAATTTATGGTCGTCATAATCGTCCTACCAGATCAACAATTGAGCGTCTAGTGGAAAAATTTGAATCCACAGGCACAGTACAAAATGTTCCCGTGCCAGTGAGACAAAGAAGTGCCCGTAGTCTCGAGAATATTGCTGCCGCTGAGGCTTCAGTTCAAGAAAGCCCAAGTGAGTTTCTCACACGTCGTTCTCAAGCGTTGGGCATCTCTGTGACGTCGTTGTGGCGAATTTTGCGAAGAGATCTTGGCCTACATCCTTACAAGATCAAATTGACGCAAGAACTGAAGCCGCTTGACCACCATAAGCGTCGTATGCTCGTGAATTGGGCTGTGCAACAACTTGAAATTGATTCGGATTTTCATCGGAAAATCATCTTCAGCGATGAGGCTCATTTCTGGCTGAATGGCTTCGTCAATAAGCAAAGTATGCGATATTGGTCAGGCAGCAATCCACACGTAATCCATGAGTTATCATTGCGTCCCGAAAAAATTACGGTTTGGTGCGTTTTATGGCCCGGTGATGATCAAAACCGGCACATTACTGTGAATGCGAATCTCTACCGTTCAATGATAACCGAATATTTTTGACCCCAATTGGATAATATGGACTTGGAGGACATGTGGTTCCAACAGGACGGCGCCACAAGCCACACAGCGAATGCCACAATCAATTTATTGGAAACCAAGTTTGGTGAACGTGTTATCTCACGAAATGGCCTAGTCGATTGGCCGCATCGGTCGTGCGATTTGACGCCGTTAGATTATTTCCTGTGGGGCTACGTCAAGTCTATGGTCTATACCAACAAGCCAGCGACGATTGATGAACTTCGTTCGAATATCGAACGTGAAATTGCAGCAGTATCGGCCGATTTATGCTTGAAAACTTATGCGTCTGGACTTCTGCAAGCGTGCCCGTGGTGGCCATGCAAAAGAAATCTAGTTTCATACATAATCGAGTTTCATACTGTACTTTCACAGGAATAAAGAATTTCATTGTTATCTAAACCCGGTTTTGTTTTATTTAAAAAAACTTTTGTAGCGCTCTTATTGAAAAACCCGTTATATCACGCCTATGAGAGAGAACTTTATGAACGGTAGGTGTTAGTTCCCTCCATTCATATAAAGACCGCAGCCGTTTCAAGATGTCGATTGCATAACATTCTAATTTAATTGAATTTATAGGATGTCTACTATGTATTGCCGACAAAATTACGTGACATCTGGGTAGGACCACTTCATCGACTTTACTGATTTCGGATGATCTTTCATAATTTGCAAAAAATCTTCACGACGTATCGTCATCGTTTGTACCACATCATACATATGTTTAGTAGTTTGTACCATACATGGATTTTTTAATTTGCATTGGATTTTAATTTGCATTATTTTATCTACTGCAAATGCAAAAAAATTACCATTGTTCGCTATGGGAATTAAAAAATTTTGATTTTGCATTTTCTCGGCAATGCAAATGCAGGCTGTGGAATCAGATGCCAATTGTAATGAAATATGAGGTTTGTGGTTTTGATAGGTATTGCCTTATAGTACTTTCAAATTCATAAACCTGTACTGTATAAAATATTTGAAAACCAAAATTGCCAGATATCAAGGAAATGCTTGGAAAATAAGTACAATTGCCATTGGTGTTGAAAGTTTTTTGAATTTGCATTTGGACAGGAAATTCAAATTAAACAACAAATTAAAATTGTCATATAATTAATTTGGCCCGTGTATGGTTTGTACAATATCCATATCATACTAATGTTTAGTAGTTTGTTTAATGTTCCATATCCTAAATTTGTTTTATATCTTTTTTTTTTCAACAAAGAACACTTTTTTCAGTTTAATTCAAAATAATTTTATTAAGTCCACCGTTCGGGTTTGTCTATTGCTACCATTCTTACTGCATAATATCTCCGGTACTTTTTCAGTTGGTCATATTTTGGAATTATTAAACTGTTTACCAGAAAATTACTTCCCAAAAATTAAAATTTCGAATATTTCTTGCAATACAGGCATACAAATAAAAAAGTTTAAATACTCGTAAAATGTTCACACCGAAAATATTTTTAAAATCTGATGATGTACGGCGAAGATATGTCAGATTATATATTCCAACCGGAACAAGAAGCTCTCAAGTTACAAATGAAATATGTAGATATCTCGATGAAAAATTCCCACCAGAGAACACTAAGTTCAAAATATTTGAACGAAGTTCCTTATTGCACGTTGTGGGATGGGGCCTAAACGAAAAAAAAGTATAAACATCTTCTGTTTTAACCACCCACTATTATCTACTATATTGTTTACTTTTGCTTTGGTTTGTGTCTAGACTGACTAGATGTCTCATATATGTTGGGAAATTTCGTATTTAATGGGAAGTTTTCTAGGTGGAACCTGTAACCAATATTTAGTATATATTGTAGTTTTGAACTCAATAAAAAGTAAATTTAGAAAAGCCAAAGTGAATGAAGTTTATAACAAGAAAGTTTTGTTAAATAAGTGCCGTTTCTTTAGAAAAGTAAATTTTCTCAAATTCATATTCTTAAACAAGGTTCCTTTTCTTAAAAAAAATATATATTCATATTCTTAAACAAAAAACACTTTTCTTTAAAAAAAAAATACCTTATCTGAAAGAAGTAACTTTGCTTAAAAAAAGAAAACATTTTCTTACAAAACGTACATTTTCCTTCTTGAGAAATTTTTGGTAATTTGGTATTTGAAGCTTTTAAGGCCGTTTTACAACTTTGCCGTATATAGTTTGTAGTCAAAAAGGCCCTGTTTTATCCCGTCGTGGAATGAAATATTTTTTTCCTATCATACAAACCTCGTACATTCATAAATTTAAACGAACTTGTTAAAATTATATGTATCGTATTCTTTCACTCACTCTCGCACGTGATGATAGTTATATTTCGCATGTATTGCATGTACAATATATGTCGGTATACTGGACTTGTCATACAGCAGCGTAAGTAGCCAAATACCAGAGCGAGGATATCTCAAAATGTAAATGTATTTCAATAAAAGGAATTGTGTTAGAATTTAAATTAACTAGACGATTGTTACTCACAATTTTGCAGCCACGAGCAACTCCAATGTTATGTTAATTGTACGTTCAATTCATTCCAGACACTTTGCAGATGATTTCTAATCACATAATATAGAATAAACTCTCTAAAAAAACATTTAATAAAAAATTTAACCAAATCATTTACACGACAATTCGGTTGACAACCTGTGCTGGAACCGAATTGCACGCACACACAGCCGTTTATTTGAATTTCAAATTCAAACACTGGCGAAACAAAATGTCAAATTAGGCAATCAGAAAATAGCAATCGTTGAGTTGGAACATTTCACAGAAAATAAAATACTGTCTTCAAAAATGGATATTTCTACCCAGAATTATGTAAATGCTTGCAGCTTATTACATTATATATATTTATGTACATTGAAATTTGAAAACTAATGCTACGGACGCAATCATTTTACAAACACTTGATGTGCAATTATAAACAAATTAATACAATTCTACCACTTTGAATTTTTCTTTGTTTATTTTTTCAGTATCTGCAATCAGATGTATTCACTAAAACAGCTAATGAGACAGTGTTGCCCTCACACACAAAAAAAACAACAAAGTTCTTTGACAGAAGGGCAGTAAATAAAGTGAGCTTTTACTCCTGGCGAAAAGAGAACAAAAACTCAAATAAAAACTTGATCACCTGGGTAGCAATCGCACGCCTGCTTAAGCCCGGCATACAGTTTTTGTGAAAGTTTCGTAGGTGTATAAAAAATAACGAAAATTTCATGAACTGCAAATTTCGCTTACTTATCATTTTCTTGGTGTGGCCGTCGGTGGTGCAACTGTTTGTGTGCGCGGCTCTTGTACATGAGATCCTGGGTTCGAACCCGGCTCTGACCACCTTCAAATTTTCTTTCGGCGGCGGTCACCTCGCATAGTGACGGCGACACTATCGAGTATCTAGCCATGAAAAAGCTTCTCAAATTACCGTTCGGAATCGGTGTAAAACTGTAGGTCCCAATCAGTGAGAGAAAACTGGAAAGCGCACAGCTCAGTGATTGTGAGAAGTTCTCCCCAGTCCCTTCATGGGATTTAATGGGAAACCTTTTATTTTTATTTATTTATCATTTTCTTGGTACTCAGTTCTTTCCGAAAATTTCGCAGGCAAAACTCCGATAAACTTCTTATAAGGTCGTACTCACAGTTTCTGCATTTCTTTCAAAAATTCCTGATGTGGCGCTTCGATTACTTCACTCATTGTTATATGACAATAAGTCGTGTGAAGATACGAGGACTTTTCAGAAAAACTTTTATATGAACAGAAAGTGAGAAACTAATTTGTGAAAAACCAAAAAAATATGGTAAGTACAAGTATGCATTTTCACATTTTACGCCGTATTGACCCAGAATTCGTTGTGCTTCGGACAAAAACAACGGTTGATATATACTATTCTATACGAAATCAAAATATGGTCATTAAAGTTAATGTATTATAGTATTACCATAAATTGAGGTGAAGTGAGACTTTTAAACACAATCGTTGAATCCGACGCTACTACTGACGCCTTCACAAACATGCAAAAAAAATGTGGGCAGTTATCTGAAGGAACTATTATTGTGGATGACACAAATTAACTTAAACTGACATGTGATATTTTTCAATTACAACTGTTTGTACATGGTCACAAACAGAGTTCGATTTTACACCCCCATGTGTAACCGATACACATCACCCTGGAGAATGGAAACAGTGTTTGGGGAAAATAATGGGTAGGTAGCTACCCACGACAATGTGTAGTTATCCACGACAATAAGAAATTACCCTGCACGATTAACATTACACATGGCGAATGGGTAATCGGCCTTTGCCCATTACACACGGCGATGGGCAATGGGTTTCCCTATTTTTGATCGTAAAATGTGGAATATTTAAAAAAAATATTTATGTCTCGGAGACGAAACGTCCAATCGCAAAACTAACTAATTTTTGGGGTATTGTTGAGGGTTTTTCATATAGTGGTCCCATTCGTATGGAAGAATTCTCACGGGCGATGTGTTAACACCATTTTGTTACACGGTACCTGTTCGATTTCTATGAACACATGAGTAAATGTTACATTGGAAAATAAAAACAGCGTTCAATCATATGATGACGTTACATTTAAATAATATTAATACTTAAAATTATTTAAAGACCAGTGCAAGCACATGTGTCATTATTTTCTTGCTTAATACTTTTTGTGTTATTCCCACAAAAACCCGAGAGAATGCAAACAACTGACACATGTACATAACGGGTTTTTCAAAAGAGACGCTACAAAAGTAAATCGATAGGGACAGCAAACGACGCAATATTTTTTCCCGCTCTTTTGACATTTCTCTTCAGTAAGGTTTACCATTTCTTCATGGAAAGATATACGAGCCGACAACGAGTCGAAATTATTAAAATTTACTACCGAAATTTGGAGTCAGTGGCCTCAACTTTAAGAGCGCTACGTCCAATTTATGGTTGTCATAATCGTCCTACCAGATCAACAATTGAGCGTCTAGTGGAAAAATTTGAAACCACAGGCACAGTACAAAATGTTCCCGTGCCAGTGAGACAAAGAAGAGCCCGTAGTGTCGAGAGTATTGCTGCCGCTGAGGTTTCAGTTCAAGAAAGCCCAAATGTGTCTCTCACACGTCGTTCTCAAGCGTTGGGCATCTCTGTGACGTCGTTGTGGCGAGTTTTGCGGAAAGATCTTGGCCTACATCCTTACAAGATCAAATTGACACAAGAACTGAAGCCGCTTGCCAACATTAGCGTCGTATGTTCGTGAATTGGGCTGAGCAACAACTTGAAAATGATTCGGGTTTTCATCGGAAAATCATCTTCAGCGATGAGGCTCATTTCTGGCTGAATGGATTCGTCAACAAGCAAAATATGCGTTATTGGTCAGACAGCGCAATCCACACGTAAGCCATGAGTCATCATTGCATCCCGGTTTGGTGCGGTTTAAGGGCCGGCGGCGTAATTGGGCCGTACTTCTTCCGTGATGATCAAGACCGGCACATTACTGTGATTGCGAATCGCTACCAGAGTAACAAGCCGAGCGAATTTGAGCCGACGAGCCGCCGCCGCCGGTAGTTTTTTTATACTTCAAGCCGCCGCCGATTTTATCGGCTAAAATCGGCTTAAAATATGAGCCGATTAACTCGTAGCCGCCGATTTTTTCGTTAGGTGTACTTAAAAGCGTTAATGTAACCAATAAAGAACACCGGTAGCGAGATACTTGGTAGTTG
The DNA here is from genome assembly GCA_963931995.1 of Phaonia tiefii. NCBI lineage: Eukaryota > Metazoa > Arthropoda > Insecta > Diptera > Muscidae > Phaonia > Phaonia tiefii. Next base: position 93,803,976 of record OZ008367.1, read on the forward strand.
TACTTATTATGATGATTTGTACAAGACTGTCTAACATGACGCCTAGTTCCGGCATAAAACGAGAATGACAGACATATAAAAGTAGTGACAATGGCACAAAAATCGATTGATTATTTTTTCAACAAACCTAAAGAAGGTGAAACTGACTGACGAACAACACGAAGAATTCGGGAACGAACAAAACCTGGCGTTTTATTAGATATTGGTAAAACTGAAAGAATATGCGAAAGAACATGCAAAAATTTTTCCATGTTACTGGGCCGGCTCCGAATGCTGGAATCTTTTTAACCTTTCATCATTGGAGGCAGAACCATTTTAAAGGGTTATAGATTTTATTTTCACTGCTTCGAAGAAAATATTCTTCTTAAAGCGTAAGTTTAAGTCATCTTTTTTATTTTTAAATGATATTTTAAAATGTTAGTACAAATGCAGTGAGATGACGTACGTCTCTGAGACGTATAAGAAATAAGCATTTATTTATTTCTATGATTTTTAAGGGGAATACTGTTCGTCGGTTTTGCAGTTTAAAAATTGAGGGGTTTTCTTTAGATAGCAATTTTTATAGATACAGCAAGATTTAATCTTATTAATTTGAAACGAATTTTATTTTAAAACATTTTGGAACCTTTACTAATTAGTCCTCAAACTAGCATATGTCTTTAAGACGTATGGTTCTTTTATTTATAAAAAAATAAGTATATCTTTTTAGGGTTAACCACATAGTTTCCGAGATATAGTCGTTCCAATTTTCAATATAATATATATATATCTTCGTGGTTTATTATCGGATAGGGTTGTCATTGGGAAGATTGTGTAAACCCCTTTGAACCAATGTCTAATTATTACGATTTCATTCAGCCACTGTGGGGCGGTTTCAAGTTTTGGTCCAAACATTTTGGGAGAATACTCATGGCAAAATATGAACCACGGTACAATATGTCTCATGAACCCTGGAAACACCAAAGGTACACAAGTTCAAAAAACCATATTTTGAAAAATTATTTCAATAAATTCGAGCGATGTTTTTAAAATAATTTTTCAAAATGGGTGATTTCGCCGTTCTCTAATTTTATTTGTTTTTAAATCCCATCCCAACGGCTGCAGTTTTCCCAATAGTTTTGGAATATAAAATATATCATCATTATTCTGGGGTGTAAAAAGTTCAAGAGACAAATAATACCGAAAATTCAAGCTTGAAGTCTTACCTTGAGAATATCTTATAAAACTATACACCTCAAATGGATTATATTTTGACATAATGAGCTTTTTCACACTCCATGGGCAAATCTAAAATCCTAAAAGGGACAAAAAATCTGGCATATGTGGGTAAAGTGAATTGGTTCCCAAAATGTATATTGATTGACAAAAAAGTGTTATATTGTTAAAAATTTTCATTTCATAAATCTTTTCTCACATTTTCTGATAAAGATTTTTGTTTCGAATTTTATATATTTACAAATAAAAATTAAAAAGGAAACAAACAACTTTTTTTTAATACTAATTTAAAAAATTTACCTCAAGTTCTTATAAAACAACAAGCAAAATAAAATTAAAAGTTAAAAGAAAGCGTAAACATAAAATATCATTTGAAACAAAAAATAAAATATGTATATACAGAGCATAGAATAATACATACATAGATAAACTCATTCTCTCATCTGACGTTTCATTTCACACTCTTCATCGTAGGTTTGTGGAAATGAGAGTAATTAAATTTGAAATTAACTTACAGCAGGTGGAGTTACAAAATATGTTCACTTAACTTTTTCCTGTCGTTTTGGTGTAGAACTGAAAAATTTAAATTTCACAGTTCCATACGAAAACGAAATGAAAGAGTTAAGTCAACCGTTCATATACCTCCACCTGATATAACTTCGAATTGCTCTGATTTGCACAAACCAAGACAAGACTGACTGATTTGAAATAACTATAACATTGTGCCTCTCACGGTATGAGCTGTATCTACGAACATGACGCTAAACATCGCCTGCAACTTAAAAAGGGAATGAAGTTTACATTTAACTTTTAAATCAGAAATGTAATAATTTGTGCCTTTTTGCAATTGTGATTCTTTTGTTTACTGTTTACACGACCAAAAAAATTGTTGACTGCAAGCCGAAAATTGAGCCGCCGCCGGCAAAAATTCACAACGGCCGCCGCCGACCGGCTAAAAACTTCAGAGCCGCCGCCGCCGACGATATGGCCTCGGCTTGTTTCTCTGATCGCTACCGTTCAATGAAATCCGCATATTTTTGGCACCAATTGGATAATATGGACTTGGATAATAATAACGTTGTTACCTCCATAGGAAGATTTAACCAATGGATATCTTTAATATCTTTAATACTTTAATACTTATTTTTAAAAACTGGCTAACACATACGAGTGTGAGTGTTTTAACGATTTTTATTTGAAAAATGTTTATTTAACGGATTTTTTTATGAATAGCATCTATTGGTTAAAGCCTCCTATGGCAGTAAAAAAAATTATTATTTTTGCGTTTGGACGCACCGTTTCCGAGTTAAAGCTATTTTCTTATTTTAGCGTCTTTAGCACTTTATAAAAAACCCTTAGAATCTTAGTGAAATTGGTTATTTTTTTTTTTTTTGTTTGTTTATTTATTTACATCATAAATATTTTAATACTACAATAAATAGTTATATGATTGGTATATGTATATATACAACGACCCGGATAAGGATGCTCTAGTATACTCTTATATTATGCTAAGCTGTTTTTTATTTTTTAATTAACAATAACAAATTTTATTTCGTATTTGAAATTAGTATTAATTATTTGTAATGAAAACTATTACAAAAACATTACTTTTATAAATTTTGTGGTTATAATAAACTAGTTGTCAGATGGTTAAAAAAAAGGGAGAAGAAATTATTGTGGTCCAAACCACCAACATTTTTTTGTGAAATTGGTTATTTTTAGATTGAACGCTCCGTTCTCAAAATATAGACATAATGGCGTTTTAGCGATTTTTTATTCGAAAAATTTTAGTTTTAGCGATTTGTTTGAAAAAAAGTGATGCCGTAGTAAATCCATTGGATACAGCATCCCATCGAGGTAAAGAAATTATTATGTTTACCATTGAATTGGACCACTTTATGGAAATCCCTTAGAAACCCATAAAAATTAGTCATTTCAGATATATACATTTTTGCTTTTTTTCATATTTTCGATCAAAAATGTGGATAGGTAACGCATTATCCATGGAATACTGTCCCTGGTTACTAAAAATAATAATAATAATTTTTTTTTTTTGTTTTTTTATAAAAAAAATATTTTTTTTACTTTTTTTCTATAAAATTCATAAAATTCATTCATTTTCTATAAAATTCATAAATGGTTGTGACAGCCATTAAATTCAAGTAATTAATTGAGCATACCAATATATTATTTGGTACCATCGAATTAGTTTTTACATTTTTCATTGATCCAACAAATAGAATATTCAACACTACAGGATAATTTGATTGCTTGAACTAAAACTCGATTGACAGATCACATATATTTGTTGTTACAGTGGCTTCAACTAAATATTTCAGTTCTTGCAACCAAAAGTGAATTAAAAATCAACTGATATGCACAAAACTGGGTGATACGGAACACAATTATTGGTAATCACAACTGAATAATGTGATAATACAAGGAACTTCCAAATCTTAGTTGGCTGTAAATTTAGTAGTGACAATAAATCTCGTTTCTGTGTGTGGACTTCCATGGTCCCCCAGAAAGCTGAAAAATAGGTGTAACTGAGTTCATAGGGGTTGTACAGGAAAGGAGCGTTAAAATTGTGGGAATACTGACTTCAATTTTACTACACCTTATAAAGTGTTTCTTTTTCTGACCGTTGTTATTCAAAACAGCAGTTTCCCATACTCAAACATAATTTTCCCATAATTACACATATTGTGGGGCGTTTTGGCAAGGATGCACCAAATGCTTGTTTAGACCGCGCAATTAACTCGTTATTTTACCTTGAATACGTTCTTTCTTTTTGTAAATTGCAAACATTTGATTATACTAAAAAAACTAAACATGAATTCAATCTAAACGTAATTCAAATGTCCTTAAAAAATATACAATTTAGTTGTGGCAGGCGAATTTAAAATTTTCACATGACTTCGGTTTATAGCAACCAAATTTTATAATGAAGCGCGGTTCCTTCAAACGAATTGCAGTTGTAGCAATAGAATTCAGTTGCGGCAAACTCAATTCGGTTGGGCAACTGTAATTCGGTCGCAACAACAGATTTCATATTTGCTAGCACCTCTTTTAAAGCGAATAGTTCTGTGAGTGTGCGCTGTATATATTTCCACTGTATAAATTGCACATCACATGCTCCATTGGTCTAATAGCAAAAACTGTTAACTTTTCAGTAAACACACGCGATACCATTATCACACCGCCAAAGTGTGTATCCATGGATTTGGCGATCACGATTCACGTCACGCTACCGTATAACATGAGTATTTCCTCCTTCCGTCTTCCCCCTATACCAGCTCATGGAATACACTCCACTGAGGGTACCACGTGTGTATGTTTAACATTTTGCCATGTACCAAATGGAATTCTTTTAGTATTTTTCGTAAACTTTACAGCTAGGAAATGCACATAAACAAAAAGTTTGATATACTTAAAATTTCATCTTTAGGTAACAGAATTTATGATCCTAAAAAAATACTTTTTTGGAGTTCATAAGATATCATGGACATAAGAAAATCAGCGTATTTCAAGGACGTGATATGAGTGAAATAATTTAGTTTAGTTTTGTAAATGGCATTCAACAACAACCCCTTTTGAGACACGTATTTAACATTGGATTTCGGGATTGAAATTTCGGATGCGTTATTTTTTAAGAACGTAAAATGTTGATACAATGCACTACAGTAAAGATATCGCGTTCCATTTGTTAGACCCACTCTATTGTTAATTATTCCCATAAATTGTATTGAAAATATGATGATATGAATATGAGTTCCGACACTTGGCTCAATTTCAACAGAAAGAATTTACATAGGTTTAAAGCAGCAGTCAACAACTTTAGGTCCAAAGTTCAGTGAAAATTGATAGTCTTTGCCGGAAAGTCGTGTGACTTTTTTTTAACATAACGAACAGGTGGCATGCGAATACAAGTTTTAAATTTCAAATTAAAATGTTCGGGGTTTGGTCGTTTTTTAAATAATTTTATTCTTCAATATTTCGCTGCCCTTTGGGTAGCATCATCAGGAAGATAAACCCAATTATTAATTAAAATCGAAATTAACATTTTAATTTTAAATGTAATACGAAAGGTCCGACAAGTCACTTTTAAAGTTGTCAGAATAAAGACATTCATGACGCCATGTCTACCAAATCTATTTACTAAAAACACGTGTCACTACTGTTAAGAATTTGCGAATTAGACATTTCAACGCCGCTTTATTTATTGTTAATAAAACAATTTTATTTTTAATTACAATAATGACAATAGTATTTTTCATTTATGAAACACGAAACGTGATTCAGACGTTTCCTGATGCTTCTCGCAGTAGCGCCGTCTGTTTATCGATAATGCCCAAAAAGTTACTTAGCGAGTTCATCAACCTTTCGTGGTGAGATCGTATATGATAGTTTTCACCTTACAGCGACCACATAAGTAACATTAGGCTCCACTAAAGCGAACCATAGACGTGTCATTCATGAGCATGAACATCAGCTATCGTTGTTGTTTACAGTCGATTTAACGTTCTGCATGATACCAAATAAGAATGTCATCGAAGTTTTTCGCATCACTATCATGTCAAAATGTCGACAAATTTCAATTTTTTCTATCTATTTACCATTTTTGGCCCATAGCTGTCAAACTGTTGACTTACATCAGTTTTTCAAACAAAAACGAAAATTTTTAACCCATATCTTGTAAACCATCCACCAAAATCTTTTTTTGGAAAGAAGTTCCTTATCGCAAGTTGTGGAATGGGGGCTAAATGAAAAAATTGTAAACAACTTTTTTTTAGCTAATTATTATCACCTACCCATTATTATCAAGTATATTGGGTACTTATGATTTGGTTTGGTTTAAAGGGAAGTTTTCTAGGTGGAGCCTGTTTATTACATATTGTAGTTTTGAACCCAATAAAAAAGTAAATTTAGAAAAGTCCAAGTGCAAGACTGGCAAATCCATGAAGTACAACCCTGAGCATGGAATTACATTTGGCAGCACACTTACTCTTACACTCGTACTTTAGGTTTGGTTTGTGTCTAGACTGACATATGGGGGGATATTTCTTGTTTAATGGGAAATTTTCCAGGTGGAGCCTGTTTATTACATATTGTAGTTTGAACCGAATAAAAAGTACATTTAGAAAAGCAAAAGTGAAAGAAGTTTAAAACAAAATAAAATTTTCTTAAATAAAAAGTACATTTTCTCAAAAAACATACCTATTCATATTCTTAAATAAAGTACCTTGTCTTAAAAAACAAATTTAACTTAAAGAAGTACCTTTGCTTAAAAAAGTAAATTTTCTTACAAAAAGTACATTATCTTACCACAAATGGCCTTTTCTTAAAAAACTACTAAAAGCTTTTCTTCAGAAAAAATACCTTCTCCTACAACAAAACAACCTTTTCTTACAAAAATTCCTTTTCATAAAAGTACCCTTTCTTATAAATAAAATAATACATTTTTTCTTTCTTGAGATAAGTACCCTTCCTGAAAATAAGTAAATTTTCTTAAAAGAATAACCTTATCCTAAAAAGAGTACCACTACTTTAAAAAGTACTTGTTCTTAAAAAAAAGTATTTCTTTGTAAAAATAATCATACTCTTAGGCTTTTTCTTACACAAAAACAACAAGAAGTTTACATACAAGAAGTACTCTCATCAAAGAAAGGACCGTTTCGGGAAAATATAATACATATTCTTACAAAAAGACCTAAAAATATACTTTTTAAAAAAAAAAAATTACAGCAGACAGTTGTCCGAGGCCTTCGGCCACGGACTGTCCCTGCAGGCTGTGTCAGAGACACGGCCATTAAGTTTAACGTAGAATACGCCATCCGATAAGACAGAAAACATATATAACAATAAATTCATTTGCTTATATTATTTATCATTTATTGTTATATATGTTTTCTGGCTTATCGGATGGCGTATTCTACGTTAAACTTAATGGCCGTGTCTCTGACACAACCTGCAGGGCCAGTCCGTGGCCGAAGGCCTCGGACAACTGTCTGCTGTAATTTTTATATTTACCAACGGCAATTGATTCAAGTCCGTTTAAAAAAAAATTTTATGTTCAATTTTTTTAAACTTAATTTAATTTATGTATTTCAATTAATATTTTTATTGAAGTAAGTTCTGCGAATGTTGAGAGGGCCGCCCTAATATTAAAAAAGGTTTACCTTATCGAGTCCGCATTAGCATTCGAGCGTTGTGTGAAAGCTTTACGCTTTACAATTCAAAATTAATGTTACAACAGCGTTATTGAAGCTTTCGCAAAAAAGCTTTATTACGTTAGCTTACTGTTTGTTTCACTTTTTACTAGATACATGTTGCCAAGCAACATTAGCTTGCTGTTCGTTTCACGTTTTACTAGATACATGTTCCTAAGCAATGTTAAGCAACCAAAAACACTCAACCAAACATCACACATATGTTTGAGTGTATGTGTTTAAACAATTTTCATTTGAGAAATTAAAATACTAGAAATATATCAACCAATATGGAATGTATATCAAACGAAAGATAACATCTTCATTTACCTACAAAAAAAATTTTAAAAAAATTCATCTAGCCATTTCCTCAAATTCAATGAAATAAAGATTACAACAATAAAAACCTGACATGACTCCTCATACCGTAAGGTAAGACGTATTCTACGTCAAAATACATTCAATAAATAAAAAATTTCCTAAAAAAGTTTATCATTTTACAAAAAAATCTTATCTTAATTGAAGTAGTTTTAACAGGCACCTTAGACGTGTTGGAACTAACTAGAACATAATATATAGCGAAAGGAACATTGTTCCAACCGGGTGTCCCCTGACACATCATGTAATTTTTTCTAACTTTATTTCTATCAAAATAAAAAAAATATATATATATATATTTCCCATCTGTATTTTAAATCGAAAAGTCAAGAAGTGTAGCGAAAGGCAAAAAAACAAAAATTACTCAATATGCATTGAAATTAATGCTCTCGGTGAAGCCTGTGAAGCTAATGCTCTCAGTTTTTCGTTGATGGTTCAGGTTCATTCATGATCTGAATCATCATCATCATCTGAAGCTTGATAGCACATTCAATGGCATATCTTCTGCGGTGTGTCCTTCAAATCTAACGTCCTCTGAGATTTCGGTGACTGCATCTTCATATTGGGATACCTTATGACTTCACCAACAAAATTCTGCAAGCAGTGCAGCCAGTTTTTTTTTCTTTATACCGTTTTTCCATTGGCGTGATAACCTGATGGAATAGTTGTCCTTGTTCGCCCGATTCGGTGGGCAATTGGTGTAAGAACTCACCAAAGTGGTAATGCATAAAATGTAATTTCAATGTCATAGATGGATCGATGTTATGAAAGTAATTGAGCACTATTTGCACCAAATGTCTTTGCTTCATCTGGCTGTACATGATTGCTGGAAAAAATTGTGTGGAAAATTTTCCTGTAAGGGATTTCTGAATGGCTGCCATTCTCAAGTGTGGTATATCTAACTGCGTCAGTTTGCCACACAATACTATAAATTGATGTTCACCCTTTGTGTGTGATTATCATGAGAATTCAATCATAAATAGTCCGATGTTTATTGCTTTAGTTTTTTAACTCTAAGAATCCAAAAAATGGCTTTATATATTTCAAAAGTTTTTTCCGAACAAATGGACCAGTATTGAATATTCCGTTTTCGCCCTTTGTTTGTAAGTTTCACGAGAATTCAATCATATAAATAGCCTACCGTTTGCTAAAAAAAACATTCATCAGTTTCATATGATTTCTCCGACGAATAAGATCAGAATTGTAAATATTGTTTTGCCAAATCCGTGTCATAAAATGCACGTGTGTTACTATGTGCTTCATTTTCGATCTGATGTTTAGTATATAACATGGAGGGAAAGTTTTTCAAATTAATTGAATTCAAAGAAAAACATTAATTACTCTTTATTATGCAACCCTAACAAAAATCGCAAATGAAAATTTTTCGAAATTGTTGCAATTTTTAGGTTTTTGGGGTCACTTTATTTTACAATTTTTTCTTCTAGTCTTCAGCTACAATTGTGCCAAAGACAGGAAAACAAAATTCTAATAGGTTTACAAGATATAGCTGTTAGAAAAATTCTATCATCTTCGACAAAATTAAGTTTTAGCCAAAATCTACATGAGGCCATAAAATCCGAACTGCAGCTAAACCAGCAAAACCCAAATAGGGTACTTCGAGAAAATTGTATTTTATGTGTTGCACTGTGTGTTCATGCGTTTTCTGAACATCATTTGCCTAAATCAATCTAGCAATGACTTAAAAACCGATATTTGTCGGTATGAGGTACAACCATAATGTACATATGCAACATTGATATTTGGAACAGAATACCAAATGCCCTAAGATGCAGGACCACAATTTTTTATCATTGGTGTATAAGTTACGACAGCATGGTCTTATTCGCACAGTGGCTTTTTTTGTTACATTTTGTATTATTTTATTTAAATTTTGTCCTGTTTTATTTCAACTTGGAATACATAAAAGACATATGCAGACATTAGACATTTGTTACAACCTTGCCTTAAATAAACCGATCTCACAATCATAATTATTTTCCAATGGGTCCTCCGTGCACTGACAGAAAAATTCTGTTGAGGCGACCGTATAGATACAGATGTAACTAAATAACCCGTTACCGAATTGAGATATTATATCAATTATACCAACCATAAATTCGATTGCTTCAGCCGAATCAAAAATGTGATATTTTTGCCTTTCGCTACATTTCTCGAATTTTTGATGTAACATACAGCTGAAAAATTAGTACTTTTTTAATTTAATGGAAATAAAGTTAGAAAAAAGAGATTTTGGTGGATGGTTTACGAGATATGATATGATGTGATTGTGGTTTACGTATGAAAATCTAATGTAAGTCCACAGTTTGGCAGCTATGGGCCGAAAATAGTAAAAAGATAGAAAAAATTTAAATTTTTCGACATTTTTACAATTTTGAGGCACTACACGCAGGTTTTTGTGGTAGTTTGAGTTACATTTTTTCCCCCAGACTATAGCTGCGTTTGTGCCGAAGGCAGGAAAACAAAATTTCAATTGGTTTTCGAGATAAAACTGTTAAAATATTCGCTATTCTAACAACGTATATTAATGAAGCTCGTCATTAACTGCATAAGAAACATTTTATGCAAATTTAAGCCAAATTGTATAACGTTGAATAAAAGAGCAATCCAACAATGCAATTTTCTTTACGATACCATCTACAAATGGAAATGGGTGGGCAAGTGGCGAAATTGTCCCTTGGTCCCTAATAAATCGAAATTTAAACTTGTCCATGCAACTGTGGGTACTCAAATAGGAAGACATTTATTGATGTCATCAGTTTGTTTATATGACACAGTTTCATTCGATTTAGGGGCACAGAGAAACAACTCATGTGGCCGGCTAAGTAATACTAAGGACTTCGTCAAATGAATTCCTAATAAGTGAACCCGGTTCCAACCTACCCCAGAAGGTTTTATTAAACAGAAAACAATGCCTGAGCAGAAGTTCGATCTCCACAGGGTATCATGAATCATGTAAGAGAAAAAGAAATAAGATCTAAATAAACGATAAGTGAGACGTTTGGTCCCGATAACGACAGCAGCATCTCAAGTTCAGGCGGCCCACATCAGTTTGGAATGTACACAATTCGCTACTAGTGACCATCTGCCGTTAGTTGGTACAAGGGCCCAATTTCTCAAGAAAATCTATCAAGTTGCTAGAGGGAGGCATGCCCACATGTTACAGCTCCCCTGGATTATTTAAGGTACATGCAGAGAAGAGATTCGATGTCACAACTATATTTACAGCCAACTAAAATTTGTCGGTCCCTTGGACTATCACAATATTCAGTTGTGATTACCAATAAATGTGTTCCATATCACAAAATGTTGTACATATGAATTGATTTGTAATTCGGTTTAGGTTGTAAGAACTGAAATATTTAGGTGAAGTCATAGTTCTAGCAATTTAGTTCTGGCAATCAAATTATCCCGTAGGGGTGAATATTCTATTAGTTGGATCAATGAAAAATTTAAAAACTAACTAAATAATATATTGGTATATGGCCGTCGGTGGTGCAATGGTTAGTGTGCGCGCCTCTTGTACAGGAAATCCTGGGTTCGATTCCTCCTCCGACCACCTTAAAATACCTTTCGACGACGGTCACCTCGCTTAGTGACGGCGACACTATCGAGTACTTAGCCAGGAAAGAGCTTCTCAAAATACCGTTCGGAACCGGTGTCAAACTGTAGGTCCCAATCAGTGAGTATAAAACTGTAAAGCGTACAGCTCATTGGTTGTGAGAAGATCTCCCCAATTCCTTTATGGGATGTAATGGGAAACCATTTTTTTTTGACGTAGAATACGTCTTACCTTACGGTATGAGGAGTCATGTCAGGTTTTTATTGTTGTAATCTTTATTTCATTGAATTTGAGGAAACGGCTAGATGAATTTTTTTAAAATTTTTTTTGTAGGTAAATGAAGATGTTATCTTTCGTTTGATATACATTTCATATTGGTTGATATATTTCTAGTATTTTAATTTCTCAAATGAAAATTGTTTAAACACATACACTCAAACATATGTGTGGTGTTTGGTTGAGTGTTTTTGGTTGCTCAACATTGCATAGGAACATGTATCTAGTAAAAAGTGAAACGAACAGCAAGCTAATGTTGCTTGGCAACATGTATCTAGTAAAAAGTAAACAAACAGTAAGCTAACGTAATAAAGCTTTTTTGCGAAAGCTTCAATAAAGCTGTTGTAACATTAATTTTGAATTGTAAAGCGTAAAGCTTTCACACAACGCTCGAATGCTAATGCGAAGACTCGATAAGGTAAACCTTTTTTAATATTAGGGCGGCCCTCTCAACATTCGTAGAACTTATTTCAATAAAAATATTAATTAAAATACATAAATTAAATTAAGTTTCAAAAAATTACAGCAGACAGTTGTCCGAGGCCTTCGGCCACGGACTGTCCCTGCAGGCTGTGTCAGAGACACGGCCATTAAGTTTAACGTAGAATACGCCATCCGATAAGACAGAAAACACATATAACAATAAATTCATTTGCTTATATTATTTATCATTTATTGTTATATATGTTTTCTGTCTTATCGGATGGCGTATTCTACGTTAAACTTAATGGCCGTGTCTCTGACACAGCCTGCAGGGACAGTCCGTGGCCGAAGGCCTCGGACAACTGTCTGCTGCAATTTTTTTTTTATGCTCAACTAATTACTTGAATTTAATGGCTCTCACAACCATTTCTTGATGTCATATTTCATTATTAATTTTATGGAAAAAAACTGAAAAAAATTATTTTCTATTTAAATTTCTTTTACTTCTTCGGTGATGATCAAGACCAGCACATTACTGTGAATGCGAATCGCTACCGTTGAATGATAACCGAATATTTTTGGCCCCAATTGGATAATATGGACAATCAATTTATTGGAAGCCAAGTTTGAGGAACGTGTTATCTCACGAAATGGCCCAGTCGATTGGCCGCCTCGGTCGTGCGATTTGACGCCGTTAGATTACTTCCTGTGGGGCTACGTCAAGTCTATGGTCTATGCCAACAAGCCAGCGACGACTGATGATCTTCGTACGAATATCGAACATGAAATTGCAGAAGTATCGGCCGATTTATGCTTGAAAATCGTCGAAAATTGGGTTCAGCGTCTGGACTTCTGCAACCGTGCCCGTGGAGGCCATGCCAAAGAAATCGAGTTCCATACATAATGGCATCGAACGTACTTTCACAGGAATAAAGAATTTCATTGGTATCTAAAACCGGTTTTGTTTTATTTAAAAAAACTTTTGTAGCGCTCTTATTGAAAAACCCATTAAGTACCTGCTCCCAAAATTGTACCTATTCTTGAAAAAAGGACCAATTCTAAAAAAATCCCATTTCTTAAAAAACACCTTCAAAAAACAACTTCTCTTAAAAAAAATACATTTTGTTACAAAAATTCCCTTTCTTAAAAATAAAATACTACCTCTTCTTTTCTTTTCTTGAGATAAGTAGCCTTTCTAAAAATAAGTAAATTTTCTTAAAAAAATAACCTTTCCCTAAAAAGAGTACCACTTCTTTAAAAAGTACCTTTTGGTAAAAAAAGTACTTCTTTGTAAAAAAATAATTCATACTCTTATGGCTTTTTTCTTACAGAAAGTTCTTCTTTTTAAAAAATGGTACCTTTTCTTAAAAAAAACATTAGCTTTTAATAAAAGAAGTACCTCTCTTTAAAAAATTACTTTTTCGGGAATATATAATACATATTCTTACAAAAAGGATCTAAAAATATACTTTTTTTAAAAAACAAATAAATACATTCTATAAAAAAAATACATTCGAAAAAAAATGTATTAAAAAAAGTTTATCATTTTACAAAAAGTATCTTTTCTTAAAGATCAATTTGAATTCTCCTATTTTTCAACGGGCGCCTTAGGCGTGTTGGAACTAACTACAACATAATATATAGCGAAAGGAACTTCGTTCTAACCGGTGTCCCCTGACACCTCATGTAATTTTTTACGAAAAAATGCAAACAATCATTCAAATCACAAAACTGTTGCTGTTACACATTTATTTCAAAGAATCTAACATTCTCTTTCACTCAAATTTATTTTTGCCGCACGATGTTTAGATTATTGTCCATAAAACGTTTCACTGTGCGATTGTTCAATTGTGTGTCCAACAATTACAACATACCCGAACGTATTCACCCAACTGGCTCAATAGAATCGAATCAAATACAACACTTTGACCACACATTGATACACTGTGTGTGCATGCAAGCAGGCGCCAACAACACAGTCCGGTACCTAAAAGGACATTATTCCTTTGAGAGGACGACAAAGCACCACATAATACCACAATATGAGAGTGTAAGACAGAAATTGTATGTGTGTGTGTACGAGTGTAATTAATACCTTAGAAAGCAGCTTCAGTAACAGCATTAGTTAGGATTCGATTTCTTTGTATCCTTTCCATTTAAAGGTGATGGTGCAATTGCAATAGAGTGAGGAAAAGAGAGAACAGGATTTGTCTGTCTATGTGGATTCATGTCGCAAGTAGTAGTACAACAATAAAACACACACATACACGTGTATATCGATTTTGTTCTAATTTGCGATAATTGTATTTAATTATTGCAATTGTTTGACTTTATTATCTACTCCTGCAAAGGATCAGGGCATTCTACTGTTTTTGTTTGAATATCTATTTCGAGTTTGCAATGGCGATAGTTGGGTGGTTGTAGATTTGCTGAATCGTTTTCTTGATTACAAGAATCCTTTAAACCTAATCAGGACATTAAATTATTTCATTTGCAAGACTTTTGACTAATTTCTTCAAGGTTAATTAAATGAAATACAATCGAATTAATATTACATAAACTCAGACTGATAACAACCAATGCCCAGCATTAGGCCTTAATGAAAAAGGGGTGTAGATTGATTGATATAGGAGCTAATAATTTGCCATTGAAGAAATCTAGTTAAATATTCGATGGCCATTTTGTGTTGTTGGCAACAAAGAATATTAGATTAATTTACCATAGTGAAAACAGAATTAGCTTACAAAGTGAATTTTCAAAATTAGATGGAAGTTATTTGTATAATTGAGTATATTTATTGAAGCCAATTAAGTAACAGATAATAAAGAAAATTGTGGGAAGAAAGTAAGTAATATATATAGGGTGATTCAATAAGAATGCAGATTTTGCTTTATAAATAAAGCAACCCAAATTTGGCGAAATTACTTTTTTATATTTCATCATGTATTTTCGTTTAAAGCATTTATGTATGAAGCACAATATCCGTTAAATGCCCACCACCTCTCGCAACACTGGATGCGTGGTTCTAAATTTTCCATGACTTTTTTCCATAGTTCGGGCTGTATATTATTTATATCGAAATCATATTCTTCAGCATCTCCGGCTTATTGGATCTCTGGATCATACTTTGTGCAGTGTTATAAGGCCATAGGAAATAATAAGGCCATATGGCTTTATTCCCTTAGAAGAAGTGCAATAACACCATATATGTTTATCAATCAATGTGGAAATAACGCCAACCGATGTAAAACACAATCAATTAGTATAGTTGCGTATCATTCTCAAGTGTTGAAAAAGTATGGCACAAATGGTGGAAGGCGGGCGCCGTTCATACCTGCTGCGCAAGGCGAGCATGGTGCGCGCGGCCTAATATATGGCTTTAAAATCCGCAGCCGATGCACAGTTATTAAGTAATATTTCGTTAAGCAATGAAATCCTTTTCGGTGTCGGTGGCATCGTTAAAAACACTAACTTCTCGCATATGTCACGAGTAGACCTTTACGCCGCCGCCGCCGCCGCTGTTTTTTGAGTGATTAATCAGGCCGCCGCCTGATTACATAGAAACCGGTGCAGTGGCGGCGGCGGCGTGTTTCGCCAGCGTATAATATTCTGTATAATATTTCGCATAATCGATCAAATAATGACATTGTTCTGAATTACAACACACGTTGCAACCCTAACAAGCAAAAACCTATTAACTTTACACAACCCCAATCAGAATATTTATTTCCTAAGAATTGCACTCTGCACAGCAGCAGCCGGGTCAGTTTTCTAATAATTATAAAGAGCCGCCGCCGCCATATTAGCCGGCCAAGCCTCCGTCGCCACCTACGTTTTTCCCAGGTCAATCCAATTTAAAGAACATCTTATACTGCTGGCGAAATGGAAAGAGTACGATATCCGTGGCCCCTCATTTCGATAACTTTTTTCTTAGTACACCCCAAAATAAGCCGAAACAATTAAACAAAAGTTACCGATAACTCGCTAAAGTAATCGAGATATTGAGGGCTAAAGTTTTAAAAAATCGATAACATTTTTCGACGTTTTACTCAAAAAGATAACTTGTTGTGTAGAACTTTGAAAATTATTCGGAAAATTGAAATAAAATTTATAGGTAGCTGTTGTAGTTATCGGGATATTGGCGAAAGTACGATTTCCGTGGCCCACATTTCGATAAATTATATTTTTATAACACTCGAAAGAATGCCGAAAAAATTAAATAAAAGTTATCGATAACTCGCTTAAATAAAAAAATGGTCTCCCATTACATCCCACGAAGGAATTTGGGAGATCTTCTCACAACCAGTGAGTTGTGCGCTTTATAGTTTTATACTCACTGATTGGGACCTACAGTTTTTATACCGGTTCCGAACGGTATTTTGAGAAGCTTCTTCATGGCTAAGTACTTGATAGTGTCGCCGTCACTAAACGAGGTGACCGTCGTCGAAAGAAATTTTTAAGGTGGTCGGAGCAGGAATCGAACCCAGGATCTCCTGTAGAAGAAGCCCGCACACTACCCATGGCACCACCGACGGCCACTCGCTTAGTTACCTAAATATTGAGGGTTCAAGTTTTAAAAAATCGATAACTTCTTTTCACCATTTTGTCAAAGATATCACTTTTTCCTGTAGAAGTTTCAAAATTATTCGGAAAATTTAAATAAAATTTATCGATAACTGTAGTAGTTATCGAGATATTTAATTACGGATTGGTAAAGAAAATACTGAAAAAGAAAAATTATGAAATTAAACGTAGGGATATTTGCATATATATCAAGTTTATGCAGTTGCGGATTAATGTGAAAATAAAATAAGTTTGTGTGAAATTTGGAGAAATTAAAATAAAGTTCATTTAAAAAAAAACACTCCAAATAAAAACTATTCGCAATTAAATTGATATATGTGCAGAGCATCCACGAATTCATTCACTTTTGGAAAATTTTTCAATTATTGCCTCTACTTACGATTTGTTAAATTAAATTCTTAAAATTTTTTTTTGTAAATTTTGTTAAACTTGTTAAAAATCCGCCATTTTTTTTTAAATAATTTTTATTTTTCTTTCGTCTTTTTGCATTGGTTCATTGTAAAAGAAAGCGCCGCAGTCGAAAAATTATTTTAAAAAAAATCGCGCGATTTTCATTTGTTTCCTTTTTGCTCATTGGTTCATTATAATAGAAAGCGCCGTAGGCGAAAAATTATTTTTAAAAAATTTCCGCGATCTTTTTTAAAATAATTTGTAATTTTTTGTCCTTTTGTTCATTGGATTGGCAAAAAATTACAAGTAAAATTGTTGAAAGTAGTACATATAAAATGTTACACCCACAGATTTCTCGATAACTAAAGAAGTTATCGATAACTTTTATTTCATATTTGGGCTTATTTTGAGGAGTTGTACCACTCTGGTTGAGTAAATTGGTAAAAAAGTTATAAAAGATATTGAATTTTGGCCGAGACAGAGACGATAACAAGTTCCTCACCATTGGCAGTGTGGCGAGCATATGTCTGGACGGTAAGTCTGGACGGCGCAAATCCTTTCCAAACAACAAAGGGCAAATTGAATATGAATGGAATATGGAATGCATCAGACGGGAGCAGAACAGATAAGACACTGTGGTATGGCTTGGCGGGTTAATGGTGCTGAATAATTTCGAACTTAGTCGATGCATAACTGTCGGTGGTGTCGCGACTCTATTGAGTAGTAAAAAAAATAATTAGCCTTTATTAGCCATAACCAATACATTACCTCTCGGATTTTTTTTTTGACTGACTTAAATCTGGAAGACACGGTATTAGCTTTTTTATTCGTTTTTATTTTATATCTGCATAAAACTTATAAAAGAAAATTTAATCTTATTCACCCTTGTTGAAACTGACAGTTTTTGTTGCAGCTTTTACTCAAATGAACAAATTTCTAAATGCAGTCCTGTGAATGTTACGCCAACGACGACTGTTTCATAGTTATAAAGGGGGTCTCAGTAAGAATGCACGTTTTCATTTAAAAAAAAACCACATATTTTTTGAGATAGATGTGATTTTTTTTATTGGATTGTATAGAAGACATGTTTCGATTAAATATGGAATGAAACATCCGTCAAATGGCCCCCATGGCTCTGATGACAGGACACTTCTCTTTTCATGAAATTGTCCATGACTTATTTGCAGAGATGTGGCTGTATCTCATCGGTGACGCGTTGGGTCTTGGATTTGAGCTCAGGAATTGTTTCTGGCTTATTAGCATAAACCCGATATTTCACTTTAAAAAACAATCTGCACCAGACAGTTGTTCGTTGTGGGTGCATTTGTTTCTCATGGATTGCATGAGAATTTTCTGAGCACCAAATTCGACAAGTTTGTGCATTCATGAAGTCATTAAGATGGAAATGTGCTTCATCGGAGAAGATGGCTTTTTGTGAAAAATTCTCATTGACTGCACATTACTCCATTACCTATTGAACGAATTGCCGGCGCTTTCCATGGTCCGCTGGTTTGAGCTCCTGAGTAAGCTGAATTTTATACGCATTTTATTCGCTGCAAAGAGCTTCGTGAAATTTGAAGTTGTTTAGATCGCAGCCGAATTGGTGTTTTCGGGTTTTCGGTGACACTCTTGTTTACAGCCGTCGGTGGTGCAATGGTTAGTGTGCGCGGCACTTGTACATGAGATCCTGGGTTCGAACCCGGCTCTGACCACCTTCAAATTTTCTTTCGGCGGCGGCCACCTCGCATAGTGACGGCGACACTATCGAGTATCTAGCTATAAACAATTTTCTCAAATTACCGTTCGTATCGTAGGTCCGCATCGGTGTAAAACTGTAGGTCCCAATCAGTGAGTGAAAACTGGAAAGCGCACAGGTCAGTGATTGTGAGAAGTTCTCCCCAGTCCCTTCATGGGATGTAATGGGAAACCATTTATTTTTATTTATGTTTTCAAGAGACCGACTGATACGTTGACGTACAGGAATCTTAATGTCCATAACCGACGCAGTTTCTTCACATTATTTACCCACTCTGCGAATGGTTGACACATTAGGTGGACTTTCTCTACCGAAAATTCTTCGAAGTTTGCGAGCGGTCTCAGCATAACTTTCCAAATTTTCGTAATAAGGTTTCACAATTATAACGCGCTGTTCTTTCGTAAAGCGTTCCATTTTTAATAATCGGAATAAACGTATGTGACAGCTGCCAAATTTCCGAGTTGCCACTTGCACAAAACAAAATTACGCTAAATTGCAATCTTACTGGGGCACCCTTTACAAACAAGTGTCCTTTTTACGATATTGCAATAGTATGTACTCAGCCAGAGAGCAAATATTATGCATCGTAACGAACTTAATTGTTTAAATCTATTTTAGAACAAAATACAAATATCGACAATTTAATATAGAAGAAAAGAAGATAACTTACTTAGGTACACGTAAAAAAACGGCGTTCGTTTGGCGCAAACATGTTTCTTTTTTCCCAAAAATAGTTCGTTTGTTACTTATGTATACCCTGTTTCCACTACTATTCCACTATATTTTTATTTATGTGTAAGCATTCCCTACACTGAACGGAAAAACTTCGTCACACTGATGAAAATGTTCATCACCCCAACAACTTTTGTCATCGAAAATGAGCTAACGTACAGTTTCATCCCCGCTAAGAAAATGTGTCCATCCACTGCAAATTCTTCGTCACTCTGATGAAAGCTTCAATGAATTTGTTTCATTGCTGCAATGAATTAGTTTCATTGTTGCAATGAATAAGTTTCATTCTTGCAATGAATCTATTTCATTGTTGCAATGAATACATTTCAATGCTGCGATGAATTTGTTTCATAGCAGCTATGAATTTGTTTCAATGATGCAACGAATTTGAGTCATTGTAGCAATGAAATAGTTTCATCACTGCAGCGATTTTGTTGCATTGCTGTATTTTGTATTTTTTCACTGCTGCAATGAATGTTTTGAACTGTTTGAAATCATATATTGTCAATTCTACATAAATACTTGCTTTGCTTGAGTTTTCGTCTATTTTGATAAAAAAAAAATTATTTTTGTTTCCAAAATTTACTTAGTTTGCTAAATATATTACATCCATTCTATGTTGAAACACTCGTCTGGAGAAAGATTGTGGTAGTCAAGGGGTTTAGTGTTATTGTGGCCGTCGTATTCAGGTCCTACAATTAAAATCAAATATTAGGAATTTAGTATTAAGATTTATATTTAAATAACAAGTGTAGAATAAATGTACATTTCTATGTCTTTACTCACCATGAACATAAGTTCTACTCTCCAATGGGTTTCATCACAGCAGTGGATCTATGTTAGAAACTTCCTTTAACATAGAGCCATATCTTTGGTCTGTTAGTTATGGTTATAACACCATTTTTTCGATTTGTTAAAACCACAACATTGTGATGCGATTTGTAATGTCGCGAACATACACACACACAAATGTTCAATGACATATTTCGGTGTTGATTTTCTGCCATCGATGCGTCACTTTCTTTACTGTTGTTTTTTTTTTTTCCTTGCATTCTGTTTATTATCTATTTGATTTATAAATATTCAATTTACACAAACGATCACAGCAAACACATAAATTCACACAACTTATTTTTCAGAATAAAAGAATTATTCGTACTTTCAACATAGACGCTACAAAAGTAAATCGATAGGGCCAGCCAACTACGCCATATTTTTTCCCGCTCTTTTGAGATTTCTCTTCAGTAAGGGTTGCCATTTCATCATGGAAAGAGATACGAGCCAACAACGAGTCGAAATTATTAAAATTTAGTACCGAAATTTGGAGCGCTACGTCCAATTTCATCATTTTCAGCGATGAGGCTCATTTCTGGCGAATGGCTTCGTCAATAAGCAAAATATGCGTTATTGGTCAGACAGCAATCCACACGTAATCCATGAGTCATCATTGCATCCCGAAAAAAATTACGGTTTGGTGCGGTTTATGGGCCGGCGGCGTCATTGGGCCGTACTTCTTCCGTGATGATCAAGACCGGCACATTACTGTGAATGCGAATCGCTACCGTTCAATGATAACCGAATATTTTTGGCCCCAATTGGATAATATGGACTTGGAGGACATGTGGTTCCAACAGGACGGCGCGAATGCCACAATCAATTTATTGGAAACCAAGTTTGGTGAACGTGTTATCTCACGAAATGGCCCAGTCGATTGGGCGCCTCGGTCGTGCGATTTGACGCCGTTAGATTATTTCCTGTGGGGCTACGTCAAGTCTATGGTCTATGCCAACAAGCCAGCGACGATTTATGAACTTCGTACGAATATCGAACGTGAAATTGCAGCAGTATCGGCCGATTTATGCTTGAAAACCGTCGAAAATTGGGTTCAGCGTCTGGACTTCTGCAAGCGTGCCCGTGGTGGCCATGCAAAAGAAATCGAGTTCCATACATAATGGCAACGAACGTACTTTCACAGGAATAAAGAATTTCATTGGTATCTAAAACCGGTTTTGTTTTATTTAAAAAAACTTTTGTAGCGCTCTTGCATTTAAATTATTCCGGCGGAGACTACCACCGTGCACCACACCACGTTCGATTGTTGCAAAGGAACTGATTCCAGATGTGTACTGGACCCACCACTCATGCTCACCATTTTCTATTGCTGGCCTCTTATTCACGCTCGCCCATTTTTTCGACTGATTTTCTTTCTTGATCTTCATAAAAATCAAAATCATTGCAGTAACGAAATTATTTCATCAACCATAAATTTTGCCAAACCTCCAAAATAAATAAATAACAAAAATAAACTAAAAAGTAAGAGATAAATATCAATAGTTTAAATCTCTTGTACTTTTTTTTTATTTTTATTTTTAACTATTTTATCTATAAAATTCAAATTAATAAAATTGTTTCAGGAACGATATATTAGTTGTTGGTTGCAGCAACGAAATGAAAAATTTTCAAAGAAATCATGTTTGGAATTTTTCGTTGCAGAGACAACGAAATTGTCGGATATACGAGGCTTTTCATTGCTGCAGCGTAAAAACATTAACGAAAATGATTCATCCATGCGACGAAGCGTTTCTCTTTCAGTGTATATACAAAATATCGCACCATATCTACTGTATCACCAGTTTCAATTAAATTGAATTAACAATGCATTACATTAAGATAAACACAAATGTATTGCAGAAAATGGGTTTTTTTAAGGATCAAAAGTATTTCAAAGGGTAAATGATTGAACTACACATTATTAACAAACAACGATTTCACGACGTTACAATTACTATATTATATTAAACCCCATCTTATACTACTGCAAAACTCTCTTATAAATATATATTTTTTGTCAATTCCAGTTTCCAATTGTTCAAAATATCTAATCAATTTTTAAAGGTCTTCAGCTCAACTTACAGCTCTAAACATTACAAATGTTTCCTTTAGACTTTTAAATTGATCAAAACGAAAAAGCTTAGTTTGTGGTATTCATTACATTTGCAAGAGAATTGAAAAATTCTTAGCACGTACATAATTTTGTATTGAAACTTAACCATTGAAAGTCATATTCCTAGTGACAGCCTCACGTGTGTCGTGTCGCTTCATCCCACTCTCCCAATAAATTAAGTTTGGATTTCATTTCAGGTGTGATATGAAACTCCAGCAGTGTACAGATGGAAACATGTGCCCATTTAATTCTTGCTACGTGAATGTTATTCTTTATTTTAAGGATTTAGATGCAGGATAAGTGTTGCTTTTAAAGTTACCGATACTTATGAAGAGTAAGGATTAAATATTTGACATATTTTATGATACAAATAATTTCTCGTCTGTAAGTTTAGTACATTAGTCTTTATTGCATTGATAAATTTTATATAAAAGGATTAGATTATAGAAATGTTTAGGCAGTTATTGTAAAAATAATCTTTATAAATGAAGGCGTCATATAACTGTTACTGGAAAGGGAGAAATGTTCTGTACGTCCATCGAATCGATGCTTTAAATACCATATTAATGTCTCCGGAAGCAATTAATGTGCCACCGATATGCTATAATCTGGGCGTTTAACTCAAATGTGAGACCTATACTCATCTACATCAAGCTGGTAAAGATATCTAGAGATAGATACAATCTGTCTCATCTGGCGTTGCATTTCACACTCTTGCTCAAAAGTAGGTACCATAGAGACATTTTCGACGCAAACTGACTTACACCAGGTGCAGTTACGTGATCTCTGAATTAAATTTGTCATGTCGGTTTTGTGAAGAACTGTGAAATTTAAACGCATTTTTCTAATTTTTTATTATTAATATGCATTTGAGTTGTATTTAGCACAACAATTTTAAGGCACAGCCACGAAATATCGTTGTTGTTTTCTTGTTGGCTTCTTTGAACTAATGCCTCTATCTGGTATCAACCACGCCTTATGTCAAACATTGAGAGAAGTGTATCTTCACTGTATGGGTGCAGAGTGTAGCTCTGTATGATACACGCTGAAAAATAACGGCCCCTCTAACATATTCTCCCAAAAATACATTTTGAAGGAACCATGTATACGTTTGGAACACACTTCAAACATTCATATGATTTCAAATTCCAAACGCTCTTGTATTTAAATATAAGCAGAATCATGTTTACTGGCAAACATAAATGCTTTTACATGGAAACATATGCGTTCTTCATCCCATACATCCATATACTTACGTGGAAGCATTCGCGTGTTTCCTCCAAAACCTGCATGTACTTACGTGGAAAATTATGTGTATTTACTCCCAAACATAATAATATTTAGAAACGAATTATTCTGTGATTTCAATATATATGTATTATTTATTATTATAATTTTACCAACATAAATCCACATTTATAAATAATTAATACAAAAACTTACAAGATTTAAAACGGTCCTTTTTACATTTACTTGCATTGAATGCATTATTTGTTTTTTTCATGAAATGAGAATCTGCTGCTCTTTAGCTTCTCCTTTCATTGTTGCCTCACAAGTTTTTGTTTATAGAAGGTTTCAGCAATGCGTTGGTTATCACTATGCGTTGGTACACAAACAATATATGTACATACATGTATAGTTCATGCCAGCTAAGCGTGGATTAATTACTTGTGTTTTTATATTGTACGTATTTCACAAATGGTCCGCCGTCCCGATTTTCACAGTAAAGGCTCGGACAGACAAAGGGCTTCACATTGTTGCCCTTACCATTTTCTTTCCTCAAAATCGTTTCTCACTTTGGTAGCACGAAACACATATTCGTTTATTCTTTTTTCACTGAAGCGCTTGTGATATCCTCTGTCCGACGAACCATTGACGACTGAACACTCGAAACTAAAACGCAATACATCATGCAAAATAAGAAACACTTTATCTGCAATTTTCAAGCCCATTCAGGAATCTTTATGACTCACTCATTGAGAGAATAATGCAAAAATACAGATACACACTTACTAGGTAGACTCTCTCGTTGGCCCTCTTTTATTCTCTTGCTCTCGAGAGAGCATATCCAGTGCAACAAACACAGCTGTATTTGTATGACAAACATAAATATATGTGGGTAGCAAACACATAAATTATAACATATTAATCAATGTGACTCAAACATGTAATATTGAATAGCAAACACAATGTGTTTGGACACAAGTATATTATATTTGCGACAAGCCCCAAACACACTTTACATTTGCATCCAAATAAGAAAAAAATACAGACTTTTCAGCGTGGACGAATAGAAATAAAAGACGTTTGTCAGAACTTAGTTTCCGTTTGTCAGAACTTAGTTTCCATCTCTAGTTTCCATCTATACAAATCGGGGTTTTGTTTTCTTCTCCTATTCTTTGCATTAGTCGTTTTTAAAGCTCCGAATTGCGGTTGCCACAACCGAATTGAGGTTCTACGATTAAATTTAGTCACCACAACTGAAATTCAATTGAAACGATCTTGTTCAAAATTGATGTGGTTGTGACAACGGAATTTCCAACCAGTGTTGTTCTATCAACTAAATTATCTATTATTTCGGCTACAGCAACCGAATTTGGTGTCAGTTTCATTGAAACAACCGAATGTGACATTAATTCGGTTGCAACCATCGAATTAGGTACCAATTTGCTTGTAACAAGTGAATTTGGTAACAATTCAATCCCAAAACCTCACAAGAAATATGGATGTTTGAGATTACTATTACTATTACTATGGTTTGAGATTACTATATTTTAATTATTTATAAAATAAATAAATGGTTTCCCATTACATCCCATGAAGGGACCGGGGAGAACTTCTCACAATCACTGAGCTGTGAGCTGTCCAGTTTTCACTCACTGATTGGGACCTACAGTTTTACACCGATTCCGAACGGTATTTTGAGAAGCTTTTTTTCATGGCTATATACTCGATAGTGTTGCCGTCACTAAGCGAGGTGACCGTCGTCGATAGAAATTTTAGAGTGGTTGGAGCAGGGATCGAACCCAGGATCTCCTGTACAAGAGGCGCGCACACTACCCATTGCACCACCGACGGTCATTTTTAATTTTTAATTATTTATGAGAATTAAATTATCAATACACAATAAAAATTACCACTAAATATATTTTTAATTAATACCAACAACATTTTGATTAGGTAGTGATAGCCACTAAATTCAGTTGTAACACCCTTTAGATTCGGTTATCACAACCTCCAATTCGGTTGACACAATCTCTAATTCAGTTGCGACAACGTCTAATTCGGTAGTATGGCATCTAGTGTGGTTGTGAAAACTCAAAACTCGTTTGTGACAGCCTGTAATTCGATTGTGACAACCACTAATGCGGTGGTAACAACCTCTACTTCAGTTCGAAGCTAATGACCTCTAGTGTGGTTCTGACAACCTCTAAATTCAGTTGTGGCAACCTCTAACTTCGGTTACAGCGAATTCCGTTGTCTCAACCGAATTTTTCTGTGGGTGCGAAATATACTTGTAGACTAACTAACTACGACCTATGTGAAACCAACTATCTTCACCTATTTACATGATAATGTGTGCCAAGTTCATACCAGACTACCAAACCGGTCAGATAGATTCCTTAAGTGAAAAAAGGTCTGATATTTTGTTGGCAGAAAGTTATGAATTTTGGAAAGCGAGTAGTCATTAATCATATAAAGATTCATTATTATCAAATTGTATTTAAATTTGCATTTCACTCCACAAAGTAAAGTTTCAAGAAAATGTTATTCCCTAACAACTCAGAAGCTTTCCTATGTTCTTGAAATTTTCAATTATCCTGAACTTTGTCTGCAATTTCAGAGTTACTACGAAATGACATTTAAAGTTTGTAAACATGGACTTACGGACTTTCTTCTGTGACTTATGTGAATTTACGAAATAAATTACTCGTGTTTGTTACACATATTTCACATCCATCTATACTTGATTGTGAAACCCAAAGCAATATTACGACAAAAAGTCTCTTCTTGGATGTCATATCCTGCAGTTTGCAAGAATCCAGTCTGAATGAGTATTAACTTAAAGTACAAACTAGTAATATAGGAGAATCATCCCACGTCACCATAAGTATCGCATACTTTGCAACAAACTAGACTAATAGCCAACAATGTTAGATGCAGCAGCAGTGAGTCTCCCTTGGACTTAATATAAACTCTGAACGGGGGGTGGAACGAAAATGCACGCATTTCGTTTTCAGTTGAAAAGAAATTTCTGTGAATTTGTTTAATGTCATTATTCATTTGAACAAATGTTGCTATCAATTTCGAAAGAAAAAAATTACGGAATAATAAAACGGAACTTTATCATGCAACAATGAATTGATATTGAAATAAAATTTTTTTTATTCTATTTTTTGGAAAAGAAGCAAGGACGGAAGTTTTTTTCAAATTGGGGACAATAGACATCAAGTTATTGATAATTCCTCGACAGTTAAAAACAATCGGATTCAATGAACTGTGCACGCTTTGTATACGTAATACAAACTATTTTGTACCGAAAAACAATTGCGTATTAAAAGACTGATTCCGAGAATATCGGAGTATTTCCTGCCGAAGGTTCTTTTGGTTCCGTATCGTCGATAGATGTTTATAATTCTAGTGTATACACAAAGAAGAACGCAGTTTCAAGGTCCTTTGCCCCAAAAATATAACGTTGAAAAATTCCCCAAATAAAACCATTTATCGCACATTTCATTTGTATTGTTGTAAGCAAAGTTTAATTTACCAATGCGAGATTGTTATAATTAATGTTCACGGCAAACATAGAAAATGTTTGATAACATATAAGTAAAGCAAATAAGAACAATCAAAATTATTGTCTCCTAGTGAATAATAGAGATATAGAGGGAACATATCGTCATGCTCTAGTTAGTGTATGAGAAGTTTATACTACAAAGCTTTCTAAATGAAAAATCGTTGGTTTTGTTGAAATACTCGTAATAGACAATGACAATGATGGCATTGGCATGACTAGATACGCACTCCGTAACATGTTCATCATCAGATGCCTAACTAATGTGCCATAATTGATACCATCGGTTGATCATCAATCGTTTATATACAAACTGAATTATGCAATTTACATATGCGAATTAGTATCGATCGAAGATCGCTAAATACCAACATACAGTGAAAGGTCCATAATTCCAACACATGAACAGAAGCTTGTTTCCTCCATGCTCTTGTTTTCCTGTTGCATTTGCTCTATAGAGGTTTTGTTAGTGTTGGCGCACTGCCAATGCGCCGACTTGCAATCATGTCGTAATAAAATAAATTTGTAATTAAGATTCGATAGACTTACAATTATAATTATTATAATTTTTAAATTAAAACATTCTCTAGTTGGGTAATTTATAAGACATTTATAGAAGAGGAGTCAGGCTTTAAGAATATTGCATTCAGGGCACCCTGTGTTAACACAGTTGGTGATACAGGGTGTCAGAGTTGACCTCTTTTGACCTTCAAAGACTGCACGTTGAAAAATCTGTATTTTCTTGTTGTTTGGGTGCAAATGTAAAGTGTGTTTGGAGCTTATCGCAAATATAAAAAATTGTGTCCAAACACATTGTGTTTGCAATTCAACATTACATGTTTGAGGCACAATGATTAATATGTTATAATATGTTTGTTTGCGACTCAAATATGTCTGTGTTTGTGATGCAAATATAGTTGTGTTTGTTGCACTGTTTATGCTCTCTCGAGAGCAACAGAATTAAAGAGGAACAACGAGAGAGTCTATCATGTAGATAAGTGTGTGTCTGTATTTTTGCATTATTCTCTCAGTAAATATTCCTGAATGTGCGTGCAAATTGCAGATGAAGTGAGTGTTTCTGATTTTGTCTGATGTATTGCGTTTTAGTTTTATGTATTCAGTCATCAATGGTTCATGGAACAGAGGACATCAAAGCGCTTGATCAGTGAAAAACGAATAAACGAAGGCTTGGACGGTTAAATGGTTTGTGATGTTGCGTTGGCTTTTGTGTATGTGTTTCGTACATGCGTATGTGTGCTACCAAAATGAGAAACGAGTTAGAGGAAACAAACTGGAAAGAGCAACAATGTTAAGCCCTTTGTCTATCTGAGCCTTCACTGAGAAAATCGGAACGGCGGACCATGTGTAAAATAGAAATACGTACAATACAAAATAAAATAATATATCTTCCTGACAATGCTATCCAACGGGTAGCGAAATATAGAAAAATATAATTAATTAATAAACGCGAACAAACGCTCGGACAACTTAATTTTTGAATACAATACGAAAGGGCGGATAAATCATCACTTATTCAAAAAAATAAGTAATTAATACACGCTTGGCTTGCATGAACTAGATTTGTATATTGTTTGTATTCGCAAGCATAGTGATAATCAACGCATAGCTGAAACCTTCTGAAAACAAAAACGTGAGAGGCAACAAAGAAAGGAGAAGCAAAAGAACAGCAGATTCCCATTTCATAAAAAAAAACAAAAACTGCATTCAGTGCAAGTAAACGTAAAATGGGGCCTTTTAAATCTTTTAATTGTTTGTATTAATTATTTAAAAACGTGGAATTATATTGATAAAGTTAGTTATAACAAATGATGCATATATATTGAAATCAAAGAATAATTCATTTCTAAATATTATTATGTTTGGGAGGAAATTCGCGTATGTATCCACGTAAGTATATGTGGGTTTGGGGGAAACAGTCAAATGCTGCCACGTAAGTATATGGATGTCTGGGATGAAAAGCGCATGTGTCAACGTAAAAGTATACACGTTTGCCACTAAACATTATACTGTTTACATTCAAATATAAGTGCAATACATGAGATCATCTCAACCGATTTTGTTCTTTCTTTCTATTAATTGAAAACAGACCTAGTGCGAACTTTTGAAAGTTTTATTGATAACCGTGTTTTCTATATTCTTGTAAATAATTACAAATCACGGTATATGGGTTCATCTTTTAGGAAACAAATTAAATTGGCATATCAACTCAAACCTTTTTTGAAGCCCCATCTTTCTTGGGTCACAATCCTAATTATCGTGTTTCGTGTCTATTGATTTAGGTCTTAAGCCCAGTCATTCGACCGTTCTCTATAAATATGATTTTATACTACCTTAGCTTTGATATGCATATCACCACTGACCTTGAAAATTTTCAAAACTGATGACAAAATCAAAAATGACTATATTTTAGTTGAAAAAAAGTGGTTTCCCATAACATCTCATGTAGGGATTTGGGAAAGTTTCTCACAAATAGGGAGCTGTGCGCTTCCTAGCTTTATACGCACTGACTTCACCTTACAGCTTTTCACCGGTTCAGAACGGTATATTGAGAAGGTTTTCATGGCTTAATACTCAATAGTGACGCCGTCACTAAGCCATGTGACCGCCGTCGAAAGATATGTAAGGTGTTCTTAGCAGGGATCGAACCCACGTTCTAATGTATAATAGCCGGGCACACTAACCATTGTACAACCGACGACCACATATTTATACCCTCATCCATAAAGATTGGGGTATATATTATTTAATATGAAAACTAATGTAACGCATTGAAGGAATATTAAGCCCTTAGAATCTGTGGGAGAAATTGGTTTTAGGACTTTTTAAGACGACTGAGCCAGATCCGTCTCTCTGTCTAGCTGTCTGACTCGCTGGCTGGTTCCGTAAATGTTTACCGATCAGAATGAAATTTTGTCAGTGACTATTATTTTCCCAAACATAGTTTGGAATTGAAAATTGGCATTATGACCGCACCACTACTGGAACCTCCCAAACAAATCGGTTCATTTATTACAAGATCCTGTTTCTTCTTAAACTTTTTCTGGTAAATGAAATTAGCTTCAACGCACACTTTGAGTAATAATTTTTAAATGTCTACTTAACTGGAGTAAACTGACGAGGTTGGTACCTCCCATAGAACACCTGGGGGTTCCGGTTTTTCGATGCGGCAAGTCGCCTGAAAGATTTCCAATTTTAATGAAAGTCAAGGCTTCAATTTCCTAAAGGTCTGATTGGTCGACAAGATAAAACCTGTAACAATGAATCAACCTTTATAATATTTGGTATTAGGCAATTTTTAGTCAAACATAACTCTGCTGTGAAAAATCGGTTACTTGCCACTCCCAATTTGGTACCCCCCATAGAAAAAATTCACGGTTTTCCTATGGATTAGTGTCCTATCTCACGTAACCCAAAACCGATATTAACATAATTTGGTGCTGGGCAATATTTTGTCAAAAGCTATGTTGTAACGAAAATGCACAACTTTGACACGGCCATTTTTACCTCACATTTTATCTCTCGCAAATCACAACCGTAAATTCCGTAAATCAACACGCTGAAACAAACGGTCCCAGCAATATATTGCAA
The DNA here is from genome assembly GCA_963931995.1 of Phaonia tiefii. Taxonomy (NCBI): domain Eukaryota; kingdom Metazoa; phylum Arthropoda; class Insecta; order Diptera; family Muscidae; genus Phaonia; species Phaonia tiefii. The sequence goes on from OZ008367.1 coordinate 93,834,870, forward strand.
GCAACGGGTATATGTTTGTAAGCATTGGTTTCATGAATTGGAGATCTGTGCTTTTGGAACGAAGTTCCCTATCGCACATTGCGGAATGAGGTCAAAATGAAAAAAAATAAACAACTTTTTTTAACACTATTATGCTACAACCCAGTATTATCAACTGTATTGGGTAAGTTTGCTTGGGTTTGTGTCTAGGCTATATGTTGGGAAATTTCTTGTTTGATGGGAAGTTTTCTAGGTGGAGCCTGTAACCACTATTTAGTATATATTGTAGTTTGGAACTCAATAAAAAGTGAATTTAGAAAAGCCAAAGTGAAAGTTTGAAAAAAGAACATTTTCTTAAATAATTGCCTTTTCTTACAAAAGTAAATTTTCCCAAAAAAAAATACCTACTCATAATCTTAAACAAAGTGCATTTTCTTAAAAAAAATACCTAATCTCAAAGAAGTAATTTTGCTGAATAAAGTATATTTTCTTACAAAACGTACCTTTTCTTACAAAAAGTACCTTTTCTTACAAAAAGTACCTTTCCTTTCAAAAAGTATCTTTTCATCCAAAAAGTTATTTTATTTATATAAATACCTTTTCTTAAAAAAGTAAATTTTCATACAACAAGTTGCCTTTTCTTAAAAAAAAACTACCTTTTCTTTAAAGAGTACCTTTTTTGTGAAACAAAATAACTTTTCTTGTGATAAAAAATTTACTCTTAAAAATGTACCTATTCATGAAAAGAGGATTAATGCTACAAAAATTTCCATTTCAGCAAAAACAATACCTTCCCTTAAGAAAAATAAATTTTCTTACAAAAATTCCATTTCTGGAAAGTACCTTTTCTTACAAATAGAATAATTCCTTTTCATTTCTTGAGATAAGTAGCGCTTCTGAAAATAAGTACATTTTCTTAAAAAATTAGCTTTTCCTAAATAGAGTACCACGTCTTTAAAATTACTTGTTCTTAAAAAAAGTGCTTCTTTGTAAAAAAATTCATAGACTTATGGTTTTTTCTTACAAAAAGTACTTCTTCTTAAAAATAGTACCTTTTCTTAAAAAGACATTAGCTTTTAATAAAGGAAGTACCTCTTTTTAAAAAAGAACCTTTTCGGGAAAATATAATACACATTCTTACAAAAGGGACCTAAAAATATATATGTATTTTTTTTTAAATACATTCTATAAAAAAAATTGTGCTTAAAAAAAGATTAACATTTTACAAAATGTATCGTTTCTTAAAGATTCATTTAAATTATCTTATATTTCAACGGGCGCTTTAGGCGTATTGGAACTAACTAGTTAGTACAAAATATATGAGGAGTCGCAGAACAAAACGTGCCTTTTGATTATTTCAATATGTTGGGAAATCCAAGATTATTTTTGCATCAGAGAAGAAAAATTATCTAAATAAGATTTTTTCCAATAGAACTTGATGAAATTCATGCAGACATCAAAAAAACATTTTGTAAGAAAAATAAAGTGGCCGTCGGTGGTGCAATGGTTAGTGTGCGCGGCTCTTGTACATGAGATCCTGGGTTCGAACCCTGCTCTGACCACCTAAAATTTCTTTCGGCGGCGGTCACCTCGCATAGTGACGGCGACACTATCGAGTATATAGCCATGAAAAAGCTTCTCAAAATACCGGAATCGGTGTAAAACTGTAGGTCCCAATCAGTGAGTGAAAACTGGAAAGCGCACAGCTCAGTGATTGTGAAAAGTTCTCCCCGGTCCCTTCATGGGATGTAATGGGAGACCATTTATTTTATTTAAGAAAATATAAAAAGTCACGTTTTGTTCTGCGACTGCTCATATGTGATTTGTTGTTCCCTTGTTGTCTGTCATGTTTTTGGTTTTTGCAGTTCACAAAAACGTATATTATAACCTATTAATCATTGTGTCACCAACATGGAACATTGAATAGCAAACGTAATGTATTTGGACACAAGTATACTAAATCTACCACAAGCTGCAAACACGTTATGTTTGCATCCAAACAACAAAAAACGACAGACTTTTCAGCGGTAACCAATATTTTGTCCAAAACCTACTGTTTAATAAATAGTATGTACTACTTTTACCACGCCCATTTTACCTCCCATACAAATGTTGGGAAACGTCAATGTTCTACTGAATATGGACGAATTTACAATGCCCATCCCCGAAACTGAAAGTTGGTTGATTTCAAAAAATGCAAACCATTTTTAATTACACTTGGACCCAATGAATGACTAAGGGTGTGGTTATATTGAAATCGGTTCACCCGACTGAAATTTCTGTACTGGTTTTAGTTAGCTTTCTTAATAAATGTTCTTGTTAAGGCAGCGACAGCAACAATTCATTATTTTGATTTTTTATTGTAACCAGAGATTCTAAAATTCTAAACGTTGGTTCTAAAGAAAAAATCGATACAAATTGAGCCTAATTAACGCCAATTGCGGTTGTTGCAACCCGCTAAAAGCCAAATTCAGCTGGTACAATCGAATTGGTCCCAACTTTGGTTGTTGCTACAGAAGTGGTTCCAAATTTGATTGTTTCAACAGAAATAAAACAAACTGCGATTGTTTCTACCGAAGTTATAGAAAATTTAGTTGATGGAAGGAATATAATTATAATTTTTGTTGTCAAAACCGTATTAATTGTGAAACGATTCAACCGAGTTGCAGTTGTGGGGTGTAAGTCCCAGTTTAGGCAACTCTAAATTCGGTTGTTGCAATCGAAATAAAACAAACTGAGGTTGCTTCAACCGAATTTATAGAAAACTTAGTTGATAGAAAGAATATAATTAGAATTTCTGTTCTCAGAACCAAATTATTTACAAACAGTTGTGGGGTGTAAATTCCATTTTACCAACACCAAATTCGGTTGTTGCAACCGAAATGAAATAAAATGCGGTTGTTGCAACCAAAGCTAAACAAAATTTCGGTGATAGAACGAATAGAAATATAAACTATGTTGACAAAACCAAATTAATTATGAAACGATATAATCAGTTGTGGGGTGTAAATTCCGTTTTGGCAACCTCAATGAGGATGTGGCAAGAGCAATTTGGGGACAATTATGTATTCACACAATTGGTTCTGTGAGTGCAGCTCTACCATGAGAATCATTTATATCCCTCCTCTACCCAAAAAGTTAAATTTTTCCGTATACCCTAATATAATATAATACCCTAATACGAAATTAAAAATGATTTAAAAATATATTATTATTATAAGATTGTCTATAAAATGTGATAGGCATCAAAAGTTGTATCTCTGGCATAAATTATATCCATATCTCTTGCAAATTAATATAGAACTATGACTTTAATTCATATACCAAAAAGTCATTTCCACTAATCAAATTCTGTGCACTTCCAATCTCAAATATCCCACACGTATAGACCACAAACTACATACTATATAAGCAGTAAATCTTACCTTGTTCAACGATTGCGAAGTGTACAGAATCACATTTCGAAAATTCCAGGAAGTAACCAATGCGCAAGTAAGGCGCATTGCAAGTGGAATAAGCCATCAATGGTTAGAGGTTGCTCTGACTACATTCGGTAATGAATGCATACGTAAGCCATATACGAGTCCTTTTGAAACTCTGAATAGGAGGATTCAAGGAATTAACTTTAAAAGTCTCTAGAATATGTATCGTGTGTAGTATGATGTCCGTCCTATGTGTAAAATGTTCCATGCTGTGGCACACACACTCTTTTATGTGCAATTCTATTTTATGGATAGGATTAGTTAATGATCACATCCATGTTGGTAGATATTGTACAGCACTGTAAAAATGTAACGCAGAGCTTAACATACAGTTCCACACTCAAAAATTTAAATTTCCCAAAAATACCCTACTAGTTAGTCTTTCGTAGTTAACAATAGAACTATGTATTTAATTAAAAATATATTACAGTTAGTTTGAAGAATTCAACAAGTAAAAGGAAAAATATATAAAATTTGAAAAAAGTTAAAAATTTTGTATAGGATTGTTAAACTACTCGTGCTTAACTGCCAAAAGATGCTTACGTTTCCTAGGTCAGCAGTAAAGTTCTGAAAAGTTGCCTGTCCAAAACACGATTTGGAGTACCCGATAGCAAAACGATATCACAGTTTTTGCATTCATCGATAAGTAGGCGGCAGAGGCAGGTGTAGCGGCAAACTTATTGTAACGCGTTTTTCAATAAGAGCACTACAAAAGTTGTTTTAAATAAAACAACACCGGTTTTAGATACCAATGAAATTCTTTATTCCTGTGAAAGTACGTTCGATGCCATTATGTATGGAACTCGATTTTTTTTGCATGACCACCACGGTCACGCTTGCAGAAGTTCAGACGCTGAACCCAATTTTCGACGGTTTTCAAGCATAAATCGGCCGATACAGCTGCAATTTCACGTTCGATATTCGTACGAAGTTCATCAATCGTCGCTGGCTTGTTGGCAAAGACCATAGACTTGACGTAGCCGCACAGGAAATAATCTAACGGCGTCAAATCGCACGACCGACGTGGCCAATCGACTGGGCGATTTCGTGAGATAACACGTTCACCAAACTTGGTTTCCAATAAATTGATTGTGGCATTCGCTGTGTGGCTTGTGGCGCCGTCCTGTTGGAACCACATGTTCTCCAAGTCCATATTATCCAATTGGGGCCAAAAATGTTCGGTTCTCATTGAACGGTAGCGTTTCGCATTCACAGTAATGTCCTGGGCTTGATCGTCACGGAAGAAGTACGGCCCAATGACGCCGCCGGCCCATAAACCGCACCAAACCGTAATTTTTTCAGGATGCAATGATGACTCATGGATTACATGTGGATTGCTGTCTGACCAATAACGAATATTTTTCTTATTGACGAAGCCATTCAGCCAGAAATGAGCCGCATCGCTGATTGTTAAGGCCTCTTAAAGTTGGCCTCTTAAAGTTGAGGCCACTGACTCCAAATTTCGGTAGTAAATTTTAATAATATCGACTCGTTGTTGGCTCGTATATCTTTCCATGATGAAATGGCAAACCTTACTGAAGAGAAATGTCAAAAGAGCGGGAAAAAATGTGGCGTCGTTTACTGTCCCTATCGATTTACTTTTGTAGCGTCTCTGTTGAAAAACTCTTTAGTAAACATTAGCTATTGGATTAAACGAGCAGCATTTCTTTAGAGACACTGAGTATAAATTACTATCGCTACTGACAAACCTAGGCTAATGAGGATCATTGCGATATAACGCGACGTCAGGTTCCCATCATGGTGTAGTACTTGGATGTGGCTGAAAAACAAATTAGATGAGTTCCTGATCAACTGTCTTGTGCTACGCAAACTACAGACAGTAGAAATTTTAAATGTGCTGAATATCAGAGTTAAGATAGAACGAGACTGCTTCGATTGCCATAACTTCTGCCTACCAAATACTGCAGTGATCTGGTGCCCTTTGGGCTAGGTCCAAATAGAGACCCAAAGCTCTAGAATAAATAAAATACTATTACCATGACTCAAGCCATCAAATTCGAATGAATGAATAAATTCCAAATTGCGATATCAGTGGAGAAGATTGGATCCAAGGTCCGTTTGGATGCTCTGTAATCCACTTCTAAGACCCTTTAAATTCGTTGTACTATATTCGTTCCGCAGATGCATTAAATTCGCTTCATGACCTTAAAAATTCGTAATGCATCCTCAAGTATGCCTTACGCGCATTGCTGACGATGCCGCCATTCGCTAGACTACCACATTTACGCCCACAGAACATTTCGTTTGATGCAACAAAATTAGCCTGCATTAGCCGTAACGGAATTAAGAGGTTGCCACAAATGAATTTGTAGGCAGTTCCAACTACACTAGAGGTTATCAGAACCGAATTGGAGGTTATCGCAACCGAATAAGAGGTTGCACGTACCCACAGAAATTGTTGTTGGAACCGTTTTCGAATTTTAAACGTCAGGTTCAATAATGTTTAATATAAATCCAGTTGGATATACAGAATTCACGAGAAATTTTGTTGCAGCAATCAAACTTTTCCCAAATATGGTTCTATGTGAAACCCAGGTGCGTGAGGATTCTGATCCACAGGATGTTCACGTTCCTGGGTACCACACTCTATCCCTTTTTATTTCCCACAGAGGGCTTGTGGTATATGTAAAATTGGCATAGTGTTTCAGAGTCAGCGACATTTCGACTCACAAGATCCAGAATTTAACTCTCTTTGGGTAAAATTCAAGATTGGAACACATGTCTTACATTTCGGATTTCTTTATAGAAGTCCATCCTTTAATGGCTTTGACACCCTTTCCGATTCCATTTCTGAGATATTGGGGAATTATCCAGACAGTGAAATCGTTGTTGCTGGTCATTTCAATGTCCATAATTCCTCCTGGTTAACGCATTCGAGCCATACAACTACGGAGGGCCAATACGCTGAGCTCTTCGCCGCGCATAATGACTTAACGCAATTGGTGAATGAACCGACGCACATTCCGTGTGTTCAAGGGCACAACCAAAATTTACTTGACCTCTTCTTAACTTCGCACCCTGAAGAGTACGAAGTTAACACGCTTGCACCTCTGGGTAATTCGGATCACTGTATCATTTCGGCGTCCTTTTCGTATTCAGCTCTTCGTCTCGCTTCAAACACAGTCCCGAAGCGAACAATTTTTATCTACAAAGAGGCACGTTGGGCTGAGCTCAACAACTTTTGTCAGCATTTTAACTGGAAGCTTTGTTTTCTGGACAATGACATAGATGCTGCTGCTGAAATGATCGAGAAGATAATTTTGATTGGTACGAATTCATTCATTCCGACGAAAATGATTTCGGTTAAACCATCGGAAAAAAGTTGGTGTAACCAGACATGCACGAATGCTGTCAGATCCAAAGAGGACGCGTTCAGAGACTGGCGTTCTAATAAAAACGTTAATACTGAACTGCTACGCAAACAGGCAAGATCCAAGTGTGCCAAAGTACTTTGATGCGAAAAGTTTCTTCACGAACAGCGCATTCGTGGTAAAGTCCTTTATTTGCCTAATGGAAGTAAGAGCTTTTGGTCATTTGCAAGAAGATTAAAGGATAGTTCTTCCTCTATCCCAAGTCTTCTTAAAGATGACATAACATTCACTGAACCGGTTGATAAAGCTAACCTCTTGGCTGAAATGTTTGAACTCTTCCTTGCCGGATAGCAATCAACCGCTCCCCATGATGAATTACGTATCCTGTTCCATGCCCAAGATATTTTTTTGAACGCGAGGAGTTAAAAAGGTTCTTGCGAATCTCGTCGTAGGTAAATTGCCGGGCCCGGATGGCATATCTGCACTGGTCTTGAGTAGGTGCTCTTCGACACTGGCGTGTCCACTGCGCAATCTTTTCAACCTTGCATACCGTGCCGGAGTCTTCCCGGCGCGTTGGAAGGTTGCTAATGTCCAGCCAATCCCCAAAAAAGGTGATGCAAGTAACCCTGCAAATTACCGCCCTATTGCAATTTGTTCTGCGCTCTCGAAGGTTATGGAGAGCATGGTTAACCACCATCTAGTGAAATATCTTAAGTCCAATGACCTTCTTAACAATCGGCAGTATGGCTTCCGTAGAATGAGATCTACTGGAGACCTGATGGCGTTCCTTTCGGAACAGTGAAGTCGATCCATCCACCGGCTTCGTGAGAGTAAGGTAGTGGCTCTTGATATTTCCAAGGCCTTTGACAGAGTATGGCACGATGCACTCTTGTCAAAGCTCGCTGCTTTTGGTGTCGGTGATAACTTCACTCGATTTATATCGAGTTTTCCCAGAGATCGCACTATACGAGTTGTTGTAGATGGGGTTTCATTCGTTGTTCTTTCTCCTTCTCTTTTTCTTATTTTCATTGACGATTTATTTATTAGTGTTTTTATTTTAAATTTAGACATTACGTACATGTAATAATTTTTGTGAAGTAAAAGCAAAACGAAATGTATTGTTTTTTGTTTAACTTGAAATTGTTGGCCAAACAAAAGCGTTCTCACCAGGTGCCATGAATCTAACTATTTTTATCATTTAGAACATTAAGTTTAAACCATGCCACCAGGGTGCATAATTTTTCTGTTCTATTTTATTATTTTTTTTTCTTAGGTAGCATCATAGAGAAATACACAAGTGAAATCATCGAGTTCGAGTTCCTATTATAATTTACTCTTTGGTTGGGCATAATACGGACAGAAATAAAAGGGAATGCGTATTTTCGTTGGATGCAGACAATATAAACATAATTTAGTTGTCATTAGTATCAATCAAACACAATTTAAACTTAGTTTACTGCATGGTCTATAATCTGTATGACTTCTTTAGTCTCTCATTATATGTATATCATTTCCTAATACCTTTTCGATCAGCTGTGCCATAGAAACCCCCAGATAGCATTATGTAGAAAAAGGAGTAAAAGCAAGATGACTTTTATAATAATATTTTAAATATATTGAACATTAGAGCTATTGAGGACCCTTATAAGGCACATATAAAAAACATTTCGTGGAATATGCGATAAATTGAAACTAAAATTTAAAAAGTATGGTCGTTTCATGGCATATTTTAAAAAATGCAATGAGAAGTGGATTCGGACTAAATGTCCAGAATTATTTCGGAACTAAACAAAAAATAAAGGTGGTCGTCCAAAAAAGTTATTTTCGGAAAAGGCCGATAGATCCGAGAGAAGAGACGCCGCCGAATTATCAAAATCGGGAGGTGGTAATGTTGATTGTATGATTCGTGCTGCGAGCATGGCTGCAGGTAAAAGAAAATAAATTTGCTTAGCGGTTGTATTAAAACCCACTTCCACAAATAAAACAGACTCTTCAAAAATAAGAAAAGTTTGAACATCTGAAAAAAAAATACTTACAAAATTCAACGAAGATGAGGCTTTGGAATTTCTATTGGAAAATTTCTTAACCAAGGAGAAATATTTCCAAATAAGGATGGAAAGTTGAAATGTAGACCTGAAGGAATTATTGTTACAGAAGAATCAGCAAAGATAGCATTAAACATGATTTTAAGACACACTACTTTATAGATAGCGTACAAGAGTAGTACAAGTTTTGACTACGGCAATGAGAACTGTTCAGATAAAGTGTCAATTTGTATTCAGTTAGGGATTTGATGATAGTACAACAATACCAGGATCAAAGTAAATTGCAATCCGATTCTTTTCCATTTAGTACTGGAGTAATACATCCGGTAATGTTTTGTGGAACAACCGAACGCCTCAGTCAGTTAGATATTATCGTCCAATCAAAATTAAATTTGTTAAGGAAACTAAAGAACATATTTTGGCAAAAATTAAGCTATGCGAAAGGAAATCGAGGAATTAGAAACTTTCTTCACAACAATCGACGAAAATAAAATAACACTGTAATACTTGTTGGCTAAAATTGTCCATGACAAGGCCGGAGAGAACGGAATTGCCCTACTTCCGGCACGAGGTTTCATACAAAATTTTTAATTTTTTTTATTTTGACTAATTTTTTTTGTTTTTTGGATTTCACGATTTTGACTCACTTTGGTTGGTTGTACCGGTAAATATTTTTTAACAGAATTGTTCCAAAGGTTTTGAGCTTAAATGTTTGGGAACAACACTGAAAGAAAAACCTTCATACCTTAATGAATTCTTTCATTGCATCAATGAAAAGTATCATTGTTTTTGAGCTAATGTCGTTTCATAGACCTGAAATTAATGTAAACTTTCTAACCGGAATGGAACATTATCATTGTATTAAAGAAAAATGTTCCATTGATATTATAAATCGTTTCATTGATGTAATGAAATATAGTCATTGATGTTATGATGATGCTATGAACATGTTTCATTAATGCTATGAATATGTTTCTTAATGTAATAAACAGGTTTAATTTATGGTATGAACATGTTTCATTGAAGGTCTGAATATGTTTCATTGATTGTATGAACATATTTCATTGATGGTATAACACGTTTCATTGATGGTATGAACAAGTTTCATAGTTGGTATGAATAGGTTTCATGGATAGTATGAACAAGTTTCATTGATGGTATGAACCGGCTTCATTCATGGTAGGAATATGTTTGATTGATGGTATAAGACAGTTTCCATAACTAAATGCAATTTAAACTTTTGCCACACTATCATGTAAATTATTTAGAAAAAATGCAACCGCGCCATTTAAAAAAATCGAAAATCGAGAAAAATAAGGGGATTTCAAAAACCAATTATTTGTCGGCCGGACCTTTGGGGTCCATAGGGTCAACAAATGGTCAGAAAAAAATGTTGGTGGGGGGGGGGGGGTAGAACACACGTTTCTAAGCAAAAAATGTTAAATGCAAAAGTTAGAGGGAATCCCTATTTTAGGAGTTATGGGCCTCCAAAGTTTGGGCTTTTTGTGGCACGATTTTTTTCGACGATTATTAGGTTTTCTGGGACGGGGCCAGGGAGAGGAATATCTGTTTCAAAATGTGGATTTCGGAATTTTTTGATTTTTGGAAATTTTTTGGACCTGTGCGTTCCAATAGGTCCGGCCGACAAAAAAATTTTGGTTTTTGAAATCCCTTTATTTTGCTCGATTTTCGTTTTTTTTTTAAATGGCGCGTTATTCTGTATTTCAGCTTTTTACTTTTTTCTTATTTATTCCTTATCTCATACTGGCACTCATCATATATTGTGTCACAGCTACTGTACATACATACAAATCGTAACTACATATGTACTATGTACGTACATATTATCCTTTAACCAAATTAATGATTCGTTCAAAATTAATGAAATGGTACATTATATTAAAGAAAGATGTTTCATTATTGCTTTTTTATAAAAAATATTTTAAAATTCAATAAAATGAGTGTAATGTAAAGAATGGTCTATTTAATAGATTCTACTTTACAATGTCGATAAAATGTCTGCAATTTTTCTCTATAGTTTCCCATATTTACATGAAAAACATATTTCATTCCATCAATGTGAAAGGTTTCTTAGCATTAATGACGGGCCACAAATTCAAAAACTGCAGCAATGAAGGAGTACATTGAAGTAATGTAACATTTCATATCATTAAAGAAACATTTCATTGCATCAATGTAAACCCATTAATGTAACCCATTCATTGATGCTATGAAGCGCTTTTCTTTCAGTGAAAGCTGCTCGAAATCCAGGTTTTTGAGGTCAAAAAATTAACTTTCCGACTTTCTTTGAGTTTTCCTTTCACAAGTTATCAGTAGCAAATTCCACTTAATTATCAATTTCGCTTTATTTTATTTTCTTTATACTGAAAAATTTTGGTAACACAAAAAACATAAAAAAAACCACAAAATAAATACAGTGGTTAAAAAAGTACTCCCGCCTAGTTTGTGATGAGTTCCGTAAAAAATAGTACAACGAACAAAAAAGCACGCGCACTATTGAAAACAGTACTCCTGACAAGCCTAAATATAGTTTGCATGAAACCGTAATTGTAACTTAAAAAACTAATATTGCAGTTCGATTCCTCGTACCTGAATTTGGGTAAAACAGTCCTTTCCCGCCTTGTCTCATTTTTCGACTTCCATGGTGTTACTCACACAAGCCTGTCCGATTTGCAGTTCAACGCCAAAAAAGTTTTTAAATATCAACAATTTCAAGTCTGAGAAATTTAAGCCAAAGACTAATGAATATTTAAACTACGGCATTAGCCCAATTCATTATCGGATCAGCTTCTTTGAATTTGTTTTACATATTGGATACAAAATTGGGATTGATAAATGGAAAATTTGTGATAAAAATTAAAACCATTTTGTGGAAAAAAGAAGGAAAGTCAGAATTCATTGTGGCAAGAGCTTGGTTTGGTGGTGGATAAACTGAAATATGGAGGGTCTGGTAGCACGAATGATCCTACATCCTTCACTGATCATTCAAAATTCACAGAAATTATTGGAGAAGATGCAAATATAAGTTATAATTTAAAAATTATATTGATTTGTTCATCTTACAAATAACCACAAAAGTTGGACATGTTTGAGAACTTTTGCTTTAATACAGCCTAAATGATAATGGGAAAATATTTTTGCGTCCAATGACAGCAAAAGTGCACAGAGTACTCATGCCTTCGGGATATTTTGCAGAAAATGCAAGCCACAAAATTTTTAAAAATGGTAGAATATGTCATGCAGGAACAGCCTCTCGCATAAATAACCTTGCGTACGTATTTAATCGAGCTTTGGACACCTCAGATCGCTTCCTCTCCAGCATTAGTCAAAACAATTTGAAGTCATAATCAACCATATTTTTCCGATTTTTCGGGAATTTCCCATTGCAGTTCGCGAATTAGCGTTTAATTAAATACATTGTATACATTTGATAATATTATAAAGAAAAATTAAAAGAGAAAGAAATTTCAAAATTTAATTGAAGAATTGGGAATGCTTGATTAAGTTTTCAAATTGATGCCAAGAACAAAATACACTATTAAATTTTTGAAAATAAATTTTTCTGTTTATATTCGTCATAATACGTCGTTTGAGCCCCATATTGAAAAAACATTATTTTTTACCCAAATACACTAGGAATCGAAACTTCAACGGCCGGTAGGGGACTATAAATACCCTCGTATAAAAAAAGGCTGACGTCTCCGTGTCTCCGTATTTAGCTCTTCAATATGAATCTTTAGAGAGCCCACTCCAAAAAAATGTTTACTGTACATCCTATTGACCAGTCTGGAAAAAAACTACACCATTTCCAATTGAAATTTGAAAAAAATCTATTGAAATTTAAAAATTCTATTTGAAATACATCAATTGAAATTTGATAAACATCAACTGAAATTTAAAATACATCAATTGAAATTTGAAACACAGCAATTGAAATTTAAAAGACATCAATTGAAATTTAAAACATATCAATTGAAATTTATAATATATCAATTGAAATTTGAAAATCTAATAACGGGGTTTTCAATAAGAGCGCTACAAAAGTTTTTGAAATAAAACAAAACCGGTTTTAGATACCAATGAAATTCTTTATTCCTGTGAAAGTACGTTCGATGCCATTATGTATGGAACTCGATTTCTTTTGCATGGCCACCACGGGCACGCTTGCAGAAGTCCAGACGCTGAAGCCAATTTTCGACGGTTTTCAAGCATAAATCGGCCAATACTGCTGCAATTTCACGTTCGATATTTATACGAAGTTCATCAATCGTCGCTGGCTTGTTGGCATATACCATAGACTTGACGTAGCCCTACAGGAAATAATCTAACGGCGTCAAATCACACGACCGAGGCGGCAAACCGACTAGGCCATTTCGTGAGATAACACGTTCACCAAACTTGGTTTCCAATAAATTGATTGTGGTATTCGATGTGTGGCTTATGGCGCCGTCCTGTTGGAACCACATGTCCTCCAAGTCCATATTATCCAATTGGGGCCAAAAATATTCGGTTATCATTGAACGGTAGCGATTCGCATTCACAGTAATGCCTCGGTCTTGATCATCACGGAAGAAGTACGGCGCAATGACGCCGCCGGCCCATAAACCGTACCAAACCGTAATTTTTTCGGGATGCAATGATGACTCATGGATTACGTGTGGATTGCTGTCTGACCAATAACGCATATTTTGCTTATTGACGAAGCCATTCAGCCAGAAATGAGCCTCATCGCTGAAGATGATTTTCCGATGAAAATCCGAATCGTAGCGCTCTTAAAGTTGAGGCCACTGACTCCAAATTACGGTAGTAAATTTTAATAATTTCGACTCGTTGTTGGCTCGTATATCTTTCCATGATGAAATGGCAAACCTTACTGAAGAATTGGAAATGGTGTAGTTTCATACTGCTAGGATTTCCTTTATATTTGTATACATAAGTTGTCGGCAAAATCCCCTTAATAACAAATTTTGAATCATCTGCCTCCCACTACAAAGCAACTTAAATTTTCATAAACATTTTACACAACGGAAGCAGAGAACTTTTAACACTTTACATTTACATTTTAAATCTTTTCACCAAATCTTTACTCTTCCACACTTCCTCTTCTTTTTAATGGGTTTGTCCTCCTCCTCCTCCACTTCAACATAATTTTCCTCTTAATGATGAAATTTTAATTTAAATTAACTTTTTAAAATACTGAAATAAAACCAGAAAGTGAATAACTATAAAAATAACTCAGCTCCATGTAATTTCCCACAAAATGCACCACTGAAATATCCAATTACCAGACTAAAGTCCAATACAAACCAGCTTCTCCACGCCAGCAGCAATCCCTGCCTGCAGCGCAGCAAACAACAACGCTTAACTTGTGGTTAGTTGGGAGCTCCAGTCGCTTTCTACGCTTCGTTGTAGCTTCAACAACTTAGTTCATTATGATTTCTTTCCATCACTTGGGAATAGAGAGATAGACACCACGACACAAAGCGCAACTTAATAGAACATAGAACTTAATACATATTTTATGCAGTTTATATGGAATTAAGAAGGAATAAATGAATGAAAAATAGCTTCATGATATGTTGGAAGTCACAGCGTAAATCGGGGAAGAGGAAGTGCAAAAAGATAATGTTGATGAAGAAGCAGATGCATTAGAACTCGTTACAAGCAAAAGGTTGTTTCTTCAACATCATCAGCATCATCATCATCATGGTTGTTAGCCAAGAGCAAACTGTGAAAGTGAGAAACGAATACTTTTTGAAAAAATTTTAAATATATTTCATTAGCAACATCATCAAGTGCTCTGAGAAAATGAAATTAACACACGGAAAAAAAAAGTTTTTAACGATGTTCTGCTGGCCGTTTCCTACGCGGTCGCGAAAGATAGAAAAGATTAACACTTTGAGGGCATAAGCTTTGATTTTGATACGATACTCGTATGACAGTTTTATTTCTTATTATGTGTCATAATATCAAAACGGACTAGCAAAAGGTGTAGGTTTAAAATTATTAAGATTTCACGACACACGTATAGAATAAAGGTCCAATTACTCTTGACGGTTGACGGTAAGCGATTAGCTGTTTGAGTTGGGGTTGCTTTTCGCATGTGTTAGAGAGAGACAACTAAAATTGAAGGTTTACGACGGTAGACTTCTGCAGGTTGCAGAATCAACCGTCAACCGTCAGCAGTCAAGACTGATCAGCTGTTACTTCGACATTTTGTGCGCGGCAATACACAATTACACGCCAAACACAATTTTCTTCTTATTTTTCATTTTTGATGTGTTAACATCTATAGCGGCGTATAGGGACTAAATCTATCAAAGTCAACACATGCAAACAACACACAGACAGGTTTTCTGCTGCTGCTAAAACCAGATTTTATGCTGCTGCTAAAACCAGATTTTATGCTGCTGCTAAAACCAGATTTTCTGCGACTGCGAAAGAGAATAATGACGTGTTAAACAAAAATGAGCGAGCACGAGAGCAATGAAAGAGTGGTGTGGCAGGGGTGAGGCAAACGAAATTGTGTCTATAGCGTATGTATTAACATAATAATGTATGTATGTACATGTGTCTGTTGCTGTTGTTGAACGGAGATATAAAGCATAGCCACGCAAAATTTCATTTGATGAAAGTCCCCTGCAGTTTCAAAAGTAGCTAGACATCCCCATGTTAATTCGTCAGTGTAAAGTATTGCTGGTAGTCTGTCGGGTAGTTAATGGTAATTATTGGTAGTTAGGGAAATAACTAAAAATTCGTTAGCTACGTCGACTGCAGGCTCGGTTCATTGCCTTTGTTACAGTGATGCCCACACCAGCTCCCGGAAAGAGATGCGAGATATCCCCTGTGTAACGGAGAACCAGTATGAGATGATCAATAATGCCCTTCATGGCAACTCATTCTCTCATCTTGAAAAATCGTCGGATTTCAGTTGGATTGGAGTTAGGCCCAGTCTAAAGTGCTTCGTTGCAATGTGAGGGTGACTGACTGTACTGGAATTCTGTTACTTTTAACGATAAAATTCGATAGTCAAATTGTGAAAATTCATAAAATTTTAGTGCAAAATTTTCCAATTTTATCGATTTAATTGGCGATTTTTATCGTTACCAAGTTAGGGAATTCCAGTGCTGGTCCCTCTATGAAATGACTTGCAATAGGGATCAGATTCCTCTATGGATATAAAACAAATTGGTTTCCCATTACAGCCCATGAAGGAATTGGCGAGAGCTTCTCACAACCAGTGAGCTGTGCGCGTTCTTGTTGTATACTCACTCATTGGGACCTAGTTTTACACCAGTTCCGAACGGTATTTTGAGAAGCTGGCCGTCGGTGGTGCAATGTTTAGTGTGCGCGCCTCTTGTACATGAGATCCTGGCTTCAATCCCAGCTCTGACCACCTTAAATTTCTTTCGCCGTCAGTCACCTCTCATAGTGACGGCGACACTATCGAGAATTTAGTCATGAAAAAGCTTCCTCTATGGGCATAAGGTGCTTAAATGCATGCTCCCAACAAGTCGCTACAAATCTATTTCCCAAGAACGACACCGAGAGGGAAGAAGAAACCTCCCTGGTGAAATGGATAGCTTGCGGATAAAAGGAAGTCATGCCGAGAACTGTTTAACAAAGCTAAGTCATCGACAGATAAGGAGGACTGGGATATCTGCAAAGTTAAGCTAAGTCGATATAAGAAAGCGCCCAGATGGGCAAAGTGGATCACGTAGATGCTCTGCTGTACATCAGTAGGAGATACATCCGAGGCTTCGAGCCCACGGAAAATACTGGCGTCAGGTAACACGGTTATACGTTACCTAGGTTTCTCTTCTGGGTAGTGGACAATCTGCAGTGGTGATTCACTCAATCTCGCAGAACGAGGACACCACTGTATGTTACCATACTCCTCACAGATCAGAGGTTGCCACTAATATGGTTACCACATCCAGGGTTAAATTGCACTGTGTGTAATTTTTTAAGTCATGGAAATATAACCATATACGGGCACCACTACGTGATAAAAGACCAAAAAAAAAGACCCGTTTCTCCCAGTTATGCCCAAATTCATGCACTTTTTTATTTATATTTTATATTTGCATCCAAATAACAAAAAAAGACAGATTTTTCAGCGTGTATGTAAATGTTTCATTGAATATATGAAAATGTTGCATATATTCGGTAAAATGATTCTTAGATTGAAAATTTATACAAAAATTCATAGAAACTACGAAGGATTTCATAACAGTTACGAATGAACATTTTTTCAGTGTGGCTTGATGACTTTGATCAGGCTTTAGTTATTTTAAACTTCAAAAAATATGGGCCTACTACCTTACGAGTAATATGCCCTATTTGTGTTCCTCCAACAATGATATTTTCCACTAACAACCTATGATTATCATCAGCCTCAAATTCCATGCAATATCACATATCACTTAAGTACAAAACCGCAAGGATATCGCCTGCTATTCCAATTAAGCTTGTTCTATATTGGACATCAAAGGGTTAAGGCATGAGTAGCGAAATGTGCGAGCCTTAGTTATGTCCACTAAATATGCAGATAACTTAGATGTTTGCCAGCGATAAAGATGATGCCAGGCAATGGCAGTCTGGCTGTTGTTGTCGTTGTTTTGTCAGAGTTATGTGTTTGACCAACTCATCAACAAAACTCAGCAAAAACCTATTAGAGCGGAACGGATGTCAAAAAGTGCAAACATTCAACAACAGCAGTAGTGGCAACAGCAACAGCAACAGCAATAAAGTAGAAGTTAATTTTGCTACACGAATTTGTAGCATGTTGCGAAAACTATACAATTTCTGGGGCTTGTGGAGGTGGAAGAAGGATATTTTAATGCTTTGACAAATATTAAGAACAGTGGAGGAGAATGATAATATTTTAGATCTGTTTCTCTTAGAGTCTTAAAGTGATAATGCTTGGATATGTGTGGTGTTTTCTTGTATGGAAGGTATCAAAATGGGCGTGACGAAGGTTTTCATTTTCAATTGTAGAGTAACGGTTAACAAAATATAGGCCAGTTCCCAATTGTTGCGTTTCACGGGGACTATCTGGCCTTTGCTTTTAAAAAAAAATAAATAAAATAATGCTTAGCTTTCGGACAACAAATCTAAGAAAATACTGAAAGAATTATGATACCTTTTCGAAAAAAAATCGCTCTTTTTCCAGTTCAAAAAATCAAATTTGAGAAGTTCCCGTTACCAAACAGTTTGAAATAATTTAAAATAATTTCGTTACTAAATTTTCCTGAAATCTTGATAATATACCTGTGGTTTTTAAATGACTAAGTTATTACCAAAAAAACTAAACAAATTCAGGGAAAGAATTACATTTCAAATTTTGATTCCAAATATCTGTGAAGCAGTTGGACATACCACACACAACTCAGCATGTGTATACTGCTTAAGGTCGTGTTAGAGCATTAGTGTAAAGTGAACGATTCGTGGAGACAGAAAATGGAATGACACTCTTCTCCATTTGACGGACATCGTTCTATCAGTCTGCTTACAATTGACAAACACAAAAACTACAGCTATAAAATACAAATAGAATACATAAAATAGCGAATAGTGAACCTTTGTAAAAAGTGACAAAATAATAGCCTTTATTGCAGTTTTGTTTGTTTTTGGACGGTTCATTCAAACGCAACCTGACCGCATCATTTTTTGAGCAAAATCAAAAAATTACAGAAATCTTACATGTCAGTCAAAATTTTGTCCGCACATCGGTCTCCTCAAGTTTACACTATTCCAACGATTTCTCTAAAAGTCTAACACGGCCTTTAGTGATTCTCAACAACAAACAACCATAATGGTTTCCTATTACAACCCATGATGGGATTGGGGAGACGTTCTCACAACCATTGAGCTGTGCGCTTTCTAATTTTTCACTCACTGTTTGCAACCTACAATTTTACACCGGTTCCGAACGGTATTCTAAGAAGCTCTTTCATGGCTAAGTACTCGATAGTGTCGCCATCACGAAGCGAGGTGACCGTCGTCGAAAGAAATGTTAGGTGGTCAGAGCGGGGATCGAACCCACGTCTCAATCACTCACACTATCAATTGTACCTGTAAGAAACCAAAATTCTTTGAGATCGGTATACAAGTTTATAAGTTACAGGCCATGAAAGTTTGAACATCAGCAAGGTAGTCTACTTTGACACCCTATAGCACAACGTATCTGAAAGGGGAGCGTCTAAATACAATAGTGGTATTCATGCAAACAAGAAAACCTAGAACTTTTGCTCAGTGTAAGTTTGCCCCGAAGCGTTTCATGAGGCACCAAATAAAGTTGCTCAGTGTATCTATGCAGCAATTGTCAAAAAAAGGCAGATAAAGTAAATATACATACATATTCATATACATATACATACGTATATGCTTTACCTATTCCATTATTTTATTTTTTTCACATAAATCAAAAACCCTCTCTTTTTTTCAATACAAAAATATTGACATTGAAATGTCAAAAGTTTTCACGTTTCTTTTTCCAGGTTTGCTCAGCAAATTTGCCTCGACAACTTTCCACTTTTGTGCAAGTCCCTTTGTATGGGAAATTTGTTTGTTTTGACGTTTGCTGTGCAAGTTTACAATGTTTTCGAGTTTACGAGGTTTTTTCGAGCTTTCATGAAGACCACTAATATGATGAAAGGCTAATCCCCTACAACTGCTTAGTACATTCTAAAATATTCAGACCAATAGTTTAGAAGTTCTAATATTATTTCCACGTTTTTTGTAATCGGTTCCACTGTGCAACGATTCGGGTGGATTCGGGCTGGTGGAATCTCGGTCCAATTTTGTAACTGTGAATGGCGCCCGTTATCGTGCCATGAGAACGGAATATTTGCTGGCCATGATATCGTCGAAACTTGATTCCAACAATGCCGCGCTATAGTTGAGAATACTCTTTCGGAAATGGTTTGAGAAGACTATTCTGGGAATGATATGAAAACACTCCTCTCGGTATGGTCTATCGATTTCAGGTAATCGAGAACTTGATGTGTCGCTCAAAATCTGTTGGTTTCAGTACGAGTATTTTACTTTTGGCCAGGTAGTACTAAATAAAATGTATATCGGTTAATAACAGTAATACGTGGAAAAGTCAGCAAAAGCAGCTATTTAGGAATATTGATTCAAAGTATATATGTTTGAATAGTCACCCGTAGTCGCTGTGTTGTATGTACGGGAAGCACGCGAATCGTGCTGCAAAAACAAACGCTACTATTTAGATTTATTAAAAATAATGCTTGGGATACCGAAAAGACGAGGTGGATAGTGCAGCGGTGCCAAGCTTTCATTTCCGTCAAAAGGGAATTTAGGCAGGAGTTTGGAGAATAGATGGACCATTGCAATGTGGGTAAACATGTTAGCCGAATCTGCAAGCATCGCACGAAGACAGTACCATCGAGATCATGGAACGATTTTAAGGGATCTGCGGTCATCCACGTCAAAAGTGGATTGCATGATTACATAACGTTGATCCATCCTTAAGATAATTTATTTTCTTTTGGCCGAGGCAGGCAAGTATGTAAGTGGCGCATAAAACAAAAGTTTCCCAATACATCCCATGAACGGATACGAGAGAGCTTCTCACAACCAGAAGGCTGTGCGCTTTCTAGTTTTACACTCACTGATAGGGACCTAAAGTTTTTACACCGGTTTCGAACGGAATTTTGAGAAGCTTTTTCATGATTAATTACTCGATAGTGTCGTCGTCGAAAGAAATGCAAGGTGACCAGAGCAGGGATTGAACCCACACCCTGATGTACAACAGCCGCACACACTAACTATCGCACCAGCGACACCACACATGCCGCCAAGTGTCGCATACCAGGTAATAAACTGTGATTAGGATTCTATTCTGATGGCTCCAAAATTAGCTTTTGGAATTTAATCCAAAGAGGTGGGTCTTTGCATAAAGGGCCAGACCATTTTGTAGTGTTTAGACAGAATTCGTGACAATCAGGGACGGGATTGACAGGATGGCGCGCGAATCGTGCTATGAAAACAAAACGTAATAACTTGAGTAATTGGCCTATTTTTTTTTATTCTTCAGGTTACCATTTAAAAATTTTAATAATAATAATAACATTTAAATCTATTAAAATGAATGCTTGGGATACCGAAAATTGGATTTGGCTAATGCAGCGGTAACATGCTTTGCAGTCCTTCATTTCCGTAATTTAGACGGAAGCATCGCACGAAGACCGTACCATGAGATTCGTGTGTTCGGGTTCAAGACACAATTGCGGCTGTAGAATCGTCAATTAAGGCAATACCAAGCGCTTCGACACGAAACTTATCGGCGCAATTTGGAGTTAGCAGACTATCATTACAACGGAAAACTCATGATGATTGTTTCTGTACAAAGACCAAATTATAAGCAATCTAAGACCTCTGGATTTGCCTATTCGCCTGGAATTTTGCCGAAAATGATTGAAGTGGCCGAAGAAGACAACAAATTGATAAATTGATTATTTATGTCTCATTACGCCCATTTTAATCCAAACGGCAATGTAAACAACCAAAATTGCTATATATGGAGTGCATCTGATCTAGAAATACTCCTTGAGATGGAACTGCACCCAGAACAAGTGACGGTGTGGTGCACAGTTTCTTCAAGGTGCAGAGTGGAGCCATACTTCTTTGAAGAAAACGGTGTAGCACTAACTGGGACCGTTATTTAAAGGTGTCGAAGGAGTTTTTTTTTACCCAGAACTGCGCCCAAGATGTATCCGTTTCAACAACATTTGGTTCCAGCAAGATGGAGTAACTGCACACAGAGTGGTTATGGCGAACCTCCAACGAAAATTTCCAAATAGATATATAAAAACTCCGATTTCCGCTGGCCCCCTAGGTCACCTGACCAGACTGCACCAGTCTTTTTTTCCGGGGTCGTGTTAAGCAAGAGGTTTACATAATGAAACCAAGGAATGAATTGAAGCAGTCAATTAAAACAGTAATTGAGGCGTTCCCGACATCAACCCTTCACGCTGCAAAGAATAATTTTCTGATCAGGTGTCGCATATGGTAATTTACGGTCAATCATCTTCAAAACCAATCAGTTATATAAAAAATTACATGAGGTGTCAGGGGACACCAGTTTGGAACGAAGTTCCTTTCGCTATATATTATGTACTAGTTAGTTCCAACACACCTAAGGCGCCTGTTGAAAAATACTGTAATTTAAATGGATCTTGTAAAATGATAAACTTTTGTAAGAAATTTTTAATTTATTGAAGGTATTTTTTTAAAAAAAAGAACGTTTTTAGACCCTTTTTGTAAGAATATGTATTATATTTTCCCGTAAACGTTCTTTCTTTGATGAGAGGTATTTACTTATTTTATTAAAATAAAAAAAAAAAGGTTTTCCCGTTACATCCCGTGAAAGGATTAGTGAGAGCTTCTCACAAACCAGTGAGCTGTGCGCGTTCTAGCTTTACACTCACTGATTGGGTCCTACAGTTTTACACCGGTTCCGAAAGGTATTTTGAGAAGCTATTTCATGGATGAATACTCGCTAGTGTCGTCGTCACTAAGCTAAGAAAAAGCCTAAGAGTATGCATTTTTTTACAAAAAATACATTTTTAAGAACAGGTACTTTTTAAAGAAGTGGTACTCTTTTTAGGATAAGGTTATTTTTTAAGAAAATTTACTTATTTTTAGGAAGGCTACTTATCTCAAGAAAACAAAAGAAAAGGTGGTACTTTATTTTTGAGAAATGGTACTTTTAAGAAAATGCATTTTAGTAAGAAAATGTATTTTTAGTAAGAGAAGATATTTTTTTTTGAAGAAAAGCTTTTTTTTACGAAAGACCAGATACAATTTTAAGAGTAGGTACTTATCTCAAGATAAGTTATTTTGTTTCACAAAAAATTTATTCTTTAAAGAAAATGTAGTTTTTTAAGAGAAAGTACTTATTTAAAAAATTACTTTTTTTAAGAAAAGGTACTTTTTGTAAGAAAATTTACTCTTTTAAGCAAAGGTACTGCTTTAAGATGTTATTTTTTTAAACTTCTTTCACTTTGGCTTTTCTAAATTTACTTTTTTTCGGTTCAAACCACAATATGTAATAAACAGGCTCCACCTAGAAAATTTCCCATTAAACAAGAAATATGTTAGTCTGGACACAAACCAAAAGTACGAGTGTAAGAGTGCTGCCAAATGTAATTCCATGCTGAGGGTTGTGTTTCATGAATTTTCCAGTCTTGCACTTTGGCTTTTCTAAGTTTACTTTTTATTGGGTTCAAAACTACAATATGTAACACCAAAACCGAACCAAAAGTACCCAATATAGTTGATAATAATAGGTTGTAATAAAGTAGTTAAAAAAAGTTGTTTAAAAAATTTTCATTTAGCCCCCATCCCGCAACGTGCGATAAGGAACTTCGTTCCAATAAAATTTAATTTTCTATACAGTATAAAAAAAATGCATTAATAAAAAAACAAGTTATTTGAAGTTCTTATTGTAGCACAATTGGTGTGCCACCCTGTACTTCCTGTGTGGAAGACACAAGCGCAAAAAGATTACTATTTGCTTTAATCAAGCTAGAGCCCAAGATTGTCTAGGGGGACTGCTTTAGAAGTGGTGAGGCGACTGATCCTGAGGATACTAAAATTCTTCTTAATTTACACAAGCAGCAAAGACCAAACCGAGAATTCCGAGGTGGCATTCACTGTGGCCGATTGGCCCTGCGGTTTGTATGCTGCTATATCAGCAGGGCTTGTATTGGTCCGAGAGTGCGGTTGTTCCCAAGGGTGACATATGTTGGTATGTAACTGTACGGAGGGACCAAAGAGATATGAGGGTGTATATTTAAACTATTTATTGACGAGTTATGACGTCACATTACAACTTCATTTACTCTACATCAGTTGATATGTCACGAATATTATGGCATAAACCTATGTAAGTTATATGAGCCCATGATCGTTTTTCGACGATCCAACAAAATCCAAGCTTCTGAGATTTTTCATAAATTCTGAGTTAAGCTGAGTTGCCATAGAGTGACATCTAAAAGTTTTTTTTGGTGGCGCGACATCTTTCGCTTCACATCCGATTCGATTCGGCTTGAATGCTGTGTTGGAAAAACACGAATTTTAAAAAGTCCAGCGAAGAATATTCAGACAACTAACGATGTCATTACATTCTTTTATTCATTACAACCAATACAAGAGGCTTTATTTATTACAAAATGTTCCCTCCAACTCAAACCACAATCAAAATCTAACATAATTATAGTCCAACTCGCTCACTGTGCAATATCTCAGTCATTGAATGCCACGTTATGTTTTCCATGCCTGTGTATTCCTGTTACAAGAGATTTTCTCATTTTCGACTTTGTAATTTGTTCACATTTCATTATAACACTATCCAACAACTTCTGTGCCTCTATTACCTCATCTGTCTCTCCCTCTCGCTCAGTTTAGTAATAACATTTTTATTCTGTAAAATTATATTTTCATTCGTACATTTGCTTTCAATTTTGATTAGTCTGACAACTTTATGCAACGTTTAATGGACTTTGTTGCATATTGAGCAGACCAGCTGCACTAGGTTCATGCTAAGTTGCCGTGTGTCCATCGTCTGTCGTCCATTGACATTATACAGCAGTAGCTGCTGGCCTTTGATTTGGCGTCGTGGTGTGTTGGACATGCTTTGGCGTTGTGGTTTTCCGAACTCAGTCTGAGGTGTGGCTCTTGATTGATTATTGAAAGTGTTAACGCCTTCAGTGTTGAAAATGAAATTAATAATGAATACAATTTTTCTTTCTCTTCACATCGGGTGTAGTGAGGGAGGGTTTATTTGATTTTTTTAGTAGTTTTCTGCAAAGGTTTGAGTTCTCAGATGGGAATTTTGCAACAACAGTTTAGATTTTGTAATTTACATGCGATTAGAGAAGTAAGAGAGATTGATAATTTAAAATGTAAATGGTTATATAAAATTTGGATTTGAAGACTTATGTTTGGTGTAACTTTTTTAAATATTAGAAATTTGGCAAGTCATTTTATTTTAGCCTTTTTTGAGAACCTGACTCGGATTCCAATCACCGAATTCACAATTCACACCAGCTTTCTCCCAATTATATTTTTTTCTACTGTTACGAATTGTCTTTTAATTGTCCCCTTAATAAAACAAGGTTATTTTCAATTTAAGATAATTACAACAATTTCATTATTTTACGTCTACAGTTCAAACTTAATACACACAGAGAAGAGATTCAGTGCCACTACTTCATTTACAGCCAACTAATATTTGGCGTTTCCTTGGACTATCACATTATTCAGTTGTGATAACCAATAATTGTGTTCTTTATCACCAAATGTTGTGCATATCAATTGATTTGTAATTCAGTTTTGGTTGCAAGAACTAAAATATTTAGTTGAAGTTGAATCGAGTTTTTAGTATAGCAATCAAATTATCCTGTAGTGGTGAATATTCTATTAGTTGGATGAACGAAAATCTTAAAAGCTAATTCGGTTGTACCAAATAATATATTGGTATGCTCAACTGAAGTAATTAATTGAATTTAATGGCTGTCACAACCATTCGGTGATGCTTTAACCCATTATGAATTTTATAGAAAAAAAGTAAAAAAAAAAATTATTTTGTATTAAAATTGTGTAGTTTATACTTAAATATAAACAAAATTATTATTATTTATAACCAGGTTTCGTATTTCGTGCCTATTTTTGATCCAAAATATGAAAAAATTTCTATATCTCGAAAACGGAGAGTCCAATCGGAAAAATAACAAAACAGCTTTTTAAGGGTTCCTCACAAAGTGTTTCAATTCGCATGAAATAATTTTTTTTAAAAAATCGCCCAAATAAGAAAATCGCTAAAATAAAAAACTTGCTATAACTCGGGAAAGGTGCGTCCAACCGCATAAGTAATAAATTTTTTACCTCCATAGGAGGCTTTACCCAATGAATGTCTCTCATACGGCAACACTTAAAATCCGTTAAACTAACATTTTTTCAAGTAAAAAATTGCTAAAAACTCACATATATGTGTATGTATGTATGTTTTTCATATTTTGATGATTTTTTTAACAAAATATCTTCCATACGATGGACCACTTTATGAAAAATCCGTAGAAACTCGTCAAAGATAATTTTTGTTTGCAATTTGTCACTCCGTTTCCGAGATATTGGCATAGGAGCGTTTTAGCGATTTTTGATTCCAGAAATTTTAGTTAAACGATTTTTTAAAAATAAAAGTGATGCCATATTGAAGACATCCTTAGATGAAAGCCTCTTCTATAGAGGTAAAAAAAAATTTATTTTTGCGATTGGACGTACCGTACCGTTTCCGAGATATAGCCATTTTTTTATTTTAGCGATTTTCTTATTTTGGCGATTTTTTGAAATAAAAATATCTAATGCGAATTGGTACACTTTGTGAGAAACCCTTAAGAACGTGTAAAAAATTGTTATTTTTTCAATTGGACGCTTCATTTTCCAGATACAGACAGATTTTCTAAATTTGTCATATTTTCGACCAAAAATGGGGATGGTTTACCCTGGGTAACATATGTATATTTAAGTTAATTTGTGTCATCCAGAATAGTAGTTCCTCCAGCCAAGTCTCCACAATTGTCTGGATGTGTATGTGAAGCCGTCAATAGTGACGTCATATTCAACGATTATGTCTGAAAGCCTCACTTCACCTCAATTTATGGTAATATGTATTCTTAGCTGGCTGATATCTATACACTTTATCGTTTTTTCACAACTTTGTTTATCACATTCTGTTTAAAATACTAATTTTTCTGTAAAGTCCTCGTATAACATTCCAGTATACGTAGTTTCTCTTTCACAATAAAGCCTCTTGTGAAAAATCGAATACATAACTTTGTAACAAGTGTTTTTGTAACAGAAACTATATAATGATTATGAATTATGATTTCTGAACACGAATTCTGATATTGTACAGTTTATTAGTTGTATCTTCCATTTCAGACGAATGAGGTTTTTGAAATACTCAAATTGGTTAATACAACTACAATTCCGTAATAGCAACTTGTATTAAGTAAGACCGATTTTTAATCTATCAATAACATCGACAAATAATTCTGATGTTTGACAATTACGAATTTTGATCAAAATATAGACTTTATCATGGAATTTCCAATGCCTGAATTGATTTCCAACTAATCTTTTCCCTGTGTGTAAGTCTTTACTCAATAACACAACTACTGAACAATGAATAGATTTACCCATTTGAAATGAGGCTGGCTTCAGTTCCGCTTCAAATCAGCCGCTTCCGGAACCATTTAGCTTGCTTAGTAGCAAGATGCTCAATTGTTTCCGAGTGGTGAGCCGGTATTAGGAAGCCGTTCAACCTGCAGCGACAGCATACTTTAACAGTAGGTAATTAGGCAATCAAGCTGCAATATACACGACATCGAATTTTTTGGCATTCTAATGTCAAGGTTCAACCCCGTAAACGTATAGTTACCGTCCGCATAAAAGCGAAATACTTTAATACATTGCTAATTTGTGTACATGCCGCGACAGTACGAAATGACATTGATACCAAGGACATGTTCCATGAGCGTTTAATGCTAAAGTCGGCTCTTTGAACTAACCATCGGTAAATTGAGTCTACAAACCATCACCTCCGATAACGGAATGAGACTGTTAGATTTTGCTACGGCGAAAAACATGGTTGTCAGTAGTACGAAATTCCAACATAAAACCGTCCACAAAGCTACTTGGCTACCCCTGATCAACAAACGAAAAACCAGATTTGTCACCTGTTAATTGATGGAAGGCATTCTACCAGTGTAATGGACGTAGGTGTGCTAAATAATATAATAATATCGAGCTAATATCGATTCGGATCACTACATGGTTAACGCAAAGGTTCGCATGTGGTTAAGCAGAGCGAATGTCGTAGGAAACCAGACACATAAAAAAGCTGCAATTACCATAGATGGCCACGGCACATGCAGAGAAGCTCAATCAGACAGGGGGTTTCGATGCCACAGCTCAGCGACTATGAAGTTGGAAAATCATTCAAACGAAAGCGGATGGAGGAATGAGCGATAGGCAAACTGGGTTTAAATTATGTTTGATTGATACTAATGGCTTTTAAATTATATTTGACGTCAGTTTTGTAATCTGCAACTCCAAGTCGATGAAATTCCAACTTGCGACGTGACATCAAGTCAAAGCTTTAACAGGTGTTGCATACTCTATGTATATTACTCTATGCACTCAGCTACTGACGCACAAAGCAACCCCGCCTCAAGATCGTGAAGCGCAGCGGAAATACATTTTCCACTCTATGAAAAACCAATATAGAGACCGTACGTGGTAAAAACCTCTAAAAGACAAACCATGGCACGATGAAGAGCTTCACATGGCAAGTGATGAAAAGAAAGCTTCACTTATGGCAATGCTTCAGTCAGTTGCAATGCAAGCCGCCACAAAGCGGTATAAGGAGAATATAAGAGAGGAATCCCGTTTGTTTAAGAAGAAAAGTGGTTGTGGAGAGTGAACAAATTGAAAGTAACCGAAGGAAGAAGGAGTCACGTAAATTCTACCGAAATTCAGGGCCCCCCCCCCCTTTTGTAGAGATAAAGACGCGAATCTTGTCACATATGTGTAGAATAGTTTAGGAATATGGAGTGATGTCTTCTCTGCTTTACTTTCAGAGGAGACTTCAATATAGATGAAGGTATTGATCAAACACAGGACGATGGCGTCGGCTGGCGTCTAACTTGGCTGAGCTGTTTAAGGCTGGTGGGGCTGAATCCTGTGTCATGTAGCATGCTGATGAAACATCACTGAGTGTCTTCGAGTGAGAAATGCTCCGAAAAATATATAGTTCTATAATAGAAAACGGAGAGTATCGACGACGGATGAACCATGAGCTGAATAATCTGTATCCCGACATCGACGTAGTTATGCATATCAAAAAAGTGCATTTACGCTGGCTATGCCATTTCAGTGGAATTTCAGTGGATATTCAAAGACGTACTCGAAGGATATCCGAAAATAGGACGAACAAGACTTCGCTAGAAAAACTGGGTAGGAGAGTGCATGCGAGAGCTAGTTGTTACCAACCGGAGGAGAAAAGCTAAAGATCGAGCCGGTTGGAGAAACATGTTATCCTCATATTGTAAGGTCACCTACCAGTTTGAGGACACCAGATCTGGGCATTACTACACGCTGAAAAACAACTTCCCCAGCAACATATTGCAAGATACGTGTATTCGCTAATTCAAGATCTGTTGCTTTTTGTTTTTTTGTTATCTTTAACGTTTTTGTTTCCAGCAGTTTTCAACTAGAAAATCCACATTTGGGTCCCACAAACATGAAACCAATTAATATTTGTGCAGCAAACACAATGTGTTTGGGCACAAGTATACTATATTTGCGACAAGCTACAAGCACGTTATATTTACATCCAAACAACAAACAAATACGGATTTTTTTTTTCTTTCATGGATAAAGAAAATTTTTATAATTTTGTCTACAATGAAATGTTTATAAATTTGATGAAGCCAAGTTAAAGATCGGCTTTTTTTGTTGTTTGGCTGCAAATATAACGTGTTTGTATGTTGTCGCAAATATACTATACTTGTACCAAACAATATTATATTGCTACTCAATATAATATGTTTGAGTCCCAATGATTAATAGGCTATAATACATGTTTTTGAGACTTAGTTTTTGTTTGTTTTGTTTGTTGAAAACCTGTAAAATCATACCCGAGACAACAAACAATCAAAACGGCAGCAGATCTTCAATTCATGAACACAATGTTTCAAACATGTACATGTTTCCTGCCCTATGTTGCTGGAGTCATTATTTTTCACCGTGTAGAAATGAAAACTTGATCGGGAAGTATTCCAGATTTAAATAGGGATTCAAACCCATGCTTTCCTTTGGGAAAACGTTGTCATGATGTGATGAAAGTTATATGATTTTTTTATGAAGTGACCAACAAAATATGAAGTCAATTTCATTAATTTTTATGTAAAATTCTCCATACGCCGGCGGTGGTGCAATGATTATGGTGCGCGCCTCCCAATCAGTGAGTATAAAAATAGAAAGCGCTGCTCAGCTCCCTGGTTGTGAGGAGCTCTCCCCAATTCCTTCACGGGATGTAATGAGAAACCATTAATTGTTTCTCCATATGCATGAAATCTTCATATAATATATGATGAAAGCCTTCATCAAACTTGATGTAAGGATGGATGCTAGTGATGCATGGAATTGATGAAGTACATTTGCAATG
Organism: Phaonia tiefii; assembly: GCA_963931995.1. Classification (NCBI taxonomy): domain Eukaryota; kingdom Metazoa; phylum Arthropoda; class Insecta; order Diptera; family Muscidae; genus Phaonia; species Phaonia tiefii. The sequence goes on from OZ008367.1 coordinate 93,864,991, forward strand.
AATATTTAATACTTTGCTCATAAAGCCAACATAGGCACCAACAAATTCCCTACCTTATCAGATGTTCCAGTGTCCATGGCCCGTGTTCTGCAATTACTACACAAAACACTATTACATTAGCAGTTTATAACCCAATTTGAAAACTTTTTAAATGGTTCAATTTTAAATCCAAATTATTGGTATTATCACACATAGCCTTACAAATATATTCACACGTACTACATAGGTTGATCAGTCAGTGTGTGTGTGTGTGTGTGAGTGTGTGTAGGTGGGAAGTATTGTGGGTCATTTACATAATGCCAATGTTACGGTGTAAATACATTTTTCTATGATGTAAAAATAAATTGTCTAGAACAACACAGAAAAAGGAAACAACAACAAAAGACTTTCAGCAATTTGAAACTCGTTAAATGTAAATTATTCTTTATACAAAGTTGAATAAGGTTGAGGAGGGCAAGAAACATAATATTGAAAGGACGTCTAGTTTGGGTGGCTACGACTTTGTTTCCACCCTCCGTCAAAGTTGCATTTCGAAACGCTGGGTAAGTCGACAGGTATAGGAAATAGAACTTCAGGAAAAGATATCCACAGAATTTGGTACCCGACAAGCGAAATATCTACTATTATTCCGAATAAGGTACTTACCACAATCGGCTCCGAGAGACAGTAAACAGAAACGACCTATTATTCAGTAAGCGTATCGGTCACTTATCGTGACGATTGCGACTGACGACAAGGTCAGATCCTGCGAGTGATCAGTACCGAATAAGAGAATCAAAGTAAACTATGGACCATCAACATCAGCCTACTGCCGTAACATCAAACTGTTTGTAGTGTTGAAAAAACTTCGTATGATATTTTTGTAAACCTGTTTGCCAAAATAAACAAACAAATGTTACGTGAGTCACGCGTTAATGTGAGTATGGCCAAAATTTGATCATGTGAGCGTGCGTGAGTCCAATCTTTCCGTGACTGAGTGTGTATGCCCGATATTTTCGCATGAGTCACGCATATTTCCGACTGTTTGATTTCAATAAATTTAGATTTTCCTACTACTTTGTTAAGCCAAGTATTTTTGGAAGACTTCTAAAATTAATTTCCTCGTACAAAGCTAAGCTAATCAGCTTCTATATTCCAAGGAGCTTAGCTACAAGCGAAGGAATATTTTCTTCGTCTGGAAAAATACTAGTGGAAAAATCACATGTGGTGTCAAGGGACACCCGTTTGGAACAAAGTTCCTTCGCTATATATTATGTACTAGTTAGTTCCAACACCCTAAGGCGCCCGTTGAAAAAGACGATAATTTAAATGAATCTTTAAGAAACGATACTTTTTTATTTAAATGATAAACATTTTTTAAGAAAAATGTTTTTTTATAGAATTAATTTTTTTTTAAAAAAATATATTTTTAGGTCCTTCTTGTTAAAATATGTATTATATTTTCCCGTAAAGGTCCTTTTTGAAGAGAGTTACTTGTTTTAATAGAAGCTAATGTTTTTTTAAGAAACGGTACTATTTTTAAGAAGAACAAAAGAAAAAGCCATAAGAGTATGAATTTTATTTTTTCGAAGAAGTACTTTTTTAAGAACTGGTACCATTTAAAGACGTGGTACTCTTTTAAGGAAAAGGTTATTTTTTTAACAAAATTTACTTATTTTCACAAACGCTACTTATCTCAAGAAAAGAACAGAAAAATTATTATTTTACTTTTAAGAAAATGTACTTTTAAGAAAAGGAATTTTTGTAAGAAAATTTATTTTTTTAAGAAAATGTATTTTTTTGAAGGAAATGGTCCTTTTTTCAAGAATATGTAAATTTTTTTTTATCGCAAGAAAACTTATTTTGTTTCACAAAAAAGAAATTTTAGTTTAAAGAAAATTTAGTTTTTACGAAAAGGCAATTTGTTTTAAGAAAATGTACTTATTTAAGAAAAGGTACTTATTGCAAAAAATGTATTTTTTTAAGAAAATGTACTTTTTGTAAGAAATTTACTTTTTTAAACAAAGGTACTTCTTTCAGACAAGGTACGTTTTTTAAGAAAAGGTATTTTGTTTAAGAATATGCATAGGTATTTTTTTTTTTTTTTGAGAACATTTACTATTTTTAAGAAGAGGCACATATTTAAGAAAATGTTCTTTTTATAAACTTCTTTCACTTTGGCTGTTCAAAATTTACTTTTTATTGGGTTCAAACCTGCAATATATACTAAATATTGGTTAGAGGCTCCACCTAGAAAACTTGCAATTAAACAACAAATTTCGCAACCTTTGTTAGTCTAGACACAAACCAAAACAAATGTACCCAATATAGTTGATAATACTGGGTAGCAGCATAATAGCTTTTTGTTTCATTTTTTTTTCATTTAGCCTCCATCCCGCAACGTACGATAAGGAACTTCGGTCTAATAGGAAGCAAATTTAGTTGATATAAAGGTGATAAAATGTAGTACCTGATTAAAAGGGGCTAGTTTATTTGCTAAATTTTTTAAAAGCTACACACAATTAAGCGTAGGGATATGTAGTAAAGTGTAGTAGTGTCTAATAGCTGAATTTTATCCTATATAGCGTACTTAACAACGTACTTTATACGAACATTGGAATATTGGTTTGTCTGAAAAAAATTATGCGCCTAATCTTGCGTGGGTCGAAGTCTTCCCCTTCTGAGTGTACGTGTGTTACAACTTACTCACTTGTCCATCTCTAGATAGACAACAGCACCGGAATCCTGTAACTTTTTAACGATAAAACCCATAGATAAATTATCAAAATTCAATAAAATTTCAATACAAAATTTCCAGGTTTTGTCAATTTAACTACCGATTACTATCGTTCTAAAGTTACAGAATTCCGGTACAGATGACGTTACTTCGGGATTATTCCGGAAACTGCCGGGGCGAGAGACTCATATAAAGTGAGTCAGTAAGATTGCAAACGCGTTAAAGTATGAATCGTCGAGTATAACATATTTTCTGTGGCTGTTAATAAGCTAATTCCAAATGACAAGAATATATAAAGATTTCTAGTTTTTGTTATGACCTTCTTTCATTTTCATATGCGTGGCTCGTTATAGAGAAAAATGTTACAGATTGAAACGGGTCCGCCAAATAACTTTTTTTTTTTTGAAAATGCTATAAAAAAAACTACTGAATATTTTCTCAAATTTCTGTTTTTATTTGAAAGTACAATCCTTCCGGTTAATAATGGAAAATAATTTCATTCAAATGGTTGCCTCGGCACAGCGGTCCTCAACTGGTTTGAGGTTTACCTAAAATGACGACAAAAACGACGAACGACGTTTCAGTCCTTATAACCCGCCCAATAAGAATCCGTGATTATTAAAATCGAATCAGATTTTTTTTTGAAGTTATGACAAAAAACATATATGTGACCTGGTCGACGGAAAGGGGGCTTAGGTGTCAAAAAATCAATTTTCACTTTTTTGTTGATTCGGATGGAAGATGAGATGCTTTTTCACGTGGTGAAAAGCAGAAAATCCTAACTTGCTTAGAAGTGTACTAAAAATGTAGAGAAAGAAGAGTAAAAATACGACAAAATATAAGCTATAAAGACATGATTATACACTAGAAAAACGTATTATGTGCCAAAAATAATAATGCTGAGTAGTTTATGTATTTTTCTTTATTGTCGTTTTCCTTGAGATCTTTTTACGTGTTGATCCTGAGGAAGATGGACCTGGTTCCTCGTCTGGTTTGAGAACATCTTCACTAGTTTTTGTCTTCCGTTTCTTCGATGGCAAATCTGCGAAGATTGTGATAGATGTACCACTGACGTTCCAAAGATAAACCGGCTGGTTGTAAAACTTTCGGCATTTCAGGATCGATAGGTTTTAACAGAAGCTTTTCGACATCTCTAAACAATTGTTCCGCGTACTCTCGATCATTTCCCGTGGTATCAGTGTATGGCATTCATTATTACAACAATCTTTTGACAGAAATTTTGCTACCAGCTCCTCCTCCTTTACATCAACAACATACAGGTCCATGTTAACAAAAGTTTGTTCGGTATCATCTTCTGCCTGAGATACACATACTTCGTCTTCATCATCATCGCTCTCTTCATAGTTTTCATCATCGTTTTCATCATCCTTTTCATGGAAATATTGTCCGTATACGGCACTGAACTCCTCATCAACACTCATGTTTCATTTCATGCGAAATGCGAAGACGATAATCAACAGAAACAGTAAACGTCACTTCTTCAGTGTTACTTTTTTAAATGGTATACACTAGCAACTTACACGATGAACTATAATAATATTCCGACCAACAACAACACTTACTGGACCAACAACAACACTTACTGGACGTCCGGCACGGAGAACAATTAACGAGATAATGAGAAACTGACGAAACGAGTTGCTTACTTTTAACAGCTTTTTCGCAGAAAACTAGTTTTCGCACGTAAGCTCCCTTTTCGTAGACCAGGTCACATATATGTACAATCAGAAAAATACAGGATTTTTTTATAGCTAACTTCACTTCACAGCGGTTCTCAACTGATTTGAGGTCTACCTAAAATGACGACAAAAACAGCGTATGAGCTTTCAGTCCTTATAATTTCAGTCCTTTTCGAATGAGCGTTAATTTTCTGGGCCATAAAAGAGCTCTCTCTCGACCCAAAATCGGAACTAAACAATTCCAAAATACATAATTTACGAAGACATATAAAATATGTGATTCAGGTATGATGCATTTTTCTAATACACACGTGTTATCATCATCATCGATGAACGGCAAGCTGACAGTGCTGTTACAAAACTTAGCATTTTCCTTCTTTTTTGATATCTCCGTAAGTTCTCAACGTCCTTCATTCGATCCTTGAATCATTCTACTGGTCACCGTCTGCTCTGAGTACTTCATCAACATTTTGACTGGAAACATTTCTTAAACAACTTACAGTCACAAAACAATAACGACAGTGATATGTTGATGTTACAGTCTGCTGACCATTTACAATCTAAAGGACCTAAAAATCGGACACAAACTTGAAAGGTATATTATCAATTTTTATATTTCTGAAAGCACTTCAATATTATGATATGTTTCCAGTACATCAGGTACAACAAACAGCATTATTAACTGATTCACACTTCTTACTTTTGCCTTTTGACCTATATTTACACCTTTCGAATAGAGTTTTCTCTTCATCGTTGGGAAAGGGGAATCCAAATCCTCTTCTGCGTCGATATAAGTTTCTGGAAGAATGCTCATGGAAATCTTAAAAGTACCTTGGCCACTATATGCCATGATTTTGATTTGATAGTTGCCGACAAAGTTACGTTTGTGGTAAGTGGTATCTAGTAAATCGTTAGCACCTGCCCAGCCTACATATCTCTTTTGTTTTGGTCCACCTTTTGTAGTATCAAAATCAAACTCTCCTCACTGATACCAATCTTCAAGTAATTTTTGACTTCTCAGAAGCATGTTCACGGTAATTCGACGGTACAAATCTTTTACCAGCATTGCTACTAATGCAATTTTTCAACTTGCGCATATAACGTGATGATGATCCCGTATTGTCCAAAAAATTATCGAGAATTTCTGCTGAAAAGCTGACAATCCTTCTTGGTGTTTCGACTTCCGAAAATAATATTTTAATGCACTCCCTTTGTATTCAGTTTTAAATCGACACTTCTGCATGTAGGAGAATCTAAAGCATCAGATTTCCACTTTAAGACCGAATGTGCAATTTGCATTTGGTGTTTTTCCGGCAGCTTTTCAACAAGGTTAGAAAAACGAAATATTAACTGCCATGTTTTCTGAATGCATACATATATGTTGTTTTGCCTGAGACACTTCGCGATAATAACTTTTTCAAACTTTAATTGAGTTGTCGATTTCAATTTAAGCAGATTTACTCGTTAGGTGAGGTCCATTATTTTTTGATCAGCTCCATACATGCCATTCAACGGATCTATTTTAGAATTTATATTATGACGTACGTGACCGTTACCTCTGTCGACTTCAAAATGGCCCTTACATATTTCTGTTAAACAACTACAGCAGCAACAATACTGATTTTTAGTGTTTGATCCTCTAGTTTCTCTCAGCAATAGGAGATCTTCATAATTCGGCATCACTGGCGAAGACCGTTCAAAAACACTTCGTTCATAGGTCGTTGGAGCTAATCTACAAGTAACGCAGATACTTAGTGGGAATTTTGAGATATTGAGAATGTATCATTCACGTGTTTCTCAATAAGGCAAACCAGCTTTGCAGTCGGCAGAAAAGCATCGAGTTTCTTTTTACCAAACACAATTTTTTTGCTACAAGGATCACAAATTTTCTTTGGATTTTCTTCATGACACAAATAGTAAGGCATTTTGGTACAGCACTCAATCCCGAACTGAAATATGGTTATAGGAACTGAAACCACATACGCCGTTTTTGTCCTCATCTTAAGTAAACCTCAAACCAGTTGAGAACCGCTGTGAAGTGAGGTTAGATCTAAAAAAAAATCCAGTATTTTTTAGACCTACCAATTTGATATGGGTTTTTTTGCCATTACTTCAAAAAAAATCTGATTTGATTTTAATAATCACGGATTCTTATTGGAGGGGTTATAAGGGCTGAAACCTTATTCGCCGTTTTCGTCGTCATTTTAGGTAAACCTCAAACCAGTTGAGGACCGTTGTGTCGGCTGGCCATGCAGTAGCCTACACGATCGGTCCAATATTTAAGCACATTATCGATTATGTGCAACTGTATTTCACCAATGGCTTCACGAATATTGTCCTTTAAAGCGTCAATTGCCTCTGGCTTGTCGGCGTAACACTTATCTTTGAGGGCACCCCACACATAATAGTCCAACGGTGTCAAATCGCAGCTCCGAGGTGGCCAAACGACATCAGCTCTGCGGCTGATAATGCGATCTTCAAAAACAGGGCACAAAACATCGAGTGTAGCTTCGGCTGTGTGGCACGTAGCGCCGTCCTGTTGAAACCAAATGTTGCCAGTAACCTCCTCTTCAATTTTTGTGAACAAAAATTCGTTCAACATGGCCCGATAACGATCGCCATTGACTGTAACGGCCACTCCTATCTCATTTTCGAAGAAAAATGGCCCAATTTTGCCTCTGGACCAAAATCCACACCAACCAGTGACTCGTTTTGGGTGCATCGGCTTTTCTGTGCCCCAAATGCGACAATTTTGCTCAAAATGAGCTTCATCTGAAAAGATGATTTTTTTTGGCAAAATCGGCATCTTCTGTAAGTCGATCGCAGGCCCATTTTTCCCATATTTCCCAGCGCTGTTCAAGCGTATAAACAACCATATTCGTTCAGCGGAAGGATAAAACTAATTATCTGTCAAATCAGACATGAGCTAAGTGTTACCATTCACGAAATAAGCACTAGCTAAAAAAAAACGTTAGATGGCGGACCCTTTACTTAGTGCTACAAACCTTTAAAATAAAACAATGGCCTACAATCAACCAGAAATGGGAAAATCGTGTGTCTTGACTAATGGGCAACCTGAATATGGTAGATTCTACCACTAACAATTACCAGCATTTTGGTATATGTCAAATTTGTGTCACTTTTATAGGAGCTTGGAAAATCGCTCGTAAAATTCTAATTTTAATTCGTGAGTTTTTTTCCGGACCATGCTACATAGTGCTGACGATGAAATATTGAAAATAAAAGTATTTCAAATATTGACCTAACGCTCGAAAATGTTCATATCAAATAAAATTTTAAGATATCTTATACCCCTAATGTCTCGCAAAGAGGCATCTAAGGCGTTGAATGAAATCTGTCCAAATACACGGCAGTCGGAAGGATTTATTATAGCGAATCCAAATATTTTTGGCACGCTGATAACAAATCACAACTGTATACTTTACGGACCTTTTAATTCTTCTTTGTTTAAGATGCAAATAAAAATAATAATCGTTGTATTAATAATTAAAATAATTACGAATAATTTTAGTGATATCGCAAACATATTTAATTTTTTTTTTCTAAGCTGCCAATACTGCACAAGGTTAAAAAAAGTCGACAATATCACTTTCTGCAGTATGAAAAAATGATTTTAAAAAGTGAGTTTTGTGTCAATTTCACGAATCAAAATTATGACTTTACGAGTTGTTTTACAAAAGCTCCTATAACAGTGACACAAACTTGGTATCTCTGGTTGTAATTGACTTTTCTAACTTAATGGTTTTCAATTTAAAATTCGACTTCTAGGTCCTTCTACTCGATCTTAATTTCAAGATTTCATAACATAACATTTAAACTTCCACCATTGACCAGTTGTCTTCATCTATATTTGTTCTACAGATTCTCCCAAATTTTCTCGTCCACGTTTTCTCATTAGAAGTCGTTGAGTTATTGGAGTATTCTTCATATTCAGCATACCCAACATCATTCTCTTTCCGTAGTGACTCTCACATTGTAACACACATACACACCTTGCCAATATCAACATGACGGTTAGTAGTCGCACAGTGAGAGCCATTTCCTGGTTAACATTGTTGTACCGTAATTCCACTTCGGATTCGTGATCCCAATTCATGCTCTGCCTCCGTACATTTTTTCACATTTTTCGGTATCATTTTCATTGCAGATAGATATCAAATTTGGTTTGTCACCATTCCCAAATTTAGATTTCAAGTCCGCAAATAATCTTCCAAGTGTTTGATGCGTCTTCGATGCTGTACTATATAGAGTGTCATTCATACATCCAGATTCCCAAAACCCTTCATATTGTTTCGGATTATAAGTCAGAGACTCGAACATTTCAGCACTCACAATTATTACGTCAATTGCCCCAACTGGAAAACTATTCCGTTCCAAAATGAGTTTCATCTTCCAGATATTCTCCCTGTGGAAATAATCCGCCGCCTATAGTCAACACTCTGTCCATGAAGTCTGCAGCAGTGTTGTGTATTATACTCCTGGGATGTTGGGAATGGTAATTCACCAACATTCCAAACGCCTTTGGCTTTTGATATCAATCCACAATTATCCCCTACCCATTGCCTATCAACAAGATATCCAGATATGGTAGTCTGCCGTCCATTTCCAATTCTAGTGTATATTTTACCCGCGAATTAAAATTATTGAATGTTGTTAATATGCCATCTATTTTACTAGTCCTCATAATCCCAAAAAGGTCGTCTACACATTCGGTCAGGATCTAAGGTCTATTATCACAGGTTCCCAAACATTCACCCAAACGTTCTTCCATTACGATGTCGGCTGATATTGGAGATGCCATTTTCCAAAACCATTTTCCAAAACCAAACCATTTTCCTGTTGGTAGATCCGATCCCTGTACTCAAAATATCGTCTGACCAAGACACAAAACTGCAAAATAACCGCGAACACATTCTCCGCCTCTAGTCTAGTCAACTTTCCAGTTGTGGTCCGTTTCCTCCCTATAATCCGTAACGCTAGGTCAACAGGATAACTTGGGAACAGGGAAACGAAATCTATAGAGATCAACGTCTCATCCTTTCCAATTTCCATCCGTTTCACAATGTTCCGAAATTCCCCAGAGTTCCCACAATATTGTACCCTGAGCCCCCAGTGAGCCTTCCGAAAATTCCAGTAACACTTTATATTCACATAGTCCGCTGGACGGGGTGTTTAATGATGAGCAGATCGGACGCAAGGAATAATTCGCCTCATGAATTTTCGGCAGTCCACATATTCTGATAGGTATAGCGGTTTCCATCTTTATCCTAAATAGTTCTAGTTAGCAAATAGTTCTCCCACCATCACATTATTCTCCTCCTGTAGAGTACTTCTCGGATCTTTTCCCATCCTACGATATGTCATCATGTCCTTGACCATTATGCCCATCCAGTCGTCACTAATTGTACACTTCCTGATTGGGGCCTACAGTTTTACACCGATTACAAACGGCATTGTGCGAATCTATTTTCACATCCTTGGTCTTTGAAAAATCAAATAAACTGATTTAGCAAATATCGAAGATCTCTCGCTTTTATTGGGCATGCATATGATGCCTTTCGCATTATCACTGAGGTCAAGAAATTTATTTTAATATGGATATCGTTGGAATTTTAATTGTCCTATAAAAAGGACAACATATCACGAAATACAAAACTGAGTACACTGAAAGAAAGAAGCTTCATCAAATTTTCCAACCTACGGCACATTTCATTGAACTGATGAAGAACATTTCATCAATCTGTCATCAATAGTTTACGTAGATTCAACGACAGTGCTACAGCAAGTTAAATGTATATAATTCAGTGTGATATAAGTTTGTTATCAAGTTGAAGTAAATTTTTCACCATGTGAATTGTTCATCAATTTGCTGTACATTTCTCATAAATTATATGTAAGTTTGTCATAAATTTGATGTAAGTTTGTCATCAATTTGTTATAAATTGTTCATCAGTTTTTTGTAAATTGTTAGTTAATGAGTAGCCGAAATCTTTCGACTCTTTTTCATCCTAAGAAAATACACAATAATAGGGTACAAGACCACATAAAAAGTGTTCGTAACGTGGATAATGTTTTCTGTCCATAGCACTATTTTCTATTATGTATTTATTTTCAATTTTCTACTACTTTTTTCCCCCTTCTCTTTATTCTGTTTAATACTACGTCAAGATTTTGAATCGATTCCACTAATTATTTGCAAATTCCAATGATGAAGATTGATGTGAAAAAGATGCTGAAGATGACGCTGAATATGTTGAAGAAATGCACAATCTTCAAATTGGAGAACTTTTTCATTGAATTGTTAAAATTTGTCATCAATTCAATGAAGAAAAACTAATGAGCATTTATCATCGAAGGTTCTTATAAGAGGAACCAAATTGATTTTTGTAATACGGTGTTGCCAATCCAAAAATTATTTCCAAAAACTTAAATTTATGGACTTTAGCATGTAAGGTATATCATCTGTGATGTTTGAGTGTTGAAGCGTTTTTGGGGCACTCCTTCTAGATCCACAGCAGAAATCCCTTAAGTATTAACTTAAAATCAACCACTTGATTTTTTATTATATCCCATGGGAAGATTTGGGAATGGTTTTCACAATCATTGAGCTTTGCGCTTTCTGAGTTAAAACTTACTGATCGAGACCTTTAGATTTGAAACTGATTTTGAATGCCAATACTTGAAAAGAGTTATCAGGATTTCATCCCTGAAAGAGTTTGCTTCGCCAAAGCGAGGTGACCACGTTAACTCAACTATTGTAGCCAGTTGGATATATCACATATCGTCGCCTGATTCTTGATTTGCCGTATACGTCATTTTGACATTTTTGAGTTAAAAACGGATCTGGAATGAGAAAAACTCAAATTTGACTTTAAATGTTGGTTTCAGTGATATAGAGTTTTGCTTTTGCTGTATAAGCCCGATGGTTGTCAGATTTTAAACTTTGAAGCCGTTTTCTCAAAACGGCAATTTGAAGCATACGGCAAATCAAAATTCAGGCGACGATATATGATATGTATATCCAACTGGGTATAATACACTGAACGGAAAATTATCGTCACAGGGATGAAAATGTTCTTCAGCCCAACAACCTTTTTCATCGAAAGTGAGCTGACGTACTGTTTCATTCCCGCTACGAAAATGTGTTCATCTACTGCAAATTGTTTGTCACTGCGATGAAAGTATAGTTGTTGGTGCAATGAATTTGTTTTCTTCTGCAATGAATATGTTTCATTGTTGCAATGAATAAGTATCGTACCTTCAATGAATTTATTTCATTGCTGCAATGAATTTGTTTCATTACAGCAATGAAGTTGCTTAAGATACACCAAATATCACTAGTTTAAAGTTCATGGACTTACATTTTTTTAATGTTTAACCCAGTTTGCTACAAAGTTGAAAGTAAAAAAAATTGTTGCAGGAACGAAAATTAAGTTGTTGCAGTAACGAAAAGAAAAATTGTCAGAGAAATCATGAATGAAATTTTTCGTTGCAGTGACTATTAAATTGTCGAATATACGAGACTTTTCCTTGTAGCAACGCAAAACCATTAACGAAAATGTTTCATCCATGCGAGGAAGTGTTATTCTTTCAGTGTAGTTGAGTTAACGTCAAGAAAACACTTTTCAGGTATTGACATTTGGAATCAATTTCAAATCTGAAGGTGTAAGTTAGTTAGTTATATAGTAAGTTACTAAAGTGTTTAAAATCACTGCTTTAAGTTTTGTGTGGGACAAAAGGAATGAAACGTTCAGAAACTGCCAAAGGATCCAGGTAATCTTAAATTACTATTTACAAGCATTTTTCTGTGGCACCTTAGAAATGCTAGCGTACATTTGCTTCTTTGTTGGGCGATATATATTTTTTTTAAATCTACACTGGTAGTTTTTAGTTCAATTTCATATCCCTTTATACCCTAGTGTTACATGGATAATGACCAACTACACTTACCTTTCAGCCCATCATGGAGGGCATTAAAATCAGCCCATTACAACTGCATAATAGTAGTGGTGAAAAGATAACATAATCATACAGACACTCCACGAACACACACAGGTATTAACTTTCCAGAAGGAATGGTTCAAAAAACAGCAACTCTGGTTTAACAACTACTGAGAATTGCATGTAATGTTCCCCAACTAAGTATGTATTTACACATGTCGGGTAAATTGTTAAGAATGAAGATTACTACGTATGCATAGTACAACATATACATAGATGAATAGTGTACGCTATACAGTAAGAAAAGTTTAAAGGCATTGCAAAATCAGGCCCCCTTCAAGATCTTCTCACAGATTCAATAGACATTCACCTTTCACCAATAGACAGGCAGGCCAGTAATCAAACATTCCTTCCAAACGGTTCGATTGCCACTGCATCTACGCTTCTTTATGGAGGTGTGGTACCATGTGTTCTTTTGGAAGGCAAATTATAATGTGTGCAAACGTTTTGTTGAAGAGAGACAATATCATAATTTGTTTTTGAGGAATTACCGGCACCAGATTGAAAGCAGCCTCTTTATCAGAGTGGTATTAGTCAGAATGTACCCCTCACAATGTACACATAGCTTTGTAGAAAGGGAAGACCTGCACGTATACTATTAATTAGCAGGCCTGGTATGAAGTCTGCAAGACCTTCTCCTAATGTTAGGTCGTATTAGGGGGCCCGAAAAAGAAGACTTTCTACAAGACCGTCCTCTGCCGGTCTGCAGGAAAGTATATAAAATACCCTTTTTTAATGAAAATTGAAAGAATAATTTCGACATTTAGCTGACTAAATTATTAAGACAATAGGCATGAGTTTTCATTCCCAGCTAGAGGGCGGATCACTGAGTCCGTGAGTTCTTGAATGAAACACAGTTTTTTTGCAAAAAAAAATTATTTTTCAACATAATCTCCTTTTAGTTCAATACACTTAGTCCAACGTTTCTCCAATTTTTGTATCCCTTCCAAAAAAATAGGATTTTTCGAGGTCCATAAAATAGGTATTTGTTTGATCAATAATTTCATCGTTGGAGCTAAATCTCTTTCCACCAAGCCGGTCCTTTAGGTTTGGAAATAGGAAATAGTCACTGGGGGCTAAATCCGGAGAATATGGCGGATGAGGTACCAATTCGTAGCCCAATTCCAACAACTCCAAACAATCCTTTGAACTTGTCACACGATTACGTTTATGGTCAATTGAGAGCAAACGCGGCACCCATCTCGCAGACAGCTTTCTTAAACTCAACTATTCATTTAAAATCGAAACCACACTGCCAAATGAAATGCCTATGGCATCAACAATCTCACGCACTTTTACTCTTCGATCGGCCAACACCATATCGTGGATTTTGTCGACATTTTCGGGTTTATTGACCTCAATTGGCCGTCCAGAACGTTCAGCGTCATTTGTACTTGTGCGACCACAACGAAAGTCAGTAAACGATTTTTTTTATCGATGGTGCAGAGTCCCCATAGTATTTAACAAGCTTTTCCTTGATTTAACTGACGGTTTTTTTCGCAAAAAATAATATTTAATGAGAACCCGAAATTCACATTTTTGAACAGCTGTTATGTAAAGTAAATGACGGAACTTGCTCAAAATAGCCTATTAACAGGTGCTACTTGACGCGAGTGGTGTTGCATTTCATATAACTACGAGGGAAGTTCGAAAAGTCGAGGACTTATTGATCCGCCCTCTATACGACTTTGTACGGGATGCTTAGCGATATTAGGCGGTTACCCTTACAAAGTGTCTAATATGTATTGTATTAACGCAAAACTTAGTTGTAAAGGGTGAGCCATGTAAAATGTTTACTTTAATTTCACTTTAAAGAAATGTCACGTAGCGCCGTCCTGTTGAAACCATACGTCGTCTCTGTCATTCTCTTATTTTGTCCAATAAGGACCCGGAGTGACGAACTCGCTTCACACATTGATCCATAGTCTGCGTTAATGGCACTCTATTTCTCAGACTCAGAACTTTGGAAGAAATTTTTTAATATTTCCCAATTTTCTTCAAGCGTAGATCAACCCATTTCGAAAATTTCTAACATTTAACTAATAATCTGTCACTTCATAAATGTCAAATTGGTCATCTGTTTCCAAATATCGGTGGTTCAAATTCCATTTTGTATATGGCCCGCCCTTTATATGGGCGCTTTCTATTTGAATGCTCACTGGCCGTCGGTGGTTCTACATGAGATCCTGGGTTCGATCCCTGCTCTGGCCACCTTAAATTTCTTTTGGCGGCGGTCACCTCGCATATTGACGGCGACACTATCGAGTATTTAGCCATGAAAAAGCTTCTCAAAATTCCGTTCGGAACCGGTGGAAAACTGTAGGTCCCTATCAGTGACTATAAACCTAGAAAGCTCACTGGTTGTGAGAGCTCTCCCCAATTCCTTCATGGGATGTAATGGGAAACCATTTTTTTTATTTTATACTCACTAACTTTTTACACTTTTTTACTGTATTCGAACGGATATTCTTTGACAAGCTTTTCTGGTACGTGGTTAGAGTGGGGATTGAATTGCTAATTTTTTACATAATTTTGATACTAACAAAATTTATATTGAAAACCAGCAGTCTTAAGAATCGAACACTCGTCCTGAGTGCTAATAATCGGACATTTTATCTACTCCGCTACCGGATGTTATGGATTTTGAAATGAAGAATTTCGAGCATTTACTAAAAAGGGGGAGTTTACATGCCTCTACTCAACCATTTGCCTTCCACTAGAAGATATTCTAACAGTTCTGCTTTTCAAAGATAGAGAAAAGGTTTGTTGACAAGTCTCCTTTCGGAAGGAATCAAAGCATGTCGATACCTTTCCAGCTATCTTTAAGCAACGAGTTGGGAAAGTGCTTTGGAATTTCTGTAGGGGCTAAAAGATAAGGAGCCGTAGTTGAATGCCTACAGACCTTCTCCGAAGAAATATTTGCGGGCCGCCTTTAAGACTGCCTACCCATTTCCGCTGCTGGTTACATTCAGGTGTATAAGGGATAAATTAGGGATATGACTTTTTAGATTTATTTTAAAAGACTTAAAAATACTTTATAAGAAATGCTACAAAAATAAAAAAAAAATTACATAATGTCAGGGGACACCCGGTTGGAACGAAGTTCCTTTCGCTATTTATTATTTACTAGTTAGTTCCAACACGCCTAAGGTGTCCGTTGAAAAATACGATAATTTAAATGGATTCTTAAGAAAAGATACTTTTTGTAAAATGATAAACTCTTTTTAAGAAAAAATTCTTTTTTTATAGAATGTAGATTTTTAAAAAAAGTATATTTTTAGATCCTTTTTGTAAGAATATGCATTATATGTACCAGAAAAGGTAATTTTTTAAAGACAGTTCCTTCTTTTATTAAAAGCTAATGTTATTTTTAAGAAAAGGTACAAGTTTTAAGAAGAAGTAATTTCTGTAAGAAAAAGCCTTGAGTACAAAGAAGTACTTTTTCAAAGAACAGGTACTTTTTAAAGAGGTGGTACTCTTTTTACGAAAAGGTTCTTTTTTTAAGAAAATGTACTTATTTTCAGAAAAATAAGCCTTGAGTACAAAGAAGTACTTTTTCAAAGAACAGGTACTTTTTAAAGAGGTGGTACTCTTTTTACGAAAAGGTTCTTTTTTTTAAGAAAATGTACTTATTTTCAGAAAGGCTACTTATCTCAAGAAGGTATTATATTATTTTTAAGAAAAGATACTTTTAAAAAAAGGAATTTGTGTAAGAAAAGGTTTGTTTTTAAGAGAAGGTATTTTTTTGAAGAAAAATTTTTTTTTAAGAAATTTTTTTAAGAATTGGGCCTTTTTTTGATGAGTGGGTACATTTTTAAGAGTAGGTACTTATCTCAAGCAAAGTTAGTTTGTTTCAAAAAAATTTACTCTAAAGAAAATTTAGATTTTAGAAAAGGGAATTTGTTGTAAGAAAATTTACTTTTAGTTTTCAGTTGTCAAAATATGAGTGAGAATTAAAACTCATGCAGTCCTACCGGTTCAAAACAATCGGGATTGACGAGTACATACAGTAAACGGTTTCAAGATCGGGTTTTAAAGCCCGGTTTCAAGGCATGGTTTTAGAAACCGTTCCCGCCATTTGAAAACATGTTCAAATAAAAAGGGGTTTAAAACCACATTTATTTGTTTTAAATCAGTTTTATTAATTCAAATCAGTTCTAATTACCTGTATTGGGAACCGGTTCCAAAACCGGGGCTCTCAAATGGGTTTTAAACCCGGGTCTTGAATACGATTCCTAAAACTGGTTATTGTATCTACTGTTACAATCCGATATTTTGGAGCGGTTCGAGTAGTTGAGTTTTGTTTCTCACTCACGTTTTGATTTATTAATGATCTAGCAACCATATTGGACCAACGTGACGTTTTTTCCTCCAGGTACCCGACTTTGAACCACCATCTCACCATAAAATCGTTGAGGAAGTCGAGCATGTTATACCTTAATGGAAGCGTACGTACTTCAGCTAAAATGCTGTTGTAGTTGAAATGGTCTTCTAGGTCACATACATATTTTTTTTTTTAAACTGACTCTTGTCTTGAACTCGGATTTAGAGTCCCTATAGATAGTAAAATCTTTCAAAACTTCCACCACTTTATAGTTTGAATGAGCTTAATCAATTCCAAGAAAATATTCAGGAATTAAATATACATTGAAAATTTTCTACAACATTGGAAACAAGTGCTGAAATTTCAAAATGCGAAAACTTTGATGGATTTCATGGGGAAGGCTTTTGTCGCCAAATTTTCCACGAATCCTTTTTTTATTTACTTCTGTAGCATTTTTCATAAAGTACGGCTATATAAATATAGTGTTACAAAAAAGTCATATCCCTAGTGCATATGTACACACACACATGTATATTTATGTTAACTACTTGCATACATACGCATATACTCGTACATACCCTCGTGTATAGATAGATATGTTAGTTTACATGTCGAGTTGAGTGGAAAAGTAAACAAACCGTAATTTCACTACAGCAACGCAACGTATGAGGATGGTGGCAAAAAGATTGTTTATTTACAAAAGATTTAAAATTTATTAGACTACCACACCTATAGATTTGTGGCAAAGTGGGTTTATGTTGTTGGAATGGGTACGACACATTATGTACATTTTAATAGGACAGGAGGTAGAAGGCAACGCTGTGAGGTGGAGTTTCCACAAACCGATTATACACTTGCAACATAAAGAATATGGGGTGTCCACACTTGGTGTGGCTTCTTTAATTAAGTCGTCAAATTTTAAATTGAACAACAACATGGGATGTTACGGGATGTTTACGTTTGTCGGTCGCAACATGAATTACTTAGGTGAGGTGATTATAATAACATAGTAAACAGTTTATTGTACTTCCTTTATGCATTACTATACAATATATTAACAAGAATGTTAAGAAAGGTTATAACATCAAAAAAAATTAATTATCAGAATATTTGAAAATCTAGCAGATTGTTAGAAATTAGAAGAAAAATATACGAGTATTTGGGTAAGGTCGAATTGAGAAAATTATGCCCGACTAAAGATTTGAATATAAATTGAAATTTTTGGAGCCATAGGGCAGTTAGGCCAATATGTTACTTACAATTATTTTTATTAATGGCAACGCAAAACCTCTTTAACATAGATTTACAAAAGGTTTATTCATTTATCAGTATTACTCAGTTAGTCGCACCAACCATTAACTACCTGTTCTTTCTAGCATAGTCTTTACTTGAAGGCACATTATCAAATATTTTTCGGACTAAAATAACGGCGTCTCTAACATATTCTCCCAAACATATCCTGCAGGAACCATATATAAGTTTGGAACACACTTCAAACATTCATATGTTTGCAAGTCCCAAACTCACTTATATTTAAATTTAAACAGTATATTTTTACGTGGAAACATGCGTTTTTCATCCCAAACATCCTTATACTTACATGGAAGCATTCGTCTATTTCCCCCAAACCTACATATACTTACGTGGAAACATATGCGAATTTCCTCCCAAATATAATAATATTTAGAAACGAATTATTCTTCGATTTCAATATGTATGTACTGTTTATTATAATTAATTTTAACAGTATAAATCCACATTTATAAATAATTAATACAAAAAATTAATAGATTTAAAACGGTCATTTTTACACTTACTTGCATTGAATGCATTATTTGTTTTTTTTTCATGAAATGAGAATCTGCTGCCCTTTTGCTTCTCCTTTCTTTGTTGGCTCTCAGGTTTTTGTTTTCAGAAGGTTTCAGCTATGCGTTGGTACCTAAACAATATATGTATATACAAATATAGTTCATGCAAGCCAAGCGTGGTTTAATTACTTGCGTTTTCTTATTATACTTATTTCACAAATGGTCCGCCGTTCCGAATTTCTCAGTAAAGGTACGGAGAGACAAAGGGCTTCACGTTGTTGCCCTTTCTAGTTTCTTTCCTCAAAATCATTTCTCACTTTGGTAGCACGAAACACATACACAAAAACCAAAGTAACATCACAAACCATTTACCCGTCCGAGCCGTCTATTATTTTGTCACTGATCAAGACCTTTTGATATCCTCTGTCCGATGAACCATTGACGACTGAACACTTGCAACTAAAACGCAATACATCAGGCAAAATAAGAAACTCTTCATCTGCAATTTACACGCACATTCACGAACATTTATGACTCACTGACTGAGAGAATAATGCAAAAATACAGATACACATTTACAAGGTATACTCCCTCGTTGTCCTTCTTTTATTCTCTTGCTCTCGAGAGACCATATCCAGTGCAACAAACACAGCTGTATTTGTATGACAAACATAAATATATGTGGGCCGCAAACACATATATTATAACATATTAATCATTGTGTCTCAAACATGTAATATTAAATAGCAAACACAATGTGTTTGGACACAAATATATTATATTTGCGACAAACTCCAAACACACTGTATATTTGCATCCAAACAACAAAATAGTCGAGGTCTCTGCACCTAATAACTTACAACTTTACTTACTTTTCCATTACATCAAGATATTGGAAAAGCTTTACACAACCATTTTATAGTTTTACACTGTTTCCAAACCGTATTGCTATGCAAATTTTTAAGATGGATAATTACTCAACAGTGTCGCTGAAAGAAATGAATGATAGTCAAAAAACCCGGGTTTTAGTTTTCAAAATTCCTATAGTAAGAATGGTGAAATGATCGTTTAAATGGTTAAACATTTGTTGGGCGGGATAAATACTTATCTCTCAGATGCTGTGCATGATTATCAATGTTCAAGCACTTCTCCAGCGGAGTGTATTAGTAATTGTAGAATCTTTATCGCAAATATTGACATAATTGTAATCCTATTAACTACCAAAACAACCATCTGTTTTTGCAAAAGTCGATTTTACTTAATGTTCACCCACCGTAATGTTCACCCACCGTCGGTGGTGCAATGCTATAGTGCGTGCCTGTTATACTTGAGTACGTGGGTTCGATCCCTGCTCAGTCCACCATACATCTCTTTCGACGGCGGTCACTTCGCTATCGAATATTTATCCATGAAAAAGCTTCTCAAAAATACCGTTCGAAACCGGTGCAAAAATGTAGGTCCCAATGACTGAGTATAAAACTACAAGAAAGCACACAGGTCACTGGTTGTGAGAAGGGCTCCCCAATCCCATCATGGGATCTAATGGGAAACCACTTTGTTTGTTTGTGCTTAGCATTCTCTTTTATTATTATCTCTATAAGGATGTTGAAGAGATCATATGACAGATTTTGCATTGTTTGGGCAGAGTTTTTACATATGGGCGTTGCTAAAACGATTAACTCCACTAAACAAATCATGAATAAACTGGAGTTTCTGAAGTTTTTATAATTCCACGTTCGTTATTAATTCAAATTAGTATCTTATTTTAATACGGCTGTATCTATTGCATAGTAAAATCAAAAATTTTCTGGGAACATTAGTTTAGCCCCCCTGATACACGCTGAAAATCTGTCGCTTTTGTTGTTTGTATGCAAATATATCGAGTGTTTGGAGCTTGTCGTAAATGTAATATAGTACTTGTGTCCAAACACATTGTGTTTGTTATTCAATATTACATGTTTGAGACACAATGATTAATAATTAATATGTGTGTTTGTGACCCAAATTTATCTGTTCTTGATACAACTACAGCTGTGTTTGGTGCACTGTTATGCTCTCTCGAGCATAAACGAGGGACAACGAGAGTCTATCTTATAAGTGGGTATCTATATTTTTGTATTATTATCTCATTCAGTGATTCGTAAATGTTCCTGAATGTGCGTGTAAATTGCAGATGAAGTCAGTGTTTCTTATTTTGGCTGATGTATTGCGTTTTAGTTTCATGTATTCAGTCGTCAATGGTTCATCGAACAGAGGATATCAAAAGCGCTTGATCAGTGAAAAAACATAAATAAAGGCTCGGGCGATTAAATGGTTTGTGACGTTGCTTTGATACTTCTGCATGTGTTTCGTGTAAATGTATGTGTGCTACCACAGTGAGAAACGATTTTGAAGAAATTAACTGGAAAGAGTAACAACGTGAAGCCCTTTGACTGTCCTAGCCGTTACTGAGAAAATCGGAACGGCGGACTATTTGTGAAATATAATAAAAAGCACATGAACTAGATTTGTACATAAGTATATTGTTTGTGTGCCAACGCACAGTTGAAACCTTCTGAAAACAAAAACATGAGAGTCAACAAGGAACGTAGAAGCAAAAGAGCGGCAAATTCTCATTTAACAAAAAAACATATATTGCATTCAATGCAAGTAAATGTAATGCTTCCACCTAAGTATATGGATGTTTGGGATGAAGAACGCATATTTGTTCAAGTAAAACCATACAATTTTGCTAGTAAACATGCTACTGTTTGCATTTAAATACAAGTGAGTTTGGAGTGTCAACCATTCCAAGAGTGGTCAACAACTTTTAAGAAGCTGGGTCGATTATGGACAGTATGACTCGTGTGCTTCAACGTACCGGTCGGTCTCTTGAAAACATTGCTGCTGAAAACAAGAGTGTCGCCGAAATCCCGAAAACATCAATTCGGCATCGTTATCAACGACTTCAAATTTCATGAACACTAAGCACCTTCATGCGTACAGCTTACTCAGGAGCTCAAACCAGCAGATGATGGAAAGCGCCGACAATTCGTTCAATGAGTAATGGAGCAAAATGAAGTCAATGCCAATTTTTCATCTGAATGGCTTCGTGAATACAAAAAATTGTCGAATTTGGGGCTCAAAAAATCCACACACAAATGCACCCACAACGAACAACTGTCTGGTGTTTATTTTCTTCAGGCGGTGTGATTTTGCCTTTATTTTTTGAAGATGGGGCCAAAATTTCAGCGACTGTGAACGGCATTCGTTACAGGAACATGATAACAGATTTCTTGTGGCCTCAACTGGACGGCATGGATCTGGACGATGTGTGGTTTTCGCAAGACGGCGCCACCTGCCACGCCGCGCATGAAACAATCGATTTATTGCAGCAACGATTTCCAGAACAAATTATCTCAAGAAATTCTGATGCCAACTGTCCACCAAGATCATGCCATTTAACGCAGTGCGATTTCTTTCTTTGGGATTTTGGGAAATCTCGGGTTTATGCGAATAAACCAGAAACAATTCTTGAGCTCTAATCTGAGATCCAACGCGTCACCGGTGAGATACTGCCACATGTCTGTGAAAGACATGGAAAATTTCATGCAAAGATTAATGGCCTGTCATTAGAGCCGTGGGGACCATTTGACGGATATTTTATTCCATAGTTAATCGGAACATGTATTCTTTACAATCCAGTAAAAAAATCACAGCTATCTCAAAAAAATACATGTTTTTATTTTAAAATGAAAGAGTGCACTCTTATTGAGACACCCTTCACCTGTCTCCTGTAATATGTTGCTGGGTCTAAGCTGTTACGACGTGTATTTTCATTGCCTATATAACGGTGGTGGGAGGCAAACCCAGCCCACCGTGGTTTGCATTTTACCTACCGCCAGGATGATCATGTTCAGACGATGACCAGAATGCAGTGTGTCAAAACTGGGTTTTGGTTTCTTCAATTTTGATCCGCCGTTGGCCAGGGGTGTTGGCTCATCCGCTTTCAAAGGACAGAAGAATATGTCCACTACTTCGAAGAGCTTCAGTGACAGGGTCATCTAATAATCCTGAGACGTATCAGTGATCGCATTACCACTCAGGTTGCTCATTCGTTTCGCCTTCTCACTTTAGCTAGCTAACGTAGGTTTCCGATAAGCCATTGCCCAGCACATACTGCGTGGAAGTAGTGAGCTGCTTCGACTGCCCAATGAAGGAATCATTTCTGGCCACTCCCAAGTGAATGGCTATCAGAAACTTTCCACCTCCAAGGACAGTCCCATGTCGGCCCTAATAATGGGCTTCCCTCCTGCAAGGACGAGAATTGGAATCTGGTGACTGAGAAGCAGTGTGTGCTCAAAATGTGAAGAGACCACTTTTCAGCATCACTCCACTCAGATTATTCCACTGAAGATCAGGAGGTAATGATAGTGAAAGATAGTGTAGATCTACGTCCACGACTGATCAAATATTCACGCTACGCCAAATCCTGGAAAATACCCACGAAAAGCAAATCGATACATAGCACCTTTTTGTCGATTATAAGGCTGCTTTCGATAGCCCCATACGGGGAAAGTTGTACGAAGCTATATCTGAACTTGGTATTCCGGCAAAACTGATCCACCTCTGTAGAATGACTGCAGTGAAAGTGGGGATAGACCTCACTGAACCATTCTGTACCAAGCGAGGACTTAGGCAAGGCGACTCATTTTCGTGCAATCTCTTCAACATCTTAATGGAGATAATAATGAGAAAGACTGCATTAAATACGAACAAGACCATTAACACGAAAAGCCATATGTTGCTGGAGTATACTGACGACATAGACATCATTGGGCGAAATTTGCGAGGGGTGACTGAAGTATTTTCAAGAAACGAAAACGATTCAGCGAAAGTGGGTCTTGCTTTTAATGAGGGCAAGACAAAATTGATGGTGTCAATGACTAGAGAAACCTCTCGATTTGGTCCGTACTTGAACATTGACAACCGATTTAATTTTGAAGTGGTAGATGAATTTGTCTACCTTGGATCCGCCGTGAGCAAGGGCAACAACGTCAGCCTGGAGATAGATAGGAGAATTGTGCTTGCAAATAGCATTTTCAAAAAAAAAGTTACATGGCGGACCCGTTAGATAGTTTAGAAACAAAGCCCTCTCTCGACGGACAAAAGTCAGACTCTCATTTTACCTATCTTGACATATGGCTCCGAAACTTGGGTCATATCGCAAGCGG
Source organism: Phaonia tiefii (assembly GCA_963931995.1). Classification (NCBI taxonomy): domain Eukaryota; kingdom Metazoa; phylum Arthropoda; class Insecta; order Diptera; family Muscidae; genus Phaonia; species Phaonia tiefii. The sequence continues at coordinate 93,888,774 of OZ008367.1, forward strand.
ATGAAAAACACCTGGTAGTTGTCGAGAGAAAAATTCTCCGTAAAATATATGGTCCTGTTAGGGAAAACGGCAAGTCCCGACGTCTCTGGAACGCAGAGCTATATATGAAGTGGACATAGCTAGACGAATCAAAGTGGGCCAATTGCGTTGGCTAGGCCATGTTATCAGAATGGATGAAGATGAGCCAGCGCGAAAGGTTTTCGATAACGTACCCGATGGAGGCAGGAAAAGACGACGACCAAGACACCGCTGGAGAGACCAGGCAGAAGAATCCCTCTGTATCCTTGGTGCTACCAACTGGCGAGAAAAGGCGAAGGATAGAGCCAGTTGGAAGAATATGTTGAAATTTGTTTCTTTAATTAATATGTGTAAGACGTATGACCTCATGAGATTGCTGCTCTTCTGTAAATCACTGGAAAATACATCCGCGGCGTCTAGGCTAAGAAAAATACTGGCGTTAGGCAATACAAGAATAGATTACCTGAATTACTCTTCTGGTCTGTGGATAACACGCATTGGAGATTCGATCAATCTCCTTATGAACACCCATTTCCCTGGCAACTAGTTAATCGAGGCAACATATTACTCATAGATCTGAAGTTCCCAGGGAATATGTTACTCAATCGTGGATTAAATGAGCCATTGGAAGCATCAAACCCTTTAAGTCACCCGAGCTTGACATGCTGTCAGCAACATACCTTCACGGAGTGGCCGATATAGTGATTTCCTGGGTGATACCTAAAGCCCCATATTCAGTTCTTGCGAAATTTTCGCCAGAAATGTTGTCATTTATTTCTAAACGGTAAATTTTGTTGCGGACAGTTACCACCTATCTTTGATTTACCTTGCATTTACTTCATTTATAATTCCTCTACGCAGTCCAGTTTATTTTTAATGCATGTGGCTGTTACTTCTGGTTGTTAAAAATATCGAAGTGTGAAAATTCTGGCCCAAACAATTATCAATCAATTGTTTTCGTACGAGATAACTTTGGCGTAACAACCCTGTAATTGATGTTACCTACGAAATTTTCGCTGAGCTGAGTACTAATTTATACACGTTATCGTTATTTTGTATACGCGTACTTCATAAGGCAACGTAAATTTCATAAAAACTGAATACCGGGCTTTACTAAAGGAAGTAGGGACAAAAGTTCTCAAAACCTTACACATAGCTTTCAAAGACTTTGGGCATCTGAGCTTGCTATCATTCCTGATAAAGACCTTGAAACGGCTGGTAGATGGAAATTCACGAGGAAGTATACAGAAACCCATTTTCAGGAATACCGCGATTTCATTTCCATAAATATCTAATTTTTGTACGGGATATGTTTGTTGGGTTGAAATCCCGAAGACGGCGAATTCACGGTATACCTGAATGTCACTTAAGATCGCTATTTGGTGCACAGCAGGCTTGATGCAATGAAACATCTACTGAGACAGATCTACTAGAGCTAGTTCGACTCATAGAGAAGTCATTGACTGTACCATGGTTGACATTGAGGATGCATTCAATAATGTTACTCCCAGTAAGATAAAATTGGCGCCTTCGAAACAATTACCTAGAAATGAGTCATGGTTGAATTGGTCACCTCGACCTCTACCAGGTAGGTCAACATAGGCACACCTCAAACATTGGCCTTGTCTCCACTGGTCACTCTAGAAAATTCAGGTATTACTTACGCGGCCGAAGTGGCCATTGCAGAAAGGGGCAAGCATCCCAATACCCTAAGAGCTATCCTACAGGATTACCTGTAGAGATTCAGCAGATGGACTGGGTGTAAACAAGCCCAGGGTGTAAACAAGAGCCTGTACCTTTTACACGAAGGTATAAGCTCCCCACCATGTAACCTAGAACTTTGAATAGGCCTGAAATTAAGCCTGTTCAAATACCTGGGTGTTCATTTTGGGCTGCAAGCTTAGTTTCAGGTCCTACACAGCTGAAAGCTCGATAAGGGTAACAATAGTCCTTAACCCCAGTAAGAGGGATATTGCTTGCAAATGAGGATTCTCCCCGCGTATTGTTTACTGGATTTATACAGCGGTAATGAGGCCGGTAATGCTGTATAGGTTTATAGTATGGAGGCATGTGATTGAGAAACACTACTCACTACACTCAGAGAAACGCGACGATGAGTATCACAGGTGCTCTGCACACCACTCAAGTTCAATCATATTTCCCATCAGTTGAAAGGGGCCAGTTGTCAAACTGGGGTTAAATCGGAGTCTGCTATGGAATTGTGTTAGAAATTCTTGCAAACATTCCTGAAGGTGTCGCCTACGCGAAAGTGGCACCAATATTCGATCGGAAATTTCACACTATCATCAATTTATATTTGTTTCATGGCAAGTGTGGTTATTGTCGCAGTACTTCTTCCTTACACACCCATGTCCTGTCTATCACAATTCATAGATAGCAGGAATATCGTGCTTCTAATTTTCGAGGACGTCTGCCAGTTGGATGGAGGCAATGGATCTGTATAGAGTTCTTATATTCCACATGGACATTCGGAAAAATTTGCGGTTATATGATATTTATATGTGGCCGTTGGTGGCGCAAAGGTAATGTACGCGGCTGTTGTGCATGAGATCGTGGGTTCGATCCCTGCTCTGACCATCTTAAATTTCTTACGACAGCGGTCACTTCGCCTATGAAAAAGCTTCTCAAAATACCGTACGGAGCCGGTGTCAAACTGTAGGTCCCAATCAGTCAGTATAAAACAAGAAAGCGCACAACTCTCCACAATCTCTTCCTAAGATGTAAACGGAGACCATTTCGTTTTTTATGACTTTTGTGTTTTCATTGACATTTTGAGTGGTTGTGGTAGACAATGCCAGCTTACCGGGGTTTTGCATTCTACCTACTGTCAGGAGTTATATTGCAGCCACCCAATTTGAATCAGACGCTTCCAAGGGTACACCATTACTTTAGTCCTGTAGACCTGGGTTTTGTTTTTGTTTGGTTTTTTCCACCGTTGACCAGTAATATTGGATTATCCGTATTCTATGGAAAAAAATAAATGTCCTACATGTTGGGTGAGCTTCAGTGAAGGTTGTCATTTGATAACCTGAGCCGAACCTGTATTAGCTTGCCATTCATGCTGCTCATACAGACGCTACTAAAATAAACACGCTGGAAATAACGGCCCCAGCAACATATTGCAGTAACCATGTACATGTTTACAAGCATTGTTTCAGGGAATTGAAGACGTGGTGCATTTTTTTTCAGAGTCTGTCACGTTGTTGTCTTCAACAAACAAAACCACATTTGGGTCACAAATACATATATATCTAATTTTTTTTTTTTTTTGATGAAGCGTATAGCAAAAACGTAATCTATAGGTGATTTTGAGAAATTTTGCTCAAGAGACCATAGCTCTAAGTCGGATTTGGAGCCCCCCAAAATTTCAAAATAGATATTTTTACATATATACATAGAATAATTTAATTAAATTCGTCATAAAATCGGATAGAATTATAGTAGATTTGTTTGTTTTCGAACTCCTTTTTGTAGGAAAATCGATCGAAATCGAATGTCTATATATAATATATAATCATTGTGTCTCAAACATGTTATATTTAATGGCAAACACAATGTGTTTGGGCACAAGTATTATATAGTTGCGACAAGCTACAAACACGTTATATTTGCACCCAAACAACAAAAGATGACAAATTTATTAGCGTGTATAATTTGATTCGTCGGGAATATTTTATTTTTTCTGTACCCGCCTTATCTGAAGAATATTCCTCTATCCTCTACAAGGGAAAATACCCGGGAACAGGAATGGCAAAATCTTCTTTGGAATATCCTATTCAGCGAGTCTTAAAATATATTTTTTAAATACCTTCTTAAATTGTAATGGTCTATATTTTGTTAGTATATGCATCATTCATTTCAAATCAACTTTATAGATTTTTTTCTTTCTCTTCTTTAAGGACCATCAATGAAAATCATTCATATACTGACTGACTGTTCATCCTTTACAGTTTACTGAGAATTTCAAAAATTTAAGGATGTTGTTTATGGTCGTACATCTATGTATAAGTACTTCTTTCTAGTAGAAATTCAAAACAATGTTTCATTCTTTAGTACCCGTGCTATAAATTTTTAATTAGTTTTTATCAAAGTTTCTGTTTTCTACACGCTCTCACTCTCTCTATCACTCTCTGTTTCTTCCATTACCTCCTAGCTTGTCCTCATGGGGTATCTTCACTTCCTGTGGTGTAGTGGTACGTAATGTAGTAGCGAGTTGGATGGTTATGTATGAAGTGTATGACTGTTAACATCCAGTTAAACTAAAATTTAACAACAAAAACACCCACTCACGGTCTTTAAAGTGGGTAAAGATTAAAGTGAAGTGATAATTTTTGTATTCTGCGTTGTTTGTCGATGTTTTCCATGGCGATTTTATGTCTATGGCCTTCGTTCCACTTGGAAGATTTCCAGAAATGTTGGAGGATATGCATATGTGTTTAGCACATATGGACAGAAACATGTGAAAGTTTTTACGAAATAAAATAAAATTGTTGACTTTAGAATTTAAAAATATTTTGAGTTTTATAATTGAGATTAGAATACAGAAATTATCATATCTAAAAATCTCCCATTTTAAATATTTTAAAATAATTTATTTTTCATTTTAATAATAATAATATTTCATTTTAAATATTTACTGAAAAATCTGTATTTTTTTGTTGTTTGAGAGCAAATATATCGTGTATGTAGCTCGTCGCAAATATTTTATACTTGCGCCCAAAAATATTGTGTTTACTATTCAATATAACATGTTTGGGACACAATGATTAATAGGTTATAATATACGTGTTTGTGACCCAGATGTGGCATTGTTTTTCGAAGATTGCTGAAAACAAAAACGTGACAGACAGTAAATAAACAAAAAGCAGCATATCTTCTATTCACGAAAACAATGCCTGCTAACATGTACATCGATCCTGCAAATATGTTGCTGGGGTCGTTATTTTTCAGCGTGTACACTGAAAGAAAAACGCTTCGTCGCATGGATGAAACATTTGCATTAATGTTTTTACGTTGTTATAGTGAAAAGTGTCGTATATCCGACAATTTGGTAGTCGCTGCAACGAAAAAATTCATACTAATTTTTCATTTCGTTGCTGCAACAACTTACTTGTTGTTCCTGCAACAATTTTATTTAATATGAATTTTGTAAAAAACTGGGTTGAAAATTATAACAAAATAAAGGCATGAGTTTTAAACTACTGATATTTGGTTTATCTCTTACTTTTTATAGTTTATATTTATTATTTAGTTATTTTGGAGGTTTGTCAAAATTTTTAGTTGACGAAACAATTTCGTTATTGTAACGAATCAAATTTTTCTGATGGTATAGAGAGAGAAGCAGTCGAAAAAATGAGCGAGCGTAAAAAAGAGGCCAGCAAGAGAAAATGGTGAGTGTGAGTGGTGGGTCACGTACACATCTTAAATCAGTTCCATTGCATCAATCGAAAGTGGTAGACATATTTCTCCACCGGAATAATTTAAATAAATTTGTTAAAACTATATTGGATGAATTTATGTGTTTGCTGTGATCGTTTGTGTAACTTGCTAATCTATAAATCAAATAGATAAATAAACAGAATGCAAGGAGCAACAGGACAGCAACGAAAGTGACGCATCGATAGCAGAAAAACTACCCCGAAATATGTAACTGAACTTTTTTGTGTGTGTATGCGCGTGACGGTACAAGTCGCAACAAAATGTTCGTATTTTTGTGTTTTAATCATAATTCGGTCGCGCCTGTTTCTTTGTGTTGGAGTTTGGATTCAGAAAAAAACGCAAGGCATACATACATTTGTGCGGGCAGTCGAAGTCAATGAAAACGAAGAAGTCAAAGTGTTTCAAGTACGACGAACATAAAAAATAACAATTCAACGTACAGTCAAATGAATCCATTCGAAATTTTAACAAATTTGGCTAAAATAAATAAAAGAGCAGTTGAAGAAAATACTTACAGAGCGATCACTGGCTTAATAATGACGAGGAGATTTGGCGCTACAATTCAATATCAAATCAGTCAACACAACAACAATTGCATGATTTAACAAAACAATGATGTGGTTCTATGTTAAATTAGGAGCATGGTATGTACAGACATAGACATATCTTAAATATAAATCTTAACAATAAATTCTTCATATATGTTTTCAATTGCAGGACCTGACTATGACGGCCACAATAACACTCAACCCCTCGACTACCACGATCTTCTGCAGACGAGTGTTTCAGTATGGAATGAATATAATCTATTTAGCAAATAGATTTTCGGAAACAAAAATTCAAAAAATTGTTATCAAAACACCTGCAATGTAAATAGTAACAGTATATTTATGTACAATTGTCAATAAATAATGTCAAACACACTTCAAACCATTCATTGCAGAAATGAAAGAAAATCATTGTAGTAATGAAACATATTCATTACAACAATGACTCAAATTCGTTGCACTAATGAAACAAATTCATAGCACCAATGAGCAAATTCATTGCAGCAATGAAGCAAATTCCTTGCAAGAACGATACCTACTCATTGCAACAATGAAACAAATTCATTGCAGCAACGAAAAAACTTCGTTGCAATAATGAAGCAAATTCATTGCAGCAATAACCATACTTTCACCACAGTAACGAACAATTTGCAGTTGATGAACACATTTTCATAGCGGGAATGAAACGTTACGCTAGCTCACTTTCGATGACAAAAGTTGTTGGGGTGATGAACATTTTCATCCGTGTGACGATGCTTTTCCGTTCAGTGTAGATGCAAGTATAATTTAGAAGTGAGTTGGAACATTTTTAAGGATACCACGAATTTAACAATACATCGAATTAGTTGTGAGATATAACCGCAATAAACATAGCATTCTTTGCATGAGAAACCAAAAACCTCCCGACTAGTGTACGCATTCAAAAAACCGGTTTTTCAAAAATGTCGGTTTTCTGTTCCTTCGAATACCGGTTTTCGGTTAAACCGAGGTGTAGAAACCGGTTAATAACCGGTTTCGGTTTTTGTGACAAAATGGGCAACTATGAAGTTTTCTAAACATCGTTCATTTTTAATTCGTCTCTTTGAATTTTGATATCGACTATCGAGTACATAACCATGAAATTGCTTGACAAGATACCGTTCAGAACCGGTGTAAAACTGCAGGTCCCAATCAAAGTGTGTCAGCCTATTCCTTCATGGAATGTCATGGGAAACTAAATTTGAAATTTAAATTCGCTTTAAAAGAAATACTAATAGACATTTTTTTTTAAATTATGATTTGATTGGATATTTATTCAATTTTTTTCGCGATTTAAGGCCTCAAAGGACTCAGAATTGTTTGCGTAACACTTATATTTTACGGCGCTCCAGAGATAAAAGTCCAACGGGTTCAAATCGCCAATGGACTTCCAGGTTTCGGCTGATTATGCGGTTTGCGTCGCCCTGTTTTCAACTTTTGGGAACAAAAAATCGCTGAGCATGGCACGATAACGCTCGTCATTGGCGGTTATGGCGGTTCCTTGCTCATTATCGAAGAAAATTGGGCCTATCATCGGATTCTCCTTGACGACTTGTGGATATTCCGAGTCCCAAATGCGACAATTTTGTTTGGTAACGTAATCCCTGAGGTGAAAATGAGATTTATTAGGAAACATGATTTTTCCGTAAAACGCTCAAAATTTTTCGAAAAGAAGTGCGAGAAATGTTCAGTTCTGCGAACGGTGGCGAGATGATGTTGATGGCTGTTCAAACACACTTTCAGCTAAAGCGGCAATAATTTCCACTGAACGCACGGGACGTTCATGTGTAGGCGGCACTCTATTTCTATCGAATTTATTTCGTAGATTTCTGGCACTTTGGAATAAAGTTTTTAATATTTCCCAATATATTTTAGAGCGTAAAGCGACCCATTTACATAGAGCCACACTTCATAGAGTTGAAATGGGTCATCTGCTTCGAAAAACCGAGAGGTTCAAGTTCCAAATTTTACATGTCCCACCCCTTCTCATACATATTTGATTTATCCAATTAGGAAAAATCATGGTTGTACAAATATACCTTTGGACGTTTTGCACTTCTTTTTTGAGTGTGAATACTTTTTTTTTATGCATTTCAGCTAACATGTGTTGTCATTAGATCCAGAACTTAGATCTAAATCGGATTTGGCAGATCTCACTCCTGATGCCATTGGACAACCAATTTCAACAAATTATCGGCGAAATAATTCGTTGGCAAAGTCTTTTGTGTCTGTCTGATGGGGCCAGTAATCATAATGAGCTATGAGAAAGGATTTAGGAATGTAATTATTCTGCGGTGTTATAAAGGGTTTGTCAACAGAGACGCTACAAAAGTAAATCGATAGGGACAGCAAACGACGCCATATTTTTTCCCGCTCTTTTGACATTTCTCTTCAGTAAGGTTTTGCCAAAGATATACGAGCCAACAACGAGTCGAAATTATTAAAATTTACTACCGAAATTTGGAGTCAGTGGCCTCAACTTTAAGAGCGCTACGTCCAATTTCGGAATTCTGAATTTCATTCCTGGCTGAATGGCTTCGTCAATAAGAAAAATATGCGTTATTGGTCAGACAGCAATCCACAGGTAATCCATGAGTCATCATTGCATCCCGAAAAAATTACGGTTTGGTGCCGTTTATGGGCCGGTGGCGTCATTGGGTCGTAGTTCTTCCGTGATGATCAAGACCGGCACATTACTGTGAATGCGAATCGCTACCGTTCAATGATAACCGAATATTTTTGGTCCCAATTGGATAATATGGACTTGGAAGACATGCGGTTCCAACAGGACGGCGCCACAAGCCACACAGCGAATGCCACAATCAATTTATTGGATACCAAGTTTGGTGAACGTGTTATCTCACGAAATGGCCCAGTCGATTGGCCGCCTCGGTCGTGCGATTTGACGCCGTTAGATTATTTCCTGTGGGGCTACGTCCAGTCTATGGTCTATGCCAACAAGCCAGCGACGATTGATGAACTTCGTACGAATATCGAACGTGAAATTGCAGCAGTATCGGCCGATTTATGCTTGAAAACCGTCGAAAATTGGGTTCAGTGTCTGGACTTGTGCAAGCGTGCCCGTGATGGCCATGCAAAAGACATCGAGTTCCATACATAATGGCATCGAACGTACTTTCACAGGAAAAAAGAATTTCATTGATATCTAAAACCGGTTTTGTTTTATTTAAAAAAAACTTTTGTAGCGCTCTTATTGAAAAGCCCGATATTAGTTGTGTAAAAACCGCAAAAACCGGGTAATCAACTTGAAATAACCGGTGAAACCGGTTCTTCGAAAATAGCAATTTTTAGAAAACCGACATATGGTTATCCGACCGGAATTCGGTTAACCGGTTTCGGTTTTGAATACACTACTCCCGACAAATCGGTCAACAAATTACTATTATTTGCGAAAATGTTGACTTTTGATGGAAATATTAAACTTGGAGTCGGAGTCGGTCCCATTTATTAAGACTCCAGCTCCGACTCACCAGCACTGCTGTAAACTCTAGTTATACATCAAGGATACTCAAAAATTAAAGATTTCCCATTCAAACTACTAACCCTAATGCCTACAAATTCAAAAAATTTCATCAACTTTTATTTTTGACCCGGACATTTCACATGTTTCTCCCCATACATACGTAAATATAAAAATTGAATAGGATATGCAAAGGATATGTAAGTATAAGTGCATGTATTTAAGTGTTTAACACAATCGTTCCACGCATAAAGCTGTCAACATAGTTTTGAAACAGTTTAATTTAAACGCATTCCATTGCAAGTGCAGATTAACAAAGTTTTGCTGTCACAGCGTTTTCTGCAAACATTTTGTTCGCATAACGCGTAACGATATCATGGAAATAGTTGCCAAGAAGTTGAAACTAACATGTTGGCACTCTCCCTATAATTATATTTTAATTTGTAGTTTCAACATTTAAGAATCCTTAAGCCCTATATACTTAAACTAGTAGATGTATTATAGATTTCGTTATTTGCGCAAACATTTTGAGATGTGTAAAAAAGTATTTAAGATAAATTGAAAAATTGCATTTATATCTAATATCGTAAATAACTGGCGATCAAGTAAGAAGAGCTTACAAGTAATAAGAGCGTTAATCAATACTTACACTCGTCATTTAAAAGCTCACAGAAAATTTTCATATTAAATGGCATTTAACTGACAAATATCGTGCATTTAAAGTCCATTTAAATGGAGAATTTTCAACTGTGAAACTGAGCCTTAGAATACTGTTACGAATTTTCTTATCGTTCTCTTTATCGCAGTTTTATTTCCCGTTAATAAATCAAGGTTATTTTTAAATTACGATAAGAACAATAGTGCAGTTTATTTACACAAACTTCACATTCAAAATGGCTCTATATTCAGCCTTTTTACTATTACTTAACGTTGCATACTTTTTAGGATTTAATCACAAACTAACTCATAAACGCAGTTCATCTACTATTTATACAATCAAATTATCTTGAAACGGCGTTATATCTAGCAAATTCGAGACCCTTCTATTCGTTATATTTTTTTTTTTTTCGTTATACTTGTTGATGCATCCACCTCGGAGCAATGTTGCCAAAAATGATCGCCCTCTGTAGAACCTACTCGAAAAAAAACGCAATCGTCACCATCTATTAATCATTTCCAGTGCATTATTGAGATAAAGAAAAACCTTTTCGTATTACATCTCATGAAGGGATTTTTCGAATTTTTTCGAGTGTAGAATATCTTAACCGAATTCATGCTATTGATTTGTCGAGCTGGTATGTTGTTGCATACCTTTAGGTGTAGCATTAATCGCGCTGTTAATTACACAAAATTTAGCAAATCGTGACCTTAGAACAACAAGGTTCTAAGTGCACAAAGTAATTTTTTAAAACAACCAGATTGAAGGCTCTTTGTTAACCAAATTACTGCAGGAAAATACGCTCTCGAGCGAGTCAAATAGAAAAAATAAAAATTCACTTCGGAGCTTAATTTTTAGTATACTGGAAGTGAGAGCTTTACAGTGAAGAGGAACCTAATTTTTCGACTCGCGAGTAGAATTTTTTCGAATTTGGATATACATACTTGTAAGAGGCAATTGCGACAAAAATGGATTGGAATGTTGTGGAAGATGTATATAATAATTAACTTCTATTAGAAAGGGCAGAATTATAAAAAGCGGACAAAATCGGTTTAAACTATGGGGAATGTACCTGCATAAGGTAAATTGTATAGGTGGTGATAAACTACAAATAACGAGAAAATTAGTTTGGAATGATTGAGTCAAGAGTTCGATTAATCATTGGACTATAATTTTAAAGAAGGCTACTAAAGGCAGACCAAAATATGGTTTGGACAATAAAATGGTAATACAAGACAGAAATATTGTTGGAATGAAATTTTTGTTATTATAATGTGGTATATAATTTAATGAAATTTATTTTTTAAATATGATTTCCGGCATATGTCCGCCGCGACTACGAGTCACATGGTCCATTCGATCTACCACTTTTTCCATTAAATCTGGCAGCGTCAATGGTGGCTTGAATGTTGGCTCTCCAATGCTTCAAGAGATCCTAGTTTTGCGGCATAAACCAATGCCTTAACATAGCCCCATGAAAAGTAATTCAGAGGAGTTAATTCGCACAAACGAGGGCGCCCCCGTGAGCAGGATCACAGGTGTCACCAAATTGATTTTGCAATAAATCGATCGTTAAGCGTGCTGTATGGCAGGTTGCGGCGTCTTCTTGGAAATGTTTAGCTGATTAAAAGGACAATTCTAACATTATAATGGAATAAAATGCAATGGAGACAAGACTGCCGTATGTCAAAAGGTATACGTTGGTACCACGATGACGAAATTGAAGACAAGACTTTCTTCCCCGAAATCAGATTTAAGAGCCACCTATAAACCTATGCAACGGAAAACGGCATTAGCGGCCCACTGTGCTACGACGGGTTATAATCCTAACTTTGATGACGTTGACATTTTAGCAGAGGAGATCAATTACTCACGACGATTTATTCTCGAACTACTGCACATAATTGATGTTCCCTCAGAGAAAATACACAATTCCAAGACCGACACTGACCGATGAGCTCAAATATATCGGCACACAGCATGCAAACACAGAGAAAACAGACAATAGTTGACGAAAGCTTGCACACTCTGTACGAATAATTTGGGTATTGTGATTTATAGTACATGTAATTATTGGCAATCATTTTCTGATCAATATGTTATTAATATTAAATATTTTTGTATATTGAACCCTGAGGATGATTAGCGATGCTAATCGAAATATTGGAAATGTTTAATAAATCTTGAAAAAAAAACAGTAGAACCCGATGGTATTTCCATTTTATGACCTCATGCCAAACTAATTAAACATAAAGAAAACCTTAAGCCAACTGTTCTTGTAACTCCACCTGGTGTAAGTCGAACATCACTCTATCACACCGACCTCACCACGAAGAAAGTGAAATGAAAAGTCAGCTGAGAGAAATTGCCCCTCTTTCAGCCATATCTTCATAGGTGATACTCGACACGTTGTGGCCGCTTTTCAGATACTTCGGTGACATTCACCTCGTATGACGAGTAATTAGCCGTATCAATGCATAACCGTTCAGATACGTGGTAAAATTGAAGACCTTATCAGAGAGTCTGCAAATTAGTAAGCGCCCAACTCACTTATTATAAGAATATCTCCCCAATCCCATTTTGATATGAAATGCTATGTAAGTAATGTCCGTCAAGTATTGGGCTCTTTAAAGCCAGTCAGTCTCTTGTGCTCTGTTGCACAGTTGGCCATTCTCCACTCAAATTAAATTTAAATACCCACAGCGGGTCATTTAAATATCAGCTAATATCACAATTTTTTGTGAGCTTCTAATTTAAGATTTTAAATTACGACTGTGCAACATCATTCTTAGCTCTTTTCTCCACCTGTTAAGCTTTTACGAACTTTAGTATTCAGTACTTTAAGTACTTAAATTGTTAAGGATTAGAGATTTTGTACATTGTCAAGCAGTGAAAAAGTCCGATACTTTTTCATTTAAAATTACATGCCTCTTCCTTTGTGAATAACTAAAAGGAATGTTTTATCCTTAAGTAAGTGTATATGAGCAGAAATCAAAATTTGTTTTGAAAAATTTGGAAATTAATTCCTTTAGGAATTCCGCTTTTAATTTGATGATTTAATAAAACCAGCAGGTAGGTTTTGGTCAAGACTATAAAGAGTGTGAAATGAAAACGCCGGATGAGAGAAATTGTCCAATTCTTTACACCTTTCCATCCGTCCAAAAAATTTTCGGTATCATAAAATTTTTCAATTTGTTGCCTGCTTTTCTATTATTTGTAAATTTTTCTAATAGATTTAATAACACAGTGCAACAGTGAAAAAATAAATGGATTTGAGAGTAATTGATTGAATTCTACAACCAATAGATAGTATAACCCTGTACTCGGTTTGTCAAATTTGGTGACCAATTTTTTTAATGGGCCTCAAAGATTCTGAAAATCAGTGGGCCCCTCGAAAAAATGTGTCATCAGTTTTTGTACACCAGCTCGTTAATAAAACCAGCAGGTAGGTTTTGGTCAAGACTATAAAAAACGGTGACTAAGTCAAAATTTAGGTTCACACTCGTCATTTGTCATTTCGACAACGGGTTCCGAATTGTGGTATATTATAAAGGGGAAAATGCTTACACTGTCTGGGAATTTTACTTTATTTAAAATAAAACATTTTCTTGTGCTCAGTTTCAGAGTTAGCAACTCTGACATGGAATTTAAATGCCCGATGTTTGTGATTTAGTATGAAAATTTTTTTTAATTCAAAATTAAAAAATTTATATACATTTTGTTGTATAAGAGCATGCACTTTTTATAGAACATTAAAACATTGTTCACAAATTTACATTTTTCCTCCGTAGAAGATGAATTGAAAAGAAAAGTAAAGATTTAGAAATTGTTTAAAATTATTTCTCAGCTTGGCAAAATATGACCTATTTGTTGCAAAATTTTGATATAAATCTATAATTATTGCTTAGATATACGCGAAGATACATCGCTGCAACGAAAATGATTTCATTAACCTGAAAACTTTCGTCACTGCGGCGAATATGTTGCATTATTTTGATGAATATGTTCCACTGTTGCTATTAATATTTTTCATTGCTAGAAGAAGCTGTTTTGCAAATTTACTCATCAATATATGAATGATGTACCAATATTAACATCAATCACCATTTTTTGCCCATTGTATAATATTTTCGACTTTGCTATTTAGTGGGAAAATTAAAATATATTAATTTTAATTTTGACAAACGACACAGCATATAGTTGTTGACAATTTGACGCTTATGTGTTTGAGAATTGTTGCTCAAATTGTAGTCAACATTTGTGTAAAGACAGAGTTGCTCTTATTTGATACAAATCAGATACATCGCTTTCATCGCTGATACGTTGCAGTAACACATTCGTTTTGTTAACTTCAAATGTTTGAGTAAATACAGTAATAAAAAAATAAATTATTGAAAAAAGTATAAGATGCCCAAACCTCTAAACCTTAAGTCCAAAGGCTAACAACTACATTATTAATCTTTTTTCTCAAAAATGCGCAATTAATGTATTCGTAATAGCTACAACAATTGAGTTGCTTCAGCAACGATGAAGTATTGTATCAGTATTGTAGAACATGTTTTATTGCCGCAACGATAAATCGTGGGGAGTACACGCTGAAAAATCGGTCGTTTTTTGTTGTTTGGATGCAAATATAACGTGTTTTTGGAACTTGTCGCAAATATAATATACTTGTGTCCAAAGACATTGTGTTTGCTATTCAATGTTAGATGTTTGAGAAACAATGATTAATATGTTATAATAGATGTGTTTGAGACCCAAATATATTTGTGTTTGTGATACAAATACAGATATGTTTGTTACACTGTTTATGCGCTCTCGAGAGCAAGAGAATAAAAGAGGGGGACAACGAGAGAATCTATCTTGTAAATGTGTATCTGTAGTTTGGCATTAATCTCTCATTCAGTGATTCATAAATATGCATGAATGGGCGTGTAAATTTCAGATAAAGTCAGTGTTTCTTATTTTGGCTGATGTACTGCGTTTTAGTTTCAGTCGCAAATGGTTCATCGGAGAGAGGATATCAGAAGCGCTTGATAAGTGAAAAAGTATAAACAAAGGATCGGACGATTAAATGGTTAATGATGTTGCTTTGGTTTTTGTGTATGTGTGTCGTATATATTTGTGTGTGATACCAAAGTGAGGAACGATTTTGAGGAAAGAAACTGGCAAGGGCTACAACGTGAAGCCCCTTGTCTGTTTGGCGGACCATTTGTGAAATATAATAAACAAAACCACAAGTAATGAATCCACATTTGGGTTGCATGAACTAGATTTGTATATAAGTATGTTACTTGTGTACCAAAGCATAGTGATAACCAACGAATAGTTGAAACCTTCTAAAAACAAACCCGTGAGAGACAACAAAGAAAGGAGAAGCAAAAGAGCAGCAAATTCTCATTACATGAAAAAAACGAATAATGCAAGTGCAAGTAAATGTAAAAAATGACGTTTTAAATCAATTTTTTTTTTCATTAATTATTTATAAATGTGAATTTATATTGATAAAGTTAATTATAATAAATACAACATATATATTGAAATCAAAACATAATTCGTTTCAAAATATTATTCTATTTGGAGGAAATATGCACATATTTCCACGTAAGTATATTTGACTTGCTCCACTAAAAGGAACCTCTGCGCCGAAAAGAAGTTATTGAGAAAAACGCGTTTAAAAAAAACGCTTAGTATTTCCGCTACAGAAGAACCACCAAAAAAGCGTGTTAGGAGTAAAAAAGAGTAAAATGTTGATATTTTTGTAATTTTGTACCTTTGATATTGAACTTTTCTTAAATTTCAAATATTATAATATATTTATATTTATTTATATCACATTTTTCAATTTTTTCATTAATTATGTTCATCTTTACAGGTGATTTGTAAAAAAAACTAAAAGACATAGAAACTTGCGGTTTGCGGCATTTGAAAGAGCGTTTTTTTCCTATAAGAATCACGCAAAAAGTAAAAAAAAAAAAATTTTCGGCGCAGAGGTCCCTTTTCGTGGAGCAGGTCACATATGGAGATTTGGGGGAAACGCGTGAATGCTTCCACGCATTCCAGTATGTGGATGTTTGGGGGGAATAACGCATATGTGTCCACTTAAAAGCATACATGTTTGCCAGTGTGTTGCAAACATATACATGGTCCCAGCAGAATATGTTTTGTAGAATATATTTTTTCAGAGTGTATGTAACTGGTCATTGTAGCACTGTAAACCAACTAACGAAAATGCCGCATCCCTACGAAAATTTATTTTTATATCAGTGAACTGATACTAATATTTTATGAAATTACAAAAATTTAAAACGCATGGATAACCGAAGTCAAAAAACAGCTTGCTAGATTACGCTTTTTTGCTAAAATATTTTATTGTATACTTTTGGAAATTTCCCGGGATTACCGAATAAAATTCCGGGACAGCGGAATTTGAAAATGAATAAAATTCGCGGGAAATCCCAGGTGGGAATTGCCGGGATGCATTCGCTACTGAAGCTGTCTGTGTGGCCGTCGGTGGTGCAATGGTAGTGTGCGCGGCTCTTATACATGAGAAGGTGAATTCGATTCAAGCTTTGACCACCTTATATTTTTTTCGACGACGGATACCTGGCGACACAATCGATCGGAACCGATATAAAATTGTGGGAGACTGTAACACTAGAACTGTAACACTAGAACGCACACGACTCACTTTTTCGTGTCTTATGAAGCTGGATGACCGTCGGTGGTGCAATGGTTAGTGGGCGCGCCTCTTGTACAGGAGCTACTGGGCTCGATCCCTGCTCCAACCACCATAAAATTTCTTTCGACGACGGTCACCTCGCTTAGTGAAGGCGACACTATCGAGTACTTAGCCATGAAAAAGCTGCTCAAAATACCGTTCGGAACCGGTGTCAAACTGTAGGTCCCAATCAGTGAGTATACAACTAGAAAGCACACAGCTCACTGGTTGTGAGAAGCTCTCCCTAATCCCTTCATGGGATGTAATGGGAACCATTTATTTATTAATTTATTTATGAAGCTGGATGTAGAACTGTCACTTTCACTTGAATTTATTATTAATAAATAGGCTGGCTGATGAGATAAACCCGAATATCGCTGGATTGAAAAGTCTCGTTAAACCGGTTATTCCAAAATCATGTTTATGCAAAACTGACAATGCTTTACACAAATAAAACCGGTTTGTCGATTTTTGATTTTGGTTTCTAACACTATACTGATATGTCATCCACATACATCTCACAAGCGACTTGATGGAAATGGTCAAAATATTGTTACGATTAAAAGCTTTTCTTATGTCACAGTAATGTAATATGTATGCTTACTTATTTTTCTTACTGTAAATAATAGTGCAATTACTGTTGTGCCTAAAAGTATGCATTGCAACAATATACCAATTCGTGAAACCAGTATTATGAATTCACCAGATTATGACTTCATATCGCTCCACTAATCTAGGGTATTCTACACACATCCAGAGAACCATAAATAGAGGCAGTATTTCTAGAAGAATCTTGAATTTGCTAAAAAGATTACATCATTTGAGTATAGTGAGTTGGTGAATGGCGGAGCTTTTTGTCATTATGGGTGAGTCTGTAATTAAACGCCGAAAAGTAAGCAACGCGAATTGATAGTAAAAGCTATACTTATGGTAATGTGTTGACTTTAAAACTGTAAAAGAAACCAAATCTGCTGTACTTGCCGTAATTTAGAGACTAACCTTGTTTTGTTAACGGGAATAAAGCAGGGCTAAAAAGGAAGATTTAACGACATTTTTAACAATATAAACCTAATGAATAGGTTTTAAATTAACTTTAAAATCTTTTATAGATTGTGTGAATTATAGATCCAAAACTTTTCCTAACCTCAGAAAGCATCCATTTATAAAAATTTTTAATCAAATTAATAGCTTTTAATAAAAATATGGTGTTCAAACTTTGTAATTACTTCTCTTAGGAAATAATATGAAACATCAATGTTTAAATAGCTGTAACTTATACCCGTTTATGTTACTTGATTAATTTTGTCTGCAGAGTATGGCAAACTTGCTTCATTAACATAAACATATTTTTCTAATTTATTTAATATTAATATCTTTTTAATATTTTAATATTTTTGAAAATAAAAATTAAATAAATATGTAGATGTAAGAAGAAAAAAATTGAAATAAATGGTTTCCCATTACACTCCATGAAGGAATTGGGGAGAGCTTCTCACAAACAGTGAGCTGTGCGCTTTCTAGTTTTAAACTCACTGATTGGGTCCTACAGTTCTACACAGGTTCCAAACGGTATTTTGAGAAGCTTTTTCATGGCTAAGTACTCGATAGTGTCGCCGTCACTGTGCGAGGTGACCGCCGCCGAAAGAAATTTAAGTTGGTCAGAGCAGGGATCGAACCCAGGATCTCATGTACAAGAGGCGCGCTCACTAACCATGGCACCACCGACGCCCACAGATGTAACAAGTATGTTGGCATATAATGATAACCCTATGTATATGCTATGAGTTCATGTAAGGTTTTCTGAAATCCATCAAGACGTCAATTTGTGAAGTCTTGAGAAAGTGATCCACACGAACAAATTTCGTATGCCCAAGTTGTTGCTTATCATGACAGAGAATGGTGTTAATGATGTCTTTAAAACAAATTCTTAAAAAAATCACAAAATTTAACAAATTTTGATTTCTGCTGACATGTTGTATGTGCTCCATGAGTACTCTTGTTTACATCTGTATTCCTACCAACGCAATAGGCATTAAAAGACGCGTTTAAAATGTAGAGAAAGTACATCTATATTAAGCACACCTGAGCAGAAAAAAGTTTTTAATTTCTCTGTCAAACTTTTTGCCAACAACTTTTGATGCATTAACTTGCGCCACAAAAAAAAATTAGTTACACCTAAGAGGATGAAAACTCTTCCGGCAGGGGCAAGGGACACATACACACCTATACACCTACCCACCTCCATAGCGCCACATCCAAGCTCCAATGTTGTTAACATAAAATATTTAAAACATTTTAGTCCTCTCCAACATCGTCATCATCTGGGTAGTCAGTCAGCTCCCAGAACGTGGTGAAGAGGAGACAATCAGGAATTAAGTATGATGTACTTGATTTTAAAAGAGCCGCGTGCCTGTTTATGAATGTCAGTCGATATGCTTGATTTGTTCTTTGTGTGTCAGTCATTACAGCTACTGTCGCACAGTGGGGGATATATCGAAAAAAAACGGAAATAATTCAAGCGTTTCCAAACGGCTAGACCGATCAAGATGAAGTTTGCCATAGCCATAGCTGAGGCCTTATACTACAGAAATTGAAACGGCATAGACCTCACAGCAGCCGCACAGTGGGGCCCAAAATTGACTACCTCTGCCATTAAAAAAATTTTAAATCTTTGAATTTTGTTTATTTATATTGAGAATTTTATGTTTAAATTTATATACTTTTGAAGCGCTACTAAAACCCCACAAAAAACTTTCAGGTTTACATTCGCTCTTTTGGTTCTCGAGATATTTGGAAAAATATTTTTTTGGAAAACTTTATATATCTTGGCTAAATAAAAGCAACATTGGTTTTGGAAAAAGTACTAGATTCACAACAGTATATGTTGTACGAGGGCGATTCCAAAACTAGCAGAAATAACAACGACGACACAAAAAAATTTTGGGATAAATGTTCTTTATTTTTCAACATAATGTCCTGTTAGCTCGATACACTTTTCCAGCGATATTCAATAGCTTCGATACCTTGTCTATAGTAAGAACTGTAAAACTTCTTAAAATACCGCAGATTCCACCTCTTCATTGTTGTCAAATCTTTTACCACCGAACCATTTTTTAAAGTTTGGAAATAGAAAATAGTCCGAGGGAGCTGAATCTGGCGAATGAGGTGTTTGATGATGCAATTTGAACTTTAATTCATTAATTTTGGCCACCACAACACTGGATGTGTGAACTGGAGCATTGTCCTGATGAAACAATAGTTTCTTGTTCGCCAAATGCGGACTTTTTCCCACAATTTCATCACTTAAACGCTGCAATGAATTAGTATAATATTTACCCTTGATGGTTTTTCCTTTCTGAAGATAATCAATAAAATCAATAAAATAAAAAAAAAGAGACGCCATGACCTTGCTTGTAGATGGAACCGTCTTCGCCTTCTTTGGTCACGATTCTCCCATTCCAGTCCACTGGTGTGGCCGTTCCTTTGTCTCATGTGTGACGTGGAGGACCCATGACTCCTCCGTGGTTATAAATTCGGCTTTACTGCAATGAAACATCGCCAAACATTCTACTGAAACATCTTCAGGACTCTGTTTTTTTTTTTTCTCTGTTGAAAGCAAGCGTGGCACCCATCTTGTGCACAGCTTTCTCATCTTCAAATCTTCGGACAATATATGATGTATATCACCTTTTTAAATGTCTATCACGCCTGCCACGCACCTTCAGCTGACGATCATCCAATACCATTTTGTGGATTTTCTTAACCGTGTCTGGGCGCGGACACCTCAATTGTTCGACCATTACGGTGTTCGTCTTGGCAGCTCGTACGGCCTAGTTTAAGCTCTGCTACCCAATATTTAACAGTCTTAAATGAAGGAGCAGACTCCCGCAGAGTATAATCTAGCTCGACTTTAACATTGTTTGGAATGAGACCTTTCAAATGAAAATATAGAATTACGTAACGGTGACCAACTTTTTGTATGTTTACAACTTCACTGAGATCGTTTACTTTTGATTTACGCTTTTAGTAGGAAAGGAGTCACCAAATCTTTATCAGTTCTAGATGAATTTGTTTCCAAACACATTAAGTTTTTACATGTATTTGAAACATAGCTAAATTTAGATTAATTTTATGGCCTATGGATTTATGGATTATGGATATAAAAAAAATCTTATAATAATAATAATAAGTATCTCGACGTGCAAACCTGCCTCCCAATTTCTTTAATCTAATTCTGGTATCTGCATGTATTCCAACAGGGCGCGTTGATAAGCTAAAGCACCGAGAAACAAATGTAGAAAATTCCCAAATTTTTCTGAAAAAAATCCCATTCTGCGGGATTTTAGATTTTTTCTAGGATTCTGGGAACGATTGAACGAATTGCTGGCGCTTTTCATGGTCTGTTGGTTTGAGCTCCTGAGTAAGCTGAATTTAGTAAGCATGAAGGTGAAGGTCTTTTGTCAATATTCGTTGCATAGTGCTTCTTGAAATTTGAAAGTTGTTGAGTACGATGCCGAATTGATATTTTCTCGTTTTCGGTGACACCCTCGTTTTCAGCAGCAATGTTTTCAAGAGACCGAATGGTACGTTGACACACAGGAGTCTTGCTATCCATAACCGACCCAGTTTCTTGCAATTTTTTGACCACTCTTCGAATGGTTGACAACAAAATTTTCAAATTTCCAAATGTTGTTTTTAATAAGTTTTCACAATTATAACGCGTTGTTCTTTCGTAAAGCGCTCCATTTTTAATAATCATAATAAACATATGTGACAGCTGCCAAACTTCAGAGTTGCCACTTGCACAAAACAAAATTATACTAAATTTAAAAAGTGCAATCTTACTGAGACACCCTTTTGAATTTCACGAGAATTCAATCATGTAGATAGCCTACTATATATTAATAAACATTCCTCAATTTGTAAATAGGGTTTGCACGTGTGTTACTATGCACTTCATTTTCAGTCTGATATTTGGTACATAACATGGGGGGAAATTTTTTAAAATTGATTGAATTCAAAGAAAAATATTGATTAATCATTATTATGCAACACAAACAAAAATCGCAATTGTTGTCGAAAATATGGGCAAAAAATGTTGAAAAAGATAGAAAAATTTAAAAATTTTCGATATTTTTGCAATATTGCGGCACTAGATGCAGTTTTTTGGGGTTAGTTTATTTTACACTTGTTTTCTGCTAGTCTATAGCTATAATTATGCCGAAGACAGGAAAACAAAATTCCAATTGATTTCCGAGTTATAGGTGCGAGCAAAATTGCATGTTTTTCTGGAAAAATAGTTTTAGCCCAAATATACATGAGGCCATACAATCAACTGCAGCTAAACTAGCAAACCTCAAACAGGGTGTTGTTAGTTTCGATAAGTAACTACTTCGAGAAATTTCACACGAGAAGGATTTTGTATTTTATGAGTTGCACTGTGTAATACGACTTGTAAGCTTATTAAAATAAAATAAAATAAATGGTTTCCCATTACATCCCATGAAGCGACTGGGGAGAACTTCTCACAATCACTGTTTTCACTCACTGATTGCGACCTACAGTTTTACACCGATTCCGAACGGTAATTTGAGAAGCTTTGATACTCGATAGTGTCGCCGTCACTATGCGAGGTGACCGCCGCCGAAAGAAATTTTAAGGTGGTCCGAGCCGGGTTCGAACCCAGGATCTCATGTACAAGAGCCGCGCACACTACCATTGCACCACCGACGGCCACTGCGTAAGCGTATTATAAATTTTTATTTTTATTCAGTCAATAACGAAATTTATTGGATCAGTAAAAGAGTTCTGTATTTTAACGTTATATTTAATAAAATATTTTTAAAGGTCTAATAAAAAAAATAATGGAAATTAAAAATATATAAAATAAACAAATGATCAATTCAATAAATGTCGTATTTAGTCAATTTCAATCGAAATAGTTATTGAATTGAAATATAACTCAATATAAACTGTGTCAATATGACTTGAAATCAAAATAACGGACAGAATTTAAAAAACTGTTTTTTACTTGTATAAATTTTTTCAAAATACATCCTGATGATTCCTAGCAAACTGTATAGATATTTCAGATCTAGCCACAGATCATCACCGGCAGTTGTTGAAAAAGGCATCAAACTAAATGAGCAAGGAAAACGCAATTGCATTGAGAATCCGATAATATCGCAAGCTCACAAACTAAAGACACATTTGAGTTAAATATTTTTTTCATTATTTTCTTTCAAATATTTTTTGTATTGAAAATGGAAATGTATTTAATAATTTGTTTACCAAGTGCAATTTATGAAGTGGTATGTTCCAATATTGCAATACTGATGAACATAGTATTTGAATCAACTACGCATGGTTATTGATTTCAACTTTTGTGTTCAACAAACCCGTTTGTTGAATATTTTTTTATCTATTTTCCTGTGTGTACAGAAATGTGTGCATATGTAAACTGGTAGGTTTTGAATCACTTTCTGAATTGATTTAGAGAAATATATATTTTCGCTTGCGTGATCTATAAGATCCTCGATAACATTTCCATTAAAAATCTAACAGAATTTAAAATTTACCAAGTTTATTTTTAAAACAAATATATTAAACGTTAAAGTAATTAGAAATAAAACATACCTGTCAATATGCTGATGTGTTCATTGTTATGCTGAAAGGGAAAAGTGAAATGATATTTATTAATTATGCATAAATCGCAAAGGATATTTGTATATTTGCTAATGAAATGAATGGGCAAAAACACCAATGCCTGGAGGATATTTGGTTTTAGTTACATTTCCTCAAACAAAATTTCAGTGTAAGAGGTGTAAGGTTTTTTCTATCTAAGTGCATAATAGGCATTATTAAACAAACAATCGTAAACCATTTTTATTTTTTGTTTAGATAGTGGATAGACTAGTTTTTGAAGAATTCGAATGACCAGACAGAAAAAAAAACAACTCCAAAATGTTAGAAAAACTGTTGACTAGTAAAAATATTATAATCCAATAAATAGTTTGCATGATAAAGGGTGATTCATTTAGCGGTACTATTCAGTAGGTATTTTTATTACAGATCAAACAGTCAAACTGTCATGGTATTTTTAAATAGTAGTTCTTAACATTTTCTCATTGAGAGCCAAACAACGATTGCCATGAGATTGGCGCTACAGTGTACCGTCTGCGTGTTATTTCCGTTTCGTTTTGCATTGACTTTCAGTGAAAGTCTGCATGGACAATAAGTGGGGAATATTTATGGTTTCGGAATAGAATTGGTTTTGTATGTTTTCGTTTACAAGGTCTGATAACACAAGTTTACAAAAGAATAAAAAATGTATGTCTAGTAAATAAAAATTATATTTTTGTGCGAGTTCTGTAAATTTTGAAAAAAAATCTTTTTTGATAAGTTTTTTATTAAATATTTTTTAAAACTTGACCGTTCGTCGATGGTAGTTTCACTATTTTGCCAAAAATATGGAGATAGCTATATCCCATCAAGCCCAATAAGGTTTTGGTTTTTAAAGTAGTTTAAGTACACTGAGCACTGAATCTTAGTGAAGAAAAAAAGTCATATCGGAAGAAACTCCATAGATAAATGTAGCAGTTATATTTTTTTTCGTACATACAACGTTTTTATTTGTTTTTATAATTTTATTTATAAGAATTTATATTATCGTTTCTGTAATAATTGAAATTTAGGACGAGCGATTTATTAGATCACCGCATCCGATCATAGTGATGGGGCTGCCAACCACTTTTAAGAAGGTAATAAACCTTTTATTAGGGGGTGTTGCCTAGATCCGTGTTTAGTATACAGCAATTTAGTAAACAAGCTCGAGAAGAATGTGGCCCTTCCCCACGCACTACGGTCTTGGCGGGAACTCTTCTGGTTCTTGTGTATTGTAATATTGTTTTATATTGTTAGTTTGCTTTCACTTATTTAAAGGCACCAAAAATTCCATATTCAGCAACCTGTATTTTTTGAAATTTGTAACCGATTGCAGAATTTTCAAATGGAAATGGAAGCTAGACATCTTGAGATATAAAAAATCATGACAATAGTGGTTTCTCAACTAAAGTACTTTTGAGCAATTTATAAAAAAAAAGTCAAAAAATTTGCTATTTATTTTTGGTTCACTTGAATAAAGGCACTTTAACATATTTTAATTAAAAACAGTTTTTCCTGTTTTTTTAATTTATTTTACTTTATTTAACAACTATTAGTAATGGGTACAACCCCATTTGTTTTTAATAAATTCAAATATACGGGTTTTCATTGAGAGATAAAGAGAATTTATGTAATCCAACGAAATTTGATTCCAAGCATCCTGAATGGCCGTAAATAGTGACTGCTTGTCATCAAATTGTCCACCTCCTTCATAGACCTTACGGGGTAACCAACCCCAGACATTTTCGATAATGTTTTGATCTGGCGGATAGGGTGGCCAGTCAAGAATATTAACATTTTGACTTGCAATGAACTCCTTTACTACTCTGGCGTTGTAAATGGGGGCATTATCCTCTTACAATATCCAAGATATGGGACCAAATAGTTCACTAAACTTCGGAAAATTTCATTCCAATAACGTTTTAGAGCTTGCACCAGTCATTTTTGCACTTTGAAATTCAAGATCGATGGTGCCATAGTACGTAATAGCATCCCACACCATAAGGCAGCCCTCTCGGCTGTGATGTCGGTTCAGAAAACGATTTTCTTTGCACAGATCATGGATATAATAGTTGTAGCCATCAGGCCCATCCAAATTAAACTTCTTCTCATCCGTAAATACA
Organism: Phaonia tiefii; assembly: GCA_963931995.1. Lineage (NCBI taxonomy): Eukaryota > Metazoa > Arthropoda > Insecta > Diptera > Muscidae > Phaonia > Phaonia tiefii. The sequence goes on from OZ008367.1 coordinate 93,914,464, forward strand.
ACGGTTCTCCAGTCATTTACATGACCTCTTGGCTGCGCATCCCATACCATGTAGTCTCTTGCGAACTGAAGCCGCTTTTCCTTACGAGGAGCATTAAGTGGGGGCCATTTTTGCAATTTCAGGCATTTAAGATACTCACAGCTCTTAATTACTCTGCATACTGATGACTTACTCGCTTCCACTTCAGCTTGAGCTCTTATTTTAGACAAGGATACGGCGGAATCTGAAGCAATTTTGATGATTTTTCTTTTCTCATACGTAGATAAAGACAATGAAACCCTTCCTTTAAAATTTTTTCCATAGCCCTCGGGGTCCTTGATGTAATTGTAGACAACTGTTGGGCTTTGTGCAATTTTTGTAGCTATTGCGCGGTTAGAATATCCTTCAGAACGGTAAACATCGATTATAATTTTTTCCGATAGATTTAAAATTTTTTGTTTGGACATTTTGACTCGTAAAATTGTAATAAACAAACGCTTCCTACAAAAAATCCTACAAAATTTTTTTTATAAATTGCTCAAAAAAAAGTACTTTAGTTAAGAAACCACTATTGTCATGATTTTTGGCGTAGAATACGTCTTACCTTACGGTATAGGGAGTCATGTCAGATTGTTATTGTTGTAATCTTTATTTCATTGATTATGAGGAAACGGCGAGATAACTTTTTTTAAAAATTTTTTTGTAGGTAAATGAAGATGTTATCTTTCGTTTGATATACATTTCATATTGGTTGATGTCTTCCTAATATTTAAATTTCTCAAATGAAAATTGTTTAAACACATACACTCAAACATATGAGTGGTGTTTGGTTGAGTGTTTGAGTTTGTAGCGTGAACACAAACTATGCTGCTGTTTCAGTGTGGACACAAACCTTCGGCTGTTGTTTTGATTGGTGAAATATTGAAATTTCGTATATTTACTTATGTATTTAAATGTAACAAAATGTTAAATGTGAATTTGAATTTAAATTAATTCATACATTTTTATGTTAAATGAAAGTGCTGCCAAGTAAGCAAAATAACAATGCTGCTTGATGCTGTTTGACAGCAGCTGACAGTTGACGTTTAGTAAATTAAAATAAAAACTACTAATCAAAATGGCACCTACACGAAATACAAGAAAGCAACGAGTGGTTGTTATGCAGAGCAATAGATACTCAGGTAAGTTTTGTGTTCCCTTGTTTATATGTATATATTTTTATTAAAAATGTTAATTAATTTGTAGGCGCAACATAAACAATGTATATATGTTTTCTGTCTTATCGGATGGCGTATTCTACGTTAAACTTAATGGCCGTGTCTCTGACACAGCCTGCAGGGACAGTCCGTGGCCGAAGGCCTCGGACAACTGTCTGCTGTGTTTTTTTTACTTGAACTTGAAACTTGAAAAGACCAATAAAAAAAGACCCGTGTCTCCCAGTTTTGCTCAAAGTAATGTACTTTTTTTTTATATCTCAAGATGTCTAGCTCCCATTTCCATTTTAAAGTTCTGCAATCGGTTACAAATTGCAAAAAATACAGGATGCTGAATATAGAATTTTTAGTGCCTTTAAATAAGTGAACCGGGGTGTATATATACATTATCGCTTATTTACATACTTCATATAAAATAAGCAAGAAGTAATTGTGAATTCTTCTTTGTCATTTGTTGATTTTAAAATCCGTTTCCCTTATAACGAAACAATTTTAATAACTCATCATTCTTTCATCCCAATATCCCTGATAGCACCGCTCAAAGGATGTCATTTATTGATGAAATCTCTCGCCATACTCGTTACACATAACAAATAATTTTAACACTTGAATACAAAATTCACGGATTCAATAACAAAAATAAATTGTTTGGAAAAATATGATTGGTTTTGCTGCGTCTGCGGCAAGCGTACTATTTCTGAAAAAGAGTTACGTTTTTCAACAGCAAAATAGAAGACATCTATAAGACGTATTTTCCACTGGAGGTTTTTCCTGATGAGCTATGGACGCCCAAACATTGCTGTCGCACATGTTACAACCGTTTAATGTTGTGGTCCAAAGGTAATTTTATATTTCAATTTAGTTTAACCACCACGATAGTAATATTTTTTAATTTTCGCTGTAGGTCAATGCAGTTTGGTATTCCCATGCGCTGGCTAGATCCAGGTGAACACAGCAACACCACTTGCTACGTATGTCAAAATACCGACATATTACATTTGAATAAGTATAGTCGAAAGAGTTTTGTGGATAAATCAGTACCAACAGCTTTGCTCTCAGTACCACATTCTGATGAGCTTCCACCACCTGAGTTACATCCCGGAAGTCCTAGCATCTTGATGTCACTACATGCATTGGAACTGAAGCCATTGGCAGTGTTTACTCAGGAAATGCAGCAGCCCCAAGCCCAATATTAATGTCGCAAGCTGAGTCTGTCTAAAGAGAAATCTGAAATCAGACTGGAAAAGTCTTCATCTGCTTGAACCAGTGGTGAATGTGACCTGGTTTCGTAAACGCCAAGGAATTTTTCTGCCATACTTTTCAGTTAACGAACCCAATACGTTTACTAATTGCAACGATATTGAAGGCTTAATGGCGGAAATGAATATGTTTATAGATACATCCACACGCTGAAAAATCTGTCGTTATTTGTTGTTTGGATGCAAATATAACGTGTTTGTAGTTTGTTGCAAATATACAATACTTGTGCCCAAACACATTGTGTTTGCTATTCAATATAACATGCTTGAGACACAATGATTAATAGGGTATAATATATGTTTTTGAGACTCAAATGTGGTTTTTTTGTTGAAAACCGCTAAGAACAAATACGAGACAGACAAACAAAAAAGCAGCAGATCTTCAATTCATGAAAACAGTGCTTGCAAACATGTACGTGTTTCCTGTAATATGTTGCTGGGGCCGATATTTTTCAGCGTGCAGGAAAAGTCTTAAAGCTGTACACCATTATTACGATAATTTCAAGATTCCTATTCCAATCGCGTATGGACTTGACACAAAGGAAAGTTATGATTCGATAAAAACTTATATTGCATGCAGTAAAATATGAAGAGCACAAATGGCGGGTCTGTTGTGGCTCAAAAGTTGTTAGCTTTCTATCGGATTTGCAAGCTGGATACGTTAAATATGGATGCTTTTCATGCAAATGGAATAGCAGATGGAAGGGGAACCAATATTTCAAAAACAATGAGAGCCAAGAGTTGAAACGACATTCGGCGAGCGCAATACCTACAACCACCGCTGGTACCAATTGCAATTTTCTTTTTACCACAGTTGGATATAAAAGTTGGTGTGGTAAAAAACTTTGTCAAATGTTTGGATACACATGGAGAACCATTAAAGTTTCTGAAGACTTTGTTTCCAAAACTCAGCGAAGCAAAGATAAAAGAAGGTATGAGTGCTTTAAACTTTAATTTTTGTCATTGGGTTCATACCAATTTTAAATTTAAAAAATTGTGTCTTTTCATTACAACAGGTGTTGTTGTTGGCCCGGACATACGAAAACTTATGGAAACCCCTGAATTTGAGCAAATACTCTTACCAAACAAACTTGCCGCAAGGAGAAGCAGTAAGGAAGTTATTTACAACTTTCTAGGCAAAAATATTTACCCTACTGCTCGAATATACGCCGGTACCATGCTAAGAGCTTTTGGGAAACTAGGTGGTCGTTCATATGTCAACAAAAATTAATTTTTTGAATTTTCATATGGGTTATTTTGAACATTAGTTGGCAACAGAGTCCGATGAACATGTTGAACAATTTCATCAAACTTGAGCACCTATTGAAGAACGCTATAAAGGTAAGGGTATTCATTCTCTTAAAGCTGACATATGCTGGCCATTGTTTGATAACGACATAGAATTACCAAGAATTAGCGAAAAATTTAATAAATAAATTCTTGCTTAAATATCCAAATTTATACTGATCTTTTATTTCTAGATATAATATCTACAGCGTTCTTTTGTTCGGTGTCTTATAGTGAAATTTTATGTAGAATATGTGGAATAACACCAACCCCCTAAAATGCAGTTTTGTGGGACATTTTACCGCCAACTCGGAATAAGTACACAGAAAAAAAATATTTTTCAATTCATTTAAAAAAATTCGAAAATTCAAATAATAAATTAAATGAAAATCACACATCAGCTACAATATTTGTAGGTTGATCATAAGAATAATATTGTTTCTAAATCAATATAAAATTCCGCACATCTTCGAAAATATTTGGACGTTTTATATCAAAAAATATTTTAACCAACTAAATTGTATCTCAATTTTCGTTCTGACATCGATCCAAATTATTATTAAAAATTTGGTTGTTTTAAAAAAAATGAACCAGCCGTGGTAGAATGCGAACTCACATTCGCTGGACGATCTTTTCATCTTCAGCAGTGTCTAGCCCGTTACACCACTGACTGCCTGCACAAACTTATCACTAACCGTATCGTATGGTGGAAAATAAAAGTTATTTTTGGCGTAGAATACGTCTTACCTTACGGTATAGGGAGTCATGTCAGATTGTTATTGTTGTAATCTTTATTTCATTGATTATGAGGAAACGGCGAGATAACTTTTTTTAAAAATTTTGTTGTAGGTAAATGAAGATGTTATCTTTCGTTTGATATACATTTCATATTGGTTGATATCTTCCTAATATTTAAATTTCTCAAATGAAAATTGTTTAAACACATACACTCAAACATATGTGTGGTGTTCAGTTGAGTGTTTGAGTTTGTAGCGTGAACACAAACTATGCTGCTGTTTCAGTGTGGACACAAACCTTCGGCTGTTGTTTTGATTGATGAAATATTGAACTTTCGTATATTTACTTATGTATTTAAGTGAAACAAAATGTTAAATGTGAAATTGAATTTAACATGGATATATAATTATAAAAAATATATGAAAAAATTAATTCATACATTTTTATGTTAAATGAAAGTGCTGCCAAGTAAGCAAAATAACAATGCTGCTTGATGCTGTTTGACAGCAGCTGACAGTTGACGTTTAGTAAATTAAAATAAAAAAACATATTTATCCTATTTTTCCTACCATAAGCTAATGTATATTATCAAAAGTAACTATCAAATAAATAAATTCATTTGCTTATGTTATTTATCATTTATTGTTATATATGTTTTCTGTCTTATCGGATGGCGTATTCTACGTCAAACTTAATGGCCGTGTCTCTGACACAGCCTGCAGGGACAGTCCGTGGACGAAGGCCTCGGACAACTGTCTGCTGTTTTTTTTTTTAATTTAACAAAAACGTTTATTAGAAATAGTATACATATTTATGAATTTATTCGTTAACAAGGTTAATTAAGTGTATTTGGTATTTTTTAAATCAACAAAAACCCTCATCAAATATTGGGGTATTTTCTATAAAAAATTTTATTTATCGTTTTTCATTTCAATACTTGATTATTTTTTAGTATATGACATTTTTCTTAGTAATGACAAAATTTAATTGAGTGCGGAAATTTTTAACGTAGCATTTTTTTGTTAAAAGTTTACATGCGGCTTTTTTTTTCTGTGTACGAAATTAACCCTTAAATGGATTTTCAATTTTGACTTATTTTTGGCATTCAAGTTGAGTTTGGAACATTGGTGTGTTAAGAAACTTAAAGTAAAATTTTATGGGGAATATTTTTGTAGTACATTTTAACCCGTTATACTCCTGTTTTATGGGTGTTTTTTTACCCTTTTCCACAAAAAGAACAAAAAAGGCCACTATATTGAGGCGATAGAGGGATAAAAAAGTGTTACACTTAACTGTTTCTCGTAAGTTTTAGCATACAATTGGTGAACACATCCTATACCCAAAATATAAGGATAACATGGTTTCGTTGCCGATTCTTTATAAGAATGTGCAAAAGGGGGGGAAATTTCACCACCCTTAAAAAAAATAAGACGTAAACTGTCGAAACTCTCATAAACAACAAACGATCTTAATAAAATTCGGTACTAGGCAATATTTTGCCAAAAGGTACAATGTAAGTAATAACTGCCTATTGTGCCACGCCCAGTTTCGTACCTCGCATACAAAAGTTGGGCGTATTTGCGATTTGCCGACTCGATATCTCCAATAACTCATAACCGATCTTTATAAAATTTGGTACTGATCAAAATTTTGGCAACAACTTACCATGCCCATTTTTGTACCTCAGATATAAATACTGGGAGGGAAACTAACTAATTTGGATATTCAATAATATTTAGCGCAATGTCGTCAATCTGCTATTGAATATTCACTTTTGAATATGGGCGTTTTTTTATTTAACAGAACTCGCACGCAATGGATGACTTAGGGTGAGGCTGTGATTAAGTCGGTTCACCCGACTGAAACTTATGTATTGGTTTTTACGACCGTTACCAGAATCTGTTGTCAGAACCTTGTTATTTTCGAAAAAATTTCATTTTGTTCCACAGTGTTATCAAAATTCCTATGATGACGATATTATATTTTTTTTTCAATCAATAACGAAATTTATTTAATCAATAAACAGAGTTGTTGATTTTAATTTTCTATTTAATAAACATTTTGTTGATTCGATAAATAAAATTATTGAAAATTTAAAAAAAAATAGAACAAACAAAAGATATATAATCAATATAATATTTTATTTCATTTTAAAGTAAATTTCAATTGAAATAGTTATTGAACTGAATCTGTGTTGATATTTCAAAAAATCAAAATAATGGACTAAACTTCAAAAATGTGTTTTACTTGTAAGAGTGTGTGCCAAAAGCATCCTCATAATTCCTGCCAAACTGTAAGGCTATTTCAGATCTAGCAGCAGAACTTCATCAGCAGTTATTTGGAATAATGCTATCAGTCTTAAATACAAACGAAAACTGAATTGCATTGAGAATTCTTTACTATGCAAATGCTCAAAAAATATCGGAAGCATACAAACACAAGACTCATTTGATTCAACTATTTACTTTACTTTGAAAATGCATTTATTGAAAATGCAAATGTATTCGATAATTTACTTACCAAGTGCAATTTATGTCCTATGGTGATTTCGTTTCTAATAAATAATGTTGCCCTTGTATGAGGCGACATTTAACAAATGTTGCCATCGCCTCTTTAAAGTTGTGCCTTTTTTAGGGTGAGAAACGAACATAGAAATGTTGTATTTTCTCACAACTGTATGCTTTTTTAGCATGTCTTTATTACCTCGCTTATCTATGTTATACGACCAGTGTATATAGAAATCTAAGCGATATTCAGCAATTTTAAGCGACTCTATATACAAACTGGTCGATAGAGTAGGAATAGAAATGTTTTTTGTCGTTATTCCCGCTTATCAAAAAATTCGACCACTTTGTTTGAGAATGTAAGCGAATTTAACTAAAGCCGTTTAAATTACCCTTGCGCCCCTACAAAAGGTAGAAAAATTACCTTAACGAGGACAAAAAACACAAACAAAATTACAGCAAATTTGCCATTTATCGGGCAACATTCTCCCCCATGACTCGCTGAGAGGGCAGAAAATGCAAAATTTTTGCGCTTTTTGAGTGCAACATTCTCAGAAACGAACACAAAACCTTCAAGTGGGGTTGCACTTTTTTCACAAACGAACACAAAAGCCACTTTTAGGGCAAAGGGCAGAACAAATTTTGAATTCTTACTCAGAATCGAAATCGCCATTAGTTTACAACATTGCAATATTAATCAACATTTGTACACGCTGAAAAATTTCGGCCCCAGGAACATATTGCAGGAACAATGTACATGTTTGGGAGCATTGTTTTCGTGAATTGAAGATCTGCTGTTTTTTTCTTTAGCGTCGTGTCATGTTTTTGTTTTCAGCAGATTTCAACAAACAACACCATATTTGGGTCACAAATACATATATTATAACCTATTAAACATTGTCTCCCAAACATGTTATATTGAATAGCAAGCACAATGTGTTTGGGCACTAGTATAATATATTTGCCACAAGCTACAATCACGTTATATTTGCAGCTAAACAACAAAAAATACAAATTTTTCATCGTGTAGTATTTGAATCAAATGCGAAGCGTTATTGATTTTAACTTTTGTTTCCTACAAACGCGATTTTGGAATATTTTTCTCATCCGTGCTTTTGTGTGTAGTTGCAGTAAAGGATAAAACATCGCGTTATTTGTTACAACATTTTTCATATATGGCGCTGCTTGAAATTGGTAGGTTTTATCTAAAAATGGGGCACTTTCCTTATAAAATAATTTCATGAAACTGATTCTCTTTAAATGAATTTTCAACACTCAAATTTTAAAAAATAAAAAAATGTTCAAAGGTGTCGTTATATGATTATATAACGTTATATAACTTCATGGCATAACTATAATTAGGACGCGATGTAAAATTAAACAACACAATTTGATTCAAAAAATCGCGCTATTGTTCGCCTGCGCCGCTTCTGTTCCATGTTCAAGTCATGAACAATCTAAAAAAAAAATAATATTGTTAAGAATTTTTTAATTGTCCTTTTGCTGTTGTATTTTACTCTTTGATTGGTGATGCAATGGTTAGTGTGCTCGGCTCTTGTACATGATATCGTGGGTTGCTCACCTCGCATAGTTACGGCGACACTATCGAGTATTTAGCCATGATAATCCTTCTCAAAATACTGTACAGAATCGGTGTAAAAACTGTAGGTCCCAATCAGTGAGTATACAACTAGAAAGCGCACAGCTCACAGGTTCTGAGAAAGTCTCCCCAATTTCTTCATGGATTATAATGTGAAAACATTTTTATTTTTACCGGTGAAATTAACATTTTATCGGCCAAAATTTATTCAATACAATACATGAAAATACAATGTAATGTCCGTTGGGCAAAACATGTATTTGAAGTGTCGAAAGATCCATTCACGTGTCTAGGCTTTTTAAAGCGGTGCAAGAAATACTTCACTCCATCTGATCTTCTCAATATCTACACCACCTACATCAGGCCAAAGATGGAGTATATTTCCCAATATGGGCAGGTGCTGCTAGGACCTCTTTGGAGCTTCTCGACCGTGTCCAGAGGAGAGCGACGGTGTTAATAGGGGACAGTAGGGTATCCAACTGTAATGCCTTCCTTGAGGATCGTGGAAATGAGGGTTGCGTGTCGCTGGTCTATCGACATTTCCATGATATGTGTTCCTCGGACATCCGTCAACTTATGCCAGACGTGAGGATATTTAGCCGAAGTAAGCGGTTTTTCAGGAACTCTCATCCGTTTTTTATCGAGTGGCCGGTTGACCGCACTACACACTATAGAGAAAATTCGTTCTTCAGCCGTACAGTCCGTATGTGGAATTAACTTCCGGCTAGTGTATTTCCCACCAATTGTGACATACAAAAGATTCAAGGCAAATGTCAACAGACACTACTCCCTCTTTCCACCCTCTACTACCTAATTGTTCTCCGTCAACACAATCCACTACATTTATAGGGGGCATCCCCTGAGTGTTGGTTTGATAAAAAAAAAGTTAAATTCCCAAAGCGGAAAAAATATGTTCCAAAATTGGGGATCTCTTAGTAAAATGGTCGCCATGACTTTATTTACCGCAGGGATGTGATAATATTTTGTGGGTACGAAGGCAAAATATGGGGGTTAACAAAATACGGTAGGAGTATACATTTTCTAATCGGTGCTTTGCCATTTGAGAATTTTTGGACATTAACCAAAAACTAACGAAAATCGGTCATAAAAATTCAAATTCAAATAAACGTAATAAAAATACAACAATCCTCTATTTATCTTTAAATAATATTTTATATACAGAATTTACTTTTCCAGCGAAAAATGGTCAGTGAAATCGCTAGTGTTGTAACTTTAAATTATATTTAAGTTATCCGGAAGAGACCAAACTAATTTGACAGTTTGCTTTCTCTGTCAATTTCACCTTTAATGTCCAACATACATAGGAACCAAACCAATTTGATAGAGATAATAGTTGTTTTCTGGCAAATGTCGATATTTACATTTGTGATTTCATTATCTAGCCATATATAAGTATTAGGGTAGGTAAAATTTTTTTGCGACAAATGCTCATCCCGATTCTTGTTCTATGGGTCATTTGAAGCAAGTTTGCCGAAGAAACCATAGGTTTAAAATGGATTTCGAGCCCCCGGATTTTTCGAAATAGTTTATATTTAATATTCAATAATCGAGTTAGATATTGGACTAAAAAGTCAAAAGAAAATTTTATTTCCTCTAGTTAAATGTTGATTTGGGCGTCTTTTGGGTCGACGAATCCATTTTTGACATTTATTTTTATTTTTGAGTACCGCTAGAGGGCGCTTTCGCCCATTTTTTGGGATTTTATTGTCTTTTTTGGGGAAAATTAACGTAATTGTTGTGAAACTTGACGAATATCTGAGTTTCTCATAATGCAGTCCAAAATTTTAAATATACCATAATGTTCGGCGCTATAATTTAGGGGGGTACTTATTCACGACCTATATCGATTTCATTCAATTTAAGACAACGAATGGAAAAACATATTTTTTCTTGATTTTACTTTATTTTTTTAGAAATGCATGCATAGAACTGCAAAGCCCACCCCGATTAAGCAAGACACGCAACCCTTTTCGTTTTCATACACACAAATTATTATTGGTTTTTCTTTTAAATTCGCAGAAAGTGAATTTTTTTTTGCCAAAATGTATTTATTGGCTCTTTCTTACTTCGGAATTTCCCAAATGATATTGTTTGGTTTGTGCGTTGTTCACGCAACCCTTTTCGTTTTTATACACACATATTGTAATTGTTTTTTCTTTTAAATTCGCGGAATGAGAATTTTTTAAATGTTATTACCACCCTGCTTTATCAATATCAGTTCAACCATGGATCCAGTGCCGTCAACATCGCAAGCCGCGCCAACATCAACAAGTACCGAAAGTGAAAGTAGGTTGAAACAGAAGCCTTCTCACAATGGTGCTGATTTTGGTATGTCTTCTGATTTGATATCTCCCAAACGGGATATTTTAAGATGGTATTTTTTCTTGGCCGAATCTAAAATCTTTTCATATAAAACATTTACTCCCCACGTGACAGACACATTGATTGAAATTTGAAGCAAACTTAATATTGAAATTACATGCAAACGAAATGTTGTTAGAAAATTGAATACTTTGCTTGACAAATACTACGTTGAAGGTAAATGCAGACCAAAAGGCTCCACTCTCACAGCGTTCCTACCATCCATAAAAGAACTACTTTATATTGGAAAATGTAAATGTGACTTGAAAGCAGCTCTATGCTCATGTGGATTGATTCCAGAAGAGTTGAAAGAGTTCATTATGGATAATGATAGAAGATTTACGATGCCGGAATACGAGACAGAAATTGAATAGAAAGTACCTACCTACGTCTACAATAATAGAAGCATTTGAAGAGAGCCGGGGTCAAACATGCGTACCAGAAGAAGATAAGGATATTGATTATGAGCATAGATCACATTCAGTAGGTCCACAAGATGCATCTCAAACGAGACGAGGACCATGTACTCTCAGATACGATGCTTTGAACTTTGCTATGATGTGTGACAGATTTGGTGTGTCTGATAGAGTAGCATCAGCATTGGCAACATCTCTTATGGAAGACATTGCTGTTAAAGATTGTCCTGGCAATCTTGTCATTATGGATAAAAGTAAAGTTCGTAGAGAAAAAGGTAAATGTAGACAAAAAGTGTTTCTTAATCGATATGATGCTTCCAATTTAATTGCATTTCATACGTTCATACGTTGGACTCAATTTCCAAATCAAAATCAGCTGTTGTTCCGAAAACCATTGATGCTGTGCGCGAACTGATTTTGCAAGATCGTCATGTGACCTATCGTGAGATTGAGACAACCTTAGGCATTAGTGGGACCAGCATACATTCAATATTGCATAAACATTTGACTGTCAAAAAAATTTGTTAGCGTTGGATCCCACACAATTTCTCAATCGCTCAAAACAAGGCTCGTGGTGCTTCGAAACATGTCTATGACGTCGTGACAGGTGATGAATTCTGGATTTACGCGAATGAGCTCGAAAGTAAACAGCAGTCAACTGTATGGGTGTTTCAAGATGAGCCAAATCCAACAAAAGTTGTTCGCGCCCAAACCACTTCCAAGCAAATGGTCGCCTGTTTTTTCGGAAAAACCGGACATGTCGCAACCGTACCACTAGAACAACGCAGAACAGTGCATTTAAGAGAAATTGTAAATATTGGTGTTAAAGAAAACGCGTATTATTCTAACTCAGAAAACGTTTTATTGGCAATGTTGTTCGACGATGAAAAAAAATTGAAAAAATTTTACACTATCGTAACCATGTGAAAGATCCGATGCAACTGAGAGTTTACAAGAAACCTACAATAAACTTCAATTGCACGGATTATACGAATATAATTGACATGAATGATAATTCAATCATATTCGAACCACCATTTACTGTAAGCATTCCTTATGAATATCTACAACAATATCTGGAAGACAATGATCCGCCGCTGCCTGATCCAAAACATCACTTGCACATGTTGTTGTTTCATTCTTTGTCTTAAATTGAATGAAATCGATATACTTAGGTCGTGAAATTATAGCGCTTAACATTATGGGCTATTTAAAACTTGGAACTGCATTATGAGAAACTAGAATATTCGTCAAGTTTCAAACAATTTCGTCAATTTTCCCCAAAAAAAAAAGGCGATAAAATCCCAAAAAAAAATAGGTCAAAAATGGATTCCTCGACCCAAAAAAATCCCAAATCCACATTTAACTAGAGGAAATACAATTTTTTTGCCTTTTTAGTCCAGTATCTAACTCGATTATTGAATATTAAAAAAAAAACCTATTTCGAAAAATCCGGGGGCTCGTAATTTATTTTAGAACTATAGTTTCTTCCGCAAACTTTTTTCAAATGACCCATAGAACAAGAATCGAGGTGAGCCTTTTTATATTTTTTCGGCCCCCTACAATTCGACCCGCCCTAATAAGTATATATGCCAAACAAATGGTTGATGTAATTTTATACTGAAAAACTCAATTTAGATTTAAAGTCAAATTTAATTTTATTCGCAACTAACTTCTTAAATACCAGTCGACAATATTTTTGTCATTTAACACCACGATGCCTTACACATAGATGTCGCTTGTGTCATCCCGGTTAACTTTTGTCTTGAATATCTGCTTGCCCATATCTATTGTGACTGTCGCTAAAAATATTGTGGTTGTCTGTGATAACTACAGTTTGAAAGTTACTGTGCCCGTGGTGAAATTCATTCGCGGTAAGTGCATCCCTAAACCATTTATTAACACATTAAGGTAAATTTGGTGAACATGTTAGGTATTTACCTTGTTTGCGGTTGGAGTGGGTTTAGATAAGCGGTATAGTTACAGCTACTATGGTGTATAGTTATACTGACCAAAACTGTCTTTGACCAAAAACCCGGATTTTTGATCAGAAAACGGAGTTTTATTTTGAATACACAAATTAATAGTAAAATATTACAATTAAAAAATAATTCAGTGTATATAATTTATGTTGATGTTATTCCTTTATATTATCATTTTTGTTATTTTTAAAAAATGTTGAGTTCTAAATACTGCTACTTGACTCTTATTTTTTTTTATTTTTTTTTTTATCAAACCAACACTCAGGGGATGCCCCTATAAATGCAGTGCATTGTGTTGGCGAAGGAAAATTGTGGTAGTAGAGGGTGGTAAGAGGGAGTAGTGTCTGTTGATATTTGCCTTGAATGTTTGTATGACACAATTGGTGGGAAATACACTAGCCGGAAGTTTATGTCTCAAACGATGCGCAAAATTTAAAACTTGTAAAGTACACAATTTTAAATGTAATTATAAATTACGGGTTTTTCAACAGAGACGCTACAAAAGTAAATCGATAGGGACAGCAAACGACGCCATATTTTTCCCCACTCTTTTGACATTTCTCTTCAGTAAGGTTTGCCATTTCATCATGGAAAGATATACGAGCCAACAACGAGTCGAAATTATTAAAATTTACTACCGAAATTTGGAATCAGTGGCCTTAACTTTAAGAGCGCTACGTCCAATTTATGGTCGTCATAATCGTCCTACCAGATCAACAATTGAGCGTCTAGTGGAAAAATTTTAATCCACAGGCACAGTACAAAATGTTCCCGTGCCAGTGAGACAAAGAAGTGCCCGTAGTGTCGAGAATATTGCTGCCGCTGAGGCTTCAGTTCAAGAAAGCCCAAATGTGTCTCTCACACGTCGTTCTCAAGCGTTGGGTATCTCTGTGACGACGTTGTGGCGAATTTTGCGAAAATATCTTGGCCTACATCCTTACAAGATCAAATTGACGCAAGAACTGAAGCCGCTTGACCAACATAATCGTCGTATGTTCGTGAATTGAGCTGAGCAACAACTTGAAAATGATTCCGATTTTCATCGGAAAATCATCTTCAGCGATGAGGCTCATTTCTGGCTGATTGGCTTCGTCAATAAGCAAATAATGCGTTATTGGTCAGACAGCAATCCACACGTAATCCATGAGTCATCATTGCATCCCGAAAAAATTACGGTTTGGTGCGGTTTATAGGCCGGCGGCGTCATTGGGCCGTACTTCTTCCGTGATGATCAAGACCAGCACATTACTGTGAATGCGAATCGCTACCGTTCAATGATAACCGAATATTGATGCTTCACAAACATCGAAACGATCGTCCAGCGAATGTGAGTTCGAATCCCACCCGCGGCATTTACATTTTTTACACTAACCGGAGAAAACATGATCTCTTACAGCCTTAAAGGAAATTACAACTTTAAACATAACGAGGATCTTCAAAAACAACTAAATTTGAAACATATGGTAGGGCCAAACCAAAACAGAACGAGACAACTACAATTAGAATAGTTCGTTCTATAAATATAACTTTCAGAACTTCTGCATCAGTGCGTGTAAGTAGGAAAGCAATGTATAAATAGCGACAACAATCGCTCTGCACACAATCAATCAATAAATGTCTTCGGTTAGTGACTTGTGTAAATACACACCGTAGTGCCTTACCGGGCTAGACGCTGCTGAAGATGATGCTTCACTAACACGAAACGATCGTCCAGCGAATGTGAGTTCGAATCCCACCCGCGGCATTTTCATTTTTTTCACTAACCGGAGAAAACATGATCTCTTACAGCCTTAAAGGAAATTACAACTTTAAACATAACGAGGATCTAAAAAAACAACTAAATTTGATAACCGAATATTTTTGGCCCCAATTGGATAATATGGACATGTGGTTCCAACAGGACGGCGCCACAAGCCACACGGCGAATGCCACAATCAATTTATTGGAAACCAAGTTTGGTGAACGTGTTATCTCACGAAATGGCCCAGTCGATTGGCCGCCTCGGTCGTGCGATTTGACGCCGTTAGATTATTTCCTGTGGGGCTACGTCAAGTCTATGGTCTATGCCAACAAGCCAGCGACGATTGATGAACTTCGTACGAATATCGAACGTGAAATTGCAGCAGTATCGGCCGATTTATGCTTGAAAACCGTCGAAAATTGGGTTCAGCGTCTAGACTTCTGCAAGCGTGCCCGTGGTGGTCGTGCCAAAGAAATCGAATTCCATACATAATGGCATCGAACGTACTTTCACAGGAATAAAGAATTTCATTGGTATCTAAAACCGGTTTTGTTTTATTTCAAAAAACTTTTGTAGCGCTCTTATTGAAAAACCCGTTAGATATAAGTATTACCTGAAGCAATATCGGTACCGGTAAAACTCCCCTATGTTATATAATTAAGAAATTATGGAAGAATAAAATTTAATGAATGAATGAAGTTGGCGCCCACAGTATACTTTTGAAATTTTTTCTTTTTAGACTTATTTAAATGTATTTCCGGTAACGAAATAAATCTGATGGTAAAACCACAACGGAAATACCAGACTAATATGCATAAAAACCGAAAAAGAAACCCACATCAAATTATTTCAATTGGTGACACATTGTCTGTAGCTGAGAACGTAAGTTTCACAAACTTCGAAAAGATCGCCCGGGAATGTGAGTTCAAATCAAATTTTCATTTCATTGTCAAATTTTCATTAACAAAATGCGGATCTGTCAGCTAAATTAAATTGCACTATTTTCAAAGATAAAATGACGGCACTATGCGGGATGTTTCCCTAAACATAATAATGATAATAGCTGGATGCATAACCCGCCCAACCGTCCTGCTTTTGGCGGGATTGTCCAGCTTCTAGCATAATTATCCTTCTGCGTCATCTAAAATAACAAAATGTTTATATACAAAAGAAAATACATGTATATTACATATTTCATGTGTTATTTTAAACCCAGAAGTTTACCTTTTTAAAAATAGTGTCCCGCATAATTACCCATATGTGTTCGGCAAGATTATGGGAGAAGTAGATTTGATTGGGAATAATAATAGGAGAGGCAGATGGCTCACCTTCATCCATTCTGATAACATGGCCTAGCCAACGCAATTGGCACACTTTGATTCGTCTAGCTATGTCCACGTCAGAATAGAGACTATATAGCTCTGCGTTCCAGCGACGTCGGTACTCGCCGTTTTCCCTAACAGGCCCATATATTTTACGGAGAATTTTTCTCTCGAAAACTCCCAGGTGTTTTTCATCCGCTTGCGATATGACCCAAGTTTCGGAGCCATATGTCAAGACAGGTAAAATGAGAGTCTGATATAGCTGGACTTTTGTCCGTCGAGAGAGGGCTTTGTTCCCAAACTGCTTGCTGAGCCCAAAATAACATCTATTTGCAGACACAATTCTCCTATCTATCTCCAGGCTGACGTTGTTGTCCTTGTTCACGGGGGATCCAAGGTAGACAAATTCATCTACCACTTCAAAATTAAATCGCTTGTCAACGTTCTGGTGCGGAACAAGCCGAGAGGTTTCTCTAGCCGTTGACACCATCAGTTTTGTCTTGCCCTCATTAACAGCAAGATCCACCTTCGCTGATTTCTTTTCGATTCTTGAAAATACTGCAGTAACCTCTCGCAAATTTCGCCCAATGATGTCTATGTCGTCAGCATACGCCAGCAACATATGGCTTTTCGTGTTAATGGTCTTGTTCGTATTTACTGCAGCCTTTCTCATTATTATCTCCAGTAAGATGTTGAAGAGATTGCACGAAAGTGTGTCGCCTTGTCTAAGTCCTCGCTTGGTACAGAATGGTTCAGTGAGGTCTTTCACTGCTGATTTGGTGTTGGTCAGCATCATTCGTCATTCAACAATAGTGTAAATAACACTACAAATCATATTTATTTCCCTTATATTCTTCCGATATTGCTTTTGCCGTTAATTTGCATTTTGCCGATAATGATGAACATTTCTCTTCGAAATGCTTATGAAAGTTGATGCAACCCTTACACTGATGGATAAGTTGATATCAACTTCAAATAAACAAAATCGCTTTGATTTTACCTTAACTGGTTTGTACAAACCACCAACTTCACCTTACACCATGGATAAGTCGCTGTAACTTATCCACAGGTCTAGGGGCCCTTAGACCAGGTAGAAAAAAGTATCGTCGAAGGATAATTTTTCAAAAGATTTAAAATCCGTAGAGCGTAAATACTAGGGTACCCATTTAATCGGGTTTTTTGATTAATCGGTTAATCGTTAATCGTAAATTTCAATCTGACAATTAACCGAACAAAACGCAAACAAATTATTCGATTAATCGATTATTCGAATAAAATAAAGCAATAACAAAAAGAAAACAGTGTTCAAATCTTATACTAGGCACATTTATTAAAACAAAACTAAACGTAACAAAAACAACTTCATTATATAAAATATATGTAGGAACAATTCACAAATCGTAGTTGCAGCACCATGAAAATTAGTGACTTTTGGTACCAAGCCAAAATTAAAAAAAAAAAACTCAGTTTGGACCCAAAAGTGCCACGCTTTCCGGTACCTCCCATACAAAGGATAGGGCCGCTCTGAAACTATATCACACTATGACACCCTATTGGATTGATTAATTTTTACAAAAATTTTGCAAAACGTGATTTTCCGACTATTATCCGTATTGTATATAGTTTGAGCAGAATCGGACCAGGTATTTTGATACCCCCTATACAAAGTGACCAGTGGGTCTTGAAATTTCATCAGACAATTACACCCAATTTAATGAACCAATTTTGAGACAATTTTTTTTATGTATTTCTATGAGCCAAAGCACTGTGCACTGTCTTAACAAACTGTCAAATCTATTCGAAATGTGTGTAAAGTTATGAAATTTGTTTACTAATTCGATGTCATATGATTTGCCACATTGTAGGAGTGTTTCAAGACAGACTGCTTGCCATAAACACGCACTTATATTTTATTAATCGATTAATCGCTGTGATTTGTTCGATGTAATCGTTAATCGAAAAATTTAATTAATAAAATGTTGGGTTAATTTTATAACACGATTAACCGAATAATTGAATGGTTACCCTAGTAGATACTTTACCTGGCGTGTGTACACTATTGTGTGAATCTACCACTCTACTGCTTTACGTGGTACCGATATAGGGAAATTTTGAGTAGAGCTCTACCATGCGCTCTACAGACTGTATACACTGCCGACACATTTTTCTCTACTATAGAGACGCATGATAGAGCTCAGTTGTCACAATGACCGGTATCGATTTTGACATTATAGGTTTGTTTATATCTCTCACAGAGAGACAGACTTAGACAAACATATCCACAAACATATAGACATCAGTCATATAGACAAACTGGAATTACATTTCCCGCGTGATTTCTTCGCTGCGGTTTAAATTTCAGAATATATTTTATTTTGAACGACAATCGGAACGCAAATGAATAGAAGTGTCAATAATTGCTTAATAAGTGTCATTCAGTTGAAACAATACAAAATTCGAATGTAAATATGTATTTTCGAATATACAAAGAGCTGAACTGAAGAGAGAGAAAACTATCAAATAGTTTTGATAGAGCGTAAAGCTCTTCCATACACACTAAAATAGTGTAGACACTGTAGAGTTTTTGGGCGAGAGAACCCTCGCATAGAGTTTGTAGTGAGTTCATGTAGAACGCACTACATGGTGTATACTAAAGATCTGCACGAGTATGCTTGAAACGCTGTTCAACACATTCTCAAATTTGTAAACAGTCTTCCTATTCGAATTTGTAAAAGCGAAACGAGCAATCGAACTCCAAAAATGTTTGTTGTTAGAGAATAGAAACATGAGAGAATGGAGACATTAGAGTATGGAGACATGAGAGTAATGAAACATGAGAGATCGAATGGAATAGCACATCACTCTAGCGGTCGTTTGTTTCGTTCAAAAAAGCGAAACGAACGAAACATGATTTTTTTCCGAGAATGAGAAACGAAACACACAATCATTCGCATCTTTCCAAATTATTATGGAGACATTCGAATGTTTTGATTTTTGCTTGTTTGCGATGAAGAATAAGGAAATGTTTTGTTTGTTTCGTTTTAAAAAGCGAAACAAAGGAAACATTCCCGTAAATCCGATTGTTTGTGAAAGAAGGATATTAAAAAAATGGATTGCCATGATGTAAGTTAAATTTGTAAATATGTTGTTGTTCTACCATTTGAACATTTTTTAACTGAAAATATTGAATTTACAATCAAATGAAATGAAAATTTGATTTCTGTTTTGATTTTATTCAAAATTTATTCAAATCATTTTTCATTATGCAGCTGCAAGTATTTTTTTTAGCAATAAATGTAAATTGTATTTAGGGAAACCCCCTAATTATGCAAATGACAACTGCAATCGGGAATGTTGAAACCAAACATTTCCCTATTCTCCATCGCACACAAGCAAAAATCAAAACATTCGAATGTCTCCATAATAATTTGGAAAGATGAGAGTGATTGTGTGTTTCGGGTTTCATTCTCGTGAAAAAAATTCATGTTTCGTTTGTTTTGCTTTTTTGAACGAAAGAAACGACCACTAGTGTGATGTACTATTCTATTCGATCTCTCATGTTTCATTACTCTCATGTCTCCATACTCTCATGTCTCCATTCTCTCATGTTTCCATGAGTGTTTCGTTTCGTTTCGATTGCTTGCCTCTCAGCGAATAGAGCAAATATTCGTTTCGTTCGTTAGATGTATTCTCAATTAGAGTTCTGTTTTCGCATCATTCTCAATAGACAGAATATCAAAACATTCATGCAGCTCTTTAGTGTATGCACTGCTCTAAACATCTCTATCTATAGTGGACACTTGGCTTTAGTTTAGCATATAAAGGGTGATTAATTTCTAGGTATTTTTTAAAATTAAAAAAATTTATAGAGTAATCTTTATTATCCTATGTTACGATAAATGCTTTACATGTTTGGCTTAACTAACATTTATGCCAAAATAACAGTAGAATGTCCGGAAACAGTTTGTGGTAGATATTGAAGCTATATTGTCATACCACACCACAACAAATGTTTCATGATATCGCAAGAAGTCTAAAACAGTGGTAACCAACCCATAGCCTTGCGAGGTAGACAAGAATCTCACATATACACAAGAACTGTTCGCTATTAAGTCGATATCGAGCGTTCGAGAACAATCGAAACGAGACAGCGTTACTATGAGATGGTTCTGGACACGGCTGAAGCGGTATAAATAACCGATTTCTCGCAAACTAAGGTAAATCTTATTTCAGACGATAAAGGTAAACTTCGTCCGCAATGTTGTTATTCAGATCATATTTATTACAAAGTATTGAGCATGTACTGTACAAGGAAAGTAAAGAAAACTATTGTTCTTATTGTAATTTAAAATGAACCTTAATTTTTACTGAAAAATAAAACCGTGTTTACAAAAGTACAAATAGATAATTTGTAATAATAAAAATCATTCTTTACGTGGTTTTTTTTAGAGATTGTTTCATTGAAATGGTGTCCGTAATTCCAGCTAACATAGCCCATATCTTAAATTATCGATGACGAGTTCGAGTGGCATTTGGCGAATGATGTGAGTAATGTTGGCTGCCGACTCCTCAATCGTACCGGCCTTATCCATGTAGACTTTGGACATTACCAAGCGCCAAAGGAAAAGGTCCAGAGGTGTGATATCACTTGATATTACGTGACATGGTTGTATGGGCTGTATGACAAATAGATACGTCTTGTTAGAACCAAATGTCGTGGAGATCACGGGCTTAAATTTCACGCAGCAAATAGTACATTCCAGCTGTATCTACTACATGTGAAAGCGTTAGAACAGCTGATTTAATTTTTTTAAAGTCGCTGTCGTCCGTCCATGTCAAAATCTAATGTATTTGGTTTCTGTAATTTTTTGTTCAGATACTCTCGTACTTGCTAAGGCGCAGCAAACTTACTAAGGCTAAAAAAATGGAGAAAGGGTTTGCAACCTGTATTAAGTATTTTAATAAATGGAAATTTAAAGTTAACCCCAGCAAAACACTATCGATAATATTTCCGTATAACAGATCACCCAAACGGAAGCCAAGTCGTCAACTTATATTTGAAAGAGACAATATAGTAATCCAAGACGATGTTATCCTCGATAAAAAAAAACATATAGAAGAAACGAGCAAGAAGAGCCTGAAGACAATAATATCACCCTGGCCATTATTAAATAGACGTTCAACACTCAATCAGACGAACAAACATCATATTTACAAAATTATAATTAGACCAACGCTTGTATATGCATGACCCATCTGGTACGGAGCTGCTAAAACTCATATACAGAAACTCCAAATAATTCAAAATAAATGTCTTTAAATAATTAATAATAAACATTGGAGATAATCTACATATCAACTTCATTTTGAAAGTGGGCACGAAAGAGTTACGGAATTTATAAAAAGACTTATTTAGACTTATACCAATAACATTCAAAATTCTCTACTACATACTTTTATATACTTTTTATACACACATGTTTTCTAAATATATATTTGATTTTCTTTGTTTCATATTGTTACGAATAAGTAAAAGCTTTTGCGTGCTGCTAATGACTCTACTAACAGTATGTAAATAACAGGCGGTTAGTGCTGCGCCTGAAAGTATGCATTGTAACAACGTACCAGCTCGCTAAACCAGTAGCATGAATTCACCTCAGTAAAGATAACTCTCCGCCATTCGAGATTGTTCTACAAAGCTAAGCAACGACAACAATGTCTAGAAGGTTATTGAATTCGCTAGATCTACCTTCATTTGAGTATGGGGAGTTGGTATAAATAGCGGAGGTCTTTGGAATGGAGAGTTCAGTTTGTGATTAACCGCCGTAAAGTAAGCAACGCGATTTGATAGTAAAATATAAGACTTGTTAAAGTGTCATAAATAAAGTAAACTGTTGTACTATATAAGTAAAATAAAAGGAAGTTAAACCGTTGTAATTATCGTAATTTAAAACGAACCTTGTTTTATTATTGGGAATAAAACAACGCAAAAAGGACGAATAAGGAAATTCGTAACAATATAAAGGTTTACCTTATTTTTCCTTTAAAATTATTAAAAATTATGCACAAATGTTACTATCTATGATCCTCACTTGCTGTAATATATTTTGATAAAATCTCGTATCTCGGCCTCCAAACAAAACAAAATTCCTGGTGTTGTTGCCAACAAATACAACAATGCCTGCTGCTATGACCTGAAGTAAATAAATCTAGAATCCATTATAATAGGCCGATAACGGTTTTCATTCCCAGCTACGTTTCGCCAGGCCTCATTTTTGAAGTAATGTGGAACGATGATTCTATAAACCACAACAAAGAGTTATTTTGCCTGGATGTCAATTTTGTTTATTCGCATAACCATTGAGCCAGAAATGGGTCCCATCTTTTCAAGAGCTGATCGATCTTCTTCAAACTTTTCAAAACACCGAAATGGTGGCGAATCGAAGGGTTGGCCGGCTTTCCAAAACGAAATGTCAAACAATCCTAAACAAAAATACTATGACAATTTCAAAGATTGATCTGTTGTAGAATCCCTACCACAGAAAGTACCTCTAAATTAATCCACGTATTATATTGCTACGAATTTTTTCATTGCCATTTCTCGTGCGATTTTATTTTTTCTTCAAATTACTGCTCTTTTTAAATTACAGTAAGTTTAACAGTTTATTTAACTTCTACAGTACAAAACTTAATACTTCACAAACTTAATACTTCGCTAATAGTTAGACTGACTGACTACAGTTTAGCTGCAAACCGGCTATTTATACCGCTTCAGCTGTTTCCAGAAACATCTCGTAGTAACACTGTCTCTTCTCGATTGTTATCGAAAATTCGACATCTAGTTAATAGTTAGTAGTGGGATGCTATCTGTTGTCGATTAATTCAGACTGTTCTTGCAACATCATCAAACATTCGTGATCAGTTCGTATGAGGTAGCTTTTTAAACTGCCAGCGATGTCATACTTTTAGACGCCGTTAACATTAGCCAATCAAGCTGAAATATCCACAACAAACTGTTTGTAGTCATTCTTCTGTTGTTTTGACATAAATGTTAGTTAAGCCAAATACGGGTATGTTGACCATTTAATGTAATAATACTTTAATAGGAGAAATTTTGACAGTGTAAAATATGTGTTTAATTTCAGAACGTTTTTACTTAAATGGTGCAACACTGCACCAGTTTACAAGAAAATTTCGGTATTAAGTTTTGGGAGTTTTATATATTACTTTCCCAATACTCATTTCTCGTGAACTAATTGTATTGCTGGCTTTTGAATGTCTTTGCCTTTTGTCGGGAGGACTGTATAAATACATAGTTCTTTTTAATAGACCATTATAAGAATTATAACGGGTTTTTCAATAAGAGCGCTACAAAAGTTTTTTTAAATAAAACAAAACCGGTTTTGGACACCAATGAAATTCTTTATTCCCGTGAAAGTACGTTCCATGCCATTATGTATGTAACTCGATTTCTTTGGCACGACCACCACGGGCACGCTTGCAGAAGTCCAGACGCTTAACCCAATTTTTGACGGTTTTCAAGCATAAATCGGCCGATACTGCTGCAATTTCACGTTCGATATTCGTACGAAGTTCATCAATCGTCGCTGGCTTGTTGGCATAGACCATAGAATTGACGTAGCCCCACAGGAAATAATCTAACGGCGTCAAACCGCACGACCGAGGCGGCCAATCGACTGGGCCATTTCGTGAGATAACACGTTCACCAAACTTGGTTTCCAAAAAATTGATTGTGACATTCACTGTGTGGCTTGTGGCGCCGTCCTGTTGGAACCACATGTCCTCCAAGTCCATATTATCTAATTGGGGCCAAAAATATTCGGTTATCAATGAACGGTAGCGATTCGCATTCACAGTAATGTGCCGGTCTTGATCATCACGGAAGAAGTACAGCCCAATGACGCCGCCGGCCCATAAACCGCTCCATACCGTAATTTTTTCGGGATGCAATGATGACTCATAGATTACGTGTGGATTGCTGTCTGACCAATAACGCATATTTTGCTTATTGACGAAGCCATTCGGCCAAAAATGAGCCTCATCGCTGAAGATGATTTTCCGATGAAAATCCGAATCATTTTCAAGTTGTTGCTCAGCCCAATTCACGAACATACGACGCTTATGGTGGTCAAGCGGCTTCAGTTCTTGCGTCAATTTGATCTTGCAAGGATGTAGGCCAAGATCTTTTCGCAAAATTCGCCACAACGACGTCACAGAGATGCCCAACGCTTGAGAACGACGTGTGAGAGACACATTTGGGCTTTCTTGAACTGAAGCCTCAGCGGCAGCAATATTCTCGACACTACGGGCACTTCTTTGTCTCACTGGCACGGGAACATTTTGTACTGTGCCTGTGGATTCAAATTTTTCCACTAGACGCTCAATTGTTGATCTGGTAGGACGATTATGACGACCATAAATTGAACGTAGCGCACTTAAAGTTGAGGCCACTGACTCCAAATTTCGGCAGTAAATTTTAATAATTTCGACTCGTTGTTGGCTCGAATATCTTTCCATGATGAAATGGCAAACCTTACTGAAGAGAAATGTCAAAAGAGCGGGAAAAAATATGGCGTCGTTTGCTGTCGCTATCGATTTACTTTTGTAGCGTCTTTGTTGAAAACCCCTTCACTATTTTTAAGGAAATTACAAAAAAAGATGTACAAGTAGAGAAGAAAAAACAGGCGCAATTTGCAACCCTCATAGAAGAGAACAAAAACCGGGTGAGGCGCCTCGTTTCTCTGTTCTATCTCTCCTACTCTCTTCGTTGAATATTTCAATACACGAGCAGGTTTCTGATAATGTTACAGTATCTAACTAGAAATTCCAATCTTGTTTAAATAAAATTACATAAAGTATGTAAAAAGTATGAAATAATCAAGTTACGACGCGAGAGAGAAATGCGTTTTAGTGAATCGTGTCGACTTTTTGGCTCTCTTCTGCGAGGGTTGCCAAATTATGCCGGGTTTTCTTTTCGACTTGTATATCCTTTTTGGAAATTATTACATTATTTAATGAATTAGTAATTCCCCATTTTAATTTAATTTTCGAAGTTTGAAGAGGTAACGAACTTGAAATGGGGAAATAATTAGCTCCGCTTACTCTTCTGTAAGAAATTGATCATGTATTTGAAGAATTTGTTCAATTGGAATATGTTAGTATTCCATGATGAAGTATTTTCTCATTTCAAGTTCATTCATCCTGATACTCGTACTGTATCAATTGATTTGTGAAATAATTTAGTTGTTAGAAAGACTTAGTACCACTCCTGAAGGGATCAGGTGCCTCTATTGAGGAAATACGTACCCATAATAGCGAAATTTTCTAGTTATACTTTAAAAAAATTTGTACTTTATTCAATTAACCCCTTCCGCCGTGGAAGTCGGTGGTGCAATAGTTACATGAGACCCTGTGTTCAATCCCTGTCTTACAATTCTTTGCTTAGCCATGAGGCAGCTTCTCAAAGTACCGTTCGTAGCCGGCGTAGAACTGTATGTCGCAATCAGTAAGTGTAAAACTAGAAAGCACACAGCTCACTGATTGTGAGAAGCTCTCACCAATCTCTTCATGGGATGTAATGGGAAAATATTTTTTTTATGTTTTATAGTATAGCTTCCTAAATTTAAGAAAAAAAATCTTTAGAGTTCAAAAATCTGTGGATCCATTCAAAGATTTATTTTGTTTACTTTTCCATTGGAACTTAAATTTAGTTCTCTTGTTTTTTTCCTAAATGCATAGTCTTGATTGCCAGATTGCCAGTCTACTGTCACCTTGTCCGGAATCTTATTGTCTATTAAATGATCAGGTAATGTGTTTTCACCAATATACAACGGGGATTTTGTGTGAGTACTGTCATTCAGCAAAAACAAAATCCTCCAAACTAAGATAATATTTGAATAAATAGTTCCTGTTTTGTCCTTGTGTTTAATTAGTCAAACATATCGATGAAAATCCTATTTACAATTCTATTAAAAATAACACAGCTCTCTTATTGTGAAACGCTCTCTCCAGTATAGTTGATTTTTTTTTCACTTATCACATCACTTATGATCTTGACAAGTTCAGTGACACTTTATTATCTTCATTAACGCGGCGCGATGACAGCTAATCAGTTTAAAATGTTAAATTACTGAGCAACATCTCACTTTGAAGTACAAACACTATCATTATTGTTATAAATTATAATTTAACAACGGCCAATTTCTAAACAATTGTACCCCCACATTTACGCATAACATTCCAAACTTTTGAATAATCAAACAAATCCGACCATGAATATACACTGAAAAATACCCCCTTAATGCTTAGAGATAGAAACAAAATCTCATATGAATCTATTTCATTTGACGAAATATCAGCGAATACTTGTAGGTATGTACTCATGTGTGTATATTGGAAACTGCCACATATTTCATCATTAAAGCAATATTCTTAATTTCAATTTAAATAAACACAAAAAAAAACGAAAAACTGAGAAAAATCAACAATTACCACATAAAAACGGCAGACACATCAACTTCAAACGGGTGGAGATGAGAACTTATGGTGGGGGTTTGCATTCAATGTTGCATGCGTGTTTGACTAACGAAATATTGGATACGAACTGTACAGTGGCTGCAAATTTTTCAGAATTTGTAACTTGTCATTGACAGACACAATTTGTTCACCTCAAAGGATACATGTAAAATGTTTATTTAGAATTTTTAAAAAAGAGTAATATGTCGACAATTTTCCAAGTAGTTGCAAAATCTAAAATTCTCGAAAAAAATACCTGTATTTCCCTCTCTTTATTTCTACAAACTCAACATTCGCAATTACTCTCTCTACAATAGCAGCGTCCTACACTTTGAAATCAGACTGAATCAAGGGCGCCCCAATCTGATATTTGTATTCAGTCCAACTCCAGTTTCCAGAGCCATCTGTTATCGATATCTCTTTCTGGATTTATCCACAAATTTGTCCGCGATATTATCAAAGAGTCGTGATGAGTACGTATGTGATAGCGGCATACTTATAGGCGATTTTAAGTATTTATCCACAAATTTGTCCGCGATATTATCAAAGAGTCGTGATGAGTTCGTATGTGATAGCGGCATACTTATAGGCGATTTTTTAGGGTTTCTTTATTTGCAATCTATTTTCAATAAAACAATAAAATAAGCAAATCTTATACAGCCCAATTCTAAATATTCCCAGGGAACTCATTATTATTTAATTAATTAATTAATTTTTCCCGGGAATAAAATCCTCCTATTCTATACAGACGGGGAATAGAATAATAAGGGAGAGAGACTTACGAATTTTCGAAGTCAGCTGTTTTGCTTAGTGACGTTTGGTTTTGGTTGTTATGCGAATCATTTTAAGCAAATATAACTTAATTAATAATCAAAATAAGTGAAAATGTACACCAAGAACGACCGTGAGCAGGAGAAGCAACAACAAACGTTTGCAAGGAGATAGTTACGCGATGCGACGAATTCACTTGAGCTGCCGCAAACTTTATAAGTAAATAAGGGAACAAATTTACTTGTCTTAACTCTAGTTCAGGGGCATTTCTTGGAATGGAATCAAAATTTTGTCATCAATATAAATTATTAAGCTGAGCTGAAATATATTTTTTTTTTCTACGATCGGCCCATCTTCTTGAGATATGGGCTTGCAAACTTGAGTGTATAGTCGGCTATATCTCTGAAACTACTTTTCCGACCTTGTTGAAATTTATGTCATTAGAAAGTTATTTTTAAGCTCTACAAATACGGTTAAAGGGAAAAATTGCCCTTTTCGAAGTTCGTTTAGAATAAGGGAATAGGGAAAAACTCCAAGGGAGATTTTATTAAGAATAGGGGAACAGGGAATAGGGAAAAACTCCCAGGGAATTGCTATTGAGAATTGGGCTGATAATAGTGTGATATTGACGGTGTTACCGAGTTCCAATGAGCTCGATAAATCTATAAATTTCTACAATTTTAAAACCCTCTGTTTTGCTAATGACAACATAAAAACAAATCGTGCCCGTTTGAAATCAATGGCTTTTCGGCATGAAGCAAGCGAGTTGTGCAAGAAAGTATTTCCAATGATATCGCTTGGTATTCTTCGAATGTATGTATTTATAAAGGAATTCCCATTAATATTATGAGTGTTTCGATACAGTGTTTTGATGAAATCATATTCATATTCGGTCGTTTGAGATGTGATGCCACCGTCTTTATATAGAATCCTTTAGGACCTACATAAGTCGACAGACATAACACATCAGAATTGCTGCGGTGGAAGTGGAATGTAAAATGGTTTTGTTTCCCTAAAGATTACCCCTTATAAATAAAGTGTATTATTTCCCCGTTTTTTAAACTACTTTTAAGAATACAGGAAGTGACACCATCTAAAAACAGATGTGACAACCTCAATTTCGGTTGTGACAACCTCCAATTCGGCTAGGTCGACCCCTAAATACAGTTGTAACAACCTTTAATTCGGCTATGATGACGTCTTGTGTGGTTATGGCAACCTCGAACTCGAACATGACAACCTCTAATTCGGCTGTGACAACATCCAATTCACCTATAACAACCTTTAAATCGGTTGTGGCAGTCTATAATTCGGCTGACAAGCTCTAGTTTGGTCGTGGCAGCCTCTAATTCGGTTGAGACAACCTCTCATACCGATGTGAGCTATAATTTGGTTGTGATAACCTCCAATTTGGCTATGTCAAGGTCTAAATACAGTTGTAACAACCTTTAATTCGGCTATGATGACCTCTTGTGTTGTCGAATTTGACCATGACAACCTCTAATTCGGTTGTGCAACCTCCATTTCACCTATGACAACCTTTAATTCGGTTGTGGCAGTCTATAATTCGGCTGACAACCTCTAATTTGGTCGTGGCAGCCTCTAATTCGGTTGAGACAACCTCTCATACCGATCTGACCTATAACTTGGTTGTGATAACCTCCAATTTGGCTATGTCAAGGTCTAAATACAGTTGTAACAACCTTTAATTCGGCTATGATGACCTCTTGTGTTGTCGAATTCGACCATGACAACCTCTAATTCGGTTGTGCAACCTCCATTCCACCTATGACAACCTTTAATTCGGTTGTGGCAGTCTATAATTCGGCTGACAACCTCTAATTTGGTCGTGGCAGCCTCTAATTCGGTTGAGACAACCTCTCATACCGATCTGACCTATAACTTGGTTGTGATAACCTCCAATTTGGCTATGTCAAGCTCTAAATACAGTTGTAACAACCTTTAATTCGGCTATGATGACCTCTTGTGTTGTCGAATTTGACCATGACAACCTCTAATTCGGTTGTGCAACCTCCATTTCACCTATGACAACCTTTAATTCGGTTGTGGCAGTCTATAATTCGGCTGACAACCTCTAATTTGGTCGTGGCAGCCTCTAATTCGGTTGAGACAACCTCTCATACCGATCTGACCTATAACTTGGTTGTGATAACCTCCAATTTGGCTATGTCAAGCTCTAAATACAGTTGTAACAACCTTTAATTCGTCTATGATGACCTCTTGTGTAGTTGTGACGACCTTGAATTTGACCATGACAACCTCTAATTCGGTTGTGCAACCTCCATTTCACCTATGGCAACCTATAATTCGGTTGTGGCAATCTATAATTTGGCTGAAAACCTCTAATTTGGTCGTGGCAGCCTCTAATTCGGTTGTGTCAGCCTCCAATTCGGTTGTGACAATCTCTAATTTGGTTGTGACAACCCCCAATTCGGTTGTGGCAATGTCTAATTTGGTGGCGACAACCCCCAATTCGGTTGTGACAACCTCTAATTTGGTTGCGACAACCTCTGATTTGGCTGTGATGACGTCTACTGTGGTTGTGACAACCTTCAAATTCGGTTAAACCGAACCTCCTTTCTCAATGTTTTGCTAGTAATATCATGGGCGATTTTTGAGCAAAATCTTCAACCAAAGGCAGACAACGTCGTTGTTGATATTTTCTAAAAATCTCACTAATGATATGGAGAACGAGTGACACTTCCCTCAGTTCGCCACCGATATTGCAAAAGGTTCGCCAAATATACCATTAGCAAAAATTCGAGAATGTAGGATTTGTTGGTACAAAATGTGTGACAGGTAAGGACTGGAGCCACTTCCGGAGTTTTTGTCTGCTAAACTTTCGTCAAAAGTTCGATTGCGATATCATTGTCGAAATTTCTCTTCAAGTGGGTAATATTATACTGAAAGCCTTTGGATTTGTTTTCTACACAACACTTTGTGTTACTCCCACTGTGTAGCAGGCAATAAAATATTAGCTATTCTCGAACCGACCAACAGCACACTTATTACGTTCATCTGCGATTCAGTTCGTCAGTCACAGTAGTCATCTGTAATTTGCACCATGGTGCCTTCACATTATACACATGCATTTACATACCCATGTACATATGTATATATTCATAGTATGTATGAATATTGCATACAACCTCACATGGAAAACGTCTGCTTCCTTTTGTTGTTGCAAGTAAATATTTTTCTTTTTGGGATTTTTAATTTTTCTTTTTTATTTTGTTATTTATGTGTGTATATATTTCTCACATATCTTGAAGCTTTAAACATAAATATATATCATACTTAAAATACTACAAATAACCATAATTGTACTTAAGGAGGGAGGAGCAATGTTTCGGGTTCACATTTAGAGTTCAGTTTAATATTACACTGTTTCCTTTCTCTCATTTGAAGCACCAAACAACAACAAACATTTCGAAAAATTTTTTTCATAGGAAAAATTTAAATCGCTTTTGTAAAGTCTATCAAGGTTTGTAATGATAAATATTGTATTGTGGTCAGTTTTTCAGTCAGTGGTCATCTTCGTTTCATAGTTAAATTGTGGTTAAACATCGAATTGTGATTTTCAGTCAATGGTTAACAATAATCTAACCACTCAATGTTGGTTGGTTAACCTATAGTTAGAACCATATGTTGTTGACATTTCTGTTTGTCAAAATGATAAATGTAAAATTGTATAAAATATATTTTTCTGTTTAGACTATTTGTACACGTACTTTTTTTATACCAGACCATTAATTTTTAATTTTTAAACATTTTTTTATAAATTGTTAAAATTGCTTCCAGTTTATATATTTCTTTCTTATTTTACATAATTCCATTTTTGTTGTTCCTCTTGTTGTTTTGGTACTTACCCCCCGTTTACACATGCAAGTGCAAGTTCGAAAAACTGAATTCACTGACAACTTTTCACTAATGCAATCGCACTTCATCGACTTGCAG
Source organism: Phaonia tiefii (assembly GCA_963931995.1). Lineage (NCBI taxonomy): Eukaryota > Metazoa > Arthropoda > Insecta > Diptera > Muscidae > Phaonia > Phaonia tiefii. Next base: position 93,946,173 of record OZ008367.1, read on the forward strand.
CCACTTGCAGCTCAACTGCCTTCAAGTTTTGGAAGGCAGTAAATATTTGGCACTTGCTGCAAGTAAATGTCAAAACGATAAGAAGTGTTACCTAGTAATAAGCTTGTACCAAATTATTTGTATTTGGTGAAATAATAACTGTAATTATTACTAATTTAGTGTACATTTGGTCAACAAAATATGAAAACACAAAGCAAAATATGTTTATGGTAATTAAAAATAAGAATTTCATAGGGTTTAGTAAGTTTTAGAAAGTTTTAGAAAAAAAAAACATATTAACACCAACTTTTTTCCAGATGTTGAATACATGGCAATATTGGAATTTCTCTAATTCGTTATGAACAGCTAATTTGGCGATGACTTTTGCCTTCGACGACATTTGTGAAAACTTGCACTTGCCCGTGTAGACGCTACAAAAATTTGCTTGTGTTTTCAATAATTTTCGATGATAATATACGTATTCTCAACCTGCAACAATTTACTTGCATGTGTAAACGGTGGGTTAGCCCAAAACATATGTTTTTTCCAATAAGAATATAAGGGTTGCCATAACCGTTACCAATATGATGGTTGACATTAACTCACCACTGATAAACAAAATAAGTTAAACTCTATTTAACTGTCAATTGCGATTAAGTAACCCGAAGGTTAACTACCCAAACTAGCCTTAAGAGAGATGAAATATGTGCATAAGTTATAGTCAGCAGGTAGCAGATGTTTGTAAGATTTATTAGAAACTGAGCTGCTCAAATTTGTACATTGGTGTTGTATAAGTATATCGTGTACTCACATATGCTGGTTTTTTACAAGTTAGTTTGACTTTTTAAAATTCCAACCATTGCACCACCAAATTATAATTAATGTATTTTAAATTTGAACGGATTTATTTTAAATTGATGTAGATATATTTTAAATTGATATTGTTGTACTTTATAAATCAAATAGAATTATTCACATTTATATTGAAATATTTAACTTATACTCCAACCCTAGAGATGGGGGAATAGTTGATATGGGCAAAATTGTAACACATAAAATGAGGTATATTAAACCCTTGGTATCTTTGGACCATATTTTTTTATAACTTTTTAAGACGCTTAAGCTGTAAGCCAAATGGCATTACTGTGACATAAGTAAAGGTTTTTAATCATATCTCTGCCCCGCATTTAAGCCTGTTCATCCCGAGCAGGCTCAACTTCGTGTTTTTCATACAAGGCTAGTCTTTTCAAATGCATGACCTTCATTTTAGCTGTTGGACTTTGGCTTTTATGGATGCGAAAAATAACGTAATTTATTCCTCTGACAACCTTGTAAGGACTTTCCCAGTGAGTCTGTAGTTTTGGAGATAAACCTGCGATGTGAGTTAAACAATAAAACTAGCTGACGTTCATGGAATCCTTCGGAATCTACCGCTTGTTCGTACCTGGCTTTCATCTTATTACGGGACATCTTCATTCTGCTGCGAGTAATTTCGTGAAGTTCACTAACCTCTCCTGGAATACCATCGTTCTCTCCACTGTCGGACGTTAGGCAGTTACCAAACTCCAAATTTCTAGAGAGCTTTAACTCTGTCCCGAACGAAAACGACACTAGCTGGTGTTCGGGTGGTAGTATCCTGGGTGGCCGACCGGTATGCCAAAAAGAATTTTGATATGCGCTCGTCCCAGTCTTTTCGATCAACTCTTTCGACCTTTCTCAAATATTTCTCAAGAGCCTGATTAAATCCCTCTATCTACCAACAGTCCGAGGACGCCATGACGTCGTTCTTATACCACATATTCGATTCATCTCGCATATTTTCTTCCAGATGACAGATTCAAAATCCCTACCCTGCTCCGAATGCAGTTCTGAAGGGGACACCAAAACGACTTATCCAGTTGTCCACGACAGCTTTGCTTATTGTTTTCGCTTCTTTATTCAGAATAGCGTACGATTCGGGTCATTTACTGAAGTAGTACATAACGACTATGACATATTGGTTCTCAGAGCTACTTGTTGGAAATGGGCCAGCCACATAAATGGATATTCGCTCGAAGGGAACACCTGGGCTCTCGTGTTGTTTTTGTCAACAAATCCTCCACGTTGGCCATTTAGTTGAGTGCTGCATGCAATCCACTCGGATACAGCTTTTTGATGACCAACCCAATAAAAACGTTGACGTAGTTTATTCATAGTTTTGCCTTTACCGAGGTTTGTACCACTCGGGCTATTATGAGATATGAATTCATAATACTGGTTTGGCGAACTGGTATGTTGTAGCAGTGCATAGTTTTAGGTACAACACTAATCGCACTGTCATTTAAGCCAAGTAAGCCAAGTTTGTCAGTAAGCCAAATAAGTAAGCATGCATATTACATTACTATGACATAATTAAAGCTTTTAATCGTAACAATTTGTACATATATGTGGTAAATGTTCGGTTAAGTTGTAGTTAACTTAAGAAAGAGGGTCACGCTGATACCTCCCTAACAAAAGTTGGATGACCGTTTGTCTGCTACCCCAGGAACAAGTGATCTAAACTAAAGTTGGTACCATGCACTAGCTTGCCAGATCAAGCTCTGCGAACTATTTGGACTAGGACCTTGTACATATACAAAATGTGGGCAGCCGGCTGGTTGACACGATAACGCCGAAACTCGATGGAATTTGTAATGAAGCAGTTAAGAGAAAAACGCTGGTCTGTTATAGAAAATGGCGCATTTTGTTGCTACCTACGGTAGCACCCAAACAACATTTCTTCCTTCCTCACTTGTTCTAAAATTTGGAACAAACATTTTTAATGAAACTCGTTTCAACCGGTTCCACCTACTTATACTACTGTACATGTTTTTAATCTAAACCCATATTTTTTCAATTTCAATTGGCAAATGGTGAAATGGGAAATGGGAATGACCCGTGGAGATGGAAAGTTTCTGGCAGCCACTCACTTGGGAAATGATTCCCTCATAGGGCAGTCCAAGCCGCTGACTACTTCCGGTCTTAGATTAAGTATGCCCCGGGCATTGGCTTTAACTGAACCCTTCTCTCCGGGGGGTGGGTGGTTCAAACTATATACTTAAGGAAATAATTTCGGGAGTGTCCGGGCCCCCCTGAGTACGTGCTTGCTCCGTTAGCTATATAGAGTGAGAAGGCGAAACGAATGAGCAGCCTGATTGGTTATGCGATCACTGATGCGTCTCAGGTTAAATAGATGTCCCTGTCACTGATGCTCTTCGAACTAGCGGCGGACGAATTCTTTTATTCCTTGATGGCCGGTGAGACAACATTATTGGCCAACGGCGGATTAAAAGTAGAGAAACAAAAATCCACGTTTGACACACTGTGTTCTGGTCAGTGTCTGATCCATAATGGGCGCCAGAAACATAATCATCCCGGCAGTGGTTAAAATGCAAAGCCAAGGTGGCCAGGACTTACCTGCCGCCACCGGTAAATTGGCATATTTGTTGACGATTCCCGCGATTTGCGATTTCGGATATGCATATGGAAATAAATAAATGGTTTCCCATTACATCCCATGAAGGGACAGGAGAGAACTTCTCACAATCACTGAGCTGTGCGCTTTCCAGTTTTCACTCACTGATTGGGATTCCGATTCCGAACGGTATTCTGAGAAGCTTTTTCATGGCTATATACTCGATAGTGTCGCCGTCACTATGCGAGGTGACCGCCGCCGAAAGAAATTTTAAGGTGGTCAGAGCAGGGTTCGAACCCAGGATCTCATGTACAAGAGCCGCGCACACTACCATTGCACCACCGACATGGAATGTTAGTACACTATAAAGATACGGTTCCACTATTCAACTTTCGGATGTCCACGAGAATTACTATGCTAACATTATTGTTTCCATGTGTTCCAATGGACAAGTCATGACTGTATAAAGAAGAAGAACTGTGATATATACCGCAGCTACCGTGAGAAAATCGTGAATTTGTTTGCGAATTTGTAGTTGACAAAAGATTGCGACATCCGGCCTCTAGGTTTAACCCCGTGAGTGAACATATAGCCTCCATCCGCATAAAAGCGAAATGCTTTAACATATGAAACGACAATGACAACAAGGACATGTTCTATGATTTTAATGCTAAGTGTGATTTTAATGCTAAAGTCTGCAGGGAAAATGTCTTTGAACCAACCGGGCTACAGACTTGCCATTCGTGAGCTATTCTAGAAGGGCGGTAAACCGACAAAGAACATCAACGATAGCTGATGTTCATGCTCATGAATGACAAGTCTGTGGGTTGCTTTAGATTTTGCCGCGGCGAAAAACATGTTTGTCAGTAGTACGAGATTCCAACATACAGGCATCCACAAGGCTACTAGGATATTCCCTGATCAACAGACGAAAACCCAGATTGATCACATACTAATTGATGGAAGGCTCCCTACAAGTGTAATGGCCTTTAGTGTGATTCAAGGAGCTAATATCGATTGGGATCACTACCTGGTTTAAGCAAAGGTTCGCACAACATTAAGTCGTACGAAACCAAACATATAGATAACTGGACATCGGAAAGCTGCAATTACCATAGATGGGCACGGCCCAAGCAGGAAACATCACACAGATACTGACGTAGAACGCACCTCCGCCTCATAATCCTGAAGCTCCCTTTTGTAGAGATAAGAATGGGAATCTTGTCGCAGATGTGCAAATTATGTTGGGAATATGGAGAGATCACTTATCTGCTTTACTTGACCCAAGATACTTCAAATATAGATGAGCAAATACAGGACGATGGCACCGACTAGCCAAAGCGAAGTTAGAACTACTATTTCCCGGCGTAAGAAAAACGAAGCCGCTGGTACTGATGGTCTACCGGCTGAGCTGTTTAATATTGGCGGCTGTGGGTTGGATAGGTGAATGCATCAAATCTTATGCATGCATGCCCGACGATTGGAACCCTAGCATACTGTGTCCTGTTTTCAAAAACTGTGACCAGGGTATATGCACCAACTATTGTGGAATAAGCCTTATATCCATCGCATGCAAGGTCCTCTCGAGCGAAATGTGCGAAAGACTAAAGTCGTTTGTTGCACACCTGATAGGGCCTTATCAGTGTGAATTTAGGCCTGAAGTGTTAACGTTACGACAAATCCTGAAGAAAGCCCACGAACAATATACCGACACCTACCACCTCTTTGTAGATTATAAGGCTGCCTTCGATAGAACGATACGGGGATAACTGCCCATGTAGAATGACACTGACCGACACAAAATCCTCCTTATAGATTGGTAAACACCTCACCGAACCATTTAGTACGAGGCCTCAGGCAGGGCGACACCCCATCATGCCATCTCTTTAACATATTAATTAAGATCATCGTGAGAAAAGCGGCAGTTAACACGAATAAAACTATCAGCAGTAAAAGTCACATGCTGGTTGCATATGCTGATGATTTGGACATCATTGGGCAAAACCTGCGAGAAGTTACTGCAGTATTTTCAAGTATTGAGAAGAAATCAGCAAAACTGGGTTTGGCATTAAACGAGGACAAGGCAAAATTAATGGTTTCGATGAGCAGAACATCCACCCGATTGGATGAAAGGGTGAACGTTGACAACCGTTATAATTTCGAGGTAGTGGATGAATTTCTTTACCTCGGATCTGCCGTGAACATAAGTAATAATGTTAGCCCAGAAATAAAACGCAGAATTGTGCTTGCAAACAGGTGTAATTTCGGGCTAAGCAAACACTTCAGAGATAAGACCCTCTCCCGAGAAACGAAGATCCAACTATATCAGACTCTCATACAATCTGACTTGCTTTCTGGCGCAGAATACTATCATATGCTGATGAAATATCACTGGAAGTCTTCAAGGGAAAAATGCTCCGAAAAATATATGGTACTACAATGTAGAACTGCGACTATCGACGACGGATGAACCACGAGCTGTATAATCTATATCCTGACATCGACGTAGTTATGCGAATCTAAAATAGCACGTTTACGCTGGCTAGGCCATGTCGGCAAAGTGTATCACAATGAGCCAGTGCCCAAAGTATTCGAAGACGTACTCACACGACATCGACAAATAGGACGACTTAGACTTCGCTGGAAAGACCAGGAGAACGATTACCTCCGAGAGCGTGGTGTTACCAACTGGAGGAGAAAAACTGAAGATCGACCTGGTTAAAGAAACAACCCAGCCAACCAAATTCGGAGCGCTCCAAAAAAGAGCATGTAGGGACTCCCACATCGCTCCTCAAAGGAGTGTTTGCGGAGTGCACCTATAAAGGGCATCCGAAAGAGCTCCGCATGGGATTGCTTTAGGAGTGTTGAATCATATTGTCATTTTATTATCTTTGTACTCCTAAAAAGGAGCGTGTAGGGACTCCCACAGCGCTCCTTAGAGGAATGTTTACGGAGTGCGCCTACAAGGAAAGGGACAAAATTGTTTAAAAACAAAGCAATCATTGAAATATACATACTATATGTAATTAATTGTCCAAAAATTCATTTTAAACAAAAACAGGATTATAGTAACACTCATTTATAGGAGTCCTGGGGGTTACTAAAGGAGCGTGTAGGGACTCCGAAAACACTCATTTAAGGAGTCCCTAGGGTGCAGTTTTTTCATATATTTTGAGCGTGCTGTTTTCTCCGCCGGATATGCTCCATTGGAACTCCTTACGGAGCCTTCCTAGGAGCGTTAGCGCATCGTCTGGGAGTCCTAACGGAGCACCTTGCCGACTCCGTTGGTTGGCTGGGATGTTGTCCTCATATTGTAAGGCCCTTGGCCCCTCCGGTTTGTTTGACGCCACCTAAGTAAGTAAGTAATTGTGTACTGTTCTAATGCAGAGCCATTGTCTGGACTTAGATAATATGATTTCGAAATAATTACACTGGATTTCTAAAAAAAATTGTAATCGAGTAAGAAAACTACTTCATAGTACATATAAGTATTTACTGAAACGGATCTACTCCTAAAACTAAAAAGCACCCAGGAAACAGTGTTTCTCTGTATTTGTAAAGGTATGCGTGTGTAATATTACACAAGTGCACAAACCAATACAAAATCAATCGAAATTTATCTAAGGAATGCGGGGCCACATAAATGTCAGATAGACTTTGTTTTGTTTTATGTGTTTTCGTCGTCGTCGTCTTTTTTAACGAGGCGTTTGTTGGTTTGGTTTGATGTCTCTGCTCATTTATGTTGTTGATTGGTTTGTTTACACAATGAGACTTTTTGCGCTTCTGTTTTCCTTTTTGTTGTTGTTGTTGTTGTTGATTTCATTTCTGGGCTGGTTAAATTGTTTTCTATTGCTCCGTCACATTGGCTCTTTACACAGAATACAATGAATGTAATTGACATGGAGTAATATCTACAAATGTATTTATGTACATATGAATGTATGCGCATATGTATTTATTTGTGTATGTATGTTTATGTGTGCACAGAAAGAAGCAAAGAATAAATCTAGAAAGAATAAGTTGGTACAACAAAACTAAAACTACGATACACACAAGATACAAGATACGCTGATGGAGAGAATGTCCGTCGAGTCGTTCGTTCGTTCTTTCACCCGCTCGTCAGCCAGTCTGTTAGTAGATAAGGCAATAGCAAACATTATTTGATTCATCCTAGTGTTGCCAGAGAGAAAACCAAGAGTTTTCGAAAGTGCTAAATATATTTTAATAAAAAAGTTTGGGTCCTGTGTTTAATTTATTAATTTATATTTTTAAAGAAAAATTAATTTTACCGCATCAAGAGACACAACTTTCACTGGATGCCACTAAGGTAGTTACAGATTTCATTTAGTTCCAGTTGCTGACTACCGTCCAACATAATTTAAAATCATAAGTCATTAGTATGGATCGAACAAAATTTAAAAGTTTCAAGTAATTAGTATCAAGTATGACAGAGTAATGCATATATGCGAACTCTATTATCGTTCCCTTGAGGTCACCGAGGTCATGGACTTTCGATAGCATAGATGATCGACTATGATTTTGGAGAATCATGGAGAAGATAGTGTATGGAGGAATGGGCGATATGCAAACTATGTTTGATTGATACTAATGTCATTTAATTTGTGCTTTCAAATAATATTTGATTGCTGATAATGGCTTTAAGTATGTTTGATATTAGTTATGTTATCTGCAACTCGAACTCTACGAAATTCCAACTTGCGCTGTGGCATCCGCTGAAAGCTGTAACAGCTGGTGCACACTCTTATTATATTAATCTATGACCGAGGTAGTTGAACAATTCATAGAGTTCGAATTCCTGTTGTAGATTACTCTATGGTTAATTTGTCTGTCATTTGTACCAATCGAACACAATTTAAACTTACTTTGCTTCTAGTTTTTCTTTTATTTGCTTGTCGTTCATTCTCCCATTCACTCTGTTCTCTATCACATTCCAACTACAATGTCAGTCATATATGGCGTGGGTACCCCCTGATTACAAATAGTTTGCCTATCGCGTATTCCTCTATTCACTTTCATATCTATGCTTTTGCAATATCATAGCCAAGCAGATCTGTTCTCTATCACATTCCAACTACAATGTCAGTCAGTTCTAGTTTTTCTTTTAGTTGCTTATCGTTCATTCTCCCATTCACTCTGTTCTCCATCACATTCCAACTACAATGTCAGTCATATATGGCGTGGGTACCCCCTGATTACACATAGTTTACCTATCGCTTATTCCTCTATTCACTTATCTATCTATCATATCTATGCGTTTGCAATATCATAGCCAAGCAGATGGTAGAGGTCTTCTGGTTTTGGGCACATTAAAGAGTGCACTTGTTTAACGCTGCATTTCTATTCCCAATTTTCCATATTTTGAAACAAGAGGAACAAAATTACTGCTTGTCATGCATAAGAGATGCTATTTTTTGCCCAATGTATGTAATGTTGGGAAGTAATCAATGATATAATAATTTTCGTTTTAATAGGTTTTTGTATCATTTTGTTTTATTTCAAATTTCAATCAAGGTGCAATGTTGTACATGAGAATTTGGGTTCCATACTCACCTCGCTTAGTAACAGTGCTACTAAAAGCGACACCTCGCTGAGTATCTGCGACACTATAGAAGTGTAGGCTCCAATCAAAGAGTCTTTTACATATATATGTATGTACATTAGACCGACCCACTGAAAAAAACTTATCTTGTCCATACCTCAAAATGTACCTTGGATTATTTTATTATGATTCCCAAAATATTTCGTGTCTAGCATTAAGATTCCGTGAGCTGGACCGTTTTTAAGAAACGTATTGGAACGAAGTTCCTTATCGCACGTTGCGGGATGGGGGCTAAATGAAAAAAAATTAAACAACTCTTTTTTAACACTATGTATTATCCTACAACCCAATATTATCAACTATATTGGGTACTTTTGCTTTGGTTTGTGTCTAGACTAACATATGTTGGGAAATTTTTTTGTTTAATGGGAAGATTTCTAGGTGGAGCCTGTAACCAATATTTACTATATGCTGTAGTTTCCAACCCAATAAAAAGAAAAGCCAAAGTGAAAATTAAATTTCCGTAAATAAGTGCCTTTTCTTAAAAAAAGTAAATTTTCTCAAAAAAAAATACCTTAAGTACCAAAAAGTACCTTTTCTTAAAAAAATATGTTATCTTATAGAATTTTCTTACAATTTTCTTACAAAAAGTACCTTTTCTTAAAACAATTAATTTTTTTTTAATTAATACCTTTTCTAAAAAAAGTACATTTTCTTAAAACAAATTACCTTTTCTTAAAAAACTACTTTTTCTTTAAAGAGTGCATTTTCAGTGAAACAAAATAACTTTTCTTGAGATAAGTACCTACTCTTAAAAATTTAACTATTCTTGAAAAAAGGACCAATTCTAAAAAATGCCATTTCGTAAAAAAACATTTTTTTCAAAAAAAATACAATCTCTTACAAAAATACCTCTTCTTAAAAAAATTCCATTCCTTAAAAGTAAATTTTCTTAAAAATAAAATAATACCCCTTTTTTCTTTTCTTGAGATAAGTAGCCTTTCTGAAATTAAGTACATAAAAAGAGGTTAAAAAAATAACCTTTTCCTAAAAAGAGGAATACTTCTTTAAAAAGTACATGTTCTTAAAAAAGTACTTTTTTGTAAAAAAAAAAATCTACTCTTATGGCTTTTTCTTCCGGAAAGTACTTCTTCTTCATAATAGTACCTTTTCGTAAAAAACATTAGCTTTTAAAAAGGGAAGTACCTCTCTTTAAAAAACAACCTTTTCGGAAAAATATAATACATATTCTTACAAAAAGGACCTAAACATATACTTTTTTTTTTAAATATTTACATTCCATAAAAAAAAATTTCTTAAGAAATGTTTCTCATTTTACAAAAATTATCTTTTCTTAAAAGATCCATTTAAATTATAGTATTTTTCAACGAGTGCCTTAGGCGTGTTGGTACTAACTAGTACATAATATTAGGCGAAAGGAACTTCGTTCCAACCGGGTGTCCCCTGATACCTCATGTATTTTTTATAAGGCGCATCCACCGGTATATAAATCATGACAAAACATGCCCTGAGACATCCTTTGTTCAAGGATATTCTGCAAAATAAAGATTTTTAAGTTTTTAGTAAGGAGATTTTTCTGATTTAAATGCCAGATTGACATATTTTAATCTTTAGTCGATTTACGTAAATACGTGTGTCATCTTTTTCGCACTAGTTCGCTTTTTACCAAAAATTTAATACGTTCTAAACAGGACAAAAAAAACATTTTTTTCCCCCCTTACAAGGTGAGTCGGTCTAATATACATATGTATTTCCATTACATCTCATGAAGGCATAAATGTGATATTCTGTGATCAATCTGCGAATTGAGCGCTTTCAAGTTTTTTATAGAGTCGCCGTCACTAAACGAGGAGACCGTCGTCAAAAGAAATGCGAGGTGGTCAGAGCGGAAATTAAACCCAAGTTCTCATATACAGGATTCGCGCACACTTACTATTGCACCAACGACGGTGCAGTTATTTACTGTGCATAATAACATTATATAGTGGGCAACATGTTCTAAGTCGATATTGAACAAATGGCGTGGAGAATCTGCGGGTATAAGTAAGTCATGTCGACGAATATTTAACAAAGCCAAGTCTTTGAGGGACAAGAAGGGCTAGGATAATTTCAAACTTGAGCTAGGGCGGTATATGGCGTGGGTACCACCTGAGAATATAAGAATAAATCAATAGAAGATATATCAGAGACATCGAGACTAAGGAAAATGCTGGTTGTAGGCAATCCGACGATAGGTTACCTGAAGGGCTCTTCTGAAATCTGTTTCTCCTTATGGACACCCATTTCCCTGGTAACTGGCTAAACGAGGAGACCGCAGCAAATGAATATACTCCTCATTGTTTAGAAGCTGTTATTGAAATTTTTACTAAATCCAAGCATAACTATGTAGTGCAAGAGCAGATCTACAGAGACGGCACTGCATGAACTATTATGATACATGGAGGAATCGTTGGCTGCTAAGGAGTATACGTTGCTAACCTTTCTTGACATTAGGGCGCATTCAATAATATCTCGCCTAATGCGACAGAATTAACTCTATAGGCCCTTGAGGTGAACATTGATCTTATGGAGCTCGTATACGAAATGCTCACCAGGAGTCGTGCCACAACCGACTTGTGCATATCGACCTCTACCAGGTATGTTAACAGAGGCAGACCTCAAGGACGGGACTTGTCTCCACTTCTATGGAACCCAGCGCTGAAGGAATACTGGTCCCTCTGTAAAATGAAGACAAGCAAATTGGACGACGTGGCAATAGCTATAAGGGGTGAGTATGCTAGGATCCTTAGCGACATTCTGCAGGGTAGCTTAGGGACGTTGGGCCGAGCAGGTCCTTTTTATCAGAAGGTATAAAATATTGTGCACTACTGATTAGGTTTCAGAGTATGGTGACGATGTGCGTCACCCCTGCTGTACGCACCACACCCACTGCTGCAACGGGACTCTTGAAACATAGAAGTTCCTAGTATAGAGGGATGGACACGTGAAATTCTGCACGGATGGGTAGCAAGGTAGGGTACGGTAACCTACTCTAGTGAACTAGAATTGTGTCTTTCTCATAATCAACCTGATCATTGTAGAGTGTCTTCGGCGGAAATTTCAGCTATTATGGAAGTAAACTACTGGGGCTGTTTGATAATCGCCCAGGAGTCATTAGACTCAAAGTCTCCTCCGACAGTCTGACTATAATCAAGTCCCTGGAATCAGCATTCCTGAACTTAATATCTGCCCAGGACTGCCGCAGATCTCTTGACCCAGCACCTCATATGGGTGCCAGGTTACAGGGGCATTCAGGCGCTGCCACCACCACCTAATCCCACCCAGCCTAATTTATTTTTCAATAATCGCACTCGAAGGATCTCTGTAAATGTTTGGTACCACTGTGAATCTGTTGATATACATTAGAATTTATAGATATTATACAATTTCAAGCAGTCGGAAGTAAGTTTCAAGCTGACATTGACGGCCTATCGTTTCGGAGTTTGTGAAGCTCCATATTTTACGACTTAGATTCCTCCTGACCGTCTATTGAAATGTACTGCGTCCTGAAGTTTGCTTTCCTAATGATTTTGTATTATTACATGTACGTTATTTTTTCTACATACAAAAACTACACCATTTCCCATTGATATTTGACAAATATCAATTTAATTTTGAAAAATATAAATTGAAATTCGAAAATTATATTTGAAATTTGAAATACATCAATTGAAATTTGAAAGACAACAATTGAAATTTAAACCACATCAATTTAAATTTGAAACACATCAATTGAAATTTAAAACAAATCAATTAAAATTTGAAACATATCAATCGAAATTTAAAATACATCAATTGAAATTTAAAAGACATCAATTGAAATTTAAAATTCTTCACTTGAAATTTTAAAATTATTAACGTATTTCATGTATAAAATTTTCAAATTTCAGTTGGTGTCGTTTAAATTGCAATTGGTGTGTTTTAAATTTCAATTGAAGTGTTCTAAATTTCAATTGATGTTCTTTAAAATTCAATTGATGTATTTTAAATTTCATGATGTCTTTTAAATTTCAACTGACTTTTTTAACTTTCAATTGATGTATTTCAAATTTCAAATAGAATTTTTAAATTTCAATTGATTTTTTTCAAACTTCAATTATACTAGTAATACAACTATTAATACACTATTAATACAACCATTAATTTTGAAGATTAAAATTTTCTACGGTTTTGGCCCAACTCTTTGGTTTTGGGGGCAAATCACAGCGATCTACGTCGAGTTCACATGCATGTAGAGAAAATTCTCGACAGCTGGAATTTTTTGAATCACGTTAGTCGATCGTAATTTGTAGTACCTACTACTAACTATTTTCTACATTGCTGTAAACATATGGAAATAAGAAACACAAAATGAAAAAGGAAAACAAAATAAATAAAATCGTGTTAAAATATGAAGATTCTTGTGAAAATACAGAAAACTTTTCATTAAAATGGATCAAAATATTTTTTTATATTTCTCATCTTCATATTGCTTTTATTAGAATAAGGACGATATTCGTGACAAAGGCAACACTTTTTCAGTGCCAGAAGTTGAGTAAGTTGTGCCCTTTTAAGTATGTAAATGATTTTAACAAATTGTGTTAACGTCTATAGATATCCATAGACGTTTCGATTAAGTATTCTATCCGAAATAAGTATTTCTAGTCATATCGTCGTTCCGAAGTTATTTTCACTTATCTTCACAAAATATTTTTTTGGGAAATTGACTCGTAAAGTTTCAACAATTTGTATAAAAAAATTGGTGTGAAAAGTAGTGCCTGAAATTCTGCATCGATTGAAGTAAAAATATCCAAAGTCATTGATGAAATTTTTGCGAGATATGGCTATTTTTATCTCCAAACAAAATTTCACATTTTGTTGTTATGCCATCTTTTGGGAAATATACTTTTGTGTATATGGCGCATAAGTGAACATAAGCTGAAAAAAGTCATTAACTTTTAGTCCAAAATTATCTTCACGTATATGCACTATACATTAGGGTGCAGCGACAATGTATGCAATTTTTTTTTGTTACTGTTTTGTAATGTTATAGACTTTATCCGGAGTTACTTTTGAGATATAGAACGGAATCAAAATGCATATATTAATAGGATGATAATATCTTTTTCAAACATCTGTCAAATATTTTTTTCACATACGTAAAGATAACTTAATTTTTTTTAATTCAAAATTTTCATATATTTGTTGTTCATACGGTAATAATGGTTCATACGGTATCATAACGTGTTAAATTTTTATCAAAAGTGGATATACAAGAAAATGAGTACATAGTATCTCTATAACTATAAGAGATAGGGACCTGGGGAATAAACAGATGGATAGATTTAAAAAATGTATCTCAGGAAATAGTCTTATCTCATTTTTTCTGATTTTGTGATATACGTGAAGATAACTTCGGAACGACGATATGTCGACGTCCGTACCACCCATAGTGCAGGTTGTCGCTACATTGACCCTTTTGGCCAGTGGGAGTTTTCAACATTTATTCGTATTAGCGGAGAATACTATGTGCAAAATTGCTAATATTTTGTAAAAATATCAGAAATTTAGTTAAATTTTTACAAAATTCTTTTCTTCTGCTTCGTACCAAAAAGCCAGGGTTTTTTTTTTTTGTTTACGATAACATATTACTAATCGAGTACAACTTCGTTACTATAACGACTGCCGTGTTCCACGTTAACTTCGTTTCGATGACGAAGTAATCGATTTCGAATGCGGTGATTTGCCTCCTAATTTGTTATTCGAAGTTCATATTTCTTATGAGCTAAAGGTTCATTTAGACTACTGACAGATTTTGACACTTGTCAAAATTTTCTGACAACATTTTGAACTAGTGTTTACACATGTCAAAATATTTTGTCAGAAAACATTGTCAGTATTTTATCAGTATTTTCTGACAGCATTTTTTGAAGTTTCATCAGAATATTTTGAAAGCCGTTTACACTACTGACATATTCCGTTTGTGTTTACTGACCAAATTCTGACAATTGTTCTCAGCTGTTTTTCATTTGCTTTATCCACACATGATAGCAAGTTATTGTGTTTATAAAAATAAAAATAAAGTTATACATACAATACAATTGTACAAAATACAATTTGTACATTTATAATACATTATTTATTCTAAAAACTTTCTTAAAATACTTACCAACTTATTTTTGCAGGTACTTTATGATTTTGTAAAGGGAAATAACAAAACACCAATCAGCTGATTCATTTACTGAGAAGGGAGCCGAGGCAAAATTGAAGGCGGCGGCAGCGCCTGAAAAACCCTCCTCGACGGCGGCGGATTAAGCGCTGAGCCGATTTAAAAGTTGTGAAATTTGGTACAAACTTGGTTAATTTTCATGAATGAGTATGACAAATATTGCCACCTTAAATGCAAACCGACGTAACCACCCTTTTTTCTTTTTATATGAGAATGATTTGCATGTAAGGTATTATCGGCGGCTGAATTCGGCGGCGACGTGGCTTATTGGAAAAGTATCGGCGGCGGCGGCGTACCGGCCTCGGCTCCTATCTCTATTCATTTACTGACATATTTTGACAACATGTTGTCAAAATACTGACAGTCGTCACAATTCTGTCAGAAAATTTTGATGACTGTTTACACGACGTCAGTATTTTTGTCAAAAATTTTGACAAGAACGTGTCAGAAAATTTTGTGTCAGAACATTTACACGTTACTGACACATTTTGAAGACAAATACTGACAATCTGTCAGTAGTGTAAATGAGCCTTAACATTTGCATTTTTTTGTCAGTGAAATTATCACATCTTATGCTGAGATGGCAACCCTTTTTCCTCAATTTAAACAAACTACTACAATTTTGTTGTTGTCCAAAGGAATTTGAAATAAATTAAATATATCTGATGCAAAACGAGAGTCAGAGAATATCACAACAGTTTGGAGAGGGAGATGTGGAGAATGAAAGAGCAAGGGACCCCTTACAGAGTGAGCTGCTAACGAACGTGTCTGAGAATCTAGTCAGTTATCTGAGAGTAGGCCTGGTGGGCGAACAAGTAAACGACCTGATTGTCGCGTATCTGACAGATACATTTTTCCCACATTACAATGTTATGCTCGCACACTCTCTCTCTCTCCCTCTCTCCCTCTCTCTCTCTTTTTAATCCTCTTTGTGCTCTCATGACTTCCCCATCTCATTCTCCCCTTCAAAGGCATGTTTCACAAATTTGTGTACGCTAGCGCCCCTGGGATATTATAACGGCCAATCGTGTCACTATCACTGGAATGCTGAAGTGAGTTAATGCGCTTGTTTTATTTATTATTTATTTTTTTCTTTCTTTTTTTTCCTTTTTATGAATGTTTGAATGTTTATTTGTATTTCAATTTACGCAGTGGAAGTTGTAGACGGAACGGTGGTGGCTGGAGGTTGTCGGTTCTTGGGGCCAGATAAAGAAGCAAAACAAACGATTCGCAAGCTGTCTGCCTTACCTGGCTGCAGCCTTTGTAGGGTGTTCCTTTCTACTTTTGTTCTGTTATCTTTTATTATTTTTCGAGCAATTTTTAACTTTGTTATAAATGTTTTTTGTTATATTTATTTTCACGATTCTTTGCTATGACCTCTCCCATCCCCTTGCAATCCCTTAGGCGTAATCATCATTCTCTGAATCGTTTGAATCGCGTGCTGAATTCTATAATACATACATACATACGTATGTACATACATACATATTGTGTGATTTTTGCAGGTGTTGATAGATCGCGTAATAGAGAAAGAATGGCCGACAGACGACAGCCAGTCAAACAGTCCAACCATGCCCAGGCAAATCACACAGCAACGCCACACATTTGAATATCTTGTAATTTTAGCTCTCTGGGCCACAATTATCTCAGCTATGTAAGGTTAAATATCTGTGGGTTCGTTAGATACAATTAAAATAACATCGGAATCGTACGGTTGTTTGGAATTTAGTGATTTTGCTGACGCTGTGATGTGGTGTAGTCTGATGGGATGAAGATTCTATTGAGGAAATTCAAAGCAGGTGGTAACACCAAAGCACCGTTAATCAGTGCAATTGGCCGAAATGAGTGGGAATAATTCTCAAAGAAAATTGAAAAACAAAGATTCCTGAAAATGTTGAATTTATGTAAGCGGCCAACAAAAAACCATAGTTTACGACTTTCAGTGGTTGAGCAACCAAAGAACTCAATTTCATATTACACCTCTTGGTATTATACTTATAATATAAAAAAATTGTTCCCATTACATTCCATGAAAGCTTCACACAACCACCACCACACATTGGACACCTTCAGTTTTACACCGATTCCCAACGGTATTTTGAGAAGCTTGAGAATCTATTCTCATTTTAGAGATTTATCGTGTCTAACAGCCAATTATGAGACTAACATTTCTATGGGAGGGTATTTAATGGGCGTGGCAAAGTCATCCTGTACCCAATTTTGTTAAGATCGGTTGTGATTTACATGAGCTGTCGGGTCGACCGAACAGATATTCTGTTATATTTGTGTTGGAGGTACCTTAATGGGCGTGGCAAAATCGCTCTTTTTAGTATGTGACTGACGTTTGATGAAATATATAGCCTAATACCAAATTTCAGTCAGATCGATAGTATTTTACGAGAGTTATTGTATTGTATAACGTGTCCATCGGTGGTGCAATGGTGAGTGTGCGCGGCTCTTGTATATGAAATCGTAGGTTCGATCCATGCTCTGACCACCTAACATTTCTTTCGATTTCTTTGAAAATACCGTTCAGAACCGCAGTAAAACTGTATCAATCAGTGAGTAAAAAAGTAGAAAGCAGACAGCTCACTGGTTATGAGAAGCTCTCCCCAATCCCTTCATGGGATGTAATGGGAAACCATATTCTGATGTACTAACATCTATATGCACGGGTAGGGCAATTAATCAAAGTGAACACATGCAAACAACACACAGCGTTAGCATCACATACGTGGTTGTTGTACAACAATAGTCTCTGCCAGAAAATAAGTATGATGGTATTGATGTAGCGGCAGCGAACAACCAGACAGGTCGCCAAAGAGTATTGAATAATATAGTATATAATAGAAAAATGTAAGCCTTGAAACATTTATGCTTTTTGTATTGTTTTATATAAGAACATTGTCGAAATGGTGCATTTATAGAAGAGAATAAGACCCGTTTATGCTCTTTTACTCAGACTCTCTACATGAGAGCAATAAGAGAGTGCAATAAGTTCTCTATACTATTCAATATTTTTGTCGTCGCTCTGTTTATGATAAAACAAAAATAATTATTTCAGTGAGCTAAATATTGCTTTATTTATTTTAACAATATTACATCTAATATGAAAGCAGGTGAAATAAAAACAAGGGCAATAGCAAAAGAGCCGTCAGCACAAATTATTTATAATGTTTATATAATGGAAAATAATGTTTCCAATGTAGCATTTACTAATGCGTTCATAGAAACCGGAGAGGTAACGTGTAACAAAAACGTGTTAACACATCGCCCGTGAGTTCGAACACTCATCGATTTTTTTTTTGGTATCAAACAGTTGAGTAGTGTAGTCAAAACCGAAACCGGTTAATCGAATTCCGACCGGTTAACAGTATGTCAGTTTTTAAAAAGTGCTATTTTCGAAGAACCGGTTTCGCCGGTTATTTAAAGTCAATTAACCGGGATTTTCGGTTTTAACACAACTGATATAACAACGCAGAATTACAAATCTAAATCCATATTCATAGCTCACTATGGTTACTGACCCCATCAAAGAGACACAAAAGACTTCGCCAGGCAATAATATAAGTCAATTCTGCCAACTCCGATTTAGATGTGGGTTTCGGAACTAATGACAATACAGGTACATAGCATGTTAGCAATAATGCACAAAACTATAAACAGTATTGACAATTCAGAAAGAGGTACAAAACGTCCAAAGTAATGTTTACTGAACGATGATTTGGATTTGTAAATTTGGATTTTGAACATTGAAATTGGGTTGGTCGAATGAGATACTGTGTCTATATTAGTATTTTTTTAAAGCGAAATTGTATTCCAAATTTAAAATGGCCACACTTTAGTTTCCCATCACATACCATAAGGCATAGGTTTGCCCACTCTGATTGGTTAGTTGGTGTGCGCCAATGGTCAATGTGCGCGGCTCTTGTATATGAAATCGTGGGTTCGATCCATTCTCTGACCACCTTACATTTCTTTCGGCGACAGTCACTTCATTTAGTGATAACGCTCGGAACCGCTGTAAAACTGTTGTCCCAATCAGTTAGTATTAAACTAGAAACGGCACAGCTCACTGGTTATGAGAAACTCTCCCCCAATCCCTTCATGGGAAGTAATGGGAAACCTTTTTTTTTTGTATCAAACAGTTGACGTGGCTCTTTGTATGGGACGCACCATGATTGGCGTGGCAAAGTCATCCAATTTTAATTGCACAGGGTGGAGTGCGGTTATCTGTTTTTTTTTTTTTTGCACTGCAGTAGTCTGTGGCGGCACTGTTGGTCGAAGAGAGTGGAGAGTGTGCGTGGCTTATAGTGGCTGACGGGAGATTTGTATTCGTCTACCTTTCAGTTGCCATCATGCATTGGACACGTGAGGAGACGTCATTTTGTGTTGAAGCGTATTTTTCAAATGCGCATTCGATCATTGCAGTGCAGCGTGCTTTTCGTTTACGATTCGCTGTTCTTCCACGCGGAAGTGTTCCTGGACGGCAATCAATTGTAAATTGGGTAACAATTGTAATTGGGTAACCTCTATATTCGGACCGCGTTACTGTGTGGTGCGCCATATCACTAGTAGGCATCATTGGCCCTAACTTTTTCCAGCATAACCGTTTTGACGTAACTGTGAACTCCGAACGGTACTTGACTATGATACAGGTTTTTTTTCAGCCGGCTCTTGAGGCAATGCAATTAGAGGATACATGGTTCCAACAGAATTGTGCCACTGCACACACAGCGAGGGTTAACATGAATTGTTTGAGGCAAATGTTTCCTGGACGGCTTATCTCTTTGAGGGGTGATGTGAACTGGCCGGCACGCATGCGATTTTTTCCTTTGGAGTTACCTGAAGTCGAAGGTGTATATCAACCGTCCCAACACCGTGGAAGGCTTAATTCACAATATTGAGGCTGAAATTGGCAGAATACTTATCGACATGCTTGTTAGAGTTCATGAAAACTTCAGAAAACGTATGCAGCAGTGTGTGGATAGCGGAGGTCGACATATGCCAGATACACTATTTAAAACCATGTAATTTAAAAACTCCCTTACTGGAAAGTGCTACAATACTGTCGCAGGCTGCTTAGGATATATGGAAGCGACATCTCCTTTGGCATATAGAAAAAAAAATTGTGATGATCTAGGATAGAAACGAGCAGAGGTTTGGGAGACCAAGTCCATTTTCTTTCATAATATTTTGGCAAACATAAACATAAACACAAACCTTCCACTTGTCGCATAGTGCTATTTACTTTATTTCGACAAGAAAGTCATCAATGTAAGGGTGGCGCACGAATCGTGCTACAAAAACAAATCGTAATAACTTTCGTTCTGTGTGAGTAATCTGCATATTTTTTTTTTTATTTTGCAGGTTACTATTTAGATTTTTTAAAATGAATGCTAGGGATTTGCAGTCCTTCATTTTCGTCAAAAGGGAATTTAGGCGGGAATTTGACGACACTCCACCGAGTAGATGATTGCCGAATCTGGAATCTGGATGATTGCCGAATAAACATGCATGCCGAATAAACAAGCATCGCATCGAGATCCCTATGTTCGGGTTCAAGACACAATCACGGCAGTAGTATCGTCAGGCAAATCCAAGTGTTTATCGACGCAAATTCGAGTTAGCAGACGGTCATTACAACGAATAATTCATGATGACTTAAACTTGTTTCCGTACAAAGTCCAAATTACAAGCAACTTAAACCCTCTGGATTTGCCTATTCGCCTGAAATTTTGCTAAAAAAAATTATTGAAATCGCCGAAGAAGACAAAAACTTGATAAATTGTTTGTTTAGTATCATACCCAGTTTGATCTAAACAACAATGTAAACAAGCAAAATTGGCGTATATGGAGTAAATCTAATCCAGAAATACTCCATGAGACGGAACTGCACCCAGAACGAATCACTGTGTGGTGCGAATTTTCATCAAGGTATATTGTGGGGCCACACTTCCTTGAAGAAAACGGTGTAGCACTAACTGTCAATGGGGACCGTTATTTAAAGATGTTGAAGGACTTTTTTTACTCAGAACTGAGCCGAAGACGTATCCATTGCAACAGCATTTGTTTCCAGCAAGATGGAGCAACTGCACACATAGCCAGCCCGGTTATGGCGAAACTCCAACGAAAATTCCCAAACAAATTAATATCCAGAAACTCCACTTTCCCCTGGCCCCCAAGGTCACCTGACCTAACTGCACCAAACTTTTTTTATGGGGTCATGTCAAGCAGGAGGTGTACAAAACGAAACCAAGGAACTAAATTGAAGCAGTCCATGAAAACAATAATTGAGGCGATCCCGACTTCAACTCTTCAGGCTGCAATGAATAATTTTCTGATCAGGTGTCACATATGCACGGATGAGCATGGAGGTCATTTACGGTCTATTACCTTCAAAACCAATTAGTTATATAAAATAAAATTTAATTTTCTATACAATAATAAAAAATAAATGACATACATACATTGTTTAAAAACCAGGTATTTGAATTTTTTTATTGTAGCACAATTGGTGCGCCACCCTGTAGTTCCAAATTTGCAAATCAATTAACTTGAGATTTTAATAATAATAAGCTCATCAATTCATACGACAAAGCACGCCTCAAACCAATGCAGTTGCCGTGCGAGAATCGTGTCGCACTCAAATCATAATGTATTTTGTTTTTGTAACATCATCAAAATACACGGCGATTTGGCTTCCCGCGCACAACAGCCGCATTACTTTGGGGCGTATTTTATGCTGAGTAAAATGATTTCAAGAAGAAGAAATGATAAAACCGTCTCACTTTAAAAATGATCAAATAGAAAGTGTTTTCTGTCTTCACACCATCGCACATATATAGATATTTCATAATGAATCCAAAAGAGAAAATTGTCATGAATTTTTAAAAAACTAACGCGAAATTAATTTGATGCTTTAACACTTGTTCACACAAAAATATAACCGTAATCTAATAGACTCTTTAGTGGTTTGAAACATTTAAATATTAAATTTGCATTCCGTTTTCACTTATGTTTTTTATCTTTACACGGAATAATTATTCTTTCATGCAAGCAAATTTGGACATATGTATCGTATCATTATACTTAGTATTATCATATGAAATGTCCTTCATGGACATTCAATTCTCTGCAATGCCTATAGATATTCTCTTCAATATTTATATTGAGGTCCTTTCTTAAGTGGTAAATAAGTGAATATGTTGTGGAATCCGCTTTTATATAAATTTTAGGAAGTAACATTATATTAATTATTGTTAACTCAAGTTATTCGATTAATCGGTATAAATTACACTGAGAGAATTATCTTCATAATACCTATGAATTTCTTCATAGATTCTATACAATGTTTCATTATTTTTCAGTCAAAGAAACATTTCATAGAATCTATGAAAGATTTTCATAGATTCCACAAAGTTACATTTATGAAACTTTTTATGAAAACTTCGTAAAATGTATGAAATTGCTACATAAATTCTATGAAAATATTTCGTAGATTCTATGAAAATATTTCACACCGCCTAGGAAATATTTCAGAATATTCGGCCGAAATACTTGGATATTGAAAAGGCCTCAATCGATTTTTATAGAATTGCTGGTAATTTGAAAAACGCATAGTATCTAGTTGCAAGCAGCAGATAGCAGAATAAATCGTATCATTGGGCGAAATTTGCGAGAGGTTACTACTGTATTTTCAAGAATCGAAAAGGAATCAGCGAAGGTGGGTTTTGCTGTCTATGAGGGCAAGACAAAATTTATGGTGTCATCGTCTAGAGAAACCTCTCGACTTGGTCCGCATTTGAACGTTGGATCTGCCGTGAACAAGGACAACTACGTCAGCATGGAGATAAATAGGAGAATTGTGCTTGAAATAGATGCTATTTTGGGCTCAGCAGGCAGTTTAGGAACAAAGCCCTCTCTCGACGGATAAAAGTTAAACCACATCAGACTCTCATTTTACCTGTCTTGATATATGGCTCCGAAACTTGGGTCATACCGCAAGCGGATGAAAAACACCTGGGAGTATTCGAGAGGAAAATTCTCCGTAAAATATATGGTCCTATTAGGGAAAACGGCGAGTACCGACGTCGCTGGTATCAAGAGCTATATAATTTATATTCTGGCGTGGACATAGCTAGACGAATCAAATTAGGCCAATTGCGTTGGATAGGCCATGTTATCAGAATGATGCACAAGCGCGACAAGTTTTCGATAACGTACCCGATGGAAGCAGCAAAAAAGAGGACGGCCAAGACTCCGCTGGAATGACCAGGCAGAAGAATCCCTCCGAATACTTGGTGTTACCAACTAGCGAGAAAAGGCGAAGGATAGAGCCAGTTGGAAGAATATGTTCAAATTTGTTTCAATTTGTTTGTTTAATTAATATGTTTTAAGACGTCTGACCCCATGAGGTTGTAAAATAGTCAATAAAAGTCAAAGTAAAGGCAATATCATATATCGAAACGACCAGCGGGACATCTGGCTAGTTTCATCATACATGGCGCACGACCATACTGAATTGTATCTGAGGTAAAAAGACGGAATTGTAGCGTCATTATAGGTGCTGATGCCAACGCGCACCACACAATATGGGTGAGAACCGGCACCAATGATCGAGGTGAGTCTCTTTTTAATTGCATTAAAAGCGAAACCTTGACTATATGTAATAGAGGCGAGGAACCGACCTTCATAACTTCGGTTAGGAGGGAAGTACTAGACCTAACTTTACTACTTGGCTACGAATATGTAACTGTATCCGATTGGCGCGTACTTTCTGATCACTAATTTTCTGATCATAGATATCTACAGTTCCACATAAATATCGAACCTCTGAAAAAGGAAGTTTTTAAAAATTATAGGAAAACGGACTGGAACGCCTATCGTGGGCGCCTAATGAAACTCTTAGGTTACCATTCGAATATTCCGACTAATGTGTCAGAGCTGGACGAACTAGTTGGCAAATTTACTGATGCGTGCAGAAACGCGCTCAATGAGTCCTGTAAGACCAGTGGTTATAATGCTGCCAAGGGTAACAAAAAACCTCATTGGTGGAACGCTGAGCTTCAGGATCTAAGATCGTCCATTACGCGGCTTTTTAACAAGGCCAAAAAGAGCGGCGACCAAAGGGATTGGGACTTGACACAACACAGACACTGAGCAAAAACAAAATGCCTGTTGTTTTTGGTTTGTTGTATTTGTTGTCGTACTGCATCTAGCATTATATTTCTACCATGGGTTTGTTGTAGCATTTAGGAGACTTGAAGGCCTTGACTTGCCATACCTTGCCACTTTCCAATTAATAGGTACAAATTGATTCGATAGATATTTTGTGAATACACCCCCTAATTCTACTCCAAACTTCTGGGAATTATTAAAAATCACTCATTGATGTTCTACACCCAATTCCTGCATAAAATCAGTAATAAACAGATAATGTGTATTGATTTGTATACGTTAACATTCCAATAAGATTAGAATTTCATATATTCCAAGAACTGGAAGAACAAAGTCTTGCATTCCCTTTCCCCTATCATTCCACCCAATCAAAAACACATGTGTAGTATATCCCGAATTCTTATACACAAGTGTAAACGATAACATTAAGGCCGGAATAGATCGATGGATGGATGGATGGCTGGTTCGGCTGGAGGATGGATGTTGCATGATGCACAAATACCCAGAGCAGATGCTTTCGTAGTCATAAAAAATATAAATAAACAAACACTATCATCACACGCTGGCATAAATACATACAGGTACAAACCTAAAAGTGTATGCTGATTCTCAAATGCAAAAACACTAATATACATGCATATGTAGTCTCAGTTGTGTATATGTGTCTGTATAGGTATTTGTTTGAATGCATTTTTGCGAGTATAAGTGCAGATATATATGTATTTTGTAACACAATAAACTATTGAATTTATCTATTGAACGATAAAAATGTATCTTTTCAGTTATTGAAACTGGCAATGACTGTGATATGACGATGATAATGACGATGACTCCTAGTCAAACTATGCCGGAGAGCAAAGAGTTGGAACCTTAACAGGCAAAAGTGTTGCCACTGCTAAGCATTTTAGTCGGCTGAAATTAATGCAAAACATTTTGTGAAACCTGGTTACACTTAATAATAATTTTGTTTATATTTAAATACAAAATACTTACTTTAAAAAAACAAATTTTTTTTGTTTTATAAAATTCATAATGGGATAACCAACAAATGGTTGTGACAGTCATTCTATTCAAGTATGTAATTAGTTGATCATACCAATATATTATTTCGTACAACCGAATTAGTTTTTAAATTTTTCGTTGATCCAACCAATAGAATATTCACCCCTACAGGATAATTTGATTGCTAGAACTAAAACTCGATTGACAGATCACAATTAGTTCTTGTTGCTGTGGCTTCAACTAAATATTTCAGTTCTTGCAACCTAAACTGAATTAGAAATCAATTGATATGCACAGCATTTGGTGATACTGAACACAATTATTGGTAATCACAACTGAATAATGTGATAGTCCAAGGAATCGCTAAATTTTAGTTGGCTCTAAATATGCATAGTTGTGACAATTTTTTAAATTTAAATTATTTACTTGTCCATGAATTTATTATTCCATATGAAGAATTTTTAATATTCCATCAGGCTCAGTGGGCCGTGTTATACACTAAGTTTTGTAGATCATATGTACCATACCTTCTATTATAATGGTGTATTATTTTTTAAGATGTTCTTCTCAGATAATTTTAGATACGCCATCGGAGTCAAAGCGCCCCTCGACAGTATTATGGAATCAACTTCATCCATGTCAATTTTACAATTATTAACCAACTCGTTTTCGTAATAATCACAATGCTCGAGGAATTTGACCGCCAGCTCTGACATCCATACATCAATTCTCTGAACCTTTGCCATGTTGCTCATACGATATATTTGCCTACAAGAGAGGCTAGTCCATTTGCCCAGACTATAAATTTTTGTTCTGAGACCCATACAATCTCGTAATATTCGTCTCTCGGCTTCTTCTAAATGATAAATATTCACCATTTTACGGTTTTGGTATGTCCGCATGGTACAGATTATAGAGAGCCGGGCCAAATATTGATCCTTATGGGGTACTCCATTTTCCACCATCATGTTCCGAGATACCTCTCCACCCACCTCAACCATGAACGTACGATTTTCCAGATAGTTATAGACCAATCTAGTGATGTTGTCGTCGAATTTGTATGAGGTCCTCATCTTGAAAATGATGTGCCGCTGCCAAACAGTATCGAACGCTTTCTCAAAATCTAGACTCACTGCAAGTGTTGCCCTCCTTCGGTTGAGCCCTCTCGCGACTCCATCCGAAAATGCCATGAGCGCAAGGCCCGATGACAGTCCTTTTCTGAAACCGAATTGGCAATCACCTAACACTTCACCTCCTTCCGACTGAGTCTCCATTCTATTGAATATCAGTTTTTCCAATAACTTTCCCATGTTCGGCGACAGGGCTATTGGTCTGTAACTGACTTTGTCGGTTGGGTCTTTTCCCGGCAGTTGTGACAACGAATCTCTTATCTCTGTGTGGATGTCCCAAATATATACATGTTTCGTGTATAATGTTACAGGAGCCGACTCCCTCATATAGTTTGGTTTCTCCCAGGACAAGTAATGCAGAGAAATGGTATATTCAAATTCCTAACGTGTTCGGCACATCATCAAGAATACATCCCCATCCTTTTCATTACAGAGGAGGCCGTGAATCGTGACCGTTAGTTCGGTTTTTACCTTCTAATAGAATTTTCTGGCTTGCTTCTGTAAGTTTCAGTTTGTTGACTTTCAATCCTTCCGCTGACATTTTTTTCGATTAAATGGGCGACATAACAGGTTGAGGATGCTTAAAACTGGATCTCAAAAAATGTGTAAGCGTTTAATTGTAGAATATTGCCGGTGGACATTATACGCAGGTAGATTGCTTCTACGTCTGTCATCAGGTTAAATCAACCCTCACAATGAGGCATGGTCGGAGTCGGTCCTGGAACAGTGCTGTAAGGTTCTCCCAACATTTCTCAATTTGCCAACTTCCCGAAAGCGGAACCACGAATCGATCGGAACACCACAATCTAATTCCGAGAAGGTATTACTGGCACAAAGCAGTTCCTGACATAGAGGAATACGTGAATTTCTACATGCCTCAATTCAATTAAATTAAATTAAACTGAATTAAATTCAACTCAATTCAATTAAATTCAAATAAATTCAATTCAATTCAAATCAATTCACTTCATTTCAATCCAGTTCAGTTAAATTCAATTCAGTTCAATTCAATTCAGATCAGTTCAATTCAATTCAGTTCAATTCAATTGAATTTAAATCAATTAAATTCACTTCAGTTCAGTTGAGTTCAATTCAGTTCAGTTTAATTCAATTCAGTTCAATTCAACTCAAATCAACTCAATTCAATTTAATTCAATTCAATTCAATTCAATTCAATTCAAATCAATTCAGTTCAGTTCAATTCAATTCAGTTCAGTTCAATTCAGTTCAGTTCAGTTCAGTTCAGTTCAGTTCAGTTCAATTCAATTCAACTCAATTCAATTCAATTCAATTCAGTTCAATTCAATTCAATTTAAATCAATTCAATTCACTTCAGTTCAATTCAATTCAATTCAATTTAAATCAATTCAATTCACTTCAGTTCAGTTCAATTCAGCTCAGTTAAATTCAATTTAGTTCAATTCAATTCAGTTCAGTTTAATTCAATTCAATTCAGTTCAATTCAACTCAACTCAAATCAACTGAACTCAACTCAATTCAATTAAATTCAAATCAATTCAATTCAATTCAAAGAAACCGCATCCCATTACATCCCATGACGAGATTGGGGAGAGCTCTTACAACCAGTGACCTGTGCGCTTTCTAATTATCCACTCACTAATAGGGACCTAAAGTTTTACACCGGTTCCGAACGCTAATTTTAGTAGCTTTTTCATGGCTAAATACTCGATAGTGTCGCCGTCACTAAGCGAGGTGGCCATCGTCGTTGGAAATGTAAGGTGGTCAAGAGCCGCTCACTCTAGCCATTGTCATTTGCACCAATTCAGTTCAGTTAAATTCAATTCAACTCAGTTTAATTCCATTCAATTCTAGTATAATCAAGGGAACCAGGGGTTTCTCTTTCTCTTATACTCTTAGTATCAGGCGAAAATTTTGGTTTTTAAGGAAGTGACCTAGTGGCTGAGGGACAATAAATAGTTCAGCAGTCATAGTGGACAACGTGTTCGCTGACACTCGGGCGGTAATCAAGACCCTGAAAACAGTGTTCCTGAACTCAACATCTGCCCAAGACTTCCGCAGATCTCTTAACGAGATGGTGAAGCTGCACGATATTCACCGTACAGGACATTTTGGGGAACTTCTGCGCGGATTAGCTGGCCAGACTAGGGACTTCCTTACAGGTTCCACAGGAATTGGAACGTTTTGCGATGACTTGTAAGCATGTCCTGCAAGAATGCTCCTATATGGCGATGCAGGAAAGTTGGACGAGGAGCAAAGATTGTAAACGTGCAAGACATATCTGGATGATAGTGGATAGCAGGAGATCCATAAACCTTCTATCTCTAACCAGGCCAAGGTATCAATGCTTATTTCAGTTTTTATTTGACACTGTCTGGTTGCTAGATACGTCACGAAACTAAAGATCAGGGCAAATGATTTCCATAAAAGCTGTAACGATAATGAAGAGGAATATCCTCTGAACATCTTCTCTGCACGTGACCAGCGCTAACCGGCAGCCATATGTCTACCATGGAACCCTACCTATTTAGGGGCATGGTGGAATTATCTCAGATGGGCGTAGATAAAACCTTAAGCTTCTTGAAGCAAACTGAATGGTTCTCCGGTGGGGCTAACGATTAAATTAATTTACCCGTGGTATCACAATGGACAAATAAGTATGAGTGAGTGGTTCATCGACTGTCACCAATACCTAACCTCACGTAATGCTAGAATGTTAGGCTTGGTCCATCTGGACGTTGGCCTTTAAAATCATGTTGTTGGAATTTTTGACCCAAGTGCCCCTTGGAATTCGCCCAACTGTTTTTTATAATGATATTTGCCCTTGATCTCGCGGTGCCCAGTATGTTTAAAACCTCAGATGTAGCCGATCACCGTACAGTTAAATATTATCAAGCTCTACTATACCCTCCCCAATATAGCCACCACTCAAGGATTCAAATGGTTCATTACGGTGGTATGTTTATTTTCAGGGAGATAAGTACAGATAAGAAATGGTCATGATAAGCCGTATATTTTCCCTTTCTGAGTCAGATGAGGAGGCGGTGTTGGGACGTTGAAGTAGCTAAGCGGTTTACATGGTCCTTAAGGGTTGCGGACCATGCTTAGGTGTGGGACGAATTCAATACACAGAGAAAGGTTTAGAATTACAGTTGGTCTCGGTTACACCTGACGCCTCATGGCCTACGATAGAGTAGCTGAACGAATCTTCTTGACGATCCATCCCCTTATACGAGTATACATACATTCTTTGACCTTTTAAAACTCGACGTCTTTTATTTATGCATCATGCATACTCCAAACGCGGAATATACAAATGCAACCCTGTTAGAGATAGTGAAAAATATACACGGTGGTAGTCTTCTTGGCATAGAGAAAGCCTTTAATAAAGCCATGTCTAGTGTGGATGGATATCTTAAGGGGGTAGAGTATGAAATTCTAACCAAGAGTCGGGCGTATTAAGTACAACTACTAGATATGCCCACAGAAGCATTCCTCAAGTTTGCCTACGTCTGTGAAGCCTTACGCTAAATAGAATATTGGTCACTCTGGAAAATTCAGGTGAGGAGATTGTAACTTACGCCGACGAAGTGACAAAAAGGGTACTCTAAGAGACTTAAGAACTTTGGTCATGTGGTCAGGTGCAAATGAATCTGATGAAAGTGACCGACCAAGATTCAGCTATTTCTTCTTCCCAGTACAGTTGTGATCTAACGTATAAATTCATCGCCATAACATAAATATTTATTGCAGCAAAGACAAAATCATCTGATGTAGGCACTTTTTCATTGCCACAATGAATATTTACGTTGTGGGTATAATTTTTTGATTTTTAGCTCATATTGGATGAAAATATTTGTCGATGGCACGAAGTAAGTTTTTTTTGTGTTAAAATAGAGTCGAGAGAATGGCGATATTCTGCATCACGGGTTCTCTGTACACATCTCGCACTGATGCACAAGAAGCAATGTCAAATTTGCTGCCGATTAACATTATAGAGGGCAGATTGATTCCGTGTCTTCCATCAGATCAGTCGGGATAGGAACGGAGTCGACGATTTTTAGTAAGATGGATTCAATCGGATATATCACATCCTAGAACAAATCTGTTATTATTGTAGAGGGCTATGTGTATTTCTATGGGTCTTATCACAAGTAGACGAAACAATTGTAGGAGTCTTCGAGAGCGAAATACTCCGAAAAATCTAAGGCCCTATAGTGCACAACGGCGAGTATCAGCGACGAATGAACCAGCTATATGAATGAGCTATATCCCGACATTGACATAGTTAAGCGGATAAAAATAACGCGATTGCGCTGGCTAGGCCATGTCAGTAGAATGAATGAAGACGAAACAGGACGAAGGGTATGGGTATGGAAAGGGGCTATGGAAAGAATATGGGTATGGGGTAGGATCAGTGGGGGTGTTTGATTTTGGTATACAATCTGATTATTGTAGCGATTACCAGGCTGCCATTTTCGGGATTAGAAAGTGGGTCTGTAGTTTGCAGGATAATAGCCGTCCAGTGAGGAGAATCAATTTCTTCTCTGACAGCCAGGAGGAATCAGCCTTCATGAACTCAACATCAGCGCAGAATTACCACAGATCTCTTAACTTGATGAGGAACTGCAGAACGGATTAGCTAGCACAATTGTGAACTGACCCTAAATAAATGTGTTTAAAGAGTATGGGACTGACATACAGGGTGCACATGTATTACAACAGGTTGGCATGCACCTAGCAAATTGTCCAGCAAGATCGCTCCTATCTGATAATGCAGGAGAGGCGGTTGAGATCCAAAACATTTCTGCGCACATGATAGATCTGGCTGGCATTGGATGAAAGGAGATCTATAAAGCTAAAGCGTTTTACCTATGCCGAAATTATTAAGGCTTCTATCAGTTCTCACGGGAGAGTGTCTGATTGGTAGACTTGAAGCAAGGCATAAGGTTAGAGCTATGATTTTTTTTCACAATCCATAAGGTAAAGAAAAAGAATAATCCATTGGTCATCTTCTACACAGAAAAAATATGGGCCTGTAAATATCAATTAAAAATATAATTGCATTTTTTCAAAAAATTCAATTAAATATTAATTGAATCAATTAAATTTTTAATCATATTTTCAATTTATTTTTTGAGTTTACAACAGAACTTGGAGTTGGCAATGCGCAAATCTACGGCGCTAAAAATGTGTAATTTTTGAGTGCATTATCGAATTTTTGCTGTGCATTTTTCTAAATTAATATAAATATGCATGATATGTTCTTAACAACCCTTAATATAAACAATTTTTGTAAACAACAATTGTTGCGATAAAGTATTTTACTGAAAGTTGAATTTTACAGCGCCGTTGGTAGGCAATAAGTGTGGCGGCTGAGTCACCAGCCGTCGTCGTCACTTTTCGTACGGCTCTAGTCTTTGATATACAACACTGTTGTTATTTGTAATTCGTTTATTGTTGATTGAAAGATTTTATTTTGTGAACGTAAAGAATAATAGTGTTAAATTGTCTTGTTTCGTGATTAAAACTGCGTTTTTTGTGATTGTGTTTAATTAGCAAGTGTTTTTGATATAAATTTTATTGGAAATGAGTGCCTCCGTTGAGTGTTTTGTTTCCAATGAAGAATGTGGCTATCACCAAACATTTTTTATGCACTTGAAAAGACACAATTAGCCGCCTTATGCCACATACAATTGTATACACGACAATTGTTTTAAAAATTCCGCGTAAAAAGAAACTTTGAGACTCACCTTCTTAGGTATTTTGAACGTGCCCTAAATTGGATAAAAGCAGAAGAGATGGAATGCGACAATGGAATGAATGTTGCTGCGGAAGGAGCAGAAAAATATAACGTTTCTCCATAACCTCCAGATGTACCTCTATTTTTTGTATTTAGTACAAATCGTTTAAACATTAAATGTGTAATATATCGGGTGTTTTTTTTAGGGGTATAGAACTTCGAATTGAAATAAAACACAAGAAAATCCATTTGTCCATCAATTTGGCTTTATTGGAAGGATAATTTTATGCCATTAATGTTTAAATATGATTTCGGGCATGTGGCCGCCGCGGCTGGCTCGAATAAAGCCAATTATACAGGTCCAATTTTCAACCACTTTTTCGAGCATATGGGGCCGTATGTCGGCAATAACGCCACAAATGTTGGCTTCCAATTCCCCTAACGTTTCTGGTTTGTTGGCGTAGATGAGCGACTTCACCTATCCCCAAAGAAAATAATCCAATGGTGTCAAATCACACGATCTTGGTGGCCAATTGACAGGTCCATTCCGCGAAATTATGCGCTCATCGAATGTTTCCTTCAATAAATCGATTGTGACGTGCGCTGTGTGGCATGTAGCGCCGTCTTGTTGGAACCACAACTCATCCACATTCATGCCATCCAATTCGGGAACAAAATAGTCGGTTATCATGGCTCTATACCGGTCTCCATTAACGGTAACTGCCTCTCCAGCATTATTTCGGAAGAAGTATGGCCCAATGACTCCACCAGCCCATAGAGCACACCAAACAGTCAGTTTTTGTGGATGTAATGGCGTCTCAAGGGTCTCATGTGGATTCTCTTCACTCCAAATGCGGCAATTTTGCTTGTTGACGTAGCCATTCAACCAAAAATGAGCCTCATCACTGAACAAAATTTTGCGATGAAAATGGACGGAGCTTGCGGTAAACTTCGCGAACTGAACCATTATTTTCGAAATAAATTTGCACGATTTGCAAGCGTTGTTCTTTTGTCAACCTGTTCATGATGAAATGGCAAACCAAACTGAACATAAATGACATTAGAGTTGCCAGATTTGACCACAAAATGCCAGTTTTATCTCTATTCGAAAAACAAACCTCTTAAAAAAACACCCGATACAATAATAGTTTAAAAATACCGGTCATTAGTTCCGATTATGAAACCAAATTCTAAACCAGTACATAAGTTTCAGTCGGGTGAACCGACTTAATCATACCCTCACCATACCGTACCTCATCCATTGCGTGGGAGTTCTGTTAAAAAACGCCCATACTCAAAAGTGACCATATTCAACAGCAGATTGACTACATTCCGCTAAATATTATAGAATACCCAAATAAGTTAGATTCCCTCCCAATATTTATATGCGAGGTACAAAAATGGGCCTGGCAAGTTGTTGATAAAATTTTGATCAGTACCAAATTTTATTCAGATCGGTTATGATTTATTGGAGATATCGAGTCGGCAAACCCCAAATACGCCCAACTTTTGTATTTTATGTTCGAAACTGGGTGTGGCACAATAGTCTGTTATTAGTTACACAGTAGCTTCTAGCAAAATATTGCCTAGTACCGAATTTTATTAAGATCGTTTGTTGTTTATGAGATTTATCGTGTGGATCAACTTTTATATGGGAGGTACCAGAATGGGTGTGGCAAAACAGCTCATTTTCTATAGGAGAGCTTTATTTGGCTAAATACTGACTAGTACAAACTTTCATAAAGTTTGGTTCGGTTTTGCGGGACTTCTCGTGACGAACAAGCAGACGGCCCAACAACTTTTGTATGGGAGGTACCAAAATGGGCGTGGCAAAATCACCCTTGTTTTAGTCGGTGTTTGGCGTATGATAACGTGAAGCGTTATACCTAATTTCATTAAGGTCGGAAGTGTTTCACGCGATTTATCGGATTGAAAACTCGGACGAACACCATGTTTTGTATGGGAGGTACCAGAATGGGCGTGACAATCTCGCCCATTTCCTCTCCAGTTAAGTAGGCATTTACAGATTATTAACCGGTGTGAGAGTTGAAGCTAATCACATCTACCAGAAGAAATGTTTGAAAGAAATATGATTTTGTGCTAAATGTGTCGATTTGTATGGGAGGTACCAGAAGGGGCGTGGTCAAAACGCCCATTCTCAATGCCAAACTCAATATTGGCAAATAATAGTCACTGACAAAGTTTCATTGTCATCTGTAAAGATTTACGGCAGTTATAGTGTTGACCAGCCAGCCAGACAGACAGACGGACATGGCTCAAAGGTCTTAAAAAGTCATAAAACGAATTTCGTCCAAAGATACTAAGGGACTAATTTGGTTCCTTCTATGTGTTACATTTTTTTACCATCCCTATGGGTGAGGGTATAAAAATGGGGGCGGGGGTTTCATGTTGAAAAAATCAATAACGGTTTTAATTGATTCAATTCAAAATTTAATCAAAAATCGCGAAAAAACAATAATTTGTTTAATTAACTTTATTACATATGTACTTAATCAATATTTTTTAAAAAAAATCTATAAATGTTTTAATCAAATTTACAAATTTATTAACAGAAGTTTTTTTTGACAAATAGCTTTAATTAATATTATCATTTTCGTGATTACACCAAAATCAGTTAAAAAATTAATCAAATAAACAAATTTTTTAATTGAAATTGATTTTTATTTTTTTCTGTGTAGGCATGCGTGCGGCAATAGCCAAAATATAGATATCTAGTATTGGGTGCATCCTACTTTTTCAAGAGTCTGGGAGATTTCTCTCAGTCAGGCACTAGCAATATGAGCTACTTTGAACAGACTTAATGATTTTTCGAAGGAACAAGTGTTCGTTAACCCGTGGAACCACAAAGTGCTAAAACTTTTCAAGTGAAGCATACATCGACTCACACCAGTTCCAAATCTTACCTTGCCACACTTTTTGACAAGGTAACCTACGACCCTTTTTGATGCATTGCGCTACTAAGATACCACACAAATATGTATAGAACTGCGATGGAGAATTTTAGTTTTATGATTTTTCCATTTCTTTATTACTTGGCAGCCCTACATCGCGCAACAAGATCTTTAGATAATTTCCATGTTTCTGTTGCAAAGAGCAACTGAGAGTGGAAGAGAGATGCATGCGTGCAAAAGTTTGTGATAAATACAATGCTCTCTCGTGAGAAGGCAAGAGCCACCAGATAATTTTAAACAGACCTGAAAAATGTTGAATGTGACAGGCACACACAGTTCATTTAGTAAACGGCCGCACGACAAAGCGTAACGGACGGATGGATAACACCGCGAGAAAAATAAATATTATTAATAAAAAAAACATAAATAGATAAATTCAGAAAATCTTAAAGAAACCTGGAAATTTTATACAATAAATCGTCCCAATGCAAAGGAATTCTAAGTGAATGTAAAATATGTTCTGTAATAAGTTTAAGCAGTAGAGGAATTTTATGAAAATTCCTAAATTTACTTTGTGAAAAATTGGTTTAAAACAGCTCGTTTTTAGCTGCGTGTGAAATAAAAATCAAACATATTTTTTTATTATAATTTTTTCTCGTGTGTGGAATGGAATGCAGCAAAAGAGATAGCGCGAGCGTATGAACGCCGCCGTTACAATTTAACTGAAATCCATGTGTCAGAAAGGGAGAGAGTGAGTTTATTATACAAAATATCTCCTCAACATTGATTAAGAGGCACACAGATAAAGATACCTACCCACCAACCTATCTACCTACCTACATGCATAAAACTACACATACGTACCCGGGGAGATATAACCGCGTATACTACAAAAAAAATACAAGTCGTCGTCCGATTTTTGTTGGTGTTGCGTTTTCAAGTAAAATTGTTGTATTGAGTGAGATACACCTCGACGTAATCGGTTCGCGTTCGTTCGTCGATTGGGAGTTCAGTCGAGTTGTGTTGTGTTGAGTTGAGAAAGAAAAAGTTTTGAATACGCGCCAGCAGGAATTGCAATAAATAATTGGAATCATTGGAATTTCAAAAAAGAAAAAATTAATCAAATTGTAAGAAAATAACAACAACATAAGATATCGAAAAAAAGGAGTTTTTTTAAAAAAAAATTGAATTACAAGGATTTCGACATTTTTGTATCGGAATTAACTAAAGTATTTTAAAAATTCTAGTGAAAATTGCCAACAACAAGAATACAAATCTCCTAAGCTCTTGAGAATCTTCAGTGAAAAAAAAATTAAAGAAATAGTTTAGAAAGAGCCAAAAAGAAAGGAAAGAAGATGTTAAGTTTTCTGCCAAGTGTATGTGTCAGTGAGTTTCGGTTAAAAAGTCATTAATCTTCAAATGGAGAAATTAATATTTATGACAAAAATATTTCTACACAAAAATAACCTCAATACGGTGGTGGAGACGGCAACAACTGTGGCGGCCACGACAACGACGGCGACTATATTCGAAAAGATTTAGACCAACAACACAAGAAAAAAAAAACAAACGCGAATATCAAAGTGATAACAAAAACAAAAACAGTTAGCTTCAAGCTTAGAAACAACCAAAAAAAAAAGAAACAAACGCGTGGAGAAGCAGCTGGAAAACATAGATAGTCTCAATTTCAAAATTCAAATAACGTTTTCTGTATAAACGCGCTCATCGAACAAGACAAGAGACTGTCTCAAAACTCAGCTATACTATTTCGTCCAAACAGTGAGCGTAACAGCAGCAACAATTTGCCTTGCCAATAACAACAACAACATCGAATATTCACCAACAAACAAGTGGACAACATGCGGTTGTGAAGCTAAAAACGTATGTGAGATTTGACAATTTGGAACACGTTTTACGATTATCAGCGGTGTTATGACCATACACGAACTTCAAAACAAAAAATAAACGGTAGATTGGGAAACAGAAAGGTGAAACCAAGGGATTGAAAACGTTAATATATCTGTAGCCTAAACCTACCACCCTTAATGTTTAAGTAACAAACACATCCTTTCGTAATGTTACAACAAGTGAAACAACTATGAATGATACTGCTACCAGAACATTTTTTTAGTAACTTCACCATCATCATCAGCATTGTCATCGCCTCAACAGCAGCAGCAGCAGATGCATCATCAGTGTTAACAAAATAAAAGCAGCGTCAACAATTTTGTTCACCTCACCTATCATCTTCGTAACATCAGCTTTCATCATAGCAACAACGTTGTTTGCAGCGTCATCAGACAATCTACATAAATCTCGGTGACAACGTGAAAAGATTTCCCCATTAAAATTATGCCAAAACTACAGCAACAACACCAACAGCCACAAAATCAAACACCCTTGTATCAGCACCATCAACAATATCCCCAATATCCGCAGCAGCAACAAACCTCATTGAATAATGCAGCCTCCATCGCAGCCACCTCCTCGTCCTCGTTGGCCTCATCAACGGGGGGAGTAGCGCAGCAGCAGCACCATCATATATCCCCACATCCTTATCAACAACCACCGCAACACCATCACCATCATCACTATCAGCCACAGCCAACAACACAGCAGCAGCAACATCATCATCAGTCACAGCAACATTTACATCATGGTGAATTTCCATTGCCAGATGGTTGGGATATTGCTAAAGATTTCGATGGTAAAATCTATTATATAGATCATAATACGAAAAAGACAACATGGCTGGATCCCCGAGATCAGTGAGTAACTTTCTTTATTTCTATAGATTAAGTATAAAATCAATCGAATAATATACATATGTATATTGGAAAGATATGATTGGTTTGGATGTTCAATGTAACTACTTCAAGAAGTGCTGAAAATTAACCTTAAAACAAAACATAAATCTGAACCTAACAAACGTTGAATTCACCGGTAATAATTGAGCAAAACCATAATTGGGGCATTACCTTGGAACTACTTCTGTCAGTCCCTACGAAGCATCACTATTTGCCTGGATTTCAACATCCAAGAAGCACATTTGCATTACAGTTCGTATAATGTGTTCCAGAATGTTAATGATTTGCAAATATTCACAATACATCGCAGATGATTCTCGAAAACAGTTATAACTTCGTTGAGGACTTTGTAAAATTTTATCATAAATATCGGAATTTCCAATAGGGCCATAACAATTTTGTGTTTCCATCCCCGTATTCACTTCTTTTAAAATGTTCGTTCCGATAAGAAGTACGTGTATGAAAAAGAATGTAAATGATAAAATTTCTTACGACAATTTCGCAAGAACTGAATACGGGACTTCAGCACAAACGAATCCTAAAACCTTTTTTTTATCATCTGGCAATATCAAAATGTTAATATCAATGCTAATATTTTTATCATCATAGATATCGCGAAATGTCAACGTTTGGAAATTATTAAAAATGACTACGGAAATTCCGAGTCGGTGGTCGTAACTTTAATTTCATCGAAATACTATAAGCAAAATATGCGTCATTAGACAGCAACAAACCCAACTCTGCTTCCATTCCATCCACAAAAAGTTACCCTGTAGTACGGATTTCATACGGGAGGTGTGGTTGGACCATATATATTCGTCGATTGAAATGAACGCCATTTTACGATCAATATATGTACATTTTACGCAGGCAGATTGCTTCCTTGCCTGGCATCAGGCTAAGGCAACTCTCACAATGAAGCATGAACGTAGTCCGTCATGGAAAAGTACTGGAAGGTACTCCCTACATTCCAGCTTTAGTAGGCTACTCGAAAACTGAACCACTATTCGATCGGAAATACCACACTCTCATGACGGAAAGGGATTCCTGGAACAAAGGAGTTCCTGGTAAAGTGGGATAGGTGAATTTCTACATGGATGGTTGGAAAAGGTAGGCTACGTGGGCTACTCTCGGGAACTAGGGTTATCCATTTCTCGTAGATTGCCTGGTCATTGTAGGGTGTATGAGACTGAAATTTTGGCTATTAGAGAAGTGGTCGACTGAGGGATAATAGTCCAGCAGTCTTTGGGGTCAATGTCTTCTCGAATAGTCAGGCGGTCATTAAGTCCCTGGTATCGTTATTCCTATATTCAACATATGCCCAGGACTGCCACAGGGCTCTTATGTCATACCGGAAAGGAATTCCTGGAACAATGGAGTTCCTGGTAAAGAAAGATATGTGAATTTCTACATGGATGGTTCGAAAAGGTAGGCTACGTGGACTACTCCCGGGAACTTGGGTTATCCATTTCTCGTAGAATACCTGGTCATTGTAGGGTGTATCAGACTGAAATTTTGGCTATTAGAGGAGTAGTAATCGACTGGCTGAGGGCTAATATTCCATCAGTCTTTGGGGTCAATGTCTTCTCGAATAGTCAGGCGGTCAGCAAGTCACTGGTATCGTTATTCCTGTATTCAACATATGCCCAGGATTACCACTGGTCTCTTATCGAGATGGGCCCAGCAGTACGATTTTCACCTTACGTGGATGCCAAGACACAGGAACATTCCAGGGAACAGGTCTCTTATCGAGATGGGGCCAGCAGTACGATATTCACCTTATGTGAATGCCAAGACACAGGGTCAATCCGGTGGTATAACCATGCAGAGCGGATGAGCTGGCCAGGCTAGGGATTACTTTACAGGTTCCCCAGGAATTGGAAAGTGTTGACAACGTGTAAGCATATCCTGCAAGAATTTGATGATGCAAGAACTATGGACGAGTGGCACAGATTGTGTACGCTCAAGACAAATCTGGTCCATAGTGTATAGCAGGAGATCCATGAAGCTTATGTCTTTAGCCAGGCCCAAGGTATCAATGCTTGGTCCAGTTTCTACGGGACACTGTCTGATTGGTAGACATGCGACGAGACTAAAGGTCAGGGCAAATAACTTGTGTTGCAGCTGTAACGATGAGGAAGGGGAAGAATCCACTGAACATCTTCATTGCACGTAACAAACCGACATACAGATGTCTTCTATGGAACCGTACCTATTTAGAGGCATGGTCGAATTATCTCAGGTGGGCGTAGATAAATCCTTGAGCTTCTTGGAGCAAACTAATTGGTTCTCCGGTGTGGCTAACGTTTAATTGCATTAGCCCCTGGTATCTCAATAGACTAATAAGTCTAAGTGAGTCGTTCATCGACTGTCACCAACACTTACCTTAATCTAATTCTAGAACGATTGGAGTGGTCCAGCTGAACGTTGTCCTTTAAAAATATTTTGTATGAATTTTTGACCTGAGCGTCCCATGAACTGTTTGATTGTTAGACATACGACGAGACTAAAGGTCAGGGCAAATGACTTCTGTAGGAGCTGTAGCGATAAGGAAGAGGAATAATCCACTTAACATCTTCTTTGCAAGGGATCCTACTTATTTAGGGACCAGAGAGAATTATCTGAAATAGACGTAGAGAAGATCTTGAGCTTCTTGGAATAAACTAAATGGTTATCCGTGGTATCACAATGGTCTAATAAATCTTAAGTGAGTCGTTCTTTGACTGTCACTAATACATAACCTAACTTACGGTCAATGGCGTTCGCTATCGTGCCATGTTGGAAGACTATTATTGGTTAGAATTTGATATATATAACATCAGTGATATGTGGTTACAACAAGATGGTGACACATGCCACGCAGCTGGTCAATCAATTGATCTATTGAAAGGTTGTTCGGTAATCTCAAGAAATTGCCCGATTAAATTACCATGCTCTCATGTTATTTAACGCCGTTGGATTTTATTTTATGGGGTTACCTTAAGTCGGTGGTTTATGCCAATAACGCTAGGACGAACGTCGAAATTGCCAATGTTCCGGCCGATATATGTATGTATGTCAAAGAGTGGTGGAAAATTAGTTCCAAAAAATTAATCGCTGTAAACGTGCTTGCGGTGACATATAAACGGTATCGAATTCCTTTCTTAAATTTAAAATTTTCACTACATCTAGAATAAATTTCAACCCTAAGTCACAATTATTCTGTTTTTATTTTAAATACAAAATTATCGTGGTCTAACTTGAATCCCGTTTTTAACAATCAGGGACATCACAATGTAAAAATCATTGATGTAGTACCCGAATTTTACCTACCTCTTACCAAGTAGTTGTAGGAAAAATAATTTTACTGGGTATTGAACACAAGTTTTGTGACGATTAAATTAGAATCACAGTTAAACAAAATACTTCCCAGTCATTGGGGTCAATCACGTATACAAACATCGGTTATCGCTGAGATTAATAGTTGCTATACCGCCGTTTCAAAGTCTCTAGATTCGAATTGGGAAACCGGATTAAAAGCTATCAACCATATTTCAGATCAGGAATTAGAACTTTGTTACCCATTTTATGCTAAATGTTTATGGCATTCATGACATGAATTTCAAAACCCATACATTGGGATTCTTTCGAAAGTCGATTGTATCAAAATGTAGACGTCATTAATAACACTGTGCAAGTCAAAAAAGTAGACATAACAGACGCAAGGGTTGTACCATATTTCGGGTGCTACACTCAAAGAAATATGTTGGTAAGAACAGCAAAACAGACTGCTGTATGTTGTATGCAAATGATGTTTCAGTTATGGTGAATGAAAATTGCGAACAGTTTGTTGTTATGGCAATATATTTGCTGTAGTAGTAGTAAGACAAATTGTCTGATGATAAATAGTAAACAGTGTTTGCTGTTAATAGCAAACTTTTTTTTTTTTTGAGTGTAGAATCGATCTTATGGTTTTATAAAAACTTGTTTTCAAAGTTATTTACTCAGGAAGTGGTTTTACTCAGAGGATGATTTTTATTGAGAAGGTTGTTTAGAACTTCCACGTATATGGGGCTATTTCAATAACGATCATCCTTGGCCTAAGTTCGTGTACCAAAGTTCGTTGATAACACAGTACGACAAAATCAAATTTTTTTGAGTACACATGAGAAATGTTAATAGAATATGAAAATATGCTTAAAATAAAGAAATACGTGTCTCGGCGTTTTGCTGTAGCACGTCAGAATTTTGAGAAAATCTATTTTTAAGCTTCGAAGGTCTGTGGAGGTTCACTTGTAATGTAATAGATACTATTATAAAAAGTTCTATAAAAACAGA
Organism: Phaonia tiefii; assembly: GCA_963931995.1. NCBI lineage: Eukaryota > Metazoa > Arthropoda > Insecta > Diptera > Muscidae > Phaonia > Phaonia tiefii. The sequence continues at coordinate 93,988,483 of OZ008367.1, forward strand.
ATGGGCGAACCGATTTTAATGCCTGAGCCAGTTTTGAAAAGGGAATTAAATTCGGATTATTAAAAAAAAAACATTTTTTCCTCTGCTAGATGGCGCTTTAATTTCATGTAAAAATTATATATGTAGATTATAAATATCGTTCTAATCAGAGTTCGTATTTACCGCAACCCCCCCCCCCCCCCCCCTTGTGTAACCCATACACATCGTCGTGGAGAATGTGTAATGAACGTTTACCCATTACCCACAGGGTATGGGGAAAATAATGGGTAGCTACCCACGAAATGAGGAATTACCCATTACCCTCAAGGCAATGGTGAAAATAATGTGTAGCTACCAACGACAATGGGGAATTACCCATCACGATTACCCATTACCCTCAAGGCAATGGTGAAAATAATGTGTAGCTACCCACGACAATGGGGAATTACTCATCACGATTACTCATTACCCTCAGGGAAATGGGGAAAATAATGGGTACCTACCCACGACGATGGGTAATGGGTTACCCAGGGTAACCCATCCCCATTTTCTACATCTCGGAAACGGAGCGTCCAATCGAAAAAAAAACAATTTCAGCTCGTTTCTAAGGGATTTTCATAAAGTAGTTCAATTTTTATGGAAGAATTTTTTTTTTCGAAAAATTGCCAAAATAAGAAAATCGCTAAAATAAAAAGTGGCTATAACTTGAAAACGGTGCGTCCAATCGAAAAAAAATAATAAAACTTTTACCTCCATAGGATGTTTTAACCAATAGGTGTCTCCAATATGGCGTCACTTTTTTCGATTTATAGCCACCTTTTTATTTTAGCGATTTCCTTATTTTGGCGATATTTCGAAAAAAAATTCTTCACTTTATGAAAACCCTTTAGAAACCAGCAAAAATTGGTTATATTTTCGATTGGGCGCTCCGTTTCCGAGATATAAACAAGAGGGCGTTTTAGCGAATTTTTTGTTTGAAAAATTTTATTTTTAGCAATATTTAAAAAAAAAATTGTGTAATACATTACATCAGTCTGGAACTGTCTCAAATCACAAGTTAGCTATCAAATTTAATTCACATGAATCTTTCAAGGAATTTTGAATTGTATTAAGGTTAGCTTGAGAAAGATGGGTGGAAGCATTAGTTCTTCGTGTCATGACCTATTTCTCGGTAGTGCCTCATATTTATTTCATTACTGCATACAAATGTCTCCAGTATTCTCTAATCCGTCTACCAGAGATTCCTCACGCTAAGTTATGTATTAAGCGGAACATTTATAGATATGGTGTGTCATCCTTTCGATGTCCTGTTTACAAGCACTGCATTCGTTTGCATCGACTTTGTCAATTAACAATTAGAATTGGAGTATCCACTTAGTGCAACTTCGTCTTTGTCTCGCTCCACTAATTCTTTGGTCTTGTTCCTATCTGGCCCAGCTCATTGGGCTTAACCGTTCTGATCCCGTCTGATTGTTCCCATTTTCTATTATGGATTATTCTTGTCCATTGTTGAAGTTTAGCCTTCATTGTTTGGAAAAGCTTTGTATCCTCCAGATTTACGATCATATCCAACTCGTCTTCATACTCTTTAACCTGCTAAACTTTTGTTAACTCTCAAATTATCAGGGCAATTCAAGTTGTTGTCCTGACACTTGATTACGTGCGAGTCCCCCATATGGTTCGATGAACGAATGGTATGAGAGTTGAGCATCAGAGACTCATATCCGAGCAATTTCCAATATTCTCACAACTACACCATGTCCAATTGAAATTTGAAAAATATCAATTTAATTTTGAAAAATATCAATTAATATTTGAAAATTACATTTGAAATTTGAAATACATCAATTGAAATTTAAAAATTCTATTTGAAACTTGAAATTCATAAATTAAATTTAAAAAACATCAATTGAAATGTGAAAGACATCAATTGAAATTTGAAAGAATCAATTGAAATTTGAAAGACATCAATTGAAATCTAAAATTTGAAAGACATCAATTGAAATCTAAAATTTAAAACACATCAATTAAAGTTTGAAACACATCAATTGGAATTTAAAAAACATCAATTGAAATTTAAAATTCGTAACTTGAAATTTAAAAATTATAACCGATTTTATGTATTAAAAATAAAATAAATGGTTTCCCATTACATCCCATGAAGAGACTGGGGAGAACTTCTCACAATCACTGAGCTGTGCGCTTTCCAGTTTTCACTCACTGATTGGGACCTACAGTTTTACACCGATTCCGAACGGTAATTTGAGAAGCTTTTTCATGGCTAGATACTCGATAGTGTCGCCGTCACTATGAGAGGTGACCGCCGCCGAAAGAAATTTTTTTTTTTGAAGGTGGTCAGAGCCGGGTTCGAACCCAGGATCTCATGTACAAGAGCCGCGCACACTAACCATTGCACCACCGACGGCCACGATTTTATGTATTACATTTTTAAATTTCAATTGATGTTTTTTTAAATTTCAAGTGATGTGCTTCAATTGATTTGTTTTAAATTTCAATTGATGTGTTTTAAATTTGAGTTGATGTATTTTAAATTTCAATTGATGTATTTCAAATTTCAAGTGATGTCTTTCAAATTTCAATTGATTTTTTTTAAATTTCAATTGATGACTTTTAAATATCAATAGATGTTTTTGAAGATTTTCTGATCGGTTGGATTTGAAAAGACAATGTTTTGGGAAATTGATTGCAATTGATAATAAAAAAATTGTTTCCCATTACATTCCATTAATGAATCGGGGAGAGCTTCTCACAACCAGTGAGCCAATTGAAATTTGAAAAATATCAATTGAGATTTGAAAATTACATTTTAAATTTGAAATACATCAATTTAAATTTAAAAATTCTGTTTCAAATTTTAAATATATCTATTGAAATTTGAAAGACATCAATTGAAATTTGAAAGACATCAATGAAATTTGAAACACATCAATTGAAATTTAAAAGACGTCAACTGAAATTTAAAAGACATCAATTGAAATTTATAAGACATCAATTGACATTTCAAATTCGTCGCATGAAATTTAAAAATTATAACCGATTTTATGTAGTAGATTTTTAAATTTCAATTGGTGTCTTTTAAATCTGATGTGTTGTATTTAAACTTCAATTGATGTCTTTTTAATTTCAATTGATGTGTTTTAAATTTCAATTGATGTATTCTAAATTTCTATTGATGTGTTTCAAATTTCGAGTGATGTATTTCAAATTTCAATTGATGTTTTTTAAATTTCAATTGAGGTATTTTAAATTAAATTGATGTTTTTAAATTTCAATTGATGTCTTTTAAATTAAATTTATGTTTTTTAAATTTCAATTGATGTCTTTTTAATTTCAATTGATGTATTTAAATTGTCAAATAGAATTTTTAGATTTCAATTGATGTACTATGTATTTCAAATTTCAAATAGAATTTTTAAATTTCAATTGATTTTTTTTCAAATTTCAATTGGAATTTTTACAATTCTCAACGGATTTCAAACGACAATGTTTTGGGAAATTGATGGCAATAGATAAATAAAAAAAAATGGTTTCCCATTACATCTCATGAAGGAATAGGGGAGAGCTTCTCACAACCAGTGAACTGTGTGCTTTCTAGTTATATACTCACTGATTGGGTCCCACAGTTTTTACACCGATTCCGAACGATATTTTGAGAAGCATTTTCATGGCTAACTACCCAATAATATCGCCGTCACTCAGTGAGGTGACTATCGCCGAAAGAAATATGTGGTAGTAAGAGCAGGAGTCAAACCCATGATCTCATGTACAATTGATAATAAGAAATGTCAATTAATAATTCTGAACATCAAAATTGGGGTACAGAAATAAAAAAAAACATGATTTGAAATTATATACACATTAAAATGAGATAAACAATATTATTATTGACAAATACATATTGGAGAAGCTCTCCCCAATCCCTTCATGGGATGTTAAGGGACACCATTTTTTTTTTTAATATTTAGTCCTAAATACCAAATTTTTGGCTTAACTGTCAATGTTAAATATAATTTTTTATATTTATCTTATTATTATTATCTCATATCTCAATATAAATGCATTTTTATATAGCAATTTAGATTTTGTTTTATGATATAATTTTTTTATTTTCCAATATCAATATGTGCTGTCTCAATATCAGGTTTCATATCTCAATATGAATTTATGTTTCCTCCATAGAATACAACTTTTTAAAGTTAAAATCTTTATTTCGCTATATCAATTTTATTTTGCGATATCAATTTGAATTGGCTCAATATCAGTATTCATATCTCCATATGAATTTCTGTTTGATCAATATAGATTTTTTCAATTCTAAATTTAAGTTATCTTTTGCACAACGTCAATTTTATTTTGCAATATTAATTTGTATTTTCTCAATTAAAATTTTGGAACGGTGAAGAATCTCTTTGGCAATATTAGAAATTGCATATAATTCAACCAGAAATCTGAAATCTCTTACAAACCCCAGTCAATTTTCAATTTATTTCGGGACCTACACAAATAAGTTGTTTTGAATTAGATAATTTCAAATTTAGCTTTCTAACTTCAATTTAAGGGTCGGGACTAACACCTCCTAAACTCCCTGATACACGCAAATAATCACTCTTTCTCTTTTACACTTCTTTTTCCCTTTCGAAATTGCTTGGTTATATGTAGAAAATGTAAAAGAAGAAGGGAAGAAACAATCAATTACATCGAAGAAATAATTGTAAAAATTTGTTTACTTTCAAAATGTTGTTATTTTATTTTCCATGTGTGTTTGTTGTGTTTTATTTTTTTGGGAGTATTTAATTTCAATTCCAATTCCATTTTTATTTGTATGAGTGTGTGTTTGAACTTTTTCACTTAACTTTAGCAATTTCGTGTAATTGTATAAATCTCGGCGATCATTCGCTCATATGTGGCTCTAGCTCTAGCGTATGGATAGGAGTGTGTGTGTGTGTGTGTGTGCTTGCATGCATCTGTGTGAGTAGTGTTTAGTTTTGCAAATTGTTCGTCGGTCGTTTAATTTTAGCTCTATTTTGGTCTTAATCATCACATCGGAATGTTTTTGCTTTAAACTTTTTTTTTCTCTTCGTTTATTTATTTAATTTTTTGTTTATTTTTTTTCGAGTGTGTATCTGTCTGTCGCTCCGTGTGTTTGCCCGTTTGTCAGTCTGTTTGCATGTTGTTGGTATTTTGCCTTTTCCATTTTTTCTTGATTATACCCCCTCGACTTCTAGTTTGGTGTATTGGATTGGATTGGATTGGATTGGATGTAGTGTGTTGTGTTGTGTTCACCGACAAAATATTTCTTGTTTGTATATTCGGTCAGATACTCGTACTATGACGGACGAGTACAACAACTTGAATAGAGGAGATTTGTACTCGCTCACTCACTGACTCGCTCGCTCGCTCAATGACGCGAGGCGACGCGTTCGCTCGAACTTTTGCCGTATGATTTCAACACGCTCAAATTTAAAGAATGTCTGTTCGTTCATTTATTTATTTGCGAGAGTGTCTGTCTATCTATGTATCTATGTGAGAGTTTGAAGTGTACAACAAATTCCGCAAAATTTTTTCGCCTTGTTGTTGTAACAAGTAATTTTAACTGTCAGCCTACTTGGCCGCATTCAATGGATGGATATGTTAGCGCAAATATTTCCAATTTATTTTTTCTAACGCTGAGTAATGAGCAAAATATTTTGAACGCTAATTAAAATTGTTTCCGCGCAAGTTAGAGGGAGATTTAGATCTACTATATATAAAACATGTAGAAACTTTTGTAGCGAAATTTTCTTGAAGTCGTTTAAATATGAATTTGAAATTTTCCTTGAAATTAAATATTTCAATTGAACGTTTTATCGCGTAGTGAATGTCCTTACGCCCTTGCGGCTAAAATGAGATTTTGCTTTCACCTTCAAACTTGGTAGTTAACTGAAACAGAGACAGTTATTTGCAACTGAAATGTATAAAGTTGCATTGAACGAAAATGCTGCCCACCGAGTTGCAAAAGTTGCATTTGTTTGCAAAATTTCATTGATGCCACGATATTTAATTGTTGTTGGTCTAATGAAAGTGTAACATCAGTACAATGCGATCTCTTCATTGATACAATTAAAATTTTTCGTTTACGCAATGACATTATTGCAGTTTGGAAATTTAAAACACATCAGTAGAAATAGACGGCATCAATTTAATTTAAAAATACACCAATTAAGTTTTAACAAAAATCATTTTGAATTTAAAACACATCACTTGAAATGTAAAACACATCAATTGAAAATTAAAATTGAAATAAAATAAAAAAAAAATCAATTGAAATTTAAAAGGCTTCAATTGAAATTTAAAACATATCAATTGAAAATTAAAACACATCAATAGCAATTAATTTAAGACATCTATTGCATTTAAATAGTCATCATTTGAAAAACAGAAGACATTAGTTGATTTTTTTTAAAACACATCAATTGAATGTTAAAAGACATCAATTGAAACACGGCCAGAAAAAGTATATAGAAATTTAATTATATAGAAATTAAAGCCTGAGAATTAATTGAAATTTAAAAAACTAATACATAAAATCGGCTAATTATTTTTGAATTTCAACTTGCGCATTTTAGACTTCAATTTAAGTATCTGTGAAATTCAATTAGCCTTCTAAATTTCAATTGATGTCTCTTTAAATTCAATTAAAAAAACTGTTTCTCATTACATCCTATGAAGGGATAGGGGAGAGCTTTCCACATCCAGTGAGCTGCTTTCTAATTTTTCACTCACGTAAATTCAAATACCATCTTCTAAATTTCAATTGATATCTTTTAAATTTCAATTCAAGTCGTTTATCTTGACATCTTTTAAATTAAAATTGACGCATTTTAAATTTCAATTGCCGTGTTTGAAATTTCAATTGATGATTTTTTAATTTCATTTGACCAATTTTAAATTTGTCTAAAATTTTAATTTTCAATTGTGTTTCTGATTCGATTAATGTCATCTAAATTTCAATTGATGTATTTTAAATTTCAATTGAAGCCCTTAAAAATGCAATTGATATCTTTTAAAATTCAGTTGACGTCAATCGAATTTTAAAAGGCATCAATTGAAATTTAAAAGACTCAATTTAATGGACATCAATTGAAATTTAAAAAACTAATTTATAAAATCGGCTAATGATTTTTGAATTTAAACTGGCGAATTTTAAATTTCAATTGATATCTCTTTAAATTCAATTACCATCTTCTAAATTCCAATTGATGTCTTTTCAATTGCAATTTACGTCTTTAAAATTCCAGTTGACGTCTTTTGAATCACAATTGACGCTTTTAAATTAAAATTGACGTCTTTTAAATTTAAATTTACGTTTTTTAAAATTCAGTTGATGATTTTTTAATTTCATTTGGCGAATTTCAAATTTGTCTACAATTGCAATTTCCAAAGGTGCATTCCAACTGATTCGACTAATGTCTTTTAAATTTCAATTGATGTATTTAAAATTTCAAATTAAGCTCTTTAAATTGACGTCTTTTAAAATTCAATGGACGTCAATCGAATTTTAAAAGGCAGCATTTGAAATTCAAAATACGTTCAAATAAATTTAATAGACATCAATTGAAATTTAAAAAACTAATGTATATAAGTAAAATCGGCTAATGATTTTTGAATTTCAACCGACGAGTTTTAAATTTCTTTAAATTCAATTACTATCTTTTAAATTTCAATTGATATCCTTTCAATTCTAACTGACGTCTTTTAAATACCAATTGGCATCTTTTGAATTTCAATTAACCCTTGTAACTTAAAATTGACGTATTTTAAATTAAAATTTAACTTTTTAAATTTCAATTGATGAGTTTTTAATTTCTTTTGACAAATTTCAAATTTGTCAAAAGTTTTAATTTCCAATGGTGTTTCAATTGATTCGATTAATGTCCTCTAAATTTCAATGAATGTACTTCAAATTTCAATTGAAGTCCAGAGAAATTTAATAGACATCAACTGAAATTTAAAAAACTAATATATAAAATCGGCTAATGATTCTTGAATTTCAACTGGCGAATTTTAAATTTTAAGTGGCGAATTTTAAATTTCAATTAATATTTCTTTAAATTGAATTACCGTCTTCTAAATTTCAATTGATGTCTTGACAATTTCAATTGACGTCTTTTAAATACCGATTGACATCTGTTGTATCCCAATTGATGCTTGTAAATCAAAATTTACGTCTTTTAAACTAAAATTTACGTTTTTGAAATTTCAATTGATGAATTTTTAATTTCTTTTCACGAATATCAAATGTGTATAAAATTGTAATTTCCAATGGTGGTTCAATTGATTCGATTAATGTCTTCTAAATTTCAATTGATATATTTCAAATTCCAATTAAAGTGCAGATAAATTTAATAGATATCAACTGAAATTTAAAAAACTAATTTATAAAGTCGGCTAATGATTTTGAATTTCAAATGGCGGGTTTTAAATTTCAATTGGTATCTCTTTAAATTCAATTGCCCTCATCCAAATTTCAATTCATATCTTTTAAATATCAATTTACGTCTTTAAAATTCTAGTTGACGTTTTTAAATCCCAATTGTCGATTTTAAATTAAAATTTACGTTTTTTCAATTAAAATTAATGTTTTTAAAAATTTCGAATTTCGAATTTGCCTTTCAAATTTTAATTTCCAATGGTGTGTTCCACTGAATCGATTGATGTCTTCTAAATTTGATTGACATCTTTTAAATTTCAATTGACGTCTTCTGAATTTAAATGGATGTATTTTAAGTTTCAATTGTTGTCTTTTGAATTACAATAGACGTCTTTTCAATCTCAATTGACGCTTGTAAATTAAAATTGACGTATTTTAAATTAAAATTTACGTTTTTTAAATTTTGATTGATGATTTTTTAATTTCATTTGCCGAATTTCGAATTTGTCTAAAATTTAAATTTACAATTGTGTTTCTGATTCGATTAATGTCTTCTAAATTTCAATTGATGTATTTTAAACCTCAACTGAAGTTTGAAAAACGTCCAGAGAAGTTTAATAGATATAAATTGAAATTCACAAAACTAATATATAAAATCGGCTATTAATTTTTGAATTTCTAATGGCGAGTTTAAATTTTAATTGATATCTCTTTAAATTCAATTGCCGTCATCCAAATTTCAATTGATGTCTTTTAAATATCAAGTTACGTTTTTAAAATTTCAATTTAAATTAAAATTTAGGTTTTTTAAATTAAAATTGAGGTTTTTAAAAATTTTAATTGATGATTTTTTAATTTCAACCAGCGAATTTCTAACCTTCATTTACATTTTTAATTTCCAATGGTCGATTGATGTCTTCTAAATTTAATTGACATCTTTTAAAATTTAGTTGGCATCTTCTAAAATTCAGTTGACGTCTTCTAAATTTTAATGGATGTATTTTTAGTTTCAATTGACGTTTCTTAAATTTACGCCACTTGACGTCATTTAAATTCAAATTGATGTCTTTTAAATTGTAGTGGATTATTTTTTAATTTCAAATATACATACATTTATAAACCACCCAATGGATATTTTTCAATATTACTTTGGTGTATTTTGAAATTGGAATTGGACAGTATATTTCTAAATAAAATTGATATTTTTTTAAATTCAATTGAAAATGGTCAAGATGCATGAAGTATGCATTATCAGTTAAATTAGACAACGGCTGTTAATCCACCTGAGATCTACACGCAAAGAAAAAAACGTCGTTGCTGTGAAATGACTTGCTTTTCTAAGTCGTCAGTGGTGCAATGGTAGTCTGCGTTGGTTCGATCTCTGCTCTCACCCCATTACATTTATTTCGACGGCGTTCACCTCGCTTAGGGACGGTGACACTATCGAGTATTTAGCCATGAAAAAGCTTTTAAAAATACCGTTCAGAGTCGGAGATTTTATTCCCAAAACCCTAAATTATTTTTGAAATATTTCTCAGCTTTTTTATTTTAATATTCAAGCTCAAGACCATTCTATATATAGTTTTTAAAAGATGTTTTACACAATGGAGTCTCATGATTCCTGGCAAACCGTATAGATCTAGCCACAGATCTTCATCAGCGATTGTTTGAGAATTCACCACTATGCAAGTGTTCGAAAAATATCGCAAGCAGAACACATAAGAAAACATTCACAGAAACTTCCTCTCCATCTCCAGAGAACCATCTGTTTGGGCAACAACAAAAAAATGTCTAATGGCAACAGATGTTATTGATCTTGAACCGAACAATTATTAAAGAATATTATAACGGAAAGATCGAATAATATAAGGATGAACTTAAACGGATATAAATTTAAAACAATATTTTAAAAAAAATTAATTTTGATCCTAATTTTAAAAATGTTTGACACTCAGCAGTTTCAGTTTTCTAGTCGGATGTTCTACGACCATGAGACACGTTTATCGTTTCTCATAAACATAAATGTTCGTTTGCCGCAAATAAATTCCTAAAACGAAATTGTTCTTGGGACTTAGGAATTTAAGTGGATTTTGACTGACGATTTATGAAAAAGGGCATGCCGCCTTGTTTAAGAAGTGAATCCCCGTTTAATAGAAACAAAATATTGCTGATTTAAGGAATTTGAACCTGTAATATCTGAAATATCTGAAACATTGTATTTTAACTGGATTGTATCAAGTTAAGGTCATGCTAGACTCTTGGAGAAATCTTTCGATATGGCAAAACTGTTTTTCTTTGAATTCAGGTATTAAGGAAAGATTATCTAAGATAGTGGGTAGCTTTTTGAAACGAAAGTAAGTGACTGGCTGTGTTCGCTTAGATTTTGAAGGAGAGGATGTAAGTGGGATACGATTTTGTACTGAATTGTATATAATTTCGTTCGCTTGTTATTGGGTCCCAAATCAGCTGTTTGTCGCATAGAAAGAAAGCGAACGTTAACGTTCGACATCGTGATTAAGGCTGTTAAAGTTTTATAAATACAATCGTAAATAAAATAATTTGTATTATGCTTAAACTTATATTTTATGTTGGACTCAAAATCGAATAGATTATTATTTTAAGAATTATTGTGTGTGTGTGATCAGATGATTTTCAAGAAGAATTTTCGATATAGTCCATTGACATTATTCTCTTAAAATAACCGTTTTCTATTGCCTTATTTTATAGAAAAATATAATACATTCTTTATATTTTAAAAAAAAAAAACAATTTAGCCAAATGCATTACTTCAACAAATGTGAGCCAATATTTGCGCTAAATATTTTGTGTATTTTGGAATCGACAAAAAAAAATTCTTCACAATTTACAAAATCACAAACGTAACGCATACCAGCACGAGGCTATTGCTGACGTTCGATATTTTTTGACGCTATACAAAACCATTTCTCATTTTCTTTGAAAACGTATCAATGGCATTACGAGGGTTGGCAGGGGTTGAGGGAAATTGAGATTCAATTGAAAATGATTACATATAAACACATGTTCTTATATTTTGTGTGTTTGTTTCGTTTTTTGTTGTCTGTATTTATTTATATTTATATATATTTTATGTGTTTTTTTTTGTACACATTTTATATTATAAACAGTTTTAATATTTCACTTTAAGAAATCCCAAAAGAAACAAAAATCACATAAACCCAAATTCCTTAGCTGTACAATTTGAAGACATTTCGAGAGATGAAGAACCGATATTAATAAAATTGAAAATGACGACAAAGACCCCAAAAATAAGACACCCAAACACATCTGCTGCCATAATATCAAACAAATACAACACGAAAAAATGTTGTTTTCATTTTTATTTTATTGTATATCGTTTATTTTTTTGTGTTCTGTTTTTTTTTTTTTTGTGTTAAATTCCTTCGGTTTAAAAATTAATAATAATTTAAACACAACCATTTATACATACACGTGTTATATATGTCGTATTTTTCTTATGCATCGCCGTCTTCGTTGCGCCCCTCGCCCCATCTTACGTATACGAATTCGATGTCGAATCTGAATCTGCTTCAGCGTCTGCTTCAGCAACTTGGGAAACTTGTTTTGTGGCATTTTTTGTATTTTGTGGTCTTTGAATTGCAAACAAGTTGTTAATTTTTTTATTAAAATATTTTTTTTTTCTTCTTTTTTATATTAAGTGTGATGTGGTATAAATATTTGTGTTCATACATAACATTTTTTTCGGTTTATTATTTATTTATTTATTTCTTTAAATTTCGCTAAAACAAAAGCCATGAATTTTGTTTTGCCATATCTCTCTCTCGACTTTTTTGCATTTTGCCTACTTTAACGTAATCGGATCTTAAATGTCATTTAAACCGCTTTACACAAAACGCTAATATGCACGAGTGCTCGTGTTGGTAACGCTTAAAAGGAAAAGCTTTTCAGCTTTAATAAAGTGAGAAGATATTTTCTAAATGTTTCCTATGATGATCATGATGATGATGACAATGATCGTATTATGTGTGGTGATCTCTCACAATTTTTTTCTTTCTTTTCTTATTCCATTTAAAGGAAGGAAGTAATTATGTGACATGTATATGTTTTACAAATCCAAGACATAGAGAGAAATGTCTATGAAAAATTAAATGCAACTTGTTTTACACAGAAGACAAATTATACCATGCAGAGAAAGAAGTACAGTGGGACGTAAGCCAATTGTTTTCTACATACATATAAAAAATGGTATCCCATTAAATTTCATGAGGGGATTAGGTTTTTGACATCTATACGGCAAAATGTGGCAATTTTGATTTTAGAATAGATTTTTGTTGGCACATTTTGTGATTCCCCGTTCACTACTTAGAACCGGTGCTTTTGGCATTTCTGAATAGAAGAATAGTACATTGCCCAATAACTTAATGAAACTGTTACAAAATGGTTAAGATATATATTCATAACTCGATTTAAATCTAAAAATTTAAAACCAAAATAATTCATAACAAAATCACATTGAGGCAAACAAACTTACACATCTACAAACAACCAGTCACACCAATAAGCTCCAACATAGTAAGTAACTACACACATACTAAATCACTCACTGTACAAGACGAACGCGAACAATTTCATTACTATATCAAGCAAGAAAACGAGAGCAAGACACAACTAAAAATAAACCCTCATCTATGAAGACCGTAAACAGTTCAATATTAAAAAAAAATTTCTTTTTCGATTTTCATGGTTGCTAAAGCTTAAGTGGAAAGCTGATAGGGTAACGAATTTTTGACATTTATTTCAAATTTTTCGGAAGAAGTTTAGAGGTCGCGCAAGTCGAATTTTCACCAACATTGGGGAATTCCGGACGTTTTTTTTGAATTTTACTTAAACTCGGTCAATAACCACGATCTTCTTAGTTTTTAAGTCAACATTTTTAAAGCAAAACGTCCAAACTTTTATTGTGTATGCATATACCATCAGTTTTGGCAATGATTTTACTTAATATGTACTCATGTATTAAATTTTTCGTAAATTTTGGATACATTTTGTAAATAACGCTTTATAAAATTTAAAATTTCTATGAACATTTAAAAAACTAATGATGCATTTTAAAAGACAGAGAAATTCCAAGCAATTTTGTTAATATAAAATTTTAAATTTGCAGTTACTACGGGATCAATAAGTGCGTGACTTTTTGAATGAAACACAGTTTTTTTTTGCAAAAAAAAATTATTTTTCAACATAATCTCCTTTTAGCTCAATACACTTAGTCCAACGTCTCTCCAATTTTTCTGTCGGTTAACAAAAATAAGATTTTTCGAGGTCCATAAAATAGGCATTTGTTTGATCAATAATTTCATCGTTGGAGCTAAATCTCTTTCCACCGAGCCATTTCTTTAGGTTTGGAAATAGGAAATAGTCACTGGGGGCTAAATCCGGAGAATATGGCGGATGAGGTACCAATTAGTGGCCCAATTCATGGAATTTTTGCCATTGAGACTATACACGTGGGCACCCGTGCATTATTTTGATGAAAAATAACTTTTTTCTTTGCCATATGGGGTCGTTTTTATTTAAATCCTCGTTAAATCGGTCCAAAAAGTTGACATAATATTCGCCGTTTATTGTTTTTCCCTTTTGAAGGCAATCGATGTGGCTAATCCCGCGTGCATCCCAAAAAAACTGTGGCCATCATCTTATTGGCCTGCAAACTTACCTCGGCCTTCTTCGGAGCCAGTTCACCCGGAGAAACCCATTGTTTAGACTTATGCTTGGTCTTCGGAGTGTTGTAATGGATCCATGTTTATCCACAGTTACAAAACGTCGTAGAAACTCATTCGAGTTGCAGTTAAACAACTCCAAACAATCCTTTGAAGTTGTCACACGATTACGTTTATGGCCAATTGAGAGCAAACGCGGCACCCATCTTGCAGACAGCTTTCTTAAACCCAACTGATCATTTGAAGTCGAAACCACAGTGCCATATCAAATACCTACGGCATCAACAATCTCACGCACTATTACTCTTCGATCGGCCAACACCATATCGTGGATTTTTTCGACATTTTCTGGTGTATTGACCTCAATTGGCCGTCCAGAACGTTCAGCGTCATTTGTACTTGTGCGACCGCAACGAAAGTCAGTAAACCACTGTGTTACCATTGAAATCGATGGTGCAGAGTCCCCATAGTATTTAACAAGCTTTACCTTGGTCTGGTTGCCTGTTTTCTTCGCAAAACAATAATGTTTAATGAAAACTCGAAATTCACTTTTTTCATTTTTAAAAAAAATTCTCGAGGTTGTATATTTTGAACAGCTGTTAAACGCAAAGTAAATTGCGGAACTTGCTCAAAATTTGACAGTAGTCTATTAACAGATGGTGCTTGATCATAAGGCAACTATGGTATAGAGAAGAAAATTTACTCATGGAGTGGAATGCCAACAAAGAAAACGAGTGAAGCGGGTCATTTCTCTGATCTCTCTCTTACTCTCTTCGTTGAATAGTTCAATACATGAGCAGTTTTCTGATGATGTTATTGTATCTAACTATAGAAATTCCAACCATATTTAAATAAAATTATATAAAGTATGTGAAAAGTATGAAATAATCAAGTTATGACGCGGGAAAGAAATGCGTTTGAGTGAATCGCGTCGACTTTTTTAGTTCTCTTCTACTAGGGTTGCCAAATTGCGGTGGTTTTTTCTTCTCTACTTGTACATCCTTTTTGACTTGATGGGACAGTGTTGCATTTGATATAACTACGAGGGAAGTTCGAAAAGTCACGGACTTATTGATCCGCCCTTATATAATCGTCTTGCTCTAACGCATGGTTTGTAGTTATTCTTGTATATGTGTATATTCTTCTCCTTGTCTTTGGCTCATAATAACGATATCCAACACTGTTTTTCTGATTTCTGACTGTTTCAACCGGAAATACATATAATCGTCTTGCCCTAACGCAAGGTATTCTTGTAAATGTCTCCTTATCTTATCTTTGACCTGACAATAACGATATCCAAGACTGATTTTCGCATTTTTTCAGACTGGTAACTTTATGCCTGCTTCGGACTGAAATGGAAGTGGTAGCTTCAAGTGACACTTAATAGTGTTGCATTTGATATAACTACCAGCGCTTTCTAGTTTTATACTCCCTGATTGGGACCTACAGTTTTTACACCGACTCCGAAAGGTAATTTGAGAGGCTTTTTCATGGCTAAATATTTGATAGTGTAGGCGTCACTATGCGAGGTGAACGCCACCGAAAGGTGGTCAGAGTAGGATTCGAACCCAGGATCTCATTCCAGAACGGCCCCTTGTGTAGAATATTAAAAAATTACCATATATTATCAAATTATCAAAAAATTTTCCGGAAGCGCTTGAAATGTGAACTGTTGTTATCGATTATTCATCAGGGAGTGAGTTATTTGATGGAACAAACGGGCGTGGCACCGCCCAGAAAGCACGAAACATTAAATAACAATATCTCAGGTATTATACGAGTTATGAGGGTATTTGGTTCGTATATTATTAGTGAAGAAAGACACATTTTACATGAACAATTTTAACAGCATAGTATTAACAATAACCCCGCTTCCAACAATTTGAATTCAAAAATTTCTAAATGAATCTTATAACATTCAGTTACTGTAGTTAACACCATCGTTGCACACCCTTTTTTAAATTCTATGTTAAGTTAACAGGGCTCTGTTACGGTTTTAACCAATAACACAAACTAAACGTAATTTCAGTTAAGTCTTCCTGGAGAAAATGCAATTGCTTTAACTTATGGAATCCCCCATCATGCATTAGACTGTTGTCTTAACGCCGCCACTGTTTGCTGTAAATTACTCTATATAAGAAAATGCCTTGATTAAAATTCTCATTCATTCTATGATAACTAACATGCATATAGCACTAAACTTGTATATAAGTGGATAAATATGTATGGCTTTAGATGTCTGACTACTATGATATATACGATATTAATGAAAGACGTAGATATGTAAGTATGTGCATTTGTATAAAACTGCAGCAAGACTTGCTTTGTGTCATCATGCGCGAGATTTTTCCGAGTTTTTTTTTTTTTTGCGCTGGAGTGTAAAGAATAAGATCGGGATTGTAAAACTTGTAAAATTCACACACAATATATTATCATTAATAAAAGGAAATAGCACGAATAAGAATGAAACTGAAACACATAGATAGATATGTGTATAAGTATATATGTAAATGTAAAGCAAAATACCAGTTGTCAGAATTAATTTATATGTATAAATACAATAGTATGCATGAGTATGTGTGTATCCTTTAACCCACTGTGAGCCGCACCAAACGGATGTGAGAACTAGAAAGATAATAATGTAAGGATTTACATTTATTGCTGTTAAATAGAGGAAAGTACAATTGGTTTCATTAAAAAATGGTTTCCCGTTATATCCCAAGAAGGGAGACTTTCATTGGTAACTGTTTTTATTCATTTGTAGATGGGAAAATGTTAACCACATTCTGGTTATGAAATACTATTCTGTTGAATTCACAGTATTATGTTAACCGCTCTGTTACTTACATGCTTGCAACTGCGTATATTATGCACATTTTTTACATTTTAATATATTTAATTCATTTTATGTAAAATTGTGTCAATTCTTTGAGGAAAAAGTATTTTAATAACATAGAATTTGTTGTTGTTAAAATTTTTGGCATTTAATTGAAAATGGTTATTATCTGGGGCCTAATTGCACTGTGATAGTTTTTGGTAAACATTTTCTAAGATATGGCCGGAGAGGACGGTTTTACCCTAATTTAGGTAGAAAGGTTACCACAATTAACGAGAAATCGAACTGCATCATTATTTTTTTGAGTTACCATTCATACAATTTT
Organism: Phaonia tiefii; assembly: GCA_963931995.1. NCBI lineage: Eukaryota > Metazoa > Arthropoda > Insecta > Diptera > Muscidae > Phaonia > Phaonia tiefii. The sequence goes on from OZ008367.1 coordinate 94,005,774, forward strand.
TTTTTATTTTGACCAATAGAGTGAATTTTTTTTTTTTTGATTTTTCGATTTTGACACTCTTTTGACGGCCGCTAACTTTTATTTGGCTGGCTTTACCGGTAAACTTTCTTCAATAAAGTTGTTGCAAACCTTTTGGGCTTCAACTTTAACGAACTCAGTTTACCTCTACAACCAGGTTTATGGGGCTCTTTGCTGCAGAACATCGGTAGAAAAGTAATTTTCCGACTTTCTTTGAGTTTTCCGTTCAAAAAATTGCCAGTAATCTGATTCTTTCGCCAAATAAGAGGAAACTTTTCTCTATATAACTATATTTATTTACTCATCATCATTTACAATAATCAAATTCCACTTAATTATCAATTTCACTTAATTTTACTTTTTTCTACACTGAAAATATTTTTTGGATAAAAACACTTTGTAGAATTGGGTTTCTAAATAAGTAAAAACATAAAAAACTATAAAAAGTACAATGGTTTTAAAAAAAACTATTTTCGCCTACTTTTTTATGGGTTATGCAGAATAGAGTACAACGAACAAAAAAGTGCGCGTACTGTTGAAAATAATAAGTGTGGAAAGCCTACATATATTTTTTAAGAAACCGTAATTGTAGCTCAAAAAACTAATTTTTCGAGTCCGATTCCTCGCACCCAAATTAGGGTAAAACCATCCTCTCCTGCCCTAGCTCGTTTTTCAACTTCCACAGTATTATATATGACGATAATCGTTCAAACGATATCGTTATGTCCATAATGCTGTCCATAGTATCATTTCAAATAATACGTATATAAAACTTTACTACACAACTGAAACATCGGTCTGTTTTTCCTGTTTGTATGCAAATAGAACGTGTGTTGGGAGATTGTCGCAAATACAGTATACTTGTGTCCAAACACACTGTGTTTGCTATTCAATATTACATGTTTGAGACACAATGATTAATATGTTATAATACACGTGTTTCTGATCCAAATACACCTTTGTTTGTGATACAAATACAGCTGTGTTTGGCACACTGCTTACTTCATATTTTGGCCGCTATGCTCTGTCGTGAGCAAAATCAGAAAAGAGGGGCAAAGGGAGATTGTACTCAGCCTAAGTTAATGTTATTGAAAGTGTATAACTGTATTTTTGCATTAATCTTTCAGTCAGTGATTTACAAAGTCAGTGATTACACGTATTTCTGATCCAAATACACCTTTGTATGTGATACAAATACAGCTGTGTTTGGCACACTGCTTACTTCATATTTTGGCCGCTGTGCTATGTCGGGAGCAAAAACATAAAAGAGGGGCAACGGGAGATTGTGCTCAGCCTAAGTTAATGTTATTACAAGTGTATAACTGTAGTTTTGCATTAATCTTTCAGTCAGTGATTTACAAAAACTCCTGAATGTATATGTAACTGAATTGAGTGTTTCTTGTATTGTGTTTTAATTTCATGCATTCACCCATCAATCGTTCGTGTGGAAGGAAGCACGAATGCTTTGTCATAAGTATATGGATGCTTGGGATGAAATACGCATATGGCTCTACGTGAAAGTATGCATCTTGGCAAGTAAACATGGCAATGATTGCATATAAATATAAGTAAGTTTACAACTTACAAATATATAGATATTTAGAGTGTGTTCCAAACATAGACATAGTTCCTGCAGAATGAGAGAATATATTACAGAATATGAGACAATATATGAGAATATATTGAGAGAATATATTACAGAGGCCATTTTTTTCAGCGTGTACCGACAAAACGATAATGAACTCGATATCGCTTTTTACATAATTAGCCCCCTGTTATACCAATCAATTTTGCGGACTTTTTACTTATATCCCCAGCGATTTCTGAATTTGTAAATTTTTTTCTAATTGGTCCCTTCTTTAGGCATTAGTTCTCACTTCTGTTAATGTGCTTGTGCTATGTTAACCGTACTGTTACTAACAGAGCAACTTCAGATTACAAAATATGGCTAACACAATTGCAATTTACAATTTTTTTTTTTTGAAAAATATTGTTTTCATAAACATATTTTTTCTTCAATAATGCTTTACATTACTCTGTTAGCAACTCAAACGTTAACAGATGTAAGAGTTAACAATGGATTACATTGAAGAAAACTCGTTTTCTCGTAATACTACAGCAAAACGCGAATTAACATTTTTTAAACATTTCCCTATTTCATGTACATATGCGTACATTAAGATGAACTGCCTTTACAGAAAATTGCATATACACTGTCGTACACATATGGACATGTTATGTAGTACATAATAAATACAAACTATTCCTTTAATATATAATTTTTATTTTCTTGGGATTTTTTGTTTTAAGTTTTCATGTTTCTTGTTGAAGTGTTTCTGTTTCTGCTTTTATTTTATTTTTTATTTTTTTGTCTTCTTACAATAAAGTGGAAATACTTGTTGCAACTGTTGCATTGCATGATGCTGTTGCTGCAATAACATACCATTTATGTAGCCACATCGTTGTGGCATTCCAGCGGATAGCCATCCATGCAACGACACACATACGTACAGCCATACATATCTATCTGTATGTATGTATGTACGTTTAATGTTTCTTTCCCTCTATGTAAGCCTCAAATGTAGACACTGTATGTATTGGTACTATAGAGTTGAAAATTGTGGAAAGAAAAACACTTCATGATATGCGGAATGCTGCTGAGCTGCATTTCATTTTAACGCTTTATATGTAAGTAAAGAAAATTGTTTTTTTTTTTATTTCTCTTTATAATAAAATAACGAAAGAGGAAAACCAAACGTTTTTTTTTTTGTTTGTAAATTGCAAGTTTTGCAAGATCTTTAAAAGCAGCCACGCTCTAAGATTTTCCTGGGAACTACAAGACCGGCCTCTTGCCTTACGTAGAATGATGGCAGCACATGCACGAGTATGGCGAACTGTTTGAAAATCCCCCTATATTATTTTAAAATCCCTCTTAATAAACACCCTGTTTATTTTATTTTTTCCCATCTTCTGCTTCCTCATCTTAGTCTTCTAAGCCGCTTTGCGATTCCACCGCTTTTGTAGCAAATTGCACCTGTTGCCGCGTTGTTGGTTTGGTCTTTCTAAGTCATATGCCATCTGATGCCTACATGTATGTATATATATGGATGCATTACAGTGTCAGTTTAATATGGTTGGTTCTACCAAGAGTTATTCTCCACTCGCGGAAACAGCACCACACAGTTCTTAACTTCACCATAGATCGGGTATCTGGGGGACAGAATTGATTGCCTCTTGAAACGTGGCAGCAGCAGTATTTTACCCACAAGACTATGATGGTATGTCCATGTGAGAGTGTATTTGTATGAATTGTTGGCCGTTCGCTGCTGCTTTTAATGCTAGTATTTTACCTTGTACTCTACATAGTTTAGACCAGAGAATACCACCACCAACCAACCAGCATTCGTTACACCACTTCTATGCACATAATATATGCTACTATTGTTCACCACTCTAATCACAGTGGTGTAAGGTGGTCTTGTTTTTTAGCAAAAACAACATTTTTTGAAAAATAAATTCATAAAATCATGTCTGTAATACGAGGTTGAATTTTATGTTTCGGGATTAGAGAACAAAAACAACTGTTAATCATCGAAAATCACTTTATTGTTTTTCAAAATATTCCCCATGATGATTTATACAGTTTTGCATACGTTTGAACCAATTGTCGAAACACTTTTGCCACTCTGATTGAGGATTCTTCAAAACATGCATTCTGAATGCAGCAACCGCTTCGTCAGGTGTCGAAAAACGTTGACCTCCCAGATTGTTTTTTACGTACGGGAATAAAAAGAAGTCATTCGGTGCCAAGTCAGGACTATACGGCGGATGACCCATCAAATCGATGTTTTCGGTGCTCAAAAATCCAGTTGTTTCAGCCGATGTGTGAGAGCTCGCATTGTCGTGGTGAAGAGTGATCCGTCTTCGGCGGTTGGTTTTACTGATTTCTTGGAAGACAACTGGCAAACAAATGGTTGTGCACCACTCAGAATTCACTGTTCTGCGTTGTTCTAGTGGTACGGTTGCGACATGTCCGGTTTTTCCGAAAAAACAGGCGACCATTTGCTTAGAAGTGCTTCGTGCGCTAACAACTTTTGTTGGATTTGGCTTATCTTGAAACACCCATACAATTGACTACTGTTTACTTTCGGGCTCATACGCGTAAATCCAGGATTCATCACCTGTCACGATGTCATAGACGTGTTTCGAAGCACCGCGATCGTATTTATAGAGTATTTCTTTCGACCAATCGACACGAGCCTTTTTTTGAGCGATTGACAAATTGTGTGGGATCCAACGCGAACAAATTTTTTTGACAGTCAAATGTTTATGCAATATTGAATGTATGCTGGTCCCTCTAATGCCTAAGGTTGTCTCAATCTCACGATAGGTCACATGACGATTTTGCAAAATCAGTTCGCGCACAGCATCAATGGTTTTCGGAACAACAACTGATTTTGGACGACCTTCACGAAATTCGTCTTGGAGTGAACTACGACCACGATTGAATTCACCATACCATCGATAAACACTGGTCCTTGATGGAGCTTCATCGCCAAAAATTGAATTAAGTTCATCCATGCACCGTTACTGAGTAATCCACGTCGAAAGTTGTAACAAATAATCGCACGAAAATGTTCACGATTTAATTCCATTTTTGGGCCGAGATGAATCTTTTAAATTACTGTAAACAACACAAATAGTGCTCGTATGTCAAAACGTTCTGAGTACCCATAACCTCAAAAATGTCCTACTTTACGATAGAGCTGTCAGTTGCCAGATTGCAACACTAGGCTTGCCAAATCCCGAAACATAAAATTCAACCCGTATTATGAATGTACTTCTATTCAACTGTGGTACTAAAATCGCAGAAATCGGCCGATTTGTAAAAAAAAAAATATAGTATATGAACTGCTATATATGTATGAAAGAGTCCACTTTCACTACACCCACAGAAAAAACAATCGAGTTAGCCGTAACCAGGGGGTTTGTATGGCACAGCTGATCGAAAAGCCACTAGGGAAAGGATGTAGAATGAGAGACCAAAGAAGACATACAGATAACAGACCATTGCAACAAGCTAAGTTTAAAGTGTTTGATTGATACTAACGACAGCTAAATTATGTTTGCATCGAACGAAAATAAGCATTCCCTTTTATTTCTGTCCGTATTATGCAAACCAAAGAGTAAATTACCAAAGCAACTCTAACTCGATGAAATGGCCTATTACCTCGTCGACCTTAAGAGAACACGAAGAAAGGCATAGAAGCTCTTTTCTATTGCTCTGTGCCTTAATCAAAGTCAGAGGCTCACAACCACACAGAAAAAATTGGCTACATTACAAGTAATAAATTACATTTTTCATTGATATACTAAAAAATTAATCAAAGTAAGCTTCAGGATGAATAACGAAAAATTTAATTGAAATTGAATTAATCAAATATTGAAATGAAAATCGATAAAGGGGAACTTCATAGAAAATACCCCAATAAGTTTTTAGTTTGTTTCAAAAATACCATAATTCTCACTCAAGAAGGATAACAACCAGGTTAACAAATAAATTCATCAATATGTATGCCATATCTAATAAACGTTTTTGTTAAATTAAACAAAAAAATAATAGTTTGTATGTTCGATCATTTCGATAATTAGGATACGAGCAACCAAATAACTTCGGTTAGTGATAAGTTTGGACAGGCAGTCGATGTCGTAACGGGCTACACGCTGCTGAAGATGACATCGAACATCGAAACGATTGTCCAGTGAATGTGAGTTCGAATCCTACCGTGACTGTTTCAATTTTTGTTTTAACAATAACTTTTATCGACATCTAACACACATTCATAACCAAAAGCGATAATTTATATTGCCAACATTCAGTAAATGTTATATCAGAACTTAAAATTTACCTATTCTATGCCAAATCATAATAATATACCATTTTTGTAATAGAAGATCTTGACGCATCTTGTGCCATAGACGCATCTTGTGCGTCCGACTCAAAAATTTCATAAGTTGTTGGACGAATTTAATATTCTGCAGTTACTTTTAGAAACGAGGGTTTCAAATAATGAAAATAGATGTCAATAGCAGTAATTTGACACTAGTCCCAATCGGTAAACTTTTTCCCAGTGACCACCATGGACGCATGTTTTCCGTTCGACTCGAAAATTTAATAAGTTCTTGGACGAATTTGGTATTCTGTAGGTACTTTTGAAGACGAGGGTATTAAATAATGAAAATAGATGCCAATAGCTGTAATTTGACACTAGTCCCAATCAGTAAACTTTTTGCTGGTGACCACCATGGACGCATCTTTTCCGTCCGACTGGAAAATTTCCTAAGTTCTTGGACGAATTTGGTATTCTGAAGGTACTTTTGGAAACGACGGTATTAAAGAATGAAAATATATGCTAATAGCTGTAATTTGACACTAGTCCCAATCGGTAAACTTTTTCCAAACCTTTTCAAGAACTTATATTGCAAAAATGCCATATTATTATGATTTGGCATAGAATAGCTACATTTTAAGTTCTGATATATCATTTACTGACTGTTGTCAATATAAATTAAAACTTTTGGTTATGAATGTGTGTTAGATCTCGATAAAATCGGGATTTTATATAACCGTCCTCCAATTTAGGAGTGCAACATAGTTCTGTTAATATAATAACAGAGCTCTGCTAACCTAATTGGTTTCTGTCTTTGCTAGTTAAATTCGCATTTATCTTCACACACATAAATATTTTTGATAATTAACGTGTAAACATTTTCGTAGATATGAGAAATTTTACATATATTTAAAAATAATATTATTCTTATGAACAACCTACAAATATTGTTTCTGATATATGCAGTTTTTTATCGCAGCAGTTTCAATTAATATTTTGTTTGTATTTTCGAATTTTTTAATTGAATTGAAAAATAATTTTTGTTCTCTGCACATTAGGTATCATTACATCCGAACTAGCGGTTGTTACAACCACATTATAGATTGTCACAACCTATTATAGGTTGCTTCAATCGAATTTCAAATAAAAAATAAATATTTTGCCATTACATCCCATGAAGGGATAGGGGAAAGCTTCTCACAATTACTGAGCCGTTCGCTTTCCAATTTTCACTTACTGATTGGGACCTACAGTTTTGCACCAGTTCCAAACGGTATTTAGAGAAGCTTTTTCGTAGCTATATACTCGATAGTGTCGCCATCACTAAACAAGGTGAACGCGGTTGAAAGATTTTTAAGGTGGTCAGAGCAGGGATCGAACACACGTGGGAGGATAAATCAAATTCGGCCCGGACGACCTTAACGTAATTATACCTTCACCATAGGATGGGGGTATATATCATTTTCACTTGTTTTTACATTTGCAATGGCATTAAGAGCAGAGCCACATCGAAGGGCCAACTTCACGACTTCGGTAATAAGTCAGCAGTTACGTTATCTTCGATGTTCACCGTAGTGTGCAAGCAGTTTCGCAAGGAAATCGGGATTTAAAAACATTTCAGCACTTTGTGCTACCACCGACCCATAGATTAATTTGTACATAGATTTGAAAACTCGCTCATCGGTTTAATGATTGAAGGGGAGCGAACTAGTGTTTGAACGCCAAAATAATTCTGTCACTGAGGTTTCACAAACACGGCTGAAATTGTTACTGTGAATGTTCAAAATAGGAAAATATATGAACATCGTGAATGCATAAAACTAAAAATGGAGGATTTTGTTCATCGTTGCTGACAGAAGTTCGTTCCCTCATTGAAGACGCGCAAAAAGAAACGTCAGATGAGACGGATAACAAATCTATGTAGAAATTAATCTATGTTCCGACCACAGTAAAGGGAGCGGATCCTAAATTTATGTATGTAATTTTTCTTTTGTAACGTTTAATGTTATAATGTTAAGGTGTTTAAGTGTTGGAATATTTAAACTATTTTTATTTCTTGAAGAGGCTATTCGAAGAGCAACGAAATATTTTAAATATTAAATTTAAAATATTTTATTGAAAATATAATAACCGAAAAGTCAACGATCGCCTCAAACACAAATTATATCAAAAATGTATTTGTAATTTTTTTTTTAATTCCAACCCTTACATTTAGTATTTTTAAAAATGTTGGTATTTTTTTCACAGTTCCAACTGACTTTCCCCTTCAAACAACACAAGAGCTTATCTATCATTAAAAAGCCTACCATTTCGTTTGGGCGCACAAAGAGTGACAAACGCAAATTGAGTGGCGGTGGGCGAGTCTCGTATAAAAACCTTTCGTATCACTATCTAACAATCCTCTTTACTCTCTTTACAAACGTCAGCTTAAGCATTTTAGAATGTTACCCTCTGCTGCATTATGTGGAAGAAGAAGAATAATTGGTACAGGTTTCTTTTTCTTTTCGTTGGCTATTCTAAAATGGTAGAAATACAAAATGTAAATCTACTTAAATGAAACAAAATGAAGAGTGAAAGAAAGAGTTGTTTTCTGTGTAAAAAAAATAACGAAACTAGAAATAAAGCTAAATCTAAAAATACAAGTGGCATATGGGAGACTATTGGACAGTACTTTGAAAATTCAAGTTTTTTGGAAACATTTAATTTAACAATTTATTAAGTTGTGATATAAAATCATTAAAATGTACCCAAAGGTAAAAGAAAATGATAGCTATGTTAACATAACTGCGTCATGTTAAATAACATAAAATCGTAGGTCATAATGAATATTAAACGACAATCAAAACATTTCCGATTTAGGCCTTTACATAACTCTATTAACTTCATGGCTTGGAGGTCACTAACTACAAGCTGAAAAATATCGGCCCCAGCAACATATTGCAGGAACCATGTACATGTTCGTGAATTGAAGATCTGCTGCTTTTTGTTTCTTTATTGTAGCCGTCGGTGGTGCAATGGGTAGTGTGCGCGCCTCTTGTACGTGAGATCCTGAGTTCGATCCCTGCTCCGACCACCTTAACATTTCTTTCGACGGTGGTCACCTCGCATAGTGACGGCGACACTATCGAGTATTTAGCCATGAAAATGCTTTCAAAAATACCGGTCGGAACCGGTGTAAAACTGTAGGTCCCAATCAGTGAGTATAAACTAGAAAGCGCACAGCTCACTGGTTGTGAGAAGCTCTCCCCGATTCCTTCATGGGATGTAATGGGAAACCATTTATTTATTTATTTATTTATTTATTGTGACAGACAGCAGTTTTCAATACACAAAACCATACTTGGGTCACAAACACATACATTATAACCTTTTAATCTTTGTGTTCCAAACATGTTATATTTAATAGCAAACACAATGTGCTTAGACACAAGTATACTATATTTGTGGCAAGCTACAAACACGTTATATTTGCATCCAAACAACAAAAAAGGGAAAATTTTTCAGCGTGTATACTCTATTACAAGGAGGTAGTAAACAAGTTCGGCCTCGAAACAGAACGGTCTGCAATCTGAAAAATTCAAATACATACTTTCCTACATAAATAAACCGTAAACCAAATATTATCCATATACGCTGAAAAATCTGTATTTTTTCATGATTGGTTGCAAATATAATGTGTGTTTGGAGCTTGTAGCAAAAATATAGTATGCTTGTATATAAAAACACATTGTGTCTGCTATTCAATATTATACTCGTATGTTTGAGACACAATGATGACTATGTAGTATAAACATATGTGTTTGTGATACAAATACAGCTTTGTTTGTGATACAAATATAGCTTTGTTTGTGATACAAATACAGGTGTGTTTGGTGTACTGTTTACTTTATTTTTCACTAAAAAAATAAAAGAGCAGCAAAGAGAGATTATTCGCAGTCTAAGTTAGTGTTATTGCAAGTGTATAACTATGTTTTTGCATTATTCTTTCAGTAAGTGATTCATAAATATTTCTGAATGCATGTGTAAATAAATTGGGTGTTCCTTATGTTGACTGATCTGCTGAGTTTAGTTTCATACATTCAGTCGGCAATTGTTCACTTGGGAGGAAACGCGGATGCTTTGACGTAAGAATATCGATGTTAAGGACGAAACGCGCATTTGGTTCCGCGTAAAAGTATGCATCTTTGCAGGTAAACATGCTAATGTTTGCATTTAAACATAAGTGAATTCGGGATTTGGGAATATATGAATATTTGGAGTGTGTTCCAGCATAAACATACAAACATGGCTTCTGCAGAATGTGTTTGAGATAATATGTTAAAAAGGCCGTTTTTTTTTTAAGTGTACACCTCAAATAATGACAAAAATGTGTTTGTTTGAATTTTTGTTTTCAATGGGTGCTGCCACGATCTTGATTTTTAAATTTTTTGCAACGACCATTCCCACGCCAAATGTTAGTTACACCCATGTTAGTTGCATTAAAACAATACTAAACATATCAGAATTCTTATACAATCGGCAACTTTGTCCAAAAGATGTGCTGGAAAGGGGAAAGCAAACATATTTCAGGAAACATGTACAGGGTGGTTCAGTCACGACTGGACAAATTTCACTAACGTATTCCTTGGCTCATTTCATGAAAATATGTCTATCTACGACCATACCCGAAAATGCAAGGAGGCAAAATGGCAGCGGTTTGAACATTTTCGGATTGGTGGTCGGAGGGTACTAGGGTAAAATTGTTAAGTTCTGAACCAGTGGTCGAATTTTTTTGTTTTTGGGCTTGTTGGAAAGGCCTTTAAGACCCCTTTCAGAATCATTAAAAAAATTGAAAACAAGGTGAAATTGCCGAGATACGAGATAAATTTGGAAAAAAGACATAAGAACGTGCACATAAATCTCAATTTTCTCACCCAGATGGCAGATGTTTTTTTTCTCTTTTTCTCAGACAAAAATTTCAATAAAATAAAATCTTAAACGTGTTAATTTACAAAACAAATAAATGTGTGGTGTTATTTCGCTTCCCAAAAAAAATTATCATTTCAGTCTAATGTGACATTTACACCGACCACGATTAGCGCATTTCGAAGGTTAACTCCGTTAACCCACGCTAACCCAGAAGATTACTCATACAATTTTAATCTGTAGAAACAGAAGTTTAATTTTTAACCTCATTTTGAACTAGTGTACATTTTGATGCAACACCGTTAAGTACTAAAAAAAATGCAACCATAATAAAAACCTACACAAAAAATAAACTGTTCAACGTCGCCGCCACCAACAATTTTTTAAGCTTACGCCGCCGCCGAAATAATTGACTTTTATTGGTGTAAACTGTAAACCGATTTTATCGACTGGCCCAATTTGAATGATTTATCTAATTCTAAATATTCAGTTATTTCAAAAACGTCTCAAATTTGTACAAAACCTGCAAAACCGACAGTCGCCACTTTAATTTTTCAATTGTGCCGCCGTCTTCGATAATTTTGTCTCGGTGCGGATTTAGTCTAAGCACGGAGTTGCCAACCGAACTGTCAATTTAATCTCAAATTGGATGGAACAAGTTTATTGCTAAACTGGCCGCGATAAACTGCGGTGTAAATGCGACATACTAGTCATAACTTTAGAACGGTAAGACCTATGGGCTTCGTTTAGGTAATTTTGGAAATTTAAGAGGTATGGATATTTTTTAAGAGAAAAAAAAAACAAGTTATCTGCTATCTGGATGAGAATAAATACCTAACAAAGTACCTGCTAATAAATAGCAAACATTGTCTGCTGTTAACAGCAAACTATATTTTTTGAGTGAACTTAAATGTTGATATACGATATGTATGTAGTACATCCTAACTAAATTTTTAATAGTCCAATTAAACTATAAATGCCTCAATTTCGAATATGTTAACATTATACTACAGGGACAGCCAGGCTCATCTATTCATGTCCACAATTTCGCTGAAAGGCTAAAATTAAATGTTTTCCCCAAAACCATAATTTGTGTTGTTGGTCTTATTGCTGGCTGGTCTTGATATCTTCTTATAATTTACAACTCAATTTTTCATTGTCATATCCCTACGAAAAACAGAACAACAACCACTTATTAGCCGGTCAATCCGGGCTACACGAAATGAAGACGACAGACAGACATACCAAACGCTATGGCAATAATTGGATTAGTTTTCTTCTCAAATACCCCTCGCAGCAGAGAAACGACAAATGAAAACACAACAACTACAAAAAAAAATGCAACAAAATAATAGAGAGGTTAAAAACGTTTGCAACTCGCCCAAGATTAACTACGAGAACGAGTACGAAAGTTTGTACTCTCGTATAAAATATAATTCAAATATCGATTTGTAATAATTCAGCTGTCATTCAGCTGAAAATAACATAGTGCCATGTTATACTACTACTACGAGTACCATATAGACAGACAGACGGCCCGACAGACAAACGCTACTCGTGCAAGTAGTAGTGTTGCATATTATGGACTTGAGGAATTTTTCGTATTTTCCTTTGATTCACTTCGTCGAGTTCGACTTTGTCTTCATTATCGTCTTTGTTGTCTTGTGGTGGTGTGTTGTGCTTCTTTTGGGGCCTTAACAAACGTGAGTTGAAAATTGAGTTTTGTTTTGATGGTTTGTTACTTTGTACAACACCATCCATCGTCTGTCCACCACCCGTCTGTCCATCGTCGTCATCCTCAACATCATGGCCAGAAGATACGATACAATCACACAATAATACGCTCAGGAATTTTTATAATATTTCCAACATGGTGTTTGGTGGGGTTGTTGTTGTGAGTCCATGTGCATTTGAATTAACAACAAAGTGTTGCCAACACACGATGTCAGTCCAATGACAAAACAAAAATGTATGCAGTTTTAAAACATATTAATACATAGTAATGACAATATTTACACCTCAGGTTAGGTTGAGGAAAGGTAGCCGAGGCATTGGTGATTCACCTTATGATCCATTTCTCCCATGATCCTGGGAGCACCTTATCTTCTTTCATAGGACATATTTCCCCTAGAGTTCCCCAATCCGTTGGCGTGAGTTGCTGAAAACTGGGTACGGTATCATTGGAGATGTGTTGGAGTCGTAATCGAATATCATTTAAAGTGTTCCGTAGTTGCGATGTCCACCCCACACTCCTTGCATTGATTTATGTGGGCTCTTTGATTTCGCTGTAGATGTGTCCGCAGAGTTTAGTTTGTACAGCTTCAGTAATTCTTGGGACCTATTCACACCCTGTCCGCGTAACAGTATTTTTGATGTTCGGACTCCATATGATTTAACGTCATCTGTTTAAAGTTTATCCCAGCCAGCTCGTCTGCTTTTTCACTTCACAAGATACCGCAGTACTCCAGGAGTCTATACACACAGAGAACAAATTATTTGGACAGAGGTTGTAGCAACTGTAAATGCGGCTGATGCCATCGAAGTGCAGTTCCCACAGCCGAAATGAGGTTGTCGCAACTGAATCTAGTCTACTGCGGTTGTGACAACTTCTAATGCGGTTGTGAAAACTACAAATAGGTTGCGACTACATCTAATAGGTTGTGACAACCTCTAATAGGTTGTGACAACCTCTAATGCGGTTGTGACAACCTCTAATGCGGTTGTGAAAACTGCAAATAGGTTGTGACTACAACTAATAGGTTGTGACAATCTCTAGTAGGTTGTGACAACCTCTAATAGATTGTGACAACCTCTAATAGGTTGTGACAACCTGTAATAGGTTGTGACAATCCCTAATACGGTTGTAACAACCTCTAATGCGGTACTGCCAACCTCTACTGCAGTTGTGACAACCTCAAATGCTATTGTTCGGATGTGAATACCAAATGTAAATTCAGTTACGGCTAATTCGCTTATTTTTCCTGTATCTTCTCCTTTTTCTCGAGAACTTTTTGATGATATCGCCTTGATCATCGCTTGACCATCAGTATAAATTTAAACACTAATATGTCCTCTATTTGAAAACCAGTGGTAAGGTCAGAAAAGAGAAAGGTCTCCATAATGATTAAATAATTGTATAAGATTTCTATTTATACCCAAGACCGTCGGATGCAGTTGCCACAACCGAATTGAGGTTGTCACGCCTGAATTTAGGCCGCACAACTGAAATTCGGTTGAAACAACCTCTAATGTGGTTGTGATAACATCTAATGTGGTTGTGACAACCTCTAATGTGGTTGTGACAACATCTAATGTGGTTGTGACAACATCTAATGTGGTTGTGATAACTTCTAATGCAGTTGTGATAAACCCTTATGCGATTGTGGCAACCTTTAATGCGGATGTGAGAACCTCTTTAATGCGGTTGTGACAACCTCTAGTTCGGATGTGAATATTTAATGTGCTTTTGTTATTAGGTTTTGTTATGTGGTTTTGTTATACGGCTAATTCGGTTATTTTTTCTGTGGATGTAAAACACCTTCATTTCAGTAGACTCTTTGATATTTCTGGTATTAGAGTGTGATAGTTCCACTCACTGTTGGAACAATCGTTTAGTAGTTTGTCATAACCATTTTTTCTGGCATATTGGCGGTTTTAGGCCATGAAAAAAAGCTTTATCAATTTAACGTACAGTTTTATAAAAAATAAGCTACATAACTCAGGCGGAGTGACAAAGTCTTCGTTGCAGCAATGAAAATGTTGGTACATCCTACGATTTTGTCGTTAATGCAATGAATATGTACGTTGTGGCGATTAATTTATCCTTAACTCATGAAACTATTTTGCAGTCTCATCCATTGGTGAAAAGTCTGTTCGATTATGTGCTGGTGAAAAAGACGTTATGCCCTGCAAAAAAGCTTTATCAATTTGACGTACAGTTTTATAAAAAAAAGCTACATCACACACTCGGAGTGACCAAGTACTCGTTGCAGCAATGAAAATGTCCGTACATCCAACGATTTTGTTTTAGCTGCAATGAAAATGTACGTTGTGGCGATTAATTTATATGTTAACTCATGAAACTATTTTTCAGTATCATCCATTGGTTTTCAGTCTGTTCGATTATTGTCTGCAGCCATTTTGCCATCATGACAGCCTTGTACTTAATTTATACCTTAATGGGGTTCGGTGAAAGTGTTTTTTGCATTGCCCTGATCTATGTGGTTATTTTCGCCATGCTGATACTTTTCTTTTAAATTTTCAAGGAAGTACTTCTACTTCAATTATGTCCACAAGAATACAATTGTATAAGCAAGCATTGGCTTTATAATGCCTGTATAGAGCCAGTCTGTCGTCTTAGGTCGTAGGTTCCGTTTTGAACAGGTAGATCTTCCAACATATGTCCTATCTCTATGTAGCCTTTCAAAGTAGTTTCGAGTTCAGGGTTAGTGCCGCCTGTTTCACTCTGTAGAAAATTTATAAAGTTTTCCTTAGAAGCGTGGCTCGTCGACGGTTGCTATCTAACGGGTTTTTCAATAAGAGCGCTACAAAAGTTTTTTTAAATAAAACAAACCCGGTTTTAGATACCAATGAAATTCTTTATTACGGCCGATACTGCTGCAATTTCACGTTCGATATTCGTACGAAGTTCATCAATCGCCGCTGGCTTGTTGGCATAGACCATAGACTTGACGAAGCCCCACAGGAAATAATCTAACGGCGTCAAATCGCACGACCGAGGCGGCCAATCGACTGGGCCATTTCGTGAGATAACACGTTCACCAAACCTGGTTTCCAATAAATTTATTGTGGCATTCGCTGTGTGGCTTGTGGCGCCGTCCTGTTGGAGCCACATGTCCTCCAAGCCTATATTATCTAATTGAGGCCAAAAATATTCGGTTATCATTGTTGGCTCGTTGTTGGCTCGTAAGAGAAATGTCAAAAGAGCGGGAAAAAATATGGCGTCGTTTGCTGTCCCTATCGATAGCGTCTCTGTTGAAAACCCCTTTATATATATCTTATGACTATATATATTGTGGTTTTATCCGTGTTTACTTTCAGTCCTCTTGGTTTAGTCCAGTTATATGAAAATTCAACTGCCTCTGTGTACCCTTGTTAAATTTGTTTACAAAGGATTTGGTTTCATCATTACAAATTTGACTTCATACAACTAATCAGCTTAATTAAATGTTTGTTCACACAACTTCTGGTAACAATTTATTTTACGTTGTTCTCTCGTTAGCAAACGCAGCACTCAAAATTAAAGGTTAATGTGAAGATTAACAAAATTGAGTTTAAAATTAAGTGAAAAGTTGTAAATAACCTCAAATTAATCGCCATAAAAAAAGCGCAGAAGTAGCCTCACCATTTATTGATGCAGCAGTACGTTTGCCCATGTGGAGGATCAAGAGGGGAAGTGGAAATGATCGTTAAGCCTAAACATTATTTCGATCGTGATATATGCGATTTTATGTGTTATGTTATGGTTTTCAAAATGCCAGCTAACAGAAAAAGGCAGCGCAGCAATTTTCCAATATTATACAAGTTGCATGGATGATTTTCATTTATCGCAGCTGTTGTTGTTGCTCTTTGAAATGCATAATAACACCAGCAAAGAAATCCTTGTTGCGTTATAGTCATGTTTGTTGTGCATACACACACACACATCACATCCAGCTCAAGCTAAATTGTGATGGTCTCTTATTGAAACCTTGACTAAAATATTGCCTTGCCAACGACACCCAGTAGAACGAACTACTACTGCTATCAAAGCATTTTTAACTCAGTCCGTCTGCGAATTCTCTCCTCTTGTGTGCTTTGTAAAGAAGACCTTTAGGCTGACTATTTGGCATTTTCGTGCGTTTTTTTTTCATCTTCTTTTTCGATCGCCTCGATCCCTTGCCATCCTTGTGTTGCCACGTCATTTGTGGGTTTTCTGATAAATCACTTGAAGATATAACACGCAGATGTGCAATACTTTTCATTATGTCTGTCTGTATTCTTAAGTGAACACAGCCAAACACTACAAATATCATCTGCATACCAATACCATGACGATGTTGCACCAATTCAGCAACAAAAACAAAAAAACGAAAATCGACCCAAGACAAGGCCTTTAAAACCGGCAGCATATTTTTAAGATTATATCTTTAGAGTGTGTGCAGTGAATGGTTGTTGTTGTTGCTGTTATTATAGTGTAAATCATGTTAAGTCCTTTTAAGAAAAATACCTCTACAGTGGGACGAATGTGAAGATTCAAATGTACGATAACAAAGCGAGTTATCAACAAATTTTATTCAAAATTTTGATGCTGTTTTTTTGCTTTCTATAAGAATATCCAAGTTTTCAAAATTCAATATATTGAAAAAAAAAGTGATCAGATCGCGTTTTTCAACTTTCGTTCAAGTTAAGGAAAATCGAGTTGTAAAAAGTATTTTCTAGCTTCTGTCATTATTCAGAAAAATTTCATTGCCACAATAAAACTTGTAGATAACTAAACCTCGTTTGAGGAGATTATTTGCAGCAAACGAATATTTATGTTCATGAGAAACGAAATATAATTCCGACTAGAAAACGGAAGCTGTCAAGTGGCCCATGCTCAATTCCCCGTAGAGTCAAACCAGTTTTTTAATTTATTTTGTAAGTTTCTTTTTATTGCATGTTGTTTAGCAACAATAAATTATTATAAAAATTACGGTGATGGGAAAAGATTTGTGAATTTTAATTGCAGATTAATTTTAGTACTTACACTTTCCCTTTAATGTAGTTGTACCTAGAGTGTTGAAAACCGAAACCAGACAAAATGGTTAAACGGTTTTCTTGCAATTAACCGTGTGCCGGATTGAATTGACTTGGACTAAATTGATGGAATGTACTTGAATTGAATTTGAATTTGAATTGAATTGAATTGAATTGAATTGAATTGAATTGAATTTAATTGAATTGAATTGAATTGAATTGAATTGAATTGAATTGAATTGAATTGAATTGAATTGAATTGAATTGAATTGAATTGAATTGAATTGAATTGAATTGAATTGAATTGAATTGAATTGAATTGAATTGAATTGAATTGAATTGAATTGAATTGAATTGAATTGAATTGAATTGAATTGAATTGAATTGAATTGAATTGAATTGAATTGAATTGAATTGAATTGAATTGAATTGAATTGAATTGAATTGAATTGAATTGAATTGAATTGAATTGAATTGAATTGAATTGAATTGAATTGAATTGAATTGAATTGAATTGAATTGAATTGAATTGAATTGAATTGAATTGAATTGAATTGAATTGAATTGAATTGAATTGAATTGAATTGAATTGAATTGAATTGAATTGAATTGAATTGAATTGAATTGAATTGAATTGAATTGAATTGAATTGAATTGAATTGAATTGAATTGAATTGAATTGAATTGAATTGAATTGAATTGAATTGAATTGAATTGAATTGAATATAATTGAATTGAATTGAATTGAATTGAATTTGAATTGAATTGAATTGAATTGAATTTGAATTGAATTTGAATTGAATTTGAATTGAATTTGAATTGAATTTGAATTGAATTGAATTGAATTGAATTGAATTGAATTGAATTGAATTGAATTGAATTGAATTGAATTGAATTGAATTTGAATTGAATTGAATTGAATTGAATTGAATTTGAATTGAATTGAATTGAATTTGAATTTGAATTGAATTGAATTGAATTGAATTGAATTGAATTGAATTGAATTTGAATTGAATTGAATTGAATTGAATTGAATTGAATTGAATTGAATTGAATTGAATTGAATTGAATTGAATTGAATTTGAATTGAATTTGAATTGAATTGAATTGAATTGCATCGAATTGAATTGAATTGAATTGAATTGAATTGAATTGAATTGAATTGAATTGAATTGACTTGAATTGAATTGAATTGAATTGAATTGAATTGAATTGAATTGAATTGAATTGAATTGAATTGAATTGAATTGAATTGAATTGAATTGAATTGAATTGAATTGAATTGAATTGAATTGAATTGAATTGAATTGAATTGAATTGAATTGAATTGAATTGAATTGAATTGAATTGAATTGAATTGAATTGAATTGAATTGAATTGAATTGAATTGAATTGAATTGAATTGAATTGAATTGAATTGAATTGAATTGAATTGAATTGAATTGAATTGAATTGAATTGAATTGAATTGAATTGAATTTGAATTGAATTGAATTGAATTGAATTGAATTGAATTGAATTGAATTGAATTGAATTGAATTGAATTGAATTGAATTGAATTGAATTGAATTGAATTGAATTGAATTGAATTGAATTGAATTGAATTGAATTGAATTGAGTTGAATTGAATTGAATTGAATTGAATTGAATTGAATTGAATTGAATTGAATTGAATTGAATTGAATTGAATTGAATTGAATTGAATTGAATTGAATTGAATTGAATTGAATTGAATTGAATTGAATTGAATTGAATTGAATTGAATTGAATTGAGTTGAATTGTATTGAATTGAATTGAATTGAATTGAATTGAATTGAATTGAATTGAATTGAATTGAATTGAATTAAATTAAATTAAATTAAATTGAATTGAATTGAATTGAATTGAATTGAATTAACTGATGTGTTTTTTAACGGAAAATTTAAAAATATTAAAATCTGCCAAATGCTGTTATAATTTCAGAGTAATATTCACTTTTTATGGGCAACCGCAACAAGACAAGAAAATGATAAGGCAACTTTTATTTTTCATTTCTGGAAATTGAATAGAACATGTCATTGCTCAAGCCAGAATTTAAGTCGGAAATTGAAATGACGCTTAATATCGCTTAACTGCCCCTACAAATTAAGCTATAATTATCTTTAGCGGGGTAAAAAAATCACATTTGATTGATGTGTCAGTACCACCTGTATGTAATTCACCCACAGTAATTCCATTTATATGCTAAATGGTGTGTTGTATGGGATGTTCGGGACATAACTGCGGCAAATGAACTCTGATTAGAATAACAAAAGGTCAAAGGGAAATATAGAATTTTATCACCTTTTTAGCTGCATACATATTTGTTTGAAGTTGGTGAGGAAAAAAATTAGTTATTCACGTTTTGGGACCAAAATTTGTAAATAAGGATGGAATTTGATCAGGGGGTTTATATGGCACAGCTGATCGCAAAGTTACTAAGCAAATGATGTAGAATGAGAGACCAAAGAAGATATAGAGATTATAGACCATGCAGCAAACTAAGTTTAAATAGTGTTTGATTAATACTAATGATAGCTAAATTATGTTTTTGTTTGCATCAAACGAAAATTCGCAATGCCTTTTATTTCTGTCCGTATTATGGCCAACCAAAGAGTAAATTACAATAGCAACTCGAACTCGATGGAATGGCCTACTACCTCGTCGTCATCAAGAGAACGTGAAGATAGCGGCTCTTGTATAGTTCTCTATGATTTTATGCAGACAAAAGTTTCCCTAAGAAAGTGGGGAACACATAATCCTTTCCAACTGTGTATTATATTCATTGAAGGCTTCTGCACCACACAACTTATATTAATCCAGTCACAATTTTTTTCAAAAACGATTTTGTTCAAATATTTAGTAGAACCAAACTATGTAAGTATATTAGCTATAAAAAAAACTTGATCATCGAGTTAAAGCCCAGAAACTACTCTTTTTATTGAAGAAAGCCTTATATCTCCAGAACTATCTGAGATACAGTTCAATATATACGAAAAAACGAATAAACTTTTTTTCGATTTTCAATATCCGAAAAATCGAATATCTGTAACACGAAATAAATTAAATGAAATTGGGTTCCTCTACGTCGAAATTTTGGTTAGCCTGTCTCGATGTGTGTTCCCAACTGACAGCACATTCGAAATAGAGAAACCAAAATTTGTACTAAAAAGTTTTGAAAAATGTTATGTTTTCAATCGGCTAAAGATGACAAAATTGTGGAACCCAATTCAATTATTTTCGCCTAGACCACAGCGAAAACTTTCGTTCGTGATTGAGAAAGATTATGAGCACTTTCGTCAAAAACAACATTTAGAAAACATAGAAATAAAAAAACCAGAAACATACGAAAGTAGTTAACTTTGGAATATACTCGTAGTTTTACTAGAGCAACTCCCAGTCCCACTGTATCTGAATGAGCTTCCTGAAGAAATACACACATCTTTGTTTGGCCCTCTATGAAGTTTTGACTCCACTCCTTTCTGAAAAATCTAAACTACAAGAATGTACAAACATTTACGTCACATACCAATATTTATTGTCGAATGGGACGAAGAGGAGAGAAAAACAAAAGAGACCAACCATGAATACGATGGATGGATGAGGTATTTATGAATATATTTTGGATTCGATTATGTCCAGTAGCACGTAAAGGTTGTTTGGTTGTTTTTGTAGCAACATTGGTCGTTCATATGTTGTGTATAGCTGTGGGTAATAATATGTGGCCTTACATTTTTTTCCCTCAGTTTGTGATTTCCTAAGTTGAACTGGATATGGTGGTGCTGGGCCTTTAAGCCTCGCTGCTATTGTTTTTGACCATGTTTTGTAGCAGCTACTTATAAATTCTAGTTGATTTCGTTTATGTACGAGTGTATTTTTCGGATGCCTTTGGGGTCTGGTTCTCCTTCTCAGCTTAAAATGTAGTATTTCCTCCACCCAAAAGAAGACGACAGCAGTCTGTAATTATGAGTCTGTTGATAATTTCAACAGATATTTTAGGTTTGAAACATAAGCTTTAAGGTTTCATTTTCGATTTTGTTCTTCACGACTTAAATGCTCTGGCATTCTTTTTTGTCTTTTTTTATTGTTTTAATCGTCTTTGCTCTTGTTCTTTTTCTTTCGTTATGTTTTCGAAAGCAGAAAAAAAACAATTTATGACCGAGTAAATGCGATAAGTAGAAGGAAACAGCAGCAGCAGCGAAGAAGAAGGCTTTCTTATTGTATTCATGTTTATCATACCACCACTCAGTTGTTGTAGGACGGCCAGACAGACAAACAGACGGGTGGACGGACATTTTCGTTTGGATGGATGCATTGTGGCAGGCAGTAAGTGGATGTGGTTTGCCTTTAAGACTGCATTCTTGAAATTCTTTTCAATAACAACCGAGCCCCATAATTTGGGTTAAATTTTTTGGGTTTCGGTTTTTTGTTTTACGATTTTCGATTTTCTCATTTGTGGTCAATAGAATGTGGTGCTATAGAATGTAAATTGAATGTGCATGCGATTCAGTCATGTTGGGAATGTAAAAGATGATTGGGTATTTTAGGTTTGTTATCAAATTTCAAAAAAGTAATTTTCTAGATTAACTACATAACAAATTACGAGGGGAATTTAGACACATATGCTATAAATATTGAAATATTTTTAGTGGTATATTCAATTGATTACGTGATCCTAAGCAAATTTTTATTTTATTTTCATATTTATCTATTTTTTAAGAATATTTAGGAAAAACTACTAACAATTTCCTTGATATAACCTGATGTGAGCAGAAGCGGCAGCCATATTGCGGCAGCGAGGTCATTTTGTGTAAACCTATTAGCAGGGGTGCTCGCGTACTCGTTATCGATCCTCAGAAAAGTGAATGTTAAGCGAACCACAAACTTGTCATTTATGAGCATGAGCTTGATCGATGACTTTTTATCTGACTGATGCATTTGAAAAAATATTACAAAAAAAATTTTGTGAACACGATTACATTCTTACACGGTATCAAATACCAACTAAGAATGTAATCGATGTTATTCGCACCACTATCATGTTCACAATATATTTTGGTAATATTTTTTCAGATAAAAAGTTATCGACCAAGCTCATGCTCGTTACTGACAAGTCTGTGGTTCGCTTTAGTATTCGCGCAGTCGTTATCGATAACTATCGACGACTGTTGACACATACATAAATACATATGTTTGTGGTATTTTATATATATAATATTTTTTTTTTGTATAGAGTTTTGTTTAAATGACTTTACAATTTGATATACAACTGATTTCTTTAAATAAGGGATCACTTAGAAGTACTACACTGAAAGAAAATCTTTACATTAAATCGATGATAAATGTTCATCAATTGTTCTTCATTGAATTGATGATACGTTTATATAAAATTTTGAAAAAAGTTATTCAATTTGTTGAAGATTTTGCATTTCTTTACCTTTTTCAGCTTCATGGAATTGATAATCTTTTTTACATCAATCTTCATCATTGGAATTTGGAAACAATTAGTGTGATCGTTTCAAAATATGGACGTAAAAAATGTGGTGTCCCATAACAACCTAATGAAGGGATTGGGGAGAGCTTCTCACAATTAGTGGGATGTGCTCTATCTAGTTTTTACACTCACTGATTGGGAGCTACAGTTTTACAACGGCTCCGAACGGTATTTTGAGAAAAAATGGAAAATAAATACATAATAGAAATAGTACAATGGACAGAAAACATTATCCACGCTACGAGAATTATTATGTGGTATTATATACTGTTGTTGTGGATTTTTTACGCTGATCACCAATTTACATCAAATTGATGACAAACTTACATCAAATTGACGACAACCGTACATCTGATTGACGAAAAATGTACAGCAACTTGATATCAATTTATATCAAAATAGTGAAAATGTACTTCAACAGATGACAAACTTACATCAAACTGATGAAAAATTTACATCAGCATGTAATTATATTAATTATACAACATTTAATTACAGTAATTATTATATTAATTATGACATCCACTTATGCCTTGTAATTGAACTATAAAAGAGTTGTATTCTTAATGTTCTGCTAATCAAATAAATAAATAAAATTAAATTAAATAAAATTAACATTGTCGTTGAATCTCTATTGATGAAATATGGATGAAATACTGATTAAATGGTCTTCATCAATTCTATGAAATGTGTCGTAAGTTGGAAAACGAGGAACTCCTTCATCAATTTGATGAAGCTTTGTCTTTCAGTGTAGCTGCAGTGTCCTCATTACTCTGCTCTGCTTTGAAATTTATTTGCCGTCGGAATCTTATCCGGTAACTAGCATAATTGTTTCGTCTGTAGATCCATTCCCTTGGGCATAGTAGTTTCCATCCCCATTCTCTGACGGTTTTCAAAGTCGTAGTCCAGCAATTGTCGTCGAAACGTATAACTCTATTTCTTGAAATACCCGAAAGTTTCGTTGTTAATTTACTGGGGTAATTTTTTGTTCATAATATTCTTCTTCTTCTTCTTTCAGTCGTTCATTAGAATGTCAAATATTGTTTTTATTTGTTGTCTACAAAATAAATAAAAAAACAACGACGTTGAACTGACGCGACGTTGACATAAAAGCGACAACGTAGACGAAGCTAGTGATTGGCACGTGAGTAAGTTTTGGCTCACGCACGCTTACGAAATAAAGACGGTCACTCACGCACTAAGATATTAGCGCTACTCACGTTCATACATATTCACGTGATCAACATTTTATCCTACCCATAGTCACGCATGATTCGCGTGATTCGCGACAATCACGTAATAATTTGTCACAAAAATTAAACGGAGTTTTTACACGAACCATTTTCTTTATTTTTAAATCAATATTAAAATATTCATCCAAAACAACAACAAAAATGGTTTCCCATTACATCCCATGAACGAATTGGGGAGAGCATCTCACAATTAGTGAGCTGTGCGCTTTCTAGTTTTATATTCACTGATTGGGACCTACAGTTTTACACCGGTTTCGAACGGTATTTTTGGAAGCTCTTTCATGGCTAAATGCTCGATAGTGTCGCCGTCACTAAGCGAGGTGACCACTGTCGAAAGAAATTTAAGATAGTCAGAGCAGGGATCGAACCCACGATCTCGTCTACAATAGGCACCCACACTACCACATATATCCAAAACAGTTTACGTTAAATTAAATGTAGTGTTTAGTTTAGTGTTTTGATATAGGAACAACATGTTCACCTTTATCTCAAAGAAGACAGCTTCATTTTTCCACTAGTATTCTCCCAGACGTAGATAACACTCCTTCGCTTGTAGCTGAACTTCTTGGAATACAGAAGATGATTAATGAAGGGCTGTAAGAGGGAAATAATATTAAAAATCGTCCAAAAATACTGTGTTTAACGAAATTATTACTCGCGCACTGCCACTTACACAAAGATTAGAATCACGCACGAATGGTTTTTCGTTACTCGCGTTCACGCACGCTCACGTGATCAAATTTTGATCCTACTCACTCTCACGCGTGAATCACCGCAATCACGGAACTCGCGCCAAACTCTAGTCGACAGCGCCAAACTCTAGTCGACGGTCGCATTGTGGTTGATAGCTTTTCGTTGTATTCTCTAATTTATAATTCTGATAATGCTTTTCGATGATAAGCGAAGTACCAAGAGGGTCTTGAACTTGATTTTACGATAGAATAGAGTAGCCCGAAAAACTCAACCTTCTTAGTTTCTCATTACTTCGCATGAAAGGATAGTGAAGATGTTTTGAGTTGTGGGATTTATAATTTGTAGACTTAACGATCAGCATCTACAGTTTTACACCGAACCCGAATGGCTATATGGAAGACTTTTAAAGGCTAATTATTCGATAGTATCGTCATTAGAGCGTCGAAAATACTGTTTAGTTTTATGGTTTTTGGTTTTGGTTTTATAAACAAAATTCGTATATTATTTTCTTTAAAGACCCGTAGATAAACCCGAAAAATCTGAACATAGTAAATTTCAAAATGAGCACAAGATTGTATGAAGACTGAAAATATTTGAATTTATTTTTAGCGAATTGGAATGTGTAAGGCAAATTATATCAGCCTTTATATTATTCAACTTTCTTTGTTTGGACAACAAAAAAACAAATGTTTCTAAAAGCGAATGGCGTTAAATTTTTTAATTATAAAAAAAAATTATCAACAGTTTTTTTTATCTAAAGAATTCATCAAAGAACAGACAGTCGTCCCCCACAGCAATACGACAACTTCTGCTTATGATATATTTTCAAAAATTTATGAACAATTTTCATGCTTCAATGAAATTAAAATGCCATGTGTCGCATTCCTGAGCACCCATAAAAGCAATTAACATATTTTCAAGATACAGACAAACAAGCCATCCTACAAATATACATTTGTATCTATTAATATGGTGTAAAGAACAAGAATGTTTTTTTTTTTTTTTGTATCAATCTATACACTGTGGTGTATACAATATAGATAGAAATATTTTGTATAAATAATTTGAGAAACCCCCTCAAACAACAATTCAAATTCAAAAACAAAAATTGGAAATTATTTTAAGATTTTTCAAACGCGACGGTTAAATAAACAATTTCACACTTTTACCTGCAGATCATGTGGAATACAAGAGGCAAAGAAAGAAAAACTTAATGTTGCTATATTTTAGAGATAGATAGACAAAATATGCACACACATAGATACATACATACATATGTACATGTATCGATCTATACACATAATTTAATTGATTTTGTTTCCACTCTTCTCGCCTTTTGATTATTACAATCTTTGCTGCCGTAGTAGCAGCAGTATTGCCACCACCGACAATAGTTAGCAGCAGGTTTACTATTAACCAGCCATCGAGCAACATCCAAAGCCATAGTCACAGTGAGCAACAACACATTGAAAGCAGCTACAGCCGTAGCCAAGGGGACGGAACACAAAGGCCTGGGTTCTCCCCGAAAATGATTGCAATCACCATTACCGTGGGGGTTCATTTTGTGTATAATTTTAGACCTGCTAAACAAAATTTTCGACCACTGTGTATGGGACTCTAAGTGATTTTAAGCGGCTCCCCAAAAAATAGGTCGAAGCATTAGTTTAGCGGGGGTTTAAAAAACACGCTTAATGCTGAACACCCCTTTCGACAAACTATCTTAGCTACGACCCTGATAGCTGCAGCAGCAACATTTTCCATCTTTCGCTTACAATAAGCTCGCGCGTAATTACATTTAACGATGTTGTTGTGTCGACGTTGTGTGATGCTGCTCCTGCTGCTGGTGCTGGGGCTAGTGCTCGTGGATGTTGTTTAGACGACGATTGCTGCTGTTGCCGTTTGTTTGGTTGAAACAAAATCGTTCACGTCGACAGCAAGTGTGGAATGTGGTTTTGACAAGTTCTTCTATAATTGTACAAAAGCAACTTTGCTATTGTATGTTGTTCATACACGCAGGCACAGTGGGTGGATTTTTTAATATAATGGAATACAATAATAAGAAATAGAATGTTGATATGGCAGTAAGATTGAAATTTAAACTAAATTCAAAGTTAATTTTAAATGGTTGCAAGAACTTGATTTTTTTTTTATTTAAAATGTGAAAGCAAATTAACGAAATCACAGATAACTTATTAGAGTATTCTCTAAAACACAAGAGCACTACTCGACAATAATCATGACTTTTAAATTTTGATATTTATCTTTTTGTGACACAAGCCCCATTTCCAAATGTTCGAAAGAAATGTGTCATTTATCTGCACAAGATAACTTTTCTTGCAAAGAGTTACCACACATCTCCGATCAGCTTAAATGCATAATAACACATTTACTATTTAATATTTCACTTGAGTAGGACAAAAAACCTTCATAAAATGGTAAAGACTACGGGTTTTGCAGCCTTATTTTGAAATCTTACTTTAACTAAGATTATACCTTAAGGTATATGCGAAAATATGGCGGCAAAATCTGTATTCTTTACCATTTTATAAGGTTTTCCTATTCTCCTATTTATAGTTACATTGTTCCCTTCTCACAGACGATGTAACTAGCTATACCCAAGGATGATCGAATACATGAGAGGCACTAAACCCACATACCGGGGTTCAGCACAGTGTAAAATCTGTGTCTTACATTCAAATATACCGAACGGGCTGTATGAAGATCTGTAGTACAATGTCTTATCATTCTGACAGATAATATGCAATGCGAATGGATGCGTCCATCGGGGAACTCAGAGGTCTCTGCGATGAAAATCTTTTTTGGTTTCATACAAACTTAAACAAACGACTCATCTGAGGCTCTGGGAAAAATTGATATTTAGATTTTTCCAATAGACGAGATAAATATTTGCGCACTCTACCTCTTGTTCTTCTCATAATCAGTGAGATGTGCGCTTTCTAGTTTTACACACACTGATTGGAACCTATAGTTTTAAACCAGTTACAAATACCGGATTTTTGAGAAGCTTTTTCATGACCAACTACTCGATTATGCCGCCGTCACTCAGTGGGTTAACCTTGTCAAAACAAATGTAAGATTGGTAGAGCAGGGATCGAATCAATGTTCTTATGTACAAAAGTCGCGCACACTGAACATTTCAGTACAGATAGCCACCCAAGTATAATTCTATACACCACGGGAGGTGCTAAAATTACGTACTGGACCCCGCCAGAGACCTTGTAAAAGGTGTGTCTTACATCGCAATACTCCGAACGGGATTTTTGAGGCCCAGGAATGCAGACCCTCGTCATTCCGACAAAAAATAAACTGCAGACATCGAATGTATGCATCTACCAGGTAATTATGGTGGCCCCAGATTAAAAAATTTGTAATTTCATACAAACTACACAGAACGGGCATAATTAGGGCTTTAATTTCAAAATCGTCCCACATCGAATTAAAGCAGGAAGTATCCATGCACAGTTGATCGACTCTGTAGTAGGAAATTGATAGAAAACAGAGCGGATAGGCGAAAGAGCGATAAGCAACCAGAAGCAAAACATGCAACAAACTAAGTTTAAATAGTGTTTGATTGATACTAATGGCAGC
Organism: Phaonia tiefii; assembly: GCA_963931995.1. NCBI lineage: Eukaryota > Metazoa > Arthropoda > Insecta > Diptera > Muscidae > Phaonia > Phaonia tiefii. The sequence goes on from OZ008367.1 coordinate 94,034,393, forward strand.
TAAATTGTATTTTATTGTTGGTTGCATCCATGGTACAATAATATGTTCATGGTAAAGTCGTAACAACAGCTGTTTTAATTTTTTTCATGAGGTTCTTCGCTTCGGCTGTCACACTCACGTGTATTTTGTTTTTGTACTCTTGTTGTACTCTTGTTTAGTGTCTCTCGTGTTGTTGGTATGTATTTGTGTAGAGTTTGACAGCTGAAGTGAATAGAAGAAAAACTAAATGCCTGTTGTTGCTGCCTACAACTACAACAACGCGCGCTGCTATTACCATGTGGATATTATTGTACCATGGTGGCATCCATGGTAGAAATACAAGGTTATCCCAGATGATTTCATTCGTTTACATTTCATCGTAACCAGCAAATATCAAAGATGTTTGTGTGAGTTATTTTTTTTTAAATTTCATATATCTATGTTCCCAATTGTACATGTATGTGTGACATTTTTATGAGCAATTTTTATGACAATAACTCGGTACGACAATTACAACAATGCCAATGCTACTACCTTGTATTTGTTTCATGGTTGCATCGAACTAAAATACCCATTCCCTTTTATTTCTGTCTGTTTTCTGTCCAACCAAACAGTAAAATTCAACAAAAAATCGAACTCAATGAAAAGGTATACGTCCTCGTCGTCATCGAGAGAGATTAAAGAGAGGAATAGAGACTCTTGACTATTGATCCATGATTAAAGGCTGTATCAAAACGCAGCAACCAATTTTTTCTCATATTTGTTGTTTTCATTTTACTATCATCCTTCTGAGCAATATATATTTAAGCTTAAAGGATAGTTTTTTATAAAACTTTTGTTAAAATATGGTCCGACCCGTGGACCACTTAAAACCGGTGGATATTTACAAAATTTTGAAAGATGTCGCATTTTAAGTACGATTTTCAGACAATAGTGAATTCAAAAACAAAAAAACAACCACAATGCAATCCGATATATGATAAATAGCAGTTGACTACTTTTAGATACATTGGACCTGTTGGCAACAACGATAGAATTGTTTGAAAAATTTGACTCTTTCTGAAAAATTTTAGATTGAAATACTATTGGATTGATACGATATAATATTTAGAAACTTTTCATGGTCAAGTACTCGACAGTATCACCGTGACTAAACTAGGTGGCCGTCGTCGAAAGTAGGCGGCGGTCAAAGCAGCAATCTAACTCACAATCTCATGTACAAAAGTCGCGCACACTAACTGTTGCACCACCAACTTGAATTTGACTGTACCACTATATAAAATATAACATCCCTTTTCGACTTGTATTTTCTTAACTAAAAGATTTATTTTTCACAAAATCTTTGTTCGATTAAGATTCTTGCAAATTATATATCTTTTACCCCCACTGTGCATATACAAACGTAACATTTATGGGAACATCCCCATACACGTATTTTACATTTATCTCTTTAAGTACGAGTGTATACACATATTTATCCATAAGGTATGTGTACTCATATAAAACTGATCACACTACATACCACTGTACATACATATGATCAGTTTTATAGCAGTAGTAGAAATCGTCGTTGCGTCGTCAACGTTTGGGCGAAGAAGAAACAAACCATAACACTATAAGGTAAAATACAACAACTATTTCTTACGTAGCTACTACTTAAGATATCTGCAAACATTTTCCGCCACTATATTGTTATTTTTTGCTGCACAAACATCAGGAGGATGATGGCGAGGAGGCCTAAGAAAATTTGAAGAGATACATATATCGTTGAGGAGGTATTGCAAAGCCAAAGGCTGCTTGCTGATATGTTGTTGATGGCTACTTCTATTAAATGTTCCACGTACATACTTTATTTGGAGAGGAGGAAAAAGTAGTTGTATGTGTACATGTCTTTCTTCTAGTACTTCTACACTAATGTTGTGTAAATGCCCAGCGAACAATTTCTTCCCATATGGTGGACGTCGGTAAATTGCCAGAAACTCTATTAGGCGATCAGACGAAATGTCTTACAGGCAGATATTTCAACGATTTTTCTGCAGTGTCGGACGTCTGCAAAATTCTGATATTTTATCAGACAATCAGAAAAAAAAATCTGTTAAACACCGATATTTCAACGAATATTCTGCACAGTATCTGAATATTTGTGTGCCTATTCTGTACATTCTTTGAAATTACTCACGATAATTATGGGACAAAGTCTGCAGTTGCTGTAACAGGAATTTTATACGAGAATAATGCGACGCATCCTGTGTCATTCTCTGAAGGAAAATTGTTTAATTGTTTCATTCGAGAAGTATGCGACATTGTCTGCACATTGTCTGAAGGGAATTTTTGGAATTTTTTTGATATAAGAATCATTCGCGGACAAAATTTTTTTTTTTCATTCTTAAATTTATTTTCTTTCTAGTGTCAATGTTAATTGTTATATTAGGCGTAATTTTAATTCCAAAGATAAAACAATATAATAGCAATCAAAATTGATTCTGAAATTTAATCACACCCCAAACCAATGCGGCTGTCATCCGCATCGCAACCAAATCGCAATTAGCTGTTTACTCAGGTTCTTGCGAAACAACTAACGACAACGACTTTGCTGCGACAGAAAAGAAACTCGGCAGATTGCGATTTTATCACAAAGTACCATATAGATTTTGGCTGGAAGTGTCAAACGTAGGGGAGGAATGAACACAATTCGGTTTATTTTAAAGAATTTTGTATCCCGAGTTGCTATCGTTGATGTGGGTTACTAAATTAAACAACAAATATTTAATATTTTTCCAAAAAATCACACCAACAGACTGGGGATAGCTTCTCACAATTAGGCCGGATTGGGACCTACGGTTCTATGCAGGTTCATCGGGTTTTGAGAAGCTTTTTCATGGCTAATTACTCAATAGTGTCGGATGGAACCCACGTTCTCATGTTCATGAGTCGCGCATACTAACTGTTGCACCACTTGCAGAACCGATGCCAAAAGCCATGCGCAGTTTTCTATTGGTTTAAGTCTTAAGCGTGCGACAACGTCATATGTAAATCGCATTGACGTGAGTATAGTTACAGAAACCGCATGACAGACGTAAACAGAGATGCGGCAACATAACTACTGCTACATAGGTTTGGGAAGTTCTTTCATATATAAGAACAGATTATTGTTAGAAGAGTCTAAGCATTTTCGGACACGTTGTGTGGATTCCTCTCACAATTTGAATACTACTGAATTTCCTCAGAGAAATAGTTTCGATTTCTTCGCAATCTCCCAATACAACTTTCGCTACGAATTCCGACCGCCATCGGCATCAGAAATGGAAAGTCTTGACGATTTTCTGACAGAATTTATAGCAAATTGTTCGCTGGGTATTCAGGCATCTATCCATTCAGCCTTACATATATGTATATACGTATGTGTGTTAGGCAGAGAATGTGGTGGCATGGAGCCAGAAATACTATTTGTCTTCAATTTTATGTTGCCGTTGTTGTTGGTGTTACTGGTGATATTACATTCAGTTGATCCACTGTGCCTGGCATTAGCAATTGCAAATATGCATTACATTGCATTGCATTGCATTGCATACTCATTCTCACAGTGTATGTTATATTGTCTGTGCTGCAGCAAATGCGTGAGTGTATGCCATAATAGTAATGGCATTTGATTGTGATTATGTTGGTGCAAGTGTGTGTTATGAGTGTGATAGCGTAAACTGTCAATGTATTATTATAGTATTAACCCATTGGGGGCAGAGGAAAGAAGAAACGGAAACAATTGCAAATAAATAAAATAAAATTCCCTTTAACATTGACATTGTGATAACTGCAAAATGTAAGCTATAAAATTATCTTGGAATGACATTGCAATTGGAAATTCTTGTTGCGAAAATTATTTCAGTGTAACATTTGTTTTTCCACAAAAAACAGCTGTTTCCACTTGAAATATTATAATTAGAGCGCATTATTATATTCAATTTTATAGATACTATCAGCAGTGTATCAATAACTTTATGTGGTTTACTTCAGTAATGAAATTTTAAAGCGCAACACAGACTTGTTATTCATGAGCATGGACATCAGCTATCGTTGATGTTTATTGTCGACCAAGCTCGTGCTCATGAATGCAAAGCCTGTGGTTCGCTTAGTCAGAGTTTACACGTGCAATTTTGAGAATGCAATTCTGCTGCAATTCTTACGTTGTTAGGAGAGAGAGGGAAGAAGAACGGAACGGGGAAAAAACTATCGAGTGCTCTGCAATTCCTTTTGTTTTCATTCGCAATGAAGTTGGATGCAAAATAATTTGACGTTTCATTTTAATCGTTTGTTTGTTTTTGATGGTTGAAACATCGCGGTAAAGAAAAATTAAAAAAAAGCTGTGTGTTAAAGAGTGAATTGTTAAAAAAAATTGAATAAAAAATAATATAATAAATATGAGTGCAAAATGGTCAAGCGAAGACATTTTAAAATTTATTTTGTGTGTTAAAATTTATTTTGTGTTTATAAGAATGTCAGTATAAGTATAAGAATTGCTCATGTAAACACAAATGGCAACTCCAAAAGAGAATCGACAAGAATTGCTGCAATGAAAATTGCTCGTGTAAACTCTGACTTAACATTTATTGTAAAATTATCGTATTGAGAACAAAAAACTTTAATCCTTTTGTATAAAAAAGAATTGGTTACCTATTATATGAAGAGCGAGTAGCTCTCAATCGGTGAATTGCCCGCTTTCAATTTTGCATATCTGTTCGCATTTGTAACCTTCAACAACAAATCCTACACGCTGAAAACAAAAGGCCACAGCAAAATATTGCAGGAACTATGTATGTACATGTTTGCAAGCATGGTTTTCTTGAATTAAAGATCTGCTGCTTTTTTGTTCCTTTGTTGTCTGTCACGTTTTTCTTTTCTGCAGTTTTCAATATACAACGCCGCATTTTGGTCAGAAAAACATATTATAACCTATTAATCATAGCAAACGCAATGTGTTTCAACACAAGTATATTATATTTGCGACAAGCTACAAACACATTATATTTGCATCCAAACAACAATAAAAAGACAGATTTTTCAGCGTATAAGGACGTTTTTGGAAAACCATTTTTCAGAACCAGTTACAGAACAGGTTATTTCATTGGAATTAAATGTATGAACTTGTTATAGCAGTTATTAATTCTAGAAACCAATGAGACAATTAATTTTGATTTGATTTGAATATCTGTCAAAAACTTAGTATCAGTTCCAAAATGGTGTTTGGAAACGTCTTCTTAAATAAATTGCGAAAGCACCAGTTGTAAATGTAACCAGTTATCGAATAACCATAACTCGATGTAAAATATTCCGTTCTACAATACAATTTATAACCAATTTCAAATATATTACCGGATAATGATGAAATATACAGTAATCGAAAAAATGATCTTGCAGAAGATATACGCAAAGAAAAAAATGTTTCCAGCTTGTTTGGCGAAAAAATTTGTATTTTGTTGACAGCAAAGGTTGATACTTTTACCGCAAATATAAAAGTTTTGTCATAAAAGTTGGTTGTTTTGTTGCAACCGAACTTTTGTTTACCCAAAAAACTTTATAATCTATGTTTGCGGCAAATAAGTGTTTCTCATAGAAAATTATCTTGAGGAGGTGGTTGCAAAGGAAGCAAAGTTTAGAGCTCTTTGGGACAAAAATATTTAACGTACGTACAAAAATAAGCCGATATTAAAATTCAAAAAACTTATAATACTAATGAAAATACACTTACATCCAAAATAAACCCTACCCAACAATCGAAGCAATATTACGGCGATATCGCCAGCATATCGCCTAGATGACAAATTTTATTGTGGCATTCATTATCGTATTGCGGAAGTTTTCCTCGTCGGGAGGAACTATTGGCCGAAAGTGATACTTCCTAGCAATTTCGAAAGCAATACTTCCCTAAGATAATAATGCAATATTCAGTATCAGTATGACGATAATTTAGAGTTATCACTAGAATATCATATGGAAGATAGAAATAAGATATCGCTAGATATACTCCCACAAGGTAAAAAGAAGACAATAATATTTTGTTATAATTTTCAATTTTTAAAGTAATAACTTTAATAAGTAATAAAAAACAATACATTAGCCTTCTTGATGGCTTTCTACGGGTTTTTTTTTCATTTTTCCCCTGGTATAGATCCCAAAAGTTTCGCAGTTTCTGGCCCAGGAATTTGTGAGCTGTGGTGCGCTCAACACCGGCTTCGTTACTGCGGCATAGATTTTTTGAAGCCTAGTGTATGTTTTTCGCTTTTTAAACGTTGTTGTGCTTAATAAAGCTTCCCGGATGACTGACCTGTGACATGGCTTGTGGATTTAGTCTTCTGGGCTTTCTGGTAATATGGAATTGTGAAATGTGGAGTAATGAACAAATTCCATTGATTAATTGTACTTACTCTCATGCTATAGGAAGGCTTTTGTGAAGCCTGTAGCCCATTCGGAAGGGATTAAATTTTTATAGTTTTCCTAGCATTTTAATCCCGATTTAATACTTATTTTTTGCCTAAGTATTGCTGGAATACGATAAGAGGAAGATACATAAAAATGCTACTTGGTTTATATTTTTTATGACGATAAAAAAAATGGTTTCCCATTACATTCCATAAAGGAATTGGGGAGAGCTTCTTCACAGCCAGTGAGCTGTGCGCTTTCAAGTTTTATACTCACTGATTGGGACCTACAGTTTTTACACTGATTCCGAACGGTATTTTGAGAAACTTTTTCATGGCTATATACTCGATAGTGTCGCCGTCACTATGCGAGGTGACTGCCGCCGACAGAAATTTAAGGTGGTCAGAGCAGAGATCGAACGCAGGATCTCATGTACAAGAGGCAAGCACACTTACCATTGCATCACCCACGGCCACATGATGATAAATATGTGATATCTCCGCAATATTGCAATGGAGGCAAATCTTGCCATTAGAATAAATAAATGGTTTCCCATTACATTCCAGGAAGGAATTGGGGAGAGCTTCTCACAACCTGTGAGCTATGCGCTTTCTAGTCTTCTACTCACTGTTTTGGACCTACAGTTTTTATTTTCAGATGCTTTTTCATGGGTAAATACTCGATAGTGTCGACGTCACTATGCGAGGTGACTGCCGCCGAAAGAAATTGAAGGTGGTCAGAGTAGGTATCAAACCCAGGATCTCATGTACAAGAGGCGCGCATACTAACCATTGCATCACCGACGAAATATGACAAAATTAAATATGACTGAATCTATTGCGTTAAACGAAAAAGCAGTTTTTAAAGTTATGATTTCCTTTAAGGTTAATAGATCATGTTTTCTCCGGTTATTGAAACAAATGTATATGCTGCGGGTGTGATTCGGACTCATATTCGCTAGACGATCGTTTCGATGTTTGTGAAGCATCATCTTCAGTAGCGTTTATGCCGTTCAGTTTGTTTGCATCAAAAAGTATTTTGAGTTCGGTTTTACTACAACTTGTTTACAGTAAACTGGAGAACAGTCAAAGGAAACGTCTTTCGTTTCCCGTAAATGTTTTTTTTTAATTTAAAAGTTACCGTATATCGCTTGCTGTAAAATTTGTTTGGTTCTCGTAACGGATTTTATGTTTTTATCACAACAGGTATCATATGTTAGTTCATTAATCTGAGTTCAGTTCAGTTATCGAAGTTCATTTATCTGAGACTTCGTTTGTGGGGAACGAAATTTGTTTTTGCGTATAGACAGTTCAAGCTAAAATGTATAGTATTCGAAATCTATAATGTAAAACCCCTCATGTAGTAATACGAAGGACGTACAGTTCTCTTTTTACAAGTAGAAAATCGTAAGGGAATAAAATTCTGAATTTTTTTTATTTTGAGACACTAGATAATACTTTTCTCTTATTTTTTGTAATTGCAAAAATCTCATCCTTAATTTAAACACGCTTGTCCATTTTTTGCAACACCAAGAATTGCGCTCCGTGAAGGGTTAATTGCAAAATGTGTATGTGGATTCAAGAATCTTGTTGAATTTTACAACAACAAAAATACAGGGTGTTAACAACTAAATGACAACCAACTAATACCATATGTTATCCTTAAACATTCTTAATGTCTAGGCTCACCATCACAAAACCCTCTATCCACATAAATCTCATAATCCTTGCAATTTGTCTTAATAATAAAATATATATTTTTTTTCTTTGCATTTTTTTAATATCCGCTAAAACTTGATTAAACTCCTTTTTTCTCTGTTTGATATCATACAATGTTCTTATTTTCATTCTGTTATGACATGGCATGTCAGTTTTATTCTTAGGTTTTTTTTTCATATGATTCTTTGTGAGGTTCAACCTCATCATCAGCATCACCATCAACAACAGCAACATATTCGCTGTCGTTGTTGTCATCGTCGTCATCTTCAAGAGCAACAGCAACAGCAGCAGCATCAACATTATCATCATGGTTGGGGTTTCTTTTTATGTATTGCTAAGCGTTCTAGATGTAAGTTCCAAGTAGTTTTTGCCATATGTCTACCCCACCACTCATCTTGTAACTAGAAGATATCTAATTGTTGCCGCTGGAGTTGTTGGTTGTTGGTTGATGGCTGCTGCAATTGCCTGCTTGTTGTCCCGGGATTCTTTTTGAAAGCCGGTTTATATGCTATTCTTGGTTTTAAGTACCATATTTACAATTGGTATCTATTGAGTATTCATGTTATTTTTCGTTGTATTCTATATTATTATATCGTCCTCGTTGTTAGTTTATAGAAGAGACAACGACAAAAAAACTACAACTTTTTCTTTGATGTCATCTGAAAAATCTTGTCATTTTTACTTTAGTTTGTCGTTGTACGCTCATATCGTATGTAGAATGATGTTGGTGTTGCTGCTGTTGCAGCATATCATGACGTTGCCATTTTATTTTATTTCATTTTTTTCCCGCTGCTTATGTTGATGATGTTCCTTCCTAGTCTTTGGTTTTCATCAAGAACTAAGAATAACATAAAGACAACTATGACTATCATAATGATGATGATGATGAAGACAAAAGGTTGTAATTTTCTTCTTAGATCGGCATTTCTTGTAATATGTGGCATCAAAATATTGAGGTTGGTCGTTATTTAGTAGTAACCTCCTTTATCTCCTTCTTCTCCTCCTCCGACATATACTTCCTAGGAAAACAGGGCATGTTGTTCGAAATGGGCACGAACGTATATCATTAGATGTTTTTGAGAAATTCTTGAGAAAAATTGTATTTCATACAAAAACTACAGAGAATTTGATAACAAATTAAAGTAAATACTTTAATTATTGATAGAAAACCAATTCGCCACAGGGATAAATCGTGTTCGTTAGATTGTTCGTCACATTGCTACAAAGCAAAGTTCCATAGATTTGATGAAATTTCTGTTGCTGCAACGAAACATGTTATACACGATTATTTGTGTTGAGCGATCATCGTTGCGTAACTGCAACATGAAAACTTTCGTTGTTGCAACGATACAAAAGAGGTTAAATAATAAAAAATAGTAAGAGTTTGGGTTTGAAACTATTGTAGTCTATTTTACCTCCTACTTTTTCAACAATTGCTTTATTTATAATAGGAATTAAGTTAATCTTTCTGAACGAATTCGTTGCTTTAACGAAGCAATCGTTTATGTGATGAAATTGATGTTAATGAAACTATCGTACGTAACTCTAATATTTGTAAACGAGTTCGTTCGTTCGTGCAACGAAACAGTTGTTTATGCGATGAAATTAATTTTATTAATTTTAATTAAATTGTCCTATTCAATTCACTAAACATGGTTAGTATATTTTTGCTGCAACTATGCACAAAAGGACATCAAATTGACAGAAAAGTATAATAAAACAAATGTTGTTCTCTTCGAAAATGATACTACAAACGTAATTTCGATAAATGGGGAGCACTACAGAGGTGTTTGTGGCCAGAAATTGAGGACATAAATTTTAATGATCTTTAAATAAACCACAGACTTGTCATTCATGAACATGAGCTTGATCGATAACTTTTTATCTGACTGATGGATTTGAAAAATTATTGAATTATTATTGTATTAAATAAAAAAATTCCATCCACCAATGAAACATATTCATCACAGCAGTGAAGCATAATCATCGCAGCCTAGAAACGTATTCATCGTAACAATAAAACATATTCACTGCAGCAATGAAGTATGTATATTCATTGCCGCATTGAAACATATTCATGGCAAAAATTAACATTTTAATTGCAACCACAAAATATTTTAAGGTAATAAATAAATGTTCGTTGCTGCGATTAATCTGAATGATGTCATACTTTCCAGAGAACTATTTGTCAAAGCGACGAACAATTTCACTTGTGTGACGAAACTTTCGCTTTGGTGTATAATCAAAAACTAGCAGTATTGTAGATTTTAAAAAATGTTGGAGACTTTTTAACATTTTGTAGACACCAGGGGTGTGGAGTTGGAGGAGTTAGCGTAGGAGACGGTGTTGGAGTTGGAGTTTACGAAATTTGAAATTTGGGAGTTGGAGTCGGTTTCTGCCAGCCCGTGTTAACAATATTGCTACGGATTTGAGATATTTTACGTCAAAAAAATGTAATTTGTTTAGCATTATTAATAACAGAACTGTCATAAACATTGGTTAGCTTGGAACGCCCGGGACTAAACAATACTAATAAATCAGTTATGGTGAGCTTGAAACTAGAAACTGTGTTTCTGTGTTGACTTTAGTTTTCGAGTCGTCACTGTTCATAAAAATTAACTTTAAATAATTCGGTGTATAGGGGTATTGTTAGTGTCATTAGTGTTGTTATACTGTCAGTAGGTTCCAAGAGATAAAGCAATGAAATTTGGAAAACATAAAAATAAGCAGTTTGAGCCACTGTAGTTTTGAATATAAACATTCCACTGTGTGGTTATAGTTCTATATATATCTCGGAAAAATCTTTGCAGATATTTTAATAATAGGATTGTTTTTTAATAAGCGTGAGTACCTTGTTGCAAATATAGTATACTTATGTCCAAACACACTGTGTTTGCTATTCAATATTACATATTTGAGACACATAGATTAATATGTTATAATATATATTTTTGTGACCCACATATGGCTTTGTTTGTTGAAAATTGCTGAAAACAAAAACGTGACAGACAACAAAGTAACAAAAAAACAGCAGATCTTTAACTCATAAAAAAAATGCTTGCAAACATATACATGGTTCCTGCACAATGCTGCTGGGCCCTCATTGCATTGTGCTGGCATATAGACTGAATTTAACGACGGTTGGTTTAAAGACATCTGACCTGGCAACTTCGGAATTGAAACCATCTAGAATAATCTTAACGTTATGCCCAGAATAGCGGGCACAGGCTTCTTCTATGCGCTCATAGAACATGCCCTTGATCTTAACGTCTTTATCTTTCGTAGGGACATGCACCCTTGTTTGGAAGCAATTGTAACGTATTTGTAGTTGCCGCAAATATTGTATACTTGTGTCCAAACACATTGTGTTTAACATTCAATATTACATGTTGGAGACGGAATGATTAATATGTTATAATATATGTTTTTGTGACCCTAATATGGCTTTGTTTGTTGAAAACTGATGAAAACAAAAACGTAACAGACAACAATGAAAAAAAGCGCCAGATATTCAATACATGAAAACATTGCTTGCACGTATGTATATGGATGTCCCCCACATATATATGGTTCGTGCCTAAAGCTATCGAGGACGTTTTTTTTTCAGCGTGTAAAATTTACAGAGCTTCTACCAATCTGTGGGCTTCTACCAATCTGTGGGCTGTGCAAATGGTTTTCGGCATGAATATATTTAAAATTGTTAATTTTTAAAAACAAACCCAATACTAATAACCACTATCGCAATATCTAGTTATCGCTAATAGTTATAAAATTTAAATTCTATAGAAACAGACAGATGAAACTTTTAGTTAGTTCTAACTGTATGATAATGGGGGTAAAAGGGAAAAGAAAAAGTGAATTTTAGTTAGAATTATATTTTTATTTTATTTCCAAACACAATGGCACGTGTCGATACCGATTAGAAATTATTAACAAATAAAATTCAAAGATAAACAATTTACCATTAAAAATTACGTCATACTTAATATAAAAAAAAACAATGTTTGTGCTACATTTCAGCTGGGAATTTGTCTGATATTACCGCAAATAAACAGTCATAACAGCAAACTGTTTGCAGTTTTGATGGAATAGCAGACAAAATGTTTGCTAAAACAACTTAGATATTGACGGCTCACAAGTGAAAAACACTAAGTCAATTTTTGGATGATTTTAGTTAAGTCCACCAAGCTCTTGTACTTATGGTCTCTACATGCTGGTACTCAGTACGGGTATAGTAAGGGGTCCTGTGGACTAGCTTCCAAATATAGAACTCATTAAATGACTGTGTAGGAAAACCAACAGCCGAATAAAAATAATTAATAGCAGTTTCTGACATTAACTTTAATGATTTCACTTGTCAGCCGGCGATATGTTTGCTAACGCAACAAACATATTATTGCTAATTCAACAAACATATGCATCGCATATGCAAACATAATGCATCGCACATGCTGCTGCGGTCAAAAAAAAATTGCAGTGTCATCATCACATGAAAAATGTCGATAAGAAAAAATTTTAGTTTTTTATCGGGGACCTTCAAAGTTGTTGCGTTGATTTAAAGATGATAGTGTACCATTCTTAATTTGACTTCAAATAAAACCCAAACATTTATTTGTTTTTGTAAATTAACACGTTTAAGATTTTATTTTAAAATCCAACCCCAACCCCTGGAAGTTAGCAACTTTACCCTACTACCCTCCGACCGCGAATACGAAAATTTTGAACCCGCTGCCATTTCGCACCCATGCATTTTCCGACATGGTCCTAGTGGACTTTTCTTCATGAAATGAGCCAACCAATACGCTCGAGAAATTTGTCCGGAACTTCTTGAATCACCCTGTATATAGTAGTTCCTAACTAATGTTTTGATCCACCTCCCTAATATGAAAATCACGCCTAAACCTTTACATTTGATCCTCCATGTTTGACCGTCTTGGTAGTATCAGGAGGTTTTGGTAGTCGACGTCTTACAAAATGTCGAGACCCTGTAAACAACTTTTGATTCATCTGACCATAAAATATTACTCCACTTTTCAATTATGTTCACGTAATATGCTGCGACCTGTTTCAAGACTAGACAAACGTTATTTCATATTTCGGTCATTGGCGTTAGTGGGTTCTTGGTGCCAAACCATTTTAATCGGCGTATGGTTCCAAGTGCTACCAACGGTTTTCTGCTACGTGTTTCATCATTTTTCGGACGCATTACGACAATTCAGAACATTTTCGAAAAACAGTGGAATATATTCTGGATTTCGTCAAATGATTTTTCCTCAGATAACAACCTTTTTATAAGAACCCGTTTTTCTTCATCAAAATGTTTTCCTCATCTCACTTAACCCTAGAAGGGTAATCTTCGTCGATTCGACGAACACCGTTGCTCGTTTTCAATTTTCAACAAATGGACTGAAGAGCGAATTGCTCAAAAATAAATCAAAAAGCTTTAAAAATGTATGGTTGTGTGTTTTCTTTTTTATGCTAAAGTCTATTATTGATTAAAAATATTGTGCTGGACTTGTACGCTACATGTTTCCTTAAAATTTTCGAAGTCATATAGGACTTCGTCGATTTGACGAGGATTACCTATAATGTATGTAAAATATGATTACCCTTTTCAGGTTAAGAATATAAATACCACAAAAGCTTTGTATTATTGTATAATAAAAGGCGTTTATAGCTGTCGTTCGCTGCTATTATTTTGACCGCAACTGTATGTTTACACAACTAACATATGTTTGTGAACGCAACAAACATATGTTTGATACCGCAACAAACATTTGTTTAATATCGTAACAAACATACATATGTTTGCTCACGAAAAACACATATGTTTGATAACGCAACAAACATACATATGTTTGATGAAAAATTTGAAAAATTTTTGGTAATGCAACACACATACGTTGTTTAACGCAACCAACATATGTTTGCTGAAGTAGCAAACATGTTAACTTTCGCCATTTTAGGCAGACTTTTTTTGCCAATCGTACGAACATATTTCTTTGAGTGCTATTTATATATTCTGCATAAAAAATTCTACTACTTATTATCTTCTATTGTATAATTATACTTTGTAGATGAAGATAAAAAAATTATTTTCAACAATGAATTATTGTTGTGTAAAGAAACAGAACAAAAAATGCTTATATACATCATACTAAGTACACAAAAGACGTAAAGAGTATGAATGTGAATAAAAATATGAATATGAAAAAATTGTACCACAAGTAGTGGAGATATTACTCATTCATTTAAAGCAATTGATCTAAATTTGCTCCATCCACAATTCACAATGTAATGTAGTTATATTATATTCGTACTCGTTGTTGCAATGCTGCAGTAGAGAGCAACGAAGAAACGACGACGGCGACGATGACGACGGAAAACGCTGCACAAATTTATAAAGAGAACCTTTAACAAATCTATAGTAGATAGAGATACCCAGATACAGACACTCGGCGAATATATCTTTATAACATGGCATGTCGAGCAAATTCAGAGCGAACAACAGAGACAGTAGTTGAGTTGAATTTCTTTGCGAAAAATCAGCAAATTGACATTAATAAATAAACAATGTAAGTTTGATTGTACATTTATTTTACAACAACAGAAATACTAACTCGTACTAACTAACTACTCTACACTCTGCTAATCTGCTTTAGCATAAACTAGACAAACTAAAGTTGTTGCCGTACATTGAATGCATTTGCATTAATACTTTACTGTTGTTGCTTTAATAATTTTCATCATACATATATGTACATCATTGAAGGCAGAGTCTGACTGCCGGTGTCGTCTGCGTGTAGAGTGTAGTCAATTCAAGCTCAAAACGAATAGCCAGCAAAGAAAAAAATTGAAATTTATGAAAAAAAAAACACAACTTACAATTCGTTTGCTCTGGTATGTGAAGGTCGCAACAGTTGTTTTGTTAATGACAGTGTATGGATGGATGTATGTAGTATCTTGTTGTGTACGAGTGTAGTAGAGTGTGTAGAGTATCAAGTATACATTTGAATCTACAGATACGGCGTCGACGAATGCACACAGATACGACGAGTACAGAGTCAGACATAGAGATCGACCGACTGACTCTGACAGTATAATAAGAACATAATAAAGTTGCTGCCGCATACAGCCGTGCAAATCAGTGTAGTGTGCCTTTCTGTGTGGGTTTGTTAATGGACACACACAAGATTCTTAGATCGAAAATATGTTTATTCAAAGATCAATAAATTCCATTATAATTCTTTTTTTTTTTTTGTTTTTCTTAAAAGATTTGTGTGGATTTTTTTTTTCATTACATTCTTTTTGTTGCAATCAGATTGTATTGTCTTTAGATTTGTATCGATCTTTTTTAATGGCTTACTTAATAAATTTTAAATTATAGCCAAAAAAAGTTGAATTCGTTGTGTATTTATAGAAGTTAAAAAATATTTATAACAGTGGTGATTTTATAATATTTTTTTTAACCCTTTGAGTCACATTCATTTTCGGCCTCAGAAATAATTTTTGCAACGCTGTTCCTTATCGCACATTGCGGGATGTGGGCTAGATGAAAAAATTGTAAACAACTTTTTTTAACTATTTTATTACAACCCATTATTATCAACTATATTGGCCGTCGGTGGTGCAATGGTTAGTGTGCGCGGCTCTTGTACATGAGATCCTGGGTTCGAACGCTGCTCTGACCACCTTCAAATTTTCTTTCGGCGGCGGTCACCTCGCATAGTGACGGCGACACTATCGAGTATAAAGCCATGAAAAAGCTTCTCAAAATACAGTTCGGAATCGGTGTAAAACTGTAGGTCCCAATCAGTGAGTGAAAACTGGAAAGCGCACAGCTCAGTGATTGTGAGAAGTTCTCCCCGGTCCCTTCATGGGATGTAATGGGAAACCATTTATTTTTTTTTATATTGGGTACTTTTGGTTTGGTTTGGTTTAAAGAGAAGTTTTCTAGGTGGTGTTTATTGCATATTGTAGTGTTCAACCCTATAAAAAGTAAATTTAGAAAAGACAAAGTGCAAGACTGACAAATTCATGCAATACAACCCTGAGCACGGAATTACATTTGGCAGGACACTTACTCTTACACTCTTACTTTGGGTTTGGCTTGTGTCTAGACCAACATATGGGGTGAAATTTGTTATTTAATGGGAAATTTTCTAGGTGGAGCCTGTTTATTATTTATATTTTACTTTTGTACCGAATAAAAAGTAAATTTAGAAAAGCCAAAGTGAAAGAAGTTTAAAAAAATAACATTGTCTTAAAAAATTTAAAATTTCTCAAAAAACACCTACTCATATTCTTAAACAGAGTACCTTTACTTACAAAAAATACCTTATCTTAAAGAAGTACCTTTACTTAAAAAAGTAAATTTTCTTACAAAAAGTACATTATCTTACAACAAGTACCTTTTCGTAAAAAACTGCCGTGTCTTTAAAAAGTACCTTTTATGTAAAACAAAATAACTTTTCTTGAGATAAGTACATACCTACTCTTAAAATTGTACCTGTTCTTGAAAAAAGGACCAATTCTAAAAAAATCCCATTTCTTAAAAAAACCTTTTCTTCTTCAAAAAAAATACCTTCTCTTAAAAAATACATTTTCTTACAAACACTCCTTTTCTTCAAAGAACCTTTCCTTAAAAATAAAATAATACCTTTTCTTTCCTTTTCTTGAGATAAGCAGCCTTTCTGAAAATAAGTAAATTTTCTTAAAAAAATAACATTTTCCTAAAAAGAGTATCACTTCTTTAAAAAGTTGTTTTTACAAAAACTACTTCTTTGTAAAAAATTCATACTCTTAGGTTTTTTTTACAGAAAGTACTTCTTATTAAAAATTGTATTTTTTCTTAAAAAAAATAGCTTTTAATAAAACTAGTACCTCTCATTAAAGAAATTACCTTTTCGGGAAAATATAGTACATATTCTTACAAAAAGGACCTAAAAATAGACTTTTTTAAAACAATACATTCAATAAAAAAAAAATTTCTTAAAAAAAGTTTATCACTTTACAAAAAGTATCTTTTCTTAAAGATCCATTTAAATTATAGTATTTTTCAACAGGCGCCTTAGGCCTAACTAGTACATAATATATAGCGAAAGGAACTTCGTTCCAACCGGGTGTCCCCTGACAGCTCATGTATTTTTTTTTTTTGTTTATTTTCATGAACAACCCAGAAAAAAATTTGTCTACTGCTTTTTTGGTGCCTTTTATTCCTTTTCAATGAAACGGCAAGATCACTTGCCCAAGATACCGCACATTTCAAGCACAATTGTCACAACTCAAAATTTACCAGATTTGAACTAAGTACGACAAAGTATTCCCCTGAAAGAGTTCTGTCGGTTCAATTAATTCCAATATGTAAAATGTTTACACTTTCACGGCTATATCACACAAGTCACATTCACTTCACTTGCCAGTTTAGACATCAAATACTAACCGAACTAAGTACCAACTATAAGATTTTCGGCAATACATGTAGAACTGAACACAAACAATCAATATTTTAACAAAAATCATTGGTCACGTTCTTAACTTCCCAGCAAAAAGAATGCATCCAAGGAAGTACAAAATCACCAAGTTATCACAGGTACAATCAGTGAAATAGCGCGTAATACTGGTGAGAGTAATAAGGGCTGCCGCAAGAAAGGGTCACTTTTTTGTGGTGCTTACTCGGCATATTTTCACTCTGGCGAATGAGGAAATAAAAATGGCAAGTGTGACTACACACCGCAGTGGCTTAAATGGCAAGTGTGACTACACACCGCAGTGGCGTTGCCGAAGATGATGCTTCACAAACATCGAAACGAAACGAACGAAAGTCAGTAAACCTCTGTT
The DNA here is from genome assembly GCA_963931995.1 of Phaonia tiefii. Classification (NCBI taxonomy): domain Eukaryota; kingdom Metazoa; phylum Arthropoda; class Insecta; order Diptera; family Muscidae; genus Phaonia; species Phaonia tiefii. The sequence continues at coordinate 94,052,344 of OZ008367.1, forward strand.
TTACCATTGTAATCGAGAGTTCCCATACACAGAAAAAAATGAAAATCAATTTCAATTAAAAAATTTGTTAACTTGATTAATTTTTTAATTGATTTTGGTGTAATCACGAAAATGATAATATTAATTAAAGGTATTTGTAAATTTGTAAAAAAAAAAACTTCAATTAAAAAATTTGTAAATTTGATTAAAAATTGAAATTTGAAAAAGTGAAAATGTATATATTTTGATACACTTTTTCATTGATGCTCAAAGATATATAGTGTATGTTAATTGTTATAAATAATTTCACCTGAACCTGTGAAAATTTGATTAAAAACGTGAGATTCATTACGTTGTGTTAAAGAAATGCTTCTATGGAAGCAATTTATATGCATATTAGCCATCTTTGGAGCTGCTGGAAAAGCGATTCCTTTAGAAACGTTTCGATTTCTTTTTGCTGGGTTGGTTCAGAGATACAGCATTACACCAAACAAGCTCTTGATTTTGACAGTTATGTACAAATTTGGGATGTTTTTGAAATATCTGAACCTTTAAACTTGAATCAGCGGACGGCTCACATTTTAAACCGATGATAGCCAATTATATCGGCGGCGGCGTGAGCTACAACATATTTTTGATGGCGACGACGCGTTAGAAAATTTTTGATCGGCTTCCGCCTCTCAAACAGTTGATTTTTTGTGTATGTTTTCGTTATGGTTGAATTGTTTTTGGTACTTAGCTGTGTTACATTAAATTGTACACTAGTTTAAAATAAGGTTAAAAATAAACTCACAGTTTTTAGAGATTAAAATTGTAGGAGTAATCTTCTGGATTCGTGTGCGTTAATGAAATTAACTTATGAAATGCGCTAATCTTGGTCGGTTTAAAGGCAGCATAATCAAGCTTAGTAGCTTAAGCACTTGTCTAATATTGAATTTACACTGCAGTTTATCTCGACCAGGTTAGCGATAACCTTGTTCTTTAACCTTTGTTGTTAACACCAACCAATTTGAGAATAAATTGCCATTCAGATGGCAACTTTGTGATTGGACCAATTTAGAGAAACTCCGTGCCGAACCATATTATCGAAGACGGCGACGCAATAGAAAACTTAAATTAAATGTGAGATGTTTTTGGAATAACTGAACCTTTAAAATTGGATCAGTCGGTCGGTGAAATCGTCACACATTGAGAATGAATTAAATATATTGGCGGCGGCGTGCGCTTAAAAAAAATTTTGTTGGCCGCGACGCGTCGGAAAATTTTTGATCGACTTCCGTCTGTGAAACAGTTGATTTTTTGAGTATGTTTTTATTATGGTTGCATTGTACACCAGTTTAAAGTGAGGTTAAAAATTAAACTTCAGTTTTTACAGATTCAAGTTGTATGAATAATCTTCTGGGTAAGGGTGGGTTAAGGGAGTTAACCTTCGAAATGATGTAATCTTGGACGGTGTATATTAGAGTTGGGTAGTTCATGAACTACCTAGTTCATTTAGGGTGACCAGACATCACCCTCATGAACATAATGTACATGTTCGATACGGCGAGTATGTTCGTTATTGTTACGACCGGGCACCTTAAATGAACGAGTTCGAGAACTAGTGAACGAGTTCGACACAAGTCTAGTGTATATGCGGCATAACCAAGATTAGTGGCATACGCACTTGTCCAAAATTGGGCTCGAAGGACCTTAATTACACATTTGTGAGCAACAAATGGGGAATATTACTTACTTACTTACTTATCCGGTCTCGGACAACCCCGGGGGGTCAGGGACCTTACAAAACGAAGATAACATATTTCGCCAACCAGTTCGATCTTTTGCTTTATCTCTCCAGTTGGCAATACCAAGTGTACGCAGGGATTCGTCAACCTGATCCCTCCAGCGGAGTCTTGGTCTTCCTATTTTTCGTCTTCCTTCGAGTTCGGTTTCGAAAAGCCTTCGCGCTGGTTCATCTTCATCCATTCTACTGACATGGCCTAGCCAGCGCAATCGCGTTATCTTGATCCGCTTAACTATGTCAATGTCAGGATAAAGCTCATACAGCTCATGGTTCATGCGTCGCCGATACTCGCCGTTGTGCACTATAGGGCCATAAATTTTTCGGAGTATTTTTCTCTCGAAGACTCCTACAGATGTTTCGTCTGCTTGCGATAGGACCCAGGATTCTGCGCCATAAAGCAAGACAGGTTGAATGAGAGTCTGGTACAGCTGGACTTTTGTTACTCGAGAGAGGGCTTTATCTCTAAAGTGCTTGCTTAGCCCAAAATAACATCTATTCGCAAGCACAATTCTCCGTTTGATCTCAAGGCTGACGTTGTTGTTTTTGTTCACGGCAGATCCGAGGTATATAAATTCGTCCACTACCTCGAAGTTATAACGGTTATCAACGTTCACGCTTTGGTCTAATCGCGTGGAGGCCCTGTTCGTTGAAACCATTAATTTTGTCTTGTCCTCATTCACCGTCAGACCCACTTTTGCTGACTCCTTCTCAATTCTCGAAAAAACCGCAGTAACTTCTCTAATTGTGCGCCCAATGATATCTATATCATCAGCATACGCGAGCAGCATGTGACTTTTGCTGCTGATGGTTTTATTCATATTGACTGCAGCTTTTCTCATAATGATCTCCATTAAGATGTTAAAGAGATCGCACGATAGGGTGTCGCCTTGCCTGAGGCCTCGCTTAGTTTCGAAAGGTTCGGTAAGATCCTTACCAACTTTCACTGCGGATTTGGTGTTCGTCAAGGTCATCCTGCAAAGGCGTATGAGTTTTGCAGGAATACCAAGCTCAGACATTGCTTCATAGAGTTTCTCCCGTATCGGACTATCGAAGGCTGCTTTATAATCGATAAATAGATGATAGGTGTCGATTTGTTTTTCGTGTGTCTTCTCCAGGATTTGGCGTAGCGTGAAAATCTGGTCAGTTGTCGATTTTCCAGGCCTAAAGCCACACTGGTATGGTCCAATCAGGTCAGCGATAATTGGTTTTAGTCTTTCGCACATTATACTTGATAGAACCTTATATGCTATGGATAAAAGGCTTATTCCACGGTAGTTGGCACAAATACTCGGGTCACCTTTTTTAAATATGGGACATAGTACACTGAGACTCCAATCGCCGGGCATGCATTCATCTAACCAAATTTTGCTAATGAGCTGATGCATGCACCTTATCAGCTCATCGCCGCCAGCCTTAAACAGCTCCGCCGGTAATCCATCGGCTCCTGCGGCTTTGTTGTTCTTAAGCCGGGCAATAGCTGTTCTGACCTCGTCTTGGTTAGGAGGGGGGCAATCGACGTCGTCGTCCATATTGTGATCGATTGTCCCATCGTCATCGGATATCTCAGGTACTAGTAGCGCGGAGAAATGCTCTCTCCATATTCCCAACATGCTCTGCACATCTGCGACGAGATTTCCGTCTTTGTCTTTACAGAAGGGGGGCCCTGAACCATGTCCATTAGTTCCGTTTTTAACTTTTTGGTAGAATTTTCGGGCTTCGTTCTTCCTTCTGTATGTCTCAATTTTCTCACTCTCGCGTTTTCTCCACTGCCGTTTCTTACGCCTAAAGAGACGGTTTACCTCCTTTCTCTTCTCCCTATACCGCTCAGTTGCAGCTCGCGTTGCAATTGACTGAAGCATTACCATACGTGCAGCGTTCTTTTCGTCATTTGCTATGCGACACTCTTCATCGTACCACGGTTTGTTGCGAAGCGGTTTTTCGAAACCAAGTACGGTTGTTGCGGCAGTTTTTATAGAGTCGGAAATGGGTTTCCACTGCGCATCAGGATCGTCATCGGGAGGGGGTGGGTTCTGTGCCAAAAGTTGCGAGAGCTTCCTTGAGTAGGCTGTGGCTACCTCTGGTAATTGCAGCTTTCCGATGTCCAGCTTCCTCTGCGTCTGGTTTCGTACGATTTTCGCTCTACTTAATCTTGTGCGAACCTTTGCTGCTACCAGGTAGTGATCAGAATCGATGTTAGCTCCTCTGATCACTCGTACGTCCATTACACTGGATGAGTGCCTTCCATCAATTACCACGTGATCAATTTGGTTCCTAGTTCTTTGATCAGGGGATACCCAAGTAGCCTTGTGGATGTCTTTATGCTGGAATCTTGTGCCACTGATGACCATGTTTTTTGCCGCGGCAAAGTCAATCAGTCTCATACCGTTGTCGGAACTGTCAGCATGAAGACTGAAATTGCCAATAGTTGGATTAAACACATTCTCCCTTCCTACTTTGGCATTAAAATCTCCTAGTACAATCTTAATGTCATGGCCAGGGCAGCGGTCATACGTTTCCTCTAGGAGCTCATAGAATATGTCTTTGGCATCATCATCTTTCTCTTCTGTCGGGGCATGCACACAAATTAGGGAAATATAAAAATATTTCGCTTTTATGCGGATTGTGGCTATTCGTTCACTCACAGGATTGAACCTAGAGACTAGATGTCGCAGTCTTTTGCCAACTACAAATCCACAACCAAATTCATGTTTTTTTTCATGGCAACTGTAGTATATATCGCAGTTTCTTTTTCTTGTGCAGCCATGTCCTGTCCATCGCATTTCCTGGATAGCGGTAATGTCAGCCTTATAACTTTCGAGGACATCTGCCAGTTGGATACTTGCACCGGATCTATATAGAGTTCTTACATTCCAAGTGCATATCCGTAAATCGTGGTCCTTATAACGTTTGCGGGGGTCGTCAACAAATAGGGGTTGTTTATGTTTTCTGTTTCGTTTTTGTATTTTCACTGCCATTATGAACGGTGGCGGGAGGCAAACCCAGCCCACCGGGTTTTTGCATTTTACCTACTGCCAGGATATTTGATTGCAGCCGCCCATTATGGATCAGACGCTGACCAGGATGCGATATGTTGAACCTGGATTTTCTTCTTTTAGTTTCTATCCGCCGTTGGCCCGTATGTTTGGCTCATCCGCCTTCTAAGGACAAAAGAATATGCCCGATTGTTTGATGAGCTTCAGTGACATCAGTCACCTACTATACCTGATTTGATGCTCATTTGTTTCGCCTTCTCACTCTAGCTAGCTAACGGAGGTTTCCGAAAAGCCATTGCCCAGGACATACTGCGTGGAAGTAGTGAGCTGCTTGGACTGCCCAATGAAGGAATCATTTCTGGCCACTCCCAAGTGAATGGCAATCAGAAACTTTCCACCTCCACGGACAGTCCCATGTCCCCAAATGGGGAATATGTTGTCCTTAAAAATTATAAGCAAGATGAAATGCTACATTAATGAATCTAAACTTTCACTAAAACACTTGAGTATAATCTGGCTTAGAAAATGCAAATGTAATTAAAGCTATTGTTGAAAATTATAATCTCCTTCGTGACAGATGTTTGTGAGACACAATCTGACTTGTCCCAAGTTTAGCTCAACGTATAGCTGCTTCAAAGACATTTTGCATATGACACGGCTCGAAGTAACATCATTAACATATATCATGCTTTGGTTGATTTGTTGATCGTCCAACATATTAACACGAAAAATAATTCATCATAATGATCACAAACAAAATCTGTTATGCAAATGTTTTCACATCCGACAAAAACACAAATCTTTATCTGTCTTAATCCGGATGAAGGGAATTAAACCACCAATTTCTCAATTGTCCAGAGGATAACAACAATTCATTGCAAATGCATGATGGCACTTTGGTGTTGGTGGTTTCATTTCAAATATAAAATAATTTGTAATTCAAATATTTTTCAAGCTAACACTCAAAAGATCTAGCAACGAATTTGTATCTTGGACGCAAGATCTTTGTGCATTTCAATATCTTTGTTTATGCAATAATTTAAAGGCACAAGGTTTCATTTTGTGGCAATTTATCATCAATGACAATTTCATGCATGCACTTTTGTCGTCATTCCAAGATCTTGTGAAATTGAAACAAAGTACATATATCGTGTATTTTTCTAAGGAAAATTATATAGAATAAAAAATTAATTCCATTGGTATTGAAGTTTCCATAGTTGATTGTATTCCAAACAAATTTCATTAAAATCATTCAAGTGATTCAACCTAAATGTGTATTTTGATGAATCTGTGTATAAACAATTCAAATTATTTTAAATAAAATTTATTTACTTTTATCAAATACAACGAAGAAAATTGTGCACAATATATACATAACATAATTGAATGGTTCGTGGAACTACACGCAAAGAAAAATTTCGTTGCCTCAAACAAAATTGCCCACTTTAAGAGAACCCAAAAGTGTAGCATGGCTGTGACATATCCGACTAGAAACCATGAGCTGCTGAATGCTGCCAAGTCCGCGTAGAGTCAAACTGTTTATAAAATAAAAATTCGTGGTCATTTTGCCACAAAAATATTGCGTTGACTACAAAAGTTGCATCATTTCCTCCAAATATAAAACATTTATCGTAAAAGTCATTTCTATCGAGCTTTATTTTCTCCCAACATTGATCGTAAGTGGTGAAACGTAACTTTTACAGGAGGAGGCATTTTATGCGTTTATGCTAATAGTGCACTCTCATAAAAGTTAAAGTTCAATCATTACATTGTTGTAACCAGAGCTGTGGAGTCTGGCCAAAATTGAACGACTCCGACTCCAGCTATTTGAAAGCCTACGACTCCAGAATTTTGAAAATACACGACTCCACTCCGACATCAATATTAAATAAAACCATTTTCTCAAGTACCACTTTCACTATCAATGACAAAATTTGAACGGCGTATAATATGGCATTGTCTTGTCGGTATTCAAACCGGGCGCCACAGTCGTTTGATAACAACTGTTGGACCACCAGTATTTTGTACGGGAACATTTTCAAGTTCAATGTCAATAAGGCAATGCTGTATAAGGCAAACTGATTTTATCTAATACGGTGTAAAATTTTATATTATCCGAATAATTCGGTTAACAAATTATTCTTTTCGAAATTGTTGACTTTTGATCGAAATGGTAGACTTGGATACGGAGTCCTCCAAATTTGTAAAGCTCCAACTCCGACTAAAGACAAATATCCCAGACTCCGACCCCAAGACAACGACTCCAACTCCGACTCCACAGCACTGGTTGCAACTATTATGTTTATGTCTTTGAAATTTGTTTAGATGCTGAGTCGAATGATTTATAAAAGATTTGCATAAAACGTCAATTTCATGAAACTGATAATTTCCAAAAAATATTTCTTTTGCGCCAAACACATTTGGTTTGTTTATTAGTCTTATAGTTGACTGCAGAAGTTGATATTTTTCCTGCAAACAAAAAAACATCGAAAAATTAATTTCTTTTGTTGTAAACGAACTTTCCTTTACTCCAAAATAGTTTGCTCCAAACATTTTCGCGTTCTCGTAAAAATCTTTTTTTGAGTTTGATGGTACTACAACTTGTTTGTGCCAAACGAAACAACAGTTAATAGCAACACTTTGTTTCCAAGTTTCACAAAGACGATCAAGAAGTAGACGACCAGAAGATGTGCGCAATTTGGCAACCCTCGTAAAAGAGAACCAAAAAGTGGTCACAGTTCACTCAAACGCATTTGTCTCTCGCGTCATATCTTGATTATTTCATACTTTTTGCATAGTTTATATAATTTTACTTCACATGGTTGAAATTTGTATAGTTATATACAATATCACTATCAAAAAGCTGCTCGTGTATTGAAATATTCAATGAAGAGAGTAAGAGAGAGAGAGCTTAAGGTTTCACTCGTTTTGTTTGTTGGCATTCGATTGAAGAGACATTTTGACTGTCTACTTGTACATCGTTTTTGAGGTTCTCTTAAACTTTTTGTTGTTGTTTAAAGTTACCATATCGTGTTTGTGGTAACCGTTTTTCCGTTCTCGTAAATGATATGATTCATCACAACACAAATGATATATTAGATTTAACAAATTTTCGATTGCTGCAATTATATTCTCCAAACGAATATTTCGTTTGGGCGTAACGAATTTGTTCTTTGCATGTACCCAACAAAAAAATAACGTGGCTGAGAGGTAGTCAAAGGTAATAAACTAGATCGATTAGAGTCAATCATGAATAATTTTTCCGTAAAGCAGGAATGTGTTCAAATGCTGAATAAGTTGGACAGGCAGGCGTCATTTCAAGTGGGTACTTAGAACCCGGGGATATTTGATACTTGGATTATGCTTTTAATTGGAATGAATGAAAATTAAGATGTACGACGTGGTTTATTTTATATATTCAAATATACATATGCGATTCCTACATAAGAGTTGAGTAACATTTATGAAAATTATATTGAAGCACTACCTAGGCTATAAACTTATTCCAAATTTGGAATTCTATTGAATGCATACATAGGGATCAATGAAAATGACAGGAATTTGTAATTACTTTCATTTATTAATACCTTATAAAACAAATTGCAAGATGTTATGTTCTCTCGAAGACTTTTCTATCCAAAATAGTGAATTCCTAACGTTCAAACAACATACTTGTTTATGATTAGGCTCGAAGGACTATGTAATTGGGATAATTAAATGTGTGAGGAAATATGGCGAAGGTATGCGGGACATATGTGCTGCCTATTTTTGGGGGTTTCTATGACAAATTCGTGTATGGTCCGACTGGAATCACATGACTTAACAAACATTATAAAATAGCTTGGTGTTTTTTTTGGGATTGTAGAAAGTGCAATCTCGATTCCTATCAGGAGTAAAAAGGTGCAAAAATTACCCATATTCTTTATAAATTTTTATTAACTTTTTTTCGACTGTCACTCAAGACATGTTGACGTGATCCTAAACACGATTATTACGCCCAACAGCAGCAAAATTCCCCCCCTCTTTCAAATTGATATGACGTCAATATCACCACCATTCAACAGTCAACAGTAACGATTGACTTTTGTTACCAATTGATAAGAATACAATAAATAACAATGATTATTATATGACAAATACAAAAATAAAACAAAAGCAATAATCCTTAGGTATGGGTAACTCGTACTTATTATTGCAATTTCAAGTGAACACACATACAAACGAGTATAGAATATTTCTCAGAGATTAATAAACAATTTAAATTAAAAATGACAACAAAAAAGTTGTGAACAAAACAATACAAAAAAGTATAACAACATTCCTTTGTAAAGTGTTTTATTGCCGTCATTTAATGAATTGCAGCAATTTGTTGACGGTTTTAGGCCAACCAAATAAATAAATTAACTTATTGGGGATTTAGTGTATTCTACTTTATTGTGGTCGTAAGTAGTCGTCGTTAACTATAAATTGGCTTAAGTACTTAAGAGATCTTAAGTGTTGGACTATTCTTTCTTTGTTCCTTTCGTGAACACGGCACGCAACATGACGATGCCATAGGCAAAGGTCAATTAAGCGAATAAAGAAACACAATGTGTTTTAAGCGTATATTATTGTAAAGGTCAGTTTGTTGGGGACATTTGGTATTAAAAAAACCAAACGTATTTGCTCTTTGTCTTGGCGACTGTAAGACGAAGCCTTCTAAAGTCTTAACGTTACACTGTACTGTCAGGTCAAAATTTATGTAGCTCATTGATATGTGGTCCTTCGAGCCCCGAAAGGAAAAACATATTTCATTTCAATGATATTATTGTTAATTTCTTTAAGTGTATTCGTTACAATTGACTTAATTCTCTTTACATCCTAAGAATTTGTTATGTACTTAGCAAAAAATAAATCCAAGTTTATTTGATACCTAGTAGTTTTCCCCACAGGTCAGTTTTAAGAAGAAGACGAAGAAACGCCAACACTTGTAAGGTTTCATTGAATTTTTTTTATAATGTTTGTGTATTGGTTTTCTGTGTGTATGAGTTTGTTTCCAAAATGGAGAAATGAATGGGCACATAGAATCACTTATGAGACGAATCGTATCGATTCCAAGAAAAATAAACAAGAATACGACATTAATATTTTCAAAACAAATCATATTAAATTTATGATATTTATCAGTAATAGAATTAGCAATTTATAGTCTTGAGAGTTAATCATGTAGGACGAAAATTTTGTTAACTTTTCACAGGTTTACAGGATTAAAACATTGTGACAAATTTTTAGCCTTTATCTTATACGAATATTTAAAAGCATTATAAGACTTATATTTCATTCGAGCGCCATCGCCTACATCGGAGGTGCTAAGCCACCCTACTAGTACTCGCAAGACCTAGTTAAATTTTATGGAAAAATTTTCGTTCTCTGGCTCTCATTTAAAAGACTTTTTGAGTAAACGAACACGATTCACTAAAATTTTGCATTCATATTCCAGTAATCAAACAGAGCTATAGCGTTTTACCCGGTAAAATAACAGACATGAAACTCTTTCAAACAAAAGACTGATTCACTGTTGTATAAATGTTGGGCCGATGAATTCATGCAACTCTCAGGTCAAAAATGCGAACAGAAATTGTTTTGTTGTTGCAATGAATTATGCAAATGGGCTGAAAATGCCAGTCGTTCATTCTGTACTGAAAGAAAAGCTTCATCAAATTTATGAATTCCTTCATCAATTTGATGAAACATTTCCTCGTTTTCCAACCTACGACACATTTCATTGAATTGATGAAGAACATTTCATCAGTCTTTCATCCACATTTCATCAATAGTTTATGTTGATTCAACGACAACGTTACATTACATCAAGTTGATGTACACTTTTCATCAATTGCATCTAATTGCTGATCATTTTTCGTCAATTAGATGTAAGGTTGTCATCAATTTGATGTAAATTTGTCATCAATTTGATGTAAATTGGTCATCATTTTGATGTAAATTGTTTGCTAATCTGTAGCAAAATTCTTGGGACTAGTTTCCATTGTAAACAATCTACAACAAGGTAAAAGACCATATACAAACTACTCATAGGGTGAATATTGTTTTCTGTCCATTGCACTTTTTGCTTTATGTATTTATTCAAAATTTTCTACTAGTTTTTCTTTTCTTTCAATTTTTTCAATTGCTCATTATTGTCCACGTGGTGGTCAAATATTGAAGCATCTAAAGTAGTTGAAATTATGTTTCGATCCAGAGAATAAAACGGAAGAAAAATATTAAAACTTCAACTGCTACTTGAAGCCCCAGAAAGATTGACGACCGCACTTGTCGTCATTTGGCAAAATTAGTGACAAGTGACAATGCAAATACCCCAGATGTAGCACTAAAAACGATTAAATATTGACGCCAGTGAGTGGACTGCTCGCCGAAGTCTCAAAAGCTTGGGTGTTAAGGCTGCAGAAAAGAAAAAGAAATCATTTTTATCACAAAAGTATATAAAGCTTCGTAACGAATTCGCCCAGCACCGAAATTCTGTAACTTTTTAATGGTAAAAATCTGCAGTAAAATTTACAGAATTTAGAAATTTTTGACAATTTAAGATTTTTATCGTTAAAAAGTACAAAATTCCGGTGCAGCACCGGAATTCTGTAGCTTTTTAACGATAAATATCGGTAGTTAAATTGTCAAAATTCATAAAATTTCAATACAAAATTTCTGAATTTTGTCAATTTAACTACCGATTTTTGTCGGTAAAAAGTTACAGAATTCCGGTGCTGGTCTATGAAAACTTCACTGAGGCTGACTGGAAGATAGACACGTTTTAAATAATAAAGATAGAATTACGTCATGTGTTTAAGGTCTGTTGAGACTAAAATCAATCGATTAGAGTCCGTTGGCGTAGCTTGGTACTGGACCAAAGATCAAAATACTACTACCCCGAATGCAGTAGCACAACCATGAAACATGGTAGTGGATTCAGAATTGGGGATGTGTTATGAAAAATGGACTAGATACTCTGGTTACAATTCGAGGTATTATGAAAAAAGAATAATCAATTTCAATTTCGCAAAATCAAAGAATGATTTGTCAGAATGGCAACGACCCAAAACATTCGGCCAACATCGTTAAAAACTGGTAAAACAGTCAACAATTTACAACTATGAAATAGCCAGCGTAGAGAGCGGCCTTAAACCTGATCGAAAACTTTTGGAGTTACATAAAATCTCAGCTCGCCAAGTACCCAAATGCTCCATAAGGCTTAACGAGCTTGGGAATATAGTAAAAGATACTTCGCATGCTTTTCCAGCGGAAATGGTGGCAAAATTTTGCAATAGCATGCCTCACCGTATACAAGATCTTAAAAAAGTCAAAGGCTATTGAACAAAATATTGAATCAGAAAACAAACAAATTAACATAAAACCAGAGTGCAAAATTGTAACATTTGTAGAAAAAGTGAATAATTTCTCATTACATCCCATGAAGTAATTGGGGAGAGCTTCTCACAACCAGTGAGGTGTGCGCTTTCTAGTTTTTTATACGCACTGATTGGGATCTACAGTTTCTACACCGATTCCGAACGATATTTTGAGAAGATTGGTCAGGGTTAAATACGTCACCTCGTCACTATGCGAGGTGACCGCCGTCGAAAGTAATGTAAGGTGGTCAGAGCAGAGGTCGAACCCAGGATGTGATGCACAATGACGGCCATATTTGTATAACTTTACAATATCTAGTGCTCAATATTTAGTATAGAACATAGAATTAAAAATTTTTTTAATTTTTATTTATGCAGAACAATAAATTGATTGAGTTAATTTTTTGTTTTTAATCAAATCTTTAAAATATTCAAATTTATTTCCAAACTGGGTCAACCCTGTTACAATTTTGCTCGTCATTATATATATATTGTTATATATCAGACATGTTGTCAGAGATTCTCGTCACATGTTGTTTGGAATGATGCTGTAATATATGTATCAAGCTTTATTCAATGAAAATTCTAAATGCAATGAGAATTATTTAGTCAAACAAATTATCGAAAAATGCCACATCCACTACAGCACAACACAACACACCAATAATTACCATTTTCTATTCAACCAATGAAGAATATGAATTAATAAAATTTTTATGAAACTTTTTCATAATATTAATGAAATTAACGAAAAATGTAATTGGATTACTGAAGAATGTTTCATATATATAACTATTACGAAGGAATTGTTTCTCCAGTGTAGTTTTATTCAAAAATATCTGTGTAGTTTAGTGTATAAGATAGTATGAGGAACTGACAGGAGTGCTGGGTTTTTCTTTATTCAATGATGTTTTTTTTCTATTGATATAAAAATTGTCATCATAATCATAAATTGTTTTGTGGTGATGGTGGTTTTCAGAAAGACAGACAGATAGAAATTGACTAATACCAACCGCAATTCGAAATCAAAAATCTCTTGTTGTCATTTTCGTTGACCATCAATTTGACACCTACACGCTCTTGGAATCAAAGTCGTCTTGTCATTATAGCATGATTGTCTAGCAGGCAGGTACACAGGTATATTTGACGTGCGCGCATTTTTTTTTTTTTTTATTTCTGTTTTTTGGGAAGGTGAGAGCTAGAGAGTCAACAACAACGGGGAAAAAAGCTAATGGTCTTTAAGTCATCACCAGTCATTTTCTTGATAATTGACACCTACTTAAGGTAACAAAAGAAATAAAATTCAAAATACCTACATATTTATATTTCATAGAGATACGAGGTAGAGAAACGTAAATAGAAGAAAAATCATGCCATTGGTAACAGCGACTAACCGGCAAGAAGCACATTCCAGGTGAATGGCGTTATCTCTAATAGTATTCTCTGTCTCTCAAAGTGATCAAGGGTGGGGCAAGGGGCTGTCAATGTAAAATAAACTATTCACGCTTCTATAAGCTTGGGGTGGGGAAGAGGAACGTAAAAAGCTTTTTGTTTTAACATCATTAGATAATTATGATAAAAAAAAAACAAAATACCAACATACATCCTCTAGTGGCACACATTTTTATACTAATCAAAAATAAATACTAACAAAAAAAACAACACAACAACGTCTACGCACAGTTCAATGACTTTTGCTTTTGAGAGGGTTAAAGGAAGAATAAATGAAATGTGAAAAATATTTCAAAATGCAATCGTAGACAAAGTGAATGAATAAAACGGCAGTTTATTTCCGTTTCCCCATAGTCAAGACAATACTGGCATACCCCTTCCCCTGCCCCAAAGATGACACAAAGATTACACCAGACAGTACGGAATTTCATTTTCCAATTTGTAAAAGGAAAACAAAAACAAAAAAGCGTAGGAAGTTAACAAAAATAAAACACTCAAAAAACTACAACGTTTCATTCAAAGAAATCAATTGATTCGACCACATTTTTGTTGTGTACCTTTCCTCGTATATCTAGCTGACTTAAAATTCCACAATCACACCACCATATTGTCTCTCACAGGAAATGCCAGCCAGCGTCGCAGCACAATTTGATAGTTTAACTTAAAAATATACACACCCCAACACATACACACATATAGTGTGTATAAAATTTTGTTTATTTTATTTTATTTTCAAGATAAGATTATTGCTATCGTGTTTGAAATTGGAACAAAACGACCTTTATCATATCGTAGTACAATAAAGAATTTGATTAAGCCTGAAAATATTTATTTGCCTCCTCCAATTTACCCCTTTCTCCACGTTTTGCAATCCCTGTTAGATCACACCCTCATTAGATTCTTATTTCGAAAAAGATAAGATTTAAAAATTAATATTCATTTTTGTTTTAAAAATAGACAAAGAATATCACTTTTTTGGAACAAGAGATATATTTAAATTGTAATTTAATGAATATGAAGATTAAGAGTTTTATTTTTTATTTAATATTATATAAAATTTTAGGAGATTTAAGCAATTAAGGAATTAAGAAATCTTAAAACTTGAAACCACACCATGTCTACATAGCAGCCAATATGTCGCATTTCAAGATTTCAGCAACAGCTGATTTTTCTAATTTCAAACAGCTGTTTGACTAAAAGAATTCTTGAAAGAATAATTTTCGTTTGCAAGTGCAATAAACAGACGCAAACTGGGCACGCGAGTAAGTTTTGACTCAAGCTCATGCACCTTCGCGAAAGTACTACAGCTGCTAACACACGTAGATTTTTGTTCGCTGCTCACGTTTACGCACGCTCATATGAGAAAAATTTTCATCTTTCTCACATTCACGCGTGATTCAAAAAAACACGAAAGTAAAACCGCTTTTTGTTTTTTTTATGAAGCACTTGCTTATTTTTATATATCCCGAAAATGGTGTTGCAGTGTTTACTCTTAATACGATCTCAATTTGTGAGTTGTCGATTATTTAATACAATTTAACACTTTAATTATTAATAGGCATTGCCCCCCCCCCCCCCCCCATCAGAGCATACGCCGAGGCATTCTCAAAAATATGCCTCCAAATATGCATGCTGACGCAATTTGTTGGCATTCAACTATGCCTTCTCCTAGAAGGCATACATACAGGCCCTCCTTCCTACTACTCCTAGACTGACGAAATATTCGATCCACATTCATATCTCGCTTCTTGAAAGAGACCTAGAAATAGCCCCGTCTAAGGGTTCAAAAGATCCGATAGGCATGCTTGCTTCTCTTCCAAAAGCAGGCCTGTCTAGAGGCAGGGAAAGATACCTTCGAAAATATCCCATAGTCATGCACACTTCCCTTCTTTAAGCAGGCCTGTTGGCAGAGTAATTAGTGGAAGGCAGAATGAATGCTCAGGGTCTTGCTACGCAAAAAACCAATACTTGAGGAGCACGCGAAATTCCCTTTCTCGAAACTCAGGACGTTGCCTGCTTTCAATGGGTATCAAACCATAGAGAAATAAATAACTGTTTCCATCAGATGGTTTGCGTTATCTTGTGGTCACCAAGGTAGAGACTAAATATCATCAAACACGCAACATACGACGACGTTTCTTCTCATCACGAAAATCCGCTGCGGCTGACGACTCGCCGCCAGAATAGAATCTTTTCTAATTTCTTGGCGGCGCTCTCACGAAATCTCTCAATTGAGAGAATGAAGCATAGATTAATACTTATAGTAGATCTAATAGTTCTCCCACCAAATGTATTACATTTGGCCTGGTGTGATATTTACGTTTGATGCTGAAAATAATTGCTTTACTAATACCAGATAGAGGCAATAGTTCAAAACAACGAACAAAATAACAACAAAGGCATTTCGTTTTGTGTGTTAAAATTATTGTGTTAAATACAACACAAATGTATGCTAACAATAGCAGTCAATAAAAAAGTTTAAAACACATTTAAATTTCACAGTTTTTCACCAAAACGACATAAAAAATGAAAGCAAGAAGATATTGTAATTCCACCTGGTGTATGTCACTTTTGGTCAAACATCTCTCTATCACACCGACCGCATCACTAAGAGTGGGAAAGGAAACGTCAGATGAGCGAAATATTTTCTCTACTAAGATTTACTCTATGGAATGAAGTTGCCACATGTTCATGAAAATCATAAGAGAAACCGACACATACATACGATGATGCATGTGAATGCAAAAGAAAATTACAGAAAAGGGTTCAAAATAATTTATTGTTAAACACAATACATTTTTAAATGCAGTAAAAACAATTTAATTCCTATTCAACATAATATTATTTTTCCAAACTTTCAAACAAATTCCAGAAATGAACCGCAAATATGTACGACGCAGAGAGAAAAAAATCAACCCAAGCCGCCAGACGCTCTCTCTTCTATTTTGTTTAGACGCTAGAGATTTTTTTCGTCGTCATCTGAATCGTGTCTGGTTTGCATATGTATGTGTCTTAAAGACAAAATTCGTAGATGGAACGTACAAATTCGTTACAATTACGAAGTTTTTTCTTTCAGTGTGTCAAAAGAAGAGAAAAAGATTATCTTGTCACATTGTATCTTGTATCTTGTCACATCTATTTTTCATTGACAAAAATACTTGTAAACAAAAGGTTTTTCTGTGTTGAATATAAACGACAAAATATGTTCGAACGTACACACAAAGAAAACCTCGTTCCTCCCAAACGAAATCTCAGATAACAGAAGGTCGTTTGGGCACAGCAGTTGGAAGAAACGAACTTCTGTTAATCCATAAATGTAATTTCGTTTGGGAGAACCGAAAAATGTTTGCAGCAAACGAGTTATGAAAAATTTAAGCTGGAAAAACGTTTGCGAGAATCGAAAAATGGTTCCGCCAACTATGTTTCGGCTACAGTTTTAGTTACTCCAAAATAAAAAAAAATTTTGCGAAAACTGAAAAACGTTTGCAGTAAACGAGTTATAAAAAATTAGAGCTGAAAAAACCTTTACCATAAACAAAAAACGGTTCCGCCAACTGTTCCTTCGGTTACAGCAACTGAGTCGTAGTTGCTCCAAACTAAAAAACGTTTGCGAGAACTGAAAAACGTTTGCAGTAAACGAGTTATAAAAAATTAGTGCTGAAAAGCGTTTATTATAACTTTTATTTATGGCTTCCATAAGCTCTTTTTTGTTTAAATTTCCCACTTTTATGATTTTGGTTATACTCATAGTTTGTTTTAAAAAAAGTTGCCATTTTTATATATTTTTTCACTGTCGACTTACACGTCTGTCTCGCCTTGAATTCAAATAACAACTAAAAGCGCAGCAAACTAAACCGCGTCAATTGTCCATCCAAAATATATTGACAAGGTAGAAGCATTAGAGTGTGTGATCACTTTTATGTGTATGCGTGAGTGTTTATGACAAACGAGTGGATAAGACTGTGCATACAGTCGACAGAATGAGAGAAATTTACGTTCTTCGTTATCTGTTCTCTCATTAGAAAAATGACTAATTTCAGTTATCGCGTTTTTAAATTGCGGCAAATGTAACTTTGTAGGCGTTTGATGCAAACGAGAAATCGTTTGCAACAACATGATATACATTTGCGATATACGAGTTTATTTGGGAAACCTACATGAACGGTTAAGATTAATAAATGAATACAAATCAATCAAAGTAATAAACGTTTCTGTGCGCTTTCCTGTTTTCACTCACTGATTGGGATCTACAGTTTTGCACCGGTTCCGAACGGTTTTTTGAGAAGTTATTTCATGGCTTATTACTCGATAGTGAGACCGTCACTAAGCGAGGTGGGCGTCGTGGAAAGAAGTATAAGGTGGTCAGAGCTGGAATATAAACCACGTTTTCTCGCACAACAGTCGCGCACACTAACCGTTGCACCACCGACGGCCATGTTTAGGTGGATAAAAATGTTACCAAGTTAACATTTTTATCTATTTTACATTCCAGTTTTAAACATGACCCGTTGCTCTACTTTTAGGTTTAAATTCTGCGAATTTAATCTGATTTTGATTTGTGATGAACTGTAATAACAATTTTCCTTAAATTTCGAAAATAAATATCTGCATTAAATTTATTGTTTTTAAATTATTCCGAAGTTATAGAAAATAGCTGATACATATCTCTCATCTGTCAACAATTTTTTTTATAAATATGTAAACAAAAAATATCAGTTCCTTCAACACATTACGCTTCAGCTCTACTGCGCCCGCCTATGAATAATAGATTTTGGAATGTGAACAAATATAAATAAATATTTTTTAATCAATATATAACTATAATTCATGGAGAAACATAAGCAAATTATTACGTATGGAATTTAGAGAAATATTTAGATTATTGTGTGCGTGCGTGTGTGCTTTTTTAACTGCGAAATAAAATCGCAAATCGACACAAAACTGTTTACCATTGAATCGAAAGCAAAAACAAATTGCGCTTACGCTAACGCAATATTTACGGTCCTAGTAAACACGAGCGCTCGTTAGAGAAGAGGAAATGCCAGGAATTTTTATGCGACCACGAAGAATTTGAATTTGAATTGTTAATCTTATCAATGTTTTTGTGTTTAGTTATTTTTCTTGTTTTCGCTTGAAATAAATACAAAACGTGAGACAAAAATAAAAAAAAATGATTTTTACACAGCTTCAGTTAAAAGAAGAATATTCAGATATCTGTTTCTGAGAATCGAATCAACAATGTATTGATTCATGATATCACCTCTAAAGCCTCCATCTAAATGCCTCCAATAATCGTTTGGTCTGACTAGTGTTAAAAAGGTATGACATCTTCAAGTAAAATTATTCATAATATTAATGCGAGATAAAAAAAAACAAGTTATGTTTATTTTTTGTCGTTATTTTTAAATATTTTTAAGCACCAAATAAAAATATATTGTACGTTAACAAAAAATTCCGTTAAAAACCGGAAATACATTTATTGAACAACAACCAACAACATATTTTAAATATCTTTTCAATATTTTCGATAACTGTGTGTGTTTTTGAAAATGTAACCTTTACGTATTTTTACATTATTCAATTTGATTATTAATTAATTTTTCTTTTATCTCTTTTCGTTTTCTTTAATTCTATGTATTTTTTTCTTTAGATATACTAAACCTCAATCATTCGAAGATTGTGTGGGTGATGAACTGCCCGTGGGTTGGGAAGAGGCCTACGATCCGAATATAGGTCGTTATTACATAAATCATATAGCACAAACCACCCAGTTGGAAGATCCCCGCCAAGAATGGAAAAGTGTACAGGAGCAAATGTTACGCGACTATTTGTCGGCGGCACAGGATCAATTGGAGAACAAACGTGAGATGTATGATATTAAACAACAAAGATTGCTAATAGCCCAAGAGGAATATAATAATTTAAATAAATTGGCGGCCAGCAGAAGTAGTTGTAAGTAACTTAAATTATTAAATTCAATAATTTCTAATCTGAGCAAACGCTACAGTCAAACTAATTTAACGTCACACTAAAACACAAAATTTCCTTTTGGGAAAATATGCCACCAACATTTTATATGTTGGCTATGCATTCATGCATGCCTTGAACTATTCTAGTAGTATTGATTCATCATTTTCTAATCCACCAAATTTGTGGAATTTATTCTTATTCACTGTAGTTATCGGCCAACCATTAAGTTTTGTCGGATTATAAGTCATATGACTTCCAAATATTGTACATCACAAAGTCAATTTTGTAAAATTGCTGGATATTATCAACGACGAAATATTTGCATCGTGTAAACCAAATTTTGGTTTATATTTAGTCGGCCATATTGAAACTTATATTCCAATTATTGTATTTGACTATTAATTGGAATATAAAAAAGTTTTTTTATAACTTCGTCTGAACAACGCACTAATCTTCTGTGTAAAATGTCCCTAGGAATCTATTCTTCAAATGACAATTTGCTGCAAAAATCATGACTTCTGAAACCTACTGTTCAGTATTTTTCTAGGACATTGATTTAATTTGTAAATCAAACCCCCTTGTGGCAACAATTCTCATATATTCTCTTTTATTCTCCTCTATTTTCAGTATGTTCTTCTACCTCCTCCATGAGTCGCCATGATCCCGAATTACTACGTGCCGATCTAAAATTGGCCAAAGAACGTGTACGTCTGCTGAAGAACGAACTGAATCACATTACCAATGATATTTCCTATACGCAACGTGGCATGAACACACTCTACTCGGTGGGTGAAAAGATTAATGCTCGCCAAAATGGCTGCTACGATATTGCGGAAGTTCAGGCCATTCGCGAGGAAATGCTAAAAGTTCACAAGTCATTGGTGTCTGGGGAAAAGGTACGCGAGGAGCTGATACGAAGTCTTGTGCAAATCAAAAACGAGCTAAGTCGCCAACAGATAAATGAGGAAAATGCTGAACTCATGAATGCTTCGTCGCCTTTTGATCGGGTGTGTGTTGCCTCGCAGACGGACCTGTGTGGCCCCGGAGATAATTTGAATAGTGGCGCCAGATTTGCAGAAATGGCTAAAACCAAATTACAATATACCGAATGGCGAAAACATATACGACGTCTTCAGCAGCAATTGGCCGATCATGTTGAACGTATTGAACCAGGGCAACTGGAATCGGATAAGGATCGTATATTGTTGATACAGGAAAAAGAAAAGTTACTCAATGAATTGAATAGCATTTCCCTGAAATCAAGAACGCCTGAAGAGATTCATGTTATTCAAGAAACAAGAAGAAAGTTGGAGGAAGATTTAAAAGAAGCTTATGAAGCTACCAACCAACAGATTAACAATCGCCTGCGTTTCCATGAAGAGAAGCAGCTGCTGCTAGATAAGCTGCAAGAGGCTCTAAAGTCTACCAAAATGCTGGAGGAACGTTTGAAATCGTTTTCGTCGGAAAGCACTTTCTCCATTAGTAGCGGTTCAAGTTTGGGCTCATTGTCAACGGCGAGCAGTAAAAGTGCTCTCAGTTTCACAGATATATACTTGGATCCATTTGCGGTGGATCCTCAAATCGATGTGGTGGATTTGCATCGCCGCTCACAAAGGCTATTCCAACAGCAACAACATCATCAGCAGCAGCAACAAGTACAGGCCGTTTTACAACAACAACAACAACCAGCAGAACATATAATTGGTCATCATCCGCCGTTACAGCAACAACAATCATCCGAAATTTCTTTGTCTCCGCGCAGTAGCCTTTCGATGGAGACACCACCCGCTTCCCCAATGAAATATAATCCCGCCTCTGAACCGAATATTGCACAGCACCTGCTGCTGAAAGAGGAGCCCACTTATGCGAATGCAGGAGCCGTTCTGCAATCGCTCTATCAACAGCCAAGCGCCACTAATCGTTCGGCGACGAATCCATATGACTTGGACTCCACCGTATTGGATTGTATGATGCTAGAGGCTAAACTACAAAAACTTAATATGTCTGCACCCCTCAATTTGGGTGCTCCACTATCGCCGATATCGGAAAAACCTTCATTGTTGGATTTACCCCAAGAAATGTTGAGCCGCTCCTCGTCAACATCGAATACAAGATCTGTGTCGGCGGCGGTCAGCAACGAATCGGTGGCCGGCGATTCGGGAGTGTTTGAAGCTTCTCGGGCTCATTTGCCGCGTAAGGAATTGGCTCAAGTACAGATTGGTCTGAAGTATTTGAAGAAAGAAGGTGTCCTAGTGGTATCCTTGGAACGTGCGAATAACTTATCAGCTCTGTGGTCGGCGTCAACGGAAAATTCGCAAGTGTAAGTAGTAAATTTTAAGATACGGCAGAAGCTACACATTTTTCTGATAGAGATTCCATCATTTTAATGTTTCCCTTATTGTAAACTTTACAGATATTTACGCGCCGCTTTACTACCAAACTCGCTGACCTCTATACGCACAAAAGCCATGTCGGATTTCCAAAAACCAGTGTTTAATGACACCTTTGCCGTTCCCATTTCTTTGGGTAAACTTTTAACCAAGAGTTTGCATGTCACAGTGGTCAGTATGACCGGGCAAAAGGAAGAAATCATTGTAAGTCCAAAAAGTTTTTACAGTTCGTTAAAACAAGGAATACACCAATCAATTGATTACAATTTTCAGGGAACTATACAAATTAGTATGGCCGAATTTAATCCGGAAGATTCCACTCTCAAATGGTACAATGTACTAAGTTCTAAGTTCATGCCAACATTTGAACCTTTGGATATGCCTTCAACAAGCGCAGCTGCCGTGGCTGTTGCATCGTCAACCCAGCAGATTGCGGGCTCCTCCACAGCTACTGCTGCTGGTACACACGGCTCAAATATCTGCAAGGAAGAATCTTCGGATGAATCTACGATAACATCATCACAAACCTCCACTTTAACACGTAATCAAGCGCCACCATTTGAAATGCAGGCACAAATTGCCGAAGATTTACGTGAAAATCTAGGTTTGGATGATGTGGAAAATGAGGATGAAGACGAGGATGACGATGAAGACGAAGAGGAGGAGCAGGAGGAGGATGATGATGTGGAAGAAGCAGAAGATGAAGAAGAAGAGTTAGAAGGAGCTATTGGTAGTGGTAAGTTATATAGTTTATTAGTTTTGCAAAATTATTTGAAAATTTGTTTTAATTATCTTTCCCATTAATTATTTCAAGATTACACAAAGAAAATGTTGGATGCCTATATGGACAACATGAAGCAAGAGTATGCGGATAAAGAAACCAATACCGAATGCGCATTCCCTCCGGAAAAATCACGATCCCAACAGGCTCAACAAGCGGCCGATGATAGGCCCGTTAAAAGATCGCAAACCTTTACTCCCTCAGCGGCTGTGGGTAAAAGTCGTTATATCTGCCGTTTAAATCGTAGTGATTCCGATTCTGCCATGCATTTTGGTGTCACTCCACATCCCTTCCATCGCGGAGCTGTCGAACGGCGTTCGTTGAGATTCCACACAAAGGCACCCAAAACTGCCACAAGTAAGTGCCTTCTACAATAGTTTTACTCCAGGATGGTATATTAACTAAATGCGCTTGTAAATTTACTTTTCTCCATAGAATTGAATCATACTCATATTCCACGCACCAGTTTAGATTTGGAATTGGATTTGCAAGCTCAACATAGTAAATTAGATTTCCTTAATGATCAAATTGCCAAATTGCAAAATCTTAAAGAATGGTAAGTTATCGGGGGAAGGGGAAACGATTGAAGTCGTTAGTTAAATATGTTAATTTGTATTATTTTCAGTCTGGAAAAGGCCCGCGATAATAAAGATCCCTTGATTGCTGCATGGGCTATTGAAAATGAGGAATTCCAACGTTTGGTGGAACGTGGCGATCCAGCCAAATGTCCCGAGGAGAAACAATTGCAAAAGTTGTTAATGAAAACCACAAAGAAAATCTATAAGCTGCGTAAAACAAAAGTACCCAAGGGATGTCCTGATTTAGTCTCATTCAAGTAAGTTTAATGAATTGTTTTAAAATAAAAATGGATTTGTTTACATTTCCAATGGGGGATATTGAAATGTATTTACGTCTGTATCAGCAGCCTGAATTGCATGTTAATACCGGTGCGTCTCCGGCTGTAAAGTGAGAAGCGCCAATGAAGCTTATCAAACTATGTATTTATTTTGTCCTTAGAAGGTAAATGAACCAACATTACTGGTCAATTTTGGATAAAAAAAAAACAAAGTAAAACAAAACTCAGGTCAGACAGATTCGCGGAGAGCTGTACCCTGGTCAGCATCTAATCCATAATGGGTGGCGGCTGAAAAATTCCTTGCAGTAGGTAAAATGCAATGCAATTGTGGGTTGGAATTGGCAACCACCCGCCAATACCACCACAACATGTGAACACACGCTGGGAACAGTGTATATGTTTGGAACATGGTTTTCATGAATTGATGATCTGCTGCATTTTTGTCACAATGTCACGTTTTTGTTTTCATCAGTTTTCAACAAAGAAGGCCATATTTGAGTCACAAAAACATATTATAACACATTAATCATTGTGTCTCCAACATATAACATTGAATACCAAACACATTGTGTTTAGACACAAATATACTACATAACTATATTTGCGACAAGCTACAAACACGTTATATTTGGATCCAAACAAGCGTGAGTGTCCCAATGAAAGATAAAGACGATACAATCAAGGACATGTTCTATGAGCGCATAGAATAAACTTGTGCCAGCTGTTCTGGTCATGACTAAAATTTCTCTAGGTGATTATTTGGAATACCGAAATTGTCAGGGCAAATGTCTTTCAAGCAACTGTCGTTAAATGCAGTCTATATGCCAGCAAATGAGAGACTGATGCACGCTGAAAAAACGGTCCCAGCAACATGCACGCTGAAAAAACGGTCCCAGCAACAGTTTGCAAGCATTGTTTTCATAAATTAAAGATCTGCTGCTTTTGTGTGTCTTTGTTGAATATAACGTTTTTGTTGTCAGTAGTTTCAAAACCACATTTGGGTCACAAAACCATATATTATAACCTATTAGTCATTGTGTCTCGAACATGTAATATTGAACTGAAAACACACTGTGTTTGGGCACAAGTTTACTATATTTACGACAAGCTACAAACACATTATATTTGCATCCAAACAACAAAACAAGACAGATTTTTCAGCGTGTATATAAATTTATTCAAGAAATGCTTTGAAATTGAATTATCAGTTTAGGTCCTCGTTATATTCTAGGGAACTAGGGTTATCCAATTATCAGCAGTACGACATCCACAATATATGACCGTCAAATCACGGGGGCATTTATAAAGCATTTATAAAGCAAGTTATGAGAAAATGTTAGAGCTTTTTTAAAATTGTGAATCCCCTGCACCTTTCGGAGGTGCAACGGTTAGTGTGCGCGGCTGTTGTGCGTGAGAACTTGGATTCCATCCGCTCTGACTACCTTACACATCTTTCGACGACGGTCACCTCGCTTAGTGACGGTGACACTATCGAGTAATAATCCATGAAATTACTTACTTACTTACTTATCCGGACTCGGACAACCCCGGGGGGTCAGGGACCTTACAAAACGAAGATAACATATTTCGCCAACCAGTTCGATCTTTTGCTTTATTTCTCCAGTTGACTATACCAAGTGTATGCATGGATTCGTCAACCTGATCCCTCCAGCGGAGTCGTGGTCTTCCTATTTTTCGACCTCCATCGAGTTCGGTTTCGAAAACCCTTCGTGCTGGTTCGTCTTCATCCATTCTACTGGCATGGCCTAGCCACCGCAATTGCATTATTTTGATCCGCTTAACTATGTCAATGTCGGGATATAGCTCATGGTTCATGTGTCGCCGATACTCGCCGTTGTGCACTATAGGGCCATAAATTTTTCGGATTATTTTTCTCCCGAAGACTCCTACAGATGGTTCGTCTGCTTGCGATAGGACCCAGGATTCTGCGTCATAAACAAAGACAGGTTGAATGAGAGTCTGGTACAGCTGGACTTTTGTTACTCGAGAGAGGGCTTTATCTCTAAAGTGCTAGCTTAGCCCAAAATAACATCTATTCGCAAGCACAATTCTCCGCTTGATCTCATGGCTGACGTTGTTGTTTTTGTTTACGGCAGATCCGAGGTATATAAATTCGTCCACTACCTCGAAGTTATACCGGTTATCAACGTTCACGATTTGGTCTAATCGCGTGGAGGCCCTGTTCGTTGAAACCAGTAATTTTGTCTTGTCCTCATTTACTGTCAGACCCACTTTTGCTGACTCATTCTCAATTCTCGAAAAAACCGCAGTAACTATCTATACCATCAGCATACGCGAGCAGCATGTGACTTTTACTGCTGATGGTTTTATCCATGTTGACTGCAGCTTTTCTCATAATGATCTCCATTAAGATGTTAAAGAGATCGCACGATGGGGTGTCGCCTTGCCTGAAGCCTCGCTTCGTTTCGAAAGGTTCGATAAGATCCTTACCAACTTTCACTGCGGATTTGGTGTTCGTCAAGGTCATCCTGCAAAGACGTATAAGTTTTGCAGGAATACCAAGCTCAGACATATTGCTTCATAGAGTTTCTCCCGTATCGGACTATCGAAGGCCGCCGTATAATCGATAAATAGATGATAGGTGTCGATTTGTGTTTTGTGTGTCTTCTCCAGGATTTGGCGTAGCGTGAAAATCTGGTCAGTTGTCGATTTTCCAGGCCTAAAGCCGCACTGGGATGGTCCAATCAGGTCAGCGATAATTGGGGTTAGTCTTTCGCACATTATACTTGATAGAACCTTATATGCTATGGATTCCACGGTAGTTGGCAAAGAGACTCGGGTCACCTTTTTTAAATATGGGACATAGTACACTGAGACTCCAATCGCCGGGCATGCAATCATCTAACCAAATTTTGCTAATGAGCTGATGCATGAACCTTATCAGCTCATCGCCGCCAACCTTAAACAGCTCTGCCGTAAATCAATCGGCTCCTGCGGCTTTTTTGTTCTTAAACCGTCGTCGTCCATATTGTGATCGATTGTCCCATCAGACATCAGATTGTCATCAGACAATCTGGTATATTCTTTTGTCCTTAGAACTCGGACTAGCCAAACAGAAAACCAAAAGAAGAAAATCTAGGTTCGACATATTGCATCGTGCTCAGCGTCTGATCCATAATGGGCGGCTGCAATCAAAAATCCTGGCAGTATGTAAAATGCAAAAATACGGTGGACTGGGTTTGCCTCCCGCCACCGTTCATAATGGCAGTGAAAATATATAAACGAACAATCTGTGAAATAGCTTCTCAAAAACCCGTTCGGAACCGGTGTAAAACCGTAGGTCCCAATTAGTGAGTGAAAACTGGAAAGCGCACAGCTCAGTGATTGTGAGAAGCTCTCCCTTATCCCTTCATGGGATGTAATGGGAAAATATTTATTTTTCCCCCGAATAACCAAAATGTTCAACGGTAACAAATTGTTACTAAATTTTTCTTCATTCTTTTCTTGCAGAGAAAAAATATCATTCTTCACCCGCAAAGGTTTATCGGTACCCGAATTACCTACCGATTTCATTTTACCCGAAGCTGATCCCATTGAAGAAGAAGAGGAAGTAGAAGAAGATCAAGTAGAAGTAGAAGTGGAAGTGGAAGATGTGTTGGAACAAGAAGAGGAATACGATGATGAAGATAATGCTGCCGAAACAGCAATTGCCATTAATACGGCTCTTGTAGCCAGTAGCATAAGAAATAAGAATCTCAATGAGAATCACAATGGTGGCGGCGGTAGTACCACCAGTCGAAGACAAGCTACTACCAATAAATTGACGGCAGCAGCAGCCGCGGCCGCTGCAGCAGCAGAAGCAGCATTACTTGAAAATTCTACAGCAGCAGCAACGGCAGCGGCAACAGAAACTGATGCAAAAACTCCAGCCGATAACACCAAAGATGAAGAGGATCAACGTTATGAATATGTTGTCGATCGTACATATGGTGTTGAGGTATAAAAGCAAACAGAACTTGGCTGATCATTTTGGTAGGACATCATGTTCTCCACACTAAAAAAAAAGTATCCAACATTCAATGGTTTATAGAGAGAGATCAAGAGATACATATATATATATAGTAGTGTATAGATTAATGAAGGTATACTAAATATTATTATAAAATACATAAATATTTAAAAAAGCCAGAGATTATTATATAAGCTTAAAGCTAAAGAATTTGATAAACAAACAAAAAATTAAATATTAATTTATTCTAATGTAAAAATCCTAACTAGATACAACAGCAGTTATGAGGAAATCATGATATTTTAACTTGAATAAATTTCAATTTCCTCAGTTTGAAGGCTTTCCAAACTGCTGTTACAAACAAACAAATTGTGCCTTATATAACAAAAACAAAATTAAATACTTTATACTACGAGTAGTTTTGTATAAATTGTTTTTATTTAAATTTATTTGTATTTGAAACTAAAACAACAAAACAACACCCTCTTTAAAACTAGAAATGTATATCGAAATTTTGCGACACGGTACTGAATTGAGATTTCAATCAAATGTTCTACTTGAAGAGGCAATTACTGACTTCCAACTCACGTTGGTTCGTAGTTATTAACATGTTTAAGTTTAACATTTCTATGAATAACTATAAAATTAAAAAATCTTAACTGCAGATTTGCTATATTTCTGACATTTCTAACTGTTATTTTTAATGTACGAAACATTTATGTACATCATTACATTTTTTTTTATTGTAGTTGCTTCTTTGAAATCTCAAATGTCTGGGATTTTAGCAACACACTCCTTTCCTGTCGAAAACTTTAAAAGCTACCCAAATAGCTTCCCTCAAACTGTGCATATTTTTTTACTCATTACTAAAACCGGATAGATAAACAAATTAATCCAACAACAAAAAACAAACGGAACATAACCCTAAACTCCTAAGACTTTTTTCAAATATACGAATGTAATTTATTTAACAAAAATATACATGAAACAAAAAAAAATCATAGTTTTAAGTAAATCCTGTGTAAATAGCATCTCTTTCCTCTGTCACTTAAAGAAAATATTTTATATATTTAAAAAAAAAATATTTTATAGATTTTTGTTTTAACACAAAAATGTCTATATTCATATATTTACAAATAGGAAAAATAGCTTGCGTTTTTGTTGAGCTTTCACTTATCGGAAATCTGCCCTAAAAATATAACTATTCTATGTATTATTTTTCTATTGCAACCATTATTTATATTGACCATAACCTGATCCCCTTTACCCACTGTTTAGTTTCATTTACAAAAATCCTAATTTATAAGAGGAATTACTACCTGTCTATGATTCATATCCATATTTCCTTTTTACACATACAAATCTTTATATTTAATATTTCTTTTATTATTATTATTATTTTCTATTTATGTAAATTTGTTATTTTAGTTTTTAAATTGTGTATAGCCGCGAAGAAAAATAAACCAATAGGAAACCCATAAAATTATTGTTATTTTTATAATTATTATTATCATTTAAGATTGTCTTCTTTTCTACCCATTAAGTACTACCCCTTAACATTTATTTAACTCTATACTATACGTAATTTTAGAAGATAAAAAAGAAAAACAAAACAAAAATCTATAAACAATTGTGTTTGTCATAAAATACAGGTCGGCTACCCCGATTACAAAATACTGGGGATATAGAGGCCTTTTTATTTGTTTCATATACGAGTACACATGTATATGGTTAATAAACGAAAAAGAATATCCCTCAATTTAATAAAAAAAATTACTCAAATTACATTTATAGTTAATATATAATATCGTATAGATATAATGAATCAACCAACAAACAAACAAACAACAACAAAACAAATGTATATTGTATTTTGTGCAATAAACAAAACCTGTAAAAAAAATTAAAACAAAAAACTACATATCTATTTTCATTTGGAATATAAAATGTTGATGGTAAGTAAGTGGGGGTGTCAGTTCCCGTGGTATAACAGCGGTCCTAAGTAGGGACAGGCACCAACCTATACCTAAGTGTTTGTGTTCATTGGCGAAAAATTTTCTACATTTTCTAGCCATGTCTTCAGATTTCTCACAAGCTCTAAATAATACTTACTTACTTACTTATCCGGTCACGAACAACCCCGAGGGGTCAGGGACCTTACAAAACGAAGATAACATATTTCGTTCGATCTTTTGCCTTATCTCTCCAGTTGCTCATACAGCTCATGGTTCATGCGTCGCCGATTCACGCCGTTGTGCACTATAGGGCCATAAATTTCTCGGAGTATTTTTCTCTCGAAGACAAGACAGGTTGTATGAGAGTCTGGTATAATTGGACTATTGTTACTCGAGAGACGGCTTTATCTCTAAAGTGCTTGCTTAGCAAAAAAAAAAACAACTATTCGGAAGCACAATTCTCCGCTTGATCTCAAGGCTGACGTTGTTGTTTTTGTTTACGGCAGATCCGAGGTATATAAATTCGTCCACTACCTCGAAGTTATAACGGTTATCAACGTTCACGATTTGGTCTAATCGCGTGGAGGCCCTGTTCTTTGAAACCAGTAATTTTGTCTTGTCCTCTTTTACCGTCAGACCCACTTTTCCTGACTCCTTCTCAATTCTCGAAAACACCGCAGTAACTTCTCTAACTGTGCGTCCAATGATATCTATATCATCAGCATACGCGAGCAGCATATGACTTTTGCTGCTGCTGGTTTTATTCATGTTGACAGCAGCTCAGCTTTTCTTAGAATAATCTCTATTAAGATGTTATAGGGATCGCACGAGAGGGTGTCACCTTGTCTGAGGCCTCGCTTAGTTTCGGTAAGATCCTTACCAACTTTCACTGCGGATTTGGTGTTCGTCAGGGTCATCCTGCAAAGGCGTATGAGTTTTGCAGGAATACCAAGCTCAGACATTGCTCCGTAGAGTTTCCCCCGTATCGGGCCATCGAAGGCCGCCTTATCATCGACAAATATATGATTGGACACTGGTATGATCCAATCAGGTCAGCGATAATCGGTTTTAGTCTTTCGCACATTATGCTTGATAGAACCTTATATGCTATGGATAAAAGGCTTATTCCACGGTAGTTGGCACAGAGAGTCGGGTTACCTTTTTTAAATATGGGACATAGTACACTGAGACTCCAATCACGCACGCATTCATCTAACCAAGTTTTGCTAATGAGGTGATGCATGCACCTTATCAGCTAATCGCCGCCAGCCTTAAACAGCTCCGCCGGTAATCCATCGGCTCCTGCGGCTTTATTGTTCTTAAGCCGGGCAATAGCTGTTCTGACCTCGTCTTGGTTAGGAGGGGGGCAATCGACGTCATCGTCCAAATTTATATCGAATGTCTCGTCATTGGATATCTCAGGTACCAGTATCGCGGAGAAATGATCTCTCCATATTCCCAACATACTCTGCACATCTGCGATGAGGTTTCCGTCCTTGTCTTTACAGAATGGGGGCCCTGAACCATGTCTATTAGTTCCGTTTTTGACTTCTTGGTAGAATTTTCGGGCTTCATTCTTCCTTCTGTATGACTCAATTTTCTCACTCTCGCACTTTCTCCACTGCCGTTTCCTACGTCCAAAGAGACGGTTTACCTCCTTTCCTTTCTTCCTATACCGCTCAGTCGCAGTTTGCGTTGCAATTGACTGAAGCATTGCCATGCGTGCAGCGTTCTTTTCATCATTTGCAATGCGACACTCTTCATCGTACCATGGTTTGTTGCGATGCGGTTTTTCAAAACCAAGTTCGGTTGTTGCGGCAGTTTTTATAGAGTCGGAAATGGGTTTCCACTGCGCTTCAGAATAGTTATCGGGAGGGGGTGGCTTCTGTGCCAAAAGTTGCGAGAGCTTCCTTGAGTAGGCTGTGGCTACCTCTGGTAATTGCAGCTTTCCGATATCCAGCTTCCTCTGCGTCTGGTTTCGTACGATTTTCGCTAAATAATATCTTACGTTCTTTTGTGGCCGCCTGTTGCATAGTTTTAAGGTTTCTAATATTAATCGTTACATTCAAAACCTCATAAGATTTGTTCAAATATATCGACTTTAAAAGCAGATTAGAAAAACTCTTTTCTGTTTTTAAAACACCGTTAGCAATATTAAATTCTGTATTAAAAAGAAGTTTAATCTTACAATATTGATCAGCCCCTAAGCTGAGCGTGCTGAGCTGTAAATGAATCATCCTTTTTTTATTTCAATTCATTACGAATTAACCAAATTTTTAATTAATTCTTATCACACAAGAAAAAGAATTGAATGGAATTTGAATCAATTCAAATGAATTAGGCAAAAGTGAATTGCAATTCAATTCCAATTCAAATGAATTTCATGAATTTCCAATTTAAATTTAATACTGCATTCACGCTGCAGCAGGATTCTCTCATTTCGCGAGATTTCGAATAAATTACTTAGAACATCTGATTATTGCATTGAAAACCAAATGTTTGGTTAAACGAAATCTCCACACGCGTAATTTCGATTGTAGTGTGCCAAATGAATTGCAATTCATTTCCAATTTAAATTTGAATTGGCAAACTGAATTGCAATTAATTTCCAATTCATTTGAATTGAATTGATTTTGAATTAGAAAAATGAAATGCAATTCATTTCCAATTCATTTGAATTGAATTGATTTTGAATTAATTGAAATGAATTAGATGAATTAGATTCACGAGTACTTACACTAGTCTTTTTTTTCAAAATCAATTCAAATATTTCAAATAATTCAAATATCAATTCAGTTCAAATGTATTGGAAATGAATTGCAATTCATTTGAATTAATTCAAAATCAATTCAATTCAAATGAATTGGAAATGAATTGCAATTCATTTTGCCAATTCAAATTTGAATTGGAAATGAATTGCAATTGATTTCGAAATTACGTGATGTGCGTGAAGATAGATTCCGAATCTAACTAGCAAAGACACAAACCACTTCAGTTGACAGAAGTCTGTTATGGCGATAACATAACTATGTTAACATATAGAAACATGGTGTATTTAATGATATAATATTTTCAGCCGATCGAAAAACATATAGAAACAAAACTTATAGCTTCTAAAGGTAATTCATGGGACTTTAGAAAGAAATTGTCCCTTCTGCCGTCAGTATTACCGTATTCGCTCAGTCGGCCAAAGTAAATTCAGTGTATGAAAATTTAAATCGATCATCTTTGAAAATCAAGGAATTCTCCCGTGCTGTCACATACCTTGTTAGAAAGTCCTGCACAAGCACTTTCAGAATCTGTAATCAAAAAGTGCAAAAAGAGTTTGGAAGTAAGGAAATATCCTCATTTACTTTCGGACCCCCAAAACTAATTTCGCCCATTGTGCGAAAACAAGGAATTCTCCCGTGTTCTCACATACCTCATTGGAAAGCTCTTCGTAAGCACTTTCAGAATCTATAATCAAAATGTGGAAAAAGAGTTTGGAAGTAAGAAAATATCCTCATTTACTTTCGGACCCCCAAAAATAATTTCGCCCATTGTGCGAAACAAGGAATTCTCCCGTGTTCTCACATACGTCGTTGGAAAGCTCTTCGTAAACACTTTCAGAATCTGTAATCAAAATGTGGAAAAAGAGTTTGGAAGTAAGAAAATATGCTCATTTACTTTCGGACCCCCAAAAATAATTTCGCCCATTGTGCGAAAACAAGGAATTCTCCCGTGTTCTCACATACCTCGTTGGAAAGCTCTTCCTAAACACTTTCAGAATCTATAATCAAAATGTGGAAAAAGAGTTTGGAAGTAAGAAAAGATCCTGATTTACTTTCGGACCCCCAAAATTATTTTCGCCCATTGTGCGAAAACAAGGAATTCTCCCGTGTTCTCACTTACCTCGTTCGAAAGCTCTTGCTAACCACTTTCCGAATCTGTAATCATAATGTGGAAAAAGAGTTTGGAAGTAAGAAAAAATCCTCATTTACTTTCGGACCCCCAAAAATAATTTCGCCCATTGTGCGATAACGAGGAATTCTCCCGTGTTCTCACGTACCTTGATGGAAAGCTCTTCCTAAATACTTTCAGAATCTGTAATCAAAATGTGGAAAAAGAGTTTGGAAGTAAGAAAAAATCCTCATTTACTTTCGGACCCCCAAAAATAATTTCGCCCATTGTGCGAAAACAAGGAATTCTCCATTGTTCTCACATACCTCATTGGAAAGCCCTTCGTAAGCGCTTTCAGAATCTATAAGCATAATGGTGAAAAAGAGTTTGGAAGTAAGAAAAGATCCTCATTTACTTTCGGACCCCCAAAAATAATTTCGCCCATTGTGCGAAAACAAGGAATTCTCCCGTGTTCTCACATACCTCATTGGAAAGCTCTTCGTCAGCACTTTCAGAATCTATAAT
The DNA here is from genome assembly GCA_963931995.1 of Phaonia tiefii. NCBI lineage: Eukaryota > Metazoa > Arthropoda > Insecta > Diptera > Muscidae > Phaonia > Phaonia tiefii. The sequence goes on from OZ008367.1 coordinate 94,086,301, forward strand.
CAAAATGTGGAAAAAGAGTTTGGAAGTAAGAAAATATCCTCATTTACTTTCGGACCCCCAAAAATTATTTCGCCCATTGTGCGAAAACAAGGAATTCTCCATTGTTCTCACATACCTCATTGGAAAGCCCTTCGTAAGCGCTTTCAGAATCTATAAGCATAATGGTGAAAAAGAGTTTGGAAGTAAGAAAAGATCCTCATTTACTTTCGGACCCCCAAAAATAATTTCGCCCATTGTGCGAAAACAAGGAATTCTCCCGTGTTCTCACATACCTCATTGGAAAGCTCTTTGTCAGCACTTTCAGAATCTATAATCAAAATGGTGAAAAAGAGTTTGGAAGTAAGAAAAGATCCTCATTTACTTTCGGACCCCCAAAAATAATTTCGCCCATTGTGCGAAAACAAGGAATTCTCCCGTGTTCTCACATAGCTCATTGGAAAGCTCTTCGTAAACACTTTCAGAATCTGTAATAATCGGCTGAAAATATTATATCATTAAATACACCATGTTTCTATATGTTAACATAGTTATGTTATCGCCATAACAGACTTCTGTCAACTGAAGTGGTTTGTGTCTTTGCTAGTTAGATTCGGAATCTATCTTCACGCACATAATTACGTGTGTGGATATTTCGTTTAACCAAACATTTGGTTTTCAAGGCAATAAAAAAATTGGAATAATTGAGCAATTCATGTTTTTAGATTTTTTCAGTTTGAATTTTTCAACAACTCTTGTTTACTCAAAATGTTTAAAGGTTGCATAGAGTAAAGATACCTAGAGGTAAAATTCGTCTCCTCCGACATTTCATTTCATACTCCTAGTGGTGAAGTCGGTGCGATACAGAGATGTTCGATGTAAACTGGCTTACAACAAGTGGAGTTACAAGAATTGTTGACTTAAATTTTTCATGTCGTTTATTTATACGTATTTTGGGTTTATCTTTTTTTCTTAGGGTACATTTGTGTTGCATTTAACACAACAATTTTAATACACAAAATCCAAATTCCTTTGTTGTTTCATTGTTGGCTCTGACCACCTTAAAATTTCTTTCGACGGCGGTCACCTCGCATAGTGACGGCGACACTATCGAGTACTTAGCCATGAAAAACCTTCTCAAAATACCGTTCGGAACCGGTGTAAAACTGCCAAGGTGCCAATCAGTGAGTATAAAACTAGAAAGCGCACAGTTCACTGGTTGTGAGAAGCTCTCCCCGATTCCTTCATGGGATGTAATGGGAAACCATTTATTTTTAATTTTTTTACTTTTCAACATGCAACGTCTATATATAACCGAGCCCAATATCGTAAATTTACTGAGAAAAGTAGTTGCTCTAGGTATATTTTATTTACTCTATGAAATGTTTCCTTTTGTTTGTATATTATTAGAGTGTTCAGAAAACAGTCATTGTTTGGAAACCAGTTTTCGGTTTGTTCGAAAAACTCAAGTTTTCTTGAAAACAGTTTTCGGTTTGTTCAAAAAATCAAGTTTTCAAGAAACCGATTTTCGGGTTTTAATTTTGGCAAAAACCAGTGACCCGGGTATTTTAGGTTTTTTTTTTGCTTTAAATTAAATTACACATATAGCACTACACACATTTGTTTAGCGATCATTTCATATACTTGTTAGTGTTTAAAACTCAAAATTTCACAACTGTATTTAAATATAACAATAACGTTTTAATTTTAGATAAAACAACAACGATGTCTCACATTCAAATTTGGAATGCGTGTTTATTAAAAAAAAAATTTCTCCGCTAGTTGGCGCTTTAATTTTCATGCAAAGTTAAAAAATAACCAAAAATGTAATGTAAATGTAATGTAAAAATACAAAGATGAATATGAAATGTTAACTATTATTTTGTGTTAAAAATGTTGGTCGTTTTTTTCGTGTGTAGGCTTCAGGATTTGTATTTTCTTAACTTTACATGAAAATTAAAGCGCCGTCTAGCGGAGAAAAAAATGTTTTTTAATAAAAAAATCCAAATTTAATTCCCTTTTCAAAACTGGCTCAAGCATTACAATCGGTTCACCCATTCTGTTTTTATATAACTTTTTATAATAGAATTACATTACAAGTGAACCTCCACGGTCCTTCGAAGCTTAAAAATCGATTTTCCCAAAATTCTGACGTGCTACAGCAAAACGCCGAGACACTTATTTCTTTATTTTAAGCCTATTTTCATATTCTGTTAACAATTCGCATGTGTACCAACCACTGTCCTACTGTGTAATAAAATAAAAAAAATCTAAATTTTTGCAATTAGCTTATTTTTAACGAAGTTTCATAAAAAGTTCAGTTTAGCAATTTCATCATGAAGTAAAATCTGTTATGAATAAAATTAATCAGGTGCTTTGAAAATCGATGCATATATTTTGATATTATTCACAAATCAATTGAAAATAATTTTGACATGAATTGTGCCTTTTTGTTTGGGTTGCATAATAATGAGTAATTAATGGTTTTATTATGGTCATTTTATTTTTAAGATCGTCTTATCGATTATCATTTATCTAAAAGAAACTACTAGAAAAAAAAAGTCAGATAAATTTAGTTGATTTTGAGATGATGTTTTATAAGTTTTTCGCAATAAATCAGCTTTTTTTGTATTTATTAGCTTTTTCAATATAACATCCATTTTATTTGAAAGTTATGTGTCGTGTTAACATCAATTTATGAAGCTGCATCAAAAATAAAATATTTTAAAACAACTAAATTAAATGTTAAATATTTTCACTTTTCGTTTCCTGATTCTTCCATATTATCTACCTTGCAAAGTCGAACAAATGGCACCCAAATTTTAATGTAGCCGTTTGCCACTATACCAATGTTACAGTCACTTGATGAAAACGCTCGTCATGTTCATCGATTCTGCTGGTGATTGTTCGGCGAATTTTTCTAGATGGTTATGCAAAAAATTAATTTTTAATGACAATTAGTATACGCCAATTCTCATATCGATGAATTTCGAGAACATTCTGAATGACCGCTTTCATGCAGTACCATACCACAAGCTCCATATCATATAGTGCATTAGTAAATGACTGATCTGTCATCAATCGAGGAATATCCGAACCACTAAGTATTCCTGTAAAATAACCATATTAATCTATGAAATATCAATGGGCCAACGTTAAAAATAAAATCGTTTGTAATTTCTAGCTTCTTTCATTTTCATGCCACTTAACAGTGAAAAAATACGACGCAATTCGTTAAATGTATTTCCGTCTGGGTTCAATATTTTTATACAATTTTTGACAATTCCTTGTTTGATGTGGAGAGTTGGAAGTAAACCCTTTTCGATTGATACAAGTGGAATCTCAATAATATTGTCTCGTCGTAATCTGATTCGCTTCCGTTATGGCCAGTTCCGCGTATTATATGGGTCACCACCAGTAAAACGTGTATCCCATAGACACATAAAATACATATTTTTCCCACTTTTAAGTCAGCTCATATTTTCCACATATGGTATTCATATTGTTACGAATTTCCTTATACTTCCCTTTTGCATCGTTTGTTGCGTTTAAAATTACGATAATTACAACAGTTCAACTTCCTTTTATTTTACTTACATAGTACAAGAGTTTACTTTATTTACACCATTACAATAAGTCTCATGTTTTACTATAAAATCGCGTTGCTTACTTTCCGGCGGTTAATCACAAACTGATTCATAATGCCAAAAACCTCATCCATTATACGAGTTATGCTTCTATACACCCTGTTTCCAGATTGTTCTACCCTGTAGTATAATAGTTTTTAAAAATAACGTACTTGTAGCCGACTCGTCAACTGGTTACTTTTAGGCGCAGCATTAATCGTACTGTTATATACATAAGTTGTTTGTCATTAATGGCCAGTTTCACAGTTGAAAATTCTCCATTTAAATGTACTTTAAATGCTCGATGCTTGTTATTTAATATGAAAATTGTCTGTGAGCTTTCAAAAGGAGCTTTTAAATGACGAGTGTGAAACTCGCCCTAAGAGTAAGTAAAAGCTTTTACTTAATCATAGCAATATTTTACTAAGGGCGAGTTTCACACTCGACATTTAAAAGCTCAATTTAAAAACTCACAGATAATTTTCATATTAAATGACAAGCATCGGGCATTTAAATGGAGAATTTTCAACTGTGGAACTGGCCAAAAGTTGGGTTTTTTTAGTGATGCATATGTCTCTTTCGTCTTGGTACTCAGTGCACTCGGAACGGCATTTTTTTATGACGTGTAACAGAACCGCTTTCAAAATTATTTTGGACGAATCGATAAACAATCACCAATCTACGGAATTATATCCATTTTGTATCGTTAAAACCAATCCGCGGATATAAGTGCAATAAACTCAAAAAATTCGTAACCCGACCATGCCGATTTATTGTTCCGTATATCCGATTTATTGTTCCGATGGCCGTCAGTGGTGCAATGGTAGAGTGCGCGGCTCTTGTGCGTGAGAACGTGGTTTCGATCCCTGCCCTGACCACCTTAAATTTCTTTCGACGGCGGTCACCTCGCTTAGTGATGACGACACTATCGAGTACTTAGCCATGAAAAAGCTTCCCAAAATACCGTTCGGAACCGGTGTAAAATTGTAGGTCCCAATCAGTCAGCGTAAAAACTAGAAAGCGCACAGCTCACTGGTTTGTGAGAAGCTCTCGCTAATCCTTTCATGGGATTTATTTTTTATCCGAACATCTGGTTCGCGTGATTGTGTGATTTCAATGTGATTACACGATACAGTGGCAGTTTATGATTAATACAACGATACACCTCCTTCTATAGATTCAGCAGATTGCAATATTGATGGTTGCGCTTGGTCTTTTCGTAACAGGAATTTCATCTGAATGCGGCAACGGCAATTGAGAATATGTCGTTTCAGTATATGCAAAGGATACACTTTTGATTCTTTTCATGCCGACGATACGATTCACACATGGCGTGACCAGAATTTTTCCATTTATGTCGTTCAAATATTGGATGATGTCCAAACCACACCAATAACAACACCGTGTGAAAAATATTGATCACGCAAATCATCGATTTCAGAACTAATTTAACAGACATAACTGCAAATCTTCTACACACACATAACATGATTTTAAAGCCTTGTTTTATTTCCCGCTAAATTAATTTTTCGACGTCTTTGTATTTAAAATTGAGCCGCTTAAATTTTTGGTATTTTATCTTTATGAGCAATATATTCCTAATAAATTGTTAAATGACAAAAAAGGATCAATAAACACTTTATAAGTACATTGAATTCTTCAACTGAAGTACCTGTAAAAAATGTTATGCAAAATTATCCTTAACGAGATTTTTAAATGTCGGTACTTGGGGCAATAATTTTCGATCTGAATTATCTCGAACACAAGAGTAAATTCAGCACACTCGAATTAGCTTTACACACTGGGTGCCCCGCTTGTTACGTTTTTGAACTACCACACACAGTGTTATTTTCAAAAATATCAATTTTGGAAAAAAAAAATTAAGTTTGGGCCAATGCAACTTTAGTACGTCATCACGCGTTAATGAGTTTGATACATAATTGGAAAGGCAAGTATGTTTTCTATTTTCTGAGGGTAAATTTTGTCTGCGGCAAACTCCCAACCCCGCAGAACATGAAATACAAAATTTAAGATTCTGGGTATTCCTTGAGGATTTAAGCTCAAATTTTATATTTGGGGTTATTTCTTAATCACATAAGAAACAAACTTCATGTCCCCAATTCAGAATTACACAGTGCAACACATAAAATGCAAACTCCTTCTCGTGTGAAATTTCTCGAAGTACTTAGTGAAACTAACAAAGCCCTATTTGGGTTTTGCTAGTTTAGCTGCTGTTCGGATTTTAATTTTAATTTTACCGAAGAACATTCAATCAATAAATGTCTTCGGTTAGTGACTTGTGTAAATACACACCGCAGTGGCTTAACGGGCTAGACGCTGCTGAAGATGATGCTTCACAAACATCGAAACGATCGTCCAGCGAATGTTAGTTCGAATCCCACCCGCGGCATTTACATTTTTTTCAATAACCGGAGAAAACATGATCTCTTACAGCCTTAAAGGAAATTACAACTTTAAACATAACGAGGATCTAAAAACAACTACATTATTCAATTTTTGTCAAGGCTATATTTCGGAAACGAATTGGAATTTTCATTTCCTGACTTCGGCACAATTATAGCTATATACTAGGAGTAAAAATGGTTAACACAAACTAACCCCAAAAAACTGCATCTAGTGTTTCAAAACTGCAAAAGTGTCGACAAATTTTAATTTTTTCTATCTTTTTTCAGCATTTCCGGCCCATATTTTCGACAGGAAATGCGATTTTTTGTTTTTAATGCTTTTATTTGAATTCAATCAATTTTAAAAACGTTCTCCCCATGATATGTACCAAATATCAGATTGAAAATGAAGTACATAATAAAACACGTGCATTTTATGCCACAAATTTGGCAAACACCTACTTACAATACTGATCTTATTCGACCGAAAAATCAAATGAAATTTATGAATATTTTTTAATAAACAGTAGGCTATTTACATGATTAACCTCTAATATATACCAAATGTACGAAATTTCGATCGTATGGCAATAATTCCGAACGCTATCGACTCTCAGCATCAGCCCCCTGGTCCAATTGTTCGGAAAAAAAACATTTGAAATTTGGCTAAGTTGGGATTATCGCAACGGAATTCAGAATTTTTGACCTCATTTTTGAAACGCAGGAAACTCAGACAGCAGAACGTTAGCTCCACGGCACACCGGAAACACAATACAACGCTGGCGACTGGCTAATATTCATTGATGGCTCAGTTTCAAGTTTGAAAGTTGTGCTGTTGCACAAAACAGACAAAAAGCCGTTAATTTCATTAGCATTAGCACAAACATGAAGGAATCTTATGAAATATTGGACAACACATACATATATTGAAGAAAATCAATTATAATGAACATAAATGAAAGATTTGCTGTGACCTGAAAGTTGTGAACATATTGCAAAGTGTTATTTCAAAAGGCGGTTTCCGAAATTCTTTTGCTTCCGTTGTGATTGTTATTCGCGAAGCAAAGTCCATCACTATCAGTACAGCGACTGGATAAAAATAACTCTCTAAAACGAAAAACGGTTAAAATTGGTCAATGAATCTTTAATAAAGAATATCGACCACCGGAGAGCCTGGGATGTGCTAAAAGTTGTAATCGAGAGTGTTTTAGGAAAGAATCGTGTACAGCCAGACGAAGCAAAGAAATTGGTGGAAACAATGCTCAATTACATACTTTCATTTCTATGACGTTGAAATTACATTTTGTGCATCACCATTTTGATGAGTTCTTACACCAATTGCTCACCGAATCGGACGAACAAAGAGAGCGATTCCATCAGGTCACCATGCCAGTGGAAAACGATACAAAGGAAAAATGCTGGATGCATTGCTTGAAGAAGTTTGTTGGTGGAGTTATAAGGTATCCCAATATGAAGATGAAGATGCAGGCACCGAAATCGCAGAGGACGATAGATTTGAAGGACACACCGAAAGAGCTATGCCATTGAATGTAAAGGGATATGCCATTGATCAAGGACCTGAACCATCAACGAAAAACCCAAGACAATCAACTTCAAAGGCTTCACCGAGAGCATCAACTACATTGGATATTGATTAATTTCTTTTTTTTTTTTCTTTGCCTCAAATTTTCGATGTAAAATACAGCTGGAAAATTAATAATTTTGGTGGAATTTTATGGAAATAAAGTTAAAAAAAAGATATCTTTGTGGATGGTAGATGGAGCGAAAATAATAAAAATCATAAATAATTATTATTTTTGAGCTTTATTTTTTTGCTCAAAAATAATGATCATGGACTGTTTTAGGGTAGTATTCTAAAAGTCCCGAAAGTGAACGTAAACGCAAAAGCTAACGCGAACGCCAAATTCAAAGAATGGTAGTTTATATATCACTTCGCGCTTGCGTTTTTTTACGAAAGCTGACACTAACGTATGCGGTTGCTAAACTAAAATAAACAATTATAGACCAGGAAAAGTTATCTTGAGTGAAATGCTCAGAATGAAATAGATTAAAAAATTAGGCTCTATTTCACTAGATCAAAATATTTTAAGATTGCTATTATTTATAATACTGCAAATACCAACTATATTCACATAAAATGTGTGAAAAACCTATGTTATTTTGGGGTTCAATGTCCAATAAATTTCCCCATCTATATTAAATTAGTAGTCTTTTCAAAAACACGTGCCATTTGTAATGTATTGTATTGTATTGGTTCTTTTGTTTATTATTGTCAACATCAACTGATGTCTATAATCTTTAAATATAATTATAATAGTTTTGCAACGCATTATTTATTTAAACCTTCCATTTCTAATTTTATTATTGTAAATAAGAATTTCGTGACCGTCGGTGGTGCAATGGTTAGTGTGCGCGCATCTTGTACAGGAGATCGTGGGTTCGATCCCTGCTCCAACCACCTTAAAATTTCTTTCGACGACGATCACCTCGCTTAGTGACGGAGTATATAGCCATGAAAAAGCTTCTCAAAATACCGTTCGGAATCGGTGTAAAACTGTAGGTCCCAATCAGTGAGTGAAAACTGGAAAGCGCACAGCTCAGTGATTGTGAGAAGTTCTCCCCGGTCCCTCCATGGGATGTAATGGGAAACCATTTATTTATTTATTTAAATAAGAATTTCAGTGCGTAAACGTAAATTATTTAAAAAAAAAAATTGTTGCCTGTAAAGTCGGTTTTACGGGCGAAGATTTTACGTGACAACGTCTTTTTCTCGGTAGAATATTTATTGATATGAATATAATTAAATTGCACAATAGGAACAAGGAATTGAATGAAAATAAGAATTGCACAAATTTTAACTATAGAAATATATTTTGTTTAGATTGATTTGATTTTCATAGTGATTAGATGTTAAAATTCTTGCTCAACACAGTTTAAATCAAGTTTTCTTATATCTGCCACTTTTTCTTAATATTTGTAATTTTAAAGAATCAATTCGAAAATCAAAACATTTATTCAGATCGAAGGTTCAAATTTTTGCTAAATAAATTTGAAATTAATTAAAATTTGTAAAATAAAAAAAAAAACCAATGAGTGTTAGAACTCACGGGCGATGTTTTAACATTTATTGAAACTTATGGTTTAGGAAAATAGAAGTAATTTCAACACCATCTAGGTACCTGTGCGATTTCTATGAACACATTATCAAATGTGACATTATAAACAATAAACATATCCTTTATTATAAAATATAAACATTTCTTTTATTATAAAAAATAAACATTTCTTTTATTAAAAACAAAAGAAAATAATTTACTAACCAAAAAGTATTTCAATTCATCATATTCGCATATCGTTTTTAAAGCCGACCGCAGCTCTCTGTTTCGTTTTGGCTACCTAATTCATATGAAAATTTCTACACACAAACATACACTACACATATCATAAAGCCAAAAAACAAAAAACAAAAAAAAACAAAAAATAATACCTTATCCAATGCAGACTGATCTAAATGAATATTCATACACACGCACATATATACGCACATACATACTTGCTCAGTCGTCATATATATGATGTGCCAAAAAACAAAAACACTCACACCACCGACCAACAGCCACTAGAAGCCAGCATAGCAAATCGTTTCTGGCACACAAGTAAACACACACATCCGCACACACAGAATTATTTATTGAGTGGGAGAGAGACGCAAGGCATTCGGCGGGCCTCTCTCTCGTTCGGTGACTCATCGTAACGTTACCGGGCGTTACACTTTTTCATAAGTGACTCCCAGCCGCAACCTAATTTAAGACGTTGTCACGTCAAAATCAGTGAGTGTTCGAACTCACGGGCGATGTGTTAACACCTTTTTGCTACACGGTACCTGTTCGATTTCTATGAACACATTCGTAGATGTTACATTGGAAAATAAAAAACAGCGTTCAATCATATGATGACGTTACAGTTAAATAATATTAATACTTATAATTATTTAAAGACCCAGTGCAAGCACATGTGTCATTATTTTCTTGCTCAATACTTTTTGTTTTATTCCCACAAAAGTCAAAGAATGCAAAGCAACAGACACGTGTACATACATACATACATTGTTATATTCGTACGATATAACCGAAGATCAACATAAAATACTTTTTTAATATTACTCCAAATTAATACTCCAAATTAAAACACTTCAATCTCGGCTCGCCGATATCGGATCGCATTAATTTTTTGCCTAAACTCTTCGTCGAAACCCGCACTAGCTTTTTAATCCAAAAATTAATAAAATCGGCTAGCAATTTCCGGAGAAAATCGCGTGGGAAAATTATATGAAAATCGCCAAATAATCACTTTGAATACCGACTGCCAAGCAACGAACAAACAAACGATGATTTACTCTTACAAACCTAACACTTGCGTATGTATTAGTTTGATAGTTTACTGCCCTAGAGGCGCGCGTATAGATGTTAACACATCAAAAAGTTTGAGCTCTATCCGTCAAATGCATTTCAACCAAAATTGTCAACTACTTATAAGCAATGAAATGCAAAATACTTCCATCTGCCTATTCTCGATCGACATTTTTCTTCAAATTTGTAATTTCTTCAACTAACGCGAAGAACTGTGGCGTGTTCAATTTGACAGCTGAAGTGATCCAAAATGTTGCGCTGCGTTTTATAAACTACCCATTAAATAACGAAACTCAACGCAGGTAGTCACCGAACAGCTGTAACATTTTATAAACTACCAAAACGACAAAAGTAGCGCGAAGTGACTGATTCACGATTCGTTTTGTGCGTTAACATTTTTGTGTAAATACACCATAAGCACATACTAACAATAAAGCATAACTTAAAAGTCCACCATACGTTTTTACAGTTGTACATCAAAACGACATGAAAAATTTAAGTCAACAATTTTTGTAATTCCACCTAGTGTAAGTCAATTTACGTCAAATAACTCCACACCACTAAAAGTGTGAAATGAAATGTCAGTTGAGAAGAATGGCGGCTCTGTATGACATTACTCTATGGTTTATATGGTTATATTGACTTTAAACCGAACGAGGGGTAAATATTGCCCATAAACTTCGTCGGTGGTGCAATGGCTAGTGTGCGCGGCTCTTGTACATGTGATTCTGGGTTCGAACCCTGCTCTGACCACCTTCAAAGTTTCAGAGCGACCCTACCTTTGTATGGGAGGTACGGGAAAGCGTGGCACTTTTGGGTCCAAACTTTGAGATTTTTTTAATTTTGGATTGGTGCCAAAAGTCACTAATTTTCATGTTGCTGCAACTACGAGTTGTGAATTGTACCTACATGTATTTTATACTTTATAATGAAGTTGTTTTTGTTTCGTTTTGTTTTGCTTTAATAACTGTGCCTAGTACAATGTTTGAACAGTTTACTTGTTTTATTTTATTCGAATAATTTGATTGCTTTTGTTCGGTAAATTGTCAGATTGAAATTTACGATTAATGATTAACCGATTAATCCAAAAACCGGATTAAAAGGGGACCCTACCCAATACCAAAACAAACAAAAAGCTTTAAAACATTCACGATAGTGTTTGGATGCGTTTTTTCTTATGAGAGCTCCCGAAAGAGCGCTGACGCAAACTTTGGAAATTTTAGCTTTGACAGAACGCAAAGAGAGCAAAGCAAGTAAATCAAAAAAGAAGTGCTCAACAAAACAGCATTAAAAAATTAAATTTAACATTATTTTGGGATTAATGAGCGCAAATTTTTTTCGTTTCTAATTATCAATACGCCATATACACAAACATGCATATCAATCTAGTGGCTTGTGTAGTCCACACATTAATACCGTTTTTGAAAATTTACAGCGATTAGTCCATGGTTGAATAAACTAAGGTAGAAAGAAGCAGGACATTTGGGGTTTCAATTTACAAATTCATACGTATTTTCTGTTTGTATGATTTTATTTACTTTTATTGTTGGTATAATATATTTATTTGTAATTGACAACTGTTACTACGGATCTAACCTGTTATAAATAATTGAATCTGGAATAGTCCTTGTAGAAAAAAATAAATTCTTATTGGAAACTCGTATTAAGCGCTGCTAACAAATTATAATTTTAACACAGGAATACAACTTACATGAGCACTCTTGACCATTTAGATTCTTATTAATTTCTCTTAATTCACTAGGAACGTCCGCGAATTTTAGCTCTTTGAATCGTCACTCAAGTAATTTTCTATCGTTGGTTTTGCTTGTTGTACTTTGTCTTTGCTTAATAAACACCACGAAACACACACACGCACACGCACTACAGTATTAATCGATCGTATTGCAAAAGATATGCTCATTCCGGCTCACAATCAAAATACTCGAGTTGTAAACACACACATATTGAACTTATTTATGTTATTACAATTGAAATAATAAAATGATTAACTTTAGAATGGGAATATGAGGAGTGCCACTAATTGTCTTCTTATCCCGTCGGTCGCGCCGGAACTCATGTTAAACACTAACAGTTTCTCAAATTGAGTAATAGAGTGTTACCAGGTTAGAACAAATGAAATGAAAAAACAAAAACAAATTTCTTCGTTGGCTTTGCTTATTATACTTTGTCTTTGCTTTATAAACACCACGAAACACACACGCACACGCACTACAGTATTAATCGATCGTTTTGCAAAAGATATGCTTATTCAGGCTAACAATCAAAATACTCGCATTGTAAACACGCACATATTGAACTCATTTATGGTATTACACTTAAATAATACAATTCTTAACTTTGGAATGGTTATATGAGGATTGCCACTAATTGTCTTCTAATCGCGTCGGTCGCGCAGGAACTCATGTCAAAAACTAACAGTTTCTCAAAATGAGTAATAGAGTGTTACCAGGTTAGAACAAATGAAATGAAGAAACAAATTTCAATCGTTGGCTCTCCTTGTTGTACTTTGTTGTACCACGAAACACACACACGCACACGTCTGTAGTAGTTGTCGATCGTATAGCAAATTATATGCTTATTCCGGCTCACAATCAAAATACTCGAGTTGTAAACACACTCATATTGAACTTATTGATGTAATTACACTTGAAATAATACAATTATTAACTTTAGAATGGGAATATGAGGATTGCCACTAATTGTCTTCTAATCCCGTCGGTCGCGCCGGAACTCATGTTAAAAACTAACAGTTTCTCAAATTGAGCAATAGAGTGTTACCAGGTTAGAACAAATGAAATGAAAAAACAAAAACAAATTTCTTCGTTGGCTTTGCTTGTTGTACTTTATCTTTGCTTAATAAACACCACGAAACACACACACGCACACGTCCTACAGTATTAATCGATCGTATTGCAAAAGCTATGCTTATTCCGGCTAACAATCAAAATGATTGCGTTGTAAACACGCACATATTGAACTCATTTATGTTATTACACTTGAAATAATAAAATGATTAACTTTAGAATGGGAATATGAGGAGTGCCACTAATTGTCTTCTTATCCCGTCGGTCGCGCCGGAACTCATGTTAAAAACTAACAGTTTCTCCAATAGAGTAATAGAGTGTTACCAGGTTAAGACATAATTTGCTTCCACCACATGAAATGTTATGTGAAGTATTTACTTTTTGTAATATTCTAGGAATCCTCCCATGTTTTGAATTGGGATGGTAATACTAACATGGTGTCTATATTAAGAAACGGATTTAGGTTTTTAATTAATTCGCCACAACTCGATTAAAGGTATTCGGTCCTAAAAAGACAATACTGGCAACTCTCTGTCATTGGACAACCAACCCTAGGATGTATTTATATCAGGTGGTGTTATTAGGACACCAAATACAATATGAAAACAACAATTTTCGTTACGTTTTAGTTAGGTATGACTTCACAGTCAAACTCCATAAATGTTTACCAACAAGACAAGTAACAAATTAAGTGTAATAGCAAAAACTGGTTATACTGGTCTTAATCTTAAACATCTTAATTTAAAAAGCCATACATTTTCTATTACAAAATTTACGAAAAATTTAAATTATATGTGGACAAATTACAGACAAATTTCTTTGTTAAAGATTTTAATTTATTTTTTAATTAACAAAGATAACATTTTTGTTTCCGAATGGGATTCCTAAACCAAATTGTTGCTTGGAGAGACTCAGTGAAACCGGCAGGAAAATGGTTGTTGGCAAATGTTAATTTGCAGAATTAATATTCGTTGAATATTCTTCAAAAGCCGTTGGACCGATTTTTAATTTCGGGTTTTGATTACTCTACAATAGATATGGGCGCGTGAACGATTTTGGCTCACGGTCACGCACGCTTATGATAGAAACTGCTCACGTCACGCACGCTCACGAAATATTATTATTGACTTTCTCACGTTCACGCACTCTCACGAAGAAAAATATTTACGTCACGCACGCTCACGGAAAATATTTGTTTAAAAGAAACAACTAACTTTATTTTATTAAGAAGCAATTTTACTAGGGAACGAATAATTTGATTTTATCAAAAAACAATTACATTTTAGTGCATTAAAATTCAATTTTATAAAATAGATTCAATTCAATGAAATAAAATGTTTTTATTAACACTTTGCATTTAATTATATATTTCGGTATGATATAATAAGTGTGTTTTTTTTTACCCCGCTAAAGTTAATTATAGCTTAATTTGTAGGGACATCTAAGCGATATTAAGTGGCATTTCAATTTCCCACTGAAATTCCGACTTGAGCAATGACAATGTTGCCACATATTCAATTTCAAGTAAATTTATCTTAGATAAATTTTGTTATCAATTCTTGCGAATGAAAATGTTATCATGAAGGGACTCAAAAGCAGAAATTTGCTAAATGGCTTGCGCATTTTAAGTTCATTAAAATTATTTTATTTAATGGAAGACTACGTATACTTTCATATCTTTAAATTTGAAGAATAGATTTTTATTAGCGATTGGAAACAAAATTGGAACTAAATTGTTCACAAAAACCCGCGGTAAATGTTATACATATTGATCAGTGTTGAATTATCTATCAGGTACAGTCGTTTAAAAAGGTGATGACATATTTTCCATGTCATTTTACGCTTCACTTGTGAAAATCATGTATTCCGTTTTTATACTTTTTTGGATTCTAGTATTGTTGATACATATTTGTGTAGAGTTTGACAACTGAAGCAAATGAACAAAAATAAAATGTCTATAGTTACTGCTTATCGCATTTTTTCACTCATTACAGCAAATGTTGCCACAGTTCGTAGTATTAATTGTGGATCGCTTTATTTGGAAAGTCGTAAGTGGCGATAGCTTAATTGAATAAAAAAACAGCCTTAATAAATATGTAAATGTTTTTAAAAATGTACGAAATAGAAATATTACATTTAAGTATTAATCGTCTACATATTCTTATGGAGACATAAAATTTGATTTATATGTTTACTTGAAATCCGGCTTCGCCTTTCTTCTAAAATACGACCAGGAGTAGAAAAACGCATTCGCTAGTTGCAGTTCTTGCAGGTATATTCAAAATCTGTTTTTTGTATTTCGTTCTGAAAACGTAATGTATGCACCGGGGAGAAAAAACGTTTTTGTTTTCTTTCATCATTTCCCTTGCGAGAGTTGTCACTCGGTCTGTTTTCTAAACTTACAATTTTCTAAATTTATTCAAGGTTAAGACCTTTTTAAATAATATAAAGCTTATTTATTACTCAACTTTTTTGAAATTAATATAAATTGTAAGTTTTTGTTTTCTGGAATAGTTTATTTGGGTATGAGCGAACAACGCACACCTCTACTCTACAATAGAGTATTAAAAAAAACGGCTTAATCGAAATACAAGTTTTTCGGTTGTTTTGAAAAGTCAGAAAAACTAGTTCCACCGCTTTTTGAAGGCAATATTGGGTTATAATATGGATTGTTATTCTATAAATCATGACTCAGTCACTTCGCGTCACTTTTGTCGTTATTTATAAAATGTTGCAGCTGTTCCGTGGCTACCTGCGTTGATTTACGTTACTTTATGGCTAGTTCATAAAACGCAGCGCAGAGATGGACACTAATCTTGGCTGAATTGCCGGAGTTCCGGGGAAGCTCCTAATAACACTTAATAAAAACAAAAACTGTAATTAGTGAAAAGTATAAAGCACGAAAATATTTTATTTTTTTCGAGCGGGAAACGGGATCATTTACGGACAACTAGAAACAAACAACTGTGGGTAATCAAATGAAAGGTATTTCTTGCACAAATTTAATAGTGTCATTATATTTGCGGAGCGATATCCGTGGATCCAGATACCCCGATTCATCATATTATAATTGGTCTTGACAATCAAAACACACCAAACACTTATAGCATGTTCCTGTGTACCGCATTCGAGCTCAAAAGATATGGAAATCGTCTTCGAAGTCTTCAGTGTTTAGTTATACATGTTTTGACATTCGAGTATATATATTTCGCTACAGTTCGACAACAACATGTTCACAAACACATTTATATTGATTACTCATTGAAATTCGTATTTACGATATTAAAGTTAGAAATAAAAGTTCAAATAAATAATTAGTTGTAAATCTATTATAATTATATTTAAAACAAATATATAAACATCAGTTGACGTTAAGACATTATTAAACAAAAGAACCAATACATTTTAAATACGGTCAAATGCCCCTTTTTGCAGACAAATAATAAGCTTGTTTTTTATTCCCTGCTAAACTAATTTTTCGACGACTTTGTATGGAGTGCCGCTTAAAATCGCTTAGTTCCCCATACAAAATCGTCGAAAAATTAGTTTAGCAAGGAGTAAAAAAACAAGCTTAATTGTAAAATAGATTGGAAATTTAATTCAACATTAAATTGATATCTAAACAACCTATGTTTGACTTCGGCGTTTGCGTTGGCATTTGTGTTGCTGTTCTAAGACTAGTATTCCAAAACTGAACGCAAACGCGAACACTAAAGTTAAAAAATTGTAGTTTATACATCACTTCGCGCTGGCGTTCACTTACGAAAGCTGTTACTGACATTTGTAGGGTAGAGTTGTCCATTTATAGAGTTGCCCAACTAAAACAAAAAATTATATGTAGATTAGAAAACGTTATCTTGAGTGAACTGTACACAATGGTAATAATAAAAAAGTAAGCTCTATTTAAATAGATCAACAGATTTTAAGAATGCTATTGCATATAATACGGCATTTACATCGACTAAAATTAGCGCATTTCGAAGGTTAACTTCAATCATATGATGACGTTACATTGAAATTATACTAATACTTACAATTATTTAAAGACCAGTGCAAGCACATGTGTCATTATTTTCTTGCCTAATACTTTTTGTTTTATTCCCACAAAAAACAAAGAGAATGCGAAGCAAGAGACACATGTACATATGTATATACCTTGTTATGTTCGTACATACGCTACACTATTTAACACAATTTTAGTTGCTCTCTTGTTATCTCATTTTTATATACGTATAACTACGTCATTATTCTCTTTGCTCTGAAAGTGCTCCGCACCCACGTTTTATGTGACTTGCCTTTCACAATAATCATATGATGACGTTTCATTTAAATAATATTAACACTTACAGCCAATTCATGTAACTCAAACGAAAATGTATGCGAAGGAAAATCAGTCACTCACTTTCTTTCGTAATTGGATTCACCTAAGGTTCTTTTGTTCTTTCGCACAGCTTTACGTCTGTAACGTAAGCAATTTATAAGTTGTCATATTACATTGTGGCCAGATCAACAATTTCAAAAATTCCCTTAAAAAAGTGGGATATTTTAAGGGATTTATCATAAAAAAATACAACTCTGTCTGAGAGTAATCAGCTGGATAGAAATGAGAAGGTAAATACAAACAAACAAAAAAGCAAATAATATTTTTTTTATTCGTGTTGTGTTTTTTGTGAACAAAATTATTATGGATATTTCTATTGGAATATATTTTGCGGTCCAAATTGATGACATTGTGGAAGTACCACGGAGGCGTTTAAGAGACATTTCGAATGTTCTGGAGATGCCAACAAACCGTTGGAGGACCAAACGAGTTCAATTTTTGCGCCAGTTTCCGCCACTGTTCCTCCATGGACTGTCTGGTACTTCCAAATATTGGCACTCCCCTAGCAAACTCTGGATTCAGCTCCATGTACTCAACCAACTGCTGTGTAGACTTTCTATTGCTAAGATAATAATAATATACTATTATTTATTGACCACTTACTATAATTATATTATTATTTACTTACCATTTACTTTCCGATATTGTAGTTTCCATTTTTTCTTTGTTTTTTGCCACAACAATTACTTGTAGTTGTTTACGCGATAACAAACAGACAAGTGACTGTTTTGACATGTAGGTTCGCATAGATTACAGCGATAAGAGATAGATAAATCAAAAATCGTACTAAAAGGTTTACGTATTCATTCGCATTGATTTTCTTTCGCATTGTCGTTCTGATGACTGTTAGGTGAAAAGAATATCAGCTGTTTGTCGTGTAGCATGCGAAAGAAACGTTCGCATAAGATACATGAATTGACTGTTAATAACACTTACAACTATTTAAAGACAAGTGTCATTATTTTCTTGCTTAATACTTTTTATTTTATACCCACAAAAAACAAAGAGAATGCAAAGCAACAGCCACATGTATATACATACATTGTAAAGTTCGTACATACGCTACACAAGTTCACACAATTTTCGCTGCTCTGTTGCTATCTTATTTTTATATACGTATAACCACGTCATTATTCTCTTTGCTCTGAGAGTTCTCTGCGCCCATACAGGACAACTATTCGCTGCCGCCACATCAGTGTGTGTTTTTTTTCGTAGTCTGACAATCTGTGTTTAGAAGTCGGACAAATCTGTGTTCTATATAGGGGTGGGTCACCCTTATCATATAGGGGTGTGAAAAATAGATGTTGGCCGATTCTGAGACCTACCCGATATGCACAAATCGGTCCAGCCGTTTCGGAGGATTTTAACGCCAAACAATCTGTGATCGCAGTCGGACAAACTGTATTTGGATGTGTTCACTTTGTGGGTCCTACCTACCCGCAGCCTATAGTCCCTACCCGCGCCTATAGATATTAACACATTAAAATTCTAAAATTTCATATCAAAAGAAAAAATAATTTTCAACAAAAATATCACTTCGAAACAAGAATACAACACGTTACTTAAAGTAGAATATGTGATGGCCATCGAATGTCTAAGCCATGTCACCACCGTCTATGTCCTAATAAATTGGATCTTCCTCCGGTTCGGCTACCATTCCTTGTTGAGAGTCCTCCGACCATAGAATAATACACTCTCATCTCATTATTCTCTCATCTGACGTCTCATTTCACACTCTTCATCGTAGGTTTGTGGAAATGAGAGCAATTAAATTTAAACTTACCTTACACCAGGCGGAGTTACAAAATATGTTCACCTAACTTTTTCCTGTCGTTTTGGTGTAGAACTGAAAAATTTAAATATATTTGCATTTTTGCTGACTTTTATCGTTGGTATACATTTGTATTGTATTTAACACAACTAGTTTGCCACACGAAATTCGGTTGTTGTTCCTTTGTTGATCGCTGTATACTATTGCCACTATCTGGTATTATTGAACCCATATTTTCCACCATCCAATGTTTACTTTCCATCGTACCTATGACGTTTAATTTTTGAGCGAATAAAAGCTTCTATAGCTTTGAGCGAATAAAAGCTTCATACCATATATGGTATGTATTATTCTATGCCTCCGACGGTCTAACGGTTTTGTCATCTGCGACCACAGCAAATTTCCCACTATTTTGAATAAACGTCAATGAGAATTATGGGAAACTTCAATTAAAGTGGCCGTAGTACAGGACAGCACCTAGTGAATAAAGTTGACAATGGTCGCGCTATATCTATTATTACCTTTATCTATGCTGAGTACCAGGAAAATTAAATGGGAGCGAAATTTTCGTTCCATGAAATTGTCGTTATTTTTTGTACACGTACTTCTTATGGCAACGAAAATTTCATAAAAACTGAATACCGGGCTTTCTAGAATAACAACCAAGTTCCCTTTTCCACGTACAAACTTTTGTTTGCAAACTCTTGAGTTTTTACTTGGGAGGGGTGAGAGGAAGAGAAATGAAAAAGTCTCGGTACGTGTTTGCCGTTCACGCAAACTCTGCTTTGATTTGCCTTTTGAACGTCTTTTATTAAATTTTTATTTTATTTATCAAATTTGAACGTCTTTTATTAAATTATTTTTGCACTCCTTGTCCATTTTTACACCGCTTTTATTAAATTACTTTCACACTGTTTACATAGACTTTGAAATGTAAACAATTTTTTTGACGTTTCTTTCTTTATTTTGTATTTTCATTCGCAAGAGTTTGCAAACAAAAGTTTGCGTTTTCCACTCCAAAAGAAAAAACAAAAAAGTTTGCAAACAAAAGTTTGCACGTGGAAAAGGGGACTAAGTCGGCTGTGCTACCACCTGATTTTAATACATCCACACCGACCCCATTGCCAAAAACCCAAATCTGGCAAGATTGTTTTGACTGCTTGTGGGTGACAAGATACGTACGTGGCTGTCGGGCAGAATAATAAGCAAAAATCGTATTTGTTAATAACAGTTAATACATTTTACCTATATTTATTATAAAACAAACATTAAACAAATAATTATGAAACGAAACGTGACGTTGGCCATCGTTCTAGTTGCTCTAGTGCAAATACTACAGACCTCGCAAGCTTTTGTTGTCAACGTAGATGCCCACAACGAAGAATGTTTCTTTGAGAAAATCGAGGGTGGAACTAAATTTAGTAAGTGAGAACCAGAAATAGTGCGTTTTGGGAACATAGTTTTAAGTTTTAATTAATTTCTGCTTTCAGGTGTAACATTCGAGGTCATAGATGGTGGTTTCCTCGACATCGATATAAAAGTCACCGGTCCCGATCATGGTATCATGCATCAGAGTGTTAAGGAGTCTTCCAGCCGTTTGACATTTGCCGCCGTCGCCACTGGTGTTTACACTGTCTGCTTTGACAACTCAAAGAGTAGCATGACACCAAAGATGGTAATGTTCTCCATCGATGTGGGTGAGTCACCGCATCGTGCTCCCGGAGCCCCTGGTGAAGATGAGGTTGGTCATACAAAATTAGAAGATATGATTCGTGAATTGTCTGGCACATTGACAAGTGTGAAACATGAACAAGAATACATGCATGTAAGTCCCATGGGTAAATCTGTGCATAGAAGTACATGTAAAACATGACTGTCTTTTGTTTCTAGGTTCGTGACAAAATCCATCGTTCCATCAATGAGAGCACTAACTCCCGCGTTGTTTTATGGTCTACTTTTGAAGCTTTAGTTTTGGTCCTTATGACTATTGGTCAAGTGTATTATTTAAAACGTTTCTTCGAAGTGAAACGTGTGGTATAGAAAATAAACTACTACCGACGCCGGCAGCGATTTGTAGTGTTTGTATTAAGTTTTGCATTAATTCCATAGCCATTGAATTTCATTAGAATACTGCAGCCACAATTGTCAAAAAAAGAACATGTTCTGATTTCGGATATATTATTTTTTTTATAATTTCATTTAGTAAAAGATTTTCTTTATATAAAATATTGTTTTTGTTTTTATTTTGTTCCATTTGTGATTCAATTTGTTTTATTAGATTTTGTATTAAATCGCATTGAGTATTCATAAGATTTGTGTTTTTAAAATCAATAATTTGTGTAATATTGTGAGGCAGCACTGAGCAACATCGAATTAATGGTAAGGAGAATATAAGAATATAATCTTGGAAGGGCAACCAGCAGGGAGTGAGATGAGTGCAACTCTTAAATTGATATAAAAATGTTACCTATCAGCCCGATTCTGAATATTCCCTCGGATTTTTCTCCAGGCGGATTTATTTTTTCGAGAAAAAAATCCTATTCTAAACAGACGGTTTCCCATTACATCCCCATGTGGTGATTAGTTAGATCTTCTCACAACCAGACAGCTGTGCGCTTTCTAATTTTTCACTCACTGATTGGGGCCTACAGTTTTACATCGGTTCCGAACGGTATTTTGAGAAGATTTTATCATGGCTAAGTATTCGAAGTCGCCATCGCTAAGACCCCTTTCACACTCGGCAAGTTACTTGCGACAGTCTCTTGCCCAAGTCTTGGTTTGTTGATGACAGAGGTAAGGTCGGGATAGGGGAATAAATTTTGAGTACAGACTTGCCTGTACTCGGAAAGTTGAAAAACTGACTTGCGCAAGTAACTTGCCGAGTGTGAAAGGGGTCTAAGCAAGGTGGCCGTCGTCGAAGGAAATGTAAGGTGGTCAGAGCAGGGATCGAACCAATGTTCTCATGCACAAGAGCTGCGAATACTAGCCATTGCGCCAACGACGGCCATTCTAAACAGACGGGGATAAAATAATAAGGGAAAGAATTACGAATCGGCTGTTTTATGTTTACGTCAGGGTTGGGTTGTGGGTATACCGTTGTTTTTATTCTGCTGAAACGAATATAGTTTTGAATAAGTGATGATTTATATTATATTTTAAATTATATTTTCAAATTCTTTATATTAACTTCGTTGTATAATAAAAATAACAGCTTTTTCTTTTGCTTGTTTGAAAGACGTAGAAACTTATGCATGTACATATGTATGCCGAAAAAAATTTGGATTGATTTTTAACCCTTTTCCCGTGATAAAATCGAGCTGAAACTTCGCAGGCAAACTAATGGCGACGACTTCCTGACGATGCTATAAAATTGATTAAAAATACGACCAAACGCTCGAACAATTTAATTTTTGAAATGACTGTCAAATAAGAAAATTACATATATTTACATATCGTCAGCTAAAATGCAAAAAATTTTATTTTTTTTCAAAGGAGTTGAAATAGAACTTATAAAAAAATACAAAAAATTCAGTTTGCCAGTATATTTTCGAATCTGACTGAAGGTAAGACTTTACTTTAGCAAAGATTTGAAAGTTTTAATTGAAAAATTAATTCCTCACCCTTTTTCGAGGATTGTTTCTTCTCTTGGAAATAGAAATTAAAATTGTAGTTACGTGGTTTTGCATTTCTGCTAACGATATGTAGTAATGTATAAGGAAGGGTTATCTATATAAAATAAGGTAAGTAATTAAGCGGTGTTAGGATTTTGTCAATACGATTGTAATTTGTGTGTGGTCTTAACATTTCAGAGGGATATACTACATACATATGTGTACATAGTTTTGCCAATTGTACATTTACATACAGTGGTGGTCATACAATTAGAAACGATGTATTAAAACCTAGATTTCTTATCACAACATTCTTATAAAGTTTCTCTCTTTTTGGTAACTCTCGTTATATTCTCTCTTTGGTAACTCTCGTTATATTCTTATTATATTTTCAATATATTGTTGGATGTCTAAATATCAACAATAACTTTTGAAAATTGCTCACAATTGTGAAAACAGTAGTGACACGTGTTACTGAAGCGAACCACAGACTTGCCATTCATGAGCATGAACTGCAGCTATCGTTGATGTTTATTGATTCTAAATACAAATGTAATCAAAGTTGTTCGCATCACTATCATGTTCACAACATTTACCTCGTTTATACGGCACTAAAAACGGCTTCCAATGAAAGCGCTGTGGTTCGATACACATAAAACGCGCCCGTTTATAGTTACAACGAAAACAACTCTGTGTGATCACACTTTGAAGACGAATCGAAAACAGCTGATTATTTGTTGACATTTTTATTATCAGTCATTAAATATTTGTGGTACACGCTATGTGCCAATTTTTATTACTTTTAATTGAGCGACTGCGAAAACAGCGAAGATATATCTTTTCGCAGTATCTTAATGACCATCGGCATGAATTGGTTACGAAAGCATGAACAAAAAGCAGCTGTTAACCATCGTATTGGCAAAGAAGGCGTTTATACGGACACTCACTACGGTTTGGCATTCGTCAAGTCGAATTGAAATCTCGATTCTCGTCGCTACGCTTAATTTTTTAGATACGGTTATGGCATGTGTTTATACGTGCGTATCGAACCACAGCGCTTTCATTGGAAGCCGTTTTTAGTGCCGTATAAACGAGGTAATTGTTTGCTAATATTTTTCAAATTCATCAGTCAGATAAAAAGTTATCGTTCAAGCTCATGCTCATGAATGACAAGTATGGGGTTCGCTCGAGGGTGGACAGATAATTATAAACGCATTCGTATACAGTGGAAATTGAATTTATTTTCAACGAAGTAATTTTTTTTTTTTTTATTTTACCCAACATTTTACAAATTGACAATTCAATTCAGTACAAATACATACATATATGGCAAAAAAATGGCATACAAAAATTTCAATAAATTCTTATAAATTAGGATTTTCAACCTAAAAATTATATACATATAGTTTGCAAATAAAGGACAATGCTCCTAAGCTTACTTCCCGTACTGTGAAGCAATGGTTTATTGATACGACATTTAAAAACAAAAACCCCAAGAAATAGTGAAGAACATTTGCGAAATATTAAGGCAGTTTGGGGAATCGGTCCATCCTCGCGATGCTGGACTTTGATAGAAAAGTCTACCACGGATATTGGCCGATGTCATAAAAAATAAGGGCTACCCTACAAAGTATCTACTAATCGTCTTTTGTATTATTTTATTATATTTTTCTGTAAAATTGGGAATAAAATATTGGTTTTTTCGTCGTTTCTAATTGTATGACCATGGACTTTTAGAGATCTATTAGAAAATGAAGTTTCCACTTTTCAGGAATATAGCTAGTTATCGAAATATTTGAAGTATAAGTTATAATGCGGAATATTTTCTTTTTAATTTTCGTTTTATAAAAGTAAGTCTGTTATACAATACAAATTCTAAAGTGGCGTTTCTAATTGTATGACCACCATTGTAAATGCATTAAAATTATTTATAAAATTATAGTTAATAGAAAAAACGTTAAAAAATTAAGGCCTTATTCATAAAAAGTTCTGAGAGGTTTGAAAGACGTTTTTTGTATGATAAATCGGCTCTCAAACCTCTCACAACTTTTAATTTTAATTCATACGTCATTTAATTTGATTTTTTTGATGCAATTTCGTTCTTGCGTTAAATTCCGTTAATTTTTTGTTGTTTCGCCTAATTGTTGCAACAAAATTGACATTATTGTCAACATGAGGAATAATAAAAAAAATCCATCTGAAATTATCGAAATTTTGCATCGCTCGCAAAAAAAGGTTTATAATGTGAACAGTTCCAAGAAAACAGACTCAGTTAATGCAACAGAAAACCAAAAATCTAAACCACGTTTCAAAAGAACAACCCAAGTAGTGGACTGTGCTATTTTCCGGATGTCAACGAAATACCATAAATCATGCGATATTGCGAACGAAATTAAATGTCAATTTGGATTACATGTATCAGACAGGCTCATCCGAACTTTATAGTTTGCTCGCACCCACAAGTCTAAAGACCTCTCATTCTGGAAAAAAACTTTGGAGTGTTGAAACTAAGGTAAATCGTATAGACTGGATGGTAGAGTATTTGTTCATCGACTAACACGCTACACTCAGAATATCGTGAAGCATGGTGCAGGAAGCATCATGGAGTGGGGATTATTTTCATGGCTGTGTGTGGGACCCATTGTGAAAATTAATGGAAATGCACAGTCTTAACGACCTTAAGCTTTTGAACACATGCCAGTTTCGTTCACATGCATGCACGACAAAGACCCCAAACACACGTCAAAGCATCCCCGTTTTAGACCGGCCGGCCCAAAGTCCAGACTTGAACCCGATTGAAAACCTCTCGAATGGTGTAAAATGTGCGATTGCTCAACATAATTACAAAAACTTGGACGATTCTTCGACTTGAATAAAAAATTGCGTTGCCAAAATTTGATTCATAGCTTGTGCCGTAGATTCCAAGCGGTACTTCAAAATAAAGCTTACACTACTAAATATTGACCAGGTACACTAAAAACATTAATATTTATATTAATTTTTAAAATATATCCTGTTTATTCCAGATGATTTAATTTGTTAAATTTTACTGTCCAGCTAAAATCTGGCGTATGAGATAATGAGCAAACTATTGGAAAATTCGTCCAAGTTTTGGTTTATTTTTTAAAGTAGAATATTTATTTTAAGTTTTGTTTACTGTTTTTTGTTGCTAGAACTAAAATACAACAACAAACACGATGGTATTTATGACAACGATTAGTGTTAATTTAATTTCCATGGCTATAGATTAAACGGGAAAATAATTAATTTTGAGTACATTCAAAAAATAAAATGTTCTATTAATTTCAAACAATAGTCGTGTTTTGTTTACAAGCAAGAGAGTATCGCCTGGGCCCCTACTATGTAATTCGATTCGAAAATTAAAACTATTCGAAAGTTCTTTCCGATCCGTATTTGAAATGGTACCATGTACAACTTTCGGATTGAACAAAAAGTGTTACCAATACTTTCGGAAAATGTTTTTTTTTTTGGTTGGCAACATTACATGTCAAAATTATATTTGGTTTGTTATTGTTCATAAATAAGTTTTAGAAATATCCTAGATAAAGTAAATTAGGGGTCCTGGGGTTAATTATTTCATTGGAAGGGTAAGGAAAAAATTACAATTTCTTATTATTCACTAGTTTTAACCATTTCGCCCGTCCCTAGTTCCATACTGGACTATGCCTTTTTGCACCCTATTCATATACATTGAACATTTACAAAATAATGCGACTTCGGCAGCAGTCAACGACATAACCACATTCCCTACATTCAAAATTCATTTAGTGAGTGAAAAGCATTACTGTCGTTATAAGTACATATATGCAGACTATCTCACGAAGGCTCTAATAAGCGAAGGAAGAGGCAGTGGCACAAAGACTCTAATACTATGGTTTAGTAATGGGAGATTTTTTTTTGTCGTCTTATTTAGTGCACGAATTTGCAAGAGTCGCTGTTTTCCGAAGTATAGCGATACTTTGGTCATGGGCACGGCAATAAGTTGAAAAATACCATATAACATTGAATAATCAAATTTTTTAAAAGACATTTAGCCATTAAAATAAGTTTTTGCTACAAAAAATCATTCTTTTTCTTATTGTGCATAAAAATTCCTTAATTAATAATATAAAATTTGTCTATTTTTTATAAAAATCAAATATTTTATATCTTTCCGCTATCTCAAGAGCAACCGAATAAGAATCTCAAAAATCGAGTTCATTTCTGTCCGAAGATCGAGATACGTGGTTCAATCTTTCCCTAAATCGAAACTAGAATCCGACTTTCGGATATCGCTCATTCGAATTCGAGATCCATGGTACCAAAAATTCGGTTCCGTTAAATTTTTCTTTCGAATCGAGTTACATAGGTAGGGCCCTGCTAAGTGCAAAGAAAACGGTTATTTAGCGAAACGTCATATTATTGAAAAATATGTCAAAGGGTTGAATATGGTATAAGATATCAAAATAGAAAAATTAAATTAAACTTAGCGAAAATGATTCATGTCGCTAAGTCTCCGCTAAGTACTTCATACAAAACAAGCGGTGTAACCAAAACACGCATTCAAAGCTTATTTGTCAGCCATTACAGCAATTGTACTATCATAGCACCAAACTGTTTGGATGAACAGACGATTGGAAATTTCGTCCAAGTTTTGGCTTTGTTTTAAATAAGAGAGTATGCATTTTAAGTTTTTATTATTATTATTATTATTTACAATATATTTTACAAATAAATTTACAAAATATGGATTAAAAGGCGCCGGATAACTAGATCATATGCACCTGTAGTTTTTTAAAAGATAGGAGAGTAGGCTGTTTGAGTGAGGTATACAAAATTAATGATGTTGGTAAACTATGAATAATCTAAATGTCAAGGTCACCGTGAGCTCGGAGGGAATCGCGAATTTTAGGAAGCATGCGCGAAGTAGAACAATCAAGTACCTTTATAAGGGGTTCGTTAATTCTCGATAAGGGGCACTCGGATAAAATATGGCGGACGGAAAGTAAGTGAGTGCAAGTTCCACATCTGGCTTGATCTGTTCGTTCATAATAGTGCTTGGTGTTAAATATGGTTTTGTTGACCCTGAGGCGGGACAAGAAAATACAGTCAGCACGGGTGAAGAGTTTATCGTAGTCCGGTCTAATGCCGGATGGGTTGATCGTACGGAGGAACACTTCAGAGTTGTTCCACTGATTGAAAATCTTAGCAGCTCTAATGGAGTTATACGGTGACGTGATCGACTTAGGGAAGCAGGATGGTTCGGATATAAGAGGTTGGTAAAGGGCACGTTTGGCAATTTCGTCTGCTCGTTCATTACCCTCAATGCCTATGTGCGAGGGAATCCAGAGAATAATCACTTTGTCCCTGCATGTAGGAGGTAAGGCGTGATCGAAAATGCCCTTGCGGTTAGCACTTATAGCCTTGGCGACACTGAGACTGTCGGTACAAATTAGTGCTCTTCCCGGCAGGCCTGAGGCAAAGTCATAGCAGATATGACAGCAGCCAGTTCTGCGGAAAAAATGCCGATTCTGTCTGGGAGGCGGGTTTCGCTAATGGTCTCGAAAAGGGTGGAAGAAGCCTTTTTCACTACGGAAAAAGAGGTGTTAATGCCATCAAAAGAACCATCCGTGTACAAAATCATCTGTGGGCTGAACGATTTGATCCTTTCAGCCAAGAGAGACCGGTAGACGGCTGGACTCGTGATGTTTTTACCATAAGTACTAAGGCTGTAATCAATAAGGACATTATGGTCGAAATAAGTACGTACCGAGGGTTTCCGAGGAAGGGCGATGTTGAATTCTGAGAGTATTCGCAGAATTCTGCCTACGCAAGAAGACCCGTTAGCGGAAGAAATGCGTTTCCAGAATAATTTGTGGAGCCCATCAGAAGGCAAAGTAATGGCCCTAGAGGCCAAGTTAACGGAGAATTTCTCAAGGAGTAAGTAAAAGCACGAAAATCGTCCTTCAACTCTTAAGGAGTCGATGGGAGTAGCTCTCAAGAGACCAGTTGCAGTTCTAAAGCACTTGTTTGTAGCGACGTCTATCTTGGCTACATTGGTCCTGGAAGACCATCCGTAGATAGTAATCCCATGGGACAATACGCCGTTTACAAGGGATTTGCAAATGTTGACAGCGGTATCCAAATGTGGACCTTTTGTCCTAGAGCAAATCAGGCGTAGCAGATTATTGATTTTGCCTAGTTTGGAGATGAGCCACGCGATATGCTCAGTCCATAAAAGTTTCCTCGTAAAGATTATACCTAAAATTCGCATACTCGAAACCACCCTTACAGTCTCTCTGCCAAAATTTACAAGATCATGTTGGCATAGTCTTCGTCTACAAACATGTAATATTTCAGTCTTATTGTAGGGAATAATGGCGCCTACATTTTCGGCCCAATCCTGAATATGTGTATCCAGACTTATCAGATTAGACTGTACTTCTTCGGGAGTGCCCGACGAAACGGCAAATATATTGTCCGCGTATATTCCCACGAAATCCATCCCTGGAAAATTTTCTATTGCCCTGGCAAGGGTATTAGAGTAGATATTGTACAAAACCACCGAGAGTGGAGAACCCTGTGGAATTCCATTGTCAAGGGCAAAAGTCCCTGAATAGAATCCGTCAACTTTGACAAGCATTCGTCGGTTTGTGAGAAAAGAATTGAGCAAAGTAAGAATGTTGCGGTTTACACCCCAACTATGCAGCTCCGTTATGATGGGAGTCAAAGTTACGCGGTCAAAAGCCTTTTCTATGTCGGCCGAAATAACCAGAGAGTGTCTTCGCGATGACAGGTTACTCCGCAAAACATCCTCTAACTGATGGCAAAGGCTGCCAACACCGTGCCTCGGTAAGAACGCATGTTGTATTTTAGAAAGCTTGTCCAGGGTATGTTTAAGGAAGCGTCTGGCAAGTATCTTCTCAAGGATTTTGGAGGATGGGCAAAAGAGAGATAGGCCTGTAGCCCTCCAAATGACAGGGGTTTTTCCCATATTTTGGTATAGGCGATAAAATGGCCGTTTTCCAGTTATGGGGAAAGTTGCCTGAAGTAATTATAAGGTTGTATAGCCTGCATAAGCGTTTTTTAATGGAGTCAGGAGCGTACCTCACCATTGGATAGCAAAGTTTATCCAATGAAGGTGTTGATCCCTTGAGAGTTGCTAGAGTTTTATCGAGTTCAGATAAATCGACTGGTTCGGTTAACTGCGGAAAAAGATCATCAGAGGGTGGTAGGGACGAAAGGTTTAATTTATTTTTCGATGCGATTACTTCTGTGCCAAAAGCACTATCAGAACACAATGAGCTCCAAAAGGAGGCAAATTCTGAAGCAATTTCGAGTGGATTGGAGATAACTCTTCCGGAAGAGTTTAGAGTAGAAAATGTAGCTGATCTTGACATACGTAAATTGTTCACTCTATTCCAAAGGACGCGGCAGTCCAGAAAAGGATCAAGTGAGTTAAGAAAATTTGTCCAAGTTAGCCTCTTGGCAATCTTGCACTCTCTTTTAACCATAGCGCATGACCTTCTGTAGTTCAGGCCATTCTCCTGAGAACGATGTCTCTTGAATTTCCTCCATGCTTGTTGCCTGATATGAATAAGTCTCGCAATAGAACTATTAAACCAAATTGGCACGTTTTTTCTTGATGGTTTTCTACTCATCGGTATAGATTCGTTGGCGGCCTTACGGAAAAGATGGCCGATTTGCGCTGCTTCTCTGTTCACATTGCAAGACTCTTCAAAAATAGCATTAAATTGGATTAGTTTGGACCGAAATAAGACCCAATCCGCATTTTTAAGGACAAAAGCAGGAATAAACAATTTTTCATGAGTCGAAGTTCCGTCATGAATTAATATGGGGTAATGATCGCCAACATCTGGCATATCTAAACAGGACCATGTTAGGAATGAGGCCAGGTCAGCACTGGACATTGAAACATCAATGGCCGTTAGTGTGTGTCGAGTGCTAAGAAATGTTGGAGAACCATCATTCAAAATGACGAGTCGCCTATCCTCTGCAAAGTCGATCCAGAGGTTACCCGAACGAGAGTCGGATGAGGACCCCCAGACAGTACTTTGGGCATTTAAATCGCCAACGATCAAGTGATGAACATCACTTGGAAGACTAAACTGATTCGCGAAGTTATCGGGGAGAATGATGTCGTGCTCTTTGTATATATTAGTGATCATAAAAGGGTGACCGCAATCAATAGTCACCGATTGAAAGAGTAAGCTGCCTGTAGAAGTTGTATGTGACGAAACATTTATGCCGTTGCTAACGAAAATTGCAATACCTGCTTTCGCATAGTTATAGTCCTTGTTATGATAAAATACTTTAAATCCTGGTAGGTTAAGAAGGTTAGCGTTCCTTTCGATAATGTGTGTCTCTTGTAAGGCAATTATATTTGGTTTGTGTTTAGCTACAAGAATCTCCAAGGCGAACTTATGGCATAAGAAGCCCTGGATGTTCCATTGAAGAAGCTTGACATTTAGATTAGACATGGACATGAAAAGGAAAGAAAAAAAAGGAGATAAAGAAAAGATGAAAAGAAGAGATATAGGAATTAAAGTTAGGAATTGGAATTAGTTGATTTGGCTGCAGTTCTTCTGTACGTTTCCGGGGTAATGAGGACGTTTAAATTGGGGAACTTTTTAAAAGCTTGGCTGCATGGGGACATTTCGACGTCCCGGACATCAGCCCCATCCCGAGAAGGAGAGGTCGAGCAATTTTCGGGCGTTTCTTGGTCCACTTGCATGTTCGTTCCAGCATTATGAGTGATGGTGGGAGTGATGGATTGATTAGTATTTAATGTGCTGTTCAAATTATTGCTGTCATTGGGTTGAATTTTATGATCTTTTGATGTTGATGTGGATGTATTTTTGATGTTTGAAATGGATGGTAGTTTTATATTATTTGTGATTTTAGGCTTTTGTTTATCAGTTAGAGTTAAGTTGTTTTGGGATGTTGAGTGGGCGGTTTGTGAGGTTGGATAAGTTGGTGCGTTTTTGATAGTTGGTCTGGAGGATGATGAATTTGTAGAAGATTGTGTAGATGGAGAAGAGGTGTTGATTTCAGGATGTGATTGTGATGAAGAGTTAGTTGGTGCGGGAGAAAGGTTTTTGCCGTTGACAACTTGAGCGAAGGTAGCTTTTGGTAAGTGTGGTGTAATTAGATATGCAGAGGGATTGGAATTAAAAGTTTTCCATGCGTCACGTACGGTACAGCGGTTGTCCAATTTGATTTTGTTGACCGATTTATGTTTAAGGAATGTGGGACATTTTGGATCATTAGAACTGTGTGTGTCGATGCTGCAGTTAACGCAGTATTTCCTTTCGCAGGTGTCGTGTGGTGGCGGCTGAGCACATTCTGCACATAGAGCAATACGTTTGCAATGGTTCTTAGTATGACCAAGTTTTTGGCAGTTTCTGCATTTAAGAGGGTTTGGGATATGTTCGTGCACAGTACACATGGTGTAACCGACCTTTAAGCGTAGTGGTCTGTGTATATTGTTGAAGGTGATGATAGCGGCCCCGGTGTCCACAGGTTTACCATTATCGATTTTCTTAATTTTTTTGAGATCGGCGATAAGTCCTGGGTATTTAAAGTTTATTTCATTAGTAAGTTCCTCTTCGGTGTAGTTTATTATTTTTTCATAAAAAATTTTCCCATAGGAGCAGTTAAGTTTGCTGTGTAAAGCGATTTTAGCCGGGACGACATCAATGAGTTTCGCGCTTAAAAATTTGTTTGCTGCTTTTAGGTTGTTAGCTTTGATTAATAAGTCGCCACTCCTTAATTCCGTGACCTCACTGTATTCCTTGGAGATATAGTCAAGCCCTCTTCCGATTTGAAAGATGTTGTACGACCCAAGGGGTTTAGGTTCGCTTTGTTTGTCATTAGAAACAGCCGATGCTACTAGATATCTCGGAAGATGATCATAGTTTTGTAGGTTAGAAGAAGCAGGTGTCGTTACTTCAGGCTCCGATTGGGTGTGTTTGTTTGGTTTTTTCCTTTTCTTATCAGAGGGGTAGTCCAGTGATAAGACACTGAACTGGTTGTAGTTCGGGGGATGAACCCCGTTCATTTTAGAGAGTTAGGAAAACTTCTTCATTACTTCTTATTAAAAAAATATGATGGTTTTTATGACAACGTTTTAAGTTTAAGTTTATTTGATTAGTATTTAAAATACTTTAAAGTTTCATGTATTACATTAAAAAACAATTACAACTATACATTGGTGGCCAATTATGTGTTATTTCTTAGTAATTTTACGCATTCTTTTATAAAAATATTCTTATTATTCTCCATTTTTAAACTATTTGGAATTGAATTATATACTTGATATCCTTTAAAAAATAGTCACCTCTACATTTGTGTTGTCCTAACCCTTTTTACTCGGAAATTGCCAGCATTTCTTAGATTATACGGCTGCATATCTCCAACATAATTATTTTGCTCGCACAAAGTACTCTGGAGCTTCTCCTTTTGCCATTTTCTTTATGAAAGTTAGTGTATTCAGTTGTATTCGTTGTCGTATGTTAAGCCATTTAAGCGAATCAAGCATTAAATTAATATGGGTATATCTATTGCATTTTAGTATAGTCCTCATCGCTTTGTTCTGTAGTTTCTGCAGTCTATCCAGATGTTTGTTTGTGCAACACGTATATAGTATCGTTGATCCAAATTCGAAATGAGGTTTTATTATTGTATTGTAAAGGGTCCGCCATCTAACGTTTTTTTTTTCAACTAGTGCTTATTTCATGAATGGTAACACTAAGCTCATGTCTGATTTGACAGATAATTAGTTTTATCCTTCCGCTGAACGAATATGGTTGTGTATACGCTTGAACAACGCTGGGAAATATTGCGACATTATTTTGAAAATCATGGTAATGTTGCATATGCCGATTTTACCAAAAAAATCATCTTTTCAGATGAAGCTCATTTTGATCTTGGCGGGTATGTAAACAAGCAAAATTGTCGCATTTGGTGCACAGAAAACCCGCATGCATACATTGAAAAGCCACTGTTTGGTGCGGATTTTGGTCCAGAGGCATAATTGGGCCATTTTTTTTTTCGAAAATGAGCAAGGAGTGGCCGTTACAGTCAATGGCGATCTTTATCGGGAATTTTTGTTCACAAAAATTGAAGAGGATATTGACAACATTTGGTTTCAACAGGACGGCGCTACGTGCCACACAGCCGAAGCTACACTCGATGTTTTGCGCCCTGTTTTTGAAGATCGCATTATCAGCCGCAGAGCTGATGTCGTTTGGCCACCTCGGAGCTGCGATTTGACACCGTTGGACTATTATTTGTGGGGTGCTCTCAAAGATAAGTGTTACGCCGACAAGCCAGAGGCAATTGACGCTTTAAAGGACAATATTCGTGAAGCCATTGGTGAAATACAGCTGCACACAATCGATAATGTGCTTAAAAATTGGACCGATCGTGTAGGCTACTGCATGGTCAGCCGAGGCAGCCATTTGAATGAAATTATTTTCCATTATTAACCGGAAGGATTGTACTTTCAAATAAAAAAAGAAACTTGAGAAAATATTCAGTAGTTTTTTTTATAGCATTTTCAAAAAAAAAGGTATTTGGCGGACCCTTTATAAAATAAACAACAGAGCACCTAAAATTGATCCTTGCGGTACTCCAAAACCATTTTCGATTTCATCCGATGTAGTTCCATTAACTTTTGTTATTTGAACTCTATTTCCCAAATATGATTCAAACCATTTCAATTCATTTCCCTTTAATTCCATACATTTATAGTTTTATAAGCATTATTTGTCTATCAATTGTTTCAAAGGCTCTTTTAAAATCCAAAAAAATTGCCATCATTTTGTTATTTTTTTCGACATTTTTCCACCGATTTATTACGTAGTTTACCGCGGTTTCACACGAGTATTTTTTTTCGAAAACCCGACTGATACTTTGATATTATCGCATTGTCTTCAATGAATTTATCTAAATGTGTTTTTACCACCTTCTTTAATATCTTCTCACATGTTTTTAAAGTATTAATTGGTAGAAATTCTTCACATTTATTTATTTTGGCTACCTTTGCTATTGGTGTCACCATAGTTTCTTTCCAAGCTTTCGGGAAAACTCCTGTTTGAAGCGAATTATTTATTATATTTACGATTACCTTGCCTATTAAATTCCAGTTATCGAGGATAATTGTGGTCGATATTTTGTTGTAATCCGGTTGTTTCTTTAGTTCATGTATTATGTTCCTAAGTTCTTCCATATTTATTGCACGAAATTTAAACTGGTTGTTTGTTATAGGTATTATGTTTTTATATTGCACATTCTCAATTGACTCTCGTATTGTACCGATATTCTTGTGCTAATTTACTGTGCATGGCTGTATATTCGACCTGTATTTATTTACTCAAATATATCAATATAGTTTAAATAAAAGGTTCACGAATACATATGGCGTCAACGAATTCAAACCATTGATTTGTCTCTGGCAAGTGACTTCATTTGGTTCCATGATAGTCGAATTCGTTTATATTCCTGATGGTTCCATTCAAGTCCCACTCTAGCAATATCCGATGTTGGGCGCCTAAGTATATGGACGATCCAAGTCCATTTTCTTCTACGTATGTCAAATTCATTACGACTCTTACTGGTGCGTTGCCAGAGTTTATTATAAATTGTATTAAGTACGATTCGAAAAATTAAAACATGTTTTTACAAACATATCCCAAAAAACAGGAGAAAGAGCGGATTAAAATACGGACACTAATTAATCAAATCCATTGGCCATACCGGAATTTTTCGTAATCTAAAAACAGTGCTCTCTTTAGCCGCATCGGTAAAACATTTTACGCAGAAATGCCATTTTATTAACATTTTCAAACATATGCCGAAAGAAAGTAGAAGAAATTTGTACATAAATAGTATGATATAAACAAATCCAAACGTCAGGCAGTACCAAATGTTAGAAAATAATTAAATCAGCTGTATTGTATTAACTCGCCAGTGCATAGAATAATACATACGTAGATAAACTTATTCTCTCATCTGACGTTTCATTTCACACTCTTCATCGTAGGTTTGTGGAAATGAGAGCAATTAAATTTAAAATTATCTTACACCAGGTGGAGTTACAAAATAAGTTCACTTAACTTTTTCCTGTCGTTTTGGTGTAG
This sequence comes from Phaonia tiefii, assembly GCA_963931995.1. NCBI lineage: Eukaryota > Metazoa > Arthropoda > Insecta > Diptera > Muscidae > Phaonia > Phaonia tiefii. The sequence goes on from OZ008367.1 coordinate 94,122,489, forward strand.
AACTGAAAAATTTAAATATATTTTTTGTTGACTTTTATCGTTGATATAGTTTTGTTTTGTATTCAACACAACTAGATTGCCACAAACATCGCTGTATACTATTGCCACTATCTGGTATTATTAACCCATATTTTCCACCATCCAATGTTTACTTTCCATCGTACCTATGACGTTTAATTTATTAAGCGAATAAAAGCTTCTATGGTATGTCTTATTCTATGCGCCAGTGTATCTGCATTCAAATAAGGAAAATTGTTTTTTTTTAAATACTATACTGTATGAAGATTCTTCGTAAACATCACGAGTTTCTATTAAAAATTAAAGCAAATATGCTAAATTTTATTTGTGCATCATTACGTTGCCTTGTTGATGTTCTGTTTAAGAAAAATACATCAGTTCACCTCGGTGTGCGCTAGTGATTTGAAGTCGCCAGATTTTAACGATCGCGAACACCATGCGATTTGAAATCGTAATGGCAAATGTCATTAGAAATGCGATTGCTGTCACATGGCCGTATAGTCACTGCAAAAAACAAAACCCATAAAAAAAGGGTTAATGCAAAATTTCGATAGAGCCGTGATGCAAGCGTCGATTATTCGAAATTTGAGTCAGTACGATCGTGTACTCCATCATGATTAGGCCCCAGTACCATAAATTTAGTAATTGGATTTCTGTTTTAGTGTTTGTTTTAAAAATAAACAGTTTATCGATAAATCACAAAAATAAAACTCATTTAAATACTAACTTCATTACAAACCTATCAAATAGTACAACTATTTATTTTAAACAGAATTTTTTATTTCTACATCAAAATTCATATAATGTAATTATAAAGGTTAACATTAATAGATGACGGTCGGTCGAACGTAAGCATAGATATCGACAATGTACCAAGGTCAAAAACGTAAAATAAAGTCAATGTAAATAATGATATGTAATATGGAAAGAATACAGCGAAGAAAAATAAGATAAAGCACATGAACAAAGTCAAAGAATCCATTAAAGGTAAAATAGTTTAGTGGAAAGTTCATCCGATGGAGCTCGGCGTATATTCTGACCCACCAGATAGGCCATCTTGTGGGCATATTGACAACACGCTGGTATACGGATAGTACCGGGCCAATTATAGTACATGAAGCAGAGTTTGTAACTTAAACGCTGTAAGATGTCAGGACTGTAGGCGGAGTCATCTCGCAGGACTACGTAGTGAGTGGGACTTACAGTGCCTTGGCGTACAGCTTGGGAGACTAAGAAGAAATCATAGTAATTAGAACGGGTGATGTTTTGATCCACCACTGTGCCGGGTGGAGGATTTTCGATTCTACTTCCACTGGCAGTGAAGTAGCGCGTATTGATTCGTTTCTGCGTGACAATGTATGTAATTTTAATGGTGTGTTTTAGCATTTTCAGACAGGCTTGCTCGAATTGGGGGATTTCAAAGTTTTCGCATACAGTCAGTTGTCCGTCACCTACACCATCGCGATAGATTATAACGCTGTCGGGGAAATTATTGTTTTCCTTTTGATACGCCAACAAAGCCGATATAAACGAGGAGCATAGACCACCGACAATTTCTTCTCTCTTCGTCTGTATTACAGCCTTGCTAAACCATTTAGAATAGGTATCATTAAGAGAGGCCACAAATGCAGCAACTGAATTACTTTTTTGTGAAGGATCGTGATAGGAATCAATGCCACAGATCATTACGTTACGGAACGGAATCTTAACCGACCACAGGGAGCCTCCCATCTTGCAGTTCATTTGTAAAACAATCTTCTGGACTATGGATCGGTTTTTGGTGTCATTGAACAGGGTACGCGCATTTATAACTTGTGATGGTACTGGCATTTCAGCGCAGCATATCTTTTTAATGGCTGAGTAGCGATCGTCACGGTTGGTGGGTGAGATGCAAACCACAATCTGTGTGCTTTTCTTAATGTTTTCTCTAAGGCCATTGACGAACGAATCGACACGGTCACTGTTTAAGACAACGATTTTCGGCTTCTGTACCTTCATGCCAAGGGCGCGTGTGCATCTGTCCACATGATCCATAAATGATTGCGCTACCTTTGTGTCGTTTTTGCAGTGTATCAAAAGCCAATCATACAAATGTACTACATCCAGTAGCTCGTTGTTGGCAGCGTACCTGGAAAAGTCGGCATTTGGTCCAGCGCCGAAAGACTTTTGGCTGAAATATATTTTTTCCTCGTCAAAAATGCGTCCCTGAACAGATTCATACGACTCCTTCAATGCCAAACCCCAATCCTTTAAAATTTGTTTAGCCTCCGGCGAATTATTGATATTAGTATAAAACTTTTCCAGAGCCTGGATGCGCTGATTTGGTTGAATGCGGGTAAATGTGGCTATTTCTCGCATCAATTTGAAATCGGACCGCATATCGTCACGCAAACCAGTCAAAAAACAGATCTCCGGCACCAGACAAAACACTATATCTTCTGGTTGGTTATTATTGGCTTGTTTCTGTTTCTTTATGCTGATCAATAGCGGCTGTGACTTATCTCGTATGTTGATATTGTGATTCTTGAGGTAATACTCATTGTAGGTGACATCCCCGTCTTTGGTGGGGAATGTGGACATGGGATTTTTGTCGAAGCATATGTCATCAATGCGATAAGTGCGATTATTGTAGCGCGTTATGATTACACTACCCAGTAGGCTTTTCTTGGCCACTTCCTGGAACGTATTGGGGTTACTCCTATGGATATCTACCAGCATCTCCAGAACAGTCTTTTGGCACAGCAATCGATGCGAGACGTCACAGCACAACATCAAGCCACCTTCGTACTCATCTACCGCTGTCACATAACCTGGCCACACTTCCAACTTTTGCTGTGGTATAATCTTAGGAGAAGTAGGATCAAATTGTTTGCGATCAAACCTCACATAGTGCAGAGTTTTCATCACTCTGTCGAATAGCACGTTGTACAAATGGATACAATTACGCAAATGCTCCTTTCTCTTGAAGCACACGCGTATTTCAATCTCCGAGTCGTCAGCCTTACTGCGCGATACGAAGGTGGTCAGTTTGTCCTTTAGTAGTATGGGTAAATATAAGGTTACACCATCGAATGTCTTCACACCTCCAAATTTCTCCCGATGCTCATTTAAATATTTCATTCTTAAAGTATTCGAGTCGACATTGGGTTTAAAACGCACCTCATAGACAAAAACGCCCTTATCGGGATCAGAAAATAAACGAATGTAATTACATGCCAGTTTCACCTGATTACCCTTGTTGCCATGTGTTGTCTTGACAGTCTTATAGAATTCGGATTCAATAGTCTGTTTAACCTCTTCCTTTTCCTCTGATACGGCAGTGGTGCGACTTTGGCCTTCCACTTCTTCCGATGTAGTCGTCAAATTTGTGGTGGTCGTCTCATACTGTTGTAAATTTTTAAAAATCAACGCTCGACCGCGACCACTTCCCGATACGGACGTGGGGGGTGATGGCGACTCATCCAACAGTTTTAAGCTGCGTCCGCGTCCGCTCAATGAAATATTTGAACACGAGGATGTCAGTTCATCGATCAGCTTACCACGCCCCAAGCGCCTATATTCACCAAGCGACACAGGTGACCGTGACCCGAGACCACTATCCTTAGTCGATTGCGCATCGCTGGATCCAGATTCGGCAGAAATAGTTGTTTGCTCAGTGCAAAGATTTAAGAATCGTCCTCTTCCCTTTCCAGACATTGTTCAGTATTTTACTTGATCTGGACGAAAGCTTTAACACGGAAATCAATTTACAACGACGTCCTATTTGTTGAAATTGGATAAGCGTCGTCTATTTTACATTACAAGTTCAGCTAGTTGTATAGTAGCCAGATTGTTGAATATAATTATAACGGGATTACACTTGCAAAAATGTTTGGTCGCATAAGCTCTGTATTCAGTTGGCAAAATTCTTGTTTTGGTTTTCTTTTCACAAATTAATGGTTACATACATACACAGCGGCACAGTAGTACTACAAATTTTTCTCGCTCGCTCTAACGCACGGTGTCTAGTGGGGATATTACTGCCTCTCCACAGTTCTTGACATTCAAATAAGAAATGGGGAATTTGCCAACATTCATATGCAAATTCAGATTGCTGTTGATAGTATGTTTTGCACTTTTGATTTGGTGATTTTTTGTATGAAGACAAGAAAAGGTGGCATGATTGCCTAAATCAAAGTGCAAAACACACTACCAACATTAATGCTCAATTTGTGTATGAATGTTGGCAAATTCCCTGCTTCTTATTTGAATGTCAAGAACTGTGCATTCTGACTAGACACCGTGTGTTAGAGCGAGACGAATATAAATCTCTTGGAATTTGTATTACTACTGTGTCACTATGTATGGATGTAACCATTAATTTGTGAAAAGGAAAACAAAAAAAGAGTTTCGTCAAATTGTCTAACGGTGCGTTTACTCGGGACAGTTCAAGACCGGACAGTTGATAATATGTATTAGTTGTCAAAACGAGAAAAATTTGTTGTGTGACGTATGTGTCCAGCCAGTTATAAATACAGAACAGTTTTAAGCAACCGTCGATAGTGTTGTTTCTTGTAAATTTCGTGCTTTGATTTTGATTTGCTCTTCTTCACATTTGCTTGAAATCTTAATTTACTAAAAGAAGATTGCTACATACATATATTATTTATACATGTTTATATCTAGTATGTGTTGCCAAATAATATTTCAATAAAACTCCAAATTACCAAATAAAACTAAATTTTCCCAATTTCTACGATCGTTTGCTATGTGTTTTGCCCTATTACTCCAGATTACAATGAAGCTGATGTACTCTGAAAATTTCAAATGTATACATGTTTATATGTATGCATGTGATGTTTTGCTTTGTTATTCACAAATTACCACGAAATGTCACCGATCTGACCAAATACGTCAACTCACTTGCCGAAGTTACTGTCGTCGAAAAATCAGAGACAGTGGCGAGGCAAGTGGCAGAAGTGTAAGTGTGGTAGTAAAATAGTGTGAATGTATTGCTACTGTCGGAGCAAAACTGTCCCGTGTAAACGCCAGGTAAGAATAATTGTTTTTTAATTTTTTAAAAAGAGTTGTGAATTTACAATTCCATAAAGAAATGTAAGTAAAAATGTATTCTGCAGGTGTTTTTAACAAAGAATACATTTTTATTGGCCAAGAGTCTATGATGTAGGAACTTTTGTAAATAGAAAAGTGCGATGTACATCTCTTCGCCACTTTAAGAATAGAAATATATCCTTTGTAAAAACGAAAAAATTTGATACGCAAGTGTTTAATATATTTTATATCTAATCATTAACATATTTATTCACAGGGAACGTGACTGGAATCTTTGGGGTGACAAACGAGAGGTGATACTACATTGGATCTGGTAATTCGTGATTATAATTAGGGAATTCACATGGTCTCCTAAAGTCATAAGTCGTAAAGTCATATTTAACAAATTAGTACATATGACTTATGCATGTGAGCAGCATGTTGTATGTGCTAAATCACAAGTCATAAAAACGTCAAATAAACGTCAAGCAACAAAAGAAAATTATTAAAAAAATATTAAAAAATGCCAACAAGAAGCGAAAAAGATAAAAATTTTACGGTTTTGTGTGAAAAGTTTGTGCACAAAAATTTACCGAAGTAGTTTCTTCTCCTTCCATTTGTCCAATTTCCTTTTTTTATTATTTTACCAATTTAAATTAATTCTTGAGTTAATGTTGTAGAAAAATGCAAAATTTCTTCAAAACACAACAATATATCTGATTAAAAAGTAAACAAAAAACAGCTGACACTGAACATACAACATAGTACACTGGAAAAACAGACATGCTCAGGTTGTATAGTCGTAAAATATATTTACATGAAGAATACCAACAACATATTTACAACGGTTGTATTATTTTAGCATATACGATAAATACAACACAATAGTACACCATGTGAACTCCCTAAATGTTAGTATTTATTTAAATGTAATCATTGTAAGCATCAATGGAATAAATACTTCTTGAATTAAAAACAACAACAAAATGTGTGTCTGTAAATATTGTCTTAGTAAATGCTTTTACGGAAACTCAGGAAATGTTTATTGGTTGAAAGTTACAAACAGAATGACAATATTTAAAACAAATTCCAAATTACTAAACTCATATATAGAAACGATTGATTTTCCTATTTTTTATTTCAACACCCTCTCTCAATCGTTGATTCCCAGTTTGGTTCGAAGTTCATTGAAGCGCTGAATATCCAAAGGTTTCGAAAAAATTTGTCTGCTTCTTGATCCAATTGATGAAATTTTGATAATTCCTTTCTCAACATTGTTATGAATAAAGTGGTGTTTGATGTCAATATGTTTAGCTCTACTAATTTCCGATGTATTTGCCATACCGATGCATCCTCGATTATCTTCATATATCGCACCCTAAATACAAAAGTGTCACAACTCAAAATTTACATATTTTCAGTAGGGACAAAAAACTAAGTTGCAAAGTTAAAAAATGTATGAAAAGTCTCAAAAGTAGAAATATTGGTCCTGGATTTTTTTAACTAAACGGAACAGATAATTACGCCAGACTGTTACAATAGATAGAAATGGTCCTCAGTGATTGTTTTTAAGCAAAAAATTAAAATCTCGAAATTTTGATTTATGACGTTTTTGTATTTAGGGTGCGATATAGTAACAGCTACATTTGTACTTTCATGTATATCTTGCATAATCCCGCGTAATCATATGGCTTCAGATACGGCAGAGCTCAAAGCAATATATTCTGCTTCACGTGATGAGCTAGCAACTGTCTGTTTTCACAACCATAAACTTGGAAGAAGTGCCCACTTACTGATTTTCGATCATCAGTGTCATTTGCCCTGTCATGATCAGCATACACCACGATTGGATTCTTATTGTTTCTTACGTAGTTCAACTTAATTTCTTCGAACCCTTTAGGTATCGGATCATTCTTTTTAAGTACTGCCAGTGGATTTCGATTGGATCATGTTGAAATCGACCCATGTAAGCAACTGCAAAACAAATGTCTGGTCTGCAACTTAGCATTGTGTACATAAGACTTCCAACTAATTCCCGATACGGTTTATTGCTTTTTGCGCCGTTGTCGGATACTAATTTAGATCCTTTTCCATTGGAGTTTTTACGATATTGCAGCCGGTCATCCCAAATTTGGTTAACATTTTGTCGATACTTGCTTCATTTGATAGTTGTATCTTTCCATTTGAAATTACAGTATTAATTCTCACTCATTTCAAATTTTCATCCAAGGCACATCTTAAGTTCTTCTATATCTGTTTCCATATTTCTTGATATCAGTAAATCGTCAACATACAATACTACTATAAGCACCGATTCGGCTTTAATTTTTGTGTATAAACAATAATCTCTATTCGACATTTCAAACCCAATAGACAGTGAAAAATCATTGAATTTACTGTTCCAACACCGTGGGGATTGCTTCAGTCCGTATATTGATTTGTTCAGCTTTAGAACTGACCCCTCTCTTACTTTGACTCCATCTGGTGGCTCAAGATAATTTTCTTCTTCTAATGCGCCATGAAGAAACGCTGTTTTGACGTATAATTGATGGCACTTGTAACCATTATACAATGCCACTGGTAAAACACCACGTATTGTAGTAAGCCTCGCTACTGGTGCGTAGGTTTCTTTATTTCTTTATAATCTGTATAAACCCCTTTGCTACCAGTCGTGCCTTATACCTTATTGGCGTTCCATTTGAGTCTTCTTTAATACGGAATACCCTTTAGGATTTCGTTCCACTACAGACCAAACACTATTATTTTGCATAATTTGTAATTCTTCATAAATTGCCTTCTGCCATTGCTCTGTATCTGGTCTATTGAAAATGTCGTGATATGCTTCCGGGACATTATATAAGGAAGCTTTCTTTTGCAATCCTGTGATGAACCTCAGAAACTTGCTAGGCAATCTTCGATCTCTATTAAATAAATAAATAAATCCCATGAAGGGATTAGGGAGAGCTTCTCACAAACCAGTGAGCTGTGAGCGTTCTAGTTTTACACTCACTGATTCGGACCTACAATTTTACACCGGGTCCGAACGGTATTTTGAGAAGTTTTTTATGGCCGTCACTGAGCGAGGTGACCGCCGTCGAAAGAAATTTAAGGTGGTCAGGGTAGGGATCGAACCCACGTTCTCATGCACAAGAGCCGCGCACACTATCATTGCACCATAGACGGCCACTCGGACGGATCTCTATTACTTCATCGTATTGTTTGATCCTCTGTTTCACGAAATGTTGGAACCACTAAAGCATCTAACACCCCCGGTTTCATCGTTGTGACTTAATGGAATTTCGTCTTGAACATCTGCTGCATCACAATAATCGTTATGAGCCACATCGTTTAACTCCAGATGAATTCGGCAGAGCCACAGCACCAATTTCCTCTTCGTCGCTTACACTTTCTTGCTGTTGGCAAATAATAATGTTTTCTTTGTTTGGTTCGTCGTTTGATCATCTCTGAAAGGAAAGTGTGATTCGTCAAACATACTATCTCGAGCAGTAAATGATTTAGATTTTTCAAGATCCCATAGACGGTACCCAATAGGGACATAACCAATCATTATAGACTTTCGCATCGAGTTTCTTTCTATGTTGGTTTGGAATTCAAGCATACGCCTTATAGCCAAACACATGAAGCTTTTCAAAATCAGGCCTCTTTCCATACCATATCTGCGCAGGAGTTAATGAATTGTTCAAAGATATTGTAGAACATCGATTAATGACAAACGTAGCAGCTAGCACTGCCTCGTGCCAAAAATTCTTTGGAACGTTAGAATTAATTATCATTGCTCTTACCTTTTCCACTATACTTCGATTAAATCTCTCTGCAACACCGTTTTGCTGAGGGCTGTATGCTATTGTAGCTTCTATTTGTATTTCCTTCTCTTTGTACCAATGGAGCTGTTCATTGGAAAGGTATTCACATCCTTGGTCAATTGTAACCTTTGAAATTCTCATTCCCAACAATGATACGCTTGCAGCCTCGAACTCTTTAAATCGCATAAATACTTCAGATTTCTTTTTAATTGGGTACACAGCATCACAATGACTGAAAACGTCAATAAAACTCACAAAATACCGAGACCCGGCCAAGGCTGTTGGGTTTAGGGGTCCACATACATCTGAATGGATACATTCCAGTAATCGGTTTGCTCTATCTCGTGTACCATTAAAAGCGGCTCGGCAATGTTTCGCTTCAGTACAGACATCACAGAATCCGACTTTACTAGTCTCATCTCTTATCTTGGGTTTCACATAGATTTTTCTAAGGGTATTCATTCCATGTTGGCCTGTTGCAGACATTTTCTGTATGCTTTTCTACAAAAGTCTCTCACTCGTACAGGTCACTACGCAAATAGGCTGTAGCGAGTAGTTGATTCCCATTCATAATTAAGGTGAGATTTCCCTGAAAACTCACCGAGGTGCCAGCTTTCGTTAGTTTTCTCACAGGTAAGAGATTATCACTAAGTTTTGGAGTGTACAATACGTCTTTCATTTCGATTTCATACCCCCGAACGACTTTGCCCTTAATATTCCCATTTGACTTTGATGGTATTGACTGATTGTCTTTTGCAACATTTATTTCAATAGGATTGTCAAGCCTATTTAAACTAGAAAAATGCCAGTTTTCTTTAGCAAGATGTTCACTAGCCCCCGAATCCAATTCAAAAATAATTTTCGAATTGTCATACTTTCTATCGGAGACATCTGCCATGAAACAGAAACTTTTATTCACTGCATTAGGTTCACCTGATTTACAATACCTTGCCATATGACCTACTTTATTAAAGTTAAAGCTTTTTCCGGTAAATTTTCTTTTTTTAAATTGTCTCTTACTTACAAATTCAGATTTTTCTTGAATTACTTCTTCGTTGTGAACGAAGCAAACGTTTTTTTATGACCTCTAAGTTTATTTTACCTTCTTCAAAGTTCTGAAGGGCTGTAATCAATGTATCTGAATCTTCTAGCGTAGCAACAGCGAGCTTTAGCTGTCTAAATATACTTTCAAAAGTTGTTAAATGTAAAATTACGTCTTCCTCAGGTTTCATTCGAAGTGTTGCCAATTGCTTTCGTAAATCAATTGATTCTCAATAGACCTCTTGGCGAAAGCCGCTTCCAGATTTGACCACATAGCTTTTGCAGTCTCCTTATCACGTACATAGCTCAAATAGTCTCCATGTATGTGATTTACCAATCGATTCTTTGCTTTCTTGTCCCTTTTCAAAAAACTCTCTTTGCAACTGCCTCGGCAGGTGAATCGTGTCAGAACGTCCAAAAGACTTAAGGAGTCAAAATGAGTCTTTATCCTGAATGAATTGCCAATTATCATATCCATAACCGTTAAATTGTGGAATACCATTCACCAATTCCTTATTATAGTCCATAACCTATTGTCGTAGTAAATGATTTAAGGAAACTCAGGAAATGTTTATTGGTTGAAAGTTACAAACAGAATGAAAATATTTGAAATAAATAAAATTACTAAACTCATATATAGTTAGTTCGAAAAGAGGGGCGTGGTGTTGAGTGTTCAGAAGGAGCACTCTAAACCTTCCCATGTCAGTAAAGACATACACTTAAGCCGCTAAGTTCGACCTGTTGTGCGCTCTAAGATTATCCTACTACTTCACTTCACTATGTCCCTTATAGGAATTCGGTGCTATTCACGAAATTCCTTAGTTTATTCCAGTTCATACCCATAAGTTTGGTCATGTCCGGTATCGTACTATCCGAAAGATATCTGGATCTAGCTTGTGTGAAGGCCGGGCAGTGGCATAAGAAGTGCTCCAACGTCTCATCGTCCTCCATGCATGCCCTGCACTCACTGTTCGCCACTAGTCCAATACGGTACAGGTGGGCTCGTAATCCCGAATGCCCCGTTAAGACTCCCATCATTTTGCCCATTTCGGCTTTTCCCAGTTTCAGCAAACCTTTTGTTCTCGATTCATCTGGGTCTCCCCATAGGATCTTTGTCATCCTGCCTACTGATTCCCGGTTCCACTAACTAACTAAACTCATATATAGAAACAATTGCTTTTCCAATTTTATAATTCAACAGTAAATATGAAAAAATGGGCTAAACATTTGGTAAGGTTTCACATTAAAATTAATCTAATTAAGATACAATCAATTCTGTACATTGGGTATATCTACAAATATGCAAATCAATTTCTCTTATTGTTGGTGAACGTGAAATTGCCTACATTTATTGATAATATTGCCCAATTAAATAGCTGACCCTATGTTGCCCAGTGCATTGGCTGATATCAGACCATGAATGTGGGTAATATTACGCTAGTTTTTTTTCTGTGTAGGTCCAACACCGGCTTGGTGGCTATTTTCATAACCCCTGCCTTGGTCATGGAATTCGACTACAACTAGTTAGTTCGAAATGTATATTTATTTCATTCAGACTTGATATTTTAAGCCTTTCGACCAACTCAAGTAAATTACAAAAGAACTCGCAAATTAAAATCGGAACAGGCTCCGTTATCATAATGCGGCATTTACACCTACTTACCTAGATTATCGAATTTTCAGCATTATCGACTTTTTTCGGCTTAAGTTATGTTTAAGGGCCACACTTGTATCGCCTCCAAATTATCATCACTCCATAGACCTAATCATCCAGAGTAAAACCTTATTTTTTCCTGGGGAAACCCATACTTTGTTTGTAGTTTGAACATATATCCCCCCATATATTCCACAATATTGACGGACTGCGACAATATGGGTATCATTATGAAAATACTTGAAAATTAAATGAAAATACCTTCAAAACTCCATAAAAATTTTTTAGATTTATTAATCCAATGCGAGCCTACATCCAATATTCGTCTTCTATAACCCCACTTTTTGAGGAAAAAACCTATTATCTCAGAATAGTACACAACATACATATTTTCACCCGTTATTGTATAGTTTAGACATTAAAAAAGTCGAGCGATTTTTCTGATTTTGCTACACATTGACTTAAGGTACAGAAGAAATTTTATTCCCCCTGCCTAAGCCCGGTCGGACGGCTGGGAGGCTAAGTGGAATATAAATTTAACGATTTCCAAAAAGGTCTACCACACGGTACGAGCAACATATGTAGGTCCCTGCGAGGGCTAGTTTCCCATTTTCTCACACTCTTTACTTTTTCTTTAATTTTTTTAAACTTTTTTTGCCTGCCGAAATTTGGGGCCCATAACTCTTAAAATAGGGGTTTCCCACAATTTTTTATTTTACATTTTTTGCTTCAAACAACGTGTTTTATACAAACAAAATTGGACAGTGGCCCTTAAAGGCCCTGTTGATTTTTTTCTTGTGGAGTTTGATATTTATAACACCGAAAAAGCAATAATCAATAATCTAGTTTAAAAGCTCAAATTTGAGCCCAATCGGCTTCAAACTCCGCCCGTGAATTGGGGTAAATTCCAATCAGAATTCTGTGGCAACACAATATCATTTCTAATTATGTCTGGCAACATTCGTATATACATTTAACGCGGTCACAAATATTTCGCTTCGACTTTGTTAAACTAGCTGTCAAATGCTATAACATTTGCTCTCTATTGTCAAAAAAGTGTGTGTGTGTTTAAGGAAGTTTCGGTTGCGGGTTTATTCAGTGGAAATGATTTAGAAATTTGTATAAAAAATAACAAATATGAAATTGTTTTGATAAATTTTGCAAACTTGCATGTAGTGTACGTGAAAGCCTATAAGTAAAATGTAAAATTCAACTATAAAAAGTGGAACTAGCATAAATATTATATACAACTTATCAATTTGCATTGTCTGGCAAACAACAAAAAAAATAACACCAAGAAAATCTATCCAAGAGAGTCTGTGTATAAGTGAGCGGTATATCTATGTTGGAACGAAGCTACGGAGCATCTATAGAGAGCACAACGATATTTGTTGTGAATAATACCAATCTATTCCAGTAAATATGTGGTTAGCCCTCTCGGAAAGCGCCCACACCAAAGATTCTATCAAGAAGATGCTCAACATCGAATTCGCAAAAATTGTTAAGCAAGAGAGAGATAGATTGATAAAGAAAAAAATACGTTGGTAATTTTTTTGGCCAGATGCTTGTGCTAAATCCCAAGTTTACTGGTTGTTTGAAGTGGCCGAGTTTCGATATTAAACCTATGTCGTCCGTTTGTTTCTGATTGTCGCAAAGTGTTGTATGAGCCGGTTTAAAATTGTCAATGTGCAATGATTATGCTCACACAAAACATGTCGAACATAATTGTTTCAATGATTCTTCTACAAAATATGACCACCTTTATGGGAACATATCTTTCCTCTATATCTACCTGTCTGCTTAGTATTATTTCTATTGCCCCTTGTTCGCAAATACAGCACACAACTACCACCTTGTTGGCAACTTCAATGTAAACTTTAGTCTTGATGGGAGCATAACTAGAAATACTGGATTTTTGTCACTTTTGTATTTCATTCAGTGCAATTTTTAGTATGTAACGTATGTATTAGGTGAGATATATGTGTGTAGTTGCACGGATAGTGTCATTAAAAAAGAGCAGTAATATTTTATTATATTGTTGTATGAGCCATGCACTAATGCATGGTGAACTTAATTTCAAAAAGAAATATGCACTCTAACTAGTGGCTTGGCTGCATAACTATAAAATTCCAAAGGTTTCTTACTTTCGGAGCAGAACGCTTACATCACATTGACCGTGGACTACCCCAATAAAAGAAGCAGGTCGGGATTATCCAGTGATCTATGGCAATGTTGCAAATATACAAATATTGCTTCTATATATCCTGAGTAGCCACACTGCGGACTCACCTAGCAACGGACACCGGAAACCATTAATTGTATCAGCTTGTAGGTGACTAAACTATCCGACTTGACTGCATTACCTGCTGATTTATATCTATCTTTCAGACTACTTATTATTCTAGCTTTAGTAGTTGCTGCTCATGTTATATTTTCTATGTTAAGACAATAAGTTAAGACAATCAGTAAATGTAAAATGGACAGTTTATCACCATTTTTCCAATCGCTCCTGCGCAGTCCTATAATTTTCAGCACACCTTGCACATATATCCAGACGTGTGAGGTCAAATATGATTCGCCCTAAGGAGTGCTCTTCCTGGTAACACATTTGGATAGAACAGCAATTACTTATCATTTTCAATTGATCACTTTTCCCCCAAGGCACCTCACCAACCAATAGTATATCATACAATAACACCAACCAATAGTATATCATTCAACATAGTTCCAAACTTTTGACAGTAACATTTCGACGTGCATATAGAGTATGCATTATGTACCATTTCCAGTGTAGAATTATGCAGATATATTTGGCTTCAGAAGACAAACTTAGCTAGAAACATGGACATCCTAAAATCCTCAATCTTATGACAACGAGTAACGTGGACACGCTTCGATTTTATGGGTCTATCTCCAAGACCGCGGCTGCCAGCAATAGAAATTGAATCGAGTCAGTAAACGAAGACAACAATTTCCCAGCGCAGAAAATGATTACATTAGGCGTAGGCCACGACTTCAAGACCCTCTAGTTACAAAGATTTCAACAAGCCAGTGATTTCATATATTCGCAAGTGGCGGACAGTACTCCACACTCCAGCATCCGCTTAGAGGTTTACCTAAGTACAATTTCTAAGCATATGATCAATCTAATCAAGAAACCGAAATTGCACTATCAGGCTTAATCAAAGGGCATTCGTATCAAAATATGAAGTGAAATTTTCTTTAACTTGACATAAATCTTACATTCATTCTGTTCTTAACTTACAATATCAAATAAAGAGAATGCAAAAACATTAGTGTTGAACAAAATACCATTTTTAGACACTAACAATATAATTGTGCAAAATAGAAACAAAAGGTACAAAATTAAAGTTTAACCGGGTAAATGGTAAAACCTATTCCGGTATCTCATGAAAATCGATTACGATTTGACTTCTACACGAATTTTATTGGCACAGTTCCTAATATTGGGGAACAAATACAGTTGTGGAAAAAATAATAAGAACAAACTTGTTTTTTCGGTATTTTTAATTTTTTTTTTTAAAAATCTTTTCTTTTTTAAATTTATAGTATTTCAATACAACTATTAAAAAAAAGAAAAATTCAAGTTTTTAAATTGAAAAAAATTTAATTTTTCAAAAATAAGGTTGGAAAAAATAATAGGAACTTTTTTGAAAATATTGTTTTCTTTTAAATAAAACCACTTTTCGTTTAAAAATTGTTAATATTTAGTTGTAGATCCATTGGCCAAATTCACACGGGATTAATTGTTCTGGTCTAACATGGCAGCTTGTAGGCATTTTCGGTGAGGAGAGTCGTTTTTCGTTGGAATAATTTTTCATCCAGCTCCAACCCCGCATTAGCAGAACAAAACTAATACATGCACACTTATGAAAACACAGGTTCTGTGTTTTATTTTTTGCGGAGCGATTTTTAGTCTTTATTTGTCCATCGTCGTGTAAACATGAATTTGAAAGCAGAAGGTGGTTGGTCGCGCCAGCAAACATTAAAACTAATAAAAACAAACGTCAAATAAATAAAAAAATACTAACACACACAAAGCTGTGTATACGTATACAATTTTAGACAGATTAATTAGTCTCGTGTGTTTTGGAAAAAACAAAAGTTGTTCGGACTAAAAATTACTCCCTTGTGAATTGGGCCATTGACATTAATTACTGCTTGGCATCTTCGTGGCATAGAATCAACTAGATTGAAGCACGTCTGAGGAGATATTGAATACCAAGCCTCCTGCACTTTTTCCAACAGTTCACCTTTATTCTTCGACCTATGCTCCCCAATCTTTTTTTTTAAATGCTCCAGAGATGCTCTATCGGATTAAGATCTGGATATTGTAATGGCCACTCAAGGAGTGCTATATTATTCATCTGGAACCATTCTCGTACTATCCTTGAGGAATGTTTTGGGTCATTATCCGGCATAAATAAATAAATAAATGGTTTCCCATTACATCCCATGAAGGGACCGGGGAGAACTTCTCACAATTACTGAGCTGTGCGCTTTCCAGTTTTCACTCACTGATTGGGATTCCGAACGGTATTTTGAGAAGCTTTTTCATGGCTATATACTCGATAGTGTCGCCGTCACTAAGCGAGGTGACCGTCGTCGAAAGAAATTTTAAGGTGGTTGGAGCAGGGATCGAACCCAGGATCTCCTGTACAAGAGGCGCGCACACTACCATTAAAGCGGCATTTCTTCCTCAGCAAATGACAGCATTTGGTTCTGCAAGATGTCAAAAGATAGGGGCAACTCCAGATGAAGAGAAACAACCCCAGATCATAATAGATCCTCCTCCATGCTTTACTATCTTTTGGGTGTACATTATATCATATTCTTTATTCTTTGGTCGTCGTACATATGATTTGCCATCCGATCCAAATAAATTAATTTTTGTTTCATCCAAATAAATTAATTTTTGTTTTTTCAGTTGGACCACAGCAAATTGCGCTTAGCGAATTCGAGCCTACTTTTAACATTTTTTTACTTAACCCTTCTGCACAAATTCAGATTATACCCCTCATAAACAATTTGTGGGTCAATTTGACCCAATATGAAAAACACATCCGTATAACGGTTAATTAATTTTTTTTTTTATTATTTGAACATAAAATATACAAATTCAATATTTATTTTAAGACAAGAAGTTTAATTCTGGGTGTTTACACTTATACACAACATGTTGTTTGCATAAATTGTTTTTGCATGTATTGCGACGGATTGAGTGGTTGTTTGAGTTTTTGGTATGTGGACAAGCAAAAGCGTCTTTGTCTTTTTCCCAATTACCCAAAAAGCAGGAGGTAGAATCTTGAAATTGAATGATCTTCGATGAACTGGGAGTGTCGGCTACTACAGCTTCCTGGATCTTTGCCAAAAAATTTTTCCCAGAAGGCCCATAGGGCATTCGCGAGCATTGGTGGTCAAAATGACCCACAAATTGTATACGCGTAGGTAAAGTATTTAAAATGTAATGAAAAAAAAATTGGCTAGTCACGAAAAAATTATTTTTACTTAAAATCCATCAGAAGGCCCTGACTGAGGATATGAAAAAGTTGTATAAACTTGCAGCCATCCTAAGACATGATTTTCGACGGTTGTTCTTCAAAATTGGGTCATTTTGACCCAATTTGTGCAGAAGGGTTAATAATGGTACTTTTCTTGGACTTCTGCCCATTAATCCTGCTTCCTGAAGTCTATTCCTTATTGTTCGACATGTCAAGTCTGCATTCAAATTATGTTTTAGGTCTCTTGACGATAGGAAAGGATTTTTTTTCGATGAACGGACCAGAAGCTTGTCGAAACGAAGAGAAGTGTTCCACTTTCTGTCTCTCGTTTCCGCTTTATTTTGCAAGTGAAGTGCATTAGAAACATTTGTTTTGGAACAATCCATAATTTCAGCAATTTCCGCCATTTTTTTCCCTTCATTTCGTAATTTGTGTATTACTTTTCTTTCTTCTTCGTTTGTATGAACTCCGCGACCCATTTTAAACGACTGATTGTAGCAGTGCAGAAAACAGAGCTTCCAATAGTACAGAGTAATAAAATTTGCAGTTATTCTTCCTCTCACTGTTATTTTTGTGTGCAAAGAAGAAGATAGAGCTGCTTTATGCATTAAACACATAGACGACAGCAAGCTGCACGACGACTGACTTCAAATGTCGTTGGCGACATTTGTCGTTGTGTAGCCACCTTTTTAAATATTTTGAAAACGGCAACTACAGCGTAAACAGCTGATATTGGTAGTATTCTACATATTGGGCAGCGTCTATGGTAGTTTTCAATCAATGTTTTGGTCCAACTCCATAATATAAAAAACACGCCCAAACATTTACATTTGATCTTCCATATTTTACAGTTTTGGTAGTATGCCGGGGGACTTATCCCGTATTCAGTGGACGTCTTATAAATTGTCGAGATCCTGCAAAAAATATTTGATCGATGTGACCATAAAATAATCCTCCACTTTTCAGCTGGTCACTACAGCCGTATGTTTGCATATTGCAGTCTTTTGGTACCATGTTTGTTTTTAAAGTGGTACTTTTCTGGGACTTGTAGCGTACAGATTTCAAGACTTATAGGTTTCAAGACTTATAGCCTGCTTCTCTATCTCGAACGAAAAGCTAAGCGAAAGGAAATCAGTCACATTCGACTCAAATTGGGTTTCTCTAAGTCTATATTTTCGTTCGCCTGACTCCATGTTTTTGTTTCATTCATTCATTTCATTTATTAGTATTTAAAAAACATTTGACATGTTTAGCAACAACCAGAGATTAAAGATGTTTTACAAAACGTATACATTGTTTTTTAAAGTTGTTTTTATTTGTCTCAGATTTTACATGATTTGGAAGTGTGTTATAAAATTTAAATCCTTTGTAGAACAGTGTTGCCTGCATTGTAGTTGTTATTACTCGCCGCAGCCTGAAGTCTTCGGAATTTCTGAGTTCATATGGTTGTGTTCCACCTACGTAACTTATCTGCTCGCATAGATATTCCGGTGCATCGCCTTGCTTCATTTTTCGTATAAAAACTAGCGTGTTCAGTTTAAGTCTTTGTTTTATGTTAAGCCATTTTAGAGAATCCAGCATTGCTTGTATGGGTGTATATCGACTACATTTTAGAATACTTCTCATAGCTTTATTTTGTAGTTTTTGCATCCTTTCCATTTGTGACTCACGGCAGCATGTGTATTAAATTGTAGATCCCAATTCGAAATGAGGTTTTATCATTGTGTTATAAATGTTTATCGAAGTCATGGTAGAAATATTATTTCGTATTCTTTTACAAATATATTCTATGTGATCTTTAAACTGTAGTTTTGCGTCTAGTATAAAACCAAGGTATTTTATTTTATTTACTTTTTCAATAACTTCGCCATTTATTTCAAAATTTTCGTCGCTAATCATATTTATTTCCATTATTTTCGTTTTGTTTTCATTTAATTTAAGTTTATTAATTTTTAACCATATATTTATATTATTTATGTCAAGTATCATATTTTCCCGACACTGTTCATCAGTATCTCCCTCTGTGAAAATTAATGTGTCATCTGCGTATAAGACAATTTCACTTTTCTGCAATACATCCGCCATATCATTTATATAAAAAAAAAAAAAAATGGTTTCCCATTACATCCCATGAAGGGACTGGGGAGAACTTCTCACAATCACTGAGCTGTGCGCTTTCCAGTTTTCACTCACTGATTGGGACCTACAGTTTTACACCGATTCCGAACGGTAATTTGAGAAGCTTTTTCATGGCTAGATACTCGATAGTGTCGCCGTCACTATGCGAGGTGACCGCCGTCGAAAGAAATTTTAAGGTGGTCAGAGCCGGGTTCGAACCCAGGATCTCATGTACAAGAGCCGCGCACACTAACCATTGCACCACCGACGGTCATATCATTTATATATATAATATATAATAATGCGCCCAAAATGGAACCTTGTGGTACACTGCATTGATTGTCTATTTTCTCTGACACGATACCATTTACTTTTGTAAATTGTTTTCTGTTTGTTAGGTAAGCTTTAAACCATTTTAATTCAGTGCCCCGTACACCATACATGTATAGTTTTTTAATTAATATATTTCTATGTGTTGTTTCAAATGCTCGTTTAAAATCCAGAAAAATTTGCATAATTTTCTTATTTCTCTGTACATTCTTCCATCGACTTATCACATAGTTCACTGTTGTCTCACAAGAGCATTTTTTTCGAAACCCCGACTGGTATTTTGACAAAATAGAGTTAGATTCTATAAATTTCTCTAATTGTCCTTTCACAACTTTTTGAAATATTTTTTCACACGTTTTTAAAGTATTTATGGGTCTGTAGTCCTCACAGAATTTTGTCTTTTCTACTTTTTCAATGGGTGTTATCATTGTCTCTTTCCACTTGTCGGAATTTTCCAGTTGCTTATGAGCTATTTATTATTTTCAGTAATACTGTTCCAATTGTATTCCAGCTATCTAGTATAATTCTCGTTGATATTTTGTTGTAGTCGGGTTTATTTTTTAGTTTTATTACTAGTTCTGTAATATCTATTGCACTGAATTTAAATATATTGTTACGAATTTCCTTATTCGTCCTTTTTGCGTTGTTTTATTCCCAATAATAAAACAAGGTTCGTTTTAAATTACGATAATTACAACGGTTTAACTTCCTTTTATTTTACTTATACAGTACAACAGTTTACTTTATTTATGACACTTTAACAAGTCTTGTATTTTACTATCAATTCGCGTTGCTTACTTTACGGGGTTTAATCTCAAACTGAACTCTCCACTCCAAAGACCTTCGCTATTTATACCAACTCACCATACTCAAATGAAGGTATATCTAGCGAATTCAAGAACCTTCTAGAATCTGGATGTTGTTGTTGTTGCTTATCTTTGTAGAACAATCTCGAAGGGCGGAGAGTTATCTTTATTGAGGTGAATTCATGCTACTGGTTTAGCGAGCTGGTACGTTGTTACAATGCATACTTTCAGGCGCAGCTCTAACCGCCTGTTATTTACATACTGTTAGTAGAGTCATTAACAGCAAGCAAAAGCTTTTACTTATTCGTAACAATATCAATTGGTTTGTCGTAATAGAATCTATAGCTGGGTCACTTAAGTTGGATAGCAAATATAGAAATTTTTACGATTCTCGTGAGCTCCTCAGCACCATCAACAACTGTTTTAAACATTGAGAATAAATCCGGCCGCTGAGTATATGATCCAGCAAAAATTGGAATTTTAATTATTGAGAGTCGAGTCCAGTAGTGCACTGCAATTTTTGTTGTCAATCATTGACATTACAATGATTTTCGATGTTGTTGTCATCATTGTCTCCAGGGGTTCTGAATTTGCAATCCGTTTTTATTTTGACTAGAGAGTCTGTTCCTGTGTTGCTGATGTTCCTGATGTTCCTGTGTTCCTGATGTTCCTTGTACGCTAAACCTGTTGCTGCGTTCAAATATTTTCGCCTGTATTTAATGCATTTTATTATTTCTTACAATTTTCTTGATATTGGTTTTATTTTGTTTTTTCCATTTGTTGTTATTGCAAGAAATGTTTAATTTAATAATTTTACAATTCTTCATCGCTCCGCTCATTAACTATATTTTTGTTTTTGATGTGTTAACATCTATAGCGGCGTATAGGGACTAAATCTATCAAAGCCAGATTTTATGCTGCTGCTAAAACCAGATTTTATGCTGCTGCTAAAACCAGATTTTTTAAAGTTAATTTGTTGTTGCATGTAAATTATATAATACATTATTTTATGGCCCGGCTGTTTGTAGCTGATGAAATAAATAAATTACATTGTTGCATTATTTTTTTATTGTTCTTTCTTCATGTACATTTTATGCTAATTAGAATTTTTAAGTTGAAATTGCACGTTTATACGATTTTATGGAAATTTTTGTATGTCATACGTTATAATCTTCACTGATATTCAAAAATATTCCAATCAAATAATAAATAAAATTAAAAAATCACATGAGGTGTCAGGGGACACCCGGTTGGAACGAAGTTCCTTTCGCTATATATTATGTCCTATTTAGTTCCAACACTCCTAAGGCTCCCGTTAAAAAATACGATAATTTAAATGGATCTTTAAGAAGAGATACGTTTTGTAAAATGATAAACTTTTTTAAAGATTTTTTTTATAAAATGTATTTTTTTTTTAAAAATTACATATATTTATATATATGTATATATAAAATATATTATATTTTCCCGAAAAGGTAATTTTTGAAAGAGAGGTACTTCGTTTATTAAAAGTTATTGTTTGTTTAAGAAAAGGTACTGTTTTTATGAAGAAGTACTTTCTGTAAAAAAAGCCATAAGAGTATGATTTTTTTTTACAAAGAAGTACTTTTTTAAGAACTGGTACTTTTTAAAGTAGTGGTACTCTTTTTAGGAAAATTTTATTTTTTTAAGAAAATTTATTTATTTTCAGAAAGGCTACTTATTATCTCAAGAAAAGAAAAGGTATTATGTTATTTTTAAGAAAGTGTATTTTTAAGAAAAGGAATTCTTGTAAGAAAATGTATTTTTTTAAGAAAAGGTATTTCTTTGAAGAAAAGGGTTTTTTTTAAGAAATGAGAACTTTAATTTACAATTGGTCCTTTTTTCAAGAATAGGTACATTTTTGAAAGTAAGTACTTATCTCAAGAAAAGTTATTTTGTTTCACAAAAAAGGTGCGCTTTAAAGAAATTGTAGTTTTTTACGAAAGGGCAATTAGTTGTAAGAAAATAAACTTTTTTAAGAAAAGGTACTTATTTAAAAAAAAAAGTACTTTTTTTAAGAAAATTTACTTTTTGTAAGAAAATGTGATTTTTTAAGCAATGATACTTCTTTAAGATAAGGTTATTTTAAAGAAAAGATACTTTGTTTAAGAATATGAATTGGTATTTTTTTGAGAAAATTTACTTTTTTTTAGAAAATGCATTTATTAAAGAAAATGTTATTTTTTAAATTTCTTTCACTTTGGCTTTTCTAAATTTACTTTTTATTGGGTTCAAAAATACAATATATACTAAATATTGGTTACAGGCTCCATCTAGAAAACTTTCCATTAAACAAAAAAATTCGCAACATACACCCCACGAAATAAATATAAAAGCAACACGATTTTTTGTTTTATCCAAATGTTGAGAGGAACTGTCAAGTTTCAAAATTAAATACTTTTCAGGAAAAATACCTTCACTATGACTTCTCCAAGATGAATCAACAAACATAAACTAATTACTACTGCGAAATATTTATAAAGGCTAAATATTTTAAAAAGTTTCGTAAGTCGTATGATCTCCAGTATCGCTGATAACTTCTACTAAGCGCCATGGCAATGATTTTATCAGCGATTGAATATGCGCAGGATAAGTTATCTTCCACTTTTATTGAGTTGATGATTGATCCTTGACATTTTTGATCCGTGACATTCTTAAACTGGAGCCCATGGTGTTTTTTTTTTAGACTTAAATTATCATTTAATTATGCAAATATCAGTTCTTATCCTAGGTTCATCTTCTCTCTAGCATTCAAAGACAATTATGGAGTTACAATTTTCTTTTTTGACAATTTAAATGTCCACGGCCAGCCCATTTACTTCATTACAAATTATCTTCGTACCTTATTTTTTAATTTTCTTGGGAAAAAGACATAAAAACCCTGATTACCAGAGATTCTCTGTCGGATAGAGATCAGAACTAAGTGCAAGCCAGTCGAGAGTTGGTATTATTTATGGACTTCAGAAACATTGGAGTTTTCTTAAACCGATGTATTGCTACGTTGTCATGCTGAAATATATATTCTGGGACACAAATTTCTACTCCAAAATTAACTTGGATGACATCCAACAGTCGAATATAATACTCGGAGTCTATTTTTATGGAAACGAAATATTGTGGAGTGGTTCCTCTATAACTAATACTTGCCCCAACCATAAGGGAGCCACCGCAAAATTTCGTCGCTGACGCATAATTTTGGAAAAAATCGTTGGAACACAAATATTTGCCCGAGCCATCAGGTCCATCCAAATTTAATTTATGTCATCGTAAAATATCCCTCTTCATTCAAAAATCTGTATTTTTCAGCGATTTTAAATCTGGCTAATTCGCGTTTTGGCATGAGACCCTGTTTTGCATACTTTTTCCATAGTGACAGTTTCAAGTCGCGATTCAACCTAATCCCAAGCTCAATTCAGCAACAATTTGCTATTAATTTCTTTCTCTATGATCCAAGCCGTTAGTATAGACACAAACCAAAGCACAAGAAAACAATATAGTTGATAATAGTGGGTTGTAGCATAATAGTGTTAAACCAAAAGTTGTTTATTTTTTTTTCGTTTAGCCCCCATCCCGCAACGTGCGATAAGCAACTTCGTTCCAATAACGTGATCCTTTGCGAACTTTAGGCAGGATATTCGGTTTTTTGCGCTGATTCCGTGGTGTATTCCTTGTGAAATCTTGTTTTCGGGGATATGCATATGCATAAGGTTACGCAATACACTTCTTTTCTAACAGCTTTTCGGCGTCCTTGGCTATAGTAGGGTTTTTTAAGGCAAACTTTGTTTAATTTTTCTTAATATTCATCTTTCATCGACTTTAAAAGAACAAAATAAAGAATTTATAACAATTAATCTAAAAGTAGTTTATTGTAAAATGGTATTTTATGAAGAGTTGACGGACTCATTTTTGGTTGTTTGGAAAAGTTTTGAGTATAGATTTTGGTGGTGCCAGTGGCACATTGACTGGGATTTCAATATTTGACAATGACAAATTCGTTCAAATGTTATTGGAACTAGAGCTTGATTGTCTAAATGAATAATGCATGTATTTCTCAACTTAATAGATTAATAGAATTTCAATGTTCCCCCTTTTCGATTCACTTAGATGAAACTTCCCACGAAAACCATAAAACCATGTAATTTCCCATTAGGAAAACTCATAGTACCCTCCCTACCAGGGAGTAAAGAAGGAAAAGGAAACGAATTTCAAATAGGGTAAAATATTAGCGGAACCAATAGCTTCAACTACAACAAGACATCTTGCCAGTAAAGAGGGGAGACATTTATTTGTTTTAAACTGTTTTGAAGATACGATTACGATTTTACACTTGTGCCCACTTAATGGGACACAAAGTGCAGACAGATGCCACACAATGAACGCTTTTTTTATATCTAGTGAAAATTTATCGATGTAGTTCCCAAAATTTCCTCCTGCTCGCCGCTCTAATCAAAGATTTGTCATAAAAAACTATACAATTTATATTAGCAACTTGCCAGAACTTGTATGTACATAAGTGGGTGTAAGGCAAGAATACACATTTCGATTCATTTGCTGAAAATTCTTTATATGACAGAGGTGTTAATGCTTTATTGTGGCAACACTTGAGTCTTGTCTTGTGTGATGCCCTCTCCCCCAACCACAGGGTGCCACAGTTCTGCGGCAAAGCAATGACGAGTATCTATTGTAGCAACGAGTACCAATGAAATGGGACCAAGAGCAAACCAAACATCAGTGGTATTAGCAAAAGTATTTGTGATAGACGAATTGCAATTGATTTGAAATACAAACAAAACATATGCGAATGTAAATGCAATTTTGTTGCATTAAGTATCATTTCATGTGCATTCAGTCGCAGTAACAATTAAGAGAAAAAAAAAGTAATCTCAAAAAAACGAATGTCTTTCGGCTCAACCCGAATATTTGCTCTCCCCAAAAACAGTTGTCGCCAGAGTGTGATATATGAAATGACAAAGAGAATTATGGGCTTGGTGGGATTGACACAGCATTAAATAACTAAAAATGATTCCGCATGAAATACCCATGATAAAATACCCAATATTTGTGAAATTCTTTATGGTGAAATATATGAAAACATGGTAGTTGATTACAACAGTTGAAAAAATGTATTTATGCCCAATTACAATTTGTTTTTGATTTGTACACGGCCCCCTATACTTAGCAATATGTCAAAAAAAGTGGTTTTTCCAATTTAAAGATATACATATGTACCAAATTATATGTACTGATTTGGGGATACATTCGGCTATCTGATATGCTCATTAGGGTGGCCCTCAATTACATGATATGTGAATTATAGGGTGTTCTTGTTGTCATTGATTTTTCAACTGATTACGAATTTTTTCCTGTAATTTTATTAATATCCGAAAAACTGGAATTTTTTAATTTTTTACAATAAACTGGGTTAGTAGCCTTTCATTTAAGATGAATATTTCATTCGTACACTGAGAGAAAAAAAATTATTATAATAATAAGTGGTAAAGGTAGATTTACGAGTTTTTCATTTAAAATGGCACAAAAACGGCTAAAGATTTGTGGCCAAAATTTTCTATTTCTCGTTTAGAACCTTAAAATCTTAAATTCTACCAAGGCGCTTACAATGTTTCGTTTGGAAAAAAAATTGAAAAAACTTCAAGAAAAATGGAAAAAATCCAAAATTTTTAGCTTTTTTACCTACCTCAACTCATAACGTCCAAACTAAGCTTTGTGACGTGAAGCGCCTTGGTGGAATTTTAGATTTAAAGGTTCTAAACGAGAAATAGAAAATTTTGGCCAAAAATCTTTAACCGTTTTTGTGCCATTTTAAATGAAAAAGTCGTAAATCTACCTTTACCACTTATTATTATAATAATTTTTTTTCTCTCAGTGTACGAATGAAATATTCATCTTAAATGAAAGGCTACTAACCCAGTTTATTGTAAAAAATTAAAAAATTCCAGTTTTTTTTTTTTTTTTTTTTATTTAATTTTTTAATTTTTAAGCCCACGAAAATGGTTAAACTGTGTTATATTTTGAAATACAACTAAGTTTTAAAAAAAAAACTCGTGGAATAAATAAATATTGTTTCTGAGTCCCCAAAGATTCATATTCAACAATAAAAAAGTTCTTTTTCGCAAAAAGTCGTTTTTGACATATTGCTACCTATACTACGAGTATAAATTAAAAAAAAAAATTATAAAAAAAAGGTTTAAATATTCTAATCAAAAAATGACAACAAAATTCCGAAAAACGGAAAATAACAAAAATTGATACATTTTTTAAAATAATTTTAGGATAGTAACTTGCTTCTTAACGAACGAAGCAAATCATACCTGCACCGGAATTCCGTAAGTTTTTATCGATAAAAATCAGGGACAGAAGCAGTTATGGTTTTTATTTTAAAAATCAGTTTTTAAGAATTACTTTTGATTTGTATTCTACCAATCCACAAATAACAAATATTTCCGATTTTTATTATATCGCTCAGAAAGCTAGTAGTATGAAAACTATCAAAATCGGCCATAACATTCAACATTCAAAAACGTAACTCTCATCAAAAAAATCTATACCACAGAAAAATACAACTCACCTCAAAGCACTGCAACAACGCTAGTATGCAAGAGGAAAAGAAGAACATGGAGGAAAAAGCTTTATGTTCTTGTGTTGGACTTATGGACCTTTGAGTGTGTGTTGGTACTTAGGGATCTTCGATCGATACTAATTCGCACATGTAAATTGCAGAATTGAGTTTGTAACGTCTTTTTCAACAGAGACGCTACAAAACTAAATCGATAGGGATAGCAAACGACCCCAATTTTTTCCCCGCTCTTTTGACATTTCTCTTCAGTAAGGTTTGCCATTTCATCATGGGAAGATATACGAGCCAACAACGAGTCGAAATTATTAAAATTTACTGCCGAAATTTGGTGTCAGTGGCCTCAATTTCAGTGGCCTCAATCATCATCAGCGATGAGGCTCATTTCTGGCTGAATGGCTTCGTCAATAAGCAAAATATGCGTTATTGGGCAGACACCAATCCACACGTAATCCATGAGTCATCATTGCATCCCGAAAAAATGACGGGCCGGCGGCGTCATTGGGCTGTACTTCTTCCGTGATGATCAAGACCGGCACATTACTGTGAATGCGAATCGCTATCGTTCAATGATAACCGAATATTTTTGGCCCCAATTGGATAATATGGACTTGGAGGTCATGTGGTTCCAACAGGACGGCGCCACAAGCCACACAGTGAATGCCACAATCAATTTATTGGAAACCAAGTTTGGTGAACATGTTATCTCACGAAATGGCCCAGTCGATTGGCCGCCTCGGTCGTGAGATTTGACGCCGTTAGATTATTTCCAGTGGGGCTACGTCAAGTCTATGGTCTATGCCAACAAGCCAGCGACGATTGATGAACTTCGTACGAATATCGAACGTGAAATTGCAGCAGTATCGGCCGATTTATGCTTGAAAACCGTCGAAAATTGGGTTCAGCGTCTGGACTTCGACTTGGTCCGCACTTGAACGTTGACAACCGATTTAATTTTGAAGTGGTAGATGAATTTGTCTACCTTGGATCCGCCGTGAACAAGGACAACAACGTCAGCCTGGAGATAGATAGGAGAATTCTGCTTGCAAATAGATGTTATTTTGGGCTCTGCAAGAAGTTTAGGAACAAAGCCCTCTCTCGAGACAAAAGTCCAGCTGTATCATACTCTCATTTTACCTGTCTTGACATATGGCTCCGAAACTTGAGTCATATCGCAAGCGGATGAAAAACACCTGGGAGTTTTTGAGAGAAAAATTCTCCGCAAAATATATGGGCCTGTTAGGGAAAACGGCGAGTACTGACGTCGCTGGAACGCAGAGCTATATAGTCTCTATTCTGACGTGGACATAGCTAGACGAATCAAAGTGTGCCAATTGCGTTGGCTAGGCCATGTTATCAGAATGGATGAAGATGAGCCAGCGCGAAAGATTTTTGATAACGTACCCGATGGAAGCAGGAAAAGAGGACGACCAAGACTCCGCTGGAAAGACCAGGCAGAAGAATCCCTCCGTATCCTTGGTGTTACCAACTGGCGAGAAAAGGCGAAGGATAGAGCCAGTTGGAAGAATATGTTGAAATTTGTCTAATTTGTTTGTTTAATTAATATGTGTAAGACGTCTGACCTCATGAGGTTGTAATATAGTCAATAAAAGTAAAGTCCGGACTTCTGCAATCGTGCCCGTGGTGGCCATGCAAAAGAAATCGAGTTCCATACATAATGGCATCGAACGTACTTTCACAGGAATAAAGAATTTCATTGGTATCTAAAACCGGTTTTGTTTTATTTAAAAAAACTTTTGTAGCGCTCTTATTGAAAAACCCTTTATATATACGATTGATGATCTCCGGATGGTATCAATTCAGTCACAGTAGTTACACTCAAAGAAAAAACTCGTTCCTCCCAAACGAAATCTCAGATAACTGAAGTTGTTGGGAAATAATAAGTTGGGAAAAATATAACTTGGGAAAAATAAGTTGGGAAAAATGAACTTCTGTTAAGCCATACATGTCATTTCGTTTGGGGGAACCGAAAAATGTTTGCATCAAACGAGTTAAAAAAATATAAGCTGAAAAAACGTTTGCGAGAAACGAGGTTATAGCAACCGAGTTGTAGTTGATGCTAACTAAAAAAATGTTTGCGAGTACTGAAAAAGGTTTGCAGTAATCGAGTTATGTAAAATTAGAGGTGAAAAAACGTTAGCAGGAAAAGAAAAACGGTGCCACCCACTGTTCTTTCGGTTACAACATCCGAGTTTAAATTAAAACTTTTATTTATGGTTTCCTAAGATCTTTTTTGTTTAAATATCCAACTTTTACAAGTTTGTTTTAAAAAAAAGTTTGAATTTTTGTCTATTTTTTCACTGTCTATTTACACGTCTGTTTCGTCTTGCATTCAAATAACAAATAAATGCGCAGCAAACTACAACACGTCAATTGTCCATCCAAGATATATTGACAAGGTAGAAGCATTGGAGTGTGTGATCACTTTTATGTGTGTGCGTGAGTGTGTATGCCAAACGAGTAGATAAGACTGTGTATACAGTCGACAGAATGGGAGAATGAGAGAAATTTACGTTCTTCGTAATCTGTGCTCTCTTTAGAAAAATGGTTAATTTCAGTTATCGCAAACGTTTTTTAAATTTGCGGCAAATGTAATTTTGTACGCGTTTGATGCAAACGAGAACTCTTTCGCAGCAACATGATACACATTTGCGATATATGAGTTTATTTGGGAGGACAACATGAACGGCTGCGACTAATAAATTAATACAAATCAAACAAAGTATTGTTGCGGCACCCGAGCAATAAACTTTTTTTTTCTTTGCGTGTAGGCATCTGATGATGAACTTGTCACGGAGTTCGAAACTAGTCATGCCAGTGAATGTGCTTAATTGAATTTTCTATTATTCCACAAAATCCAACTATTTTTCAATTAGAAAAATGTTCCTGACTTTGCATGCTTGTAGTATGAACTTCTCATTCCGTTTATTGATGACTTTGTCAAATAAACAACAAATCGCGCGTTTTTTTTTAAATAATTTTTGGGTTTCTTTTGAAAAGTAAAAAAATTGTTCTATAATTTTTCAAAATATCCGATAACTCGATACTATGCGAGTTATCGAAAAATTCTAGATAATTTTTTGGGTTGTTTTATACAAAAAAGTGATGAAATATTGATTTTTTACATTACCTGGTTAATACTTAGTGGAATAATAACCTTTATTTTCAATAGCGGGCTGACATCTACGGGGCATACATACCTTTTATCAAATTTTGGCAAAGCTCTTGAGGAATCGAATACCAAGCGCTTTGTATTCCGGTCCAAAGATCATCCAAGTTTATATATTTATATTGAACAATCATACTTTTCACATCCTTCCAGAGACTTTCAATAGGGTTCAGCTCGGGGCTTTGAGCCAAATATGACGGTCAATTTTTCCGTTCCCCACACCATAATGCTTCCTCCAGTGTGTTTCACGGGTTTCTTTGCGTAGCGTAGGTTGAGTGCTTGACATTTAGGGCGATGACCTATTAATCTATCATCCGGAACCCTTCGATTTACCTCATCACTCAAAAGTATTTTTTCCAGAATCGGAGATCTTTTTTTTTCTATTTGAGCAAAGAGTAAACTCTGCAATATTTTTTTTTTTTTGGAAAGGAGTGGTTTCTTTCGGCTTGCGCGTCCATAGAGCTGAGCGTCATTGAGCCATCTACGGATAAGCCTGTCTGACAAATTTAATCCAAATTCAGAGTTAAAATCTTTGGCAATTTAACTTCTTTGACTAACGGGCAATAGCTCGGTCCACTGCTTCAGTTGTTTTGTTTGCTACGTGGGTTCTGTCTGAATTTATCTACCTTGTATCCGCCGTGAACAAGGACAACAACGTTAGCCTGGAGATAAATAGGAGCAGTGTGTTTGTTAACCCTATAACACTAACGTTATTTTTTATACATTAGCACTAATCATTAGTCGAATCGACTAACATATATATATATAACCGATTTTTTCGATATTTATATATGAACTATCAACACATCTAATAAAGGATGATATTTGGTTAATTTTCAATGTAACGGGGTTTTCAATAAGAGCGCTACAAAAGTTTTTTTTAAATAAAACAAATCCGGTTTTAGATACCAATGAAATTCTTTATTCCTGTGAAAGAACGTTCGATGCCATTATGTATGAAACTCGATTTCTTTTGCATGGCCACCACGGGCACGCTTGCAGAAGTCCAGTCGCTGAACCCAATTTTCGACGGTTTTCAAGCATAAATCGGCCGATATTGCTGCAATTTCACGTTCGATATTCGTACGAAGTTCATCAATCGTCGCTGGCTTGTTGGCATAGACTATAAACTTGACGTAGCCCCACAGGAAATAGTCTAACAACGTCAAATCGCACGACCGAGGCGGCCAATCGACTGGGCCATTTCGTGAGATAACATGTTCACCAAACTTGGTTTCCAATAAATTGATTGTGGCATTCGCTGTGTGGCTTGTGGCGCCGTCCTGTTGGAACCACATGTCCTCCAAGTCCATATTATCCAATTGGGGCCAAAAATATTCGGTTATCATTGAACGGTAGCGATTCGCATTCACAGTAATGTGCCGGTCTTGATCATCACGGAAAAAGTACGGCCCAATGTCGCCGCCGGCCCATAAACCGCACCAAACCGTAATTTTTTCGGGATGCAATGATGACTCATGGATTACGTGTGGACCAATAACGCATATTTTGCTTATTGACGAAGCCATTCAGCCAGAAATGAGCCTCATCGCTGAAGATGATTTTCCGATGAAAATCCGAATCATTTTCAAGTTGTTGCTCAGCCCAATTCACGAACATACGACGCTTATGGTGGTCAAGCGGCTTCAGTTCTTGCGTTAATTTGATCTTCTAAGGATGTAGGCCAAGATCTTTTCGCAAAATTCGCCACAACGACGTCACAGAGATGCCCAACGCTTGAGAACGACGTGTGAGAGACACATTTGGGCTTTCTTGAACTGAAGCCTCAGCGGCAGCAATATTCTCGACACTACGGGCACATCTTTGTCTCACTGGCACGGGAACATTTTGTACTGTGCCTGTGGATTCAAATTTTTCCACTAGACGCTCAATTGTTGATCTGGTAGGACGATTATGACGACCATAAATTGGACGTAGCGCTCTTAAAGTTGAGGCCACTGACTACAAATTTCGGTAGTAAATTTTAATAATTTCGACTCGTTGTTGGCTCGTATATCTGTCCATGATGAAATGGCAAACCTTACTGAAGAGAAATGTCAAAAGAGCGGGAAAAAATATGGCGTCGTTTGCTGTCCCTATCGATTTACTTTTGTAGCGTCTCTGTTGAAAAACCCTTTATATCAAACAAAAAATTTTAAATTTTATAAAACAATTCATTAAAAAAAATGTATTTAGCAAAACTGTGTGCAAATATGTAAGTGATGTTAGTCGAAACGACTAACGTTAGTGATCAAGGGTTAAATTAATAAGTGGAAGACATCTGACCTCATGAGGTTGTAAAATAGTCAATAAAAGTAAAGTAAGAGTTCTGTCATTGTTTTGCATTATAACATTGTTATTAGTTTAGTTTAGTTTTCTCGATCGGTTAAGAATTTTTGCAATTTCATATGGCTTTTTGCATTCACTACACATATTGAACATAATGCGCTTTTCCTCTGGCGTACAATCTTTTCCTCGTCCCATTGTTAGGAAAAGTTAAAAGAAATTTACAAAAAGTACTGTTGGACACAAGATACACACAAACAATCTTTTTATGACCGTTTCGCTCGCGTTTTGCTAATTTACTGTCCACAACAAAAGATGCTAATTGCACATTCAAGCAATCAGAACAAAAAATAAAAAAGTTAAAGGTAAAAAATTTGTTTTTGCTCTGATGGAACAGTGCAGACAATAATAATTGGTTTATACTTATATAGTCAAAAAGTTAAAAAAATCATACATCGAATTTAAAGAGTAGTTTTGTGCTAATTTAGTGTCCATGGCTGTATTTGGTTTTAGTTAAGCATTTGTAACACATTTTGTGGCATAATTTGCATTTTGAATGACAAATAAACTAAACTATAAAATGTAAACAGTAGTTTTCAATATTTTTATCTCGTTGATAATATATCTAATTTATTATACAATATAATTTTTCTAATTTATTTAACATTTACTAACTACAAATATATGTAGTTCGTAGTTAGTGAAACTTTTAGAAATTTAATGTGCCACAAACCACTGTCTTTGTTTTCTCTTAGATTGACATTTCCTCATTAACTTGGTAACTCTACATATCCCCCAAGCACCCATTCATTACCTGCCACCCAAAAAATATCACTCTTACAATGCGAGATGCGCTCTCTCTCTTTTTGTATGTATCTGCACAATACAAATTAAAGGCGTTCATTGCAGCGTTGCCAGTTTAGAATTTTTTGTGCTTTCTAGCATTTTTTTTGACTCCTGCACTTTTATTTGTAAAAAATATGTCAAATCGTTTAAGCACCTTCTTTGGGCAATTTGGATACAATTTTGACTTTTCCTCCCTAGGATGCCTGTTTTTATTATATAATAAGGATAACCTAAAAATAAATTCAATAACAAATTATAACATGACTAGAATTAGTGAAGTTTTGATTGCCAAATATGTCTAGGAATTGACATTTGACCAGCAATATCTTTAAAACAAGAACTTTGTATAGTTAATGTATGATAAGTTCATACTATAAGCTTACAAGGTCAGGAACATTTTTCTAATTGAAAAATAGTTGGATTTTGTTGGAATAATAGACAATTCAGATAAACACACTCACTGGCATGACTAGTTACGAAATCCCTCACCAGTTCATCATCAGATGCCTGCCACTGTGCCTGGTAGATTATCAATCGTATGAGAAAATTTACATATGCGAATTAGTATCAATCAAAATCCCCTTAGTATCAGTTCACACTGAAATGATATCTATATCATAGCATGCGACTGTTGCTGCTGATGGTTTTATTCTGCAGATTTTCTCATAATGATCTCCATTAAGATGCTAAAGAGATCGTACGATAGGGTTTCGAAAGGTTCGGTAAGATCCTCACCAACTTTCACGGCGGACTTGGAGTTCATCAGGGCCATCCTGCAAAGGAGTATGAGTTGAAATGGATTTCCACTGCACTTCAGGATAGTCATCGGGAGGTGGTGGGTTCTGTACCAAAAGTTGCGAGAGCCGCCTTGAGTAGGCTGTGGCTTCATCTGGTAATTTAAGCTTTCGGATTTCTAGCTTTCTCTGCGTCTGATTTTCTCCGATTTTCGCTCTACTTAATCCTATGCGAAGCTTTGCTGCTACCAGGTACTGATCAGAACCGATGTTAGCCCCTCCGATCACTCGTACGTCCATTATACTGGATAAGGGCCTTCCATCAATTACCACGTGATCAATTTGGTTTATCGTTCTTTGATCAGGGTATACCCAAGTAGCCTTGTTGGATGTCTTTACGCTGGAATCTTGTGCCATTTACGACTATATTCTTGACGGAATTGTCAGCATCTAGACTGAAATTGTCATTAATTGGATGAAACACATTTTCCCAGCCAACTATTAAGCATTAAAATCTCCGAGTTATACGTTTCCTCGAGGCGCTCATAGAATATGTCTTCGGCATCATGAATCTTTCTCTTCTGTCGGGGCATGCACTCAAATGAGTGAAATATAAAAATAATTCGCTTTTATGGGAATTGTGGCTATACGTTCATTCACAGTATTGAACTTGGACACTAGCGGCCTTATTCATAAAAAGTTATGAGAGGTTTGAGAGACACTTTACCGTACAAAAATCGTCTGTCAAACCTCTCATAACTTTTTATGAATAAGGCCGTTGATGTCGCAGTCTTTTGCCAACTACAAATCCGCAACCAAATTCTTGTTTTTTCTCATGGCAACTGTAGTATATGTCGCAGTTTCGTTTTCTTGTGCAATCATGTCCAGTCCATCGCATTTCCTGGATAGCGGTAATATCAGCCTTATAACTTTCGAGGACACCTGCCAATTGGATACTTGCACCGGATCTATGTAGAGTTCTTACATTCCAAGTGCATATAACTATCTGTAAATCGTGGCTCTTATAACGTTTGTGGGGATCGTCAACAAATGGGGGTTGTTTATGTTTTATTTTTTGTTTTTGTGTTTTTAATAATTGTTCGGTTCAAGAGCAATAACTATTAAAAAGTACTTGTAAGTACTTTTCATAGAAAAAGTACTTTTTAATAGAAATATTAAAAAGAAATGAGTGAAATGGATCATTATGGTGGATGGTTGGGAATATAGCTATTTCAATGCCACAAGTCTCCACAAGTATTTAGGTATATCATCACACATTATAGGGATAAACAAATCTCAACTAAGCGAGAATTGCCTAAACTCCTACTTGTGCGAAAATATCCACAACAAATACTTTACCATAACCATCAATGTTCACAACATTTCTTTACTATGCATGCTTTCATCGAAAGCCTTTGCATAGATGTTGTTGTTTTAAAAAGAAAGTACTTTTTCGTTTTTATATATTCACTGCCGTTATGAACGGTGGCGGGAGGTTTTTGCATTTTACCTACTGCCAGGATATTCGATTGGTCGCTGACCACGATGTAATACATGTTTGCGAAATCTCTATAATTACACCAGGAAAAAAAATAACATGCATTATTTCATCAAAAGTAGATTATTCCACTTCAAAATGGCATTACCCATTTCAAATATACATTTTTGGAACAAAA
The DNA here is from genome assembly GCA_963931995.1 of Phaonia tiefii. Taxonomy (NCBI): domain Eukaryota; kingdom Metazoa; phylum Arthropoda; class Insecta; order Diptera; family Muscidae; genus Phaonia; species Phaonia tiefii. The sequence continues at coordinate 94,158,178 of OZ008367.1, forward strand.
TATGATTAATCCAGAAGTTAATTAATTATTTTAGTCTAAATTGCACCAAAACGAGATTAATCCACAGTGGTTTGAATCAAAAAATGATTATTCCAATCAGCCGCGTCAAAACAAGATTATTCCATTTCAAATCTTGCATTTATTCAAAATATGTTACGGCTAAATGTTTGAATCCTATACAAAGTAATGACTATTCTTGTCGTCTATAATAATGCAAGAAAATTTCGGGTTAAATACATAGTTGCATTCGGTGTAAAACTGCAGGTCCCAATCAGTGAGTGAAAACTGGAAAGCGCACAGCTCAGTGATTGTGAGAAGTTCTCCCCTGTCCCTTCATGGGATGTAATGGGAAACCATTTATTTATTTTTATTCCTAAAAAACTATTTTCTCAATTTGTGCAAAAACACAAAAAGTGGAATAGTCATGTTTTGAAAATAACCTCCTCATATGTCGCACTTGGATTTTCTTCTTTTAGTTTCTTTCCGCTGTTGGCTCATATGTTTGGCTCATCCGCCTTCTAAGGATGAAAGAATATGCCCGATATGAGCTTGATGAGCTTCAGGGACATCAGTGACTTCAGCTACTAAAAAAAAATATTCTACAGTTTTCCGGGAACCACCACGTGGTTAAAAAAGTCATGGGCCCTCAATCTTTGGCTCCCAACTCGTAAGCAAACGAAATCGGTCATGAAATAAATTCAACCATTTTATATATTAAGAAAAATAAATTATATTTTGATAGACAGAAAATTAGACAGTGATTAGAAAATTAGAAAATATGTTACCCGAACCAGAGAATCTTCACCACATAATATTGTATTTACGGCCGATTTCACAACGTCCAGTTATCCTTCAGTTAAAGCTAACGAACAGTTTTAGCTGTCAGTTTGTATGGAATTTATAATTTTTAACTGTCAGTTTTAACTTTGTTTGTTGAAGTTAGGCGATAATGTTATTAAATCTTAAAATTAATTGAACACAAGTGTTCGCCTGAACATAAATATCAGATACTTACAATATTCAGTAACCGACTTTCATACTCAATGTCAACCATTTTTATTACACAGAAAAGTGATCAGATTAATAGAATTAGGCGGTTGCTTAATCCTATTACCCTCTCACATATCCGAACTTTTGGGGGCTTATAACTCCGAAACTAAGCATTTACGGATACTTTGTTTTAATTTTTGTTCTTTTGGAGAGTAAGATGTAAAATAGACCTGATCCTGTTTTAGGGAAGTAATGTGATGTTGTCGTCGGTGGTGCAATGGTTAGTGTGCGCGGCGCTTATACATGAGATCCTGGGTTCGAACCCTCCTCTGACCACCTTCAAATTTCTTTCTGCGGCGGTCACCTCGCATAGTGACGACGACACTATCGAGTATATAGCCATGAAAAAGCTTCTCAAAATACCGTTCGGAATCGGTGTAAAACTGTAGGTCCCAATCAGTGAGTGAAAACTGGAAAGCGCACAGCTCAGTGATTGTGAGAAGTTCTCCCCGGTCCCTTCATGGGATTTAATGGGGAACCATTTATTTTCTTTTTTAATGTGCTGTTCTAAAAAACGTGCTATGTATATTCGATTAAGCATTTGTTTTTGGTAAATTGAACTTTTTAGCATACTTTTTTGACAGCATCTGGCCACACTGGGTCATCATTTTTCGTTCATAAACAAGTTTACAAATATTTTGGGGATTGAGCAAAAGCGCCAATTTAGGGAGAGAGAGAGAAAGAGAGGGAGAGAGAGAGAGAGAGATAAAAACCACTGAATGAGTGTGAGAGAGATAATTTTGGCAATGGTTTGGATGTCAGCGACGACACTGCTTGCATTTGAGAATTGTTATTTGTATATTTTTCATATGAATACACATAGACAATGAGCAACAGAGCCCCAAAATAAAGCATACACCAACAACAGCCAAACCAAAGAGACAGACAGCTCCCACACGTTCGTGCTGCGAACCCCAATCACCAGCACCAGCACTAAGCAAATGTATATTTGTAGCACAGTAACGTGTCGGCAAAGGTAGCACTAACGCGCAATAGAGAATAGTAGGTCGCTAATGTTAGTTACTCTACTCCAATTTTTTTTTTGTGTGCAATTGTACTACTCTTGTCTTGTTCTTCTTCTGCTTACGGAAATACATAATTTGCAATATTCATACAAATATACAATATTTTTCCTTTGATTTCTTTGAAATCTAATGTGTTAAAAGAGCATTTCCTACATACATACATGTGTATGTATGTATGTAGTTTGCTGAGGGGATATTGCATTTAAGAAGGTACATTTTTCAGAAAAAAAAAAGATACCTTGGAATCCGAAGAAATCTGTTGAAATTCATGGGAACAAAGTCTGATGGGTGAATCAAAATCATGTTGAGTGAGTGTTTGTTGTGTGCAAGTTATTTTAAGTGTCAGTAAAAAAAAAGTGGAACTGCTTATAATGTCCTGCAGGTTTGCTAAGGGCTTTAAGTTTTCTTCTCGTTGAATAATTTTATTAAGGAGTGTATTTTTTTATAAATTTAAAAGTTGGTAACTACCTTTGCAACATCTCTTGCTAGCTTTAAAAGTATACTAGAATGCCGCTGCTTCCAACATTTTGGGGCAACCTTAAGGCAATAACAACAACAGTAAACAGTACTTAACACTTGTGCAGTTGTTCTTCATACGCAAACAAACAATGATGCCAATGTGTTGTTAGAAAAGGCATCTGACGTACATTTCGTGGTGAACAAATGCCGGCAAAGATTTATGTAATTTCCTAAAACCTTTTTATCTACAGCACGATAACTTTTTCGTATGAAAAAAACAAGACGGAAAAATTAAATAAAAAACATCTAACTCTTAATATCGAGACATTTAAGTTTGAAATTTGCTTCGGATGAAAAAATTAAAAACATGTATCATAGAGTAATGATGTATAGAGAGAGACGCCATCTCTCTCAGTATTTTGATGACATTTAGTGTGTTGCATATGGGCGGTTGCATGTTGGAAAGTATAGCTTTAATAATACCAGATAGAGGCAATGGCTCAAACCATCCAACAATAAATCAGCAACGGCATTTCGATTTGTGCGTTAAAATTTTTGTGTAAATACACCACAAAGATATACTAACAATAAAATATATACAAAACAAGTCCACAATTCGTTTAAATTTCACAGTTTTTCATCAAAACGACATAAAAAACTTAAGTCAAACATTATTGTAATTCCACCTGGTTTAAGTCAATCTAGACCGCACCACGAATAGTGTGAAAGGAAATGTCAAATGAGAACAATGGCGTCTCTATAAATCATTACTCTATGACATGTATACTTATATAAATTCACACAAATGTAAACGAAGGTCAATAAATTATTTTAGAATAAAATGGGCACATTTTTTTTCTGAAAGAAAAACGACCTGAAATCTGTTTTTTTTTGTAAAAAAAAATTATCCGGTAAATCGCTTTCAATCACAAATTTTTCAATCCAGGATACGATATTCAATTAAAACGAATGTCAATGAAAATAAATCAACAAGAAAATGCAGCTCTGGGAATGACAACACGATGGGCCAGTCAAGACGTAGTGGGATCCTGTAGTCGTAGAACGCGCTCGAGCTAATCGAAACTCATGCTTAAGAATAACTCGTGGTTTACTTTAAAGTAACAATGGTCAATTTTTAACCACTCTTTCATTCATATTGGCCGGAACGTTGGCAATTTCGTATTTGATATTGTTCCTGAGTAGCTCTAATTTTTTGTGGATGAATTGTAGTAGTAGGGATGCCGGATTTGAAATTAACAAAATAAGTACATCGAGGAAAAAGGGCAGTACAATTAAGAAAATAAAAGTACACTTCCTGTTATTAAAAAATCTTTAAATTCACTACAGAAACGTAACATTTTACGTTAAGAAATGAAAAAATCAGTACAAAACAGTAACAGTTTATAAATTATAGAAAAGAACGAACAAACTAGGGAACCAAAAATACATTTTTTAATAAAATCTAGTCAGATGTTTCACATTTTATTTTTAAAAAGTAAAAAGATTGTAATCTATTCTATATTAAAATTGTTTAATACTATATTATAATACGATATTATTTTACAACTTTTTAAAAAATTAAAAATATGTATAGTTTTTGTGGACTTGATTAACTATTCCATTTTTACCATCTTCTGTTTTTAAAAAATTTACAAACTCATTACAAGTGTACGTAAAAATAAGTTTATTTCGTTCTTTCTCCAAAAATTAAACATCAAACTGAATATTCTTTCAGAAATACAAATTTACAGATATTTTCGAAATTTCGAAATGACCCACTTTTAGGAGCACTTTCAATTTTTTTGAAGGGATATTTTGGAATATTTTCCGCAAAAGCATTTAAGGATATAAATTCGTCAAAGAGACAATTCATTTGATTGCAAATAATTTAATTACGCCTTGAATAAAATGGAATGTTTAAATTACGGTTAAAAATTTCAAATTTTTCAAATTTTTTATTTTTTAAAGTATATAAATATACAATTTTTGGTATCAATAAGATATCATAAGAATAATATCAATTTATTGTTGGCATAAGGAAAAAAGTACATAAAGAAGTGCAGAGGCTAAAATAAGTACTTTTGCGTACTTCTTTACGTGCTATGCAGTCAGAAGTACAATTAGTACAAAAAAGTACGAGTACTGCTGACAACAGTACGCCTGACAACCCTATGTAGTAGTCTCTTGAAGAACATGTGGGTTTGTTGCTGACCAAAACACATATTTTGCATCTTGACAAAGCCATTTAGCCAGAAATGAGCTACATCGCTGAATGTGATTTTTCGATGAAATTCATTATTTTCTTCAAACTTAAAGCTGCGACCACCGACTGATAATTTTGGTAGTATTTTTTAATAATTTTCAAACGTTGCTCGTTCCTGAACTTCACCATGATAAAAATGTAAACATTGACTAAAGTTTCGGCATTGCCAGATCATAAAAAAATTAAAGAGTGCGTTCGTATTAAAATACAACATTGTTCTGTCCCTACAAAAAGGATGTACAAGTAGAGAAGTAAAAACCAAAGCCATTTGGCAACCCTAGTAGAAGAGAACCAAAAAATTCGACGCGATTCACTCAAACGCATTTCTTTCCCGCGTCATAATTCGATTATTTCATACTTTGTACATACTTTATGTAATTTTATTTAAATATGGTTGGAATTTCTATAGTTAGATACAATAACATCATCAGAAAACTGCTCGTGTATTGAAATATTCAACGAAGAGAGTAAGAGAGAGAGACCAGAGAAACGACGCGCTTCACTCGTTTTCTTTGTTGGCATTCCAACTTTCAAGGTCGCGCGTTCTTCCACAAAACTGTCGATCCAAACTGAACCTGTAAAGGTACAAGGCAGACTATAAATAGGTGCTGATCGACCATATTAGTTTCACCATCTTGAAACTTTTGGCGATAGGTTACGTGACCAGTGCTTCCATCGCAGCCCCATACATGTATATAATGCAGTTAAACTTATGTTATTATTGTTCACTGAAACATGATGTTCAAAAACCTGAGAGTGCGCCTTTATGATTCGTTTTACAGTGTGGTCTACTAAGCTCTGTAGTGTTATTTCAGCTGAATACTCTGTGACTTTTAATCCGTCTGGGTAGCACATAACCTTCGCTGAATGCAGCTTATGGTAACTAGGATATATATCTGCGTTTCGTGTCTTAGCACTACTTCGTGTTAGCTTGTAATTATGTTTTGTGTGGCCTACATCTATATACAGTGCAAGCGCTTCTTCAGGTGAATAAGGAACTGGAAATTGCACTTGTGTGTCCAATGACTTTTTAATTTTTTGTCCGGCAGTCTCATCTGCATTTAACATAGAAACAATTTTTGATGCTGTTCGCATTCCAGTTTTATACAAGCTTGAGCTTGTTGCCACCATTAATTCGTCATATGTTGTTTCTTGAACAAGACTAGATACTTTGCTTACCTGGGTCTTAGGATGTAGATCATCAAAGTCCTTCTCAGGTCGACCCCAGTGCGACTTAGTCACTCGCTTGTGTAGACAGAGTGGAATATCAAGCCATTTCTTGTTTTTCTTCTCAAAACAACTCTTATTTCTTTGGCATGCCTTCCATTTCTCTGTAAGCCTGCTTACGAAACTTGCCAATTTTTGTTCAATTTCTTCCAATTCCTTTTTAGATATTTTTGGGTTCTTAAAAATTGTACCAAACACATACTCCTTCAGTACTCCAAACTACCAAAATCGCGATGATGCGTTTGATCTCGGATTTGAGCTCAGGAATTGTTTCTGATTTATTCGTATAAACTCGAGATTTCACAAAAAGAAAGAAATCACACGGTGTCGCCTGACTTTATGTCCAGTTGACATCAGAATTTCTTGAGATAAGTTGTTCTGGAAAACCTTGCGGTACTAAATCGATTTTTTCCAAATTATTACTTAACTTTCCAAATTTTTGTACATAATAAGTTTTCACAATTATAACGCGTTGTTCTTTCGTAAAGCGCTCCATTTTTAATAATCGGAATAATACATGACATGACAATATGACAGCTGCCAAATTTCAGAGTTGCCATTTCCACAAAAGAAAATTCACACTAAATTTAAAAAGTGCAATCTTACTGAGACACCCTATAGAAAGGACGTAACTAACCATTTTTTAAAAATAACGTTTTTTCATATTTGTATAGAAAAACATAAATTACAATGTTAATGAAAGAATTAGTGTGCTGTGCACGCAAAATTTATCTCCCCTTTTTAATTCAAACTGCATTAAAATGTTTTTAAAATTTCTGAAATTATGACATTTATTAAGTTTTTTCCTCCTCTTGTAAAATTTTCCCAATGTTAGTTGCGTCCTTCCTAATTAAGGTAACGATATGTACATATTGATAATTTGTATATAAAGTGGGAATTTCTCGGTTGGTATTAAAACGTACACATAGTGAAGATTATCTCTTGCCTAAAACATATTTTATGATAAAAAGAATTCGCAAGTTATTTTCTTCTATGTTTTACAAATACTATACAACACTTGCATTACCATTTCCCCCGGATAGGGAAATACGTTCTACGAACATGTTAAGTTGGCATCCTTGTTTATGTTCTCTCTCGGCACTTTACATACCAACAACTACATCATTCGTGTGAGCTTCGTTTTGTACAATCGTTAGTTTTTGTTCAGCGCGTCTATACTATAACGTTCATTGTCGTCGTTGTACAACAAATGGTTTTTTACGACAACAACGACCCGCCGACAGTCAGTACTACTGTGGTGGCAAGCACAACAAACACAAAATAGTAACCTAACGGCGATGGCAGTAGCGGCACGCCCTTGTATTCTTGCACACAACAGTATCGATGAATATTTGCGATATTGGAGGGATTTTCTTTGTGTTTGTAGTGTGTGAAGTTTGCAAATTTGTGCATCGACAAGAAAATTAAACAAGAAAAAAACATGAAAAACAACAGATGAAAATGTGTTTATATGAGAAAATAGCATACAATAATATAATACATAATGATAAATATGAGAAAACATATACTATTTTATATATACATAATGCATACTTATATATTATATAAAATTGAATTTATTATAAATTTCTAGATCTGATAAAGAAAGAATAAATAATACTGTACAGAAAGTGCAAACAAAAGAACAAGAAAACGGCAAAAATTGGTAGCAAAAGTTTTCCAATTAAAAAAAGAAAATAAATAAATTGTTATAATACAGAAAACCAAAAAAATATATAAATTTTTGAATTAGTTTCAAAATGTTTGTGAATTGTGAAAAAACTAACCGACAACAACAACGTCAACTTAAACAACAGCAACACCAAAAGCAACAACAATATGTGTATATTTTGTGAAACATCAATCTTTGGGTGAACATAACAACAATAGCAACAACAACAACAACAGCAACAGCCCTAATCAGCGTTAAATAAAAGTAATTTTTATTTATTTTCTTCTTTGTATCATTATTGTTTTTTGTTGCTCTGACAACAGCAGCAACACCCCAAAGAACAACAACAACAACCACAAGTATAACAATACAATCATCAAGATTTTGTTATTGTTTGCGCCTTTGTTGTATTGAAAACATATTTTTCGCCCGTTACACCTCCTGCGCCCACCAACATTCAGCCCCCCACTTTCCACGCAAATTCAACACACGCGCCAGTGTTTTGGTGTGTTCGGCGGCAGCTTCTCATCATATTCTATTCATCATCATCATCAGCATCATCGCCTCGTATCGCCACTCTCTTGTTGCCTCGTTTTATCATACCATCCCATCAGCGTTGACGGTTGTCATATTCTCGTCCTCCTTTGGCTTTTGTGCTCTCTCTCGCGGTCACTCGCAAAAAAACCCCAAAGAATATAAAAACCGCACAAATGAAAATGGTTGATAAGTCATCAAAATTGGATAAATATAGCGCCAATATGAATGCTTCCACATCAGCGGCAGCAGCAGCAGCGGCTGCCGGCGGTGGTGTTATTGGAGGCGGCGGCATTGGTAGTGGTGGTATTGTCTCTGGCGTCGGCAGTGGGTCTGGTATAGTCGGTATCGGTACCGGTGGGCATAGTGGTTCTTCTAATGTCGCCGGTTATTATTATCATGCTATGCAGCAACAGCTTCAGCAACAATATCAACAACTACAACAACAGCAGCAGCAACAGTATCACAGCAGTAGTAGCCATCAACAGCAGCAGCAACAACATCATCAACAAAATCAACATCAGAACGGTCAAAAACCAGTTCCAATGAAATTGTTCGCTGCTTGGGAAGTTGATCGTACACCACCGAATTGTATACCGAGGTAAGTTTTGTAATATACATATATATTTTTTTTTGCATTTCTTTTTTTTTTATTGTTGTATTTATCTTTAAGACTTCTGGGGTTTCGCGTTTTTGTGCTAAATAAAAGTAAAGAAGAGAAACAAAATTGGGTTTAAAAAAAATCAAAACAAAACCAAACGGTTAAAACAAATAATTTTAAGATTAAAAAAAGTTATTGTAAAAATGTTAATTTAAATTGCTACTTACGGAAATTGAATACTTTTGTAAATAAGTGATATTTCGTCTACAATTCCTTCAAATGAGTCTCAAATTGCTATCAAAATCTTGTGTTTTAAGATTTCACCACGCCAAAAACATATGTTTATGTTTATGTTTATTCCTGCAAATTGCTACAGTTGTATTTCTGAGTTGTATTTCTTCCACAAGGTGTTCTACAAGCTTCGGAAATAAGCAAGGAATTAAGTGATTATTAGCAGACTGTGAACAAAATGTAGATAGTTTGTCTGTCCATAAAAGTGTGTGTCTTCCAAAACGCAATAAGTGTAGTTTCGTATCCATTACAAGAAGTTTATACTAACTAATTTTTAATAATAAAATTGTGAACAAAATATTTGGACTCTATCCACAAAAGTGCATGTCTTCCAATGGCAAAAATAGTTGTAGCTAAATATTATGAGTTGGTTCATATTAATTACGTTTTTTCCTGGGTTATAATTCGCTTTATTCAGTATTTATTCAATGCGACCGAGTTTTACGATAAATTACAATTTAGTTCAAATATCACCTAAAAAAATTCGATAATTAATTAGTTATAACTGGCGTAATTAACGAGATATCGGAAGTTTCTGCATACCAAAGATTTACGCAGGATTCACAATGCAAGCAATATTTTCAATAGGCGTTAGCAATGTAAGCAACAATGTAACGGGTTTTTTAATAAGAGCGCTACAAAAGTTTTTTTAAATAAAACAAAACCGGTTTTAGATACCAATGAAATTCTTTATTCCTGTGAAAGTACGTTCGATGCCATTATGTATGGAACTCGATTTTTTTGCGTGGCTACCACGGACACGCTGAACCCAATTTTCGACGGTTTTCAAGCATAAATCGGCCGATACTGCTGCAATTTTACGTTCGATATTCGTACGAAGTTCATCAATCGTCGCTGGCTTGTTGGCAGAGACTATATACGTAGAGACGTAGCCCCACAGGAAATAATCTAACGGCGTCAAATAGCACGACCGAGGCGGCCAATCGATTGGGCCATTTCGTGAGATAACACGTTCACCAAACTTGGTTTCCAATAAATTGATTGTGGCATTCGCTGTGTGGCCTCCAAGTCCATATTATCCAATTGGGGCCAAAAATATTCGGTTATCATTGAACGGTAGCGATTCGCATTCACAGTAATGTGCCGGTCTTGATCATCACGGAAGAAGTACGGCCCAATGACGCCGCCGGCCCATAAACCGCACCAAACCGTAATTTTTTCGGGATGCAATGATGACTCATGGATTACGTGTGGATTGCTGTCTGACCAATAACGCATATTTTGCTTATTGACGAAGACATTCAGCCAGAAATGAGCCTCATCGCTGATTGTTGAGGCCTCTGAAAGTTGGCCTCTTAAAGTTGAGGCCACTGACTCCAAATTTCGTTAGTAAATTTTAATAATTTCGACTCGTTGTTGGCTCGTATATCTTTCCATGATGAAATGGCAAACCTTACTGAAGATAAATGTCAAAAGAGCGGGAAAAAATATGGCGTCGTTTGCTGTCCCTATCGATTTACTTTTGTAGCGTCTCTGTTGAAAAACCCTTTACTTCGAATGCCATATACATTGTTGTATGTATTTTGAATATTAAAAAAATATTCAAATACATGAAATATTTACAATAAACACATTCTACAGATAAAATGATGTTGAAAAATACAGTTTTTGAAACAAATGGTTTACATTTTCATTGATATTTCTTAAGCGAATCACAGACTTGTGATTCATGAGCATGAGCTTGGTCGATAACTTTTTATCTGATTGATGATTTTGAAAAAAAATATTACCAACAAATTTTGTAAACATGATAGTGTTGCGAACACCTTCAATTACATTCTAATTTGCTTCGTTTTAGTTTTGAAATTAAATTCCAGATGAAGCGCCATCTATGTGTCAATTATGCAGCTTGATTCGAACAATATTGTTGCTGAAGTAGAAGTAGATCAATCAAAGTTCAGCTACATTTTTGGAAAGAAAACGAAAGGTCATTATGTGAAATGCCTTGAGTGCGAACGAGTTGCAGGAATTACAAAATTGTTGCTGGCATTGTGAATGCGGCATTGTGAATTCAGGACCATAAGCTTGTGTCGATAACTTTTCAAAAATTTCATCGTATTAATTTAAATTTACAAAAGATATTGTAAAGTTAATATCCGATGAATACAAGAGCGATTACTTTCTTGTTTGGTATCGGGTATTTTGATAAAACGACAATAAATGCCAGAGATAACCGATGGTCATGCTCATGATTGATAAATGTGTTAAGCGGACCACACATCTGTCAATCATGAGCATGAGCATTGGTAATCGGAGACAGTTACTGTTGCATTAACGCCACTTTCGAAGCGCAACAGGAATGCTGTCGCTGTTGTTCACATAACTAACTTGATTGCAAACAATTTTCGTAATCTTTGTTTAGGTTTATGAGATAGAAAACAAAGTTATCGACAAAGCTCATGACTGAAAAGTCTGTGGTGGCCTTCGCCATGCCCGCTTTTAGCCTGAGGGTTGCTTTGTATCGATATCATTTCTATTCCGGTGTAGATTTTCTATTCTGGTGTAGATTGTCTATTCTGGTTAAAATTTCTATTCCTGTGACGATTTTCTACTAGTCATCAGATTTCCAAAGTAAAACCTTTCCGGTGGCATTTGATTATAGAACAAATTATCGATTTTTTCAAATTAGGACTATGGATAACTCGAGCGGATCATGGATGTCTTTCTGAAGTCAGGGCATTTCCGTGTTTAAAAAAAATTATTACTGATTTCTCAAACTTCAACTCCCGATAACTCGATAACTAATTGAGTTATCGAAAACATTTTGTTTTCATATATTTTCATAAAAAATCTAAATTTTTAAAATATATTTCTTTTTATTTTCGAAAATAGTGGAGATTTTATTCTCCGAAATCTCTAAATCTAGACGACATTTGGATAAATTACATTTTATTATATTATTTTTTCCTTCTTAAGTTCTGTTTTGTATTAAGCGCGCCCCACACTTATCCGCCAACAGCATGAGCTTTGCCGATAACTTTTTACCTGGTTCATAAAATTGAACAAAGATTATCGAATTATTTTGGAACAAATTAGAGATGTGAATAACATCGATTGCATTCTTGTTTCGATTCGGAAGTGGCGTTAAAACGACAATAAAAGCCACCGATAACCGAAGTTCATGCTCGTGATTGACAAATGTCTGCTCCGCTTTATGTAATATTACGTCGCTTAGAATCATCTTTTTGTAAAATTAGAATGGATAAAACTTGACCATTTTGCTGTATTTCAAATTTCACTGCATTATCTCGGAACCAATTGAGAATATAACAAAAATAATGATGTTGTGACCGTCGGTGCTGCAATAGTTAGTGTGCGCGGCGATTGTACATGAGAATAGGTGTTCGATCCCTGCTCTGAACACCTTATATGTCTTTCCACGGCGTTCACCTGGCTTAGTGACTGCGACATTCATTGCAAATGGTTTTAATGTTTTTCAAAATATTCTCCGTGAAGATAAATATACTTTTGCCCGCGCTCAAACCAATTTTCGAAGAACTTTTTCCACTCCGATTGAGACACCTCCAAAACATTGGTTTGGAACGCTTCAACAGCTGCTTTGGGCGTCGAAAAACGTTGACCACGCAGTAAAAAGAAGTCAATGGGGATCAAATCAGGGCTGTGCGGCGGATGGCCCATCAATTCGACGACATGTTTAGTGTTCAAATAGCCCATTGTTTCAGCTGATGTGTGAGAGCTCGCATTGTCCTGATGCAATATGATCCGCCTTCTCTTGTTGTTTTCCTTATTTCTTCGAACACTGTTGGCAAACAGATGGTGGTATACCACTCAGAATTCACCGTCCTACGTTCCACTAAAGGCACTGTGGCCACGTGATTGGTTATACCGAAAAAACGCGATCATTTGCTTCGATGTGCTTCTTCCACGAACAACTTTTGTTGCATTTAGCTCATCTTGAAAGACCCATAAGGTCGATTGCTGTTTTGTTTCGGGCTCATATGCATAGATACATGATTCGTCACACGTGACGATATTATACACTACATTTGAGCTACGGCGGTTGTATTTTTTCAACATTTCTTTGCTCTAATCGACACGAGCCGTTTTTTGAGCATTCGTCAAATTATGTGGGATCCAACGAGAACAAGTCTTTTTCACTTCCAAATGAACGTGCAATATCTTATTGATGCCTGTCATACTAATGCCCAAGGATGCCTCAATCTCATGGTATATCACATGTCGGTCTTGCTTTATCAGTTCACGCACAGCATTGATGGTTTCCGACAAAACGACTGAAGTTGGCACACCTTCACGAAATTCATCCTGAAGCGAACGGCTTCCGCGACTGAACTCTCGGTACCAGCGATTTACAGTGGTTTTAGATGGTGCTCCATTACCACAAGTCGAAACAAGTTGATTCAGACAATCTTGTCTCGATAATCCACGCCGAAAATATTTAAAAATAATCGCACGAAAATTTTCACGGGTTAATTCCAATTTTTGACCGAGATGAATTTTTCAACTAGAGTTGTGTAGTTCACGAACGAACTAGTTCAATCGAACGATTCACTCTTGTGAACTAGTTCACACTGTTCCGCTCTTTTGTTTCCGTAGTTTTTTGTATTTCAATTGTGCAATTATCTCCGCCATTTTCTAGTTCATGCTCTCTTTGTCTCACTCAATTTGCACAAAGGTGCCTAATGTTGCAATCTTTGTGGAATGGACATATTGCCGGCTTCTACACAATAACTACAACGCAATCACCACTTTTATTCCAAAATATTTCAGAAACGGAATAACCCAATCGTTAATTCGATCTTCAACAGGGCTATTTGGTATAAACAAATATCACAGTACCCAAAACACTGTAATGTAATTTTCATGATTATTCGCTCCGATTGAACTAAAACTGCAAGTTAAACTGAAATGAGCTCTTTAGTTCACAGCTCATATGAACGGTTAAGCTGAAATGATACAATGAACTAGTGAACCAAATGAATGAACTAGTTCATTCTGTTGAGCTGAACTAAAAAGAGCGCTCACTCGAATGAACTAAAATTCCCAACTCTATTTTCAACACACTGTAAACGTTCTATGTATGTTTATGCTAAAAAATGTCATACTTTCCAATGGAAGTTCTATTTGGCAACACTAGTATTGTCAGGATCCGAAATATAAGTAGCAACCCTCGCATTACAGTACTCTCACTAAAATTACCTGTTGGCGTTATAGTGCAAAACTGAATCGTTTGTGAATAAGTAATATTCTGTATAAATTGTAATTGTTTCACGTCTTTAGGATAGTATTATATTCCTTCATCTATTTATATTCTACTTTTTCTCTAATTTTTATTAAATTTTTTAACACGGAGTCGGAGTAGGATTGACAAAATTGACTTCACCTTTTTCACCGACACCGGGCAAATATCCTGAACTCCGACACCACATTGATTGGGAATCACTGATTAATCTATTCAACCTCTTTTGTCGCTACACGTATCTGATATTCATTTAAATACAAACACTTAAATTAATACAGTACCTTTGTTACCGTTCTCCCTCACATGCCGTTTAATTAATGAGTTTTAAAATGCTTTCCAACACTGTAAGTTGTTTTTTTTAACCTCTCCAATAATCGACAACTACTTGTCCTATCTCCGCATAACCTGATGTACATATACATATGTGAACTTTACCGCGAAGTATTTGCTATTTAACAAATTGTTATAATTTTTACACCTACAAAAACAAATTAGATTGTTGTAAAATTACCATAAATAGTGTGCACCCACATACAAACAATAACAAACACACCACACAGTTGTTGGCTTAAGGTGAAATTTGTGCCAAACATCTCTGTCTGTGATTTCATTGTGCAGACAATAACAGACAGACGATAGATATTTACTACACTGAGTGAGTGCACAACTTGTATAGGCAACTGTTGAATAAAGTGAACATTACCCTCGTATAATTATGACAGCTTAAGCGTTGTAGTTTTTTTCTTCATGTGATTCACTGAATTTGATTATTCATTAACTCTTGTTTTCTTCGTCTTGTTATTACTTATTAATCATCTGTTTGCGTTTTAGTGCAAAACTCAATCGTTTGTGAATAAGTTATATTCTGTATAAATTGTGATTATTTCACAGGCAATTGTGTCATTTAGTGTTGTAATAATTTGTATAGTTAAATAATGTATTCACAAATTCGGTTTAAAAACTATGTATTTTTTCCAATATATTCTCACGTTTTCGATTGTGTTTTACGTAGAATTTTATTCTGTTTTTTAATTATAATTTCAAATGATAAAATATAAAGTTATACTCGTATAGATCAAAAAAATTATATTTGTGAAAGTCCTAATTTGAAGCAAAAACTTGTTTTAAAAATTTGATATTTTTGTAAAGAAATAACTTTCTGAAAGAAATTTTGTTGGGGAATTTTCTTTGTTCGAATTTTGGTTTCATATAAATTCGATTAGTTTTTTCAATACTTTCCTCTATGAAAATTGTATTTTTCAAAACTTTAGGTAAGTTGAAACCAAAATTCGAAGAAGTAAAATTCCCCAACAAAATTTCTTTCAGAAAGTTATAGGAACAATTTTTTTCAAAACATTTAGAAAGTACGATTTCTGCAAACAAAATTTCCTTAATCTTCATGAAAACTCATCGTTTGTATAAAATAATTGTATTTTTGTAAAGAAATTATTATTTTTATTATTGTGTTTAATTAGTTCGGCTTGAGATCAGAAAATGAAAACAGGAGATTTGACTGTTTTCAAGATTTCTGAGATGTTCTCAATATTTCGCTTAGCGTCGCTAATCATCCTTATGGCCAGTTTTTCAGTCAGTGGTGATCTTCGTTTCTTAGTTAAATTTTAACCATCGATTTGTGTTTTTTAGTCATAGTTTAACTATGATTTAACCACCCAATGTTGGTTGGTTAACTTATAGTCAGAACCATACTATTTTGACAATCAAATTACATACATACATACATGGTTTTCCCATTACATCCCATGAAGGGACTGGGGAGAACTTCTCACAATCACTGAGCTGTGCGCTTTCCAGTTTTCACTCACTGATTGGGACCTACAGTTTTACACCGATTCCGAACGGTAATTTGAGAAGCTTTTTCATGGCTAGATACTCGATAGTGTCGCCGTCACTATGCGAGGTGACCGCCGCCGAAAGAAAATATCAAATTACTGACTGTCAAAGTGAGAAATGAAGATTGTATAAAATACATGTTTCAGATCTGCATTTTTGTACACATACTACTTTGAGTCTAGATTGTTAAATTGTTGCGCCTATATAGTTTTTTACACTTTTTTGTTAAATTGACTTCGATTTTATACGTCTATTTCTTATTTTACATAATTCCATTTTGTTTGTTCCCCTTTGTTGTTTTGGTATTTATCCCAAAACACACGTTTTTCCAATAATAATACAACGGTTGCCATATTAGTTGACAATGTGGCGACTTACATTAACTCACCACTGAAAAACAAAATGCAAAGTTAACCTCTAATTAACTTAGAATTAAGATTAAGTAATCCGATAGTTAACTACCCACTTAAAAACTGGCCATTAGAGTTCTACATACGAAAATTGTTAACATTAATAACATATTGATCACTAAAATAGTTGACAATAATAGCCTCTTTTTGTAACTTAATTTTTGATCATTCGTACGCCAAATGACTAGCGAAGATAACTTTTGGTTTTTGTACGCTTTGTTTTGAGTGAAACGAAAAGAGCTTTCGTTTTGCGTAAAAAATTTGGTTCAGCGAACTCAAACACGAACGAAACAAAACATCAGATTAGACAATCAGAAAATATCAATCGTTTAGTTTGTTTACAAATGTGTTTCTTTACGCATTTCCAAGAAAATTAATTAAAATTGTTGTTTAATATGGATATTTCTAACAAAGAAGTCGCTACATGTCGCCCCAAATGCCACGGATGCAATCATTTTAAAAACATTTTAAGCAAAACGAGAGCTCTTTTCGTTTCACTCAAAACAAAGCGTACAAAACCAAAAGTTATCTTCGCTAGTCATTTGGCGCACGAATGATCAAAAATTAAGTTACATAAACAGGCTATAATAATTAAGTTTGTGAAACTTGAATTTTTCCCACTTTTCTTCTTGCAATTTGTTGTTTGTTTATTTTATTTTGTCTGCAATCAGCTGCTTCCAATTAAACAGCTGATAGAGTAGAAAGAGCTTTTAAAATCAACAAGAATAACACATTGGCAACAATGTACTTTGACATAAGGGCAGCTAGTAAAAAGAGCTTTCACTCCCGGACGAAAATGGAACAAAAACTCTAATATAAACTTGATCGCCTGGGTAGCAATCGCACGTCTGCTTAAACAAAAAGTCCGCTGAACAGGCTATAATTACATGTCATAAAAAAGAACTTGGTCTGCAAGCTTTCTTCAACTAAAGTTTTTCTTCCTGGGGTTGTTTACTGTGCAGTGTTGCCAGAGATCAACAAAAAAAATTATGTCAAATGTCCTCAAAAATTGTGCCACCAAGCATGCTAAAATTTGTTTTTTAGTGTATTATCTAATTCTGAGTCCAAAACACTAATAGTCCCTCCAAGAAATGAGTGCTCATTAAGAATTTCTGCAACAACGAAAGCCTTATTGAGGATGATTTAGTTTGAGGTCCATTGTTTTGAACAATTTCTGTCAATCATTCTAGAATAGAATTTCCTAAGTTTTGGATAATTCTTTTGGAAGCCGTTCCACTTATCCCAGCGAACAGTGGTCAAATCGTCTCTATTTCGAAATTTTCTTTGTCGGATATTTGCCAACTAATGAAACCGCAGCTTTTCCCTGGAATTTATATGTGAAGCTTCTAGAAAAACTTTCATCAGATTTAGACCCTTTTACAAAAGTCACATCTTGATATTGGTCCAATCCGAATAATTTGAAGTTTGTTAATAGTCGTCCATAATTTTATTCTAGGTAAAAAAGTACGAGGACGTTTTACAACAGTTTTTTCACTCCTGAGTTGAGGAGAGCATTTTGGCATCCCTAATAATAAATTTATAAGGAATATCGTAATTTATCTCGATACGAAATTTTTAAAATAGTCAACCTATTTCTGATATTACATGAATTAATTTTTTGCTTTTACGTCTGTGGAGTTAATTTTGAAGCCAGTAACCCAAAAATGTGATATGTATACCGATAAATATGATGTAGCATTTTCAGATAAATTAAAACTTTCAGTTCGAAAAATTGTGCCGTTTGCAAAACGATTGTGCTAAAAAATGTCACTAAAATTAAAAAAATTGGAAAAATGTTTAGGAAATTGTGCTAAATAGCATTTGGCATAATTTTTCAAAAAACAAGTTTCAAAACCATTAACATTATGCCAAAACGGCACAAATTATGCCAACATGGCAACACTGTTACTGTGTGTCGATATATTTGAGCACATCGGTCAATATCGTTCTTGCAGTTGAGACTTTTCTCTGAGGGAACGTCAATTATGTGCAGCATTTCAGCAATTTACTTGTTCTCATTATGCCAAAACGGCACAAATTATGCCAACATGGCAACACTGTTACTGTGTGTCGATATATTTGAGCACATCGGTCAATATCGTTCTTGCAGTTGAGACTTTTCTCTGAGGGAACGTCAATTATGTGCAGCATTTCAGCAATTTACTTGTTCTCCTCCACTAAAATTTCAACGTTAAGGTTATGGCCCGTCGTGGCACAGTGGGCTGCTAATGCGGTTTTTGTTCCATACGCCTCTACGTAGACCTTAAATCCGTTTTGTGGGACGATAGTCGAGTCTTCAGTTTCGTCATTGCAGTGCCGACGTATACCTTTTGATATACGTCAGTCGCGTCACCTTTGCACTTTATCCAATATACAA
Source organism: Phaonia tiefii (assembly GCA_963931995.1). Classification (NCBI taxonomy): domain Eukaryota; kingdom Metazoa; phylum Arthropoda; class Insecta; order Diptera; family Muscidae; genus Phaonia; species Phaonia tiefii. The sequence continues at coordinate 94,177,180 of OZ008367.1, forward strand.
CATTAGATTTGCCCTTATTCGCCGCCTTAGACTTTATCTGGCTTTTCGGCCTCATTGCGTTTAAAATTAAGATTCAAACTCATATTTGAAATCGATCAAGGTTTGTTCATTCATACGCACATCTTCTTGAAATTTTGTCGAAAAACTTCCTTCATGTGAGTAAAAAAAATTTGATACATGAAGTTTTGATAAAAAACCGTTTTCATACAGGAAACTAGTGAGCAAACTAAACCAAATTCTCCGGAACAAAAATTCTACTATAGAAACTCCCACGACATTGTATCTGTTGGAAGTCTGATAGCATAATTGTAATATAAAATATAATTTTTTTTAATATACAAAGGTTCGTTCAAAAAGTTATAGAAACAATTTATTTTTTCAAAACATTCAAATATTACGATTTCTGAAAAGATAACTAAAGCCAACCACAGACATGTCATTCATGAGCACGAGCTTCGTCGATAAATTTTTATTTGACTGATGAATTTGAAAAAATATTATCAAAATATTTTGTGAACATGATAGTGATGTGAACAACTTCGATTTCATTCTAATTAGGTATCAAGAAGGGCGGTAAACAGACAATATACTTCAACGATAGCTGATGTTCATGCTCATGAATGACAAGTCTGTGGTTCGCTTAAGTTGTTATAGTTTTTTCAAACTATATAAGTAATATCCGATAACTCGAAAGATATCGAAATTCTTATTTTATTTATTTTTGCTTAGCATTCGTTAAACAAAATTTCAAAATGCATACCCGTTTGGATTGGGAGTAAAACTGTGAGATGGTGTAACTGTAGGTGTAAAACAGAACGACAAAACGAACGAAAATCAATGCGAACGTATTTATTTTCGTTCACTTTGTCCATCTGAAGCATGTAAGTGAAAACCAGACGATCCAGCAGGGCTATGGACCTTGCAAAAAGAAGTTAACATTCTTCCCAACCGGCTCCATCTTTTGCCTTTTTCTTCCAATTGGTAACACCAAAGTTTCGCGGGGCTTCTTCAGCCCGTTTAAAGTTTAGTTTTTTAGTGAATCACGCATGATTCTCGCGAAAGTGTGAGTTGGATCAAATTTTGCTCACGTGAGGGTGCTTGAATGTGAGTAGCGAATAAATCTTTGATCGTGTGTGGATGATCATCTTCCTTTAGTGAACGTGAGCCAGTGATGCCAACACATTTTTTAAAAATCCCTACGTATCTCAAAAAAATTCCCTTTTTTCCCCTACAGGCAGTTCCGTTTTCCCTACATTTTCCCCTACGCCAAGTTCTTTGGATTTAAAACAAATAATATTTAAATTATGTAAAATTATTTTGCTCAAAGCTATAGTTTTATAAATTACTTCAAGTTCCATTAATATTTAGTAGAACAAAAAATTAAAATAAAATTAAATAACATAAAAACAAATAAATAAATGAATTTGTCGTTCAGTTTTAAATAATAGGAACTTATTATTTGTACAGTTCTTTAAAATTCATTCTCTTAAAAAGACTATCAGAGCATTTAAAACGTATCAAGCTTATTACGGTTGTCATTATCGAAATACGACTAGTGCTAATTTTGTCCAAATTTCCCAAAATTAACACTAGTCGTATTGCGACAGCGACAACCGTAATAAGGGTAATACAATTACATGTAACAGATTGTAGATGAGATATAATTATACGTATTGAACTTAGTTTATCATGACTCAACTTATTTCGTTTCTTTCTACGTCAAAACAAATATTATTTAAATTATATTTATTTTGCTCAAAGCTATTGTTTTATAAATTAGCTCTGGTTTCATTAATATTTAATAAAACAAAATTAAATAATATAAAAACTATTAACTCATTCAATTTTAAATAATTGTAACAGATTATTTGTACAATTTTTTAAAAAACATTCTCTTAAAGTGACTATCGGTTCATTTAAAACATATACAATTACTTGTATTAGACTGTAGGTGAGATCTCATTATACATATTGAGCTTAGATTAGCATGACTTAACTTATTTCTTTTCTTTGTACGAACATCTGTAACTACTGAGAAATTATTCTTTCAAAGTTTATATTTTTACTACACACTGTCTTTCAAAAACTCTTTTCTTCACTTGACTTTTCTTTGATTTTGAAATTATTTGCGCAGCCAGAGTTCTGGGCCACCCATATTTGACGGCGGTGAAATCAATTTGAAATCAATTTGAAAAGACAACTATAATTTTTAAACTTGCGTGATGTCGTAATCACATTCAAAAATGTATATAAATAACAAAATTGAACGTTTTCAACTCGATCAAAAAATCCCTACGTATCGTCCGAAACTAAAAAATCTGTCCTTTTTTCCATGCACATGAATTTTTTGGAAAAAATCCCTACAAAAAGGGAATTTTGTGAGCCCAAAATTACTCAAGTGCCCATCCATAGTTAGAGCAAGACGGTTATATATTTCTCTCTTAGGCAGGCATAAAGTTGCCAGCATGAAATATTCAGAAAATCGCCGTAGGGAAATCAACGATAAGAAGAAGAAATGTTTTAGAGCAAGACGATTATAAAGGGTGGTTAAATTTTAAGGGCCGATGTTGATTTTGAATAAAACACAAATTATTTAGGAAATTATTGTAATTTCTTTTTATTATGATAATAAGGTATGGTTCAATTATGTATGGAACAAAATATCGGCCAAATGGTCGCCGCGGCACACCTCCAGCCAATGGTCCAAACTTTCGATGACGCTGAGGCATAATTGAGGTTCTATGCTATTATCTCATCCTTTAGCTCCTGAATTGTTGCTGGCTTATCGACGTACACCTTTTCTTTCTAATAACCCCAAAGCAAGAAGTCCAACGGTGTCAAATCACATGATCTTGGCGGCCAATTAACATCGCCACCAAGTGAGATAACACGGCCATTGAATTTGTCGCGCAAACAGCAGCAATATTTTATGCAGTACGAGCTGTACGAGCATGCTCTGGTGTTTTCACATCTCCTACAGACCCGGTTTGCTCAAATTTCTGCACGATTTTTCCGATTGTACGCACATTTGGACAATTAAATTGACCGAAAAAATAACGAAGTGCACGATATGCATTTTGATTCACATTCAACATCGGCCCTTAATATTTAACCACCCTTTATATAAACTGCGAATCATTAAATAAGAAATTATATTTTTCAAACTTTGAGCATATCATTTAAACTGGGTATAGGAGAATTACGAAATTCATTATGAATAAAGTCTACGGTTCTGTTTCGCTCACCAGTCATAGTAACATTCCTAGCAAAAATACGGTCATTGGGTCAGCGTAAATAGATCATCATACAGTCATATTGAGTGAATGTTTGTTTAAGTATTCGTTCAAATGACCGATCGTAAATTATCTACTGCCTCGCCGAGGTTCAGAAGAACGTGTGATTAGGGTAGACTTGATTGATCGTCTGCAGGTAATAGATGATTGACTGCCTGCACTTTGTAAGGTAACATTGTCTTTCACCTAAATGCGCTGCAGAGACGAACATGTAATGGTTAATTACGAGGAACGTAGTTGGGCCGACGTTGGCGGCATATCCGAGACATCATAAGCCACGGCGGCGGTATTACCGTGGAACGAACACTACCAGCTCTTCCGTTGTCTCTTCTGTCACATGTAGTTTTGCCTTGTAAATATTGCCGGGTTGAATCCTTACGGCAATAATATAACTCTACTCTCTGATGTCGTCAATATGGACGTTAACTAAAGTGACAATTTCTAAGAATTTTCGTCGACGTCTTCACCGTTTTTCCTTTTCTAAAATTCTCTATAAGAAAATCTTTGCAATTACTATCCTAATAAACATTTAGTAGATGCCCAAAGTGTCGAAAAAACATTTTGTCAGTCTTGTTCTGATTTTTCATTGAGAAGCAGATTATGATTCAGACCGCATTATCTGTTTTAGCTGGAACCTGATGTATTACCTGTTGGTGGTCATTTATTTTCTATAAATTTCATAGCGTATTTTCTTTCAGCTTATGCCGATACAGCTTATGAAAACAGCAGTATTAAATTTTTCTACACTCCCAGTGTGTCACATGAATCCGTTTCCAAATCGAGACGGACTCGTTTCTTTGTACATTTTGTCCGAAACGGACATCAGTTACGGGAACATACCAAATCCGTTTTCGTATGAAATTCCTCTCGAAAAGCGGTCGTGTTTTCTACTTTTTCGGATCCGTATCGAACTCGCAACGGGCTTCACACATTCGAATCCGTTTCGGGTTCGTGTTTTGTAAATAAAATCTATTCGAGACTGAGTGAATTTTGTAAATTTTTGATGATTCGAAACATATTCGTTCGGATATTTAAAATTAAAATAAGTAATGAAATATATTTTCTACCTCTCATCCACTGAAGTTTTTCATTGATTTACTTTATATGGGTGATTCCTTGGAAATAACGTTTTCTTTGTCCATCACGTTTATTTCCATGTAATTAAGGGACGGCAAATAAATAATCGCGTAATTTCATCACTTTTATGGTACACAAGATTTTCCACAACAATATTCTCACCTGCGTCGCGCTTATTCGATAGAAACATACAGAAACTAATGAAAATATCAGAACCGTGGCGTGTCCATTTCATAAAAATCAAGGTTTATACTATATTCACTCCCTCATTTCGCAGGATGGATTGATATTTTTTTATGGTCATTGAAATTGCCTAGATAGAGGATATTTTCATGCATTTACCGAGCGTAAATCTCCTATTTAGGCCCGACTAACAAGATCTAAACTTTGTCCACGCTTTTTTGCCTAATATCGTACATTTACGTTTTACCGCTGTGGCGCCATGTTGGATGGGTATAAAGGCGCCCTCGCTGTGAGAACTCGACCATTGTATATCAAATGTTATGTTTACATCAATGGCTGACAGATTTATCCACATTGAATCGATTGGAGTGAAGTGTTTTCTTTACGAAGGGTAAGTCACAAAATTAGCAGTCAATACCATGGTACCGCTTTTTTATTGCGCAATATAATACTCGCCCTCCTAGTGACGAAATTTGTTCGATATTTAGTCATCGAAATGTGATTTTCAAAGGAAATTATCTCACGTCAATTTGGCATAGAATGAAGACAATTTAAATATGAAATGTCAATACCGTGGATGTCAGAATCGTGGCAATTCTGAAAATTATAGTATAAAATATATTGATAAATGTTTTAAATTGTTGTAGTACAATAGATGTTGGTATACACTATAGTAGTATATATAAACAAAAACTGTAAAAAAAAATCACATCCGAGGTATGTTAAAAAGTAATAATTTCACAATCCGAAAAAACGTTATTTCCAAGGAATCACCCATATATAAATTGTTACAAATAAAATAATTCGTTGTCAGCTAAATTGAAATCTTTTTGTATTTTTTTTGAAGTTTAAATAATATTAAATATTTTGCCAAAATTTCTGGGGTGTTTTGTGTTGGTCGGGCACCTCTTAACCGAACTACGAGTTTGGTTTCCTCACTAGACATTTGGAATTACAAATTTTCTTTGAAAGGCTTGTAACGGATTCGAAATGGATCCGGTAAATCACTGATTCACTTTTTCATGTTTTTCCGAACTCGTAACGGTTTCGAAACGGGTTCGAGAGCACTCATTTCCCTTTTTTATGATTTTAGGGACCCGTACGGGGTCGAAACGGATCCACATCTGTTTTTGAAATTGCGAGTTGTTACTAACTTGGGGTTTGATATTATTAGTTCTTCGACTCATATGCCTAATATGTTCTTAAGTGTGCATAAGTTTAATGTTTTTTTTTTTGATATATAGGGTGTCTCAGTAAGAATGCACTTATTAATTTTAAAATAAAAACAAGTATTTTTTGAGACTTTTTTGATTTTGTACTTGGATTGTAAAAAATACACGTTCCGATTCCGAAGTATGGAATAAAATATCCGTTAAATGGCCCCCAGAGGTCTGATTACAGGCCATTACTTCTTTCATGAAATTTTCCATGACATTTTCGCAGAGATGTGGCTGTATCTCACCGATAGCGCGTTGGATCTCAGATTTGAGCTCAGGAATTGTTTCTGGGTTATTAGCATAAACCCGAGATTTCACAAAACCCCAAAGGAAGAAATCGCAAGGCGTTAAATCGTATGATGTTGGTGGCCAGTTGACATCAGAATTTCTTGAGATAATTTGTGTTGAAAATCCTTGCTGCAACAAATCGATTGTTTCATGCGCGGTGTGACAGGTGGCGCCGTTTTGCAGAAACCACATGTCGTCCAGATCCATGCCGTCCAGTTAATAAGGCCACAAGAACTCCGGTAACGAATGACATTCACAGTCACTGCAATTTAGGCCTCATCTTCACCAAAGTAAGGTCCAATGACGCTGCCTGACCAAAATCGGCACCAGGCAGTAGCTCGTTGTGGGTGCATTTGTTTCTCATGGATTGCAAGAGGAATTTCTGAGCTTGGAAATGCGCTTCATCGGAGAAGATACTTTTTTTGACTTCATTTTGCTCCATTACCCAATGGACGAATTGCCGGCGTTTTCCGTTTTTTCTGGTCTGCTGGTTTGAGCTACTGAGTAAACTGAAGGTTTAGTGAAACCGACCGGTGCGTTGACCGGTGAGTCTTACTGTTCATAACCGATCCTGTTTCTTAAAATTTTTTGACCACACATTCAATGGTTGTCTCATAAGTTGGACTTTCTCGACTGAAAATTCTTCGAAATTTGCGAACGGTCTCAGGATAACTTTCCACAAATTTTTGTAATCAGTTTTCACAATTATAACGCGTTGTTCTTCCATAAAGCGCTCCATTTTGAATAATCGGAATAATCATATGTGACAGCTGCCAAATTTAGAGTTGCCACTTGCACAAAAAAAAGGCGAATAGAGAAATCCAATGAATCACAGATTAAAAGATTAAACTAAGGACGGACGCTATATAAAAGGTTATCAATTTTGCGGTTTCAAAAGTAAACGTAAATAAAAGACATAAAATATTTTATTTCATGATATTTCGTTTTTATTATAAAGTTTGAACGTTGACATTATGTGTGAAACACTACATCATTTAAATGACCACCACGCGAAGTGTTGCAAGCATTGATTCTTTTGATGTAATTTTCGACCACTTTTTGACACATATTGGGCGGTATCTCAGCCATAACTTGACGAATGTTGGTTCTTAAGTGCTCAAGAGTTAAAGATTTATCTGCATAAACACGGTCTTTCGCGTAGTCCCACAAAAAAAAGTGTAATGGTGTCAAATCGCATGATCTTGGTGGCCAGTTGATATCGCCACGACGAGAAATTACGCGGCTAGGAAATGTCTCTTGCAATAAAGCCATATTCGCTCGAGTTGTGTGGCATGTGGCACCGTCTTGTTGAAACCACATATTCTCCAAGTCGTATTCTTCAATAGCAGGCCATAACGCATATGACCATAACGCTCCGAATTGACGGTGACAGTCGTTCCATAGTCGTTTTCGAAGAAGTAAGGTCCAATCACACCTTCGGACCAAAGAGCGCACCAAACAGTGACTTTTTCTGGATGTAATGGCCTCTCTTCAATTACTTGAGGATTCTCAGAACCCCAAATATGACAATTTTGTTTATTAACATACCCACCGAGTGAGAAATGTGCTTCATCGCTGAAGAAAATTTTGTTCGAAAAATCGCCGTCCACCGCCTGTTGTTCAAGCACCCATTCCACGTATCTACGACGTTGTGAATGGTCAGCTGGCTTCAGTTGTTGTGTGAGTTGGACTTTATGTGGATGTATGTATGTGTAGATCCAAATGCAAAATACGGCATAATGTGCCCTAAGACAGTCCTAATTCCTGAGAACGACGAGGAATCGACACATTCGGGTCTTCGGCAACACTTTCACTTACAGCAACGATATTTTCAGCGGAACGTGCGAAACGATGATGCACAGGCCTTACAATATCTGTAACCGCTCCAGTCTCTTCAAATTTCTTCACAATTTTGCCAATTGCTTGCGTAGTTGGACGGACGGAATCTCCTCTTAAAGCACGATATGTGGCTGTGCCAGAAGCACCATTTTTGTAGTAGGTTTTAATAATTTGTATGCGTTGTGTGATAGTTAAGCGATACATTTTCGTCAATGTCAGACTTTCAACTGAAAAGAAAAAAAAATTGGTTTAACAACTTAGTTTGACAGATGTCGAATTCCAGCCCTATACTTTTGAAACCACGAAATGGATAACCCTTTATTATATCTGGTTTTCAGAATGTGAAGGCGGCGTACACATTATTAGACTAAGATGCAGCTACAGTTTTCGCTAGTTTCTTCTATCTTGTGTTATATTTTCTTCCAATAACTTGATTCGAATCTTAAAAAATTTCAGTTAGTGAAAACCAATATTTTAGTGTTTTGTCAGAAACGTTGAAAATATGAATGAGATTTCTGCTGAAACGGTCGAAGATAGATGTCCAAAATTTATACACAACATGCAGAATGAATAGGGAAGTCAAATGACATCATTATCTAAATCTTGAAAAAAGTATCAGTTACTTCGGTTAGTCATGAAACCAACCGATCATATATGCCCCCTCCTTACCAATATCTGGGTATATTGTCACACCTTTTTAGGTTAAAAATAACTCTTTTTAACGAGAATTGTTCTAATAAAATGCATTTACTAAGATTATACGATCTCGATCCAGATAATGCAGTAAAATTATATCAAATCTAATGATCAAATAGCGGGATGGAGACATAAAAATGTAAATTTTTAATCGTCCGAAATACTTTCACGAAATTTTTACTTTCAAGCTAAAAATCAATAATGCAATCATTAGACTTTATCAGTTTGTTTCTTCCCCTTTTCATACAGTAACCTGAGTTATAATTGAACAAATAAAAATTCGAAGACTGTTTGTTAATTACAAGTCATAAACAAAATAAGATCAAGATTATTTATTGCGACAACTTTGGTGCAAAAGTAAATAAAGGAAATATATATTTACGTATTTATGACAGAAACTCAATTGAACTTTTGGATGTCACACTTTGGCGAATAAACTTATGGGGTACTTAAGTCATTGATACGTTTTCTCCCAACACGCATTGAACGTAACGTACATATTCAAATACCGATTACTTTCAATGCGTTTAAGGTTCTTCACAACACTAAGAAATGACAGCATAGTATGAATGAAATATTTCTTCACATGAATGATATACGTACATCATACATATGCACGTCGTATCTACACATGTGTGTTGTCGTTTTTTCGTTTATTGCGAATTAATTTAAAATGTTCTGTTTTTTTTTTGTTGTTGTTCAATGATAAAATGATCTAATTCTGCGAAATGGCTCAGCAATCATCGTAAAGTGTTATGAAATAGTTTATTTTGTTTTCTGTTTTGTTCGGTTGCTTTAAGAAAAAAAATCAAGAAAACATTAGTTTAAAAATAAAAACGGAGAGAATATGTGTTAAATGTGTTCACAGCAGACTCATAAAGAAACTTTCCAAACGGTAGTTGCCATTCATCTTTGGCTGTCATTTTATTTGTACCAGTTTTGTCTGCAACTATTCTCTTGTTCTTCCAAGAATATTATACATTTTAACATCATGTATAAGTATAGAAGTATTTAGGTTTTTGTTAGAGTTAATATCTACAACTTCAGACTGATTTTGAAAAGGAACGTTGCATTCCGTTAATAATTTTCTGTTACTACGACGTGTTGCTGCGACAAAGTTTTTAAATGAAATTTAAAAAAATATATATACATATATATGCCAATTATACCGACTTAAGACATGACAAACAGCTTCTTGAATAATTTATTCTCAGACAGTATTGGTAGTTTAAAAAGCTTGGACAAACCGCTTAGCTTTTTAGTCTACGGTAGCCTTTTTTTTTACCAAACAATACAGAATATAAATCAAAATTTATGCTCAAAATATCAGAGCTGTAAACGAATCATTCATTTTTGATTTCAATTCCTTATGAATTAGCAATATTTTGAATTAATTCTTTTCACAAAAAAAAAAGAATTGAATGGATTTTGAATCAATTCAAATGAATTAGCCACGAATGAATTGGAATTCAATTCCAATTCAAATGAATTTGCAAAATGAATTGCAATTCATTTCCAATTCAAATTTGAATAGGCAAAATGAATTGCAATTCATTTCCAATTCATTTGAATTGAATTGATTTTGAATTAATTCAAATGAATTAGAAAAATGAATTGCAATTCATTTTGCCAATTAATTTGAATTGAATTGATTTTGAATTAATTCAAATGAATTGGAAAAGTGAATTACCATTCATTTCCAATTCATTTGAATTGAATTGATTTTGAATTAAAGCAAATGAAATGCAATTCATTTATTAACATCATTTGAATTGATTTTGAAAAAAAAGACTAGTGTAAATACTCTAATAACTAAAATAATACCAATATTAGTTGATTTTCCTAATTTCTTCTTTAGTTCTGAAAAACAATTCTATGCTGTAAAATAAATATTACATAAATAATACTGAGTATTTTTCGTTGGGTGGGTTTCATAAATTATTAATTGCTTCTTGAATATTGAATGTGTTTTGTCGTTCAGCGTATGTCGAAACCAAAATAACTAATACTTGTAGAACGAAACTCCAAACACCTATTTACTTTGATTGATTGCAAATCATTTTTGATTTCATTTAAATATATGAATTGCAATTCACTTTTCCAATTCATTTGAATTAATTCAAAATCAATTCAATTCAAATGAGTTGGAAAAATGAATTGGAATTCATTTTTCTAATTCACTTGAATTAATTCAAAATCAATTCAATTCAAATGAATTGGAAATAAATTGCAATTCATTTTGCCAATTTAAATTTGAATTGGAAATGAATTGCAATTCATTTTGCAAATTCATTTGAATTGGAATTGAATTCCAATTCATTTTTGCCTAATTCATTTGAATTGATTCAAATTCCATTCAATTCTTTTTTTTGATGAAAAGAATTAATTCAAAATTTTGCTAATTAATTCAGTGCATGAATGTTTCGCGAATTAATTCAAAAATGAATGATCCGTTTACAGCTCTGCAAAATATATAGTATTGCGCTAAACCTAAGCAACTTTTGTAACAATTTAAATAAAAAATATTTTAAAAAGATATCAATTAAAGAAAATAAAAGACAGTATTTCATTTATTTCATTATTGACAACATAAATATTTGCAAAAATAAAAAATCGAAATTCAGAACAGTAAAATATGTGACGAAAACAATATATACTCAAATTTTAGCTGCGCAAAACCTAAGCAACTTTTCAATATTTCGTATAAAAATCCTTTATTGCCTAAAACCTGCTGACAACGTTTCGGCATGGATTTCATGAGGTTGGTTATTGTTTCTATCTGAATAGATATTGAAACTTTGCGTTTGAGGATTTCAACAACATTTTCATTTGGATTCAAGTCTGGTGATTGTGCCGGCCAATCAAGAACTGAAACCTGTTTCATCTTTACATAGTCTGTGGTCAACTTCGAAGTGTGTTTCGGATCATTGTCGTGACGAAACACGAATCGAAGTGGCATGTTCCACTCTGCGTACGAAATCATTGCAATCTCTAAGATGTTTTTGTACCTGACACGGTCCATAATGCCGTCAATGACATGAAGGGGCCCAACACCGTTACCAGAGAAACACGTCCAGACCATCACACGTCCGCCGCCAATACACATGAATGTATGCATAAATGAGAGTTGCTTATATCCAATGTGCACAAAACCGGATGCGGATTCGTTTCGACAGCGTTACGGGTCCTTAAAAGCATAAAACAGCGAAATGTAAGCTGTTGAACCGGTTTCGAAACCGTTACGGTTTCGTAAAACATCATAAAGCGAAATGCGAGTTTGGGCAGCAAATTTGAAACTGCAACGATCCCGAGTGAGAACCAAACTTGTACACTCAGATAACTAATTGATTGAAAAGACGTTGTAGCAACCTTAAATTCGGCTGCTGCCACAGAATCCGAACCGAATTTACGTTGTCACGACTGAATTTAGTCCACACAACTGAAAGTCAGTTGAAGCAACCTCGGTCCATAATTGATTTGGTTGTGACATCTGATTCTTCAATTACATACTATATTCATTCTGTCAAATAAATTTTCTATAATTCCGGCTGCAACAAGCGAGTGTGGAATTAATTCGGTTGCAGCAACCGAATGTGGCATCAATTCAGGTGCAACAACCGAATTTGACATCAATTCATTTGCAACTATTGAATTTGGTATTAATTCGGCCCCAATAACCGAATTTGTCGTTAATTTGGTTGCTGTAACCAAATTTCATCTGAATACTTTTGGTACCATAAATCTCAATTCGGTTACCATCACATCATACTATTTATTTCAAACCAGACATTTAAAATTTTGAAAACACATATTGTATTAAAATAGTTAAAGAATGTAAAATTGTTGCTTCCGCGGTGATATCAAGAATTTTTTGGGGTTATTAAGAAGTAGAAGTACAAATAAAGTAATTATGGCTTTGCGGTAAAATGTATTATTTTGCAGAAAATGTCCACATGTCCACAGCGTTCAGTACAGACAGATGCCAACAGTTCTGAAGTTTCTCAAGGTCGGCCGTTTGAGATGTGATGTGTACGTGATGTATCGACAGATACAACACGTCAGAATAGGTGTGATGTCCAGCGTCTTCAAAAGTTGCGTCGCAAGTTGCATGTAATATGAATTTGTTTCCCTACACATTACCCCATATGATGTGTTTTATTTCCTCGCATTGTTATTATTTATAAGATTACAGGAAAATAACTCGACACTAAATTAATAGAAACAAATTCCAAGTTCAGTTGTGATACCCTGTAAATTCGGGGGTGTCATCCTCAGATTCGGCTGTGATAACCTCTAACTCGATTGCGACAACACCTAATTAGGCTGTGGCAACCTCTAATTCGGTGGTGACAACCTCTAATTTGGATGTGACAACATCTAATTCGGCTATCACAACCTCTAATTCGGGTGTGCCAACCTCTAATTCGGTAGTGACAACCTCTAATTCGGCTACGTCTGATAACCTCGAATTCGGTTATGACAACTCTACATTCGGTTCCGCCTAATTAGGCTGCCTGACCCGAAATCTTCTGTGAATATGTTTCGGTCAAGGGGTGCCTCTCATCTTCAAGCGGCAGACATTTTTGCCTAAAAACTTTAATGTCGCAGATCCATATCTGAGTTGCTAAAACACAAAAACTGAAAAACATTTTAAAACGAATTACATTTGGCTGACAACGAAAAACATTTTTTATATTTGTAAATAATTAATATATTCAGAATGAATCCGTTTAGAATCATCAAAAATTTATAAAAATTTAAATGTCTCGAATCCATTTTTATAAAAAACTTTGTGAAATTTAAACGTATGTTGCACTTTTTTGGTATATTTTTATTGTTAATATATATTTGTTGTGTATTTACTCAAAAATGTTAACGCACCAATCGAAATGCCGTTGCTGATTTATTGTTGGATGGTTTGAGCCATTGCCTCTATCTGGTATTATTAAAGCAATACTTTCCAACAGCGAACCGCCTATCTGCAACACAAATGTCATCAATTTATTGAGAGAGTTGGCGTCTCTATACGTCATTACGCTATGCAACCAACCAACCAATTCAGAACGAATCCGTTTCGAATCCGTAAAAAATTAATAAAAGTGAATCCGTCTCGAATCCATTTTATTTAAAAAGTACCACCAACCCGAAACAGATTCGAACATGAACTCCGTTGCGAGTTCGAGACGGACTCGAAGAAGTAAACACAACGATTCTCGTTTTCGATAGGAATTTCATACGCATACGGATTCGTTATGTGCCCGTAACTGATTTCAATTTCGGACAAAATTTACGAAGAAACGAGTCCGTCCCGAATTCGAAACAGATTCATATGACACACTGGGTTCACGCTGAAAAATCTGTTTCTTTTTGGTGTTTGGATGCAAATATAACGTATTTGTAGCTTGTCGCAAATATAGTATACTTGTGTCCAAACACATTGTGTTTGCTATTCAATATTACATGTTTGAGATACAAAGATTAATAGCTTATATGTAATATATATTTTTGTGACCCAAATGTGACCCAAAAAGCAGCAAATCTTCAATTCATTAACACATACAAAGTGTATCTCTGTAAGAGTGCACGTTTTAAATGTTGTGTAATTTTTGTTTTGTGCAAGTGGCAACTCTGAAATTTCTCAGCTTTCACATATGTTTATTCCGATTATTAGAAATGAAGCGCTTTACGAAAGAAAAACGCTTTATAATTGTGAAAAATTATTACAATCATTTGGAAAGTTATGCTGAGACCGCTCGCAAACTTCGAAGAATTTTCAGTCGGGACAAAAACTTTCAGTTTTCACCTCAGTGGCTTCGTGAATACACAAAATTGTCGAATTTGGGGCACAGAAAATCCTCATGCAATCCATGAGAAACAAATGCACCCACAACGAGCAACTGTTTGGGGCGGATTTTGGTCAGGCGGCGTTATTGGGCCTTACTTTTTTGAAGATGAGACCGAAATTGCAGCGACTGTGAACGACATTCGTTACAGGAACATGATAACGGAGTTACTGTGGCCTCAACTGGATGGCATGGATCTGGACGACTTGTGGTTTCAGCAAGACGGCGCCTCTTGCCACACCGCGCATGAAACAATCGATTTATTGCAGCAACAATTTCTAGATCAAAATAATCTCAAGAAATTCTGTTGTCAACTGGCCACCAAGATCATGCGATTTAACGCCATGCGATTTATTTCTTTGGGGTTTTGTGAAATCTCGGGTTTATGCGAAGAAACCAGAAACAATTTCTGAGCTCAAATCCGTGATCCAAAGCGTCATCGGTGAGATACAGCCACATCTCTGTGAAAAAATCATGGAAAATTTCATGAAAGGAGTAATGGCCTGTCATCAGAGCCGTGGGGGCCATTTGACGGATATTTTATTTCATTTTAATCATAACATGTCTTCGTTACAATCCAATAAAAAAATCACAACTTTCTCAGAAAATACGTGTTTATTTATTTTTAAATGAAACGTGTGTTCTTACTGAGACACCTTTTACATGTTTCCTGCAATATGTTGATGGAATCGTTTTTTGCAGCGTGTAGGGATCTGAACTATCTTCACTTGTAACACCTAAAAATTGTACAGCCAAATTTCATCTAAATTGTGTAACGACCAGGTTATAGAAATAAAATAGGTTAAAGTAGGTAGGAAATACTGTAAAGGTACACGCTGAAAAATCACTCTTGTTTTTGTTGTTTGGATTCAAATATAACGTGTTTGTCGCAAATATTGTATACTTGTGTCCAAACAAGTTGTGTTTGATAATCAATATTACATGTTGGAGACACAATATTGAATGAGTTATAATATATGTGTTGGTCACCTAATCCCCTCGTGGGATATAACGGGAAACCATTTATTTATTTATTTGTTTGTGACCCAAATGTGGGTTTGCTTGCTGGAAACAAAAACGTGAGAGACAGCAAAGAAACAGAAAAGCAGCATATCTGTATTTCATGAACACAATGCTTGCAAACATATAAATGGTTCCTGCAATAAATACATGGTTAACTATAAAATAGTCTTGAGCTTGAATAAATGTTAAAGTAAAAGTTGAAGTTTAAAAATACTTTTAATAAAATGAAAATATATTAATCTGTAATATACTAGGACACTCCCCAGTCTCCAAGCAAAGCCTTTATCAAGGCGAAAGCCTATCGCGCGATCTCCTCAACATCTTAACGGACGTAATAATTAAAAAGAGGCTTCGGTTAACACAAATATAACCATCAGCAGCAAAAGTCACATGATTGATGCTCGAGTATGCTGATGGACTGTACGATACGACTGAAGCGATTTTGGTACCGTTTTCTCGATATCCTAATTTGATTTCATGAGATTCAGTTACTAGTCGGCGAAAGGAAGATTATAAGACCAAGAGGAAAAAATGCGTGGCTTCTCTCGGTAATAGCTTAGTTTTATAAAAAAAAACATTTCAGGCTTTGATGTGATTAGACGATAAAAATTGGCGGCAGCAATTTTTCATAAAAATATCTGCTAACAAATCCTAACTTTTGTGTTCCCCTGTGCATTTCAAATGAAGTGTAGAAAACCCTCATTAAACATTGGGTGGGTGGCATGGTGATTGAAATGTTTTCTTTAATCTCTATTAATACTGTTGTTCCACGCGGCCGTCAATTACCTGTCATTTGAATGAATTCAAACTACAAACATGACGATGAAGTAATAAAGCAATTATTGATTTGATTTTGCTTTTCTTTTTGATTTTTCTATAAAAAAAAGTCAATATCCTGAACTTGTCAAATACATATGTTCATACGAAGAGGCGGGCAGACAAATGGCCACACAAATTGAGCAAAATTCTCTAATGAGTATAAAGTGGCCCTCGTACCCAGGATAAGGGAGGGAAGGAGGGTATACGGACAAAATACACATGTTTTGTTTGCATTTGGTTAAATCAACATTTGTGTTGATTCAACGCTTAGATTTGTATACTAGATTTATTCAAATATACTATAGCGTCAGTCAGTACTATACTAAGTTAGACCAAAATATGTAAATACGTTTCTATTGAAATCATCGCCCATAACAGAGAACATGTGGCCACTTGTGTTGTCATTCAAAAGTAAAAAAAAAACAAAAATTATAAACAATGTTCACAAAGTGTGTGTGTGTGGTTCATACTATGTGCATACGAACATATACATATGCATATTAAATAAATTTGTACTTGATTTTATTAACTTGATAAAAATGAACTATAATTACTCACAGGGTGGCTAATTTATATATGCAGTTAGAAGTTAGAAATGTATTAAATTTAATTATAGCTACGAAATTATTCTTACTTCAAAAATAAAAAAAAATCATGTAGTACAGCCCGACCAAAAAACGTAGATCACTAATAAATGTAATAGCTACGTTGTATAGAGAAAATACACACTTTCAAGACTTCAGAGCTAGTGCTGAAAAAAAAAACGGGCCCATCAACAACTTGCAGGAACCATTTATATGTTTGCAAGCATTGTTTTCATGAAATGAAGATCTCCTGTTTGTTTGTTTCTTTGTTGCCTGTCACATTTGTGTTTTCAACAGTTTTCAACAAACAAAGCCACATTTGGGTCACAATATCTATTATAACCTATTAATCATGTTGGAGACACAATATAGAATAGCAAACACTATGTGTTTGGACACATCTTTACTATATTTGCGAAAGACTACAAACACGTTATACTTGCATCCAAACAACAACAAAAAGACAGATTTTTCAGCGTGTAGGACAAAAAATGTGTGTTCTAATAAAACAAAAACACATTTGAACAGACGGTCCGTAGCCTAGAACTATAGCTGCCGAGGATGAAGTATACACACAGTATCCGAAGCTATAGTCCAACAAACATATCACTTCCTTTGTAATAAATAAATACATAAGCTTAACGAACTGAAAAAGTCCTGCAACAAACGATATGTGGTAACTCTAAACTCAAAAATAAAAAAAAACGATTATATTTTCCTTCGTTTAAAGCAAACAAGTTATAGTAACTCCAAACTCCAAAAACCTTAAAATATAGAGGAAAAATCTTTGCGACTAACTGCTTTATCGTTTAGCACAAACGAAGTTTATTTCACTGAATATGGTTTATTTTGGATGGAATTGTACCCTCAATAATACAAGGTGTTTCAAAAGAAGTCATCCGATGTTGTTTGGCTCCCATTTTTTTTTTCTAAATGAAAAACTTCGATTCTGTTTTTTGATTATGTTTATTTGAACCTTTAGAATTTTCTTGGTTAAGTTGAGAAGATGATATCGGTTAAATGGGCGCCGTCACAATTGATTATCATACGGGCTCGTTTTATGGCATTTTTGTTCATAATGAGTTGAAAATCATAATGAGCGATGAGGCTCGTTTCCACCTCAGCGTGTACGTGAACAAGCAAAACTATCACTTCTGGGGCACCGAAAATCCACGAGTGATGCACGAGGAGCCATTACAGCCGCTCAAAGTGACTGCATGGTGCGCTGTTCACGCTGGAGGTGTCATCGGGCCATTTTTTTTCGAGAACGCCGCTGGTCAAACGACAACAGGGGACGGTGCGCGCTATAGGGCCATGTTAACCGAGTTTTTTCTGCCGCAATTCGACGAAGTAGGACTGGAGGACATGTGGTTCCAACAGGACAGAGCAACGACACACACTGCGCGAGCCACAACCGATATTCCGAAGGCGGCGTTCCCGGGTCGCCTCATCTCTCGTTTTGGCGGTTTGCACTGGGCCGCAAGATCGCCCGATTTAACCGTTCCAGACTTTTTTTGTGGGGTTTTTTGAAGTCTCGTGTTTACGTGAACAAGCACGAGACCCCGGAAGCCCTCGAGGTCAACATTCGACACGAGTGCGAGAATCTGTCGCCCGAAGTTCTCGCCGAAGTGATGAAAAATGCCATAAAACGAGCCCGTCTGGTAATCAATTGTGACGGCGCCCATTTAACCGATATCATCTTCTCAACTTAACCAATAAAATTCTAAAGGTTCAAATAAAAATAATCAAAAAACAGAATCGAAGTTTTTCATTTAGAAAAAAAACTGAGAGCCAAACAACATCGGATGACTTCTTTTGAAACACCTTGTATAAGTATTTCATTTAGCTGTCGTTTACAGCATACCAGTTATATTTAGTTACACGCAAAGAAAAAACTCGTTCCTCCCAAAAGAAATCTGAGATAACTGAAGTTCGTTTGGGGACTGTAGTTGGGAGAAATGAACTTCTGTTAATCCATACATGTCCCTTGGTTTGGGAGAACCGAAAAATTTTTGCAGCAAACCAGTTATGAAAAATATAAGCTGGAAAAAACGTTGGCGAGAAACGAAAAATGGTTCCGCCAACTGTTGTTTCAGTTACAGCAACCGAGTTCTAGTTACTCCAAAATAAAAAAAACCTTTGCGAAAACTGAAAAACGTTTGCAGAAAAACGAGTTATGGGAAATGAGAGCTGAGAAAAACTTTATCATAAACAAAAAACGGTTCCGCCAATTGTTCCCTCGGTTACAGCAATTGAGTTGTAGTTGCTCCAAACTAAAAAACTGAAAAACCTTTAAAGTAAACGAGGTATACAAAATTTGAGCTGAAACAACGTTTGCAAGAAACGAAAAACGTTTCCACCAACTGTTCTTTCGGTTACAGCAACCGAGTTGTAATTAAATCTTTTATTTATGGTTTACATAAACTCTTTTTTGTTTAAATTTCCAACTTTTATGATTTTGGATTTACCCATAAAGTTTGTTTTAAAAAAAGTTGGAATTGTTGTCTATTTTTTCACTCTCTACTTACACGTCTGTCTCGCCTCGCATTCAACTAACAACTAAAAGCGCAGCAAACCATAGAGAAATACTTAAAAGATTCCATTACTGTCTTTGATGTCTCTTCCTGACGACGAGGTAGTCGGCCATTTCATACAGTTTTATTTTATGCTGTATTTTATCAACTTAACACTTTCGTTGGACAGAAATCAAAGGGAATGCGTATATTCGTTCAATGCAAAAAATATAAAACATAATTTAGCTGTCATTAGTATCAATAAACACTGTTTACAATTAGTTCCTGTCCTCTTTGCTATCTCATTCTCCATCATCGGCCTAGTACCTTTTCGATCAGCTGTGCCAAAGAATTCCCCTGAGCAATCTACAACGCGTCAATTTCCCATCCAAGATATATTGAAAAGTTAGAAGCATTAGAGTGTGTGATCATTTTTATGTGCATGCGTGAGTGTGTATGCCAAACGAGTGGATAAGACTGTGTATATAGTCGACAGAATGAGAGTATGAGAGCAATTTACATTCTTCGGAATCGGTGCTCTCATTAGAAAATGGCTAATTTCAGTTATCGCAAACGGTTCTTAAATTTGTGGCAAATGTAATTTTGTACGCCTTTGATGCAAACGAGAACTCGTTTGCAACAACGTGATACACATTTGCGATGTATGAGTATATTTGGGAGGACTACATGAACGATTGCGATTAATAAATTAATACAAATCAATCAAAGTATTGTTGCGGCAACCGAGCAATAAATGTTTTTTGTTGCGTGTACTCCAAACTCAAAACAACTCTTACGGAAACGAAAAATGTTTTTCCGACAATCACAGTTTTCTCAATTTTCGTTGTTTTTGACCCGAGTTATTTTTAGGAAGTTTTAATTCCTGTTACGTCAACAAATCAGGTTTTTGGTTAGTGAAACAATTTTGAAACATTCGCTGTAAGGATTCGAACTCAAGAAGCATCAAATTCAAATTTCATATATTTACGAAACATGAGAACAAATAAAATATCTGCAAACCTACCAATATTACATTGATGTGCAACTGTGGCTTAATAGTTTCAACTTCATGTAAGTACATTATAGTCACCTAAAAGTCTTTACTGAGTTGGTTAAGCATTTGGCAGGCTTTTCGTTCAGATTTGACAGTAGCTTAAGCCAACACATGCACATTATAGTTAACCCTTAATACTAAAGGTACCCTTAGACTTGTGGGTTTGTTGACGGACATCAAGTTGATATCAACTTGGATTTTTTACATTAACTTCGATTTGTCCCTTATGTCGCATTTACACCGCAGTTTGTCGCGGTCAGGTTAGCGATAACCTTGTTCTCTAATCTTTGCCATTTACACCACCCAATTTGAGATTAAATTGGCATTTCAGGTGGCAACTCCGTGTTTAGACTAACTCCGCGTCGAGACAAAATTATCGAAGACGGCGGCTATTGATTTTGCCAGTTTTGTACCAATTTGGAGTGTTTTTGAAATAACTGAACCTTTAAAATTGGATCATTAGGTCAAATCAAAACAATCGATAAAACCGGGCTCACATTTTTAAGGAGTGTCTTCGAAATATAAAATCTAGAATTTCCCAAGGACCTTCAGAAATTCAGAATTTGAAATTTTCTGTGTGAGGCCCCTGTGCAAGATTTTGCCCCACTGTGGTCCTTAAGGACTATCGACTGGCATATGTTTGGTTCGTGGAGAATTCTTCGTTTGGGCACAGTGGGCGAAAAACTGTTTTCGTATATGAAATTCAAAATGAAAAATTTTCGGCTCTGATACACGAGTAGCTTTTTGATAGTGTTATTGAACCATACAAATTCCAACCATGTTGAAGTAAAATTTCACAAACTATCCAAAAAGTATGAAATATTCAAGATATGACGCGTGAGAGAAATGCCTTTGAGTGAATTTCTAGCACTTTTTGGTTCTCTTTTACCAGGGTTGCAAAATTGCGCACATTTTCTGGTCGTCTAATTCTAGATCGTCTTTGTTTGAACCACCCGTTATGTAAATGGTTTTACTGGTTAATTTCTTAGTTATTAAAGGGTGTCTCAGTAAGATGATACTTTTTAAATTTAGTGTAATTTTTTTTGTGCAAGTGGCAACTCTGGAATTTGGCAGCTTTAGAGTCCAAACATAACCACACACGCTTCAGACGACGACGGAAAAAATACGTTGCGTCTAAAAGATTTTTTTTTTCACTCTGCGTCGTAAATATTTGCGGCTCTTCTGGATTTTGTTTGGAAAAATAATATATAGTTGTACAGGAATTAAATAGTTTTTACTGCTTTTAAAAATGTTGTATTCGCTTTTATTGTATAGTGTTTAAAAATAAATTATTTTGAAACCCTTTCTTTAACTATCCTTTGTATCCACATGTATCACCGTATGTATGTGTTGGTTGCTCTTATGATTTTCATGAAAATGTGGCAACTTCATTCTCTCAATTGAGAGATTTCGTCTTTGAGATTTCATCAGAGCGCCGCCAAGAAATTAGAAAAAATTCTATTCTAGCCAAAGAGGATTTTTGTGACGATTTTTCCCTGCCATAAGAAACCTATGTAGAAAAAACGACGTCGTCTGTAGCGTGTTAGATTATGTTTAGACTCTTACTAAGAACTTATTACAAAAATTTGGAAAGTTATGCTGGGACCGCTCGTAAACTTCGGTGAGATACAGTCACATCTCTGTAAAAAAGACAGAAAATTTCATGAAAAGAGTAATGACCTGTCATCAGAGCCGTGTGTGTCATTTTCATTTGACGGATATTTTATGTCATACTTAATCGGTACATGTCTTTACGATCCAATAAAAAAGTCACTACTATCTCAAAAAATACGTGCTTGTATTTTAATATGAAAAAGTGCGTTCTTACCGAGACAACCTTTTGAATTGCTGTTTATGTTTCAAGTACGTTTCCGTTGATACACTTTTCGAAAAGTGGCGCTAGTATTTAATGAAGGGCTATTCTCAAATATTTCTGCCGCTCTAATAAGCTGCTACATTTTACTTGTTATGTGACTGCTTTAGCCAGATGTCTCCTCTGTTAAGGTGGTGTAGTTATTGCTTGCTTGTCGTAGTATCATCTACCTCTTCTCAGATGTCGACATACAGATTTTGTTTTCGCAAAAAGTTCAAGGTTATTAAATTTGTTGCTTTTCGTTGAGTTCTATATAATAAACATGTTTTTTTCAACGAAAAAAAAAATAAAAAAATCGGCAAATGACAACGAAATTGGCAATGGTTTCTATTGAAAGCGTGACAATCAATGGTTCGCAGTTGCCGATTTCGTTGTGGTTGTGGATGTAGAACCGGCGTCAACTATGCCAGGCATCGTAGGTAGCATCATCACACACTTGATAGTATACTCATATGTTACTCTCATATATAGTATACAGTCGTCGTCTTCTTCTCCTACGACAAACATAAACAAAAAACTATGCCAACATTTATAGGGAATCCCATTTGGGGGCCACAACAAAATCTCAAATTGGTAACTATAACAACATGTCACACTATATATATTTATATAAAAACGCTATAAATATTTATAGCGATTTGCTGAGATACTTGGGTAAATATACTCATACAGTATTCGAGTTATTTTAGAGACTAATGCTAAAATTGATAATCAATTTACTGTGACACGAATGATTTTGCTTAAGGACATGTTTAGAAAGTAACAAATACGTGAAATGTATGTGATCATCCTTTAGTACTGCAAGTGTGTGTTGCATATATTGCACATGCACACAAAGAAAATTTCTTTCCCACACACGAAATTTTTAGGCAACTAAACTTCATTTCAGGAATTGATTTGCGACTAACGAAATTTTCATTGTATGAGAAACGAACAACGAGTCATGTCTGTAGCACATCCGACTACATCATTTCAATTGAAATTTGAAAAATATCAATTTAATTTTGAAAATATCAATTGAAATTTGTAAATTATATATGAAATTTGAAATACATCAATTGAAATTTAAAAATTCTATTTGAAATTTGAAATACATCAATTGAAATTTAAAAAACATCAAATGCAATTCGAAAAAGACATCAATTGAAATTTAAAAGACATAAATTGAAATTTAAAAGACATCAATTGAAATTTCGAACACGGGTACAAGAGCCGCACGGACTAACCATTGCACACTGAATGAACAAGCTTCATTAAATTTATGAATTCCTCCATCAATTTGATGAAACATTTCCTCATTTTCCAACCTACGACACATTTCATTGAATTGATGAAGAACATTTCATCAATCTTTCATCCATATTTCATTAATAGTTTACATTGACTCAATGACAATGGTACATCAATTCGATGTATGTTTGTCATCAAGTTGAAGCAAGTATTCACCATTTTGATGTAAATTGATCATAAATTTGCTGTAAATTTTGCTGTAATTTTAATGTTAGATGTAAGGTTGTCACCAATTTAATGTAAGTTTGTCGTCAACTTGATGCAAATTGGTTATCGTTTTGATGTAATTTGTTTGCTAAGGAGTAGCCAAGAGTAACCAAGGCTATTTTCATCGTAAACATCCTCATGAACAGGGTATAAGACCACATGAAAAATACTCATAGCGTGGATAATGTTTTCTGTACATTTCTCTATTTTCTATTATGTATGTATTTATTTTCAACTTTATACCCTTTTTTGGACTAATGCCACTAATTATTTCAAAATTCCAATGATGAAGATTGATGTAAAAAAGATAATCAATTCAATGAATTTGAAAATGGTGAAAAAACGCACAATCGTCAAAGTGAATAACTTTTTTTTATTGAATTTATGGAATTTGTCATCAATTCAACGAAAAACAATTGATGAACATTTATCATCGATTTGATGTAAAGATTTGCTTTCAGTGCACCACTGAGGGTCACAGTGGATTATCTTCATTAAAATAAATAAATATTTTCCCATTACATCCCATGAAGGGATAGTCGAGAGCTACTCACAATCAGTTCATGAGTCAGCATTATTTTTTACAGACTTTAACTAAATAGTAACAACTGACATTGAACAATTTTTTTGAATTTGTCGTAATTGATCACTATCATCTGAATTTATCAACAAATTTCTCATTTCCATCTGCAGCATTCCCATGTGTGGGGTGTTGATTTTTCCTTGTTTTTATAATTTATCTCAATTTAATTTTGTACAGTTTTCAATTAATTTTGATTTAAAGTGAATAATTCATTTTGGAACTCACAACGGTAAGAAGGTTAAATCTAAGTGAGGTGAATATAAATATTTTAATATTTTGTAAATTGTTTTGACGCGGAGAATTAAATAGAACAATTGATGTGTAAAAATTTATAAATATTATTTTTTTTGTTAAGTTTTGAATTATATTATTCGACCTTTTTACCATAAATTTTTTCCCTTCAAAAATTCAAGCAAGACGACGAACGGGGTAGTACATTTCTTTTTACTTAAAGTTCTGAAATATATGGTAACTATTTTTAGAACGTACTCCTCGAGGACTCTAAGAGCGTATACACTTGGTCCATGGTTGAAGACGTATTTGGCCACAGTGGGCCAAATTCGAAAAAGGGGCACTAAACTGAAAATCTTAAATTGCAAGATTCTGACATACTACTGAAAAATGGGGATAGTAAATTCGAAAAGTGCACCTCAAGGGCTATCAGTGGGTATATATTTGGTTTGTGGTTGAAGCCGCATTTGGCCACAGTTTTTATTATGTACTTTAAAAACTTGAAGGTTTTGAATGACTATCAGTGGGTATATATTTGGTTTGTGGTTGAAGCCGCATTTGGCCACAGTTTTTATTATGTACTTTAAAAACTTGAAGGTTTTGAATGACAAAATTATATACTTTGCAACATGTTTCTGAATTACTACATTAAAAATATAAATTCCGAATATATATGCTTTCTAATTTCTAAATTTGACTTTAAAATTTTGTTCTAATCGGCTAAAAAGTAATTATTTTTATATATTCTCCCATTATAAGCGCTTTAACATAGCTCTGTTAACACAATAACAGTGCTCAGCTAACTTAAGTGGTTTGTGTCTTTGCTAGTTATAATCGAATTTATCTTCACGCACATTAAAAATCGGTAGTTACCTTGACAGAATTCCAAAATTTTATGTCTAAGTAGAAATTTTATGAATTTTTACAATTTAACTACCGATTTTTATCGTTAAAAAGTTACAGAATTCCGGTGCAGAAAACTTTGGTTAGCTAATGATCAATTTTCCTGTGGAAGTTTCATTCTTAGTAAAGGGTGTTTTTTTCAAGAGCGATAGAAATTGAAATTGTAAAAAAAATTATATCAAAAATTATTTTATTCGAAAGATCAATACATGTCCTTATTATTTCAATTTCGGGCATATGGACGCATTCTGGATGCCAATTTTTGGGTCACTTTTTCGAGCATTGCTATCACAAACAATTGTGGCTGGCCTCCAAGGCGCAATTGTTGCTGGTTTATCAGGATAAACCAGTAACTTCACGTAGCCCGACAGGAAATAATCGAGAGGTAACAAATCGCACGACCTTGGAGGTCAATTGACATGCCCATTTCTCGAAATCAATTTATCGCCAAATTTTAATTTCAATAAATCGATGGTTGTGGTCGCCTTATGGCACGTAGCGCCATCCGGTTGAAACTACATCTCGCCCGGATCAATGTCAAATTAGCCTCATCGCTGAATCATAGAGAAATACTTAAGAGTTTCCATTACTCTCTTCGCTGCCTCTTCATGACGACGAGGTAGTAGGCCATTTCATAGAGTTTTATTTGCTGCGGTATTTTACCAATTTTACACTTTCGTTGGACATAAAACGGAAAGAAATCGAAGGGAATTCGTATTTTCGTTCAATACAAACAATAGGAAACATAATTTTGCTGTCCTTAGCATCAATAAACACTATTTAAAATTAGTTCCTGTCTTCTTAGCTCTCTCATTCTCTATCATCGGCCTAGTACCTTTTCGATCAGCTGTGCTATAGAATCCCCCTGGCTGTACACAATTTTGCGATAAAATATCGGGTCTGTTTCCAACTGCTCTAGAGCCTAATCGGCGAAAGAACGACGCATATGACGGTCTCGTGGCTTTAATTCCTGCACCAGCTGGATCTTATACGGGTGTAGGTCAAGGTCTTTGCTCAAAATTTTCCACGTAGTGGACGAACAGAGCCAAATCCCTGCAGCCGACGACGAATCTATAAATTTGTACCTTCTTCCACACTTTCGTTGACAGCGGGACTTTTTTCTTCAGTACCACATTCTTTCGACGTGTTGGTGTTGGTGCTTGATGTAGAGAGTATGTGATATGAAATCTATCCACAGTGTAACGAATGGCTTGCTCAGATATACGATTATGTGCGCCATACAACTCACGAAGTCTTCGCGAATCGAGGACTGATTTTCAAAGTAAATTTTAATAATTTGGTAGCGTTGTTCAAGCGTGAGTCTATTCATGATGATTTGCCAGAGTTTACTGATCATAAATATCAAAAAGTGAGCGCAGTATGACAGTTCGTTTGACAGCTAACCCTGTCGTAAGTTCTGTCTAAGCAAAAAATCAACCTGTATTTCGCATTAAAATTCATTGCAAGGTTTTTAACTCCAATTTGTATAAAAAAAATATATTTTGCAAAGAAAGTAAAATAGAATAATCGATTTAAATGGAATGCGATTTGACATAATAATGATGTTTCTTTGTGCAAATAATGGATATCAATTAATTTATTCGTCCTTTTCTACCATTCAATAATGGAGATATAAAATATCTCTTCCCCAATATTAGAAATTGTGCCAATACAATTCGTCAAATAATAAAATCGTCTTCGATTTTGACTCGATCGATTTTCATCACATGCCGGAATAACTTTTTATTTAATTTTAGAATTTTTATTTTTAATTTATTATTTAGATTTTGAATATGTATTTAAATATTTTATTTAATTATTTTCACGTCTACAATGTATACTCTGTTGTTTTTTTGTACGTTTGACAATTGATGTTGAAATACATTTTTGAGTCAAGTTTACATTTGTTGACGTAATTATCACAATATCGAAATTAACTGCGTCAACTATGTGGATTTGTAAAACCTGGTACAATTTTGTGAATTTATATCGATTGTTTTTATTATCCCCGTCATGTTCCTTGGATGCATTTAGAGTTCAATATCAAATGTGCTCGTTTATTTCCTCTACAACCCATTAATGTTGGCATGATAAATGAAAAGTAACACACTTACAACCTGGTTTTAGTTGGATTAGTTATTTGTATTAAACGTCATATACTCGTACTTTGTATTACAATTACTACATCCCCAGACGGCGGATGACAATGATGACTAATCTAATGATTCCCAGTACAAGTGTAAGGGATCTCAGTAAATTGCTGGTGGGGACACTTAATTTATATTTAACGTTTAGGTGACATTTAATTTATTTATTCATTTAAAGATAAGATGGAAAAATTTGCCATATAACATAGGGGGAATAGAGCAAACAAAGAACCAACAGAGACGTCAACAGCAACAGCAGCTACAACTGTGAGCGTCAATGACAGCAGTCAAAACAGTTGCCATGACTTCCAGTAGTTATCTGACAGAAATTAATGCAAATAATAACTCATTCGTCGAGAAATAAAGATAAAAACTGAACCTGCAAAAAAATGACAAATACAATTTGCAATTTATTTATTATTGTTGACGTTGTATGAAGAGAAATTAACAGTTTAGAGTGTTAACGAAAACAAAATTGTCTCACACAGTTTTCATACATATGCGAGACTAATAACCAAGTTGCTAATTTGAAATTAATGGAGAATCTGATCACATGGTGAAATGAACATTTTTGAGTGTCGTATTTATTTATTAGGTTAGAACATGTCACACTTTTTATTACCAATTATGAAGTGATATTCAAAAAAAAGTATCATTTAGGGTGCCAACTTAAATCTTCCATGTGAACGAGACTTTGACAGAAAAATGTATTCACTTAATTCAACAGAGCAGAGCTGACCAATCATGAGGAGGAAACGTCTATAATGTTATAAGTAAGAATTTACAAGGGGTGTATAATAAATTCAAACTTAAAATGAAAAAAAGCAACGTTATTTTCAAAATGCATGTTGTAAGCAGAACCCTGCACTCAAAATTCGACTATAATTGCATTGCAGGGTAATTCCAACAAAAATCGACACAAAAATCAGAATTTTCGAACCCCACCACTTTTGATTGATATACAATTTGGACAGTAGTTTCAATAAACCAGAATTGAGTCAAAATTCAAAGTAGTTTTTGTTTTATGGTACGTTGAAGTAGGTATTGTATGGCACTTTCTGAAAAAAGGACCTGACTTAAAAATGGCATAACTTTGGAATGCGTTAATGGATTTCAAAATATTGGATATCATTTTAAAGCTTGCAAAACCCGTTTTAATAAAAGCCCATACAACAGTCATGTCGTTGTGGTTCAATGATATTGAAAACTCCAAAGTATCCTTTATCCTTGAATATCCTGGCATAACGTATCTTTAATTTTTGATTTCCCCCACCAAAAAGAAAGTCCATCTTTTTCTCTACATCATAGTCAAATTTCCAAATGGGATCTCCATGGGATCAGTAGATACATAAGGTTTGGTAAAGACTGCTCGAGTTTTGCTGTTTTAGTTTCGATTTTTCAAGCAGTGACTACGAATAACACAGTTACAAAAAATACTATAGTAGAAATACCTGGGAAGTGATAGT
The DNA here is from genome assembly GCA_963931995.1 of Phaonia tiefii. Lineage (NCBI taxonomy): Eukaryota > Metazoa > Arthropoda > Insecta > Diptera > Muscidae > Phaonia > Phaonia tiefii. The sequence continues at coordinate 94,206,309 of OZ008367.1, forward strand.
ATTTATCTTGTAGGTATTGTCGATTGAAACAAGAATCTGCTTGTGAAATTTCCCAAACACCCCCAAAATCTTTAAAAGCGGTTAAAATCCCGGTTTTGCGTATGTTTGCACACTTATAAGCCTGTAAGTTAGTTGATTATCAACCGATTTGCACTTTCTCACCGGATTTAAAAAGAAGCAACTTAGGTCTTTCACACGATATATACCTTCTTTAAGAAAATATGAGAAGTCTGTGTGTATTTGTCCAGCAAACAGATTGTTTTTAATTTTTTTTCTCCATTTTTCAACTTCGGCGATGATTTCACACTTTATTTTATAAAGAAACCATAATACTCTCGAATTTATTCCAAAGGGACGTTTCCTAGTGAGGAAAACGCAACGTTGTTTTTAAAAATCCAGTATTAATGGAGTTAAGGAAGTTTTTATTAAAATGTATTGGCTATTATTAAAGCGATTTTTGCAAGCTTTAAAATGATATCCAACATTTTGAAATACATTAATGCATTCCAAAGATATGCCATTTTTCGTCAGGTAATTTTTTCAGAAAGTGCCATACAATCGAACCTTCAACGAACCATAAAACAAAAACTACTTAGAATTTTAACTCCAATTCTGGTGTCATAGAATTCGTATGGACGAGAATAAACTTCTGTCCAAATTTCATACAATTCAATAGGGGTTGGGTCCTGGACTGTGTCGAAATATTTTGGAATTACCCTGCATTATATTCGAGCTTTTTCAACTTTATTTTTTAGCAACAAATCTTAATTCAAAAATTGTATTATTGAATTTTTTTTTCTAAAAAAAATATTTCTTAAAATATATCAGAATTTATTTCTTAAAACAAAATTACTTCTTACAATATTTATATTTAAAAAAATATATTAGTTAAAAATCTAATTAAAAAACATTGAAAAATATAAAAAAAAATATTTGAAAAATAGAAATATTAAAAATTTATTTAAAAACATTAAAACATAAAATAAAAAAAATATTTAAAAAAAAAAAATATTTTTTCGTTCTTTAGGGCGGTTTAAAAGACCGTGATTTATTGAACTACCCTCGTAGTTAATTAAAAATCACTATTGTTTCCGTCAACTACCGTCTGCTAATAGACTACTGTACAATTTTAAGCAAGCTGCGTCAAGTTTTTTATAGCCATTGACAGCAAACAACCTCATAAATTTCGACTTAGAATAAAGTGGATTTCGTGTGCTCATCAAGCATTATATTTTGCATAATTAAACCGTCTCCGAAACCGAGGACAGGCTTGATAAATACGATTTCTATGAAGAGGTTTACTGTACCAACACATGTGACATCGAACGTTCAGCTTGCCCAAAAAGGCCATCACGTCCTAAATTGTCGATAAAATCCAGGGAATAGTATTGGACGATCGGGATATGAAAGTGCATGATGTGACTGAGGCAGTAGCGGGCACATCACATTTTACGTGAATATTTGGCCATGAAAAAGCTATCCTAGCGGTGGGTGCCGCGATTACTCAGAGTCGATTGTAAGCGCAACCGTGTGACCACTTCAAAGGAGTGTTTGGCGAGGTTCACCTACAATCCAAAGCAGTTTCGGCGCCGTTTCGTAAAAGTGCAGAAAACATGGATCCATCGCAACACACCAGAGACCAAGGAATCGTCAAAGCAGAGGACTTCTCCGGATCAACGTTTACCAAAGAAGGCCATGCTGGGTCAGTCGGCCAACACGGGTGCGGCGACAGTTTTTTTTGGAATGCATGCGGTGTCATTCACATTGATCATCTGGAAAAGAGTAAAACATCACTGGCGAATATTTAGCCGTATTACGGATGTCGTTCTCGTATTTCGACTACGACAGTTTTGTAAAAGATTAAAGACAAAGTTGGCGTGTTATCTTTAATCTTTTACAAAACTGTCGTAGTCGAAATACGAGAACGACATTCGTAATAAGGCTGATTAATTCACAGCGTTTGGACAGATTTGAAATTGATTTGAAGCACAAAAAGATCGCTTTGGCGAATAAAAAGGTGTACTTATACCATGACAATGCACCGGCGCACAGGTTGTAGCCGCAACGGTTAAAATCCATAAGTCCATAATCCATAAGTAATCCATAAGTCCATAATCCATAAGTAAATCCGGAGTTATCCCCAGCGACGACTGTATATTTCCAGAACCTGAAGGAATCACAAGGCGGTAAGAGGTTTGAAGATGAAGAGGTCATCACTGAAATAACCGCATATTTTGAGGACCTTGAGAAGACCTATTATTCGGAAGGAATACAAAATTTTTGAAAAGAAGGACTAAATGTGGTTAGCTAAAAGGGGATAATGTTAAGAAATAACACATTTTTTGGCGAATATATCTTCTAAAAAGTTTAATTTAATTTCCTCGTGTTTCTAATACACCTTGAAATTTGCGTCAAATACTCAACATAGTTTTTTTTTTTTGAAATTTGCGTCAAATACTCAACATAGTTCTTAATTTAGATGTCGCAAATTGAGAGTGTAACAACGATCTTTTGATCACTTCTAACACTAAATTTGCATGGCTTTTATCGGGCCTGCCGCAGTCAGAAGGCCTACCCAACAAATGCAATCGTCATTCCTAGTTTACATAAGGTGCCATAGGAACGGAGAGCCTGCACATTTCCTTTCTCTTGTCAGGCCTTCTGTTTAGCTGGCCTGAGGAGAAAAGGGCCTCTAGAAGGCCTTCCATTCCAGACCTTCTGGTAGGCCTACTAATAGAAGTTCCCTAAGACTGCAAAGGAAGGCGTGTTAAGAAGCGGTTTGTCTGCACGGCTGTAAAATAAACTTTTTTTTGCAAGGAGTTAACCAAAAATTATAAAATATATATGCGAATTATTTCCACACTTTAATGTACAGGCGTTTCTACTTATATATTGTATTCTAACTAAATTAGTATTGTTTTGTTTTTACCAAGTTTAATACTTACATTTTTTCTCTCACATCAGCAGCCTCAGTTTTCGAATGCACAATCTCCGACGTTATAGTCGGACGAGTTATCCACTCGGCAACCGGCTCGAGTTGCATTTAAGAATTGCGTACATGTAGAGACAAGGTTGCATAAACAACAGTATCGCATCTCTCTTGCCTTATCTTAACTAGCCTGGCCACAGGGAAATGTACATGCCTGTGTGATCTTTTCGAAGGTATTGAGAAGATCTTCTGAAACTCGTACTTTCAGAAAAGAAGTAATCATGCAAACCTGATATTTTTAAAGCCTTAGAGGAGACCTCTTTTCCGGCCTCCTTCAAGAAACTACTTATAGATGTCAAATTTCTTATCAGTCATTGTATCAGCTTTTGTATATAGGAACGTGGTTTCCTTGGTGTTACGTGGCGAGAAAAAGCGAAGGATAGAACCAGTGGGAAAAGTATGTTGAAATTTGTTTAATTTGTTTGTTTAATTAATATGTGTACGACATCTGACATCATGAGGTTGTAAAATAGTCAATAAAAGTAGAGTAAGTTGTCAACATTTGTCAGCTGTTTGCATGTATCGTTCCGGTAAACTATTAACAAGCATTGCGAAAATGAAATTCTAACCGGCACTTCATCGTTACGATAAAGCTAACCCTACATAGAGAAAGTGGGGCTTAGGGAATTTAATAGACTATTTTCTTTATGTGATATTGATTTTGCTTGTAGTATTTCTTAATCAATTCAAAAAACTACTAGATTTAATTTATTATTAAGCAGCAGTTTGAAAGGAATTGTATTCCATAGAAAAAATAAACAACGAAATAAAATACGTTTAGAAGTTATGATTTTGAAAGAGAGTTTTGTCTGTGATTTGTTTTTAATCTAACTGTAAAATGTTTGAAAATCGAAAAAAAATTAAATTTCCTACTAAAGTCGCCTTGGACCTTGGACCGCCTTGTTTATTTAAAAAAAAAAATTGGAAATGTCACCATTTGTGTGGTTACAAAAAAAATGGAAATGAAAAAGGCACAAAAATATTTGTTTTTTGGTAAATTGTATTAAATATTTAATACAAAAGATAAGAAATTTAAATACCTTTTATTTCATACAATCAAGCGTTTAATCAACCTACCCCACAGGTACTGACTGCTATTACGAACTTTATTTAATGTACAGGCACTTTTGGGTACAGTGTAGAATTGATTAAATGCGTATAAAAATCTTTACCTACACGCTGAAAAATAACGGCCTCTCTAAAATATTTTCCCAAACATTTTGCAGGAACCATGTATATGTTTGGAACACACTTCAAACATTCATATGTTTTCAAGCCCCAAACTTACTTGTATTTAAATGCAAACAGAATCATGTTTACTGACAAACATTTATGCTTTTACGTGGTAACATATGCGTTCTTCAACCCAAACATCCATATACTTACGTGGAAGCATTCGCGTGTTCCCCCAAACCTACATACACTTACGTGGAAACATATGCGAATTTCCTTCCAAATATAATAATATTTAGAAACGAATTGCTCTTCGATTTCAATATACATATATGTATTATTTATTATAATTAATTTTAACAATATAAATCCACATATGTATATAAATAATTAATACAAACAATTAATAGATTTAAAACGGCCCCTTTTACATTTATTTGCATTGAATGCATTATTTGTTTTTTTTTCATGAAATGAGAATCTGCTGCTCTTTTGCTTCTCCTTTCTTTGTTGTCTCTCACGTTTTTTGTTCAGAAGGTTTCAGCTATGCGTTGGTACACAAACAATATATTTGTATACAAATCTAGTTCATGCAAGATAAGCGTGGATTAATTACTTGTGTTTTTTTATTACATTTATTTCACAAATGGTCCGCCGTTCCGATTTTCTCAGTATAGGCTCGGACAGACAAAGGACTTCACGTTGTTACCCTTTCCAGTTTCTTACCTCAAAATCGTTTCTCAGTTTGGTAGCACACATGCATATATACGAAACACATGTGTTTGGACACAAGTATATTATATTTGCGACAAGCTCCAAACACACTTTATATTTGCATCCAAACAAGAAGAAAAAGAGATTTTTCAGCGTGTATGACTTAGAATTTTAATATTTTTGATAAAAAAAGAGAAGCAAAACAATGAGAAGAAAAAAGATGCAGAAAAACTCTAATTAATACGTTTGGTTTTAGCATAACCAACTGAAAGATTTTATCATATTCCAGTGACAATAGTCGGGTTTTCGTTATAAGCTAGCGATTACCGTACGCTGAAAAATCTGTCTTTGTTTGTTGTTTGGATGCAAATATAACGTATTTGTAGCTTGTCAGAAATATACTATACTTGTGCCCAAACATATTGCGTTTGCTATTCAATATAAGATGTTTGAGACAAAATGATTAATTGGTTATAATATATGTTTTTGAGACCAAAATGTGGCTTTTTGTTGAAACCTGCAAAAACAAATACGAGACAGACAACAAAGAAACAAAATAGCACAAAATCTTCAATTCATGAGACTAGTGCTTGCAAACATGTACATGTTTCCTGGGCTGGGCCGATATTTTTCAGCGTGCGCTAGCTTGCGGCTGTCTATATAAAATAAATGATAATTTAATCAAGCTGTGTAAACATAATACGCCTAATGATTATCTGCAATGTCGGGTCATACTTATGATACTTATGGCCAGTTTTTAAGTGGGTAGTTAACTATAAGATTACTTAATCATAATTGAAAGTTAATTTGAGGTTAACTTTGCATTTTGTTTTTCAGTGGTGAGTTAATGTAAGTCGCCATATTGTTAACGATTATGGCGACCCTTGTATTCTTATTGGAAAAAACTTGTGTTTTGGAATAAATACCAAAACAACAAAGAGGAACAAACAAAATGGAGTTATGTAAAATAAGAAATAGATGCATAAAATCGAAGTTATTTTAACAAAAATGTGTAAAAATCTATATAGGCGCAATCATTTAACGATATAGTATAGACTCAACGTATGTGTACAAATACGCAAAACAGAAGCATATATTTTATACAATCTGACATTTCTCATTTTGACAGTCAGTAATTTGATTGTCAAAATCATATGGTTCTGACTAAAAGTTAACCAACTAACATTGTGGGTTAAATCATAGTTAAACAATGACTGAAAAACACAATTCGATGTTTAACCAGAATTTAACCAAGAAACGAAGATCACCACTGACCGAAAAACTGGCCATTAAAGTACTAAAATAATATTAACCGATAAAATGGTACTTACATCTATTTTTGATATAGAAACATTTGCAATTGTGCATTTATACATTTCCATTCAGTACAATAGTTTAGTTGAGCAAACTTTTCCATAAAAAATTTGTTCTCTTTTTGGAATAGCATAGAAGAAAACCAGCGAGTGGTTGGTTCATGGTCTCGATGTCTAGTTAAAAATGTGCATAACTTTCTTGTAAATTCGTTACCCAAAAGAATAGCACATTATTCACTTAAAACCGGTGACACATGTCTGTATACATTATTTGTATCTACTTTCTAACAATCTCAAGTGGGCAATATACATATGTATCTACACACGGCCATATGTACGCTCCTTCCTCAAAAAATTGAAATTAAATGTGATGCGGCGGCGGGGTGTATGCGGGGGAGTATGGATATCTTAACTTTCAAGTGAACGTTTTTTCTTTCTTTATTTTTGTCGTTGAAGTTCGTTTTTGTTGAAGTTCTATAATTGCAATTTGCCATTTATACAAATACGATGGATGATGTGGAGGGTTGAGTAGAAATATGCGGTTTTGTATTAAATTGTATAGGAATTGAAAAATAATGTATGTACATATTTGTTTGGTTATTGGGGTCTGAAGAAAGTTTTTGTTTTGTGTTGCATGCAGTTTGTTTGGTAATTGTAACATCATTGAAGGTTAGCAAATTAATTTGCCTCAAACATTTGTTTTAAAGTAAAGTTTTAACAAATAATAGGTAGCGGCTCGAAGGACCATATTGAAGGCTTTGGAAGAACCACAATACATTTAATAGATTAAACATTCTGGTATGTGATGAAAATCGATCGACTCAAAATCGAATACAATTTGACAATTTAAACGAATATTTTTGGTATGATTCCTAATGTTTAAATGGTTGACAAAATCTGTTATGTTTTATTAACAAAAACTCATTATTATTTAAAATAGAATTCGATTTATTTTGATTGATTTCCATCACATACCGGATTTTCTTAAAGCACTATTTATAACGTTTGAAAGTTTTTAGATATAGTCAAAATTGACCACCGAATTTTTTTTTGCAAATAATAGCGTGATGGTTTATGGGTAAAATATTGCATTCCATACAATATCAACATACATATATGTTGCGGATTATGGTGTACTGAAACGTACACTAGGAATCGAAACATCTACGGGCGGTAAGGTACTATAAGTACCCTCGTAAAAAGTTTGACGTTAACGCAATCAGCTTTTCAGCACGCATTTTTTGAGCCCCCGTACAATTGAAATTCCAGTAAAATTCACCGTATTGCGAGTACGACATCAGCATTTATTTGACTTCAAAGAAGAAAGTACTATTTAGTACTTTTTGATACAAAAAACTTATTATGGGAGGATTTTTAAATCCGGATAGGCAACCCTTTTTATGGCAGCAATAAGTAGAGTGAAGGTAACATTTCGCGTTACACAAACTACAAAAAATTTTACACAAAAGAAAAAAATTGTACAATAAAGTACAAAAAAAGTGTACACAAAAGTACAACAGTGGGAACAAACCAAAAAAAAAAATTACACAAAAGTTAAGGGCATACACTAGAGTACATAAAAGTGTACACAAAAGTTCAAAAAATGTACATAAAAGTTGAAAACGCGTACACAAAAGTTCAAAAAAGACTACTAGAGTACAAACAGTGTGCATAAATTGTAAAAAATTTACACAAACGTACAAAAAATGTACACAAAAGTAGAAAATATTTACACATAGAATTCAGTGCAAAGAATGCATTGGAAAAATTTGTTAATCCCACTAAATACGTCGGTGGTCCAATAGTTATTGTGCGCGGCCCCTGTGCATGCCAACGTAGGGTTGATTGCTGCTCTGACCATCTGACATTTCTTCTGAGGGGTTTCTCTCTGATTGACGGAGGCACAGACGAGTCACTAACCTCAAAAAAAAACGTTAGGAAAACTAGGTTCCCAACCAGTGAGTGTAAAACTAGACGACGCACAGTTGGCTGATTGCAGGCCTGCTATAAGGAATTCATTTTGCTGCTGAGTACAAAGTACAAATAGTGTACGCAAAATAAAAGTTCAAAAAGTGTACACAAACGGAAAAAAGCGTACAATAAAGTACAAAAAATTTACTCAAAAGGGAAAAGCGTACAATAAAGTACAAAAAGTGTACACAAAAGTACAACAGTGGGCACAAAACTAAAAAACTGAAGTACAAAAAAGTGGAAAGAAGTACAAAAAATGTACACAAAAGATGAAAACGAGTACACGAAAGTTCAAAAAAGACTACTAGAGTACAAACAGTGTGGACAAATGTAAAAAATGTACACAAGCGTACAAAAAGTGCACACAAAAGTAGAAAAGATGTACACAAAAAAATTCAGAGCAAAGAATGCCATAGTACGATTTCTTTGCTAACGAAATCCTGTAGCTTGCACCTTTTTTTTGGCCCGGCCTGGTGCACATTAGGGTGTACTGAAAATATATTTTTTTGGAATTTCAAATGTGGGAGGGGGGGTCTCAAACGACGCATATTAAAGAGGTGATTACGGGAACATATAACTTTTTTTTATACGAGGGTATTCATAGTCCCCTACCGGCCGTTGAAGTTTCGATTCCTAGTACATTTTCAAAAAAAAATTATTATTTTTCGACAATATGGGGCTCAAACGACGTGTCATGATGAACATATATGGGCTATTTCAATAATTTTCAACATTTGTTGAAACTGAGTTCAGATGCTTATTATTTCTCCAGTTTTTCGAATTGACCAAAACGGTAAAAAGGGAATGGTAGGACACACTAGAAAACTCGGAAATTCAAAATTTCAGACCATCAGTTCTTTGTCTCTAAAAGTTATGGGCACTCAAATATGGAAAAACTCAAAAAAGGCTTGAAATTTTTTCATATTTCATCACTTTTCTACTTTTACTTTTAAACTTCCGATGCTCACTGATATAAAATAAAGTCACTAGACTTAGTAGATATTTACACTATAAAAGTTATGCCCATACTACTATTTGGAAAAAAATTTGTACAGCGGTTCATTTTTGAAACCAAAATTTTCCGATTTTTCAATTTTCGCAGTTTTTTCTATTGCGTTTTTGCGCCGTTCAAGAAAATTGCATTTCGTCAACAGTATTTAATAGATGGTGTAATTTGCTAAAATTTGCCCCATATCACGTCGATGTCAGGCTGCTAGTTGCTGAGAACGATGACCTCAAACTTTTATAGAATTAGCGTAAATTTGTCAAAAATGACAGTTTTTCGCGCCTGACATATGCAGTATTATTTAAAACTGGTTTATGTATTGCGTGATCTAAACTTCTTAGTAAATGGCACTTCAACGTCAAGAAGGCGTTAAAATATTTTGAAACGCAAAAATTTTATAAAGAAAATAACAATTTTGCGAAATTTCATGATTTTGTTTCGCGTTTTTTTTTAATTAATCCGTGGTTTAAAATCAATGTAAAGTATTGGAAATGAAGTGCGGCGGTAAACTAAAGATCATATATAAATATGGTTCAATTCAGTCCATATTTAGCGGGTACAGCGGCATTTTTCTTCAAACACATTTTGCTTTGTGACATCTGCAGTTATGTATAGATTCCGCCGCGATTGACACCAAATGAAAGGTTTTTTTAAGCTTGATAATAAAACCGAATAGGCATTAAAAAATTTTCATGATTTTAAATTTTAGAGATAAAAAAAAATCCTAACCTCAAAAATAATTCTTATATATATATATACTTTCGCGCCGTTTGCAATAAATGATTAACGCGAACTGATTTGGTATGCTAAAATATTACCCTTCACTTGATCAAAGCGTCATTCGTGTCATGCAAAAAAAAATTTGGAAAAAAAAAATATCAAAATGTCGATAATTTTTGAAAAAGCCCATATAGACAAAAAATATTTTCAAAATCTTGAAAGCATTTTTTTTCACGACGTCATTTTGAAATCTCTATCATGTATATTTTGTCTTCCCCATTTTGCTGTATTTTACATAAATAACTATATAAAATATATACATAAATAACTATACTTGTAAATGAGATTTTTTAAAAATTAGCTATATATTTATGAAAAATGCATCAAATTGGGGAAGACAAAATATGCACGATAAAGATTCAAAATGACGTCGTGAACAAAAAAACTGCTGTCAAAATTTTAAAAATACTGAAAATGAAATAAAGTTTTCAGTACACCCTAGTGCACATATTTTCAAAATAAAATTTAAATAACTAAATTTTGGGGATGATACCGTACACATCAAAATTATAGTAAGTACACTAGTGTACTCAGTGGTACAAATGAATACAACTTGTGCATCGAAATCATATGCATTTGATGAATTCATTCTTCGTTTGAATCGTTTACTCTGCATTATTCATTCAATGCATTGGAGAGAGTCGCACGAACTCATTCAGTCGTTTTTGACACGACACTGAAACGTCGTTTTTAATGCACTCATGCAGCTCTCTAGTCTGCACTACTAGTAGAGGGGTTTAGTTTTCCAATGTTTCGGTTACCTATGGCCTATTTCTACAGGTTCTTAGAACATATTATTTCAACGCGCTTGATTTAGAAAGCAACGGCAACGCCCATATCATGATAAATTTAACTAATGAGTGCAATTATTTTAAATAATTTCACTATTTCATAGAACATAATTATCAATATACAAGTGGAATCTTGATATGGTGTATTATGGATGTGGTGAATGGCTCGAAGGACTACGAGAATATACATTCTTCTTGCCTTATAACTTGTCTATTATACTTTGTGAAAATTTCCATTCATCTAACTAAGATAACAAAATTAAAAAATATTCTACTATTTATGAATTGAAATTCACAACAATTCGTTTATCATTATTTTACTGAATTTGATTCATTTAATTTTTCTGTTTTGTTTCCAAATTCCCAAATTCAATTCACTGACCCACATTATTCGTAATGGCGTGTCCAAAGCATATGTCTGTGTACATCCCATTCCGTCCATTTAAGCGTGGGTAATTGAGTTACTGCCAGAGCTTTTAAATGGCAACAAACACCAATCATCAGATGTGATGTGGTGTGCAGTATCTTTGTGGGCAAATTTGATGAAAGCAAACAACAGTCCACTGATGTAGGTTATTATGACACAGTGGAATTGAAAATTTCATTGCAGCATATAATAGTATTTGATTTTATAAAATGAAAGATATGTAAAGTCTAACTTTCAAAATAGAACACTAACTCGATGTGAGTCATAATGCAATTATATTTTGTTTCCTTCTTGTGATGAATCAGGACTTAATGCTATCAATCAACATTCAATAACTCAAAATATTTATGTTATAAATCTGTGGTCACAAGTCATAACAGCCTAAGTCAATTCTAAAATTTTTCAGGGAGAGCAGTTTAAACTTTAATATCTTTACTGGAAATCAGGAGTCGGCGTTTTTGTGATAACTTTGTTACAGATAACCAGCAAACGAATTCTTTTACTTACTTCTTATCAAAAAAAAGAGTTGCTTAGTTAAGCACGGTGACTTCTCAAAATTTTTTTTTAAATTTTGTCCTAACTCGAGTTAGGCTGTTATGGTTTGTGACCACAGAAATATGTGACCTTATTCATAAAAAGTTATGAGAGATTTGAAAGACAGTTTTTGTATCGTAAATCATCTCTCAAACCTCTCATAACTTTTTATGAATAAGGCCGATGGTTTTTAACATGTTGCCCCACTGTGCGTTGTTTGTATACGACCAAGCTACCGTGTGGATTGTGTTGTTACCAAATACAACTTACTCGTACATATGTATTAAGACAATAATTGCCAGTGTCCAATGGCGCGACAATGAAAGTGAAAAATATCCACTTACTTTTTTACGGTTTGGTGAAATTTGAATACGATGTGATGCTATTTTATGTTGCGACTATACTTTATAAAGGTATCACAATTGTTTTTTATTTTACATTAAACTGTTCAAATTTAAAAACATGTCTTCAGAAAATGGATACATATTAAATGTTACTAAATCGTAATTACAAATATAATCAAACATGACACAACGATTTACAGAGGTCAACGTTTTTCGTGTCTGTCTTCATAAACCGACTCAAGAGTTTTCTTGTAATATAAAATAAAATAAAAAACACAATAATAAACGAATTTCTCTTATTTTTTTAGAACTTAGGGGAGAATAGAATAAAAAAGCGTGCAGTTTAAGTGTAAGGAGCTTAACAATTGCTTACATTGTCCAGATTTGTTTGTCAGACTAGCTATTCCCTTCGGATTATTACTACAAATCTTTTGTCTGCAACATCACGCTTTAATGGCAACATGTACCAAATTCGGTTGATACAAACGAATTGACCGTAACTGAATTTAGAATTTTAAACAAACACAAATGCGAATCAACTATGCACTATGGGTAATTTGACCCATTTTTGTGACAAAAATTAATAACAATTAAATTGAAAAGATTTTTGAAAATGTTTTTTTTGTGTGCTATGAGAAAAGTTTAAATTAAAAAGATTTTGAAATTTATAAATTTGTAACCCACTTTTGAGATTTATTTATTTTTTTTTTTGATTTTGATTATACATATGTATTTTGTTTTCAGTTTTATTTTACATTTCGCTATCTAAATTAATCGAATTTAATTCAGTTTCAAAAATATCGCCTAATCCCGTCTCCAAACTATTTTCGCATTTGCCAATACTGTCATTCAACTCCACAGATACTTCTGAAACACACAGCATATCTAGAACCTCTTGTGGCAGTTGCGCGCGTCTTCTCTGCTGCATTCGTCTATCTAAGCATATTGACGAAATAACTGGATCAGACATGTCTATAGCCCTGTTAAATACATCAGAGAAATTGTTTTTGCGGCTGTTCTTGCCGGCATGATGTAGTCTATCTGACATGTATAATTTGTTCCGCGACTCAGCAGCATCTTCGCCGAAACAACCTACCGGCAGTAAGGTATTTTCAACAATTTCTCTTGAATGAATCAATACCTTGTGAACGGTCGCCGTCATTGGGAGCCAAGGGTATTTGATTTGTATCATTTGGGCGGTATTGTGGCAAAAAGCTTGAAATTTCTGGGAATTGACAGCAAATAGAAATGAGTATAATTTTAAGGGAATATATCAGCTCAACATCAATATCAACTATTTCCGAAAAGATGGCCATGGTCAGCAAAGGCTCTACGGTCTGTATTGCCATCATTGGTGTTTCCAAATCCACCCGTTTTTGGTTGGTCAACTTTAAGGTTCATTTTCGACCAAAATAATTGTTGAACAAGCTTTTTTTTGAGAAAGTTTTGCGATCGTCATCAGTTCGAGTTTGCCATTTTTTAATACTGCTCTTGTATCCAGCATGCAAAACGAATTCAAAGAATCGTATCCAACAATGCAAAGGACTTATACCATACTTTAGAGTATCTTCTTTTGGAAGAAATTTTTGGCTTTTGAAGTCTGTAATGGTCCTAAAATCCTTTGGAGTTGCCTTGCAAATAGGACACGATTGACTAGATTTTGTATTTGTTAAAACGTTTAACACTTTACCATCAATCAACGTAAGAAGTAGTTTAAAGTGTATTTCAATGATTTTTTCAACATCGATAACTATTTTTAAACTATTTAAACCATTTATCTGTTGTTTGAAATCATTGTCCTCAAGCAAAATTTTTTCTTTTGTTTCTTTACAAAACTCCAGTTTTTTGGGACGACAAAACCTTATAGACTGAGGTGTGCGATTATTCCAAAGTGGTCTACCGACCGAATCCACAAGTTTTAAAGGAGTAATTTTTGTTGCAAACAAGGAATATTCGGAATCATCGGAAGTGGATGCTTCCTGAAATTCCTGTTTATAAGAGGAATGCCCCGTGCTGCCATCAAATCCATAGCTAACAATCAGATCAGCCTTTACAAAATTAATATTTTCTGTCATTAATGACACTATGACTTCCTTCTGCATTGCAACAATTCTACTTGCAGTGTGCGTTAACAATGATTGAAGGGAAACATTTGCCTGCCTCTCATTGACTTCAATACCAACTGGTCTGCAACTTTTCTTACGAGGTCGCCATCGTTATAAAGTGGATATATGTCAGCATTTCGAATTTTACTTTCCCTTCTTGTATTCAAGTACTGTTCTTTTGTCAAATTGTTTTCTAACACAAATGCGAGTGCTTCATTTGCAGTGAAGCAAATTGGCTGATTATCAACAGTGTGCGCTAATTTTCTCATCTTGCAAGCTCTTGTTGGACTATATCGAGCCGATATCGAAGCTGCACGAAGTAGCAATTCCGTTTCATTGTCTACTTTCTTTGATAGGTCCTTTGCTTCTCTATTCTTTGCGCGATCGGATTTATCCACAAACTTTATTTTTGGACGCCCTACTAAGCATTTCGAAGGGGTAATCTTAGTTGCCAAAATAAAATCAATTCAAAGCCAGTGAGCGTTTTGTTTTTGGAAGACCTCTATCTTTCTGTGGGACTTGTTCCATCTCTCAGCAAAATTTTTACAAAAAGTTCGGACTCTCTCTTCGACAGATTATTCTTCCTCATTCAAAATATTTATATTTCCAACTTGGCCAATAACAAAAGTGAATACATTATCGTTCTTCTCCTCTTTTCATTTTACATCAATCCAAACTTTGGCAAGGTTGTTATACTGCAAACGAAGGTCGCCTACGAAAAAACGACATATGTAATGTAACTCAAAAAACGCAAAAAATCGCAACGTGAAATTAATGAAATAAACTCAAAATGGACCACTTAACATGTCTCTGATAGTCAAAACACGGCCAAATACGGCCAGCATTTATAATGCTTATCCAAACCGCATGTTTCTGAAAAAAACATTTTGTTTGAGGTTAAGTCACAATAATGAGTTTTTCGCACTAAATCAAAAAGTAAACTCAAATCTGTCGACTAACCTGTAATGTGCATACCATCACTTTGATTTTCCATATTTAAATTGTATTATTATATTTTGTTTGACGTTTTTAGAACAGATTAAAACTTCACATTAAATACCATTGCATAGGCTGCCTGTAACGCGTTGCTTGCAATAACTTTGACGACGTCGTAATCACGTGTTACTCGATTGTTAGAATAATATAGTACACAGTCATTTAGTTAAAGGTTATTTTTTTTTATCAAATTGTAACAAAAAATTTTTTTGCTTAAAAGTGCAACAAATGACTTTTCGTCACAAAAATGGATCAAATTACCTATAGTGCTATGGAATGAGGTTGTTGCAACCAAAAAATTCGGTTGTCACAACTGCATTGTTTATGACTCGGTTGTGACAACTACTGTTGTTGATTGCCACAACCACCCGATAGTTAATAATTGTTACTAAGAATTGTTGAGTAGGACCCGGTGAAATGCCAGCCATAAGACGGCAAACGGCTTCGTATTAATAAATACGAGATTGTCCACTCCGTATATCTTCCACAACGCTTCTTAAAGAGTTCAAATCTTTTTGCAATTTTGACGTAGAATACGTCTTACCTTACGGTATGAGGAGTCATGTCAGGTTTTTATTGTTGTAATCTTTATTTCATTGAATTTGAGGAAACGGCTAGATGAATTTTTTTAAAATTTTTTTTGTAGGTAAATGAAGATGTTATCTTTCGTTTGATATACATTTCATATTGGTTGATATATTTCTAGTATTTTAATTTCTCAAATGAAAATTGTTTAAACACATACACTCAAACATATGTGTGGTGTTTGGTTGAGTGCTTTTGGTTGCTCAACATTGCTTAGGAACATGTATCTAGTAAAAAGTGAAACGAACAGCAAGCTAATGTTGCTTGGCAACATGTATTTAGTAAAAAGTGAAACAAACAGTAAGCTAACGTAATAAAGCTTTTTTGCGAAAGCTTCAATAAAGCTGTTGTAACATTAATTTTGAATTGTAAAGCGTAAAGCATTCACACAACGCTCGAATGCTAATGCGAAGACTCGATAAGGTAAACCTTTTTTAATATTAGGGCGGCCCTCTCAACATTCGCAGAACTTATTTCAATAAAAATATTAATTAAAATACATAAATTAAATTAAGTTTAAAAAAATTGAACATAATATTTTTTTTTTAAACGGACTTGAATCAAATGCCGTTGGTAAATATAAAAATTACAGCAGACAGTTGTCCGAGGCCTTCGGCCACGGACTGTCCCTGCAGGCTGTGTCAGGGACACGGCCATTAAGTTTAACGTAGAATACGCCATCCGATAAGACAGAAAACATACATATATAACAATAAATGATAAATAATATAAGCAAAAGAAATTATTGTTATATATGTTTTCTGTCTTATCGGATGGCGTATTCTACGTTAAACTTAATGGCCGTGTCTCTGACACAGCCTGCAGGGACAGTCCGTGGCCGAAGGCCTCGGACAACTGTCTGCTGTAATTTTTCCAAAACATAAACTGATACTTGATAGTACCCATCATTGACTGTGGTTATATACTCTGACTCCCACAATATTCAAAGAATAAATTTCCTGATGGAAAAATTTGGTTCTTAAAAATCAAAAAAATGCTGTCATGTATGGGTTTTTCAATACGAGCGCTACAAAAGTTTTTTTTAAATAAAACAAACCCGGTTTTAGATACGAATGAAATTCTTGATTCCTGTGAAAATACGTTCGATGCCATTATGTATGGAACTCGATTTCTTTTGCATGGCCACCACGGGCTCGCTTGCAGAAGTCCAGACGCTGAACCCAATTTTCGACGGTTTTCAAGCATAAATCGGCCGATACTGCTGCAATTTCACGTTCGATATTCGTACGTAGTTCATCAATCGTCGCTGGCTTGTTGGCATAGACCATAGACTTGACGTAGCCCCACAGGAAATAATCTAACGGCGTCAAATCGCACGACCGAGGCGGCCAATCGACTGGGCCATTTCGTGAGATAACACGTTCACCAAACTTGGTTTCCAATAAATTGATTGTGGCATTCGCTGTGTAGCTTGTGGCGCCGTCCTGTTGGAACCACATGTCCTCCAAGTCCATATTATCCAATTGGGGCCAAAAATTATCGGTTATCATTGAACGGTAGCGATTCGCATTCACAGTAATGTGCCGGTCTTGATCATCACGGAAGAAGTACGGCCCAATGACGCCGCCGGCCCATAAACCGCACAAAACCATAATTTTTTCGGGATGCAAGGATGACTCATGGATTACGTGTGGATTGCTGTCTGACCAATAACGCATATTTTGCTTATTGACGAAGACATTCAGCCAGAAATGAAATTCAGAAATTGGACGTAGCGCTCTTAAAGTTGAGGCCAAATTTCGGTAGTAAATTTTATTAATTTCGACTCGTTGTTGGCTCGTATATCTTTCCATGATGAAATGGCAAACCTTACTGAAGAGAAATGTCAAAAGAGCGGGAAAAAATATGGCGTCGTTTGCTGTCCCTATCGATTTTCTTTTGTACCGTCTCTGTTGAAAAACCCTTTAGTAAGAAGTATGTAAGTGAAGGCACTCAAATTAAAAGGCATTTATTTATCTCCCGATTCCAATGGTTGACTTACTGCAATATGCGTTTGAGCACAGCGTGTTTGGGTATCCTTAGTGATAATCGATTATCTCAATTTGTACGAACAGGCAAGTGGGGGTACGTAAATAAACTAAAATTTTCTTTTCTATTCAATGTTTCATTAGTTACTGCAATATGCGTTTGAGCACAGCGTGTTTGGGTATCCTTAGTGATAATCGATTATCTCAATTTGTACGAACAGGCAAGTGGGGGTACGTAAATAAACTAAAATTTTCTTTTCTATTCAATGTTTCATTAGTTTTCTTACACAAAGTGTTAGACACAGTTTTGCTATATTTTTGAATAGAGAGAAACAAATAATAAGACCGGCCGAAATTCTGGAACTCTGAAAGTTTAGGTAATCAGAAAATCAAAGTCGGTGGTGTCGGAGCTACCTCCTATAACGTGGTGTTTTTTTTTTGGTTTTTGATTTGTATGTCCCAAGGCGCAGTTTCCCTTACTCTGACACATTTATATATATAATTCGGTGGTCCCTTCTGAAGAAGATGACATATATACTACACATCTTCATAAGACGTCTTGAATGGCCATTCAAGACATATGCTTCTTTTCAAGACATGTACTATAACGAAATTGCGGCAACCAAATATGTTAGTGTTCGAAAAAAAAGTATTCGTGTTAGTATGTGAAGCTGTAGATCATAAAAACATAATACTACTACTTCTACTTCGCTTGATATCGTTTTGTGTTTTTGTACTCATACACATAGACGAATGGTTTGTCGACTGTACACCAAAGTAAGTACTTGGTTGTCGCAACTTCGCTACAGAACATGTCTTGAAAAAAAAAAGTGAATGTCTTGACTGACCATTCAAGACATCTTGTGCCGATGTCTAATATATACCTATTTTCAGGGCATTGACACAAGTTCGTAACACTTTTCCCAAATATATTTCTCAATAATAAAGTGTGGGCCATGTAAAATTTGGAATTTAATTTCGCTTTAAAAAGTTCTTTTAGCTATATATTATGTACTAGTTAGTTCCAACACGCCTAAGGCGCCCGATATAAAATACGAGAATTTAAATGGATTTTTACGAAAACATACTTTTTGTAAAATGATAAACTTTTTTTAAGAAAAATTTTTGTATAGAATTTTTTTGTTTTGAAAAAATATATGTTTTTAGGTCCTTTTTGTAAGAATATGTATTATATTTTCACGAAAAGGTAATTTTTTAAAGAAAGGTTCTTCGTTTTTTAAAAGCTTATGTTTTTTTTTAAGAAAATGTATTATTTTTAAGAAGAAGTACTTTCTGTAAGAAAAAGCCATAAGAGTATGATTTTTTTTACAAAGAAGAACTGGTACTTAAGAACGGGTAGTTTTTAAAGAAGTGGAACTCTTTTTAGGAAAAGGTTATTTTTTTTAAGAAAATTTACTTATTTTCAGAAAGGTTACATATCTTAAGAAAAGAAGACAACTACAACTAGAATAGTGCGTTCTATAAATAGAAACTTCGGCATCAGTGCGTGTAAGTAGGAAAGCAATGTGTAATTAGTGGCAAAGAATCCCTCTGCGCAATAAAAATAAATATCTTCGGTTAGTGACTGTTGTGAATACACACGGCAGTGGCTTAACGGGCTAAAGGCTGCTGAAGATGATGATTCACGAACATCGAAACGATCGTCCAGCTTATGTGAGTTCGAATCCCACCCGCGGCATTTACATTTTTTTCACTAACCGGAGAAAGCATGATCTCTTAGCCTTAAAGGAAATTACAACTTTAAATATAACGAGGATCTAAGACAACTAAATTTGAAAAAAAGGAATTTTTGTAATAATAGGTATTTTTTTAAGAGGTAATTTTTTGAAGAAAAATTTTTTTTTTTTAAAGAAATGGGAGTTTTTTTTAGAATTGGTCCTTTTTTCAAGAATAGGTACATTTATAAGAGTAGGTACTTATCTCAAGAAAAGTTATTTTGTTTCCAAAAAGGTACTCTTTAAAGGAAAGGTAGTTGTTTAAAAAAAGGCAATTTGTTGTAAGAAAATGTACTTTTTTAAGAAAAGGTACTTATTTAAAAAAAAACTTTTTTTAAGAAAATGTACTTTTTGTAAGAAAATTTAGTTTTTTAAAAAAAGGTACGCATTTAAAAAGAAAAAACATTTTTTAAGAAAAGGTACGCATTTAAAAAGAAAAAACATTTTTAAAGAAAAGGTTCTTTGTTTAAGAATGTGAATAGATATTTTTTTGAGAAAAAATTTTTTTTTAAGAAAAGGCAGTTATTTAAGAAAATTTTCTTTTTTAAACTTCTTTCACTTTGTCTTTTCTAAATTTACTTTTTATTGGGTTCAAAACTACAATATATACTAAATAATGGTTACAGGCTCCACCTAGAAAACTTCCTATTAAGCAAGAAATTTCCCAACATAAGTGAGACATCTAGTTAACTTCTTTCTCTATGATCCAAGCCGTTGGTCTAGACACAAACCATAGCAAAAGTAAACAATATAGTTGATAATAGTGGGTTGTAGCATAATAGTGTTAAAACGAAAGTTGTTTATTTTTTTTCATTTACCCCTCATCCTGCAACGTGCGATAAGGAACATTGTTCCAAAAATGCTAATAGCCATTTTTCAAATTTCTATTCCATTGACATTTATGAATGAAACACAACATCGATCAAATCGCTTTCACGACTTGCGTTACTTATACAGTACCTCATTCTATCTACCCAATTTGTTAGTACATTTTGGATTGAACGACTTCGTCGATATCGTGGTTTAAGTCCTCAATGGACTCTGTATTATTTCCGTAACACTTTCACGGCGCCTCAGAGATAATAGTCTAAAGGGGTCAGTCAAATCGCAGTTTCAAGGCGGCCAACGGACTGATTATACATTTTTCGACCACAGTGCGCAAAAGATCGATTGTAACATTGGCTGTGTGCCACGTAGCGGCGTTCTGTTGAAACCATACGTCGTCCATGTCGTCCTCTTCAACTTTTGGAAACAAAAAATCACTGAGCATGGCACGGTCGGTAACTCTCGGCAACGGCGGCTCCTTGTTTATTTTCGGTGAAAAATGGGCCTATAATGCCGCCATGCCAAAAACCGCACCAATCAGTCACTCGTTGTGGATGCATCGGCTTCTTCTCGACGATGTGTGGATTGAGACCCCAAATTGGACAATTTTGTTTGTTAACGTAGCCCTCGAGGTGAAATTGAGTGTCATCGGAAATTTAGGTTTTTCGGCAAAAATACTCATCTTCCACCCATTCAGCGAAGCGAAAACGCATTGCATGGTCAAGAGGTATCAGTTCTTGGACTAATTGGACTTTAAAAGCCTTCACAACGAGGTCGTTGTGCAAAATTCCGCGCAAAGAAATGCGAGAAATGTTCAATTGCTGCGAACGGTGGCGAGTTGAGGTTGATGGCTGTTCGGGCACACTTTCAACTACAGCTGCATTATTTTCCACTGAACGCACTGGACGAGCATGTACACTAGTTCGATTCTTCAATTAGGACCCGGATTGGCGAAGTTGCTTCACTAATTGATCTACAAATTTCGTTGATACCACTCTACTTCCATGGAATTTATTTCGCAGATTTCTCAGAACTTTGGCAGAAAATTTTTAATATTTCCAACTTTCTTTAAGCGTAAAGCGGACCATTTCGTAAATTTCGAACCTTTATTTAATAACCTGCATCTTCATAAATTCCAAATTGGCCATCTGCTTGGTT
Source organism: Phaonia tiefii (assembly GCA_963931995.1). Lineage (NCBI taxonomy): Eukaryota > Metazoa > Arthropoda > Insecta > Diptera > Muscidae > Phaonia > Phaonia tiefii. The sequence continues at coordinate 94,227,744 of OZ008367.1, forward strand.
CAAATTCCAAATTTTACAGGGCCCATATAATTTAGTTGTGGCAACAGAATTTCAAATGATTTGGGTTGTTGCAATTGAATCGGATACAATTTCAGACGCTGTAAATGATTTTATTAATATTTCAGTTGCCGTAACCGATCGCATGAGAAATTCGGTTGTAGCAATAATATTTTTCATAAAAACAGGTGTTGTAACGGAATTAGTGCAAAATTTGGGTATTGAAACGGAAGTTATTAAAAATATTGTTATCGCACTTAATTGGAAATCCGATTGCAACAACCGATCTAATTATGAAACGAGGTGGTTTCGATTCAATTTCAGTTGTTGCGACAGATTTTAGTTGTGGCAACCACAATTCAGTTGCTGCAACCGCAATTCGGCGGCAACCGCTGATTTTACGATCAAACAATTAGTCCTGTGAGTATGTGGCACCTACATTTTCTAAACATATTTAACTGCGCAGTATAATGTTCCCACCGCAACAAACCACTCTGCTTGGTTCCGGTGGGTTTAGTATTAAAGGTTAAGTTAGACTTGATGAAATTGTTTTAATTGGTTGTCTCTATTTTTACAATTTAAAAATGTCAGTTTATATTGTTTATTATAAATGTACATTGTGTTACACATTTAATACTTGTTATTTAAATCGAAATTGTCGTAAGTAATTTTTTTTTGTTCAACACCTTTCAACAGTTGCGGTTATGGTTGTAACTCAATTCCTCTTAATCTCATTGACGTTTGTGTTTCATTATTCAGTGTTAAACATTCAATTCTATAGTATTCTGTATGTATAACAAAATGTTTAGATATAAAAAGAATTGCTAAAGTTTTAGTTGTAAAATAAAAACGTTTATTTCTTAAAACTTTTCATATCGATTTTGTCAATTGCCAGTTTTACATACATATATTTACAACGAGAGAGGTTCAATAAGTTTCTTTACACAGAGAAACTCGTAACGTCGAAAATATATTATTTTTTACCTTAAGTTGAATGGCTACCTTGTAGTTGTTAAACTGCCTTGCTGGGTAGGGCCCAATGTAAATATAAAGGGAAACGTATATTTTGTATCCGTTTGTATCCATTTTGTATCCATTCCCAATACTCATATTTCATTTGAAGTGATGACAATAGGAACATTCTTCTTTCATTTGTATACCAGTATCTGAAATTGTGGCCGTCGGTGGTACAATGGCTAGTGTGCGCGGCTCTTGAGCATGAGAACGAGGGTTCGATCCCTGCTCCTCTGACCACCTTAAATTTCTTTCGACGGCGGTCACCTCGCTTAGGGACGACAACACTATCGAAAAAATCTTCTCAAAATACCTTTCGGAACCGGTGTAAATCAGTAGGTCCCAAGCAGTAAGTATACAACTACAAAGGTTGGTTGTGGTTGTGAGGAGTTCTCCCAAATCCCTTCATGAGATCTAATGGGAAACATTTGTTTTTTATTTTTAAATTACGATAGGTAGAACAGGTTTCTTTATTTTGCTTGTACAGTACAAACTTGACACTTTTCCATACGCCATACATGGGTTTTTTTTTAATTTGCATTGGATTTGAATTTGCATTACTTTATCTAATGCAAATAAAAGAATTACCATTGTTCGCAATGGCAATTAACAAATTTTGAATTTCCATTTGCTCAGGCAATGCAAATGCAGGTTGTGGAATCGGATGCCATTCCAATATGGCAATACTTTTAATTATTTTGAATTTGTTTGACAGCTGGCAATTCTGCTTTTAATGTATTTTATATGTAGAGGTTTGTGGCTTCGATAAGTGTTGCCTCTTAGCACTTCGCGACCTTAGAACAACAAGGTTTTAAGTGCACCAATTTGATAAATTTTTGAGAAGAACTAGATTGAATGCTCTTTTTTAACCAAATTACTGCAGGAAAATATGTAGTAATAATTGTTTCTTCTAACACGGTGGTACAAAAAATATATTTTTTTCTGTCCTATGAACCAAATGCACATATTCGGAAAGAGGGGAAAAAATAAAAATACACGTGTATCGTCGATTTTCATGTACACGTCAGAATTTTTTTTTTTTAAGTTTGAAGTATAAAGCTCGTAGTGGCCTGTGTGAAAGCCTTTGGACCGATTTTTAACCCTTTTTCAGTGATTCAATCGAGCTGATTTTTTGCAGGCAGACTCGTGGAAATGACTGTATCACGTCAAATTTTTTAAAAACAATTTTTATCACTTCTCAGATTTTCCCCAATTTTTATTATTTTTGAAAAAAAATATTTTTTTCACTTTTCTTAGCATAACTTGAAGGGACTCCAAATTTTTAAACTACTTAAGCGTTACGAAAAAAAAAATGTTTTTTGACCCATCCTACTCGATATAGTTGTAGTTAATCAATAGTAACCTTCTAACACTAAACAGTTTTTGACTTTTACAACACTTACAACTGGTCTGACAGATGAAATAAGGAACTGCAAAATTGTTTTAAGTTCTGTTGTGCGACAACGTATTTGTATATATTTCATCTGAAAAAAATGCAGTGTCCGACGCGAAATAACTTTTGTTACGTTTGTGGCTTATTCGCACCAAGTAAAAGTTTGAAAAATATTACTAAAACAGTGGTGAATTCGTTTCAGAAAATATTTAAGACTGCTTATGTCCCTTACTTGTGGTATACTCCGGAAGTCGTGTGCGACTATTGCTATAGAAATTTGAGCAAGTTTACTGATGGAAGGTCAACAATAAAGTAAAATAAATGGTTTCGGCATATGGCGAAATGGGCATATTAATGTCGCTAAAGATCCATTTTCTTCACAATCATTTAGATTTTTTCCCTGATGATTTAGGAGCATGGCGAAAGGTACCATCAGGACATTGCGGCTATTGAAAAGCGCTTTAAAGGAAAAGACATTACGCATATGCTTGGCGAATACTGTTGGTCTATTTGTCGCGATACTGAAGCAAATGCTTACAACCGCAAAAATTAAAGGCCTAAATTTCTTTAAAAACATTAAAATTTTTAATGTAACAATTCTTTATTTTTATAAAACAAAAGTAATAAAAAAAATTGTTTTTTTAACGAACTGAAACCTTAAAAAAAACGATAACCATTTAAAAAAAAAAAAAAATTTAGGAAAATCTGAGAATTAATTTTAAAAAATTTGACGTGATACAGACATTTCCACGAGTCTGCCTGCAAAAAATCAGCTCGATTGGATCACTGAAAAAGGGTTAAAAATCGGTCCAAAGGCTTTCACACAGGCCACTACGAGCTTTATACTTCCAACTTAAAAAAAAAAAAATTCACGTGTATTTTTATTTTTTATCCCCTTTCCGAAAAAGTAAATTTGGTTCATAGGACAGAATGTGTGTAACACGGTGTTATTATTTAAACAAGCTTAAGATCAATTATATGTATGTATTGCTTATTTATTTCCAATATTTCGTCTCCACATTGGGTGACTTCTTCAGGGAACAATTATTATTACTATATGTTTTTTTTTGTAATAATTTTTTCTATTATATATCTCGTCAACTATAAGAGATATAATTATTTAGGTAGCAATAATCGAAATGGCATGCCCATTTTATTGCCATGAGATATGACGATGAATTTATCACAAATTTCCAGTTCGAAACTTGTTGTTCTAAGGTCGCGACTTTCAAATTCATAAACCTGCACATATAAAATATTTGAAAACCAAAACTGCCTGATATAAAGGAAATGCTTTGAAAATAAGTGGTATCTAAATTTGATTGTAGAGGTAACTCAAATTAAACTACAAATTATAATTGTCATATAATTAATTTGATCCATGTATGGCATAAGCCTTTACTCAGTTACACTATTGACGAAAATGTGTACGATTACCGTTTGTTATGAGGCTGATGTCAGTTTCGTCACACATCATAAAATTAATCTCGAAAGTTCGAGATTGACCTAATGGTTATCGTTGTGTTGAGATGTCATCAATTCTCCATGGTTTCAGACTGGTCTTGCGATATCATCAAACATTCGTGGTGAGTTGGTCTTTGATAGCGATGGCATACTTTTAGGCGCAGTTAAAAAAATGGTAATCAAGTTGCAATATACACCACAAAGTGTTCATTCATTCATGTTCATTCGACATTCATTTGCTATTTTGACATATGTAAATATATGTTAGTTAAGCCAAACATGTAAAGCATTCCCAGCGGCGGAAGTCATGACTTAGAAGGACTGAAGTCATACCCTACACAGTACCTCCTCCTTTCTTTTTAACATTGCGTGAGATTGGGAGGGAAGGCCTTCCTTGCCCATTGCCTAAAGAAGGCATGCAAAGAGGAAGGCCTTAGAAGACATTTACTTTAATTTATTTTTATTAAACATAAATAAAATTAGAATAATTTATTTTATCACAAAATCACTATCCACTTCTACATATTTATTTATAATTATGTATGTATCTATCTTAGAACGTTTTACCACGCCCAACTTCAAATTGAAAATTTTAAAAATACCCTGAAAAATATTAAATAAACGATATATTTTTAAAATTTGTATGAAATTTTCCAATTAAATTACGGTTAAAAAGAATCGGAAAAGAAATTTCTCAAAATTTTAAAAATCTGCTTCTTGTTATATCTTCTTAGTTATATCAGGCATTCCGCAGGCCTTATTTTAGGAAGGCATTACAAAAGAACCATTCCGCATGCCTTATTTGTGGAAGGCCTTGCGACTTCCGCCGCTGGGTTTATATTGACCATATTTATTCGGAGTTTTGATTTTTACTATATTTGCCCGAAAAAACACTATTTCTTAGTGTTCAGATAAAAAACAAAAGTCGTCTGTTTGAAAGACATAAGTAAACAACCTTCTAACCATGTCCGCGAATTAAATACAACTTTTTTTTGGCAATCTGTTTTCATTAGATAGAAGAAAATCATGTTTTGCCAATATGAGTTGCAATCCTTACATGTTGTAGGGATTTAATACACCGTCCTCGTGTGTACGCTTACTAAGGACGACACCGACGGTGGTCAAGGTTTCTCTACTTTAGCATTTGTTGAAATCTGTTCAAAATAAAGAAAAAACCTCAAACATTTTCTCCGTTAGCAGCCAGCCAGCCATGGTCATAACTTTCAAATACGTCAAGTTGGGGTAAATTAAATCGATGGTCGTTTGAATGTTTTATCAAGATTTATTATTACTGTAGTTGGAAAAATGCTTGAAATTTTTATATATTCTTTTTTGCTTTATTTTTATACTTATTATATTATATTATATTAGTTTATCCTTCTTAGTATAATTCTGCATGACTTAAGTGGGGGGTTTCCTCTCTCACGATGATACGTTGTTGGCTTCAATGCATTTTATTTAAAAATAACTTTATTTTTCAACGCCAAAAGGGATATTTTCATTGAAAAAACAGTCACTCTCCACTGATTCAACTTAGTCATTTGCAATGACAGTGACTGTAACTATTGTGAAACCAGTTGGAACCACCCATAACTTGTAATAGTATCAGACATATTGGAGCAACAGAATTAGAATCATTAACAATGATGGTGTCACTCACTTAAATTTATATAAATATCAAAAAAAACCTGTCACACCTTGAAAAGGTATTTAATAAATTATTAAATGTGAATGAATTTGTCACATTCACCTCCCAATTAACGGGACAAATGATTCACAAAAAGTCGCACCCCTTACAAACCATTTCAAATACAATTATTTTTTATATTCGCTATTTTAATTTGTAATCATACTACAGAATAATGATTAAAAATAAATATTAAAAAATACGTATAAAAAGCTAGAAATTAATTAATATTTGTAGAAATAACTGTCATCTCTTGATAAGACATGTGATTCAAATTCAAGGAGGAAATTCGACAACAGTTTAATTTTAAACCTAATTTAAGCTTAATTGTCTGTGAACTTATTTCGGATCTTGCTTTTTGTGAATTTATACAGACTATATACATATATATATAATCAGTGAGTGAAAACTGGAAAGCGCACAGCTCAGTGATTGTGAGAACCTCTCCCCGGTCCCTTCATGGGATGTAATGGGAAACCATTTATTTTTTATTTATATATGTATATATCGAAACTCAGTACAGTAATGAGACTTCTGAAAAATACACGTTGAACTAGGTGTTCGAACAAATGGGCAAAAAAAGTTTTTCCTTGAGCGACATCTACATTTAAATGAAAGAAGATTCATGCAATGACATGTATTCGCCTGAAAGTAGCCTATACGTTATTTCATTTATATACATTTTTGTTTTGTTACCAAATTTTCCCCGATCAAGACTCGACCCAGGTACATTATTTATTTTAACATAATTTGCACCAAAAAGTACATGCCATTAACAAAAAGTACATATGTAGCATGCTCAAGAAAGTACATAAAATGTTGCTGAAGGTTCAACAATTGTACAAAAAGTACACAAAATGCACCAAACGTATACTAATGGGTACCAAAAAAAGTACATCAACTGTAAGATAAATTACATAAAGTGTACCAAATAGTACATAGAATATACACAAAAGTACATAAAGTCTAGCGAGTGTAAAGTCTACATAAAAGTGTACTTAAAAGTGTTCTACAAAGTATATAAAGTACAAAGTGTACAAAAGTATATAGTGTACAAAAATGTACATAATATGTGGCAAAAATGTACCAAGAAGTACATAGTGTACCACAAAGTACATAAAATGAACCAAAAAGTACATTTCACACCAAAAAAGTGCATAAAATCTAACAAGTATATAGCGTGCCACAAAAGTAGATCCAAAGAATCAAAAAAGTGCAAAAAATTTACCAAAAAGTATATAGTGTACCAAAAACGTACATCAGCAGTACCAAAATGTACATAAAATGTATCAAAAATTTACCAAACAACAACAAAGTACCTGAATAAGTCCTTTTGGTAGCAAAGAGGCCATACAAATACCAAAAATTTACTTTCATAAAAAAAAGTACCACAAATTTTAATTTTGGTACCAAAAAGTACATATGTTATGTATTTTTTGCTAACAAAAAACGATTTTTATTGTACTTTTTATTGCACTCAAACATCACGTTTCTTTGGTATTTTTTATTTTGTTGTACTGTTTATGTGCCATTTTTGGTACCAAAACCCTTTTCTGGTACCAAAAGTTACTTTTTTGGTTATTTTTATGTACTTTATTTGGCGCACTATGTTGTTTTTTGGTAATTTTGTGGAATATCCTATGTACTTTTTTGGTACACAATGTGTGTTTTATATACACTACTTGTTGTACAATAAAGTATATACTTTTTGTTACATTGACACACATTATGTCCTTTTTTGGTACACTTTATGTACTTTATCTACATCCGGTTTATTTGCTAGTAGAAATTATGACACTCATACATTATACGCAATTATTGGTACAACTTGCCTGCTCGTTGTCACATTTTATGTACATTTTGGTATATTTCTGTACAGATTGTGAACTTTTTTGTCGCTAGCGGCTTACCAACACGTTAGAATTCCTGTGGAACGTGTAAGATACGCCCTAGTGTGGCCAGCTCATCCTCTCTGCAGTTCCCCGGAATGTGTCTGGCACCCTCCTGGGGATGAATATCATTACTGCTGGTCCATATCGATTAGATATGTGCGGCAGCCCTGTGCAGATGTTGAATTCAGGAATGCTGATTCCAATGACTTGATGACCGCCTGACTGCCTGAAAATACATTGATTCCAATGACTGCTGGAATATTAACCACCAGTCGGTCACTTCTCTAATGGCCAAAATTTCCGCCTGATACATTGTTTGGCACAATTTATGTACTTATTTTGGTACACTTTGTGTACTTTTAGGTACATTCTATGTAATTGTTGGTGAACTTTAGGACACTTTGATACAATATAAGCAATTTTTGGTACAACTTACCTGCTCGTTGTCAACTTTTATGTACTTTTTGGTATAATTTTGTACAGTTTGTGAATATTTTGGTACATTTTTTGTCACCTTTGGTACACTTTATATACTTTTTGGATGTGCGTGAAGATAAATTCGTATTTAAAAAACGAATGTGCGTGAACAAGAAGTATTTTCGGTTCTGAAGGTCTTCTGAAATATGTGGTTGGCATATTCTGAAAGGATTTGTCAAGCACTACCCAACTGCATATATTTGGTTCTTGGACAATTCGTCGTTTGACCACAGTGGGCCAATATCTAGCACAGGTACCTCACACAGACAATTTCAAATTCTGAATTTCTGAAGCCCTTGGGAAATTCTGGATTTTATATTTCGAAGACACTCCGTAAGGACTATCGACTGGCATATGTTTGGTTCGTGGAGAATTCTTCATATGACCATATTTGGCCTTAATAGTCCCACTATATGTGACATATTTAAATACCAATATTTAGGATTTGGTTGCAGCAAATATATTTAGCTTGGAGTGTGTTTTTATTAATTACTGTATTTTAAATTTCTGCATCGAATATTTAATTGAAAAAATCAATAAATTGCCGATTTATGTTTAAAATAAAGTGTGTAACAGAGTTCTGTTAGTTCTATAACAGAGCTCTGCTAAGTAAATTGGTTTGTCTCTTTGGTACATTTGTTGTACATAACTAGATCGTAGTCTTCGGCATATTTTTCATATTTGTTTTTATATATTATTTACACATTCGTTCTAATTGTCTTATTAACTACATATAAGTATTTTTTGTCGGCCGGAACTGTCTGGAGTGTACACAATCTGTGCCTCTCGTCCATCTCTCCTGCATCAGCATATATGATATGATTACAAGCCGCTAGGGCTTGTAAGATAGTCTAGCTAATCCGCTCTGCAGTTCCCGGAATGTCTCTGGCACCCACATGAGGTGAATATCGTACTGTCCATATCGTTTAGATATGTGCGGCAGCCCTGGGCAGATGTTGAATTCAGGAATACTGATTCCAGGGACTTGATGACCGCCTGACTTCTCGAAAAGACATTGATCCCAATGATTGCTGGAATATTTTCAACCAGTCTGTCACTTCTGTAATGGTCAAAATTTCCGCCTGATACACGCTACAACGATAAGGTAATCTACGAAAAAGGGACAACCATGGTTCCCTAGAGTATACCCTGTTTCCTAACACAATAATACGCTGTCACTCAAGATACAGTGAACGATTTGTTGCTTTATAATAAATAGAGTCGAGGTGATCAGAAATTTGAAAATATTTTTTGTTCAAGCTCGAAGAATATTGATTATTTATTGATAAAGAAAAGGTGGAACAACAGAATAAAAATATATTTTTTTTTTCTTTAAAATAATTAAGTTATTACTCCAATCCTGATTCTTTGCTAATCCCAATTCGTATCGATTTTTTTTACTGTTCATGTAATTCTTCTAAAGTAAATTAATTGAATCCTTTAGTAGTTACCAGTCACTCCAATTGTTTGACACAGATTCATTTAAACAAATTTTTGCGGTATCCGTACTAAATTTTATATGTATGAAAATAATATTTGGCATTCTCCTGTCTATTAAGTTCCAAGCTCTTAAAAGTCCTTAATCTCACACTATGTGACACATACATAAATGTAGTCGTAAGACATTTCATTAGTATCATGTTACAATTTAATTTAAAATTTTCAAAAAGCAAAACACAACATTTTGTTTAGTTGAATTAATGACAAAACTTACTATCTACAGCTGACACAACTTCTAATGAGTCACGAAACCATAACAAAACAACTGGAACAGGAAACAAAGGAGACGTTTAGTTAATCATCAAAAAGAGTATTCGGTTACATGTTAATTAAAGGCAAGGAAATGAAATCTAACAAAACGAGAGGTAACGTAACCGGTAATATTATCTTAATTGTAAAATTGCAGCGAATTTTTACATAAATTAACTCCATTACAAGAACATATACATATGTATCTCATACGCTAAGGGAAATTGCGTTTCCCACCACAAGCAACATTTTAGACATCTCAGCTACGTTTGAGGTAGTTATTTGTGACAATCGAAAACTTATGTTTATGAAAAACGAAAAAGGTCTCATCACAGTAGCGCAACGTACGACGGGAAAACGGGAGCTGCGCCGAATTCAAGTATCCTTATGCCGCATTTAGTGGATACCGATAACCTCATCCACTAATCTTTGCCGTCTACACTCCCGAATTTGGGATTACTCCCGGAGCTGTCAACCGTGAGTTGTGTTGTTTACACTTCGTTATTAACAAAGAAACAATTTTGGTTTATGTACAATTCAAAAAAAAAAAAGGAGAAAGAAAAAGTCAAATGGAAAGTATATTTAGCATAGGGTAAATAAGAATAGATAAACCAGTTCTCCCATCTGACGTTTCATTTCACGCTCTACTTCATGTGTATGTGCAAATGAGAGAATTTCGATGAAAACAGACTCACACGAGTGGGAGTTACAAGAACTGTTGGCTTAACTTTTTCATGTTGCTTTGCTATAGAACTGTGAAATTTAAATGTATTTTTCACTTTTTTTTGATTTTTATTGATGGTATGTATACATGTGTGTTGTAATTATTTAACATAAATATCACTGTGTGCAATTTTTTAAGTCATGGAAACCCAGCGGCGGAATCCCTGACCTGGAAGGCCTGAAGTCATGACCAAACAGGCCTTCTTTAAAATACGAAAGGCCTTCCCTACACATTACCTCCTCCTTTCTTTTTAACATTACGGAGCAAGGCCTTTCTTGTTCATAGCCCAAAGAAGGCCTTAGAAGGCATGCAAAGAGGAAGACCTTTACTTTAATTTATTTTTGTTAAACAAAAATAAAATTAAAATAATTTATTTTATCACAAAATCATTATCAAATTTCTACATATTTATTTATAATTATGTATGTCTATCTTAAAACGTTTTACTACGCCCAACTTCAAATTGAAAATTTTAAAAATACCCTGCAAAATATTAAATAGACAAATTTGTATGAAATTTTCCAATTAAATTACGGTTAAAAAGAATCGGAAAAGAAATTTCTCAAAATTGTAAAAATCTTCTTCTTGGTTATATCTGACGAAAAAATGCATGCATTCCGCAGGCCTTATTTTAGGAAGGCATTACAAAATAACCATTCCGCATGCCTTATTTGTGGAAGGTCTTGCGACTACCGCCGCTTGGAATATAACCATGTACGGACACTACTACGCGATAAAAGACAAAAAAAAAAGGCCCGTGTCTCCCAGTTTTGCCCAAAGTCATGGACTTTTTCTTATGGGCCCAAAGATTTGGGGCCTCTGTGTAATTTTTGCAAAAACGTGATCATTTTGTCAGGCTCATATCTTGCAAACCGTTCGGGATTTTGATTTACTTTCTGAGGAAAAGTTGTAGCTCTTGTCATAAAGAACAAAAATTGTGAACATATAAAATCAAAAAACTTTATCTTCAAGGTCAAAATCGAAAAGAACTTTAAATAATTCGATTTTTTACCTTTTCTACCCTGCTCAGGTTCATAGGTAGCAAACCGTTCAAAATTCAAGGAAACCATCAACTACAAGAATGTACCTAAGATCTCAATAAACATATGAACTTCCTAGGAATGATTATTAACACGTGTACTGCGTCCCTTGTTGCGTGTGCTGAGCTTACTGCTTCGGTGAGATAGCATAGTATCTCAATGTTGAAGTAAACGGTGTTAATAATCATTCCTAGGAAGTTCATATGTTCTAGAAAGTTGTTTATTGAGATCTTAGGTACATTCTTGTAGTTGATTGTTTCCTTGAACTTTGAACGGTTTGCTACCTATGGACCTATCAATTTGTTTAAAGGTTTTTGCGATTTTAACCTTTAAGATGAAGTTTTTTTGATTTTATATGTTCAAAATTTCTGTTCTTTATGACAAGAGCTACAACTTTCCCTCAGAGAGTAAATCAAAATTCCGAACGAATTGCAAGATATGAGCCTGACAAAATGGTAATTTTTTTTTGCAAAAATGACACCGAGGCCCCAAATCTTTGGGGCCATAAAAAAGTCCATGACTTTGTGCAAAACTGGGAGACACGGGTCTTTTTTTTTATCTTTTATCACGTAGTGGTGTCCGTATATGGTTATATTTCCATGACTTAAACAATTACACACAGTGAAATTAAAATATTTTCGGAAAATTTTTCACTTTTGCGGCTACCTTAACGCTACATAAGTGCTACCTAAACGGTGTTAAGAATAAGTTCATATGTTCTAGATGGTTGTTTATTGAGATTTTAGGTAAATTTCTGTAGTTGATTGTTTCCTTGAATTTTAAACGGTTTGCTACTATGGACCTGAACAGGGGGAAAAAAGGTAACAAAAAAATCGAATTTTTTAAAGATTTTGACCTTGAAGATGAAGTTTTTTTGATTTTATACGTTCACAATTGTTGTTCTTTATGACAAGAGCTACAACTTTCCCTCAGAGAGAAAATGAAAATTACAAACGGTTTACAAGATATGAGCCTGACAAAATAATCACTTTTTTTTTGCAAAAATTACAAATTTTTGGGGCCCATAAAAAAATAGTCCATGACTTTGGCAAAACTGGGAGACAATGGTTTTTTTTTTGGTCTTTTATCACATAGTGGTGTCCGTATATGGTTATATTTTTTCGTGTTGCACTGTGTATTTTACCACATAAACAAGAAATGTCGTTGGTGTTGTTGTCTTGTTGGATGTTTTGTACTTATGCCTATATCTGGTATTATTGAACCCATGCACCATCCAACTTTTACATACAACTATACTTATCAAGTTAAAATTATTGAGAGAATAAACTTCTCTACTATGTTTTACTCTATGCTATTTAGAAGTGTTTTGCCAAATTTTTATGCGAAAGCGTACACTTTTTTCTAACATTTGCGTTTTTAAATCAAAACACAATATTAATCAAAAATGGCGACATGGCGCCCACTGAACAAAGCCCACACCAAATTATCGAAGACGGTGGCGCAAGAAAAAGTTACATTGGCGGGTCTTGATTCTTCCAGTTTTCAGCAAAATTGGATTGTTTTTAAATAACTGAACTACTTTCAACAGATGAGAGCCACTGATATCGGCGGCGACGTGAACTTCAAAATAATTTTGGCGGCGACGGCGCCTTGTAAATTTTCGGTCGGCTTACGTCTGCGGTTGGCTTGCAAAACAGTTGAGTTTTGTTAACGGTAAACGGTAAGACCTCTGGCCGTCGTTTAGGGCATTTTGGGAAGGTAAGCAGTAGGGCTATCTTCTAATAGAAAGAGATATAAGTTACCTGCCATCATGCTGAGTAAATTGAGGTTATGTGCACGTTCTTTTGTCCTTTTTTTCCCCAAATTTTGAAAGTTCCGTATCTGGGCGATTTAATTTTTTTTTTAAATTTTTTTTAAATAATTCTGAAAGGCCTTTCTAACAAGCCCAAAAACAAAAAAATCGAACCACTGGTTCGGAACTTAGCAATTTTACCCTAGTACCCTCTGACCACCAATCCGAAAGTTTTCAAACCGCTGCCATTTCGTTCCCTTGCATTTTCGGGGCTGGTCGTAGATGGACATATTTTCATGAAATGGGCCAAGGAATACGCTGGTGAAATTTGTCCAGTCGTGACTGAACCACCCTGTATTGTATTTGGTTCTTACTATTTTTCTAGTTGTCTGTTTTTAGTTTTGTTATTCGCTAAAAATCTCTTCCTTCTTTTTGAGAAATTTCGGGAGAGAGATTATTAAACTTCCGTCAGTTATAGTTTACCCTATTTTACACCGGTTAACAAACATACCTTTTTTGTGTTTTTTTTTTTTGTTTAATTTATTGTTGTTGGATTATTATTCGAAAATAATGTTGCCAATAAAGACAAAACTACAATTCAGTGTCTGAGTTTGTTCCTTTCCTTTTGCTTTTGTACTTAGTTTTAATCTTCCTGTTAGCAAGATAGTAATTTTAAGTTATTGTGTTCGTTTTCTTGCAACTTCTTTGTCTGTAAAGAACTTAAACATTTTACAAAGGGTAACATTACATTAATGAAACAAAGAAAAACTAATACATATTGAAGATATATACAATACATACATATATATTCAGTTCCATGAGCACAAAGGTGCAAGTTGGTTAAAAGCCAACAAAGGAAACCTATAACCAACAGTCGTTGACAATAAAGGTATCCCAAGCAAGAACTTTTCTTATTACCAGACATTTATAATACTCTCTAAAGAAATCCACTACAAAGTTAAGAAAGAATTCATTAAGTAAGTTATTCAAAGAATAATATCCACTGCAAACATAGATGTGAAGCCAATTCCCTTTTGGAAACTAGTTTCGTACCCCCCTCACTCATCTGTAGGGAGCAGGGTGACTAAGTGAAGCCACCAAGTTTAGCGTTTTGTTGAAAAAATTACTTATTTACTTACCTCTCATCTAGAGTGGTGGTGGTGTCTTCCATTCCTTCGTATCTTTACAATTAGCAATCAGTTTGCACCATTTAACCATTCGCTCCAAAGCAGAAGCGACGTTAAATACAGGCTATTAAACTTTGTTTCATAGACAATTTCCTGTTTGTTTCTTTTTCTCGATAGACAAGATGAAAAGTGACCATGATGGAGTAGTATCTTGTTCAGAAAAGTCTCGTTGCATTCGATTTCCAGATTGTGAGGAAAATCGTTACTGCAATGATTTGTTTGATTGCCATTGATAAATTGTGTGGACTCTTGGCTGCATCGACCTGATTCCTTTCGTAAAAAGTTATTTAAATGATCAAAAGCGTTGATAGATGATTGATGGTTTTGTGATGTTTTAGCGTCAATGGTTTTTAAATTGCATTTTTTTCGGCTGTTATTTAACGAGCAATCATCTATTGTGTAAGTTTTAACGAAACTATACACTAATTACAACAATTTCCGTTGAAATTTCCAATTCCTATTTCATTCATGGAAATGTAAAGAAAATTGTATAACAACTGAGAAAAAGTAAATTGGTTAAAATCTTAACTTCAACTTTATTCACGCTTCTTGTGAAAGCTTAAATGTGAAACAGATTCTTGTTTCGGCAATTTTGTGCTGACCAATTTAGTGCTGACCAGTTAAGTACTAAACAATACAGGTAGAATTAGTGCCTTTTGTCTGATTGTATTTATACACAATGTACGATAAAAGTCACGTTTACATTTTCGTTCCATGTGTACACCCTACAAAATGTCTCTTTTTCTTGTTGTTTGGATGCAAATACAACGTGTTTATGGCTTGTCGCAAATATAGTATACTTGTGTCCAAACACGTTGTGTTTGTTATTCAATATTACATGTTGGAGATACAATGATTAACCTGTTATAACTTATGTATGTTTTTGTGACCCTAAATGGGTTTGTTTGTTGAAACAGAATCCTGGCAGATCACAAAGACTCAAAAAGTAGCAGATCTTCAATTCATGAAAACAATACTTGTACGTAAGTATATGCAGGAACCATGTATTTGTTTGGAATATCCATATACTTACGTGCAAGCATTGTTTTCATAAATTGAAAATCAGTGTTTTATGGTTCTTCGTTGTCTGCAACGCTTGTGTTTTCAGCAGTTGCTAACAAACAAAACCATATTTGAGTCACAAAAATATATATTATAACATATTAATCATATTGTGTGCAATATGTATTATTGACTAGCAAACACAATGTGTTTGGACACAAGTATACTATTTTTGCGACACGATACAAACACATTATATTTGCATCCTGCTTAATGTAACATGGGACGTTTTTTCAGCGTGTAGTCGACAGATTTTTTGTGTTATACTCCAAGATTTGAACGGGCCTCAGTTGCTGATTATTGCCTACATTAATATTGCCGGAGTAATTTTCCTTCGACAGCATAATGACTCTGTATCTCCTGGTGACTTACGAGCACAAAGATAATTTCTCATACAATATAATTTCCTAGGTCCCGATCCAATAGACATGGAAATGATTAAATTCCATTTGTTGCTTTAAAAACAGTGGGGTCGAGGAAGTGTGTCTCGTGTCCGCAGGTCAAATAGGGGAGCTGATTGTTTTGTTTTTAAAAGCCCATTCGTCCACGGTAGAGTTTAATATTGTACACCAGGGAAAGGAACAGATTGTTCCAAGATTATGTACAATTTTTTATTACGTTATTTTGATGTGTATAAGTAAATAAGTAAATAGTTTCCCATTACATCCCATGAAGTTATCGGGGAGAGCTTCTCACAATCAGTAAGCTGTGCGCTTGATAGTATTAAACTCGCGGTTTGGGACCTACAGTTTTACACCGGTTCCGAACGGTGTTTGAGAAGCTTTTTCATGACTAAGTACTCGATAGAGTCGCCGTCACTAAGCGAGGTGACCGTCGTCGAATCAAATGTAAGGTGGTCAGAGCAGAGATCGAACCCAAGTTCTCATGTACAAGATTCGCGCACACTACCATTGCACCACCGATAGCCTTTGGTGTGTATCCTTAATTTCTATTGACGATTCGGTCTAGAAATAAAGGTTCATAGTCAGCATAAACAAGATCTTCTTAAAACTGTATACTTTCTTTGAATCCTTGGCATTATCTCTAGCCGTTCCGAGTAGTAAGTCGATTCTGAAAAATGATAGATCTTAAATATTGATAAGTATAAGCATTCGATTTGCTATACTCATACTCACTCATGCTTGCTTAGAAATACGTGGTATACACATGGGTATGCGAATGTACTCAGAGTAGTCTGAATCTGTTTTTAAAAAAATATGCGTTCCAACTTCGGCTTCAATAATATTGTAAGTCGATGAATACCAACGGAATTTTCTGTTAACAGCATAAGTAATACAACATTCTGAAAAATGATACATCTTAAGTATTTACAAGTCGAATCATTTGATTGGCTGTACTCATACTCACTCATGCTTGTTTAGAAATATGTGGTATACACATTGGTATGCGAATGTACTCAGAGTACTCTGAATCCTTTTTTAAAAATGTGCGTTCAAACTTCGGTTCCAACATGTAAGTAGATGAATAAACTAATAAATAAAAAATTTCCCTTTACATCCCAAGAAACGATAGGGGAGAGAGCGTCTTACGATCACTGAGTTGTGCGCTTTCCAGTTTTCACTCACTGCTTGGGACCTACAGTTTTAAACCGGTTTCGAACGTTTTTTTTGAGAAGCTTTTTCATTGGATATTATTTGACATCTTCGCCGTCACTAAACGAGGTGGCCGTCGTCGAAAGAAGTGTAAGGTGGTCAGAGCAGGGATCGAACCCACGTTCTCTCGCACAACAGCAGCGCCCACTAACCGTTGCACCACCGGCGGTTTAAGTCGATGAATACAACCCGTATTTTTTGTTAACAGCGATCGTAATTCACAATTCTGGAAAATGGTAGATCTTAAAAATATACAAGTCGAATCATTTGATATGCTATACTCATACTCACTAATGCTTGCTTAGAAATAAGTGGTATACACATGGGTATGCGAATGTACTCAGAGTACTCTGAATCCTTTTTTAAAATATGCGTTCAAACTTGAACTTCACCATGTATTTATATATTAAGGCTGTTTTGATACATTTTAATAAAAAATGTAAAGAAAAGAAAAGAAAATTGCAGTTTTAAAATTAGGTTGGAAGTAGTCACCACCCAAACTGGCGAACTATATTGTCGGTTATGCTTGTCGGTTATGGTCAAAGGGTTATGCGAAATGCTTCCACAATAAATAAAAAAGTATTAGTCGTGTTTTGGTTACAAGCAAGCGATTATCGCTTGCTAAGTTGCACAGAAAACGACTTGTTAGCGATAAGTAATTTTATTGAAAAATATGAAAAAGGGTTGAAAACGGTAAAAGATGTCAAAAAAATATTTGTTTAAACTTAAGTCTAAGCTACGTCTGCGCTAAGTGCTTCATACAAAACAAGCGATTATATAAGCAAGCGGTGTAACCAAAACACGCGTATTCTTTGGTTAATTTGGCGGCAAAAACTTTCTCCATGAAACCGATCAAAGTTTTAGGATTTTGGAATTGTGGCACTTATTTCCAATATTCTAGAAAATTTTCAAAGTTTATTTAATTTCTTTAAATTATTAAATGGTGAAAGTTTAAAAAAAGTTCACTAACTCTAAGGATTCCAAATACGAGTTTGAAGATATAGTCAGTTTGTGAAAAAAAATTAATCGTCATATTTTTCACATGTTTGTACTAAAAATTAATTTAGATGAAATATAAGATCATTATGACTATAAAGGTCTTGTAGCTGAGATTTGGAGGCTTTCAATAAGGTATAAGATGCCAGACTTTCTTAACGATTCCACGGTGATATGGTGGGTCAAAGTAAGATTCCTCGAGAAAAGAGCGTCAAGATGGTTCATTATGGTTGCTAGATAGTTAACCCTCTAACAGGCAAGACCGTCAAAAGACGGTCTTCAGTTTTTGGGCTCCAATGCAATATTATAATTCCCCCCAAAATCAAAGTAGTAAAAACTCCAGTCTGGCAACTCTACTTGACATTTTGGCGCATTCCCCAACACATTCTGACAAGTTGTTCGTCAGCTGTGTTCAATCAAAAGTGAGAAGTCAACAAATACGTAGCAAAAATTATTTTGTAAATTTGACTTTTAACAATTAAAAAAAAAAACCCATTTAGAATAAAGTGATCGTCTTCATAATTTTACCGTAAGTATCTTCGACGGTATATTTGGGGTTTATAATACATTTAAAGTGAAAAAAAATAGTAAACTGTGCATGCGAAACGAAAAAGTGAAGACCGTCTTTAGAAGGTCTTGCCGGTTTGTGCGTAAAAAATGTACGTGTTTGTTTCAGTGTTTTCCATAGCTTTTGTTTATTTAAATACTATTGTTTCCCTGTTCTGCTATTATTTTCACCGTTTTATTGGATCTTCGTGGTAAAGATGGATCATACAAAACGTGCATATAGGAAAAAAATTAATTTGGGGGTAATGTCTGATGAAGAATTGATGGAGTTCATCGAGTCTGTGGAAAGCGAAGATCAATCGTTTGATAGTGATGACAGTATTCCTGATGCAACTTGTGTTTTCGATAATATCGAGCCCGATTCATTGCCAGAGGATGATCAGATCATAGCAGATTGCATACACAATATGGATGCAGCTGAGACCACCGATGCATTTCTACAGGACATACATTTATCAATGGATATCACATCGGCTCCTTCAACTTCAGCATCCTTCACATCCAAAAGAGCCCGATCTCCATTGCCAACAGCTGAAGCTACTGGACCATCAGTTCAACCTAATCCTGGCGGCTTCGTTGGAGGTATGCACTTTTTAGCTTATTTCATAAATAATTTAAATTATCATTGTCCCTAAAATTTACAGCTTTAAATGCAATATCTAAAGACTCGAAAGAGCTGTCCAAACTGATCTGGCGCAAACGCTCCATGTGCTTACATGTAAATGAGGTAGCATTTCGAGGCGATACGTCCCTTCCGTTTGCATGCCGAGAAAGCAAACACTTCCAACAACGATTCCGATGAGCAACTGCAGCTTCTACAGCTTCCAGATTTTCGTGAGGAAATAGCTGCTGGACTTGTTTGTTTAAAAAACAAACTATCTGCAGGACGACCGTCATCTGCTCAAAATGACAGTAGACCAATATCACCACAGCCTGGCATATCAGGTGTTGGGAAAAGAGCTGTTCATCAAGTTGCTGATGTACTGTTCGATGGTGTCGATCATTTTCCCATTTGGGTGGATAGAAAAGAAAAAATGAGTAAGAAATCCGACACACAAGTAGTTTGTTCCAAATGCCATCTGCATTTATGCGGTCAGATTGATAAAAATTGTTTCTGGGACTATCATCATCGAAAATAATATGTATTACAACTTTTTTTGCTTCCTTTTCTCAATAAACATGTCTTATAGATAAAGTTTACCTGTAATGTTTTTTTACACCGAATCCGGCAAGACCGTCTAAAAACGGTCTTCACTATTTCTCACCTGACGTCCGTTTACCTTTAGATTTTGTCATGAAAATTGAAACTTAAGCTTCTTTTGACTACATCTACATAAAAAAAATTTATTGGCCTCATGCGATCATTTTTACGGTCTTGCCTGTTAGAGGGTTAATAAGTCAAAATATGAGTGAGAAAGAAATTTCTAGAGTAGGGAGAGCCATTCATTTTCGATTCGCTCGAAAAATTTAAATCGGCAAGGAAGTTTAAATTTTAATTCTTGGAAGATTTAAATCTTTAAAACTTCCAAGTTTTATTTTCATTTTCAAAGATTTTAAAATATTGCTTGCTCTCGATATAATTCAAAAGAATGATTCGCGAGTCAAATTTTATAATATTTTTTAATTATTAAATGTATAGAAAGATGTATATACAAATATGTTAAGTAATAGAGAATAGTGTGCGTAATAGTGTGCGCGGCTCTTGTACATGAGATCGTGGGTTCGAACCCTGCTCTGACCACCTTCAAACAATTTTCTTTCGGCGGCGGTCATCTCCCATAGTGACGGCGACACTATCGAGTATATAGCCATGAAAAAGCTTCTCAAAATACTTTTAGGAATCGGTGTAAAACTGTAGGTTCCAATCAGTGAGTGAAAACTGGAAAGCGCACAGCTCAGTGATTGTGAGAAGTTCTCCCCGGACCATTTATTTTTTTTATTTAATCTAGAAACGGGCAACAAATTGTGAACATTTGATGATACGGGAAAATTGTTTGAAAGGCTGGAAAGGTTTTCAAAATGGGAAGGGTGGAAGGTGTTTAAAAATGCGACAAAATTCGTATCGAATGATTATGAACGCAAATATTCGAAATGTAATAAAAAAGTGGGCGAAAGGGTAAATGTTGAAGATGCGAGAAAAATGGATTGGAAAGATTAGGAATGGGGCAAAAATTGTGAATGCGGATAAAACGGGTACAAGGGGGGTGTAAAAGCAAAATGGGTAAAACTTGCCAATGCGAGAAAAATTTTTTGGAAAGGATAGGAATGTGCAAAAATATTGAATGGGGGTAAACGAGTAAAATGGGGGTCGAAAGGGGTAAAACTTTAAAATGCGAGAAAAACCGTTTGGATAAGGCAGGAATGTGACAAAAAGTGTGAATGTGGTTAAAAAAGGCTAAAAAGTGGGGCGAATAGGGTAAACCTAGAAAATGCGAGAAAATCTATTGAAAAGGTTAGGAATGATGCAAAAATTGTGTATGGGCATAAAAAGGGGGCAAAAAGGGGACAACTAGAAAATGCTAGCAAAATCGTTTGGAAAATTGTGAATGAAAACCTGCACACATGAGGTAAAATTTCAATATGCCGGAAAATATATTTTTTTGCACACGTACACTATATTTAACATATTCCAAATCATTCCAAACGATTTTGCTCGCATTTTGAAGTTGAAGTTGTACCCTTTTTACCCGCACACATTATTTTTAATAAATTTCTAATTATTTCTAAATATTTTTTGCCGTTATTGCAAGTCTTACCATTTTTACCAATTTGTCCCCCTTTTTACCCAGAGATACTATTTTTAAACAATCCAAACGATTTTTATTGCATTTTGAAGTGTAAATCTTTTTCGCACAATTTTTACCCCTTTTAAACCACCTACACTATAATTAATATAGCTCCAGTCATTGTCCAAAACAAATATTGGTCTGCCTTTAGAAGCTTTATTCAATCTTATATTCCAATTATTAGTCGACCTTTACACCTAATCATTCCTTACTACTGATCACATTATTTGTAGTTTTTCACCTCATATACTATTTAGTTAATTGTTCCCCCCCCATTGTTCCGTCCGATTCTTTAGACTTTTTATAATTCTCCCCTTTCTGATAGACGTTTATTATTTTCTGCACCTTCCACACCATTCTAATCGATTTTTGTCGCAGTTGCCTCTTATGTATATCCAAATTCAAAAAAATTCCACTCGCGAGTCGAAAAATTCGACTCCTCTTCAATATAAAACTCTCACTCCCACTAAAATAAAAATTAAACTCTAAATCGAATTTTTATTTTTTATATATTTTATGTAAACAAAACTTTTAAAACTAAATTCGCTCGAGATTTTAATTTTTTTAAACTCGGAGTGAGAGCTTTTATATTGAGGAGGAGCTGAATTTTTCGGCTCGTGACCGGAATTTTTACTTACTGTGGAAATTTCATGTACTCCAACCGGTTCAAAGAAATCAGGTATGACGAGTTGATTCAATAACCGGTTTTTGGAAACGATTTCAATACCCGGGTTTAAACCGGCTTCAAATACAGATAATTTGAACGGATTTCAATATATTAAACCTGGTTAAAACAAAAAAATTACATGAGGTGTCAGGGGACACCCGGTTGGAACGAAGTTCCTTTCCCTATATTTTGTACTAGTTAGTTCCAACAGTCCTTAGGCACCTGTTTAAAAATACTGTAATTTAAATGGATCTTTAAGAAAAGATACTTTTTGTAAAATGATAAACTTTTTTTAAGAAATTTTTTATTTATTGAATGTATTTTTAAAAAAAAAAGTATATTTTTAGGTCCGTTTTGTAAGAATATGTATTATATTTTCCCGAAAACGCCCTTTCATTAATGAGATGTACTTCTTTTATTAAAAGACAATGTTTTTTTTAAGAAAAGATACCATTTTTATTAAGAAGTGCTTTCTGTAAGAAAAAGCATACGAGTATGAATTTTTTTTACAAAGAAATACGTTTTTAAGAACATGTACTTTTTAAAGAAGTGGTACTCTTTTTAGGATAAGGTTATTTTTTTAAGAAAGTTTACTTATTTTCAGGAAGGCAACTTATCTCAAGAAATGAAAAGAAAAGGTATTATTTTATTTTTAAGAAATGGTACTTTAAAGAAGAGGAATTTTTTAAAGAAAAGGTATTTTTTGTAAGATAAGGTTTTATTTGGAAGAAAAACATTTTTTTTAGGAAAGAACATGTACAATTTTAAGAGTAGGTACTTATCTCAAGAATAGTTATTTTGTTTCACAAAAAAGGTACTCTTTAAAGAAAAGTTAGTTTTTTAAGAAAATGCAATGTGTTTTAAGATAATTAACTTTTTTAAGAAAAGGTACTTTGTGTAAGAAAATATACTTTTTTAAGTAAAGGTACTTCTTTACGTTAAGGTATTTTGTTAAGTAAAGGTAGTCTGTTTAAGAATATGAATAGGTATCTTTTTTTGAGAAAATGTACTTTTTTTTAAGAAAATATTATTTTTTTTAAACTTCTTTCACTTTGGCTTTCCTAAATTTACTTTTTATTCGGTTCAAACGACAATATGTAATAAACAGGCTCCACCTAGAAAATTTCCCATGAAACAAGAAATATCCCCCCATATGTTATATGTTAGTCTAGACACAAACCAAGCCAAAAGTACGAGGGTAAGAAAGAGTAAGTGTGCTGCCAAATGTAATTCCATGCTCAGGGTTGTACTCATGGGTTTGACAGTCGTGTACTTTGGCTTTTCTTAATTTACTTTTTATTGGGTTCAAAACTACAATATGTAATAAAGAGGCTCCAACTAGAAAACTTCCCTTTAAACCAAACCAAACCAAAAGTACCCAATATAGTTGATAATAATGGGTTGTAATAAAGTAGTTAAAAAAACGTTGTTTACAATTTTCTCATTTAGCCCCCATCCCGCAACGTGCGATAAGAAACTTCGTTCCAATAACCGGTTTTAAACCTGTTTTTCGGAACCGCTTTGTAAAACCTTGCCTTGACTATACATATAAGTATTTAAGGGTTTTACAAAAGGAGAACGTTGTGTATAGTGTAAACAGTGTGTAGGTTTTATTTTGTTTATAGGAGGCGCATTTTAAACGTTCATGACCAAAGAAGAAATAAATAAAACACCTTATTTGACAGTGTGCTCACAGAAAAATTCGGCTGGGACACAAGAGACTTGGCCGTAATCGAAGACAGACGTCTCAATTGAGAGGATTCGATTGACATAATAAATTATCGTGTTACAATTTTTGAGTTAAATGAAAGTTCGTTTACAACAATACCAACGGCTTTTACGATAAACGTTTTTATTTGGGAGGAAACATTTAAACTGTTACGATCAACATAGAGTATACGTAACAAAACATAAATATTTTTGAGGCAAACGAGATCCAACTATGCCTGTATAAGGAAGATATACGATTTAGTAGTCTGTTTTTTTATTCAAATATTGTTTTAAGCTTGGAACCAAACAAATGAGATAGTTTCATTCCTATTTTCCAGGACTTGTTTTTCTATCATGTCTGATTCAAAAAGGAATATTTTCAATACCTCTTAATTTTTGTTATCACTGCAAATCAAAGAAATTCTTAACCCTGCTGTTAGATTAGAAAAAACTTACGAATCTTAGATTGAGGGACCATTTGGTCCATACTGCAATTTTCATCCAAAATAATAATTTTATCTTATTCTTTGTAACTATTTTGGTTCAAAAATTTCTAAAGCAAGTATTTGACATATCAAAAACATCCGCTAACATATCAAAAACATCTTCTAAATATTTGACATGAATTTACATTCGCTTGGTAATGAAAAAATTTACGAATCTTAGGTTGAGGGACCATTTGGTCCATACTGGAATTTTCATCCAAAATAATAATTTTATCTTATCCTTTGTAACTATTTTGGTTCAATAATTTCTAAAGCAAGTATTTGACATATCAAAAACATCTTCTAAATATTTGACATGAATTTACATTCGCTTGGTAATGAAAAAATGTACTATTGACCAAATGGTCCTCTAACCTAAGATTCGTCATTTTGTATTTTTCTCAGTCCTGAATAAAGTTAGAAAATTTAATTTTCGCACATAACATTGTTTTATTAAAAGACCCCATTAGCAGAAAAATTTAGTCAGTATATAACCGTTCCAAAGTTACAAGGGAAAACAGAAAAAATTTAGACCAAATGGTCCTAATCTAACAGCAGGGTTAAATATCTAAAAACTTTAACCCCCAGATGTTCATTGTAACTTGAGTATGTAAATCATTGCTGCTGTGGAATTCTGATTTCTGATTGCACACTATGGAGTCATGCGTAGTTTTAATTAAAACTAAATAGCCATGGAATCATGATAAACTATGCCCATTATTACAAACGTACAGACATTAAATACCCGGGGTTTAATGGTCTCTTCTTTTGTGTTTAAGCAGGCGGCCACCATCATACATTCCGATCCCTATCGAATTGGATCCAATGAATGCTAGTAGATGCGGACGGATTGGACTGTATTGCGGTCAAATAACAAACTTATGATGTATCTTTCCTGAGAAAAGAATCCACAAATAATTTTCTGTTTCTTTATTATTCTTCTTTAAATTCTTTTGTTGTGTTATAATAATTGGTGCTGGGATTGTTTGTCTGACTGTTTGAATTTTGAAATTCCAAAGATCGCTTAATGATTTATAAAGTGTGATGAGATTAAGAAGAAAATTCTGTAAAATATTCTTATTCGTTTTCTTGTCTCTTTCTAAACAAAATGACTTTAATGTTATCTTTTCCATTTTTTTCTCTTCTCCTTGCAGGTAAGCTGATTTTATCAATTGGTTTCATTATTGAGAACGTAAGTTATTCGCTTAATGTTATTTTGAAATAATTTTTAAACAAATAATGATGTTTAGATTGATATTTCTTAATCATAATTATCTCAGATAATTTTCTTGTTATTTTATACATTGAATGGTTGTTAAAACCATAAACAGAGATAGTGGGAACATTAAATCAAATCGTTGATATGAATCGTATTATTTAATTTAAAATTTCGTGGTCAGTAGTAAGATATTAATATTATTTATATATTTTTATTGCCACGGGCAAAATGTTTCATGGTTGTTAACATAATAATACATCATTTGGGCTGAGGAACTCATATACAAATTATCGCACGGTTATAATTTTACTTAGTACTTTCGAATATTTAAAATCTTCTCACGAAATAAACGTTGTAAGTTGACGGGTGGTCGAAGAGGTTGAAAGCTACGATATACACAAATTTGTAAATTCAAAACATTCAAATTGTTTCCTCTAGGGAATTAATAAGTGAAAAATTAATAGCAAATCTCAACGAAGTTAAGAGTCTGGCACCCTACACTGATAGAAAAACCCTTCGTCGGCGAAACATGTTATTGTCGTTGATGCAATAACAAGTTTTGTAAATCCCACAATTTTGTCGTTACTGCAACGAAACATCTACTTAGATGTACAAGATTTCTTTCATTTTATAATTTTTTCAATATTTTTTTTTTAATTATGGTATTTTGTAAAACATTTGAAGTCGACGAATGCAAAGTCCTGCATTCATTTGTGTGAAGAAACGAATTTTTGAGAAATTTAAGACTTTTTGTATCCACAAAACGAGAACATAGACTTGAACATAATCTTTGTTCTAGGCGGGTTATTATGCGATATACCACCATGCCATCAAACAATCGATTTAAATTCGGTAATGGTGTGTCCGTCGGTGGTGCAATGGTTAGTGTGCGCGGCTCTGTTACATAAGAGCATCCGATCCCTGCGCTGGCCACCTTACATTTCTTTCAACGACGGTACCCCGCTTAGTGCCGGCGACACTAACGAGTACTTAACCATGAAAAAGCTTCTCAAAATACAGTGAATGTAAAAACTATAACACGTAAAGCTCACTGGTTGTGAGAAGCTCTCCCCAATCCCTGCATGGAATGTAATGGGAAAGCATTTTTTTTTAAATCGTGTAATTAGTGGTTTTGGCGCTTTTATTTGGCGATTCGACAACGTTAGACTATTTTTTGCGGCACGCCGTGAAAAGGCGATATTCTGCTGACAATACACAAACGTTTGAGATGTTTAAGCTATAAATTGACCAAGCTATTAATTAAATTCCTAATCCGACATAAATTTACAGACTAGGGAAGTAAGATTAATCGATTAATTAAAATTTTGATTACTCTATATCTTGATTAATCAGTTAATCGAATAATCAGAAATTCTGATTAATAAAAACTATGATTAATTAATTAATTTGAATATTGATGAATCGTATTTGAATAATTTTATTCATCATTAAAATATTTTTTGGAAAACTTACAAAAGCAAAAGAAACATTTGAACATTTTCAAAACAGAAGGTTTTGAAAGACTTAAACTGAAAAACCTAAAAACATGAATTGCTCAATTATTAAAATTTTTGATAAATGATTCTAGATTAATCAATTCATCACGAATATTGAATAATCAATGTGAAGATTAATCATAAATATTATTATTAAAAATGTATGATTAGTCCATTGTTCAATTAATCTGGATGTCGATTAATCAGGTTGTCTGATTAATCAATTAATCGCACATCAATAGTACAGACAAATTGGATTGAATCCAGTACAGAAATGACAGTGGGGGTGAACCGACTTAAGTACAGCCTGGGAAATCTATATTTTTTATTGTTGTTTGAATGCAAATATAACATGTATGGTTGTAGCTTGTCCCGAATATAGTATACTTGTGGCCAAACACAATTTGTGTTTGGTATTCAATATTACATTTGGGAGACACGATGATTAGTTGTTTTATATTATATGTGCTGTGACCCACAGGGTGTGGCAAATTTCCCCCATTTTCAATAGTAAACTGGCCTTGGGCAAAATATTGTCTAATACCAAATTTGTCAGACACATGTACGGAAATAAAACTATGTACGTCACACGAGTGAATTTCTTCGTCGTATCAACGATTTTTTCATCGAAAGTACTGTAACGAAGAGATTCATTGTTGCAACGGCTTTCTTGCAGCCATGCACTGGTTTCTCTAAATCTAAACGAGATAACGCAAATAATAGCTACAATCTCATCACAATTAAGTTGTTGCAGCAAAGCAACGATGATCGGTCAAAAACATCTTCTATGATAATGTTATAATAAATACTTAGAGCCTTAGAGACGATTTATCATACAATAAACGTCTCTCAAATCTCTCACAACTTTTTATGAATAAGGCCGTCATACTTTACGGGTTTGGCTTAACTTACATTTCTGTCAAAATAACATTAGAATGTTAACAAACAGTTTGTGGTGTATATGTACTAGGGATGCCAAACGAGAAATCCCGAATCCCGGTATTTTTCGGGATTCTTATTAAATTTGAAAAACATAAAACTACAAACAATGACAAACGTTCGAATTGTGCAAAAAGGGTTTAAAAACCAACGGCGGCTCTACAGAAGGTTTAATAACACATCTTAACGTAAGTTAATTTTGGCATATTTATGTCTATTATACGGCCGTCGGTGGTGCAATGGTTAGTGTGCGCGGCTCTTGTACATGAGATCCTGGGTTCGAACCCTGCTCTGACCACCTTAATATTTCTTTCGGCGGCGGTCACATCGCATAGTGACGGCGACACTATTGAGTATATAGCCATGAAAAAAGCTTCTCAAAATACCGTTCGGAATCGGTGTAACTCTGTAGGTCCCAATCAGTAAGTGAAAACTGGAAAGCGCACAGCTCAGTGATTGTGAGAAGTTCTCCCCTGTCCCTTCATGGGATGTAATTGGAAACCATAATACGGCTTACTCTCCAAAAATTACAACATTTTCTGCGTCGGGTAGAACATGTTATTTACGCAAAGAAAGTAAAATAACAAAATCGGGGCAAATTCATAGTTTCGGAGTTATGGACCCCGACATTGCGGATACTTTTTCCTCTAACGTACCGTGCAAAGCCATTGATATCACTTTTTGGTATAAAACAAGTCCACAAATTCAAAAAATTATGTAGTATTTTTTGATAAGTCGCTTAGTTATCGAGTTATCGAATGTTTACGTTTCTCAAACAAAAATTTAAAATTTTTTTTAAAATGATTTTTGTTTTTGATTAAAAAAGAAATATTCGATCTTTTAAAATAATTTTTGTTTTTGTTTGAGGAAAGTAAAAAAATCGATAATTTTTCTAAATGTCAACATCCGATAACCCGATAACTAAGCGACTTATCAAAAAGTGCTACATTATTTTATGAGTTTGTTTTGAATTGTTTTATTAAAAAAAACTGATATCAATGGCTTTACACGATACGTTAACGCCGTAACCCTCTCACATACCCGAAATTTCGTGGCCCATAACTCCGAAACTATGCATTTGCCCCGATTTCGTTATTTTGCTTTTTTGCTTAAAATAACGTATTCTACCCCTCTTGTGATTGTTTTTTTTTTTGAAGTGTAAGCCGTAAAATAGACCTGTTCCCAAAAAAATTTAAAAATAGAATCCCGAAATGTTTTAAAATCAATCCCGTTTAGCATCCTTAATATGTACCTTGATTGCCTAATGGTAACTACGCCTAAAACTATACCACATACAAACTCGCCACGAATATTGGATGATATCACAAAAACAGTCTGAAACAGTCGTGAACAGAGGGTAGGTAGGGTAGCGTTACTACGAAATGGTTCCGAAAACGGCTGAACTTATATAAATGGCAGATGATGTGCGCGAAACGTTATATCAAACGGATAAAGGCATAAATCGTCGAGTAATAGTGTTATCGAAAACACTTATTGTAAGGGGTTAAGTTTGTACTGTAACGGATGGTCCAAATAAATGTATCCTTTTAAATCATGTGTTATTTTGACAATGATAGATCTTTTCTATTCGAAATATTGACTATCAGTCAGTATCATACCTCCGCGGACCAAATTGAGTTGCTTTACGCTTCGTTACGGCTTCTCAGTTTGGGGCTTACAGAAGTCCCAATAGGACATCGAATTTGACCGAAGAATCATATTTTCTTTTGTCGAGGCGCATTTTCATCATGGCGGCTATGGCAACAATCAAAATTGACGCATCTGGGTATCGAAACACCCGCATGAGAGAAGCCAAGGGAACCACAGAGAGTTGCAGTTGGTGTGGATTTTGGAGTGGCCGTATCATTGACCGATTTTTTTCGAATATGCTGTTGTAAACTCCATTTTAGTCACCGGCGAGGACAACAGAGCCATGATTACACACCTTTTGTGGGCTGAAATGACAGATATGAACTTGGATAATCTGTCGTTTCAGTCGTCTTGGCGATGTTAATTGGTCGCCCCGGAGCTGTGATTTATAATATATCAACAGAAATTATGTTTAGTTCAGGTTATGCGGTTTTTAAAAAGATACCTGCTTTTAGACCACCCTGTACAACTAATATAAAGAACATTGTTTTAATTATTATAATTCACAATTAAACAGAACGGGCAATAACAAATCACTAAAAAGGACACTGAGAAATTTCATAACAATATGTTCCACTGCAGTAACGACAAAATCGTCGAATGTACGAAACGTTTCCACTGCAGCTAACGAACACGTTCCATTCTTTGAAGAATCTTTTTTTTTTCAGTGTGAATGAAACTGTGCAGTATCTTGCCAATAAAACAATAAACTTTGAAAAATGTGGATCCCTGTTTATTTTGAAACATATCTAACAAGGAACTCAACAATACCATTTCATCTATTTCAGTTTATATCTGCATTTTCGTTGCGGAGTCGAGTCTGTACGCCTAATTTCGATTGAAAATATTCGTTAAGGTGACGAACACATTCACTCATGTTACGAACCGTTTCCATTTAGTGCAATGTAATAGTATTTGTGCAGTAACATCAGTAATTTAATGATACTGTCACAACAAAAATACTGCAAAACCACCTCACCATTTCTCTGTTGTTAATCAAATCATAGTTCACAACCTTTTGTAACAATATATTTGAATAATATTGATCAGACTTAACTAACAAATGTGTAAATAAAAGAGTTTCTCAATCATTTTACATTCAAAGTTTCATTTGAGTTACAATTAAATTTTTCCATAACTCGAATCAATAATGCTACGATTAAAAATGTAGAATTTATCACATTTTGATGCGACGCTTAAATATTATGCGAGCGTTAATCAAAGGCCAAAAAGTTAACTTGAAGCAGTCCGTGTCACTAACACTGTGATCTAATTGGTACTCCAGCAACCAATATTGAAACCACCTTAACTATGACGTTACACCATCATCCTCTGTGTTAATATTTATATATAATTACAACTGAAGTAATGATGGCCACTTTGAAATATCTACTACCTGTCTATAAAAATCTTCAAACTGTAATCAAATTCTATTATTTAATAGATTTTTTCAATCATTGTATTTAGAGTATCTGCCCCATTTTACTTCAGCTGTAAGGAGACTTAATATAAGATGATTTGAACGTGCTTCTTCTTTTTTTTGTCTTTAAATTAATACTTTGCAACCACCCAGCCCAGCTTGATACATTTTCCATTCATCTGAACGTGTGAAAGCAACTCGAGATTGTGACCATATCCAACCAACACCACCAGTGAGTAACTAAGTGAGCCGGTGTGTTAAATATTAATTACACAGATTAGTACTTAAGTTTAAATGTTTTACTCACACCACTGTGCGTACACGATAGCAAACTCTTGTAATCTGGAATAGACAAAATAGACAGATACACGTACAAGCGAGATATTTAAGGGTTTTACAAAAGGGAAACATGTGGCGTGTAGTGTAAACAGTGTTGGAAGATAATCAGGGTGTGCAGGTTAGATTTTATTTGTGGGATACAGACTACGAGTTCTTTGGTTATGTTGGAAGAAATTTGTATCTAATAAAATACTTTGTTTACCAGGACAACCCCATAAGAAGAGTGCACTGACAGAAAAATTGGGTTGTAGCAATTGAATTGACCGTAACCGAATTCAGAGGTTGCCAGAACCGAATCGACTCGGTTGAAACAAACACCAATTCGGTCACTTCAACCGAACCAAAAGCATTACGTGTTGGCAACCAAAAACTCAGTTGTGACAACTGCATTTGTTATGATTCTGTTGTGATAACCATAGATAAGGGTAATAATAGATAAAGCGCGATCATTGCCAACTTTTTTCAATAGATGCTGTCCTGTACTACTGTCACTTTCACTGAAGTCTCTTTCATTGACGTTTATTCAAAATTGTGGAAAATTTTTGTGAAAATAATTTAATCAAAGGAGAATGTGACAAACTCTAAATAATTTTAAAAGTTGTAGATACTTTTAGGCTAACAGGCTAATATTTGTAAATGAGTTTCAACCTAATAAACGAAAAAAAAAATTTAAATGCAGCGGTTGGGACCCGAACTCACATTCGATGGACGATTGTTTTACATAATAAATTTTTATTCTAAAATAAAAAACTGTTTCAAAGCCATGTGACCGGTGATGGAGATATCAAGAGGAGACACCCTGTATGCCCGCCCATAGTCTGAACATGCCGGAACGCCGATTAATCTAAAACTTTCACCGCCAAAAATACTGTAGCAACTTCTCTGGCTGCAGATGCCAAACCCGTTAGAGTGTCTGATGACTCACAACCAGGAGTGGTTGCTGAACCGGAGGAAGAACCAATTTATGACATGGATTGCAATTCTATGCCCATCAGATATTCCACTTTAAGTTACGTGCTGTACTCCTGTTTTAAAGTGATACTTTCGTTGAAAATTAATTTTTTTTTGATATGAAATTTTAAAATTTTGATGTCATATTTGTTTACTTTTTTTTTTTGGAACAAAAAAATCCCATTTATTGCTTGCAACGACACCTATAAAATTACCCGGTACACGAATATTTTCCCAACACTTGTGTTTCTTCTAGTAGTTTACTTTATCTATGGTGACAACTACATGTATTGGTTGCCATGATCGAACTGTTTGTAAACGAGGTTGTGGTAACCGATAAATTCGGTTGCCGTAAATGAAATATTTTTGAATGTGGTTGCATCAACTGATTAAGTTATTTTAAATATAAATTCTTACTGCCTTATTCATAAAAAGTTTTAAGAAGTTTGAGAGGAGATTTTTGTACGATAAATCATCTCTCAAACCTCTCATACATTTTTATGGATAAGGCCGTTACAATTTAAGTTGCAATAAAACAGTATTCTACTTTCTGTTTTATTAATTAATAAATCAAAAAAAAAAATATTTATAAAATTCATAAATACAAAATTCTTAAAACTAAAATTAATCTAATGTGAAAAATGGTTGGATTTTGTTAGAATATTAGTCAATTCAGATAAACACAGGCATCTGATGATGAAGTTGTCACGGAGTTCGGAACTAGTCATGCCGTTGAGGGTGTTTATCTGAATTGTCTGTTAATCCAACAAAATCCCACCATTTTTCACATTAGAAAAATATTCCTGACCTTGTAAGCTTGTAGTTTGAACTTTTAATATATCCACTAAAACTAACTAAAAGTAATTAACTAAAACTAACAAATGGGTTTAACCAAATTTAAGCGAACCATAAGCGTGATTAAGTTTCCATAAGCGTGATTAAGAATCAGTTATGAAATGAGGTTGTTCCATTAATTTTACAATATCACAACTGTATTTAAATTTGACAATCATTTTCAAATTCAATCATTTTTAAATTTTAAACTCATAAATTTTATAAATTTAAATTTTTTAAATTTTAAATCATATTCGAATTTGCTTAATTCAAAATTTAATATGTTTATATAAATTTTATATAAATTATTAAATTCATACATGAAAATCTTACTATCTTTTTCCAATTGAAATTCAAAAAATATGAATTGAAATTCCAATAGAATTTCTAAATACGTCAATGCAAAATTAAACAATATCAATTGATATTTAAAACACATCAATTCCAATTTAAAAATATCAATTGAAATTTAAAAGAGTTTAAAGTTAAAATTAGGAATGTGCGATTTATCGATTATTTGATATTTTGATTAATCGATATCGTGAATATTCAGTTAATCGAATAATCAAAAATTCGCATTAATCAAAATTACAATTAATTAATTAATTTCAATATTGATTAATCGTATTTGAATAACACTATGCAACATTTTTGAAGTCATCTAGTACAAACTCCTTCTGTGTAAAATTTCTCGAAGTACTTATCGAAACTAGCAGAACCCTATTTTGGGTTTGCTAGTGTAGCTAGCTGCTGTTCGGATTTTTTGGCCTCATTTATATTTTGGCTAAAACTTAATTTTTCCGAAGAACATGACATTTTTCTAATGGCTATATCTCGGAAACCAATTGGAATTTTGTTTTCCTGTATTCGGCACAATTGTAGCTATAGACTGGTAGAAAACAACAAAAAACAAACAAAAGCCTCAAAATTGCAAAAATGTCGACAAATTTAAATTTTTTCTATCTTTTTTCACCATTTTCGGCCCATAGCTGCCAAACTGGGAGCTCATATCAGTTTTTCACACGAAAACTAAAATTTTTAACTCATATCTCGTAAACCATCCACAAAGATCTCTTTTTTTAAACTTTATTTCCATTATAATAAAAAAAGATATTAATTTTCCAGCTGTATTTTACATCGAAAATGGGAGAGATGTAACAAAAGGCAAAAAAGCTTAAACTAATCAATATCCATTGAAGTTGATGCTCACGGTGAAGACTGCAAAGTTGATGCTCTTGGTTTTTTCGTAGGTGGTTCAGATCCACGATCTGAAGCATCATCATCAACTGAGCTTGATAGCACATTCAATGGCATATCTCTTTCGGTGCGTCCTTCAAATCTATCGTTCTCCGTGATTTCGTATTGGGATACCTTATGACTCCACCAATAAACTTCTGCAAGCAGTGCATCCTTTTTCCTTTGTATCGTTTTTCCATTGGCATGGTGACTTGAGGGAATCGCTTTCCTTGTTCGTCCGATTCGGTGGACAATTGGTGTAAGAACTCAGCAAAGTGGTGATGTAGTAAATGTAATTTCAATGTCATAGATGCATTGATGTTGTGGAAGTAAATGAGAATTGTTTTCACCAATTTCTTTGCTTCGTCTGGCTGGACACGATTCTTTTCTAAAACTCCCACGATTACAATTTCCTGGCTATCCTGTAGATGTTTGTCAGCACGTTCGTTAATCTTTCGCCTTGCATTAATTATTTTATATTCGGCCCATTGTATGAAAAATTTTCCTGAAAGGGGTTTCTGAATGGGTGCCATTTTCAAGTGTGGTATATCTACCTGCTTCAGTTTCCTGATACAATACGATAATTTGGTTTTTTTCATCCTTCGTGTGTGTGATTTTCATGAGAATTACTTCATGTTTTACATTCTAAGAATCAAAAAAAAGTATCATAAATTTCAAATGTTTTCTCCGATCAATTGGACCAGTATTGTATATTTCACTTTCATCCTTTGTTCGTAAATTTCACGAGAATTCAATTATGTAAATAGCCTACTGTTTATTAAAAAACATTAATCAATTTCATATGATTTTTGCGTCGAATAAGACCAGTATTGTAAATAGGGTTTTTCCAAATTCGTGTCATAAAATGCACATGGGGAAAAGTTGTTAAATTGTTTTAAGCAACTCAAACAAAAATCGAATTTTTTGTCGAAAATATGGTCGGAAAATGGTGAAAAAGACAGAAAAACCAAATTTCACTTGGATGATGTTGTAAAATGTTGTAAAAACGGTTAACCGGAAATGTAGTATACTTATGTCCAAAAACATTGTGTTTGGTTGGTTGGTTGAAAAGGCTGCAAGACAGCACGCTGTCTAGCACACTTAGGCTAAAGAAGCCCATTGTGATACCTGCAGTTTCCTCTATAGCAACTATTGACTAGTCGTCTAGCCAATTTGCCCTTTCAATGAATTTGTCTATAAGACCTACACGAATATCCTGTAGGGCTACGGTGCTAACTAAATGTGTTCCGAATATCCTACTTCTCAGTCCTGCCAGAGCAGGGCAATCCCAGAGAAGGTGTTTCGTCGTTTCCTCGTCCTCTTCCATGCAGCATCTACAGAGATTGGAGTTTGTATGTCCCAATCTTAGGGCGTGTTTTCCTACAAGACAATGTCCCGTAAGTGTTCCTATCATTGTGGATAACCTGTCTCTCGGCAAGTTAAGTAGTTGTCTAGTCCTCTTCCTGTCCACCTGTGGCCAGAGGACCTTAGCTTGTTTGCAAGTTGAAGTAAGTCTCCACTTGTCCTTGAACATATTATCGGCCCACTGCCTGATCTGCAATCGGCAGGTAGAGATTAGCATACTAACACCTTCTTTTGCTGGAATAACCTGTGCCGTAGTACCCTGTCTAGCTAACGCATCCGCTACGCAATTGCCTGGAATGTCGCTTATGACAGCCTGGCTGTCTGTGTAGATACTTATTCCCCGGAGGGTTTTGACACTACTTTTCAGTAGTTCAGCAACCGTCAGTATGGCGGTAATTTCGGCCTGAAATACACTACAGTGATCAGGCAGCTTGAAGGAGATATTTACATTTAGGTCCGGTGAATGGACCCCATAGCCTACATGCTCATCTAACTTTGATCCATCCGCGAAAAATCTGATACTACTCGTGTCCCCTTCCAGTGACTTTTCCCAGGTATTCCTGTTCGAAATAGAAGTCCTTAGATTTGTCGCTGGTAGAAGGTAGGGGATACAGTAGTCCGTTTTTACGAGAATAGAGTTGATTCGGTGTAGTAATTCAGCGTGTCCCGAATGCCCCGATATCATGATGCCACAATCTCTGATTCTCCCCAGGGATGTAGCGGCTGCGATTCGGCCATGATATCAGGAGTACAGATGTTCAGGATAGCACTAAGTGCAGTGCCTGACGTCGTCTCATTGCCCCACTAACGCTAATCAGTGCTGATCTTTGAATTTTCATCAAGGAATTCAGAATATATTTCTTTTGGAGGGACCTCCACCAAACTACAATGCCATAGAGAAGTATTGGTCTGACTATTGCCGTATAATCCACATGGTGATCTTAGGTGACAGTCCCCAGCGCTTTCCTATCGCCCCGTTACAGCAGTAAAGAGCAACAGACGCATTTTTCACCATCTCCTCCACATTCGGTTTCCAAGACAGTTTTCTGTCGAGAATTATTCCCAGATATTTGACCTTTTCCGTCAACTGTAATTGCATCCCATTAACTGACGGCAGTTCAAATGCGGGTATTTTATATTTCCGAGAGAACAAGATAAGCTCGGTTTTAAGTGGGCTAATTGATACATAGTCCGTTGTTAGCGGTCCAGTTAGAAATCAGACTAAGTAGGTATTCAGTATTACATGTTGGAGCCACTATGATCAATAAGTAATAATATGTGGTTTTGTGACCCAAATGTGACTTTGTTTGTTGAAAACTGCTGCAATCAAAAAACGTGACAGACAACAAATAAACAAAAAAGCAGCAGATCTTTAATTCAAGAAAACAATGCAATGCTGTACATGGTTCCTCTAATATGTTGCGGGGCCTTTTTTTTAGATTGTATGCAGTGGCCGAGTACGCGAATATGCTCCAATTTCATATTTTTTTCTGGAAATGTTTAATTTTTGGAAAAATTTAAATTTCATCTTTTTTTTTCATAGAATTTGTTGTTTTATTTTTCTGTGGGTTTAAAACCGAGTACAATAATTTCATTAAAATCAGTTTCGTCGTATAATCAACGGCTGTTTCGTTGCAGCAACGCATTCGTTTCATTTCCCAGCGGACCAAAACTTCGTATAAGATATCGCATACGAGAGTTACGCGAAACTTTTGCGGGTAAAACTCTCGAAAACAGATCCGAAAACGATCGGAAAATGAATCATCAGTCGCTCAGTTTGTGGCAGTAAAAGTTTCGTTTACGATGTCTTGCGTTTGCGAGACTTTTGCAATATCTTTTGTGAGAACAACACGAAAAATAAAACAAAATGCAATAGCCAAAACTTTGTTGTTGTGTTGTGTGCCTGCACGTGTGTGCCTCTGTTTGGCGCACGACACAACGACAACAATGTTTCTCTCTTTTCGTCCGTTTAGCACCCGTTTTTAAACCAGTTTGCGAATATTTGGGCGAGTTTAATTTCTCCCCCGGTTTTGGTCCGGTAAATACTCTTTTCTGAGCCCGTTTGCGAGCATTTAGCGTAACACTCGCTAAGGCTCGGTTTTTTGCCCGCTGGGTTACTTTAAATCTGTGTATTCTCAATTTTTCTCTTATTTCTCCCTTTTCGCTCGTAGAATTCCTCGTATTATTTTGAAGCAATCACATGTATGCGTGTTTTAAAATAGAGACAACATAACTACCCTGTTGACATTTCAAT
The DNA here is from genome assembly GCA_963931995.1 of Phaonia tiefii. Taxonomy (NCBI): domain Eukaryota; kingdom Metazoa; phylum Arthropoda; class Insecta; order Diptera; family Muscidae; genus Phaonia; species Phaonia tiefii. Next base: position 94,265,710 of record OZ008367.1, read on the forward strand.
ATCTTATCATGCATGCCACTCCAAACACACACACAGACACACCCCACCCATGTGTCAAACACAGCTTTGCAAGTACTCACTCAAATGTATGACACTTTGTAAGGAATTTACGTCAATCTCTTGTATTTATCGATCCGGCAATACAGTTCATGGGCTGGCTCCCCTCCTTGCATATACTTTATACTCGTACATCGTATCATTGGTAATAGTCCCTGTCAGACAGGCAGACACACAGTCATACGATACAAGAGACACAGTATAGAATATGTGTTTGTTATGCCATTCTACTGTATGAGTGTCATAACAAATCCTAGTTGTTTCCCTTTACGTCAAACTATGTACTCGCACTTTGGCTGGCTGGCTGGCTGGCTTGCGTTCTGACTAAAGGAGGTGGCCCAACGAGGACTAAGCGACTGGCTGGCCGAGCGTGTATTGAATGAGTTTTGGGTGCGGTTTTGTAGTTTTGCTAAAATGGTTGTTTTTCAAAGTCGTAAAACTAAAATGAGTTATTTAACTTTGTCCATAGGAACAAGGAAAGATTTTTAATTACACGATTATTTTGTATTTGTGCCTCTGCAAGGAGTTTTAGGTTTAATCGATATTTTCAAACATCCCTTTTCAGGGCTGGCAAAGTAACGTCAACAAAAATTGGTCGTATTGCATGTTTTATTGCCGAAATGAGTGAAGGGCCCAATGGGTTTTACTGTCTGTTTGAATTTTACTATAAATGATATAAAAATAAAATTCTATTTGCAAGTTTACAAATGAAAAGAGTGGATTCCTTTTAATTGCTGTTGCTCTCCCAGCAAAAAAAGAGTATACCAAGAAGTAGAATTTGCACCACAACTCCTTGGTAAGATGTAGTGCTAATTTAGGTGCAGAAGTACTTCTTTTAATATTGCGTTGTCCAATGCAGCACTACTTCTTGTTTGACTGTTTGGAAGTGCAGTTTATGCTAAATTTTTTATGCTATATTTCGTCCGCAAACGAGCAACCAAAACTATTATTTCAACAATTTGTAAATTTCTTGTCATTTGAAACTTGTCAACAAGTGATATGCTATTAAAAAGTTCTGACTTTAAGCAACAACTTTAGGGTCTAACTAATTATTTTATTAATTGTCCTTTTATTAGTACTCCAAAAGCTTCTGTCAACAGGTGAAAAAGAAAGGGATGAACTCAATTGTTGATCACTTTTTCCACTAAATTAAGTCGTATGTCATGAATAGCACGGTTCAATATTCACTTATAAAGCTTGAAGAGAGTCTGGTTTATTGCTCAAGACCAATGACTTCAAATAACCCCACAAGAAATAGTCTAATGGTGTTAAATCACAACTTCTTGGAGGCCATTCAATGTCACAATTTCTTGAAATAATCGAAACTCCAAACTTTTCTCGCAATAATTCGGTTGTTGCACTTGCTGTGTGGCACGTAGGCCCGTCTTGTTGGAACCAGATGTTATCAGGATCAACTTCTTCCAATTTCGGTCATAAAAAGTTGGTTATCATTGACCTATACCGCTCTCCATTGACCAGCTTCATTTCGAAAGAAGTACGGACCGATGATTCCACCAAACCAAAAACCACAACAAACTGTCAATTTAGGTGAATGTACTGTTTGTTCATGAATAATTTGTGGATTTTCTTCGCACCAGAATCGGCAGTTTTGTTTATTTACCGCACCGCACCACTCAGATGAAAGTGAGCGTCCTCGGAGAAGATGATTTTCATAAAATAAATCGTTATTGTTTTCAATTTGTTCCAAGACAAAATAGGCAAATTCATGACGTTTACGGTAGTCCAATGGCTTCAGTTCTTGAGTGATAACAATTTTATATGGATGCAAGCCCAAATCCTTTCTCAAAATCCGGCAGGTTGTGGTTTGAAACAGTGCCAATTGTTGACAACGTCTTGGAATCGATAAATTGCGGTCTTCAGCAACACCTGCCTGAACGGCAGCAATATTTTCATTACTTCGAGCGGTTCTTTGTCTTATTGCCACTTGAACATTATGTAAAGAAAACGTACGCTCGTATTTTGCAACAATTCGCCGAATAGCGAGCACAGGTGGACGATTATTACGACCATAAAATGGCAAAAGCGCACGAAAAGTTGTAATTGGAGAACGAGTATTTCGATGAAAAAATTTAATAATTTGTAAACGTTGTTCTTGCGTATATCTGTCCATGATTAAATTGTAAACATTACTGAATACAATGAAAAGAAAATGACAGATCATGACATACTACAAATGGCCGAAACGTCACTTAGAAATCATATCACTCAAATTGGAAAACCCTTTATAAGTTTACAATTTCAAGTATACTTTTTTAATTTATGTATGTATGGATTGGTTTCAGAAATATGACATAAAATTCCAAGCTAATTTCAAACTTTGCTTAAAAACGCTTAGATCTTTATAAAAAAAAACAATTAAAAATCTATGCAAGCAGTGTAACCAAACACGCATAAACTCTTAGTTTATCTAGTTTGTTTGGAAATATAATGTGTGTTTGCAGCTGGTCGCAAATATAGTATGCTTGTGTCCAAACACATTGTGTTTGCTATTCAATATTACATGTTTGAGACACAATGATTAATATGTTATAATATATAAGTATGTTCAGTCGAGAGCAAAATAATAAAATAGGGACAACGAGAGATTGTTCTCAGCCGAAGTTAATGTTATTGCAAGTGTACAGTTACATTATTTCAGTCCGTGATTCATAAATGTTCCTGAGTGCGAGTATAAATGATTTGCGTGTTCCTTACGTTGGCTGAACTGTTGCGTTTTACCTTCATTCATTCAGTCGTCAATCGTTCGTTTGTATCCTTTGGGACGAAGCATACCAATGCTTCGACGTAAGAATATGTATGTTAGGGATGATACACGCATATGGTTTTATGTAAAGTATGCATCTTTGCATGTAAACATGCTAATGTTTGTATTTAAATATAAGTGAGTTTAGGACTTGCAAATATATGAATATTTGGAGCGTGTTCCAAACATATACATGGCTCGTGCAAAATGTGTTTGAGAGAATATGTCAAAGACACCGTTTTTTTCACCGTGTACATTTCATTAGCTTAGAACGTAATAGTATGAACATTTTCAGAACTTATTTTACACGTGTAACATAGTTTACGATATTCTCAATGCTTTAAAGTGAATTTCAGAACACTGCAGTTATACCCCAAAAACAAAAACTTTGTACACTAAATACGTAAACCAGAAAACGTTTTGTTTTTGAAAATTCATTGCAAAGAATTCATTACAAAGAAAACCACATTATCACAGAATTCTAACAAAAACTTATGATCGATGGTGAACAACTGTTTAATTCGTACACCAGTGTCTGTGACGATGTTACGATTTCTGTTATTGTTCCGATGTGTTATGATGCGAACGCAGTGTTTTGATGCTAAAAATATTGAGAGGATGACGATGATGACCTTTGCACAAATGTTAAATACAATTAAATTTTTAAAATGTTTTCATTGTTAGATCCAAATGTTTTCGTATGGGAGCAAACACTACAATACTGTGCATATTTGTAAAATTTAAATGAGGGAACTATTTAATGTTAGCAGTTGTTGTATGAAATATTTATCAGTTCTCAAATGTGTCTCAAGTCGCGACAAAATGACGCTCACTGTAATATGCATACGTAATGTTGGGGTATTATGCGGGGTGAGGATGGGAAGTTGAGAGGGCTTCCCTCAATGGTATTTTCATAAAAATGTATAGACATTTGTTTTGGGTTTTGAGTATTTTGTGCTTGGTAAATTGCATACATGCTGTCAATATTAATATTGCGATAAGAGGGGGTTTCACTAAGCTCAGTTGACATTAAGTTATCACTAGGATCAGAGTAACTAAAAATTCTGCTGGCGAGCCGAAAAATTCAGCTCCTCCTCAATACGAAGCTCTCACTCCGAGTTTAAAAAAATTCAAGTCTCGAGCGAATTTAATTTTTAAGAATTTTCATATTAAATTCATCATATTAAACTTGCATAATAAACTTGCATTATTTAAATTTTTAGATTCCTAGATTTAAATTTTTAAAAAAGGACTAAAAGGACATATGCAAATTCAAGATGAACGAGTCTGCGAAATCCTCTAGTAAAATCTATGCCACAATAAATTGGCAGAACATTTGGATATTTTGCCGGTTATTTTTGGTGCAGTTTTCTTGACCTTGTTTCAAAAAAGGTCAAAAAGGACGTCTGGAAATAAAGATAGAGAATTTTTGTCTATGACGACCCGTAATGAAATTTAATGGGGAATAAATTCGTGGAACATTCTGAATCCGTAGCTGGTCAGTTTAGTGTAAATTTTGTGTACTTTTTGAACAAAGGACGAAAAGGAGCCTTTTACGTTTGAAATAGAGCATTTGAATAGTCTACGGAAATAATCCCTGCCAAATTTCATTAAAGACATGTTATCACAAGAATTCGCTCAATTCAATATTTATACTCGATTTTTAAATTTATCTCGGACAGTATCGGATATAAAAATTCAAACTTGCCACGCCCATTAAAAAAAAGTGTGGCTACACAGCGGTCTAAATTTTTGGGGTTTGACTATACTCACCTAGTGTGATCATTTGGCGCAGGAATCGTCGACCCCCAAAATTGGTGTTGCACAGTGTTATAGTGTACGTGGTTAAAAAGGGGTAACAATTGGCGAAAAAGAGTTAGACTTCAAAATGCAAACAAATTGTTTGGAATGTTTAAAAATAGTGCTTGTGGGTAAAAAGAGGGATAAATTGGTAAAAATATTGCAAGGAAAGGAAAAAGGAAAGGGTACAACTTGGAAAAAAGGGGAACAGTTTGGTGTTTGCGGCCAAAAAGGATAGAAAGGTTAAAAAGTGAAACAAGAAGAAATGAAACTAGATAGAAAGTCAAATGAAATTTAGATTGGGAGTTTATTCAAAATAATGTAGCGTATAAAAAATGGATGAACTTCAAGAAGAGTCAAATTAGGTAAAACTTTAAAAAATTCATATGTACATGATTTGAATTTGTTAAAAATTGTGTTGGCAAAAATACCCCAATTTACCTCACCATACAATTTTACCTCATCATACACTCTTTTCATTCACCATTTTTCCAAACGATTTGGTCGCTTTTTCATGTTTTAACCCTTCTTACCCACATTCACAATTTTTTCCACATTCCTAACCTTACGATTTTGCTTGCATTTTTTAGTTTTACCCCTTTTGCCTTTTTTATCCACATGCACAATTTTTGCTTCATTCCTAACCGTTTCAAACGATTTTCTCGCATTTTCTAGTTTTACGCTTTTTGCCCCCTTTTTACCCTTTTTTTTAACCACATTCACAATTTTTGCCACATTCCTAATCTTTCCAAACTTTTTTTCTCGCATTGTAAAATTTTACCCTTTTCGCTCCCCATTTTAGCGTTTTTAGCTCAATTCAATATTTTTGCACATTCTTAACCTTTCCAAACGATTGTTCTCATATTGTGAAGTTTTACCAGGGGGATTCTATGGCACAGCTGATCGAAAAGGTACTAGGCCGATGATGGAGAATGAGAGAGCAAAGAAGACAGGAACTAATTTTAAATAGTGTTTATTGATGCTATTGACGGCAAAATTATGTTTTATGTTGTTTGCATTGAACGAAAATACGCATTCCCTTTGATTTCTCTCCGTTTTATGTCCAACGAAAGTGTAAAATTGGTAAAATACAGCAGCAAATATAACTCTATGAAATGGCCTACTACCTCGTCGTCATGAAGAGGTATCGAAGAGAGTAATGGAAACTCTTAAGTATTTCTCTATTTACCCATTTACCCATTTACCCATTTTGCCCACTTTTAACTCTTCTTACACACATTCACTATTTTTGCACATTCCTATCATTTCCAAAAGATTTTTCTCGCATTTTTCAAGTTTAACGGCCCCAGTAACATATTGCAGGAACCATGTACATGTTTGCAAACACTATTTTTGTGAATTGAAACTCTGCTGCTTTTTGTTTGTTTATTGTCTGCCACGTTTTTGTTTTCAACAATCAAAGCCACATTAGCGTCACAAATACATATATTATAATCTCTTAATCATCGTGTTCCAAACATGTTAAATTGAATAGCAAACACAATGTGTTTGGGCACAAGTATACTATATTTGAGACAAACTACAAACATGTTACATTTGCATCCAAAAAACAAAAAAAAAAGAAAAAAATTACAAAATAATGATTAAAGACCCCGAGGACCCTGCCTGGTATTTGCCATAAATTTATATATTTGGTTAATATTTTGTTTAATTACATTTTGTCCATGAACATAATGATTTTGTCCAGACAATAGGCCATTCATGTCAGTTTAACAAATAATGTGTCTCTGATTAGTGGAACCACCAATGAACTTGATGGTTTTTTTTTCCAACAACTTATAATTTGTGGAATTGCCTGCTCATTATCAGTCACATAGTTCTTATTAATATTATAATTATCATTTAGTGCTGTCAATAAACTACAAAAGTGCATATGTTTAATCTAGATTGTAAAAATAATTGTAGACTTTATATATTAATGTCTCTACATTCAATTATACCATTGTACTGGAATTCAAAGCATCTAGCACTCGCTCCACTCGCTCGACAACATGTCGTCGCACTGGTGAGACAGACCCCAAGCAGCTCGCAGCAACTGAATGAAAAATTATTCATATCATACCTGCTGTGCCTGCATATATAATAGTTTAGCACCAGCTTGCGGTGCAGATGATGATGAGAAATGCAAATTGTGTATTCACTTTTGTTTTGTATAATAAAATCAGTATAAACGCACCTACTAATCTCACGGTGACAATTTTACATAAAAAAAATAACTAAATAGATAAATAAATAAATAGAGACGGCGGTGCTTTATTCTATTAGATGTATAAAAGGGAAAATTAGTAGACATGTCACTCAGTTTGTGGCTGACGACAATAAATTCAAATTTACTATATATGTAAATATGCATTTGCATGATGGAATCCTTTTTGACGTTGGTATATTTCTATGATATACGAGGGTTGTTATTTAAGTTGTGGGAAAAGCAAGTTAAAACAAATATTCAAAATTCAAAAAACTCTCCATGAACATCAATGTACTTTACATGCCTTTTTCCACATCCATCGAGGTAACCTCAAAGCACGAGTTGTAAACGCATCAGTCGCTTCTTCAGATTTCAAATTTGGTTGAGCTCGCAATATATTTTTGATGTGGGGGAAGTTAGTTAGTTGGTACCTAATCAGAGCTGTACTCCGGATGACCATTTTCTTTGACTTTTGAGTGCTCTAAAAACCATTTTTTGTAAAGGGTGACCAGATAGTATTGATACAGTTTCTAACTGTTTAATTTCCGAAGCTGGTGAAGTTTACTAATGCCAAATTAGTCACTAAGGTTTGCCATTTCAAACCTAACGAACGTCAGGAAATTATTATATTATATTATCGAAATTCCAGCTCAGTTGCAAATACGCTACGTGAATTTCGTCGTGAGGTCAGTCGTCTTCATAGCTTCAGTGCACAGGCAATTCGTCGCACCGTGGAAAGGTCTGAGCGTGAGTACACTCTTTTGGACATTAATGTCGAATTTGGCAATCACCTTGTTCTCTAATCTTTGCCGTTTACACCACCTAATTTGAGATAAAATGGACATCAGGTGCATGCTGAAAAATAACGGCCTCTCTAACATACGAGTATTCTCCAAAACATATTCTGCAGGAACCATGTATATTAGACTGACTCACAAAAAAATGCGTTTTTGTTCCACCCCCTAAAATGTACCTTGACTTGTTTTTTGATGATTCCCAAAATATTTCGCGTCTAGGATTAAAACCCCGTGAGCTGGACCGTTTTTAAAAAAAAGGCTTTTTTTGAGTTTTTCAAAGATTTTTGATAGTTAACTAAAGATAATATGTGCAATATTAGTATCATAGGAAAGCATTTTTAAAGACGCATCCAACGGTATGAAAAACATGCCAACAAATGTTCTATCAACTATCAAAAATCTGTGAAAAACTCAAAAAAAGCCTTTTTTAAAAAACGGTCCAGCTCACGGGGTTTTAATCCTAGACGCGAAATATTTTGCGAATCATAAAAAAACAAGTCAAGGAACATTTCAGGGGGTGGAACAAAAACACTTTTTTTGGCCCCATACAAAATGAGTCGGTTTAATGTATATATTTGGAACACATTTCCATGTATGTATTTGGAACACACTAACTCATTTGTGTTTACATGTAAACAGCATCATGTTTACTCGCAAACATGTATGCTTTTACGTGGAAACATGTGCGTATTTCCCCACAAACATAATAATATTTAAAAACGAATTATTCTTTGATTTCAATATATATGTATGTATGTACTATTTATAATAATTAATTTTATCAATATAAATCTACATTTATAAATATTTATTACAAAAAATTTAAAGATAAACGGCCTTTTTTACATTTAAGTGCATTATTTGCATTATTATATGCATTATTAGATTTTTTTCACGAAATGAGAGTCTGCTATTCTTTTGCTTCTCCTTTCTTTGTTGTCTCTCACGTTTTTGTTTTCGGAAGGTTTCAGCTATGCGTTGGTTATCACTATGCGTTGGTACACAAAGAATATATTTATATACAAATCTAGTTTATGCAAGCCAAGCGTTTATTTCACAAATGTTTCGCCGTTCCGATTCTCTCAGTAATGGCTCGGACAGACAAAGGGCTTCACGTTGTTGCCCTTTCCAGTTTCTTTCCTCAAAATCGTTTCTCACTTTGGTAGCACATACATACATGAAACTGAAACGCAATACATCAGCCAAAATAAGAAACACTGACTTCATCTGCAATTTGCACGCCCATTCAGCAATATTTATGACCCACTGACTGAGAGAATAATGCAAAAATACAGAAACACACTTACAAGATAGACTCTGTCGTTGTCCCTCATTTATTCTCTTGCTATCGAGAGAGCATAGACAGTGCCACAAACACAGCTGTATTTGTATCACAAACATAAATATATGTGGGTCGCAAACATATATATTCTAACATATTAAACATTGTGTCTTAAACATGTAATATTGAATAGCAAACACAATGTTTGGACACAAGTATATTATATTTGCGACAAGCTCCAAACACACTTTATATTTGCTTCCAAACAAGGGAAAAAGACAGATTTTCAGCGTGTGGCAACTTTGTGCTTATACCCATTTAGAGAATCCGTGCCGAGACTAAATTATCTAAGACAGAGGCACAACAGACAAATTAAATTGACGGTTCTTGTGTTTGTACAAATTTGGGATTTCTTTGAAATGAATAGATAAAATTTGATCAGTCGGTGAAATCGGGCGGGTCGGTCAAATCGGTTCACATTTTAAACCAATGATAGCCCATAATATTGGCGGCGGCGTAAGCTTCAAAGCATTTTTGCTGGCGGCGACGCGTTGGACAATTTTCGATCGGCTTCCGTTTGGCAAACAGTTGATTTTTTGTGTATGATTTTATTATGGTTGCATTTGTTTTTGTCACTTAGCTGTTGCATCAAATTGTACATCAGTTTAAATTGAGGTTAAAAATTAAACTTCAGTTTTTACAGATTACAATTGTATGAGTAATCTTATGGGCTAGTGAGGGTTAATGGAGTTAAGCTTCGAAATGCAATAATCTTCTTCGGTGCAACTGTCATATAAGCCACCAACCAGACAGAGATTGGTGAGAAGTGAGGAACATATAACCGAAGAAGACCCAGCCATATCGATTCGGCTCGGATCAGCTGAATTGGGTATCCCCAAAGAAACAAACAACACCGAGAGTTCGGTAACTGGGTGCTGGAAATGTTGGTTGGACATCCGGATTTTGACCAACAAATCATCTCCTCGGCCCATTTTTGGATCAGTAGCTACGACAACAAGCAAAATTGTCGCTGACCATGTATCACAATAATTGACTGTTTTGTGCGGTTTATTGCATGGCGGACCATATTTCTTTCGAAATGACGAAGCAGACAGCGTTACAGTCATTGGTCCTCGTCATTGGTCGGCGATGTTAACCGACTTTCTGTGGCCTAAGGCCAACAATATCGATATATCCGAGCTGTGGTTCCTAGAAGTCGGCGCTACATGCCATACCAGCGACGCAACACTCGAAGTTGTTAAGGAAAAATTTATTTTGCAGTTAAATTTGGTTCTACATCTGTATAAGATTGTTCTGAAGCAAGAATTGAAGCCGGACGACCACAGACAACATCGTGAGAAATGTTCGTTCGTCGGATTTTGGCCAACAACTCATCTTCTCGGACGAGGCCCATTTTTGACTCAGTAGCCATGATTACACTAAAATTGTCATTGGTCAAGTATCACTGAATCGACAAAGATTGACTGTTGGGTGCGGTTTATGGCATGGCGGACCTTATTTCGTTCGAAATGACGAAGCAAACATGGTTACCATCAATATGGTACTCGGTAAAAGCGATGTTAACCGACTTTCTATTCTATCGATTTATCCGAGCTGTGGTTCCAACAAGACGGCTCTACACGCTATACAATCGCCACATCACTCGAAGTTGTTAAGGAAACATTTTGGAAACGATTATGGCGATCGTTCTTCTAGTGGCCGCCTCGATCATGCGACTTGACACCCCTTGATTATATTCTCTGGGGCTACTACGTTAAGTTCTTAGTCTACGCTCACAAGCCGACCACATTGGACGAACAAAAGGCCAATATTCGACACGCTATTTCCGTAATAACGCTGTAATATTGGTTCGGTCCAAAAATACGTATTGGTTCGGTCAATAATTGCACCGACCGCCAGATGAACTGCCAGCATTGCCGGGCAGGCCATTTGATTGACGAGCTTTTCCATACATACCCAGCAAAAAGAATTGTATACGAATCACCAGAATTTCCACCAGAACTACGTGGTAAGAGGTAGTGCAAATTTGGTTACTGCATCGTCGCATTTTTCATTGTGTTGGCATTGGACGGCAGTGCTCCTAATATGGATACTTTTAAGTAGAGTCAAAGTTTATCCTTAGCTTGATGTTTCAGCACGATAGCACGTTCGACTAAACAACGGCTGCTGGTTAAGGTCCTGCACGCTGAAAATTAACGGCCCCAACAACATATTGTAGGAACCATGTACATCTTTGCAAGCATTGTTTTCGTATTAGAAGATCTGCTGCTTTTTGTTTCTTTGTGGTCTGTCACGTTTTTGTTTTCAGCAGTTTTCAACGAACAAAGCCACATTTGGGTCACAACTACATATATTATATTAATCATTGTGTCCGAAACATGTTATATTGAATAGCAAACATAATGTGTTTGGACACAAGTGTTGTATATTTGCGACAAGCTACAAACACGTTATATTTGCAACCAAACAAGAAAAAAAGACAATTTTTTCAGCGTGTGGGTTCGAATCCCACCAAAGCCAGTTTTGTTTAAATTTTTTTATTTTTGTTATTGTTGTTTTGCGTTTTGCAATGTTTTCGATTAAATTAAATTTTTAGAAATTACAAATGTTGAAACTACACAACGAAATTATTTCCAGAGCGACATCTACATTTACTTGCCAATATTTGCGGAATTCAATTGTATTCGCCTGAAAGTATATCATACAAATTACGTGGTGTGTGTAGCGAGGAGGTTTAATAATTCTTACTTTATCTTTAACAGTTTTTTCCCCGGCCCAGGATTCGAAATCAAGCGCCTTGATTGCCTGCTGCGCTTCTCACCGTTGAGCTATCGAAGACATTGCGCTTGGACGAACAATAACATCATTAAGGACAAAAATACTTTTCTTCTGACAAACACCATCATAATATCTGTAATGCAATTTCGGATTCCTGAATGGGGCAAATCCTCACATAGTACTTTGTGGGACGTACTGAAAGGGTTAGAACCTTTGGATCTACTCAGTTATATTTTTTCTGGGTAATGACATAAATGTAGCTTCAAAATAAAGCCTGAATGAATGTGATATCTCACACTGTTGCTGTTTTATGTAAATTTATTTTCCTATCGCTCTTATCTGGGCACACTTTAGCTGATCTGTGGGAGCTCGCATAGTTGTGTGGGTAGTTTTTTCTTATTTCTCGTTTGCCTTATTTCTTCAGTGTTCTGCCAACAAATAGTTGTGCACCATTCCGAATTAATCGTTCAAACTTACTGGATGATTTGTTTTGAAACAGAGCTAAATCTGACTGTTGGTTTAAAAGTTGTATAGATGTTTTTTGATGACGTGTTCATACTTGTAAGCGTAATTCTTGAGTATGTTCGTGATCGTGAATACCACAAATTTTAGTCGCACACGCGAAAATTTGAAAATTACAAGAACGTTATTTCGAAAACGGCTACCTCAGTGAAAAAATCATTTAGGCAATCGGCATCATTTTGAATACGCTAACGAAGCGTCTAGTGGTGCATGATTTGCAGGACTACTGTCGTTTTTATACAAATATGGATTTTAGTTTTCATGTTGTTAAATGTGGAAACATAATAACATTTGTGCAAAGTCACACTATTTTATTTTTCATTCACATTTTTTTTAAATTTGCATGTCTTCAACTTGCGTATCATGTGCTACGTTGCTTGTTTCGTGCAATACCGTGACAACTCAAAAAACATCAGTTCGAGTAAAGCGACTTTGAAAGTTTAAAGTTGTATAGGATTGTATGCAAAATGATAATTTCAAAATTCTCTCACACAGAAAGTACAAACATTTTATATATTGAAATTAATTTGTCTGAAAGAACGTTTCTCGGAGAATACTTTGTAGTACTCAGTTCCAAACCGATAAATTCTGAGATGTGACGGTCTCGCACGAAATGAGCGATATGTATCGAAGTTATCGAAAATAAAAATCTTTTGTTTTTTTAATTTTTAATTTTGTTTTTTAATGTTGTATACATATTGATACAATTTATTTGTTAACCAAGTTAATTGAGTGTGACTTATGGAATTTTTCAAACCAACAAACATTTTCATCAAATTTTGGGGTATTTCGTATGAAACTTTTTGTTGATCATTTGCTATATATTTTCGTTTTAATATTTGATTAATTTTTTTAGTATATTAATGAAAAATTTAATTAAGTGTTGATAATTTTCACATCCTAATTTTTTCTATTAAAAATATAAGGTCAATTTTTTTTTTGCTGTGTACCATGTGACTGTAAATATTCGATATAGGTTTTGCCTATGAAATTTTTTGTTGGTCCCGTTTATATATTTTCATTTTAATATTTGATTAAGTTTTTAGTTACCAATGAAACATTTAATGGAGACTGGTGATATTTTTCACAGCTCATTTTTTTCTATTAAAATTTTAAAGCCACCTTTTTGTTCTGTGTAACATGTGACTGTAAATATTCGTACATTTTGTAAAATGCATATCAATTATATTGTACGTTGTCTCTTATCACTGACTGAACTTAATAAATAAACAAAGTGATGCATAATGGATTAAAACGACAGTCAAACCAATTATAACCCTATGGCCTTTTCGAGTCTACATTTTCCATTATTATTTAAAAGAAAAAAAAAAACGAAATGGAGAACTATAAATAATATATTGCTATAATCTACAAAAAATATGTACAGAAGCTAACAGAGAAGCTTTAACCTTTTACCACATGGCGCCAATGGAAATGCGTAATGTAACACACATATACATATGCACATGTATGTACTTATATATGTACCTATCATACTTGTACTAAAATCCGAAATGCACACCCTTAGGCCCCAATCACACTGAAATATTCTCTAATAAATTTCCACTGAAAACAGGCTTTAAATTGTTTTTGTGGGAATAACGTCCTATCTCACTTGCAAAGCTTTTGATCTAAGCAAAACTTTGAAATTACCTTTGCTTAATAATGTTAACGTCTTATCTTTAGCCAACAATCAGTATAAAATGCAAGCACAATTGGCGGTTGTGTTGTAGGTTCCTTTTTGCGAGAATAGCTTGTTCATCACATTCATGACACGGACAAGTGGGGAGATTTCACTTTCTCAGTCTACAAATTCGTATAAGTAATTGGTGGAGACATGAAAGGAAGAACAAACGAACGAACGAACGAGTGAACGGACGGACAACCACGTAAATGTTTTAGAATGAATTTGAATTTGCCCCTCCATTTGCTGTTTGCTTCTTGTTTCATTTGCATACTAGTGCATACCCATAATTAGTTTGGCGCATTCAAAGTTGGGTTTTGTTGTAATATTCACTTCCTTTTTATGTTTCATGTGGTCGTCGCCGTCATCATTGCAAACGTCGCGCCGCCATTGTCAGCGTCATCAGCGTAAGCAGGAAGGCTTTATTCTCAATGCCTACAATCTAGAGTACCAACCCACAGTGGCTTGGGCCGTCCCTAACTGTTGTATTCCCATGATTGAAAACGTGGTGTGGTAAAGTTGAAACTTTCTTTGGGTATAACCAATAATTGCATCAAAGCATTTCATTAACCAACGGACAGGTTAAAGTTGTATTAGGTTGACCATGTATGGTGGTAGAACTTTTTTTTTTATTATCTAAGGTACTTGTTATTTATGACACAGCGTGCGTTTATATTACATGTATACAAAGTGCTAGCACGATGCGAGTCCTATAATTTCAGCCATATGAATAATAAACTACATCTCAAATAACAGTTCTCAAAAAAAAACCGTTCAGAACCGGTGTAAAACCGTAGATCACAATCAGTGAGTGTACAACTGGAAAGCGCACAACTCACTGATTGTGAGAAGATATTCCTTCCAGTTGAAATGGGAAAATACTTACCCAACAAAAAAAGAGTATACCAAGAAGTACAATTTGCACCACAACTCCTTGGTAAGATGTAGTGCTAATTTAGGTGCAGAAGTACTTCTTTTAATATTGCGTTGTCCAATGCAGCACTACTTCTTGTTTGACTGTTTGGAAGTGCAGTTTATGCTAAAATTTTTATGCTATATTTCGTCCGCAAACGAGCAACCAAAACTATTATTTCAACAATTTGTAACTTTCTTGTCATTTGAAACTTGGCAACAAGTGATATGCTATTAAAAAGTTCTGACTTTAAGCAACAACTTTAGGGTCTAACTAATTATTTTATTAATTGTCCTTTTATTAGTACTCCAAAAGCTTCTGTCAACAGGTGAAAAAGAAAGGAAATGAAAATCAATTTGAAAGAAAGTAAATACAAATTAAATACAAGTAATATATTTAGGCATCTTTGTACTTGTCCACTATCCCTTTAGCTCTTTAATAAATTTGCATCATAATACTCATAATGGATGTGATGCAAATGTAGATTTTTCGGAGTTGTTATTGATCAGCGTCAAAATTGCATTAAATATGCACATAGTGTTGCAGAAGATGTACAAAAATAATAACATCTACTAGAACTACTTCATTTTATTTTTGCTGGGTATTTATTTAGATAAAAATAAAATTTTCTCGATAAATAGAATGTTTCTATAAATTTGTTAACATTTATAAAAACATTCTATTTAAAAAAAAAAACACTGTTCAACAACAATAGTATAAATTTACAAAAAAAATTACATGAGGTGTCAGGGTACACCCGGATCGAACGAAGCTCCTTGCACTATATGTTATGTACTAGTTAGTTCCAACACGCCTAAGGCGGCCGTTGAAAAATACGATAATTTAAACGGATCTTTAACAAAAGACACGTTTTGTAAAATGATAAACTTTTTTTAAGAAAAATTTTATTTTTTATAGAATGTATTTTTTTCTTTAAAAAAAAGTATATTTTTAGGTTCTGTTTGTAAGAATATGTATTATATATGTATAAGGTCCTTTTTTAAAGAGAGGTACTTATTTTCTTAAAAGCTAATGTTTTTTTAAGAAAAGGTACTATTTTTAAGAAGAAGTAGCTACTTTCTGTAAGAAAAAGCCATAAGAGTATGAATTTTTTAACAAAGAAGTACTTTTTTTAAGAACGGAAGTGGTACTCTTTTTAGGAAAAGGCTATTTTTTAAGAAAATTTACTTATTTTCAGAAAGGCTACTTATCTCCTTATCTCAAGAAAAGAAAAGGTATCATTTTATTTTTAAGAAAAGGCCCTTTTAAGAAAAGGAATTTTTGTAAGAAAAGGTATTCAAGGTTTGGGGGAAATTGCGATTTTTTTTTTCGAATTGGTTCTTTTTTCAAGAATAGGTACATTTTAAAGAGTAGGTACTTATCTCAAGAAAGGTTAATTTGATTCCCAAGAAAGGATCTTTTTAAAGAGAAGCACAATTCTCCATTTTATTTACAATCATTACACAATCACTGAGTGTACAACTAGGAAACGCACAGCTCACTGACTGCGGAAGCTCTTCACTACCTCTTCGTGTGATTTGTGGAGTTGCCAAGACCATTCAATTGGGCTTTTGTATTTTACCTACTGCCAGGATTTATATTGTAGCCGGCCATTATGGGTCAGTTGATTGATGAACAAAAGAAGATCTCTAATAGTTTGGTGAGATTCGGTGACGGTTGTCACTTGATAACCTGAGACACAGTGGTATTAGCATGTCATTCAGGTTGCTCATAGAGATGTTACTAACGCATATTTTTTTTTGGCTCTTACTCAATATTATTTTCTTGCGGTACCCGACGTATCTGAAGGATACTCTTCTTTCTAGTATTTGGTAGGGTGCCCACACGCTGAAAAAACGGTACCAGCAACATATTGCAGGAACCATGTATCTGTTTGCAAGCATTGTTTTCGTGAATTGAAGATCTGCTGCTTATTCGTTTCTTTGTTGTCTGTCACGTTTTTTTGTCAGTAGTTTTCAACAAACAAGGCCACATTTGGATCACAAAAACATGTATTATAACCTAGTAATCATTGTGTCTCCAACATGTAATATTGAATAGCAACCACAATGTGTTTGGACACAAATATACTATATTTGCGACAAGTTACAAACACGTTATATTTGCATCCAAACAATAAGAAAGGACAGCTTTTTCAGGGTGCAGCGGGAAACACAATATCAAAAGCGCCCTTGGTTAAGCGTGCGCTATTCAAGTGGTACGGAGTGTAAATCAAATAATGGTGCATCAAAATAGTTTATTACAAAGAATCAGTTTTGGAGCATCTTATACTGCAAAACAACCTGTTCTATCCTAGATGCTAGCATCGGTTATATTTGTTCATGGCATGTTCGACTACAAAACGGGAGATAATAGGGGTCCATGTTCGATTTCCAGCTGAGTAGACACAGAGTAGTAACCACATTTTCTTTTAAATGTATTCTTATTGTTTTTACTATACTGTTACGATTTTTCTAATTGTAATTTTTAGCGCTGTTTTATTTGCCGCGAATAAAACGTGGTTCTTTTTTAATTAGGTTACGTACAACAGTTTTACACTGAAAAAATAAAATTCATAAAAGTTCATATTATCTGTTCATAAACATTTTTTCATTAATTTTATGAACATATTTCATGAACTTATGAATAGTTCTGTAAACTTAATGAGTATGTTCATTATTATATTATGCTCGATTCATTGAAAAAGTTCATAAATCCATTAAGTTTTTCATAAATTTTGTTTACAGAAACACAACAGTTTTTCAGATGTTTCCTAGTTTTTGATATTTTAGTGATCATTCGCGTACTAAAGAATTCTCATTGCATTTAGAGTTTTCCTTGCATATAGATTAATGAATGTTTCAAAAGTGTTATTCCGCACAACAGCTGTTGAGGGTTTGCATCTAGATCCTAAATGGGGTAATTCATTAAATTTTAGGAACCTTCTCTTAAAATATTAAGTTAAGAAAAAGTTAATTCTATTAGTGAACACTTCATAGTTTTTCAACGTTTTCCTAAAAAGAACAACTAACAAAAAATTCATTAAAATTATGAATAGTTTCATTAACATTTATGTACAGTTTCATGACAATGCAACCAAAGAACAGTTTCATTAAATATATGAATGTTTCCATTAAGATTTATGAAAGTTTCATATAATTTTTTTTAATTGTTTGATGTCGGTTAACTGGATTTTACTCAATTTGTGTTAATATCCTTAAAAAAATTAATAATAAATTATATGATTGTCGAATTTTAATGAAATGCTGGAGTAAGAAACATGATTTCTATTTTCAAATATGATTTTATGCTTCAATAAGTTCTAAATGACATTTCCAAAAAATTTTCTTATTCAAAGTTCAAAATGATTTTATGATTGAATAAGAATTTAATTTTTTTTTTCAAATTTCATAATTTTAAATATTTTATAATAAATGTTTTGAACTTAATAAGATTTTCATACATGAATATCTCTTTCAAATTTGGAATTTGATTTTGGAATTTAAATCAGTATAATATGAATTTGAATAAAACTTGTAAATTTAATATTAAACACGCATTCCAAATTAGAATATGATTTAAATTTTAATTTAAAAATTTAAACGTGATTGTCGAATCTAAATAGAGTTGTATAATTTTGAATTTTAAACAGGAATAAGTATATGAAATGGTCGCTAAACTAATCTATTGGAAGTGCTACATGTGCAATTTATTTTAAAACAAAAAACCGGTTCCACCGGTTTATGTAAAACTGACAACCAAAGCCGGTTTCTTGAAAAATTGATTCTTCGACCCAACCGAAAACGGGGTTTTAAAAAATTCCGTTTTTTTGGATACTCTAGTCGCCATCCAAAATATTTGTCGTTTCAAGAACCATCTCGTAGTACAGCACACATATTTGATACTCTGTAGAAATATCACTATCGCGATAGCTTCTTTCGGTTTTATTTCGCTGGCATACTTTTAGGCGTAGGTAATAAAATTATCAAGATAATCAAACTCTAATATTAATCACCCTGTTATTAACATTCTGAAGTTAATTAAGCCAAATAAGAAAACATTGACATTAACATTACTTTGAAATCCATGTTAATTTAGGAATGAAGCGCAAGCAAGACTTTTAATTGCAACAATATTTATAATGAAACTAGCACTACAACACAGGCAGATTGATTTTTCAGCAGCGCGTCCTTTCATTAAGCAATGAAAAACATTGCGTCTTAACAAAAAATAACAGTGCTGTAGACAAATTTCTTCTGACAAATAGCATATCAGCTGTTGACAACTTTTGTTTTGATAGATTTATTTTGTGTTGCGGGGAACAAGTAATGGAATGACAGGTCATTACACAGAAGTTGTTCTGCAAAATATGAAGTTGACAACAGTTTCTAAAACATATTGCTTGGAACAATTTGAATATCCAACACTAATAGTTAGTAAGTTAGATGGGCTTTGTGTAGCTACAAGAACTAACACCTGTTGTTTAGTATTCAACAATTTTTTCCAAAATTCCAAAATTCTCGGTATATTTATTCGTCGGATTATAAAAACTGGTGAAAAGTCTTACGAGACATGGTTTGTTGCCGCAACGACAAAAAAGTCAAATGTACGAAAGTTTTCATTGCAGAAATGTAAACACACTAAGGAACATGTTTCAGCACTTCGACAATTTAATAATATTTCAAGTCATTGAAGGTTTTTCGATCTTAATTTTATTTGTTTGTTTTATTATTAAACCGTATTAATTGTTCCACAATGTTTTGAATTGAAATTTGTTGTTTTCTGCTGGCAGAAGAGAACTTAAGAATTAGACATATGCAAAAAAAATTAACAAATATTTGCAAACATACGCGTCATTCCCTAATGAATGTTTTAGGTGACGCATAAATAAAATTATATAAACAATAATGACTCATTCGCTGTCGTAATGAATTCATCTTAACTGTTTCACAGCAAATGATATACAAACGATAAATTTTAATCATGAAAATCCATATTTGACAACGCGTTTTTGTTTTGACTGCAAATAAAACAATAACAATATATTGAAAAATAAAAATAAAATTGAAGAATGTATGATCGTCGTCATACACTATAAGACATGCATATGTACTTGTGCCAACAAGAACACTTTTTTGTTAAATAATTAACACAATTGCCAATGTCAAGTTTCGCATAAACAAACAACCCTGTTTTATGAGACTCCTTTTTGGAGCGAGCGTATTTCTTTTATGGCAATTAGTTCCGTAAGAACCGTTGCTTTCGGCGATACAATATTTAAAACCGTAAAGTTTTGCATTTGTCGTGTCGGAAAAGTTTTGATAATATAAAAGTTTGACATTATCGCAATGATGAGATAGACTAGACAGTGATCTGAAGAACATATTCATGTGAATTAAAACAATTTGGCAGCATGTGGGATCAGTTTTCCCAGTATTTTCTCCGCGAGGATGTAGTTGAAAGGTAAAACGAATGTTAAATAGATTTAAGTTTATGTTACTACCGTCTACTTATGAAAAAAAGATTTCGTTACCGAGATGAAACATGTTCGTTAGTTTGTTTTCATTGCTGCAAACAACAAATGTTTCATACACCCCATGGTTTTATCGTTGCTGCAACAGGATCTGCCCTACACGAGTTTTTGTCCGTTCATCGTTATTTTGCTGCAACAACTTAATTTTCGTTGCTGCAGCGAATACATTAATTGTGAATTACGGAGAAAAATAAATTGTTAACAACAATTGCTAAGTATTTGAGATGTTGCCACCTGATCCAACAAAATGAAATCAAGAAACTTTTTTATGTTTTTCATTAAAATGGAAAAGTAAAAAAAAAAATTATTAAATGTACAACGAAGGACTTGATGCCAGTTATATTATACCTACATCCCAAAAAAAATATAATTGAGCAGTTCCAATAGCTCTACCCCTTTCAGTACGTCAAAGTACTATGTGCGGATTTTCGGCATACAGGAATTCGAAATTGTATGGCAGATATTATGGTGTTTGTTGGAAGGAAAGTATTTTTTTGTCACTAACGGTGTTATAGTTCCTCCAAGCGCAAAATTTTCGATAGCTCAATGGTGAGACGCACGGCTGGCAATCAAGGCGCTTGAATTCGTATGCTTGGTCGGAGGAAAATTTGTTAAGGAGAAAGTAATAATTATTAAACCCTCGGTACACACACCACGTAATTTTTATGGCATACTTTCAGGCGAATTCAGTTTGATTCTCCAAATGTTGGCAACTAAATTTGCACTACCAAATTTGCACTACTCTTACCGCATAGATCTAGTGGAAAATCTGGTGATTGGTATACAATTTTTTCCTGGGCTACGCATGTCCAATTGTTTCTATTCCAAAAGCGGGATTTTGGCTCAAAAATCTGAAGAATTTAAATTTTTAATAAATAAGTTAACACTTAATAAAGAAAATATAAAATTGTATATTTATAATTATAAAGGTCAAGTAAGATTTAAAAAATATAATCTTCTATATTTAGTATTTAATTTACCATTGTTTAAAACAATATGGGACCTTACTAAATTTGACATTTCGGTGTTCTGAAATTCCTCTGAATTATGAAAGTGGCAAATGTGAAAAGCACTACTGACGAACAGTAATCTGGTATAATTGTAGTCCACAAAAATTATTAATTTGCGGCATAGTGGGTCAAAATGTTAACATATTGGACAATACTTAATTCCATATTTCGGCGTTTTTGAATTCCCCTGTAATTTGAGAGTGGTAAATTTGGGAAGTGCTAATGAAGAACTTTAATCTGGTACTAGTTTGGTTTGCGAAGAATTCTTAATATGGGCACTGTGGGCAATAATGTTAACACATGCGACATTATGAGTGATTTTTTTAATATTTCGGCTTTTTAAAACTCCTCTGCAATATAAAGGTGGCAAATTTGAAAAGCACTAATGAAGGATTATAATCTGGTATTATATATGGGGAATTCCAAGTCAAATCGGACAGCATGAAGAATTTTTTTTTTGGATTTGTTTCATTTTTCACTATGTTGATGTCCCTTTTCAACAGCGTGTCTCAGTAAATTTTCAGATTTTTGGGGCAACTTGTTACAGAGATATCGACGTGTAAAATAATCGCATTATAAGGAAACTGTGTTAAAATAAATACTCATAACTTATTCAATATTAGTCCAAATATAACAAATTTTTTTTTATTGTTTTTATTCCTTTGTAAACTATCCAAAAAAAATAGGAAAAAATTGTGCACAGTGGGCTTGTATTGTATTTTTTGGATTTAAAATTTAAAATAAATTTTTCTCAGTGTATGTATCTTCGATTTTCTTCAAATTTTTTTTAAAATAAAATAGAATATTTTTCACAAATTTATGCCAAATTTGGGAGTGGGGTTCGAAAAACTACTATATTTCACATTTTTTTAAAGTTTTGTAAGAACATATTTTTCACTTTAAAACACTGTAATATATTTGAAATGATTGTAAAAGAGGGAGACAGAGAGCACAGGTGTAGAAAAAAGTAGTAAAATGAAAGAATTTGCATTGCTGCTTCAAAGCAAATAACAAAAATGTGTTTTTTTCGATTTTGCTTTGTTCTTCTAATTTTTTATAAAGTTAAACAAATTTTCTAAGTTCTAGTGCTTTATAGTTATAATTGCAACGCCGAGTATTATTTTAAAGTTATAAAAAGCTTTTGGTGAATAGTTAATTCAATATGGAATACCAACATCGGTTTAAAGAATGCTGCAACCCATTAAAATTAGAAAATCACCGGCCTAAGAAAGATTTAAGACAAGCTTCTGCACAACTGCAAGAATCATGGGGCCTAAGTCGTTCACATTATCTGTGTTCAAATTGTAGAAAAAACTTGCTTTCCTTAAAATCACCTTCCTCTTCTTCAACAATTGCAACGGATGATGCTGATTATGAAGTTGCAAGAATAATAAGTCCACTCTCTGAATTGAGTATTGACACACAATTACCTATAGTCAACCAAGCTTTACTTTTATTGAATATATCTGTAATAGATGAATATTCTGTACATAAGCCATCATATGTAAAGGACAAATATGAGGAAATTTGCTGTAAATTTGCAACGCTTTTTGGTCTGGAATATACAGATAATCTTTATGAAAATTCTTTGCATTTTAAAAACATGATCGAAAACTTAAAAGAAAAATTTGACGATGAAAACACTAATCGAGATCAAAAAATGCAAATATTGACATTATTACCAGTTTCGTGGAGCATAAATAAAATTTGTGATGTCATGGGAGCAACAAAGCATATGGCAGTTGTGTCAAAACGCTTAAAGGAAAATCAAGGAGTTATGTCAGTCCCTGAAAAAAAAAAAGGTAATGTGCTAACAAATTTTTATAAAATGGAGTTTGTTTTATTAAAAATTTTGAATATTTTATAATAAAAAAATTTACTTTCAGGGCGATTCATATCTCCTGAAGTTAAAAATAAAGTTCTAGAATTTTATAAAAGTGATGACGTTAGTGTCAATTTGCCTGGTAAGAAGGATTTTATTTCTGTGAGAAATGATGATGGGCAAAGACAACACATGCAAAAAAGACTTATTCTGTGTAATTTAAAAGAACTATATAAAACGTTTAAAGGACAATATCCTAACTATTGCATCGGTTTTTCAATTTTTGCATCACTGAGGCCTCAACATTGTGTACTTGCTGGATCTAGTGGTACACATACGATTTGCGTGTGTGCTACACATCAGAATATCAAACTTATGATGTTAGGTAAATATGTCTAATAGTTTATCCTATTCGTGCACATATAATTTTATTTCATGATAGGTGCTAAGTTAGCAGTATTAACTAATAATGAAGCAGCACCTCTAGTGCAATATAGTGACTGTTTAAAACTGATTGTGTGTCCTTTTCCATCATCCGATTGCCATTTTGGAAAATGTGGAGATTGTCCAGGAATCGATGTCATTAAAAATATATTACACAACTTATTTGACAACAATGCTGTTGATAGTATTACGTATAAATATTGGATATCTAACCCTCGTTGCAGCCTCGAGACATTAGTGAAAACTTCATCGGAATTCGTTGAAATATTTTGCAATCATCTTGTCAGTCTTTCAACACATGATTTTGTAGCAAAAGAACAATCTGCTTTTTTAAAACAAACCAAAGAATCCTTAAAAGAAGATGAAGTTGTGGTGATTTGTGATTTTGCTGAAAACTACGCATTTGTTATACAAAACGCAGCACCCGGTTTTCATTGGAACAATAATCAGGCAACGATATTCCCGATAGTTGTGTATTTTAAGAATAATGAAGAGCTCACTCATCGAAGTCTGGTCGTAATATCTGATGGCAATAATCATGATTCAATTGCTGTATACGTCTATCTAAGGATTATTAATGATTTTGTAAAAGAAGTATTACCAAATGCATCTAAAATATTTTACTTTTCTGATGGCGCTCCCCAGCAATTCAAAAATTTCAAACATTTTGTAAACATATATTTTCACAAGGATGACTTTAAGATTGCTGCAGAATGGCATTATTTTGCAACAGCACATGGTAAGGGACCATGTGACGGTATTGGAGGCACATTGAAAAGACTTGCCAGTAGAGTAAGTCTTCAAAGACAAATTGATAAGCAAATAACTACTGCTGTGGAACTGTATCAATGGGCATCCGAGCCGAATAATTTACCAAACATTAAAGTAACATTTTCTCCAGAACAGCATTATTTTGATGCAAAAGAAACATTGGATAAGCGATATGAAACGGCTAAATCTATTCCGGGCACGCAAAAATTACATTCAATAGTTCCTACTTGTGGTGGTGCAATAATTGCTAAAAACTTCTCTAGATCAAAAAATGAAAACGTTTTTCAAATTTTAAAGAAAATAAAAAAAAATTAAGAACTTTCGTATTTTTAACAAACTAAAAGAAAATGCGCAGTGTTTTAAAGTGAAAAATATGTTCTTACAAAACTTTAAAAAAATGTGAAATATAGTAGTTTTTCGAACCCCACTCCCAAATTTGGCATAAATTTGTGAAAAATATTCTATTTTATTTTAAAAAAAATTTGAAGAAAATCGAAGATTACATACACTGAGAAAAATTTATTTTAAATTTTAAATCCCAAAAATACAATACAAGCCCACTGTGCACAATTTTTTCCTATTTTTTTTTGGATAGTTTACAAAGGAATAAAAACAATAAAAAAAAATTTGTTATATTTGGACTAATATTGAATAAGTTATGAGTATTTATTTTAACACAGTTTCCTTATAATGCGATTATTTTACACGTCGATATCTCTGTAACAAGTTGCCCCAAAAATCTGAAAATTTACTGAGACACGCTGTTGAAAAGGGACATCAACATAGTGAAAAATGAAACAAATCCAAAAAAAAATTCTTCATGCTGTCCGATTTGACTTGGAATTCCCCATATACACCCTGAAAACTCTGTCTTTTTTTGTTGTTTGGGTGCAAATACATATAACGTGTTTGTAGCTGTCGCAAATATAGTATACACAATGATTAATAGGTTATTATATTTGTTATTGTGACCCAAATGTGGCTTTGTTTGTGGAAATTTGCTGAAAACAAAAACGTGACAGACAACAAAGAACATATACATAACGGGTTTTTCAATAAGAGTGCTACAAAAGTTTTTTTTAAGTAAAACAAACCCGGTTTTAGATACCAATGAAATTTTTTATTCCTGTGAAAGTACGTTCGATGCCATTAGGTATGGAACTCGATTTCTTTTGCATGGCCACCACTGGCACGCTTGCAGAAGTCCAGATGCTGAACCCAATTTTCGACGGTTTTCAAGCATAAATCGGCCGATACTGCTGCAATTTCACGTTCGATATTCGTACGAAGTTCAACAATCGTCGCTGGCTTGTTGACATAGACCATAGACTTGACGTAGCCCCACAGGAAATAATCCAACGGCGTCAAATCGCACGACCGAGGCGGCCAATTGACTTGGCCATTTCGTGAGATAACACGTTCACCAAACGTGGTTTCCAATAAATTGATTGTGGCATTCGCTGTGTGGCTTGTGGCGCCGTATTGTTGGAACCACATGTCCTCCAAGTCCATATTATTGGGGCCAAAAATATTCGGTTATCATTGAACGGTAGCGATTCGCATTCAGAGTAATGTGCCGGTCTTGATCATCACGGAAGAGTATGGCCCAATGACGCCGCCGGACCAAACCGCAATTTTTTCGGGATGATGACTCATGGAATCCGTGTGGATTGCTGTCTGCCCAATAATGCATATTTTGCTTATTGACGCAGCCATTCAGCCAGAAATGAGCCTCATCGCTGAAGATGATTTTGCGATGAAAATCCGAACGTAGCGCTCTTAAAGTTGAGGCCACTGATTCCAAATTTCGGTAGTAAATTTTAATAATTTCGACTCGTTGTTGGCTCGTACATCTTTCCATGTCAAAAGAGCGGGAAAAAATATGGCGTCGTTTGCTGTCCCTATCGATTTACTTTTGTAGCGTCTTTGTTGAAAGACCCTTTACATTTGTGGTTCGTACAATCTGTTGCTGGGACAGTTTTGTTTTCAGGTTGTGTTTGTTCCGCGAACACAGTAAATTGTTCAAAAGTAAAGCAAAGTGCGTATAGGAAAAACCTACTAAACAGTGTCTCAGTAAGATTACACTTTTTAAATTTAGTGGAATTTTTTTTGTGCAAGTGGCAACTCGAAAATTTATCAGCTGTTTTTCCGATTATTAAATATGAAGCGTTTTACGAAAGAACAACGCGTTATAATTGTGAAAACTGATTGTATAAATTTGGAAAGTTATGCTGAGACGGCTCGCAAATTTCGAAGAATTTTCAGTCGAGAAAGTGCACTAAAGTGTCAACCATTCGAAGAGTGGTCAACAAATTTGAAGACACTGGGTCGGTTACGGACAGTAGGACTCCTGTGCATCAACG
Organism: Phaonia tiefii; assembly: GCA_963931995.1. Taxonomy (NCBI): domain Eukaryota; kingdom Metazoa; phylum Arthropoda; class Insecta; order Diptera; family Muscidae; genus Phaonia; species Phaonia tiefii. Next base: position 94,292,480 of record OZ008367.1, read on the forward strand.
TACGGTCGGTCTCTTGAAAACATTGCTGCGGTAAACGAGATTGTGGCCATAAATCCAAAAAAATCAATTCGGCATCGTTCTCAACACCTTCAAATTTCACGGAGCACTACGCAGCGAATTTTGGCAAAAGACCTCCACCTTTATGCGTACAAATTTCAGCTTACTCAGGAGCTCAAACCAGCAGACCATGGAAAGCGCTGGCAATTCGTTTAATGGGTAATGGAGCAAAGTGAAGTCAATGCCAATTTTTGAAAAAAAGTCATCTTCTTCGATGAAGCGCATTTCCATCTGAATGGCTTCGTGAGTACACAAATTAGTCGAATTTGGGGCTCAGCAAATCCTCAGGATTCATGCGAAACAAATGCACCCACAACCAGGAACTGTATAGTGTGGATTTTAGTCAGGCGGCGTGATTGGGCCTTAGCTTTTTGAAGATGAGGCCGAAATTGCAGTGACTGTGAAGGGCTTTCGTTACAGGAACATGATAACGGAGTTATTGTGGCCTCAACTGGACGGCATGGATGTGGACGACATGTGGTTTCAGCAAGATGGCGCCACCTGCCACACGGCGCATGAAACCATCGATTTATTGAAGCAACTATTTCCAGAACAAATTATGCCAAGAAACTCTAATATCAACTGGCCACCAAGATCATGCGATTTAACCCCGTGCAATTTCTTTCTTTGGGGTTTTATGAAATCTCGGGTTTATGCGGATAAACCAGAAACAATTCCTGAGCTCAAATCCGAGATCCAATGCGTCATGGGTGAGATACAGCCACATCTCTGTGAAAAAGTCTGAGAAAATTTCGTGAAAAGAGTAATGACCTGTCATCAGAGCCGTGGGGGCTATTTGACGCACATTTTATTCCCTACTTAATCGGAAAATGTCTTGTTTACCATCCACTAAAAAAGCACAACTCAAAAAATACGTGTTTTTATTTTAAATTGAAAAAGTGAATTTTTACTGAGACACCCTTTATTATGGGATTGTGAAATACGTCCGAATGTTCGGACTAGGTATGTATTTAGTTTGCGAAGAATCGTTTTTTGCTTACAATGTCCTTTTGAGAAATATACGAGGGCAGTCTGGTAACTCCGTGACTTTTTGGAAAAAAAAATTTTTTTGGATAAAACACGTTATATTTCTCTTTTTGACATATTTTGCCCATATTTTTTCCAATTTTTTTATTCCTTTCAAAAGATTATATTTGAAAAAAAAATTTGAATAATGCTTGATGAACACACGAAATTCACTTTTTCCCCAATTTTTTTTTTCCAAATTTGCGAGATTGTCTGCTTTCAATGGCTTGAAAACACAAATAAAATGACGTAGCTCGCTTAACATTGTACAGTAGTCTATCTATCAACAGATGGTAGTCAATAGGACCAGTGTTGATTTTCGATTAAATACGAGGGAAGTTCAAAAAGACACGGAGCTTTTAAGCCGCCCTCGCGTTGTAAGGTTTTTGTTTTTGGATTCATTTACTTTATCAAAAATCGCGTTTATTTCAATACACTTCAATTTACTAAACTGGTTATATCTTTGCTATTTAAATTCGAATTTATCTTCACATTTTGAAGAGTCAGTGGCGTACAGTGCATGACGTTGACGATGAAGTTCCACAAACTTCGAAGCGTTCGTCCGATATCCTTCTTGCGCTGGTTTTAAATTTTTGATTAATAAAAATAAGCAGATCTCTCAGATCATATGAAATCTAACTTATATGATAAATTACATTTTACTATTTTCAAATACCTAAAACACGACGTAAACCGGAATTTCTTTTTAAAGCACTGTATTCAGTTTTTATGAAGTTTTCGTTCTCGTACGTGTATAAAAAATAGCGAAAATGTTCCATTCGTTTACTTTTCATTTACTGGGTACTCAGTTCTCTGCGAAAATGTTGTAAGCAAAATCAATTACGGGGTTGTTAGGCTAAAGTTATTTCGTACGAAAACAACCGTTTTGAGTAAAACCAGATGCGGTAAAAATTAAATGGAGTGGGAAGAGACATTATTCATGAAATATTGGCAAATTTCGCAAGAACTGAATACGGGGCTTAAAGCGCGATTTGTATATAAAGCGCTATATTCAGTGTTTATGAAGTTTTCATGCCCATAAGAAGTACGTGTATGAAAAATAGCGAAAATTTCGTAAACCAAAAATTTCGATTACTTTTCACTTGCTTGGTGGTAGTTAGTTTTCGGCGAAATTTCGTAAGCCCAATCAATTACAGGGTTGTTAGAGAAAAGTTTTTTCGTTCGAAAACAATTGTTTGATATTTGTTTGGGACCGGAATTTTGGCATTTCGATTGTTTTAACAATCAAAAGTAACATCAGATGCGGTAAAAGTAAAATGGAGTTCGAAAAGACATTATTCATGAAATATTGGCAAGGTAAATAAGAGATGGTCGTATCTCCCTGCAACATAAAATTTCCGTATGGAGATAAATGACAAAATTTCTTACGAAAATTTCGAAAGAACTGAATACGGGGCTTAAAGCGCGATTTGTATCTAAAGCTCTATATTCAGTTTTTATGAAGTTTTCGTTCCCATAAGAAGTAGGTGTATAAAAAACAGTGAAAATTTCATGAACCGAATATTTTGTTTACTTTTCACTTGCTTGGTAGTCAGTTCTCAGCGAAAATTTCGTAAGCACAATCAATTACAGGGTTGTTAGGCCAAAATGTTTTCGTACGAAAACAATTGTTTGATATTTGTTTGGGACCGGAATTTTGACATTTGGATTATTTTAGCAGATACAAGTAACACCACATGCGTTAAAAAAAGGAGTGCGAGGAGACATTATTCATGAAATATTGGCAAGGTAAATCAAAAATAGGTGGTAACTCTCGGCAACAAAATATTCCGTATGGAGGTAAATGACAAAATTGCTTACGAAAAGTTCGCAAGAACTGAATACGGGGCTTAAAGCGCGATTTGTATCTAAAGCGCTGTATTCAGTTTTTATGAAGTTTTCGTTCCCATAAGAAGTAGGTGTATAAAAAACAGTGAAAATTTCATGAACCAAAAATTTCGTTTGCTTTTCACTGGCTTGGTAGTCAGTTCTCAGCGAACATTTCGTAAGCACAATCAATTACAGGGTTGTTAGGCCAAAGGGTTTTCGTACGAAAACAATTATTTAGTATTTGTTTGGGACGGGAGTTTTCACATGCGTTAAAAATAAAACGGAGCGAGAAGAGATATTATTCATGAAATATTGGCAAGCTAAATCAAAGATAGGTGGTAACTCTCGGCAACAAAAATGACAAAATTGCTTAGGAAAATTTCGCAAGAACTGAATACGGGGCTTATAGCGGGATTCTGGGCGGGATGAGATATTAAAAAGTGTGACAATCCCGCCAAAAGCGGGTCAATTGGTCAGGTTATTCATACATCATTCAGATACGATGTTTCAGTTTCAAAACCAGTTCGTTAAAACGTGAATGAAACATATTCATTACAACACTGAAACATATTGGTCACAGCACAAAACTTTGTTTACTCTGTTGTCTGGCTAAGGTGACATTTTCACCGGAAACCACAACAAAAATCGCTTACGTCAAACAAAATCATATAATTCTGGATACACAAATAGCAACCCTTAAATACAGTTTGTTCATCAGTATAAACAATTATCAAATTCTTTAAGGAATTTGTCACATTCTTACAATACAACCTTCAATATCTTGCATACTCGCCTCGCTTTTGCCTCGATTGTAGTCGTATAATGTAACAAATACCTCCCTAGTTTCATTTTCGTCATAATCCCCAGGCGGCATACTGTCAATGGTATACTAGTACGAGTATTATGCAGTATGTGTGTCTTAGACTGCTTATTCGTTTGTTTTAATACATAGTTACTATTTATGTTAGCATGTGTGCTATTATTGTCATTTTCTTTTGTTATTCCGATAGGTCATTGTATTATTGATTATATTGTTTTCATTTTCTTTATTATTGTTGTTGTTGGTTATATGTGTATTACAGAAAAATACAAATTTAAATTGCGGAAGAAAGAAGACATAAAGATATAAGAGTAACACTACAGTCCAAAGGTGGTACTGATTATTGCTATAAATACATGTTGTGCTCCTTAGGGTGTCTCGTTTCTTCTGCTTCGTCATTAGTGGCCAATACACAAGATTACACGCTGAAAAAAAAAAACGGCCCCTGCACCATATTGTGGAAACCATGTATATGTTTTCAACCATTGTTTTCTCAAATTGAAGATCAGCAGCTTTTTTGTTTCTTTGCTGTCTCTCACATTTTTGTTTTCAGCAGATTTTCAACAAACAAGACCATAGTTTGGGGCACAAAAACATATATTATAACCTATTAATCATTGTGTCTCAAACATGTAATATTGAATAGCAAACACAATGTGTTTGGACACGAGTATACTATATAACAAAAAGGTTATATTTGCTTAATTTTTTTTTATTATGTACCAAATTTTATTTGGATCATAAAATATACAATATACAAAACTAAGTTTTAGTTAAAAGTTGTTATGCTTAAAATCACGTTGTCAATTCAAATGTGCCACTCTAATATTCTGTCACTCATGCACTAAATTTATCCATTGACCACACAGACTTTTACTTTAAATGCCGGTACTTGTTCGTGGTAAAAGTTGCCATCATTTAGCGTTTCCGGTGCAAGTTGTTCTTATTTTTTACTACACCAAAATGGTTTGCGCACGAAAAAACTTGTATGTACTTATAATCACTTAAATCACTAAATAATTTGATTGAATAAAAAAAGAACAAAAACAGGGTTTAAACACAAGTAAAAGAAAAAAAATTCATTTTGGTGCAAATGTAGTGAAATTCTTCCAAATTAGTTTTTTGGATAATAGACGAAGACACGTTTCTACTGGTATAAGTGAGAATCCGACAGTTTGTCCCGTTTGGACACAGTGGGCAAAATTCCCAAAGAATCTGAAACTAAAACTTCAAAAAATAAGATTCCGAAGTTCGCCTGAATAGTATGGAATATTGTTTTCAATAGTACGTGTTGGAGCCTTTCTAATGGTATATGTATGTGGGGTGGCGGCAGTATGTCCCGTCTTTACACAGTGGGCCAAAATCCCAACAGTTGAGTGAAAACTTTTAATTTTCGGTATCTTGTGTTTGGGTGTCAGCATTATTTTTCGAGCTCTTGTATACTAAAGAATTCTCATTACATTTAGAGAATGCGTTGTATATAGCATGTACAATTTATTAATAGCATCATCCAGAACAATCACTGATGAGGGTCTGTGGACTGGAAATGTTTCTTAGATGTTATGAACAAATCTTATAAATTTCGTTTCATACAATCTATTAAAAAGTTTAATAGATCAACACATTTCATAGACTTCTATGATAATTTTTTATTGACGTTATGAAAACATTTCATCGATTTCGTTTTATAGATTCTATGAAATATGTTTTATCGCTGAAAATCAATGAAGGAGTTCATCGAATCTATGAAGGGTTTCATAATATTTATGAAGAAAATTTTGTCAGTGTAAGTTCTTAGTGTTTGCTAAAAACTTCGTTTAGTGATATGTTGGAAGAGACAGTCGCGGAGGTAGGTAAAAGGACAAAAGATATTGTTGAAGACAAGTTTCACAAAATTCAAAACTAATCTACTTGCGACTGTTTAAAATTGTTCACAAATGCTCACATGTTATTATAAGTTATTTTGTGGACGGTTTTATTATTTTTCAGAATTTTGTAGCAAGTAGCTCGGGACAGATTTGTGCAAATCCAATTCAGGATTTGTAAAATTGACATCTCGAAAATACTGCAAAAAAGATTTCAACCGGTTTTTATCAATCCTGAAAAATCCCTGTATTCGGGACTTCCCGATCGACTTCGCCAGATCTATTTTCATAACCCTATTCTCGTTCTAATTAAGTTTCTTCCAAAACTAGCATTCTGAATGGACCAACTGGATCTTCCAAGAGCAGTTCAGCACCTTTTTATTATTATTATAAATAATTGCATCGTAATCACGAGAATTTTCACCACCTCTGTTGGAATGGAATAAGTGTGACAAATTTGCTTAAAAAAAAAAAAAAAATAGTTTCCCATTACATCCCATGAAGGAATTGGGCAGAGCTTCTCACAACCAGTGAGCTGTGCAACTTCTAATTTTACACCCACTGATTAGGAGCTACAGTTTTACGCCGGTTCCGACTTTTTCATGGTTAAATACTCGATAGTGTCGCAATCACTACGCGAGGCGATAGTTGGCGAAATAAAAGTTAGAAGGTCAGAGCAGGGATCGAACCCACGTTCACAGCTCAAAAGCAGCGCACACTAACCACACACACTAACTACTACTACACCAATGAACGTTACATGCGGTTGTCGATAGACGGAAGAATTTTCAAATTGACTTTTTCAATACAACTTCACTGATGATTTGCACAGCAGTATTATGTCCTATTGAAATTTGAAAAATACATTTGAAATACATCAATTGAAATTTAAAAATTCTATTTCAAACACACTAATTGAAATTTGAAAGACATCAATTGAAATTTGAAAGACATCAATTGAAATTTGAAAGACATCAATTGAAATTTAAAACCCATCAATTGATATTTAAAAGACAATTTAAAAATTATTAACCGATTTTGTGTATTCGATTTTTAAATTTTAATTGGTGTCTTTTAAATTTGAATTGATGTATTTTAAATTTCAATTAATGTTGTTTAAATTTCAATTGATGTTTTTCAAATTTCAATTTCCAATTTTATTTAGACATAAAAATGCTATTCGCGCGATGGGTGCTGCGATTACTCACACTCGACCATAAGCGCAATTGTGTGACCACCTCAAAGGTGTGTTTGACGCTGTTCAACAGCAATTCAAAGAAGTTTTTGCGACGTTTCGTAACCATGGATCCATCACAACATGCTAGAAAGCTAGGAACAATGAAAGCAGTGCACTTCTCCGGGTAAACGTGCACCAAAGAAGGCCAAGGTGGGTGTGTTGGCCAACAAGGTCGTGGTGACAATTTTTTGTAGATGCATGCGGTGTCATTCACATCGATATCCTTGAAAAGAGTAAATCGATCACCGGCGAATATTATTTATAGCTGTTGGATAGATTCGACATTGATTTGGAGCAAAAAGCGACCGCATTTGACAAATAAAAAAGTGCTCTTTCACCATGACATTTCACCGGCAAATCGGTGTGTAGCCGCCATGGCAAAAATCTATTAATTCGGTTACGAATTGTTACCTCATCCGCCATATTCGTCGGATTTAGCTCCCGGCGATTACTGTCTATTTCAAAATCTGAAGAAATGCCTCGACTGAAAGATATTTGGGTCGAATGAAGAGCTCATCACTGAAACAAACGCCTAGTTTGAGGATCTTGAGCATGCCTATTACTTAGAGGGAATAACAAAATTGGAAAATCTTCGGACTAAATGTATCGAGCCAAAAGGAGATTTAAGTTGAAAAAAAACGTTTTTCTTTCGCCAAAACAAAATATATATTATTATTCTGTTGTTCGACCTTTTCCTTATCAATAAATAATCAATATTCTTCGAGCTTGAGGTCAGATTTGCTGTTGTTATATTTATTTTCCTCGATATTTCGCTACTCCTTTGTGTAGCATCATCAGGAGATATAAACAATATTTAACAATTAAAACAAAACAAAATTAACAATTGTGAAAAAATTATGTCAATTTAAAAATTTTCAAACAAATTTTCCCGCCTTTTTTCAAAATTTTTTGAAGTTACACAAACAAAAATAATGTTCGTAAAAAGTTCATATAAATTAACCCAAAGAAAAATATTAGATTGATATGATAAATAATTCTTGCTTAAATGGTTCTACTTTTTACTAATTAAATGTCTGTAAATGTGGGCTACATTATCTGTATCTGTTTTATAGTTAATTCTTTTCAATGTTGGTGTATTAATTATCTGTAGCATTTCTAACATATAACGACATTGAAAAGAATTAACTATAAAACAGATACAGATAATGTAGCCCAAATTTACAGACATTTAATTAGTAAAAAGTAGAACCATTTAAGCAAGAATTATTTATCATATCAATCAAATATTTTTCTTTGGGTTAATTTATATGAACTTTTTACGAACATTATTTTTGTTTGTGTAACTTCAAAAAATTTTGAAAAAAGGCGGGAAAATTTGTTTGAAAATTTTTAAATTGACATAATTTTTTCACAATTGTTAATTTTGTTTTGTTTTAATTGTTAAATATTGTTTATATCTCCTGATGATGCTACACAAAGGAGTAGCGAAATATCGAGGAAAATAAATATAACAACAGCAAATCTGACCTCAAGCTCGAAGAATATTGATTATTTATCAAAATATATATTTTTAAAAAGTCACTGAGTTGTCAATATGATAATAACGACAAAATTTCTATTCATTCAAAGAAGGATATTAAAGGGAACTTTTGTATGAATACGTTTCATAAATTCGTTAACTGTTTATAAAAGTGTTTTTTTTTTATAATATCTATAAAATTTACGAAATTTTTCATGGGATTAACCCTTTCACGACCATACATTTCGGCCGAAATTATTTTCTGTGATCTAATAAAAGCTGCGTCGATAAAAATGGGGAAACAATTTTTTTTGTACACTTTATTAAATTGTTATTAAAGGTCACACATAACGGGTTTTTCAATAAGAGCGCTACAAAAGTTTTTTTTAAATAAAACAAAACCGGTTTTAGATACCAATGAAATTCTTTATTCCTGTGAAAGTACGTTCGATGCCATTATGTATGGAACTCGATTTCTTTTGCATGGCCACCACGGGTACGCTTGCAGAAGTCCAGACGCTGAACCCAATTTTCAACGGTTTTCAAGCATAAATCGCCCGATACTGCTGCAATTTCACGTTCGATATTCCTACGAAGTTCATCAATCGTCGCTGGCTTGTTGGCATAGACCATAGACTTGATATAGCCCCACAGGAAATAATCTAACGGCGTCAAATCGCACAACCGAGGCGGCCAATCGACTGGGCCATTGCGTGAGATAACACTTTCAACAAACTTGGTTTGCAATAAATTGATTGTGGCATTCGCTGTGTGGCTTGTGACGCCGTCCTGTTGGAACCACATGTCCTCCAAGTCCATATTATCCAATTGGGGCCAAAAATATTCGGTTATCATTGAACGTTAGCGATTCGCATTCACAGTAATGTGCCGGTCTTGATCATCACGGAAGAAGTACGGCCCAATGACGCCGCCGGCCATAAACCGCACCAAACCGTAATTTTTTCGGGATGCAATGATGACTCATGGATTACGTGTGGATTGCTGTCTGACCAATAACGCATATTTTGCTTATTGACGAAGCCATTCAGCCAGAAATGAGCCTCATCGCTGATTGTTGAGGCCTCTTAAAGTTGGCCTCTTAAAGTTGAGGCCACTAACTCCAAATTTCGGAAGTAAATTTTAATAATTTCGACTCGTTGTTGGCTCGTATATCTTTCCATGATGAAATGGCAAACCTTACTGAAGAGAAATGTCAAAAGAGCGGGAAAAAATATGGCGTCGTTTGCTGTCCCTATCAATTTACTTTTGTAGCGTCTCTGTTGAAAAACCCTTTATTTGCCAAACATAAATACGCTGAAATTTTGCCTTACATTATTAAAATGGTGTGGACTTGTAACTTACGTGCCGTTTCCCCACGAGTACCTCTTTTTGGAACCGATGCAATGGGTAGTAAGTCAAACATTTGTAGTAAGACCACTTTTTGAACCACTTTGATGGCTCATAAGAGTCAATTGAATCCGTTAGAAAATTGATGCCTACTACACTATTGTTGCCCTTGCCGACTTCTATAAATCACCTCTGGATACATTTGCTCTATCTCCTGCCTAAATTATAGGTGCCAAAAACCCCTGGGGCAAACATACTTGCCTGTGGTCGTCAAAGTATTAATAAAAATTCTGTTAGTGATCCTTTGGTGATATCAACAAATTTCAGAAATTTCGCTTTACAAATAAATTTAAAAAATTTAAATGTTCAAAGAGTATTGGATGGTTATTTTGGTCTTTGGATTTAGAATGTGGTATACGATAATTATTTGGTTATTTGTGTTTATGCTTTGGACATTAAATTCAAATTAAAAACAATTTAAAAAAATGCTACCGTTATATTTCGCTTGTTACTTTTCTTCTTAATTTGGACTTATGCCACTTTCAAGTGTCTTTAAATTGCAATAAGATAAATGATTGTCGAAGTCTGAACGCATATTTGGACCAACTATTCAGAGTACTCTGAGTACATTCCCATACTCATGTGTAACGTAAAAATACATCGTCACATAGAAGATTAATAAGCCTAATTGCAACCATGAAGTATGAGTGAAAATGAGTGCAGAATGTTGAATGTTGTGCAATGGCCAAATGCTCATAGAGAACTGTGTTATTGTTGGTTCTTATATAGAAACTGGATGCTTAAATCTCACGATATCCTATATGACGATTACTATAATTGTTGACAAAAATTTTGGTTTTTCGTTGCTCTCATTAAATTTAGCCTTGAACGAACGAAGGCCACTATTAAATTTAATGATGTCTAAAGTCGAAGTGAGCTTTGTTCGGTTCACTGAAAATAATTCAAAATAATTCTGGAAAAAATTCATGATTCAGATTAAAAGATTATTCAACCTAAAGTTTAAAACAAAACGAGTACTCCACTCGTACTCGTATTATAATTCATATATTTACACATGAGTATCTATGTGTGTATGCATTATCATGATCATTTTGCTATTTATCCAGTTGGAATATCCGTATAATGATTACTAATATTCCTCCTATTTGTATTTGTATGGGTTTTAAGTAGTACCAATACAACAAATACAAGTGGGATAGTAGGTGGTGGTGTTGTTGTGTATTCTAAATGAAATGCGTCTTATATTGCATTAAGACTAAACGCAGCCATTAGAAGACCTATTAGTCAACTTACGATTGAGGTCAGCCAGTCAGGCAAGTGGGTGTATGCATGCCTGGCGCAGACATACATATATACACACGTAGTATCTACGACACTTTCCTTTCAATGCAAAATTCCGATACTATGATTAAGTTGTACTGGTGTGTAATTACACGGTATTAAAGATACGTATTTGTAAAATTAGAAATCACATAAAGTACCATGTATTGAAATTCGATATGAAAATACCAGAGTTTGCAATTGTTAACTTATTTTCATTTCTAAATGCGTTATGGACTGTGACTACGAAACAGAGTAATATATAAAGAGTGTGCACGAGTGTTTCAGTTCCATCAAATTCTCGACGATGCACTCACCCAAAAAATTTCGTAGTTGATAATAACTAAAATTTGAACCATCTCGTAAGTGAAATTCCCCTGAAATATCGAAATAAAGGGTTTTTCAACAGAGACGCAACAAAAGTAAATCGATAGGGACAGCAAACGACGCCATATTTTTTCCCACTCTTTTGACATTTCTCTTCAGTAAGGTTTGCCATTTCATCATGGAAAGATATACGAGCCAACAACGAGTCGAAATTATTAAAATTTACTACCGAAATTTGGAGTCAGTGGCCTCAACTTTAAGAGCGCTACGTCCAATTTATGATGAGGCTCATTTCTGGCTGAATGGCTTCGCCAATAAGCAAAATATGCGTTATTGGTCAGACAGCAATCCACACGTAATCCATGAGTCATCATTGCATCCCGAATAATTTACGGTTTGGTGCGGTTTATGGGCCGGCGGCGTCATTGGGCCGTACTTCCTCCGTGATGATCAAGACCGGCACATTACTGTGAATGCGAATCGCTACTGTTCAATGATAACCGAATATTTTTGGCCCCAATTGGATAATATGGACTTGGAGGTCATGTGGTTCCAACAGGACGGCGCCACAAGCCACACAGCGAATGCCACAATCAATTTGTTGGAAACCAAGTTTGGTAAACGTGTTATCTCACGAAATGGCCCAGTCGATTGGCCGCCTCGGTCGTGCGATTTGACGCCGTTAGATTATTTTCTGTGGGGCTACGTCAAGTCTATGGTCTATGCCAACAACCAGCGACGATTGATGAACTTTGTACGAATATCGAACGTGAAATTGCAGCAGTTTCGGCCGATTTATGCTTGAAAACCGTTGAAAATTGGGTTCAGCGTCTGGACTTCTGCAAGCGTGCCCGTGGTGGCCATGCAAAAGAAATCGAGTTCCATACATAATGGCATCGAACGTACTTTCACAGGAATAAAGAATTTCATGGGTATCTAAAACCGGTTTTGTTTCATTTAAAAAAAACTTTTGTATTGAAAAACCCTTTATAAGCACATTGGTAGTTGTTGTCAACGATACGTAGTTAATTTTAACGAAACTAATTTTCAAATAACTAATACAACAAATTCAGTGGTGAATTAATAATACAAATCGTTCTGAACTTCCATATTTAAATTTTATATTTTATAAAAAGGTACATTTTAGATAATAAAAAATACTGAAGAGTTTAGTCCTCCTCCACTAGTTTCTTTTCTGAAGCCGCTACGCACCTGTCACCGCCAATTAACATCTCGTTTTTGTATTGTACTAGGAGCCTAAATTCCTCCTCCTTTTTCATTTATTGTAGGATTAGATTTTTATTACCGATGTTCTCCTCGATCAGAGAGCAAAATATCCAAACGTTTATTTTACTTCTGAGTAGGAAGTGTACGACGGTAATGATCTTATTGGGTTTTCAATACAGACGTCTGATCGTTCTGACGGTACAATGGGTTTAACCCCATCAGGCTGTAGATGTTAACTTGTATACATATTTGCAAAGGGTGAACATCCTGCTCCTAGTGGTATTTTATGTTGTTGGACATATATGTATCTGTTATAGATTGCATTTCCGATGAGGAAGGCCCCATGATGATGTTAGCCATTATGGTGGGGTTCCTGCCAGTCCGGTGGTTTCGAGAACATATAGTGGATGTTAGTGGATGTTTTTGCTACTGCTGTTGTTGAGTGGAACCTTACTGTTGGAGTGCTTGCTGAAAAGCCTGTTTCATAAACATGGATATGGTTTTGTTGCGCGGGAAAATGCGATGTACTGTTATTTGTGTGTCCAAAATATTGACTAGCTTGCTGGGCAAATGCTGGTATTTCGAATATCCATGTATATTAACATTTTTCCAAACTTTTTTGAGTGTGTACAATTTTCAGACAAACGAAAATTATTATTTTTTATTAATTTAATTTTCACAAATTAGTTATTTAATCATAGTTAATTTAATCTTTTTAGAAATCAACTACGTATTTTTTCAACTACGCAAGTAAGGAAGTTTTTCGGTATGGTGGACTTAATGACAGTTCTGATACAATTTGAATTTATGCCAGAACCTATCGACCATACTCATTCACATTATATTCTGTATCAAATTTGCAACTAGGAGGTCGATCAGCTGTTTCATCGAAACTCTCTGCTAAGAAACAAAATGAAATGAAACAGTTTACAGTCTAAATGTTTTCATTTGCTACAACTACGAACGTGGTAGCCGACAGCAACAGTCATTCGGAGGAAAATTGCTAATGACAGTAATAGTCGAAGCAAAGTGTTTTTTTTACAAAAGCAACAGTCAATGCAAATACATGAGAATCTTAATTATGACTGAAATCATAATTATTGGACTATCAATGATTTGAAATAATAACACTGTTCTACAATGGAACACATTAGTGTGGGGCAGAAGTATTAGTACTTGACTCTTTTTTCAGTGGAATACGAAAATGCAGTTGAAATTGTGTTATCTCCTTTCAGTTTTGAGACAAAATTATGTTTTATTCAAAGTTCTTATTAGTTCGAATTTGTCCTTTTTAATTTGTTTCATATCCGACCGTTTTGGAAAATCCCTAAAATCGGTAAAAAATATCACGTAAATTTCTTGTGTCTCACGCCTGAATGTGAGTGGGGCCAAATTTTGCCCATGTTATCGTGCGTGATCATGACTAGCGATAAAATCTTCGGGCGTAAGTCCAATATTTGCGTAACTGAGTGTGCGTGAGCGATATTTTCGCGTGAGTCACGCATATTTCCGAATGTTTGATTTCACTTAATATCGACTTTCTTACTACTTTGTTAGACAAAGTATTTTTGGACGACTTCTAATATCATTTCCCTCTTACAACGCTTCCCTTGTCATCTTCTGTATTCCAAGGAGCTCAGCTACAAGCGAGGGCGTGTTTTCTACATCTGGTGGAATATTAGGGGAAATAACACTGTGCGACACAAAAAAAAAATGGTGGGGTTCTGTCAACCGATTCTAGTAGAAAGGTCTACCAAAAATATACGGGTGGAGCGCGGTAATTTGCTTTTTTGTACTCCAGGGTGTGGCGGCACTATTGGTCGAAGAGAGTGGAGAGTGTGCGTGGCTTGTAGTGGCTGACGGGAGATTTGTATTCGTCTGCCTTTCAGTTGCCATCATACATTGGACACGTGAGGAAAGGTAATTTTGTGTTGAAGCGTATTTTTCAAATGCGCACTCGATGATTGCAGTGCAGCGTGTGTGTATCGGTGGGTGTGTAAAAAAACAAAATATGCGGTACTGGAGTGAAACAAACCCCAGAGAACTTCACCAGAGTCCTCTGCACTCGCACCGCGTCACTGTGTGGTGTGCTATGTCACGAGTAGGCATCAGTAGCCCTTACTGGATATCCGTCTTGCGTAACTGTGAACTCCGAACGGTACTTGACTATGATACAGTACTTTTTTCAGCGGGCTCTTGAGGCAATGCAATTAGAGGGTACATGGTTCCAACAGGGTGGTGCCACTGCACACACAACGAGGGTTTCCATGAATTGTTTGAGGCAAATATTTCCTGGACGGCTTATCTTTTTGAGGGGTGATGTGAACTGGCCGGAACGCTCACCAGACTTACCCCCATGCGATTTTTTCCTTTGGGGTTACCTGAAGTCGAAGGTGTATATCAAGGGTCGAGGGTCGACATTTGCCACATGCACTATTTAAAACCATGTAATTTAAAAATTCCCCTACTGTTCAATATAATTAAAATATGACATAAATATTTCTAAGGTTCATAATTTTTTTATTTCACTCCCAAATAAGCAAATTACCGCAAATTTCCGCCCCTCGGAACTTTCCTGCAACATATCGGCATGCAAAATTGTGTGTTCCTTACTTCTGGGGTACAAAATATGTTCAGAAGTTTTATAGAAAAAATTCAGATACACATTTTTGGTGAAACAAGTTAACCTTCTAACTGTCACGATTAACCATAATTTTTCCTTTTTTTTTTTGAAAACTCGCAAAAAACTGCTCCAAAATGACGGGTGGCGTGGTCAAAAAAAACGTGGTCGAAATATGATAAAATTCATTATATTATGTGGACTAATTTTAATGGAAACAGCAAAATGACAAAATTCATTATTAACCCTTAGAAGACAGTTAGTTTTTACTTATTATCTAGCACTGGTGGAGAAGACCTTGTATGCTCTGGACCATATACTCTGGTCAACTTTTTTGAAAACCGGACATAGTATGCTAAGGCTCCAATCGTCGGGCATGCATACATCTAGCCAGATTTTGCATATGACTGAATACATGAAACTAATATGCTCACTTCATCTGCAATTTACGCACGCATTCAGGAATTTTTACGAATCACTGACTGAAAAATAATGCAACAAAACAGTTACACACTTACAGCTTTGACTGTGAATAATCTCTCTGTGTATGTCTTTTATTCTCTTACTCTCAATAGTGAATAAATAGTGCAACAAACACAGCTGTATTTGTATCCCAAATACAGTTATATTTGGGTCACAAACACATATATTGTTACATACTAATCGTTGTGTTTCAAACATCTTTTATTGAACAGCACATACGATGTGTTTGTACACAAGTATACTATACTTGCGACAAAGCTCCAAACACACGTTATATTTGCATCCAAACAACAGAAAAGATAGATTTTTCAGCATGTTGGTGATCTTTTTAAAGGAGCTGTACAAAAAAAAAGGCCTTTGGTTTGAGATATGGTTTGAGATATGGTTTAGATATTGTCCTAATTTAAAAAGCACTCCATCTTTTTGTAGAATTTCTCCATTTGTATATCCGTAAATTGTTCCTAATTAATAATTACTCAAATCACCTGGAAAACGTTTACATACACATATGAGTAATTTTCAACATCTTACAAATTCTTATTACGCCTTCCTGGGTTTCAACTGCTATATAAGGATCAAGTTACTTGGTATTTGATTAAATATAATTTTAGAACTAAAATGTGACGTGACTAAAATTATAACACAGCGCATTTGCAAATTCAGTGACTGGACTACCACTACCGACATTTAAAAGTCCACCCTTAATAAATATACGACGCTGTTTAACTAAAACTTGTGATTCAAAAAGCTGTTTTCAACAGATTTTAAGGGTGGAAAGAAATTTCCTGGATTTTATTTTTACCCCGCCTTACAAATTTTACAAGCGCAATAAAGAATGAAAAAAAACGAACAACAGTATAATTTGAGTAAAATAAAAGCCCAATATATATTTATGCTAATTCACAACAGTATCCTTTGGGATATAAACTAAAGCAAATATAATAAAAATCTAATAACCTATAAGAATGAGGGGGGTAGGTAGGTAGGTGGAGAAAACACATAACTAATTAAAGTTTACACAAGGATTGACATGTACGCTAACAGCAGTGTACGTGTGAGATGTTAATAGAAATGTCTACCGCTTTCGGTTAACTGTGTGTTACAGTTAAGGGAGAAGGTTGAGGGACAGTTTAATATTTTCGCTGACTGTAGAGAAATCAAATGGCAGGCTTATTTTTCATTAAAACAACCAAAATTATTGTCTGGACTCGACGAATGTGCGACTCTATTGGGTGGGCAAGAGAGTAACTTCTGGCTGGTTCAAAAAATTTTGGTCTGGAAATTTCACTATCAAAAATGGCAACAGGAGCGTTAGGCCAAATGAGGTTGATGAGGACAAAATCAAAGCCGTAGTCGAATCTGAAGGAACTCGTTTCTGTTCGAGAAGGTGTCGCACAGGACCATTGAAAACCATTTGAAACGGCTTGGACTTGTCAAGCAGCTTGATATTTAACACTTAACTTTTACGATTTATTGCTCAAACGCCCCAAAATTGATCCATTTTTGAAACCCATTGTCATTGGAGATGAAAAATGGACTCTATGCGCAAAAAAATAACCGCCCTAGCAACATATTACCATGTACATGTTTGCAATCATTGATTTCGTGAATTGAAGATCTGCTGCTTCCTGTTTTTTTTTTTATTCCCTGTCACGTTTTTTTTTAGTAATTTTCAACAAACAAACGTAGGCACTATTTAATCCCCACGTTTGCAAAAAATTAATTTTGATTTTTAAATCATTCTGTGTTTTTTTACAAACGTAGGCGCGATTAATATCCCCACGTTTGTGAGAAATTATGTTTTAGTTTTATAAAGTATATTTTTAAAAAGAATATAATTACATCTTTCGAAAGCTGGATCCTTTCTAACGGTATATGTGGGGCTGCAGCATTTTGTTCCGTTTGGACACAGTGTGCAAAACTCCCAAAAATAAACTGAAACTAAAACTTCTAAAAATTGGATTCTTAAATTCGACTGAAATAATGTTTTCGATAGTACGTGTTGGATCGTTTCTAATGGTTTATGTGGGGTGGCGGCAGTATGTCCCGTTTGGGCTCAGTGGGCTAAAATAAAAAAGGATACAAATATTTTGCACTAAAAGTTTAAAAAATCTGATTCTAAAATTAGATTGAACGAGACGGAATTGATGTTTCCACAGTACATGCTCAGGTCGTTCTAAAGGTATAAGTGGCGTTGTGGCAGTATGTCCCTTTTGGACACCGTGGGCAAAAGTTACTCCCATAATCAAAAATTGAAAACTTCAAATAACTTAATTATGAAATTCTTCCGGTTGGTTACAGTGGGCAAATTTCGAGAAAAGAATCTTAAACTAAAATTCCAAAATACTTGATTCTGAAATTAGTCTGAATTTTATGGAATAGCTTTTCATGTAGCACAGACTGAATCCTTTCTAACGGTATATGTGGGGTTATGGCAGTATGTCCCATTTCGACACAGTGGCTAAAATTCCAAAAAAGAATCTGAAACTAAAAATGCAAAATATTTGATTCTGAAATTCGTCTGAATTGTATGAAAATTTTTTTTCAATAGTAAATACTGGCCGTCGGTGGTGCAATGGTTAGTGTGTGCGGCTCTTGTACATGAGATCCTGGGTTCGAACCCGGCTCTGACCACCTTCAAATTTTCTTTCGGCGGCGGTCACCTCGCATAGTGACGGCGACACTATCGAGTATCTAGCCATGAAAAAGCTTCTCAAATTACCGTTCGGAATCGGTGTAAAACTGTCGGTCCCAATCAGTGAGTGAAAACTGGAAAGCGCACAGCTCAGTGATTGTGAGAAGTTCTCTCCAGTCCCTACATGGGATGTAATGGGAAACCATTTATTTATTTTTATACTGAGCCATTTCTAAGGGTATATGTGGGATTACGACAGTTTCTCCCGTTCGAACACAGTGGGCAAAAATCCCTTAAAAATTTATTTAACACCAAATCTCAAAAAATCCTATTCTGAAATTTGACTGGATAGTATGGAATAGATACAATGAAAGTACGTTGTCCCCTCTTTCAAACGGTATATGTGAGGTTGTGGCAGTTTGTTTCGTTTGGACACAGTAGGCCTAAATGTTGCGAAAAAATGTTTGTAATTAAGTCAATAATTTTCCGCACTTGTTACCATTTTATCTCTAAGATTGATGTTTTCGTAAACTTTTATGAATAATCTTATTATGTATAATGTTTTTCTGTAAATATATTGGATAAATTGTATAAAAATGGTGAAATTGTACGTAAACCTACCTTTATATACTTTAACATTGGTCTGTTAACTCAATAACAGAGGTCTGTTACCTAATGTGGTTTGTGTCTGTGCTAGTTATATTCGGAATCTATCTTCACGCACATATAATTTTAATACACAAAACGAAATGCCGTTGGTATTTTCTTGTTCTTTGTTTTGAACCATTGCCCCATTCTGCTATTATTAAAGCAATTATTTTCAACATCCAACGTTCTTATCACACCAAGCCAACTGCAATAAATTTTTTGAGAGAAATCGTAACTCTAGATATATAAATTACTCTATGGCTCTGTTATAGCGTTACCATAAATCTGTTAATATATTGAAAAATTGTGTGTTTAATGAAATATTATTCTTAAAAACCAAACTTATAAGTTACATACATATAATATGCTAGATGGCACTATCGAAAGGCATTCTCCTTGCTGTCGCAAAGTGTACTGTTTTCGCACAGTGGGACGAAGTAAATTTAGTATATGCAAATTTATATCGATCTACTTGAGAAAACAAGGAAGTGCCACATTCGTCATTAGAAAGCTCTTTGCAAACACCGCCAGAATCTGTAATCAAAATGTACAAAAAGAGTTGACAGTAAGTAATATAATATTTAGCTTGAAATTTTCACCAACAACAATGAAGTTATATGGGCTAAAATACAAAAATTTTTGAATTTTCTGATTACACCTAACCTGATGACTAGGTGGCGACTAGAGTATTCAAAAAAACCGTGCAATTCAAGAAACCTGGTTGCTTCGAAAAATGCGGATTTTGAAAATCCGCTTACCTGGGGTTTTTGAAGGTAAAACCGGTTTCCACCGGTTTTGGTTTTTATATCCATATTGTTACGAATAAGTAAAAGCTTTTGCTTGCTGTTAATGCCTACTTACAGTATGTAAATAACAGACGGTTAGTGCTGCGCCTGAAAGTATGCATTGTAACAACGTACCAGCTCGCTAAACCAGTAGCATGAATTCACCTGAGTTAATATAATTCTCCACCATTCGAGATGATTCTACAAAGATAAGCAACAACAACAAGGACTAGAAGGTTCTTGAATTCGCTAGATATAACTTCATTTGAGTATGGTGAGTTGGTGTAAATAGCGGAGGTCTTTGGAATGGAGAGTTCAGTTGGTGATTAAGCGCCGTAAAGGAAGCAACGCGATTTGATAGTAAAATATAAGACTTATTAAAGTGTGTAAATAAAGTAAACTGTTGTACTATATAAGTAAAATAAAAGGAAGTTCTACCGTTGTAATTATCGTAATTTAAAACGAACTTTGGTTTGTTATTGGGAATAAAACAACGTAAAATGGACGAATAAGGAAATTCGTAACAATATCTTAAGCACCTTAACCATTTAAAGTGTTTAACACGTTAAAATGTTTTTTGACCGGAAGCAGCTGATTTTTATATGAAAACTCAGCTGATATTTTTCCAAAATCATGTTTAACATGTTTAGAGAATATTTCAAAACTACATAATAGCTTTGTTCCCGTTCATACTGTTTTTACTGATTTTACTAGTTTTCCAATTATGAATAAATTTGTGACATTTTGCCGTAGAAAAATAAACATATTTATTTCAAAATTGGAAAAATTGCAAAAACAGTAAAAATAGTACGTCGGGAACAAAGCTACGAGTGCGGATCAATAACATAATCAACATAATCTCATTTTAGCTCAATACACGTAGTACAACGTTTCTCCAATTTTTATATCCCTTCCAAAAAATAGGGTTTTTCGAGGTCAATCAAATAGGCGTTTGTTTGAACAATAATTTCATCGTTGAAGCTAAATCTCTTTCCACCGAGCTATATCTTTAGGTTTGGAAAAAGGAAATAGTCACTGGGTGCTAAATCTGGAGAATATGACAGATGAGGTACCAATTCGTAGCGCCCAATTAAACAACTCCAAACAATCCTTTTAAGTTGTCAAACGATTACGTCAATTGAGAGCAAATGCGGCACCCATCTTGCTTTCTTAAACCCAACTGATCATTTAAAATCGAAAACACACTACCATAAGAAATGCCTATCGCATCAATAATCTCACGCACTTTTACTCTTCGATCGGCCAACACCATATCGTGGATTTTTTCGACATTTTCGGGTGTATTGAACTCAATTGGCCGTTTAGAATGTTTAATGTAATTTGTACTTGTGCGACCACAACTAAAGTCAGTAAACCACTATTTTACCATTGAAATTGATGGTACAGAGTCCCCATAGTATTTATCAAGCTTTTCCTTGGTTTGATTGACGGTTTTTTTTCGCAAAAAATAATGTTTAATGAGCACTCGAAATTAACTTTTTTCCATTTTTAAAAAAATGCACGAGCTTGCTTGTATGTTTTGAACAGCTGTTAAACGCAAAGTAAATGACGGAAGACGGAACTTGCACAAAATTTGACAGTAGTCTATTAACAGGTGGTACTTGATGGGGGAGTAGTGTTGCATTTCATATAACTACGAGGGAAGTTCGAAAAGTCATGGACTTATTGATTCTTTTGAAATATTCTCTATTGTGACAAATTTCTATAATTTTCTATCTAACGTAATTTTTAAATGGTGTTTACAAGTAAATGTGCATCTAATAAAATCCAATCAATAATAATATCCAATAAAAACCATTCTAGTTAAACAAGACTTAAACTGTATTATGAAGTGTTTCTGCAGAAATTTATCTCAACTGTTAACTTTTAACATAGTTCTGTTAACGCAACAACAGAGCGGTGCTTACTTAAATAATGTTCGCATCTGTACTGGCTTAGTTTCACATTAAGTTTAGATGTGAAATTAATGAGGGGGCAGTTTCAAATTATTTGAAATTATACAAAACTTTTTAGATTGTTATATTTTGCATAACACTGCTTTACCTAATGGTTTTTAATCAACTGTAACACTTTTTTTGCACCCTTTAGTTTAATATTAAAATATCATTAATTTTGGTTTATTTGAGTCACATGCTACGCGTTTACCAAGCAAATTTATGGGGGAAACGGGATGGCTTTTTATGGTTTCGTTTGTGTTTAGTTGGTTGGTTGGGGCGCTATTAAATCCTACATATTAAATATCGTACAGACTTTGTTGTTGACAAATAACACGACCGCATTGCATGTCTGGACACTGTGCCACCAACCAATCAACCAACCAACCAACCCACCATCTAGCCAGTCGGCCCACTACTGTAGAGTATTTTTAATGTTTTGATAGAGTGGTGGTTGAAATGAATGAATGGACAAATAAACGTATCCACAAAATCCCCCATTCACTTCAATCGCAAACGTTGAAAAACACAACAAAATGTAAATATTTTGTGGCCACCTCATTGGAGTAGGATGATGATGAGATGAGTCACGCCACACAACTCTTGACCGGCAACGATTCACTTTTGTTTATTCGATATAGATACATTGGTTGGATCTGACTTTGCCGGGCCAACCTCAACACAGAAAACGCTTCATGCTTCTTATGGTCGGCCATAGCCTAAGCAAAGAGTATTGTGCTGCGCTGTGCAGTTTGTTTAGTTTGCTTAACGAAAAACCAGGTAAAGTTTGAAACATTAGCAGGAAACTCCGATGAAGGAAATACTTTGGAAGACAAACTACTAGGCTCCACTCACTTTACCGCTTCGTTGTTGTTGCCAACATAACTTTTGGTTGCTGTTCTTGTTGTCAAAGACTTGACATGACTTGCGATAAACGATATAGTTTTATTTATGGCCATTAAGCCTGTTGCTGTATTCATGTAGATGGTGTTGCATTGGTAACGGTGGGGGCCTGGCTACCAGGGAAGGCATCGCGACTAATACCTTCGGAGTAGAGGAAAATACACAAGAAAACGCTAATTATACATTTGAATTTTTCATGAGAACTTTTGTTTAAGTTTTCACTGTAAGACTTAATTATTGACGCAGGTCAAGTTATACCAACGATACGTGTAGGTACGAGCGACTTCACCTGGTTGGGGTGTTTTGTTTTTTACAGGATTGTTGAGCAAAATGTTATTAAGTTTCGTGCTAAAACGAGACCTATTCCAAGTTCAATTTGCAAGCTTATTTATAATTTATTTATATGTCCGTCCTTTATCTATTAAACAAAATAATAATATAAAACAATATTATAAGTACAATACAAACTTTGCTGGATCAGTCATTTATTAAGGGATACGTATAAAAGGAGGCCGTGAAACACCACAAGTTTGGATTCTACCACCAATAGGTACTTGACTAATTTGAATTTAATTTGTGAACGTACTATTTCACTGATCATCAAAGTGATACTTTCCTTTTTTTTGACGTAGAATACGTCTTACCTTACGGTATAGGGAGTCATGTCAGATTGTTATTGTTGTAATCTTTATTTCATTGATTATAAGGAAACGGCGAGATAACTTTTTTTAAAATTTTTTTTGTAGGTAAATGAAGATGTTATCTTTCGTTTGATATACATTTCATATTGGTTGATATCTTCCTAATATTTAAATTTCTCAAATGAAAATTGTTTAAACACATACACTCAAACATATGTGTGGTGTTTGGTTGAGTGTTTGAGTTTGTAGCGTGAACACAAACTATGCTGCTGTTTCAGTGTGGACACAAACCTTCGCCTGTTGTTTTGATTGATGAAATATTGAAATTTCGTATATTTACTTATGTATTTAAGTGAAGCAAAATGTTAAATGTGAATTTGAATTTAACATGGATATATAATTATAAAAAATATAAATCAAATTGATTTGCGTCTGTTATTTATCATTTATCCTTACTCTTTTAATTTAAAAACATATTTATCCTATTTTTCCTACCATAAGCTTATGTATATTATCAAAAGTAACTATCAAATCAATAAATTCATTTGCTTATGTTATTTATCATTTATTGTTATATATGTTTTCTGTCTTATCGGATGGCGTATTCTACGTTAAACTTAATGGCCGTGTCTCTGACACAGCCTGCAGGGACAGTCCGTGGCCGAAGGCCTCGGACAACTGTCTGCTGTATTTTTTTCAGTAAACTCAAAATTTTCATCATGGTAAAGTACACGAACGAACAACGTATGCAAATTATAAAAATGTACTACCGAAATTCGGAGTCGGTGACCGCAACTTGACTCCAATTTTCGGTCTTTATTCTCGCCCTAGTAGACAAGCAATAACAAGTTTAGTGCAAAAATTTGAGTCTACATATTAATTGTGTGTGGCGTTCAGTCGTTCGTAGCAAACAATTCAAATCAGTCGATTCCGCGGCGTTCTCAAGAACTGGGCATCGCCAATACCACTTTAGACGAATTTTGCGTAAAGATCTTGGTTTCCACCCATACAAGATCAAGCTGACTCAAGAATTGAAACCGATGGACCATTTGACGCGAAGTACGTTCTCCGATTGGGCTCTGGAGATGATGCGCCAAGATGATGAATTTCATCGCAAAATCATCTTCAGTAACAAAGCTCATTTTTGGCTCAATGGGTTCGTCAATAAGCAAAATATGCGTTATTGGTTAGGTGAAAATCCAGATGTGCTTCATGAATCACCACTTCATCCACAAAAAAAAAATAATTGTTTGGTCCACATGTGCTTCACGAATCACCACTTCTTCCACAAAAAATAACTGTTTGGTGCGGTTTGCATGCCGGCAGCGTCATTGGGCAATATGTTATCATCGACAATAACCATCGTCCCGTTACTGTGAATGGCGATCGTTATCGCGACATGATTACCGATCATTTTTAGCCCGAATTGGAAAACATAGACTTGGCCGACATGTGGTTTCAACAGGACGATGCCACAAGACACACAGCACACGTTACAATCGATTTATTGAAGAGTAAATTTGGTGAAAGTGTTACATCAAGAAATGAACCAGTCAATTGGCCGCCTCGTTCGTGCGATTTAACGCCTCTAGACTTTTTTCTTTGGGGCTACGTCAAATCATCGGTCTATGGCAACAAACCGACGACGTTGGAAGAACTCAGAGCCGATATTGAACGCAGAATAGCGGCCGTTACGGCCGAAATGTGTGACCGAGTCATCGAAAATTGGGTCCAAAGAATCTACCGCTGCCACTGTGCCCGCGGTGGCCATATGAACAAAGTCGAATTCCATTTACAAATGTTTTGATTTTATTTCAAGTCAATCATGAAGTTTTGGAAATAACTCAAATGGTTTGTGTTTTATTTAAAAAACAGTTGTCAAGGCCTTATTGAAAAACCCTTTATTAAGGATTTTCACCAACGAGGGCTTGAAGTCCGTCTCCTATGCAGCGTTATCCGAAACATCCGAATATAGTATGCACAAGGCCTTCAAGGGCACTTGAAATATCGTGCAACTAGACACAGCCTGTTTTAGCGTTTACGCGGAACCAAGTTTCCTTGGGAAATCTATAAAGTTGTCCAATACTTGGGAGTAATTCAGGACCTTAAATATTATTTTGCAATCGATGCAAAATTGCACCCATCTACGAAAATATTTGTACGTTATCTATCAAAAATATTTTCGTTTTTAGTCGATGAAGAATTTGATATATTAACAAACTAAATTGTATCTCAATTTTCATTTTGTCTTCGATCCGAAGTATGTTTAGAAATTTTGTTTTTTTTAAAAAAAAAAAAAAATTTAACATCCGCGGTAGGTCGTATCGATGTTTGTGACACCGTGCCGTTTCGGGCAGCGTCTAGCCCGTTACGCTACCGACTGCCTGTACAAACTTATCTCTAACTGAAGTTATGTGGTTGTTCATATCGTATTTTCTTCGTTAAATATTGGGGTATTTCTTATGATTTTTTTTTTGTTGGTACCATTTATCGATTTTCATTTCAATATTTGAGAAATTTGTCAGTATATCGATGAAAAATGTAATTGAGTGCTGAGATTTTTCACGTACCAATTTTTTTGTTAAAAATTTACAGTCGTCTTTCTTTTCTGTGTATGATGCACCCACTCAGTTGAGATGTCCACTGCCTCAGCCACTTTACGCATTTTCATTCTTTGATTGCCCAATATCATTCCCTAAATTTTATCGACGATTTCTGAACGTTCGACCTGAACGTTCGGCGTCACTTGTGCTGGTACAACCGCAACGGAATTCTGGAAACCAATTTTTAACCATTGATAGTGCAGAGTCTACATACTAGTATTTATCAAGCCTTTCCTTGGGAAAATAATGCGTGACGAAATTTTGACACAGATGACAGATGGAATATAACTCTGGGCTGGTACCCCTTAAATCCACTTAAATTCATTCGTACAATGAATGACCAGCCGCATTCATGAATATTTCTTTCATGAATACAGCCACTGAAGCTGTGTTCCAGCGGCGGAAGTCGCAAGGTCTTCCACAAATAAGTCATGTGAAATGGTTCTTTTGTAATGTCTTCCAAAAATAAGGCCTGTGGAATGCATGCATTTTTTCATCAGATATAACCAAGAAGAAGATTTTTAAAATTTTGAAAAATTTCTTTTCTGATTCATTTTAACCGTAATTTAATTTGAAAATTTCATACAAATTTTAAAATTATATTTTTTATTTAATATTTTTCAGGGTATTATTAAAATTTTCAACTTGAAGTTGGGCGTGGTACAACTTTCTAAGATAGATACATTCTTTCTTATAAATAAATATGTAGAAGTGGATAATGATTTTGTGATAAAATAAATTATTTTAATTTTATTTTTGTTTAACAAAAATAAATTAAAATAAATCCCTTCTAAGGTAATCCTCTTTGCATGCCTACTAAGGCACTCTTTAGGCAATGGGCAAGGAAGGTCTTGCCTCCCAGCGTTAAAACGCAATGTTAAAAGGAAAGAAGGAGGTAATATGTAGGGAAGGCCTTCCGTATTTTAAAGAAAACCAGTTTGGTCATGATTTCAGGCCTTCCAGGTCATGGCTTCCGCCGCTGGGATTGCACTTATTTGTCCTCTCTCACTCACACACATTGGAATCATTTCTCGTATCTCTTGCCTTTCTGTTCTCTGTGTTATTGAATATTGTGAGTTCGATTTGGATCGTTTTATGGGACGAATGAATACAGCCTTTGGCAAGCGAAGTATTACACAATTCAGTGGCTGCATTCATTCGCATTCATTCAAAGGTCTTAATGCACACTGTGGTACAACGAATATTCATGAATGTGGCTGTCCATTCACTGTACGAATGAATTCATGGAGATGTTTACTAGACATACAGCCCTGGTTAATATAAGGAAATTAATTAAGCATTATAATGCAATTTAGAAAATTAAAGTAAATTTTTTTTAAATTTAAATATTTTTTTTCTAAATTTAAATATATTTTCTTTAAATTTGAAAATTCTTTTTTTAAATTTAGATATTTTTTTTAAATTTAAATATTTTTGTTTTAAATTTTAATAAAAATTTAATTTTTTAAAAACATGTTAACAAAATTTAACAAAAAAAAAAATAAAAAAAAGTGTTTCAAAGTAGAAACGATGACCATGAGATTGGCGTTACAGTGTAGCGTCAGCGTATTACTTCCGCTTTTCTTTTTATTTTATCGGTACTTCAAAGTTTATGTTCTCAAATCATAATGCGGTTCAAGATCTTTTTTCTATTAAAAAATAATTATTAATAATAAATAGAAAACAAAAATTTATAATTACTTTTTGTGAAACACAAATTAAGAAGATTGGAAAAGTATAACATAAGGTTCTGTTTAAAAGAAACGATTCACAATATTGAAATGCTAACTTTCGAAATTTTATATAAGGATGTTAAACAAATCTAGCTGGCACTGTATTTGTTTACAAATTCTTCTTCAACACTCGCGTACACACTCGTTTGTATCTTGCACAAGATCAACAATTGTATTTGGCGATTTTCACAGCATTTGCCAGTTTAATTTGCATTTTCAAATTCTGATCTGAACAAATGATGAATATTTATGTTTAGAAATGATTGAAACGAGTGTCTTATGATACAAATACAATACAACCATTTATACAAACAACAAATATTGTAGAATGTAATCAACATCAATTTAATGAATTCCGTTGCATTCCTCACATAATTGCGAAATTATTTCTATTTGAAAAACATCATTCGAATATTAATGAGAACAACAAACCATTCAAGTGGCGAACGGCCGAGCCAAATAAATGTCGACCAAATGTGAAGTTTCCTCTGCGCTTGTCCAGTGGCTTGATTCACGACATAATGTAGTGGACTGCAAGTCGTCATATCAGCTCTCCAACAGCCTTAGTGCGTTGCAAAAGGAATTCGAAGTATTTGTGCTTCTTTGTTGGGTATTTTAGCGTTACACACCATTTCAAACAGGCACTTAATGTTTATAATTTGCGTAAAGAATTTTATGTAAATTTGCGAGCAACGTATAAAAACAAATATTTTCATTAACAAATTGTTTATTAGTCGCAGGGTAGTGGTGAAGTGGCGTGATTCAAAATGTTCAAGGAGATGACAACCCTTTTTGATTTCAGAAAACTAAAATTGTTGTTTAAATTATTACGGTTGTGTAGTGATGAAAAATTACTATCTTTGCACAGTACGTATACAGTAGGGTGTCCCTAACATTTTTTCTTTTTCGATTTTCATGATTGCTCAAGCTTGGTTGGAAAGCTTCTAGGGTAAAGTATTTTTGAGTTTTTTTTTTCAGATTTTTCGGAAGAGGTTTAGAGGTCGCACAAGTCGAATTTCCCCCAAAAATCGAGTATTCCGGAAGTTTTTTGAATTTTACTTAATTGTGTGGAAAAAATTTAGAATTTGCAATTACTGTTCCAGAGTGGCGGTATGAACTAAGTCCCCAATGAACTAAGTCCCCAAAACGAAAAAGAACTAACTCCCCAAAATTTTATACAGGAGGAAACAACAACGTTTTTTGGGGACTTAGTTCATTATTTGGGGATTTATTTCAGTTTCAAATTTAGGGAGTTAGTTCACAATGAACCAACTCCCCAATTCCAAGGAACGAAATAAATCCCCACTAAAGGTTATTAAAAAAATTTTCTGTAAAAGGCGCATTAAAAATATTTTGAAGAATATTATGCGCCTTTTACAGAAAGTGGGGAGTTAGTTAATTTTTATTTTGGGGATTTATTTCATTTTATTGGGGGTTTATTTCATTTTCTAAATTGGGGATTTATTTCATTATGAAATAAATCCCCAATTTTGGGGGGTTAGTTCATTTTCGTTTTGGGGACTTAGTTCATTGGGGACTTAGTTCGTACCGCCTTCCAGAGTTATGCCATTTTAATACTCTTTACCCATTGTATGAAATTAATAATATTGTTACGAATAAGTAAAAGCTTTTGCTTGCTCTTAATGACTCTACTAACATTATGTAAATAACAGGCGGTTAGTGCTGCGCCTGAAAGAATGCATTGTAACAACGTACCAGGTCGCTAAACCAGTAGCATGAATTCGTCTGAGTTAATATAATTCTCCACCATTCGAGATGATTCTACAAAGATAAGCAACAACAACAACGACTAGAAGGTTCTTGAATTCGCTAGATATAACTTCATTTGAGTATGGTGAGTTGGTATAAATAGCGGAGGTCTTTGGAATGGAGAGTTCAGTTTATGATTAACCGCCGTAAAGTAAGCAACGCGATTTGATAGTAAAACATAAGACTTATTAAAGTGGTGTAAATAAAGTAAACTGTTGTACTATATTAGTAAAATAAAAGGAAGTCAAACTGTTGTAATTATCGGAATTTAAAACGAACCTTCTTTTATTCTTGGGAATAAAACAACGCAAAAAGGACGAATAAGGAAATTCGTAACAATACTACAAACTACATATTTGACAATTTTTCATCGGATTTGCTTTAAACACTGTATGCATGAAAAAATCTACATGCGCTAAGTAACGACAAAGAGTTACACGCAAAAAAAACGCCCCCAGCAACATATTGCAGGAAACATATATATTTTTGCAAGCAGGATGCGCGCATTAAAACGGTGCTTTAGGAAAGGCTCCACTTACCTCCATGCTCTACGTTGCCGTGGAGGCCTTTCGACTGAAGTTAAACTTTTGATCTACCGTCAGATCATAACACCCATTATTGCCTATACGTTCCCTGTCTGGTTTGGAATATCTTCCAGCCAGATGTAGAAACTTAGGAAATGGGAGAGACGCATCCTTTTGAGCTGCTTGCATCCTTACAGATGAGGATAGCCGACGATGGTTCGGTTAGGAGGCCATCCTGTGCTACGATGTACAGGATGGTCGACTTTGACAGGATAGACGTGTACCTTGTTAAAGGCGCACTTAAATTTCTAGATAGGGCAGCCTTTCTGGAAAATGAACTGGTCGAGAATAGTTTGGTCCAGGACGTGGCCGCCGGTTGTCCTCGCGACCTTGGATAGAGTCGGACTCCTCTTCGTTAATGACAACCTCCTATTCTATCATAGGAGGATAGGATCTTTTGACCTGGACGACACTGTGTACATTACGGACCAGTAGTGGCACCTCTTACGTAGGTAGGGCTTGTAAATATGTATATACATAGTTGTAAATATGTGTAAATAGTAGTTTTAGTATATTAGTATTTTAAGTTTTAGTAGTTAGTTTGATGAATTATCCCCGTTTTAATAGTCCTTTTTTGGGGAAGCCTCTAGTGGGCAGTACAATGTTTTGTTTTTCGTTTATGATTGTTTTGTATGTAGATGCTACAAATTAAGTTAGTGTGAAGTATATAGTTCTGTAAATATTATTAAATGTAGAAAAATACGTAATGATAGACCGAAAAAATCACGCAGCGCGCGAAATCACATCTTACAGAACGACTATTTTCATAAAACGTTTGCACCACTGTTACGCCGAGTTCAACTGAGTATCGCCCCATGACTAAGTTTGCCAAAGCCTGTAGAATCAATTGTCTGGAAAAACGATATTTGTTGTCGATGTCGTAATTTTACGAAGTATTGAAGTCGGAGTGGGGTCGTGCCTTGAAAAATGTTGGAGTAGGGGTCGTCCAATTTTTGTCATTCACAGCCCTTAATATGACATGTTTTGATTACGTACAACAGTTGGCGCTGGGGAACACTACAGACGCCAAATTCCACACACATAATTTTGCGGAATATTCTCTTTAACTTTCATTCCTTAAAAATCCATCACTTCAATTCAGTAGTAACTCCCGTCTGTTTGCGATTTCGAAATATCCCAACGAGAACTATTTTAATAAAACATTTTTTAATGCGTACTCTTTTTTTTCTTTCAAGTTTTACATTGCATTTTTTTACAAAATATTTCATTCTGCTGTTGCTGCTTCTTTTTATTATTATTCATAAATGAATACAGAACATTGTTTTGTTGTACTCACATTTTTTTCTGTTGTCAATTGGGTTGAGTTTTCAGTTCCATTCATTTATTTTTTTGTTTTCCTTTTTGTTTTTGTGATAATCCCCTACTAAATATTTAATTCAATTCTAAACAACGGAAATGCTTTCCTTGTGTCTGTTGTGTTGATGTATGGGAAAAAGCGGAAATTTAACAATGGAATGAATAGTAAATTAAAGTAAATTATTTAATGTTTTTTGTTTTGTTTTGTTTATATATGTAACGAAATTCATATTTTTTTATTGAAAACTATTCAGAAATGTGTCAAATATTTGTGTAATACATGTCAGCAATTCATTTTATACAAACGCCTGCGCTAAAAGAAAGGTAATAACTGGGAAAGAGTTGCATAGAAACGAGGCAACACTGGCTTACAAAAATAGTAAAAGAAATGCAATAGTTTTGTAATTTTTTTAAACAAATTAGATGCAAATTAAGGGTTAAATTCAGGAGGATTTTAGAAATTTATCGCGAATCAAGTTAGTGAGACAATCATTAACGAAACCAAAATTTAAAACAAATTTTGGTTTAGTTAATAGTTTTCATATAAACTCAATTTTTGGTTTCATTCCATCATTGATTGCAATTTCATTGTATGTCTACTTGTGTAATTATACTTTAACATTAGACTACTTTATATCTGTTTCAACTACTTTATATACAATTGAATTTCAAAACATTTTAAAATTTCTACTTAATGTGTTGAGAACTTAATTGATAATTGAGCAAATAAATTTCGTTTAAAAAAAAAAAAATTACAAACATTTGAAACATTTTACACGGCGATGTTAAGTAGACGTTTTCTGTTTTATTACATGTTGTTGAACGACAATGTCTGACGCCTGGTGAAGAATACCTGGTGAAAACGTGGTGAATAAAAAATGTGACTCAAAGTCATCAACTGCACGCAAAGTCATAGTACGTTTAACGACATTTGGAAACGTAAAATTGATGACAAGTTGTTGATTGAGATATTAAGTTAATTGATTCATATTGATAGCATTTTTCCATCAAAGTAAATTGTGGAAAACACATTAATATATGAAATTTACTTTTCTAGTAGTTTCAAAAGTTAAAGTCAACAAATTAGTAAATGCATACAGTTAAAGAAAAATTTGTGTTACAGCAAACACTGTGGTCCACTTATCAACTGACAATTTGTGTGCTATTACAGCAAATGTACTGCTATAACAACAAACGGTTTGCTTCATTGATGCAGTATAATTGGCACGCACTTGCTAAATAACAAATAAGTTTTTGCGGTTTTAGTAAACGTGTTCGCTATCCCTTCTTACAGTTGTTATCAGTGCTGTGGAATCGGAGCAGGGATGGTGGTGTTGGAGTCGGAGTATTGGCATAGTTGCCTGGAGTCGGAGTTGGGGTGGTACAAATTTAGACGACTCCGACTTAGAGTGTGCAAAAAACCGGCATTTTTTAAACTCCAGTTTTCGGTTTGTTCGAAAAGTCAGTTTTTATAGAAACCGGTTTTCGGTTTTAAATTTTGGCTAAATCCTGTGGAACCGGTTTTTTTGACCATTTCATATACTTATTCGTGTTTAAAACTCAAAATTTTACATCTATATTTAAATTTGACAACCACGTTTTAATTTTAAATCAAAATTTAAATCATAGTCTAAATTAATATAAAATGTACAAGTTATCAAATACGAAATTTGAAAGAGATTTTCATACACTCTGGTTCACTTATTTAAAGGCACTAACAATTCCATATTCAGCAGCCTGTATCTTTTGCAATTTGTAACCGATTGCAGAATTTTAAAATGGAAATGGAGATATGGATAATGGAAATTGAGATAAAGGGGTTTTCAACAGAGACGCTACAAAAGTATATCGATAGGGACAGCAAACGACGCCATATTTTTTCCCGCTCTTTTGACATTTCTCTTCAGTAAGGTTCGCCATTTCATCATGGAAAGATACACGAGCCAACAACGAGTCGAAATTATTAAAATTTACTACCGAAATTTGGAGTCAGTGGCCTCAAATTTAAGAGCGCTACGTCAAATTTATGGTCGGCTCATTTCTGGCTGAATGGCTTCGTCAATAAGCAAAATATGTATGCGTTATTGGTCAGACAGCAATCCACACGTAATTCATGAGTCATCATTGCATCCCGAAATAATTACGGTTTGGAGCGGTTTATGGGCCGACGGCGTCATTGGGCCGTACTTCTTCCGTGATGATCAAGACCGGCACATTACAGTGAATGCGAATCGCTACCGTTCAATGATAACCGAATATTTTTGGCCCCAATTGGATAATATGGACTTGGAGGACATGTGGTTCCAACAGGACCATACATAATGGCATCGACCGTACTTTCACAGGAATAAAGAATTTCATTGGTATCTAAAACCGGTTTTGTTTTTTTTTTTAAAAAATTTTTGTAGCGCTCTTATTGAAAAACCCGATATAAATAAAAATCATGACAATAGTGGTTTCTTAACTAAAGATCTTTTTTTGGGCAATTTATAAAAAAAGTCAAAAAATGTGCTATTTTTTTTGCTTCACTTGAATAAAGACACTTTATTATTTTTTATTATTTTTAAAGTAAGCGATGATTTTTTGTAGGGAGCGTTTAGTTATTACAATTTATTACATCTTAATCATTTTGCAAGTCAAAACGGCAAAACAAAAAATTTTAAATCTATCGGAAAAAACTAAAATCGATGTTTACCATTCTGAAGGATATTCTAACCGCGCAATAGCTAAAAAAATTGGATGGAGCCCACAGTTGTCGGCAACTACATCAAGGACCCCAAGGGGTATGGAAAAAATTTTGGAGGAAGGGTTTCAATGTCTTTACCTACGTATGATAAAAGAAAAATCATCAGAATTGTTTCTAATTCTGCATTATCCTTGTCAAAAATAACAGCTCAAGCTGGAGTGGAAGCGAGCAGAGTACGCAGAGTAATTAAGAGCTGTGAGTATCTTAAATACCTGAAATTATAAAAAAAAACCGCCACTTAATGCTCCTCTCTCTCTATCGCGCCGACCACACCACGAATAGTGTGAACGACATTACGACATTACTCTATGTATAAAATCATTTTTAAATTTGAATAAAAAAATTGTTTGGAAATGTCATTTATTGAGAAGCATAAAATTTTATTTGAAAATATAAATCATGTTTCTTAATCCAACATTTCATTAAAATTCGCATATCATATAATTTATTATTAATTTTTTTAAGGATATTAACACATATTGAGCAAAAACCGCTTAACCAGTTAACCGACGTCAAATATCCGGTTTTTGGTTTGTTCGAAAATTACGTGTTTTAAAAGCCGGCCCACGGTTAAAAGCAGAAAACCGGTTAACCGGTTTCCGCGGGTTTTCGGCTTCGGGTTTTGACCCTACTGCGACTTCAATTCAGGACTTTCTTTAAAATGGGAAGTTTTCGACCAAAATAATTTTTTAAACCATTTTATAATTTGTCATTTCCTTCTTTAAACAGTAGCCGGTTTTCTTTTGCCTTAAGTTTTATTTTTTGTTTTATCTTTTGTTTCTTCCGCGAAGGTCATAACTTGACACGTTGTTCCTAGCATAACAATTTTTTTAAAATGATGGATTCGAAGTGGAGTCGTGTCTTTTCAAAGTGCTGGAGACGGAGTGGAGTCGTGCATTTTCAATATGTTGGAATCGGAGTCTTCCAATTTTGGTCAGACTCCACAGCTCTGGTTGTTACATATTTCGCGCACAGTGTCACCATCTGCAAATTCCCAGGTGTATCCAAATTAGCATTCCAATGATACTAATGTAAAGAATTTCACGATGGAAAATGGATCTGAAGTAATTTCATGTTTTGATATTCAATTTAAAATTACAACATTAAAGCGTTAAGATTTTTGTAAGTATTTCCAATGTAGCACTTTGTAGAAATTTGTATTGCGTCTAAGAATTCAGACTTTTATCACAGCTGATTTGGTGTAATAAGTATCACCACAGAAAACTGCGGTTGAAACAACCGAATTAGAGGTTGTCATGAGCGCATAACAGTTGTCACAATGGACTTAGTGGTTGCCACAACCAAATTAAAGGTTGCCACAAACGAATCAGAGGTTGCGACAACCGAATTAGAGGTTGACACAACCGTATTAGAGGCCACAGTCTAATTAGAGGTTGTTACAACGGAATTTGAGATTGCCACAACTCAATTAGAGGTTGTCGCAACCGAATTGGAGGTTGTCACAACCAAATTAGAGGCCACAATCGAACAAGAGGTTGTTACAACCGACTTCGACTTTGTTACAACCGAATTCGAGGTTGCTACAACCGAATTCGAGGTTGCTACAACCGAATTCGAGGTTGCTACAACCGAATTATGGACTTGGATCGGCCATATACTTAGGCGCCCAACATCACTTACGTCAACATCTTAAAACTTCCCGGCGCAGAAACTGTATCAACTTCTGTGGTCGCAGATGCCAAAACCGTTAGAGTGCCTGAGGACTCTCAACAAGGAATGGTAGCTGAACCGGAGGAAGAACCAATTTAAAAAAAAGAAAAAAAATTTTAGATTTTGTATTAAACACGCATTCCAAATTGGAATGTGACATAATAATGGTTTTATTTAAAATTGAAACGTAGTTGTCATATTTAAATAGAGTTGTGCAATTTTGGGCTGTAAACACTAATAAGTATATGAAATTATCGCTAAACAAATTTATTGTAATTGATACATGTGTAATATAATTTAAAGCAAAAAAAAACCCGAAAAAACCCGGTTCCACGGTTTTTTTGCCAAAATTAAAAACCGAAAATCGGTTTCTTGAAAACTTGATATTGCAAACAAACCGAAAACCGGGTTTAAAAAATTACGGGTTTTTGCACACTGTGGTGCAGGTATTACTAGTTTCGAACTCCTTGATAAGTTTAATGTCAGATGTTATTATCTGAAAATGTGATTATCTGTAAACCATCCAAACGTCAAAAAATGTACAGTTTAGCATCCCGGTCGTGGAAAAAATGTTAGGATACGTTTAAATAATTTTTTTTTTATAATAAACTGTATGTTTTCTTAATTTTTTTTTAAAACTCTATAAACATTTAAGAGTTGGAAAAGACGAGAATCCTTTATCTAATATTTTTATACACAAAGACGGTCAAAAATGCATCATAATAGAGAATTTTGTTGCTTAGTGTAACTGCTTTTGGAACATTTGCATTTGTCTTACTTTACATTAAACTAGTATAAATTTATTTAAAATTATTTTTACCCAAATTTCAAGCCAGTCGAGAGTGTGTAGCTTTTGTTGCTACAACCAAATAATGTTATAGCATTTTGTTTAAATATTTATTTACGAATTGCGATCAATGAACCCCCTTTTTTGTATGTAAACAATGAAATTTTAAATGCTGACAGGCAAAATGATACCGTAAAACAACAAAAATTACATGAGAGGGATGGGGTTTGTTAAATTCCAATATCAATTCGCAAACCAATGAATTATAATGTCAGCAAACACCTAAAGGTGTAAAAATATTTATTTCCTTACTGGGGTGAGTAATAATTGTTTTCTTTGTTTACACGAAATCATTATTAGCCAATCTTCAGTTTGTTGTAAATCTAAGAATATTAAAAAATTCTTAACAATCTCATCATTCTTTGGCCTCTTACTGTTGTGGCTGTTGTTTGTTAGGACACTCATTTTTACCAAAATGTATACATTTTAGTGCCATCAACTGGACTTTTTTGAAAGTAATATAAAGATAATAAGCTTTATATTATTTAAAAAGGTCTTGAGCTTGAATGAATTTATAAGCAAAAAAAAAATTTAATTAATTTCAATGAAATTCTATTGTCTGGTTATGCTTTGTTTATTTTTCTGTCACAATGCATCAAAATATCTCGTGATTTTTGTATATAAATATACATGCATACGAGTATACGAGTATCAACAGAGATGAAATTTTTTTTAAATTTTGGGAATTTATTTTTGCGAAGAAATTTGTAGGGCTTCTTAGGGAAATTTTCTGCCGCGATAAGGTACAATTTGAGCATTGAAATCCGTTGGCGTGGGTAACATCTTCAAGTGGGAAAAAATTGCTGAAAGTAGAAATTTATGGAATTTATGGGTATCGATAGCAACCTAACCTCAGTTGCGGTGCCAGTTGCCGAAAACTTATTACATATGGCAACTGACAGCTAGCAACTTCAGTTGCTGAATAGTGGTTATATTGGAAACCTCGAGTTTGGTTTTTAAAACCAAACGAAACAAATAAAGGCGGAAAAATATAAAAGTAATAAAACTTTATTGTTCAACGTAGGTTGAGCCAAGCCACGGTTGAAGTGGTTGCCATGGGACTAGGAAACTTCCCTCCGCAAAAAAAAACCTTGAAGCTGCCCCTTACTTTTAAGAGCGGAGGTATAGCTGTTGCCAAATGACTTCGTTTGTAGTACTTTATCCACTAAAAAATAAATCCTTCCATTGGAAGGCGATAATATGCTTTGAACCTATAATAGGGACTTTATTAACAATTATTCTAAGCAATAACATTTACTCACAGTGCACTATAGGTAATTTGATCCATTTTTGTGACGAAAAGTCATTTGTTGCACTTTTAAGCAAAAAAATTTTTTGTTACAATTTGATAAAAAATAACCTTAAACTAAATGACTGTGTACTAACTATCTTTTTCTAACAATCGAGTAACACGTGATTACGACGTCGTCAAAGTTCTTGTTTACGAGCAACGCGTTACAGGCAGCCTATGCAGTGGTATTTAATGTGAATTTTTAATCTGTTCTAAAAACGTTAAACAAAATATAATAATACAATTTAAATATGGAAAATCAAAGTGATGGTATGCACATTACAGGTTAGTCGACAGATTTGAGTTTACTTTTTGATTTAGTGCGAAAAACTCATTATTGTGACTTAACCTCAAACAAAATGTTGTAATTTCCTTTTAAGGCTAAGAGATCATATTTTCTCCGGTTAGTGAAAAAAATGTAAATGCCGCGGGTGGGATTCGAACTCACATTCGCTGGACGATCGTTTCGATGTTTGTGAAGCATCATCTTCAGCAGCGTCTAGCCCGTTAAGCCACTGCGGCGTGTATTTACATAAGTCACTAACCGAAGACATTTATTGATTGTGTGCAGAGTGATTGGTTGTCGCTACTTCAACATTGCTTTCCTACTTACACGCACTGATGCAGAAGTTTTGAAAGTTCTATTTATAGAACGAACTATTCTAATTGTAGTTGTCTCGTTCTGTTTTGGTTTGGCCCTACCAAATGTTTTTTTCATAAACATGCGGTTTGGATAAGCATTATAAATACTGGCCATATTTGGCCGTATTTTGACTATCAGAGACATGTTAAGTGAACCATTTTCAGTTTATTTCATTAATTTCACGTTGCGATTTTTTGCGTTTTTTGAGTTATGTCGTTTTTTCGTAGGCGACCTTCGTTTGCAGTATAACAACCTTGCGAAAGTTTGGATTGATGTAAAATGAAAAGAGGAGAAGAACGATGCTGTATTCACTTTTGTTATTGGCCAAGTTGGAAATATAAATATTTTGAATGAGGAAGAATCATCTGTCAAAGAGAGAGTCCGAACTTTTTGTAAAAATTTGGCTGAGAGATGGAACAAGTCCCACAGAAAGATAGAGGTCTTCCAAAAACAAAACGCTCACTGGCTTTGAATTGATTTTATTTTGGCAACTAAGATTACCCCTTCGAAATGCTTAGTAGGGCGTCCAAAAATAAAGTTTGTGGATAAATCCGATCGCGCAAAGAATAGAGAAGCAAAGGACCTATCAAAGAAAGTAGACAATGAAACGGAATTGCTACTTCGTGCAGCTTCGATATCGGCTCGAGTTCAACGTAAAGCAGATATGGCAGTGGTTCTCAGACAGACAATTACTAGTCCAACAAGAGCTTGCAAGATGAGAAAATTAGCGCACACTGTTGATAATCAGCCAATTCGCTTCACTGCAAATGAAGCACTCGCATTTGTGTTAGAAAACAATTTGACAAAAGAACAGTACTTGAATACAAGAAGGGAAAGTAAAATTCGAAATGCTGACATATATCCACTTTATAACGAGGTCGCCAATTGTAAGAAAAGTTGCAGACCAGTTGGTATTGAAGTCAATGAGAGGCAGGCAAATGTTTCCCTTCAATCATTGTTAACGCACACTGCACGTAGAATTGTTGCAATGCAGAAGGAAGTCATAGTGTCATTAATGACAGAAAATATTAATTTTGTAAAGGCTGATCTGATTGTTAGCTATGGATTTGATGGCAGCACGGGGCATTCCTCTTATATGCAGAAATTTCAGGAAGCATCCACATCCTATGATTCCGGTTATTCTTTGTTTGCAACAACAATGACTCCTTTAAGACTTGTGGATTCGGTCGGTATACCACTTTAGAATAATCGCACACCTCAGTCTATAAGGTTTTGTCGTCCCATAAAACTGGAGTTTTGTAAAGAAACAAAAGAAAAAATTGATTTAAAACAACAGATAAATGGTTTAAATAGTTTAAAAATAGTTATCGATGTTGAAAAAATCATTGAAATACACTTTAAACTACTTCTTACGTTGATTGATGGTAAAGTGTTAAACGTTTTAACAAATACAAAATCTAGTCAATCGTGTCCTATTTGCAAGGCAACTCCAAAGGATTTTAGGACCATTACAGACTTCAAAAGCCAAAAATTTCTTCCAAACGAAGATACTCTAAAGTATGGTATAAGTCCTTTGCATTGTTGGATACGATTCTTTGAATTCGTTTTGCATGCTGGATACAAGAGCAGTATTAAAAAATGGCAAACTCGAACTGATGACGATCGCAAAACTCTTTCTGAAAAAAAAGCTTGTACAACAATTATTTTGGTCGAAAATGAGCCTTAAAGTTGACCAACCAAAAACGGGTGGATTTGGAAACACCTATGATGGCAATACAGCCCGTAGAGCCTTTGCTGACCATGCCATCTTTTCGGAAATAGTTGATATTGATGTTGAGCTGATATATTCCCATAAAATTATTCTCATTACTCTTTGCTGTCAATTCCCATTGAATACCCAGAAATTTCAAGCTTTTTGCCACAATACCGCCCAAATGATACAAATCAAATACCCTTGGCTCCCAATGACGGCGACCGTTCACAGGGTATTGATTCATTCAAGAGAAATTGTTGAAAATACCTTACTGCCGGTAGATTGTTCCGGCGAAGAGGCTGCTGAGTCGCGGAACAAATTATACATGTCGGATAGACTACATCATGCCCGCAAGAACAGCCGCAAAAACAATTTCTCTGATGTTTTTAACAGGGCTATGGACATGTCTGATCCAGTTATTTCGACAATATGCTTAGATAGACGAATGCAGCAGAGAAGACGCGCGCAACTGCCACAAGAGGTTCTAGATATGCTGTGTGTTTCAGAAGTATCTGTGGAGTTGAATGACAGAATTGGCAAATGCGAAAATAGTTTGGAGACAGGATTAGGCGATATTTTTGAAACTGAATTAAATTCGATTAATTTAGATAGCGAAATGTAAAATAAAACTGAAAACAAAATACATGTGTATATTCAAAATCAAAAAAAAAAAATAAATCGCAAAAGTGGGTTACAAATTTATAAATTTCAAAATCTTTTTAATTTAAACTTTTCTTCTCACAGCTTACCTCTACATAAACACAAAAAAAATTTCAAAAATCTTTTCAGTTTAATTGTTATTAATTTTTGTCACAAAAATGGGTCAAATTACCCATAGTGCAGTGTAGCCGGTATTACTAAATGATTAGAGTTGTGTCTTAAGTGACATCTATGTAATAGTTTTTCTTTTTTATCTTTCTGCTTTTTTTCCTTAGACACTTTTCTTTCTCAAATTCTCGTTAGATTTATTGTTTGTTTACAATATTTACAGTTGCTCAACAGTCAAAACACTGTTATCGACGGTATAACACTGTTATCTACGGCAACTGGTAAAAGTTGTCGTACATAAGGGTAATTTTAACGCAACTGAAATTTGGTTGCCATCCATAATCGATCTATTAAAAGGTGGGATTTTTGATGAATTTGAGATGAATTTGAGCTATTAATGTATGGACAAATATTTGCTACATCTAAAATAACTACTGAGATACACATAAAGAACTGTTTTTTAGATAAATTTTTTTTTGCTGTTTTTTAACCGAAATGGAAACAATCAATTTAGGGAAATACGAAGGCTGATCAAAAAGTGCGTGACTTTTCGAACTTCCCTCGTAGTTAAATGAAATGCATCCATCAAGTACCACCTGTTAATAGACTTCTGTCAAATTTTGAGCAAGTTCCGTTATTTACTTTGCGTTTAACGGCTGTTCAAAACATACAACCCCGTGAATTTTTTTAAAAATGGAAGAAAGTGAATTTCGAGTGCTCGTTAAACATAATTTTCAATCAAACCAGGGAAAAGCTTGATAAAGACTATGGGGACTCTGCACCATCGATTTCAATGGTAAAAAAGTGGTTTACTGACTTTCGTTGTGGTCGCACAAGTACAAATGACGCTGAACGTTCTGGACGGCCAATTAAGGTCAATACGTTTGCCGATCGAAGAGTAAAAGAGCGCGAGACTGTTGATGCCATAGACTGTTGATTCATATGTCAGTGTGGTTTGGATTTTATTTGATCAGATGGGTTTAAGAAAGCTGTCTGCAAGATGGGTGCCGCGTTTGCTCTCAATTGACCATAAACGCACGGGTGAACACGTGTGTAGTTTCAATGGCATTTAGCCCCCAGTGACTACTTCCTATTTCCAAACCTAAAGAAAAGGCTCGGTGGAAAGAGTTTTAGCTCCAACGATGAAATTATTGATCAAACAAATGCCTATTTGATGGAACTCGAAAAATCCAATTTTTTGGAAGGTTGGAGAAACGTTGGACTAAATTTATTGAGCTAAAAGGAGATTATGTTGAAAAATATTTTTTTTTGCCAAAAAAAAAAACTGTTTATGTATATGTGATTGCTAAAATAAAAATTGACCTTCCATAGAAAAAGATCAATCAACTATCATTATCGGTTTAAAAGTTAGAGTTAGTTAAATATTATTAATACAAGGACAGTTTGACAACTTCGTGAGCTTTTGAATAAAACATATCTCATATATATTCTCAGTACAGTCCCCTTTTTGCTCGATACATTTAGTCGTCCATCGATATTGAAATTTTTGTATTCCTTCCAAATTATAGGTGTTCTGAAGGGCCTCCCAATAGGCGTTTGTTTCAGAGATGACCCCTTTAAAAAAATAGTTTCCCGTTACATCACATGAAGGGATTAGGGAGAGCTTCTCACAACCAGTGAGCTGTACACGTTCTAGTTTTACATTTACTGATTGGGACCGACAGACATACAGACAAAAGTTCGGCTATACCAGACTCTCATTTTACGTGTTCGAAACTTCGGGCATATCGCAAGCAGATGAAAAACACCTGGGAGTATTCGAGAGAAAAATTCTCCGTAAAATATATAAAGAAATGAAAACGGCGAGTACCGGCGTCGTTGGAACCAAGACCTATATCGCTTGTATTCTGACGTGGACATAGCTAGGCGAATCAAATTAGGCCAATTGCGTTGGCTAGGCCATGTTATCAGATTAGATGAAGATGAGCCAGCGCGAAAGATTCTCGATAACGTACCCGATGGAAGCAGGAAAAGAGGACCACCAAGCTGTATAGACCAGGCAGAAGAATCCCTCCGTATCCTTGGTGTTACCACTTGGCGAGAATAGGCGAAGGATAGAGCCAGTTGGAAGAAATTTGTTTAATTTGTTTGTTTAATTAATATGTGTACGACATCTGACCTCATAAGGTTGTAAAATAGTCAATAAAATTATAGATTGGGACCTAGAGTTTAACACCGGTTCCGAACGATATTTTGAGAAGCTTTTTCATAGCTAAATACTCGGTAGTGTCGCCACCACAAAGCGAGGCGACTACCGTCGAAAGAAAGTTAAGGTGGCCAGAGCAGGGATCGTACCCACGTTCTCATGCATATGCATACCTCTTCAGTCACAGAAAAATTCGGTTGAGACGAGCGAATTAGTCGTAACCGAATTTAGATGTTGTTCCGACCGCATTAGAGGTCTTCAGAACCGAATCAAAGATTGTCTGAACCGAATTAAAGGTTGTCACAACCGAATTAGAAGTTGCCACAACCGTATAGAGGTTGTCACATCCGAATTTGACGTTGTCACAACCAGCCGAATTAGAGGTTGTTATAACCGAATTAGAGTTTGTCATAAACAAATTAGAGGTTGACACAGCCGAATTTAGATAGTGTCAAAACTGAATGTTGAAAATGTTTTCATTTAATATTGTGATGATTTATTTTCCC
The DNA here is from genome assembly GCA_963931995.1 of Phaonia tiefii. Classification (NCBI taxonomy): domain Eukaryota; kingdom Metazoa; phylum Arthropoda; class Insecta; order Diptera; family Muscidae; genus Phaonia; species Phaonia tiefii. The sequence continues at coordinate 94,336,067 of OZ008367.1, forward strand.
TTATTTTCAAAAATAATTCCAAAGCGAGCACTTTATATGTGGCAATCTTTAGGGAAACAAATTCATTTTACATGAGTTTTTGAAGTGTCGGCCATCATAGGTCATCACTCTAATTTTGACATGTTGTGTCTGTCAATTTAGGTCCTAAACCATTGTATACACAGTCTGTGACAACATATCTCAAATGAACGACCTTGACAAACTTCAGAACTGTTGACCACTGTAAATGTGGTCAATTTTCTGCAATATAATACGTTTTAAGACAAAACCCGTAATTATAATATTTGTACTTACCTTTCTTAATAATCATGAAAGAATATTGATATCACCGCGACAGCAACAATCTTTATCTTTTTTCTAGAATACTTTTGTTTAAAATTTTCAACGTCAGGTTTGAAATCTATAGAATTATTTTGTTGTAACTTAATTGAAAATAACTCCGGTTGCTCTGTCAGTAATTTTCAAAACATTTTAGCCCTCCTCTGAATTGTAGATAAAACATTGTAAAACTTTTCGACTGCTTCACATTTTGACGCTTTCTGTTGACGTCGCTGATGAATTAGAAAAATAACATTTTTGTTAAGTCTATAAATCATATAATCTTGTCTCGTTCTCCATGTACAATTGCTTATGATCCGAGTCCATATTTACCCACCCATGTGTAACCAATACACATCGCCTTGGGGAATGGGTAAAGATCGCTTACACATTCCGCATGTTTGAAGGTTAATTTAGTTCGTAGTTACCCATCGTCGTGAAGAACTACCGATTACGATTACCCATCCCCCATTTGCAAATGATAGTAGTGATGGGTCATACCACATTGTCGTGGGTAACTAACTACCCTTGAAGATTACCCATCTCCCGTGTGCAGTGGGTAATCGAAATAGGTAGTTAAACATGGACGTGGGTAACTACCCATTATTTCCCCCATTCTCCTTGGGTAATGGGTAAACGATCGTTACCATTCCCCTCGGCGATGGATAATGCGTTAACCATGGTAACCTAGGGTAACCCAGGGTATCACATTCCACACGAAATACGAAACCTGCTTATGATACAAGTTTTTCACTGGAACATGTATGATCATCACAACGTTACATTCAGGGTTCATACTAGCAATGTTGACCCGGGTTTGTTTTTAAAAAAATAAAAAAAAAATGTGCAAATTTTGAAAAATTTAAAATTAGTTTATACAATTTTTGAAATTCTAATACTTGAAAAGGAAAGGAGGAGAAAAGGTTTCATCCCTTTTAAATAAAATTTTATTTGTGCTCATATAAATATGTATATATTTGAGATATTTAATATATCTATTTATCTAATAATCTTAATGCATAAAACCACAACAAATCCAAGGTCGTTTTCGTAACTAAATAATTTTATAATGTCATACATACAATGTGTACTTGATATTTATCTTTTTCATCAACAAAAAACCACAATAAATTGTGGCAAATGAGTTTTTTTATTTATTTCAAAACACATTAAGATATTTATCAGCTACAATCGAAGATGAGTGTAAAATTATTTGCGATATCATTAACAATTATTATATTAGTTCTGTCATATATTTTTATATCTTTATTCGGAAAGTCCATCACTAGTTTTAAGTAGGTAAATCACATCCAAAGTAATATGACATTGACTGGGCCCTGCTTATGAGCAGGGTTCGTATTAGCTTGCGATGATCATTACCAAGTTATAAACATATTTATATTTTACACGCTGAGAAAAAAAAACGGCATTTGTAACATATTCTCCCAAACATATTCTGCAGGAACAATGTATATATTTGAAACACATTTCAATCATTTCTATGGTTGCAAGTCCCAAACTCAGGTGTATTTAAATGCAAACATTAGCATGCTTACTGAAAAATATTTATGATTTTACGTGGAAACATATGCGTGCTTCATCCCAAACATCCATATACTTACGTGGAAGCATTAGCGTGTTTCCCCAAACCTCTATATACTTACGTGGAAACATATGCGTATTTACTCCCAAACATAACAATATTTAGAAACGAATTATTCTTTCTTTCTTTATTTATTATAATTAATTTTATCATTATATATCCACATTTGTGACCCTTTTTACATTTACTTGCATTGAATGAATTACTTTTTTTATGAAATGAGAATCTGTGGCTCTTTTGCGTCTCCTTTCTTTGTAGTCTCTCACGTTTTCGTTTTCAGAAGGTTTCAACTATGCGTTGGTTATCACTATGCGTTGGTACACGAACAATGTACTTATATACAAATCTAGGTCATGCAAGAAAGGCGTGTATTAATTACTTGTGTTTTTTTATCATATTTCACAAATGGTCCGCCATTCCGATTTTTTCAATAAAGGCTCGGACAGACAAGGGCCTTCACATTGTTGCCCTTTTCAGTTTCTTTCCTCAAAATCGTCCTTCACTTTGGTAGCACACATATATATGTGCGAAACCCATACACAAAAACCAAAGCAACATCACAAACCATTTAACCGCTTTTTTGATATCCTTTGTCCGATGAACCATTGGCGACTGAATACATGCAATTAAAACGCAATACATCACGAACATTCAGGAATATTTATGAATCACTCACTGAGAGAATAATTCAAAACCACAGATCCCCACTTACAAGGTATACACACTCGTTGCCCCTCTTTTATTCTCTTGCTCTCGAGAGAGCATGAACAGTGCAACAAACGCGTCTGTATTTATGTCACAAACGCAGATATATTTGGGACGCAAACACATATGTTATATTATATTGAACATTGGGTCTCAAACATGTAATATTGAATAGTAAACACAATACGTTTGGGCACAAGTATAATATATTTGCGACAAGCTCCAAACATATGTTATATTTATTTTGTTACATTTTATCCAGTACCCATAGAAACCCTCAAAAAAGAGGTTATTTTTGTAAAAGGACGTAGCGTTTCCGAGATATTTGCCTTTTATCAATTTTTTTCATATCTGACAATTTGCAAAAATCTTTGAAATTGAATCTGTGGATCTTACAATTTGGATATAAGGTTTTTAGTTTTTTTAATTTTCTCCTATTATATTTTTATGTTTGTAAATTTTCAATACTTTTAGTTTGAACTCGCGAGCCTGGAGCTAAAGTTCAATCTACTCCAAATTTCAACATGCCAGATTCCGTCTAGCGAAGTTGGGAGCCGGCTCGCCAATCCTGAGCTGACAGTATCATGTTTTGACCGTCTCGCGACCTCCCGATTCATGAGCCCCTTCAGTTCGATTCTATGCGTGAGCCCCTCCCGATTCCATTCGGGTCCCAAATCCTCTAGCTGGGAGATGACATGTTGAAATTTTCGATCTGCGTCGCGAGCCGACATGTTAAACTTTGCCTCTTGCCTCGCGAGCTAATGGTTGTGAGATTGGACAAAAATATCGATGTGAGCTCACATCGCCATGTCGGCTCCCCGCTAGCGAATTTTGAAGACGGCTCGCCAATCGGGAGTCGACAGTAGAAAGTTTGGCTCCTGGCTCGTGAGCAACTCCTAAATTTGTGAGCCGTCTCGCGACTGTAAGATTCTTGTGCCGGCTCTCAAAACCTCTAGCTGGGAGACGGCATGTTGAAATTTGTGAGCTGCGTCGCTAGCCGAGTGCCGCCATGTTACACTTTGGCCGTTGGCTCGCGAGATAATGCGACCCCTGGTTGTGAGATTGGACAAATATATTGATGTGGGGCCACATCGCTATGTTGGCTGCCCGCTAGCAAATTTGAGAGGCGGCTCGCCAAACGGGAGCAGACAGCATAATGTTCGACACCCATACTCCTAAATTTGAGAGAAGTCTCGCGACCTCCCTATTCATGAGCCCGCACCCAAATCCTCTAGCTGGGAGCCGGCATGTTAAAATTTGTGAGCTGCGTCGCGAGCCGAGTGCCGACATGTTACACTTTGGCTGTTGGCTCGCGAGCTAATGCGAACCATGGTCATTAGATTGGGAAAAAATATCGATGTGGGGTCACATCGCCATGTCGGCTCCACGCTAGGGAATTTGGGAGGCGGCTCGTCCAACGGGAGCAGACAGCATAATGTTCGGCTCCCTGAACGCGAGCATACTCCTACATTTGAGAGCAGTCGCGCGACCTCCCTATTCATGAGCCGGCATCTAAATCCTCTAGCTGGGAGTCGGCATGTTGTAAGTTGCAAGCCCCGTCGGGAGCCGAGGGTCGTCACGTTAAGCGTTGGCTCTTGACTCGCGAGGCAATGCGAACCCTGGTAGTGAGATTGGACAAAAATGTCGGCACGAAGGCGTCGACCGAGAAACTCATCATATTCATTTTGAAAACCAATTAATATTAAGATGTTCGTTGGTTTCTCAATATAGTTCCATCCATAGATTAATTTATACATTGATTTGTCAACTCGCTCATCGGTTTAATGATTGAAGGGAAGCGAACTTGTTTGAAGTTGCAAGTTCGAACGTCAAGAGCAGAAATCAATCGCTGAGGTTTGACAAACACAGCTCCGATTGTTATTGTGAATGTTCAAAATATGTAAATATATGAACATTGTGAATGCACAAAACTAAAAAATGAGGAGTTAGTTTGATGTTGCTGACAGAAGTTCGTTTCCTCATTGAAGAAGCACAAAGAGAAACGTCAGATGAGACGGATAACAAATCTATATATAAATTAATCTATGCTTTCATCGACACTTAATAAAATCAAAATGACAAAATTTACTGCTCCCATTTCTCCCCTCCCACTCTGTTGGGTATTGTTCGATTGGATATCATGTAATTGTAATTTTATTATGGCAATAAAATGTGATGTCATAAAATACCATTCCATTATCTCGTGTACTCGCACTCATTCGTATATTCATTCAAGATACAACCAACCAATTAATGTTAATTTTACAGTAATTTTTAACAAGTTTATTGTCACAAAGTCATAGTGGAATGTAAATGGGACTAGATATATTTTCGAAAGATCATGACTCAAGTTGTCGTAGTTGTGTAGTTAGGTGGTACTACAGAGCAAGCGAAACTCAAGTGTGTCCCATATACAATTTTTTATTGAGATAACTAATGGAGTAGTTCTATAAAACACACACACACACACACACACACATAGAGGGTGTGAAGGAATTTAAAGGGATGACGACTTTTACAGTGTGTGGTTATGAAGACAACAAATACGATGATAAATTATGTAATTCTAAAAATACCGTAAATGCCGAGATATTCTCACAATTTATCTTCTGTGGCAGTTTGTTCATATCCAATTATGCCTTCGCCTAGACTTATCAAAAATTCCATTCAAATTCACTTCTCGCGATTTCGATTCAGGCCTGTCAGGAGGCCTTCCCTTCTTTAAGCAGGTATGCTGGCAGGCCTTCGACTGGACGGCGGAATGTATGCTCATAGTCTTGTAGATTTCCCTTCTTTAAGCAGGTCTGTAGGCAGGCATAGTTGTTCAAGGCGGAATGGATGCCTATCATATAGGAATGCGCACTTACCTGCTTTCAGCAAGCCTGGAGACCCGCCAGCTAAGGTATTCCAAGAGGGATGCTTTTGTTCACGAAAACTTGTCTTTCCTTATGTTAGCCATTCGTAATAGCAAACTCATAACATACACACGCAAAGAAAAATTACGTTTACTGATCGGTTGTCGCAACAATACTTTGATTGATTTGTATTAATTTATTAATCGCAACCGTTCATGTAGATCTCCCAAATAAACTCATATATCGCAAATGTGTATCATGTTGTTGCAAACGAGAATTCGCATACAAAATTACATTTGCCGCAAGTTTAAAAAACGTTTGCGATAACTGAAATTAGTCATTTCTCTCATTCTCTCATTCTGTCGACTGTATACACAGTCTTATCCACTCGTTTGGCATACACACTCACGCATACACATAAAAGTGATCACACACTCTAATGCTTCTAGCTTTTCAATATATCTTGGATGCACAATTGACGCGTTGTAGTTTGCTGCGCTTTTAGTTGTTTTTTGAATGCAAGGCGAGACAGACGTGTAAATTGACAGTGAAAAAAGAGGCCAAAATGCAAAATTTTTTTATAACAAACTTGTAAAAGTTGGAAATTTAAACAAAAAAGAGCTTAGGTAGCCATATCTAAAAGTTTTAATTACAACTCGGTTGTTGTAACCGAAAGAACAGTTGGTGGAACCGTTTTTTGGTTCTCGCTAACGTTTTTTCAACTCTAATTTTTCATAACTCGTTTACTGCGAACGTTTTTCAGTTCTCGCAAACGTTTTTTTAGTTAGGATCAACTACAACTCGGTTGCTGTAACCGAGGGAACAGTTGGTGGAACCGTTTTTCGTTTCTCGCAAACGTTTTTCAGCTTACATTTTTCAGAACTCGTTTGCTGTAAACATTTTTGGGTTCTCCCAAACGAAATGACGTGTATGGCTTAACAGAAGTTCGTTTCTCTCAACTTCAACCCCAAACGAACTTCAGTTATCTGAGATTTCGTTTGGGAGGAACAAGTTTTTTCTTTGCGTGCAGTAACCGAGTGGATAACACTTCCGACTATAAGTGCTTAGGTCGTGTGTTGGATACTTGAGGCCAGCTAGCAGGCCTGATAAGAGAAGGGCAATGTGCAGGCCTCTCCTATGTCGACCTGTGTTAATTTGAAATCATGATTGTTTTTGTAGGTTGGGCATTCAGACTGTTATTATAGCCCTGCTAGAAGTCATGGATTCCATGACTTTTAAATATCAATCATATCACTATCATTCGGAAAGACAAATTCAATTTTTTTTCTGGATTTTTTTTAAACCAACAATATTCTCTATTCTTTAATACAATTTTCCATGAGTAAAATTCAAAATCCTTTACCTTCTGTATAACAGATAATTCCAAAACTAAATCGCTGTATACAAATATATACAGATAAGAAACGAATAGTTTTGCAACCACTAACCATAATTGAACAAAACTCTGTTGGATATCATGAGGAAAGTGGAATTAAGATTTCCTGTGCCATGAGTAATGGTGAATGTGGTGGCATGAATGGCATCAATGCCAGCAATAGTTGCAACAGTAGCAGCAACAGCAACAACAGAACAACTAGCAATAGCAACATCGACATCAACAACCCGCACAATTATGTGCGAGAGAAACTATTCAAATAAAGTGTTTGATTGAATTTATGAGCTGTTGGAAAGCAACACCGGATGACACACCCGGAGTTATAATTCACAGTAAAAGATGATAAAGTTATGGAGTAACGTAGACTCTGGTGGTGGTGGTGGTGGTAATACATCCTAGTGAGTGCTGTAGTTGCTCAAACTGTATTATAATGGAGGATTGGAATTTATGAAATGCAATTTGCATAATTGATAGATTAAGAGGATTGCGGTGAATTGCATACATATCTCACAGGGTAATCCTCCCAAGGTTTAAAAATAGTATACTCACAACAATATTATATGGAGAGCGAAGAAATGGATACTATAAATTGTGCTGAGCATCTAAGTATCAATCTTTCTTACCTGTTGTCGAAATAATCAAATCAATTGGTTTGTGGTAGTATTAAAATCTATAAATAAAACAGGATTAAATGTGTACAAATTTTCTGAAACTGGTTCCTTCTTACTGTTTGAAAATAACACACAAATGTCATCTTCTTTGTACGAGTACAATCAAAAAAAAATACATTAATTCCAATTTGACTAAACCTGGGGAAATAAAACGAATGGAAATTAAGGAAAATCTTACAATAAAGCTCTAATTTCCTTTAAAATAGACGAATTTTTAAAATTTTGCAGGAAACATTAACATGTTTGCAAGCATTGTTTTCATGAATTGAGGATATGCTGCCTCTTTCATTTCTTTGTTGTCTGACACGTTTTTGCTTTTTTCACATTTGGGTCTAAAAAAAAAAAACATATATTACAGCCTATAAATCATTGTACTTCAAACATGTTACAATGAATAGCAAACACAATGTGTTTGGGCAAAAGTGTAGTATATTTGCGACAAGCACGTTATATTTTCATGCCAGCAACAGAAAATTACAGATTTTTCAGGGTGTGGGATTTCCAATGCCTGAATTGATATCCTACTAATATTTGCCGTGTCTTTTTGAATGAAACACAGTTTTTTTTTGCAAAAAAAATAATTTATTTTTCAACATAATCTCCTTTTAGCTCAACACACTTAGTCCAACGTTTTTGCAATTTTTGTATCCATTACAAAAAATAGGATTTTCGGGGTCCATAAAATAGGCATTTGTTTGATCGACAATTTCATCGTTGGAGCTAAATCTCTTTCCACCAAGCCATTTCTTTATATTTAGAAATAGGAAATAGTCACTGGGGGCTAAATCCGGAGAATATGGCGGATGAGGTACCAATTCGTAGCCCAATTTATGGAACTCCAAACAATCCTTTGAAGTTGCCACACGATTACGTCAATTGAGAGCAAACGCGGCACCCATCTTGCAGACAGCTTTCTTAAACCCAATTGATCATGTAAAATCGAGACCACACTGTCATATGAAATGCCTATGGTATCAATAATCTCACGCACTTTACTCTTCGATCGGCCAACATCATATCGTGGATTTTTTCGGCATTTTCGGGTGTATTGACATTTCGGGTGTATTGTATTGGTTTGGAAATAGAAAATAGTCACTGGGGGCTAAATCCGGAGATTATGGCGGATGCGGTATCAATTCGTAGCCCAATTTAACAAATCCAAACAACCCTTTGAAGTTGTCACACGATTACGTTTATGGTCAATTGAGAGCAAACGCGGCACCCATCTTGCATACAGCTTTCTTAAACCCGATTGATCGTTTAAAATCGAAACCACACTGCCATATGAAATGCCTATGGCATCAATAATCCCACGTACTTTTACACCTCGATCGGCCAACACCATATCGTGGATTTTTTCGACATTTTCGGGTGTATTGATCTCAATTGGCCCTCCAGAACGTTCAGCGTCATTTGTACTTGTGCGACCACAACGAAAGTCAGTAAACCACATTTTTTTGTACCATAGAATCGATGGCGCAGAGTCCCCATAGTATTTATCAAGCTTTTAATGAGCGCTCGAATTGCACGTTTTTAAATTTAAAAAAAATGCACGAGGTTTTATGTTTTGAACAGCTGTTAAACGCAAAGTAAATAACGGAACTTGCTCAAAATTTGACAGTAGTCTATTAACAGGTGGTGATTTGATGGGAGCAGGGTTGCATTTTAAATAACTACGAGGGAATTTCGAAAAGTCATGGACTCGTATTTGGATAATATTTGTCATGACGATATGGAAGTGATATCTCCGTAATATCACTATGGATATAATTTTGCAAATTTTTTGTTGGATTCTGACAAATTAACTTAATTTGTTTAGATTAAGTATCGCTTTGGAGATAAGTGTTCAAATTGTTTGTTGTAACTTAGTTTGTATTAGATAAAAAAAAAATTAAATGATTTCGAACCGAATATTGAGTTAGTAATCTCAATCTTATAAAATATTTTATGGCTCTATTTAACTTGTCTTTTCCTATTTATTAAATTGGAATCTTTTTTTATACTAAAATTTAACTAAAATTTAACTACATTTTATTAAAATATACATTTTTCAACGCCGTAGTCTTTTATTAGCCAATATTATAATACACTGCACTAGAATTTCCATTTTATTAATTGTTTTCTCTTTTTTTTTATTCCTTTCTCTTTCAGATTATGCTCGCTCACAATTACACGTCTAACAATCCTTACGCCATTGCCTGGAGATATGACATCTCTATCGCTGGCGGTTAAAATGCAAAGTTCCAAACGTACACTACGTTCACACGAGATACCCATTAACGGAGCCAGTCTAGTGCAATTAGGCGCCATAACCAACACATCGTCAAATAGTGGCGGCTGTGGTGCCACAACCGCAGCCAGTAATACCGGAGCCGGTGGCGTGGGCAGTCTATCTATAATGCAACAGGGTAACACACCTATTACCGCATCTATGTTAAATGCCGGTCAATCAACAATCGGTGGCAACACCCAACTGGGTGGCGGTGGTGGTGGTGGTGCACCCGGGAATATAGGCAATACGGGCATTGGCACGGGTGGTAGTGGCGTTCCAGCATCGATGTTGTTGGGCAGCGGCAGTACTGTGCCACTGGTAGAAACGGAATTGGATTTAAATTTTAGTCTACAATATCCACATTTCATAAAACGTGACGGCAATAGGTGCGTATGTGTACAAAGTAGTATAGTATAGTAAAAAATTATGTAAATTGTGTGCTTATTTGTCCATATCGTTCAATCTTTACATCCGTATTATCTGGTATACACATGTGGTGAAAATAAAACGAACAATAAAACAAGTGCTCAATATGCACTTGACACGATCAAAAACTTCGCTTAGTAACAAGTGTTAATACACACCGCAGTGGCTGAACGGGCTAGACGTCAGTCAATGTGAGTTCGAAACCCACCCGCGGCATTTGCATTTTTTCACTAACCGGAGGAAAACATGATCTTAAGGAAATTATAAAATTTAAAAAATGTATAACATTTAAAAAAAAAAATATTATAAAAAAATTCTTAAGAGATCTTAGAAACTGAATGGAAATCTTAGAAACTGAAATGTTTGGTTTCAAATATAACGTGTTTGCAGCTTGTCGCAAATATAGTATACTTGTGTCCAAACACATTGTGTTTCTATTCAATATAACATGTTTGGGACACATTAATTAATTGATTATAATATATGTATTTGGGACCCAAATGTGGCTTTGTTTGTCGAAAACTGCTGAAAATACTGCTGTCGGGCACAATAAAGGATCAAAAAGAATCAGGTCTTCAATTCGCGAAAACAATGCTTGCAAATATGTACATGGTTCCTGCAATATGTTGCAAGGGTCGTTATTTTTCAGCGTGTAACTATCTTGCTCTCCTGAGTTTGGAAACGTAATTCATCCTGTCTCCATGGAGTTTAGTGAGCGGTTACCTCTAGAAACGCCAACATTCCATTCCGTTCTATGGTGATTTTAAACCCATACTTTAATACATTGTATCGTATAACAATTTCGCGTTCTTATTATTTTAACCACATGTGTACCAACTATGTAATTATCCTGTCTATCTACTTTTACATCCTGTTATTCCCGTATAATTCATCGTCATGCATTTGAGTCATTGAGTGTTGCATTTACGTTGCTACATTAAGTTCAGCATATTTACAACAACACTGGCAACAACAGCAACAACCACACCGGCAGTAACAACAACAATAACATTGCAAACAGCATAATTAATTGGTTGCCGCACTTACGATTAACGTTAGTTACACTACTCGTACTGCGTTACATTACACTGCCATTAATGAGACCATGATGATGATGATGATGAAGATGAAGATGTGGTCTGTTTGATAATGTAATGTACGAAATATGATTACATTTATTATGATTTTGTTAGACTACTTAGTAAGTTACTGAAGTTAATTGTCCTTGTGTAGTTGACAAGAGGGAAATTTCGCAAGAATACGCATTTATCATATGGCAATTAAGAAATTTAATAATACATTTTCTTAAATAATAATGATAAATGTTGTTTGTACAGTTACTGGGTACTAAAGTTTTTAGGAATTTTTGGAAGTCTGAGTTATTTAGAAATAAATATGTAGTAGTAAAGGCATAATCTTCAAAGGCCCCAAAAAGTTTTGTAACAAGGGTTTTTTGATGTGTTAACATCTATAGGCACGGGTAGGGGGCGATCTATCAAAGTGAACACATGCAAACAACACACAGCGTTAGCATCACATACGTGGTTGTTGTACAAAAATAGTCTCTGCCTGAAAATAAGTATGATGGTATTGATGTAGCGGCAGCGAATATACAAGCAAGTCGTCGTCGCCAAAGAGCATTGAATAGTATAGAGAACTCATGGAACGAATTGCATGACTCAAAAGCACTGACGATATTTTAAGCTTTCTGTATTGTTTTATGTAATAACATTGTCGAAATGGTGCATTTATATTCTATAAAGAGAATAAGACTCGATTATGCTCTTTTACTCAGACTCTCTACATGAGAGCGGAAAAAGAGAGCAATAAGTTCTCTATACTATTCAATGCTTTCTGTCGTCGCTCTGTTTATGACAAAACAAAAGCAATTATTTCAGTGAGGTAAATATTGTTTTATATATTTCAACAATACTTACAATTTTTCAAATTTATTCAAGCTCAAGACCTTTTTAAATAATATAAAGATTATTTATTAGCTTTATATTACTTTCAAAAAAGTCGAGCATGAAAATGTTCCAATGGTACCAAGGCTGTCCGTATAGCTATTTCTAATATGATGAGTGTTTCTAGATATATATTTTTGAAGAATTCACCGAAAACATATTCAAAAAACGTCTGCTGATGAAGATCTTGGCAATATCCCAAAATAGCTATACATACAGCCTTGGTATCATTGGAACATTTTCATGCTCGACTTTTTTGAAAGTGTTATAAAGCTAATAAATAAGCTTTATATTATTTAACAAGGTCTTGAGCTTGAATAAATTTGGAAAATTGTCAGTTTAGAGAACACACCGAGTAAAAACTCCCGCAAGGGAAATGATGGTATTTTAACAATATTACATCTAATGTTAAAGCGGATGTAAGAAAAAAGAAAGTGCAATAGCAAAAGAGCCTTCAGCACAAAAGCTATTCTTTTTTTATTTTCCAATATAACATTTACTAATGTGTTCATAGAAATCGAAAAGGTTCCGTGTAACAAAAAGGTGTTAACACATCGTCCGTGAGTTCGTACACTCATTGGTTGTTTTAAATATAAAGTTTCATTGGAACATAAGAGGAAGTACATAAAGTGTATCATAAAGTACACAAAGTTTACCAAAAGTTTAATTTGTACAAAAAATTTACATACAGCTACAGAGAGAGCACTAAAATGTAGGCAAAATGTATAAGGTGTACAAGGGCAGTTTAACAACTCCATAATTTTAATCGTATGAGTAAAATATATTTCTTTTTTGGCAAAAGTCGTTTTATTTCTCAACATAGTCTCCTTTTAGCTCGATAGATTTAGTCCATCGTTTTTAAAATTTCGTTATTCCATCCAAATAATAGGTTTTCATATGGTCGCGATTGCTCGTTTCAATTTTTGGATTTTTGCAATGGCGACTACACACTAGTGTATTTAAAACCGAAACCGGTTAACCGAATTCCTGCCGGTTAACTGTAAATCGGTTTTTTAAAAAGTGGTATTTTCGAAGAACTAGTTTCACCGGTTATTTCAAGTTAATTAACCGGGTTACAAATCTAAATCCTTTTTCATAGCTCACTATAATTACTGACCCCATCAGGCAGACACAAAAGGCTTTGCCAACGAATTATTTCGCAGATACGAGGGTTGCTATTTATATTTTGGGTCCTGGCAATACTAGTGTTGCCAGATGCAAACTGGAACTTCCAACTTCCAAATTTTTGTGCGATGATTTTTTTACGATTTCCTGCGTGGATTATCGAGACAAGAGTGGTGGCATGCAATATCGCCCAAAAGAAAAATCGGCCAAGTTTTAAAATTGGGTCAAAATATGAAAAATAACCCAAAATTACATATGAAATTTACCCCAAAAATAAGGCTATGCGAATAATCGTCCAAGTGAAAACCCAAAAATGAACGATCGCCCAAAAAATATGGGGAAAAAAATTGGGCGATTGTACATAATGTTTGGGCGTTTTGGTATTTTTAATTTTTTGGGTGTTTGTTCATGATGAATGATCGCCCAAATTTTTAAAAATGTAAATTCGCCCTTTTACTTAGTTGGGCGGTTGTTCTCTACAGTCTTGGGCGATTTATCATTATGAACAATCACCACAAAATAGTGGGCGTTTGTTCATAAATTGGATTTATATTTTTGGGCGAATGTTCTTAAATTTTGGGCGATTTTACCTCTTTTTTTGGGTCTTTTTTCTTAATGAAAAAACACCCAAAAATTTTTGGTCATTGTTCATTTTTCGTTTTGGGCGATTTTCACTTGGGCGATTATTCGCATAGCCCAAAAATAAATGCAAAATGACCCAAAACAAAATATGAAAAATCGCCCAAAAATATTGGGCAATTTTTCATAACAAAATGGCCCAAATTAATTGGCCAGATTTTTATAAGAAAAATACCGCAAAATCATAGTGAGAATAAAATAAGAAATACATGAGTTCAACACTTCAATGTTTGAAAAAGAATAAAACGCAGACATTTATAGCCATTTTATATTGTGTTTCAATAAGCGCTGCAGTCAAAAAATCGCGCGATTTTGTAGAAATAATAGTATATTGTAGCTAGCATCACAGGTGAAAAATTATTTGTCCAAAATCGCGCGACTTTTTCGAAATAATTTTTCATATTTTGTGTTAGTAAGCGAATGAATGATCTTGTTTTCTAATGAAATGACCACAGTTGCAGAACCAGGTAAACGTAAACAACCCAAAATGTAGGTGGTTGCTAAGAGCGTTTAGATAAGTAACGGTTTCGCACAGCCTCGCTTCAATTGCAATATCAGTTTTACTTAAAATGAGAAACAGAAAAATCGCCCACAAATTTCGGAATTATTCCGGATTATTTTTAGGCTATTTTTCGTATCTTCAATTATGAAATATGGCCGACAATAGGTCTGTTTTCATATTTAATGTTATGAAAAAACATTCAAATGGGCAATTTTTCACAAACGCACAAAGGATACACAAACAAAAAGGATAAAAATGAAATATTGCCCACAATTTATGAAAAAAGACCCATTTTTTATGGGCGATATTTCATATGAAATTTCGGCCACATTTGTATGGGTTTTTTTGGGGCAATTTTTCATAAATTTTTTTGGGCGATTTTTCGTTGGGCAATTTTTCATTGCCGCGACAAGAGTATCTCAATCAACTTGTTTCGACTCGTTGGTGATGAAGCACCATCAAAAACCACTGTAAATCGCTGGTAGCTAGAGTTCAGTCTCGAAATCCGTTCGCTCCAGGATGAATTTCGTGAAGGTCGTCCAACTTCGGTCGTTTTGCCGGAAGCCATCGATGCTGTGCGTGAACTGATAAAGCAAGACCGCGGCATGTGACATACCGTGAGATTAAGACATCCTTGGGCATTAGTATGACAAGCAGCACTAAGATATTGCATGTTCATTTGGCCGTGAAAAAGATTTGTTCTCGTTGCATCCCACATAATTTGACTCAAAATGCTCAAAAAAAGGATCGTGTCGATTGGAGCAAAGAAGTGTTGAAATAATACAACTGCGGTAACTTTTTTAGACTATTATCTCTGGAGTGCAGTGAAAACTAAATGTTAGGCTAACAATCCCGATTCCACTGAGACCAGGAAACAGGAAGTAGAGGCCCAAACAATCGACAATGTACTGACAAATTGGGTTGGTCGAATGAGGTAGTGTGTCTATATTAGTATTCCAAATTGTACATGGCCCACACTTCAGGTTCTCATCACATACCACGAAAGGCATAGGCTGGACGATTGGGACCTGCAATTTTACACCAGTTCCGAGCGGTATTTTGAAAAGCCTTTCATGACTATCTACTCTGTAGTCGATCTCAAAATTCAAAAAGTTTGAATTAAAAATAAGCGATGTTTATAATAGACATAGTTTACCATTTTGTCATAAACAGATAGGGGTCCTGAACCATGCCCATTTGTTCTGCTTCACAATCGAGTATTTAGTCATGAAAAAGCTTCTCAAAACCCCGTTTAGATCCGGATTAAAACTGTTGGTCCCAATCAGTGAATGTAAAACTAGAACGCGGGACCCCATTCTCGTCATGGGATGTAATGAGAAACCATTTTTTTTTATTACAATTCGGTTTTCAATATCACCCCATTCCATAATTATAATTAAAGGAAGCCAAAAACGTTTTACGCGAAAGTGAAATATAAATTTCAGTTGTCAAAACGTTGTCAAGAGAGAGTATGTTTATGAATGTACTAAGTACATGGTCTCTCTTTGCGGGAAACATGTATATTTTTGCAAGAATTTTTTCATGAATTGAAGATGCGCTGGTTTTTTGTTCCTTTGTTGCTGTCATGTTTTTGTTTGTAGGGGTTTTCAACAATCAAAGAAACATTTGGGTCAGAAAAACAAATATATTATAACTTATTAATCATTTAGGGTGTTCACAAGAGTGTCCTAACTGTTGTATGTGTCGTATGTGCTGAAGTTCAACAACAGTTGTACAACTGTAGTAGATTTTTTCCATACAAAAGTGTTGTACGATAGTACAGTTTTTGCAGATATGTTTTTGCGGTGTACTAAGCGATCAGCTGATACCATTTGTTTACCATTACAGCAAAGCGTAGTGAAGAAGGTGGTTGCGCCAACACAGCTGATCGAGTTTGTTTATATTCGCCTCACAATTACTGTATCTTATCTGAAAATGTAAGATACAAAAGTTTGGGTAAAATTCTATATTAGGAGTTTGGGCCTCCAAAATTCGGATATACCTGGGGTTACTATGTATTAAAAAGCGTCTAAAGGAATTTGTCTGGCAGCGTTTTTGGACAATATAACGGAAAATAAACAAAACAAATTAAATGAAAATTTTCGATATCTCGCTTTGTCATCGAAATATCGGTCGTTCAAATTTTTTGAAAAATTATCGAAAATAGTTTTTACATTTTCCCAAAATCCAAAAAATTCACAAATGCAAATTAAGGAACTGATGTATTTCTCTCCCTGGTCCCTGAACCCGGCCGGACGAGTCGCATTACAAAATAATCGTCCGACAAAGAAAAATTCGTGCGACAAAAAGCCCACGTTATCAGGTTTTTGGAGGCCCATAACTCCTAAAATAAGGATTTCCCCCAACTTTTTTAAATTTTTGTGCTGAAAATAGTGTGTTCTACCTCCTTCCTCATAACATTTTTGATACGATAACAAGACGTAAAGTCGACCTGTTCCTTATTATTACTATTAAATGCAAATGTGTGAAATTTTGAAAAGAAAATAAGAAAAATAATCATGAATTAACATAATTAATGTTTTTTCTATATTTTATTTTTTATATTAAAAATAGCCGTTGCCACAGGTGTTTTAAAAATTGCACTTTTCGAAACAACTGAAACCCCAGTTTCTGGGATAGGCGAGTTCCTGAATACTCTTCTCACAATCAGCTGATTTTGACAATTTAATTAATTAGAAGTCGCCCAATAACACCTAGTGCAAAGTGTATTTATATCAAGTGGAACCATTAGCACAGCTGATTTCAGTATTTTCATGACGTTGTACCTAGCAACTGTCAAATTCATGTGTATTTTGTTTTTGTACATGCTTGTTTACTTTTATTGTTGGTATACTCGTACATACATGCAGAGTTTGACACAACGTCGGTACGAAATAAAATCAAAATGCCTGTTGTTTTTGCCTACAATTACAACAACGCCCAATGCTTCCACTTTATATAAATACACTTTGATCTAGTGCCACCACCTTCTTCAATACGCCTTGGATTGTAGTCTATGCATTTACGACAGGGTGTTCACATATGTGCTATTGGAGGTCTTATATTTTCTTACAACCTACAACCTTAGTATACCTTGTGAATTCCCTAATTGCGTCTCAAACATATAATATTGTATAGGAAAAACACAATGTGTTAGGGCACAAGTGTACTATATTTGCGACAAGCTACAAACACGTTATATTTGCATCCAAAAAAAAAAAATAAATGGTTTCCCATTACATCCCATGAAGGGACTGGGGAGAACTTCTCACAATCACTGAGCTGTGCGCTTTCCAGTTTTCACTCACTGATTGGGACCTACAGTTTTACACCGATTCCGAACGGTAATTTGAGAAGCTTTTTCATGGCTATATACTCGATAGTGTCGCCGTCACTATGCGAGGTGACCGCCGCCGAAAGAAAATTTGAAGGTGGTCAGAGCCGGGTTCGAACCCACGATCTCATATACAAGAGCCGCGCACACTAACCATTGCACCACCGACGGCCACATCCAAACAACATTTAAAATTCAGATTTTTCTGCGTGTAAAGACAGGCACAATGATACCTTGTCATAAACAATACACCGAACGGGACTTCCTACACCGTGTAGAGTAACCTAACGCTATTCTGACAAACCAAAAACAAAAAACACAGATCTTCAGCCGAATACAAGTACATTTGTATACAGTTCATTATATTCAATCGCTCATTTTTAATGCTGTCTTTTGAATATAATATCCCAATTGTAATTGTTACCACTGTCAACCATATGTTTTTTAGAGTCTCATAAGTTTCGTCCCTGGCATTAAAGTGTATCAAACTTCACACGCTTATCCTTATTGTAGTTTAGTTGATGTTTATTTTATTGATTTTAGTTTTCTTGTTTTTTTTTCTTTTTTAATTATGTTATATATTTTATGTTTCTTCAACTGCGACAACAAATAAATCAAAAAAAAAAACACTCCACCAAACTGAAAATGTTTTAAACATTATCCTGCAATATGTTGCCTGCCTGGCTCAAAAAATAAAATGTTGTTGCCTGCGCTGTGTGCAAACGTAAATATGACATCCACTTCAAAAACTAACATTAAATGACAATTTGTTAACTATTATCTGACCAATAAAATAAAATAAAATTCAACAAAATAAATAAAAATATCCTGTTAATTAGCATTCGTTTTGGTTATCAATTGCCTTTCTTCTTCCCCTACAATCGCAACGCTCATAGACTGGTGATTTTGCTGCAACGACGCAAAAAATATAAGTCACGCACGATTTTGGGCTATAAAACATTGGCCGAGGGTTTCATACGTATGGATGCGGTACTGCAGAAATCAATGGATATGACTGTGGAATTGACGGCTTCCGGTAAAAATGGTCGTCCCGGCACTACGGTAGCCTGTTTACGTGCCGAACGTGTCTCGTCCATTCCAGTTGATCATGACAATAAAAACAATAATAGTGTCCTATTGGCAGGTAAGTTATTACTATGGAATGAATATCTACAGAGATATAATATATAGATATAAATTATTTGATTTACCATACAATTACATATGTACATACACAAGTGAATTCAGTGCGAACAAAGAAACTCCTGTAGACAGACTATTTAAGGATTTAAGTAATTAAATATTGATGTCTACCTTCGAGCCGGAGCGTCATGAAAACTTTGTTATTTACACGTATACAAAATTTAACTTAGTTATTTAGTCCTTTATTTATTTAACCAGAATGTAACAATATAAAATAATATTACAATGCAAAGTTTAAATAAAAGGTTCACGAAGAACATACGGCGTCAAAAATAAAAATACCGATATTAAGAAATACCAAATTTTGAACTTTATCAACCTAAAAAAGAAAAACAATTTAGAAACTAATTATTACGAACTGCGTTTTAGATTTTCAGTTTTAAGACCAAAATTCTGCAGTTTATAAGTGTTCTAAATTCTACATTAGGCCTGCTTTTGTGTTTCATGCTAAACTAATGTTTCGACCACTTTGTATTGAGAACTAACCGATTTTAAGCGCCCCCCATACACAGTCGTCGAAAAAATAATTTAGCGGAAAATAAATAAAACACGCTTATTACATCTTAGGTTTGGCTGAAAGAGAGGAGTCGAAACACCAATGTCATTCTCTGCCCAGTAGCTTAACCTACTGAGTGATCGTCGTGTTTCCGGAAATTCCTAACTTTATACACGCTGAAAAAAAACGGTCTCTGTAACATATTCTCCCAAGCATATTCTGCAGGAAGCATGTTGTAACGTGGTTTTGTCTAGGGCTGAGGTAAGCTCAGCCATGTCCAGAGTCTTTCGTTAGGATCCACCAAACCTTTCGAAATAAGAACAGAATAGTTTACCCTTTTTGGGGGTTCGAATTCAGATTCTTTATTGATATTTAATTTACAAAGTAATTTGATTTACAGGAATGACATCAACTGCTTCACTCGGTGAGAACACTCCTCTTAGCTTGGGAACACTAGTCTCGGTTGACAACACTCTTCTGGGGGCACTTGTCTCGGCTTGACAACAATCTTCCGTTGCACTTGTCTCGGCTTGACAACACCATTCCGGGAATACTAGCATTGGCTTGAGAAATCGTCTGGGGCAGGTTGCGGACTGGTAGATTCTAAGGTGATCGGTATCTGATATGCTGGTTCGTTATGTGCTTTACATGTCCGGTTAGAACTGTTCGGTATCGGTTATCATCGGCTGGGTTACATGGGAACAGTGAGCCGAAGCCCCTGTGTGGGAACAGTGAACCGAAACTCCTGTGGAGGAACAATGAGCCGAAACTCCTGGGTAGGAACAGTGAGCCAAAGCCCCACAGTGAGCCGAAACTCCTGTGTAGGAACAGTGAGCCGACACTACTGTGTAGGAACAGTGAGCCGAAACCCCTGTGTAGGAACAGTGGGCCGAAACTCCTGTGTAGGAACAGTGAGCCGAAACTCCTGTGTAGGAACCGTGAGCCGAAACTCCTGTGTAGGAACAGTGAGCCGAAACTCCTGTGTAGGAACAGTGAGCCGAAGCCCCTGTGTAGGAACAGTGAGCCGAAACCCCTGTGTAGGAACAGTGAGCCGAAACTCCTGTGTAGGAACAGTGAGCCGAAACTCCTGGGTAGGAACAGTGAGCCAAAGCCCCACAGTGAGCCGAAACTCCTGTGTAGGAACAGTGAGTCGACACTACTGTGTAGGAACAGTGAGCCGAAACCCCTGTGTAGGAACCGTGAGCCGAAACTCCTGTGTAGGAACAGTGAGCCGACACTACTGTGTAGGAACAGTGAGCCGAAACCCCTGTGTAGGAACAGTGGGCCGAAACTCCTGAGTAGGAACAGTGAGCCGAAACTCCTGTGTAGGAACAGTGAGCCGACACTACTGTGTAGGAACAGTGAGCCGAAACCCCTGTGTAGGAACAGTGGGCCGAAACTCCTGTGTAGGAACAGTGAGCCGAAACTCCTGTGTAGGAACCGTGAGCCGAAACTCCTGTGTAGGAACAGTGAGCCGAAACTCCTGGGTAGGAACAGTGAGCCAAAGCCCCACAGTGAGCCGAAACTCCTGTGTAGGAACAGTGAGCCGACACTACTGTGTAGGAACAGTGAGCCGAAACCCCTGTGTAGGAACAGTGGGCCGAAACTCCTGTGTAGGAACAGTGAGCCGAAACTCCTGTGTAGGAACCGTGAGCCGAAACTCCTGTGTAGGAACAGTGAGCCGAAACTCCTGTGTAGGAACAGTGAGCCGAAGCCCCTGTGTAGGAACAGTGAGCCGAAACCCCTGTGTAGGAACAGTGAGCCGAAGCCCCTGTGTAGGAACAGTGAACCGAAACTCCTGTGTAGGAACAGTGAGCCGAAACTCCTGTGTAGGAACAGTGAGCCCAAGCCCCTGTGTGGGAACAGTGAGCCGAAACTCCTGTGTATGAACAGTGAGCCGAAGCCCCTGTGTAGGAACAGTGAGCCGAAAGTCCTGTGTAGGAATAGTGAGCCGAAACTCCTGTGTAGGAACAGTGAGCCGAAAGTCCTGTGTAGGAACAGTGAGCCCAAGCCCCTGTGTGGGAACAGTGAGCCGAAACTCCTGTGTATGAACAGTGAGCCGAAACTCCTGTGTAGGAACAGTGAGCCGAAACTCCTGTGTAGGAACAGTGAGCCGAAAGTCCTGTGTGGGAACAGTGAGCCCAAGCCCCTGTGTAGGAACAGTGAGCCGAAACTCCTGTGTAGGAACAGTGAGCAGAAGCCCCTGTGTAGGACCAGTGAGCCGAACCCCCTGTGTAGGAACAGTGAGCCGAAACTCCTGTGTAGGAACAGTGAGCCCAAGCCCCTGTGTGGGAACAGTGAGCCGAAACTCCTGTGTATGAACAGTGAGCCGAAGCCCCTGTGTAGGAACAGTGAGCCGAAAGTCCTGTGTAGGAACAGTGAGCCGAAACTCCTGTGTAGGAACAGGGAGCCGAAGCCCCTGTGTAGGAACAGTGAGCCGAAACTCCTGTGTAGGAACAGTGAGCCGAAGCCCCTGTGTGGAGCAGTGAGCCGAAGCCCCTGTGTAGGAATAGTGAGCCGAAACTCCTGTGTAGGAACAGAGAGCCGAAACTCCTGTGTAGGAACAGTGAGCCGAAACTCCTGTGTAGGAACAGTGAGCCGAAACTCCTGTGTAGCAAATATATTTACACCTTCTTTACTAAAGAACGGATCCCAAAATTTGATCCTGTCCTTTGCAGAACTAGAGCCCCAGGCAAAATGCTATAATCTTGTCTGGTTGTTCGATCGGAGGCGAGGACTCGAGTCTACTTTACCTTAACACTAAGTACCTTCGCTGTAATGACGCAAATGAGAATTACATTCAAGCACTCATTCTTGTGCGGTCCTTACAGCTAGTTCGCCGCTAATATGTACACAACGTCGACTGAGCTTGTGTGTTGTCAGTGAGTGTGATTGTTCGCGGTGGTTGGTGCGACTGATGGATGTTGTGTATGCTTAGGTGACGGGTACATCAGGGAAGTATGCGGTGGGTGAGTGTTTGTTATTATGTACGGACGGATCATGACGTCACGTTACAATGTTTATGTTTGCAACACACTTCAAACATTTATATATTTGCAAGTCCCAAAATCAGGTTTATTTAAATGCAAACATTAGCTTGTTTACTGACAAATATGTATGCTTTTACGTGGAAACATATGCGTGCTTCATCCCAAACATCCATAATCTTACGTGGAAGTATTCGCGTGTTTCCCCAAAACCTCCATATACTTACGTAGAAACATATGCGTATTTTCTCCCAAACATAATAATATTTAGAAACGAATTATTCTTTCTGTCTATCTATTATAATTAATTTTATCAATATATATCCACATTTACTTATATAAATAATTAATTAAAAAAATTAAAAGATTTAAATGATTTTTACATTTACTTGAATTGAATGTATTATTTGTTTTGATTCTGCTGCTCTGTCGTTTCTCCTTTCTTTGTTGTCTGTCACGTTTTTGTCTTCAGAAGGTTTCAACTATGCGTTGGTTATCACTATGCGTTGGTACACGAACACTATACTTATATACAAATCTAGTTCATGCAATTCAAGCGTGTATTAATTACTTGTGTTTTTTTTATTATATTTCACAAATGGTCCGCCATTACAATTTTTTCAGTAGAGGCTCGGGCAGAAAAAGGGCTTCACGTTGTTTCCCTCTCCAGTTCCTTTCCTCAAAATCTTTTCTGACTTTGGTAGCACACATAAATATATGCGAAACACATACACAAAAACCAAAGCAACATCATAAACCATTTAACCGTCCGGGCGTTTGTTTATTCTTCTTTCACTGATTAAGCACTTTTGATATCCTCTGTCCGATGAACCATTGACGACTGAATACATGAAATTAAAACGCAATACATCAGCCAATAAGAAACACTGACTTCATCTGCATTTTGCACGCGAATTCAGGAATATTTATGAATCAGTCACTGAGAGAATAATTCAAAAATACAGATACACACTTACAATATATACACACTCGTTGCTCCTCCTTTAATCCTCTTGCTCTCGAGAGAGCATAAGCAGTGCAACAAACTCGGTTGTATTTGTATCACAAACGTAGATATATTTGGGTCGCAAACACATATGTTATAACATATTAATCATTGTGTCTTAAACATGTAATATGGAATAGCAAACACAATGCGTTTGGGCACAAGTATATTATATTTGCGACACGCTCCAAACACATGCTATATTTGCATCCAAACAACAAAAAATTACAGATTTTTTCAGCGTGTGTAGATTCAAGTTTGGAATATTCACTTCCCAAGTTATGCCTACGGATTTTTCAAGATAACAATGAAACTATGTTAAATCTACCCAAAATGTTACATTTCTTATTACAGCATCTAACCCTTTCAACTGTGCCAAACCCTTAATGGCTGCCGCAAACCCCCATCTATGTACATTTGTACTAAAAACAATCTTTGCCATTCCAAGCGATGGCAAACGACTTAATGCAGCACATGTCATCAAAATACTACCACTTGTGTAAATATTTCCATTGAAACTTAACCTCATACCCCAACTAAATGCAACCTTTACAATATTCTCTAAAAACATCAAAAAAGTTTATTTTAAATTGAAATAAAAAAAAAACTCGTCAAAGGAGAAGTTAAGTAACAGCCGTCATGTAAACATACAAGTGTGTATTTCGAACTGGGTGAAATGACTACATTTTGACACTCAGCGTCATTAGCAGTGTTGCAGCTCCTCTCTTGGCGAAAAGAGAGCAAAGTGTTACCAACCCAAAACCGCGAAACAATAAACGAAGCGCAAGGAAAACTCAAGCCACCAAGTACCCGGTTTCCTAGCGCTCTTGGTTATCTGTAAAAATATAGCAAAAGAAAAAGGTGAAAATGCAAATTTGCATATAACAATAAAGGTCTCTTCTTCTCTAGTTCTTTCCATGGTTCGGCGGCTTCATCCCTTCTCCTCCTCCTTTTATCGTGACATTTTAATCAAATTGATACAAAAAAAAAAATAAAAACATCCAACGAAATTATATGTTCAAATGGAATGAAGATATAAAGAGTAGAAGATGAAAAAAAAACTATGCAAATGTAAAAGTTTACTTAAAACGGATGTGGTATTACCACCAGACCACCTTTTTCCATTGGGGGTTTCTTTGCAAAATATTCGTGGTTATGGAATTTTACTGTTGAATATGTGGTTTGGGGATCGTTAAGACTTGAAAAAAAAGTTGGTGGTTCCGATGGGAAAATAATTTGCAGTAGTAACATGGAGACGCCAAGCATATTGTCCGCGCTACAAATTACAAATCGATGACAATTTTCGTTTGAAAGAACATTTCAAAGGAGTGTGTGATATTAAAGGGTTTTGTTTTTCTTGAATATGATTAAATGTGGTTTTCTATATCAAAAAACAAAAAATGTAAGCGACAAATGGAAATGACTTCTTAAATCCAACAAAAACATTGTATACCAATCCCCCGTATTCCACCAAAACTTTTGCGTGAGAGGTAGTGAAAATGTGGATGTAGCACCAATTCATTTTACACTGTTGTGGCACTGGAAATCTCAGATAAATGTACTTCGTGTAGATAATGCTACTGCGGCAAACGAACATTTGTCGAGTCAAACTAATCATTTTCTTTATGATAAAAAAATATAATAGTTGACGAAATGTTTACATCACACAATATACGGTAACTAAAGAAAAACGTTTACAGGAAAAGGTTTCTTATGTTATTTAACCATTAAACTACGAGGACGTATCAATAAGTCCGTGACTTTTTGAATGAAACACGGTCTTTTTTGCAAAAGAATATTACATTTTTAAACATACTCTCCTTTTAGCTCAATACACAGTCTCACGTTTCTCTAATTTTTGTATCCGTTTCGAAAAATAGGCTTTTTCGAGGTCCATAAAATAGACATTTGTTTGATCAATAATTTCATCGTTGGAGCTAAATCTCTTTCCACAGTGCTAGGTTTGGAAAAAGGAAATAGTTACTGGGGGCTAAATCCGGAGGATATGGCGGATGAGGTACCAATTCGTAGCCCAATTCCAACAACTCCAAACAATCGTTTGAAGTTGTCACACGATTACGTTTAAAGTCAATTGAGAGCAAACGCGACACCCATCTTGCAGACAGCTTTCTTAAACCCAACTGATCATTTAAAAACGAAACCACACTGCCATATGAAATGTCTATGGCATCAACAATCTCACGCACTGTTACTCTTCGATCGGCCAACACCATATCATGGATTTTTCGACATTTTCGGGTGTATTGACCTCAATTGGCCGTCCAGAACGTTCAGCGTCGTTTTGTACTTGTGCGACCACAACGAAAGTCAGTAAACCACTTTTTTACCATTGAAATCGATGGTGCAGAGTCCCCATAGTATTTATCAAGCTTTTCCTTGGTTTGATTGGCGGTTTTTTCGCCGCAAAAATAATGTTTAATGAGCACTCGAAATTCACTTTTTTCCATTTTACAAAAAATGCCCCCGAGGTTGTATGTTTTGAACAGCTGTTAATCGCAAAGTAAATAACGGAACTTGCTCAAAATTTGACAGTAGTCTATTAACAGGTGGTACTTGATGGGAGCAGTGTTGCATTTCATATAACTACGAAGGAAGTTCGACAAGTCACGGACTTATTAATCCGCCCTCGTGTGACCAGGCACGTACGCAGGGAAGGGGGTTCGAGCACCCCGACATTATTTCCTTACGAGGGCGGTCCCAAAACTAGTCGACCTGCCAGTAGGTGCCAGTGCCAGTAGTTTGAAAAATAATATTTTGGTGAAAAGTGGCAACCTTATAAAACATACATATGTTTGAAGTCTCAAGGCGCCACGTAGTTTAGTATTTTTATTTCAGCCATCAAAAGTAAACGATCTCAGTTAATTTGTAAACATGGAAAAAATTGGTCACCTTTATGCAATTCAATATTTCCATTTGAAAGGTCTCAGTTCAAGCAATATTAAAGCCGAGCTAGATTCTACTCTGGGGGAGTCTGCTCCTTCGTCTACTGTAAAATATTGGGTAGCAGAGCTTAAACGAAGCCGAACGAGCTTCCAAGACGACCATCGTAGTGGTCCACCAATTGAGGTGTCCACGCCTGACACGGTTAAGAATATCCACAAAACGGTATTGGATCATCGTCGGCTGAAGGTGTTGAAATGATAGGCATTTCAAAAAGTGCTATGCATTGTATATAGACCGTAGATTTGAAAATGAGAAAGCTATGCGCAAGATGGCTGCCGCGCTTGCTTACAATAGAGCAAAACAGCGTCGTGGAGATGTTTCACTACAGTGTTTAGCGATGTTTCAGCGTAATAAAGCGGAATTTTTGCGTCGATTTATAACCATGGATGAGACATGGGCCCACCTGAGGCAAATGAACAGTCAAAGCAGTGGACTGGAATGGGAGAATCGTGTCCAAATAATTCGAAGACGGTTCCATCTGCAGGCAAGGTCATGGCGTCTACGCATGACATCATTTTAATATCTTCAGAATTATCTTATCTTCAGAAAGGAAACACCATTAACGGCGAATATTATGATAATTTATTGCAGCGTTTAAGTGATCAAATTGTGGAAAAGGCCGCATTTGGCGAAAAAGAAAGTGTTGTTTCATCAAGACAATGGTCCAGTTCACAAATCCACTATTGCGATGACCAAAATTAATGAATTAAAGTTCGAAAACTCTTCATCATGCACTTTATTCGCCAGATTTAGCTTCCTCGGGCAATTTTCTATTTCTTTAAAAAAAATGGCTCGGCGGTAAAGGATTTGCCAACAATGAAGAGGTGCACTCAGCGGTTGATGGCTATTTTAAGTAGTTTGACAGTATAAACAGGGTGTCGAAGCTATTGAATACCGATGGAAAAAGTGTATTGAGTTAAAAGGAGATTATGTTGAAAAATAAAGAAAAAAGATAAATAAAACTTTTTTGTGTCTTCTTTGTCAGTTCGGCTAGTTTAGGGACCGCCCTCGTAAGTCCTTATTTTTGAATTTAGTTATTTTTTTCAACCTAATTTTCAGGTTGCGCTCCCCAAAAAAAAATACTGCGTACGGAACTGCCTATGACCAAATAATAGCTACGCCGCAAAAAATGGACCAACAATTTTATTATTGTAAAGGGTATCTCGGTAAGAATGCATTTTGTCATTTTAAAACAAAAACACGTATTTTTTGAGATAGTTGTGATTTTTTTATTGGATTGTAAAGAAGACAAGTTCCGATTAAGTATGGAATAAAATCTCCGTCAAATGGCCCCACAGCTCGGATGGCAGACCATTACAATTTTCATGAAATTTGCGCGTTGGTTCTCGGATTTAAGCTTAGGAGTTGTTTCTGGTTTATTTGCTTCAGGGCGAGATTTCACACAACCCCAAAGAAAGAAATCGCACGGGGTTAAATCGCATGATTTTGGTGGCCAGTTGACATCAGCATTTCTTGAAGTAATTTGTTCTGAAAGTCGTTGCTGCAATAAATCGATTGTTTCATGCGCGGTGTAGCAGTTGGCGCCGTCTTGCTGAAACCACATGTCGTCCAGATTCATGCCGTCTAATTTAGGTCAGAGAACTCCGTTGTCATGGCCCTGTAACGAATGCCGTTCATAGTCACTACAATTTCGGCCTCATCTTCAAAAACGTTAGGCCTAATAACGCCGCCTGATCAAAATTCGCACCAGACAGTTGCTCGTTGTGTGTGCATTTGTTTCTCATGGATTTCTGAGCCCCAAATTCGACAATTTTGTATATTCACGAAGCCATACAGATGGAAATACTCTTCATCGGAGAAGATGATTTTTTTTTTTGGAAAATTGGCACTGACTTCACTTTGCTCCATTACCCATTGAAGGAATTGCCGGCGCTTACACTGGCCTGCTGGCTTGAGCTCCTGGGTAAGCTTAATTTTGTACGTATGAAGGTGGACTTCCTTTTTCAAAATTGCCTGCGTAGTGCTTCGGAAAATTTGAAGCTGTTGAGAACGATTTCCGAATCGATGTTTTCGGGTTTTCGGCGACACTCTCGTTTACAGCAGCAATGTTTAAAAGAGACCGACCGGTACGCTGACGCACCGAAGTCTTACTGTTCATTACCGATCCAGTTTCTTCAAATTTGTTAACCACTCATCGAAAGGTTGACACATTAGGTGCACTTTCTCGACAGAAAATTCTGGGAAGTCTGCGAGCCGTCTCAGCATAACTTTCCAAATTTTTGTAATAAGTTTTCACAATTATAACGCGTTGTTCTTTCGTAAAGCGCTCCATTTTTTATAATCAGAATTAACATATGTCACAACTGCGAGATTTCAGAGTTGCCACTTACACAAAAAAGAGACACTAATTTTAAAAAGTGCAATCATACTGAGACACACTTTACATTTCATTCCATTTTAGCTAAAAGGTATACATATTGGCCAATTACACATAAGTTATGTTCATTTAACCACGTTGAAGTTCGACCATACATTTTTTACAAGTTAAGGTATGGACTCAAAACATATCCGACGTTGCCTCCACGTGCATCTATTTTTTCGACTCGTTGCCTCCATTTTTAGTAAGACCACTTTTTGACTCGCTTTTGATGGGACATAGGGGTCAAATCGGATCAGTTAGAGAATTGACACCTACTACACTATCGTTGCCCCTACTGTCTTCTATAAATCACCCATGGATACATTAGCTCTATCTCCTACCTGTACAACATTTGCTTTATCTTTCCACCTGGAAAATTATAGGTGCCAAAACCCCAGCGAAAACATATTTGCCTGAGGTTGTCAAAGGGTTACTGTTCTTTAGATTACCGCAAACGAGTTGTAGCAAACAATTTTCGTTGTCTTCGATTAGATTTATTTTTAGAATGTTGTAATTCCTTTTAAGCAAAAAAATCAGTTTGTGGTTAGTGGAAGAAACTAAACAGTGCGGGTTGGAGCAGTTTTTTTTTTTATTAATGGAAGAAATTAAACAGTGCAGGCTGGTTTCGAATTCACATTCTCGGAACGATCGTTTCTATGTTTATGAAGCTTCATCTAGCCCGTTAAGCCACGCCGCCACAAATTGATCACTAAATGAAGTTTTTCGTTTTACTCCAAACTAAAAACAAAACTTTTACGTGAAACGAAGTATACACTTTTCTGTATACACTTTTCGTTTATATAAACGGGTTTTTTTGTTTGCGCAAAAGTAAATCATGAAAATGTTGGAATTTTTTAAAAATTTTGCAAGAATCAAACCGTCTTTTACGGTAAAAGTTTTTTATTTGTAAGAAAAGTATCAACCATATAGACTAAACAGATGAATCAAAGAAGAAACGAAATATTGTTAGGAAAAAAAAGAAAAATGTTGTGCAAACGAGCGCTAAATCAACAATTTCTTAAAATTTATTTATTTTCGATATTATATTGATATTTGAGGAATCAAAAAATATAGAAGAAAATGATATATGAAAAATTAAATTTGGCAGTTGGTTTACTCACATAAACTGGAATAAAAAAGCCATAACAATTTTAAAAATTTGCGCTAAGAAAATCGTCGTCGAAAGAACTGTATCCACGTTCTCATGTGCAAAAGCCACGCACACTGCACCACCGATGGCCAGCAACGCTCTCACCTATTGAAGTAAAATGGGAAGAGTGCAACGCGTAAACATCAGCCCATTATTAAAAATGTAGGCGGTGCTTGTTGAACTCTTCTCTTTTGGACCTCTAAGGGCGAGTTTCACACTCGTCATTTAAAAGCTGACAGACATTTTGCATATTAAGTGACATTTAAATGACTAGCGTCGGGCATTTAAACTACATTTAAATGGAGAATTTTGAACTGTGAAACTGGCCATAAGTCATTTAGTCTGAAAAATTTAAGAAAATATTTCAACGGGCATTTGTTGTTGATTTTCTTGAAAACCTGTCATAAATGTACAAAATTTGAAAACAAATTGTTGTTCAAGTTATAAACTATATATTATATGGGACTTTCTTCACAGGCATGTGGTGTACCAAATTATTCTACGCAATTCGTTGAAATATTTTTCGCATAACAGGCATTCTAATTCGTATGTCATTTGAAAGAAAAAATATTTTTTCTCGTAATCCTCTTTTCCCGCATCATCGTTTGAGTAATAAATATTACATCAAAAAGTTCAAAAATTCGAATTATATAGGGCACATTATTATTGAGTTGGCAAAGAAAGTAACTTAGGTGTTTTGGTTCAAAGTAATTTTCAATTACATATTTTTTTCAAATAATTAATTTTAAACTAAAATGTTGGTATAATTTTGTTCAGTGACCTTCTGCCACCGTTTAGGGAACTTTTTGATACCAGGTTATTAGAACTATACTGGAACAACTCGGTTTGTAGGTATTCTTTTTTATTGATAGATTTCACATCCAAAAAATTTTTCAGACCCCGGAATAAATGACCAATTCAGGTCGTGTTTCTTTCAATGACACAGCAAGGTTCGTCAATTGCTGACACTAGACGTCAGAATTTATGGTATGGAAGCAGTTCAAAATAAATTTCTCCCTTAAAATCCCACCAAATGTAAAGAATCTCTCAGTAAGATTGCTCTTTTTAAATTTAGTGTAATTTTTTTTGTGCAAATGGCAACTCTGTCACATATGTTTATTCCGATTATTACAAATAGAGCGCTTTACGAAAGAACAACGCGTTAGAATTGTGAAAACTTATTACAAAAATTCGGAAAGTTATGATGAGACCGCTCACAAACTTTGAAGGATTTTCAGTCGAGCAAGTCCACCTAATGTGTCAACCATTCGAAGAGTGGTCAAAAAATAAAAAATATTTGAAGAAACTGGGTCGGTTATGGACAGTAAGACTCATGTGCGTCGACGTTCTGGTCGGTCTCTTGAAAACATTGCTGCTGTAAACGAGAGTGTCGCCGAAAACCCGGAAACATCAATTCGGAATCGTTGTCAATAACTTCAAATTTCATGAAGCACTGCGCAGCGAATTTAGACAAAATACCTCCATCTTCATGCGTACAAAATTAAACTTACTCAGGAGCTTAAACCAGCAGACGATGAAAAGCGCCGGGAATTCATTCAATGGGTAATGGAGCAAAGTGAAGCCAATGCCAATTTTTCAAAAAAAATTCATCTTTTCCGGTGAAGTGCATTTCCATCTAATTTCCATCGAATTTGGGTTCAGAAATGCAAGAGCTCAGCAATCCATGAAAAACAAATGCATCCACAACTGTCTGCTGCGGATTTTGGTCAGGCGGCGTGATTGGGCCTTACATTTTTGAAGATGAGGCCGAAATTGTAGTGACTGTGAACGGCATTCGTTACAGGAACATGATAACGGAGTTCTTGTGGCCTCACCTGGACGGCATGTCTCTGGACGACATGTGGTTTCAGCAAGACGGCGCCACCTTCCACACCGCACATGAAACAATGGATTTATTGCAGCAACTATGTCCAGAACAAATTATCTCAAGAAATTCTGAAGTCAACTGGCCACCAAGATCATGCGATTTAACGCCGTATGATTTCTTTCTTTGGGGATTCGTGAAATTTCGATTTTATGCGGATAAACCAGAAACAATTCCTGAACTCAAATCCGAGATCCAATGCGTCTTCGGTGAGATACAGCTACATCTCTGTGAACAAGTCTGTGATCCAGCCACATCTCTGTGAAAAAAGAGTAATGCCTGTCATCGGAGCCGTGGTGGTCATTTGACGGAAATTTTATTCCATACTTAATCGGAACATATCTTCTTTACAATCCAATACAAAAATCACAACTATCTCAAAAATACGTGTTGTTATTTTAAAATGAAAAAGTGCATTCTTACTGAGACACCCTTGAGAGCATAAATTTTTTTTTCTGCAGTTCAGCCTTTGGCCAACAAGTACGTGCTTTTACTTTAAAATCAAAAGGAGCATTCTTACTGAGACACCCTTTATAACCTACAATTTTTGTTCAGCCTTTGCTGAAGACGAGGATCGTGCTTGGACGAGGACCTTTTTCGATTGACATTGTTGTGATGAATCCATTTTTCATCTCCAGTGACCAGGTGTTAATTGGATTTCCTTAAGCTCGTGCGAGACCCAAATATCAAAGCTTTTTTTACAAAACCAAACCGTTTCAAATGGTTTTCAATGGTCGTGTGTGACATATTCAGCTTGTCTGCAACTTCTCGAAAAGAAACGTGTCGGTCGGATTCGATAACGGTTTTGATTTCGTCCTCATCAACCTCATTTAGGATACCGCTCCTGTGGCCATTTTTGATCGTGAAATTTCCAGAACGAAATTTGTTGTACCAGCTTTTTGGCACGTGTGTTCTGTTAAATCATCCAAACCATACAAGTGACAAATATTCCGGTTTGCTTTCGCGGCTGTTTTGCCTTTTCGGAAATAAAAAGGCAAAATATGACGAAAATGTTTATTTTGATCATGCATTTGCACAACACGAAAGAGCAAACTATGACGAAAATTTTAATTTTGATCATTCATATTCGCAACATGATTTCAATGAAAACTGACCACTGAAAATAATGTGACATATCACAAATTTAAGCTCGGAATGTCAGCTGTGTAGCAGTATACCAAAGAATTTAGTCAGCTGATCAAAAGCATTTCAAGAATAACCGATGTTATTTTC
Organism: Phaonia tiefii; assembly: GCA_963931995.1. Taxonomy (NCBI): domain Eukaryota; kingdom Metazoa; phylum Arthropoda; class Insecta; order Diptera; family Muscidae; genus Phaonia; species Phaonia tiefii. The sequence continues at coordinate 94,369,181 of OZ008367.1, forward strand.
TTGCCAACCCAATATATGACATATTAGTCAAACAAATTTTACACGCCTGTAATTATTATCTGGAACTTTTTCCCGATCCGGACTCGAAACCAAGCACATCGGCATCGGCAATAGTGACAAACAATGCATTGACTCCATTGTAATGACTCCATTTAAATTGTTGTGGCGTGTAAAGTATAATATCTCCATACATAATAAACGAATATTTTATTTAACGGAGGGGAAACAGGCCCATTATATTTCCCTTGAATTTCATAAATAGTCGTAATGCGCTTAAAAGTTTTCTCTTGCTGTACAAGAACATTTTAAATTTATTATTATTATATTTTTGTTTTAATATTCGATATTTACACATGTGAAAACGCTAAACACACAATAGTATAACAATACATAATTTCCATTACTTGAACTATTCTTAGAAAGTTCAAATAAATTTCATGAAGACATTAATAGAAAACCATAAAATAGGAATGAAAAAAAAGTGTGAAAAATTCTTAATAGGACAGGAATTTTATACAAAAAAAAAAACATTACAACACACAAACATTTGGTGAAAATATATATTTCCCCAATGATTTTTGTATGCATTCCGGACGAATTCAGAAACCATGAATGTGAATAGAAACATCTGTTTTTTCTCATCGCCGATACGATTTTCCACTTAGGCAGCACTTTTGCTGCTGCTTTGTGTGTAAACTATGTAAAATAGTATGTATGGGCGTTTTTAAATTGCTTAAATTTGTATATTTTTGGAACCAAAATCAATAACAAATAGAAGAACCGCAAGAAAACCCCCGAATCCAAATGACTTTTAATTTGTATGTGTTTAGATGATTGACTAAACAGTATATGGGATTTTCGACTGTTGGTCAATTGACTAAATACTGTACGTACATAAGATATTTGGTTCGTCACTATGTCCGTTCGTCGTCGGTCTCTCTGCGCGTTCTACATGTGAATCGTATTAAGAATTGATTGTTACTTTAATTGTTCTTATTGATTTTTCTTAATGTTTTGTTATTCTTATTCTTTTGATGAGTATTTGCATTAATCGCTTTGACGTCAGAGCGAACACTCAACTTTCATAATGATTATTGTCAGTGGAAAATAATGACACAAAGTGAAAATATTAAATGACTACATATTTGGTAAATCGAAGAAAAGAGAAACAAATCGGGTGGAGAATGTGTAATTATCGTCTATTGTTTAAATATAAAAGTTAATTTTGGGAAATACGTATTACCTACATGCACATTAGGTTGTACAGACAACCGCGTTTTGATGGAATTTCAATCGTGGGGGTGAGGAGAGTCTTAAAAAAAGCGTATTGAAGAGCTGCTGAACTTTTCTTGTATACGAGGGTACTTATAGTCACCTACCTGCTGTTGAAGTTTCGATTCCTAGTGTATTTTGGTACAATTTATTTTTTTGGTCAATATGGGGCTTCAAAGATGTGTCATGATGAGCATAATGAAAAAAATATATTTTCAAAATTTTGACAGAGCATATTTTTTCACGGCAGCATTTTAAAGTCTTGATTCAAAAATGTTTTTCCCGATTTTTCGGGTATTTCTCAATACAGGGCGATTCAGGAAGTTCCGCACAAATTTCTCCAGCGTATTCCTTGGCTCATTTCATGAAGAAAAGTCCACTAGGACCATGTCCGAAAATGCAAGGGTGCGAAATGGCAGCGGGTTCCAAGTGTTCGGATTAGCGGTCGGAGGGTAGTAGGGTAAAGTTGCTAACTTCACCTAAAAATGAAGTTCAGAGTGTTTAATGACTATTTGCAAAATATTGCGATTCTGGGTTCAGCAAATTGTGAGCCATTTTGCTTTAAAAACACCTCTAATTATCAGGTTTTTTGGGTGCAACTTTTAAGATGTTGCAGATATTTGGAAAATTTATTATGGATACGTAGACCTTTATGAGTTCTTGTATTGCACATATTGTTTTTATTTGTATTTTTGAAGTTGATTGAGTTGTGAAGTTTAAATGCCGTTTTTTAGTGGAGTCCTAAGAAAAACTCAAAATAACTCCGTCAGTTTTACTCGTATATTAACACTGAAGATGTCGTTGAGAAGGTTATAAACTCAGCTTCGTAGCTCGATATGATTCTTTGGAACATAACATTAAATTATACAGCTTATTTTTATTTTTGTCGGTAGTATTTCCACATTTTTCGAAAGTTATAATTTAAAACTACATTGATCGCAAACAATTTTGCAAAATTTTTACCCGCAGTAGAAAGCGCTATTTAATATCTTTGAAATTATATGTAAATTATGTATATCCGAAAAGAAATGGTCGTAATATTTGCATTTTTGTAAAACAACTTTGAAGCTTTCAGTTCTATAAAAAAGTTTAATATTGAATGTGAATGCATTAAATGTTTCAATAAAATCGGAAAAATAAGAGAAATACAATGGTTTGGTATTTTAATTGATTATGTTTCTTTAAAAACCACAATATTTACAAAAAAAAATTAAAAAAAAAAAATTTTTTTTCGGTCATTTATTTAATGCATTCACATTCAATATTAGACTCTTTAATAGACCTGAAAGCTTCAAAGTTGTTTTACAAAAATGCAAATATTACGACCATTTCTTTTCGGATATACATAATTTATATATCATTTTAAAGGTATTAAATAGCGCTTTTTACTGCAAGTAAAAATTTACAACATTTTTTGCGATCAATGTAGTTTTAAATGATAACTTTCGAAAATTTTGGAAATACTACCGACAAAAATAAAAATAAGCTGTATAATTTAACTTTATGTTCCAAAGAATCATACCGAGCTACAAAGCTACGAATATACGAGTAAAAATGACGGAGTTATTTTGAGTTTTTCTTAGGACTCCACGAAAACGCACTAAAAGACGGCATTTAAACTTCACAACTCAATCAACTTCAAAAATACAAATAAAAACAATAGGTGCAATGCAAGAACTCCTAAAGGTCTACGTATCCATAATAAATTTTCCAAATATCTGCAACATCTTAAAAGTTACACCAAAAAAATCTGATAATTAGAGGGGTTTTTAAAGCAAAATAGCTCACAATTTGCTGAACCCAGAATCGCAATATTTTGCAAATAGTCATTAAACACTCTGAACTTCATTTTTAGGTGGTGACCTAAAAGTGACTTTTTGTTTGTATGGGATTTTACCCCCCCTAATGTACGTCCATCAGTACACAGTTCGTTTTCATTTTCAGTTCTTAATGAAATAAGTTGAATCTGATCTTTAAGTTCAATATTTCTGAAATGTTTGGTTCCAAACTTGACACTTTCACTCTGAAATCCGACCGCATGTCAAGCCGATTCCTGTATTTGTTTTTCATGAAGCACATGGAGGAAAATGCTTGTTCACACTGATAGGTAGTTGCAAATTGAAGGATATTTTTCATTGCATTATCTTTGTAAGTTCTTTGTAATCCTTGCGTGCTGTAGCCCAGAAGTCTGCAATTTTCTTACCATTAAAAATGTTCTTCATTGCACCACAACTAGACAGATCCACAAGTTCATCTTGTTTTTCTTCTGTGAGGCCTTCCATTTTCGAACCCAACTATCGCCAGGTTCTGGGAAAAACTCCCTAAAAGTGGTGGCTAGACTGTGTAGATGCTCGGCTACATTGCTCTTTATCTGTTCAGGCAAACTCTCCTTTGGAGACTCCAGGAATTGTTTCGAAGTAGGGAAGTTAGTAAAAGACTCCTTTTCAATCCGTGCCACCCAGATCTGACCCTTTTTGACTGACCATAGCACTAATCTTATCTTCAACTTTGAACATGTCTACATTGTTCCTTTGCAAACTTAAGTTTAACACATTTAAGTCTTGCAACACATCAGCTAAGTAGGCAGTTGAGCAACGCTAAGAAAAGTCTGTGATAAAGTCTGCGGACTTGGTGTCAAGAAGGAAGACACGAACCTCATCTCCAAGTTCAAAAAATCTTGTCAAAATCCTACCTCGAGAGAGCCATCTTACTTCTGTATGAATAAGAAGCTGCTCATGCTTACTGTCAAACAACAGTGTTTTTTACGGGTTGGTTTTTTGTAGTGTCTAATATAATGATATCTTGCGGACCCCTCTGGCATGGCTTGCGGACCCTCAGGGGTCCGCGGACCATCTATTGGGAACCAATGGGTTATGGCATAGAGAAATAGACAAGAGCCGCTATCCCTCTCTTCACGTTCTCTTGATGGTAGTAGGTAGTAAGATATTTCATCGAGTTCGAGTTGCTTTTGTAATTTACTCTTTGGTTGGACATAATACTGACAGAAATAAAAGAGATCGCGTAATTTTTGTTCGATGCAATAACATAATTTAGCTGTCATTAGTATCAATCAAACACTATTTAAACATAGTTTGCTACTTTGTCTATAATATCTATGTCTTCTTTGGTCTCTCATTCTACATCAGTGGTCGCCAAAAAGAGAATACTAAGCAAATGTGAATGTATTGGTGTATTTGTACTGAATCCAGAACAAAGCGCCATGACCATTCTTCGTTGAAAGCTAATGTGCTACTGATGTTTCTAATGTTTCTTCTCTCATACGCTCTTTGATATGCTTTTTTTTGACGTTCGTGTTTATGATGGAATTATTAGGTGGTAGCAGGAGGAATGTGTATGTATTAGTAATACAGAGGTCTGTGAAACTCAGTTGATTTTTCAATTTTTTTCTATCTTTCTTTAATTGTACCGACAACTTTTAATTTAATTAACAAAATTAGTATGTGGTCAAACTGGATTTATATCGAATTTCTTGAAATCTGTTAAGTATTTACTAATTAAACAAACAAATTAGTTAAAATTTGACAGATCTCTGTACAACGACATGAAAAAACTTCGATCAGCTGTTCTTATAACACAACCTCATATTTCAACCATGTTCGTGTTGTGTACGTGTAAAAAGCCGATCGTGTTCGGTCCCTGGGGGCTATGGACGGTGACCACTGTTCTACATCAATCCCTAGTACCTTTTCGATCAGCTGTGCCATTAAAACCCCATTGGTTATGGAGAGTAAGACTCCTGTGCGTCAACGTACCGGTCGGTCTCTTGAAAACATTGCTGCTGTAAACGAGGGGGGGGAGGTCGTCGAAAACCCGAAAACATCAATACGGCATCGTTCTCAAATTTCACGAAGCACTACGCAGCGAATTTTGACAAAAGACCTCCCACCTTCATGAGTACAAAATTCAGCTTCAGCAGACAGTGGAAAGCGCCGGCAATTCGTTCAATGGGTAATGGAACAAATTGCAGTCAATGCCAATTTGTCAAAAAAAAAGTCATCTCCGATGAATCGCATTTCCATCTGAATGTCTTCGTGAATACACAAAATTGTCGAATTTGGGGCTCAGAAAATTCTCATGCAATCCATGAGAAACAAATGCACCCACAACGAGCAACTGCCTGGTGCGGGTTTTGGTCAGGCACGCCGCCCAATCACGCCGATTGGGCCGTACTAATGGCCTGTCATCAGAGTCGTGGGGGCTATTTGAGGGATATTTTGTCTTCTTTACAATCCAATAAAAAAAATCACAACTATCTCAAAAAATACGTGTTTTGGAACATAGTTCCTTATCGCACGTTGCGGGATGGCGCTAAATGAAAAAAAATTAAACAACTTATTTTAAACACTATTTTGTTACAACCCAGTATTATCAACTATATTGGGTACTTTTGCTTTGGTTTGTGTCTAGACTAGCATATGTTGGCAAATTTCTTGATTAATGGGAAGTTTTCTAGGTGGAGCCTGTAAACAATATTTAGTATATATTGTAGTTTTGAACCCAATAAAAAGAAAAATTAGAAAAGCCAAAGTAAAAGAAGTTTAAAAAAGAAAATTTTCTTAAATAAGTGCATTTTCTTAAAACATGTAAATTTTCTCAAAAAAAAAAATACCTATCCATATTCTTAAACAAAGTACATTTTCTAAAAAAAATACCTTATCTGTAAGAAGTACCTTTGCTTAAAAAAGTAAATTTTCCTTCAAAAAGTATCTTTGCTTAAAAAAAGGAATATTTTATAAAATAACTACCTTTTCTTAAAAAATAAAATTTTCTTACAACAAATTGCCTTTTCTTAAAAAACTACCTTTATTTAAAGAGTACCTTTTTGTGAAACAAAGTAACGTTTCTTGAGATAAATAACTACATACTCTTAAAAATGTACGTATTCTTGAAAAAAAGGACCAATTCTAAAAAAATTCCCATATAAAACAAAACTTTTCTTAAAGAAAAAAAGGACCTAAAAATATACTTTTTTTAAAAATACATTCTATAGAAAAAAATTTCTTAAAAAGTTTATAATTTTACTTTACAAAAAGTATCTTTTCTTAAAGAATCATTTAAATTATCGTATTCACCGTATCAGCGGGTGCCTTATGCGTGTAGTAACTAAGTAGTACATAATATATAGCGAAAGGAACTTCGTTCCAACCGGGTGTTCGCTGACACCTCATGTAATTTTTATTTTAAAATGAAAAAGTGCATTCTTATTGAGACACCCTTTATTTCGCGAATATATTTATTTTATATATTTTGATAATTAATTGATAAACACGACCAAACGCTCGGACAATTTAATTTTTGGATACAATTCGAAAGGTCGGATAAATCATCACTTATTTTCATGTAGAATTAAAATTAAAAATATAAATTGAAAAACTGGGCAAAAAGGATCGACATTTCAAAATGATGTGGTGAAAAAAATACTCTATCAAACCTTGATTTTTCTATTTATGCTCATCATGACACGTCGTTTGAGTGCCAATTGACCAAAATATTTTCTTTTTAACCAAATACACTACGAATCGAAACTTCAAGGGCCGGTAGGGAGCTACAAATACCCTTGTATAAAACAAATGTTTGACGTTCCCGTAATCAGCTCTTTAACACGCATCATTTGAGACCCTCAACCTTCATTTCCAGTACATCCTAATATACATATGTATGTTATTTACCTTACCACTTGTGTTGACACATAGAGATAGACAGAGAGAGAGACAACTCTGTTGTTACTATTTAGACGATTGGCTTCGAAAATATTTGTTTCAATTCATTAATAATTAAGGTAATATCATTAGTTAATGGTATTATGATGAGTCTGGATTTATAACGATGTTATATATTATTTTTATTATAGTTTTAAATGAAGGCGTAAGGGTTAGTAGATAGCGATAGTTGTCAAAAAAAAAAATGGAAATAAATCAGCCGCTTTTAATCTGCTTAAAGGTCGTGTTAGACTATTAGTGCAAATGGAACGGTTCTTTGAGAGAGAAAAGGAATGAAACCCTCTTCCATTTAACTAAAACTCATTCATTCTGCTTGCAATTGACACTACAGTTTTGGAGAATGCAAAAACATCTAAATGCAAGGTGACAGGAAATACAACAGTTATAAAATAAATAAAAAGTTTTTCGTTTTTGTTCGTTTCATTCACAATGCAACCCTAATCGCAAAATTTTTTGAGCAAATTAAAAAGTGAGAGAAATCTAATAGATCTATCAGATCTTGTCTGCAAATCGATCTCCTCAAGTTTACACTATTCGATCTTCTCTCGCCAAATGAAAATTTTGTCATGTCCAACGATTTCTCTAATAGTCTAACACGGTCGTAACCAATCAAGATGAAATTCCACATACCTATAGCTGAGGTGTAGTGCTATCTAAATTATTAAATGAAAACTCCTCAGACCCCACTGGAGCCGTACAGTGGGAGCCCAAAGCGTACAACCTCGGCCATCCGAAAAATGTTAACCGTTGTCAAACTTCGAATTTTGGTTCTACTGGAAATATCAGTTTTTATATCTGTAGCGCCCATAGAGTAATGATGTATAGAGAACGCCATTGTTCTCATCTGATAATTCCTTTCACACTATTCGTGGTGCGGTATGTGCGACAGAGAGTTGTTTGTCGTAAATTGACTTAAACCAGTTGAGATTACAAAAATTGTTGACTTGAATTTTTCATGTCGTTTTGCTGCAAAACTGTGAAATTTAAACGAATTGTGGACTTGTTTTGTTAAAAAACCCCATGACCTTTTACGTTTTTTTTTTTTTTTAAGGAAGAATAAGCTTTTCGGAAACCCCTGTTATTTCTCAACATAGTCGCTCCTTCTATCTTGTTACATTTAGTCCACCGGTTTTTTGTTTATTCCTTCTAAGGACCTTATTCGACCCAAATCTCTTAGCGACGAGCCATTTCTTCTGGTTGGCTACTACGTACCTGTATGTCGGTACTTTGTCATGGTGAACGATCATTATTATTTTGCTCCAAATACATGTCGAATCTGTCCTATAGCTGGGGATAATATTCGCCGGTTATCATTTTATCCTTTTCACCGCATGCATTCCGAAAACCAGTCGCCATGCGCTTGTTGTCCGACAGAACCACCTTGGCATTTTTTTGGTACACGTTCACCCGGAGAAGTCCTCTACCTTGACGTTCCTCTGATCTCAATATTTCATCAATGGTTACGAAACGGCGGGAAAATTCCTTCGAATTGCGATTAACATTGGCAAATACTCCTTTGAAGCGTTCAGATGGTTGCGTTTATGGGCGAGTGTGAGCAATCGCGGCAGCCATCGCGCAGACAGCTTTGTCATGTCCAAATTTTCATGTAAAATATGATACACTCGATTAGTTGGGATGCCTACTGGCTCAGCCACCTTGCGCTTTTTCTTTTTTCATATATCATTCCATGGATTTTATAGACGATTTCTGGCGTGACTACACCTTTTGGGGGTTCAGAACGTCCGGCGTGCCTTGTGTTGGTACGACCACAATTGAATTCAGTAATCCAATTTTTAACCATTGAAATTGATGGTGCAGAGAGAGACGCCATAGTATATATCAGGTGTTTTCTTGGTTTTGGTGAAGTTTTTTTACGCAAAAAATAATGCTTGACGATCGCACGAAATTCACATTTTTCCATTTTCGTCGAAATTTTCAATGGCAGTAGTATATTGACAGATGGTGTGGCCGTCGTTGATGCAACGGTTAGTGTGTGCGGCTGTTGTGAGAGAGAACGTGGGTTCGATTCCTGCTCTGACCACCTTACACTTCTGTCGACGACGGCCACCTCGCTTAGTGACGGCGACACTATCGACTAATAAGCCTTGAAATAGCTTCTCAAAAAACCGTTCGGAACCGGTGTAAAACTGTAGGTTCCAATCAGTGAGTGAAAAGTGGAAAGCCCACAGACCAGTGATTGTGAGAAGCTCTCCCATATCCCTTCATGGAATGTAATGGGAAAATATTTATGTATTATTACTAACAGATGGTAGTTGAAAGGATCAGATTTGATTTTTAAATAACTATGCGAGAAGTTCAAAAGGTCATGGAGCTTTCAATCCACCCTCGTTTCATATCTCCACAACATGTCAATCCCTAGTCTAACAACACAAGGGACTGCTGAAAAGAGGACAGAAAAACAAATTTGCTATTTTTCAAGGTTATTCATCAACTCAGGAAATAGTTTTTTGATATGTCAGTACATTTGCTGTAACATATTCTCCCAAATATATTCTGCAGGAACCATGTATATGTTTGAAACACACTTCAAACATTTATATGTTTGCAAGTCCCAAAGTCAGGTGTATTTAAATGCAAACATTAGTATGTTTACTGACAATCCAAACTTACGTGGAAGCAGTCGCGTGTTTCCCCCAAACCTCCATATAATTACGTGGAAACATATGCGTAGTTTCTCCCAAATATAATAATATTTAGAAAATAATTATTCTTTCTTTCGTTATTTAATATAATTAATTTTATCAATATATATCCACATTTACTTATATAAATAATTAATACAAAAAATTTATCGATTTAAATGATTTTTAAATTTACTTGCATTGAATGCATTATTTGTTGAAGCTGCTGCTCTGTTGTTTCTCCTTTCTTTGTTGTCTCTCACGTTTTTGTCTTCAGAAGGTTTCAACTATGCGTTGGTTATCACTATGCGTAGGTACACGAACACTATACTTATATATAAATCTAGTTCATGCAAGAAAACCGTGTATTAATTACTTGTGTTTTTTTATTACATTTCACAAATGGTCCGCCATTACGATTTTTTCAGTACAGGCTCGCACAGAAAAAGGGATTCACGTTGTTTCTCTCTCCAGTTTCTTTCCTCAAAATCTTTTCTGACTTTGGTAGCACACATAAATATATGCGAAACACATACACAAAAACCAAAGCAACATCACAAACCATTTAACCGTCCGGGCGTTGGTTTATTCTTCTTTCACTGATTAAGCACTTTTGATATCCTCTGTCCGATGAACCATTGACGACTGAATACATTAAATTAAAACGCAATACATCAGTCAATAAGAAACACTGACTTCATCTGCAATTTACATGCATATTCAGAAATATTTCTGAATCAGTGACTGAAAGCATAATGCAAAAATACGGATACACACTTACAAAAAATACACACTCGTTGCCGCTCTTCCATTCTCTTGCTGTCGAGAGAGAATAAACAGTGCAACAAACACGATTGTTTTTGTATAAAAAACACAGATATATTTGGGTCGCAAACACATATGTTATAGCATATTAATCATTGTGTCTCAAACATGTAATGTTGAATAGCAAACACAATGCGTTTGGGCACAAGTATATTATATTTGCGACAAGCTTTAAACATAAGTTTTATTTGCATCCACAAAACAAAAAACGACTGATTTTTCAGCGTGTATGAATCAAAATTATCGTTTTCGCTTTAGATCCAGTAGTGGGAGGTAATAAAATGCTCATTTTAACCGCGTTTAAAAATGCTGGTACAACTTTATTTATATTTTGTGCTAAAATGTTGTATATACGTTTTTGTTGTTGTTTCTTTTTACCAAAAATTTTACTTTTGTTTTTCCTGGTCAATTGAAAATTTTTAGAATACAATTCCCCTTGAACCTTAATCAGCTCCTTCAAAAGGATATTTATTACCAACAACGAAGCAGTGAATATGAAAGCTATAAAACGATGGATATGACTAACACCATGAAAATAGATTTCAGCAAAATAAAAACAGAAAAAACATTGACAGAACTCATGCACTCTGATCAATGTCATCCAAAGTATTTCAAGGCGTTTAAGAATAAACCAAACACTTAAAAATACCGTTTCTTACGATTTTGCTGGCATGACAAGAAAAGACTACAAAATAGAAACTGAAAGCCAAGAATAGATAGAAGGCAACAACCACTGCAAAAGCCACCACTGTGTAACAGAATCCGAAGAATCACTTCAAAGACAATGTAATAATAAGGGAAATATCGCTATGGGCGGTGGAATGTGATTGTCAGTTTCACTGACGGCTGGTACAGCAGGACGACGAGGCGGTTGTGGTACTTTACTCAGATGACAACGATGTGGAACAATGACTGCTGTTATGTCGTTGCTTGACATAATTTACGCATTTCCCCATTAACAACACTTGAACAACATGAATGACGAACTACTACATTGGACTGAGAGACTGACTTATTTTCTTACCCTTTGGCGGATTGTTGTGCTACTAAGACGACGACAACAACTACTACAACAGTGGCATAATGCGGCAAAAAAAAAATAAAAATAAAGTGTAGGCGAATGTAGCCACTTTGATTGAGCCCCCCTGTAGTGTCGAATCGAATGGCCACTGCATATTAAAGGACACACAGAACGAGATTTATTTAGAAACATGTGTTACACAGGACGATACAAAATCCAACTACAGCCAACTACATACGTGCATCTGGGTGATATCTACTGTAGTCCCCCAAGTGCATGAGCATTTCGGCAGTATTATTCTTAGGCTATTTTGTTTTTTGTTTCTTCTTTAGTCTGTTTTGTCACATTCTGTTGTTGTTCTTGAGTTAGATGAGAGGAGGTATCTTGATGTGTGTCACGTACAAGGAGAAATTACTTAATGCCATCTTAGTATAATGTCTGTGTCTAGGCGATCAGTGCGAAACTGTGAATATTCATTAATTTATAAAGGGTGTTTATTTTTGTGTTGTATTATTTTTCAAATTGCAATAATAAAATAAAAAACCTAAAATTTTATTCAAATAAAAATCTAAATATCAATTGGGAAAGGGTTGTAGACTAATGACCAGGCTTCGTATTTTGTGGGTAACCAGGGTAACGTATTATTATTGCCATGGGGAATGGGTAGCGATCGTTTAACCATTAGCCACAGGGTATGGGGAAAATAATGGTAGCTACTAGGGATGCAAAACGGGATTGATTTTAAATTTTCGAGATTTCGCGTTTTTCCAGGATTTCGGGATTTTTCGGGATTCTATTTTTAAATTTGTTGGGAACAGGGAACAAAGAACAACCACAAGCGGGGTAGAATACGTTAGTCTAAGCAAAAAAAAAAGTAAAATAATAAAATCGGGGCAAATGCTTAGTTTCGGAGTTATGGGCTCCGAAATTTCGGATATGTGAGAGGGTTATGGCGTTAACGTACCGTGTAAAGCCATTGATATCAGTTTTTTGTATAAAACAATTCAAAACAAACTCATAAAATAATGTAGCACTTTTTAATAAGTCGCTCAGTTATCGAGTTATCGGATGTTGACATTTAGAAAAATTAACGATTTTTATTACTTTTCTCAAACAAAAACAAAAATTATTTTAAAAACATCGCGGGAATTTTCGAATATTTTTTTTTAAACAAAAACAAAAATTATTTTAAAAATTTTTGTTTGAGAAATGTAAACATCCGATAACTCGATATCTAAGCGACTTATCGAAAAATGCTACATTATCTTTTGAGTTTGTTATGACTTGTTTTGTACAAACAATGGCTTTGCACGGTACGTTAGTGGAAAAGTATCCGAAATGTCGGGATCCATAACTCCGAAACTATGCATCTGCCCCGATTTTGTTATTTTACTTTAATTTTGTAATTTTTGGAGAGTAAGCCGTATAACATACATACATATGCCAAAATTAACTTACGTTAAGATGTGTTATTAAACCTTTTGTAGAGCCGCCATTGGTTTTTAAACCCTTTTTGCACAATTTGCATTTGGCTTGAGGTGCACCTTTCGAGCGTCCAATCCCTATCTCGTAAACAGAGCGTCCAATCGGAAAAATAACAAATTCTTGCGGGTTTCTGAGGGTTTTTTAAAAACTCCAATTCGTATGGAAGAATTATAAAAAAAAAAATCGCCAAAAAAGAAAATCGCTATTTGGTGTCTATCAGTGTCATTCTACAGCGCTACAGCTACAGGGCTATTGAAGTCAGATGGTAGGTGTTGATTTTCTTGGCGCAGCGGGGTTTTTTGTGGAGCCACACTGATAAGTTCCGATCAGGTCTGCAACAATTGGTTTTAGTCTTTCGCACATTCCGATTCAGAAGACCTTCTATGCAATGGATGAAATACTTGCTCCATAGTAGCTGACACATATTGTCGGACCATATTTTCCCGACATATCTACATATATGTATATCCCATTGTTTTTCCACACAATGATTTAATCGTCTTATTTCTGATAAAACTTTGTTTTATAACGTCAAATCTGGGAAATTTGTAAAATTTGTAATTTGTAGTAAATTTGATTGTTTTTAAATTATCACACGAGTTATTATTATCACACGAGTGCTACACTGAAAGATAATATTTACATCAAATCGATGATAAATGTTCATCAATTGTTTTTCATTGAATTGATGACAAATTTTATCAATAAAAAAAACTTCTTCAATTTGAAGATTGTGAATTTGTCACCATTTTGAATTGATAATCTTTTTACATCAATCTCCATCATTTGAATTTGGAAATAATTTGTGGGATCGATTCAAAATATAGACGTAGTATTGAATAAATAAATAGAAAAAGAAAAAAGGCGTATAAAACTGAAAATAACTACATAATAGAAATGGACAGAAAACAATAAGTGATGATTTATCAGGCCTTTCGTATTGTATTTAAATATTAAATTTTCATTTCTTATTAATAATTGTGTTTATCTTCCTTACGATACTATCCAAAGTGTAGCGAAATGTTGAAGAAAAAAATAAAGTGAAAATACGACCAAAAGCTCGAACAATTTAATATTTAAATGGACAGAAAACATTATCCACGCTATCAGCATTTTTCATGTGGTCTTATTCCCTGTTCTTGTGGGGAATTTTTTACGATGTAAATAGGCCATAGGCTACTCATTCACAAACAATTTACATCAAAATGATGACCAATATACATCAAATTACTTCTAATGGACGAAAAATGAACAGCAAAATAATGAACAATTTACATCAAAATGGTGAAAAACTTACTTCAACTTAATGTAAAACAAATATCAAATTGATGTAACATTGTCGTTGAATCAATGTAAACCATTGATGAAATGTGAATGAAAGATTGATGATAAAAGTCACCAATTCAATGAAATGTGTCGTAGGTTGGAAAATGAGGAAATGTTTCATCAAATTTATGAATTCCTTCATCTTTTTCTTTCAGTGTAGTTGCGTTTTTTTTACAGACTTGACAAATTCGTTTCGTCAAAAAAAAAAGGAATTAAGTTGTAAATATTTCCCTGCGATGTTTTTATTTAATATTCGACGGGGACTCAACATCAGTGTGCCCATCAACTTGCTTTGACCACCAGGGTCACTATGCTTTGCTGGTTTTACGAATACAATATTGGTCGTCGTTCGCTCCACGACGAATTTCGTGAATATCGTTCCAAATCGGTTGTTGCGTCAGAAATCATCGATGTTGTGCTGGAACAAGGGTTGGCATTGACATGCTCACGACTCGGAAGCTGAGGGCTGACATGTCTTGAGACATGTTGAACTTTGGTTCCCGAGACACTGGCCTTAGTTCCCGCACAGCATTTATAATTTTCCGGAACGCAAAATTTCGGAACCGCTAGATTCAACTTTGGCTCGCGTGTTTGTTTGGCCCGGCTGCAGCTCGCTCGAGAGCTAATGGTATGAACTGATAGTGCAAGGAAGTCATTTGACTTATCGTGAAATTTAGGGATGCTTGGACATTAGGTCCGCTCGCATAAATTTAATATTGTATCAACATTTGATCGTTAAAAAGATTTCGACGCGTTGAAAACGGCATAATTTGGCAATGGCTCACATAAGGTTCGTGTCGATTGGTCCAAAGAAATGTTGGGAAAATTCAAACGTGGTACTGCAGACATACCTTGGATCTATGCATATGAGCCCGAAATTGAATAACAATTGACTGTATGGATCTTTCAAGCCACCCAAACCCAACAATAGTTGTTCGCGTATGAAGCACTTCGAATTAAATTATAGACTTTTTCTTTGAAAACGTGTCGCCACTCATACCTTTAGAGCAGGCATAGGTTTCTCATAGGTTGGCTCGAACATGTGAATTTTTGAGCACTATAAATATTAAAGAGAATGTTTTGGATTTCCCTCGTTTGGAGTGGAAAAAGTGTTTAGAAAATTAGAAAATTGGTCTTTTCAAAATCAATGAAGACATTTTCGATAGTAAATATCGTACACTAACTACAAAAGTGTCATAACTCTTTTTTTAAGACTTTTGTCGCTTAAACCCCATAACCCACAACCATTTCTATTCACCATAAGAATTTGTAGTCATTTTCTCTTCCCTTTCGTAAAAAAACGTCGTATGAGGAATTTATAAATTTTGAGCTACGATATGACTTTATTTTAGACAGGGCACATTTTTTTGCTTGTTTTTCTAACAACATAAGTAGCAACCCTCGTACATCGATAGTCACAATCAAAATTAAAAAAGGGCCGTCATATGTTTGTTACATCAGTTGTAAACAGTTTCAATTTGATATTCTCCAGGTAAGAGCACAACTAACATTATCAATATGTATATAACTTAAAGGAAAATATTTACATTTTTGTAAAATGGAATTATATTATACTCGTGAAGCAGACGGTTATGTTTTGAACAAGACAATAAATTCCAAACATACAATAATATGTCATATAAGGACAACAAACTAGACTGTAGATAATTTACATGAATTTTAAAACAAGTGCACTTTCCGCCATAAATTTGACCGATATGTAGAAAATTGTATTCATTTCGTTTGTTTTTTACCTTCCACTATAAAATAGTATTGAGGAAATATGTAACCAACTACATACATAGTTATATTTTTGTTTTCATGTGAAACATGTGACTGAATAAATTTCATATACACCACATGACAAGTATTTTAAATTTTTTTTGTTTTGTTCTTGATTTTCCTTCTTGATTCGATTTGGCCATTTGCCAAAAAGAAAAACACCACAATGTAGATATTTGCAAAATCCTATATAAAGTAGACGACAGCGACAGTGGCACCCCCTCCCTGAGGGTCAAATTGTTTGTTTTGCCTGAGTTCCCTTTCAATTCTACGACAATATATTCAGCAGTGTCGTGTAAGACACAAAACACCGACCTATCGTCATTGTTCGTTCGTTCTCTGTGTCATTGCCATTTCATGTAAGGGCCGGCCCTGCCGTATTATTATTATTGTCAGATTTTACTTTCTAGCTAACTTTATTAGAATAACAAGAGAGACCTTCAGTATTAATTTTGCACTTAGTTTTTTGTTTTTTGCAGAGAAAAAAGTGGTTTAGTTTTTTCATTGTCAAGTGGTTTGTTTGCACTAGAAATAGAATTGCGTCAGTTTTTTTTTTAGGGTTTTGTATTTTTAATTCTGAATAGGGTAAAAGTTGTCGAATAGTGTCATGTTTTTAAATATGCGAATGTAGATTCATATGTCCCGCAAAAACAAAGGAAATCCGACATTTATTTACTTACAATGAAACTCATCGTGATAGCAACTTTTTATATTGTACCTGCAATAGAAATGGATTCAATGCAACAACTGAATCTTTCTATGTAAAATGCTGTTTTCTACGCTACACAGTGGTTCACAATCGGTTGTCATGGGCCAAAATTCCATAACATTTGACCAGAGTTCTCATTTACCGCCCATGTGTAACACTTATATATCGCCGGGGAATGTGTAATGAACGTTTACCCATTACCCACAGGGTATGGGGAAAATAATGGGCAATTACCCATCACGAGTAATGTGTAGCTACAATGGGGAATTACCCATCACAATTACCCATTACCCACAGGTTAATGAGGATAATAATGGCTAGCTACCCACTACGATGGTGAATTACCCATCACGGTCACCTATTACCCTCAGGGTAACCCATTACTACCCAGGGTAACCCATCCCCATTTTTGATCGAAAATATAAAAATCAAAGAAAAAAATGTATATATCGGAAACAGAGCGTCAAATCGTAAAAATAACTAATTTTTGAGGATTTCTAAGGGTTTGTCATAAAGTGGTCCAATTCGTATGGAAGAATTTTTTTTAAAAAAATCGCCAAAATAAGGAAATCGCTAAAATAAAAAAGTGGTTATATCTCGGAAACGGTGCGTCCAATCGCAAAAATAATAAATTGTTTACCCTCTATAGGAGGCTTTAACCAATGGATGTGTTCAACATTAAACAAAATCGCAAACACTAAAATTTTTCGAATAAAAAATCGCTAAATCGACCTTAAGTCTATATTTCGGAAACGGAGCATTCAAGCGAAAAGAATGACAAATTGTTTGGGTTTCTAAGTGGTTTAATAACTAATTTTAGGGGATTCCTAAGGGTTTTTTATAGAGTGGTCCAATTTGAATGGAAGAATTTTATTTTTCAAAAAATCGCCAAAATAAGAAAATCGCTAAAATAAAAAAGTGGCTATAACTCGGAAACGGTGCGTTCAGTCAGAAAATAATAATTAACTGTTTGCCTCCGTTCGAGGCTTTAACCAAGGGATACATATCTTCAATATGGCATTAATTTTTTTTTAAATTAATAAAACTGAAATTTTTCGAATAAAAAATCGCTAAAACGCCCTCATGTTTATAACTCCGAAACGGAGCGTCTAATCGAAAAATTAACTAAATTTTGAGGATTCCGAAGGGTTTTTCATAAAGTGGTCCAATTCATATGGAAGAATTTTTTTTCTCAAAAAATCGCCAAAATAAGCAAATCGCTAAAATAAAAAAGTGGCTATATCTCGGAAACGGTGCGACCAATCGCAAAAATAATAAATTATTTTTAACTCCATATCAGGCTTTAACCAATGGATGTGTTCAATATTAAACAAAATCGCGAAAACTAAAATTTTTCGAATAAAACATCGCTAAATCGCCCTCATGTCTATATTTCAGAAACGGAGCGTCCAATCGAAAAAATAACCAAATTTCTAAGGTGTTTATTAAATAATATTTGGGGGATTCCTAAGGGTTTTTCAAAAGGGTTTTTCAAAAAATCGCCAAAATAAGAAAACCGCTAAAATAAAGAAGTGCGTGCGTCCAACCGCAAAAAAAATAATTTGTTTACCTCCGTTCACGGCTTTAACCAATGGATGTCTTCCAATGGACTTTAAAAAAAATTACTAAAACTAAACTATATGTATATCTCGGAAACGGAGCGTCCAATCGAAAAATTATAAATTTTTAGGATTTCTAAGGGTCTTTTTCGTATGGAAGATTTTTTTTCAAAAAATTGACAAAGTAAGAAAATTGCTAAAATAAAACGTGGCTATAACTCGGAAACAGTGCGTCCAATCGCAAAAATAATATTTTTTTACCACCATGGGAGGCTTTAACCAATGAATGTCTTCAATATGACATGTCTTCAATAAACATTCGCCAAAACTAAAATTTTTTCGAATAAAAATTCGCTAATAAACACTAATAAATGTGTTAGCGATTTTTTTTTAAAAAACTGATGGCATACTTTAGACATCCATTGGTTAAAGCTTCCTAGGGAGATGAAAATTTTATTATTTTTGTGATTGGATGCACAGTTTCCGAGTATAGCCACTTTTTTATTTTAGCCATTTTATTTAGGCAATTTTTTTAAAAAAAATTCTTTCATATAGACCAATTTATGAAAAACTCTTAGAAACTCTCAAAACTTGGTTATTTATTTCGATTGGACACTCCGTTTCCGAGATATAGAATTTTTGTTCTAATATTTTTATATTTTCGATCAAAAATGGGGATGGGTTACCCTGGGTAAGCCATTACCCATCGTCGCGGGTAACTACATTTTATTTAATTGTTAATCGTGATGGTTAATTCCCCATTGTCGTGGGTAACTACCCATTATTTTCCCCATTACCCTGAGGATAATGGGTAATCGTGATGGGTAATTCCCAGGTTACCCAGGGTAACCCAATACCTACGAAATACGAACCATGTATTTGGCCCAGTAATCATTTTAGAACATTTTAAGTAACGAGTCAAGCAATATTTGGAAATAATATTTATTATGGAAAATTGGGACCTTTCTTATTTTCCGATCTCAAAGAAAAGAACAATTGTAGTATTTGCGTTTGTATTTATTTTTTGCATATTTTGATGAAATTGTTCAAAACAAGTGTTCAAAATTAATTTTTTTTTCGAATGTTAATGTTTGAGAAATTCATACTACAAGCTTTCAAGGTCTGATACAAAAACGGTTGGTTTCCGTTAGTATAATAGATAATTCAGAAAAGCACACTCTCTGGCATGACTAGTTTCGTACACGCTGAAAAATCTGTATTTTTTTGTTGTTTGGACGCAAATATAACGTGTTTGTAGATTGTCGCAAATATACTATACTTGTGTCCAAACACATTGTGTTTGCTCTTCAGTATAAAATGATTTATAGGCTATAATATATGGTTTTGAGACGCAAATGTGGCTTTGTTTGTTGAAAACCGCTAAAAACAAAAACATACAATAAAGAAACAAAAAGGCAGCAGATCTTCAATTCATGAAAACAATGCCTGCAAACATGTACATGTTTCCTGCAATATGTTGCTGGGTTCGTTATTTTTCAGCGTGTATATGTACCAATTTTATATGCAATTTGCTTATGCGAATTAGTATCGATCGAAGATACCTCATTACCAATTATTCCAACAACAAGAGCAGAAGGCTTTTTTCTTCATGTTATATTTTGCTATTACATTCTCGAAGGGTTGTGGTTGTTTTGAGGTTAGTTTATGTACACGCTGAAAAATCTGTATTTTTTGTTGGTTGGGTGCAAATATAACGTATTTGTAGCTAGTCGCAAATATTGTATGCTTCTGTCCCAACATATTGAGATCTCTATTCAATATTACATGATTAGTATGTTATAATATATGTTTTTGTCACCCAAATATGGGTTAGTTTGCTGAAAGCAGATCGTCAATTCGCGAAAAAAATGCTGGCACTAAGTATATGTATGTTTCAAACATACACATGGTTTCTGCATAATGTTACAGGGTCCTTTTGTTAACCTTTTTTTTTTGTTCAGCGTGTATAAACACACAGTTGAATTGTTGTGTGAGATAGATTTTCAAATGACCGGCCAATTTTTTTGTTACTGAAATTTTCACTTTCTAGTTTTGAAGATTGAAAAACTTCATTTCTTTTTTCGCCTTTCTTGAACTGTAATCTCAAACAGATTTATAGCTATTTTCAAATTAATTGTGTTATAAAATGTATCCTGACTTTAATACAACTTCCAACTTTTACTTGTATTAAAAATAGTTTGGTTGTAGTAAATATTTTATTTCAAAAGAAAGAAAGAAATGGTTCCCGTTACATCCCATGAAGGGATAAGGGAGAGCTTCTCACAACCGGCGGACTGTTCGCGTTCTAGTTTTTCACTCACTGATTAGGACCTACAGTTTTACACCGGTTCCGAAGGGCATTTCGAGAAGCTTATTCATGGCTAAATACTTGATAGTGTCCCCATCACTAAGCGGGGTGACCTTCGTCGAAAAAAATGTAAGGCGGTCTAAGCATGTATCGAACCCACGTTCTCATATACAACAGTCGCGCATACTAACCATTGCACCACAGACGGTGGAGATGTCTCATGTTAATGCAGTGGTGCATTGAATTGTTTACAAGAAAATAGAGTGGGTGTAGAAAACAGAAAGGCGTATTGTTTTAAACTTAAAGATGTCAAAAGTGATAGGAAAAAACATTGGCCGAAATAGTGATGCGACTTTCGCGAAAACCGCTTGCCTCGTGTGAATACACTGACCTTTGATATAATGTCACATATTCCAGCCGAACACAACCCATTAATATATAGTTAAAACAACGACACACAATATCGCTCTCTTCTGAACCCGGGCCGGAAGTTCTAAAGAAGACTTTGAAGTTCTCGCTCATATATGAGATTTGTACTCCATGTACAAAATATAGATCGATATAGAACATTTTCAATACAACAATTACTTTAGTTACCGCTATCACAGAGAAAAACACGGTATGCAGATTTATTTTGAAATGTAATCAAAATTCAATCGATCATTATGGAGAATATTGTTAAGTGGTTATACAATTTTTTTTATTAAAAACATTGTCAATAACAATTATTTGTTATTTTTTGTTATTTCGGATATATAAATAACACTGTGATAGTTTTTGACCCGAAAAAAATGAACTTTGATGAATCCTTTTCGAACTATTAGGGGGGAGTCCCCTGAGTGCGAAAGTACATTTGGAAGTGTCAGATTGGCTCCAGTTTTTGAGAAATCGGTATATATGGATATAGGTAAGTCTGCGCTATTTAAACAAATTTTACCGGCCATAGGCCAATTTTTTTTTTGACCTAAAAGGGCTTATAAAGCTTATTAAAATAGAAAAAACAAATGTTTGCGCTCGGTCCAACTTCTTGAGATATGGGCCTGTAAAGCTTGAGTATATAATTGGCCATATCTCACATATTTCCGGTCCGATCTGGTTCCGGTGAATATCATTACAAAGACTATTAAAGACTCTTTAAATCTGCATATAAATATATTACATTTTATTAACCCATTGGGGACAAATTTAAAAAATACGATTTTTCAACCTCACTTTTTTGCTAAAAATCTGATTTTCTCAAAAAACAGCCCTAGTAAACCTATTTTCTACCTAGACTCAGGTTGTAGGCAACACTTCAGGCTTTGGTTTAAGGTATAATACTTCGCATTAACCCTTTTAATACCGGAGATATTTATGTTCAAAATTTGAAATAACGGTAACGGTTATTTTTAAAAATTTTTCATTTCTTTGAATTAATTAACTTAAAAAAAAAACGAAAAAAATATATAAAAGTCTAATATTTTGATTTTGAAGCTTAACTTGAGGCCTATGCTAGGAAAATAAATAAAATTTTGGAAATAAGTAAAAAAACTTTAATTTTATCTTGTATTTCAAATTTTGAACATAAATATCTCCGGTCTTAGAAGGGTTAATGCGAAGTATTATACCTTAAACCAAAGCCTGAAGTGTTGCCTACAACCTGAGTCTAGGTAGAAAATAGGTTTACTAGGGCTGTTTTTTGAGAAAATCAGATTTTTAGCAAAAAAGTGAGGTTAAAAAATCGTATTTTTTAAATTTGTCCCCAATGGGTTAATAAAATGTAATATATTTATAAGCAGATTTAAAGAGTTTTTAATGGTCTTTGTAATGATATTCACCGGAACCAGATCGGACCAGAAATATGTGAGATATGGCCAATTATATACTCAAGCTTTAAAGGCCCATATCTCAAGAAGTTGGACCGAGCGCAAACATTTGGTTTTTCTATTTTAATAAGCTTTTTAAGCCCTTTTAGGCCAAAAAAAAATTGGCCTATGGCCGGTAAAATTTGTTTAAATAGCGCAGACTTACCTACATATATCCATATATACCGATTTCTCAAAAACTGGAGCCAATCTGACACTTCCAAATGTACTTTCGCACTCAGGGGACTCCCCCCTAATAGTTCGAAAAGGATTCATCAAAGTTCATTTTTTCGACTATCACAGTGTAATCATTGTAACTATTTATTCTTCTAATCAAATTGAGCAAATTTTTTTTTTGACAAAAAAGTTTTTGTTTCTGTATCTTGCTAGACCTACTTTTCGTAATTTCCTTTGAAACTACATGTAAATATTTAATTTTATTATCAAAAATTCCAAAAACCAATACATAATATATAGTTTTAAAATATGTTGGTTTTTTAATATAATAAAAACCGGAAATGTTTCTTGCACTCCGTACGTAGACGTAGTGTGTGTGTCTGTCCTTTTCGATTATGTGTAAATATAACACACATTTGTTGTAATAATAATCATAATGATAAATATATTGATTATTTGGTATTTTTTTTTTGTTGTGAAATGCCCGAAATACCATTTTGTTTTATTCATTTATTTTTCTTGTGCGTTCGGTCGCATTACGCCACAATCACCACCAGAATGAGGAAATTCAAAGAAAACTCAAAACTACTACACCATCAACACTCGCTAACCGGAAGTATACATGTTGGAAAAACTCCTAAAGCACAAAAGTGTGTGAATGAATAAATATGGCAAAGTAAAAAAATAAAACTCAACACACGTACACACACACACACACACACACACACACACACACACACACATCGTAGTCGTATTATACAAGTACTTTACAGCTCCATAAAACTTTATGACGTTGCACCGTGGGTTAGGAAACATTTTTAAACTAACCATTAAAAAAAAGAATTTATATAAATTTAACATTCCATTCAAATTAGTAATAACACTGTGCGACTCCAAAAAAAATGATGGGGTTCTGTCAACGGATTCTGGTAGAATGATCTAAAAAAAAATATACGTGTATCGGCGTATTGCCAGATCTGATCAGAATTTTTTTTTACGGCGGGTCAAAGTTTCCGCCCCTCGGAACTTTCCTGCAACATATCGGCATGCAAAATTGTGTGTTCCGTACTTCTGAGGTACAAACTTTGTTCCGAAGATTTATAGAAAAGATTCAGATAAACATTTTTGTGGAACAAATTAACCCTCTAACTGTCACGTATAACCATAATTTTAACTTTTTTTTTACTTTTTTTTGAAAACTTTGAAAAATGTTCTACAAAAATTATCGCCACTAAATTTCACTATATCGATGGTGTTGCGTAAAAAGGGCCAATCTGCTGTTTCCAATTGTCTGTAAGATATTCATAGATTATAACGTAGCAAAAATGGTTATGGCTATAGAAAGTTATGGTTGGGTTCTTCGAGCAGTATAATTATCTACCTATTTCGTTGCAGATAGACCCAAGCAGTTTCGCCCTTTTGACTTGTCGTGACAAGGTAAACATAATCAGATCGGCCTTCGTAAAAAAATGCCATCGATATGTGTCTGAACACTCGAAAACACAAATCTCAGCCCAAGTGCCAGATAAAAGATGAAATATGACAAAATTTATTATATTATGTGAACTATTTTTAATGGAAATAGCAAAATTACAAAATTCATTATTAACCCTTAGAAGGCCGTTAGTTTTGGCTTGTTATCTACCACTTGGGCTAAGATTTGTGTTTTCGAGTGTTCGGACACATATAGTGAAATTTTATGGCGATCATTTTTGTAGAACATTTTGACCACGCCCCCCGTCATTTTCGAGCAGTTTTTTGCAAGTTTTCAAAAAAAAAAGGTAAAAAAAAGGAAAAATTATGGTTATACGTGACAGTTAGAGGGTTAATTTGTTTCAAAAAAATGTTTATCTGAATCTTTTCTATAAAACTTCTGAACAAAGTTTGTACCTCAGAAGTAAGGAACACACAATTTTGCATGCTGATATGTTGCAGGAAAGTTCCAAGGGGCGGAAACTTTGACCCGCCCTAAAAAAAATTCTGATCAGATCTGGCAAAACGCCGATACACGTATATTTCTTTTTAAACCTTTCTACCAGAATACGTTGACAGAACCCCATCATTTTGAAAAAAGTCTAATTTTGTCTCACAGTGTAATTAGAGTATATTCAGTGCTAAGTTTGTTGCATTCCGCTAATGGAATTCTAATCCACAGATGCGTGAAACTCGAACAGGTGTTTAAATTTGCATAATCATCGTAGGTAAACTAAGTCATTCACCTAATTACTGCTTAATAACACTAATTTTTTATTTTGATTTTTGTTTATAATATAAATAAAAATAAAAACTAATTAGTTATCCATTTATGAAGTTCTACAAAGGTTAAGTTAACAGATTACAGATTATCGAATTTCACAGCTGTTGGTAAAGTCATATTCCCAGAGGTTACGCTGCTATCTTAGCTACAATAGACAGAAGTCGCAAACTTCTTTTCAAGTTTACTCCACTATCTGCTTTACGGAATTAGATCATTTTGTCTTCGTGTAGCATTCACAACAAGTCCTGATATATCCAGTTATAAGACCGAGTAGTCGTGTGCACGCTAAAAAATTAGTCTTTTTTTGTTGTTTGTATGCAAATATAACGTGTTTGTAGCTTGTCGGAAATATATTATACTTGTGTCCAAACACATTGTGTTTGCTATTCAATACTATATGTTTCTGACACAATGATTAATACGTTATAATATATGTATTTGTGACCCTAAAGTGACTTTGTTGAAAATTGCTGATAACCAAATCGTGATAGACAATAAAGAAGCAAAAGTAGCAGATCTTCAATTCACGAAACCAATTTTGAAAACATGTACATAGTTTCTGTAATATGTTACTGGGGCCATTGTTTTTCAGCCACACATTCACCTATTACGCTATATAAGTATATACTATGGTGGCTCCAGGTTTAGCTAAAAATCTTCAATGCTGCTAATAACTTAGTTAAGTTTTTAAAATTTTAAAATAATTGCATTGATTTCTTAAGTAACCAGTGTGTGTTTTGAAAAAAAAAACTCGAGATCCGAATCAACTTGCTCCGCTGATTGGCTTAACGAGCAACTGCGTCGAAATGTTAAGAAACTGTTAGTTGACCTTTAGTGTCATTTGTGGCCGTCGATGGTGCAATGGTGTTTCGATCCCTGCTCTGACCACCTTACATTTCTTTCGACGACGGTCTCCTCGCTTAGTGATAGCGACAGTATCGAGTCCGTAGCCATGAAAAATCTACTTAAAATACCGTTCTAAACCAGTGTAAAACTGTAGGTCTTATTCAGTAAGTGAAAAACTAGAAAGCTCGTGGGTTGTGAGGAGCTCTCCCCAATCCCTACATGGGATGAAACCATTGTTGTTGTTGTATACTGTCATTTGCAAATTAATACTCCAAATTTAACAAATTTATGGATTAACGGCGGCAAAATATATAGCACTACACGCTGAAAAATATGTCTCGTTTTGTTTTTGTTTGGCTGCAAATATAACGTGTTTGTATCTTGTCGCAAATATAGTATACTTGTGTTCGAACACATTGCGGTTGCTATTCAATATTACATGTTTGAGGCACAGTGAATAATATATATGGGGTTGTTTGTTAAAAACTACTGAAAACAAAAACGTTGCAGATAAGAAAGAAACAAAAAAGCAGCAGATCTTCAATTTATGAAAACAATGCTTGCACATAAGTATATTGATGTTCCAAACATATACATGGTTCCTGCATAATGCTACAGGGGTCGTTTTATAGCGTGTACTTGATCAACTGATTGGAATTAATGAGCACCTGATTCGAAATTGTAAGAAAGCCATTTGCCAATTAATGCATTCAAATTTTAGAATCTTCCAAATTGAAGGCGGAAAACTTATACCCAGCACTGCACGCTGAAAAATATGTATTTTTTGTTGTTTTTTTTTTTTTTTGGATGCAAATATAACCTGTGCTGCTTGTGTCCAAACACATTGCGCTTGCTATTCAATATTACATGTAGGATACACAATGATTAATATGTTATAATACTATATGTTTTTGTGACCCAAATATTGCTTTGTTTGTTGAAAAATGCTGAAAACAAAACGTGACAAACAACAAAGAAACAAAAAAGCAGTAGATTTTCAATTCGTGAAACAATGCTTGCACGTAAGTATATGAATGTTCCAAACATATACATGGTTCCTGGTGAATATTTGTATTTGTTGTTACTCAGCTCTTTCCGAAAATGTCGAAAGCAAAATCTATTACAGGGTTGTTCTGTCTCAGTTATTTTGTACAAAAACAATTGGTAGGTAGATGTCGAAAATATAATGGAGTGCGAAGAGCAAATATTATTTTGTTGTTTGGATGCAAATATAGCGTGTTTGTAGATTGTCGCAAATATAGTATATGTACTTGTGTCCAAACACATTATGTTTGCTAACAATGATTAATACGTTGTAATATACGTGTTTGTGACCCAAATGTGACTTTATTTGTTGAAAACTGCTGGAAACGAAAACGTGACAGACAGTAAAGAAACAAAAAACAGCACATCGACAATTCACTAAAACAATGCTTGAAAATATTGTTGTGGCCGATATTTTTCATCGTGTAGGCAAATCATAGAAAGGTACTTACTCTCCTTGCAACAAAACTTTCCGTTTAGAGATAAATGACAAAACTTGTTACGAAAATTTCGCAAAAACTGAATAGAGGACTTTAATGAGTACAAGTTAAAGAAAGACATAAATTTTTCTGAAAATATGCAATATATTGGCGCCATCTCTGGCACATTTAATATTAACTTAAATATCTGTAAATTCTAACTTCTTCTAGTTCAGTTACCTGAAATTTTAAACCTTTCGGTATTGCTAGCAGTTAGTTTAGGTCTAGTTTTGACCAAGGATTTTTGTTTTGTAGGAAAAGGTCAAGATTTCGTTTAAAGTTTCGGAAAAGAAAATAAATGCGATTGCACTTTTTGATATTTTCTGGTATACTTTACTTGTTT
Organism: Phaonia tiefii; assembly: GCA_963931995.1. NCBI lineage: Eukaryota > Metazoa > Arthropoda > Insecta > Diptera > Muscidae > Phaonia > Phaonia tiefii. Next base: position 94,396,841 of record OZ008367.1, read on the forward strand.
CGTACACTTTATCTACTTTTTGGTAAATTTTTGATACATTTTCGAGCACATTTTATGTACTTTTTGGTATACACTCTATGTACTTTGGTACAATTTATGTCCTTTTTGGCACACTTTATGTACTTCTTGGTACACTTTATGTACTTTTTGGTACACTTTGTGTAATTTTTGGTTCACTGTATTTTTTGGTACGATTTCTGTACTTTTTGGTACACTTCACGTTTTTTTTTCTACACTATGTACTTTTTGGTATCCTTAATTTACTTTTTGGTACACTTTGTCGGTTTTGGCTCATTTTAGGTACTTTGTGGTACACGTTATGTACTTTTTGGTACACTTTATGCATTTTTTGTACAAATTTTAGTACAATTTATGTACTTTTTGGCACACTTTATGAACTTTTTGAAATTTATGAAATTTTTGTGACTTTAATATTTTGTAAATGTTTTACTTACACCTTTTTCAATTTTAAAAGTTGTACCTTATTCGCAATCAGCGACCCTGAGACCAGTCAGTCAAGTATTAAGTCAATCAATAATTTTTTCGACCGCAAACTTAAATTCGCCATTTTTATTTCTAAAATGATGACTTCAAACTTGATGTTAGCGACCGCGAAAATCCCAAATTAATAGTAAATCCTTCTCTATTTCCCAATTTATTGTCATATAGAATTACCCTAAGATTCGTAAACTGCGTCCTAAGTTTTTAATTTTTAAACTTTTCGTCCGCCATTTTGGATCTGAAATTTTGATATTTTTGTTGTTCATTTCGAGTTCAGATTCGTGACGAGCGTTCTCGAAGCTCCCTAATTTCAAAGATGCCTTCAAATATCTCTTTATTTGAGTCAGTTATGACTTTTGGCCAACGTATTGTAACTCCTGGCCCATAGTGCGTTGGCGCTTCTGTTGCAATCGGTAATTCAACTGATAGTTTATTCGCCATCGTTCGTTTGATGACGCATCATGAAAATATTGTTTCCTTAAGCAATAACTGCGTGCAACATCAGTTGTGGCAGCAGCGGCGTAAAGAACCCAAATTATGCAAGTAGATATGTTTGCATAAAGAATTCTCCTTTACAAGTGATTACGTAGTTTTAATGTTTACAAAATGTTTTTACTGTCTAGCAGTAGCATTTTGTGTTGTTGATGACTCCTCGTTCCCGCCGTTCGCTCTTGCTAGATGTTCATTACTATTCTGGTTGATATGCTGTGGTGTCCATTTTAAGGCACCCCAGGGATAAAATATATTAAAATAACCAAAACCAAAACATGTTGCTAATAAGTTTAACGCAAAAATTACACTCTGACCTCAAATCTGTTGTTGTTTTTTTTTTAAATCTTAAACAGAAAGCTGAAGCTACAATGGATTATTGTACATCATCACCTTTCATTTCTTTCGCCGACGGTCACCTCGATGTCGAGCAATTAGCCATGAAAAATCTTCAAAAAAGCCACGTAACCGGTGAAAAACTATAGCTTTAAATTATTGAGGGTAAAAATAGAAAGCTCACTGTTTGTAAGATGCTTTTCCCTGTTTCTTCATGGAATGTAATGAGAAAATATTTATTTATTTTATACAGCAAGTTCAAAATATTTCATAAAAGAAAATAGTTAAACTGGAAATTTTTTTTGCGATTTTTCTCTTTTATCCAAAATAAAATTTAATTAAGCCTGATACTCGGTAGGAAACTGCGAAACTAACCCTTGAACTAGTATGTACTAGTTTCTGCGACTCTATAACTCAATAACTACACCAAAAACGGCCTCTGTTATATTATGCAGGAACCATGTATATGTTTGCTGCTTTTTTGTTTCTTTCCTGCCTGACACGTTTTTGTTTTCAGTAGGTTTCAACAAACAAAGCAATATTTGGTTCACAAAAACATATATTATAAAATATTAGTCATTGTGTATCCAACATGTAATATTGAATAGCAAGCACAATGTGTTTGGACACAAGTATAATATACAAACTACAATATAATATACTAAACTACTATATAACACAAACTACAAACACATTATATTTGCATCCAAATAGGAACAAATACAACTTTTTTAGCGTGTAGTAGGGATAATTTAAAAAAAAATGGACTGATTTCTACGATTTTTATGAAAATCTATGTATGATCTCTTGATTGTGCTGATTCCAAATCCAGAATAATTATTTTTGTAATCAAATGAAGAACTAATGACATAATCTTACTTAATTTACCATGTATAATCTATTTTGGATTAGGGACCTTACATAACGATGATAACATATTTCTTCAAGCGGCTTGATCTTTTGCCTTTTTTCTCTTCAGTTGGTAATACCAACTATTCGTAGGAATTTGTCCACCTGATGTAGTCTTGATCGACATTTTACGGCTTCCTTCGATTACGTCTTCGATTGCCTTTTGCGACGATTCATCTATGCGAATCCATTATACTGACAAGACCTTGCCATTGTAATCCCTTTAATTTGATTCTTGTAATTACGTCGACTTTAGAATATCGTATATGCCTTGGTTCTGTTGTATATTATAGGTCCATATCAATTATAGATTCATATATTTACGGGAGCATAACATGACCGATAGTAAATATAAAAGTTTGATGTGGCTGGATTTTGTTTCTCGAGAGGGGCTTTTGCTCTGAAGTAGATCTCCACAGGATTCTTCTGGGACAAGCTATGTAGAGAAATGTTCTTCCTATGTACCCAACATACTTTGCACATCTTCGACAACATTCCCGTTCTCACCTCTACAGGAGAAGGACCGTTGATTCAGTTTTAAGTAATTTCTTAGAATTTTTGAGCTTCATTATTTTCATTTAAATTTTCGCACTCTCACGCATTCTCCTCAGTCGTTATTTTCTTTATACCGCTCTGTCGCACCTGACTGAAGCTTTGCCATACGTGAAACCCCCTATTGTTCATTTCGGTTTACCGGTTTCATTTTCAAAACTCAAGTTTTCGTTGCCATTTACTATTTCCAATTGTTTTCAAATAAATTTATTTCAACTCCAATTCACTACAATTTAATTCAACTAAATTCAATTCAACTTCAATACAATTCAATTCAGTTCAATTCAATTCAGTTCAATTCAATCCAATTCAATTACATTCGATTTAATTAAATTTATTTCAATTCAGTTCAAGTCAATTCAACTCAATTCAGTTCAGTTCAGTTCAATTCAATTCAATTCAACCCAATTCAATTCAATTTGGTTTAATTCAAATCAATTCAAGTCAATTCAACTCAATTCAATTCTAAAATTGAATTCAATTCAATTAATTCAATTCCATACAATTCAATTCCATTCAATTCATTTCACTTCAGTTCAGTTCAATTCAATTCAATGCAATACAATTCAAATCAATTTAATTCAATTCAGTTCAAGTCAATTCAATTGAATTCAATACAATTCAAATCAATTCAATTCAATTCAATAGAATTCAATTCAATTTAATGTAATTCACTTCAATTCAACTCAATTCAATTCAGCTCAATTCAATTCATTTCCATTCAATTCAACTCAGTTCAATTCAATTTAATTCAAATCAATTCAATTCCATTCATTTCAATTCAATTCAATTCAATGCAATACAATTCAAATCAATTTAATTCAATTCAATTCAGTTCACGTCAATTCAATTCAATCCAGTTCAGTTCAATTCAATTCAACACAATTCAAATCAATTCAATTCACTTCAATTTAATGGAATTCTCTTCATTTCAATTCAACTCAATTCAATTCAATTGAATTCATTTCAATTCCATTCAATTCTTCAGTTCCGTTCAATTCAATTCAATTAATTTAATTCAATTCAATTCAATTCAGTTCAATTCAATTAATTCAATTCCATTCAATTCAGTTCAACTCAATTCAATTCCATTCAATTCAGTTAAATTTTATTTAATTTAATTCAGTTCAATTCAATTCAATTCCATTCAATTCAATTCATTTTATTTAAATTCAATTCAGTTCAATTCGGTTCAATTCAATTCCATTCATTTCATTTCAGTTCAATTCGGTTCAATTCAATGCAATGTAATTTACTCCAATTCAAATCAATTCTATTCTATTCAATTCGATTTAATTGAGTTCAATTCAATTACTTTCAATTTCGTTTGACTCAATTCAAATCAATAAAATTCAATCTGATTTAATCTACTTCAGTTTAATTCTTCATATCTTTGTAAGAATAATAGTAACTGTTTTTTTTTTTAAATTTAAATAGTATACAAGTATATACAAAAAAAAGCTAGGAAAATGTTAATTTGGTGTTGATTTTGTATTAATATTTCGACAAAAATTATAAATTTTTTTCCAGTCAGAAGCCTGAGAGACCCGGAAATTTACCGGGGTTTCCGTTATTTGGTTATTCGAAAATGTCGCTTTATACACTCTCTGCGATGAACCTAGAGACAATATGTCGTAGCATTTTGCCAGCTACAAATCCCGGAACTAATTCATGATATTTTCATGTCAACTGCAGTAGATTTTACAATTCTTAATTTTTTTACAGCCTTGTCCTGTCCATCACATTTCCTGGATACCGGTTATGTCAGTATTACAATTTTCGCAGACATCTACCAGTTGGATAATGGCAACCCTAAAAGTCTGTATACGGGGATTTCTGCATTTATTGTAAATGTTTTTCACACGTAATTTTTTCTTCTTCTCTTTGATTTGTCCACTTTTTTCTGGCGAGCAAAATATTTCGCGGCGAATTTTCTTCACGATAGGGGTGATAGTGGAAAATTAGTTCAAGGATCATAGATTTTTATGCACCGCCGGTGGTGTAATGATTAGTGTGCGCGACTCTTGTACTGGAGAACGTGTGTTCGATCCCTGCTGCCCGCTTTACATTTCTTTCGTCGATGGTCACCTCCTTAGTGACGGCGACACTATCGAGTAAACCATAGAAAAAGCTTCACAAATTCACAAAAACCGTTCGGAATCGATGTAAAATGTTAGGTCCCTATCAGTGTTTGGAAAACTACAAAGCATACATCTCACTGATTGGGAGAAGCTCTCCCCAACCCCTTTATGGGACGTAATTGGAATAATTTTGTTGCAAATTTTGAATGTTGTTTAAAAAGTTCTTTGAGTACCAGTGCATATGTGCAGTGCAGTGTGTGTTTTTTGTTCAACTGGAATATACTAATCCCTCCATGTCGCACCCTACACGCTAAAAAATAACGGCTCTGGAACATATTGCCGCAACCATATACATGTTTTCAAACATTGTTTTCGTGGACTGAAGATCTGCTGCTTTTTGTTTCTTTGTTATATGTCACGTTTTTATTTTCTGTAATTTTCAACAAACAAAAGCACATTTGAGTCACAAACACATATATTATAAGCGATTAATTATTGTGTCCCAAAAACGTACTATTGAATAGCAAACATAATGTGTTTGGGCACAAGTATACTATATTTGCAACAAGCTACAAATACGATATATTTGCATCCGAACAACAAAAAATAAAAATTGTTCAGCGTGTAAATAATGGTGATCTTTCAAATGCACTGCTCTATTTTCTATAACTGTTATAACTATCTCCGATCAGAAAAAAAGGGTTTACTTGAACGTCAAATGTATATATAGGTACCGTGTAAATCATCTTGGGCACCCTTGATAAAATTGTAGAACAGTTTTTTTCTTGTTTACATTTTGTTTCTGTTGAGCTATTGCTCTTTTCATCGTTCATATGTATAGAAGAAAAATGCTGACGGGCATTGTTGCAACGTATGGCGGGCGGCAGCATCATGCCAGTTTCTTGTTTGCGGTACAAAAAGTGTACTCTTTATACGTACACAATTAGTACGCACATGTGTACATAAATACTTTTCCAAAATCAACAAGACTGAACGAGAATACTCTTGGAATGATTTGAACAGAAACAAAGAAAAACCCCATGAGTTTTAGTATATGCAAGTATTTTTCGGGTAATTTCTTAGTGCGGATATTAATCTTTCTTTTTATTTTTATTCTGACAGAAAGACGGACGGACCGTCCTGCCTTACTCAAATATGTTTATGTGAAAATGTGTAATGTTTATAATTTCATTATATCACCGAATTTTATATGAATGATTGTGCGTATTTAAGAATATTTATATTGACTAAGTCATGGGAAATTTTCGGGAAATTCGTATTGCCATCATCATAATGATCTGAATATATGTATATAAGTATAAGTATGTATACAAATCTTTGTGAAAAACGCCGCAAGTGTCTGAGGAAGATGATGATGACTCATCTGAATATGAATTTTCACAAGATGCCACTTCCAGTATAAATTGTGAAATGAGTAATAAAACTCAGGAAATAATTTGTCAATGAATTGGATGAGTTAAAGAAAATTAAGGAATCATTTCAGATCAATTGATAGGGGTGGGGGACTGGCTGACGCCCTGTCAGAGTTATCAGAGATATTTATGTTGAATTTCATGTTTGAATTCCATATTTACAACCTTTGTATGTCGTTGGACACGTATATCATGTAATTGCAAGTAAGTCAGGTGATCGACCGTATAATGTTTTGCGAGTATTGAAATTATTCGACGTCTCGTCGAATGTTTCCCTCAAAAGCGAGATAACGTATAGATTCGTCCCCGCAACAAAGATGGGTTCATTAACTTAAATACTGTTGTCCGTCCCTGCAATGAACATATTTCATTTCTGTTATGAATATGATTCAATGCTGCGACGAATATACATATATATTTCACTGCTGGATTAAAGAACATTTAAGTTAACTTAATGCTTCTCAGAAAAAACATTTCCAAAATTACATTGTTCATAGTTGAAAAGTAATGTATGTTTAGGGAAATAAAAACAGCGATGAATAAGACAATTTTATCAAAATCCGTTACGTAGAATAAACGAATGATTCGTTGTAGTAACGCATTTGTTTAATTTAAGTATTAATCAAAATATCATAATAAAAAATTGCAAACAGAGCGAGAGAAACCAAAGAATTAAAGTTTAAATCTCATACACTTACAATTATTTATAATTTAATACTTTTGTCTCTTAAGTAAAGTAACCACGAATGGTTACAATACATCAGGTGTAACATAATTCATTGGAATTACGAAAAATTGCATTTAGCTATATAGAGGTCTGCGTTTCGCAGGGTTGCCTGTATCCACCTTAACCCTTTGATGACCATACATTTTCGGGCGTAGCGATTTAATTTGTTTGATTATTTTCGTGACCTAAGACCAAATAATAGCTACGTCGCAAACAATTGGGCCAACATTTTCGTTTGTACATTTTAGTTAAAAGCCACACATATTAGCCAATCATGTGTTCGGTCCATGTAAGCACGTTTAAATTGGACCTACAGTTTTTAAAAGTTAAGGTATCTACTCAAAACGTACATGACGTTTCCCCCACCTGCACTCCTTTTTACCGACCCGTTGCATCCATTTGTAGTAAAATTTACCCACTTTGATGGCTCGTAGGAGTCAAATCGTATGAGTTAGAGAATTGACGCTTACTACACTATTGTCACCCCTACCGTCTTTTATAAATCACCCATGGATACATTTGCTCTATCTCCTACCTCAACTATTATATGCAGGTTTAAAAAAACCTTAAATTCAAACCTGTGTTCGTCAAAGTGTTAACCAGGTCAAAAATTGGGTACATAAAGGTAGAATTTCAATGCTCCACAAGCCTCTATCGGCGGATGGGATTGCGAATGGTAAATGTGCGCAGAAATAAGCTCAAAAAGTTATTGCCATGAGGTTCCATCACACGCCAAAACCACAGACGAAAAAATATGTTCTTTAACCAATTTGTTTTTATGAAAAGTTATATTTTTTTGTTGTATAAATAAACAGGAATAAATAATTTCCTGTTATTTAACACAAATTAACAATTTGTAGTTTCTGCTATTCCTTAAGAAAATCATCATAATTATTTAGGAATTCATAATTTTTTTTTATAAAATTCATCAGGGATGATTTTTATTTATTCGGCCTTTTTATTTGTACTTTTTAATTTTATTATTCAAGCTCGAGGTCATTCTATATCTCTCAAGAAAACATTTGCAGAAACTTTTTTCAATCTCCAGAGAACCATCGGTTTGTTGTTGCCTAAAAGACAACACAATTTTTTTATATTCAATAACAATTGCATGCAATTTCTTCGTGCTCCACGTTATTCAAATTCATCAGGGATGATTTTTATTTATTCGGTCTTTTTATTGGTACTTTTTAATTTTATTGTTCTATTAATAGAGATATACTTACTTACTTACTTATCCGGTCTCGGACAACCCCGGGGGGTCAGGGACCTTACAAAACGAAGATAACATATTTCGCCAACCAGTTCGATCTTTTGCTTTATTTCTCCAGTTGGCAATACCAAGTGTACGCAGGGTTTCGTCAACCTGATCCCTCCAGCGGAGTCTTGGTCTTCATATTTTTCGTCTTCCTTCGAAAACCCTTCGTTTCGTGCTGGTTCCTCTTCATACATTCTACTGACATGGCCTAGCCAGCGTAATCCCGTTATCTTGATCCGCTTAACTATGTCAATGTCAGGATAAAGCTCATACAGCTCATGATTCATGCGTTGCCGATACTCACCGTTGCGCACTATAGTTCCATAAATTTTTTGGAGTATTTTTCTCTCGAAGACTCCTACAGATGTTTCGTCTGGTTGCGATAGGACCCAGGATTCTGCGCCATAAAGCAAGACAGGTTGAATGAGAGTCTGGTACAGTTGGACTTTTGTTACTCGAGAAAGGGCTTTATCTCTAAAGTGCTTGCTTAGCCCAAAATAACATCTATTCGCAAGCACAATTCTCCGCTTGATCTCAAGGCTGACGTTGTTGTTTTTTGTACACGGCAGATCCGACGTATATAAATTCGTCCACCACCTCGAAGTTATAACGGTTATCAACGATCACGCTTTGGTCTAATCGCCCTGTTCGTTGAAACCATTAATTTTGTCTTGTCCTCAGACCCACTTTTGCTGACTCCATCTCAATTCTCGAAAAAACCGCAGTAACTTCTCTAATTGTGCGCCCAATGATATCTATATCATCAGCATACGCGAGCAGCATGTGACTTTCGCTGCTGATGGTTTTATTAATGTTGACTCCAGCTTTTCTCAGAATGATCTCCATTAAGATGTTAAAGAGATCGCACAATTGGGTGTCGCCCTGCCTGAGGCCTCGCTTAGTTTCGAAAGGTTCGGTAAGATCCTTACCAACTTTCACTGCGGATTTGGTGTTCGTCAAGGTCATCCTGCAAAGGCGTATGAGTTTTGCAGGAATACCAAGCTCAGACATTGCTTCATAGAGTTTCCGCTTTATAATCGATAAATAGATGATAGGTGTCGATTTGTTTTTCGTGTGTCTTCTCCAGGATTTGGCGTAGCGTGAAAATCTGGTCAGTTGTCGATTTTCCAGGCCTAAAGCCACACTGGTATGGTCCAATCAGGTCAGCGATAATTGGTTTTAGTCTTTCGCACATTATACTTGATAGAACCTTATATGCTATGGATAAAAGGCTTATTTCACGGTAGTTGGCACAGATACTCGGGTCACCTTTTTTAAATATGGGACATAGTACACTGAGACTCCAATCGCCGGGCATGCATTCATCTAACCAAATTTTGCTAATGAGCTGATGCATGCACCTTATCAGCTCATCGCCGCCAGCCTTAAACAGCTCCGCCGGTAATCCATCGGCTCCTGCGGCTTTGTTGTTCTTAAGCCGGGCAATAGCTGTTCTGACCTCGTCTTGGTTAGGAGGGGGGCAATCGACGTCGTTGTCCATATTGTGATCGATTGTGCATCGCCATTGGATATCTCAGGTACTAGTAGCGCGGATAAATGCTCTCTCCATATTCCCAACATGCTCTGCACATCTGCGACGAGATTTCCGTCCTTGTCTTTACAGAAGGGGGACCCTGAACCCAGACCATTAGTTCCGCTTTTAACTTTTTGGTAGAATTTTCCGGCTTCGTTCTTCCTTCTGTATGTCTCAATTTTCTCACTTTCACGCTTTCTTACTCCTAAAGAGACGGTTTACCTCCTTTCTTTTCTCCCTATACCGCTCAGTTGCAGCTCGCGTTGTAATTGACTGAAGCATTACCATACGTGCAGCGTTCTTTTCGTTATTTGCAATGCGTCACTCTTCATCGTACCACGGTTTATTGCGAAGCGGTTTTTCGAAACCAAGTACGGTTGTTGCGGCAGTTTTTATAGAGTCGGAAATGGGTTTCCACTGCGCATCGGGATCGTCATCGGGAGGGGGTGGGTTCTGTGCCAAAAGTTGCGAGAGCTTCCTTGAGTAGGCTGTGGCTACCTCTGGTAATTGCAGCTTTCCGATGTCCAGCTTCCTCTGCGCCGATTTTCGCTCTACTTAATCTTGTGCGAACCTTTGCTGCTACCAGGTAGAGATCAGAATCGATGTTAGCTCCTCTGATCACTCGTACGTCCATTACACTGGATGAGTGCCTTCCATCAATTACCACGTGATCAATTTGGTTCTTAGTTCTTAGATCAGGGGAAACCCAAGTAGCCTTATGGATGTCTTTATGCTGGAATCTTGTACCACTAATGACCATGTTTTTTTGCTCGGCAAAGTCAATCAGTCTCATACCGTTGTCGGAACTGTCAGCATGTAGACTGTAATTGCCAATAGTTGGATTAAACTCATTCTCCATGCCTACTTTGGCATTAAAATCTCCTAGTACAAAATCTCCTACATACGTTTCCTCTAGGAGCTCAGAGAATATGTCTTTGGCATCATCATCTTTCTCTTCTGTCGGGGCATGCACACAAATGAGTGAAATATAAAAATAATTCGCTTTTATGGGAATTGTGGCTATTCCTTCACTCACAGGATTGAACCTAGAGACTAGATGTCGCAGTCTTTTGCCAACTACAAATCCGCAACCAAATTCATGTTTCTTTTCATGGCAACTGTAGTATATATCGCAGTTTCTTTTTTTGTGCAGCCATGTCCTGTCCATCGCATTTCCTGGATAGCGGTAATGTCATCCTTATAACTTTCGAGGATATCTGCCAGTTGGATACTTGCACCGGATCTATATAGAGTTCTTACATAATAGAAATATAGTTTTTTTTAAAAAGGAGTTTTGCAAATGTATTCCTATGATTCCTGGCAAACTGTATAGCTATTTCAGATCTAGCCACAGATCTTCATCAGCGGTTGTTTGGAATGATGCTATTGAAAAATTCATCAAACTAAAAGCAAACGAAATCTCATTTGAATTGAGAATTCACTATAACGCAAGTGTTCGAAAAATATATATATAATATTTTTTTTGCAAACCAGTTAATATACTTCTTATAAAGGTATAAAAAATGGAATTGAATTGACTTGAAATGAATTCAATTGAATTGATTTGAATTGGACTGCATTTAATTGAATTGAATTGAATTGAGTTGAATTAAATTGAGTTGAATTGAATTGAATTGAATTGAATTGAATTGAATTGAATTGAAGTGAATAGAATTGAACTTAACTGAACTGAACTGAACTGAACTGAACTGAACTGAACTGAACTGAATTGAATTGAATTGAACTGAATTGAATTGAAGTGAATTTAATTGAATTGAATTGAATTTAATTGAAGTGAATTTAATTGAATTGAACTGAACTGAACTGAACTGAACTGAATTGAATTGAATTGAATTGAATTCAATTAAATTGAATTGAATTAAGTTGAGTTGATTTGAATTGAATTGAATTGAATTGAATTGAATTGAAGTGAAGTGAATAGAATTGAATTGAACTGAACTGAACTGAACTGAATTGAATTGAATTGAACTGAATTGAATTGAAGTGAATTTAATTGAATTGAATTGAATTTAATTGAAGTGAATTTAATTGAATTGAACTGAACTGAACTGAACTGAACTGAACTGAATTGAATTGAATTGAATTCAATTAAATTGAATTGAATTCAATTAAATTGAGTTAAGTTGGTTTGATTTGAATGGAATGGAATTGAGTTGATTTGAATGGAATGGAATTGATTTGAATTAAATTGAATTGGATTGAATTGAATTGAATTGAATTTAATTGAAGTGAATTGAATTGAACTGAACTGAATTGAGTTGCATTGAATTGAATTGGATTCAATTGAATTGACTTAATTAAATTAATTAACTTAAATTAAATTAAATTAAATTATATTAAATTGAACTGGATTGAATTAATTGAATTGAATTGAGTGGAGTTGAAGTAAATTGCATTGAAGTGAATTGAATTGATTTGAGTTGAATTTAATTTAATTGAATTGAATTGAATTTAATTTAACTGAATTGAAATGAATTGTATTTAATTGAATTGAATTGAATTGAATGGAATTGTAGTGAATTGAAGTGAATTAAATTGAATTGAATTGAAGTGAATTGACTTGAACTGAGTTGATTTTAATTTAATTTAATTGAATTGGTTTGAATGAAATGAAATTGACATGAAATGAATTGAATTAAAGCGAAGTGAATTGATTTGGATTGAATTTAATTGAATTGATTTGAATTGAATGGAATTGAAGTGAGTTGAATTTTATATTCGTTTATAATTTAAAACAAGTGGACAGGGTGAAAAGTTAATAGGAGCAAAGTTTGATGCAAAAATTGCTGTAGTCGGCCAAAGCCAAAGTAATAATTTATGTTTTAATGCCAACTTTACGAAAACGTAGATGTTATTTTCTATAATTTGAAGAAATTATCATCAGTGATCTGACTGAATCTACGAACTACATTTTTTTGATAGCGGTCACGGATTGTAAAGTGGGGCCGGAAATACCGACAGTATATATATAATTATTATTGCTATGTCAAAATTTGGACCGATGTTGTTAATTTTCAAAAGGGAAAGGGAATTTTACTAATAACGTTTTGCTGGGATTGGTCTTTATTTGTAAACTCTGGATGTGAAATTACCAAGTGTGGTAGTGGGCTTTGGAATATTAGTTAGGTGTGGTGTACGGTATAATTAATATCAAATAAAAACGGGAAAGATTTAATTAAAATTAAAACTTGAAGCCGGGTTTTCGACGTGAAGAACTCGGAGTTTCGCTTATTCGAAAAATTATATTTTTCAGCCGGAAAACTGTTAACGCCACCGGGTTTTCAGTTTCGGGTTTAAACACCCTAATACATACAGACATAGTTTTGTCAATTTCCTCCTTTTTTCTTCAAAAATGTATATATCCATGATGCAGATGGCATTGGTAGAGAAATGTAGGTTTTAAGCATAATAATGACATTGGTTTCTGGAGAGGAATGTATGTTTATGCACAATAGTTTGAAGCTAAGATATGTTTTTTAATTATACATATTGTGCTAAGACTCCAGTGTATTGCGATTTTGTTTTTTGTAAATTAAAATATTTTTTGAATTTTGAATTTTATGACCGATTTTGTTAGTTTTATTAATGTATGATAAGTTCATACTAAAAGTTCACAAAGACAAGGTGTGCTTAAATTGTCTATTATTCCAACAAAAACCAAACATATTTCAATTAGAAAAATTCAAAGTTTGATGCAAAAAATCCTGTTCCTGACCTTGTATACTTGTAATATGAACTTCTCAGACATATTAAATATTTTTTTTAAACTTTTTTTCAGAGTGATATGGTGCATCAAAATTATTTTAATATTTTGCTTATAAATATTTTTTCTGTAAAAAGCATCTCATTACACATTTGAACCAAAAGTCCTTAAAACCTAATTCAAATTTATAGCCTGCACAACTTTACCTAAGAAGGCTTACCGAGAAAAATCAACCAAGTGCAAGTTATAGACTGTCAATTTAATTGTAAACAACTTTGAAAAAAATGTATAGAACCATCATTATAGATCAAAAATCTTATGATGCAGTTCGATCCATAGAACCCAAAATAGGGTACAAAGTTTAGTCCCCTCATGTCTTTTAATTTGTTTTACTTGCACTGTGTAATCAGCAGTCACCTTATACGTTATCTTAGCCAAATATTAAAAACATCCACATAAAAACTAGGAAAGAAAAATAATTTCATACTAAAAGCACCGGCCGGCTGGCTACAACTGCAGATAAGAGTGCGAGAGGGTCAATAATACAACAGCTCCACAACAGAGACTAACTAAAGTTTAATACTCTATTCCAGTCTATTGCATGAGCGACTAACAACCCATCATTCTCACTCTATAAATTCTCACTTTCGATTTGGTTTGTGCGTTTTTTCTCTACTTTAAATGAAAACTTGAAAATCTTAATATAAAGCGTTAGGAATCACTTCAGGAAATGTAAAGAAGACACCGACGCACATGTGGACGGACTATAATAATATGTACTTGACACACAATGTGGACTGAATGAATTCTTTAGAATTGCGTTTGGGACTAAGATATTTCGGAAATTATCATCCCAACAAGTGCCAGCCCGCTTAGAGCACCGTGGTGAGGTGTGATGATACCTATGTCTCACGGATTCTTTTCGGAAACAGACTATGAAGACTAAGAAGAAGTGCGTGTTTCTTTTATTTTTAAAATTACAATTCAAACACAATTCTGCAAAATGTATCTGTATTTTTTTTATTTTGTTTATTTTTGTGTCGATTCCTTAGAATTTACAATTTTGTTATAACTAATTTAGTATCCAAGTGAGCAAACGATTCACTCGAAAGTATAAATTATTATGAGCTGCCACTCTTTTAGTGGTCGCACAGTGGGCAGGAAGCATGTACAATTCGATATGTAGAAATTTCCAAAATATTTTGATTTAAAAATAATTTCTTGTGTAATGTATCATGCAAAAGTTTATTTTTCAGAAAAAATTTTTTCAATGAGATTCAAAATTCCTAAGAAGATTTCAAAAATTCAATGAGATTCAAAATTCCTAAGAACGAATATGGGCATTTACACAGAAAGGTCTACCTTTTGTCACATCACGTCACCCTCTATAATTACTTATATTTTAGGACCAGTTAGTTTGATTGTCTTCTTTTCTTTTACTAAATATGTAGTTACTTACATTCTGTATTTAGGAAAAGAATATAAAACAATCAAACCACATGGTTCTAAAATATAGGAATTAACGAGGGTGACGTGATGTGACATACGGTGGCACTTTCTCTGGAAATGCGCATAAACGATTGAATACAACTGCATGTTGCTAGATTCTACAATAATTGAATGTGTCAGTTACCAAAACGATTAACCAAAATATACTGGGTAGATTAGTTTAACCGAAAGACACTAACATACATAAATTTTGGAAAAGTGAAGTTTATCAGTTTGGCTTCTGAACTTCTCAAATGTGGAATAGACGGAGAACATATTGTAGCAACAAACACATCGGCGAACGAGCTGAGAATTGCACCCAGAGAACTAATTGATTGAAAATACGTTGTAGCAACCGTAAATTTGGTTGTTACCACCGAATTTCGTTTGCCACAACCGAATTGAGGTTGTCACGACCGAATTTAGTCGTCACAACTGAAATTCGGTTGAAGCAACCTCGTTTCATAATTGATTCGGTTGTGACAACTGCATTTTTAATTATACTCGTTTTGTCAACCAAATTTTCTAAAATTTTGGTTGGAACAACCAAATTTGGAATTAATTCGGACGCAGCAACCGCAATTGGTAACAAATTCGGTTGGAGTAATTGAATGTGGCATCAGTTCAAGTGGAACAACCGAAATTGGCGTCAATTCGGTTGTCACTACCGAATTTGGTATCAATTCGGTTTTAACTACCGAATCTGGTATCAGTTCGGTCGCAATAACCGAATTAACACTTGAGTCGGATGCAACGACCGAATTCGGCGTCAATTCGGTTGCTGTAACTGAAATTCTCATGAACTCTGTAGGTACAACCGAAATATAAATGACTTAATTTTTTTTCGCTTTCTAATGTTTTTTTTAAGAATACTGTAAAATAAATCAGTGGTTAATAAAAAAAATTTAAAATTCATTGCCACAATTGTTGTTGTATCTACTGCGACTACTTGGTATTTTTACTATGCGTTTTACCATACAAAAAACGTCTCTCAAATCTCTCAAAACTTTTTACGAATAAGGGTATTAGTTGTTATTGATCTGTTAATGTATCTGCATTTTGCTGACTTTCTTCCCACTGTATCTATGCTAATGAAAAACAAATACTCTCTGCTACCAAAAATCATTAAGAGAGACAAACGTCTCTCTAATGACGCTTTTCAATTTGTGAGCAAATCTTACAAGTAAAACAAATGCATGGGAACAACTGGAAGGAAGAACCTAACAATTTACGCTCACAAAAATTGATTTAAAATTGAATTTCTCATTTGACGCTTTACTTTCTAAGCGTGTGTGAATGAATATGAATGAATGTGTAAATGTATTTAGGTTGCATGTAGTGGTTGCGAGCGTTTTGTTTTTCTGTGGTTTGTTGTGCATGTGTTTGGGTGTTGTTGTACTTCATTTGTTAACAACAACCAAAAACAAAACAGATAATGAAATGTATTTTTCTTATAATTGAGAAAAACCATCGGAAGTTCCATCAGTTTCGAATGCGCCACAAGATATAACAGTTCGTCATTAGTACAAAGCAGAGTGCTCAACGAGATACTACGGAACGGGCGGTCATTGTTCGTAGCGCAGCGCGCGTTTTAAAGTCAAATGAAAAACACATCAGTGAACACGTACATTTTAAAAATAAAATAACGCATTAACTTGGTTTAAACGTAATTTTCGTATCACAGAAAAACGTACATATCGTACTTACTAATTATTTAAACCAAAGATAATTGTTAAAAAGTGATTAAAAAAAACAAAAGCAATTGGAAACCAACAAAACCAACCGGTGGTGAATCATCAAAAGTTTACAAATCGAAAACAAGTAGAGACGCATCCAACAAATACCGCGCAGTATGAGGTTTTTCATAAAAAGTAATCAGATTTGTTTAATCAGTTGTTAATATTAGTGTTGTTTCTTATGCAAAAACAAATAAAATTAAAAAATACAAAAGAATATAAACAAAAAGAATGATGCAGTTCCCAACTTCTGTCGTTTATTATGCATTTACATACAGGGTGACATTTAAAAATTTTGAACATTCATATTTAAAAAATACATTAAATTAAAGCAATTTTTAACCAAAGAAAAATTATATTAAGTGGATACCTTTGTTTACACCAGTTAATCAAGTGGAATTACATTTGATTCAACCTTTGAAAATTAATTATAACTGGATGTGCCACACAAAAACTTTGAACCCAGGACGGTTAGATGATTACATGTAATTTCATAAGGATACATTTTTTGGATATCAGCGATTCCAGCGACTTTAGGTCCTACTAAAGTAAATCACTCAGTAGAACAACATTCTCTGAAATAAAAACTCTAAATTGGAATACAAATTTTAAAAAAGAGTGTTGTACCTCTCAATCTACACAGTATCTCGTGACTAACGGTTTCCTCAATATACTTAAAAGTGGCATATGGAAAAAATATTAAGGAACCCACAACTACTAAGCTGTGATCTTTCAATTTGTGTACTCTCTGACAGGACCTACGGTATTACACAGGTTTAGAATCATTCTTAGTGCTTATTACAAATTCGATAAAAGAAAATAAAAGGCCAACATTCTTGGACACTATATTATTATGAAAAAGTGTGTAAAAATATTAAACTTTAATCGGTCTTTTTACGAAAAAATATAATTACCATAATTGGGAGACCGCAGACTTGAGAGGTGATAATTTATAAACGTATCAAAGTACATGGACGTACTTTAGACTTTTCTCAACACCTACAGTTTCACACTGATATGAAACGGTAAAACCTTTAGATTTTGTTTCCACCAAGTCCCTAAGCAATTGCAGCACCTGCATATGTACATATATTATTTGATTCGGCACACTTTTCCTTTATATACCCTGACAATTCTATCCAAGAAAACATTTCTTTCTATTATAATTTCCACCTAATGCACATCGCATCTAAAAGACATATTCGAACATTCGAGAAGACCCAGTAAAATTTTTCCAACTTCTTCTAAAATAACGGTTTGAAGATCACTGTTTTGGAACGGGGGTTTTTTCCCCCAGACAAATGCTACGAAATGTTAATGAAAACCAGTACATAAGTTTCACCCTAAGTCATCCATTGCTTGGGAGTTCTGTTAAAAAACGCTCATACTCAAAAGTGACCATATCCAATAGCAGATTGACATTGCGCTAAATATTATTGAATATCAAAATTAGTTAGTTTCCCTCCGAATATTTATATGCGAAGTACAAAAATGGGCATGGCAAGTTATTGCCAAAATTTTGATCGGTACCAAATTTTATTAAGATCGGCTATGATTTAGGGGAGATATCGAGTCGGCAAACTGCAAATACGCCTAACTTTTGTATGGGAGGTACGAAACTGGGCGTGGCACAATAGTCAGTTATAAATTACACAGTAGCTTTTAGCAAAATATTGCCTAGTACCGAATTTTATTAAGATCGGTTATAGTTTACGAGAGTTATCGTGTTGATCAACCGGTCATCCGCCCAACTTTTATATGGGAGGTACCAGAATGGGCG
Source organism: Phaonia tiefii (assembly GCA_963931995.1). NCBI lineage: Eukaryota > Metazoa > Arthropoda > Insecta > Diptera > Muscidae > Phaonia > Phaonia tiefii. The sequence goes on from OZ008367.1 coordinate 94,415,389, forward strand.
TGGCAAAACAGCTCATTTTCTACAGGAGACTAAATATTGACTAGTACAAACTTTCATTAAGATTGGTTCGGTTTTGCGGTACTTCTCGTGCCGAACAACCAGACGGCCAAACAACTTCTGTAACGGAGGTACCACAATGGGCGTGTCAAAATCACCCTTGTTCTAATCGGTGATTGACCTTTGATAACGTGCAGCCTTACGCCTAATTTCATTATGGTCGGAAGTGTTTCACGCCATTCTTTGGATTGAGAGCCCGGACGAACACCCTATTTGTATGGTAGGTACCAGAATGGGCGTGACAATTTCGCCCATTTCCTCCAGTTAAGTAGACATTTACAATTTGAGAGTTGAAGCTAATCGCATCTACCAGAAGAAACGTTTGAAAGAAATATGATCTTGTGCTAAATGTGTCGATTTGTATGGGAGGTAACAGAATGGGCGTGGTCAAAACGCCCATTTTCAATCCCAAACTCAGTATTAACAAATAATAGTCACTGACAAAATTTCGCGGTGATAGATAAATATTTACAGCAGTGTTGACCAGCCATCTAGGCAAATAGACAGACATGGCTCCAAGGTCTTAAAAAGTGCTAAAACGAATTTCGTCCAAAGATACAAGGGTCTAATATGGCTCCTTCTATGTGTTACATTTTTTTACGTATTAAATGATATACATATGTATATACCCCCATCCCTATGGGTGAGGGTATAAATATGGAAAATTTCTCATACATTAATTAAAAAGAAAAATATTTAAAATTTGTTGAAAACCATGTAAATGTTGTCTAAAAGCCATGTTACGAGGGCGGTCCCAAAACTAGCCGACCTGACGTACAGGTGGTGCCAGTAGTTTAAAAAAATATTTTGGTTAAAAGTGGCAACCTTATAACGCATTTACACCGTCGTTTATCGCGACCCGGATATCGATAACCTTGTTATCTAATCTTTTCCGTTTACACCGACCAATTCGACATTAAATTGACATTCCATTTGGCAACTCCGTGCTTAGACAAACTCCGCGCCGAGACAAAATTATCGAAGACGGCGGCACCAAAGAAAAATTAAGTTGGCGGCTATTGGTTTTGCCAGTTTTGTACTAATTTGGGATGTTTTTGAAATAACTGAACCTTTAAAATTGGATCAGTGAGTAAAATCGGGCCAGTCGATAAAATCTGCTTACAGTTCAAACTAATAACAGCGGCGGCGTGAGCTTCAAACAAGTTTTGGTGGAGGCGACGCGTCCGAAAGTTTTCGATCTGCTTCCATCTGTCAAACAGTTGATTTTTTGTGTGTTTTTATTATGGTTGCATTTGCTTTAGTAACTAACAGTGTTGCATCAAAATGTACACCTGTTTAAAATGAGGTTACAAATTAAACTTCAGTTTCTACAGATTAAAATGTATGAGTAATCTTCTGGGTTAGCGCGGGTTAACGGAGTTTACCTTCGAAATGCTCTAATCTTGGTCGATAGAAATGCCGTATTATAAAACATATCGATGGCTTAATATAAAAAGGGCCTAACTCGATTTTTTGTTACTTGACAGGAGAAGGAAACAACTTAATAAAATCCGTAAAATTTTCGATACAAAAAAAGTTTTAATGCAATTTTTAATAAAAAGAGGCAAAACATTTTTGGAAATTGCATTAAAACTTTTTGTTGTATCTAAAATTTTACGGATTTTATTAAGTGTTTTCCTTCTCCTGTCAAGTAACAAAAAATCGAGTTATTCCCTTTTTATATTGAGCCATCGATATGTTTTAAGATTCAAAGCGCCACATTGTTTCGTATTTTTATTTGAGCCATCAAAAGTAAACGACCTCAGTGAATTTATAAACATGGAAAAAATTGGCCACCGTTGTGTAATTCGATATTTTCATTTGAAAGGTCTCAGTCCAAGTAATATTAAAGCCGAGCTAGATTCTACTCTGGGGGAGTCTGCTATTTCGTTTACGACTGTATAATATTGGGTAGCAGATCTTAAACGAGGCTGCACGAGCTGCCAAGACGAACACCGTAATGGTCGACCAATTGCGGTGTCCACACCAGACACGGTTAAGAAAATCCACCAAATGGTATTGGATGATCGTCGGCTGAAGATGCGTGAGCTAGGCATTGAAAAGGGCTATACATCGTATATTGACCGAAGATTTGAAGTTGAGAAAGCTGTGCGCAAGATGGGTGCAGCGTTTGCTTTCAATAGAGCAAAAATAGCGAAGTGAAGATGTTTCAGTAGAGTCTTTGGCGATGTTTCACCGCAATAAAGCCGAATTGTTGCGCCGATTTATAACCATGGATGAGACATGGGTACAACACTTCACACCTGAGACAAATAAACAGTCAAAGGAGTGGAAAGGGAGAATCTTGTCCAAAAAATGCGATGATGTTTCCATCTGCAGGCAAGGTCATGGTGTCCGTTGCGCATGGGATAATTTTTATTGATTATCTACAGAAAGGAAAAACCATAAACGGCGAATATTATGTTAATTTATTGCAGCGTGTAAGTGATGAAAGTATTGTTTCATCAAGCCAATTCTCCAGTTCACACATACACTATTGCGATGGCCAAAATTATAGATTAATACTTATAGTAGATCTACTATTTCTCCCACCAAATTTATGACATTTGGCCTGGTGTGATATTTACGTTTGATGTTGAAAAGAATTGCTTTACTAATACCAGATAGAGCAATGGTTCAAAACAACGAACAAAATGACAACAACGGCATTTCGTTTTGTGTGTTAAAATTATTGTGTTAAATACAACACAAATGTATGCTAACAATAACAGTCAATAAAAAAGTTTAAAACACATTTAAATTTCACTGTTTTTCACCAAAATGGCATGAAAAATTAAAGCAAGAAGTTATTGTAATTCCACCTGGTGTATATCACTTTTCGTCAAACATCTCTCTATCATTATTGTAATTCCACCTGGTGTATATCACTTTTCATCAAACATCTCTCTATCACACCGACCGATCACGAAGAGTGTGAAAGGAAACGTCAGATGAACCAATTATTCTCTCTAGTCTGAGATTACTCTATGGCCAAAATTAATGAATTAATGTTCGAATTGCTTCAGTACACACCTGATACGCCATATTTAGCTCCCTCGGATTATTTTCTATTTCCTAACTTTAAAAAATGGCTCAGAGGTAAAAGATTTGCCAATATTGAAGAGGTGGAGTCTGCAGTTGATTACTATTTTCAGGAGTTTGACAGTTCTTACTATAAACAAAGTATCGGAGCTATTGAACATCGCTGGAAAACGTGTATCGAGCTGAATAGAGATTTTGTTGAAAAATAAAAACAATTTCCCCACTTTTTTGTGTCTTCTTTGTTAGGTCGGCAAGTTTTGGGACCGTCCTTGTCGACTACAAGTGCAAATATAAAGATTCGCTGATAGAAAGATGGAATCAAACCATTGAAAGAAATTGTACGATCATTCTGCTTTTTATTTATACTACGAGTTTTGGGGAATTAAAAAATCATAAAGTAATGTAATATCAGTGTGAACAAAAAATCCCTGACCATGGCACAATAACAATCGCCATTGGCAGTAGATTGCCATTGATGTTAACGGCGGCTCCTTTCTCATTTTCGAAGAAAAATGGGCCTATGATGCTGCCATGCCAAAAACAGCTATTCGTTGTAGATGCATCGGCTTCTCCTCGACGACGTGTGTATTTTCCGAGTCCCAAAATCGACAATTTTGTTTGTTAACATAGCCCCCGAGGTGAAAATGAGCTTCATTGGTAAAAATTATTTTGCGGTAAAAATTCTCACCTTCAGCCAAGCGATCTTCATCCCATTCAGCGAAGCGAAATTGCTTTGGATGATCACGAGGCTTGAGTTCTTGGACTAATTGGAATTTATAAACCTTCATACCGAGGTCTTTAGGCAAAATTCTGCCCCAAGAAGTGCGAGAAATGTTGAATTGCTGCGAACGGTGGCGAGTTGACATTGATGACTGTTCGAGCACACTTTCAGCTAAAGCGGCTATATTTTCCACTGAACACACTGGGAGAACACGTACACGAGTTCGTTTTTCCAAGAAGGACCCGGACCGACGAGTTTTACTCTTCTAATGTCAAAACGTTGTTGCGACAGCATTCCTGCGTTGTACGAGAGGAAACGCAGGTACGGACCAATGGCACAACACTTGTTCGAGAGAACAGTGGTATGACTCTACGTCCGTTGGATTATGCTTTCATTTATCGAATTTTTCGTAGATACCAAAAGGTTCGGCAAGATCTTTATCAACCTTCACGGTCAGTGCCCTTCTGCAAAGGCGTATCAGCTTTTAAATGATAACAAGTTCGCACATAGTTTCGTAAAGTATTTACTGTATCGGTTCACCGAAAGCAGCATTATAATCAGCCGAAAGGTGGTAGGTGACGATTTGATTTTGGTGGGATTTCTCCAGGATTTGGAGTAATTTGAATATCTGTTTAGCTGTGAATTTTCCAGGTCAAAAGCCACACTGATAATGTCCGTTTAGATCTACAACAATTGGCTTTAGTCTTTCGGACATTACGCTTGAAAGGATCGTGTATGCAACGGATAAAATGCGTTTTCCATGGTAGTTGACACACATGACCCAAGTAAATACAGGACTTAGCACGATATTACTCCAATCGCTGGGCAGACGTTCGCTTAACCATATTCACAATGGTAGTGTGCGCTGTTCTTGCACATGAGAATGTGGGTTCGTTTGCTGCTCTGGCCACCTTGCATTTCTTTCGACGGCGGTCATCTCGCTTAGTCACGGCGACACTATCGAGTAATTTATCGTGTAAAAGCTTCCCAGAATACCGTTCGGAACCGGTGTAAAATTGTAGTTCCCAATTATTGAGTAAAGTATACAACTATAAAGCGCATAGTTCACTTGTTGTGAGAAGCTCTCCCCAATCTCGAATTTTTAGGTGTCGATTTACTTTTTGGAGAATTTTCTAGGAAGTTTAACTCTCCACCGCTCTGACGCAGCTCGCGTTGTGCCTGAATCATTGCCATACGTGCAGCGTTATTTAGTTGCCATGCGGTACTCTTTATCGTACCCTAGTTTGTCTTCGGGGGGGGGGGGTCTTCAGATCCAAGCACGGGGTTTACACCAGTTTTTATAAAGTCGAAAATGTGTTTCAGAATTATCGGGAGGGGATTCTTTCTAAGCTATTAATTGGGTTAATTTGAATAGATCTGGATATTCTTCTACAAAATCTTTCTGTAACCAGGTAATAATCCGAATCAATATTAATGTCTCGAATCATATGTACCTACTTATAAATTACACTGGAAGAGTGTCTTCCATCAATTACCAAGTGATCAATTTAGCTCTTTGTTTCCTGATAAGTAGATACCCAAGTAGCCTTGTATGTGAATGCACAACTGGCGATCAAGTTTTTTGCCGCACCGAAATCTGTTCGTCGCATTCCTTTGTTGGAAGTGCTGGCAATTAGGTTGTTCATACAGCCGTTTAATAATGGTTATTTTTTAGTTCGCCCAGCATATCTTATTTTTGCGGTACCCGACATATCTATCCAGCACTCGGAGGTGCCTAGTATGAGAAATAGAGAAAAAATGCTCGACTAGGATCTTGTTCAGAGAGTCTAAAATAGAAAGCTAACAGCTCAAAAAAATATAGAAGGTTCTCTTCAATTCCTCCATCTTCGGATGTATTGGGAATCTAGTAACTATCTAACAACGAACAATAAATTATGAAAACATCTCCCGATTGAATGCCACATTATCTTGTGAAAGCAAAATGTTACCCTTCACTGACAGTCAGATCTATCAAAGAACTGTCGGTCATACTTCTTAATAGGTGAAATGTTTTTTCGGGACTACTTTTTAGAAGATTTTGAAAAATATAATTTGTTCTTCCGTCAGCCAACAGTTTTTACGTGTGCGTTATTGCAGCTATTTAATTCCTGGTTTTAAATCTTAGTGTATTCTAAACTGTACTAAACCCTTAATCACATGGTGAACTGTATACTGAAGTGCCCTTGGTAATGAGTTGAGTAATGAGTCTGGGACGTTAAGATAAACATCGTCAAAAAAAATTTAGACGGGTTCAATTCCCTGTTGGGACCAGACTGGGAATAATTATTCCGGTGGAGAATTATAATTTAAATTATAATGTACAATTAAAATATATAACACTTAATTTATACTTATACAATTAAAACATCGGATTAGGATTTCAAAACTGTTTTAAGTTTTGAAAACAAATCACAATTTAAATGATTTTTTCATTATAGATTTTATGCAGTATGATAAAATGAAAATCTTAAGTCACAGTTATTCACAAAATCTGTCGTGTACAATTTATTTTCTATTAAATGTTTTATCTTTACAAATGTGTTTGGTCTTTGTGTGAATACTTTATGGTCACCCTTTATTTATTACAAAATAAGTGCATTATTTCCTCGTTAAGAAGAATCACAACTATTTTTAGGACTTTAATGATTAATTAACATACAATTAATGGTGCTTTCTTCGTTCGTTTTTGTTTTAAATGTTCTATATAAATATTTTATGATCTTTTGTTCGGGACTTGAGTCGCCAGCATATTGTCCATTACCCCGCACAATGATAAGTAACGATGACTTGCATATTGACCCATATTATTTTATTTACTGCTTTTTTTCACTTGTACATCTTCTCATAAACAATTATTCGTTTGTTTTTTGTTTATCGTAGATCGTGTCGCTGAATATTCGGATGAAGACGAAGAAGCTGAATTTAGTTCGGGAGAATTTAACGACGAACCCAATGATCTGGGCATACCTGGTTACAATCCGAAACGCGATTACAATCCTTCCAAACATGATATGCGTAAATATCGTAAACTACAGCGATCGGGAATAGAGGACGTCGTTGCATTGGGTGGCACAAATAATCCAGTGGATAGTGATAGCGAATTCGAGATGAAGGACAAAAGTTCATCACGTGCTAAGATCAGCAGGGTAAGTACTACATTGTATTCGATTAATGCATTAGAGAGAATTTCCTGAGATTCTCTAATATATATTTTGTGGAAAATAATCAATCATGTACTCCTTAAAGAAATATTGTTCTCGATTTTAATGAAACTCCACTTAGTGGTAATACAAATATATCATTGATTTATACTAATGACAGTTAAATTTCATTTGATGCCAGTTGCATCGAACGAAAATACACATTCTCTTTTATTTCTGTTTGATTTATGTCCATCCATCGAGTAACATACAACAGAACTCGGACTGCTATTCAACAGATAATGGAAACTCTTATCTATTACTCTATACTAAAACGCGGCGAGTTTCTGAAGAATAGAGTTGTCGTGCTAAAAATGTCCCGTATCCTGGGGGAAACATGAGCTTTTGTTCATTAATTACCCTTTGACGAACATAAGAAAATATGCTTGCTCAAGGGCGTTTGGATCATATAATTGTACCGGCAGGATATACACCAAATTTACTCAGGTTGCGCTGTTGTTCCAAACCACTTCTAGAAATCGCCTTTAGGCAAATGTGCTCTATCCCCTACCTGGACAATAAAATGTATCAAAAACTTGGGCAAGCATATTTGTCTCGGGTCATCAATGGGTTAAATAAAGAATAAAGGATATTTATTTTTCGTTTATCCCCACACTTATTAAGAATGATCAAACATTCACTTAGCCGGTTATAAATTTAATCTGTTGGCTGCAATCGTTGCAAACAACTCTTCTTTGGCGGAAAGCAATCAGCCAATCGCTGTGATCAAAACGCATTAAGTTCAATGCCTGATATATTTTTTCGAATACAGAACACTCTCGTTTGGAGGCAAATATAACGTGTGTTTGGAGCATCTCGCAAGTATAGTATACATGTGTCCAAACACATTAGTGGTCCTCATGCAAACTCGAAAGAACCTCGTAAACATCGCAAACTTACGCGGCAAACGTCAAAACAAAGAAATTTCCCATACAAAGCGACTTGCACAAAAGTGGAAAGTCTTCAAGTCAGATTTGCTGCGCAAACGTGGGATGGAGAAACGTGCAAACTTTTGACATTTCGTTGTCAGCTGACTAGGATGGATAAATAAGGTGATAGCACTAGAACAGAAGAAAAAAATTACAGCAGACAGTTGTCCGAGGCCTTCGGCCACGGACTGTCCCTGCAGGCTGTGTCAGAGACACGGCCATTAAGTTTAACGTAGAATACGCCATCCGATAAGACAGAAAACATATATAACAATAAATTCATTTGCTTATATTATTTATTATTTACCATTGGCCGAAGGCCTCGGACAACTGTCTGCTGTAATTTTTATATTTACCAACGGCATTTGATTCAAGTCCGTTTAAAAAAAAAATATTATGTTCAATTTTTTTAAACTTAATTTAATTTATGTATTTTAATTAATATTTTTATTAAAATAAGTTCTGCGAATGTTGAGAGGGCCGCCCTAATATTAAAAAAGGTTTACCTTATCGAGTCTTCGCATTAGCATTCGAGCGTTGTGTGAAAGCTTTACGCTTTACGCTTTACAATTCAAAATTAATGTTACATTAATGTTACAATTAATGTTGCCAAGCAACATTAGCTTGCTGTTCGTTTCACTTTTTATTGGATACATGTTCCTAAGCAATGTTGAGCAACCAAAAACACTCAACCAAACACCACACATATGTTTGAGTGTATGTGTTTAAACAATTTTCATTTGAGAAATTTAAATATTAGGAAGATATCAACCAATATGAAATGTATATCAAACGAAAGATAACATCTTCATTTACCTACAAAAAAAATTTTAAAAAAATTCATCTAGCCGTTTCCTCAAATTCAATGAAATAAAGATTACAACAATAAAAACCTGACATGACTCCTCATACCGTAAGGTAAGACGTATTCTACGTCAAAATACACAGACATAATACATGCAATTGCTACCACCTTATGTATCCATCTTGGTCAGCTGATATGGTTTTGAGCACAAATACGCTGAGCAACTTTACTTGGTGCCTCATGCAACGGTGCGAGGGAAACTTGCGCTGAGCAAAAGTTCTCGGCTTTCACGTTTGCATGAATGCCGCTATTGTGTTTGCTATTCAATATTACATGTTTGTCACACAATAATTAATAATATGTTATAATCTATGTGTTTGTGATCCAAATACACCTCTGTTTGTGTTACAAATACATCTGTGTTTGGTGCACTGTCGATACCATAATAATAAAAGGGACAACGAGAGATTATTCACGACCTAAGTTAATGTTATTGCAAGTTTATAATTATATTTTTGGATTATTCTTTCAGTCAGTGATTCATAAATATTCCTGAATGCGTATGTAAATGAATTGTTGATTGATGGGTTGCGTTTTAGTTTCATTCATTTTGTCGGCAATCGTGTAGAAAATACACGAATGTTTCGACGTAATTATATGGATGATTGGGATGATAAACGATTAGGCTCCACGTAAATGTGCTCATCGTTGCAAGTAAACATTAGCATGTTTAGATACCGCAGTATTTATTCTGATGGCATTCCTCTTGGGTAGTATTTCGTGGAGCCAATTAATTCACCTGTTTAAACGACTATACCTGATAGATAATTCTATCATGATCAAATGCATAATATTTACCGCGCGTTTTTGTGAAAAATGTAATTCCAATTTTGTTTTCAATCGGAAATAAAAATCTATTCTTCAAATTTAGAGATATAAAAATATATGGAGTCTTTCTTCCATTAAATAAAATAATTTAAATGAATCTTGTAAGTCATTCTGTAAATTTCTATTTTTGTATCCCTTTTTCTTGATTGTTATCTTAGTTATATAGATAATGTTAACATGTGGTAACATTGCCCAAGTCGGAATTTAAATGGGAAAGATGCCCCGTACAATTTAAGCTATAACTAACTTTAGCGGGGTAAAAAATACTCTTATTGTCAAAATGAAATTCTGCTAACCGGCACTTTATCTTAACCATAAAAGATTAACCGGACATTGAGAAAGTGGCTCTTAGTCACATTACTTTTGTGTAGAGGTACAATTTCAGCCTTCTTTTCAAGAGATAATACCATAGTCTTTTAAGAATTCGTTCAAAACAATGGTTGGCTCAACACGTGCAGCACTTAAATGTAGAAAAATTAACGGTAAACGAGTATGCGGAATTTCAAACAGAGTTGCCATAGAACACAATTTAAAGAAACTGCGTACATACATATATTTGCAAATTTTAAAGGGCATGGGTTTTTTGTGTTGACGGGTGAATTTTTATTTTTATGACCATAGTAAAAACTAGAAATTTTCTAATGTTACTACATATTTTTAGAATGGGTCAAAAGTGAACAGTTCAAAATTTTGCCTTCACGCTAGTGACTATCGATTTTAGTTACAACATAATGCGGATTTAACGTTGATAGATTTGCACGACTTGTTACAGTCTGAACTAACAGGTCGAACAAAATCAAATCGATTTTGAATTTTGTTTTGGGGGGAGGTCTGACCAACTTTTTGCATTTCGATGCGAAATTTTAGCATAAAGTTTCAGAAATTAAACTGTTTTTTCAATTAGTCCAAATATAGAATATTTATAATTGCATCGCATCTGAATTTACTAAAAATTTAAATATTTGTGCACGTTGAATTACAGTGGTCGCAGCTAGAGAAAAACTAATGTTGGTCCGGATTGTTGTAGCGTAAGGCAAAATACAAAAGTCGGACACTCTTTTTGTCCGTCATACAGATCTGTTAGTGTTGGGTCGGCTTAACGGTTAGATATTTTAGGTCAACATGAAAAGAGTTGACGACACTTTTGCGTACTTAACTATTTGTATTTGTCCACAAAACATGACTGAGATACAACCTTGACATGATTGTTTTTATTAATCCTTAAGTCGCATTTAATTTTCAATACTCTATAACACCTGTTTCATATGTTTCCACAAATCGTGTTCAATTCATAGCCATACATATGTAAGACATTAAGTAGATGCCATTGTAATTGCATTTATTGGGCGTCTAATTTAAGCAGATGGTACAATTGTGTGCTATATATAAAAATACAACCTTAATGTCCTCAATTAGTTTTGTAGACAAAAAAAAAACAACAAACACGCATTTCATTCATATAGAATCCTTCTTTGTTCCCGAACCAACTAACATCTCATCGTATCGTGTCGTCCTGTCCCCGCCAATGATGACTCTGCTCCAACACCTGTGACCGAATGTACGTAAACCATAAAATTTCATTTAGCCATTCATTCGATCCGTTGCTCTCAACGGATTCATACATTTATTATGGACTTGCGTCTGGTTGTGGATTAAACGGAATGGAATTGAACGTATGGGCGGATGGATAGTGCAGGAAGTCTGTGTATTTTTAGCTGTTGTTTTAATTTTGTCTCTGATTTTTCCATGAGTCAAGTTCATTAGCTTTTACAAAACTATTTATAAATAAATAAAAAGCTTAATTCAAAATAAAGTATTTTGTGCGGAGGACATGCTTGTCTCTGTACAACCACACTACATCCACAGAAGAAATAACCGAATTAGCCGTAATCGAATTTTGAGGTCGTCACAACCACATTAGATGTCATCACATCCGAATTAGAGGTTGTCACAATCAATTAGAGGTTGTCACAACCGAATTTCAGTTGTGGGGACCAAATTCATTGGTGACGACCTCTATACGGTTGTGGCAACTGCAATTAGGTGGGAACGGCCGAGTTTAGGGTTGCTACAACCTGTTTTCCAACAGTTAGCTCTGTTAGTGCATGTAGCATAAGACTTACGATTAATTTTTGAAAACCATTTCACCTGTGTGTTCACTTGGATTAACAAAATTATGCATTATGCACAAAATTATTAAATTTCTTCACCTATCAAACTAAAGGCTGCCTCAGTAATAGAACACTTTTTAAATTTGGGGACCTTTTTTTGTGCAAGTGGCAACTCTGAAATTTGACAGCTGTCACATATGTTTATTCCAATTATTAAAAATGGAACGCTTTACGAAAGAACAACGCGTTATAATTGTGGAAACTTATTAAAAATATGTTTGAAAGTTATGCTGAAACCGCTCGCAAACTTCGAAGAATTTTCAGTCGAGAAAGTGCATCTAATGTTTCAATCATTCGAAGGGAGGTCAAAAACGTTCTGTACGTCAACGTACCGGTAGGTCTCTTCAAAACATGGCTGCTGCAAACGAGAGTGTCGCTGAAAACACGAAAACATCAATTCGGCATCGTTCACGAAGCTCTTCGCGACGAAGCTCTGACAAAAGACCTCCACCTTCATGCGTACAAACTTCAGTTTTATCCGGAGCTCAAACCAGCAGACCATGGATAGCGCTAGCAATTTGTACAATGGGTAATGCGGCAAAGTGAAGTCTATGCCAATTTTTCAAAAACGCTTTTCCTTCTGAATGGTTTCGTGAATATACAAAATTATAGAATTTGGGGCTCAGAAAATTCTCATGCAATCCATGAGAAACACGAACATGACAACGGAGTTCTTGTGGCCTCAACTGGAGGGCGTGGATCTGGACGACATGTGGTTTCAGCAAGACGGCGCCACCTGCCACACCGCACATGAAACAATCGATTTATTGCAGCAACGATTTCAAGATCAAATTATCTCAAGAAATTCTGATGTCAACTGGCCACCAAGATCATGCGATTTAACGCCGTGCGATTTCTTTCGTTTAGGTGATGTCGTGTGTGATTTATTTCGGGTTTATGCAAATAAACAGGAAAGAATTCCTGGGCTCAAATCCGAGATCCAACGCGTCATCGGTGAAATACAGCCCCATCTCTGTGAAACAGTTATGGAAAATTTCATGAAAAGATTTGAAGGATATTTTAATTCATACTTAATAGGAACATGTCTTCTTTACAATCCAATAAAAAATCACAACTTTCTCAGAAAATACGTGTTTTTATTTGCAAATGAAAATGTGTATTCTTACTGAGACACCCTTTATTTGCTAAGACAATTGTTCACCAATAAAATTGAAAAACATAATGAATGCCCTTTATGGCTTTATAAGTAACGGGGTTTTCAATAAGAGCGCTACAAAAGTTTTTTTAAATAAAACAAAACCGGTTTTAGATACCAATGAAATTCTTTATTCCTGTGAAAGTACGTTCGATGCCATTATGTATGGAACTCGATTTCTTTTGCATGGCCACCACGGGCACGCTTGCAGAAGTCCAGACGTTGAACCCAATTTTCAACGGGTTTCAAGTATAAATCGGCGATACTGCTGCAATTTCACGTTCGATATTCTTACGAAGTTCATCAATCGTCGCTGGCTTGTTGGCATAGACCATAGACTTGACGTAGCCCCACAGGAAATAATCTAACCGCGTCAAATCGAACGACCGAGGCGGCCAATCGACTGGGCCATTTCGTGAGATAACACGTTCACCAAACTTGGTTTCCAATAAATTGATTGTGGCATTCGCTGTGTGGCTTGTGGCGCCGTCCTGTGGGAACCACATGTCCTCCAAGTCCATATTATCCAATTGGGGCCAAAAATATTCGGTTATCATTGAACGGTAGCGATTCGCATTCACAGTAATGTTCCGGTCTTGATCATCACGGAAGAAGTACGGCCCATAAACCGCACCAAACCGTAATTTTTTCGGAATGCAATGATGACTCATGGATTACGTGTGGATTGCTGTCTGACCAATAACGCATATTTTGCTTATTGACGAAGCCATTCAGCCAGAAATGAGCCTCATCGCTGAAGATGATTTTCCGATGAGAATCCGAATCATTTTCAAGTTGTTGCTCAGCCCAATTCACGAACATACGACGCTTATGGTGGTCAAGCGGCTTCAGTTCTTGCGTCAATTTGATCTTGTAAGGATGTAGGCCAAGATTTTTTCGCAAAATTCGCCACAACGACGCCACAGAGATGCCCAACGGTTGAGAACGACGTGTGAGAGACACATTTGGGCTTTCTTGAACTGAAGCCTCAGCGGCAGCAATATACTCGACACTACGGGCACTTCTTTGTCTCACTGGCATGGAATCATTTTGTACTGTGCCTGTGGATTCAAATTTTTCCACTAGACGCTCAATTGTTGATCTGGTAGGACGATTATGACGACCATAAATTGGACATAGCGCTCTTAAAATTGAGGCCACTGACTCCAAATTACGGTAGTAAATTTTAATAATTTAGACTCGTTGGTGGCTCGTATATCTTTCCATGATGAAATGGCAAACCTTACTGAAGAGAAATGTCAAAAGAGCGGGAAAAAATATGGCGTCGTTTGCTGTCCCTATCGATTTACTTCTGTAGCGTCTATGGTGAAAACCCCTTTAATTATGTACAATGATGAACAAATTTATTTATATATTTATTCAAAACTTTATTCAAACTACTGGTTTTTATAAATCCATTTGGAATATATTTTTTGCCTTTTCACAATTACAGACAATTTCCCTGCAACAGCGTAATTTTAAGCAAAAGATTTTCGCTTTACTCAAACGATTCAAAGCCTCTGAGGAGCTCGAAGGTGAGGTTAATCGCGGGACTGCCGCATTACGTGGCGAACGTGACCTGGATGCTTTATTTCAAGAGCTGGAGTCGTTATCATGCTGTGAGGGGGATGATTCTGGTCCTGACATTGACAGCCTATCAATTGGTTCAACACCTAAACCCTCCCTAAGGCCATTTTTTACAAACTCACGGATAATGCTACACGATGGTGCTGGTGGTAAGTACAACAAAGATTGACAGAGATTTATTATTATTACATTAGGATACAAAAAAATATCGTTGAGTTTCACATAAAACATACATTTCCCCTCTCGTATCTGCTTCATGTATATTTGAATCAAAGAAAGAAACAAATTTTGAAAACATTTTTTACTGATTCGTTAATAATAGTTTGTTGGCTTCTTCTTCTTTTTTTGTTGTAAATGTTGGTTTTTTTTATTCTTCTCATATCACCAGTTGGTTTTAAGTTGATTATTCTCAATTGAATTAAATCATTATGAGTATTTTTGTTAAATCAACTCTTAAACACATGTAAACGCATTCAGTTCTTGCTTTATCTAATTTAGTCAATGATACAGTTCATATAAAATCATAACATATAACCACTACATATAGAGTATTTCCATATAGTTAATATATCTGATTGAAATTAGTACGAACGCTTTATCTTTGACAAACAAACCAGTTACATCGTACATTTGTTACTTCTACTGCTGTATATTATTTAATTATAGTATTTTTTGTTTTAATTTTTAACAATTTATAGTTTCAAGTTTTGTATCGCTTCAGTTCGCTTACACTTACATACATGCATACATATGCACTAGTTAAAAATGGGTCAAATATTTTGTTTTTAAATTATTTAATAATTTAATAAAAAATCACGATAATTTTAAATACATAGTTCTATATTTGTTGTGAATGTATGATTAACATTCGTGTATACAACCCGTTTAATAACCCAGCAAACAATAGTGTAAAACCGATTGCCAACTGCCTGCATTTGATATGCAATAATTGTAATTTTAGAAAGAGTGTGATAAACTTAAATAGTGCAACTGCTTTAGGTGAACTTCAAATTGCAAGCAATTATACAATGCAACACTACAGGGTGATTCAGGAAGTTCCGGACAAATTTCTCCAGCGTATTCCTTGGCTCATTTCATGAAGAAAAGTCCACTAGGACCATGTCCGAAAATGCAAGGGTGCGACATGGCAGCGGGTTCAAAATGTTCGGATTGGTGGTTGGAGGGTAGTAGGGTAAAGTTGCTAACTTCTGACCCAGTGGTCGGATTTTTGGGCTTGTTGGAAAGGTCTGTAAGAGGTCTTAAGCCAAGTTCAAGAATGTTGCAACGTGATGTACACGCATTTATGTTTTTACGTTCGATTGTGTGGACCGACGAAGCGCAATTCACTAGAGACGGCATAACTAATTACCATAATTTGCACGAATGTGCCCATGACAATCCCCACCACAAGAAAGATTCTTCAGCCAAAAATTTAAATAAAATAAAATCTTAAACGTGTTAATTTACAAAAACAAATAAATGTGTGCTGTTATTTCGCTTCCAAAAACAAAAACAAACATTTTTGCATTTCAGTAAAATGATCATAACTTTGGAACGGTAAGACCTCTGGGCTTCGTTTAGGTCATTTTGGGTAACATAAGTTACCTGCCATCTGGCTGAGCAAATTGAGGTTAGGTGCATTTTTTCCCCATTTTTTTCTGAAAGCTCTGTATCTCGGCGATTTTTTCTACTTTTTTTATTGATTCTGAAAGGCCTCTTAAAGACCTTTCCAACAAGCCCAAAAATCCGACCACTGGCTCAGAAGTTAGCAACTTTACCCTACTACCCTTCGACCGCCAATCCGAAAATTTTGAACCCGCTGCCATTTCGCACCCTTGCATTTTCGGACATGGTCCTAGTGGACTTTTCTTCATGAAATGAGCCAAGGAATACGCTGGAGAAATTTGTCCGGAACTTCCTGAATCACCCTGTATAACACAACGCCAAATGCTTTTTACACAGCGAAACTCATCATTCGTTTTCGTTTAGAATTAAAAACCCATAATGAAAAAAAAAAGAAATTCAAATGCCAATATTACACAATTCCTGGCAACCGAATTGTAAATTAATGCGGTTGTTGTAACGCAATTTAATAGAAAAAATCGGTCGCCCCAACGGAATACATTGATTTAGCTTGAAGCAATGTAAATATTTGAAAGTTTTATTAATTATGAAAAGAGTCTGCTCTAACCGAATTTTAGTTGTAGCAACTGAATTTAGTTGTGTCAACCTCAATTCGGCTGTGGGAACCGTAATTCTGTGTCAACAGCAGAATTTAGGGTTATTACCAAATTCTCTTCAAACGAAAAGTCATTTTTTTTTTGGCTTAGCATTGACTTCAGCACAAATATTTTGTGAGTGTGGCATCGAAGTTTGTTATGTGCCCTCAGTCAATCGTTCAATTCTGAAAATGCATTTTAGTTTTGTTTCCTTCTGCGTGTGTTTTTTTTTTTTTGTATTTCTCGTTTCACATTAGATTTTATGATTTTCGGTCATGTATAACAAATTTTTATGTTCGATGCGTGATTACAACGATAAATACGACATCCCCCTCCAATGCACTTTATGTATTTAGGGGGGATGGCTACGAGTATAAAGGATTCCATCATCTCATGTGTTATGTTCACATTTATGATATAACAATCAGTTTCTCGTTTGCTCAAGTAGGGTAATATTATTTTATGGGTTTTGTGATTGATTTTAAAAACGAACATACTAGAGATACTTATGGATGTTTGCATTTATGTTTAACATTATGAAGGCGGTTTGGAAGCTCCATGATTTTCTTAACTTCCTTCGTCGGTAATTAAAAATTAACACTGTTCCTGTCCACTGTCAATAGATTACTATACAATTTTAAGCAAGCTGCGTCCTTTAGTTTGTGTTTGACAAAAATTTAAAGCAGACAACTTCGAGAATTTCCACGAAAATTAAAAAAGGGAATTTCGTGTCCTGATCAAGCATTATATTTTGCGTAAAAAACCCTTCACCGGAAGCAGGGAAATGCTTGATAAATACATAAATACTATAGGGACCATCAGTTTCAATGGTTAAATACTGGTTTCCTGAACTCCGTTGTGGTCGTACCAGCACAAGGGACGCCGAACGTCCAGGTCGCCCAAAAGAGGTCGGGACACCAGAAATCGTCAATAAAATCTATGGAATGATAGTGAACGATCGGAGAATGAAAGTGCGTGAGGTAACTCAGGCAGAAGGCATCTCACACATTTTTCATAAATATGTAAAATGGTTTTTCCATTACATCCCATGAAAGGATTATTTACCAGCACAAGGAACGGACCAGCCCAAGGAACGCCGATGGTCGTCACACCAGGAATCGTCAATAAAATCTATGGAATGATAGTGGACGATCGGAGAATGAAAGTGCTTGAGATATCTGAGGCTGTAGGCATCTCACCCATTTTACATGAATATGTAAAATGGTTTTTCCATTACATCCCACGAAGGGATTGGGGAGAGCTTCTCACAACCAGTGGAGTTTCTAGTTTTACACTCACTGATTGGGACCTACAGTTTTACCCCGGTACCAAAAGGTATTTTGAGAAGCTTTATTGATGGCTAAGTACTCGGTAGTGTCGCCATCACTAAGCGAGGTGACGGTTGTCAAAGGAAGTGTAAGGTGGCCAGAGCAGGGACCCAACCCACGTTCTCATGTACAAGAGCCGCACATGCTAACCGTTGCACCCCCGACGGCCATAATGCGGACATAAATATGCGGACATGAAAAAGCTATTCGCGCGATGGAGACCCCGATTACTCACACTCGATCATAAGCGCCACCGTGTGACCACTTCAAAGGAGTATTTGGCCATGTACAACCTCAATCCGAAGAAGGTAGTGTGCGCGCGCGGCTCTTTTGCATGAGAAAGTGAGTTCGATCCCTGTTTAGACCACCTTAAATTTCTTTCGACGGCGGTCATGTCGCTTAGTGAAGGCAACACTATTGAGTATTTAGCCATGAAAAAGCTTCTAAAAATACCGTTCGGAACCGGTGTAAAACTGTAGGTCGCAATCAGTGAGTGCAAAAGTAGAACGGTCACAGCTCACTGGTTGCTGAGAAGCTCTCCCTAATCCCTTCATGGGATGTAACGGGAGCCCATTTTTTTACACATGTAATTAAAATCATATGCTTTTAATCACTCCAATACTGAGGTGACGATATATGCACCGAGAAAGCTCGAGAGAAATTGTGTTACCACTAGGAGTTTCGCGAACCTGCTGATATCGAGTATTGGAACTTAAATAAATAGCCTATGTGGTGTGAAATTGGGATCACTATCAGTTTAAACGGCTAAAGGTACAGTAAGTCGGTAATAATGATAATTAAAATAAAGAAAAGTAATACTAAAAATAACATTCGTAACATGTACACGCTAAGAAAACACTCGTTCCTCCCAAACGAAATCTCATATAACTGAAGCTCGTTTGGGGACTGTAGTTGGGAGTAACGAACTTCTGTTAATCCATACATGGACTTTCGTTTGGGAGAACCGAAAAATGTTTGCAGCAAACGAGTTATGAAAAATATAAGCTGAAAAACGTTTGCGAGAGACGAAAAACGGTCCGCCAACTGTTGTTTCGTTTACAGCAACCGAGTTCTAGTTACTCCAAAATAAAAAAACATTTGCTGGAACTGAAAAACGTTTGCAGTAAACGAGTTATGAGAAATGAGAGCTGAAAAAACCTTTACCATAAACGAAAAACGGTTCCGCCAACTGTTCCTTAGGTTACAGCAACCGAGTTGTAATTAAAACATTTATTTATGGCTTCCATAAGCCATAAGGCCTGTAATGCTTTTTATATTACAGACAAAAATGAAATGAAACGAATTTTCAAACTTTTATGATTTTGGTTTTAACCATAAAGTTTGTTTTAAAAAAAGTTGTAATTTTTGTCTATTTTTCACTGTCTATTTACACGCTGCCTCGCCTTGCATTCAAATAACAACTAAAAGTGCAGCAAACTACAACGCGTCAATTGTCCATCCAAGATATATTGACAAGGTAGGAGCATTAGAGTGTGTGATCACTTTTGTGTGTATAAGTGAGTGTGCATGCCTGTGTATACAATCGACAGAATGCGAGAAATTTATGTTCTTTGTAATCTGTGCTCTCATTAGAAAAATGGCTAACTTAAGTTATCGCAAACGTTTTTTAAACTTGCGGCAAATGTAAATTTGTACGCGTTTGATGCAAACGAGAACTCGTTTGCAACAACATAATACACATTTGCGATATATGAGTTTATTTGGGAGAACTACATGAACGGCAACCAAGCATTAAACGTTTTAATTCCTTACGTGTGGACATAAGGGTAACATTGGCATAGCGGACCCAATGATATTCGAATTGTTTACTAGTTTGTATTTGTGACAACATAAATATCAAATATATCTTTGTTATACTTTAATATTTCTTTGACACGTTTTTGGTAAACAAAACGCCATAGCCACTTGTTACATTTTGCGAGAAAAATACAAATTACGGCCACTTTGTCCATATTACATTCAGCAACTTTGTAAGTATCCTTGGTCCGGTCAAGGTTAAATATTATAAATAGTAAATACAAAAGCAAAACAACAACAACAACAGCATTACTGCAGTACAATTAACCTAATGCGTAGTGCAAAACATTTTATGATTACTATCGCCCTTCCCGGTATATAAGTACATTTATCACACAAAAGACTCAATGACAGAATTGGACGGACATACCCATTTATTTAAAGGATTACAAACAAAATAAAATTAACTTGAAAAGAAAATGGAATGAAAGTCAAGTTTAAATGTTATTGATGGTACTTCAGTTTTATTGTTATTCATTTGCCTTATTTTGTTAATAAGAACGGGGAGGATCAAAATGATCGTAAGCGTTTTGCGCATTTATTTTGTTTTTTTTTTGTTGAATTTTAAAAACGAAATCTATCTCGGAAAGAGAAAGAAACGATAACATATGTATATTCTAAATATAATACTCGTATAAGTAAATAAAAAATATTTAAAAAAAAACACAATTATTTGTAATGCGCATTTTGTTGTTATTCGGTTTGTCTGGCAATCTACAAATTTGTATAATTTAAATTCATATCACTGCCATTTTAGAAGCTGATACTACTAATATGGCTGTAACGATCTTTCAAAAATTGCCTATTTTTGTTTAGTATAACAAATTGGTAAAGCTATTAATAACGAGGAATTTACTTATAAATAACTGTGGGCAAATTTATTTTTTTGTTATTGTTTATTTAATTTCTAAATCAATATCATGGCAAATTGGGATCCAGTTTAATATATAACACCATTTTTTGCGATTGGTTTTGAAATGATTGATTTTGAGTACTCGTAATTCAACAAATCAGATCATTTTAGTAATAGGTTTGCTGAGTAGGCTTTTGGTTTCGGAAATATCATCCAATTATAGAGCAATAGATAAGAGTCGCCATCCCTCTCTTTACGTTCTCTCGATAACGACGAGGTAGTAGGGCATTTCATCGAGTTCGAGTTGCTGTTGTATGTTTCTCTTTGGTTGGACATAAAACGGATAGAAATACAAGCGAATGCGTATTTTCGTTCGATGAAACCAGCATAAAATATAATTTAACTGCCATTACACGCAAAGAAAAAAACGTTTATTTGTCGGTTGCCACAACAATACTTTGATTGACTTGTATTAATTTATTAATCGCAACTGTTCATGTAGTTCTCCCAAATAAACTCATATATCGCAAATGTGTATCATGTTGTTGCAAACGAGTTCTCGTTTGCATTAAACATTTGCATCCACAGTCTAATCCACTCGTTTGGCATACACACTAACCATACAAATAACAGCTATCACACACTCTTATGCTTCTACCTTGGATATCTTGGATAGACAATTGACGCGTTGTAGTTTGTTGCACTTTTAGTTGTTATTTGAATCCAAGTCGAGGCAGGCGTGTAAGTAGGCAGTGAAAACTAAACAAAAATTCCAACTTTTTTTAAAACAAACTTTATGGGTAAAACCAAAATCATAAAAGTTGGAAATTTAAACAAAAAAGAGCTTATGGAATCCATAAATAAAAGTTTCAATGACAACTCGGTTGCTGTAACCGAAAGAACAGTTGGTGGAACCGTTTTTCGTTTCTCGAAAACATTTTTTAGCTTTAATTTTTCATAACTTTACTGCAAACGTTTTTCAGTTCTCGCAAACGTTTTTTTAGTTAGGATCAACTACAAATCAGTTGCTGTAACCGAGGGAGCAGTTGGAGGAACCGTTTTTCGTTTCTCGCAAACGTTTTTTTCAGCTTATGTTTTACATAACTCGTTTGCTGCAAACATTTTTCGGTTCTCCCAAACGAAATTACATATATGGCTTAACAGAAGTTCGCTTCTCCCAACTACAGTCCCCAAACGAACTTGAGTTATCTGAGATTTCGTTTGGGAGGAACGAGTTTTTTCTATGCGTGTAGTATTAATTAAACACTTTAAACTTAGTTTGCTTTTGGTTGCTTATAGCTCTCTGGGTTATCTACTCAATTTTCTATCAATTTCCTACTTCATAGTCGATCAGCTGTGTCTTAGGTACCCTTTGATCAACTTTAACAATCTATATTTGAGGTTAATGTTGTTGAATTCAAACCAATCGTGAATTGGTTTCGTGCCTGTCCATTCGTAATGCTTTAATCCTGCCTTCGAAAGCTTTAATTTAAACGAAATGGATCTGAATTGACTTTTTTCCGTTAAACATATGGTAACTCTATGAAGTAAAAGCCGTTTTCAGGTAGTATGCTCAAAAACGATGTACAAGTAGACAGTCAAAATTTCTCTTCACCCAAATGCAAACAAACACAATCTCTTACTCTCTTCATTGAATATTTCAATACACGAGCAGCTTTTTGATAGTGTTATTTATGGTCAGTTTCACAGTTGAAAATTCTCTATTAAATCTATACTTTAAATTCTCGATGCTTGTCATTTAATATGAAAGTTTTCTGTGAGCTTTTAAATGATGAGTGTGAAACTCGCCCTTATTGTATATAACTATACAAATTCCAACCATGTTGAAGTAAAATTACATAAACTATGCAAAAAGTATGATATAATCAAGATATGACGCGTGAGAGAAATGCCTTTGAGTGAATTTCTAGCACTTTTTGGTTCTCTTTTACCAGGGTTGCCACATTGCGCACATGTTCTGGTTGTCTAATTCAGTGACTCGTTTTGGGTGCATCGGCTTTTCAATGTATGCGTGCGGGTTTTCTGTGCCCCAAATGCGACAATTTTGCTTGTTTACATACCCGCCAAGATCAAAATGAGCTTCATCTGAAAAGATGATTTTTTTGGCAGGCCCATTTTTCCCATATTTCCCAGCGTTGTTAAAGCGTATACACAACCATATTCGTTCAGCGGAAGGATAAAACTAATTATCTGTCAAATCAGACATGAGCTAAGTGTTACCATTCACGAAATAAGCACTAGTTGAAAAAAAACGTTAGATGGCGGACCCGCCAAATTTGAATTTGTGGTGAAATTTTGTCAACTAAAGCATTGCGAAGATTGTTCGTTGAATGGATTATTCAACATCAAGAGGTGCATGCTGGTTTTTCGAATAAAATCACTTTTCTTTTGCTTGGTACTCAGCACTGCAAAAATTTTGTAGGCAAAAGTAATTACAGGTTTGTTACGCCAAAGTTATTTCGCACGAAAACAATTGTATCATAACACTGTGAAACTCGACAAACGAGACAAGGCAGGAGATGACGGTTTTACCCTACTCCTGACAAATATTTCGTTAATAATTCCACTTCGTACTCCATTTTATTTTTAACATTTGTTTGTTAAAATAAACACAAAATGTCAAAATTCCGGTCCCAACCAATTACACTGTGATAGTTTTTGGCAAAATTTTAAGACAAGGCCGGAGAGGACAGTTTCTTGAGTTACAATTACGGTTTCAGACAAAATATATGTAGGCTTACCAGACTTATTAAGCGTGTTTTGGTTACACCGCTTTCTTATATAATCGCTTGTTTTGTATGAAGCACTTAGCGGAGACTTAGGGAGAACTTAGCGACACGAATCATTTTCGCTAAGTTTACATAAATTTTTTTTTCACATCTATTACCGTTTTCAACCCTTTTTCATATTTTTCAATAAAATTACTTATCGCTAAATAACCATTTTCGTTACAACTTAGCAAGCGGTAATCGCTAGCTTGTAACCAAAACACGACTACTGTTTTCAACAGTACGCACACTTTTTTGTTCATTGTACTGTCTTCTGCATAACCCATAAAAAAGTAGGCGAAAGTACTTTTTTTAAAACACTGTACCTTTTTTGTAGTTTTTATGTTTTTCTTCTTATTTTTAAAACCCAAGTAAACAAAGTATTTTTATCCAACAAATCTTTTCAGTGTAGAAAAACTAAAATTAAGTGAAATTGATAATTATGTTGAATTTGATAATTGTAAATGATGATGAGTAAATAAATATAGTTATATAGTGAAAGGTTTTCTCTTATTTGGCGAAAGAATCTGATTACTAGAAATTTGTGAACGGAAAATTCAAAGAAAGTTGAAAAATTACTTTTCTGCCGATGTTCTGAATCAAAGAAAGTTTTAGAGCTAAGCTGTGTTTCCTACAGTGTTTCCTAAAACCCGAAACGTTTGGAACAACTTTGCTGAAGAAAGTTTACCGGTACAACTAACCAAATAGAAGTTAGTGGCTTTCGAAAGTGAGTCAAAATTGAAAAATCAAAAAAAAACCACAAGTCACAAAAAATTTAAATGCGCCCCTAACGTATTCCTGTTTGGTTCAGATTTTGGGCTGGAGGCGTCTTTGGACCATATTTCATTGAAAATGATATCGCGACATGATAACCGAGTTATTTCTGCATAGATTGAATGATATTAATGTGGACGACATGTGGTTTCAACAAGACGGTGCCACATGCCATACAATTACTAAATGAGTCTTTTAGTAGTCGTATAATTTTGTGATCGGAATTTGTAATGCAAACACAATAACGAACATTTTCCATCTCCGCATTTCTTTGTACCAATGTGGATGTTTATTTCAAAATTTTAAATAAATCACTCGAATATTCTACGAAAATAGTCCCTTTAAATTGCACTGAATACATGTGAGATCACAGTATAGGCACGTGTAGGACAATCTATCAAAGTGAAAACATGCAAACAACACACAGTGTTAGCATCACATACGTGTTTTGTACAACAATAGTCTCTCCCTGTAAATAAGTATCCCCTGTAATAAGTATGATGGTATTGATGTAGCGGCAGCGAACAAACAAGCAGGTCGTCGTCGCCAAAGAGTATTGAATAGTATAGAGAACTCATGGAACGAATTGTATGACTCAAAAGCACTGGCGACATCTGGCGAATGATTCACAACGTATTACTCTCTTTTTGTTATAACTTGGTCCATTCATAATTCTGATGTGAATGAAACATTGATGCCTTTTGAAACATTTATGCTTTTTGTATTGTTTTATGTAATAACATTGTCGAAATTGTGCATTTATATTGAAATATTCTATAAATAGAATAAGACTCGTTTATGCTCTTTTACTCAGACTCTCTACGTGACAGCGGGAAACGAGTGCAATAAGTTCTCTATACTATTCAATACTTTATGACAAAAAAAACAATTATTTCAGTGAGTTAAATATTGCTTTTTATTCTGTTGTATGGCAGCATTCAAACAAGCAGGTCGTCGTCGCTCTGTTTATGACAAAACAAAAACAATTATTTCAGTGAGCTAAATATTGCTTTATTTATTTTAACAATATTACATCGAATGTTAAAGCAAATGTAGGAAAAAATAAAGTGCAATAGCAAAAGAGCCTTCAGCACAAAAACTATTCCTTTTTTTATTTTCCAATATAACATTTACTAATGTGTTCATAGAAATCGAACAGGTACCGCGTAATAAAAAGGATATCATGCAAGAAAATTAAGTCTGACTACTCAGGAAAAATTGTCTGGCAACTCCGTGGTCTCCATTTTGCAGGTTTGGATGTATCCACAACTAACAAAACAAAATATCAATTTCGACTTCGCTTAAACACATAAGTCCGATTAAATTTATTTTTAATGGAGTAAATTACTTCAGTACTTGACTGACCAAATTTACGCAAAAATCAGAATATAAATAAATACAATTGCATCAATTACTATTTCACTTGGGTCAATTACAAAATTATTGATTTAATAGACTAAATCAAATTTAGTAGGAAAATAAATACTTTGGAAATTTTCGTACTAGTATGTGTTGAAAGAATTCTCATTAAGTTGAGTTTTGTTTATCCCTATAAGCCGTGATGATATATCCAAATACTTGTAGAAAATGCTCGAAATAACGAAACAAATACTGAATTGTAATTAACATCGTAACGAGTGGTGATTATGCATGTAATAGAAAACAGTATATACAAAATGTTGATTAATTTCGTACTCAAGTTGATAACGCATGTAATTGAAATAAAGTATTAAATGTTGATTAACTTTGTACTTCAGTTGATTATGAACATAATTAAAATAATAATAAACTATTGATTAATTTTGTACTCAACACAAGTACACATTTTATCGAAAATATTATAAAGGATTGATTAACTTTATACTCAAGCTGATTGTAAATTTAATTGAAATATACTATTCAATTGCCGAAATTCAATTTATGTACTTGAGTTAACAATTTTCTTTATTAGCTACAATCTAAATATACAGTGGCGAGCACAAGTGAGTGCATGTTCACTACACTGACTTTCGTCATCCATAAAAACAAAACCATACAAACAAATCAAACAATATTTTTCATTTTATTTTTATTATTTTATTCGTAACAAATAGAAGTAACGCAACAATAAGAAATGAGATGAGTTCAAAGAGTTTGAAAGAAAAAACGAAAATAACCCGTATAAACTCAATTTTGCACGTTTCAAGAAAATTAATAACTAATCCAATTTCAATATTTGGTCCATAGACCATTATTAGAAATAACTTGATTTACTCGGTTTGGCATGCTTTCTACCAAATTTTCGATAACATCTTTTGGAATTCGATTCCATTCCACATTTACACGATCCCAAAGGTTACCCATGTTTGTTGGGGCTGCTTCGTACTGCCCGAGCCGTCTTTTCACGATTGACCAAAGATTTTCAATCGGATTGAGGTCGGGACTTTGTGCTGGCCATTCCATCAATTGAAAATTTTGTTTTCCAATCCATTCCTTTACAATTTTTGCTGATGAAAAATAATTTCTTTTTCGGGATAAGCACATTTGTCCATAAAATTGGGAAGATGGGTTTGCAGAATCTGTAGATAGTCCTCTTTTCGCATGATACCATCTACTAAATGCAAAGGGCCAACATGCCACCATGTAAAGCATCCCCAAACCATTATGTTTCCGCCGCCATGTTTAACAGTTTGCTTCACATGGTGTCTTTGAATGCGTTCCCCGGCTCTACGCCAGCAGTATTGCTTTCCATCTGACTGAAAACGGTTAAATTTGGACTCATCAGACCAGATAACACGTTTCCAATCATCAATGGTCCAATTTATGTGCTCCCTTGCATATTTCAAGCGCGCTTTAACATTATCGGACAATGCGGGTTTGCTCTTTTTAACAGTTGAAGTATATCCGATATCATGGAGCGCTCTTCTAGCAGTCCATTCGCTTACATTTTTGTTAATCGCCAGAGAAGCTCCCTTTGGTGTTAGCAGCTTGTTTTTTCTCATTTCGGACATCATTAGCCGAGCATCTGAGTCCGTTAATAATTTTTTGCGACCTTTGACTTGCGATTTGAGTGTCACATTTCGTCTCTTTTGAGCTGCGATCACCGCCGATTGACTAATTCCAAGCCTCTCGGAAATGTTACGTGAAGAACAGCCCTTCTCGGTCAGGCACACAACACTATTTTCAATTTCTGCAGATATTTTTCTCATTTTTATGCAAAAAATCTACAATTTATTTTAAATATGATAGTAATTGACAAAATATGCTTTGATTCGAAAGAAACACGCATTAAACTGCTCTACGAACAAGAAGAATAAGATAAGAACAAACAAAACGGTAAATCTCCATGATTTCTTGATGAGAGAACGAAACGTGCAAAATTGAGTTTATACGGGTTATTTTCGTTTTTTCTTTAAAACTCTTTGAATTCATCTCATTTATTATTGTTGCTTTACTTCTATTTGTTACGAATAAAATAATAAAAATAAAATGAAAAATATTGTTTGATTTGCTTGTATGGTTTTGTTTTTATGGATGAAGAAAGTCAGTGTAGTGAACATGCACTCACTTGTGCTCGCCACTGTAAGTATAAAAAGAATTGAGTTGACATATTTCCTGTTTGATTTGAGTATTAATTTGTTTTCTGTGTACGTTATACAAATACACTGCGATTATTTCCATTAGGATATTGAAGAGGTCGCACCATATTCTGCCTGCTTTGTTAATCTTTCATACAAGCTGCAGTTTTTAATTGATTTCCTGCACATGTGATTCTTGAATAATCTTATTGTTTTCAAAATGAGCTGTGTGTTGTCTGCTGTTATCAGCACGTATGTATATTCGAAAACCTGTCGCCTTATGCTAGAACTTTGTTACGATTCCTGGTATTGTAGACATAATTTCAGTAAATTATAATCAGCAATCACCTATACGTTATCTTAACCAAATAAAACAAACATATCGACATAAAAATTAGTAAATATAAAAAAAAACCAAACCCCTAATAACAGCCACCTGTCGGCTGACTGCAACTGCAGATAACAGCGCGATAGTGAATAAAACATCGGGCTCCACAACAGAGACTAATTGATGTTTGATATTTTATATCAGCCTAGTGCTTGATCAAATGACCTATTATTTTCACTCCATAAATTTTCACTTTTCATTGGATTTATGTGTTTTTTCCTACTCAAAATGAAAACTTGAAAATTTTAGTCTGAAGCCACTTCCAGAAAATTAAAGCAGACACTGACGCACATGTGAACGTACTATAATAAATACAAAGTACTTGACACACAAAGTGTGTTGTGTTTTTTTGGGGTTCAGATTTGTCGGGAATTATCCCAACAAGTGCCGTGATGCACTGATACTTTTTCGGCAACAGCCTATGAAGGAGAGAAATGAGTGGTTCTTTTATTTTGAAAAATACATTTAACACATTGGTATACAATAAAAATACAATACATTCCTTGGAATTTAAAATTATTATCTTTCTCCGAATTTAGTATCGAAGTGAGCAGCAACTACTCGTATCACAAGTAATAAGTGCATCGAAGGTATAAACAATGTGAGTGCTGCCACTGTTTTATGATAGTAGTCACATCGTGGCCAATTCGATATGTAGTAAATTATGAAAACGACCAGCTGTTCACACAATATATTTTGTGCTTTCAGCAAAACTTTAACACTTGCAATTCGATTTAAAATTAAAAAAAAAACATTTGGAAATTGGTTCAGTATTCGAAAAAAACACTATTGGATTTTTAAAACAATTGCATGTTGCAAAAAAAATTACTACTTATGTGGAATCAGATTCTGGAATAAAAGACTTCACATTTAGCAGCAATAAACCAAACTGCGAACGAGCGAGGAGTGGACCACAAAACAATTGGAATGGAGAATCCTTAAAATTGAGAATATTTGTCATATGCTATTTACTCAAGAGTTTCATCAGTGTCGTCGAAAGAAACGAACATAGTAAAAATACCAAGTAGTCGCAATAGATACAACAACTATTGTGGGCAAGAACAACAGGCAATTTGTTTTTGTTTAGGCTCTCCTCATGTCAAAGTCAACACATACGTATACCAACAAATAAATGTAAACAGAAATGTACAAAAACAAAACGCTTGAATCTGACAGAAGCGGCCAACTAAAAAAAATAAAAATAAATGGTTTCCCATTACATCCCATGAAGGGACCGGGGAGAACTTCTCACAATCACTGAGCTGTGCGCTTTCCAGTTTGCACTCACTGATTGGGACCTACAGTTTTACACCGATTCCGAACGGTAATTTGAGGAGCTTTTTCATGGCTAGATACTCGATAGTGTCGCCGTCACTATGCGAGGTGACCGCCGCCGAAAGAAATTTTCAGGTGGTCAGAGCCGGGTTCGAACCCAGGATCTCATGTACAAGAGCCGCGCACACTAACCATTGCACCACCGACTAAACGGCCAAATAAACAAGGAGAAAAAATTGAAATCAGCTGTCTACCGAGTTTACCTTCTCATTCTACCATGGAAACGAACGTGTACCAGATAGGGGGATTTTAACCCAAGTTCTCGTCTATAATAGGCGGGCAGGGCACACTTCCATAAATTAACTATGTTCGAGTTTTACCACCTTTATCAATTATCGAATCTTGTTCCCACCCGGGCCAACCCACAAGATCTTCAATGATATGTTCCCTTTAGATCAGTGGTAGGCAACATAGATAAAGGAAATAATAAATAGATATAGCGCGCCCATTGCCAACTTTGTTCACTAGGTGCTGTCCTGTACTAGTCACTTTCACTGAAGTTTCCCATAATTCTCATATTCCGGTGTTGGGATATCTATAAGAGAAAACACGTAACACAGCCCAAAGATGAACATGCAGGAACGCCTTTTTAATCTAAAAACTTCACCGCGCAAAAACTGTATCAACTTCTGTGGTCGCAGATGCCAAAACCGTTAGAGTGTCTGAGGTGTCTCAACAAGGAATGGTAGCTGAACCGGAGGAAGAACCAATTTATTAGGACTTAGTCGGTGGTGTCATGGCTTTGCAATTCGATTGCCATCAGATATTCTACTTTAAGTAACGTGTTGTATTCTTGTTTTGAAGCTATATTTTTATGGAAAATAATTTTTTCTTTTGATGCGAAATTTTATTATTTTAATGTCATATTTTTTGACTTTTTTTTTAGGAACAAAAATATCCCATTTATTGCTTTCAACGACATCTAGAAAATTACCCATTACACTAAAACACTTGTGCTTCATCCATTAGTTTACTTTATCTATGGTAGGCAAAACCGAACGCACGCACACAAACGTATTATGTGCTTGTGTGCGGTCGCATACGCACAGGCATAGACAGGCCTTCTTTAAAAAACGAGAAGGCCTTTCCTACACATTACCTCCTCATTTCTTTATAACATTGCGTGAGATTGGAAGGTAATGCCTTCCTTGCCCGTTGCCTAAAGAAGGCCTTAGAAGGCATGCAAAGAGGAAGGCCTTAGAAGGCATTTACTTTGATTTATTTTTGTTAAACAAAAATAAAATTAAAATAATTTATTTTATCACATAATCATTATCCACTTCTACATATTTATTTATAAGTATGTAACGGGACCGCCAAATAACTTTTTTTTTTTGAAAATGCTATAAAAAAAAACTACTGAATATTTTCTCAAATTTCTTTTTTTATTTGAAAGTACAATCCTTCCGGTTAACAATGGAAAATAATTTCATTCAAATGGCTGCCTCGGCTGGCCATGCAGTAGCCTACACGATCGGTCCAATTTTTAAGCATTTTATCGATTGATGTTGATAATGACATGATAATTGACATTATCAATTGATGTTGATGGCGCTTCACGCACACTTTCTGCCACAGCAGCAATATTCTCGGGTGTACGCACTATTTTTGGCTTTTCACGCTTTGGTTTATCGATGAGGATGCCAGTTTCTTTCACTTTTTTCACAAGATAACGAACATACGGAGCTGACGGTGCTTCTCTTCTTCCAAAATCCGTACGCAATTTTCGCACACATTCTGCAACATTACCATGATTTTCAAAGTAATGTCGCAATATTTCCCAGCGTTGTTCAAGCGTATACACAACCATATTCGTTCAGCGGAAGGATAAAACTAATTATCTGTCAAATCAGACTTGAGCTAAGTGTTATTACCATTCACGAAATAAGCACTAGTTGAAAAAAAAACGTTAGATGGCGGACCCTTTAGTATTTATCTTACAAAGTTTTACCACGCCCAACTTCAAATTAAAAATTGTAAAAATACCCTGAAAAATATTAAATAAAAAATATAATTTTAAAATTTGTATGAAATTTTCCAATTAAATTACGGTTAAAAAGAATCGGAAAAGAAATTTCTCAAAATTGTAAAAATCTTCTTCTTGATTATATCTGATGAAAAAATTCATGCATTCCGCATGACTTATTTTAGGAAGGCCTTACAAAAGAACCTTTCCGCATGCCTTATTTGTGGAAGGCCTTGCGACTTCCGCCGCTGGAATGCTTCGAATCAAACATAGTTGTGTGTGTGAAAAATACGTGAAAAATACGATTATTGTCTGCTTCGCAATGCTATGGGCTTGTTACCACTGCTTTGGATATATTCAATTTGGGGCTGTCCTTGCACATTGTTGAAATAAAACCTTTATGGCCTGAAAAGGATTTTGGTGCCAATTCTAACCAGTCGTTTGCCTCAACGTTTCCCAAGATACTGCAGTGCCCATGAATTCATATGAACCCCAGGTTGCCGATAGTAAATAACTTATTTGTTTTTCTTGCACTCGGGTTCTGTTAGAGATCTCACACTTTTTGACGATATTCACACTTAAAGCGAACGACAGACTTCTCATTCATGAGCATGAGCTTGGTCGATAACTTTTTATCTGACTGATAAATGTTATAAAATATTACCAAAAAATTTTGTGAACATGATAGTGATGCGATCAACTTCGATTACATTATTATTTGGCATAAAGAAGGGCGGTAAACCAGCAATAAACATAAAAAATATCTGATGTTCATGCTCATGAATGACAAGTCTGTGGTTCGCTTTAAATCGTCGCCGCCCTCGATTTGTTAAACTATTGCGCCGACGCCGATACTATCGGCACAAACGGCTAGAAATAATCCGCTGTTACTTCTTATGTGATTGGCTTAGATCGACTGAATTGAAATAATCGTATTGTTACAGTCGTTGACTTAAAAAAGGCAGCAGGATGAGTAACATATCTCAAGATAAGCAGACAATTTTACATTAAAGTTAGCGATAGCTCGCTTAGTTATCGGGATATTTCGGATTGAAATTTCGATAAAAATTCGATAACTTTTGTGAGATACTGTTTTAGCCAATAACACTAAGCAACGGAGATACGAAGGATACAAATTGTATGCATGGTCAGCCTTCAGCCGTACTTATCACAACTACCGGCTTCATCTTAGTTTTTTCAATTCTTCAGATCTCTAATACTATAAAAATATAGATTTGTCTAAATTTTAGATCCCCATATCTCGATACCTAAGCGAGTTTCCTATATCTCGATACCTAAGCGAGTTGTGCTAAAAACTTCGAACCGATTTCCGCCCGCAGAAAGGCGGCGGCAGAGCTGCTTAATAATCCTTTAAACAAAATCTTAAGTTTTCATTACATTCCATGAAAGGATAAAAAAAAGAGTTTTCCACAGTCAGTGACCTGCAATCTGTATATTTTTTAGGCTTACTGATGCGATCTACACTTTTACCCCAATTTCGAACGGGTTTGTTTTGGGAGCAGTCATATTCCTGGGGTCGAATGATCGCATCCGTTTCGTATCGTAATCTGTACTCTCTGTAACATATTGCAGGAAACATGTATATGTTTGCAAGAATTGTTTTCATAAATTGAAGATCCGCTGCTTTTTTGCCTCTTTATTGTCTGCCACGTTTTTGGGTCACAAAAACATATATTATAACCTAAAGATCATTGTGTCTCCAACATGTAATATTGAATAGCAAATACAATGTGTTTGGACACAAGTATACTATATTTGCGAGAAGCTATAAACACGTTATATAACAAACAAAAAATAAAGATTTTTCAGAGTGTTCAGAATGAGTATACGATTTCTCTCCAGTTAATGAAAGTTTGATTCCATTTTTCTCGCCTCAAATCGTTCCATGTCTGTACCATGTACCAGGCTTGTGTCATCCGAGAATA
This sequence comes from Phaonia tiefii, assembly GCA_963931995.1. NCBI lineage: Eukaryota > Metazoa > Arthropoda > Insecta > Diptera > Muscidae > Phaonia > Phaonia tiefii. The sequence continues at coordinate 94,448,918 of OZ008367.1, forward strand.
ACATTAGATTTTTGTCCATCAGGATTCACAAATTTTCTGTGATTTACTGAAATATAAGCTTAAATCCTTTGTAACATGTTCCATTGCAACAACGAAATAATCGTCGGCTTTACGAAACGTGGCTCTGTTTCTAAGGGTAGGCGGTATTTTAAAATCTACATGACACTGTTCACGTGCAATTTTTATTTTTTACTTTTACTAAAGTGGTTTTGAACTTACGCCACATAAACACAATTCACACAAAATTGTTGCAAACATTTTTTTTAAATACTTCCTTTCTCATCTACAAACATTTAAATAAATATATAGCAATACTATATATGAACAAGTTACGTAGGTATTGCCGATGATTTCACTACACACGGAAAAAAATTCAAATTTTGTAATAGGGGAACACAGACCACCTTTGTATATCGTATTCCTTTTTTCTTAATTACTTTCATACATTTTATTAATTTATTTTGTGTTTGGTAATTCATAATGCACGCACAGGAAACAAACCATATTTAAAATACAAGGGCGCAAAAAGAAAACTCATAAAATTTCATATTTTAAGAAAATCTTCGAATATTGAAAAGCAAAAAGTAGAAAATTAAAATTAAAAATACGTTTTGAGTTTGTTCGTTTTTCTTTTGGCTCTAAATCCAAAGTTAAGCCCAAGATGTATCTACTACAGGTGGAAGCGTTAGAGCAGCTGATTTACATTTTTTCTTGTCGTGGTGGTTCCGATATAATTTTTTTTTGTCCATGTGGTTGGTGCCGACACTTACAACCATGCCTCCTGCTTTAACCTGAACTAAAAAAATCTTGGCAATTTCGATCAGCTGAATTTGACAAGGTTGGACCTTGATAGAACAATAAAATGCCTACAATTCCTACTGTTTCTACCTGACTTATTTTGCCATAGTTTTTGTATAAAGTAAATATACCCAGAGTAGCCAATTCTCTCAGTAAATTTAGGACATTTGGCTTAGTGACATATAGACGTTGCAATATTGCTGTAATAATAGCAGATAGAGACATTAGTTCGAAACAACCAACAAGAAAACAACAACGGCATTTCGGTTTGTGTATTAACATTATTGTGTTAAATTCAACCCAAAGAAGGTATACTAACAATAATAGATAACAAAAAAGTCCAAAATACGTTTAAATTTCACAGTTCTCAACCAAAACGACATGACACATTAAAGTCAACAGTTCTTGTAACTCCACCAGGTGTACGTCAATTTACGTCGAACATCTTTCTATCAGCGGCCGTCGGTGGTGCAATGGTTAGTGTGCGCGGCTCTTGTGCATGAGAACGTGGATTCGATCCTTACTCTGACCACCTTACATTTCTTTCGACGGCGGTCACCTCGCTTAGTGATGGCGACACTATCGAGTACTTAGCCATGAAAAAGCTTCTCAAAATATCGTTCGGAACCGGTGTCAAACTGTACGTCCCAATCAGTGAATGTCGAACTAGAAAGCTCACTGGTAGTGAGAAGCTCCCCCAGTCCCTTCGAGGGATTTTATGGGAAAATATTTACATTTATTTTTTTTACATCTTTCTAAAACACCGCCCTCGTCTCGAAGAGTGTTAAATGAAACCTCAGATGAGACAGTTGACACCTCTAGATGTATTTACTCTATGGATAAAATATTGGAAAGCATTTCAGTATGTATTTGATTTCAGGATAACTAATACTGCAATGCTATTAATATGATTTGTGTCCAAGGAGACCAAGTGACCCTTTACATTTGCTCTTCAGAGTTACAAGTAGTTATCGTATTATTTTGAATGAATTTTGCACAATCATTTTTATGCTTTGTTACATTTCATAAATAATTAATTTTTTTTATTTTTCTATATAATTTTATTCCATTTTATCCTATCCAGTCATCCATATTACATTCATATATATTTATTTAACATTTTATTAATATTATAATATTGTATTCTAATTTTTGTTTTCATTTCATTTTGATTGTAATTGCATGGCTTGAATTCGGAATTTCTTTTGCAGGCAACATTGAGCGCAGATCATCGGATAAAAGCGACCAATTGACAAATTCGTCCTTTCAAATTGAAAATAACAAACAAAAATGCATTCATTTAACAAACAATAACAATTCGGCAACAACACCAGGTCTGTGTAATTAATAAACTAAAAACAAAACAACAAAAACCAACAACAACTAGAACATAGTAACTTATTCAAAATCTTAAAGAAACTGATCCTCTTCTAACATTGCTGCTACTATAATTTCCTACTAATAAATACTACCCTCACGTCACTCTGCTTTCTTTATCCCACTCACTCTCGAATAGTGATCGAAACTAGAAATGAGAGCTCACTTGTTTGAATTACCACGCCCCCTTTTTTTACCCCCCAGCACCAAAATAAATAGTAACCACCCGCTTTTGCTGAGAGATTTTCTATAAATTTTGAAATGATGTCCTTTTTCACGTCCTGGTTTTCTGTTCTGTCACACTTTTCTCCAACTTTTGTTATCCAGCAACTGAATTGTATGTTTATTCTTATGCGTAACAGAAATTCTAGTGAATTATCATTTCTTACAATCACAGTATCCGTAATGCAACTGTCACTCTTGCAACTCTGCCACTCTCTCTCTCTCTCTCTCTCTATAGTTCGATTCGTTGTCCGCTTCCACCACCCCCTACCCTAATCATCATTTAGTATTTTTCTTAGTTGAATCACTTTTATCCTTTTAGCTTCTTATATGATTTGCTATTGTGTGATTTGTAGTATTAAATCCTTAAATGAGAATGTGTATGTGTACTTGCGCATTTGTGTGTGTGATGCCTTTTCCATTAATTTTACTTATTGTATTTATTACTTAGTCTTTTATGGTGTTCATAGTTCCACATTGCCACCACTGAATGTTTTTATATGTGTTACGTGTTAGTTTAATTACGTAGTTAATGCATGTTAATACATTGAGTTATAATTTGTAACTTCTATAATCTATTATTAAAATATAATTTTAGCGATAATTAAACTTTCCACTACGAACTGTTAAACAGGGGCCGAATTTCCATAATTGTTTTGAATTGAAGTGAGAACATTCGACTTGATTTGAAATATTTGCTGATTTTGAAATAAGTCGAACCAAATCTTATAGACATTTAATTCATTGGTGGACAGTTTTTCCGTCAGTGGTCATCTTCGTTTCTTATACGGTGTCAACTAGAGATTATCGCATGTGTCAACTAGAGATTATCGCATCGGGATTAATACGGCATTTACACCGACCAATATTAATGCATTTCGAAGGTTAACTCCTTTAACCCATGCTAACCCAGAAGATTGCTCATACAATTTTAATCTACATATAAAAGCTAAAGATTAATTTTTAACCTCATTTTAAAATGATGTACAATTGGATGCAACACTGCTAAGTACCAAAAAATGCAACCATAATAAAAACATACAATATAAAGTTTTTGAACCATATGCCGTCACCGATCAAATTGCCTGTTATTGATTTAAAATGTGAGCCGATTTTGTCGACTGTCCCGATTTGACCGACTGATCCAATTTTAAAGGTTCGGTTATTTCAAAAACATCCCAAATTTGTACAAAACTGGCAAAATCAATTGCTGCCTATTCAACTATTTTTTATTGTGCCGCCGTCTTAAATAATTTTGATACGGCGCGGTGTTGGTCTAAGCACGGTGTTGCCAACTGAAATGCCAAATTAATCTCAAATTGGATGGTGTAAACGGCAAAGATTAGAGAACAAGGTCATCGCTAACCTGACCGCGTTTAACTTCGGTCTAATGCTCTAATCTCTGTATATAAAGTATCCGCAAGTAACACGTACTTCTTTGACATATCTCGATATGTTATCACAATATGAGCTCTCGTATAAAAGTAGTAACTGGTTAACAGCCAATTTTAAATCCCCAATTTTGCTTGGTTAACCTGTAGTCAGAATCATATGATTTTGACAATAGCGTCGTTATTAATTGTCAAAAAGAGAAATGCGAGTTTATTACGGGAGATTTGTTAAGCGTTAGGTTTTGAATTTTCCAAGACAAAAAAATTACAAAAGTTGAAGAAATTTTTCTAGGGTCGATACGGTAAATCAATGATTGCCATTTATTTTTTAAGTATTATTTCATGTAAATGTTGACTGTGATTATTTCGAGCATAACAAAATTGTCTCCCATAACATCCCATGAAGGGATTGAGGAGACCTTCTCACAATCAGTCAGATATGCGCTTTCTAGTTTTTACACTGACTGATTGGGACCTACAATTTTACACCGGTTCCGAGCGGTATTTTGAGAAGCTTTTTCATGTTTAAGTACTCGATAGTGTCGCCATCACTTAGCGAGTGACCGTCGTCGAAATAAATGTAAGGTGGTCTGAGCAGGGATCGAACCCAAGTTATTTTGTACAAGAGCCGCGCACACTATTTCGAGCGTAGCGACTGGTATCGCGCGATTTAGGTGGCCAACTAACTGGCCCAAAACCGTGGGATAAATTTCACACACCAAATTTTTCTCTCAGTAGGTCCATTGTTTCACGTGCTGTACGGCAATTAGCTCCGTCTTGTTTGAGCCAAATATCGCCAAGATCACGGCATTTAATTTCAGGCAGCAAATAGTCTGTTATCATAACGCGACAACGGGCGACATTCACAGTTACGTTCCTGATTTTTGAGTAAATGTGGACCGCTTATTTCACCAGTCCATAAACAACACCAACCGTTGTTCTGTCTGGATGTAATGGCAGCTAATGAGCCTCTTTGAGTTGTTCTTCATACCAAATACTGCAATTTTGACAATTGATATAGCCTTTAAGCCAGAAATGGACCCAATCGCTGAATAAGCTTTTCAAGACCCCAAGCGTCTGGCAGAAAATCCCTACTGGAAAAAGTACCTCTAAACAAATCTCCCATTTCTTTTTTTTTTTTTTGTTTAGACATTTAGCCCAAAACAGATATTTTTCCAATTAGACAGCCAAATTTATCTTCACTCAAATGCCAACAAACAAAACGAGTGAAGCCTTAACCAATCTCTGCTCACTCTCTTTCTCTCCTCATTGCATATTTCAATACACGAGAAGCTTATTGATAATTTCCGACCACGTTGAAGTAAAATTACATAAACTATACAAAGTCTGGTTCTAAACGTGCAATTGTAATTGCTGCAATTCTTCATGATTCTCTTTGGAATTGCAATTTGCTTTTACACGCACGCAATTCTGGTTTTTATTATTGCTGCTTCTGACATTCGTATAAATCTGACACATATGCAGACTATTCGTGTGAAATTTTTACGAATGAGTAACAAAAAGGAATGTCAAATTATTCTGCAGCCGCCATTACTAAAAAAAATGCGAATGAAATGAACTGAAAGAATTGGAGAGTTCATGCAAGTTTTTTCCTCGTTCCCTTCTCCTTACCTCTTTCTCCTACGAACTCATGAATTGCAGCAATTATAATTGCACGTCTAGAAACAGACAAAAATTATGAAATAATCAAGATATGACGCAAGAGAGAAATGTATTTGAGTGAATTGTTACCACTTTTAAGTTCTCTTTTACGAGGGTTGCCAAATTGCGCACATCTTCTGGTCGTCTAATTCTTGACCTTTTTGTAACAATACATGTGTTACCGTATTGATTTACAATATAACTGCTTACATTTAATCCGCGCTAAAGCTCCGTATTCGAAAGTCTCGTAAGAAATTTTGTCCTTTACCTCTAAACGGAAAATTTTGTTGCAGAGATTTACAAAATATTTCATATTTCCTCTTCGAACTCAATGTATTTTATTTTTGGTGGTCTTACTTTTGTTTGTTAAAATAATCGAAGTGACAAAATTCTGGGCCAAAACAATTATCAAACAGTTGAATTCGTACGAAAGAACTTTTGCATAACAACCCTGTAATTGACTTTGCTTACGAAATTTTTGCAAACAGCTGACGACTACCAAGCAAATGAAAAGTGACCTAAATTTTCGTTATTTTTTATACACGTACTTCTAATGGGTTTGAAAATCAAAATGAATAGTTAACCTTTAACTAACTTGAAATTAGGATTAATTAATCCGATAATTAACTACCCACTTAAAAACTGGGCATTAGCGAAATTTACGGTTCACAAAAATTACGTTATTTTTTATACAACTACTTGTTATGGGAATGAACATTTCATAAGAACTGAATACAGTGCTTTAAAAATATAGTTAACCTCTAATAAAATTGCAATAAGGATTAAGTAATCTGACTTACAACTTGACCATTAGTAGCTCTGTTCGGGTACTCAAAAATTTGTGCGAATTTTTACTGGATCGTGTTCGTTTACTCCAAAAGTTCAGTTAATGAGAGCCAGAGGCGATATTTTTGACAGTCCGTTGTTAGAGATCTTGCAGATTTTGGTTGGAGAAATTTTAGCCAACCAAAATTTGCAAGATAAAACAGCTGTTTGAAATCAACGTTCTTTCTCTCTCATAAGTAAATTCTTGCAAATTTTTACTGCGAAAGTAAACGAACAAAGCTAATGACTGATTTTTACGGGGAAAAACAATTTCATTAGGTATTTCGGTTTTATCATACAAAATTATAGTTGAAAGATGAAACAGTTGCGATCTTATATGTCTCCGCGGCACTAAATTTTTCTTTTAAATATATTTTAGCTTTCTTTAAACAAAACGACTGCAAAAAAGAGATTCAATAAAATAGATATGTCATATACATATATTTCTCTTTGCTTAAGGCTTATAGATAGTTGAGCTTGATTGTTTTACTTCTTTACTTTTAAGAAAACGCAGCAGTCAAAATATAACCGGTGACTGGAATGAGATGCTGGCTGTGTCATATTGTTTGCACAATAATCGATTACTTGAAATTTTTCGTCGAATATGTTGGTATTTTTTATATACATGCCTTGATTGTAAAAAAACCGAACACTTTGGAAGAAAAACATCTTGAAAAAAGTGGGGTTTGTGCCCGGTGATAATATGGTGTTTAAAAAAAACGTGAATATCCCCCACCCAAGGTGGAGAGTATAAATTTGTATTAAATACATCCGTAATTTCTTTCGGTCTTTTGACGTCAAAAAACACGCAATTTGATCGTTCCATTATTTAAACTACGAGGGTTGCTGTTTATATTTCTGGCCTAATAATGAATAAACAAATATTGATGGTCGATATTGGTTTTATTGCTTTTCTCCATGAAAATCAATACACTTAAGAATGCGTTTGAACGAAATTTCGAAGCTTCGAAGTCGTTTTGAATGCGTCTACCTCTCTAACCCTTCATTACATTTTGGTTTTTTTCACTGAATATCGGCTGCTAAAGTATGAAAATCGCATCTTTTCTATAAGTTCTCCAAGTACTTACTTGATCAGCTGTCTCATCGGTACCCTTTGAATACGCGAAGATCCATGACTCGCCGCCTGTTGTTTCTTTGCACCAATCGACACGAGCCTTTTTTTTAGCGAGTCACAAATTATGCGGTACCCACAGCGTGCAAATTTTTCTTGCCTTCAAATGTTTATGCAGAAACAATGTCCATGGTTGTCTCTATCACACGGTATGCCACATGACAATCTTGCAATACCAGTTCACGCACAGCATCAATGTTTTCTGGCACAACAACCGATCTTGGACAACCTGGACGAAATACGTCCTGAAGCGAACGTCGACCCCAATTAAATTCATTATACAAGTTTTTGCACAGTACTGTAGGATGGAATATCAACGGCATATACAGATTTAAATTCATCAATGGTATCTTCTGTTGACAATCTACTTCAAAAGTTGTGAAAAATAATCGGACGAAAATGTTCACGAGTTCATTGTATTTTTTGACTGAGATGCATTTTTCGAGTCACTGAAAAAACCAGAAATAATGCTCCAACATCAATACGTTTTGAGTATAGCACAGTGCAACACGAAAAAATATAACCATATACGGACACCACTACGTGATAAAAGAGCAAAAAAAAGACCCCTGTCTCCCAGGTTTGCCCAAAGTCCTCCAGGTTTTTTTTATGGGCCCCCAAAGAAGTGGGGCCTCGGTGTAATTTTTGCAAAAAAGTGAACATTTTCTCAAGTTCATATCTTGCAAACCGTTCGGAATTTGTAAACATATAAAAATTGTAAACATATAAAATCAAAAAAAAAACTTCATCTTCAAAGTCAAAATCGCAAAAAACTTTAAAAAATTCAATTCAATTCAAAAAAGGTAAAAAAAAATTGAATTTGCAACTGGTAACACTAAAAATTGCCCAGGCCACAAATATAAAGGCAAATTTTACTTGATTTGTATCAATGTAAAAAAATTAACAAATTTTACAACTTTTCAATTATTTTTTACTTATTTACTTTATTATTTCAAAAATATTACGAACTATTTTGTTTCGATCTCTATCTTTAAGATTTTGTAACGACCTATTTTAAAATATGTTCCATCAATTCGTCTTATTTGAAAGTAAGATATGAGTCATGGCGACTCCAGACACATTTTGTTCAAACTGTTTCTTTAGTGGTATTTTTTAAATATATAAGTACAATTATTCAGAATAAATAATACAAAATAACACTTATTCAAAATAAAGAATATGTTTAATAACCTTTTTCAATTCGTAATCAGATTTAAGATCATACTTATATTAAAAAGATAATAACTCAAAATTTATATAACTGTTACGATGGTCACACAATGTCCCTTCTCCGCAAGGATTTGGGTATATTACCACACATTATAAGCTCCAGTCACCTTTTCAGTAATTGGTTATGAAAAATGTTATTCGAAATCGGCGGAATAGTGTAGGCCCCAAAAATAGAAAGCTCACAGTTCACAGTTCCGCTATCCCTTCATGAGACTCCATGGGGAAATTAATTTACAAGGATAAACAAACATCAATTAAGTTAGAAGTATTCCCAACACTTACTGCTGCATACACGCTGAAAAAGCTGTCATCTTTTCTTGTGTCCAAACACATTGTGTTTGCAGTTTAATATTACATGTTTGTCACACAATAATTAATATGTTATAATCTATGTGTTTGTGATACAAAAATATCTTTGTTTGTAGTACAAATACAGCTCCGTTTGGTGCGATATTTGTCTATTTTTGTCGCGGTGCTCTATCGAGAGCAAATTAATAAAAAAGGGACATGTAAAGGTTGTCCTCAGCCTAAGATAATGTTATTGCAAGTTTATAACTGTATTTTTGGATTATAATTTCACTCAGTGATTCATAAATATTCCATAATGCGTGTGTCAATGAATTGTTAATTGATGCATTGCGTTTTAGTTTCATGCATTCTGTCGTTACTCGTTCGTTTGGGAGAAAATACACGAATGTGGTGACGTAACTATATGGATATTTGTGATGATAATAGGGCTCCACGCAAAAGTATGTATCTTTGCAAGTAAACATGCTAATGTTTTCATTCCAATATAAGTGAGTTTCGGACTTGCAAATATACGAATATTTGGAATGTGTTCCAAACATATACATACATACATGGTTCCTGCAGAATGTGTTGAGAAAATATGTTACAGAGGCAGTTTTTTTTCAGCGTGTACAAACCTCAATTTGCACAATATCCTGGCAATCAATGTAAGCTTTCTTTGATTATTTGGTGGGAATATAGACATTTTATAACATTATGCATAAGTTTACTTAATTATATATATTGTACACATTCATCCATTAATGAATTTGAAATAGACACATATGGTCCTATGATACCTATATCAATCCCACGCACTTGAACTCGGTCGGCATTCCTGTAAAACAAGTGTAACATCAGGCACTATAAATAATACTTAGTATCTACAAATGTATATATCTTTAAAGTAATGCTTTTAAACCATACCATGAAGAAACGTATAGCACATTGTGTCAGAGAACAACTAGAGCATCGTCTTATGCATCCACTAACATCACCACCACCGAACATAACCAATAATAAATAGACCAAAACTGTGTATTCCACACCACAAACTCGCATTATAATCCTACTGTGCCTCCTGTGTGTCACAGTGTAAGGGAAAAAAACCACAAACTGAAATCGTAAATGTGGATGCAATTATTCACAATCATGATGGGCATGAATAATTGCACACACAATCTAAACTCACCACACTTAATATGAGTACCATCGTTGTTCCCCCCTAGAGGAATAAGGCGTACAATTGATATGTAACACATCTTGAACGATGAAGATGAATCGGAAACAATATCAGAAACCACTCGTATCTAACAATAAATCGCTTAGGGAAAATAACACAGGCAACTTTGACTTCTTCTGTGTAGTTTTGGTTTTTGTGTAATTTTTGCCTTGATTTATTTGATTTCTTTGTAAAATTCTTTAATGTGGCACATGAATGGAAACGAGCTGATGCACCAATTCACACTTGACATTGTCACTTATTGCTTTTTGTTTGAGTTTTTATGTTGTAGTCTGCTTTCTATAGGGACTGACATAAAGGCACGTTTCCCTTATGTTTTATACTTAACCCACCCAGTACGCTTGGTGTCTATATCTTTTCACTGTTAAGTAAAATTAAAAAAAAAATACTTCTAAGATTCTAAGCTAAACTATTGTAAAAAAAACATTTACTAGCAATTATATGTAATTTAAAAATAATGTTTTACATTTTTTATAATTTACATTTATTCATATTTTATTTTATTTTTTCTCCAGATCGACTTTGTGATAATCGTAACGATAGTTCAGGCAATGAAGGCAATGCTGCCTTCACCGATGGCCAAACTTCGGATCCCCAAAATAGTCCACCTCGTGGTGACAAAGACTTTATACGCATGCATCATCAGCAACTTACCCCCGTCAATACCAGTGCCAATTTGCTGGCATCAGCGATGGGACAACAGCAGAACATCAATACCACCACCACAATACCTGCATCGAATGAGAAACGTTCACGACTCTTTCGCACATCGAGCAGTACACCAGGTGGCGGCAAAAAGAAGCAATCGCTTAGCTTGAGTGCTGAACCGCGGTCGGTATTAGAAACATGTCTGTCACCCACCAATGTGGAGCCACGCAAAATGCTGCTGGATCAGTTGAGTCGAATATTTGCTAGTGAAGATTCGGTCATACCCGATGAAGTGACAATAATAAGTCCACCGGAAGCTCTAAGCGGCAGTAGTTTAGTATCGAAATTGACTGCGTTATTTGCTAACTCCTTTAAGCCGGCATTTGTGCCGCAAAACACTGCTGAAGTTAAGGCCGTACTCCAGGCGTTAATGGGCAAGATACAGAAATAGTAAGTTCCAAAAAGTATTTTATTGTAATTTAAAATATTTCAATGTCCATCTATACAATTTAAGGTTCAATTCTCGACATTTGGTATTTAATTATTAGATTCTTTGAAAATTGAAGTATTTGATTATGAAGGAAACCTTTCACGTCCATAAATCAAAACTAAATCTGATTATCAGTTTGGCTCCTGATCTGTTTTACACATCAACAATTCGGCGATAAGAACTTAGAAGCGACTTAGGAATTTTAAAAATCATTAGTAAATTAATTTTTGTCAAAATGCACTAAGAGTAGAATCTTCGCAAAAAATTTCGACATTCCCGTAATCAGCTCTTCAATTCGCATCGTTTGAGCTCTTATGAAATGTGAATGGCCCTGAAATAAAACCTTTGAACCAGTTGTATGATAGTGAGCATATGGGAATGTGCGCGTAAATTCTAGTAACACAACTACAATTTCCACAACTACTTCTAAAGTTATGAGCTGAAATTTAGTTACAAAATAGTTGAAACACCCCAAAGCACGACTCCCATATTTCTAATTCACCATCTAGTACAGGGTGGGACAAAAGTCACGAGGTTTAAAGATTTCGTAACTCTTTCGATTATATATTTTTTTCAGCTATAAAATATAAAAAAAAATTACACTAAGTATGGGAAATAATGTCACTTGAGTGACCCCCCAGTAATGGGCTTGTTTTAGAGCACTTTCCATAACATCTTTCAAAATTTGTGACTGTAGGTTTCGAATTTCTGCTACAATGTTGGCCTGGAGTTCAAAGATTGTCTCGGGCTTGTTCACATATACTCGCTCCTTTAAAAAACCCCAAAGGAAATAGTCAGGTGCTGACAAATCTGGCGAACGCGCGCGCTGGCCAATTCATTTCCGAATTTCTGGAAATTATTCGCTCTTCAAAAATTTGACTTAAAAGTACCATTGTATCTCGGGCAGTGTGGGCAGTGGTTCCATCCTGCTGAAACCACATCTTAGGTCTGTTTCTTTCATAAAGCGATACCGCTCTCCACTTACGGTTCCAGCACTACCATCTTCATTTTCGAAGAAGTAAGGCCCAATGATATTTTCACATGTAATGCCACACCATACTGTACACCTAATGGGGTGCAATTGGCGTTGATGAATGACTCTTGGATTATCAGAACCCCAGAACCTACAGCTCTGCTTATTAACAAATCCATTCAAATCAAAACGAGTTTCATCACTCATAATCAGGTTTTCAATAAAGTTGGTTTAATTTCTGGCCAACTGTTGAAATTTAACTGCAAAATTCAGACTTTGCCGATGGTCTGCGGGTTTCAATTCTTGCACCAATTGCACCTTATATGGGAATAATGAGTTTCTAAAATGCGACGTACGAGACATTTCTAGCTGAGCAGAACGCCTTCTGGTAGATGTTTCTAATGTTTCGTTAACACTTTACTCTACACGTTAAATATTTTTCGCAGTGCGAATTAAACGTAGTCTACCGGTTCGAGGCAAATCTCTTAAGGTGTAATTTTTTTTATCAAACCAACACTCAGGGGATGCTCCCTATAAATGCAGTGCATTGTGTTGGCGAAGGAAAATTATGGTAGTGGAGGGTGGAAAGAGAGAGTAGTGTTTGTTGACATTTGGCTTGAATCTTTGTATGTCACAATTGGTGGGAAATACACTAGCTGGAAGTTTATTCCACATGCGGACTGTACGGCTGAAGAACGAATATTCTCTATAGTGTGTAGTTCGGTCACCGGAAACTTCTAAATATTTTCACGTCTGGCATAAGTTGACGGATGTCCGAGGAACACATACCGTGGCAATATCGATAGAACAGCGACACGCAACCCACATTTCGACGATACTCAAGGGAGGCAATAGAGTTGGATACCCTACTGTCCCCTATCAACACCGTCGCTCTCCTCTAGACACGGTCGTAAAACTCCAAAGATGCCCTAGAAGCACCTGCCAATATATGGGAGTTACATTTCATCTTTGGCCTGATGTAGGTGGTGTAGTTATTGAGAATATCAGATGGAGTGAAGTATTTCTTGCACCGCTTTAAAAAGCCTAGACATTTGAATGCATCTGACGACACTTCAAATACATGTTTTGCCTAACGGACATCACAATGTATTTTTATTCCCGGAACATCAAAAGCGTCTGATTTATCAATATCCACACCATCCATAGACAATGACGACACACGTGGGTCAGCAATCCGCTTATGCGACAACAAACAACACTGGGTCTTACCCGCATTAAAATCTACTATATTCATTTGACCCCATTCAACAATGGACACCAGATCCCGACCGGTCGTGAAACTCCAAAGATGCCCTAGAAGCACCTGCCCATATATGGGAGTTACATTTCATCTTTGGTCTGATGCAGGTGGTGTAGTTATTGAGAATATCAGATGGAGTGAAGTATTTCTTGCACCGCTTTAAAAAGCCTAGACATTTGAATGCATCTGACGACACTTCAAATACATGTTTTGCCTAACGGACATCACAATGTATTTTCATTCCCGGAACATCAAGAGCGTCTGATTCATCAATATCCACACCATCCATAGACAATGACGACACACGTGGGTCAGCAATCCGCTTATGCGGCAACAAACAACACTGGGTCTTACCCGCATTAAAATCTACTATATTCATTCGACCCCATTCAACAATGGACACCAGATCCCGACCGAGTGTTTCATTCATCGTCCGGCGTTTGACTTCAATCTCTTGAAGACTTGACATACGGTCGAATGAATAAGAATGACAGAGATTAATGTCATCCGCAAAAGAGTAGATTGGATTCACAGTCTGGCCCAGGAGATCGTCAATGAAAATAAGAAAAAGAGAAGAAGAAAGAGAAAGAACAGAGGTACACCTGCAGTCAATTTATATTCGTCGGATGAAACCCCATCTACAACAACTCGTATAGTGCCATCTCTGAGAAAACTCGCTATAAATCGAGAGAAGTTATAAGCGACACCAAAAGCAGCGAGCTTTGACAAGAGTGCATCGTGCCATACTCTGTCAAAGGCCTTAGAAATATCAAGAGCCACTACCTTACTCTTACCAAGCCGGTGGATGGATCGACTCCACTGTTCCGAAAGGAGCAACATCAGGTCTCCAGTATATCTCCTAATCTCTTGTTGGTGGTGACGATGAACTAAGCAACGAATCATTGCTTCAATTCAATTCAAATTCTGGCGTTAAAACATCGACGATATGTTTTTTGTGTTAACATAATTGATCGCTGATTTAAATAATAAAATTCTATTATTCTGGTTCTTTGTTGAGTTGTGAAACTGTCCATTATTTATACTTCAGGTGTTATTTATACAAATATAACCTGAAAAAAAATATATAAATGAAAAAGTTATTAAATTTTTAAACCCCATGGTCACTTTTGGCCCACCCTGTATCATTAGTTCGGCTTCTTTCTGTGGCCGTGAGATCGTGGGTTCGATCCAAGCTCAGACCATAATGTCGGCGACACTATAGAGTATTTGGCCATTAAAAAAATACGGTTCGTGACCAGTGTAAAACATTAGGTCCGTTTCTATTACATCCCATAAAGGGATTGGGGAGAGCTTCTAACAACCACTGAGCTGTGCGCCGTCTAATTTTTCACTCACTGATTGGGACCTACAGTTTTACCCCGGTTCCGAACGGTATTTTGGGAAGCTTTTTCATGGCTGAATACTCGAAATGTAAGATGGTCAGAGCAGGGATCGAACCCACGTCCCCATGCACAAGAGGACTAGCCACCGACGATTATTGACCGACACCGGACTACCGGCTGTGAGAAGCTATCCCCAATTCCTTCATGGGATGTAATGGGAAACCATTTATGTTTAATTCCTTTCTGAAAAGTTTACATTTCATACTACTTTTTGATTGTTTACATTATTAGAAACTTAATTCTGAGGATTTATATTTATTGTTAAATAATATAAATTTTCTAATCACACCCTTTTTTTGTATACTCCCATTGCAGCTGCAATTCGAATGCCAAACCACCCACCACTGTTAAAATTCTTTTGATTGGCGGCGATTGGTTGCAAGGCGCTGCCCTGCGACATTACGTTGAGTTAATGGGCGTACGACCTCCAGACTGGTTGAACCATTTGCGTTTCTATATTATACCCATCGGTAGCAGTTCTATTGCGCGTTATCTAAGTCAAATGGATCAGGCCTATGCAGCCATGTTTGGATCGGAGAATTGGTATCAGCTCTGTGAGAGGGCAGCACAAACCGCGGCGGCTGTTAGTGCTGTGACAGCAGTAAATGCTACGGCGTTATCATCTTCCTTGGCTGATTCGGTAACAGCTAATAAATCGGATATTGTTGAGTTAGTGAATCGTATACAACGATATTTGCATGCGGCGGGACCCTGCACACAAATACCAATAGCTGAAGCTATGGTTAATTATAAAGATGAGGAATCATGTCAAATATTTGTGCCATTTGTTAGTGTAAGTATTTAAAGAAACAATTTTTGATTTAATCTGGAATCTAGGAACGTTTAAAAATAACATTTAAATGTTTCTTTAGGATGTTCGTATTGGGTGTTTAGAAGGCCCTCAGGCCTCACTCGATCTCGACGAAAGTTACGCTCAAAATTCAATTCTATCATCGTCTCAGCAAACAAATACTGCAGCCATACCCATCGGAAATTCAAATTCCCAAAATCCCCTAAGCACCAACTCTCAAAGTATCTCCTCCAATTTACAAGGTATAAGCAACAGTGGCAGCGGTTTTGTATCCGGGTCACCACCGCAAAGTGGCAGAATATCACCGCCCCAACAGACACCGCCATCGTCGGCTTCATCACAACGAGAGAGATTTAGTGACAGCTTTAGTGCTACCCCTCAACATTTACAGGGTAACCTAAGCAACGAATCTGTTGAACTGCAAGTAGATTATTGGCCTCTTATAAGACCGGGAGAGCACTCAGGCTCTAAAGATAAAAGCAACACAAAAAGTGGTGATCAAGGTGGAAAGAATAGCATTAAAAGTACATTTAGAAGTCTACAAGTATGTCGTCTCTCACAAAATGCTCAATTGGGTGAAGTATCAAATGGCCTGACCGTTTCATTTGCCACCAAGGAGAAAAAACAAAAGCAAAGTATGCATATTTATATGAAATCAATTTGGTCGATACTTTTGTTAACTTCTATCGATTTATAATTTGTCATTTAGTTATGCGTTTGGGCAAGAAAAAGGAAAAAGATCGTGATCTCGAAAAGGAGCAGTGTGTTGAGGGTGTTGCTCGTTTAATATGCTCACCTAAACAATCACATCCAGTGCCATTAAGAGGTAAGCATAAATGTTGCATCTTACGCATACGATAACTGGATTATTTGAGATACAATGATTCTTGTACTATGGGAGAATGGTTTCTTCTCCTATATTATTAGAATTCGTTGTATTCATTGTAAATCAAAATATTTTAAAAAATATATGAAAAATAACTGAAAATTTTACGACTACCACAAATACGACGACGACGATATGTTAGAGTTTGTGAATTGCACTATGTTATATATGGAAATTATGTTTCTGAAACAAAATAGCTAACACATTTTATTTTTCATTGTTATTTGCAGTTTATATTGATGGTACTGAATGGACAGGCGTTAAATTCTTCCAATTATCATCGCAATGGCAAACCCATGTTAAAAATTTCCCAATTGCTCTTATTGGTTGTACACCAATGTCATGTTCGGAATTATCCTAGTCATTTTCTTAAGTTTACATATATATATATATCATAGATTAACAAACATATAGATACATATATATATATAAATATAAATATAAATATAAATTCAAGTAGATAATCGCCCCGTCGTCAATAGTGTATCAATTAAAAATGCAAAACACGGAGAGCAATGCTACTACTCCCCTTTTTGAAATTTTTCTGTTGTTTATTTGATTGCTATTTTGTATTTTATTTGTATTATTCTTTATTTTATATTTTATAATTTAACATTTTTATATAAACAAACAACAAAAATATTAGGAAATAATTGTAAAAAATTTCAGAAATAAAAAACATAAATTGTTTGAATATATTATATGTATGTACTAGTACTACCAATTGTATGACTATACTATATTATATATCACACAAAGAATAATATCAAGCCCAACTTGAAAAAGAAAGAAAAAACTACAGGCATTGACTCAATAAAAATAAAATCAATATTAAGAAACTATGAAAGCTTAATGAATTTGTTATTAGACCATAATTTTAGCGTTCTTAAAGTAATTGGAAACATATGGACTTTACTATTTATGTGGATAAAATATATAATATTTATAAATTGCTGAAATCAGATTAAAAGAATTGCTGAAATTCTTAAAATCCTCATGTATTTGATCAGACAATTTCAAAGATCACAACAATTTCAGAAAGCAAATGTAAACTTTTATGTATCACCAAATCGTAACAAAGAAACTGCAGTAGATACCTCTATTTAAAGGGGGAATCTAATATAGATAATCGCAACATCACCGGAGCAGTGATTGAAATCAAATTTTAAAAAAATTCTTTGTCACTTATGATATTTTCGAAGAAATGTTTGTATATAAAGAATTAAATGTTATTTTTTTTTTTAAACAATTACATTGAAATAATAAATCGAAATCATTATTCTTTTCAAATACAACCCTACACTTAGGGCCATTTTCTCAATGACCAGTTAAAGTGTCTACTTACTAGTCGGTACTTTAAATTATCGGAACCTTATACTTCCTGTTAACGTCGTTCATTTTGTCATACTCCGGTTAATTTAACAGGACGTAAGATCTTTTACACTGGCAACTCTGATGAAATGTATGACTATAGTTGTTAGCACTGTAAGATATCAGCTGTTAACTTTATTATTGTGTTTGTGCAAAGTGTAATTTATTTAAATTATGGCGGAAAACAATCAAAAAGTCACCGTGTGAAGAATTTGTCAGTGGCCCAGGAATATTTACTTGTTTACCTGGTGGAAGAACACAAGTCAATCTTAGAAAACCAAATATGTACTTAGAACATAATAATATGAAACCGAAACAGCTGCTCTCAAAATGTTTGCATTTATAGTTCCGATAAACTACTAACGGGCGTTAGACCTCCTGTTACCGGCCGAATAAATTTTAAGTATACATTGAGAAAATGAAATTTTGCTAACCCGAATTTTATCGTTACGATAACCGGACAATGAGAAAGTGACCCTTACGTTATTGAAGTCGAAAGATAATCTATAGTGTATGATTAGTACCTTTTAAAATTAATTCACTGGATTTTGAAATTATGTAGTTTTAATAGTTTCGCGCACACACATCCCAAGGTAACTACTCCTAAACCATACAAACTGTAGAAATTAACATTGCGAAGTCATTGCTTTTGGAAAATTAATGCAAACGAAAACGTAAGCATTTCAATAAAATTGATTTCGTTTGTTTGTAGTACTGATACGCGTTAGTGGAAACCAAATCAGCTGTTTGTTGTCTAGCAATTGGATGATAGTGTATCCCCCATATTTTCACTACTTCTATCGAGTGGTTGTGATTGATTTTCTGGTGATTGATAGCAATATTTTTACTTCAACAATTCCTCTGGTTATGGTAAATGTTAGAAAAAAAGCCTTTCTATAACAGCCCTAGAAATATTTCACAAGCATTAACTGTGGTAGCTTTATTAATTTGGACTGACTATATAAGTATATGGTAGAGAGTTTTACACCGGATCACCAGCTGGCAAAATGCTGGAAATGTAAATCTTAACGGTGTGTCACTTATGATAACATTTGATTGAAATGGAGAACCTAAACATTGTTTGGCATAATTTTTAGGTTTTGAAACGTGTATTCTTTGATTAAAAATTCTCTAAATTGGAATTGTAATTCATATAAAAATGTAATTAATTCTTCAACTATGTGTATGCGACATTAGCGCCTTCGAAGTGAGCAACAAATTACCAGGGGTGTAATGATGGTAACTCTAAACAACTACTACTGATTAAATCGTATTCCTCTATAGACTTGATTACATTTAGCGAGCGTTTGGCCATTTATTGATTTTTTCAAAAACATCGTAAACATTGCAACCAATAAAACAAAAACTTAGAAACTAAAACAATTTTGCACACCATAAAGGCGCCCATCAAAATCCTTCTACTTCTTACAAACTATTTGCCCATAAAAGGCATCATCAGCATGAAAATTATAAATTTAAACATTTAAAACAAAATTTCCCAAAAAAAGGAAAAAAAGAATTCATCATGATTTTTTGTAGAAAAATACTTAACTAACTTAAAACTATGGAAACAAAATTAAACTTAAAACTAAACACAAAAAAACAACTCGGTCGACACAGAAATTTAACAAAAATTGGCAGTCATCTTCTAAAAGCACACCCCTATCACTGAGCCGTATTGTAAACCAGTTTATGGATATCCAGGCTACCAAAACGCCTGTGGTAGAACAATAGACGCCGATCCGACTCAACGAGACCGGCCTCACTGAAGGCAAGGAGGTCCACCGGCTTAAAAAATGCCTCATCAAAACATCTCACCGCATCCGCTCGTTCAAAACATGACCTTACCAATTCATTTTCCAGCGCAGACGCGCCTTCCAAAAATCTCATCGCAGCCCCCACAAGGAATACATCCAGGCGATCAAAGCCCATCGCATCGTCGACTTTCTGGCAGGGCGGCCGACGAAACGAACCATCCGCCATCACTCTCATCCTAAGGCCAATACAGGAGGTGAGAACTTTACGCTCCCACCGCCTCAGCCTCTCCATTTGGCTTGATGAAATGGCAAACCACGCAGGGCTCTATAGACTTGATAAATATAATTGTTTCTTAAGTTTGGATTCAAGTTTCCATTTAATCACGCTTCCAAAATACGGATTACGATACGAAACGGATGCATTTAGGATAGATTTTTTTATTTTCTCAACTGACGTTTCATTTCAAATTCATCGTCATAGGTTTACATTAGGTCTGTCTGCGTACTTTTCCAGTAGCAAATACTCAGTAACTTTTGTTGGGAGAGTAAGAACAATTTTACTCCCTCGGTTGAAAATATATCAAAAAGTACGCAGACAGTAGGTCTGTTTGAGAACTTTTCCAGTAAAAAATATCAAGTAACTTTTACTGGGAGAGTAAGGCTGATTTTACTCTCTAAGTAAAAAATATCGCAAAAAGTAAACGAACGACATCCAGTAAAAAGTATCAAGTAATCAACATTTGTTTGTAAACAGCTGATTCATGTTTTCTTTTTTGCTTTTCGTTTCATTGTTTTCCCTATGTTCAGAGTAATTTGTTGACTTGTTAACACTGCACTTTGTTGGGAATCTAGTTTATTAACAAATTCTATTAAAATGTTCCAACAAATGTATTTTCTTACTTACCTCTGCCATTGTTAAATTTCTTCTTTGTTTTCAAAGTTTTGTTTATTTAAATAAAACAGCTGTTTAAAAACATATGTTCGTACTTGATAATTCTTACTGGCAAAAATTTCTCCAGTAAAAACTTGCAAGTTCTCTATCATTCAACTGTCAAAAATATTCACTCTCTGGCTCTCTCGTTGTTGATTTTATCGAGTAAACGAACACTATCAAGTAAGAAATGTGATAAATTGTACAAATTATCACGTTCTCAAACAGACCTAGTATCCAGTGAAATCTTGCAAGAAAACAGCTGATCGGTGTGTAAACAATTAAAATAACAAAGCAAAAGAATTTTAGCATATGTGTCGCACGGTCGCACTGTATATTTGCACGTTTCTAGCATGAAGTAAAATGTTTTGTTTATTATAATTTATTATAAACGTTAAAAATCAACACAATTCTAACTACTTACCTCTGCCATTGTTAAATTTAAATTTTTATTTTCATTTCACAAAAATTATTTCATTCAAACAATATACAAAAACAGCTGTTCAAACTAGTTGCAAAATCTTGCAAGAAGAAATTTCTCCAGCAACATTTTGCAAGTTCTCTAACTTCCAACTGTCAAAAAAATCTCTTTTTCGCTCTCTCGCTGCAAGAGATTTGGAGTACGCCATGGTACAAATAAATGGTAGAAGCACTAGCCCAGCTGATTTTAACTTTTTTCTGGAGTGAGTATGAGTAAGTTTTCCTCTTATGTCAAAGTTTGTTTACATTTGGTTTCTGCAATCCCCGTTCGCCTGCAACTGCTGTTTTTGAAAAATTTTCTCTGTAAAAATCACATAAAAACGTTTTAATTTTCACATTTAAGCACTTTCAGAATATCAAATAAAACAAATTGGCACTTTTTCCAATTTTGTCAACAATTTCAGTATTTTTCTATCAGCTGACTTGACACAATACAGACACTGAGCAAAAACAAAATGCCTGTTGTTTTTGGCTTGTTGTATTTGTTGTCGTACTGCATCTACCATTATTTTTGTACCATGGAGTACGCAGACAATATTTTGCAAGATTTTGCAACATTTTGCACAAAATGATGCAAAATATGTGTACGCAGACAGACCTATTTGTATTGTGTTTAACACAACTATTTTGCCACAAAAACACGAAATTGAGATCTTGTTGCTTTGTTGGACGTTGTGTACTATTGCCTCTATCTGGTATTATTGAACACATGCTTTCTACCATCCAATGTTCACTTGTAACAATGTTCACTTGTAACTATACCTATGACGTTAAAAATATTGAGAGAATAAATTACTCTATCCTAAATTCCTCTATGATTCTTACTTGCAAAAATGTCGTCAGTAAAAACTTCTAAATTCTCTATCATCGAACTGTCAAAATAATCTCTCTCTCTTACTCTCTCGTTACTGGCTTTTTGGTGCAAACCATGGTAGAATTATCTATTAGGTAGTCGCATTAGCAATTCCGTTGTTAAGCTGTCAAAATTAGCTTAATACTGAAAAACACTATGAACACAAAATGCGAAAAATTTTATAAGCTTGTCTTACTTGATACAAAGTCTATGCTATTAAATTGCATTTTGATTGCAATTCTTTGAATTTTATTAACAAACAAAAGAAACAAAATCGAATTTGACAGCTTACACACGGAAAAGATGAAAAAACCACAAATCTGCTGGGCTGACGCGTTTACCCGGTAGATAATTTTACCATGGTGAAAACCATAGATTAATGTATACATAAATTTGTCAACTCGCTCATCGCTTTAATGATTGAAGGGAAGCGAACTTGTGTTTTTTTGAACGTCAAGAGAAGTATTGTGAATGCAAAAAACTAACAATTGAGGATTTTGTTCGATGTTGCTGTCAGAAGTTCGTTTCCTCATTAAAGAATCGCAAAGAGAAACGTTAGATGAGATGGATAACCAATCTATGTATAAATTAATCTATGGTGTAAACAGACAACATCCAATCCATGGTACAAATGAATGGTAGAAGCACTAGCCCAGCTGATTTGAACTTTTTTCTGGAGTGAGTATGAGATTTCCTCTCATGTCAAAGTTTGTTTACATTTGGAAAAAATGTAACTGCTGTTTTTGAAAAGTTTTCTCTGTAAAAATCACATAAAAACGTTTTAATTTTCACACTTAAACACTTTTATATTTCACACTTAAACACTTTCAGAATTGAAATGTTTAAAATTACAGTGATATCTTGTGGAGTTTTATTTGCAAATGGTGTAGTTAGAGTGTACACCAAAGATAATGGAAATACCATTTCACCAGATGTCAATCGCTGTTTCCGTACGACCATTTTTCACTTGGATACGACTACAAAGCAATCAAAAACAATTTTTTTTCGATTCTGTTGTTTAAATTTAAAATAAAAGATAGATAATACTCGTAGAAATGCAAATCGCACTATATGTGTCCGAACACTCCAAAAGACAAAGCTTAGCCAAAGTGCTAGATAATAAGCAAAAACTAACTGCCTTCTAAGGGTTAATAATGAATTTTGTCATTTTGCTGTTTCCATTACAAATAGTCCACATAATATAATGAATTTTGTCATATTTCAGCTTTTATCTAGCTCTTGGGCTAAGATTTGGAAATTTTATGACGATAATGTTTGTAGAACATTTTGACCACGCCCCCCGTCATTTTGGAGGAGTTTTTTCTTGCGAACTTTAAAAAAAAAGTAAAAATTATGGTTATACGTGACAGTTAGAGGGCTAACTTGTTCCACAAAAATGTGTATCTGAATCTTTTCTATAAAACTTCTGAACATATTTTGTACCTCAGAAGTAAGGAACACACAATTTTTCATGCTGATATGTTGGACGCCCCCTAAAAAAATTCTGATCAGATCTGGCAAAACGCCGATACACGTATATTTTTTTTAGACCTTTCCACCAGAATCCGTTGACAGAACCCCATCATTTTTTTTTGGTGTCACACAGTGTTATTTAACACACCGTTCAACATCAGTTTTGAGATTGAGAGTCATCATGTTTTAATTTCATTGTATTTCGTTACTCTGTTATTTTATTCTCATTAATTGAGTTATTTATTTCCTTTAGTGCAATAAGTTCTAAAATTGAATAATTTTCGTTTCTCTGAAATAATTTGTCCTCACCGCATAAAGCGGGCATTTTTGTTACGTCCACAAAAAGAGAATGTATCAATTTTAGAAAATGTAAATTTTTATCAAAATCAAATTTACTGCTCAAAATCAAATTTAGTGCTGACAATTCAGAAACAAATTATCATTTAAAATTCAGAAAACATCAATTAAAATACAGAACTTTTTTTTAAGGTTTAGAAAATAAGTAAATATAAATATTCAGTAAGATCAATTGATTGATCAAATGACATTGGCAGATATGTATCAGAACTGCTGCTGTGTTTAGTGTTAAAACTTTAGAATTAGACTTGTAATTGTTAAATTATAAATTTTTTGGAAAATCCATCATCAATTCCGTATTTGGTACTCTAAGACCCAATTGAGTGGAAAATCATCCTTGATCAACGATCAAACATAATTTATACTCTGAATGAATTTTTTAGGTTAATATAATTGGTGTCTAGAGTCCAAACAGAACCCATACACGCTTCAGACGACGACGAAAAAAATCCCTAGAGTCTAAACGAAATGGGAGAGAGAGCGTTTGGCGACTTGATACGAGTTTTTCTCTCTACGTCGTGTATAGTTGCGGCTCGTTTCTTGAATTTGTTTGAAAGTTTGGAAGCATAATATTATTGATGTACAGGATTTAAATTGCTTTTAACAATTTTTCATTCACTTTAATTGTATTGTGTTTAAAAATAAATCGTTGTTATTCCTTTCCTTTAATTTTCATTTGCATTCACATGTACCATAGAGTAAATTTATAGTAGAGCCGCCATTTGTCTCATCTGACGTTTCCTTTCACACTCTTCGTGATGCGGTCGGTGTGATAGAGAGATGTTTGACGAAAAGTGATATACACCAGGTGGAATTACAATAACTTCTTGCTTTAATTTTTCATGCCATTTTGGTGAAAAACTGTGAAATTTAAATGTGTTTTAAACTTTTTTATTGACTGTTATTGTTAGCATACATTTGTTTTGTATTTAACACATTAATTTTAACATACAAAACGAAATGCCGTTGTTGTTATTTTGTTCGTTGTTTTGAACCATTGCCTCTATCTGGTATTAGTAAAGCAATTCTTTTCAACATCAAACGTATACATCACACGAGGACAAATGTCAGAAATTTGGTGAGTGAAAGATTTTCTCTACCCATATTTACTCTATGGTTCTATTCTAACGGCGAGTCGTCAGCCGCAGCGGATTTTCGTGACGATTTTTCACTGTCATAAGAAACCTATGTAGAAAAGATGTCGTCGTCTGTAGCGTTTATGTTTAGACTCTTAAACAGCCAATGTTGGGGAATTTAAACTGTGATCAAATGACCATATGATTGTGACAGAAAGAAGAACAAACTCGAAGCTTCTTTAATTGTTAATGTTGAACAATTATAATCACCATCCTAGTTAAAATAACAATAAAAACGTATAATTTGACTCGTAGTGCAGTTAGAAATTTATTTCTACTCAAATTTTCTCCAATTTCATTAAATATTTTGTATTTTACACTTCACTTTTGTTTTGCAAATGGCGTCAGTTTGATGCATTGTAACGATTAACCGATAAATGTATGACTACCGGTTATTTTTCGTAGCATTTGCCACTGTTGCCACTAGGGCTGTGACATCGACGGTTTGAAAACATCGATGTTTTTGAAAAACATTGAGTACTTTTTGCATCGATGTTTTAATGCCGATGTTTTTCCAACATCGATGGTTTATATCGATGTTTTTCTGTGTGACGATTGTGACAAATTGCCTTAATATAAGGATATTTAAACCATAAAATATTAATATAAACTCGAATTGTTTATATTTACCCAATTATTCGCCGCCAGACGCCAACCACCACCAATATGCGTAGCTGGTTATACATGGGATGTAATGGGAAACTATTTATTTTAATCGAAGAAACATCGATGTTTCTGCCTGACTCAGATTGTGACCAGTGTTGTAAATTACCTCTTCGGTTTCAATTTTGGTACCTCGATTTTTAAAAAAAAGTCACCAAAAATGAAACATCCCCAAAAACATTGATGTTAGAAAACATCGAAACATCGATGTTTTAAGGTCGATGTTTTATCGACATCGATGTTTCTTATTTGAAACATCGAAGTTTTGAGGTCGATGTGGCAGCACTAGTTGCCACATGGTAGTAATATTATTTGACAAAGCACTGAAATACTCTTTTCGTATTTAAAGTCAGATCGAACATAAATCAAAATCAACTGATTACCAATTTAAATAACCAGTCAAAAATTGGGCAGGCAATCATCGTTATTCAACGATCAAACATAATTTAAACTCTGAATGGCTTTTTTAGGTTAATAGTTGATTGCTGTTTAAACAGCCAATATTGGGGAATTTAAACTGTGATCAAGTGACCATATTATTTTGAGAGAAAACAACAAGAAGAACAAATTCGAGGCTTCTTTAATTGTTAATGTGAACAGTTATAATCACCATCCTAGTTAAAATAACAATAAAACGTATCATTTAACTCGTAATGCAGTTAGAACTTCATTTCTGCTAAAATACTTTTACAATTTCATTAAATATGTTGTAATTTTTCACTTCACTTTTGTTTTGCAAATTGCGTCAACTTGATGCATTGTATCGATTAGCCAATAAATGTATGAATACCGGTTATTTTTGCCACTGTTGCCATATACTAGGTAGTACGATTATTTGACAAAGCACTGAAATACTCTCTTCGTATTTAAAGTCAGCTCAAACATAAATCAAAATCAACTGATTATCAATTTAAATAAGCAGTTAAAAATTGGGCATAAGTCCTTATTTCAGAAGTTTCAGAAATTAACAAGATTAGGATATGGCGCTATTTTTTTTATTAAAAGTATGATTATTTGCTTTTTCTGCATTTTAAATTTTACTTATACATATGTGATATTTTTCCTTAAAACAAAAATTAAGAACGCTACTATTATGTTCAATCCTTGATACTAATATCATTGAATGAGAAAAAACGGAGAGCAATTAAAATTAGCAAAACTCATGTATTAACACATTAAACCACCTGAAAGAATACATAAGAAATACAGCATCATAATAGCATACATACATATATTTAATGAAAAACAACAAGTATTCCTTCACAAAGCTAAATTTAAACGTTTAACAAACTTCCATAAAATATATAAAAAATATTGAAAAAGAAAATAAATATTCCAAAAAATAAAATTTAAATAAAAACATGAAACGTATCACATTATTTAAACACAAAAATATCGCTAAACAAAAATAGACATTCATAAGTATACAACAACAAAAAATATTATCTTCTCCATAGTAAAGCTTTCCAAGAAAACAAAAATTATGCTAACTATATATAATCCGTTTCAACTAAGTGTATTTGTATTGTTGGATTTGTTGCTGAATTATATTCTGTTTAGCATTATATGAACTACGATATTATTCATCTTCGGTTGATTGACTTTTATGATATACATATTAGTGGTATTCATGAAAGCTCGAAAGAACCTCGTAAACTCGAAAACATCGTAAACTTGCACAGCAAACGTCAAAACAAACAAATTTCCCATACAAAGCGACTTGCTCAAAAGTGGAAAGTTTTCGAGGCAAATTTGCTGTGCAAACGTGGGATGGAGAAACGTGTAAACTTTTGACATTTCGTTGTCATCTGACTAGGATGGATAAATAAGGTGATAGCACTAGAACAGTAGAAAAAGTACACATACATAATACATGCAATTGCTACTGCTACCACCTCCTATCCACCTATCCATCTTGGTCAGCTGATATGGTTTTGAGCACAAATACGCTGAGCAACTTTACCTGGTGCCTCATGCAACAGTGCGAGGGAAACTTGTGCTGAGCAAAAGTTCTCGGCTTTCACGTTTGCATGAATGCCGCGGGTGTTTGGGGTTTTCCATCATTTTTTTTTTGTTTTGTAACTAGAATAGACATTAAGGCCTTTCTTTTAAAAATATATGACGGCATGAGAACTAAACTTAGTAACATACTGTCATATGTGAAAACTACTAGATGTTTTTTTTTTTCAAAATATAGATATGGAACTTACAATACTATTCTTCTGGTAGTGCGATATATGAATTCATAAAATTTATGAAACATTTAATAAGGTAAATTTGCATATAATTACCCCTACCCTGTGAGTCGTCGTCGACTGTTAACGTCGACGACTTGTGTCACCGTGTTAATTTTGGCACCTCTGAAGTCGTGTCGACAGCAGACGACAAGTACTTGGTACCCGCAATGGCGTTTTTACAACCATGTTGAGTCGACTCGACTTATTTTTAGTCGTTATGCTTTTTCTACACGACTTGCTACGCCTTGATGCAAGCAGTTGTGTTTTGATTGATTTGTAAGTTGGTGAAAAGTGAAATATAAAAAAAAAATGAAAAAAATTAAAAATTAAACACAGTTCGAAAATTTAATAAAAGAACGGGAGAAAACCCCAAGCCTTGTGGACACAGATGTTGAACGAATATTTTTCTTAATTTTCGGCGTAATAGTATCAAGCAAGTATTTAAATGCTGCTTTATTGATACGAAAATGATTTTGAAACCTGTAGATAAATGACATACAGTGGGTCACAGTGAAAATGCCCCACTTATGACCAAACATTTCAACAAAGTGTAAAAAGTATAAGAATCAATATTAAATGTAAACGAAAAGAGGCTTTATTAGCTGGTTTATTGTATTTAAATAATAATTACATTAACAATTTTATTATATCACAAATATTTTACATAAAAATTAAGATTAACCGAAAAAGGAGAAAAAATCATATCACAGTGAAAATGGTCCACTATACAAATCTATGAAATATAATGGAAACTTTTCACATTTTTGTTCATTTTTCTTCTGTTTACTTTTGTTGACACTTATGCATTGAAACAAACACGGTTTTGAACATTTCCCTCAGTTTTTTATTTAAAATTTTCAAGATGGATCGCCATACACACTCCAGATGAAAAATTTAATACTGGAGCACTATAAAAATTGAAAAAGTCACAGATAATTGTTGGCAAAGCCCGCACAACAGTGAAAACATCATTACCGGTTTAAAACTGAAGGCCGAGTTATAAATAAGCTGAAAGTTAGTTCAGAAAAGTTATTCAGCGAACGTCAAGAACGGTTGATAATTAACCAAACCAATATTAAACCAAGGTTAAGTGCACCGAAACTACGGGATATGGTTGAGAAACAATTAACTATAAGCTACAACGCCGAGACCATCCGGAGAGTCTTCCGAAAGAATGGATTAAATGGAAGAATTGCACGCAAGAAGCCATTTGTAAGCTCAAAGAATAAAAATACAGTTTACAGTTTGCTCACAGTTACACTGTTAAAGACTTTTCATTCTGGAAGAACGTCTTATTTACGGATGAGAGGAAATACAACATTTTGGGGTCAGATGGCAGAGTAATCGTTTGGAGAAACCCCAATCAGGAGATGAACCCTAAGCATTTGCGTGCGACAGTTAAACATGGTGGTGGGCATGTGATGGTCTGGGGTGCTTCTTCGGATGCTGATGTTGGCAAATTGCACTTTGTTGAAGAGAATATGGGAAAAATGCAATATTTAAAAACAACAATCTGAAACAAAGTGACAGTTTTCATTTCTATCAGGACAATGATCCGAAGCACACGGCTGGAATTGTTAAAGAATCGCTGGTGTATCGTTGTCCCAGAGTAATCAAAACTCCTTCCCAATCACCAGATTTTAACATACTTGAAAATTTGTGGCAGAAAGTGGAAATCGAAATATGCAAACATGACATTTCAAACAAAAATGATTTATAAAAGGTCCTTTTGGAGGAGTGGGATTAAATAAGCCCAGAATACACAAAAAGGATGGTGGCATCAATTCAAACTCGCCTTAATTCAGTTATTCGACAGAAAGGATATCGAACAAAATATACACAGATTTTTCTATTTATACTGTATTTAACAAACATAAACCTACCTGGACCACTTTCACTGTGACATGAATTTTTCGCTTTTTCCGGTTAATCTTAATTTTTATGTAACATATTTTTGAAATAATAAAATTTTTAATGTAATTATTATTTAAATGCAATAAACTAACTAATTAAGCCTCCTTTCGTTTGAATTTAATATGGATTCTTATACTTTTTGCACCATTTTCACTGTGACCCACTGTATGTATTTGATGAATGGCATGTAGCATGGCCCAAAATAT
Organism: Phaonia tiefii; assembly: GCA_963931995.1. Classification (NCBI taxonomy): domain Eukaryota; kingdom Metazoa; phylum Arthropoda; class Insecta; order Diptera; family Muscidae; genus Phaonia; species Phaonia tiefii. The sequence continues at coordinate 94,478,936 of OZ008367.1, forward strand.
AAAAATCATAAAATTTACTTGATATCTGGTAGGTTAAATAGTTATATCTGACGTTTGCCTTGTAATTTTTCTTTGTATACGAAGGCATTTTTTCTGTTCTTCATCACGAGAACTTGAACGTAGATCAAGAAAAACTACATGCTAGCAAACAAATTGAAGAAAATGTTCTTTACATGTTAGGGATTACACTTTTTGGTAGTAAATTATCGATACGCAGGCGTCATTGGTCGCGACGTCTTACCAGGTACCGATTTTGCATTGATATGACAACGTCGTCGTTAACAGGTGACCACGAGTTTGAGACGTCGACGTTTTGGACGACGACTTACAGGGTAGGGGTGAATAATAAACCTTTCATAAGTATTACGAAAAGGGCCATATGTGTCTGCTAAATGAATAATTTCAAAAACAAATTTATTCAACTACATACTGCAGTATACCAGTAAATCGTTATATGCTAATCCTGTTGCAACCAAATCACAACGTACTTTATTATAGTTGTAGCAATAAAACGCATTGTGGTCAGGGTGCGACGCATTGATTTTGGGCAATACTAAATTAGCGTTTTTCGAAAAAAATGTTATTTGGTAAGTAGGGCAATTGGCATTGGACGACTCATCATTTATTCGACTATAAGAAAGATTTTGAACCGATGGATATATTGAATTCTGGAGCCTAATTGTGTATGACGATAGTCGTCCAAACTATACTGATATGTCGATATTGACAGATTATCTACTAATTAAAATACATGCGTTCATAAAAATTCACTACCGACAAAACGTTAATGAATTCGATATTGTTCCTTACATAATTAGCCCCCTGAATTTTAATTAAATTACTTTTCAAATTGGAATGTAGAATACGACTAAAATATGCCTGGGTTTTAAAAGCTGCTAGTTTAAAAAACGTTTATAATTTGTATGGGAAATCTCGCCTAGCTGTAGCGACATCTTTATAAAAGATTAAATTTCCGCTTGGAAGATACTCGTCGGTGGTGCAATGGCTAGTGTGCGCGGCTCTTGTACATGAGAACGTGGGTACGATCCCTGCTCAGACCACCTTACATTTCTTTCTACGACGGTCACCTCGCTTAGTGATGGCGACACAATCGAAAATGACATGAAAATGCTTCTCAAAATACCGTTCGGAATCGGTGTAAAACTGTACGTCCCATTCAGTGAGTGTAAAACTAGAAAGCGCACATCTCACTGATTGTGAGAAGCTCTCCCCAATCCCTTCATGGAATGTTAAGGGACACCATTTTTCAAATTGTCGCTAACAAATACGCAGCAGTACCATATTGCACTTTAATCATCAGCAATATATTACAATAGGTCTGTTTTTTTGTATCCCCTGCTAAACTAATTTGTCGACCACTTTGTATGGGGAACTAAGCAAGATTATGAGCAATTTTGTGGGGTTATTTCAGTTTTGTTTTGGGTGTCATGACATTTCATAGAACCCTAATTACATTGTCGTTTAAAATGTGGCTTTTGAGAAATATTAAAGGAAACGGTCTTCAAAAACTTGAAAAGGTGTTGAACAGTAAAAAAGTTGCCATTTGAAATTATTGTTTGCAAGTGACTGAATGGTGATAACTCCTGTGATATCCAGGTCCTTTGAATTACGCAAATTAGGATAAATTGCCTTTTTAATTTGCATACCGTTATGGAAAAATAAAATAGGGCTGATAACCAGATATTACCGGATAATATAATAATATTTTACAACATTTCCAATTGAAATTCAAAAAATATAAATTGATCAACTTAAATTTAAAAAATTCTATTTGAAATTTAAAATACATCAGGATATTTTAGGTTTAGGACATGTGACAGTAAGAGAGAGTATACAGCTTATTGTCACTACACTCGGAGGTCGGTTGATTCATAGTGATTGCCCATATTTAAATAGAGAATGGAGGGAAGAGAGGGGGGCGACTGATAGTGAACATTTTGAAAGATAGATAGACGTAGGACAGACAGAAGAACCAAGATGAGGATCCATATGTGCAGATCAAGGTTTACCATTCCAGATTCCCAGTGGGGTAGAAAGAAACAATAGACAAATCATCAGATGATGGTATCGGCTGACTGGATCCATGGCAGACCCCGCGAGAATTCCATCAAATCCTCAATGGCCACATCGCGCAAAGAGGCTAGGCCCTCTGCCTGAAACCAACCAAAGCAACGGCGACACCTACGCTGCAGGGCTGGACACTGACATAGAAGGTGCTCAATGGTTTCCACCTCTTCTTCATCACCACAAGCACGGCAGTAATCAACTCCGAATCAATGAAGCCTCCGGCATCACGGTAATCCGTGATAACCCCAGTGAGGAGTCGCAAGTCAGCCTTGCTCAGTCGAGGAGGGGACTTAGTTCTCCCTGAGTCCACTGATGGCCATATGTCCCTCGAAATTCTGCAATCTACTCTGGCCTGCTAGGAAGGGTTGATAACAGATCAGAAGTAACAGAAGTGCATCCTGCTATAGCAAGACAGTCTGCTTCAACATTCTCTGTGATATCACTATGTTCCGGAACCCAGCAGAGTCTTAGCTTTCCGGGCACTATACTGTTCAAGATCCGCTTACAATCCCTAACCAATTTGGATTTACACATGTGTGACTTGATCGCAATGAGGGGTACTATCAACGCAGATGACTATCAATACAGTTGACGAATTCACCCGCTGGGTACAAGCATGAGTCCATTATCTCAGTTGCAGCTGTCATAATCGCCACGATTTCCGCTTGGAATATACTACAATTCCCACCAAAACTCATCGAGTGACCGAGTTGAAGGTCCTCACTGAAGATACCCGCTCCTGTGGCCGATTACATTTTGGAGCCATCTGTCAAGATCAGTTTACCAGAGAGTGAGGAAGGTATACCTCACACCCAGTCACTCCTATCAGGCATCATGATCTCCGGGCATTGCCCAAAGTCTACAGTCGGCAGCATGTAGGCAGTGGCCTGACTCAAACACTCGCCCGGCTGATTCTCAATCAACTCCTGGAGAATATTGTCATGTCCCTCAGGCAGAATACACATCGACGCAGTGCGCTGAACCTTACTGAGCATTTTCAACTGGTAGCTGTTCCCTAATGCGTACCACCAGACTACGCAGCCATAGGTGATAATTAGGCAATTCCTACAGGCGTAGAGTACATTCAATTCCTTCTTCATTCGCTCCTCAGTATTTCGCTTAGAGTTCAGTTTTTGATCAAGAACGATACGGAGATATTTAGCCTCAGAAGAAAGAGATAGCTTCACGCTCTCCAAACTTGGTTTCCTAAAAAATGCAATCTTTCGCCTGCGCGTAAAATGAACCAGCTCCGTCTTTGCCGGTTAACAACCAGGCCACAGTGCCTGGCCCAAACTGACAACTCACCCGGGACATCCTGCATGAGGTCACTGATCGTAGGCAAATATTTTCCACCGACAAGAATAACAACGTCGTCCGCATAGGCAACTATTCTGCGTCCACTCAACTCAAAGTCCCTAAAAATGCCGTCAACCACTAAAAGTCACAGCAGAGGGGATAACAATCTACCCTGCGGCGTGCCCTTGTAGTCAGCTTCCGAACTGAGCTCACCCCTAGGTTCGAATTTACAATGCGATCTCTAAGCATGCGTATTCCAGAGATTCCCTCCAAGTTGCGCTCAAGATAACCCACAACATCGTGCAGAGCAGTTTCCACAGATTTGCCTTTAACGTCGGCATGTTGTCTACCACTCAAGTAACATGGGTCAATTCGATTCCTAATGTACAAGTCAACAATTCTTTCCAAAACTTTCAATAGAAAGCATGAGAGGCTGATTGGTCTGTAGTCCTTAGGAGAGACATGACTAGTCTTTCCCGACTTGGGAATAAAAACGACTAATACCTCCTACCATTTGTCTGGTATCAGGGTAAGTCTAAAACAAGCCCTATAGATACTCAGAAGATGAGGGGTGACAAAAGCGTCACATTTCTGCAGAATAACCGGCAGGATCCCGTCAGGACCAGGAGATTTAAAGGGCTTGAAGCTATGAATACCCCAAAGCAACCTCGATTCGTCAACTACATATATCCTCAATCACTCCCAGTTGCGAGATATCTGGAGTGGAAGTCGCTAGGTGATTTCTCTCCGCGGAGTCTATATCCACACAATTTGGAAAGTGAGTTTCCATAAGAAGCTCAAGTGTCTCAGCTCCGGAGTTGGTCTATGACCCATCGGATTTCCTAATGTCGTCAAGGACTCTATGGTCCTTGGACAACACGCGACGAAATCGTGCAGCGTCATTTACCTCGATTATGGATTCACAGAAGCTGCTCCAGGCGGCTCGTTTTGTCTTTTTAACATCCTTCTTGAACTGATTAAAACTGTTTTTGTAGACAGTCCAGGCCGATTCCCTTTTCGATTTCTTGGCCTTATTGAAGAGTCTCCGAGTGGGCTTACGAAGAGCATACAAGTCCCGCGTCCGCCAAACAGGCTGACTCCTCTTACCCGGAACGGGTAGAGAGCATGTATCAATAAAGGATTTATATAGATCTGTGGCTTTGTAAACTTTCCTATTAACATCATACATTGTGGTGCAGGGATTGGAGTCCAACTCAGACAACCTAGTGACAAGTTCATGAAATTTCACCCAGTCAGTTTTCCTAGGATTCCTAAAGGGACCTTGAGGTCCCGCCACGAAGTCAATAGTGAAGAGAATTGTACTATGGTCAGAAAAAGAGTAGTCAACCGACACCCTCCAATCCTTTACAAGCAATTCCTCAGAAGATTGGGCTATGGCAATAACACTTTCACACAATTTATTACGAATGGTAAACATTCAATTGATTTGTTTAAGATTTTAATGCGTGTGTTTTAAATTTCAATTGGGGTGTCTTATATTTAATTGACATCTTTCAATTGATGTGTTTTAAAATTCAATTGATGTCTTTCAAATGTCAGTTAATTTACTTCAATTTTCAAATTGAATTTTTAAATTTCAGTTGATATATGTATTTAAAATTTCAGTTGGTATGTCTTTTACATTTCAAATGATGTTGGTTAAATTTCAAGTTGAATTTTTAAATTTCAATTGATGTAGTTATTTTAAATTTCAAATGGTATTTCGAAATTTCAACTAATTTTTTTTAAAAACTTCAATAGGATATGATGGTACTCGAACTAATCCATAAACTAGTGTTTTTGTTATACAGTTTTCTCTTGTACAATAGTCGCGTAACTTAACATTGAACCATCTATGCATATATGTACATACATTGTCATACCCTATGATATCGGTATAGCCGATAGGGTCAATTTCTTTAGCGAACGTTCATTGTTTGATATGATTTGAGACATTTCACATAGGCCACTTATTTGGCCAACGAGGAAAATCGACTTAGGGCTCTTAGGAAACAAGTACAAACAGATGCCGTTGTTTAATTTTATCGATATATAGGGTGGTTCAGTCACGACGGCAAATTTCACCAGCGTATTCCTTGGATCATTTGATGAAAATATGTCCATCTACGACTATCCCCGAAAATGCAAGGGGGCGAAATGACAGCGGTTTGAAAATTTTCGGATTAGTGGTCGGAGGGTACTAGGGTAAAATTGCTAAGTTCTGAAGTTCTTTTGGGCTTGTTGGAAAGGCCTTTAAGAGACTTTTCAGAATCATTAAAAGATGAAATCGCCGAAATACGGAGCTTTAAAAAAAAAAATTGGAAAAAAAGACAAGAACGTGCACATAACCTCAAGTTTCTCATCCTGATGGCAGATAAAAACTCTTAAAATATACCTACCTACCTTTTACATTTCCAATGTTACCTAAACGAGGCCCAGAGGTCTTACCGTTCCAAAGTTATGGCAGCTGACTGAAATGCTCCAGCGCATTACGGGCTTATTGTGCGGGGTTGGCTTAACACCAATTTCTCTCAACGTTGGACTGGACGAGTTGGACCAATCGCCTGGCCGCCACGATCTTAAGATCAGACACCACTTGATTTCTTTTTGTGGGGCTACATGAAAGATTGTGTGTATTCTGTGCAGATCCACACTCGTGAGCAGTTACTTGCACGCATTGAGGAAGCTGCGGTGAAAGTTCGTGAAAAGATGACCGAATTAAACATGTCCGATGTGTTTTGTCAACGGCTGCAATAGTGTTTAGTAGAAAACGGGAATCACATTGAAAACTTCCTTTAATATCAAATGTTTTTGTCTCCTTTGTGTTTGATTCTTCAGCCAGAAATTTCAATAAAACAAAATCTTAAACGAGTTAATTTACAAAAACAAATAAACGCGCGCTGTTATTTCGCTTCGAAAAAAAAATTTATCATTTCAGTTAATTAGTCAGAACTTTGAAACGGTAAGACCTCTGGACTTCGTTTAGGTAATTTTGGAAAGGTAAGAGATGGGGATATTTTTAAGAGAGAAGAAAACATTAGTTACCCAACAAAAAAAGAGTATACCAAGAAGTAGAATTTGCACCACAACTACTTGGCAAGATGTAGTGCTAATTTAAGTGCAGAAGTACTTCTTTTAATATGGCGTGGTCCAACGCAGCACTACTTTTTATTTGACTGTTTGGAAGAGAAGTTTATGCTAACATTTTTATGCTACATTTCGTCCGCAAACGAGCAACCAAAATTATTATTTCCACAATTTTTAAATTTCTTGTCATTTGAAACTTGGCAATAAGTTATGACTTTAAGCTACAACTTTAGGTCTTAACTTTTTAACCTTTTATGTAACTAATTATTTTATTAATTTACCTTTTATTAGTACTCCAAATGCTTCTGTCAACCGGTGAAAAAGAAAGGAAATGAAAAGCGATTTGAAAGAAAGTAGATACAAATTAAAAACAAGTAATATATTTAAGCATCTTTGCACTTGTCCACTATCCGTTTAGCTCTTTAATAAATTTGCATCATAATGGATGTGATGAAAATGTAGATTTTTCGGAGTTGTTTTTGTTCAGAATCAAAATTGCATTAAAAATGCACACAATGTTGCAGAAGATGTACAAAAATAATAACTTCTACTAGAACTACTTCATTTTGTTTTGCTGGGTACCTGCCATCTGGATGAGAAAATTGAGGTTATGTGCACGTTCTTATGTCTTGTTTTTCCAAATTTTTTTAAAGCTCCGTATCTCGGCGATTTCACTTTTTTTTAATTTTTTTTAATGATTCTGAAAGTTCTCTTAAAGACCTTTCCAATAAGCCCAAAAGAACTTCAGAACTTAGCAATTTTACCCTAGTACCTTCCGACCACCAATCCGAAATTTTTGAAACCGCTGCCATTTTGCCCCCTTGCATTTTCGGGGATGGTCGTAGATGGACATGTTTTCATGAAACGAGCCAAGGAATACGCTGGTGATATTTGTCCAGTCGTGACTGAACCACCCTGTATCATGGAGTTATATACCAGAGATTTTTGGCTTATCTGATTAAATATCAGAACTTCACATGGAGAATACCTCCTAAGATACCTTCTCCAGGTGTCGGATGTGCGATGAAAAAGACTAACGAGAATTGAGGAAGAAGAGTTTTCAATACCATTTTTTTTGGAAGGATGCGGTGATTCGACCCCAGCATTAACTCTTACTCCAACTGTTCTAATTGTGGGTAAAAACTTGAAACACAAAATGTAATGTCAATAAACAACTATAACTTTAGGCCTCCGAAACTTTTTGAATAGTTTGTTTTCAGTACTTGGTACACAATTTAACATTGAGAAAAACTTGCAATTTTCAAAGCAACCAATAAAATAATAGGACATAATAAATAAATACATGATAACTCTTACTGTTGTGATTTTACTTATAAATAAAACCTATATATACACACACATACGATACATACATATACATATGCATAGTAGTTAATACAAATAAACGATACCTAAATATTTATGATATTTACAATTCAATAAATCTTGAATTGAAACATATACATACATACCATATAGTTCATACTTCTTCTGGTGTTGATAGTTTTATACAAATCATCGCTGATGTTAGCAATATTCAATAATATACTATATACAAATCCCTCTCAAACCCTACTATATCTTTCCAATTTCTCCCCTCCTTCCCAAACCACTAACTACATCAAACTTTATATTATATTTGTGTAGTAAATACACAATCATGCATACATATTGCTAACTATTATACAGGGTGATTCAGGAAGTTCCGGACAAATTTCTCCAGAGTATTCCTTGGCTCATTTCATGAAGAAAAGTCCACTAGGACCATGTCCGAAAAAGCAAGGGTGCGAAATGGCAGCGGGTTCAAAATTTTCGGATTGGTGGTCGTAGGGTAGTAGGGTAAAGTTGCTACCTTCTGAGCCAGCGGTCGGATTTTTGGGCTTGTTGGAAAGGTCTGTAAGAGGCCTTTCAGAATCAATAATTTTTTTAAAATTTTTTTAATGATTCTGAAAGGTCTCTTAAACACCTTTCCAATAAGCCCAAAAGAACTTCAGAACTTAGAAACTTTACCCTACTACCCTCCGACCACCAATCCGAAAATTTTGAACCCGCTGCCATTTCGCACACTTGCATTTTCGGACATGGTCCTAGTGGACTTTTCTTCATATGAGCCAAAGAATACACTGGAGAAATTTGTCCGGAACTTCCTGAATCACCCTGTATAACTTCATATACATACATAGTTGCATATTTATCAAATAAAATATATACAAAATAATTGTATAATTGTGAGTTACTTGTTTGTTTAATATTTACAAATATATAGAGAGAAAATAAAAGCGTTTGAAAAATTAATAATGTGTATAAAAATTTATATTGTAAAGTCTTAAAGAAACCCAATAACAACAACCACAACAATATTATTATAATGATTATTATTAAATACAATATATCTCAGCTTGCTATTATTATGTAGTGTGAAAGAATTTTTAATATTTAATTGATAAAATAAAAGAAAACAAAATAATATATAAAAATATAAAATAATATTTAAAATACTTAAAAACTTAAATGAATTTGTTTTATTTTCTAGATTTTACCATCTAGAGTAGTGTTGGAAATTTTAGTTCATTCATGTGAGCAGCGCTCTTTTTAGTTCAGATCAGCAGAATGAACTATTTCTTTCATTTAGTTTACTAGTTCATTGTATCATTTCAGCTTAACAGTTCATACGAGCTGTGAACTAATGAGCTCATTTCAGTTCAACTCGTGGTTTTATGTCAATCGGAGTCAATAATCGCCCTTATTACGGTTGACGTCGTCGACGTCGTTGTCGTTTTTATGTCAACATCACTTCGTGTCACCATCATCGACACATCAACGCTAGTTTGGTATTCTGTAACTGTCTTGAGACGATGTCGACTGTTTATCGATAACCTATTAAAAACATAAACAAAGTTGTCATTCGTAGTGAATGAAAGCAGGAAGAAGAACATTTTACGTTTGTTCTTCTATTATTTTATTTAATTTGGTAAACGTTTTTCCAAGTTCCTAAAAAGTGTTTAATTATCGTAACCATATCGACTCCGATTTGGAAGTTATTGGATGTAGACGACCTATATCATCAGGTTAGGCGAATGGAAGCGGTGAATTTAGAGGAGTTCTCCATGGAGGCACATACAGCCTTTATTGGCCCCAGAGCTGCGTGTATTGGACGTAATGGAGAGCGAGAAATTATCTCATCAAATTCAACATTGACCGACTTTTCGACTATCTTAAAGGATTTGAACTGTATGTTTCGTTAGCGGCCGATATCAGACTAAAATGAAAAAAGACACCAATTGCATGACTGAAAGGGCGCAGAGCAGGCATATATCGTCACCTAAAATCCAAAATGACGTAACAA